>CM057346.1:81850012-86850012 GCA_030015575.1 Agapanthus africanus | reverse complement strand
TAGCTCCACTTGATCAAAAGATGAAGATGAAGCTAACACTCTAAATTAATTGGCAAGACTAGTGTAGAATGATGATGTGGTTTGTTTTCTCACTTCAAAACCTTATCTTTATCACTCTCTCACTCACAAGAAATCTCAAGAGAGCAAAAGAGAGGAGGAAGAAGATGATGGCAAGAACAAGAGCTCAAAAGAGAAAATGATAAAAGAAAAATGAGAATGAAATAATAATATATATTAAATCACTTTCACTTGTAACCATAGGTTAATAAATATCTAGATATTTATTCTTGAGCAATGAGAGCCATAGAAGATTAACTCATGGTTAATGCAAGGTTAAGTGTAGGATGAAGGATAAATATCAACCATGAATTAATTCTATTTCAATTTAACTCAAAAACAAATATAAAGATAATTACTACCATGTGAGTCTTGCATTGCCACCATTTGTGTATCAACAACAATGACACACACACGTGTATGCATGCATGTGTGCATGCACATCAACATGAGCATCAACATGAACAAATACATACATGCATGCATACAATAAAGAAAAGGGTTTAAACAAAGTGAGCTATTTAGTCAATGTTAAATCAACACTTGATTTAACAAACCGGTCATATCTCATACGACCCGACCAATAGTAAACCGCCCGATTAATCTATGGTATCACATACGCGCATTTAATCGGGTCCCCACGCATATCTCGTATGTAGGCCACATCGTTTTGCCTGGGCTAGGAAACTCCTCTGTGGGACTCTAAGACTCGTCAATACGCCGGTAGTGGGTGATGATCATATCAAGCACCCCCAAGCCACAAGAGGTCAGCTAAACGTAACGGCCATCCGGGTATTGAGCGATCAGAAGAAAACAAGCGAACTTGTCAAAACTCCTGTCGAGCCAACTGGAAACACTATCATACAGTCCGGTCTCTTCGTCAGATATGCTGCATATTAAGTCTAGGGATGGCATCGTCGACCCCAATAACTTAATAAGTCATACCGATGTATGGCCTATAATCAGTTCGAGAAACTACTGATAACACTTATCAGTAAATCTCATCAGCCCTGGCCAGGGACCTACTGATATAGCCAATCGAGCACAGCGCAACATCAACCCCCAATACCGGAAGAGATGAAACCCTTTCCTATCGCTCATTGCCTCCATGTGTGTCAGGACTGTACCCAAAATCCACCTGTTTGCATGACTCAGTAGAGCCGTGGTAGGGTGGTAATCAAAGTACAGTGGGAGAACACACAAGACTCTATGACGATCTCGGGTCTACAGACTACCTGTACCCGTGTCACCTGAGAACTGCTATCCGACGATAGATATAATACCATATAGGAGTTCTCGGCGAGTCCGTCCAATGTACCCAGTCTCCACTGAGCACCCGTATATGATCTCGATGTCAAACATCAATGGATGTGGGAACATCCATCGCCCATCTGATGGGTCTAGTTTCATATACGCTAGTCTACTCTGGAGTATCGATGCCCCATCTCGATACACCCACGACTAGGGACATTTCAGGATATGCTTATAAACTATACATGTCCCACTAGTATGATCTACATCATAATCACAGTAGTAAAGCAAAACATTCCGATGGCTTTATCAACATGTACAAATGAATAAAAGCATGATCAAGTGAACATGTCAGATAAAGAGTAACTAGATAGCATACTATCATGTCGAGCAAGAATGTCCTCTGAATATATATACATGTATAAATACATCCACTATCATATAATGGCCTCTAGGGCATACATATATCCAACACCGACGTTATCCACCCTCCAAGACCGAAAATGCGATACTCTCAGACAAACAGACCGAACTTTATGGTACATGTCTCTGATAGGCTCGGTAGGGTTTCGGATGAGCTTTCTTGTCAATCTCCTTTTCGACAATACCTGGGTAGTCTTTACGTACAGTTAGTGCCACTGACGTGTTTATGGTTAAACCCACTGCCAGCGTATTGTCGAGTCTTTAGAGTCTCGCACATAAGTTTTCCGGTTTTGGCAAAATGTTGTAGTTGCGTTACATTGGTAAGTAATTCGGTTCGATTAAAACTAGTGTATTTTATACACTGATGGTAATTAGACGGCTGTAATACTAGCCCGTCTTTTTAAAAAGACGGATATTAAATCGGGTGTTGATTTAATATTTTATATGTTTGTGTGTGTGTGTGTGTTTACTAGTATTATGTCACTATTAATTAATCTCTCTTTTATGTATTTAGTATATTTTATTATATGTAACAACTCCATTTCAATGTACAGGAAATTGTTTAAAAGTTAATGTACAAATGGAGTATTTGCAATCCTGTATACACTATAAGTATTTGATTTGCTTTTGAACAGCAAGAAAGCACTTGTAGCTCATTGGTAAAGACTTGCACTACTGTGACGTAACCCCTATGATCGAATCCCCAGCCATATTATTTTTTATTAATTTTTCTTTTAAACTTTTAGAAGCCCAAGAGTTTACACGTGCACTACACGTAAAATGAAAAGACACGGAATAAACAAACACGTGCACTAGAGTATATAAGACGACGGGGACACGTGGCGACGATCCAAGCACTCCTCACCGGGAATGGACCGGCGAGATTTCTCTTTGACCCGACGTCGCCAGCCCCCCATCCGTAGGTGATGCTTCATTTTCTAACCCTGAACCTTTGGACTCCCCCCACTACTCCTTTACTGTTTGATTTCTCTGTAAATTTACAGAGGGATTTAAATCACCTTTAATCCAATTTTTAATGCATATTTTAATGCATTCTTTAGCCCTCTAAACCCTAATTTTCCCTATAAATACCACACTCCATTTCTCACATTCTCACTCAGAAATTCTCTGCCAAAACTCTAAAAAATTCTCGAGTTCTTATAGTGTGCAAGTGGAGTTAGCAAAGGGTAAAGTTCCGGGAAGATTCCGGCGACGTAACGACACCCCGACACCTTCCTTAGTTTCCTCTCCCTCTTCTCTTGTTCTCTAGCCAGTAAGTCCCCTCTCCCACTCTCTTCTTCTATTCTAAAAACTTTAATTTCTAAAACCCGACGGAAGTGGAGTTAATCTGACTTCCGATTCGCTTTTTCTTTAAAATTCTAATTTTATTAATCAATAAAATACCATACTCTTATATAATTTTTAAAAAACATTAACAAACACATTAAAACAAGTTTAATCCCAAAATAATCTTTTATGCAACTTTTATCGTATTTGTACGGTAAAATACCACATACTTTATTTTCGACATAAAACAATATAATACTTGTATTACCTTTAGATATCTCATAAGGTAATGACCTACCTCATCACAACACACATCTTTGACATAGCACGATAATAGTTTGGGACATTAGTTATGGGATAATACGACATTACAAATAAATACCATCAAACTTGCAAAAAACCATTTCTTTAAAGAGTGTGTTAATAATTCCTTGCAATTGCGCCTCTACAACCTACTTTTGGGGACCCCGTTGGAGATGGTGCGGATTATCGCATATCCTCGGGCCTATTAGAGCGAGATGCAGACCTCCGAAAGGAGCATTCGATCTCGATGGAATTTTAATGCATTTTTCTTTAGAAAATGAGATTTCTACAAAAATAAATAAAATTTATTTTTATTAAATATATATATAACTATTATCAAAATATCTATTTTAATTATATTATATAAATATTCCAAGCTTTCTAAATCAAAGGAATCACCATTACATGAAAATGTCATTACAGTTCAATACAAAATACCGACATTTCAATAAAATACCATATACTATGAAAACTAGGTTGTACTCACTAGAAATTTAACTTTTATAAAATATACATCTATGAAAACCCTAAAGACGATAATTAAATGCTTGAGATATATTTTGAAAATTATATCAAAATTATTTTTACATAAAACCCCTTCAAGTTATACTAAATTACAATAAGGACCCTAGTAAATATAGTTTTAAGCGGGACCAATTCTCTTGAGCCTCAGGGAGCCGGAGAATGTGGGTGCTTGCCTATCTAAAGTAGACAATCTAACAAACGGTGTTATCAATACGGTAATTGTCTTGGAAAAAGACACAAATCCTGCCATCCATGTGCAGCAGTTACCGATAACATCAAAACTAATTCAGGATTTCAAGTTCTTTTCAAAGTGTCTGACTCAGACCGAGTCTCAATCTATCTTGAATGTGATTCAAGTATAAACTATAATACAACATGAATCCATGAATCCGTCTATTTAATCTATATTGACTGAACCGAACCATGGATATACTCCGTCTACATGACTCTCCATTTATATCCATTCCATTTACTGATAACATGGTTTCAGCAAGTCAACCATCTATATAGCAAAATAATACAATCAATACAAAAGATATCGCGGGGTTTATAAAGGGGTAGATTGGTACGGAATGTGTTAGAAGTGGCATGAGACTGTAACCTTAATACCGCTAACCTGAATATCCATTACCGTTGTACCGTGGCTGAACGGTTCCTTGTGCTCCATATACTTTAGTCTCCGAAATAGTGGGACTCGTCTCATATACACTGGCATATTCTGTACCAACCTACAAACAACAGCGTTAACAATATAATCAAACATTAATAGTCATATTCTCTTTCCGTCTATTCTATTTCTACTCATATTTGGGACTTACCGAGCGATTGTGCGCTGACGATATTCCTTTCTTCTTTCTTTTGAATGTTGTCAGGTGATTCGGATGCATTAGAGACCGAGCCCATTACTGAGGATTTGCTGCAGTTTGCTTTTGACCCGGAGCTTTAGATACTTGTACATACTTTTCATTTCAGTTATGCCATTGTTTAGACATTGCTTTCTATTTATGTATTTACTTTCCAGGTGTACCTGTAAAAGAATGTTTAAAGTTATTGTTCATTTGCATTCCTGTCTCTCGTGTACTTTACTTTATATTGCTTAGATACGCTTAGCATGTTTATTTCTGAGTAAATACGTAGCGGGCATCGCCACGTCCCTTCCTCATATATTGGGAAGCAGGGCGTGACATTATATATATATATATATATATATATATATATATATTGTTTTTGTTTATTCTTTTTCCTTTTATTTTCTTAAGCTTATGTTATTCATCGGGCATAACATATCCTCGCCATATTATAGTATGGTGACATATGTAATCTATAGGAGGTGATGGACACTTGGATGGTTGGTTTGTTTCAAGGGCTTGAATTGTTTTGGGAGAAAAATATATTTGTAATCATTTCTTTATAAATGGTTAAGGTTTTTTTATACTCTCTTTTTCATGAGAGCTCCCATCTCCTTCTTCCTCCTCTCTTTATACTTTAGAAAATAAAAAGGAAAAAGGAAATAAAAAGAGAGAAAATTAGTAGTGAGCTTGAACTACAACTCCAAGCTAGTTAGTTTAGCATCATAACTATTTAGGTTATCTTAATTTAAGATTGGAGCCAAAGTTCTTGAGCCTTCAAGGTGGATCATCTTTGAAGGAGGAGATGTGCATGCAAACTTATTCTATGGAGTTTCAAGAAGTCTGCAATGGAGTCCAACACAATTTGGGAGCACTTGAAGATGCTATAAAGGTTGTAGTCTCAATCTAGTAGCTAGTTTGCTCTCTTTCTTGCTACAAGTTATAAGCTTTAACTTAGATCCTAGTGGTGGGACTAATTGTTCTCTAGGTTTTTTAAAACCCTATGATCACTTCTTTTAAATTATCTATTTTAGAGTGCATTAGTTCCTTCAAGTGGTATCAGAGCCTAATTAAAGATTTGAACTTATTTGGATGACTTTAGAATTATCAAAACCCATCTTAGCAAAAACTTGTTTTGAAAATTTGCAAGAAATACGCTCATTTTCGCTTGTGCCGGAGCCACCGGATTATTGGTGTAACATTTCAGAAAATATAAAATAATATTTTTGGAATTTAAATAATAAAATAATAAATTTCACGAAAATTATACGAGTATGGATTTGAGTTTTCGTAGAATAGTATAATTATATAGCTATACTTTGGAAAGTAATTCGAAATTAAAATAAATTATTAATTTTGAAGGCATTTATTGGATTTGGGCTTTTATAAATTAATACACAATTATTTATATAAAAGTTTATGTTAAACTTGATTAGTAGATTACTAATTATGCATTAAGCCAAATCCATTTTTGTTAACCGTGTTTAATGTGCCATGACATATTTCATTTGTTGCATGTTTGGTTTCATTTTTATTGTTGATATTTTGTTTTTAAAGAAAAAGAGAAAAGGAAAGGAAAAATGAAAATGAGAGGGAGACAGGATTTGACTAGAAATAATGAGGAGAGAGAGTGAGAAAGAGAAAGAAAGAGAGAGAGGGGGAGAGAGGGAGCATAGTTCTACAACCATTCATTTTTTTTCCCTCCTTCTTCATTTCTTCACCTCATCTTTTCACCCTCTTCTTCATCTCCTCTTTCATCACCTTCCTCCACCCTCACTACCACCTTGAAACACCGCCAAAACTCCACTAAAACCTCACACCGCCTTCACAAAAATTTCCACAAGCTCATCCTACACCCCATGGTGAAAGTAAGTTGGAGTTTTGAGCACTTTGGACCACCAAAGAATTTTATTAAGTTGCTTCCATGAGATAAAACCTTCACCTTCCTTCAAGTTTTAAGTTTTCTAGGCTCAAGTGTTAGTTTTGAGTTAAAAAGTCTAAGTTTTGATGATCTTAGAAAATTCTAGGATGAGGGTTAGTGGATGAAACTTGTAGTAGAGGTTAATGGAGGTGTATTGAGTGTCCCTTGGCCTAGTAGTGAGGGTAGCCTTGTCTAAAATGAGCTTTGAAGTCCCAAACACAAACTTAGAATTTTCTGATATCGGGTTTTTGTTGAATTATGGTGATCAAATAGAATCTGCAATGACTCGATGTAACATTTTGGAAAATTATAAATATTAATTTGTAATTTTAAATATGAATTTAAATAAGTTTGTAGAGTGATATCACATACGACTTATGGTATCGGAATTATATCCGTAAAATTCTAATTATTTTGGTAAATATGAAGAAAGGATGTGATATCATAAATATGATATTTTAATGTTTCTAAACATGACATAAAATGTTATTATAAGATAACGGTATTTAAGTGTTAAGATAAGTATTTCATTCTTTGTACATTGGAAATTTGATTTTTTTCATAAAAGGGTTTTAATTATTGTATGGTTAGGTATATCTTAACCTAAGTCTAAATGCTCACCCTCAATACACCTCACCCTTGTGCATATCCCTCCACCTCCTCCTTGCATGAACACATCACCTCATTTCATGTGTGACACATCCTACTCCTCTCATGCCACCTCCATCTTACCCCCTCCACCTCATGCATTCTCTAAAAAAATCCTAATACTTTCCACCTTATCTTATCACCACACTTAGATTTCTTTTAGTCTTCTAACTGAACAAAACCTAGCTACTTCAAGCTCTAAACTGAAAGTTCTAAGTGTTCTTCATATCAAAAGAGAGAGCGAGAGAGAGCAATGAATCCTTCATCAAGTGTGCACATCATCAAGCTCAATACACTACAACCCTTAGATGATTCCATTATGCAATTCTTGAGCTAGTGTTCCTTTGTGAATCATCTCCATAGGTATAATACTTTCTTCCTTTTTTAAATATCAAATCTGTTCCATATCTGTTTTAATATGCAGTAATATAACAACAGTAGTTTTGTGATGATTAGCCTACAGACATGTAATCTGGAACCACTATCTGTAACCACTAGAAAATCTAGCAGTACCATAAGTATCATAAGACCACTAGGAGACTTCACCTAAAGGCCGAGCCCCTAACTCCATGTGTGAACCGGCGACATTCCCAGAAATTCTGGCGACGCCGGCCTTCCCTAGGCTTTTGGTGTTGGTTTTTCTCCTGTAGCTTTGTGTTGGTATTTTATAAGTTTCTATATTGTTTGTTTTGTCTAAATATTTACACAGTAAAATCTGGGAATGATTAGTAAAGGTTTTATCAAATTTTCCGATATTACGATACGGGTTTTCGTATTTTTACTGCAACTGAAACGTTAACGTTCGTACGTTAAGTTTAGAGGCAATTGATCGTTTTTGAGGTAAGTAATCTATAGGTTCTAACCTACGGGTGCTTAGCTCGATATTTTGGTTTTCAATATGATATTTATATCGATATGATTTTAAATAAGAATATAGTTACGACTTCGAGGATTTCCGAGACGGCGTTGGCGGATATAGTAGCATGGATTTCAGCAAACTTATTAAGTTGGTGAGTAGATTTATATCTACGGGGGAAGTCGGGTGGATGGCGTATAGCACCTCCACAACCTTATAAATAAAATAGTATGATATCTAGTTAGATGTTAATGTTATTGATAGTATGTCCTTCAATTGCATATAGTTTCATACATAGCCTTAATGACATACGTACGGGACGTGAGATCCGTATGACATGGAAATGGTTTGATGGTTTTGTACGAGGAATCATGCCGTACTTGAAATGAGACAGATACAGTGATACAATGAGGTATTATACAAGAGATTATACGTATTGGAAATGATGAGATTCGTATGCCGAATAACGGACAAGTTTTTCTTTAGACTCGTAGAGTTAGATTATATTCCATTTTAGGATGTAATACTTGTGTGAGCTATATTCTTTTAAAAACTACGATTCTTTTCTCTTCTAAATGATAAAATACAAGGATGCGATGCCCACTTCCAAAACGAATATCTATTTTAAACTAAGGCAGCTTCCTTATTTCAAACCCAACGTATCGTTCTATCTCTAAAGATAATGGTATAACTCATAGCAATCAATTGCAATTAATAGTTACGCTTAGATTACTTTACATGTTTGCGTTATACTATCGATGTTATATGTTTCCGTGATACGAACACTTTAATAGAACACTGCACAACTACCAATGAGTACTATGCTGCACAACCACGTATACCTATGTTACACTACACCTCATTGGTACCGCCATGTCACTGTAGGACCGTTATGATATATTGCATATGTAGATGTCGATATGAGTAGACTATTGCACCTGTAGAACACTTGCACAAATACTAATGATTGCCATGCTGCATGAGCACAGACGTGTATGTTACACCACACATCATTAGTAGTGCCATGACACAGTAGGATTGATATCGTTATGCCTATATGATCTAATTTTGTAGTCCTTCTTTATTACATGTTGTGTATTGTAAATATTAGTACTATAGATGTTGTATTTAATTCTTATGGATTTCTGGATATTTTACTCCTGATGATATATATCGGTGGTATGGGACACTGTTATATATGTATATATATAATATATCATCAGAATGATCTATGCAAGTATTCTCATTCTTTACTTGATATTTTTGTATATGATGAGTTGGCGTCCACCATGAGCTTTATGTTTTCTGAGTATTTGTTCCGAACCAAGTGGGGGAGCTATACGGTTTCGGACTTGTTACTTATCCAGACTGAGTGGGGGAGATATACAGTCGGATACATGGTGGATCCGGTTCAAGACCGAGGGGCAGGATAGCCGCATAGAGGTGGGGGAGCCTAGCGAGGATACTCGATACCGGAGATAGAGATGAGCACGGTAGATATCCCGAGGATACTGATCGGGGTTCGATTGGACACGGCTGATACCCAGGAAATACTGACCGAGGCCAAGGATATCGGGTGGCGATCATCTATTGAGATGATGTCAACGATATCTGCATTTACGTGTCGGTGATGGACACGAGAGATTTCTGATTTCGGGTGTCGATACTGGACATCCATATATATTGATATGATTACTATCATGAGGTACACAGTAGATTATAGTATTGTAGCCGACCAGGACTAATCCGGAGGACAGTACCTGTATATATTTTTACGGGCATTCATATACATAAAAAGGATTTCAAAATCGAGCTATAGCCTTATTATTTTGACGTGCCTGAGATGATACCGAACTCTTTTAAATTTTAAACCTCTTAATAATATTCATTAAAATAGCAGGACGTATATCTTAAATAAGATATCTATTATATTTCATACTATCACGTCCGCTTTATTCCGGAACATATCTTTTCCGCGACTATTTTAAAGAAGGAGTTTATATGTACATATTTCGGTTACATTGGGCTTATACCTAGATATAGGTTATTTGCATTGAGATATTCTAATTGGGATTGCATGATAGTTAGTGTTACATTATGATACATATGCATATCATATAGTATATTGTACAGATTATGATAGTACTATACTTATGACCTAGGTATCGTCGTGCATTTTGATTTCTGCCTTTAAATATACTTTTATTCACCGAGTTGGTAACTTATCCCTGTTGTGCCACAGTTTCTTGCAGGTTTTACCGCTTGGATTATCAGCGGCTTGGACACATATTCCTTTCGGTGATTGATTGGTAAGTGGGTTACTATTATATCGTACTCACAATTGATTGTTCATATATTCTTGTATCTAGTGAAAACTCCATCAACTTAGAAAGGGTATATTGTGGACTTAGAAGCGAAACTTAGAGTTGTGTCTTGTGTTTTCGCACTCATTGGAGTCGACCATTTTATATTGTTGGTTTTGTTTCGGTTTCTTTCTTCGCCATTGTGCGTTGTATATTGTTTGCTTGGTTGCTCCACCATATGGGCGTGAAAGCTAGCTCCCTTTGGGTTGCTATTTATATTATTAGGTTGTATCGGGTTATACAAAAATGCAAAGAAGGTGCTGTCGAATTTCAAAACGTCATAGATGCTTTTCAAACATACTTAGTTAAATTTAAAATGTTATTTAAACTGATTCCATCTGATGACTATTTTAAACTCACCTCCAATATTTTTCAAAAAGGGTTTAGATTTCGGGTTTTCAGCTTAGTTGAACCACGTCGACGTCTTTAGATGTCACGTAATTTAAGTGCCGGTCACGTGCCACATTTGGGTCGTGACACTCGAGGACTCTGAAAATTATTTTGCAGATACAGTATGATGTGCAGACTATTTGGAAGATACCATAGAAACCCGAGCACCCAACTCCCACACTTGGCCGCAAATTTATTCCCCATGGCCGCAATTTGCGGCCTGATCTTTGAGTTAGGGTTTGGGTTTGGTTCTATAGCACACACATATGATGAATAGACCTGTCCTATATGCAAAATGTCCTAATTTCACCCTAGGTAGAATCTGGAAGTGTTTTTCTAAGTTGCTGATTTTTTTTTGCGACTTTTGAAAACTTGAGTTTTGATATTTGAGTTTTGACTTGGTTGTTTGACATTTGTACGTCAACGTCGGGGGTTGTTTGGTTGTTCTTGCATGCATGGACCATAGGTTCTAACATATATATGTTTCGCTTGCCGTATCGGTTTTCAGATATGATTTTGATTTCATTACGATATGCATTGATTTGTGGGTACCTTCGTGTGGACTTCCGGGGCGACGAAGGAGAACAAGACGTTCATCGACTTTGGATAGAGCGAGGATAGTAGGTGAGTAGATGTATATTTACGGGGAAAGTCGGGTAGAAGGCGTATAGCACCCCCGCAACCATAGTACCAAAAGAACAGATATATAGTAAATAAAGATATTTAGATGTGTATACCCAGCTAACAGGGTTCTATGATATTATAACCATGGTAGTGTACGTGTAAGAAAGTATGTTCCTAGTTCTAGTTTTCTTAGTCCATGAGAATTAGGTACTTACGCTTATATATACATATATAACCATAAGGATAATTACGAGATGAGATGAGGACATGATGAAACAAGATGACACGAGTCGATATGTTTGATATGAGAATGTGAGGCGATATATATATATATATATATATATATATGCGAAGATATGATATGAGGTGATTGTTCATATCATAATATTGCATTATTATATTCCCCATTCTTATGCATTTTACAAATAAACAGGTGCTTTTGACCCATGTCTGCTACATAGTTACAGGTTACAGGTTCTCAGAACAAAAACAGTGAAAAAGATAAAAGACGATACAAAAGTGAGACTACGACCAACAAATAGAAGAATCTTGATCAAGCCCAAGGTTCAAGACTTCGACACGAAGCGAATGGTAAAAGTCCACTACAATTACTCACTGTAGAGATCTGGAAGAGAAATGGAAGATGTTCTGAAGAACCAACCAAAGAAATAGGAAGACAAACAAGACCAGAACCAGCACAGCAAATTGAAGCATGCAAGCCCTTCATTTGGACGCGGAACAGCGGCCAAACCTGGCCTATGGCCGCGGTTCCGCGGCCGGGATAAGCCTGTAGTGGCGAAAAATTTCCAAACAGTCTGGCGGCGCGTTGACTAGTCTTCCTAGGACTATTTTTGTAATAGCAGATGTGCGAGTCGATTGTAACCCTAGGGTTTCTATCCTCTATAAATAGGAACCTAAATCTTGTATTAGGTCACGCCTCTTCTTGTGCCTCATTTTATATCTAAAATTCAGATCTGTAAATTTCTGCAATGAATGAAGAGAGCATCAATTAGAGTAAGTTTTCAATTCTTGCCCTAGTTAAATTTTATTTCATTGCCCTAGTATAATTTCTTATCTTCCCTAGTTAGATCTTTTATTCTCTGCCCTAGATAGATAATTTAGAAATGTTTTTCAATTCCCTAATGAGCGAGTAGTCTCCTCGTTTGTTAGGGTTAGATTTGGGGAAGGCTTGAGAGCTGAAGATCTCTCACCCCTTTCTTGCCCATCACACGTTTTTATAGGACTCCATGCATACATGCACACACCGCTCCCTACGACACCCTATCCCACGAGGTAGCGGTGATACCGTAGTATAAAGGCCCGGTTGAGCGTGTTTTCCATGGAGGTTAAGGTAAGGATTAAGAAAGGAAGGACAAGAACCTAGAAGAAGAAACACCGTTTCTTCCCGATGGTACTAATCCCCTTTGTTGATAATTACCATAACTCCTAAAGAGATCTTAATTTGGGTATAGAAAGCGGTGAGAAAATCTTCAATTTCCAAACTTAACCTAAACCTAACCCTAGCAAGATTTAGATCTAGATAAACTTAGTTTTTAGATTTAATCAATCCGACACCAATCGGAATTAACTCGTAAGAACAATTAGGAAATTCACAAAATCCCTGTGGACCGACCCGTACTCACCGGCTAGCTACCAAGCGACACCGTTCTTGATTGCGGTTATAAATTATTCTTTGAGATAAAATCAAATGGCGCCGTTGCCGGGGATGGCGTGTTATTTTCTTTTTGCAATTTCGGGTTAATATAAAATATAAAAATCATAAAAACTGAAGAAAAAAATATAAAAAATTTATCATTTTGTTATTTTGTGAAGGGTATTTTGTTTGAATTTTGCAGGACCGAAGAACAAATTCAGATCTGGAAATATCCAGAGATTAAACAGAAAACCCTAGATCTGAACAATAGAGAAAAATCAGTACAGAGGAGAAGAAAAAAATCTAGGGACTCGAACCTTCCAGAAGGCCGCGGAACCGCCGCAGTACCCCTACTCCGACCGCGGAAGCGCGGTGCTCTGGTGACATCATCTAAAAAATTTTCTCGGGAACCGAGCAGTCTAGAAGACCGCGGAACTGCGGCGGGAGGCACGCTTTGGCCGCGGAAGAGCGGCGCCGTGGTGACGTCAGCAAGGGAGATTTTCTCTGTAAGCTCCCTTTTGCCTACTCTGCAACCTAAAATATCTCCTCTGTAAATTTGCCTGCAGGATTCTTTGTGCTAAAAAAATCTCTCCCCCTTCCAATAATTGATCTTGTGCAGGATTCTTTGCGCCGCGCTTAAAAAATAAAAAATTTATTGCAAGTGATTGTTACTGCTTTGCGTATTTTTAATCGGACTTTAAGGGGCTTGAAACCAATCCAGATTGGGTGGGGATTTCATCACCCTTCCCAGGACCCCAGAAATCACATAAGGCATTTTGCATTGACCATTATTAATTAAAAAAGACTAGACTCGGCCCTAAGGACTTCGCGCTCAATAGGACAGAGGACTAGTTGTAGGCATCGGCCGTTGATCCTAACCTGACTTTGTGGTGTCTAGGCAAGTGTGTCTAAGGCGAGTGGTTACTTAATTAGGGCCACTACTTGTAGTGGAGAGCCTCCCACTCACCTGGCACTTACCTGGCCGCAATTGGCGGTGAAGAGGCGGTTTGATGTCCTATTTCTAGCCCTTTGGAACGGTTAGGAGCTGTCCAGCTGACCTAGGTGACCCTAGATCTAGGCCTGATTGTGCATTTATGGTTGATTGAAAGTGTGTCTAAGCGCTTTATCGAATCTTTTTGCAAAGATCCCCACATAAAAAAAGGAATTTTTTTTATAAAAACTTGCAACATTTTGTCGCTAAGAAATCCTTGCACCTCACTTCCACCCACATTCTTTTTTTTCTCCTTTCTCATATCATGGGTACCTCACCTCTCAAATCTCTTGCCGAACTTTGGTACCCTCAACCAAACTTTGCTTCGTACGCGAATTGTTTCGGTCGAATTACGGACGACCTCTCCATGCCCAAAATTTCTTTGAAAGATCGAATAGAAGCGTCTAGGAGAAACAGTTCGACTACGCAATCCACTTTGTATCAACCGTTGCAACCTTCACCACCTTCTTACGTTGATACTCCTTTTTCAAGTCCTATTGTAACTCCAAAACCCATGTCTATTGCTGAGCATATTGAACAATCTCGTAACCGATCTTTCACTCCTCTCCACACATCCAGTTCTAGGGATCAACAAGTCCATTCACCTTTTTATCCAAATGTTGATCCTACTCATGTCCAACCATTCAATTCCTACCAGTTTACCCAACTTTCACACCTTCCCTAGACACTGCTTCTACACAACCATTTGGGAGTTTCCAAAATCCAAACAATTTTGAATCTTTTACCAAAACCGCTTCATAACCCATGTCTAGTTTGGAACAGTCGTTAGAAGCCTATATGGTAGCGACAAATCAAATGATGAGGAATGTGGATGCGTCCGTGGCCGCTCTTATGCAACCTAGTGACCCGGTAGCTAGTTTCCAACTATCTCCAAAAATTCCAATGTATGATGAGGCGGTTGAACAGAGTGAGAATTTGAGAGGAGAGAGTGAGTTCTACACCTTTCCAAATCAAACCTACCCATACCCAATTGAATCCCACAACTCCGGTTTTCAAACAAGTGTTCCAAATGATTCATCAGTTGAAAATAAAACATTTAATGAGTTGTGCGACTTTGTAGTGCTTGATTTGCCAGATTGTGAAGAGTCCCTTTCGAGTGAAACCACACCCGATCCTTTCGAACTTTACACCTCCACTCTAGAGCCTAAATTAATTGATATCCATGCTTTTGATGAGGTGTCTAAAAAAATTGATTTTCACTTAATAGAGGATATAGACGCCGGGAATATTTTGGATGATGAACCCGTAGATTTGACTGAAATTTTCTCTCCAATTCATCATCCCGAGTCATTAAATGTTTCTCCCGAACTTCATATGCGTCTTGATTTTGATGATAATTGCATGTATGAGATAATTTTTGAGGAGAATTATGAGGATAGTATTGAGGAGAATTATGAAGATAGTATTGAGGATGAACCATTTTTGTTTGATGTGTCGGATTTTCCAATTCATCCTCCTGAACCTTTAACTGTTATACTTCCTAAATCAAACCCCCTCCTTTCCATCATTCCGACTACGCAAAAGATCACGCTTGAGGACTGTGAGCTTGAAAAATTTCTCTTCGATCACATCAGTTTGGACGCCACTAGTGCGTCCCTTTTTGAATCTGACACAGTTCTCCCAGCAGATAACGATTACGAGTGCTTCACTTTTTCGGACGATGTTGAAGACTCACCTCCCGAGTTTGAGTCCTTTGAATTTTCAGATAAGTTAGTTGAACTATCAAACTCGGTTGCTTACAGTCATTTCGAACCATTCATGGAATCCTTCGAGTTCGAGACAGATTACTTAGGTGAGATTAAGACTATCCCTAAATCACTCCCTTTCGTCCTTCCTATCGTTTCGACCACGCAAGACTCCGTCGCGTTTCCATGTTCAATGTTTGGTTTACCAAGTTCAGCGTACCAATGTTTTCTCACGAATCTTGAGGGATTTGACCCCATTTCTCGACGGGTTGATAGATTAGCACAATCGCTTTTAACATATCAGTCATCACAAATTGCGCTAATTTATTCACTCAATTTACACCCTCAAGTTCGTGCTACACTTCTTTCTCTCTTCCGCCATTCTTCTCCTCCACCGAGACCGTATATCGCTTCTATCTCCACACGGTCTCGTGTGTTTCTCAACTCCTTTCTCTACACTCCATTCTTTCACCAAGCCTACCATTATCACGATAAAAATTTTGAATGGTTGGTGCTAACCTTTGGCCTGTGTAAGGCCTTGTTTAGTTTGGGGAGGACCTTGTTGTATATATGTATATATATTTTTGTTTTTCTTTTAACAATAAAAAATTATAAATAAATAAACAGGGGAGTGCCGACATTTTGACCCTCTTGGTGTAGCCTGACAGTGAGGACACTGTCAAGTTTAAGTTTGGGGGTGTGCTCGGTAAGCCTTCTTCCTTCGCATTCATGTGTATATTCTTGCATTTGCATACTTATTTTAAAACCCATAAAAATTGAAAATTTTCAAAAATTATAAAAATTAATGTATTCAATTTTGGCCATAATTGACTTCAGTTTAACAAATAGGTTAACTAGCTAGGAACAACTAGATCCTAGACTTAATAAATTAAAAACCCTAAAAATAACCTTTCTTAAAAATTTAACGGTAGAAAGTATATGTCTTTGTAGTTTATTTAGAAATAGGCAAATTTCGAGTTGACTTCTTGGGCTAAGTTAAAACAAAGGAAAAGTATTGATATTTTTATTAGAGTATAAGTTTGAAAAATAATTCCTACCTTAAGTCTAAATTCTGAAAATTTATACCCTAAAAAATTGCACAAACACGAACCTTGAAACTTGGAATAGTAGAAGAGACCTTGAAATGCTCTTGTCTAAAGTCCTTAGTATGAAGAAAAATAAAAAAATATACAAGTGAATAAAAAAAATGAACACTGGTTTTTGTAATTACTTAAGGCTGCAAAAATAGAAAAATATTTAGCGAGAGTGCTTCATCACCTAGTGCCTTAGACCAACTGGTTTGGAAGTCACTGCTAAAGCCTTAGGTGTTACAAGACTAGGAATTATGCTTTAATGTGCAAACACATCTTGTAATCGGTTGTTGGTACTTCAAGAAGTATTAACGGTCGCATGAAGGATGTGTGGGCAAGATTCATCTAAAAATTCACCAATTAAGAAGTGCTTTAGACGACGGACAAGAGTATGATGCTTGATTTGAATTTCCAAGTGTAGGGGTAATATATACACACACGTAGGGGTATGTGATTGGGGTTTAGATAAGAGATAGGAATGAAGAATAGGACTTATATCTTTAGTAAAGATGATAAAAATTCCTAAGTTGAGATGGAACCCTAGAAGGAAAACTTAAGAGATGCCAAAAGCTAAGTAAATTCATAAGAATATATAAGTTAAATGATAAGGAAGCGTGAAAAATACGGGTGGATAATTTCTGAGTCGAAGATAATAGACTTCCTTGTTGGAAAACCTAATTGGAGAATAAAAGTCAACGGGCCTAATTGATAGGATTTTGTGGGTAGTATCCGCTGAAAACCCTCAGGAGACAACACTCCTCCTACTAGGGACACCTAGAGGTTTAACGGATTGTTGCGCGAGCTCAGTGCAATCGCGTTTCCCTGCGAAAGTGAGGTTAGAATTTTGTCGAGAATAAAACTAGGTTTGCTTGAGGACGAGCAAAAGATAAGTTTTGAGGTATTTGTTCATATCATAATATTGCATTATTATATTCCCCATTCTTATGCATTTTACAAATAAATAGGTGCTTTTGACACATGTCTGTTACAGGTTACAGGTTCTCGGAACAAAAACAGTGAAAAAGATAAAAGACGATACAAAAGTGAGACTACGACCAACAAATAGAAGAATCTTGATCAAGCCTACACGAAGATCAGTTCACAAAGTACAAGGCAGCGCAAGGTTCAAGACTTCGACACGAAGCGAATGGTAAAAGTCCACTACAATTACTCACTGTAGAGATCTGGAAGAGAAATGGAAGAAATTCTGAAGAACCAACCAAAGAAATAGGAAGACAAACAAGACCAGAACCAGCACAGCAAATTGAAGCATTCAAGCCCTTCATTTGGCCGCGGAACCGCGGCCAAACCTGGCCTATGGCCGCGGTTCCGCGGCCGGGCTAAGCCCGTAGTGGCGAAAAATTTCCAAACTGTCTGGCGGCGCGTTGACTAGTCTTCCTAGGGGTATTTTTGTAATAGCAAATGTGCGAGTCGATTGTAACCCTAGGGTTTCTATCCTCTATAAATAGGAACCTAAATCTTGTATTAGGTCATGCCTCTTCTTGTGCCTCATTTTATATCTAAAATTCAGATCTGTAAATTTCTGCAATGAATGAAGAGAGCATCAATTAGAGTAATTTTTCAATTCTTGCCCTAGTTAAATTTTATTTCATTGCCCTAGTATAATTTCTTATCTGCCCTAGTTAGATAATTTATTCTCTGCCCTAGATAAATAGTTTAGAAATGTTTTTCAATTCCCTAATGAGCGAGTAGTCTCCTCGCTTGTTAGGGTTAGATTTGGGGAAGGCTTGAGAGATGAAGATCTCTCACCCCTTTCTTGCACATCACACGTTTTTATAGAACTCCATGTATACATGCACACACCGCTCCCTACGGCACCCTATCCCACGAGGTAGCGGTGATACCGTAGTATAAAGGCCCGGTTGAGCGTGTTTTCCATGGAGGTTAAGGTAAGGATTAAGAAAGGAAGGAAAAGAACTTAGAGGAAGAAACACCGTTTCTTCCCGATGGTACTAATCAGCTTTGTTGATAATTACCATAACTCCTAAAGAGATCTTAATTTGGGTATAGAAAGCGGTGAGGAAATCTTCAATTTTCAAACTTAACCTAAACCTAACCCTAGCAAGATTTAGATCTAGATAAACTTAGCTTTTAGATTTAATCAATCCGACACCAATCGGAATTAACTCTTAAGAACAATTAGGAAATTCACAAAATCCCTGTGGACCGACCCGTACTCACCGGCTAGCTACCAAGCAACGCCGTTCTTGATTGCGGTTATAAATTATTCTTTGAGATAAAATCAGTGATATATATGATGATATGAGATAATATGATGTACGTGACCATAGATCCGTACTTGATTTGTTGATACCATACGATATATTATACGTACGTGATATGATGAGGATGAATCGCTAACACACACATATATATATCGACTCGAGGAATATGATTTTAGGCCACTTAAGTAGATAATAGAATATATTTTGAACCATACCTATTTTCAAACAAACGAATCGTTAGGCGTGTTCACCGCCGGAAGATGGACCGGGACATTGGGACGTCTGGCCTGAATTCTGGGGCAGATGCTATTTGGATTTATCCCTCCACCTCTGTGAAGATGCCAAATTGATTTATGGCATTATATATCGGAGGTTTAGATGGATGTGGCCGTTGTAGCGGACTTTATCAGATTCCCCTTCATTTTATGAGGGGTTTTTGATTGTGGGGACGCTCTTCTCTGCAAGCGCAAGCCCCTGCAGTTAATTACGTTACCGCATTACGATAACCACTTTCTCCTGCTCTGGAAGTTCACTTCGTGTCATGTGAGTTTTTGTTTGTTTTGGTTGCCCGTGGATTGTATACGAAGACTAATTTACGTCGTCGCACATAGGGCGCGGATTAGTCTAAATCTGTATATTTTAGATCTAGGTTTAGGTTTATTTAAGGACCGTTCATCTGGTTTGAGATTAAGATCAACTTAAATGTGTGAGCATTTGGGCTCAATTTGTTCTTGCTAAGGATGCGTTAGTCTAATTTGAGACTAAGATCAACTTGGCAAAATTTTAAGGATCATTTTTATTTAAGATCCAGCAAAAGAGCATTTGGGCTCAGCTGCAAGAAAATTCAGAGATTTAGCCGGTTTGGGCTAAGTCTGCTTAGCCTTTTTCTTTTCAAAAGTGCTAAGCGCTTATTTGGGCTCTGTTTGTTCGGCACTTTTCTTTTCAGGTAAAAGTGTTAAGCACTTGTTTGACACTCTGACACTCACATGGGTGTCATGTGAAGCATTTAATTATGGGCGCCGCCCAATGAGCGCTGAGCGCTCAGCCATTTTGGCTGTATGTGGAGTGCTAAGCACTTTTCTCTCTTCTCTTTTTTTCTCTTTGGTGGTGCCCACATGAGGAACACGTGAGGCGATGGGCGCTGCCCAATCAGTGCTAAGCACTCAGCCGTTTGGCTTTTTATGGAGTGTTAAGCACTCTTATTATTTTGTGGCGCCCACGTGAGGAATACGTGCGGCGTTGGGCGATGCCCAATCAGTGCTAAGCACTCAGCCGTTTTGATTGTATGTGAAGTGCTAAATACTTTTTATCTAGCGCCCACGTATGTTTCACGTGAGGCGCTAGGTGCAGTTGAAGAGGGGCGCCCATATAGGAAACACGTGAGATGCTAGTTTCTTTTATATGGAGATTTAATCTCTGTTGATGTTTTTAGAGAACTTAAATCTCTTTTAATGGTATTTTGACCATTAACGATCACCAAGATCATTATTTTGAGGATCTGGGACCATGTTCTATAAGAACTAAGTTCTTGATTTGAAGGAACTGAGTTCCTGGAGTGTTATGGACTCCATATTCTTTCTCTTTAAATTTGTTCTTCCCTGAATCTTTGATTTTCAAGAACAAGATCTTCCCGATGAGAATTAAATTCTCAACTTATGGGAGACCTGTCTTGTGGATCTTAGATCCAGAGAAAGAACTAAGTTCTCGGAAAGGGTTATACCCTTAGATATGCTATGATAGGTAAAGGAGATGTTTTGATCTCTGTGATTTCTTTACCTAGGGTTTAGAGAATGAAACTCTTCTTCTTTGAGAATTGAATTCTCTGTTGTTGTTTTTTTGGAACCTTTTGAGAGCCTTCTCCTCTCTATGTGTTGTTCTGTGTCTCTCTCTCTCTCTTTCTGTCTATCTCCCATTCTCTCTCCTTCCTTTTTTTTGAAGTCTTGAGCCCATTATATAGTGGAGGCAGATTGTTAATTGGTTTTGAGAAAATCTCTCATTGAGAGATTCCAATTGATTCAATCAAACTCAAAATTGAGTTGGGAAATTTTACCCACCATTAGATTTTTGATCCAAAGACTTCTGTTTTATAGAATATGTTGTTTTTTTTTTAACAAGATCGGGGAAATATTCTCCCATATACATAATTTATTCTTTCAAGTGGTGATTTTTAATCACCATTAGATTTTTAATCCAAGGGTTCTCTGTTTTACAGGGAGCAATCTTTTTATTTGAAAAGATAAAAATAGAATTTTATTCCAAAAATAGAATTTTATTCTATTATTGGATCATTGATCCAACCGAGAGTATCTTTCTGATTTAGAAAGATATGGAAGATATTTTCTCCTAATAGAATTTGATTCTATATTTTGGTAATATATCATCTCTGTTGGATCTTTGATCTAACGGCTCTATTTGACAGAGAGTATCGTAGAATTTAATTCTACTTAGGCGTCGGCGCTCACGTGTTGTGCATGTGGACGCCACTTAAGAATTTAATTCTTATAATGGATATTTATGTGCTTTGCACATTGGCGCCCGCGTGAGGAGCACGTGCGGCGCCATCTAAGAGTTTAACTCTTATGTAATGAACTCTTATGTGCTTTGCACATTAGCGCCTGCGTGAGGAGCATGTGAGGCGCCACCATAGGATTTAATCTTATAAGATTGGCTCTGGCGCTAGCGCCCTCATAGAAAACACCTGAGGCGCTGCCTTATTGAATTCAACAGAACTTTTCTCTTTTATTTAGTTAAATATATTGGGGAAACAAATTCCCCCCACTGTTTCTCTTACATGGCTTACACGTGGGCGCAACGGTGTCACCTTTTCTAGCGTCGATCTTTGGAGAGTTGAACCGTCACTTCATATCTTATAAATAAGGCCTATGGCCCTTGAGATGACTGTCGTTTCGTCATCTTCCATCTTCTTCTTTGAGAATTCAATTCTCTTCTCAGAGCTCAGATATCTACCCAAAGAAACTGTTAGAGTTTAAACTCTGATTAAGAAATTGGTAAGGATTATGGCCATTTTTCTCTTAAAAGAGACTCTTTTTGTCTTAGATTTTTAACATATTAACAAAGCTTGTCTCTTTTTCTCGAAATGATCTCTTAGAGACCGTTGGTCTCAGAGATCTTAGGGTTTTACTCTGTTAATGACTTTGATCTTTGAGGATTGTTTGGAATTTAATTCCAGTATATTTCCCATGGGGATTTTTGAGATTTAATCCCATTATCAGAGAAATTTAATTCCAGTTTGTTCTACAGAGCTTAGCTCTGAGAAAATTTCTTAAAAATTCTTTTGGGAATTTTATTCCCTTTTCTTTTTTTCTATGGTTCTTCTTGCAGATTTGAATCTGCTGTAAAACTTGTCTTTTGAGGGAGTTTAACTCCACAGTTCAATAAGATTTTTCATTAAATGAGAATCCTTTTGGATTCTTACAATGAGTGCCTTCCTCATCATTGATGGGGGCGTTACCTTGATTTTGTGGGGCCCATTGTCCCTTTCTCTTTGAACTGTAGAGACTTTAACATGCCAGAATGTAGTACACTTTTAGGTGTAATGTTAAAGTCTTGAACATTGTGTCGATAATTAACCCACCTTTTTTTATTATATATTTTTTACAGGGATTATGGCTTCCGATTCCTCGTTCCCCTACGTTCGCTCGGAAAGTGCTTTCGCCGATGCGCCTACAGATCGGGAAGTCTTTGCACTCATTCGAGATTATGACCCAGAGCAAAAGTCTCTTCATCTATAGGGGTCGTGGTATAGTCACATTATCCGTGATCAGTGCAGTTTCACTTGCACAACGCCTTCAGAACCGATCCCGTCAATCTATTATGCTGACCCTCCGCAGGTTACTTACGCAGTAGAAGAGGTCAACTGGACCTCGGAAGGTCGTCTCTAGCCCTCCATGGCATCAATACCAGTGCAACCACCGATGGCCCTAGACATTCTATGGTGTCGCATATGCCAAGGAGAATCGCGTCCCTGTAGGCAGGTTTACATGATAGGAATGACTCCCCGTCATTCGGCTGGCTACCTGCAGTGGACTCGATACATTCTGTCGGCTAAGAAGTCACTGCTACTGAAGACCGGGCTATATTCTATGATCTATGCGTCCCTCTTTCACTACCACACTCCTCATGTATGGTGGGTCAAATCTTTTCTGGAGCAATGGAATATCCTGACCCACACATTTCTCTTATCGGATCGGGAGGTCTCAATCTCACTAAAGGAATTCACGGAGATATCTGGATTACCCATCAGAAGGGAACATTATGAGGAGATACTTCACCCTGACGAGTACATCTTTGCTACCGAATCAATGGTAATGGGTCTTACCCTAGAGAATGTCGTTCAACACAAGTTTCCAAGCTTGATCAAGGTGTTGAACATATACGAGAGCTTGTTCTTAGAGTCTGGTGGGCATGGAGTTAGCTTTGCCAATTTCATCACCTGCTTCCTTCATCTGGAGGCTTTGTCGAAGAAAGCTGCAAAGTTCACCAAGCTTGATGATCCGTTCGGATTTGGCTTGGACAAATTACCGACCGCGGAAGCAGATTTAAAGAAGTTTTTTATTCCAGATACCCCGGCCGTTTCTTTCGCAGAGGTCGTTGCTCCGGACATTGATAAGGAGACATTCTACTTGGGGTTCATCGGCTTGTGGCTAAGATGGTTCGCACTTCTGATGCATTCTCGTTATATGAAACCGTCTATTTTTTATCCGGCTCACCGTATTGTGGCGGGGACACGCCTGGCCGTTGGGGTTGCAGGTCTGGCTCACTTATATCACAGCCTGAGTCTAGCGGCCAGCACTACTCAGCTGGGTCTGAAGCCTGTTAATCTCCCACTACATTACTTCACCTCATGGATCGAGATGCACGTGCTGGGTGCTTTTGGTTTGCATAAACGACCCAGATCTTTTGAAGGATATAATTTTCCTCGGGTCATGCACTTGGTCGATGCTTCTTCTCCAAACCCAACACAGCGGGAGGCTCGGCGATTGCTTCTCCGCCCACTCATGGTCGAGGACAGCATGACCTTCGTCGACAGAGTCCTGACCATCATCAAGGAATCTTCCAAATCCATCAAGCCGCTTCACGACGTTTTTAAGGACGGAGCTTCTGTATTGAGGGCCCGAGAAATTGTTTGCTTGTATTCTATCAGGTTAGGCATCTTGGTGTTCAGACAGAATGTCTTGGTTTTGTTCATGAGATATAACCCACGCCGTTTCGCTCAGAAACCGGGTTACAACCAAGGCGTTCCCCTCGAGGCGTTCATCATGGATCCCGTTTCTACTGAGGAAGGTGTTCGCAATGTGACGCATCATTTCATGCGTTTGAATACGGGGTCTCATTTCTTCATCAATGAGCCAACCATATTCCAAAGGCCTTGAATGCTTACGTTGCTTGGTACCAACATGCAACGTGCGCTGTCATCAAGGAAAAGAGGTGACTGCTGCTTGACCACAAGGATGTTATCCCAGCCAGTAATCCAGCGGTCCCGTTGAAAGCGACGGGCGGTTGTGCTTCCTTCTTTGAGGGGAAGCAGCGCAGTTGTGGTTCCGCGAGATTTTCCAAATAATCCTCGGCCGGAGGTAAATGCTCATGTGGCTGTGGTGGCTGTTGCGTCCCCCGAGTCGAGTATTGGCTCGAAGATCGGAACCCCCGGTCCAAAGAAGCCCGTTAAACGGAAGCTGTTGTCATCGGGGGTTGGTGCCAGCTCGTAGAAAAAGAAGAAATATATGTTCTCAGCTGATGTTGTATTCGGCCAAGAGCCTCATGCTTCTTATAGCGAAGGCTTGTCTGAGTATAGCACTAACGATGGTCTATTCGAAGCTCCTGTTGCCGCTACCGACCTTCAAGCTGCTATCGAAGCTTCTGAAAGACGGGCTCGTAAGCAAGAGGTGTTAGCTTCTCTTGCGGCATCCGGTATATCTCATTTATACTCTCCTATATACATTCATTTTTATGAATTTATTATGTTTTACTAACGCCCTTCTCTTAACATGAATCTCCACTGAAGAGGCCCTCTTGGCGTCCATCAAAACGTTTGAGGAGGAGGAGAGGATTCGCGCTTCCATGGGTCTTAGTATGATTTGTTTCATGACGCCTTTAAATATTTAGTTTATTTTATTCACAACTCGACTCCTTTCCTTTTCCTGTTACAGGAACCACCACAGCCCATGTTGTTCCGAGTACAATGCCAACCTTGGGTGGGGATGCAGAAGAGCCTTCAGAGCTGCCAGTCATGGTTGAGGTCCTCCCTGGACCGCCATGGGAGGCGTCGCTGAAGCAGCCGATGACGGATGTTACAGTATGTCCCGAGGCCGAGCATGATCTAGATGAAGACGCTCCTCTGTCGAAGGTCGTGAAGAGATCCGTCTGTACAGCCAAAGCTGAGAGGAAGCGCAAAAACACGCCGCAAGGGAGCGTCAGGCTAATCTGGCCGCAGACGCGGGCTCGAGCGATGCTCGAACTTCTGATGTTTGCATGGAGGACGCCTCTTTTGCCCTGTCCACCGCTCATAGGCAGGTTCCGCGTGCAGCTCGTGAAGTGGCCGAGCGGTCGCTTCAAAGTAAAACAGTGCACAATCCCTTATTGAAACTTGATAGCAGTCTTTTTTCCTTGAATTATAACACTCTTGATTTTTCAACAGGGTCGAGTTCAGGTGGTGACATGGCAGGCGAAGTGCCAGCGCTCAAAATGCCTGAAGTATCAGGCCTCCCTTTCAAATCTGGGACTGTTCCGATTTTCGTTTCCGCCCCTCGTGGATCCCCGATATCGGTGGGTGATGCGAGCATTACGATGGCCCTTATTGATTCAGAGGATGAAGGTGTGGATTCTGAATCCACTCTCCCGGTGATGATGGAAACTGAGGAAGTCGTTGAGGCTGACGACGGTCCAGACCCTATTATGATTTTCGCCCCATCAGGTATACCTTGAGCTATTACTTTTGGTTTCTCGGTCCTATTAAACAGTTCTGCTGGTATTTTCTTTATTTTGAATACAGGCATGATAGACCCCGGCGTTGTGCTGATTAAAGGATCACTGTCGGCCGTGGCCACGATTGTCACTGCTCCACCCCTCTCTTCTGTACCCCCCCCGAGTTCTCTCGGGTTTAATGGCGGATGGTAGAGATCCCTCATCTCTTGTTTTAGCATGGATAATGTTTTCTTGTATTAACCATGTATTGTTGCAATCCTGCAGGAATGATTTTTTACCGCTTACACCAGATGTTAAGCCCACACTTCGCCTTCCAATCGGAATTCATTCCCCTTCAGGCATTGGTTACTATATTCTTCTCCTTTTATTTCATCTTTCTACAAGTAAACTTTCTATTACTAAGCTTTTCTTGTATTGACCACAGTATCACGGCTCGAGGGAGAGAGTGAAGGAATAACCGAGCCTCCTGTGCTCCCTGCCCTGCCGCTTTTGACCACTGGTACAGTAGATTTCGTCCATCAGCATTCTTCTTTACTTTTCAGATTGAAATCTGACCCTTCTTTGTGCATGATTTATTCTGCAGCAACTACACCGGCTTTGGCTCCCTTTGAGTCTCGCATTTCCATGCCCACTGGGCCCTTTGCTAAGCGTCAATCTTCCAAGGGTGCGGCGAATAGCAGGCGAATGCTGAGTGAATTCATCGAAGATCTTAATGTTGAAGCTTCTACTTCTGCCACTGATTTTACTGATGAGGTCAACCCGATGCTGGCGACGCTTGTGAATTTTCACAATGAATATTCTGTCAGCCTTGGGGTTGATTATTGTAAGCGGATCAAGGCGTGTCTGCATGAGATCAAAATCAAGAATCTCACTACTGAAGCATTAATCTCAAAAGCTGAACTGACCGCGTGGATTGAGTAATGTGTCGTTTCTATTCAATACATTGAGCAAAGGTTGGCCTTGAAGCGAAAAGAGCACGAGACAGCTTCTGATGAATCTAACCGATTGCGAGCCCAAGTCGAAGTGAATGCCACACAGCTACGAATTATTTTTGAAAACCTCCAACAATGCATTTCTAATAGACTAGCGCTGAGGCAGAACCTCGACTTTACCGAGCGGGGCATACAAGATTGCGAGGTTGCAAAGCAGGAAATCGCTGAGAAGCTTTCATCATATTTGCAACAACGGGCTCAAGTCGAAGTGAGTCTAGCTGCAGTAGTGGCACATGAGGAGGAGTTGCAGGAAGAAAGTAAGCAGGTTGCCAATCTATTGAAAGCCCCGCCTTCTTAACAGTTAAAATTGTATTTCCTACTTTTCTTTATATAAATGTAAGCCATTTTGATTCATGAATAAAGAATTCATTTTTTTTTTGCATGTGCTCCCTTGCGTCTGATGTCTTAATTTAGCACCCACTAGTTTATTTACTCGTTTTAGAGTTTGTAGTTTATTTACTCATTTCAGAGTTTGTAGTTTATTCACTCATTTCGGAGTTTCTAGTTTATGTACTCGTTTCGGAGTTTGTAGTTTATTCACTCCTTTCGGAGTTTCTAGTTTATGTACTCATTTTGGATTTTGTACTTTATTCACTCGTTTTGGAATTTGTAGTTTATTCACTCATTTCGGAGTTTCTAGTTTATGTACTCGTTTCGGAGTTTGTAGTTTATTCACTCATTTCGGAGTTACTAGTTTATTCACTTGTTTCGGAGTTTCTTTAGTTTACCTCCCTTGGGTTTACAAGCAAACTTGTTCTAACGTTATATGCAGATAACCTCCATTCTTTACGACAGAGGTCCTTTAGGTTTGTGGTACTAGGGTTTTAGTCCATGGTACCGTCGCGTTGGCTGATCTATTCCTCGATAAGCAGTCTTTAAGCCGTTGTTCGAGTAGCCCCACGACTGTCGTGTCTCTGATCCCTTTTGGGGATGGACAAGACGACTTCAAGTAATCTTCTTAGGTCATATTACCATCGGAAGAGCAAACGTTAGGAATTTGCCGTGACGCTTTTCACTTGAGGTTAGGCTCGGTTTGGAGCCCTGATGAGTCATAACCACTCCGCGTTGATGTGGGATGATCTCCGATAGTATTTTAAGCTTTATATGAGTTACCTTCAAGACCCAAAGCTAGGAATATGTCATTACTTCATTTTTTGTTTTGACGATGCCACGCCGATTCTTTGCTGAACTAGGGTAGACATCTGCAAGACTTCTATGCTGTATGTATTGCAATTGAAGTCAGGAGCTATGAATATGCCATTGCTCCAATTTCATTTGATAGCCGCATTCCCATCTTGCTAAAATGAGGGGGAATGTCAGGATGGCCTCTAGGTTGTATATGCACCATCGAGTCTTGGAGTTAGGATTTTGTCACTACTCCATTTTTTGTTTCGACCTTTGGGCCTTCTGTTGACGTTGCGTCTACATCCTGCTCGAATGAGAAGGAACGTCAAGATAGTCTCTGGGTTGTATATGGACTGTCAAGACTTGGATCTAGGATTTTTCCATGGCTCCATTTTTTATTTGACCCTTAGGTCTTTTGTTGACGTTGCGTCTGCATCCTGCTGGAATGAGAAGGAACGCCGAGTAGCTAGGATTTTGCCATTACTCCGTTTTGATTTGGCTCCTTGAAGCATTTTTGACGTCACGTCTGAATCCTGTTGGAATGAGAAGAACGTTGAGTCGGTCTTTAGGTTGTATATGAACCGCCGAGATCTGGCTCCCTCTTTGACGGAGCCTGGTGGGAAAGTATGATTCTCTTTTTTTCATTTGTGCCCATTGATCGTGTACAAGAGTCAATATGGACATACTTGCAGGGGAGAGGAAACTTTATTTTATTTCATTTTTTTATTACCGCGATACTCTATCTTTTTAGCTTTTCATATCGCGAAATTCACGATTGCCCAATCATTTCGGCTTTTTATCGCAGTGCCCAATCATTTCGGCTATTTTTTATATTTTTACTCGCTGTTTTTTTATTGCGAGTTGCCCAAATATTTCGGCTGTTTTTATATGCATATTTTTGCTCGCTGATTTTTATTGCGAGTTGCCCCATCATTTCGTCTATTTCATATGCATTTTTTGCTACTCACTGCTGTTTTTATTGCGAGTTTGGAATCTGATACCAACCTTGGCATCAGCATCACTACGACTGGAATATTCCCAAAAGCGAATCATTATTTACCATGAAAGGACTTGGAGTTTGACACATGTTTAGGCATCAGCATCACTATAACTGGGATATTACCAGGAGCGAATCATCATTTGCCCTTGTTAGTTCGAACAAAAGTGGCTTAGCAAACAGAGTTAGGATCCTGTCGACTAAGGCTTTTTGACTTTATGAGCCGTAAGGGTTTCAGAAAGGTATTTCTCCCTACGGGTCGTGAGGATCTCGTAGGTGTATATTCTCCTTAGAAGTCGTGAGGACTTTTAAGTAGTACATTCCCTCGTAAGTCATAAGAATCTTATAAGAGTGTTTTCTCCTTATAAGTCGAGAGGACTTATAAGTGTCGTTCACCATACAGGGACATTTCTCATCGTTGGTGGAACTTGGTGGGGGAATATTTATTCGTGCCTGTGGATTGTATACAAGGGTCAATATGGACCGCCTGTTGGGCAACTTTGGGGCTATGACGGCTTAAGAACAGGTTCAGGTCCCTGCAGCTTAAGACTTTTGAATCTTATGAGCCGTGAGGGTCTCATTAAGAGAATTCTCCTTACGATTCGTGAAGATCTCGCAAGTGTTATTTCTCCTTAGGAATCATGAGGATTCCTAAGTGTGTTTCTCCTTTATGAGTCGTAAGGATCTCACGTAGGTATTTTCTCCTCACAAGGTTGAGAGGACCTTGCAAGTACACATGAATTTTTTTATTTTACGAGTTTGCACCCTTTTCGGGTTTTCACAAACTCGCCGGCAGTCCTGGTGTTTTTACTCATGGCGCCCTTTCGGGTTTTCATCCATGCCCATTTCGCTTGTGGACATACCCTTTTTTTAATTGCGAAACTCTCGAAAATAGCTTCGTCGCAGGTGACCCACCTGTTTGCCGGTAGGTTTTGGGGGTGGCTTCATCGCTGGAGTAGCGATGTAGCCAGTGAGACTTTAGTTGCAACCTTCACCGTTAGGATTTCGATTGCCATATAGATCTCAAGGGAGCATATCATCATATTTGGGGGCGATGTGCTAGTTTAAGGACATTCCGGTCCATTATTGCCATGTTTGAGGAGAAATTTTAGTTTAGGGACATCTTGGTCCAATGTCGCCATATTTGAGGCGAGGTTCTAGTTTAGAGACATCTCAGTCAGTTGTCACCATGTTTGATGTGAATTTTTAGTTTAGGGACTTCTCGGTCCGTTGTTAGTTTTAGGGACTTCTCAGTCCGTTGTTAGTTTAGGGACTTCTCGGTCCGTTGTTAGTTTAGTTTGAGGCGGATAATTAGTTTAAGTACTTCTCGGTCCTTTGTTAGTTTAGGGACATCTCGGTCCAATATTGCCATGTTTGAGGCGGATGGTTAGTTTTAGGACATCTCGGTCCTTTGTCGCCACGTTTGAGGCGAATTTCTAGTTTAAGGACATCTCGGTCCTTTGTCGCCATGTTTGAGGAGAATTTCTAGTTTAAGGACATCTCAGTCCTTTGTCGCCATGTTTGAGGAGAATTTCTTTACATACTACTCTCAGAGTTTTGACTCGAGAGATAGCGAGCGGACACGAGCGTCGTCATCTATCATAGACCTAAGTCGTGACTCGTCAAGCATAGTATTTTTTGAGGAATCGACCGTTTATTGGCCGGAAGGGTCTTTCGCCATGCATATCTATGAGTAGGTAAGCTCCACCTTCGTAGACTTTGTCTATGATGTACGGGCCTTCATAGTTTTGCTCGAATTTCTCCCGTTTTGCACAATTAGGGATCATTGGTCTTTTGACAACTAGCAAGAGTTCGCCTTGGCGGAATGTTCTCGACCTGGTCAGTCTTTCATATGACCGTGTCATCCTTGCCTTACAAGCTTCCAGATTTTGCTGTGCTATAAGGCGAGTTTCGTCGAGGGCGTCGAGCTCCTCATGCCGAAGATGAGCATTTTCTTCATCTATCAGCTCGTACCGAACCGCTACTAGTAAAGAGGGGAGTTCCATTTCCAGGGGAAGCACTGCTTCCTGCTGAATACCAACGCGTATGGTTTTGTATTCGTAGCCATTTTGAACGTTGTTCGTTATGCCCAGAGAGCTTCGTGCAACCTTTCGTGACAGTCTTTTTTGTTTCTGGACACTATTTTCTTTGTAATCTTGTTAAGGTCTTGTTGAAAGCTTCAGCTAGACCATTGGCCCAAGGATTATAGACTGAAGAGTATCTCCAATCTATTTTATGTTGCTGTACAAAGCGGCTGATTTTATGACTTCTATAGGCTGGCCCATTATCCGAGATAATTCGTCGCAGAGTGCCGAACCGATAGATGACATGGGTTCTGAAGAAATGGAGGATATTCTCCACCTTCACCTCCCTCAATGGTACTGCTTCTTGTTGGAGATAGTGCCCTCAGAGTCAATTATTGGATCACAGGCATGTGATTGCAATGATTGAGGGAGGACCTATCCCAGTAGGACAGTCTTACTCAAGATGATAGTATGCTATCTGGTTTATCTTTATCATCGTGTACTGCTTTAGGTGACCTGACAGGTCGCTATTACACGTTGATAGAGCGCCTAGGATTCTTGCTTGACTGCCAGCAGTATGAGGGCGATCATATACGTGGGAGCTGGTAGTCTATAAGCACATCCTTAAAAGGTCCCTAGTCGTGGGAGTTTCGAAACAAGGCATCGATACTCCAGAGTAGACTAGTGTATACAGTCGATACCCCGACGAGGGGCGGTGGCCGGTCTCACAAGCCACTAGTGTCAGTTGGTTCACCTAAGATGTATACAGGTGCTCATTGGGTTATGAGTACACCGGACAGGACTCGCCGGGAACATGCTAGTTAGTCTTATACCTGACGTCAGATAGCAGTTCCCTGGTGACATGTGTACAGGTTAGTTCATCGACCTGAAGATCGCCATTTGTCTCGTGTGAGTTCCCACTGTACTTTGATTACTACCCTACCACGCTCAAAGGAGACATGCAAACAGGTTTTAGTTAGGTACAGTTCCGAGCCACATGGAGGCAGTGAGCGGATCTTCAGGGGTTCGTCTCTCCCGGTATTGGGAGTGAGGTCGCGCTGTGTCTAGGAGAGCCATTACACAAAGCCCTCGGCCGAGGCAAGAGATTTACTGGTAGGTATTCCAGTAGTATCTCAGGGTGTTCTGGGCTACACTCCGACACGACTTGTACCGCTTTTGGGGGTCTGACTTTTACCAACCCCATAGGCCCGCCATGCGATGCTCATAGATGAATGGACCGGACTGTACGGATATTGTCACTGACAGGCTCAGTAGGGTGTCAGGATGAGTTCGCTCATCGACGTCCCTTTTGGTCAATACCTGGTAGCCCGTTACGTATAGGCTAATACCTCTGACGTGCTAGTGGTTAAATCCACAACCAAGGTGTTGACGAGTCTTTAGAGTCCCCCACAGACCAGTTTCTCAAGTTTCGGGCGAAACGCTGTAGAGGCCGTATGGAGATATGGCAGGGTTCGATCAGATACGTGCGGTATTGCACGGATCATGATCGGACGGTTAATACTAGCGGTCTTTAGTTTAAGCCGGATCCTAGTATAGTACTGTGTAGACTTTGTCTCATTGCATTTGTATTTCGGTCGGAATACAAATACGGGTATGTATATACAGTAGCGGGATTTTCCTGTAATTTATTACGGGATCAGTTTTTGGAGTTGCCAGTTTGTTTTCCGTTTCGGCCATATTTATTTGTATCTTTCATTGGCTGAAGATTGGTGGAGGAGGGCTTATTTGCATTTGTGCAAATAAGCATTTTGGAGGGTTGTCTTTGCATATTGATGTGTCATGATGGTTGCACCATCATTTGACTTGTTCACTTCATCATTGCTTGACTTCTATCTTCATGATTACTTGACTTTTGGAAGTGATGATTGTTGATGGAGTGTTGGATTAAGCTTGTGATAATTTCTTCTCATGATCTCATATCATTTCCTCTTGCATTATTGTTGCTTTCTCTCTCACTCTCCATTCATTCTCTCCATTGCATGGCCGGCCAAGCCAAGGAGGGGCTGTCCCAATATTTTGTGATGGGATTTTTGGTCTTTTGGCTTCACAAAAATCCCAAAGTTTCATCTCCAAAAAGTCTTAGTTCATTTCCTCCACCAAAGGCAACTTCCTCAAACCCCAAATGAGACATAGTGCACTACACGTATTCTATAGCAATTCTTGGGCATGTCGACTCGCCAACTTCGTTCCCGAGTTGCCTCGGTTCAGAGATGGGAGCACGTAAAAGAACCCGGCGATGTGGTGCCCTTCCGGCGAGGAGATGAAGACCGGAGATTCCGCGGGGAGATCGGGACGACGACGAGAAGACCGAAGGACACGGATCGCTCGGTATATCTCTCTACCCCTTCTCTTGTTAGCTAGGACTAGATTAATGGCCCGATCCGGGATTTTTGTGCGCGGTGGTGCCGGTTTACTAGTACGTAAAAAGTTTCGTTTCCGCATTCCGGCGTCGGATTGACGGCCGGGGCGCCGCCGTGCACTTACACTAGTATCTGAGCCAGGCCATTAACCCGGTCTAGCTTTGTCTAATGTGTTTACATTTCCGATCGAACAAAATTCCAAAAACTGCGTTTTCATGTGTATCAGTTTCTGTCGAATTTTTTTTGGCTCCAAAATTTTTTCAGGTAGTTGCAGAATGATGTGCAGGGAAGTATAAGAACTCTGGTAAAATTTGGTCGCCTGAACCCATTACCCCACCGTGGAACCGTGGCCAAACCCATGCTTGGGCCGCGGTTCCACCGCCATTTTCACTGTTCAGCGTATCAAAATTTTACAGAGGCTCTTGGACTTGAAAATAGGGGTTTTGGAATATTCTTTTTGGGCCCAGAATTTCTTTAAGTGCTACAGTAGTGCTTGGGGGCTCACTTAGGTAAATTTGATCGATCGAAAATTTTAAACACATTAGTTCACAGTATTTACATTATATCTGCGACCGTGAATGTCACTTGATCGGTAAATCTTGTCTAACTGCTATAGCCCGGTTAGACGGATTTGCGAACGTGACATTCACGTTGACGTTCTATGATTGTGCTGTGATGTTGCGGATTGGTCGTGGGGGATAGCCTGGATGCAATGCTAGTACAGTTTTGGTTGTATTATGTACATTTGATATTGCGGGGCGAGCGTCCGTCATGTGGACTGCCGTCACTGCCCATTTGTATATTATTCTTTTGGGGCACGACCAGGTTGCGGTCGATGTACCCGTTGTATGTATATTTTACTTTCTGTACTAGGATTGCCCCACGGAGGGGTGCACGGATAGCCGGGTTCTAGAGGGCAACGGGCCCGCATCTCATGGCGTTAAGACAGAGGGGGCCTCACTCTAGAATTGGCGGGCTATTCGTCGCACTCGTAGGGGGTACAGGTTGACCCAGGAGGGGTGCCCAAGTTACCGGATTCCGTGAAGTGCTGGGTGGTCCATTCACGTTACTGAAGGGGGCTGCCTTGCTTCAGGTTTTGGCGGGTAACTTGCCGCGCCCATAGGGGTCTAGGATTTCATTGCACAGGCTATCCACACGACCAGGGGAACGTCGGGTTTCAGTAGCGGCTCTGTGAAACCCGGGGATCCCAGATATCTGTATTGTTCTGTGATGCTTATTACATTTCTGTGATGTTGCATTTTATCACGCCTTAAGCGAAATATTATATATTGATATATATACTAGTAGATGTTGTATATGTTTTGCATCCGCGCTAGTCCAGTCCCCGCTTTGTCGTTAGTTAACTAACCTAACGGGTAATGACGGGACCCAGTGGCGAATGCGGATGGCATATACGTACGTCATTATTTTTGTTTTTTATTGGTGTGATCAATTGATGGGACTGCGTTGATTCCGATTAATGCAAGTTAAACAAACCTAATCTGATGTTGTTGGAACACTTTTCAAAAAGCTGTTATTGCAAGGACGTTCACTTTTGTTTTGCACAGTGGTATTCAGTTGGAATATCCTGCTCCTCAGTCGACGAGGCAAGGGCCGAGATCCCTTCACCGGAAGTGACCCCTTGGACAGAAGTTTGCGTCAGGGCAATAACTTCACTATAGTCATTTACTTTTGCTTTGCATCGTGGTATTCAGTTGGAATATCCTGCACCTCATTCTACGGGGAAAGAGCCGAGATCCCTTCACCGGGAGTGACCTCTTTAGCAAAGGTTTTCGCCACTATATTTTTAAAAGCTATCCGGTTCCTTCAACGATATCAAGTTCATTACGTTAAAGGTTTTCGCCAGAAACCATTCGTAGCCCTCCGTCGTTTCACATGGATAGTCAATAAGTATTCAAGCTATGTTTGTTGGCCAAAGTCAAGGCATAGTGATTGGTAGCTATTGGGTATTCATGTGCAGCATAGATAGATGCGTTGGTTTGGGACAGTCGTATAGCCTTGTTGGCCAAAGTCAAGGGCTTGTGCGGGTGGGCTCAAATTAACCTGGAGAATGACGGGTAGAACTTGACATGTGACTTATGATTTGTTGGCCAAAGTCAAGGTCAAAAGAGCATGGGGCAAAAAAATCACATCGGGAGTTTCTAAAGAAACTGAAACTTGCCAGATATGTGCATACCTTCTGAAGTGTGATAACGTAAGCGGATTCCGTCACGTTGTCATGCGATGATAGTTGGATCCCGATTCCCACTGATGAGTTGGTTTACTCCTCGGGTGATCCCGACTAATTCTCCTTTCAGGTTTGGAGGAGAATTTGACGTTACAGTGGGAGGTTTCCTGATTAGATAAATTGGTAACCATTCTGATCTAGGTTAGAGTGCACGCTGAGTGTTTCTTTTCTCTCTCTCTGTTTGGCAGCGACCATTGACCCGACCCTAGACTATGACTCAGTGACCAAATTAACCGAACCTTCTTAAACACTGACTTTTGGATTGTCAGAGTTGCAAACCTCATTGCCACTCCTACTTTTACCCTTTTCTCCAGGACACCCCGTATTACTACGAACGTCCACTTCCATTGGACAAAACCATCGTATGGTTATATACGAACTCGAAGGAATTTATTCGAGGATGGTTTCCGGTTCTGGAGAAAACGGATAGGATTATTCAGTTGTCTTTTCCTTTTACCTTCTCTCAGGTTGCGAGTGCCCCTTAGAATAGGGGATAGTACACCTATTACGCAAATTGGATAGTCTTCTTCCAAACCATAGGCAGGTGCCGACCGGTAGGGAATGAAGAAAACCAATTAGCCTAACGATGGTGTACAGAAGGTATTATGTAAAGACAAAGAAAGGGATTAGAAGAAGGGCAAAGTAAATTGCGACTGATATCCACGACCAAACCAAGTATTTCATTATCACTCTCACTTCACCTTTGTATTTCTCCAGGACACTCCGTATCACTACGAAGATCCACAGTTTAGTGGATACTCCATCGTATGGTTATATACGAACTCGAAAGGAACTTGTTCCAGTTCGGGGATAGATTCTGGTTCAGGAGAAATAGGAATAAGGTTTATTCGGTTGTCTTTTATCCTCACCTTCTCTCGTATTGCGAGTGCTCCTAGGATTAGGACAGTACACCCATTATGCTTATTGGATAGTCTTCTTCCAAACCATAGGCTGGTGCCGAACGGTAGGGAAGGAAGAAAACCATTTGGCCTAAAGGGGTGTGCAGAAGGTAATGACTAAAGACATATGAAGGGATATGGAGAGATGGCAAAGAAATATACGGTTACAGTTGTGAATCTGGATAATGGAAGAGGCATTACTAGGAATACCAGAATACCCCATCGAAACATTTCAATGTTTCAGTTTCACTATATACTGTTAAAAGAAAACTGATTTCCCAATTAATCCTTACTCCAGGGTATGAATTTACCAGGTATGATTCTCACATCTGTATGGTTTTACAGATGATGAGTGGGGGTAAGTTATTGGGAATTAGGTGATCATCCTCATTATATCGGAATTCATTGTAATTGGTGATGTTTGAAGAAATCGCCTGGGCTGTTTGCCGGTCGGCAAATATTTGGTTTTGAATATCCGTTGTTATGCACCAATTTCAAATTGATATATCTGTACGTCTATTTTCATAGAGTGAGATATACCTTTTTGAAATTATGTCTATGACATTTACCTATATTAGTGGATGGTTAGGTAAGGAGTATTAAACAGCAGTGTAATTCTTCATAACCAAAGGTACATTTTTCAACCTACGACACACAGGGATTGAGTTATCAGACTCAGAGGACTTATACAGAGCATTGTATGTTGTCCAGCGTCCATGAGGACAGAGGGGGTGGTTCTCGTACTATATTCGGTTTACTTATGACTTCTCTAGTTTTTAGACAGGTGTTTCGTAGAAACACAGGGTCTGAATTTTAAGAAGTTATAGGTATATGAATAAAGTAGAGAACCAGGTGTTGCAAGTATCGGGATTCTTCAAGGTGATCGAAGATGTAGATACTTGTGTATGGTGTTCAGTTGATAGTAATGATTAAGAGAACTTACTTCTCTTTCAGGTTACTCATAATTGGAAGCATTCCTAAGTTGTGTAACGCTGATCGGCCTCCTTCCATTTAGTTGACATGCACTGGAGACAGCTGCATGATTTGAATCTGGTTCAATTAAATCAGTGCCTCTGGTCCTATATTGGATATAGAACAGTTCGTATCTTAACGATGTTGAGGTACGGGGAGTTGTCCGGCTTATGCTTAAAACCAGACTCTGGATAACTCAAGACATGTTTCTGTAATGGCTGTTTGTGGGTTGACCCAGGCTATGACAAGGGTTGACTTTCTACCATCTGGAAGATCAATAGTGATATTGTTCTTGACTCGCCACAATTTTAACAAAAATGGATTTTTTCAGAAAACAGTAGTGGGAGTATGGTAGAACTGGAAGTGATTCCAGAACCGCAAACGATTACTGAAGATTTGATAAGAACCTAAAGATTCAATCTGGCTTGACATTCCATTGGCCACTCCGCAGATACGATGGGTAACCTCAGGCACCCGAGAGGTACTCCGGTAGCCTCAAGGACGGTGGCAGGGAGGTTCTTGTTTACCCAGATTTGCCATTGCTGTTGTTCCAGACTGTGAGACCCGGCAGGAGGATGAATATAGCGTCATTCTAAACTAGTTTTAGAAGTGTACGTGTATATGACTCTGCCAGAGGGTTGTCGTGGTCAGCGGAAGCATTGGTGGACAAGTGGCTTATGTCTATTTATAGACTAAAGCAGATATAGCGGAGATAGATCATCTATTTCTGATGTGAAAGTCATAGGTTTGACTTCATCAGAATAGAGGATGGATCTGTTAAGAAGGTAGTAGGGTGTGATGTCCTGGTACATTGGATGACATACACAGAATAGGAAAAGAAATTCCTATAATACAATCGGTTATACTTTGGTTGTCACACAGTAGTTTCTCCAACAAAGGGACATGGATATTATATAAGACATTCTGGTTACTGGATCTATGGTTTTAGATCTAGATTTGGGTAGTTTCCCAATGAGGGTACTTAGACAGCATTCTAAGAGTATTTAGAATGGACGACTCCTGGTACGGTAGTGTACCTGCAGGTGATGGAGTCACCCTCTCTAAAGCTGTCTTACTGACTAAAGGGGAGAGGGATGTGCATGATTGGCAGATCACTTGGTTAGGCAATTGAGTCAATCATGTGATGTCAAGTACCACACCAGATATTGTTTTTTGCAGTAGATGCAAGAAGTTGACATTGATCCAATCCTGGAGAAACAATCGGAAGCAGTTTTAGAACATAAGTGGATGTTCTAGGGATATGATAACGACAGCCTCATTCGGGAGACAGTTATCATTCCAGGCTTCCAAGGTGACCTGGATGACAGAGAGGTTGTCAGAGTTATAGTTTTCCTTCTGAAGAGGGGCAGTATTTTGGACAGGTGGTCCAAGGCGATACTGAGGAAGGCATGGCGCAGGATACTGATTAAGTTCGGTTGACGATACAGTCTAAGAAGTTTGGATTTGGAGTTCATTTATGAGCTAGGTCCCATCAGACATCCAGACACATTCTAAGACAGGTATTGCTCATTTCGGGAGATGGCTTTCTTCACGAACTTGAGATATAGAGAGATATAGAAAGAAACATCAAAGCGGATCCACTCGCTGAGGCTATTCCTCGAACGCAATAGTGTCGCAAACAAGCTTTGTGAGACTGACTAGTAGAGGAGTTGGGTGTTCGGTATCACAGGGGCTGTGAGTATGCAACATCGCAATAATTAGCCTTGAGTGTAAGTGGGAGATTGTTGGAGATAGTGCCCTCAGAGTCAATTATTGGATCACAGGCACGTGATTGCAATGATTGAGGGAGGACCTATCCCGATAGGACAGTCTTACTCAAGATGATAGTATGCTATCTGATTTATCTTTATCATCGTGTACCGCTTTAGGTGACCTGACAGGTCGCTATTACACGTTGATAGAGCCTCTAGGATTCTTGCTTGACTGCCAGCAGTATGAGGGCGATCATATACGTGGGAGCTGGTAGTTTATAAGCACATCCTTAAAAGGTCCCTAGTCGTTGGAGTTTCGAGACAGGGCATCGATACTCCAGAGTAGACTAGTGTATACAGTCGAGACCCCGACGAGGGGCGGTGGCCGGTCTCACAAGCCACTAGTATTAGTTGGTTCATCTAAGATGTATACAGGTGCTCATTGGGTTATGAGTACACCGGACATGACTCGCCGGGATCATGCTAGTTGGTCTTATACCTGACGTCAGATAGCAGTTCCCTGGTGACTTGTGTACAGGTTAGTTCATCGACCTGAGGATCGTCATTTGTCTCGTGTGAGTTCCCACTGTACTTTGATTACTACCCTACCATTCTCAAAGGAGACGTGCAAAAAGGTTTTAGTTGGGTACAGTCCCGAGCCACATGGAGGCAGTGAGCGGATCTTCAGGGGTTCGTCTTTCCCGGTATTCGGGGTGAGGTCACGCTGTGTCTAGGAGAGCCATTACACAAAGCCCTCGACCGAGGCAAGAGATTTACTGATAGGTATTCCAGTAGTATCTCAGGGTGTTCTGGGCTACACTCCGACACGACTTGTACCGCTTTTGGGGGTCTGACTTTTACCAACCCCCTAGGCCCGCCATGCGATGCTCATAGACGAACGGACCGGACTGTACGGATATTGTCGCTGACAGGCTCAGTAGGGTGTCAGGATGAATTCGCTCATCGACGTCCCTTTTGGTCAATACCTGGTAGCCCGTTACGTATAGGCTAATACCTCTGACGTGCTAGTGGTTAAATCCACAACCAAGGTGTTGACGAGTCTTTAGAGTCCCCCACAGACCAGTTTCTCAAGTTTCGAACGAAACGCTGTAGAGGCCGTATGGAGATATGGCAGGGTTCGATCAAATACGTGCGGTATTGCACGGATCATGATCGGACGGTTAATACTAGCAGGCTTTAGTTTAAGCCGGATCCTAGTATAGTACTGTGTAGACTTTGTCTCATTGCATTTGTATTTCGGTCGGAATACAAATGCGGGTATGTATATACAGTAGCGGGGTTTTCCTGTAATTTATTACGGGATCAATTTTTGGAGTTGCCAGTTTGTTTTCCGTTTCGGCCATATTTATTTGTATCTTTCATTGGCTGAAGATTGGTGGAGGAGGGCTTATTTGCATTTGTGCAAATAAGCATTTTGGAGGGTTGTCTTTGCATATTGATGTGTCATGATGGTTGCACCATCATTTGACTTGTTCACTTCATCGTTGCTTGACTTCTTTCTTCATGATTACTTGACTTTCAGAAGTGATGATTATTGATGGAGTGTTGGATTAAGCTTGTGATAATTTCTTCTCATGATCTCATATCATTCCCCCTTGCATTATTGTTGCTTTCTCTCTCACTCTCCATTCATTCTCTCCATTGCATGGCCGGCCAAGCCAAGGAGGGGCTGTCCCAATATTTTATGATGGGATTTTTGGTCTTTTGGCTTCACAAAAATCCCAAAGTTTCATCTCCAAAAAGTCTTAGTTCATTTTCTCCACCAAAGGCAACTTCCTCAAACCCCAAATGAGACATAGTGCACTACACGTATTCTACAGCAATTCTTGGACACGTCGACTCGCCAACTTCGTGCCCGAGTTGCCTTGGTTCAGAGGTGGGAGCCCGTAAAAGAACCCGGTGATGTGGTGCCCTTCCGGCGAGGAGATGAAGACCGGAGATTCCGCGGGGAGATCGGGACGACGACGAGAAGACCGAAGGACACGGATCGCTCAGTATATCTCTCTACCCCTTGTCTTGTTAGCTAGGACTAAATTAATGGCCCGATCCGGGATTTTTGTGCGCGGTGGTGCCGGTTTACTAGTACGTAAAAAGTTTCGTTTCCGCATTCCGGCGTCGGATTGACGGCCGGGGCGCTGCCGTGCACTTACACTTCTGCCCATTTAGAGAATTAGTCGGTCATCGCCAGTATGAACCGGTGTCCTCTGGATGATGTCGGTTCAATGCGGCCAATTATATCGGTTCCCCACATTTCGAATAGCCAGCTAGCTACTGTTGGATGTAGCAGATTTGGATGTTGGTAATGAAGTCCCCATGAATTTGGCACGAGTAACACTACTTTGCATATTCGAGGCAGCCCTGAATCATTGTGGGCCAATAGTAACCCATTCTTTTTATCTTCAGTTTCATCTTTGGCCCAGATAAGAACCACAGAGTCCGTCGTGAGTTTCTTGGACGACTCTCTTCGCTTCTTCTGGTCCCAGGCATCTTAGCCATAGACAATCGAAAGATCACTTATATAGAGTATCATTGACGAAAGCAAAGGACAGAGCTCGTTTCATGAGCTAATGTCTAGACGACGCATTTTTGGGCGTTCATCGGTATTTGAAGTAGTCTATGAAGACTTCCCTCCAGTCCTAGACGTTTTCTTCGTCCTCTATTTGAAGGGTTGCTTGTTTGGTCATTTCTTTTCTTTCGGAGGACACTATCAGATCTTCCGAATATATATCTGTTGGCGTGAGAACCCTGCGGCTTTGCACAATGATTTTTATGTCATCGAGGTCGTCATCAGCCAGTTCCTTAGCCAATTTGGCCAATGCATCCGCCTTACTATTTTCTGCACGCGGTATACTCTCCAGGATGTAGGAGGGGATTTATGTCAGCAGTTGCTGCACTCTTTTGCCATACTTTATCAGCTCTGGCTTCCATGTTTGATAGTCGCTGTTTACTTGGCTAACGATCAATTAGGAGTCTCCATATATGAGAAGGTCTTTGATCCCCATGTCGATAGCGATCTCGAGATGTGCTATCAAAGATTCATATTCAGCTTCATTGTTTGTCCGTGTCTCCGTTAGGGAAAGGGCGAAATGCATTATCCCTCCTTGTGGAGTCACGAAGACAAGGCCCACTCCGGTTTTAATTATGGGGGTGTTTTGCTTTCGCCACTTGATTGATCAAAGAATTTATAATCGCAATCAAGAACAGCGTCGCTTGGTAGCTAGCCGGTGAGTACAGGTCGGTCCACAGGGATTTTGTGTATTCTCAATTTGTTCTAACAAGTTAATTCCGATTGCTGTCGGATTGATTAAATCTAAAAACTAAGTTGATCTAAATTAGGATTAAAATCTTACTAAGATTAAGTTTAGGTAAAATTTGGAAAGTCAATATTTCTCAACGCTTTCTATGCCCTAATTAAGATATATGAGGTGTTATGTTAATAATTAATAAAGTGGATTAGTAACATCGGGAAGAAACGATGTTTCTTTCTGTAGGTTCTTGTCCTTCCTTTCTTAATTCTTACCCTAACCTCCATGGAAAACATATACAACCGGTCTTTTATACTACGGTATCATAGCTATCTCGTGGGATAGGGTGCCGTAGGGAGCGGTGTGTGCATGTATGCATGGAGTCCTATAAAAACGTATGATGGGCAAGAAAAGGGTGAGAGATCTTCATCTCTCAAGCCTTTTCCAAATCTAACCCTAACAAGTGAGGAGAATACTCACTCATTAGGGAATTGAAAGATATGTTCTAACTATCTAACTAGGGCAGATAATAAAAATTAAACTAGGGCAGATAATAAAAGTTCTATACTATAGCAGAAAAGAAATTACCTAGGGCATGGAAATAAAAAAACTACTTATTTTATTTGATGCTCTCTTCATACATTGCAGAAATTTACAGATCTGAATTTGGATAAAATGAAATGAGGCACAAGAAGAGGCATACCTTAAAAAGAGGATTAGGGCTTTTATTTATAGATCATAGAAACCCTAGGGTTACAATCGACTCACATCTGCAATTACAATTTTACCCCAAGAAAAACCTAATAAATGCACCGTCGCACCGACACCACCAACACGCGCCATGCACGCGCAACGCATGGCCGCGGAACCGTGGCCAAGAGCTAGGTTTGGTCGCGGTTCCACGGCCATATTGAGGGCTTGATGCTTCATTTTTTTAGGACTTCTTCTGTTGCTTTGTTTCTCCTATTTTCTTCACTTGGTTTTTCAGATTGTCTTCTAGATTTCTTCCAGATTTCCACAGTGAATAATGTCGTAGGCTTTACCGTTTGTTTCGTGTCGATGTCTTGAACCTTGTGCTGCCTTTGTACTTTGTGAACTTGTTCATTAATCTTCGTTTAGTCTTCAAATTGTAGGCATGATCAAGATTCTTCCATTTGTTGGTCGTAGTCTCACTTTTATATCGACTTTTCATCTTTTCACTGTTTTTGTTCCGAGAACCTGTAACCTGCAACTATGTAGCAGACATGGATCAAAAGCACCTGTTTATTTGTAAAATGAATAAGAATGAGGAATATAATAATGCAAAATTATGGTATGAACAAATACCCGCAAACTTATCTTTTGCTCGTCCTCGAGCAAAACTAGTTTTATTCTCGAAAAAGACCTAGCCTCACTTTCACAGGGAAACGCGATTGCACTGAGCTCGTGCAACAAGCCGTTAAAGTTCTAGGTGTCTCTAGTAGGAGGAGTGTTGTCTCCTGAGGGTTTTCAGCGGACACTACCCACAAAATCCTATCAATTCGGCCTATTGATTTTTATTCTCCAATTAGGTTTTCTAACAAGAAACTCTATTATCTTCAACTCAGAAATTATCAACCCGTATTTTTCACGCTTCCTTATTATTTAACTTAAGATTATATATGATTTGTAGATTTACTTAGCTTTTGGCATCTTTTAAGTTTTCCTTCTAGGGTTCCATCTCAACTTAGGAATTTTTATTATCTCTACTAAAGATATAAGTCCTATATTTCATTCCTATCTCTCATCCAAACCCCAATCACATACCCCTACGTGTGTGTATATATCACCCCTACACTTGGAAGTTCAAATCAAGCTATTATACTCTTGTCCATCGTCCAAAGTACTTTTCAATTGGTGAATTTTTAGATGAAATTGCACACACATTCTTCATGCGACCGTTAATACTTCTTGAGTTATCAACGACCGATTACAAAATGTGTTTGCACATTAAGACGTAATTCCTAGTCTTGTAATCCCTAAGGCTTTTAGCAGTGACTCCCAAACCAGTTGGTCTAAGGCACTAGATGATAAAGCACCCTCGCTAAATATTTTTTTCTATTTATGCAGCAGCCTTAAGTAATTACAAAAACCAGTGTTCATTTTTTTTATCTCTTTATTCACACTTGTATTTTTATTTTATTTTCCTTCATACTAAGGACTTTTAGACAAGAGTATTTCAAGGTCTCTTCTACTATTCCAAATTTCAAGGTTCGTGTTTGTGCAATTTGTAGGGTATATATTTTCAGAATTTAGACTTAAACTTAGGAATTATTTTTCAAACTTATACTTTAATAAAAATATCAATACTTTTCCCTTGTTTTAACTTGGCCCAAGAAGTGAACTCAAAATTTTCCTATTTCTAAATAAACTACAAAGACATATACTTTCTACCGTTAAGTTTTAAGAAAGGTTATTTTTAGAGTTTTTAATTTACTAAGTTTTGGAACTAGTTTTTCCTAGCTAGTTAACCGTCATGTCAAACTTAAGTCAATTATGGCCAAAATTGAATGTTTCAATTTTTATAATTTTTCACCGCTTTCAATTTTTTATGGGTTTTAAAATAAGTATGCAAATGCAAAAATATACATATGAATGCGAAGGAAGAAAGCTTACCGAGCACACCCCCAAACTTAAACTTGATAGTGTCCTCACTGTCAGGCTACACCAAGAGGGTCAAAATTGTCGGCGCTCCCCTGTTTATTTATTTACAAATTTTTTTTATATTGTTAAAAGAAAAACAAAATAAATATACAACAAGGTCCCCCCTAAACTTAAGTGAAACAGTGTTTCCACTGTTTTAAGCGTTAAAGTTCAGAGTTAGGGAGGAGAAAAATCAAACTATACAAGGCCTTATACAGACCAAAGGTTAGCACCAACCATTCAAAAATTCTCGTGATAATGGTATGGTTGGTGGAAGAATGGAGTGTAGAGAAAGGAGTTGAGAAACACACGAGACCGTATGGGAAGAAGGGTGGAATATGGTCTCGGTGGAGGAGAAGAATGGCGGAAAAGAGAAAGAAGTGTAGTACGAACTTGAAAGTGTAAATCGAGTGAATAAATTAGCGCAAATTGTGATGACCGATGTGTTATAAGCGATTGTGCTAATCTATCAACCTGTCGAGAAATGGGGTCAAATCCCTCAAGATTCGCGAGAAAACATGGGTACGTTGAACTTGGTAAACCATCCATTGAAAATGGAAGCGCGACGGGTTCTTGCGCGGTCGAAGCGATGGAAAGGACGAAGAGGAGTGATTTAGGGATAGTCTTATTCTCACCTAAGTAAACTGTCTCGAACTCGAAGGATTCCATCAATGGTTCGAAATGACTGTAAGCAACCGAGTCTGATGGTTCAACTAACTCATCTGAAAATTCAAAAGACTCAAACTCGGGCGGTGAGTCTACAAAATCGTCCGAAAAAGTGAAACACTCGTAATCGTTATCGTCTGTGAGAACTGTGTCAGATTCAAAGAGGAACGCACTAGTGGCGTCAAGACTGCTGTGATCGAACAGAAATTTTTCAAGCCCACAGTCCTCCTGCGTGTTCTTTTGTGTGGCCGAAACAATTGGAAGGATGAGGGGTGATTTAGGAAGTATAACAGTTAAAGGTTCAGAAGGATGAATTGGAAAATCCGACACATCAGTCATCCTCAATACTATCCTCAATACTATCTTCATAATACTCCTCAAAAGTTATCTCATCCATGCAATTATCATCAAAATCAAGACGCATATGAAGTTCGGGAGAAAGATTTAATGACTCGAGATGACGAATTGGAGAGAAAAATTCAGTCAAATCTGCGGGTTCATCATCCAAAATATTCCCTGCGTCAATATCCTCAATCAAGTGAAAATCAATTTTTTCGGACACCTCATCAAAAGCATGGATATTTATCAATTCAGGTTTTAGATTGGAGGTGTAGAGATCGAAAGGATTGGTGATAGTTTCACTCGAAAGGGACCCTTCACAATTTGGCAAATCAAGCACTACAAAGTCGCACAACTCATTAAACGTTTTATTTTCATCTGGTGAATCATTTGGGACACTTGTTTGAAAACAGGAGTTGTGGGATTCAATTGGTGATGGGTAGGTTTGATTTGGAAGGGTGCATGGCTCACTTTCTCCACTCAAATTCTTAATCTGTCCAACCGCCTCATCATACATTGGAAAATTTGGAGCTAATTGGAAACTAGCTACCGGTTCACTAGGTTGCATAAGGGCGGCAATAGATGCATCCAGATTCCTCATCTGTCGGTTTGTTGCTGCAATGTACGCTTCCAACGACTGTTCCAGACTAGACATGGGTTGTGAAGGGGTTTCAGTAAAAGATTCAATATTGTTTGGATACGTGAAACTCCCAAATGGTTGTGTAGAATCAATGTCTAGGGAAGGTGTGAAAGTCGGGAAGGACTGATAGGAATTGAATGGTTGGACAGGAGTAAGATCAACATTTGGATAAAAAGGTGAATGGACTTGTTGATCCCAAGAACTGGAAGTGTTGAAAGGAGTGAAAGATCGGTTACGAGATTGTTCAATATATTCAGCAATAGACATGGGTTTCGGAGTTACAACAGGACTCGAAAAAGGGGTATCAATGTAAGAAGGTGGTGAAGGTTGAAATGGTTGATACAAAGTGGATTGCGGAATCGAACTGTTTCTCCTAGACGCTTCTATTCGATCTTTCAAAGAAATTTTGGGCATGGAGGGGTCATCCGTAATTCGACCAAAACAATTCGCGTATGAAGCAATGTTTGGATGAGGGTACCAAAGTTCGGTAAGAGTTTTGGGAGGTGGGCTACCCTTGATGTAAGAAAGGAGAAGAAAAAGAATGTGGGTGGAAGTGGGGTGCACGGATTTCTTAGCGACAAGTTGCAAGTTTTTGAAAAAAAAAATTCCTTTTTTTTCTTTTTGTGTTTTTTTTATATGTGGAGCTTTTTGCAAAAAAAAAATTTCGATAAAAGGCTTAGACACACGTTCAAACAATCACAAATGCACAATCAAGCCTAGATCTAGGGTCACCTAGGTCAGCTAGACAGCTCCTAACTGTTCCAAAGGGCAAGAAGTAGGACCTCAAACCGCCTCTTCACCGCCAATTGTGGCCAGGTAAGCAAAAGTAGAGAAAGGAGGGATCCGCTCACGAATCACCATGAGACGAGCCTTTTAAAGTTACCTTTCACTACATGTCTACCATAGGCACCACAAAGTCAGGTTAGGATCAACGGTCGATACCTACAACTATTCCTTTGTCCTATTGAGCACGAAGTCCTTAGGGCTGAGTCTAATCTTTTTTTTAATTACTTGATGGTCAATACAATATGCTTTATGTGATTTTTGGGGTCCTGGGAAAGGTGATGAAACCCCCACCCAATCTGGATTGGTGTTCTAGCCCCTTAAAGTCAATTAAAATATGCAAAACAGTAAACACAATCACTTGCAAATAATTTTTTTTAGCGCGGCGCAAAGAATCCTGCACAAGATCAATTATTGAGAAGGGGAGAAATTTTTTGCGCAAAGAATCCTGCAGGCAAATTTTACAGAAGAGATATCAGGAGTTGCAGAGAAGAAGAAAGGAAGACTTACAGTGGATTTTTCAAGTGCTGACGTCACTATAAGACCGCGGATCAGCGGCCAAAAAGCGCTTTGCGCGGCGGAATCGCGGTTGACTTGTTGACTTGGCCCTCCAAACTTCTTCTGTTGCACTGTTGCGGAAATCCTCTGTTGTTCAGATCTAGGGTTTTCTGTTTTGCTCTCTGGATTTTTCCAGATCCGAACTTGTTCGTCGATCCTGCAAAAACTCCAACGAAACACCCTTCAAAGAATAACAAGATGATAAAATTTTTATATTTTTTAATTTTTCAGTTTTTTATGAGTTTTATGATTTTATATTAACCCAAAATTGCAAAAAGAAAATACTACGCCATCCCCGGCAACGGCGCCATTTGATTGATCAAAGAATTTATAACCGCAATCAAGAACGGCGTTGCTTGGTAGCTAGCCAGTGAGTACGGGTCGGTCCACAGGAATTTTGTGTATTCTCAATTTGTTCTAAAGAGTTAATTCCGATTGTTGTCGGATTGATTAAATCTAAAAACTAAGTTGATCTAAATTAGGATTAAAATCTTGCTATGGTAAGGTTTAGGTAAAATTTGGAAAGTTAATATTCCTCACCGCTTTCTATGCCCTAATTAAGATCTATGAGGTGTTATGGTAATAATTAATAAAGTGGATTAGTACCATCGGGAAGAAACGATGTTTCTTCCTCTAGGTTCTTGTCCTTCCTTTCTTAATTCTTACCCTAACCTCCATGGAAAACATATATAACCGGTTTTTTATACTACGGTATCACCGCTATCTCGTGGGATAGGGTGCCGTAGGGAGCGGTGTGTGCATATATGCATGGAGTCCTATAAAAACGTATGATGGACAAGAAAGGGGTGAGAGATCTTCATCTCTCAAGCCTTCCCCAAATCTAACCCTAACAAGTGAGGAAACTACTCACTCATTAGGGAATTGAAAGACATGTTCTAACTATCTAACTAGAGCAAATAATAAAAATTAAACTAGGGCAGATAATAAAAGTTCTATACTATGGCAGAAAAGAAATTACCTAGGGCATGGAAATAAAAAAACTACTTACTTTATTTGATGCTCTCTTCATACATTGCAGAAATTTACAGATCTGAATTTTGATAAAATGAAATGAGGCACAAGAAGAGGCATACCTCAAAAAGTGGTTTAGGGCTTCTATTTATAGATCATAGAAACCCTAAGGTTACAATCGACTCACATCTGCAATTACAATTTTACCCCAAGAAAAACCTAATAAATGCACCGTCGCACCGACACCACCGACACGCGCCATGCACGCGCAACGCACGGCCGCAGAACCGCGGCCAAGAGCCAGGTTTGGCCGCGGTTCCGCCGCCATATTGAGGGCTTGATGCTTCATTTTTTAGATCTTCTTCTGTTGCTTTGTTTCTCCTATTTTCTTCACTTGGTTTCTCAGATTGTCTTCTAGATTTCTTCCAGATTTCCACAGTGAATAATGTCGTGGACTTTACCGTTTGCTTCGTGTCGAAGTCTTGAACCTTGTGCTGCCTTTGTACTTTGTGAACTTGTTCATTGATCTTCGTTTAGTCTTCAAATTGTAGGCATGATCAAGATTCTTCCATTTGTTGGTCGTAGTCTCACTTTTGTATCGTCTTTTCATATTTTCACTGTTTTTGTTCCGAGAACCTGTAACCTGCAACTATGTAGCAGACATGGATCAAAAGCACCTGTTTATTTGTAAAATGAATAAGAATGGGGAAAATAATAATGCAAAATTATGGTATGAACACCACTTCACGGAGGATGCTCCATCAAAGTAGAGTTCCCATTGGGAATCATTTTCTTCCTTCTCTCCTTCAATTGTATCGAACGCATGTTCATCCGACAACTCGCAATTTAAGGGGGAGTCGACTAGTATCGGATGCTCCGCAAGAAAGTCAGCAATGGCTTAGCCTTTCACTGCTTTGAGGGGTCGATATGTTATCGAGAACTCCATCAGGAGGAGGGCCTATTTGGCAACCCTTCCTGTTAATATGGCCCTTGACATCAGATATTTGAGAGGATCCACCTTTGATATGAGATGAACCTCATGTGCCAAAACGTAATGTCTGAGCTTCGTTATCGCGAAGATCAGTGCCAGGCAGTGCTTTTCGATGGAGGAGTAGTTGTTCTCTGCCCCCAGGAGAACTCGACTCAAATAATATATAGCTCTCTCATTTCGCTTATCGTTCTCTTGTGCCCATAACACGCCTAGAGAACCTTCAAGGGCTGTTGTATATAGGATAAGGGGTTTTCCTTTAACCGAAATAGTTAATACCGGCGGATTTTGCAGGTATTGCTTGATTTCGTCTAGTGCATTTTGGCACTTTTGATCCCAGACGAACGGGGTCCCTTTCTTCATCAAATGACTGCAGGGACGGTATTTTCCGGAGAGATTAGCTATGAACCGCCGGATATATGCGAGCTTTCCTTGAAAAGATCGCAATTGTTTGAAAGTTCTTGGCATGGGCATTTCCATAATCGCCTTGATCTTTGAGGGGTCGATTTCAATACCCCAATGATGTATGATGAATCCCAGGAATTTTCCTAAGGAGACTCTAAACGCGCATTTTAGAGAATTCATCTTCAGATTATACTTCCGAAGACGTCGGAACATTATTTTTAGATATTCCTAATGTTCCTCATGAGATCTACTTTTAACCACAAGGTCGTCAATATAGCATTCGACGATCTTATGAATGAGGTCATCGAAGATCTTTGTGATGGCCCTCTAGTAGGTAGCGCCAACGTTTTTCAGACCAAAGGGTATCACCTTATAGCAAAATATGCCCAGCGGAGTCCGGAATGCAATATGCTTTTGATCTTCAAGATACATTTTATTTGATTGTACCCTGGAGATCCATCCATGATGGAGAAAACCTCATGGGTAGACGTGTTGTCGATCATCAGCTCGGTAATAGGTATTGGGAAGTCATCCTTCGGGCAAGCTTTGTTGAGGTCCCGAAAGTCCACGCAGATGCGCACCGTCCCATTTTTATTCATCACCGGAACGATATTGGCGATCAAGTCAGTATATTGAACTTCTTGGATGAATCCAGAGTCGATTAGTTTCTTGACCTCAGCATTTATACTCATCTCAAGTTCGAGCTACATTCTTCTTGGCGCCTGTTTGAATGGCTTTATGTCCAGCGATATATGTACTGCCACCTTTGGATCTAGACCCGGCATCTCGGAATAGTTCCATATAAAGCAGTCTTTATATTGCATGAGCACGTCTTTTAACGCAGCTGCCTGTTTTTCAGATAGTAGATCACTGACAAATGTCGGCCTCGGATCATTTTCTATCCCTAAATCAATTTTCTTTAGGTTGTCCGCCATAGTATGTATCCCATCTTCCAGCTGTTTTGGTGCCGGTGAAAACTCAGAGATTACCTCGTCCACTTCTTCATTTGCGAAGCACATGCGGAGGTCATCCATAGTCTCGTGCCCTCTCTCCTTTGAGAGTGTTATCATGTGGCAAGTACGAGTTCGCTTCCATTTTTTGTGTTGAGCAGGTCATATCCTCATGGTATAGGTCCTCTTTGGCTCATGCATTTGCGGCGGGGTTACCCTCCAGCTGTCGGATAAAGCGAACCTGCCTTGTTGATACTGGTCTTCTACCCAGTCTTTGAAGATGAAGCAGTCTTCAAGGGGATGACCTATTACTCGGTGGTAGGAGCAATAATCCAGGTGATGGACCTCGTTTATTTGTTCGGGGTGTCGAAATTCCGGAAGTGTCATCATTTGGTGCTTCATAACAAGGTTGAATATTTTCCTTGTCTTGTCTTGAGGGAACGAGTATTCCCGACCCATCTTCTTTATAAAAGACGGGTTCCAATCGACCTTTTCTCGATTGCACGGCTTCGTGGGTTCGCTTTGTTGTTTTCGAACGTTGTTTGCGTTCTTTGCCCTGTTTTACCTCTATTTCGGGATTTTCCCCTTTTGCGAGGGCATATAGCGGGCCGGAGATGAAGAGCATTATAGTCTTCCTTCTCCGCGGATAACTGCTTGAGGCGCTGCACCCTGGCCTTTTCATAAATAGCTATTTCGCGGCTGTGATCGTCTCAGCTCCTTTGACAAGATTCCTTTATTAGCTTGTCTATTTGTTCTTCGAGCGATGGACATAACGTTCTTAGGGCTGGATTTCGCTCTGTTTCAACGTCACGGCCATTTGGAGGAGCGTTTTCCTCCTTGCTGGAGCTGTTTACGATGCGGCAGCTCTGGCATTGCTCCCGTTTCTTGGACCGAACGTATCCGAGCCCGGTTTTCTCCATCTTTCCGTTGGGCATCTTTTGCTGAGTCCCGGGAATATCCCAAATCTTTTTATAGAACTAGGCTTGCCGAATAGTTTGTTCGAGGGGTACACCTTGGCATCTTAACAATCTTTTCAATCCCTTCGCATAGTATCTTGGCAGACGGATTGGTTGAAACCGTTGAATGCAAAATCGGCACCGTGCCAGACTTCTTTCTCTACTCTGGTCTCCTTAGATTGGTAGAAGAGGATCACCTTTTCATCTCTTAGTCTGATAGGGACGTAGAAAGTCTGTAGTTCTTGGACGCTGTAGGTATCGAACGCATCAAGTTCCTTATAATGCCGAGGCGGAGCCATTGTGATTTGCAGACTCTGATCGGCTCCGGCGAGGGTTTGCACTGACGGGCGGATTGAGAACACTGTGTTAGCCTCGTTCTCAGAATCGCTGCCAAAGACCAGAATAGGGGTAGATGGTCCGGGCCGGTTGTTTTCTTTCTGGGGTTGCCCCGAGTAGACTATTTCTTCATCTTCCTCGGAATCGCTCCCAAAGATCGGGATAGTGGCGGCGGACTTCTGTCTATCCTCGGGCTTATGACACCTTTCTGTATCTTCGAATTCTGGTAGGAAGTACTTTCCGTCTTCATATTTTTGGATCTCGTTTATGGAGAACGGATTTAGCTCCCCAGTGACGGTGTATTCCAAGCCGTCTTTAAAATACTTCATACACTTATGTTGTGTAGAATGGATGACATTATGCTTATGTAACCAAGGCCTCCCGAGCAAAGCGCTATAGCAAGTCTTGGCATCAATGACATGAAATTTGATGTCAGTGACGAGCAACCTGAAGCACATCGTCAGTATTACGGACCCAAGCGTCCGTGACGACTGTAAGTCAAACCCGGGATGGTAATTTTATTACGGGCCAGATGCTGAACGTTCATGCAAATCTCCTTCAGCATTCTCACGTTGAGAAGCTTGACGGAGGATCCGTTGTCGACAAGAATTTTCCCTATCTTGATGTCATGGCAGTACCCGGTGACGTATAACGGGCGGTTATGTTCGCACGTACCGAGGAGGAGATCTTCTCTTCTACAAGGAAAACTTGGAACTGATTGGACTCTTGTAATACCTTGATCAGAGACTCTCTTGCCTCTTTGGACGGGAGGAGAGGATCCAATATGCTCAACTGTGAGGGTATTTTTCTCAGATGTGCTAGGACATTGTATGTAGGGATTCTTTAGCGCCATGCCTAGGGTTAGGGTTGCATCACACATACTTTAACAAAAATTTAGGGTGTGCTAAACAATTCCAACCATGAATCGAACTAGAAATCTAGTGTAACAACATATAGTATCACATACTATGTAGTGTCTAACACTAAGTGGAGAGAAATACAACCTTTGTAGACATCCCTCCTTGACTCCTTGGATCAACTAGGGTTTAAACCGGCTTGCTTGAATGCTTCCAAGTCCACGACGATCCACCCGGAGTCCCTTTGCTCAAGCTCCTTGCTCCACTTGATCAAGATGAAGATGAAGCAAACAATCTACACTAAGGAGCTAGAGTAGTATAGATTGGTGATGTGGTTTGTGTTCACACTTAAAAACCATTTCTTTTTGTGTTCCTCACTCTAAAGAAAAATCAAAAGAGGAAGAAGAAGGAGATGGCTAGCATGAGCTCTTTTGATAATGATAATTCTCATAATAAAATGAGAAAAATGAAAATAGATATATGAGAGACACTCTCATAAGTAACCATGGTCAATAAATATCTAGATATTTTCATCATTGAGTTAAAGGAACAAAGGAAATTAAACCATGGTCATACTTTGGTCAAGTAAAGAATAGTGTTGTAGTAAATTCAACCATGATTTAATTCCTTTTCTTTTTCTCAATAATAAATATATATGTATATTTATTCCATGTGAGTCTTGCATTGCCATCTTCTATGTATCAACAACCATGACACACATGTATGCATGTATGTGTGCATTCATATCAACATGTGTATATGCATACATTCATGCATATATCCAAATAGAAAAGGTTTTGAATAAGTGGGCTAAAATTCAATATTAAATCAACACTTGATTTAATAAACCGGTCATATCTCATACGACCCGACCAATAGAAAATGCCCGATTAAAACACAGTATCATATACACGCATTTAATTGAGCTACCACGCATATCTCATATGCACACCACATCTTTTCGCCTGAGCTAGGAAACTCCTATGTGGGACTCTAAGATTCGTCAATACTCCGGCAGTAGGTGATGATCATATCAAACACCCACAAGCCGCAAGCGGTTAGCTAAACGTAACGGCCACCCGGGTATTGAGCAATCAGAAGATCAACAAGAAAACATGCTCATACTCCTGTAAATCCTGTCAGTAACACTAACCGTACAGTCCGTTCTCTTCGTCTTGTATATCGCATATCTAGTCTAGGGATGGTGAACGTCAGACCCCAGTAACCGATAAGTAACGGGTCGAGAAACTACTGATAACACTTACCAGTAGATCTCTATATCAGCCCTGGTCAGGGACTTCCAGTTATAGCCAATCGAGCACAGCGCAACATCAACACCTAATATCGAGAGAGACGAAACCCCTCCTATCGCTCATTGCCTCCATGTGATTCGGGACTATACCCAAAAACCACCATTTTGCACGTTCTCTTAAACATGGTAAGGTGGAAATCAAAGCACAGTGGGAATCACACAAGACTCTATGACGATCTCGGGTCTACAGACTAACCTGTACCAGTATCACCAGAGAACTGCTATCTGACGATAGGTATAATACCAACTAGGAGTTCTCGGCGAGTCCGTTCAGTGTACCCAGTCTCCACTGAGCACCCGTTTACCATCTTTGATGTCAAACACCAATGGATGTGGGATCATCCATCGCCCATCATATGGGTCAAGAAGCGTATACGCTAGTCTACCTTGGAGTATCGATGCCCTGTCTCGATGCACCCTCGACTAGGAACAATTATAGGATGTACTTGTGGACTACCCTGGCCCCAGTAGTATGATCTCCACCATAGTCCTAGTAGTCAAGTACATATCCTAAGGGCTTTATCAATATGTGAGAACAAGGCAGTATCACAATACAAGTCAACATGTTAAGACAAAGTGCAACCAGATAGCATACTATCATGTCGAGCAAGAAAGTCCTCTCTATATATGTCCAAGCATCCACTATAATATACATCATATATACAACAATGGCCTCTAGGGCATATACATAACTAATAGTAATCCACCTTGTTTTTCCTAGGCGGGTCCCTTACTTCAACGTCTTTGACAACTCCATCGTCGAGGGTAATTTTCTCAGAGATTTTCTCTTTCCCTTTGTCATTTTTGCTCGAACCTTTGTTTGTAGGTCCGAGGTTTTTCTCAGGCAATGTGCGGTTACGCAGTTGAATATTCTCACAGTTCTTCTCCTCCTCTTCTTTTTTGGAGGTGGAGTCTTTGAAGAGAAGGCTGAAAGGTATCTCGTCCTCAGAATCACTCACGAAAGCAAGAACTTGGGGCTTTTCCCCTTCTGAACTGGTATCAATCATATGACAGTTGCCAGTCGTTTTTTCACGCGCATCTGTCGCACTCTTTTGCTGTCGATAAGCTTCGTGCTTCATCCTCTTGAAGTGTTTTTTATAGGCAATGTATCCTTGCCACCCCTTCTTGAAGGCATTGCATTCCTTTGTGGGGTGGGTAACCCTCCGATGATATAGGCAATAATTTAGATGTGAATCCTCTCTGTCGAGGCATATGACCCCGGGAGTGTTTCCTACGAGAGACGACAGCTTCATTCCCATTGACAGGGTTTTGACGAACTGCTTCTCTGCCTTAATCCTGCTCTTATTTGTCGTAGGTATTCCTTGGTTTGGTTGGAGTACTTTACGACTCCATCTTGCCGCAGCTTCTTCATCCTAACGCTGACGCTTAGCCTTTTCCTATATGGTTGTTTCGCGTTCTCGGTCAGCTTAACTTTTTCGAAAGGCTTCGTTTAACAGCCTATCGATCAGATCTTCTGGCAGTTCTGGGGATTTTAGCGCCGATTCTGCCCCCAGTTCCGCTATGTTGTTTTCTAACGCTGAGGGAGTTTCTTCGTCATTTAACAGCGAATGGAAGACCATGTGGCAACTTGCTACACGGTCCCCGGCTTCTTCTGATGAGTCATTTTCCTCATTGTTATCACTATCTTCGTCCTCAAGAATATGCTTGAGGAACTCTTCGAGCGTGACCAGTTTCCGCGCCTTCTGGTTGTACTCCTCAGCGCGTCAATGTACTTTTGTAAGTCTGTGCGCTTGTCGTCATACTTGGCAGGCTGTACATGTTTCTTGGTCTTCTTCTTTTTCTTCGAAGACTTTGAAGGCTCGACTTGGGGGTTTTGCCCTTTGTCAACAACGTTCGGCGCGGGACGTGGTTTCAGCATACCTTCGATGATTTCGGGTTCAAGTAGGCTTTTCCACCTGACTGCCGGACATGCCTATAGATATTTCAGCATTCTTTTGGTTTTAGCTGAAAGAACGACTTCCCATGGAGTTTCTTCCACGAGCGAGCATGATGCCCCCAGCGCTTCCACTTTTTTGGGAGTGTGCTTCTATGGCGGGTTTACCCTCCAGTTGTCAGACAGCATGAATTTCCCCTGTTAATACTAGTCCTCGACCCAGTTCTTGAAAACGTAGCAATCCTCAATTGGGTGGCTCACCATTCTGTGATAGGAGCAGTAGTTGGGGTTGTTGACGTCGCCGAGTTGCAGTGGACGTCGTGGGTCTGGCAATTTGATGAGTTTATTACGCATTACCAACTCAAATAGTCTCCTCGTCTTATCATGGGGAAACAAGTAAGCACGTCCTAACCTTTCTTCCAGGGATAGGCGTGGACGTGCGTTGTTTTGGCGAGAAGCTGATTTTGGGCTACTCGGTTGTTGTTGAGTGTTGGCAATTTAGGCCGCTTTCCCTTTACCCTTAGCGTTTCGAAGGTCCTTATTTGAGGAGGAAGGCCCGTGGCCCATCCGGTCCATTTGGGCCAGTTTATCGATCAAGGCCTGGAAGGTGGTTGGTTTGAAGAATGTCATAAACCGGGACAAAGTCGTTTGAAGATCAAGGGTCCTGATGAACATGCCCACAGCAGGAGATTCTTCAATGTGTTGTTCGCACTTTAACCATAGGTTCTGCCACCGTATTGCATATTGAACCCAGGTTTCTCCTGACTTCACCCTGGCATTGATTAATGCCGTGATCAGGGTGTTCTCACTTGTGCTAGCGAACCGCTGTGTGAACAGCAGTGCCATATCTGTGAATGTTCTCACGGAGTCATTTTAGAGCTCCGAGTACCATTCAAAGGCCGTCTCTGACAGGCTGCCAACGAACTGGCGAAGCAACAATTTGTCATCGCCTCCAGTGTTGCCGCATAGAGCTCTGAATTGTGTGGCGTGCCAATGTGGGTTACCTGGCCTCTTGTACACATAGAACTTGGGGATCGTATATCCCAGCTGGTATTTAATTTGGTCATACCAACCTAGATACGGTCTCCCAGTTCTGATGATTTGGCCTGCAGCTTCATTAGCTTGATGAGCTCGTATTTGTTGAGCGATATAATCATCAAGAGCAGCCTTGGAGATCGTTTCCTCCTTGGCTGTTGATAAAGCCGGAAGAGAATTTGATGTTTTTCCTTTGTCATCCTCGATGATTATCGGCGGATCCTCGGCTGGGGGTTCTGGTTGGATCATCATTCCAACTATATCCTGAAATAAGAGTGCCATCTGCTTCATGTTAGCTGCTTGCTCAGCAGCTTCTTTGTCTTTTCTTTCAAGCACCCTTCGTAGGAACTCTGTATCGGTCTCCTGCTCCTGGCGCTGTTCGGCTGTTGTGTCCGGGCTTTCTTTCTGCCCGGTAAGTGCTGCCATTTTGGGCAGCATTTCCTGGAGCTTCTGTTGTTGCTCCTGAGCTTTAGTCAGCAACCGGGTTTGCGGTCGGTGACTCGCCGAAGCATGTCTTTCTTCTTTCCTGGAAGCCATGTGGACCATATGCATGACCATGCCCCCAGACTTGGGGCATTTGGGTCCATCGCCTTTGGAATTTACCGCCGCCGGCGGGATTTTCTCCAGCTTCATCCTTTTCTGGAGGTCGAAGTTGAAGGAGCCATTATAACAGGCATCTGTGTAGAAGACGTCCCCCACTGTATGATGGAGGGGTGGTCATTTTCTTGCCGAGCCTTCAATTTCTTCGGCTGACGAGAGTGATTTTGGTCAATCACAGAGTCCTGGACTTTTCGCCAGATGATTGAGCAAGGTTTTGCGTACGTGTGTTTTGAAATCAAAGAATTAACCGCAATCAAGAACGGTGTCACTTGGTAACTAGCCGGTTGAGTATGGGTCGGTCCACAGGGAAAACGTGTATTTTCTAGTTGTTCTAACGAGTCAATTTCTATTTGTGGTAGGTTTTTATTTTCTATAAAAACTGAGGTTGAATATGATTAGGATTAAAACCTTGCTAGGGTTAGGATTAGGTTAGTTTAGAAAGTCAATTATTCTTACCGCTTTCTTTGCCCTAATTAAAAACTTTAGGTGTTAAGGTAATAGTTAACAAAGGGGATTAGCACGACCGGGAAGAAACTAGGTTTCTTTCCTTTGGTCCTTGTCCGTCCTTTCTTAACTCTTATCCCTAACCTCTATGGAAATCAAACACAACCGGTCTTTAACTATGGAATCACCGCTACCTCGTGGGATAGGGTGCCGTAGTGAGCGTTGTGTGTATGGTTTGCATAGAGTCCTACTTTAAAATATTGAACGGGCAAAGAAAGGGGTGAGAGATTTTCATCTCTCAAATCTCCCCAAACCTAACCCTAACAAGTGAGGAACTACTCACTCATTAAGGAATTAACAAAGGAATTCATTTTTATGATTTTTAATAATCTAATTAAAGTGAGGAAAATAACTACGGCAGATAAAAAAATAGCAGAGAAATAAAAATTGCAAATAACAAATTCAAGATAAAAAAAATACTTTTTATTGATGCACCCTTTGACAATTACAAGGAATGAAAATTTTAATCTAGGAAAGTAAAAAGAGGCATGCTCCAAAAAGAGCTGTAGGCTTCCTATTTATAGATAATTGAAACCCTAGGGTTTACATCTGATCCACATCTAGAATTACAAAACTACCCTGAGAAGCCTGGTCAACGCACCGATACTCACCAACAAGATGCACCGACATATGCTCAGCACGGCCGCGGAACCGCGGCCATAAACCATGTTTGGCCGCGGATCTGCGGCCATCTTGGGGGGGCTTTCTGTCTCAATTTTCCAGGGTTTCCTTCTGTTGCTTTTTCCTTCTATTTTCTTCACTTGGTTCTTCAGAATCTTTTCTAGTTTTTTCCAGATTTCCACAGTGCAGAATGTTGTGGACTTTTACCGTTCGCTTCGTGTTGAAGTCTTGAATCTTGTGCTGCCTTCATACCTTATGTAATTGAACTGTTCGTTGATCTTCACTTGTTCCTTAAACTGTAGGCGGCGTCATAAAGATTCTTCTATTTGTTGGTCGTAGTCTCACTTTTGTAGCGTTTTTTCATCATTTTCACTGTATTGTTCCGAGAACCTGTAACCTGCAACTATTCAGTAGACATGGATCAAAAGAACCTATTTATTTGCAATATGATTAAGAATGGGGAATATAATAATGCAAAATTCGGAACACCAGACCTTATGAATTTGCGAGGAGAGCCGCTGATGGGACTGTTCCGGCTTTTTTGTGTTGTGAAATTTGTAGGGTTTCCGGCTTTTTTGTGTTGTGAAATTTGTAGGGTTGCTAGGCACAGTGACAAGGTTCTACAAGGCATCATGCATGCCAAAATCAAATTTTTTTATGTGCCGAACAACCCTAAGCAAAATCGTATACTAGAGATTATGCGAAAACTAATAGCAAGTAAACAACTTTACTTCTAAGAGTTAGGGATTACAACCTTTGTAGATCCGGTCCTTCATTTCTAAAGCTCTATGTTGACGTCCCTTCGCTGCGATCATCGAGATCCCGGATTCTTGTGATGGTTTCCTCGGAGAAATGAACGGGCTAGCTCGTTGACTTCGAGGCCGAAGATGATCTACGTCGAGGAGACTCAAACTCAAGCTCCATCTTCACTAGGTCACAAACTTTATGAAGAGAACACCCTAAACTAAATGGCAAGTAGTAGAGGATGATGAAATAGGAAGTGGGTTCACTTTGGATTTGGATTTCTCACTCTATTTCTTCACTTGAAAAATTCTAGTAAGCTTTTCTTCTTGAATGAAGAAGAAGAAGAAGAAGAAGAAGAAAGAATATGAATAATGAATTATCTAAAAAAGAATAATCAAGTGAAGTCTATCATAATGCAACCATGGGTGAGTTAACCTTTGTAGAGACTAAACCATAGTTTGAGTTAATGGTTTGGTTAATAAAAATCTTATGCAAAACAAAATGAGTCGACTTTGTCAAATATGCTTAAAGCTTCATGAAGCTTCAAGTCAAGACAAAGAAAGCCACCATTTTGTTTTACCAAAATAAATAAAAACCCAAACCATTATCTTAAATATGGTGTAATTCATACACACACCCAAGTTTGCATGTATCATCAATCATGATACAAACTTGTGCACAAACATATATCACATATACAACTTGTGCACATCAAGTGAGAAAATCAATCTTAAGTGAACCAATACTAGTTAATGTAAAGTAATATATCAAATATATAATTATACATTAAATCATTAAATCAACACTTGATTTAATGATCCGGTCATATCGCATATAACCGACTAATATCCAGTGTATCATTATATCGAATCAACACTTGATTCGGTAACCCGGCTATATCTCATATAACCGAGCGATGATACAAATCGCGAGAATAGAATACAGTATCACATACTGGTATTATTCTCGGTCCCGTACATATCTCATATGCACTCTTATTTCGTTTCGCTTGAGCCAGGAAACCTCTGTGTAGGACTCTAAAGACTCGTCAATACGCCGGCAGTAGGTGGTGATCATATCAATCACCCACAAGCCGCAAGCGGTCTGCTAAACGTAACGGCCACCCGGGTATTGAGCGATCAGAAGATCAACGAGCAAGCCCGCTCACACTCCTGCGAATCCAATCAGTAACACTTATCGCACAGTCCGGTCTGTTCGTCTGATATGTCGCATATCTCGCCTAGGGGTAGTAAACGTCAGACCCCAGTAGCTTGATAAGTCATGCCGATGTAAGGTCCATAACAAGCATGAAACTACTGATAACACTTACCAGTAAATCACTGCAACTGATTGAAAGAATTAAAGTTAACCGCGATCAAGACGGTGTCGCTATGCAGCTAGCCGGTTGAGCACGGGTCGATCCACAGGGAGATGGTTGTATGTTCGTTCTTGTTTTAGACGAGTCAATAAAGAATTTGTATGAGGATTGTTCAAGACTATCCTATGTGTATTATTTGCAAGTATAAAGTTGTTAAGAAAAAGATACGAGATTATAAGCTAAAGAAATCCGTACTCAAAACCTTTGAGCCGAGTCTTGACCAATTGAAGCTAGAGCAATCGGCAACAACGTGGATTAGGGGATTTAAGCGCGGTATTCGTGGAATACGGCTTATTTACCCTTGTCCTTCCGTTCTTGTCTCTTGCTTTCGCCTCCGGCCAAACCGAACGCAACCGGTCGCGGTTAGGAATCACCGTTACCTTGTCAGGGTACGGTGCCTATCGGAGCGCTTGCGTATCGTTTGGGCGGAGTTCAATGGAAAATACAGGAAAAGGAAATGGGTAAAGAAATGTTAACTTATAATACCGTATTTCTTCTTAACAATAATAATTACATTCATTCACAAAAGAGAACCAAAAAGAGAGAACAAAAAGAAAAGAACAAAGAAAAGAATGCAAGTAATTAAGTGCATGAATATAAATTGCAAGTAATTAAAGTGCATGGAAATAAATTGCAAGTAATAAAAAGCAATAAAAAGAACAAGAAAGTAGAACTCAAAACAAGCATGAGATCAATAGCCAACCCTTAAACTTGCAAGCTCAATCAAGAGGTTGCAAGATCAAGAGAAGGGTAGAGAACGCATGTGAATTGAAGTGCTAATTCCATAAGAAAATACGACCCTTGAGATCAATAACTAACCCTTAACCATTCAAGCTCAATGAAGAGGTTGAATGATCAAGAGAAAGCAAGAATCTCAAGGGGAAGAAATAACAAAAGAGAATGATACAAAAGCCTCATCTTCATTAATCTTCCACTCAAAAAGCTCTCACTACAATTTTAATGGAGAATGAATGAAGAAGAAGAAGAAGAACTATACAAAAGACTACAAAAGAGTGGACACAAAATTGGACCCTTGGCTTAGCTCAAATCTGCTGTATTTATAGGCAGGGAGTTGAAGATCTAGGGCAACAAACTGGACCCATGTGAAAAGACCATCCTACCCCCCAAAGCCCATGCCCTGAAGCGCCTGTACGGCCGCGGATCCGCCGCCAATACCCCCTATTGGCCGCGGATCCGCGCCCCTACAGTAGGGTTAGGGTGTGGGCAACTTGGTACTTCCCTGGTCTGCTGTCCCCTGTTGTCTGGTACATGTATTTTCTGATAATTTCATCCAGAATATCTTCAGATTCTTAGTCCAAGATTGCATTATCTTTTTCACTTTTGACTTCTATCTCCCTCGAGCTCCGTGCACCCATTGATTCTTATGCAGCCCCTCTCGTGCTCTGTGCTTGTCCGAGACACGAATGACCGCTGTCATATGCCTTGTCCCTAGAACCGGTACGCAGCACCGGACGGATATGGATGACCGGAACCCGGCTTTTATCTGTTGTCAACAGATGTTCTGTATTTGGTGTAACTGTGGAGATTTTGTCTTGAATTGCAATATTTGTACTGGAAACCTGTATTCTGTAAATATGTAACAAACACGGATTAAAAGTACCTACCTATAAACACACGAGCATAAGAATGGGCGGTATAAAATGCAGTATTCTGTGATGAACAAATACCCCCAAACTTAACTTTTGCTCGTCCCGAGCAAAACCAATTATTCACAAAAAAGTATAAGATCCTAACCGCACTTTCGCAGGGAACGCGATTGCACTGAGCACGTGCAACAAGCCGTTAAACCTCTAGGTGTCCCTAGTAGGAGGAGTGTTGTCTCCTGAGGGTTTTCAGCGGATACTACCCACAAAATCCGGTCAAGTTGGTTTTGTAAAATAACCAAGATTCAAACCATAAAGTTTTGTTTTAGAAAATAGCAATTCTATAATCCTAAGTCTAGACCATCGAACCTTTATTTTTCACACCTCGCTTCTTATTTAACTACAGATTTTATATGTCTTTACGTGTAGTGCAAATAGTGTCGTTAAGTTCCAGAAGGATCGATTAAAGTCATCATGTCGCATAAAAAAGCCCAGATAACAATTTTAAAAGGATCACATAAGTTTTATAAAGAGTTAAGCATTTTTCAAGTTTCGTTTTCCAGTAAGGTTTCAACTTCAGAATTTCTATCTTCCTTAACAGGAAACTGAGTCGTATTTTTCACTCCACCTTTTTCTTGTTTTCATTTCATACACACCTCTGTGAACGTGCAATAGTCTTTATCATAGAATAAAACCTTCATATCTCCGTTAAATTTTTTTTATAAAAGCCTGTCTTTTATCAAGATTATTCTCACACAAAGAACCGTTAGGAATTTTAACTCGGAGAGAACACTTGCTTGACTTTGTTTTAAACTGGACTTTCTAGGCTTCTTAGCGAGCTTTGGGCCAATGCACCCAAACCAGTTGGTTTTAGGGCATTAGGTGCTGAAACACCCCAGCGGACTTAATTACTCAAGTTACCTAGGTCCAAAAACAAAAGACAGTTTGTCGTGAAAATCAGATGATTTAATACGAACGGAGATATAACCGGTAGTTCAAATATTTTTTTGCATAAAAGACGTGTTTAGTGGGTTTGGTGTGTAATCATTCCAATCAAGTTTTAGATGGGTTATTTTTCAGACTTAGCTCCAATTACGGCATCAATAACATTCCTTCATATTCGCTTTACTTCATAAACTATTCTTGACATTACTTATTTCAGAACAAACCTATTTGATCCTCAGAAAATCATTTATCTGTTTAAAAGTTTAAATATGAAAGACTTGTCATCTAATTCCCAAAATTCACGACACGTGTAGTGTGATGTAAAGACGTATATCAGCTATAGTTAACATCAAAGGAGAGTTATCTTTCAGGTTTTCAAAATCCAAACATAAGATCTAGTTATTCCTATTTTTTCAAACAAAAACCGTCGAAATGTTGAATCAGAGTTCTTTCACAAGCTAACTTGACAAGAAAGTTTTTATATTTTTTTGGAAATTTTTTGATTTTTATGGATTTTATGGATTTAATATGCAGATGCAAAATATACATATGAATGCGAAGGAAGAAAGCTTACCGAGCACACCCCCAAACTTAAACTTGACAGTGCCCTCACTGTCAGGCTATACCAAGAGGGTTAAAATTGCCGGCGCTTCCTAGAAACAAATTATATACAAAACAAAAAGGAAAACAAAAATATATACAAAAAAAGTGTCCCCCCCAAACTTAAGTAAAACAGTGTTTCCACTGTTAAGCGTTGAAATTCAGGATTTAGGGGGGAAAGAACAGTATCAAGCTATACAAGGCCTTACACAGGCCAAAAGTTAGTACCAACCATTCAAAAAATTTATCTCGATAAAGCAGTGGCTGGTGAAAGAAGGCGTAGAGAAAAGAGATGGAGAATACGCGAGACCATATGCGGAGAGAAGCGGGATATGGTCTCGGTATATGAGAGGAAGAAGAATGGCGGAAGGGAAAAAGAAGTGGAATACGAACTTGAGGGTGCAAATGGAGTAAATAGATTAGCAAAATTTGTGATGACCGATGTGTGAAAAGTGATTGTGCTAATATATTTACTCTTCGAGAAATTGGGTCGAATCCCTCAAGATTCGTAAGAAACCATGGGTACGCCGAACTTGGTAGACCAGACATATGAAATGAAAGTGAGACAGGTTCTTGCAAGGTCGGAACGATGGAAAGGATGGAGGGAAGTGGTTGAGGAAGGTTATCGGTTAAAGGTTCAGGAGGGTGTACACAGTCAGTGGAAGGAACATGATGAATTGACAAATCCGACTCTTCATCTAGAACTGTTTCATCCTCAAGAATATCCTCAAAATTCTCCTCAAAGTTAAGCTCATCCATGCATATTTCATCAAAGTCCAGACGCATATGGGGTTCGGAAAAAACATTTAATGACTCGGGATGATGATTTGAAGAGACAAACTCAGCTAAATCTACGGGTTCATCATCCAAAATATCCCCAGCGTCAATATCCTCAATCAAGTGAAAATCAAGATTCTCTGACACCTCATCAAAAACATGGATATTAATTGATTCTGGTTCTAAGATATAGGTGTAGAGGTCAAAAGGATTATGTATGGTTTCACTTGGAAGGGACCCTTCACAATCGGGCAAATCAAACACTACGAAGTCGCACAACTCATTCATCATTCTATCTTCAACTGATAATTCATTCGGGACACTTGATAGACTTTCAACACAGGAGTTGTGGGATTCAATTTGAAACGGGTAGGTTTGATTTGGAAGGGGGTACAGCTCACTCTCTCCACTCAAATTCACAGCCTGTCCGACCGCCTCTTCATACATTGAAAAATTAGGAGCTAGTTGGAAACTAGCTACCGGGTCAGTAGGTTGTATGAGAGCGGCCATGGACGCATTCAAATCCATCATCTGTTGGCTTGACGCTACCCTAAAATCTTCCAAGGATTGTTCTAGACTAGACATTGGTTGTGAAGGGGTTTCAGTAAAAGATTCGAAGTTGTTTGGATACTGAAAATTCCCAAAAGGCTGTTCTGAAGCTATGTCTAGGGAAGGTGCAAAAGTAGGGTAGGATTGGTAGGAATTGAATGGCTGGACAGGAGTGGGATCAACATTGGGATAAGAAAGTGAATGGAATTGTTGATCCTAAGAATTTGAAGCGGTGAAAGGAGTGAAAGATCGGCTACGGGATTGTTCGATACGTTCAGCGATGGACAAAGGACGGCTTGCAGAAGGGGTATCAACATAAGCGGGTGCGGGAGGTTGAAAAGGTTGATACAAAGTGGAATGAGGAGTGCAAGTGTTTGTCCTAGACGCTGCTATGCGATCTTTCAGTGAAACTTTGGGCATGGAGGGGTCGTTCGATGTTCGGCCAAAGCAAGAACCGTAAGAAGTAATGTCTGGTTGTGGGTACCAAAGTTCGGCAAGAGTTTTGCGAGGTGGAGTACCCATGATATGAAGAGAGAAAGAGAGAAAGGCAGAGAAAAGGAAGGGAAAAAGAATGTGATATTTTTTTTTTTTAGTTTATATATTAACAAAAGAATAAAAAACAATATGGACAAAAACAATCACGACGCAAAAATACCACACACCTAATCGTTCTAGGGTTCACCTAGGTCAACTAGACCTGCTCCAGAACTTGATTGTCGAAGTAAAACTGTGTCGAGAAACAGGCTCAAGATACACTGATCACGAGGCCAGGTAAGTGCAGAGATAAGGGGAGGTTTTCCAACGCTTTCGCGAAGTTCCTTAATTAAATAACCCTTTCTCTTTTGGCGGTTTCGCCGTTAACACTTTCCTAGACACCCCGTAAACAATATACCGTTAAGCAAGGTTCTAAACACAGTTAACTTCTCCTAGTGAGCGCGAAGTCCTTAAGGCTTAAAGTCTAGTTTCTTTTAAATTTTGTGCGGGTAAACGTTATGCTCAAGTTCGTGATTTGTGGGCCACGGAAAAGGTGATGAAATCCTTTACCGTATGTTGTGGGGTTCGCTTGCCCTTAAGTCCGTATTAATGTATGCAATGCGCAATTCAAAAATTCTATAAAGAATCAAACAATCGTTTTTTAGTTTAAGCGCGGCGCTGCAACAAATACGGGTTAGTCAATTTTTTTAGCGTTTGCTAGCGAACTTGCAAAGAATCCTGCAAAGAATAGTATATTGGAAGCGTCGGATTTGAGAAGAAGGTGTTAGTAAAGTACGTACCGTTAAGTTTTGGGTTAGGAAACCCCCGTTGAATCAAATCCGGTAAGCTTGAAAAGTTCGCTTGCGCGGGTCAAACTACCCGGATCTTTGGCACTGTACTTCGTAATCACCTTAATTTTGAACGTACACTTTGCTCCCCACAATCGCAGTTTGCAAATCTGCAAAAATCTGCACTCTTGCCCACAAAAATGATCAAAAAAAAACAAAAAGATTTTTTTTTTATAGATATATATACAAAAAGAATATTAACCCGAATAACAAGAAAGAAAATACGCTACCGTCTCCCCGGCAACGGCGCCATTTGATTGAAAGAATTAAAGTTAACCGCGATCAAGACGGTGTCGCTATACAGCTAGCCGGTTGAGCACGGGTCGATCCACAGGGAGATGGTTGTATGTTCGTTCTTGTTTTAGATGAGTCAATAAAGAATTTGTATGAGGATTGTTCAAGACTATCCTATGTGTATTATTTGCAAGTATAAAGTTGTTAAGAAAAAGATACGAGATTATAAGCTAAAGAAATCCGTACTCAAAACCTTTGAGCCGAGTCTTGACCAATTGAAGCTAGAGCAATCGGCAACAACGTGGATTAGGGGATTTAAGCGCGGTATTCGTGGAATACGGCTTATTTACCCTTGTCCTTCCGTTCTTGTCTCTTGCTTTCGCCTCCGGCCAAACCGAACGCAACCGGTCGCGGTTAGGAATCACCGTTACCTTGTCAGGGTACGGTGCCTATCGGAGCGCTTGCGTATCGTTTGGGCGGAGTTCAATGGAAAATACGGGAAAAGGAAATGGGTAAAGAAATGTTAACTTATAATACCGTATTTCTTCTTAACAATAATAATTACATTCATTCACAAAAGAGAACCAAAAAGAGAGAACAAAAAGAAAAGAACAAAGAAAAGAATGCAAGTAATTAAGTGCATGAATATAAATTGCAAGTAATTAAAGTGCATGGAAATAAATTGCAAGTAATAAAAAGCAATAAAAAGAACAAGAAAGTAGAACTCAAAACAAGCATGAGATCAATAGCCAACCCTTAAACTTGCAAGCTCAATCAAGAGGTTGCAAGATCAAGAGAAGGGTAGAGAACGCATGTGAATTGAAGTGCTAATTCCATAAGAAAATACGACCCTTGAGATCAATAACTAACCCTTAACCATTCAAGCTCAATGAAGAGGTTGAATGATCAAGAGAAAGCAAGAATCTCAAGGGGAAGAAAGAACAAAAGAGAATGATACAAAAGCCTCATCTTCATTAATCTTCCACTTAAAAAGCTCTCACTACAATTTTAATGGAGAATGAATGAAGAAGAAGAAGAAGAACTATACAAAAGACTACAAAAGAGTGGACACAAAATTGGACCCTTGGCTTAGCTCAAATCTGCTGTATTTATAGGCAGGGAGTTGAAGATCTAGGGCAACAAACTGGACCCATGTGAAAAGACCATCCTACCCCCCAAAGCCCATGCCCTGAAGCGCCTGTACGGCCGTGGATCCGCCGCCAATACCCCCTATTGGCCGCGGATCCGCGCCCCTACAGTAGGGTTAGGGTGTGGGCAACTTGGTACTTCCCTGGTCTGCTGTCCCCTGTTGTCTGGTACATGTATTTTCTGATAATTTCATCCATAATATCTTCAGATTCTTAGTCCAAGATTGCATTATCTTTTTCACTTTTGACTTCTATCTCCCTCGAGCTCCGTGCACCCATTGATTCTTGTGCAGCCCCTCTCGTGCTCTGTGCTTGTCCGAGACACGAATGACCGCTGTCATATGCCTTGTCCCTGGAACCGGTACGCAGCACCGGACGGATATGGATGACCGGAACCCGGCTTTTATCTGTTGTCAACAGATGTTCTGTATTTGGTGTAACTGTGGAGATTTTGTCTTGAATTGCAATATTTGTACTGGAAACCTGTATTCTGTAAATATGTAACAAACACGGATTAAAAGTACCTACCTATAAACACACGAGCATAAGAATGGGCGGTATAAAATGCAGTATTCTGTGATGAACAGCAACCAGGGCCAGGGATTTCCAGTTATGGCCAGTCGAGCATAGCGCAACATCAACCCCCAATACCGGGAGAGACGAATCCCCTCCTATCGCTCATTGCCTCCATGTGAATCGGGACTGTACCCAAAAACCACCTGTTTGCACGACTCAGTGGAGCCGTGGTAGGGTGGAAATCAAAGCACAGTGGGAGACACACAAGACTCTATGACGATCTCGGGTCAACAGACTAAGCTGTACCAGTGTCACCAGAGAACTGCCATCTGACGTGAGGTATAATACCATCTGGGAGTTCTCGGCGAGTCCGTTCAGTGTACCCAGTCTCCACTGAGCACCCGCATACCATCTCTGATGTCAAACACCAATGGATATAGGATCACCCATCGCCCATCACATGGGTCGAGAAGATATACGCTAGTCTACTCTGGAATACCGATGCCCCGTCTCGATATTCCCACGACTAGGAACATTGAAGGATGTACTCTTGGACTACCCAGGCCCCACTAGTATGATCTTCATCATAGTCCTGGAAGTCGAGTACACATCCTAAAGGCTTTATCAACGTGTAACAGAGAGATAATAAGTGTACATGTTAAGATAAAGAGCAACCAGATAGCATACTATCATGTCGAGCAAGAAAGTCATCCCTATATATGTCCCAGCATCCACTACAATATACATCTCATGTACAGTGATGGCCTCTTGGGCATACATATAACTAACAAAATTTGCAAGTGGGGGTGATTTCTTTAGCACCACCGTTGGAGAGTTCTTGCGCACCCTCCTGACCAGATCAAAGTTGTTCCCGATTGGAACACCAGTGTCAACTTCCACCATTGGAGCTGATGGAGTGAGTCCAGAGGGGGAGTTGCCCACAGCTTTCCTCACTCAGCGCCAGTGACAACGTCGAGCGTGTCTTGGAAAAGGGACCACCTCGGTTTTGGAAGCGGCTTTGTTGTGCCCCCGGCTTTGGTGAGGGGATGTTGTTGGTGTCAGCCTGTTGAAGACCGACATCCTGACTGGAGTTTGGGGAGGGCCGACCAATCTTTTGAAAACTGATCTTTTGATGGGGAAAGCGCTTTTGACAGCTTCACCTGTAAGAGTTCGGAGGGCTATCCGTTTTGGGGCAGCCTCTTCAGGTATTACGAGCCTCTTTGCAGGCCCGTTTAGGTTTTGGCTCAGCCTGTTGAAGACTAAGACACCAGCTTTGGACGGCCTATTGAGAGGGGTCGTTGTGGTCACTGGTCGATCGAAGACCGACCTCTTGGGAGATTCTTCTTGCGGTGCTGAGGCACCGAAACTCACTAGTAGGAGCATGGTCCCGAAGAACAAACCAGTAGTGGCTTGTGTAACTTGACCCACCGGCATTGAAAAGATTGAGGCCGCGTTGGGCCCGTAGGTCACTCCTCCAGCTGGGGAGGAGAGAGAGTTGTTGTTGCAAGAAGTGCAGTTGGGAGCCATCGATTTTCTCTTCTTCTGCATAGGAGAAAGACACCAAATTTTAGTACCTCAAATCCAAGAGCAATCATAGAGAACCGCGATCTTGTTCGCGAAACATGACACACGAAGTGTGGAGTGGAAAGAGGGAAAGGTCCCACCGAGCGTGCCAGAATCTGTTCACCGCCAGAAGACAGACCGGGACGTTGGGACGTCTGGCCTGAATTCTTGGGGCAGATGTTATTTGGATTTATCCCTCCACCTCTCCGAAGATGCCAAATTGATTTATGGCACCGTATATCGGAGGTTTGGACGGATGCGACCGTTGTAGCAGACTTTATCAGATTCCTCTTCATTTTATGAGGGGTTTTTTATTGTGGGGACGTTCTCCCCTTCAGGCGCAAGTCCATGCAGTTAATTACGTTACCGCATTGCGATAACCACTTTCTCCTGCACCGGAAGTTTACTTCGTATCGTGTTTTTTTTTGTTTTGGTTGCCCATGGATTGTATACTGAGACTAATTTACGTCGTTGCTCGTAGGGCGCGGATTAGTCCAAATCTGTATATTTTAGATCTGGGTTTAGGTTTATTTAAGGACCGTTAATCTGGTTTGAGATTAAGATCAATTTAAATGTGTTAGCATTTGGGCTCAATTTGCCCTTGCTAAGGATGTGTTAGTCTAATTTGAGACTAAGATCAACTTGGCAAAATTTTAAGGATCATTTTTATTTAAGATCCAGCAAAAGAGCATTTGGGCTCAGCTGCAAGAAAATTCATAGACTTAACCAGTTTAGGCTAAGTCTGCTTAGCCTTTTTCTTTTCAAAAATATTAAGCGCTTATTTAGGATCTGTTTGTTCAGCACTTTTCTTTTCAGGTAAAAGTGCTAAGCACATATTTGACGCTCTGACACTCACATGGGTATCATGTGAAGCATTTAATTATAGGTGCCGCCCAATGAGCGCTAAGCGCTCAGCCATTTTGGCTGTATGTGGAGTGCTAAGCACTCTTCCCTCTTCTCTTTTTTTTTCTTTGGTGGCGCTCACATGAGGAACACATGAGGCGCTGGGCGCTGTCCAATCAATGCTAAGCACTCAGCTGTTTTGGCTTTTTATAGAGTGCTAAGCACTCTTATTATTTTGTGGCGCCCACGTGAGGAACACGTGCAGCGGTGGGCGCTGCCTAATCAGTGCTAACCACTCAGACTTTTTGGCTGTATGTGAAGTGATAAGCACTTTTTATATAGCGCCCGCGTTTGTTTCACGTGAGGCGCTAGGCGCTGTTGAAGAGGGGCACCCATATGGAAAACACGTGAGACGCTAGTTTCTTTTATATGGAGATTTAATCTCTGTTGATGTTTTTAGAGAACTTAAATCTCTGTTAATGGTATTTTGACCATTAACGATCACCAAGATCATTCTTTTTAGGATCCGGGACCATGTTCTTTAAGAACTAAGATCTTGATTTGAAGGAACTGTGTTCCTGGAGTGTTATGGACTCTATATTCTTTCTCTTCAAATTTGTTCTTCCTTGAATCATTGATTCTTAAGAACTAGATCTTCCCGATGAGAATTAAATTCTTAACTTATGGGAGACCTGTCTTGTAGATCTCAAATCCAGAGAAAGAACTAAGTTCTCGGGAAGGGTTATACCATTATATATGCTATAATAGGTAAAGAAGATGTTTTGATCTATGTGGTTTCTTTACCTAGGGTTTAGAGAATGAAGCTCTTCTTCTTTGAGAATTGAATTCTTTGTTGTTGTTTTTTTGGAACCTTTTGAGAGCCATCTCCTCTCTCTGTATGCCTATCTCCCCCTTTCTCTCCTTCCTTTTTTTTGAAGTCCCGAGTCTTTTATATAGTGGAGGAAGATTGTTAATTGGTTTTGAGAAAATCTCTCATTAAGAGATTCCAATTGATTTAATCAAACTAAAAATTGAGTTCGGGAATTTTACCCACCATTGGATCTTTGATCCAAGGACTTCTGTTTTACAGAATATGTTGTTCTTGTTTTTAAAAAGATCGGGGAAATATTCTCCCATATACAGAATTTATTCTTTCAAGTGGTGATTTTTAATCACCATTGGATTTTTAATCCAAGGGTTTTCTGTTTTACAGGAAGCAATCTTTTTTATTTCAAAAGATTGAGCGAATATATATTCCAAAAATAGAATTTTATTCTATTTTTGGATCATTGATCGAACCGAGAGTATCTTTCTTATTTAGAAATATATGGGAGATATTTTCTCATAATAGAATTTGATTCTTTATTTTGGTAATATATCACCTTCGTTGGATCTTTGATCCAACGGCTCTGTTTGACAGAGAGTATCATAGAATTTATTTCTACTTGGACGCCGGCGCTCACGTGTTATGCAAGTGGGCGCCACTTAAGAATTTAATTCTTATAATGAGTATTTATGTGCTTTGCACATTGGTGCCCGCGTGAGGAGCACGTGAGGCACCACCATAGGATTTAATCCTATAAGATTTGCTCTGGCGCTGGCGCCCTCGTGGAAAGAACGTGAGACGATGCCTTATTGAATTCAACAGAGCTTTGCACTTTTATTAGGTTAAATATATTGGAGAAACAAGGCGCTTTAAATGAAAACCTCAAGAGACGCTATAGATTTTCAAATGGTATCGCTTTTCAAAAGCACCGTAGCCCCATTCTTAAAAACTACGACTCGTATTATTTAAACTATAACCGTATGGTTCATATGTAGTTACGTATTTTATATCGTTCATGTTTACGCTGTATTATTTCCTTGCGATATATGTACTATGTTCCTTATACTTATCTCTATATGACTTCGTCTGTTAGGACACATGCACCATTATCGATGATGCGCATATTGCACGTACATATACTCGCCGGCCCACACACTAATCATCGGTAATTGCCATGTCACATACATATTAGAAACTGCTATATCGCTATATTGTTCTTTAAATTGTAGTATTATAATTATTGTTTTGTACTAATTATCGCACATGTTAGTTTAGATATTGCACTTCCTTATCTAGTTCACGACATGCTTATATGAAAATACCGGTTATACTTTTCAGTACTGTTCTATGCTAGCATTTACTGTTCCATCATGGTTATATGATTATGAGATTCTGTTTTCATGAGATTGTTAGATTTGAGAACCGCAGATATATTTTTTAAAGTTTTATGATTGTTTTAAAACGCGGTTTCTCTTGATATGATATTTCGATATCCACCATGAGATTTTCTCGGTTCTGAGCTATGATATTACCCGATTCGAGAAGTGAGGAGACACCGTCTGCGGGTACATGGTGGACCCGGTACGGTACCCCGGGGCAAGAAGATCGTATAGAGAGACGTTGAGCCCGACAGGGGAATACTAGCTACCAGTGATGGTATTGGACTTAGCGGATATCCAGAGGATACCGATCGGAGCGATTGAGACAGATAGATATGAGAGCCGATCTGATAAGACGGCGCCTGAGATATGAGGATTTACGTGTCGATGCTGGACACGGTTTTTATGATATTTTCGAATGTCGATACTGTACACTCAGGTTTCATGATGATTTGATGTGCCGTTGATGGACACACGTTGGATGATACGCGTATATATTTACGTATGACACAGATGACTTGGTACTATATACTGATACTGGAACAACTTTGTTATTATTACACTTATGTATACACGATCACCCTAGATACCACACGGTATGATATTATGTTATTACAATATGACCTAGGAGATCGTTATACATTCGATTTCAATCTGCTGATATTTTCTACTCACGAGTTGGCAACTCACCCCCGTTATGCCATAGTTTTCTTGCAGGATCGACCGGTCGGATCAGTAGCGGCTTGCTGGCACACAGCCTTCTTCTGGGTGATTGCATTGGTAGGTGTGGTACACTTTGGATCGTGACCACCATTTGTATATATTATTTTTAGTTGTAATCTAGTTAAAAGCTCCATCAACCAGACTATGTATATTTGGTTGACCTAAACACCAGACTTATATATTCTTAAGACTTAGAGCGAGATGGGTGTATTGTTCTTTATTTTGAGCTTGATGATGTCTTAGTCTTTTTTATTTTCTTTCTGTGATTGATCTTCGCCCTGGGAGTCATATATTTTTATATTGCGTGGCTATGATTCCGCTAAGTGGCGAAGAGCTAGCTCCCGCTTGGGGATACCTATATAATTGCTGTGGTGTATTGGTTTTGGATCAAAATTTACAAGGGAGGTACTGCCCAAATTTCAAATGAAGAAAATGGTTTCAACTATAGCATACAACTCACTTGTATTTCTATATGTCATTACTTATACTTTTAAAGAAAGAACTTGATCACGTTACACCTTTATTTCAAAACTTCACCTCCATTATTTTCCTAAAAAGCTTTAGATTTCTGGGCTTTTAGCTTACTTGGATTACAGTGGGGTCCTATAGACTTCACGTGATTCGCGTTCCAGTCATGTACCAATTCCAGGTCGTGACAAAGTTGGTATCAGAGCGTTAGGTTTAACCTTTGTTCGAGTTTAAGTTTGACTATGCGGAGTCTAGGGCGTGTGTATATATATATATATATATATATATATATATATATATATGTATGTATACATATGTATGTGTATATATGTATGTATACATACATATATATATGTATGTATGTATACATATATATGTATGTATACATATATATGTATGTATATATGTATGTATATATATATATATATATACATATATACATACATATATATGTATACATACATATATATGTATACATACATATATATGTATACATACATATATATGTATACATATATATGTATACATACATATATATATATATATGCACATATATATGTACATAGTACATATATATTGTTTTACTAGGATTTCTCGTTTGACACGAGTGTTCAGGATCTGCGCTAGAAGATCGGGCCATCGCTTGAGACCGGCCAGATTTAGAGAACCATTGAGGTACAGTCTACTCCAAAAATCGATGTGTTGTCTACTGTGCAGACTGATGAACCAGCTGTTGCTGAGATTGATGAGATATCGCCTCTAGAGTTTAAAATGCTGAAGCAACATGAGTTTATAGGCAAGGATGTGACAGAAGATCCCTAATCATTCTTGGATAAAGTGACTAGGATATTTCTGTCACGCCCCGCTTCCCAAAAGAAGGTGGAGGATGACGTGGCAAAGTCCGCAACCTAACTGTATTGAAGGTGGTCTATTCAATACAGTTACGTTAAGCGTATAAATATATAACATGCAGGATGTGTACCAAAACAAAAATAATAAAAGCGAAAGGCATTTATTTCCATTAACCAAACTTTATTACATCCCAAGAGAAAGAGTAAAATACACTAAGTAGTTCAATTACATCGAGAAGAAACAAAAGCCCTAAACATGTGGCCAAACAGCAAAAATTAAATCTAGCTAATCTTCCATCGTCCAGTCTGCATAATCTTCATAAGCTGGCTTCACACCTTGATCCTTGCCTTAATACTCATTCTTATCTGACGGACATTCCAAAGATAGAGGAAGAAAAGGAAGGTCCGTCGGCGAGTTATACTCGGGTAGGATTGCCTCATAAGAAAGTAAAGGTATAGAAACGAACAGGTGTATATAATGAATATGATGAACATGTGTATAAAGGTATGAGGTTATATACAAATTAGATATGTGAATATGAGTAGGTTGTGTGAAGTATATGTTTGGTAAAGGTTCAAGTCAAGTCAAACGGATATTCAGTTTAAGAGTTAGATCAAGTTAAACAAGGTGTGTATGGTTGGAATTGACGGGTGATCATACTCGTATCCTTGAGGTATCCCATGATTAGCTGGAAGCAGTATGAGCTGGTGCTCGTGCCTGGGATGGCAATCAATGTGGTAGCGTGAACATCCCCGAAAGGTGTCCCATAACTACGATGGAGTTTTGTCTAGCGTGAATATCACTCAAGTGCACAGGTATTACCACCCTTCAGTTCCATAATAAACAACAAGTCTAAACTGGTAAAATATCCACATCCAAGATACTGAATAACTCGTGTCTCATGAAGAAAGGTAGATAAGGTAACCGGTAGGTATATCACATGATGGGGGTTTAGTGTTGAGTATCAATAGGTATTGTAAACGTTTTAGTTTGTTAAACAAGGGTCCGGATACTCGCGATTATTCCGTTGTGACCACGGAACAACAACTGGGGAAGTGAAATGTACCGTTTCACTTCCCGGGATCATGATCGAGTAGTAGGGGAATCTGAGTTCCGAATTATCCTTGCCTAATCAAACTACCCATCCCCGTGATTCAGTATAAAGGTTCGGACGAATTAGAGTTAGTGCGTATACTTCTAGACATGGAATTTCCACATTGTATAGTCGTCCATATTTTGGACTGGTCACCCGGAATATCGGGATCTTCATATTTGTATAGTCGCCCATATATTGGACTGGTCACCCGGAATATCGGGATCTTCATATTTGTATAGTCGCCCATATATTGGACTGGTCACCCAGAATATCGGGATCTTCATATTTGTATAGTCGCCCATATATTGGACTGGTCACCCGGAATATCGAGATCTTCATATTTAGTATTCCATACCTAGGTCCGCGCATTCTAACCCTAACCGTATCATGTTTTGTATATGTCATGTTATCATAAAATGGAATTTTTAAAAGTATTGATCTCGTTTAATATGGCCTTCCACAACCACTCGTTTTATTTTCTAAAGTTCGTATAGTACTTCGTGTCATCTTAGAGATTGCTTAGTAAAAAGAATAATAGTGTTTAATTATCTTTTATTACTTCTAAGAAAAACCATGAGATTTGGAAAATTTATCATTTTGGAAAAACAAATGTTTTACTGAAAAATATCCTTTCGATAAAAGGCTGTAGTGTTTATTTGAAAATCTTTTGCAAGAGATTTTTATAAGGACAAGTTGCAAGAGGTTTTTATTTGAAAAACTAGCCTGCTCCTAACTGTTTCAAAATGACAAGTTGTGAGGTCCTCAAATCGCCTCTTCACCGCCAATTGTGCCCAAGTAAGCACAAGTAAGGAAAGGAGGGATCCGCTCACGAATCACCGTGAGACGGTCCTTTTAAAATTACCTTTCCCACTTGTCTAGCCTAGGCACCACAAAGTCTGGTTTAGATAAACGACCGATGCCTACAACCTTTCCTTTGTCCTAGATTGGTGTTGTTTTAAAATTACCTTTTAATAAGGTACTAAATATTCCTTTTGAAAAGATATCGTTATTTAAATTTAGTATTTTCTTCTTTAAAAAGGTTGAAGGGGGTTTAATAATATTATAGTTGTTGATGAAAAAGTGTAAGCAAAATATATGTATGTCGTATCTAAAATATTTATTTCACATATCTTATCTCTTATGGATATTTTAAACAAATATAATATTTTAATTAAACGAGGGTATTTTGTGGAAGTAACCTATTTCGAGATCATTTTGATAATATGGGTAAGTGTGGGTATATCATAGGTGAATTGAAAATTCATGGGTTATGACATTAAGCATATCAAATTCCAGGTAGTATGAGAGTGCAATATATATTTTTGTGTACAGAGGAAATTAAATACCGTTTTAAAACATGGGTTAACATTATCATCATTGAGGGTACAAGGAATAGGCATGCACGAATATTATAACAACATTTTAAATAGGGGTTGATGATTAGAAGTTGGAACTAGGTTATTGAGTAAAGAAGAAGGCGACAGAAAAAGGGGAGAGAGGCGGATCCTACCTTTTGTTTGAGTTGGATGCCGATGGGTTGAAAGCGTAGGCTTGTACAAAATCATTAATAGCTTCGCGCCCCAATTTTTCCTTGGCGATTGGGTGGAGCCGTAGCATCGGCGTCGTCGATACGAAGGCGCTGGTATTTTTTTTAGAATTTTTGGAGTTCTGAGGTGTGAGAAATCAGTGTTTGAAGTGCCTATTTATAGCGTTTTTTTACCAACCATAAAATCCAAGAATTCAGTTAAAACCCCATCAAAATCCACGCTGCCAACGATTGCAAATCATTAGTCGATGATTGCACCCGCCGCCTCTTCACCTCAGCCGTTGGATCAAGATCCAACGGCTGAGATCGCACCGTCGCCGCCAGGCCCACGCGCAATCTAGCGCCACGTGTCACGTGGCTGGGGATCACGCGGTTTCGCGTGGTCCCTACCACGTGGCGCGTCGGTGGGATTCTGGCCGTTGGATCGAGCATCCAACGGCCCAGGTTAAATGGGTTTATAAATATATATATATATATATATATATATAAATAAAATAATATTCTGTTTATTATTTTAAAAATCGAATTTGGTTTAAAAAAATTTGTTAAAAATAGTTCAAAATACGGGAAAATTATGGAAAAAAATCAGAAAATATATTTTATTGTTGTCTTTAGTATAAAAATAATTTTGGGCTAAAACTAAGTAATATAACCATTCCTATGGTTTTAGCTAGTTATTAAAATTATATAATATCTAGTTTATCCTTTAAAATATTTTTAATTATGAATCAATTACTTTAATTGATAATAAAAATATGTAGATTATTTTAAGGCGTTATAAAATCTTACTAAAACATTTTAAGCCGATAAAAACAATAAATAGATTTTAGAAATTTCCTTTAATCATATTTAATGCTTTGAAAATTATTAACATTACTTTAAAAATTATTCTTCTATAAAAGAAACACGTAAATAATTATTTGATAGTAGAAATTTAAATAAAATATATTTTATTAGGTATTAGAAAATATGGTCGTTACAATCTACCCTCCTTAAAATAATTTCGTTTTCGAAATTTCAGAAGGTAGGTCAAGGGAAGAAAGAAATCACTAAGAAGGGATTATCGCGGTTAAATATTTTGGGTCCCACTCTCTCGTCCCGTTTCCTCGCTTCCGTGTATATCTGCCTAGTAGTTCTTCCTTCATACAGCTCTAGCCATCTGGATTGTCTTGTCGCTCAAGGTTTCATCCTTCTAGTATTCCGACCGGTTGCTGCTCGTAGGTTATGCCAACCTATCCAACTCGTTCGAGAATATCGAAGGGACCTATGAACCGTGGGCTGAATTTTCCGCGTTTCCCAAAACGTATCACTCCCCGGTTAGGAGAAAATCTTCAGAAACACGTGTTCTCCTGGTTGGAACTCTAGTGGCCTTATCTCCGTATCTGCCTAGTACTTCTGCCGATCTTGTGCTATACGTAATTTTTCTCTGATGGTTCTTATCACCTCCACTGTCTCGACAATCATCTCGGGGCCTAGAAGTTCTCGGTCCCCAACATCGTCCCAACTTAACGGTGACCTACACTTTCGTCCATACAAAGCGGCGAAAGGCGCCATGCCGATATTAGACTGGTAGCTATTGTTGTAAGCAAACTCTACAAGTGCAGGTGATCTTCCTAAGATCCTTTAAAATCCAACATACATGCCTGGAGCATGTCTTCGAGAATTTGAATAACCCTTTCTGATTGGCCATCGGTCTAAGGATGGTAGGCGGTACTGAAACTCAGATTCGTGTCCAGACTCTCTTGTAGGCTTTACCAAAACTGAGATCTGAAACGTGTATCTCGGTTGGACACGATGCAAATCGGTACGCCATGCAATCTGATAATCTCCTCCATATACCTTTTTGTAAGGCTTTCGGTTGATTGACCCACTCGAAAAGGAATGAAATGCGCCGACTTGGTGAGTCGGTCCACAATCACCCATACAGCATCATTTCCCTTAGAGCTACGAAGGAGAGCGGTCACAATATCCATAGTAATGTTTTGCCATTTCTATTCGGGTATTGGTAACGGCTGTAATAGACCCGCCGTCCTGTAGTGTTCGGCTTTTACTTGTTGGCAACAAGACATTTGGATACACTCTTGGCTATCTCCCGCTTCATCCCATGCCACCAATAGTTTTGCCTGAGGTCCTTGTACATCTTTGTTCCTCCCGGATGAACAGAGTATGGAGAACTATGTGCCTCTTTTAATAGTTCCTCTCTCATCTCCCCCTTAGGTACACAGACTCTGCATCCATATCTCAAAGAACCATCTTCGTGGATGATGAAGTCCGTCCGCAGATGCGTCCACTTTTTCTCTGATCCTTCGCAACCTCGGGTCCTCCATTTGAGCGGTCTTGATCCGTTCGACTAATGTTGAGTGAATTTGCAAATTCATGAAGGATCAACTCGGTCTCTAGTTCATTAAGATCTTGACGATTCCTCCAATGAGTAGTCAAACTCGAAATCATTAGTTGGCGACTCAAAGCGTCCGGGACTACATTCAACTTTCCCGGATGGCATTGTAAATTTATGTTGAAATCTGCCATTAATTCCAGTCATCTCATCTGCCTCATATTGAGTTCCTTCTGGGTGAAGATATACTTCAAGCTCTTGTGATTGGTGTAAATATCTACCCTCTCACCCAATAAATAATGTCTCCAAATCTTGAGTGCGAAAACAACTGTGGAAAGTTCTAAATCGTGCGTTGGGTAGTTTCGCTCATGCACCCTTAATTGTCTTGACGCATATACAACTATATCTCCGCGCTGATACATCACACCACCAAGTCCCTTCTCCGAAAAAAATCGTTGTGGATGTTTAAAACCTCTGGGTTTGCTAAGAATTGCAAGAATGGTTGTGATAGTTACGATCTACCCTCCTTAGAATAATTTCATATTTGAAATTTTCAAAGGAGTGGCCACTACTAGGCATGAAAATCAGTAACGCTGTCAGGAATCTTCTTTGCTGCATGTGTTGCTCCCGCGAGTTGGTGTATCACTTGATGCATGGAAGTCTCTGAAGGGTTTAGGTATAAGGAATCGAAAAATGTAAAATCAGTAGTTGCTTCCAAATAGAAAAGTTTGGAAGTTGAAGGGAGGTTGTTAATTGATGGAAAACTTGAGAGATATAACATAAAGGCAACTGGTCGAAATTTCGAAAACTAAAGGAATTATAGTGAGTTTAACTAAGACTTGCATCAAAGGATAAATAAGCACGGTATCAAAAGAAAGGTTGAAAAATAAAAGAGTATCTCTGTTGTCTTGCCACGTGGTATCAGCCTTCTCGGCTGTCATGGTGAAAGTCTGGCGTCTGGGTCCATTCCTCTGTGCTTCCTGAAAAACACGCTCCTGTGATGACAAGGGTGGTCCCTTTGGTGATGCCCCTTGACCGGTTGGTTTAGTGGCGGAAAGTGGCCGGTTTTCCTGTGTTGGTTTCCCATAATTAGCCGGCTTGTTGATGGGGTCTGATTGTCTCCCTCTCTGAGGACAGTCCCCAATGGCATGATCCGAAGACCCAGAGACTATGCAAAGTTTATTCACAATGCAACAGTCTCTCATGAAGTGTCCGGCTCTACCGCAATGGTTGCATATAACGGCTGGCTTTCCGAAGATAGTTGGTCCTACTGGCCTCTTAGCTTGTTGTTTCCTGTTGGATCTGGAAGATGATCCTCCAAGAATTTGATTGGCCGGTTGCTTAATGCTAGACAAACGGTCATCCTTCCTCATCCGTCTCTGAAGGTTTTCAAAGTTTCGTGTCGCCTCTAAGATTTCCTCATAAGTCGAAAAGAGCAGCAGAAGACATGGAGGACTGCGTTTTCAGGTCCAACCCCTGTCGGAATCTTTTAGCATACAGTTCCGGGGTTGCCATCAGGTGATGCGCGGACCGATTTAACCTTGCGAACTCCGAAGCATACTCGTCCACCGACTTATCCCACATGCTCCCTTGTTGGAAATGTATAAACTCTCTTTCCATCCTTAAGTGTGCCATGACTGGAAAATACTTGGTATCAAAACGCTGTTTGAACGTTTCTCAGTCGATGGGCTCTTCAATCTACTTTCCTATGCCTCCGACCATATCCTGACATTATCCGTAAGTTGTAGCTTAGCGATGTTCACCCATACGTCCTTCGGAATTTAGGCGGCACCGAGATCGTTGACTATTCCCTTGAGCCACTCCTCAGCTTCTAAGGGAGTTTCCTTCCCCGAAAAAGCATTAGGGTGGAGTGATCTGAACTGCTTCACTCCCGCCGAACCTTAAGAAACCGGGGTTAGTGCCTTACTTAATATCTCTGCTTGTTGCTGCCTACTTTCTCGTAGCTCCTGATGAAGGGCAGCTGTCTGCTGCTGCTATTGCTCCAGTAGTCCTTGCATCATTTGTAGCATTGCTGCGTGTTGAGCAGTGGCTTCATTGTCTCTGTTTCCCCTTCGGTTGCGGTGATGGTGTCGTCCGGCCATTGATGATCTGAATCAGAATAAGTTAGGTTACAAACGGGCTGAGGGATGAGACAAGATAATAACTTGCATGGAAGAACAACAATTAATGTAAGGGAGAGACTAATAAGAAGAGCAAGAGACACAAGAGAGATTTTTTGCTCGAAACTAAGATTTTATTATCCAACTTCAATAAGGAGAGTACAACCGAAAAGTAAGGACATGCCCTTAATGTTCTTACATCGTTTTATTCGGCCAAAGAAAAGGAAAAGACTTATTAATCTCGATTATGGGAGTTCAACAAGTGGTGATAGGTCCTCGCACTAAGAAAGGTACGATCATTCCCACGGTGTCTTGTGGGGACAACTGCCTAAGTTTCTTCGGTCTCGAGTTCGTCCTCACTCGAAATTTCGTCCTTCGGCTCATCCCTGGCAGGAGCCTCGCCCTCCGATTTCCCCTGTATATAGGGTTTTGTCCCTTTGCAAGAACATTCTCATCCGGATCATATTCCATAGGATTCTCTTCCGCCGTAATAGCCTCTTTTTCTGGCCCCTCCTGTATATGCTCCTATTCTATAGGATCTTCTTCTTCATCTTCGGAGTCATTATCCATCACATGCTCCGGAGTTGCAGCATCGACTTCTTCTTCTTCCGAGTCGCTGTCAGAAATAATCGCCTGAGAGTCTACGACTTCGTCGTCTGAATCTCTAGATGTAGATTCAAAAGAAATATCGGACATGTCATCCTCGTCGGAAAGATTTGCCATGACTTGAACAGAAGGTCATGGACAGGGTACAGAATGTCAAGGAAGGAACAAGGGACATAGGAAAACTATGATATCGGTATAGATGGATGAGATACACAAATATAATAAGTCAGTTAATGGTTTCATTTTAGTACACAAGAGGACCTGCATGGGCCACCACAAAAACCAGTCACGCCCCGCTTTCTAAAAGAAGGTGAAGAATGACATGGCAAAGTCCTAATCTAACTGTATTGAAGGTGGTCTATTCAATACAGTAACGTTAAGCGTATGAATATATAACATGCAGGATGTGTACCAAAACAAAAATAATAAAAGCGAAAGGCATTTATTTCTATTAAGAAAATTTATTACATCCCAAGAGAAAGAGTAAAATACACTAAGTAGTTCAATTACATCGAGAAGAAACAAAAGCCCTAAATATGTGGGCAACCAGCAAAAATTAAATCTAGCTAATCTTCCATCGTCCAGTCTGCATAATCTTCATAAGCTGGCTTCACACCTTGATCCTTGTCCTAATACTCATTCTTATCTAACGGACATTCTAAAAACAGAGGAAGAAAAGGAAGGTCCGTCAGGGAGTTATACTCGGGTAGGATTGCCTCATAAGAAAGTAAAGGTATAGAAACGAACGGGTGTATATAATGAATATGATGAACATGTGTATAAAGGTATGGGGTTATATAAAAATTAGATATGTGAATATGAGTAGGTTGTGTGAGGTATATGTATGGTAAAGGTTCAAGTCAAGTCAAACGGATATTCAGTCTAAGAGTTAGATCAGGTTAAACAAGGTGTGTATGGATGGAATTGACGGGTGATCACACTCGTATCCTTGAGGTATCCCATGACTAGCTAGAAGCAGTATGAGCTGGTGCTCATGCCTGGGATGGCAATCAATATGGTAGCATAAACATCCCCGAAAGGTGTCCCATAACTATGATGGAGCTTTGTCTAGCGTGAATATCACTCAAGTGCACAGGTATTACCACCCTTCAGTTCCATAATAAACAACAAGTCTAAACTGGTAAAATATCCACATCCAAGATACTGAATAACTCGTGTCTCATGAAGAAAGGTAGATAAGGTAACCGGTAGGTATATCACATGATGGGGGTTTAGTGTTGAGTATCAATAGGTATTGTAAACGTTTTAGTTTGTTAAACAAGGGTCCGGATACTCGCGATTATTCCGTTGTGGCCACGGAACAACAACTGGGGAAGTGAAATGTACCGTTTCACTTCCTGGGATCATGATCGAGTAGTAGGGGAATCCGAGTTCCGAATTATCCTTGCCTAATCAAACTACCCATCCCCGTGATTCAGTATAAAGGTTCGGACGCATTAGATTTAGTGCGTATACTTCTAGGCATGGAATTTCCACATTGTATAGTCGTCCATATTTTGGACTGGTCACCTGGAATATCGGGATCTTCATATTTGTATAGTCGCCCACATATTGGACCGGTCACCCGGAATATCTGGATCTTCATACTTGTATAGTCGCCCATATATTGGACTGGTCACCCGGAATATCGGGATCTTCATATTTGTATAGTCGCCCATATATTGGACTGGTCACCCGGAATATCGAGATCTTCATATTTAGTATTCCATACCTAGGTCCGCGCATTCTAACCCTAACCGTATCATGTTTTGTATATGTCATGTTATCATAAAATGGAATTTTTAAAAGTATTGATCTCGTTTAATATGGCCTTCCACAACCACTCGTTTTATTTTCTAAAGTTCGTATAGTACTTCGTGTCATCTTAGAGATTGCTTAGTAAAAAGAATAATAGTGTTTAATTATCTTTTATTACTTCTAAGAAAAACCATGAGATTTAGAATATTTATCATTTTGGAAAAACAAATGTTTTACGGAAAAATATCCTTTCGATAAAAAGTTGTGGTGTTTATTTGAAAATCTTTTGCAAGAGATTTTTATAAGGACAAGTTGCAAGTGGTTTTTATTTGAAAAAACTAGCCTGCTCCTAACTGTTACAAAATGACAAGTTGTGAGGTCCTCAAATCGCCTCTTCACCGCCAATTGTGCCCAAGTAAGCACAAGTAAGGAAAGGAGGGATCCGCTCACGAATCACCGTGAGACGGTCCTTTTAAAATTACCTTTCCCACTTGTCTAGCCTACGCCCCACAAAGTCTGGTTTAGATAAACGACCGATGCCTACAACCTTTTCTTTGTCCTAGATTGGTGCTATTTTAAAATTACCTTTTAATAAGGTACTAAATATTCCTTTTGAAAAGATATCATTATTTAAATTTAGTATTTTCTTCTTTAAAAAGGTTGAAGGGGGTTTAATAATATTATAGTATTTGATGAAAAAGTGTAAGCAAAATATATGTATGTCGTATCTAAAATATTTATTTCACATATCTTATCTCTTATAGATATTTTAAACAAATATAATATTTTAATTAAACGAGGGTATTTTGTGGAAGTAACCTATTTCGAGATTATTTTGATAGTATGGGTAAGTGTAGGTATATCATAGGTGAATTGACAATTCATGGGTTATGACATTAAGCATATCAGATTCCAGGTATTATGAGAGTGCAATATATATTTTTGTGTACAGAGGAAATTAAACAACGTTTTAAAACATGGGTTAACATTATCATCATTGAGGGTACAAGGAATAGGCATGCACGAATATTATAACAACATTTTAAATAGGGGGTTGATGATTAGAAGTTGGAACTAAGTTATTGAGTAAATAAGAAGGCGACAGAAAAAGGGGAGAGAGGCGGATCCTACCTTTTGTTTGAGTTGGATGCCGATGGGTTGAAAGCGTAGGCTTGTACAAAATCCTTAATAGCTTCGCGCCCCGATTTTTCCTCGGCGATTGGGTAGATCCGTAGCATCGGCGTCGTCGATACGAAGGCGCTGGTATTTTTTTCAGAATTTTTTGGAGTTCTGAGGTGTGAGAAATCAGTGTTTGAAGTGCCTATTTATAGTGTTTTTTCACCAACCATAAAATCCAAGAATTCAGTTAAAACCCCATCAAAATCCACGCTGCCAACGATTGCAAATCATTAGTCGATGATTGCACCCGCCGCCTCTTCACCTCAGCCGTTGGATCAAGATCCAACGGCTGAGATCGCACCGTCGCCGCCAGGCCCACGCGCAATCTAGCGCCACGTGTCACGTGGCTGGGGATCACGCGGTTTCGCGTGGTCCCCACCACGTGGCGCGTCGGTGGGATTCTGGCCGTTGGATCGAGCATCCAACGGCCCAGGTTAAATGTGTTTTTAAATATATATATTTTTTATATAAATAAAATAATATTCTGTTTATTATTTTAAAAATGGAATTTGGTTTAAAAAAATTGTTAAAAATAGTTAAAAATACGGGAAAATTATGGAAAAAATTCAGAAAATATATTTTATTGTTGTCTTTAGTATAAAAATAATTTTAGGCTAAAACTATGTAATATAACCATTCCTATTGTTTTAGCTAGTTATTAAAATTATATAATATCTAGTTTATCCTTTAAAATATTTTTAATTACGAATCAATTACTTTAATTGATAATAAAAATATGTAGATTATTTTAAGGCGTTATAAAATCTTACTAAAACATTTTAAGCCTATAAAAACAATAAATAGATTTTAGAAATTTTCTTTAATCATATTTAATGCTTTGAAAATTATTAACATTACTTTAAAAATTATTCTTCTATAAAAGAAACACGTAAATAATTATTTGACAGTAGAAATTTAAATAAAATATATTTTATTAGGTATTAGAAAACATGGTCGTTACACTTTCGTTGGATGCCCCGATGTAAGATTCGGTTGATTTGGCTAACTTCCGTTCGAAGGGTCTTGCCTAGACCTGGTGTAAGTCGATCAAGAGAGGACAAGCAAAGCGTATTCCTTCAATGACTTGGTCGAGTTCCAGAGGTCGTAATTGTCCAGCTGTCTTCCACAGAATGTTGAAGATACCGAATTCGTAGTTTCGGGTCTTTGCGAGAGACTCTGGATTGACTGTAACCTAGAATGAATTGCAGTACGTAGCCATCAAGATATGATTCCGATTAGGACAATAATGAAGAAGAGTGGAGTTAGAGATTCATGTGAGCTCTTAATGAGCCGTTCTTCTTCGTTAATACCATAGACTTGATACGTACGCAGAAGTGTTGGATACGGCCATAATTCTAGAGGAAATTCATAATGAGAATGCAGCCGTCCCGGAACAGAAAAGGATTAAGTAAAAAGTGCCAGTCTCCGGGCAGTTTGGCAGATGTGAGCCCGGAAGAAACCGTAGCAGGTTCTTACCAGGATACCATAGCGATAAAGATTTGGACTCAGGATCGGTTGTATGACACGTATTCATAGGGCTAGAGGCCGCCATCATTGGCGTGCCACATTACGAGTAGCCATATGAATTGGCCAGAGGCGTCAAAGCGGGATTGTTTCTGTCGTTACTCCTAACCAGACCGTCGAACCAAGAGATCATGGAATTAGTGATCCACATAGAAAACAAGGACTCGGAGATAGAAGACTCCAGACCGTGGGCAGTAGGAAAGTAGATATTCTTGCTCTGCCAACCTCGGGTGCACTGGCACCTTTCGACATTGAAGGAGGTGTACCTCAATATCATTTGCTTGCGATTTGCATTTTGGTGATCCGAGTATCACGCTTATATTGTTTTAGACTTTTGAGTTCTGATGATTTAGTTTAATGATTGATATTTTCGTGCACTGTAGTTGCACTTGATTTATGTTTATACATTCATTATATTTGATTTATGTTTTGTGCATATCCATTGTATTTGATATCGATTTTGTGCACTTGTTGCATGTATTTATGATTCTGTGTATCCCGATACAGTCGATTTTGATTTCGTGCATTTGTATGCACTTGATTTTGACTTATGCACTCGGTGTAGTTCACATGCACTTTCAGTGCATTGATATGGGTTTTGTGCACGCAATTGCACATGTTTATGATTTCATATATCTCGGTATACTCGATTTTGATCTCGTGCATGTTGTATACCGCGGATTTCGATTCAAACACTCGATGTTGTTTCTATGCGCTTTCGATACATTGACGAGTTTTTGGGTACCTAGTGCACCTGATATTTGTTTCCGTGCACCTGTTGCACTAGATTTATGATTTCGTGCACCGTGTGCACTTGATATTCTTTTTCATGCACTCTATTGCACTAGATGCTTTTGTCCGGGCCTGACGCACTTGATATAGATTTTTGTGCACACTCGGCGCACTGGATGCGATTTTGTGCACACCAGATGCACTTAATCGAGATTTTTCGTGCATATTAGTTGCACTTGGTTGATATTTTCGTGCACTCTAGATACACTCGATATCGTTGTCGTGCACACCCGTTGCACTTGAAAGATGATTTCGTGCACATCTGTTGCATTCAGTTTTTGCTTTCATGCATATTCATGGCACTTAGATTTGCTTTGATTTCCATGCGCACCAGATACACGTGGTATTTCCATATGCGCCTATTGAGATTGATTTCTTCTTTCGAGAATCATGCTTTTATGATATACATACTATATTATATAGTAGCCGAGCAAGACTGATCTCAGGACAGTACCTGAGTATTTTTGTATGCATCGACATTTACCGAAGAGGTTTTCAAAAGGAGCTATAGTATCCTTATTTTCCTACGTGTCCATGGATGACACGAACTTTTACAAAGAAAACCCTTCTAAATCATTTTCAAAAGGCGGGACTTATATGTTAAGCAAAACCTAGATATATAGCTATTTCTTTACAAAATGAATATCTGCTACTTGTACCGTGATATACGTATCGCATGGGGATTTGAAAAGGGTTTTGCATGTATTTTTATTCAGCTTTTTAGGTAATTTCACAAGAATGCATACTATATATGTATTATAGTTTTGAGTATATGATACTCAAACTAAACAGAAGATTTAGAAACTTGCATATGCATCATAGATTCTATGATTGGTTTGACGTTTGGCGGAGTTTGATTATTGAGTTATGCACCGCTTTCATGCGCACACGTTGCGCTGTGTTGTTTTTTGCGTATTCTGTGATTTCGGAGCCCCGTTGATTTGACTGACTTACTTAAATGTTTTAATATTTGGAGGTTTTAAATTTAAATCCGGGGACCGAATTTATTTAAGGGGGGAAATTGTAACATTTCAGAAAATATAAAATAATATTTTTGGTATTTAAATAATAAAATAATAAATTAATAAATTTCACGAAAACTATACGAATATGGATTTGTGTTTTTGTAGAATAGTATAATTATATACCTATACTTTGGAAAATAATTGGAAATTAAAATAAATTATTAATTTTGAAGGCATTTATTGGATTTGGGCTTTTATAAATTAATACACAATTATTTACATACAAGTTTATGTTAAACTTGATTAGTAGATTACTAATTATGATTAAACCAAATCCATTTTTATTAACCATATTTAATGTGCCATGACACATTTCATTTGTTGCATATTTGGTTTCATTTTTATTGTTGATATTCTATTTTTAAAGAAAAAGAGAAAAGGAAAGGAAAAATGAAAATGAGAGGAAGACAAGATTTGGCTAGAAATAATGAGGAGAGAGAGTGAGAAAGAGAGAGGGAGGAGGGAGCATGGTTTTACAACCATTCATTTTTTCCCTTCCTTCATTTCTTCACCTCATCTTTTCACCCTCCTCTTCATCCCCTCCTTCATCACCTTCCTCTACCCTCACTACCACCTGAACCACCCCCAAAACTCTACTAAAACCTCACACCACCTTCACAAAAAATGTCCACAAGCTCATCCTACACCCCATGGGGGAAGCAAGTTGGAGTTTTGAGCACTTTGGACCGCCAAAGAATTTTCTTGAGTTGCTTCCACGAAGTAAAACCTTCACCTTCCTTGTAACACCTGAGAATGCGTTTAGTGACTAAATATATTTTTATATGTGATTTTAATAAAAAGTTTACCAAATTGATTTTCAAATGTTTTATCAAAATTAATAAATATTTTTCTAGAATTTTCCTAAGCTTGCACAAACATGTGCATGTAAACTAGGGTTAAGTCTAGGGTTACCAAGTTTATGGGTGCATGGTGGGTTAACCATGTTTAGCCAACCATGTTAGTCTAGCCCTTGGTTAAGTTAATTAATTTTAATTAAGGGTTTGGTTTTGTTTAAGAGTGATTAGGGTTTAAGGTTGACTTGTGGTGAGGGGATGGATTATGATGGCTTGTGCAATCAAGCATTTAATGAAAGAGAGAGAGAGGTGGCTAAGGTAGTGTCACACCCATTTCATTTCAAAACTTTTTGCATCCTTCAAACTCTTTTCACTCACATCTCTCCCTCTCACTCACACACTCACACCATCATCTTATACCAACACTTCACCACAAAAGCCACACAACACCAAACAACAACAACCAACTGCTGCTACAGCAGCACAAACAACACCAAAAATAAACAGCAGCTTCTGCTATAGTAAAAACAGCAGCAACAGCTTCTGTAGTGGAGCAGAACAGCAGCAGTAGCTAAAGAATTGCAATACCTGGAGCTATAGCAGCAGCACAGAACCCTCCTCCTTCCTCTCTTCTCCTTCATCTAGGATCTCTAGAGGTATAACCCCTTAACTCAACTCCTATCTTTCCAAGTTATGGTTATCTAGCTTAGTTTAGTAATTACTATATGTTTTAGTGCTAGTTTAGTGATTTTGAGTGAGATATAGCCAAGTGAGGGCTGTGATGGTTAGAATAGCCTTACTAGGTGCTGTTAAGACTAGTGAAACCAAGATTTGTCCCAGATTTCACCAATAATACCAGATTGTCCAACTTGGTGTAATTTAGTGTTGTTACGGACTTTTAGCCTATCTGGAATCTGCTGTTGACCCGAACCTTTAAACATAAAATTGTGAAGACTGTAGCACAGTGACCTTGGCAGAGACACACACACAGAGCACGAGGACCCACCTCCAAGTTGAGGCCGCCGGTTTATTCCTTCTGGCCGAAAATTGCGGCCAGAACAGGGGCTATGGTGTTGGGTTTTTGGCTGTGGGGTTCTTCTGGGTAGCTTAGGGATTTTGTATCTGTAACTTTTTAAGTTTGGCCCAGAGGCAAAATCTGGAGCTATAAACGAGTTATCGAGGTTTTTAGAACTTGTGCGACACACGCGTGATCCGTGTAGTTCTGTGGCGCGCTGCGCAACACAGCGCGTCGATGTTGGTTCTGGTGAGTTCGCGCGCGTCGCGACGTGTCGTGTGCACGCGCGTTTAGTTTCACGCACGCGTATCCTTTTAGCGATAATTATACGATCTTGGTGATTTGTGTGAATTTGTGTTAAGCAATGTTAGGGATGGTTAGACTATCCTAACTAGGTATTGATAGGGCCAAGTTAACCTAGGAAAACCCCAGATTACACAAAAATACCCTGAGTTTTCAAATTGGTGCAAAACTTGACGTTTTTGAGCAAATCTTAGCTTTTTAAAATCTGCTTTAGACCCTATGAGTCCAGATTTAAATTGAGTGGACTGTAGCCTACTGGAGACGTCCTGACCACACCACCAGAGCCCGACCCCACCAACCCAAACCCAGGCCGCCAAATTATTCTTTCTGGCCGCAAATTGCGGCCAGACTAGGGAGAAAGGTCCTAGGGTTTTTGCTACAGGTGTCTACTATATTTTGTAGGTCTCTGGTATATATAGTTTTGTAATATTTTTACCTGGGTAAAATCTGGGATAGTATTTCGTTTTCTGGTGTTTTTAGTTTGCGCGATACGCGAGTGGATTCTGTGATTCAGCGTATCGCGGCGTGTCGGGTTAAGCGTTAGGCACGTACACACACGTTTTAGCGTATCGCACACGCGCGTTAATTCGCGACGCGAGTTTCTCTTTTTGTTCCGATATCGCGTTTTGCGAGATTTTTGATTATATTTGGATTCTTGTGTAAATTCCAGGTTCGCAGGCGGGTACGTCAGACGCCGCCAGGAAAGAGAAGCAGGTGGTCGGCTATACTTAGCACGCGACCAGGTGAGTAGATTTAACATCTACGGGAAATCGCTCGTATGGCGTTAAGCGTCAGGGCGTAATAGGATGTTTAATTTTATGTGTTCATGTAGGCATATTAGAGTAGCATACCTCCTGTTATATATAGAACCGGTAGTATAGAACACTGCACTGTCACTAACGGTACAAGTTGCATGAGCACGATTTATATGCTACACTCACACCGTAGTGATTGCTATGACACTCACTTTATAGGATTGCTAGAAATCATATATCATATTGATTCCATTTTATTAACATTGTCATGATTTGCCACATATCCGCATATGTTATATTCATACCATGTACACTATATACTCACGGTTGTGCATACCTTCATTGATATATCACTACCTGTGCACCTGTACCCTTATACTTCGTCATAGTGCATATATATATGTATATCTTGATATGTTTACCCCTATGCCCCTACACATCATATATTCATACTTGGGCACACATACATCACATATATTCATACTTGGCACATATACATCACATATTCGTACTTGTGCCATATATATCATCTATTCGTACTTGGGCACATATACTTCATACGTCCACATTAGTGCACATGCACATTGCTACATTCACTTAGCGTACCTATCCTTTCGCACATCCATACCTATACACATATTCATATGTTACTTACATGGATGATATTGACTTGATTTAAAAACTAAGGGACCGCATGTGATATTCTCAAAACTGGATCTTTTAAAAGAGCGGTTTCCCCTTTCTTTTACTCTTAGTATCATACGACGCATGGCATGGATTTATGCATTGGGTTTGATTATGTGATTTCTGGATTTGGGAACCGGAGTACTATTTTAAGAAAATACGCACTGTTTAAAAACCCTGTTTTCCTTGATATGATATTTCAGTGCGTCCACCATGTGTTTTCTCGGTGCTGGAGTGATATATGTGAACCCGAATCGAGGAGCTGGATGAGGCCGATTACGGGTACATGGTGGACCCGGTATGGTACCCCGGGGCGAGAACGGATCGCTGTGCAGTAGACGGTGAGCCTGGCAGAGGGACTACTACCTACCGGTGATTGGTTGGACCTGGCGGTTATCCAGAGGATACTGACCAGAGTCGATAGATGGATACGGGACGACTCGTACTACCAGGGTCGAGCGCCGATACCGCATATGGAGCCCGTGGGCTGACCCGAACTGACGGATGCCCGATATATGAGGACTTGCGTGTCTATACTGGACACGAGTTTTCTTGATATTTGGGTGCCGATGTTGGGCACTTATGATTTTATGAGATTATAGGATTTGAGGGCCGATGTGGATGACGGCGCCTGAGTTGTACTGGGATTTGGGTGTATTGATAGACGCCAGTTATTTTTCACGTTGATATTCCGTGTAGACATTATTTCACCCCATACTCAGCATTCAGTACTTGACATCTCATCCTGTAGCTAGCGTACCTAATAGAGTACACATGCTTGCATATCATTGCGTACCCTACTCATCATATATAGGGTTGTTAGATTGCATTGCCATGCCTGATTATTACATAGCTTGCTCATCACATAGAGATGTTATTAGATCGCACTTGTTGCATGAGATTGAGCACCCAGTTCATCATATATATGTTTATCTGTTGGCATAGGTTAGAGTATCGCAGCACGTGCATACTCGCGATTACCTTTATATGTTACCTACTACTCACGAGTTGGCAACTCACCCCGTTGTGCCACAGTGCTTGCAGGTTGCCCTTTGGAGTAGTCGCGACTGGCTGTTTACCGCATTTTTTGACACAGATACCATTGCTGAGGTGTGTTAGCCCTTTTGCTATTAGGTGGGTTTTGTACGGTATCTGTTTACTTTTCAGTTGCATCTTGATGTATCTAGTACTCTCCATCTACTTTCATGTATTGACTTAGAGACAGTTGTGAGGACGATGTATGTTATTTTGTACTCTGGTGTCGAGCTAGTTGTGAGCTGACTTTATTTATGCAGTTTTATCTTTTATGATATTTGTTTTCACTTTACTGCTCATTCTTCGCTTCGGCATCGTATATTATTGTGGTGATTGTTCTACCGTTGGGCGCGATTCTCCCATTTAAATGCTCTATTCATTTCACATGTTACTTTTACTTATATCTCGCCTTTTACCCGATTTCGGGACAAATTTTTGGTAAACGAAATGTTGCTAAAATTATTTAAATAATAACTTGAACCAAAAAGGATTTCTACTAAACAACTTAAAGTTTTCTAAATGTTTTGACAAATATTCTAATAAATGTTTTAACACTCCATATTTTAATGGTTTTGATTTCTGGGTTCGGCTTACTTAGTCACGTTACGCCTGTAGACGTTGCGTGGTTAAGTGCCGATCATGGGCCGAACTTTGGGTCATGACAAAGTTGGTATCAGGGCGTAGGTTTTACCTTCGGAGTGTAGGATGACCCTGGTATGATGGAGTAGGTAGCTGCAGCAGAGTGGCGTAGCGTGCGTATGTTCCGCGGCATACTCACGACACGGTACTCCGCCTAAGCGACCTTAGGACTTATTGATTGAAATTCCTTCTTGATTATATATATTCTTGCGATTCAATTTCCGTATCCTCATCGAATCCTACCTTCCTTTTCAGCCACTATGCCGCCAAAGGCTACGAGGGCACAGAGAGCGGCTGCGAGAACCGAGATGCGTGTTGACTCGTCCGAGATGAGGACTGATCCGGGTAGTACCCCTTTTATACCCGAGCAGACTGTTCCTCCTATGACAGATCAGATCGCCACGCTAGGGGCTGGTATACAGGAGATGCGCCAGATGGTGGGATCCAGCATGTAGGAGATGCGTCAGATGATAGGATCGCTAGTTGAGACGCTTCGAACACAGCGACCAGAGGTAGCTCCACCAGTCACGGGGACCGCGATGGTATCTACAGCACTGGCCATTTCCCCTGCAGCCATGGAGGTGATTGCAGTATCGCTATCGGAGTTCATGAGACTGAAGCCTCCGGTCTTCACAGGCACCGATGCAGCCGAGGACCCACAGTCTTTCGTTGATAGGATGGCCCGGATATGCCGTTCCCTTAGATGCTCAGATGCGAGATAGGTAGAGTTCGCGAGCTTTCGCCTGGAAGGACTTGCGCAGAAATGGTGCGAATCGGTTGAGAAAGGCAGAGCAGTAGGTCTTCCTCCTATGACCTGGACAGAGTTTATGACGATATTTCTATCCCGCTTCCTTCCCCAGAGTGTTAGGGATGCCCGAGCACGCAGATTCGAGTCCTTACGCCAGACGCCAGAGATGACCGTGGCAGAGTACGATGTGCTATTCAACGAGCTATCAGTTTATGCTCCGTACCTAGTAGCTACCGAGGAGTTGCGAGTCAAGAGATTTGTCCAAGGTTTGCTTACACCACTATTCCTTGCGATCAGCGCACAGCATTACGAGATATATGCAGCAGCTGTAGACGCAGCCCTATTAGTCGAGGCACGCCTTGCAGAGACTTCGGTAGTTCCAGGGCCGAAGAGAGTTTGTATTGATATGCCGGCACAGAGACGGCCGTTCAGGCGCCGCGACAGACACCTTGCAGGTGGCAGAGACTCGAGACGAGGTCAGCTTTTCAGTTCTTATCCCCAGGAGGGTCATCCAGTATCATCCGAATGTTTCTGATGCGGGAGTTCCTATCATCGTGTTCGAGAGTTCCCTGAGATACCCCGGAGGGAGGCAGCCGGACCGCCTGTCACACTACCACCTTCACCACCCCAGAGGGCGTTGCCTATTGTACCCACAGTTGCTCCACGTCAGACTCAGGCACAGAGAGGCCGTGGTCGCGGAGGGTTTGTTCCTAGAGGGCGAGGTGGTCGAGGCAGAGGACAGCCAGCCACCAGCAGAGTACAGCCAGTTGCTAGTAGGGGACCGCCAGTTGCAGGCGGAGGACAGGCACGGGTTTTCGCGTTGACGCATCAGGACGCGCAAGCGTCCAATGCGGTGGTCTCACGTACCCTATCAGTATGTTCTGTTGATGCACATGTATTGTTCGATCCAGGATCCACGCACTCGTACGTATCCACACACTTCGTGCCGTGTTTGGGTAGAGAGTCCGGTCTGCTTGATCAGCCGCTTTTTGTGACCACTCCCGTGGGAGAGTCATTTGTTGCTAGGCACGTGTTCCGATCCTGTGTTGTCCGTATTGACAAGAGAGAGCTGCATGTCGACTTGATACTCCTTGAGATGTTGGACTTCGACGTTCTTTTGGGCATGGATTGGTTAGCCACGTACTATGCGTCTGTGGACTGCCGCGAGAAGACAGTGAGATTTTGTTTTCCCGGCGAGTCGACTTTTGTTGTCTAGGGTGACCGTGGTGCCACCCCTCACCTTTTGATTTCTTCTCTTCGCGCTGGACAGCTTTTGAGGAAGGGATGTCAGGGATTTCTGGCCTATGTTTGCGATACTAGAGCCACAGATGTTCCATTGGACCAGGTTCCAATTGTATGTGAGTTCCCTGACGTGTTCCCTGACGAGCTTCCTGGGCTACCGCCTGAGCGTGATGTTGTGTTCTGTATTGATTTGATTCCCGGCACGGGGCCTATTTCTATACCGCCTTATCGGATGGCCCCAGCGGAGCTTAGTGAGTTGAAGAGTCAGTTGCAACATTTGCTGGACAAGGGACTTATACGACCCAGTGTTTCTCCTTGGGGTGCTCCGGTCCTGTTTGTCAAAAAGAAGGACGGAAGCTTACATTTGTGTATCGACTACCGGCAGCTGAACAAGGTGACCGTGCAGAACAGATATCCATTGCCACGCATCGACAACTTGTTCGACCAGCTTCAGGGGGCAGGATATTTTTCGAGGATCGATTTGCGATCGGGCTATCATCAGCTGCGAGTTCGACAGGAGGACATTCCAAAGACAGCTTTCCGCACGCGTTATGGCCATTATGAGTTTTTGGTGATGTCGTTCGGACTCACCAATGCGCCAGCAGCCTTCATGGACTTGATGAACCGTATATTCAGGTCATACCTTGACTTGTTCATCATCTTATTCATTGACGATATCTTGGTGTATTCCCGGAGTAGAGAGGAGCACGAGCAGCACCTGCGGATCACACTGCAGACCTTGAGGGAGCACCGGCTTTTTGCAAAATTCTCCAAGTGCGCGTTATGGTTGGACAGCGTGGACTTCTTGGGTCACGTGATTACATGGGAGGGTATATGTGTAGATCCGAGGAAGGCGGAGGCCGTCCAGAGTTGGCCCAGACCTACATCCGTGACTGAGATACGCAGCTTTTTAGGACTGGCCGGCTACTACAGGCGATTTGTACAGGATTTCTCCCGTATTGCCGCACCCTTGACCGGATTGACCCGGAAAGGAGTTCCTTTCGTTTGGACGGAGGAGTGCGAGCGCAGTTTCCAGCAGCTACGGACTTGTTTGACTACGGCGCCAGTGTTATCATTGCCCTCAGGATCGGGCGGGTTTGTAGTCTATTGTGACGCTTCACGAGTGGGGCTAGGGTGCGTATTGATGCAGCATGGCAGGGTGATCGCATATGCTTCCCGGCAATTGAAGAAACATGAACAGAACTACCCCACTCACGATTTGGAGATGGCCGCAGTGGTCTTTGCACTTAAGATCTGGCGACATTACCTATACGATGAGTCGTGCTAGATATTCACTGATCACAAGAGCCTCAAGTATATATTTCAGCAGCGAGACCTGAATCTCCGACAGCGCCGTTGGATGGAACTAGTGAAGGACTACGACTGTGAGATCTTATATCACCCGGGCAAGGCTAACGTAGTAGCAGATGCTTTGAGTAGAAGGCCCGAGGGTAGTCTATCGTGTTTGAGTGCAGTACAGAGGCAGTCATCAGCAGATTGGTAGATATTATGCGACAGCCGAGTGCAGTTCGAGTTCACGCAGATCGGGGGACAGCTTGCGCACGTTCGTGCACGCCCACAGTTGCTTGACCGTATATATGAGGCACAGTGCAGTGATGACCGTTGCTCAGAGATCATGGCACAGATTGGACAGGGCAGATTCTCCGAGTTCTTGATCGATGATCAGGGGATATTACGATTTGGGTCTAGACTGTGCGTACCAGAAGCTGAGGGATTGCGGCGCGATATTCTTGAGGAGGCACATCGATCGGTGTACAGTGTCCATCCCGGTTCCACCAAGATGTACCATGATATGAGGGAGGTCTACTGATGGGACGGAATGAAGAGGGACATCGTAGATTTCGTATCGAGATGCCTGACTTGTCGGCAAGTCAAGGCCGAGCACCAGAGGCCCGCAGGAGAGCTACAGCCGTTACCCATTCCGGAGTGGAAATAGGAACAGATTTCGATGGATTTCGTTGTGGGTCTACCCAGGACTAGGCGAGGGTATGACTCCATTTGGGTGATCGTGGATCGTTTAACGAAAGCACTCACTTCCTGCAAGTGAAGACGACTTTCAGATTTGCTCAGTACGCCCAGATTTACATCGACGAGATTGTATGACTGCATGGGGTCCCGATGTGTATTGTGTCCGACCGAGGCACCCAGTTTACCAGCCGACTATAGCAGAGGCTTCAGGAGGCTTTAGGCACTCATTTGAGTTTCAACGCAGCATTTCATCCGCAGACCGACGGACAGTCAGAGCGGACTATTCAGACTCTCGAGGACATGCTCCGAGCGTGCGTTTTAGATTTTGGTGGTAGCTGGGATCATTATTTACCCTTGATAGAGTTCTCCTACAACAATAGCTTCCAGGACACTATTCAGATGGCACCTTTCGAGGCTTTGTATGGGAGGAGATGTAGATCGCCCGTCTGTTGGACAGAGCTGAGCGAAAGCAGTATTTTGGGGCCACAGATCGTACAGGAGACGACCGAGAAAATACAGCTGATTCGAGACAGGATGAGGACAGCTCAGAGCAGGCAGAAATCGTATGCTGACAGACACCGCCGCAGATTAGAGTTCGCAGTTGGCGATCACGTTTTTCTGAGGGTCTCTCCAATGAAGGGAGTGATGAGGTTTGGACGGAAGGGGAAGCTTAGCCCCAGATTTGTGGGTCCCTTCGAGATTCTCGAGCGTGTCGGCGCAGTTGCATATCGTTTGGCTCTTCCACCCAGCCTTTCAGATGTTCACCCCATCTTCTACGTGTCGATGCTACGCAGATATCTTCATGACCCTTCCCACACGATCCAGCATCAGACAGTTCAGCTTGAGCCTGACCTTTCATTCACCGTGCAGCCAGTAGAGATTTTGGATCGGCAGGTGAAGAAACTTCGATCGAAGGTCCTGCCGTCGGTGAAGGTTCTTTGGCGCAGCCCAAATGGTGAGGAGATCACTTGGGAGGCTGAGGGAGAGATGCGGAAGAAATTCCCCCATCTCTTTGAAGGTACGCGTAGTCATATATTTTAAATTCGGGGATTAATTTTCTTAAGGGGGGAAGACTGTAACACCTGAGAATGCGTTTAGTGACTAAATATATTTTTATATGTGATTTTAATAAAAAGTTTACCAAACTGATTTTCAAATGTTTTATCAAAATTAATAAATATTTTTCTAGAATTTTCCTAAGCTTGCACAAACATGTGCATGTAAACTAGGGTTAAGTCTAGGGTTACAAAGTTTAGGGGTGCATGGTGCGTTAACCATGTTTAGCCAACCATGTTGGTCTAGCCCTTGGTTAAGTTAATTAATTTTAATTAAGGGTTTGGTTTTGTCTAAGAGTGATTAGGGTTTAATGTTGACTTGTGGTGAGGGGATTGGTTATGATGGCTTGTGCAATCAAGCATTTAATGAGAGAGAAAGAGGTGGCTAAGGTAGTGTCACACCCATTTCATTTCAAAACTTTTTGCATCCTTCAAACTCTTTTCACTCACATCTCTCCCTCTCACTCACACACTCACACCATCATCTTATACCAACACTTCACCATAAAAGCCACACAACACCAAACAACAACAACCAACTGCTGCTACAGCAGCACAAACAACACCAAAAATAAACAGCAGCTTCTGCTGTAGTAAAAACAGCAGCAACAGCTTCTGTAGTGGAGCAGAACAGCAGCAGTAGCTAAGGAATTGCAATACCTGGAGCTGTAGCAGCAGCACAGCACCCTCCTCCTTCCTCTCTTCTCCTTCATCTAGGATCTCTAGAGGTATAACCCCTTAACTCAACTCCTATCTTGCCAAGTTATAGTTATCTAGCTTAGTTTAGTAATTACTATAGGTTTTAGTGCTAGTTTAGTGATTTTGAGTGAGATATAGACAAGTGAGGGTTGTGATGGTTAGAATAGCCTTACTAGGTGCTGTTAAGACTAGTGAAACCAAGATTTGTCCCAGATTTCACCAATAATATCAGATTGTCCGACTTGGTGTAATTTAGTGTTTTTACGGACTTTTAGCCTTTCTGGAATCTGCTGTTGATTCGAACCTTTAACCATAAAATTGTGAAGACTGTAGCACAGTGACCTTAGCAGAGACACACACACAGAGCACGAGGACCCACCTCCAAGTTGAGGCCGCCGGTTTATTCCTTCTAGCCGCAAATTGCGGCCAGAACAGGGGCTAGGGTGTTGGGTTTTTGGCTGTGGGGTTCTTCTGGGTAGCTTAGGATTTTTGTATCTGTAACTTTTTATGTTTGGCCCAGAGGCAAAATCTGGAGCTATAAACGAGTTATCGAGGTTTTTAGAACTTGTGCGACACGCGCGTGATCCGCGTGGTTCTATGGGGCGCTGCACAACACAGCGCGTCGATGTTGGTTCTGGTGAGTTCGCGCGCGTCGCGACGTGTCGTGTGCACACGCGTTTAGTTTCACGCACGCGTATACTTTTAGCGATAATTATACGATCTTGGTGATTTGTGTGAATTTGTGTTAAGCGATGTTAGGGTTGGTTAGACTATCCTAACTAGGTATTGATAGGGCCAAGTTAACCTAGGAAAACCCCAAATTACACAAAAATACCCTGAGTTTTCAAATTGGTGCAAAACTTGACGTTTTTGAGTAAATCTTAGCTTTTTAAAATCTGCTTTAGACCCTATGAGTCCAGAATTAAATTGAGTGGACTGTAGCCTACTGGAGACGTCATGACCACACCACCAGAGCCCAACCCCACCAATCCAAACCAAAGCCGCCAAATTATTCTTTCTGGACGCAAATTGCGGCCAGACTAGGGAGATAGGTCCTAGGGTTTTTGCTGCAGGTGTCTGCTATATTTTGTAGGTCATTGGTATATATAGTTTTGTAATATTTTTACCTGGGTAAAATCTGGGATAGTATTTCATTTTCTGGTGTTTTTAGTTTGCGCGACATGCGCGATACGCGAGTGGATTCTGTGATTCAGCGTATCGCGGCGTGTCGGGTTAAGCGTTAGGCACGTACACACACGTTTCAGCGTATCGCACACGCGCTTTAATTCGCGACGCGAGTTTCTCGTTTTGTTCCGATATCGCGTTTTACGAGATTTTTGATTATATTTGGATTCTTGTGTAAATTCGAGGTTCGCAGGCGGGTACGTCGGACGCCGCCAGAAAAGGGAAGCAGGTGGTCGGCTATACTTAGCACGCGACCAGGTGAGTAGATTTAACATCTATCTGGAAATCGCCCGTATGGCATTAAGCGTCAGGGCGTAATAGGTTGTTTAGTTTTATGTGTTCATGTAGGCATACTAGAGTAGCATAACTCCTGTTATATATAGAACTGGTAGTATAGAACACTGCACTGTCACTAACGGTACAAGTTGCACGAGCACGATTTATATGCTACACTCACACCGTAGTGATTGCTATGACACTCATTTTATAGGATTGCTAGAAATCATATATCATATTGATTCCATTTTATTAACATTGTCATGATTTGCCACATATCCGCATATGTTATATTCATACCATGTACAATATATACTCACGGTTGTGCATACCTTCATTGATATATCACTACCTGTGCACCTGTACCCTTATACTTCGTCATAGTGCATATATATATATATATGTGTGTGTGTGTGTGTGTGTATATCTTGATATGTTTACCCCTGTGCTCCTACACATCATATATTCATACTTGGGCACACATACATCATATATATTCATACTTGGCACATATACATCACATATTCGTACTTGTGCCATATATATCATCTATTCGTACTTGGGTACATATACTTCATACGTCCAAATTAGTGCACATGCACATTGCTACATTCACTTAGCGTACCTATCCTTTCGCACATCCATACCTATACACATATTCATATGTTATTTACATGGATGATATTGACTTGATTTAAAAACTAAGGGACCGCATGTGATATTCTCAAAACTGGATCTTTTAAAAGAGCGGTTTCCCCTTTCTTTTACTCTTAGTGTCATACGACGCATGGCATGGATTTATGCATTGGGTTTGATTATGTGATTTCTGGATTTGGGAACCGGAGTACTATTTTAAGAAAATGCACACTGTTTAAAAACCCGGTTTTCCTTGATATGGTATTTCAGTGCGTCCACCATGTGTTTTCTCGGTGCTGGAGTGATATGTGTGAACCCGAATCGAGGAGCTGGATGAGGCCGATTACGGGTACATGGTGGACCCGGTATGGTACCCCGGGCCGAGAACGGATCGCTGTGCAGTAGAAGGTGAGCCTGGCAGAGGGACTACTACCTACCGGTGATTGGTTGGACCCGGCGGTTATCCGGATGATACTGACCAGAGTCGATAGATGGATACGGTACGACTCGTACTGCCGGGGCCGAGGGACGATACCGCAGACGGAGCCCGTGGGCTGATCCGGACTGACGGATGCCCGATATATGAGGATTTGCGTGTTGATGTTGGACACGAGTTTTCTTGATATTTGGGTGCCGATGTTGGGCACTCACGATTTTATGAGATTACAGGATTTGAGGGCCGATGTCGATGACGGCGACTGAGTTGTACTGGGATTTGGGTGTATTGATAGACACCAGTTATTTTCCACGTTGATATTCCGTGTAGACATTATTTCATCCCATACTCAGCATTCAGTACTTGACATCTCATCCTGTAGCTAGCGTACCTAATAGAGTACACATGCTTGCATATCATTGCGTACCCTGCTCATCATATATAGGGTTGTTAGATTGCATTGCCATGCCTGATTATCACATAGCTTGCTCATCACATAGAGATGTTATTAGATCGCACTTGTTGCATGAAATTGAGCACCCAGTTCATCATATAGATGTTTATCTGTTGGCATAGGTTAAAGTATCGCAGCACGTGCATACTCGCGATTACCTTTATATGTTACCTACTACTCACGAGTTGGAAACTCACCCTCGTTGTGCCACAGTGCTTGCAGGTTGCCCTTTGGAGTAGTCGTGGTTGGCTGTTTACCGCACCTTTTGACACAGATACCATTGTTGAGGCGTGTTAGCCCTTTTGCTATTAGGTGGGTTTTGTACGGTATCTGTTTACTTTTCAGTTGCATCTTGATGTATCTAGTACTCTCCATCTACTTTCATGTATTGGCTTAGAGACAGTTGTGAGGAAGATGTATGTTATTTTGTACTCTGGTGTCGAGCTCGTTGTGAGCCGACTTTATTTATGCAGTTTTATCTTTTATGATATTTGTTTTCACTTTACTACTCATTCTTCGCTTCGGCGTCGTATATTATTGTAGTGATTGTTCCGCCGTTGGGCGCGATTCTTCCATTGAGATGCTCTATTCATTTCACATGTTACTTTTACTTATATCTCGCCTTTTACCCGATTTCGGGACAAATTTTTGGTAAAGGAAATGTTGCTAAAATTATTTAAATAATAACTTGAACCAAAAAGGATTTCTACTAAACAACTTAAAGTTTTCTAAATGTTTTGACAAATATTCTAATAAATGTTTTAACACTCCATATTTTAATGGTTTTGATTTCTGGGTTCGGCTTACTTAGTCACGTTACGCCTGTAGACGTTGCGTGGTTAAGTGCCGATCACGGGCCGAACTTTGGGTTGTGACATTCCTTCAAGTTTTAAGTCTTCTAGGCTCAAGTGTTAGTTTAGAGTTAAAAAGTCTAAATTTTGGTGAGCTTGAAAAATTCTAGGTTGAGGGTTAGTGGATGAAACTTATAGTAAAGGTTAGTGGAGGTATAGTGAGTGTCCCTTTGTCATCACCCGAATGTGGCACGTGACCGGCACTTAAATCACGTGACATCTAAAGACGTCGACGCGGTTCAAGTAAACCGAAACCCGGAACCTAAACCCTTTTTGAAAATATTAAAGGTGAAGTTTAAAATAGTCATCAGATGGAATCGGTTAAAATAAACATTTAAGTTTAACTAAGTATGTTTGAAAAGCATCTATGATGTTTTAAAATTCGATAGCACCTCCTTTGTAATTTGAATAAAACCTGCTACAATATAAAAATACATATAGCATCCCAACGGGAGCTAGAATCCACGCCCAAACGGCGGAGCAACTAAGAAAACAATATAAAAAGTTGACTCCGATGAGTGCGACATCATAACACACAAACTCTAAGTCTCGCTGCTAAGTCCACAATATACCATTTCTCAGTTGATGGAGTTTCACTGGATACAAGAATATATGAAAATACCAGTGTGAGTACGATACAACAGTAACCCACTTATTAAAGCAATCACCGAAAGGAATATGTGACAAACCGCTAATAATCCAAGCGGTAAAACCTGCAATAAACTGTGGCACAATGGGGGTGGGTTGCTAACTCAGTGAATAAAAAATACATCACAAGGTAGAAATCGAAATGCACTACGATACCTAGGTCATAGTATAGTACTATCATATCATGTACTAATATAATATATGATATGCAAATGTATCGTAAATGAAACTCTATCTATCACATGAACTCAAAATAGAATTGTTTCCCCCAATAATAGAAGAGCAAGGCTCTGTTCAAAATTTGAAAAGAGGCAGCACCTCACGTGCCTTGCACGAGGGCGCCAGCGTCGAGAGTTAAAAACTTTGAGCGAGTGCCTCACGTGCCTTGCATGAGGGCGCCAGCGCCAAGAGTTAAAAAACCTCTGAGGTAGCGCCTCACGTGCCCCACACTAGGGCGCCGACGCCAGAACTAAAAGTTCTCTGCCGTTGGATCAAATATCCAACGGAGATGATAAATCATCAAAATATAGAATTAAATTCTGTTGAGGAAATATTCCACAAATCTTTCTGAACGAGAAAGATTACTCTCTGTAAAACATAGCACCGTTGGATTAAAAATCCAAGGGTGATTAAAATCACCAAGCTACAGAATAAGCTCTGTATGGGAAAATATTTCCCTAATCTTTCTAAACAAGAAAGATTACGCTCTATAAAACAGAGCACCGTTGGATTAAAGATCCAATGGTGATTAAAAAATCACCAAGCTACAGAATAAGCTCTGCAAGGGAAAATATTTTCCCCAATCTTTCTAAACAAGAAAGATTACGCTTTGTAAAACAGTGCACTGTTGGATTAAAGATCCAATTGTGATTAAAAATCACGAATCTATAGAATAAGCTCTGTATGGAAAATATTTTCCCAATCTTGTTAAAAACAAGAAAAATATCTTCTGTAAAACAGAAGTCCTTGGATCAAAGATCTAACGGTGGATAAAATCCTCAAATCAATTAAGGATCTCTTAATGAGAGATTTCTTTAACTAAATCAACAAACTTGCCTCCACTATATAAAGGACCCAAGACTTCAAGTCTTGTATAAAGGAACCCCCCCCATAAACTTCAAGTTCAAGAAGAGCAAGCAAAAAAAGAGCTTTAAGAGAAAAGAAGGAAGAAGAACTTTCATCAAGGTAAATAAAGATAATAGAGATCAGAGCATCTCATCTGCATATCTAAGGGTTTAACCCTCATAAAAGAACATAGTTCTTTCCCTGGATCTGAGATCCATAAGACAAGTCTCCCACAAATGAGAATTTAATTCTCGTGGAGATGAATTTGTTCTTGGGGATTAAAGATCCAGGGGAGAACAAAGAATCGAACTCTTTGGAAAAACGTACAAAGAAAGAAACAGCACCGAGCGCCCCACGTGCCCCTCACGTGGGCGCTGCTTAAAGAGTGCTTAGCACTCAATGGTTGGCGTCCAGCACCAAGCACCCCACGTGCCCCTCACATGGGCGCTGCTTAATAAAGAGTACTTAGCACTCAGTGGTTGGCGTCCAGCGTCGAGCACCCCACATGCCCCTCACATGGGCGTTGCTTAATAAAGAGTGCTTAGCACTCAGTGGTTGGCGCCCAGCGCCAAGTGCCCCATATTCCCCTTACGTGGGTGCTGCTCAACATGTAGTTTCTAGCACTCAGTGGTTGGCGCAGCACTAAGCGCCTTACGTGTCCCTCATGTGGGCGCCATAAAGAGTGTTTAACACTCCATAAAAAAACAAAAAAAAGAGGGTGAGCGTCAGAGCCCATATCAATGCTCAACACTGTTTGCACAGTAAAGGGACCGAGCCCAAACAAGTGTTTAACACTTTATTCAAAGACTGAGTGGGCTGAGTCCAAGTTGACCAAAAGTCCCTAATTCAGATCAACCGGGCCCATATGCTCACAATTTTTCCAACTTAGTCCCAAACACGACTATTGATCTTCCAACGGACATAGGTTCAAAGGTACATCTCCTCACACCTCTGATAAATGTCGTTGTAATTCTTCAGCATCTTCAGAGATGTGGTAGGTCCCGATAACCAACAACTCTTTAGTGTGATCTCAAATGGACGGACACATCCTAATACGGACCGTAATGTCCTTAAACTAGCTGTGGACCGTAATGTCTTTACACTAGCTGTAGACCGTAACATCCTTAAACTAAAACGATAGAGCCCAAATGCTCTTTCACTGGATCAAAAATGATCCTGAACCCCCGTTAAGTAGATCTTAGTCCAATATCGGATTAATGTATCCTTAACAAATATTTAATTCGATCATAATCTCAAACAAGGTTAACAATCCTTAAATCAAACCAAACCCAAATCTAAGAAAATACGGATTCGGACTAATCCACACCCTACGGGCGACAACACAAATTAGTCTCCGTATACAATCCACAGGGAACCAAAAATAAAACAAACACACACGACACGAAGTGACCTTCTGGAGCAGGAGAAAGTGGTTATCGCTGCGTGGCAACATAATTAACTGCAGGGGCTTGCGCCTGCAGAGAAGAGCATCCTCACAATCAAAAACCCCTCACAACGAGGGGGAATTTGACGAAGTCTGCTACAACGGCCGCATCTATCTAAACTTTCGATACACGGCGCAATAAATCAACTTGGCATCTTCGGAGAGGTAGACAGATAAAACCAAATAGCATCTGCCCCCAAATTCAGGCAAGACGACCTACACGGTATCGTCTCTGTTTTCGGCGGTAAATAGATTCCGGCACGCCCGGTGGGACATTTTCCTCTTTCCACTCTACACTTCGTGTGTCGTGTTCACGAACGAATCGCGGTTTAATATGATTGGCCCTAGATTCGAGGTACTAAGATTTGGTGTCTTGCTCTATGCAGAAGAGAAGATGACATCAATGGCTTCCAACTGCACCAATTGCAACAGCAACTACCACCCCGTCCCTGCTGGAGGAGTGACTTATGGGCCCCAAACGGCCTCCATCTTCGCAATACCAGTGGAACAGGTGACTCAGGCCACCACTGGACTATTCTTCGGGACCATGCTCCTGCCAGTGAGCTTCAATGCTTCAATATCATCACAGGAGGCTCCAAAGAAGTCGTTCTTCGATCGGCTTGCAACTACTACGGCCCCTCTCAACAGGTCATCCAAGTCCACCGCCTCAGTCTTCGACAGGCTGAGTCAAAGCTCAAGTGGGCCCGTGAAGAGTCCCGCGATACCTGAAGGGGTTATCCCGAAGCGGATAGCTATTCTAGCTCTGGCAGACGAAGTCGTCAAAGAGGCTTCTCCTTTTAAGGGATCGGTCTTCACAAGACTGGCCGTTCCAACTCCTGCTGCAGGCGAGGTCTTTAAAAATGCTTCCCCTGCCAAAAAGTCAGCCTTTGCAAGATTGACTGTTCCCTCTCAACGGACGTCAGTCTTCGATAGGCTGACACCAACAACACCCCATCAGAGTAGGGGGTATGACGAAACCACTCCCGAAACTGAACCATTCCCATCTGCACGACATGCTCGACGTCACCACTGGCGCCGAGTAAGGAAGGCTAGGGGCAGTTCCCCCTCTGGACATACCCCACCAGCTCCAATGGTGGAAGTTGATACTGTTGTTCCAACTGGGAACAGGTTCGAGCTGCTCAGGAGGGTGCGCAAGAATTCTCCAACCACCATCTTGAAGAAGTCTCCTCCGCCTGCCAAAAACACAACCCAGGTGAAGCCGGAACAGCCTCCTCAGCGGTTGTCCTCCAGGATCCACAGAGTTTGGCGGAAAGTCCAAGACTCTGTAATTGACAAAGAATACTCTCGCCGACTGAAGAAAACAAAGGCTCGGTAAAGGGAGGACCATCCTACCGTCATGCCACAGAAATTATCGTATACATGGGGGCTCGCTGCAACGGCTCCATCAACTTCGGCCTCACACAAAAAGAGAAGGCGAGAGAATCAACCACCACTGCAGACAAATTCTGAGCGTGATGGATCCAAACGCCCCAAGTCTAGGGGCATGGTAATGCACACGGTGTACATGGCTTCCAGCAAAGAGAAAAGCCATACTTCCGCGGGTCATCGACCACTCACACGTTGTTGACAAGAATGGCTGCACTCACCGGGCAGAAAGAAAGCCCGGAAGCATTATCGGAACAACTCCAGGAGCAGAAGACCGACACCTAATTCCTATGAAGGGTGCTTGAAAAGAAAAGCTAAAGAGGCCGTGGAACAAGCGGCTAATATATAACAAATGGCGCTTCTGTTCCAATATATGGTTGGAATGATGATCCGGCAGGACCCTCTAGCCGAAGACCCTCCAATAATCATTGTAGACGACAGAGGGGAGACATCAAACCCTCCTCCGGCTTTATCAGCAGCCAGGGTGGAGACGATCTCCAAAGCTACCCTTGATGACTACATAGCTCAACAAATACGAGCTCATCAAGCGAACGAAGCAGCAGGCCAGATCATCAGAACTGGGCGACCTTATCCAAGCTGGTACAACCAAATTAAGTACCCGCCAGGATATACGATCCCTAAATTCCATGTGTATAAGGGGACGGGCAATCCGCACCAACACGTTGCTCAATTTAGAGCTTTGTGCGGTAATACTGGGAGCGATGACAAACTGTTGCTTCGCCAGTTTGTTGGCAGCTTGTCTTAGACGGCATTTGAATGGTACTCGTAGCTCCCAAATGACTCGGTCGTAGCTCCCAAATGACTCGGTCAAGAAATTTACGGAGATGGAACTACTGTTCACACAGCGGTTCGCAAGCGCAAGCGAGCGCACCCCAATCACGGCATTAATTAACGCCAGGATGAAGCCGGGAGAAACCTGGGTTCAGTACGCAATTCGGTGGCGGATCCTATAGTCGAAGTGTGAACATCGCATAGAGGAAGCTACTGCCGTGGGCATGTTCGTGGGGACCCTTGACTCTCAGGCAACTATATCCCAATTTATGATGTTCTTCAAACCGACCACCTTCCAGGCCTTGATTGACAAGCTGGCCCAAATGGATCAGATGGGTCATAGGCCGTCCTCTTCAAAAACGGATCTCCGGAATGAAAAGGGTAAAGGGAAAGCGACCTTCGTCGCCAACGCTCAACAACAACCGAATGACCCGAAACCGGTTGCTCACCAAAACAATAAACCAAGATCCCTTGGAGAAAAGTTGAGACGTCCTTACTTGTTCCCCCGGGATAAGACGAGGAGACTATTCGAACTAGCGGTACGCAACAGGCTCATCACTCTGCCGAACCCAAAACGCCCACTGCAGCCTGGCGACGTCAACAATCCCAATTACTGCCCCTACCACCAAATAGTGGGCCACCCAATCGATGATTGCTATGTATTTAAAAACTGGTTTGAAGACTAGTACCAGCAGGGAAAGTTCGCGTTGTCCGAAAACTGGAAGATAAACCCGCCACAGCAGCACGCTACTAAAAAGGTGGATACGCCGGGGGCATCATGCTCATTTGCGGAAGAAGCTCCGTATGAAGTGGTCCTTTCAGCTAAGACTAAAAGAATGCCGAAGGATCTTCGAGCATGTCCGGCGATTAGGTGGAAAAGCCCGCTGGAGCCTGAAATTATTGACGGAATGCTGAAACCGCGCCCAACGCTGAAAGTTGGTAGCGATGGGCAAAACCTCCAGGCTAAGCCTCCGAAGTCTTCAAAGAAAAAAAGAAGGCCAAGAAACCCGTGCAGCTCGACGGAAATCGTACGGGTCGGCAAAAGTACATCGACGCACTGGAGGAATACAACCAAAAAGCGCGGACCCCAGTCACATTGCAAGAATTCTTCGAGCATATTCTTGAGAATGGAAACGGTGACATTGATGAAGGAGATGACTCTTCAGAAGAACTCGAGGATTATGTGGCGAGCTGCCACATGATCTCTCACTCGTCGATAAACTACAAAGAAGCTCTTGACGTAGAGAAATTGGGGGCAGATCCAGAACTAAAACCCATGGAACCGTCGAATGACCTCATCGACAAGCGGCTAAACGAAGCTCTTCAAAAGAGCAAAGCTGATCAAGAATGTGAAACGGCCATTTACGAAAAGGCCAAGCGTCGGTGTCAGGCCGAAGAAGCTCCGGTAATGAGAAACCATAAAGTACCTCAACCGGATGAATGTGCCCTTGCCACCAGCAAGAGCAGAATCAAGATAAAGAAGCAGTTCGCCAAAGCTCTGTCAATGGGAATGAAGCTGCCACATTTCAAAGAAAATACTTCCGGTAGTACGTGCCCCGACAAGCCGGATGTACGTCCGAACTACTACTTATACCATCGGAAGATCACGCACCCTACTGAAGAGTGTAATGCCTTCAAGAAGTGGTGGCAGGGATACGTTGCCCATCGACAACAACTCAACCGAATAAAGCGCAAAACCCGTCGAGAGCAGAGAAGCACGATAGATGAGTATAAAAGAACAGCCGGTAACTGTCATATGGTTGATGCCACCCAGACAAGAGCAAAACCTTAAGTTCTTACCTTCTGGAGCGATTCTGACGAGGAAATGGCCCTCGGCCCTCTCTTCAAGGAATCCACCTCTGGAAAAGAAGAGGAGATGAAGAACTGTGAGCGTAACCATACATTACCTAAAAAGAATCTCGGACCTTCAAACAAAGGTTCGGGCAAAAGGGACAAGGGAAAGGAAAAAGTCCCTGAGGAGATTGCTCTCGATGATAGAGCTGTCGAAGAGCTCACAGCTAAGGACCCGCTCAAGAAGAACAAGGTGGATTACAATATCCTGGCGCATCTGAGAAAGATACCCTCATAATTGAGTATCTTGGATGCCCTTCTCCTGTCTAAAGAGGCACAAGATTCCCTGATCAAGGCGTTACAAAAGCCCAACCAGTTTCAAGCCTTCCTTGCAGAAGAAAAGATGAAGGATGAGCTAGAAGAAGTCCATACGGTTGACATCACCTTCAGCAATGAAGATCTTCTCCTCGGAATGTGCGAGCACAACTGTCCGCTGTATGTAACCGGGTATTGTCACGATATTAAGATAGGGAAGATCGTGGTCGACAACGGGTCCTCCATCAACCTCCTCAATGTAAGAGTACTGAAGTAAATTTGCATGAACGTTCAGCACTTGGCTCGGGATAAAATTACCATCTCCGGTTTTGACTCCCAATCATCACAAACGCTCGGGTCTGTAATACTGACATTACGTTTTGGGCTTCTCATCACTGACATCAAGTTCCATGTCATTGATGCCAAGACTTGCTATAACGCTTTGCTCGGCAGGACTTGGTTACATGAGTACAATATCATCCCTTCTACACAACATCACTGTATGAAGTACTTCAAGGACGGCTTCGAGTACACAGTTACAGGGGAGCTGAACCCATTCTCCATAAATGAAGTCCACAAATATGAATGCGCCAAGTACTTCTTACCAGAATTCGAAGACAAGGAAAGATGTCGCAAATCGGAGAATAAACAAAAAGCCATCGCCACTATCCCGATATTTGGGAGCGATACCGAAGAGGATGAAGAGATGGTCTACTCGGGACAACCCCAAGGCAATAGGCCAGGACCATTTGCTCCTATGCTGGTCTTTGGCAGTAACTCTGAGGAAGAGGCCGACACAGTATTCTCTGTCCGCCTGTCAGTGCAGACCTTTGCTGGAGCTGACCAGAGTTTACAAATTACCATGGTTCCGCAGCGGCATTACAAAGAACTTGATGCACTTGATACGTACAGCGTGCAAGAGCTGCAGACCTTCTACATCCCTCCTAAGCAAAGGGGTGAGAAGGCGATCCTTTTCTATCAATCCACGGAGACCAAAGTAGAGAAAGAAGTATGGTACGGTGCCAAACCTGCGCTCGACAGACTTCAACCAATCCGTCTACCTAGATACTACGCAGAGGGACTGAAAAGACTATTGAGACGCCAATGCGTACCCTTCAAACAAACTGCTCGACAAGCCTAGTTCTATAATAAGATTTGAGATGTTCCCGGGACTCAGAGAAGACGCCCAACGGGAGAATGGAGACGACTGGCCTCAGATACATTTGGTCCAATAAAAGGGAATGATTTCATGGCTGCCATGTCATAAATAATTCCGGTACAGAAACAAATGCGTTTCCAGATGGCATTGATGTCGAACCAGAGCGAGAACCCGACGTGAAAATACCAAGCCCGGCATTTGAAGAACAAATTGATAAGTTAATAAGAGAAGCGGGTCAAAAGGTTTGGGATGACCATAGCCGTGAAATGACCATTTACGAGAAAGCCAGGACGCAACGTATCATTCAGCAGGCTACGGAGGACGACGATCCCCTTCACCCTCAACCCGCCGTGCGCTCTTGTGGCAAAAAGAAAGCCCGACGTAGAAGCAACAATAAGGTAAAGACCGGGAAGAACGTTCGAAAACAGCGAAGCGGATCCAAGAACCCACGCGATCGAGAAAAAGTTAGCTGGAACAAGTCTTTTATGAAAAAGATGGGTCGGAAGTACTCTTTCCCTCAAGACAAGATAAGGAAAATCATTGACCTTGTCATGTAACATCAAATGGTGGTGCTCCCGGTGTCTTAGCACCCCGAACAAATAGACGAGGTCCATCACCCAGATTATTGCTCCTACCACCGAATAGTGGGAAATCCTCTTGAAAACTGCTTCACCTTCAAAGACTGGGTTGAAGATCAGTATCAGCAAGGCAGGTTTGCTCTATCCGACAGTTGGAGGGTACGCTACGAAAGCATGAGCCGAGAGCAACCTACACTACGAGGGAATGTCTAGATCAGTATCGAGCTTGGAAACGAGCTCGTACCTGCCATATGATAACATTCTCAAAAGAAAGAGAGCACGAGGATATGGACGACCTTTTCCAATGCTTTGCAAATGAAGGTGAGGATGAGATGATCTCAGAATTTCCACCGGTGCCAAAAGAGCTGGAAGATGGAATACACACCAAAGCAGACAACCTGAGAAAAATCGACTTGGGGACGGCAAACGAGCCAAGGCCAACGTTCGTCAGTAAGCTGCTGTCTGAGAAACAGGTGGCTACGTTAAAAGACGTGCTTATGCAGTATAAAGACTTCTTCGCATGGAACTATTCCGAAAGGCCAAGATTAGATCCAGAGATAGCTGTGTATAAACTGGCGATATTGCCGGACGTCAAGCCAGTCAAATAGGCGCCAAGAAGAATGTGGCTCGAGCTTGAGATGAGTATCAATGCCGAAGTCTAGAAGCTAATCGACTCCGGCTTTATCCAAGAAGTTCAATACCCTGACTGGATCGCCAATATCGTTCCGGTAATGAAGAAAAATGGGACAGTAAGCATCTGCGTAGATTTTCGGGATCTCAACAAAGCTTGTCCGAAAGATGACTTCCCAATGCCTGTTACCGAGCTGATGATCGATAACACATCCACCCATGAAGTCTTCTCCTTCATGGATGGATCCTCAGGGTACAACCAAATTAAGATGCATCCTGAAGACCAAAAGCACACTGCTTTCCGGACTCCGCTGGGCATATTCTGCTACAAAGTGATGCCCTTCGGTCAAAAGAACGCTGGCACCACTTACCAGAGGGCCATGACAAAGATCTTTCATGACCTCATACACGAGATTTTCGAATGTTATATTTACGACCTCGTGGTGAAAAGCAAATCGTACGAAGAGCACTGGGAGCATCTGAAGATAATGTTCCAGCGCCTTCGGAAATACAACCTGAAGATGAGCCTTCTAAAATGCGCGTTTAGAGTTTCCTCTGGAAAATTCCTAGGATTCATCGTACGACACCGGGGCATCGAAATAGACCCATCGAAGATCAAGGCGATTATGTAAATGCCTTCACCAAGAACTCTCAAGCAACTGCGGCCTCTCCAAGGAAAGTTCGCGTATATCCGGCGGTTCATAGCTAACCTCTCTGGCAAATGCTGCCCCTACAGTCATCTAATAAAGAAAGGAACCCCGTTCGTTTGGGATCATAAATTCCAAAACGCACTGGACGAAATCAAGCAATATCTGCAAAACCCGCCGGTACTGACCGCTCCGGTCAAGGGAAAGCCCCTCATCCTGTACAAAACAGCCCTTGAAGGTTCGTTAGGCGCGCTATTGGCACAGGAGAACGATCAGGGAAAGGAGAGAGATCTCTACTATTTGAGTTGAGTTCTCCTGGGGGCAGAAAACAACTACTCCCCCATCGAAAAGTATTGCCTGGTACTGATCATCGCGGTAACGAAGCTTCAACATTATGCATTGGCACATAAGGTCCATCTCATATCAAAGGTGGATCCTCTCAAGTATTTGATGTCAAAAGCCATGCTAAGGCTTGCCAAATGGGCCCTCCTCTTGATGGAGTTCTCGATAATATATCGACCCCTCAAGGCAATAAAAGGCCAGGCCATCGCTGACTTTCTCGCTGAACATTCGATACCTGCCAACTCTCCCTTGAACTGCGAGTTACCGGACGAACACGCGTTTGACGCAATTTACATGAAGAAAGAAGGGAATGATACCCGATAGGAACTCTACTTCGATGGAGCGTCCTCCTTGAAGAAGCGAAAGCAAAGTACCCCCATGATTAAAGCCGGGGTGGGCTTTATCTTTGTGACTCCACGAGGAGGGATCATTAGTTTTGCCCTTTCTTTAACAGAGCCAAGAACAAACAATGAGGCAGAGTATGAAGCTTTGATAGCAGGTCTTGAGATTGCTGTCGACTTGGGCATCGAAAGCCTCTTCATATATGGAGACTCCGAACTGGTCGTTAGCCAAGTAAATGGTGATTACCAGACATGCAAACCGGAACTGATCAGATATGGTGAGAGAGTGCAGCAATTGCTGACGCAAATCCCTTCTTACACCATGGAAAGTATACCGCATGCGGAAAATAGCAAGGTGGATGTGTTAGCCAAGCTCGTAAAAGAACTGGCCGATGAAAACCTCGATGACGTAAGGATCATTGTGCAAAGCCGCCGGATTCTCGCACCAGCAGAAATATCTCCGAAGACGTCTAAAGGAGAGGAAGCAACCGAACAAGAGGCCTTCCAATTGGAGGATGAAGAAAAGGCGAAGGATTGGAGAGAAGTCTTCATAGACTACTTCAAATCCCATCGAATGCCCGAAGACGCGTCATCAAGAGATCATCTTAGGAAACGAGCTCTGTCTTTCACCTTCGTCAATGATACTCTATATAAGAGATCGTTCGATTGCCTGTGGCTAAGGTGTCTGGGACCAGAAGAAGCAAAAAGGGTCGTTCAAGAAACTCATGACGGACTCTACGGTTCCCATCAAGCTGGGCCAAAGATGAAGCTGAAGATCAAAAGAATGGGTTACTACTGGCCCACGATGATTCAGGACTACCTCGAATATGCGAAGCAGTGTCACTCGTGCCAAATTCACGGGGACTTCATCCACCAGCACCCAAATCCGCTACACCCAACACTGGCTAGCTGGCCGTTTGAAATGTGGGGGACCAATATAATTGGGCCCATCGAACCAGCATCATCCAAGGGACATCGGTTCATACTAGTAACAACCAATTACTTCTCTAAGTGGGCAGAAGCAATACCGTTAAGAGAGGTGAAGACAGAGAACATCCTCCATTTCTTCAAGATACATGTCATCTACCGGTTCGGCACTCCGTGATGGATTATCTCTGATAACGGGCCAGCCTACAGAAACCATAAAATCAGTCGCTTTGCACAACAGCATAATATAGATTGGAGATATTCTTCGGTCTATAATCCCCGAGCTAACGGTCTAGCTGAGGCTTTCAACAAGGCCTTGACAAAGATCATAAAGAAAACGGTGTCCAGAAACAAGAAGCACTGGCACGAGAGATTGCATGAAGCTCTCTGGGCCAATCGGACCACATTCAAGACGGCCACGAATACAACGTCGTTTGCTTTAGTATTCGGCATGGAAGCCGTACTTCCTTTGGAGATAGAGCTATCCTCTCTACGAGTGACGGTTCGGTACGAACTGACGGATGAAGAAAATGCCCATCTTCGGCTTGAAGAGCTCGATGCCCTCGATGAAACTCGTCTCGTGGCGCAACAAAACCTAGAATATTATAAAGCAAGGATGACGAGCTCATACGAAAGACTGACTAGGCCGAGAACATTCCACCAAGGCGAACTCGTGCTAGTCGTAAAAAGACCTATGATCCCCAACCGTGCTAAACGGGGGAAATTCGTGCCGCTATGAGGTCCCATACATCATAGACAAGGTCTACCAAGGTGGGGCCTACTTGTTCATGGATATGCATGGCGAAAGACCTTTCCGGCCAATAAACGGCCAGTTCCTTAAGAAATACTATGTTTGACAAGTTATGGCTCAGGTTAATGACGGATGACGATGCTCGTGTCCGCTCGCTGTCTTCCTGAGTCCAAACTCCATAAGTAATATCCAGTGAAACCTCGCCTCAAAATGCTACGGACCGAGATGTCCTTAAACTAGCTATGGACCGAGATGTCCTTAAACTAACAATGGACCAAGATGACCTTAAACTAACAACTGTTTACCGCCAAATACCGGGAAGACAAATGTCTCGCCTGAACTTGGGGGCAGATGCTATTTTGTTTTATCCGTCCACCTCTCCAAAGATGCCAAGTTGATTTATGGCGCCGTGTATTGGAGGTTGAGATGGATGCGGCCGTTGTAGCAGACTTCGTCAGATTCCCCCTCATTGTGAGAGGTTTTGATTATGGGGACGCTCTTCCCTGCAGGCGCAAGCCCCTACAGTTAATTACGTTACCGCATCACGGTAACCACTTTCTTCTGCTCCAGAAGGTCACTTCGTGTCGTGGTGTGTTTGTTTTATTTTTTGGTTGCCCGTGGATTATATACGGAGACTAATTTATGTTGTCACCCGTAGGGCGTGGATTAGTCCAAATCCGTATTTTCTTAGATTTGGGTTTGGATTGGTTTAAGGACCGTTAGTCTTGTTTTAGACTAAGGTCAACTCAAGCGTTTGTTGAGGATACGTTAGTCTAATTTTAGACTAAGATCTACTCAACAGAATTTTGAGATCATTTAGATCCGACGAAAGAGTGTTTGGACTCTATCGTTTTAGTTTAGGGACATTGCGGTCCATAAGTTTAAGGACATCATAGTCCATGGAGTTTAAAGACATCATAGTCTGTAGGGTTTAGTTTAGAGATGTTACGGTCTATAAGTTTAAGGACATCATAGTCCATAGAGTTTAGTTTAGGGACGTTGCGGTCCATAGGTTTAAGGACATCATAGTCCATAGAGTTTCTGGTTGTCGAGACCCGCCACCTCTCTGAAGACGTTGAAGAATTACAACGACACATATCAGAGGAATGAAGAGATGTACCCTTGAACCAATGTTGGTTGGGAGATCTGTAGTCAGGTTTGGGACTAAGACCAATTAGGGAAATTGTGAGCACATGGGCTTGGTTGGTCTGAGTTAGGGACTTGTGGCCAATTTGGGCTTAGCCCACTCAGTTTTGATTAAGTGTTGAACACTTGTTTGGGCTCGGTCCCTTTTTGTTCAATAATGCTGAGCAATTATTTGGGTTCTGACACCCTTTTTCTTTTTGTCTTTTACTGAGTGTTGAACACTCTTTATGCTGCTGGGGCTCTATTTACTGAGCGCTTTGTAATTCCCTAGCGCCCATGTTAGGAGCACGTGGAGCGCTTGGCACTGAGCGCCAGATAATGAGTGCAAAGCGCTCTTATAAAATGGCGCATGGAGCGCTAGGCGTTGAGCGCCAGACTTGGAGCGCTAAAGCGCTTCTTAAAAAATAACGCTTGGAGCGCTAGGCGCTGATCGCCAGACTTGGAGCGCTAAGGTGCTTCTTTTAAAATAGTGCTTGGAGCGCTGGGCGTTGAGCGCCAGACTTAGAGCGCTGGAGCGCTGAAGCGCTTCTTTTGAAGTAGCGCTCACGTGAGGAGCATATAGCGCGCTTGGTTCTGAGCGCCAGACTTGGAACATTAAAGCGCTTCTTTTTAAATTGGAGCGCTAAGGCTCTTCTTGAGCAGCTCTGATCAGTTTTGTGCTCTGAGAATTAAATTCTCGGTTTATAAGAGACTTTGTCTCATGGATCTAAGAACTAAGTTCTTCTCTTTTTGATGAGATGCTATGATCTCTTTGTTTTTGTGAAAAACCTTGTCTTATGAATCTGTGATCTAGAAAAAGAACTGAGTTCTTATGATGTGAGAGTTAATCTCAAAAATCGAGGAGATGTTATGATCTCACTTATTATCATTTACCTTAAAGAAAATTTCTTCTTCTTAGAGCTTGCTCTTCTCTTTTTCTTTTCTTAGAACTTGAAACTTATGGGGAGGTTTCTCTGTACAAGACTTGAAGTCTTGGGTCCTTTATATAGAGGAGGCTGATTTGTTGAATCAGTTAAGGAAATCTCTCATTGAAAGATTTCTAATTGATTTGGTGGTGTTTCCCACCATTGGATCTTTGATCCAAGGGCTTCTGTTTTACAGAATACATCTTTCTTGTTATTAACAAGATTGGGAAAATATTTTCTCATATAGAGATTATTCTGTATCTTGGTGATTTTTAATCACCATTTGATCTTTGATCCAACGGTGCTCTGATTTACAGAGCACAATCTTTCTTGTTTGGAAAGATTTGAGAAGTATTTTCTCAACAGAATTTGATTCTATAATTTGATGATTCATTCATCTCAGTTAGATCTTTGATCCAATGGTGGAGAATATTTAGTACTAGCGCTTGGCGCTCTCGTGCTTTGCACGTAAGGTGCTACCTCAAAGTCTTTGACTCTTAGCGCTGGCGCACTTGGCGCCAGCGCTCTCGAGCTTTGCACGTGAGGCGCTGCCTCAGAGTCTTTGACTCTTAGCGCTGGCGCTCTCGGCACTAGCGCCCTCGTGCTTTACACGTGAGGTGCTGCCTCAGAGTCTTTGACTCTTAGCGCTGGCACACTTGGCGCTAGCGCTCTCGTGCTTTGCACATGAGGCGCTTCCTCATAGTCTTTGACTCTTAGCGCCAGCGCTCTCGGCGCCAGCGCTCTCGTGCTTTCCACGTGAGGCGTTGCCTCAATTTAAATTTCAAATTTTGAAATTTTAAATAGAGTTTTGCTCTCTAATTGGGGGAAACAAATGCCCCTCCACCGTTGCGCTCACGTGGCTCACACGTGAGTGCAGCGGTGGCAGCTTTTCCACCATTGGATTGTCTTGGAAGTCGGATCAACTACAAACGCCTATAAATAGGGCCTTGGCCCTTGAGATGACTGCTTGTTCATCTTCTCCTTTTCTTGTTTTTCTGAGAATTGAATTCTCTCTTCAGAGCATAGATCTCTGCCCCTAAGAATTTTCTTTGTTCAAATATTTAGTAAGAATCATTCTTGACCCCATTAAACAGAGCTTTGCTCTTTCTAGATCACAGATCTTCAAACCGTTAATTAAAACAGAGCTTTGATCTTTCCAGATCATAGATCTAAAGAAATCCTTTTTAAGGTTTCTTAACAGAGCTTTGCTCTTTCTTAGATCATAGATCTAAAGAGATCTTTTTTTGGTTTTCTTAACCCATTAGTGAAGAAGTCTTAAAGTTCCTAAGATTTGTATTTCAGATCTTTAAGATCTTGGGATTTTACCTCTGTAAAAGCTTTTGCTTTTTAAGGGTTCTGATGGCTTGTTCCATCTTCTTCGCAGAGCATGGCTCTTTAGAATTCTTGGGGAATTTTTATTCCCCTCATAATTAGAGTTGACAGGTACCATCTCTGTTGCAGAGCGCTGCTCTCAAGGGAGTTTTACTCCTTGGCCCGAGAAGTCTCTCATTAAATGAGAATCCTTTTAGGATTTCTTTTCGCAGAGCATGGCTCTTTAGAATTCTTAGGGAATTTTTATTCTCCTCATAATGACAGAGTGTTGCTCCCGAGGGAGTTTAACTCCTTGGCCTAGAGAATCCTTTTAGGATTTCCTTTTTTATTTACACAAACTTGAATTTGTTGGGTGTCTTAATCAGAACTTGTTTTCTCCGCGAGGATATCAAGAGTTGTTTGAATTCTCATGTCTATTTCAATAAGCATTTTCTTGATCAGTCTGACCACTAAACTCTTACTGATTTTCCTTTTCAGATGCCATGGCCGCTCATCTGTATGATCTTAACGAAATTATTTCCTATGAATACATTCGCGCACAAGGCCGCTGCCAAAACCAGGAGTTTACAAACGCACAGTGCGCTGAAATTATGAGTCGCTTTAATGAATACAACGGTCAGCTGCTTCCTCGTCGCTCCGCTCTTTTGAAGCTCGTTGTGAGAGCGATTTGGGAAGCACTTCCTGGATTTTATGAAGCCATGCCGCTTAAGGCATTGGATGATGCCGAAGACATGCCGAAGACAAGGTGCACTCAGTATATCTAATGGGCCTGATCTCGAAGAAGCGGCGAGATAATCTCATTGATATCTTGCATCAAATTTTCCAACAGACAACGATAATCTCTGTTTATCGGAGGACGGATGACATCAGTGAGGACCCTGACGCTTGCGATCGTGAGAGGATGCACACGAGAATGGTCAGAGAGGCCAGAAGCATTTTAGACGGCCTTACTTCTGAATTTCTCAACCTATGTCCCGGATTTAATGTTATACCCTTGTAAACATTTTAATGATGTTCTTGTTTACTTTTTTCATCAATGTAAGAAACTTTCTGAAGTATGAATAACAAATTTTCCTTTCTGTGCGTTTATTTTATGCATTAAACCTTTTCGCACATACATGAGTGGGTACGCTTCGAACGCTTAACTGGATGCGAATCAAATGTTCTCTTTACTGCCTTGCATAGCATATGGTTGACGTCCATAGGGTATGCCTTTTTGTTTTGACTTGGCACAAAGTAGTTTACATACTCTTGAGTAGCACCTCCATTTCTCTGGCATGTAATTTTGGCAAATGTGGTATGTAAATGATAGATAATAGTTCATCTTAAACTCTTTGTAGGGTAGCGATGGCTTAGGAAACAAGTTCGGGTCTGCTGCCTAAGACTTTTCAACTTTATAAGCCGTAAGGGTCTCATAAAGATTTTTCTCCCTACGAATCCAGAGGATCTCATAGGTGTATTTTCTCCTTAGGAATCGTGAGGATTCCTAAGTGCGTTTTCTCTTGAGAGTCGTAAGGATCTCACAAGAAAATTTTCTCCCTTACAAGTCGAGAGGACTCGTAAGTGGTTGATGAGTTGACTTGTTCCTAAGTCGAAGCACTGCTCCGACGAGGAGGTCATTGGTTGACGTATTTTCGAGGCGGGGTCATTGGCTGACGTATTTCCGCAACAGGGTCATTTGATGACGTATTTCTGTGACGGAGGTCATTAGCTGACGTGTTTCCGCGACGGGGTCATTGACTGACGTATTTCCGCGACGGGGTCATTTGCTGACATATTTCCATGACGGGGTCACTTTGCTGACGTATTTCCGCGATGGAGGTCATTGGCTGACGTGTTTCCGCGACGGGGTCATTGGATGACGTGTTTCCGAGACGGGGTCATTTGCTGACGTATTTCCGCGACGGGGTCATTTTCTGACGTATTTCCGTGGCGGGGTCATTTGCTGACGTATTTCCATGACGGGGTCATTTGTTGATGTATTTCCACGACGAGGGTCATTGGCTGACGTGTTTCCGCGACGGGGTCATTGGACGACGTGTTTTCGAGACGGGGTCATTTTGCTGACGTATTTCCGCAACGGGGTCATTTGCTGACGTATTTCCGTGATGGGGTCATTTGCTAACGTATTTCCGCGACGGGATCATTTGCAGACGTATTTCCGAGACGGAATCATTGGATGACGTATTTCCGCGACGGGGTCATTGAATGACGTATTTCCGAGACGGGGTCATTTGCTGACGTATTTCCGAGACGGGGTCATTTGCTGACGTATTTCCGCGACGAAGTCATTTGCTGACGTATTTCCGAGACGGGGTCATTGGATGACGTATTTCCGCGACGGGGTCATTGGATGACGTATTTCCGCTTTCTGTGGTGTCGGGTTGACTTGCTCTGCTTTCTGCGGTGTCGGGGCTGACTCTAGCTTGTCTGTGGACCGTAGAGTCTTGGAACTGGGAACTTTGCCGTGGCTCCGATTGGTGGCGTCACGTCCGTGCCCTGCTGGCATGAGAAGGAACGTCGTTTTTAGTCTTCTAGAATGCAGATGTTGCTGTCGAAATCTGACTTTCCCTTTGACAGAGTTTGTAGGGACATGTGGTTCCCTTTTCGTTTATGCCCATGGATTGTATACAGAGGTCAATATGGACTTACCTGCAGGGCAAAAAGTTTCATTTCATTTTTTTTTATTTCTTTCCGCGATGCTCTATCATTTCATCTTTTTATATCGCGAAAGTCGCGATTGCCCAATCACTTCGACAGTTTTTTCGCGGTACCCAATCATTTCGGCTATTTTTTTTTACTCACTGCTTTTTATTGCGAGTTGCCCAATCATTTCGGCTATTTTTGTATGCATGTCTTTTACTTGTTGATTTTGTTGCAAGTTGCCCTATCATTTCGGCTATTTCACATGCATTTATGGCTCGCTGACTTTTCGCCGCGAGTATGGAACTTGGGATCTGATACCAATCTTAGCGTCAGCATCGCTGCGACTGGAATATTGCCAGGAGCGAATCATCATTTGCCGTGAAAGGACTTGGAATTTATTACCGATTTAAGCATCAGCATCGCTACCACTGGGACATTACCAGGAACGAATCATCATTTGCCTCTGTCGATTTGAAAGGTGGCTTAGCAAACAGGGTTAGGATCTTGTCGACTAAGGCTTTTGACTTCATGAGCCGTAAGGGTCTCATAAAGGTGTTTCTTCCTACGAGTCGTGAGGATCTCATAGGTGTATATTCTCCTTAGAAGTCGTGAGGACTCCTAAGTGGTGTTCTCTCTTATAAGTCGTAAGGATCTTGCAAGAGTGTTCTCTCCTTGTAAATCGAGAGGACTTACAAGTGTTTGTTCACCAAATGAGGACATTCCTCGTCGTTGGTGGGACTCTGGTAGGGAGACGTTTATTTATGCCCGTGGATTATATACAAGGGTCAATATTGAACCGTTTGTAGGGCAGTCTGGGGAATGTGATGGCTTAAGAACAGGTTCAGATCCCTATAGCTTAAGGCTTTTGAATCTTACAAGCCGTGAGGGTCTCATAAGAGGGTTCTCCTTACGAGTCGTGTGGATCTCGTAAGTGTAATTCCTCCTCAGGAATCGTGGGGATCCCTAAGTGTGTTGCTCCCTTGTGAGTCGTAAAGATCTCATGCAGGTATTTTTCTCCTTACAAGGTCGAGAGGACCTTGCAAGTGTGCATGAATTTTTTACGAGTCTGCGCCCTTTCGGGTTTTCACAAACTCGCCGGTAGCCCTGCTGTTTTTACTCACGGAGCCCTTTCGGGTTGTCATCCGTGCCCATCTTGCTTATGGACGTACCGGTTTTTTTTTTGCGTCAGCCCAAGAATGCTGCGGTTTGTAGTAGTTTGAAGACATTTCGGTCCGTCGTTAGTTTAGGAACGTTTCGGTCCGTAGCTAGTTTAGGGACGTTGCGGTCCATTGTTAGTTTAGGGATGTTTCGGCCCATTGTTAGTTTAGGGACGTTTCGGTCCATAGCACGTCTTCGAGGCGAGGTTTCGCCGGATACTACTTATAGAGTTTGGGCTTGGGAAGATAGCGAGCGGACATAGGCGTCATCATCTAACATTGATCTAGGCCGTGACTCGTCACGCGTAGTATTTTTTTAGGAACCGGCCGTTTATTGGCCTAAAAGGTCTTTCGCCATGCATATCCATTAGCAAGTTAGCCCCACCTTGGTAGACTTTGACTATTATGTACGGGCCCTCATAGTTCGGCTCGAATTTCCTCTGTTTGGCACGATTGGGGATCATAGGTCTCTTGACCACTAGCACAAGTTCGCCTTGGGTAAATGTTCTCGGCCTAGTCAATCTCTCATATGAGCGCTTCATCTTTTCTTTGTAAGCCTCCAAGTTTTGATGCGCCATGAGGCGGGTTTCATCGAGGGTGTCTAGCTCTTCAAGCCGAAGATGAGCATTTTTTTCATTCGTCAATTCGTAATGAACCGCCACCCGTAGAGAGGGTAACTCTATTTCCATGGGGAGTACCACTTCCATAATGAATACCAATGCGAATGGCGTTGTACTCGTAGCCGTTTTGAACGTAGTCCGATACGCACAGATAGCTTCATGCAGTCTCTCATGCCAGTCCTTTTTATTTTTGGACATCATCTTCTTTATGATCTTCATCAAGGTTTTGTTGAAAACCTCAGCTAGACCGTTAGCTCGGGGATTATAGACCGAAGAGTATTTCCAGTCTATATTATGCTGCTATACGAAGCGGCTGATTTTATGACTTCTATAGGCCGACCCGTTATCAGGAATAATCCGTCACGGAGTGTCGAACCGATAGATGACGTACGTCTTGAAGAAATAGAGGACGTTCTCCGTCTTCACTTCTCTTAGTGGTACTGCTTCTGCCCACTTAGAGAAGTGATCGGTTGTCGCCAATATAAACCGATGTCTTTTGAATGACGCTGGTTCGATGGGCCCAATTATGTCGGTTCCCCACATTTCGAACGGCCAGCTAGCCACTGTTGGGTGCAGCGGGTTTGGATGCTGGTGGATAAAGTCTCCATGAATTTGGCATGAATGGCACTGCTTCGTATATTCGAGGCAGTCCTGAATCATCGTGGGCCAGTAGTAGCCCATTCTTTTGATCTTCAGCTTCATCATTGGCCCGGCTTGATAAAAACTGCAAAGTCCATTGTGAGTTTCTTGGATGACTCCCCTTGCTTCTTCTAGTCCCAGGCATCTTAGCCACAGAGAGTCGAACGATCTCTTATATAGAGTATCATTGACGAAGGCGAAAGACAGAGCTCGTCTCATGAGCTGATGTCTTGAGGATGCATCTTCAGGTGTTCTACGGAATTTGAAGTAGTCTATAAAGACTTCTCTTCAATCCTTAGCCTTTTCTTGGTCCTTTATTTATAGGGCCATTTGCTTGGTCTCTTTCTTTTCTTTAGACGACTCTGGAGATATTTCTGCTGGTGCAAGAACCCGACATCTTTGTACGACGATCCTTACGTCATCGAAGTCTTCATCAACCAGTTCTTTAGCGAGTTTGGCTAATGCATCTGCTTTGCTATTTTCCGCACGCGGTATGCTTTTCAGGGTGTAGGAAGGGATTTGAGTCAGCAATTGTTGCACTCTTTCGCCGTACTTTACCAACTCTGGTTTGCACGTTTGATAGTCACCGTTTACTTGACTAACGACCAGCTAGGAGTCTCCGTATATGAGGAGGTTTTCGATTCTCATGTCGACAGCGATCTCAAGACCTGCTATCAAAGCTTCATATTCTACTTCATTATTTGTCCTCGGCTCTGTCAAGGAAAAGGCAAAGCGTATTATCCCTCCTTATGGAGTCACGAAGATGAGGCCTACCCCAGATTTGATTATGGGAGAGCTGTGCTTTCGCTTTTTCATAGAAGATGCCCCATCGAAGTAGAGTTCCCATTGGGTATCGCTCCCTCCTCACTCCCTGTCGATCATGTCAAACGTGTGCTCGTCTGGCAATTTACAATTTAGGGGTGAATCAGCAGGTATCGGATGTTCAGCGAGGAAGTCAGCGATGGCCTGGCCTTTCACTGCCTTGAGGGGTCGGTATGTTATCGAAAATTCCATTAAGAGCAGGGCCCATTTAGCGAGCCTTCCTGTTAGAATGGATTTTGACATCAGATATTTGAGAGGATCCACCTTTGATATGAGATGGACCTCATGCGCCAAAGCATAATAGCGAAGCTTCGTTGTCGCGAAGATTAGCGCCAGGCAGTGCTTTTCGATAGGGAAGTAGTTGCTTTCTGCCCCCAGTAGAACTCGACTCAAGTAGTAGAGGGCTCTCTCCTTACCTTGGTCGTTCTCCTGTGCCCATAGCATGCCTAACGAACCTCCGAGGGCTGTTGTGTACAGAATGAGGGGCTTTCCCTTGACTGGAGCGGTCGGTACCGGCGGATTCTGTAAGTATTGCTTGATTTCGTCCAGTGTGCTTTGGCATTTGCGATCCCAAACGAACGGGGTCCCCTTCTTCATCAGATGACCATAGGGGCAGTATTTTCCGGAGAGGTTAGCTATGAACCGTCGGATATACGCGAGCTTTCCTTGGAGAGACCGCAGTTGTTTTAGAGTCTTTGGCGGAAGCATTTCCATAATCACCTTGATCTTTGACGAGTCTATTTCTATGCCCCGGTGTCGTACGATGAATCTTAGGAATTTGCCCGAGAAAACTCCGAACGCGCATTTCAGAGGGTTCATCTTCAGGTTGTATTTCCGAAGGAGCTAAAACACGATCTTCAGATGCTCCCAATACTCCTCGTACAATTTGCTTTTCACTACGAGGTCATCAATATAGCATTCGACAATTTCATGTATGAGGTCATCAAAAATATTCGTCTTGGCCCTCTGATAAGTAGCACCGGCGTTCTTCAGACCGAAAAGCATCACTTTGCAGCAGAATATGCCCAAAGGGATCCGAAAAGCGGTATGCTTTTGGTCTTCGGGGAGCATCTTTATTTGATTGTACCCTAATGATCCATCCATGAAGGAGAAGACTTCGTGAGTGGACGTGTTGTCTATCATCAGCTCGGTAACCGGTACGGGAAAATCATCCTTCGGGCAAGCTTTGTTGAGGTCCTGAAAGTCCACGCAGATACGCACTATCCCATTTTTCTTCATCACTGGGACGATGTTGGCAATCCAGTCGGGGTATTGAACTTCTTGGATGAAACCGGAGTCAATTAGCTTCTTGACTTCAGTGTTGATGCTCATTTCAAGTTCAAGCCGCATTCTTCTTGGTGCTTGCTTGACTGGATTGACATCCGGAGATATCGCCAATTTATGGATAGCTATTTCTGGATCTAGCCCCGGCATCTCGGAATAGTTCCATGCGAAGAAATCTTTATACTGCATGAGCACGTCCTTTAGCGTAGCCACATGTTCTTTAGATATCAGCTCACTAACAAACGTTGGTCACGGGTCGTTTGCCGTCCCTAAGTCGATTTTCCTTAGGTTGTCCGCAGTGGTATGTATTCCATCTTCCAGCTCTTTTGGCGCCGGTGGAAACTCTGAGATCAATTCCACTTCATCCTCGTTCTCGAAGCACCATGAGAGGTCATCCATGTTCTCGGGCACTCCTTCTTCTGATAGCGTTATCACGTGACAGGTACGAGATCGTTTCCAGGAACGATGTTGGTCTAGTTCTATTCTCGCCATATATGTCGCTTTTGGCACATGCCTTTGCAGTAGAGCTATCCTCCAACTGTCAGATAGAGCGAACCTGCCGAGTTGATATCGGTCTTCAACCCAGTCTTTGAAAGTGAAGCAATCTTCAAGAGGATGTCCAAACGCTTGGTGATAGGAGCAATAATCCGGGTGGTGAACCTCGTTTGCTTGATCGGGATGCCGAGACTCCGGGAGTGTCATCATTTGATGTTTCATGACAAGGTCAAAGATTCTCCTTCTCTTGTCTCGAGGGAAAGAATATGCTCAACCCATCTTTTTCGTTAGAGAGGGATTCCGTCTGACCTTTTCATGATCGCGTGGCCTTTTGGATCCGTTTCGCCGTTGCCGAACGTTTTTTCCGTTCTTTAACTTGTTTTGTCTCCGCATCGGGCCTTTTTCTTGCCTTGTGAACGCATGGCGGGCTGACGGCGAAGGGCATTGTCGTCTTCCGTAGCCTGCTAAAGGAGGCGTTGCGCCTTGGCTTTCTCGTAAATGGTCATTTCACGACTGTAGTCATTCCGAACCTTTTGACTCGCTTCCCTTATTAGCTTGTCCATCTGTTCTTCAAATGATGGACTCGGCATTTTTATGGCAGGATCTCGTTTTGGTTCAATTGCAGTGTTTTCTAACAGAGTATCTCCTTCTTCATCGAAGTCATGTGTAACGTAGCAGCTATGGAATCGCTCCCATTTCTTGGATTGAACATATCCAAGACCGATCGTTTCCATTCTCCCGTTGGGCAATTTTCGCTGAGTTCCGGGGACGTTCCAAATCCTGTTATAGAATTGGGCCTGTCGCGCGGTTTGCTTAAAGGGTACGCCTTGGCGCCTCAACAGCCTTTTTAATCCTTCTGTATAGTATCTGGGCAGACGGATGGGCTGGAGCCTGTCAAGTGCAGAATTGGCACCATGACAGATTTCTTTCTCCGCTTTGGTTTCCGCGGATCGATAAAAGAGGATCGTCTTTTCATCTTTTCGCCTGGGAGGGACGTAGAATGTCTGCAGTTCTTGCACACTATAGGTATCAAGTGTGTCGAGCTCTTTTTAATGCTTTTGCGGAACCATGGCAATTTGCAAACTCCGTTCATCTCCAGTGAAGGCTTTTATTGATGGCCGAACAGAAAATACTGCATTGACCTCATCTTCAGAGTCGCTGCCGGAGATCAACATAGGGGTAGACGGTTCGGGCTTGTTGTATTGGAGCGGACCCGAATAGACTATCTCTTCTTCTTCCTCGGTATCGCTTCCGAAGACCGGAATAGTGGTGATAGCTTTTTGCTTATTCTCTGGTTTATGGAATCTTTCCATGTCTTCAAAGTCTGGCAGGAAGTACTTTGCGTCTTCATACTTGCGGACTTCATTTACGGAGAATGGGTTTAGTTCCCCCGTCACTGTGTATTCAAGACCATCTTTAAAATACTTCATACACTGATGTTGTGTAGAAGGGATGATGTTGTACTAATGTAACCAAGGCCTGCCGAGCAAAGCTTTGTAGCAAGTTTTGGCATCAATGACATGAAATTTGATGCCAGTGACGAGTAGCCCAAAACGTAACGTCGGTATTACGGACCCAAGCGTCCATGATGACTGGGAGTCAAAACCGGAGATGGTGATTTTATCTCGAGCTAGGTGTTGCACGCTCATGCAAATTTCCTTTAGCACCCTCAGGTTGAGAAGGTTGACAGAGGACTCGTTGTCAATCAGGATCTTCCCTATGTTGATATCATGGAAGTACCCGGAGACATAGAGGGGACGGTTATGCTCGCACGTTCCGAGGAGGAGATCTTCATCGCCGAAAGTGATGTCAGCTGTGTGCACTTCTTCCAGCTCGTCCTTCATCTTTTCTTCGGCAAGGAAGGCTTGAAACTGCCCGGGGTCTTGTAACGCCTTGATCAGGGAATCTCGTACCTCTTTAGACAGGAGAAGGGCATCCAAGATGCTTAATTGTGAGGGTATCTTCCTCAGATGCGCTAGGACGTTGTAATCCACTTTGTTTTTCTTGGGCGGGTCCTTGGCTGTCAGCTCTTCGATGACTCGGTCATCGAGGGCGATATCCTCAAGGACTTTTTCCTTCCCCTTATCTTTTTTGTTCGATCCTTTATTCGTAGGTCCAAGATTCTTTTCGGGCAGCGTATGATTTCGCAGCTGAATATTCTCACAGCTCTTCGTTTCTTCCTCTTTTCCTGAGGTGGATTCTTTGAAGAGAAGGCCGAGAGCCATTTCTTCTTCAGAATCGCTCCCGAAGGTGAGAATTTGCGATCCCCTACTATCAACCATGTGAAAGTTGCCGGCAGCACTTCCACGTTCGTCTGTCGCACTTTTTCGCTATCGACGAGCTTCACGCTTCATCCTCTTGAGGTGTTGCCTATGAGCGACATACCCTTGCCACCATTTTTTAAAGGTCATGCATTCTTCGGTAGGATGTGCAATCCTCTGATGGTATAAGCAATAGGTGGGATGTACATCCACTTCGTCAGGGTGCATACCGCCAGAAGTATTCCCTTTGAAAAGTGTCAGCTTCATTCCCATGGATAAGGCTTTGGCGAACCGTTTCCTCATCTTAAGTTTGCTTTTGTCTGCCGCGGATGTGCTTTGATCTAGTTGGAGTGTTTCGTGACCCATGACTTCTTCAAATTGATGCTGACTCCTAGCCTTTTTGAATATGGCCATTTCGCGTTCTTGATCATCCTTGCTCTTCTGACGGGCTTCGTTCAGCAGCAGATCGATCATCTCATCATACGGTTCTAAGGGTTTTGGCTTCGATCCTGCCCCCATCTTCTTTATGATGTCTTCTAACGCCGAGTGAGCTTCTTCGTTAGTTAACGACGAATGAGAGATCATGTGGCAACTTGCCACATAATCCTCAGATTCTTCTGATGAGTCATCCCCGTCGTTATTGTCGTTATCTCCGCTCTCAAGGATATTGTTGGAAAATTCTTGGAGTGTGACCGGGGTTCACGCCTTTTGGTTGTATTCCTCCAGTGCGTCAATATGTTTTTGCAGGTCCATGCGCTTGTCATCAGGCTTCACGGGCTTTTTGGTCTTCTTCTTCTTCTTTGAAGACTTTGACGGCTGGGCATGGGTGTTTTGACTATCGCTACCAATTCTTGGCGTCGGGCGCGGCTTCAGCATTCCTTCAACGACCTCGGCTTCCAGCGGACTTTTCTACCTGATCGCAGGGAATGTTTGGAGATCCTTCAGCATTCTTTTCGTTTTGGCTGAAAGAGCGACCTCCCATGGTGCTTCTTCTACAAAAAAGCACGATGCCCCTGGTGTGTCCACCTTTTTAAGACCGTGCGGCTGGGGCGGGCTTACTTTCCAATTCTCGGACAGTGCGAATTTTCCCTGTTGGTATTGGTCCTCAATCCATCCTTTGAAGACGAAGCAATCTTCGATTGGATGGCCTACTACTCGGTGATAAGGGTAGTAATTGGGATTGTTGACATCACCGGGCTGCAATGGACGTCTCGGATCCGGCAGATGATGAGCCTGTTGCGTATCGCCAGTTTGAACATTCTCTTTGTTTTCTCCCATAGAAACGAGTAAGGACGTCTTAATTTTTCGTTGAGGAATCGCTGTCTATCATTTTGGTGATCCGCTGGTTTTGGACCAGTCGTCTGTTACTGAGAATTGGCGACGAAGGTCGCTTTCCCTTCCCCTTTTCATTCCGCGGCTCCGACTTTAAAGAGGATGACCTATGGCCAATCTGGTCCATTTAGGCCAGCTTGTCAATCAAGGCCTGGAAGGTGGTCGGCTTAAAGAACATCATGAATTGGGATATGGTTGCCTGCGGATCGAGAGTTCCCACAAACATGCCCACTGCGGGAGCCTCTTCTATGCGATGTTCGTACTTCGACCATAGGATCCGCCACTGTATCGCATACTGAACCCATGTTTCACCTGGCTTCACCCTAGCATTGATCAATGCCGTGATTGGGGTGTGTTCGCTGGCGCTTGAGAACCGCTGGGTGAATAGCAATTCCATCTCTGTAAAAATTTTGCCGGAGTCATTGGGAAGCTCTGAATACCATTCGAACGCCGTCTCCGCCAAGCTGCCGACGAATTGGTGAAGCAGTAGCTTATCATCACCTCCAGTGTTGCCGCACAGATCCCTGAACTGAGCGACATGTTGATGGGGATTGCCTGTCTGCTTGTATACGTGGAACTTAAGAATCATGTATCCTGGCGAGTACTTAATCTGATCGTACCAGCTTGGATATGGTCGCCCAGTTCTGACGACTTGGTCAGCGGCTTCGTTCGCTTGATGAGCTCATATCTGTTGAGCTATATAATCATCGAGCGCCGCTTTCGAGATTGTTTCCTCCTTTGCAGCTGAAAAGGCCGGAAGAGGGTTTGATGTCTCCCCTCTATCGTCTTCAATTATTACTGGAGGATCATTAGCAGGAGGGTCCGGCTGGATCATCATGCCCACCATATCTTAGAACAATAGCGCCATTTGTTTTATGTTGGCCGCTTGTTCCGCGGCCTCTTTGTCTTTCTTCTAGAGCACTCTTCGGAAAAACTCGGCATCGGTTTCCTGCTCCGACGATGTCTCCGGGCTTTCTTTCGGCCCAGTGAGTGCGGCCATCTTTGTCAACATCTCCTGGAGCTTTTTCTGTTGTTGCTCCTGGGCCTTAGTTACTAATCGGGTGAGTGGTCGATGACCCGTGGAAGCACGGCTTTCCTCTTTTCCGGAAGCCATGTAGACGATGTGCACAACCATGCCCCCAGACTTGGGGCGTTTGGATTCAGTGCCCTTGAGATTGGTCACAGATACGGGGATTTTCTCTGGCCTTCTCCTTTTGTGGGCGGTCGAAGTTGAGGGGGCCGTTGCAGTAAGCACCCAAGCAGATGAAACCTTCTTTGGTATGACAGGGTGGTCCTTCTCTTGCCTAACTTTCATATTCTTCTGTCGGTAGGGGTAGTTTTGGTCAACTGCAGAGTCTTGGACTCTTCGCCAGACCCTGTGAATTTTGGATGACAGCCGCTGAGGGGGTTACTCTGGCTTCGCCTTTGTAACACTTTCAGTGGGTGGTGGGGACTTTTTCAACACGGCAGTTGGAGAGTTCTTGTGCACCCTTCTAAGCGGCTCAAAGCTGTTCCCAGTTGGAACAGCAGCATCGACTTCCACCGTTGGAGCTGGCGGAGTCAGTCCAGAAGGGGAACTGCCCCCAGCTTTCCTCACTCGGCACCAGTGACGACGTCGAGCATGTGTTGCAGACGGTACTGGCTCAGTTACGGGGGTGGCTTCATCATGCCCCCTGTTCTGGTGAAGGGTTGTTGTTGGTGCCACCCTATCGAAGACTGACGTCCGCCGAGAAGAAATGTCTAATCTGTCAAAGACTGACCTTTGGGCAGGGGAGGCAGCCTTGGTGACTTCGCCTGAAGTGGGAGTTTGAACAGAAAGTCTTGTGAAAACCGATCCCTTAGCAGGAGAAGCCCCTTTGATGACTTCATTTATTGGAGTTGGCATAGCTATCTGCTTCAGGATAACTCCTTCGGGTATTGCAGGCTTCTTCATGGGCCCAATTGAGCTCTGGCTTAACCTGTTGAAGACCGAGGCGTTGGACTTCGACGACCTGTTGAGAGGGGCTGCGGTAGTTGTAAGCCGATCAAACACCGACTTCTTCGGAGCTTCCTGTGATGGTACCGGTGCGTTGAACCTTATCGGCGGGAGAATGGTCCCAAAGATCCAGTGGTGGCCTGAGTCACCTGTTCCACTGGTATGGCGAAGATGGAGGCCGGTTGGGGCCCATAGGTCACTCCTCCGGCGAGGACGGAATGAGAGTTGTTGCTGCAGTTGGTGCAATTGGAAGCCATTTTCTCTGCACGGGAGCAAGACACCAAAGTACCTCGAATCTAGGGGAAACCACATTAAACCGCAATTCGTTCGCGAACACGACACATGAAGTGTGGAGTATAAAGAGGAAAAGGTCCCACCGGGCGTGCCAAAATCTGTATACCGCAAAATACCGGGAAGACAAACGTCTCACCTAAACTTGGGGGCAGATGCTATTTGGTTTGATCCGTCCACCTCTCCGAAGATGCCAAGTTGATTTATGGCGCCGTGTCTCAGAGGTTTAGACGGATGCGGCCGTTGTAGCAGACTTCGTCAGATTCCCCCTCATTGTGAGAGGTTTTGATTGTAGGGACGCTCTTCCCTGCAGGCGCAAGCCCCTACAGTTAATTACGTTACCGCATCACGGTAACCACTTTCTTCTGCTCCAGAAGGTCACTTCGTGTCGTGGTGTGTTTGTTTTATTTTTTGGTTGCCCGTGGATTGTATACGGAGACTAATTTATGTTGTCACCCGTAGGGCGTGGATTAGTCCAAATCCGTATTTTCTTAGATTTGGGTTTGGATTGGTTTAAGGACCGTTAGTCTTGTTTTAGACTAAGGTCAACTCAAGCGTTTGTTGAGGATACGTTAGTCTAATTTTAGACTAAGTTCTACTCAACAGAATTTTGAGATCATTTAGATCCGACGAAAGAGTGTTTGGACTCTATCGTTTTAGTTTAGGGACATTGCGGTCCATAAGTTTAAGGACATCATAGTCCATGGAGTTTAAAGACATCATAGTCTGTAGGGTTTAGTTTAGAGATGTTACGGTCTATAAGTTTAAGGACATCATAGTCCATAGAGTTTAGTTTAGGGACGTTGCGGTCCATAGATTTAAGGACATCATAGTCCATAGAGTTTCTGGTTGTCAGGACCCGCCACCTCTCTGAAGACATTGAAGAATTACAACGACACATATTAGAGGAATGAAGAGATGTACCCTTGAACCAATGTTGGTTGGGAGATCTGTAGTCAGGTTTGGGACTAAAACCAATTAGGGAAATTGTGAGCACATGGGCTCGGTTGGTCTGAGTTAGGGACTTGTGGCCAATTTAGGCTCGGCCTACTCAGTTTTGATTAAAGTGTTGAACACTTGTTTGGGCTCGGTCTCTTTTTGTTCAATAATGCTGAGCATTCATTTGGGTTCTGACACCCTTTTTCTTTTTGTCTTTTGCTGAGTGTTGAACACTCTTTATGGTGTTGGGGCTCTATTTACAGAGCGCTTTGTAATTCCCTAGTGCCCACATTAGGAGCAAGTGGAGCGCTTGGCGCTGAGCGCCAGACAATGAGTGCAAAGCGCTCTTATAAAATGGCGCCTGGAGCGCTAGGCGCTGAGCGTCAGACTTAGAGCGCTAAAGCAATTCTTATAAAATAGCGCTTGGAGCGCTAGGCGCTGAGCGCCAGACTTGGAGCGCTAAGGCGCTTCTTTTAAAATAGCACTTGGAGCGCTGGAGCGCTTCTTTTGAAGTAGCGCTCACGTCAGGAGCACGTGGCGGGCTTGGCACTGAGCGCCAGACTTGGAGCGCTAAAGCGCTTCTTTTTAAATTGGAGCGCTAAGGCTCTTCTTTAGCAGCTCTGATCAGTTCTGTGCTCTGAGAATTAAATTCTCGGTTTATAAGAGACTTTGTCTCATGGATCTAAGAACTAAGTTCTTCTCTTTTTTATGAGATGCTATGATCTCTTTGTTTTTGTGAAAAATCTTGTCTTATGGATCTGTGATCTAGAAAAAGAACTGAATTCTTATGATGTGAGAGTTAAACTCTCAAAAACCGAGGAGATGTTATGATCTCACTTATTATCATTTACCTTGAAGAAAATTTCTTCTTCTTAGAGCTTGCTCTTCTCTTTTTCTTTTCTTAGAACTTGAAACTTATGGGGAGGTTTCTCTGTACAAGACTTGAAGTCTTGGGTCCTTTATATAAGGGAGGCTGTTTGTTGAATCAGTTAAGGAAATCTCTCATTGAGAGATTTCTAATTGATTTGGGGGTGTTTCCCACCATTGGATCTTTGATCCAAGGGCTTCTGTTTTACAGAAGACATCTTTCTTGTTATTAACAAGATTAGGAAAATATTTTCCCATACAGAGATTATTCTGTATCTTGGTTATTTTTAATCACCATTGGATCTTTAATCCAACGGTGCTCTGATTTATAGAGCACAATCTTTCTTGTTTGGAAAGATTTGAGGAGTATTTTCTCAACAGAATTTAATTCTGTAATTTGATGATTCATTCATCTCAGTTGGATCTTTGATCCAATGGTGGAGAACATTTAGTTCTAGCGCTTGGCGCTCTCGTGCTTTGCACGTAAGGCACTGCCTCAGAGTCTTTGACTCTTAGTGCTGGCGCACTTGGCGCTAGCGCTCTCGTGCTTTGCACGTGAGGCGCTGCTTCAGAGTCTTTGACTCTTAGCACTGGCGCTCTCGTGCTTTGCACGTGAGGCGCTGCCTCAAAGTCTTTGACTCTTAGCGCTGGCGCACTTGGCGCTGGCGCTCTCATGCTTTGCATGTGAGGTGCTGCCTCAGTTTAAATTTCAAATTTTGAAATTTTAAATAGAGCTTTGCTCTTTGATTGGGGGAAACAACAACGGACCAAGATGTCCCTAAACTAACAACGTCGCCTCAAACACGGCGATAGTGGATTGCAAGTCCACAAGTCCCAGCGGTGAGGACTGCAACTCAAATCCCACCGGCAAACAGATGGGTCACATATGCCGAAACTATTCTCGAGAGTTTCATCAGGAAAAACGGTACGTCCACAAGCGAAATGGGCACGGATGAAAACCCGAAAGGGCTCCGTGAGTAAAAATATTAGGACTGCCGGCGAGTTCGTGAAAATCCGAAAGGGCGCAGACTCGTAAAAAATTCTTGCACACTTGCAAGGTCCTCTCGACCTTGTAGAAAGAAAATACCTGCGTGAGATCCTTACGACTCATAAGGGAGCAACACACTTAAGGATCCCCACGATTCCTAAGGATAAATTACACTTATGAGATCCTCACGACTCGTAAGGAGAATTCCCCCTATGAGACCCTCATGGCTCGTAGGATTCAAAAGCCTTAAGCTACAGGGATCTGAACCTGTTCTTAAGCCATCACACTCCCTAAGTTGCCCTACAAGCAGTTCAATATTGACCCTTGTATAGAATCCATAAACACAAATAAACGTTCCCCCACCAAGTCCCACCAACGACGAGGAATGTCCTCATGTGGTGAACGACACTTGTAAGTCCTCTCGACTTATAAGGAGAAAACACTCTTGTAAGATCCTTACAACTTATAAGAGAACATACACTTAGGAATCCTCACGACTTCTAAAGAGAAAACACACCTACGAGATCCTCACAACTCGTAGGGAGAAACATCTTTATGAGACCCTTACGGCTCATGAAGTCAAAATCCTTAGTCGACAGAATCCTAACCCTGTTTGCTAAGCCACCTTTGTTCGAACCGACAACGGCAAATGATGATTCGCTCCTGGCAATATTCCAGTCGCAGCGATGCTGATGCCAAAATTGGTGTCAGATCTCAAGTTCCATTCTCGCAGCAAAAAATCAGCGAGCCAAAAATGCATATGAAATAGCCGAAATGATAGGGCAACTCGCAACAAAAATCAGCGAGTAAAATATATGTATATAAAAATAGCCGAAATGATTGGGCAACTTGCAATAAAAAGCAGCGAGTAAAGAAAAAGAAAAATAGTCGAAATGATTGGGCACCGCGAAAAATAGCCGAAATGATTGGGCAATTGCGACTTTCGCGATATAAAAAGCTGAAATGATAGAGCATCGCGGAAAGAAATAAAAAATGAAATGAAACTTTTTGCCCTGCAGGTGAGATCACATCGACCCCTGTATACAATCCATGGGCACAAACGAAAAGGGAACCATATTGTCCCACCAGGCTTCGTCAAAGGGAAGCTAGATCTCAATGGCTACATCTATAGCCTAGAAATCAACAACGGCGTTCCTTCTCGTTCCAACCGGAAGAAGACGCTACGTCAGCAAAACGGAGCCATGGCAAAGTCCCCTAGTTCCAAATCTCGACGGTTCACAGACAGCATAGAGACCACCTCGGAGCCACGGCAAAGTCCCCTAGTTCCAAATCTCAATAGTTCACAGACAGCCTAGAGACTACCTCGGAGCCATGGCAGAGTCCCTAGTTCCAAGTCTCGACAGCAGCATCCACAGCCTAGAGATCAACAACAGCGTTCTTCCTCCCTCCAGCCGGATACAGACGCAACATCAACAAACAGAGCTATGGCAAAGTCCCCTAGTTCCAAATCTCGATGGTTCAAAGACAACCCGAAGACAACCTCGACATTCGTCGCAATATTGCAGACACAATGTCAACCAACAAAGTAAAGGAAGATCTCTAGCTTCAGGGTCTTGACGACAACTCAAATGAGACCTGAAAGACCATCGGAGATCATTTTGCTCCAGCACGGAGTGGTCATGACTCATCGGGGCTCCCAAACTGAGCCTAACCTCAAGTAAAAAGCGGTATGGAATATCCCTAACGCTTGCTCTTTCGAAGGTAATATTACCTGGAAGATTACTTGAAGACGTCTTGTCGAGCCCCCGAAGGGATCAAAGACAGGACAGTTGCGGGGCTACCCGAACAGCAAGATTGCATATCGGGGAATATATCGGCCAACGCGACGGTGCGACGGGTAAAAAACCCTAGTACCACAGACCCTAACGGACTTCTATTAGCAGGAGTTAACTGTGACATTAGAACACCCTTGCGAGAACTTCTCGATTCGTCTCGACTCGTGAGGAAATTAGTGTCTTTGCGAGAACTTCTCGATTCGTCTCGACTCGTAGGGAAAAGCCTTAGGCAATGGGGATAAGGACCTATTTCCTAAGCACTGGGGCCCAGCAAGTCGGTCCAAGATGGACTATTGCATACTATTCATGGGCCACACTCTCCAAAGTCGAATATCGACAAAGAGGGAAACAACCACTTACGATTCCTATCGACTTGTAAGGGGGAAAAATTCTCTTGTGAGATCCTTACGACTCTCAAGAGAAAATGCACATTTAGAAGTCCTCACGACTCCTAAGGAGAAAATACACCTACGGGATCCACTCGACTCGTTGGAAGAAAAGTCTTTATGAGACCCTCACGGCTTATAAAGTTGAAAAGTCTTAGGCGGCAAATCTGAACCTGTCTTCTAAGCCATCGCTGTCCTGCAAGGAGATCAAGGTAGACAATCTACAAGACACATTTGCTAAAGGGACACGCCCATATAAAATGAAGTATGTCTTTTATTCATGAATTCAAGTGAATACAAGATACATTTCATAAAGGAATCAAAATAAATGCATGTTATTCATAAACCGCAAGTTTACAGTAAAAAAAGGGGTATAAAGACGGTTATTGAGGAGGAAGCGTCTTCAACAAACAGCAAGTCGCTCGTGCGTTCCTCTCAATCCTTTCTCGTGATCAGCTGCTGCAGCCAACTCCGCTTCCACTTGAGCCCATTGCCGTAAACAACATGAAAGCATCCCATCGGCTTCTAGCATAGCAGCTTCACAGTCTTGCATGACCCGTTCGGCAAAGTCAAGCGTCCGTCTCAGCGTCAACCCATCGGAAATACATCTCTGGAGACTGTCAAAAACAGCTTTTAGCTGTGCAACACTCACTTCAATCTGGGCGCGCAGTCGGACGGATTCGCTGGAAGCCACCTCATGTTCCTTTCGTCTCAAGGTAGCCTCTTGTTCAAAATGGTGAATGAAAGGAACACTACACTCGATCCAAGCAGCCCGCTGAGAGTTCGAATTTAATACTTCAGGAGCTGGACGCTGGAGCTCAATCTCGTACAGGAAAGCCTCGATCTTTCTGCAGTAATCAACCCAAGAGCCGAAAAGATCTTCATCATGGAAGTTCATAAGTGTCGCTAGCATTGGATTAATTTCGACAGCAAAATCTGCAGCTGATGTAAGGGCCTCGGCGTCAAGATCTTTGACAAATTCGCTCAACATTCGACGGCTGTTTGCGGCGCCTCCGGAAGATATGCGTTTGGCAAAGAGCCCTGCGGGCATCGGAATGTGGGACTCGAAGAGAATGGGAGCCAGTGCAATTGCTGCAAAATGAATTACGGTCAAATGCTGACTCAAGAAATGAAGGAAACATATGATCGATGAAGTTTATTATACCAGCTGTGATAGGCGGCAGGACAGGGAGCGTCGGAGGCACGATTGTTCTGTCACCCCCTCCCTCGACCCGTAACACTATATCCAATATGAAGAAGAATTAGCAACAACATGTCTAAAAGAAAGGAAGAGACGTCAGTTGAAGAATATACTAACCAAAACCAGGAGGCGAAATGACTTCCGACTAGAAGGAGAAATGCGGGTTCAACACCTGGTATAGATGGTCGAAAAGGACTCCTGCAGAGTTGCGACAATACACTGTCAATACAAGGAGGATGGTACCCACAGTAAAACAAATAAGTCTCAAACCCATACCTTCCAATATTTGAGAAGGCACAGAAGAAAGAGAGGGGACAACGACCGTCAGAGCAGCGACACTTCTTCAAACAACACAGCCTCATGGTTCAACGCACCTATACGCAAGACAAACAAAATATCATTAAAAGGGCTGAACAGGATTGAAAAACTTGAAAATAGCGACCCAGCAACTACCTGATAAATCATGGACCGAAACTATGACGGAGGCGTCACCGGGTGTAACGACTTCTTTGCTCTCTCTCGGAGGAGTAGATTCCGCGCCCATAGCTTCATCCCCTGACTCAACAAGGGCCGTTGTTATGATTGCGACTCCCGTCGATACCAAGGAGCCATAGGGAGAAAGGGCAGCGGTCTGGACAGCCCAAATTCCAGAGAAAGGGTAGCGACTTCGGGCACTGTAACCGCCAGAGTTTCACCTGTCATCCCATCGCCAAGAATGGGCCCTGCAGAAAATGCATATGTAAAAATTCGAAGATCAAGTTCTAGTAAAATATTCAGCGTTACGTTACCTTAGAGCAGCTTTTCAGTTTCTTCCCAAGCCGCGCGTGCAACCTGTCTACGGGTGGTAGACAAGGCAGAGGAAACATTCGCCGAAGGAGTATCAGCAAGCGGAATGCTGCTTGAGCCTGCACCTACGGCCAAACCGGCAACGCGTTCCCTCACCGCATGCTTCCTACGCTTCCTTTCGGTAGAGCCTTTACGGCGTCCATCATCGGCTGCTTTAGCAAAGCCTCCTGCGGTGACGTTGGGAGAGCTGGGGCCACAATAGCTGGCTCTGGAAGTTTTGCCGCATCGTTGCTCGGGATTGGCACTGCACTTGGAATAACGTGAATCAAGGTAGTCCCTGTAATAAAGTAAAAGAGAGGGTCAGAGCATGAAAAAAATGAATAAGGGTGTAATGAAGCGACTCATACCAAGACCCAAAGAAGCGCGGAGCCTTTCTTCCTCCTCGAACGTCCTGAGGGAAGCCGCGAAAGCCTCTTCGGCAGAAATACCTGTTGAAGAAGAAAGCGTCAATAAAAATATAATAAAGAGAAAAGGGATAGACGTGGAAGAATACAGCTGAAGTATACCTGACTTTGCGATGGTGATCAACGCCGCTTCCTCGTGAGCCAGTCGCTCGGAAGCTGCGAGGGCAGCCTGAAGATCAGTGTCGGCCACAAGCGTGTCGAACAAACCCTCGTTGGTACCGTATTCGCATAAGCCCTCGCTGTAGGGAGTATGTGGCTCCTGGCCAAATATGACGTCGGCAGAAAACAGCGAGTTCTTCTTCTTTTACGAGTGAGCACTAGCGGCCGATGACAAGAGCTTGCGCTTAACAGGTATTTTTGTATGACGGGTCCCGATTTCCACACCAACGCCAGATTCCGAGGACGCTACAGCTACCGTTTCTACAGGAACACGGGGTGGAGGCTTCTCAGGGAAGGAGCGCGGGACCACAACCGCAGCAGCTTCTCATAAGGAAGGACGAAAGGTGGTCTGTCGCTTCAAAGGAACTGTTGGATTACCAGCTGGGACAGCATCCTTATGATCAAGTAACAGCCGCCTCTCTTCCCTGATAACAGCACCTGTCGCATGCTGATACCACGCCATGTAGGCATTCGAAGCTTTCGGCACGTAGCTTGGCTCGCTGATGAGAAAGCTAGACCCCGTGTTTAACCGCATAAACTAGTGCAGCGCGCTGCGGATACCCTCTTACGTAGCAACCGGCTCGGCTAAGAAAGCCTCGAGCGGGACACCCTGATCATAACCCGACTGTTGAGCAAAACGGTGCGGGTTATACCTCATGAACAATGCCGAGGCGCCTTGCCTGAACACTAGAAAGCCTGGCCTGATCGAATATAAATGCAGGATCTCCCGAGCCTTCAACGTAGGAGCCCCGTCTTTGAAAGTATCATGCAGCGGTTGCACTGACTTGGTAGATTCCTTGCCGATAGTTAAGACTCTGTCGACAAAAGTCATACTATCCCCGACCATACGCGGGCGAAGGACCAGACGTCGAGCCTCTCTGTAACACTTTGAATTTTCGTTTAGGTAGTTTTTCGATAATCGGTAAAATAAACAGTATTTTCCGTAAAATGTCAAACTAATTATTTTTCAATATAGGCCTAATTATACAAAAATTAAATAAGAAATTGCAAGTAATTGGTTAATTAATTGTCACTTAAAAATTTCTAGTCATTTAAAAAAATCCTTAATTAATTATTTTTAATATTATTTTAAGGTTTTAAATATACATTAAATTAATGATAAATACAAATTTAAATGGGTAAATTACATACTTAGGAACCATTATAAACTAAAATCTAGTGTTAACAAAAATTTTATCAAGAATTTCCTAGATTGGTTGTTCTATGGTTTAAAAATGAAATAAAATGGGGTTTTTTTGTAAAGAATGATGTGAAAGCATTAAATGAACTTGTGGGGTTCTTTCTTCATAGAAATTTCCACACTCTTCTCTCATTTTCCCCCTTCCCACCCCCAGGCTGAAACCTCCTGCTGCTGTTCCCTCTTTTCCCCTATTGCATTTTGCTTCAAAATTCTATCAAAAATCCACCGAAATCCACAATTTCCTTCACAAATTCAACACTAATCCCTATTCTACCTCTTCTCAAGCTAAAATTTGTTTAAAACATGGAGAAAGGAGGTGTCTTTGGAGGCTAAGTGCAAGAGGTTCAAAACTTGTGAGGTGAAAATTCTAATCTAATTGTTAAATTGTAGTTTAAATATGCTAAATTAGAAATTTAAAGTGTGAAAATGGGTTATAATTTCTTGTTTAGGAAATTCTAGAAAAGGGTTTCTTTTGGATTAGGGTTTGAAGCATTTCTAATAGGTTAAATTAGGTGTAGTGGTTATCTAGTGGGCTAGTTTGGATAATTATGCTAGATTGTGATCGCTATATCGTTAATCCGCGATTTTTGCATCGAAATTGAAACTTTAGCGCTTACTAGGTTTTTCATATATTTAGGAGGTGATCTAATTTTGAAATCTTGACGATATTAATAGCATCTCCTATGAATTTTAGGGTGTGCGAATGCGGAATTTGGTTTAATCGGGTTTTAGTTTTGACGGTTGCTCCGAAACGACGATTTTAGTTAAGGTTTTAGTGGTTTTCGTGTGTGTTCCGCGCACTGAGTGCACGTTGTGCCTAACTTGTGAGCGTCAATCTTTTTATATTGTGACTTGCATCGTTTTATGAGGTGTAATCTTATGTTGTGTGTTATGCAATTTTAGGATCGGTTGCGGAAACATCGGACGCGGCGCGCAAAGGCAAAGCGGTGGTTGGATCAGATTAGCGAGGCGTCTTAGTGAGTAGATGTATTCATCTATGGGGAAATCGTCTGGATGGCGCGAGGTGCCCCATAGTTAGAATCACTTTATTACTTGCAAACTATACGCATAGTTATTTAGTTAACCATCTCATTCATATGCATAGCTTTCTGGTTATCTATATACACATGTGTGATATCACCTCTTAGGACACTTACACCATTACCATTGGCTCATGTTGCACGCGCACTATTCATGTGAACACACACGCCTTTGGTAATTACCATGCCACGAGCACTGTAGAAGCTTCTTAGTTCAGTATTAAACACTTGCATCATATATGATACATTGAATTGCATAGCATGTAAATACCTCACTTCATCATCATGCTTATATAGATTCCTAGACACAAATCACATTGCATATCTTTGATATCATAAGCATTTATCATATACAACATGTTGGGTATTATGATTTTCTTGAGGATTTCAGTATTGATGAGATTTCTGGATTTTGGGGAAAACCGCAAGAATTTAACAAAAGTTTATTATCATCATTTTTAAAATAAGTTGTGGTTTTCTCATGATGTATGTGTCGTCCACCATGAGTTTTCATGTTTTCTGTTGTATTTCGAGACCCGATTCGAGGAGTGGATGAACCGTCTCGGGTACATGGTGGGCCCGGTATGGTATCCCGGGCAAGAAGATCAAGTTGTAGACGATGAGCCTAACAGGGGAAGACTACCTACCGGTGATGTCTGGCGCGGCGGATATCCGGAGGATACCGACCATTGTCGTGAGATTGATGATATGGGCCGATCCGGACTGACGGAGCCCTAGGTATTGAGACATTGATATAGTGAGACATTGAGACAGATATATTTCCATATTTGGTGTCGATGCTTGACACGGTTTTCGGATGATTTCATTGATGGTACCTTGGCTATTGTACAGATTTTTTTTCTAAGTTAAGAATGCAAAGATCATCGTATTTAAACAGTTAAAGATTTCGTATTGATTTTGCATCCATGTGCATACATATTAGTAGCATCGCATTATACTTAGATATGCAGATTGCGACGCATTTGCGTGCATTCTTACGATAGCCTTATTAGATGTTATTTTCTACTCATGAGCTGGTAACTCACCCCCGTTGTGCCACAGTGTCTTGCAGGTCGGACCCGTCAGCCTCGTAGCGGCGGGCGTATCTTTTCATTGGTTTCTTTTGCTCAGACTCGCGACATTGCTCGTAGGTGGGTTGCGAGGACACTTTGTCTCTTTTTGTACTATCATTGTATCTAGTATTCTCCATCTACCACTTCTTATTTGTATATGCGACCTAGTGATGAGACTGAGAGATTTGTGTATATATGGGTTCTCAGGGGTTGAGCTCACTTGAACCGACGTTGTGTTTTCTTTATTTTTATGCTTCTTTATGCTTATTTGCTTGATATCATTTACATATTGCGTGTGGTTGTGTCTTGCAGGTCGGACCCGTCAGCCTCGTAGCGGCGGGCGTATCTTTTCATTGGTTTCTTTTGCTCAGACTCGCGACATTGCTCGTAGGTGGGTTGCGAGGACACTTTGTCTCTTTTTGTACTATCATTGTATCTAGTATTCTCCATCTACCACTTCTTATTTGTATATGCGACCTAGTGATGAGACTGAGAGATTTGTGTATATGTGGGTTCTCAGGGGTCGAGCTCACTTGAGCCGACGTTGTGTTTTCTTTATTTTTGTGCTTCTTTATGCTTATTTGCTTGATATCATTTACATATTGCGTGTGGTTGTGATCCGCCTTGGGCGAAGAGCCACGCAGAGTGTCGTTGCTAGCTCCTGCTTGGGGATGCCATTATATCATTACAGGTTATATATCTTGTTGTACCCATTTTGGGGGCTAGTATTTACAAAGGAGACTCTGCCGAAATTTTCGGAAAAATTTTGATGTTTTTAAAAAGGGATTAATATAACTTAATTGGTTTAAAAATCATTTTCATAAAAGGTTTTTCCTTCACTCTTATTGTTTATGGTTTAGATTTTCTGGGCTTTGGCTGACTTAGGTTACGTTACGCCTTGAGACGTCTCGTAATCTAAGTGCCAGTCATGTTCCGTACTTTCAGGTTATGACAAAGTTGGTATCAGAGCTATAGGTTTTACCTTTCTGAGTGTAGGACGACCCTTGGTAAATGGAGTAGGTGACTTAAGCAGAGTGGTGTAGCGTGGGTATGTTCCACGACATACTTACGATACGGTACTCCGCCTAAGTGACCTTAGGATATAATTGCTTGTATTTCCCCTCTTGATTCCATGCACTCCTTGATTCAATTGCATTGTTCTTATTGCTCTTGTTTCTTATTCCAGCTTCGATGCCGCCAAAGACTACGAGAGCTCAGCGGGATGCCGCTAGGGATGAGCTTCGAGCAGGCTCGTCTGAGGCGAGGATCGAGCGGGATGATACACCTACCCCGCAGGGTCAGATTGATCCACCCTCTCCAGACCGTATTGCCAGATTAGAGGCCGGTATGCAGGAGTTGCGACAGATGATGGGATCTTTAGTTGAGGCCAATCGGGCACAGAGATCTGAGGGCGTTCCTTCCACCACACAGACCACGATTGTACCTGCTGCCCAGACGGTTACTCCTGCTACTACTGCGACTATCCCCGTTTCACTACAGGAGTTTATGAGGTTGAGACCTCCAGCTTTTACTGGCACGGATGCAACAGAGGACCCGCAGGCATTTCTTGATAGGATGGCTAGGATTTGCCGTTCGTTGAGGTGTTCTGATGATAGATGGGTGGAGTTCGCGAGTTTTCGTCTGGAGGGCCTTGCCCAGACGTGGTACGATTCAGTAGAGAGAGGCCGAGCTGCAGGTCTACCTTCTATGACGTGGGACGAGTTCACCGCTGCATTTCTTGCCCGTTTTCTTCCGGAGAGTGTCCGAGATGCTCGAGCCCGTAGTTTTGAGTCTTTGCGCAAGACTCCTGGGATGACAGTGTTCGAGTATGATATACAGTTTACTCAGTTGTCTCGATATGCTCCGTACCTAGTAGACACTGAAGAGAAGAGGATAAAGAGATTTGTACGAGGGCTTGACACACAGTTATTCCTTGCCATCGACACCCAGCACTTTGACTCATACACAGCCGCGATGGATGCAGCCTTACTTTTGGAGGAGCGCATTTCTGATACTCCGGTCGTTTCTGGACCGAAGCGGATTCGTACTGATACGCCAGCTCAACGGCAGATGGGTAGACACCGTGATAGATTCTTCCGGGAGATGGCGACGGCAAAGGATTGAGACGGGGTCAGTTATTTGGTTCATATCCGCAGACCCAGCAGTTGTCGCCAGGATGTTTTCGGTGCGGGAGTCAGTACCATCGTGTCAGAGACTGTTCCATGGAGCGCCAGGGCGCGGCGACAGTGCCACATGTGACCTTACCACCTTCACCACCTCTTCAGAGAGCTCTACTTCCTACCCCTGATGATGCTCCATGCCAGGAAGATGCACCTAGAGGTCGTGGGCGTGGCGGTCCGGTTCAGAAAGGACGAGACAACAGAGGCAGAGGCAGAGGCAGAGGACAGCCATCTATTAGTGGTGGACAGGCCCGAGTATTCGCTTTGACCCCTCAAGATGCATAGGCATCCAATGCCGCCGTGACAGGTACTCTGCCAGTATGTTCTTTTGATGCACGGGTATTATTTGATCCAGGCTCCACACATTCTTATGTATCCACTTACTTTGCACCGAGGTTGGGCCGAGAGCCTTCTTCGTTAGATCAGCCGCTTGTCGTTATTACTCCGATAGGCGAGTCGTTTGTTGCTCGTTTTGTGTACCGTTCGTGTCCTGTTCGTATCGGGGAGAGGGATTCTTCAGTTGATTTGATTATCCTCGATATGCTAGACTTCGACGCTCTTCTTGGTATGCACTGGCTAGCCACCTGTTATGCATCTGTGGACTTCCTTGAGAAGGCAGTCAGATTCAGTTTTCCTGGTGAGCCGGTTCTTGTTATTCAGGGAGATCGTAGCGCCACCCTTCCCAGCTTGATTTCTTCACTTCGCGCTGGTCAGCTCTTGCGGAAAGGGTGTCAGGGATTCTTAGCCTATGTTTGTGATACTAGCACCACAGAGGTTCCGTTGGACCAGGTCCCTGTTGTGAGAGAGTTTCCTGATGTATTCCCTGACGATCTGCCTGGTCTGCCACCAGAGCGTGAGATTGAGTTCTGCATCAACTTGATCCCCGGCACGGGGCCTATCTCTATACCGCCTTATCGGATGGCCCCGGCGGAGCTTAAAGAGCTGAAGGATCAATTGCAGGACTTGCTGGATAAAGGGATTATCCGACTAAGTGTGTCCCGTCCTGTTCGTTAAGAAGAAGGACGGCAGTATGTGCTTATGCATTGATTATCGTCAGCTGAACCGGGTTACTGTGCGGAACAGATATCCCATGCCCCGCATTGACGACTTATTCGATCAGCTCCAGGGTGCAGGGTATTTCTTGTAGGGTTAGCTTAGCACCTTAGCAAGGTTTTGGCAAGCATCAAACATGCTTCTTTAAAATTTTTGGTGTGCTAAACAAACCCTAACCAAGATCTTAACTAGAGAATTAGGGTTAATTTTGCATGTAAACAACTTTACATCTAAGATAGAGAGATTACAGCCTTTGTAGTCCATTCCTTCACTTCATAAGCTCCGAGTAGTAGTCCCTTTGCCACGATCCATGATCTCCCGGACTCAAGAGAGGCTCCACAAGTCGAATGATCCATTCTTGCTTGAAATCTTCCTTTTCGAAGATGATCTACCTTGAAGAATCTCAAGATCAAGGTTTCTGTAACACCCGAGCCCAATGCTACTATTTTCAGTTACTGTTTGAGCATAATGTGGTACTCATTTCATTTAATTTGCTTGTTTGTTGCTTACTGTAAAATTTACCCGGCAAAGTCATTTCTACATATAACAAATTTTAGCATCTAAAATAAAATTGAAAATATTCATCTTGGCCTACTTGACACCCCTAGCCTCGTGGTAGCGTCCGTGCATTGTGTTCTCGTCCCGTTCAGTAAAACGGGCAAGTTTGGATGGCTACGTGCACGCACGTGTGTCCGTTTTGAGAGTATGCTTTTTAATCATAAAACATTTCATTTTAAAATTTGGAACCCGCTTAAAATCCTATTATTTGAATTTCGAATTTTTGGACCCAACCCGGGCGCAATTTGGAAATGTTTCATTTGGCGCCAAAATCCCAAATTTTTAATATTATTAAAACCTTCGCATATATTTTTCTAACTAATCTGATATCTTACTGTTCATTACCTATCTTTTAAATCTTTAAGTTAACCATATAATATTTTTACAATCTTTTATATCCTTCTCAATTTATTCTCTCAGCCAATCACAACCTCCCCTTTAACCCCGTGGTCCCCACTTTCTCTCTCTCCTTCTTCTCTCTCTCTCCACTTTCTCTCTCTCTCTACCCCTTATATATTCTCTCGTACTTCTCTTTATCATTTTTCTCTTCTTGCTTCATGTCTCGTTTCTCATTTCTTTTAACTGTTCTTTTGTTACCGGAATTCCGTCGTGCCGGTGACGTTTCTCGACGTTCCAGCGAGATACCCCGACCCGTGTGGTTCCTTTGTTCGTCGTTTGGGTTCATTCCGTGAACCGTGCGCCGTCGCGAGTTTTCCCCGCCGACGGTTAACGTTCCGTTTTCCCGATTCGCGACCCATCGAGGCAAGTTAATCTTGCTACATGCTATATACTTTTATAATCTTCATTTTGTAATATTATACATTTGAAAATCTTATAGTTTACATATGAAATGTCGTTGAAAAATCGGATATGACAAATCTGAAATTTACTGTACACCTTATCTTATAAAATTCATTATAAATCATAAAAAAATCATTAGGATACGTTCTTTAGTTCGTTACGAAGTTAATTCAGAATACTATAACTCTAAGAAATATTTACTTGCAAAATAAATTGTTTAATTAACGTAAAATGCAAATGAACACGTCTCTAAACTGCTGTCCAGGGAAATTCCAGCAGCAAACTTTCAACTTTGAATATTCATAACTTTTTGTAGGGATAACCTGAGATGCTTATACTTATAAAACAGAAAACCTTATTGAATTATCTTTGTTTTGGTATAAGATACGTCTCTTTTGGAGAACATTTGTTATTTTTAAGCTATTTTACAAATTATGGTGACGCTAAATTTCTGAACGGAACCTTCTTGTGTATGGTTAATCAATACATCTTTTATAGTTACTAATCGCTTTGAATATGCTATCCATATTAATATTATTATATCACATATTGTTTAGTTGTACATCCCACATTACCATTTTATAGTTTTATAACTTTTCGGATACCCGTTTGCATCCATCGCATTTAAGATACATATAATTGCATCCATAGAGCACATCACTATATAATAATGTGCTATTAACACTCCATGTTTAATAAATTGTATCCTAATTAATATTGGAACTATAAATGTAACCCTAATCGATAACTGTGCATCCTTATCCTTGAAATTATATCTATTGGCATATCATATTACATGTTCCAGTTATTGTTCTGATAGTACTCATGCTTGTTTATTTATACACATGTTTATGTTAGTTTGATTATGAGCACCCACATGACATCTTGTGCTTCCTGACATGACCTGTTACACTTCCTACTTGACATGACATGGTACCGTACACTCTTGACATGACATGACACCTTTATACATTACCTGGTTGACCTGATGTACCATGGCTTTACCTGTTACCTGATCTCATGCCTAATGCCAACAAACCTGACCATTCCTGCTGTCTATCCAGACAGACCTACTTTTACCTGATTTTGTGTTGGCATTAGTCCTTGACTACTGAATACCTGACCTGACATACATAGCTTGGGGGTATGGGGAAATCAAAGGTGAAACCGACTTGTAACTCAACAGTTCGATACATTGTTCTGATCAGTCTTACGGGCTTGGCCAGCTCCGGAGTGTTGATGCTGACATCACTCGTCCATCCTACTACCTTTTACTGCTTAGCGGCACGTCTCGGATTCAGCCCCGAGGGTTTTGACCGTGGTCCCGGGCACGCACGGGATACTATTGAGTTACATCGACGATTCATCAATTGATTTCAAAGACAATAGAGTAGAAACCTGATAGGACAGTTTAGTTACCACTGCACATTACCCTGCACTGTTATTTCTTAGTACTGCTTTATTCATGTTCATACCTGCATTGTTTATTACCATGTTCATATTATATTGTTGGTTGACATGACGCGCTGACGTCTGGGTTTTGCATGGCCCAGATTCTTTACCACTGTCGACGACTGAGCAGGAGTACTTCAGCCAACAGGCTGATTTGTGAGTTCTGTAGTGGTTAGTTCATTTATTGCATTTTATTTCCAGGTGTGATCCCGCATTACGGGACGTACCTTTCTATTATTGCATTGGATCATTTGCTTCCGCACTTATTTATCATTGACTCTGGTTATTATGGATTTGGACATGTGTTAGATAGTTTATTTATCTTGTTCTTGATATCTCTACAGCCGTAATGTGACTGTGGATGGATACTTCCTACCCACAGGTAGCATGGTTGGCTATGTCACGTGCTCAATCTTGCGTACTCTGGGAAGCGGGGCGTGACATGGTTCTTTTGGTATCAGAGCCATAGGTTAATTGGGTTGATTCTTTGTAGTTGGATATTGCACCCGATACACGAATCATAATACCCGTGATTAGGAAACATGTCCTGCCACCTTGACCGTTTTACCATCCTTGAATCATTCTTCCGGATCATGTCGACATGCAAACTTACTTTGCATTGTCAACTCGAAAACCTAATTTCTTGTTATCCCTAGGACTTAGGCGACTTGGGTGGAGTTAAGTAATTGCGGCTATGATACCGCGGCATAGCTACAATGCGGTACTCTATTTAAGTATCTTGGAGTTCTAGCCTTGATCCATATTCAGAATCTATCATCATGCTAATATTGGGTGTTTTGAGTTCAGGATTATGACAGGTAAGAAGTTGAAGACGTACCAGAGGCGTGTGAACGGAGCCGCCATGCTTGGAGTGATAAGAGGAATGCTGGAAATCAAAGAAACAGCCCGAGCTGATCCAGCAGCAAGCGGACTCGTTTCAGGAAGGTTTGCAGATCGTTCAGCAGTCTGTGAACAAGATTGGAACTAGACCAGTTGACCGAGTAGGGACCGTGGCAGAGTTCAGACGTGTGGGTCCTACTACTTTCACTGGTTTAGAGGAGCCATGCCAGCCGAGCAGTGGCTAGTCAGCACGGAGAATTCGCTGATTGCGGCACAGATTCCAGAGGACAAAGGAGTTGATGTGGTGCGCATTCAACTAGTGGATTACGCCGAGAGTGGTGGCTTGTGGAGGAGAACCGTTTGCCCAAGCCAAGCAGTTAGGCGGATTTCTCTAAGAGTTTCCTGGAGAAGTTCTTTCCGCGGACTGCACGGGAGGAAATGGAATAGAAATTTATTGGGCTGAGGCAGAATGGAGCACCCGTGGACGTGCATGCAGCAGAGTGGACGAGACTCAGCAGTTTCGCTGGACCTTTAGTCGCCAACGATGCAGACAGGGCACGAAGGTCCATGCGCAGCTTGGATGTGGACATCCAAAGGCAAACCGTCTCTCTGGGTTTGACCACTTTCTCACAGGTTCTTACGGCAGCTCGAGAACAGCAGAGCATATCAGGAAAATTGGGAGTTCACAGCAGACAGCAGTTGCGGTAAGGAAGCAGTTTTGTCGGGCCGGTCGAGTTTAGGGCTAGGCCGACAAACAATGTTCTTGCATCAATGGAAGTGATGAAAGTAAAGAGCCGGCTGTTGTTCGTGATTCTATGGACGTGTTTGAAGATATATCGGGCTTACCGCCGAAGCGAGACGTGGAGTTCACGATTGACCTTAGTCCTGGTGCAGCGCCAGTGTCTAAAGCTTACTATCCAATGGCACCAGTGGAATTGGAAGGAGTTAAGAAGCAAGTTGGTGAATTACTTGAGAAGGGTTGGATTCGAAGCAGCAACTCGCCTTGGGAGCTCCAGTTCTTTTAGTAAAGAAGAAGGATGGCACGAGAAGGATGTGCATTGATTATCGAGAATTGAACCGGGCGACTATTAAGAACAAGTACCCGATCCCTCGCATTGGAGGACTTTTGAGCAGCTTAGTGGCGCGAGAGTATTCTCGAAACTGGATTTGCGATCCGGATATCATTAGGTCCTGCAGATGTTGAGACAGGAGAAGCTTTATGCGAAGATGAGTAGTGCGAATTCTGGCTGGAAGAAGTGAAATTTCTGGGACATGTCGTGTCGGGTGATGGAATCGCCGTCCATCCCGAAAAGATTGCAGCCGTTCGAGATTGGCCTATTCCAAGGAATGTAGCTGAGATAAGAAGTTTCCTTGGATTAGCCGGATACTACAGGAGATTTGTGGAGAACTTTGCTCGTTTGGCAGAACCGCTGACCAAGCTTATGCGTAAGGAGGTACCTTTTGTATGGACGGATAAGTGTGCGTTGGCTTTGAGACGTTGAAGCAGAAGTTGATAACCGCCCCTATCCTGACCGTACCAGACAATTCCGGAGGACTGATGATTCATAGCGACGCATCTGGGAAAGAATTGGGATGTGTTTTGATGCAGCATGGGAAGGTCGTAGCATACGCATCAAGACAACTGAAGATCCATGAGAAGAATTATCCAACTCATGACTTGGAGCTTGCGGCTGTGATTTTCGCTTTGAAGATTTGGAGACACTACCTTTTGGGCGTAAGAGTCGAAGTTTTTACAGATCATAAGAGCTTGAAGTACGTGTTCACGCAGAAGGAGTTGAACATGAGGCAACGCAGATGGTTGGAGCTGACGGCCGACTACGACCTTGATCTTAAGTACCATCCGGGAAAAGTTAACGTCGTGCCAGATGCGCTAAGTCGGTTACCAGCAATTCAGGTATTGACCGCACAAAGGGAGATCATTGCGGATTTTCGGAGATTTGACTTGGAGATTGTGCTACCACATGCTACGGGACAGTCGATGCAGTTGCAAGTACAGTCGTCCTTAGTTGAGAAGATTAAAACAGCACAATCGCAGGATCCTAGACTACAAAAGTTTCGAGAGCAGGTTGAAGCCGGACTACGAACAGATTTATTGATCCACGAAGATGGTTCGTTGAGGTATGGTAGCCGTGTGTGTGTGCCAAAAGGGGATGTGCGTGAAGAGCTTATGAAGGAGGCACACAATTCAGTTTACTCTGTACATCCAGGAGGGACAAAGATGTACCAAGATATTCGACAGCATTTCTGGTGGGAAGGCATGAAACGGGAGATTGCTCGCTTCGTGGCTAAGTGCTTGGTATGTCAGCAAGTCAAGGCTGAACACCAAATGGTTGCTGGTTTAATGCAACCATTTCCGATTCCTCAGTGGAAGTGGGAACATATAACCATGGATTTCGTGACGGCTTTACCGCGGAGTCCAAAAGGCAACAATGCAGTAAGGGTGATTGTTGATCGGTTGACCAAGGCAGCTCACTTTATTCCTTTTCGGGTTGGTCAATCAATAGAGACTTTGGCAGAGCGGTACATGCAGGAGATCATAAGATTGCATGGAGTACCGGTGAGCATCGTGTCCGATCGGGACACTCGGTTCTTATCACACTTCTGGAGGAGTTTACAGGAAAGTTTGGGGACTCGATTGAAGTTTAGCACAGCTTATCATCCTCAAACTGATGGTCAGTCGGAGAGAACGATCCAAACTCTTGAGGATACGTTGAGAACATGCAGGTTGGACTTCAAGGGGTCTTGGGAGGATCATCTACTTTTGGTGGAGTTGTCTTACAACAACAGTTTTCAGGCAACTATTCAGATGGCTCCATTTGAAGCTTTGTATGGTCGTAAATGCCGTTCACCTGTTTGTTGGGACGATGTCGGTGAACGAAGATTATTGGGACCAGATTTGGTTGTGCAGACAGTTGAGAAGGTTAACCCTATCAGAAATCATATGAAGGCAGCACAGGACCGACAGAAGAGTTGGGCAGATACGTCAAGAAGACCTCTGGAGTTCACCGTGGGTGATTTGGTATTCTTGAAGATATCACCGACTAGAGGGGTGATTCGCTTTGGGAGTCGGGGAAAGCTTGGTTCTCGATTCGTTGGACCCTTCGAGATATTGGAGCGTGTTGGAGAGGTAGCGTACCATTTGGCGTTACCACAGTCCATGGCAGGTGTGCACGATGTGGTTCGTATATCTCAACTACGGAGGTATGTTCGAGATGAAACCCACGTATTGGATCATTCGGAGTTGACCGTACGGGAGGACCTAACTTTTGAAGAGCGACCAGTTGAAATCAAGGATCGAAGAGAAAAGGTTCTTAAGAACAAGGTTACCCCTCTTGTGCTAGTTTCTTGGGGTAATCGATCGCATGGAGAATCCACTTGGGAACGAGAAGATGAAATCCGGCAGAAGTTTCCTCACCTTTTCTTGTAGTTATCTATCTTTGTATTCTTGGAATTTCGAGGACGAAATTGTTTTTGTAGTTGGGTATAATGTAACACCCGAGCCCAATGCTACTATTTTCAGTTACTGTTTGAGCATAATGTGGTACTCATTTCATTTAATTTGCTTGTTTGTTGCTTACTGTAAAATTTACCCGGTAAAGTCATTTCTACATATAACAAATTTTAGCATCTAAAATAAAATTGAAAATATTCATCTTGGCCTACTTGACACCCCTAGCCTCGTGGTAGCGTCCGTGCATTGTGTTCTCGTCCCGTTCAGTAAAACGGGCAAGTTTGGATGGCTACGTGCACGCACGTGTGTCCGTTTTGAGAGTATGCTTTTTAATCATAAAACATTTCATTTTAAAATTTGGAACCCGCTTAAAATCCTATTATTTGAATTTCGAATTTTTGGACCCAACCCGGGCGCAATTTGGAAATGTTTCATTTGGCGCCAAAATCCCAAATTTTTAATATTATTAAAACCTTCGCATATATTTTTCTAACTAATCTGATATCTTACTGTTCATTACCTATCTTTTAAATCTTTAAGTTAACCATATAATATTTTTACAATCTTTTATATCCTTCTCAATTTATTCTCTCAGCCAATCACAACCTCCCCTTTAACCCCGTGGTCCCCACTTTCTCTCTCTCCTTCTTCTCTCTCTCTCCACTTTCTCTCTCTCTCTCTACCCCTTATATATTCTCTCGTACTTCTCTTTATCATTTTTCTCTTCTTGCTTCATGTCTCGTTTCTCATTTCTTTTAACTGTTCTTTTGTTACCGGAATTCCGTCGTGCCGGTGACGTTTCTCGACGTTCCAGCGAGATACCCCGACCCGTGTAGTTTCTTTGTTCGTCGTTTGGGTTCATTCCGTGAACCGTGCGCCGTCGCGAGTTTTCCCCGCCGACGGTTAACGTTCCGTTTTCCCGATTCGCGACCCATCGAGGCAAGTTAATCTTGCTACATGCTATATACTTTTATAATCTTCATTTTGTAATATTATACATTTGAAAATCTTATAGTTTACATATGAAATGTCGTTGAAAAATCGGATATGACAAATCTGAAATTTACTGTACACCTTATCTTATAAAATTCATTATAAATCATAAAAAAATCATTAGGATACGTTCTTTAGTTCGTTACGAAGATAATTCAGAATACTATAACTCTAAGAAATATTTACTTGCAAAATAAATTGTTTAATTAACGTAAAATGCAAATGAACACGTCTCTAAACTGCTGTCCAGGGAAATTCCAGCAGCAAACTTTCAACTTTGAATATTCATAACTTTTTGTAGGGATAACCTGAGATGCTTATACTTATAAAACTGAAAACCTTATTGAATTATCTTTGTTTTGGTATAAGATACGTCTCTTTTGGAGAACATTTGTTATTTTTAAGCTATTTTACAAATTAGGGTGACGCTAAATTTCTGAACGGAACCTTCTTGTGTATGGTTAATCAATACATCTTTTATAGTTACTAATCGCTTTGAATATGCTATCCATATTAATATTATTATACACATATTGTTTAGTTGTACATCCCACATTACCATTTTATAGTTTTATAACTTTTCGGATACCCGTTTGCATCCATCGCATTTAAGATACATATAATTGCATCCATAGATCACATCACTATATAATAATGTGCTATTAACACTCCATGTTTAATAAATTGTATCCTAATTAATATTGGAACTATAAATGTAACCCTAATCGATAACTGTGCATCCTTATCCTTGAAATTATATCTATTGGCATATCATATTACATGTTCCAGTTATTGTTCTGATAGTACTCATGCTTGTTTATTTATACACATGTTTATGTTAGTTTGATTATGAGCACCCACATGACATCTTGTGCTTCCTGACATGACCTGTTACACTTCCTACTTGACATGACATGGTACCGTACACTCTTGACATGACATGACACCTTTATACATTACCTGGTTGACCTGATGTACCATGGCTTTACCTGTTACCTGATCTCATGCCTAATGCCAACAAACCTGACCATTCCTGCTGTCTATCCAGACAGACCTACTTTTACCTGATTTTGTGTTGGCATTAGTCCTTGACTACTGAATACCTGACCTGACATACATAGCTTGGGGGTATGGGGAAATCAAAGGTGAAACCGACTTGTAACTCAACAGTTCGATACATTGTTCTGATCAGTCTTACGGGCTTGGCCAGCTCCGGAGTGTTGATGCTGACATCACTCGTCCATCCTACTACCTTTTACTGCTTAGCGGCACGTCTCGGATTCAGCCCCGAGGGTTTTGACCGTGGTCCCGGGCACGCACGGGATACTATTGAGTTACATCGACGATTCATCAATTGATTTCAAAGACAATAGAGTAAAAACCTGATAGGACAGTTTAGTTACCACTGCACATTACCCTGCACTGTTATTTCTTAGTACTGCTTTATTCATGTTCATACCTGCATTGTTTATTACCATGTTCATATTATATTGTTGGTTGACATGACGCGCTGACGTCTGGGTTTTGCATGGCCCAGATTCTTTACCACTGTCGACGACTGAGCAGGAGTACTTCAGCCAACAGGCTGATTTGTGAGTTCTGTAGTGGTTAGTTCATTTATTGCATTTTATTTCCAGGTGTGATCCCGCATTACGGGACGTACCTTTCTATTATTGCATTGGATCATTTGCTTCCGCACTTATTTATCATTGACTCTGGTTATTATGGATTTGGACATGTGTTAGATAGTTTATTTATCTTGTTCTTGATATCTCTACAGCCGTAATGTGACTGTGGATGGATACTTCCTACCCACAGGTAGCATGGTTGGCTATGTCACGTGCTCAATCTTGCGTACTCTGGGAAGCGGGGCGTGACAGTTTCACTTCTCTAATCAAGTATTAGTGAAGTGAACACCCTAATCTAAGTGGCTAGAATAGATGAGGATGGTGAAGTAGGAATTTTGCTCTCTTTTGTTTTCATTTTCTCACTTTAAATTATCACTTCACAAAAAGGTAGAAAGCTTTTTCAAGGAGGAAGAAGAAGAAGAAAGCTTTTTGTGATGAATAATGAAATTGTTGTGGTTACAAATGACAACCATGAGTTAATAAATGAAGGCATTAACTCATGTAGATAATAAACTAGAGTTAAGGGTTTGGGTTGGATTAACAAATATCTACACAAAATATCAAGCTAGAAAACAAAAAGGAAAGCTTCATGAAGCTTCATAAAAAAGCTAACCCAAAAGCTAACCCAAATCCAAAACCTAACTTTGTTTAAACTTAACAACCATGTTGCATTTGTAACCCTAACTTGTTACAATATTATATATCACATATACAATATATTTTGTAACAAAAGAAAATAATACAATTAACATATATCGCATATACATCAATGTATTATCCAGTGAGAAAATGAATCAATAAAGCGAGCTTATATTAGTTAACGTAATGTAATATATCACATATATAATTATACATTAAATTATCGAATCAACTCTTGATCCGACAATCCGGCTATATTGCATATAACCGACTAATATAACATGTACCAATTCATCGAATCAACACTTGATCCGATGACCCGGCTATATCACATATACCCGACCGATATCTCATATCGCGAGAATATAATACGGTATCTCATATCGTATCATTCTCGATCCTGCACATATCACATATGTTCTCCTACTCCGTTTTGCCTGAGCCAGAAAACCTCTGTGTAAGACTCTAAAGAATCGTCAATACGCCGGCAGCAGGTGATGATCATATCAAACACCCGCAAGCTGCAAGCGGTCAGCTAAACATAACAGCCACCTGTGTATTGAGCGATCAGAAGATCAACAAGCAAGCCTATACATTCTCCTGTGAATCCAATCAGTAACACTACTATACAGTCCGGTCTCTTCGTCTGATATGTCGCATATCTAGTCTAGGGGTGGTAAACGTCAGACCCCACTAACCGATAAGTCATGTCGATGTAAGGCTCATAACGGGTCGAGAAACTACTGATAACACTTACCAGTAAATCTCCATATCATCTCTGGCCAGGGACTTCCAGTTATAGCTAATCGAACACACCACAATATCAACTCCCTATACCGGAAGAGACGAAACTCCTCCTATCGCTCATTGCCTCCATGTGATTCGGGACTGTACCCAAAAGCCACCATTTTGCACGCCCTCTTGAACGTGGTAAGGTGGAAATCAAAGCACAGTGGGAATCACACAAGACTCTATGATGATCTCGGGTCTACAGACTAACCTGTACCAGTGTCACCGGAGAACTGCTATCTGACGATAGGTATAATACCATCCAGGAGTTCTCGGCGAGTCCGTTCAGTGTACCCAGTATCCACTGAGCACCCGTACACCATCTTTGATGTCCAACACTAAAGGATATGGGATCATCCATCGCCCATCATATGGGTCAAGATGCGTGTACGCTAGTCTACTCTGGAGTATCGATGCCCTGTCTCGATACACCCTCGACTAGGAATAGTTATAGGATGTACTCATTGACTACCCTGGCCCCACTAGTATGATCTCATCATAGTCCTAGTAGTCGAGTACATATCCTAAGGGCTTTATCAACACGTGATCACAAAACAGTATTTGTTAACATGTTAAGATAAAGTGAAACCAGATAGCATACTATCATATCGAGCAAGAAAGTCCTCTCTATATATATCCAAGCATCCACTATAATATACATCATATGTACAACAATGGCCTCTACGGAATATACATAACTAACATTTCTCAAAGGTTTATTTACGGTCAGGTTATCACCGGTTGCTGGTTCGGAAGGAAGATATTCTGAAGACCGCTTTCCGTACACGTTATGGTCATTATGAGTTCTTAGTGATGTCGTTCGGGCCCACCAATGCCCTGGCAGCATTTATGGACTTGATGAACCGTGTATTCAGGCCGTATCTTGATCAGTTCATCATTGTTTTCATTGACGACATCTTGGTTTATTCTCGGAGCCGGGAGGAGCATGAGCAGCACTTGCGTATCACATTGCAGACTTTGAGGGAGCATCGGTTGTTCGCCAAATTTTCCAAGTGCACATTCTGGTTAGACAGTGTCGACTTCTTGGGGCACATGGTGACGGGAGATGGTATTTGTGTGGACCCGAAGAAGATCGAGGCAGTTCAGCGTTGGCCCAGACCGGTATCAGTTACAGAGGTTCGCAGCTTTTTAGGTCTGGCCGGCTATTATCGATGTTTTGTCCAGGATTTCTCCCATATTGCTGCACCGTTGACCGGGTTGACCCGGAAGGGGGTTCCTTTTGATTGGACCGAGGCATGTGAGGATAACTTCCAGCAGTTGAAGACTCGTCTGACTACTGCACCATTGTTATCATTGCCTTCAAGATCAGGCGGTTTCGTGGTATATTGTGATGCTTCTCGAGTAGGGCTGGGCTGTGTGTTGATGCAGCACGATAGAGTTATTACGTATGCTTCTCGGCAATTGAGGAAACACGAACAGAAATACCCCACTCATGATTTAGAGATGGCTGAAGTGGTGTTTGCACTCAAGATCTGGAGACATTACCTATACGGCGAGTCGTGCCAGATATTCACTGACCACAAGAGCTTGAAGTATATCTTTCAGCAGCGAGATCTGAATCTGAGACAGCACTGTTGGATAGATTTGGTGAAAGATTATGACTGCGAGATTCTATACCATCCGGACAAGGCGAATGTGGTGGCAGATGCTTTGAGCAGGAGGCCCGGAGGTAGCTTATCTTGTTTGAGCGCAGTACAGATGCAGTCGACGGCGGATTGGCAGGTGTTATGTGACGGCAGAGTGCAATTCGAGTTTACTCCTACAGGGGGACAGCTGGCCCATTTCAGAGCACGCCCACAGTTACTTGACCGTATCCGCGAGGCACAGTCCGGTGATGCCCGTATTTTAGAGATTATCGAGCAGATTCGGCAGGGCAGAGTTTCCGAGTTCGTGATTGATGATCATGGGATACTTCGATTTGGGACTCAACTGTGCATACCAGATTCTGGGGGACTGAGGCGTGATATTCTTGAGGAGGCACATAGATCAGTATACAGTGTTCATCCAGGTTCCACCAAGATGTACCGTGATTTGAGAGATGTTTACTGGTGAGACGGGATGAAGAAAGATGTTATAGACTTTATGTCGAGATGCCTGACTTGTCAGCAAGTCAAGGCTGAGCACCAGAGGCCAGCCGGCGAGTTACAGCCTTTGCCCATTCCTGAGTGGAAGTGGGAACAGGTCTCCATGGACTTCATTGTGGGTCTACCCAGGACCAGTCGAGGGTATGACTCTATTTGGGTGATTATGGATCGACTGACGAAAGCGGTTCACTTCCTGCCAGTGAAGACCACTTTTGGATTTGCTCAGTACACCCAGGTTTATAATGATGAGATCGTACGACTGCATGGCGTCCCGACTTGCATCGTGTCCGACCGGGGCACCCAGTTTACCAGCCGATTATGGCAGAAACTTTAGGAGGCTTTGGGCACCCGATTGAGTTTTAGCACAGCTTTTCATCCATAGACTGACGGTCAGTCAGAGCGCACTATTCAGACTCTTGAGGACATGCTCAGATCTTGTATTTTAGATTTCGGTGGTAGCTGGGATCGTCATTTGCCCTTGATCGAGTTCTCCTATAATAATAGCTTCCAGGAGACAATTCAGATGGCACCTTTCGAGGCTTTATATGGGAGGAGATGTCGATCACCTGTATGTTGGACAGAGCTCAGGGAGAGTAGTATTTTGGGGCCGCAGACCGTACAGGAGACGACCGAAAAGATCCAGCTAATTCGAGATAGGATGAGGGCAGCACAGAGTAGGCAGAAATCATATGCTGACAGGCGCCGTCACCGACTCGAGTTCGCTGTTGGCGATCATGTTTTCCTGAGGGTCTCTCCGATGAAGTGCGTGATGAGATTTGGGCGAAAAGGAAAGCTTAGTCCTAGATATGTTGGTCCCTTCGAGATCCTAGAGCGTGTCGGTTCGGTGGCTTATCGGTTGGCTCTTCCGCCCGGTTTCCCTGATGTTCACCCCGTGTTCCATGTTTTGATGCTCCGAAAGTACCTTCATGACCCTTCCCATGCGATTCAGCACCAGATGACCCAGCTGGAGCGCGACCTTTCATTCACCAAGAAGACGGTGGTCATTTTGGATCAGCAGGTAAAGAGAATGAGGTCGAAGGTTATACCGTCCGTAAAGGTTCTTTGGCGTGGCCCGAACAGCGAGGAGGTCACCTGGGAGACCAAGGACGAGATGAGGAAGAAATATCCCCATCTTTTTAAAGGTACGCATAGTTAAATTTTAAATTCGGGGACCGAATTTCTTTAAGGGGGGAAGATTGTAACGCTTTGAATTTTCCTTTAGGTAGTTTTTCGATAATCGGTAAAATAAACGGTATTTTCCGTAAAATGTCAAACTAATTATTTTTCAATATAGGCCTAATTATACAAAATTTAGATAAGAAATTGCTAGTAATTGGTTAATTAATTGTCACTTAAAAATTTCTAGCCATTTATAAAAATTTCCAGTCATTTATAAAAATTTCCTTAATTAATTATTTTTAATATTATTTTAAGCTTTTAAATATACATTAAATTAGTGATAAATACAAATTTAAATGGGTAAATTACATACTTAGGAACCATTATAAACTAAAATCTAGTGTTAACAAAAATTTTATCAAGACTTTCCTAGATTGGTTGTTCTATGGTTTAAAAATGAAATAAAATGGGGTTTTTTTTATAAAGAATGATGTGAAAGCATTAAATGAACTTGTGGGGTTCTTTCTTCATGGAAATTTCCACACTCTTCTCTCATTTTCCCCCTTCCCACCCCCAGGCCGAAACCTCCTGCTGTTGTTCCTTCTTTTCCTCCATTGCATTTTGCTTCAAAATTCTGTCAAAAATCCACCGAAATCCACAATTTTCTTCACAAATTCAACACTAATCCCTATTCTACCTCTTCTCAAGCCAAAATTTGTTTAAAACATGGAGAAAGGAGGTGTCTTTGGAGGCTAAGTGCAAGAGGTTCAAAACTTGTGAGGTGAAAATTCTAATCTAATTGTTAAATTGTAGTTCAAATATGCTAAATTAGATATTTAAAGTGTGAAAATGGGTTATAATTTCTTGTTTAGGAAATTCTAGAAAAGGGTTGCTTTTGGATTAGGGTTTGAAGCATTTCTAATAGGTTAAATTAGGTGTAGTGGTTATCTAGTGGGTTAGTTTGGATAATTATGCTACATTGTGATCGCTATATCGTTAATCCGCGATGTTTGCATCGAAATTGAAACTTTAGCGCTTACTAGGTTTTTCATATATTTAGGAGGTGATCTAATTTTGAAATCTTGACGATATTAATAGCATCTCCTACGAATTTTAGGGTGTGCGAATGCGGAATTTGGTTTAATCGGGTTTTAGTTTTGACGGTTGCTCCGAAACGACGATTTTAGTTAAGGCTTTAGTGGTTTTCGTGTGTGTTCCGCGCACCGAGTGCACGTTGTGCCTAACTTGTGAGCGTCGATCTTTTCATATTGTGACTTGCATCGTTTCATAAGGTGTAATCTTATGTTGTATGTTATGCAATTTTAGGATCGGTTGCGGAAACATCGGACGCGGCGCGCAAAAGCAAAGCGGTGGTTGGATCAGATTAGCGAGGCGTCCGGGTGAGTAGATGTATACATCTATGGGGAAATCGTCTGGATGGCGCCCCATAGTTAGGATCACTTTATTACTTGCAAACTATACGCATAGTTATTTAGTTAACCATCCCATTCATATGCATAGCTTTCTGGTTATCTATATACACATGTGTGATATCAGCTCTTAGGACACTTACACTGTAAGTCCACGTTGCCCACCCCGGTACTTGCAGGGAGGCGGAAAACGGAATAAAAATCGGATTTTTATGAGCTTAGGCAACATGGACTATAGCTAGAAGGATCATTGCTAAACAAAAACTTGCTAAAGCTAACTAGAAAAAAGCTAAGTGCTAGAAAGGTTATACCTTTGGTCTTTATGTCCTTCTCTCCTTGCTCCTTGGAGTAGTGGAAGGAGGTCACCTTGTCGTCTTCTCCCGTCAAAGAAAGATCCACCCGAAAGCCTCAACCTTTGGCTTCAACTCCAAGCTAGAAGTAACTAGGGTTCAAGAAGTGCTAATCCTTCAACCCTAGATGAGAGTAGAGATGATCAAGAGAGGGTTTTTCTCAAGCTCAAGTGTTTCTCAACACATGAGAGAGAAAGAGCTTGAGGGAGAGGAAGAACAAGAGAGAGAAAGGGTATGATAGAATGAGAGAATAATATGAAGCATTCTCTCATATATGTGAATTATTGTAATTAGATAATTAGTGAGATAATTGTCATGGCTAAATCAAGACATGACCATTATCATTTCATTTTTAATGCAAATTGCAAGGATCAAAGAGCATCTTCCAAATGAAATGATGATGGTCAAAGTGTCAACAAGGTCAACAAGTCAAGGTGGGTCAAATGGTCAACAACCATAACCATGCACAATTATTAAACTAATATCAATTAACAATAATACATATAAAAGCATTAGGGTTAATAAAATGACAATAGTCATTAACCCTAATCAAAGTCCTCTCCCTCAATCTCAAGCAACCGTGCATACGCACCCGCATTCGTGATCCGAGGAACACGAATACAATGAGAAAAAACAATCCCAAATCATATACTAGGATCCGGCTTAAACCAAAGCCCGCTAGTATAAACTGTCCGGACAACAAACGTGCACAAGTGCGCGAATGTGAACGAACCCTGTCGCAAAACCATGCGACCTCTACTCATTTTGCCTAAAGGCGAATAGCTCTCTGTGTGGGACTCTAAAGACTCGACACTACGCTGGCAGTGGGTTTAACCACAGACCGCAAGCGGCACTAGCTGTACGTAACGGTCCCCAGGTAGATGTCGATAAGAAGACTGACGAGGTGAACCCCATCCGAACTCCTACTGAGCCTGTATGTGACAATCTCCGTACAGTCCGGTCTGTTCGTCTGATACATCGCATGGCGGGCCTAGGAGGGCGGTGAACGTCAGTCCCCTAATAGCGGTACAAGTCGTTTCGGAGTGTAGCCCAGAACACCCTGAGATAACACTGAAAACCTACCAGTATATCTCGCTTGCCCTGGCCAGGGACTACTCGTGTAATGGCTCTCCTAGACACAGCGCGATGTCAACCCCCAATACCGGGAGAGACGAATCCTGTCTAACCGTCACTGCCTCCAAGTGCTTCGGGACTGCACCCAAAAACTACCTGTTTGCACGACTCCTTTGAGCCGTGGTAAGGTAGTAATCAAAGTGCAGTGGGAACACACTCGAGGCGAAGTGACAGTGTCAAGTCAGCGGACTAAGCTGTACTCATGTCACCTGGGAACTGATAACTGACGATAGGTATAATACCAACCAACAGTACCCGACGAGTCCTGTCCAGTGTACTCGTAACCCAACGAGCACCCGCATACTATCTCAAGTACGACGTACTGACGGCTGTGGGACAGACTGTCTCCCACGCTGGGATGAGAAGCGCATACGCTAGTCTACTCCGGAGTATCGATGCCCTGTCTCGATAGTCCAATGACTAGGGACCTGTATAAGGATGTGCTTAAAGATCACCCAGCTCCCACGAGTGTGAGCGCCATCACAACGCTGGTAATCAAGCAAAGATCCTAAGGGCTCTACTAATATGTATATCAGCAATATGCTAAAAGAAACACACGCACATATTAAAGCAGAGACAAACCAAGTAGCATACTACCATTTCGAGCAAGATTGTATATACAACTGTGAATATCCCAAGCTTCCATCAAGTAATATACAAGCTAGTATGATACTGTAATGGCCTCTAGGGTATATACACTAACAATCTCCCACTTGCACTAAGGCCATATACTGGCGTATCGAAGACCTATCATCTCGATCAGCCGCTCGAACTGAGTCTGGGGCAAGGCCTTGGTGAATGAATCTGCAGTGTTATCCTCTGATGCAACTCTCCGGACCTCGATCTCCTGGCGATCTACGATCTTCCTGATCAGGTGATACCGCCTTAAGATGTGTCTGGATTTCTGATGGGACCTGGGTTCCTTCGCTAAAGCTATAGCCCCGTTGTTGTCGCAATACAGAGGTATTGGGTCAACAATGGACGGAACCACCTGAAGTTCTCTCAAGAACTTCCTCATCCAGACAGCTTCTTTTGCGGCATCTGATGCAGCGATGTATTCCGCTTCCATAGTCGAGTCAGCAACGGTTTCCTGTTTGGAGCTCTTCCAACACACCGCCCCTCCATTAAGGGTAAAGAAAAAACCCGACATGGACTTGGAATCATCCTTGTCACTCTGGAAGCTGGAGTCAGCAAAGGCCTCAATCTGCAGGTCTTTTCCACCAAACACCAAGAACATCTCCTTGGTCCTTCTCAGGTACTTGAGAATGTTCTTTACTGCTATCCAATATTTCTCCCCAGGGTTTGACTGATACCTGCTTACCACACTCAGTGCATAAGCCACATCCGGTCTGGTACACAACATCGCATACATTATAGAGCCTACCGCAGAAGCGTAGGATATAATAGACATGCGATCCCTCTCCAAATCAGTCTTGGGAGACATCTCTTTGGAGAGGGTGATCCCGTGACAAGCCGGTAGATTACCGCGCTTGGAATCTTCCATACTGAATCTCTTCAGTATGGTGTCGATGTACCTGGACTGTGAAAGTCCTAATATCCTCTTGGATCTGTCACGGTAGATCCGGATACCCAGAATGTATGAGGCATCACCCAGGTCTTTCATGGAGAACCTGTGTGACAAGAACCCCTTGACAGATTGTAGCATAGGAATGTCATTTCCTATTAAGAGAATGTCATCCACGTATAAAACGAGGAATACTACAGTTCTCGCTACAAATCTACAATAGATGCATGGTTCATCTGGATTTTTGATAAAGCAAAATTCCTTGACCGTCTCATCAAAACAGATGTTCCAACTCCGCGATGCCTGCTTTAGTCCATAAATGGAATTAAGCAACTTGCACACCTTTCCGCTGCTCCCACTCTGAATGAAACCCTCTGGCTGATCCATATAGACACACTCCTCTAAATGTCCATTTAGAAAAGCTGTCTTTACGTCCATCTGCCAAATCTCATAATCGTGGAAGGCAGCAATGGCAAGAAGGATCCGAATGGATTTCAGCATAGCTACTGGAGAAAAGGTTTCGTCATAGTCCAAACCAGGTCGCTGACGAAAACCCTTTGCTACCAGTCTAGCTTTATAGGTCTCAACCTGTCCATCTATACCAATCTTCCTTTTGAAGATCCACTTGCATCCTACGGGTTTTACCCCATCTGGAGCAATGTCCAACGTCCATACTTTGTTGGTGTACATGGACTCCATTTCGGTCCGCATTGCATCCAGCCATTTTACCGAGTCGACGCTCTGAATGGCTTGCTGGAAGCTAGTAGGCTCATCAAGGTCTATGATGCAATCCTCTCTATCCCCGTTAATGAGAAAACCGTAGTATCTCTCGGGCGGATGAGACTGCCTACTACTCCTGTGGAGTGGCGTGGGAATGTCCTGATCTTTCGAACCCTCTGGTTCTACTAAGCTTTCAGTAATAGCTTGTGGTTCTGGAATTTCTTCCAGTTCTATTGCGCTCCCACTTATTCTTTTTCTAAGAACTGATGTTCCAGAAAATGGGCATTGCGAGAAACAAGGACTTTTTGTTCCTCTGCGTAATAGAAAAGATACCCCCTGGAGTTCTTTGGGTATCCCACAAACTTGCACAGTACTGAGCGTGCCTCTAGTTTGTCCGCATACTGCTTTTTGACATAAGCTGGACATCCCCAAATCTTCAAGTATTGAAGATAGGGTTTCTTCCCACTCCATAACTCATATGGTGTGGTAGGCACAGTCTTAGTGGGAACACGGTTCAAAAGGTATGCAGCTGATTCTAGCGCATATCCCTAGAACGATCGCGGCAACTCAGCATTACTCATCATGGACCGTACCATATCCAATAGGGTTCGGTTCCGTCTCTCCGATACACCGTTATGTTGCGGAGTGTATGGAGGAGTACTGAGAGAGAATTCCATTCTCTTTTAAGTAACCTAGGAACTCGGCACTCAAGTATTCACCACCTCGATCAGATCTCAGTGCCTTGATACTTTTGCCTGTTTGTTTTTCTACTTCATTCTTATATTCCTGGAACTTATCAAAAGCTTCGGATTTATGCTTCATTAAGAAAACATGTCCGAACCTTGAGAAATCATCCGTAAAAGTAATGAAGTAAGAATAACCGCTTCGCGCATGTGTAGACATTGGACCGCACACGTCGCTGTGTACGAGTCCCAAGAGCTCGCTCGCTCTTACTCCGTGTCCAGTGAACAGAGTCTTTGTCATCTTTCCCTTGAGACAGGATTGACAAGTTGCATACGATTGATATTCGAACGAATCCAAATATCCTTCTGCATGTAACTTAGTCAACCTTCTCTCATTGATGTGACCCAGTCTACAATGCCATAAGAAAGTTTTATCGATTTCTGGAGACTTTCTTTTGTGTGCATTCTGGACATTGAAAATCTGTGGCTGGTTTAATACGTATAAACCGTTGTTCAATGTACCTGACCCAATCAAAACTTGATTAAGGTGAATGTTCACTACATTACTTACAAATGAAAATTCATAACCTTCTTTAGATAATAAAGATAAAGAAATGATATTACAGGTTGCATTTGGTACATAATAACAACTACGCAAAACCAAAAAATGTCCATCCGACAATCCCAGATGATAGTCCCCCACGGCCTCAGCATCCATGCTAGAACCGTTTGCAACTCTGAGGGTCATGTCACCTGCCTTCAAAACTCTACGCTTTCTCAACGCCTGCAAAGAATTAAAGATATGAGATCCTGATCCGGTATCCAATACTCAGGACGTAGAGTTTATTGATAGACAGTTTTCAATAACATACACACCTGAAGCTGAAGCTGCAACTCGCTTCAAATCCTGTGTTCTGGCTTTCCAAGCCTTGCAATCCTGTTTCCAGTGACCACTTTTGTGACAATAGAAGCATTCTTCCTTCCCCGCCAGCTTTCCCGCTACCTTTGTTGCTTTTCCTTTTCCCTTCGTATCCACTTTACTGACACCGCCTCTTGGTTTGGCGGGGGCTTCCTCTTCTTGCCCTTGGCTTTCTCCCTGGACCGAGAAGAGGAAGATCCTCCTACAAACAAAGTGGATGTCTCCCTACCCTTCTGTAGGGTGCCCTCAGCAATCCTCAACATGTTCAGAAGCTCAGAAAGTTCAACCTCCTTTCCTTGCATGTTGAAGTTAAGAATAAACTGGGCGTAAGTGGAAGGAAGGGACTGGAGAATCAAATCAATATAGAGTTCATTCTCCAACGTGGTCCCAAGGTCCGCGAGCTCCTCAATGTAGCCAATCATCTTAAGCACGTGTTCCGCTACCGATGATCCGACGGCCAACCTTGCCGAAAATAACTTCTTCGACACTTCGTATCTTGCGATACGAGACTGATCTCCATACAGTTCTTTTGTATGAAGAAATATGGACTCTAGGTCCATATTCTCGTGCCTCCTCTGATGTCCGTTGTCCATCGAGGCTAGTACGAGGCATCTGGCCTTCGCGCAATCTATTTCCCAGGTCTTGTAGATTTCCCTATCTACGACACTGGTTTTGGGACCTGGGACAGGGGGAGCTTTGGTGGTAAGGACATACCCCAACTTGTCGTAAGTGATTGCCATCTTGACATTCCTGAGCCAATCTTTGTAGTTTGGCCCTGTCAATATGTTTTTATCTAGTAATAACTTAAGTCCGGTCATCTTGAATGGTCGCTGCAATTAGGAGAGAGAAAAGAAACACTTTAGCATGATGCTCTTGCAAGTTTAGAGTGGTTTTTAATTTGTCTAAACTGGATGGCTCCCACTGTCTCTCGAATCCCTTCTCAAACCGTAAAGAAAGGATTAGTCAGGATCAATCTCACCGTACAATACTTGCTTAACCGTTCAGCCAGGCTAGTGTCGGTACTTCGAGGGAGGTTTTCCAACGCTTTCGCGAAGTTCCTTAATTAAGTAACCTCTTTTCCCTGTGGGCGTAGCCCCGCTAACACCTTTCTAGACACCTACTAAGTTTATAGCATTGATCGTTAAGTGAGAGTTTTCCCGAGGAGTAGCATATACTCACAGTAGGATCGGGATCCAAATATCATCGCGTGATAAAACCGAAGGAATCCTACCAGAATTATCACACTCCAAATGGTATGCAGCGCTAGCAAGTTTCAGTACTTATGAAACTCCCGATGTGTATTTTTGCCCCATGCTCTTATGACCTTGGCGTGAGGTCAAAATGTCATAAGTCACATGTCAAGTTCTTCCCATCATTATCCTGGTTAATTTGAACCCACCCGTACCTAACCTTGACGTAGGCCAAAATGGCAGTACGACTGTCTCAAACCAACGCATTCTATCTATGCAACAAATAAATATCCGGCAGCTACCAATCACTATGCCTTGGCGTGAGGTCAAAATACATAGCTTGAATACTACCGAATTTTTAACTGAAATGATGGAGGGCTACGGATGGTTTTGGCGAAACCATGAACGTAGTGAACTTGATATAATCGATGGAACGAGATAGCTTTTAAAAAGGAGTGGTTCAAGCTCCGCGTTTAAAAGTTTAGTTTTGAAAAGAACCGAGTGGTTTTCAAAGTGTTCCAATCGACTTTTACTTGGTTTATTTTCTTGCATTAGTTCTTTTAATGCGTCCCATCATTTAATCCTACCATTGCAGAAAACAACCAAAATATGACGTACGATTATGCCATTCGCATTTGCCACGGGGCCCCGTCATCACCCGTTAGGTTACTTAACTAACGACAGAGCGGGGGCTGGGCTAGCGCGGCTGTAAAACATAAGCAACGTCTAAATAGTTATCATATATAAATATATAGCAATGATAGACATTACAGATCACAGATGAATACATTGGATATACTAGGAATCCGCAATCCGTTCGAGCCTGCAACGAAAAGCGGATTACACGGTCGCGGTGAATAGCCAATACCCCACCCAAGACCCCTACGGGTGCGGCAAACTACCCGCCAAGTACCCGAAGCGAAGCAACCTCCCTCACCACCGTGAGTAGGACACTCGGCACTTCGAGATACCCGGTAGTTTGTGCACCCCCTCCATGGATCTATCCTAGGAGCAAAAACAGTAAAAAGAATTATACAATGACGGCTACAACCCCGACCCGGTTGTGCGGCCAAACAAATAATAATATTACATCAATTTACATATTACAATGAATGAAAGTAAAAGCAACACTCATCTCACATCCACCCCGGCTATTCATCCGCGACAATCCAACCCATTCATATACACATACCAGTATCAATCACAGATCACAGATATGTATAACCCCGACTAATCGACATATAGCGATTAGCCGACGTTCAATACATACAAACATCACAGATATAACCGTCATAGTCAAAGTGTAGTGAAGTTCCGGAAAAAAATACGGATTTATAGGCCCCCAAAAATAAATTTCTATTCTGGAAAATCTGGGCACATAAACATATCTTAAAAATCCTAAAACCAAGCCAGAGATACACTGCACCAAACTCGACCCAATGAAGAGCCAACTTGGCCGTGGTTGCGCGGCAATAGCATGCTATTGCCGCGGAACCGCGGCTCCTTGGTCGAGTCACTGGACCGGGTTTGGTGGTTATCATTAAAAAACCCTGAGACGATTTTTGGAGTTTAACAAATTTTGTTTTGACCAGAAAAAATTTTAACAGAAACTAGGGTTTTTGAAAACTCGGTTTTTGGATTTTTCGGTTTTGAACTTCGTTACACTTCACTACCTAGCTAGTTTATGTTTAGTTAGGCTCTGATACCACTGTAAGTCCACGTTGCCCACCCCGGTACTTGCGGGGAGGCGGAAAACGGAATAAAAATCGGATTTTTATGAGCTTAGGCAACATGGACTATAGCTAGAAGGATCTTTGCTAAACAAAAACTTGCTAAAGCTAACTAGAAACTAGCTAAGTGCTAGAAAGGTTATACCTTTGGTCTTTATGTCCTTCTCTCCTTGCTCCTTGGAGTAGTGGAAGGAGGTCACCTTGTCGTCTTCTCCCGTCAAAGAAAGATCCACCCGAAAGCCTCAACCTTTGGCTTCAACTCCAAGCTAGAAGTAACTAGGGTTCAAGAAGTGCTAGTCCTTCAACCCTAGATGAGAGTAGAGATGATCAAGAGAGGGTTTTTCTCAAGCTCAAGTGTTTCTCAACACATGAGAGGGAAAGAGCTTGAGGGAGAGGAAGAACAAGAGAGAGAAAGGGTATGATAGAATGAGAGAATAATATGAAGCATTCTCTCATATATGTGAATTATTGTAATTAGATAATTAGTGAGATAATTGTCATGGCTAAATCAAGACATGACCATTATCATTTCATTTTTAATGCAAATTGCAAGGATCAAAGAGCATCTTCCAAATGAAATGATGATGGTCAAAGTGTCAACAAGGTCAACAAGTCAAGGTGGGTCAAATGGTCAACAACCATAACCATGCACAATTATTAAACTAATATCAATTAACAATAATACATATAAAAGCATTAGGGTTAATAAAATGACAATAGTCATTAACCCTAATCAAAGTCCTCTCCCTCAATCTCAAGCAACCGTGTATACGCACCCGCATTCGTGATCCGAGGAACACGAATACAATGAGAAAAAACAATCCCAAATCATATACTAGGATCCGGCTTAAACCAAAGCCCGCTAGTATAAACTGTCCGGACAGCAAACGTGCACAAGTGCGCGAATGTGAACGAACCCTGTCGCAAAACCATGCGACCTCTACTCATTTTGCCTAAAGGCGAATAGCTCTCTGTGTGGGACTCTATAGACTCGACACTACGCTGGCAGTGGGTTTAACCACAGACCGCAAGCGACACTAGCTGTACGTAACGGTCCCCAGGTAGATGTCGATAAGAAGACTGACGAGGTGAACCCCATCCGAACTCCTACTGAGCCTGTATGTGACAATCTCCGTACAGTCCGGTCTGTTCGTCTGATACATCGCATGGCGGGCCTAGGGGGCGGTGAACGTCTGTCCCCTAATAGCGGTACAAGTCGTGTCGGAGTGTAGCCCAGAACACCCTGAGATAACACTGGAAACCTACCAGTATATCTCGCTTGCCCTGGCCAGGGACTACTCGTGTAATGGCTCTCCTAGACACAGCGCGATGTCAACCCCCAATACCGGGAGAGACGAATCCTGTCTAACCGTCACTGCCTCCAAGTGCTTCGGGACTGCACCCAAAAACTACCTGTTTGCACGACTCCTTTGAGCCGTGGTAGGGTAGTAATCAAAGTGCAGTGGGAACACACTCGAGGCGAAGTGACAGTGTCAAGTCAGCGGACTAAGCTGTACTCATGTCACCTGGGAACTGATAACTGACGATAGGTATAATACCAACCAACAGTCCCCGACGAGTCCTGTCCAGTGTACTCGTAACCCAACGAGCACCCGCATACTATCTCAAGTACGACGTACTGACGGCTGTGGGACAGACCGTCTCCCACGCTGGGATGAGAAGCGCATACGCTAGTCTACTCCGGAGTATCGATGCCCTGTCTCGATAGTCCAACGACTAGGGACCTGTATAAGGATGTGCTTAAAGATCACCCAGCTCCCACGAGTGTGAGCGCCATCACAACGCTAGTAATCAAGCAAAGATCCTAAGGGCTCTACTAATATGTATATCAGCAATATGCTAAAAGAAACACACGCACATATTAAAGCAGAGACAAACCAAGTAGCATACTACCATTTCGAGCAAGATTGTATATACAACTGTGAATATCCCAAGCTTCCGTCAAGTAATATACAAACTAGTATGATACAGTAATGGCCTCTAGGGCATATACACTAACATACACCATTACCATTGGCTTATATTGCACGCGCACTATTCATGTGAACACACACGCCTTTGGTAATTGCCATACCACGAGCACTGTAGAACCTGCTTAGTTCAGTATTAAACACTTGCATCATATATGATACATTGAATTGCATAGCATGTATATACCTCACTTCATCATCATGCTTATATAGATTCCTAGCCACAAATCACATTGCATATCTTTGATATCATAAGCATTTATCATATACAACATGTTGGGTATTATGATTTTCTTGAGAATTTCAGTATTGATGAGATTTCTGGATTTTGGGGAAAACCGCAAGAATTTAACAAAAGTTTAATATCATCATTTTTAAAATAAGTTGCGGTTTTCTCGTGATGTATGTGTCGTCCACCATGAGTTTTCATGTTTTCTGTTGGATTTCGAGACCCGATTTGAGGAGTGGATGAATCGTCTCGGGTACATGGTAGGCCCGGTATGGTATCCCGGGGCAAGAAGATCGAGTTATAGACGATGAGCCTGGCAGGGGAAGACTACCTACCGGTGTTGTCTGGCGCGGCGGATATCCGGAGGATACCGACCGTTGTCGTGAGATTGATGATATGGGCCGATCCGGACTGACGGAGCCCGAGGTATTGAGGCATTGATATAGTGAGATATTGAGACAGATATATTTCCATATTTGGTGTCGATACTTAACACGGTTTTCGGATGATTCCATTGATGGTACCTTGGCTATTGTACAGATTTTTTTCTAACTTAAGAATGCAAAAATCATCATATTTAAACACTTAAAGATTTCGTATTGATTTTGCATCCATGTGCATACATATTAGTAGCATCGCATTATACTTAGATATGCAGATTGCGACGCATTTGCGTGCATTCTTACGATAGCCTTATTAGATGTTATTTTCTACTCATGAGCTGGCAACTCACCCCCGTTATGCTACAGTGTCTTGCAGGTCGGACCCGTCAGTCTCGTAGCGGCGGGCGTATCTTTTCATTGGCTTCTTTTGCTCAGACTCGCGACATTGCTCGTAAGTAGGTTGCGATGACACTTTGTCTCTTTTTGTACTATCATTATATCTAGTATTCTCCATCTACCACTTCTTATTTGTATATACGACCTAGTGATGAGACTGAGAGATTTGTGTATATGTGGGTTCTCGGGGGTCGAGCTCACTTGAGCCGACGTTGTGTTTTCTTTATTTTTGTGCTTCTTTATACTTATTTGCTTGATATCATTTACATATTGCGTGTGGTTGTGATGGGCCTTGGGCGACGAGCTAGCTCCCGTTTGGGGATGCCATTATATCATTACAGGTTATATATCTTGTTGTACCCATTTTGGGGGCTAGTATTTACAAAGGAGACTCTGCCGAAATTTTCGGAAAAATTTTGATGTTTTTAAAAAGGAATTAATATAACTTAATTGGTTTAAAAATCATTTTCATAAAAGATTTCTCCTTCACTCTTATTGTTTATGGTTTAGATTTTCTGGGCTTTGGCTGACTTAGGTTGCGTTACGCCTTGAGACGTCTCATAATCTAAGTGCCAGTCACGTTCCGTACCTTCGGGTCGTGACACTCTCGCTGCGACAGATCTAATGCGGAAGCGTCAACTAAGAACATGACCCGGGGAAAGTTATAACTGTCGTAGAAACGGGGCCATTTGTGGACTCCGAAAGCACCAAGCACGTGCATCTCGGCCCAGGACGTAAAGTAGTGCAACGGAAGATGTACACGTTTTACCCCAGGTTGAGTAGTATCCGCTGCCAAGCTCAGGCCATGGTATAGATGAGCCAGCCTCGCAATTCTAACGGCCACACGCGTCCCCGCAACCATGCGGTGGGCTAGGTAAAAGACTGACGGCCTCATATAGCGAGGGTGTATCGGAAGCACGAATCAGTTCAACCACAAGCCAAAAACCCCCAGGAAGAATGTCTCTTCATCGACGTCTGAAGCAGCGAGCTCTGCAAAAGGAACGACCGGGGTGTCTGGAACGAAAAAGCTTCTTGAATCTGCTTCCGCCGTCAGCTGGTTATCCAAACCGAAACCAAACGGGTCGTTAAGCCTAGCGAATTTTGCGGCTTATTTTGACAAGACTTCTGGGCGAAGAAAGCGAGCGATAAAGTCTGTAAAGCTAACTCCATGCCCTCCAGACTCTAGAAATAGACTCTCGTAAATGTTCAACACCTTAATTAGGCTTGGGAATCGATGTTGAACGGCATTCTCCGGGGTAAGGCCCATCACTACCGGTTTGGTGGCAAAGATGTACTCGTCAGGGGGTAATATCTCCTCGTAATGTTCCCCTCTGACGGGTAAGCCAGAGATCTCCGCGAACTCCTCCAAGGAAATTGAAACATCCCGATCCGATAGAAGAAAGGTGTGAGTCGGAATGTTCCATTGCTCCTGGAAATCTTTGACCCACCATACATACGGCGCGGGATATTGAAAAAGCGACGCATAAATTGCAGGATACAACCCGAGCTTCAGCAACAGCGACTTCTTGGCCGACAGGATGTATTGAGCCCACTGCAGGTATCCGGCTGAATGGAGAGGAGTCAAACCAATCATTTATACATGTCCCTAAGGGCGCGACTCGCCTTGACATATGTGTCTCCCCAAGATATCCAAAGCCATCGGAGGCCGTACGGGTATTGAAGCCATAGAAGGCTGAAGACGACCCTCCGAGGTCCAGTTAACCTCCTCTACAGCGTAATTCACTTGAGGCGAGTCGGCATAGTGAATTGCTGAAATGGGCTCTGAGGGTACTGCAAAAGAAAAACTGCGCCGACCCTGCATAATCTAATTGTACCACGACCCCCATAGGTGAAGAGATTTCTGCTCTGGGTCATGATCTTAATGAGCGCGAAGACTTCCCGATCCACGGGCGTGTCAGCAAAGGCGCTCTCTGAACGAACAAAAAGAAAGGAAGAATCGAAAGCCATGGTACCTGCACGAAAAAAGGCGAGTCTTAGTTGCCAACGCTATAATCCGAATTCTGACACTTAGTACTTTAAAATTGTGCCACATTACAATGCAGGAGAAAGGGACTAAGGGGGGCCTACAAAATCAAAGTGACGGCTCATCATTGATGAGACAGTCACTCATTAATGAGGGAATCCTAAAAAGATTCTCATTTAATGAGAAACTCATCGGACCAAGGAGTTGAACTCCCTCGAGAGCAGTGCTCTGCAGACAGAAATCATATCTGTCAAATGTAATTAAGAGGGGAATAAAAATTCCCCAGAAATTTCTAAAAGAGCTATGCTCTGTAAAAGCGATGGTATAAGGTAAAACCCCAAGATCTTTAAAGATCTAAAATACAAATCCTGTAAACTCTAAGAGTTCTTCATTAACGGGTTAAGAAACCCTAAAAAGGATTTTTTTTTTTTTTTAGATCTATGATGTAAGAAGAGCAAAGCTCTGTTTTCATTTAACGGGTTAAGAAACCCTAAAAAACATCTATAAGATCTGTGATCTAAGAAGAGCAAAACTCTATTTAAAGGGTTCGAGCATAATCCTTACCAAATTTTTGGACAAAATTATAACTCTAAAAGAGTTTCTTTAGGCAGAGATCTAAGCTCTGAAAAAGAGAATTAAATTCTCGGAAGAAGAAAGAAGAGAAGAAAATGAACAGCAGTCATCTTAAGGGCCAAAGGCCCTACTTATAGGCAGGGGAAGCCAATTCAACTTCCAAGATGATCCAACGGTGAAAAAGCTGCCACCGCTGCACCCACGTGTGAGCCACGTGAGCGCAACGGTGGGGGGAATTTGTTTCCTCCAAATAATAGAAGAGTAAGGCTCTGTTCAAAATTTGAAAAGAGACAACACCTCACGTGTCTTGCACGAGGGCGCCAGCGCCGAGAGTTAAAAACTCTGAGGCAGCGCCTCACGTGCCTTGCACGAGGGCGCCAGCGCCGAGAGTTAAAAACTCTGAGGCAGCGCCTCACGTGCCTTGCATGAGGGCGCCAGCGCCAAGAGTTAAAAAAAAACTCTGAGGCAGCGCCTCACGTGCCCCGCACGAGGGCGCCGGCGCCAGAACTAAAAGTTCTCTGCCGTTGGATCAAAGATCCAACGAAGATGATAAATCATCAAAATACAGAATTAAATTCTGTTAAGGAAATATTCCTCAAATCTATCTGAACGAGAAAGATTACTCTCTGTAAAACAGAGCACCGTTGGATTAAAAATCTAAGGGTGATTAAAAATCACCAAGCTACAAAATAAGCTCTGTTTGAGAAAATATTTCCCCAATCTTTCTAAACAAGAAAGATTACTCTGTAAATCAGAGCACCGTTGGATTAAAGATCCAATGGTGATTAAAAAATCACCAAGCTACAGAATAAGCTCTGTAGGGGAAAATATTTTCCCCAATCTTTCTAAACAAGAAAGATTACGCTCTGTAAAACAGAGCACCGTTGGATTAAAGATCCAATGGTGATTAAAAATCACGAAGCTACAGAATAAGCTCTGTATGGAAAATATTTTCCCAATCTTGTTAAAAATAAGAAAAATATCTTCTGTAAAATAGAAATCCTTGGATCAAAGATCCAACGGTGGATAAAATCCTCAAATCAATTAAGGATCTCTCAATGAGAGATTTCTTTAACTAAATCAACAAACTTGCCTCCACTATATATAGGACCCAAGACTTCAAATCTTGTATAGAGGAACCCCCCCCCCATAAACTTCAAGTTCAAAAGAAGAGCAAGCAAAAAAAAAGCTTTATGAGAGAAGAAGGAAGAATAACTTTCTTCAAGGTAAATAAAGATAATAGAGATCAGAGCACTCACCTGCATATTTAAGGGTTTAACCCTCATAAAAGAACATAGTTCTTTCTCTGGATCTGAGATCCATGAGACAAGTCTCCCACAAATGAGAATTCAATTCTCGTGAGGATGAATTTGTTCTTGGGGATTGAAGATCCAGGGGAGAACAAAGAATCGAACTCTTTATAAAAACGCACAAAGAAAGAAACAGCGCCGAGCGCCCCACGTGCCCTTCACGTGGGCGCTGCTTAAAGAGTGCTTAGCACTCAGTGGTTGGCGCCCAGTGCCAAGCACCCCACGTGCCCCTCACGTGGGCCTGCTTAATAAAGAGTGCTTAGCACTCAGTGATTGGCGTCCAGCGCCAAGCGCCCCATGTGCCCCTCACATGATCGCCGCTTAACAATAGTGCCTAGTACTCGGTGGTTGACGCTCAGCGCCAAGCACCTCACGTGGGCGCCATAAAGAGTGTTTAACACTCCATAAAAAAACCGAAAAAAAGAGAGTGAGCGTCAGAGCCCATATCAATGCTCAGCGCTGTTTACACAGAAAAGGGACCAAGCCCAAATAAGTGTTTAACACTTTATTCAAAGACTGAGTGGGCTGAGTCCAAGTTGACCAAAAGTCCCTAATTCATATTAACCGAGCTCATGTGCTCACAATTTTTCCAAATTGGTCTTAGTCCGAAATACGACTATTGATCTTCCAACGGACATAAATTCAAGCGTACTGTTTCCCCCCAATAATAGAAAAAGCAAGGCTCTGTTCAAAATTTGAAAAGTGGCAGTGCCACACGTGCTTTATACGAGGGCGCCAGCGCCAAGAGTTAAAAACTCTGAGGCAGCGTCTCACGTGCCTTGCACGAGGGCGCCAGCGCCAAGAGTTAAAAAACTCTGAGGCAGCGCCTCACGTTCCCCGCACGAGGGCGCCGGTGCCAAGATTTAAAAACTCTGAGGCAGAGCCTCACGTGCCCTGCACGAGGGCGCCAGCGCCGGAACTAAATGTTCTCTGCCGTTGGATCAAAGATCCAACGGAGATGATAAATCATCAAAATACAGAATTAAATTCTATTGAGGAAATATTCCTCAAATATTTCTAAACAAGAAACATTATGCTTTATGTAATACAGAGCACTGTTGGATTAAAGATCCAATGGTGATTAAAAACCACCAAGCTACAGAATAAGCTCTGTATAAGGAAACATTTCCCCAATCTTTCTAAACAAGAAAGATTGCATTCTGTAAAACAGAGCACCGTTGGATTAAAAATCCAATGGTGATTAAAAAATCATTAAGCTACAGAATAAGCTCTATATGGGAAAATATTTCCCCAATCTTTCTAAACAAGAAAGATTACGCTCTATAAAACAAAGCACCGTTGGATTAAAGATCCAATGGTGATTAAAAATCATCAAATTACAGAATAAGCTCTGTATAGGAAAATATTTTCCCAATCTTATTAAAAACAAGAAAAATGTCTTCTGTAAAACAGAAGTCCTTGGATCAAAGATCCAACGGTGGATAAAATCCCCAAATCAATTAAGAAATCTCTCAATAAGAGATTTCTTTAACTGAATCAACAAATCTGTCTCTACTATATAAAGGCCCCAAGACTTCAAGTCTCGAAGAGAGGAACCCCCCTCCCTATAAACTTCAATTTCAAAAAGAAGAGCAAGAAAAAGAGCGTTAAGAGAGAAGAAAGAAGAACTTTCTTCAAGGTAAATAGAGATCATAGTATCTCATCTGCATACCCAAGGGTTTAACCCTTATAAAAGAACATAGTTCTTTCCTTGGATCTGAGATCCATGAGACAAGTCTCCCACAAATGAGAATTTAATTCTCGTAAGGATGAATTTGTTCTTAAGGATTGAAGATCCAGGAGAGAACAAAGAATTGAACTCTTCAGAAAAATGCATAAAGAAAGAAACAGCACCGAGCGCCTCACGTGCCCTTCACGTAAGCGCTGCTAAAATAAAGAGTGCCAGCACTCATCGGTTGGCACCCAGCGCCAAGCGCCCTACGTGCCCCTCACATGGGCGCTGCTTAATAAGGAGTGCTTAGCACTCAGTGGTTGGCGCCAAGCGCCCCACGTGCCCCTCACGTGGGCGCTAATAAAACAAAGAGTGCTCTGCACTCAATGGTCGGCGCTCGGCGCCAAGTGCCCCATGTGCCCCTCACGTGGGCGTTGTTTAACATAAAGCGCTCTGCAAACAGCGCCCAGCGCCATAAAGAGAGTTTAACACTCCATAAAAACAAAGAAATAGGGTGAGCGTCAGAGCCCATATCAATGCTCAGCATTGTTGCATATAAAAAGGACCGAGCCCAAACAAGTGTTAGTTGTATGTATGCCCTAGAGGCCAGTATTGTACAGATGATGTATATTGTATTGGATGCTTGGACATATATAGAGATGACTTTCTTGCTCGATATGATAGTATGCTATCTGGTTGCCCTTTATCTTAACATGTACACTTGTCCCTTTAAACTGTCTTATAGTTACATGTTGGTAAAGCCCTTAGGATGTGTACTTGACTACCTGGACTGTGATGCAGATCATACTAGTAGGGACATGGTAGTCCATAGGTACATCCTTCAAGGTCCCTAGTCGATGGTGTATCGAGACGGAGCATCGATATACCAGTGTAGACTAGCGTATACGCTTCTCGACCCATGAGATGGGCGATGGATGATCCCATATCCATTGGTGTTTGACATCAGAAATGGTATACGGGTGCTCAGTGGAGACTGGGTACACTGGACGGACTCGCCGAGAACTCCCAGATGGTATTATACCTCACGTCAGATGGCAGTTCTCAGGTGACACTTGTGCAGGTTAGTCTGTAGACCCGAGATCGTCATAGAGTCTTGTGTGATTCCCACTGTGCTTTGATCTCCACCTTACCACGTCCATGAGGGCGTGTAAAACGGTGGTCTTTGGGTACAGTCACGAGTCACATGGAGGCAATGAGCGATAGGAGGGGTTTCGTCTCTCCCGGTATTGGGGGTTGATGTTGCGCTGTGCTCGATTGGCCGTAACAGGGAAGTCCCTGGCCAGGGCTGATCAGAGATTTGCTGGTAAGTGTTACCAGTAGTTTCTCGACCCGTTATGAGCCTCACATCGGCACGACTTATCGGTTATTGGGGTCTGACGTTTACCACCCCTAGACTTGATATGCGACATATCAGACGAACAGACCGGACTGTACGGTAAGTGTTACTGGTTGGATTCACAGGAGTGTGAGCGGGCTAGCTCGTCGATCTTCTGATCGCTCAATACCCGGATGGCCGTTACGTTTAGCAGACCGCTTGCGGCTTGTGGGTGCTTGATATGATCATCATCTGCTACCGGCGTATTGACGAGTCTTTAGAGTCCTACACAGAGGTTTCCTGGCTCAAGCGAAACGAAATAGGAGCGCATATGAGATATGTGCAGGACCGAGAATAATGCGTGTATGTGATACCGTATTCCATTCTCGCGATGAATGTATCGATTGGTTATATGCGATATAACCTAGATATCGAATCAAGGATTGATTCGATAAGCCGATACACAGATACTAGTCGGTTGTATGCGATATGACCGGATCGTTAAATCAAGTGTTGATTTAATGATTTAATGTATAATTATATATTTGATATTTTACTTTGCATTAACTAGTATTGGTTCACTTTAAATGGATTTTCTCACTTGATGTTCACAAGTTGTATATGTGATATACTTTTTATGCACTTGATTGTATCATGTTTGATGATACATATACACTTGGATTTGTGTAAAGACTTAAACCATGTTTAGTGAATGGTTAGGGTTTCATATTTTCACTTAATATTTATCTTTTCTTTTTTGAGAAATAGATAAAAGAAAACAAAATGGTTTCTTTTTGTCATGAAGCTTGTTGAAGCTTCATGAAGCTTTGACCAAGTGACCATTTTGTCTTCATGCTTAACCCTAACCATTCCCACTAACCATGGTCTTTTCTCTACACCTAACCAAGGTTAGAAGATGATAAGTATTCATTTTATTATTCTTTTATAAAAAACACTTATCATATTCTTTCTTTTTCTTCATCATCTTCATCAAGAAAGAAAGCTTGATTCCATCAATGGCATCTTGAGCAAAAGTATGAGAAATCCAATTCTAAAGTGAACCCACCTCCTATTTCTTCACCCTCTACCTCTTGCCAAGTAGTATAGGGTGTTTTCTTCACAAGTTTCACAACTTGGTGAAGTTGGAGCTTGATCTTGTGTAACCTCGACGTAGATCATCTTCGGCATCGTAGCCGACGACTAGTCCGCTCATTTTCTCCGATGAAGCCGATGCAAGAGTCCGGGATTCGAGATGGACAGCGAGGGGACGTCTACGTGGAGCTAAGGAAGTGGAGAACCGGATCTACAAAGGTTGTAGCTTCTCACCTTTAGTTAAGTTGTTGACTAGTTTAATGTTTCGCCTAAAATTCTAGTTAACGATCCGTATTAGAGTTTCTCGGCACTTGTAAAATTTGAAATTGGCATGGTTGATGCCTTGTGAGACCTCGGGAGAGTGCCTAGGAACCCTACAGTGGTATCAGAGCCTAGCTAGAGCCTTAGGCGATGTCTAGATGACGTTTGAAACCCGAATGAACATCGAAACCCTAAAAGAAATTGCTCTCTGGACTTTTTTCAAAAACTGGGTTTTTTCCAGATTAAAAATGCTTAAAAAATTCAGCAGGGAATTCTAAGAATTACGGTGCAAAAATTATCTCATGATGCCTCTAAAGCGCGGCGGAACCACGGCAGAAGCCTGGCTTCTGCGGCGGTTCCGCGGCCACTTGATGGGATTTGCCTTTAAACTTTGCACAGTAATTCATGTTTTCAGGTGCTGAGTTTTATGGGAATTTTTAATATTTATTCAAGAGTTGAATTTTCTGGGGTTATTTTGGGGATTCGATGATTCGATCGGATTATCAGATTTTGTCTATGTGGATTCCGGATATTTTTTTGAATATGTTAAAAAGTTCGACCGGATATAAATACCCAACTTTTCCCCTGCCGGAAAATTTCCAAGTGTTGGATTTTTCTCAGGTTTAAAGACGTTCCAAGTAGTGCAAGTAATGCGATGGTCCCTCTAGAAGACAACAAATCTTAACTCGATTATGTGACCGTCTTGAACTGCCCTTTGAACCTTCGGGTTTGGGGCAGTACGGCGTGCCACATGTGAGGCGTTGGCTTGACCCTTCTACGGCTGGACCGTTGGTACTGAGGCATGAAGTGAATGTCTTTGAACTTATTTCATGTGTTGAACGGTTTCGGGAAAACTTGGATGTTCGAATGTTCGATCGGAAAGTTTAATATTTTCTATTTATCCGGAATGGGATACAATAATTGGAATTCACAAACAGTTATGAGATAACTGGATGAATGTTATAAATCTAGCGGTTTAGTCTCACTTTATATTGAAAAGAGTTTTCGATGATGGGACTAAAATGCGGGGTTTATAATTGTTAGGCATGTGATGTCTAAGTATTTCATTTGATTAGGCATGCGATGTCTAAAGAAGGTTGCGGATTCCAATTGTTGTAGTTTTACACTTTCTTTTCTGTGACCGTAAGTGTAATATGTGATATCGCCGGTTTCGTTGCTATATGTCAACGACAATTGGGATGCGCATATTTACTTACGTTGATAACATGCGATGTTATGTGTTGCTGGATATGTTATATTGGATTGTCGTGTTTGAATAGCCGGGGGTTTTTATGTGAGATGAGTATTTTTCATTTTCATTCATGTAAAAACTTGTATGTAATATTCTTTTATTTGGGGCACTTCCAGGTTGCGGAAGCTGTCACCTTTTGTATACTATTTACTTTTCCGCATTAGGATAGACCCAAGGAGGGGAGCACAAGTAACCGGGTTCTAGGGTCCAGTGGGAGACCATCTCGAGGAGTCGAGTCCGGGTCTCCTAACTCTAGAATTGGTAGGGTTGCTTGCCGCTCTCGTAGGGGTCTAGGGGTGTGGGTTTGGCTATTCATCACGACCATGGAATCCGTGTTTTATACTGGCTCATATTGAAAACACGGACGTCCTAGTATATCCAATGTTTCATATGTTTCTTCTGCTGCGATATCAGTGATGTGATCATGTGATGTTCTGTGATAGATACAGTATATAGTATATATGATATATTATATAGACGTTACTTATGTTTTTCACCCCCACTAGCCCTGCCCTGCTCTGCCGTTAGTTACCTAACCTAACGGTGCACGAGGAGACATCGAGGCGAATGCGGATGGCATAAGTGTACGTCGTATTTATCTGTGATGTTTAGGTATTTAAATGATGGGACTTCATTAATGTGATTAATGAAATAAAAGAAACCTAAAGAAGTTGTAGAATCAAATTTCAAAATAAAACAGGTAGCTACAGTTCTTGCTTTGCATAGCAGTATATATGATATACCCTGCACCTTATTCGATGAGGAAAGGACCGAGATCCCTTCACCGAGAGTGACTCCTTTAGCAATAACTGACAGACGCTACACACTCGGTTTGCTTTTGATTGCTTTTGGAGTTCTGCTTTGCACAGTGATATATATGATATATCCTGCACCTCATTCGACGAGGAAAGGGCCGACGATCCCTTCACCGGGAGTGACCCCTTTAGCAAAACTAGAAAAGCCTCAAAATCACTCCATTTCAAAACTTCACTTGATTCTACAACGATATCAAGTTCATTACACAATAGGTTTTCAGAAAAACCTGTCGTAGCCCTCCGTCATTTCAGATAAGTCCTGTTTAGTATTCGTGCTGCGTTTGTTGACCTTGTCAAGGCGCAGTGTGCGGTAGCTAACCAGTATTTATCTGCTTATGCATATGATGCAGATTGAGTTAGGGTAGTCGTACGGCCTTGTTGACCTTGTCAAGGGTCGTGCGGGTGGGTTTAATTCAATCAAGAAATGACGGGTTGAACTTGACTTACGGTCTATGGTTTGTTGACCTTGTCAAGGTCATAGATCGTTTGGGGCAAAAGCATTATCGAGAATTTCAAGTGTTGAAATTTGCAATGAGATTGCATACCTTCTATGAGATAGTTGGATCCCGATACCCACTACGAGTAAGAGTTACTCCTGGGAGAGTTTTACACATTACAATTAGCCGATCAAGTAGGTGTCTAGAAAGGTGTCAACGGGGTTACGCCTCTGGGAAAACGAGGTTTACATTAATTAGGTTCGTACGAAAGCACGGGGACCTCCCTCAAAGTACCGACACTGGCCTGGCTGAAAGATTGGCGAACTTGTAGTGTGTAATTAATCCCGGCTAGTCTTTCCTTTTAGGGTTTGAAGGAAGATTTGATAAAAACAGTGGGAGCCATCCTGATTAGATAAGATAATAACCAATCTGATCTTGCACGAGCATACGCTAAAGTGTTTTCTTCTCTCTCTCTCCTGGTAGCGACCATTTCATGCCCTAATCAAGATAATAATATGGATGTATTGACCGAACCCACATGTTATACTGTGCTGGGGAACGTTGGTTCCGTTCTTTCCTATAAGAGTTATAGGACTGAACAGGATATAGGGGAATACCAGGATTCCCATGCCACCCGAATGAAGAAAGTACATGTTGATGCATTTTCTTCGGGTGTGTTCGTTACAGAGAACTGTTTCTCCATTTGCTCTACGTCCTGGGTATTAGATACCGGGTCAGAATCCCATATATGTAATCAGTTACATGGGCTTAAGAAAGGTAGAGAACTTGGAGAAGGTGATAAAGACATTAGAGTTGGAAATGGTGCAATTGTTGCAGCTAAGACTGTCGGGGAATATCACCTTATATTACCAACTGGTAATACATTGGTTCTGAACGAATGCTATTACATGCCGAACCTGATATGCAATATTATATCGGTTTCTTTGTTGAGTAAAGAGGGATATAATTTTGTATTACAGGACAATGTTATGAACATTTTCCGTAACCAAAAGTTGGTTGGATCAGGCACGTTGTGCAATGGCATTTATGTTCTAAATCAATCAACAGTTCTGAGCATAACAAACACACACAAGAGGAAGAGTTCAGAACTGAACGAATCCTTCTTGTGGCATTGTAGACTGGGTCACATCAATGCGACACGACTGGCTAAGTTGCATAAGGATGGATATTTGAATCCGTTTAAATTTTCATCTTATGACACTTGCCAGTCATGTCTCAAAGGCAAGATGACCAAAACTCCGTTTACGGGACACGGAGAAAGAGTTACCGAACTCTTAGGACTGATACATAGTGATGTATGCGGTCCCATGTCTACACATGCCAGGGATGGTTCTTCGTACTTCGTTACATTCACTGACGATCTCTCTAGATTCGGATATGTGTTCCTAATGAAACACAAATCAGAAGCTTTTGAGAAATTTAGAGAATATAAACAAGAAGTCGAGAACCAAACCGGAAAAAGTATTAAAATCCTTCAATCTGATCGAGGAGGTGAATACTTGAGCAATGAATTCCTGGACTTCCTAAAAGAGAATGGGATTCTCTCTCAGCTGACTCCTCCATATACACCACAGCACAACGGTGTATCAGAACGGAGGAACCGCACCCTATTAGATATGGTGCGCTCTATGATGAGCACAGCTGAGTTACCTATTTCCTTTTGGGGATATGCGCTGGAAACAGCAGCATACCTATTGAATCAAGTTCCATCTAAATCTGTACCTACCACACCATATGAGATATGGAGTGGGAAAAGGCCATATCTTAAACGAGTTAAGATAGGGGGTTGTCCAGCCTATGTCAAAAGACAAAATCCGGACAAGCTCGAGGCACGGTCAGTTCTTTGCAAGTTTGTGGGATATCCAAAGAACTCATATGGGTATTTTTTCTACCACAGTGAGGAACAAAAAGTGTTTGTTGCTCAACATGCCACCTTTTTAGAAAAGGAATTCATTGAAAAAGAAATTAGTGGCAAAGTGGTAGAGCTGGAAGAAGTTCCAGATACACAAACCGTAACTGAAGATTTAGTGGAACCAGAAGATTCAGTAGCTCCCAATGAACCTCAGTCTCTCCGCCGATCTAGTAGGGTTCCTCGCCAACCTGAGAGATACTACGGTTTTCTCATGGATGGTGGGAGCGAGGATTGCATCATGGAGGATGATGACCCAACTAGCTTCGAGCAGGCCATCACGAGTAGGGACTCAGTGAAATGGCTGGATGCTATGCGGTCCGAGATGGAATCCATGTACACCAACAAAGTATGGACTTTGGAAGTTGCTCCTGAAGGGGTAAAACCCATTGGGAGCAAGTGGATCTTCAACAAGAAACTTGGTGTAGATGGGAAAGTGGAGACTTTCAAAGCTAGACTTGTTGCAAAGGGTTTTCGTCAAAGACCAGGTGTGGACTATGACGAAACCTTTTCTCCAGTGGCTATGCTTAAATCCATCCGGATCATGCTTGCCATCGCTGCATATCATGAGTACGAAATCTGGCAAATGGATGTTAAGACCGCCTTTCTAAATGGTAATTTAGAAGAGTGCGTGTACATGACTCAGCCAGAGGTAGACAGTGGGAGCAGCGGGAAGGTATGCAAGCTGCTTAAATCCATTTATGGATTAAAGCAAGCATCGCGGAGTTGGAACATCTGCTTTGACGTCGTTATCAAAGAGTTTGATTTCGTCAAAACCCAGATGAATCTTGTATCTACAAGAAGGTAGCAGAGAGTAAGGTTGTCTTCCTCGTATTGTACGTGGACGACATACTCTTGATAGGAAATGATATTCCTATGCTGCAATCGGTCAAGCTCTTCTTATCACAAAGATTCTCAATGAAAGATCTTGGTGATGCCTCCTGCATATTGGGAATAAGGATCTATAGAGATAGATCCAAACTGATATTGGGATTGTCCCAATCCAGGTACATTGACACCATACTAAAGAGGTTTAGTATGGAAGAATCCAAGCGTGGGAATTTACCCACGATTTCTGGAGTCACTCTCTCCAAAGAGATGTCTCCCAAGACTGATTTGGAGAGAGCTCGCATGCAAGGGATACCCTATGCTTCGGCTGAAGGCTCTATCATGTACGCGATGCTATGTACCAGACCCGATGTAGCATACTCGCTAGTGTAGTGAGCAGGTATCAAGCTGATCCTGGAGAGAGTCACTGGACAGCTGTGACTAAAGAGATGCTCTTGGTGTATGGTAACGGAGAACTCCAAGTGGAGTCCTTTACCGATTCGAGCTTCCAGAGTGATAAGGACGACTCTAAGTCGCAGTCGGGATTTGTCTTTACCCTTTACGGAGGGGCGGTTAGCTGGAAGAGTTCCAAGCAGGAAACCGTGGCAGACTCGACGATGGAGGCTGAATACATCTCTGCCAACGATGCTGCCAAAGAGGCTGTCTGGATCAAGAAGTTCATTGCTGAACTTGGAGTGGTTCCATCCATTGAGCATCCAATACCCTTGTATTGTGATAACAATGGAGCAGTGGCTTTGGCCAAGGAACCCAGGTCCCATCAGCGATCCAGACATATTCTGAGGCGGTATCACCTAATCCGGGAGATAGTTGATCGCCGGGAGATCGAGGTCAGGAGGGTTGACACGAAGAACAACACGGCGGATCCACTCACGAAGGCCATTCTCCAGATACAGTTTGAGAGACTCTTCGGGATGCTCGGTATGCGATACTACAGCAGCTGGCCCTAGTGCAAGTGGGAGATTGTTAGTTGTATGTATGCCCTAGAGGCCAGTATTGTACAGATGATGTATATTGTATTGGATGCTTGGACATATATAGAGATGACTTTCTTGCTCGATATGATAGTATGGTATCTGGTTGCCCTTTATCTTAACATGTACACTTGTCTCTTTAAACTGTCTTATAGGGTGTTTTCTTTTATAAAAAACACTTATCATATTCTTTCTTTTTCTTCATCATCTTCATCAAGAAAGAAAGCTTGATTCCATCAATGGCATCTTGAGCAAAAGTGTGAGAAATCCAATTCTAAAGTGAACCCACCTCCTATTTCTTCACCCTCTACCTCTTGCCAAGTAGTATAGGGTGTTTTCTTCACAAGTTTCACAACTTGGTGAAGTTGGAGCTTGATCTTGTGTAACCTAGACATAGATCATCTTCGGCATCGTAGCCGACGACTAGTCCGCTCATTTTCTCCGATGAAGCCGATGCAAGAGTCCGGGATTCGAGATGGACAGCGAGGGGACGTCTACGTGGAGCTAAGGAAGTGGAGAATCGGATCTACAAAGGTTGTAGCTTCTCACCTTTAGTTAAGTTGTTAACTAGTTTAATGTTTCACCTAAAATTCTAGTTAACGATCCGTATTAGAATTTCTCGGCACTTGTAAAATTTGAAATTGGCATGGTTGATGCCTTGTGAGACCTCGGGAGAGTGCCTAGGAACCCTACAACAAGTGCTTTAACACTTTGTTCAAAACTGAGTGGGCTGGGTCCAAGTTGACCAAAAGTCCCTAATTCAGATCAACCGAGCCCATGTGCTCACAATTTTTCTAAATTGGTCTTAGTCCCAAACCCAACTACAGATCTCTCAACCAACATTGGTTCAAGGGTACATCTCCTCACACCTCTGATACATGTCATTGTAATTCTTCAACGTCTTCAGAGAGGTGGTGGGTCCTGACAATCAACAATTTCTTGGACCGTAATGTTCTTAAACTAGTTATGGACCGTAATGTCCTTAAACTAGCCATGGACCGTAATGTCCTTAAACTAACTATGGACCGCAAAGTCCTTAAACTAAAACGATAGAGCCCAAACGCTCTTTCATTGGATCAAAAGTGATCCCGAACCCCCGTTAAGTAGATCTTAGTCCAATATCGGATTAACGTATCCTTAACAAATATTTAAGTCAACCTTAATCTCAAACAAGGTTAACGGTCCTTAAATTAAACCAAACCTAAATCTAAGAAAATACGGATTTGGACTAATCCATGCCATACAGGCGACAACACAAATTAGTCTCCGAATACAATCCACGGGCAACCAAAAATAAAGCAGACACACACGACACGAAGTGAACATCTGGAGAAGGAGAAAGTGGTTATCGCTACGCGGTAACGTAATTAACTGCAGGGGCTTGCGCCTGTAGGAAAGAGCGTCCCCACAATCTGAAGAAGTCTACTACAACAGCCGCATCTGTTTAAACCTTCGATACACGGTGCCATAAATCAACTTGGCATCTTCAGAGAGGTGGACGGATAAAACCAAATAGCATCTGCCCCTAAATTCAGGCAAGACGATCCATCCCGGTTTCGTCTCTGTTTTCGGCGATAAACAGATTCTGGCACCCCTTGTGGGACCTTTTCCTCTTTCCACTCCACACTTCGTGTGTCATGTTCGTGAACAAATCGTGGATTAATATGGTTGCCCCTGGATTCGAGGTACTAAGATTTGGTATCTTGCTCCGTGCAGAAGAGAAGATGACGTCAATAGCTTCCAACTGCACCAATTGCAAAAACAACTCCCACTCCGTCCCTGTTGGGGGAGTAACTTATGGGCCCCAAGCGGCCTCCATCTTCGCAATTCTAATGGAACAGGTGACTCAGGCCACCAATGGACTGTTCTTCTGGACCATGCTCCTGCCAATGAGTTTCAATACCTCAATGCCATCACAAGAGGCTCCAAAGAAGTCGGTCTTCGATCGGCTTGCAACTACCACGGTCTCTCTCAACGGGTCATCCAAGCCTGCCGCCTCAGTCTTCGATAGGCTGAGCCAAAGCACCAGTGGGCCCGCGAAGAAGCCCGCGATACCTGAAGGGGTTATCCCGAAGCGGATAGCCATTCCAGCTCCGATAAACAAAATCATCAAAGAGGCTTCTCTTGCTAAGGGATCGGTCTTCACAAGACTAGCCGGTCCAACTCCTGCTATGGGTGAGGTCGTTACAAGTGCTTCCCCTATTCGAAAGTCAGTCTTCGACAGGTTATATGTTCCCTCTCAACGGAAGTCAGTCTTCGACAGGTTGGCACCAAAAGCAGTCTTTCATCAAAGTAAGGGGCATGATGAAGCCGCTCCCGTAACTGAACTATTCCCATCTGCACGACATGCTCGACGTCGCCACTGGCGCCGAGTAAGGAAGGCTGGGGGCAGTTCCCCCTCTGGACTCACCCCACTAGCTCCAATCGTGGAAATTGATGTTGCTGTTCTAACTGGGAACGACTTCGAGCTGCTCAGGAGGGTGCGCAAGAACTCTCCAACCGCCATCTTGAAGAAGTCTCCTTCGCCTGTCAAAAACACAACCCAAGTGAAGCCGGAACAGCCTCCTCAGTGGTTGTCCTCCAAGATCCACAGAGTTTGGCGGAAAGTCCAAGACTCTGTAATTAACAAAGATTACTCTCACCGGCTGAAGAAGACAAAGGCTTGGCAAGAAGAGGACCATCCAGCCGCCATAGCATGAAAGGTATCATCTGCATGGGTGCCTACCGCAACGGCCCCCTCAACTTCGACCTCCCACAAAAAGAGAAGGACTGAGAATCTCCCACCACTGGCGGCAAATATCAAAGGCAGTGGACCTAAACGCCTCAAGTCTGGGACATGGTTGTGCATACCGTCTACATAGCATCTGGGAAAGAGGATAGTCGTGCTTCCGTGAGTCATCACCACTCACACAGTCTGTGACAAAGGCTCAGGAGCAACAACAAAAGCTCCAGGAAATGTTGACAAGAATGGCCGCACTCACCGGGCAGAAAGAAAGCCCGGAAGTATCGTCAGAACAACGCCAGGAGCAGGAGACCGACACCGAGTTTCTACAGAGGGTGCTTGAAAAGAAAGATAAAGAGGTCGTGGAACAAGTGGCTAATATAAAACAAATGGCGCTTCTCTTCCAAGACATGGTGGGGATGATGATCCAGCCGGATCCTCCAGCTGAAGGACCCCCAGTAATCGTTGAAGACGACAAAGGAGAGACATCAAACCCTTCTCCGGCTTTATCAGCAGCCAGGGAGGAGATGGTCTCTAAAGCTACCCTTGATGACTACATAGCTCAATAAATACGAGCTCATCAAGCGAACGAAGCAGCAGGACAAGTCATCAGAACTGGGCAACCTTATCCGGGCTGGTACGACCAAATTAAATACCCACCAGGATATACGATCCCCAAATTCCATGTGTATAAGGGTACGGGCAATCTGCATCAGCATGTTGCTCAATTCAGAGCTTTGTGCAGTAATACTGGGGGCGATAACAAACTGTTTCTTCGCCAGTTTGTTGGCAGCTTATCGGAGACGGCATTTGAATGGTACTCCGAGCTCCCAAATGACTCGGTCAAGACATTTATGAAGATGGAACTACTGTTCACACAGAGGTTCGCAAGCGCAAGCGAGCGCACCCCAATCACAGCATTAATCAACGCCAGTGAAGCCAGGAGAAACCTGGGTTCAGTACGCAATTCGGTGGCGGAACCTATGGTCAAAGTGTGAACAGCGCATAAAAGAAGCTCCTGCTGTGGGCATGTTCATGGAGGCTGTTCATATCAGAATTTTGCATTATTATATTCCCCATTCTTAATCATATTACAAATAAATAGGTGCTTTTGATACATGTCTGCTAAATAGTTGCAGGTTACAGGTTCTCAGAACAATTCAGTGAAATGCATGAAAAGATGTTACAAAAGTGAGACTACAACCAACAATAGATGAATCCATATGATGCCGCCTAACAGTTCAAGGAAAAAATGAAGATCAGCAAACAGTTCAATTGCACAAAGCACAAGGGCAGCACAAGATTCAAGACTTCAACGCGAAGCTTATGGTAAAAGTCTACAAATTCTGCACTGTTGAAAATCTGGAAGAGAATTGAAGAGATTCTGAGAGACCAAGTGAAGAAAATAGAAGATAAAAGCAACTTGAAGAAACCCTAAAGAATTGGGCCCATGAGCCCACCAAATGGCCGCGGTTCCGCGGCCGTGCAATGCACGTGTCGGTGGGGTGGCGGTGCTTTGACTCAGTCTTTGGGGTTGTTTTGTAATTTCATGTATGGATCAGAATGTAAACCTAGGGTTTTTCCTATCTATAAATAGGAGGGCTCAAAGCCAAATAAAGGGTGCATCTTCTAAGGTGCCTCTTTTGAGATGCCTCTTTTTAATTTCTAGATTAAATTTCAATTCCGTTGTAATCGTCAAGAGGTCATCAATAAAGATATTTTTTATCGTGCATTCTTTTATCTGAATTTAATTCCTGAATTTTTATCTGTCTTTTATTATCTGCAACTTAGATAGTCTTTTAAAATTATAAAAATGAATCATATCATAACTTCCCTAATGAGTAAGTAATTCCTCACTTGTTAGGGTTAGGATTGGGAAGGTTTGAGAGAAGTAAATCTCTCTCTCTCCTTTCTTTGCCCATATAATTTTTATAATAGGACTGTATTTAAATTAACCACACACCGCTCACTACGGCACCCTATCCTACAAGATAGAGGTGATTCCCTAGTTAGACCGGTTGTGGTTGATTTAAATAGAGATTAGGGCTAAGAGTTAAGAAAGGACGGACAAGGACCAAAAGGAAGAAACTATGTTTCTTCCTAGTCGTGCTAATCCCCTTTGTTGACTATTACCCTAACACCTATATTCTTCATTAGGGCATTGAAAGTAGTGGGTAGAATCCCTTTTCCAAACTAACCTAATTCTAACCCTAGCAAGACTTTTAATCAATTTAATCTCATTCTTAGATCGTAAAACAAAACCCCGACTTGATCGGATTAACTCGTTAGAACATAAAGAAAAGGAATCCATCTCCTTATGGACCGACCCGTACTCAACCGGCTAGCTACCAAGCGACACCGTTATTGATTGCGGTATTCTTAACTTTGATTTCAAAACGCTCGCATGCAAAATCTCTACAATCAAATGGCGCCGTTACCGGGGAGACGGTAGTCTCTTTCTTTATGTAATTTCGGGTTAAAAAAATTTTAAAAATAAAAAATTATAAAAATTGAAAAATTTTAAAACAAAAAAAATAAATAAAATAAAATAAAATAAAAATTTTCATCTTGTTCTTTTTTAGAGGTATTGTGTGAATTGCGCAGGAAAAGAAGATGGACTGATTCAGATCTGGAAAAAGCCAGTGAACAAATCAATAAACAGAAGATCTGAACAGACAGAGGAGAATCACAACAGACAACAGAAAAATTTTGGAGATCCAAACCAACTTAACCACCGCAGAACCGCGGCGGATTCAAGCGTTTAACCACGGAACCGCGGTCAACTACTGACGTCAGCAGCCCAAAATTTTTTGTAAGTATTTTTGTCCCCTCTCCTACCCTGAGCTCCACTGAAAATTTTTCCTGCAGGGTTCTTTAAGCAAAAATCTTTCTCCCTCTCCAATAAATTGTTTTTGTGCAGGATTTTTTGCGCTGCCAAATAAAAAAAAATTTGCAAGTGTTTTTGGTGTGTTAACTGCTTTGCATAATTAATACAAACTTTTAAGGGGCTATAACACCAATTCAGATTGGGTGGGGATTTCATTACCCTTCCTAAAACCCCAAAAATCACTAAAAATCATATGCATCACCCTTGAGTTAATTAAAAAAAATATTTAGACTCAGCCAACTAAGAACTGTCGTGCTCAATAGGACAGAGGAAGGTTGTGGGCATTCAACCGTTTATCTAAATCTGACTTTATGGTGCCTAGGCTAGACAAGTGAGAAAGGTAATTTTAAAAGGCCCGTCTCACGGTGATTCGTGAGCGGATCCCTCATTTCTTCATTTGTGCTTACCTGGCCACAATTGGCAGTGAAGAGGCGAATTGAGGGATATCTCACAACTTGTCGCTTTGGAACAGTTAGGAGCAGTCTAGTTGACTTAGGAGACCCTAGCTCTAGGTTTGATTGTGCATGCTTAAATTGTGATTGTGCCGTAGTTCCATACAAATTTTTTCAAAACTCTTTCTGAAAAAACACTTTCAAAAATTTCAAAACTCCAAAAACAAACAATTTTTTTTAAATAAAAAAAAATAAAAATATAAAAATAAAAAAAATAAAAAATCATCACATTCTTTTTCTTCTCCTTTCTCACATCATGGGTAACCCACCTCGCAAAACTCTTGCCGAACTTTGGTACCCTCAACCAGACATTACTTCCTACGCGCATTGTTTTGGTCGAATTTCGAACGACCCCTCCATACCCAAAATTTCTTTGAAAGATCGAATAGACGCGTCTAGGAGAAACAGTTGGACTCCGCAATCTACTTTGTATCAACCATTTCAACCTTCACCATCTTTTTACGTTGATACCCCTTTTGAAAGTGCGGTGGTAACTCCAAAACCCATGTCTATTGCTGAACATATTGAACAATCTCGTAGCCGATCTTTCACTCCTTTCAACACTTCCAGTTCTTGGGATCAACAATTCCATTCACCTTTTTATCCAAATGTTGATCCTAATACTGTCCAACCATTCAATTCCTATCCATCTTACCCAACTGTTGCACCTTCCCTAGACATTGCTTCTACACAGCCATTTGGGAGTTTCCAGAATCCAAACAACTTTGAATCTTTTACTGAAACCCCTTCACAACACATGTCTAGTCTGGAACAGTCGTTGGAAGATTTTATGGTAACGTCAAGACAACATATGATGGATCTGAATGCGTCCATGGCCGCCCTTATACAACCTAGTGACCCGGTAGCTAGTTTCCAACTAGCTCCAAATTTTCCAATGTATGATGAGGCGGTTGGACAGATTGAGAATTTGAGTGGTGAGAGTGAGCTGTATACACGTCTAAATCAAACCTATCCATCCCCAATTGAATCCCATAACTCCGGTTTTGAATGTCTATCAATTGTTCCAAATGATTCACCAGTTGAAAATAAAACGTCTAATGAGTTGTGCGACTTTGTAGTATTTGATTTACCTGATTGCGAAGGGTCCCTTTCGAGTGAAATCACCACCAATCCTTTTGACCTCTACACCTCCACTCTAGAACCTGAATTAATTAATATCCATGCTTTTGATGAGGTTTCTGAGAAATAATTTTCACTTAATCGAGGATATTGACGCTGGGAATATTTTGGATGATGAACCTACAAATTTGGATGAGTTTTTCTTTCTAATTCATCATCCCGAGACATTAAATGTTTCTCCCGAACTTCATATGCGTCTCGAATTTGATGAGAATTGCATGGTAAGCTAAATTTTGAGGAGAGTATTGAGGATAGTATTGAAGATGAACCAGTTTTGTTTGATGAGTAGGATTTTCCAATTCATCCTCCTGAACGTTTAACTGTTACACTTCCTAAATCAATCCCCTTCATCCTTTCTGTCATTCCGACCGTGCAAGAAACCGTATCCCTTTCATTTTCAATGTCTGCTTTACCAAGTTCAACGTACCCATGTTTTATCACGAATCTTGAGGGATTTGACCTCATTTCTCAGTGGGTTGATAGATTAGCACAATCGATTTTTACACATCGGTCATTACAAATTGTGCTAATTTATACACTCCATCTCCACCCTCAAGTTCGTATTCAACTTCTTTCTCCCACTTTCTCAGGTTCCTCTTCTATTCTTCCTATAATTTCAGTGAGTGTTGATGAATCACAATCCGATAATTCAAGTTTGGTCATTCCAGAAAGCCCACTTGATTTGGATACTTTTGAAAATGAGGTAGATGAGTTTTTCGAGTCTCCTACCTCCATAATTTTTGACAAATCAAGTATGATAAATTCTGGCACAAAACTTACTGACAGCAAAATGTTCAATTACATCGATGAGAGTTTTGAAGAACTTTTTGCTGATGAACTCGCATTCCTAAACGACACGGATTTTGTGATTAATCAACCCCCACCTAAAGAAGTCGAACCACCACCATTTCTTTTTCCCTTCCGCCATTCTTCTCCTCCACCGAGACTGTATACTGCTTCTATCTCCACATGGTCTCGTATGTTTCTCATTTCTTTTCTCTACACTCCATTCTTTCACCAACCACACCATTATAACGATAAAAATTTTGAATGGTTGGTGCTAACCTTTGGCCTGTGTAAGGCCTTGTATAGCTTGATACTGTGTTTTTTCTCCTCCCTAACTCTGAACTTTAATGCTTCAACAGTGGAAACACTGTTTCACTTAAATTTGGGGGGGACCTTTTGTGTATATATATATTTTTTTCTTTTTCTGTTAATAATAAATTTAAAAAAAACATGGGAGTGCCGACAATTTTGACCCTCTTGATGTAATCTGACAGTGAGGACACTGCCAAGTTTAAGTTTGGGGGTGTGGTCGGTAAGCTTTCTTCCTTCGCATTCATATGTGTAATTTTGCATTTGCATACTTATTTTAAAACCCATAAAAATTGAAAATTTTAAAATAAAAAAAATTCAATTTTGGCCATATTTTACTTACGTTTGACAAGACAGTTAACTGGCTAGGAAAAACTAGATCCTAAACTTAGTAAATTAAAAACCCTAAAAATAACCTTTCTTAAAGTTTAACTGTAGAAAATATATGTCCTTATAGTTTATTTAGAAATAGGCAAATTTTGAGTTCAGTTCTTGGGCTAAGTCAAAATAAGCGAAGAGTATTGAATTTTTATTTGAAGTGTAAGTCTGAAAAATAATTCTGAATCTTAAGTCTAAATTCTGAAAATATATACCCTACAATTAGCACATACACGCACCTTGAAACTTGGAATAGTAGAGGATACCTTGAAATGCTCTTGTCTAAAATCCTTAGTATGAAGGAAAAGAAAATAAAAGTACAAGTGTGAATAAAGACACATAAAAAAATGAACACCGGTTTTGTAACTACTTAAGGCAGCATAAATAAAAAATATAGCGAGGGTGCTTTATCACCTAGTGCTTTAGACCAACTGGTTTGGGAGTCACTGCTAAGCCTTAGGTATTACAAGACAAGGAATTACGCCTTAATGCGCGAACACATTTTGTAATCGATCGTTAGTACTTCAAGAAGTATTAACGGTCGCATGAAGGATGTGTGAGCAATTTCATCTAAAATTCACCAACTAAAAGTACTTTGGACGATGGACAAAGGTATGATAGTTTGAATTGAATTTCCAAGTGTAGGGGTGATACATACACACACGTAGGGGTATATGATTGGGGTTTGGATGAAAGATAGGGCTTACACCTTCAATAGAGATGATAAAAATTCCTAAGTTGAGATGGAACCTTTGAAGGAAAATTCAAAAGATGCTAAAAGCTAGATAAATTTATAGAACATATACGATCTTAAGTTTGTTGGAGATAGTGCCCTCAGAGTCAATTATTGGATCACAGGCACGTGATTACAATGATTGAGGGAGGACCTATCCCGGTAGGACAGTCTTACTCGAGATGATAGTTTGCTATCTGGTTTACCTTTATCATCGTGTACTGCTTTAGGTGACCTGACATGTCACTATTGCACGTTGATAGAGCCCCTAGGATTCTTGCTTGACTGCCAGCAGTATGAGGGCGATCATATACGTGGGAGCTGGTAGTCTATAAGCACATCCTTAAAAGGTCCCTAGTCGTAGGAGTTTTGAGACAGGGCATCGATTCTCCAGAGTAGACTAGTGTATACAGTCGAGACCCCGATGAGGGGCGGTGGCCGGTCTCACAAGCCACTGGTGTCAGTTGGTTCACCTAAGATGTATACAGGTGCTCATTGGGTTATGAGTACACCGGACAGAACTCGCCGGGAACATGCTAGTTGGTCTTATATCTGACGTCAGATAGCAGTTCCCAGGTGACATGTGTACAGGTTAGTTCATCGACCTGGGGATCGTCATTTGTCTCGTGTGAGTTCCCACTGTACTTTGATTACTACCCTACCACGGCTCAAAGGAGTCGTGCAAACAGGTTTTAGTTGGGTACAGTCCCGAGCCACATGGAGGCAGTGAGCGGATCTTCGGGGGTTCGTCTCTCCCGGTATTGGGGGTGAGGTCGCGCTGTGTCTAGGAGAGCCATTACACAAAGTCCTTGGCCAAGGCAGGAGATTTACTGGTAGGTATTCCAGTAGTATCTCAGGGTGTTCTGGGCTACACTCCGACACGACTTGTACCGCTTTTGGGGGTCTTACTTTTACCAACCCCCTAGGCTCGCTATGCGATGCTCATAGACGAACGGACCGGACTGTACGGATATTGTCACTGACAGGCTCAGTAGGGTGTCAGGATGAGTTCGCTCATCGACGTCCCTTTTGGTCAATAGCTGGTGGCCCGTTACGTATTGGCTTATACCTCTGGCGTGCTAGTGGTTAAATCCACAGCCATAGTATTGACAAGTCATTAGAGTCCACCACACATTCAGTTACTCAGCTTTCGGGCGAAACGCTGTAGAGGCCGTATGGAGATATAGCAGGGTCCGATCAGATACGTGCGGTATTGCACGGATCAGGATCGGACGTTAGTACTAGAGGCCGTATAGTTATATGGCACGGTTCGATCAGATACGTGCGGTATTGCACGGATCAGGATCGAACGGATTTTACTAGCCGGCTTTGGTTTAAGCCGGATCCTAGTATAGTACAGTGTAGATTTTGTCTCATTGCATTTGTATCCGGTCGGAATACAGATGTGGGTGTGTATGCACAGTATGGGGGTTTTCCTGTAATTTATTACGGGACCAGTTTTCTGGAGTTGCCAGTTTGCGTTCCGTTCCGGCCGGTTTTCCTTTGTTCTTTCCCGGCCGGACTTTTCCGATGGAGGGGGTTATTTGCAAGTTTGCAAATAACATTTGTGGAGGGGGTTTCTTGCAAATGTATTCATTATGATAGGATATGCATCTTTCATCCATGATGGTGCATTAAATGAGATTAGAAAGGATATGGGTTTGATGTAAGTTTGTAATGATAATGTTTTGGTTGTGGTCACCCCTTCACCTTACTACCATCACCTCCTTCTTGTATTTGTTTTGCCCTCCACCATTTTCCACCATATAGAAATGGCCGGCCACATTTCTGAGGAGGGGGAGAAAAATGAGAGGGTTTCATTTTGATGAGGATAATTTGGTTCATCTCATTTTTCTTTGCTACACACATTCTAGTTCCACTTGAAAATTCCATTCCTCCATCAAGGCAACTACAAACCCCAAATGAGACTAGCATGATCTACACTACATTCTATAGCAATTCTTGGGCACGTCGACTTGCCAGCTTCGTGCCCGAGTTGCCTCGGTATTGAGGTGGGAGCCCGTAAAAGATGCAGACGATGTGGTGTCCTTCCGGCGAGGAGGCGACGACCGGAGTTTCCGCGGGAGATCGGGACGATGACGAGAAGACCGGAGGACTCGGATCACTCGGTATATCCCTCTTCCCTATCTTGTTACTTTGCTAGAACTAGTTTAATGGCCCGATCCGGGGTTTAGTGCGCGGTGGTGCCGGTTTGCTAAGTTCGCAAAATTAAAGTTTATCACCGTTTCCGCATTTGGCCGTCGGATTGACGGCCGGGGCGCCGCCGTGCACTTACAGTGGTATCAGAGCCTCGCCATTAACTTCGTCTAGCTTTGTTTGATGTGTTTGCATTTCCGATCGACCAAAATTCCAAAAACCCGCGTTTTTCTTTACATCAGTTTTCTGTCGAAATTTTTTGAAGTCCAAAAATTTTTCAGGTTGTCTCAGAATGATGTGCAGGGAGTTCTAAGAACACTGGAAAAATTCGACAACACGATCCCTCCGTACGACCGCGGAACAGCGGCCATAACCCCTCTTTAGCCGCGGTTCCGCCGCAGGAATGAGGGATCATGTCATCGTTTTTTTGCAGTGGGTTTGTGGGCTAAAAATAGGGGTTTTGGAATATTAAAATTGGCCCCAGAATTTCTGTGAGTGCTACAGTATTGCTTGGGGACCCACTTGTTAATTTTTGATCGATCGGATATTTTAAACACATTATTTCACAGTGTTTACATTATATCTGCGACCGTGAATGTCACTTGATCGGTAAATCCAGTCTAACTGCTATAGCCCGGTTAAACGGATTTGCGAACGTGACTTTCACGTTGATGTTCTGTGTTTATGCTGTGATGTTGCGGATCGGTCGTGGGGATAGCCTGGATGCAATGCTAGTACATTTTTTGTTGTTTTATGTACATTTGATATTACGGGGCGAGCGTCCGACATGTGGACTGCCGTCACTGCCTGTTTGTATTATTCTTTTGGGGCACGGCCAGGTTGCGGTCGATGTACCCGTTGTATGTATATTTTACTTTCTGTACTAGGATTACCCCGCGGAGGGGTGCACGGATAGCCGGGTTCTAGAGGGCAACAAGCCCGCATCTCATGGAATTGGGACGGAGGGGGCTTCACTCTAGGATTGGCAGGCTATTCGCCGCACTCGTAGGGGGTACAGGTTGACCCAGGAGGGGTGCCCAAGTTGCCGGATTCCGTGAAGTGCTGGGTGGTCCATTCACGGCGCTGAAGGGGGCTGCCTCGCTTCAGGTTTTGGCGGGTAATTTGCCGCGCCCGTAGGGGTCTAGGATTTTATTGCACAGGCTATCCACACGACCAGGGGAACGTCGGGTTTCAGTAGTGGCTCTGTGAAACCCGGGGATCCCAGATATCTGTATTGTTCTGTGATACTGTACATTTCTGTGATGTTGCATTTTTATCACGCCTTGAGCGAAATATAATATATTGGTATATATATTAGTAGATGTTGTATATGTTTTTCATCCGCGCTAGTCCAGTCCCCGCTCTGCCGTTAGTTAGCTAACCTAACGGGTGATGACGGGGCCCAGTGGCGAATGCGGATGGCATATACGTACGTCAGTATATTTTCGTTCTTTGTGGTGTGATCAATTGATGGGACTGCATTGATTCGGATCAATGCAAGTTAAACAAACCTTATCTGATGTTGTTGGAACACTTTTCAAAATGCTGTTATTGCAAGGACGTTCACTTTTGTTTTGCATCGTGGTATTCATTTGGAATATCCTGCTCCTCAGTTGACGAGGCAAGGGCCGAGATCCCTTCACCGGGAGTGACCCCTTGGACAGAAGTTTGCGTCAGGGCATTAACTTCACTATAGCCGATTACTTTTGCTTTGCATCGTGGTATTCATTTGGAATATCCTGCACCCCATTCTACGGGGAAAGAGCCGAGATCCCTTCACCGGGAGTGACCTCTTTAGTAAAGGTTTTCGTCACTATATTTTCTAAAAAGCTATCCGTTCCTTCAACGATATCAAGTTCATTACGTTAAAGGTTTTCGCCAGAAACCATTCGTAGCCCTCCGTCGTTTCATATGGATAGTCAATAGTATTCAAGCTGTGTATATTGGCCAAAGTCAAGGCACAGTGATTGGTAGCTATTGGGTATTCATATGCAGCATAGATAGATGCGTTGGTTTGGGACAGTCGTACTGCCATTTTGGCCAAAGTCAAGGGTAGGTACTGGTGGATTCAAATTAACCTGGAGAATGACGGGTTGAACTTGACATGTGACTTATGATATGTTGGCCAAAGTCAAGGTCATAAGAGCATGGGGTAAAAATCACATCGGGAGTTTCAAAAGAACTGAAACTTGCCAGATATGCGCATACCTTCTGGAGTGTGATAGCGTGAGCGGATTCCGTCACGTTATCATGCGATGAGAGTTGGATCTCGATTCCCACTGATGAGTTGGTTTACTCCTCGGGTGACCCCGACTAATTCTTCTTTCAGGTTTGGAGGAGAATTTGAGGTACAGTGGGAGGTTTCCTGATTAGATAAATTGGTAACCATTCTGATCTAGGTTAGAGTGCACGCTGAGTGTTTCTTTTCTCTCTCTCTTTTGCAGCGACCATTGACCCGACCCTAAGACTATGACTCAGAGACCAAGTTAACCGAACCTTCTTTACACTGGCTTTTGGATTGTTAGAGTTGCAGACCTCATTGCCACTCCTACTTTTACCCTTTTCTCCAGGACACCCCGTATTACTACGAACGTCCACTTCCATTGGACAAAACCATCGTATGGTTAGATACGAACTCGAAGGAATTCGAGGATGGTTTCCGGTTCTGGAGAAAACGGATAGGATTATTCAGTTGTCTTTTCCCTTTTACCTTCTCTCAAGTTGTGAGTACTCCTTGGTTTAGGAGATAGTACACCTATTATGCAAATTGGATAGTCTTCTTCCAAACCTTAGGCTGGTGCCGACCGGTAGGGAATGAAGAAAACCAATTAGCCTAAACGGTGTGCAGAAGGTATTAAGATTAAGACAAAGCAAGGGATTAGTAAGAGGGCAAAGTAAATTGCGACTGATATTCACGACCAAACCAAGTATTTCTTCGCCAATCCTAAATCACCTTTGTATTTCTTCAGGACACTCCGTATCACTACGAAGATCCACAGTTTATTGGATACTCCATCGTATGGTTATATACGAACTCGAAAGGAACGTGTTCCAGTTCGGGGATGGATTCTGGTCCAGGAGAAATAGGAATAAGGTTTATTCGGTTGTCTTTTATCTTCACCTTCTCTCGCATTGCGAGTGCTCCTAGGATTAGGACAGTACACCCATTATGCTTACTGGATAGTCTTCTTCCAAACCATAGGCTGGTGCCGAACGGTAGGGAAGGAAGAAAACCATTTGGCCTAAGGGGTGTGCAGAAGGTAATGACTAAAGACATATAAAGGGATTTGGAGAGGTGGCAAAGAATTATACGGTTATAGTTGTGAATCTGGATAATGGTAGAGGCATTACTAGGAATACCAGGATACCCCATCGAAATATTTCAATGTTTCAGTTCAACTGTGTACTGTTAAAAGAAAACTGATTTCCTGATTAGACACTTGCTCCAGGATATGTATTTACCAGGTTTGATTCTCACATCTGTATGGCTTTATAGATGATGAGTGGGAGTAAGTCATTGGGAATTGGGTGGTCATCCTCATTATATCGGGATTCGTTGTAATCGGTGATATTTGAGGAGATCACCTGGGCTGTTTGCCGGTCGGCAAATATTTGGTTTTGAATATCCGCTTTTATGCACCAATTTCAAATTGATATATCTGTACGTCTATTTTCATAGAGTGAGATATACCTTTCTGAAATTATGTCTATGACATTTACCTATATCAGTGGATGATTAGGTAAGGAGCATTGAACAGCGGTGTAATTCTTCATAACCAAAGGTACAGTTTTCAACCTACGACACACAGTGAATGAGTTATTAGACTCAGCGGACTTATACAGAGTATTGTATGTTGTCCAGTGTCCATTAGGACAGAGGGGTTGGTCCTTATACTATATTCTGTTTACCTTTAACTTCTCTAGTTCTTAGACATGTGTTTCGTAGAAACACAGGGTCTAAGTTTTGAGGAGTTATAGGTATTTGAATAGAGTAGAGAACCGGGTGTAGCAAGTATCGGGATTCTTCAAAGTGATCGAAGATGTAGATACTTGTGTATGGTATTCAGTTGATAGTAATGATAAAGAGAAATTGCTTCTCTTTCAGGTTACTCATAATTGGAAGCATTCCTAAGTTGAGTAACGCTGATCGGCCTCTCTCCATTTAGTTGATATGCACTGGAGACAGCTGCATGATTTGAATCTGGTTAAATTAAATCAGTGCCTCTGGTTCTATATTGGATATAGAACAGTTCATATCTTAACGTTGTTATGGTACGGGGAGTTGTCCGGCTTATGATTAAAACCAGACACTGGACAACTCAAGGCACGTTTCTGTAATGGCTGTTTGTGGGTTGACCCAGGCTATGATGAGGGTTGACTTTCTACCATCTGGGAGATCAATAGTAATATTGTTCTGGACTCGCCACAGTTTTAATAAAAATGGATTTTTTCAAAAGCAGTAGTGGGAGTATGGTAGAACTGGAAGTGATTCCAGAACCGCAAACGATTACTGAAGATTTGATAAGGAACCTAAAGATTCAATCTGTTTTGACATTCCATTGGCCACTCCGCAGATAAGGTGGGTAACTTCAGGCACCCGAGAGGTACCCCGGTAGCCTCAAGGACGGTGACAGGGAAGTTCTTGTTTACCCACACTTGCCATTGTTGTTGTTCCAGGCTGCGAGACCCGACAGGAGGATGAGTATAGCGTCGTTCTAAACTAGCTTTAGAAGTGCACGTCTATATGACTCTGCCAGAGGGTTGTCGTAGTCAGTGGGAGCAGCGGAAGCATTGGTGGACATCAGGCTTATGTCTATTTATAGACTAAAGCAGATATAGCGGAGATAGATCATCTATTTCTGATGTGACAGTCATGGGTTTGACGTCATCAGAATAGGGGATGGATCTGTTGAGAAGGTAGTAGGGTGTGATGTCATGGTATTTGGATGACATACACAAAGTAGGAAAGGAAACTCCTATACTACGATCGGTTATTCTTTGGTTATCACACAGTGGTTTCTCCACATAGGACTTGGATATAATATCAGACATTCTGGTTACTAGATCTATGGTTTTAGATCTAGATTTGGGTGGTTTCCCAATCAGGGTACTTAGACAGCATTCTATGAGTATTTAGAATGGTTGACTCCTGGCACGGTAGTATACCTGCAGGTGATGGAGTCATCTTCTCTAAAGGTGTCTTATAGACTAAAGTAGAGAGGGATGTGCATGATTGGCAGATCACTTGCTTAGGCAATTGAGTCAATCATGAGGTGTCAAGTACCACACCAGATGTTGTTCTTGCACTAGATGCAATAAGTTGATATTGATCCAATCCTGGAGAAACAATCGGAAGCAGTTTTAGAACATAAGTTAATGTTCTAGGGAATTGATAACGGCAGCCTCCTTTAGGAGACGGTTATCATTCCAGGCTTCCAAGGTGACCTGGACGACAAGGAGGTTGTCAGAGTTATAGTTTTCCCTCTGACGAGGGGCAGTATTTTGGACAGGTGATCCAAGGAAATACTGAGGGAGGCATGGCGCAGGATACTGATTAAGTTCAGTTGACGATACAGTCTAAGAAGTTTGGATTTGGAGTTCATTAATGAGCTAAGTCCCATCAGACATCCAGACACATTCTAAGACAGGTATTGCTCATTTCGGGAGATGGTTTTCTCCGCGAACTTGAGATAGAGAGAGACATAGAAAGAAACATCAGAGCGGATCCACTCGCTGAGGCTATTCCTCGAACGCAATAGTCTCGCAAACGAGCTTTGTGAGACTGACTAGTAGAGGAGTTGGGTGTTCGGTATCACACGGGCTGTGAGTATGCGACATCGCAATAATTAGCCTCGAGTGCAAGTGGGAGATTGTTGGAGATAGTGCCCTCAGAGTCAATTATTGGATCACAGGCACGTGATTACAATGATTGAGGGAGGACCTATCCCGGTAGGACAGTCTTACTCGAGATGATAGTTTGCTATCTGGTTTACCTTTATCATCGTGTACTGCTTTAGGTGACCTGACATGTCACTATTGCACGTTGATAGAGCCCTTAGGATTCTTGCTTGACTGCCAGCAGTATGAGGGCGATCATATACGTGGGAGCTGGTAGTCTATAAGCACATCCTTAAAAGGTCCCTAGTCGTAGGAGTTTCGAGACAGGGCATCGATTCTCCAGAGTAGACTAGTGTATACAGTCGAGACCCCGACAAGGGGCGGTGGCCGGTCTCACAAGCCACTGGTGTCAGTTGGTTCACCTAAGATGTATACAGGTGCTCATTGGGTTATGAGTACACCGGACAGGACTCGCCGGGAACATGCTAGTTGGTCTTATACCTGACGTCAGATAGCAGTTCCCAGGTGACATGTGTACAGGTTAGTTCATCGACCTGGGGATCGTCATTTGTCTCGTGTGAGTTCCCACTGTACTTTGATTACTACCCTACCACGGCTCAAAGGAGTCGTGCAAACAGGTTTTAGTTGGGTACAGTCCCGAGCCACATGGAGGCAGTGAGCGGATCTTCGGGGGTTCGTCTCTCCCGGTATTAGGGGTGAGGTCGCGCTGTGTCTAGGAGAGCCATTACACAAAGTCCTTGGCCAAGGCAGGAGATTTACTGGTAGGTATTCCAGTAGTATCTCAGGGTGTTCTGGGCTACACTCCGACACGACTTGTACCGCTTTTGGGGGTCTGACTTTTACCAACCCCCTAGGCCCGCCATGCGATGCTCATAGACGAACGGACCGGACTGTACGGATATTTTCACTGACAGGCTCAGTAGGGTGTCAGGATGAGTTCGCTCATCGACGTCCCTTTTGGTCAATAGCTGGTGGCCCGTTACGTATTGGCTTATACCTCTGACGTGCTAGTGGTTAAATCCACAGCCATAGTATTGACGAGTCTTTAGAGTCCACCACACATTCAGTTACTCAGCTTTCGGGCGAAACGCTGTAGAGGCTGTATGGAGATATGGCAGGGTCCGATCAGATACGTGCGGTATTGCACGGATCAGGATCGGACGTTAGTACTAGAGGCCGTATAGTTATATGGCACGGTTCGATCAGATACGTGCTGTATTGCACGGATCAGGATCGAACGGATTTTACTAGCCTGCTTTGGTTTAAGCCGGATCCTAGTATAGTACAGTGTAGATTTTGTCTCATTGCATTTGTATCCGGTCGGAATACAGATGCGGGTGTGTATGCACAGTATGGGGGTTTTCCTGTAATTTATTACGGGACCAGTTTTCTGGAGTTGCCAGTTTGTGTTCCGTTCCGGCCGGTTTTCCTTTGTTCTTTCCCGCCGGACTTTTCCGATGGAGGGGGTTATTTGCAAGTTTGCAAATAACATTTATGGAGGGGGTTTCTTGCAAATGTATTCATTATGATAGGATATACATCTTTCATCCATGATGGTGCATTAAATGAGATTAGAAAGGATATGGGTTTGATGTAAGTTTGTAATGATAATGTTTTGGTTGTGGTCACCCCTTCACCTTTTACTACCATCACCTCCCTCTTGTATTTGTTTTGCCCTCCACCATTTTCCACCATATAGAAATGGCCGGCCACATTTTTGATGAGGGGGAGAAAAATGAGAGGGTTTCATTTTGATGAGGATAATTTGGTTCATCTCATTTTTCCTTGCTACACACATTCTAGTTCCACTTGAAAATTCCATTCCTCCATCAAGACAACTACAAACCCCAAATGAGACTAGCATGATCTACACCACATTTTATAGCAATTCTTGGGCACGTCGACTTGCCAGCTTCATGCCCGAGTTGCCTCGGTATTGAGGTGGGAGCCCGTAAAAGATGCAGACGATGTGGTGTCCTTCCGGCGAGGAGGCGACGACCGGAGTTTCCGCGGGAGATCGGGACGATGACGAGAAGACCGGAGGACTCGGATCACTCGGTATATCCTTCTTCCCTATCTTGTTACTTTGCTAGAACTAGTTTAATAGCCCGATCCGGGGTTTAGTGCGCGGTGGTGCCGGTTTGCTAAGTTCGCAAAATTAAAGTTTATCACCGTTTCCGCATTTGGCCGTCGGATTGACGGCCGGGGCGCCGCCGTGCACTTATAAAGTTAAATGATAAGTGAGTGTGAAAAATACGGGTTGATGATTTCTGAGTTGAAGATAATAGAATTTCTTGCTAGAACACCGAATTGAAGAATGAAAGTCAATAGGCCAAATTGATCGGATTTTATGGGTAGTATCCGCTGAAACCCTCAGGAGACAACACTCCTCCTACTAGGGACACCTAGAGGTTTAACGGCTTGTTGCACGAGCTCAGTACAATCGCAATTCCCTGCGAAAGTGAGGTTAGGATATTTCGAGAATAAAATTGGCTTTGCTCGGGACGAGCAAAAGATAAGTTTGGGGGTATTTGTTCATATCAGAATTTTGCATTATTATATTCCCCATTCTTAATCATATTACAAATAAATAGGTGCTTTTGATCCATGTCTGCTAAATAGTTGCAGGTTACAGGTTCTCAGAACAATTCAATGAAATTCATGAAAAGATGTTACAAAAGTGAGACTACAACCAACAATAGATGAATCCATATGATGCCGCCTAACAGTTTAAGGAACAAATGTAGATTAGCAAACAGTTCAATTGCACAAAGTACAAGGGCAGCACAAGATTCAAGACTTCAACGCGAAGCTTAAGGTAAAAGTCCACAAATTCTGCACTGTTGGAAATCTGGAAGAAAATTGAAAAGATTCTGAGAGACTAAATGAAGAAAACAGAAGATAAAAGCAACTTGAAGAAACCCTAAAGAATTGGGCCCATGAGCCCACCAAATGGCCGTGGATCCACGGCCAAACAGGCTATTCTGCCGCGGTTCCGCGGCTGTGCAATGCACATGTCGGTAGGGTGGCGGTGCTTTGACTCGGTCTTTGGGGTTGTTTTGTAATTTCATGTATGGATCAGAATGTAAACCTAGGGTTTTTCCTATCTATAAATAGGAGGGTTCAAAGCCAAATAAAGGGTGCCTCTTCTAGGGTGCCTCTTTTGAGATGCCTCTTTTTAATTTCTAGATTAAATTTCAATTCCGTTGTAATCGTCAAGAGGTCATCAATAAAGGTATTTTTTATCATGCATTCTTTTATCTGAATTTAATTCCTGAATTTTTATCTGTCTTTTATTATCTGCAACTTAGATAGTCTTTTAAAATTATAAAAATGAATCTTATCATAACTTCCCTAATGAATGAGTAAATCCTCACTTGTTAGGGTTAGGATTGGGAAGGTTTGAGAGAAGTAAATCTCTCTCTCCTTTCTTTGCCCATATAATTTTTATAATAGGACTCTATTTAAATTAACCACACACCGCTCACTACGGCATCCTATCCTACAAGATAGCGGTGATTCCCTTGTTAGACCGGTTGTGGTTGATTTAAATAGAGGTTAGGGCTAAGAGTTAAGAAAGGACGGATAAGGACCAAAAGGAAGAAACTAAGTTTCTTCCTAGTCGTGCTAATCCCCTTTGTTGACTATTACCCTAACACCTATATTCTTCATTAGGGCATTGAAAGTAGTGGGTAGAATCCCTTTTCCAAACTAACCTAATCCTAACCCTAGCAAGACTTTTAATCAATTTAATCTCATTCTTAGATCGTAAAACAAAACCTGACTTGATCGGATTAACTCGTTAGAACATAAAGAAAAGGAATCCATCTCCCTGTGGACCGACCCGTACTCAACCGGCTAGCTACCAAGTGACACCGTTATTGATTGTGGTATTCTTAACTTTGATTTCAAAACGCTCGTACGCAAAATCTCTACAATCAGGGACCCTTGATCCTCAGGCAACTATATCCCAGTTTATGATGTTCTTCAAGCCGACCACCTTCCAGGCCTTGATTGACAAGCTGGCCCAAATGGATCAGATGGGCCATAGGCCATCCTCTTCAAAGACAGATCTTCGAAACGAAAAGGTCAAAGGGAAAGCGACCTTCGTCACCAACGCTCAACAACAACCGAGTGACCCGAAACCGGTGGTTCGCCAAAACAACAGACCGCGAGCTATTGAAGGGAAGTTGAGACGTCCTTACTCGTTCCCCCAAGATAAAACGAGGAGATTATTCGAACTGGTGTGCGCAACAGGCTCATCACTCTGCCGAATTCGAGACGTCCGCTGCAATAAGGCGACGTCAACAATCCCAATTAATGCCCTTACTACCGAATATTAGGCCACCCAATCGAAGATTGCTATGTCTTCAAAAACTGAGTCGAAGACCAGTACCAACAGGGCAGGTTCGTGCTGTCCGAAAATTGGTAGGTAAACCCGCCGCAGCAACACGCTCCTAAAAGGTAGATACCCCGGGGGCATCATGCTCATTTGTAGAAGAAGCTCCATGGGAAATGGTCCTTTCGGCTAAAACTAAAAGGATGCTGAAAGAGTTTCAAGCATGTCCGGTGATCAAATGGAAAAGCCCGCTGGAGCCTGAGATTATTGACGGAATGCTGAAACCACGTCCAACGCTGAAAGTTGGTAACGATGGACAAAACCTTCAGGCCAAGCCTCCGAAGTCTTCAAAGAAAAAGAAGAAGGCCAAGAAGCCCGTCCAGCTCGACGACAATCGTACAGGTCTGCAGAAATACATCGATGCACTGGAGGAATACAACCAAGAGGCACGGACCCCAGTTACATTGGAAGAATTCTCCAAACATGTTCTTGAGGATGGAAACGGTGACTTTGATGAAGGAGACAATTCTTCAGAAGAGCCCGAGGATTATATGGCGAGCTGCCACGTGATCTCTCACTCGTCGATAAACGGCAAAGAAGCTCCTGACGTAGAGAAACTGGGGGCAGATCTAGAACCAAAACCCGTTGAACCATCGGATGACCTCATCGACAAGCTGTTGAACGAAGCTCTTCAAAAGAGCAAAGCTGATCGACAACGTGGGGCGGCCATTTACGAAAAGGCCAAGCGTCGGCGTCAAGCTGAAGAAGCTCCGGTAATGAGAGGCCATAAAGTACCTCAACCGGATCGAAGCACCCCTGCTACCAGCAGGAGCAGAATTAAGATAAGGAAGCAGTTCGCCAATGCTCTGTCAATGGGAATGAAGCTGCTACCTTCCAAAAAAAATACTTCCGGGAATACGTGCCCCGATGAACCGGATTTCCATCCGAAACACTGCTTGTATCATCGGAGGTCGCACACCCTACCGAAGAGTGCAATGCCTTCAAAAGATGGTGGAAGAGATACGTTGCCCATCGACAACAATTCAAGAAAATAAAACGCAAAGCTCTTCGGGAGCAGAGAAGCACGACAGATGAGCATAAAAGAACAACCGGTAACTGTCATATGGTTGATGTCATCCCGATAAGAGCAAAACCTCAAGTTCTTACCATCGGGAGCGATTCTGACGAAGAAATAGCCCTCGGCCCTCTCTTCAAGGAATCCATCTTTGAAAAAGAAGAAGATATGAAGAACTGTGAGAATATTCGGCTGCGTAACCGTACGTTGCCCGAAAAGAATCTCAGACCTTCAAACAAAGGTTCGGGAAAAAGGGACAAGGGAAAGGAAAAGTCCCTGAGAAGATTGCTCTCGATGATAGAGTTGTCGAAGAGCTCACAGCTAAGGACCCGCTCAAGAAGAATAAGGTGGATTACAATGTCCTGGCACATCTGAGGAAAATACCCTCACAATTGAGTATCTTAGATGCCCTTCTCCTGTCTAAAGAGGCACGAGATTCCCTTATCAAAGCGCTACAAGAGCCCGACCAGTTTCAAGCTTTCCTGGCGGAAGAAAAGATGAAGGATGAGCTGGAAGAAGTCCACAGGGCTGACATCACCTTCAGCGATGAAGGCCTCCTCCTCGGAACGTGCAAGCACAACCGTCGGTTGTATGTAACTGGGTATTGTCACGATATCAAGATAGAGAAGATCCTAGTCGACAACAGATTCTCCGTCAACCTTTTCAATGTAAGAGTACTGAAGGAAATCTGCATGAATGTTCAACACCTGGCTCGGGACAAAATTACTATCTCCGGGTTCGACTCGCAGTCATCACAAACGCTCGGGTCTGTAATACTGAAACTACGCTTCGGGCTGCTCGTCACTGACATTAAGTTCCATGTTATTGACGCCAAGACTTACTACAACGCTTTGTTCAGCAGGCCTTTGTTCCCCTCCGAACAGCGGCCGAGACGCGGGCGTCTCGTCTGAGATTCGGAGCAGATGCTAATTGGTGCTATCCGTCCACCTCTCCGAAGATGCCAAGTTGATTTATGGCACCATGTATCGAAGGTTTGAACGGATGCGTCCGATGTAGCAAACTTCATCAGATTCCCCCTCGCTTAAGGGGTTTTTGATTGTGGGGACGCTCTTCCCTGCAGGCGCAAGCCCCTGCAGTTAATTACGCTACCGCATCGCGGTAACCACTTTCTCCTTCTCCAGATGGTCACTTCGTGTCGCATGTGTTTATTTTGTATTTAGTTTCCCGTGGATTGTATACGGAGACTGAGTTATGTCGTCGCCCGTAGGGCGTGGACTAGTCCAAATCCGTATTATCTTAGATTTGGGTTTGGGGGTTTTGGGTTTAAGGATACGTTAGCCTCATTCGAGACTAAGATCGACTTAAACGTTTGTTAAGGATACGTTAGTCTAGTTTTCAGACTAAGATCGACTTAACGGGATCGTTTAGATCCAACAATAGAGCAATTAAGGGAGCCATGTTGTTTAGTTTAGTGACATTGCGGTCAATAAGTAGTTTAAGGACATTGTGGTCCAGTGTTAGTTTTAAGACGTTGCGGTCAAGGTTAAGGACGTCGTAGTCCGTGGATTTAAGGACTCCACAGTCCGATGTTAGTTTTAAGACATCACGGTCAAGGTTAAGGACCTCATAGTACGTGGATTTAGGGACTCCACAGTCCGATGTTAGTTTTAAGACATCACGGTCAAGGTTAAGGACCTTATAGTCCGTGGATTTAGGGACTCCACAGTCCGATGTTAGTTTTAAGACATCAGGGTCAAGGTTAAGGACCTCATAGTCCGTGGATTTAGGGACTCCACAGTCCGATGTTTGGTTGCAGGGACCCGTCACCTCTTTGAAGACGTTGAGGAATTACAATGCCAAGTATCAAAGGAGTGAAGAGATGTACCCTTAAACCAAGGTAGAATCTGTAGGGAATCGGGGTGGATTAAATAGTCTTTGGCCCAATTTGGGATCAAGACTAATTAATTATGTTATGAGCCCATTAGCCCAGTTAAGTCTGAATTGAGGACTTATGGCCATCTTGGGCTAAGTCCAATCATGTTTGGAATATTGGCTTCCTGTTGGTCCATTGAAGGAGAGGCTTTGCCTCTGGCCATTTAGCCAATTGGGCTAACGTTAATGCAGCAGTGTTGAACACTGGGATCAAGTTAGTGTTTTAACACTAAAAGACAGTTGGTGTTAAACACCAGCAACAGAGGGTTCAAATTAATGTTAAACACTAGAGCAAATCAGTATCAAACACTAGCAGCAGAGGCTTCAAATTGGTGTTAAACACTAAGAATAATCAGTGTTAAACACTGCAAATAAAGTTCTTTGATTAGTGTTGAACACTAAGGCCAAACAGTGCTTTAACACTGGATTCAGAGGTTCCAATTTAGTGTTAACACTGAGGCAAGAGAGGTCACGTGGTAGCACGTGAGGGCGCCCTCCCTTCATTTGTTCTGCTAAGAATATTGCATCTTTTTAGAGCATCACGTGCCATCACGTGACGGGCATTTAAATGCTTGTATGTTAAAGCTTCTGCCAAAGGTCACGTGGGTCACGTGAGGCACTGCTTCAAAGGCCCTTCTCTCTGGATCTTTTCGGGGGTCACGTGGTTGCACGTGACCCTGCCTCTTTGTATGTTTTTTAGAAGATCTGTTAATCCCTTTTTTAAGAATTAAATTCTTCGTAGGGTTGAACCCTAACGATAAATTTAAGAGGAATTAAATTCCTATTTCCTTCTGAAGATTTATATTCTGGGATAGAGTTGAACTCTGAATTTTCTGTAGGAATTAAATTCCTCATATATGTGAAGAACTGAATTCTATCATAGGGTTAAACCCTAATAAAAGCTTTAAAGGAATTAAATTCCCACTCTCTTTTAGAGAGGCATGAGATTCTGTCATAGGGTGAAACCCTAATTTCTTCTTTCTTAAAGGAATTAAATTCCTGTTATTTTAACAGAACTAAGTTCTTAAGTAGGGTTGAACCCTGATTCTGTTCATTCTGAAGGAATTAAATTCCCATAACATAGGGTTAAACCCTAATTTTATTTTAAAGGAATTAAATTCCTATAGTTCTGTGAGAATTAAATTCTCAAGCTTCCATTTCCCTCTCTATGCTTTGGATCTGCATGGCAGGATCTCAACCCAATGAGAATTAAATTCTCAATTCAAGGGGAGATGTGCACTGTACAGATCCTCCACTAAAGAGAGAACTATGTTCTTCTGTTTTATATCAAAGTTAAACTCTGTTGAGAATTAAATTCTCTTTTCCTTTCAAAAAGCCTTCCTTTCCTTACCTAGGGTTTTCTTTTGCAGAAGATCCAAATTCCTCCAAAGTATCAAGGCTCTCCTCTTTTTTTATGTATCGATTCCTTTCTCTCTCTCTCTCTGTGTCTCTTGGCTCCTATTTATAGGAGAAGCAGCCGAATCAATTAGTTTTGGTGAATCTTTCATTGAGAGATTTAATTTGTATTCACCATTCGTTTTGGACCTTTGGATTATTATGTGAATTTTAATCACCATTGGATTTTAAATCCAGAGATTCTCCTTTGTTATTTCGGTTAGATTTTAAGGGGAAATCTTTCCAAGTTCAGGCTTTTTCCATAGATAGGTGATATTTAAGAATCTTTAAATCTTTAATTCAATCGGTTCCTTTGGAAAGATTTGAAAGGTCTTTTCTCAGAATTTAATTATGTTAACAGATAGGCTTTGAAAGCCGGTCACGTGTGGCCACGTGACCCTCGGTCACGTGTGGGCACGTGACCCCCTCGGAACGAGACCTCTTCTTCCTTTTTGCGCTCAGCCTTCTGGCTGCCCCTTAGCCGTCACGTGCCACCACGTGACCCCTGGTCACGTGTGAGCACGTGACCCTCGCCTGGAGCCTTTTTCTTGATTTGATCAGGGAATTGAGTCTGCTGCTTTTGAGTGTCACGTGCCAACACGTGACCTCTTCTGAAGCCTTTTTCCTTGATTTGATCAGGGAACCGATGTGCCTTTGAAGCCACTTTTAAATGTCACGTGCCAACACGTGACCCTGGTCACGTGGGAGCACATGACCCTTTCTGAACCCCTTTTCTTTGATGTAGTCAGGAAGCTGAATCTGCCTTGCCGATGCTTTTAGGTGTCACGTGCCAACACGTGACTGCTGGTCACGTGCTAGCACGTGATGCCTCCTTCGTAACTTTTCATGATTTTAAATCAGGAAACAAATGCCCCCACAGCGTTGTTCTCACGTGTTTGCACGTGAGTGCAACGCTGTCACTTTTTGTGACCGTTGGATTTCTCTAAGGATTTGGGGAGATGAAGCGTCTCCATCACATCCTATAAATACCCATGTCTCTTCAGAAGAGCCTTCACTTTGCTCATCTTCTTCCTTTGAGAACTTTCTCCCTTGAGAATTTAATTCTCGTTTCCAGAGCTTAGTTCTCTGTCTCAAACATTTTCCAGAGTTTAACTCTGTTGAAGGATCCTTTTTCCTCAGGTAATGATGTTGAACGGTCGAAGCACCTTTATTTTAAAAGAACTCTCTGGATTTTAAATCCACATTAGGGGTTTTACCTCTTTTAATATGAACCCATTTTTTTGAATTTATCAGCGAAAATAGAGAACCATTTAATCTTCGAACAATGGATCTCCTAGGGTTCACTTGATGCTTTTAGGGAGATGATGAGATCCGTTACCTCTTTTTTAAGGAAGTTAATTCCGTTTGAAGAAAATGTTTCTGGGAATTTAATTCCCTTCTCTTAATAAGGAGTTTAATTCCTATGAAGAACTCAGTTTCTTCACATGGAGGCTTCTTAGGGTTTCCTTGCCCTAGGTTGTCCTTCTGTATTCAATGCAACAGAAGCTTTGTAACAATTCTCATGACCTTTATTTCAGGTATCATGGATGCCCATTTGTATGGTCTTGACGAAATCATCTCCTACGGGAACATTCGCGCATTGGGTCGCAGTCAAAACCAGGAATTCACCAACGCTCACTGCGCCGAGATCATGAGCCGCTTCGGCGAGTATAACCATCGGCTACTCCCCCGTCGCTCTCCTCTTTTGAGACTCATCGTGCTGGCGATTTGGGAGGCGCTTCCTCTCTTCTGCGCCGGAGTACCGCTCAGGGCATTGGACGCTGCTGAGGACAAGATACATTCGGTGTATCTGATGAGTCTAATCTCGAAGAGAAGGCGCGACAATCTCATTGATCTCTTGCACCAGGCATTTCAGCAGTCGGCCGTACTTGCCGCCTATCGGAGGGTGGAGGACATTCGCGAAGACCCCGACGCTTGTGATCGTGAGAGAAAACATACTCGGGAGGTTCGAAACGCTTGGAGGATCTTGGACAAAGTTAAGCTTGAGTTTCTGAATCCGTGCCCCGCGTCTGAAGTCTTACCATTGTAAACGTGTCCTCTTTATTTTGTATGAACTTCTTAAAGTATGAATGACAAGTTTTATTATGTCTTTCCATGTTTGCATGCCTTTCTCTGGGATTTTATCATTTTGCTACTGTCGTTGTTGATGCTTTTAATATGCAGGGTGCTACTCCATTTTTTAGTGCACATCAAGTTTGGGCCCCACGTGTTCTGCACGTGGGGTCCCTTGATGGGGCTGTTCACAGAATTTTCCCATGCCATATTTTCAGTGCACAATATCAGATGCAGAAAAAGGGCCATGGAAATAGTTCTATCTCCCTGATTTTCGATGCCTTTCCTTTTTTGGGCCTTGGAAATAGCTTCATCATGCAAGATTTTCCGCGCACAGCACCTAATGCACCCCTTTATATCTGAGGCAATGGCTTTCCTTTTCTCTTCACAGAGAACTTTTATTCCCATTTTAACGCGATTTAATTCGAGAACAACTAAGTGCCATGGCCTGCAACCGTCCACACGCTCGTCGACAGCCATGGGAAGTTCCTATCGAGGAGATGATCCCCCGCTTCGCCGCCTGGTTGGTGGATCCACTCCTTACCGATGATGAATGCGACTCGGCAATGTATAAACTCTCGATCCGTAGGGGGTCTCCCCTCCCAATGGGTTCCCTCTGGCTCCGGATGATCCTCACAGTCGTGCTTGCCGACATTCCTCCTCACCCGGCAGAGATGACCCTGCCGATGCTTGATGCGGCTGAAGAGAAGCTCGAGGGTTTTCACGAAGCGTGCCTGATTACTCAGGCTTTGAAGGACTGCTCGATTACCTGCTGAGCCAAATAAGGGCCCGGCGAGCTATTATGTTTGCTTTCGCGGACGAACATGGCACCAATCGATGGGGAGCGACTCCTCGCGAGAACCGTCGCTTTGATGTGCTAGAGAGAGCGGAGTGAGAGATGGAGAATTTTGTTCTTTTCTTTGTTAACCCTTGTGCTACTGATCCCGTGTTTGGTGACCTTTTCCCGCTAGCGTAGAATATTTAAATTAGTCCCCTTTTTTTGTATGCTTTATGCTGAACCTCCATGTAGGCTTGGTACTCGTATGTATGTTTTCGCTTGCATAAATAAACTTTGTGTTCTTCTTATGAAGACTTTATTTAGTCGCCAATATTATCATCATGTCGCATGCACATCAGAGCTTCGCATATTATTTCTTTCTTTTTTTTTAATTGCGAACGCATGCTTGACAGGATAACGTCAGAAATTTTCTTATTGCTTCCCATGCCCGATGATGTATGTGTGCTTTAGCTCGACTACTGCTATCAACCGGAGCTTATTTGTACATTCCAGAGCGTTCCTATCCTGTTTCAGAGGCTGCGGTCGTGACAGTAGGCTTAACTGGCCTGACAAGGCGACACGTGGCGAACACATTGTTGTGCGAAGAAAGGGTTCGGTCGTAAATTCTCGGAGAGGGAGTTGGCTTCTAAAGCGCTGAGCGAGCTTCAAGCTAATCTCACTGCCAAGGCCAACAAAGCGTATGAACTCTGGCGGGTGCTTCAGGAGTCCATCAAAGAGGTGGTGGCTCTCGATAAAACTGCCACGTTCACTCGTGGAAGGGTTGAGGGCCATAAGGCCACTGAGAAAGAGCTTGAAGCTCGGCTTGCTTCATATCAGGCCCAGCAGGCTCAGGCGGAGGCTCGTCTTCTGGAGATCTTGCGTCATGAAGCCGTGGCTCAGCAACAGAAATATGAGCTGGTAAAATTGCTACATCGCCCGCCGTCTTGAAGACTTGTATCTTTTCTTTTCTCTTTTTGTACATATTCATGGATGAGAGTATCTTTTTTTTTTGTTTCTTTCATTAATTGTACTTTGTATCCATTTCGGTTTATGAATAAAAGATACATTTTTCTTCTCGAAGGCGTGTCTCTTTTCATTGAGTGTATTCTGCGGACAATTCATCTTGGCCTACTTGCAGGGCAGCGATGGCTTAGGATTCAGGGTTAAGATCTGCTTCCTAAGACTTTTGTATTTTATGAGCCACGAGGGTCTCATAAAGAGTTCTTTCTCCCCGTGGGTCGAGAGGATCCCATAGGTGTAAGTCCTTCTTAAGAATCGTGAGGATTCTTAAGCGGGTTTTCCCTTGAGAGTCGTAAGGATCTCACAAGAGAGTTTTCTTCCTTACAGGTCGTGAGGGCCTGCAAGTGCTGGATGTGGTCGCCCCTATCCGTGTTTCACGGAGTCAGGGGTTTCTCAAGGCATCGTAGTTTAAAGACGTCGCGGTCAAGGTTAAGGACCTCATAGTCCGTGGATTTAAGGACTCCACAGTCCGATGTTAGTTTTAAGACATCACGGTCAAGGTTAAGGACCTCATAGTCCGTGGATTTAGGGACTCCACAGTCCGTTGTTAGTTTTAAGACATCACGGTCAAGGTTAAGGACCTCATAGTCCGTGGGTTTAGGGACTCCACGGTCCGTTGTTAGTTTTAAGACATCACGGTCAAGGTTAAGGACCTCATAGTCCGTGGATTTAGGGACTCCGCAGTCCGATGTTAGTTTTAAGACATCACGGTCAAGGTTAAGGACCTCATAGTCCGTGGATTTAGGGACTCCACAGTCCGATGTTTGGTTGCATGGACCTGTCACCTCTTTGAAGACGTTGAGGAATTACAACGTCAGGCATCAAAGGAGTGAAGAGATGTACCCTTAAACCAAAGTAGAATCAGTACAGAATCAGGGTGGTTGATTGTTAGTTTTAAGACATTACGGTCGAGGTTAAGGACATCATAGTCCGTGGATTTTAAGGACTCCACAGTCCGGTGTTTGCTCTGGATGCTTCACACGGGTTTACTGCCGTGCTTGGCGAGGACCAGGCTCCGCTCTGGATGCTTCACACGGGTTCACTGCCGTGCTCTGCGAAGACCAGGATCCGCTCTGGACGTTTTCCATGGGGTCAAAGAGTGACGTTATCCGCGTTCCACGTAACCAGGAATTTTGCACTAGATGCTTCACACGGGTTCACTGCCGTGCTTGGCGAGGACTAGGCTCCGCTCTGGATGCTTCACACGGGTTCACTGCCGTGCTCCGCGAGGACCAGGATCCGCTCTGGACATTTTCCACGGGGTCAAAGAGTGACGTTATCCGCGTTCCACGTAACCAGGAATTTTGCACTAGATGCTTCACACGGGTTCACTGCCGTGCTCGGCGAGGACTAGGCTCTGCTCTGGATGCTTCACACGGGTTCACTGCCGTGCTCCGCGAGGACCAGGATCCGCTCTGGACGTTTTCCACGGGGTCAAAGAGTGACCTTATCCGCGTTCCACGTAACCAGGAATTTTGCACTAGATGCTTCACACGGGTTCACTGCCGTGCTCGGCGAGGACTAGGCTCCGCTCTGGATGCTTCACACGGGTTCACTGCCGTGCTCTGCGAGGACCAGGATCCGCTCTGGACGTTTTCCACGGGGTCAAAGAGTGACGTTATCCGCGTTCCACGTAACCAGGAATTGTGCACTAGATGCTTCACACGGGTTCACTGCCGTGCTTGGCGAGGACTAGGCTCCGCTCTGGATGCTTCACACGGGTTCACTGCCTGCTCCGCGAGGACCAGGATCCGCTCTGGACGTTTTCCACGGGGACAAAGAGTGACGTTATCCGCGTTCCACGTAACCATGAATTTTGCACTAGATGCTTCACACGGGTTCACTGCCGTGCTCGGCAAGGACTAGGCTCCGCTCTGGATGCTTCACACGGGTTCACTGCCGTGCTCCGCGAGGACCAGGATCCGCTCTGGAAGTTTTCCACGGGGTCAAAGAGTGACGTTATCCGTGTTCCACGTAACCAGGAATTTTGCTGATTGTATCCGCATTTCACAGGATGGAGGTTTGACTGTTGGCGATATGTATACCACCGAGCCATGGAACTGGGAGTTGCCGCTGTTCCGCTTAGCTTAGCGTTGTGTCCGTTGTTACGAGACGAGTGTTGAAACATTCTCCAGGTCTCCTTTGGCCCGTCGAAACTTGGCTTCTTCTTCTGATGAAACCTGGGGGAGAAGTATGATCCTTTTTTGTTTACGCCCTTGGATTGTGTACAGGGTGTGATGGAACATCACCTGTAGGGCATAAATTGAAACTCTTTTTTTTATTTTATTTCTTTTTCCGCGATGCTCTATCATTTCAGCTTTTATATCGCGAGGGTCGCGATTGCCCTATCATTTCGGCTATTTTTCGCGGTGCCCAATCATTTCGGCTATTTATTTCATTTTTACTCGCTGCTTTTTATTGCGAGTTGCCCCATCATTTCGGCTATTTTTCATGCATACATTTTTACTTGCTGCTTTTTATTGCAAGTTGCCCCATCATTTCGGCTATTTCGTATGCATGTGCGGCTTGCTAGCTTTTTCGCCGCAAGCTTGGATTTTAGACACCGATTTCGGCATCAGCACCGCTGCAACTGGGATGTTGCCAGGAGCGAATCATCATTTGCCTCTATCGATGTCGAACAAAGGTGGCTTAGTAAACAGGGTTAAGGGTCCTGTCGACCAAGGCTTTTGACTTCATGAGCCGTAAGGGTCTCACAAAGGTATTTCTCCCTACAAGTCGTGAGGATCTTGCAGGTGTATTTTCTCCTTAGGGATCGTAAGGATTCCTAAGTGTATGTTCCTCTGTAAGTCGTAAGGATCCTACAGGAGGGTTTTCTCCTTATAAGTCGAGAGGAATTATAAGGGTTGTTCACCATATGGGTATGTCCCTAGTCACGGGTGTGACTTTGCTGGGGAAATGTTTATTCGCGCCCATGGATTGTATACAAGGGTCAGTATTGAGCCACTTGTAGGGCAGCATCGAAGGTTGTGGGGGATTTGCTTAAGAACAGGTTTAGGTTTCTGTAACTTAAGACTTTCAAATCTCATGAGCCGTGAGGGTCCCATAAGAGAATTCTCCTTACGAGTCGTAAGGATCTCGCAAGTGTACTTTCTCCTTAGGCATCGTGAGGATCCCTAAGTGTGTTGCTCCTTTGTGAGTCGTAAGATCTCACGCGGGTGGTTTCTCCTTACAAGGTCGAGAGGACCCTGTAAGTGTCTTTTAACGAGGTTGCGCCCTTTCAGGTTTTCCCAAACACTCGTCGGTAGCCTTGCTGTTTTTACTCACGGAGCCCTTTCGGGTTTTCATCCGTGCCCTTTTTGCTTGTGGACATACCTTTTTTTTTATTCTTTTTCTCTCTCTCTTTTTTTTACAAGGTCGTGCCCTTTCGAGTTTTCACGAACACTCGCCGGTAGCCCTGCTGTTTTTACTCACGGAGCCCTTTCGGGTTTTCATCCGTGCCCATTTTGCTTATGGACATACCGTTTTTTTTTTTTATTTTTTTATTATTTTTTTTCTTTCTCTCTCTTTTTTTTATCTCGTCAGCCTAAGAATGCTGCGGTAGTAGTTTTAGGGACGTTTCGGTCTGTCGTTAGTTTAAGGACATTTCGGTCCGTCGATAGTGTAAGGACGTTTCGGTCCGTCGATAGTTTAAGGACGTTTCGGTCCGTCATTAGTTTAAGGACATTTTGGTCCGTCATTAGTTTAAGGACATTTCGGTTCGTCATTAGTTTAAGGACATTTCGGTCCGTTATTAGTTTAAGGACATTTCGGTCCGTCGAAGAAAGGGCCAGCTACTACTTATAGAGCTTTGAGCTTTAGGAAGATAGCGAGCGGACATAGTCGTCGTCATCTATCATTGACCTGGGCTGTGGCTCATTAAGCGTGGTATTTCTTTAGGAAGCGGCCGTTTATTGGCCTAAAAGGCCTTTCACCATGCATGTCCATGAGTAGGTAGACTCCACCCTGGTAGACCTTGTCTATGATGTACGGGCCTTCATAGTTTGGCTCGAATTTTCCCCACTTGACGCGATTGGGGATCATAGGTCTTTTGACCACTAGTATGAGTTCGCCTTGGCGGAATGTCCTCGGTCGGGTCAATCTTTCGTATGAGCGCGTCATCTTTTCTTTATAAGCTTCTAGATCTTGTTGCGCTATGAGCCGTGTTTCTTCAAGAGCATCAAGCTCTTCGAGCCGGAGGCTAGCATTTTCTTCGTTCGTCAGTTCGTAGTGGACTGCCATCCGTAGAGAGGGTAGCTCTATTTCGAGGGGGAGTACCGCTTCCGTACCGAATACCAGTGCGTACGGCGTTGTGTTCGTGGCCGTCTTGAACGTAGTTCGATAGGCCCAAAGGGCCTCTTGCAGCCTCTCGTGCAAGTCTTTCTTATTTCGGGACACCGTCTTTTTCATGATTTTTGTCAAGGTCTTATTGAAGGCCTCGGCTAGACCATTAGCTCGTGGATTGTAAACTGAGGAATATCTCCAGTCTATATTATGATGCTGCGCGAAGCGGCTAATTTTATGGCTTCTGTAGGCTGGCCCGTTATCGGAGATAATCCGCCGTGAAGTTCCAAATCGATAGATGACGTGCGTCTTGAAGAAGTGGAGGATATTCTCCGTCTTCACTTCCCTCGGCGGTACTGCTTCTGCCCATTTGGAGAAGTAATCAGTTGCCGCCAGGATGAAACGATGTCCCCGGGACGATGCTGGTTCGATGGGGCCGACTATGTCAGTCCCCCACATTTCGAATGGCCAGCTAGCCACCGTCGGATGTAGTGGATTCGGATGCTGGTGGATGAAATCCCCATGGATTTGGCACGAGTGGCACTGCTTCGCATATTCGAGGCAGTCCTGGATCATCGTGGGCCAGTAGTAACCCATCCGTTTAATTTTTAACTTCATCTGTGGGTCTGCTTGATGAGAACCACAGATTCCATCATGAACCTCTTGAACGACTCTTTCTGCTTTGTCAGGTCCTAAACATCTCAGCCACAGAAAATCAAACGACCTCTTATACAGAGTATTATTGACGAAAGCGAAAGATAGAGCTCGTTTCATGAGCTGATGTCTTGAGGACGCTTCTTCGGGCATTCAGTGGGACTTAAAGTAGTCTATGAAGACTTCCCTCCAGTCCTCAGCCTTCTCACGGTCTTTTATTTGTAGGGTCGTCTGCTTAGTCGCTCCTTTTTCTTCGTATGATTCCGGAGATATTTCTGCTAGGGCAAGCACTCGACGGCTTTGTACCATGATTTTAACGTCATCGAGGTTCTCGTTAGCCAATTCTTTAGCGAGCTTTGCTAACGCGTCCGCTTTGCTATTTTCCGCGCGTGTTATGCTTTCCAAAGTATAGGAAGGAATTTGGGTCAACAGTTGTTACACCTTTTCGCCGTACTTCACCAACTCCGGTTTGCACGTTTGGTAGTCACCATTTACTTGACTAACAACCAGTTGAGAATCCCCGTATATAAGGAGGTCTTCAATTCCCATGTCGATGGCGATCTCAAGGCCTGCTATCAGAGCTTCGTATTCGGCTTCATTGTTTGTCCTCGGCTCTGTTAAGGAGAAGGCGAAGCGCATTATCCCTCCTTGTGGAGTTACGAAGATGAGTCCTACCCCTGATTTGATCATTGGGATACCCTGTTTGCGCTTCTTTACGGAAGACGCTCCATCGAAATAGAGTTCCCATAGGGTACTACCGCCGCCGATCGCATCGAATGCATGCTCGTCTGGCAGATCACAGTTCAGAGGAGAACCGGCAGGTACTGGATGCTCAGCAAGGAAGTCGGCAATGGCCTGGCCTTTCACTGCCTTAAGAGGTCGATACGTTATCGAGAACTTCATCAGGAGTAGAGCCCATTTAGCGAGTCGACCCGTCAATATAGCCTTTGACATCAAATATTTAAGAGGGTCCACCTTCGAAATGAGACGGACTTCGTGCGCCAACGCATAGTGCCTGAGCTTTGTTATCGCGAAGATCAACGCCAAGCAGTGTTTTTCAATGGGAGAGTAGTTGCTTTCTGCCCCGAGCAGAACTCGACTTAAGTAGTAGAGTGCTCTCTCCTTTCCTTGATCGTTCTCTTGTGCCCATAATGCGCCTAAGGAACCTTCGAGGGCGGTCGTATAAAGAATGAGGGGTTTTCCCTTGACTGGCGCAGCCAACACCGGAGGGTTCTGCAAGTACTGCTTGATCTCGTCTAGTGCGCCTTGGCATTTATGATCCCAAACGAATGGAGTTCCCTTCTTCATCAGGTGGCTGTAAGAACGGCACTTGCCTGAAAGATTGGCGATGAACCGCCGGATGTATGCGAGCTTCCCTTGGAGAGACCGCAACTGTTTGAGGGTTCTTGGCGGAGGCATTTCCATGATCGCCTTGATCTTAGATGGATCCACTTCGATACCTCGGTGTCGGATGATGAATCCCAGGAATTTACCCGAGGAGACTCCAAACGCGCATTTGAGGGGATTCATCTTCAAATTATATTGCCGAAGGCGTTGAAATACAGTCTCCAGATGCTTTAAATGCTCTTCGTATGACATGCTCTTTACTACAAGGTCATCGATATAGCACTCGACGATGTCATGTATGAGGTCGTCGAAGATCTTTGTCATGGCCCTTTGATAGGTAGCGCCGGCGTTCTTTAGACCAAAGAGCATAACCCTATAGCAGAATATACCCAAAGGGGTCCGGAAAGCGGTGTGCTTCTGGTCTTCGGGATGCATCTTTATCTGATTGTACCCTGATAAACCGTCCATAAAGGAGAAAACCTCGTGAGTGGACGTGTTATATATCATTAGCTCGGTTACCGGTACTGGGAAATCGTCCTTCGGATAGGCTTTATTGAGATCCCTGAAATCCGCGCATATGCGTACCGTCCCATTTTTCTTCATTACCGAGACGATATTGGCGATCCAGTCGGGATATTGGACTTCTTGGATAAATCCAGAATCGATCAGCTTCTTAACTTCGGCATTGATGCTCATTTCAAGCTCGAGTCGCATCCTTCTCGGCGCCTGCTTGACTGGCTTGATATCTGGGGATATTGCTAATTTATGCACAGCAATCTCCGGATCTAATCCTGGCATCTCGGAATAGTTCCACGCGAAGCAGTCTTTATGCTATAGAAGCACGTTCTTTAACGCGGCCACCCTCTCTTCAGATAGCAGCTCGCTGACGAATGTCGGTCGCAGATCATCTGCCGATCCCAGCTCAATCTTCTTGAGGTTATCTGCAGTAGTATGTATGCCATCTTCCAGTTCTTTCGGAGCTGGCGGAAATTCTGAGATCACCTCATCATTGCTGTTCTCAAAGCACCAGGGAAGGTCATCCATGTTCTCGGGCTCTTCTTTTAATATCGTAATCGTGTAACAGGTGCGAATCCGCTTCCGGGACTGAGGTGGATCTGGTCCCGCTTTTGCGGCTTTGGGTTCGTGCTTTTGTGGCGGCGTTACCCTCCAGCCGTTGGATAAAGCGAATCTGCCCTGTTGGTACTGGTCCTCGACCCAGTTCTTGAAGGTGAAGCAGTCTTCGGTAGGATGTCCTATGGCTCGGTGATAAGAGCAATAGCTCAGATGAGAAGCCTTGTTAGCTCGCTCAGGGTGCTTAGACTCTGGAAGCGCGATCATTTGATGTTTTATAGCGAGCTCGAGTAACTTCTCCGTCTTGTCTCGAGGGAAGGAATACGCTCGACTCATCTTCCTCGTGAGGGACAAATCCGGACCGCGCAATGCCCGCTCACGTAACTCTCTAATCCTGCGTCGTTGTTGCCGGCTCCTCTTTCCGCTTCTTGATTTATTTATGCCTCTGCGTTGGGCCTTTCGGACAACGGGTTGACAGGGATGAGCATCTTTGTCTTTTGCAGCCTGTTGAAACAGACGTTGCATCCTGGCCTTCTCGTAGATGGCCATCTCGCGGTTGTGGTTTTCCCGAGCTTTTTGACCTGCTTTCCTGATAAGCTTGTCCATTCGTTCATCGAACGACGGACTCGGCACTTCGATCGCGGTATCTGGTTTTGATGAGGGGTTGGCATTTCCCGACAGGGCGTCCTCTTCTTCATCAAAGGTATATATGGCGTAGTTACTGTGGGCCCGTTCCCGTTTTCCGGTTCTCGCGTATCCAAGCCCAAGTGTTTCCATTTTTCCCGTTGGGCAATTTGCGTTGGGTCCCAGGGACATCCCAAATCCTGTTGTAGAACCGAGCTTGTCGAACAGTCTGTTTTAAGGGTACCCCTTGGCGCTTCAATAACCTCTTTAGTCCATTTGTGTAGCATCTGGGCAAACGGATGGGTTGGAGCCTGTCGAGTGTAGCATCCGCGCTATGCCAGATCTCTTTCTCTACTTTCGTCTCTGAGGATCGGTAGAATAGGATTGCCTTCTCACCCCTTTGCCTGGGAGGGACGTAAAACGTTTGCAGGTCCTGCACATTGTAAGCTTGAAGTGTGTCGAGCTACTTGTAGTGTTCTCGCGGCACCATAGTGATTTGCAAACTCTGATCATCGCTAGGGGGTGCTTTAATTGACGGCCGATTGGAGAACACGGTATTAACCTCATCTTCCGAGTCACTTCCGAAGACCAACATGGGGGCGGACATCCCCGGGTTGTTGCGTTGAAATGGCCCAGCATAAACTATCTCTTCTTCTTCTTCGGTATCGCTCCCGAAGACAGGGATGGTGGCGGCGGCTTTGTTCTCCGGCTTGCGACACCTTTCTGTATCCTCAAAATCTGGCAAAAAGTACTTCGCATCTTCGTATTTGCGGACTTCGTTCACGGAAAATGGGTTCAGCTCACCTGTTACGGTATACTCGAAACCATCCTTAAAGTACTTCATACACTGATGTTGTGTAGAAGGGATGATGTTGTACTCGTGTAACCAAGGGCGACCGAGCAAGACGTTGTAGCAGGTCTTGGCATCAATGACATGGAATTTGATGTCCGTGACGAGCAGTCCGAAGCGTAATGTTAGTATTACAGATCCGAGAGTCCGTGACGATTGTGAATCGAAACCGGAGATGGTAATTTTGTCACGAGCGAGGTGTTGCACACTCATGCAGATTTCCTTTAACACGCGAACGTTAAGGAGATTGACGGAGGATCCATTATCCACTAGGATCTTGCCTATCTTGATATCATGGCAGTATCCAGAGACATATAGGGGACGGTTGTGGTCGCACGTCCCAAGAAGGAGGTCTTCGTCCCCGAAAGTGATGTCGGCCGTATGCACTTCCTCCAGTTCATCCTTCATCCTTTCCGTGGCGAGGAAGGCTTGGAATTGCTCGGGTTCTTGTAACGCCTTAATTAGTGAATCTCGCGCTTCTTTTGATAATAGGAGGGCATCGAGAATGCTAAGTTGAGAAGGTAGCTTCCTTAGGTGCGCCAGGATATTGTAGTCCACCTTACCCCTCCTGGGATGGTCTTTGGTAGTCAGCTCTTTCATGACTTAGTCATCTAAAGTGATATCCTCAGTGACCTTTTCCTTTCCCTTATCTTTTCTATTTGCGGGCCCGAGATTCTTTTCCGGGAGCGTACGATTGCGCAGCTGAATGTTTTCGCAGGCCTCCGATTCCTCCTCTTTCCCTAAAACGGATTCTTTAAAGAGAGGGCCCAGAGGCGTTTCTTCATCAGAGTCGCTCCCAAAGGTGAGAACTTGTGACCCTCCGGCGTTAACCACGTAACAGTTGCCAGTGGTTCTGTTGTGCCCGTCGGCAGTACTTCTTCGTTCCCGACGAGTCTTGCGTTTCATGCGCTTAAAATGTTGTCGATGAGCAACATATCCCTGCCACCATATCCTAAAGGCGTCGCACTCCTCCGTGGGGTGTGAAAATTTCCGATGATATGCGCAATAATCAGGGTGCCTCTCCGCCCCATTGAGCGTGTTTTCTTCCGAGGGTGGTAGCTTCATTCCGATTGACATGGCTTTGGCAAACCTTTTCCTCGTCTTGAATATCTTCTTGTCTGCCTCAGATGCCTTTCGATCTGGCGGGAGTACTTCAACTCTTTCGTTTAGTCGCCTGCGTTCGGCTCCTTCCGATGCGGCCATCTCACGCTCCTGATCTGCTTTACTCTTTAGACGAATCTCGTCTAGAAAGGCGTCGATCATTTCATCTGTTGGCCACACAAGTCCTGGATCAGGGTGTGCCCCCAGTTTCTCGGTGCCAGGAGTTTTCTCATCTTCCGAGTGGGAAATCACATGACAACTCGCCACATATCCCTCGGATTCATCCGATGAGCTCTCTTCCCCATCTTCCTTCTGAAAGACGTGGTTGAGGAACTCTTGCAGTGTGACGGGAGTCCGTGCCTTTTGATTGTACTCCTCCAGCGCGTCAATCTGTTTCTGCAAATCCGTGCGCTTGTCTCCAGGCTTCACGGGCTTTTTGAATTTCCTCTTCTTTTTCTTCGAAGATTTTGACGGTAGGGCATGGGTACTTGGGCCATCACCACCGTTTTTTGTAGTTGGGCGCGGCCTCAGCATTCCTTCGATGATCTGGGGTTCCAGCGGGTTCTTCCATTCAACCGCTGTGCACGCATGAAGGTCACTCAGCATCCTTTTGGTTTTAGCTGATAGCACGATTTCCCATGGAGCTTCTTCAATAAAGGAACAAGTCGCCCCCGGTGCGTCCGTCTTCTTAAGAGTATGCGGCTATGGCGGGTTCACCTTCCACTTTTCGGACAGTGCAAACTTCCCCTGGAGGTATTGATCTTCAATCCATCCTTTGAAAACGAAGCAATCCTCAATCGGATGGCTTATCGTTTGATGGTAAGGGCAATAGTTGGGGTTATTCACCTCAGTGGGTTGTGGCGGTCGCCTTGGATTTGGCAAGTTTATAAGTCTATTGCTTACTGCCAGCTCGAATAGCCGTTTCGTCTTGTCCCGTGGGAACGAGTAGGGACGCTTCATCTTCTCATTATAATACCGGCGTCTTTCTTCCAGTTGATCCGTCAGCTTTGGGGCATTGGGTTGCTGCTGGGCATTCGCGACGAAGATGGCCTTTCCTTTACCCTTGTCATTCCGAGGTTCTGGCTTCGGGGGAGGTGGCCTATGACCCATCTGGTCTATCTGAGCCAACTTGTCGATTAAAGCCTGGAATGTGGTTGGCTTAAAGAACATCATAAACTGGGAGATAGTTGCGTGAGGGTCTAGGGTTCCCACGAACATGCCCACCGCGGGCGCTTCCTCAATGCGTTGCTCGCATTTCGACCATAAATTCCGCCATCGTATAGCATACTGGACCCAAGTTTCGCCTGGTTTTACCCTGGCGTTAATCAATGCCGTTATTGGAGTGCGTTCGCTGGCGCTTGCGAATCGCTGAGTGAATAGCAACTCCATTTCAGCGAACGTCTTGATAGAATCGTTCGGGAGTTCCGAATACCATTCGAATGCTGTTTCTGATAAGCTGCCCACGAACTGGCGAAGCAACAGTTTATCATCTCCGCCGGTGTTACCGCAAAGGGCCCTGAACTGGGCGACATGTTGGTGGGGATTGCCGGTCCCCTTGTAAACATGGAACTTGGGAATTGTGTAACCTGGCGGGTACTTGATTTGGTCGTACCATCTTGGATATGGCCGCCCCGTTTTTACGACTTGACCAGCTGTCTCAGTCGCATGATGAACCCGGATTTGCTGGGCTATATAGTCGACCAAGTCAGCCTTAGAGATTGTCTCCTCCTTGGCCGTTGAGAGGGCCGGTGGTGGATTTGACGTTTCTCCCCTGTCGTCTTCAAGGACGATCGGGGGATCCTCAGCGGGTGGATCCTGTTGGATCATCATTCCTATCATATCTTGGAAGAGGAGGCCCATACGCTGTATGTTGGCTGCTTGTTCAGCAGCCTCTTTGTCCTTCTTCTCCAATATTCGGCGAAGGAATTCGGCGTCGGTTTCTTCCTCCTGGCGTTCGTCCGAAAACGTTTCTGGGTTTTCTTTTGGCCCGGTAAGTGCGGCCATAGCATTCATCATTTCCTGGAGCTTTTGCTGTTGCTCCTGAGCTTTGGTCACCGACCATGTAAGCGGTCTATGGCCTGTAGACGCACGGCTGTCTTCCTTCCCCGACGCCATGTATACAGTATGGACCATCCTGCCCCCAGCCTTAGGGCGTCTGGGTTTAGCGCTTTTAGCTCTTGTTGCAGGCCCGGGGATCTTCTCCGTCCTCCTCTTTTTATGAGCAGTGGAAGCTGAGGGGGCCGTTGGGGTGGGCACCCAGACAGCTTTTCGTGGCTTAGCCTGATGACTAGCTTCCTGTTGGATTTTCAGCTTCTTGTGCTGGCGGGAGAAGTTTGGATCGATCATCGATTCTCGGGCCTGCCGCCAGACTTTATAGATTCGGGAGGACAGCCGTTGAGGATATTGGAGCTGTTCTGGTTTTACTTCTATAGCTCTTTTCAGCGGATGGGGAGATTTCTTTAGCGCCGCGGTAGGAGAATTCCTACGCACCCTATTTAGCACCTCAAAGCTGTTCCCAGTTGGAACAGCAGCATTAACTTCTGCCATCGGGGCTGGTGGAGTTAGCCCAGAGGGGGAGTTGCCCCCAGCCTTCCTTACTCGGCGCCAGTGGCGACGTCGAGCGTGTCGAGCGGACGGCGTTGGTTCAGCGGTGAGGATGGCTTCGTCTTGCCCCCTGTGTAGGTGGGGGGTCACTGCTGGTGTCAGCCTGTTAAAGACTGATGTCCTTTGGGTAGCAGGAGTGGGAGCCGGAACATTCAATCTCGTAAAGACCGATTTTTTGGCAGGAGAAGCCGCCTTGACGACTTTATGAGCAGGGATGGCTATCCTTTTCGGAACAACCTTCTCTGGGATTGCAGGCTTCATCACGGGCCCACATGAACTTTGGCCCAGTCTGGCGAAGACCGAGGAGCTGGAGCTGGACGACCCGTTGAGGGGGGCCGCGGTAGTAGCAAGCCGATCAAAGACCGACTTCTTGGGAGCTTCTGGTGTTGGTACAAAGGTGCTGAAACTCATCGGTGGGAGCATAGTCCCAAAGAACAATCCGGTAGTTTCCTGAGTCACCTGGTCCACCGACATTGTGAACAAGGAGGCCGCTTGGGGCCCGTAGGCTATGCCTCCAGATGAGGCGGAGCGTGAGTTGCAGTTGCAGTTGGAACACTTCACACAAGTAGATGCCATTGATCCTTTTGCTTTCTGCAATAAGCAAAACGCCAAATCTTAGTACCTTGTAACCCAAGGGCAACCTTTAGCGAACCGTGTTTGGTTCGCGAGTCACGACACACGAAGTGTGGAGTGGAAAGAGGAAAAGGTCCCACTGGGCGTGCCAGAATCTGTTCCCCTCCGAACGGCGACCGAGACGCGGGCGTCTTGCCTGAGATTCGGGGCAGATGCTAATTGGTCACTTCGTGTCGCATGTGTTTATTTTGTATTTAGTTGCCCGTGGATTGTATACGGAGACTGAGTTATGTCGTCGCCCGTAGGGCGTGGACTAGTCCAAATCCGTATTATCTTAGATTTGGGTTTGGGGGTTTTGGGTTTAAGGATACGTTAGCCTCATTCGAGACTAAGATCGACTTAAACGTTTGTTAAGGATACGTTAGTCTAGTTTTCAGACTAAGATCGACTTAACGGGATCGTTTAGATCCAAAAATAGAGCAATTAAGGGAGCCCTGTTGTTTAGTTTAGTGACATTGAGGTCAATAAGTAGTTTAAGGACATTGCGGTCCAGTGTTAGTTTTAAGACGTTGCGGTCAAGGTTAAGGACGTCGTAGTCCGTGGATTTAAGGACTCCACAGTCCGATGTTAGTTTTAAGACATCACGGTCAAGGTTAAGGACCTCATAGTCCGTGGATTTAGGGACTCCACAGTCCGATGTTAGTTTTAAGACATCACGGTCAAGGTTAAGGACCTCATAGTCCGTGGATTTAGGGACTCCACAGTCCGATGTTAGTTTTAAGACATCACGGTCAAGGTTAAGGACCTCATAGTCCGTAGATTTAGGGACTCCACAGTCCGATGTTTGGTTACAGGGACCCGTCACCTCTTTGAAGACGTTGAGGAATTACAACGCCATGTATCAAAGGAGTGAAGAGATGTACCCTTAAACCAAGGTAGAATCCGTAGAGAATCGGGGTGGATTAAATAGTCTTTGGCCCAATTTGGGATCAAGACCAATTAATTATGTTATGAGCCCATTAGTCCAGTTAAGTCTGAATTGAGGACTTTGTTGGAGATAGTGCCCTCAGAGTCAATTATTAGGTCACAGGTACGTGATTGCAATGATTGATGGAGGACCTATCCCGGTAGGACAGTCTTACTCGAGATGATAGTATGCTATCTGGTTTACCTTTATCATCGTGTACTGTTTTAGGTGACCTGACAAGTTGCTATTACACGTTGATAGAGCCCCTAGGATTCTTGCTTGACCACCAGCAGTATGAGGGCGATCATATAAGTGGGAGCTGGGGTCTATAAGCATATCCTTAAATGGTCCCTAGTCGTGTGAGTTTCGAGACAGGGCATCGATACTCCAGAGTAGACTAGTGTATACAGTCGAGACCCCGACGAGGGGCGGTGGCCGGTCTCACAAGCCACTGGTGTCAGTTGGATCACCTAAGATGTATACAGGTGCTCATTGGGTTATGAGTACACCGGACTGGACTCGCCGGGAACATGCTAGTTGGTCATATACCGGACGTCAGATGGCAGTTCCCTGGTAACATGTGTACAGGTTAGTTCATCGACCTGGGGATCGTCATTTGTCTCGTGTGAGTTCCCACTGTACTTTGATTACTACCCTACCACGGCTCAAAGGAGTCGTGCAAACAGGTTTTAGTTGGGTACAGTCCCGAGCCACATGGAGGCAGTGAGCGTATCTTCAGGGGTTCGTCTCTCCCGGTATTGGGGGTGAGGTCGTGCTGTGTCTAGGAGAGCCATTACACGAAGCCCTCGGCCGAGGCAAGGAGATTTACTGGTAGGTATTCCAGTAGTATCTCAGGGTGTTCTGGGCTACACTCCGACACGACTTGTACCGCTTTTGGGGGTCTGACTTTTACCAACCCCCTAGGCCCGCCATGCGATGCTCATAGACGAACGGACCGGACTGTACGGATATTGTCACTGACAGGCTCAGTAGGGTTGTCAGGCTGAGTTCGCTCACAGACGTCCCTTTTAGTCAATACCTGGTAGCCCGTTACGTATTGGCTTATACCTCTGACGTGCTAGTGGTTAAATCCACAACCAAGGTGTTGACGAGTCTTTAGAGTCCCCCACATTCAGTTACTCAGCTTTCGGGCGAAAGGTTGTAGAGGCCGTATGGAGATATGGCAAGGTCCGATCAGATACGTGCGGTATTGCACGGATCAGGATCGGACAGTTTGTACTACAGGCCGTATGGATATATGGCAGGGTTCGATCAGATACGTGCGGTATTGCACGGATCAGGATCGAACGGATTTTACTAGCCGGCTTTGGTTTAAGCCGGATCCTAGTATAGTACAGTGTAGATTTTGTCTCTTTGCATTTGTATTTCGGTCGGAATACAGATGCGGGTGTGTATGCACAGTATCAGGGTTTTCCTGTAATTTATTACGGGACCAGTTTTCTGGAGTTGCCAGTTTGCTTTTCGTTTCGGTCGATTTCCTTTGTATCGTTCATTGGCCGAAGATTGGTGGAGGAGGGCTTATTTGCATTGTTGCAAATAAGTGGTTGTGGAGGGGGTCTTTGCATTTTTGTTGCATCATGATTATAGCCCCATCCCTTGACCTTGACTTCTTGACTTCCTCATGATGGCTTGACCTTTAAAGTCATCATGGTTGTTGATGATGGCATGACTTTTGGAGTGATGATTGTTGCTTTGAGTGTTGGATTTTCCTTACTATCATTTCTTTTGATGATAGCCTCTCACTTGCATTATTCTCTTGATTCACTCTCTTGAGTTGTGTGACTCTCTCATTTTTTTCACTCACCCCTCACTTGCATGGCCGGCCACTTCCCTCAAGGGCTGTCCAAAATTCTAGTGTAGGGATTTACACTCTTTTGGCTTGGAAAAAATCATATTAGCTCCTCCTCCAAAAGCTTGTATCATCCCTCCACCAAAATGGCAACTTCCAATACCCCAAATGAGACTTGTTCACTAGATATTCTACAGCAAATCTTGGGCACGTTGACTAGCCAGCTTCATGCCCGAGTTGCCTCGGCATTGAGGTGGGAGCCCGTAAAAGAAGTAGGCGATGTGGTGCACTTCCGGCGACGAGGAGGAGACGGGACTTTCCGCAGGAGATCGGGGCGACGACGAGAAAACCGGAGGACTCGGATCTGTCGGTATATTTCTCTTCCCCATCTTGTAGATAGCTAGGACTAATTAATGGTTCGATCCGGGTATTAGTGCGCGGCGGTTTGCCAGTTCAAGTAAAATTTAAAGTTTATCACCGCTTCCGCATTTGGCCGTCGGATTGACGGCCGGGGCGCCGCCGTGCACTTACAGTGGTATCAGAGCCTCTCCATTAACTTAGTCTAGCTTGGTTTAATGTGTTTTGCATTTCCGATCGACCAAAATTCCAAAATTCGCATTTTTTCTTGCATCAGTTTTCTGTTAAAATTTTCTGGTGTCGAAAAATTTTTCAGGTTACAGAAAAGTGATGTACTGGAAAATATAAGAGATCTGTGAAAATTTGATGAAGTGTCTCTACAGTAGGAGCGCGGAACCGCGGCCAAACCCCCCCTTGGGCCGCGGTTCCGCCGCACTCTATTGGGTTCACAGCACCAAATTTTTGCAGAGGCTTTCTGGGGTTAAAATTGGGGTTTTGGAATATTAATTTTGGGCCCAGAATTTCTTGATGTGCTGCAGTTGTACTTGGGGGCCCACTTGTTAAAGTTTGATCGATCGGATATTTTAAACACATTATTTCACAGTATTTACATTATATCTGCGACCGTGAATGTCACTCGATCGGTAAATCCGGTCTAACTGCTATAGCCCGGTTAGACGGATTTGCGAACGTGACTTTCACGTTGATGTTCTGTTTTTGCTGTGATGTTGCGGATCGGTCGTGGGGATAGCCTGGATGCAATGCTAGTACAGTTTTTGTTGTATTATGTACATTTGATATTGCGGGGCGAGCGTCCGACATGTGGACTGCCGTCACTGCCTGTTTGTATTATTATTTTGGGGCACGACCTGGTTGCGGTCGATGTACCCGTTGTATGTATATTTTACTTTCTGTACTAGGATTGCCCCGCGGAGGGATGCACGGATAGCCGGGTTCTAGAGGGCAACAAGCCCGCATCTCATGGCATTGAGACGGAGGGGGCTTCACTCTAGGATTGGCGGGCTATTCGCCGCACTCGTAGGGGGTACAGGTTGACCCAGGAGGGGTGCCCAAGTTACCGGATTCTGTGAAGTGCTGGGTGGTCCATTCACGGCGCTGAAGGGGGCTGCCTTGCTTCAGGTTTTGGCGGGTGACTTGCCGCGCCCGTAGGGGTCTAGGATTTCATTGCACAGGCTATCCACACGACCAGGGGAACGTCGGGTTTCAGTAGTGGCTCTGTGAAACCCGGGGATCCCAGATATCTGTATTGTTTCTGTGATGCTGTTCATTCTCTGTGATGTTGCATTTCTTATCACGCCTTGAGCGAAATACAATATATTGGTATATATATTAGTAGATGGTGTATATGTTTTGCATCCGCGCTAGTCCAGTCCCCGCTCTGTCGTTAGTTAGCTAACCTAACGGGTAATGACGGGACCCAGTGGCGAATGCGGATAGCATATACGTACATCAGTATATTTTCGTTCTTTGTGGTGTGATCAATTGATGGGACTGCGTTGATTCGGATCAATGCAAGTTAAAACAAACCTATTCTGATGTTGTTGGAACACTTTTTCAAAAAGCTGTTATTGCAAGGGCGTTCTCTTTTGTTTTGCATCGTGGTATTCAGTTGGAATATCCTGCTCCTCAGTCGACGAGGCAAGGGCCGAGATCCCTTCACCGGGAGTGACCCCTTGGACAAAAAGTTTGCGTCAGGGCAATGACTTCACTATAGCCGATTACTTTTGCTTTGCACCGTGGTATTCAGTTGGAATATCCTGCACCTCATTCTACGGGGAAAGAGCCGAGATCCCTTCACCGGGAGTGACCTCTTTAGCAATGGTTTTCGTCACTATATTTTTAAAAAGCTATCCGTTCCTTCAACGATATCAAGTTCATTACGTTAAAGGTTTTCGCCAGAAACCATTCGTAGCCCTCCGTCGTTTCATATGGGTAGTCAATAGTATTCAAGCTGTGTTTGTTGGCCAAAGTCAAGGCACAGTGTTTGGTAGCTGTTGGTTATTCATATGCAGCATAGATAGATGTGTTGGTTTAGAACAGTCGTATAGCCTTGTTGGCCAAAGTCAAGGGCTTGTGCGGGTGGATTCGAATCAACCTGGAGAATGACGGGTAGAACTTGACATGTGACTTATGATTTATTGGCCAAAGTCAAGGTCATAAGAGCATGGGGCAGAAATCACATCGGGAGTTTCAAAAGAACTGAAACTTGCCAGATATGCGCATACCTTCTGGAGTGTGATACCGTGAGCGGATTCCGTCACGTTGTCATGCGATGATAGTTGGATCCCGATTCCCACTGATGTGTTAGTTTACTCCTCAGGTGACCCCGACTAATTCTTCTTTCAGGTTTGGAGGAGAATTTGAGGTACAGTGGGAGGATTCTTGATTAGATAAATTGGTAACCATTCTGATCTAGGTTAGAGTGCACGCTGAGTGTTTCTTTTCTCTCTCTCTTTGGCAGCGACCATTGACCCGATCCTAAGACTATGACTCAGTGACCAAATTAACCGAACCTTCTTGACACCGGCTTTTGGATTGTCAGAGTTGCAAACCTCATTGCCACTCCTACTTTTACCCTTTTCTCCAGGACACCCCGTATTACTACGAACGTCCACTTCCATTGGACAAAACCATCGTATGGTTAGATACGAACTCGAAAGAATTTATTCGAGGATGGTTTCCGGTTCTGGAGAAAACGGATAGGATTATTCAGTTGTCTTTTCCTTTTTACCTTCTCTCAAGTTGTGAGTACTCCTTGGTTTAGGGGTAGTACACCTATTACGCAAATTGGATTGTCTTCTTCCAAACCTTAGGCTGGTGCCGACCGGTAGGGAATGAAGAAAACCAATTAGCCTAACGATGGTGTACAGAAGGTATTAAGTTAAGACAAATCAAGGGATTAGTAAGAGGGCAAAGTAAATTGCAACAGATATTCACGACCAAACCAGGTATTTCGTTACCACTCCCACATCACCTTTGTATTTCTCCAGGACACTCCGTATCACTACGAAGATCCACAGTATATTGGATACTCCATCGTATGGTTATATACGAACTCGAAAGGAACTTGTTCCAGTTCGGGGATGGATTCTGGTTCGGGAGAAATAGGAATTAAGTTCATTCGGTTGTCTTTTATCCTCACCTTCTCTCGCATTGCGAGTGTTCCTAGAATTAGGACAGTACACCCATTATGCTTATTGGATAGTCTTCTTCCAAACCATAGGCTGGTGCCGAACGGTAGGGAAGGAAGAAAACCATTTGGCCTAAAGGGGTGTACAGAAGGTAAAGACTAAAGACATATGAAGGGATTTGTAGAGGTGGCAAAGAACTATACGGTTACAGTCGTGAATCTGGAAGAGGCATTACTAGGAATACCAGAATACCCCATCGGAACATTTCAATGTTTCAGTTTCACTGTGTAATGTTAAAGGAAAACTGATTTCCCGATTAGATTCTTACTCCAGGGTATGTATTTACCAGGTACGATTCTCACATCTGTATGGTTTTACAGATGATGAGTGAGAGTAAGTTATTGGGAATTGGGTGATTATCCTCATTATATCGGGATTCGTTGTAATCGGTGATATTTGAGGAAATCACCTGGGCTGTTTGCCGGTTGGCAAATATTTGGTTTTGATTATCCGCAGTTATGCACCAATTTCAAATTGATATATCTGTACGTCTATTTTCATAGAGTGAGATATACCTTTCTGAAATTATGTCTACGATATTTACCTATATCAGTGGATGGTTAGGTAAGGAGCATTAAACAGCGGTGTAATTCTTCTTAACCATAAGTACAGTTTTCAACCTACGACACACGGTGAATGAGTTTTCAGACTCAAAGGACTTATACAGAGTATTGTATGTTGTCCAGGGTCCATCAGGACAGAGGGGTTGGTCCTCGTACTATATTCGGTTTACTTATGACTTCTCTAGTTTTTAGACAAGTGTTTCGCGGAAACACAGGGTCCGAATTTTGAGAAGTTATAGGTATTTGAATAGAGTAGAGAACCAGGTGTAGCAAGTATCGGGATTCTTCAAAGAGATCGAAGATGTAGATACTTGTGTATGGTATTAAGTTGATAGTAATGACTAAGAGAACTTGCTTCTTTTTCAGGTTACTTATAATTGGAAGCATTCCTAAGTTGAGTAACGCTGATCGGCCTCCTTCCATTTAGTTGACATGCACTGGAGACAGTTGCATGATTTGAATCTGGTTCAATTAAATCAGTGCCTCTGGTCCTATATGGGATATAGAACAGTTCATATCTTAACGATGTTAAGGTACGGGGAGTTGTCCGGCTTATGCTTAAAACCAGACACTAGACAACTCATGGCACGTTTCTGTAATGGCTGTTTGTGGGTTGACCCAGGCTATGACGCGGGTTGACTTTCTACCATCTGGATGAACAATAGCAATATTGTTCTAGACTCGCCACAGTTTTATTAAAAATGGTTTTTTTTTCAGAAAACAGTAGTGGGAGTATGGTAGAACTGGAAGTGATTCCAGAACCACAAACGATTACTGAAGATTTGATAGGGAGCCTAAAGATTCAATCTGGTTTGACATTCCATTGGCCACTCCACAGATACGGTGGGTAACTTCAGGCACCCGAGAGGTACTACGGTAGCCTCAAGGACGGTGACAGGGAAGTTCTTGTTTACCCACAATTACCATTGCTGTTGTTCCAGGCTGCGAGACCCGGTGGGAGGATGAGTATAGCGTCGTTCTAAACTAGTTTTAGAAGTGTACGTCTATATGACTTTGCCAGAGGGTTGTCGTAGTCAGTGGGAGCAGCGGAAGCATTGGTGGACAGGTAGCTTATGTCTATTTATAGACTAAAGCAGATGTAGCGGAGATAGATCATCTATTTCTGACGTGACAGTCATGGGTTTGACTTCATCAGAATAGGGGATGGATCTGTTGAGAAGGTAGTAGGGTGTGATATCCTGGTATTTGGATGACATACACAGAGTAGGAAAAGAAACTCCTATACTACAATCGGTTGTACTTTGGTCGTCACACAGTGTTTTCTCCACAAAGGAAATGGATTTTATATCAGACATACTGGTTACTAGATCTATGGTTTTAGATCTAGATTTGGGTGGTTTCCCAATCAGGGTACTTCACAGCATTCTAAGAGTATTTAGAATGGACGACTCCTGGCGCGGTAGTGTACCTGCAGAAGATAGAGTCACCCTCTCCAAAGGTGTCTTACAGACTAAAGGGGAGAGGGACGTGCATGATTGGCAGATCACTTGCTCGGGCAATTGAGTCAATCATGAGATGTCAAGTACCACACCAGACATTGTTCTTGCACTAGATGCAATAAGCTGACATTAATCCAATCCTGGAGAAACGGTCGGAAGCAGTTTTAGAACATAAGTGAATGTTCTAGGGATATGATAACGACAGCCATATTCAGGAGACAGTTATCATTCCAGGCTTCCAAGGTGACATGGACGACAAGGAGGTTGTCAGAGTTATAGTTTTTCCTTCTGATGAGGGGCAGTATTTTGGACAGGTGGTCCAAGGCAATACTGAGGGTGGCATGGCGCAGGATACTGATTGAGTTCAGTTGACGATACAGTCTAAGAAGTTTGGATTTGGAGTTCATTTATGATTTGGAGTTCATTTATGAGCTATGTCCCATCAGACATCCAGACACATTCTAAGACAGGTATTGCTCTTTTCGGGAGATGGTTTTCTCCGCGAACTTGAGATATAGAGAGACATAGAAAGATACAACAAAGCGGATCCACTCACTAAGGCTATTCCTCGAACTCAATAGTTTCGCAAACGAGCTTTGTGAGACTGACTAGTAGAGGAGTTGGGTGTTCGGTATCACACGGGCTGTGAGTATGCGACATCGCAATAATTAGCCTTGAGTGCAAGTGGGAGATTGTTGGAGATAGTGCCCTCAGAGTCAATTATTAGGTCACAGGTACGTGATTGCAATGATTGATGGAGGACCTATCCCGGTAGGACAGTCTTACTCGAGATGATAGTATGCTATCTGGTTTACCTTTATCATCGTGTACTGTTTTAGGTGACCTGACAAGTTGCTATTACACGTTGATAGAGCCCCTAGGATTCTTGCTTGACCACCAGCAGTATGAGGGCGATCATATAAGTGGGAGCTGGGGTCTATAAGCATATCCTTAAATGGTCCCTAGTCGTGTGAGTTTCGAGACAGGGCATCGATACTCCAGAGTAGACTAGTGTATACAGTCGAGACCCCGACGAGGGGCGGTGGCCGGTCTCACAAGCCACTGGTGTCAGTTGGATCACCTAAGATGTATACAGGTGCTCATTGGGTTATGAGTACACCGGACTGGACTCGCCGGGAACATGCTAGTTGGTCATATACCGGACGTCAGATGGCAGTTCCCTGGTGACATGTGTACAGGTTAGTTCATCGACCTGGGGATCGTCATTTGTCTCGTGTGAGTTCCCACTGTACTTTGATTACTACCCTACCACGGCTCAAAGGAGTCGTGCAAACAGGTTTTAGTTGGGTACAGTCCCGAGCCACATGGAGGCAGTGAGCGTATCTTCAGGGGTTCGTCTCTCCCGGTATTGGGGGTGAGGTCGTGCTGTGTCTAGGAGAGCCATTACACGAAGCCCTCGGCCGAGGCAAGGAGATTTACTGGTAGGTATTCCAGTAGTATCTCAGGGTGTTCTGGGCTACACTCCGACACGACTTGTACCGCTTTTGGGGGTCTGACTTTTACCAACCCCCTAGGCCCGCCATGCGATGCTCATAGACGAACGGACCGGACTGTACGGATATTGTCACTGACAGGCTCAGTAGGGTTGTCAGGCTGAGTTCGCTCACAGACGTCCCTTTTAGTCAATACCTGGTAGCCCGTTACGTATTGGCTTATACCTCTGACGTGCTAGTGGTTAAATCCACAACCAAGGTGTTGACGAGTCTTTAGAGTCCCCCACATTCAGTTACTCAGCTTTCGGGCGAAAGGTTGTAGAGGCCGTATGGAGATATGGCAAGGTCCGATCAGATACGTGCGGTATTGCACGGATCAGGATCGGACAGTTTGTACTACAGGCCGTATGGATATATGGCAGGGTTCGATCAGATACGTGCGGTATTGCACGGATCAGGATCGAACGGATTTTACTAGCCGGCTTTGGTTTAAGCCGGATCCTAGTATAGTACAGTGTAGATTTTGTCTCTTTGCATTTGTATTTCGGTCGGAATACAGATGCGGGTGTGTATGCACAGTATCGGGGTTTTCCTGTAATTTATTACGGGACCAGTTTTCTGGAGTTGCCAGTTTGCTTTTCGTTTCGGCCGATTTCCTTTGTATCGTTCATTGGCCGAAGATTGGTGGAGGAGGGCTTATTTGCATTGTTGCAAATAAGTGGTTGTGGAGGGGGTCTTTGCATTTTTGTTGCATCATGATTATAGCCCCATCCCTTGACCTTGACTTCTTGACTTCCTCATGATGGCTTGACCTTTAAAGTCATCATGGTTGTTGATGATGGCATGACTTTTGGAGTGATGATTGTTGCTTTGAGTGTTGGATTTTCCTTACTATCATTTCTTTTGATGATAGCCTCTCACTTGCATTATTCTCTTGATTCACTCTCTTGAGTTGTGTGACTCTCTCATTTTTTTCACTCACCCCTCACTTGCATGGCCGGCCACTTCCCTCAAGGGCTGTCCAAAATTCTAGTGTAGGGATTTACACTCTTTTGGCTTGGCAAAAATCATATTAGCTCCTCCTCCAAAAGCTTGTATCATCCCTCCACCAAAATGGCAACTTCCAATACCCCAAATGAGACTTGTTCACTAGATATTCTACAGCAAATCTTGGGCACGTCGACTAGCCAGCTTCGTGCCCGAGTTGCCTCGGCATTGAGGTGGGAGCCCGTAAAAGAAGTCGGCGATGTGGTGCACTTCCGGCGACGAGGAGGAGACGGGACTTTCCGCAGGAGATCGGGGCGACGACGAGAAGACCGGAGGACTCGGATCTGTCGGTATATTTCTCTTCCCCATCTTGTAGATAGCTAGGACTAATTAATGGTTCGATCCGGGTATTAGTGCGCGGCGGTTTGCCAGTTCAAGTAAAATTTAAAGTTTATCACCGCTTCCGCATTTGGCCGTCGGATTGACGGCCGGGGCGCCGCCGTGCACTTACAGACTTATGGCCATCTTGGGCTAAGTCCAATCATGTTTGGAATATTGGCTTCCTGTTGGTCCATTGAAGGAGAGGCTTTGCCTCTGGCCATTTAGCCAATTGGGCTAACGTTAATTCAGCAGTGTTGAACACTGGGATCAAGTTAGTGTTTTAACACTAAAAGACGGTTGGTGTTAAACACCAGCAACAGAGGGTTCAAATTAGTGTTAAACACTAGAGCAAATCAGTGTCAAACACTAGCAGCAGAGGCTTCAAATTGGTGTTAAACACTAAGAATAATCAGTGTTAAACACTGCAAATAAAGTTCTTTGATTAGTGTTGAACACTAAGGCCAAACAGTGTTTTAACACTGGATTCAGAGGTTCCAATTTAGTGTTAACACTGAGGCAAGAGGGGTCACGTGGTAGCACGTAAGGGCGCCCTCCCTTCATTTGTTCTGCTGAGAATATTGCATCTTTTTAGAGCATCACGTGCCATCACGTGACGGGCATTTAAATGCTTGTATGTTAAAGCTTCTGCCAATGGTCACGTGGGTCACGTGAGGCACTGCTTCAAAGGCCCTTCTCTGTGGATCTTTTCGGGGGTCACGTGGTGGCACGTGACCCTGCCTCTTTGTATGTTTTTTAGAAGATCTGTTAATCCCTTTTTTAAGAATTAAATTCTTCGCAGGGTTGAACCCTAACGATAAATTTAAGAGGAATTAAATTACTATTTCCTTCTGAAGATTTATATTCTGGGATAGAGTTGAACTCTGAATTTTCTGTAGGAATTAAATTCCTCATATATGTGAAGAACTGAATTCTATCATAGGGTTAAACCCTAATAAAAGCTTTAAAGGAATTAAATTCCCACTCTCTTTTAGAGAGGCATGAGATTCTGTCATAGGGTGAAACCCTAATTTCTTCTTTCTTAAAGGAATTAAATTCCTGTTATTTTAACAGAACTAAGTTCTTAAGTAGGGTTGAACCCTGATTCTGTTCATTCTGAAGGAATTAAATTCCCATAACATAGGGTTAAACCCTAATTTTATTTTAAAGGAATTAAATTCCTATAGTTCTGTGAGAATTAAATTCTCAAGCTTCCATTTCCCTCTCTATGCTTTGGATCTGCATGGCAGGATCTCAACCCAATGAGAATTAAATTCTCAATTCAAGGGGAGATGTGTACTGTACAGATCCTCCACTAAAGAGAGAACTATGTTCTTCTGTTTTATATCAGAGTTAAACTCTGTTGAGAATTAAATTCTCTTTTCCTTTCAAAAAGCCTTCCCTTCCTTACCTAGGGTTTTCTTTTGCAGAAGATCCAAATTCCTCCAAAGTATCAAGGCTCTCCTCTTTTTTTATGTATCGATTCCTTTCTCTCTCTCTGTGTGTGTCTCTTGGCTCCTATTTATAGGAGAAGCAGCCGAATCAATTAGTTTTGGTGAATCTTTCATTGAGAGATTTAATTTGTATTCACCATTCGTTTTGGACCTTTGGATTATTATGTGAATTTTAATCACCATTGGATTTTAAATCCAGAGATTCTCCTTTGTTATTTCGGTTAGATTTTAAGGGGAAATCTTTCCAAGTTCAGGCTTTTTCCATAGATAGGTGATATTTAAGAATCTTTAAATCTTTAATTCAATCGGTTCCTTTGGAAAGATTTGAGAGGCCTTTTCTCAGAATTTAATTCTGTTAACAGATAGGCTTTGAAAGCCGGTCACGTGTGGGCACGTGACCCCCTCGGAACGAGACCTCTTCTTCCTTTTTGCGCTCTGCCTTCTGGCTGCCACTTAGCCTTCACGTGCCACCACGTGACCCCTGGTCACGTGTGAGCACGTGACCCTCGCCTGGAGCCTTTTTCTTGATTTGATCAGGGAATTGAGTCTGCTGCTTTTGAGTGTCACGTGCCAACACGTGACCCTGGTCACGTGGGAGCACGTGACCTCTTCTGAAGCCTTTTTCCTTGATTTGATCAGGGAACCGATGTGCCTTTGAAGCCGCTTTTAAATGTCACGTGCCAACATGTGACCCTGGTCACGTGGGAGCACGTGACCCTTTCTGAACCCCTTTTCTTTGATGTAGTCAGGAAGCTGAATCTGCCTTGCCGATGCTTTTAGGTGTCACGTGCCAACACGTGACTGCTGGTCACGTGCTAGCACGTGATGCCTCCTTCGTAACTTTTCCTGATTTTAAATCAGGAAACAGCCTTGGTTACATGAGTACAACATCATCCCTTCTACACAACATCAGTGTATGAAGTACTTCAAGGACAGCCTCGAGTACACGGTTACAGGGGAGCTGAACCTATTCTACGTAAATGAAGTTCGCAAATATGAAGACGCCAAGTACTTCTTACTAGACTTCGAAGACATGGAAAGATGTCGCAAACCGAAGAACAAGCAAAAAGCCATCGCCACTATCCCGACATTTAGGAGCGATACCAAAGAGGATGAAGATATGGTCTACTTGGGACAACCTCAAGGCAACAGCTCAGGACCATCTACTCCTATTCTAGTCTTTGGCAGTGACTCTGAGGACGAGGCCAACACAGTGTTCTCCGTCTGCCCGTCAGTACAGACCTTTGCTGGAGCTGACCAGAGTTTACAAATTACCATAGTTCCGCGGCGACATTACAAAGAACTTGATGCACTTGATACGTACAGCGTACAAGAGCTGCAGACCTTCTACGTCCCTCCTTGCCAAACAAGTGAGAAGGCGATCCTTTTCTACCAATCCACGGAGACTAGAGTGGAGAAAGAAGTATGGCACGGTGCTGAACCTGCGCTCGACAGGCTTCAACTAATCCGTATACCAAGATACTACGCAGAGGGACTGAAAAGGCTATTGAGATGCCAAGGCGTACCCTTCAAACAGACTGCTCGATAAGCCCAGTTCTATAACAAGATTTGGGATATTCCCGGGACTCAGCGGAAGATGCCCAACGGGAGAATGGAGACGGCCGGTCTTGTATACGTTCGGTCTAAGAAACGGGAACGATTCCATGGCTGCCATGTCATAAATAACTCCGGTAGAGAAGCGAATGCATTTCTAGATAGCGTTGATGTCGAACCAGAGCGAGATCCTGCTGAGAAAATACCAAGCCCGTCATTCGAAGAACAAATTTACAAGCTAATAAGGGAAGCAGGTCAAAGGGTGCGGGATGACCACAGCCGCGAAATGGCCATTTACGAAAAAACCAGGACGCAATGTATCATTCAGCAGGATACGGAGGATGACGATTTCTTTCACCCCCAACCCGTTGTGCGCTCTCGTGACAAAAAGAAAGCCCGACATAGAAACAACAGCAAGTTCAAGAATGGGGACGACATTCCAAGACATCGAATCGAATCCGAGAAGCCACGCGGGCGAGGAAAAGTCAGCTGGAACCCGTCTTTCATGAAGAAGATGGGTCGGGAATACTCTTTCCCTCAAAGCAAGACAAGGAAAATATTCGACCTTGTCATGAAGCATCAAATGATGACGCTCCCGGAGTCTAGATACCCCCGAACAGCTAAACGAGGTCCATCACCCGGATTATTGCTCCTACCACCAAGTAGTGGGATATCCTCTTGAAGGCTGCTTCACCTTCAAAATCTGGGTTGAAGATCAGTATCAGCAAGGGGGTATCCTCGCCATGAAAGCATGAGCCGAGAACAACCTACACTGCGAAAGAAAGGCTAGATCACCATCGAGCTTAGAAACGAGCTCGTACCTGCCATATGATAACATTCTCGAAGGAGGGAGAGCACAAGAATATGGATGACCTCTCCCAATGCTTCGCAAATGAAGATGAGGATGAGATAATCTCAGAATTTCCACCGGCGCCAAAAGAGATGGAAGATGGAATACACACCACAGCAGACAACCTGAGAAAAATCGACTTGGGGACGGCAAGCGAGCCAAGGCCAACGTTCGTCAGTGAGCTGCTGTCTGAGAAACAGGTGGCCACGTTAAAGGACGTGCTTATACAGTATAAAAACTGTTTCGCATGGAACTATTCCGAGATGCCACGATTAGATCCAGAGATAGCCGTGCATAAACTGGTGATATCGTCGGACGTCAAGCCCGTCAAACAGGAGCCAAGAAGAATGCAGCTCGAGCTTGAGATGAGTATCAATGCCGACGTAAAAAATCTAATCGACTCCGGCTTTATCCAAGAAGTTCAATATCCTGATTGGATCGCCAATATCGTTCCGGTAATGAAGAAAAATGGGACAGTACGCATCTGCGTAGATTTTCGGGATCTCAACAAAGCTTGTCCGAAAGATGACTTCCCAGTGTCTGTTACCGAGCTGATGATCGATAACTCATCCACCCATGAAGTCTTCTCCTTCATGTACGGATCCTCAGGGTACAACCAAATCAAGATGCATCCTGAAGACCAAAAGCACACTACTTTCCGGACCCCGCTAGGCATATTCTGCTACAAAGTGATGCCCTTTAGTCTGAAGAACGCTGGCGCCACCTACCAGAGGGCCATGACAAAGATTTTCGATGGTCTTGTACATGAGATTGTTGAATGTTATATCGACGACCTCGTGGTGAAAAAAAAATCATACGAGGAACACTGGGAACATTTGAAAATAGTATTCCAACGTCTTCGGAAATATAATCTTAAGATGACCCTCTGAAATGCGCATTTGGAGTTTCCTCAGGCAAATTCCTAGGATTCATCGTACGACAATGGGGCATCGAAATAGACCCGTCGAAGATCAAGGCGATTATAGAATGCCTTCGCCAAGAACTCTCAAGCAATTACGGTCTCTCCAAGGAAAGCCCGCGTATATCCGGCGGTTCATAGCTAACCTCTCCGGTAAATTCCGCCCTTACAGTTATCTAATGAAGAAGGGGATCCCATTCGTTTGGGATCGTAAATACCAAAGCGCACTGGACAAAATCAAGCAATATCTGCAGAACCCGCCGGTACTGACCGCACTGGTCAAAGGAAAGCCCCTCATCCTGTACACAACAGCCCTTGAAGGTTCTTTATGCACGTTATGGGCATAGGAGAACAATCAGGGAAAGGAGAGAGCTCTCTACTATTTGAGTCGAGTTCTCCTGGGGGCAGAAAACAACTACTCCCCTATCGAAAAGCATTGCCTAGCACTGATCTTCACGGTAACAATGCTCCGACATTACGTCTTGGCAAATGAGGTCCATCTTATATCAAAAGTGGATCCTCTCAAGTATTATGCTAACAGGAAGGCTTGCCAAATGGGCCCTCCTCTTGATGGAGTTCTCAATAGTATATCGACCTCTCAAGGCAATAAAAGGCCAGGCCATCGCCGACTTCCTCGCTGAACATCCGATACCTGCCGACTCTCCTTTAAACTGCAAGTTGCCGGATGAACACGCGTTTGACATAATCGACGGGGAGAAAGAAGGGAGTGATACCCGATGGGAACTCTACTTTGATTCCTTAAAGAAGCGAAAATAAAACACCCCTATGATTAAAGCCGGGGTGGGTCTTATCTTCGTGACTCCACGATGAGGGATAATGCGTTTTTCCCTTTCTTTAACAGAGCCGAGTATAAACAATGAAGCTGAGTATGAAGCTCTGATAGCAGGTCTTGAGATTACTGTCGACATGGGCATCGAAAGCCTCCTTATATGGAGACTCTCAACTGGTCGTTAGTCAAGTAAATGGCGACTACCAGACGTGCAAACCGGAACTGATCAGATATGGCAAGAGAGTGCAGCAATTGCTGACGCAAATCCCCTCCTACACCCTGGAAAGCATACCACGTATGGAAAATAGCAAGGCGGATGAGTTAGCCAAGATTGCTAAAGAACTTGCCGACAAAAGCCTCGATGACGTAAAGATCATTGTGCAAAGTCGCCGGATTCTCGCTCCAGCAGAAATATCTCCGAAGACGTCTAAAGGAGAGGAAGCAACCGAACAAGAGGCATTCCAATTAGAGGATGAAGAAAAGGCGAGAGATTGGAAAGAAGTCTTCATAGACTACTTCAAATCCCATCGAACGCCTGAAGATGCGTCGTCAAGACATTAGCTCATGAAGCGAGCCCTGTCTTTCACCTTCGTCAATGGTACTCTTTATAAGAAATCATTCGATTGTCTATGGCTGAGATGCCTGGGACCAGAAGAAGCAAAAAGGGTCGTCCAAGAAACTCATGACGGGCTCTGCGGTTCCCATCAAGTCGGGCCAAAGATGAAGCTGAAGATCAAAAGAATGGATTACTATTGGCCCACGATGATTCGGGACTGCCTTGAATATACGAAGCAGTGTCACTCATGCCAAATTCATAGGGACTTTATCCACCAGCATCCGAATCCGCTACACCCGACATTGGCTAGTTGGCCATTCGAAATGTGCGGAACCGATATAATCGGACCCATCGAGCCAGTATCGTCCAGGGGACATCGGTTCATACTGGCAACAACCGATTACTTCTCTAAGTGGGCAAATGCAATACGTGTAAGAGAGGTGAAGATGGAGAACATCCTTCATTTCTTCAAGACACATGTCATCTACCGGTTCAGCACTCCGCGACGGATCATCTCGGATAATGGGCCGGCCTACAGAAGCCATAAGATCAGCTGCTTCGCACAGCAGTATAAAATAGATTGGAGATACTCTTCGGTCTATAATACTCAAGCTAACGGTATAGCTGAGGCTTTCAACAAGACCTGGATAAAGATCATAAAGAAAACGGCATCCAGAAATAAGAAGGACCGGCACGAGAGATTGTATGAAGCTCTCTGGGCCTATCGGACTACGTTCAAGACGGCCACGAACACAACGCCATTTGCATTAGTATTCAGCATGGAAGCGGTACTTCCCTTAGAGATAGAGCTACTCTCTTTACGAGTAGCAGTTAGATATGAGATGACGGATGAAGAAAATGACCATCTTCGGCTTGAGGAGCTCGATGCCCTCGATGAAACTTATCTCATGGCGCAGCAAAACCTGGAGGCTTACAGAGCAAGGATGACGTGCTCATATGAAAGATTGACTAGGTCGAGGACATTCCGCCAAGGTGAACTCTTGTTAGTCATAAAAAGACCTATGATCCTCAACCGTGTCAAACGGGGAAAATTCGAGCCGAATTATGAGGGCCCGTACATCATAGACAGGGTTTACCAAGGTGGGGCCTACTTGCTCATGGATATGCATGGCAAAAGACCTTTCCGACCAATAAACGGCCGGTTCCTTAAGAAATACTACGCTTGACAAGCTACGGCTCAAGTTAATGACGGATGACGACGCCCGTGTCCGCTCGCTATCTTCCTGAGTCCAAACTCTTTAAGTAGTATCCAGCAAAACCTCGCCTCAAAAATTCCCTATGGACCGTAATGTCCTTAAACTAGCTACGGACCGCAACGTCCTTAAACTAGCCGTGGACCGCAACGTCCTTAAACTAGCAACAGACCGAGACGTCCTTAAAATAGCTATGGACCGAGATGTCTTTAAACTAACAATGGACCAGGATGTCCCTAAACTAACAACGTAGCCTCTAACACGGCGATAGTGGAATGCAAGTCCATAAGCCCCAGCGGTGAGGACCGCAACTCAAATCCCACCGGCAAATAGATGGGTCACATGTAGCAAAACTGTTCTCGAGAGTTTCATCGTGGAAAAAAAAAGGGTACGTCCACAAGCGAAATGGGCACGGATGAAAACCCGAAAAGGCGCCATGAGTAAAAACAGCAGGACTACCGGCGAGTCTGTGAAAACCCGAAAGGGCGCAATCTCGTTAAAATGAAGACACCTGCAAAGTCCTCTCGACCTTGTGAGGAGAAAATACCTGCGTGAGATCCTTACGACTCACAAGGGAGCAACACACTTAGGGATCCCCACGATTCCTAAGGAGAAATTACACTTACGAGATCCTCATGACTCGTAAGGAGAATCCCCCTTATGAGACCCTCATGGCTCATAGGATTCAAAAGCCTTAAGTTACAAGGATCTGAACCTGTTCTTAAGCCATCACATCCTCCGGTTTGCCCTACAAACGGTCCAATAGTGATCCTTGTATACAATCCACGGGCACAAATAAACGTTTCCTCCACCAAGTTCCACCAATGGCGCGAAATTTCCCCATGTGGTGAACGACACTTGTAAGTCCTCTCGACTTATAAGGAGAAAGCACTCTTATAAGATCCTTACAACTTATAAGAGAATAAACACTTAAGAATCCTCACGATTCTTAAGGAGAAAACACACCTACGAGATCCTCACGACTCATAAGGAGAAGCACTTTTATGAGACCCTTACGGCTCACGAAGTCGAAAGCCTTAGTCAACAGGATCCTAACCCTGTTTGCTAAGCCACCTTTGTTCAAATCGACAAAGGCAAATGATAATTCACTCCTGGAAATATCCCAGTGGTAGCGATGTTGATGCCTAAATCGGTATCAAATTCCAAGTCCTTTCACGGCAAATGATGATTCGCTCCTGGAAATATTCCAGTAGCAGCGATACTGATGCTAAAATTAGTATCAGGTCTTGAGTTCTATACTCGCAGCAAAAAATCAGCGAACCAAAAATGCATATGAAATAGCCGAAATGATAGGGCAACTTGCAACAAAAATCAGCAAGTAAAATATATGCATACAAAAATAGCCGAAATGATTGGGCAACTCGCAATAAAAAAAGCGAGTAAAGAAAAAGAAAAATAGCCAAAATGATTGGGCACCGCGAAAAAAATAGCCGAAATGGTTGGGCAATCACGACTTTCGCGATATAAAAAGCTGAAATGATAGAGTATCGTGGAAAGAAATAAAGAAAATTAAAATGAAACTTTTGCCCAGCAGGTGAGATCATATTGACCCCTGTATACAATCCATGGGCACAAATAGAAAGGGAACCATATTGTCCCACCAGGCTTCGCCAAAGGGAAGCCACATCTCGATGGCTACACCTACAACCTAGAAATCAATAACAGCGTCCCTTCTCGTCCCAGCCAAAAGCAGATACAACGTCAGCAAAACGGAACCGCAGAAAAGCCCCCTAGTTCCAAATCTCGACGATTCACAGACAACCTAGAGATTACCTCGGAGCCATGGCAGAGTCCCTAGTTCCAAGTCTCGACGGCAGCATCTACAGCCTAGAGATCAACAACGGCATTTATTCTCACCCCAACCGGATACAGACGCAACGTCAACAAAGTGGAGCAATGGCAGAGTCCCTAGATTCAAATCTCGATGGTTCACAGACAACCAAGAGACTACCTCGGAGCCATGGCGGAGTCCCTAGTTCAAAGTCTCGACAGCAGCATCCACAGCCTAAAGATCAACCAATAACAGCGTTCTTCTTCCCTCCAGCAGGATACAGGCGTGACATCAACAAACGGAGCCACGGCAAAGTCCCCTAGTTCCACACCTTGACGGTTCACAAACAACCCAAAGACAACCTCGACATTTGTCGCAATATTGCAGACACAATGTTAACCAACGAAGCAAAGGAAGATCCCTAGCTTTAGAGTCTTGACGGCAACTTAAATGAGACCTGAAAGACTATCGGAGACCATTCCACTCCAGCGCGGAGTGGCCATGACTCATCGGGGCTCCCAAACTAAGCCTAACCTCAAGTAAAAAGCGACATGGAAATCCCTAACGCTTGCTCTTTCGATGGTAATATTACCTGGAAGATTACTTGAAGACGTCTTGTCCAGCCCCCGAAGGGATCAAAGACATGACGGTCGTGGGGCTACCCGAACAGCAAGATTGCATATCGGGGAATATATCGGCCAACGCGACGGTGCGACGAGTAAAAAACCCTAGTACCACAGACCCTAACGAACTTCTATTAGCAGGAGTTAACTGTGACGTTAGGAAACCCTTGCGAGAACTTCTTGATTCGTCTCGGCTCGTAAGGAAGTTAGTATCCTTGCGAGAACTTCTCGATACGTCTCGACTAGTAGGGAAAAGCCTTAGGCAATGGGGATAAGGACCTGTTCCCTAAGCACTGGGGCCCTGCAAGTCGGTCCAAAATGGACTATTGCATACTATTCACGGGCCACACTCTCCAAAGTCAAATCTCGACAAGAAGGGAAACAACCACTTACGAGTCCTCTCGACTTGTAAGCGGAAAAAAATTCTCTTGTGAGATCCTTACGACTCTCAAGAGAAAACACACTTAGGAATCCTCACAACTTCTAAGGAGAAAATACACCTACGGGATCCTCTCGGCTCGTAGGGAGAAAAGTCTTTATGAGACCCTCACGGCTCGTAAAGTTGAAAAGTCTTAGGTGGCAGATCTGAACCTGTCTTCTAAGCTATCGTTGCCCTGCAAGGAGATCAAAGTAGACTATCTACAAGACGCATTTGCTAAAGGGACACGCCCATAAAAAATGAAATATGTCTTTTATTCATAAATTCAAGTGAATCCAAGATACATTTCACAAAGGAATCGAAATGAATACATGTTATTCATAAACCGCAAGTTTACAGTAAAAAAGGGGGTACAAAAGACGGTTATTGAGGAGGAGGCATCTTCAACAAATCAGCAAGCCGCCCGCACGCTCCTCTCAATCCTTTCTCGTGATCGGCCGCCGCGGCCAACTCCGCTTCAACTTGAGCCCATTGCTGTAAACAAGACGAAAGCTTCCCATCGGCTTCTAGCATGGTAGCTTCACAGTCTTGCATGACCCACTCGGCAAAGTCAAGCGTCCGCCTCAGCGTTAACCCATCCGAAATATATCTCTGGAGACTGTCAAAAACAGCTTCACCAACCATGCAAAGCAGCAAGGAGAGTATTTGATTCACACCCGACTAAGCGTTCGTTTACAACTGCATACGTACTTAAATGGAACTAGTGTTCAAAGCGTGCTAATTTATGTACCTGTAAGAAGGATTAGCGCACGACGCTACAATAGCGCTCGCACTTAAAAGAAAATTCCTAAGGGTATAGTATGAAGCTCATGTACGGCGGTGGGATACATATACGAATATATAATGAACGGAAAACATTCTATAGAAAATATTCAACAGTCAATAATAAGATAAATACATCGACATAAATATACTACTCTACAGGGAAAAGATCACCAAATATGGGATCAGAGATACAGGGGTTAACAAAACAAAATGCAAAGTTCTCCAATTCCCTCTATGCCCTCTCCACCATATCGAAGCGGCGGTCTTCGCGAGGAGTTGCTCCCCACCGATTAGCCCCGTGCTCATCAGCGAAAGCGGACATGATGGCCCGCCGGGCTCTTATCTGACTCAGTAGATAAACCGAACGGTCCTTCAGAGCCTGAGTAATTAAGTGTGCCTCGTGGAAACACTCAATTTTTACCTCCGCCGTATCAAGAATCGCCAGAGTCATCTCCGCCGGATGAGGGAGGATATCAGCAAGCACGGACAGGAAAATCATCCTGAGCCAAATGGAACCCATAAGAAGAGGGGGGCCCTACAGGCTAGGAGTTCGTACAGTGCCGCATCACATTGATCATCGGTGAAAAGAGGATCCGCTAACCGCGCGGCAAAATGAGGAATGATCTCCTCGATAGGCACCTCCCAGGGTTGCCGACGAGCGTGGGGACGGTTGCAAGCCATAACCTTTGGTTTGTTCCTCAAAATGATCACCCTTAAGGTCTAAATAGTTCTCTCTCTATGAAGAAAGAGGAAGACGTAGCTTCGGGTTATAAAGAGAGGCATTCAAAGCTCTGCACAGAAAATGTCATGCATGGTGGAACTATTCCCAAGGCCTAAAAAAGGGGGAGCATGGGAAAAGAAAAGGATGACTCATGGGAATCAGAGTAAGAAGGCGAAACGACCTCATCAGCAGAACCTCATGTGTATGGCACGTGAGCACCCGCATTGATCCCTGTTGAAAACTAAAACGGCATTGCACGTGCATAACACTTGAGCGCCGGCACTAGTTCAAGATTAAACTCCCCAGCAGCGGCTCTTGCGCAAAAAACGTGAACACCAACAGCAGTATAACAACACTTCATGCAGAATACATGTGAACATAAAAAAGTGGGGAAGAAGAAATTTTGTCATTCATACTCCAAGAACTTACACATGGTGTAAAAACAAAAGAAAATGTTTACAATGGTAAAACACTTGACCCTGGATATGGATTGAGGAATTCAGAAGCAAGGTCGAGTAAAATGTTTCTGGCTTTTCTGACCATTCTCGTGTGCATCTTCTCACGAATGCAAGCGTTAGGATTCTCGCTGATGTCAGTCATCCTTTGATATGCAGAGATTATCGTCGTCTGTTGAAAAACTTGATGCAAGATATCAACAAGACCATCTCGCCGCGTCTTCGAGGTCAGGCTCATCAAGTATACTGAATGCACCTTGTCCTCGGCATCATCGAGTGCTTCGAGCGGCATGGCCTCGTTAAAGCCAGGAAGGGCTTCCCAAATCGCCCCCACGATGATCTTCAAAAGAGCGGAACAACGGGGAAGTAGTCGACCATTATATTCATCGAAGCGACGCATGACCTTAGCGCATTGAGCATTCGTAAACTCCTGGTTTTGACAGCGGCCTTGGACGCGGATGTCTTAATAGGAGATAATTTCGTCAAGATCATACAGATAAGCAGCCATAATATCTGGAAAGAAAATTCAGTAAAAGATTAGCAATTAAATATCAAGATTCTTAGAGTCTAAAATAAAGACGGTAGTGACGGCTCATCATTGATGAGACAATCACTCATTAAGGATGGAATCCTAAGAGGCTCCTCATTTAATGAGAAGCCTCATCGGGCCAAGGAGTTGAACTCCCTCGAGAGCAGTGCTCTACAGACAGAAATCATCTCAGCCAAATGTAATTAAGAGGGGAATAAAAATTCCCCAAAAATTTTTAAAGAGCTATGCTCTGTAAAACCCCAAGATCTTTAAAGATCTGAAGTAAAAATCCTAGAAACTCTAAGAGTTCTTCATTAACGGGTTAAGAAACCCTAAAAAAGATTTTTTTAGATCTATGATCTAAGAAGAGCAAAGCTCTGTTTTCATTTAACGGGTTAAAGAAACCCTAAAATACATCTTAAGATCTACGATCTCAGAAGAGCAAAGCTCTGTCAAAGGGTTCAACTATAATCCTTACCAAAATTTTGGGCAGAGTTCTAACTCTCAAAGAGATTTCTTTGGGCAGAGATCTAAGCTCTGAAAGGAGAATTAAATTCTCAGAGGAAGGAAGAACTAAAGAAGATGAGAAAGCAGTCATCTCAAGGGCCAAAGTCCCTACTTATAGGCAGGGAAAGCCGATTCAACTTCCAAGAAGATCCAACGGCGGAAAAGTTGCCACCGCTGCACTCGCGTATAAGCCATTTGAGCGCAACGGTGGGGGGCATTTGTTTCCCCCAATAATAGAATAGCAAGGTTCTGTTCAAAATTTGAAAAGAGACAGCGCCTCACGTGCTTTGCACGAGAGCGCCAGCGCCAAGAGTTAAAAACTCTGAGACAGCGCCTCACGTGCCTCGCACGAGGGTGCTAGCGCCAAGAGTTAAAAAAACTCTGAGGCAGCACCTCACGTGCCTCGCACGAGGGCGCCAGCGCCAAGAGTTAAAAACTCTGAGGCAGCACCTCACGTGCCCTGCACGAGGGCGCCGGTGCCAGAACTAAAAGTTTTCTGCCGTTGGATCAAAGATCCAACAGAGATGATAAATCATCAAAATACAGAATTAAATTATGTTGAGGAAATATTCCTCAAATATTTCTAAACAAGAAAGATTATGCTCTCTGTACTACAGACCACCGTTGGATTAAAGATCCAATGGTGATTAAAAATCACCAAGCTACAGAATAAGCTCTGTATGGGAAAACATTTCCCCAATCTTTCTAAATAAGAAAGATTGCGCTCTGTAAAATAGAGCACCGTTGGATTAAAAATCCAATGGTGATTAAAAAATCACCAAGCTACAGAATAAGCTCTGTATGGGAAAATATTTCCCCAATCTTTCTAAACAAGAAAGATTACGCTCTGTAAAACAGAGAACTGTTGGATTAAAGATCCAATGGTAATTAAAAATCACCAAATTACAGAATAAGCTTTTTATGGGAAAATATTTTCCCAATCTTGTTAAAAACAAGAAAAATTTCTTCTGTAAAACAGAAGTCCTTGGATCAAAGATCCAACGGTGGATAAAATCCCCAAATCAATTAAGAAATCTCTCAATGAGAGATTTCCTTAACTGAATCAACAAATCTGCCTCTACTATATAAAGGCCCCAAGACTTCAAGTCTCGAAGAGAGGAACCCCCCCCCCCATAAACTTCAATTTCAAAAAGAAGAGCAAGCAAAAGAGCTTTAAGAGAGAAGAAAGAAGAAGAACTTTCTTTAAGGTAAATAGAGATCATAGTATCTCATCTGCATACCCAAGGGTTTAACCCTTATAAAAGAACATAGTTCTTTCCCTGGATCTGAGATCCATGAGACAAGTCTCCTATAAATGAGAATTTAATTCTCGTAGGGATGAATTTGTTCTTAGGGATTAAAGATCCCGGGGAGAATAAAGAATTGAACTCTTCAGAAAAATGCATAAAGAAGGAAACAGCGCCGAGCGCCTCACGTGCCCTTCACATGGGCGCTGCTAAAATAAGGAGTGCCTAGCACTCATCGATTGGCGCCCAACACCAAGCGCTCCACGTGATCCTCACGTGGGGCGCTGCTTAATAAGGAGTGCTTAGCACTCAGTGGTTGGCGCCCAGCGCCTAGCGCCCCGCATGCCCTTTACGTGGGCTCTAATAAAACAAAGAGTGCTCTGCACTCAATGGTCGGCGCTCGGCGCCAAGCGCCCCATGTGCCCCTCATGTGGGAGCTGTTTAACATAAAGCGCTCTGCAAACAGGGCCCAGCGCCATAAAGAGTGTTTAACATTCCATAAAAAACAAAGAAATAGAGTGAGCGTTAGAACCCATATCAATGCTCAGCATTGTTGCACGTAAAAGGGATCGAGCCCAAACAAGTGTTTAACACTTTATTCAAAACTGAGTGGGCTGAGTCTAAGTTGACCAAAAGTCCCTAATTCAGATCAACCGAGCCCATGTGCTCATAATTTTTCTAAATTGGTCTTAGTCCCAAACCGAACTACAGATCTCTCAACCGACATTGGTTCAAGGTTACATCTCCCCACACCTCTGATACATGTCGTTGTAATTCTTCAACGTCTTCAGAGAGATGGCGGGTCCCGACAATAAACAATTCCTTGGACTGTAATATCCTTAAACTATCTATGGACCGTAATGTCCTTAAACTAGCCATGGACCGTAATGTCCTTAAACTAGCTATGGACCGCAAAGTCCTTAAACTAAAACGATAGAGCCCAAACGTTCTTTCATTGGATCAAAAGTGATCTCGAACCCCCGTTAAGTAGATCTTAGTCCAATATCGGATTAACGTATTCTTAACAAATATTTGAGTCGATCTTAATCTCAAAGTTAACGGTCCTTAAATCAAACCAAACCCAAATTTAAGAAAATACGGATTTGGATTAATCCAAGCCTTACGGGCGACAACACAAATTATTCTCCGTATACAATCCACGGGCAACCAAAAATAAAATAAACACACACGACACGAAGTGAACATCTAGAGAAGGAGAAAGTGGTTATCGCTACGTGGTGACGTAATTAACTGCATGGGCTTGCGCCTGCAGGGAAGAGCGTCCCCACAATCAAAAACCCCTCACAACGAGGGGGAATCTGACGAAGTCTGCTACAACGGCCGCATCTGTCTAAACCTTCGATACACGGTGCCATAAATCAACTTGGCATCTTCGGAGAGGTGGACGGATAAAACCAAATAGCATCTGCCCCCAAATTCAGGCAAGACGATCCATCCCGGTTTCGTCTCTGTTTTCGGTGGTAAACAGGTACATCTCCTCACACTTCTGATAAATGTCGTCGTAATTTTTCAGCGTCTTCAGAGAGGTGGTGGGTCCCGATAACCAACAACTCTTTAGTGTACTCTCAAATGGACGGACACATCCCAATACGGACCGTAATGTCCTTAAACTAGCTATGGATCGTAATGTCTTTAAACTAGCTGTGGACCGTAACGTGCTTAAACTAAAACGATAGATCCCAAAAGCTCTTTCGCTGGATCAAAAATGATCCTGAACCCCCGTTAAGTAGATCTTAGTCCAACATCGGATTAACGTATCCTTAACAAATATTTAAGTCGATCTTAATCTCAAACAAGGTTAACGATCCTTAAATCAAACCAAACCCAAATCTAAGAAAATACGGATTTGGACTAATCCAATCCCTACGGGTGACAATACAAATTATTCTCCGTATACAATCCACGGGCAACCAAAAATAAAACAAACACACATGACACGAAGTGACCTTCTGGAGCAGGAGAAAGTGGTTATCGCTACGCGGTAACGTAATTAACTGCAGCGGCTTGCGCTTGCAGGGAAAAGCGTCCCCACAATTAAAAACCCCTAACAGCGAGGGGGAATCTGATGAAGTCTATTACAACGGTCGCATCTGTATAAACCTTTGATACACGGCGCCATAAATCAACTTGGCATCTTCGGAGAGATAGACAGATAAAACCAAATAGCATCTGCCCCTAAATTCAGGCAAGATGACCTACGCAGTATCGTCTTTGTTTTCGGCGGTAAATAAGAATATATCATGCAACCAACCTGTATCTAGGTATAAGCCTATAAGTAGCCGAAAATATATATGTAAACCTCTTCCTTAAAATAGCCGCAGAATACATATGTTACGGTATAAAAGCAGACGTAATAGTATTAAGTATATAATAGGTATCTTATTTAAGATATACGTCCTGCTATTTTAGTGAATAGTATTAAGAGGTTTACAACTTAAAAGATCCTAGTGTCATATCAGACACGTCAAAATAATGAGACTATAGCTCGATTTTGAAATCCTTTTTATATGAAATAACCCGTAAAGAGATATACCGGTACTATCCCCTGGATCAGTCCTGGTCGGCTACAAGACTATAATATAATTGTGTACCTCATGATAGCAACATATCAATATATATGGATGTCCAGCATCGACACCCGAAATCAGAAATCCCTCGTATCCATCACCGACACGCAAATTCTCAAATTTCTCGTGTACATCACCGATACGCAAATGCAGATACCGTCGACACCATCTCAACAGATGATCGCCACCCGATATCCCTGGCCCCGGTCGATATCCCCTGGATATCCGTCATGCCCAAATCGAATCCCGGTCAGTATCCCCTGGATATCTGCCGTGCTCATCTCTATCTCCGGTATCAAGTATCCTCGCTAAGCTCCTCGCCTCTAATGCGGCTATCCTGCCCCTCGGTCTCGACCGGGTCCACCATGTATCTGTCTGTATACTCCCCCACTCAGCCCGAATAAGTAGCAAGTCCGAAACCGTATATCTCCCCAACTCGGTTCGGAATAAAACAATCAGAAAACATCTAGCTCATGGTGGACGTCAACTCATCATATCCAGAAACATCAAGTAAAGAATGAGAATACTTGCATAGATCATTCTGATGATATATTATATATATACATATATATAACTGTGTCCCATACCATAGGTGTATATCATCAAGAGTAAAACATCCAGAAAACTCATAAGAATCAAATATGAACATCCATAGTACTGGTATTCGCAATACGCAACAGATAATAAAGGAAGACTGTGTAAATAAATCAAACAGGCACAAAGATATCAATTCTACTGTGTCATGGCACTACTAATGATGTGTAGTGGAACATACACGTCTGTACTCATGCAGCATGGCAATCATTAGTATTTGTGTAAGTGTTCTAAAAGTGTAATAGCCTACTCATATCAACATCTACATACGCATTACATAACATAACGGTCCTACAGTGACATGGCAGTACCAATGAGGTGTAGTGTAACATATGTGTATGTGCTTGTGCAGCATAGTACTCATTGGTAGTTGTGCAGTGTTCTATCACAGTGTTCGTATTACGGAAACGTATAATATCGATAATTATAACGCGAACATGTAAAGTAAAATCTAAGCGTAACTAATAAATGTAACTACTTGCTATGAGCTATACCATTATCTTCGAAAAGAAAACGAAATGTTGGTTTTGAAATTAGGAAGCTGCCTTGGGTTGAAAATGGATATTTGTTTTGGAAATTGTCATCACATCCTTATCTTTTATCATCAAAAAGGGAAACGAATCGTTAGTTTTTAAAAGAGTATAGCCCACTCAAGTATTACGTTCTAAAACGAAATAAAACTTTATTTTACGAGTCTAAAGGAAACTTGGCCGTTATTCGACATATGAATCTCATCATCACCAATACGGTATAATTCCTCGTACAATACCTCACATTATCACTGTATCTAAATCATCTCTAGTACGGCATGATCCTTCGTACCAATTTACCAAACCATAAATAAACTTCATGCAAATGAATATCATGCTAGATGCAAATTAACTCCCATATCAATATCTTGAATAAATACTAAAACTAACTATATATCATACTACTATTTATAAGATTATGGGGTTGCTATACGCCATCCACCCGACTTCCCCCGTAGATGTAAATCTACTCACCAACTTGTCGAGGTTGTAGATTCCACGATTGCTATGTCCATCAACTCCATCTCGGAAACCTTCGCGATCGTACCTATAATCGTAGTTATATCATATCGACTTAAATATCATATCAAAACTCAAAACAATGAGATAGGCACCCATAGCTTAGAACCTACATCATACTTAACCCAAAAACGACAATATATCCCTGTTGTTAACGTACAAACGTTAACGGTTCAATCGCAGTACAGAAATACGAAAAACTTATATCGAAATGTCGAAAACTTGATAAACCCTTACTAAAACATTCCCAGATTTCTCTGTATGATTACTGGGACATATCAAACAATACATTAACTCATAAAATACCAAACTAAAGATACAGAAGAAAAACCAACACCAAACAGCCTAGGGGGGCCGGCGGCGCCGGAAAATTTATGAATGTCGCCGGACTTATCTAGAAGATAGGGGCTCGGGCTTTAATTGAAGTCTCCTAGTGGTCTCATGATACTCATGGTATTGTTAGTTTTTCTAGTGATTACACCTAATGGTTCCAGATTCAATTTTTGTATGATAAGTATCACAAAATAGCAGTTTTTGTAATACTGCACATCAAAACAAATTATAACCAGAATTGATATTTGAAAAGAAGAAAAGAATTATACCCATGGAGATGATTCACAAGAGAACACTAGCTCAAGAATTGCTGTAAGCATCTAGGGTTTGTAGTGGATCAAGCTTGATGAGGTGCACAAGTTGATGAAGGGGTTAAGATTTTCTTCATTAGGATTGATGAACACTTAGGAATTTTTCTTGTTTTGGAACTGAAGAACTAATGGTGTTCAGTTTGAGAATGCTAAAAGAATTCATATGTGTTGTGTTTTGTAGAGAGAGCATGAAGTGGAGGGTTGAGAGGTGGAGGTGTCATGGTGGAAGGAGGAGGTAGAGGATTTGTGAAGTGGTTGTGTGAGTGTTTAAACATGAGGTGAAGAAATGTGAGCATGGTGAGAGTATGTTAAGGGTGAGGGTCTAGCCTAGGTTAAGATATCAATCATTAAAAGAATTATCAAAATATCAAAACCTTTCATGTTACAATTTAAATCCATGTAAAATAAAAGATATGAGGTATTTAGTCTATCCCTAAATATCATTAGCTTAATGTAAAATACAATGTCATGTTAAAATAATTAAAAATATCATTTTTATAATATCACACACTTTTATTCATATTTATCCAAATAACTACATTTTTCGGATATAATTCCGATACCCAATTTCATAAGCGATATCATTTTTTTTGTAAACTTATGAAATTTATATTTAAAATTATAAATTAATATTTATAATTTTCCAAAATGTTACACCCTTGGCCTAGTAGTGAGGGTAACCTTGTCTAAAATGAGCTTTGAAGTCCCAAACACGAACTTAGAATTTTCCGATATCGGATTTTTGTTGAATTGTGGTGATCAAATAGAATCTGCAATGGCTCGAGAAGTCTGAAAAATATTTTGCAGATACGTTTGGATGTGCAGGCTATTTAGAAGATACCATAGAAATCCGAGCCCCCAACTCCCACACTTGGCCGCCAATTTATTCCCCAAGACCGCAATTTGCGGCCTGATCTTTGAGTTTGGGTTTGATTCTATAGCGCACACATATGATGAATAGACGTATCCTATATGCAAAATATCCTAATTTCACCCTAGGTAGAATCTGAAAGTGTTTTTCTAAGTTGCTGATTTCGTTTTGCGACTTTTGAAAACTTGAGTTTTGATATTTGAGTTTTGATTCGATCGTTTGACATTTGTACGTCAACGCCGGGGCTTGTTTGGTTGTTCTTGCATGTATGGACCATAAGTTCTAACTTATGTACGTTTCGCATGCCGTATCGGTTTTCGGATTTGATTTCGATTTCATTACAATATGCATTGATTTGTAGGTACCTTCGCGTGGACTTCCGGAGTGACGAAGGAGAACAAGACGTTCATCGACTTCGGCTAGAGTAAGGATAGTAGCTGAGTATATGTATATCTACCGGGGAAGTCGGGTAGATGGCGTATAACACCCCCGCAACCATAGTACTAAGAGATCAGCGATATAGTAAATATAGATATTTAGATGCGTATACCCAGCTAACTGGGTTCTATGATACTATAACCATGGTAGTGTACATGTAGGAAAGTATGTTTCTAGTTCCAGTTTTCTTAGTCCATGAGACTTAGGTACTTACGCTTATAAATACATATATAACCATGAGAATAATTATGAGATGATATAATGAGATAAGGACATGATGAAACAAGATGACACGAGTCGATATGTTTAATATGAGGATGCGAAGCGATATATATATATATATATGAGATGAGATGATATATATAATAATATGAGATAATATGATATACGTGACCATAGATTCGTACTTGATTTGTTGATACCGTACGATATATTATACCGTACGTGATATGATGAGGATGAATCACCAAAACACACGCACGCACACACGCGCGCGCGCGCACACACACACACACACACATATATATATATATATATATATCGACTAGAGGAATATGATTTTAGGCCACTTAAGTAGATAATAGGATATATTTTAAACCATACCTATTTTCAAACTAACGAATCGTTAGGCGCTTTAAATGTCAACCTTAAGAGACACTGCGAATTTTCAAATGGTATCTCTTTTCAAAAGCACCGTAGCCCTATTTTCAAAAACTACGACTCGTATTATTTAAACTATAACTGTATGGTTCATATGTAGTTACGTATTTTATACCGTTCATATTTACGCTGTATTATTTCCTTGTGACATACGTACTACGTTCCTTATACTTATCTCTATATGACTTCTTCTGCTAGGACACATACACCATTAACGATGATGCGCATATTGCACGTATACATACTCGCCGGCTCACACACTTATCATCGGTAATTGCCATGCCACGTACACATTAGAAACTGCTATATCGTTGTATTGTTCCTTAAATTGTAGTATTATAATTATTGTTTAGTACTCATTACCGTACATGCTAGTTTAGATATTGCACTTCCTTACCTAGTTCACGACATGCTTATATGAAAATACAGGTTATACTTTTCAGTACTATTATGTGCTTGCATTTACTGTTCCATCATGGTTATATGATTATGAAATTCTGTTTTCATGATATTGTTGGATTTGAAAACCGCAGATTTATTTTTTAAAGTTTTATGATTGTTTTAAAATGCGGTTTCTCTTAATATAATATTTTGATGTCCACCATGAGATTTTCTCGGTTCTGAGCTATGATATTACCCGATTCGAGGAGTGAGGAGGCACCATTTGTGGGTACATGGTGGACCCGGTACGGTACCTCGAGGCTAAAAGATTGTATAAAGAGACGCTGAGCCCGGCAGGGGAATACTAGCTACCGGTGATGGTATTGGACTCGGTGGATATCCGGAGGATACCGACCGGAGAGATTGAGACAAATGGATATGAGAGCCGATCCGATGAGACGGCGCTTGAGATATGAGGATTTATGTGTCGTGTTGGATACGGGTTTTATGATATTTCGAGTGTCGATGCTGGTTTCATGATAATTTGATGTGTCGTTGATGGACACACGTTGGATGATACATATATATATATATATATATATATATATATATATATATATATATATATATTTACGTATGACATAGATGACTTGGTACTATATACTGATACTGGCACGATTTGTTTTTATTACACTTATGTATACACGATCACCCTAGATACCACACGGTATGATATTATGTTATTACAATATGACCTAGGAGATCGTTATACATTCGATTTCTACCTGCTGATATTTTCTACTCATGAGTTGGCAACTCACCCCCGTTGTGCCATGGTTTTTTTGCAGGATCGACCGCTTAGATCAATAGCAGCTTGCTGGCACACAACTTTCTCCTAGGTGATTGCATTGGTAGGTGTGGTACACTTTGGATCGTGACCACCATTTGTATATATTATTTTCAGTTGTAATCTAGTTAAAACCTCCATCAACCAGACTATGTATATTTGGTAGACCTAGACACCAGACTTGTATATTTTTGAGACTTAGAGCGAGTTGCGTGTATTGTTCTTTATTTTGAGCTTGATGATGTCTTGGTCTTCTTTATTTTCTTTCTGTGATTGATCTTCGCCTTGAGTGTCGTATATTTTCATATTACGTGGTTATGATTCAGCCAATTGGCGAAGAGCTAGCTCCCGCTTGGGGATGCCTATATTGCTGTGGTGTATTGGTTTTGGATCAAAATTTATAAAGGAGGTGTTGCCCAAATTTCAAATGACGAAATTTTTTTCAATTATAGTATACAACTCACTTGTATTTCTATATGCCATTACTTGCACTTTTAAAGAAAGAACTCGATCACGTTACACCTTTATTTTAAAACTTCACCTCCATTATTTTCCTTAAAAGGTTTAGATTTCTGGACTTTCGGCTTACTTGGATTACGATGGGGTCATATAGACTTCACGTGATTCACGTACCGGTCACATTCCAATTGAAAGTGTATGCTAGTACCTGTGAGTTTGAACGAGCCTCCTTCGTGATCTTCGCGCCGAAGATGATCCACTCGAAGCTCCACTTGATCAAGCTAGCTCTTCACTAATCTCATATTAGTGAAGGAAACACACTACACTTGAGTGCTAGTCAAGTGTAGGATGGTGAAGTAGGGGTTTTATTTGCTCACTTGGATTTCTACAAAATCATATGTTCACATCTCATATGAGAGTTAGGGTTTTGTTGAAGCAATAAGAGAAAGAAGAAGGAAAATGGAGAGAGCTCTCAAAATGGATAAGGCAAATGAGCTAAGGAAAAATGACCAAGTCAAGAATGGCTCACCTCTTGTCCTCACTTATTCAAGCATAGAATAAATTGCAATAATAAATTGCAACCTTGCTTGAATAGTGAGTCAAGACTAATAAACAATAATAAAAGCCCATGCCTTGCCATTACACAAATATCTCCACACTCGACACCTCATTTTCTATTTTCTAAAAATAGAAAATCAATGCCATGCTTCATATAATATATATATATATATCTATATATATATATATATATTAATATATATAATGAAACTAATTGGTGAGCTAATAATATTAGTTAATGTATAATTATATCAAATATGAATATATATCATATTATTAAATCAACACTTGATTTAATAATCCGGTTATATCACATATAACCGACTAATATCATTTATATGTATATCGCATTATCGAATCAACACTTGATTCGATAATTCGGTCATATCACATATAACCCAACCGATAACAAATAACCGCCAGATTAGAATACGGTATCCCATACTCGTATTTAATCAGGCCCCCCGCACATATCAGCATATGTGCCCTACTTCGTTTCGCTTGAATCAGGAAACTTCTGTGTGGGACTCTAAAGACTCGTCAATACGCCAGCAGTAGGTGATGATCACATCAGTCACCCATAAGCCGTCAGCAGTACTAGCTGGACGTAACGGCTACCCAGGTATTGAGCAATTGGAAGATCAACAAGCAACCTTGTCTATACTCTCCATGAAGCCTATAAGTAACACTACCGTACATTCCGGTCTCTTCGTCTGATATGTCGCATATCAAGTCTAGGGGTGGTAACGTCAGACCCCAGAAACTTGATAAGTCATGCCGATGTATGGCTCATAACGGTTCGAGAAACTACCGGTAACTCTTACCAGTAAATCTCATCAACAGCCCTGGCCAGGGACTTTCAGTTATAACCAATCGAGCATAGCGCAACATCAACTCCCAATACTGGGAGAGACGAAACCCCTCCTATCGCTCATTGCCTCCATGTGACTCAGGACTGTACCCAAAATCCATCTGTTTACACGACTCCTTTGAGCCGTGGTAGGGAGGAAATCAAAGCACAGTGAGAGCCACATAAGACTCTATGACGATCTCGGGTCTATAGACTAACATGTACCAGTGTCATCAGAGAACTGCTATCTAACGATAGGTATAATACCAATTAGGAGTTCTCGGCGAGTCCTGTTTGGTGTACCCGTTCTCTAATGATCCCCTGTGTATAATCTTTGATGTCACACACCAATGGTTGTGGGATCAACTATCGCCCCATACAGGGTCAAAAAACGTACATACTAGTCTACTCTGGAATATCGATGCCCTGTCTCGATATCCCCTTGACTAGGAACTGTTTAAATGATGTACTTGTAGACCACCCTGGCCCCACTAGTATGATCTACATCATAGTCCTGGTAGTTAAGTACATATCCTAAGGTCTTTATCAACATGTAAGAGAAAGACAGTATGAGAATACCAGTCCACATGTTAAGATAAAGAGTAACCAGATAGCATACTATCATGTCGAGCAAGAAATTCCTCTATATATATGTCCAAGCATCCACTATAATATACATCAATGTACAATAATGGCCTCTAGGGCATACATATTCCTGACAATCTCCCACTTGCACTAAGTCCATGTGTTGTAGTATCTCATACCCAACATCCCAAAAAGTCTCTCAAACTTCATCTAGGGGAGGGCCTTTGTGAGTGGATCCACTACATTGTCCTTCGTGTCAACTCTCCTGAGCTCGATCTCCCGGCGATCTACTATCTCCCAGATCAGGTGATACCACCTAAGAATATGTCTGGATCACTGATAGGACCGGGGTTCCTTGGCTAAAACCACAGCTCCATTGTTATTACAAAACACAGGTATTGGATGCTCAATGGATGGAACCACACCAAGTTCAGTAATGAACTTCTTCATCCAGACAGCCTCTTTGGCAGCATCGTTGGCAGCGATGTATTCAGCCTCCATCGTCGAGTCTGCTACGGTATCTTGCTTGGAACTCTTCCAACATACCGTCCCTCCATTGAGAGTAAGGACAAAACCCGAGACTGATTTACTGTCGTCCTTATCACTCTGGAAGCTCAAATCGGTAAAGGACTCCACCTGGAGTTCACCGTTACCATACACCAAGAACATTTCTTTAGTCCTTCTCAAGTACTTAAGAATATTCTTCACAGCTGTCTAATGGTTTTCCCCGGAATCTGATTGATACCTACTCACTACACCTAGTGAATAAGTTACATCCGATCTGGTACACAACATCGCATACATGATAGAGCCTACAGTCGAGGCATAGGGTATCCCTTGCATGCGAGCCCTCTCCAAATCAGTCTTGGGAAATATCTCTTTGGAGAGAGTGATTCCTGAACAAGCGGGTAAATTACCATGCTTGGAATCTTCCATACTAAACCTCTTTAGTATGTTGTCTATGTACCTGGATCGGGACAATCCCAACATTCGTTTAAATCTATCTCTAAAGATCTTAATCCCCAGAATGCAGGAGGCATCACCAAGAACTTGTGTGATAAGAAGAGCTTGACCGAGTGTAGAATAGGAACATCGTTTCCTATCAAGAGTATGTCATCCACGTATAATACAAGGAAGACAACCTTACTCTCCACAGCCTTCTTATATATATAAGGTTCATCTACATTTTTGATAAAGTCAAACTCTTTGACAGCTTCATCAAAACAGATGTTCCAGCTCCGCGACGCCTGCTTTAATCCGTAGATTGATTTAAGAAGCTTGCACACGCTTCCGCTTCTCCCACTATCTATGAAGCCCTCTGGCTGTGCCATGTACACGCTCTCTTCTAAATCACCATTTAGAAAAGCGGTCTTGACATCCATCTGCCAGATTTCGTAGTCATGGTATGCAACAATGGCAAGTAGGATCTTGATGGACTTAAGCATAGCCACTGGAGAAAAGGTTTCATCATAGTCGACACCTGGTCATTGACGAAACCTTTTGCTACAAGTCTAGCTTTGAAAGTCTCAACTTTTCCATCTACATTAATTTTCTTCTTAAAGATTCACTTGCTCCCGATGGGTTTTACCCCTTCAGGAGCAACTTCCAAAGTCCATACTTTGTTGGTGTATATGGATTCCATCTCGGATCGAATAGCATCTAGCCATTTCACAGAGTCTCCACTTGTGATGGCCTGCTCGAAACTAGTTGGGTCATCATCTTCCATGATGCAATCCTCGCTCCCACCATCTATAAGAAAACCGTAGTATCTCTCAAGTGGATGAAGAATCCTACTAGATCTGCAGAGTGGTGATCAGTCGAAAATAATGTATTTTTAACACGTCAATTTCCCTATCATTTGCACTCATCTATTAGTGTTCGGTTTGCATATTACACATATTAGCAAAACAACTGTAAAATACCAGATTACCTGTGTTGTATACTAAAACCGGCATTTTAAGGAAATTTGAGTGTTTATCATGCCATCGCATCATCCTTGTATAGCGCAACACTTGTTTCGAGAATCTGTGCAGGAAATTGCAGGAACAAAGCCAAAATTGGAAAAAGAGCTGATCAAAAATACACCAACTCCAAGTTTTGAGATCTGGTAGCAATCTAGAAAGAAAAATAAAATTCAACATATCAGATAAAGGCCCATAAGTCAGCCTAAACAATTACCAGAAGACCCAAGACCTAAGGCTTCACAAGCGTCGCGGTTCCGCGGCGGGAGCCCGCTTGCGCCGCGGTTCCGCGGCGGCTTGATGGCTTCAGTTGCTCCAATTTCTGCACGTGTCTTCATGTAACGGTCCAAGCTTCCAGAAGACTCCATATTTGCCACGTGGCTTCATCTAGAAGGCTTGGCTTAACAAACTATTTCTAGAAGGCTCTCCTTAACAAACTTTTGGAGGGAAATTTAAATTTGAAATCCTAGATCTAGGGTTTTGGATGGTCTATAAAAGAGAGCCTAAATCTAGGGTTAAAAGGTTGTTCATTAATCTCTCTCTCCCCCATTTCTAACACAAGTTGAGTGACACAACTTGTGCCTCAAACCCTAATCCTAAATCCAAAGCTAAATTCAAGATCTCTGTAGCGACTTGAAAAGTCGTTTTGGTGTTTTCTTGAAATTCGGTGAAAATTCGGTATTTTTCCGAAAACCGTCTTTCTTGTTATTTTGCAGTTTAGGGCTAATTATACTTAAAATGGATAGGTAATTGCTTGTTTTTAGTAGCTAATGAGTTAATTATGAAATTCTGGTCGTTTAAAAATTTTCCCTAATTTTTCATTTTTTTATATTATTTTAAGCCGGTAAGAAAATACATTAAATTAGCGATAAATACAAATTTTTCCGGGCTAATTTTAATCTCTAAAATCATTATAATTAAAATCTAGTGGTAACATAAATTTTTAGTAATTTATTTTGATTTTTAACAAATTTTTGTGATTTGAAACGAATTTATTGAAATTTGAGCTAAAACTTGCAATTTTTGAGTTGTAGGGGGCCTTTTTGCATAAAATTTCTTTTGTAAAACCCCTCTCTCTTTTCCCTCAGCCCTAGGACAGCCCCCACCTTGTCCAAGACCAGAAATTTCTGACCTCATTTCTTGAGTTGCTTTCTTGAGTTGATTTTGATAGTTTATGGTTTTATTTTAATTAAAATGAATAAAGTATGATACATTGACTTTGTGGACTTGACCCATGACCTTCCCCACTTGCCCACACCATCCCCACTCCTCCTTTCAGCCGAGAATCCCTGCAGGAAACAGCCCCCAAATTTCCCCCTCTCATTTCCTTCTAAACTCATCAAATTCCAACTCAAAATCCTTACAAATCCACAAATTTCTTCACAAAACCAAAACAAATCCTTATGCTATCCTTTCCTTAGCCATTCTTGCTTGGATCTTGGTGCTTGAGGCCATCACTTGGAGCAAAATTTTCTTGCTAGATCTCAATTGAGGTATAATTTCCATCAAGTTACTTTCTTTTTGCTAAATTCCTTTAATTATATGGTATTAGTGTTAAAAGTTAAATAATTTCTAATCTAGTTTAAAAAAAAAAAAGAGTAGTTTGTTTAACTAGGGTTTTGAAGCCATGTTAGTTAATTAGCTTGTCTTTTAGTTAATCTAGTTGTTAATTAACTAATCTATATGATCACCTTGTTTATGTAGTTTTCAATTATGCTAATTTAGTTAAATTTAGAAGTGTGAAATTGTTGTTTTAGGATTTTTCAAGAGAGGGTTTATGTATGGAAATGGTTTGTGAAACATGATTAATGAGTTGATTAGGGTTTAGAAAACATTATTTAGTTGTTTAGACCTAAATTGTTATCTAGTATTTTGCTAAACTAATCTAAGAAATTAATTTTCTTATGTGGGCTTTTGTTGTGCTAAACTAAGTTTTCAAGTGTGGAAATTGATTGGATTTTGCTAGGTTATAAATTCAAGAATTGGTGGTTATGGAAAATAGGATTGGAATCATTGCTATTGTGTTGTAATTAGTGTTTGTAGATTGTTTGTAGTGTGCTTGGGTAATTATGCTTTATTGTAGTCGTTTTGTCGCAAATTGGCGATTTTTGCACCGATTTTGGAATGCAATTGCTTACTAGTTTTGTATAAAAATTATGTGATGAATTATTTTTGATATCTTGATGATTGTAATGGCTTGTCCTACGACTTTTAGGATGCGTGAGTGCGGATTTTTGGGTAGTCGGGTTTTAGTTTTGCCGGGCGACCAAATCGGCGTTTTTGGCAGTTTTTGCGATTTTCGCGTGTTCCGCGCACTTTGTGCACGTTGTACCTAGCTAGCGAACGTTAGTAGTTTCGTTTGGGTTTTTTGCGTCGTTCTTGATATGTAACCTTATGTTTGGTATTGATGTAAATTCCAGGTTCGGTCGCGGAGACGTCAGACGCGGCGCGAAAGGGAAAGGCGGTGATTGGACACAGCTAGCCAGGGATCCCGGTGAGTAGATGCAACATCTACGGGGGACTATCGTTGGATGGCGCAAGCCGCCCGATAGTTTTAGTAACTTACAAATCCGTAGTAATGTTAGTAATTAGGGGTGAAATGCTTAACTGACTATTTGCTGCATCCATGCATTATATTGACATACCTATACGAAACCATTTCATAGGACACCTGCACCATTACCAGGGTTTTTATATGCAGCACGAGCACTATTCATGTTTACACACACACCCTGGTAATTGCCATGCCACCACACTAGATAACTTTTAAATTGAAACCTTTTACTAATTGATACTTAAACTGGTACTATTGCCTTTAATTCCTTAAAAATGAAACCGTAGTATTGCTATTCATGTGCATGTACTTCATCATATTAATTGTTCATGCTTAATACATTAATCACACATCGCAACTTGATTATTGATATCATACGCATTCATTATCATTGATATATGCACTTATGAGGATTTCTTGAGATTTTATGATATTGCTGGATTTCGGGGGAAAGCCGCAAAATTTCTAAACTTATTATATTTTTAAAATATGTAAATTGCGGTTTTCTAGTGATGTAAGTGTCGTCCACCATGAGTTTGCTGTGGATTTGGAAATCCGTGTCGAGGAGTGGAGGAACCGGCACGGGTACATGGTGGGCCCGGTAAGGTACCCCGGGGCAAGAGGAATGTGGTGATGACGTTGAGCCTGGCAGGGGACGGATTACCTACCGGTGACTGTTTGGGACGGCGGATATCCAGAGGATACCGACCGTGGCCGCTAGATGATGAGATATTGATATTTGAGATGGGTCAGCCGGACGGCTGAGGCCAGAGATACATTTATGAGATTTGAGACAGCTTTTGGGTGTCGTTGCTGGACACCGATTTTCGTCGATTCATTGACATTATGCTGGCATTCTAAAAGAGTTTCAAAAACAAAAAGAGATAAAATATTTCTTATATATACCTATTGAGACCTCAGATTTTCATGTTGCATACATATTAGCACACTGATATGGTATACACACCTGCTAGTGCATCCAGTCATACCTGTATTTTAGATGCTAGGATGCTTGTGTGCATGCATACGATAGCCTTTGCAGATGTTATTTATTACTCACGAGTTGGCAACTCACCCCCGTTGTGCCACAGTCTTTTGCAGGTCCGCTCCGTCAGTTCAGTAGCGGCGGGCGCACTTGTTCTTTTGCCTGTTTTGCTTGGGCTCGAGATTTGCTCATAGGTGGGTTATGTTATTATTTTGTACCACCTTGTATATTCTTGTATCTAGTGTACTCCATCTACTGTTTCTATCAGATTTATTGTATATTGACCTAGAGATGAGACTGTGAGGTTTGTGGATTTTATGCTGTATTTTGGGGTCGAGCTCACTTGAGCCGACATGCTACTTTTTCATGCTTCCTTATGCTTTATTATGCTTGTTGTCATTTATATTGCGTGGGATTTGTGACCGCCTTATGGCGAAGAGCTAGCTCCCGCTTGGGGATGCCTTATTTGTTGGTTTTACATATATTCTTGTTGTACCCATTTTTGGGGGCCAGTATTTACAAAGGAGACTCTGCCGAAATTTTCGGAAAAATTAGTATTGTTTTTAAAAGGGGTTTTATATGACTTATTTGATAAACTTGCTTTCAAATGTTGGGTTTTCTTCACTCTTTTGCTTAATTGGTTTTGTTCTCTGGGCTTTTGGCTTACTTATTTTACGGACGCCTTTAGACGTTTCGTAAACTTAAGTGCCAGTCACGTTCCGTACCCTGCGGGTTGTGACAATCTCGAGTACCAAATCAAGCAAGAAGCCTTCAACCTTTTAGGAACGGAGCCGATCTTCAACCGAGCAAGTGATCCAAGCCGATCCGTGACTCAAGGAGACGAGCGAAGCCAAATCGACGATCGAGTTCTTCCTCTTGTAGTTCTTGAGCGATTTGTAACTAATTGTTGATATAAATAAAAGGTGAAATTCTTTAATCTTGCTTTCTTTAAATTCTTGCATCATGATTCGATCTCAATTTGTAATTGTGGTTCTTGTTGTGATGTTTGATTAAAACTCCGCTCGTAAAGGAGTCGAGACGATCAATAGAATGATGATGTAACAAATCTTAAAACGATTCTTAAGTCCTACGAGTTTCGTAAACCCTAGCAAATTGAAGAATCGACGACCTAGTTTTCGTTGCGATACTTTCTTGATTGTGATCGCTCGAAATTAGGGATCCACGATCGATTCTTGAATTTACTAGAAGCTAGAATGTGAATGATATCGACGAAGGAACAAGGGATAGATGATGAAACCCTAGTTTCACAAGAAATCCCTAATTCTCGTCGATCATCATCGATCTAGTATCAATTCATCGATGGATAAGAATACGTAATCGCTAGAATTCATCACATCTATAGATCCGATCGATTCCTACGAGCCTCACTTCGATTCTTGATATTTGGTTTGGAAATCATCACAAACATCTCAATTCTTGATTTTATCGTTTTCTTGTTATTAGATCTAGATTTTCTAATTCTTGAACTTCAAATTTTACAAATCATGAATTGTTGTTTGTTTTCTTTTTCTTTAAAGTTTCAACTCATCTAAATCGAAACACGAACGATTACACTTTCCCTGTGAACGATCCGCACTTACTAACGCGCTACATTCGACACCGTTATTGATTGCGGTCAAATAATTTTTGGTTGTGATTTCTCTATAAATTTTCATACTACACAATCCGAAATCGTATTCAATCAAGTGGCTGGGTTCATTGGGTACTATTGGATCCTCTGGTTCCACCAAATTATCAATTCTAGTTTGTGTAGCTAGAACTTCTTCCAGCTCTACCTCATGACCACTAATTTCTTTCAAAAGAAATCACTTTTCTAAAAAGATGGAATGTCGAGAAACAAACACCTTCTGTTCTTCGGTATGGTAGAAGATATACCCTCGCGAATGTTTAGGATATCCTGCAAACTTGCACAGAATTGACCTTGCATCGAGCTTGTCCGGATTTTGTGTTTTCACATAAGCCGGACAACCCTATATCTTAACATAATTAAGGCATGGTCTCTTCCCTTTCCATATCTCATATGGAGTGGTAAGCATAGATTTGGTGGGAACCATATTCAATAGGTCTGCACACTACGCCTTGATGCAGGCCAAACAACGTCGTACGACTACCCTAATCCAATCGTATCACATGTTGCAGATAAGCACTAATTAGTTACTGCACACTACGCCTTGACGCAGGCCAACAAACGCAGCACAGATACTAAATAGCACTTATCTGAAATGACAAAGGGCTACGTTGGTTTTTAAGAAAACCTTTAGCGTAATAAACTTGATATCGTTGTAGAATTTAGTGATTTGAAAATGAGTGTTTTTGTAGCTTTTCCTAGTTTCGCTAAAGAGGTCACTCCCGGTGAAAAGATCTCAGCTCTTTCCTCATTGAATGAGGTGCTGGATATTCATCAAGGAATACCACTATGCAAAGCAAGAACTAGAGAAGCTATGAAAACAAAACCGAGTGGGTTATAGCATTTGCTAGTTTTTCTAAAGAGGTCACTTCCGGTGAAGGGATCTCGGCTCTTTCCTCATCGAATGAAGTGCTGGATATTCATCAAGAAATACCACTATGCAAAGTAAGAACTAGAGCTACCTTTTTAAAAACTTTTGATTCTACAACATCTTTAAGTTTCTTTTCTTTTCATTAATCTCATTAATGAAGTCCCATCATTTAATGTTTCCTAAACATCACAGAAAAATGAAACGAAAATAGAACGTACGTTTATGCCATCCGCATTCGCCACGGGGCCCCATCATACACCATTAGGTTACTTAACTGACGGCGGAGCGGGGGCTGGACTAGCGCGGGTGCAAAACATAAGCAACGTTTATTATATATCATATATATAATACAACATTCGTCTCACACAGTTATATGATCAATATCACAGAACATAGCAGCAGAAGTCAACATATGAAATATTGGATATACTAGGAGGTCCGTATTTTAAATTCAGCCAGTAATGTAAAACACGGATTTCATGATCGTGATGAATATCTAATCCCACACCTCTAGACACCTACAAGAACGGCAAGTAACCCTGCCAATTCTAGAGTTAGGAGACCCGGTCTCAACTCCTCGAGATGGTCTCCCACTGGACTCTAGAACCCGGTTACTTGTGCTCCCCATCTTAGGTCTATCCTAATGCGGAAAAGTAAATAATATACATCAATGGTGACATCATCCTCAACCCGGAAGTGTCCCAATAAAATAATATCACATACAAATTTTACATAAATGAAAATTGAAAAACTCTCATCTCACGTAAAAAAAACCGGCTATTCAATCACGACGATCCAATAAAACATATCACAGCAACACATAACATCACATGTCATCAACATAAGTAAATACGCGTATCCAAAATTCCGTTGACATATAGCAACGAGATTTGGGATACCCCACATATTTCACTTACGGTCGCAGAAAATAAATGAAAAACTACAATGTTTAGAATCCGTATTTTCCTTAGACATCATAAACTCGGAATATCTCATATTCCGAATTTCATGCCTAACAAATAAACCTTGCATTTTAGTCTCAAATTGAAAACTCTTTTCAATAAGCTGTCAGATAATTCAACGAGATTCCCGACTAAGTGATCGCATACTATACGCGATTGCGACGGAGTTTCGATCCGAATCAAAATTCCATGGCAATCGATCAAACGAGACTAAATGGCTAGATTTACAAAATACTAACTAGTTTTCACAAAACCAATTATTTGGATTCCAAAAATTATATCACATATCATCATCATCTATACAACGCTAAATATTTTGATCGATTTTAACAAACACCCACAAACCCTAGAGATCTCAACAACTTGAGTCTCACTAAAAACATCCAGAAAGTGCCAAATATTCAAATGGAGCAGCACAAGAAAAATGAAGCCCAACACTCTCTAAACTGCGGCAGAACCGCGGCCAAACTAGGATTAGGGCCGCGGTTCCGCGGCGCTTTTGAGGAGTTAGGGTCCCAAATTTCTCTAAGCTCTATAAAAAACCCTGCACAATTTTCTGCATATTTTTAATATCAAAAATTCTAACTTTTGAAAATCAACAGAAACTTGAAAATTTTCCGGGTTTCGAAAACCGATTGAACACTTTAATATCGTAAAGACCTACCCAAATGGTCTAACTTGGCTCTGATACCATGAAAGTGTACGCTAGCACCTGTGAGTTTGAACGAGCCTCCTTCGTGATCTTCGCGCCGAAGATGATCCACCCGAAGCTCCACTTGATCAAGCTAGCTCTTCACTAATCTCTTATTAGTTAAGGAAGCACACTACACTTGAGTACTAGTTAAGTGTAGGATGGTGAAATAGGGGTTTTATTTGCTCACTTGGATTTCTACAAAACCCTATGATTCACATCTCATGTAAGGGTTAGGGTTTTGTTGAAGCAAGAGGAAGAAGAAGGAAAATGGAGAGAGCTCTCAAAATGGCTAAAGCAAATGAGCTAAGGAAAAATGACCAAGTCAAGAATGGCTCACCTCTTGCCCTCACTTATTCAAGCATGGAATAAATTGCAATAATAAATTGCAACCATGCTTGAATAGTGAGTCAAGACTGATAAACAATAATAAAAGCCCATGCCTTGCCATTCCACAAATATCTCCACACTTTACACCTCATTTTCTATTTTCTAAAAATAGAGAATCCATGTCATGCTTCATATAAAATATATATATATATATATATATATATCATATATATATATTAATATATATATTATGAAACTAATTGGTGAGCTAATAATATTAGTTAATATATAATTATATCAAATATAAATATATATCTTATTATTAAATCAACACTTGATTTAATAATCCGGTTCTATCACATATAACCGACTAATATCATTTATCTGTATATCGCATTATCGAATCAACACTTGATTCGATAATCCAGTTGTATCACATATAAGCTAACCGATAACAAATAACTGCCAGATTAGAATACGGTATCATATACTCGTATTTAATCAGGCCCCCCGCACATATCAGCATATGTGCCTTACTTTGTTTCGCTTGAAGCAGGAAACTTCTGTGGGACTCTAAAGACTCGTTAATACGCCAGCAGTAGGTGATGATCACATCAGTCACCCATAAGCCGTCAGCGATATTAGCTGGACGTAACGGCTACCCAGGTATTGAGCGATTGGAAGATCAACAAGCAACCTTGTCCATACTCTCCATGAAGCCTATAAGTAACACTACCGTACAGTCCGGTCTCTTCGTCTAATATATCGCATATCGAGTCTAGGCGTGGTAACATCAAACCCCAGGAACTTGATAAGTCATGCCGATGTATGGCTCATAACGGTTCGAGAAACTACTAGTAACTCTTACCAGTAAATCTCATCAGCAACCCTGGCCAGGGACTTCCAGTTATAACCAATCGAGCATAGCGCAACATCAACTCCCAATACCGGAAGAGACGAAACCCCTCCTATCGCTCATTGCCTCCATGTGACTCGGGACTGTACCCAAAATCCACCTGTTTACACGACTCCTTTGAGCCATGGTAGGGAGGAAATAAAAGCACAATGGGAGCCAGACAAGACTCTATGACGATCTCGGGTCTATAGACTAACATGTACCAGTGTCATCAGAGAACTGCTATCTGACGATAGGTATAATACCAACTAAGAGTTCTCAGCGAGTCCTGTTTGGTGTACCCGTTCTCTAATGAGCCCCTGTGTACAATCTTTGATGTCACACACCAATGGTTGTGGGATCAACCATCGCCCCATACAGGGTCAAGAAACGTACACACTAGTCTACTCTGGAATATCGATGCCCTGTCTCGAAATCCCCTCGACTAGGAACTGTTTAAATGATGTACTTGTGGACCACCCTGGCCCCACTAGTATGATCTGTATCATAGTCCTGGTAGTCAAGTACATATCCTAAGGTCTTTTCTTCTTAACCGTATTTTCAAGCCATGATACTCGACGGAGTTCCTTACTTAGGTGGGGACCTATGTAGTTAGCTTGCATCATTGTAAAACCATATTTTTCCTTTCTTTCTTTGCTTCTTTCTTGTTTTGTTTTTATTTTCATTAAATGTGTGAATAATTCCACTCTTGTTAGGGGCTAAGGAAGGTTAGTATGAGGGACGGAAAAATCCTTTGTGCTTCTCTTCGCCAAGCACCTTGAAACGAACCTAGACCAAACAAACACAACCCCCTCACTTAGGCACGCTATATGTGATATATAGCCACATCCTAAGTCGAGAAGTTCTTTGGGCGCACTACAACGTGACATGTAGTTGTGACTTAATTGGATACATGGTTGTGGGTGTTTGGCCTAAGGTTGGAAATAAGCGCATGTAGCGGAAGGACAAGGGGCACTAGGAATGGATTTAGCGTTGGAAAGCTTGCTTAAACTCATAAATCCCATTCATATGTCCTCCTAATTCCCGCTACGTTCGATTATCCCAACATCATTTTAAGAATGGCAGAAGAAAAGGACAAGACCAATCCTAACTCTACTAACCTACCTTAACCTTAAAAAGCTTACTTGAATATACATACAAACACTTAGGATAGATTTGAACACATATATACATTCTTTCATTGACTCGTCTAAGACAAGAACGGACATACTGCCATCTCTATGTGGATCGACCCGTACTCAACCGGATAGCTGCAAAGTGACACGGTCTTAATTGCGGTAAGTAGAGAACGAAAGTAGAACGCTTATCGTAAAATGTAGCACGTTTCTACAACAATCAAATGGCGTCGTTGCCGGGGAGACAGTAACGTATATTCTTTCTTATCATTCGGGTTAATATTTTTTTTGTATATATATAAAAAAATAATATATAATAAAAAAAACCCTATTTTGTTATTTTTGATATTTTTTGTGTGCAAGTGTGCAGGCTATCTGGAGCGAGTACAGTAATATAATCAAGAGATAGAGATTTTTATTCTATTATACGGAACAAGGGGAGTGCAGGACCAAAAGATCAAGCCCCAACTCAACAATTTGACCGCGGAACCGCAGTCAAAGTGTGGATTTCGCGGCAGTTCCGCGGTCCTATTGTGGCTTCAAAGCCTAAATTTTTTTACACCCCTTCTCTTTACTCTAAGCCCCTCTGTGAACTCCACTGAATTGTATTTTCTACGGGTTTCTTTGCACAGATTGCGCCGCCGCCAAATAAATTTTTTATTGTTTTAGATTTTGTTTTTTTATTGCTTTGCATATAATAATACGGACATTAAGGGGCTATAACACCAATTCAAATTGGGTGGAGATTTCATCACCCTTCCTAAGACCCCATAAATCACTAAAGGCATATGCATCATCTTGAGTTAATAAAAAATATCTAGACCAAATCTATAAGGACTTGTCGCGCTCATTTCGGACAAGTGAAGGTTGCGCGGAATCAGTCGTTTATCGAAACTTGACTTTGTGGTGCCTAGGTTAGACAAGTGAGGAGATAATTTTAAAAAGCCCGTCTCACGGTGATTCGTGAGCGGAACCCTCCTTACCTCACTTGTGCTTACCTGGCCACAATTGGTAGTGAAGAGGCGATTCGAGGGTTATCCTGCAACTTGTCGCTTGGAAGTCTAGGAGCGGTCTAGTTGGACTTTGAAGACTCTAGCTCTAGGTGATTGTTTGTGCATGTTGTGATTGTGCTTATGTAAAGTTTAGTCCCATAATTCCGTATTCTTTCAAAAACCAAACAAACAATTTCAAAAACAAAAAAACAAAAAAAAACAAAAATTTATAAAATTTCCACCCTCCCTGCCCTCCACTCTTTTCATAACATGGGTACCCCAAAACGACCAACTCTTGCTGAACTTTGGTACCCACAACCAGACATTTCTTCTTACGGTTCTTACTTTGGCCGAACTTCGAACGATCCATCCATGCCCAAAATTTCTTTAAGAGATCGGATAGACGCTTCTAAAACCAATAATTGGACACCGCACTCTACTTTGTATCAACCATTTCAAACATTCACCCCTTCTCATGTTGATACCCCGTCTGAGAGTCACATTGCGACTCCGAGACCCATGTCCATTGCTGACAAAATTGAACAATCTCGTAGCCAATCTTTCACGCCTTTCACCACTTCGAATTCTTTTGATGAACAATTCCAATCACCTTCTTATCATAACGTTGATCCTAATCCTGTCCAACCATTCGATTCCTATTAATCCTACCTGACTTTTACACCTTCTCTAGACATTTCTTCTGAACAGCCATTTGGAAGTTTCACGTATCCACAAGACTTTGATTCTTTTACTGAAACCCCTCCACAATACATGTCTAGTCTTGAGCAGTCATTAGAACAATTTCGGGTAGCTTCATGCCAATAGATGGAGGAATTGAATGCATCCATGGCCGCCCTCATACAACCTAACGAACCGGCAGCTAGTTTCCAATTAGCTCCGAATTTCCTAATGTATGATGAGGCGATCGGACAGTTTGCGAATTTGCGTGGTGAGAGTGAGCAGTACACCCTTCCAAATCAAACCTGCCCGTTGCAAATTAAATTCAACAACTCCGGTTTTGAAAGTCTATCGAGTGTCCCACATGAATCACCAATTGAAGATAGAATGTTTGATGAATTGTGCGACTTTGTGTTTGATTTACCCGATCATGAAGGGTCCATTTCAAGTGAAACCAATCCCAATCCTTTTGATCTCTACACCTCCACTTTAGAAGCTGAATTGATTGAAATCCATGCTTTTGATGAGGTGTCAGAGAAATCTGACTTTCACTTGATTGAGGATATTAACGCTGGGAATATTTTAGATGATGAACCCACAGTTTTGGATGGATTTTTCTCACCAATTAATCGTGTCCTTTCACTTCCGTGTGGACATCATCCCGAGTCATTAACTATTTTTTCCCGAACCCCATATGCGTCTAGATATTGTTGATGATAAATGCATGGATGAGCTGAATTTTGAGGAGAGTCTTAAGGATAGAATTGAGGATGAACCAGTTTTACTTGATGAGTCGGATTTTCCAATTCATCATGTCCCTTTCATTGACTGTGTACACCCTCCTGAACCTTTACCTATACCGGTCCTTAATCACTTCCCTCCATCCTTTCCATCTTCCATTTCCAGTGTCTGGTTTACCAAGTTCGGTCGACCCATGTTTTCTTACGAATCTTGAGAGGTTTGACCCCATTTCTCAACGGGTTAATAGATTAGTACAATCGCTTTCTACATATCGGTCATTACACATTATACTAATTTATTCACTCCATTTCCACCATCAAGTTCGTATTCCATTTCTTTTTCCCCTCTGCCGTTCTTCTCTTCTACCGAGACCGTACGCCGCTTCCATCCCCACACAGTCTCATGTATTATCCATTTCTTTCCTCTACGCATTCTTTCACCAACCTGCACATTATCGCGATAAATTTTTTGAATGGTTGCTGCTAACTTTTGGCCTGTGTAAGACCTTGTATAGATTAATATTGTTCTCTTCTCCCTAACTCTAAACTTTAACGCCTAAACGGTGGAAACAATGTTTTACAGAAGTTTGGGGGACCTTTTTGTGTATATATATTTTTGGTTTTTTTTATATATAAAAAATAAAAAAACAGGGGAGCGCCGGCAATTTTGACCCTCTTGGTGTAGCATGACAATGAGGGCACGGTCAAGTTTAAATTTGGGGGTGTGCTCGGTAAACTTCATACCTTTGCATTATGTGTATATTTTGCATTTGCATACTTATTAAAAACCCACAAAAATCGAAAAAATTTATAAAAATATAAAAAATTTGTCGTCAAGTTAGCTAATAGGGTAACTGAGATTTTTATTCCAAAAATTTAGTTGATATAACTAAATCGTAGGCTTAGCAATTGAAAACCCTAAAAATAAGCCTCCTTCTGTTTAAGCTTGGTAATTATATGTCCTTACAGTTTTTTTAGAAGTAGGTAATCTTGAGTTCAGTTCTTGAGTTAAGTCGAGATGAAGGGAAAGTATTGAAAGCTTTATTGAAGGATAAGTCAGAAAAATAGTTCCTATTCTTAGTCCAAATTCAGAAAGTTTATACCCTACAAACTGCACATACATGCACCTTGAAACTTGGGATAGTAGAGGATACCTAGAAATACTCTTACCTGAAAGCCTAGTATAAAAGAAAAAACGGTATTTAAAGCTAACCACCAAAAGAGCATCATTGAAAAATATATCCGGTCTTGAAAAAGAAAAATAAAGAAAAAGAAAAAAAGAATAAATTACAAAACCTGGAAACTGCTATTTACGCTTTAAGCTCACACATTCAGTATTCAGTTGTTAATGCCTCAAGAAGCATTAATAGTCGCATGAAAAGTATGTGAGCAAATTTGTCCATCATTAATGAAAAGAAGTAGTATTAGATATTAAGGTAAGGGTACTATTGCTTGAATTGAATTCTTGAGTGTAGGGGTGAAAATTTACACACACATAGGGGTATATGATCGATGTTTGGAAGAAAGATAGGGATAAAGAATAAGACTTATGTTTTCCGTAAAGTTGATAAAAATTCCGGATTGGAGACTGCGCTTTAGAAGGAAAACTCAGGAGAAACCAAGATGTTTCTAAATTGTGAAAACGTATAGGATCTTGGGTTGAATAAATAGGAGGCGTGAAACATAAGGGTTGAATATTTCTAACTTAGGATGATAAAATTTCTAACTTAGATGCTAAACCGTAGAATTAAAGTCGACGTTAACTTAGGAAACTAGCTTGATAGGATTTTGTGGGTAATATCCGCTGAAAACCCTCAGGAGACAACACTCCTCCTACTAGGGACACTTAAACGTTTAACGGCTTGTTGGACGAGATCAGTGCAATCGCATTCCCTGTGAAAGTGAGGTTAGGACTTTTTGTGAGTAATTGGATTTGCTCGGGATGAGCAAAAGTTAAGTTTGGGGGTATTTGTTCATACCAGAATATTGCATTTAATACCGCCCATTCATCTGCTCGTTTGTTTATAGGTGGGTGCTTTTGATCCGTATTTGCTATATATTTACAGGTTCCCAGTCCAAAATAACGCAAATCATACAAAATCTCCACAGTTACGCCAAAATCCAGAACATCTATCACTGATAGATAAAAACCGGGTTCCAGTCATCCGCATCCGTCCAGTGCCGCTTACCAGTTTAAGAGACATGACGAAAAACAGTGGTCATTTGCATCTCGGATAAGCACAGAGCATGAGAGGGGCGGCACAAGATTCAATAAGTGCGCGGAGCTCGAGGGAGATAAAGGTCAAATGAATTAAAAGTGAGCCATTTTGGACTATTGCAAATCTGAAGAAACTTTGGAAGCATTTTGCAATTTGGGACATGTAGAACAATAGAAGAAAGCAACGTGGAGAAGCCCTAGAAAAATCACCCCATGATTCCCCCAAAGAGCTGCGGAACCGCGGCCAATGTAGCCAATATGCGGCGGTTCCACGGTCGAGTTAACTCCGAGTCAGATGAAAGTTTAGGGTTATTTTTGTAATTTCATTTGGGCTCAGAATTTGGCCCTAGGGTTTCAGCTTTCTGCCTATAATTACTCCGGTTTTGAGCCATTGTAGGGATGCTTCTTTTTTAGTTAGATTTTAGTGTAGATTAGTTTATATCTTCTTCTTCTTCATCTATTCTCCATTAAAGTGTAGTGAGAGCTCTTGAGTGGAAAATCAATGAAGATGAGGGTTTTTATTTAACTTGTATCTTTTATTTTTCTTGTATTGTAATTTCATTTCTTGTCTTGTAATTTTAATTCCTAGTGTAATTTTATTTCTTGTTGTTAAGTAGTTGTTGTTATTTCTTTCTCTTTTTCTTTTTTCTTAACCGTATTTTCAAACCATGATACTCGACGGAGTTCCTTGCTTAGGTGAGGACCTAAGTAGTTAGCTTGCGTCATTGTAAAACCATATTTTTCCTTTCTTTCTTTGCGTCTTTCTTGTTTTGTTTTTATTTTCATTAAATGTGAATAATTCCACTCTTGTTAGGGGCTAAGGAAGGTTAGTATGAAGGACAGAAAAATCCCTTGTGCTACGTGTAAATTTTGAATTTGGCCCTAGTGTAATTTTTGAATGGCTGTATTTGTTTTTATTTTCATTAAATGTGTGAATAATTCCACTCTTCGCCAAACACCTTGAAACGAACCTAGACCAAACAAACACAACACCCTCACTTAGGCGCGCTATACGTGACATATAGCCGCGACCTAAGTCGAGAAGTCCTTTGGGTGCACTACAACGTGACATGTAGTTGTGACTTAATTGGATACATGGATGTGGGTGTTTGGCATAGGATTGGAAATAAGCGCATGTAGCGGAAGGACAAGGGGCACAAAGAATGGATTTAGTACTGGAAAGCTTGCTTAAACTCGCAAATCTCATTCCTATGTCCTCCTAATCCCTGCTACGTTCGATTATCCCAACATCATTTTAAGAATGGCAAAAGAAAAGGACAAGACTAATCCTAACTCTACTAACCAATCTTAATCCTAACAAGCTTACTTGAATATACATACAAACACTTAGGATAGACTTGAACACATATATACATTCTTTCATTGACTCGTCTAAGACAAGCACGGACATACTACCATCTCCATGTGGATCGACCCGTGCTCAACCGGCTAGCTGCAAAGTGACACCGTCTTGATTGCGGTAAGTAGAGAACGAAAGTAGAACGCTTATGGTAAAACGTATCGCGTTTATACAACAATCATATTGAGACCGGGTCATCCCATTCTAGAATTAGTAGGGTTGCTCGCCTCACTCGTAGGGGTATAGAATTGATCCGCAGAGGGGTGCCCAAGTCATCAGCGTTTGGAAGTGCTAGATGGCCTACACACTTCATTGATTAGGGCTGCCTCACTTCTGAGATTGGCGGATGGGTTGCCTCACTCGTAGGGATCTAGGGTCTGATACTACGCGCTGTCGACACGACCGGGGAAAATTACATTTCATATAAGGCTCCATTGAAATGTATTTTTCCAAGTTTATCCGCATTTCCATATTGTGATTGCTTTTGCTGTGATACTTGTGTTATATCATGTCTCTGAGAAGAATGATGATATTATATATTTATATCTAGTAGACGCTATATATGTTTTGCATCCGCGCTAGTCTAATCCCCGCCCGGCCGTAAGTTAAGTAACCTTTGTTGGCTATAGTGCCCTCAAGTCAATTATTGGATCGTAGGCACGTGATTGCAATGATTGAGGGTGGACCTATACCGGTAGAACAGTCTTACTCGAGATGATAGAATGCTATCTGGTTTGTCTTTATCATCGTGTACATGCTTCATGTGACATTACAGATCACTATTACATGTTGATAGAGCCCATAGGATTCTTACTTGACTACCAGCAGTATGATGGCGATCATATACGTGAGAGTTGGGTGGTCTATAAGCGCATCCTTAAAGTGTCCCTAGTCGTGGGAGTTTCGAGACTGGGCATCGATACTCCAATAGTAGACTAGTGTATAAGGATCGAGACCCCGACAAGGGGCGGTGGCCGGTCTCACAAGCCATTGGTGTTAGTTGGTTCACCTAAGATGTATACAGGTGCTCATTGGGTTATGAGTACACCGGACGGACTCGCCGGGAACATACTAATTGATATTATACCTACTGCCAGATAGCAGTTCCCCAGTGACATGTGTACAGGTTAGTCTATCGACCTGCGTCATTTGTCTCTTGTGAGTTCCCACTGTGCTTTGATTACTACTCTACCACGGCTCAAATGAGTCGTGCAAACAAGTTTTAGTTGGGTACAGTCCCGAGCCACATGGAGGCAGTAAGCGGATCGTCAGGGGATTCGTCTCTCTCGGTATTGGGGGTTGATGTCGAGGAGTGCACGGTGGCCATCACCAGAAATCCTCGGCCGGGGTAGACGAGAATTACCGATCTAGGATCGGTAGTTTCTCAGTTGGTGATAGTTTTCATGCCGACACTAAATATCAAGTTAATAGGGGTCTGACTTTATCCACCCTCCTAGACTTGATATGCGATACTTATAGACAAACGGACCGGACTATACGGATATTGTCACTGTCAGGCTCAGTAGGGTTTCAGGATAAGTTTGCTCGTCGGCCTCCCTTTCGCTCAATACCTGGGTAGCCATTACGTACAGCTAGTGTCACTAACGTGCTTGTAGTTAAACCCACTGCCAGCGTATTGACGAGTCTTTAGAGTCTCACACAGAGGGTTTCCCTGGTTCGGGTGAAACATTGTAGAGGCCATATGGTTTTATGGCAGGGTTCGATCATATACATGCACTTGTGCACGGATCATGATCGGACGGATAATAAGTGGGCTTTGGTTTAAGCCAGATCCTAATATTATATTGTTGGATTATTTTTGTCTCATTGTATTCATATTCAGTCGGAATACGGATGCAGGTATGTATATACATATGAGGGGTATTCTTGTAATTCGTTACGAGATTATTTTAGTTGACGCCATTTCTTTTTCTTTATTAAACATTTAGTTTTAATGTTTGATAATAGTGAAAAGCGTGAGTGTAAGTTTTAGGTTGTGAGTATAAGTTTTGTCATGGATTCATTTATGATGCACATGTGCCATACTTGATTCATTATAGGTTTGGTTGTGAGATATTTGTTGAGGCAAGGCAGATATTTTTTTGGTGAAGTTTTTTCTTTAGTTGCTATCACAAATACCTCACAACTCATCAAAAAAAGAAAAGGCAGCAAACACTCATTTTCTACACAAGCCAAAACTTGAGCTCTCACTTTTACCTATGGCTTCTTCTTCAACCTCCACCCATTCTCTCTCATGAGTTGAGAATCCTTGGGTGTTTTGAGACAAAGTATTCACACGCTCTCTTTACTTCATCTTGGTTATTTAGGCTAGTAAACTAGAAACCCGAGTTGTTTCGGTTTTGAGGCGAGAGCCCATATTACTAATCCTCGACGTGGATCGTCTTCGACGAGGGAGACCGGAGAGCGAACTTGATCAAGGAAGCCGCGAGGAGCTTGGGACAGAGGTTGAAGGCCGAAGGACATGGATCGATTGGTATAACCTCTCTAACTCTTTTTGTAGAACTAGTATAGGGCTAATGGTACGATCCGTCGATTAGGGTTCCGTTAGCGCCAGTTTTTAAAGTTTTTTTGTTCTGCGTTTGGCCACGGATTGATGGCCGGGGCGCTTCCGTAACCCTACATGGTATCAGAGCCAACCCATTAATCGCATACTAGTTGTTTAGACGATGTTAAAGTATCGAAACCGAAATAACTCCAAATCAACACCAACCCATATTCCATTCTCTGTCAATTTTTTCCGAGTCTTCTAAAATTATTTTAGCAACTGCAAAAGACTACTCTGATGACCACTAGACTGCACCCTAAATACGAGCCACTTCCACCTTATTGACCCGGCCACATGGCTATAAAATCCGGCCTGGCCATCCATTCACATTAGTTTGGACTTCGTATTTTGGGAGTGGTCTAGTCTCTGGAATATTGGTTCAGTGGTATTGCTTGTTTAGCCCAGTTTGGATATGGTTTTATATAGTAGTTTGGGGCTATTCGGGGTTATTTCGAAGTCGATATTTCTAACATTGTTTAAAGTTTACAGTATATGCATTTCTATCTGCGACCGTGATTGTCATTAGAGCGGTACAACTTGTCTAATTGCTATAGTTATTTTAGACGGGTTTGCGAACGTGACATTCACGTTGATGTTCTGTGTTGTGCTGTGTTGTTGCGAAATCGCCGTGGTGGATAGCTTGGATGCAGTGTTAGTACAGTTTAGTTTTATTTGTACATTTGATATCGCGGGGCGAGCATCCGACATGTGGACTGCCGTCACTTCATGTTTGTATATTATTTGTTTAGGGCACGACCGGGTTGAGGTCGATGTCACCGTTGTATATATTTTCTTTTCTGTACTAGGATTACCCCGCGATGGAATGCACGGATAGCCGGGTTCTAGAGGGCAACGGGCCCGCATCTCATGGCGTTGAGACGGAGGGGGTCTCACTCTAGAATTGGCAGGCTATTCGCTGCACTCGTAGAGGGTATAAGTTGACCCAAGGAGGGGTGCTCAAGTTACCGGATTCCGTGAAGTGTTGGGTGGCCCATTCACTTTGATGAAGGGGCTGCCTCGCTTTTGGTTTTGGCGGGTAACTTGTTGCGCTCGTAGGGGTCTAAGTTTTCGTTGCACAAGCTATCCACACGACCAGGGGAACGTCGGGTTTCACTTACGGCTCAAAGGAAACCCGGGGCTCCCAGATTATCTGTATTGTTCAGTGATGCTTATTTCTTATCTGTGATGTTGCATTTATCATACCTGGAGTGATTATTATATATTGCTATATATATACTAGTAGATGTTGTATATGTTTTACACCCGCGCCAGTCCAGCCCCCGCTCTGTCGTTAGTTAAGTAACCTAACGGGTGATGATGGGGCCCAGTGGCAGATGCAGATGGGATATACGTACATCATATTTTTGATTTTTTGTGGTGTGGTTAATTGATGGGACTACGTTGATTCAGATCAATGCAAGGAAAACAGACCTAATCGATGTTGTTGGAATAATTTTCAAAAGCTGTTATTACAAGGACGTTTCCTTTTGTTTTGCACAGCGGTATTCGGTTATGAATATCCAGCACCTCATTCCATGAGGCAAGAGCCGAGATCCCCTCACCGGGAGTGACCTCTTGGGCAGAAGTTTGCGTCAGGGTAATAACTTCACTATAGTCGATTACTTTTTTTCTTTGCATCGTGGTATTCAGTTGGAATATCCTGCACCTCATTCCACGAGGAAAGAGCCGAGATCCCTTCACCGGGAGTGACCTCTTTAGCAAAGGTTTTCGCCACTATATATTTGTAAAAAGCTATCAGGTTCCTTCAACGATATCAAGTTCATTACGTTAAAGGTTTTTTGCCAAAAACCATTCGTAACCCTCCGTCATTTCAGACGGGTAGCACTTAGTATTCATGCTATGTTTGTTGGCCTTCGTCATGGTATAGTGTATGGTAGCTATTTGTTACTTTTCTGTTGCATAGATAGATGCGTTGGTTTGGGACAGTCGTACTACTATTTTGGCCTTCGTCAAGGGTATGTACGGGTGGGTTCAAATTAACCTGGATGATGACGGGTAGAACTTGACATGTGACTTATGATATGTTGGTCTTCGTCAAGGTCATAAGAGCATGGGGTAGAAATCACATCGGGAGTTTAAAACATACAGGAAACTTGCCAGGCATGCGCATACCTTCTGGAGTGTGATAACTTGAGTGGATTTCATCAGGTTATCATGCGATGATAGTTGGATCCCGATTCCCACTGATGAGTTGGTTTACTCCTCGGGTGATTTTAGATGATCCCGACTAATTCTTCTTTTAGGTTTGGAGGAGAATTTGAGGATACAGTGAGAGACATCCTGATTAGATAAATAGATAACCATTCTGATCTAGATTAGAGTGCACGCTGAGTGTTTCTTTTCTCTCTCTCTTTGGCAGCGTCCATGTCCCGACCCTAGACTATAACTCAGTAACCAAGTTAACCGAACCTTCTTAAAACACATTCACTTTTGGATTGTCAGAGTTGCATACTTCATTGCCACTCCTACTTTTACCGTTTGCTTTTCTTCGGAACATTCCATATCACTACGAAGATCCACATTTATTGGATATGACCATCATATAGTTACATACGAACTCGAAGAAACTTGTTTCGGATTCGAGAATGGTTTCCGGTTCTAGAGAAATTGAATAGAACTATTCAGTTATCTTTTCCTTTTACCTTCTCTCAGGTTGTGAGGGCTCCTAGGATTAGGAGTAGGTACACCTATTGTGCTTATTAGATAGTCTTTTTTCAAACCATAGGCAGGTGCCGAAAGATGGGGAAGGAAGAAAACCAATTAGCCTAAGTATGCTGTACAGAAGGTAATAAGTAAAGACAAATAAAGGGATTAGAAAGAGGGCAAAGTAAAATTGCGACTGCTATCGTTCACGAACAAACCGCGTATATCATCGCCACTCCTACTTCACCTTTGAATTTCTCAAGAACACCCCGTATCACTACGAAGATCCACATTTATTGGATAATCCATCGTATAGTTATATACGAACTCGAAAGAACTTGTTCCAGTTCGAGGATGGATTCTGGTTCAGGAGAAATAGAATAAGGATTATTCAGTTGTCTTTTATCTTTACCTTCTCTCAAGTTGTGAGTACTCCTAGGATTAGGAGAGTACACCTATTACGCTTATTGGACAGTCTTCTTCTAAACCATAGGCTGGTACCGAACGGAAGGGAAGGAAGAAAACCATTTAGCCTAAGGGTGGTGTACAGAAGATAATAAGTAAAGACAAATAAAAGGATTTGAAGAGATGGCAAAGAAATATACGGTTACAGTCATAAATCTGGATAATGGAAGAGGCATTACTAGGAATACCCGACTACCCCTTCGAAACATTTTCATGTTTCAGTTTCACTATGCGTATTGAAAACTGATTTCCCAATAAGATCCTTAATCCAGGGTATGTATTTATCAGATTTGATTCTCACATCTGAATGGTTTTACAGATATTGAGTGGGAGTAAGTTATTGGGAATTAGGTGGTTATATCCTCTTTATATCGGAATTCGTTGTAATTGATGATATTTGAGGAAATCACTTGGGGTTTTGCTTGACGGCAAATATTTGGTTTTGAATATCCGTTGTTATGCACCAATTTCAAACTGATATATCTGTACGTTTATTTTATAAAGTGAGATATAACTTTTTGAAATTATGTCCATGACATTTACCTGTATCAGTTGATGATTGGGTAAGGAGCATTAAACAGCGGTGTAATTCTTCTTAACCATAGTACAGTTTTCAACCTACGACACACAGGGTTTGAGTTATTCAACTCAGGAGACTTATACAAAATATTGTATGTTGTCCAGTGTTCATTAGGACAAAAGGGATGGTGCTCGTAATATATTCTGTTTACTTGTGACTTCTCCAGTTTTAGACAAATTATTCGTCGAAATATAAGGTCCAAGTTTTGAGAAGTTATAGGTATGAGAATAAAGTAGAGAACCATGTGTTGCAAGTATCAGGATTCTTCAAGGAAATCGAAGATGTAGATACTTGTGTTTGGTATTCAGTTGATAGTAATGGTTTTGAGAACTTGCTTCTCTTTCAGGTTACTCATATCTGGATGCATTCCTAAGTTGAGTAATGTTGATTGGCATATCTTCATTTAGTTGACATGCACTGGAGACAGCTGCATGATTTGAATCTGGTTCTAATTAAATCAGTGCCTCGGTTTTTATATTATATATAGAATGGTTCATATCTTAACGATGTTGAGGTATATGGAGTTGTCCGGCTTATGCTTAAAACCAGACTCTGGATAACTCAAGGCACGTTTCTGTAATGGCAGTTTATGGGTTATCCTGGGCTATGACGAGGGGTAACTTTCTACCATCTGGAAGATCAATAATGATATTGTTCTTGACTCGCCACAGTTTTAGTAAAATGGATTTTTTAAGAAAACAGTAATGGGAGTATGGTAGAACTGGAAGTGATTCCAGAACCACAAACGATTACTGAAAATTTAATAGAACCTAAAAATTCAATCGGGTTTGACATTCCATTAGCCACTCTGCAAATATGGTGGGCAACCTCAGACACTCGAGAGGTACTTCGGTATCCTCAAAGACGGTGACAGGGAGGTTCTTGTTTACCCAGACTATCTATTACTGTTGTTCTAGACTATAAGACCTGGCAGGAGGATGTGTATAGCGTCGTTCTAAACTAGCTTTAGAAGTGCATATGTATATGACTCTACCAGAGAGATGTTGTAGTCAGTGGGAGCGAAAACATAGTGGACAAGTAGCTTATGTCTATTTATAGACTAAAGCAAGTATAGCGGAGATAGATCATCTATTTTTGATGTGACAGTCAAAGGTTTTGACTCATCAGAATAGGAGATGGATAGGTTAAGAAGGTAGTAGGGTGTAATGTCCTGGTATTTGGATGACATACACTTTGTAGGAAGTGAAATTCCTACACTACGATCGGTTATACTGTGGTTGTCACACAGTGGTTTCTCCGCATAGGATTTGGATATTATATCAGGCATTCTGGTTACAAGATCTATGGTTTTAGATCTAGATTTGGGTAGTTTCCCAATCTGGGTACTTTGACAGTATTCTAAAGGTGTTTTAAAATGGACGACTCCTGGCATGGTGGTGTACATGCAGGTGATGGAGTCACCCTCTCTAAAGGTGTCTTACAGACTAAAGAGGAAAGGGATATGCATGATTGGCATATCACTTGCTTAGGCAATTGAGTCAATCATGAGATGTCAAGTACCACACCAGATATTGTTTATACACTAGCTGCAATAAGTTTATATATCAATCCAATCCTGGAGAAACGTTCGGAAGCAGTTTATGAACATAAGTGGATGTTCTAGGGATATGGTAACGGCAGCCTCCTTTGGGAGACGGTTATCATTCCAGGCTTCTAAGGTGACCTGGATGACAGAGTGACTGTCAGAGTTATAGTTTTCCTTCTTTTGAGGGGCAGTAGTTTGAACAGGAGGTCCAAGAGGATACTGAGGGAGGCATGGAGCAAAATACTGATTAAATTCAGTTGACGATACAGTCTAAGAAGTTTTCTAGATTTGGAGTTCATTTGTGAACTGGGTCCCATCAGATATCCAGACATATTCTAAGACAGGTATTGCTCATTTTGGGAGATGGCTTTCTCCGCGAAGTTGAGATAAAGAAAGACATAGAAAGAAACATTGGAGCGGATCCACTCATTGAGGCTATTTCTCAAACGCAATAGTTTTACAAACGGGCTTTGTGAAACTAATTAGTAGAGAAGTTGGATGTTCGGTATCACACGGGCTGTGAGTATGCGACACCGCAATAATTAGCCTTAAGTGAAAGTGGGAGATTGTTGGTTATAGTGCCCTCAAGTCAATTATTGGATCGCAGGCACGTGATTGCAATGATTGAGGGAGGACCTATACCGGTAGAACAGTCTTACTCGAGATGATAGTATGCTATCTGGTTTGTCTTTATCATCGTGTACATGCTTCAGGTAATATTACAGATCACTATTACTTGTTGATAGAGCCCATAAGATTCTTGCTTGACTACCAGTAGTATAATGGCGATCATATACGTGAGAGTTGGGTGATCTATAAGCACATCCTTAAAGTGTCCCTAGTCATGGTTCGAGACTGGGCATCGATACTCCAATAGTAGACTAATGTATACGGATCGAGACCCCGACGAGGGGCGGTGGCCGGTCTCACAAGCTATTGGTGTTAGTTGGTTCACCTAAGATGTATACAGGTGCTCATTGGGTTATGAGTACACCGGACAGACTCGCCGGGAACATGCTAGTTGATATTATACCTATTGTCAGATAGCGGTTCCCTAGTGACATGTGTACAGGTTAGTCTATCGACCTGAGATCGTCATTTTTCTTGTATAAGTTCCCACTGTGCTTTGATTACTACCCTACCACAGCTCAAAGGAGTCGTGCAAACAGGTTTTAGTTGGGTACAGTCCTGAGCCACATGGAGGCAGTGAGCGGATCGTCAGGGGATTCGTCTCTCCCGGTATTGGGGGTTGATGTAGCGGAGTGCACGGGTGGCCATCACCAGAAATCCTTGGACGGGTAGATGAGAATTACCGATCTAGGATCGGTAGTTTCTCAGTTGGTGATAGTTTTCATGACGACACTAAATGTCAAGTTATTAGGGGTCTGACTTTATCCACCCCCTCAGACTCGATATGCGATACTCATAGACGAATGGACCGGACTGTACAGATATTGTCACTGTCAGGCTCAGTAGGGTTTTAGGATGAGTTTGCTCATCGGCCTCCCTTTCGCTCAATACCTGGGTATCCGTTACGTATAGCTAGTGCCACTGACGTACTTGTGGTTAAACCCACTGCCAGCGTATTGACGAGTCTTTAGAGTCCCACACAGAGGGTTTCGCTGGTTCGGGTGAAACGTTGTAGAGGCCGTATGGTTTTATGGCAGGGTTCGATCATATACGTGCACTTATGCACGGATAATGATCGGACGGATAATACTAGTGGGCTTTGGTTTAAGTCGGATCCTGGTATTATATTGTTGGATTATTTTCGTCTCGTTGTATTCGTATTCAGTCGGAATACGGATGCAGGTATGTATATACAGATGAGGGGTATTCTTGTAATTCGTTATGAGATTACTTTAGTTGACGCCATTTCTTTTTCTTTATTAAACATTTAGTTTTAATATTTGATAATGGTGAAAAGTGTGAGTGTAAGTTTTGGGATGTGAATGCAAGTTTTGTCATGGATTCATTTATGATGCATATATGCCATGCTTGATTCATTATTGGTTTGGTTGTGAGATATTTGTTGAGGCAAGGCGGATATTTTTTTGGTGAAAGTTTTTGTTTAGTTGCTATCAAAAATACCTCACAACTCATGAAAAAAAGAAAAGGCAGCAAACACTCATTTTCTACACAAGCCAAAACTCCAGCTTCCAGAGTGACAAGGATGACTCCAAGTCCATGTCGGGTTATGTCTTTACCCTCAATGGAGGGGCGGTTTGCTGGAAGAGTTCCAAGCAGGAGATCGTTGCAGACTTAACTATGGAAGCGGAGTACATAGCTGCTTGCGATACCGCAAATGAAGCTGTCTGGATGAAGAAGTTCCTCACGGAGCTTCAGGTGGTTCCTACCATTGTTGATCCAATACCGCTGTATTGCGACAACAACGGCGCTATAGCTTTAGCGAAGGAACCCAGGTCCCATCAGAAGTCCAGGCACATTTTGAGGCGGTACCACCTGATCAGGAAGATCGTAGATCGCCGGGAGATCGAGGTGAAGAGAGTAAATACGGAGAATAACACTGCAGATCCACTCACGAAGGCCCTACCCCAGACTCAGTTCGAGCGGCTGATCGAGATGATAGGTCTTCGATACGCCAGTACATGGCCTTAGTGCAAGTGGGAGATTGTTAGTGTATATACCCTAGAGGCCATTACTGTATCATACTAGCTTGTATATTACTTAATGGAAGCTTGGGATATTCACAGTTGTATAGACAATCTTGCTTGAAATGGTAGTATGCTACTTGGTTTGCCTCTACTTCAATATGTGCATGTGTTTCTTTTAGCATATCGCGTATATACATATTAGTAGAGCCCTTAGGATCTTTGCTTGATTACCAGCGTTGTGATGGCGCTCACACTCGTGGGGCTGGGTAATCCATAAGCACATCCTTATACAGGTCCCTAGCCGTTGGACTATCGAGACAGGGCATCGATACTCCGGAGTAGACTAGCGTATGCGCTTCTCATCCCAGCGTGGGAGACGGTCTGTCCCACAGCCGTCAGTACGTCGTACTTGAGATAGTATGCGGGTGCTCGTTAGGTTACGAGTATATTGGACAGGACTCGTCGGGAACTGTTGGTTGGTATTATACCTATCGTCAGTTATCAGTTCCCAAGTGACATGAGTACAGCTTAGTCCGCTGACTTGACACTGTCACTTCGCCTCGAGTGTGTTCCCACTGTACTTTGATTACTACCCTACCACGGCTCAAAGGAGTCATGCAAACAGGTAGTAGTTGGGTGCAGTCCCGAAGCACTTGGAGGCAGTGACGGTTAGACAGGATTCGTCTCTCCCGGTATTGGGGGTTGACATCGCGCTGTGTCCAGGAGAGCCATTACACAAGTAGTCCCTGGCCAGGGCAAGCGAGATATACTGGTAGGTTTCCAGTGTTATCTCAGGGTGTTCTGGGCTAACTCCGACACGACTTGTACCGCTATTAAGGGACTGACGTTCACCGCCCCCCTAGGCCCGCTATGCGATGTATCAGACGAACAGACCGGACTGTACGGAGACTGTCACATACAGGCTCAGTAGGAGTTCAGATGGGGTCACCTCGTCAGTCTTCTTATCGGCATCTACCTGGGGACCGTTACGTACAGCTACTGCCGCTTGCGGTCTGTGGTTAAACCCACTGCCAGCGTAGTGTCAAGTCTTTAGAGTCCCACACAGAGAGCTATTCGCCTTTAGGAAAAATGAGTAGAGGTCGCATGGTTTTGCGACAGGGTTCGTTCACATCCGCGCACTTGTGCACGTTTGCTGTCCGGACAGCTTATACTAGCGGGCTTTGGTTTAAGCCGGATCCTAGTATATGATTTGGGATTGGTTTTATCTCATTGTATTCGTGTTCCTCGGATCACGAATACGGGTGCGTATGCACAGTTGATTGAGACAGAGGGAGAGGACTTTGATTAGGGTTAATGACCATTGTCTTTTTGTTAACCCTAATGCTTATGTGTGTATTATGAATAATTGATATTAGTTATATATAATTGTGCATGGTTAGGGTTGTTGACCTTTTGACCATTCTTGACTTGTTGACCTAGGTTGACACTTTGACCATCATCATTCCATATAAAAGATGCTCTTTGATCCTTGCAATTTTCATTTAATGTGAAATGATAATGGTCAAGTCTTGATTAAGCCATGACAATTATCTTGCTAATTATCAATTCACAATAATTCACACATATATGTGAGAATGGTTCTATTATTCTCTCATTCTATCATATGCTTTCTCTCTCTTGCTCTTCCTCTTCCTCAAGCTCTCCCCTCTCATGTGTTGAGAAACACTTGAGCTTGAGTTAAAACCACTCCAAAGTAATCTCTACTCTCATCTAAGGTTCTAGGATTAGCACTTCTAGCACCTTAGTTACTTCTAGCTTGAAGTTGAAGCCAAAGGTTGAGGCTCTCGGGTGGATCCTTCTTCGACTAGAGAAGGCGACAAGGTGATCTCTTTCTTCCACTCCAAGGAGCAAGGAGAGAAGGACATAAAGCCTAAGGTATAACCTTTCTACCCTATAGCTAAATCTAGTTAGCTTTTAGTTAGTTTTTGTTTAGCAAAGATCCTCCTTAAGCTAGTCCATGTTGCCTAGTTCGATAAAAATCCAATTTTTATTCCAATTTCCGCCTCCCCGCAAGCACCGGGGTGGGCAACGTGGACTTACAGTGGTATCAGAGCCTAACTAAACATAAACTAGCTAGTTAGTAAAGTGTATAGAAGTTCGATCGAAAAAAATCGCAAAACTAAAAATGCAAAACCCTAAGTTTCTGTTGAAATTTTTTCTGCTCAAAAAATAAAAAATCATACTTAAAAAATCGGCTCAGGGTTTGGTGAAGAAGCACACCAAAAACGGTCAAGTGAACAGTTCAAAGCGCGGCGGTTCCGCGGCAAAAGCATGCCTATTGCCGCGGATCCGCGGCCGTTTTGACTCTGTTCTGGACCGGGTTTGGTGCAGTATTCTTCTGGTAAGGTTTTGGGATTTTTAAGATGGTTTATTTGTGCCCAGATTTTCCAGAAAAGAAATTTGTATTTGGGGGCCTATAAATCCGTATTTTTTGGTCGAACTTCACTATACTTTGACTATTGGGTTATATCTGTGATGTTTATATGTATTGAACGTCGGTTAATCGCTATACGTCGATTAGTGGGGGTTATACATATCTGTGATCTGTGTTTGTTGATGGTATGTGTATATGAATGCGTTGGATTGTCGCGGGTGAATAGCCGGGGGGTTTTGTGAGACGAGAGTTTTCTTTTCTTTCAATTCATGTAACATGTAAATTGATGTAATATTGTTTGTATGGCCGCACAACCGGGTCGGGGTTGTAGCCGTCATTGTATAATTCTTTTTACTGTTTTTGCTCCTAGGATAGACCCATGGAGGGGGTGCACAAACTACCGGGTATCTCGAAGTGCCGAGTGGCCTACTCATGGTGTTGAGGGAGGTTGCTTCGCTTCGGGTACGTGGCGGTTAGTTTGCAGCACCCGTAGGGGTCTTGGGTGGGGTATTGGCTATTCACCGCGACCGTGTAATCCACTTTTCGTTGCAGGCTCGAACGGATTGCGGATTCCTAGTATATCCAATGTATTCATCTGTGATCTGTAATGTCTATCATTGCTATATATCTATATACTATAACTATTTAGGCGTTGCTTATGTTTTACAGCCGTGCTAGCCCAGCCCCCGCTCTGTCGTTAGTTAAGTAACCTAACGGGTGATGACGGGGCCCCGTGGCGAATGCGAATGGCATAAGCGTACGTCATATTTTGGTTGTTTTCTGCAATGGTAGGATTAAATGATGGGACGCATTAAAAGAACTAATGCAAGAAAATAAACCAAGTAAAAGTCGATTGGAACACTTTGAAAACCACTCGGTTCTTTTCAAAACTAAACTTTTAAACGCGGAGCTTGAACCACTCCTTTTAAAAGCTATCTCGTTCCATCGATTATATCAAGTTCACTACGTTCACAGTTTCGCCAAAACCATCCGTAGCCCTCCGTCATTTTGGTTAAATATTCAGTAGTATTCAAGCTATGTATTTTGACCTTCGCCAAGGCATAGTGATTGGTAGCTGCTGAATATTTATCTGTAGCATAGATAGATGCGTTGGTTTGGGACAGTCGTACTACTATTTTGGCCTTTGTCAAGGGTATGTACGGGTGGGTTCAAATTAACCTGGATAATGACGGGTAGAACTTGACATGTGACTTATGATATGTTGGCCTTCGTTAAGGTCATAAAAGCATGGGGCAAAAATCCACATCGGGAGTTTCAAAAGTACTGAAACTTGCTAGCGCTGCATACCATTTGGAGTGTGATGATTCTGGTAGGATTCCTTCAGTTTTGTCACGCGGTGATATTTGGATCCCGATCCTACTGTGAGTATATGCTACTCCTCGGGAACTTTCTCACTTAACGATCAATGCTATAAACCAAGTAGGTGTCTAGAAAGGTGTTAGCGGGGCTACGCCCACATGGAAAAGAGGTTACTTAATTAAGGAACTTCGCGAAAGCGTTGGAAAACCTCCCTCAAAGTACCGACACTGGCCTGGCTGAACGGTTAAGCAAGTATTGTACGGTGAGATTGATCCTGACTAATTCTTCCTTTATGGTTTGTGGAGGGATTCGAGAGACAGTGGGAGCCATCCTGTTTAGATAAATTAAAAACCAATCTAAACTTGCAAGAGCATTATGCTAAGTGTTTTCTTCTCTCTCTCTTAATTGCAGCGACCCAATGACCGCACCTAGGTTACATCTAGATAATAAAATGACTGAATCTGACTGTTATGACTGGCAAAGGTCTGTCTAGATGTCCATTGCCCATGACAAGCTGGGACAGCCCTTAACTAATCCAACCCCTGCCGTCTCAGGTCCAGCTTCCCCTGTCACGGATATTCATATCCATAGGACATCGGAAAAAGACTATGCGAAAGCCAAGTGACTCGTGTTAGCCTCAGTTGATGGTACATACCAGAGGCAGCACGAGAAGATGGACTCAGTTTCTATCTTCCTCCATAACAAGGACTTATATGGAGAGCAATCTCGTATCGCAAGATATGAGACCTCGAACGAATTGCTTCCAGCGAGGTTGGCTATCGGGTCATCTGTAAGGGGCAACATCCTTACAGAGACCAGCTCTTTTGAGCTCACGGACCTGAAGACCACGTTGAAGAACGGGTCAGATGCTGACTTAGTTCAACAGTCTCTACCTACTACCCTGAAGGAAACCAGGGAAGTAGAAAGAAAGGGAAGGGCAGAAGTTTCGGGAGTGGATATAGTGGAAGAGGGACGTTCCTATTGTTACAGGAATGAACATTAGCAGAAGGATTGCAGGGCTAGTATAGCCAGTAGCCAGAATTCGAAGCATGTTGTGGCTTCGGCTTCGGGTGTGTTTGTAATTGAGAACTGTATGTCAGTTAACCCTACTTCCTGTGTATTGGATACCGGATCAGGATCTCATATCTGTAATTCGTTACAGGCTCTGAGAAACCGTAGGGTTATCAGGAAAGGTGATATGACTCTCAGGGTTGCTAACGGAATGAGCATGTATGCTGAATCCGTAGGGGAATATCATCTAGGACTGACAACTGGGCAGATATTGATTCTGCGTGACTGTTTTTATGTACCAGGTGCGACTTGTAATATCATATCGGTATCCTTACTTTCTAAGGAAGGATATGATTTTACTTTTGTAAGCGATGTAGTAAACATCCACCTAAATCAAGTTCTAATTGGGTCAGGTACATTGAAATACGGTATATACGTTTTGAATCAAGCTCAGGTCTTCAGTGTCCAGAACACACTTAAAAGAAAGTCTCCAGATTTAAATCAGGCTTTCTTATGGTATTGTAGACTGGGTCACATTAATGAGACACGGTTAACAAAGTTACATAAAGAAGGATACTTGGATCCGTTCGAGTATCGGTCTTATGCCACTTGTGAATCTTGTCTCATGGGAAAGATGACAAAAACTCCGTTCACTGGACACGGAGAAAGAGCAAGCTAGCTCTTGGGACTCATACACAGTGATGTGTGTGGTCCAATATCTACACATGCGCGAAGTGGTTATTCATACTTCATTACTTTCACAGATGATTTCTCTAGGTATGGGCATGTCTTCTTGATGAAGCACAAATCCGAGGCCTTTGAGAAATTTCAGGAATATAAGAATGAAGTTGAAAAACAAACAGGCAAAAGTATCAAGACACTGAGATCTGATCGAGGTGGTGAATACTTGAGTGCCGAGTTTCTGGGCTACTTAAAAGAGAATGGAATTCTCTCTCGGCTTACTCCTCCATACACACCACAACACAACGGTGTATCGGAAAGACGGAATCGAACCCTATTGGATATGGTTCGTTCCATGATGAGTAAGGCTGAGTTACCGCGATCCTTCTGGGGTTATGCACTAGAATCAGCTGCATATCTTTTGAACAAGGTTCCCTCCAAGACTGTGCCTACCACACCATATCAGATGTGGTGTGGGAAGAAACCATGTCTTAAGTATCTGAAGATATGGGGATGTCCAGCTTTTGTAAAAAAGCAGCATGCGGACAAGCTCGAGGCACGCTCAGTACTGTGTAAATTTGTGGGATACCCAAAGAACTCCAGGGGGTATTTTTTCTATTACGCAGAGGAACAAAATGTTTTTGTTTCTCGTCATGCCCACTTTCTGGAACATCAGTTTTTAGAAAAAGAAGCAAGTGGGAGCGTAGTAGAACTGGAAGAAATTCCAGAACCACAAGCTATTACTGAAAGCTTGGAAGAACCAGAAGTTTCAAGAGAACCGGACATCCCAGCGCCACTCCGCAGGAGTAGTAGGCAGTCTCATCCGCCCGAGAGATACTACGGTTTTCTCATTGACGGGGATAGAGAGGATTGCACTATAGATTATGGTGAGCCTACTAGCTTCCAGCAAGCCATTCAGAGCGGCGACTCGGTAAAATGGCTGGATGCAATACGGGCCGAGATGGAGTCCATGTACACCAACAAAGTTTGGACTTTGGACTTTTCTCCAGAAGGGGTAAAACCCGTAGGCTGCAAATGGATCTTCAGAAAGAAGATTGGTGTAGATGGGCAGGTTGAGACCTATAAAGCTAGACTTGTAGCAAAGGGTTTTCGTCAAAGACCTGGTTTGGACTATGACGAGACGTTTTCTCCAGTGGCTATGCTGAAATCCATTCGGATCCTTCTTGCCATTGCTGCCTTCCACGATTATGAAATCTGGCAGATGGACGTAAAGACGGCTTTCCTAAATGGAAATTTGGAAGAGTGCGTCTATATGGATCAGCCGGAGGGATTCATTCAAAGTGGGAGCAGCGGTAAAGTGTGCAAGTTGCTCAAGTCCATCTATGGACTAAAGAAGGCATCACGGAGTTGGAACATCTGCTTTGATGATACTGTCAAAGAATTCGACTTTATCAAAAACCCAGATGAACCATGCATTTACAGTAAGATTGTAGGGAGAACTGTGGTATTCCTCGTCTTGTACGTGGATGACATTCTCCTAATAGGAAATGATATTCCTATACTACAGTCAGTCAAAGGATTCTTGTCGCAGAGGTTCTCCATGAAGGACCTGGGCGATGCCAACTACATTCTGGGGATCCGGATCTATCGTGATAGATCTAAGAGGATGTTAGGACTTTCACAGTCAAGGTACATTAACACCATACTGAAAAGATTCAGTATGGAAGATTCCAAGCGCGGTAATTTACCGGCTTGTCACGGGATCACCCTCTCCAAAGAGATGTCTCCCAAGACTGATTTGAAAAGGGATCGCATGTCTATTATACCCTACGCTTCTGCGGTAGGCTCTATAATGTATGCGATGTTATGTACCAGACCAGATGTAGCATACGCATTGAGCGTTGTAAGCCGGTATCAGTCAAATCCAGGGGAGAAACACTGGATAGCGGTAAAGAACATTCTCAAGTACCTAAGAAGGACTAAGGAGATGTTCTTGGTGTATGGCGGAAAAGACCTCCAGCTCGAGACCTTTGCTAACTCCAGCTTCCAGAGTGACAAGGATGACTCCAAGTCCATGTCGGGTTATGTCTTTACCCTCAATGGAGGGGCGGTTTGCTGGAAGAGTTCCAAGCAGGAGACCGTTGCAGACTCAACTATGGAAGCGGAGTACATAGCTGCTTGCGATGCCGCAAAGGAAGCTGTCTGGATGAAGAAGTTCCTCACGGAGCTTCAGGTGGTTCCTACCATTGTTGATCCAATACTGCTGTATTGCGACAACAACGGCGCTATAGCTTTAGCGAAGGAACCCAGGTCCCATCAGAAGTCCAGGCACATTTTGAGGCGGGTACCACCTGATCAGGGAGATCGTAGATCGCCGGGAGATCGAGGTGAAGAGAGTAAATACGGAGAATAACACTGCAGATCCACTCACGAAGGCCCTACCCCAGACTCAGTTCGAGCGGCTGATCGAGATGATAGGTCTTCGATACGCCAGTACATGGCCTTAGTGCAAGTGGGAGATTGTTAGTGTATATGCCCTAGAGGCCATTACTGTATCATACTAGCTTGTATATTACTTAATGGAAGCTTGGGATATTCACAGTTGTATAGACAATCTTTCTTGAAATGGTAGTATGCTACTTGGTTTGCCTCTACTTCAATATGTGCATGTGTTTCTTTTAGCATATCGCTTATATACATATTAGTAGAGCCCTTAGGATCTTTGCTTGATTACCAGCGTTGTGATGGCGCTCACACTCGTGGGGCTGGGTAATCCATAAGCACACCCTTATACAGGTCCCTAGCCGTTGGACTATCGAGACAGGGCATCGATACTCCGGAGTAGACTAGCGTATGCGCTTCTCATCCCAGCGTGGGAGACGGTCTGTCCCACAGCCGTCAGTACGTCGTACTTGAGATAGTATGCGGGTGCTCGTTAGGTTACGAGTATACTGGACAGGACTCGTCGGGAACTGTTGGTTGGTATTATACCTATCGTCAGTTATCAGTTCCCAGGTGACATGAGTACAGCTTAGTCCGCTGACTTGACACTGTCACTTCGCCTCGAGTGTGTTCCCACTGTACTTTGATTACTACCCTACCACGGCTCAAAGGAGTCGTGCAAACAGGTAGTAGTTGGGTGCAGTCCCGAAGCACTTGGAGGCAGTGACGGTTAGACAGGATTCGTCTCTCCCGGTATTGGGGGTTGACATCGCGCTGTGTCCAGGAGAGCCATTACACAAGTAGTCCCTGGCCAGGGCAAGCGAGATATACTGGTAGGTTTCCAGTGTTATCTCAGGGTGTTCTGGGCTAACTCCGACACGACTTGTACCGCTATTAGGGGACTGACGTTCACCGCCCCCTAAGCCCGCCATGCGATGTATCAGACGAACAGACCGGACTGTACGGAGACTGTCACATACAGGCTCAGTAGGAGTTCAGATGGGGTCACCTCGTCAGTCTTCTTATCGGCATCTACCTGGGGACCGTTACGTACAGCTAGTGCCGCTTGCAGTCTGTGGTTAAACCCACTGCCAGCGTAGTGTCGAGTCTTTAGAGTCCCACACAGAGAGCTATTCGCCTTTAGGCAAAATGAGTAGAGGTCGCATGGTTTTGCGACAGGGTTCGTTCACATCCGCGCACTTGTGCACGTTTGCTGTCCGGACAGCTTATACTAGCGGGCTTTGGTTTAAGCCGGATCCTAGTATATGATTTGGGATTGGTTTTATCTCATTGTATTCGTGTTCCTCGGATCACGAATACGGGTGCGTATGCACAGTTGATTGAGACAGAGGGAGAGGACTTTGATTAGAGTTAATGACCATTGTCTTTTTGTTAACCCTAATGCTTATGTGTGTATTATGAATAATTGATATTAGTTATATATAATTATGCATGGTTAGGGTTGTTGACCTTTTGACCATTCTTGATTTGTTGACCTAGGTTGACACTTTGACCATCATCATTCCATATAAAAGATGCTCTTTGATCCTTGCAATTTTTATTTAATGTGAAATGATAATGGTCAAGTCTTGATTAAGCCATGACAATTATCTTGCTAATTATCAATTCACAATAATTCACACATATATGTGAGAATGGTTCTATTATTCTTTCATTCTATCATATGCTTTCTCTCTCTTGCTCTTCCTCTTCCTCAAGCTCTCCCCTCTCATGTGTTGAGAAACACTTGAGCTTGAGTTAAAACCACTCCAAAGTAATCTCTACTCTCATCTAAGATTCTAGGATTAGCACTTCTAGCACCTTAGTTACTTCTAGCTTGAAGTTGAAGCCAAAGGTTGAGGCTCTCGGGTGGATCCTTCTTCGACTAGAGAAGGCGACAAGGTGATCTCTTTCTTCCACTCCAAGGAGCAAAGAGAGAAGGACATAAAGCCCAAGGTATAACCTTTCTACCCTATAGCTAAATCTAGTTAGCTTTTAGTTAGTTTTTGTTTAGCAAAGATCCTCCTTAAGCTAGTCCATGTTGCCTAGTTCGATAAAAATCCAATTTTTATTCCGTTTTCCGCCTCCCCGCAAGCACCGGGGTGGGCAACGTGGACTTACACCTTCTGGAGTGTGGTGACTTGAGTGGATTCCATCAAGTTGTTACGCGGTGATAGTTGGGTCCCGATTCCTACTGATGAGTAGGACTTACTTCGTGGATTATCCCGATTAGTTCTCCTTTTATGGTTTGTAGGAGAATTCGAGAAAATAGTGGGAGCCATCCAAATTAGATAAATTATTAATTAACCATTCTGATCTAGATTAGAGTACACACTGAGTGTTTCTTTTCTCTCTCTCTCTCTCTCTCTCTGGCAGCAACCTTGACCCGCCTTAAACTAAAACTCATTACCAAGTTAAACCGAATCTTTTACCTTCAAGATTTTAGATCGTCTAGATTTACAACAAAGTCGCGTATATCCAAGACCCTCCTACTTTACCCTTAGCTTTCTCCAGAATATTTTGTATCACTACGAAGATCCTAATAGATTGGATAAAGCCATCTCGTATAAATACATACGAACTCATAGAAATTTATTTCAGTTCGAGAATGGATTCCAGTTCTGAAGAAATTGAATAGGATTATTCGGTTGTCTCTGCCCTTTACCTTTTCTCAGATTGTGAGAGCTCCTTGTATTATGAGAGTACACTTATTATGCTTATTGGATAGTTTTCTTCCAAGCCTTAGGCAAGTGCCAAAAGGTAGGGAAGGAAGAAAACCAATTAGCCTAAGTAAGCTGTATAAAAGGTAAGAAGTAAAGACAAATGAAAGGATTGAAGTGAGAGCAATGGAAATTGCAACAGGTCTCATGGATCTACATAATGTAAGAGGCATTACTTAGAATACCCAGCCACCCCCTCGAAGCATTCCCATGTTTCAGTTTTCCTGTGCAGTAGTTATTGATAACTGCTTTTCCAATTACATTCTGACTGCAGGATATGTATATACTGGTTGAGATTCTCACGTCTATATGGCGTTACAGATGATTAGTGGGAGTAGAATATTAAGAATTGGGTGATTAGATCCTCAATATCAAAGTTCGTTGTAATTGTTGATATTCGAGGAATTACCTGGGTTTTCCTATTGGCGATTTGTTAGTTTTGAATATCCGTTGATATGCATCAATTTCAAACTGATATATCTGTACGTTTATTTCATAAAGTGATATATAATTTTTTGAAATTATATTTACTACATTTACTTTTATCAGTTGATGATTAGATAAGGTGCATTCAATAACGGTGTAATTCTTCTTAACCAAAATACAGTTTTCAACTTACAACCCACAGAGTTTGAGTTAGTAAACTCAGGGGACTTATACAAAGTATTGTATGTTGTCCAGTGTCTAGTAGGACAAGGGGTTGGTACTCGTACTATATTCTATTTACTTATAATTTCTCTTGTTCTGGGCACGCATTTATGTAATGTCCAAAAGTTAGAGAAATTTATAGGTATAAAAATAAAGTAACGAATCACACGTTGGAAGTATCAGGATTCTTCGAGGTAATCAAAGATATCGATACTTATGTTAGGTAATCCACAATAGTAATATTGAGAGTATTGTTTATCAGACAGGTTACTCATCCGTGGGTGGGATCCTTGATGAGTAATGCTGTAAGGACCCTCTCTCATTAAGTGGTTGTGCACTGGAAACAGCTGCATACTATTTGAATATGGTTCCATCTAAATTAGTTCCTCGGTTTCTATTTGGATATAGAATGGTTCATATCTTAACGATGTTAAGTTATATGGAGTTTTCTGGCTTTGCTTAAAACCAGAATCCGGATAAACTCAAGGCATATTTCAGTAATTGCAGTTTGTGGGTTATCACGGGCATAGTCCAGGGTTAACATTCTACCATTTGCAAGATCAAATATTGTTTTATTCTTGACTCGCGATTTTTAGTAAAATGAGTTCTTTTCAGAAAACGTTAGTGGTAGTATGGTAGAACTGGAAATCATTCCAAAACCATAAATGGTTATTGAAAATTTAGTAGAACCTAAGAATTCAATTGATTCGACGATCCGTAAGTCACTCCGCAGATTTAGTGGGTAACCTCAGCCACCCGAAAGGTATTTCGGTTTCCTCATAGACGGTGACAGAGAGGTTTGCATCATGGTATGATGACCCAATCTTTCCACTACTGCTGACCTTGACTATGAGACCTGGCAGGTGGATGACTATAACGTCGTTCTAAATAGACTTCTAAAAGTGCACATGTATATGACTCTGCCAAAGGGTTGTTGTAGTCAGTGGGAGCGGCGGAAGCGTGGTGGGAAGGTAGCTTATGTCTATTTATAGACTAAAGCAGGTATAGCGGAGATGGATCATCTGTTTTGATGTGACAGTTACAGTGTTTGATTTCATCAAAACAACAGATGAATCTGGTAAGAAGGTAGTAGGGAGTACTATCCTGATATTTGGATGACATACTCCGGATAGGAAGTGATATTCCTATATTACAATCGGTTAAACTTTGGATATCATAAGCATTCCTCCACATAGGATCAGGATAATGTTAGTTTTGCATTGGATGTAGTCAGCAAGTATAATCCAATCATAGAGAAACAATGGGAAGCAGATATGAACATAAGAGGATGTTCTTGGTATATGATAACGGCAGCCTCCTGCAGGAGGCGGTTATGGTTTTTGTCTTCCAAGATGACTAGATGACATAGTGGCTGTCAGAGTTACAAGTTTACCCTCTTCTGAGGGGCGGTATATTGGACGGGGTTCCAAGCGGATACTGAGGTAAGCATGGCGCAGGATACTATTTAAATTCAGTGGATGATACAATCTAAGAAGTTTGTAGGATTTGGTGTTCACGTTATGAACTTGGTCTCATCAGATATCCAGACAAATTCTAAGATAGGTATCTCTCATTTCCGGAGATAGACGTTCTCCGCGAAGTTGAGATATAGAGAGATAAAGAGAGAAATATTAGAGCGGATCCACTCACTGAAGTTGTTTCTCGAACACGAATGTTTCACAAACACGGTATGTGAAACTGATTAGTAGAGAAGTTGGGTATTCGGTAGCACACAAGCTGCAAGTATGCGATACCATAATAATTACCCTTAAGTGCAAGTGGGAGATTGTTGGATATAGTGACCTCAAGACAATTATTATAATCGCGGGAATGCGATTATGATAATTGAGAAAGGGCCTATATAGGTAGAACAGTCTTACTCGAGATGATAGTATGCTATCTGGTTTGACTTTATCATTATATATGTAATACCCAGTTTTCTTAGACGCCTAAATCCGTATTTCTTCTTATCTATAAAATTTATTTATAATTATCTTTTTAATTTCAAAATCCTACTAAACCCATATCCTATCTTTCTTTTCCTCTGGTTCAGCCGTTCTCCTTTTATTGAATCTAAACCCAAAACAAATGTTAGGTATATTTCTCCGTCTAACCCAAATCCATGATTTAAGTACATTTTCTTTAATCCAAAATTCCCCAACCCTTTGCCAAGTGTCCAAACTCACTCCCTCAGTTTAAAACTCCCTAGTGCCACACAAAATTAAGATTTGTCTATTAGGAATTTGTTAAGTGCAGCCCATCAGCCATTCTGTTTTTCCTAATAAATTTATTTACCCCGGCCCAGCCTTTTTCCATTTCCTTTAAAATTTTGTTGGCCCACTCCCTTATTATTTCCTATTTTTCTTTACATTAAATCTCAGCCCGGCCCTCTCAATATTAAATCCTTGTTTTCATTATTTTCCTCAAGCCCGGCCTGCTTCTTTTCCCAATCGAAATTCCCTTGATTTTTAAAATGGCCCGGCCCACCTTTACCCGCGCCGCTTCATCCAACAACCCGACCCGGCCCATGCATTCAAACCCTTCTTCTTCCTTAACGGCTAGCTCCACTTCTCTCGCACACTGTTCCCGCGACCCACTCCCCTCGCCGCAGCCCGCGCCCACGCGTACGTTACGCGACGTTACCCCTCTCTAACCCTCATCAATTCCTATCTCTTCTCTCGTACACACCCACGCACCTTTCTCCTCATCTCGTCCACCTTCTTCCTCCCACTCTCGAACCCACTAACCGCCTCTGGAACCCACCTCCTTCCTCCTCACCAGAACCCGCCGGCGCCGTCTCGACCTCCTTTTACCACCGTCGCTGCCCTCATCTCACCTCCATTCTCCTCCCTCGCTCACCAGCAACCGACCACCCTCGCACCCACACCCGAGCACCCCTGTCAAGCGCCCTGCACACCAACTCGGCCACCCCTGTGCCGACGACCGGCGAACCCCTCGTCTCGTCGTCGACATCCATCGCATCTCGTCGACCTCATCATCAACATCGTCGTCGTCGTCATCCTCCTCACCATTTCTTTCTCTCTCCCAACTCTCTCTCACTCTGTTCTCTCTCCCCGGCTTCTCTCTCTCTAATCTCTCTCATCTCACTCTCTAGCTCTCTGTCTCTCCCCTGCAATCTCCCCCTCTCTTTCTCACTCTCTGTTTCTCTCCCTCATCCTCTGTGCCCCCTCTCTCTCTCAGTCTCTTTCTCACTCTGCCTCTCTCTCTCAATCCCTCTATCTCTCTCATTCTCTTTCTCTCTCTCTCTCTAACACCGCTCTGTGAACCACTACACTCATCGTCAAGACCCCAGCAACCGAGCCTTTGATGCCATGCTCGAGCTTCAAGCCTAGTCCAAGCTCCGAGGCCGAGCCAAGATCGAGCCGAGGCCAATACTTGTCGTGATCGCGTCGGGCCATCACAATAGACCGCGTCGCTGCCGTGCATCCCCGAGACGTTCCCAGGCAAGTTTTCTACTTGCTTACATGCTATTTACCTAAGTTACGATCTTTAATTACATATATCATAAAGTTGCAAGTTTAGATCAATTATGTACCGTAACTGTTCGATGCTTGTTCCCTTAGGAAATCATTATCAAATTTGGCGGAACCAGATTGTTCTTGTTGGCCCTTGGTGTGATGGATAACATGTGCAAATTTCATTAGAAAATACGACTGTTAAAGATTAAAACGACTACCCCCAAGTTTAACCGTAAAACTGTAATTCTGTTGTACCTGAAAACTGTTAAATTCACCATAAATCATATACATACTAGAATAGTGCGTTCGAGGGCTCAAATCGAATCCAACTCGACGAGCTTTAACCCTATGCTAGTTCCCAGACATTCCTATATTTAAACTGTGATGATATTTGTATCGGAGTGCGACTCTGGATTGCAGTCCAGAGCGACTCCAGTCGTGCTTGCTGTTCCGTATTGGATACCATAGGATTTCCTTAACTCGTAGGTCACGGAACTCCACTGCTTATTATAGATAAATCTGTTAGTTAGACAACGCAATTGGTTTCATCCTGTTTCGTTACCGTTTGATATTTAATCTGTAATTTAATATATCGGAACACATAACAGTCCCAACAGAATCAGAATTGACATGTTAATATTAAACAGATTATAACGCCTAACGTACAGATGCGATTGACTATCCGTATATTGCGTTGAAAACCTTACTGAAAGCCCTAGAATTCATCCAACTGTAGCGTCGCTAAAATCTGATCCCAACTGGGATCAAAATGCGTTGCGAAACGGACTTCTGATTCTGAAATTGGATTTCCAGCCGCGAGCGCTTAAAATGAAAAGGTTATAATTAATGATCCTGGAACCCGATTGGCTTGAAACAAAATTCTATGGATGGATAACTAAACATACTAATTACTACCTGTTTATCGTTTTGCTAAATTATATACGTACGTTTCATGATAAATCGTGCAAGTGATAAAATACTGTTTCATAACATCCTAATCATGCTTATATACTGTTCATGCATCATATCATACCTATATCATTGTAGTGATAACCTAGTGATATCGTGCATTCACCCAGTGTTAGACTTTAGTGATGATTGTGGCAAGTACGTCAGTGTTTGTGTATTCGTGATTAAGTGAAAGTGATGAGTACTTGTACACAATCAGTGACCTTATTGTTCTATTGCATTGTCGACGTCTGTGGGATGCATGTACGTGTGACTATAAGTGGTATGGGACACTTATGGAAGCGCTTGAACGGGTGTCACAGATAAGGCATCCGACACTGCCATTTATCTTAGGTATTAGTCGGGACGTGCTTGATGGAGGTCCTGCCTCCAGTTCTCGCGCAGACTTGTCACGGATCGATTAGTATTTAGGGTGATGGTTAGCGTTGATGTAGACCACGGGGTGTGGGGTAGTTTAAGTGTGAGTTCAACCGAATCTCGGGAGTCCCATGCCGGCTTATATATTTAGGGAGTTATATGGAGATTTACAGGGTATGTGATATATACACCGTGATATTCTCGTTACATGTTGGGCCCGTGGTCCCTTGCCCTTGGGTTCTACCCTTGGGTGGAGGACACTCGCGAGTGGTTGACTCTCACACTTGGACTGACGATAGGCTTAGTGACCTGTACAGTGAGACTTAGAGACTGATAGGGATACTGGCATTTATATTCCTTATATACTGTGTTGCCATACGTGACATATCGTTATATTGCTTTACTGTTCCGCTGCATTGATTACTGCACATTCATATTCATGCTGTCATTGATTTACTGTTATTCATATCTATTAATACTCCTAGAACTGTCACTTGATTATATATATATTATATTGCTATTGTGTCGCTCTGACGACCTGGGTATGCATGCTCAGTGTGAGGAGAAGATTTAGCCTGGATCAGAACTAGACGTGCATCACAGACTTCTTGACTTGCCACTCCGAGTTACATTTGTTTGTTCCACTTCAGGTCAGTTTATATTATTGTTTCTTTCAGTTACTGCATTTCTCATTACCTGCGCATCATTTACTGTTTACCATGATAAACTAGAAGCCGAAGTGTGACTACGGCAGGACAATTCCTTGACCGTAGGAGCATGGCTGGCCTTGTCTACCCCTCGTATTCCGTATTTCGGGAAGCGGGGCGTGACAATATACATGTCTTGCGTGGTATAACATATCACTATTACATATTGATAGAGCTCATAGGATTCATGCTTGACTACCAGGCTTATGATGGCGATCACACTTGTGAGAACTGAGTAGTCTATAAACACATCCTTAAATGTCCCTAGTAGTGGGAATATCGAGACTGGGCATCGATATTCTAAAGTAGACTGTTGGGGTCAAAAATTACACCCCGGTTGATCAAGTGAAAGTCAAAGTCAACCCCAAACCAAGTGGGCCCAAGCCCAAGTCGAGCCCGAACATGAAGCAGCCGGCCTCTCCCATGCCAAAATGAAAATCATGTAATAAATAATGTTGATATAATTTTTATGAATAAATGTAAGAAAAATGGGTATAAAGCCATTTTTTGTAAAGCCCATGGCTCATGTGCAAAAGAAATGAGCACATGAGGCATGGGATGAGCAAAATGCCATTTTGTAAAGCCCAAGGGGCTATGTGTAAATTTGTAAGCCTATATAAGGCAACATGATAATGAAATGAAAGATAATAATTGATTCCCCTCAAAATCTAAGGTTTTCTGTGCCTCCTTCTCCTTACTCAAGGTTCTAAACCTTCTTCTCTTTTCTAAATTAAATCAAGAGTTTAACTCTTCCTTTTCCAAAAAGAAATAATTTTTCACATAAAACCCACAAAGGGAAACTCAGATCTCCTATTAGATCTCTAAAAGGGGAGATTTTTAAATCTCACCCTCCTTTTTCTCCAAGATCCAGCCAACAGAGAGGAGGAAGAAGGAGACCTATCTCCAAAAATCCCACTTTGGGAAAGATCCAAGGCTCAAGAGAAAACCCGGGGCTCAAAGGAGAAGAAAGGGGCCCTCTTTCATCATCTCCGGAAATCTCTTGGGAGTTTAACTCCACAAATATATATATATATATATATATATATATAATAAATCTTTCTTTTAGGAGTTCAACTCCAAAAGTCAATCGGGAGTACAACTCCCAGTACAGGGGCTAAGCCCCTTTGTCCTTTTCTTTTAGGAGTTTAACTCCAAAAGTCAATTGGGAGTACAACTCCCAATATAGGGGCTAAGCCCCTTTTTCCCGCAGGTGCCCAGCACCCGCGTGCCAACCACGTGAGGCGCTGGCGCCCGGCGCCCGCGTGCCAAGCACTGAGGTAGTGTTCCCTGCCGAAAACGCGGAGATGCAACCGCGCGGGTCCGTCTCGCCTAAATTTCGGGGCAGATGCTAATTGGTGCTATCCGTCCACCTCTCTGATGATGCCAAGTTGATTTATGACACCGTGTATCGAAGGTTTAAACGGATGCGGCCGATGTAGCAGACTTCGTCAGATTCCCCCACATCTGAGGGGTTTTAATTGTGGGGACACTCTTCCCTGCAGGCGCAAGTCCCAGCAGTTAATTACGCTACCACATCGCGATAACCACTTTCTCCTTCTCCAGATAGTCACTTCGTGTCGTGGGTGTTTGTTTTGTTTTTGGTTGCCCGTGGATTGTATACGGAGACTAATTTATGTTGTCGCCCGTAGGGCGTAGATTAGTCCAAAAACGTATCTTCTTAGATTTGGGTTTGGGGGTTGGGTTTAAGCATACGTTAGTCTCATTTGGGACTAAGATCAACTTAAACGTATGTTAAAGATACGTTAGTCTAATTTTTAGACTAAGATCAACTTAACAGGATCGTTTAGATCCAACAAGAGAGCAATTGGGCCCTATTGTTTAGTTTAGGAACATTGCGGTCGATTAGTTTAAGGACATTACGGTCCAATGTTAGTTTAAGGACATCTCGGTCCAATGTTAGTTTAAAGACATTGCGGTCAAGGTTAAGGACATCATAGTCCATGAGTTTAAAGACATCACAGTCAAGATTAAGGACATCATAGTCCGTGAGTTTAAGGACCCCACAGTCCAGGTTAAGGACATCATAGTCCGTGAGTTTAAGGACCCCACAGTCCATGAAATGTATGGTTGTCGGGACCAGTTACCTCTTTGAAGACGTTGAAGGATTACAACGATAAATATCAGAGGAGTTCAGATATGTACCCTTAAACCGACATGGGTTGAGAGACTTGTAGTCCAATTGGGACTAAGATCTGTTAACATATTTATGAGCAGATGAGCTCAATTAATATGAGTTGAGGACTTATGGCCAATCTTGGGCTAAGTCCAATCAGGTTAAAATGTTTAACATTTTATTTTGGGCTGTTGAGCCTTTATTTGGGCTTGGCCCTTTTGACAATGTTTTTGTCTTTTATTGAATGCTGGGCATTCATCAGAGCTCTGGGCTTATTAAAGAACAATTTATGTTCTATCAGCACAACACGTGGCATGCTAGGCGCTTTGCGCCAGTCAAAGAGCGCAGTGCGCTTCTGTCACGTGGCGCACACGTGAAGGACACGTGTCGCGCGCACCAGATGATGGGCGCATTGCGCCAGTTTATGAGCGCATTGCACTAGTAGTTTGGTGGCGCACACGTTATTGACACGTGGTGCGTCTGGCGCTGAGCGCCAGCCCATGAGCGCAGTGCGCTGGCTTAAGAGCGCAAAGCGCTAGCGCATACGTGAAGGACACGTGTCGCGTTTGGCGCTAAGCGCAGTCTGAGAGCGCAGTGGCGCAGTTCAAGAGCGGAAAGCGCAGTTCCAGAGCGCAAAGGCGCATATGATCAATTTTGTGATCTAAAATGAGACTTTGTCTCAAGATTCTAAGAACAAAAGTTCTTCAAACTCTTATGTTGATGAAAGGCTTTGCCTTTATAGATCTATGATCTGTGAGAAAGAAGTAAATTCTTCTTTTTATTATTTTATGATGAGATCTCTTGATCTTTTTGTGAAAGACGTTGGTCTTGTAGATCTATGATCTTTAAAGAAGTAAATTCTTCTTTTTATGAGATGATTTCATCTCTATATTCATCATTATCATTTTTACCTTGAAGAAAGATCTTCTTGCAAGAGCTTGCTCTTTATCTTTGAGTTTCTCAAAGTTTTTAGGGGGTTTCTCTCTCTTTCTCTATATCTCTATATCTGTCTCTGAGACTTGAAGTCTAGAGGCATTTTTATAGGGTAGGCTGATTTGTTGAATCAGTTAAAGAGATCTTTCTCTGATTGATTTGGGGATGTTTTCCCACCATTGGATCTCTGATCCTAGGGCTTCTGTTTTATAGAAGGCAATCTTCTTGTTTTTAACAAGATTGGAAAATCTTTCCATACAGAATTTATTCTGTCTTTTGGTAATTTTTATTTACCATTAGATCATTGATCCAACGGTGCTCTGATTTACAGAGCATAATCTTGTTATTTAGAAAGATTTTGAGGAATATTTCCTTAACAGAATTTAATTCTGATTAATTAATAATTTATTATTATTATTAGATCTTTGATCTAACGGTGGGGAGTTTTTAATTCCAATGCTAGCGCACCCGTGCTTTGCACGTGGTGCGCTGCTCAGAGCGCAGCGCACTTGGCGCTAGCGCACGCATGTTTTGAACGTAGTGCGCTACCTAGGGCGCAGCGCACTGAGTGCTGGATCTGAAGCGTTGCTTTACTTTAAAATTTGAATTTTGAACAGAGCTTTGCTCTGATTAGGGGAAACAAATGCCCCCCCACCATTGCGCTCACGTGGTCCACACGTGAATGCAGCGGTGGCAGAATCTTTGTCGTTGGATCAACTCAGAAGTTGAAACGGCTATTTATGCCTATAAATAGGACCCTTGGCCCTTTAGATGATTATGTTCATTTTCTTCTTGTTTTCTGAGAATTTTTACTCTCATAGAGCATAGCTCTTCATTTTAAGAAATTTTCAAAAGTCAAAACTCTGCCAAAATTTAGGTAAATTTTTTTTAACGATCTAGGGTTTTACCCATTAATAGAGTCTTGCTCTTCATAGATCTTTGATCTAAAGGAAACCCTTTTTAGGGTTTCATTAACAGAGCTTTGCTCTTTCGAAACCATAGATCTAAAGAGATCTTCTTTCAGGGTTTCTTAACCCATGAACAGAGCTTTGCTCATAAAGAACTCTTAGAGTTTGTTCATGGATCTTGAAGATCTCAGAATTTTTCATCCATGTATAAAAATTGATTTCAATTTCTTTTTTCTGGTGGATTATTCCATCATTTTCTTCCAGAGCAAGGCTCTTAGCATTCTCGGGGAATTTCTTTAAATTCCCCTCATAATTGACTTTGACAGGTGTCACTCCTATCTGCAGAGCATTGCTCTCGAGGAGTTTAACTTCCTGACCCGAGGGGTCGCTCATTAAATGAGATTCCTTTTTTAAGATTTCTTGCAAATTCGAATTTGTTAGGTGTCATAATTAGCATTTGTTTTCTCCATGGGGATATCAAGAGTCGTTTAAATCCCTGTGCCTGTTTTTAATAAGAATTTTCTTAATCAGTCTGTCCGCTAACTCTTGCTGATTTTTTTTAGGAGTTATGGACGCTCATATGTATGACCCTGATGAGATTATCTCTTATGGCGATATTCGCGTACTCGGTCGTTCTCAAACCCGAGAATTCACAAACGCCCAGTGTGCCGAAATTATGGGTCGCTTTAACGCATACAATGGTCGACTGCTTCCTCGACGTTCCTCTCTCTTGAAGCTTATTGTGGGAGCAATCTGGGGAGCACTTCCTCTATTCTGTGCTAGCATGCCGCTTAAGGTATTGGATGATGCCGAAGATAAGGTGCATTCGGTGTATCTAATGGGCCTAATCTCAAAGAAAAGGCGAGACAATTTTGTTGATCTTCTGCATCAGACTTTTCAACAGGCGGCAATACTCGCTGCCTATCGGAGGGTGGAGGACATCAGTGAGAATCCCGACGCTTGTGATCGTGAGAGGAAGCATACTAGGATGGTTCGAAAGGCCTGGAACATTTTAGATGGCCTTACTTTTGAGTTTCTCAATCCATGCCCTGGATTTGATGTCGTGCCTTTGTAAACATTCCAATTATGTTTTTATTTGCTGTTTTCCTCAATGTAGGCATTTTCTGAAGTATGAATAGCAAGCCTTTTCATTTCTATGTGTTTATTTTATACATCAAACTTTTTCGCACATGCATGATTGGGTATGCCTTGAACGCTTAACTGAATGCGAATAAAATGTTCTCCTCACTGTCGCTTTCTTCTCTTTTCTTTGTTGCTGACATGTCACTTTAGTAAGCGTGAGAGCATCCCATCTGGAATTCTTCGAAAGGTAGTGATGGCTTAGGAAGCAGGTTCAGATCTGTTGCCTAAGACTTTTCAACTTCATGAGCTGTGAGGGTCTCATAAAGATTTTTCTCCCTACGAGTCGAGAGGATCTTGTAGGTGTATTTTCTCCTTAGGAATCGTGAGGATTCCTAAGCGCGTTTTCTCTTGTAAGTCGTAAGGATCTTACAAGAGAGTTTTCTTCCTTACGGGTTGAGAGGACCTGTAAGTGATCAATGGTGTTGCCATTATCCGCACTTTGCGGAGTCAGGAGTTGCTCTGGGCGTTTCCCACGGGGTCAGGATTGACTTTAACTGTGTTCCACGGGACCAGGAATTTGCTCTGGATGCTTCCCACGGGGTCATAGCTGTGTTCTGTGAGGACTAGGCTCCGCTATGGACATTTCCCACGGGGTCAGGATTGACATAAGCCGCGTTCCACGTGACCAGGAATTTGCTCTGGATGCTTCCCACAGGTTCATAGCCGTGTTCTTGGAGGACCAGACTCCGCTCTAGACGTTTCCCACAGGGTCAAGATTGACATAAGCCGCGTTCCACGTGACCAGGAATTTGCTCTGGATGCTTCCCACGTGGTCATAGCCGTGTTCTGTGAGGACCAGGCTCCGCTCTGGACGTTTCCCACGGGGTCAGGATTGACATAAGTCGCGTTCCACGTGACCAGGAATTTGCTCTGGATGCTTCCCACAGGGTCATAGCCGTGTTCTGCGAGGACCAGGCTCCGCTCTGGACGTTTCCCACGGGGTCAGGATTGACATAAGCCGTGTTCCACGTGACCAGGAATTTGCTCTGGATGCTTCCCACGGGGTCATTGCCGTGTTCTGCGAGGACCAGGCTCCGCTCTGGACGTTTCCCACGGGGTCAGGATTGACATAAGCCGCGTTCCACGTGACCAGGAATTTGCTCTGGATGCTTCCCACGGGGTCATTGCCGTATTCTGCGAGGACCAGGCTCCGCTCTGGACATTTCCCACGGGGTCAGGATTGACATAAGCCGCGTTCCACATGACCAGGAATTTGCTCTGGATGCTTCTCACGGGGTCATAGCCGTGTTCTGCAAGGACTAGGCTCCACTCTGGACGTTTCTCATGGGGTCAGGATTGACATAAGCCGCGTTCCACGTGACCAGGTATTTACTCTGGATGCTTCCCATGGGGTCATAGCCGTATTCTGCGAGGACCAGGCTCCGCTCTGAATGCTTCCCACGGGGTCATAGCCGTGTTCTGTAAGGACCAGGATCCACTCTGGAAGTTTCCCACGGGGTCAGGATTGACATAAGCCGCGTTCCATGTGACCAGGAATTTGCTCTGGATGCTTCCCACGGGGTCATAGCCGTGTTCTGCGAGGACCAGGCTCCGCTCTGGATGTTTCCCACGGGGTCGGATTGACATAACCGTGTTCTGCGAGGACCAAGATCCGCTCTGGACGTTTCCCACGGGGTCAGGATTGACATAGGCCGTGTTCTACGTGACCAGGAAGGGTTGACTTTATCCGCATTTCACGGAGTCGGGGTTTGACTCTCGGTCATTTATGCACCGCCGAGTCATGGAACTGGGAATTGCCGCGATTCCGCTTTGCCTGATATTGCGTCTGTTGTAATGAGACGAATGTTGAGATGATCTTCAGGCTGTCTATGAACCATTGAGATTTAGCTTCTTCTTCTGATGGAGCCTGGGGAGGGAAAGTGTGATTCCTTCTTTGTTTGTCCCTGGATTGTATACAGAGATTGATGTGATATCGCCGTAGGGCAAAAATTCATCCTTTTCAAAAAAAAAATTATTTCTTTCTGCGATGCTCTATCATTTCAGCTTTTATATCGCGAAGGTCACGATTGCCCAATCATTTCGGCTATTTTTCGCGGTGCCCAATCATTTTGGCTATTTGTTTTATTTTTACTCGCTGCTTTTTATTGGGAGTTGCCCAATCATTTCGGCTATTTTTGTATGCATATATTTTTACTTGCTGATTTTGTTGCAAGTTGCCCTATCATTTCGGCTATTTCGTATGCATGTGTGGCTCGCTGGCTTTTTGCTGCAAGCTTGGAATTAGACACCGATTTCGGCATCAGCACCGCTACAACTGGGATATTGCCAGGAGCAAATCATCATTTGCCTTTGTCGATGTCGAACAAAGGTGGCTTAGTAAACAGGGTTAGGATCCTGTCGACTAAGGCTTTTAACTTTACGAGCCGTAAGGTCTCATAAAGGTATTTCTCCCTACGAGTCGTGAGGATCTCGTGAGTGCACTTTCTCCTTAAGAATCGTGAGGATTCCCAAGTGTATGGCTTCTCGTAAGTCGTAAGGATCTTACAAGAGTATTTTCTCCTTCTAAGTCGAGAGGACTTACAAGGGCTGTTCACCGTGTAGACATATCCCTAGTCACGAATGGGACTTTGTTAGGAAAATATTTATTCGCGCCCGTGGATTGTATATAAGGGTTAGGATTGAGCCGCTTGTAGGGCAGCATTGGAGGTTGTGGTGGCCGCTTAAGAACAGGTTTAGATCTCTGTAGCTTAAAACTTTTGAATCTTATGAGCCGTGAGGATCTCATAAGAGGGTTCTCTTTACGAGTCGGGAGGATCTCGTGAGTGTAATTTCTCCTTAGGAATCGTGGGGATCCCTAAATGTGTTGCTCCCTTATGAGTCGTAAGGATTTCACGCAGGTGGTTTCTCCTCACAAGGTCGAGAGGACCTTACAAGTGTCTTTTAACGAGGTTGCGCCCTTTTGGGTTTTCACAAAAACTCGCCGGTAGCCCTGCTGTTTTTACTCACGGAGCTCTTTCGGGTTTTCATCCGTGCCCATTTTGCTTATGAACATACCGTTTTCTTTTTCTTTATCTCTTTTTTTTTGTGTCATCCTTGGGACGCTGCAATCCACAGTAGTTTATCGACGTCTCGGTCAACAGCTAGTTTTAGGACATAATGGTCCATCGTTAGTTTAAAGGCGTTTCGGTCCGACGCCAGTTTTAGGACATAGTGGTCCATTGTTAGTTTTAGCACATTTCGGTCCGTTGTTAGTTTTAGGACATTTCGGTCCGTTGTTAAGGAAGCCGGCTACTACTTACAGAGTTTGGGCTTAGGAAGATAGCGAGCGGACATAGGCGTCGTCATCTATCATTGACCTAGGCCGTGACTCGTTAGGCGTAGTATTTTTTTAGGAAGCGACCGTTTATTGGCCTGAAAGGTCTTTCACCATGCATGTCCATGAGTAGGTAGGCACCATCCTGGTAAACTTTATCTATGATATACGGGCCTTCATAATTCGGCTCGAATTTCCCCCGCTTGGCATGATTGGGGATCATGATTGGGGATCATGGGTCTTTTGACCACTAGCACGAGTTCATCTTGGCGGAATGTTCTCGGCCTAGTCAATCTTTCATATGAGCACGTCATCTTTGCTTTATAAGCCTCCAGATTTTGTTGCGCCATGAGCCGGGTTTCATCAAGGGCGTCGAGCTCCTCAAGCCGAAGGTGAGCATTTTCTTCGTCTGTTAGCTCATAGCGAACCGCCACTCGTAAAGAGGGTAATTCTATCTCGAGGGGGAGTACCGATTCCGTACCGAATACCAATGCGTACGGCGTTGTGTTCGTGGCCGTTTTGAACGTTGTTCGATACGCCCATAGAGCTTCATGCAGTCTCTCATGTTAGTCCTTCTTATTTCGAGACACCGTCTTTTTCACGATCTTCGTCAATGTCTTGTTGAAAGCCTCTGCTAGACCGTTAGCCCGAGGATTATAGACTGAATAGTATCTCCAGTCTATGTTATGCTGTTGTGCGAAGCGGCTGATCTTGTGGCTTCTGTAGGCTGGCCCGTTATCGGAGATGATCCGTCGCGGAGTTCCAAACCGATAAATGTCGTGCGTCTTGAAGAAATGGAGGATATTCTCCGTCTTCACTTCCCTCAACGGTACTGCTTCCGCCCACTTGGAGAAGCAATCAGTTGTCGCCAAAATGAATCGATGTTCTCTGGACGATGCCGGTTGATGGGGCCAATTATGTCAGTCCCCCACATCTCGAATAGCCAGCTAACCACCGTTGGATGTAGTGGATTTGGATGCTGGTGAATAAAATCCCCGTGAATCTGGCATGAGTGGCATTGCTTCGCGTATTCGAGGCAGTCTTGGATCATCGTGGGCCAATAGTAGCCCATCCTTTTGATCTTCAGCTTCATCTTCAGGCCAGCTTGGTGAGAACCGCAGAGTCCGTCGTGAGTTTCTTGGATGACTCTCTTTGCCTCTTCAGGTCCCAGGCATCTTATCCACAGAGAATGAAATGACCTTTTATACAGAGTATCATTGACGAAAGCAAAAGACAGAGCTCGTTTCATAAGCTGATGTCTTGAGGACGCATCTTCAGGTGTTCGACGGGATTTGAAGTAGTCTATAAAGACTTCTCTCCAATCCTCAGCCTTTTCCTGGTCTTTTATTTGCATAGCCATTTGCTCGGTCGCTCCTTTTTCTTCGGACGACTCCAGAGATATTTCTGCCGGTGCAAGAGCCCGACGGCTTTGCACAATGATTCTCACGTCATCGAGGTTCTCGTCGGCCAATTCTTTAGCGAGTTTGGCTAATGCATCTGCCTTGCTATTTTTCGCGCGCGGTATACTTTCCAAGGTGTAGGAAGGAATTTGAGTCAGCAGTTGCTGCACTCTCTCGCCGTACTGCACCAACTCTGGCTTGCACGTTTGATAGTCTCCGTTTACTTGACTAACAACCAGCTGGGAGTCTCCGTATATGAGGAGGTTTTCAATTCCCATGTCGACGGTGATCTCAAGACCTGCTATCAGAGCTTCATATTCGGCTTCATTGTTCGTCCTCGACTCTGTTAAGGAGAAGGCAAAGCGCATTATCCCTCTTTGTGGAGTCACGAAGATGAGGCCTACCCCTGATTTGATTATAGGGGTGCTTTGTTTGCGCTTTTTCATGGAAGAAGCTCCATCAAAATAGAGTTCCCACAGGGTATCATCCCGTCGATCGTGTCAAACGCATGTCCATCTGGCAATTCGCAGTTCAAAGGAGAATCGGCGGGTATCAGGTGCTCAGCGAGGAAGTCGACGATGGCCTGGCCTTTCACTGCCTTAAGAGGTCGATAAGTTATCGAGAATTCCATCAAGAGCAGGGCCCATTTAGCGAGACATCCTGTTAATATGGCCTTTGACATCAAATACTTGAGAGGATCTACCTTTTATACGAGATGGACCTCATGTGCCAATGCATAGTGTCTGAGCTTCGTTATCGTGAAGATCAACGCCAGGCAGTGTTTTTCAATGGGAGAGTAATTGCTTTCTGCCCCCAAGAGAACTCGACTCAGATAATAAAGGGCTCTCTCTTTCCCTTGGTCGTTCTCTTGTGCCCACAGTGCGCCTAAAGAACCTTCAAGGGCTGTTGTGTACAGGACGAGAGGTTTTCCTTTGACGGGAGCGGCCAGTACTGGCGGATTCTGCAGGTATTGCTTGATTTCATCCAGTGCACTTTGGCATTTGTGATCCCAGACGAAAGGAGTCCCTTTCTTCATTAGGTGACTGTAAGGACGGCACTTGCCGGAGAGATTGGCTATGAATCACCGGATATATGCGAGCTTTCCTTGGAGAGATCGCAGCTGCTTGAGAGTTTTTGGCGGGGGCATTTCCATGATCGCCTTGAGCTTCGACGGGTCTATCTCGATGCCTCGGTGTCGGACGATGAATACCAGGAACTTGCCTGAGGACACTCCGAACGCGCATTTGAGAGGGTTCATCTTCAAGTTGTATTTCCGAAGGTGCTGAAACACGATCTTCAGATGCTCTAAATGTTCCTCGTATGATTTGCTTTTAACTACAAGATCGTCGATATAACATTCGACGATTTCATGTATGAGGTCATCGAAAATCTTCGTCATGGCCCTCTGATAGGTAGCACCGGCGTTCTTTAGACCAAAAGGCATCACCTTGTAGCAGAATATACCCAAAGGGGTCCGGAAGGCGGTATGTTTTTGGTCCTCGGGACGCATCTTTATCTGATTGTATCCTGATGAGCCGTCCATGAAGGAGAAAACTTCGTGAGTGGACGTATTATCTATCATCAGCTCAGTGACTGGTACTGGAAAGTCGTCCTTCGGGCAGGCTTTACTGAGATCCCGAAAGTCCACACATATGCGCACCGTCCCATTTTTCTTCATGACCGGGACGATGTTGGCGATCCAGTCAGGATACTGAACTTCCTGGATGAAGCCGGAGTCGATTAGCTTCTTGACCTCAGCATTGATGCTCATCTCAAGCTCGAGCCGCATTCTTCTCGGTGCTTGTTTGATCAGCTTGATGTCCGGAGATATCGCCAATTTGTGCACAGCAATCTCTGGATCTAGTCCTGGCATCTCGGAATAGTTCCATGCGAAGCAATCTCTATGCTGCATGAGCACGTCCTTTAGCATAGCCACCCTTTCTTCAGACAACAGCTTACTGACGAGTGTCGTTCGCGGGTCACTTGCCGTCCCCAAATCAATTTTCTTGAGGTTATCTGCAGTAGTATGTATCCCATCTTCCAGCTCTTTTGGCACCGGTGGAAATTCTGAGATCACCTCGCCATCATCGTTTTCGAAGCACCAGGGGAGGTCATCCATATTCTCGGGCTTTTCTTCTGACAGCGTTATCACGTGGCAAGTATGAGATCGCTTCCAGGACCGACATTGATTTGGTTCCATTCTCGCTGCATACGTGGCTCTCGATTCATGCTTCTGCGGCGGGATTACCCTCCAACTGCTGGATAGAGCGAACCTGCCGAGTTGATATTGGTCTTCGACCCAGTTCTTGAAGGTGAAGCAGTCTTCAAGAGGATGTCCTATTGCTCGGTGATAGGAGCAATAATCTGGGTGATTAACTTCTCCTGCTTGCTCGGGGTGCTTGGACTCCGGGAGGGTAATCATTTGATGTTTTATGGCAAGATCAAGTATCCTCTGTGTTTTGTCCTGGGGAAAAGAGTATGCTCGACCCATCTTCTTTATAAGAGACGAATCCGGATTGCTCGATTCCCGATCGCGTGGCTTCTTGGTCCCGCTTTGTCGCTGTCGAACGCCTTTCCCGCTTTTTGGTTTATTTTTGCCTCTGTGTCGGGTCTTTTGTATGATAGGTTGACGATGAAGAGCATTTTCATTTTTCGCAACCTGCTGAAGGAGGCGCTGCGTTCTGGCTTTCTCATAGATGGTCATTTCACGATTATGATCATCTCGAACCTTTTGACCCGCTTCCCTTATAAGCCTGTCCATCTGTTCTTCAAACGACGGACTTAGCATTTTCACGGCGGGAGCTCGTTCTGGTTTAGGGTTAGCATCTTCCCACAGAGCATCTCCTTCTTCATCAAAGTCATGTATGACGTAGCAGTCGCGGAATAGCTCCCGTTTCTTGGATCGAACATATCCAAGCCCGATCGTTTCCATTCTCCCGTTGGGCAACTTTTGTTGAGTTCCGGGAACATTCCAGATCCTGTTATAGAACCGTGCTTGTCGCGCAGTTTGCTTAAGGGGTACACCTTGGCGTCTCAAGAGTCTTTTTAGCCCGTCTGTGTAATATCTGGGCAAACAGATGGGCTGGAACCTGTCAAGTGTAGAATCCGCACCATGCCAAATTTCTTTCTCTACTTTGGTTTCCTCGGATCGGTAGAATAATAACGCCTTTTCACCTTTTCGCCTGGGAGGGACGTAGAATGTCTGCAGTTCTTCCACACTGTAGGTATCAAGCGCGTCTAGCTCTTTATGATGCTTTGGCGGAACCATGGCAACTTGCAAACTTTGATCTTCATCAGCGAAGGCTTGTATTGATGGCCGAGCAGAGAATACGGCATTGACCTCATCTTCCGAGTCACTGCCGAAGATCAATATAGGGGTGGACGGTCCTGGCTTGTTGCATTGGAGCGGCCCTGAATAAAATATCTCTTCTTCTTCCTCGGTATCACTCCCGAAGACCGGAATAGTGGTGATAGCTTTGTTCTTTGGTTTGTGACATCTTTCCGTGTCCTCGAAATCCGGTAAGAAGTATTTTGCATCTTCGTACTTTCGGACTTCATTCATGGAGAATGGGTTCAACTCCCCCGTTACAGTATACTCGAGACCATCCTTGAAATACTTCATACACTGATGCTGTGTAGAAGGGATGATGTTGTACTCGTGTAACCAAGGCCGGCCGACTAAAGAGTTATAGCAGGTCTTAGCGTCAATGACGTGGAACTTGATGTCCGTAACGAGCAGCCCAAAGCGTAGTGTCAATATTACAGACCCAAGCATCCGTGATGACTGGGAGTCAAACCCGGAGATAGTGATCTTATCACGAGCGAGATGCTGAACGCTCATGCAGATTTCCTTCAACACTCTCACGTTGAGGAGATTGACGGAAGACCCATTGTCAACCATGATTTTGCCTATCTTAATATCATGACAGTATCCGGAGACATAAAGAGGGCGGTTATGCTCACACGTCCCAAGGAGAAAATCTTCATCGCCGAAAGTGATATCGGCTGTGTGTACTTCTTCCATCTCGTCCTTCATCTTTTCTTCAGCGAGGAAAGCTTGGAATTGTTCAGACTCTTGTAATGCCTTGATCAGCAAATCTCTCGCCTCTTTGGATAGCAGAAGGGCGTTGAGAATACTGAGCTGCGAGGGTGTCTTTCTTAGGTATGCAAGAACGTTGTAGTCCACCTTGCTTTCCTTTGGTGGGTTTTTGGCTGCTAGCTCTTCGACGACTCGATCATCAAGGGTGATATCCTCAGGGACTTTCTCTTTCCCCTTATCCTTTCTATTTGACCCCCTGTTCGAGGGCCCAAGATTCTTTTCGGGCAGCGTGCGATTCCGCAGCTGAATGTTCTCGCAGTTCTTCGGTTCTTCCTCTTTTCCCGACGTGGATTCTTTGAAGAGAGGACCAAGAGTCATTTCTTCGTCAGAGTCGCTCCCGAAGGTGAGAACTTGCGATCCCCCAGCGTCGACCATGTGACAGTTGCCGGTAGTTCCTGCGATAGTTCCTTTACGCTCCTCGGTCGTATTTCTTTGCTCCCGACGAGTTTTGTGTTTCATTCGCTTGAAATGTTGCTGGTGAGCAACATATCCCTACCACCATCTTTTAAAAGCGTTGCACTCTTCAGTGGGGTGCGCAATCTTTCGATGATATAAGCAGTAGCTAGGATGTGTTTCTGCTTCACCAAGAGTGTTCTCTTCGGAGGGTGGCAGCTTCATTCCCATCGATATGGATTTGGCAAACCTTTTCCTCGTCTTGAACCTGCTTTTATTTGCGGCGGATGTACTTTGATCTGGAGGGAGTGTTTCAACCCTTTCGTCCAGTCGCCGGCGTTTGGCTTTTTCAAATATGGCCATCTCACGCTCTCAAGCAGCTTTGCTTTTAAGAAGAGCCTCGTCCAGGAATGCATCAATCATTTCGTCTGATGGTCCTAGAAGTTCTGGCTTAGGATCTGCCCCCAGTTTCTCTGTGTAAGGAGCTTCTTCATTATCTATCGACGAGTGAGAGATCACATGGCAGCTTGCTACATAACCTTCAGATTCATCCGACGAGTCTTCTCCATTATCATCATCTCCATCCTCAAGGACGTGGATGAGAAATTCTTGGAGTGTGACTGGGGTCCGCGCCTTCTGGTTATATTCTTCCAGCGCGTCAATCTGTTTCTGCAGGTCCATGCGCTTGTCACCAGGCTTCTCGAGCTTTTTGGTCTTCTTCTTCTTCGAAGACTTTGACGGTTGGGTGTGAGTGCTTTGGCTATCACTACTAATTTTTGGAGTCGGGCACGGCTTTAGCATTCCCTCGATGATCTCGGGTTCCAGTGGATTCTTCCACCTGATCGCCAGGCATGTTTGGAGATCTTTCAGCATTCTTTTTTTCTTGGCTGATAGAGAGACCTCCCATGGAGCTTCTTCTATAAAGGAGCATGATGCCCCCGGTGTATCCGTCTTCTTGGAAGCGTGTGACTGTAGTGGGTTCACTTTCCAGTTCTCGGACAGGGCAAATTTGCCTTGTTGATACTGGTCTTCAATCCAGCCCTTGAAGACGAAGTAATCTTCAATTGGATGGCTTACCGTTTGATGGTAGGGGCAATAATTAGGACTATTAGCTTCGTCGGGTTGCAATGATCGTTTTGGATTTGGCAGATTGATGAGCCTGTTGCGCACCGCTAGCTCGAACAATCTCTTCGTTTTGTCCCGGGGGAACGAATAAGGACGCTTCATTTTCTCATTATAGTATCGTCGTCTCTCGTCCAGTTGGTCCATTAGTTTTGGTCCACTGGGCTGCTGTTGAGTATTCGCAACGAATGTCGCCTTCCCTTTACTCTTTTCGTTTCGCGGCTCCGGCTTCGGAAGGGACGGTCTATGACCCATTTGGGCCAGTTTGTCGATCAAGGCCTGGAACGTGGTCGGCTTGAAGAACATCATAAATTGCGAGATGGTCGCTTGAGGGTCAAGAGTGCCCATGAATATGCCCACTGCCGGCGCTTCCTCGATGCGCTGCTCACATTTTGACCATAAATTCCGTCATCGTATTGCGTACTGCACCCACGTTTCACCTGGCTTCACCCTGGTATTGATCAATGCCGTTATTGGGGTGCATTCACTAGCACTCGTGAATCTCTGCGTAAACAGCAGTTCCATCTCCGCAAATATCCTGACAGAGTCATTTGGAAGTTCAGAATACCACTCGAATACCGTCTCCGACAAGCTACCAACAAACTGGCAGAGCAGAAGTTTATCATCACCCTCGGTGTTTCCGCACAAGGCTCTGAATTGAGCGATATGCTGATGTGGATTCCCCGTCCCTTTATATACATGAAATTTAGGGATCGTATATCCCGGCGGGTACTTTATTTGGTCATACCAGCCTGGATATGGTCGCCCAGTTTTAACAACTTAGCCGGCTGCCTCATTCTCCTGGTGAGCTTGTATTTGCTGAGCAATGTAGTCATCCAGAGCGGCCTTGGAGATGGTTTCCTCTTTGGCTGCTGAAAGGGCCAGAGGGGGGTTCGATGTCTTCCCTCTGTCGTCTTCAATGATAATCGGGGGGTCTTCAGCCGGAGGTTTTGGCTGTAACATCATCCCAGCCATGTCTTGGAACAAAAGAGCCATTCGTTTTATATTGGCCGCCTGCTCCGCAGCCTCTTTTTCTTTCCTCTCGAGCATTCTTCGAAGGAACTCGGTATCAGTTTCTTGTTCCCGATGCTGCTCTGAGGTCTCTGGATTTTCTTTTGGCCCAGTGAGTGCGGCCATTGCAGTCAGCATCTCCTGAAGTTTCTGCTGTTGTTGTTCCTGAGCCTTCATTATCGATCGGGTAAGCGGTCGATGACCCGTAGAAGCACGGATTTCTTCTTTTCCAGAAGCCATATAAACGGTATGTATTACCATGCCCCCGGACTTGGGGCGTTTAGGTTCGGTGTCTTTGCGGTTCGTTGCGGACACGAGGGCTTTCTCCGGCCTCCTTCTCTTTTGAGCGGTTGATGTTGAGGGAGCCGTTACAGCAGGCACACAGACGGATGACATCTTCTGTGGTACCACGGGATGGCTCTTTTCTTGCTGAGCTTTAAGCTTCTTTGGCCGGCAAGAGTAGTCCTGGTTAATCACCGATTCCTGGACCTGTCGCCAGACTTTATAAATTTTGGAGGATAGCCGCCGAGGGGGCCGCTCCGGCTTCTTTTCTGTAGTAATCTCCATAGGTGGAGGAGATCTCTTCAGCACGGCGGTCGGAGAGTTCTCACGAACCTTCCTAAGCGGTTCAAAGTTGTTCCCAGTTGGAACAGCAGCATTGATTTCCACCATGGGAGCTGGCGGAGTTAGCCCAGAGGGGGAGTTGCCCCCGGCCTTCCTTACTCGGCGCCAGTGGCGACGTCGAGCATGTCATGCGGATGGGATTGTCTCAGCTGTAGGGATGACTTTGTCATGCCGTCTGTCTTGACGGAGGGTTGTCGCCGATGCCAGCCTTTTGAAGACTGACGTTCGCCGAGAAGTAATGTCGACCTCTGGGTAGAGGTGACTTCGTCTGGAGCGGGAGCCGGAGTGGCCAGCCTTATGAAGACTGACTTCTTGTCAGGAGAAGCCTTTCTAATGATTTCGTCCGCTTGAGCCTGGATGGCTATCCGCTTTGGGATGGCTGCTTCAGGTATTGCGGGCTTGTTGGCATTCTGGCCCAGTCTGTAGAAAACTGAGGCGTTAGACTTGGGCGACCCGTTGAGAGGGGCCTCGGCAGTGGTAAGTCGATCAAAAACCGACTTCTTTGGGGCTTCTTGCGGCAGCATCGGGGCATTGAAGCTCATGGGTGGGATCATAGTCCCAAAGAACAGCCCAGTGGTGGCCTGAGTTACTTGGTCCACCGGCATTGTGAACAGGGAGGCCGCCTGAGGCCCGTAAGTTACACCTTCACATGAGGCGGATCGGGAGTTGCTGTTGCAGCTGGAACATTTTGTGCAGGTAGACGCCATTGATCTTTCGTTTTCTGCACCGAGCAAGACACCAAATCTTAGTACCTCGAACCCAAGGGCAACCATAGCAAACCGCGATTCATTCATGAACACGACACACGAAGTGTGGAGTGGAAAGAGGAAAAGGTCCCACCGGGCGTTCCAAAATCTGTTCCCCGCCGAAACACGGGGACGCGACCGCGCGGGTCCATCTCGCCTAAATTTCGGGACAGATGCTAATTGGTGTTATCCGTCCACCTCTCCGAAGATGCCAAGTTGATTTATGACACCGTGTATCGAAGGTTTAAACGGATGCAGCCGATGTAGCAGACTTCGTCAGATTCCCCCTCATCTGAGGGGGTTTTGATTGTGGGGATGCTCTTCCCTGCAGGCGCAAGCCCCTGCAGTTAATTACGCTACCGCATCGCGGTAACCACTTTCTCCTTCTCCAGATGGTCACTTCGTGTCGTGGGTGTTTGTTTTGTTTTTGGTTGCCCATAGATTGTATACGGAGACTAATTTATGTTGTCATCCGTAGGGCGTAGATTAGTCCAAATCCGTATCTTCTTAGATTTGGGTTTGGGAGTTAGGTTTAAGGATACGTTAGTCTCATTTGGGACTAAGATCAACTTAAACGTATGTTAAGGATACGTTAGTCTAATTTTTAGACTAAGATCAACTTAACAGGATCGTTTAGATCCAACAAGAGAGCAATTGGGCCCTATTATTTAGTTTAGGGACATTGCGGTCGATTAGTTTAAGGGCATTACGATCCAATGTTAGTTTAAGGACATCTCGGTCCAATGTTAGTTTAAAGACATTGCGGTCGAGGTTAAGGACATCATAGTCCGTGAGTTTAAAGACATCACAGTCAAGATTAAGGACATCATAGTCCGTAAGTTTAAGAACCCCACAGTCCAGGTTAAGGACATCATAGTCCGTGAGTTTAAGGACCCTACAGTTCATGAAATGTATGGTTGTCGGTACCCGTTACCTCTCTAAAGACGTTGAAGGATTACAACGACAAATATCAGAGGAGTTCAGAGATGTACCCTTAAACCGACGTGGGTTGAGAGACTTGTAATCCGATTGGGACTAAGATCTATTAACATATTTATGAGCAGATGAGCTCAATTAATATGAGTTGAGGACTTATGGTCAATCTTGGGCTAAGTCCAATCAGGTTAAAATGTTTAACATTTTATTTTGGGCTGTTGAGCCTTTATTGGGGCTTGGCCCTTTTGACAATGTTTTTGTCTTTTATTGAATGCTGGGCATTCATCAGAGCTCTGAGCTTATTAAAGAACAATTTATGTTCTGTCAGCGCAACACATGGCGCGCTAGGCGCTTTGCGCCAGTCAAAGAGCGCAGTGCGCTTCTGCCACGTGGCGCACACATGAAGGACACGTGTCGCGCTTGGCGCTGAGCACCAGATGATGAGCGCATTGCGCCAGTTTATGAGCGCATTGCGCTAGTAGTTTGGTGGCGCACACGTTATTGACACGTGGTGCGTATGGCGCTGAGCCCATGAGCACAGTGCACTGGCTTAAGAGCGCAAAGCACTAGCGCATACGTGAAGGACACGTGTCGCGCTTGGCGCTAAGCGTCAGTCTGAGAGCGCAGAGGCGCAGTTCAAGAGCGCAAAGCGCAGTTCCAGAGCGCAAAGGCGCATATGATCAATTTTGTGATCTAAAAAGAGACGTTGTCTCAAGATTCTAAGAACAAAAGATCTTCAATCTCTTATGTTGATGAAAGGCTTTGTCTTTATAGATTTATGATCTGTGAGAAAGAAGTAAATTCTTCTTTTTATTATTTTATGATGAGATCTCTTGATCTTTTGTGAAAGACCTTGGTCTTGTAGATCTATGATCTTTAAAGAAGTAAATTGTTCTTTTTATGAGATGATTTCATCTTTATGTTCATTATTATCATTTTTACCTTGAAGAAAGATCTTCTTGCAAGAGCTTGCTCTTTATCTTTGAGTTTCTCAAAATTTATAGGGGGGTTTCTCTCTCTTTCTCTATATCTCTATATCTGTCTCTGAGACTTGAAGTCTAGGAGCCTTTTTATAGGGTAGGCTGATTTGTTGAATCAGTTAAAGAGATCTTTCTCTGATTGATTTGGGGATGTTTCCCCACCATTGGATCTCTGATCCTAGGGCTTTTGTTTTACAGAAGGCAATCTTCTTGTTTTTAACAAGATTGGAAAATCTTTCCATACAGAATTTATCCTGTCTTTTGGTAATTTTTATTTACCATTGGATCATTGATCCAACGATACTCTGATTTACAGAGCACAATCTTGTTATTTAGAAAGATTTTGAGGAATCTTTCCTTAACAGAATTTAATTCTGATTAATTAATTATTTATCATTATTATTAGATCTTTGATCTAACAGTGGGGAGTTTTTAATTCCAACGCTAGCGCATCCGTGCTTTGCACGTGGTGCGCTGCTCAGAGCGCAGCGCACTTGGCGCTTGCACATGGTGCGCTGCTCATAGCGCAGCACACTTGGCGCTAGCGCACGCATGTTTTGCATATGGTGCGCTGCCTAGGGCGCAGCGCACTAGGTGCTGGATCTGAAGCGTTGCTTTACTTTAAAATTTGAATTTTGAACAGAGCTTTGCTCTGATTGGGGGAAACAGCGCTGGCACCCACGTGTCCTTTGGACGCTATTTTCCCTTTTTTATATATATACACACTCCAAAACACTTTCCAAAATTCTAGCGGGGCGCTGCCCCGCACCCCGCAAGGGGGCTGCTAGCCCCCTTGACTCCTTGCCCGCTATCCGGGTAGCGGGACCCCCGTAAACTCTGCGAGACCCCCGATATACCTAAGACCCCTCAAAACACAATACACGCACACTGCACAATGAGTTCGCATGACCAGTTTGACCCGTCAATCGGAGGTTCCTTCGCTCCAAAGGCGAGAGATAATTAACAGCAGCTTAGTCCGCGGCTGCCGGAGATTTGAATCCCCACAATCAATAAACCTTGGTCTATCCTAAGCAGGAGGAATCTGTAATGCGCTTAACAAGCGACGCGTATTCTCATCTCAATGGGGTGACGAAAAACACCCTACATAGACTAGTGGATACGTTTCTTGACCCCGACGAGGGGCGATGGCCGGTCTCACAGCCATTGGTGTCAGCCAGTCATCAAAGATTGTATACAGATGCTTATTGGGTTATGAGTTACACTGGACGAACTCACCGAGAACATGCTAAATGGTATTATACATATTATCATATAGCAGTTCTCAGGTGACATTAGTACTGCATAGTCTGTTGGCATGAAATCGCCATTTGTCTCGAATGTGTTCCCACTGTACTTTGATTGCTATCCTACCACTATAACGTTCTAAAAATTGTTTAGAATAATTATAGATTAATTAGCGGTTTAACATGCGTTTTTTAATAAAAACTAGTAAATAATTATTTTCCACATAAACATAAATATACTTTTTCACTTATGTAAATATTTATTAATTATGTATTTAATTAATTATTTATTTAATTATTTATGTATTTAATTATTTACTTATTTATTTAATTATTTATTTATTTATTTAATTATTAGATTATTTTATGTGCGCATACACCCTAATCTAGTGTCAACATTATGTTAGTGTAGGTTAAAACAAGTTTATGCAACCATGACACTTTAAGACACAAACTTATATATGGTTATTTCATTCTATATTTAAGATGGTTCTAGAGTTATTGAGAAAAAGAAAAGAAAAAGAAAAAATGAAAATATGGCATGGTGCATTTAATGAGGAGTGAGGGTATGCCATGGCTTGAACTTTCTCTCCCTCTCAAGATTTTTCCTCACTTCTGTTCTTTTCTTCTCTTCTTCTTCTTCTTCTTCTTTCTCTTCCACTTAAAACCTCTCTAAAAATCCCAAAACCTACCCAAATTGTCACGCCCCGCTTCCCAAAATACGGAATACGAGGGGTTGACAAGGCCAGCCATGCTCCTACGGCGAGGAAATATCTCTCCGTAGTCACACTTCGGCTTCTAGCTTTACGTGGTAATCAGTAAACAATGCACAGGTAATGAGAAATGCAGTAACTAAATCAAAAGAACTAACCAGATGGAGATCAAGAGAGTATAGCTCTGGGTAACTGATCAAGATGTCCGCGATGTCTTCGAGGTACGTCAGGTCCTGGTCCAAGCTAGATCCACTTCTCACTCTGAGCATACATACTCAGGTCATCAGAGCGACGCGATAGCAATATATATGTAGGTACAAATAGTAACTCGTGTAGTAATAATGAATATATAACAGTAATCAAAAGAGTAAGGACGTGAACATGAAGTAGCCAATGCAGATATCTAATAGAGTAGGCAAACAGTGAAGCAGTAAACCGTATGGCAGGTATGTTGAATCAGTAGGCAATACATGTTAATATCACTAACCCTATCAGTCTCTAAGTCTCACTGTACAGGTCGCTAAGCCTATCGTCAGTCCAAGTGTGAGAGTCAATCACTCGTGAGTATCCCCCACCAACCTGTCTCTGATACCAACAAAACCATATCATGCCCCGCTTCCCAAAATACAGAATACGAGGGGTTGACAAGGCCAGTCATGCTCCTACGGTCGAGAAAATATCTCTCCGTAGTCACACTTCGGCTTCTAGCTTTACGTGGTAATCAGTAAACAATGCACAGGTAATGAGAAATGCAGTAACTAAATCAAAAGAACTAACCAGATGGAGATCAAGAGAGTATAGCTCTGGGTAAATGATCAAGATGTCCGCGATGTCCTCGAGGTACGTCAGGTCCTGGTCCAAGCTAGATCCACTTCTCACTCTGAGCATGCATACTCAGGTCGTCAGAGCGACGCGATAGCAATATATATGTAGGTACAAATGGTAACTCGTGCAGTAATAATGAATATGTAGCAGTAATCAAAAGAGTAAGGACGTGAACATGAAGTAGCCAATGCAGGTATCTAATAGAGTAGGCAAACAGTGAAGCAGTAAACCGTATGGCAGGTATGTTGAATCAGTAGGCAATACATGTCAATGTCACTAACCCTATTAGTCTCTAAGTCTCACTGTACAGGTCGCTAAGCCTATCGTCAGTCCAAGTGTGAGAGTCAACCACTCGTGAGTATCCCCTACCCAAAGGTAGGACCCAAGGACAAGGGAACACGGGCCCGAGTCACTCGCTAATAATCAGTAATATCCCCATATATCTCCATATATCTCCATATGTGCCGGCATGGGACTCCCGAGATTCTGTTGAACTCACACTCAAACTATCCCATACCCCGTGGTCTACATCAAACGCCAACCATAAACTCAAATACCAATCAGTCCATGACGAGTCTACGTGAGAACTGAAGACAGGGTCTTCATCAAGCATGTCTCGACTGATACCCAAGATAAATGGACAGTGTTTGGTGCCTTACCTGTGACACCCATATAAGTGCTTCCATAATTGTCTCATACCAATTATAGTCACACTTATACGCGTCTCACAGACGTTGACAATGCAATAAATCAATAGGGTCCACTGATTGTGTACAAGTACGTGTCACTTTCACTTATCCATTCATACTTAAACACTAACGTGCTTGACACAATCAAACACTAAAACCTAACGCTGGGTAATGCATGTGATCACTAGGTTACCAATGCAATGACGTATATAATGTGATGAGAATACAGTAATTAAGGCATGATTAAGATATCATCAGTCGGTGTCCTACCACTTGCATAATTTATCATAAATCATACATGCAAAATTTAGCGAAACAATGAAAAGAGGGTAAGAAGTTGGTTTGATTATCTATCCATCAAAATTGGTTTAACATTAATCGGGTTTCAGGATCCCTAGATATGGCCATTTCATTTCAAGCATTCGCTGCAGGAAATTCAGTTTCTGAACTGAACGTCCATTTCGCGACACAAATATCACCCTGTTGGGATCAGAATTTAGCGACGCTATAGTTGAATGAAAATTTAGGGTTATCAGTTAGGTTTCCACCGCAATTGGCGGATCAGTAATGTACTATACCGACAGGGAGTTATGGACAGATTATGTTTGAGGTGTAAAATCTGCTTCTGCAGAATTCAGCAAAACGTGCTGACATTGTAAAATGGATTAAAAATATCAAAAGGTTGAGGAAACCAGTGAGACTAGTCGAGTAATAAAGCTAATACAATTTCCTACGTAACGATAAAGGGTTCCGCTCATTCTCATATCTAAACAGGAATATACAGCGGTCTAGAAACAGGGGTTAACTGGGATTTCCGTTCTGGACTGCAGTCCAAAATCGTAATCCTCCGCAATCATCTCTAATATAATTAGTTAGAATTCAGAGACCAACTAGAGGATACTGTAGGTTAAACAGTTAGCTTCGATACGAGCCATTGAACGCTAAAATCCGGTTTGTACATAATTTAATATGAATTTAACGGTCTAGCATGTTCAGAAAATTCAGAATTCGAAATGATACTTGATATTAACGTTTCATAGGTGAAACGACCGTGTTTTACCACTAAATTTCTAAAGCACATGGGTAAATAGTAGACGGGTATAAATATCACAAGTTTCAATATTTAACGACAGGTTCTCACACATAGTTTCGCATCAAACACTTGTTTATACGTATGGTGATCGAAACTTCGGTTGTGCAAAGATAGAGTAAGCATGCGCATAACATAAATAGCATGTAAAGCAAGTGGAGATTACTTGCATCGGTCGCTTGATATGGAAGCGACGCCGCTGCAGGGTTTGTCCCGACACACGGGACGGCGTGATGTTGGATACGACGCGTGGCGCGATGCTGGATATGGCGCGCGGTGCGCGGTGACCCGGTACTGGACGCGGTAGCGACGCGGGCGTGATACGACAGTGGGCGTGGTCCTGGCTCGGTGCGTGGCACGGCGCGACACGGAACTGGGCCTGGTGACGATGCGGGCGCGACACGGTGCTGGGCCTGGTGATGACACGAGCGCGACACGGTGCTGGGCCTGGTGATGACACGAGCGCGACACGAGACCCGGTCCGGAGGTGGGCACAACACGACACAGGCGTGGCACGCCAACTGGGCACGGGGCGTGACACGCGAGTGGGTCTGCGGTGGCACGGTGTTGGGGCAGTAGCGGTTACGAAGCGGCACGGTGTGGCACGGGGCGGGGGCACGGCACGACACAGGCGCGGCACGGGACCCGACTTGGCTCGAGCTCGAGTTCTTCGACAGCGACGGCTTGGCTGCGGTCGGCGGTGAGGGCTGCTGGGAAGGAGTCGGAAGCACTCATGGTGCAGGCGACGGTCGCCGACGAGGAGAGGGCAGTGGCTGCTCGGCGGAGGTGGTGGCTGGCGCGATGTGGTGCAGTGGGTAGAGCTCGGTTTAGGTTTGGAGGGACAAGGAAGGTGGATGATGGTGTGCGGTGGATTTGTAGTCGATGGAGGGTGGTTGACGGCGTGGTGTCGACGGAGGCGCTGGCGAGTGGCCTGTAGGGGGTGCGCTCGGGTCGGCATCGAGGGGAGCTCGTCGTGGTGTAGTGGGGTGCTCGACTCGAGTCGTTGGCGGTGCAGGGGGTGACGTCCGGGTGTGGAGAGTAGGTCGGCGAGGGGGAAAGGTGAGGGCGTCGACGGTGGTTGCAGGCGGCCGTGGAGGGGAGCTCGGGGCTTTGCAGGAGAGAGAGAGATGGGGTCGAGAGGGATCGAGAGTGTGAGGGGGAGAGGGTTAGAGCGACGAGGAGCGGGTTAGCAGGCGCGCTCGATCGTGGTCGCGAAGGCGGGGACGTAGGGTTCGGTGACGACGTGGGGAAGGCGCGAAAGAAAAGAGCGGAAAGGAGGAAGAGAGTGGGGAAGAGGGTGTAGTCGGGTCGGGTCGGGTTGGAGCAATTCGTGGGCCAGGGAGGAGTTTGGGCCAGAAGAATTTAAAAGGAAAAATAAAGGTGAAGGGGAGAGAGATGGGCCGGAAGAATTTAAAAGGAAAATAAAGGTGAAGGGGAGAGAGATGGGCTGGAATAAAATTTTAAAGGAAAGGAAAAAATAAAAGGGAAAGGGGAGAGTTAGGATCTGGGTTGGGTTAGGAAAAGAAATAGGAAAGAGAATAAGTAATTTAGTTTTGGGTTAAGAAAAATCTAATTTAAATAAAAGTTATACAAAATATATATATATTTTAATCGGACTAGATCTGGATTAAATTCTGGAAAAATACGGAAAATTTGTAGAAAATTCAGGAAAATATCATGAGACTTATTTATTAGGATATGCTAAATATTTATAGGGGACTGGGTATAGAAAAGGGAGAATAATAAAGGGAAAATAAAAAGGCTTTGAGTAATAGAAATAATTTTAGGTAAACGGATTTAAGAAGGGAAATAGAATAAAGGAATTAGGATTTTTAAATGCTTAGAATAATTATAAGTAAAAATAGATAAATTTGTAAGTGACCCCTATTTAATAAAATATGGCTATTGGCCTATAAAAGAACTGGGTATTTCACAAATCATTATAAATCCTTCACTAATAATTTCTAAAATCATATTCTAAACCTCTTCAAGGGTTTCTTCAAGCAAGTCTTCACCTGTGGCAAATCTCTTCAAGTTAGGATCACTTTCTAGTCACTATTGAGGTATGAGTCATATTTATAACTTGTTTCACTAATTTTTTGCCTTAATTGTTCTTAATTTAGACTTAAGGTAGTGTTTAAGGTAAATTTTAAGTTTTAAGAGAGGGTCAAGTGGAGTTTGAGGTTATTATGACCTTTAGGGTAATCATGACTTAAATTAGGTTAGTTAAGAGTAGTTTAATGCCTAATAGTCTTGTTTAACTACCAAATTTGCACTAAAACACCTTAATGTTTTAAATTAATGTTAAATACCGTATTTAGTTAAGTTTAGGGTTTCCTTTCGAATCTTCTATCAACCCAGAAATATTTTTGAGAAGTTGCAATTACTAGAAGATATATATAGGACTAGAAATTCATCCTCAAAGCCCGAGCCTCTAACCCTATGTTAAGGCCGCAGATTTAATACTTTTGGCCGCAAATTGCAGCCAGGTGAGGGAGCTAGGTCGTGGGTTTTTATAGGGAGCTCTCAGCAATTCTAATTAAGTCACTAATGTGTGCAACTTTCTCTAATTGTTTGTATAGAAAAATCTGGAACTGTTTTACCTTAAATTAGACGTTATGTTAATGTGCGATACGATATTCCGATTCTTAATTTGGTGTTTCCTTTGGACTACAACCCTTAGGGGTAGTCTTAGACGATATTGCACACGCTTAACGCACCAAGTTCACACGTATTAACTAGTAGGAGTTAGTTCGTTCGTGTAGTATTTGATTTCTTGTCATATCAGATTTCTAGCCTCTTTTGCTAAGTTTTTGTGCGATTCTAAGATCGGTTGCGGAGACGTCGGACGCGGCTATGAAAGGAAAGGAGGTGGTCTGATTCGAGTAGCCGAGACGTTCCGGTAAGTAGATTTAACATCTATGGGGAATCGTTCGGATGGCGTAAAGCGCCCGATATTTAGTACTAATTCCAATTCTTGTATACATATACTTGTACATCTATCCATATTGCATACGCATTATCATGCTCGTTGACATCATCACACTAGGACACTTGCACTATTACCAATGGTTCATACCGCACGTGCACTATCCTATGTACACACACACCATTGGTAATTGCTATGCCACGTACACTATAAAACTTGCTCGATAACTTGCATTTGCATCCTTATTGACATGTAATCTTCAAGTTACTTATCTAGCTTGCATCATATTCATATCATGTACATTTACTATCATTGTCATATTCACATATTATGATGTTCTTGGAGATTTCCGTTTTCATGAAATTTCTGGATTTGGGAAACCGCACGTGAATTTTGAAAACTTAATCGATTAAAAGAAAAATGCGGTTTCTCGTGATATGATATATGGCTTCCACCATGAGTTTTCTCGGTTCTTGAGTTATGTGTATACCCGATTCGAGGAGAGAAGAAGCACCGTCTGCGGGTACATGGTGGATCCAGTGAGCTACCCCGGGGCAAGAAGATTGTATAAAAAGACGTTGAGCCTGGCAGGGAAACAATACCTACCGATGATTGTTGGCCCGGCGGAGATCCGGAGGATACCGACCGGAATCGTGTGCTTTAGATGGATTTGAGGGCCGATCTGAGAGACGGCATCCGATATATTGAGATTTGAGTATCGATACTTGACACGGGATTATGTTGTTTTTATTGATGATACTTTGGTTCTACCATACCATAAATTATTAAGACATACTCAGTTTTCTTATAGCAGATATATCCAGATTTCATACTTGATCACTTATTCATATTGCATTTATACTAGTACATCACATCATAATTCATATTAGGATCTGACGTCTTTACGTGCATACTTGCGATTGTCTTATATGATGTTACTTACTACTCATGAGCTGACAACTCACCCTCGTTGCGCCACAGTGTCTTGCAGGACCGACCCGTCAGCATAGTCGCAGTGGGCACACTGCTACCACTTCTTTTGTTTCGACTTTTGGACGTGATATTTTGTAGGTGGGTTACGGTTATTCTTTTATTTTCCACTTTGTATATTTACTCTTTGTATCTAGTATACTCCATCTACCACTTATACATTTGACTTAGAGATGAGACTGTGAGGCTTGTATTATATTGGCATCTGGTATCGAGCTCGTGTGAGCCGACTTTTATGTTTTCTTTGTGAATGATGTTTTCTCTCCTTACCTTATTACTGCTTCACACTATGATGATATATTCTTGCTTATGATTGTGTTCCGCCAATTCGGCGAAGAGTTAGCTCCCGCTTAGGGATGTCTATTATTATTGCAGTATATTCTTATTATGTATCAGTTTAGGATGGATTTTACAAAGGAGATGCTGCCGAAATTTTTATAAAGCTTGAATCTTTAAGGATTTTCGATATAACTCTTCCTTTCTAAAATTAATCTTTAAAACAAATTTTTTTACCACTTTATTTTATTTCACGGTTTAGATTCTGGGATTTTGGCTTACTTGAATTACGTTACGCCTTTAGACGTTGCGTGATTTAAATACCAGTCACGTTCCACTTTCGGGTCGTGACAACCACGGTTTTAAAGAGTCGTGCAAACAGGTAGCTTTTAGGTGCAGTCCCAAAGCACTTGGAGGTAGTGAGCGATTGAGGGGATTCGTCTCTCCTGATATTGGGAGTTAACGTCGCACAGTGTACAGTTGTCGTCACCATAAGACATAGGCTTAGGCGGATGGGATTTACTGATTGCGATCAGTAGTTTCTCGATTGGTGATAGGATTTGATACCGACATGACTTATCAGGTTATTAGGAGTCTGACATTATCCACCCCTAAACTGGATATGAGATACTCTCAGACGAACAGACCGGACTGTATAGTACATATCGCTGATAGGCTCGGTAGGGTTTCAGACGAGCTTACTTGTCGATCTCATTTTCGACAATACATGGATAGCTGTTACGTACAGCTAGTGCCGTTGACGTGCTTGTGGTTAAACCCACTGCCAGCATATTGTCGAGTCTTTATAATCCAACACAGAGGGTTTCCGGCTTTGGCGAAATATTGCAGTTGCGGTATATTGGTACGCGCTTGGATTCGATTAAAACTAGTATATTTTATACACTAACGGTAATCGGACGGCTGTAATACTAGCCCATCTTTTTAGAAAGACGGATATTAAATCGGATGTCGATTTAATATTTTATACATACATACATATATGTATGTGTGTGTGTGTATGTATGTATGTATTTACTAGTATTATGTCACTATTAATTAATCTTCCTTTTATGTATTTTAAATACCTTGGATAACAATTATAAGTATATACATTTAGTATGTTTTATTACACACACACGGTTTTGGTTTATTATTTTTCCTTTTATTTTCTTAAGCTTATGTTATTCCTTGGACATAACATATCCTCACCATATTGTAGTATAGTAATATGTGTAATCAAGAGGAGGTGGTGGACACTTGGATGGTTGGTTTGTTCCAAGGGCTTGAATTGTTTTGGGAGAAAAATATATTCGTAACTATTTCTTTAGAAATGGTTAAGGTTTTTTGATACTTTCTTTTTTATGAGAGCTCCCATCTCCTTCTTCCTCCTCTTTTACACTTTAGAAAAGGAAAAGGAAAAAGAAAATAAAAGGAGAGAAAATTAGTAGTGAGCTTGAACTACAACTCCTAGCTAGCTAGTTTAGCATCCTAACTATTTAGATTATCTCAATTTGAGATTGGAGCCAAAATTCTTGAGCGTTCAAGGTGGATCATCTTTAATAGAAGAGGCGTGCATGTAAGCTTGTTCCATAGAGCTTCCAGGAGCCTACAATGGAGTCCAACACAATTTGAAAGCACTTGAAGATACTACAAAGGTTGTAGTCTCAATCTAGTAGCCAGTTTGCTCTTTTTTCTTATTACAAGTTATAATCTTTAATTTAGATCCTAGTGGTGGGACTAATTGCTCTCTAGGTTTCTTAAAACTCTATGATCACTTCTTTTAAATTTGTTATTTAGAGTGCATTAGTTCCTTCAAGAGCCTGTGCTTCACCACTGTTGTCACCACAGTGAGAAACCCCATGGGTCGGCACAATACATAGTAGCTCTGATACTACTGTTGGGTCCATGGCGCTCGCACAGCAGAAGCGAGAAATGAAAGCGGAATACAAAATGAAAATTTTCGTGCCAGCACAAGGAACCGCAACCCTAGAATCGATCCAAACACTAAACTAGCAAACTAAACAAGATATCTAACTACTCGGTTGAAAGCATACAAACTTTGTAGCGTGTCCACATAATCGTGGAAGACCCCTCCAAGCTCCATAGGCCGTCGGGAATAAGTTTGAGAGAAGACCACCCTTGTCGAAGATAATCCACCCGAGAGAAAACGATCCAAACTCCAGTTTCACCTAGTGAACTAGTAAAGCAACTAAAAATCACAAGATACTAGTTTGTGATGCTTAGATATGTAGAAAGTGATCTAGTAATTTTTCTATCTCAATCTCATCTTAATTCTCAACACATGAGAGATGGGAGATGAAGAGAGAGAAAGAGTGAGTGAGAAAAATAGAATGAGAGTTAGAATGAGAGAATGAGCTAATTCCCCTTGGTTTTGTGTAAAGCATTTTTTCCAATAAAGAATTGCAACCATGTCTTAACAGTAAACCCAAAGTAAATAAACAAATGAATCGGCCATTCCTCTCATCATTCCAAATGTCACCTCACCCCTCCACATCATTTCCATTTAACATAAATAGAAAATACAATATAAGGTATCATCTTTCTAGAAGTATTTTTTGTATGAATATAAGAATACAACTCCGTATATACATACACGTATTCATATCAAAATACGAATACCAAAGAGATAGAAAAATACAATGAATATAATACTAGAATATGTGTGTGTGTGTGTGTAAATTATTAAATCAATACTTGATTTAATTATTTAGTTTAATCCTAAGCCGGCTAGTATTACCATCAGTCCGATTAAAGTCTGTGTAGCTAGTACACGTATTTAATCGGAATCCTGCACGTATCAATATACGGTCTCTACATCGTTTCGCCTGAACCAGGAACTCTATATGAGACTCTCAAGACTCGACAATACGGTGACAGTGAGCTGCTGGATAAATCCATAACCACAAGCATGTCAGTGACACTAGCTTTAAGTAACGGCTACCCAGGTATATGTCGAAAGGGAGGTCGACAATCAAGTCCGTTCGTACCCTACTGAACCTATAAGTGACAATCTCCGTATAATCTGGTCTCTTCGTCTAAGAGTGTCACATACCGGGTTTAGGGGGTGAATAACGTCAAACCCTTAATAACCTGATAAGTCATGCCGGTGTCAAGCTCATTACCCACCGAGAAACTACTGATCTCCTATCAGTAAATCTCATCCACCCTAACCAAGGATTTATGGTGATAGCCAACCGAACACAGCGTGATATCGACTTCCAATACCAGGAGAGACGGATCCCTTCCGATCGTTCACTGTCTCCATGTGGCTCGGGACTATACCCAACTAAAATCTGTTTACACGACTCCTTTGAGCCGTGGTAGGGTAATAATCTTGTTAGTTATATGTATGCCCTAGAGGCCATTACTGTACATAGGATGTATATTGTAGTGGATGCTGGGACATATATAGGGAGGACTTTCTTGCTCGACATGATAGTATGCTATCTGGTTGCGCTTTACCTTAACGTGTACACTGATTGTCTCTCTGTTACATGTTGGTAAAGCCCTTAGGATGTGTACTTGACTACCTGGACTATGATGCGGATCATACTAGTGGGGACATGGTAGTCCATAAGTACATCCTTCAATATTCCTAGTCGAGGGAATATCGAGACGGGGCATCGATATTCCAGAGTAGACTAGCGCATATCTTCTCGACCCATGCGATGGGCGATGGATGATCCCATATCCATTGGTGTTTGACATCGAAGATGGTATGCGGGTGCTCAGTGGAGACTGGGTACACTGAACGGACTCGCCGAGAACTCCCAGATGGTATTATACCTCACGTCAGATGGCAGTTCTCTGGTGACACTGGTACAGCTTAGTCTGTTGACCCGAGATCGTCATAGAGTCTTGTGTGTCTCCCACTGTGCTTTGATTTCCACCCTACCACGGCTCTACTGAGTTGTGCAAACAGGTGGTTTTTGGGTACAGTCCCGATTCACATGGAGGCAATGAGCGATAGGAGGGGATTCGTCTCTCCCGGTATTGGGGGTTGATGTTGTGCAATGCTCGACTGGCCATAACAGGAAATCCCTGGCCAGGGTTGCAGTGATATACTGGTAAGTGTTATCAGTAGTTTCACGAATGTTATGGACCCTACGTCGGCATGACTTATCGAGCTATTGGGGTCTGACGTTTACCACCCCTAGGCGAGATATGCGACATATCAGACGAACAGACCGGACTATACGGTAGTGTTACTGGTCGATTCGCAGGAGTGTGAGCGGGCTTGCTCGTCGATCTTCTGATCGCTCAATACCCGGGTGGCCGTTACGTTTGGCAGACCGCTTGCGGCTTGTGGGTGCATGATATGATCATCATCTGCTACCGGCGTATTGACGAGTCTTTAGAGTCCTACACAGAGGTTTCCTGGTTCAAGCGAAACGAAATAGGAGTGCATATGAGATATGTGCGGGACCGAGAATAATGCGTGTATGTGATACCGTGTTTGATTCTCACGATCAATGTATCGAATGGTTATATGCGATATAACCTAGTTATCGAATCAAGGATTGATTCGATAAGCCGACACATTGGATACTAGCCGGTTATATGCGATATGACCGGATCGTTAAATCAAGTGTTGATTTAATGATTTAATACATAATTATATATTTGATATATTACTTTGCATTAACTAGTATCGGTTCACTTTAAATGGATTTTCTCACGCGCATGTGCACATTGTATATTCGATATAGTTTTGTGCACATGATTGTATCATGTTTGATGATACATTCTTGCTTGGTTTTGTTTAAAGTGTTAAACCATGGTTAATTGGTGATTAGGGTTTCTTTTTCATTTACTTAATCATTTATTTATTCCTTTTATTTATTTTGGAAAAAGGAAAGATAAAGAGATAAGAATGGTTGCTAGATTTGTTTTTATTTGAAAGCTTCTTGAAGCTTTGACCTTAGTCCACCATTCTTGTCTTTTATCTAACCCTAACCACTATCTAACCTAAGTTAAGTCTCTACACTAAACCATGGTCAATGATATGATAAGTATTGTATTTTATTTTCTATTTTAGTTTAAGTTATCATATCATCTTCTTCTTCTTCATCTTCTTCTTCCATGGATGTAGCTTGCTACTCCAATGGCAAGTGTTGAAAAAGTGTGAGAAATCCAAAACTAAAGTTTACCCACTTCCTATTTCTTCATCCTCTATCTATTGCCAAGTAGTATAGGGTGTTTCCTTCACAAGTTTTCCAAGCTTGATGAAGTTGGAGCTTGTTCTTGCGATATCTCGACGTAGATCATCTTCGGCATTGAACCGACGATCAAGCTCGCCCATTCTTCGATGATACCGATACTTGAGTTCCGGATTCATTTTGGACAGCCGAGGGGACTTTGTTGCGGAGCCGTGGAGGTGGTGGACCGGATCTACAAAGGTTGTATGTCCGTTCCCTTAGTTAAATTGTTAACTAGTTTTTGTTTCGCCTAAATATCTAGTAAACGATCCGTAGTCGGGTTTGTAGGCACCCGCAAAATTTTATTTGTGCATGTTTGATCACTTGTGAGACCTCACTAGAGTGCCTAGGAACCCTACAGTGGTATCAGAGCCTAGCTAGAGCCTTAGGCGATCCCCGGACGGAATTAGAAACCCGATCGAACCAAAATCCCATTGCAAAATTGCTCTCTGTACTTTTTTCAAAACTGTTGATTTTTAGCAATTAAAAATATCCAGAAAAACAAGCAGGCTTTTTTAAGAATTACTGTGAAATTTGGTACCCTAATTCCACAATAGCGCGGCGGAAGCGCCGCACAAAGGGGGTTTTCGCGGCGGAAGGGCCGCCAATAAGAAGCCGACACGTGTCAAATTTCACAGTAACTCGTAAAATTCAATGCTCATTTTCCTGGAATATTTAAACTGAACTCAAGAGTTGAGTTGTTCTGAGTTGTTTTGGGAATCATTGTTTCGATCGGAAAGTCTAATTCTGTCCATGTGTTTTCCGGATAAATTTTAGAATATGTTAAAAAGTTCGACCGGATATAAATACCCGATTTTTCCCCTGTCGGGAAATTTCCAAGTGTTGGATTTTTCCGTAGTTTAACGACGTTCTAAGTAGTGCAAGTAACGCGATGGTCCCTCTAGAAGACACAAACCTTAACTCGATTATGTGACCGTCTTAAACTGCCCTTTGAACCTTCGGGTTTGGGGCAGTACGGCGTGCCACATGTGAGGCGTTGGCTTGACCCTTCTACGGCTGGATCGTTGGTACTGAGGTACGAACGGAATGTTGTTAGACTTGTTTCATGTGTTGATCATTTTCGGGAAAACTTGGGTGTTCGAATGTTCGATCGAAAAGTTTAACATTTTCTGTTTATCTGGAATGGGATACAATAATTGGAATTCACAATGAGTTATATGATAACTAAATGAATGTTATAAACATAGCAGTTTAGTCTCACTTGATCTGTTGCCACGGAATTTTGATGTGATCAAAAGTCCGTCGCAATCACGTAGCGTACGCGGATACTCGCCGGGTAAACTTAATAGACAGCCTCACTCCATAGCCCCGACCAAGTGACTGTAGGAGAACCCCGTCGCCGAAAGCATCCGTCCGGGTGCTCGCGGTAGCGGTGTTCCGCCTTGGTGCACTTTGTCGACGGTATCAGGGGTGCGGCCGCCTACTGAAGTTTGCGACGAGTATTCGATCAAAATGTCGGGAATCTTATAAAATTGCCCGACTTAATATTGAAAAGTGTTTTCGATAATGAGACTGAAATGCGGGGTTTATAATTGTTAGGCATGCGATGTCTAAATAATTCATTTGGTCAGGCATGCGATGTCTGAAGAGATTGCGGATTCCAACTGTTGTAGTTTTACACTTTCTTTTCTGTGACCGTAAGTGTAATATGTGATATCGCCGGTTTCGTTGCTATATGTCAACGACAATTGGGATGCGCATATTTACTTACGTTGATGATATCTGATGTTATGTGTTGCTGGATATGTTATATTGGATCGTCGTGTTTGAATAGCCGGGGGTTTTTATGTGAGATGAGTGTTTTTCATTTTCATTCATGTAATGACTTGTATGTAATATTCTTTTATTGGGGCACTTCCAGGTTGCGGAAGTAGTCACCGTTTGTATATTATTTACTTTTCCGCACTAGGATAGACCCAAGGAGGGGAGCACAAGTAACCGGGTTCTGGGGTCCAGTGGGAGACCAACTCGAGGAGTCGAGTCCGGGTTTCCTAACCCTAGAATTGGCAGGGTTGCTTGCCGCTCTCGTAGGGGTCTAGGGGTGTGGGATTGGCTATTCATCACGACCGTGGAATCCGTGTTTTATACTGGCTCGTATTGAAAACACGGACGTCCTAGTATATCCAATATTTCATATGTTTCTTCTGCTGTGTTTTATCTGTGATCATGCGATGTTCTGTGTTCTGTGACAGGTATTATATATAGTATATATGATATATTATATAGACGTTGCTTATGTTTTACACCCGCGCTAGCCCTGTCTCGCTCTGGCGTTAGTTACCTAACCTAACGGTGCAGACGGGATATCGAGGCGAATGCGGATGGCATAAGTGTACGTCATATCTATCTGTGATGTTTAGGTAATATAAATGATGGGATATTCATTAATGAGATTAATGAAAGAAAATAAACCTAATTGATGTTGTGGAATCGAATTTTAAAATAAAACAGGTAGCTACAGTTCTTGCTTTGCATCGCGGTGTTCATTATAGAACATCCTGCACCTTATTCGATGAGGAAAGGACCGAGATCCCTTCACCGGGAGTGACTCCTTTAGCAATAACTGACAGATGCTACAACCCTCGGTTTGTCTTTGATCGCTTCTATAGTTTCCGCTTTGCACAGTGATATATATGATATATCCCGCACCTCATTCGACGAGGAAAGGGCCGACGATCCCTTCACCGGGAGTGACCCCTTTAGCAAAACTAGAAAAGCTTCAAAAACATTCCATTTAAAAACCATTTGATTCCGCAACGAGATCAAGTTCAAAGCGTTAAAGGTTTTCACAAAAACCAGCCGCAACCCTCCGTCATTTTAGGAAGTAGAGTACTTAGTATTCGTGCTGTGTTTGTTGACCATAGTCAAGGCACAGTGTACGGTAGCTAAGTGATGTCTTCCTACACCGCATATGATGCGATTAGTTAGGACAGTCGCGTGACTTTGTTGACCTTAGTTAAGGGTCATGTGGGTGGGTCTAATTAATCACGAAATGACGGGTAGAACTTGACTAGTACTTATGATTTGTTGACCATAGTTAAGGTCATAGGTGCTAGGGGTAAAAACCTTTATCGGGAGTTTCAAGTGTTGAAACTTGCAATGAGATTGCATACCTTCTATGTGATAGTTGGATCCCGATACCCGCTGCGAGTAAGAGTTACTCCTGGGAGAGTTTTATACATTACAATTAGCCAATCAAGTAGGTGTCTAGAAAGGTGTCAACGGGGTTACGCCTCTGGGAAAACGAGGTTTACATTAATTAGGTTCGTGCGAAAGCACGGGGGACCTCCCTCAAAGTACCGACACTGGCCTGGCTGAAAGATTGGCGAACTTGTAGTGTGTAATTAATCCCGGCTAGTCTTTCCTTTTAGGGTTTGAAGGAAGATTTGATAAAAAGCAGTGGGAGCCATCCTGATTAGATAAAATAAAAACCAATCTATTCTTGCAAGAGCGCACGCTGAGTGTTTTCTTCTCTCTCTCTCCAGGTAGCGACCATATCACGCCTTAATCAAGATAATAATACGGATTATTGACCGAACCCGCTTGTTATACTGAGCTGGGGAACGTTGGTCCCGCTCCAACTTATAATTGTTATAAGACAGAGCAGGAAATTGGGGAATACCAGATTTCCTGTGCCGCCCAAACGAAGAGAGTGCATGCTGATGCATCATCTTCAGGTGTGTTCATTATACAGAACTGTTTCTCAGTATTCTTTACGTCCTGGGTATGTGATACCAGATCAGGATCCCAGATATGTAATCTGTTACATAGGGCTACAGAAAGGTAGAAAAACTGAGAACGGGTGATAAGTTTCATGAGACAGAAAACGGGGCAAGTGTTGCAGCCAAGTCTGTTGGTCACTGTCACCCTGTATTACAATACATTGATTCTGAACGAATGTTGTTAGATACCGAACCTGATATACCAAATCATATCACTCTCTTTGTTAGTAAAGAAAGGATATAATTTTGTATTGTTGGATAATGTTTTGAACATTTCCTATATCAAAAGTTGATCGGTTCAGGCACGTTATCTAAAAGCATTAATGTTCTAAATCAAACTACAGTTCTTAGTATACGGAACACACACAAGAGGAAGAGTTCAGAAATGAACGAATCCTTCTTGAGGTATTGTAGACTAGGTCATATCAATGCGACCCGACTAGCTGAGTTACATTTAGATGCATATTTAAGTCAGTTTGAACTTACATCTTGTGAAACTCGCCAGTCATGTCACAAAGATAAGATGACCATAGCTCCGTTTACTGGAAACAGAGAAAGAGTTAGTAAACTCTTGGGATGATACATGTTGATGTATGTAAGGTCTCCTGTCTACACATGCCAGGACTGGTTCTTTATACTTCATTATATTCTCTGATAATCTCTCAAGATTCAGTCGTATGTTCCTACTGAAACATAAGTCCGAAGCTTTTGAGGTATTCACAGAATATAAGTTAGAAGTAGAGAACCAATAACAGGGTATAAGTATTAAGTCCTATGATGAGATCAGAGAGGAGAATACTTGTGCATAGAATTACTGGACCTTTCTAAAGGAGAATGAGATTCTCTCTCAGTATTACTCCTCCGTATATGCCATAGCACGATGGTATATCGGGGCGGAGCAATTACACCCTATATGATAAGGTGTGCTCTATGATGAGTACTACTGAGTTACCTTTTTCCTTTTGGGAGTTATGCACTTGAGAAGCTGCATACCTATTGAATTAGGTTTGAATCAAATCACTGCCTACCACTCCATATAAGATATGGTATGGGAAGAACCTATCTCTTAAGTAAGTTAAGATTTGGGATTGTCCGGCCTATGTCAAAAGCAAAATCCGGACAAGATCGAGGCAAGATCAGTTCTGTTGAACTGGAAAGGTTCCAGCTGTACAAAACTGCTAATGATTTGGTAGAACCAAAGAATTCAATAGTTTCCGACGAACCTCAGCCTCTCCGCCGATCTAGTAGGGTTCCTCATCCGCCTGAGAGATACCTCCGTTTCTCGATGACAGTGGGAGCAAGGATTGCATCATGAGATGATGACCCAATTAGTTTCGAGCAGGCCATCGAGAGTAGGGACTCTGTAAGAATGGCTGGATGCTTAGCGGTCTGAGATGGAATCCATATACACCAACAAAGTATGGACTTTGGTTGCTATATCTGAAGGGTTAAATCCCCATCAGGAGCAAGTATATCTTGAGAAGATTACTTGGTGTAGATGGAAAAGTTGAGACTTTCAATGCTAGGCTTGTTAAAGGTTTTAGTCATCAACCAGGCGTGGATAATGATGAAACCTTTTTCCAGTAGCTATGCTTAAGTCTATCCAGATCCTACTTACCACGGCTACATACCATGACTGCGATATCTGGTGGTTGGGTGCCATGACTACTTTTCTAAATACTGATTTAGAAGAGAACGTCTATAAGAACACAGCCAGAGGTCTTCGTAAACAGTGGGAGCAGCGGAAACGTGTGCAAGTTGCTTTACATAATGAAGCAGGCATCGCGGAGTTGGAACGTCTGTTTTGATGTGATAGTCAAAGTGTTTGACTTCATCAAAATGGTAGACAAACCTTGTATGTACAAAAGGGTAGTAGAGAGTAATGTGGTCATCTTCGTATTGTACGAAGACAACATACTCTTGATAGGAAGAAAGTTTCCTATACTACGATCGATCAATCTCCTATTATCACTAAGATTCCCCTAATAGGATCAAAATGATACCTACTAAATCCTGGATTTTGGATCTATGAGATAGATCTAAATGGATGTTAGAATACTCACTAGATGTAGTGAGATGGTATCAATCGATCCTGGGGAGAATCACTGGAAGTGTTCCAGGGTGATAAAGACGACTGAATGTCAGTCACAGGCACTGTCTTTACCCTCAGTAAAGGGACGGTATGTTGGAAGAGTTCCAAGCTCGATACCGTGGCAATCTAGACGATAAAGGCTGGTAACATCGCTATTAAAGATACTACCAAAGAGGCTGTTTGGGTGTATATTGGTTCATAAGATGAACTAGGTTCCTGCCATTATATGACAATGGAAGCGTGGTTTCGACCCTGGAACCCTGGTCCCATCAGTGACCCAGACAAATTCTGAGGAAGCATCACCTGATCATGGAGATAGTTGATCTCCAGGGTGATCGAGGTTAGGAGAGAAGACTTAGAGGACAACACGGCGGATCCACTCACGAAGGCCCTTTTCCCAGAGAGAGACTTTTATGGGATGGTTGAGTATGAGATACTACAACCACTGCTACAGATGGCCCTAGTGCAAGTGGGAGATTGTTAGTTATATGTATGCCCTAGAGGCCATTACTGTACATAGGACGTATATTGTAGTGGATGCTGGGACATATATAGGGAGGACTTTCTTGCTCGACATGATAGTATGCTATCTGGTTGCGCTTTACCTTAACGTGTACACTGATTGTCTCTCTGTTACATGTTGGTAAAGCCCTTAGGATGTGTACTTGACTACCTGGACTATGATGCGGATCATACTAGTGGGGACATGGTAGTCCATAAGTACATCCTTCAATATTCCTAGTCGAGGGAATATCGAGACGGGGCATCGATATTCCAGAGTAGACTAGCGCATATCTTCTCGACCCATGCGATGGGCGATGGATGATCCCATATCCATTGGTGTTTGACATCGAAGATGGTATGCGGGTGCTCAGTGGAGACTGGGTACACTGAACGGACTCGCCGAGAACTCCCAGATGGTATTATACCTCACGTCAGATGGCAGTTCTCTGGTGACACTGGTACAGCTTAGTCTGTTGACCCGAGATCGTCATAGAGTCTTGTGTGTCTCCCACTGTGCTTTGATTTCCACCCTACCACGGCTCTACTGAGTTGTGCAAACAGGTGGTTTTTGGGTACAGTCCCGATTCACATGGAGGCAATGAGCGATAGGAGGGGATTCGTCTCTCCCGGTATTGGGGGTTGATGTTGTGCAATGCTCGACTGGCCATAACAGGAAATCCCTGGCCAGGGTTGCAGTGATATACTGGTAAGTGTTATCAGTAGTTTCACGAATGTTATGGACCCTACGTCGGCAAGACTTATCGAGCTATTGGGGTCTGACGTTTACCACCCCTAGGCGAGATATGCGACATATCAGACGAACAGACCGGACTATACGGTAGTGTTACTGGTCGATTCGCAGGAGTGTGAGCGGGCTTGCTCGTCGATCTTCTGATCGCTCAATACCCGGGTGGCCGTTACGTTTGGCAGACCGCTTGCGGCTTGTGGGTGCATGATATGATCATCATCTGCTACCGGCGTATTGACGAGTCTTTAGAGTCCTACACAGAGGTTTCCTGGTTCAAGCGAAACGAAATAGGAGTGCATATGAGATATGTGCGGGACCGAGAATAATGCGTGTATGTGATACCGTGTTTGATTCTCACGATCAATGTATCGAATGGTTATATGCGATATAACCTAGTTATCGAATCAAGGATTGATTCGATAAGCCGACACATTGGATACTAGCCGGTTATATGCGATATGACCGGATCGTTAAATCAAGTGTTGATTTAATGATTTAATACATAATTATATATTTGATATATTACTTTGCATTAACTAGTATCGGTTCACTTTAAATGGATTTTCTCACGCGCATGTGCACATTGTATATTCGATATAGTTTTGTGCACATGATTGTATCATGTTTGATGATACATTCTTGCTTGGTTTTGTGTAAAGTGTTAAACCATGGTTAATTGGTGATTAGGGTTTTTTTTTCATTTACTTAATCATTTATTTATTCCTTTTATTTATTTTGGAAAAAGGAAAGATAAAGAGATAAGAATGGTTGCTAGATTTGTTTTTATTTGAAAGCTTCTTGAAGCTTTGACCTTAGTCCACCATTCTTGTCTTTTATCTAACCCTAACCACTATCTAACCTAAGTTAAGTCTCTACACTAAACCATGGTCAATGATATGATAAGTATTGTATTTTATTTTCTATTTTAGTTTAAGTTATCATATCATCTTCTTCTTCTTCATCTTCTTCTTCCATGGATGTAGCTTGCTACTCCAATGGCAAGTGTTGAAAAAGTGTGAGAAATCCAAAACTAAAGTTTACCCACTTCCTATTTCTTCATCCTCTATCTATTGCCAAGTAGTATAGGGTGTTTCCTTCACAAGTTTTCCAAGCTTGATGAAGTTGGAGCTTGTTCTTGCGATATCTCGACGTAGATCATCTTCGGCATTGAACCGACGATCAAGCTCGCCCATTCTTCGATGATACCGATACTTGAGTTCCGGATTCATTTTGGACAGCCGAGGGGACTTTGTTGCGGAGCCGTGGAGGTGGTGGACCGGATCTACAAAGGTTGTATGTCCGTTCCCTTAGTTAAATTGTTAACTAGTTTTTGTTTCGCCTAAATATCTAGTAAACGATCCGTAGTCGGGTTTGTAGGCACCCGCAAAATTTTATTTGTGCATGTTTGATCACTTGTGAGACCTCACTAGAGTGCCTAGGAACCCTACAAATCTAAGTACGGTGGGAAATCACACGAGACAAATGATGATCCCAGGTCAAAAGAATACCATGTACTCATGTCATCAGAGAACTACTATCTAACGATAGGTATAATACCATATAGAAGTTCTCAGCGAATCCGTTCGATATTCTAGTAAGCACCTGTATACAATCTTAGGTGCCAAAACACCGATGGCTTATGAGACCGGCCACCGCCCTTCTCAGGGGTGTAAAAAATATACACTAGTCTACTCTGGAACATCAATGCCCAGTCTTGATGCTCCCACGACTAGAAACATTTAAGGATGTGCTTATAGACTACCCGGCTCCCACGTATATGATCGCCATCATAATGCTGGTAGTCAAGAAAGAATCTTATGGGGCTTTATCGTTATATATTAGCGACACGTAATAGCAGGTAAAACGTACATACATAATGATAAAGACAAACCATATAGTATACTATCATCTCGAGTAAGACCGTTCTACCCGTATAGATCCTCTCTCAATTACCATAATTGCCTACCTGCAATTACAATAATTGTCTTGAGGGCACTATATCCAACAGAAACAAGATTTCAATACCTTTTGGAGCGACAGTCAAAGTGCGATACACTTGGCCAAGAACGCTGAATATCACTCTCGGACGAAGCACATCAAGGTGCGGTACCATTTTATACACATAACGTTGGAAGATAGTGAGTTAACCGGGCAAAATATCTGTAACACCCGAGCCCAATGCTACTATTTTCAGTTACTGTTTGAGCATAATGTGGTACTCATTTCATTTAACTTGCTTGTTTGTTGCTTACTGTAAAATTTACCGGGCAAAGTCATTTCTACATATAACAAATTTTGGCATCTAAAATAAAATTGAAAATATTCATCTTGGCCTACTTGACACCTCTAGCCTCGTGGTAGCGTCCGTGCATTGTGTTCTCGTCCCGTTCAGTGAAACGGGCGAGTTTGGACGGCTACGCGCGCGTACATGTGTCTGTTTTGGGGGTATGCTTTTTAATCATAAAACACTTAATTTTAAAATTTGGATCCCGCTTAAAATCCTATTATTTCAATTTCAAATTTTTGGACTCGACCCGGGCGCGATTTGGAAATGTTTTATCTGGCGCCAAAATCCCAAATTTTAATATTATTAAAACCACCGCATATATTTTTCTAACTAACCTGATATCTTACTGTTCATTACCTATCTTTTAAATCTTTAAATTAACCTATATATATATTCTACTGTTCCTTAAAATGTTTTGAATCTTTAATTAATATTTATCCCTAACTAACGATTCCCCTTTAGCCAATCGCGTTCCTTTTAATTCCGTGGGCCCCCATCTGCAGCTCTCTCTCTCTCTCTCCACTTTTTCTCTCTCTCTCTCTCATATATTCTCTCGTACTTCTCTTTATCATTCTTTCTCTTCTTGCTTCATGTCTCGTTTCTCATTTTTTTAACTGTTCTTTTGTTGCCGGAATTCCGTCGTGCCGGTGACGCTTCTCGACGTTCCAGCGAGGTACCCCGACCCGTGTGGTTCCTTTGTTCATCGTTTGGGTTCATTCCGTGAACCGTGCGTCCGTCGCGAGTTTTCCCCGCCGACGGTTAACGTTCCGTTTTCCCGATTCACGACCTATCGAGGCAAGTTAATCTTGCTACATGCTATATAATTCATTTTATACCTATTTAAATAAATACCATACCTATAGTTTAAATCTAGTACCCCATGTTTAATTTTATAACGTTTCGATGTTCCGTTTGCATCCGTTTATATCATATTAAATCTAGATCATGAAAACTTATCTTGTGACATACTAGATTATATTATACTGCAACCATATCATTTAAAATATATATCGTCGTAATATTTATTATTATTATCTTTAATTAGTTTATAATCTTCATTTTATAATGTTATACATTTGAAAATCTTATAGTTTACACATGAAACATCGTTGAAAAATCGGATATGACAAATCTGAAATTTACTGTACACCTTATCTTATAAAATTCATTATAAATCATAGAAAAATCAGTAGTATACGTTCTTTAGTTCGTTACGAAGCTAACTCAGAATAATATAACTCTATGAAATATTTACTTGCAAAATAAATTGTTTAAATAACGTAAAATGCAAATGAAAATGTCTCCAAACTGCTGTCTAGGGAAATTCCAGCAACAAACTTTCAACTTCGAATGTTCATAACTTTTTGTAGGGACAACCTGAGATGCTTATAATTATAAAACTGAAAACCTTATTGAATTATCTTTGTTTTGGTATAAGACACGTCCCTTTTGGAGAACGTTTGTTATTTTTAAGCTATTTTACAAATTAGGGTGACGCTGAATTTCTGAACGGAACCTTCTTGTGTATGGTTAATCAATACCACTTTTATAGTTATTAATCGCTTTGAATATGCTATCCATATTAATATTATTATATCAATATTTATATCACATATTGCTTAGTTGTACATCCCACATTACCATTTTATAGTTTTATAACTTTTCGGATACCCGTTTGCATCCATCGCATTTAAGATACATATAATTGCATCCATAGATCACATTACTACATAATAATGTGATATTAACACTCCATGTTTAATAAATTGCATCCTAATTAATATTGGAACTATAAATGTAACCCTAATCGATAACTGTGCATCCATATCCTTGAAATTATATCTATTTGCATATCATATTATATGTTCCAGTTTATTGTTCTGATAGTACTCATGCTTGTTTATTTATACACATGCTTATGTTAGTTTGATTATGAGCACCCACATGACATCTTGTGCTTCCTGACATGACCTGTTACACTTCCTACTTGACATGACATGGTACCGTACACTCTTGACATGATATGACACTTTTATACATTACCTGGCTGGACCTGATGTACCATGGCTTTACCTGTTACCTGATCTTGTGTCTAATACCAATAAACATAACATGTAGTCCTCATGGACCCTTCCTGTTGTCTATCCAGACAAACTTGCTTTTACCTGATCCTGTGTTGGCATTAGTTCTTGATTACTGAATACCTGACTCGACATACATAACTTGGGGGTATGGGGAAATCAAAAGTGTAAACTAAAGTGTAACTTAAAAGGGTATTACTTGATCCGTGGTCCCGGAGGGTAACAGAGCCATTCGTGACTCTTACATTTTCCTGATCCGTGGTCCCGGGGGGTAACGGGACAGAACCACTATTGGTTCACATATTCCTGATCCGTGGTCCCGGGGGGTAACGGGACATATCCTTTGAGTTACATGGAGGATTACTCAATTGATTTCAAAGACTTTAGAATAGAAAACCTGATAGAACAGTTTAGTTTACCCACTGCACGCTACCCTGTACTGGTATGATTCATATTATTGTTATTCTTGCTGTATTCATGTTTATATTACATTGCCTGCTACACTGTTCATATCATATTACTTGATGACATGACGCGCTGACGTCTGGGTTTTGCATGGCCCAGATTCCGTACCGCTGTTGCAGTCCGAGCAGGAGTACTTCAGCCAGCAGGCTGAGCTGTGAGTTCAGTAGTAGTTAGTTTTATTTCCTGCATTTATTTCCTGATGTGAGCCCGCATTATGGGGATACACTTTTCAGTTATTTGTATTGGATCATTTGCTTCCGCATTTATTTATTATTGACTCCTGTTATTCTGGATTATGGACATGTTTTAGATAGTTTTATCTTGTTCTTGATATCTCTACAGCCGTAATGTGACTGTGGATGGATACTTCCTACCCACAGGTAGCATGGTTGGCTATGTCACGTGCCCAATCTAGCGTACTCTGGGAAGCGGGGCGTGACATGGTTCTTTTGGTATCAGAGCCATAGGATAGTCGGGTTGATTCTTTTGTAGTTGGGTATTGTACCCAATACACGAATCAGAATACCCGTGTTTAGGAAACATGTCCTGCCACCTTGACCGTTTTACCATTCTTGAATCACATTCTTCCTGATTATATCTTTTACGATGTGCAAACTTCCTTTGCATATCGATTCGAAAACCTGATTCCTTGTTATCTCTAGGACTTAGGCGACTTGGATGGAGTTATGTAATTGTGGCTATGATACCGCGGCATAGTTACAATGCGGTACTCTATTTAAGTATCTTGGAGTTCTAGCCTTGATCTAGATTCAAAATCTATCATCATGCTAATGTTGGGTATTTTGAGTTCAGGATTATGGCCGGTAAGAAATTGAAGACATACCAGAGGCGTGTGGACGAAGCCGCCATGCTTGGAGGGATAAGAGGAATGCTGGAGAATCAAAGAAACAGACCGAGCTGATCCAGCAGCAAGCGGACTCGTTTCGGGAAGGTTTGCAGATCGTTCAGCAGTCTGTGAACAATGTTGGAGCTAGACCAGTTGACCGAGTAGGGACCGTAGCAGATTTCAGGCGGTTGGGTCCGTCTACATTTACTGGTTTAAAGGAGCCGTTGCCAGTGGAGCAGTGGCTAGTTGACACAGAGAACTTGCTTTTTGCGGCACAGATTCCAGATGACAAAAAAAGTTGTTGTGGTACGCATTCAGCTAGTGGATTACGCCCGAGAATGGTGGCTTGTAGAAGAGAACCGTTTGCCCAAGCCGATCAAGTGGGCGGATTTTTCGAAGAGTTTCCTGGAGAAGTTCTTCCCGCGGACTGCGCGGGAGGAAATGGAAGAGAAGTTCATCGGACTAAAGCAGAAGGGAGCACCCGTAGATGTGCATGTAGCTGAATGGACGAGACTCAGTAGTTTCGCTGGACCTTTAGTTGCCAACGATGCAGACAGGGCACGGAGGTTCATGCGCAGACTGGACGTGGACATCCAGAGGCAGATTGGCTCCCTGGGTTTGACCATTTTCTCACAAATACTTGCAGCAGCCAAGAGCAGCAGAGTTTATCTGGGATGAAAGGGAGTTTGCAGCAGACAACAGTTGCGTTAAGGAAGCAGTTTGATCGGGCCGGTCTAGTTTAGGGCTAGGCTGACAAACAATATTCTTGCATCAATGGAAGTGATGAAAGTAAAGAGCCGGCTGTTGTTCGTGATTCTATGGACGTGTTTGAAGATATATCGGGTTTACCGCCGAGGAGAGACGTGGAGTTCGCAATTGATCTTATTCCTGGTGCAGCGCCAGTATCTAAAGCGTATTATCCAATGGCGCCAGTAGAGTTGGAAGAAGTAAAGAAACAGGTTGCTGAATTGCTTGAAAAGGGTTGGATTCGAAGCAGTAACTCGCCTTGGGGAGCTCCAGTTCTTCTAGTAAAGAAGAAGGATGGCACAAGAAGGATGTGCATCGACTATCGAGAATTAAACCGGGTGTCTATCAAGAACAAGTATCCGATCCCTCGCATTGGAGAACTTTTTGAGCAGCTTAGTGGCGCGAGGATATTCTCGAAGTTGGATTTACGATCCGGATATCATCAGGTCCGAGTGAAAATAGAAGATAATTGCAAGACGGCGTTCCGAACTCGGTATGGACATTACGAGTACTTAGTGATGCCCTTCGGAGTAACGAATGCGCCGGCAGTATTCATGGACTTGATGAACCGAATCTTTTCACCGTTCTTGGATCAGTTCATTGTGGTATTCATTGACGATATTCTGGTTTACTCGAAGAGTTTTGAGGAGCATGCTGAGCATTTGAAGATCGCACTGCAGACGTTAAGACATGAGAAGATTTATGCGAAGATGAGTAAGTGCGAGTTTTGGCTGGAGGAAGTGAAGTTTTTGGGACATGTTGTGTCTGGCGATGGCATTGCCGTCGATCCAGAAAAGATTGCAGCAGTTCGAGATTGGCCTATTCCAAAGAATGTTGCTGAGATAAGAAGTTTTCTTGGATTAGCCGGATACTACAGAAGATTTGTGGAGAACTTTGCTCGTCTGGCAGAGCCGTTGACCAAGCTTACGCGTAAGGAAGTACCTTTTATATGGACGGATAAGTGTGCGTTAGCTTTTGAGACGTTGAAGCAGAAATTGATAACCGCCCCTATTCTGACCGTGCCAGACAATTCCGGAGGATTGGTGATTCACAGCGACGCATTTGGGAAAGGATTGGGATGTGTTTTGATGCAGCATGGGAAGGTTATAGCGTACGCATCGAGACAACTGAAGACCCATGAGAAGAATTATCCAACTCATGACTTGGAGCTTGCGGCTGTGATTTTCGCTTTGAAGATTTGGAGACACTACCTTTTAGGCGAAAGGGTTGAAGTTTTTACAGATCATAAGAGCTTGAAGTACGTGTTCACACAGAAGGAGCTTAATATGAGGCAGCGTAGATGGTTGGAGCTGATGGCTGACTACGATCTTGATTTTAAGTACCATCCGGGAAAGGTTAATGTTGTGCCGGATGCGCTTAGTCGGTTACCAGTAATTCAGGTGTTAACTACGCAGAAGGAGATCGTCGCAGATTTTCGAAGATTTGACTTGGAGGTTGTGCTACCGCGTTCTACGGGACAGTTGTTGCAGCTGCAAGTACATTCGTCTTTGATCGAGAATATTAAAGCAGCTCAATCGCAGGATCCTAGACTGCAAAAGTTTCGAGAGCAAGTTGAAGCCGGGCTATGAACAGATTTATTGATCCACGAAGATGGTTCGTTGAGGTATGGTAGCCGTTTGTGTGTGCCAAAGGGTGATGTTCGTGAAGAGCTTATGAAGGAGGCACACAGTTCAGCTTATTCTGTACATCCAGGAGGCACAAAGATGTACCGAGATATTCGACAGCATTTCTGGTGGGAGGGCATGAAGCGGGAGATTGCTCGCTTTGTGGCGAAGTGCTTGGTGTGTCAGCAAGTTAAGGTTGAGCATCAAAGGGTTGCTGGTTTATTGTAACCACTTCCGATTCCTCAGTGGAAGTGGGAACATATAACCATGGATTTCGTGACGGCTTTACCGCGGAGTCCAAAAGGCAACAATGCAGTATGGGTAATTGTTGACCGATTGACCAAGGCAGCTCACTTTATTCCTTTTCGGGTTGGTCAATCAACAGAGACTTTGGCAGAGCGGTACATGCAGGAGATTGTAAGATTGCATGGAGTACCGGTGAGCATCGTGTCCGATCGGGACACTCGGTTCTTATCACACTTCTGGAGGAGTTTACAGGAAATTTTGGGGACTCGATTGAAGTTTAGCACAGCTTATTATCCTCAAACTGATGGTCAGTCGGAGAGAACGATCCAAACTCTTGAGGATATGTTGAGAGCATGCATGTTGGACTTCAAGGGGTCTTGGGAGGATCATCTACTTTTGGTGGAGTTGTCTAACAACAACAGTTTTCAGGCAACTATTCAGATGGCTCCATTTGAAGCTTTGTATGGTCGTAAATGCCGTTCACCTGTTTGTTGGGACGATGTCGGTGAACGAAGATTATTGGGACCAGATTTGGTTGTGCAGACAGTTGAGAAGGTTAACACTATCATAAATCATATGAAGGCAGCACAGGACCGACAGAAGAGTTGGGCAGATACGTCAAGAAGACCTCGAGAGTTCACCGTGGGAGATTTGGTATTCTTGAAGATATCACCGACTAGAGGGGTGATTCATTTTGGAAGTCGAGGAAAGCTTAGTCCTCGATTCGTTGGACCCTTGAGATCGTGGAGCGTGTTGGTGAGGTAGCGTATCGTTTGGCGTTACCGCAGTCCTTGGCAAATGTGCACGATGTGTTTCACGTATCTCAACTACGAAGGTATGTTCGAGATGAAACACACGTTTTGGATCATTCGGAGCTAACAGTACGAGAAGACTTGACTTTTGAGGAGCGACCGATTGAAATCGTGGATCGAAAGGAAAAGGTTCTTAAGAACAAGGTTATCCCCCTTGTGCTTGTTTCTTGGGGTAATCGCTCGCATGGAGAGTCCACTTGGGAACGAGAAGATGAAATCCGGCAGAAGCTTCCTCACCTTTTCTTATAGTTATCTATCTTTGTATTCTTGGAATTTCGAGGACGAAATTCTTTTTGTAGTTGGGTATAATGTAACACCCGAGCCCAATACTACTATTTTCAGTTACTGTTTGAGCATAATGTGGTACTCATTTCATTTAACTTGCTTGTTTGTTGCTTACTGTAAAATTTACCCGGCAAAGTCATTTCTACATATAACAAATTTTGGCATCTAAAATAAAATTGAAAATATTCATCTTGGCCTACTTGACACCCCTAGCCTCGTGGTAGCGTCCGTGCATTGTGTTCTCGTCCCGTTCAGTGAAACGGACGAGTTTGGACGGCTACGCGCGCGTACATGTGTCTGTTTTGGGGGTATGCTTTTTAATCATAAAACACTTAATTTTAAAATTTGGATCCCGCTTAAAATCCTATTATTTCAATTTCAAATTTTTGGACTCGACCCGGGCGCGATTTGAAAATGTTTTATTTGGCGCCAAAATCCCAAATTTTAATATTATTAAAATCACCGCATATATTTTTCTAACTAACCTGATATCTTACTGTTCATTACCTATCTTTTAAATCTTTAAATTAACCTATATATATATTCTACTGTTCCTTAAAATGTTTTGAATCTTTAATTAATATTTATCCCTAACTAACGATTCCCCTTTAGCCAATCGCGTTCCTTTTAATTCCGTGGGCCCCCATCTGCAGCTCTCTCTCTCTCTCTCTCTCCACTTTTTCTCTCTCTCTCTCTCTCATATATTCTCTCGTACTTCTCTTTATCATTCTTTCTCTTCTTGCTTCATGTCTCGTTTCTCATTTTTTTAACTGTTCTTTTGTTGCCGGAATTCCGTCGTGCCGGTGACGCTTTTCGACGTTCCAGCGAGGTACCCCGACCCGTGTGGTTCCTTTGTTCATCGTTTGGATTCATTCCGTGAACCGTGCGCCCGTCGCGAGTTTTCCCCGCCGACGGTTAACGTTCCCGTTTCCCGATTCGCGACCTATCGAGGCAAGTTAATCTTGCTACATGCTATATAATTCATTTTATACCTATTTAAATAAATACCATACCTATAGTTTAAATCTAGTACCCCATGTTTAATTTTATAACGTTTCGATGTTCCGTTTGCATCCGTTTATATCATATTAAATCTAGATCATGAAAACTTATCTTGTGACATACTAGATTACATTATACTGCAACCATATCATTTAAAATATATATCGTCGTAATATTTATTATTATTATCTTTAATTAGTTTATAATCTTCATTTTATAATATTATACATTTGAAAATCTTATAGTTTACACATGAAACGTCATTGAAAAATCGGATATGACAAATCTGAAATTTACTGTACACCTTATCTTATAAAATTCATTATAAATCATAGAAAAATCAGTAGTATACGTTCTTTAGTTCGTTACGAAGATAACTCAGAATACTATAATTCTATGAAATATTTACTTGCAAAATAAATTGTTTAAATAACGTAAAATGCAAATGAAAATGTCTCCAAACTGCTGTCTAGGGAAATTCCAGCAGCAAACTTTCAATTTCGAATGTTCATAACTTTTTGTAGGGACAACCTGAGATGCTTATACTTATAAAACTGAAAACCTTATTGAATTATCTTTGTTTTGGTATAAGACATGTCCCTTTTGGAGAACGTTTGTTATTTTTAAGCTATTTTACAAATTAGGGTGACGCTGAATTTCTGAACGGAACCTTCTTATGCATGGTTAATCAATACCACTTTTATAGTTATTAATCGCTTTGAATATGCTATCCATATTAATATTATTATATCAATATTTATATCACATATTGCTTAGTTGTACATCCCACATTACCATTTTATAGTTTTATAACTTTTCGGATACCCGTTTGCATCCATCGCATTTAAGATACATATAATTGCATCCATAGATCACATTACTACATAATAATGTGATATTAACACTCCATGTTTAATAAATTGCATCCTAATTAATATTGGAACTATAAATGTAACCCTAATCGATAACTGTGCATCCATATCCTTGAAATTATATCTATTTGCATATCATATTATATGTTCCAGTTTATTGTTCTGATAGTACTCATGCTTGTTTATTTATACACATGCTTATGTTAGTTTGATTATGAGCACCTACATGACATCTTGTGCTTCCTGACATGACCTGTTACACTTCCTACTTGACATGACATGGTACCGTACACTCTTGACATGATATGACACTTTTATACATTACCTGGCTGGACCTGATCTACCATGGCTTTACCTGTTACCTGATCCTGTGTCTAATGCCAACAAACATAACATGTAGTCCTCATGGACCGTTCCTGTTGTCTATCCAGACAAACCTGCTTTTACCTGATCCTGTGTTGGCATTAGTTCTTGATTACTGAATACCTGACTCGACATACATAACTTGGGGGTATGGGGAAATCAAAAGTGTAAACTAAAGTGTAATTTAAAAGGGTATTATTTGATCCGTGGTCCCGGGGGTAACGGGACAGAGCCATTCGTGACTCTTACATTTTCCTGATCCGTGGTCCCGGGGGGTAACGGGACAGAACCACTATTGGTTCACATATTCCTGATCCGTGGTCCCGGAGGGTAACGGGACATATCCTTTGAGTTACATGGAGGATTACTCAATTGATTTCAAAGACTTTAGAATAGAAAACCTGATAGAACAGTTTAGTTTACCCACTGCACGCTACCCTGTACTGGTATGATTCATATTATTGTTATTCTTGCTGTATTCATGTTTATATTACATTGCCTACTACACTGTTCATATCATATTACTTGATGACATGACGCGCTGACGTCTGGGTTTTGCATGGCCCAGATTCCGTACCGCTGTTGCAGTCCGAGCAGGAGTACTTCAGCCAGCAGGCTGAGCTGTGAGTTCAGTAGTAGTTAGTTTTATTTCCTGCATTTATTTCCTGATGTGAGCCCGCATTATGGGATACACTTTTCAGTTATTTGTATTGGATCATTTGCTTCCACATTTATTTATTATTGACTCCTGTTATTCTGGATTATGGACATGTTTTAGATAGTTTTATCTTGTTCTTGATATCTCTACAGCCGTAATGTGACTGTGGATGGATACTTCCTACCCACAGGTAGCATGGTTGGCTATGTCACGTGCCCAATCTAGCGTACTCTGGGAAGGGGGCGTGACAATATCGCGGGAGAAAAAATCCTACGAATATATTCACCAAGGTCGTGGACAGAGATAAGTTGGATCTCTTTTGCGGGTTGGTGAACCTCTCCATGAAGATTTGATCAGCAGAGAGCAGATAGCGGAATCGTATGAAGTCTACTGATTTGGGAATCAAAACGGAAGAATCTCCAAGTGGGTGAAGGTTGAAATGTGGAGAATTCTTCATTAGACGTCTGAACAAGAGGATTCAGACGTCTGCGCATGCACGCATACACAAGAAGAAATTCGAAGTAATGCTTGACGTCTTAAGGCCAAAGTGTAAACGTCCAGAGAAGAGCCTTAGCCAAATAATAGAGCGTAACCAGGCATCCGTGACAGACTTCTGGAGCAGCATGAAGCCCAATCCAGAGCGTAGGCAGACGTCTGACTAAGGCGTAACAGACTTTGCCCAAGGAGATGAAATTTAACAGAGAGGAAGCAGATGTCTGACGCTTTCTTTATCAAACGTCTGTCATCGGGATATCTGTGCGAACCGAATATTTGTAATTTGGGTTTATCTCTGTAAGAATATAGTTTGCATATATATAGAGATCTCTCATATGATAGAATTACTGCCGATTTGAGAGACTATTGTATAGAGAGAGGGTGACGACTAAGATCTAGAGAGAAATCTCCTACGGTTGCTCATTGGTGTAATTTGATTCAAGGATATGGTACACATTTGTAGATTCTGCTCTGCCGGAGACTAGTCATACGGTGTGTGAACCTCATTAACAAATTCTTGTGTCTCTCTCTGGTTTGTGATTCTTATATTCTCGCGTATTCATCATTTTATATATTTCGTTGGTATTGCGTTGTTGCTGCGTGATTGATCATTAGCATTGTTCTATGTATCATTAATCTCCGTTATTATCCACAACAACACGTGCCCCCACTCAATCTCTAACAAAATTTGTAAACCTATGTTTATAAACCCACACAAGTAGACCCTGCTTGGTTCATATGCTTTTCTAATTAAGAGAATAACAGAGGAAAGAGGCCCTAAGAGGCTTTTTGTGTTAGGTGGCGGCACAAATCGCATTCTCCGCCATTTTATTCGACGTTCGGCACCGGCCATCTTGATCTTTATTGTCTAACATATCGATACATCAAATTTCAAGTATTCCAACACCTTTTCACCGTTGATTTAGTAGGTGCAAAATTAACGGTTTACTGACAATAGAACTTTTTACGTTGCTAAATCGACGGTGAAATGATGTTGTAATCATAACAAATTTGGTGTATCGACAAATTCGAGAATGGAGATCAAGTTGGAAGGTGTCAATCGTCGAATAAAATGATGGAGGGCGTACATTTTACCGCCACCTAACACAAAAAGCCTCATAAGGCTTCCTCAATTCCATCTCTCCTAATAATTAAGTAACATACTTCACCCCAATTCCATCTCTCTCTAATAGATTCTTGTTAATACTTTTAACATTAGTGGGGTTTGGAACAACAACAAAAATTAGTTTAGGCTTTGGATTTTTTTGGTTTATTACGTTTTGAGTTTTGATGTCAATTTAATTTTAAAGTAAGCTATGCCAAATACCATGAATCCATGTCGTATTTGAGATAAACACTAAGATAAGGATACAAAACATAAAAATTGTTAGGGCAATGACATTTGTATAATGGTATTTTTATATGTTATCTAGATCAAGTTTTTGATGGATCTTAAATCATCTTGTGCCTCCTTTGATCAGAATTTCTGGGTATGCCATTGAATCCGAGTTATTATAAGAGAAGACATAATAATCCGAGTTATTATAACAGAAGACATAATAATCTAAAGACAAGCATTTTATTTTTTCTCCAAATTGATGCAAGTAGCTATTGCCATTACCATATAGAGAACCCAAGAATTTTTTTAGTTGGAAATGTAGTTCCAACTTGAGTTAACATATTAATTGAACTTGTGGTTCAGCAAAAACTAAGTGCATTGCATCTTAAACTCCATTAATAAACTCCATTAACAACAAGCAAAGCAAAGCAAGCCCTCATAAGATCGTCTAGGGCCCTCCTTTGTCCCATTACTGCTAATTATTTTAAGTAACCACCACCAACAAATCCTAATTAGTGAACTGGGGGTACTATACTATTTCCTCTTTTGCTCATTCCCCTCTCTCGAACTTCGCGAAAGCGAAAATGCGATGCTTTCGTTTCCAGTAACGTCGTCCAAAATCTAGGGCTTTTCTCCTTTTGATTTATTTGCTCGAAACCCTAATGATCAGAGACAAACCATTAATGCGCGCTGCAGAGCTAGGGCTTTTGCTACGCCTGTTATGAGAATGGCGAAGAAATTTGATCTCTATAGGTTGAAGATGATCCCTTCCAGTAAATTGGCGTTTCTGGCTTCGAGGAAGTCGATCTCGTCGCCGAAGAGGCCGATCTCGAGATCTCTGCTGCTGGGATTGGTGCTTTTCGCTCTGGGTATGATCTCGCTGTTCACGGGGCACATTGCGTCTAACATCGAGTTGTCGCAGCTTAGGGGGTGGCGATCGAGTCGGGTATGTGTTTTGATCCTGGGATTTGTTGTTTTGTTTGTGATTAGAGGTTTATGGCCTTGTGATTCTTGCTAAAAAGGCAACTTTTTTTATCCTTGTTGAATTAATGGTGACACGATTCGAACGCTTGCTTTCATCTTAACTCTTAGTCCTACAAGGGCTATTTTACCTTTGTTGAAAATTTTGCGAATGACGTATAACTATTGAATGAACGCACTTCTATGAGATATCTTGTAAATTTTCGGAATCATGTGAAGATTTGATATTTTTTATACATATTACGCATCGAATGAGTTATTAAGACTAGGTAATGTTCCTTTAAGCAGAAACTTCCAACAATTTTTGTACCAAATGCATGTTTGGATGTTTCGGGATTGGATTTCTTCTCTGTAATCTTTTTTAAACCTCTAGGAAATAAACATAAAAAAAATTAGGTTGTAATGGTATCGCCATATCAGGATTAGAAAGAGACGGGAGGAAAAAAAGAAAAAATAATGATGAAAGGCCAAGTTTCAAGAAGAAAAGCAAGCAAGCAAGTTTATGGTTAGAAAATTTAGCTTTGGGTCAATTTCCTTTTATCTAAAGGAATGGGCCATTTCGGACCCTACGGGATTTAGTCATAGAAACACATCTTAGCACACCATTTTGCCCGAATGTTTCAATTCAGAGTAAAAATGGAACCTAGGCTTCTAATCCAGCGGAAAGTGTGTATCCAAACATGTGTTATAATAGTGCTATTTATACTTTACCCGCTTGCTATTTTCTGACTTTTCTAGTCAATCATAACAGTTTGATCCACTAACTCAAATTTATTTTCAGGGTATTTATCGGGAAACTATTGACATATGGAAATCCGAATTTTCAGATTTCTACTATGGTTGTAGTGATAGAGGGCATAATTTCAAATGTAAGTTTACATCAGATGTTTAATCATCTTTTTGATTGCTTCTGATAGATCTGTACATTCGAAGTTGCATGTTTATCTTCTTTTTACTGTTAGTCGATTATTTATGTACTTCCATTTTTTGTTAAGGAACAATTATCATTTATCATGTCTCTTTCATGTTAATGTTATTGAATGTATACTATGTTGTTATTGTCGTCTAATGGAATAATGCTAATTTACCTTTTTCTTTCTTTTAAAAGGAAATTTAGTCATTTATCTGTTAACTCTTTTTCCAGAAATATATAAAGGGTATACATTCTTACTTGTATTATATTAAAATATCACAAATCTTTTATGCAAATTTTTTGAGCTACCTCCTATATGGTTGACTTGTGCAACAGAAAACCGTGTCCTTTGGTACCAATTTTGTAATCATTGTATGGTGAAGGAACCTTTTCCTCTATATGTTAACATCAGACAATATTACTATTTTACCTTACTAATGTATCAAAGGTCGCGGAAGAAAATTTTTGGTTACTCAATATTTGAGGCCGGGAGAGAACATAAATTTGACATAAAACGTTATTTGAAAGAACAACTTTAAGGTACCCTAAAGGAGAATTAGTTATATATACAGTTATAATCTGCCATAAAGATACATTGTACATAGATTAGGTCATAAAATATGAAAAGTGTTGTTACTCAAAACAAAACACATGCCTAAAAATTGCCTTGCTATTTATTGTTGAAATTATGCTCACAATAAGAACCCATGCATCTATGTACTAGTCAGGTTTCTCCTTCTATGATTTTTTTGTTGATATGATGGCTTTGAGTTTGAATGGAATGAGATAAGAAACGCAAGTAGCTTATCTGCATATTTTATTTATTTATTTGTCTATGTGTTCTATTACATATTTGTCTGCTAGCTAGCATCTAAAAACTTACTAGATTTCTCTAAATTCAGATGTTTGAACTAGTTATGTAATCACATGTATGGCCTCACACCACTTCATATCGAATATCATAGTTTCAGATAACTTTATTAAAGTATAGTTTAATGATGCCATTGTATGATTAAATAAGTTGATATGCCGCTCTGTTTAGAAGGGTGATTTGCCGAAATTCGCCGAAATTGAATATCTATGAATGTGGGCTTGAGATGCCTGAGGGTTGGTCACTTAACTGTGGCATGTCAGAGTGACAAGAGAATAAGGTGGCTCATATCAACACCTCTACCTTTTCTTCAATCACTTTCAAGTCTCAACTCTCAATTGTGCAGGTTTCTTGATGGTTCTAACCCGCTGAGACTCGATTTTTTCGCTCCTAAATCTTAGAGCTACTCATCAAAATACTTTCTGGCAACAAAAAAAGAAATAATTCATTAGTCGGAGGAATCATAATTCCAGAGACAAGCTTCTTCAATTTGCAATTCTAGCCACCGGCCTAATGGCTATGGACAAAATTTATATTCACACTGGTTTGGAAAAAAAAAATGTCTTGTTCGTTAGTCATATGCAAATTTGGAATTGAGAAAGATTATCTGCTTTGAATAATATGAAGTGTTTGCAGTTCAATTTCTCATACGCCCAAAATATAGGTTCAGGTTCACGACTGTTCCAATTATCCAAACCTATAAGTAGTGGAAAATCCAAGGCAAGCACTAGTCACATTGAAATTGGAAAAAAAGGAATGTTCTCCTCCGGTATAGCCTCTATTAATTTTGTAATATTCTTCACAGAATTCTTGACTTATTGTAATATGGGTTAAAACTATTTTGAACTAGTTTCAGGCAAAAGAAACCTGTTCACAGTTTCAGAAAATCAGTAACTACAGAATTATTGAACTACTTCAAGACATCAGTGATGTATAGAAACCAATTCCAGATTCAATGCTGCCACTGTATCTACACTATTGCTACACTTTTCAAACTGCTGTAAAGAATAAGTCATTGTACCTGTTGTATATTACACTTTCATTATGTTCAAGCTATGTGGCTCTCTTTCATACCTAGATATGTTCAGATATTCATTGTTATGCTTGTCTTTATCATGTCAAAAAGATGGAGTATAATATGTTTGTTGAGACTCTGATATCATACATCAGAATATAAAATTAAGAGCGGTGAAAGGGGATGCAATGGAAAAACTGGCAGTTAAATGCTTGTTATTGTTACGTGTTATGACTATAGCAAGGCATGTGGAATAGGATGGATAATAACAGAACTGGTAGTATATAGATGCTCGTGCTAAGATAAGATGGGATTTGTGTGTGTGTGTGTGTTAGTTATTTACTAATATTTTGGAAGTTGATGCCCAAATTGGGTCCGGCTGTAGTTTATAAATCTTCAAGAATTTGTAACTTATACTAAAGCAGATGATTTTTATGTCATTTAGCTCTTATCCGTGAGTTTGTTGCCGAATTGGGTCCGGCTGTAGTTTAAATCTTCTAGAATTTGTAACTTATACTAAAGCTGATGATTGTTATGTCATTTAGCTCTTATGTAGATGAAACATAGACAACGGATCTACCAAATTGAGTAAAATTTGCAGGGAAAAGAACAAGACCACAATGACATGATACCTTTGCAGATGCACCGCCATAAGTCCAACTCTGTATAGAAAAAAACTCTTTTACTTGCAATTACCTTTTTCTTTGCTGCTTGTCATCATCTGCAGCACTCATTTGCAATGGTTTTTTTTTGCAGCACTTTAGAATATCGTTGATACCCATTCTTCCATATTTGACTGTCATTAACAATATCTTTCATATTTTTGTGAAACCTGGTTTGGTTACTGAAGGATCTATTTAGTACCATCTACACCAAACAACCAAAGGATGTAATCAATTTGTACCAATAGGCTTATGCAGAATACTTAAAGGTTGTCCAAAGCAAGTAGTTATGAAAATTATTATGTGGACATTGCTAACTATTATGCCCCTGAGTTCACATAGTACCCAGATCGTATAGGGACAAATGTGTGTGACAGTGATTGTTACCTGTTACATTATGACATTAGAAAGTGGAGACTCTTGTTCCCCCCCCCCCCCACCATCATTTGCTGCATTTGTTTAGCTTGTTGATCTAAGGTTATTTTTTTCCTATCCGTATCTTATCGGGGAATAAGCAGGCCAAGTGCCCTACCCAAAAATATGTCCCTTAATGTTTGATATTGATCTTTCTCTTAATTGATGCGGTGTTATCATGAAAAACGCCACCTATGTACATATAGTTTTATTTATATTACTGCTGACTAGCTTCTTTTCCCCTACATTTGTATGTTTAGCCGGTGTGCGTGAAAGCAGATCTAATGGCTATTTACTAATCGCAGCAAGTGGGGGACTGAACCAACAGAGAACTGGGGTAAGATTATACACGACCGGTCTTATTCTTCTGTCTTTATCTTTACCTAAATAATGAAATTTTAGATTTATATAGTTTCTTAGAAGATATCTTGTAGCGTATGAATTGGTTCAGTACCAGTTTCTGTATTACATCAGTTTGCATGTTTCTCCACAATTGCATTAGTGTCGAAGTATGTTCTTGTACCATTTTCTTATTCCAGTGATGATGACAATCAAGTCTCAAGGTTTGCTATATGCACCAGACATTTGGGCAATGTGTGTGCGTGCCATGCCATTTTGTGCCAACACATTTCTTATGGTGCAAGAGGAAAAGGCATCATTGGCGAAAATTATTCACTGCCAAACTGAGATACGCCAACATTTGTATAAATGCTATTTTAGGGTGCACTTGGATATTCACAAATTATTTTATTAAAATAAGCTTCCACATTAGTGTTCCTCACCCCTTTTATGTTTGTACATGCTACATATGAGTTGGTGCCAAATTAATTTTAATGTATTGTTTATCGTCTTCTGCCTTGTATCTTTCTTCAGTTAATAGCGCATTAAATTATTTAGGGGCTACCAACCTTTTCTTCTGATCATTGCTGTTGCTATTGAATTTTCAATTATTGATGCAATATATAGATTATCACCTTGATATAACCAGTAAATGCTTCAGAACATCAGCCAAGCAACTCCTACAGTTCGGCCATTGAGTTTGAGGCATCCTCAGCTCTTGAAATTCTCTTTGGTTTATACCTTTAACCTTTTGCCTTCATCCATGGTTGTTGATCATTATTCATTGAATAAAGATTGAACTTCCTCTGGTTTATTGATGGGCCATACCTACTATCTGCTTGCTCTATTCTCTCCTTTCCATTTCTTTGCATAAAGTTTGTGTTTTGCGTCACCAAAGCATGATATCTATTACATATCATACCTTCTTATGAATATGTGACTATTTACTTTTGAGGTGTGGCAATCGCTTTGCAGACAATCAGCTCGTTTGACTCTAAAAACCATTTGTAACTTCTCAAGTTAGGTCTTCATAATAAGTGTGCCCATCTTGATAAAACTCTCGTCCATGTGCATAACCATGAAGTTCTTAGCATGTTGATTTCCGAGTCGACTAGTTGTGCTTTCTTTCAGTTTTTTAGTACTTCACTACATGCCATACTTCAGAAAAGTAGCAGATAATAGATAATTCGTATTCTTTATTCGGTGGAAGTTTATAAAAGTTTTGTTTGTTCGTATGAGATGATGTTCATTTGTTCTTCACTTATTCAATTTTTCGATATACTTCACTACATGTCATGTTTAGGGAAGTAGTAAATGATAAATATTTCAGATTTTTTATGCAGCGACAGATAAACATTTTAATAAATTTTGCATCCATTAATATGTATCGGGTATCCGAGATGTGTAATTCCCCACCTCCGACAAAGTAAAAAGGTAGAGGTGCTAAGGCACGCACATACCACATCTTAAGTGTAAAAATTGATCAAAATTATCAACCGGACGATAATTACAGTGCAATCTACACTCCTTCAATCAGCCGGCATTAAGATCAGGCTACAGATAAGAAAAAAGAGAATCTGTGATGTTGAGGGGAGAGAAAAGATAGAAAATTTGAAACGAGAAGAATTAAAGATATAGACGAAACAAACAGGCAAACAAACTAACAGAACACACAAACATGTTGCTAGGGGTGCTCTAAAATTTGATTTAATAAGTTAGAACTAAAGATAGAGGTACAAGGTGAGAAAATAGGATAAAGATTTAAGAAATGACAGGTATATGTGTCGCATTATGGAGATGGTCTGTTCATAGGGGATATATTTAGCATGGTCAGAGGAGGATGGATTTAATCAAATGATGGGAACGGGATTTATTATGTTGAATTTTCACTTCCTTGTAACATAAATAATTTTTAATACCACTACTGCTAAAGGTATATTATAGCAAAAATTGGTGTATATAGATGACATGGGTTGGCTTGTTTGAAAGCAAAATGTTTGCTTGTCTATGGGTTCAATGAACTACTTAGATTCCTAGATGGGGTTTCTTAAACACTGAACCGCTCATTATGCAGTATCTTTTCAAATGTATTGCATTGTTATGCTATCTCATCCTTGAATGAATTCCAAAGTAGTTGGCCAAATTCCTTCCTATTCTGAATCATTTTTGGTGCTAATCATTAATGCTCTGAGTTTAGAAAGGAAACTCCAGCTTCTTTTCAATGCATCATTCTTTGGTTCTTATCATGCTTCTTATACATCCAGATTACAGATGCTGTAGTGGTTGCCCGGATTTTAAATGCCACTCTTGTAATACCAGAGCTGGATCATGATTCCTTCTGGAAAGATAAAAGGTTTGTTGTTCATTCTGTTTTTATTGTTGTGTTCATGTGTGCCGTTTTGATAGAAATGATGCACTGCATAAACAATTTAAATTATTCCGTCATTATGCTTACAAGTATTCTCTGATTTTTATTTTATTTTTTACTTGCAGCGAGTTTGCTGAAATTTTTGATGTGCACTGGTTCATTTCTTACCTTTCCAAAGATATCACAATTGTTAGAAGGATCCCAGATAAAGTAATGAGGTCAATGGAAAAACCTCCATACACTATGCGCCCACCTAGAAGATCAACTCCAGAATATTATCTCGATGTTGCACTGCCAATACTCTTGCGTAGACGTGTAAGTGGAAATTCCTTGGGCACCAATACAATATAGAAATTATATTTTTCTAATAACTATAAAACCAAATCCCAGCTTTTAGATCAGCACTAGCAGCATTTACTGTTTGAGATCTCTGTGAATCCGATCGCACTGTTCCTTTTGCTCAGGAAGAGGATTATGACTACTTGCTACTCTTTAGCCAAGTCTATGTAGCTCTATACTTTTAAGGGGTGTTGATCACATCCACCGTCACCTTCTTTGTCCAAGAGTAGAACACCTCTGAAAAGACCAACATATACCCCCTATGAACAGACCATCTCCATAATGCAACATAAGCAACTGATATCTTGTTTAAGAGTATTACACCTGCTTTGCTGTACTTTCATCTCTCACAGCAGGGCATGTAGCCCGCCTAGTAGGCTTTGTTCCCCTTATATCAGCCGATAACGAACTTATTACTTGCATATCACCACACACACCCCAACTACCCCCTGCCCCCCGCAGTCCTAAAAAACAAAAACAAAAAAGACCATCCAGAAAAACGAACAAAATCAGCATACATGTGCATGTACACCCTGAAGCACCTTTGTGCGACTAGTTCTAACCACTTCAATGAGAATAGATCTAATGTATGTGTGTAAGTTTCGTAGATACAAGAAAAGTACAATTTACGTGATACATGTCTAAGTAATTTGCCTAGGATGATCAAAATTTGCTGCGCCTGATCCACACCCTTACTGAAAAGACTTGAGTGATAAAAGTTTCGAATTAACTATCAATATGAATCTCATTCTCGTTGTGCCTATAACTAGCTCCTTATGGATTATTCCATTGCTAGTTATTTTTGAGGAACATATGTTTATTTTCTTTCGTTGGTAAATCCTTAGAAGAATCTCTGATAGGTTAGTAGGTTACAATACATGGAAAACAAATAGCAAGTATAATATCGGTGTTTATTGTGATTGAACACTGACGGCTATAGATTTTGTCATTTCAATCTCATAAAGATTTTATCTAGTTGTCTTGCCCTTATGTTCTCATTGCATGTTTCCTAATATAGCAATAATTTGAAATATTATATTTGCTTATTCTCTCTTTTGTGCTATGTTAGGGCTGCATTTAGATCGGATATGAGCATTACTGTATCCATATTCGTTTTCATATTTCGGATACGGATTCAAATACGGATATAGTTCGGTAAAAAATATTCATATCTATATTTGACAAAATCGGGTACGGATACGTATCGGATATGAGATAAACGGATACGAATCGGATAGTGATAAATAAATATTTAAAATATAAAATAAGTGAATGTGAAGTGAAAATATACATGTAATCATACTCCAAACAAATTGAGTACAAATTAAATACGAGTGCTTAAAATATTTGAAACTAATAAATATGCACGTAACGGAATATATATATATATATATATATATATATATATATATATATATATATATATAGTCCTATTATGTATATTTTAAAATAAAATAATAAAATAATATTTTAAATGCATGATTTATAGTACATATAAAATAAACAAACTAATATATTATTTAATTTTAATTTTACCATAAAAGTATTAATTAATAAAGCATAAAAACATTGGAATTTAATTAAAATGCTATATGTAACTTAATGTTTCCGCTGAGATCCGTATCCGAATGCAGATATTCGAATATCTGAATCCATATCCGAAAAATTTGAAAAGATCCATATATGATTAGATCCGATAATATATCCATATCCGTATCCGAACGGAACCAAAATTTCATATCCGGATATCCGAATCCGAATGCAACCCTAGCTACGTACCTTACTAAGTGGAGGGAACTCATGGGTGGGCATCAGCGACATGAATCCATTTGTTTAATCAATTACGTAGAATAATTTGCTTAGTCTTGTGTTACCATAATTCACTAAGCCATTAGCGATTTAGAACGCTAGCTATCCAGATCATAAGATCCGGTCTAACCCATTAAGAACTTAAATTAAATGGGTATAAAATCGGCTTTGTGTTGATATGTAGATATACTAAATAAATATTTATTTCTTTTCAAGAACTTAAATTGATATCAAAGATATTAAATTATATATTTGTATATAATACTTGCTTGCATATACACATACATATACGAACAATCCAAAAAAATGCTCCATGTTATATAATATAGCTACGTTTTCTGTTCTATATAAATGAATTGAAGAAAACTACCCCCATCGTACTTCGTACCATGTTCCATGCACATCTTCGTTCCACGTGCTGAAACGTTCCGTGTACCGGATAACATTGGTTTAGTCCAATGCTGGAAGAAGTTATAGAACTTACTTTCCAGTATCATTAGAATAGTGGAATTGACAATGCAATTGGAACTGATCTTAGCTATTGAAATTTAAGATGTGAATTTTTCTTCTTTATTATAGCTGTTCCTCTATGTACTGCACTACAGTCACTTTTTAAAGTTATATGCTGACGTCTTTATAGGAAAATGATATAATTATATGTGATTGTGTCAAACAGTTTATGATTCTCCTAATTTATCTTCACACATTTCCCTATAGTCTTTCAATAAGAAATTTTAGGCTGAGATTAATGTTGAACTAGCGGCCCAACATGTTTCGAGGCAGGTTTATTTATTTATTTAGCAGTAATTCAATTGTTATACGTGTTCTGTACAATTTTTTAACAAGTTAATCAATTACAGGCTTTGCAATTGACAAAGTTCGATTATAGGCTTGCAAACGAACTCGATGAGGAACTGCAGAAGTTACGATGTCGTGTGAATTATCATGCACTGAGATTTACAAAGCCTATAGAAGGTCTTGGGCAGAAATTGGTGAAGAAAATGCGAAAGATGAGTTCTCGTTTTATTGCAATTCATCTGAGGTATAGCCTGCTTCTTTCCTTAGAAAGAGTGGATTGTATTTTATATTTGAAATTTTCTTTTGAACAATAATTTTGTTCAACGTTGACATGGGGGTCCTTCGGCTGATGTGTTCTGGTGTTCAACTGACCCAGTACCCAAAACTTGATTAAAAGCCACTTGTCTATACAACCAGACAGTGTATACTTACATAGTTGGTGTGTCTGTTGTCGCGCAGATGTTGAGTTATGCCATGTATCTTCAGACCTTCCTACATATACACTTACGTGCATATGTGCATACATAATCATGCACTTGGATGTACATACAAGGAGCCAAAACTTAATGAGCCAGAAATGGGTCCCTTAGTCTTAGTGATTGAAGTATATAATTGTCTGCATTTCATGTTTGATTTTTGTTGTCATTTTAATCGATAATGATTTATGCTGTCACCTGAAGTCTTAAGAAGAGGGACTTTATATTAATAATTTAGTTGCTATCTGTTATCATTATCATGGTTTTCAAGATTGAAAAGGATTGTAAAAAGTCCATCCTTTTGTATGTCATTATAAACATATTACATAATAGCTTTTCTTTGTTAGCATGGTTATCTTTTTTTGGTTAAGGACATTGAAAAATAAAATCTATTAGTAATATTTATTCTTATAATTGACGCGCTTTATATTTAAATAACTATTAGGAAGGATGTTTTCAGAAATTTCCTTCAGTTGACTCTTGTACTTTATACTGCTCAGAAAGGCTTTAAAATGATGGGACTTATTAAGCTTCCATCTCTGATAGCTACCGGATTCATTGTAGAGAGTTTTTTCATTTTTCTATCCTTGCATATGGATGGCTTTTTTCGTTTTATCCTTCCTGAACGAATATTCTTCATGTTCATCTAAACATTATCCAAAGCTCCAACTTTTTCCCCAGTTGCTGCTTTGAATAAAACATCACTATTTTCATAGACGATGTCACTTAAATAATTCTTATTACTTCATGACTTTTCCGTCAGCATCCCCTGATTGTTGTTTTAATTGCCATGACAGATTCGAACCTGACATGCTTGCATTTTCTGGTTGTTACTATGGTGGTGGTGAGAAAGAGCGGAAGGAACTCGGGGAAATTAGGAAGCGGTGGGCAACACTACCAGTATGACTACCTTTTCCCCGCTATATGCATTATGTATCATCGTTTTTCTGGTAAAAAAAAGTTATATTGTTTGCATAGTCTTGCATTTTTTCCCCCGTAAGCCAATGCCTTATAGCGCAAAGCTTCTAACTTGGGAATGAAGTAAAAAAATTTGGTTGATCTCCCTCTTTGTCAATGAAGGTTGCTAACCGAGGATGATGTAAGGTTAGGGAATCTTTAATTAACTTATATGGATTACCATATGTAAGCAATATGCTTATGCTGCTGGTATATCACTCTTTCAAAATTCTTGCGACTGCTATGCAGTGGCAGCTCTAAGCTATCATGTGAGAGATGGACTCAAATAGCTCTCTCCAAACCATGGTAAAATAAAATAGGAAGCCCATTTTTAATAATTGTATCCTTAAATTATATGGTTACTTTGTAGGAATTATATGAATTTATATCTGATGTTTGTTCCTATAAGACAGAAATAGGTATTGGTTTTTGGATGAATATTCACTCTCTCTCTTGCTATTGATTTCAAATTTTGTAAAGCCACAATAAATATTGCTTTAAGAAGTGGATATTCCTAAGAACCACATCCAATTGTTATTATTACCACTACGTTCTACCTTTCACAAAAGCATGATCATAATATGCTTTGGAGAAGTTTAGACCGTTTGTCTTCTTACTTAGTAAATTGATGTTTTCATTTTCTTTATTTTAAGAGCGGGGGCATAATTCATTGACTGCATTACCTCCATTCTTCTTCATCCTAACGTAGTGTTCAGTTATTCATAGTTCATGCCGAGTTAAAAAAAACTGTATTGGGTATTATATTTAGCTCTTTTGGCTTTCGGAATCAATATTTCCCCCAATTTCATGTCAGATTGGAGTTGTGGTATCATCTTTCCAAAAAAAATCAAAAAAATCTTGGATTTAATTAAACATTAGACCGTAGAATCTTTGGGCATGTTTTTTCTTTAATTGACAAAGTTTATATCAAGTTTTAATAAAATCTTATATAATGTGATAGCTGAATATTGAATATAAAAGATATTGAAAGATTGGAATTATTGAATATTTAATAACACTGCTCTTTTCATCTTCTCTTGCTAGATCCTTACTGGTTCTTCGTCACTATTTTTTTCCTCTTCATTTTTCAATCTTTCCTTTTGTGGTGAGAAAGTTCTCTCCAACTCCCATATGTCATATATACATTCCAACCATTTCCTTTTAAGAACACTATGGCAACTGGCTTCCAACGCTCGGTTTTTTTATTTTCCATCATGAACTAGCTCTCAAATGTTTGCATCTTCATCAAATTGAATCAACTTTCCTCATCCTTCTTCCTAAATGTTTCCTTGTTACGTTTTCCACCTAAGATCTTGACACAACTGAGAGTCTCCTTTTTACCTAACATAAGGCTTTCAAACAAATGCACAATAATCATATGGCTGTTAAACATTATTCTATTATTTTCAGTCATTCCTTTTTCAATTTTCTTATATATAACGTGTAACCATGAAACCCTGGGAAGGGGTGGTCATTACATCATATAAGTTACATACTTAATTTTCAACCATTTTATCCATAAGCTGCTGTGCTTTCACTATGCAGTTAGCCCCTTTCTGTAGTTTAAACCAAGATATTTCTTTTTGGCTTTTAGAAATTTTGACTTTTTTTTCAAACTTTTAATTTCTTGCTGTATATATTGAAATTAAGATCATTCTGCTCTTTAGATCAAACTAAGATACTTGTAAACATGAGGTGCACAAACATTCTTATTGATAGGCAACATCATTGAAGCTTATGCCCTGTTGGTCTTTTGGCAGGACTTAAGTGCTGGGGATGAACGTATTCGAGGGAAGTGCCCACTGACTCCATTTGAAGTTGGGTTGATGCTGAGGGCTCTTGGTTTTGGAAACGATACCTATCTTTACATTGCATCTGGTGAAATTTATGGTGGAGAAGAGACTTTACGACCTCTTAGAGAGCTCTTTCCAAACGTATACACCAAAGAAATGCTTGCTGGGGATAGTTTGAGACCCTTTCTCCCCTACTCTTCTCGTCTTGCTGCCATTGACTATATTGTTTGCGATGAAAGTGACGTGTTTGTTACTAATAACAATGGAAACATGGCCAGGATTCTTGCTGGAAGGAGGTACATATTTCTCACGCCCTTAAAATTCATTTTTGTTTATTTCCTTAGGTTATGATCATTTTTTTCATTCATTGTCAGCCTACAATTATAGTTTGGGGTTGGAAAAATCTATTTACACCTTGGTCACTAATCTTATAGTCTACAAGTTTCTGGACATTGTTACAGGTCCACGGTTAAAGTTTTAAAGTAGTTTCTCTTGTTAGGAGGTTTAGTTAAAAGCTGATACTATTATTAGTAAGATAATTGTGCTGTTCAATGTTTATCCTCGGACTTGTAGTAAAGCAACTATCCAGATGGTAAAAGCAGGATGCCCTGCTTTAAATTTTAAAATATGTTTATTTATCATTGTTAGAATATCCGTAATGTACATGGGTTTATTAGATGTAATTGATGCTTAATAGGATTGTAATAGCAAAATGGCTTTGTCTATATAAAGAGGAGGATTAGGATTAGTCCTACCCATCCATTACATTTCCCTAAATTCTCGCCTAATTCTATTATGGTATAGCATCCTAACCACTCATTCTCTCAACCATACATTTCATCATCAACATCATCCTCACCGCACATCTCAGATCTGAACCACTAACCCTAACCCTAGCCTCTAGCCGCCGCAACCCACCTCACCAACCCTCACCAAAGTCTCGTCGACCCTCACCGGAACCTCGCCGACCTCCAGCACCCTCGGACGAAGTCGATCGACCTCGAGTAGCTCAGTTCGAGCCATTTCTGGTCGTCGTCGAACTCAGGAGATGGCCCCAAATGGCTCGATTTGAGATCGATTCGATCTAAGGTGGAGATTACGAATCAATTTGAGTTCGACTTGATGAGTTTCTTGGTCGATCTTGAAGAATCAAGCTCAGGCTCAAGGAGTTTTGTGTCGATTTGAGTTTTTCTTGATTGTTTTTTTGTCGATCTGATCAATTCTTGGTTGTTTTTTGGTTGACTTGATTGGCTCAAAGCTTGATTTGGTGATTACGCGTTGTTCTTGGAGATTTTTGCTCAATTTGATGAGTTCTTGGCCATTTTTGGTGCCAATTTTGGCTGTTTGGAGTTGATTTTGGCCGTTTGGAGATTTTGGCTGTTTGGAGTTGATTTGAGGCGATTGTTCGCAAATCATTATGTGCTACTTGATTGAATGTATTGTTGATGAGTTTGTATTATCAGAGACCGTGATCGGTTTCGATCAAGTTGGTCGCTTTCTTGATTGGCGTTCGTTTGTGGATCGGATCTTAGAAGATCGATCATAGTTTTGTTTGATTGGAGTGGTTAGTCGCTTGCTCTTGTTTGAGAAGTGGTTCTTAGATTCGTGGAGATGGAGAGCAAGTCTGAAGGCAAGCATATCTCTTCCACCGATGTCTTGACCACCAAGACGGTGGACTTCAAGCTTGACAATCAGAATTTCCACAGTTGGAAGCTCATAGTGGAGCGAAATATCAAGGGGAGGAGAAAGGACGATCACCTGACGAAACTTTCCCTTGATCCAGTTACCACCGATTGGGAAGTGGACGATGCACAAGTTAGTTATCTCATGCTTAGCTCGATGGAGCGACGAATCATGGATGGGCTCATCCACTTGGGATTCGTGAAGGCGATATGGGATCAGCTCCATAAGCTTTATTCTTCGCAGTAGAGCCTCTCCAAGGCCAATGATTTGGTGCATCAGTTGTACAAAAATTCAACAAGGGACTCGTTCATTGCATCCGTATTACTTAGAGTTTCAGCGTCTCGTCCAGCTGGTCTCGGAGTTCCCGATCATTAGTGGTGTTGCGGAGATAAGAAGGCAACGTGAGGCCCTTCATGTGATCATTTTTCTTGGTGGGCTATGGCCCAAATACCATTCTACACGTTCGGCCTTACTTGGGAAGACAGATATTACTCCCGCGACCACTTATCACACGCTCCACTAGATATTTCGGTCAGAGATTACCGATGAGCAGCCTGCATCTCGTGAGCACAGTGGTCTTATTATGCTGGAGAGCTCTCCCACTTATTACTCTCTATGAGGGAGGGGAGCAGATCATGGAGGAGGTAGAGCCGGAGGCCGAGGAGAGTCGCTTTTGTGACTATTGCCATCAAGAGGGACATATTCGCAGTACTTGCTGGAAGTTGAATGAGGCCTCAGCTTCCTTGTCCTGTTACCCGTGCACATGTTGGGACCGCATCTCCTGCATCCTCCACTACTTCGACAGACTCAGCATCATCATCCGAGAGTTCCGTCAAGTCTATGGAGAAGATTGCTCGATTGAGGCTTCTTGTGATCTCATATGCTTCTAGTAGCCAGGCTAGTTCAGCTACACCTCGAGCTTCCGTTGTGACCATTTTGGGTCATTCGAGAGGTAACCATACAGCTTTTATTATTTCAACTTTTGTATGTCGTCCATGGGTGATTGATACAGGTGTGACAGATCATATGACAGGAGAGGCATATTGTCCTCAGACATGCTAAGACATGTTAGTACCCCAGTGACTTTAGTGAACGACACCACCTCTGCAATAAAGGGAGTGGGGTCCGTTCATGCCACATCACAGTTACCTCTCTACTGTCTTATACTTGCCTGGCTTTTCTTTCTACTTTCTATTAGCCAGCTGACTCGAGATTTGAATTGTGACGCAACTTTCTTTTTTGGTAGATGAGTTTTTCAAGAGCTTGGGACGAAGCGGACGATTGGCACAGGGACCGAGGTTGATGGATTGTATCATCTCGATGAGCATCCACGCCCTATAGTCTGCCCAACAGCATCCACATTTGCTTCCGTTGCCTATTGTTGGTTTGGTAACCTTTCTCTCCGGACCTTGAAGAGAATTGTTTCCTCTCTTGATACTTTGTCTAGTTTAGAGTGTCTTGTGAGTTGGGTAAGCACGATCGCTCTAACTACCCATCTCGTGTCAATAAGAGCTAAAAAAACCTTATGATTTAGTTCAGTCTGATGTTTGGGGGCCATGCCATGTTGCCCAAGAAGGCTTTCACTGCTTTATGACCTTTATTGATGATTTTTCTCGAGTCATTATATTTGATGAAATCTAAGAATGAAGTGTTTTCTCATTTCCAGTTCCTTTGTTATGAAGTTAAGACTTAATTTGGGGTCACCATTGATATCTTGAGGAGTGATAATGCCAAGGAGCATTTTAATACACACCCTTTTAGGGCGTATATAGAGAAACTTGCAGTATTCATGAATCTTCATGTCTTTGTACCCCCAATAAAATGGGATGGAAGAAAGGAAGAATAAGCATTTGTTAAAGATCACTCGTACCTTTTTGTTTCATATGCGAGTGCCTAAATCCATTTGGAGGATGCAGTTCTTACTACGAATTACTTGATCAATCTTATGTCCTTCTCTGTTCTAGATGGACAAATTTCTCATTCTATATTATTCCCATCGGTGGTCTCTTTCCATGTTTCTCCATGGGTCTTTGGGTTTCTGTTTTGTGCATGATCTACAACATGGGGATCTAAACTGGATCCTAAGTCTATTAAGTGTGTTTTTATTGGGTACTCCCGGACTCAAAAGGGATATCATTATAGTCCTGGATTACGTCGTCGATTAATATTGGCTGACGTGACTTTTCAGGAGTTCGCTTCATACTTTTCTACATCTTATACTCCTGTAAACATGGACAGTGACTTTCCTTTAGATATCTAATATCTTCTGTCACAAGAGAGCACCCTTTCCGAGTCGGTTGATTCTCCACCCCCGTGTTGGAGGTCGCCCGTAATGTTTCAATCAACCCACCTCTCACCCCTGATTTCCCACCGTTGGGCCCTACACCACCGGTTACAAGTCTCTGGCATATTGGGCTTTTCTCTCCTCCCCCTACTTTCATGCTTTACCCAAATCACTCTCCAATGTTTTATCTCATAAAGGGTGGACCGATGTTATGATTGATGAGATACCCGCCCTCGAACAGAATCAAACTTAGGATTTGGTTCCTCTTCCGATGGGGAAGAAGGCAATCAGGTGCCGCTGGATCTATACTATGAAGTTTTATCCTGATGGGAATCCTTTCCCACTTGAAGACATGCTTGGTTGCTAAAGGGATTCGCAGACTTATGGGATTGATTATGAGGAAACTTTTTCTCCCGTGATCAAGTCAGGTGCCGCTGGGTCTATACTATGAAGTTTTATCCTGATGGGAATCCTTTCCCACTTGAAGGCACACTTGGTTGCTAAAGGGATTCGCAGACTTATGGGATTGATTATGAGGAAACTTTTTCTCCCATGATCAAGATGACCTTTGTTCGTCTACTTATGTTTCTTGGAGCTACTCATCGTTTGTCATTGTATGAGCTTGATATGAATGCGTTCTTTCATGGTTTTTTGGTAGAGGTCTACATGGAGCAACCGGCTGATTTTGTTGCTCAAAAGGAGTCTGGTCTAGTTTGTCGATTGAAGAAGTCATTGTATGACTTGAAACGGTCTCCTTGAGTATGGTTTAGGAAGTTTACTGAGGTGGTTATTTCGTTTGGCCTAAGACGGTGTGCTCATGACCATTCGGTGTTCTACCGTAATCACACCAATGGCCTTCACATTCTATTGGTGGTATATGGTGTATGCTTGTCGAGCCCTTACGACTTTTGAACCTTAACATCCTGCTGCTGATCTCCCAGAGCCTTGAGCTCCGCCGGAGGCTCATATTGACCTTCTTATTGTCTTACAAAAAGGCACCCGAAGCTATACTTCTCACCCTATAGATCATCATGTGGCGACTTTTCATTTATCTCAGGCATATTGGGCTTTTCTCTCCTCCCCCAACTTTCATGCTTTACCCAAGTCACTCTCCAATATTTTATCTCATAAAGTGTGGACCGATACTATGATTGATGAGATGCTCGCCCTCGAACAGAATCAGACTTCGCACGGCCAATAACACCGATTAATAAGTATATGTTTATGACACAGTGATTACTGGCGATGATGTGGCTGGTATTGCACGGCTTAAGCACCACCTTCAGACGAAGTTTCAAACTAGGAACCTTGGAAGCCTTAAATACTTTTTGGGCATCAAGGTTTCTCGATTTAAGGATAACATTTACATCTTGCAGAGGAAGTATGTGCTTGATATGCTGATTGAAATGAGGATGTTAGGGTGCAGATCCATAGGGGCTCCAATGGATCTTAATACTAAACTTCTTTTAGGACAAGGCGACTTGGTTGATACCGATGATTGGTCGGTAAGCTGAATTACCTCACCGTCACTCGACCTGATTCGCATACCCTGTTAGCGTTGTGAGCCAATTCAAGCCGATTCTCGAATGGCTCATTGGGATGCTGTGATTTGGATGCTTCGTTCTTTGAAGAATGCTCCAAGGAAGGGTCTATTGTACTCAGATAATGGACATTCTCGGATAGCAATTTTCAATGATACAGATTGGGCCGGGTCTCCATCCGACCGCAGATCTACTACAGTATATTGCATATTTGTAGGAGGTAATTTGATTTTCTGGAAGAGTAAGAAGCAAAGCGTAGTGTCTCGCTCCAGCGCTGAGTCAGAGTACCAAGTCATGACGAATACCACTTATGAGCTTGTATGGATTCGCTTTCAGGTTGGAGAATTTGGCTTTGAGCCCACTTCCTTTATGCGGCCATATTGCGATAACAAGGCTGCAATCTATATCGCCTCTAATCATGTATTCCATTAGCGAACGAAACACATTCAAGTGGATTGCTATTTTTAGATGGAGAAAGTTGATGATGGGATCATCGATATTTACTATCTTCAATCCGCTCTTCAATTAGCCGATCTATTCACAAAACCTTTAGGAAGGAATATAGTGCATTTTATTTGTAACAAGCTGGGCATGTATGATATGCATGCTTCAGCTTGAGGGGATGTTAGAATATTCGTGGTGTACACGGGTTTATTATATGTAATTAGATGCTTAATATGGGTGAAATAATAAAATGGATTTGCGTATATAAAGAGGAGGATTAGGATTAGTCCTACCCATCCATTACATTTCCTTAGATTCTCTCTCCTAATTATATTAATCACATTCATTCGTCCTTTCCCAATTAGTTGTTTATGCTGGAAGCCTTGCCACATGTTCAGGGATCCACATCCTTGAGGCCTACGTGATAGAGAGCCAAATATTAGATTGATTGATATACTTATTGGCCCACTAACCATCAGTTTAAGCTTTGTATTTGGGTAACTTGTTCACCTAATACCATACATTCTTTTTCTTGGCATCTTATTTATCATATAAGGTTATGTTTGTGTATGCGATACAGACATACATGTCACATACACAATTCAAATGTTGGCCTCCGGCATTATTGCCATCATTTAAGCAGTTTCCTTGTCAAAGTTCGAATCTTTTGGTGCAAAATTTCTCAAATTTACTATCAGCCGACACCCTAAAATGTGTGTCAATTGTGAAACCTCTTTTGTTATGTCTTACGAAAACGCTAGAGAAGACACAAAATCAGAATTAACGAGCTTCGGCCAAATCGACCTACGTCTTCACCTCTTCAGGCGAAGTAATAGAAATCTGCTATAATCTCATAATTGTGAGGTGACAATAATGGAGTAACTCTCAAATCCTAATCCCAGTTACTCTCAAATCCTAATCCCAATTACACCCCAAATTTTACACAAAAGGCGGTTATCGTATTTCTCATTGAAATTCCGCAAGAAACCCTAAGCCATACAGAAATATATAATCTTCAAATACTCGCGTCTCAAAGGAAAAGCCCCCCCCCCAACAAAAAAGAAGAAAAAGAAAACCTTAGGCCCTGAGCTTCGGGCTCGGCCAATTCCTACAGGGCATCGGCCGCCCGCAGGCTCGACATCAAAGATGGCTTAAACAACTTCATATGCTAGACCATAGAGCTTGGAGGGCGCTCAGGAAGTAAAAGCGAACATGGCTCGACCAAATAGGGATTGTTGAGAAAGTGGGAATATAGTCCCTCGTCGGGAAATTGTGGGATACATATGGGTATAAGATTTAAAATGGGATAAACCTCCATAAGGCTTGAGTCTTTTGGATGGAGTCCCACTATATTAAAAGCCCATGTGCATTCATGTGGGGGCCTAAAATTAAGTTTTACATGGTATCAGAGCTTAGGTGTTTGTTTGTCCATATTGCAGAAGGTGGAGTTCGTCCACGTTGCAGATAAAGTCCTAGTTGCACATGAGATGGAGTTCGTCCACGTTCCACGTGAGGAAGAGTCGAGAATGTGGGAATACAGTCTCACATTGGGAAAATTGTGGGATGCATATGGGTATAAGATATAAGATGGGATAACCCTCCATAAGGCTCAAGTCTTTTGGATGGAGTCCCGCTATATTAAAAGTCTATGTAAATACTTGTGTGGGCCCAAACCGAGTTTTACAGGGATCAACAAGCAGGTCGGATACACATCACTAAATTCAAGGCACACATAACATCTGCCCTATTGGTTACATAGATTATGCTCATGTAAACAAGGAGCAATTCCTCCTATTTATGCATACGCTGCTTTCATGAAAGTCTTTATTTCCCACTGTATCCATCTTTAAGTGTCCATTTACTCAACACCACAGCTCCTGGATGCTTGCCAAATAATTATCTTAAGTGTTATTATTTTATAAATTTATCTTTTCTTTTGGGACACTCTTTTGCAGACGGTTTTGGCACTTAGAGTTAGGATAGTTATTTGGAATCGTACTGCACTAATGCTTTTCTTCAATTTTTGATGAAACAGAATATAGTGACTGCATGAGGATTCAATTTGCCTTTTCCGCATAAGTGTGTCATGGGCTAGTTATTCTGATTTACATGCTTTATTTTTTACGTTCTTTTGGCACTTCTGCACTATTGAACATAAGATAGACTTGTCTATAATGCACTGCTCATGCTGGGATTTTTTTCTTCCCATTTTTTAAAGTATATTTGATTATATAGGATTAGAATTTGCCTAGTCCTCATCTCAGTTATGTTGTCTCTTGTGGTTTTGTGATTAATTTATTTTTAGTTTGTTTGATAGGTCATATGTAGATCCAACTATATATTTGGGTTTGAAATGTGCAGGAGGTATATGGGCCATAAAAGGACTATAAGACCAAATGCGAAGAAGCTTAGCTCATTATTCAATGCACGAAGCAAAATGGACTGGGAAACATTTGCAAGGAAGGTAAGGTCGTGCCAGAGAGGTTTCATGGGAGAACCCGATGAAATGAGGCCGGGACGTGGGGAATTTCATGAATTTCCATCTTCTTGTGTTTGCCAAAAGCCACCAGAAAAAGTTGAAGGGGTGCCTCAATTAGAAAGTAGCGAACCAAAAAGATTGCCGAAGCTGATCAAGTAAATACCAAGCAAAGAGGGATCAGGCACAATATTATTATGCAGAGCGGAATATATACTGAAGGGGCTACGGCGCTCTCCTCCCTTAAATCAAATTGGAGAGGAAGAGCAGCGATCGTTAATCCAGCTGAGGCAATGTTGACAAGTTAACTTACAGAATCTAGTAATTTGCTCGTATCATTGATTACTAAAGCTCTTAATATGGGAACTGAAACTTGACGATAATTCGTTTGACAATCGTAGGTTTGCTTTTTACCGTGTATTATATCGGGTTATGTAGTGTATGCCTAGAATTGTCATTCTCCTAGATAGATTAAATTGTAGTCGCATAGATTTTGGTTATGGGTTCTCAATTTTTTTTGATGTGCCGCACGGAAAGAGAGTCTTGTAGGAGGTTACTTTGTATCGAATACCTCGACATGCATATTATTTAGTTAAATATGATCAGGTTATGATATAATGGCTTCCCCCCCCCCCCCCCCCCCTCGTCAATGTAACTTTGTATGGAGACTTTCGACCTATTTGTAGAAGCTTGTAATGCTCTGATTACTATTAACGTGTTGCATGTAATTATATTATTTTTTTTATTAATTTAACTATATGATAATATGGCAATTTAAGTACATGTATTGTATCGTACAGTAAAATAATAACGACTTTGTATTATATCGTGCTTCGCGCATGAAACAGTCGTGTCTTTTGTTTGACCTTTTTCGAAAAAAATAAGTAATACATTACCAATCAATTTCAAAATCAAACCATACCTTTATTTTTCCTTTTATCCTATAATAGCAGATAAGAAGATATAGAGAAGATGATAGCAGTCATCATTTTTCAGTAGGGAGTAAATTAGATCCAACAAGTAATACTGGATCAAGTTTGAAATTTGAATGGCTAAATGGCCGGAAATACCCATCATGGTACACCAATAGCAGCGAATACCCTTTACTTTTGAAACCAGCTTTTTACTTTTGAAACCAGCTTTTATCCCTGAAACTTCAATTCATTTTCATAATGCCCTTTATTAAAATATTTATATGAAGAGTATTTTCATATACCCATAAAATTTTATGATAATTTTATGATAATTTGATGTGCTCCTATTATTATTATTTTTCGATGGTATCTACACTTCTAAAATTCGTTAAATTTAAATTTTACTAAATCCCTTCCACCTTTTGGAGTTTTGAGATAACCCTTTACTACTATAATGAGGGGTTGCCCCTGCGGATAGAGGAATTCGTAGGGGCAACTTTTTATTGTCCCTACGGATTAAACCGTAGGGGCATTGTTTGCCCCTACGGTGCCCACCAGGGATATAAATAAATTAAATTTTTTAAAAATGTAATATTTTTATTTGGTCCTACGGTGCCGCAAAATAAAACCTTATGGATTAATATGGATTAATCCGTAGAGGCAACAAAGTGTTATTTATAAAAAAAATATAAAGCTAAGTAATTTCCCACCGTCCCCAAAATTTCCCACCAATTCCCGAGCACCTATCGCCGTCGACTTCCTCGTGCATCGTCGCCACCACACTCTTGTCGTCAACTTCCTCGTCGCCGACTTCCTCCTCAGTCGCAGGAGTCGCTCGAGGCCATCGTAGAGTTCATCGTTGCAGCCAATCTTGTCCTCACCGCCGCCAATTGTCCTCGTCACCGCGAGCACCTCTTCGAGCTCCATCTTCTCGGCCTCCTCCACCTCTTCGAGCTCTTACTCTCCACCTTCTCGAGTTCTTTGCCGCCGGCCGGTGACTACTGAGGTGAGTTAATTTCGAGTTTAATTTATAATTATGTTGTTTTTGGTGGTGGTGGTGTTGATTTTAGGGTTAGGGTTATAGGGTCGGGTTAATTGGGAGTTAATTTGGGTTTGGGTTAAGGTTTGGGTGATGATTAGGCTTAGGGTTAGGGTTATGGTTAATTAGGTAGGGTTAGGGTTTGGTTGATGATTAGGGTTAGGGTTAGTTTGGGTTAATTAGGTAAAATAAGGTTGGTGATGATTATGATTAGGGGTAATTAGATTAATTAGGCTTAATTTTGGTTTGGGCTAGGTTTAATTTGGGTTAGGGTTTGGGTGGTGATTTGGGTTAAGGTTAGGGTTAATTTAGGTTAATTAGGTAAAATAGGGTTAATTTGGGTTTGGGTGATGATTAGGGTTAGGGTTAGGGTTAATTTGGGTTAATTAGGTAAAATAGGGTTGATTTGGGTTAGGGTGTTGATTAGGCTTAATTTGGTTTAATTAGTTTAATTTTGGGTTAATTAGGGATAATTTGAGTTAGGGTAATGATTAGAGTTAATTTGGTTTAATTAGCTTAATTTGGGTTGATTAGGGATAATTTGAGTTAGGGTGATACTTATGGTTAATTATGTTAATTTGGGTTAATTAGGATTAGGGTTTAGGGTGCACTAGTTCCTTCAGTAGAATACTCGATGATAACGTAAATGTAAAACTTTACCGTAAATGTAAGAAAACCTTACCCTAAACTAAAAATTTTGAACCCTTAAAAATGAAACGTAAACGTAAAACCTATTCAAGTTAAATATTCAAATTAAAACCAATATATGATACTCGATGATAATATGAAACTTTCATATTCTCATCGATACTCATATGTGAAAATCAAAGCGCGGCTTAGTCCCCGTCTATTGGTTAACATACGTTCGATATTCGTCGTGACATAGAACTATACGAAGATTGTTAAATATCGGATGGTATGCTTCGGTGCTAACAACCGTCAAGTAGTCTATGTGACGAGAAGATTCAATCGTATGGTAACCGATAGATTTGTCCAGTGTGAACAAATTAGGAATGTATAAAGCAAATACCTGCATTCACTTATGTTTTCATTCGTTTCGAGTTATTTCGTCGGTATTTTTCCGCTGGTTCTCCGTGTACAAAGATAGATTAGATGTCATTTCAACGTTGTTTTACAGCATTGAAATGATTATCTATTCTATTATAGTGTACTCGGAGAACAGCGGGGAGGTGCTGCCGAAATTTACTTGAAATGGATGAAAACACAAGCGAATGAGTGTCTGCTCTATACATTCTTAATGGGATAGAAACCTTACCCCTGACAGCCGAAACACACACATACAACACGAATACACAACAAACGCACACATAAAACACATACACACTAACAACCCTACAACTAAGCGAAATCATAAATTGAAACACACATAAACAGAATACAACTCATACTTGGGTATCTTCAAATCTAACTTTGTTAATCGATAATTTATTATTTTCAACGACAAACTTGCCTCTACGGATTTTCTTCTTTATCAGTAAACACTCGTTCTTAGATTTCTCAATATAGTCATCATAACCTACAATTTATATATTATACAGTCTAACATGACCCATGAGTACATCAGAATTAAGGACTGGATGTATGTGAATTGGCAACAACGGATGCAATCTAAGTTTGTCGCAGGAGTTGCTGCTTTCATTGAATTTGCACGCGCACATAATAAGCAAGTGTTAGAGAAGATTCTCTGCCCGTGCGATAAATGTGGGAATAAGTTCTTGTAGGGTTACTAGGCACACTGAGGAGGCTCTACAAGGCATCGACCATGCCAAATTAAAATTTTTAGGTGCCGAACAACCCGAAGCAAGATCGTTAACTAGAGATTAGGCGAAAACTATGCATGCTAAACACTTTAACCCTAAGTGAATACAAAATACAACCTTTGTAGATCGGTCCTTCACTTCTTAAGCTCCGTGATGTAGTCCCTTCGCTGCGATCAATCAACTCCCGGACTCTCGGACGACTCCATGACGAAATTGCAACGGTATTGCTTAAAGTCTTCGAGGCCGAAGATGATCTACGTCGAGGGAATACGGACACAAGCTTCTACTTCACTAATCAAAGAATTAGTGAAGCAAACACCCTAAACTAAAGTGCTAGTCTAGTAGAAGATGGTGAGATAGGAAATGGGTACACTTTAGAATTTCATTTCTCTTTGTATCTCTCTCTTTTTCAAACCCTAGAAAGAAAATCTTGAGGAAGAAGAAGATGAGCTCAAATGAGAATGGATTTTTCCAAGAGAGAGAATGAGCTAACCATGGTGAGTGAGTATCATATACTTGACCCATGTAGAGACATAACCATGGTGAGTTATAGTGGTTAGGTTTATAAAATCCTAAGTTAAAACAAAACTAGTGGACTTTGGTCAATGCATTAACAAGCTTCATGAAGCTTCATGCATTTGAACAATTATCCACTAATTTTGTATTTACTTTGTAAATTAAAACCTCACCAATATAATTCCAATGGTGTATGTCTCATACACCCATGATAGTTTTATCAACAACCATGATACAATTTGTACACTTATAAATATATATCACATATGTATTAACTTGTGCACAAGTGAGAAAAATAAATGCTTAAGTGAACCAATGTTAGTTAATGTAAATTAGTATATCACATATACAATTATACACTAAATTATTAAATCAATACTTGACTTAATAATCCGGTCATATCACATATAACCGACTAACATCCAATGTATCGACTTATCGAATCAACCCTTGATTCGATAACTTGGTTATATCGCATATAACCGATCGACACAAGTATCGCGAGAATAGAATACGGTATCACATACACGCATTATTCTCGGACCCGTACATATCACATATGCGCTCCTATCTCGTTTTGCCTGAGCCAGTATAACCTCTATGTAGGACTCTAAAGACTCGTCAATATGCCGGCAGTAGGTGATGATCATATCAAGCACCCACAAGCCGTCAGCGGTACTAGCTGGACGTAACGGCTACCCGGGTATTGAGCGATCAGAAGATCAGCAAGCAAGCCCGCTCCAACTCCTGCAAAAGCCTGACAGTGACACTACCGTACAGTCTGGTCTCCTCGTCTGATATGTCGCATATCAAGTCTAGGGGTGGTAAACGTCAGACCCCAATAACCGATAGGTCATGCCGATGTGAGGCTCATAACGGGTCGAGAAACTACTGGTAACACTTACCAGTAAATCTCTAAACCAGCCCTGGCCAGGGACTTCCCTGTTACGGCCAATCGAGCATAGCGCAAGATCAACCCCCAATACCGGGAGAGACGAAACCCCTCCTATCGCTCATTGCCTCCATGTGACTCGGGACTGTACCCAAAAACCACCGTTTTGCATGCCCTCTTGGACGTGGTAAGGTGGAAATCAAAGCATAGTGGGAATCACACAAGACTCTATGACGATCTCGGGTCTACAGACTACCCTGTACCAGTGTCACCAGAGAACTGCCATCTGACGTAAGGTATAATACCATCTGGGAGTTCTCGGCGAGTCCGTCCAGTGTACCCAGTCTCCACTGAGCACCCGTATATCATCTCTGATGTCAAACACCAATGGATATGGGATCATCCATCGCCCATCTGTATAGGTCGAGAAGGTATACGCTAGTCTGCTCTGGTATATCGATGCCCCATCTCGATACGCCCATGGCTAGGGACCTTGAAGGATGTACTTATGGACTACCATGTCCCCACTAGTATGATCCGCATCATAGTCCAGGTAGTCAAGTACACATCCTAAGGGCTTTACCAACATGTAACAGAGAGACAATCAGTATACACGTTAAGGTAAAGGGTAACCAGATAGCATACTATCATGTCGAGCAAAAAAGTCCTCCCTATATATGTCCAAGCATCCACTACAATATACATCACATGTATAGTAATGGCCTCTAGGGCATACATATAACTAACAATCTCCCACTTGCACTAGGGCCATCTGATAACAGTGGTTGTAGTATCGCATACTCAACCATCCCATAAAAGTCTCTCTCTAGGAAATGGCTTTTGTGAGTGGATCCGCCGTGTTGTCCTCTGAGTCTACTCTCCTGACCTCGATCCCCTGGAGATCAACCATCTCCATGATCAGGTGACACTGCCTTAGAATATGTCTGGATCACTGATGGGACGGGCGTTCCTAGGCATAAGCCATAACTCCATTGTCATACAATGGTAGGAACGAAGTTCATCTCATGAACAAATATACACCCAGACTTCCTCTTTGGTAGTATCTTTGGTAACGATGTATCTTGCCTTTAATCGTCTAGTATGTCATGGTATCTAGCTTGGAACTCTTCCAACATACCGTCCCTATACTGAGGGTAAAGACAATGCCTGTGACTGACATTCAGTCGTCCTTATCACCCTGGAACCCTTCCAGTGATTCTCCCTAGGATCGATTGATACCATCTCACTACAACTAGTGAGAATCCTAACATCCAATTAGATCTATTCTCATAGATCCAAAACCCAGGATTTAGTAGGTATCATTTTGATCCTATATGGAGAATCCTTGTGATAAGCGGAGATTGATCGAGCGTAGCATAGGAAACCTCTTCCCTATCAAGAGTATGTCATCCACGTACTCTATGAGGATCGCCACCATACTCCCTACTACCTTTTTGTATATACAAGGTTCATCTACCATTTTGATGAAGTCAAACTCTTTGACTCCCACATCAAAACAGACGTTCCAACTCCGCGATGCCTGCTTTATCACATAAAACATCTTGCACACGTTTCCGCTGCTCCCACTGTCTACGAAGCCCTCTGACTGTGTACTTACAGACTCTCTCTTCTAAAATATCATTTAGAAAAGCAGTCATGACACCCAACCACCAGATATCGTAGTCATGGTATGTAGCCGTGGTAAGTAGGATCTGGATGGACTTAAGCATATGCCTCGGAAAAGGTTTCATCATTAGCCACAACTGGTCTATGATGCAAATCTTTAACAAGTCTAGCTTTGAAAGTCTTAACTTTTTCATGTACACCAAGTAATCTTCTCAAAATATACTTGCTCCTGATTGGGATTTAACCCTTCAGATAAAGCAACCAAAGTCCATACTTTGTTGGTGTATAAGGATTCCATCTCAGATGGCTAAGCATCCAGCCATTCTTACAGAGTCCCACTCCTGATGGCCAGCTCGAAACTAGTTGGGTCATCATCTCATGATGCATTCCTCGCTCCCACTGTCATAGAGAAACCGAAGTATCTCTCAGGTGGATGAGGAGCCCTACTAGATCGGCGGAAAGGCTGAGGTTCGTTGGAATCTACTGAATCCTTTGGTTCTACCAAATAATCTGCTTTAGCTTGTATAGCTGGAACTCTTTCCAGTTCTACCTCATGACCACTAATTTCTTCTCAAGAAATTCCCTTTCACAAAGGTGGTATGTTGAGAAACAAAACATTTTTGTTCCTCGGTATGGTAGAAGATATTCCCTTGCTAATGCTTGGGATATCCAACAAACTTCCACAGATCTGACTTTGCCTCGAACTTGTCCGGATTTTGCTTTTATACATAGGCCGGACAACCCCAAATCTTAACTGACTTAAGAGATGGGCTCTTGCCTTTCCATATCTCATATGAAGTGGTAGGCAACTGATTTGATCCGAACCCTGTTCAATAGGTATGCAACTTCATAAGTGCATAACTCCCAAAAGGAAATAGGTAACTCAGTAGTACTCATCATAGAGCACACCTTATCATATAGGGTGTGATTGCTCCGCCCCGATATACCATCGTGCTATGGTGTATACGGAGGAGTAATGCTGAGAGAGAATCTCATTCTCCTTTAGAATAGTCCAGGAATTCCGTGCTCAAGTATTCTCCTCCCTGATCTCATCAAAGGACATAATACTTATTCCCGTTTTGGTTCTCTACTTCCAACTTATATTCTGTGAATATCTCAAAAGGTTCGGACTTATGTTTCAACAGGAATATATGTCTGAATCTTGAGAGATCATCAGAGAATGTAATGAAGTACAAAGAACCGGTCTTGGCATGTGTAGACAGGGGACCTTCATACATCAACATGTATTATCCCAAGAGTTCACTAACTCTTTCTCTGTTTCCAATAAACAGAGCTATGGTCATCTTATCTCTGTGACATGACCGGCAAGTTTCAGAAGATGTAAATTTAAACTAATTTAAATATGCATCTATATGTAACCTCAGCTAGTCGGGTCGCATTGATATGACCTAGTCTACAATACCTCAAGAAGAATTCGTTCATGTCTGAACTCTTCCTCTTGTGTGTGTTCTGTATACTAAGAACTTGTAGTTCGATTTAGAACATCAATGCTTTTAGATAACGTGCCTGAACCGTTCAACTTTTGATATAAGAAATGTTCAAAACATAATCCAACAATACAAAATTATATCCTATTTTTATTAATTAAAGAGAATGATATGATGTTGTATATCAGGTTCGGTATCTAACGACATTTGTTCAGAATCAATGTATTCTGGTAATACAGGGTGATAGTGACCAACAGACTTGGCTGCAACACTTGCACCGTTTTCTGTCTCATGAAACTTATCACCCGTTCTCAGTTCTCTACCTTTCTGTAGCCCATGTAACAGATTACATATACGGGATCCTGATCCGGTATCTCATACCCAGGATGTAAAGGATACTGAGAAACAATTCTCTGTAATGAACACACCCGAAGATGATGCATCAGTATGCACTTTCTTCATTTGGGCGGCACGGGAAATCTGGTATTCCCAAATTTCCCGCTCGGTCTTATAACATTTATAAATTGGAGCGGAACAACGTTCCCCGGCTCAGTATAACAAGCGGGTTCGGTCAATACATCCGTATTATTATCTTGATTAAGGCGTGATATGGTCGCTACCTGGAGAGAGAGAGAAGAAAACACTCAGCGTATACTCTTGTAAGATTAGATTGGTTATATATTTTATCTAATCAGGATGGCTCCCACTGTTTTTATCAAATCTTCCTTCAAATCCTAAAAGGAAAGACTAGCCGGGATTAATTACACGCTACAAGTTCGCCAATCTTTCAGCCAGGCCAGTGTCGGTACTTTGAGGGAGGTCCCCCGTGCTTTCGCACGAACCTAATTAATGTAAACCTCGTTTTCCCAGAGGCGTAACCCCGTTGACACCTTTCTAGACACCTACTTGATCGGCTAATTGTAATGTGTAAAACTCTTCCAGGAGTAATTCTTACTCGCAGCGGGTATCAGGATCCAACTATCTCATAGAAGGTATGCAATCTCATTGCAAATTTCAACACTTGAAATTCCCGATAATTTTGCCCCTAACCTCCTATGTCCTTGACAAAGGCCAACAAACCATAGGATGCTAGTCAAGTTCAACCCGTCATTTCTTGATTGAATTAAACCCACCCGCACGACCCTTGACAAAGGCCAACAAGGTCGTACGACTACCCTAACCCAATCTGCATCATATGCATAAGCAGATAAGCACTAGTTAGCTACCGCACACTACGCCTTGACAAAGGCCAACAAACGCAGCACGAATACTAGCTACTACTTATCTGAAATGACGGAGGGCTACGACAGGTTTTTCTGAAAACCTATTGCGTAATGAACTTGATATCGTTGTAGAATCAAATGATTTTGAAATGGAGTGTTTTTGAGGCTTTTCTAGTTTTGCTAAAGGGGTCACTCCCGGTGAAGGGATCGTCGGCCCTTTCCTCATCGAATAAGGTGCAGGACATATCATATATACCACTATGCAAAGCAAGAACTATAGAAGCAATCAAAAGACAAACCGAGTGTTGTAGAATCTGCCAGTTATTGCTAAAGGGGTCACTCCCGGTGAAGGGATCTCGGCCCTTTCCTCATCGAATAAGGTGCAGGATGTTCTACAAGGGACACCGCGATGCAAAGCAAGAACTGTAGCTACCTGTTTTTGAAAATTCGATTCCACAACATCATTTAGGTTTCTTTTTCTTTCATTGATCACATTAATGAAGTCCCATCATTTAAGTTACCTAAACATCACAGATAAATACGACGTACACTTATGCCATCCACATTCGCCTCGATGTCCCCTCGTGCACCGTTAGGTTAGGTAACTAACGGCAGAGCGGGGCAGGGCTAGCGCGGGTGTAAAACATAAGTAACGTCTACATAATATTTCATATATACTATATACTGTATCTATCACAGAACATCACATGATCACATCACATATATCGCAGCAGAAGAATCATATGAAACATTGGATATACTAGGATGTCCGTGTTTTCAATACGAGCCAGTATAAAACACGGATTCCACGGTCGCGATGAATAGCCAAACCCATACCCCTAGACCCCTACGAGAGCGGCAAGCAACCCTACCAATTCTAGAGTTAGGAGACCCGGACTCGACTCCTCGAGTTGATCTCCCACTGGACTCCAGAACCCGGTTACTTGTGCCCTCCTCCTTGGGTCTATCCTAGTGCGGAAAAGTAAATAATATACAAAATGTGACATCTTCCGCAACCTGGAAGTGCCCCAATAAAAGAATATTACATACAAGTTTTTACATGAATGAAAATGAAAAACACTCATCTCACATAAAAACCCCCCGGCTATTCAAAACGCGACGATCCAATATAACATATCCAGCAACACATAACATCACATGTCATCAACGTAAGTAAATATGCGCATCCCAATTGTCGTTGACCTATAGCAATGAAACCGGCGATATCACATATTACACTTACGGTCACAGAAAAGAAAATGTAAAACTACAACAGTTGGAATCCGCAACCTATTTAGACATCGCATGCCTAATCAAATGAATTCCTTAGACATCGCATGCCTAACATTTATAAACCCCGCATTTTAGTCTCATTATCGAAAACTCTTTTCAATATCAAGTCGGGCAATTCAACAAGATTCCCGGCATCCTGACCGAATGCTCGTCGCAAACTTTAGTAGACGGCCGCACCCCCGATACCATCGACGAAGTGAACTAAGGCGGAACACCGCTGCCGCGAGCACCCGAACGGATGCTTTCGGCGACGGGGTTCTCCTACAGTCACTTGGTTGAGGTTATGGGGCGTGGCTATCTATTAAGTTTATCGGCGAGTATCCACGTACGCTACGCGATTGCGACGGACTTTTGATCACATCAAAATCCCGTGGCAACCGATCATTTGAGACTAAACTGCTATGTTTATAACATCCAGATTAGTTATCTCATAACTATTTGTGGATTCCAAATATTGTATCACATTCCAGATAAATAGACAATGTTAAATTTTCCGATCGAATAATCAAACACCCAAGTTTTCCCAAATAGTTCTCAACACTTGAGGGGAGTTTAAAAACATCCATCACATGCCACAGTACCAACGGTCTAGCCGTAGAAGAGTCAAGCCAACGCTTCACATGTGGCACGCCGTACTGCCCCAAACCCTAAGGTTCAAAGAGCAGTTCAAGACGGTCACATAATCGAATTAAGGTTTGTTGTCTTCTAGAGGGTCCATTGCGTAACTTGCACGATCTAGACGTTCTTAAACAAACGGAAAAATCCAACACTTGGAAATTTTCTGGGTCGGGGAAAAAGTGAGTTATTGATATCAGATCAAACTTTTTAACAGTTTCTAAATATCCGGAAAACCCAACGAAATTAAAAATTCCGATCGAAACAACGACTACAAAATAAACCCCAAAATACTCAACACTTGAGTCAGGTTAAAAATACCCATAAAATTCAAATCACAGATACAAGAATTACCGTGCAAAAAACATGACATAATCACACTGTACGGCCGCGGATCCGCGGCCCAAGCAGGGTATGGCCGCGGTTCCGCGGCGTGATGTAGGGATTACGTCATCGAATTTCACAGTAAAGCTTAAAAAACCCTGTTGAATTTTTTAGATATTTTTAATTCAGAAAAATCCCAATTTTGAAAAAATTTACAGAGAGGGGGTTAACTTTGACACGTTAGGGTTCGATCGGAGTTTTAACATCGTTAACATATCGCCTAATACTCTAGCTAGTCTCTAATACCACTGTAGGGTTACTAGGCACACTAAGGAGGCTCTACAAGGTATCGACCATGCCAAATTAAAATTTTTAGGTGCCAAACAACCCGAAGCAAGATCGTTAACTAGAGATTAGGCGAAAACTAAGCATGCTAAACACTTTAACCCTAAGTGAATACGAAATACAACCTTTGTAGATCGGTCCTTCACTTCTTAGGCTCCGTGATGTAGTCCCTTCGCTGCGATCAATCAACTCCCGGACTCTCGGACGACTCCATGACGAAATTGCAACGGTATTGCTTGAAGTCTTCGAGACCGAAGATGATCTACGTCGAGGGAATACGGACACAAGCTTCTACTTCACTAATCAAAGAATTAGTGAAGCAAACACCCTAAACTAAAGTGCTAGTCTAGTAGAGGATGGTGAGATAGGAAATGGGTACACTTTAGAATTTCATTTCTCACTTTGTATCTCTCTCTTTTTCAAACCCTAGAAAGAAAATCTTGAGGAAGAAGAAGAAGAGCTCAAATGAGAATGGATTTTTCCAAGAGAGAGAATGAGCTAACCATGGTGAGTGAGTATCATATACTTGACCCATGTAGAGACATAACCATGGTGAGTTATAGTGGTTAGGTTTATAAAATCCTAAGTTAAAACAAAACTAGTGGACTTTGGTCAATGCATTAACAGGCTTCATGAAGCTTCATGCATTTGAACAATTATCCACTAATTTTGTATTTACTTTGTAAATTAAAACCTCACCAATATAATTCCAATGGTGTATGTCTCATACACCCATGATAGTTGTATCAACAACCATGATACAATTTGTACACTTATAAATATATATCACATATATATTAACTTGTGCACAAGTGAGAAAAATAAATGCTTAAGTGAACCAGTATTAGTTAATGTAAATTAGTATATCACATATACAATTATACACTAAATTATTAAATCAATACTTGACTTAATAATTCAGTCATATCACATATAACCGACTAACATCTAATGTATCGACTTATCGAATCAACCCTTGATTCGATAACTTGGTTATATCGCATATAACCGATCGACACAAGCATCGCGAGAATAGAATACAGTATCACATACACGCATTATTCTCGGACCCGCACATATCACATATGCGCTCCTATCTCGTTTTACCTGAGCCAGTATAACCTCTATGTAGGACTCTAAAGATTCGTCAATACGCCGGCAGTAGGTGATGATCATATCAAGCACCCACAAGCCGTCAGCGGTACTAGCTGGACGTAACGGCTACCTGGGTATTGAGCGATCAGAAGATCAGCAAGCAAGCCCGCTCCAACTCCTGCAAAAGCCTGACAGTGACACTACCGTACAGTCCGGTCTCCTCGTCTGATATGTCGCATATCAAGTCTAGGGGTGGTAAACGTCAGACCCCAATAACCAATAGGTCATGCCGATGTGAGGCTCATAACGGGTCGAGAAACTACTGGTAACACTTACCAGTAAATCTCTAAACCAGCCTTGGCCAGGGACTTCCCTGTTACGGCCAATCGAGCATAGCGCAAGATCAACCCCCAATACCGGGAGAGACGAAACCCCTCCTATCGCTCATTGCCTCCATGTGACTCGGGACTGTACCCAAAAATCACCGTTTTGCACGCCCTCTTGGACGTGGTAAGGTGGAAATCAAAGCACAGTGGGAATCACACAAGACTCTATGACGATCTCGGGTCTACAGACTACCCTGTACCAGTGTCACCAGAGAACTGCCATCTGACGTAAGGTATAATACCATCTGGGAGTTCTCGGCGAGTCCGTCCAGTGTACCCAGTCACCACTGAGCACCCGTATATCATCTCTGATGTCAAACACCAATGGATATGGGATCATCCATCTCCCATCTGTATGGGTCGAGAAGGTATACGCTAGTCTGCTCTGGTATATCGATGCCCCGTCTCGATACGGCCATGACTAGGAACCTTGAAGGATGTACTTATGGACTACCATGTCCCCACTAGTATGATCCGCATCATAGTCCAGGTAGTCAAGTACACATCCTAAGGGCTTTACCAACATGTAACAGAGAGACAATCAGTATACACGTTAAGGTAAAGGGTAACCAGATAGCATACTATCATGTCGAGCAAGAAAGTCCTCCCTATATATGTCCAAGCATCCACTACAATATACATCACATGTATAGTAATGGCCTCTAGGGCATACATATAACTAACAGTTCTGGCAGAAAGTGGAAACGTAGAGCTTCACATAGTTAAATATGGTTTTACTAGATTTTAGACAACTTGGCTATATCACATGGAAGGACAAGAAGAAAATGGTAATGCGGCAAAAGAAGAAGGAGAAGACGGTTATGTGGCAGAAGAAGAAGAAGACGATAACTTCTTTCCAGAAGAAAAAATAAAGGATATGGTAGAGGCCGCCCTCGGTGATAGTATTTCTACTGAAGATGACATTCCTTCCGGTCAAGGACCATGTGTGGATAAATATGAAAAGTTCATGAATGATACTAGAAGACCAATTTATGAGATTGCAAAGTATTCCTCCCTATTATGGTCCGTCCAACTTTTCTAGATTAAGTGCCTAAATGGATGGAGCAACAAGTCATTCACGATGCTTCTAAAGTTCCTGAAAGATTCTATGCCCCCGGAAAATAACGTGCCCGATAGCTGGTACGAAGCCCAGAAGATGTTGTTCTATTTGGGTCTGAAGTGTGAGAAGATTCCTGCATGTCCTAAAAATTGCATGTTGTACCGGAAAGAGAATTCAAATTTGAAAGAGTGTCTAACATGCAGAGATGCCAGGTATAAACCGAAAGAATCTGATAAGAAGCCCGATATACCTGTCAAGATAGCACGATACTTTCCCATAACACAGAGGCTATTCAGGTGCAAGAAAACAGTCGAGGCAATGATTTGGCATCACCGTGCTGCTCCAAGCGAAAATGGAAAAATGAGTCATCCAAGAGATTCATCGGCATGGAAGGATTTCGATAGGAGGCATGAAATATTCAATAGTGATTCTCGCAATGTCAGGCTCAGACTCGCTAGTGATGGTTTCTGCCCATTCAACTATATGGCTGGAAGCCGCATCACATAGCAATGATAGTTAATAATCTGTCGCTTTGGTTGGTTATGGATCAATCCTACTTTATAATGTATCTTCTTATTGACGGACCAAACTCACCGGGAAACAATATCAACGTATATCTTCGACCTCTGATCGACGAGTTAAAATCTTTATTCATTGATGGTGTAGAGACTTACGATGCAAACACAAATACAACCTTCACAATGCGTGCGGCTTTAATGTGGACAATTAATGACTTTCTGAAAGTGTATGTTAGCTCCACCACTGGGTTTTACTAGCATCAAGCATGCCGTTTTTTAAAAATTAGTTGTGTTAATCTACACTAACCAAGATCTTAAATTAGATGATTAGGGTTTAACTATGATATAAACAAAACTATACTAAGAGAACGAAACTACAACCTTTGTAGATCGTGTCCTTCTCTTCAAATGCTCCGGGTTGTAGTCCACGCGACTCTACTGGACTCCACTTGAAAAAGGTGCAAGCTTCCTCCTATGACTTTCGTGCCGAAGATGATCTATCCGAAGCTCCTCTAGCTCAAGCTACCTCTTCACTAAATTATCTTTAGTGAAGAAAACGCACTACACTTGATTGCTAATCAAGTGTAGGATAGTGAAGTAGGGGTGTTTGGCTCACTAGGTTGATGCAAAGCCCTATGATTCACATCACATGTGAGGGGTAGGGCTTTGAGGTGGAAGAAGATAGAGATGAAAGAAGCTAGAGAGCAAAATAAGCTCAAGTCAAGAAAAATGACTAAGTCTAGAATGAAGTGAAGAATAGCTCTCTCTTGAGCTCACATATTCAAGAATGGAATTATTTTCAATAATAAATTGCAACCATACTTGAATAGTGAGTCAAGACTAATAAAAAATGATAAAGCCCATGCTTCAGACCATACTCAAAATATCTCCTCATTTTTCCACCTTTTATTCTATTTTCTAAAAATAGAAAATCAATACACATACACACACACACATATAAAACATAAATATATATAAAGAAAAGAAAATAATTAGTGAGCTAATAATATTAGTTAATATATAATTATATCAAATATAAATATATATATCATATTATTAAATCAACATTTGATTTAATAATCCGGTCATATCACATATAACCGACTAATATCATTTATTTGTATATCATATTATCAAATCAACACTTGATTCGATAATCCGGTTATATCACATATAACCTGATAACATAGAACCGCCAGATTAGAATACGATATCACATACTCGAATTTAATCAGGCCCCCTGCACATATCAACATATGCGCCCTAGTTCGTTTCGCTTGAATTAGGAAATTTCTGTGTGGGACTCTAAAGACTCGTCAATACGATAGCAATAGATGATGATCACATCGGTCACCCACAAGCCGTCAGCGGTACTAGCTGGACGTAACGGCTACGCAGATATTGAGCGATTAGAAGATCAGCAAGCAAGCTTGTCCAAAATCTCATGAAGCTTATAAGCAACACTTACCGTACAGTCCGGTCTCTTTATCTGATATGTCGCATATCGAGTCTAGGGGTGGAATCGTCAGACCCCAGTAACTTGATAAGTCATGTCGATGTATGGCTCATAACGGTTCAAGAAACTACTGATAACACTTACCAGTAAATCTCATCAACAGCCCTGGCCAGGGACTTCCTGTTATAGCCAATCGAGTATAGCGCAACATCAACTCCCAATACTGGGAGAGACGAAACCCCTCTTATCGCTCATTGCTTCTATGTGACTCGGGACTGTACCCAAAATCCACTTGTTTGCACGACTCCTTTGAGCCGTGGTAGGGAGTAAATCAAAGCACAATGGGAGCCACACAAGACTCTATAACGATCTCAGTTTTACTGACTAACCTGTACCAGTGTCACCAGAGAACTGCTATCTGACGACAGGTATAGTACCAACTAGGAGTTCTCGGTGAGTCCTGTTCGGTGTACCCATTCTCTAATGAGCATCTGTGTACAATTTTTGATGTCAAACACCAATGGATATGGGATCAACCATCGCCCCCATACAGGATCAAGAAACGTACACACTAGTCTACTCTGGTGTATCGATGCCCTGTCTCGATATACCATCGACTAAGAACAATTAAAGGATGTACTTGTGGACTACCCAGGTCCCAGTAGTATGATCCGCATCATAGTCCTGGTAGTCAAGCCTACACCCTAAGGGCTTTATCAACATGTATATGAGAGACAGTATAATAATATCAGTGAACATATTAAGATAAAGGCAACCAGATAGCATACTATCATGTCGAGCAAGAAATTCCTCTATATATATGTCCAAGCATCCACTATAATATACATCAATGTACAATAATGGGCTCTAGGGCATACATATCCCTAACAATCTTCCACTTGCACTAAGGCCAGCTGTTGTAGTATCTCATACCCAACATCCCAAATAGTCTCTCGAATTGCGTCTGGGAAAGGGCCTTCGTGAGTGGATCTACTACGTTGTCCTTCATGTCAACTCTCCTGACCTCGATCTCCTGGCGATCAGCTATCTTCCGGATCAGGTGATACCGCCAAAGAATATGTCTGGATCTCTGATGGGACCGGGGTTCCTTGGCCAAAGCCACAGCTCCATTGTTATCACAATACACAGGTATTGGATGCTCAATGGATTGAACCACACCAAGTTTGGCTATGAACTTCTTCATCCAGACAGCCTCTTTGGCAGTATCGTTGGCAGCGATGTATTCAGCCTCCATCGTCGAGTCTGCTACGTTATCTTGCTTGGAACTCTTCCAACATACCGCCCCTCCATTGAGGGTAAAGACAAAACCCGAGACCGACTTACTGTCGTTCTTATCACTCTGGAAGCTCGAATCGGTAAAGGACTCCACCTGGAGTTCACCGTTACCATACACCAAGAATATTTCTTTAGTCCTTCTCTAGTACTTATGTTCTTCACAGCTGTCCAGTGGTTTTTCCCAGGATCTGATTGATACCTACTCACTACACCTAGTGAGTAAGCTACATCTGGTCTGGTACATAACATCGCATACATGATTGACCCGACTGCCGAAGCATAGGGTATCCCCTGCATGCGAGCCCTCTCCAAATTAGTCTTTGGAGAAAGTGATTCCTGAGCAAGTGGGTAAATTACCACGCTTAGAATCTTCCATACTAAACCTTTTTAGTATGGTGTCTATGTACCTGGATTGGGACAATCTCAACATTCGTTTAGATCTATCTCTATAGATCTTAATCCCCAGGATGTAGGAGGTATCACCAAGATTTTTTATGGAGAGCTTGTGTAATAAGAAGAGCTTGACCGAGTGTAGCATAAGAACATCGTTTGCTATCAAGAGTATGTCATCCACGTACAATACGAGAAAGACAACCTTACTTTCTACAACTGTCCTGTATATACAAGGTTCATCTACATTTTTGATGAAGTCAAACTCTTTGATAGCTTCATCAAAACAAATGTTCCAGCTCTGCGATGCCTGCTTTAATTCGTAGATTGATTTAAGCAGCTTGCACACTCTCCAGCTGCTCCTACTATCTACGAAGCCCTCTAGCTGTGTCATGTACACGTTCTCTTCTAAATCACAATTTAGAAAAGCGGTCTTGACATACATCTGCCAGATTTCGTAGTCATGGTATGCAGCAATGGAAAGTAAAATCCTGATGGACTTAAGCATAGCCACTAGAGAAAAGGTTTCATCATAATCAACACCAGGTTGTTGACGAAAACCTTTTGCAACAAGTCCAGCGTTGAAAGTCTCAAATTTTCCATCTACAAAAATTTTCTTCTTAAAGACCCACTTGCTCCCGATGGGTTTTACCCCTTCAGGAGCAACTTCCAAAATTCATACTTTGTTGGTGTACATGGATTCCATCTCGGATCACATAGTATCCAGCCATTTCACAGAGTCACCACTTGTGATGGTATCTCTCAGGTGGATGAGGAACCCTACTAGATCTGCGGAATGGCTGGGGTCCGTTGGGTATTATTGGATCCTCTGGTTCCACTAAATCATCAGTTCTAGTTTGTGCAGCTGGAACTTCTTCCAGTTCTACCTCATTACCACTAATTTTTTTCACAAGAAATTCCTTTTCTAAAAAGGTGGCATTCCGAAAAACAAACACCTTTTATTTCTCGGTGTGGTAGAAGATATACTCTCGTGAATGTTTAGGATATCCAACAAACTTACATAGAACAGATCTTGCCTCGAGCTTGTCTGGAATTTGCTTTTTAATATAAGCCAGACAACCCCAAATCTTAATGAAATTAAGACATGGTCTCTTCCCTTCCCATATCTCATATAGAGTGGTATGCACTGATTTGGTCGGAACCCTATTCAATACGTATGCAGCCGTCTCAAGTGCATAACCCCAAAAAGAAATAGGCAACTCAGCAGTATACATCATAGAGCGCACCATATCTAATAGGGTGTGATTCCTCAGCTCCGATATACCGTTGTGCTGTGGTGTATACTGTCACGCCCCGCTTCCCGATATACGGCAAGAGGACGCGACGAGGCCCGCTACGTATTTACTCAGAAGTAAACACACTCAGCGTATATAAGCAATATAAAGTAAAGTACACAAGAGACAGGAATGTAAATGAACAACAATTTTATTTATTAAACATTCTTTTACAAGTACAACTGAAATGTAAATACATGAGTAGAAAGCGATGCCTAAACAATGGCATAACTGAAAGAAAAAAATATATGTACAAGTGTCTAAAGCTCCGGGTCAAACGCAAACTGCTCCAAATCCTCAGTGCTGGGCTCGGTCTCTAAAGCGTCTGAAACACCTGAAAACATTCCAAAGAAGAAGAAAAGGAATGTCGTCAGCGAACAATCGCTCGGTAAGTCCTAAATGTAAGTAGAGATAGAATAGAAAGAAAGAGAATATAACTTATAATGTTTAATTATAATGTTAACGCTGTTATTTGTAGCTTGGTACAGAAAATGCCAGTGTATACGAGAGGAGTCCCACTATTCCGGAGACTAAGGTATAGGAACACAAGGAACCGTTCAGCCACGGTATAACGGCAATGGATATTCAGATTAGGTGTATTATGGTTACAGTCTCGTGCCACTTTTAACACCTTCCGTACCAATCTACCCCTTATAAACCCCGCGATGTCTTTTGTATTGATTGTATTGTTTTATTATATAGATGGATGACTTTCCGAAACCATGATATCAGTAAATGGAATGGATATAAATGGAAAGTTATGTAGACGGAGTATATCCATGGTTCGGTTCGGTCAATATAGATTGATATAGATTGGATAGACGGATTCATGTTGAATTGTAGTTTATACTTGAATCACATTCAAATCAGATTGATTAGATTGAGACTCAGTCTGAGTCAAACATTTTAAAAAGAACTTGAAATCCTGAATTAGTTTTGATGTTATCGGTAACTGCTGCACATGGACGGCAGGATTTGGGTCTTTTTCCAAGACAATTACCGTGTTGATAACACCGTTTGTTAGATTGTCTATCTTAAATAGGCAAGCACCCATATCTCCGACTCCCTGAGGCTCAAGAGACTGGTCCCGCTTAAACGTATATTTGCTAGGGTCCTTATTTTAATTTAGTATAACTTAAGGGGGTTTTATATAAAAATAGTTTGATATAATTTTAAAAATACACCTCAAGCATTTAATTATCGTCTTTAGGGTTTTCATGGATGTATATTTTATAAAAGTAAAATTTCTAGTGAGTAAAACCTCATTTGCATAGTATAGGGTATTTTATTGAAATATCGGTATTGTTTTGTATTTGGATGGTATTTTCATGTAATAGTGATTCCTTTTGAAAACTTGGAATATTTATATAATATAATTAAAGTAGATATTTTGATAATATATATATATATATATATATATATATATATATATATTTATTGAAATTAATTTTATTTATTTTCTTGTAGAGATCTCATTTTCTAAAGAAAAATGCATAAAAATTCCATCGAGATCGAATGCTCCTTTCGGAGGTCTGCATCTTGCTCTATTAGGCCTGAGGATGTATAATAATCTGCACCATCCCAAACGGGGTCCCCAAAAGTGGGTTGTAGAGGTGCAATTGCAAGAAATATGTGGACCGGATCGCATGCATAGTCCTAGTGAAGAAGCTCATCGATGTCGGCTTCATCAAGGAAGATAAATATGTGGACTGGATCGCTTGCATAGTCCCAGTGAAGAAGAAAAATGGGCAGATCCGAGTTTGTGTCGATTTCAGGGACCTCAACAAGGCTTGTCCTAAAGACGACTTCCCGCTACCGGTCATGGAAATGATGGTCGATGACACCTCAAATTACAAGGTGTTCACCTTTATGGATGGATTGTCGGGATATAATCAGATCAAGATGTCGCCTGAGGATGAGAAACACACGGCATTTCGAACCCCGATCGGAATATACTGCTACAAAGTGATGCCGTTCGGACTGAAGAACGCAGGTGCTACATATCAAAGGGCAATGACTAATATCTTTGATGACCTAATCCATAAATTCGTCGAATGCTATGTTGATGACCTGGTCGTCAAGACTAAAGCTAAGGCCGATCACATCTAAGATCTTAGGACCGTTCTCACCAGACTGAGGGAGTACGATCTGAAAATGAATCCTCTGAAGTGCGCTTTTGGCGTGTCATCGGGAAAATTCCTGGGCTTTATAGTCCGACATCGAGGGATTGAAGTTGACCCATCCAAGATAAAGGCCATCATGGAGATGCACCCTCCGAAGAATCTGACGCGGCTAAGATCTTTTCATGCGCTTAGTCGGTTGCCAGCAATTCGGATGTTGACTTCACAGAAAGAGCTTATGGAAGACTTTCGGAGATTCGAGTTGGAGATCGTGTTACCGCATTCTTCAGGACAGTTGATGCAGCTGTAAGTACAGTCATCATTAATCGAGAGTATTAAAGCAGCACAGTCGAAGGACCCAAAATTGCAAAGGTTTCGAGAACAGGTTGAAGCTGGATTTCGAACGGACTAGTTAATTCATGAAGATGGTTCGTTGCGATATGGTAGCTGTTTGTGTGTGCCAAAAGGAGATATTCGCGAAGAAGTTATGAAGGAGGCACACAGTTCCACGTATTCCATACATCCAGGAGGCACGAAGATGTACCGTGATCTACGATAGCTTTTCTGGTAAGAAGGCATGAAAAGGGAGATTGCTCGCTTTGTAGCGAAGTACTTGGTGTGTCAGCAAGTTAAAGCTGAACATCAAAGGGTTGCTGGTTTATTGCAACCACTTCCGATTCCTCAATGGAAGTGGGAACATATAACCATGGATTTCGTGACGGCTTTACCGCGGAGTCCAAAGAGCAACAATGCTGTTTGGGTGATTGTTGATCGATTGACCAAGGCAGCTCATTTCATACCATTTCGAGTTGGTCAATCAACAGAAGCATTGGCAGAACGGTACATGCAGGAGATTGTGAGATTGCATGGAGTACCTGTGAGTATCGTGTCCGACCGTGACACCCGATTCTTATCACACTTCTGGAGGAGCTTATAGGAATGTTTGGAGACGCGAATGAAGTTTAGCATAGCTTATCATCCTCAGACAGATGGCCAGTCGGAAAGAACGATCCAAACTCTTGAAGACATGTTAAGAGCTTGCATGTTAGACTTCAAGAGTTCATGGGAGGATCATCTACACTTGGTGGAGTTTTCTTACAATAACAGTTTTCAGGCGACTAGTCTGATGGCTCCATTCGAAACATTATATGGTCGCAATTGTCGTTCACCTGTTTGTTGGGACCGGATTTGATCGTGCAAACAGTGGAAAAAGTTAATACTATCCGGAATCTTATGAAGGCTGCACAAGATCGGCAGAAAAGTTGGGCCGATAGATCGAGAAGACCTCTAGAGTTCGCTGTTGGTGATCTAGTATTCTTGAAGAAATCACCGACTAGAGGAATGATTCGCTTTGGGAGTCGAGAAAAGCTTATTCCTCGATTCGTTGGACCTTTCAAGATTTTGGAGCGTGTTTGAAAAGTGGCTTATCGTTTGGTGTTACCGCAATCTTTGATGAATGTTCATAACGTGTTTCATGTATCTCAACTCCATAAATATGTTCGAGATGAAACACACGTGCTGGATCATTCGGAGCTGACTGCACGTGAAGATTTAACCTTTGAGGAACGACCGATGTCGATTGTGGATCGAAGAGAAAAAGTTCTTAAGAACAAGGTTACCCCTCTTGTACTTGTTTCTTTGGGGAAATCGCTCACATGGAGAATCAACTTGGGAACGAGAAGACAAAATCCGACAGAAGTTTCCACATCTATTCTTGTAGTTTCTTGATTATTTATCCCTTCTTGTTCTTGGAATTTCGAGGACGAAATTCTTTTTGTAGTTGGGTATAATGTAACAACCTAGTTCATTTATACCAATTCCAGTTCCCGTATTTTACTTATCTGTGGTATTTTCTTGATTTATCATGTTTTGGGTGCGAATGGTGTTTTACATTTTTACATCGCTTTCGACCCGACCCGCTTGCTTGAACCTGTTAGATTCATATTTATGAATTATCCTGACTTGTTACGTAGACTGTGCATTTTCATGTTTAGTACATACTGGCATTTTATCTGGCATTGTATCTTTTACCATATAACATTTTAAGTCACGTAAAATAATTTAAAATTACATAACTTAGCCTGCATGATACCCCTAACTCCGTGGTAGTATCCGCGCATCTTGTTCTCCCCCCGTTCAATGAAACGGACGTGTTTGGATGGCTACGCGCACGTACGTGCATCCATTCTTGGGGGTATGCATTTTCGTTACCTAAGCTTTCATTTTGAATTTTGAAAGTCGCATATATTTTTCATATTTTAAAACTGAAATTTTAGACCCCACTCGGGCGCGTTTTGGAATATTTTGTATCCCGCCAAAAATTCAAATTTATTTAATATAATATTTATATTTAAAATTTTCTTAACAGCTTCAAAATTTTATTTAACCAACGAAATCTTTTTAAATCAAATCGTAACTTTAATAACAACCATATCTCTCTTTCTTCATCTGGTCCCACCACACTCACTCTCTCTTTCTTTTCTTCTCTTTTTCTTTCTCTCTCAGCCCCTCTCTCTCTCGCCGTCTCTCTCCTCTTTCTTTCTCTTTCTCTCTCCCCCGCTGTCTCTCTCTCTCTCTTCTTTCTCTCTCTTCTCGGAGTTACTGTGTGTTCCTCGAGTGTGGTCACCACGCCGCGCTATCGTCATCTCCCTCCTTCACGTTTCCTCTTCTCCTTTGTTTAAATCCCACGAGAACCCATACTGCCGCTACGAGAAAGCCCTAGCCCCATCGCGCTCGCCTCGTCGCCGTCATTGCCCTCTCACCTTCGTCTCCGCGCCTTCTCCGACTCACCTTCTCCTCTCCTCCTCACCCTCGTACTCACCTCCACGCATCCCTCTCTTCTCTCGAGCCTGCACACGCACTCGCGAGAACCCTAACTCTGCCGACCGACCATCTCGTCGGCCTTTCCTCATCGTCGTCGTCTCCCTCACACCCTCGACCTCGCCTCCACCATCTCATCGCTCCTAATCCCTCAGCTACCATTGCTACCTCCTTCTCCCTGAACCCATCACCACGTCGAGACCCTTACCCAACCTAACACCATCGCCGATCAGTCGCCTCCGACCCCTCCATTCACCGGTGCATCACCATCACCCTTGTCATCTTCTGTTTCTTTAACCCAAAAGAAACCCAGCGTCCTAACCTCTTTGGCAACAGCCCAGTCTTCCTTCTCCCGTTCTCCTGCATCCCAAACTGAGACCATAGCACCTTGCCGACATCTCACCCGAGCACCCTCGTCTTCCTCGACATCCACATTGTCTCCTCCTCGTCTTCGATTGCCATGGCCGCCGTCGATGTAAGTGCTGTTGCTGCTCATGATGATGGTGGTGGTGAGATTGAGAGTTTTGATGCCTAGTACTTTGATCCGCCTTTGTGAAACTTTGGAAAAGAATGAGCAGATGCTATCTGGGCTCTTTGACGCCTCCCTTTTGTTGTTGTTGGAATGATGGCAAATCTCAAAGCACTTCCTCTGGAGATCCTGCAACTACAGCGAAGGCCGAGCACAAATCGAACCTTAGCCGAGTAGTGTTTGTTTGACAAGATCAAGTTTTGATCTTGCTCCGTTCGTGATTTCATGTCAGCATTCGTCTTTGGATATCCGTCGTCATAATTTATACTGATCAAGGTGATCGCCGGAACCGTGCTCGCCACCGCCGCTCCGGGAGACCCAGTGGACGTCCCCTACCTGCGTGGTCATATTCTTGCTTTGCTTGGTTCAGTTCTGTACGCCCGCGTGTGCGTCGCGACATTTACCGACATTGGACGTTGCCGTACGCATCCGTCGCGTGATCTATCGAGGCAAGTTAATCTTGCTACATGCTATATAACTCATTTTATACCTATTTAAATAAATACCATACCTGTAGTTTAAATCTAGTACCCCATGTTTAGTTTTATAACGTTTCGATGTTCCGTTTGTATCCATTTATATCATTTTAGATCTAGGTCATGAAAACTTATCTTGTGACATACTAGATTACAACATACTGCATCCATATCAATATTTATATCAAATATTGCTTAGTTGTACATCCCACATTACCATTTTATAGTTTTATAACTTTTCGGATACCCGTCTGCATCCATCTCATTTAGAATATATATATATATATAACGGCATCCATAAATCATATTAATACATAATACTGTGAAATTAACACCCCATGTTTAATAAAGTGTATCCTAATTAGTATTGGAACTATAAATATAACCCTAATCGATAATTGTGCATCCATATCTTTGAACTTATATCTATTAGCATACCACATCACATTATTCCATTTTATTGTTATATTAGTACTCCATACTTGTTTTTGTGTACCCATTCTTATTAAAGTTTGATTATGAGCACCCATGTGATACTTGTGCACCCCCTGACATGACTTGATACACTACTACTTGACACGACTTGATACATGTACACCACCTGACATGACTTGATGTACCACAGCTTGACATATTACCTGATCTTGTTACTAATGCCGACAATCTTGACTTGTTGTCCCTACGGACATTTCCTGTTTTCTATTCAGACAAACCTGTACCTGCTTGATCCTGTGTTGGCATTAGCTCCAGATTTATCAATACCTGACCTGAACACATAACCTGGGGGTATGGGGAAATCAATGATGAAACCTGACTTGTAACTCGACAGTTCGATACCTTTACTGATCAGTCTTACGGGTTAGGCCAGCCTCGGGATGATGCTGCCGACATCATTCATCGTTGCATACTACCTTTTACTGCCTAGCGGCACGTCTCGGATTCAGCCCGAGAATCTTGACCGTGGTCCCGGGCATGCACGGGATACTATTGAGTTACATCGATGATTCATCAAGTTGATTTCAAAGACTTGAGAGTAGTTAACCCAGTAGACCAGTTTAGATTACTCACTGCACATCACCTGTGCCTTACCCTTCACCGTCACTATTTATATTACTGTTATACCTGTTTTACCGTTCATACCCGTACCTGCATGCCTTGCTACTCCTTGATTTTATTAATGCTTGATATTATGACGCACCGACGTCTAGGTTTTGCATGGCCCAGATCCTCTACCTTTGTCGCAGGCTGATCAGGAGTATTTTCCGCCGTCAGGCCGAGCAGTGAGGATCCAGTTAATATCCAGTTTTACTTTCCAGGTATTTTGTTTATTGGATCTATTGCTTCCGCATATTATTTCTTGACTCGTTTATTCTGGCATATGGACATGTACTAGATAGTTTATTTTACTTTCCTGTTCTTGATATCTTATAGACAGCCGTAATGTGACTGTGGAGGGATGTTTCCTATCCACAGGTAGCATGGTTGGCTCTGTCACGTGCCGATCTTAGCGCACTCTGGGAAGCGGGGCGTGACAGTGGGTTTTGCGGTTATCCGATGATGCCCGTTGTATATCTTTTTGTATCTAGTACTCTCCATCTACTACTTCATGTATTGACTTAGAGACGAGATGTGAGGACGATATTGTATATTATTTTGTGACTTGGGTATCATGCTCGTGTGAGCCGGCCTTTTGTGCAGCTTTATCTTTTATGTTGTTTTCACTTTATATCGTCCATTTTCTTCGCTACGGCGTCGCATATCTTCTTGTGGTGTTGTTTCCGCCTTTGGGCGTAGATTTTGCTCCCGTTGGGGATGCTTTACTTATATCTTATGTTGTATCCTTTTTGGGGCTAGTTTTTACAAAGGAGGTGCAACCAAATTTTAAAAGAAAGTAAATTTGGACTTTAAAGAATTTTTACTTGAGATTTCCAAAGTTTTTAACAATGTTCTTATCACTTACTACTTTTGATAGTTTAGATTGCTGGGTTTTTGGCTTACTTGAATTACGTTACGCCTGTAGACGTTACGTGGTTTAAGTGTCGTCACGTGCCAATTTTTGGGTCGTGACAGATCCGATGCTACTGACCTCAGTCCTAGACGCCGACACGAAAGGCACCACGGAGGTTGGGAGAGAGGCCGGGGACTGGGTCCTAGCAAGGCCCATATGAGGTCGATCTCCACTCCGGCGGTTACTTCCCCTACCCCCGTGAGCAACATCTGGAGCATGATATTTCCGCCTTGAAGACCACCGTAGAGGAGTTAAAGGAAATGTTGGTACGTATATTACTTAATAGTAAAATATTATATCACATTATAGATAGTAATCGACAGGCTTGCTTCGGCTGCGGCTCCACACGCATCTCCTTCGGCTGCGGCTCCGCAAGCCACTATCTCGGCTGCGGTTGCGCAGACCACTTCTGCAGCTCCACAGCCCGCTCAAACTCCTGCACAGTCCGCTCCTTCATACGTCGAGTTTTTGATAACTCAGTGTTGCACTGAGGAGCAGATGCGCCAGATTATGGCGATTATCAGAGGTGGAGGAGCTGAACCGAGCTAGGGTAGCTTTTTTTATATTTTTGAGGATGTATGTACTTATCTGATACATATTGTATATATTTTGGACGATAATGGTGGTTATTTGCTTGTTCACAATGATTTAGATTAATATCGTATTTTGTTTGTTTATTTCTTTTATATATTATGCGTGAGATGTTGATTATGAATATTTCTATATTTGGTTATATGATATATATATTATTGTGCATAGGATGGGGAAAAAACAGGAAGCCCTTTTTTTTTAAAAACAGGGCGGGGATTAATCCGTAGGTGCAATATTTGCTCCTACACGGTTCGCTGTAGGGACAAAATATCATGATACCTGATATTTTGTCCCTATGGACTCGGTAACAGGGGTAAAACTTGCCTCTACAGATTAAACTGTAAGGGCATTTATCTAGACCTACGGATAAATCCGTAAGGGAATCTATCAGGCTCTACGGATAAATCCGTAGGGGCAAGTATTTTATTTTATAAATCAATAAATTAAATAAAGATCACGTCCCTACGAAGTAATCTGTATGGATAGATGCCCCTACGGAGTAAGACGTAGGGGCAATAATTACTTCGTAGGGACATATTCAGGGCGAAGACTTGCACCTGCGGCTTTTGGACCTACGGTGGAGTTTTATATCCCGACGAAGATATCCGTAAGGGCAGTTGTTTGCCTCTACGGCTAAATCCGTAGGGGCAACCCATTATTGTGATAGTGCATTGAACTTTGAAAAACCCCATTGAACTTTGAAAAACCCAATTAAACTTTGAAAATGCTATAAGACCCTACTGAACTATCAATACTAGGTAAATTTGTTGGTGTGATTAACTCGTTCAACCCACAATTGGACTGAATAACCCTAAAATGTCACGGATAAATTTAATAGACTCAAAATGAACGGAATATGATAATTTTTGACAAAAATACCTTTCAATTTTTTTACGAAAATACCCTTTAAAGGGGTTTTATACCATTTTTAAAGTCCAACGGGATTATCTCAAAAACCTCAAAAAATGAATGGGATTTAGTAAATTTACCATTTTCTTAAATATCCCTCGACACCATTAAATGATGGTTAATTTTGACAAAAATCGTTTAAAAACGAAAATATCCTCGCGGTGTCACGACCTGAAAATGGCACGTGACCGGCACTAAAATCACATGATGTCACTCCAGTATCAACGCAATTTAAGTAAACCGAAACTCAGAATCTATCTAAACTATTTTAAAACAAGTAAATAGAAATGAATAACAAACGGAAGCAATCAAACGAAGAAATACCACTAAAAGACAGGTCAAACTCCTCACGAGTATAACTCCCCAAATAATACACCCTCTAATTCTCATTTCTAAGCCAAATTATACGGTTGGTAGATGGAGTTTTACTAGATACAATGAACAAGTACAAAAAAGGGCGGATACAATGTAGATTCATAACCCACCTAAACAAAACGTTCACGTCCCAGCCGCAAAAGTATGCCACCAGCCGCAGTTACTCCGAGCAATCCGTTCTGTAAAAAACCATGGCATAACGGGGATGCGTTGCCAGCTCGTGAGTAATAGATAACATCCTAAGGTGGCAATCACATGTATAAACGGATTACCGACTAATCCTAAGTGTGAGGCTATGCAAGGCTATCCTGACGTGTGTTTATCATATCAGTGGTAATTAATTTGTATTTTATCCGGTAAGGGCATAATATAAATACTACATCTATGAAGGCAGGTGATTCATGAAAAATAATGTGCATGAATGTGCAATTAAACTACAGCAATCCTTATTCATCAATAGCTCAACCTTATATCTAATATCGATGTCAAATCACTAGTAACGTAGCCATAATGCGATTGCTAAAACATAATCAAACATAAACACAATTAAGGTTATACTATAGTACATACATAACACCCATTCATGCACTATTACAAAAATAGCCGAAAGTTTATATATTCAATTATTTGAAAATAGCTGCACAATATGTATATATACCACGGTATAGGTAGCTAACATTAGTTGATAAAATAATATAAGCATTTCTTTAAAGATATATGTCACGCTTTTGCAAATGATTTAAAAATATTTTCCATTGAAACATTTTCATATCAATCATAAACATATGGAAAATAGCATGATAACACCTCGCTTGACAACGTCTTAAATATATAATTTGAAACATGAAAATAATATTTCAGATACTGTCTCGAGAACCAGTCCTGTTTTGTTAACACATCTCATTCTTGATAGGATATCCATATTGATCTTCATAATTTCCCGGCAGACACCTTGTGTCTCATTTCCTCAATCATTCATGGATTGAACACGCTTTAATTTTTTATTCAGATATCTCCTTTATATATATACAATCACTTAGAATTGATAACATATCATAATCACAATAGCACGGCCGAATAATATATCTCAACAATCGCATAATCATAATACAAACGAATAATGTAAACATGACATAAACAAATAACGTAATCGTAATGCGAGCGGATAAATAAACGTAGCGCGATGAAAAACATAAACATAACACGAGCGGACAGTATAAACGTAACACAAACTAATACAGTAACCATAATGCAAACAGAGAACGTAAACGTAATGTGAAATAATAAGATAACGTAACGCACACGAAGAACGTAAACGCGGCATGAACTAATAAAGTAAACATAACGTGAACGAAGAAGAATGTATAATGCAAGCGTAATGTGAATAAGCATAGTAACGGATAGATACTCTAGATTGTGTAAATAAGCAGGCTGGGATTACATTTAATATATATATATCCTCTTGATATTTAGCAGCACATACTCGATATCATTGTTTTAAATATATAAAAGAATCGTTAGTTTTTAAGAAAAATAAGCATAATCTTTATATTTTCATAATCTCTTAATAGAGGTAAATAAAATAAGTGTAAACCTTTGTATCCTGTAGACAGTATATTTCATAATCTTCCCAATTAAATAAACAACATGACTTCATGAGTCAACATAATAAAAGGTCCTATTGGGCTCAATATCACCATCACATTCATTACGGAATCCCACCTCGTACTATGCTACTTAATTAACCCAATTAACCATATCACTAGTAATTGGTACGGTCCTTCAGTCGCATATATATACAGTTTATTGATCAAACTATAATATTAACCGTAAGGTAATATAATATTAAACTACTATAGTATTAATAGTACTATAATGTTAATGCTACTATAATAATAAACATGGCAAGTTCTATATGGCATGACAGTTACCGGTGATGTGCACGTGTTAACGTGTGGGTCTGTGTACGTGTATCGTGAAAATCATTAAGAATGGTACAAGTGTTCTGGCAAGTGTTTTTAGCAAGTGAATGTATATATATAGTATTTAAACATACGCAATAATAACGATAATAGATAATCGGTTTCTAAGGGTTTTAGGAATTGGACGCCATCCATTTGATTTCCTCCATATATGTTAAATCTACTCACTGAAATGCGTCGTGGACTAATTAAAGCGTACAACTTCCTTTCCTTTTCTTGTATCCTCGAAATTCTCTGCAACCGATCCAAGCATTGAATTCATATCACAATCGATAAATACCCAAACCATAATCGATGGTAACGAAATAAACTTGCATATGTTAGAATCTATGACCAACATGTGTTATTCGTGCGTCAACTATATAAGATTATCCCCCATAATCGGCGTCTTATCCTCAAAGATCAAATCGCGGGCTTAGAATTTCATTTCCCATGTTAAAAACCTTGCCCAATATCAACTTAGAGTACTTCGAGATTTGGCAACATGGATTTTGGGGATTTTAGAAGTATGAAAATGGCTCCTTTAATTTCATAACAACCTTCCACTGAAAACCCAAACCCTAATTCCCTTCTCTGGCCGCCCCAGGCGGCTAATAGCAAATTTTGGTCGGCCTAGCTTCGGATTTTTCTTGAACCCCAAAACTCTATGAAACCCTAGTTTTTAATAAAAATCAAGTTAAATGCTTAATAAAGATTGGATCCTTACCTTAATTTGTAGCTAAAAGAAGATGATCCATGCTTAAAGGAGGCTACTTGGTTGATTTAGATTGCACAATTTGATAAATTTGAGAAAGAGGCTAAGTTTTTTTTTGTTTTTTTTTATGAGAGGGATTAAGTTTTGGTGCAGGATTAGGGTTTGATGTGAGTGTGTGTGTGAGGGAGATTAAGGTTAGGGAGAGGAGCTGGAGTAAGAGAAGATGGGAAAGAATGAGAAGAATTGTGATGACGACGACGGAGAAGGAGAGGAAGACTATGATCATGGAAGGGTAACGTTGGTATTTAATAAATAAATTAAATTGAAAAAGATAAACTTACGGTCGCCAGTTTGAAGGTATTCAGAAAAAAAAATGAAAATTTTTGGGGCCGAGTAATATCGAAAAATAATGGGAAGTGTATAAGAAAGAGAGAGAGAAGAAATATTTTTAATTAAATATTTATAAAGGGCATTTTGAAAATCAATTAAAATTGAGGGAGTGGGACAAACTGGTGGTTTTAGAAAGTCAGTGACGCTTTCTGCTATTTGGGTAATTGTAAAGGATATTTTTAGTCAATTTTAAATTTGGAGAATTACTTTTTTTTAAAGAAGTCACATTAGAAGACTGGCAAGAAATAGGAATCTAAGTTTTTTAGGTTTTGTTAAGGGTAAAATTATATGCTTCATGCTGCAACCTTAGCATCCAATGGTCCTTCATATCAGTAACATCCAAAGGTATTCTTTTTAGAGTTTTTCTTCTCTTTTCTCTCTTTTTTTTTGGGTGTCATATGGTTGTATATATCATTATTTTCTAGGGTGTTTTCTTATATACCTCAACTTTCATATTTTGAAAAACAAGGTAATATTTTTAAAAACAACACTTAAATCTTCCTTTTTAATGAAAAACCCACACTATCTTAGTATTTGTTTAGTTTATGCTGTAATTTTTATCTCGTGATCCTTGAAGAAATCACAGACCACATAATAGATCGCAGCGGAAACCTAATTAAGATCGCGTGCTTTGAGATCGAATAAAAAAGATCTAACCCATGATCACTACATCACAACAAATACAAAAAGAACACACCAAATAACAATACATCAAAATTTACCCAGGTTCGGCACAACTTCTACTACTCTGCATCCGCGACGAGAACTTCTAGTATGAAAAAAATTACACGATATTATGCCGACATCTCACTCCTCCTTTACAAAAAGATACCCTCTCACAAACCCTCTTTCTACCAATGTTAATTAAAGAATTATGGATGTATAAAACCCTACTGAAAGCTTCATACTTGTAAGATAGAGAAAGACCTAAGGAAACTTGGTTTAAGAGTCTAAATTAGGCGATAACCAAATTGAAGCAAGGAAACAAAATCATTACCAAATACTAGCCAAATTTGTCTTTACAAATCATTCTAAACTAGGAATCAAATTTTAAACCAAGTAGTACTTGATTGGCTAATTTGTATCCCAAAAAAGGGTTGGAATAAACCATGGTCAGTGGATTTGGATCCTCTGCTCGGCAAACATCCTGCTCTATGCCAAGCAGAGCCGTACAATCCCCTCCTTGACCCAACCATATACCTGGGCCCCTGTTTTCCACTAATCTCGATCTCCTCCTTGAAACCACCATACACCTGAGCACCATTAGGTTAGTTAAGACCTTATTGATGTTGCTCACTTTTTTTCTCTATCAAACCTCATCACTATTCACTGTTGACGTTGCTCACTTTCCCTCTTCTCGCCCTCTCATCCTCTCCCAAATCCTATCAATTCTACAATGTCTCATCATCGAGAAATTATTCAGTATACCGGGTGTAATACATCCGGACGGGGATGAGAGTGAGGGGTAGAGTTTCGGACGGCCTTTGGCGGCATGTGGGGTCGACACTTCTATTTCTTCTCTTTCTTACCCGGTTGTATGCGGCCGGCACATGGAATAATTTTTCCAGATCATCAACCTTCACATCCCAAACCCTTCCTCTTCCCTGTCCCTAAAAAAACTCATTTTCACTTCAGCCCATCCCTCATTACCGGGCAAGCGCCTAATTTATTTTGACTTGTCAGAGTTGGAATCATATATGGGCTTTGATGTTCTGAAGACAAAGCACTCTCAACTTTTATTTACTTAGTTTTATGTTTAAATGAAACAACTCCCTTTTGTCAAAAATAACACAATTCGATGAATGACAATAATACAGTCAAGGGTAAATTGTCAAAAAGCCCCCGGCGTGCATCAAACCACCGGGCCTTTTGCTCTTGCAAAAGGAACCACGGGCCCAATTAAAACCCCATTTATACTGGTTGCATGCTATATCTAAAAAGTTGGATGTAATATCTAAGCAGGTGCCTGTGATATCTAAGCAGTTGGAGAGAATAAAGACCTAAATGACATGCGGCCTAATGGCATTTTCACAAATATTTTGAAAGACGCTTCCAACAATTTTAATATCAGGGGTTTTTAGACAACTCCCGAGCGGAACCGGGGGCTTTTTGACAATTTACCCTACAATCAATATTAGTCCAGCTTCTATCTATATAAAGAAAAGCAGATGCAAAATATTCTTTAGCCTCCAAAATATACTTGTTGGAAGGTATTTAGGTCATCTCACAAATAATGGTTATATTTAACGGTTTATGATTGAAATTCCACACGGTTGGAGCCCCACCATGCAGCTCCAACTGTATAGTGCTGGAGAAACAATGAGTTATAAAAGCATTTGGTCTTGAAACGGTGAAGTTACAATCACGTTCAAAACGAGCATAGTTGTAACTACATCCTGTGAATTGCGCAATTCATTTAAATACCATCAAATTATTCATTAGTTGCATTACTTTAATATTTTTTTTGCAATATAAATATATAAGAATAAAGATAATACTTTTTCATTATTTTTTTCAATTTGTCGTTGTGCTACCCGCCACCATTTTATTCAATAATCGGCATCGGCCGTCTTGATCTGCATCGTCTAATATGTCGATACACCAAATTTCATTTGATTCTAACACCTTTTCACCGTTGATTTTGTTATGTTAAAAGTTCTATTATCGATAAACCGTTAATTTTGCACCCACTAAATCAATGAACGGTGAAAAAATGTATAATCATATGAAATTCAATATATTAGATAATGTAGATCAAGATGATCGATGCCGATTGTTGAATAAAATAGTGAAGGTGTAGTTATTTACCACTACCTTGAGAAGAAAGGCTTCTAGGAACTCTTTCTTACATTTTTATCATAATGTATATATAAGACTATATAAGGAAATATTAATTCTCGTGTGAAAAATTGTTATCTATCTCCTAATTAATTCTATAATTACACTTGCATCATGGAAAATTTATTATTGACTCCTCACTAAGTATCACTCCTTTATCCTATACGGCTAGACATATATGATGGAAAAAATCTGATCGGCCTCTTTTTTAAAATTTCTTTTTATTTTTCTTTAGTTACTTAAATTTTACTGTAAAAATATTGAATTTTTTTTGATTTTCGTGTGCTACAGCATGTAAAATATTGAAAAATTAAAGGGAAAAAAAATAATAAACAGAGAATTTTGAAAAAAAAAATTATAAAACAATTATTAAACAATTAGAGGGTTTTAAAAATTTTGCTGTTTTTATGTGCTATAGGATGTAAATTATTAAAATTTTGATGTAAACGGAAAAGTCGAAATTTTTTAAAATTTGGTGATTTTTGTGCTCTACATAATGTTAAAAAAACAAAAGAAAATTAAAAAAAAATTAAGATTTTTGAAAATTTTGCGATTTTCTTGTGTTATAGCATTGAAAATATAGAAAAACATAAGAAAACGAGAATATTAGGACTTTTGAAAATTTTATAATTTTCGTGTGCTATATATAGCATAAAAAATATTGATAACACTGAAGAAATTTTTTTTTAAATTGAGATTTTTAAAAATTTCACATTTTCATATGATAAGCAAAATTTTGAAAAACCGAAGAAATCAAAAAATTTTGAAATTGTTGAAGATTACACAATTTTCTTGCGGCGGTGTGCAAAATATTGTAAATTTAAAGAAAATAAATAATTTATGGTTTTTGTAAATTTTGCGATTGTCATGTGTTGTATAGCATATAAAATATTTAAAAACCAAATAATGCAAAAAAGTTAGAGATTTTTTAAAATTTCATGATTTTTGTGTGATATATAACGTGCATAATATTGAAAAAGAAGAAAACAGAAATTTTTAATATTTTTATAAATTTTGGGATTTTCGTGTGCTATCTCATGGAAATTATTAAAGCACCAAAGAAGAAAAAAAATATCTTTGAAAATTTTAGATTTTCTTATACTGTAGCTATACTATAGCAAGTAAAATGTAAGCTACACTATAGCAAGTAAAATGTTGAAGCAAAGAAAAGTTGATAATCTTAAAAATTTTGTCAACTTCTTTGTCACAGCATAGCATACGAAATGTTGAAAATTTAAAGAAAACAAAATTTTCTATGATTTTTTATATTTTGTGATTCCCATGTGCTAAATCAAGCATAATATTGAAAAAACAAAGAAAAAAGAAAAAAAAAATTAGAAAGTTAAAAATTTTGCAAGAAAAATATTGAAAAGCTGAATAAAAACACTGAAATTTTTGCATGTTAATCCTTCATATATATACATATAAAATTGATAAATATGAGATATTACACCTTCCACATCATAACCTTACAAATCATATAAGTAAAAACTTTTAAATTAATATAATTTTTGTTGACTTGGGCCTTCATGCCTGTGAGCACTTGCTCGTTTTCTACTAATGATGATTGTGTTTGTCTCAACTAATTTAATGCAAAGAGCTGGTTACAAAAATTGAAATTCTAGGACCTAATTATTCAATTTGTATTAAAGAAATTAAAGAAAATTTATTAGTTTGCCACCTCATCACCAAACTAATTATTTTACCCCACCGTATAAGTTCAACTTTTTTGGCATCCACCTATAAGCCTTAATCTATACATACAACACACCTACACACGCATCACACACAAGCGCACAACATATACACCCCCCCGGAAGACCAACGAATTTACCCCGAAAATAATAATTTATGACCACTTCCCCACTCCCCCCAAAAGTGTTAATTTTATTATAACTACACATCAGTAATAAACTACCTAAAATATTATCCCACATGCATCGCACCATGCAAAAGAATATTAGCGACAACTCAAAACTAAATACATTCAGATATCACTGCTAACCTTTAATAATTGGATTTCCTGAGTATTTAAAAATGCCAAAATGGTCCAATATGTTGCAAAATTTTATGACAAAAACCAAAAGGTACAAAAATTAATTAAAATGCTACAAAAACCATTAGCGTAACAGGAGCAAAATGGGAGTCCTCATGAGTGGAAAATAGAAACCATTTAAATGGGAGTCCTCATGAGCAGAAAATAATTGGAAATGGCAGGGCCACGGCCCGCAATAGACTTATGCATAGTACAATCAAATAAACAGCTAAATTTCTTTCCTTAATTTTCCGATGAAAGCATAATGTCTACAGAAGACGTAAAGAAAAATCATATGCGTTTAATCATATACACTATGATATTGATCCGATATTTCTGTTCACTAGTTTGCACACTGCTGAGGAAACTCTGGTCTCTAACAATCATTTCATCTCTTTTTCGACTGCCAAAGCATATTTTTTATCATTATACCATTAGCAACAACTGTTCTACGATCAGATATTATGAACCCAGCAGATTTTACTGAAAATTAGCACTTCGAGATCATATTTCGGAAACCTGTGTTTTGATTGAAATAAAAGTGCGGGCAAAAATATTTGGGAAAAAACCCAAGTTCAAAACAATGCAACCAAATGCTGAAATGACAAGTGGTAATCGCTAACCGTAGAAATTAGGAAGCTGATAGGTAGAGTACCGGTATATAACATCTCAACAAAACTACAGCTAAATTTGTCCAATACACTTAAACAGTGGAATTTGCATCGCCTACCAACCTTTTCCATTCATTAGGGTTAGATTGAGAGCAAGGGTTGCATAAAAATTCGACAAAGTTAAGCGAAAAGGGCAACTTCAAATGAATTAGTTGGTACCATGGGGGAATGGGAGAACGTTTAGACCGAAGAACAATAAACAATAGCAAAACTTCAAAACAAACTCCTACAGGCTACAGGTACTGCAATGATGTGCCTGCTCATAATAACTTCTTGCAAATTTACTGGTAGGATTGACCACATCCTGAAGCAAAATAGAAAAGGGAAGCAATTAAAAAGAAAAAAATAATTCCGAAATGATGGATTAGAACAAAAGGCAGAAAATGACTAAAAAAGTTTACCAGATGGTGGCGGCAAGCCAGACCAAAAAATCCTGCAAATATAATTTTCTGCAAGCCCTAAACAATATCGTTAGGTGGAACAATAATACATTACATCAAGGAAATAAAGTTGTGGGGGGAAACAGACAACCAATATGGTGAAAAAGTTCAAGGAAACAAAACTAAATTAAAAGCCATTGTGCACTTAAGCTGACAATAAGATAACAAAGCCCTCAAGCTTCAATCTCCTAAAAGGCTAGAACCTGTATTTTATGTACAAAATCCTAGATTGACGAATCTTGTACTCAAAAGACTACATTGAATCAAGAGTGACCAACATCCCATCAGCCTCGAGAGTTCCCTGTTACAAGACGAAATTAATCCCACAAACCATTATATATGTGGCAATAGATAGTTCAGAACATATAAGGTTTTACCTCTTGAAGAAGAACTTCTATGAAGAGCCTTGGAACCTTTATCATGCGAAAAGGCAGGAATCTTTGATATGATTAAAGAGCTTTGCAATCCTTCTAGTAGCTGCAATCATCATTAGTTGAGTGGTGAATAGAAAGCTTATAGATGTGATCGAGTCAAGGAAAATAATCATTTAATTACGCATAGGTGTAGGGTGCACGGTGTAGGGTGTTACATAGCTTAAGATAGCATGCAAGCAATTATAATGTATGAAGAGAACCAATCATGCCCAGTTTCTTCAAGCTCAAATTACTGTAAGATTAGTTCCATCAAGACACTTGAGCTTTCAAACTCTCTCCCCCTTCTAGTGAAGTTCCCTACTTAGGATGAAATGGATACATAACTGCTATATAATGTGGTTCGCTTTATGGTTTTTTACCTGAGTTGGAAACCGCTTTTTAAGAGGGACATGCCAGTGAAGTTTTTCAGGCAACTTTTTCTGGATAAAAAAATTGTCTCGAGTTTTCGCCCTGATAAACTAATGTTTCCTTCAATGTAGAAAAACATTCAAGCTAGTAAATAAATATAGTGAAGAACAATGACAGAAAGTCCATCTCAACTTTGGCTAAATTTTACTAATACCAATACTTTTTAATTATTCGAAATAGATACCATGTATTTTATAAATTACAAATAAATACCATGAACTTAGCATTTTTCAGATAAGTACCAAACACTTAATAAATTATACATAGGAACCATGAACTTGGTAATTACTAAGAAATACAATGAGCCTTCGACGATGGTCTTCTTACCTGTATTCATTTCTTTTATCATCTCACAAAAAATGATGTATCATGTTAAGCCAAAAATTGTTCAAAAGCTTGTGATTATTTTGAAAATGCTAATTAAGTTCATGGTCTTTCTATGCAAGTTACAATTATATGGTATTTAGTTGGAAAACTGCTTAAAGTGGCGTGATTGTGTTTATTATTTTTTATTTTTTATTTTTTTTGGGTGTGTGAGTGCCTGTGTGTGTGTGCAACTAGCTAGATCCCTATAATGTATACATATGCCACCCTCTTTTCATAAGAGTCTAAGTCGCTCTCTCTGACAAAACCCCACGTGACACCTTCCATCACCCCATGAGCAACAACTTAGATCCTATCTATAGTCCTATATGCTGAAATGAAATCATGTGTTGTCATTTCCCTTATACAAGTATACAACTTTTAACCCAACCAAAGATACTTTGTAGTTGAGGGTAATTTTGGAAAGAATGAGCAATAAGCATGCTTCTGTTCTATGGTGCTCCTAGATTTATACTAATATATAATAATAAATAGAACTTGGATTTGTCATTCTACCGCATACAAGTCAGATACTAAAGACAAAGGAAAAGAGATTTGCCACTAGCTTAAATCAGTTAATGGCCATGAACTTTCAACTAGCTATTAAGGATTCAGCAGGATGCAACTGACCATAAAAAACAAGTGATTCGGATACCACAGAATAAGTAGTCGTGGCTCTAAATTGCAAATCCAGTTGATCATGGGGATATTCATGTTGGAAATTGGAATTGCTGATGTGTTCTAAATCAGAACCGATGTAAATAGCTAGAGTAAAAACTCACATGGAAATAGGGGCAAAGGAAAGATAAGAAAGAAAGCTCCTCCATAAATACCATAACATAATATCTTCAGACTGCACAGCTGAAGGCCTTTTCAGCAACTGTTAAAAAATCAGGAGCGGAACTTTGGCTAATAGACCAGAATGCTAATGAGTTTGCAGTACCTTGATGGAAGATTACACTGGTTGGTGAAGTTTTTAAAAAAACTGGTTGGTGAAGTTCTTAAAAAAAACTGGTTGGTGGAAGTTTTAAAAGCGGCAATGTAGCCAGGATTGGCCAATGGAGCAATTAAATTAGTTTTCACTTCCATAAAAACTAAATGACTTGGAAATCAAAATTTTTGGTTTTATACTGTCTGGTTTCAGTTCAGTTTTCGATGTCAACCGCATACAAATCTAGCAAGCTTTTTTTTATTACACTCTGCGACTAACTCACAAATCAACAAATTGAAATCAAATGTATGCATTTTATAAATAAGGAGCACCTTTTATAATTATCTAATATAACTCAACTCTTAGTGTATTTATCATCAATTTAGTTTGTATATACCCTTGATATTCAAAGTGAGCAAACATTGCATGACCTCTTTTTATGAGAACTTATATAACTATATAATAAATTTGCTCGGGCAGAATACACAAGAGAGCATATGAACGCAGGAACATATTCAAACATAACGACAAATTCAAATTAGGATTTCAAAGTGCACGAATCAGTTCAAGCAATCATTAAATTAAACAGCTACATGAACATATGTTATGGCAGTTCCATGACGAGATATCTAATAATCTCCGGCAGTACTGTAATGAAACATTTGTTTTCAGTTCATGTAGTTATAAGTAATTGAACATTTAATTGAAAGAATACATGAAGTCAAAAATCACGGAGCTGGTCTAGATCATGCAATTTGGTTACAGATATTGTGATGCTTGTTCCGGCAGGATTCCAAACCATTTTGAAAATGTGTCTCAAATCTCAACTAATGCTATCCAAGTCATCTTGTAATATTACCTCTTTGAGAAAGTCAGAACTGGAATTCTTGTGCAGGGGGAAAGCAATTCTATGGAAAAGAAAATCTAAGATCTTAAATTGCAAGTACAACTACAGATGTGCTTAAACCGTAAGCAATGTTCCCTTAAATTCACTAATTGGGAAATCAATGATTTCCACCTACAGACACTAAACAGGCCAAGCGTAAATTAAGCATCTTTTCTACCAGCCCACCAGGTAAGCATGCCACTGTAAATACTCGTAAAAACAGCCCAACTGAAACCTTGTATTAACAGCAGCACTGGTCTTTAAGGCTATGCCACCAACCATCAGCTCAAGATCAAGATTTCTGCTATAAAAGATTTGTTCTTTCTTCTCTCTTTTTTCCCCTTTTCTTATTTTATTTGTGTGGGTGGAATGCAACAGCAGATTTAAACCATAAGTAACTATTAAACAAGGTTATCAGAATTTACCCTGGAAGTTGGTTGAATTTTACGATTAGATCTCCGTGGCTCAATAGCATCAGTGATCGACTTCCCATGATTTTCTGAGGGCTCCTTTTCAATTCTAATAGACTTATCCAAAGCAGGAGTAGCCCCACCTTTTAGCCCTATGCCTGCCTCAACAACTGAGGAGGATTTCTTCTTGTGCGCAGGAGCAGTAGATAGAGGCTGAACAGAAGAAGACACTGCAACCAGGCTCTCTGTTGTTGCAAGGCTGCTTGGAAAAGAAATAACTTCTACGGGTTTCTTTCCAAAATTATTTTCTTGATTGCTTAAACCAGCCCCAATATTTACTGAGAATCCCTGACCATTCTTTTCACCATTTGAAGAAGATATAGAAGCATCTGAAGGATTAACCTTCTCACTTCTACTTCTGGTTCGAGTGGTTTGTGCTTTTACATTTCTAACCCCCACAGGCTTTGAATCACCAGCTCGTTTTGCTTTAGGATCCACCTTCGAAGTATTTCTCCATGAGCGTGATGCTTGTGGCATCAAATACTTTGGAAACTTAAGGCAATCGTTCCCTTGACTTGTCTTGTCAGTCTTATCTGAAACATAATGTTTGCTTACTTCCATAAATTTCCTCTTCTTTCCAGGCTTTGGAACACCGAAAACAACCCGTGATCCTTCCTTTTGCAGACCAGTCCGCTTCGCTTTCTGTGCATCAGAAATATTCTCCTCTCGCGCATTCTTTCCAACAGTAAAAATTGTATCCTTGGAAGATAAATTTAGTGGCCTTGACAACTCCGTTTTCCCTGAATCCTCAGGAGGCATTTTCTTCGATGGCCCACCTTGACCTATTAAGCTCTCATCAGCTTTAGCTTCACCTCTGCCTAACTTTTGTCGTTTCTCCTGGGGAGTGTCACCCTGATAATTTTTTATAAGACACAAATGACAACTGGAATAAATGATACAGCATCTTATATTTATCCTTAAATAATTGTGAAAAAATAGGTAAGAAATTGCAAGGTGAAAATGAAAACCTCATATGATGTAAGTGTATTTTCTCTTGTATGGGACCACTCTATCCATTGGCCATCCTTCCAAGTGAGTGAAGGCCGAAGATCCCAGCCTTGTACAAGTGAAGAATCACCCCCAGCTGCATGAAGAATGCATATATAATGAAACCATTTCATACAGAATGAACAGTGTCTGATACACATAAATTTAAGCATTGTATGAGGTCCATATTTTAAACTATCACAAATTTAACAACCGTGTTGTAAGAAAATCCAATCATCGTTTACAGCAAACATGAACCATAAGAATGCTATAAGAAAAACTGATGATGATTGCAGTAAAGCTCCATTCTTCCATTTTCTTCTACTTCTAAACGTACGGTCGCTGCATGACCAGACCGAGTTATGGTGAGGGTTAAAGGAAATATACACTAACATTCCCCCACAAGTTGAAAACCTTTTTTAATTAAACACTAGAGAATTTCCCGATGCCTTACGCACGAGTGCTGGCGTTACACAGTCTAAGATAGAATGCAAAGCAAATATTTTGCATGAACGGAAGCAACAAGGCCCATATTCTTCAAGCTTACTTTAATCTCTCAAAAATGGAGTTTTCTTATTGTAAGGTTAGCTAGCTCCTTTAAGCCATTTGAGCTTTCAAACTCCTCAACCTTCTAGTGAAGTTTTCCTCTTACAATGACATACATAGAATAATTGCTACACGACCTCTGTAGTTTTATGATTGTTTATCTGAGTTGGAAACTGCTTTCTCTGGAAATACATGCCCATGAAAAAGAACTCACTTAACTTTTGTTACTTCGGAGAAAAAGTATCAATTCCCCCCCCCCCCCAAACCTCAATAAACTAATATTTCCTGCCATGTAAAAAACAATCAGGCTTATAAATATAGTGCAGAAGAATGACAGCAAGTCCCATCTCAACTGTTGGCCAAATTTCACTAATATCGACATTTTACTACTTGAAATAAATACAATATATTATAAATTTTACAAAAATTACCATAAGCTTAGCTTTTTTCAGATAAGTACCACATACTTTATAAATTATAAACAAGAACCAGGAACTTAGAATTTAAATACAGTGAGCATTCAGCAAAAGCCTTCATACCTTCATTCACCTCTATCTTTTCACAAAAAAATGATGTATAATATTAAACAGAAATGTCAAAAGCTCAAGATATTTATAATAAAAATGCCAACTAAGTTCATGGTATTTATTTGCATGTTACAACTATGGTATTCAATTGGAAATATGCTTAAAAGTCATGGTAGTTTAGTAAAATTTAGTTTCATTGTTCATATATATAAGTGGAATATTGCAATGTTAATAAGTAGCTAGCTACCTACGGTGTGTGTGCGCGTGCATCTCTCTGTGTGTGTGTGTGTGTGTGTGTGTAGAGAGAGAGAGAGAGAGAATAACGGAGGAAAGAGGCCAAAGGATGGAATTCCCTCCTATGGCAACAATAAAATTCAATCCTCCATTTTATTCGACGATTGGCACCCATCGTCTAAATCCATCCAAGATGTAGATATACCAAATTTCATATGATTCAACCACTTTTTCACCGTTGATTTAGTGGGTGCAAAATTAATTGTTTACCAACAATAGAACTTTTTACATTGTAAATCAACGGTGTAAAGGTGTTAGAATTACATGAAATTTGGTGTATCGACGTATTAGACAATGAAGATCAAGATGAATGGTGCCAATCGTCGGAAAAAATGGAGGGTGTATTTTTTTGAAGACATAGGAGAATTTTTCCTCCTATGGCCTCTTTCCTCCATTATTCTCTCTCTCTCTCTCTCTCTCTCTCTCTCACACACACACACATTTCCCTCCCTCTATTCATAAAAGTCCAAGTTACTCTCTCTGCCCAAATCCCATGTGACCCCTTCCCTCACCCCCATGTGCACCCAAACTGGACCTATCTATAGTTCTATGCTGAAATAGAATGAGCAAAATATCATCTGTTTATCATTTTTCTTATATACCCTTTAACCAAACCAAGTAAACTTCTCGGATGAGTGAAATTTGGAAAGAGTGGGCAAAAATCATGCTTCTGTCCTTTTATGCTCCTAGCTTTATACGTATTATATTATAGATAGATAGATCGATAGATAGATATAGATTATAGATAAATAGATACATGGATAGATAGGCTATTCTGCAGCACTGCATTTTTTCCCTTTCTTTTGAAGTGTCTGTCTGTTGAAGGATGAAACTAGGTTGCTCTGGTGCCATCCTAAAGTCTGTGCAACGGAACCATAACTTCAAAGTTGTGGTTAATATTGAGGGATATATTATTATATGCATGGGGAAGTGGTTTCATTTGACTCCTTGGCTTGCGCCTCAATGATGAATGAATTCCTTTATATCCAATCAGATGATCTCAGCTCTTTATCTCAACCCTTTTTGGTCTAGGAGATTGGCATGGCCTTCACTTGCCCATAGTCAACTAGACCATAAATGTGGCACTAAATCATAGAGAATTGATATCTGCCAACAGCTGATGATAAAATTTGGCCAAGTGTTTCATGGAGCTTTCTCAACCTTGAGATAGCCAATCCATATTGATAGGACAAGTCTTAGATGATAATAGTAACAAAGAAAACGTCTAGTATCTAATAAACTACCCAAACATGGAACACATTAAAACTTTTTTAAAAGGTGTACGAGTACACAAACCTGGAAAATTCACAGTGTGCTTCGTATCATCTACTTGGCTCTTTTCAATGACAATCCCTTCCCACCATCTGAAAGCAAGTTTTCAGTATAATATTTTGAGAATAAGAACAAAAGCATGGCAAATGATTACGAAAAAAGGGGAAACAAAGGCATTGCAAGCCTCCTAGAAGTTTCAATAAAATTCTGCAAAAAACTAAAAAATTATGAAAGGCCTAAGGGAAATCTTGATAAACCATAGCAGATCCAAGAAGGCTTAAAAACATATATGTAAAACAATTCACCACAAGATAGGTTTTGCTACAACAAGAGACGGGTATAATTTTGTGAGGGTGAACATGCAAAAGGCACATTGAAAGGAACACATGATCAATTTTATAGATGAACGGGAAAAAAACACAAGTTAAATATATTTACAAGTGGGCAAAAGTAAAATATTCTAATATTCTCATATTTTATTTTATACAGTGCTTTGACATCTTTTGCAAAAATATCATTATGAAGGGTATACTGTCCTTTAGGGTTTGATGTAGTACAGATCCAAAATTCTTAGATCTTTTAGGAATTCAGCTAGCTTTCAATGCTGAATGATAATCAGAACCAACAGATTAGATAAGAGGTGAAGTCAAGTGAAAGTTTGCATCATGTTATTAACGTAACTTTTCAAAATGGACATGTTTGGCACGAATGATTTCCTTTCACAACTCTACTAAACTAAGACCGTTTCCACTATAATCCATTCAAACAGGGAAAGGGGAAGAAGGGAGCGGACAGATATAGTGTGATTTAAGCTTGGCTTCCTAAAACTGAATGGCTGCAGGAGCAGCCTCCAGGAAAGAAAAATGGATGAGCTGGATCTTCCAGAAATCGTAACATGTAGAGCAGCTAATAGCAAGGGTAAAACAGCATAGGTGTAGATCACTCATTTGGTTGACTCAATTTAACAAGTGGTATAAGATCTATAGTTAGAAAAGGAGTACTGGAATAATAAGTAACTAAATGAAATTAATATATATGTTATGCTTGTGATTAAAAATGTCGATGTTAAGAGCAAGGGGAAACTAGAACAATAAGGAGAAACAAAAATCTGTCAACAATTTCTGCAATGAAACAGAGAAAATGTTTAAAATAAGGCTTTGTTACTGCTGCTGCTGCTGCTGCTGCTGTCATTGAAAAGGAGAAAACTCTTGGTGCCCAACGCTTGCTTAAGCTTTATTGGCTAACAGTAACATGCCTAGGGATTATACATGCATGAGCATATATAGACACAGATAAAATAGGCATGGATAGAAACAGATTAATCAGCAAAGATGTATTGCCCAAAGTTACGTCAACATATACCTGAACCATAGCATAATATGAATTAGGACTATTCTTGCAACAGAGATGAGAGTTTACATGATGTCTGAGATATGGTACCATAACAGATAACAGAATACATTTCAAAGTTAAAAACAATAAAATCAATCCATTCAATATAGAACATCGAAATATAGAAATACTGACCCATCACGCATCCATGCATCAACATGATCACCCTTTGACCACGCATGATTACCTACAGCCTCTCTCCGCCGCTTCCTTGTGCCGTCATACTTGGTTACAATCATTGGGTGTGCAATACGAATTCTTGGAGCTCCCTTAATTTCACTCTCAAGTGATATCCATTCCTTTAGCTGACCAGAGCCTGAAAAGAGAAATTCTTAGCCATTACCGTTGGCCCAATATCACATAAGGTTAAAAAAAATTGTTTCTGTTCTTTTTGCTTTTTTTTTGGGGGGGGGGGGTGGGGGGGTGGGGGGATTTATTAAATAATATATGAAAATAGTAGATTAATTTCAACGGCTATAACAGATTATTTAATAAATTATACCCATAGAATCCATTCCTTACCATCTTCAGAAAGAAGATTCTTGTAGCTGACATGAGCTTTATTATCTTTCACATCAAGAACATGGGCAGAAAACCAGCCACCTCGAAGGCCATCCTCATCAGATGTGACCTTGATAATTCAGCCAAAGTATCAGACGCACCTCAAATTGAATCCCAAATTATTAAAACACAAAAAAAAATTAAAATATTAAGACATGTCTTCTTAAGAAAACATTCCAAGTGAAGCTCAAACTCCGCAATACAAATGATCGAGATATAATTGGTAAATTCAATGGATTAAATCATTCCATGTATCAAAAAGAAAATGCGTCGTCGTCGTCGCCGCCACCATTTTTGTTAAGCGCTATACTAGTTTGATTACATTGTTATACCACAACCAACAACATAAGCTTTTAGGTGAACAGATTCTTGAAATGGTATTAGAGCATTAGTTTCAAGAGGTACTGGGTTCAAACCACATCATTGTCCGTTTAAGAAAATATTTATTTTATACCCCCGCCTCCCATGCTGCCTTAGGAAGTGTTTCCGCTGGAGGCTTTTCAACGTAGCCCAAAGGCACACGTGAGGGAGAGTATCAAGTATGATGTAAGCCTAATATACTCAACCCAACAGTTTAAGCGTTTATGTGAAATGGTTCTTGGCAAATCGAAGGTATCTATTACACAAATGGTAACAATTTTTTTTAATAAAGATCATAATGAGGTTTAAATATTCCAAATAACAAGGAAAAGGAACATTAAGAAGTAGTAAAGTTATTCAAAATAACAAGAGAAAGGTACAGTAAGAAGAGGATACACGGATTTAGGTAGATAAAAAAATGGAATTAAATTATTACTTAAAGAAGAGAAAAAGAGATCTTTCCCATTTCAATCAGCAAAAGCTTCCAATATAAAACATACCTCAACAAGAGATCCCTTCTGTATGGCATTATCTTTTAGATTGCTAAACGAATTATCTTTTTTCTGGCTATCATCTGAAGTTGCTACTCCGCTTCCACCTCCTAAGCCTGTTAGCCCCAAATTATCAATCAAAATGAGAAATATCACGATGTTGCTGATGATCCATACAGTAACAGTTATTTGTACCTCCGCAGTTGTCCTCAGATTGTACAGGCTCCCCATCATGAAGTACCGCATCCTCAGCAGCAGTCCGCTGTATTTTTTTATTGTTAGAAGGCGTCTGTTCATGATGATGATCCCTGTGGTTCAAGTCCTTGTGCTCATCCCGAAGCAGTTCATGTTCTTTGTTAGGTTTTTCAGATGTGGGGCGATAAGCTTTCCAAGAACCCTCAGGACCAGCTTCTACCAATTCACTTAATTTGAAAGGCAAGGGATCCCCCATTGCAATGATTGTGCCTACTTGGGATACAGCTTCTGCAGCCAGTTCTGCAGCCTTCATTATAGCATCTAAATTCTCTGCTCGTTTTGCAGCAGCAGAAGCTGCTTCAACCCTTCTTTTGGCAGCCTCACGTGCAGTCGAAATAATTGAATTAGAACCATGAATTTGGTCCTTGCCCTTCAGAATTGATCCAGGAGTCGGCCTCATCAAATTCTTCCCAGCATCAAAGGCAGCTTCAGAACTTTGAGTGAGACCTGTTTTAGCTGATTCCAGAGCTTCATCTGCCATCATCTTTGCTTGTAAAGCAGCATCAGATGCAACCTTCGCAGCCGCCGCAGCTGCCTTTGCAACAGATGCAGCTGCAGCAACTGCAACTGCTGCAGAAGCAAGTTTCTCTTCAATGTCTGTAACTAGTCCAGAATTCCTCTGGGCAGCTAACTGATTCCATATGCCTTGGCTGTGACTGACCACTGAAGCAGCAACAGCTGCAGCATCTTCCGCTTGCAATTTAGCCTCCTCAATTTTATTGACGGTCTCTTCTGAAAAGATGACCCTCTGCTCAGTATTACCAGTGCCTATTATCTTATACTGAATAGGCGAGATGAGGGTGCTAGCTGAAACAATGGGCTTAGAAGAAACTTGTGTGGGCGAATTAGCAAATAAGGTAAAGACTGGTGATGCAGATGGAAGACTTGTAGTAACAACACTGCCTAAAGAAGGTTCTGAAATAGACTGAGAAACAGTACTAGTTTTTGCAAGATCGTCAGTTACTGCAGCCTTCTTCCTCTTTCTAGACTTCTGAACACTAGGAATGTTCTTATTATTCACAGGGGTTGCTGTCTCCCTTTGTGATTCTAGATGCATGACTGAGGCTGGAGTAATACTGGCAGAAGATAGAGTAGGAAGCAAGGAAGTTGGGGACATAAGCTGTGTACTAGCAGTATATGGTATGGATGAGTCTCTCACTGGCGTTACTTGAACAGTTTCAACAAGCGGTGCTGAATATTGTGTAGCGGTATTCAGAGCTGGACTTTGGATTGAGACAGCCCAAGGTCCCGGACGAGGGTTTTGAGGTCGCCATGGCGTGCTATTATTAGTGAACTGCCTTGTTTGTGCAGATGGATAAGAATGTAATGGAGACAGAGCCTGATTGAAGTTCAGCTGTGCACCTCTAGGTATATTAGAGTGTAATCCATCATGGGTAGAGATACTCCACAGAGGTGACGGCAATGGCGGTGTGGAATGTAAACCAGCTGGGGCTATAGCTTTGCCAACAATTCTACTAGCAGAAGTACTTGCGACTTTATTTTGCTTTACTTGTTCAGGTGCTCGCACAACTGCAAACATCAGTTTACCCAATAAAGGAAACAGTGTTATAAATTTATATCATAATAAATTGAAACAATTTTCAGAATCATGTACCTGAATGAGCATGCAGAGGTGTCTCAGAGTTAACAGGTGACTTCTGACTCTGGTATCTTTCTACAGACTTGTGCCACACAGTCTCCCAGGAGCTCCTTCCACCATCTGTTCATACCAAAACAAGAACAAAACCACCACTGAAAAAGATGCTGAAATGAAATCATGCAAAAGAAAATATATCCAGAGACTAACCGCTTTCTCCGAAAGCTGATTGCATGCAAGACTCGTCTGGTGGAATATTCTGACTGCAACAACTATTTAAAATAAATATACTATAAACCTAACAGAAAAGGAACAGATAGCAACCATGACTTACAACTCACATTATAGATCCATAAACAAATATTTGTGCGCGCAGTTGTACTTGCTGTAGATCTGTGAATGGTTGGTGAAATGGTGTTGCGGAAGAAGAAGAGTTCAAATCAGGTAAGCTAGATGTTTGAGCAATTGGTGAACCAGACGCTTTCATACGACTGCCATCTGTATATGGCTGTAATTCCTCCAAGTGCATACCACTGCTTACAGTTCCAACATGTGCAGAAGAGGTGCCTGATTTTCCAACACTATCAATAGACTTCTTACGTGTTGATGTTCCTCTAGCTGCCTTGCCTTTCGGTGTTCGTTTCTCACTTGGGGATCCAGTCGCATGACCATTTTTATCCTCATTATATGTTTTTGCAATCACGCAATGTTGTTTCCCTTCTGCTTTCAAATGACTTCCCTTAGAATTTTCATCCGAAATCTGGAAATTAGATAGTTAAAAAGCCTTTTTTTAGTGGATCTGACAGGTATTTAAAGAAATTCTAACAGGCATAAAAGAAAAACATTTATTACAGCTCTCTAGAACAACAGATTACCTTGGGAAGTTCAGAAGACTGCACACTGGGAAAGGGTTTCCATCGATTGCTTCCATCGTTTTCAGACAGCTCTTTTACCCTTCTGACCTCAAATGTGAAGCTATCTTCAGATGTAATAATCTCCTTCGAATCAAGAGTAGTAGTAGACTTTGATTTATCAACATTTCCCCCTGTTTTACAAGAAATTAAAGATGTGCAATGTGAAGGGGAAAATATTTGAAATCAATACGAATATGCTACCTTCTGGCTCAGCTTGAGAATGCCCACTGCAACTGATTACTGTGGGGGAACCGCAGCTTGGTTCATCTAAATTTGGTTTGCCAGATTCAACCGCTGACAGGTGAGTTTCTGCATTGTTACTAGACAATGTGGTAGGTGTATTCATACCAGAATCTACAGGAGCATCTGCAAAAAGACTAACCACTTAAGTTGCCCAGATATGGACATAATGTCCGACATATTACAGATATATTGCAGCATGCTTGGAATTTTAAGGTGAAGGCTGAGATATGCCAAGAAAATGAATATATCTTAACTGTGTGCTATTGCTTCTTATTGGCTTAAAATATTAATTTATCTATAAAGAATAACAAGACGAAACCAATAACAACACATTATAATATAAGAACTAACAATAAGCAATGCTTACCTCCAAAAAAAAGGCGACACACTAATACACTACAAATCACTAAAACAGCTAACTAGCTCCAAATCATTCATATAGATCAGAAAATATGAGTATCGTGTTGTAGCAAGTTACAGTGCACTTTCTCCCCAAAAAATCTTTATTCAGTTACAAAGAAGGAAAATCGCCTAAAAATGCATCCAAAATTAAACGGAATGATGAACACCCCATTATTTGAATGCTGATTTCATCTCTTGATCTAGGCAAAAGGTGTATTAGACATATATCCAGCATGTATTGGAGATACCCGAGCATCCAAAACATACATATGAGTTAAAGGTGCAGCTCCAAGTGTCCGTACTTCTTACCACTAAACTATAAAAAGAGCTGACTTTACAAAATGACAATGACTAAAGAATAGAGGAATTATAGCATAAACAGTACAAAAACAAACCCAGCAAGCTAGGCCTTGCCATTGTATAACAAACACGACAGAAGCAAGTTCTTAATTTAACTATCAACTGTGTTATATATAATATATGCACATAAGCAACCCAAATAGAAACTAATATTTGTCTTGCTCAATAAAAACCAATAAGCAGAAACGCACCCAACAACTCCTATGGTGCAAGGGCACATCCATCAATACTTATGCACTAGAAATCTACATCCTAGTTCCACAAATTGTCATTGGTACATGATGGCATTTCATCTACGAACGACAAGGGGACAGAATGTTTATTGAACATGATGGCAATATACTCCAGCAACTCTCGGTTTCAAAAAACTTTATAAGATGGATATCAATAAAAATAAATAAACCGTAAGAATATGATATACATTCAAGTTCAACATCAATCAGGTCTTGTTTTTAAGTTCAAAAATAAGATAACAAATGAATCAAATAGAAATGTTAGACCCTAAAACCGTAGTTATGCATTCCAAAGAAACAAAATAAGATCACATCCCTAATAGAGCACAACAGTAACAGGGAAAGCATCAAATTCTCAGAAGTACCCGCTAAAACCTACCCATCACAGCCATCTCAAGTAATTAGATTATTTAATCGCTCTGCTTAAACTTGATAGTTACCAGGATTTATTTCAAAAGAGGGATTAGTTTCAGGCAGCATTTGTTTCTCACCATGTCTGAGCTGCTCTACTGAAAAGTGAAAAGTGAAAAGCAGCAGGTTACAGGTAAAACAACTTTAACTACAAATAGACGTCCTATGCAAATGATGTAATGCACCTTGAAAACAGTAAGGAATTATATACAAAGAAAGTTATGCCGCACAGCCTTGGCAGAGAAACTAGAGCAGAAACTAACATGATAAAAAACAAGAATGGTTCCAATATCAATGTAATTACCGGAAATACTGATGGTTGTCTCCTTGTTTTCATGAGAAGAGGCATTTAATTTATTAGACTCATCTGTTCCTTGTACAGCAGAGTCAAGGATGAGAGGACTTCCTTCAGCCAGTACAGTCTCTTCATGTGTGATTGGCTTATTTGCCAAAGATTGAAACTCGCTCTGGGTTCCAGAACTTTCCACATATGACGAAGGCTTCCCTACTATTGTAGATTGTGGTTTTCCTGTAGCATTGAGAGGACTATCTTCCCCAACATCAGAATTAGAAAGTGGCCTATCACCCACATTGGACTCTAATTTTGTTGAACTGCGTTTTGCAGCAATAGCAGCTTCTTTTTCATCAGATTGAATGAACTCTGGCGAACAATAACTTGATCTTTCCCCCTCTTTCTGCTCTGGATCCACATCTGCAACATAGGCATCTTGTGACTGGTGAAAGTTAACTGTTGCATCAACAGCAGACACCTTGTCATCCACTGAAAAAGGATACTCATGGTGCAATAGTGGAAATATCAGACTCTACTTTGAGCATGCAATTTAAAGAGTAATTTTTATAACCAAGTTAAGGTGACAGTTACCTGGGGCATCTTGGGCCATTCCCATATGTGATGAGCAATCAGCATCAACTGGATCAGATATTCTAACCAGTTCCACAGGTAAACAGGCATCTGAGACACTATTCACAACAGAAACAGATGTGCCCCCAGTTGCCTTCACTTCCTTCTCATCAGATCTGAAGAAATCGGGTGCATGTAATTTACATGAAGTCGCTTCTTTCTGCTCTCCAACACCCATCACAGTAAGAGCAGAGGCCACTACAAAATATTGACAAATCAGGCTAATTATTCCTAAGAATCCAGTTTGGGATTTTCTAACTACAAGGAACTATAACGGAAAAGTGAAGGTGTAGAATATAAAAATTCCTCAACCCTCACAATAACTTCAAAGTTTTGGTACAGTGGCAAGGACATTAAGACACTGGTTCAAATAACACCAGGCTCTCATTTGAAGAAGAGGATTTAGAAAAAGGGGGAAAACTGCAGTGCAGGTTTTGATGCACAAAAAAGGCACTCGGCCTATAGGGGAGCACATAAAGAAATCTCCCTCAACCTTATAGTAAACTTTGGGGATCTTGGTGCAGGGCCGTTACGGGAAAATAAATAAATAAATAACATATGTCCCGGTTACCTGATCCATCATCTACCAACTTTTTTTGTGCCAAACCATTCATCTCTCTTACAACATCAGAATTTTGCCCAGCAGATGTGGCAGGTTCTGCCTTCCCGGTAACAACTTCACTGTTTGAATCAGTAGTACCAGAACTGATGGACGGCCCAGCACACTCCTCTGCAACAGACACCTCCAGAGAAGATGTGTGATCATCAGATGGCTCAGCTGTCATAGACAATTTACCAGGAACAGAAGATATGACCTTAACCTCAGCCTTATCAAGTAAATCACTCGAAGGAGATTGCCCTAACAAGACGATTTCTGATTCAGTCAAGGTACGACCAGGTTCCACATCTTCAACACTCTTCTCCACAAAAGATGGCTTAGGAGATGGAGAACCTGGGTAAGAATGACTTCTATCTGCGTTCTCATCTTTTGATTGTTCTACTTGTGTTTTAGAGTGCACATGAACTGAAGCATTCACCACCACTGCCATTTCTGAAGTAATTCCTGCGCCTTCATCATTTTGCTTAATCAGCTGGTTGGAAATATTTTCCTTGCCGATGTCAACAAGATCTGTCTCAATAGATTTCTCCTCTTTAACTTCCATTGAATTTCTCTCTACTGGCTGTGTTGAACTCTCATCAATTGTTTTACTATCATTTTTCAAAGTCTTTACTTGGTAAGGAATAGATTCCAGCAACCCATCAGGATTTTCAGAAAATCCAGTCACATTACATCCTTCATTTATCAAAACCGAAGAATCGCCAGTAGGAGCCAGAAAGGAAGGACTATCTCCACCACAAAAAAGAGTTTCAGCTTCATGGCCCTCCAAGAACTGCACATTTCCTTTAGCATCACTTAGCATCTGGCTTCTTCCTCTCAGCGCTTCATATGACAGCGGATCTGACCTCTCAGCCAGGCTAACAACATTGTGTTCCTCTGCTACTTGTTCTGATAAAACTGAAGGAGTCAAATTCTCAGAGCCCGTTACAACAATGCGAAAGGAAACAAGTGAAGGTTCATTGTTCTGAACCATACTGCATAAAGTTTCATTGGCTATGGAACATTTAGTGTCCGTATCATCTAATGGCACAGTTGCATGTTCATCACTAGTGCCCTGCCCAGCACCAACCTTTACGTCCAAGGAACTCGAAGTTAACCCTGCATCAGATATTTCACCATTGAAAATTTGAGGCAAGCCTTCAACCAAAACCTGAGCCCCACTTGCATTGTTATATTGTCCTAACAAGTTTCTCTGAAATTTATTAGGCGATGCCGATGAATCATCGTGTATGATTCCCCCCATCGTAGAGTTACTATCATCATTGCCTTGTCTTAGAGTGGGGTCTGTTTGATCAATCGTCCCACTTGATACATTTTGACCCCCTACCTCCATCGCGATAGCTTTTTTATCATTCATTTCATCTTCTCTAACGGATTTCAATAACATTTCAACAGATTCGGATGACGTAGCTTCAAACCACACATTGTTATGCCTAGAAATCGAGCAATTATCAGCAGCAGTCGAACTGAATTCGACCGCACTAGTTCCAGAAGAGAAGTCCTCAATCCAATTATTGTTGTAGCCTTGTATGTCGAGTAAGATGTCTCTATCAACTAAACTATCATACCTGAGATGGACCTGAAGATGTTCATCAAAATCAAATTTCGGTAGAGCATAGGACCTTAAACTTGGAGGAAATTTGTTGTCTTCTCCAACTAGCTGGAAATTCTGACTCTGAAAATCATTCTCATCATGATCCATAGGTGTGTCCCTAAAAAATAATTATAGATATGATATAAAAAGGTTTAGATTAAATGTACTATGAACTCCCAACTACTTATGATAAGCACATGATATAAATCTAAAACCTCATTAACAGCAAGTAACAGATATAAATATACAAAAGAAAACAGAGTATGCATTGCCACTATAGTAATTACCTACAGTGGTAAGGTACATGGCAACAAATTATTCGTTGATCCATGTGCATGTAACTTTGCAAATCCAAGATTCATTAATATTAGTATTAAAAAAGGTAAAATGAAGAATAGTGATCTTCCATGTTTCCCACCACTGCAGACAGTGGCACTGTATACTCCGCATCCTCAATTTAAAAATATTTCTCTCATTAGCGAGTAGAGTTGATAACACATGAAGACTGACAGGTCAGTCACACGTTTATGGCACGCAACCAACAAGGGCAAAGGAGACCAACCATATTTATTAGAGGCGGAGGTGGTTTCCACATGGGATAACCTTTACCACCAAAACACAATTTTTATATAAACTCCAACTCCAGCTTTTAATGATTCTAAAATAAATAAATAAAACGGATAGATGATTATTCTGATTTTAGTCTATTTCATCTAGAAAATTAAAAAATGAAACCATTTCCAACATTCATCAACTCATTACACCACCAATTATAAGGTAAATTTGTGTCTAATTAAGTATGAGAAGCAATTCTCGAAATCTCTTATGTTCAAAAACAATTTACATTAAGATAACGTTTTAATATAAAAAATTGGGTTCATATGAATATGTAATTTCTATGTCGGACTGCGAATATTTGGAGCAAGGTTTAAGATCTCAAAAGTCAAAATATGTATCGGACGATTACATTTGGAATCGGAATCACCCATCTCAGTAGCATCTGATGTCTCGGATCATGATATTGGATTTTATATCGTTTGATAGAAAGAAATTATAAAAATTAGTACAATTGTTAAAAAGAATTTAGTAATTAATGATGTCTAAAGTAACTATTTTAATACTTGGGAAAAATAACTATAACCTTTTTTAAACATTTTTCATTAATATATTATGTCGAGTAAACAGTAATAACCTAAAACATATAATCAAACCCATTAACCCATTGATAAACCTAATAACCCATAAATAGACCCAGTATCCATCAGTAAAGTTAATACTAAAATCGCAATAATCAAATGGTAAACCAAATACTATTTGGTATCTAACGGTGTTGGCATCGGAATTCGGACGGTCATTTTGGATTAGAATCAACCAAGTCGGTTCCAAATACTATTTGGTATCTAACGGTATTGGCATCGGAATTCGGACGGTCATTTTGGATTAGAATCAACCAAGTCGGTTCAGGACCGATCGATATTTCAAATCATGATTAGGAGAAATATTTGAGATATAAATCAATTCGGATGTTAATATTGGGCATGATAATGCTATTATATCTCATGCATACCAATAGTTCAGTAAGGTGATTGTAATGGCCAGATATCATCTAACATATATAAACATTTTAGGTTATATGTGAACAAATTCAAAGAAAATACTAAGAAAATCATTTTAAGTTATGTCTCAGAGAATTTTGTTTGTTCCATGCATAATAAATTAGACAGGCAATCAGCTCATTTAGCATGATAAGTAATACTTATTTGTTGTTTCTAGCTTGGAAATTGTAAATATTCTCACGCAGACATGCAATGCAATCAGATAATGCATAGTAAGTTCAATAATAACCATTTAGTGTGTATTTCTAATATTATTTTTAGTCTCCAGACTCGCAACAAGTGAAAAAAATATGTTACTATTTTATCTGATCCCAGTGTCATCCATAAATCACTACAAATTATCTAATGTTATCCATATCAATGCAAATGGAGGATAATATTGGACAACATCCAAAATATAGATCCTCAAAAAAATATGAATGATAACCTTATTTAGGCTGCCATTTAAAATGATGACTGTCACTAGACCAGAGCAACCTCCATGCCAACACAAGATCACGCCTTTAAAGATCATCCTAGGCTTTCATGAAAAACTCTGAGGCCTTACGAGCATGATATGGTTATGAATGTGAATTGGATTGGTGGTTGGAACCTAGTCACCTAACAATATCTCTTCCTCACAGTTGAACAACCATAAATCACACAAAGGTTTTCCCGACAACATCAGTTAGATTCATTTGGAGTGACCTTCGTCTGATTATGGATATTATGGATACTACCAATACTTATAATTGAAAAGGTAAAGGAGAATAAGTTGGAATCACAAAAGATGGGAGAGAAAATGAATACCCATGAGAAACTAAAAGCAGTGTTTCCAACCGAGGATAAAATGAGGACCACCAATATAAAATGATATGGAAAAAAATAATAAATGAAACAAATATGTGTGCCCGTACGAAAAAACAAAGGAATTGCAGGTGGTGATGGTTGAAGGAAGACAAGGCTAGACTAAATGAACATGGACTGAGGCGACTTCGGAGGATTATGTAATTATTAATTTAACAAAAGTATAATAAAGAGAGCTGTGTCGTTAAACCAAAAAAGTTGGGTTCTGTTGTTATTGTTGTTCATGATGAGGATATTCTCACTTGAAATGAAAGAAAAAAATGTGCCTCAAGTTAAGGACTAGGTCCGACCTAGTAGGAATTACAAATATGATTTAGACATACATAAATACTCATCAGTCATCACACTTGGTTGGTTATGCTGAGTCTTTTTCAGCTTGGTCTTTTGAGTGAATATATTGTATAATAAACTATATTCATTGCGAACCAATGTTTACCAGGCTAAATTATTTTCAGGAAAAAAAATTAACTGAGGTTTAGATTTTGTCGAATTTATCATCTAAGGCTCATAACTCAGAAGTCTTCAACACCAAACTTCAAATGGGGTTATGTAGATTTACACCCCATAACCGCCCCAGTGAATCTGCAACCATAATAAATAGGTACTTCAATCTGACTAAAGCAAAGATACAAGCTTGAAAGCCATATTCAATAAAGTCCTCTGGTTTCCTTGAATTTTTCACTTTCTCACTGCTGACAGAAAGACGGGCATAGTTATAGTTAGACTCAACACAAGTTGCATAGAAGCTATAGCCGATCTACACAACAAAATATAAAGGTACATTGATCCCAAAGTACAAAAATTTCACCCAAAAAAAACATCATCGCCACTAAACAGGAGATTCCATACAATCTCCAATCAATCCTCCAACTCTTCAAGATAATTGATTTTTACCTCATACTTCTCTATAAAGGAAACCCTAATTTTTTGTTTTCTCTCAGAAACCAAACAACCGCTGAGGAATTAAAGGAACAGCTTAAACCAACTAGCAATTCAAGACACGCGTATGAAAAGCCCCAAACTCACGGCTGACTTGCTAACACCACTAGCAAAGCACTGGGAAAGTGACAACTAAATCAAATTATACGCGAAAAATTCAAACAAAAAAAGTTACCAGAGATAGAAAAAATCCTAGTTCGCTGCTACTCCCCTCCATTCGAAAACAAAATCTTGCCAGTTGATTGACCCAAATCGTATCGATACAACCCTAACTCTCATTTCCCAACAACATGCTCAAACAGCAGCCAAACCCTAGGTCCGCTCACGCCCGTCATGGATCAAACGGCGGAGGCTCGTCGGGGAGAGGATCTAACGGAGAATTCCGACGAACTAACGGCGGATCGAAGGCGAAGAGAAATTAAAGGTGGTGCCTTTCGAATTTTTTGCCCCCTTTTTTTTCGCTCAAGAGTGTCGATTGGGGAAATTAGGGATTGGGGAGAGATTGAAAACTAACAGTGGGCGTGAGTTGGAGAGGGAAATGGCCACAGGGTCTGAGACATTTACGGGTCTGCCCGCACGCGACTTGTTTCTCGTAAGCACGTGCGAGGTGTTAAGTGGGAATTTTGGGATTGATCCAGCCAACAGCGAATAGGGGACCGACACGTGGCGTTTTAATAGTGACGGATTTGGGCATTGGTTTGTGTTCAGCGCGTAGGATTTCGAAAGATTTGGCCGGTGGATCCAAAATTGAGCCATAATTTTGTGTTTGGTAGTGAGATTTAAATATTTATGATTTCTTTGTTTTTTTGGGGGCCATTATAAAATAAGGATTCTTGAATTCTTAAAATTTTGGAGAATTTGTAAAGATTAGGCACTATTCATTGTACTTTTAGATGGCGTCCGGATTATTTATTTATTTAATAATTCTCTCTCTCAAATCCAAATCCTACTTTCTTTTCACCAATCAAACAAACATTACAAAAATTTACAAATCAACTATTATGAATCCAATACCAACGAAACAACAAATTACCAAATCCAGGAATTTTCAACCGTACTATTTTGGAAACCAAATCTCATAATCTTACAACCAAACAGCCTTAGGGTTTTTCGGTGAGGGATGGGTTATAACCGGCAATGAGACAAATTCGTTAATCAATCATCTTCTTGTAATGTTAAACTTTAATATTTTTACATGTTTTTTTAAAGAATGTTAGAATATTGGAATTATTCAAAAGTAAATGGATGGATTTTACAAAAACTCCAAACTTTTAGATTTCTTATTTTCAAAATGAATTTTTTAAAAGGGACTGTTTGGTTATCCAAAAATGAAAAGCACAAAGAAAAAACAGGAAATTAAAATGGAAATAAAGTGTGAGGATGGTATTTATTCTTGTTTGTTTTGTTAAAATGTAAGTGGGAAAGAACATGAGTTGACACTTTATGTGGCAATGAAAAGTGAAATTGGATCGTTTAGTTGGAATTATAGAAAGCAGGAAAGAAAAAAAAGAAAGCAGAATAAAATATGAAAAAATAATACTTAAATATTCACTTTCTCGAGTTTTTGTGAGAAAGTGGATTGGGCAAAAATACATATAGGACAAAATGGTAGAAAGTACTTTTTACTTTTCTATTTCAGCTCCCAAACGAGTCAAAGTAGAAAAGTGGGCTCGCTTTCGCACGTTCTACTTTACTTTGTCTGACATGAATAACCATGGAAGTAGGGGAAATAAGGTGTTCGAAAATTACTTTCAGCACTTCAATTATTTATTTTGATGAAAGAGGTGTTTGGAAATTACTTTCAAACTGGTATTTTGCACGTGTTGCTGGTTATAGTACCCTTAAAGCAATTATTGTAATTACAGGCATGCGGTTATGATGATTGAAAGAGGATCTATACGGATAGAACAGTCTTGCTCGAGACAGCAGTATGTTGTCCGGTTTGTCTTTATCATCATGTACATTTTTATGTGGTATTACGGATCACTGTTATATGTTGATAGAGCTCATAAAATCCATGCTTAGCTACCAGGATTATTGTGGCTATCACACTCGTGAGAACTGAGTAGCCTATAAGCAAATCCTTAAATGTCCCTGGTCGTGGGAATATCGAGACTGGGCATCGATATTCCAGAGTAGAATGGTGTATACGTTTCTTAACCCCGACGAGGAGCGATGGCCGGTCTCACAGCCATTGGTGTTGGTTAGTCACCAAAAATTGTATACAGGTGCTCGTTACGTTATAAGTTACATTGGACAGAATCGCCGGGAACATGCCAGATGGTATTATACCTACTGTCAGGTAGCAGTTCTTCGGTGACATGAGTACGGGTTAGTCTGTCGACCTGAGATCGTCATTTGTCTCGTGTGAGTCCTCACCGTGCTTTGATTACTGCCTATCACGGCTCTACTGAGTCATGTAAACAGGTTTTAGTTGGGTACAGTCTCAAGCCACATGGAGATGTTGAGCGGATCGTCAGGAATTCATCCCTCCCGGTATTGGGGGTAGATGTCGCGCGGCATACGGGTGGCCATTGCCAGAAATCCTTGGCCAAGGTGGACGAGATTTACTGATTTAGATCGATAATTTCTCTGTGGATGATGGGCTTCACACCGACACGACTTATCGTGTTATTAAGGGTCTAATTTTATCCACCCCATAAACCCGATATACGATACTCTTAGATGAACAAACCAGAGTGTATGGAGACTTTCGATTTCAGGCTTAGTAGGGATACGGATGAGTTTTCTTGTCAACCTTCATTTCGTTCAATACCTGGGTAGCTGTTACGTACAGCTAGTGTCGCCGACGTGCTTGTGGTTAAACCCACTACCAGCACATTGTCGAGTCTTTCGAGTCCCATACAGAGAGTTTTCCAGCTCAGGCGAAACGATATAGCGTGTGTATTTTGATACGTACTTAGATTCGATTTGTAACACCTTGGTATATTTATACGATATTTTATTTGGGGTATTTCCTAATCTTGCGACAACTTCTTGTTTATTATTATTTTTAGGTGCGGATAATGCATTTAGTAATTGTGGTTAGTATCCGACCCGACCCGCATACTTGAAACCCATCATGGTTCAAAATTACGTCATATATTTGTTAATACAGAGAATCCGTGCACATCTAGATTCTGTATACATGTATCACATATTTTTTTGTCTGCATATGTTTTAAATAATACAAATAATAGCCAGATAATATTTTTAATAACTAGCATGGCATGTTATCATACCCCATATCATATGTTTGCATTCATATATCGTGTTCATATCCAGATTGATAAAACAGACTCGTCTGGATCGCTGCGTGTATTTATGTATATCCGTACTTGGGGGTATGCATTTTAGTAACCGGACATTGCATTATAGTTTTAGCTTGTACGTATACTATCCATATTTTAAAACTAGATTTTTAGAAGAGATCCGGGTATTTGTCGGGATATTTTGATATTAGCTGTTTAAACCTAAACTAAATATATTATAATAATATATAAACTAAACAGTTGCTTGTATATAATATATGAGGTTAATGGAAGAAAGAGGCCATAGGAGGGAATTTCCTCCTATGGCGTCGAAAAAATACGCCCTCCCTCATTTTTTGCGACGATCGGCACACACCATCTTCATCGTTATCATCTAAGATGAGGATACACCAAATTTCATGTAATTCTACAACTTTTTCACCGTTGATTTGGTGGGTTCAAAATTAACGGTTTACCGACAATAAAACATTTTACATTACTAAATCAACGGTGAAAAGGTTGTAGAATCGCATGAAATTTGGTGTACCGACATTTTAGATGATAACGATGAAGATGGTGGGTGCCGATCGGCGGAAAAAATAAGAGAGGGTGTATTTTTTCGACGCCATAGGAGGAAATTCCCTCCTATGGCATCTTTCCTCCATTATTCTCATAATATATATACATAACATATTTTTTAAACTAATTAATATTTTCCAGATTCTATTCCTGTATCTCTCTCTTTCTCTTATTCTCTCTCTCTCTCCCTCTCCCATACACTCTCTGTCTCTTTCTCTCCTCTCACGTACACACTCTCTCTCCTATATATATAAATATAAATTATTATTTAACATAATCAGTAACCATCATCACCTCTCTCTTTCTCAGCTCTATGTTCTTTCGCCGCGACGAACCCAACCCTGGCCCTCACCTCACGTCGCCGTCGACCTCCCCGCAACCTCGTCACCACCACCTCCACCTCCTTCTCTCCACGTCTAACCCCGAGACCCCCAATCCATGACCATCTGCAACCCCGACGAACCTAAACCAGAACCCTAGCCTTAAGACCTCACTGCCAATCACCCCACCTCGTCGTTACCCTGATCACAACCTCCACTTCCTTCTCTCCTCCTTCATTCCCCGAGCACTTTGCACAACCAGGCCTGCACCCCCGACGACCCATGACGAAACCAACAACAACTCAAAAATTCCTCGCCTGAGACCTCATCACCTCGCCGTCGACATCACCATCACCCCCGCCTTCACCTCCTCACCCCTCTCTCCAACTCCCGACATCATAAACTGTTAGCTATAGTGCCCTCAAGGCAATCATCATAGTCGCAGGCAGGTAATTATGGTGATTGAGGGGGGACCTATACAGGTATAACAGTCTTACTCAAGATGATAATATGATATCTGGTTTATCTCTATTATCATGTACATGCTTTACGTGGTATTAAAGATCGCTATTACATGTTGAAAGAGCCCATAGGATTTTTGCTTGACTGCCAGCATTATGATGGCGATCATATACGTGGGAGCAGGGTGGTGTATGTTCTCCGCCGAAAAGACACGACCGGGACGTTGGGACGTCTGGCCTGAATTTCGAGGGCAGATGCTATTTGGTGCTATCCGTCCACCTCTCCGAAGATACCAAGTTGATTTATGACACCATGTATCGAAGGTTTTAACGGATGCGGCCGATATAGCAGACTTCGTTAGATTCCCCCTCATTGAGGGGTTTTTGATTGTGGGGACGCTCTTCCCTGCAGGCGCAAGCCCCTGCAGTTAACTACGCTACCGCATCGCGGTAACAACTTTCTCCTTCTCCAGATGGTCACTTCGTGTTGTGTGTGTGTTTGTTTTATCTTTGGTTGCCCATGGATTATATACGGAGACTAATTTATGTTGTCGCCCGTTGGGCGTGGATTAGTCCAAATCCGTATTTTTTTTGATTTGGTTTTTGGTTTAGGTTTAAGGATACGTTGGTCTCATTTGAGACCAAGATCAACTTAAACGTTTGTTAAGGATACGTTAGTCTAATTTTAGACTAAGATCAACTTAACGATTTGTTAAGAATACGTTAGTCTAATTTTAGACTAAGATCAACTTAACAGAATCATTTAGATCCAACAAAAGAGCATTTGGACTCTATTGTTTTAATTTAGGGACTTTGCGGTCCAGTTTAAAGACGTCATAGTCTGTAAAGTTTAAGGACATCATAGTCCATGAGTTTAAGGACCCCACAGTCCATAGTAGTTTGGAGACATCATAGTCTGTAAAGTTTAAGAACATCATAGTCCATGAGTTTAAGGACCCCACAGTCTGTGGTTTGTCTGGTTGTCGGGACCCGTCACCTCTCTGAAGACGTTGAAAGATTACAACGACAAATGTCAGAGGAGTGAAGAGATGTACGCTTGAACCAATATTGGTTGGAAGATCTGTAGTCCAATTTGGGACTGAGATCAAAGATTTGTGAGCACATGGGCTCAATTGATCTGAATTAGAGATCTGTGGCCACTTTGGGGCTCGGCCCATTTAATTAAGATGTTGAACATTTAACAATACTGAGCATTGGTTTGGGCTCTGAAAATCTTTTTGTCTTTTATTGAGTGTTGGGCACTCATTATAGCTCTGGGGCCTTTTTTTATAGAACAGTTTATGTTCTCTTAGCGCACACGTGAAGAGCACGTGGCGCGCTTGGCGCTGAGCGCCAGATTATGAGCGCAGAGCGCTTCTGTTAAGTAGCGCACACGTGAGGAGCACGTGGTGCGCTTGGCGCTGTGCGCTAAACTTTGGAGCGCTGGGGCGCTTCTGTTAAATAGTGCACACGTGAGAAGCACGTGGCGCGCTTGGCGCTGTGCGCCAGACTTGGGAGCGCTGGGGCGCTTCTATTAAGTAGCGCACACGTGAGGAACACGTGGCATGCTTGGCGCTGTGCGCCAGACTTGAGCGCTGAGGGCTTCTTTAAATTTGGAGCGCTGTGCGCTATATTTGGAGCGCTGAGGCGCTAGATTTGGAGCGCTGAGCGCTAGATTTGGAGTGCTGTGCGCTTCTTTTAATTAGAGCGCTAAGGCTCTTTTTAGCGGCTTTGCGCTCTGAGAATTAAGTTCTCTCTTATAAGAGACTTTGTCTCATGGATTTAAGAACAAAGTTCTTATTTTATAAGAGATGTTTTCAATCTCTTATGTTTTGGTGAAAGCCTTTGCCTATATGGATCTATTCTCCTAAGAGAATTGAATTATTCTCCTCCCTTTATAATGAGATGTTATGATCACTTTTGTGAGGGACAGTTTATCTTAAAGATCTATTATCTAGCATAAGAACTAAGTTCTTTTTCTGATGAGATTTTTTTTATCTCTCTGATTTTACCTTGAAGAAAGTTCTTCTTCTGCCGAGAGCTTTCTCTTTGAAGTTTTTTCAAAGTTTATGGGAGGTTCCTCTCTATGAGACTTGAAGTCTTGGGGCCTTTATATAGTGAAGGCTGATTTGTTCAATCGGTTAAGGAGATCTTTTCTCTAATTGATTTGGGCATATTTCCCCCGTTGGATTTTTGATCCAAGGGTTTCTGATTTACAGAAAGCAATCTTCTTGTTTTTAATAAGATTGGGAAATCTTTCCCATACAGAATTTATTCTGTATTTTGGTGATTTTTAATCACCATTGGATCATTGATCCAACGGTGCTCTGATTTTCAGAGCACAATCTTTCCTGTTTGGAAAGATTGCGAGGAATGTTTCCTTAACAGAATTTTATTCTGGTCAATTGATGATTTTTAATCATGTTCGTTGGATCTTTGATCCAACGGTGGGGAACATTTAGTTCCAGCGCTAGCGCTCACGTGTTTTGCACGTGGTGCGCTGCTTAGAGTGCAGCGCTCTTAGCGCTAGCACTCACGTGCTTTGCACGTGGTGCACTGCCTCAAAGTCTTTGACTCTCAGCGCCGGCGCTGCTGTGAAACGCTGCTTCATTATTGAAGGTATCTTTTCACTTTCTTTCTCCACTTTTCCTGAGTCAAGGTTCTCTTACCCAGAGCTTGGAAATAGTTCCATCATGCACAGTATTTTCTGTGCCTACACTTAAATGTCTCCCTTCATAATCTGAAGCAATACTTCTTTTCTCTTTCATTTTCAGAGAATCATTTTAACAGAGAAGAGCCATGGTTTGTAATCGCCCACATGCTCGCCGTCAGACATGGGAGGTGCCCATTGAGAAAATTGTTCCTCGTTTTGCTGCGCGCTTGGTGAACCCTACTCTTAAAAATGACCAATGCGACACGGTGTTGCATGAGCTCTTGACTTGTATAGGATTTCCTCTCCCCATCGGCTCTATTTGGCTCCGAATGGTTTTCTTATCCGCGCTCAATGACATTCCCCCTCCTCCGACGGAGATGACTCCGGCAATGCTCGACGCCACGGAAGACAAGATCGAGTGCTTCCACGAGGCACTTTTGATCACCACAGCTCTAAGGGATCGCTCTGTCCGGCTGCTAAGCCAGATACGGGCTCAGCGGGTTGTCATGTCTGCCTTTGCTGATGGATGAGGTGCTGACCGATGGGTAGCCACCTCGTGAAGATCGCCGCTTTGTCATGGTGGAGAAAGCAGAGAGGGAGTTAGATAATTTTATCCATAGTTTTGTGAATCCCTGTACTTTCGATCCCATGTTTGGTGATCTATTTCCTGTAGAATAAAATGTTCAATTAAATCTTTGTTTTTTTATCGTTGAACACCTATTCTTCCTCTGATGTATGCATGTGCGTATATGAATGAGCCTGGTTTCACACATATCTGTAAACGAAACTTAAGCCGGCAAAAACAGGAACTAATAGCTCTTGGCCGAAGATTTTGGCGGAAACAAATACCCCCCACTACTTTGCCCACGTAAGTATATACGTGGGTGATGTAGTGCAGAGTAATTCATAGCGTATGACCACTTTCGAGTTGGTATATAACTTTCAGAATCTTGATCTGAGAAGATAACGAACGGACACAAGCGTCGTCATGTATCATTGACTCAAATCTCGACTCTTAAGGGATATAGTTCCAAACCCTCAGCTCCATAAGCCGCACCCTTCTATTTCTTTATATCTTACTCTGACGTGAAGTAGTTTATATGCTCATGAGTGACTTCTCCATTTCAGTGGCATGTAGCTTTGCCAAGTGTGGCACATAGATGGAAGATAACAGTTCATCTTGAACTCTTTACAGGGCAGCGATGGCTTAGGAAACGGGTTCAGATCTGACGTTTAAGACTTTTCAATTTTATGAGCCATGAAGGTCTCACAAAGACTTTTCTCCCTACGAGTCGAGAGGATCTCGTAGGTGTATTTTCTTCTTAGGAATCGTGAGGATTCCTAAGTGTGTTTTTTCTCTTGAGAGTCGTAAGGATCTTACAAGGGAATTTTCTTCCTTACAAGTCAAGAGGACTCGTAAGTGATTGATAAGTTGACCTGCTCCCAAATCAAAGCATTGCTTTGACGGGGAGGTCGAGGGTTGACCTTGGCCGTTTTCCACGGGGCCAGGATTGACTAGATCCGTGTTCCACGGGGTCAGGGGGTTGACTTTAGCTATATGGGGTCAGGTTGACTTTAGCCATACGGGGTCAGTGGTTGACTTTGGCCATATGGGGTGAGGATTGACTTTAGCCATACGGGGTCAGGGGTTGACCTTGACCATATGGGGTCAGGATTGACTTTAGCCATACGGGGTCATGGGTTGACTTTGGCCATATGGGATCAGGATTGACTTTAGCCATACGGGGTCAGGGGTTGACTTTGGCCATATGGGATCAGGATTGACTTTAGCCATACGGGGTCAGGGGTTGACTTTGGCCATATGGGGTCAGGATTAACTTTAGCCATACAGGGTCAGGGGTTGACTTTGGGTTGTCTGTGCACGCCGAGTCTTGGAACTGGGAACTTTGCCGTGGCTCCGAGGTTGATTGTCGCGTCCGAATCCTGCTGGAATGAAGAGGAACGCTGTTGTGGGTCTCCATGCTGTAGATGTGGCCGTCGAGACTTGGAACTAGGGACTTTGCCATGGCTCCGAGGTTGATTGTCGCGTTTCTCTGCGGGTCGACGCGAATCGAGATGCTTTCGTCAAGGACGCTGATTTCCCTGAATCGAGGTTTTTGCCAAGGACACTGATTTCCCTAAGGTTGAGACGAATCGAGAGATTCCTGCAAAGACACTGATTTCTTTGCGGGTCGACGCGAATCGAGCTGTTCTCGTCAAGGACGCTGATTTCCCTGAATCGAGGTTTTGCCAAGGACACTAATTTCCCTGGAGTCGAAACGAATCGAGGGATTCCTGTAAAGACACTGATTTCTCTGCGGGTCGACGCGAATCGAGATGCTCGCGTCAAGGACGCTGATTTCCCTGAATCGAGGTTTTGCCAAGGACACTGATTTCCCTGAATCGAGGTTTTGCCAAGGACACTGATTTCTCTGGAGTTGAGACGAATCGAGATATTCCTGCAAAGACACTGATTTCTCTGCGGGTCGATGCGAATCGAGATGCTCTCATCAAGGACGCTGATTTCCCTGAATCGAGGTATTTGCCAAGGACACTGATTTCCTTGGGGTCTGAAACGAATCGAGGTATTCCTGCAAAGACTCTGATTTCTCTGCGGGTCGACACGAATCGAGATGCTCTCGTCAAGGACGCTGATTTCCTTGAATTGAGGTATTTGCCAAGGACGCTGATTTCCCTGGGGGTTGAGACAAATCGAGGTATTCCTGCAAAGACACTGATTTCTCTGCGGGTTGACGCGAATCGAGATGCTCTCGTCAAGGACGCTGATTTCCCTGAATCGAGGTATTTGCCAAGGACACTGATTTCCTCGGAGTTGAGACGAATCGAGGTATTCCTACAAAGACACTGATTTCTCTGCGGGTCGACGCGAATCGAGATACTCTCGTCAAGGACGCTGATTTCCCTGAATCGAGGTTTTTGCCAAGGACGCTGATTTCCCTGTAGGTTGGTTGACTTGTTTCCGAGACGGAGCGTTGATCCGGCGGGGAAGTCATTGGTTGACTCTAGGCTGTCTGTGGACCGTAGAGTCTTGGAACTAAGGACTTTACCGTGGCTCCGCTTTGTTGACGTCGCGTCCGAATCCTGCTTGAATAAAGAGGAAAGCCGTTGTTGTTCTCTTGAGGTGCAGATGTTGTCATCGAGACTTGGCTCTCTTTCTGATGGAGCCTAGTGGGATGATATGATTCCCTCTTTGTTTGTGCCCCTGGATTGTATACATGGATCGATGTGATCTCATCTGTAGGGCAAAAGTTTCACGTTATATGTATTATTATTTTTTTTGTTTTCTTCCCGCGATGCTCTATCATTTCAGCTTTTTGTATCGCGAAAATCGCGATTGCTTAATCATTTCGGCTATTTTCGTGGTGCCCAATCATTTTTTGTTTTTTTCCTTTTTTTTACTCGCTGTTTTTTTATTGCGAGTTGCCCAATCATTTCGGCTATTTTGTATGCATATATTTTTACTTGCTGATTTTGTTGCAAGTTGCCGCATCATTTCGGCTATCTCATATGCATTTTTGGCTTGCTGAATCTTTATCGCGAGTGTGGAACTTAGAACCTGATGCCAATCTTAGCATCAGCATCGCTACAACTGGATTATTTCCAGGAGCGAATCGCCATTTGCCGTGAAAGGGCTTGGAATTTGATACCGATTTAGGCATCAACATCGCTGTCACTGGGACATTGCCAGGAGCGAATCATCATTTTTCGTGAAAGGACTTGGGATTTGATACCGATTTAGGCATCAGTATCACTACAACTGGGACATTGCCATGAGCGAATCATCATTTGCCTTTGTCGATTCGAACAAAGGTGGCTTAGTAAACAGGGTTAGGATCCTGTCGACTAAGGCTTTTGACTTTACGAGCTGTAAGGGTCTCATAAAGGTATTTCTCCCTACGAGTCGTAAGGATCTCGTAGGTGTATTTTCTCCTTAGAAATCGTGAGAATTCCTAAGTGTGTGTTCTCTTATAAGTCGTAAAGATCTTACAAGAGTGTTTTCTCCTTATAAATCGAGAGGACTTAGAAGGGTCGTTCACCCTATGAGCATATCCCTAGTCGCTGGTGGGATTCTGTTAGGGAAATGTTTATTCGTGCCCGTGGATTGTATACAAGGGTCAACATTGAACCGCTTGTAGGGCAATCTGGGAAATGTGATGGCTTAAGAACAGGTTCAGATCCCTGTAGCTTAAGGCTTTTGAATCCTATGAGCCGTGAGGGTCTCAAAAGGGAATTCTCCTTACGAGTCGTGAGGATCTCGTAAGTGTGTTTTCTCCTTAGGAATCGCGGGGATTCCTAAGTGTGTAGCTCCTTTGTGAGTCGTAAGGATCTCACACAGGTAGTTTCTCCTTACAGGGTCGAGAGGACCTTGCAAGTGTCTTTTAACGAGATTGCGCCCTTTCGGGTTTTCACAAACTCGCCGGTAGTCCTACTGTTTTTACTCACGGAGCCCTTTCGGGTTTTCATCCGTGCCCATCTCGCTTATAGACGTACCATTTTTTTTGGTGCGTCAGCCTTGGGATGCGGTCCGTAGTAGTATATAGACGTCTCGGTCAGTTGCAAGTTTTAGAACACTGCGGTCCATCGTTGCCATATTTGAGGCAAATTTGTAGTTTATGGACTTTTCGGTCCATAGTTTATCTTGTATGCACGTGCATTTGTCACGTGACGGGATACATGACGCTGATGTGGAATACACCTATTTATGGTGTGATTTGATATGGTTGGAGTGTTTTGTGACCCATCCCTATCACGGATTCTCCAACTTGACGCCGACGCCTGGCCCCTTCGAATAGGGCCATTTGGCGTTCTCGATCATCTTTGCTCTTCTGACGGGCTTCGTTCAGTAGCATGTCGATCATCTCGTCTGACGGTTCCAAGGATTTTGGTATTGATCCTGCCCCCAGCTCCTCTACATTATCTTCTGATGCCGAATGAGCTTCTTTTTTATTTAGCGACGAATGAGAGATCATGTGGCAACTTGCCACATAATCTTCTGGTTCCTGTGATGAGTTGTCTCCTTCATCATCATCGCTATCTCCGCCCTTCAGGATATGGTTGAGAAATTCTTTGAGTGTGACCGGGGTTCACGCATTTTGGTTGTATTCCTCCAGTGCGTCAATATGTTTTTGCAGGTCCGTGCGCTTGTCATCAGGCTTCACGGGTTTTTCTTCTTCTTTGAAGATTTTGACAGCTTGGCCTGAGCATTTTGACCATCGCTACCAATTCTCGGCGTCGGGCGCGGTTTTAGCATTCCCTCAATGATCTCAGGCTCTAGCGGGCTTTTCCACCTGATTGCCGGGTATGTGTGAAGATCCTTCAGCATTCTTTTCGTTTTGGCTGAAAGAGCGACCTCCCATGGAGCTTCTTCTATAAAAGAGCACGATGCCCCCGGTGTGTCCACCCTTTTAGGAGTGTGCTTTTGTGGGGGACTCACCTTCCAGTTTTCAGATAGCGCGAACTTACCCTGTTGGTATTGGTCTTCAACTCAGTTTTTGAAGACGTAGCAATCTTCGATCGGATAGCTCAATACTCGGTGGTAGGGGCAGTAATTGGGATCGTTGACGTCGTTCGGTTGCGGTGGGTGTCTCGACTCCGGTAGAGTAATGAGCCCATTGCGCACTGCCAGTTCAAACAGTTTCCTTGTTTTATCCCGGGGAAACGAGTAAGGACGTCTCAACTTCTCATCGAGTGATTGCCGCTTGTTACTTTGGCGAACAACCAGTCTCGGGTCACTCGGTTGTTGTTGAGCGTTGGCGACGAAGGTCGCTTTCCCTTTACCCTTTTCGTTCCGCTGTTCTGTCTTTGAAAAGTAAGGCTTATGACCCATCTGGTCCATTTAGGCCAGTTTATCAATCAGGGTCTGAAAGGTAGTCGGCTTGAAAAACATCATGAACTGAGATATAGTCGCCTGCGGATCGAGGGTACCTACGAACATGCCTACTGCAGGTGCTTCTTCTATGCGCTGCTCGCACTTCGACCATAGATTTCGCCATCGTATCGCGTACTGGACCCATGTCTCGACCGGCTTCACTCTGGCATTAATTAATGCTGTGATTGGGGTGCGTTCTCTAGCGCTTGCGAAATGTTAGGTGAACAGCAATTCCATCTCCGTAAAAGTTATGACGGAGTCGTTGGGCAGCTCTGAATACCACTCAAAGGCCGTTTCCGCCAAGCTGCCGACGAACTGGCGAAGCAGTAGCTTATCATCCCCTCCAGTGTTGCCGCAGAGAGCCCTGAACTGAGCGACATGTTGATGGGAATTGCATGTCCCCTTGTATACGTGAAACTTAGGAATCGTGTATCCTGGCGGGTACTTTATCTAATCGTACCATCCTGGATATGGTCGCCCAGTTCGGACGACTTGGCCGGTTGCTTCATTCGCTTGATGAGCTCGTATTTGCTGAGCTATATAATCATCGAGCATGGCTTTGGAGATGGTCTCCTCCTTGGCTGCTAACAGAGCCGGCAGAGGATTTGATATCTCTCCTCTATCATCTTCAATTATTACTGGAGGATCTTCGGCTGGAGGGTCCAGCTGGATCATCAGGCCCACCATATCTTGGAATAAAAGGGCCATTTGTTTTATGTTGGCCGTTTGTTCCGCAGCCTCTTTGTCCTTCTTCTCAAGCATTCTCCGAAAGAATTCGGTATCCATTTCCTGCTCATGACGCTGCTCCGAAGATGTTTCCGGGCTTGCTTTTGGTCCAGTGAGTGCAGCCATGGCTGTCAGCATTTCTTGGAGCTTTTGTTGTTGTTGCTCCTGAGCTTTAGTTACAGACCGTGTAAGTGGTCGGTGACCCGTAGAGATACGGCTATCCTCTTTTCCGGATGCCATATAGACGGTATGCACCACCATGCCCCCAGACTTAGGGCGTTTAGGTTCAGTGCCCTTGATATTTGTTGTAGACACGGGGATCTTCTCTGGCCTTCTCTTTTTGTGGACTGGTGACGTTGAGGGGGCCGTTGCAGCGGGCACCCAGGTAGACGACACCTTCTGTGGTACGACAGAGTGGTCCTTCTCTTGCCGAACCTTTATCTTCTTCGGTCGGCGGGAGTAATCTTGATCAATCACCGAGTCTTGGACCTGTCGCCAGACTTTGTAAATTTCGGAGGACAGCCGCTGAGGGGGTTGCTCCGGCTTCGCCTTTGTGATCTTTTCAACAGGCGGAGGGGAGTTTTTCAGTACGACAGTTGGCGAATTCCTGCGCACCCTGTTAAGTAGTTCAAAGCTGTTCCCAGTTGGAACAGCAGCATCAACTTCCACCGTTGAAGCTGGTGGAGTTAGTCCGAAAGAAGAGCTGCCCCAGCCTTCCTCACTCGGCGCCAGTATCGACGTCGAGCATGGAGAGCGGTCGGGACCACCTCCATTGTTGAATCAGCTTTTCCATGCCCCCTGTTCTGATGAAAGTCTGTCGTTGGCGTCAGCCTGTCAAAGACAGACGTCGGCTGAGAGGGAATGGTCAACCTGTCGAAAGCCGACCTTCGGGTAGGGAGAGCAGCTTGGACGACCTCAACTATAGCAGGAGTTGGAGTGTCCTTCTCTGGTATTGTGAGCCTCTTTGTGAGCCCACTTGAGCTTTGACCCAGCCTGTCGAAGACTGAGGCATTGGAGTTGGACGACCCGCTGAGAGGGGCCGTGGTGATTGCAAGCTGATAAAAAACCGACTTCTTCGCAGCTTTCTGTGTCGGCATCTGAACGCTGAAGCTCGTTGGTGGGATCATGGTCCCGAAGAATACCCCAGTGGTGGCTTGGGTCACTTGTTTCACCAGCATTGTAAAAAGGGAGGCCGCTTGGGGCTCGTAGGTTACTCCTCCAGATGAGACGGAGCGGGAGTTGTTGCAATTAGTGCAGTTTGAAGCCATTGATCTTCTGTTTCTCTGCACGGAGAAAGATACCAAATCTTAGTACTTTACATCTAAAGGCAACCATGTCAAACCGCGACTGGTTCGTGAAACACGACACACGAAGTGTGGAGTGGAAAGAGGAAAAGGTCCCACCGGGTGTGCCAGAATCTGTTCTCCGCCGAAAAGATGCGACCGGGATGTTGGGACGTCCGGCATGAATTTCGAGGGCAGATGCTATTTGGTGCTATCGGTCCACTTCTCCGAAAATGCCAAGTTGATTTATAACACCATGTATCGAAGGTTTAAACGGATGCGGCCGATGTAGCAGACTTCGTCAGATTTCCCCTCGTTGAGGGGTTTTTGATTGTGGGGACGCTCTTCCCTGCAGGCGCAAGCCTCTGCAGTTAACTACGCTACCGCATCGCGGTAACAACTTTCTCCTTCTCCACATGGTCACTTCGTGTTGTGTGTGTGTTTGTTTTATCTTTTGTTGCCCATGGATTGTATACGGAGACTAATTTATGTTGTCGTCCGTAGGGCGTGGATTAGTCCAAATCCGTATTTTCTTGGATTTGGTTTTTGGTTTGGGTTTAAGGATACGTTAGTCTCATTTGAGACTAAAATCAACTTAAACGTTTGTTAAGGATACGTTAGTCTAATTTTAGACTAAGATCAACTTAACGATTTGTTAAGAATACGTTAGTCTAATTTTAGACTAAGATCAACTTAACAGGATCATTTAGATCCAACAAAAGAGTATTTGGACTCTATTGTTTTAGTTTAGGGACTTTGCGGTCCAGTTTAAAGACGTCATAGTCTGTAAAGTTTAAGGACATCATAGTCCATGAGTTTAAGGACCCCACAGTCCGTAGTAGTTTAGATACATCATAATCTGTAAAGTTTAAGGACATCATAGTCCAAGAGTTTAAGGACCCCACAATCCGTGGTTTGTCTGGTCGTCGGGACCCATCACCTCTCTGAAGACATTGAATGATTACAACGACAAATATCAGAGGAGTGAAGAGATGTACGTTTGAACCAATATTGGTTGGAAGATCTGTAGTCCAATTTGAGACTGAGATCAAAGATTTGTGAGCACATGGGCTCAATTGATCTGAATTAGGGATCTGTGGCCACTTTGGGGCTCGGCCCATTTAATTAAGATGTTGAACATTTAACAATGCTAAGCATTGGTTTGGGCTCTGAAAATCTTTTTGTCTTTTATTGAGTGTTGGGCACTCATTATAGCGCTGGGGCCTTTTTTTATAGAACAGTTTATGTTCTCTTAGCGCACACGTGAAGAGCACGTGGCGCGCTTGGCGCTGAGCGCCAGATCATGAGCGCAGAGCGCTTCTGTTAAGTAGCGCACACGTGAGGAGCACGTGGTGCGCTTGGCGCTGTGCGCCAAACTTTGGAGCGCTGGGGCGCTTCTGTTAAATAGCGCACACGTGAGGAGCACGTGGCGCGCTTGGCGCTGTGCGCTAGATTTAGGAGCGCTGGGGCGCTTCTATTAAGTAGCGCACACGTGAGGAGCACGTGGCGCGCTTGGCCAGACTTTGGAGCACTGGGGCACTTCTGTTAAGTAGCGCACATGTGAGGAGCACGTGGCGCGCTTGGCGCTGTGCGCCAGACTTGAGCGCTGAGGGCTTCGTTAAATTTTGAGCTCTAAGGCTCAGCAGCGCTGTGCGCTAGATTTGGAGCGCTGAGGCGGTAGATTTGGAGCGTTGTGCGCTAGATTTGGAGCGCGGAGCGCTAGATTTGGAGTGTTATGCGCTTCTTTTAATTAGAGCGCTAAGGCTCTTTTTAGGCGGCTTTGCGCTCTGAGAATTAAATTCTCTCTTATAAGAGACTTTGTCTCATGGATTTAAGAACAAAGTTCTTATTTTATAAGAGATGTTTTCAATCTCTTATGTTTTGGTGAAAGGCTTTGCCTTTATGGATCTGTGATCCTAAGAGAATTGAATTATTCTCCCCCCTTTATAATGAGATGTTATGATCTCTTTTGTGAGGGACGGTTTGTCTTAAAGATCTATGATCTAGCATAAGAACTAAGTTCTTTTTCTGATGAGATTTTTTTTTATCTCTCTGTTTTTACCTTGAAAAAAGTTCTTCTACCGAGAGCTTTCTCTTTGAAGTTTTTTCAAAATTTAGGAGGGGGGAGGGTTCCTCTCTATGAGACTTGAAGTCTTGGGGCCTTTATATAGTGAAGACTGATTTGTTCAATCGGTTAAGGAGATCTTTTCTCTAATTGATTTGGGGATATTTCCCCCGTTGGATCTTTAATCCAAAGGCTTCTGATTTACAGAAAGTAATCTTCTTGTTTTTAACAAGATTGGGAAATCTTTCCCATACGGAATTTATTCTGTACTTTGGTGATTTTTAATCACCATTGGATCATTGATCCAACGGTGCTCTGATTTTTAGAGCACAATCTTTCCTGTTTGGAAAGATCGTGAGGAATGTTTCCTTAACAGAATTTTATTCTGGTCAATTGATGATTTTTAATCATGTCGTTGGATTTTTGATCCAACGGTGGGGAACATTTAGTTCCAGCGCTAGCGTTCATGTGCTTTGCACATGGTGCGCTGCTTAGAGTGCAGCGCTCTTAACGCTAGCGCTTACGTGCTTTGCACATGCTGCGCTGCTTAGAGTGCAGCGCTCTTAGCGCTAGCGCTCATGTGCTTTGCACGTGGTGCGCTGCCTTAGAGTCTTTGACTCTTAGCGCTGGCGCTGCTGTGAAGCGCTGCTTCATTACTGAAAGTGTCTTTTCACCTTCCTTTTCCACTTTTCCTGAGTCGAGCTTCTCTTTCCCAGAGTTTGGAAATAGTTCCATCATGCACAGCATTTTTTGTGTCTAGACTTAAATGTCTCCCTTCATAATCTGAAGCAATGCTTCTTTTCTCTCTCATTTTCAGAGAATCGTTTTAACAGAGAAGAGCCATGGTTTGTAATCGCCCACATGCACGTCGTCAGCCATGGGAGGTGCCCATTAAGAAAATTGTTTCTCGTTTTGCTGCGCGCTTGGTGAACTCTACTCTTACGAATGACCAATGCGACACGGTGTTGCACGAGCTCTTGACTCGTATAGGATCTCCTCTCCCCATCGGCTCTATTTAGCTCCGGATGGTTTTCTTATCTGTGCTCAATGACATTCCCCCTCCTCCGGCAGAGATGACTCTGGTAATGCTCGACGCCACGGAAGACAAGATCGAGTGCTTCCATGAGGCACTTTTGATCACCACAGCTCTAAAGGATCGCTCTGTCCAGCCGCTAAGCCAGATACGGGCTCAGCGGGTCATCATGTCTGCCTTTGTTGATGGGTGAGGTGCTGACTGATAGACAGCTACTCCTCGTGAAGATCGCCGCTTTGTCATGGTGGAGAAGGCAGATAGGGAGTTAGATAATTTTATCCATGGTTTTGTGAATCCCTGTACTTTCGATCCCATATTTGGTGATCTATTTCTTGTAGAATAAAATGTTCAATTAAATCTTTGTTTTTTATCGTTGAACACCTATTCTTCCTCTGATGTATGCATGTGCATATATGAATGAGCCTGGTTTCACACATATCTGTAAACGAAACTTAAGCCGGCATAAACAGGAACTAATAGCTCTTGGCCAAAGATTTTGGCAGGAACAGTCTATAAGCACATCCTTAAATGTCCCTAGTCATGGGAGTTTTGAGATTGGGCATCGATTCTCCAGAGTAGACTTGTATATACTGATCGTGACCCCGACGAGGGGCGGTGGCCGGTCTCACAAGCCATTGGTGTCGGTTTGTTCACCTAAGATGTATACAGGTGTCACGACCTGAAATGGCACGTGACTGGCACTTGAATTATATGAAGTCTATAGGACCCCATCTAATTCAAGCAAGCCAAAATCCTAGAAATCTAAACCATTTTAAAGAAGAATTGAAGAAAACTTGTTTTAAAGAAAGTGGTTTAACAAAATAAGCCGTGGTATGAATTTTAAAAACATCAAGTGTTTTCTGAAAATTTCGGCAGAGTTTCCTTTGTAAATACTGGCCCCAAACGGGTACACTCATGCATAATATAAAGGCATTCCTAAGTAGGAGCTAGCTCTTCGCCAATTGGCGGATACAACCACGCAATACAATATAATATACAATGCCGGAGGGCGAGGATCAAAACTCAGAAAGAAAACCAGAGGAAAACCAGAGGAAAACCATAATAATACAAGCGCGACTCTTAGGTCGAAAGAATATACAACTGGTTTCTAGGTCTATCAATATACATGTCTGGTTGATGGAGTTTACTAGATACAACAGAATATAATAAAAGGTATAATGGTGGTCACGATGCGAGTGAACCCACCTACCAAAGTAATCACCCGGAAGGAAGCAGTGTGCCAGCAAGCCGCAGTGAAACCTGTATGGCAAAACCTGCAAGAAACTGTGGCACAACGGGGGTGAGTTGCCAACTCGTGAGTAGAAAATATCACCGAGCAGAAATCGCATGTATGACTCAATCATAGGTCATACGGTAATATATCCTCAATATAAAATAACCCAGAACATCTACACATAAGTGTAATATCAAGTGCTCGTGTCAGTGCCTCAGGTAGCAACATAATACATATATATGATGTATGAATGCATCAAAATGAAAACAGAATATATCATGAATGAGAAAACCGTTTTCTTAATTTAGTGAGATTTCTGTATATATAAATCGAGGCATCATCAATGAAATCAATATAGAATCCGTGTCAAGTATCGACACAAAACATATATTGAAATATCCAATATCTCAGGCTCCGGCTATCCGGACTGGCCCATATCATATAATCCCAATACCTCAAAGTCTCAATATCTTGGGCTCCGGCTATCCGGACTGGCCCCTGGGCTCCGACAATCCGGACTGGCCCCTCATAAAATCTCACGACTATGTCGATACACTCCGGATATCCGCCGTGTCACAAATAACTGGTCGGTAGTACTCCCCTGCCAGGCTCAACGCCATCATCTGTGACCTTCTCACCTTGGGGTACCGCACCGGGTCCACCATGCACCCACAGACGGTTCCTGCTCCTCCTCGAATCGGGTGTATGATATCGCTCAAGAACCGAGAAAACTCATGGTGGACGCATCTCACATCATATCACGAGAAAACTGCACTTTTTATCTTTTGAAATGAAAATGAGTTTATAAAATCTTGCGGTTTCTCCAAATCCAGAAATCTCATGAAAAATCCGAAATCCCAAAATGAAGAGTCAATAATAGTGAATACCGGGCTTCGGTAATCCGGACTAGCCCTATAATATTTCATGACAAATGAATATATAAACATGTATATGTATCTAAGTAAAGAATGCAAAATCTAAACTAGTACAGTAATGATATATCGGAACTATCAGCTAACAAGTGATATTAATGAAGTAATATTTTTAAAGTGTACGTGACATAGCAATTACCGATGATGATGTGTGTGAGCCGGCAAGCAAGTGTACGTGGGGCATACGTATCATCGGTAATGGTGCTGGTGTCCTGACAGCATGGTTTCATAATCACTAAAGTATACATTAAGCATGCAATGCGATAATAACAACATGAATAAACGGAGAATGAATGGTAAACGCAACAATAAAGAATATACATTTCTATATTCGAGTCAAACAGTTTTGTTGTCTGAAATCGTACGAATCGTGGTGTTTAGAAAATAGGGGCTACGGTATTTTTAAGAAAAGCTACGTCCTTTGAAATATCCGTAGTCTCCCTTAGCATGTCTTTAAAATACTCATGATTCATTAGTTTTGGAAATAAGTATGACTTGCGTCCAATTCTAATATCTACTAAATAAACTACAAGATAGCTAAGAGACTAACAAAAGGGTAAAGAAATCCACCTAAGTTTGAATCGATCTATATATCTAGTAGTCGGTGATCCCGCCTCAATAGCGTCACATACGATAGCATATATATAATACGACATTCTCGAATCATGAGTGCGGATCAATCATCATATTTATATCTCGTACGGTAAATCCATCGTACGACATCCCAAAATCAGAGTACGGGTCGCCTATCACATATACCTCAATATCCACATGGTATCATTATCATAATATCATGAACAAGGTACCGATCTAAGTCTAGTACATACCGATACCATCAATATATATATATATATGCGTGTGTATGAAAATATATCGCCCAACGATCCACTATAATAATATGTCGTATCTCATAACACGACCCAAATCACATCACCGATTTCACGACATCATGCCCAATCACATCGACTCATCTCCATGTATCATATACTATCCTCATCATCCGTGTATATATATACACATATACATATATAAATACTCACATACATATGTGTGTGTGTGTATATATCCCCATATATGCACAAGAAATAAAATGCATGCGTGTGTGTGCGTGTGTGCCAAACCTTACTCAAGGGTTTCGCGACTAAGAAACTAAACTAAGTTACTATCTTCCGAATACGTTAACGCTAATCCAAAGTCATCTAAAGTATTACTTACTAAGTATGCACATCTCATAACAACACGTATATACATATAAATACCATAACGCATCAAATTACTACGAACTTGCGGGGGTGCTATATGCCATCCATCCGACTTTCCCAGTAGATATATATCTACTCACCTTGATCTTTGCTTGCCGAAGTCGATGTCGCCATCCTCTTCTTCATCGTATTAAATCCATGTGAAAGTACTTACATATATATCACATGACATCGTAAGTAGAAATCGCGCACGAAAACCAAAACGGCACACGAATCGCACATAGGTTAAAACCTATGGTCCAAGCATGCAAGAATAGCCAAACAAGTCTCGACGTTAATGTGCAAATGTCACACGACCGAGTCAAAACCCAAATATCCAAAAATCAAGTTTCAAAAGTTGCAAAACATTGCCAGAAATAAGGTAAAATGACTCTAGATTTTTCTTAAGGTAAAATTAGACTTTTCTGAATACAGGACAGGTCTAGTTATCTAATTAGTGAGCTACAGACCAAGTTTCACACCCTAATTCCAAAATTGGGCCGCAAATTGCGGCCAAATCGAATAAAACGGCGGCCAAAATTTGGAGGCTTGGGCTTGGGTTTCTAGGGTAGCTTCTTAGTGGTCTTCACATCTCACTGCATCTGCAAAATATTTTTCAAAGTCTCCGGGTCATAGCAGATCTCTAGAAGTCATCACAATTCCCACAAAAACCCGATATCGGCAATTCTAAAGTTCAAGTCTTGGGGTTTAGTCTCTGGTTTAGCCCATAATATTAACCTTACAGGGTTTGTGGACACTAATACATCTCAATTTTACCTTATCAACTCATAAAATCACCTAAACCTCAACTTGGAATTTTCAAAGCTCACAAAACCTCACTAGTTCGATTCTAAACTTAAATAGAGGCTAAAGGAAATGGATTACTACTCTAATGGTGAAAGAATTAGCTCATTTGGCAACTCAAGAATTTTCTTGAGTTGTCCCTAGTGCTCAAAATCCAAACTTTCTTGATCTCCCGTGCTTGTAGTGAGCTTGTGTATATTTTTAATGAAGGGAATAGGGTGTTTTGAGGTGATTTTAGGGGTGAAGTGAGGTGTAGGAGGGGGTGGAGGCAAGATGGCAGCCATGGTGAGAGGGAGAGAAAGAAATGATGAAGATGATAAAGATGAGAACAATGGATATGGTCAAAGAAAGACCCCTCACCCTCTCTCTCTTCTCTCTCTTGCCCATACTCTTTTCTTTATTCATTTTCCTTTTTCTTTTCTTTTCTTCTCTTTATCTTTTCTCTTCTCATTTTTAAAAACAAAAGCCATGCTTGGAAAAATAGAAAGTCATGGTAGAAAAGAAACGTAACAAGTATTTTTTTGTAAATGTGACATGGTGTATGTCATATGCACATAAATCGGATTAACGCACGATTAATGAAAATTAATTGAGTTTAGCATTTAACCTTTTTACAAATAAGTATTTAAAAATCTATAAATGCTCATATCACATGAAACACCTTCAATTCAATAATTCTTGTAAATTTTCAAACATTTTCCAATTTATCGGTATATAATTATACCATAACATTAAAATATTCCTAATATTTATTATTTAATTATATAAATTTCCAAAATAATATTTTATTTTTCTGAAATGTTACAACAGGTGCTCGTTGGGTTATGAGTACACCAGCATGACTCGCCGGGAACATACTAGTTAGTATTATACCTATTGTCAGATAGCAGTTCCCAGGTGATATGTATACAGGTTAGTCTATCGACCTGAGTTCGTCATTTTTCTCGTGTGAGTTCCCACTGTGGTTTGATTACTATCCTACCACGGCTCAAAGGATTCGTGCAAATATGTTTTAGTTGGGTACAGTCCCGAGCCACATGGAGGCAGTGAGCGGATCGTCAGGGGATTCGTCTCTCCCGGTATTGGGGGTTGATGTCACGTTGCGCATGGGTGGCCATCACCAGAAATCCTTGGCCAAGATAGTCGAGAATTACCGCTCTAGGATTGGTAGTTTCTCAGGTGGTGATGGGCTTCATACCGACACGAAATGTCGTATTATTTTGGGTATGGCTTTATCCACCATCCTAGACTCGATATATGATAGTCATAGACGAACGGACTGGACTTTACGGATATTGTCACTGCCAGGCTCAGTAGAGGTTTCAGGATGATTTTGCTCGTCGGCCTCCCTTTTGCTCAATACCTGGGTAGCCGTTACGTACAGCTAGTGCCGCTGACGTGCTTGTGGTTAAACCCACTGCCAGCGTATTGACGAGTCTTTAGAGTCCTACATAAAGGGTTTCTCTGCTTCGGGCGAAACGATATAGATGCCGTATGGTTTTACGGCAGGGTTCGATCATATATGTGCACTTGTGCACGTATCATGATTCGAATGGATAATACCAGTGGGCTTTGGTTTAAACTGGATCGTAGTATTATATTGTTGGATTATTTTCGTTTCATTGTATTCGTGTTCTTCGGAATACGGATGCGGGTATGTATATACGGATGAGGGGTATTCTTGTAATTTCTTACAAGATTACTTTTAGAAGATTACACCTCATTATGGTTTAAACCTTTTTGGATTAAAAGGTTATTGAGGTGGAGGATGAGGTGTTTATTGCATATTTTGTGGCATGGCTTAGTAGTGACCTATGGTTACTATTCTAGCATGCTTAATCTTTTGTTTGTTGTGAGATTTATATTAACTTAAGATATTTTTGGTTGACTTAAGATATTTTTTGGAGACTTGAGATATTTATTTGGGTGGCTCCAATTTTTATATAACTCTCACAACACAATAAAAGACTTACACATTTTTCTTTCCTCACTTGAGTAGCTCTCAAACTCTCATCCTCATGGCATCTTTTTCTACCTCCACCCTACAAGTCTCATGTGTTGAGAAATCTAGGGTGTCTTGAGACAAATTAATTCTTCATCACACTCTACTTCTCATAGGCTATCTAGTATAGTAATCTAGGTACCCTAGTTACCTCGGATATGAGGTTGGAGCTCGTTTCATAGACTCTCGGGTGGATCATCTTCGATGGAGGGAGACCGGAGATCAAGACCGTAGGTCACGAATCATTCGGTATAATCATCTAAACTTCATTGTAGACTGCTAGTGTAGGGTTAATGGTCGATCCGTAGGAATGGGTTGTGTTAGCGCCAGTTTATAAAATTTTGTTCCACATTTGGTCACGGATTGATGGCCGGGACGCTGGCATAACCCAACATGGTATCAGAGCCAACCCATAAACCCCAAACTAGCGTGTTCTAACGTGCTTAAAAAATCAATCGACAATCATTCCCGAAATCACGATTTCATTTTTTTGGTTTTTGCCGATTTTTTAAGCAGTTCAAAAAATTATTTCTAGCATCTCAAAAATTCGTGCAGGGAATTATAGAAGTCCAGAAGAAATTTTAGCACGTGATCCCATCATTAGACCGCGGAACAGCGGCATAACATACATGTTTGCCGCGGTTGCGTGGCCATAATATGGCCTCCGTGCACTAAATTTCTTCAGGTGTTCTATCGTTTTGAAATGTGATTTCTGGGATGTTTTGTTTTTGGCCCAGATTTGTTCGAGTACTGGATTGCACTTGGGGCCAATACGGAAAGTTTGTTTCGATCAAAATTTTAAATACGTTAGTTTTCAGTACATGCATTACTATCCGCGACCGTGAATGTCATTAGAGCGATATAACTCGTCTAATTGCTATATGTCTTTTTGATGGGTTTGCGAACATAACATTCACGTTGATGTTTTGTGTTGTGCTGTGGTTGTGGTTGGATCGTTGTGGTGGATAGCCAGTGGTACAATGGTAGTACAGTTTAGTTTCATTTGTACATTTGTTATTGCGGGGCAAGCGTCCGACATGTGGACTGCCGTCTCTGTCAGATTATATATTGTTTTGTTTGGGGCACGACCGGGTTGAGGTCGATGTCAACCTTATACATATTATTTTCTTTTCTGTACCAGGATTACCCCGCGGTGGGGTGCATGAATAGCCGAGTTCTAAAGGGCAACGGTTCCGCATCTCATGGCTTTGAGACGGAGGGGACCTTACTCTAGAATTGGCGGGCTCTTCACCGCACACGTAGGGGGTATAGGTTGACCCAAGGAGGGGTGCTCAAGCTACCGGATTCCGTGGAGTGCTGGGTGGTCCATTCACATTGTTGATTGGGGCTGCCTCACTTCTGGGATTGGCGGGTAACTTGCCGCACTCATAGGGGTCTAGGTTTTCATTGCACATGCTATCCACACGACAGGGGAACGTCGGGTCTCATTTGTGGCTCAAATGAAACCCGAGGCTCCAGGATTATCCACCACTCTGTGTTGTTTGGCTGATATTCTGTGATGTTGCTATATATCATACCTGTGACGATTGTCATATATATTTATATATATAGTAGTAGATGTTGTATATGTTTTGCACCCGCGCTAGTCCAGCCCCCGCTCTGTCGTTAGTTAAGTAACCTAACGGGTGATGACGGGGCCCAGTGGCGAATGCGGATGGCATATATATACATTTTATTTTCGTTCCTTTTTGTGGTATGATATGTTTAATTGATGGGACTGCGTTGATTATGATCAATGCAAGGCTAAAACAAACCTATTTGATATTGTTGGAACCAAGTTTTTTGAAAATAGACATTACAAACGTTTCCTTTTGCTTTGCACAGTGGTATTCGGTTATGAATATCCAGCACCTCATTCGACGAGGTAAGGGTCGAGATCCCTTCATCGGGAGTGAGCCCTTGAGCAAAAGTTTGTGTCATCGTAATAACTTCATTATAGTCGATTCTTTTGTTTTGTATCGTGGTATTCAGTTTGGAATATCCGGCACCTCATTCGATGAAGAAAGAGCCGAGATCCCTTCATAAGAAGTGAGATCTTTAGCAAAAGTTTGCGCACTATATATTTGTAAAACCACTCGAGTTTCTTCAACGATATCAAGTTCATTACGTTAAGGGTTTTTGGTCAAAAACCAGCCGTAGCCCTCTATCATTTCAGATAGGTATCTCGTAGTATTCGTGCTATGTACGTTGGTCTCTATTAAGGCGTAGTGTACGGTAGCTGCATGATACTTGTCTGTAGCATGGATATGCGATTATCTATGACAGCCGCATAGTCACGTTGGTCTCTATCAAAGGCTTGTACGGGTGGGTTTAGATCAATCTTGGATAATAACAGGTTGAACTTGACTAGCGACTTATGGCACGTTGGTCTCTATCAAGACCATGAAGTCGTTAGGGGCAAAAACCATATCGGGAGTTTCAAACATACAGGAAACTTACCAGATATGCGCATACGTTCTGGAGTGTGGTGACTTGAGTGGCTTCCATTAGGTTACCATGCGATGATAGTTGGATCCCGATTCCCACTGATGAGTAGGTTTACTCTTCAGGTGATTTTACATGATCCCGACTAATTTTCCTTTTGGGTTTGGAGGAGAGTTCGAGAATACAGTGGGAGACATCCTAATTAGATAAAGTGATTAACCATTCTGATCTAGGTTAGAGTGCACGCTGAGTGTTTCTTTTCTCTCTCTCTTTGGCTGCGACCGTGGCCCGACCCCAGACTAAAACTCATGGACCAAGTTAACCGAACCTTCTTAAAACACTTTGGCTTTTGGATTGTCATAGTTGCATATATCATTGACATTCCTACTTTTACCCTTTGCATTTCTCCGGAACATTCCATATCACTACGAAGATCCACATTTATTGGATATGACCATCGTATAATTACATATGAACTTGAAGAAACTTGTTTCAAATTCGAGGATAGTTTCCAGTTCTGGAGAAATTGAATAGGACTATTCAGTTGTCTTTTCCCTTTACCTTCTCTCATGTTGCGAGGGCTCCCGGTATTTAGGAGAGTACACCTATTACGCTTATTGGATAGTCCTCTTCCAAACCATAGGCTGGTGTCGAAAGGTAGGGAAGGAAGAAAACCAATTAGCCTAAATGTGGTGTACAGAAAGTAATAAGTAATGACAAATAAAGGGATTAAAAAGATAGCAAAGTAAAATGCGACTGTTATCATTCACGACGAACCACGTATATCATCGCCACTCCTACTTCACCTTTGCATTTCTCCGGAACATTCTGTATCACTACCAAGATCCACATTTATTGGATACGCCATCGTATAGTTACATACGAACTCGAAAGAACTTGTTTTAGTTCGAGGATAGATTCTGGTTCAGGAGAAATAGAATAAGAATTATTCATTTGTCTTTTCCCTTTACCTTCTCTCAGGTTGCTAGGGCTCCTAAGATTAGGAGGGCACACCTATTACACTTATTGGACAGTCTTCTTCCAAATCTTAGGCTAGTGCCGAAATGTAGGGAATGAAGAAAATCAATTAGCCTAAGTGTGGTTTACAGAAGGTAACGAGTAAAGACAAATAAAGGGATTGAAGATATGGCAAGGAAATATACGGTTACAGTCATGAATATGAATAATGGAAGAGGTATTACTAGGAATACCCAGAAACCCCTTCGAAACATTTTTCATGTTTCAGTTTCGCTTTGTGTTGTTTATTGAAAACTGATTTCCCAATTAGATTCTTACTCTAGGATATGTATTTACCAGATTTGATTCTCACATCTGTATGGTGTTACAGATGATGAGTGGGAGTAAAATGTTGGGAATTGGGTGATTATATTCTCAACATATCGGAATTCTTTATAATTTGTGATATTTGAGGAAATCACCTGGGTTTTTGCCGGACGGCAAATATTTGGTTTTGAATATCCATAGTTATGCACCAGTTTCAAACTGATATATCTGTACGTTTATTTTATAAAGTGAGATATAACCTTTTAAAATTATGTCTATGACATTTACCTATATCAGTTGATAATTAGGTAAGGAGTATTCAACGGCGGTGTAATTCTTCCTAACCATAGTATAGTTTTCAACCTACGACGCACAGGGTTTGAGTTATTGAACTCAGGGGATTTATACAAAGTATTGTATGTTATCCAGTGTCTATTAGAACAAAAGGGTTGGTGCTCGTACTATATTCTGTTTACTTGAGACTTCTCTAGTTTTTAGACAAGTGTTTCATTGAAATACAAGGTCCAAATTTTGAGAAGTTATAGGTATATGAATAAAGTAGAGAACCATATGTTGCAAAGTATGAGGATTCTTCAAGGTGATTGAAGATGTAGATACTTGTGCTAGGTATTCCGTTGATAGTAATGGTTTTGAGAACATGCTTCTCTTTCAGATTACTCATATGTGGATGCACTTCTAGATGAGTAATTTTGCTTGGCCTCATTCCACTTAGTTGACATGCACTGGAGACAGTACATGATTTGAATCTGGTTCCAATTAAATTAGTGCCTCTGTTTCTATATTGCTTATAGAATGGTTCATATCTTAACAATGTTAAGGTATATGGAGTTGTCCGGCTTATGTTTAAAACCAGACTCTGGACAAACTCAAGGCGCGTTTCAGTAATGGATGTTTATGGGTTATCCCGAGCTATGACGAGGGTTAACTTTCTACCATCTGGAAGATCAATAGATGTATTATTCTTGACCCGCCACAGTTTTAGTAAAATGGATTCTTTTCATAAAATATTAGTGGGAGTATGGTAGAACTGGAAATGATCCCAGAACCACAAACGATTAATGAAAATTTAATATAACCTAAAAAATCAATTGGTTTTGACATTCCATTAGCCACTCCGCGGATATGGTGGGTAGCCTCAGGCACCCGAGAGGTACTTCGGTCTTCTCAGAAACGGTGACAGGGAGGTTCTTGTTTACCCAGACTTGCCATTGCTACTGTTCTAGACTATGAAACCCGGCAGGAGTATGAGTATAACGTCGTTCTAAACGAAATTTAGAAATGCACATGTATATGACTTTGTCAGAGGGTTGTTGTAGTCAGTGGGAGCAGCGGAAGCATATAGGGCAAGTAGCTTGTGTCTATTTATATACAAAAATAGATATAGCGGAGATAGATCATCTATTTTTGATGTGACAGTCATAGGCTTTAACTTCATCAGAATAGGAGATGGATCTGGAAAGAAGGTAGTAGGGTGTGATGTCCTGGTATTTGAATGACATGCATAGGAAGTGAAATTTCTATACTACGGTCGGTTATACTGTGGTTGTCACAAAGTTGTTTATCTACATAGGACATGGATATAGTATCAGGGTTTCTGGTTACTAGATCTATGGTTTTAGATCTAGATTTGGAAAGTATCCCAATCTGGGTACTTTGATATTATTCTAAAGGTATTTTAGAATGGTTGACTCCTGATATGGTGGTGTACCTGCAGGTGATGGAGTCACCCTCTTTAATGGATGTCTTACAGACTAAAGGGGAGAAGGATTTGCATGATTGACATATCACTTGCTTAGGCAATTGAGTCAATCATGAGATGTCAAGTATCATACCAGATACTGTTTTTGCACTAGCTGCGATGAGTTTATATATTAATCCAATCCTGGAAAAACGTTGGGAAGCAGTTAAGAATATAAGTGGATGTTTTTGGGATATGGTAATGGCAGGCTCTTTCAGGAGACGATTATCATTTCAGGCTTCTAAGGTGACCTTGATGACAGAGCGACTGTCAGAGTTATAGTGTTCCCTCTTTTGAGGGACAGTATGTTGGACAGGTGGTCCAAGCAGATACTGAGGAAGGCATGGCGCAGGATACTGATTAAATTCAGTGGACGGTACAGTCTAAGAAGTTTGCTGGATTTGGAGTTCATTTGTGAACTGGGTCCCATCAAATATCCAGACATATTCTAAGACAGGTATTGCTCATTTCGGGAGATACCTTTCTCCGTGAAGTTGAGATATAGAGAGATACAGAAAAAAAAACATTGGAGCGGATCCACTCATTGAGGCTATTTCTTGAACGCAATAATTTCATGAACGAGCTTTGCGAAACTGATTAGTAGAGAAGTTGGGTGTCCGGTATCACACGGGTTATGAGTATGCGACACCGCAATAATTAGCCTTAAGTGCAAGTGGGAGATTGTTGGCTATAGTGCCATCAAGGCAATTATCATAGTCGCAGGCATGTGATTATGATGATTAAGGAAGGACCTATACGGGTATAACAGTCTTACTCAAAATGATAGTATGCTGTCTGGTTTGTGTCTATCATCATGTACATGCTTTACGTGGTATTATATATCACTATTACATGTTGACAGAGCCCATATGATTCTTTCTTGACTACCAGTATTATGATGGCGATCATATACGTAGGAGCAGGGTGGTCTATAAGCACATCCTTAAATGTCCCTAGTCATGAGAGTTTTGAGATTGACATCGATACTCCAGAGTAGACTAGTGTATACTGATCGAGACCCCGACGAGAGGCAGTGGCCGGTCTCACAAGCCATTGGTGTCAGTTTGTTCACCTAAGATGTATACAGGTGCTCATTGGATTATGAGTACACCGGACGGACTCGCTGGGAACATGCAAGTTGGTATTATACCTATTGTCATATAGCAGTTCTCAGGTGACATGTGTACAGCTTAATCTATCGACCCGAGATCATCATTTGCCTCGTGTGAGTTCCCTGTTCCCCTCCGAAAGGCGGCCAAGACAGGGACGTCTTGCCTGAGATTCGGGGCAGATGCTATTTGGTTTTATCCGTCCACCTCTCCGAAGATGCCAAGTTGATTTATGGCACCATGTATCGGAGGTTTAGACGGATGCGGCCGATGTAGCAGACTTCGTCAGATTCCCCCTCGCTTGAGGGGTTTTTGATTGTGGGGACGCTCTTCCCTGCAGGCGCAAGACCCTGCAGTTAATTACGCTACCGTGTCGCGGTAACAACTTTCTCCTTCTCCAGAATTTCACTTCATGTCGTGTGTGTTTGTTTTGTTTGTGGTTGCCCGTGGATTGTATACGGAGACTAGGTTATGCCGTCGCCCGTAGGACGTGGATTAGTCCAAATCCGTATTTTCTTAGATTTGGGTTTGGGGTTTTTGTTTAAAGATACGTTAGCCCTATTTAAGGCTAAGCTCAACTTAAACTTTTGTTAAGGATACGTTAGTCTAATCTCCAGACTAAGATCAATTTAACGGGATCGTTTGGATCCGATAAGAGAGCAATTGGCTCTATTGTTCCAGTTTAGGGACATAGTGGTCCATTGCATGTATGGCCGTCGGGACCCGTCACCTCTCTGACGTCCTTGAAGGATTACAACGATAGGTGTCATAGGAGTTCAGAGATGTACTCTTGAACCAAAATTGATTAGGGGATTTATAGTCCGATTTGGGACTCAAGTCTGTTTGAAAGTTTAAGGATACGTTAGCCATTTTTTAGGCTAAGATCAACTTAAACAGGATCGTTTAGATCCGACAAAAGAGCATTTGGGGCTCTATTGTTCCAGTTTAGGGACGTAGTGGTCCATGTTCCAGTTTAGGGACATGGGGGTCCAATGCCAGTTTAGGGACATGATGGTCCATTGAATGTATGGCCGTCGGGACCCATCACCTCTCTGACGACGTTGAAAGATTACAACGACAGATGTCAGAGGAGTTCAGAGATGTACCCTTGAACCAGGTGTAAATTGATTTAAGGGAGCAGCCGTGCTCAGTCAATTTAATTTGAGGACTTATGGCCATAATTGGGCTAAATCCAGTTGAAGATGTTTCAACATTTTTATTTGCATTAGGCCTATTAGACCTTAATTAGGGCTCTGCCCCTGCATTGTATTTTATTCTGGCTTGTTAGGCCTTTTAAGTTGGGCTCTGTCCCCTTTTTTATAATGCAGAGCATTTGTTTTGGTCCATTGGGCCTTTTAAACGGGCTCTGCCTTTTAATAATGCACTGCATTAATTAATCTGACATAGCGCCACGTGGCTTGTCAGGTGCTTTGCGCCAATTGAGGAGCGCAAGGCGCAAGTCCATGGGGAGGTGACACGTGTCACGCTCTGGTGAGCGCAAGCGCAGTGCACTGTGCCAGTGCGCTGCGCTGTTGCGCTTATGACACGTGGCGCACTCTGCTGGGTTGCGCCAATTCATGAGAGCAGTGCTCTATTTTAACAGCGCATAGCGCAGATCGTTCTGGAGCTGACACGTGGCGCTTTCTGGTGGCTTACGCCAACCCTGTAGCGCAACGGTGCAGATTTACAAGTGCAAGTCACTGTTTTAATAACTTAATCCAATTTTGGATTTAAGAGGAGAATCTTTAAGATTCCAGAACCAATGGTTCATAAAAAAGTGCAAGGCACTGTTATTATTATATACTTTTTTTTATTGAAGATCATTGATCTTGTTCTTAGATCAATGATCTATTCAGAAGAAATTCTTCTTTTTAAAAGGTCTTTATCTTTATCTTTTTTTTTGTTCTTCTCTAAATTCTTCAGAGTTCTCTCTATTCTCTGTGTTGTTGTTTTTGATTTTGATCTCAATGTTGATCATTTTTGAATTGGGGTCTAGGGGATTTTATATAGTGTCCATTAATTTATTAAATTTGTTAAAAAGATATTCTCTGAGTGATTTGGGGAATTTTCCTCATCGTTGGATCTTTGATCCAAGGGCTTCTGTTTTACAGAAGACAATCTTCTTGTTTTAACAAGAACAGAAAGATCTTACTGGAATTTTAATTCTGTTTGGCGCAAACGCCCCAGCGCTTGACACGTGTCGCGCAGCGCAACAGCGCTAGTGCAACCGAGCTGCCACGTGTCGCGCAGTGCAGAGCGCAGCGCAACCGCGCTGCCACATGTCGCGCAGCGCAGAGCGCAAGTCAGCTGAAGCGTTACTTCTTTATTAAAATTTGAATTTCATTTGAAAACAAAGCTTTGCTCTGATTGGTGAAGCAGAAGCGTTGCTTTATCTCCCTCCTTGGAATTTGAACAGAGCTTTACTCTGATTGGGGTAAACAAATGCCCCCCCACCGTTGCGCTTACGTGGCCCTCCAAACGTGAGCGTAGCGGTGGCAGAATTCCAACCATCGCGGCAACTCTTGGAAGTTGAAAGGGCTCTTCAATGCCTATAAATAGGACCTTTGGTCGCTTAGATGATTTTCATCTTCAAAATCTTACTTTCAGAACTCAGAGCCATGCTCTTTATTTTCAAGAACTTCAAGAGTTAAACTCTTAAAACTTTTAAGTGAAAATTTTAATTTAAATTAAATTAATTTTCATTGACAGAGCCTTGCTCTCAATAGATCCCTGATCTAAAGGAAACCCATTTAGGGTTTCACTTAGCAGAGCTTTGCTCTATAGGTCCAAAGGGATCTAAAGAGAACTAAAGAGAACCCTGTTATGATTCCATCAATAGAGTTCCGTTCTCTGAAAGATTTTTTCTTGTATATTCTTGGTTCACCAATGGAGCTTTGCTCCCTCCAAATCATATAGAAGAACTCTTAAGAGTTCTTCATAGATCCCGGTGGTTAGAGATGACGTTCTATTTTTTTAATGAATTATACTGTCTTGCTTAGCCATGCCGTCTGCTAATTTTGTTAGGTTTCCTTTACAGAAGTAATGGATGCCCACATGTACGACCTTGACGAGATCATTTCTTACGGGGACATCCGCCGACTCGGCCGTTCTCAGAATCGAGAATTTACCAACGCTGAGTGTGCCGAGATCATGAGTCGCTTCGACGCGTACAACGGTTAACTGCTTCCTCGGCGCTCCTCTCTGTTGAAGCTATCTGGGGAGCGCTTCCATTATTCTTTACCGGCGTGCCGCTTAGAGCATTGGACGCCGCCGAAGAAAAGGTGCACTCAGTGTACCTGATGAACTTAATCTCGAAGAGACGGCGAGACAATCTCATCGATCTCTTGCACGAAGCCTTTCAACAGTCCGCCATTCTTGCTGCTTATCGGAGGGTGGAGGACATCAGTGGGGATCCCGACGCCCGTGCTCGCGAAAGGAAGCACACCAGGATGGTTCGCCAAGCTTGGAAAGTCTTGGACAAGGTCACTTTCGAGTTCCTCAATCCCTGTCTAGGATCCGAGGTTTTGCCATTGTAATGATCCGGACAATGTCTTTGTTTATTTCTTTATGATTGTAAGAACCCTTTGCCATATGAATGGAAATTTTTTTATTTCAGCTTGTTTTATGTCTCGTTCTGAGTCTTTTGCATATGCATGAATGGATGTGTCTCGAACGCTTGATCAAATGCAAATCGAATGTTCTTTCCGTTGCTTTCCTCTTTCTTTTATTGCCAACATGTTACTTTAGTAAACATGGTCGATAGATGATAGAGCGAGCATTTTTTATTGGCTCCTTCAAGAGGTAATGAGGGCTTAGGACGCAGGTTCAGATCTGCTGCCTAAGACTTTTCAACTTTATAAGCCGTAAGGGTCTCATAAAGACTTTTCTCCCTACGGATCGAGAGGATCTCGTAGGTGTATTTTCTCCTTAGGGATCGTGAGGATCCCTAAGTGTGTTTTCTCTTATAAGTCATAAGGATCTCATAAGGGAATTTTCCCTCTCACGAGTCGAGAGGATTCGTAAGCGGTTGTTTCCCTCCTTGTCGAGATTCGACTTTGGAGAGTGAGACCCGTGGATAGTATGCAAGAGACTGTTTCGGACCGACTTGCAGGGTCCCAGTGCTTAGGAAACAGGTTTCTTTTATGCCCACTGCCTAAGGCTTTATCTCACGAGTCAAGCCGCATCGAGAAGTTCTCGCAAAGACATCAATTTCTTCACAAGTCGAGACGAATCAAGCATTTCTCGCAAGAATATCCTAACGTCACAGTTAACCTTTGCTCTTTACGACAGAAGTCTGTTAGGGTCTGTGGTACTTAGGGTTTTGGCCGTCGTACCGTCACATAAGCTGATATATTCCTCGATAGGCAATCGGGGGCTGGACAAGACGTCTTCAAGCAATCCTCCTTGGCAGTTTGACCGTTGGAAGAGCAAGCGTTAGGTATTTTGCCATGCTGCTTTTTACTTGAGGTTAGGCTCATTTTAGGGAGCCCCGATGAGTCATAACCACTCCGCGCTGGTGTGGGATGATCTCCGATAGTCTTTCAGGTTTTATGTAAGTTGCTGTCAAGACCCTGAAGCTAGGAATTTGGCCTTTGTTTCGTTTGCTGGCATCGCGTCTGCTGTATCGAGACGAATGTCGCGGTTGTCTCTAGGTTGCTGGTGAACCGTCGAGATTTGGAACTAGGGATTTTGCTGTGGCTCCGTTAGTTTGATTGTCGCGTCTGAACCCTGCTGGAGGAAGAACGCTAGGATGACAACTCGTCTGCTGTATCGAGACGAACGTCGCGGTTGTTTCTAGGTTGCTGGTGAACCGTCGAGATTTGGAACTAGGGATTTTGCCGTGGCTCCGTTTGTTTGATGATCGCGTCTGAACCCTGCTGGAGGAAAGACGCTGGGGTGACAACTCGTCTGCTGTATCGAGACGAACGTCGCGGTTGTCTCTAGTTTGCTGGTGAACCGTCGAGGTTTGGAACTAAGGATTTTGCCGTGGCTCCATTTGTTTGATTGTCGCGTCTGAACTCTGCTGGAGGATGAACGCTGGGGTGACAACTCGTCTGCTGTATTGAGACGAACGTCGCGGTTGTCTCTAGGTTGCTGGTGAACCGTCGAGATTTGGAACTAAGGATTTTGCCGTGGCTTCATTTGTTTGATGATCGCGTCTGAACCCTGCTGGAGGAAAGACGCCGGGGCGACAACTCGTCTGCTGTATCGAGACGAACGTCGCGGTTGTCTCTAGGTTGCTAGTGAACCATCGAGGTTTGGAACTAAGGATTTTGCAGTGGCTCCATTTGTTTGATGATTTTGCGTCTGCTGTGTCGAGACGAACGTCGAAGTGGTGACCATTTCGCGCTGGTGTAAGATGATCTCCGGTTGTCTTTCAGGCTTTATATGACTTACCGTTAAGACCTTGAAGCTAGGAATTTGGCCTTCGCTTCATTTGCTTTGGCGTGTCCGAATCCTGTTGGGGGAAGGACGCTGTAGTGACATCTCGTCTGCTGTATCGAGACGAATGCCGAGGTGGAGCTGGGATTTTGCCGTTAATCCGCTTGTTTAACCATGGTGTCTTTTGTTGCCGTTGCATCTGCATCTTGCTGGACTGCGAAGGAACGCTTTTGTTGACATTGCGTCTGCTGTAACGAGACGAATGCTGAGGTGGAGCTGGGATTTTGCCGTCACTCCGCTTTACTGACCATGGGGTCTTTCGTTGCCGTTGCATCTGCATCTTGCTGGACTGCGAAGGAACTCTTTTGTTGACATTGCGTCTGCTGTAACGAGACGAATGCTGAGGTGGAGTTGGGATTTTGCCGTTAATCCGCTTGTTTGACCATGGGGTCTTTCGTTGACGTTGCATCTATATCCTGCTGGACTGCGAATGAACGCCGTTTTTGACATTGCGTCTGCTGTAACGAGACGAACATCGAAGTGGTGACCATTCCGCACTGGTGTGGGATGATCTCCAGTTGTCTTTTAGGCTTTATATGACTCGCCGTTAAGACCTTGAAGCTAGGAATTTGGCCTTCGTTTCATTTGCTTCGTTTGTTAACAATGTGTCTGCAATATTGCGACAGATGTCGAGATTGTCTCTAGGTTGTTTATGAACCGTCGAGATTTGGCTTCGCTTTCTGATGAAGCCTGTTGGGAAGGTGTGGTTCCCTATTTGTTTGTGTCTTTGGATTGTATACAGGGATCAATGTGATCTCACCTGTAGGGCAAAAGTTTCATTCATCATTTTTTTTATTTTATTATTTTATTTCCGCGATGCTCTATCATTTCAGCTTTTATATCGTAGAGGTCGCGATTGCCCAATCATTTCGGCTATTTTTCGCGGTGCCCAATCATTTCGGCTGTTTTGTTTTTTTTTTACTCGCTGCTTTTTATTGCGAGCTGCCCAATCATTTCGGCTGTTTTTGTATGCATATATTTTTACTTGCTGATTTCGTTGCAAGTTGCCCCATCATTTCGGCTATTTCATATGCATTTTTGGCTCGCTGATTTTTTTATCGAAAGTGTGGAACTTGGAATCTGATGCCAATCTTAGCATCAGCATCGCTACGACTGGAATATTACCAGGAGCGAATCATCATTTGCCATGACAGGACTTGGAATTTGATACCGGTTTGGGCATCAGCATCGCTACAACTGGGATATTGCCAGGAGCGAATCATCATTTGCCTCTGTCGATGTTGAACAAAGGTGGCTTAGCGAACAGGGTTAGGATCCTGTCGATTAAGGCTTTTGACTTCATGAGCCGTAAGGGTCTCACAAAGGTATTTCTCCCTGCAAGTCGTGAGGATCTCGTAGGTGTGTTTTCTCCTTAGGGATCGTGAGGATTCCTAAGTGTATGTTCCCCTGTAAGTCGTAAGGATCTCACAAAAGGGTTTTCTCCTTATAAGTCGAGAGGACTTACAAGGGTTGTTCACCGTATGGACATATCCCCAGTCACGGGTGGGACTTGGTTAGGGAAATGTTTATTCGCGCCCGTGGATTGTATACAAGGGTGAGTATTGAGCCGCTTGTAGGGCACTATCGAAAGTTGTGGGAGTTGCTTAAGAACAGGTTCAGGTCTCTGTAACTTAAGACTTTCAAATCTTATGAGCCGTGAGGGTCCCATAAGAGAGTTCTCCTTACGAGTCGTGAGAATCTCGCAAGTGTAATTTCTCTTTAGGAATCGTGAGGATTCCTAAGTGTATTGCTCCCTTGTGAGTCATAAGGATCTCACGCAGGTGGTTTCTCCTTACAAAGTCGAGAGGACCCTGTAAGTGTCTTTTAACGAGGTTGCGTCCTTTCGGGTTTTCACAAACACTCGCCGGTAGCCCCGCTGTTTTTACTCATGGAGCCCTTTCGGGTTTTCATCCGTGCCCATTTTGTTTATGGACATACCGTTTTTTTATTCTCTTTTTTTTAACGAGGTCGCGCCCTTTCAGGTTTTCATGAATGCTCGCCGGTAGCCTGCTGTTTTTACTCACGGAGCCCTTTCGGGTTTTCATCCGTGCCCTTTTTGCTTATGGACATACCATTTTTTTTAACGAGGTCGCGCCCTTTCGGGTTTTCACGAACATTCGCCGGTAGCCCTGCTATTTTTACTCACGGAGCCCTTTCGGGTTTTCATCCGTGCCCATTTCGCTTATGGACATACCGTTTTTATTATTATTTTTTTTATTTTATTTTTCTTTTGTATCGGCTTTAGGATGTTGCAGGTCACCGTAGTTTATCGACATCTCGGTCAACAGCTAGTTTTAGGACGTAGTGGTCCGTCATTAGTTTAAGGACGTTTCGGTCCGTCGTTAGTTTAAGGACATTTCGGTCAATCGTCGCCGTATTTGAGGCAAATCTCTAGTTTACTGACTTTTCGATCTATGGGACTTTTTCTATGACTGAGCATGATGCCCCCGGCATGTCCATCTTCTTCGGAGTGTGTAGTTGTGGCGGGCTCACCTTCCAGTTTTCGGACAACGCGAACTCGCCCTGTTGGTATTGATCTTCAACCCAGTTTTTGAAGACGTAGCAATCCTCGATCGGATGGCCCAATACTTGGTGGTAAGGGCAATAATTAGAACTGTTGACATCATCCAGTTGTAGTTGGTGTTTCGGCTCCGGTAGAGTGATAAGCCTGTTATGCACTGCCATTTCGAACAGCCTCCTTGTTTCATCTTGGGGAAATGAGTAAGGACGTTTCAACCTCTCTTCGAGGAATGGGCGTGGTCGCACATTGTTTTGGCGAACAACCGGTCTAGGGCCACTCGATTGCTGTTGAGTGTTGGCTACGAGGGCTGTTTTCCACTTCCCTTTATCCTTTTTGCTCGATCCTTTGTTTGCGGGGCGAAGATTTTTTCCGAGTAGCGTGCGATTGCACGGCTGAATGTTCTCGCAACTCCTCAATTCTTTCATTTTTGAAATGGATTCCTTGAGGAGAGGGTTGAGGGCAGCTTCTTCGTCAGAGTCGCTTCCAAAGATGATAATTTGCGATCCCTTAGAGTCGGCTATGTGACAGTCGGCGGCGGCTCTTCTGCGCTCATCTATCGCATTTTTCTGATGTTTACGAGCTTCACGCTTTGTCCTGTTGAAGTGTTGCTTTTGAGCGACATGCCCTTGCCACCAACATTTAAAGGAGTCGCAGTCTTCGGTAGGATGTATGATCTTCTGATGATATAAGCAGAAGTTAGGATGCATCTCTACTCGACCGAGAGTATTTTCTTCAGAGGGTGGTAGCTTCATTCCCACTGATAGGGCTTTAGCAAACCTTTTCCTCGTCTTGAATTTATTTTTATCCGCAGCGGATGACTTTTGATTTGACGAAAGTACCTCGACTCTTTGGTCTAGTCGGTGTTGTTTGGCTCCTTCCAGTAAGGCCATCTCACGTTCTTGATTGGCTTTAACTTTCAGACGAATCTCATTCAGGAAGGCATCGATCATCTCGTCTGACGGCTGCAGAATTTCTGGTTCAGGGTCCGCCCTCAGTTTCTCGGCACAAGAAGCCTCTTCATCATCTATCAATGAGTGAGAGATCACATGACAACTTGCCATGTAATTCTCAGATCCATCTGATGAGTCTTCTCTATCCTTTTCGTCCTCAACAAAAGAACAAGCTGCCCCCGGCGTGTCCGTCTTCTTTGGAGTGTGCGGTTGTGGCAGGCTCACCTTCCACTTTTCAGACAGCGCGAACTTGCCTTGTAGGTACTGATTCTCGACCCATCCCTTAAAGATGAAGCAATCCTCGATCGGGTAACTTACCGTTTGGTGGTACGGGCAATAATTGGGATTATTGAGATCGTCTGGCAGGAACAGACGTTTTGGACTCGGCAGATTGACGAGTCTGTTGCGCGTGGCCAGCTCGAACAATTTTCTCGTTTTATTTTGAGGAAACGAGTAAGGACGTCCCAGTCTCTCCTCGAGGGATGGGCGTGGACGCACGTTGTTTTAGCGAACAACTGGCTTTAAGTTGCTCGGCCGTTGCTGAGTATTAGCGACGAGAGTTGCTTTCCCTTTCCCCTTCTCATTTCGAGAGTCCGGTTTTGGAGGAGACGGTCCATGACCCATCTGGTCCATTTGGGCTAATTTGTCGATCAAAGCCTGGAAGGTGGTCGGCCTGAAGAACATCATGAATTGCGAGATGGTCGCTTGCGGATCAAGAGTGCCCACGAACATGCTTACCACAGGTGCTTCTTCGATTCGTTGTTCGCATTTCGACCATAGGTTCCGCCATCGTGTTGCGTATTGGACCCACGTTTCGCCTGGCCTTATCCTGGCATTTATCAGTGCTGTTATCGGCTGCGTTCACTAGCACTCGCGAATCTTTGTGTAAACAGTAGCTCCATCTTCGCAAATGTTTTGACAGAGTCGTTAGGTAGCTCTGAATACCATTCAAAGGCTGTTTCCGCTAAGCTGCCGACGAACTGGCGAAGCAACAGTTTGTCGTCGCCTCCCGTGTTGTCGCATAAGGCCCTGAATTGAGCGACATGCTGATGTGGGTTCCCTGTCCCTTTATATACATGGAACTTAGGGATCGTATATCCCGGAGGGTAACTGATTTGGTCATACCGGCTCGGGTACGGTCGCCCAGTTTTGATGATTTGGCTGGCCGCTTCACTCGCCTGATGAGCTCGTATTTGCCGGGCTATATAGTCATCCAGTGCGGCTTTGGAAATGGTTTCCTCCTTTGCTGCTGAAAGGGCCGGAGGAGGATTAGAGGTTTCCCCTCCATCGTCCCCAACAATGGGGTCATCAGCTGGAGGGTCCGGCTGTAACATCATCCCTACCATATCTTGGAAGAGGAGCGCCATTTGTTTTATGTTGGCCGCTTGTTCTGCGGCTTCTTTGTCCTTCTTTTCGAGGACTCTGCGTAGGAAGTCAGCGTCGGTTTCTTGTTCATGACGCTGTTCTGACGATGCCTCCGAGCTTTCTTTTGGCCCGGTGAGTGTGGCCATTTGCGTCAGCATTTCCTGAAGTTTCTGCTGCTGTTCCTGAGCTTTGGTCATGGATCGGGTGAGTGGTCGGTGACCCGTCGAAGCATGGCTATCCTCCTTTTCGGATGCTATATAAACGGTGTGCACCACTATGCCCCCAGACTTGGGGCGTTTGTGCTCAGCGCTTTTACGGTTCGCCATGTTCATAGGGGCTTTTTACGGCCTCCTTTTCTTTTGAGTGATTGACGTTGAGGGAGCCGTTGTAATGGGCACCCAGCCAGCTGTTGCTTTTTCTGGCTTGGCAGAGCAGTCCTTCTCCCGGCAAACTTTCATCTTTTTCTGTCGGTGGAGATAGTCTTGATCCATCACGGAGTCCTGAACTTGACGCCAGACCTTGTAAATCTTAGAGGACAGCCGCTGAGGGGGCTGCTCCAGCTTCTTCTCTACAGTATTCTTCACAGGTGAGGAAGTTCTCTTCAGCTCTGCAGTAGGAGTATTTCTGCACACCTTGTTGAGCAGTTCAAAGCTGTTCTCGGTTGGAACAGCAGCTTTGATTTCCACCATCGGAGCCGGCGGAGTTATCCCAGAGGGGGAGTTGCCTCCAGCCTTCCTTACCCGGCGCCAGTGACGACGGCGAGCATGTCGAGCAACTGGAGTTGGTTTAGCCGTAGGGGTGACTTCATCATGCCCCCTACTTTGAGGAGAGACCGTTATTGGTGCTAGCCTGTCGAAGACTGACACCCGTTGAGAAGCAATATCTAATCTGTCAAAGACAGACCTCTGGGCAGCTTAGATGACCTCGCCTGGAGTAGCAACCGGAATGGCCAGCCTTGTAAAAACTGACTTCTTAGAAGGAGGAGCCTTTCCAATGATTTCTTCTGCTTGAGCCGGGATGGCTATCCGCTTTGGGATGGCATCTTCGGGTATCACGGGCTTGTAGACGTTCTGGCCCAGTCTGTTGAAAACTGAGGTATTGAAGTTGGGCGACCTGTTGAGAGGGGTCGCGGTATTTATAAGCCGATCAAAGATCGACTTCTTCGGAGCTTCTTGCGATGGTAATGGGGCATTGAAGCTAATCGGTGGGAGCATGGTCCCGAAGAATAATCCAGTGGTGGCTTGAGTTACTTGCTCCACTGGCATCTTGAAAAGGGAGGCCGCTTGGGGCCCATATGTCACTCCTCCAGCAAGGACGGAGCGAGAGTTGCAGTTGCAGGCAGTACAGTTTGAAGCCATTGATCTTCTGTTTTCTGCACGGAGCAAGACACCAAATCTTAGTACCTCGAATCTACAGGCAAACACAGCAAACCGCGATTCGTTCGCGAACACGACACACGAAGTGTGGAGTGGAAAGAGGAAAAGGTCCCACCGGGCGTGCCAGAATCTGTTCCCCTCCGAAAGGCGGCCAAGACAGGGACGTCTTGCCTGAGATTCGGGGCAGATGCTATTTGGTTTTATCCGTACACCTCTCCGAAGATGCCAAGTTGATTTATGGCACCATGTATCAGAGGTTTAGACGGATGCGGCCGATGTAGCAGACTTCGTCAGATTCCCTCTCGCTTGAGGGGTTTTTGATTGTGGGGACGTTCTTCCCTGCAGGCGCAAGCCCCTGCAGTTAATTATGCTACCGTGTCGCGGTAACAACTTTCTCCTTCTCCAGAATTTCACTTCGTGTCGTGTGTGTTTGTTTTGTTTGTGGTTGCCCGTGGATTGTATACGGAGACTAGATTATGCCGTCGCCCGTAGGACGTGGATTAGTCCAAATCCGTATTTTCTTAGATTTGGGTTTGGAGTTTTTGTTTAAGGTTACGCTAGCCCTATTTAAGGCTAAGATCAACTTAAACTTTTGTTAAGGATACGTTAGTCTAATCTCCAGACTAAGATCGACTTAATGGGATCGTTTGGATCCGATAAGAGAGCAATTGGCTCTATTGTTCCAGTTTAGGGACATAGTGGTCCATTGCATGTATGGCCGTTGGGACCCGTCACCTCTCTGACGTCGTTGAAGGATTACAATGATAGGTGTCATAGGAGTTCAAAGATGTACCCTTGAACCAAAATTGATTAGGGGATTTATAGTCCGATTTGGGACTAAAGTCTGTTTGAAAGTTTAAGAATACGTTAGCCATTTTTTAGGCTAAGATCAACTTAAACAGGATCGTTTAGATCCGACAAAAGAGTATTTTGGGCTCTATTGTTCCAGTTTAGGGACGTAGTGGTCCATGTTCCAGTTTAGGGACATGGGGGTCCAATGCCAGTTTAGGGACATGGTGGTCCATTGAATGTATGGCCGTCGGGACCCATCACCTCTCTGACGATGTTGAAAGATTACAACGACAGATGTCAGAGGAGTTCAGAGATGTACCCTTGAACCAGCTGTAAATTGATTTAAGGGAGCAGCCGTGCTCAGTCAATTTAATTTGAGGACTTATGGCCATGATTGGGCTAAATCCAGTTGAAGATGTTTCAACATTTTTATTTGCATTAGGCTTATTAGACCTTAATTAGGGCTCTGCCCCTGCACTGTATTTTATTCTGGCCTGTTAGGCCTTTTAAGTTGGGCTCTGTCCCCTTTTTTATAATGCAGAGCATTTGTTTTGGTCCATTGGGCCTTTTAAATGGGCTCTGCCTTTTAATAATGCGCTGCATTAATTAATCTGACAGAGCGCCACGTGGCTTGTCAGGCGTTTTGCGCCAATTGAGGAGCGCAAGGCGCAAGTCCATGGGGAGGTGACACGTGTCATGCTCTGGTGGGCGCAAGCGCAGTGCGCTGTGCCAGTGCGCTGCGCTGTTGCGCTTCTGACAAGTGGCGCGCTCTGCTGGGTTGCGCCAATTCATGAGAGCAGTGCTCTATTTTAACAGCGCATAGCGCAGATCGTTCTGGAGCTGACACGTGGCGCTTTCTGGTGGCTTGCGCCAACCCAGTAGCGCAACAGTGCAAATTTACAAGTGCAAGTCACTGTTTTAATAACTTAATCCAATTTTGGATTTAAGAGGAGAATCTTTAAGATTCCAGAACCAATGGTTCATAAAAAAGTGTAAGGCACTGTTATTATTATATACTTTTTTTTATTGAAGATCATTGATCTTGTTCTTAGATCAATGATCTATTCAGAAGAAATTCTTCTTTTTAAAAGGTCTTTACCTTTTTCTTTTTTTTTGTTCTTCTCTAAATTCTTCAGAGTTCTCTCTATTCTCTGTGTTGTTGTTTTTTATTTTGATCTCAATGTTGATCATTTTTGAATTGGGGTCTAGAGGCCTTTATATAGTGTCCATTAATTTGTTAAATTTGTTAAAAAGATCATTCTCTGAGTGATTTGGGGAATTTTCCCCACCGTTGGATCTTTGATCCAAGGGCTTCTGTTTTACAGAAGACAATCTTCTTGTTTTAACAAGAACAGAAAGATCTTACTGGAATTTTAATTCTGTTTGGCGCAAACGCCCCAGCGCTTGACACGTGTCGCGCAGCGCAGAGCGCAGCGCAACTGCGCTAGCGCAACCGCGCTGCAACGTATCGCGCAGCGCACCACAACTGCGCTAGCGCAACCGCGCTGCCACGTGTCGCGCAGCGCAGAGCGCAAAACAGCTGAAGCGTTGCTTCTTTATTAAAATGTGAATTTCATTTGAAAACAAAGGTTTGCTCTGATTGAGGAAGCAGAAGCGTTGCTTCATCTCCCGCCTTGGAATTTGAACAGAGCTTTGCTCTGATTGGGGTAAACATTCCCACTGTGCTTTGATTACTACCCTACCACGGCTCAAAGGAGTCGTGCAAACAGGTTTTAGTTGGGTACAGTCCCAAGCCACATGGAGGTAGTGGGCGGATCGTCAGGGGATTCGTCTCTTCTGGTATTGGGGGTTGATGTCGCGTTGTGCTCGGATGGCCATCACCAGAAATCCTTGACCTAGATTGTCGGGAACTACTGATCTAGGATCGATAGTTTCTTAAGTAGTGATGGGCTTCATACCGACACGAAATGTCGCATTATTAGGGGTTTGACTTTATCCACCCCCTAGACTCAATATATGATACTCATAGATGAACGAACCGGACTGTACGGATATTGTCACTGTCAGGCTCAGGGGTTTCAGGATGGGTTTGCTCATCGACCTCCCTTTCGCTCAATACCTGGGTAGCCGTTACGTACAGCTAGTGCCGCTGACGTGCTTGTGGTTAAACCCACTACCAGCGTATTAACGAATCTTAAGAGTCCCACACAGAGGGTTTTCCTGCTTCGGGCGAAACGATGTAGAGACTGTATGGTTTTACGGCAGGGTTCGATCATATATGTGCACTTGTGCACATATCATGATTCGAACGGATAATACTAGGGGTTTTTGGTTTAAGCCGGATCCTAAGATTATATTGTTGGATTATTTTCGTCTTATTATATTCGTATTTTTCGGAATACGGATACGGGTATGTATATACGGATGAGGGGTATTCTTGTAATTTCTTACAAAATTACTTTTAGAAGATTACACCTCATTATGGTTTAAACCTTTTTAGATTAATAGGTTATTGAGGTGGAGGATGAGGTGTTTATTGCATATTTTATGGCATGGCTTAGTAGTGACCCATGGCTACTATTTTAGCATGCTTAATCTTTTATTTGTTGTGAGATTTATATTGACTTAAGATATTTTTGGTTGACTTAAGATATTTTTTGGAGACTTGAGATATTTATTTGGGTGGCTCCAATTTTTATATAACTCTCACAACACAACAAAAGACTTAGCCATTTTTCTTTCCTCACTTAAGTTGCTCTCAAACTCTCATCCTCATGGCATCTTCTTCTACCTCCACCCTACAATTTTCATATGTTGAGAAATCTAGGGTGTCTTGAGACAAATTAATCTTTCATCACTCTCTACTTCTCCTACGCTATCTAGTGTAGCGATCTAGGTACCCTAGTTACCTCGGATATGAGGTTGGAACTCGTTTCATAGACTCTCGGGTGGATCTGTTAGTTATATGTATGCCCTAGAGGCCATTATTATACATATGATGTATATTATAGTGGATGCTTGGACATATATAGGGAGGACTTTCTTGCCCGACATGATAGTATGATATCTGGTTGCTCTTTATCTTAACATGTAAACTTATTGTCTCTCTATTACATGTTGATAAAGCCCTTAGGATGAGTACTTGACTACCAGAATTATGATGCAGATCATACTAGTGGGCAGAGGTAGTCAGTAAGTAAATCTTTCAATTGTTTCTAGTCGTGGGAGTATCGAGACGGGGCATCGATATTCCAGAGTAGACTAGCGTATACGCTTCTCGACCCATATGATGGGCGATGGATGATCCCACATCCATTGGTGTTTGACATCACAAAAGGTATACGGGTGCTCAATGGAGACTGGGTACACTGGACGAACTCGCCGAGAACTCCTAGATGGTATTACACCTATCGTCAGATAACAGTTCTCTGGTGACACTGGTACAGGTTAGTCTATTGACCCGAGATCGTCATAGAGTCTTGTGTGATTCCCACCGTGCTTTGATTTCCACCTTACCGCGTTCAAGAGATAGTGCAAAACGGTGGTTTTTGGGTACAGTCCCGAGTCACATGGAGGTAATGAGCGATAGGAGGGGATTTCGTCTCTCCCGGTATTGGGGGTTGATGTTGCGCTATGCTTGATTGGCCACAACAGGATATCCCTGGCCAGGGTTGCTGAGATCTACTGGTAAGTGTTATCAGTAGTTTCTCGAACCGTTATGAGCCTCACATCGGCATGACTTATCAGGCTATTGGGGTCTGACAATTACCACCCCCAGGCTGTGATATGCGACATATCTGACGAAGAGACCGGACTATACGGTAGTGTTACTTATTGGATTCTCAGGAGTATGAGCGGGCTTGCTTGTTGATCTTCTGATCGCTCAATACCCGGGTGACCGTTACGTTTAGCAGACCGCTTGCGGCTTGTGGGTGACTGATATGATCACCACCTACTGCCGGCGTATTGACGAGTCTTTAGATTCCTACACAGATGTTTCCTGGCTCAGGTGAAATGAAGTTGGAGCACATATGTGATATGTGCATGACCGAGATTAATACTAGTATGTGATACCGTATTCTATTCTCACGATATGTGACATCGGACGATTATATGTGATATAGCCAGGTTATCGGATCAAGTGTTGATTCGATAAGTTGATATATATGATTGTTTCCTGATTTAAAATCAGGAAGCTTCTGTGAAAAGCTTCAGAAGAGGGTCACGTGCTTACACGTGACTAGCGGTCACGTGTTCGCACGTGACACCTGAACGCATCATTCAAGCAAGTTCAGTCTCCTGACTAAGTCGAAGAAAAGGGGGCTTCAGGAAGGGTCACGTGCTCCCACGTGATCAAGGTCACGTGTCGGCACGTGACATTTAAATTCAAGCAGCAAAGGCGCACATTGGTTCCCTGATCAAAGTCAAGGAAAAGAGCTTCAGAAAAGGTCACGTGCTCTCACGTGACCAGAGTCATGTGTTGACACGTAACGTTCAAGACAGCAGCCCCGTTCTCCCGTTGAACCAAAGAAAGAGAGTTCAAACAAGGGTCACGTGCTCACACGTGACCAGGGGGTCACGTGGTAGCACGTGATGTTTAAGCAGCAATCAGAAGACGCAGCGCAGAAGGCTCATTCCAAAGGGGGTCATGTGTCTACACGTGACCATGGATCACGTGGTCACACGTGACCGGCTTTCAAAGCCCATATTTTTTTAACGACAGAATTAAATTCTGAAGGAAATTCGAATCTTTCCAAAGGAAAGTAATTATTTGGGACCAATCAAATTAAAGATTCAGAGATGATTAAATATCATCTATCTATGGAAAATCCCGGGTTTGGAAAGATTTCCCCTTTAAATCTAACCAAAATAGCAAGGGAGAATCTCTGGATTTAAAATCCAATGGTGAATAAAATTCACCTAATCATCCAACGGCCCAAAATGAATGATGAATGCAAATCAAATATCAATGAAGATTCGTCAAAAACTGATTGATTCGGCTGCTTCTCCTATAAATAGGAGCCAAAAGACACAGAGAAAGATATACATACGGAGAGAAGAAAAGAGAAAAGGAGAAGAGCTTTGATACTTGAAAAAGACTCAGATCTTCTGCAAAAAAAAAACCCTAGGTAAGAAAGGGAAAGCCTTTTGGAAAGAAAAAGAATTTAATTCTCAACAGAGTTTAACTCTGAGGCATAAAACGAGAGAGCATATCTCCTCCCTCTTTGATAGAGGATCTGCAAAGTGCACATCTCCCCTTAAGGTTGAGAATTTAATTCTCAATGGGTCGAGATCCTGCCATGCAGATCCAAAACATAGAGAAGGAATGCAAGTATGAGAATTTAATTCTCACAGAACTATAGGAATTTAATTCCTCCAAAATAAAGTTAGGGTTCGACCCTGTATTATGGGAATTTAATTCCTTCAAAACAAAAAGAAACAGGGTTGAACCCTAATCAAGAACATAGTTTTGTCGAAACAGTGGGAATTTAATTCCTTTAATCATAATCCTCAGAAAAGGGGAGTTTAATTCCTTAAAAGCTTTTAGGGTTTAACCCTATTCGGTTCTTCGCATAAACAAGGAATTTAATTCCCACAGAAAACTCAGATTTAAACTCTGTTCCAGAATATAAGCCTTCAAAAGGAAATAGGAATTTAATTCCTCTGAAATTAAAAGTTCGAGGAATTTAATTCCTGAAAGAGGAGCAACAGATCCTCCAAAAACAGCATTGAGGCAGGGTCACGTGTCACCACGTGACCCCCCCCAAAAGCCCTACAGAAAGCCCCTTTGAGGCAGCACCCCACGTGACACACGTGACTTTCAGCAGGAGCCTTAACACATAGGCATTTGAATGCCCGTCACGTGCTAACACGTGACGCTATCAAAGACACAGTAATTTCGGCAGAATCATTGAAGGGAAGGCACTCTCACGTGGGGCCACGTGACCGTTCTTGCTGTAGTGTTTGACACTAAGTTAAAACTCTCGAATCCAGTATTGAAGTGCTATCGGACCTTAGTGTTCAACACTAATTAAAGAATTTTGTTCGTAGTGTTCAATATTAATTGTTTTAATATTCGGCACTAATTTAAGATCCCCATTGCCAGTGTTTAACACTGAGCTGTTTTAGTGCTTATGATCATTTCAAGGCCTTGTTGCTGGTGTTTAACACCAATTATTCTTCTAGTGTTAAACACTAACCTGTCAAACTCATTCCCAGTGTTCAACACTGATTGCTTTGAAGTGTTTAACACTAGTCTATAGCCCAATTGGCTAAAGGGATGGAGGCAAAGCTTCTCCCTCGATGGACTCACAAGGAATCAATATTCCAGACATGATGGGACTTAGCCCAAGCTGGCCATAAGTCCTCAATTCGTGACTAATTGGGCCAATGGGCTCATAACATGATTAATCAGTCCTGACCTCAAATTGGGCCAGGGGCTGTTCAAGCCACTCCGGTTCTAGGGTACATCTCTTCACTCCTTTGATACTTGGCATTGTAATCCCTCAATGTCTTCAAAGAGGTGACGGGTCCCGACGACCACCCATGATATGGACTGTGGGGTCCTTAAACTCATACAAATTCCTGGTCACGTGGAATACGGATAATGTCACTCTTTGACCCCGTGGGAAACGTCCAGAGCGGATCCTGGTCCTCGCAGAGCACGGCAGTGAACCCGTGTGAAGCATCCAGAGCGGAGCCTGGTCCTCGCTAAGCACGGCAGTGAACCCGTGTGAAGCATCCAGAGCACATACCGGACTGTGGGGTCCTTAAACCCATGGACTACGACGTCCTTAACCTTGACCGAGATGTCTTAAAACTAACAACGGACCGCAATGTCCTTAAACTACCCACGGACCGCAATGTCCTTAAACTACCCACGGACCGCAATGTCCTTAAACTACCCACGGACCGCAATGTCCCTAAAACTAGAACAATAGAGCCCTTTCTTATGCTCTTTTGTTGGACCTAAACGGCCCCGTCTAAGTTGATCTTAGCCTTGGAGATGGTTAACGCGTCCTTAGACCCTCAAACATACTGGACTATGAATCCCTCCAATCAACTTTGGTTCAAGGGTACATCTCGGAACTCCTTTGACACCTGTCGTTGTAATCCTTCAACGTCGTCAGAGAGGTAACGGGTCCCGACAACCATACATTCAATGGACCACTATGTCCCTAAACTGGAACAATGGAGCCCAAATGCTCTTTTGTCGGATCTAAACGATCCCGTTAAGTTGATCTTAGTCTCAAATTAGACTAATGTATCCTTAACAAACGTTTGAGTTGATCTTAGCCTCAAATATGGCTAACGTATCCTCAAACCAAACCCCCAAACCCAAATCTAAGATAATACGGATTTGGACTAGTCCACGCCCTACGGGCGACGACATAACTCAGTCTCCGTAAACAATCCACGGGCAACAAAATACAAAACAGACACCCACGACACGAAGTGACCATCTGGAGAAGGAGAAAGTTGTTACCGCAATGCGGTAGCGTAATTAACTGCAGGGGCTTGCGCCTGCAGGGAAGAGCGTCCCCACAATCAAAAACCCCTCAAACGAGGGGGAATCTGACGAAGTCTGCTACATCGGACGCATCCGTTTAAACCTTCGATACATGGTGCCATAAATCAACTTGGCATCTTCGGAGAGGTGGACGGATAGCACCTATTAGCATCTGCCCCGAACCTCAGGCGAGACAGCCCATGTCTCGGCCGTCTTTCGGAGGGGAACAGATTCTGGCACGCCCGGTGGGACCTTTTCCTCTTTCCACTCCACACTTCGTGTGTCGTGATTCGCGAACCAAACGCGGTTCGCTAATAGTTGCCCTCGGGTTTCAAGGTACTGAGAATTGGCATCTCGCTTATTGCAGAAAACAAAGGATCGATGGCTTCCACCCCTGCGAAATCCTCCAACTGCTCAGACGGCAATTGCAGCCGACGCTCTGCCTCGCCAGGAGGTATAGCCTATGGACCCCAAGCTGCTTCGCTATTCACAATGCTAGTGGAACAGGTCACTCGCGCCACCACAGGATTGTTCTTTGGGACTATAATCCCGCCGACAAACTTTACCGCTCCAGTGCTGACAAAGGAAACTCTCGGGAAGTCAGTCTTTGATCGTCTTACCCCTGCCGCGGCTCCTCTCAACGAGTCGCCCAACGTCGATGCCTCGGTCTTCTCTAGACTGGGCCAGGAATCCTGCGAGCTCATCACGGGGCCTACAATCTCAGAGAAGGCTGCTTTTAAGAAGATGGCCGTTCCCGTTCCCGAAATCGCCAAGGCAACCTCTCCAGCCAAAAAGTCAGTCTTTACAAGATTGACGGCTCCGGCCTTTGCTCCCGCTTCCCAAAGGACATCGGTCTTCGATAGGCTAACGCCAACAACAACCCCCCATCCACACAGGGGGCAAGAAGGAACCATTCTTACTGCTGACCCAACGCCACCCGCTCGACGCGCTCGACGTCGCCATTGGCGCCGAGTAAGGAAGGCTGGGGGCAACTCTCCCTCCGGGCTGACTCCAGCGGCCCCGGTGGCAGAGGTCGATGCTGCTGTTTCAACTCGGAACAGCTTTGAAATGCTAAATAAGGTGCGAAGGAATTCCCCCACGGCAGTACTGAAGAGGTCTCCTCCCTCATTGAAAAAGGTTGAGGAAACAAAACCCGAACAGCCCCGATCTCCTCAACGGCTGTCTTCCAAAATCTATAAGGCTTGGCGGCAGGCCCGAGACTCGATCATCGATCCAAACTTCTCCCGCCAGCACAAGAAGCTGAAAATCCAACCTGAAGCCAGTCACCAAGCTAAGCCCCAAAAAGCCGGTGATCAACTGACTCACAAAAGGAGGAGGCCAAAGAGGACCTCACAGCAAGTAGCGACGACTGAAAGCACTAAACCCAGACGCCTTGAGTCTGGGGGCATGGTGGTGCACACTGTCTACATGGCCTTTGGGAAAGAGGAAAGCCGCACTTCCACGGGCCACCGACCCCTAACCCGATCCGTGACGAAAGCCCAGGAGCAGCAACAAAAGCTTCAAGAAATGATGAATGCTATGGCCGCGCTCACCGGACCAAAAGAAAACCCAGAAACGTCCTCAGACGCACGCCGGGAGGAAGAAACAGACGCTGAATTCCTTCGCCGGACACTGGAGAGAAGGGACAAAGAGGCTGCTGAACAAGCATCCAACATACAACGGATGGGCCTTCTCTTTCAAGACGTGATAGGAATGATGATCCAGCAGGACTCACCCGCCGAAGATCCCCCGATCGTTCTTGAAGACGACCGAGGAGAAACGTCAAATCCACCACCAGCCCTTTCAATGGCCAAGGAGGAGGCAATCTCTAAGGCTGACTTAGCTGACTACATAGCCCAGCAAATCCGAGTTCATCATGCGACTGAGGCAGCTGGTCAAGTCGTGAAAATGGGGCGGCCGTATCCGAGCTAGTACGATCAAATCAAATACCCGCAAGGCTATACGATACCGAAATTCCATATGTATAAAGGGACCGGCAATCCCCATCAACATGTTGCCCAGTTCCGGGCCCTCTGCGGTAACACCGGCGGTGACGATAAATTGTTGCTTCGCCAGTTCGTGGGCAGCTTATCAGAAACAGCGTTCGAATGGTATTCAGAACTCCCGAACGATTCCATTAAAACGTTCGCTGAAATGGAGTTGTTGTTCACTCAGCGATTTGCAAGTGCCAGCGAACGCACTCCAATAACCGCACTTATTAACGCCAGGGTAAAGCCGGGCGAAACCTGGGTCCAGTACGCTATACGCTGGCGGAACTTGTGGTCGAGATGTGAGCAACGCATCGAGGAAGCACCTGCGGTGGGCATGTTCGTGGGAACCCTAGACCCCCACGCAACTATCTCCCAGTTCATGATGTTCTTTAAGCCAACCACATTCCAGGCTTTAATCGACAAGTTGGCTCAGATGGACCAGATGGGTCATAGACCATCTCCCCCGAAATCGGAACCGCGGAATGACAAGGGTAAAGGAAGGGCAACCTTCGTCGCGAACGCCCAACAGCAACCTAACGTCCCGAAATCGGCGGATCAACTGGAGGAAAGACGCCGGTACTATAATGAGAAAATGAAGCGTCCCTACTCGTTCCCGCGAGACAAGACGAAGCGGTTATTCGAGCTGGCGATACGCAACAGGCTTATAAACCTACCAAATCCAAGGCGACCGCCGCAACCCACCGAGGTGAATGACTCCAACTACTGCCCTTACCATCAAACGGTAGGCCATCCGATTGAAGATTGCTTCGTCTTCAAAGGATGGATTGAAGACCAATACCTCCAGGGGAAGTTTGTACTGTCCGAAAAGTGGAAGGTGAACCCACCACAGCCGCATGCTCCTAGGAAAGCGGATACACCGGGGGCAACATGTTCTTTTATTGAAGAAGCTCCATGGGAGGTCGTGCTATCAACTAAAACCAAAAGAATGCTGAAAGACCTTCATGCGTGCCCTGCGATCGAATGGAAGGACCCTCTTGAACCTCAAATTATCAAAGGAATGTTGAAGCCCCGCCCAATTATAAAGACTAACGATAAGAGCCCAAATACTCACGTCCAACCGTCAAAATCTTCGAAGAAAAAGAAGAAGAAATCCAAGAAGTCCGTGAAGCTTGGAAACGAGCACACGAATTTACAGAAGCAAATCGACGCGCTGGAAGAATACAATCAAAAGGCGCGAACTCCTGTCACACTGCAAGAGTTCCTCAACCATATCTTTCAAGAGGAAGATGAGGGAGAGAGCTCGTCGGATGAATCCGAAGGATATGTGGCGAGTTGTAACGTAATCTCCCACTCGTTTACCGATGATGGGAAAACTCCCGGCACTAAGAAGATGGAGGCAGAGCCTGTACCAGAGCGTCCATGGCCAACAGACGAAATGATCGACGCTTTTCTAGACGAGATTCGTCTAAAATGTAAAGCGGACCAGGAGCGTGAAATGACCACGTCGGAAAGAGCCAAATGCGGGCGACTGAACGGAAGAGTTGAACTACCTCCGCCAGAGCGAAAAGTATCCGAGGTAGACAAGAAGATATTCAAGACGAAAAAAAGGTTTGCCAAAGCCATGTCAATAGGGATGAAGCTACCGCCCTCGGAAGGAAACACACACGATGGGGTAGAGACGCACCCTGACTATTGCACATATCATCGGAAAATCTCACATCCCACGGAGGAGTGCGACGCCTTTAAGATATGGTGGCAAGGATATGTTGTTCGTTAGCAACATTTTAAGCGCATGAAACGCAAGATCCGTCGGGAGCGAAGAAGCACTGTCAATGGGCACAACATAACGACTGGCAACTGTTGCATGATTAACGCCAGGGAGTCACAAGTTCTCACCTTTGGGAGCGACTCTGATGAAGAAATGGCTCTGGGCCCTCTCTTTAAAGAATCTTTCTCGGGGAAGGAGGAGGAATCGGAGATCTGCGAGAACATCCAGCTGCGCAATCGCACGCTCCCAGAAAAGAATCTCGGGCCCGTCGGCCGAAAAGATAAGGGAAAGGAAAAGGTCATTGAAGATATCACTCTAGATGACCAGGTCATAAAAGAGCTAACTACCAAAAACCCTCCCAAAAAGGGTAAGGTAGACTATAACATCCTCGCGCACCTAAGGAAGCTACCTTCTCAGCTTAGCATTCTTGATGCCCTCCTATTATCGAAAGAAGCGCGAGACTCACTAATTAAGGCGTTGCAAGAACCCGAGCAATTCCAAGCCTTCCTCGCCACTGAAAGGATGAAGGATGAACTGGAGGAAGTGCATACGGCCGATGTCACTTTCGGTGATGAAGACCTCCTTCTCGGGACGTGCGACCACAACCGCCCCCTATATGTCTCTGGATACTGCCATGACATCAAGATAGGCAAGATCCTGGTGGATAATGGATCCTCCGTTAACCTCCTTAATGTTCGGGTGTTGAAGGAAATCTGCATGAGTGTGCAACACCTCGCTCGTGACAAAATTACTATCTCCGGTTTCGACTCTCAATCGTCACGGACTCTCGGATCTGTAATACTGACGTTACGCTTCGGACTTCTCGTCACAGACATCAAATTCCATGTCATTGACGCCAAGACCTGCTACAACGCCTTGCTCGGTCGTCCTTGGCTACACGAGTACAACATCATCCCTTCTACGCAACATCAGTGTATGAAGTACTTCAAGGATGGTTTCGAGTACACCGTAACAGGCGAGTTGAACCCGTTTTCTGTAAACGAAGTTCGCAAATACGAAGACGCGAAATACTTTTTGCCAGATTTCGAAGATACAGAAAGGTGTCGCGACCCAGAGGACAAAGCCGCCGCCACCATTCCCGTTTTTGGGAGCGATACTGAAGAAGAGGAAGAAATAGTGTATACAGGGCCATCCCAACGCAACAACCTGGGGGCGCCCACCCCCATACCGGTCTTCGGGAGTGATTCGGAGGACGAGGTTAACGCCGTATTCTCCAGTCGGCTGTCAATACAGGCACCCCTTTGCGAGGACCATAGTCTGCAAATCACCATGGTACCGCAAGAACACTATAAGGATCTCGACGCGCTTCAAGCTCACAGCGTGCAAGACCTGCAAACATTTTACGTCCCTCCCAGGCGAAGGGGTGAGAAGGTGATCCTATTCTACCAATCCTCAGAGTCGAAGGTGGAGAAAGAGATCTGGCACGGCGCGGATGTTATACTTGACAGGCTCCAACCCATCCGTCTGCCTAGATACTATACAAATGGATTGAAGAAGTTATTGAAGCGCCAAGGAGTACCTTTAAGACAGACGGTGCGGCAGGCTCAGTTCTATAACAGGATTTGGGATGTCCCCGGGACTCAGCGCAAATTGCCCAATGGGAAAATGGAAACACTTGGGCTTGGGTACGCGAGAACCGGAAAACGAGGGCGAACCCACAGCAGCTACGCTATATTTACCTTTGATGAAGAAGAGGACGCCCTGTCAGGAGAGGCCGACCCCTCATCAAAACTAGACCCCGCGATCGAAGCGCCAAGTCCGTCGTTTGAAGAGCGAATGGGCAAGCCTATCAGGAAGGCGGGTCAGAAAGCTCGGGAAGACCACGACCGCGAAATGGCCATCTACGAGAAGGCCAGGACGCAACGTCTATCTCAACGTGCTACAAAAGACAAACACGCTTATCCTCGTCAATCCGTTGTACGAAAGGCCCGACGCAGAGACGGAAATAAATCAAGAAGCGGCTCGGGCTTGTCCCTCATGAAGAAGATGAGTCGAGCGTACTCCTTCCCCCGAGACAAGACGGAGAGGCTGCTCAACCTCGCTATAAAACATCAAATGATCACGCTTCCAGAGTCTAGACATCCTGAGCAAGCTAGCAAGGTCTCTTATCCGAGTTATTGCTCTTATCACCGAGCCATAGGACATCCTACCGAAGACTGCTTCACCTTTAAGAACTGGGTCGAGGACCAGTACCGACGGGGCAGATTCGCTTTATCCGACGGTTGGAAAGTGACGCCGCCGCAAAAGCACGAGCCCAAAATCACAAGAGCAGAACCGGATCCGCCTCAGTCTTGGGAGTGAGTTCGCACCTGTTATATGATTACGATATTAAAAGAAGAGCCCGAGAACGAAGATGACCTTCCCCGGTGCTTCGAGAACAGCGATGATGAGTTGATCTCAGAATTCCCGCCCGCTCTGAAAGAACTAGAAGACGGTATACATACTACCGCAGATAACCTCAAGAAGATCGAGCTAGGATCGGCAGACGACCCGCGGCCGACATTTGTCAGCGAGCTGTTATCCGAGGAAAAGGTGGCCGCGTTAAAGAACGTGCTCCTACGGCATAAAGACTGCTTCGTGTGGAACTACTCCGAGATGCCAGGATTGGATCCGGAGATTGCGGTGCATAGATTAGCAATATCCCCGGATATCAAGCCAGTCAAGCAGGCGCCAAGGAGGATGCGACTTGAACTGGAGATGAGCATCAACGCCGAAGTCAAGAAGTTGATCGATTCCGGATTTATCCAAGAAGTCCAATACCCCGACTGGATCGCCAATATCGTCCCGGTAATGAAGAAGAATGGAACGGTGCGCATATGCGTGGATTTCAGGGATCTCAATAAAGCATGCCCAAAGGACGATTTCCCGGTGCCGGTAACCGAGCTAATGATAGATAACACATCCACTCACGAGGTCTTCTCCTTTATGGATGGTTCATCAGGATACAATCAGATAAAGATGCATCCCGAAGACCAGAAGCACACCGCTTTCCGGACTCCTTTGGGCATATTCTGCTACAAGGTTATGCCCTTTGGCCTAAAGAACGCCGGCGCTACCTATCAAAGGGCCATGACAAAAATCTTCGACGATCTCATACACGACATCGTCGAATGCTATATCGATGACCTCGTAGTGAAGAGCATGTCATACGAAGAGCATTTAAAGCATCTCGAAACCGTATTTCAACGCCTTCGGCAATATAATTTAAAAATGAATCCCCTCAAATGCGCGTTTGGAGTCTCCTCGGGCAAATTTCTGGGATTCATCGTTCGACACAGAGGTATTGAAATAGATCCGTCAAAGATTAAAGCGATCATGGAAATGCCTCCGCCAAAAACCCTCAAGCAGTTGCGGTCTCTCCAAGGGAAGCTCGCATACATCCGGCGGTTTATCGCTAATCTTTCGGGCAAATGCCGTCCTTACAGCCACCTGATGAAAAAGGGAACCCCGTTCGTTTGGAATCACAAATGTCAAGGTGCACTAGACGAGATCAAACAATACTTGAAAAATCCGCCGGTGTTGGCTGCCCCAGTGAAAGGAAAGCCTCTCATTCTTTACACGGCCGCCCTTGAAGGTTCTTTGGGCACATTATGGGCACAGGAGAATGATCAGGGGAAAGAAAGAGCACTTTACTACTTAAGTCGAGTGCTGCTGGGGGCAGAAAGCAATTACTCGCCCATCGAAAAACATTGCTTGGCATTAATCTTTGCAATAACGAAGCTCAGGCATTATGCGTTGGCACATGAAGTCCGCCTCATTTCGAAGGTGGACCCCCTTAAATACCTGATGTCAAAGGCTATATTGACGGGACGACTCGCTAAATGGGCCTTGCTCTTGATGGAGTTCTCGATAACATATCAACCCCTCAAGGCAGTGAAAGGCCAGGCCATTGCCGACTTCCTCGCCGAGCACCCGATACCGACCAACTCTCCTCTGAACTGTGATTTGCCGGATGAGCATGCATTTGATGCAATTGGCGGTGGAAGCACACGATGGGAACTCTATTTTGATGGAGCGTCCTCCATAAAGAAACAGAAACAGGGTAGCCCGATCATCAAATCGGGGATAGGCCTTATCTTTGCAACTCCACAAGGAGGAATAATGCGCTTCGCCTTCTCCTTAACGGAGTCAAGGACAAACAATGAAGCCGAATACGAAGCTCTGATAGCAGGCCTCGAAATCGCCATCAACATGGGAATTGAAGACCTCCTCATATACGGAGATTCTCAGCTGGTCATTAGCCAAGTAAATGGTGACTACCAAACGTGCAAACCAGAATTGGTGAAGTACGGCGAAAAGGTGCAACAACTGTTGGCCCAGATCCCCTTCTATATTCTAGAGAACATACCGCGCGCAGAGAACAGCAAAGCAGACGCATTGGCCAAACTCGCTAAAGAACTGGCCGACGAGAACCTCGATGACGTCAGAATCATAGTACAAAGCCGTCGAGTGCTCGCCCCGGCAGAAATATCTCCGGAATCATGCGGAAAAAAGGGAACGACTGAGCAGATGACCCTACAAATAAAAGACCATGAGAAGGCCGAAGACTGGAGGGAAGTCTTCATAGACTACTTTAAGTCCCACCGAATGCCCGAAGAAGCGTCCTCAAGACATCGGCTCATGAAACGAGCCTTATCTTTCGCTTTTGTCAACGATATTCTATACAAGAGATCGTTCGATTCTCTATGGCTGAGATGCTTGGGACCTGACGAAGCAGAAAGAGTCGTTCAGGAAGTTCATAACGGACTTTGCGGTTCTCACCAAGCAGGCCCAAAGATGAAGTTAAAAATTAAACGGATGGGTTATTACTGGCCCACGATGATCCAGGACTGCCTCGAGTATGCGAAGCAATGCCACTCATGCCAGATCCATGGAGACTTCATCCACCAACATCCGAATCCACTGCACCCGACGTTGGCTAGTTGGCCATTCGAAATGTGGGGGACTGACATAGTCGGCCCCATTGAGCCAGCATCATCCCGGGGACACCGTTTTATCCTGGCGACCACTGATTACTTCTCCAAATGGGCAGAAGCAGTACCGCTGAAGGAAGTGAAGACGGAGAATATTCTCCACTTCTTCAAGACGCACGTCATCTATCGGTTTGGAACTCCACGACGGATTATCTCCGATAATGGGCCGGCCTACCGAAGCCATAAGATTAGCCGCTTCGCACAGCAGCACAATATAGACTGGAGATATTCTTCAGTTTACAACCCACGAGCTAACGGTCTAGCCGAAGCTTTCAATAAGACCTTGACGAAGATCATAAAAAAGACCGTCTCCAGGAATAAGAGGGACTGGCACGAAAGGCTGCAAGAAGCCCTTTGGGCTTATCGAACTACATTCAAGACGGCCACGAACACAACACCGTACGCGTTGGTATTTGGGACGGAAGCAGTTCTCCCCCTTGAGATAGAGTTACCCTCTCTACGAGTAGCAGTCCACCACGAGCTGACGAACGAAGAAAATGCTCACCTTCGGCTTGAGGAGCTTGACGCCCTCGATGAAACCCGGCTCATAGCGCAACAACATCTAGAAGCCTACAAAGCAAAGATGACGCGCTCTTACGAAAGATTGACCAGGCCGAGGACATTCCGCCCAGGCGAACTCGTACTAGTGGTCAAAAGACCTATGATCCCCAATCGCGCCAAGCGGGGAAAATTTGAGCCAAACTATGAAGGCCCGTACATCATAGACAAGGTCTACCAGGGTGGAGCCTACCTACTCATGGACATGCACGGTGAAAGGCCTTTCAGGCCAGTAAACGGCCGCTTCTTGAAGAAATACCATGCTTAATAAGCTGCAGCCTAGGTCAATGATGGATGACGACGACTATGTCCGCTCGCTATCTTCCTAAGCTCAGACTTTACAAGCAGCAGCCGGCTTTCCTATATCGACGGACCGAAACGTCCTTAAACTATCGTCGGACCGAAACGTCCTTAAACTATCAACGGACCGAAACGTCCTTAAACTAACAACGGACCGAAACGTCCTTAAACTAACAACGGACCGGGACGTCCTTAAACTAACAACGGACCGAAACGTCCTTAAACTATCGACGGACCGAAACGTCCCTAAACTACTGCCGCAACGTCCTTAGGTTGACGAGATAAAAAAATAAAAAAAAAAACAAAAAAAAACGGTATGTCCATAAGCAAAGTGGGCACGGATGAAAACCCGAAAGGGCTCCGTGAGTAAAAACAGCAGGGCTGCCGGCAAGTGTTCGTGAAAACCTGAGAGGGCGCGACCTTGTAAAAAAAAAAGTGAAAAAGAATAAAAAAAAACGGTATGTCTATAAGCAAAACGGGCACGGATGAAAACCCGAAAGGGCTCCGTGAGTAAAAACAGCAGGACTACCGGCGAGTGTTTGTGAAAACCCGAAAGGGCGCAACCTCGTTAAAGGACACTTACAGAGTCCTCTCGACCCTGTAAGGAGAAACCACCTGCGTGAGATCCTTACGACTCACAAAGGAGCAGCACACTTAGGGATCCTCACGATTCCTGAGGAGAAAATACACTTACGAGATCCTCACGACTCGTAAGGAGAATTCTCTTATGGGACCCTCATGGCTCATGAGATTTGAAAGTCTTAAGTTACAGAAACCTGAACCTGTTCTTAAGCAAATCCTCCACAACCTCCGATATTGCCCTACAAGAGGCTCAATACTGACCCTTGTATACAATCCACGGGCGCGAATAAACATTTCCCCAGCAAAGTCCAACCCTTGTAGGTCCCCTCGACCCATAAGGAGAAAACCCTCTTGTAGGATCCTTACGACTTACAGAGGAACATACACTTAGGAATCCTCACGATCCCTAAGGAGAAAATACACCTGCAAGATCCTCACGACTTGTAGGGAGAAATACCTTTGTGAGACCCTTACGGCTCATGAAGTCAAAAGCCTTAGTCGACAGGACCTTAACCCTGTTTGCTAAGCCACCTTTGTTCAACATCGACAAAGGCAAATGATGATTCGCTCCTGGCAACATCCCAGTTGCAGCGATGCTGATGCCGAAATCGGTGTCCAAAATCCGAGCTTGCGGCGAAAAAGCTAGCAGGCCACACATGCCTACGAAATAGCCGAAATGATGGGGCAACTTGCAATAAAAAGCAGCAAGTAAAAATGTATGCATGAAAAATAGCCGAAATGATGGGGCAACTCGCAATAAAAAAAGCAGCGAGTAAAAATAAAACAAATAGCCGAAATGATTGGGCACCGCGAAAAATAGCCGAAATGATTGGGCAATCGCGACCTTCGCGATATAAAAAGCTGAAATGATAGAGCATCGCGGAAAGAATAAAAGAAATGATGGAAAAATGAAACCCTTTTGCCCTACAGGTGATACTACAACAATCCCTGTATACAATCCAGGGGCGCAAACAAAGAAGGGATCATACTCCTCCCCCCAGGTTTCATCATGAGAGGAAGCCAAATCTTGACGGTTCACAAATAACCTGGAGATCGTCTCGTAACAACGGACACAACTTCAAGCTAAGCGGAACAGCGGCCACTCCCAGTTCCATGGCTCGGTGGTATGCATATCGCCAACAGTCAAACCTTCACCCCGTGAAATGCGGATATATTCAGCAAAAATTCCTGGTCACGTGGAACGCGGATAATGTCACTCTTTGACCCCGTGGAAAACGTCCAGAGCGGATCCTGGTCCTCACAGAGCATGGCAGTGAACCCGTGCGAAGCATCCAGAGCGGAGCCTAGTCCTCGCCTAACGCGGCAGTGAACCCGTGTGAAGCATCTAGTGCAAAATTCCTGGTCACGTGGAACGCGGATAATGTCACTCTTTGACCCCGTGGAAAACGTCCAGAGCGGATCCTGGTCCTCGCAGAGCATGGCAGTGAACCCGTGCGAAGCATCCAGAGCGGAGCCTAGTCCTCGCCTAACGCGGCAGTGAACCCGTGTGAAGCATCTAGTGCAAAATTCCTGGTCACGTGGAACGCGGATAATGTCACTCTTTGACCCCGTGGAAAACGTCCAGAGCGGATCCTGGTCCTCGCAGAGCATGGCAGTGAACCCATGCGAAGCATCCAGAGCGGAGCCTAGTCCTCGCCTAACGCGGCAATGAACCCGTGTGAAGCATCTAGTGCAAAATTCCTGGTTACGTGGAACGCGGATAATGTCACTCTTTGACCCCGTGGAAAGCGTCCAGAGCGGATCCTGGTCCTCGCAGAGCATGGCAGTGAACCCGTGCGAAGCATCCAGAGCGGAGCCTAGTCCTCGCCTAACGCGGCAGTGAACCCATGTGAAGCATCTAGTGCAAAATTCCTGGTCACGTGGAACGCGGATAATGTCACTCTTTGACCCCGTGGAAAACGTCCAGAGCGGATCCTGGTCCTCGCAGAGCATGGCAGTGAACCCATGCGAAGCATCCAGAGCGGAGCCTAGTCCTCGCCTAACGCGGCAATGAACCCGTGTGAAGCATCTAGTGCAAAATTCCTGGTTACGTGGAACGCGGATAATGTCACTCTTTGACCCCGTGGAAAGCGTCCAGAGCGGATCCTGGTCCTCGCAGAGCATGGCAGTGAACCCGTGCGAAGCATCCAGAGCGGAGCCTAGTCCTTGCCTAACGCGGCAGTGAACCCGTGTGAAGCATCTAGTGCAAAAATTCCTGGTCACGTGGAACGCGGATAATGTCACTCTTTGACCCCGTGGAAAGCGTCCAGAGCGGATCCTGGTCCTCGCAAAGCATGGCAGTGAACCCGTGCGAAGCATCCAGAGCGGAGCCTAGTCCTCGCCTAACGCGGCAGTGAACCCGTGTGAAGCATCTAGTGCAAAATTCCTGGTCACGTGGAACGCGGATAATGTCACTCTTTGACCCCGTGGAAAACGTCCAGAGCGGATCCTGGTCCTCGCTGAGCATGGCAGTGAACCCGTGCGAAGCATCCAGAGCGGAGCCTAGTCCTCGCCTAACACGGCAGTGAACCCGTGTGAAGCATCTAGTGCAAAATTCCTGGTTACGTGGAACGCGGATAACGTCATTCTTTGACCCCGTGGAAAACGTCCAGAGCGGAGCCTGGTCCTCGCCAAGCACGGCAGTGAACCCGTGTGAAGCATCCAGAGCAAACACCGGACCGTGGAGTCCTTAAAATCCACGGACTATGACGTCCTTAACCTCGACCGTGATGTCTTAAAACTAACGATCAACCCCCCCGATTCCCTACGGATTTCGCCTTGGTTTAAGGGTACATCTCTTCACTCCTTTGATACCTGGCGTTGTAATTCCTCAACGTTTTCAAAGAGGTGACGGGTCCCTGCAACCAAACACCGGACTGTGGAGTCCTTAAATCCACGGACTATGAGGTCCTTAACCTTGACCGCGATGTCTTAAAACTAACAGCGGACTGTGGAGTCCTTAAATCCACGGACTATGAGGTCCTTAACCTTGACCGTGACGTCTTTAAACTACGATACCTTGAGAGATCCCTGACTCCGTGAAACACGGATAAGGGTGATCACATCCGGCACTTGCAGGCCCTCACGACCTGTAAGGAAGAAAAACTCTCTTGTGAGATCCTTACGACTCTCAAGGGAAAACCCGCTTAAGGATCCTCACGATCTTTAAGAAGAACTCACACCTATGGGATCCTCTCGACCTGTAGGGAGAAAAACTCTTTATGAGACCCTCGTGGCTCATAAGATGCAAAAGCCTTAGGAAGCAGATCTTAACCCTGAGTCCTGAGCCATTGCTGTCCTGCAAGGAGATCAAGATAGAATACCCGCAGAATACATTCAATGAAAAGGGGACACATCACTGAGAGGAAAATTGTATCTTTTATTCATAAACCAAAATGGATGCAAAATACAATTCAAAGCAAAAAAGGGCAGATACTCTTATTCATGAGTATGTACAAAAAAAAAGGGGGTTCTACACTAACGAAAAAGATCACCAAACACAGGATCAACGGCACAGGGGTTGATGAAGCAAAGGACAAGATTCTCCATCTCTCTCTCCGCTTTCTCCAGCACATCGAAACGACGATTCTCGCGAGGAGTCGCTCCCCATCGGTTGGTGCCATGTTCGTCCGCGAATGCAAACATAATAGCTCGCCGGGCCCTTATCTCGCTCAGCAGATGAATTGAGCAGTCCTTCAGAGCTTGAGTAATCAAGCATGCTTCATGAAAACCCTCGAGCTTTTCTTCCGCCGCATCAAGCATCGCCAGGGTCATCTCTGCCGGGTGAGGAGGAATGTCGGCAAGCACGGCCATGAGGATCATCCGGAGCCAGAGGGAACCCATCGGGAGGGGAGACCCTCTACGGATCGAGAGCTCGTGCATGGCCGAGTCACATTCGTTGTCAGAAAGGAGGGGGTCCACCAACCGAGCAGAAAAGCGGGGGATCATCTCCTCAAGAGGAACTTCCCACGGCTGTCGACGAGCATGAGGGCGATTACAAGCCATGGCACCCGTTTCTCCCTCAAGAAAAAAAAATATATATATATATATATGATATGAATCTCTCTGTGAAAGGAAAAGAAGGCTGTAGCCTCATATATAATAAAGCGCGTTAAGTGCTGCGCGCAGAAAATCTTGCATGGCGAAATTATTTTCAAGGCCTAAAAAAGGAAAGGCACCGAAAATCAAGGAGATGTAATTATTTCCAAGACCCTTTCTCTGCACTGAAAATACGGCATGGAAAATTTTGTGAACAGCCACATCAAGGGATCCCACGTGCGGAACACGTGAGGCCTAAACCTGACGTTCAGTTAAAAGGAAAATATGGAGTGATACCCTGCATGATAAAAAGCATAAACAGCAATAGTAGCAAAATAATAAAATCTCAGAGAAAAAGCGTGCAAACATACAAGGATACAACAAAACTTGTCATTCAGACTTCAAGAAGGCAATACAAAATAAAAAGAAAAAAAAACTTTTACAATGGTAAGGCTTCAGACGCGGGGCACGGGTTGAGAAACTCGGAATTGACTTTATTCAAGATCTTCTAAGCATTTCGAACCTCCCGAGTATGCTTTCTCTCACGGTCACAGGCATCGGGGTCCCCACGGATGTCCTCTTCCCTCCGGTAGGCGCCCAGTATGGCTGATTGCTGAAAAATCTGATGAAGGAGATCAATGAGATCATCCCGTCTTCTCTTTGAGATCAAGCCCATAAGGTACACCGAATGCACCTTATCCTCGGCAATGTCCAAGTCCCCGAGCGGTATGCCGGCGCAAAAGAGAGGAAGTGCCTCCCGGATCGCCAGCACGATTAGCCTCAGAAGAGAAGAGCGACGGGAGAGGAGCCTATGGTTGTACTCGTCGAAACGGCTCATGATTTCGGCACACTGAGCGTCGGTGAACTCCTGGTTCTGACCGCAGCCCAGCGCACGAATGTTCCCGTAGGAGATGATCTCGTCAAGTCTATACAGATGGGCATCCATGGTACCTAAGATAAAAGTCAAGAGATTCATTACAAAGCCACCATTTCACTAATTGCAGAAGAACAGCCTTGGGCCAAGAGACCCCAGAGATTCTCTGTGTGAAGAAATCGAGTTCTTCGTTGGAATTTAATTCCTTGTTAAGAAAAGGGAATTAAATTCCCAAAAACATTTTAATGGAATTAAAGTCCATGGAGTTGAAACGCTGTCATCATCTCCCCGAAGATCACCTAAACCCTTAAAAGATCTACAGTTCGAAAGTTAGGTGGTTTCCTGTTCTTATGGAAAAACTTGAGGAAAAATGGGTTCTTTATGAAACCCTTAATACGGATTTAAAATCCAAAGAGTTCTTTTAAAGACGAAGGCGCTTTGGCCGTTCAACATTATTACCTGAGGAAAAGGGATCCGTCAACAGAGTTAAACTCTGGGAAATGTCTGAGACAGAGAACTAAGCTCTGAAAGCGAGAATTAAATTCTCAACGAAAAAGCTCTCAGAAGAAGAAGATGAACAAAGTGAAGGCTCCTATGAAGAGACAGCGGTATTTATAGAAGACAATGAAAACGCTTCGTCTCCCTAGATCCCTAGAGGAATCCAACGGTCACAAGAGGTGACAGCGTTGCACTCACGTGCAGACACGTGAGAACAACGCTGTGGGGGCAATTGTTTCCTGATTTAAAATCAGGAAGCTTCTGTGAAAAGCTTCAGAAGAGGGTCACGTGCTTACACGTGACTAGCGGTCACGTGTTCGCACGTGACACCTGAACGCATCATTCAAGCAAGTTCAGTCTCCTGACTAAGTCGAAGAAAAGGGGGCTTCAGGAAGGGTCACGTGCTCCCACGTGATCAAGGTCACGTGTCGGCACGTGACATTTAAATTCAAGCAGCAAAGGCGCACATTGGTTCCCTGATCAAAGTCAAGGAAAAGAGCTTCAGAAAAGGTCACGTGCTCTCACGTGACCAGAGTCATGTGTTGACACGTAACGTTCAAGACAGCAGCCCCGTTCTCCCGTTGAACCAAAGAAAGAGAGTTCAAACAAGGGTCACGTGCTCACACGTGACCAGGGGGTCACGTGGTAGCACGTGATGTTTAAGCAGCAATCAGAAGACGCAGCGCAGAAGGCTCATTCCAAAGGGGGTCACGTGTCTACACGTGACCATGGATCACGTGGTCACACGTGACCGGCTTTCAAAGCCCATATTTTTTTAACGACAGAATTAAATTCTGAAGGAAATTCGAATCTTTCCAAAGGAAAGTAATTATTTGGGACCAATCAAATTAAAGATTCAGAGATGATTAAATATCATCTATCTATGGAAAATCCCGGGTTTGGAAAGATTTCCCCTTTAAATCTAACCAAAATAGCAAGGGAGAATCTCTGGATTTAAAATCCAATGGTGAATAAAATTCACCTAATCATCCAACGGCCCAAAATGAATGATGAATGCAAATCAAATATCAATGAAGATTCGTCAAAAACTGATTGATTCGGCTGCTTCTCCTATAAATAGGAGCCAAAAGACACAGAGAAAGATATACATACGGAGAGAAGAAAAGAGAAAAGGAGAAGAGCTTTGATACTTGAAAAAGACTCAGATCTTCTGCAAAAAAAAAACCCTAGGTAAGAAAGGGAAAGCCTTTTGGAAAGAAAAAGAATTTAATTCTCAACAGAGTTTAACTCTGAGGCATAAAACGAGAGAGCATATCTCCTCCCTCTTTGATAGAGGATCTGCAAAGTGCACATCTCCCCTTAAGGTTGAGAATTTAATTCTCAATGGGTCGAGATCCTGCCATGCAGATCCAAAACATAGAGAAGGAATGCAAGTATGAGAATTTAATTCTCACAGAACTATAGGAATTTAATTCCTCCAAAATAAAGTTAGGGTTCGACCCTGTATTATGGGAATTTAATTCCTTCAAAACAAAAAGAAACAGGGTTGAACCCTAATCAAGAACATAGTTTTGTCGAAACAGTGGGAATTTAATTCCTTTAATCATAATCCTCAGAAAAGGGGAGTTTAATTCCTTAAAAGCTTTTAGGGTTTAACCCTATTCGGTTCTTCGCATAAACAAGGAATTTAATTCCCACAGAAAACTCAGATTTAAACTCTGTTCCAGAATATAAGCCTTCAAAAGGAAATAGGAATTTAATTCCTCTGAAATTAAAAGTTCGAGGAATTTAATTCCTGAAAGAGGAGCAACAGATCCTCCAAAAACAGCATTGAGGCAGGGTCACGTGTCACCACGTGACCCCCCCAAAAGCCCTACAGAAAGCCCCTTTGAGGCAGCACCCCACGTGACACACGTGACTTTCAGCAGGAGCCTTAACACATAGGCATTTGAATGCCCGTCACGTGCTAACACGTGACGCTATCAAAGACACAGTAATTTCGGCAGAATCATTGAAGGGAAGGCACTCTCACGTGGGGCCACGTGACCGTTCTTGCTGTAGTGTTTGACACTAAGTTAAAACTCTCGAATCCAGTATTGAAGTGCTATCGGACCTTAGTGTTCAACACTAATTAAAGAATTTTGTTCGTAGTGTTCAATATTAATTGTTTTAATATTCGGCACTAATTTAAGATCCCCATTGCCAGTGTTTAACACTGAGCTGTTTTAGTGCTAATGATCATTTCAAGGCCTTGTTGCTGGTGTTTAACACCAATTATTCTTCTAGTGTTAAACACTAACCTGTCAAACTCATTCCCAGTGTTCAACACTGATTGCTTTGAAGTGTTTAACACTAGTCTATAGCCCAATTGGCTAAAGGGATGGAGGCAAAGCTTCTCCCTCGATGGACTCACAAGGAATCAATATTCCAGACATGATGGGACTTAGCCCAAGCTGGCCATAAGTCCTCAATTCGTGACTAATTGGGCCAATGGGCTCATAACATGATTAATCAGTCCTGACCTCAAATTGGGCCAGGGGCTGTTCAAGCCACTCCGGTTCTAGGGTACATCTCTTCACTCCTTTGATACTTGGCATTGTAATCCCTCAATGTCTTCAAAGAGGTGACGGGTCCCGACGACCACCCATGATATGGACTGTGGGGTCCTTAAACTCATACAAATTCCTGGTCACGTGGAATACGGATAATGTCACTCTTTGACCCCGTGGGAAACGTCCAGAGCGGATCCTGGTCCTCGCAGAGCACGGCAGTGAACCCGTGTGAAGCATCCAGAGCGGAGCCTGGTCCTCGCTAAGCACGGCAGTGAACCCGTGTGAAGCATCCAGAGCACATACCGGACTGTGGGGTCCTTAAACCCATGGACTACGACGTCCTTAACCTTGACCGAGATGTCTTAAAACTAACAACGGACCGCAATGTCCTTAAACTACCCACGGACCGCAATGTCCTTAAACTACCCACGGACCGCAATGTCCTTAAACTACCCACGGACCGCAATGTCCCTAAAACTAGAACAATAGAGCCCTTTCTTATGCTCTTTTGTTGGACCTAAACGGCCCCGTCTAAGTTGATCTTAGCCTTGGAGATGGTTAACGCGTCCTTAGACCCTCAAACATACTGGACTATGAATCCCTCCAATCAACTTTGGTTCAAGGGTACATCTCGGAACTCCTTTGACACCTGTCGTTGTAATCCTTCAACGTCGTCAGAGAGGTAACGGGTCTCGACAACCATACATTCAATGGACCACTATGTCTCTAAACTGGAACAATGGAGCCCAAATGCTCTTTTGTCGGATCTAAACGATCCCGTTAAGTTGATCTTAGTCTCAAATTAGACTAATGTATCCTTAACAAACGTTTGAGTTGATCTTAGCCTCAAATATGGCTAACGTATCCTCAAACCAAACCCCCAAACCCAAATCTAAGATAATACGGATTTGGACTAGTCCACGCCCTACGGGCGACGACATAACTCAGTCTCCGTAAACAATCCACGGGCAACAAAATACAAAACAGACACCCACGACATGAAGTGACCATCTGGAGAAGGAGAAAGTTGTTACCGCAATGCGGTAGCGTAATTAACTGCAGGGGCTTGCGCCTGCAGGGAAGAGCGTCCCCACAATCAAAAACCCCTCAAACGAGGGGGAATCTGACGAAGTCTGCTACATCGGACGCATCCGTTTAAACCTTCGATACATGGTGCCATAAATCAACTTGGCATCTTCGGAGAGGTGGACGGATAGCACCTATTAGCATCTGCCCCGAACCTCAGGCGAGACAGCCCATGTCTCGGCCGTCTTTCGGAGGGGAACAATGATATTAGTCGGTTGTATGTGATATAGCCGGATTAGTAAATCAAGTGTTGATTTAATAATTTAATGTATAATTATATATTTGATATATTAATTTACATTAACTAATATTAGCTCACTCAAGAATTCTTTTTCTCACATGTGTACACTTAGTATATATGTGATATATATTAATGTACATTCTTTTATGTCATGCTAGATGATACATGAGACATGGGTGTATGAGACTGACACCATGCTTATCATAATGATGGGTTTTATTTATTTAAATTAAATCAAAATTAGTTGAAAATTAGTCACATGGTTCAAGCTTAGTGGAAGCTTGTAGAACCCATTGACTTAGTCCACTAAATTTGTTTTACATTAAATATTTATTAACTGAACCATTATCATTAGCCATGGTTTAGTCTCTATAAGGGTTAGTATATGATATTAACCCACCCATGGTTGCCATTCAACACTTGAGTTTTTCTATGGTTGCTTTTCTTCATCTCCTTTCTCTAGCTCTCTTGCAATTTGGGAGGTGAAGAAAATGAGTGAGAAAAATATTTCTAAAGTAAGCAAAATTCCTACTTCATCATCCTCTATTAGATTAGCTATTTAGTTTAGGGTGTTTGCTTTACTAATTCCATATTAGTGAAGAGGCAGCTTGAGCTAGTGTCTCCTCGACGTAGATCATCTTTTACCTCGAAGACTTCAAGCAAGCCCGTTCCTTTCATCTTGTGGAACCTTTCTAGAGTCCGGGAGTTCAATACTTGGACCGAAGGGACTACTACACGGAGCTATTGAAGTGAAAGACCGGTCTACAAAAGTTGTATTCCTTGTTCACTTAGATGTAAAGATATTTACATACTAGATTCGTCTAATTCTTTAGTTAAGATTCTAGATTAGGGTTCTTTAGCGCCCCAATTTTTAAAAAACGGCATGGACGATACCTCCCAAAACCCAGCGGCGACCCTAGGGAACCCTGCAGTTGTATTAGAGCCATGCTAGAGAATTAGACGATGTTTGTAGAATTACGAAACCGAAACAACTCCGAAACACTCGAAATAAAAACCAAGTTTCTGTCGAAATTTTTAAGGTGTCTAAATTTATTTTAAGCAGTTGCAGAATGTTATATGAGATGTAACTTGAACACTACAGAAATTTGACCCCCCTTCACCGGATTTTGGCTGGTGAAATGTGTTGAAAATCCGAGCTCGCCGGTTTTGTGGTGGAATTTTGGCTTCAAATTTTTGTGGTATTCCAGTCTCTGGGTTTTGGTGTTTCAGGTGTTGCTTGTTTTTACTGATATTGCATGTGATGTTATATTTCTGTAAAGGCAATTCGAAGTGTTTCGTAGTCGTAATTCTAACATCGTTTCGAGTTATTTAGACGACGTTAAAAAGTTCGAACGGATATCAATAACCCGTTTTTTCCCTCGCTGGAAATTTTCTAAGAGTTGGATTTTTCCAAGTTGGTGTTTTCTATGGACTCTCTAGAAAAACGAAACCCTAACTCGATTCTGTGACCGCCGGAACCGCCACCAAATCCTAGGGTTTGCGGTAGTTCCGCGGCGCCATAGGTGAGGCAAGGGTTGACCCTTCTACGGTTGGTCCATAGATGCTGTGGCATGTTCTGGGTAGTTTTTAAACCCCGCTCAAGTGTTGAGCTCTTTAGGAAATTTTGGGTGTTTGTTGATTCGATTGAAAAATTTAATATCGTCTAGCTATCTGTGAATTGTGATACAATATTTAGAATCCGCAATATTTAGTTTTATGAAAACTAATTTGAATTTTATAAATCTAGCAATTCAGTCTCAATCGGTTGCCACAGGATTTTGATGTGGATCAAAAGTCTGTCGCAATTACGTAGTGTACGCGGATACTCGCGGGTAATCTTACCAGATAGCCATGCCCCATAGCCCCGACTAATTGACTGTAGGAGAACCCCGTCGCCAAAAGCATCCGTTTGGGTGCTCGCGGCCGCGGTGTTCCGCCTAAGTGCACTTCGTCGACGGCATCGGGGGTGCGGCCGTCTACTAAAGTTTTCGACGAGCATTCGATCAGGTTGTCGGGAATCTTGTTGAATTACCCGACTGGTTATTGAATAGTGTTTTCAATATCGAGACTAAAATGCGGGGTTTATAATTGTTAGGCATGTGATGTCTAAGGAATTCATTTGGTTAGGCATGAAATCCAAAGTATGCGATACATTGGGTTTATGATGTCTAAGGTGGTTGCGGATTCCAATTGTTATAGTTTTTCACTTTCTTTTCTGCGACTGTAAGTATAATATGTGGTGTATCGTTGGTTTCGTTGCTATATGTCAACGACAATTGGGATACGCATATTTACTTACGTTGATGACATGTGATATTATGTGTTGTTGTGATATGTTATATTGGATCATCGTGTTTTGAATATCCGGGGGTTTTTGCGTGAGATGAGAGTTTTTCATTTTCATTCATGTAAAAACTTGTATGTAATATTCTTTTATTAGGGCACTTTCGGGTTGAGGATGGTGTCACCATTGATGTATATTATTTACTTTTCCGCATTCGGATAGACCCAAGGAGGAGAGCACAAGTAACTGGGTTCTAAAGTCCAGTGGGAGACCATCTCGAGGAGTCGAGACCAGGTCTCGTAACTCTAGAATTGGTAGGGTTGCTTGCCGCTCTTGTAAGGGTCTAGAGATGTGGGTTTGGTTATTCATCACGACTGTGGAATCCACGTTTTTTACTGGCTTAATTTAAAACACGGAATTCCTAGTATATCCAATATTTCATATGTGTTCTTCTGCTGTTGATATTCTGTGATGTGATCACTTGATATGTTGAGACGAATGCGTATATTATATATATGATATATAATAAATATTTCTGCTTACGTTTCTTCTGTGATGCTTAGGAAGCATAATTGATGGGATTTCATTAATGAGATTAATGAAATAAAAGAAACCTAAATATGTTGTGGAATCTTGTTTTAAAAACCGGTAGCTCTAGTTCTTGCTTTGCATAGCGGTATTCCTTGTAGAATATCCAGCACCTTATTCGATAAGGAAAGAGCCGAGATCCCTTCACCGGGAGTGACCTCTTTAGCGAAACTAGCAGATGCTACAACCTTGTCTTTTTTGTCTTTTGATTGCTTTTTTAGTTCATGCTTTGCATAGTGGTATTTGTGAAATATCCAGCACCTCATTCGATGAGGAAAGAGCCGAGATCCCTTCACCGGGAGTGATCTCTTTAGCAAAATTAGTAAAATCCTAAAAACACTCCTTTTCAAAATCACTCGATTCTACAATGATATCAAGTTCATTACGCAAAAGCTTTTCTTAAAAACCTGTCGTAGCCCTCCGTCATTTCAGATAAGTACTACTTAGTATTCGTGCTACGTTTGTTGGCCTACGTCAATACGTAGTGTGTGGTAGCTATTTAGTGACTATCTGCTGCATACGATGCGATTGGATTATGGTAGTCGTGCGACTTTGTTGGCCTACGTCAAGGGTCGTGCGGGTGGGTTTAATTCAATCATGAAATATTCGGGTTGAACTTGACTAGCGGACTATGGTTTGTTGGCCTGCGTTAAGGTCATAGGACGCTAGGGGCAGAATATTATCGGGAATTTCAAGTGTTGATATTTGCAATGAGATTGCATACCTTCTATGAGATAGTTGGATCCCGATACCCACTGCGAGTAAGAGTTACTCTTGGGACAGTTTTGCACATTACAATTAGCCGATCAAGTAGGTGTTTAGAAAGGTGTTAACGGGGTTACGCCCCTGGGAAAACGATGTTTATTTTAATTAGGTCCATGCGAAAGCACGGGGAACCTCCCTCAAAGTACCGACACTGGCCTGGCCGAAAGATTGGCGAACTTATAGGGTGTAATTAATCCCGTCTAGTCTTACCTTTTTGGGTTTGAAGGAAAATTTGATAAAAACAGTGGGGGCCATCCTGATTAGATAAAATAATAACCAATTTGATCTTGTAAGAGCATACGCAGAGTGTTTTCTTCTCTCTCTCCTGGTAGCGACCATGTCACGCCTTATTCAAGATAATAATATGGATGCATTGACTGAACCTGCTTATTATACTGAGCTGGAAAATGTTGGTTCCGCTCTATCTTATAACTTTTATAAGTCCGAACAGGAAATAGGGGAATATCTGGATTCCTACGCGGCCCGATCAAGGAAAAAGCATGTTGATGCATATTCTTCGGGTGTGTTCGTTACCAAGAACTGTTTCTCAGTATCCTCTACGTCCTAGGTATGAGATGCCCAATCAGGATCCCACATATGTGATCTGTTACATGGGCTACAGAAAGGTAGAGAACTGTGATTGGATGATATGTCTCTAAGTGTTAGAGAATGGTGCAATTGTTGCAGCCAAATCAGTTGGCAAATATCACCTTGTATTACCAAATGGTAAATATATTGATTCTGAACAGATGTTATTACATGCCGAACCTGAGATACAACATTACATCAGTGTCTTTATTAAGTTAAAGAAGGATATAATTTTGTATTGAAGGATAATATTGTGAACATTTTCCTTAATCAAGAGTTGATTGGATCAGGCACGTCATGAAATGTCATATAAGTTTTAAATCAAACCACAGTTCAAAGTATATAGAACATATACAAGAGGAGTAGTTCAGAAATGAACGAATCCTTCTTGTGGCATTATAGACCAGGTCATATCAATGCGATACGACTAGCTAAGTTACATAAGGATGAATATTTGAATTTGTTCAAATTTTCATCTTATGATACTTTCCAGTCTTATCTCAAAGGTAAAATGACCAATACTCCGTTTACTGGAAACAGAGAAAGAGTTACTGAACTCTTGGGACTGATACATGGTGATGTATACGGTCCTATATCTACAAATGCCAGGGTTGGTTCTTTGTACTTCATTATATTCATCGACGATCTCTCAAGATTCGGACATGTGTTCCTGTTGAAACAGGAGTCTGAAACTTTTGAGAAATTTAAGGAATATAAGCTTGAAGTTGAGAAATAGACGGGTAGAAATATTAAGTTCTTCAATGTGATCGGAGAGGCGAATACTTGGGCAGGGAGTTCCTGGATTTTCTAAACAGAGAATGGGATTCTCTCTCAGCCTACTCCTTTGTATACACCACAGCACAATGGTGTATCGGGGCGGAGGTATCGCACCCTATGAGATATGGTGCGCTCTATGATGAGTACTGCTGAGTTACCTGTTTCCTTTTTGGTGTTATGTACTTGAGAAGCTGCATACCTATTGAATGAGGTTCCGTCCAAATCAGTGCCTATCACTACATATGAGATATAGAATAAGAAGAGACCATATCATAAACGAGTTAAGATATGGGGTTGTCCGGCTTATGTTGAAAAGCAAAATCCGGACAAACTCAAGACAAGGTCAGTTCTGTAAGTTTGTTGGATATTTTGAACATTCGCGAGGGTATGTCTTCTACCCCACTAAGGAGAAAAAGCTGTTTTGTTTCTCATCATGCCACTTTTTTTAGAAAAGGAATTTCTTATGAAGAAATTAGTGGTCATGAGGTGGATCTGGAAGGAGTTACAGCTGGACAAACTAACAGCTGATGATTTGGTAAAACCAAAGTATTCAATAGTCTCTAACGAATTTCAGACTCTCTGCGAATCTGGTAGGGTTCCTCATCCACCTGAGAGATACTATGGTTTCCTCGGTGACGGTGGGAGCGAGGATTGCATCATGGTAGATGATGACCCAACCAGGTTCAGGCAGGCCATCACGAGTGGGGACTCTGTGAAATGGCTGGATGCTATGCAATCGAGATGGAATCCATGTACACCAACGATGTATGTCTTTGATTGTTGCACTTGAAGGGGTAAAATCCATTGGGAGCAAATGGATCTTGAGAAGATTCTTGGTGTGGATGGAAAAGTTGAGACTTTCAAAGCTAGACTTGTAGTAAAAGGTTTTCATCGATAACCAGGTGTGGTTTATGATGAAACCTTTTCTCCAGTGGTTATGATTAAGTCTATCAGGATTAAAGCACGCATCGCAGAGTTGGAACATCCATTTTGATGTGGCAGTCAAAAAGTTTGACTTCATCAAAAGGTAGATAAACCTTGTATATACAAGAAGGTTGTAGAGAGTAAGGTTGTCTTCCACGTATTATACGTAGATGAAATACTCTTGATAGAAAATGGTTTCCTATGCTACACTCGGTCAAGCTCCTCTTATCACGAGGATTCTCCATGGAAGATCAGGATGATACATACTACATCTCGTGGATTATGATCTATGGTGATAGATCTAAGTGGATGTTTAGAGTGTCCCAAATCCAGGTATATTAATACCATACTAAAGGGGTTTAGTATGGAAGATTCTAAGCGTGGTGGTTTGTCCACTTACTCATGAATCACTCTCTCCAAAAAGATATTTCCCGAGACTGATTTGGAGAGAGCTCGCGTGCAAGGGACACCCTATGCTTTGGCAGTAGGCTCTATCATGTATGTGATGTTATGTACCAGACCAGATGTAGCTGACTCACTAGGTGTAATGATAAGGAATCAATCGGATCTTGGGAAAATCACTGGATAGCTGTGTAGGATATTCTTAAGTACTTAAGAAGTACTAAAGAAATATTCTTGATGTTTGGTAATTGTGAACTCCAGTAGGAGCCATTTACCAATTCGAGCTCCCAGAGTGATAAGGTCTACTGAAAGTCAGTCTCGGGCTTTGTCTTTACCCTCATTGAAGGGACGGTATATTGGAAGTGTTCCAAGCTAGATACCGTGGCAAACTGGACAATAAAGGCTGAATACATCGCTACCAACGATGCTGCCAAAGTGGATGTCTGGATATTTCTTGTTCATGAGATGAACATAGTTCCTACCATTGAGCGTCCAATAACTGTTATTGTGACAACAATGGAGTTGTTGTTTTGGCCTAGGAACGCCGGGCCCATCAGCGATCCAGACATATTCTGAGGCAAGTACCACCTGATCAGGGAGATGGTTGATCACCAGGGGATCGAGGTAAGGAGAGTTGACGCGAAGGATAACACGGCGGATCTACTCACAGAGGCCTTTCCCTAGAGAGATTTTTATAGGGCATTGAGTATGAGATACTACAACAAATGGCCTTAGTGCAAGTGGGAGATTGTTAGTTATATGTATGCCCTAGAGGCCATTATTATACATGTGATGTATATTATAGTGGATGCTTGGACATATATAGGAAGGAATTTCTTGCTCTACATGATAGTATGCTATCTGGTTGCTTTTTATCATAATATGTACACTTATTGTCTCTCTATTTTATGTTGATAAAGCCATTAGGATGAGTACTTGACTACCAGGATTATGATGCAGATCATACTAGTGGGGCAGAGGTAGTCAGTAAGTACATCCTTCAATTGTTTTTAGTCGTGGGAGTATCGAGATGGGGCATCGATATTCCAGAGTAGACTAGCGTATACGCTTCTCGACCTATATGATGGGCGATGGATGATCCCACATCCATTGGTGTTTGACATCACAAAAGGTATACATGTGCTCAATGGAGACTGGGTACACTGGACGAACTCGCCGAGAACTTCTAGATGGTATTACACCTATCATCAGATAGCAGTTCTCTAGTGACACTGGTACAGCTTAGTCTGTCGACCCGAGATTGTCATGGAGTCTTGTGTGATTCCCACTGTGCTTTGATTTCCACCTTACCGTGTTCAAGAGATCGTGCAAAACGGCGGTTTTTGGGTACAGTCCCGAGTCACATGGAGGCAATGAGCGATAAGAGGGGATTTCGTCTCTCCCGGTATTGGGGGTTGATCTTGCGCTATGCTTGATTGGTCATAACAGGATATCCCTGGCCAAGGTTGCTGAGATCTACTGGTAAGTGTTATCAGTAGTTTCTCGAACCGTTATAAGCCTCACATCGGCATGACTTATCAGGCTATTGGGGTCTGACAATTACCACCCCCAGGCTGTGATATGCGACATATCTGACGAAGATACCGGACTGTACGATAGTATTACTTATTGGATTCACAGGAGTATGAGCGGGCTTGGTTGTTGATCTTCTGATCGCTCAATACCCGGGTGGCCGTTACGTTTAGCAGACCGCTTGTGGCTTGTGGGTGACTGATATGATCACCACCTACTGCCGGACGAGTCTTTAGAGTCCTACACAGATGTTTCCTGGCTCAGGCGAAATGAAGTAGGAGCACATATGTGATATGTGCGGGACCGAGATTAATACGAGTATGTGATACCGTATTCTATTCTCGCGATATGTGATATCGGACGGTTATATGTGATGTAGCCGGGTTATCGGAACAAGTGTTGATTCGATAAGTTGATACATATGATATTAGTCGGTTGTATGCGATATAGCCGGATTAGTAAATCAAGTATTGATTTAATAATTTAATGTATAATTATATATTTGATATATTAACTTACATTAACTAATATTAGCTCACTCAAGAATTCTTTTTCTCACATGTGTACACTTAGTATATATGTGATATATATTAATGTACATTTTTTGTGTCATGCTAGATGATACAAGAGACATGGGTGTATGAGACTGACACCATGCTTATTATAATGATGGGTTTTATTTATTTAAATTAAATCAAAATTAGTTAGAAATTATTCACATGGTTCAAGCTTAGTGGAAGCTTGTAGAACCCATTGACTTAGTCCACTAAGTTTGTCTTATATTAGATATTTATTAACCCAACCATTATCATTAACCATGGATTAGTCTCTACAAGGGTTAGTATATAATATTAACTCACCAATGATTGCCATTCAACACTTGACTTTTTCCATGGTTGCTTTTCTTTATCTCCTTCCTCTAGCTCTCTTGGAATTAGGGACGTGAAGAAAATGAGTGAGAAAAATATTTCTAAAGTGAGCAAAATTCCTACTTCATCATCCTCTGCTAGATTAGCCATTTAGTTTAAGGTGTTTTTGTAGGGTTCCTTGGCACACTCAAGAGGTTCCACAACTGATCAAACATGGCAAAATCAAATTTTCCGAGTGCCGAGAAACCCTAATGCTGGATCGTTAACTAGAGGTAAGGCGAAAGAATGCAAGTTAACAACTTTAACTAAAAGGAAAGTGACTACAACCTTTGTAGATCCGGTCCTCTACTTCCTTGGCTCCGTGATGACGTCCCTCCACTGCAACCATCGGAATCCTAGACTCTCGCGGTGGTTTCATCGGAGAAAAGATCGGGCTAGGTCGTTGGCTTCGATGCCGAAGATGATCTACGTCGAGGCAACTCAAGATCAAGCTCCAACTTCACCAAGTCATGAAACTTGTGAAGAAAACACCCCATACTATATGGCAAGTGGTAGAGGATGAAGAAATAGGAAGTGAGTTCACTTTGGATTTGGATTTCTCACTCTTTTGATCATGGCACCATTGGAGGAAGCAAGGTTTCTTCTTCTTGAAGAAGAAGAAGAAGAAGAAAAAGAATATGATGAATAATAATAAGATCAATTGATTAATAATCATAAATCAAGTGATCTTATCATAATGCAACCTTGGGTTAGTTTAACAAGTGTAGAGAATAAACTATGGTTTAGGTGAATGGTTAGGTTTAGGAAAGAAACAAAAATGGTCAAAGCTTCATGAAGCTTCAACAAAAGAACAAAAGAAAAAACCATTTCATTTCTTGCCCTAAAATAAATGAAAATAAATAAATAAATAATTAAATCAAACCCTAACCATTAACCTAATCATGGTTTAATCATACACACCCAAGTTTGCATGTATCATCAAACATGATATAAACTAGTGCACAAAACTGTATCATATATACAATGTGCACATCAAGTGAGAAAATCCATCTTAAGTGAACAAATACTAGTTAATGTAAAGTAATATATCTAATATATAATTATACATTAAATCATTAAATCAACACTTGATTTAATGATCCGGTCATACTGCATATAACCGACTAATATCTAATGTATCGACTTATCGAATCAATCCTCGATTCGATAACTAGGTTATATCGCATACAACCAATCGATACATTTATCGCGAGAATAGAATACGGTATCACATACACGCATTATTCTCGGTCCCGCACATATCTCATATGCGCTCCTATTTTGTTTTGCTTAAGCCAGGAAACCTCTGTGTAGTACTCTAAAGACTCGTCAATACTCCGGCAGCAGGTGATGATCATATCAAACACCCACAAGCCGCAAGCGGTCTGCTAAACGTAACGGCCACCCGGGTATTGAGCGATCAGAAGATCAACGAGCAAGCCCGCTCACACTCCTATGAATCCGACCAGCAACACTTACCGTACAGTCCGGTCTGTTCGTCTGATATGTCGCATATCTCGCCTAGGGGTGGTAAACGTCAGACCCCAGTAGCTTGATAAGTCATGCCGATATGAGGTCTATAACAGTTCGAGATTCTACTGATAACACTTACCAGTAAATCTCAGCAACCCTGGGCAGGGATTTCCGGTTATAGCCAATCGAACACAGCGCAACATCAACTCCCTATACCGGGAGAGACGAATCCCCTCCTATCGCTCATTGCCTCCATGTGATTCGGGACTGTACCCAAAAACCACCATTTTCCACGCCCTCTTAGACGTGGTAAGGTGGAAATCAAAGCACAGTGGGAATCACACAAGACTCTATGACGATCTCGGTGTTAGTTATATGTATGCCCTAGAGGCCATTACTGTACATTGGATGTATATTGTAGTGGATGCTGGGACATATATAGGTAGGACTTTCTTGCTCGACATGATAGTACGCTATCTGGTTGCTCTTTATCTTAACGTGTATACTTTCTGTCTCTCTGTTACATGTTGATAAAGCCCTTAGGATGTGTACTCGACTTCCAGGACTGTGATGCAGATCATACTAGTGGGGCCTGGATAGTCCATGAGTACATCCTTCAATGTTCCTAGTCGAGAGAATATCGAGACGGGGCATCGATATTCCAGAGTAGACTAGCGTATATCTTCTCGACCCATGCGATGGGCGATGGATGATCCTATATCCATTGGTGTTTGACATCGGAGATGGTATGCGGGTGCTCAGTGGAGACTGGGTACACTGAACGGACTCGCCGAGAACTCCCAGATGGTATTATACCTCACGTCAGATGGCAGTTCTCTGGTGACACTGGTACAGCTTAGTCTGTTGACCCGAGATCGTCATAGAGTCTTGTGTGTCTCCCACTGTGCTTTGATTTCCACCCTACCACGGCTCTACTGAGTCGTGCAAACAGGTGGTTTTTGGGTACAGTCCCGATTCACATGGAGGCAATGAGCGATAGGAGGGGATTCGTCTCTTCCGGTATTGGGGGTTGATGTTGCGCTATGCTCGACTGGCCATAACAGGAAATCCCTGGCCAGGGTTGCAGTGACCTGCTGGTAAGTGTTATCAGTAGTTTCACACATGTCATGGACTTCACGTCGGCATGACTTATCGAGCTACTGGGGTCTGACGTTTACCACCCCTAGGCGAGATATGCGGCATATCAGACGAACAGACCGGACTGTACGGTAAGTGTTACTGGTTGGATTCACAGGAGTGTGAGCGGGCTTGCTCATCGATCTTCTGATCACTCAATACCCGGGTGGCCGTTGCGTTTAGCAGACCGCTTGCGGCTTGTGGGTGTTTGATATGATCATCATCTGCTGCCGGCGTATTGACGAGTCTTTAAAGTCCTACACAGAGGTTTCCTAGCTCAAGCGAAACGAAATAGGAGCGCATATGAGATATGTGCGGGACCGAGAATAATACCAGTATATGATACTGTATTTGATTCTCGCGATTTGTAACATTGATCGGTTATATGCGATATAACCGGGTTATCGGATCAAGTGTTGATTCGATAAGTTGTTACTATTGATATTAGTCGGTTATATGCGATATGACCGGATCGTTAAATCAAGTGTTGATTTAATGATTTAATGCATAATTATATATTTGATATATTACTTTGCATTAACTAGTATAGGTTCACTTAAATTGGATTTTCTCACTTGATGTGCATATTGTATATGTGATATATTTTTTGTGAACAAGATTGTATCATGTTTGATGATACATGCATGCTTGGGTTTGTGTAAAGAATTGACCATGGTTATATGAATGGTTAGGGTTTCTTTTTATTTATTTATTCTTTTTGTTTATTTTGGCAAAAGAAAATGATAAAGATACATGAATGGTGGCTATGTTTGTTTTTAGTTGAAGATTCATGAAGCATTGACTAAGTCACCATTCTTGTCTCATGCTTAACCCTAACCATTTATACTAACCCTAGTTCATTCTCTACACTTAACCAAGGGTTAGTATATGATAAGTATTATATTTTCTTTTCTATTTTTATTAACTTATCATATTCATCTTCTTCTTCTTCTTCAACTTGAACAAGAAGAAAACAATGCCACCATCAATGGCAACTTGAGAATAAGAGTGAGAAATCCAATTCTAAAGTGAACCCACTTCCTATTTCTTCATTCTCTACCTCTTGCCAAGTAGTATAGGGTGTTTTCTTCACAAGTTTCATGACTTGGTGAAGTGGGAGCTTGATCTAGTGATGCCTCGACGTAGATCATCTTCGGCATCGAAGCCGACGACCAAGCCCGCCCATTTCCTCGATGAAGCCGATGCTAGAGTCCGGAATCCGATTTGGACAGCGGAGGGACATCATCGCGGAGCTTAGGATGTGGTGGACTGGATCTACAAAGGTTGTAGTCACTTTCCTTTAGCATTTAATTCGTTTACTTGCTTGCATCGCCTATATATCTAGTTAACGATCCGTATTAGGGTTTGTAGGCACTTGTAAAATTTGAATTAGCCATGCTTGATCACTTGTGAGACTTCATTAGTGTGCCTAGGATCCCTACAGTGGTATCAGAGCCTAGCTAGAGCCTTAGGCGATGCGTAGACGGAATTAGAAGTCCGATTGAATCGAAACCCCAATCGCATTTTGCTCTCTGGACATTTTTGAAAAACGTGGTTTTTTCCAGATTAAAAATATGCAGAAAACTCAGTAGAAGATTCTAAGAATTACTGTATAAAACGGGGCCCCTGAATCCATTAAAGCGCGGCGGAACCGCGGCATTAGCATGCTAATGCGGCGGTTCCGCGGCCCTTTTGTCTCCTCTTGCAATAAATTTTGCACAGTAATTCCTAGTTTGCAGTGCTGGTTTTCCTGGGAATTTTTAATAATTTTTCAAGAGTTGAATTTTCTGGGTTGTATTGGGGACTCGGTGTATCGATCGGATTGTCTAATTTTGTCAGTGTGTTTTTCCGTGTAATTTTAGAATATTTTAAAAAGTTCGACCGGATATAAATACCCACTTTTTCCCCTGCTGGGAAATTTCCAATTGTTGGATTTTCCGTAGTTTAACGACGTTCTAAGTAGTGCAAGTAACGCGATGGACCCTCTAGAAGACAACAAACCTTAACTCGATTATGTGACCGTCTTGAACTGCCCTTTGAACCTTCGGGTTTGGGGCAGTACGGCGTGCCACATGTGAGGCGTTGGCTTGACCCTTCTACGGCTGGACCGTTGGTACTGAGGCACGAACTGAATGTTGTTAGACTTATTTCATGTATTGAGCTGTTTCGGGAAAACTTGGGTGTTCGAATGTTCAATCGGAAAGTTTAACATTTTCTGTTTATCCGGAATGTGATACAACAATTGGAATTCACAAAAGTTATGTGATAACTGAATGAATGTTATAAACATAGCACTTTAGTCTCACTTGATCGGTTGCCACGGAATTTTGATGTGATCAAAAGTCCGTCGCAATCACGTAGCGTACGCGGATACTCGCCGGGTAAACTTAATAGACAGCCTCACTTCATAGCCCCGACCAAGTGACTGTAGGAGAACCCCATCGCCGAAAGCATCCGTTCGGGTGCTCGCGGTAGCGGTGTTCCGCCTTGGTGCACTTCGTCGATGATATCGGGGGTGCGACCGTCTACTAAAGTTTGCGACGAGCATTCGATCAAAATGTCGGGAATCTTGTTGAATTGCCCGACTTGATATTGAAAAGTGTTTTCGATAATGAGACTAAAATGCGGGGTTTATAATTGTTAGGCATGCGATGTCTAAAGAATTCATTTGATCAGGCATGCGATATCTGAGGTGGTTGCGGATTCCAACTGTTGTAGTTTTACACTTTCTTTTCTGTGACCGTAAGTGTAATATGTGATGTCGCCGGTTTCGTTGCTATATGTCAACGACAATTGGGATGCACATATTTACTTACGTTGATGACATGTGATGTTATGTGTTGCTGGATATGTTATATTGGATCGTCGTGTTTGAATAGCCGGGGTTTTTTATGTGAGATGAGTGTTTTTCCATTTTCATTCATGTAAAAACTTGTTTGTAATATTCTTTTATTGGGGCACTTCCAGGTTGCGGAAGATGTCACCGTTGATGTATATTATTTACTTTTCTGCACTAGGATAGACCCAAGGAGGGGAGCACAAGTAACCGGGTTCTAGGGTCCAGTGGGAGACCATCTCGAGGAGTCGAGTCCGGGTCTCCTAACCCTAGAATTGGTAGGGTTGCTTGCCGCTCTCGTAGGGGTCTAGGGGTGTGGGATAGGCTATTCATCACGACCGTGGAATCCGTGTTTTATACTGACTCGTATTGAAAACACGGACGTCCTAGTATATCCAATATTTCATATGTTTCTTCTGCTGTGATTTATCTGTGATGTGATCATGTGATGTTCTGTGACAGATATTATATATAGTATATATGATATATTATATAAACGTTACTTATGTTTTACACCCGCGCTAGCCCTGCCCCGCACTGCCGTTAGTTACCTAGCCTAACGGTGCAGACGGGACATCGAGGCGAATGCGGATGGCATAAGCGTACGTTATATTTATCTGTGATGTTTAGGTGGACTTAAATGATGGGATATTCATTAATGAGATTAATGAAAGAAAATAAACCTAATTGATGTTGTGGAATCGAATTTCAAAATAAAAACAGGTAGCTACAGTTCTTGCTTTGCATCGCGGTGTTTATTATAGAACATCCTGCACCTTATTCGATGAGGAAAGGACCGAGATCCCTTCACCGGGAATGACTCCTTTAGCAATAACTGGCAGATGCTACAACCCTCGGTTTATCTTTGATCGCTTCTATAGTTTCCGCTTTGCACAGTGATATATATGATATATCCCGCATCTCATTCAACGAGGAAAGGGCCGACGATCCCTTCACCGGGAGTGACCCCTTTAGCAAAACTAGAAAAGCCTTGAAAACATTCCATTTAAAAACCATTTGATTCCGCAACGAGATCAAGTTCAAAGCGTTAAAGGTTTTCATAAAAACCATTCGCAACCCTCCGTCATTTTAGGAAGTAGCGTACTTAGTATTCGTGCTACGTTTGTCGACCATAGCCGAGGCGTAGTGTGCGGTAGCTAAGTGATGTCTTCCTACACAGCATATGATGCGATTAGTTAGGACAGTCATGTGGCTTTGTTGACCTTAGCCAAGGGTCATGTGGGTGGGTCTAATTAATCACGAAATGACGGGTAGAACTTGACTAGTACCTATGATTTGTTGACCTTAGCCAAGGTCATAGGTGCTAGGGGTAAAAACCATTATCGGGAGTTTCAAGTGTTGAAATTTGCAATGAGATTGCATACCTTCTATGTGATAGTTGGATCCCGATACCCACTGCGAGTAATTGTTACTCCTGGGAGAGTTTTGCACTTTACAATTAGCCGATCAAGTAGGTGTCTAGAAAGGTGTCAACGGGGTTACGCCTCTGGGAAAACGAGGTTTACTGTAATTAGGTCCGTGCGAAAGCACGGGGAACCTCCCTCAAAGTACCGACACTGGCCTGGCTGAAAGATTGGCAAACTTGTAGAGTGCAATTAATCCCGGCTAGTCTTTCCTTTTAGGGTTTGAAGGAAGATTTGATAAAAACAGTGGGAGCCATCCTGATTAGATAAAATAATAACCAATCTATTCTTGCAAGAGCGCACGCTGAGTGTTTTCTTCTCTCTCTCTCTCCAGGTAGCGACCATATCACGCCTTAATCAAGATAATAATATGGATGTATTGACCGAACCCGCTTGTTATACTGAGCTGGGGAACGTTGGTCCCGCTCCAACTTATAATTGTTATAAGACAGAGCAGGAATTAGGGGAATACCAGAATTCCTATGCCGCCCAAACGAAGAAAGTGCATATGATGCATCTCCTTCGGGTGTGTTCATTACAAAGAACTGTTTCTCAGTATCCTCTGCATCCTGGGTATATAATACCGGATCAGGATCCCAGATATGTAATCTGTTACATAGGGCTACAAAAAGGTAGAAAACTGAGAACGGGTGATAAGTTTCATGAGACAGAAAACGGGGCAAGTGTTGCAGCCAAGTCTGTTGGTCACTATCACCCTGTATTACTAATACATTGATTCTGAACAAATGCTATTAGATACCGAACCTGATATACAAAATCATATCAGTCTCTTTATAAGTAAAGAAATGTTAAAATTTTGTATTGATGGATAATGTTTTGAACATTTCCTATATCAAAAGTTGATCGGTTTAGGCGCGTTATCTAAAAGCATTAACGTTCTAAATCAAACTACAGTTCTTAGTATTCAGAACACACACAAGAGGAAGAGTTCAGAAATGAACGAATCATTCTTGAGGCATTGTAGACTAGGTCATATCAATGCGACCCGACTGACTGAAGTTACATTTTAGATGCATATTTAAATCAGTTTGAATTTACATCTTGTGAAACTTGCCAGTCATGTCACAAAGATAAAATGACCATAGCTCTGTTTGTTGGAAATAGAGAAAGAGTTAGTAAACTCTTGGGACTGATACATTATGATGTATGTAAGGTCTCCTGTCTACACATGCCAGGAATGGTTCTTTATACTTCATTATATTCTCTGATAATCTCTCAAGATTCAGACATATGTTCCTGTTGAAACACAAGTCCGAACCTTTTGAGATATTCACAGAATATAAGTTAGAAGTAGAGAACCAATACGGGTATAAGTATTATGTCCTATGATAAGATCAGGGAGGAGAATACTTGTGCATGGCATTCCTGGACCATTCTAAAGGAGAATGAGATTCTCTCTCCGTATTACTCCTCTGAATACACCACAGCACAACGGTGTATCGGGGCGGAGCAATCGCACAATATTAGATATCGTGTGCTCTATGATGAGTATTACTGAGTTACCTATTTCCTTTTTGGGTTGTGCACTTGAGAAGCTGCATACCTATTGAATTGGGTTCAAATCAAATCAGTTGCCTACCACTTCATATGTGATATAGAAAGGAAAGAGCCCATATCTTAAGTTAGTTAAGATTTGGGGTTGTCTGGCCTATGTCAAAAGCAAAATCCGGACAAGATCGAGGTAAAGTCAGTTGTGTAGAACTGGAAAGGTTCCAGCTATACAAAACTGCAGCTGATGATTTGACGAACCAAAGAATTCAATAGTTCCCGACGAACCTCAGCCTCTCCGCCGATCTAGCAGGGTTCCTCACCTGCTTGAGAGATACTTCGGTTTCTCGATGACAGTGGGAGCAAGGATTGCATCATGAGATGATGACCCAACTAGATTCGAGCAGGCCATCAAGAGTAGGGACTCTGTAAGAATGGCTGGATGCTTAGCAATCTGAGATGGAATCCATATACACCAACAAAGTATGGACTTTGGTTTCGATATCTGAAGGGTTAGATCCCCATCAGGAGCAAGTATATCTTGAGAAGATTACTTGGTGTAGATGGACAAGTTGAGACTTTCAAAGCTAGACTTGTTAAAGGTTTTCGTCATCGACAAGGCACGAATAATGATGAAACCTTTTCCAGGGACAATGCTTAAGTCCATCCAGATCCTACTTACCACGGCTACATACTATGACTACGATATCTGGTGGTTGGGTGCCATGACTACTTTTCTAAATAATGATTTAGAAGAGAACGTCTATAAGAACACAGCCAGAGGGCTACGTAAACAGTGGGAGCAGCGGAAACGTGTGCAAGATGTTTTATGTGATGAAGCAGGCATCGCGGAGTTGGAACATCTGTTTTGATGAGTTAGTCAAACAATTTGACATCATCAAAATGGTAGATGAACCTTGTATATACAAAACGGTAGTAGAGAGTGAAGTGCTCATCCTCGTATTGTACGTGGACAACATACTCTTGATAGGAAAGGAATTTCCTATGTTACGATCGGTCGATCTCCTCTTATCACATAGATTCTCCATAAAGGATCAAAGTGATAGCTCCTAAATCCTGGGATTTGGATCTATGAGATAGATCTAAATAGATTTTAGGATTCTCACTAGCTATAGTGAGATAGTATCAGTTGATCCTGGGGAGAATCACTGGAAGTGTTCCAGGGTGATAAAGACGACTGAATGTCAGTCACAGGCATTGTCTTTACCCTCAGTAAAGGGACGGTATGTTGGAAGATTTCCAAGCTAGATACCGTGACAAACTAGAAGATAAAGGATGGTAACATCGCTATTAAAGATACTACCAAAGAGGCAGTTTGGGTGTATATTGGTTCATAGGATGAACTAGGTTCCTACCGTTGTGTGACAATGGAACTGTGGCTTTGGCCCTGGAACCCTGGTCCCATCAGTGACCCAGACATATTCTGAGGCAACATCACCTGATCATGGAGATAGTTGATCTCCAGGGTGATTAAGGTTAGGAGAGTAGACTCAGAGGACAACACGGCGGATCCACTCACAAAGGCCTTTTCCCAAAGAGAGACTTTTAAGGGGATGGTTGAGTATTAGATGCTACAACTACTGCTACAGATGGCCCTAGTGCAAGTGGGAGATTGTTAGTTATATGTATGCCCTAGAGGCCATTACTGTACATTGGATGTATATTGTAGTGGATGCTGGGACATATATAGGTAGGACTTTCTTGCTCGACATGATAGTACACTATCTGGTTGCTCTTTATCTTAACGTGTATACTTTCTGTCTCTCTGTTACATGTTGATAAAGCCCTTAGGATGTGTACTCGACTTCCAGGACTGTGATGCAGATCATACTAGTGGGGCCTGGATAGTCCATGAGTACATCCTTCAATGTTCCTAGTCGAGAGAATATCGAGACGGGGCATCGATATTCCAGAGTAGACTAGCGTATATCTTCTCGACCCATGCGATGGGCGATGGATGATCCTATATCCATTGGTGTTTGACATCGGAGATGGTATGCGGGTGCTCAGTGGAGACTGGGTACACTGAACGGACTCGCCGAGAACTCCCAGATGGTATTATACCTCACGTCAGATGGCAGTTCTCTGGTGACACTGGTACAGCTTAGTCTGTTGACCCGAGATCGTCATAGAGTCTTGTGTGTCTCCTACTGTGCTTTGATTTCCACCCTACCACGGCTCTACTGAGGCGTGCAAACAGGTGGTTTTTGGGTACAGTCCCGATTCACATGGAGGCAATGAGCGATAGGAGGGGATTCGTCTCTTCCAGTATTGGGGGTTGATATTGCGCTATGCTCGACTGGCCATAACAGGAAATCCCTGGCCAGGGTTGCAGTGACCTACTGGTAAGTGTTATCAGTAGTTTCACACATGTCATGGACTTCACGTCGGCATGACTTATCGAGCTACTGGGGTCTAACGTTTACCACCCCTAGGCGAGATATGCGGCATATCAGACGAACAGATCGGACTGTACGGTAAGTGTTACTGGTTGGATTCACAGGAGTGTGAGCGGGCTTGCTCGTCGATCTTCTGATCGCTCAATACCCGGGTGAACTTTACGTTTAGCAGACCGCTTGCGACTTGTGGGTGTTTGATATGATCATCATCTACTGCCGGCGTATTGACGAGTCTTTAGAGTCCTACACAGAGGTTTCCTAGCTCAAGCGAAACGAAATAGGAGCGCATATGAGATATGTGCGGGACCGAGAATAATACCAGTATATGATACTGTATTTGTTCTCGCGATTTGTAATATTGATCGGTTATATGCGATATAGCCGGGTTATCGGATCAAGTGTTGATTCGATAAGTTGTTACTATTGATATTAGTCGGTTATATGCGATATGACCGGATCGTTAAATCAAGTGTTGATTTAATGATTTAATGCATAATTATATATTTGATATATTACTTTGCATTAACTAGTATAGGTTCACTTAAATTGGATTTTCTCACTTGATGTGCATATTGTATATGTGATATATTTTTTGTGCACAAGATTGTATCATGTTTGATGATACATGCATGCTTAGGTTTGTGTAAAGAATTGACCATGGTTATATGAATGGTTAGGGTTTCTTTTTATTTATTTATTCTTTTTGTTTATTTTGGCAAAAGAAAATGATAAAGATACATGAATGGTGGCTATATTTGTTTTTAGTTGAAGATTCATGAAGCATTGACTAAGTCACCATTCTTGTCTCATGCTTAACCCTAACCATTTATACTAACCCTAGTTCATTCTCTACACTTAACCAAGGGTTAGTATATGATAAGTATTATATTTTCTTTTCTATTTTTATTAACTTATCATATTCATCTTCTTCTTCTTCTTCAACTTGAACAAGAAGAAAACAATGCCACCATCAATGGCAACTTGAGAATAAGAGTGAGAAATCCAATTCTAAAGTGAACCCATTTCCTATTTCTTCATTCTCTACCTCTTTCCAAGTAGTATAGGGTGTTTTCTTCACAAGTTTCATGACTTGGTGAAGTGGGAGCTTGATCTAGTGATGCCTCGACGTAGATCATCTTCGGCATCGAAGCCGACGACCAAGCCCACCCATTTCCTCGATGAAGCCGATGCTAGAGTCCGGAATCCGATTTGGACAGCGGAGGGACATCATCGCGGAGCTTAGGATGTGGTGGACCGGATCTACAAAGGTTGTAGTCACTTTCCTTTAGCATTTAATTCGTTTACTTGCTTGCATCGCCTATATATCTAGTTAACGATCCGTATTAGGGTTTGTAGGCACCTGTAAAATTTGAATTAGCCATGCTTGATCACTTGTGAGACTTCATTAGTGTGCCTAGGATCCCTACACTCGGGTCTACAGACTAACCTGTACCAGTGTCACCAGAGAACTGCCATCTGACGTAAGGTATAATACCATCTGGGAGTTCTCGGCGAGTCCGTCCAGTGTACCCAGTCTCCACTGAGCACCCGTATATCATCTCTGATGTCAAACACCAATGGATATGGGATCATCCATCGCCCATCTTTATGGGTCGAGAAGGTATACGCTAGTCTACTCTGGTATATCGATGCCCTGTCTCGATACACCCACGACTAGGGACCTTGAAGGATGTATTTATGGACTACCATGTCCCCACTAGTATGATCTGCATCATAGTCCAGGTAGTCAAGTACACATCCTAAGGGTTTTACCAACATGTAACAGAGAGACAATCAGTGTACACGTTAAGGTAAAGAGTAACCAGATAGCATACTATCATGTCGAGCAAGAAAGTCCTCCCTATATATGTCCAAGCATTCACTACAATATACATCCTATATATAGTAATGGCCTCTAGGGCATACATATAACTAACAATCTTCCACTTGCACTAGGGCTATCTATAGTAGTGGTTGCAGTATCTCATACTCAACCATCCCATAAAAGTCACTCTCTGGGAAAAGGCCTTTGTGAGTGGATCCGCCGTGTTGTCCTCTGAGTCTACTCTCCTAATCTCGATCTCCTTGGAAATCAACCATCTCCATGATCAGGTGATACTGTCTTAGAATATGTCTGGATCACTGATGGGACGGACGTTCCTTGGCATAAGCCACAACTCCATTGTCACACAATGGGAGGAACTAAGTTCATCTCATGAACAAATATACATCCAGACTGCCTCTTTGGTAGCATCTTAAGTAGCGATGTATTCAGCCATTATCGTCTAGTAAGCCACGGTATCTAGCTTGGAACTCTTCCAACATACCGTCCCTTTACTAAGGGTAAAGACAATGCCTGTGACTGACTTTCAGTCGTCCTTATCACCCTGGAACATTTCCAGTGATTTTCCCCAGGATCGATTGATACCATCTCACTATATCTAGTGAGTATTCTAACATCCAATTAGATCTATCTCATAGATCCAAATCCTAGGATTTAGGAGGTATCACTATGATCCTATATGGAGAATCCTTGTGATAACCGGAGATTGATCGAGCGTAGCATAGGAAACTCCTTCCCTATCAAGAGTATGTCATCCACGTACTCTACGAGGATCACCACCATACTCCCTACAACCTTTTTGTATATACAAGGTTCATCTACCATTTTGATGATGTCAAACTCTTTGACTAATACATCAAAACAGACGTTCCAACTCCGCGATGCCTGCTTTATTCTGTAAAGCAACTTGCATACGTTTCCGCCGCTCCCACTGTTTACGAAACCCTATGGCTGTGTACTTATAGACGCACTCTTCTAAAACATCACTTAGAAAAGCAGTCATGGCACCCAACCGCCAGATATCGTAGTCATGGTATGTAGCCGTGGCAAGTAGGATCTGGATGGACTTAAGCATAGCTACTTAGAAAAGCTTTCATCATAATTCCAACCTGGTCAATGATGCAAACTTTTAACAAGTCTAGCTTTGAAAGTCTCAACTTTTCCATGTACACCAAGTAATCTTCTCAAGATATACTTGCTCCTGATGGGGATTTAACCCTTCAGATATAGCATCCAAAGTCCATACTTTGTTGGTGTACATGGATTCCATCTCAGATTGCTAAGCATCCAGCCATTCTTACAGAGTCCCTACTCTCGATGGCCTTCTCGAAACTAGTTGGGTCATCATCTCATGATGCAATTCTCGCTCCCACTGTCATCGAGAAACCGAGGTATCTCTCAGGTGGATGAGGAACCCTGCTAGATCGGCGGAGAGGCTGAGGTTCGTCGGAGACTATTGAATCCTTTGGTTCTATCAAATCATCAGCTGCAGTATAGCTGGAACATTTCCAATTCTACAGAACTGACCTTGCCTCGATCTTGTCCGGATTTTGCTTTTGACATAGGCCGGACAATCCCAAATCTTAATTTACTTAAGAGATAGGCTCTTCCCATACCATATCACATATGAAATGGTAGGCAACTGTTTTGATTTGAACCCTATTCAATAGGTATGCAGCTTCTTAAGTGCATAACTCCCAAAAGGAAACAGGAAGCTCAGTAGTACTCATCATAGAGCACACCTTATCATATAGGGTGTGATTGCTCCGCCCCGATACACCGACGTGCTGTGGTGTATTCGGAGGAGTAATGCTGAGAGAGAATCTCATTCTCTTTTAGAATAATCCAGGAATTTCGTGCTCAAGTATTCTCCTCCTTGATCACATCAAAGGACATAATACTTATACTCGTTTTGGTTCTCTACTTCTAACTTATATTCTGTGAATATCTCAAAAGGTTCGGACTTGTGTTTCAACAGGAACATATATCTGAATCTAAAGAGATCATCAGAGAATGTAATGAAGTACAAAGAACCGGTCTTGGCATATGTAGACAGGGGACCTTCATACATCAGCATGTATCAATCCCAAGAGTTCACTAACTCTTTCTCTGTTTCCAACAAACAGAGCTGTGGTCATCGTATCTTTGTGACATGACCGACAAGTTTCACAAGATGTAAATTCAAACTGATTTAAATATGCATCTAAATGTAACTTCAGCCAGTCGGGTCGCATTGATATGACCTAGTCTACAATGCTTCAAGAAGGATTCGTTCATTTCTGAACTCTTCCTCTTGTGTGTGTTCCGTATACTAAGAACTGTAGTTTGATTTAGAACATCAATGCTTTTAGATAACGTGCCTGAACCGATCAAATTTTGATATAGGAAATGTTCAAAACATTATCCAACAATACAAAATTTTATCATTTCTTTACTAACAAAGAGACTGATATGATTTTGTATATCAGGTTCGGTATCTAATAACATTCGTTCAGAATCAATGTATTTGGAATACAGGGTGACAGTGACCAACAGACTTGGCTGCAACACTTGCACCGTTTTCTGCCTCATGAAACTTATCACCCGTTCTCAGTTCTCTACCTTTCTTTAGCCTTATGTAACAGATTACATATCTGGGATCCTGATCCGGTATCAAATACCCAGGACGTAGAGGATACAGAGAAACAGTTCTTTGTAATGAACACACCCGAAGGAGATGCATCATATGCACTTTCTTCGTTTGGGCGGCATAGGAATTCTGGTATTCCTCTATTTCCTGCTCTGTCTTATAACAATTATAAGTTGGAGCGGGACCAACGTTTCCCAGCTCAGTATAACAAGCGGGTTCGGTCAATACATCCGTATTATTATCTTGATTAAGGCGTGACATGGTCGCTACCTGGAGAGAGAGAGAGAAGAAAATACTCTGCGTGCGCTCTTGCAAGATCGGATTGGTTATTATTTTATCTAATCAGGATGGCTCCCACTGTTTTTATCAAATCTTCCTTCAAACCCTAAAAGGAAAGACTAGCCGGGATTAATTACACGCTACAAGTTCGCCAATCTTTCAGCCAGGCCAGCGTCGGTACTTTGAGGGAGGTTCCCCGTGCTTTCGCACGGATCTAATTAAAGTAAACCTCGTTTTCCCAGAGGCGTAACCCCGTTGACACTTTTCTAGACACCTACTTGATCGGCTAATTGTAATGTGTAAAACTCTCCCAGGAGTAACAATTACTCGCAGCGGGTATCGGGATCCAACTATCTCATAGAAGGTATGCAATCTTATTGCAAATTTCAACACTTGAAACTCCTGATAATGGTTTTTACCCCTAGCACTTATGACCTTAACTATGGTCAACAAATCATAAGTACTAGTCAAGTTCTACCCGTCATTTCGTGATTAATTAGACCCACCCACATGACCCTTAACTAAGGTCAACAAAGTCACGCGACTGTCCTAATTAATCGCATCATATGCGGTGTAGGAAGACATCACTTAGCTACCGTACACTGTGCCTTGACCATGGTCAACAAACACAGCACGAATACTAAGTACTCTACTACCTAAAATGACGGAGGATTGCGAATGGTTTTTAAGAAAACCTTTAACGCTTTGAACTTGATCTCGTTGCGGAATCAAATGGTTTTTAAATGGAGTGTTTTTGAGGCTTTTCTAGTTTTGCTAAAGGGGTCACTCCCGGTGAAGGGATCGTCGGCCCTTTCCTCATTGAATAAGGTGCAGGATATATCATATATACCGCTGTGCAAAGCAAAAACTATAGAAGCAATCAAAAGACAAACCGAGGGTTGTAGCATCTGCCAGTTATTGCTAAAGGGGTCACTCCCGATGAAGGGATCTCGGCCCTTTCCTTATCGAATAAGGTGCATGATGTTCTACAAGGAACACCGCGATGCAAAGCAAGAACTGTAGCTACCTGTTTTTGAAAATTCGATTCCACAACATCTTAGGTTTCTTTTCTTTCATTAATCACATTAATGAAGTCCCATCATTTAAGTCACCTAAACATCACAGATAAATACGACGTACACTTATGCCATCCGCATTCGCCTCGATGTCCTCTCGTGCACCGTTAGGTTAGGTAACTAACGGCAGAGCGGGGCAGGGCTAGCGCGGGTGTAAAACATAAATAACGTCTATATAATATATCATATATACTATATACAGTATCCATCACAGCATATCAAATGATCACATCACAGATATCGCAGCAGAAGAAACATATGAAACATTGGATATACTAGGACGTCCGTGTTTTCAATACGAGCCAGTATAAAACACGGATTCCACGGTCGCGATGAATAGCCAAACCCACACCCCTAGACCCCTACGAGAGCGGCAAGAAACCCTACCAATTCTAGAGTTAGGAGACCCGGACTCGACTCCTCGAGTTGGTCTCCCACTGGACTCCAGAACCCGGTTACTTGTGCCCTCCTCCTTGGGTCTATCCTAGTGCGGAAAAGTAAATAATATACAAAGGGTGACATTTTCCGCAACCTGGAAGTGCCCCAATAAAAGAATATTACATACAAGTTTTTACATGAATGAAAATGAAAAACACTCATCTCACATAAAAACCCCCCGGCTATTCAAACACGACGATCCAATATAACATATCCAGCAACACATAACATCACATGTCATCAACGTAAGTAAACATGCGTATCCCAATTGTCGTTGACATATAGCAACGAAACCGGCGATATCACATATTACACTTACGGTCACAGAAAAGAAAGTGTAAAACTACAACAGTTGGAATCCGCAACCTGCATAGACATCGCATGCCTAACCATCTGAATTCCTTAGACATCACATGCCTAACAATTATAAACCCCGCATTTTAGTCTCATTATCGAAAACACTTTTCAATATCAAGTCGGGTAATTCAACAAGATTCCCGATATCCAGAACGAATGCTCGTCACAAACTTTAGTAGACGGCCGCACCCCCGATACCGTCTACGAAGTGCACAAAGGTGGAACACCGCTGCCGCGAGCACCCGAACGGATGCTTTCGGCGACGGGGTTCTCCTACAGTCACTTGGTCGGGGATATGGGGTGTAGCTGTCTATTAAGTTTACCCGGCGAGTATCCGCGTACGCTACGTGATTGCGACGGACTTTTGATCACATCAAAATTCCGTGGCAACCGATCAAGTGAGACTAAAGTGCTATGTTTATAACATTCAAATCAGTTATCTCATAACTCCTTGTGGATTCCAAATATTGTATCACATTCCGGATAAATAGAAAATGTTAAACTTTCCGATTGAACAATCAAACACCCAAGTTTTCCCGAAACAGCTCAACACATGAAATAAGTTTAAAAACATTCACTTCATGCCTCAGTACCAACGGTCCAGCCGTAGAAGGGTCAAGCCAACGCCTCACATGTGGCACGCCGTACTGCCCCAAACCCTAAGGTTCAAAGGGCAGTTCAAGACGGTCACATAATTGAGTTAAGGTTTGTTGTCTTCTAGATGGACCATCGCGTTACTTGCACTACTTAGAACGTCATTAAACTACGGAAAAATTCAACAATTGGAAATTTCCCGGCAGGGGAAAAAGTGGGTATTTATATCCGGCCGAACTTTTTAACATGTTCTAAAATACCCGGAAAACCATAAACGAGGTTAAAAATATCCGATCGAATCAATGAGTCCCTAATACACCCCAGAAAACTCAACTGTTGAGTATAATTAAAAGTGCCCAGAAACATAAGGAATCACATATGGGGAAAACTGTACAAAATTGAAACCCTAATTCATCAATTGCGCCGCGGAACCGCCGCCAATGGCATGTTATTGCCGTGGTTCCGCGGCCGTTTAAGCGAGTTACTGTCTCGTTTTGTACAGTTAATCTTATATTTCCCTGCACTATTTTCTGAGCATTTTTAATTGGGAAAAATCCACAGTTTTGAAAATTGTACAGAGAGGGGTGAAAAGCGGGGATTTCGGGTTCGATCGGACTTCTAACATCGTCTACACTTCGCCTAAAGCTCTAGCTAGGCTCTGATACCACTGTAGGTCAGGCAGCCACCCCATCCAATGGGGTCGCCGTGGCACCAACGGGTCCCTCAGCAACTACTTTTTACGCATGCTCCCTCGCGAGGACTACAACCCGCCGGAACACCTTCCGGTCTCGGGACACCCTGGGGGTAAGAGCCTATGCTTCGCCACACTGTCACACAGTGAGAACCCCCATAGGTCGACATCTAATGCCTAGTAGCTCTGATACCACTGTAGGGTTCCTTGGCACACTCAAGAGGTTCCACAACTGATCAAACATGGCAAAATCAAATTTTCCGAGTGCCGAGAAACCCTAATGCTGGATCGTTAACTAGAGGTAAGGCGAAAGAATGCAAGTTAACAACTTTAACTAAAAGGAAAGTGACTACAACCTTTGTAGATCCGGTCCTCCACTTCCTTGGCTCCGTGATGATGTCCCTCCGCTGCAACCATCGGAATCCTAGACTCTCGCGGTGGTTTCATCGGAGAAAAGATTGGGCTAGGTCGTTGACTTCGATGCCGAAGATGATCTACGTCGAGGCAACTCAAGATCAAGCTCCAACTTCACCAAGTCATGAAACTTGTAAAGAAAACACCCCATACTACATGGCAAGTGGTAGAGGATGAAGAAATATGAAGTGGATTCACTTTGGATTTGGATTTCTCACTCTTTTGATCATGGCACCATTGGAGGAAGCAAGGTTTCTTCTTCTTGAAGAAGAAGAAGAAGAAGAAGAAAAAGAATATGATGAATAATAATAAGATCAATTGATTAATAATCATAAATCAAGTGATCTTATCATAATGCAACCTTGGGTTAGTTTAACAAGTGTAGAGAATAAACTATGGTTTAGGTGAATGGTTAGGTTTAGGAAAGAAACAAAAATGGTCAAAGCTTCATGAAGCTTCAACAAAAGAACAAAAGAAGCAACCATTTCATTTCTTGCCCTAAAATAAATGAAAAGAAATAAATAAATAAGTAAATCAAACCCTAACCATTAACCTAATCATGGTTTAATCATACACACCCAAGTTTGCATGTATCATCAAACATGATACAAACTAGTGCACAAAACTATATCATATATACAATGTGCACATCAAGTGAGAAAATCCATCTTAAGTGAACAAATACTAGTTAATGTAAAGTAATATATCTAATATATAATTATACATTAAATCATTAAATCAACACTTGATTTAATGATCCGGTCATACTGCATATAACCGACTAATATCCAATATATCGACTTATCGAATCAATCCTCGATTCGATAACTAGGTTATATCGCATACAACCAATCGATACATTCATCGCGAGAATAGAATACGATATCACATACACGCATTATTCTCGGTCCCGCACATATCTCATATGCGCTCCTATTTCGTTTTGCTTGAGCCAGGAAACCTCTGTGTAGGACTCTAAAGACTCGTCAATACGCCGGCAGCAGGTGATGATCATATCAAACACCTACAAGCCGCAAGCGGTCTGCTAAACGTAACGGCCACCCGGGTATTGAGCGATCAGAAGATCAACGAGCAAGCCCGCTCACACTCCTGTGAATCCGACCAGCAACACTTACCGTACAGTCCGGTCTGTTCGTCTGATATGTCGCATATCTCGCCTAGGGGTGGTAAACGTCAGACCCCAGTAGCTTGATAAGTCATGCCGATATGAGGTCTATAACAGTTCGAGATTCTACTGATAACACTTACCAGTAAATCTCAGCAATCCTGGCCAGGGATTTCCGGTTATAGCCAATCGAACACAGCGCAACATCAACTCCCTATACCGGGAGAGACGAATCCCCTCCTATCGCTCATTGCCTCCATGCGATTCGGGACTGTACCCAAAACCCACCATTTTGCATGCCCTCTTGGACGTGGTAAGGTGGAAATCAAAGCACAGTGGGAATCACACAAGACTCTATGACGATCTCGGGTCTGCAGACTAACCTGTACCAGTGTCACCAGAGAACTGCCATCTGACGTAAGGTATAATACCATCTGGGAGTTCTCGGCGAGTCCGTCCAGTGTACCCAGTCTCCACTGAGCACCCGTATATCATCTCTGATGTCAAACACCAATGGATATGGGATCATCCATCGCCTATCTGTATGGGTCGAGAAGGTATACGCTAGTCTACTCTGGTATATCGATGCCTTGTCTCGATACACCCACGACTGGGGACCTTGAAGGATGTACTTATGGACTACCATATCCCCACTAGTATGATCTGTATCATAGTCCATGTAGTCAAGTACACATCCTAAGGGCTTTACCAACATGTAACAGAGAGACAATCAGTGTACACGTTAAGGTAAAGAGTAACCAGATAGCATACAATCATGTCGAGCAAGAAAGTCCTCCCTATATATGTCCAAGCATTCACTACAATATACATCCTATGTATAGTAATGGCCTCTAGGGCATACATATAACTAACTGTTTTCTTCACTAATTCCATATTAGTGAAGAGGCAGCTTGAGTTAGTGTCTCCTCGACGTAGATCATCTTCTGCCTCGAAAACTTCAAGCAAGCTTGTCCCTTTCATCTTGTGGAGCCTTTCTAGAGTCCGGGAGTTCACTACTTAGAGCGAAGAGACTACTATACGGAGCTATTGAAGTGAAGGACCGGTCTACAAAGGTTATATTCTTTGTTCACTTAGATGTAACGATGTTTACATACCAGTTCCGTCTAATTCTCTAGTTAAGATTCTAGGTTAGGGTTCTTTAGCGCGTCAATTTTTTAAAAACGGTATGGATGATGCCTTCTGAAACCCAGCGGCGACCCTAGGGAACCCTGCAGGATCATCTTCGATGGAGTGAGACAGGAGATCAAGCTTGATCAAGGAGGCCTCTAGGAGCTTGGGATGATGGTTCAAGACCGAAGGACACGGATCATTCGGTATAACCATCTAAACTTCATTGTAGACTGCTAGTATAGGGTTAATGGTCGATCCGTAGGAATGGGTTGTGTTAGCGCCAGTTTATAAAATTTAGTTCCGTATCTGGTCATGGATTGATGGTCGGGGCGCTGGCATAAGCCAATATAAACCACCACCACCATCGACCCCAACCTCTCGACAGACCCAACGCCAGCTCAAGATACCCACTGCCCCTCGCCGTTAGACCTCGCCAACAGCAACCCATCATCGCCGTCATCTTCTCCTCGGTCCTCTGTCCCCAGAACCCAGAGCCGAGCAGCCCCATTCTCCTTCTCCTTCTTCTTCTCTTCTCTTCTTTCTTTCTTGTTTATTGATCGGTTCTTGATCGTCTCGTTGGAGTCGCACGTGTCGCCGACGATCCGGACGACCCAGTCATCGTCATTGTCCAGCGTAGACATCACGTCACGTCATTGATCAGCCAGGTCCAGTCCTGTACACGCATGAGTTGCATTGCGACGTTTATCCGACGTCGAACGTGATGTACATACCCCGTCGTGAGATTCGATCAGGCAAGTTTAACTTGCAACATGATATATTACTATATCAATATCTATATGAATAAAAATAGTACATGTGTTTTATTATACAACAAATGTTATAGATTTACACTTTTACGATATCCGTTCGTATCCGTAATGATAGTCGCATATCTAATTACATGCCGGAATATCATGATATCATTATACTACTATATTAGTATAATGTGTTATCTAGTTTGCATCATACATAGTCATGGACGTATAAATAGTTATTACAGATAGCCACATATGCATACTGACATCGGTAGTGTTTACCGTATTCCGATATCGATTACAGTTTCATATTTGGCACCTATTTGGTTAATATACGTCACATGACATGTCCACGACACACTACCTGACTTGTTACTTGGATCTTGTTACTAATGCCGACAATCCTGACTTATTGTCCCGACGGACGTAACTTGTTGTCTGTATAGACAAAACCTGTACCTGCTTGATCATGTATTGCTTTAGATTTATATCATAAATACCTGACTTGAACACATCACCTTGGGGGTAAGGGGAAATCAATAATGAAACAAGACTTATAACTCAACGGTTCGATACTTATACTGATTAGTCTTCACGGGCTAGGCCAGCCCCGGGATGCTGCTGCTGATATCATTCATCTGTACATGTTACCTGTTTATTGTCTCACGGCATGTCTCGGATTCAGCTTGAGAATCTTGGTCGTGGTCCCAGGCACGCACGGGATACTATTAAATTACATCGACGATTTCATTAAATTGATTTCAAAGACTGTTAGAATAGAAAACCGAGAAGCACAGTTTTAGAACCCAAATCACATACTTGTACCTTACTGTTTCATATCTGTAACACCCTAGTTCATTTATACCATATTTTATTTGGGTATTTTCCAATTTTACGACAGTTTCTTGTTTACTATTTGCTTTTGGGTGCGGATGATGCATTTGGTATTTGTAGTGAATATCCAACTCGACCCGCATGCTTGAAACCCGTCTTGATTACGTCATATATTTGCTAGTACTAAGGATCCGTGCACATTTAGATTTAATACCCACTTATATGTTTTATTCATCTGCATATCTTCTAAATAATACAACTTATAACCAAATATATATTTTAATACCTAGCATAGCATGTTGTCATACCTCATATCTTGTGAGTGCATCCAGACATCGTGTTTACTTCCTGTTTGATGAAACAGACTCGTTTGGATCGCTACGTATTTTTACGTGTATCCGTTCTTGGGGGTATGCATTTTATTTAACTGGACATCGCATTATGGTTTTAACTGACTAGTATATTATCCGTATTTTAAAACTGGAATTTTAGAAGGGACCCGGATATTTTTCAGAGTATTTTGTTATTAGCTATATAATCCTAGAACATATATTATAATATTATATATATATATATATATATATTAACAGTTACTATATATATTATATATATTAAATATATATTTTAACTAATGATATATTCTCACCGTCTCCCCCTCTCTCTACTTATATATATATATTTAATTATATTATATATACTAATTTATATAACTTCACACCTCTCTCTTTTCTCTTCTTCTTTCTTTCTTTTCTTTCTTCTCATTCTTGATTCTTGCTTTCCGGCCGTCGCCGGAGTCGCGCACGTCGCCGACGATCCGGACGACCCAGTCATCGTCATCATCCAGTGTGGTCACGACTTGGATTAGCTAGGTCTAGTCTTGTACGAGCATGGTTGCATCGCGATATTTGCCCAACGTTGAACGTGACTTACGTAGCCCGTCGTGACATCCAATCAGGCAAGTTTATCTTGCAACATGCTATGTTAATATATTTATATTCATATGAATAAAAATAATACATGTATTTTAATTATGCGTCCGATGTTATACTTTTACCGTTTTTCGATATCCGTATTGTCAATTGCATATCTAGTTGCATGCTGGAACCTCATTATATCATATTACCTTTATATTAGTTCAACATGCTGTCTAGTTGCATCGCACGTAGTCATGGATACGTATACAGGTTATTACAGATAGACACATATACATCCTGGTATCTGTAGTGCTTACCGTGTCAGATATTCGTTACAGTTTCACATTTGGGTATCTATCTGATACATACGCACTACATGATATGTTCACGACACACTACTTGACTTGCTACTGATGCCGACAATCTTGACTTTTTGTCCTGACGGACGTAACATGTTGTCTATATAGACAAAACCTGTACATGTTTGATCCTGTGTTGGCATTAAATTTATATCATCAATACCTGACTTGAACACATAACCTGGGAAGTAAGGGGAAATCAATAATGAAACCTGACTTGTAACTCAACAGTTCGATACTTATACTGATCAGTCTTTATGGGCTAGGCCAGCCCCGGGATGCTGCTGCTGACATCATTCATCTGTACATATTACATGTTTACTCCCTAGCGGCACGTCTCGGATTCAGCCTGAGAATCTTGACCGTGGTTCCGGACACGCACGGGATACTATTGAGTTACATCGACGATTCCATTAAATTGATTTCAAAGACTTTTAGAATAGATAATTTAGAAGTACAGATCTTAGGTTACACATCACATACGTACACCTCACTGTTTCATACTTGTGTTCTCATTTATATTCATGTTTACCTATATCATTGCATCCTGCTTATTATTATTATTTTGATATTATGACGCACTGACGTCTGGGTTTTGCATGGCCCAGTTCCTTTATCTCTATCGTAGGCTGAACAGGAGTACTTTAGCCGTCAAGCCGAGCAGTGAGGAATTGAGTTTAGTGATATTTAGTTTAGTTATTTTTCCGTAGCTTTTATTTCTTGATTTAAGCCCATATTGGGACGTATTTTCAGATGTTGTTTATTGGATATTAATATCGTTTCCGCTTATATATTTTCTTGACTCTTTTATTGTAGCAAATGGACATGTACTAGACACCTTTTATATTTTACTGTTCTTGATATCTTATAAACAGCCGTAATGTGACTGTGGAGGGATGATTCCTACCATAGGTAGCATGGTTGGCTCTGTCACATGCCGTAGTTAGTGCACTCTGGGAAGCGGGGTTTGATAGGGTTTGTTTGGTATCAGAGCCATAGGATTTAGGATTAGCCGGGTTTGGTTCTTTTGTAGTTGGGTATTAAACCAAATACACTAATCAGAAAACCCGGAATTAGGAACATGTCCTGCCACATTATTGTCTTGTCATTCAAATTCTTGAATCCTATCTTTCCCTTAACTCTTGTATCTTGACGATATGGAAATGACATTGCATCTCAGCTTGGAATCCTCCTGATTCCTTATTGTTTCTCCCTTCTTATTCCTTCGATTTTGATAGTAGGATTTGGGAGACTTGAATGGAGTTATATGATTGTAACTATGTACCGTGGTATGGTTACAATGCGGTACTCTATTTAGGTAAGCTGGAGTCCAATTTTGATTCATTTTCTTGACTTATAGTCGCTGTATTACATTGTTTCCTCTCTGCGTCATTGCTTACGAGTTTATGTCTTATCGCGATCTTGAATCTAGCAACCATGTTATATCTTTCCTCTCATCCCGTAAGAACCAATCTGTTTGCGTTTTGAAGAATAAGGAGAAGCACAAGAGAAGCTTTTGATGATTGCAGTAGTTCGAGATTAACCCCAGCGCGAGCTGGTACAGACCGCTTCTAGGACGATCAGATATAAGATGTTTAGTTGAAGAAGTTTGACAGACCCATCTCAAATTATCAGAGAAGCGCAGTGGAAGAGTGGTGGGCTGATAACCCACAAGTCTTAGAACAAACTTGCAAATTCGTGATGAAGTGAACCGTTTACTGAATGGTGAAGTTCGTAAACAAGTTGCAGATGAAACACTGATAGTAGTTCGAGATTTTATGGATGTGTTCAAGAACATCTCGGGTTTACCGCCAAAACGAGATGTGGAGTTCGCGATTGATCTTATTTCTGGAGCAGCGCCGATTTCAAAGGCGTATTATCCGATGGCGTCAGTGGAACTAGAAGAAGTAAAGAAAAAAGTTGCCGAATTGCTAGAGAAGGATTGGATTCGCGGCAACAACTCAACCTGGGGAGCTCCAGTTCTTATAGTCAAGAAGAAAGATGGCACGCGGAGGATGTGCATCGATTATCGAGAATTAAACCGGGTGACTATTAAGAACAAGTACCCGATCCCTCGCATAGGCGAATTATTCGATCAATTCAGTGGCGCGAGGGTATTCTCGAAGCTGGATTTGCGATCTGGATATCATCAAATTCGAGTGAAATTGGAAGATATTTGTAAGACGACGTTCCGAACTCGATATGGGCATTACGAGTACTTAGTGATGCCATTCGGAGTCACGAATGCACCAGCGATATTTATGGACTTGATGAACCAAATCTTTTCACCGTATTTGGACCAGTTCGTAGTGGTGTTTATTGATGAAATTCTGGTCTATTCGAGGAGCAAAGAAGAGCATGCTGAACACTTGAGGATTGCACTGCAAACGTTGAGGCAAGAAAGATTATATGCTAAGATGAGCAAGTGTGAGTTTTTGTTTGAAGAAGTGAAGTTCTTGGGTCATGTCATATCCGGAGATGGAATTGCCGTTGACCCTGAAAAGGTTGCAGCAATTCATGATTGGCAAATTCCAAAGAACGTAGCGGAGATCAGAAATTTTCTCGGGCTTGCAGGAATTATAGAATGTTTGTGGAGAACTTCACTCGAATAGCAGAACCATTGATCAAGCTAACACGAAAAGAGGTACCGTTCGTATGGACGGAGAAATGCGCGTCAGCTTTTGAAGCGTTGAAATAAAGATTGACCACCGCTCCTATCTTGACAGTGTTAGACAGTTCCGGAGGGTTGGTTATTCATAGCGACGCATCTGGGAAAGGCTTGGGATGTGTTCTAATGCAGAATGGGAAGGTTATAGCCTACACGTCGAGACAATTGAAGACCCATGAGAAGAATTACCTGACTCATGATCTGGAGCTAGCAGCAGTGATTTTCGCTTTGATGATTTGGAGACACTACTTATTGGGCGAAAGGGTTGAAGTATTTACCGATTACAAGAGCCTAAAGTATGTGTTCACACAGAAAGAGCTCAACATGAGGCAGCGTGGATGGTTAGAGCCGACGGCTGACTACGATCTTGATCTAAAATACCATCCGGGAAAACTTAATGTAGTGCTGAATGCGCTAAGTCGGTTTCCAGCGATACGGATGTTGACTGCACAGAAGGAGATTATCGATGAATTTCAGAGATTCGAGTTGGAGATTGTACTACCGCATTCTTCAGGACAGTTGATATAGTTGCAAGTACAGTCATCCTTGATCGATAACATTAAAGCAGCGCAGTCCACGATCTAAGATTGCAGAAGTTTCGAGAACAAGTAGAAGCGGGACTTCGAACAGACTTGTTAATTCATGAAGATGGTTCGTTACGATATGGTAGTAATTTATGTGTGCCTAAAGGAGATGTTCGAGAATAAGTCATGAAGGAGGCTCATAGTCCGCGTATTCTGTACACCCGGGAGGCATAAAGATGTACCGAGATTTACGACAGCATTTCCGGTGGAAAGCTATGAAAAGAGAGATTGCTCGTTATGTGGGTGTGTCAGCAGTTCAAGGCTGTGTTAGTGATATATGCCCTAGAGGCCATTATTGTATAGTACTGGTTTGTAAATTACATTTTGGAAGCTTGGGATATACACAGATATGATAATAGTCTTGCTCAAAATGATAGTATGCTACTTGGTTTGATTCTACCACAATATGTGTATATATTTCTTTTAGCATATCGCTAATACATATTGGTAGAGCCTTTAGGATCTTTGCTTGACTTCCAACGTTGTGATGGCAGTCACACTAGTGGGGGCTGGGTAGTCTATAAGCACATCCTTAAACTTGTCCTTAGTCGTAGGTGTGAAGAGATGTACTCTTAAACCAAATCCCGTATTTGAGGGAAAAAGGGGTGATGGTCCGAAGAATCGTTAGTCGTATTTGAGATTAAGATTACCTTAGGAGATGTGGGATGAATATCGTTTTGGATATCATTAATGACAAATCTTCAGTCATGTATAAGACTAAAATCAGTTTGGGAAATCATGAGCAATATGGGCTCAATTGATTTTAAAATCAAAGAGATTTAATCTCAGGAAACTTAGCCAATTTTGGGCTGAGATTGAGTTTCCATAATTACCCAAAAGTGCTAAGCACTGGGGCATATAGCGCTCACGTGTGAAACACGTGAAGCGCTGGATTAGTGCTAAGCACTAGAGTCTCGTGGCGCTCACGTGTGAAACATGTGAGGCCCTCAGATATGAGCGTTGTCCCAATCAGTGCGAAGCACTTTAGACATTTTGACTAATCTTAAAGTGCTGAGCACTTTGCATGGTACTCACGTGGGAAGCATGTGACCATTGGGTTTCATTTGTTCACTTCCCCTCTCTTTACAGAAGTGCTAAGCACTTTAGGTTTCCAAGAGCGTTTCACGTGTATTACATGTGACTACTTTCTTTTGGGGTTATATTTGGTGGCTGCTTAATTGACAAAAGGGTTTTTCTTTGCTCTTTAGGCGCCCACGTGGGAAACACGTGAAACGGTTTTAGCTTTTCTTTTGCTTATTTTAAGCACTCACGTGGGAAACACGTGAGGCTCCATAACAGTGATAAGCACTAATGAGACGCCAAGTTATCCTTGTTATTTGTTTTTAGAGATATTGATCTCTGTTAATGACAATTTTAGTCATCGATGATCATCAAGATTTTTGTTTTGAAGATCTTGAATCATCATTATTGTTATTATTGGAGAACTAAGTTCTCTTTTACTTTTATAAGAACTAAGTTCTTTATGTAGGGTTAAACCCTAATATTGGGGGAATTAAATTCCCAGAACATATGTTCTTTTTCTTTCTTCTTTTTAACTTAGTTCTTATCTCTAAGTTTTGAGTCTGAAGAACAGAATCTTCCCGATGAGAATTAAATTCTCAACTTGTGGGGAGATTTGCTCTTGCAAATCTCAAACCAGAGGAAAAAAAAGAGTTCTTGTATAAATGGTTAAACCCTTATATAGGCAAAGAAGAGACAATATGATCTCTGTATTTTCTTTACCTAGTGTTTCAACAAGGAAAGTCTTCTTCTATGAGAATTAAATTCTCTCTTCTCTCAAGAGCTCACTATATTCTTTTTTGCAGAAGCTTGTGGGAAGTTCTCTCTTCTCTCCATTCTCCTTTTTTCCTCTTTGTCTTCTTACTCCTATTTATAGGAGAAGAAAAAAGATCAACTTGTTAAGAAAATCTCTGATTGAGAGATCATGATGGATTTCATAATCAATCAAAAATGATTTTTTAGATTAATTGGTGAATTTTATTCACCTTTGGATTTTCAATCCAAAGGCTCTCTATTTAACAGAGAAGTTTTTTTCGTTTGTTTAACAAGATTAGGAAATATTTTTCCTAAGATAGAATTCCATTCTATCAGATGATCGGCGGGTGATTTTATAATCACCGTTGGATCTTTGATCCAAGAGTTCTCTGTTTAATAGAGAAGATCTTTCTAGTTTTAGAAAGATCAAGGAGATATTTTCCACGTAGAATTTAATCCTATCAGATGGTCTAATTGGTGATATTTTATTACAATTGGATTTTAAATCCAAGATTCTCTGCTAGAGAAAGATCTTTCCATATTAGAAAGATCAGCGAAAATATTTCGCAAACAGAATTTAATTCTATCAGATAGTTGAATTGGTGATATTTTATCACCATTGGATTTTAAATCCAAGATTTTCTGTTAGAGAAAGATCTTTTCATATTAGAAAGATCAGGGAAAATATTTCCCAAATAGAATTTAATTCTATTATATAGAATTTAATTCTATTAGATGGTAGCATTGTAAATTGGGGCGCTTACATGCTTTGCATGTGAATGCTGCCAAAGAATACGGTAAAAGAACTCACGTATTTAACACGTGGCTCGTAGTATGGGTTTTAGCTTGTTCATTTTTAGCGTTCGTATGCTTTACATATGAGTTCTCACGTTTTTAACGCGTGATGCCTATTTGGCCTTTGATTATTTATGTTCAGCGCTCATATGCTTTTCATATGAGCGCCCACGTGTCTAACACGTGAGGCCAGTTTGGCCCTTAATTATTATCTGCTTCTAGCGCTTATATGCTTTGCATATAAGCGCTCACGTGTTTAACACGTGAGGCCTGTTTGGCTTTTAGTTATTTATGTTCAGCGCTCACATGCTTTGCATATAAGCGCTCACATATTTAACACGTGAGGCTAGTTTAGCCATTAGGTTTATTTTATTCAGCGCTCATATGCTTTGCATATAAGTGCTCACGTGTTTAACACGTGAAGCCAGTTTGGCCCTTAGTTATTTGTTTTCAGCGCTTATATAGTTTACATATAAGTGCTCACGTGTTTAACAAATGATGCCAACTGTGAAGATTCTTTTCCTTTTTCTTTTCTTTCCTTTTTTTATAAGGGAACAAATAGCTTTTGGCCAAAAAATTTGGCGGGAACAAATGCCCCCACTATTTTGCTCACGTAAGTATGTATGTGGGTGAAGTGGTGCAAAGTTTTGCATGGCCATAGAATTGATGGCTTAGGAGACAAGTTTAGGGTCCTTATAGCCTAAGGCATTTTTCATTTTCATGAGTCGTAAGAGTCTCAAGAAGGTTTTTTTCCCTATGAGTCTTGAAGATCTCATAGGTGTGTATTCTCCCTACAAATCGTGATGATTTCTAAGTGTTCATCGCCTCCGCGAGTCGTAAGGATCTCACTCGGGTATTTTTTCCTTACGAGTCGTAAGGACCAATAAGTACCTTCTTCACTTTATTGGCGAATGTGGCCCATGGATAGTATACAAGAGTTAGTTTGGACTTTCTTGTAGGGCAGCGATGGTTTAGGAAACAGGTTTAGATTCGTCACCTAAGGCTTTTCAACTTTATGAGCCATGAGGGTCTCATAAAAATATTTCTCCCTACAAGTCGAGAGGATCTCGTAGGTCTATTTTCTTCTTAGAAGTCGTGAGAACTCCTAAATGCGTTTTCTCTTGAAAGTCGTAAGGATCTCATAAGAAAATTTTCCCTTTACGAGTCGAGAGAACTCGTAAGTGGTTTTTCCTCCTCATTGGTATGCGACTTTGGAGAATGTGGCCCGTGGATAGTATACAAGAGTCAATTTGGACCTACTTGTAGGGACACAGTGCTTAGCAAACAAGTTGATGTCGCTGTCGCCTAAGGCTTTTCACCTTCATGAGCCGTGAGGGTTTCATAAAGATGTTTTTCCCTATGAATCAAGATGAGTCGAGAGGATCTCGCAGGTGTATCCTAACGTGAAATATAGATAATCCTTATTCTTTACGACAGGGGTCCATTAGGTTTGTGGTACTAGGGTTTTAGTCCGTGGTACCGTCGCATTGACTGACGTATTTCTCGATATGCAGTCTTTAAGCCGCTGTTCGAGTAACCCCACGACTGTCGTGTCTCTGATCCCTTCTGAGGCTGGACAAGATGTCTTCAAGTAATCTTCTTAGGTCATATTACCGTTGGAAGAGCAAGTGTTCGGAATTCGCCATGACGCTTTTTACATGAGGTTAGGCTCATTTTGGAGCTCCGATGTGTCATAACCACTCCGCTCTGGTGTGGGATGATCTCCGATAGTCTTTTAAGCTTTATATGAGTTGCCGTCGAGACCCGAAGCTGGGAATATGCCGTCGCTTCATTTTTTTTGACGATGTCGTGCCGTTTCTTTGCTGAAGTAGGGTAGATATCTGTAAGACCTCTATGCTGTATGTATTGCAATTGAGGTCCGGAGCTAGGAATATGCCATTGCTCCAATTTCATTTGATAGTCGCGTCCGCATCCTACTGAAATGAGAGTGAACGCTGTGATAGTCTCCTGGTTGTATATGAACCGTCAAGACTTGGAGCTAGGATTTTGCCGTGACTCCATTTCTATTTGACCCTTGGGTCTTTTATTGACGTTGCATCTGCATCCTGCTGGCATGAGAAGCACGTCGAGCTAGAGTTAGGATTTTGCCGTCACTCCTTTTTGATTTGGCTCCTTGGAGCCTTTGTTGATGTTGCGTCTGCATCCTGCTGGCATGAGAAGCACGTCGAGCCGGAGTTAGGATTTTGCTATCACTCCTTCTTTTGTTTTGGCTCTTGGGTCTTTTTTTGTTGACGTTGCGTCTGCATCCTGCTGGAATGAAAATGAATGCCAAATTGGAGCTAGGATTTTTCCATCACTCCCTTTTTTGTTTTGGCCCTTGGGTCATTTCTTGATGTTGCATCTGCATCCTGCTGACACGAAAAGCACGCCGAGCTGTAGTTAGGATTTTGCCATCACTCCTTTTTTGTTTGACCCTTGGGTCGTTGATGACGTTGCGTCTACACCCTGCTAGAATGAGAAGGAACACCGAGATAGTCTCTGGGTTGTATATGAACCGTCATGACTTGGCTCCCCCATTGACTGAGCCTGGTGGGAAAATATAGTTCTCTTTTCATTTATGCCCATGGATCGTATACAAGAGTCAATATGGACATACTTGCAGGGCAGAGGAAACTTTATTTTATTTTATTTCATTCATTTTTTTATTGCCGCGATACTTTATCTTTTCAGCTTTTCATATCACGAAAGTCACAATTGCCCAATCATTTCGGCTTTTTATCCGCGGTGCCCAATCATTTCGGTTATTTTCTTTTATTTTTTTACTTGCTGCTTTTTATTGCGAGTTGCTCAAACATTTCGGCTGTTTTTATATGCATATTTTTTTACTCGCTGTTGTTTTTATTGCAAGTTTGGAATTTGATATCAACCTTAGCATCGGCACCGCTACGACTGGAATATTGCTAGAAGCGAATCATCATTTGCCGAGAGTGGACTTGGAGTTTAATACCTTTTTAGGCATCAGCATCGCTGCAACCGGGATATTGCCAGAAGCGAATCATCATTTGCCGGGAGCGGACTTGGAGTTTGATACCTTTTTAGGCATCAGCAACGCAGCAACTGGGATATTGCCAGGAGCGAATCATCATTTTCCGGGAGCGGACTTTGAGTTTGATACATTTTTAGGCATCAGCATCGCTGCAACTGGGATGGTTGCCAGGAGCGAATCTTTATTTGCCTTTGTCGATTTGAACAAAGATGGCTTAGTAAACAGGGTTAGGATCCTGTCAACTAAGACCTTTTGACTTTATAAGTCATAAGGGTCTCATAAGGTTATTTCTCCCTACGGGTCTTGAGGATCTCGTAGGTGTATTTTTTTCTTAGGAATCGTGGGGATTCCAAAGTGTGTGTTCTCTTATAAGTCGTAAGGATCTTATAAGAGTATTTTTTCCTTATAAGTCGAGAGGACTCACAAGTGTCGTTCACCACATGGGGACATTTCTCACCATTGGAGGAACCTGGTGGGGGAATATTTATTTATGCCCGTGGATTGTATACAAGGGTCAATATTGGACCGCCTGTAGGGCAACTTGGGGGATATAATGGCTTAAGAACAGGTTCAGATCCCTGTAGCTTAAGGCTTTGAATCTTATGAGCCATGAGGCTCTCATAAGGGGAATTCTCCTTACGAGTCGTGAGGATCTCGTAGGTGTATTTTCTTCTTAGGAATCATGAGGATTCCTAAGTGTGTTGTTTTTCTGTGAGTCCTAAGGATCTCACACGGGTATTTTATCCTCACAAGGTCGAGTGGACCTTGTGAGTGCACATGAATTTTTTTATTTTACAAGTTTGCGCCATATTCGAGTTTTCACAAACTCGCCGGCAGTCCTGCTATTTTTACTCATAGCGCCCTTTCGGGTTTTCATCCGTGCCCATTTTGCTTGTGGACATACGCTTTTTTTAATGAGATCGCGCCCTTCCAGGTTTTCACAAACTCGCTGTTTGTATCATAATATTGCATTTTATATTCCCCATTCTTATGCATTTTAGAATAAAAACAGGTGCTTTTGACGCATGTCTGCTACATGTTACAGGTTACAGGTTTTTGGAGCGAAAACAGTGAACAAGACAATAGACGACACAAAAGAAGGACTTTTGACCAACAAATAGGAGGATCCTAGTCAAGCCCAGACGAAGAACAGTGCAAGGTCCAAAACGTCAAGGCAAACGGTTAAAAGACCGCTACAAGTTTTTCACTGAAAGATCTGGAAAGGAATAAGAAGCCAAACAGAGAAATGAACTGAAGAAATATCAAGCCCAAATTACCCTAATGCAGCCCAGGAAATTTCATGAAGTGAACTCATCAAAGGGCCGCGGAACCGCGGCCCAATGCCTACCCATGCCGCGGTTCCGCGGCTGTCTTGTGCCCGTGTGCGGTGAAAATTTTACCATATGCTGAGGCGGCTCTGAAAAGATTTCCTGAGGGTATATTTGTAATTGTAGACATGCGAATCAGCTGTAGCCCTAGGGTTTCTATGTCCTATAAATAGAACCCAAACCCTTGTATTTTCTTATGCCTTTATTCATGAATAAAATTCTGTTTTCTTGAATTTAGAGCGCATCAATCGTAAATAGGTTATTTTTCTTGCCCTAGTTCTAGTTTCTTTTATATCTGCCTTAGGTAAATTATTTTCTCGCCCTAGTTTAATTTAGTTTAGAATTTTTATTAACTTGCAATAGATGTTTCTTCTCTTTAATAAAAACAAAACAAAAATTATGTCTCTCTTTATTTCCCCAATGAGCGAGTAGTTTCCTCGCTTGTTAGGGTTAGGAATAGGGAAGGATTTGAGAGATGAAGATCTCTCATCTCTTTTCTTTGCCAATCTTTTATGAACATTAGAACTCCATGCATACCTTCTTATTCCGCTCCCTACAGCACTCTACCCTCGAGGTAACGGTGATCTGTAGTCTAAAGGCCCAGATTTTAAGGTTTTCCATAGAGGTTAGGGTAAAGATTAATAAAGGAAGGACAAGGATCTAGAGGAAGAACAATCTTCCCAATCATCCTAATCCCCTTTATAAATATTTACCATATCACTAATATGATGTATTTAATTAAAGGCAATGGAAAGAGATGTAGATCTTTGTTTACCAAATTTTCCCTAAACCTAATCCTAGCAAGTTTCTAATCCTAGTATCACACAACTTCAATTTTTAGGTTTAATTATAATTCCAAACACCATTTGGAATTAACTCGTAAGAACTTAAAGGAGATTTACAACATCCCTGTAGACCGACCCGTATTAACCGGCTAGCTTCATGCGATGCCGTTCTTGATTGCGGTAAATATTTTTGATCGACAAAACTTCTCTAAATCAAATGGCGCCGTTGCCGGGGATGGCGTAAAATTTCCTTTTTGTAATTTCGGGTTAATATAAAATATAAAAAAATCATAAAAATTTGAAAAAATCAAAAATATAAAAATTCTATCATCTTTTATTGTTTGAAGGGTTTCTTTTGTGAATCTCTGCAGGATTGACGGATCTGAAACAACACAGAAGGAAAATCAGAAAAGGGTACATCAAAACAGAGAGGGATTGCAAGTACAGAACAGTAGAAATTTTCTTGACACCTGAAGCCTCCAGTGCGCCGCGTTTCCGCCGCATTGCCCCTGTCAAAACCGCGATTCCGCGGTCATCTGTGGAGCTCTCTGCATGAAATTTGCACTGTTTGTTTCCTCATTCTCCCCTCTACAAATCCCCATATATCTTTTGCCAAATCTTCTGCAGGATTCTTTGCGCTAAAAATCTTCTTCCCCCTTCCAATAATTGCTTTTCTGCAGGATTCTTTGCGCCGCGCTAAATAGCAAATTGATTGCAAGTGATTTACTGCTTTGCATATTTTAATCTGACTTTAAGGGGCTATTGACCAATTCAGATTGGGTGGGGATTTCATCACCCTTCCCAGGACCCCAGAAATCACTTAAAGCATTTGCATTGACCACTCTTAATTAAAAAAATATTAGACTCAGCCCTAAGGACGTCGCGCTCAATAGGACAGAGGACTAGTATAGGCATCGGCCGTTTATCCTAACCTGACTTTGCGGTGCCTAGTCAAGTGTGTCAAGGCTAGTGGTTTTTAATTAGGCCCACAGTGTGGTTCCTTCCCACTTACCTGGCACTTACCTGGCCGCAATTGGCGGTGAAGAGGCGGTTTGAGGTCCTATCTCTAACCCTTTGGAACAGTTAGGAGTTGTCTAGCTGACCTAGGTGACCCTAGACCTAGGCCTGATTGTGCATTTGTGGTTAATTGCATTTGTATCAAAAGTCTTTTAAAAATCTTTTTGCAAAAGCACACATAATAAAAAAGAAAAAGGAAAAATCTTTACAAAACTTGCAACTTGTCGCTAAAAGAATCTTTGCACTCACTTACACCACTTCTTCTCATTGACGTTTTCTTACCTCCACATTCTGTCTTTCATCTTTCGACTACACTAACCCTTTTAGTGTATGTCCGGTTGTACTAGGGACCCTAGCGCCCGATTAGTCCGTGTTTCGTTGGTACCGACCGACGAACCTTTCGACTCCGAAGTCGAAATCTTGTCCACTTCTTCACTTTCACCATCACATTCTTCTTCCGAAGGTATGTCGGGATACAATCCTAACAACACCTTACCAACGTGAATGATTCCACCTCCGTTAGGTGCGAATAACCCGAATCACCCGCCTGTTGAAGCGCCCGCACGAGTCGCGCTCTAGGATCTCTTCTACCCTGTCCGCACTTCTTTACCTACCTGTCTTTCTCTCCCACCGGCTAATGGGGACAATTTTGAGATCAAACCCCAATTCATCAATATGCTGCCTAAGTTTCATGGTTTGGAATCCGATGATGCATATATCTTTATCAATAAATTCCAAAACGTTTGCGCTATGATGAAAACGACCAAATTAAGTGATGACGCTATAAGGCTAAGGGTCATTCCTTTCACCTTATGTGACCTAGCCGAGAAGTGGCTATACAGCACCGCATCACATTCAATTAGGAATTGGGACGAGTTTGTGAAAGCTTTTCTTAAAAAGTTCTATCCTCATCACAAAACTGCTAAAATCCGTAATGAGATTATACAATTTTCACAGCTTCCTTCCGAACCATTTTGGAAATGTTTTGAAAGATTTAAAGACCTACTTGTTCATTGCCCTCACCATGGGATCGAAAGTTGGCAACTTTGCCAAACATTATACGAGGGATTGAACCCGGCAACGAAGCAGTTGCTAGAAACCATTTGTCAAGGTCACTTTCTATCCAAGTCTAGTGAGGAAGCGTGGCAGTTTCTTGAGGATCTTAGTGAACAAACAATTCAGTGGGAGAGCACCAAGACCACATCATCATCTTCTTCTATTGGTCAACCTAGGGCAGGCATACATCAAGTAGAGATGTCGATTGCTATGAAGGCCGAGATGGCCGCTCTTACGAAAAAAGCTAGAAGCGCTTGAGACCAAAATCTCAGCACCTTCTCCTGCCCCTGTTGTGCCTCCGCGAACTGTTTGTGCTTGTTGTTCGGATCCATCACATCTCATAGAAGAGTGTCCTTACACTGCATCTACTCAAGGACAGGATCAAGTCAATGCTGCCTTTCAGCAACGACAAAGAAACGATCCATACTCTTCAACATACAATCCGGGATGGAAGAGCCACCCAAATTTCGCTTGGAACCAAAATCAACAATTCCAAGGAAATAACAATTTTCAAAGGCCTCCTCCTCCACAACAACAAGCACCTCCACAAACTCAATTTCAACAACCTTTCCAACAGCAACCTTACCCTAATCAATTGAACAATTTTGTGCCTAACACTTCTTACCCACCAAACAATTTTTTTCAACCTAATAATGACAAGGTTAGCTCGCTCGAAAGAAGTCTAGAGGCTTTCCTAAAGCAATCTACACAATCTACAGCAAGATTAGAGACTTCTATTCAATCTTTGGTGCAAAACAGTGCCTCACACGATCAAAGTATGAAATCTATTGAGGCACAAATTGCACAACTCAATGCTGCGTTGAAAGAGCGAGAGAAAGGAAAGCTTCCGTCTCAACCACTTCCAAATCCCGGTCACGCACATGTTGCATATGAACAACAGAATCATAACGTAAATGCTGTGACCACGTTGAGATCCGGAAAAATGTTGCAAAACAATGTGGGTATTAACCATGACACCCCTGCCGGTGGTCCTTCTTCATCTTCTTCACCTTCTTCTTCTTCTTCTTCGTTAGAGCCTATTCTCCATCCTTCACATGGCTCTACTTCTTCTAGCTCGAACGGACCCTTTTCTCACAACACGAACACATCTACACGGGGTTCCGTTCCAACTCAACAATCTGATCCGCAAAAATTGGACTCAACAACCTTTCAAAATGTTCCTTTTCCAAATCGGTTGAGATCCAATAAACCAACTCCACAGATGGAGAAGATTGTAGAGTTGTTCAAACAGGTTAGCATAAATATCCCTCTTTTGGATGCAATCCAACAAGTTCCTTCATATGCAAAAATCTTAAAGGACTTATGCACCAAAAAGAGGAAGTCACAAGTACCAAAAAAAGTTTTCGTGGTTAGTGCTGTTAGTGATGCTCTTGTCAATTCTTTACTCCCAAAGCACAAGGACCCCGGTTGTCCTACTATTTCGATAACAATTAGGGACAAGAATATCAATAGAGCACTATTAGATCTTGGTGCTAGTGTCAATTTGCTACCTTATTCGGTGTACGAACAATTAGGCGTTGGAGAGCTTAAGCCCACTCACTGTACTCTTCAAATGGCTGATCGATCAATCACCCATCCAAGGGGTGAGCTAGAGGATGTGTTGATCAAAGTTGGGGAGTTCATATTCCCAGTTGATTTTATTGTTATGGACACACAACCTGTTGCTAACTCACGGAACCAAATTCCGGTGATTCTCGGTCGACCATTTTTGGCCACTTCCATCGCCATAATAAACTGTCGCAATGGCTCCATGACTCTATCCTTCGGGAAGACGTCTAGTGAGTTCAATATTTACAAGTTAGGAAGTCTGCCCCCCGTGCCTAATGCTAGTACACGAGAAGTTTGCTCTATTCACGAAATCACGCAGGAGGACTGCGAGTTTGAAAGATTTTTGTTTGATGAGAACAGTTTTGACGCCACTAGTGCGTCCCTCCTTAAGCCTACCATAGTTGACACAACCGATATTGATTATGAAAGTTTCACTTTTTCGGAATGATGACGACTCACAGCCCGAATATGAGTCGTTTGAATTTTTGGATGAATTAGTTGAACCATCTAAATCGGTTGTTTGCGGTGATTTCGAACCTGTGTTGGAGTCCTTTGAGTTTGAGGTAGATTCCCTAATGATTCTTTCGCCTCCGAAACTCGAATTCATGTCCTTGCCGTCTCACCTTAAATATGCTTACATAGGTGAGAATGAGACCTTTCCCATTATAATATCAGCCTCTCTAGTCTTCAAGCAAGAGAACGCTATTTTAAAGGTCTTACAAGATAGACGGCAAGTTTTCGGTTGGACTATGGCGGACATCGAGGAGATTAGTTCCCTCATAATTGAATATCATATGCAATTGATGGATGATGCCAAGTCAATAAAGGACCCACAGAAACATTTTGGGGGTATTGTGGTGAGTCAACCTCCTCCTTTAGAAGTTGAACCATCCCCATTTCTTTTAATAAGCTATGAGAATGCCAATATTCCACTGACTGCTGATCATTCTCATTCTCGTTTTGATTCATCACCACATCATATCTATTCACTTCCATACTTGCCCCACCACCACTTCTATCTTCCCCAAGTCTTTTTGGATCGGTACAACATGTTCTTCCACCAACCGACACTCTTTACAGATAAATTTTTTGACTGGTTGGTGTTGATATTTGGTCTGTGCAAAGTCTGGCAGTAATGTCTAACATTGTTTCACTGAAGTTTGGGGGGGCCCTTTCTGTACATATTTTTGTTTTTCTTTTAACAATAAAATAAAAAAATATAAATAAATAAACAGGGGAGTGCCGACATTTTGACCCACTTGGTGCAGCATGACAGTGAGGACGCTGTCAAGTTTAAGTTTGGGGGTATGCTCCTTACGTCTTCTTCCTTCGCATTCATTTGTACATATTTTTGCATTTGCATACTTATTTTAAAACCCATAAAAATTGAAAAATTTGAAAAATTATAAAAATTATTGTATTCAATTTTGGCTTATTTGACTAGAGTTTGACAGATAGGTTAACTAGCTAGGAACAACTAGATCTTAGACTTAGTAAATTAAAAACCCTAAAAATAATCTTCCTTAAAGTTTAACGGTAGAAAGTACATGTGTTTGTGGTTTATTTATAAATAGGCAAATTTTGAGTTCACTTCTTGGGCTAAGTCGAAACGAAGGAAAAGTATTAAAACTTTTATTAGAGTATAAGTTTGAAAAATAATTCCTAGCTTAAGTCTAGATTCTGAAAACGTATACCCTACAAATTGCACAATCACGCACCTTGAAACTTGGAATAGTAGAGGAGACCTTGAAATACTCGTGTCTAAAGTCCTTAATACAATGAAAATAAAAGAAAAAAAAAGTGAATAAAGAAAAAAAAATGGACACTGGTTTTTGTGATTACTTAAGGCTAAAAAAATAGAAAAAATATTTAGCGAGGGTGCTTCATCACCTAGTGCCTTAGACCAACTGGTTTGGGAGTCACTGCTAAAGCCTTGGGTGTTACAAGACTAGGAAGTACGTTTTAAAGTGCTAACGCATCTTGTAATCGGTTGTTGGTACCTTAAGAAGTATTAACGGTCGCATGAAGGATGTGTAAGCGAAATTCAACAATTAATAAGTGCTTTGGACAATGGACGAGAGTACGATTGCTTGATTTGAATTTCCAAGTGTAGGGGTGATATTTACACACACGTGGGGATATGTGATTAGAGTTTTGATAAGAGAAAGGAATGAAGAATAGAACTTGTATCTTTAGTAAAGTTGATAGAAATTCCCAAGTGGAGATGGAACTTTAGAAGGAAAACTTAGAAAATGCCGAAAGCTAAGTAAGTCTATAGAACATATATAATCTTAAGTTAAATGATGAGAAAGTGTGAAGACTATGGGTGGATAATTTACGGGTTGACGATAATAGAATTCCTTGTTAGAAAACCTAATTGGAGAACAAAAGTCGAAAAACCAAATTGATAGGATTTTGTGGGTGTAATCCGCTGAAAACCCTCAGGAGACAACACTCCTCCTACTAGGGACACCTAGAGGTTTAACGGCTTGTTGCATGAGCTCAGTGCAATCGCGTTTCCCTGTGAAAGTGCGGTTAGGTTAGATTTTTGTCGAGAATAAAAAATAAGTTTGCTCGAGGACGAGCAAAAGATAAGTTTGGGGGTATTTTTTCGTATCATAATATTGCATTTTATATTCCCCATTCTTATGCATTTTAGAATAAAAACAGGTGCTTTTGACGCATGTCTGCTACATGTTACAGGTTACAGGTTTTTGGAGCGAAAACAGTGAAAAAGACAATAGACGACACAAAAGAAGGACTTTTGACCAACAAATAGGAGGATCCTAGTCAAGCCCAGACGAAGAACAGTGCAAGGTCCAAAACGTCAAGGCAAACGGTTAAAAGACCGCTACAAGTTTTTCACTGAATGATCTGGAAAGGAATAAGAAGCCAAACAGAGAAATGAACTGAAGAAATATCAAGCCCAAATTACCCTGATGCAGCCCAGGAAATTTCATGAAGTGAACTCATCAAAGGGCCGCGGAACCGCGGCCCAATGCCTACCCATGCCGCGGTTCCGCGGCCGTCTTGTGCCCGTGTGCGGTGAAAATTTTACCATATGTTGAGGCAGCTCTGAAAAGATTTCCTGAGGGTATATTTGTAATTGTAGACATGCGAATCAGCTGTAGCCCTAGGGTTTCTATGTCCTATAAATAGAACCCAAACCCTTGTATTTTCTTATGCCTCTATTCATGAATAAAATTCTGTTTCTTGAAGTTAGAGCGCGTCAATCGTAAGTAGGTTATTTTTCTTGCCCTAGTTCTGGTTTCTTTTATATCTGCCTTAGGTAAATTATTTTCTCGCCCTAGTTTAATTTAGTTTAGAATTTTTATTAACTTGCAATAGATGTTTCTTCTCTTTAATAAAAACAAAACAAAAATTATGTCTCTCTTTATTTCCCCAATGAGCGAGTAGTTTCCTCGCTTGTTAGGGTTAGGAATAGGGAAGGATTTGAGAGATGAAGATCTCTCATCTCTTTTCTTTGCCAATCTTTTATGAATATTAGAACTCCATGCATACCTTCTTATTCCGCTCCCTATAGCACTCTACCCTCGAGGTAACGGTGATCTGTAGTCTAAAGGCCCGGATTTTAAGGTTTTTCATGGAGGTTAGGGTAAAGATTAATAAAGGAAGGATAAGGATCTAGAGGAAGAACAATCTTCCCAATCATCCTAATCCCCTTTATAAATATTTACCATAACACTAATATGATATATTTAATTAAAGGCAATGGAAAGAGATGTAGATCTTTGTTTACCAAATTTTCCCTAAACCTAATCCTAGCAAGTTTCTAATCCTAGTATCACACAACTTCAATTTTTAGGTTTAATTATAATTCCAAACACCATTTGGAATTAACTCGTAAGAACTTAAAGGAGATTTACAACATCCCTGTGGACCGACCCGTATTCACCGGCTAGCTTCATGCGACGCCGTTCTTGATTGCGGTAAATATTTTTGATCGACAAAACCTCTCTAAATCACTCGCCGGTAGCATTGCTGTTTTTACTCACGGCGCCCTTTCGGGTTTTCATCCGTGCCTATTCGCCTGTGGACATACCCTTTTTTTGCGAACGATGGAACTCTTGAAAGTAGTTCACCGCGAGTGACCCATCTATTTACTGGTGGGATTTGGGGGTGGCATCATCACTAAAATAGCTGCGTAACCACTGGGAATTGAATTGCAATCTCTTCCGTTGAGACTTCGATTGCAATATAGATTTCAAGGAAGCATGTCACCGTTTTGGAGGCGATGTGCTAGTTTAGGGACATCTCGGTCCATTATCGCCATGTTTTGAGGCAAATTTTTAGTTTTAAGGACTTCTCGGTTCATTGCCGCCATGTTTAAGGCGAATAATTAGTTTAAGGACTTCTCGGTTCACTGTCGCCTTGTTTGAGGCGAACAATTAGTTTAAGGACTTCTCGGTCCGGTATCGCCGTTTTTGAGACAAAGTTTTTGTTTAAGGACATCTCAGTCCGATGTTGCCATATTTGAGGCGAATTTTTAGTTTAAGGACATTTAGGTTCGTTACCGCCATGTTTGTGGCGAATAATTAGTGTAAGGACTTCTCGGTCCACTTTCGTCTTGTTTGAGGGAACAGTTAGTTTAAGGACTTCTCGGTCTGGTATCGCCATTTTTGAGACGAAGTTTTAGTTTAAATACATCTAGGTCCGATGTCGCCATATTTGAGGTGAATTTTTAGTTTAAGGACATTTCGGTCCGTTATCGCCATGTTTAGGGCGACAAAGTTTCTTTGCATACTACTCTCAGTTTTTGACTCAGGAAGATAGCGAGCGGACACGAGCGTCGTCATCTATCATTGACCTAGGTCATAACTCCTTAGGCGTAGTATTTTTTGAGGAATCGGCCGTTTATTGGCCGGAAGGGTCTTTCGCCATGCATATCCATGAGCAGGTAGGTTCCACCTTGGTAGACTTTGTTTATGATGTATGGGCCTTCATAGTTTGGCTCGAATTTCTCCTGTTTTGCATGATCGGGGATCATCGATCTTTTGACGACTAGCACGAGCTCGCCATGGCAGAATGTTCTCGGCCTAGTTTTTTACGCCCCGCTTCCCAGTGTATGGGTAAGACGTGACTGGCCCGCTACGTATTTACTCAGAAATAAACACGCTAAGCGCAACTAAGCAATATAATGTAAATATACACAAGAAGACATGAAATGTAAATGAATAACAACTTTTATTTATTAAACATTTCTTTACAATACAATTGAAAAGTAAATACAATGAGGAAAGCAATGCCTAAACAATGGCATGGACATGAAAGTAATGTATATACAAGAGTCTAGAGCTCGGGGTTCTCGCTGAACTGATCTAAGTCCTCTGAATTAGGCTCTATCTCCAGTGAGTCGGATCCACCAGACAACATTCCTAGAAAGAAGAGAGAAGGAATGTCGTCAGCGAACGATCGCTCGATAAGTCCTAAAGAAAAGTAGGAATAGAATAGACAGATATGATAATATAACTGGTGTATTGTTAGTTTGTTATGTTAACGCAGTTGTTTGTAGTTTGGTACAGAATATGCCAGTGTATACGAGAGGAGTCCAACTATTCCGTGGACTAAGGTATACGGAGTACAAGGAACCATTAAGCTACGGAACAACAACAATGAATATTCTGGTTAGGTGTATTAAAGTGACCGTCTCGTGCCACTTCTAACACATTCTGTACCAGTCTACCCCTTTAAAACCCCGTAATGTATTATGTATTGATATATATTGTTTTGTTTAATAGATGTACGACTTACCGAAACCATGATATCAGTAGTTCATGTAAATAGAAAGGATATAGACGGATAGTCATGTAGACCAGTCAAATGTATATCCATGGTTCGGTCAAATCATGTTCATGTTGATATAAATTGAATTCTAGTATAAATGGATTCATGTTGAATTGGAGTTATACTTGAATCATATTCAATGATAGATTGATTGATTTCAGATTAGACCGAGACTCTGCCTGAGTCAGACACTTAAACAGAATTGAAGTCCTGAATTAATTTTGGAGTTATCGGTAACTGCTGCACATGGACGAAAGGATTTGGGTCTTTTTCCAAGACAATTACCGTATTGATAACACCGTTTTTAGGTTGTCTAGCTTAGATAGGTAAGCACCCATATTCTCCGGCTCCCTGAGGCTCAAGAGAACTAGTGCCGCTTAAACCTATATTTACTAGGGTCCTTATTGTAAAATAATATAACTTGAGGAGTTTTATGAAAAATAGTTTTGATATATTTTCAAAATAAATCTCAAGTATTTATTTATCGTCTTTAGGGTTTTCATAGTTGTAATTTTTATAAAATGAAATATTCTAATGGATATAAACCAAACTTTGAATAGTATATGGTATTTTTTTGTAACTTGACCTGTATTGATTGTGATGGTATTTTCATGATCTTTTGTGACTCTTATGATTTTAAAATAAACATGGAATATATGTAATATATTTAAAGTAGATATTTTGATAATATTTATATGAGAATAATGGTGGAAAGAGTCCATAGGAGGGAATTTCCTCTTATGGCGTCGAAAAAGTACGCCCTCCGTCATATCTTCCGACGATCAGAATCCATCATCTTCATCGTTATCATTTAAGATGTGGATACGCCAAATTTCGTGTGATTCTACAACCTTTTCACCGTTGATTTAGCAATGTAAAATGTTCTATTGTCGGTAAACCGTTAATTTTGAACCCACTAATTCAACGATGAAAATGTTGTAGAATCATATGATATTTGGTGTACCCATATCTTAGATGATAACGATGAAGATGATCGGTGCCGATCGTCGGAATACGTGATGGAGGGTGTAATTTTTTGACGCCATAGGAGGAAATTCCCTCCTATGGCATCTTTCCTCCATTATTCTCTATTTATGTATGTGTATATGTATATGTGTGTGTGTATATATATATATTTATAAAAAAAAAGAATTTATTTGTTAATAGAAATCATGTTTTTCTTAAAATTGTAATACAAATTCCATCGAGATCGTATGCTCCGTGAGGAGATCTGCATCTCGCCCTACTAGTCCGATAGATGTGCGATAACCCGCACCAACTAAGTCGGATTCCCCAAAATGGGTTGTAAGGACTTAATCATATGAAATTTAAATAAGACAATTTAAAGAATACGATTTTGTAATAGTTTAGGGTATTTTATTGTAAACTTGTAATTATCCCACAAACTAAAGTTTCAAAAGTCATCGTGTTATGTCTAGAATGAGTGTTGTGATGAGGTAGGTCATTACCTCGTGAGCTTTCTAAACGTAATACAAAAGAATATGATGAAATATGTAGAATGTAAAGTTTGTGGTATTTGTCCGTAAAAATGTGATAAAAGTTGCATAACATGTTATTTTGAGATGAAACTTATTCCAAATTGTTTGGTTATGATTGCTAAACAATATATAAAGAATTGGTAGGTTTGTTATTAAGAAAATTTTGGTTTTTAAAGAAAAGAGAATCGGAAGTCGGAATAACTCCGCTTCCGATGAGTTTTGAAATGAGAGTGTTTTAGATTAGAATGAGAGGAGGAGAGAGAGGACTTACTGATTTGGAGAAGAGAGGGGAGGTAGAGGGAATTTTCGAAGGCGTTGTGAGGTCGCGTCGTCGCCGGAACTTTGACCTTGGCTAACTCCACTTGTAGAACTTTTGAACTTAGGAATTTTAGAGAGTTTTGGTAATGGATTTCAGAATGAAGAGGGCCAAAGTGTAGGATGGTATTTATAGGAGAAATTAGGGTTTAGGGTAATAAAAAATGGAATTAAAAATATGAATTAAAATGGATTAAAGAGGTGAATTATCACTCTCTGGATAAATGCAGAGAAATCAAACAATATGAAGGTAGTGGGGTAGACCATGGGGTGCTAGGGTTAAGATTTTGGAGGCAATACCTACGGGGGACCCAGCGACGCCATCCACTAGTAAGATCTCGCCGGTCCAATCTAAGGGGTTGGGCTCTGGATTTTGGCCACGTGTCAGGGTCGCTTCATATAGCTCAGTGCTCGTTTGATTTCTGAGACTTCTCATTTTTTACGTGTTTTGCACGTGTAAACTTTTGAGCTTCTAAAAGTTTTAAAGAAAAATCATTTAAAAAAAATATGTGGATGAGGGGATTTGAACATAGGGGCTACATCACAGCAGTGCAAGGCTTTACCAATGAGCTACATGTGTTTTCTTACTGTTCAAAAACAAATTAAATACTTATAGCCTACACAGGATTGCAAATACTCCATTTGTACGTTAGCTTTTAAATAAATTTTCTGTACATTAAAACAGAGTCGTTACATAGTTAGTCTTTCATATGACCGTGTCATCCTTGCCTTATAAGCCTTTAGGTTTTGTTGTGCTTTAAGGCGAGTTTCGTTGAGGGCATCGAGCTCCTCAAGCCGAAGATGAGCGTTTTCTTCATCTGTCAGCTTATATTGAACCACTACTCGTAGAGAAGAGAGTTCTATTTCTAGGGAAAGCACTGCTTTTGTGCCAAATATCAACGCGTATGATGTTGTATTAATGGCTGTTTTGAATGTTGTTCGATATGTCCAGAGAGCTTCATGTAGCCTTTCGTGCCAGTCTTTTTTGTTTCTGGACACCGTTTTCTTTATAATCTTTGTCAAGATCTTGTTGAAAGCTTCAGCTAGACCGTTGGCACGAGAATTATAGACTGAAGAGTGTAAGTGCACGGCAGCGCCCTGGCCGTCTGTACGAGGCCAAAATGCGGAATACAAAAACTTTTCTAAAAACTAGAGCCGGCGCTACCGCGGACTTTAAACCCGGATCGGGCCATTAACCTACTCCTAGCTAACTAGAGAAAGGGTAGAATGCTATACCGAGCGATCCGTGTCCTTTGGTCTTCAGCCTCCATCCCGATCTCCTCGCGGAATCTCCCGGTCTTCACCTCCTCGTCGGAAAGGGTACCACATCGCCGGATTCTTTTACGGGATCCCACCTCTGGACCGAAGCAACTCGGGCATGAAGTTGACGAGTCGACGTATCCAAGGATGTTGTAGCTTATACGTAGATCACCATGTCTCTAGGGGTTGTTTAAGTTGCCATTTTGGAAGTGGGAAAGGAGATGTGAATTTTGTGATGGCTAAGGAACCTTTTTGCAAGCAAATGAGAACAAAATCCCTTACTAAAATTTTGGACAGCCCCTTCTCAAAGAATGGCCGGCCAAGCTCAAGAGAGAGGAGAATGAATGAGTGAGCCAAATGTTGTGTAGGGAGAGAGGGAATAATGCAAGAGAGAGAAAAAGTTATCATGATGAATAATGATCACAAAAAGGTCTCATTCTCATCAACCATCTCATCTCATAAAGTAAACAATGATGAATAAAAGAAGTCAAGGGATGGTGCACAATCATGAAGTAACCATGTGCCACTAAAAGTCTTCTCCATTATAAAATGCACAATTGCAAATAACCCCCTCCACCAAAATTCAGCCAAAGAAAGAAACAAAGGAAAATGGCCGAAACCGGAAAGCAAACTGGCAACTTCAGAAAACCGATCCCGTAATAAATTACAGGAAATCCCCGCGACTGTATATACATACCCGTATTTGTATTGTGACCGAATACAAATGCAATGAGACAAAATCTACACTGTACAATACTAGGACCCGGCTTAAACCAAAGCCCGCTAGTATTATCCGTCCGATCATGATCCGTGCAATACCGCACATACATGATCGAACCCTGCCATATCTCTATACGGCCTCTACAGCGTTTCGCCCAAAACTTGAGAAACTGTCTGTGGGGGACTCTAAAGACTCGTCAATACTTTGGCTGTGGATTTAACCACTAGCACGTCAGAGGTATTAGCCATACGTAACGGGCCACCAGCTATTGACCGAAAGGGACGTTGACGAGCGAACTCATCCTGACACCCTACTGAGCCTGTCAGTGAAAATATCCGTACAGTCCGGTCCGTTCATTTATGAGCATCGCATGGCGGGCCTAGGGGGTTGGTAAAAGTCAGAACCCCAAAAGCGGTACAAGTCGTGTCGGAGTGTAGCCCAGAACACCCTGAGATACTACTGGAATACCTACCAGTAAATCTCCTGCCTTGGCCAAGGACTTCGTGTAATGGCTCTCCTAGACACAGCTCGACCTCACCCCCAATACCGGGAGAGACGAACCCCTGCAGATCCGCTCACTGCCTCCATATAGCTCGGGACTGTACCCAACTAAAACCTGTTTGCACGACTCTTTTGAGCCGTGGTAGGGTAGTAATCAAAGTACAGTGGGAACTCACACGAGACAAATGACGATCTCAGGTCGGTGAACTAACCTGTACACATGTCACCAGGGAACTGCTATCTGACGTCTGGTATAAGACCAACTAGTATGTTCCCGGCGAGTCCTGTCCGGTGTACTCATAACCCAATAAGCACCTGTATACATCTTAGGTGAACAAACTGACACCAGTGGCTTGTGAGACCGGCCACCGCCCCTCGTCGGGGTCTCGACTGTATACACTAGTTTACTCTGGAGTATCGATGCCCCGTCTCGTAAACTCCCACGACCAGGGACCTTTTAAGGATGTGCTTATAGACCTCAGCTCCCACGTATATGATCGCCATCATATTGCTGGCCGTCAAGCAGGAATCCTAAGGGCTCTATCAACGCGCAATAGTGACCTGTAAGGTCACCTAAAGCAGTACACGATGATAAAGATAAACCAGATAGCATACCATCATCTTGAGTAAGACGATCCTACTGGGATAGGTCTTACCTCAATCATTGCAATCACGTGCCTGTGATCCAATAATTGACTCTGAGGGCACTATCTCCAACAATCTCCTACTTGCACTCAAGGCTAATTATTGCGATGTCGCATACTCACAGCCCGTGTGATACCGAACACCCAACTCCTCTACTAATCAGTCTCACAAAACCCGTTTGCGAAACTATTGCGTTCGAGGAATAGCCTCAGTGAGTGGATCCGCCCTCATGTTTCTTTCTATGTCTCTCCTTATCTTAAGTTCGCGGAGAAACCCATCTCCCGAAATGAGCAATACCTGTCTTAGAATATGTCTGGATATCTGACGGGACCTAGTTCATAAATGAACTCCAAATCCAAACTTCTTAGACTGTATCGTCAACTGAACTTAATCGGTATCCTGCGTAATGCCTCCCTCAGTGTCCGCTTGGATCACTTGTCCAAAACACTACCCCTTGTCAGAGGGAAAACTATAACTCTGATAGCCACTCTGTCATCCAGGTCACCTAGGAAGCCTGGAATGATAACCGTCTCCCGAAAAAGGCTGTTGTTATTATATCCCAAGAACATCCACTTATGTTCTAAAACTGCTTCCGAATGTTTCTCCTAGGATTGGATCAATATCTACTTACTGCATCTAGTGCAAAAACATCTGGTGTGGTAGTTGACATCTCATGATTGACTCAATTGCCTAAGTAAGTGATCTTCCAATCATGCACATCTCTCTCCCCTTTAGTCTATAAGACACCTTCAAAGAGGGTGACTCCATCACCTGCAGGTACACTACCGTGCCAGGAGTCGTTCATTCTAAAACACCTTTAGAATGTTGTTTAAGTACCCAGATTGGGAAACTACCCAAATGTAGATCTAAAACCATAGATCTAGTAAGCAGAATGTCTGATATAATATCCATATCCTTTGTGGAGAAACCACTGTGTGACAACCAAAGTATAACCGACCGTAGTATAGGAATTTCACTTCCTACTCTGTATATGTCATCAAATACCAGGACATCACACCTTACTACCTTCTTAACAGATCCATCCCTTATTCTGATGAAGTCAAACCTATGACTGTCACATCAAAAATAGATGATCTATCTCCGCTATATCTGTTTTAGTCTATAAATAGACATAAGCCACTTGTCCACTATGCTTCCGCTGCTCCCAGTGACTACGACAACCCTCTGGCAGAGTCATATACACATACACTTCTAAAGCCAGTTCAGAACGTCGCTATATTCTGTTAGTTATGTATATGCCCTAGAGGCCATTGTTGTACATATGATATATATTATGATGGATGCTTGGATATATACAGAGAGGACTTTCTTGCTCGTCATGATAGTATGCTATTTGGTTTCACTTTATCTTAACATGTTGACTTGTATTGGTTTACTGTCTTACTCTCACATGTTGATAAAGCCCTTAGGATCTGTACACGACTACTGGGACTATGATGAGATCATACTAGTGGGGCCATAGTAGTCGATGAGTACATCCTATAACTGTTCCTAGTCGAGGGTATATCGAGACAGGGCATCGATACACCAGAGTAGACTAGCGTATAGGTATCTTGACCCATATGATGGGCGATGGATGATCCCATATCCGTCGGTGTTATCAGAGATGGTGTACGGGTGCTCAGTGGAGACTGGGTACACTGGACGGACTCGCCGAGAACTCCCAGATGGTGATATACCACACGTCAGATGGCAGTTCTCCGGTGACACTGGTACAGGGTAGTCTGTAAACCCGAGATCGTCATAGAGTCTTGTGTGATTCCCACCGTGCTTTGATTTCCACCTTACCACGTCCAAGAGGGCGTGCAAAATGGTAGCTTTTGGGTACAGTCCCGAATCACATGGAGGCAATGAGCGATAGGAGGGGATTCGTCTCTCCCGGTATAGGGAGTTGATGTTGTGCTGTGTTCGATTGGCTATAACTGGAAGTCCCTGGCCAGGGCTGATATAGAGATATACCGGTAAGTGTTACTAGTAGTTTCTCGACCTATTATGAGCCTCACATCGACACGACTTATCGGTTACTGGGGTCTGACGTATACCACCCCTAGACTTGATATGCGACATATCAGACGAACAGACCGGACTGTACGGGAGTGTTACTCATTGGATTTACAGGAGAACGGACAGGCTAGCTTGTTGATCTTCTGATCGCTCAATACCTGGGTGGCTGTTACGTTTAGCTGACCGCTTGCAGCTTATGGGTATTTGATATGATCATCACCTGCTACCGGCGTATTGACGATTCTTTAGAGTCCTACACAGAGGTTTCTTGGCTCAGGCAAAACGGAGTAGAGGCACATATGTGATATGTGCAGGACCGAGGATAATGCGATATGAGATACCGTATTATATTCTCGCGATATTTAGATATGAATCGGGACATCGGATCAAGTGTTGATTCGATGAATCGGTACATGATATATTAGTCGGTTATATTCGATATAGCCGGATCGTTGGATCAAGTGTTGATTCGATGATTTAATGTATAATGATATATATGATATATTGTATTACATTATCTAATATTGGCTCGCTTTATTATTTCATTTTCTCACCGGATTAATACATTGATATATATGCGATATATGTTAATTGTATTATTTTCTTTTGTTGCAAATATATAATATATATGTGATATATATTATTGTGACATGATATGATTTATTATAAAACACGTTTAAGGATGATAAAAAGGGATTAGGGTTTGATTAGGGTTAGCTTCTTCTTGTTCATTCTAGAAGGATTCTATTTTGTCTTGGTTAAGATATTATGGTTGATACTTATCCTTAACCTAACTAAACCCTAACTCTAGTTTATTCTCTACAAGTTTTAACCTCTCATCCTTGACCATGGTTCTATAATCAATCATATACTCTTGACTACTATTCAACACAAAAGGATTATTCTTTTCATTCTTCATCTTCTTCTCTCTTTAGTTTTGAGAGAGAGCTCACTAAAAATTCTTTTTGTGATGATTTATTGTGAGAAAGTGAATTAAAAAGATAGCATAAATACTACTCCATCATCCTCATCTAATCTAGCCCATTAGATTAGGGTGTTTATCTCTTTAGAGTGAGAAAGCTTGGGTTATAGCAACTTCGACGTAGATCATGTAAGTCCATATTGCGACCCCCGGTTCTTACGGGGAGGCGGAAACGGTATAAAAAACAAATTTTTATCGCAAGAGGCAACATGGACTAAACAAGGTCGGGATCGTGTCTAAACTAAACTAGCAAAAACGCTAAAGGGAGTTAGCTACTATGGAAGATGGTTATACCTAAACTTGAACTCCTTCTTCTTTAAACCTTGTAGAGGTTGATGGTTCTCTTCTTGTCGCCTTCTTCCGTCGAAGATGGATCCACCTCGAAGGTTCGACCTTTAGGCTCTTCCTCGATCTTTGAGTGAACTAGGGTTTCCGGCTTGCTAAACCTTGAACCTAGAATGAGTAGAGAGTGACTAGGGGTTGCTATTCTTTTAAAAGAGAAGGATTCTCAACACATGAGAAGGGTTCTCTTTTGCTAGAGGAAGAAGAAGATGAAGTGAGGAGAGAGAAGCTAAATGAGATAATGAGCAATCTTTTTCTTTCTTGCAACCATAATGCCAAAAGAAAAGAATTATCTAAATAATAATAATTCAAAATAAGAATAGTTGATGGTAATTTGGAATGACCACTATCATGCTTCTTTAAATGAAATGTAAGCATGAATCAAGGAGGATCTTTCAAAGCATGATGGTGGTCAACATTCAACCATGGTCAACAAGTCAACCATGGTCAACAAGTCAACAAAATCAACCATAACAAAATTCTCATTTAATTACTATTATTAATAGATAATCCATAAATCCATTAGGGTTTGGAAAAAGAAGACTGTCAACTGTGCATACGCACCCGTTCCGAAACCCTAATGAAAAAACTAATCCTCCGCCTCAAGCAACTGTGCATACACACCTGCATTCTCGTTCCGAGGAACAAGAATACCGAGATATAAAAGCAACCCCAAAACATATACCAGCATCTGGCTCAAACCAGAGCCTGCCAGTATAATCCGTCCGGACTCCAAACGTGCACAAGTGCGCGGATGAGAACGAACCCTGTCGCAAAACCATGCGACCTCTACTCTGTTTTGCCCAGAGGCGAATACCCTCTGTGTGGGACTCTAAAGACTCGACACTACGCTGGCAGTGGGTTTAACCACAGACCGCAAGCGGCACTAGCTGTGCGTAACGGTCCCCAGGTAGATGTCGACAAGAAGGCTGACGAGGTGAAACCCCATCTGAACTCCTACTGAGTCTGAATGTGACATTCTCCGTACAGTCCGGTCTGTTCGTCTGATACATCGCATGTCGGGCCTAGGGGGCGGTAAAACGTCAGTCCCCCAATAGCGGTACAAGTCGTGTCGGAGTGAAGCCCAAAACACCCTGAGATAACACTGGAAACCTACCAGTATATCTCGCTTGCCCTGGTCAGGGACTACTCGTGTAATGGCTCTCCTAGACACAGCGCGATGTCAACCCCCAATACCGGGAGAGACGAATCCTGTCTAACCGTCACTGCCTCCAAGTGCTTCGGGACTGCACCCAACCACTACCTGTTTGCTCGACTCCTTTGAGCCGTGGTAGGGTAGTGATCAAAGTGTAGTGGGAACACACTTGAGGCGAAGTGCCAGTATCAAGTCAGCGGACTACGCTGTACTCATGTCACCTGGGAACTGATAACTGACGATAGGTATAATACCAACCTCTCAGTTCCCGACGAGTCCTGTCCAGTGTACCCGTAACCTAACGAGCACCCGTATACTATCTCCAGTACGACGTACTGATGGCTGTAGGACAGACCATCTCCCACACTGGGATGAGAAGCGCATACGCTAGTCTACTCCGGAGTATCGATGCCCTGTCTCGATAGTCCTGCGACTAGGGACCTGTATAAGGATGTGCTTATAGATTACCCAGCCCCCACCAGTGTGACTGCCATCACAACGCTGGTAATCAAGCAAAGATCCTAAGGGCTCCACTAATGCGTATAGGTGATATCGCAAAATAAACACATGTACACATTGAAGTAGAAACAAACCAAGTAGCATACTACTATATTGAGCAAGATTGTTTATACAAGGTGAATATCCCAAGCTTCCATCAAGTAATATACAAACTAGTATGATACAGTAATGGCCTCTAGGGCATATACACTAACAATCTCCCACTTGCACTAAGGCCATGAACTGGCGTACCGAAGACCTATCATCTCGATCAGCCGCTCGAACTGAGTCTGGGGTAAGGCCTTGGTGAATGGATCTGCAGTGTTCTCTTCTGAAGCAACCCTCCGAACCTCGATCTCCTTGCAATCCACGATCTCCCTGATCAGGTGATACCGTCTCAAGATGTGCCTGGATCTCTGATGGGACCTGGGTTCCTTCGCTAAAGCTATAGCCCCGTTGTTATCGCAATACAGAGGTATTGGGTCAACAATGGACGGAACCACCTGAAGTTCTTTCAAGAACTTCCTTATCCAGACAGCTTCTTTTGCGGCATCAGATGCAGCGATGTATTCCGCTTCCATAGTCGAGTCTGCAACGGTTTCCTGTTTGGAACTCTTCCAACACACCGCCCCTCCATTGAGGGTAAAGACAAAACCCGACATGGACTTGGAATCATCCTTGTCACTCTGGAAGCTGGAGTCAGCAAAGGCCTCAATCTGGAGGTCTTTTCCGCCATACACCAAGAACATCTCCTTAGTCCTCCTCAGGTACTTGAGAATGTTCTTTACTGCTATCCAGTGTTTCTCCCCAGGGTTTGACTGATACCTGCTTACCACACTCAGTGCATAAGCTACATCCGGTCTGGTACACAACATCGCATACATTATAGAGCCTACCGCAGAAGCGTAGGGTATAATAGACATGCGATCCCTCTCCAAATCAGTCTTGGGAGACATCTCTTTAGAGAGGGTGATCCCGTGACAAGCCGGTAGGTTACCGCGCTTGGAATCTTCCATGCTGAATCTTTTCAGTACGGTGTCGATGTACCTGGACTGTGAAAGTCCTAATATCCTCTTGGATCTATCACGATGGATCCGGATCCCCAGGATGTAAGAGGCATCACCCAGGTCTTTCATGGAGAACCTGTGTGACAAGAAACCCTTGACAGATTGTAGCATAGGAATGTCATTTCCTATTAAGAGAATGTCATCCACGTATAAAACAAGGAATACTACAGTTCTCGCTACAAATCTACTATAGATGCATGGTTCATCTGGATTTTTGATAAAGTCAAATTCCTTGACCGTCTCATCAAAACAGATGTTCCAACTCCGCGATGCCTGCTTTAGTCCATAGATGGACTTAAGCAACTTGCACACCTTTCCGCTGCTCCCACTTCGATTGAAACCCTCTGGCTGATCCATATAGACACACTCCTCTAAATTTCCATTTAGAAAAGCGGTTTTTACGTCCATCTGCCAAATCTCATATTCGTGGAAGGCAGCAATGGCAAGAAGGATCCGAATGGATTTCAGCATAGCCACTGGAGAAAAGGTTTCGTCATAGTCCAAGCCAGGTCTTTGACGGAAACCCTTTGCTACAAGTCTAGCTTTATAGGTCTCAACCTGTCCATCTACACCAATCTTCCTTTTGAAGATCCACTTGCATCCTACGGGTTTTACCCCGTCTGGAGAAATGTCCAACGTCCATACTTTGTTGGTGTACATGGACTCCATTTCGGTCCGTATTGCATCCAGCCATTTTACCGAGTCAACGCTCTGAACGGCCTGCTGGAAGCTAGTAGGCTCATCATAGTCTATGATGCAATCCTCTCTATCCCCGTCTATGAGAAAACCGCAGTATCTCTCGGGCGGATGAGACTGCCTACTACTCCTGCGGAGCAGCATAGGAATGTCCTGTTCTTTTGAACTTACTGGCTCTTCCAAGTCTTCAGTAATAGCTTGTGGTTCTGGAATCTCTTCCAGTTCTATTGCGTTCCCACTTATCTGGGTTTCCAAAAACTCAGTTTCCAAGAAGCGGGCATGTTGAGAAACAAAAACTTTTTGTTCCTCAGCGGAATAGAACAGATACCCCTTGGAGTTCTTTGGGTATCCCACAAACTTACATTGTACTGAACGTGCCTCGAGCTTGTCCGCATGCTGCTTTTTTACAAAAGCTGGACATCCCCATATCTTAAGGTACTTAAGACAGGGTTTCTTCCCAACCCACATCTGATATGGAGTGGTAGGCACAGTCTTGGTAGGAGCCTTGTTCAAGAGATATGCAGCTGCTTCTAGTGCATAGCCCCAGAAAGATCGCGGTAACTCAGCCTTACTCATCATGGAACGAACCATATCCAATAGGGTTCGATTCCTCCTTTCCGATACACCGTTATGTTGCGGAGTGTATGGAGGAGTACGCTGAGAGAGAATTCCATTCTCTTTTAAATAATCCAGGAACTCGGCACTCAAGTATTCACCACCTCGATCCGATCTTAGAATCTTAATACTTTTGCCTGTTTGTTTTTCAACTTCATTCTTGTAATCCCGAAATTTCTCAAAGGTCTCGGATTTATGCTTCATTAAGAAGACATGTCCATACCTAGAGAAATCGTCTGTGAAAGTAACGAAGTATGAAAAACCGCTTCGCGCATGTGTAGACATTGGACCACACACGTCACTGTGTATGAGTCCCAAGAGCTCGCTCGCTCTTTCTCCGTGTCCAGTGAACGGAGTCTTTGTCATCTTTCCCATGAGACAAGATTCACAAGTGGCATAAGATTGATACTCGAACGGATCCAAGTATCCTTCTTTATGTAACTTATTCAACCGTGTCTCATTGATGTGACCCAGTCTACAATGCCATAAGAAAGCCTGATTGATATCTGGAGACTTTCTTTTGTGTGTATTCTGGACATTGAAAATCTGTGGTTGGTTTAATACGTATATACCATTGCTCAATGTACCTGACCCAATCAGAACTTGATTAAGGTGAATGTTTACAACATTACTTACAAACGCAAATTCATAACCTTCTTTAGAAACCAAAGATACAGAAATGATATTACAAGTTGCGTTGGGTACAAAAAAGCAATTACGCAAAACCAAAACATGCCCATCTGACATTCCCAGGTGATAGTCCCCCACGGCTTTAGCATCCATGCTAGCTCCGTTCGCAACTCTGAGGGTCATGTCACCTTCCTTCAAAAACCTACGGTTTCTCAACGCCTACAAAGAATTACAGATATGAGATCCTGATCCGGTATCCAATACCCAGGAAGTAGAGTTTATAGAAAGACAGTTTTCAATAACATACATATCTGAAGCTGAAGCCGCAACCTGCTTCAGTTCCTGTGTCCTGGCCTTCCAAGCCCTGCAATCTTTCTTCCAGTGTCCACTCTTATGACAATAGAAGCATTCTTCCTTTCCAACAAGCTTCCCCGCAATCTTTGTTGCCTTTTCCTTTCCCTTCGTACCCACTTTACTAACACCGCCTCTTGGTTTGGCGGGGGCTTTCTTCCTCTTTCCCTTGGCTTTCGCCTTGGACCTAGAGGAAGAAATCCTCCTACAAACAAAGCGGGTGTTTCCCTACCCTTCTGTAGGGTGCCCTCTGCGCTCCTCAGCAGGTTGAGGAGTTCTGAAAGTTCAACTTCCTTTTCTTGCAAGTTGAAATTCAGTATGAACTGGGCGTAAGTGGATGGAAGGGACTGGAGAATTAAATCTGTATAGAGTTCACTATCCAACGTGGTCCCAAGTTCTGCGAGCTCCTCAGTGTAGCCAATCATCTTAAGCACGTGGTCCGCTACCGATGATCCGACGGCCAACTTTGTCGAAAACAACTTCTTCGACACTTCGTATCTTGCGATACGAGACTGCTCTCCATACAGTTCTTTTGTATGGAGAAATATGGACTCGAGGTCCATATTCTCATGCCTCCTCTGATGTTCGTTGTCCATAGAGGCAAGCACGAGGCACCTGGCCTTCGCGCAATCAATCTCCCAAGTCTTACGGATTTCCTTATCCGCGACGCTGGAGGTGGGACCTGGGACGGGGGGAGCTTTGGTGGTAAGAAGATACCCCAGCTTGTCGTAAGCGATTGCCAATTTGACATTCCTGAGCCAATCTTTGTAGTTTGGCCCTGTCAGTATGTTTTTATCTAGAAGTAACTTAAGTCCAATCATTTCGAATTTGGTCGCTGCAGGGGGGAGAGAAGAAACACTTTAGCACGATGCTCTTGCAAGTTTAGAATGGTTTTTAATTTGTCTAAACAGGATGGCTCCCACTGTCTCTCGAATCCCTCCTCAAACCACAAAGGAAGAATTAGCCGGGATCAATCCCACCGCACAATACTTGCTTAACCGTTCAGCCAGGCCAGTGTCGGTACTTCGAGGGAGGTTTTCCAACGCTTTCGCGAAGTTCCTTAATTTAAGAACCTCTTTTCCCTGGGGGCGTAGCCCCGCTAACACCTTTCTAGGCACCTACTAGGTTTATAGCATTGATCGTTTAGTGAGAAATTTTCCGAGGAGTAGCATATACTCACAGTAGGATCGGGATCCAAATATCATCGCGTGACGAAAATGAAGGAATCCTACCATAATCATCACACTCCAAATGGTATGCAAATCTAGCAAGTTTCAGTACTTATGAAACTCCCGATGTGGATTTTTGCCCCATGCTCTTATGACCTTGACGAAGGTCAACAAATCATAAGTCACATGTCAAGTTCTGCCCGTCATTATCCAGGTTAATTTGAACCCACCCGTATATACCCTTGACGAAGGTCAACAAGGCAATACGACTGTCCCAAACCAACGCATCTATCTATGCTACATATGAACACCCAATAGCTACCAATCTCTATGTCTTGACGAAGGTCAACAAACATAGCTTGAATACTATTGAATATTTATACGAAACGATGGAGGGCTACGAATGGTTTTGGCGAAACCGTGAACGTAGTGAACTTGATATAATCGATGGAACGAGATAGCTTTTAGAAGGAGTGGCTCAAGCTCCGCATTTAAAAGTTAGTTTTGAAAAGAACCGAGTGGTTTTTCGAAAGTGTTCCAACGATTTTAACTTGGTTTATTATCTTGCATTAGTTCTTTTAATGCGTGATATTCTTGCATTAGTTCTTTTAATGCGTCCCATCATTTAATCCTACCATTGCAGAAAACAACCAAAATATGACGTACGCTTATGCCATTCGCATTCGCCACGGGGTCCCGTCATCACTCGTTAGGTTCCTTAACTAACGACAGAGCGGGGGCTGGGCTAGCGCGGCTGTAAAACATAAGCAACGCCTAAATAGAAAGCAATGATAGACATTACAGATCACAGATGAATACATTGGATATACTAGCAATCCGCAATCCTTTCGAGCCTGCAACGAAAAGCGGATTACACGGTCGCGGTGAATAGCCAAATACCCCACCCAAGACCCCTACGGGTGCGGCAAACTACCCGCCAAGAATTCGGCAGTTTGTGCACCCCTCCATGGGTCTATCCTAGGAGCAAAAAACAGTAAAAAGAATTATACAATGACGGCTACAACCCCGACCCGGTTGTGCGGCCATACAAATAATATTATTACATCAATTTACATTTACAATGAATGAAAGAAAAAACAAAAGCTCATCTCACATCCAACCCGGCTATTCACCCGCGACAGTCCAACACATTCATATACACAATCCAATATCAAACACAGATCATGTATAACCCCGACTAATCGACTTATAGCGATTAGCCGACGTTCAATACATGCAAGCAACACAGATATAACCAACATAGCCAAAGTGCAGTGAAGTTCGGAAAAAATACGGAATTATAGGACCCCAAAAGTGAATTTCAGTTCTGGCAAATCTGGGCACATATAATACATCTGAAAAATCCCAAAATCCCACCAGAAGAACACTGCACGAAAAACGATGCAGAGAGGAAAACAAACGGCGGCGGTTCCGCGGCACATGCCTACCTAGTGCCGCGGAACCGCGGCAGTTTAAATGAATTAGGGCATCGTTTTTCTTGTGTGTTCAAACAAAACCCTGAGCCGAATTTACAAGTATAAAGTTTTTCGTTTAGAGCAGAAAAAAATTCAACAGAAACTTAGGGTTTTGGTTTTTCCGGTTTTGCGATTTTTCGGTTTCGAACTTCCATACACTTCGCTACCAAGCTAGTTTAAGTTTAGTTAGGCTCTGATACCACTGCAAGTCCATATTGCGACCCCCGGTTCTTACGGGGAGGCGGAAACGGTATAAAAAACAAATTTTTATCGCAAGAGGCAACATGGACTAAACAAGGTCGGGATCGTGTCTAAACTAAACTAGCAAAAACGCTAAAGGGAGTTAGCTACTATGGAAGATGGTTATACCTAAACTTGAACTCCTTCTTCTTTAAACCTTGTAGAGGTTGATGGTTCTCTTCTTGTCGCCTTCTTCCGTCGAAGATGGATCCACCTCGAAGGTTCGACCTTTGGGCTCTTCCTCGATCTTTGAGTGAACTAGGGTTTCCGGCTTGCTAAACCTTGAACCTAGAATGAGTAGAGAGTGACTAGGGGTTGCTATTCTTTTAAAAGAGAAGGATTCTCAACACATGAGAAGGGTTCTCTTTTGCTAGAGGAAGAAGAAGATGAAGTGAGGAGAGAGAAGCTAAATGAGATAATGAGCAATCTTTTTCTTTCTTGCAACCATAATGCCAAAAGAAAAGAATTATCTAAATAATAATAATTCAAAATAAGAATAGTTGATGGTAATTTGGAATGACCACTATCATGCTTCTTTAAATGAAATGTAAGCATGAATCAAGGAGGATCTTTCAAAGCATGATGGTGGTCAACATTCAACCATGGTCAACAAGTCAACCATGGTCAACAAGTCAACAAAATCAACCATAACAAAATTCTCATTTAATTACTATTATTAATAGATAATCCATAAATCCATTAGGGTTTGGAAAAAGAAGACAGTCAACTGTGCATACGCACCCGTTCCGAAACCCTAATGAAAAAACTCATCCTCCGCCTCAAGCAACTGTGCATACACACCTGCATTCTCGTTCCGAGGAACAAGAATACCGAGATATAAAAGCAACCCCAAAACATATACCAGCATCTGGCTCAAACCAGAGCCTGCCAGTATAATCCGTCCGGACTCCAAACGTGCACAAGTGCGCGGATGAGAACGAACTCTGTCGCAAAACCATGCGACCTCTACTCTGTTTTGCCCAGAGGCGAATACCCTCTGTGTGGGACTCTAAAGACTCGACACTACGCTGGCAGTGGGTTTAACCACAGACCGCAAGCGGCACTAGCTGTGCGTAACGGTCCCTAAGTAGATGTCGACAAGAAGGCTGACGAGGTGAAACCCCATCTGAACTCCTACTGAGTCTGAATGTGACATTCTCCGTACAGTCCGGTCTGTTCGTCTGATACATCGCATGTCGGGCCTAGGGGGTGGTAAAACGTCAGTCCCCCAATAGCGGTACAAGTCGTGTCGGAGTGAAGCCCAAAACACCCTGAGATAACACTGGAAACCTACCAGTATATCTCGCTTGCCCTGGCCAGGGACTACTCGTGTAATGGCTCTCCTAGACACAGCGCGATGTCAACCCCCAATACCGGGAGAGACGAATCCTGTCTAACCGTCACTGCCTCCAAGTGCTTCGGGACTGCACCCAACCACTACCTGTTTGCACGACTCCTTTGAGCCGTGGTAGGGTAGTGATCAAAGTGTAGTGGGAACACACTTGAGGCGAAGTGCCAGTATCAAGTCAGCGGACTAAGCTGTACTCATGTCACCTGGGAACTGATAACTGACGATAGGTATAATACCAACCTCTCAGTTCCCGACGAGTCCTATCCAGTGTACCCGTAACCTAACGAGCACCCGTATACTATCTCCAGTACGACGTACTGATGGCTGTGGGACAGACCATCTCGCACACTGGGATGAGAAGCGCATACGCTAGTCTACTCCGGAGTATCGATGCCCTGTCTCGATAGTCCTACGACTAAGGACCTGTAAAAGGATGTGCTTATAGATTACCCAGCCCCCACCAGTGTGACTGCCATCACAACGCTGGTAATCAAGCAAAGATCCTAAGGGCTCCACTAATGCGTATAGGTGATATCGCAAAATAAACACATGTACACATTGAAGTAGAAACAAACCAAGTAGCATACTACTATATTGAGCAAGATTGTTTATACAAGGTGAATATCCCAAGCTTCCATCAAGTAATATACAAACTAGTATGATACAGTAATGGCCTCTAGGGCATATACACTAACAGATCATCGGAACACTTCAAGCTAGCATGGATTGTTCGAGTCATGGAGCCTCTCTTGAGTCCGGGAGATCGTGGATCGCGGCGAAGGGACTTCTACTCGGAGCTTGTGAAGCGAAGGAGCGGACTACAAAGGTTGTAATCCCTCACGCTTAGTTTTAAAGATATCATCTTGCATGCTAAACTCTAATAATCTAGCAAAGATCCCGTCTTTGGGTTGTTCGGCACATGTAAAATTTTATTCGGGCATGTTTGATGCTTTATGAACCTTCACAAGTGTGCCTAGGAACCCTACATATTCATCCTCATGCCGGGTCTCATAGTCTGGAACAACAGCAATGGCAAGTCTGGGTAAACAAGAACCTTCCTGTCACCGTCTTTGAGCATACCGAAGTACCTCTCGAGTGCCTGAGGTTACCCACCACATCTGCGGAGTGGCTAATGGAATGTCAAACCAGATTGGATCTTTAGGTTCTTATCAATTCTTCAGTAATCGTTCGCGGTTCTGGAATCACTTCTAGTTCTACCATACTCCCACTACTGTTTTCTGAAAAAATCCATTTTATTAAAACTGTGGCGAGTCTAGAGCAATATCACTATTGATCTTCCAGATGGTAGAAAGTCAACCCACGTCATAGCCCGGGTCAACCCACAAACAGCCATTACGGAAACGTGCCTTGAGTTATCCAGAGTCTGGTTTTAAGCATAAGTTGGACAACTCCCCGTAGCTTAACATCGTTAAGATATGAACTGTTCTATATCCAATACAGAAACAGAGGCACTGATTTAATTGGAACCAGATTCAAATCATGTAGCTGTCTCCAGTGCATATCAACTAAATGGAAAGAGGCCGATCAGCATTACTCAACTTAGGAATACTTCCAATTATGAGTAACCTGAAAGAGAAGCAAGTTCTCTTAATCATTACTATCAACTGAATACCAAACACAAGTATCTACATCTTCGATCACCTTGAAGAATCCTGATACTTGCAACACCTGGTTCTCTACTTTATTCTTATACCTATAACTTCTTAAAATTCGGACCTTGCGTTTCTACGAAACACTTGCCTAAAAACTAGAGAAGTCATAAGTAGACCGAATATAGTACGATGACCAACCCCTCTGTCCTAATGGACACTGGACAATATACAATCCTCTGTATAAGTCCTCTGAGTCTAATAACTCAAACCCTGTGCGTCGTAGGTTGAAAACTGTACTTATGGTTAAGAAGAATTACACCGCTGTTTAATGCTCCTTACCTAACCATCCACTGATATAGGTAAATATCATGGACATAATTTCAAAAAGGTATATCTCACTCTATAAAAATAGACGTACAGATATATCAATTTGAAATTAGTGCATAACAGCGGATATTCAAAACCAAATATTTGCCGTACGGCAAACTACCCAGGCGATTTCCTCAAATATCACCAATTACAATGAATTCTGATATAATGAGGATGATCACCTAATTCCAAATAACTTACTCCCACTCATCATCTGTAAAACCATACAGATGTGAAATTCATACCTGGTAAATACATACCCTGGAGCAAGTGTCTAATTGGGAAATCAGTTTTATTTTAACAGTACACAGCGAAACTGAAACATGTAAATGTTTCGAAGGGGTATCCGGGTATTCCTAGTAATGCCTCTTCCATTATCCAGATTCACAACTGTAACCGTATATTTCTTTGCCATCTCTCCAAATCCCTTCATATGTCTTTAGTCATTACCTTCTGCACACCCCTTTAGGCCAAATGGTTTTCTTCCTTCCTTACCGTTCGGCACCAGCCTATGGTTTGGAAGAAGACTATCCAATAAGCATAATGGGTGTACTGTCCTAATCCTAGGAGCACTCGCTATGCGAGAGAATGTGAAGATAAAAGACAACCGAATAAACCTTATTCCTATTTCTCCTGAACCAGAATCCATCCCCGAACTGGAACAAGTTCCTTTCGAGTTCGTATATAACCATACGATAGAGTATCCAAATAACTGTGGATCTTCGTAGTGATACGGAGTGTCCTGGAGAAATACAAAGGTGAAGTGGGAGTGGTAATGAAATACTTGGTTTGGTCGTGAATAGCAGTCGCAATTTACTTTGCCCTCCTTCTAATCCCTTTATTTGTCTTAACTTAATACTTTCTGTACACCACACTTAGGCTAATCGGCTTTCTTCATTCCCTACCGTTCGGCACCAGCCTAAGGTTTGGAAGAAGACTATCCAATAGGCGTAACGGGTGTACTATCCCTTAATCCAAGGAGCACTCACAACCTAAGAGAAGGTAAAAGGAAAATACAATTGAATAGTCCTATTCGTTTTCTCCAGAACCAGAAACCATCCTCGAATAAATTCCTTCAAGTTCGTATATAACCATACGATGGTTTTATCCAATGGATGTGGACATTCGTAGTAATACGGGGTGTCCTGGAGAAAACGGTAAAAGTAGGAGTGGCAATGAGGTATGCAACTCTGACAATCCAAAAGCTAGTGTTTAAGAAGGTTCGGTTAATTTTGGTCACTGAGTCATAGTTTAGGGTCGGGTCATGGTCGCTGCCAAAGAGAGAGAGAAAAGAAACACTCAGCGTACACTCTAACCTAGATCGGAATGGTTACCAATTTATCTAATCAGGAAACCTCCTGCCGTAACGTCAAATTCTCCTCCAAATCTGAAAGAAGAATTAGTCGGGATCACCCGATGAGAAAACCAACTCATCAGTGGGAATCGGGATCCAACTATCATCGCATGATAACATGATGGAATCCACTCACGTTATCACACTCCAGAAGGTATGCGCATATCTGGCAAGTTTCAGTTTCTTTAGAAACTCCCGATGTGATTTTTACCCTTTGCTCTTATGACCTTGACGTAGGCCAACATATCATAAGTCACATGTCAAGTTCTACCCGTCATTATCCAGGTTGATTTGAACCCACCCGTACCTACCCTTGACTTTGGCCAACAAGGCAGTACGACTGTCCCAAACCAACGCATCTATCTATGCAACAGATAAATATCCGGTAGCTACCAATCACTATGCCTTGGCGTAGGTCAAAATACATAGCTTGAATACTACCGAACATTTAACTGAAATGACGGAGGGCTACGAATGGTTTCTGGCGAAAAACCTTTAATGTAATGAACTTGATATCGTTGAAGGAACTGGATAGCTTTTATAAAAATATAGTGGCGAAAACCTTTGCTAAAGAGGTCACTCCCGGTGAAGAGATCTCGGCTCTTTCCCCATAGAATGAGGTGCAGGATATTCCAACTGAATACCACGATGCAAAGCAAAAGTAAACGACTATAGTGAAGTTATTGCCCTGACGCAAACTTCTGTCCAAGGGGTCACTCCCGGTGAAGGGATCTCGGCCCTTGCCTCGTCGACTGAGGTGCTGAATATTCATAACCGAATACCACTGTGCAAAACAAAAGTGAACGTCCTTGTAATAACAGCTTTTTGAAAAATGTTCCAACAACATCAGAATAGGTTTGTTTAGCTTACATTGATCCGAATCAATGCAGTCCCATCAATTGATCACACCAATAAAGAACGAAAATAATGATGTACGTATATGCCATCCACATTCACCACTGGGTCCCGTCATTACCCGTTAGGTTACTTAACTAACGACAGAGCGGGGACCGGACTAGCGCGGATGCAAAACATATACAACATCTACTAGTATATATATCAATATATAATATTCGCTCAAGGCGTGAGAAAATGCAACATCACAGAAATGTAATAAGCATCACAGAACAATACAGATATCTGGGATCCCCGGGTTTCATAGAGCCGCTACTGAAACCCGACGTTCCCCTAGTCGTGTGAATAGCCTGTGCAATGAAATCCTAGACCCCTACGGGCGCGGCAAGTTACCCGCCAAAACCTGAAGCGAGGCAGCCTCCTTCAGCAACGTGAATGGACCACCCAGCACTTTACGGAATCCGGTAACTTGGGCACCCCTCCTTGGGTCAACCTGTACCCCCTACGAGTGCGGCGAATAGCCCGCCAATTCTAGAGTGAAGCCCCCTCCGTCTCAACGCCATGAGATGCGGGCCCGTTGCCCTTTAGAACCCGGCTACCCGTGCACCCCTCCGTGGGGTAATCCTAGTACAGAAAGTAAAAATATACATACAACGGGTACATCTACCTTAGCCCGGTCATGCCCTAAAAGAATAATATAAAAACAGGTAGTGACAGCAGTCCACATGTCGGACGCTTGCCCCGCAATATCAAATGTACATAATAAACCAAACTGTACTACCATTGCATCCAGGCTATCCACCACGACAATCCGCAACATCACAGCACAACACAGAACATCAACGTGAATGTCACGTTCGCAAATCCGTCTAAAAGGGCTATAGCAGTTGACAGGATTTACCGATTAAGTGACATTCACGGTCGCAGATATAATGTAAATACTATGAACTAATATGTTTAAAATTTTCGATCGACTAAATTTACCGAAGTGGGCCCCAAGCACAACTGTAGCACTCAAAATAAATCTGGGCCCAAACAGAACATACCAAAAACCCTATTTCCATGTCAGAAGCCCACTGTAAAAATTTGGTGCTGTGAACAGTTTAAATGGCGGCGGAACCGCGGCCAATGCGTGGGTTTGGCCGCGGTTCTGCGGTGGAACAGTGCCATCGAGCTACCAAATTTTCACAGAATGCATAAAAAACCCTGCACGTATTTTTACAATGTACCAAATAATTTTTAGAGCACTGGAAAAATTCGACAAAAACATGACATGGAAACGCGGTTTTTGGAAAATCCGTTCGATCGAACTTGTAAACACGTTAGACCAAGCTAGACTAGGTTAATGGCGTGGCTCTGATACCGGTGTAAGTGCACGGCAGTGTCCCGGCTGTTAGTTATATGTATGCCCTAGAGGCCATTACTGTACATAGGATGTATATTGTAGTGGATGCTGGGACATATATAGGGAGGACTTTCTTGCTCGATATGATAGTATGCTATCTGGTTGAACTTTACCTTAACGTGTATACTGATTATCTCTCTGTTACATGTTGGTAAAGCCCTTAGGATCTGTACTTGACTACCTGGACTATGATGCGGATCATACTAGTGGGGACATGGTAGTCCATAAGTACATCCTTCAAAGTCCCTAGTCGTGGGTGTATCGAGACGGGGCATCGATATGCCAGAGTAGACTAGCGTATACCTTCTTGACCCATACAGATGGGCGATGGATGATCCCATATCCATCGGTGTTTGACATCAGAGGAGATATACGGGTGCTCAGTAGAGACTGGGTACACTGGACGGACTCGCCGAGAACTCCCAGATGGTATTATACCTCACGTCAGATGGCAGTTCTCTGGTGACACTGGTACAGAGTAGTCTGTTGACCCGAGATCGTCATAGAGTCTTGTGTGGTTCCCACTGTGCTTTGATTTCCATCTTACCACGTCCAAGAGGGCGTGCAAAACGGTGGTTTTTGGGTACAGTCCCGAGTCACATGGAGGCAATGAGCGATAGGAGGGGATTCGTCTCTCCCGGTATAGGGGGTTGATGTTGCGCTGTGTTCGATTGGCTATAACAGGAAGTCCCTGGCCAGGACTGATCAGAGAATTGCTGGTAAGTGTTACCAGTAGTTTCTCGACCCGTTATGAGCCTCATATCGACACGACTTATCGAGCTATTGGGGTCTGACGTTTACCACCCCTAGGCAAGATATGCGACATATCAGACGATCAGACCGGACTGTACGGTAGTGTTACTGGTCGGATTCACTGGAGTGTGAGCGGGCTTGCTCGTCGATCTTCAGATCGCTCAATACCCGGGTGGCCGTTACGTTTAGCAGACCGCTTGCGGCTTGTGGGTGTTTGATATGATCATCACCTGCTGCCGGCGTATTGACGAGTCTTTAGAGTCCTACACAGAGGTTTCCTGGCTCAAGCGAAACGAAATAGGAGCGCATATGAGATATGTGCGGGACCGAGAATAATACGTGTATGTGATACCGTATTTCATTCTCACGATGAATGTATCGATTAGGTTATATGCGATATACCCTAATTATCGAATCAAGGGTTGATTCGATAAACCGATGCATTGAATACTAGTCGGTTGTGTGCGACATGACCGGATCATTGAATCAAGTGTTGATTTAATGATTTAATGCATGATAATATATTTGATATATTACTTTGCGTTAACTAGTATTGGTTCACTTTATATGGATTTTCTCACTTGTATTGTGCACATTGTATATGTGATATACATTTGTACATTTGCTTGTATCATGTTTGATGATACATGATTGTTTAAGTGTATGTTAAGAATAAACCATGGTTATTTATATGATTAGGGTTTTATTTCCTTTTCTTATTTATTTATCTATTTATTTATTTTGGAAAATGTAAAGCAAATGAGAAAATGGTGGCTTCTTTTGTTTTGTTCATGAAGCTTCATGAAGACTTTGACCAAGTTACCATTTTGTCTCATGCTTAACCCTAACCATCCCACTAACCATGATTTACTCTCTACACTTGACCATGGTTCAAGTTATGATAAGGATTATATTTCTTTTCTTTTTTGAATTATTCTTATCATAACATTTCTTCTTCTTCTTCCTTGAACTCAAGAAGAAAAAGCTTTCTTCATCAATGGTGAATTGAGCAAACAAGTGAGAAATCCAATTCTAAAGTCTACCCACTTCCTATTTCTTCATCCTCTACCTCTTGCCAAGTAGTAGAGTGTGTTTCCTTCACAAGTTTTAGGGCTTGGTGAAGGTGGAGCTTGATTTAGCGATGCCTCGACGTAGATCATCTTCGGCATGGACATCGACGACCTAGCTCGCTTTTTCTCCGACGAAGCCGACTCTAGAGCCCGGATTTGATTTGGACAGCGGAGAGGACCTCGTTGCGGAGCTATGGAGGTGGAGCACCGGATCTACAAAGGTTGTATTTCCGTTAAACTTTTAGTTAAGTGTTAACTAGTTAGGTTTTCGCCTAGATATCTAGCCGACGATCCGTAGTTTAGGGTTTGTAGGCACCGTAGAATTTGAAATTGGCATGTTCGATGCCTTGTGAGACCTCTTGGGAGTGCCTAGGAACCCTACACCGGCCGTCTGTACGAGGCCAAAATGCGGAATACAAAAACTTTTCTATAAACTAGAGCCGGCGCTACCGCGGACTTTAAACCCGGATCGGGCCATTAACCTACTCCTAGCTAACTAGAGAAAGGGTAGAATCCTATACCGAGCGATCCGTGTCCTTCGGTCTTCGGCCTCTATCCCGATCTCCTCACGGAATCTCCCGGTCTTCACCTCCTCGTCGGAAAGGGCACCACATCGCCTGGTTCTTTTACGGGCTCCTACCTTTGGACCGAGGCAACTCGGGCACGAAGTTGGCGAGTCGACGTGTCTAAGGATGCTGTAGGTTATACGTAGATCACCATGTCTCTAGGGGTTGTTTAAGTTGCCATTTTGGAAGTAGGAAAGGAGATGTGAATTTTGTGATGGCTAAGGAACCTTTTTGCAAGCAAATGAGAACAAAATCCCTTACTAAAATTTTGGACAGCCCCTTCTCAAAGAATGGCCGGCCAAGCTCAAGAGAGAGGAGAATGAATGAGTGAGACAAATGTTGTGTAGGGAGAGAGGGAATAATGCAAGAGAGAGAAAAAGTTATCATGATGAATAATGATCACAAAAAGGTCTCCTTCTCATCAACCATCTCATCTCATAAAGTAAACAATGATGAATAAAAGAAGTCAAGGGATGGTGCACAATCATGAAGCAACCATGTGCCACTAAAAGTCTTCTCCATTATAAAATGCACAATTGCAAATAACCTCCTCCACCAAAATTCAGCCAAAGAAAGAAACAAAGGAAAATGGCCGAAACCGAAAAGCAAACTGGCAACTTCAGAAAACCGATCCCGTAATAAATTACAGGAAAACCCCGCGACTGTATATACATACTCGCATTTGTATTGCGACCGAATACAAATACAATGAGACAAGATCTACACTATACAATACTAGGACCCGGCTTAAACCAAAGCCCGCTAGTATTATCCGTCCGATCATGATCCGTGCAATACCGCACGTACATGATCGAACCCTGCCATATCTCCATACGGCCTCTACAGTGTTTCGCCCGAAACTTGAGAAACTGTCTGTGGGGGACTCTAAAGACTCGTCAATATTTTGGCTATGGATTTAACCACTAGCACGTCAGAGGTATTAGCCATACGTAACGGGCCACCAGCTATTGACCGAAAGGGACGTTGACGAGCGAACTCATCCTGACACCCTACTAAGCCTGTCAGTGACGATATCCGTACAGTCCGGTCTGTTCGTCTATGAGCATCGCATGGCGGGCCTAGGGGGTTGGTAAAAGTCAGGCCCCCAAAAGAGGTACAAGTCGTGTCGGTGTGTAGCCTTGAACACCCTGAGATACTACTGGAATACCTACCAGTAAATCTCCTGTCTTGGCCAAGGACTTTGTGTAATGGCTCTCCTAGACACAGCGTGACCTCACCCCCAATACCGGGAGAGACGAATCCCTGCAGATCCGCTCACCGCCTCCATGTGGCTCGGGACTGTACCCAACTAAAACCTGTTTGCACGACTCCTTTGAGCCGTGGTAGGGTAGTAATCAAAGTATAGTGGGAACTCACACGAGACAAATGACGATCTCAGGTCGATGAACTAACCTGTACACATGTCACCAGGGAACTGCTATCTGACGTCTGGTATAAGACCAACTAGCATGTTCCCGGCGAGTCCTGTCCGGTGTACTCATAACCCAATGAGCACCTGTATACATCTTAGGTGAACCAACTGACACCAGTGGCTTGTGAGACCGGCCACCGCCTCTCGTCGGGGTCTCAACTGTATACACTAGTCTACTCTGGAGTATCGATGCCCTGTCTCGAAAACTCCCACGACTAGGGACCTTTTAAGGATGTGCTTATAGACCCCAGCTCCCACGTATATGATCGCCATCATACTGCTGGCCGTCAAGCAGGAATCCTAAGGGCTCTATCAACGCGCAATAGTGACCTGTAAGGTCACCTAAAGTAGTACACGATGATAAAGATAAACCAGATAGCATACCATCATCTTGAGTAAGACTGTCCTACTAGGATAGGTCCTACCTCAATCATTGCAATCACGTGCCTGTGATCCAATAATTGACTCTGAGGGCACTATCTCCAACAAAGAGTATCTCCAATTTATCTTATGCTGTTGTACAAAGCGGCTGATTTTGTAGCTTCTGTAGGATGGCCTATTATCCGAGATAATTCGTCGTGGGGTGCCGAACCGATAGATGACATGTGTCTTGAAGAAATGAAGGATATTCTCCGCCTTCACTTCCCTTAGTGGTACTGCTTCTGCCCACTTAGAAAAGTAGTCGGTCATTTCCAGTATGAACCGATTTCCTTTGGACGATGCTGGTTCAGTGGGGCCAATTATATTGGTCCCCCACATTTCGAATAGCCAGCTAGCTACCATTGGGTGTAGCGGGTTTGGATGCTGGTGGATGAAGTCCTCAAGAATTTGGCACGGGTGACACTGCTTCGCATATTCGAAGCAGTCCTGAATCATTGTGGGCCAATATAACCCATTCTTTTGATCTTCAGCTTCATTTTTGGCCCAGCTTTATAAGAACCGCAGAGTCCGTCGTGAGTTTCTTGGACGACTCTCTTCGCTTCTTCTGGTCCCAGACATCTTAGCCACAGACATTCGAGTGATCTCTTGTTTAGAGTATCATTGACTAAGGCGAAAGACATAGATCGTTTCATGAGGTGATGTCTAAACGACGCATTTTTAGGCGTTCGTTGGAATTTGAAGTAGTATATGAAGAATTCCCTCTAATTCTTGATCTTTTCTTCGTCCTTTATTTAGAGGGCTACTTGTTCGGTCGTTTATTTTCCTTCGGATGGCTCTATTAAGTCCTCCGAAGATATATCTGTCGGCGTGAGAACCCGGTGGCTTGGCACGATAATCCTTACGTCGTCGAGGTCTTCGTCGGCCAATTCCTTAGCCAAATTGGCTAATGCATCCGCCTTACCGTTTTCCGCCCGCGGTATACTCTCCAAGATGTAGGAGGGGATTTGTGCTAGGAGTTGCTGCACTCTTTCGCTGTACTTTATCAGATCCGGCTTACACGTCTGATAGTCTCCGTTTACTTGGCTAACGATCAGCTGAGAGTCTCCGTATATGAGGAGGTCTTTGATTCCCATGTCAACGGCGATCTCAAGACCTGCTATCAAAACTTCATATTCAGCTTCGTTATTATTCTTCGGCTCCGTTAAGGAGTAGGCGTAACAAAATATCCCTCCTTGTGGAGTCACGAAGATAAGGCTCACCCCGGCTTTGATTATAGGGGTGTTTTTCTTTCGCCTCTTCATGGAAGATACTCCATCGAAGTAGAGTTCCCATCGGGGATCATTTTCTTCCTTCTCTCCTTCAATTGTGTCGAACGCATATTCATCCGGCAACTCGCAATTTAAGGAGGAGTCGGCCGGTATCTGATGCTCTGCGAGAAAGTCGGCGATGGCCCGGCCTTTCACTGCTTTGAGAGGTCGATACGTTATCGAGAACTCCATCAGGAGGAGGTCCCATTTGGCAAGCCTTCCTGTTAGTATGGACCTTGACATCAAATATTTGAGAGGATCCACCTTTGATATGAGATGGACCTCATGTACCAAGGCGTAATGTCTGAGCTTCGTTATCGCGAAGATCAGTGCCAGGCAATACTTTTCAATAGGGGAGTAGTTATTTTCTGCCCCTATATGAACTCGGCTCAAATAGTACAAAGCTCTCTCCTTTTCTTGATTCTTCTCTTGTGCCCATAGCACGCTTAGAGAACCCTCAAGGGCTGTTGTATATAAGATAAGGGGCTTTCCCTTAACCGGAGGGGTCAATACCGGCGGATTTTGCAGATATTGCTTGATTTCGTCTAGTGCATTTTGGCACTTTTGATCCCAGATGAATAGGGTCCCTTTCTTTATCAGATGACTGTAGGGACGACATTTTCCGGAGAGGTTGGTTATGAACCACCGGATATATACGAGCTTTCCTTGAAGGGATCGCAACTGTTTGAGGGCCCTTGGCGTGGGCATTTCCGTAATTGCCTTGATCTTTGAGAGATCGATTTCGATAACCCGGTGCCGTATGATGAATCCTAGGAATTTGCCTAAGGAGACTCCAAACGCGCATTTCAGAGGATTCATCTTCAGATTGTACTTCCGAAGGCGTTGGAACACTACGTTTAGATGTTCCCAATGTTCCTCGTAAGACTTGCTCTTCACCACCAGGTCGTTGATGTAGCATTCGACAATCTCTTGGATGAGATCAACGAAGATCGTCGTCATGGCCTTCTGGTAGGTAGCGCTAGCATACTTTAAGCCAAAAGGCATCACCTTGTAGCAGAATATGCCCAGCAAAGTCCGGAAGGCGGTATGCTTTTGGTCTTCAGGATGCATTTTTATTTGGTTGTATCTTGAAGATCCATCCTTAAAGGAGAAGACCACATGGGTAGACGTGTTATCGATCATCAGCTCGGTAATAGGTACTGGGAAGTCATTCTTCGGGCAAGCTTTGTTGAGGTCCCGAAAGTCCATGCAGATGCTCACCGTCCTATTTTTCTTCATCACCGGGACGATGTTAGCAATCTAGTTAGGGTATTGAACCTCTTAGATGAAGCCGGAGTCGATTAGTTTTTTGACCTCAGCATTTATACACATCTCAAGTTCGAGCCACATTCTTCTTGGCGCTTGTTTGACTGGCTTTATGTCCGGCGATATAGCCAGTTTGTGTACTACCTTTGGATCTAGACCCGGCATTTCGGAATAGTTCCATACGAAGCAGTCTTTATACTGCATGAGCACGTCTTTTAACGTGGCTACCTATTTTTCAGATAGTAGCTCAGTGACGAACGTCGACCTCGGATCATTTTCCGTCCCTAAGTCAATTTTCTTTAAGTTGTCCACTGTAATGTGTATCCTGTCTTCCAGCTCTTTTGGTGCTGGTAGAAGCTCTGAGATCACCTCGTCCTCGTCTTCATTTGCGAAGCACTTGAAGGGGTCATCTATAGTCTCATGCCCTCTCTCCTTTGTGAGTGTTATCACATGGAAGGTACGGGTTCGCTTCCATCCTTGATATTGAGTTGGTCCTATTCTCGCGGTTTAGGTTCTCTTTGGCTCATGCTTTTACGGCGGGGTTACCATCCAGCTGTCAGATAAAGCGAACTTGCCTTATTGATACTGGTCTTCGACCCAGTCTTTAAAGGTGAAGCAGTTTTTAAGGGGATGACCTATTGCTCGGTGATAGGAGCAATAATCCGGGTGATGGCCCTCGTTTATTTGTTCAGGGCGCCGAGACTATGGAAGTGTCATCATTTGGTGTTTCATGACAAGGTTGAATATTTTCCTCATCTTGTCTTGGGGGAAAGAGTATTCCCGACCCATCTTCTTTATAAAGGACGGGTTCCAATCAACTTTTTCTCGATTGCACGGCTTCTTGGATCCGCTTCGTAGTTTTCGAACGTTATTTGCGCTCTTTGTCCTGTTTTTGCCTATATTTCGGGATTTTTCCTTTTTGCAAGGACATACAGCGAGCTGGGGATGGAGGGCATTGTAGTCTTCTTTTTCCGCAAACTGCTGATTGAGGCATTACGTCTTGGCTTTTCCATAGATAGCCATTTCACGGCTGTGCTTGTCTCGGCTCCTTTGACAAGCCTCTTCTATTAGCTTGTCTATTTGTTCTTCGAGCGACGGACTCAACATTTTTAGAGCGGAATTTCGCTCTGCTTCAACGTCACGTCCATTCGGAAGAGCATTTTCCTCTTCCTTGGAGCTGTCTATGACACAACGGCTGTGGAACTGCTCCCGTCTTCTGGATCGAACGTATCTGAGCCCGGTTGTCTCCATCTTCCCATGGAGATAAGACATTTAGATCTGATCAAGGTGGTGAATACCTAAGTGCCGAGTTCTGATCGAGGTGGTGAATACTTAAGTGTCGAGTTCCTGGATTACTTAAAAGAGAATGGAATTCTCTCTCAACTTACTCCTCCATACACACCTCAACACAACGGTGTATCGGAAAAACGGAACCGAACCTTATTAGATATGGTACATTCCATGATGAGTAACGCTGAGTTACCACGATCCTTCTGGGGTTATGCACTAGAATCAGCTGCATATCTTTTGAACAAAGTTCCTACTAAGTCAGTGCCTACCACACCATATAAGATGCGGAGTGGGAAAAAACCCTATCTTACGTATCTAAAGATATAGGGATGTCCAACTTTTGTAAAAAATCAGCATGCAGATAAGCACGAGGCACGCTCAGTACTGTGTAAGTTTGTGGGATACCCAAAGAACTCCAGGGGGTATCTTTTCTATTACGTGGGGGAACAAAAGGTCTTTGTTTCTCGGCATGCCCACTTTTTGGAAACTCAATTTCTTGAAAAAGAAATAATTGGGAGCGCAATAGAACTAGAAAAAATTCCAGAACCACAAACTATTACTGAAAGCATGGTGGAACCAGAAGTTTTGAAAGAACCAGACATCCCCGCGCCACTCCACAGGACTAGTACGCAGTCTCATCCTTCCGAGAGATACTACGGTTTTATCATAGACGGGAATAGAGAGGATTGCATCATTGACGTTGATGAGCCAACTAGTTTCCAGCAAGCCATTAGGAGCAGAGATGTAACATTTCGGAAATTTAGAAATAAATAAAATTAATTAATTAAATAATAAAAATGTTAAATTCAAAAGTTATTAAAACCAAATAAGACATTTTCATAAGTAGTATGTGAAATTAATAATTAAAAATTTACTATGTAACATAAATAAATTATATGGGTTTTAGTGTGAAATTTAGCTTCATTTTAATTAAAATGGTGTTATATAATAACATAGGTAGTGAGGGGTTTTGTGTAAAGTTTAGGAAATTGTGCAAACTTAGGATTTTGAGGGTGTAAGTGAAAAAGAGGAATAGATAATGTTTAGCTCAGAATTATCACAAGAATAAAACAAATTGAAGTGATAAAGGTTAGACATCACCTACTTGCATGCACACTTCATACACAACACCTCCTCCTTACATGAAACAACCACACCCTTATTGGTGACACCTCCTCCTACACCTCACCTTTTTCCTTGACCATATATCATATGTTCAGATCATTTTAGCCAAATAAAAATCAGAAAAATTCAAAAGAAAGAGAAAGAAAACACTAAGAACTCATAAAAGAAAAATAAAAAAGAAGAGAGAAGAGAGAAGAGAAGAAGAACTTGGCTAAGGATTTCACCATCAAGATAGGAGCTAAGGGTATCTTGGAGGAAGCCTTTCAACCATCCTCAGTGGGTAAAATTCCTAACTCAGTAGATTTAGTTTTGAAATTGTAAAATTTTAGAAATCGAATATCGTATTCTAGGTAAAACTTAGCTCTGTGTTAATCTGCTGTAGTTTAAATGATAACTACATTGACCAAACGATGCCCTAATATTGTATGTTGGACTTAGAACAAACCCTAGGAGTACGAACCCCTATGGTCGGATTTGGGCCGACGAGAAGAAGGGCATATCCGGCGTCGCCGGATTTCTGGGGAAGTTTGGTGTTTTGGGTTTTAGGGTAGGTCTCTGTGTAGGGGTTAGGATAATTTGGTATTGTTTATTTAAGTTAATTTAACAGTATGTAAAATCTGGGAATTAATATCTGAAATGAGGTTAAAACGTTTAAAATACGACACGGGAAATACGTAACGCGTTCTCTTTTCTGTTACGAAACAGCGTTTGGTTAAAATCCAGTTAAAATAAGTGTTAGATAGTTTGCAATAGTCGTACGTGGTATAGTTAATGCGTACAACTCGTATTTTCATATTTCGCCGTATCGAAGTTAGCCGTTTTCTTATACAAGTTAATTTCGATGTTAGATTCAAATACGGAAACTTCGAAGGCCACAAGGAAAGGAAAAGGATTGGCGATTTCTCAGTTGTACGACGTATTCCCGTGAGTAGACTAAATATCTACCGGGGGATTTTTTGTGGATGGCGTGATACGCCCGTAACTTAAGTTAAATGAAATGTGCTTTTACATATAACTTGAACATATGCATTCATACATATATATCCATTGTCATGTTAATAATTGTTAGAACACTGCACAATTATCGACGAGTCATGCTGCACATGCATGTACCTACATGTTACACTACACCACGTCGATATTACATGTCACTTTCACACTTAGTATTTTTCCTGTTAAATGTGATTCCTATCATACCTTAAACGTCGATATAAGTGGCATTTGTATTTTCGAGGATTTGTGGTTTTAAGTTTTCATAAACTATTGCGTAAAATCAGTGATTTTCATGATTATGTGTCACGTCCACCATGAGATGTCGTTTTTATGATTTGGTTTTATTCCGAACCGAGTTCGGGGTCATACGGTTGCGGATTTACAATTTTATCAAGACCGAGTCGGGGGGCATACAGTTGGATACATGGTGGATCCGGTCGAGACCGAGGGGCAGGATAGCCGCACTTTAGGTGGGGAGCCTAACAAGGATACTCGATACCGGAGATAGTTGTGAACACGGCAGATATCTAGATGATACCGATCGGTGTTATTGAGAAACATGATCGTTCGGGAAACGATCCCTGATGAAATACCGAAGATTTATGTCGATGTTAGACACGGAAAATTGAACCTGATTGGAAAATAATTGATGAGATTTTAGTTTTGATTTATACATTGAGTAGTACATATTCATTCTTCCACCTGTTATCATGCATCACATTCATTACTGTTGATAGTAGTTCTAGTTCGTCATACTTACATTATCAGCCGGTATATGTTAGTCTTATTCACTGAGTTGGCAACTCACCCCCGTTGTGCCATAGTTCCTTGCAGGAGTCGAGTGGACGGTTAGCAGCAGTGCAGATCCACTTATCAGATTTTATCGCATCTTTTGCTAGGTGGGTTACATATATAGTAACCTTCTCTTTTAGTATTGTATATTGAATCTAGAATATCTCCATCAGACCCTGTATTATGACTTAGAACGAGAGGTGGTTGTATGTATATTATTGACAGATGAGATCGATTAGTTATATTAAATGATATTTTTTTTACTTATGTCTGAGATTCTTATTGATAAAGTTGTAGATTTATTTCCGCTGTTGATATTGTTGATCCCAACTAGGGATGCCACCAAATTAAATACTTTATAACTGCTTTTATTATGAATTCAATATAGATTTACTGTTATGATCTTAATTACTTAAAACTGTGATTTTTACTTAAAAACTAAATTTTCCTAAAAATTCCGCAAAAGGGTTTTTGATCTTGGTTTTTGGCTTACTCGGGTTGTGTAGATATCTTTAGATATTATACAATCTAAGTGCCGGTCACATCCAAACTTTAGGTCGTGACAAGAGACTCGGTAAAATGGCTGGATGCAATGCGGACCGAAATGGAGTCCATGTACACCAACAAAGTATGGACTTTGGGCATTGTTCCAGAAGGGGTAAAACCCGTATGCTGCAAATGGATCTTCAAAAAGAAGATTGGTGTAGATGGATAGGTTGAAACCTATATAGCTAGACTTGTTGCAAAATGTTTTCATCAATGACCTGGTTTAGACTATGATGAAACCTTTTCTCCAGTGGCTATGCTCAAATCCATTCGGGTCCTTCTTACTATTGCTGTCTTTCATGATTATGAAATTTGGCAGATGGACGTAAAGATCGCTTTTCTGAATGGAAATTTGGAACAGTATGTTTATATGGATCTGCTGGAGGGTTTCATAGAGAGTGGGAGCAGCGGATGAGTGTGCAAGTTGCTTAAATCCATTTATGGATTAAAAAAGGCATCACGGAGTTGGAACATCTGTTTTGATGAGACGGTCAAGAAATTCAACTTTATCAAAAATCCAGATGAACTATGCATTTACAGTAAAATTGTAGCAAGAACTGTGGTATTTCTCGTCTTGTACATGGATGGCATTCTCCTGATAGAAAATGACATTTCTATGCTATAATCAGTCAAAAGATTCTTGTCACAAAGATTCTCCATGAAGGACCTAAGTGATGTCTCCTACATTCTGGGGATCCAGATCTATCATGATAGATCTAAAAGGATATTGGGACTTTCACAGTCAAGATACATCGACACCATACTGAAAAGATTTAGTATGAAAGATACAAAGCGCGGTAATCTACCGGCTTGTCACGGAATCACTCTCTCCAAACAGATGTCTCCCAAGACTAATTTGGAAAGGGATCGCATGACTATTTTACCCTACGCTTCTGCGGTAGGCTCTATAATGTATGCAATGTTTTGTACCAGACCAAATGTAGCTTACGCACTGAGCGTTGTAAGCAGGTATCAGTCAAACCCAAGGGAGAAGCACTGGGCAGCAGTTAAGAACATTCTCAAGTACCTGAGAAGGACTAAGGAGATGTTCTTGGTGTACAGCAGTGAAGACCTCCAGATCGAGGCCTTCACCGACTCTAGCTTCCAGAGTGACAAGGATGACTCCAGGTCTATGTCGGGTTATGTCTTTACCCTCAATAGAAGGGCGGTCTGTTGGAAGAGCTCCAAGCAGGACACCGTTGTTTACTCGATGATGGAAGCGGAGTATATCGCTGCATGTTACGCCGTGAAGGAAGCAGTCTGGATGAAGAAGTTCATTACAGAATTTCAGGTGGTTCCGTCTATTGTTGATCCAATACCTCTGTATTGTGACAACAACGGGGCTATAGCTTTACCGAAGGAACCAAGGTCCCATCAGAAGTACAGACATATCTTAAGGCGGTACCACCTGATCAGGGAGATCGTTGATCGTCGGGAGATCATTGATCGCGGGGAGATCGAGGTGCGGAGAGTAGAGACAGATAACAACATTGCAGATCCACTCACTAAGGCCATCCCTCAGACACAGTTTGAGAGGCTAATCGAGATGATAGATCTACGATATACCAATATATGGCCCTAGTGCAAGTGGGAGATTGTTTGTGATATATGCCGTAGAGGCCATTATTGTATAATACTGGTTTGTATATTGCATTTTGGAAGCTTGGGATATACACAGATATAATAACAGTCTTGCTCAAAATGGTAGTATGCTACTTGGTTTGATTCTACCTCAATATGTGTATATGTTTGTTTTAGCATATCGCTAATACACATTGGTAGAGATCTTAGGATCTTTGCTTAAATACCAGCGTTGTGATGGAAGTCATACTAGTGGGGGATGAGTAGTCTATAAGAACATCCTTATACAGGTTCTTTGTCGTAGGATTATCGAGATGGGGTATCGATACTCTAGAGTAGACTTGTGTATACGCTTCTCATCCCAGCAGGGAAGATGGTCTGTCCCACAACCATTGGTATGTTGTACCGGAGATAATATACAGATGCTCATTGGGTTATGAGTTACACTGGATGGATTCATTGGGAACTGTTGGTTGGTATTATACCTATCGTCAGGTAGCAGTTCCCGGATGGCATGAGTACAGGTTAGTCCGTTGACTTGACATCATTATTCGTCTCGAGTGTGTTCCCACTGTACTTACTACCGTACCATGGCTCAAAGGAGTCTTGCAAAAAGGTAGTAGTTAGGTGTAGTCCTGAAGCACTGGAAAGCAGTAGTGGTTAGATAGGATCCGTCTCTCCCGGTATTGGGGGTTGCTATCGCACTGTGTTCGAAAAGCTATTACACAAAGTCCTTAGCCAGGGCAAGCGAGATTTACTGGTAGGTACTCCAGTATTTTCCCAGGGTGTTTTGGGCTCTATTCCGGCATGACTTATTGTGCGATTAGGGGTTTGACGGTTACCAACCTTAGGCCCGATATGAAATACTCTTAGACAAACATACCAGACTGTACGGAGATTGTCACAGATAGGCTCAGTAGGAGTTTAGATGAGTTTGCTCATCGGCCTTCTTATTGACAGACACCTGGGTAGCCGTTACAGCAGCTAGTATCGTTGACGGACTTGTAGTTAAACCCACTGCCAGCATACTGTCGAGTCTTTAAAGTCCCACACAGAGGGGTTCCCTGCTTCGAGCGAAACGATATAGAGGCCGTACGGTTTTACGGCAGGGTTCCGATCATATACATGTACTGGCTACACTGATGATGTTCGGACGGATAATACTAGTGGGCTTTGGTTTAAGCCGGATTCTAGTATTATATTATTGGACTATTATTATCTCATTGTATTCGTATTTTTAGAAATACGAATATGGGTATATATATACGGTGAGGGTATTCTTGTAATTTCATAAGAGATGCTTCTAGAAGGGGACATCTCATTATTAGGATTTGTCTATTTTTAGAAATAGATCAATGAGGTGGAAATTGGAGATTTTTTTGGCATGGGGTGAAGCATGGCTTATTATATTTGTTTATTGGTTTGTGTTTACTATTGAAGCATGGTTGCTATTTTCAATTGAAAAATAATCCATGTTTCATGTGAGATAATGAGTGAGCCATTCTTCACTTGCCATAACCTTAGCTCATTTGCATTTTCACACTCTCTTTCCATTTTTCTCTCCTTCCTCAAGACCTAAAACCTTCACATGTGTTGTGAGCCATTAGGTTTCTTGAGATAAAATACTCTATTAGATACTCTACATCTTCTAAGCTACCTAGCTTAGCGAACTAGGTACCTTAGTTACCTCAGTTTAGTGGTTGGAGCTTGAAGTATAGACTCTCAGACAGATCATCTTCGACACGAGGAGGCCGACGATCAAGCGCGATCCGGATCTTCGAGGAGCTCAAGGAGAGGAGGAGAAGAAGACCGAAGGACTAGAGTCAAGGAGTATAAATACTTATCATAGTAGTTAGAACCTCCAAGTAGTATTGCTCGTTAAGGTTTCTGTTAAGATTCTGGAGTTAAAGTTAGTGTTGCAAAGTATGAAAAAATCGTTTTTTGTAAATTCCACCTCCCTACAAGTGCGTGGGGTGTGCAACATTGACTTACAGGCTCTGAACATCAAAGGGTGGTTGGTTTATTGCAACCACTTCCGATTCCTCAGTGGAAGTGGAAACATATAACCATGGATTTCGTGACCGCTTTACCATGGAGTCCAAAAGGCAATAATGCAGTTTGTATGATTTTTGATCGATTAACCAAGGCAGCTCACTTTATAATGTTTCGAGTTGGTCAGTTGAAGAAAGCTTTGGTAGAGCGGTATATGCAGGAGATTGCGAGATTGCATGGAGTACCCATGAGCATCGTTTCCGATCGTGATACTCGATTTCTATCACACTTTTGGAGAAGTGTACAGGAAAGTTTGGGGACTCGCTTAAAATTTAGCATGACCTATCATCCTCAGACAGATGGCCGGTCTGAAAGAACATTCAAAACTCTTGAAGATATGTTGAGAGCATGCATGTTAGACATGGGAGGATCATTTGCACTTGGTGGAGTTTTCATATAATAACAGTTTTTAGGTGACTATACAGATGGCTCCATTCGAAGCATTATATGGTCGCAAGTGTCGCTCGCCCATTTGTTAGGACTATGTTGGAGAAAGAAGATTGTTGAGATCGGAACTCATTGTGCAAACTGTGGAGAAAGTTAACTTGATCCGTAATCATATGAAGGTGGCACAGGATCAACAGAAAGTTGGGCTGATACTGGAAGAAAACCTTTGGAGTTTGTTGTTCATGATCTTGTATTCTTGAAGATATCACCGACTAGAGGAGTAATCCGATTTAGTAGTTGAGGCAAGCTTATTCCTCGACTCGTGGGGCCTGTCGATATCAACAAGCTTGTTGGAGAGGTAACTTATCGATTGGCTTTACCACCATCCTTAGCGGGTGTTCATGACGTGTTTCATGTATCTCAACTCTGTATGTATGTTTGAGATGAGACACACGTCCTAAATCACTCGGAATTGACATTGAGAGAAGATTTGACTTATAAAAAGTAACCGATGACGATTGTGGATCGACGAGAAAAGGTCCTCAACAATAAGGTTATCTCTCTAGTACTTGTTTCATGGGGGAATCGTTCACATGGAGAATCTACTTGGGAATGTGAAGACGAGATTTGACAGAAATTTCCATACCTCTTTTCTTAGATTCAAGTTTTCTTGTCTTTTCTTGTTCCGGGAATTTCGAGGACGATATTCGTTTGTAGTTGTTCCTGCAAAAAATTTTTGTCTCAAAACTTGTTGTTCCCTTATAAAAATAAAGGGGAAGATCCACGTGTTAAACACGTATACCCGCATGCAAAGTATGTAACTATCACATCAGATAAGATTAAATTCTTGAGCGCCTCACGTATTTCCCATGTGAGCGCCAATGCCAGCCTCTGTCAAGATTAAATTCTATAGTGGCGCCTCACGTGGAACACACGTAAGCGCCGGCATGAAAAACACGAGAGTGACTACTTATAAAAGAATTAAATTCTTAGACGGCGCCCTCATGCATAGCACGTGAGCGTTAGCGCCCAAATTAAAGAGGGTAGATTTAAATTCTACATGGAAAATATTTCCCTAAAATCTGGGATATTCTCTGTTAAACAGAGCCGTTTGATCAAAAATCCAATTGTGATAATAAATCATCAAAATGATAGAATTAAATTCTATTAGGGAAAAAATATCTTCCTGATCAAATATTCTCTGTTAAACGGAGAGCCGTTGGATCAAAGATCCAACGGTGATGATTCTATTTAGGAAATATTTTCCTTGATCTTTCTAATATGAAAAGATCTTTCCATAACAGAGAATCTTGGATTTAAAATCCAATGGTTATAAAATATCACCAATTAAATCATCTGATAGAATAAAATTCTATCTTAGGAAAATATTTTCCTAATCTAGTTAAACTAACAAGATATTCATATAACAGAATTAAATTCTATGTTAGAAAAATATATTCCTAATCTTATTAAACTAACAAGATATTCATATGATAGAATAAAATTTTATCTTAGGAAAATATTTCCTAATCTTATTAAACAAACAAAAAATCTTCTCTGTTAAACAGAGAGCTTTTGGATTAAAAATCTAACGGTGAATAAAATTCACCGATTGATCTAAAAGATTATTTTGATGGATCATGAAATCAATCATGATCTCTCAATTAGAGATTTTTTCAACAAATTGATTTTTCTATTCTCCTATAAATAGGAGCAAAGAGATTAATCAAAGGAGAGGAGGAGGAAAAAAGGAAAGGAGACCCCCCATGAGCTTCTGTAAAAATACAGAAGGCTCTCAAAACAACAGAGAATTTAATTCTCTCAAAGAAGTAGATCTTCCTCCTAAAAATGTTAGGTAAAGAAAAAAGAAAATATCAAAATATCTCATTTACCTAACATACTATATCTAAGGGTTTAACTCTTCTAAAAAGAACTTAGTTCTTTCTCTGGATCTGAGATCCACAAGACAAGTCTCCAACAACTTGAGAATTTAAATCTCATCGGGAAGATCTTGTTCTTGAGAATCAAACATTCAGGAAAGAACAAAATTGAAAAGAAAGAAGATGGATTTTATAATACTCCATGAACTTAGTTCCTTCAAATCAAGAACTTAGTTCATTAAAGAACTTGATCCAAGATCCTCAAAATAGTGACCTTGGTGATCCTTAATGGTCAAAACACTATTAAAAGAGATTTAACCTCTTTGAAAACATGAACATGGAAAACATGGAGTTCATAATACTCCAAGAATTTAGAAGATCATCCCAGATACTCAAAATAATGATTTTGGTGATCGTTAATGGTCAAAATACCATTAACAGAGATTTAAGTTCTCTAAAAATATCAACAGAGATTAAATCTCCAAAAATATAGCGCCTCACGTGAAACACACGTGAGAGCCAGAGAAAATTAGTGCTTAGCACTATTGTAGCGCCTCACGTGAAAAGCACGTGAGCATCCAAGGATAAAAACCTAGCGCCTCATGTGAAAAGCACGTGAGCGCCAGAAAAGATTAGTGCTTAGCACTATGCCAGTGTCTCATATGAAACACACATGAGCGCTGTATATCTTAGTGCTTAGCACTGTTGGGTAGTATAGAAACCCAATCACAGCCCAAATTGGCTAAGTTTTCTGAGGTTAAACCTCTTTGATTTTAAATCAACCGAGCCCATATGCTCGTGATTTCCAAACTGATCTTAGTCTCAAACATGACTGATGATCTCTCATTGATGATATCCAAAATGATATTCATCCCATATCTCCTAAGGTAATCTTAGTATCAAAGATGACTAACGATTCTTAGGTCCACCACAACCCCTTTTGCTCTCAAATACGGGATTTGGTTCAAGGGTACATCTCTCCACACCTCTGATATATGTCGTTATAATTCCTCAACGTCTTCAGAGAGGTGACGGGTCCCGACAACCAACAAATCTTTTCTCATCCCAACTTGATATAAAATTTCATCAAGACTGGGAATGATATATTCCACGTTGATGCATTTCCAAATTGACGTGCACATCTCAAATCGGATCGCACTCAAAATTGGGTGCATTCCATGTCACCATCGTTCACTCCGCCATGTAACAAATACACGTGTGCGCAAGTTGAATGTTGGATCAAAATATCCTTAAACTAATATTCGCCCCCAAACACGGCGATAATGGACCGAAATGTTCTTAAACCAACCTTCATCCCAAATAGGGAACATTGGACCGAAATGTCCTTAAACTAACAATCATCCCAAACAGGGAATGTTGGACCACGACGTCCTTAAACTAATATGTTTTGCCCTGCGGACTGTCTCCATAACGACTACCGTATACTATCCATAGACTATTCATATATGATCTAATGATCAGTTGAGCCCATATGCTCACTGCTCATAAATCGATCTTAGTCTCAAATATGGCTAATGAGCCTTAAATCAAACCTAAATATCCTCTGAACCGATGGACCTCACAAATGTGAGATCTGCGCCCTAAGTCCATCCCCGTTGGCAAACCAAGCTACCAACATGGGCCCCGTCAAGCAAAATTCTTGATCTAAACCCAAATTTCAAATATACGGATTTGGACTAATCTGCGACCTACGGGCGACGACATAAACTAGTCTCCGTATACAATCCACGGGAAACCTAAACAAACAAAAACACACACGACACAAAGTGAATTGCCGGAGCAGGAGAAAGTGGTTATCGTAATGCGGTAACGTAATTAACTGTAGGGGCTTGCCCCTGCAGGGAAGAGCGTCCCCACAATAAAAAACCCCTCATAAAATGAGGGGGACTCTGATAAAGTCTGCTACAACGGTTGCGTCTGTCCAAACCCCCGATATATGGTGCCATAAATCAACTTGGTATCTTCGGAGAGGTAGACGGCTAAATCCAAATTGCATTTGCCCCCAAATTCAGGCCAGATGTCTCAACGTCTCGGTCCGGTCTTTCGGCGGTGAACAGATTCTGGCATGCCCGGTAGGACCTTTTCCGCTTTCGACTCCACACTTCGTGTGTCGTGTTTCGCAAACGAAATCAGGATTCGCAATGGTTTCGCTTGGATTTGAGGTACTAAAATTTGGTGTCTTGCTCCTGTGCAGAAGAAGAAAATCGATGGCTTTCCGCTGCACCTCTACCAATAGCAACTCTCTCCCCACCCTAACTGGAGGAGTGACCTATGGGCACAACGCGTCCTCCATCTTTTCAATGCCAGTGGGGCAAGTAACCCAAGTCACTACTGGACTATTCTTTGGGACCATGCTCCCATCAGTGAGTTTCGGTGCCTCAGCGCCGCAAGAGGAAGCTCCCAAGAGGTCAGTCTTTGATCAACTGGCGACCACAACGTCCCCTCTCAACGGGCTGTCCAAATCTGGTGTCTCAGTCTTCAACAGGATGAGCGAAAGCTCAAACGGGCCCGCAAAGAGGCTTGTGACACCTAAAGGGGCTACCCCAAAACGGATAGCTCTCCCAACTCCTGCTATGGACGAAGTCGTCAAAGGTGCTTCCCTTACCAGAAAGTCCGTCTTTGAAAGATTGGCCGGCCATCACCAAACCTTGCCAAGTACGTCAGTCTTCAATAGGCTGACACCAACAACAACCCTCAACAAAGCCGGGGGCATAAAGAAGCCGCTTCCAAATCTGAGGCGGTCCCGTCTGCAAGACATGCTCGACATCGTCACTATCGTCAAGTGAGAAAAGCTGGGGGAAATTCTCCCTCTGGACTTACCTACCAGCTCCTATGGTGGAAGTTGACGCTGATGTTCCAACCGGGAACAACTTTCATCTGCTCAGGAGGGTATGCAAGAACTCTACAACGGCGGTGCTAAAGGAATCGCCCCCGCCGGCAGAAGCCACAGTGCAGGAAAATCCGGAGCGCCCCCATCAATGGCTTTCCTTCCAAATTCACAAGGTCTGGCGAAAAGTCCAGGACTCCGTGATTGATCAAAACTACTCTCGTCGACCGAAGAAATCGAAGGCTCGGCAAGGGAAAGACCATCCCTCCGTGATACAACGAGGGACTTCTTCTACACAGGCGCCTGTTACAATGGCTCCTTTGACTTCAACCTCCCACAAAAGGATAAGGCCAGAGAAAATCCCACCGCCTGCGGCAAATTCCAAAGGCGATGGACTCAAACGCCCCAAGTCTAGGGCTATGATCGTAAATACGGTCTACATGGCTTCCGGAAAAGAAGAAATCCGTGCTTCCGTAGGAAATCGACCGCAAACTTAGTCGCTGACAAAAGCTCAGGAGTAACAACAAAAGCTCCAGCAAATGCTGACCAAAATGGCAGTACTTACCGGGCAGAAAGAAAGCCCGGACACAACAGTCGAACAGCACCAGGGGCAAGAGACCGATATAGAGTTCCTACGAAGGGTGCTTGAAAGAAAGGACAAGAAAGCTACATAGCAGGCTGCTAACATAAAGCAAATGGCTCTCTTGTTCCAGGATATGGTTAGAATGATGATCCAGCTAGAACCCCCAGCTGAGGATCCGCCGATAATCACTGAGGATGACAGAGGGGAAACATCGAACCTTCTTCCGGCTATATCGGCAGCCAAAGAGGAAACAATCTTCAAGGCTACTGTTAATGATTATATCGCTCAACAAATACAAGCTCATCAAGCTAATGAAGCCGCAGGACAAATCCTTAGAACTGGGCGACCGTGTCCAGGCTGGTATGACCAAATTAAGTACCCGCCGGGATATACGATCTCTAAGTTCCACGTATACAAGAGGACAGGCAACCCACACCAGCACGTCACGTAATTCAGAGCTCTGTGCGACAACATTGGAGGCGACGACAAACTGTTGCTTCACCAGTTCGTTGGCAGCCTGTCAGAGACGGCCTTTTAATGGTACTCGGAGCTCCCAAATGACTCCGTGAGAACATTCACAGAGATGGAACTGCTGTTCACACAGTGGTTCACCAGCGCACCCCGATCATGGTATTAATCAATGCCAGGGTAAAGCAAGAAGAAACCTTGATCCAATATGCGATCCGGTGGCGAAACCTATGGTCTAAGTGCGAATAGCGCATTGAAGAATCCCCAGCCATGGGCATGTTCATTGGGACCCTAATCCTCAAACGACCGTGTCCCAGTTCATGACATTCTTCAAGCCGACGACCTTCCAAGAGCTCATGGATAAAATGACTCGATTGGATCAGATGGGTCAAGACCCTTCATCATCCGATGAAGATGAATGAAAAGCAAAGGCAAGGTGACGTTTGTTGCCAACGGTCAACAAAAAATGAGCGGTTCTGAAGTAACCTGTCGCCAAAATAGTGACGGCGTAGGTACTCGCTCCCCTCGAGATATACACAGGGGGCATATTTCTCACTGGCGGATGAATCTCTACGTGAGATGGTCCATTCTTCTCAAAGAACATAAAGGATATCAAGGGACTTACAAGCAAGTCCTGTAATCAAATAGAATATCCTACTTGAACCAAAAAACCATGGAAGAGATGCGAAATTCATTTCCCACTCCGAATCAGACGATGAGGGGAAAACCCCCCAAGTCAAGTCCATTCTTCCAAGGAAGAGGAAGACTCGGCAGAAGGAATGACGTGATATTTCGTTCCTTCATATATGAAGAAGATGCTCCATCAGTATCGGAAAGCGAGATTGATGAGCAGGGGGCATGTACCGTTTAAAATACCTGGTATTTCCCGCAAAACAACCCGATTGCTGCGATGGTAAAATAAGCAGTCTAAGAGGGTGAAGACAGCCTAAGGCGTGAGGTGTCCATGTATACAAAAGACATGCAGCAATGCCTCGGCAAGCAAGCGTTGGAAGGAATGAGTTATGCAACTCTCCGACCAAACTGCAATAATGGACCGAAATGTCCCTAAACTAGCGCGTCGCCTCAAACACGACAAGTCACCTCAAACAAGGCAGTAATGGATCGAAACGTCCCTAAACTAGTTAGTCGCCTCAAACATGGCGATAATGGACCGAAACATTCCTAAACTAGTGCGTCACCTCAAACTAGGCGAGTCGCCCCAAACACGGCGATAGTGGACCGAGAAGTCCCTAAACTAACAATCCACCTCAAACATGGCGATAATGGACCGAAATGTCTTTAAACTAACGTTTGTTTCCAAGATGGGAATGTTGGACTGGGATGTCCCTAAACTAAAATTTCGTCTCAAACATGGCGATAATGGATCGGGATGTCCCTAAACTAAAATTTCGCCTCAAACATGGCGATAATGGACCAAAATGTCCCTAAACCAGCACATCGTCCCTAAATACGGTGACATGCTCTTTTGAGATCTATATTGCAATTGAAGTCCTAACGGCGAAAGTTGCAACTCAAGTCTCATTGGCTACATAGCGACTCTAGCGATGAAACCACCTCCAAACCCATTGGCAAATAGATGGGTCACTTGCGATGAAGTTATTTTCGAGAATTTCGCCATTAAAAAAAATGGTATGTCTACAAGTAAAATGAGCACGGATGAAAACCCGAAAGGACGCCTTGAGTAAAAATATCAGGATTGCCGGCGAGTTTGTGAAAACCCGAAAGGACGCAATCTCGTTTATAAAAGAGAGAGAGACAAAAAAGAAGAAAAAAAAGAAAAACGGTATGTCCATAAGCAAAATGGGTATGGAAGAAAACCCGAAAGGGCGCCGTGAGTAAAAATAGCAGGACTGCCGGCGAGTTTGTGAAAACTCGATGAGGGCAAAACTCGTAAAATAAAAAAATTCATGTGTACTTGCAAGGTCTTCTCAACCTTGTGAGGAGAAAAAAAACCTGCGTGAGATCCGTACGACTCACAAAGGAGCAACACACTTAGGAATCCTCACGATTCCTAAGGAGAAAATACACCTACGAGATTCTCACGACTCGTAGGGAGAAATACATTTATGAGACCCTTACAGCTCATAAAGTCAAAAAGCCTTAGTGGACAGGATCCCAACCCTGTTTGCTAAGCCACCTTTATTCAAATCAACAAAGGCAAATGATGAGTCGCTCCTGGTAATATTCCAGTTATAGCGATGCTGATTCCTAAACAGGTGTCAAACTCCAAGTCCTTTTAAGGCAAATGATGATTTGCTCCTGGCAATATCCCAATTGCAACGATACTGATGCCTAAACAGGTGTCAAACTCCAATTCCTTTCACGGAAAACGATGATTCACCCCTGGTAATATTCCAGTCGTAGCGATGCTGATGCCAAGGTTGGTATCAGATTCTAAACTCGCAATAAAAACAACAGCGAGTAGCAAAAAAATGTGCATAAAAAAACAGCCGAAGTGTTTGGGAAACTCGCAATAAAAATCAGCAAGTAAAAATATAAAAAAATAGCCGAAATGATTGGGCACCTGGATAAAATGCCGAAATGATTGGGCAATCGCGACTTTCGCGATTTGAAAAACTTAAAAGATAGAGCATCGCGTCTATAAAAAATAAAATAAAATAAAATTTCCTCTGCCCTGCAAGTATGTCCATATTGACTCTTGTATACGACCCATGAGCACAAATAAAAGAAAAGGAAACCATATTTTCCCACCAGGCTAGCCAGATCTTGATGGCAACATCTACAGCCTAAAAATCAGCTCGACGCTCTCCTCATTCCAACAGGGTGCAGACGTGACGTCAGCAAAGCTCCAAGAAGCCAAATCAAAAAGGAGTGACGGCAAAATCCTAACTCCAGCCCGACGTGCTTCTCATGCCAGCGGATGTAGACGCAACATCATCAAAGACCCAAGGGTCAAACAAAAAAGGAGTAATGGCAAAATCCCAGCTCCAGCTCGACGTTCCTTCTCGATGCAAATGCGGCGTCAACAAAGGCTCCAAGGATCCAAATCAAAAAGGAGTGACGGAAAAATCCTAACTCCAGCTCGACGTGCTTCTCATGCCAGCAGGATGCAGATGCGACGTCAACAAAGGCTCCAAGGAGCCAAATCAAAAAGGAGTGACGGAAAAATCCTAACTCCAGCCCGATGTGCTTCTCATGTCAGCAGGATGTAGACGTCATCAAAGATCCAAGGTTCAAACAAAAAAGGAGTAATGGCAAAATCCCAGCTCCAGCTCGACGTTCCTTCTCGATGCAGATGCGACGTCATCAAAGGCTCTAAGGAGACAAATCAAAAAGGAGTGACGACAAAATTCTAGCTCCAGTTCGACGTGCTCCTCATACCAACATGATGCAGATGCGACGTCGACAAAGGCTCCAAAGAGCCAAATTAAAAAGGAGCGATGACAATATTGTAACTCCAGCTCGATGTGCTTCTCATGCCAGCAGGATGTAGACGCAACGTCATCAAAGACCCGAAGTTCAAACAATAAAAGGAGTAATGGAAAAATCCGATCTCCAGCTCGACGTTCCTTCTCGATGCAGATGCGACGTTAACAAAGGCTCTAAGGAACCAAATCAAAAAGGAGTGACAGCAAAATACTAACTCCAGCCTGACGTGCTTCTCATGCCAGCAGGATGTAGACGCAACGTCATCAAAGGCCCAAGGGTGAAACAAAAAAGGAGTAATGTCAAAATCCCAGCTCCAGCTCGACATTCCTTCTTGATGCAGATGCGACGTCAACAAAGGCTCTAAGGAGACAAATCAAAAAGGAGTGACGGCAAAATCCTAACTCCAGCTCGACGTTCTTCTCATACCAGCAGGATGCAGATGCGACGTCAACAAAGGCTCCAAGAAGCCAAATCAAAAGGGAGTGATGGTAAAATCCTATCTCCAGCCCGATGTGCTTCTCATGCCAGCAGGATGTAGATGCAATGTCATCAAAGACCTAAGGGTCAAACAAAAAAGGAGTAATGGAAAAATCTCAGCTCCAGCTCGACGTTCCTTCTCGATGCAGATGCGACGTCAACAAAGGATCCAAGGAGCCAAATAAAAAAGGAGTGAGGCAAAATCCGAACTCCAGCTCGACGTGCTCTTCATGCCAACAGGATGCAGATGCGACGTCGACAAAGGCTCCAAGGAGCCAAATTAAAAAAGAGCGACGGCAATATCCTAACTCCAGCTCGACGTGCTTCTCATGCCAATAGGACGTAGATGCAACGTCATCAAAGACCCAAAGATCAAACAAAAAAAGAAGTAATGGAAAAATCCCAGCTCCAGCTCGGCGTTCCTTCTCGATGCAGATGCGACGTCAACAAAGGCTCCAAAGAGCCAAATCAAAAAGGAGTGACAGAAAAATCGTAAACTCCAGCTCGACGTGCTTCTCATGCTAGCACGATGCAGATGCAACGTCAACAAAAGACCCAAGGGTCAAAGCAAAAATGGAGTCACGGCAAAATCCTATCTCCAAGTCTTGACGGTTCATATACAACCTAGAGACTATCTCGACGTTCCCCCCATTTCAGCAGGATGCGGACGCGACTATCAAATGAAATTGGAGAAATGGCTATTCTTAGCTCCGGACTTCAATCGCAATACATGCAGCATAGAGATCTTACAGATGTCTACCCCACTTCAGCAAAGAAACCGCACGACATCGTCAAAACAAAAATGAAGCGACGACATATTCCCAGCTTCGGGTCTCGACGGCAACTCATATAAATCCTAAAAGACTATCAGAGATCATCCCATACCAGAGCAGAGTGGTTATGACTCATGGGGGCTCCAAATTGAGCCTAACCTCAAGTAAAAAGCGTCATGACAAATTCCTAACGCTTGCTCTTCCAACAGTAATATGACCTAAAAAGATTACTTGAAGACTTCTTGTCCAGCCTCAGAAGGGATCAGAGACACGACAGTCGCGGGGCTACTCGAACAGCAGCTTAAAGACAGCATATCGAGGAATAAATCAGTCAATGCGACGGTACTACGGACTAAAACCCTAGTACCACAAACCTAACGGACCCCTGTCATAAAGAATAAAGGTTATCTAAATTTCACGTTAGGATACACATGCGATACCCTCTCGACTCATCTCGACTCGTAGTGAAAAACATCTTTATGAAACCCTCACGGCTCATGAAGGTGAAAAGGCTTAAGCGACGGGGATATCAACCTATTTTCTAGCATTGTGGCCCTACAAGTAAGTCCAAAATGACTCTTGTATACTATCCACAGGCCACATTCTCTAAAGTCGCATATCGATGAGGAGGAAAAACCACTTGTGAGTCCTCTCGACTGGTAAAGAGAAAATTCTCTTGTGAGATCCTTACGACTCTCAAGAGAAAACACACTTAGGAGCCCTCACGACTCCTAATGAGAAAATTACGAGATCCTCTCGACTCGTAGGGAGAAACACCTTTATGAGACCCTCATGGGTCATAAAGTTCAAAAGCCTTAAGCGACAGATCTAAACCTGTTTCCTAAGCCATCATGACCCAACAAGTAGGTCCAAACTGACTCTTGTATACTATCAATGGGCCACATTCTCCAAACTCGCATACCGATGAGGAGGAGAAACCACTTACTAGTTCTCTCGGCTCGTAAGGGGAAAATTCTCTTATGAGATCCTTACGACTCTCAAGAGAAAACACACTTAGGAGTCCTCACGATTTCTAAAGAGAAAAGACACATATGAGATCCTCTCGACCCGTAGGGAGAAAAGTCTTTATGAGACTCTCACAGCTCATAAAGTTGAAAACCCTTAGGCAACAGATCTAAACCTATTTCCTAAGCTATCGTTGCTCTACAAGGAGGTCCAAACTAACTCTTGTATACTATCCATAGGCCACATTAGCCAATAAAGTAAAGAAGCCACTTGTGGGTCCCCTCGACTTGTAAGGAGAAAATACTTGCGTGAGATCCTTACGACTCACAAAGGTGAAAGACACTTAGGAATCCTCACGATTTCTAGGGAGAATACGCACCTATGAGATCCTCATGACTCAAAGGGAGAAAAATATTTTTTAGACCCTTACGGCTCATGAAGATGAAAAAGTCTTAGGCGACAGGGATCCTAAACTTGTCTCCTAAGCCATCAATTCTATGGCAATGCATTATTTTGCACTACTTAACCCACGTACAAACATACATGGGCAAAGTAGTAGGGGCATTTGTTCCCGCCAATTTTTTTGGGCTTAGAGCTTGCTGTTCTCTTATAAAAATAAAGGGAAAGGTCCACGTGTTAAACACGTGGACCGACATGTAAAGAATGTAACTATCTCCTCAGATAGGATGAAATCCTTGAGCGCCTCACGTGTTTCCCACATGAGCGCAAGTGCCAGCCTCTGTTAAGATTAAATTCTATAGTGGCGCCTCACGTGGAACACACGTGAGCGTCGACATGCAAAGCACAATAGTGACTACTTATAAAAGAATTAAATTCTTAGATGGCGCCCTCGTGCATATCACGTGAGTGTCAACGCCCAAATTAAAGAGGCTAGAATTAAATTCTACATGGGGAATATTTCCGTAAAATCTAGGATATTCTCTATTAAATAGAGCTGTTGGATCAAAAATCCAATGGTGATAATAAATCATCAAAATGATAAAATTAAATTCTATTAGGAAAAAACTATCTCCTTAATCAAATATTCTCTGTTAAACAGAGAGCCATTGGATCAAAGATCTAACGGTGATGATTCTATTTAGGAAATATTTTCCTTGATTTTTCTAATATAGAAAAATCTTTCCCTAATAAAGAATCTTGGATTTAAAATCCAATGGTGATAAAATATCACCAATTAAATCATCTGATGGAATAAAATTCTATCTTAGGAAAATATTTTCCTAACCTTGTTAAACTAAAAGGATATTCATATAATAGAATTAAATTCTATATTAGGAAAATATATTCCTAATCTTGTTAAACCAACAAGATATTCATATGATAGAATAAAATTCTATCTTAGGAAAATATTTCCTAATCTTGTTAAACAAACAAGAAATCTTTCTCTATTAAACAGAGAGCCTTTGGATTAAAAATCCAACGGTGAATAAAATTCACCGATTGATCTAAAAGATCATTTTGATCGATTATGAAATCAATCATGATCTCTCAATGAGAAATTTTCTCAACAAATTGATTTTTCACTTCTCCTACAAATAGGAGCAAAGAGATTAATCAAAGGAGAGGAGGAGGAAAAAAGGAGAGGAAACCCTCCATGAGTTTCTATAAAAATACAGAAAACTCTCAAAACAACAGAGAATTTAATTCTCTCAAAGAAGAAGACCTCCCTCCTAAAAACCTTAGGTAAAGAAAAAAAGAGATCAAAATATCTCCTTACCTAACATACCATATCTTAGTGTTTAACACTTCTAAAAATAACTTAGTTCTTTCTCTGGATCTGAGATCCACAAGACAAGTCACCCACAAGTTGAGAATTTAATTCTCATCTGGAAGATCTTGTTCTTAAGAATCAAATATTTAGGGAAGAACATGTAGGACTACGGTAGTGCCCCGGCCGTCTTTCCTCGGCCAAAATGCGGAAACGAAAATTTTTCTTGACTTGAAAACCGGCACTACCGCATCCTAAAAACCCGGATCGTAACCATTAACCTACTACTAGCAATCAAGAGAAGGGACAGAATGCTATACCGAGCGATCCGTGTCCTTCGGTCTTCGGCCTCCACTCCGATCTCCTCGCGGAATCTCCGGTCTTCATCTCCTTGTCGGAACGGGCACCACATCGTCGGGTTCTTTTACAGGCTCCCACCTCTGGACCGAGGCAACTCGAGCACGAAGTTGGCGAGTCGACGTGCCCAAGAATGCTGTAGGCTAAGTGTAGTAATGTTTGTCTCATGGGGTTGTGAAGTTGCCTTTTGATGGAGGAAACGAACTATAGAATTTTTGTGGCAAGCAAGGAATATGAGATGAACTAATTTTCTCCACACCAAAAATGAATCCTCATCTCCCTCTCTCTCTAATGTGGCCGGCCCCAAATAGGTCATCGGAAAAACAAGGGGGTGAGCACAATCAAGTGGAAGGTAACCATAAGCCAAAAGCAAGTCTCACATCAATATCAAAATCAACTCTCATCACATCCTTTCTCAATTAATGCAAAAGAAATGATGAAAGAAAAAGCAAAGATGCTTAATCCATCATAATCCCTCATTTACAAATAAACCCTCCACAATTGCTAACTTGCAAATATGCAAATTAGCCCCTCCATCAATAATCAGCCAACGAAAGGAAGAAAGGAAAACTGGCTGAAACGGAATGCAAACTGGCAACTTCAAAAACTGATCCCGTAATAAATTACAGGAAAACCCCGCGACTGTATATACATAGCCGCATTTGTATTCCGACCGAATACAAATGCAATGAGACAAACTCTACACTGTACAATACTAGGATCCGGCTTAAACCAAAGCCTGCTAGTATTATCCGTCCGATCATGATCCGTACAATACCGCATGTATCTGATCGAACCCTGCCATATCTCCACACGGCCTCTACAGCATTTCGCCCGAAACTTGAGAAACTGTCTATGGGGGACCCTAAAGACTCGTCAATACTTTGGCTGTGGATTTAACCACTAGCACGTCAGAGGTATTAGCCATACGTGACGGGCTACCAGCTATTGACCAAAAGAGACGTCTGTGAGCGAACTCATCCTGACACCCTACTGAGCCTGTCAGTGACAATATCCGTACAGTCTAGTCCGTTCGTCTATGAGTATCGCATGGCGGGCCTAGGGGGTTGGTAAAAGTCAGACCCCCAAAACCGGTACAAGTCGTGTCGGAGTGTAGCCCAGAACACCCTGAGATAGTACTGGAATACCTACCAGTAAATCTCCTGCCTCGGCCGAGGGGTTTGTGTAATGGCTCTCCTAGACACAGCGCGATCTCACCCCCAATACCGAGAGAGACGAACCCCTGCCGATCCGCTCACTGCCTCCATGTGGCTCTGGACTGTACCCAACTAAAACCTGTTTGCACGACTCCTTTAAGCCGTGGTAGGGTAGTAATCAAAGCACAGTGGGAACTCACACGAGACAAATGATGATCTCAGGTCGATGAACTAACCTGTACACATGTCACCAGGGAACTGCTATCTGACGTCAGGTATAATACCAACTAGCATGTTCCCGGCGAGTCCTGTCCGGTGTACTCATAACCCAATAAGCACCTGTATACATCTTAGATGAACCAACTGACACCAGTGGCTTGTGAGATCGGCCACCGCCCCTCGTCGGGGTCTCGACTGTATACACTAGTCTACTCTGGAGTATTGATGCCCTGTCTCGAAAACTCCCATGACTAGGGACCTTTTAAGGATGTGCTTATAGACCCCAGCTCCCACGTATATGATCGCTATCATACTGCTGGCAGTCAAGCAAGAATCCTAGGGGCTCTATCAACGTGCAATAGTGACCTGTAAGGTCACCTAAAGTAGTACACGATGATAAAGATAAACCAGATAGCAAACTATCATCTTGAGTAAGACTGTCCTACCGGCATAGGTCCTCCCTCAATCATTGCAATCACGTGCCTGTGATCCAATAATTGACTCTGAGGGCACTATATCCAACAATCTCCCACTTGCACTCAAGGCTAATTATTGCGATGTCGCATACTCACAGCCCGTGTGATACTGAACACCCAACTCTTCTACTAATCAGTCTCACAAAGCCCGTTTGCGAAACTATTGCGTTCGAGGAATAGCATCAGTGAGTGGATCCGCTCTGATGTTTCTTTCTATGTTTCTCTTTATCTCAAGTTTGCGGAGAAAGCCATCTCCCGAAATGAGCAATACCTGTCTTAGAATATATCTGGATATCTGATGGGATCTAGCTCATAAATGAACTCCAAATCCAAACTTCTTAGACTGTATCGTCAACTGAACTTAATCAGTATCCTGCGTCATACCTCCCTCAGTATCCGCTTGGACCACCTGTCCAAAATACTGCCCCTCGTCAGAGGGAAAACTATAACTCTGACAGCCACTCTGTCATCCAGGTCACCTTAGAAGCCTGGAATGATAACTGTCTCCCGAATGAGGCTGTCGTTATCATATCCCTAGAACATCCACTTATGTTCTAAAACTGCTTCCGAACGTTTCTCCAGGATTGGATCAATATCACCTTATTGCATCTAGTGCAAAAACAACATCTATATCCTATGTGGAGAAACCACTGTGTGACAACCAAAGTATAACCGATCGTAGTATAGGAATTTCACTTCCTACTCTGTGTATATCATCCTAATACCAGGACATCACACCCTACTACCTTCTTAACAGATCCATCCCCTATTCTGATGAAGTCAAACCTATGACTATCACATCAGAAATAGATGATCCATCTCCGCTATATCTGCTTTAGCCTATAAATAGACATAAGCCACTTGTCCATTATACTTCCGCTGCCCCCACTGACTACGACAACCCTCTGGCAGAGTCCTATACACGTGCACTTCTAAAGCCAGTTCAGAACGACGCTATACTCATCCTCCTGCCGGGTCTCACAGTCTGGAACAACAGCAATGGAAAGTCTGGGTAAACAAGAACCTCCCTGTCACCGTCCTTGAGGCTAACGGAGTACCTCTCGGGTGCCTGAGGTTACCCACCATATCTGCGGAGTGGCCAATGGAATGTCAAACCAGATTGAATATTTAGGTTCTTGTCAAATTTTCAGTAATCGTTTGCGGTTCTGGAATCACTTCCAGTTCTACCGTACTCCCACAACTGTTTTCTGAAAAAATCCATTTTTATTAAAACTGTGGCGAGTCTAGAACAATATCTCTATTGATCTTCCAGATGGTAGAAAGTCAACCCTCGTAATAGCCCGGGTCAACCCACAAACTGCCATTACAGAAACGTGCCTTGAGTTATCCTGAGTCTGGTTTTAAGCATAAGCCGGACTACTCCCCGTACCTTAACATAGTTAAGATATGAACTATTCTATATCCAATATAGAAATAGAGGCACTGATTTAATTGGAACCAGATTCAAATCATGCAGCTATCTCCAGTGCATGTCAACTAAATGGAGAGAGGCCGATCAGCATTACTCAACTTAGGAGAGCTTCCAATTATGAGTAACCTGAAAGAGAAACAAGTTCTCAAAACCATTACTATCAACTGAATACCATACACAAGTATCTACATCTTCGATTACCTTGAAGAATCCTGATACTTTCAATACTTGGTTCTCTACTTTATTCATATACCTATAACTTCTCAAAACTTGGACCTTGCATTTGTACGAAACACATGTCTAAGAACTAGAGAAGTCACAAGTAAACCGAATATAGTACGAGGACCAACCCCTCTGTCCTAATGGACACTGGACAATATACAATACTCTGTATAAGTCCCTTGAGTCTAATAACTCATTCCCTGTGTGTCGTAGGTTGAAAACTGTACTTATGGTTAAGAAGAATTACACCGTTGTTTTAATGCTCCTTACCTAACCATCCACTGATATAGGTAAATGTCATAGACATAATTTCAAAAAGGTATATCTCACTTCATAAAAATGAACGTACAGATATATCAATTTGAACTTGGTGCATAACAACGGATATTCAAAACCAAATATTTGTCATCCGGCAAACAACCCAGGTGATTTCCTCAAATATCACCAATTACAACGAATCTCGATATAATGAGGATGATCACCCAATTCCCAATAACTTACTCCCACTCATCATCTGTAAAACCGTACAGATGTGAGAATCAAACATGGTAAATACATACCCTGGAGTAAGGACTAATTGGGAAATCAGTTTTCTTTTAACAATACACAGTGAAACTGAGACATGTAAATATTTCGAAGGGGTATCCGGGTATTCCTAGTAATGCCTCTTCCATTATCAGATTCACAACTGTAACCGTATATTTCTTTGCCATCTCTCCAAATCCCTTTATATGTCTTTAGTCATTACCTTCTGTACACCCTCTTAGGCTAAATGGTTTTCTTCCTTCTCTACTGTTCAGCACCAGCCTATGGTTTGGAAGAAGACTATCCAATAAGCATAATGGGTGTACTGTCCTGATCCTAGGAGCACTCGCAACCTGAGAGAAGGTGAAGATAAAAGACAACTGAATAAAACCTTATTCCTATTTCTCCTGAACCAGAGTCCATCCCCGAACTGGAACAAGTTCCTTTCGAGTTCGTATATAACCATACGATGGAGTAACCAAATAACCGTGGATCTTCGTAGTGATACGGAGTGTCCCGGAGAAATACAAAGGTGAGGTAGGAGTGGCGATGAAATACTTGGTTTGGTCGTGAATAGCAGTCGCAATTTACTTTGCCCTCTTACTAATCCCTTTATTTGTCTTGACTTATTACCTTCTGTACACCGTTTAGGCTAAATGGTTTTCTTCATTCCCTACCGTTCGGCACCAGCCTATGGTTTGGAAGAAGGCTATCTAATTAGCGTAATAGGTGTACCGTCCTAATCCAAGGAACACTCGTAACCTGAGAGAAGGTAAAAGAAAAAGACAACTGAATAGTCCTATTCGTTTTCTCCAGAACCAGAAACCATCCTCGAATCTGGAACAAGTTCCTTCGAGATCGTATATAACCATACGATGGTTTTATCCAATGGAAGTGGATGTTCGTAATAATACGGGGTGTTCTGGAGAAAAGGGTAAAAGTAGGAGTGGCAATGAGGTATGCAACTCTGACAATCCAAAAGCCAGTGTTTAAGAAGGTTCGGTTAATTTTGGTCACTGAGTCATAGTCAAGAGTCGGGTGATTGAAACGATTTCGGATTGTGTCGGTTTTAGAAAATGTGTAGAAATCACAACCAAAAATATTTGACCGCAATCAATAACGGTGTCGAATTGTAGCGCGTTAGTAAGTGCGGATCGTCCACAGGGAAAGTGTAATCGTTCGTGTTTCGAATTTAGATGAGTTGAAACTTTAAGGAAAAGAAAAGAAACAATTCATGATTTATAAAATTGAATTTCAAGAATTAGAAAAATCTAGATCTAAGAAAACATTAAAATCAAGAATTGAGATGTGATGATTTCCAAACCAACAATCAAGATTCGAAATGTGGCTCGTAGGAGTAGATCAGATCTATAGATGTGATGAGATCTAATGATTACATACTCTTATCCATTAACGAATTGATACAAGATCGATGACGATTTATCGAGGTTAACGATCTTGCGAAGAAACTACGGTTTCCTCATCTTATCCTTTGTCCTTTCGATGAATCTCATTCACAAACTAGCTTCTAGAAAATCAAATGATCGATCGTTGATCTCTAGTTTCGAGCGAACACAATCAAAAAAGCATCGCATCGAAACTAGGTCATCGATCACTTGATTTACAAGAATTTACAAACGTTCTAGGATTTAAGAATTGTAAAAGAATCTAAATCATCATCATTCTATCGATCGTCTCGACTCCTTTACGAGCGGAGTTTTACTCAAGCATTATCGCAAAACAAACATTCAAGAATCTTGATTGAATCATAATGCTCGAATTCAAAAGATAAGCAAGATAAAGAATTGTCACCTTTATTATATCAACAATTAGTTACAACTCTCAAGAACTATAAGAGCAAGGAACTTTGATCGTTGAATTTGGCGTCGCTCGGCTCCTTGAGTCACGGATCGGCTTGGATCACTTGCTCGGATGAAGATCGGCTTCGCTCTCTAAAGGATCTAGGCTTCTTGCTTTGATTGAACTCGGAATTCTTGATCTTGGATTGGAATTGGAATTAGGGTTAGGGTTTACAAGTTGTGTCACTCAACTTGTATTGAATTTGGGGGAGATGAAGATTGAAGAAGAAGAAGACCCTTAACCCTAGATCTAGGTTTCCTTTTATAAGCCATCCAAAACCCTATATCTAGAATTCAAATTTCAAATTTCCCTCTAAAATGAACCACTTTTCCCTCCAAAACGAACAACTTTTCCCTCCAAAATGAACCACCTCATTTGAATTTGAATTTTCCCTCCAAAATGAACTACCACATTTGAATTTTCCCTCCAAAATGAGGTTGTTAGAAAGAATCTTCTAGAAGAAGTTCTTTGGAGGGAATATTCTAGAATGAGGTTGTTGCCAGGAGGCTTCTAGAAGAAGGTTGTCGGGCTGAGCCTTCTAGATGAAGCCACGTAGAGTTTCTGGAGAGTTCTGGAAACTTTGCCGTTAGAAAGAAGGCACGTGCTGAAAATGGAGATGCTGATGTCACCATATAGCCGCGGATCCGTGACGCCAAGGGGGTTCTGGCCGCGGATCCGCGGCTCTGTTGAAGCCTTGGGCTATGAAAGTCTCTGGTATCTCTTGGGCTGACATTTGGGCCTTTCTAAAATATGTGGAATCTCATTTGGCTTTCTGTATCACTGCCAGATCTCAAATCTTTGAGTTGGCGTATTTTTGATCAGCTCTTTTCACAATTTTGGCTTTTCTCCTGCAATTTCCTGCACAGATTCTCGAAACAAGTGTTGCGCTATACAAGGATGATGCGATGCCATGATAAACACTCAATTTCCCTTAAAATGCCGGTTTTAGTATACAACACAGGTAATCTGGTATTTTATAGTTGTTTTGCTAATATGTGTAATATGCAAACCGAACACTAATAGATGAGTGCAAATGATAGGGAAATTGACGTGTTAAAAATACATTATTTTCGACTGATCATCGGGCCATGGTCACTGCCAAAGAGAGAGAAAAAAGAAACACTCAGCGTGCACTCTAACCTAGATCAGAATGGTTATCAATTTATCTAATCAGGAAACCTCCCACTGTAAGCTCAAATTCTCCTCCAAACCTGAAAGAAGAATTAGTCGGGATCACCCGAGGAGTAACCCAACTCATCAGTGGGAATCGGGATCCAACTATCATCGAATGATAACATGATGTAATCCACTCACGTTATCACACTCCAAAAGGTATGCGCATATCTGGCAAGTTTCAGTTTCTTTAAAAACTCCCAATGTGTGTTTTTACCCCTAGGACCCAAGTGACATTGACAATGCCGACATATCAAAGAGTCCTAGTCAAGTTCAACCCGTCATTATCTTGATTGCGTTAAACCCACCCGTACGAGTCCTTGACAATGCCAACGTGACCGTACGACTGTCCTAACCAATCCACTTATCCATGCGACAGAAAAGCATTACAGAGCTACCGAACACTACGCCTCGGCAATGCACGACATACGTAGCACGAATACTAAGCAATGCTAATCTGAAATGACGGAGGGCTACGGTAGTTTTTTGGCAAAAAACCTTTAACGTAATGAATTTGATATCGTTGAAGGAACTGGATAGCTTTTTATAAAAATATAGTGGCAAAAACCTTTGCTAAAGAGGTCACTCCCGGTGAAGGGATCTCGGCTCTTTCCCCGTAGAATGAGGTGTAGGATATTCCAACTGAATACCACGATGCAAAGCAAATGTAATCGACTATAGTGAAGTTATTGCCCTGACGCAAACTTCTGTCCAAGGGGTCACTCCCGGTGAAGGGATCTCGGCCTTTGCCTCGTCGACTGAGGTGCTGGATATTCATAACCGAATACCACTGTGCAAAACAAAAGAGAACGTCCTTTCAATAACAGCTTTTTTTTTGAAAAATGTTCCAACAACATCAGAATAGGTTTGTTTAGCTTGCATTGATCCGAATCAATGCAGTCCCATCAATTGATCACACCAATAAAGAACGAAAATAATGATGTACGTATATGCCATCCGCATTCGCCACTGGGTCCCGTCATCACCCGTTAGGTTACTTAACTAACGACAGAGCGGGGACTGGACTAGCGCAGATGCAAAACATATACAACATCTACTAGTATATATATCAATATATAATAATCGCTCAAGGGTGATAAAATGCAACATCACAGAAATGTAATAAGCATCACAGAACAATACAGATATCTGGGATCCCCGGGTTTCATAGAGCCGCTACTGAAACCCGACGTTCCTCTGGTCGTGTGGATAGCCTGTGCAATGAAATCCTAGACCCCTACGAGCGTGACAAGTTACCCGCCAAAACCTGAAGCGAGGCAGCCCCCTTCAACGACGTGAATGGACCACCCAGCACTTCACGGAATCCGGTAACTTGAGCACCCCTCCTTGGGTCAACCTGTACCCCCTACGAGTGCGGCGAATAGCCCACCAATTCTAGAGTGAAGCCCCTTCCGTCTCAAAGCCATGAGATGCGGACCCGTTGCCCTCTAGAACCCGGCTATCCGTGCACCCCACCGCGGGGTAATCTTAGTACAGAAAGTAAAAATATACATACAACAGGTACATCGACCTCAGCCCGGTCGTGCCCCAAAAGAATAATATACAAACAAGCAGTGACGGCAGTCCATATGTCAGACGCTCGCCCCGCAATATCAAATGTACAAATACAACCAAACTGTACTACCATTGCATCCAGGCTATCCACCACGATAAATCCGCAACATCACAGCACAACACAGAACATCAACGTGAATGTCACGTTCGCAAATCCGTCTAAAAGAGCAATAGCAGTTAGACAGGATTTACCGATCAAGTGACATTCACAGTCGCAGATATAATGTAAATACTGTGAACTAACATGTTTAAAATTTTCGATCGACTAAATTTCCCGAAGTGGGCCCCAAGCACTACTGCAGCACTCAAAGAAAATCTGGGCCCAAACAGTATATACCAAAAACCCTAATTTCAAGTCAGAAACCCACTGTACAAATTTGGTGCAGAGAAGGTATATTTCGGCGGCGGAACCGCGGCCAAAATGGGATTATGGCCGCGGTTCCGCGGCTCAACTGTAGGATCAGGGTGCCAAATTTTTACAGTGTTCTCAGAAAACCCTGCTCGTATTTTTACAATGTACCAAATAATTTTTTAGAGCACTGGAAAAATTCGACAGAAACTGCACTTTAGAAATCGGGTTTTCGGAAAATCCATTCGATCGAACTTGTAAACACGTTAGAGCAAGCTAGACTAGGTTAATGGCGTGGCTTTGATACCATGTAGGACTACGGTAGCGCCCCGGCCGTCTTTTCTCGGCCAAAATGCGGAAACGAAAATTTTTCTTGACTTGAAAACCGGCACTACCGCATCCTAAAAACCCGGATCGTAACCATTAACCTACTACTAGAAATCAAGAGAAGGGATAGAATGCTATACCGAGCAATCCGTGTCCTTCGGTCTTCGGCCTCCACTCCGATCTCTTCGCGGAATCTCCGGTCTTCATCTCCTCGTCGGAACGGGCACCACATCGCCGGGTTCTTTTATGGGCTCCCACCTCTGGACCGAGGCAACTCGAGCACGAAGTTGGCGAGTCGATGCGCCGAAGGATGCTGTAGGCTAAGTGTAGTAATGTTTGTCTCATGGGGTTGTGAAGTTGCCTTTTGATGGAGGAAATGAACTATAGAATTTTTGTGGCAAGCAAGGAATATGAGATGAACTAATTTTCCCCACACCAAAAATGAATCCTCATCTCCCTCTCTCTCTAATGTGGCCGGCCCCAAATAGGTCATCAGAAAAACAAGGGGGGGTGAGCACAATCAAGTGGAAGGTAACCATAAGCCAAAACAAAGTCTCACATCAATATCAAAGTCAACTCTCATCACATCCTTTCTCAATTAATGCAAAAGAAATGATGAAAGAAAAAGCAAAGATGCTTAATCCATCATAATCTCTCATTTACAAATAAACCCTCCACAATTGCTAATTTGCAAATATGCAAATTAGCCCCTCCATCAATAATCAGCCAACGAAAGGAAGAAAGGAAAACTAGCTGAAACGGAATGCAAACTGGCAACCTCAAAAACTGATCCCGTAATAAATTACAGGAAAACCCCGCGACTGTATATACATAGCCGCATTTGTATTCCGACCGAATACAGATGCAATGAGACAAACTCTACACTGTACAATACTAAGATCCGGCTTAAACCAAAGCCCGCTAGTATTATCCGTCCGATCATGATCCGTGCAATACCGCATGTATCTGATCGAACCCTGCCATATCTCCATACGGCCTCTACAGCGTTTCGCCCGAAACTTGAGAAACTGTCTGTGGGGGACTCTAAAGACTCGTCAATACTTTGGCTGTGGATTTAACCAGTAGCACGTCAGAGGTATTAGCCATACGTGATGGGCGACCAGCTATTGACCAAAAGGGACGTCTGTGAGCGAACTCATCCTGACACCCTACTGAGCCTGTCAATGACAATATCCGTACAGTCCGGTCCGTTCGTCTATGAGCATCGCATGGCGGGCTTAGGGGGTTGGTAAAAGTCAGACCCCCAAAAGCGGTACAAGTCGTGTCGGAGTGTAGCCCAGAACACCTTGAGATAGTACTGGAATACCTACCAGTAAATCTCCTGCCTCGGCTGAGGGCTTTGTGTAATGGCTCTCCTAGACACAGCGCGATCTCACCCGCAATACCGGGAGAGACGAACCCCTACCGATCCGCTCACTGCCTCCATGTGGCTCGGGACTGTACCCAACTAAAACCTGTTTGCACGACTCCTTTGAGCCGTGGTAGTGTAGTAATCAAAGTATAGTGGGAACTCACACGAGACTAATGACGATCTCAGGTCGATGAACTAACCTGTACACATGTCCCCAGGGAACTGCTATCTGACGTCTGGTATAAGACCAACTAGCATGTGCCCGTCGAGTCCTGTCCGGTGTACTCATAACCCAATGAGCACCTGTATACATCTTAGGTGAACCAACTGACACCAGTGGCTTGTGAGACCGGCCACCGCCCTTCGTCGGGGTCTTGACTGTATACACTAGTCTACTCTGGAGTATCGATGCCCTGTCTCGAAAACTCCAACGACTAGGGACCTTTTAAGGATGTGCTTATAGACCCCAGCTCCCACGTATATGATCGCCATCATACTACTGGCAGTCAAGCAAGAATCCTAAGGGCTCTATCAACATGCAATAGTGATCTGTAAGGTCACCTAAAGCAGTACACGATGATAACAATAAATCAGATAGCATACTATCATCTTGAGTAAGACTGTCCTACCGGCATTGGTCCTCCCTCAATCATTGCAATCACGTGCCTGTGATCCAATAATTGACTCTGAGGGCACTATATCCAATAAAACAAAATTGAAAAGAAAGAATATGGAGTTCATAATACTCCAGGAACTTAGTTTTTTCAAATCAAGAACTTAGTTCTTTAAAGAACCCGATCGATGATCCTCAAAATAGTGATCTTGGTGATCCTTAATGGTCAAAACACAATTAAAAGAGGTTTAAACTCTCTGAAAATATGAACATGGAAAACATGGAGTTCATAATACTCCAGGAACTTAGAACATGATCCTAGATCCTCAAAATAATGATCTTGGTGATCGTTAATGGTCAAAATACTATAAACAGAGATTTAAGTTCTCTAAAAATATCAACAGAAATTAAATCTCCAAAAACATAGCGCCTCACATGAAATACACGTAAGCGCCAGAGAAAATTAGTGCTTAGCACTATTGTAGCGCCTCACGTGAAATGCATGTGAGCGCCAAAGGCTAAAGACCCAGCGCCTCATGTGAAAAGCACGTGAGCACCAGAAAAAATTAATGCTTGGCACTATGCCAGCGTCTCACGTGAAACACACGTGAGCGCTGTATATCTTAGTGCTTAGCACTACTGGGTAGTATAGAAACTCAATCACAGCCCAAATTGGCTAAGTTTCCTGAGGTTAAACCTCTTTGATTTTAAATCAACCAAGCCCATATGCTCGTGATTTCCAAACTAATCTTAATCTCAAACATGACTGATGATCTCTCATTGATGATATCCAAAATGATATTCATCCCATATCTCCTAAGGTAATCTTAGTCTCAAATATGACTAACAATTCTTAGGTCCACCACAACCCCTTTTGCTCACAAATACGGGATTTGATTCAAGGGTACACCTCTCCACACCTCTGATATATGTCGTTGTAATTACTCAACGTCTTCAGAGAGGTGGCGGATCCCGACAACCAACAACTATTTTCTCGTCCCAACTTGATGTAAAACTTCATCAAGACTGGGAATGATATATCCCACGTTGATGCACTTCTAAATTGACGTGCACATCTCAAATCGGATCGCACTCCAAATTGGATGCATTCCATGTCACCATCGTTCACTCCGCCACGTAACAAATATACGTGCCGCAAGTTGAATGTTGGACCAAAATGTCCTTAAACTAATCTTCGCCCCAAAATATGGTGATAATGGACCGAAATGTTCTTAAACTAATCTTCATCCTAAACAGGGAACATTGGACCGAAATGTCCTTAAACTAACATTCGTCCGAAACAGGGAATGTTGGACCGCGACGTCCTTAAACTAATATGTTTTGCCCTGCGGTCTTCCTCCGTAATGACTACCATATACTATCCTTGGGCTATTCATATATGATCTAATGACCAGTTGAGCCCATATGCTCACTGCTCATAAGTCGATCTTAGTCTCAAATATGTCTAATGAGCCTTAAATCAAACCCAAATATCCCCTTAACCGGTAGACCCCACAAATGTGAGATTTGTGTCCTAAGTTTATCCCCGTTGGCAAACCAAACTACCAATGTGGGCCTCGTCAAACAAAATTCTTGACCTAAACCGAAATCTCAAATATATGGATTTGGACTAATCCGCGCCCTATGGGCGATGACATAAACAAGTCTCCGTATACAATCCACGGGCAACCTAAACAAACAAAAACACACATGACACGAAGTGAACTGCCGGAGCAGGAGAAAGTGGTTATCGCAATGCGGTAACATAATTAACTGCAGGGGCTTGCGTCTGCAGGGAAGAGCGTCCCCACAATCAAAAACCCCTCATAAAATGAGGGGGAATCAGATAAAGTCTGTTACAACGGTCGCGTCTATCCAAACCTCCGATATATGGTGCCATAAATCAACTTTGTATCTTCGGAGAGGTGGACAGATAAATCCAAATAGCATCTGCCCCCAAATTCAAGCCAGACGTCCCAACGTCTCGGTCCGGTCTTTTGGTGGTGAACAGCAGTTGGGTATAATGTAACACTCTAGTTCATTTATACCATATTTGATTTGGGTATTTTCCAATTTTACGACAGTTTCTTGTTTACTGTTTTCTTTTGGGTGCAGATGATGCATTTGGTATCTGTGGTTAATATTCGACCCGACTTGCATGCTTGAAACCCGTCTTGATTACGTCATATATTTGCTAGTGCTAAGGATTCGTGCATATTTAGATTTAATACCCACTTGTATGTTTTATTCATATGCATATCTTCTAAATAATACAACTTATAACCAAATATATATTTTAATACCTAGCATGGCATGTTGTCATGCCCCATATCTTGTGAGTGCATCTAGACATCGTGTTTACTTCCTGTTTGATGAAACGGGCTCATTTGGATCGCTACGTGTTTTTACGTGTATCCGTTCTTGGGGTATGCATTTTATTTAACCGGACATTCCATTATGGTTTTAACAGACACGTATATTATCCATATTTTAAAACTGGAATTTCAGAAGATACCCGGGTATTTTTCGGAGTATTTTGTTATTAGCTATATAATCCTAGAACATATATTATAATATTATATATATATATATTAACAGTTATTATATATATTATATATATTAAATATATTTTTTTAACTAATAATATATTCTCACCGCCTCCCCCTCTCTCTACTTATATATATATAATTTTATATATACTAATTTATATAACTTCACACCTCTCTCTTTTCTCTTCTTCTTTCTTTCTTTTCTTTCTTCTCTTTCTTGATTCTTGCTTTCCGGCCGTCGCCGGAGTTGCGCAGGTCGTCGACGATCTGGACGACCCAGTCATCGTCATCATCTAGCATGGCCACGTCTTGTATTAGCCAGGTCCAGTTTTGTACGCGTGTGGTTGCATCGCGACGTTTACCCGACGTCAAACGTGACGTACGTACCCCGTCGTGAGATTCGATCAGGCAAGTTTATCTTGCAATATGCTATGTTAATATATTTATATCCATATGAATAAAAATAATACATGTATTTTAATTATGCATCTGATGTTATAGTTTTACCGTTTTTCGATATCCGTTCGTATCCGTACTGTCAATTGCATATCTAGTTGCATGCCGGAACCTCATTATATCATATTACATTTATATTAGTGCAACATGTTGTCTAGTTGCATCACACGTAGTCATGGATATATATACAGGTTATTACAAATAGACACATATACATCCTGGTATCCGTAGTGCTTACCATGTTAGATATTCGTTACAGTTTCAAATTTGGATATCTATCTAATACATATGCACCACATGACATGTTCACGACACACTACCTGACTTGTTACTTTGATCTTGTTATTAATACCGACAATCCTGACTTGTTGTCCTAACGGACGTAACCTGTTGTCTATATAGACAAAACATGTACCTGCTTGATCCTGTGTTGGCATTAGATTTATATCATCAATACCTGGCTTGAACACATAACCTGGGGAGTAAGAGGAAATCAATAATGAAACCTGATTTGTAACTCAACAGTTCGATACTTATACTGATCAGTCTTTACAGGCTAGGCCAGCCCCGGGATGCTGCTGCTAACATCATCATCTATACTTGTTACCTGTTTACTGCCTAGCGGCACGTCTCGGAGCCCGAAAATCTTGACCGTGGTTCCGGGCTCGCACGAGATACTATTGAGTTACATCGATGATTCCATTAAATTGATTTCAAAGACTTTTAGAATAGATAACTTAATAGTACAAACCTTAGGTTACACATCACATACCTACACCTCACTGTTTCATACATGTGTTCTCATTTATATTCATGTTTACTTATATCGTTACATCCTGGTTATTATTGTTATTTTGATGTTATGACGCGTTGACGTCTGGATTTTGCATTGACCGGTTCCTCTATCTCTATCGCAGGCTGAACAACAGTACTTTAGCCATCAAGCCGAGCAGTAAGGAATTGAGTTTAATGATATTTAGTTTTTATTTTTCCGCAGCTTTTATTTCTTAATGTGAGCCCATATAAGGACGTATTTTCAAATGTTGTTTATTGGATATTAATATCGTTTCCGCTTATATATTTTCTTGACTCTTTTATTGAGGCAAATGGATATGTACTAGATAACTTTTATATTTTACCGTTCTTGACATCCTATAGACAGCCGTAATATGATTGTGGAGGGATGATTCCTATCCACATGTAGTATGGTTGGCTCTGTCACGTGTCGTAGTTAGCGCACTCTGAGAAGCGGGGCGTGACAATATCCGTGTCATTTATTTATATTCATGATTACTTATATCGTTATATCCAGGATTATCAATGTTACTTTGATATTATGACGCACTGACATCTGGGTTTTGTATGGCCCAGTTCCTTTACCTTTGTCGCAAGCAGATCGAGAGTACTTTAACCATCAAGCCGAGCGATGAGGAATTGATCGTGTATTAAGAGATGTTTAGTTTAGTTTATTTCCGTAGTTTTACTTCTTGATGTGAACCCATATTGGGACATGTTTTCAGATGTTGTTTATTGGACTTGATCCGTTTCCGCTTATTCATTTTTCTTGACTCTATTTACTGTGGCAAATGGACATGTACTAGATAGATTTTATATTTTATTGTTCTTGATATCTTATAGACAGCCGTAATGTGACTGTAGAGGGATGATTTCTAGCCACAGGTAGCATGGTTGGCTCTGTCACGTGCCGTAGTCTGCGCATTTTGCGAAGCGGGACGTGACAGGGTTTGTTTGGTATCAGAGCCATAGAATTTAGGATTAATCGGGTTTGGTTCTTTTGTAGTTGGGTATTGAACCCAATACACTAACCAGAAAATCCGGAATTAGGAACATGTCCTGCCACATTACTACCTTGCCAGTCTTGAATCTATAGCTATCTTGTTTATTGAATCTGGTTTACCGTTGCTAATCATCTTCAGTGTCTTGGCTCCAGAATCATGGCGGATAGAGATTTGCGATCGTACCTGAGACGTGTTGATGACGCCGCACTTCTTGGAGTTATATATGTTATGCTGGAAAACCAAAAGAGGAAAACTGAGCTGAATCGGCGACAGGCCGAGGCTTTCCAGGAGGGTCTGCGGACAGTCCAGCAGTCCGTAATTGCAGTAGCACCCAGGCCAGCATAGCGTGAGGGCACCGTGGCGGACTTCAGAAAGCTCGGCCCGTCCACATTTATAGGATTGGAGAAGCCATTGCCAGCGGAGCAGTGACTAGTTGATACAGAGAATCTGCTCCCCGCCGTGCAGATTCCAGATGAGAAAAGGGTGGATATAGTACGCATCCAATTAGTAGATTACGCTCGCGAGTGGAGGCTCGTAGAGGAGACCCGTCTGCCCAAGCTAATTAGTTAGGCAACGTTTTTGCGGAGTTTCTTGGAGAAGTTCTTTCCACAAACTGCTCGAGAAGAAATGGAAGAAAAGTTTATTAGCCTGAAGCAGAATGGCAGATCCGTTGATGCGCATGCGACTGAGTGGACTCGGCTTAGTCGATTTGCGGGGCCTTTGGTTGCCAACGATGCAGATAAGGCACGGAGCTTTATGCGTAGCTTAGATGTGGAGATTCAGAGACATATTATATTTTTGGGATTGACCACCTTCTCCTAATTTCTCAAGACAGTCAGGGAGCAGCAGAGTTTATCGGTGAAAGTGAAGAGTATCCAACAGCAAGCCGTCGTAGTGCAGAAGCCGGCATTTACGCCAAACCGAGCTCCTGTACGCAGAGGCATCCCGGTGAACAGACAAGACATTGTACCTATGAAGAAGCCCGTTGTATCCGATCAAAAGCGTGATTTGTGATTTCTGCTGTTTACCCGGACACCTGCAGAAGGACTGTCGAAGGAGGCTTGGACTTTGTCTAGTTTGTGGATCAGCTACCATACCATCAGTGATTGCCCGTCAAAGCTAAAATTGGGAGACGATATTCAGAAGCCACCGTAGAAGCAGATTCACGGGAAGAAGCAGATCACTCAAAAGCCTAATCAAGCACGGGCCTTCACTTTGACGGTCGAGGAGGCCAAAGCTTCAGACGAAGTTGTTTCAAGTATCCTGCTCGTTTATAATTTTTTTGCATTGGCATTATTCGATTTAGGTGCATTCCATTACTTCATGTCATCTAAGTTTATTAGTGCACACTCGATTCCATACACGGCCCTGTCTTGTTGCTGGGACATACATACCGGGAATGGGAAAATTATATCTAGTAGCGATTGCAAGGATTTTTCGATTGTTATATGTGGACGAGAGCTATTCACGGATTTCTTGGTAATTGATACAGCCAGCTGTGATGTTGTCTTGGGAATGGACTTTCTTGGCACTTTCCACGTGTAACATTCCAAAATAATAAAATATTATTTTTAGGAATTTTTATAATTTAATATTATTTTATCGATTATTTTAATATTAAATTTATAATTAAATATCGATAAATGGGAAAAATTTTGAAAAAAATATGGAAAATTCAAAAATTATGTATTCTATGGAAATTAGTCATTTTTAAGTTTTTATGAGCATTTACATGCTAATTTAGTGCTAATCGCGATTAAAAATCGTTAATCGGGTTTTTAGCAATTTTGTGTAAAACATGCACATATCTTGTTTTTCTACACTTGTGCATTTTCTATCATGTTACTTTTTGGGTTACTATTTGAGTGAGAAGAAAAGGAAAAGAAAAGAAAAAGGGATTAAAGAAATAGGTATGGTGAGAGAGAGAGGGTAGGTGAGAGTGTTGACTTGGCCATTCCCTCTTGTTTTCTCTTCTCATTTCTCCCCCCTCTTCCATGAGCTGCTGCTGCTCCTGCTGCCCTCTTCTTCCTCCACCTTCAAACCCCCATTTCTCCATGAAATTCACCCCAAAACCACATATCGGTTTCACAAAAAATGCACACAAGCTCAAGATCTACACATTGGACTAAAGAAGCATGGATTTTGGCCACTAGGGGCAACTCAAGAAAATTATTGAGTTGCCTAATGAGGTAATTACTGAACCATTAGCTTAGTTTTAGCCTTACTTATACCCCTATGCAAGTTTAGAATCGAAATCGGGTGATTTTATGGATTTTAGGAAAAACTAGATAGGGTTTGAGGAAATTATGAGTTGTGTTGGGAAATTGAGTTCAGTGAAGACCATAAAAGCACCCTAGTGCTAGAAACCCAGACCAACCCCACTGGAAACCCAAAAATACGGAATTACGGAACTTTTCATGTCGGTTTGTGTGATCTGTGAAGGTGTTTTGGAATCTGGAGCAACCCGGGGTCACCAAAAATAAAATTGAGCTGACAGTGAGTCGTGCAGGCACCTAGGAAGCTACCACCAAGACCCGAGCCCCCAACTCGAAACTACGGCCGCAAATTTAATCATTCTGGCCGCAATTTGCGGCCAGAGTAGAGGGGAATATGCCCATTTTTGTTCCAGGGCTCATTTTGCACTAAATTAGACCCCTACTATATGTAGTTTTGGCCAATTGTCATCTGGGGAAAATCTGGGAGCATTTTGGTGTGTTTTAGGCGATGTTTTCAGTATTTTTAAATGCACTTTCTTGATATTTGGATTTGTATTTGGTTGTCGGGTGTTCGTACATCGACAACAGGGCTTGTTTGTTGGATTTGCATGTTTGGGCCATAGGTTCCAACCTATGAGCACACTGTGCGCTGTATCGGTTTTCTGCCTTGATTTTCATACGCATTGCTATAGGTGATCATTGTAGGTACCTTCACGTGAATTCCGAGGTGACGGAGCATGGCGTTATCGACACCGACACGCAGGATACAGGTGAGTAGATTTATATCTACGGGGAGAAGTCGGGTGGATGGCGTATAGCACCCCCGCAGTCCGTGGTGATGTATACGGATGCGTATACACACCAACAATTTATGATATGTTGTTAGGATTTATTATTGATGATTTAAGATGGATATTGGTGTTGGATTGGTGCATGGTTACGAAACCTTAGGTAGTGGGTGCACTACACCTACACATACACGCATATACATACTTGCATACATTCTTTATTTCATATGTGCGTGTATGGGAATATATATTTATGTGTTCACATAGGTATGGGACTATGTGTTCATATACTGGATTTGAGGATAGTATTTGGGATTTGAGTTGAGTCGATGAGATTGGGCTTGAGGCCAGGAGATCGGTGATGTGATTTGGTTCGTATTGAGATACGACATGATGTTTTAGCGGGTCTTTTGATGTAGTGATTCTTACACCTGCATGCATTCATAAATGGTATCAATATTGTACTAGACGTAGGTCATTATCCCAGACCATGATATTTGATAAAGAAGATACCAGATAAATAGTGTGATTGATGTGACTTTGACCCGTACCCAGATTTGGGATGCCGTACGACGGATTTACGTACGAGCTATATATTGATGATTGATCCGCACTCTTGACTTGGGATGTCTGATTATAGATATGGTATCGGATATGATATTATTGAGGCGGGATCACCGACTAATATATATACAGGCATGTATATGTATCGACTCAGATGTTAGGCGGTTTTCTTACCTGTAGTCTAGCTTGTAGCTTAGCCTTTAGTTTAGTTAGTTGTTAGATTAGATTCGGTTCCTACCTATTTCAAAGCTTACGAATCGTGCGTATTTTAAAAGACAGGTCAAGGGATCCTACGGATATTTCAAAAGACGTATCTTTTCATAAAAACACCGTAGCCCCTATTTTCAAAACCCCATGATTCGTGTTATTTCAAAAGGCACCATTTGTAGAACTTATATTAGATTAATGCAGATTAGTTATAGTTGCGTCTAGTATTCAGCTTCCGCTCATTATTGTGGTTCGCTTCGCATCGCATGCTTATATTATGTTTCGTACTACATTATTGATATCATGCTGTTAGGACATTAGCACTATTACCGATGATGCGTATGTACCACGTACACTTACTTGCCGGCTCACACACATCTTCATCGGTAATTGCCATGCCACGTACACTTTAGAAATACTATTGCATTGACATAGGTTGTTAGCTAATAATTTAGACATGATATTAGTGTACTCGCCTTATATGCTAGATTAGACATTGTAGATATTACTTGTTACTTCTTGCATGTTAATATTCATTGTTATGCCGCATTCATGGATTTTTATGCCGATATGCACTGTTTACATGCTATTGAGGATTGGATTCGGATTTCCATGAGATTTTCTGGATTTTGGGGAAAACCGCAAAAACATAAATAAACCTTTTGTCTCCCTTTTTAAATAAAAAGTGCGGTTTTCCCATGATGCATGAGTCGTCTACCATGAGTTTGCTGATGGATTTCGAGACCCGATTCGAGGAGGCGGATGAACCGTTTCGGGTACATGGTGGACCCGGTAAGGTACCCCGGGGCAAGAAGCGCGTGATGATGACGATGAGAGCCTGGCAGGGGAGCACTACTTACCGGTGATTTTACCCGACGCGTCGGATATCCGGAGGATACCTTCGTGGTCTTGAGATGGATAGTAGGGGCCGGTCTGGACTGACGGCGCCCTAGATATTATGATTGAGACATTGAGATTTCGAGATATTGAGGTACAGAGACCGTGATACAGAGATATCGAAATATCGGGATTTCGTTTTGTGCCGATGCTAGGCACTGTTTTATGCTGATTTCATTATGATACCTCATTTTAAAAATACAAAGGAAATCTCACTAAATTAGGAAAACAGTTCTTCATTTACATGTATTCTGTTTTCATGCATTCATACCTCATTCATATGATATATTGCTACCTAAGGCACTGACACGGGCACATGAGATTACACTCGGGTTAGATATTTACCCTAGTCATTGTTATTGACTGCTGGTTTTATTTGAGGATTATATATATTGATCGTATGACCTAGGATTGCGTCATACATGCGATTTTTATTCGTAGATGTATTCTACTCACGAGTTGGCAACTCACCCCCGTTGTGCCCCAGTTTCTTGCAGGTTTCGCCGTACAGGTTTCTTTACGGCTTGCGGGCATAGTTTCCTTCGGGTGATTTGCTAGTAGGTGGGTTTACTTGTATCGTACCCCCATTATATATCTTGTATATTATTATTCTGTTGTATCTAGAAGTTCCATCAACCAAACATGTATTTATTTTTGAGATAGAGACCAGTGATGTTATTCTTTCGACCTTAGAGTCGCGCGTTATATTTCTGTGGATTTCTTGTGGTTTTGAGTTTCCTTTTGAGTTTTGATTCTCGCCGTTGGCGTTGTATATTATATTGCTTGTGTGGTTGTGGCCGTCGATTGACGAAGAGCTAGCTCCCGCTTGGGGATGCCTTTATTTGATTTCGTATATTATTCATGCTGTATCCCGTTTGGGGGCCTGTATTTACAAAGGAGACTCTGCCGAAATTTTCAGGAAATATTTGATGTTTTTATAAAACGCATAATTCGGCTTATGCTATTAAAACTTCTTGATTTAAATTGGTTTTCCTACACTCTACCACTTTTCTTGGTTTGAATTTCTGGGTTTTCAGCTTACTTAGAATACGTACGCCTTGAGACGTTTGTAGTTTAAGTGCCGGTCATATTCCGTACTTTCGGGACGTGACAAAGTTGGTATCAGAGCGTTAGGTTTTACCTTCGGAGCGTAGGATGACCCTTGGTTGATGGAATAGGCGACTAAAGTAGAGTGACGTACCGTGGGTATGTTCCGCGGCATATTTACGACACGCCACTCCACTTAAGAAGCCTTAGGATGTATATTTCTTGTTCAGTATCATATCCATTCCTGATCTAGCCTCATCGGTACCAGTTTTGGTTTTGCTGTCACGATTACGGGCAGGGAGAGCTACGGCTAGAGTTGCGGTCAGGACGAGCTCGTTACGAACGAGGACTGACCATGGCGTGATTCGGGCGACACACGATTGTAGAGATGTGTCTTTTGGATTGTGTTTTTGCACCACGAGCGTTGGATGGATCGCTGTATGAGACTTCTCGGACGTGCAGATTAGCACCAGAGGATTGAGCCACTGACAGAGGCCAGCCCGACTTTGATGACCGTTGATGTGTGGCTTATTCATGATGATTGAGGCACGGTTCAGCATGCAGACGAGTGAGCCAGTTATTGCTGCGAACGACGAGATATCGTCCCAGATGTTGGAGCTATTGCAGTGTAAGTTGTACTAAGAGATGATAGAAGGTCGCTAGTCATCGAGGATGAATGACTAGGACATGTGGATCATTCGCCTACCCCGATGCGAGGTCATCAGATAGATTGATTCCAGCTAGAGACGACTTCATGCGGAGACGTTGGGAGTCGACAGAGACGATCGAATGTCAGAAACCTATTATTCCAAGTTTAAAGTATTCGGAAAGACATGCAGGCAATTCTATGGTCCCTCTAGAAGAATGAAACCCTAACTCGACTTAATGACCGTGTGAAAGCCTTTGAACCTTAGGGTTCACGGCAGTTCCTCGGCGCCATTAGTGAGGCTTGGGTTTGCCCTTCTACGGCTGGACCACCGATGCTGTGGTATGTACTCGATACTATTATGCTGTACCCAAGATGTTGAGCTCTTGGGGGATTATGAGGTTTTGACGAATCGATCGGATGGCTCGACTTAATTCGGATGCTAGGTGGTGAGATGCATTTCTTGGGAGATTCCAGATACGAGGATAGCCATTGGAGCTCAGTCTCTGCAGCCACGACGGGACGAGTTCGAAGCAGTCGACATTAGAGAAAAAGTGGAGTAAGAGGTTCGTACATACCTGGATATGATGACATTCCCCTCCGCCGACATCAGAGATGCGATGCGCATGCCGAAGCATAGTACTGGATATACCTTCTAGAAGAAGTCGCGATGAGTATGCAGCCGTTCCGGAACAAGAAGCAGATATAGTAATGGACGATGACTTCCGGACAGTTGGCAGAGACGAGACACGGAAGAGGCCATGAGCAGGATTCCTTCCAGGACACTTCTGCAATGATACTTGCACCCAAGATCAGATGTGTCACGTATATTCAGAGAGCCAGAGGCCGACGCCAGTGACATGCTGCTTTACGAGTGGTCGTGAGGATTGACCGAGAGATGACCAGAGAAGTGCCAGAACGGGATCATCCCCGTTAGCACACCTGACAGGGCCGATGAGCCGATGGACCGAGAGATTGGTAATTCACAGTGAAGACCTTGACCCAGGAGTGGTCATTGTTACGCACACCAGCAGGCCAGAGTTCATGATCATCGACGAGACGTCCCACTAGTGACCGCGACAGTTGGCCCGAGATTCTTGGAGGATGCGCTTGAGCGGTACTATTCCGCCATTATTGATTTCGATGTTTTGGGTGATTTATTCGCATGATTTGATTTTGATGATTGAGGATTTACGATCTTTGCACAGTGTTGCACTTGATATCGTTTTCATGCTTTGGTTTCACATGCTTGTGATTTTACGGTTTTAGACATTTGAGTTGATTTTGTGCGTATGCACGCACACGATTTGGTTCCTGCACTCTGTATAGTTTATATATGCTTGCAGTGCAGTGATACGCCTTTTGTGCACTTAGATGCACTGGACTTCGATTTCGATTGTGATACTCGATATTTGTTTTGTGCACCTTGTGCACCTGATTGGATTTTGCGCGTGTTCGACACTCGATATTGGATTTCATGATTTCATGCATGATGGATGCACCGGGTTTGGATTTTTAGCGCATGTTGGGCGCCTGTTATGAGTTGCGATTTGGTGCACACCAGATGCACTAAATCGGAATTTTCGTGCATGTCAGATGCACCTGATTTTGCGGTCAGGCACACACGATGCCTATGACCAAAGTTGTGTGCACAACCGTTGCACCTTGATGTTGTTTTTTTTGTGCACATTCATGGATTTTGATCTCCGTGCGCACCGGACGCACAGGGTTTTCATATGCACTTTTTGGGACCGATTTCTTATGAAGCAGTACATTTTAATGATATTGCGATTGGTTTTCGTACTGAGCAGGACTGATCGGATGACAGTGCCTGGATATATTTTGCATGAATTGATAGATTTCAATGGGATTTCCAAAAGCGAGCTATAGTCTCATTATTTACATGCGTGTCTGATATGCCACGAAAACGTTTAAAACAGGGAACCCTTCTAAATTGTTTTCAAAACGGCGGAACATGCATATTAAACAAAAGGTATACACGTATATGGTTATTTTCTTATAAGAGACGTCCGCCACTGTGCAGTGTTATGCGCATTGCACAACGATTTTAAAAGATTTAGCATGCATTTCCTTTAGAAACTTACATGTATAGATTTGATATTTACATGTATAGTTCTGATTTATATCATATTGGTTTTGCCTTGGATTTGGCATTCGTGTCATTACCATGACTCCGATGATTGCGGGATACTTTATGGAGTTTCGATTTTCAGTTATCTACTCATTTCTCATGCGCATGCATTGCGCTATGATGCATTTTGTGTATTGATGATTTCGGAGCCCCGACGACTTGGACTTTCATTTGAAATGTTTTAGAAATTGGGGGTTTAAATTTAAATTTAAATTCGGGGACCGAATTTCTTTAAGGGGGGAAGATTGTAACATTACAAAATAATAAAATATTATTTTTAGGAAATTTTATAATTTAATATTATTTTATCGATTATTTTAATATTAAATTTATAATTAAATATCGATAAATGGGAAAAATTTTGAAAAAAATATGGAAAATTCAAAAATTATGTATTCTATGGAAATTAGTCATTTTAAAGTTTTTATGAGCATTTATATGCTAATTTAGTGCTAATCGCGATTTAAAATCGCTAATCGGGTTTTTAGCAATTTTGTGTAAAACATGCACATATCTTGTTTTTCTACACTTGTGCATTTTCTATCATGTTACTTTTTGGGTTACTATTTGAGTGAGAAGAAAAGGAAAGGAAAAGAAAAAGGGATTAAAGAAATAGGTATGGTGAGAGAGAGAGGGTAGGTGAGAGTGTTGACTTGGCCATTCCCTCTTGTTTTCTCCTCTCATTTCTCCCCCCTCTTCCATGAGCTGCTGCTGCTCCTGCTGCCCTCCTCTTCCTCCACCTTCAAACCCCTATTTCTCGATGAAATTCACCCCAAAACACCATATCGGTTTCACAAAAAATGCACACAAGCTCAAGATCTACACATTGGACTAAAGAAGCATGGATTTTGGCCACTAGGAGCAACTCAAGAAAATTCTTGAGTTGCCAAATGAGGTAATTACTGAACCATTAGCTTAGTTTTAGCCTTACTTATAACCCTATGCAAGTTTAGAATCGAAATCGGGTGATTTTATGGATTTTAGGAAAAATTAGATAGGGTTTGAGGAAATTAAGAGTTGTGTTGGGAAATTGAGTTCAGTGGAGACCATAAAAGCACCCTAGTGCTAGAAACCCAGACCAACCCCACTGGAAACCCAAAAATACGGAATTACGGAACTTTTCATGTCGGTTTGTGTGATCTGTGAAGGTGTTTTAGAATCTGGAGCAACCCGAGGTCACCAAAAATAAAATTGAGCTGACAGTGAGTCGTGCAGGCACCTAGGAAGCTACCACCAAGACCCGAGCCCCTAATTCGAAACTACAGCCGCAAATTTAATCATTCTGGCCGCAATTTGCGGCCAGAGTAGAGGGGAATAGGCCCATTTTTGTTCCAGAGCTCATTTTGCACTAAATTAGACCCCTACTATATGTAGTTTTGGCCAATTGTCATCTGGGGAAAATCTGGGAGCATTTTGTTGTGTTTTAGGCGATGTTTTCAGTATTTTTAAATGCACTTTCTTGATATTTGGATTTGTATTTGGTTGTCGGGTGTTCGTACATCGACAACAGGGCTTGTTTGTTGGATTTGCATGTTTGGGCTATAGGTTCCAACCTATGAGCACACTGTGCGCTGTATCGGTTTTCTGCCTTGATTTTCATACGCATTGCTATAGGTGATCATTGTAGGTACCTTCACGTGGATTCCGAGGCGACGGAGCATGGCGTTATCGACACCGACACGCAGGATACAGGTGAGTAGATTTATATCTACGGGGAGAAGTCGGGTGGATGGCGTATAGCACCCCCGCAGTCCGTGGTGATGTATACGGATGCGTATACACACCAACAATTTATGATATGTTGTTAGGATTTATTATTGATGACTTAAGATGGATATTGGTGTTGGATTGGTGCATGGTTACGAAACCTTAGGTAGTGGGTGCACTACACCTACACATACACGCATATACATACTTGCATACATTCTTTATTTCATATGTGCGTGTATGGGAATATATATTTATGTGTTCACATGGGTATGGGACTATGTATTCATATACTGGATTTGAGGATAGTATTTGGGATTTGAGTTGAGTCGATGAGATTGGGCTTGAGGCCAGGAGATCGGTGATGTGATTTGGTTCGTATTGAGATACGACATGATGTTTTAGCGGGTCTTTTGACGTAGTGATTCTTACACCTGCATGCATTCATAAATGGTATCAATATTGTACTAGACGTAGGTCATTATCCCGGACCATGATATTTGATAAAGAAGATACCAGATAAATAGTGTGATTGATGTGACTTTGACCCGTACCCAGATTTGGGATGCCGTACGACGGATTTACGTACGAGCTATATATTGATGATTGATCCGCACTCTTGACTTGGGATGTCTGATTATAGATATGGTATCGGATATGATATTATTGAGGCGGGATCACCGACTAATATATATACATGCATGTATATGTATCGACTCAGATGTTAGGCGGTTTTCTTACCTGTAGTCTAGCTTGTAGCTTAGCCTTTAGTTTAGTTAGTTGTTAGATTAGATTCGGTTCCTACCTATTTCAAAGCTTACGAATCGTGCGTATTTTAAAAGACAGGTCAAGGGATCCTACGGATATTTCAAAAGACGTATCTTTTCATAAAAACACCGTAGCCCCTATTTTCAAAACCCCATGATTCGTGTTGTTTCAAAAGGCACCACTTGTAGAACTTATATTAGATTAATGCAGATTAGTTATAGTTGCGTCTAGTATTCATCTTCCGCTCATTATTGTGGTTCGCTTCGCATCGCATGCTTATATTATGTTTCGCACTACATTATTGATATCATGCTGTTAGGACATCAGCACCATTACCGATGATGCGTATGTACCACGTACACTTACTTGCCGGCTCACACACATCTTCATCGGTAATTGCCATGCCACGTACACTTTAGAAATACTATTCCATTGACATAGGTTGTTAGCTAATAATTTAGACATGATATTAGTGTACTCGCCTTATATGCTAGATTAGACATTGTAGATATTACTTGTTACTTCTTCTATGTTAATATTCATTGTTATGCCGCATTCATGGATTTTTATGCCGATATACACTGTTTACATGCTATTGAGGATTGGATTCGGATTTCCATGAGATTTTCTGGATTTTGGGGAAAACCGCAAAAACATAAATAAACCTTTTGTCTCCCTTTTTAAATAAAAAGTGCGGTTTTCCCATGATGTATGAGTCGTCCACCATGAGTTTGCTGATGGATTTCGAGACCCGATTCGAGGAGGCGGATGAACCGTTTCGGGTACATGGTGGACCCGGTAAGGTATCCCGGGGCAAGAAGCGCGTGATGATGACGATGTGAGCCTGGCAGGGGAGCACTACCTACCGGTGATTTTACCCGACGCGTCGGATATCCGGAGGATACCGTCGTGGTCTTAAGATGGATGGTAGGGGCCGGTCTGGACTGACGGCGCCCTAGATATTATGATTGAGACATTGAGATTTCGAGATATTGAGGTACAGAGACCGTGATACAGAGATATCGAGATATCGGGATTTCGTTTTGTGCCGATGCTAGGCATTGTTTTATGCTGATTTCATTATGATACCTCATTTTAAAATACAAAGGAAATCTCACTAAATTAGGAAAACAGTTCTTCATTTACATGTATTATGTTTTCATGCATTCATACCTCATTCATATGATATATTGCTACCTGAGGCACTGACACGGGCACATGAGATTACACTCGGGTTAGATATTTACCCTAGTCATTGTTATTGACTGCTGGTTTTATTTGAGGATTATATATATTGATCGTATGACCTAGGATTGCGTCATACATGCGATTTTTATTCGTAGATGTATTCTATTCACGAGTTGGCAACTCACCCCCGTTGTGCCCCAGTTTCTTGCAGGTTTCGCCGTACAGATTTCTTTACGGCTTGCGGGCATAGTTTCCTTCGGGTGATTTGCTAGTAGGTGGATTTACTTGTACCGTATCCCCATTATATATCTTGTATATTATTATTCTGTTGTATCTAGAAGTTCCATCAACCAAACATGTATTTATTTTTGAGATAGAGACCAGTGATGTTATTCTTTCGACCTTAGAGTCGCACGTTATATTTCTGTGGATTTCTTGTGGTTTTGAGTTTCCTTTTGAGTTTTGATCCTCGCCGTTGGCGTTGTATATTATATTGCTTGTGTGGTTGTGGCCGTCGATTGACGAAGAGCTAGCTCCCGCTTGGGGATGCCTTTATTTGACTTCGTATACTATTCATGCTGTATCCCGTTTGGGGGCCTGTATTTACAAAGGAGACTCTGCCGAAATTTTTAGGAAATATTTGATGTTTTTATAAAACGCATAATTCGGCTTATGCTATTAAAACTTCTTGATTTAAATTGGTTTTCCTACACTCTACCACTTTTCTTGGTTTGGATTTCTGGGTTTTCGGCTTACTTAGAATACGTACGCCTTGAGACGTTCGTAGTTTAAGTGCCGGTCATATTCCGTACTTTCGGGACGTGACACCACGCTCACATCGATTGTAAGGCAAAGAAAGTGATTTTCCAGATTTCCGGACATCCGGAGTTTATATTTTCAGGAGGTGGCAGATTTGTTGGGCCAGTCGAATTTAGAGCTAGGTCGACAAGTGCCGTTCTTTCGTCGATGGAAGTAGACATGGTGGAAGCGCCAGAAGTAGTTCGAGAGTTTATGGATGTGTTTTAGAACATCTCGGGTTTACCGCCAAAACGATATGTGGAATTTGCGATTGATCTTATTTCTAGAGCAGCGACGATTTCAAAGGCGTATTATCCGATGGCGCCTGTAGAACTAGAAGAAGTAAAGAAACAGGTTGCCGAATTGCTAGAGAAGGGTTGGATTCGCAGCAGCAATTCACCCTTGGGAGATCCAGTTCTCCTAGTCAAGAAGAAGGATGGCACGCGGAGGATGTGAATCGACTATCGAGAATTAAACCGGGTGAATATTAAGAACAAGTACCCGATCCCTCGCATCGGTGAATTATTCGATCAACTCAGTGGCGCAAGGGTATTCTCGAAACTGGATTTGCGATCCGAATATCATCAAGTTCGGCTGATGTCAGAAGATATTTGCAAGACAGTATTCTGAACTCGATATGGGCATTACGAGCACTTAGTGATGTCGTTTGGAGTTACTGACGCACCGGGAATATTTATGGACTTAATGAACCGAATCTTTTCACCGTATTTAGACAAGTTCATAGTGGTGTTTATCGATTATATTCTGGTCTATTCGAGGAGCAAAGAAAAGAATGCAAAACACTTGAGGATCGCACTGCAAACGTTGAGTCAAGAAAGGTTATATGCTAAGATGAGCAAGTGCAAGTTTTGGCTCGAAGAAGTGAAGTTCTTGGGTCATGTTGTATCCGGAGATGGAATTGTCGTTGACCCTGAAAAGATTGCAGTTGTTCATGATTGGCCAATTCCAAAGAACGTAGGGGAGATCAGAAGTTTTCTTGGGCTTGCCGGATATTATAGAAGGTTTGTGGAGAATTTCGCTCGAATAGATGAACCATTAACCAAGCTAACATGAAAGGAGGTACCGTTCGTATGTACGGAGAAATGTGCGTCAGCTTTTAAAGCATTGAAGCAAAAGTTGACCATCGCTCCTATTCTGACAGTGCCGGATGGTTCCGGAGGACTGGTTATTCACAGCGACGCATCTGAAAAAGGTTTGGGATGTGTTTTAATGCAGCTTGGGAAGGTCATAGCCTACGCGTCGAGACAATTGAAGGCTCACGAGAAGAACTACCCAACTCATGATTTGGAGCTAGCAACAGTGATTTTTGCTTTGAAGAGTTGGAGACAATACTTATTGGGCGAAATAGTAGAAGTATTTACCGATCACAAAAGTCTAAAGTATTTATTCACACAGAAAGAGCTCAACATGAGATAGCGTAGATGGTTGGAGCTGATGGCTGAATATGATCTTGATCTAACATACCATCCGGGGAAAGTTAATATAGTGCCGGATGCTCTAAGTCGGTTGCCAGCGATACGGATGTTGACTGCACAGAAGGATATTATAACCGATATTCAGAAATTCGAGTTAGAGATTGTACTACCGCATTCTTTGGGACAGTGGATGCAGTTGCAAGTACAGGCATTCTTGATCGATAGCATTAAAGTAGTGCAGTCGCACGATCCAAGATTGCAGAAGTTTCGAGAACAGGTAGAAGCGGGACTTCGAACGGATCTGTTAATTCATGAAGATGGTTCGTTACGATATGGGAGTCGTTTATGTGTGCCGAAAGGAGATGTTCGTGAAGAAGTCATGAAGGAGGCTCATAGTTCCGCGTATTCCGTACATCCGGGAGGCATAAAGATGTACAGATCCACGACTACATTTTTGGTGGGAAGGCATTAAAAGTGAGATTGCTCGCTACGTATCGAAGTGTTTGGTGTGTCAGCAAGTCAAGACTGAACATCAAAGGGTAGCTGGTTTATTACAACCACTTTTGATTTCTCAATGGAAGTGGGAACATATAACCATGGATTTCATGACTGCTTTACCACGGAGTCCAAAGGGCAATAATACAGTTTGGGTGATTGTTGATCGATTAATCAAGACATCTCATTTCATACCGTTTCGAGTTGGTCAGCTGATGGAAACTTTAGTAGAACGATACATGCAGGAGATTGTGAGATTGCATGGAGTACTTATGAGCATCGTTTTCGATCGTGATACCCGATTCTAATCGCACTTTTGGAGAAGTCTACAGGAAAGTTTAGGGACTCGCTTGAAGTTTAGCACCGCCAATCATCCTTAGATAGCTGGCCAGTCAGAAAGAACGATCCAAACTCTTGAAGATATATTGAGAGCATGCATGTTAGACTTCAAGGGTTCATGGGAGGATCATCTGCACTTGGTGGAGTTTTCTTATAACAACAGTTTTCAGGCGACTATACAGATGGCACCATTCGAAGCATTGTACGGTCGTAAGTGTCGCTCGCCCGTCTGTTGGGACGATATTAGAGAAAGAAGATTATTAGTACTGGATCTTATTGTGCAAACTGTTGGATATATGTATGCTCTAGAGGCCATTATATGTATAGTGGATGCTTGGACATGTATATATACAGATGACTTTCTTGCTCGACATGATAGTATGCTATCTGGTTTACTTTATCTTGACATGTTCATTTGATTATGCATCTTACTCATTTGGTACATGTTGATAAAGCCCTCAGGATATTTGCTTGACTACTGCGACTATGATGCGGATCATACTAGTGGGACACGTGTAGTTTATAAGCATATCCTTGAACTGTTCCTAGTCGTGGGTGTATCGAGACGGGGTATCGATATTCCAGAGTAGACTAGCATATACCATTCTTGTCCCATATGATGGGCGATGGATGATCCCATATCCATCTGGTGTGGTGACACCAAAAATTGTATGCGGGTGCTCAGTGGAGACTGGGTACACTGAACGGACTAGCCGAGAACTCTTATGTGGTATTATATCTATCGTCGGATAGCAGTTCTCAGGTGACACTGGTACAGGTTAGTCTATAGACCTGAGATCGTCATAGAGTCTTGTGTGTCATCCCACTGTACTTTGATCTCCACCCTACCACGGCTCTACCGAGTCGTGCAAACAAGTGGATTTTGGGTACAGTCCCGAGGCACATGGATGCAATGGTCAATAGGAGGGGTTTCGTCTCTCCCGGTATTGGGGGTTGATGTTGTGCTATTCTCGATTGGTTATAACAGGAAGTCCCTGGCCAGGGCTGCTGAGATTTACTGATAATTGTTATCGGTAGTTTCTCGATCTGTTATGAGCCATACACCGGCATGACTTATTGAGTTATTGGGGTCAACGAGACTATCCCTAGACTCGATATGCAGCATATCTGATGAAGAGACCGGACTGTATGGTAAGTGTTGCCAGTTGGCTCGACGGGAGTTTTGACAGCTTCGCTTGTTTTCTTCTGATCGCTCAATACTCGGGTAGTCGTTACGTTTAGCTGACCGCTTGCGGCTTGTGGGTGTTTGATGTGATCATCACCTATTGTCCGCGTATTGATGAGTCTTAGAGTCCCACAAAGGAGTTTCCTGGCTCAGGCGAAACGATGTGGTGTGCATATAAGATATGCGCGGGGACCCGATTAAATGCGTGTATGTGATACCGTATATTAATCGGGCGTTTTTCTATTGGTCGGGTCGTATGTGATATGAACGGTTTGTTAAATCAACTGTTGATTTAACATTGACTTTATAGCTCATTTTTTATTAAACCCTTTTTCTACTTTGATGTATGCATGCATGTATGCATAGATTTTTGTTCATGCACATGATGATGTGAATGCGCACATACATACATACATGGTGTCATGGTTGATGATACATATAAGATGGCAATGCAAGACTCACATGGGAATAAATTATGTATATATTTATTTTTGGAACTAAAGAAAAAGGAAATTCACTCATGGTTGATAATTCTACACACTTCCTTCCCTTAACCTATGCTTTGACCTTGAGTTTATTTTCCTTAGTTGCTTTGACTCCAAAATAAATATCTAGATATTTATTAACCCATGGTTAATTGTGAGAGTGACTTTTATTTATATTATTCATTCTCATTTTTATTTGAGATTATCACAACTTTGAGCTCTAACTTGCCATCTTCTTCTTCCTCCTCTCTCTTGCTCTCTTGAGATTTCTAATGAGTGAGTTAGTTAAAAAGAAAGGGTTTTGAAGTGAGAAACAAATCACATCACCATTCTATACTACTCTAGACAATTAGTGTAAAGTGTTTGTTTCATCTTCATTCTTGATCAAGTGAAGTAAGGAGCTTTGAGCAAAGGAACTTCGGGTGGATCATCGTGGACTTGGAAGATCTCTAGCGAGCCGGTTCAAACTTTTAAGGATCCAAGGAGTCACCAAAGAGGGATTACAAAGATTGCATACTTCCCACTTAGTGATAGTTTCTATGTTGTATGAGATACTATTTGTGTTACCCTAATTTTTCTAGTTCGATTCATAGTTTGTTTGCTTAGCACCTCCTAAAAATATTAAAATGGCATGTGTGATGCTTCCAAACCCTAGACATGGTGCTAAGGAAACCCAACAGTGGTATCAGAGCCTAGCTAGAACTTTAGAGTAATCTAGACGACATTAAAAACTTCGAACGAACATCGATTGCTCCGAGAAAATGTTCTCTGGAATTTTTCACATTAAAAATATTCAAAAAATCGTGCAGCTAATTCTATGGACCCTTTAGAAGAACGATATCCTAACTCGATTAAATAACCGCGGAACCGCAGCCAAAACGCGCTTTTGGCGGCTGTTTCACGGCGCCATTTGTAAGGCACGGGTCGGCCCTTCTACGGTTGGCCCATAGGTACCAGGGCATGTTTCTAGGCATTTTTAATACTGCTCAAATGTTGAGCTTCTCTGTGAATTTTTTGGGTAATCGATTAATCAATCGAATGGTTTAACATCGCCTAGTATTTGTTAATGTAATACAATATTTGGAATCTACGCTAATTAGTTTTGAGAAAACTAATTGATTATTTGTAAATCTAACATTTCGATCTCGTTGGATATCGGAAATCTTGTTGAATTACCCGATCTCTTTTGAAAAAGTGTTTTCATTATTAAGACCTAAATGTAAGATTTACAGTGTTACCATGAAATCTGGAGTATGTGATATTCCAAGTTTGCGATGTCTAAGGAAAAGTGCGGATTCCAAATGTTGTAGTTTTGCATTTCTTTTCTGCGACCGTAAGTGTAGTATGTGGTGTATCGCCAGTTTCGTTGCTATACATCAACGACAATCAGGATACGCATACTTATTTACGTTGATAATATGTGATATTATGTGTTGCTGAGATATGATGTGCAGGATCATCGTGATTGAATAGCCGGGGGTTTTATGTGAGATGAGAGTTTTTTTCATTCATGTAAAAATTAAATGTATGTAATATTCTTTTATTTGGGGAACTTACGGGTTGAGAATGATGTCACCATTACTGTATATTATTTACTTTTCCGCATTAGGATAGACCCAAGGAGGGGAATACAAGTGACCGGATTCTAGGGTTCAGTGGGAGGCCATCTCGAGGAGTCGAGACCGGGTCTCCTAAACTCTAGAATTGGTAGGGTCACTTGCCGCTCTTGTAGGGGTCTAAGCATGTGGGCTTGGCTACTCATCGCGACCGTGGAATCCGTATTTTCTATTGTAGGCTAAATACAAAATACGGACCTCCTATATATCCTATATTTTCATATGTGCTTCTGCTGTTGATATTCTGTGATGAGCGTACTTAATATCTGAGACGAATGGTATATTATTATATATATGATATATAATAAACGTTGCTTGTGTTTTACATCCGCGCTAGTCCCGCTCCGCTATGCCGTTAGTTAAGTAACCTAACGGTGCATAACGGGACACTGTGGCGAATGCGGATGACATAAGTATACGTTCTATTTTCGTTTCCTAAATGTGATGGCTTAGAAACTTAAATGATGGGACTACATTAATAAGATTAATGTAAAGAAAAATAAACCTAAAAATGTTGTAAAATCGGATTTGAAACACACTCGGCCTTTTTATGAAAAATGCAAGTTTCAAAAGATGCGAAGCTTAAGCCACTCCTTTTCTAAACTATTTAGATTCTACAACAAGATCAAGTTCAAAACATTAAAGGTTTTCATAAAAACCATCCGCAACCCTCTGTCATTTTAGGAAGCAGAGTACTTAGTATTCGTGATACGTATGTTGATCATAGTCAAGGCGTAGTGTACAGTAGCTAAGTGATGTATTCCTACAAAGCATATGATGCGATCAGTTAGGACATTCATGTGATTATATTGATCATAGTCAAGGGTCATATGGGTGGGTCTAGTTAATCATGAAATGACGGGTAGAACTTGACTAGTGCTTATGATATGTTGACCATAGCCAAGGTCATAAGCAGCTAAGGGTAAAAACCATATCGAGAGTTTCAAGAGTTGAAATTTGCAATGGGATTGCATACCTTCTATATGATAGTTGGATTCCGATCCCACTGTGAGTAATAGTTACTCCCAGGAGAGTTTTGCACTTTACAATTAGCTAATCCAGTAGGTTTCTAGAAAGGTGTCAACGGGGTTTGACCTTTGGGAAAACGAGATTTATTTTAATTAGGTACGTGCGAAAGCACGGGGAACCTCCCTCAAACTACCAACACTGGCCTGGCTGACCGGTTAGCGAAATTGTAGAATGTAATTAATCCTGGCTAGTTTTCTTTTTGAGGTTTTGAAAGAAAATTTGATAAAAGCAGTGGAAGACATCGATTAGATAAGATAATAACCAATCTAAATCTTTGCAAGAGCATTTCGCTGAGTGTATTCTTTTCTCTTTCCTAATGGCAGATACATGATGACGGGACTTAAGCTTCTTTTAGAGAAAAACAAACTGACAGGACCGAATTATAAAGAATGGTTGAGGAACCTGCATATTGCACTCACATATGATAAAGAATCATATGTCCTCACTGCCAAAGCCCCACCCGTCCCAGGTCCTGAATCATCTGTTTCGAATAAGGAGATCCGAAAAACATGGGATATTGATTGTGACACGGCCAAGTGTCTCGCGCTTGCTTCTATGGACAATATACATCAGAAGCAGCATGAGAAGATGGATGTACAATCCATCTTTCTTCATACAAAGGAGTTGTATGGAGAGCAATCTCGGACTTTACGATACGAGGCATCTCGAAAGTTGTTTCAGATACGGATGGCTCCAGGCACATCAGTAGGTGAACATGTCTTGAAGATGAGTGGTCTTATAGAAGAACTTGAGGACCTGATATGGGCCATGGAAAACGAGCAATATACTGATATTGTTCTACAGTCTCTCCCTCCTGCCTTTGCTCCGTTCATTGTAAACTTCAATATGAACGATTTGGAGAAATCACTGCCTAAACTTCTCAATATGTTGAGAAGTGCAGAGAGCACGCTTAAGACAATGAAAACTCCCGCTCTGCTTATTGGGCCATCTTCCTCTTCTGTCCCAAAAGCCAAGGCCAAGGGAAAGAAGAAGAAGAAACCCACCAAACCGAGAGGTGGAGTTGTAAAGGCGAAGGGGAAAGACAAATCCTGGGCTGCGGGAAGTGGAAAAGGAGAATGTTTTTATTGCCACAAGTCGGGACACTGGAAATGCAATTGTGCTCTGTATCTTGCTGATCTCAAGAAGAAAAAGCATACTGATTCTTCCGCTTCAGGTGTGTTTGTAACTGAAAACTGTTTTTCTATAAACTCTGCATCTTGGGTATTAGATAACGGTTCTGATTCTCACATCTGTAATTGTATGCAGGGATTGAGAAACAGTAGAGTTTTGAAGACTGGTGACCATACTCTTCGGGTTGGAAATGGTTCCAATGTACATACTGTATCTGTCGGAGAGTATCATCTGGGGTTTGTTCCCCTCCAAAACACGGAGATGCGACCGCGCGGGTCCGTCTTGCCTGAATTTCGGGGAAGATACTAATTGGTGCTATCCGTCCACCTCTCCAAAGATGCCAAGTTGATTTATGGCACCATGTATCGAAGGTTGAAACGGATGCGGCCGATGTAGCAGACTTCGTCAGATTCCCCCTTGTTTGAGGGGTTTTTGATTGTGGGGACGCTCTTCCATGCAGGCGCAAGCCCCTACAGTTAATTACGCTACCGCGTCGCGGTAACAACTTTCTCCTTCTCCAGATGGTCACTTCTTGTCGTGGGTGTTTGTTTTGTTTGTGGTTGCCCATGGATTGTATACGGAGACTAATTTATGTTGTCGCCCGTAGGGCGTGGACTAGTACAAATCCGTATCTTCTTAGATTTGGGTTTGGGGGTTGGGTTTAAGGTTACGTTAGCCTCATTTGAGACTAAGATCAACTTAAACGTTTTTTAAGGATACGTTAGTCTCATTTTAGACTAAGATCAATTTAACGGGATCGTTTAGATCCAACAAAAGAGCAATTGGACTCTATTGTTTAGTTTAGGGACATTGCGGTCGATTAGTTTAAGGACATTACGGTCCGTTGTTAGTTTAAAGACATCACGGTCAAGATTAAGGACATCATAGTCCGTGAGTTTAAAGGTCACAGTCAAGGTTAAGGACATTATAGTCCGTGAGTTTAAAGACCTCACAGTTAAGGTTAAGGACATCATAGTCCGTGTGTGGTTGTCGGGACCCGTCACCTCTCTGAAGACGTTAAAGGATTACAACGACAAATATCAAAGGAGTGAAGAGATGTACCCTAGAACCAAAGTTGATTTAGGGATCTGTAGTCCAATTTGGAACTAAGATCAATTTATTAGATTATGAGCACATTGGCTCAGTTAAATCTGAATTAAGGACTTATGGCCAGTTTGGGCTAAGTCCAATTAGATTAGAAATATTGGCTCTTTATTGGACCATTAAACATTTGTCTGGGTTCAAGCCCACATTATTTAGCAATGCTAAACCAGAGTTTGAGGGCTCTGATACATTTTTGTCTTTGACTAAGCATTAAACATTGTAGTTCCGAGTTTTACTCAACTTTGAAATTTAGTCAAGAGGGGAGGTTTTTGCCTCTGGAAACTTAGCCAATTTGGCTAAGATTGGCTTTAAAATAGTGTTAAACACTATAGGACAGCAGTGTTAAACATTGGAGACGAAATACTCAAAATAGTGTTAAACACTAGAAAGGAAGGGGTCACCTGGGGGCACGTGGGGGCACCCAGAGGTGGGGCCAGATCTCCTTTACTTTTTTCACAGAACTGCAAATAAGTGTTAAAACACTTTTAGTTTTCATAGCCATTACGTGTGGGCACGTGATGGGTACTCATGCCCTGATTTATTAGAATGTTTATTAGGGGTCACGTGAGGACATGTGAGAGCGCCCAAAGCCAACATTGCCTTTGCTTTTATTTTCTTTATTTTGGAAGTCACGTGGGAGCATGTGAGGCATTGCCTCAGGGCTAATTCCTTCTTATTTTGGAGGATTTGTTCAGGGATCACGTGGGGGCAAGTGACCTAGTTTATTCTTTCTTTTCTGATCACTGCGGATTGGGGTCACGTGTCATCACGTGACCAATGTTCTTTACGTGCATGGAGATCTTTCAAATCTCTTTATTTTAAGAATTAAATTCTCTGTAGGGTTAAACCCTAATTTTGTTTTTAAAGGAATTAAATTCCTATGCATTTGGAAGAATTAAATTCTTATGTAGGGTTAAACCCTAGTTCTGTCTTGGAGGAATTAAATTCCTATGAGTTTGGAAGAATTGAATTCTCAAGCAGGGTTGAACCCTAATTTTATCTTGGAAGAATTAAATTCCTATGAATTTGGGAGAATTAAATTCTCATATAGGGTTAAACCCTAGTTTTATCTTGGAGGAATTAAATTCCTGTGAATTTGGGAGAATTAAATTCTCATATAGGGTTAAACCCTAGTTTTATCTTTGGGAGAATTAAATTCTCTAAACTCAATTCCCCCTCTAAGTTTTGGATCTGCATGGCAGAATCTCCCCGATGAGAATTAAATTCTCAACTTTTGGGGAGATTTGCTTCTGCAAATTTTCAACCAGAGGAAGAACTAAGTTCTTTTGCAGAAGAGTTAAACTCTTAGATTGAGAAATAAATTCTCTTTTTCTGTTTTATGAAGCTTTGATCCCTTCCTCCTTTCTCACCTAGGGTTTCTTTTCTTGAGAATTGAATTCTCCTTTCTTTCTCTTTGCTATTTTTTTCAGAAAATTTCAATATCTCCAAAATTCTATCTCTCTCTTCTCTTCTTGGCTCCTATTTATAGGAGAAGGAAAAGAATCAATTTGTTTAGTGAATTTTTCATTGAAAGATTTTGTTTGTTTTTTCGTAACTAATATGATCTTTTAGATCACTCAGTGAATTTTATTCACCATTGGATTTTTAATCCAAAAGATATTCTGTTTGTTATTTTTGGTGAAATTTAGGGAAATCTTTCCTTGTATAAAATCTTTCCATAAATTGGTGATTTTTAATCACCATTGGATTTTTAATCCAACGGTGCTCCACTTTATAGAGCACAGTCCTTCTTTTGTTTGGAAAGATCTAAAGAAATATTTTTCCAATTAGGGTCTTTGATCTCCCTTAATTATAATTTAATTCTATTAGTTCAGAAGAATTAAAAGCCCATCACGTGTTGACACATGATCCCAATGTTTGATCATTTAAATAGAATTTAATTCTATTAATTAAAGAGCTTATCACGTATTGACACGTGGCTCTCCAATTAAGCATTTAATTCTGTTGTTTTTTAAAGAACTAAGGAATCATCACGTGTCAGCACGTGACCCTTGGTCACGTATGAGCACGTAATGCCCCATTGGGATTTTTCTTTGTTATTTTATTATACTTTATTAATCCCTTTCAGTGGGTTTAAAGGTCCATCACGTGTAGGCACGTGACTCCATTAATTGATTGTTTGATTAGAATTTAATTCTATTAAAACATAATCCCAGGAAACCATCATGTTTCAGCATGTGACCTTTGGTCACATGTGAGCACGTGATACCCCATTGAGGTATTTCCTGATATTCAATCAGGGAACAAATGCCCCCACAGCGTTGTTCTCACGTGTCTGCACGTGAGTGCAACGCTGTCACCTTTGTGACCGTTGGATCTGTTTAGGGAATAGGGGAGATGAAACATTTTCCATCACATCCTATAAATGCAGGGGTCTCTTCAGAAGTACCTCCACTCTTTCATCTTCTTCCTTGTTCATTTTCTTTTGAGAATTTAATTCTCTTTCTCAGAGCTCAGTTCTCTGTTCCAAAATTTTCAGAGTTTAACTCTGTTCAAGAAAGAATTCTTTTTTCAGGTAATGGTTTTGAACGACTGAAGAACTTTCAAATATATAAAAAAAACTCTTTGGATTTTAAATCCACACCAAGGGTTTTCCCCTTCAAAGAACCCATCTTTCTAAGTTCTTCAAAGATGTCCAATTTTTAAATAATAAACCCCTTTTGCTAGGGTTTCTCTGATCTTAAGGAATTGATGATGAAACTTGTCCTCCCTCTGGAATTTAATTCCATCTCCAAGAGCATAGCTCTGCCAATTTTCTGGGAATTTAATTCCTCTGCTCAAAAGGAATTTAATTTCTCTAAAGAACTCAGTTCTTCACAGAGAACTTCTTGGGGTTTTCTTACCCTGAGTTGTTTCTTTGCAACCAAAAAGAGGAGATTTGCAGTAGGGTTTTCTGGGAATTTAATTCCCTTGCTCTGCTTGATTTTTTGCAGAGTCCAAAATGGATTTCTTTTTGGGAAATGTGTAGGGTCATTTGAAATCCACTTGTTCATTTATTGAGAATCTTCTTTTTGTCTCATAGTGATTGCTTTGCCTCATCATTAGCGAGCCGCCATCTTGATTTTGTGGGACCCATGTGTTTTGTAACCAGTGGTCCCATAAAATGAGTCCTCGTTGCTTTCTTCCACTGTCTTTTCATATATGCCTTTATAAACACGTGTTAGCTTTGCTTAACAGTTTTCCCTTCTTTTATTTCAGGCGCAATGACTTCTGTTCCATACTTCCCTTTCACTCGCTCGGAGGCCGCTTTTCCTCAATCACCGTCTGACGAGGAAGTGATGGAGATGATCAGGGCTCATGACCCGAGTCGCACCAACTTGCTATTATGGGGGACCTGGTACGGTCACATCATCCGCGGTCGCCGCAGTTTTCTTTGCGAGATACCGACGGAGCCTACCCGTCTGTTTCTGCCAATGGATCCTCCACGGACTGCCTTTGCTGTGGAGATGCCGAATTGGACCCTTATGGGACGGTTTGAGCCTTCAACAACTGGTATTCCGAACCATCCGGTGCCGGCTATAGATATTTTGGGAAGCCGCATTTGCCAGGGCGAAGCCCAGCTATAGGGACAGATTTACAAGATAGGGCTTACCCCTCGACATCCCACGGGCTACCTTCTCTGAGCTCGTTACATCCTGTCCGCTCATCGCGTGCGACTGCAGAGGGTTGGACTTTATCAGGCGATATATGCATCCCTTTTCCACTACCAATCTCCCCGTGTCTGGTGGGTTAAGGCCTTCTTGAACCAATGGAATCTTCCCACCAACACCTTCCTTCTAGGGGACCGCGAAGTTTCAATTTCTCTGGAAGAATATCGCGAGATCTCAGGGCTGCCGGTCAGGGGGACACTTTATGAAGAATTGCTGCCTCCGGATGAGTATGTCTTCAAAACTGAGCATGCAATGCTTGACGGGCTGTCTACTGAGAACGCCGTCCACCACAAGCGCCCGAGTTTGATCAAGACCCTGAGTATTTTTGACAAACTGTTCACGGAGTCAGAGTAGCAGGACGTCACTTTTAAAAGTTTTATCGCTTGTTTCCTTCGCGAGGATGTCCTATCAAAGACGGCTCCGAAATTCGCAAACATTAACGACCCCTTTGGGTTTGGTTAAAACAGGCGACCGACTAAAGAAGAGGACTTGCCGCAGTATTACATTCCCATCATGTCGGCGGTATCTTTCGAGTTGATTGCAGCTCCTGGTATGGATGAGGAGACTTTCTTTGTGGGCTTCATCAGCGTTTGGCTTAGCCGGTTCGTCATTCCCATGGATCGCCGTTTCATGAGAGCCTCGGTTTTTTACCCTGCTCATCACATTGCAGAGGGAACGTGACTAGCTGTGGGCATTTCAGGCTAGCGCATCTATATCATGGGTTAGGCGCCGCGGCTAATACCTCAACTCCAGGTGTAGATGTGGTAAATTTCTCTCTTCATTACTTCACGTCCTGGATTGAGATGCACGTGTTGGGGGCCTTTGCTGCGCACCAAAGACCCAAATTTTATGACGCCTACACTTTTCCGTGACTCATGCAGCTGGTGGACGCTTCTGCTCCTGACCCGACTCAGTTTGGGGCTATTCGTGTATTGATCGCTCCCTATGCTAAGATGGGCGGAATGGTATTCATCGATCGAGCCCTATCTGCTCCCTCAGGACCGATTCAACAGCTCCGCGACTTGTCGAAAGAGGGGGTACCTTCTCTGAAGCCCAGGGAATCCATGCACCTGTACGCGATCAGACCAGGTTATCTGGTATTTCGTTAGAACGATGCGGCCCTCTTTATGCGGTACAACCCACACCGCTTTGCCCGGCAAATTGGATATGATCAGGGCGTCCCCTTCGAAGCATTTACAGTGGCGCCTAGCCCATCGCCTGAAGCTGTTCGTGACGCCGCTCATCACTTTATGCGGCTGAACACTGGTTCTTGCTTCATGATCCGTGAAGCTGATCATATTCCTCGATATGTGGGGTCTTTCATGGGCTGGTACCTCCACCGGGTCAGTCCAATTATTGCTGAGGAGAAGAGGGTGATTCTTGGATACAGCGCTCCTATTCCGATTCAAGCCACGGGAGTTCCGCCGTAACCGCGTGCAACGGGTCGCCCTCCCTTGAGGGATACCAGTGTCGTGCTTATTCCGGGGGCGGCGGAAGTGGACTTAACTCCCACAGCTGGTATGCCACTGCGTACTCGGGCTCAATCAAGGGCTAATAGGGCCCCGGTAGCAGTATCATCGTCCGCGGCGTCAACAATGGCCGTGTCGTCCTCGGTAGCACCGCCAAGCGAGGACATTGAAGGTGAAGTGGGTCAGCGCCATACCAAAGCTCCACGGGGGAGGAAACGATCGTCTTCGGCGGTTAGTTCTGGGTCCAAAAGGCGGAGGAAGACGGTCACCAATCTGCTTGACTCTTTAATAGAGTCCAAGCCTATTCTTCAGGATGAACCACTAGCTATGTAAGAATCGGACGGTGGCCTACTTTTCCCAAGTTCATCTGCCGAGGAAGCCGCATAATTGGCTGAGGCTATAAGATGTTCGCAAGATGAATCCTAGAACGTAAGGATTCCGAAGAAGCCTTACCCTACCGTCATCTTTTACGAAGACCCTCTGTGGATACGGCGGCGATTCATAGGCCCTTTGGAAGAATGGGGCGAAAGGGCCCTTAAACAGGCTGTTTCGGCCGACGCCGAGGACGCGCTTTCATTGTAGACCGGTGGCCACGAGTCTACCCTCGGACCTCGGTGAGTACATCTCCTCAGGAAGGAACGTCGGCTTGAACAAGCCATACTAGAAGCTCCCTTGCGCATCGGTATGTTCGTGTATCTCTTTGTAATATTTTGTATTGCTTGCATACATATATATGTATCCTTATTCTCGTAGAAACTTTGCAGGGACTTCGGCGGTGGCGAAGGCTCTGAGTCGCGCTTTGACCGTAGATTCTGCTGATATCCCCAGTGAAACACCAATCAGTGTGGAGGGGGTCGATGCAACTGTTGCTCTTGCGATAGAGTTTCCTTCGGTGGTTCCCACTCCCGAAGCACTTGCTCCCTCGGGGGAGGCATCTTTGTCGGTCGCCGCTCCAATGGATCTTCCTGAGGGCGACCTGGAGACTGGGGTACAGGTAGTCGAGGCTACCGTCCTTCCGTTGGAGTCTGCAGTGGCGGCCGCTGCTCCTCGCTCGGAAGTCTCTACTTTGGTCCACGTCCCCGATGATGTGCCTGAGGTCACGGAGGAGGCTGCTAAAGCTGCTATCCCTCCAGCTCAGAATGGGAGGAGCATCGAAGGTAGCCTTGTATATTTTACATTGATAATCTCTCCATTATTTGAAACCCTTCTGTCCTTTCAGAATTGCGCGGATTGGCGGCATCTATTGCTGATCTGTCTCCCAGGCAGTCCTTACAGCGCCTGTTGGAGATGGCTGCTCCGCAGGCGATATCTCCTCAACGTATCGTCCTCTCTTCCGGACAAGGTTAGTTTTGTTTACCTTCTTTTCACAGCGTTATCACTATTTCATAAAATGACATTGATGTTTTTTACAGTTCTGGAAGCCGACGACGAGGTTGAGATTCTTGACGGGCCTGAGGAGCCTTCAGATCCCTTTTGCATGACTGTGGGTAAGTAAAATCTCAACGTCGTTCCATTTGTTCTTTGCTTACAAGTCTCGCTGACTGTTTATAAATCTGAACAGCTCTGCCAGTTCTCACTACGCTGGAGTCTTGCATCGCCATGCTACTCGGCCCCTATGCTCTGCGTGCCTCGGAACGGATGGCAAAGCTAAGCCTCGACTCCCTGTCATCCCTGATTGAGGACTTTTGCGCTGGCAGTCTGATCACGGCCGAAGCGTTTGCCGCTGAAGCTAACGGCTCTCTTCCCTTTCTTGCCACCTACCACAGTGAAATATTGGTACAAGTCTGGGTTGAGTTTTGTCGGTAGGTGGAGACTTGCTTGCATGTTCTTGAATGTACATGCCTTCCTTCAGAGGTCGTGGCCGCGAAGGCGAGCTTACAGGGGCTGATTAAGAGGTGTGCTGTGAACATGATATCATGTGAGAAAAGGCTCAGCCGCAAGTTTTCGGAGAGGGAGTTGGCTTCCAAAGCGCTGAGGGAGCTTCAGACCAACCTTACGGCCAAGGCCACTAAAGCATATGAACTTTGGCGAGTGCTTCAAGAAGCCATCAAGGAGGTGGTAGCCATTGATAAGGCCGCCGTGTTCACTCGTGAAATGGTTGAAGCCCATAAGGTTACTGAAAAAGAGCTTGAAGGCTGGCTTGCCTCATACCAGGCCCAACAGGCTTAAGCGGAGGCCCGTCTTTTAACGATACTGAATCATGAAGGCGAGGCTCAGCGAAAAAGGGATGAACTGGCAAATCTACTAAATCGCCCGCTGACTTGAAGAATTGTATATACATTTTTTCATTCTTCCTTTGTACATACTCCTGAATGAAAGTATATTTTTTGTTCTTTCACGAATTGTACTTTGTATTCATTTTGATTCATGAATAAAAAACATATTTTTCTTCACGATCGTGTGTCCCTTTTATTAAATGTGTTATGTGGATAGTCTATCTCGATTTCTTTGCAGGACAACGATGGCTTAGAATTCAGGGTTAAGATATGTCTCCTAAGACTTTTCAACTTTATGAGCCGTGAGGGTCTCATAAAGAATTTTCTCCCTACCGGTCGAGAGGATCCCGTAGGTGTAATTTCTCCTTAAGAATCGTGAGGATTCCTAAGTGTGTTTTCTCTTGCAAGTCGTAAGGATCTCACAAGAGAGTCTGCTCCCTTATGAGTCGTGAGGACCCGCAAGTGATGGGTGAGGTTACCCTTATCCACATTTCACGGAATCAGGAGTTGCTCTGGATACTTCCCACGGGGTCATAGCCGTGTTCTGCGAGGACCAGGCTCCGCTCTGGACGTTTCCCACGGGGTCATGATTGACCTAAGCCACGTTCCACGTAACCAGGAATTTTGCTCTAGATGCTTCCCATGGGGTCATTGCCGTGTTCTGCGAGGACCAGGCTCCGCTCTAGATGCTTCACACGGGGTCATTGTCGTGCTCTGCGAGGACCAGGATCCGCTCTGGACGTTTCTCATGGGGTCAGGATTGACATAAGCCGCGTTCCACGTGACCAGGAATTTTGCTCTGTATGCTTCCCACGGGGTCATTGCCGTATTCTGCGAGGACCAGGCTCCGCTCTGGATGCTTCACACGGGTCATTGCCGTGCTCTGCGGGGACCAGGATCTGCTCTGGACGTTTCCCACGGGGTCAGGATTGACATAAGCCGCGTTCCACGTAACCAGGAATTTTGCTCTGGATGCTTCCGACGGGGTCATTGCCGTATTCTGCGAGGACCAGGCTCCGCTCTGGATGCTTCACACGGGGTCATTGCCGTGCTCTACGAGGACCAGGATCCGCTCCGGACGTTTCCCACGGGGTTAGGATTGACATAAGACGCGTTCCACGTGACCAGGAATTTTTCTCTGGATGCTTCCCACGGGGTCATTGCCGTGTTCTGCGAGGACCATGCTCCGCTCTGGATGCTTCACACGGGGTCATTGCCATGCTCTACGAGGACCAGGATCCGCTCTGGACGTTTCCCACAGGGTCAGAATTGATATAAGCTGCATTCCATGTGACCAGGAATTTTGCTCCGGATCCTTCCCACGGGGTCATTGCCGTATTCTGCGAGGACCCGGCTCCGCTCTGGCTGCTTCATACGGGGTCATTGCCATGCTCTGTGAGGACGAGGATCTGCTCTAGACGTTTCCCACGGGTCAGTATTGACATAAGCCGAGTTGCACATGACCAGGAATTTTGCTCTGGATGCTTCCCACGGGGTCATTTCCGTGTTCTGCGAGGACCAGGCTCCGCTCTTGATGCTTCACACAGGGTCATTGCCGTGCTCTGCGAGGACCAGGATCCACTCTGGACGTTTCCCACGGGGTCAGAATTGACATAAGCCGCGTTCCACGCGACCAGAAATTTTGCTCTGGATGCTTCCCACGGGGTCATTGCCGTGTTCTGCGAGGACCCGGCTCCGCTTTGGCTGCTTCATACGGGGTCATTGCCATGCTCTGTGAGGACGAGGATCTGCTCTAGACGTTTCCCACGGGTCAGTATTGACATAAGCCGCGTTCCACATGACCAGGAATTTTGCTCTGGATGCTTCCCACGGGGTCATTTCCGTGTTCTGCGAGGACCAGGCTCCGCTCTTGATGCTTCACACAGGGTCATTGCCGTGCTCTGCGAGGACCAGGATCCGCTCTGGACGTTTCCCACGGGGTCAGAATTGATATAAGCCGTGTTCCATGTGACCAGGAATTTTGCTCTGGATACTTCCCACGGGGTCATTGCCGTGTTCTGGGAGGACCAGGCTCCGCTCTGGCTGCTTCACACGGGGTCATTGCCGTGCTCTGCGAGGACCAGGATCCACTCTGGACGTTTCCCACGGGGTCAGTATTGACATAAGCCGCATTCTACGTGACCAGGAATTTTGCTCTGGATGCTTCCCACGGGGTCATTGTCCGTATTCTGAGAGGACCGGGCTCCGCTCTGGATGTTTCACACGGGGTCATGATTGACATAAGCCACGTTCTACGTAACCAGAAAGGGTTGACTTTATCTGCATTTCACGGAGTCGGGGTTTGACTCTCGGTCATCTGTGCACCGCCGAGTTATGGAACTGGGAGTTGCCGCTGTTCCGCTTTGCTTGATGTTGTGTCTATTGTAATGAGACGAATGTTGAGATGATCTCCAGGCTATCTGTGAACCGTTGAGATTTGGCTTCTTCTTCTGATGAAGCCTGGGGAGAAAGGGTGTGATTCCCTCTTTGTTTGCGCCCCTGGATTGTATACAGGGATTGACGTGATATCACCTGTAGGGCGAAAATTTCATTTCATTTTTTTTATTTCTTTCCGCGATGCCCTATCATTTCAGCTTTTATATCGCGAAGGTCGCGATTGCCCAATCATTTCGGCTATTTGTTTTATTTTTACTCGCTGCTTTTTATTGCGAGTTGCCCAATCATTTCGGCTATTTTGCATGCATACATTTTTACTTGCTGATTTTGTTGCAAGTTGCCCCATCATTTCGGCTATTTCGTATGCATGTGTAGCTCGCTGGCTTTTTGCTGCAAGCTTGGAATTAGACACCGATTTCGGCATCAGTACCGCTACAACTGGGATATTACCAGGAGCGAATCACCATTTGCCTCTGTCAATGTCGAACAAGGGTGGCTTAGCAAACAGGGTTAAGATCCTGTCGACTAAGACTTTTGACTTCATGAGCCGTAAGGGTCTCATAAAGGTATTTCTCCCTGCGAGTCGTGAGGATCTCGTAGGTGTGTTTTCTCCTTAAGAATCGTGAGGATTCCTAAGTGCATGTTCTCCTATAAGTCATAAGGATCTTACAAGAGTGTTTTTCTCCTTATAAGTCGAGAGAACTTACAAGGGCTGTTCACCATGTAGACATATCCCTAGTTACAGATGGGACTTTGTTAGGGAAATGTTTATTCGCGCCCATGGATTGTATACAAGGGTCAGCATTGAGCTGCTTGTAGGGCAAAACTGGAGGTTGTGGTGGCCGCTTAAGAACAGGTTCAGATCCCTGTAGCTTAAGACTTTTGAATCTTATGAGCCGTGAGGGTCCCATAAGAGGGTTCTCCTTACGAGTCGTGAGGATCTCGCAAGTGTAATTTCTCCTTAGGAATCGTGAGGATTCCTAAGTGTGTTGCTCCCTTGTGAGTCGTAAGGATCTCACGCAGGTGGTTTCTCCTCACAAGCTCGAGAGGACCTTGCAGGTGTCTTTTAACGAGATTGCGCCCTTTCAGGTTTTCACAAAACTCGCCGGTAGCCCTGCTGGTTTTACTCACGGAGCCCTTTCGGGTTTTCATCCGTGCCCATTTCGCTTATGGACATACCATTTTCTTTTTCTTTCTTCTTTTTTTTTTAAATTCTTTTATCCCTTTTTTTGTGTCAGCCTCGGGATGCTGCAGTCTACAGTAGTTTATTGACGTCTCGGTCAACAGCTAGTTTTAGGACACAGTGGTCCATTGTTAGTTCAAGGACGTTTCGGTCCGTTGTTAGTTTAAGGATATTTCGGTCCGTGGTTAGTTTAAGGACGCTTCGGTCCATTATTAGTTTTAGGACATTTCGGTTCGTGGTTAGTTTAAGGACGTTTCGGTCCGTTGTTAGTTACTACTTATAGAGTTTGGGCTTAGGAAGATAGCGAGCGGACATAGACGTCGTCATCTATCGTTGACCTAGGCCGTGACTCGTCAAGCATAGTATTTCTTCAGTAAGCGACCGTTTATTGGCCTGAAGGGTCTTTCGCCATGCATGTCCCCTGGTAGACTTTGTCTATGATATACGGGCCTTCATAGTTTGGCTCGAATTTTCCCCGCTTGGCACGGTTGGGGATCATAGGTCTTTTGACCACTAGCACGAGTTCGCCTTGGCGGAATATTCTAGGCCTAGTCAATCTTTCGTATGAGCGCGTCATCTTTACTTTATAAGCCTCCAGATTTTGTTGCGCCATGAGCCGGGTTTCATCAAGAGCATCGAGCTCCTCAAGCCGAAGGTAAGCATTTCTTCGTCTGTAAGCTCGTAATGAACTGCCACTCGTAGAGAGGGTAGCTCTATCTCAAGGAGGAGTACTGCCTCTGTACCGAATACCAATGCGTACGGTGTTGTGTTTGTAGCCGTTTTGAACGTAGTTCGATACGCCCGGAGAGCATCATGCAGTCTCTCATGCCAGTCCTTCTTATTTCGAGACACCGTCTTTTTCACGATCTTCGTCAAGGTCTTTTTGAAAGCTTCAGCTAGACCGTTAGCTCGGGGATTATAGACTGAGGAGTATCTCCATTCTATGTTGTGCTGTTGTGTGAAGCGGCTGATCTTGTGGCTTCTGTTGGCTGGCCCGTTATCAGAGATGATCCGTCGCGAAGTTCCAAACCGATAAATGACGTGTGTCTTGAAGAAATGGAGGATATTCTCCGTCTTCACTTCCCTCAGCGGTACTGCTTCTGCCCATTTAGAGAAGTAATCAGTTGTCACCAAAATGAACCGATGTCTTCTGGACGATGCTGGCTCGATGGGGCCGATTATGTCAGTCCCCCATTTCGAACGACCAGCTAGCCACCGTCGGAAGTAGTGGATTTGGATGCTGATGGATAAAGTCCCCATGAATCTGGCACGAGTGGCATTGCTTCGCGTATTCGAGGCAGTCCTGGATCATCGTGGGCCAATAGTAGCACATCCTTTTGATTTTCAGTTTCATCTTCGGGCCGGCTTGGTGAGAACCGCAGAGTCCGTCGTGAGTTTCTTGGACGACCCTTTTTGTTTCTTTGGGTCCCAAGCATCTTAACCACAGAGAATCAAATGACCTCTTGTACAGAGTATTATTGACGAAGGCAAAAGATAGGGCTCGCTTCATGAGCTGATGTTTTGAGGACGCATCTTTAGGTGTTAGACGGGATCTGAAGTAATCTATAAAGACTTCCCTCCAATCCTTAGCCTTTTCCTGGTCTTTTATTTGCAAGGCCATTTGCTTGGTAGTTCCCTTTTCTCCGGATGACTCCGGAGATATTTCTGCTGGTGCAAGAACCCGACGGCTTTGCACAACGATCCTTACGTCATCGAGGTTCTCGTCGGCCAGTTCTTTAGCAAGCTTGGCTAATGCATCCGCCTTTCTATTTTTCGTACACGGTATACTTTCCAAGGTGTGGGAAGGAATTTGAATTAGCAGTTGCTGTACTCTCTCGCCGTACTTCACCAACTCTGGCTTGCACGTTTGGTAGTCACCGTTTACTTGACTAACGACCAGTTGGGAGTCTCCGTATATGAGGAGGTTTTCAATTCCCATGTCGATAGCGATCTCGAGACCTGCTATCAAAGCTTCATATTCGGCTTCATTGTTTTTCCTCGGCTCTGTTAAGGAGAAGGCAAAGCGCATTATCCCTCCTTGTGGAGTCACGAAGATGTGTCCTGCCCCTGATTTGATTTTGGGGGTGCTTTGTTTGCGCTTCTTCATGGAAGATGCTCCATCGAAGTAGAGTTCCCATTGGGTATCATTCTCTCTTCTCTCTCCGTCGATCATGTCAAACGTAAGTTCGTCTGGCAATTCGCAGTTCAAAGGAGAATCGGCGGGCATCGGATGCTCAGCGAGGAAGTCGGCGATGGCCTGGCCTTTCACTGCCTTAAGAGGCCGATAAGTTATCGAGAACTCCATCAAGAGCAAGGCCCATTTAGCAAGCCGCCCCGTCAATATGGTCTTTGATATCAAATACTTGAGAGGATCCACCTTCGATATGAGACGGACTTCATGCGCCAACGCATAGTGCCTGAGCTTCGTTATCGCGAAGATCAATGCCAGGCAGTGTTTTTCGATGGAAGAATAATTGCTTTCTGCCCCCAGTAGAACTCGACTCAAATAGTAGAAGGCTCTCTCCTTCCCTTGGTCGTTCTCTTGTGCCCATAATGCGCCTAAGGAACCTTCATGGGCGGTTGTATATAGAATGAGAGGTTTTCTTTTAACGGGAGCGGCTAGTACAGGCGGATTCTGCAGATATTGCTTGATTTCGTCCAGTGCGTTTTGGCATTTGCGATCCCAGACGAAAGGGATTCTCTTCTTCATCAGGTGACTGTAAGGACGGCACTTGCCTGAGAGATTGGCTATAAATCGCCGGATATACGCGAGCTTCCCTTGGAGGGACCGCAATTGCTTGAGAGTGCTCAGTGGGGGCATCTCCATAATCGCCTTGATTTTTTACGGATCTATCTCGATGCCTCAGTGTCGGACGATGAATCCTAGGAACTTGCCCGAGGAAACTCCGAACGCGCATTTGAGAGGGTTCATCTTCAAGTTGTATTGCCGAAAGCGTTGAAACACGATCCTCAGATGCTCTAAATGTTCCTCTATGATTTGCTTTTCACCACGAAGTCGTCGATATAGCATTCGACGATTTCATGTATGAGGTCATCGAAGATCTTCGTCATGGCCCTCTGATAGGTGGCACCGGCGTTCTTTAGACCAAAAGGCATCACCTTGTAGCAGAATATGCCTAAAGGGGTCCGGAAAGCGGTGTGCTTCTGGTCTTCGGGATGCATCTTAATCTGATTGTATCCTGACGATCCATCCATGAAGGAGAAGACTTTGTGAGTGGACGTGTTATCTATCATCAGCTCGGTGACTGGTACTGTAAAGTCGTCCTTTAGGCAGGCTTTATAGAGATCCCGAAAGTCCATACATATGCGCACCGTCCTATTTTTCTTCATCACTGGGACGATGTTGGCGATCCAATCAGGATATTGAACCTCTTGGATAAAACTGGAGTCGATTAGTTTCTTGACCTCGGCATTGATGCTCATCTCAAGCTCGAGCCGCATTCTCCTTGGTGCTTGTTTGATTGGCTTGGCGTCCGGAGATATTGCCAATTTGTGGACAGCAATCTCTGGATCTAGTCCTGGCATCTCAGAATAGTTCCATGCGAAGCAATCTTTATGCTGCATAAACACGTCCTTTAGTGTAGCCATCCTTTTTTCAGACAGCAGCTCACTGACGAATGTCGGTCGCTGGTTACTTGCCGTCCCCAAATCAATTTTCGTGGGGTTATCTGCAGTAGTATGTATTCCATCTTCTAGCTCTTGCGGCGCCGGTGGAAACTCTGAGATCACCTCGTCATCATTGTTTTCGAAGCACCAGAGGAGGTCATCCATATTCTCGGGCTCTTCTTCTGACAGCGTTATCATATGACAAGTATGAGATCGCTTCCAAAACCGATGTTGATCTGGTTCTGCTCTTGTGGTCTTTGGTTCATGCTTCTACGGCGGGGTTATTTTCCAACTGCTGGATAGAGCGAACTTGCCCTGTTGATATTAGTCTTCGACCCAGTTCTTAAAGGTGAAGCAGTCTTTGAGAGGATGTCCTATTGCTTGGTGATAAGAGCAATAGTCTGGGTGAGAGACCTCGTTGGCTTGCTCGGGGTGTTTGGACTCCGTAAGTGTAATCATTTAATGTTTTATGGTAAGTTCAAGTATCTTCAGTGTTTTGTCCTGGGGAAAAGAGTATGCTCAACCTATCTTCTTTATAAGAGACGAATCCGGATTGTTCGATTCCCGATCGCGTGGCTTCTTAGTCCCGCTTTGTCACTGTCGAACGCCTTTCCCACTCTTTGATTTATTTTTTTCTCTGCATCAGGCCTTTTGTATGACGGGTTGATAAGGAAGAGTATTGTCATTCTCCGCGGCCTGTTGAAGGAGGCGCCGTGTCCTGGCTTTTTCGTAAATGGCCATCTCACGGTTATGGTCATCCCGGACCTTTCGACCCGCTTCCCTTATGAGCTTGTCCATTCGTTCTTCAAACGACGAACTCGGCATTTTGATGGTAGGATCTCGTTTTGATTCAGGGTCAGCGTTTTCTAACAGAATGTCTCCTTCTTCATTGAAGTCATGTATGACATAGCTGCCATGGACTTGTTCTCGTTTTTTGGATTGAACATATCCAAGCCCGACCGTTTCCATTCTCCCGTTTGGCAACTTTCGGTGAGTTCCGGGGACGTCCCAAATCCTATTGTAGAATCAAGCTTGTCGAGTAGTCTATCTGAGGGGTACCTCTTGGCACTTCAATAGCCTTTTCAAGCCTTCCATGTAGTATCTAGGCAGACGGATGGGCTGGAGCTTGTTGAGCGTAGAATCGGCGCCTCCACTTTGGTTTCCCCAGATCGGTAGAATAGGATTGCCTCTTCACCTTTTCGTCTGGGAGGGACGTAAAATGTCTGCAGTTCTTGCACACTATAAGCTTCAAGTGCATTGAGATCTTTGTAATGTTCTTGTGGAACCATGGTAATTTGCAAACTCTGATCTTTGTCGGCGGAGATTTGTATCGACGGCCGAGCAGAGAATACAGCATTGACCTCATCTTCCGAGTCGCTGCCAAAGATCAACATAGGGATGGACGGTCCCGGCTTGTTGTATTGGGGCGGCCCTGAATAAACTATCTCTTCTTCCTCCTCAGTATCACTCCCGAAGACCGGAATAGTAGTGATGGATTTGTTCTTCGGTTTGTGACATCTTTCCGTGTCCTCAAAATCTGGTAAGAAGTATTTTGCATCTTCGTACTTTCGGACTTCATTCACGGAGAATGGGTTCAACTCCCCCGTCACAGTGTACTCAAGACCATCCTTGAAATACTTCATACACTGATGTTATGTAGAAGGGATAATACTGTACTCGTGTAACCAGGGCCTGCCGAGCAAAGCATTGTAGCATGTCTTGGTGTCAATGACGTGAAATTTAATATCCGTGACAAGTAGCTCGAAGCGCAGCGTCAGTATCACAGACCCGAGAGTCCGTGATGACTGGGAGTCGAAACCGGAGATGGTGATTTTATCACGAGCGAGGTGTTGAACGCTCATGCAGATTTCCTTTAACACTCGTACGTTGAGGAGATTGACGGAAGACCCATTGTCAATCAAGATTTTGCCTATCTTGATATCGTGACAGTATCCGGAGACATAAAGGGGACGGTTGTGTTCGCACGTCCCAAGGAAGAGATCTTCATTGCCTAAAGTGATATCGGCTGTGTGTACTTTTTCCAGCTCATCTTTCATCCTTTCTTCGGCGAGGAAAGCTTGGAATTGCCCTGGCTCTTGTAGCGCCTTGATCAATGAATCTCTCGCCTCTTTAGATAGCATAAGGGCATCGAGAATGCTGAGCTGCGAGAGTAGCTTCCTCAAGTGTGCAAGAAGGTTGTAGTCTACCTTGCTCTTCTTCGGCAGGTCCTTGGCTGTCAGCTCTTCGACGGCTTGGTCATCCAAGGCGATATTCTCAGGAACTTTTTCTTTTTCCTTATCTTTTCTATTCATGGGTTCGAGATTCTTTTCGGGCAGCGTACGATTGCGCAGCTGAATATTTTCACATGTCTTCGATTCTTCCTCTTTTCCCGAGGTGGATTCTTTGAAGAGAGGGCCAAAAGTCATTTCTTCGTCAGAGTCACTCCCGAAGGTGAGAACTTGCGATCCTCCGGCGTTAACCATGCGACAGTTGCTGGTAGTTCTTCTAAGCCCCTCGGTCGTACTTCTTCGCTCCCGACGAGTTTTGTATTTCATCCGCTTAAAATATTGCCGGTGAGCAACATATCCCTGCCACCATCTTTTAAAAGCGTTGCACTCTTCGGTGGGGTGCGCAATCTTTCGATGATATAAGCAGTAGCTAGGATACATTTCTGCTTCACTAAGAATGTTTCCTTCGGAGGGTGGTAGCTTCATTCCCATTGATATGGCTTTGGCGAACCTCTTCCTCGTCTTGAACCTGCTTTTATTCGTGGCGGATGTACTTTCGTCTCAACCCTTTCGTCCAGTCGCCGGCGCTTAGCTTTTTCAAATATGGCCATCTCACGCTCTCGAGCAGTTTTGCTTTTAAGAAGCGCTTCATTTAGGAACGCATCAATCATTTCGTCTGATGGCCCTAGAAGTTCCGGCTCAGGACCTGCCCCCAGTTTCTCCGTGTAAGGAACTTCTTCATCGTTTATCGATGAGTGAGAGATCACATGGCAACTTGCTATGTAATCTTCAGATTCATCCGACGAGTCTTCTCCGTCATCTCCGTCTTCAAGGACGTGACTGAGAAATTCTTGGAGTGTGATTGGAGTCCGCGCCTTCTGGTTATACTCTTCCATCGCGTCAATCTGCTTTTGCAGGTCCGTGCGCTTGTCACCAGGTTTCACGGGCTTTTTGGTCTTCTTTTTCTTCTTCGAAGACTTTGACGGCTGGGTGTGAGTGTTTTGAATATCACCACCAATTTTTAGAGTTGGGCGCGGTTTCAGCATTCCCTTGATAATCTCATGTTCTAGCAGATTCTTCCACCTGATCGCCGACATGTCTGGAGATCGTTCAGCATTCTTTTAGTTTTGGATGAAAGAGCGACCTCCCATGGAGCTTTTTCAACAAAAGAGCACGATGCCCCCGGTGTGTCCGTCTTCTTAGGAGTGTGCGGTTGTGGTGGGCTTACTTTACACTTCTCAGACAGCGCAAACTTGCCTTGTTGGTATTGGTCCTCGATCCATCCCTTAAAGACGAAGCAATCTTCAATCGGATGGCTTACCGTTTGGTGGTAAAGGCAATAATTGGGATTATTATTCTCGCCGGGTTGCAGTGGTCGCTTAGGATTTGGCAGATTGATGAGCCTGTTGCACACCGCCAGTTCGAACAGTCTCTTTGTTTTGTCCCGGGGGAACGAATAAGGACGCTTCATTTTCTCATTATAGTATCGGCGTCTCTCTTCCAGTTGATCCATTAGTTTTGGGGCACTGGGCTGCTGTTGAGTATTCTCGACGAATGTCGCCTTCCCTTTACCCTTTTCGTTCCGCGGCTCCGGCTTCGGAGGAGACGGTCTATGACCCATTTGGTCCATCTGGGCCAGCTTGTCGATCAAGGCTTGGAACGTGGTCGGCTTAAAGAACATCATGAATTGGGAAGTGGTTGCATGAGGGTCCAGAGTGCCCACGAACATGCCCACCGCCGGCGCTTCTTCGATGCGTTGTTCGCATTTTGACCACAGATTCCGCCATCGTATTGCATATTAAACCCACGTTTCGCCTGGTTTTACCCTGGCGTTAATTAATGCGGTAATCGGGGTACGCTCGCTTGCGCTCACGAATCTTTGCATAAACAGTAGTTCCATTTCCGCAAATGTCTTGACATAGTCGTTTGGAAGTTCAGAATACCATTCGAATGCCGTCTCTGACAAGCTGCCAACGAACTGGCGAAGGAGCAGTTTATCATCACCTCCGGTGTTACCACAAAGATCCCTGAACTGAGCGACATGTTGATGGGGATTGCCCGTCCCTTTGTATACATAGAATTTGGGGATCGTATATCCCGGCAGATACTTTATTTGATCATACCAGCCTGGATATGGTCGCCCAGTTTTAACGACTTGGCCGGCCGCTTCATTCGCCTGGTGAGCTCGTATTTGCTGAGCAATATAGTTATCGAGAGCGGCCTTGGAAATGGTTTCCGCTTTGGCTGCTGAAAGAGCCGGAGGAGGGTTCGATGTCTCCCCTCTGCCGTCTTCAATGATGATCGGAAGGTCTTCAGCTGGAGGTTCTGGCTGTAACATCATCCCGACCATGTCTTGGAAGAGAAGTGTCATTCGTTTTATATTAGCCGCTTGTTCTGCTGCTTCTCTGTCCTTCTTTTCGAGGACTCTGCGGAGGAAGTCAGCATCGGTTTCTTCTTCATGACGCTGCTCTGATGACGCCTTCGGGCTTTCTTTTGGCCCGGTGAATGCGACCATTTGCGTTAGCATTTCCTGAAGCTTCTGTTGCTGCTCCTGGGCTTTTGTCACGGATCGGGTGAGCGGTCGGTGACCCATAGAAGCGCGGCTTTCCTCTTTTCCGGAAGTCATATAAACGGTATGCACCATTATGCCCCCAGACTTAGGGCGTTTGGGCTCAGCATCTTTGCGGTTTGCCGCAGTCACAGGGGCTTTCTCCGTCCTCCTTCTCTTTAGAGCAGTTGGCATTGAGGGGGCCGTTGCAGCGGGTACCCAGGTAGTTGTCGTCCTTTGCGGCTTGACAGGACGATTCTCTTCCTGCTGAACCTTCACATTTTTCTGCCGGCGAGAGTAATCTTGATCAATCACTGAGTCCTGAACCCGTCGTCAGACTTTGTAAATTTTGGACGAAAGCCGCTGAGGGGACTGTTCCGGCTTCGTTTCTGTAACATTCTCCACGGATGGAGGAGATCTTTTCAGTACGGCGGTAGGAGAGTTCCTGCGCACCTTGTTCAGCAATTCAAAGCTGTTTTCGGTTGGAACAGCAGCATTGACTTCCACCGTTGGGGCTGGTGGAGTTAGCCCAGAGGGGGAGCTACCCCCAGCTTTCCTTACTCGGCGCCAGTGGCGACGTCGAGCGTGTCGAGCCGTTGGGATTTTTTCAGCTTGAGGGGTGACTTCGTCATGCCCCCTGTTCTGGTGAGGCGCTGCTGGTACCAGCTTCTTGAAGACCGACGTCTGTCGAGCAGCAGTATCCAATCTGTCGAAGACAGACCTTTGAGCAGGAATGGCCAGCCTCGTAAAGACTGATTCTTTGATGGGAGTAGCTTCTTTAGTGACCTCGAGAGCAGGAATGGATATCCGTTTCGGGATGGCCGCTTCAGGTATCGCGGGCTTCTTGACAAGCCCATTGGAGTTTAGGCTCAGCCTTTCGAAGACTGACGTTATTGGCTTGACATCGGACGACCCGTTGAGAGGGGCCGTGGTATTAGTGAGCCGATCAAAGACCGACTTCTTTTGCACTTCTTGCGGCAGCGGGATATTGATGTTCACTGGTGGGAGCATGGTCCCCAAGAACAATCCGGTGGTAGCCTGCATCACCTGTTCTATCGGCATTGTGAACAGGGAGGCCGCATGGGGCCTATAAGCTATACCTCCAGATGAGGCGGAACGTGAGTTGCAGTTGCAGCTGGAACACTTCGTGCAAGTGGACGCCATTGATCCTTCGCTTTCTGCACCAAGCAAGACGCCAAATCATAGTACCTCGAAGCCAAGGGCAACCATTAGCAAACCGCGATTCGTTCGCGAACACGACACACGAAGTGTGGAGTGGAAAGAGGAAAAGGTCCCACTGGGCGTGTCGGAATCTGTTTCCCTCCGAAACACGGAGACGCGACCGCGCGGGTCCGTCTTGCCTAAATTTCGGGGCAGATGCTAATTGGTGCTATCCATCCATCCCTCCAAAGATGCCAAGTTGATTTATAGTACCATGTATCGAAGGTTTAAACGAATGCGGCCGATGTAGCAGACTTCCTCAGATTCCCCTGTTCCCGCCAAAATTTTGGCTCAAAACCCGCTTCCGTATAAAATAATAACAATAAAATAAAAAAAATAATAAATAAATAAATAAATAAATAAATAAATAAATAAAATAATAATAATAAAGGAGAAAATCTCTCTTTCAGAGCAAAACTCTGTTTGAATTTAAAAATTCAAAAATTGAAGCAACGCTTCAGATTCCTTGCGCTGCGCGGAACGCGCCACGTGTCAAAAACAGGCACGCCGGCGCAGCGCCCAAGGCAGCGCACCCAATCAGAGCAAGGCTCTATTTAAAATTCAAATTTTAATAAAGGAAGCAATGTTTCAGATGATCTACGCTCTGCGCTGCGCGACACGTGTCAGCGCTGTTGCGCTAGCGCTGTTGCGCTAGCGCTGTTGCGCTGCGCGACACGTGTCAAGGGCAAGTGCGCTTGCGCCAGCTGTGCCAGCATTTAAACAGAAAAATTCTGGAAAGATCTTTCTAATCTTATTAAAACAATAAGATTCTCTTCTGTAAAACAGGAGCCCTTGGATCAAAGATTCGACGGTGGGGAAATATCCCCAGATCAATCAGAGAAAGATCTCTCTAACCAACCTAACAAACTAATTGGCACTATATAAAGGCCCCAAGACTCCAAGTCTAAAAGAGATTAACACACAAAGAGATACAGAGAACTCCTTTAAAGAAAATTTTGAGAAGAGCCCAGAGAAAGAACAGGTAAAAACCTTTGAATAAAAGAAGAATTTTTTCTAAAAAAGATCAATGATCTAAGAACAAGATCAAGATCTTGAATAAAAAAAATATATAATAATAATAAAAGGAAGTAATTTACTTCTGTATAAAGGCATTGCCTTTTGATGAACCACTGATTCTTGAGATTTGAGATAGAACCTCTCTAGAAAACAAGAAAAACTTGTTTTCTTTGATCTAAATTTGATCAAAATATTAAACAGTGCCTTGCACTTTTAAAGTTTGCACTGTTGCTCTCCTTGGATTGGCGCAAGCTACCAGGGAGCGCCACGTGTCATCCCCAGAACAAACTGCGCTATGCGCTTCTAAAAACAGAGCACTCCTCTCTTAAATTGGTGCAAGTCATCAGAGCGCGCCACGTGTCAGCAACGCACTGGCGCAGCGCACTGCACTAACAGACTTGCGCTCACCAGAGCGTGACGCGTGTCGCCTCTATATGCGCTTGCGCCTTGCGCTCTTTAATTGGCGCAAAGCGCCTGACAAGCCACGTGGCGCTCTGTCAGACTAATTAATGTAGTGCATTATTAAAAAGAAGGGCAGAGCCCAATTAAAAGGGGCTAACAGGCCTAATAAAATGCAATGCATTATTAACAAAGGGCAGACCCCAAATAAAGGTCTAATAGACCAAACAAAAATGCCATGCATTATTAAACAGGGGCAGAGCCCTAGTAAAGGCCTAACAGGCCAAATGCAAATAAAATGTTGAACATTTTCAACTGGACTTAGCCTAATTCTGGCCATAAGTCCTTAAATTAAATTGAACTAAGCACGACTGCTCTCTCAATTTACACCCGGTTCAAGGGTATATCTCTGAACTCCTCTGACATCTGTCGTTGTAATCCTTCAACATCGTCAGAGAGGTGATGGGTCCCGACGGCCATACATTCAATGGACCACTATGTCCCTAAACTGGAACAATAGAGCCCAAATGCTCTTTTGTCAGATCTAAACGATCCCGTTAAGTTGATCTTAGTCTCAAATTAGACTAACGTATCCTTAACAAATGTTTAAGTTGATCTTAGCCTCAAATAGGGCTAACGTATCTTTAAACCTTCAAACAGACTTTAATCCCAAATTGGACTATAGGTCTCCTAACCAATTTTGATTCAAGGGTACATCTCTGAACTCCTCTGATATCTGTCGTTGTAAACCTTCAACGTCGTCAGAGAGGTGATGGGTCCCGACGGCCATACATTCAATGGACCACTATGTCCCTAAACTGGAACAACAGAGCCCCTAAATGCTCTTTTGTCGAATCCAAACGATCCCGTTAAGTTGATCTTAGTCTCAAATCAGACTAACGTATCCTTAACAAACGTTTAAGTTAATCTTAGCCTCAATTATGGCTAACGCATCCTTAAACCAAAACCCCAAACCCAAATCTAAGAAAATACGGATTTGGACTAATCCACATCCTACGGGCGACGACATAAATTAGTCTCCGTATACAATCCACGGGCAACCACAAACAAAACAAACACCCACGACACGAAGTGAAATTCTGGCGAAGGAGAAAGTTGTTACCGCGATACGGTAGCGTAATTAACTGCAGGGGCTTGCGCCTACAGGGAAGAGCGTCCCCACAATCAAAAACCCCTCAAGCGAGGGTGAATCTGACGAAGTCTGCTACATCGGCCGCATCCGTCCAAACCTCCAATACACGGTGCCATAAATCAACTTGGCATCTTCGGAGAGGTGGACAGATAAAACCAAATAGCATCTGCCCCAAATCACAGGCAAGACGTCCATGTCTTGGCCGCCGTTCGGAGGGGAACAGATTCTGGCACGCCCGGTGGGACCTCTTCCTCTTTCCACTCCACACTTCGTGTGTCGTGTTCGTGAACGAATCGCGGTTTGCTGTGGTTGCCTGTGGATTCGAGGTACTAAGATTTGGTGTCTCGCTCCGTGCAGAAAAAAGAAGATCAATGGCTTCAAACTGCACTACCTACAACTGCAACTCTCGCTTCGTCCTTGCTGGAGGAGTGACTTATGGGCCCCAAGCGGCCTCCCTTTTAAAGATGCCAGTGGAGCAGGTAACTCAAGCCACCGCTGGACTATTCTTCGGGACCATGCTCTCACTGATGAGCTTCAATGCCCCAATGACACCGCAAGAAGCTCCAAAGAAGCCGGTCTTTGATCGACTTACCACTGCCGTGACCCCTCTCAACAGGTCGCCCAACTTCAATACCTCAGTTTTCAACAGACTGGGCCAGAACGTCTACAAACCCGCGATACCCGAAGCTGCCATCCCAAAGCGGATATCCATCCCGGCTCAAGCGGACGAAATCATTGGAAATGCTCCTCCTTCCAAGAAGTCAGTTTTTACAAGGCTGGCCATTCCGGTTGCTACTCCAGGCGAGGTCCTCAAAGCTGCTTCCCCTGCCCAAAGGTCTGTCTTTGACAGACTAGATATTGCTTCTCAACGGGTGTCAGTTTTCGACAGGCTAGCACCAATAACAATCTCTCCTCAAAGCAGGGGGCATGAAGAAGCTTATCTAACAACGAAGGTGATCTCATCCGAACGACATGCTCGACGCCGCCACTGGTGCCGAGTGAGAAAAGCTGGGGGCAATTCCCCTTCTGGACTGACTCCGCCGGCTCCAGCGATCGAAGTTGACGCTGCTGTTCCAACCGGGAACAGGTTTGAACTACTTAACAAGGAGTGCAGGAATTCGCCAACTGCTGTGCAGAAAAGATCTCCTCCGCCTATGGAGAAGTCCCCAAAGGCGAAGCTGGAGCAGCCCCCTCAACGCCTATCCTCTGAAATTTACAAAGTTTGGCAATGTGTCCAAGAGTCAGTGATCGATCAAGACTATCTCCGCCGACAGAAAAAGATGAAGGTTCAGCAGGAGAAGGACTACTCAAAGCCACAGAAAGTGACAGCTGGCTGGGTGCCCGCTGCAACGGCTCCCTCAACGTCAATCACTCAAAAGAAAAGGAGGCCGCAAAAAGCCCCTGTGAACATGGCGAACCGTAAAAGCACTGAACACAAACGCCCCAAGTCTGGGGGCATGGTAGTGCATACTGTTCATATGGCTTCTGGAAAGGAGGAAGGCCGTGCTTCGACGGGTCACCGACCGCTCACCCGATCCGTGACAAAAGCCCAGGAGCAACAACAGAAGCTTCAAGAAATGATGACCGCAATGGCCGCATTCACCGGGCCAAAAGAAAGCTCAGAGGCGTCATTAGAACAGCGTCACGAACAAGAAACTGACGCTGAATTCCTTCGCAGAGTCCTCGAAAAGAAGGACAAAGAGGCAGCGGAACAAGCTAACAACATAAAACAAATGGCGCTTCTCTTCCAAGACATGGTAGGGATGATGTTACAGCCGAACCCTCTAGCCGAAGACCCTCCGAACATTATTGAAGATGACAGAGGAGAAACATTGAACCCTTTGCCGGCTCATTCAACGGCCAAGGTGGAAACTATCTCCAAGGCCGTCCTGGATGATTATATTGCTCAGCAGCTACGAGTTCATCAGGAGAATGAAGCGGCTGGGTAAATTGTTAGAACCGGACGGCCCTATCCGAGCTGGTATGACCAGATCAGTTACCCGCCGGGATATACGATCCCTAAGTTCCACGTATATAAAGGGACGGGGAATCCACATCAGCATGTCGCTCAATTCAGAGCCTTATGTGGCAACACAGGAGGCGACGACAAACTGTTGCTTCGCTAATTCGTCGGCAGCCTATCGGAGACGGCCTTTGAATGGTATTCGGAGCTACCTAATGACTCTGTCAAAACATTTGCAGAGATGGAGCTACTGTTTACACAAAAATTCGCGAGTGCTAGTGAACTGTCACGACCCGAAAGTACGGAACATGACCGGCACTTAGACTACGAACGTCTCGAGGCGTACGTACTCTAAGTAAGCCGAACCCAGAAATCCAAACCAAGAAAAGTAGTAGAGTAGGAAGAACCATATCAAATCAACCTGTATGCAACATAATATACAACGCCTAAAGGCGAGGATCACAACAGAAAAGGAAACTCAACAGCAAGAAACCCAGAGAAATATAACGCACGACTCTAAGGTCGAAAGAATAAACATCACTGGTCTCTATCTCAAATAAGTACATGTTTGGTTGATGGAACTTCTAGATACAACTGAATATAATATACAATGTATAATGATGGGTACGATACAATAACCCACCTACTAGCAAGTCACCCAAAAGGAACAGTGCCCGCAAGCCGTAAAGGAACCTGTACGGCAACACCTGCAAGAAACTGGGGCACAACGGGGGTGAGTTGCCAACTCGTGAGTAGAAAAAGATCTACGAACAGAAAATCGCATGTATGACGCAATCCTAGGTCATACGATCAATATAATATAATCCTCAAATATATAACCAGCAATCTCTAACCATGACTAGGGTAAATATCTAACCCAAGTGTAAACCCATGTGCCTATATCAGTGCATCAGGTGGCAATATATCATATGAATGATGTATGAATGCATAAAACGAAATGCATGTACTGAAGAAAACTGCTTTCATAAATTTGTGATATTTCTGTATTTTAAAATGAGGTATCATAATGAAATCAGCATAAAACAGTGCCTAGCATCGGCACAAAACATAAATCTCAATATCTCGATATCTCTGTATCACAATCTCTGTACCTCAATGTCTCAAATCTCAATGTCTCAATCATAATATCCAGGGCGCCGTCAGTCCAGATCGGCCCCTACCATCCATCTCATGACTACGACGGTATCCTCCGGATATCCGACGTGTCGGGTAATATCACCGGTCGGTCGTGCTCCCGTGCCAGGCTCAACGCCATCTCCTGCGATCTTCTTGCCCCGGGGTACCGCACCGGGCCCACCATGTACCCGAAATGGTTCCTCCACTCCTCGAATCGGGTCTCGAAATCCATCAGCAAACTCATGGTGGACGACTCATACATCATGGAAAAACCGCATTTATTTAAAAAGTGAGAAAGCAGTATATATATGTTTTGCGGTTTTCCTCCAAATCCAGAAAACATCATGGAAATCCGAATCATCAATAGTATGTAAACCATGAATATAAGCATGAGAATCCATGAATTCGGCATATAATGAACAACAGTATGCATGATGTGACAAGCAATAGCTACAATGTCAAGCTGGCATATGAGGCAAGTACACTAATATCATGTCACTACTAGCTAACAAGCTAAATCAGGCAATAGTATTCTCTAAGTGTACGTGACATGGCAATTACCGATGAAGATGTGTGTGCGACAGCAAATAAGTGTACGTGGTACATACGCATCATCGGTAATGGTGCTGGTGTCCTAGCAGCAGGATATCAATAATAGAATATGAATCACAACAGTATACGATGCAGAGCAACAATAACAATATGCGGGAGCTGAAATACTGAACACCATGATCACTAAACTGCATCTAATGTCATAAGAGTCATATAGCTACACTATTATAAGGCTGAGCTAAAGCCAACAGTAGGTAAAGGAAACCGTCTAATCTCTGAGTCGATACATGTATATACACATATATAGTCGGTGATCCCACCTCGATCATATCACATCCGATACCATATCTCTATAATCGGTTATTTCCAAGTCAAGTAGGCGGATCAAACATCAAAATATAGCTCGTATGTAAATCCGTCGTACGGCATCCCCAAGTCTGGGTACGGGTCAATATCACAATCAATATATTACTCATCAGGTATTCTCTTTATCAATTATCAAATCTGGGTATTGACCTATGTCTAGTACAATGCTAACATTAACATTATAATCAAGATCTGACTACTGATCGACAATCTAGTATAAATCGATATTGTCATCATACATCATCACCAAGAGTATACATCGCCCAAGGCGGCCTATCCCAAGTATCCTGTCATATCATATCATATCATATCTCAAAACATAATCACATGTCGATCACTTAATATATTTATATCACCATTCCTATGGCTTTATCATCCCCAAAATCCTCTAAATCATCAAACGTATCACAAGTATGAATTTTACCGTATCACTGATATCATAATCTCAGATCAACTCTCATCGACTCATTTAAATCCCAAGTATCATCCTCAAATCTGTATGTGAACATATAGTCCCAAACCCATGTGAACACTTCTCGATATAGAATCCCATAATCACATATGAAATAAGGATGTATGCGAGTATGTATATGTGTGAATATGTGTAGTGCACCTACTACCTTAAGGTTTCGTAATCTTTCACCAATCCAATATACCAATATCCAATTAAACATCAATAATTAATCCCAACAACAATATAATAAATTGTTGGTGTGTATACGCATCCGTATACATCACCACGGACTGCGGGGGTGCTATACGCCATCCACCCGACTTCTCCCCGTAGATATAAATCTACTCACCTAGTTATGTGTGCCGGTGCCGATGTCGCCGTTTGCATCTCCAACGCCTCGACGCCACATGGGGTACCTACAAGGATATCACACGCTAAAACTCATGAAAACCATTTCGGAAACCAAAATGGTGCATGCTACGCCCATAGGTAAAAACCTGTGGCCTCGCATGCAAACACAGCCAATATCCACTGCCGTTGACGTCCAAACGCCACCTGACAGAAACGAATCATCGAATACCAAAAATCCATACGGAAAACAGGTCGTAAATCATACGCCAACTCATGAAAAACAACCCAGATTCTATCCAAACTGGAATCAGTCAAAACTAGACATACATGGGGTCAAATTTACATGAAATAGGGCTGTGCACGCAAAACGAGGCGATTTTACCCTGCTCTGGCCGCAAATTGCGGCCAGGGGGATTAAATCTGCGGCCGGGGTTTTGAGATGGGGGCCAGGGCTCTGGGTAGTGGTTCCAGGATGCCTGCACAGCTCACTGCCAAGTCAATTTTACTCTAGGAGGCCCCGGGTGAATGCAGGTCTCAGAAAAGTCTATAAGTCGACAAAAACGCTAAATACGCCAAGTATAGCAAATCTGGTAATTTGGTGAAAACTAGAACAAATATTGGTCACAATGGTCTCAAATACACCTAATAAGGCTACCCTAACATTCAAAACCAACTCTTGGCCAAATCTCACTCAAAATCACTAAACTAGCACTAGATTATGGATATAACAGTAACTTTCAGTTTTAACTAACCATAACTTGACAAAAGGGAGTTGGGTTGCAAGATTATATCTCAAGAGAATCCTAGAATGTTGGAGGAAAGAGGATTTGAGGAAGGAGGAAGGGCTACTGTTGCTGGGAAGCTGCTCCATTTTCTCAAGTTGCTGATGCTGGGTTGTGCTGCATCAGGCTGCTGTTGCCTTGGCTGCTGCTACTGTTTTTGCTTTGATTTACTTTTCTCTGTGTGAGGCAGCAGCTGAAGTGTTGGTGGCTATGGTTTTGGTGCTGTGAAGGGTTGTTGTATGATGGTGAAGTGGGAGGGAAATGTTGAAGTGTTTGATGAGGGTGTGGGTTATAGGATATGATGCTGGGGTTGTTTCTGATGCTGTTGCAGCAGCTACTGCTCTGGCTGATGTAGCAGCAGAAGTAGGGTGGCTGATGGGTGATGTAGCTGCTGAGGTGAGGGGTTTGGGGTGTAGGTTTTGGGCTATGGTGCTAGGGTGGCCGCAGCTGATGGGTTGGGGCTGATGTGGTGTTTGGGTGGCTGAAGTGATGAGATTGGGGCTGAAAAGTGTGCTAAGGTGCTAGGGGCTAGTGGCTGCATCTATTGGGGGCTGAGATAGCTGTTGATGTGAGGGCATGGGGGCTGATATGGTGTATCAGCAGCTGATGTAGGGGCTGTTTTTGTGGCTGAATTCTGGGCAGGAATTGGGCTGAAGCAAGGTTATAGCAGCTGCTGCTGCTGGAATCCTTTAAGGGGGGATGTCATTGTGTGAGGGTGAGAGGGAGAGATGTGAGGGAAACAAGAACTTTTGAAATGAAATGGAACATGACTCATCCTAGAGCCACCTTTCTCTCTCTCTCTCAAAGCTAGCACACACAAGCCATCAAATCCTTTCTCACTACACTAGGTCAACTAACTCTAATCACCCTTAACCAGGCTAAAACCCTTAATTAAGCCAATTAACCTAATCAAATGGTTCAACCCACCATGGTCATCTAAGCATGGTTCAACCCTAGGCTACCATGACCAAAACATGAAACAAGTGTAACAAGTGTAGAAAATGTCATGTGCACATTTTGCACAAAAGTCTAAAAATACAAATTAGCGATTTTTAATCGCGGTTAACACCAAGGTAGCATTTACGTAACCATAAAAGCTTTAAAATGACATTTTTCCACAAAATACCCTATTTTAGAATTTCCAAAATTTTCTCCAGAATTTTCACCATTTATCGGTATTTAATTATACCGACTATTAAAATATTCATTAAAAATTGATATTAATTTATGAAAATCCCAAAAATAATATTTTATTTTTTTGAAATGTTACAGTCTTCCCCCCTTAAAGAAATTCGGTCCCCGAATTTAAATTTAAACTTCCAAATTCTAAAACATTTCAATAAAATGTCCAAGTCAACGGGGCTCCGAAATCATCAATATATAAAAGGCATTATAGCGCAATACATGTGCACGAGTAACGAGCAGATAACTCGAAATCAAAACTCCATCAAGCATCCCGCAATCATCGGAGTCAAGGTGAAATACAAATGCCAAATCCAAACAAAGCCGATATGCTATAAACCGGAACTATACGTGTAAATATATGAAGGAAATGCATGCCAAATTTCTTTAAAATCGATGTGCAATGCGCATAACACTGCACAGTGGCGGACGTCTCTATAAGAAAATAATCATATATGTATATATCTTTTGTTTAATATGCACGTTCCGCCGTTTTGAAACAATTTTAGAAGGGTTTCCTCGTTTTAAACGTTTCGTGTCGTATCGGACACGTATGTAAATAATGAGTCTATAGCTCGCTTTTGGAAATCCCCTGGAAAACTGTCAATGCATGCAAAATATACCCAGGCACTGTCCTCTGACTAGTCCTGCTCAGTACGAAAACACATAGCAAATATCATAAAAATGTACTGCTCCATCAGAAATCAATCCCAAAAGCGCATATGAAAACCCTGTGCGTCCGGTGCTCACGGAAATCAAAATCCATTAATGTGCTAAGCAGGTGCACAAAAACGACATCAAGGTGCAACGGGTGTGCACACAGCATCGGTCATAGGCAACGCGTGTGCCTGACCGCAAAATCAGATGCATCTGTCATGCACGAAAAATCTCGATTTAGTGCATCTGGTGTGCACCAAATCGCATCTCATAACAGGCGCCCAACATGCGCTAAAAATCCAAATCCGGTGCATCCATCATGTATGAAATCATGAAGTCCAATATCAAGCGCCGAACACGTGCAAAATCCAATCAGGTGCATAAAATGCACAAAACAAATGTCGAGCATCACCCTCGAAATCGAAGTCCAGTGCATCCAAGTGCACAAAATACATGTCACTGCACTGCAAGCATATATAAACTATACAGAGTGTAGGATCCAAATCGTGTGAGTGCATACGCACAAAATCAACTCAAATGTCTAAAACCATAAAATCACAAACATGTGAAACCAAATCACGAAAATGACATCAAGGGCAACAACTGTGCAAAAATCGTAAATCCTCAATCATCAAAATCAAGTCATGCGAATAAATCCCCCAAAACATCGAAATCAAGTATGGCGGAATAGTTCCGCTCAAGCGCATCCTCCAAGAATCTCGGGCCAACTTTCGCGGTCATTAGTGGAACGTCTCGTCGATGATCGTGAACTCTGGCCTGCTGGTGTGTGTAACAATGACCACTCCTGGGTCAAGGTCTTCACTGTGAATTACCAATCTCTCGGTCCATCGGCTCATCGGCCCTGTCAGGTGTGCTAACGGGGACGATTCCGTTCTGGCACTTCTCTGGTCCTCTCTCGGTCAACCATCGCGACCACTCGTAAAGCAGCATGTTACTGGCGTCGGCCTCTGGCTCTCTGAATGTACATAGCACCTCTGATCCTGGGTGCAAGTATCATTGCAGCAGTGTCCTGGAAGGAATCCTGCTCAAGGTCTCTTCCAGTCTCGTCTCTGCCAACTGTCCAGAAGTCATCGTCCTTTACTATGTCTGCTTCTTGTTCCGGAACGGTTGCATACTCATCGCGACTCCTTCTGGAAGGTATATCCAGTACTATGCCTCGGCATGCGTATCGCATCTCTGGTGTCGGCGAAGTGGAACGTCGTCTCATCCCGATCTGGTACGAACCTCTTACTCCACTTTTCTCTAATGTCGAACGCTTCGGACTCGCCTCGTCGTGGCTGCATGGACTGAGCTCCAAAGGCTATCCTCGTATCTGGAGTCTCCCAAGAAGTGCATCTCACCACCTAGCATCCGATTTAAGTCGAGCCGTCCGATCGATTTGTCAAAACCTCATAATCCCCCAAGAGCTCAACATCTTAGGTACAGTATAATAGTATCGAGTACATACCCCAGTATCGGTGGTCCAGCCGTAGAAGGGCAAACCCAAGCCTCACTAATGGCGCCGCAGAACTGCCGCAAACCTTAAGGTTCAAAGGCTTTCACACGGTCATTAAGTCGAGTTAGGGTTTCATTCTTCTAGAGGGAACATAGAATGGGCTAACCAATGCACCGAGCACATTCATGCGAATGATGACTCAGGTGTTGAGGCCTTACATCGGTAAGTTCATCGTGGTCTATTTTGATGACATCTGCATGTCTTTCCGAATACTTTAAACTTGGAATAATAGGTTTCTGACATTCGATCGTTTCTTTCGACTCTCAACGTCTCCGCGTGAAGTCGTCTCAGCTGGAATCAATCTATCTGATGACCTCGCATCGAGGTAACGAACGATCCACATGTCCTAGTCATTCATCCTTGATGACTAGCGACCTTTCATCATCTCTTAGTACAATCTCGTACTGCAATAACTTCAACATCTGGGGCGATATCTCATCGTTCACAGCAATAACTGGCTCACTCGTCTGCACGCCGGACGGTGCCTCAATCATCATGAGTAAGCAATATGCCAACAGTCAACAAAATCTGGCTGGCCTCTGTCCGTGGCTCAATCCTCTGGTGCTGATCTGTACGTCCGAGTAATCTCATACAGCGATCCATCCAACGCTCGTGGCGTGAAAACATCATAAGAAGACACATCTCCACAATCGTGTGTCGCCGGAATTACGCCCCGGTCAGTCCTCGTTCGTAACGAGCTCGTGCTAACCGCAACTCTAGCCGTAGCTCTCCCTGCCCGTAATCGTGGCAGCAAAACCAAAACTAGTACCGATGAGTCTAGATCAGGAAAGAATATGATACTGGACAAGGAAATGTACATCCTAAGGCTCCTTAAGTGGTGTGGCGTATCGTAAATATGCCGCGGACATACCACGGTACGTCACTCTACTTTAGTCACCTATTCCATCAACCAGGGGTCATCCTATACTCCGAAGGTAAAACCTGACGCTTTGATACCAACTTTGTCACGACCCGAAAGTACGGAACATGACCGGCACTTAGACTACGAACATCTCGAGGCGTACGTACTCTAAGTAAGCCGAACCCAGAAATACAAACCAAGAAAAATAGTAGAGTAGGAAGAACCATATCAAATCAACCTGTATGCAACATAATATACAACGCCTAAAGGCGAGGATCACAACAGAAAAGGAAACTCAACAGCAAGAAACCCAGAGAAATATAACGCACGACTCTAAGGTCGAAAGAATAAACATCACTGGTCTCTATCTCAAATAAGTACATGTTTGGTTGATAGAACTTCTAGATACAACTGAATATAATATACAATATATAATGATGGGTACGATACAATAACCCACCTACTAGCAAGTCACCCGAAAGGAACAGTGCCCGCAAGCCGTAAAGGAACCTGTACGGCAACACCTGCAAGAAACTGGGGCACAACGGGGGTGGGTTGCCAACTCGTGAGTAGAAAAAGATCTACGAACAGAAAATCGCATGTATGACGCAATCCTAGGTCATACGATCAATATAATATAATCCTCAAATATATAACCAGGAATCTCTAACCATGACTGGGGTAAATATCTAACCCAAGTGTAAACCCATGTGCCTATATCAGTCCATCAGGTGGCAATATATCATATGAATGATGTATGAATACATAAAACGAAATGCATGTACTGAAGAAAACTGCTTTCATAAATTTGTGAGATTTCTGTATTTTAAAATGAGGTATCATAATGAAATCAGCATAAAACAGTGCCTAGCATCGGCACAAAACATAAATCTCAATATCTCGATATCTCTGTATCACAATCTCTGTACCTCAATATCTCAAATCTCAATGTCTCAATCATAATATCCAGGGCGCCGTCAGTCCAGATCGGCCCCTACCATCCATCTCATGACTACGACGGTATCCTCCGGATATCCGACGTGTCGGGTAATATCACCGGTCGGTCGTGCTCCCGTGCCAGGCTCAACGCCATCTCCTGCGATCTTCTTGCCCCGGGGTACCGCACCGGGCCCACCATGTACCCGAAATGGTTCCTCCACTCCTCGAATCGGGTCTCGAAATCCATCAGCAAACTCATGGTGGACGACTCATACATCATGGAAAAACCGCATTTATTTAAAAAGTGAGAAAGCAGTATATATATGTTTTGCGGTTTTCCTCCAAATCCAGAAACATCATGGAAATCCGAATCATCAACAGTATGTAAACCATGAATATAAGCATGAGAATCCATGAATGCGGCATATAATGAACAACAGTATGCATGATGTGACAAGCAATAGCTACAATGTCAAGCTGGCATATGAGGCAAGTACACTAATATCATGTCACTACTAGCTAACAAGCTAAATCAGGCAATAGTATTCTCTAAGTGTACGTGACATGGCAATTACCGATGAAGATGTGTGTGCGACAGCAAATAAGTATGCGTGGTACATACGCATCATCGGTAATGGTGCTGGTGTCCTAGCAGCAGGATATCAATAATAGAATATGAATCACAACAGTATACGATGCAGAGCAACAATAACAAAATGCGGGAGCTGAAATACTGAACACCATGATCACTAAACTACATCTAATGTCATAAGAGTCATATAGCTACACCACTATAAGGCTGAGCTAAAGCCAACAGTAGGTAAAGGAAACCGCTTAATCTCTGAGTCGATACATATATATACACATATATAGTCGGTGATCCCACCTCGATCATATCACATCCGATACCATATCTCTATAATCGGTTATTCCCAAGTCAAGTAGGCGGATCAAACATCAAAATATAGCTCGTACGTAAATCCGTCATACGACATCCTCAAGTCTGGGTACGGGTCAATATCACAATCAATATATTACTCATCAGGTATTCTCTTTATCAATTATCAAATCTGGGTATTGACCTATGTCTAGTACAATGCTAACATTAACACTATAATCAAGATCTGACTACTGATCGACAATCTAGTATAAATCGATATTGTCATCATACATCATCACCAAGAGTATACATCGCCCAAGGCGGCCTATCCCAAGTATCCTGCCATATCATATCATATCATATCTCAAAACATAATCACATGTCGATCACTTAATATATTTATATCACCATTCCTATGGCTTTATCATCCCCAAAATCCTCTAAATCATCAAACGTATCACAAGTATGAATTTTACCGTATCACTGATATCATAATCTCAGATCAACTCTCATTGACTCATTTAAATCCTAAGTATCATCCTCAAATCTGTATGTGAACATATAGTCCCAAACCCATGTGAACACTTCTCGATATAGAATCCTATAATCACATATGAAATAAGGATGTATGCGAGTATGTATATGTGTGAATATGTGTAGTGCACCTACTACCCTAAGGTTTCGTAATCTTTCACCAATCCAATATACCAATATCCAATTAAACATCAATAATTAATCCCAACAACAATATAATAAATTGTTGGTGTGTATACGCATCCGTATACATCACCACGGACTGCGGGGGTGCTATACGCCATCCACCCGACTTCTCCCCGTAGATATAAATCTACTCACCTAGTTATGTGTGCCGGTGCCGATGTCGCCGTTTGCATCTCCAACGCCTCGACGCCACGTGGGGTACCTACAAGGATATCACACGCTAAAACTCATGAAAACCATTTCGAAAACCAAAATGGTGCATGCTACGCCCATAGGTAAAAACCTGTGGCCTCGCATGCAAACACAGCCAATATCCACTGCCGTTGACGTCCAAACGCCACCTGACAGAAACGAATCATCGAATACCAAAAATCCATACGGAAAACAGGTCGTAAATCATACGCCAACTCATGAAAAACAACCCAGATTCTATCCAAACTGGAATCAGTCAAAACTAGACATACATGGGGTCAAATTTACATGAAATAGGGCTGTGCACGCAAAACGAGGCGATTTTACCCTGCTCTGGCCGCAAATTGCGGCCGGGGGGATTAAATCTGCTGCCGGGGTTTTGAGATGGGGGCCAGGGCTCTGGGTAGTGGTTCCAGGATGCCTGCACAGCTCACTGCCAAGTCAATTCTTCTCTAGGAGGCCCCGGGTGAATGCAGGTCTCAGAAAGGTCTATAAGTCGACAAAAACGTTAAATACGCCAAGTATAGCAAATCTGGTAATTTGGTGAAATCTGGAACAAATCTTGGTCACAATGGTCTCAAATACACCTAATAAGGCTACCCTAACATTCAAAACCAACTCTTGGCCAAATCTCACTCAAAATCACTAAACTAGAACTAGATTATGGATATAACAGTAACTTTCAGTTTTAACTAACCATAACTTGACAAAAGGGAGTTGGGTTGCAAGATTATATCTCAAGAGAATCCTAGAATGTTGGAGGAAAGAGGATTTAAGGAAGGAGGAAGGGCTGTTGTTGCTGGGAAGCTGCTCCATTTTCTCAAGTTGCTGATGCTGGGTTGTGCTGCATCAGGCTGCTGTTGCCTTGGCTGCTGCTGCTGTTTTTGCTTTGATTTACTTTTCTCTGTGTGAGGCAGCAGCTGAAGTGTTGGTGGCTATGGTTTTGGTGCTGTGAAGGGTTGTTGTATGATGGTGAAGTGGGAGGGAAATGTTGAAGTGTTTGATGAGGGTGTGGGTTGTAGGATATGATGCTGGGGCTGTTTCTGATGCTGTTGCAGCAGCTACTGCTCTGGCTGATGTAACAGCAGAAGTAGGGTGGCTGATGGGTGATGTAGCTGCTGAGGTGAGGGGTTTGGGGTGTAGGTTTTGGGCTATGGTGCTAGGGTGGCTGCAGCTGATGGGTTGGGGCTGATGTGGTGTTTGGGTGGCTGAAGTGATGAGATTGGGACTACGTAACAAGTTGTCATGTGATCTCTCACTCGTTGATAGATGATAAAGAGGCTCCTTGCACCGAGAAACCGAGGGCGGGTCCTGAACCAGAACTTCTGTGGCCGTCAGACGAAATGATCGATGCCTTCCTGAATGAGATTCGTCTGAAAAGTAAAGCCAATCAGGAGCGTGAGATGGCCATATTGGAAGGAGCCAAACGCCAGCGACTAGACGAAAGAGTCGAGGCACTCCCGTCAAATCAAAAGACATCCGCTGCCGATAAAAGCAAACTCAAGACGAGGAAAAGGTTTGCTAAAGCCATATCAATGGGAATGAAGCTACCACCCTCTGAAGAAAACACTCTCGGTGGAGTAGAGATGCATCCTAATTACTGCTTATATCATCAGAAGATCGCACATCCCACTGAAGACTGCGACTCCTTTAAATGTTGGTGGCAAGGGTATGTCGCTCACAGGCAACACTTCAATAGGACAAAACGTGAAGCTCGTAGACAGTGAAAAAATACGACAGATGAGCATAAAAGAGTTGCCGGCAATTGTCATAGGGATGATCCCGAGGGATCGTGAGTTCTCGCTTTCGGGAGTGACTCCGACGAAAAAGTAGCCCTCAACCCTCTTTTCAAGGAGTCCATCTCTGAAGAATCGAGGAATTGCGGGAACATTCAGCCGTGCAATTACACGGTACCCGGAGAGAATCTCGGACCCACAAAAAACGGAGCGAACAAAAAGGATAAAGGAAAGGGAAAAACGGCCTTCGTCGCCAACACTAAACAACAATCGAATGGACCTAGACTGGTTGTTCGCCAAAACAACAAGAGGCAACCCCTCTATGAGAGGTTAAAACGTCCTTCATTTCCCCAGGATGAAACAAGGAGGCTGTTCGAAGTGGCAGTGCGCAACAAGCTTATCACTCTACCGGAGCCGAAACACCAGCTACAACTGAATGATGTCGACAATCCTAATTATTGTCCTTACCACCAAGTATTAGGCCATCCGATCGAAAACTGCTACGTTTTCAAAAACTGGGTTGAAGACCAATACCAACAGGGCAAGTTCGCGTTGTCTGAAAACTGGAAGGTGAGCCCGCCACAACCACATACTCCGAGAAAGATGGATATGCCGGGGGCATCATGCTCATTCATAGGGAAAGCCCCATAGACCAAAAAGTCAGTAAACTAGAGATTCGCCTCAAATACGGCGACGGCGGACCGAAACGTCCTTAAACTAATTATGGACCGCAATGTCCTAAAACTTGCAAACGACCGAAACGTCTTTAAACTACTACCACAGCATCCTCAGGCTGACGAGATAAAAAAATAAATTAAAAAAATAATATAAAAATGGTATGTCCATAAGCAAAAGGGGCACGGATGAAAACCCGAAAGGGCTCCGTGAGTAAAAACAGCAGGGCTACCGGCGAGTGTTCGTGAAAACCCGAAAGGGCGCGACCTAGTTAAAAAAAAGAATAAAAAGAATAAGAATAGAAAAAAAGAACGGTATGTCCATAAACAAAATTGGCACGGATGAAAACCCGAAATAGCTCCGTGAGTAAAAACAGCAGGGCTACCGGCGAGTGTTTGTGAAAACCCAAAAGGGCGCAAGCTCGTTAAAAGACACTTACAAGGTCCTCTCGACCTTGTAAGGAGATACCACCCGCGTGAGATCCTTACGACTCACAGGGAAGCAACACACTTAGGGATCCTTACGATTCCTAAGGAGAAATTACACTTGCGAGATCCTCACGATTCGTAAGGAGAACTCTCTTATGGGACCCTCACGGCTCATAAGACTTGAAAGTATTAAGTTATAGAGACCTGAACCTGTTCTTAAGCAACCCCCACAACCTTTGATAGTGCCCTACAAGTGGCTCAGTACTGGCCCTTGTATACAATCCACGGGCACGAATAAACATTTCCCTAACCAAGTCCCACCCGTGACTGGGGATATGTCCATATGGTGAACAACCCTTATAAGTCCTCTCGACTTATAAGGAGAAAACCCCTTGTAAGATCCTTACGACTTAAAGGGGAACATACACTTAGGAATCCTCACGATTCCTAAGGAGAAAACACGCCTACGAGATCCTCATGACTTGTAGGGAAAAATACCTTTGTGAGACCCTTACGGCTCATGAAGTCAAAAGCCTTAGTCGACAGGATCCTAACCCTGTTTACTGAGCACCTTTGTTCAACATCGACAGAGGCAAATGATGATTCGCTCCTGGCAATATCCCAGTTGTAGCGGTGCTGATGCCAAAATCGGTGTCTAATCCCAAGCTTGCGGCAAAAAGACAGCAAGCCACACATGCATACGAAATAGCCGAAATGATGGGGCAACTTGCAACAAAACCGGCAAGTAAAAATGTATACATGCTAAATAGCCCAAATGATTGGGCAACTCGCAATAAGAAGCAGCGAGTGAAAATAAAATAAAATGGACGAAATGATTGGGCACCGCGAAAAATAGCCGAAATGATTGGGTAATTGCAACCTTCGCGATATAAAAGCTGAAATGATAGAGCATCGCGGAAATAAAAAAAATGATGAAAAAAAAATGAAACCTTTTTCCCTACAGGTGAGATCATGCCAATCCCTGTATACAATCCAGGGGCACAAATAAAGAGGGAACCATACCTTCCCAACACGCTCCACCAGAAAGCGAAGCGAAATCTCGACGGTTCATAGACAACCTAGAGACAACCTTGACATCTGTCGCAATATTGCAGACACAATGTCAACATATGAAGCAAAAGAAGATCCCTAGCTTCAAGGTCTCGACGTCGATATCGACAACTTAGAGATCACCAACGGCGTTTCTCCTCATTCCAACCAGATGCAGACATGACGTTATCAACCGACCTCAGAGTCGCAACGAAACGGAGCCACGGCATAGTCCCTAGTTCCAAATCTTAACGGCAATATCTACAGCCTAGGAATCAGCAACGGCGTTCTTTTGCAGTCTAACAGGATGCAGATACAACGTCAACAAGAGACCCCATGGTCGAAACAATCCAGAGTGACGGCAAAATCCCAACTCCACCTCAGCATTCGTCTCGTTACAGCAGACGCAATGTCAACAACGGTGTTCCTTCGCAGTCCAGCAGGATGCAGATGCAACGTCAACAAGAGACCCCATGGTCGAAACAATGCGGAGTGACGGCAAAATCCCAACTCCACCTCAGCATTCGTCTCGTTACAGCAGACGCAATGTCAACAATGGCGTTCCTTCGCAGTCTAGCAGGATGTAGATGCAACGTCAACAAAAGACCCCATGGTCAGTAAAGCGGAATGAAGGCAAAATCCTAGCTCCACCTCAGCATTCGTCTCGATACAGCAAACGCAATGTCAACAACAGTGTCCTTCCTTCGATAGGATTCGGACACACCAAAGCAAACGAACCGAAAGCTAAATTCCTAACTTCAGGGTCTTAACGGCAAGTCATATAAACCCTGAAAGACAATCGGAGATTATCTCGCACCAGTGCGGAGTGGTCACCACCTCGACGTTCGTCTCGACACAGCAGACGCAACATCACACAACGGAGCCACGGAAAAATCCCTAGTTCCAAACCTCGACGGTTCACCAACAACCTAGTGACAACCACGACATTCGTCTCAATACAGCAGACACAATGCAAGCAAATGAAGCAAAGGCCAAATTCCTAGCTTCAAGGTCTTAACGGCAAGTGATATAAAGCCTGAAAGACCATCGGAGATCATCTCACACCAGCATGGAGTGATCACCACCTCGACGTTCGTCTCGACACAGCAGACGAGATATCACCCCAGCATTCTTCCTCCAACAGGATTCAGACGCGACAATCAAACAGCGGAGCCACGGCAAAGTCCCTAGTTCCAAACCTCGATGGTTCACCAACAACCTAGAGACAACCGCGACATTCGTCTCGATATAGAGGACACAATGCCAGCAAACGAAGAAAATGCCAAATCCCTAGCTTCAGGGTCTTAACGGCAAGTCATATAAAGCCTGAAAGACAATCGGAGATCATCCCACACCAGCATGGAGTGATCACCACCTCGACGTTCGTCTCGACACAGCAGACGAGATGTCACCCCAACGTTCTTCCTCCAACAGGATTCAGACGCGACAATCAAACATCGGAGCCACGGCAAAATCCCTAGTTCCAAACCTCGATGGTTCACCAACAAGCTAGAGACAACCGCGACATTCGTCTCGATATAGAGGACGCAATGCCAGCAAACGAAGCAAAGGCCAAATCCCTAGCTTCAGGGTCTTAACGGCAAGTCATATAAAACCTGAAAGACAATCGGAGATCATCCCACACCAGCGCGGAGTAGTCATCACCTTGACGTTCGTCTCAATACAACAGACGAGATGTCACGACAGCGTTCTTTCTCGGACAGGATTCGGACACACCAAAGCAAACGAAGCGAAGGCCAAATTCCTAGCTTCAGGGTTTTAACGGCAAGCCATATAAAGCCTGAAAGACAATCGGAGATCATCTCGCCCCAGTGCGGAGTGGTCACCACCTCGACGTTCGTCTCGACACAGCAGACACAACATCACCAAAAGGAGCCACGGCAAAATCCCTAGTTCCAAACCTCGACGGTTCACCAGCAACCTAGAGACAGCCGTGACATTCGTCTCAATACAGCAGACGCAATGCCAGCAAACGAAGTGAAGGCCAAATTCCCAGCTTCAGGGTCTTGACGGCAACTTATATAAAACCGGAAAGACTATCGGAGATCATCTCACACCAGCATTGAGTGATCACTACCTCGACGTTTGTCTCGATACAGCAGACGAGATGTCACCCCAGCGTTCTTCCTTCAACAGGATTTAGACGCGACAATCAAACAGCGGAGGCACGGCAAAGTCCCTAGTTCCAAAGCTCGACGGTTCACCAACAATCTAGAGACAACCGCGACATTCGTCTCGATATAGAGGACGCAATGCCAGCAAACGAAGCAAAGGCCAAATTCCTAGCTTCAGGGTCTTGACGGCAAGTCATATAAAGCCTAAAAGACTATCGGAGATCATCCCACCCCAGCGCGGAGTGGTTATGACTCATCGGGGCTCTCCAAAATGAGCCTAACCTCAAGTAAAAAGTGACATGGAATATCCCTACGCTTGCTCTTTCGACGGTAATATTACCTGGAAGATTACTTGAAGACGTCTTGTCCAGCTCCCGAAGGGATAAGAGACACGACAATCGCAAGGCTACTCGAACAACAAGATTGCATATCGAGAAATATATCAGCCAACGCGACGGTACGACGGCCAAAACCCTAAGTACCACAGACCCTAACGGACCTGGGTCGTAAAGAGCAGAGGTTAACTGTGACGTTAGGATATTCTTGCGAGAAATGCTTGATTCGTCTCGACTCGTGAGGAAAAGCCTTAGGCAGTGGGGATTAAAAACCTGTTTCCTAAGCACTGGGACCCTGCAAGTCGGTCCAAAACGGACTCTTGCATACTATTCACGGGTCACACTCTCCGAAGTCAAATCTTGATAAGGAGGGAAACAACCGCTTACGGGTCCTCTCGACTCGTAAGAGGGAAAATTCTCTTATAAGATCCTTACGACTTATAAGAGAAAACGCACTTAGGAATCCTCACGATTCCTAAGGAGAAAATACACCTACGAGATCCACTCGACTCGTAGGGAGAAAAGTCTTTGTGAGACCCTCACGGCTCATAAAGTTGAAAAGTCTTAGGCTACAAGGACCCTAAACTTGTCTCCTAAGCCCTCAATTCCATGGTTACTCATAACTTTGCACTACTTCACCCACGTACATACTTACGTGGGCAAAGTAGTGTGGGGCATTTGCTCCTGCCAAAATTTTGGCTCAAAACCCGCTTCCGTATAAAATAATAATAATAAATAAATAAAATAAAATAAAATAAATAATAATAATAATAAAGGAGAAAATCTCCCTTTCAGAGAAAAGCTCTGTTTGAATTTAAAAATTCAAAAATTGAAGCAACGCTTCAGATTCCTTGCGCTGCGCGCAACGCGCCACGTGTCAAAAACAGGCACGCCGGCGCAGCGCCCAAGGCAGCGCACTCAATCAGAGCAAAGCTCTGTTTAAAATTCAAATTTTAATAAAGGAAGCAACGCTTCAGATGATCTGCGCTCTGCGCTGCGCGACACGTGTCAGCGCTGTTGCGCTAGCGCAGTTGCGCTGCGTTCTGCGCTGCGCGACACGTGTCAGCGCTGTTGCGCTAGCGCAGTTGCGCTGCGCTCTGCGCTCCGCGACACGTGTCAAGCGAAAGTGCGCTTGCGCCAGCTGTGCCAGCATTTAAACAGAAAAATTCTGGAAAGATCTTTCTAATCTTATTAAAACAATAAGATTCTCTTCTGTAAAACAGGAGCCTTTGGATCAAAGATTCGACGGTGGAGAAATATCTCCAGATCAATCAGAGAAAGATCTCTGTAACCAACCTAACAAACTAATTGGCACTATATAAAGGCCCCTAGACTCCAAGTCTAAAAGAGATTAACACACAGAGAGATACAGAGAACTCCTCTAAAGAAAATTTTAAGAAAAGCTCAGAGAAAGAAAAGGTAAAAACCTTTGAATAAAAGAAGAATTTCTTCTAAAAGAGATCAATGATCTAAGAACAAGATCAAGATCTTGAATAAAAAAAATATATAATAATAATAAAAGGAAGTAATTTACTTCTGTATAAAGGTATTGCCTTTTGATGAACCACTGGTTCTTGAGATTTGAGGTAGAACCTCTCTAGAAAACAAGAAAAACTTGTTTTCTTTGATCTAAATATGATCAAAATATTAAACAGTGCCTTGCACTTTTGAAGTTTGCACTGTTGCGCTCCTTAGATTGGCGCAAGCCACCAGGGAGCGCCACGTGTCGGCCCCAGAACAAACTGCGCTATGCGCTTCTAAAAACAGAGCACTCCTCTCTTAAATTGGTGCAAGTCATCAGAGCGCGCCACGTGTCAGCAGCGCACTGGCGCAGCGCACTACGCTAACAGACTTGCGCTCACCAGAGCGTGACACGTGTTGCCTCTACATGCGCTTGCACCTTGCACTCTTTAATTGGCGCAAAGCGCCTGACAAGCCACGTGGAGCTCTGTCAGACTAATTAATGCAGTGCATTATTAAAAAGAAGGGCAGAGCCCAATTAAAAGTGGCTAACAGGCCTAATAAAATGCAATGCATTATTAAAAAAGGGCAGAGCCCAAATAAAGGTCTAATAGACCAAACAAAAATGCCATGCATTATTAAACAGGGGCAGAGCCCTCGTAAAGGCCTAACAGGCCAAATGCAAATAAAATGTTGAACATTTTCAACTGGACTTAGCCCAATTCTGGCCATAAGTCCTCAAATGAAATTGAACTGAGCACGACTGCTCTATCAATTTACACCCGGTTCAAGAATACATCTCTGAACTCCTCTGATATCTGTCGTTGTAATCCTTCAACGTCGTCAGAGAGATGATGGGTCCCGACGGCCATACATTCAATGGACCATTATGTCCCTAAACTGGAACAATAGAGCCCAAATGCTCTTTTGTCGGATCTAAACGATCCCGTTAAGTTGATCTTAGTCTCAAATTAGACTAACGTATCTTTAACAAATATTTAAGTTGATCTTAGCCTCAAATAGGGCTAACGTATCTTTAAACCCTCAAACAGACTTTAGTCTCAAATTGGACTATAGGTCTCCCAACCAACTTTGATTCAAGGGTACATCTCTGAACTCCTCTGACATTTATCATTGTAATCCTTCAACGTCGTCAGAGAGGTGATGGGTCCCGACGGCCATACATTCAATGGACCACTATGTCCCTAAACTGGAACAATAGAGCCCCTAAATGCTCATTTGTCAGATCCAAACGATTCCGTTAAGTTGATCTTAGTCTCAAATCAGACTAACGTATCCTTAACAAACGTTTAAGTTAATCTTAGCCTCAATTATGGCTAACACATCCTTAAACCAAAACCCCAAACCCAAATCTAAGAAAATACGGATTTGGACTAATCCACGTCCTACGGGCGACGACATAAATTAGTCTCCGTATACAATCCACGGGCAACCACAAACAAAACAAACACCCATGACACGAAGTGAAATTCTGGAGAAGGAGAAAGTTGTTACCGCGATACGGTAGCGTAATTAACTGCAGGGGCTTGCGCCTGCAGGGAAGAGCGTCCCCATAATCAAAAACACCTCAAGCGAGCGGGAATCTGACGAAGTCTGCTACATCGGCCGTATCCGTCCAAACCTCCGATACATGGTGCCATAAATCAACTTGGCATCTTCGGAGAGGTGGACGGATAAAACCAAATAGCATCTGTCCCGAATCACAGGCAAGACGTCCATGTCTTGGCCGTCGTTCGGAGGGGAACATCCCCCTCGTTTGAGGGGTTTTTTATTGTGTGGACGCTCATCTATGCAGGCGCAAGCCCCTGCAGTTAATTACGTTACCGCATTGCGGTAATAACTTTCTCCTTCTCCAGATGGTCACTTCGTGTCGTGGGTGTTTATTTTGTTTGTGGTTGCCCGTGGAATGTATACGGAGACTAATTTATGTTGTCGCCCGTAGGGCGTGGATTAGTCCAAATACGTATTTTCTTAAATTTGGGTTTGGGGGTTGGGTTTAAGGATACGTTAGCCTCATTTGAGACTAAGATCAACTTAAACGTTTGTTAAGGATACGTTAGTCTCATTTTAGACTAAGATCAACTTAACAGGATCGTTTAGATCCAACAAAAGAGCAATTGGACTCTATTGTTTAGTTTAGGGACATTGGGTCGATTAGTTTAAGGACATTACGGTCCATTGTTAGTTTAAATACATCACGGTCAAGGTTAAGGACATCATAGTCCGTGAGTTTAAAGACCTCACAGTCAAGCTTAAGGACATCATAGTCCGTGAGTTTAAAGACCTCACAGTCAAGGTTAAGGACATCATAGTCCGTGTGTGGTTGTCGGGACCTGTCCCCTCTCTGAAGACGTTGAAGGATTACAACGACAAATATCAAAGGAGTGAAGAGATGTACCCTTGAACCAAAGTTGATTTGGGGATCTGTATTCCAATTTGGAACTAAGATCAATTTATTAGATTATGAGCACATTGGCTCAGTTAAATCTGAATTGAGGACTTATGGCCAGTTTGGGCTAAGTCCAATTAGATTAGAAATATTGTCTCTTTGTTGGACCATTAAACATTTGTCTGGGTTCAAGCCCACATTATTTAGCAATGCTAAACCAGAGTTTGAGGGCTCTGATACATTTTTGTCTTTGACTGAGCATTAAACATTGTAGTTTCGAGTTTTACTTAACTTCGAGATTTAGTCAAGAGGGGAGGTTTTTGCCTCTGGAAACTTAGCCAATTTGGCTAAGATTGGCTTTAAAATAGTGTTAAACACTAGAGGACAGCAGTGTTAAACACTGGAGATGAAATACTCAAAATAGTGTTAAACACTAGAAAGAAAGGGGTCACATGGAGGCACGTGAGGGCACCCAGAGGTGGGGCCAGATCTCCTTTACTTTGTTCTCAGAACTGCAAATAAGTGTTAAACACTTTTAATTTTCATAGCCATTACGTGTGGGCACGTGATGGGTACTCATGCCCTGATTTATTAGAATGTTTATTAGGGGTCACGTAAGGACACGTGAGAGCGCCCAAAGCCAACATTGCCTCTGCTTTTATTTCTTTATTTTGGAAGTCACGTGGGAGCACGTGAGGCATTGCCTCAGGGCTAATTCTTTCTTATTTTGGAGGATTTGTTCAAGGGTCACGTGGGGGTACGTAACCTAGTTTATTCTTTCTTTTTTTATCACTGTGGATTGGGGACACGTGTCATCACGTGACCAATGTTCTTTACGTGCATGAAGATCTTTCAAGTCTCTTTATTTTAAGAATTAAATTCTCTGTAGGGTTAAACCCTAATTTTGTTTTTAAAGGAATTAAATTCCTATGCGTGTGGAAGAATTAAATTCTTATGTAGGGTTAAACCCTAGTTCTGTCTTGAAGGAATTAAATTCCTATGAGTTTGGAAGAATTGAATTCTCAAGCAGGGTTGAACCCTAATTTTATCTTGGAGGAATTAAATTCCTATGAATTTGGGAGAATTAAATTCTCATATAGGGTTAAACCCTAGTTTTATCTTGGAGAAATTAAATTCCTGTGAATTTGGGAGAATTAAATTCTCATATAGGGTTAAACCCTAGTTTTATCTTTGGGAGAATTAAATTCTCTAAACTCAATTCCCCCTCTAAGTTTTGGATTTGCATGGCAGAATCTCCTTGATGAGAATTAAATTCTCAACTTGTGGGGATATTTGCTTCTGCAAATCTTCAACCAGAGGAAGAACTAAGTTCTTTTGCAGAAGAGTTAAACTCTTAGATTGAGAATTAAATTCTCTTTTTCCGTTTTATGAAGTTTTGATCCCTTTCCCCTTTCTCACCTAGGGTTTCTTTTCTTGAGAATTGAATTCTCCTTTCTTTTCTCTCTGCTATTTTCCTTCAGAAAATTTCAAGATCTCTAAAATTTTATCTCTCTCTTCTCTTCTTGGCTCCTATTTATAGGAGAAGGAAAAGAATCAATTTGTTTAGTGAATATTTCATTGAAAGATTTTGTTTGTTTTTTCGTAATTAATATGATCTTTTAGATCACTCAGTGAATTTTATTCACCATTAGATTTTTAATCCAAAAGATATTCTTTTTGTTATTTTTGGTGAAATTTAGGGAAATCTTTCCTTGTATAAAATCTTTCCATAAATTGGTGATTTTTAATCACCATTGGATTTTTAATCCAATGGTGCTCCACTTTATAGAGCACGGTCCTTCTTTTGTTTGGAAAGATCTAAAGAAATATTTTTCCAGTTAGGGTCTTTGATCTCCCTTAATTAGAATTTAATTCTATTAGTTCAGAAGGATTAAAAGCCCATCACGTGTTGACACGTGATCCCAATGTTTGATCATTTAAATTGAAATTAATTCTATTAATTAAAGAGCTTATGAACCCATCACGTGTTGACACGTGACTCCCCAATTAAGCATTTAATTTTGTTGTTTTTTTAAAGAACTAAAGAATCATGACGTGTCAGCACGTGACCCTTGGTCACGTGTGAGCACGTGATGCCCCATTATGATTTTTCCTTATTATTTTATTATACTTTATTAATCCCTTTCAGTGGGTTTAAAGGTCCATCACGTGTGGGCACGTGACTCCATTAATTGATTGTTTGATTAGAATTTAATTCTATTAAAACAGAATCACAGGAAACCATCACGTGTCAGCACGTGACCCTTGGTCACGTGTGAGCACGTGATATTGGGGTATTTCCTGATATTCAATCAGGGAACAGGGTTGCCTTCGGGATATATTTTGGTTTTGAACCCTTGTTATTATGTACCTAGTATGCTATATAATATAATATCCGTTTTTTTGTTAGACAATGAAGGATATCATTTTGTGTTGCAAAATAATATTGTGAACATTAACTCGAATCAACAGTTGATTGGGTATGGTACACTAAATAACGGTATTTATGTCCTAAACCAACACACGGTTTTCAATATACAACATACAAATAAAAGAAAATTTTCAGATATAAATGAAGCTTTTCTTTGGCATTGTAGACTTAGTCATATTAATGAAACGAGACTAAACAAGTTTAATAAAGATGGATATTTAAATTCTTTTGAATATAAATGTTATGCGACTTGTCAGTCCTGTATCAAAGGTAAAATGACCAAAAATCCATTTACTGGACACAAAAAAAGAGCTGAAGAACTCTTAGGCCTCATACATAGTGATGTATGCGGACCAATGTCTACACATGCTAGAGGCGGTTTTTCACATTTCATTACTTTTACTGATGATTTCTCAAGATTTGGACACATGTTTTTATTAAAGCATAAATCCGAAGCTTTCGAGAAATTCAAGGAGTACAAACTTGAAGTAAAAAAACAAATATGCTTCAGTATCAAGAAACTTCGATCGGATCGAGGTTGAGAGTATTTGAGTACAGAGTTTTCAGACTTCTTAAAAGAGAATGGGATTCTCTCTCGGCTCACTCCCCCTTACACACCACAAAACAACGGTGTGTCAGAACGGAGGAATGCACCCTATTAGATATGGTACGGTCTATGATGAGTGATGCTGAGTTACCACTTTCTTTTTGGGGACATGCATTGGAGACAACAATGTATCTGCTAAACAGGGTTCCAACCAAGACCGTGTTTACCACTCCATATGAGATATGGTGTGGAAAGAGACCATCTCTTAAAAGAGTTAGGATATGGGGTTGTTCGGCTTTTATCAAAAAGCAGAATCCAGACAAACTCGAGACACGATTGTTCATGTGTAAATTTGTGGGATATCCAAAACATTCATATGGATATCTATTCTACCACAAGGAGGAACAAAAGGTGTTTGTTTCTCAACATACCGCATTTTTAGAAAATGAAATTTTTACAGACGGTAATGTGGTAGAACTAGAAGAGGTTCTAGAGACACAAATTACGCATGACGAATTGGTTGAAGCTGATGTTGCAGTAGAACTTCAAGAACCTCAGCCGCTCCGGAGATCTAGTAGAACTTCTCGCCCACCGGAGAGATACTATGGGTTTCTCATTGATGGTGATAGAGAAGATTGCATCATGGATGATGATGACCCTACTAGTTTTCAGCAAGCTATCACGAATAGTAACTCAGTGAAGTGGCCGGATGCCATGAGATCCGAAATGGAGTCCATGTATACCAACAAAGTATGGACTTTGGACGTTGCACCTCCTGGGATAAAACCCATAGGGTGCAAATGGATCTTTAAGAGAAAGATTGGTGTAGATGGACAGTTAGAGACCTTTAAAGCAAGGATTGTAGCTAAAGGTTTTCGTCAAAGACCAGGATTGGACTATGATGAAACTTTCTCTCCGGTAGCAATGCTTAAATCCATTCGGATCCTACTTGCTATTTCTGCTCACTACGACTATGAAATCTGGCAGATGGACGTAAAAACTGCATTTCTAAATGGTGATTTAGAAGAATGCATTTTTATGGATCAGCCAGAGGGCTTCATTGACAGTGGGAGCAACGAAAAGGCATGTAGGTTGCTTAAATCCATTTATGGAGTAAAGCAGCCATCACGGAGCTGGAACATCTACTTTGATGATACAATCAAAGAGTTTGATTTTGTCAAAAATATAGATGAACCATGCTTTTATAAGAAGATTGTAGGGAGTACTGTCACATTCCTCATATTGTACGTGGATGACATTCTCTTGATAGGAAATGATATTCCTATTCTACAATCGGTCAAAGTATTCTTATCACAAAAATTCTCCATGAAGGACATGGGTGATGCCTCGTGCATTTTGAACATTAGGATCTATAGAGATAGATCCAAGAGGTTATTGGGATTGTCCCAATCAAAGTACATTGGCACCATCCTAAAAAGGTTTAGTATGGAAGATTCCAAGCGTGGTGCCTTGCCCGCTTGTCATGGAATCACTCTCTCCAAGGACTTCTGTCCGAAGACTGATGAAGGGAGAGCTCGCATGAGTATTATACCCTACGCTTCAGCCGTAGGATCTATAATGTATGCGATGTTATGTACTCGACCTGATATAGCTTATGTACTAGCTGTAGTAAGCAGGTATCAATCCAACCCAGGGGAGAAACATTGGATAACAGTGAAGAATATTCTTAAGTACTTGCGAAGGACTAAAGAATTGTTCTTGGTGTATGGTAATGGGGATCTCCAAATGGAGGACTTTGTCGATTCCAGCGTCCAAAGTGATAAGGATGACAGCAAATCTACTCAGGGTTTGTATTTACCCTCAATGGAGGGCGGTTAGTTGGAAAAGTTCCAAACAGGATACCGTTGCAGACTCCACGATGGAAACTGAGTATATTGCTGCAAATGACGCTGCCAAGGAAGCCGTCTGGATGAAAAAGTTCGTCGCGGAACTAGGAGTAGTTCCAACCATTGTTGATCCAATACCATTGTATTGTGATAATAATGGGGCTATAGCATTGGCCAAAGAACCCAAGTCCCATCAGAAGTCCAGACACATCCTGAGGTGATATCATTTGATCCGGAAGATAGTAGATCGCCAAGAGATCGAGATTTGGAGAGTAGATACAAAGAATAACACTGCGGATCCACTCACCAAGGCCCTTCCACAGCCGCAACATGAGCGTCTTTTTGAGATGTTGGGTATGAGATACGCCAATAATTGGCCTTAGTGCAAGTGGGAAATTGTTGGATATATGTATGCCCTAGAGGCCATTATATGTATAGTGGATGCTTGGACATGTATATATACAGATAACTTTCTTGCTTGACATGATAGTATGCTATCTGGTTTACTTTATCTTGACATGTTCATTTGATCATGCATCTTACTCATTTGGTATATGTTGATAAAGCCCTTAAGATATTTTCTTGACTACTGCGACTATGATGCGGATCATACTGGTGGGACACGTGTAGTTTATGAGTATATCCTTGAACTGTTCCTAGTCATGGGTGTATCGAGACGGGGCATCGATATTCCAGAGTAGACTAGCGTATACCATTCTTGTCCCATATGATGGGAGATGGATGATCCCATATCCATCTGGTGTGGTGACACTAAAGATTGTATGCGGGTGCTCAGTGGAGACTGGGTACACTGAACGGACTCGTCGAGAACTCCTATGTGGTATTATATCTATCGTCGGATAGCAGTTCTCAGGTGACACTGGTACATGTTAGTCTGTAGACCCGAGATCGTCATAGAGTCTTGTGTGTCCTCCCACTGTACTTTGATCTCCACCCTACCACGACTCTACTGAGTCGTGCAAACAGGTGGATTTTGGGTACAGTCCCGAGGCACATGGAGGCAATGAGCGATAGGAGGGATTTCGTCTCTCCCGGTATTGGGGGTTGATGTTGTGCTATGCTCGATTGATTATAACAGGAAGTTCCTGACCAGGGCTGCTGAGATTTACTGATAATTGTTATCAGTAGTTTCTCAATTTGTTATGAACCATACACCGGTATGACTTATTGAGTTATTGGGGTCGACGAGACCATCCCTAAACTCAATATGCAGCATATTTGACGAAGAGACCGGACTGTACGGTAAGTGTTGCCAGTTGGCTCGACGGGAGTTTTGACAGCTTCGCTTGTTTTTCTTCTGATCGCTCAATACCGGGTGGCCGTTACGTTTAGCTGACCGCTTGCGGCTTGTGGGTGTTTGATGTGATCATCACCTACTGCCGGCATATTGACAAGTCTTAGAGTCCCACACAGGAGTTTCCTAGCTCAGGCGAAACGATGTGGTGTGCATATAAGATATGCGTGGGGACCCGATTAAATGCGTATATGTGATACCATATATTAATCGGGCGTTTTTCTATTGGTCAGGTCTTATGTGATATGACCGGTTTGTTAAATCAAGTGTTGATTTAACATTGACTTTATAGCTCATTTTTTATTAAACCCTTTTTCTACTTTGATGTATGCATGCATGTATGCATAGATTTTTGTTCATGCACATGATGATGTGAATGCACACATACATACATACATACATACATGGTGTCATGGTTGATGATACATATATGATGGCAATGCAAGACTCACATGTGAATAAATTATGTATATATTTATTTTTGGAATTAAAGAAAAAGGAAATTCACTCATGGTTGATAATTCTACACACTTCCTTCATTTAACCCTTGCTTTGACCTTGAGTTTATTTTCCTTAGTTGCTTTGACTCCAAAATAAATATCTAGATACTTATTAACCCATGGTTAATTGTGAGAGTGACTTTTATTTATATTAATCATTCTCATTTTTATTTGAGATTATCATAACTTTGAGCTCTAGCTTGCCAACTTCTTCTTCCTCCTATATTTTGCTCTCTTGAGATTTCTAGTGAGTTAGTTAAAAAGAAAGGGTTTTGAAGTGAGAAAACAAACCACGTCACCATTCTACACTACTCTAGCCCATTAGTGTAAAGTGTTTGTTTCATCTTCATTCTTGATCAAGTGAAGCAAGGGTCTTTGAGCAAAGGGAATTCGGGTGGATCATCGTGGACTTGGAAGATCTCTAGCGAGCCGGTTCAAACTTTAAAGGAGTCACTAAAGAAGGACTACAAAGGTTGTATACTTCCCACTTAGTGATAGTTTCTATGTTGTATGAGATACTATTTGTGTTACCCTAATTTTTCTAGTTCGATTCATAGTTTGTTTGCTTAGCACCTCCTAAAAATATTAAAATGGCATGTGTGATACTTCTAAACCCTAGGCATGGTGCTAAGGAAACCCAACACAAACAATGGAGAAAGTTAAAATGATCCGAAATCATATGAAGGCGGCACAAGATCGACAGAAAAGTTGAGCTGATACAGGACGAAGACCTCTGGAGTTCGCAGTTGGTGATCTTATATTCTTAAAGATATCACCGACAGGAGGAGTGATCCATTTTGGTAATCGATCCAAGCTTAGTCCTTGGGCCTTTCGATATTATCGAGCGTGTTAGAGAATTAGCTTATCGATTGGCTTTACCACCATTCTTGGCGAGTGTTCATGACGTGTTTCATGTATCTCAACTCCGCAAGTATGTTCGAGATGAGACGCACATCCTAGATCACTCGGAACTGATAGTAAGGGAGGACCTAACATATGAAGAGCGACCAATGGCGATAATAGATCGACGAGACAAGGTACTCAAGAACAAAGTTATCTCTCTGGTACTTGTTTCATGGGGGAATCGTTCGCACAGAGAATCTACTTGGGAACGTGAAGACGAGATCCGACAGAAGTTTCCACACCTCTTTTCTTAGATCCGTATTTTCTTGTCTTTTCTTATTTCGGGAATTTCGAGGACGAATTTTTTTTGTAGTTGTGTATAATGTAACACCCTAGTGCATTTATACGATATTTTATTTAGGGTATTTTCTAATCTTGCGACAACTTTTCGTTTATTATTATTTTTGGGTGCGAATAATGCATTTGGTAACTGTGGTTAGTATCTGACCTAACCCGCATGCTTAAAACCCATCATGATTGAAAATTACGTCATATATTTGCTAGTACAGAGGATCCATGCACATCTAGATTCTATATACTTGTATCACATATTTTTGTGTCTGCATATCTTTTAAATAATACAAATAATAGCCAGATAATATTTTTAAAACTAGCATGGCATGTTATCATACCTCATATCATATGTTTGCATCCATATATCGTGTTCATGTCCAAATTGATAAAACAGACTCGTTTGGATCGGTACGTGTATATACATATATCCGTACTTGAGGGTATGCATTTTTATTAACCAAACATTGCATTACAGTTTTAGCTTGTACGTATATTATACATATTTTAAAACTAGATTTTTAGAAGAGACCCGGGTATTTGTCAGGGTATTTTGATATTAGTTGTTTAAACCTAAACTAAATATATTATAATAATATATAAACCAAACTGTTACTTATATATAATATATATACATAACATATTTTTTAACTAATTAATATTTTCTTCAGATTCTATTCCTCTATCTCTCTCCTTTATTCTTTCTCTCTCTCCCTACACTCTCTGTCTCTCTGTCTCCTCTCGCGCACGCACACACTCTCTCTCTCCTGTATATATAAATATAAATTATTATTTAACCTAATCAATAACCATCATCACCTCTCTCTCACCTCTATGTTCCTTCTGAAAGTGTACTCTAGCACCACCATGAGGTTAAAACGGGCATCAAGCATGCAATTTTAAAAAATTCGGGGTGCTAAGTTACACTAACCTAGAATCTAACTAGAATATTTGGGTTTACATGATATCTAAAAAACTTTACACTAAGTGAAGAATGCTACAACCGTTGTAGACCAAGTCCTTCTCTTCTCAAGCTCTGGGTGGTAGTCCCTACAACTCCCCGTAGCTCTACTTGAAGAAGTGCACGAACTTGCTTCGCGATTTTCGTGTCGAAGATGATCCATCCAAGGTTTCTCTAATCCAAGCTACCTCTTCACTAATCTCTCTTTAGTGAAAGAAACACCCTAAACTCAAGTGCTAATCAAGTGTAGGATGGTGAAATAGGGGTTCTAAGCTCACTTAGATTGGTCCAAAGCCATATGGTTCACATCACATGTGAGGGTTTATGGTTTTGAGGTGGAGGAAGAAGAAGATAGTGAGAGCTAGAGAGAGTATGAGCTAGCATGAAAAATGAGCAAGTCAAGAATCTCAAGTGAAGAATGGCTTAACAAATACCTTACTTATTGAAGCATGGAATAAACCCCAATATTTTATCCCAACCATACTTCAATAGTGAGACCAAATGAATAAATAAATGATCATATCCATGCTTCACCCATTCCTCAAAAGTCTCCCCATTTTCCACCTCTTTTTCTATTTTCTAAAAATAGAAAATCCAACCATGCTTCATAATACACACACACACACATCATATATATATATATAAAGAAAATAATTAGTGAGCAATAATATTAGTTAATATATAATTATATAAAATATAAATATATATCATATTATTAAATCAACACTTGATTTAATAATCCGCTTATATCACATATAATCGACTAATATCATTTATCTGTATACCATATTATCAAATCAACACTTAATTCAATAATCCGGTTATATGACATATAACCTAACCGATATCAAATAGCTGCCAGATTAGAATACGGTATCTCATACTCGTATTTAATCAGGCCCCCGCACATATCAGCATATGTGCCCTAATTCAATTTGCTTGAACTAGGAAACCTCTGTGTGGGACTCTAAAGACTCGTCAATACGCCAGCAGTATGTAATGATCACATTAGTTACCCACAAGCCGTCAGCGGTACTAGCTAGACGTAACGGCTACCCAGGTATTGAGCGAATAGAAGATCAACAAGCAAGCTTGTCCAAACTCCCATGAAGCCTATAAGTAACACTTATCGTACAGTCCAGTCTCTTCGTCTGATATGTCGCATATCAAGTCTAGGGGTGGAATCGTCAAACCCCAGTAACTTGATAAGTCATACCAATGTATGGCTCATAACGGTTCGAGAAACTACTGATAACACTTACCAGTAAATCTTATCAGCCCAGGCTAGGGACTTACTGTTATAGCCAATCGAGCATAGCGCAACATCAACTCCCCATACCGGGAGAGTCGAAACCCCTCCTATTGGTCATTGACTCCATGTAACTCGGGACTGTACCCAAAATCCACTTGTTTGCATGACTTTTGAGCCGTGGTAGGGAGGAAATCAAAGCACGGTGGGAACCACACAAGACTCTATGATGATCTCTGGTCTACAGACTAACCTGTACCAGTGTCACCAGAGAATTGCTGTCTGACGATAGGTATGGTACCATTTAGGAGTTCTCGGTGAGTCTTATTCGGTGTACCCATTCTTTAATGAGCACCTGTGTACAATCTTTGATGCCAAACACCAATGGTTATGGGATCAACCATCGCCCCCTACAGGGTCAAGAAACGTACACACTGGTCTATTCTGGTATATCGATACCCTGTCTCGATATCCTCTTGACCATGAACAATTAAAGGAAGTGCTTGTGGACTACACAAGTCCCAGTAGTATGATCCGCATCATAGTCCTGGTAGTCAAGCAAACATCCTAAGGGCTTTATCAACATGTATCAGAGAGACAGTATAATAATATAAATATACATATTAAGAAAAATAGCAACACGATAGTATACTATCATATCGAGCAAGAAAGTCCTCTATATATATGTCCAAGCATCCACTATATCATACAATAATGGCCTCTAGGGCATACATATTCCTAACAATCTCCCACTTGCACTAAGGCCAGTTATTGTAGTATCTCATACCCAACATCCCAAAATGTCTCTCAAACTGCGTCTCGAGGAAGGCCTTCGTGAGTGGATCCGCTACGTTGTCTTTCGTGTCAACTCTCCTGATCTTGATCTCCCGTCGATCTACTATCTCCCGGATCAGGTGATACCGCCTAAGAATATGTCAGGATCTCTGATGGGACCGGGGTTCCTTGGCCAAAAACACAGCTCCATTGTTATCACATAACATAGGTATTGGATGCCAATAGTTGGAACCACACCAAGTTCAGCTATGAACTTCTTCATCCAGACAGTCTCTTTGGCAGCATCATTGGCAACGATGTATTCAGCCTCCATTGTCGAGTCTGCTATGGTATCTTGCTTGGAACTCTTCCAACATACCGCCCCTCCATTGAGGGTGAAGACAAAACCCAAGACCGACTTACTGTCGTCCTTATCACTCTGGAAGCTCGAATCGGTAAAGAACTCCACCTGGAGTTCTCCGTTACCATACACCAAGAACATTTCTTTAGTCCTTCTCAAGTACTTAAGAATGTTCTTCACAGCTGTCCAGTGTTTCTCCCCAGGATCTGATTGATACCTACTCACTACATCTAGTGAGTAAGCTACATCCGGTCTAGTACATAACATCGCATACATGATAGACTCGACTGCAGAAGCATAGGGTATCTCTTGCATGCGAGTCCTCTCCAAATCAGTCTTAGGAGACATCTTTTTATAGGGAGTAATTCCTGAACAAGCGGGTAAATTGCCACGCTTAGAATCTTCCATACTAAATCTCTTTAGTATGGTGTCAATGTACCTGGATTGGGACAACCCCAACATCCGCTTAGATCTATCTCTATAGATCTTAATCCCCAGGATGTAGGATGCATCACCCAGATCTTTCATGGAGAACTTGTGTGATAAGAAGAGCTTGACCGAATGTAGCATAGGAACATCGTTTCCAATCAAGAGTATATCATCCACGTACAATACGAGGAAGACAACATTACTCTCTACAATCTTTTTGTATATACAAGGTTCATCTACATTTTTGATGAAATCAAACTCTTTGATAGCTTCATTAAAATAGATGTTCCAGCTCCGCGATACCTATTTTAATCCGTAGATTGATTTAAGCAGCTTGCATACGCTTCCGCTGCTCCCACTGTCTATGAAGACCTCTGGCTATGTCATGTACACGCTCTCTACTAAATCACCATTTAGAAAAGCTGTCTTAACGTCCATCTGCCAGATTTCGTAGTCATAGTATGCAGCAATGGCAAGTGGGATCCTGATGGACTTAAGCTGTCACGACCCGAAAAGTACGGAACGTGAATGGCACTTAAATTACGAAACGTCTCAAGGCGTCCGTAAAATAAGTAAGCCAAAACCCAGAAACCAAAACCAAATAAGCAAAAGAGTGAAGAAAAACCAATCAATTAAAAGCGAGTTTATCAAGTAAGTCATATAAAACCTTTTTTAAAAACAATATTAATTTTTCCGAAAATTTCGGCAGAGTCTCCTTTGTAAATACTGGCCCCCAAAATGGGTACAACAAGAATATATATGAATCCAACAAATATGGCATCCCCAAGCGGGAGCTAGCTCTTCGCCACAAGGCGGTCACAAATCCTACGCAATATAAAACAACAACATGTAAAATAATCATAAAGAAGCATGAGAAAACCGTACGTCGACTCAAGTGAGCTCGACCCCAAAATACAGCAAAAAGTCCACAAATCTCACAGTCTCATCTCTAGGTCAATATACAACAATACTGGTAGATACAGTAGATGGAGTACTCTAGATACAAAGAATATACAAGATGGTACAAAAATAATAACACAACCCACCTACGAGCAAAAATCTCGAGTCCTGGCAAAAGAGGCAAAAGAAGCGGTGCGCCCGCCGCTACTGTGCTGACGGAGCGGACCTGCAAAAGACTGTGGCACAACGGGGGTGAGTTGCCAACTTGTGAGTAGTAAATAACATCTATAGAGGCTATCGCAAGTATGCACACAAGCATCCTAGCATCTATAATACAGGTATGGCAGGATATAATAGCAGGTATGTATGCAATATGAATATACTAACAGGTATGTATGCAATATGAATATACTCGTGATCTGCATGTGTAAATATAAGAAATCATCTTTTTCCTTTAGGTATATCTTTTGAAATATCAGTACAATACCAATAGAATCAACCAGAATCCGTGTCCAGCAACGACACCTCAAAACTGTCTCAAATCCCATATCAATGTATCTCTGGCCTCAGCCGTCCGGCTGACCCATCTCAAATATCGATATCTCATCATCTCGCGGCCACGGTCGGTATCCTCTCGATATCCGCCGTGCCAAAACAGTCACCGGTAGGTAGTCCATCCCCTGCCAGGCTCAACGTCAACAACACATTCCTCTTGCCCCGGGGTACCTTACCGGGCCCACCATGTACCCGTGACGGTTCCTCCACTCCTCGACACGGATCTCGAAAACTACAGCAAACTCATGGTGGACGACACTTTACATCACTAGAAAACCGCAATTTTGCATATTTTAAAAAGGGTAATAAGTTTTAGAAATTTTGCGGCTTTCCCCCGAAATACAGAAATATCATAAATCTCAAGAAATCATCATGAATGCATACGTCAATGATAATGAATGCATATGTATTAATGTTCAAGTTACAATGTATGATTAATAGACTAGGCATGAGCAAATGATATAATGATATACATGCACATGAATAGCAATTCTACGATGTTATTTTAAGGATTTAAAGGCAATAGCACAAGTTTAAGTATCAATTATAGTAAAAGATTTCAAATTATAGGTTATCTAGTGTGGTGGCATGGCAATTACCAGGGCGTGGGTGTAAGCATGAATAGTGCTCGTGCTGCATATAAAAACCCTGGCAATGGTGCATGTGTCCTATAAAATGGGTTCGCATATGTATGTCAATATAAGGCATGAATGTAGCAAATAATCATACAAGTATTACACCCCTAATTACTAACATTACTAAGAATCTTTTTAAGTTACTAAAACTATCGGGCGACTTGCGCCATCCAACGATAGTCCCCCGTAGATGTTACATCTACTCACCGGAATCCCTAGCTAGTCGCGTCCAATCACCACTTTCCCCTTTCGTGCCGCGTCTGACGTCTCCGCGACCGAACCTGGAATTTACATCAATACCAAACATAAGGTTACATACCATGAAACGACGCAAATCCCAAACGAAAATACCAACGTTCACAAGCTAGGTACAACGTGCACAAGGTGCGCGGAACACACGCGAAAATCGCCAAAACTAACTAAAACGTCGATTTGGTCGCCCGGAAAAACTAAAACCCGAACACCCAAAAATCCGCACTCACACATCCTAAATGTCATAGGATATGCCAAAAATATCATCAAGATAAAGCAAATAATTCATCACAATATTTTATAACAAAACTAGTAAGCTAGAAATTTGCAATTTGGTGCAAACATCGACAATTAGCGACAAAGTTATCACAATCCAACACAACCATCCAACCACACAACTAGTTAGCCACAATAACACAATTTTAACTCATTTACCATGCTACAAAACCCATTATCCAAACACAACCCTTTCTTGAATTTTGATAATTAGCAATCTTAATCCAATTATACATGTAAAACCCTAAATTAACACTAGATTTTAGCCCAATTAGCAAGTTAACCGCTTAGATTAAGCTAGCAAAATAACTAGATAACAAAATAGCTTTAATTAACTAAATAATGGTTTCTAAAACCCTAGTTTAATTGCAACCATGAACTAGAAAAAACTAGATTAGGATTTTGCTAAGCTTTTAACACTAAAACCATTTAACTAAAGGAATTTAACCAAAAGAAATTAACTTGATGGAAATTATACCTCAAGATCTATGGATCTAGCAAGAACAAGAGGCCTCCAAAGATGGCTTCATAGCACCATGACCCAAGCAAGAGAGGCTAAGGAGAATGGGATGAAGGAGGGGGTTATTTTGTGAGGTTTAAATTTGGGAATTTTGGAGCAACTTAATGCATTTTTGAAGAAAATGAAAAGAACAAAGATGAAGGGGGCTGCTGCAGCATTCTCGGCCAGTAGAGGGAGGAGGGGAAAGGTGTGGGGTGTGGGAAAGTCATGGTCAACCCATACCAAACAAGTAAAGACCCATACCCAATTAAAAAATTCAAAACCCTTTAAAAAAAACCTCTTTTCTACACAAGAATAAAAGTCAAAGAGGCAAGCATTTTTTTTTCTTGGGTTGCTGGAAATGGGCCGGCCTAGGGGTGAGGGAAGAGAGAGAGGGGTTTTACAAAAGAAATTTTATGCAAAAAGACCCCCTACAAGTCCAAAATTGCAAGTTTAAGTTTAAATTCAATAAATTTCGTTTTCCATAATAAAAATTAGTTAAAACTTAAAATAAATTACTAAAAATTTATGTTACAACTAGATTTTAATTAACATGATTTTAAAGCTTAAATTTAGCTCATTTAAATTTGTATTTATCGCTAATTTAATGTATTTTCTTACCGGCTTAAAATAATATTAAAAATTGAAAAATTAGGGAAAATTTTTAAACGACCAGAATTTCATAAGTAACTCATTAGCTACTAAAAACAAGCAATTACCTATCCATTTTAGGTATAATTAGTCCTAAACTGCAAAATAACAAAAAGACGGTTTACGGAAAAATACCGAATTTCGCCGATTTTCGGGAAAACACCAAAACGACTTTTCAAGGCGCTACAATAGCATAGCAACAGGAGAAAAGGTTTCATCGTAGTCGACACCAGGTCATTCACGAAAACCTTTTGCTACAAGTCTAGCTTTGAAAGTCTCAACTTTTCCATCTACACCAAGTTTTTTCTTAAAGATCCACTTGCTCCCGATGAGTTTTACCCCTTCAGGAGAAACTTTCAAAGTTCATACTTTGTTGGTGTACATGGATTCCATCTCAGATTGTATAGCATCTAGCCATTTCACAGAGTCTCTACTTGTGATGGCCTGGTCGAAACTAGTTGGGTCATCATCTTCCATGTGCAATCCTCGCTCCTACCGTCTATGAGAAAACCGTAGTATCTCTCAGGTGGATGAGGAACCCTACTAGATCTGCGGAGTGGCTAAGGTTCGTCGGGGACTATTGAATCCTCCGGTTCTACCAAATCGTCAGTTATAGTTTGTGTAGCTGGAACTTCTTCCAGCTCTACCTTATTACCACTAATTTCTTTTGCAAGAAATTCATTTTCTAAAAAGGTGGCATGTTGAGCAACAGATACTTTTTGTTCCTCGGTGTGGTAGAAGATATGCTCTCGCGAATGTTTGGGATATCCTACAAACTTATACAGAATTGACCTTGCCTCGAGCTTGTCCGGATTTTTCTTTTTGACATAAGCCGGACAACCCCATATCTTAATGTAATTAAAACATGGTCTCTTCCCCTCCCATATCTCATATGGAGTGATAGGTACTGATTTGGTTGGAACCCTATTCAATAGGTATGCAGCTGTCTCAAATGCATAACCCTAAAAAGAAATCGGTAACTCAGCATTACTCATCATAGAGCGCACCATATCTAATAGGGTGCGATTTCTCCGCTTTGATACTCCGTTGTGCTGTAGTGTATATGGAGGGGTAAGCTGAGAGAGAATCCCATTCTCTTTTAAATAGTCTCGGAACTGCGTGCTCAAGTATTCTCCTCCTCGATCAGATCGAAGGATTTTAATACTTTTAGCCGTCTGGTTCTCTACTTCGCTCTTATATTCCTTAAATTTCTCATAAGCTTCATATTTGTGTTTCAACAAGAACGCATGTCCGAATCTTGAGAGATCATCGGTGAATGTGAGAACGTATGAGGAACCATTCTTAGCATGTGTAGACATAGGACCGCATGCATCACTATGTATCGGTCCCAAAAGTTCAGTAGCTCTTTCTCCGTGTCCAGTAAACGGAGTTTTGGTCATGTTGCCTTTGAGACATGACTCGCAAGTTTCATAAGATATAAATTCGAACGGATTCAAATATCCATCTTTATGTAACTTAGCTAGGCTTATCGCATTGATATGACCTAGTCTACAATACCACAAGAAGGCTTCGTTCATTTCTGAACTTTTTCTCTTGTGTGTGTTCTGTATGCTTAGAACTTTCGTTTGATTTAGAACGTATATACCGTTACATAACATACCAAACCCAATCAACACTTAATTTAGGAAAATGTTCATAATATTATCCTCCAATACAATGTTATATCCTTCTTTATGCAATAAAGAAACTGATATAATATTGCACATCATATTTGGTACGTAATAACATTCGTTCAGAATCAATATGGTACCGTTTGGTAATACTAGGTGATATTCGCCAACTGCTTTGGCTGCAACAATTGCACCGTTCCTTACTTTGAGAGACATATCACCCTTTCTCAGTTCTCTACCTCTTCTTAGCCCATGTGACAAATTACAAACGTGAGATCCTGATCCGGTATTCAATACCCAGGACGTAGGGCAAACCGAGAAACAGTTCTCGGTAACGAACACACCCGAAGAAGATGCATCAGCATGCTCCTTCTTCGTTCGGGTGGCGTGGGAATCCGGGTATTCCCCTATTCCTTGCTCAGACTTATGACAGTCATAAGATAGAGCAGATCCAACATACACTAGCCCAGTATTATAAGTAGGTTCAGTCAATACATCCATATTATTATCTTGATTAAGGTGTGTCATTGGTCGCTACCTGGAGAGAAAGATAAGGAAACGCTTTAGCGTGCGCTCTTTGCAAGATTAGATTCGTTATTATTTTATCTAATCAAGATTGCTCTCACTGTTTTTATCAATTTTCCTTCAAAACATAAAAAGTAAGATTAGCCGAGATTAATTACACCCTATAAGTTCGCCAATCGGTCAACCAGACAGGTATTGGTACTCCGAGAGAGTCTCTCCATGCTTTCACATGGAACTAATTAAATAACCTCATTTCCGCAGGGGCATAACCCCGTTAACACCTTTCTTAGACACCTACTGGATCAGCTAATTATAAAGTGGAAAACTCTCCCAGGAGTAACACTTACTCACAGTGGGTATCGGGATCCAACTATCTCATAGAAGGTATGCAATCTCATTGCAAATTTAAACACTTGAAATACCCAATATCTGTTTTTATCCCTAACGACCTATGACCTTGACGGAGGTCAACAAACCATATGTCGCTAGTCAAGTTCAACCCGTCATTTCGTGATTGAATTAAACCCACCCGCACGACCCTTGACGGAGGTCAACAAGGCCGTACGACTACCCTAATCCAATCGCATCTTATGCAGCAGATAAGCACTAATCAGCTACCACACATTGCGCCTTGACGCAGGTCAACAAACGCAGCACGAATATTAAATAGCACTTATCTGAAATGATGGAAGGCTATAACTAGTTTTGATGAAAACCTTTAACGTAATGAACTTGATATCGTTGTGGAATCAAGTTTTTTGAAAAGGAGTGGTTTTTTGTAGCTTTTGCTAGTTTTGCTAAAGAGGTCACTCCCGGTGAAGGGATTACGGCTCTTTCCTTATCGAATGAGGTGTTGGATATTCATCAAGGAATACCACTATGCAAAACAAGAACTAGAGAAGCTATGAAAACAAAACCGAGTGGGTTGTAGCATTTGCTAGTTTTGCTAAAGAGGTCACTCCCGGTGAAGAGATCTCGGTTCTTCCTCATCGAATGAGGTGCTAGATATACATCAAGGAATACCACTATGCAAAGCAAGAACTAGAGCTTCTTTTTTGAAAATTTCGATTGTACAACAACTTTTGGTTTCTTTTCTTTCCATTAATCTCATTAATGAAGTCCCATCATTTATGTTTCCCTAAATATCACAGAAAAAAATGAAAATAGAACGTACGCTTATGCCATCTGTATTCGCCACGGGGTCTTGTCATGCACTGTTAGGTTACTTAACTAACGGCAGAGCGGGGTTGGACTAGCACGGGTGCAAAACATAAGCAACGTTTATTATATATATCATATATATATATATAGCATTCATCTCACGCAGTTATATGATCATATCACAGAACACAAGCAGCAAAAGTCAATATATGAAATATTGGATATACTAGAAGGTCCGTATTTTAAATTCAACCAGTAATGAAAAATACGGATTCCACGGTCGTGATGAATAGCCAAACCCACATTCCTATACCCCTACGAAAGCAGCAAGCAACCCTGCCAATTCTAGAGTTAGGAGACCCGGTCTCGACTCCTCGAGATGGTCTCCCTCTGGACTCCAGAACCCAGTTACTTATGCTCCCCGCCTTGGGTCTATCCTAATGCGGAAAAATAAATAATATACATCAATGGTGACATCATCCTCAATCCGGAAGTGTCCTAATAAAAGAATATTACATACATTTAATTACATGAATGAAAATTAAAAAACTCTCATCTCATGCAAAACCACCGGCTATTCAATCATGACGATCCAATATAACATATCACGGCAACACATAACATTACATGTCATCAACGTAAGTAAATATGCGTATCCCAAATTCCGTTGACATATAGCAACGAGATCGGGGATACACCACATATTACACTTACGGTCGCAGAAAAGAAATGAAAAACTACAATAATTAGAATCCGCAAACTCCTTAGACATCATAAACCCGGAATATCTCATATTCCGAATTTCATGCCTAACCATATAAACCTTGTATTTTAGTCTCAAACTGAAAACTCTTTTCAATAAACAGTCAGATAACTCAACAAGATTCCCGACTGTCGTTCGCGTACTATATGCGATTACGACTGAGTTTTGATCCGAATTGAAATTCCGTGGCAATCGATCAACTGAGACTAAAACGCTAGATTTATAAAATACTAACTAGTTTTCACAAAACCAATTATTGTGGATTCTAAATATTGCATCGCATATCATAATAATCTAGACGCCGTTAAACATTTCGATCGATTTATCAAACACCCACAAATCCCAGAGACCTCAACAACTTGAGCATCATTAAAAACATCCAGAAAGTGGAAAATATCATAATGGTGCAGCACAAGAAGCAAGATCCCACAATCTCCCAAACATGTGGCGGAATCGCTGCCAAACTAGGGTTTGGGTCGCGGTTCCGCGGCGGTTTATGAGAATTAGGGGTTCGTACTTCTTGTGGCTCCATAAAATACCCTGCACGATTTTCTGCATATTTTTAATATGAAAAATTTTCAACTTTTGAAAATATGGACAGAAACTAGTCAAATACGGGTTTCGAAACTTCGATCGAACACTTTAACATCGTAAAGACTTACCATAATATTCTAGCTTGGCTCTGATACCATGAAAGTGTACCCTAACACCACCATGAGGTTAAAACAGCATCAAGCATGCAATTTTAAAAAATTCGGAGTACTAAGTTACACTAACCTAGAATCTAATTAGAATATTAAGGTTTACATGGTATCTAAAGAACTTTACACTAAGTGAAGAGTGCTACAAGCTTTGTAGACCAAGTCCTTCTCTTCTCAAGCTCCGGGTAGTAGTCCCTACGACTCCTCGTAGCTCCACTTGAAAAAGTGTACGAACTTGCTACGCGATCTTCGTGTCGAAGATGATCCACCCGAGGTTCCTCTAATCCAATCTAGCTCTTCACTAATTTCTCTTTAGTGAAGGAAATACCCTAAACTCAAGTGCTAATCAATGTAGGATGGTGAAATAGGGGTTCTAAGCTCACTTAGATTGGTCTAAAGCCATATGATTCACATCACATGTGAGGGTTTATGGCTTTGAGGTGGAGGAAGAAGAAGATAGTGAGAGCTAGAGAGAGTATCGCTAGCATGAAAAATGAGCAAGTCAAGAATCTCAAGTGAAGAATGGCTTAACAAATACCTCACTTATTGAAGCATAGAATAAACTCCAATATTTTATCCCAACCATACTTCAATAGTGAGACCAAATGAATAAATAAATGATCAAAGCCATACTTCACCAATTCCACAAAAATCTTCCCATTTTCCACCTCTTTTTCTATTTTCTAAAAATAGAAAATCCAACAATGCTTTATGACACACACACACACATATATATCAAATAAATATATATATTAATATATATTAAGAAAATAATTAGTGAGCAATAATATTAGTTAATATATAATTATATGAAATATAAATATATATCATATTATTAAATCAACACTTGATTTAATAATCCGGTTATATCACATATAACCGACTAATATCATTTATCTGTATATCATATTATCAAATCAACACTTGATTCAATAATCCGGTTATATCACATATAACCTAACCGATATCAAATAGATGCCAGATTAGAATACGGTATCTCATACTCATATTTAATCAGGTCCCCGCACATATCAGCATATGTGCCCTAATTCGTTTCGCTTGAACTAGGAAAGCTCTGTGTGAGACTCTAAAGACTCGTCAATACGCCAGTAGTATGTAATGATCACATTAGCTACCCACAAGCCGTCAGCAGTACTAGCTAGACGTAACGGCTACCCAGGTATTGAGCGAATAGAAGATCAACAAGCAAGCTTGTCCAAACTCCCATGAAGCCTATAAGTAACACTTATCGTATAGTCCGGTCTCTTCGTCTGATATGTCGCATATCAAGTCTAGGGGTGGAATCGTCAGACCCCAGTAACTTGATAAGCCATGTCAATGTATGGCTCATAACGGTTCGAGAAACTTGTAATGACTCTGCTTATAATGTACAAAATTTGTTTAAAATCAAAGTACTAAATGGAGTATTTGCAATCCTGAGTATGCTATAAGTATTTGATTTGATTTTAAACAGCAAGAAAGCACTTGTAGCTCATTGGTAAAGCCTTGCACTGCTGTGACGTAGCCCCTATGTTCAAATCCCCTCAACCACATATTATTTTTGCTGATTTTTCTTTAAAACTTTTTGGAAGCCCAAAAGTTTACACGTGTAATACACGTAAAAGTGAAAAGTCACTGAAATCAAACATGTGCACTGAGTTATATGAAACGACTCCGACACGTGGCATAAATTCCACACCCCATCTCCAACAGTGGACCGGCGAGATTTGCCAAAAGGACGGCACCGCTGATTTTCTTCGTAGGTAATGCCCCCATCTTTTGAACCCTAACCCCTTGGCCTCCCCCTACCATGCTAGTTCTGTTTAATTTTCTTGCACATTAACAGAGAATTAAAATGAGTATTAATCCAAAATTTTAATGCATTTTTAATTCTTATTTTAATTCCCTAAACCCTAATTCTACCCTATAAATACCATATTACACCCTAACCCTCCCTATTTTGAAATCTATCATCAAAACTCTCAAATTTTTCTAAGTCCAAAAAGTTGTTCAAGTGGAGTTAGCCCAAGATCAAGTTCCGGCGATAATTCAGGACAAATCTGGCGACACCGCGACTCCACGACGTCTTCAAAATCTTCCTCCACCTTTTCGCTCTCTTCTCAACCAGTAAGTTCCCTCTCATCTCCTTTCTTTTTATTCTAAAACGATCTTTTATTAAAACTCGTCGGAAGCGGAGTATTCCGACTTCCGATTCTAATTTCATTAAAATCCCAACTTTTCTTAACAACAAATCAACCATTTATTTATATCTTGTTTAGCAACCATAAAACAACATTTAGAACCAGTTTAAATTCAAAATAAAATGCTATACAACTTGTATTACACTTTTTCGTTTAAATACCACAAAGTTTACCTACAACATTACTTCATAATATTACACATATTATCTTTAGAAAACTCACGAGATAATGACCTACCTTATCACAACACTCATCATGACATAGCACGATGGTTTGAAAACAATATTTTTGTGGCTAAGACAAATTTATAGTTAAATGCCATAAACTATCAAAACCGTATTTCTTTTAATTGTTTTAATCAAATTCGATACGATTATGTCCTTATAACCCATTTTGGGGAATCCGATTTGGTTGGTGCGGGTTATCACACATCCATCGGACTAGTAGGGCAAGATGCAGACCTCCTCACGGAGCATACGATCTCGATGGAATTTTTATTATTATAATTTTTAAGAAAACGTGATTTCTATTAATAAATAAATTCTATTTTTAATAAATATATATCTATGTAAATATTATCAAAATATCTATTTTAAATATATAATATATTCCATATTTTCTAAATCAAAGGAAAAGAACCACAAAAGTTCAGGAAAATACCATCAAGAAATCAAAACATGTCAATTTACATGAAAATACCATATACTATTCAATTTAGATTTATATCCACTAGAATATCTCATCTTAGAAAAATTACATCTATGAAAACCCTAAAGACGATAAATAAATACTTGAGCTTTATTTTGAAAATATATCAATACTATTTTTCATAAAACCCGCTCAAGTTATATTAATTTACAATAAGGATCCAAATAAATATAGGTTTAAGCGGGACCAATTCTCTTGAGCCTCAGGAAGTCGGAGAAAGTGGGTGCTTGCCTATTTAAGGTAGACAACTAAAACGGGGTTATCAATACGGTAATTGTCTTGGAAAAAAATACAAATCCTGCCGTCAATATGCAGCAGTTACCGATAACTCCAAAACTAATTCAGAACTTCAATTCTGTTAAGTGTCTGACTTAGTCAGAGTCTCGGTCTAATCTGAAATTAATCCATCCATGAATACAATTCAAATATAACTCCAATACAACATGAATTCATGAATACCAGAATACAATCTATTTCAACATGACTTGATTTGACCGAACCATGGATATACATAGACTTGATCACATGACTATCCGTTTTCATTCTTTCCGTTTACATGAACAATTGATATAATATTTTCGGCAAGTCTTATATTTACGAATCATTACAAAACAACACAATAAAACATTACGGGGTTTTTAAGGGGTAGATTGGTACGAAATGTGTTAAAAGTGGCATGAGACGGTCACTTTAATACACCTAACCTGAATATCCATTGCCGTTGTCCCATGGGTTTTAACGGGGCCCTGTACTCCTTATACCATAGTCCACGGAGTAAGTTAGACTCCTCTCGTATACGCTGGCATATTCTGTACCAAGTTACAAACAACCGCGTTAACAAAATAATCATACATTATACCAGATATATTCTCTTATCTGTTCAGTCTATTTCTATCTCTCTTTGAGACTTACCGAGCGATTGTTCGCCGACGACATTCCTTTTCTATTTTTTCTTTGGAATGTTGTCAGGAGGACCAGACTCTCTGGAGATCGAGCCCAGTTCAGAAGACTTGAAGCAGTTATCAGAAGACCCAGAGCTTTAGTCACCTGTATATACTTTTACTTTCAGTTCATGCCATTATTTAGGCATTGCTTTCCATATTGTATTTACTTTTCAGTTGCATTATAAAGAATGTTTAATAAATAAAAAGTTGCTGTTCATTTACATGTCACGTCTTTCTTGTGCACATTTACATTATATTGTTTATTTACGGATAGCGTGTTTACTTCTGAGTAAATACGTCGCGTGCCTCGTCGCGTTTCCTTACCGTACACCGGAAAGCCGGGCTTGACAGATTTTGTTGGTGGCCCATGCAGGTCAGTTCTGCATAGAACCCTTTCATGCAGGGTCAGTTCTGCATGAAGTCCTAAGTAATATAACACAAGAATTATAAGACTCAGCAACTAAATATTCTTTATATTTCTTATTCTTTGAATATATTCTAACCCTATTTTTCTTTCAAGATTATAGATTCTCCCAACAACATGAGTACAAACGTCAACAACACACCACCACCTCTTCCACTTACATCTATCGTTGAAATTTCAATCAACGAGCAAACGGTACCGCTCGAAGCAATTAAGAGCCTCCTGGAGGGACATCAGCAACAGACTGCCATACTAATGAACCACCCAAAAGCGGAAGCACCTGGAGTGAAGCAATTTCGGGCACTTCATCCGAAACAATTTTCTGGGAAAGAGATGCCTTGGAAGCTGAAGAATGGGCTCAGTCGATCGAAGATGATCTGGCAGCAGCACAAGTGCCAGACATTGCTTGGGTAAGGATTGCGAAGCTGCAACTTACCGATAACGCCCGAGTATAGTGAAAGGCGGAAGAAAGCCGTCTTGCTCAGCCGATCGAATGGAGGATTTTTCGCGAGATGTTCGACGCGAAATATTTTCCTGAGACTGCCCGCTTTGATATGGAGCAGCAATTCATCCACTTGCAACAAGGTTCAATGTGGACCAAATCTATGGATGAGTATGATGCTGAGTTCACTATGCTGAGCAGGTTCGCGGCACATCTCATACCGACTGCTGAGATCAGGGCTAGAAGATTTCAGCAAGGGTTAGACCCGGAGATCCAAGCCGCATTAGCTACAGGAGATTTCCCAACCCACGACTTAGCTTTGAAGGCTGCCCGTCGATACGAGGCAGTAGTGAAGAAGAAGGGTAGACCTCAATCTGCCGGTGTGCGCCCTACCACCCACATGGCAGGAGGATCTTCTTCCAGGCTACTTTTTGTATCCAGGAGACTGGGAGTACCTTTCAACCGACCCAGTCCAGACTTTTGTTTTTACTGCAAAAGAAATGGACACCTGGCGAAGGATTGTAGGTGTGCTAATCGCCTCTGCTTAGTCTGTGGCTCATCCACACATGATATAGGGTCTTGTCCTCACAGACTCAATCAGAATCAGGCACCCAGACAAGCAATTACCCATCCGCAGCGGCCAGCTATCCAGGCACCTGCTCCTCGACTTTCTCTCCCAGCTCCACCTCCTCGTAGACCTACTACACCTCCTCCTCGTTAGTTCCATCAAGTACAAAAGTCTGAAGTATGTGTTTACTCAGAAAGAGTTGAATATGCGACAGAGAAGATGGTTAGAACTTATGGCGGACTTCGATATCAACCTACAATATCATCCAGGGAAGGTGAATGTAGTACCTGATGCACTTAGTCGCCAACCACTATCAATGAATCTCACCGCACAGTGGAAGTTACAGCAAGATTTGTATCAGATGGAGATAGAAGTGGTCATGCCATGTAATGCTTCAAGTTTGACGAACTTACAAGTTCAGTCTACAATTGTCAATCAGATCAAAGTAGCTCAAGCAAGTGATACCAAGCTGCAAAAGATCATAGAACAAGTAGAAAGTGGAATTTGAACAGACTTCATCATTCACGAAGACGGATCTTTGAGATACGGCTGTAGATTGTGTGTACCAAAAGGTTCTGTTCGGGAAGAATTGATGAAAGAAACTCACAGCTCTCCCTACTCAGTACACCCTGGAGATACAAAGATGTACAAAGATCTACGTCAACATTATTGGTGGCATGGAATGGAGCGTGAAGTAGCCAGAAGCGTAGCAAAATGTCTGGTATGTCAGCAAGTGAAACCTGAACATCACAGGATGGCTGGTTTACTTCAACCGTTACCTATCCCAGAATGGAAGTGGCAACACATTATCATGGACTTCATGACTGCACTTCCTCGCAGCACGAAAGGTAACTATGCGGTATGGGTTATTGTGGATCGACTCACAAAGTCGGCTCACTTCATCCCATTTCAAGTTGGCCAATCTACCGAGACACTAGGAAAGAAGTACATGGAAGTAAGTATGAATCTAAGTAAGATTAACTCTTCACAGGGTACTATTTTTGATACCCATGAACTCATGTCTCCGATCGTGAGATTACATGGAGTACCGGTTTGCATTGTCTCTGATCGTGATACCAGATTCTGATCACAATTTTGGCAGAGTCTGCAAGCTAGCTCGGGAACGAGTCTGAACTTTAGCACAGCTTACCATCCACAAAAAGATGGACAGTCTGAGCGAATGATTTAGATGCTTGAAGATATGCTAAGAGCGTGTATGTTAGACATCGGAGGATCGTGGGAAGATCACCTACACCTTGTGGAGTTTTCATACAACAACAGCTACCAAGCGAGTATTGGAATGGCACCATTTGCAGCTCTATATGGAAGGAAGTGTCGATCACCATTAAGTTGGGATGACATAGGAGATAGAGAATTCCTTGAACCTAAGATGATAGTGGCAACTGTAGATGTAGTTCACACTATCAGGGAACGAATGCACATAGTCCAAGACCGACGAAGCACTGGGCTGATGCAAAACGCCGACACTTGGAGTTCCAACCGGGAGATTATGTCTTTTCGAAGATTTCTCCAAACCATGGAGTGATTCGCTTTGGAAAGCGGGGTAAGCTAAGTCCGAGATACATTAGACCGTTTGACATACTCGAACGAGTTGGAAAAGTGGCATATCATTTGGCACTTCCACCCTCATTAGAAGGAGTGCACAATGTGTTCCACATATCCCAACTCCGAAGGTATGTGAATGACCCCAGTAACATTCTTGATCTCTCCGAGCTCACTGTATAGACAGACTTATCTTGTGAGCAACAACCCAATGAAATCCTGGACAGAAAGGTAAAGTCACTTAGGAACAAGGAAGTAAACTTGGTTCGAGTGATGTGGAGGAAATACTCACCAGGAGAATCAACATGGGAAAGAGAAGACAACATGGGTGCAAGATACCCTTTCTTATTTGTAAATTAGTCCTTAAATATTTGTAAATTTCGAGGACAAAATTTTTGTAAGGAGGGTAGAATGTAATGACTCTGTTTATAATGTACAAAATTTGTTTAAAGTTAAAATACTAAATGGAGTATTTGCAATCCTGAGTATGCTATAAGTATTTGATTTGTTTTTAAACAGTAAGAAAGCACTTGTAGCTCATTGGTAAAGCCTTACACTACTGTGACGTAGCCCCTGTGTTTGAATCTCCTCAGCCACATATTATTTTTGCTGATTTTTCTTTTAAACTTTTTGGAAGTCCAAAAGTTTATACGTGTAATACACGTAAAAATGAAAAGTCACTGAAATCAAACATGTGCATTGAGTTATATGAAACGACCCCGACACGTGGAACAAATCCCACACCCCATCTCTAACAGCAACCATAAAACAACATTTAGAATAAGTTTCAATTCAAAATAAAATGCTATGCAACTTGTATTACACTTTTTCGTTTAAATACCACAAAATTTACTTGCGACATTACTTCATAATATTGCTCATATTATCTTTAGAAAACTCACGATGTAATGACCTACCTCATCACAACACTCATCATGACATAGCACGATAGCTTGAAGACAATATTTTTGTGGCTAAGACAAATTTACAGTTAAATACCATAAATTATCAAAACCGTATTTCTTTTAATTATTTTAATCAAATTCCATACGATTATATCCTTACAATCCATTTTGGGGAATCCGATTTGGTTGGTGCGGGTTATCGCACATCCATCGGACTAGTAGGGCGAGATGCAGACCTCCTCATGGAGCATACGATCTCGATGGAATTTTTATTATTACAATTTTTAAGAAAACGTGATTTCTATTAATAAATAAATTCTCTTTTTAATAAATATATATCTACGTAAATATTACTAAAATATCTATTTTAAATATATAATAAATTCCATGTTTTCTAAATGAAAAGAAAAGAACCACAAAAGTTCAGGAAAATACCATCAAGAAATCAATACAAGTTAATTTACATGAAAATACCATATACTATTCAATTTAGATTTATATCCACTAGAATATCTCATCTTATAAAAATTATATCTATGAAAACCCTAGAGACGATAAATAAATACTTGAGATTTATTTTGAAAATATATCAAAACTATTTTTCATAAAACCCCCTCAAATTATATTAATTTACAATAAGAACCCTAGTAAATATAGGTTAAGCGAGACCAATTCTTTTGAGCTTCAGGGAGCCGGAGAAAGTGGGTGCTTGCCTATTTAAGGTAGACAACTAAAACGGGGTTATCAATACGATAATTGTCTTGGAAAAAGACATAAATCCTACCTTCCATGTGCAGCCGTTACCAATAACTCCAACTAATTCAGGACTTCAATTATGTTAAGTGTCTGACTCAGTCAGAGTCTCAGTCTAATATGAAATCAATCTATCCATGAATACAATTCAAATATAACTCCAATACAACAAGAATCCATGAATACCAGAATACAATCTATATCAACATGACTTGATTTGACCGAACCATGGATATACATGGACTTGATTACATAACTATCCATTTACATTCTTTCCGTTTACATGAACAATTGATATAATATTTTTGGCAAGTCTTATATTTAAAAATCACTACAAAACAACACAATAAAACATCACGGGGTTTTTAAGGGGTAGATTGATACGGAATGTGTTAAAAGTGGCATACATCTAACCTGAATATCTGTTGCCGTTGTCCCATGGATTTTGACGGGGCCTTGTACTCCTTATACTATAGTCCACGGGATAAGTTGGACCCCTCTTGTATACACTGGCATATTCTGTACTAAGCTACAAACAACTGCGTTAACAATATAATCATACATTATACCAGATATATTCTCTTTAACTGTTCAGTTTATTTCTATCTCTCTTTGGGACTTACCGAGCGATTGCTCGCTGACGACATTCCTTTTCTATTCTTTCTTTGGAATATTGTCAGGAGGACCCGACTCTCTGGAGATCGAGCCCAGTTCAAAAGACTTGGAGCAGTTATCAAAAGACCCAAAGCTTTAGTCACCTGTATATACTTTTATTTTGAGTTCATGACATTATTTAGGCATTGCTTTCCATATTGTATTTACTTTGAAGTTGCATTGTAAAGAATGTTTAATAAATAAAAAGTTGTTGTTCATTTACATCTCATATCTTTCTTATGTACATTTACATTATATTGCTTATTTACACTTAGCGTGTTTACTTTTGAGTAAATACGTCGCGTACCTCGTCGCGTCTCCTTACCGTACACCGGGAAGCGGGGCGTGACAAAACTACTGATAACACTTACCAGTAAATCTCATCAGCCCTGGCCAGGGACTTACTGTTATAGCCAATCAATTATAACGCAACATCAACTCCCCATACCGGGAGAAACGAAACCCCTCCTATCGCTCATTGCCTCTATGTGACTCGGGATTGTACCCAAAATCCACCTGTTTGCATGACTCCTTTGAGCCGTGATAGGGAGGAAATCAAAGCACAGTGGGAACCACACAAGACTCTAGAACGATCTCGGGTCTGCAGACTAATCTGTACCAGTGTCACCAGAGAACTGCTATCTGACGATAGGTATGGTACCATCTAGGAGTTCTCGGTGAGTCCTGTTCGGTGTATCCATTCTCTAATGAGCACCTGTGTACAATCTTTGATATCAAACACCAGTGGTTATGGGATCAACCATCACCCCCTACATGGTTAAGAAACGTACACACTGGTCTACTCTGGAATATTGATGCCCTGTCTCGATATCCCATCGACTAGGAACAATTAAAGTATGTGCTTGTGGACTACGCAAGTCCCAGTAGTATGATCCGCATCATAGTCCTGCTAGTCAAGCAAATATCTTAAGGGCTTTATCAACATGTATCAGAGATACAGTATAATAATACAAATGTACATGTTAAGATAAAGAGCAACATGATAGCATACTATCATGTCGAGTAAGAAAGTCCTTTATATATATGTCCAAGCATCCACTATATCATACAATAATGGCCTTTAGGGCATACATATTCCTAACACCTTCACCACAACGAGCCCAACCCTAGCCTTCACCCTACGTCGTTGTCGACCTCCTCGCAACCTCGTCACCACCACCTCCTCTAACCCCGAGATCCCCAACCTACGACCACCTGCAACCCCGACGAACCCAAACTAGAACCCTAGCCTTACGACCTCACCGCCGATCACCCCACCTCGTCGTCACCCTCATCACAACCTCCACTTACTCCTTTCCTCCTTCTTTCCCTGAGCACCCTGCACACCCAGGCCTGCACCCCCGACGACCCGCGACGAAACCAACAGACCCCCGCCTGAGACCTCATCACCTCGCCGTTGACATCACCATCACCCCCGCCTTCACCTCCTCACCCCTCTCTCTAACTCCCGACACCATAAACCACCATCACCATCGACCCCGACCTCTCGACAGACCCAACGCCAACCCAAGAAACCCACTGCCCCTCGCCGTTAGACCTCACCGATGGCAACCCATCGTCGCCGTCATCTTCTCCTCGATCCTCTGTCCTCAGAACCCAGATCCAAGCATCTCCATTCTCCTTCTCCTTCTTCTTCTCTTCTTTCTTTCTTTCTTGTTTCTTGATCGGTTCTTGACCGTCTCGCCGGAGTCGCACGTGTCGTCGATGATCCAGACAACCCAGTCATCGTCATCGTCCAGCATAGAGATCATGTCGCGTCATTGATCAGCCAGGTCCAGTCCTGCACACGCGTGAGTTGCATCGCGACGTTTATCCGACGTCAAGAACCAGGAACCGAAGCAAGCTGTGGCTTCGACTTCAGGTGTGTTTGTAATTGAGAATTGTCTGTCGATCAACTCTACTTCCTGGGTATTGGATACCGGATCAGGATCTCATATTTGCAATTCATTGCAGGCACTGAGAAACCGTAGAGTGCTGAAGGAAGGTGATATGATTCTCAGGGTTGCTAACGGAGCTAGCGTGGGAGCTGTGTCCGTCGGGGATTATCACCTAGGATTGACGAGTGGACATATTTTGGTTTTGCATAACTGTTATTTTGTACCAAGCTTAACGTGTAATATCATATCAGTTTCCTTGTTATCAAATAAAGGTTATGATTTCACGTTTGTAAGAGATGTTGTTAACATCCACCTTAATCATGGTTTGATTGGGTCCGGTACTCTAAATAACGGCATATATGTTTTAAACCAACTCCAAATTTTCAATGTCCAGAACACACTAAAAAGAAAGTCTCAAGATTTAAATAAAGCTTTCTTATGGCATTGTAGACTGGGTCACATCAATGAGAGAAGGTTGACTAAGTTGCATAGAGAAGGATATTTAGACTCGTTCGAATATCAATCTTATGACACTTGTCAATCTTGTCTCAAAGGAAAGATGACAAAGACTCCATTTACTGGACAAGGAGTAAGAGCGAGCGAGCTCTTAGGACTCATACACAGCGATGTATGTGGTCCAATGTCTACACATGCAAGAGGTGGTTTTTCCTATTTCATTACTTTCACGGATGATTACTCAAGATACGGATTCATTTATCTGATGAAACATAAATCCGAGGCTTTTGAGAAATTCCAAGAGTATAAGAATGAAGTAGAAAACCAAACCGGCAAAAGTATTAAGACACTAAGATCTGATCGAGGTGGAGAATACTTAAGTGCCGAGTTCCTAGGTTACCTAAAAGAGAAAGGAATTCTCTCTCAGCTTACTCCTCCATACACTCCACAGCATAACGGTGTATCGGAGAGACGGAATCGAACCCTATTAGATATGGTACGATCCATGATGAGTAATGCTGAGTTACCACGATCTTTCTGGGGTTATGCGCTAGAATCAGCGGCATATCTTTTGAACATGGTTCCTACCAAGACTGTGCCTACCACACCATATCAGATGTGGAGTGGGAAGAAACCCTATCTTCAGTATCTAAAGATTTGGGGATGTCCAGCTTTTGTTAAAAAGCAGCATGTGGACAAGCTCGAGGCACGATCAGTAAAGTGTCAGTTTGTGGGATATCCAAAGAACTCCAAGGGATATCTATTCTATTACGCAGAGGAACAAAAGGTGTTTGTTTCTCGTAATGCCCATTTTCTAGAATATCAGTTTTTAGAAAAGGAAATAAGTGGGAGCGAAATAGAACTGGAAGAAATTCCAGAACCACAAACTGCTACTGAAAGTTTGGTAGAACCAGAGGTTCAAGAAGAACAGAACATTCCCGCACCCCTCCGCAGGAGTAGTAGGCCGTCTCATCCGCCTGAGAGATACTACGGTTTTCTCATAGATGGGGATAGAGAGGATTGCATCATAGATGATGATGAACCTACTGACTTCCGGCAGGCCATCCAGAGCGGCGACTCGGTACGATGGCTAGATGCAATGCGGACCGAGATGGAGTCCATGTACACCAACAAAGTATGGACTTTGGACTTTGCTCCAGATGGGGTGAAACCCATAGGATGCAAATGGATCTTCAAGAAAAAGATTGGTGTGGATGGACAGGTGGAAACCTATAAGGCTAGACTTGTTGCAAAGGGTTTTCGTCAAAGACCTGGTTTGGACTATGACGAAACTTTTTCTCCAGTGGCTATGCTCAAATCCATTCGGGTCCTTCTTGCTATTGCTTCCTTCCATGATTATGAAATCTGGCAGATGGACGTAAAGACGGCTTTTCTGAATGGAAATTTAGAAGAGAGCGTCTATATGGATCAGCCAGAGGGTTTCAATCAGAGTGGGAGCAGCGGGAAAGTATGCAAGCTGCTTAAGTCCATTTATGGACTAAAGCAGGCATCGCGGAGTTGGAACATTTGTTTTGATGAGACAGTCAAAGAATATGACTTTGTCAAAAATCCAGATGAACCGTGCATATATAGTAAAGTTGTGGCCAGAAGTGTCGTATTCCTCGTCTTGTACGTGGATGACATTCTATTGATAGGAAATGACATTCCTATGCTACAATCTGTCAAAGGATTCTTGTCACACAAGTTCTCCATGAAAGACCTGGGTGATGCCTCGTACATTCTGGGGATCCGGATCTATCGTGATAGATCCAAGAGGATGTTGGGACTTTCGCAGTCCAGGTATATCGACACTGTACTGAAAAGATTCAGTATGGAAGATTCTAAGCGCGGTAATCTACCGGCTTGTCACGGAATCACCCTCTCCAAAGAGATGTCTCCCAAGACTGATTTGGAAAGGGAACGCATGTCTATTATACCCTACGCTTCTGCGGTAGGCTCTATAATGTATGCGATGTTGTGTACCAGACCAGATGTTGCTTACGCACTGAGCGTGGTAAGCCGGTATCAGTCAGACCCAGGGGAGAAACACTGGATAGCAGTAAAGAACATTCTCAAGTACCTGAGGAGGACTAAGGAGATGTTCTTGGTTTACGGAGGAAAAGACCTCAGGTTGGAGGCCTTTGCTGATTCCGGCTTCCAGAGTGATAAGGACGATTCCAAGTCCATGTCGGGTTATGTCTTTACCCTCAATGGAGGGGCGGTGTGCTGGAAGAGCTCCAAGCAGGACACCGTTGCTGACTCGACGATGGAAGCGGAGTATATAGCTGCTTGCGATGCCGCAAAAGAAGCAGTCTGGATGAAGAAGTTCCTAACAGAACTTCAGGTTGTTCCTACCATAGTTGATCCAATACCTCTGTATTGCGACAACAACGGAGCTATAGCTTTAGCGAAGGAACCAAGGTCCCATCAGAAGTCCAGACACATCTTGAGGCGGTATCACCTGATCAGGGAGATCATTGATCGTCAGGAGATCGAGGTTCGGAGAGTTGCTTCAGAAGAGAACATTGCTGATCCATTCACGAAGGCCCTTCCTCAGATTCAGTTCGAGAGGCTGCTCGAGATCATTGGTCTACGATATGCCAGTACATGGCCCTAGTGCAAGTGGGAGATTGTTAGTGTTTATGCCCTAGAAGGCCATTACTGTATCATACTAGCTTGTATATTACTTAATGGAAGCTTGGGATATTCACATGTATATAACAGTCTTGCTAAACATGGTAGTATGCTACTTGGTTTTTCTATCTTAATATGTTAGTGTACGTATTGATAGAGCTCTTAGGATCTTGCTTGTCTACCAGCGTTGTGATGGCAGTCACACTAGTGGGGGCTGGGTAGTCTACAAGCACATCCTTATTCAGGTCCCTGGTCGTTGGATTATCGAGACAGAGCATCGATACTCCGGAGTAGACTGGTGTGTACGCTTCTCATCCCAGTTGGGGAGATGGTCTGTCCCACAGCCGTCAGTACGTCGTACTGGAGATAGTATACAGGTGCTCGTTAGGTTACGGGTACACCGGACAGGACTCACGGGGAACTGTTGGTTGGTTTGATACCAGTCGTCAGTGAGCAGTTCCCAGGTGACATGAGTACAGCATAGTCCGCAGACTTGACACTGCTACTTCGCCTCGAGTGTGTCCCACTGTTCTTAGATTGCTACCCTACCACGGCTCAAAGGAGTCGTGCAAACAGGTAGCAGTTGGGTGCAGTCCCGAGCACTTGGAGGCAGTGGCGGTTAGACAGGATTCGTCCCTCCCGGTATTGGAAGTAGATATCGTGCTGTGTCAGAGAGCCATTACGCAAAGTCCCTGGCCAGGGCAAGCGAGATTTACTGGTAGGTTCCAGTAGTTTCTCAGGGTGTAATGGGCTTCACTCCGACACGACTTATACCGCTTTTAGGGGACTGACGCTTGCCGCCCCCCTAGGCCCGATATGCGATAGTCTTGGACGAACGGACCGGACTGTATGGAGATTGTCACATCAGACTCAGTAGGAGTTCGGATGGGTTTCCTCATCGTCCTTCTTATCGACTACTACCTGGGGACCGTTACGTACAGCTAGTGCCGCTTGCGGTCTGTGGTTAAACTCACTGCCAGCGTAGTAGTCGAGTCTCTAGAGTCCCACAGAGAGAGTTTCCTACTCCAGGCGAAACGATATAGAGGTTGCATAGTTTTGCGACAAAGGGTTCGGACGCATACGTGCGTTTACGCGCGTACGACTTTCGGACAGTTTTTACCAGTCGGCTTTGGTTTAAGCCAGTTACTGGTATCCGGTTATTGGATTTTTTACAGTCTAAAGTTTTTTCCGTATTTTTGCGGATCGGAGGGGCGTTCTCGTAATTGTTCGAGAAGCTTCTAGAAGACGGTGACTAAGGAGGGTTATGTGTCATATTCATTGAATGAGGTTATGAGTCATGGTGGTGATTCATTCATTTCATTAATGCACATTTATTGCTTAATGACTCATGCTAATGAATCACCACTAGATATTTTATGAAGCATGATTTATCATCACTCTTTATTCTTTTTCTTATTATTAGAAAATGCTTCATATATGATATGATACTCATAAACTTATCTCATAATATTATTCACATTCTCTCTCCTCAAGCTCTCTCTCTTCAAAAGACTAATCCTCACCCTCATGTGTTGAGATCTAGGATTAGTAAGACTAATCAATCCATAACCATCTCTATATTACACCTAGCTTCTTTGATTAGCAATCCAAGAAGGTTAGTTGCCTCAAGCTTAGAGGTTTAGCTTGGAGTTTTGCTCTCGGGTGGATCGTCTACTACCTAGAGAAGGCCGAGGAGAACAAGGAGATCGTAAAGACGAAGGACTAGTATCGATAGGTATAATCCCTTAACACTATAGTTTAGTATAGCTATGTGTTCGGTTATTAGTTGTTTAGCTTCGACTTAAGCGGTTAGTCGATGTTCGTTCTTTAAACTTGATTGTTTTTGAAAATTCCGCCTCCCCACAAGTACTGGGGTGTACTACATCGACTTACAGTGGTATCAAAGCCTCGCTAAACACTAAATAACTTAATTGCAAATTTGTACGAATTTCGAACGGAAAAACAAAGCCGGAAAACCCTAAATCTGTTCAGTTTCTGTCGAACTTAAAATGAAGTCCTAAAATTTTTCAGGTGATCTCAGAAAGCTAGAAAAGAGTCCAGGAGAACACCCAAAAAATTTGGGCTTCTGATTCGTCTACAGTGCCGCGGAAGGGCGGCAGATCCCACCGATCCGCCGCGTAACCGCGGCCGAGTTGACGAGTCAGGAACTCATTTTTTTTTGGTGGGTCCCCTGTGGTGTTTTGGGTTTTCTGGAATGTTTAATTATTGCTCAGGTTACTGTTTAACAGAGCAGATTTTGGAGCAATATTGATGTTGTTTATTCGATCGAAATTGTACAGTATTTGCATATGGATTATATCTGTGATTGTTTAATGTGTTCGTAAACCTCCCCCAACTGCTAGTATGTCGGTTGGCAGGGGGTTGCACATTTCTGAAATGGTTATATCTGTTTGTGCATATAAACTGTATTGGACTGTTGTGGTGTATAGCCGGGGTTTGCAATGGGTTATTGTTTAATTCATTTGTTGTAAATGTAATTTGTTGTAATATTATTTTTGCGGGGCACTTCCAGGTTGCGGTTGTAGCCACCGTTGTATTATTTCATTTTACTGTTTTTGCTCCTAGGACTGACCCAAGGTGGGGTACACAAACTGCCGGGCGGGTAGTTTGCCGTACCCGTAGGGGTCGAGGGTGGGGTATCGGCTATTCATCACAACTGTGTAATCTGTCTTTTCTTGCAGGCACAAAAGAAATACAGATTGCTTGCAAATCCAATATTGTTTATCTGTGTTCTGGAATGAATATCATTGCGTCAGACGAATATAAAATATCTATATTTATGATAGCTATTTAGACGTCATTTATGTTTTACACCCGCGCTAGCCCAGCCCCCGCTCTGTCGTTAGTTAAGTAACCTAACGGGTGATGACGGGACCCAGTGGCGAATGCGGATGGCATAAGAGGACGTTGTATTTTCGTTGTTTTCTGCAATGATAGGTTAATGATGGGACGCATTATCTGTAATGCAAAGAAAACAAACCAAAGTTTAAATCGTTGGAACAATTTAAAAGAAACCACTCGGTTATTTTTAAAAACAGATATTTTTTAAAAATGCGGAGACTTAACCACTCCTTTTAAAAGCTATCAGGTTCCTTCGGTTATATCAAGTTCACTACGTTCACGGTTTCGCCAAAACCAGTCGTAGCCCTCCGTCATTTCATCTGGGTATTCAGTAGTATTCAAGCTATGTATTTTGACCAACGCCAAGGCATAGTGTTTGGTAGCTACTGGGTATTCATTTGTTGCATAGGTAGATGTAGTTAGTTTGGGACAGTCGTATTATCATTTTGGCCGAACGTCAAGGATATATACGGATGGGTTCAAATTGAAAAGATAATGATGGGTAGAACTTGACATGTGACTTATGACATTTTGACCTAACGCCAAGGTCATAAGAGCATGGGGCAGAAATAAATATCGGGAATTTCTAAAGAAATTGAAATTTGCAAAGAGATGCATACCATTTGGAGTTTGATGAATGTTGGTAGGATTCCTTCAACATTATCATACGATGATATTTGGATCCCGATCCTACTGTGAGTATATGCTACTTATCAGGATATTCGTCACTTAACGATCAATGCTATAAACCTAGTAGGTGTCCAGAAAGGTGTCAGCGGGGTTACGCCCCCAGAGAAAAGAGGTTATTTAATTAAGGAACTTCGCGAAAGCGTTGGAAAACCTCCCTCGAAGTATCGACACTGGCCTGGCTGAACGGTTAAGCAAGTATTGTACGGTGAGAATAGTCCTGGCTAATTCTTCTTTTATGGTTTGAGGAAGGATTCGAGAAACAGTGGGAGCCATCCAGTTTAGATAAACTAAAAACCACTCTAAACTTGCAAGAGCATCATGCTAAAGTGTTTTCTTCTCTCTCTCCTAATTGCAGCGACCCTGAAAATGACTGGACTTAAGTTACTTTTAGAAAAGAATATACTGACGGGGCCAAACTATAAAGATTGGCTGCGGAATGTCAAAATGGCCTTGACCTATGACAAATTGGGGTACGTCCTCACCACTACGGCACCTGCTGTCCCTGGTCCCAAATCCAGCAATACGGATAAGGAAATCCGCAAAACCTGGGATTTAGATTGCGCGAGAGCCAAGTGCGTCGTGCTTGCCTCTATGGACAATGAACATCAGAGGAGGCACGAGGATATGTCTCTAGATGGCATATTTCTCCATACAAAGGAACTTTATGGATAGCAATCTCGTATAGCAAGATACGAGACCTCTAAGAAATTATTTCGAGCGAGGTTAGCTGTCGGGTCATCCGTAGGTGAACATGTCCTACAGATGATCGGCTATATTGAGGAGCTCGCAGACCTTGGGACGACTTTGGATAATGAGCTCTATACAGACCTTATTCTCCAGTCCCTTCCTCCCACCTACGCCCAGTTTATCCTCAACTTCAATCTTCAAAGAAAAGAAGTTGAACTTGCGGAACTCCTGAACATGTTAAGGAGTGCAGAGGGCACCTTGCAGAAGGCAAGGGAAACACCCGCTATGTTTGTTGGCGGTGCATCTTCTTCCGGGTCCAAGGCTAGGGCCAAAGGAAGGAAGAAGAAGGCCGCACCCAAACCTAGAGGAGGTGTTTGTAAGGTGGGAAAGAAGGGAAAGAAAAAGATAGCAGTACCGATAGTTGGCCCAGATGAGTGCTTCCATTGTCACAGGAAAGGGCACTGGAAGAAGGATTGCAAGGCGTGGAACGCCAAGAACCAGGAACCGAAGCAAGCTGTGGCTTCGACTTCAGGTGTGTTTGTAATTGAGAATTGTCTGTCGATCAACTCTACTTCCTGGGTATTGGATACCGGATCAGGATCTCATATTTGCAATTCATTGCAGGCACTGAGAAACCGTAGAGTGCTGAAGGAAGGTGATATGATCCTCAGGGTTGCTAACGGAGCTAGCGTGGGAGCTGCGTCCGTCGGGGATTATCACCTAGGATTGACGAGTGGACATATTTTGGTTTTGCATAACTGTTATTTTGTACCAAGCTTAACGTGTAATATCATATCAGTTTCCTTGTTATCAAATAAAGGTTATGATTTCACGTTTGTAAGAGATGTTGTTAACATCCACCTTAATCATGGTTTGATTGGGTCCGGTACTCTAAATAACGGCATATATGTTTTAAACCAACTCCAAATTTTCAATGTCCAGAACACACTAAAAAGAAAGTCTCAAGATTTAAATAAAGCTTTCTTATGGCATTGTAGACTGGGTCACATCAATGAGAGAAGGTTGACTAAGTTGCATAGAGAAGGATATTTAGACTCGTTCGAATATCAATCTTATGACACTTGTCAATCTTGTCTCAAAGGAAAGATGACAAAGACTCCATTTACTGGACAAGGAGTAAGAGCGAGCGAGCTCTTAGGACTCATACACAGCGATGTATGTGGTCCAATGTCTACACATGCAAGAGGTGGTTTTTCCTATTTCATTACTTTCACGGATGATTACTCAAGATACGGATTCATTTATCTGATGAAACATAAATCCGAGGCTTTTGAGAAATTCCAAGAGTATAAGAATGAAGTAGAAAACCAAACCGGCAAAAGTATTAAGACACTAAGATCTGATCGAAGTGGAGAATACTTAAGTGCCGAGTTCCTAGGTTACCTAAAAGAGAAAGGAATTCTCTCTCAGCTTACTCCTCCATACACTCCACAGCATAACGGTGTATCGGAGAGACGGAATCGAACCCTATTAGATATGGTACGATCCATGATGAGTAATGCTGAGTTACCACGATCTTTCTGGGGTTATGCGCTAGAATCAGCGGCATATCTTTTGAACATGGTTCCTACCAAGACTGTGCCTACTACACCATATCAGATGTGGAGTGGGAAGAAACCCTATCTTCAGTATCTAAAGATTTGGGGATGTCCAGCTTTTGTTAAAAAGCAGCATGTGGACAAGCTCGAGGCACGATCAGTAAAGTGTCAGTTTGTGGGATATCCAAAGAACTCCAAGGGATATCTATTCTATTACGCAGAGGAACAAAAGGTGTTTGTTTCTCGTAATGCCCATTTTCTAGAATATCAGTTTTTAGAAAAGGAAATAAGTGGGAGCGAAATAGAACTGGAAGAAATTCCAGAACCACAAACTGCTACTGAAAGTTTGGTAGAACCAGAGGTTCAAGAAGAACAGAACATTCCCGCACCCCTCCGCAGGAGTAGTAGGCCGTCTCATCCGCCTGAGAGATACTACGGTTTTCTCATAGATGGGGATAGAGAGGATTGCATCATAGATGATGATGAACCTACTGACTTCCGGCAGGCCATCCAGAGCGGCGACTCGGTACGATGGCTAGATGCAATGCGGACCGAGATGGAGTCCATGTACACCAACAAAGTATGGACTTTGGACTTTGCTCCAGATAGGGTGAAACCCATAGGATGCAAATGGATCTTCAAGAAAAAGATTGGTGTGGATGGACAGGTGGAAACCTATAAGGCTAGACTTGTTGCAAAGGGTTTTCGTCAAAGACCTGGTTTGGACTATGACGAAACTTTTTCTCCAGTGGCTATGCTCAAATCCATTCGGGTCCTTCTTGCTATTGCTGCCTTCCATGATTATGAAATCTGGCAGATGGACATAAAGACGGCTTTTCTGAATGGAAATTTAGAAGAGAGCGTCTATATGGATCAGCCAGAGGGTTTCAATCAGAGTGGGAGCAGCGGGAAAGTATGCAAGCTGCTTAAGTCCATTTATGGACTAAAGCAGGCATCGCGGAGTTGGAACATCTGTTTTGATGAGACAGTCAAAGAATATGACTTTGTCAAAAATCCAGATGAACCATGCATATATAGTAAAGTTGTGGCCAGAAGTGTCGTATTCCTCGTCTTGTACGTGGATGACATTCTATTGATAGGAAATGACATTCCTATGCTACAATCTGTCAAAGGATTCTTGTCACACAAGTTCTCCATGAAAGACCTGGGTGATGCCTCGTACATTCTGGGGATCCGGATCTATCGTGATAGATCCAAGAGGATGTTGGGACTTTCGCAGTCCAGGTATATCGACACTGTACTGAAAAGATTCAGTATGGAAGATTCTAAGCGCGGTAATCTACCGGCTTGTCACGGAATCACCCTCTCCAAAGAGATGTCTCCCAAGACTGATTTGGAAAGGGAACGCATGTCTATTATACCCTACGCTTCTGCGGTAGGCTCTATAATGTATGCGATGTTGTGTACCAGACCAGATGTTGCTTACGCACTGAGCGTGGTAAGCCGGTATCAGTCAGACCCAGGGGAGAAACACTGGATAGCAGTAAAGAACATTCTCAAGTACCTGAGGAGGACTAAGGAGATGTTCTTGGTTTACGGCGGAAAAGACCTCAGGTTGGAGGCCTTTGCTGATTCCGGCTTCCAGAGTGATAAGGACGATTCCAAGTCCATGTCGGGTTATGTCTTTACCCTCAATGGAGGGGCGGTGTGCTGGAAGAGCTCCAAGCAGGACACCGATGCTGACTCGACGATGGAAGCGGAGTATATAGCTGCTTGCGATGCCGCAAAAGAAGCAGTCTGGATGAAGAAGTTCCTAACAGAACTTCAGGTTGTTCCTACCATAGTTGATCCAATACCTCTGTATTGCGACAACAACGGAGCTATAGCTTTAGCGAAGGAACCAAGGTCCCATCAGAAGTCCAGACACATCTTAAGGCGGTATCACCTGATCAGGGAGATCATTGATCGTCAGGGGATCGAGGTTCGGAGAGTTGCTTCAGAAGAGAACATTGCTGATCCATTCACGAAGGCCCTTCCTCAGATTCAGTTCGAGAGGCTGCTCGAGATCATTGGTCTACGATATGCCAGTACATGGCCCTAGTGCAAGTGGGAGATTGTTAGTGTTTATGCCCTAGAAGGCCATTACTGTATCATACTAGCTTGTATATTACTTAATGGAAGCTTGGGATATTCACATGTATATAACAGTCTTGCTAAACATGGTAGTATGCTACTTGGTTTTTCTATCTTAATATGTTAGTGTACGTATTGATAGAGCTCTTAGGATCTTGCTTGTCTACCAGCGTTGTGATGGCAGTCACACTAGTGGGGGCTGGGTAGTCTACAAGCACATCCTTATTCAGGTCCCTGGTCGTTGGATTATCGAGACAGAGCATCGATACTCCGGAGTAGACTGGTGTGTACGCTTCTCATCCCAGTTGGGGAGATGGTCTGTCCCACAGCCGTCAGTACGTCGTACTGGAGATAGTATACAGGTGCTCGTTAGGTTACGGGTATACCGGACAGGACTCACGGGGAACTGTTGGTTGGTTTGATACCAGTCGTCAGTGAGCAGTTCCCAGGTGACATGAGTACAGCATAGTCCGCAGACTTGACACTGCTACTTCGCCTCGAGTGTGTCCCACTGTTCTTAGATTGCTACCCTACCACGGCTCAAAGGAGTCGTGCAAACAGGTAGCAGTTGGGTGCAGTCCCGAGCACTTGGAGGCAGTGGCGGTTAGACAGGATTCGTCCCTCCCGGTATTGGGAGTAGATATCGTGCTGTGTCAGAGAGCCATTACGCAAAGTCCCTGGCCAGGGCAAGCGAGATTTACTGGTAGGTTCCAGTAGTTTCTCAGGGTGTAATGGGCTTCACTCCGACACGACTTATACCGCTTTTAGGGGACTGACGCTTGCCGCCCCCCTAGGCCCGATATGCGATAGTCTTGGACGAACGGACCGGACTGTATGGAGATTGTCACATCAGACTCAGTAGGAGTTCGGATGGGTTTCCTCATCGGCCTTCTTATCGACTACTACCTAGGGACCGTTACGTACAGCTAGTGCCGCTTGCGGTCTGTGGTTAAACCCACTGCCAGCGTAGTAGTCGAGTCTCTAGAGTCCCACAGAGAGAGTTTCCTACTCCAGGCGAAACGATATAGAGGTTGCATGGTTTTGCGACAAAGGGTTCGGACGCATACGTGCGTTTACGCGCGTACGACTTTCGGACAGTTTTTACCAGTCGGCTTTGGTTTAAGCCAGTTACTGGTATCCGGTTATTGGATTTTTTACAGTCTAAAGTTTTTTCCGTATTTTTGCGGATCGGAGGGGCGTTCTCGTAATTGTTCGAGAAGCTTCTAGAAGACGGTGACTAAGGAGGGTTATGTGTCATATTCATTGAATGAGGTTATGAGTCATGGTGGTGATTCATTCATTTCATTAATGCACATTTATTGCTTAATGACTCATGCTAATGAATCACCACTAGATATTTTATGAAGCATGATTTATCATCACTCTTTATTCTTTTTCTTATTATTAGAAAATGCTTCATATATGATATGATACTCATAAACTTATCTCATAATATTATTCACATTCTCTCTCCTCAAGCTCTCTCTCTTCAAAAGACTAATCCTCACCCTCATGTGTTGAGATCTAGGATTAGTAAGACTAATCAATCCATAACCATCTCTATATTACACCTAGCTTCTTTGATTAGCAATCCAAGAAGGTTAGTTGCCTCAAGCTTAGAGGTTTAGCTTGGAGTTTTGCTCTCGGGTGGATCGTCTACTACCTAGAGAAGGCCGAGGAGAACAAGGAGATCGTAAAGACGAAGGACTAGTATCGATAGGTATAATCCCTTAACACTATATTTTAGTATAGCTATGTGTTCGGTTATTAGTTGTTTAGCTTCGATTTAAGCGGTTAGTCGATGTTCGTTCTTTAAACTTGATCGTTTTTGAAAATTCCGCCTCCCCACAAGTACTGGGGTGTACTACATCGACTTACATAATATACATCACATGACATGTCCACGACACACTACCTGACTTGTTACTTGGATCTTGTTACTAATGCCGACAATCCTGACTTGTTGTCCTGACGGACGTAACTTGTTGTCTGTATAGACAAAACATGTACCTGCTTGATCCTGTGTTGGCATTAGATTCATATCATAAATATCCGACTTGAACACATCACCTTGGGGGTAAGGGGAAATCAATAATGAAACCTGACTTGTAACTCAACAGTTCGATACTTATACTGATCATTCTTTACGGGCTAGGCAAGCCCCGGGATGATGCTGCCGACATCATTCATCTGTACATGTTGCCTGTTTACTGTCTAGCGGCACGTCTCGGATTCAGCCCGAGAATTTTGACCGTGGTACCGGGCACGCACGGGATACTATTGAGTTATATCGACGATTCCATTAAATTGATTTCAAAGACCGTTAGAATAGATAACCGAGAAGCACGGTTTTAGAACCCACATCACATACTTGTACATTACTGTTTCATATCTGTGTCATTTATTTATATTCATGATTATTTATATTGTTATATCCTGGATTATCAATGTTACTTTGATATTATGACGCACTGACGTCTGGGTTTTGCATGGCCCAGTTCCTTTACCTTTGTCGTAGGTAGATCGAGAGTACTTTAACCATCAAGCCGAGCGAAGAGGAATTGATCGTGTATTTAGAGATATTTAGTTTAGTTTATTTTCGTAGTTTTATTTCTTGATGTGAGCCCATATTGGGACATATTTTCAGATGTTGGTTATTGGATTTGATTCGTTTCCGCTTATGCATTTTTCTTGACTCTATTTATTGTGGCAAATGGACATGTACTAGATAGATTTTATATTTTACCGTTCTTGATATCCTATAGACAGCCGTAATGTGACTGTGGAAGGATGATTTTTAGCCACAGGTAGCATGGTTGGCTCTGTCACATGCCGTAGTCTGCGTATTTTGGGAAGCGGGGCGTGACACGATTAAATAAGTGTTTTCATACACATGCTTTTAATCGGACGTTTTGTTAATACTAGGCGGTTTGAAAGATAGCTAGATTATCACATTTAGATAAAATGTGAGCTGGTATTATATATCTCTTTTTGGTACCTCTCTTTTTGATATTTGTATTTTGATAGAATACGGGATTTATACGAATACGAGTATTTGTATAAATACGTGTATTTGTGTCTTAATATAGATACGAGTATTTGTATCCTAATACAAATACGGGTATTTGTATTTTAGACGAATACGAGTGCATCTATTTTGATACGAATACGGGTGTATATATTTGTAGCATATACTTGTATTAATGTATTTATATATGTGCGTGTACTTGAGGTGGCACTCTTCTCTTTTCATCTCTTCTTGTACATATTGGAATGGTGTGGACTTATGACCCACCATGGTGAGTCACAATTCCACTTATTCAAGACATAAAAGAAAAGAATATGAAGAGATGTTGGTTTTCGTTTAGCCATGCTTGATTTTTCTTCAACACACTCGCTTTTAACTGCTAATAGAAAATATATGTAAATATTCTATTACTAATTAGGTAGCTATAATTAGGCTATAAATGATAATAGAAAATATATGTTAATATTCTATTACTAATTAGGTAGCTATAATTAGGCTATAAATGATAATAGAAAATATATGTTAATATTCTATTACTAATTAGGTAGCTATAATTAGACTATACTCTTGTAAATAGGAGAAATTATCTCCTGAATATCCTCCTGTATATCTCTTGTACATCTATAATTACAAATGAATGCAAGGTTAATCCCCAAGGGGAATTCACCAATCTTCATGGTATCAGAGCCAACAAAGCTCTAATCTCTTCTTTTCTCCCTCCTATTCTCTCCTTCATGGCCGGTCATGACGCCACCCCTCCTCCTCCTCCTCCTGCCACCGAAAAACCATACGGCATCACCAACATCAAATCCTACATCCCTCTTATCCTAGACCTCGACGAACTCAACTATGATGCCTGGAAAGATCTATTTGAGACCCATTGCGTCAGCTTTGGCGTTCTTAGTCACGTTGATGGTATAACCACAGCCTCCGGGCCTACCGATAATGAATGGAAACGACTCGACGGTTTGGTGAAACTGTGGATCTACGGTACTATCAGCAAATCCCTCTTCCAAATGATCTTGAAGAAAGGTGTCACCGCTCGCGATCTCTGGCTCAGTCTCGAGAATCTGTTCCGTGATAACAAGGATGCTAGAGCCATCCAACTCGACAATGATCTCCGTAATATCGAGATGGGTGATCTTTCGGTCACCGCCTATTGCCAATGTCTTAAAACTCTCTCTGATCTGCCGTCCAACATCGACGTGATAGTTCCCGAAAAGAATCTCGTCACTTACATGGTTAACGGCCTCCCTGAGAAGTTTAAGCAAATTGGAAATATCATCCGGCATCACAACCCCTTCCCTTCCTTCCTTCAAGCCCGATCCATACTCCTCCTGGAGGAACAACGTCTCTCCAAAACCCGCAAACATCAAGCCTCTCACACCGACCATCCATCCTCTCCTACGATCCTTTACACTGCTGCACCGACCACTCTGTCCTCCAACAGCAACTTCGCCCGCCGTAACAATGGTCATCCTGGCCGGAACTACAACTGCAACCGTCAGCAGTCCAACCAAGCATCACTGCGCCAGCCCTCGGCCCAACATCCGACGCCCAACCCTTATGCCTGGGGCCCGTACTTCTGGCCTCCAAACTGGCCCGCTGAACCTTCTACTGCCAACCCGTAGCCCGACCACTCTGCTGCAAAGCTACGCCCTACTACCGCGCCTGGACTACTCGGCCCCAGCCCATGTCCATCAGCCCAACAGGCTCTCTCGGTCTCCGTTCCTCCGCCATGGACCTGGTTCGCGCCTGCGCCTGTCGATCAGCCCACTGCCTCGGTTGTGCCCACTACTTCTCTTCCTCAGGCCTTACACACCCTGGCTCTTCACGACAACGCAGGATGGTATATGGACACGGGAGCCTCCGCCCACTTGACATCCGACGCAGGTAACTTACATTCTGTTTTTAATAATAGCATCATACAGTCCGTACTTGTTGGTGACGGATCCTCAATCCCTATTACTCACATGGGCCATGGATATTTACCCAATCCCCACCGTCCCCTTTCACTACAGAATGTGCTTATCTCACCCAAAATTATTAAAAATCTCATTTCCGTGCGTCAATTTACCAAAGATAATAATTGTACTGTTGAATTTGACCCTCATGGTTTTTCTGTGAAGGATCTCCAGACACAGCAAACTATCCATCGGTGTGATAGCACTGGTGATCTCTACCTCGTCACCACCAACTCCACTGCCGCTCCACCTCTCGCCTTCCTCACCTCCAATCCCTCCACATGGCACAGACGTTTGGGTCATCCGGGTGACACTGTTCTTCAGTTTCTAGTGTCTTATGGTTTTATTTCTTGTAATAAAGACAAAACTCAAAAGTTATGTCATGCGTGTCAATTAGGAAAACATATTAGGCTTCCATTTTATCGTTCAGAGTCTATTGTTGAGTCCCCATTTGATATTGTTCATTCGGATTTATGGACTTCGCCTATTTCCAGTATTAGTGGTATTAAATACTACGTTATCTTTTTGGATCACTTCTCACAATTCTTGTGGGTCTATCCCTTACGGCGTAAATCTGATTTCTTTTCAAAATTCTTACATTTTCGTGCTTATGTCCACACCCAATTTAATCGGGAAATAAAAGCCTTTCAGTGTGACCACGGTGGTGAATTTGATAATACTCCCCTTCATGATCTTTTTGCTGCTAATGGTCTGCTTGTTCGTTTTTCATGCCCCCATACCTCCCAACAAAACGGCAAATCAGAAAGGATGATACGGGCTATTAACAATATTGTCCGCACCCTTCTCATTCAAGCCCACCTTCCTCCTGGGTATTGGGTAGAAGCCCTCCACATGGCCACATACCTTCTCAATCTCCTCCCATCCACCTCAATACAAAATGACATTCCTTTCTCTAAACTCTTCCAAAAGCCTGTCTCGTACTCTCATCTTCGAGTTTTCGGGTGCCTATGCTATCCCCATCTCTCACCTCCTGATAAACTAGCCTCACGGTCTACCCCATGTGTCTTCCTCGGCTATCCGACTAATTATCGGGGTTTCCGATGCCTTGATCTCACCACTAGAAAAATCATCATTTCTCGTCATGTCACCTTCGACGAGTCCGTCTTCCCGTTTAACTCTCTATCTCCTACTCCGTCCACCAGATACAACTTCCTCGACGTCTCGTCTGAACCATCACATATCTCACGTCATCTCCTAGAGTCGCCCGTTGTCCCCAACATCAATACAACCCCTCACACTACGGGGGTGTCCCCCACTATCCCCACGGCCTCCACCACCCCACCATCCCACTCCACGAACTCCACAGCCTCAACCTCCCCTTCAACGGCATCCACGACCTAACCTCCAACTCTCCCTCCCCCTCCACCTCCTTCGCATCCCATGGTCACCCGTGCACAACACGGGATATCCAAACCAATTCAAAAACTCAGCCTCCATATATCCACTCCCTCCCCTATTCCCCGCTCTCATATCCAAGCCCTCAAGGATCCTCACTGGCGTGCAGCTATGCAGGCTGAATATGATGCTCTTATTAAAAATAGAACTTGGGTTCTGAAGCCTCGCCCACCTGGGATGAATGCGGTTCGGTCTATGTGGTTGTACAAGCACAAGCTTCACTCTGATAGGTCACTTGAGCGACACAAGGCTCGTCTGGTTGCCAACGGCCGGGAGTTGACTGTGACGACACTTTCAGTCCGGTGGTCAAATCAGCTACTATCCGCACTGTACTCAGCCTTGCCTTATCACGCTCCTGGCCTATACATCAGTTAGACGTGAAAAACGCCTTCCTTCATGGAGCCTTACATGAAACGGTCTATATGCATCAACCACCGGGTTTTATTGATCTTGTTCATCCCGACCATGTCTGTCGCCTCCGTAAATCCCTCTATGGTCTTAAACAGGCACCCCGTGCCTGGTACCAGCGGTTTGCCGAGTATGTGGCGCGCACTGGGTTCCGCAACAGTCTGTCAGATACTTCTCTCTTCATTTACCGTCATGGGGGCGACCTAGCATTTCTCTTACTCTATATGGACGACATCGTCCTTACGGCTTCGTCAAATGTTCTACTACGGAGGATTATTGTGTCCCTCAACTCCGAGTTCGCCATGACTGACCTAGGCCCACTCTATTATTTCCTTGGGATCGTGGCAACTCGCACCAAGGATGGTCTCTTTCTGTCACAACAGAAATATGCCCTTAAAATACTTGAGCCAACATGACTAATTGCAAGCCGTGTGCAACTCCAGTGGACATCCAAACTTGGCCCCTCTGGTACACCAGTTCAGGACCCATCACTTTACCGTAGCCCTGTCAGCGCTCTACAATACCTCACATTTACCCGGCCTGATCTCTCCTACGGTGTCCAGCCAGTGTGTCTCTACATGCATGATCCTCGGGAGCCTCACTTCAACACTCTCAAACGCATCTTGCACTATGTTCGTGGCACAGTGGATCATGGCCTGCACCTATATCCGGCCACCGCCACCGGACTAACTGCTTACTCTGATGCGGATTGGAGTGGGTGCCCCGACACACGCCGCTCTACCTCCGGTTACTGTGTGTTCTTGGGTGATAAGCTTCTCTCTTGGTCCTCAAAGCGTCAAGCTACTGTCTCTCGCTCCAGTGCCGAAGTCGAATATCGTGGGGTTGCCAATGCCGTTGCTGAGACTTGTTGGCTCCGTAACCTGCTTTTGGAACTTCATTGCCCACTTACTCATGCGACCCTTGTATATTGTGACAATGTTAGTGCTGTCTACCTATCCACTAATCCGGTGCAACACCAGCATACGAAACATGTTGAGATCGATATTCACTTTGTTCGTGAAAAAGTAGCTTTGGGCCACGTCCGGTTTCACCACGTCCCTTCCAGCTCACAATATGCCGACATCTTCACCAAGGGACTTCCTACTTCACTTTTCACTGATTTTCGCTCTAGCCTGAGCGTCCGACCTCCTCCCGCTCCGCCTGCGGGGGTGTGCTAATAGAAAATATATGCTAATATTCTATTACTAATTAGCTAGCTATAATTAGGTTATAAATGATAATAGAAAATATATGTTAATATTCTATTACTAATTAGGTAGATATAATTAGGCTATAAATGATAATAGAAAATATATGTTAATATTCTATTACTAATTAGGTAGCTATAATTAGGCTATACTCTTGTAAATAGGAGAGATTATCTCCTAAATATCCTCCTGTATATCTCTTGGACATCTATAATTACAAATGAATGCAAGGCTAATCCCCAAGGGGAATTCACCAATCTTCATTAACTTCTACTTCTTCTTCTCTTGAGATTTTATAAGTTGAGAAAGAAAAAAGAAAAGAAGAGAAAGCATAGAGGACTGAGAGTGTAAGAAGTGGATTTGAAGATGAAGAATACGACTACAAAAGTTGTAATTGCTAATCGAGTAACTAAACTCCTTCTAGTGTTACTAGTTTAGTGTTTGAATTCGATTATAGGTTGTGGTAGTTCGTGCTTTTGTTTTGAAAATTTCCGTTTTATATTCCGCTTTGGCTGCAATTTAGCGGCACAAACACGAGCCTCTACTAACACGTGCGATGCACGTTTGTACAGACTTATTCTGCTCTTCCCCTTCTTCATACTCATAACTATTTTTAATGTACTCCATGATTTATCCTGTATAAAATTTTGGCTCCATTAATATATTTCATTGATATTGAAGAAAAATATATCCTTAACATTTTGGGGTTTGAATTTGAATTTCAAAAGTTGATGAGAGAAAGATAGAGTTGTCTTTATTATGATTTGTCTGGTGACATGACATTCTCTAATCCTTTATAAAGAGTTGTTATAACAGTAGAGAAGATGATATGGATCCTATATAGTATGGTTACTTCCAAAAATTCCTTCCTCTCGTTTTGAATAGAAAGTGAGCATGCAGCATAAGAAATACGACAAAAAATAATTTTTAATGCTACTTCATTGTTACTTCCCAAAAAAAACAAAATATGGCTCATATAAATTACTTTTGTTTGTTTGTTTTGTACATATAAGAAGTAAAAGAAATCACTTCATAACTATTTCTTTCTTACAAAAATTAGCAAACAAAAACCAGAGGTAACTTCTAGAACTTCTTATGCGACGCCTTTTTTGGATGTTATTTTAGGGATATTTTCGGTTCTTTTGGTCATCTAAACGGGCCCTTAAACCAATAACCAGAGTTCTGTAGAATTGTCTAAACTCGAAAGACTTGTTTGGTTAAGGAATTCAATTAGGGCATGTTTGGTTGGGGGAAAGTGGAATGGAAAGCGATAGTACTTTCTCGCTTTTTCTTGTTTGGGTAAGAAAAGTATGGATGGAAGTATACTTAATTTTTTTGTCACATTATTTTCTCACATTTCACTTGAGAATGTGAGAAAGTGAAATAAAATAATAATACTTTATTCTATTAATTTCTTATTTCTACCATATTTGAATTACTTCTCACTCTGTACCATTCGAACTAAATAACTCAATCGTACTTTCTTTCGCCATGTAAAATCCAACTCCGCTTATTTCCCATTTTCTTTTGGACAAAACAAACAAGAATTGAAACTTTCTCTTCTATTTCTTTCTATTTCATTTTCCCGCTACATTTTTACTTTTCTTTCTTATTCTTTTAAACTTTTCAATTACCAAACAAGATAACCTGAGTTTTCGTAAAATCATTTTTAATTTGCTCCTAAACTTGATCTTATTTGGTTTTCATATTATTGTTAAGATGACTCCACTTCATAATTGTGAAAAATACGGTCATGAAATACCCGGAAATCTAATTTTGCGATAGTGGAACAAAGTTCACACTAGTCCACGAACCGCAATCACAATATAAGAACACCGAAAACGAGGACAAACAAATGGACAATTTTCATTAAGAAGTCATCATCATCAGTATACAAAATTATGGGAGAGCTCGCACAATGCAGCAGCTCTGGGATTTTTTGGGTGGAGAGGTTTCACGTTGATGGAGCTGCCATAAGTGGGTATGGAGAAGACTAATAATGATTTAAAGAATTTGATCCTGCTTAAGTTGGAATGGGGAAATGGAATAATTAATGTGTTGGAAAGGATAAAAGTCGGTGAGTCCAGAGATTAAATTAATTCAAATTAAAATCATGGATGCCGGTGAAAAATGTACAGAAAAAAGAGTATGGACGGTAATATGGATGGATGGATATGGCATGTGACTCTTACACATGTGCTTCAAAATACAAAACCACCCTCATATACAATATCCTCACCACATCCCTCTTAGAATAGAAAATATATATAAATAAAAACTAAAAACACCAGTAGATAATTTTCCAAAATTACACTTTAGCAAATTTTACAACGTTACCTAAACTCCAAAATTGATATAATCGATGTTTAGAAAGCTTCAATCAGATGTATTTTTTGAGACTCCAATATGTGAGGATAAAATGCCCCGTTTGAAAATCCCAAAATGAAGTGTCTTCGGAAAACAAAAACCCAAAATGAAGTGTCTTCGAAAAACAAAGGTAAAGATAAAGATAAAAGGAGATACTAAGACGAGCGATAATGTGCTGTAAGAACCAATAAACATGTTCCAGGAGGAACTTCATTGATTTCGCAACCGCAAAGTTCATGAGCAAGCCATTGCAAAAGATTGAATTACAAAATAAGGCACTAAAGAGGTTGCATGATTCATATTAAGATTGAATACAGGTCACTCCAACCTACTTGCAACCACAGCCTCAAATATAAGCAATCTACAATCAATGAAAAGGTGAGATTGGCTCATGCCCCGTTAGCACAAAAATATGGAAATTACTCTACCAAAGGATGATTAAATGAGAGCATCTTGATTTGTACAGCATTCAGATTTCACGCTAACATAATCTCCCTTGCAGGAGTTGCAGTTTTAATGAATACCAATCGACAAATCATGCGTCTTTGCATGAGATATAATTACACCAATCACGGCTTTTCTATCAAATCTTTTTCAAACACATCGAAACCTTGAGTTAAAAGGTAACCATTCAATAACCTGCGACGCCTTTCTTTTGTTCTTGCAATCACCGAATTTCTCAATTGATTCGTGCAATTTTTGTCTTCTATGTTCTCGGACGCCCAATTGAGAAGATCGTCGCAGCTAAGAGATGTATCTTTTGGATATCTTCCGAGAATCTTGGGTAGATATATTTTTCTCGATTTCTTAACTACCACATTGGCTTGAAGGAAATCCTTCTTGGCCGTTTCTAATTCTTCTACGACATTCTTTGCAGTGTAGACCCGCAGCTGTGATAATTAAAAGAGCATTTGGATTCCATGTTGTGTGTGGGTCTCAATGGGTATAGAGGAAATTCGGTGATTGGAAGAGTTGGCGCCAAGTACCTGCAAAGAAGTCCCGGGATGGTTGGATACCACCGAGGACCCTCCGACGATCAAGTTAGTACTGAATCCGAGCAGCGTAACGGCTAAGGGAAGTCAAAAATCGCTTACTTGACCCTCTGTGATGGGAGTTTATATAGTGGTGGAGGCACGCAGCAGCAGGCGCGAGAATCTCGCCGGCAGTTACGCTCCCGACGTCACGCCCGTCTAGAGAGCGGATCGCCCATTAATGGGGATCGTGGAGGCGTGGAACGTGGGATGTTGCAGGCGGAGAATCCGCGCATGGCGAGATTCACGAAACGGCGGTTACGCCTGTGAGCGGTGGAGCTGGGCGGAGGACCGAGGAAGACGGCCTCGGTCGGAGGGCTCGTGGACGAGCGAGACGGCCGAGGCAGCTCAGGGCAAGCTGAGGGGCCGGGAAGGCCAATCTGCAGGGAGCCCCAAGGAGGGCTGGCTTGTGCCGGCAAGTCGGGTGCAGGGGTGGCCTGGTCGGCCTCTGTAGGCCCTTCCTTCTGAGTTCCGGGACGTGCTATCCGCCACGTGTCCTGACCTTAGGGGTCCCCAATATTGAGCATCATCATTAGCCCCCCACTCCTGTCCCGACCGGTTAGAAGGTCGGGTCAGGAGTGGACTGCCGGGCCTCCCGGGGTGAGCTCCCTCCTAAGGTTTCGTCGGGACGCGTCCCCGGACCGTCAGCTGTCTTTTCTGCTAGCGAATCGAGGGGGAATCTCCGCATTTAAGGAGGGTGCGCCGGTTCTTGTCACTTTGAAATGATGGCCCACGTATCAAGCGTCGGTTGGCTGACGCGACGTGTGCAGACCTGCGACGTCCTAAAGGGCGCGGTCCAGTGCGGGGACGACAAGTGGAGCAATCGGAGCCGTTGGACGCGAGGAGGCGTCTTGGCGGGAGATGAAGGGCACCGTTGGATGAGGTCGCTTGTGACGGTAAATAGGGGCGGGGCCCGTTCCAGGCATCGGTTGCTCGGCGCTCATCTCCTTCCTTCCACTTTCGTTTCCTAAGGATCATTCTTCCCAAGGTTAGATGTCTTCTCTTTTCGAGTCAGTAGATGTCATTGAGGTAGGTTCTAGGAACCCTTTAGGTGAGTCTGAGTCCTCCCGGGGAGCAGGGGTCGGCCCCTCTTCTCGGGATCGTGCGGCGGGGGCAGCCCCCAGGGAGAAGGCGGTAGATGCTGCCTCTGGCGCCTCGTGTTGGATAAGGCATGAGGACGAGCTTGCCAACGCTCGGACTCGTTTCCACATCCCCTCATGCTATACGCTCCGTCTGGCCAAGGAGGGAGAGAGGGCTGACCAAGTACGGGGCAGGGAGATCGCCCTGTATTTGGAAGCATTCTGGGGTGGAATGCGTCTGCCCTTCTCTCCTGAGGTCGTGGGAGCGTTGAAATTCTTTGGGTTAGCTCTCGGTCAGTTGGTGCCGAACTCGTGGAGGATTCTCCTCGGGTTCCTGATCCGCCTGAAGTTACAGGCGATTCCCTTCAGCCTTTCCCTTCTTGATTCCTCCCTCGTCTTCAAAAATCACCCCGGTGGTCGAGCGGGCGACCCGAGGTAGGTTTATCTCTCTTTTAGAAAGCGACCAGGGGACGCCACCGGGACGGGGGTTGTGGCCCTACCTTCTTCCATTCACGACTGGAAGAAGTTCTTCGTTTCCCCTCCCGAGGGCGAGGACTGGCCCGTGCCTACAGAATGGTCGAGAAAGAAGCACTTGCCAGGGAACTAGTCCAGTGACCCCGCCGCGGTGAGAGTGGCATCGTGGGAGCCCATCCCTCGCTACGACATGCTGTTGTCTGAGAGGGTTCTGAGTTGGGCCTGACTCAACCCCGTTGAGTTCGCCGGACTCGGCCTCCTTGATTCCTCCCTCGTCTTTAAAAATCACCCCGGTGGTCGAGCGGGCGACCCGAAGTAGGTTTATCTCTTTCAGAAAGCAACCAGGGGGCGCCGCTGGGATGGGGGTTGTGGCCCTGCCTTCTTCCATTCACGACTGGAAGAAGAACTTCTTCGTTTCCCCTCCCGAGGGCGAGGACTGGCCCGTGCCTACAGAATGATCGAGAGAGAAGCACTTACCGGGGAACCAGTCCAGTGATCCCGCCGCGGTGAGAGTGGCGTCGTGGGAGCCCATCCCCCGCTACGACGTGCTATTGTTTGAGAGGGTTCTGAGTTGGGCCGGACTCAACCCCGTTGAGTTCTTCGGTAAGTTTAGCTTTGCTTTTTTGGCTTGTATATTGCCTGTGTCGCTGACTCCTTTACACTCGGTTTTGTGCAGGACCCATGGATATGGACTCGCTCAAAAAGTTCATGCGTCAGCCGAGGCCGGTCGTGAAGGTTGGGGGCGCCGGATCTTCCCGTTCACAGCCCGCCTCGGCTCCTCCCCTGGTGGTAGCGCCCTACGAGCGCTCAGAGGCGGATCTCGCCCCGGGGCCCAGCAAAGCGTAGAGTCGGAGGCGGGCTCGGATTCTAGAGGACCCGGCCTCGGAGGAGGAGACCGGCTCTCCCACAAGGCCGCTCAAGAGGAGATCTGCCCGGGGACCGTCTTCGCCAATCACGGTGGAAGAAGGCGGTCTCCAGTTCGCCGTGCCTTCGGAACTATCCGTCGTGGATAGCCTGCTGCATGAGATAGAGGTATCGGCCGGGGGTAGAGTCCCCGGGGGGTCCTTCAGGGCTCAGCTGGCGTCCATCGCCCAGGAGTCCGTGCAGCTAAGCGCTTGTCTTTCATTATTATTATTTTCGAGGTTCGATGCCTCTCTTATCTTCCTGATCTCTCTTCTGCTTTTCAGCACGTCGCTCTCGCCTTGCGCATGGAGGTCGAGGTGGTAGCCCCGGCGATGAAAGTTGCGGGCTAGCTCGCCTCGCTGGAAGAGAGCTCCAAGTGGGAGCTGGAGGCGATGAAGGCGAGGGTTGTCGCCTTGGAGGGCGAAGTGGAGGCCGGGAAGTGGGAAGTCGCTCGGCACCACGAGGCCACCGTGGTTGCTGAGGCTAAGCTTGAGGACGCTCAGGTGCTGGCCGACAGCCTGAAGAAAACAGTAAAAACCTTCCGGAAGGAGCTGGGGGCGACGGCTGAGTGGGCGAAGTCGGCAGACCTGGGGGCGGCGGCTGAGTGGGTGAAGTCTCGGCGGCGAAGGCGGTGGAGGGCTATAAGAAGTCGAAAGACTACTACGATGATCTGGCCGTCGCCATGACCCTCATCTGGCACGAGGCCCTCGACGCTGTTAAGGCCCGGGTGCCGGGGTTCGCCGATGAAGAGCTCCGGGCCCAGTACCCCTTCGCGGACACCAGCGGGCAGGGGCAAGAGATTAATAAAGAAAAAGTCGCCGAGGACCCAGCTCGCCTCGTGGTGGATGTCGAGGGCCTTGAGGTTGCTCCTAGCCCCGAGGCCTAAAGCCCTCGTCTTCCTCCTCCTTTCTATTTTGCTGTGTCTGGAACTTTGTAAGCTTCCGGGCATTTTGTTAGGCTAGGGAGCCAAAAATACTCTCTGTAAAGACCGCCTTTTAGTAATAAAACTTTTTCTTTCTTTGGTTTCATTGATTTGCGCTTTGGTCTTTTGTTCATGAAGAATGCTTATAAAAAATTTTCTTCTTGCGCTGTGGGCCTCCATGTTAGGTCGGCTATCTGCCAAGCGATCGTCCATCGAGATGATCCAAGCGCCGCTGAGGAGAAGACGTCTCCGTGACCCCGAAGTCGAGGGGAGATCGCTCGAGACTTGGATGGACCTGATGCCCCTAGTTGGCAGCTCGAACAGTCTGCGTGTGGTGGGCGGAGGGCTGTCCGTCTTATTTGGGCCGAGAATAGATGGAGGCTCCGATCTCTGGTGTCGCGGGTAGGCAACTACCAGCCTGGGATGACCGAGCGGGGTAGCCGCTCGGATGCCTCTTGCGAGGGGTCCGATCCCTGGCTTCATGGGTAAAGAGCTACCAGCCGAAGATGACCGAGCAGGGTAGCTGCCCGATTGCCCCTTGCGAGGGCTTTTGATCTCTGGGGTTGTGGGTAGGCAACTACCAGCCTGGGAAAACCGAGGGGAGTAGCCGCTCGGATGCCTCTTGCGAGGGCTCCGATCCCTGGCATCGTGGGTAGAGAGCTACCGGCCGAAAATGACTGAGCAGGGTAGCTTTCCGGTTACCTCTTGCGAGGGCTTTGATCCTTCAGGACGGGGACCGAGCAGGGTTACTGCCCAGTGTCTCTTGGCGAGGACTTTGATCTCTGTCGGTTATGGTAGGATGCTACCAGCTGGGGATAGCCGAGCAAGGACTCGACTGCCTCTGGGAGGACTTTGGTCCTTGGCGCGGGAGAGGCTGTAGAAGCCTACCAAGGACCCTTGGCTAGGTAGGGTCACTGCCCGGTGCCTCTTGGCGAGGGCTTTTGTCCTGAAGGATAGCCGAGCGAGGGATCCTCGGGTTCGACCGCCTCTGGGAGGGTTTTCTGATCCTTGGCGTTGAGGTAAGGAAGCTACCCGCCAGGGATAGCCGAGCGATGGTTGTGCTCGACTGCCTCTGGGAGGACTTTCTGATCCCTGGCATTGCGGTAGGGAAGCTATCCGCCATGGATAGCCGAGCGATGGTTGGGCCCGACTGCCTCTGGAAGGACTTTCCGATCCCGGCGTTGCGGTAGGGGAGCTACCCGCCAGGGATGACCGAGCAGGGCAGCTGCTAGGTTGCCTCTTGGTGAGGGCTTTGGTCCCTGGCGTTGCGGCAGGTAAGCTACCCGCCAGGGGTGACCGAGCAGGACAGCTGCTGGGTCGGATCTTCAAGAGGTTTCGCCCGACCATACATTTGGGGAACCGGAATGGTTAGCATGCGCGTTGAATGTGGGGGGAGGTGAAGCGCCAGGGTCGCGTCGCTTCGATTCCGCCAGAGAAGGCTTGACGATTGCCGCGTGTCAGCGACCTCTTGGGCGAAAGCGGGTGACTGTTGAGCTTCGCTGGGACGCGGTGGGCTATATAAGGCTGAATGAGTACGGGTCCTTCCTTCCTTCACAAACAGAAGATCGAGAATGCAAGACTTCCCGTTCACCATTCCTGACATCATCCACTTCGAAGATGTGTACCTATCTATTCGGCCCAGGCCCGGCTGTTTGGATGCGGACAAGCGCCTCCACGAGGGACTGTAGCCGATCTATTCGGCTGGCGGGGGCGTGGATGATGGTCGCCGGAGGGGTTCATCCGCGCCTCCGGTGAGGAGGAGGCGGCGGCCGGTACCCGAATCTTCAGGATGGTCGCTTGCCATGTGGACGGAGATCAGAAGGCCAACTTTGTTTTTGTGGAGTTTGCGTTTCTCACAGACGGCGCCAACTGAAGGAAGTCCTTTTCAGATCTTCCTCAGATGTTGTCTTCCGTCGATCTCCTGGTAGATTCTGGAGGGGATTCCCTATTGTGTGTGGGTCTCAATGGGTGTAGAGGAAATTCGGTGATTGGAGGAGTTAGCGCCAAGCACCTGCAAAGAAGTCCCGGGGTGGTTGGATACCACCGAGGACCCTCCGACAATCAAGTTAGTACTGGATCCGAGCAGCGTAACGGCTAAGGGGAGTCAAAAATCGCTTACTTGATCCTCTGTGATGGGAGTTTATATAGTGGTGGAGGCACGCAGCAGCAGGCGCGAGAATCTCGCCGGCAGTTACGCTCCCGACGTCACGCCCGCGTAGAGAGCGGATCGCCCATTAATTGGGATCGTGGAGGCGTGTAACGTGGGATGTTGCGGGCGGAGAATCCGCGCATGGCGAGATTCGCGGAGCGGCGGTTACGCCTGTGAGCGGTGGAGCTGGGCGGAGGACCGAGGAAGACGGCCTCGGTCCGGGGGCTCGTGGATGAGCGAGACGGCCGAGGCAGCTCAGGGCGAGCTAAGGGGCCGGGGAGGCCAATCTGCAGGGAGCCCCGAGGAGGGCTGGCTTGTGCCGGCAGGTCGGGTGCAGGGGTGGCCTGGTCGACCTCTGCGGCCCTTTCCTTCTGAGTTTTAGGACGTGCTATCCGCCACGTGTCCTGACCTTAGGGGTCCCCAATATTGAGCATCATCAGGTTGAGAGATGGTATGTAGCTGGCTTCTAAATGTCTATGGTAGGCTAAATTGCAGGAAACAGGAAACCTCCTTCCTTTTACTCGATTAGCAAGAACCTACCTTCTGTTTTAAAGACATGAGCTTTTCCACCTATTTTAACTAACATTAATTATTACTTTTTCTGTTTCTGCAATATTTATTCTCAAATTACCCCTTGGTATATATAAATTATGTACCGTTAATGAAACAAATGATAAAAGTTCAATGGCATTTTGGATTAAAATTTTTGAGTTTAACAGAAATAATGTCTTGTTAAGTTGCAGGGATAAACGGCATGTTGTTGAAACAGATGGGATCCTGCTAATTGGGCAAAAGTGTTGAGAGCCTACATATTATATAGCCAGTAGTTCATGGTATATTAGGAAAAATTAGAGTCTGTATCCTGTAGAGAAGAGAAGTTGAGATCATATACGACCATTTCGGGGCGAGTGGCAGCGAAGTATGGAGTTCTCTATAGAACTGGCACTGATGGTGTGGCCTCCGATATTATATGCAGCCTGCACTATAGAGAGAAATCTAATGAATGGTTAACACGTTAAATTAATTTAAGATGAACTCCAATTCTCCACGACCCAGGTAATTAGCTGTAGTACATGGATTGCAGTAAAGAAATCCAAGAATGATATACATTCAACAACAATTCTGGTAAATAAGCAGCTTACAGTATAAGATTCATCATGATTTTTAGTACCTTGTGAAATAAACCCATCCTTTTGAGAGAACTGTGCGGAATTCCATTGGATAAATATGCCTGCGAAAAGAATAAACTGGTCAGAGCAGTGAAATCGTTACGGAGAGCAAACTTCACAGGGTTGTATATAAAAGATTTACGTGCATAATTAGACAATTGTAGACATTGATCCAGAACGCCAATTTGACATTGTTTTCTATTGCATTCGCATCCACTCTTTCCAACTGTTCCACAAGTAATCTGAAATCAACACCTAATATCGTTAGTAAGCTCTACACTTCTCTATGCTATAGAAAAATGTCATGAATACCAAAAAGTGTAAGCAGTTGAGTAGTGGGATAACAATAAATATCAAGTCAACACAATTCTTGCGCTAAATTGCTAATTACCTTTAAATTTCTTCGTTTTCCAATTAACTACCAAAGTTTTTAACTCCCCTAAACCTTGGTGTCAAGGGACTTTTTTTCATTGAGCACCCTTGAATGTTGCATTTCAAGGGTGCTTACTGAAATTTTAAAAAAATTATGGCAGTAAACCAAACAAGGCAGCTTAATGAAATTTAGTCAAACACTCACCCTCACATGGGCTTTTGTGCCGCATGGAGCCTGTATAGGCAGAATAAATGGCGAAAAATAAATATATTTAAAATTGACAATGTCATGGTTTGAACCTTGCTTGTAAAGATGGTGCCTGATACCATATCGAGAACCTCCTTACCCAAAGTTTGAGCCTCTAAGAAGTGGGAAAACAACGAATACAAGCTAACACAGTTCTTAACAAAGAATAAATGTAAAGCACACCTGTAGTTGCTTATGGCACAAGATGCACTTGAAAAATGGTTTTTATCCATCGATATTGAAGATATTTCAACTATAAATTGACAAGAGCATTCCTTTGTATCTCCATCTCCTCGTCTTGGGATTATTACACTTGTCGATGATCGTGACAGGAAGGGAGAATGGGCTCTCTGGATTTTCAAGTGTTTTTCGGCTTAACCAGCAATATATAGAACCCATGCATCTCACCAATTCTTCTGATAATTTGCTCGGGCACTGGTGAAGATGCTCCTTTAAAGTACGAGTAAGATAACTTCTTCCAGCAGATGGCAATTTCTAATCAACACAGAAAAATGGTTATTTACGAGCAGACGACCAAGCCGTTGAAGGAACTACTTTTATGAAGAATGAATTATAATTTGCCAAAAAGGGATCCACATTGCTTTCGACGTAACATTCAACAACTGTTTTTTGTAACTGATCCATAAGCATACAAGTAAAAAGATTAGGCTCATTGAAGTACAATCAACAATTCAACACTCAACAGAAAGGGAAACACAGAAGATACTATGATTATAAAAAAAAGTTCTTGTTATTTGGTTCGTGCATGTACCCATTTGGATATGGGGTCCATATGAGAGAAGACTGACTGCAATGAAGTCGGCGAGTTCAGTTATTCATTTAGTGGATGATGCTTACCAAGATCCCATGTGATGATGCTTGATATCGGTGACCTCCCAGATCATTACACGTGGCAGATGACGTGTCCCAAAGCATGCAAGAAAGGACCTATAGGGGCCGACCAGACTGCTTCTATGCCTGTCCTACCGACGAGGCTGGCTCGGCTCCGAGCCCCAGCACAATTGGCCTCCTCGGTCTCACAGCTCGTTCCCGAGCTACTGCAGAAACAAGATGCCTCGGCTCTCCCGCTCGTCCGCGAGCTATCTCGCCGAGGTCATCTTCCTCGGTCTCATCGACCGACCGACGGCACCACTTGCAGGCGTAACCGCCATCCCGCGAATCTCGCCATGCGCGAGATCTCCGCCGGCCACATCCCACGTTCCACGCCACCACGATCCTCCATTAACGAGCCTATCTCGCCATTTATGGGAGGTCCCGCTAATCACGCGGGCGTGACGTCGGGAGCGTAACGGTCGGCGTGATTCTCGCGCCTGCTGCACCTGCTGCCACCACTACTTAAACCCCTCTTTCAGACGGTCAAGATAAGCCAATTTTACTCCACTAAGCCGTTACTCTGCTCGGATCTCTAGACTAACTTAATCGTCGGAAGATCCTCGGTGGTACAACCATCCCGGGACTTCCTTGCAGGTAACTCGGCAATCACAACCTCAACCCATTGAGATCCACACGCATCAGGAGCGGCAGCCTCCAGATCCAATCCCAACCACTCATCGCAGCCATCAGCAGATCAACGGAAGGCAGTATCTGAAGGAGATTCCACCCTCCATCAGTTGGCGCCGTCTGTGGGAACGCTTTGATTCCACAAAAACAAAAGTTCGCCTTCCGATATCATTCCAATGACCAGTGATCATCAAGATGATCCAAGCACCAATCGCTGCCTCCCTCTCAACGGAGGCACGGACGAGCCTCCTCCGCCGAACGCCATCAACGCCCTCGTCGGCCGGATAGACAAACTCGCGTCCTTCGTGGAGACGCTCGTCCGCGTTCAAACGGCGGGGCAAAATCCCCAAGCCGTCGCTCCCCCGCCTCGGGACCAGGACCCCTACGGGGGAAGAGAAGACTCAGCCCGCGTCGACACAGCCGACCGTCGCCTCGCTGCCTCCCACGGCTGCGGATCCCCCGGGCCAGTACGTTCTGCTACCCGCTGGGCGCGCAACAGCTCAACACCGAGGTCCGTTGCTAGAGCGCCCTGCCCTGAGGTCTTTCGCGCGCCTGTCTCTCCTGAGGAAATGTCGGTCAGCTCACCTGTCACCAGGCATGGCCGACACACCCTCCCTCGACGGGGCCGCGCAGACGGGGCTCGTCAAGGCAGCTCAAGGGCCACCTCACCCGTGGATTTGAGGAACTTCATTGAGAGAAACCGCGGCAGAGGCCAGACGCAAGCCTCCAACGGCAGAGGCCTGGGATCAGAATGCGCCGAGTCGTCGGGGTACCATGTCCGACTCGAAGCCCTCGAGAAGAAGATCAAGAGTCTGCATCGGGAAGGTCACCGTTCGAGTGACGGGGCTAAGTATGCCGCCGGCTAGCTCACAAAACCGTTCACCGAGGAGCTGCTCGCCGTCCACGTCTCCTCCCGCAACAAGCCCCCAAAGGTCTCCCTCTTCGACGACAAATCTGACCCGAAGGACCAATTGGATGCGTTCACCGCGGGATTGAGCTTCCAAGACCACTCCGATGCCGCCCAGTGCCGGGCTTTCTCGGCCACTCTCATCCGTGCCGGGTGAGACTGGTTCCAAGGACTCGAGCCGCGCTCGATCTCAACCTTTGACGAGCTGTGTAGGGTTTCCTTATCACCTCATATAGGGTTTGGAAGTATCACACATGCCACAATTTAGATTTTAAGAGATGCTAAGCAAACTTAACTAGGAACCAAAGTAGAAATATAGGGTAACTAATAGTATCACATATATTAGATAATCTATCACTAAGTGGAGAGACTACAACCTTTGTAGACCTCCTTGGATCTCCTAGAGTTTGGAACGGCTCGCTTGAATCCTTCGTAGTCCACGACGATCCACCCGAAGTCCCTTTGCCCAAACCTCCTTGCTTCACTTGATCAATGAGGAAGTGATGCAAACACTCTAAACTAATAGGCTATACTAGTATAGAATGATTGTGTGGTTTGTTATCTCACTTAAAAACCCTTTCTTTTTCTTTTCCTCACACTCTAAGAAACTCAAGAGAGCTTGAAGGAGGAGGAAGATGAAGATGGCAAAGTTTTTTCAAGATAATGATAATTGTTGTGTTTTAAAATAAAAACAAAATGATATATATGTAAGACACTCTCACATCCAACCATGGTTAAAGGAAATATCTAGATATTTTGTGATGAGTTAAAAGAACAAAGGAAATTAACCTAGGGTTAGTCAAAAGTCAACCCAAGAAGAGTGTGGAATAAGTTATTTGGAAACAACGAGTCATTAGTTAATTTCCTTTTTCTTTTATCTTAAAACAAAAATACACATATTAATTTGAAGCATGTGAGTCTTGCATTGCCATCAACCATGTATTATCAACCATGATACACTTGTATGTATGTATGTGTGCATACACATCATCATGTGTACATATATGCATACATCCATAAAGAAAAGGTTTAATAAAAGTAAGCTAAAAGTCATTATTAAATCAACACTTGATTTAATAAACCGGTCATATCACATACGACCCGACCAATAGTAAATACCCGATTAATATACGGTATCTCATACACGCATTTAATCGAGCTCCTGCGCATATCTCATATGCACACCACATCATTTTGCCTGTGCTAGGAAACTTCTGTGTAGGACTTTAAGACTCGTCAATACGCCGGCAGTAGGTGATGATCATATCAAACACCTTCAAGCCGTAAGCGGTCAGCTAAACGTAACGGCCACCCGAGTATTGAGCGATCAGAAGAAGATCAAGCGAACCTGTCAAAACTCCCGTCAATCCAACTGGCAACACTTACCGTACAGTCTGGTCTCTTCGTCAGATATGCTGTATATCGAGTCTAGGGATGGTAACGTCGACCCCAATAACTCAATAAATCATGCCGGTATATGGTCTACAACAGATCGAGAAACTACTGATAACACTTATCAGTAATATCTCAGCAGCCCTGGCCAGGGACTTCCTGTTATAGCTAATCGTGCATAGCGCAACATCAGTCCCCAATACCGGGAGAGACGAAACCCCTCCTATCGCTCATCGCCTCCATGTGTCTCGGGACTGTACCCAAAATCCACCCGTTTGTACGACTCAGTAGAGCCGTAGTAGGGTGGAGATCAAAGTACAGTGGGAGGACACACAAGACTCTATGGCGATCTCCGGTCTACAGACTAACCTGTACCAGTGTCACCTGAGAACTGCTATCCGACGTATGATATAATACCACATAGGAGTTCTCGGTGAGTCCGTTCAGTGTACCCAGTCTCATTGAGCACCCGTATACAATCTTTGGTGTCACCACACCAGATGGATATGGGATCAGCCATCGCCCATCATATAGAACAAGAATGGTATACGCTAGTTTACTCTGGAATATCGATGCCCTGTCTCGATATACTTACGACTAGGAACATTTCAAGGATATGCTTATAAACTACAAGTGTCCCACTAGTATGATCCACATCATAATCCCAGTAGTCAAGCCAATATCCTAAGGGCTTTATCAACATGTATCAAATGAGTAAAAAGCATGATCAGGTGAACATATGATAAAGAGCAATCAGATAGCATACTATCATGTTGAGCAAGACTGTCCTCAGAATACACACACACGCGCACACACACACACATCAGTACATACACTATCATATAATGGCCTCTAGGGCATACATATATCCAACAATCTCCCACTTGCACTAAGGCCAATTATTGGCGTATCTCATACCCAACATCTCAAAAAGTCGCTCATGCTGCAGCTGAGGGAGGGCCTTGGTGAATAGATCCGCAGTGTTGTCCTTTGTATCTACTCTCTTAATATCGATCTCGTGGCGATCAACTATCTCCCGGATCAAATGATATCGCCTCAGAATGTGTCTGGACTTCTGATGGGACCTGGGCTCTTTGGCCAACGCCATAGCCCCATTATTGTCACAATACAAAGGTAGTGGATCAATAATGGTTGGAACTACTCCTAACTCTGAGATGAACTTCCTCATCCAGACGGCTTTCTTGGCAGCATCATTTGCAGCAATGTACTCAGCTTCCATCGTTGAGTCTGCAACGGTATCCTGTTTGGAACTCTTCCAACTTACCGTCCCTCCATTGAGGGTAAATGCAAACCCTGAAATAGACTTGCTGTTATCCTTGTCACTCTAGAAGCTCGAATCGGTAAAGGCCTCCATTTGGATATGCCCGTTACCATACACCAAGAACAATTCTTTAGCCCTTCGCAAGTACTTAAGAATGTTCTTCACAGCAGTCCAGTGATTCTCCCCTGGGTTTGACTAATACCTGCTTACTACACTAAGTGCATAAGCTACATCAGGGCGTGTACACATCGCATACATTATCGATCCTACGGCCGAAGCATAGGGAATAATGCTCATGCGAGCTCTTTCTTCATCAGACTTTGGGCAATCGTCCTTGGAGAGAGTGACTCCGTGGCAAGCGGGTAAGGCTCCCTGCTTGGAGTCTTCCATACTAAACCTCTTTAGGATGGTGTTGATGTACTTGGTTTGGGACAATCCCAATAATCTTTTGGATCTATCCCTATAGATCCGTATGCCCAATATGTACGTGGCATCACCCAGATCTTTCATGGAGAACCTTTGTGATAAGAATGATTTAACCGACTGTAGCATAGGAATGTCATTTCCTATCAGAAATATGTCATCCACGTACAATACGAGGAATGCGATAGTTCTCCCTACAGTCTTCTTATAAACATAAGGTTCATCTGGAATTTTGATGAAATCAAACTCTTTGATAACATCATCAAAACAGATATTCCAACTCCGTGATGCCTGCTTTAATCCATAAATGGATTTAAGCAATTTACATGCTTTTCCGCTGCTCCCACTGTCAATGAAGCCCTCTGGCTGATCCATATAAACGCATTCATCTAAATCACCATTTAGAAATGCAGTTTTAACGTCCATCTGCCGGATTTCATAGTCGTAGTGAGCAGCAATAGCAAGTAGGATCCGAATGGATTTAAGCATGGCTACCGGAGAGAAAGTCTCGTCATAGTCCAAACCTGGTCTTTGACGAAAACCTTTCGCTACCAACCTTGCCTTATAGGTCTCCACCTGTCCATCTACACCGATCTTTCGTTTAAAGATCCATTTGCAGCCTACGGGTTTTATCCCAGGGGGTACATTCTCCAAAGTCCATACTTTGTTGGTGTACATGGACTCCATTTCGGATCTCGTGGCATCCAGCCATTTCACAGAGTCACCACTCGTGATTGCTTGCTGAAAACTGGCAGGGTCATCATCATCCATGATGCAATCTTCTCTATCACCATCAATGAGAAAACCGTAGTATCTCTTCGGTGGGTGTCGGGACCCGGTTCTTACTCACAGAGTAAAGTGCCACACGGAACAAAGTGCCACGCCAAGTGTCGTGTTAAGTGGGCGGGGGCTACCTCTTGAATCTGTGGGGGCCACCTCTTGAGTCTGTGGGACCCACTGTAGAACAATGGGGACTCTTCGGAATACATTCCGAAAGAGGGCAGATCTGTACTATAAATGGAATGATACCACTCTTCAATACAGAGGCGCCTTTTAAGTGAACCGGCACTACCGGAGTTTGAGAACTCCGTAGTTAAGCGTGCTCGGGCCAGGAAAGTCCTGGGATGGGTGACCTCCTGGGAAGTGGCCCCTGGTCGGGTCCGGTTCGCTCCAAAGGACAAAACCGTGCGGCTTCGGCCAGAGCGGACAATACTCTTTGTATTGGAGGTGGGGCGTGACCGAATGGTATCAGAGCTGGTCCCTCAATAGTAGGTCTGTGGTTCGAGGACGAACCATTGTTCAAAGGTGGGGAGAATGTCGGGACCCGGTTCTTGCTCACAGAGCAAAGTGCCACACGGAACAAAGTGCCACGCCAAGTGTCATGTTAAGTGGGCGGGGGCCACCTCTTGAATCTGCGGGGGCCACCTCTTGAGTCTGTGGGACCCACTGTAGAACAATGGGGACTCTTCGGAATACATTCCGAAAGAGGGCAGATCTGTACTATAAATAGAATGATACCACTCTTCAATACAGAGGCGCCTTTTAAGTGAACAGGCACTACAGGAGTTTGAGAACTCTGTAGTTAAGCGTGCTCGGGCCAGGAAAGTCCTGGGATGAGTGACCTCCTGGGAAGTGGCCTCTGGTCGGGTCCGGTTCGCTCCAAAGGACAAAACCGTGCGGCTTCGGCCAGAGCGGACAATACTCTTTGTATTGGAGGTGGGGCGTGACAGAATGGTATCAGAGCTGGTCCCTCAATAGTAGGTCTGTGGTTCGAGGACGAACCATTGTTCAAAGGTGGGGAGAATGTCGGGACCCGGTTCTTGCTCACAGAGCAAAGTGCCACACGGAACAAAATGCCACGCCAAGTATCGTGTTAAGTGGGCGGGAGCCACCTCTTGAATCTGTGGGGGCCACCTCTTGAGTCTGTGGGACCCACTGTAGAACAATGGGGACTCTTCGGAATACATTCCGAAAGAGGGCAGATCTGTACTATAAATGGAATGATACCACTCTTCAATACAGAGGCGCCTTTTAAGTGAACCGGCACTACAGGAGTTTGAGAACTCCGTAGTTAAGCGTGCTCGGGCCAGGAAAGTCCTGGGATGGGTGACATCCTGGGAAGTGGCCTCTGGTCGGGTCCGGTTCGCTCCAAAGGACAAAACCGTGCGGTTTCGGCCAGAGCGGACAATACTCTTTGTATTGGAGGTGGGGCGTGACAGTGGGCGAGAAGTCCTACCAGATCTACGGAGTGGCTGAGGTTCATTAGATTTTGTTGCAACATCAGGTTCAACCAAGTCGTCATTTGTAACTTGTGTCTCTAGAACCTCTTCTAGATCTACCACATTGCCATCAGTATCATTTGGAAAAATCTCATTTTCTAAAAATGTGGCATACTGAGAAACAAACAACTTTTGTTCTTCTTTGTGGTAGAATAGATACCCAAACGAATGTTTTGGATATCCCACAAATATACATTTGACCGATCGTGTCTCGAGTTTGTCTGGATTCTGCTTTTTGACAAAAGCCGGACAAGCCCAAATCTTAACTCGTTTAAGAGATGGTCTCTTCCCATGCCATATCTCATATGGAGTGGTAGAAACGGTCTTGGTTGGAACTTTGTTTAACAGAAAAGCTGCAGTCTCCAATGTAAGCCCCCAAAAAGAGAGAGGTAACTCAGCATCACTCATCATGGATCGTACCATATCTAATAGGGTACGATTCCGCCACTCTGACACACCGTTGTGCTGTGGTGTGTAAGGGGGAGTGAGCTGAGATAAAATCCCATTCTCTTTTATGAAGTCCAAGAACTCAGTACTTAAGTACCCTCCACCTCGATCTGATCGAAGTATCTTGATTCTCATTTTTGTTTGGTTTTCTACTTCAAGTTTGTACTCCTTGAATTTCTCGAAAACTTCAGACTTATACTTTATTAAAAACACATGACCGAATCTTGAGAAATCATCAGTAAAAGTTATGAAGTAAGAAAAACCGTCTCTTGCATGTGTAGACATTGGCCCACATACATCACTATGTATGAGGCCTAGGAGCTCAGTAGCTCTTTCTCCGTGTCTAGTAAACGGAGTTTTGGTCATTTTAGCTTTGATACAAGACTGGCAAGTTGCATAAGATTTATACTCAAAAGAATTTAAATATCCATCTTTATGAAACTTGTTTAGTCTTGTTTCATTAATATGACCAAGTCTACAATGCCAAAGAAAAGCTTCATTATATCTGAAAATTTTCTTTTACTTGTGTGTTGAATGTTGAAAACTGTGTGTTGATTAAGGACGTATATCCCGTTATTAAGTGTACCACAACCAATCAACTCTTGATTTAGTCTAATGTTCATAACATTGTGTTGCACAGCAAAATGATATCCTTCATTGTTTAACAAAGAAACGGATATAATATTACAAAGCATACTTGGCACAAAATAACATGGGTTCAAAACCAATATACAACCCGACGGCAACCCTAGGTGATACTCTCCCACTGAAACTGCATGTACATTGGAACCATTTCCAACCTGGAGAGTATGATCACCTGTCTTCAAAACTCTGCTATTTCTCAACGCCTGCACAGAATTGCAAATATGAGAACTCGAACCGGTATCTAATACCCAAGAAGCAGAGTTAATAGAAAAACAGTTTTCAATCGCGAACACACCTGAAGCTGAAGTATCACCATGCTTCTTTTTCTTGAGTTCAAGGTACTCAGTACAGTTCCGCTTCCAGTGTCCCGTCTTCTTGCAGTGGAAACATTCTCCCTTCCCCGACTCCGCAGCTTTGGATTTGTCTTTCCCCTTCGCCTTCTTTACTCCTCCTCTCGGTTTGGTGAATTTCTTCTTATTCTTTCCCTTGGCCTTGGCTTTTGGGACGGAAGAGGAAGATTGCCCAACAAGCATAGAGGGGGACTTCGATTTCAGCGTGCTCTCCGCACTTCTCAACATATTGAGAAATTCGGGTAGTGATTTCTCCATGTCATACATATTGAAGTTCACTATGAATGGAGCAAAGGCGGAGGGAAGGGACTGTAGAACAATATCAGTATACTGTTCGTTATCCATTGTCCAACCGAGGTCCTCAAGCTCTTCTATAAGAGCTATCATCTTCAAAACGTGATCGCCTACTGATGTGCCTTGAGCCATCTGCATCTGAAACAACTTTCGAGATGCATCGTATCTCAGGATCCGAGATTGCTCCCCATACAGTTCCTTTGTATAGAGAAAGATGGATTGAACATCCATCTGCTCGTGTTGCTTTTGATGTGTATTTTCCATCGATGCAAGCGCGAGGCATTTGGCAGTAGCACAATCACTATCCCACGTTTTGCGGATTTCCTTATCCGCAGTAGAAGATTTAGGGCCTGGGACGGGCGGGGCTTTGGCAGTGAGGACATATGATACTTTATCATATGTTAGAGCAATGTTTATGTTCCTCAGCCAGTCTTTGTAGTTTGGTCCGGTCAGCTTGTTTTTATCTAGTAGAAGCTTAAGGCCTATCATTGGTATCTGCCATTAAGAGAGAGAAAAGAATACACTCAGCGAAAGCTCTTGCAAAGATCAGATTGGTTATTATCTTGTCTAATTGATGTCTCCCACTGTTTTTATCAAATTTTCTTTAAAACCTTTAAAAAGAAAACTAGCCGGGATTAATTACATTCTACAACTTTGCTAACCGTTCAGCCAGGCCAGTACCGGTACTTTGAGGGAGGTTCCCCGTGTTTTCGCACGGACCTAATTAGAATAAACCTCATTTTCCCAGAGGCGTAGCCCCGTTGACACCTTTCTAGACACCTAATGGGTTAGCTAATTGTAAAGTGCAAAACTCACCCGGGAGCAACTCTTGCTCACAGTGGGATCGGGATCCTACTATCATATAGAAGGTATGCAATCTCATTGCAAATTTCAACTCTTGAAATTCCCGATATAGTTTTTACTCCTAACACTCATAACCTTAACTATGGTCAACATATCATAAGTATTAGTCAAGTTCTTCCCGTCATTTCGTGATTAACTAGACCCACCCACATGACCCTTAACTAAAGTCAACATAATCATATGAATATCCTAACTAATCCGCATCATATGCGGTGTAGGAAGACATCACTTAGCTACCGTACACCGCGCCTTAACTAAAGTCAAAATACGCAGCACGAATACTAAGTACTCTACTTCCTAAAATGACGGAGGGCTGCGGATAGTTTTTAAGAAAACTTTTAACGCTTTGAACTTGATATCGTTGTGGAATCAAATGGGTTTAAAAGGAATGGCTTAATCTCCGCATTTTGAAAACTTGCTTTTTCATAAAAAGCCGAGTATATTTCAAATCCGATTCTACAACATCTTTTTAGGTTCATTTTTCTTTACATTAATCTCATTAATGTAGTCCCATCATTTAAGTTCTTAAGCCATCACATAAAAGAAACGAAAATATAACGTACGCTTATGCCACCCGTATTCGCCACAATGTTCCGTTATGCACCGTTAGGTTACTTAACTAACGGCATACCGGGACAGGGCTAGCACGGATGCAAAACATAAGCAACGTCTATTATATATCATATATATAATATTCCATTCATCTCAGATATATCAAATGATCACATCACAGAATATAAGCAGCAGAAGCACATATAATATAAGATATCCAGGAGGTCTGTATTTTGTATTTAGCCATCAATAGAAAATACGGATTCCACGGTCGTGATGAATAGCCAAGCCCACATCCCAAGACCCCTACGAGAGCGACAAGTGACCCTACCAATTCTGGAGTTTAGGAGATCCGGTCTCGACTCCTCGAAATGGCCTCCCACTGAACCCCAGAACCCGGACACTTGTGCTCCCGTCCTCGGGTCTTTCCTAATTCGGAAAAGTAAATAATATACAACAATGGTGATATCATCCTCAACCCGGAAGTGCCCCAAATAAAAGAATATTATATACAAATGAATTTTTACATGAATGAAAAGAAAACTCTTATCTCACATAAAACCCCCGGCTATTCAATCATGACAATCCTGCATATCATATCTCAGCAACACATAATATCACATATTATCAACGTAAGTAAATATGCGTACCCCGATTTTCCTTGATATATAGCAACGAAAACGGCGATACACCACATATTACACTTACGGCCACAGAGAAATAAAATGAAAAACTACAACAATTGGAATCGTAACTGCCCTTAGACAACACAAACCCGGAATATCACATATCCAAGATTTCATGCCTAACAATGTAAAGCTCGCATTTAGGTCTCACCCATGAAAACACCTTTTCAAAATAAATCGGATAATTCAACAAGATTTCCGATTACTCCCGAAACCGAAATGCTAGATTTACACGCAACAAACAAATTTGTAGATTCCAATTATTGTATCACATTCTCATAAATTAGGCGCAGTTAAAACATTCGATCAAACGATTGATCACCCAAAGACTTCTCAGAAAGCACGCTTGAGCAATTTTAAAATTTACCAGAGACTGCTACAAGTACATACGGGCCAGCACAAGAAGGCACGGTCCAAGCCTCACCAACGGCGTCGCGGAACCGCCGCAAAATGACCATTTTGGCCGCGGTTCCGCGGTCGTATAGTCGAGTTAGGGCTTCGTTCTTCTTGTGGGCCCATAAAATATCCTGCACGATTTTCTGAGTATTTTTAATGTGAAAAATCCTCCTTTTTGAAAAATTTCCAGAAAGCACCCTTCGGGCGTCGTATTTCGTTCGTTCGAGGTTTTTAACGTCGTCTAGGTTACTCTAAAGCTCTAGCTTGGCTCTGATACCATTGTAGGGTTTCCTTATCACCTCATATAGGGTTTGGAAGCATCACGCATGCCACAATTTAGATTTTAAGAGGTGCTAAGCAAACTTAACTAGGAATCGAACTAGAAATATAGGGTAACAACTAATAGTATCACATATATTAGATAATCTATCACTAAGTGGAGAGACTACAACCTTTGTAGATCTCCTTGAGTGACTCCTTGGATCTCCTAGAGTTTGGAACGGCTCGCTTGAATCCTTCGTAGTCCACGACGATCCACCCGAAGTCTCTTTGCACAAAGCTCCTTACTTCACTTGATCAATGAGGAAGTAATGCAAACACTCTAAACTAATAGGCTATACTAGTATAGAATGATTGTGTGGTTTGCTATCTCACTTTAAAACCCTTTCTTTTTCTTTTCCTCACACTCTAAGAAACTCAAGAGAGCTTGAAGGAGGAGGAAGATGAAGATGGCAAAGCTTTTTCAAGATAATGATAATTGTTGTGTTTTAAAATAAAAACAAAAGGATATATATGTGAGACACCCTCACATCCAACCATGGTTAAAAGAAATATCTAGATATTTTGTGATGAGTTAAAAGAACAAAGGAAATTAACCTAGGGTTAGTCAAAAGGTCAACCCAAGAAGAGTGTAGAAACTATGAGTCATTTGGAAACTATGAGTCATTAGTAAATTTCCTTTTTCTTTTATCTCAAAACAAAAATACACATTAATTTGAACCATGTGAGTCTTGTATTGCCATCAACCATTTATCATCAACTATGATACACTTGTATGTATGTATGTGTGCATACACATCATCATGTGTACATACACATCATCATGTGTACATATATGCATACATCCATAAAGAAAAGGTTTAATAAAAGTAAGCAAAAAGTCATTATTAAATCAACACTTGGTTTAATAAACCGGTCATATCACATACGACCCAACCAATAGTAAACGCCTGATTAATATACGGTATCTCATACACGCATTTAATCGAGCCCCCGCGCATATCTCATATGCACACCACATCGTTTTGCCTGAGCTAGGAAACTTCTGTGTGGGACTCTAAGACTCGTCAATACGCCAGCAGTAGGTGATGATCACATCAAACACCTTCAAACCGCAAGCGGTCAGCTAAACGTAACGGCCACCCGGGTATTGAGCGATCAGAAGAAGATCAAGCGAACCTGTCAAAACTCCCGTCAATCCAACTGGCAACACTTACCGTACAGTCCTGTCTCTTCGTCAGATATGCTGCATATCGAGTTTAGGGATGGTAACGTCGACCCCAATAACTCAATAAGTCATGCTGGTATATGGTCTACAACAGATCGAGAAACTACTGATAACACTTATCAGTAATATCTCAGCAGCCCTGGCCAGGGACTTCCCGTTATAGCCAATCGTGCATAGCGCAACATCAGCCCCCAATACCGGGAGAGACGAAGCCCCTCCTATCGCTCATCGCCTCCATGTGTCTCGGGACTGTACCCAAAATCCACCCGTTTGTACGACTCAGTAGAGCCGTAGTAGGGTGGAGATCAAAGTACAGTGGGAGGACACACAAGACTCTATGACAATCTCGGGTCTACAGACTAACCTGTACCAGTGTCACCTGAGAACTGCTATCCGACGTATGATATAATACCACATAGGAGTTTTCGGTGAGTCCGTTCAGTGTACCCGGTCTCACTGAGCACCCGTATACAATCTTTGGTGTCACCACACCAGATGGATATGGGATCATCCATCGTCCATCATATGGAACAAGAATGGTATACGCTAGTCTACTCTGGAATATCGATGCCCTGTCTCGATATACCTACGACTAGGAACATTTCAAGGATATACTTATAAACTACAAGTGTCCCACTAGTATGATTCACATCATAATCCCAGTAGTCAATCCAATATCCTAAGGGCTTTATCAACATGTATCAAATGAGTAAAAAGCATGATCAAGTGAACATATGATAAAGAGTAATCAGATAGCATACTATCATGTCGAGCAAGACTGTTATCAGAATATATATATACACACATTAATACATACACTATCATATAATGGCCTCTAGGGCATACATATATCCAACAAGCTGGCCACACAATTTCTCGGCCACTTCGTCGGGAACAGGCGGCAGAAGCGCACAGTCGACCACCTCTTCACGATCAAGAGCGGGGACAGGGAGACGTTCAAGGCCTACGTCACCCGTTTCTACAACGCCCTTCTCGAGGTCCCAGAGCACCGGGACGAAACGGTCATCACGGTTCTAAAGTCTGGTCTTAGGCACAAGGAGTGGTTACTCTCTTTTGCACTGGCGCAACCTAAGACCATGGTCGAGGTAAAGGCCTGGACCGAGCGCGAGGTCCAGCTCGAGTCCGAGGTGAACACAAGCCTCCCCCGAGCAGAGCAAGCCGACCAGAAAAAGAAGGCAAGGGACGAGAGAAGAGGACCGGAATGGCAAAAGCCCTATCCCCCAAAGTTCCAGGAGTACACGCCGCTTAATGTCTCCCAGACAGTGCTACTTGAGGAGGCAAAGGGCGAAGGGTTCTTCAAGTTCCCCCCGATCCCACGCTCAGCTTCAAAGTGAACCTGGGGCTCTTACTGCGGCTTTCATAGGTCGCTGGACCACTCAACGGAGAGCTGCAAACAACTCTGAGATTACATCGAGGAGCTGGTCAAATCGGGGCACCTCGCAGCGTACCTAAGGGACAAGCGGCAAGCTGACCGCGAGCAGGAGCAGCATCCCCCTCCAGCCGAGCAGACCATCGGTCAGATCATGGTAGTGTCAGCAGAGCATGCGTCTGGTACCCCCGAAGCTCGGTACCCCATGCCGAGCACAGATACCAATAGACGTATGGAGGGCTCAAGCTGCATGAATAAAAGCATCTACTAGCATGTATTTTCTTTCCAAAGCAATATACCATCTTCCTAAGATCTTTTGTTTATACAATAAAAGGATCAATAGAGCATTGCAGAAAAGAAAAAAGAATCTTATTCATTCAAAAGACACTATAGGCTCCTCGACCGTACACAAAAAAGAAAAAATTATTATTACAACGGGGGAATGGGGTGCAGAGAGCACTGCTCTTGGTACTCTGAGCATATCTCCTCCAGCCGAGCCCTCGCAGCGTCCAACCTCTGCCTCCGATCCCCCTCGCGAGCCTCAGCGTCGAGCCTCAACTGGTAGCACTCACGGACGAGCGCTTTCGAGCGGTTTAGCCGGCTCGCGGAGATCAGGCCGAAGCGCCTCAGGGACCTTAGCTTGCCTATGGCCTCATCGAACAGCATTTCACATAAGGGGTTGTAAAGCCCCGGCGACGCCCTCCAGATGGAGTACATCAGCAGCTGAAGGAGGGAGGACCGCCGGGGAAGCAATCGGCCGAAGTGGTCCTCAATCCTGCCTATTACCAACTGCACCGTGTCCTCAGTGCAGTACGGGTCATAGAGGTAGACATCCTCGAAGCTTACGATGTCTTCGATGGTGAAGGGGAAGTCCTGCATTTTCGCGTTTCGGTTGCAAGGAAAAGAGTAATCAACAATCCCAAATGAGTCCATCTTATAGCCAACGACGCTTGGGAATCCAACAGTCGCCCGTTTCACCCGCAACGCAGGCGTCACGCGGCAAGCGTCGCGCTTCCCCATGCGAAACCGAAACGACGAGACTCTGGCGTTCCGCCTTCATAGCGCCCTCACGACACGTGTCTTCGATGCTGTCTCACTCCTCGGTGCTTACATGGGAAGGTTGGACAGAGCCTCGCCAAGAGGCAACCGAGCAGTTTCACTGCTCGGTCCTTCTTCATGGAGCAAAGCCCTCGACAAGAGGCAGCCGAGCGACTACCCTGCTCGGCCATCCCTGGCTGGTGGCTTCCCTACCCCACAATGCCAGGGAACAAAGCCCTCACGAAGAGGTAGCCCTGCAGCTACCCTGCTCGGCTATCCCTGGCTGGTAGCTACCCTACCAACGCCAGGGATCTGAGCCTTCGACAAGAGGCAGCCGAGCGGCTACCCTGCTCGGCTATCCCTGGCTGGTAGCTACCCTACCAACGCCAGGGATCTAAGCCCTCGATAAGAGGCAGCCGAGCGGCTACCCTGCTCGGCTATCTTGGCTGGTAGCTTCCCTACCCACAACGCCAGAGATCAAAGCCCTCAAGAAGAGGCAGCCGAGCGGATACCCTGCTCGGCTATCCCTGGCTGGTAGCTTCCCTACCACATAGCGCCAGGGATCAAAGCCCTCAACAAGAGGCAGCCGAACGACTACCCCACTCGGCTATCCCTGGCTGGTAGTTTCCCTACCCCACGGCGCCAGGGATCAAAGCCCTCAACAAGAGGTAGCCGAACGGCTACCCTGCTCGACCATCCCTGGTTGGTAGCTTCCCTACCCCACAACGCCAGGGAACAAAGCCCTCACGAAGAGGCATCCCTGCAGCTACCCTGCTCGGCTATCCCTGGCTGGTAGCTACCCTACCAACGCTAGGGATCTAAGCCCTCACCAAGAGGCAGGCAAGCGGCTACCCTGCTCGGTTATCCCTGGCTGGTAGCTTCTCTACCCCACAACGCCAGGGATCAAAGCGCTCTCTAAGAGGCACCGGGCAGCAACCCTGCTCGGCCATCCTTAAGGACCCAAAAGCCCTCGCAAGAGGCAACCGCTTAGCACCAACCATGCTCGGTTATCCTTGGCACCCCACCAGGGATCAAAGCCCTCGCCAAGAGGCACCGGGCGGCAACCCCGCTCGAGCATCCTGAAGGATCAAAGCCCTCGCCAAGAGGCACCGAGCGGCTATCCTGCTCGGCCATCCTCAGCAGGCCTCTCATGGCCCCTCCCGCGCTGAGGATCAAAGCCTTCGCCAAGAGGCACCGAGCAGCTACCCTGCTCAGCCATCCTCAACGGGTTTTTTACGGTCCCTCCAGCGCTAAGGATCAAAGCCCTCGCTAAGAGGCACCGAGCAGCTACACTGCTCGGCACCATCCTCAGTTGGCCAATTACGGCCCGTGAACTCAATAAGAGGCATCTAGTCTGTCAACGTCTTAGCGATCTACACTTCGACTTCGAGGTCATGGAGATACCGTCTTACCGTCTGCCTTGGAACACTTGGCAAGAGAGCAGACTCAAGCCGACGCGTAATCGCCAGACAAAGAGACGACACAATAGAAAGGCAGTCCCACGCAGATACAAGTGTTCACACAACAATAAAAAAATACGCGTGCAAACAAGACTGCAAGAAAAATACCTTTATTCACAAAAGTTAAAGCTTTTACAAGGTATTGTGGGCTCCCAGCCTTACAAAATGCCCGGAGGCCTACCAAACTCCCGGGGAAACAAATAAAAAGAAAAAAGAAAAGCAAAAAGACGATGGGTCTCAGGCCTCAAGGCCGGGCGCATCCCCGGTAAGCTCAGCGACCGCGGCAGGGGCCTCGGCGTTGCCCTCGCCGGGTATCTCTTCCTCGGCCTGCTCGTCGTCCCCGCGAGGATATTCGGCTCGGAGATCCTGGTCGGCGAACTCCGGCACCCGAGCCTTGACGGCATCAAGGGCCTCATGCCAGATGGCGGTAGTGGCCGAGGCTAGGATGGTGTAAAATTCTTCCGATTTCTGGAAGTTCTCCACCGCCTTCGCCACCAAGAGGTCGGCCCGTTTCGCCGCCTCTACCGCCGCCCCCAGCTCCTTCCGGAGGGTGCTCACCAACTTCTTCATGGTGCCGACGAACGCGTGGAGTCCTGAAGCTTGGCCTCGGCAGCCTGGGCGGCTTTGCGGAGCCTGGCAGCCTCCTGCTTCGCCGCCGCCACTTCCTGCTTCCCGGCGGCCGCTAGCTCCTGCTTCCTGGCCACCACCTAGGCCTCGAGGGCGGCGACCCTCGCCGTCGCCGCTTCCAGCGCCCACCTCGAGCTCTCCCTCAGCGAGGAGGACTCGCCCGTGGCTCGGACCGCCGGGCCTATCTCCTCCTCCTCCATCCAGACAGCAAGAGCGACGTGGTGGAGGACCTGGGGAAACAAGAAAGGGGTCAGAAAGAAGAAGGATCACTAAGTCTCACGAAAGATGAAACGAGCAAAGTATGAGCACTAACCTGCACGGCCTCTTGGGCGATGGACGCCAGTTGCCCCTTCAGACTTCCCCCGGGGACCTTGCCCCCTGTCGACCTCTCCATGTCGTGCAGAAGGTTGTCGGCGACGGAGAGCCCCGAGGGCACCTCAAAGCGGAGCTCCCCATCGTCCACCAAGATCGGGGAGGCTGGGTCCTGCGGGGCTGCGTGGGGGAACCTCTTGAGAGCCGGCGGCGGCGGACTGTTCTCCGCCTCCGAGGCTGGGGCTTCCCGCCCCCGAGCCCTGTTTCGGGTCAGCGCCCTGCTGGACTCCGGGGCCCGATCCGCGCTCGAGCGCTGGTGCTGGACGGCTGCCGGAGGAGCCGGGGTCGGCGCCTGACAGGAAAAGCTGTCCCCTCCAGCCCTCGACCCCTTCTTCGGCTTGTGCATAGTCGCTCGAAGGTGGCTCAAATCCATGGGTTCTGCACAAGACGAGATAAAATGGGGTCAGCGACACAAGCAAAAATCAAATTAAATACAAGCCTAACTTACCGACGAACTGGGCAGGGCTGAGCCCGACCCAACTAAGGGCCCGCTCAAAAAGCAACACATCAGCCCGAGGAATGGGCTCCCACGCCGCTACTCTCACCGCGTCGAGGTCGTTGGACGGGTTTTCCTACCAGTACTTATCCCTAGACCACTGGATGGATACGGGTCAGTCCTCACCTTCTGGCGGCCCGACGAAGAAAAACTTCTTCTTCCAGTCGTGGATGGAAGAAAGCAGGACGACAACTCCCGACCCGGGCGCACTTCCCCGACGTTTCCTAAAGGAGAGATAGACCTATCTCGGGTCGCCCACGTGAGAGCCGGGGTGACTTTTATAGATGAGAGAGGAGGCAAGGATGGACAGACCGAAATGGACCATCTGTAATTTCAAGCGGACCAGAAACCCAAGGAGAATCCTCCAGGAGTTCGGCACTAACTGGCTCGGGGCTAACCCGAAGTAAGACAGCGCAGCAGCGACCTCGGGAGAGAAGGGCAGGCACATTCCGGCCCAAAAGGATTCCAGGTACAGGGCAATCTCTTTACCCCGCACCTGATCTGCCCTCTCTCCTTCCTCGGCCAAACGCAGAGTATAGCCAGAAGGGATATGGAAGCGGGCCCGAGCGGTGGCAAGATCTCCCTCGTACCTCACCAAAGAAGGCACGCCGGGGGCTTCCGCCACCTCCACTCGGGGATCCGCTCCTGACACATGACCACGGGGAGAGGATCTGACCCCATCTCCCCGGGAAGACCCCGACTCGGCGGAAGAATCCCTAGAATCTACCCCTGCGGCATCCACAGACTCCCCAGAAGAAGACATCTAACCTGATTGAGAAGTACTCGGGAAAGCAGAAGATCCGACCTAAGATGAGAGCGCCGAGCTTACAAGTTCAGGGACGAGGAAAATATGAAGAGAGATGGGCCCTGAAGGGGGCCCCACCTCTACCTATAGCCTCCGGCGCCCCTATCCAACGGCGACCGTCGACTCCCACCGAAAACAAACCTTCACATTCGACGACCCAGATCGCTCCACCTGGCACGCGCACATTGGACATCATCCCATCAGACGCTAGAGGCCTGCGGCCTGTCGCGTCCGCCAACCAATGCTCGACACGTGAGATGCCGCTTCCTCAAAAGTGCGCACGATCCGGCGCTCCCCTTCAATGCAGAAGATCTTGCCCTGATTCGCTGGCGCCATCCAGAAAAAGACAACATATTATCCGGGGACACGCCCGACGATATCTTCAGAAGAGAGCTCACCTCGGGTGATCCGGCAGACCACTCTCGATCCGACCCGTCAGCTGGTGGGGACGAGAGTGGGGGGCTAATGATGATGCTCGATATCGGTGACCTCCCAGATCATGACAAGTGGCAGGTGACGTGTCCCAGAGCATGCAAGAAAGGACCTATAGGGGGCCGACCAGACTGCTCCTATGCCCGTCCTACCGACGAGGCTGGCTCGGCTCCGAGCCCCAGCACAATTGGCATCCTTGGCCTCACAGCTCGTTCCCGAGCTACCGCAGAACAAGATGCCTCGGCTCTCCCGCACGTCCGTGAGCTCTCCCGCCGAGGTCATCTTCCTCGGTCTCATCGACCGACCAACGGCATCGCTTGCCGGCGTAACCACCATCCCACGAATCTCGCCATGCGCGAGATCTCCGCCGGCCACATCCCACGTTCCACGCCACCACGATCCTCCATTAACGAGCCCATCTCGCCGTTTATAGGAGGTCCTGCTAATCACGCGGGCATGACGTCGGGAGCGTAACGGCCGGCGTGATTCTCGCGCCTGCTGCACCTGCTGCCACCACTACTTAAACCCCTCTTGCAGACGGTCAAGGTAAGCCAATTTTACTCCACTAAGCCTTACTCTGCTCGGATCTCAAGACTAACTTGATTGTCGGAGGGTTCTCGGTGGTACAACCACCCCGGGACTTCCTTGCAGGTAACTCGGCAATCACAACCTCAACCCATTGAGATCCTCCAGATCTAATCCCAGCCACTCATCGCAGCCATCAGCAGATCAACGGGAGGCAACATGTGAAGAAGATTCCACCCTCCATCACCATGCAATATAGATTCTGTTGTACAAGTAGTTGTTAATCGATTCCCCACTAAATTTGAGAGATTGTATGGAAAGTTCTTACTACAGGAGGCATCATTTCTTGTATATACATTGTTTTTCCTTCTCTTTTCTTTTTCTTCACTAATACGAAAATGTAGAATAAACATCCTGAATTGTTAACTAAAAAGTTGTCCTAGCGAAATCATGAAGAAAGCGAATTAATCGGCAGTTGTATGGTCTTATTTTGGTACCTTGAAGGTCGGGTATGTAAGGTCTAGGATTAAAGAAGTTTAAGATTTTGTTGGTCTGAGACATCTAGTATATACTTCAAATTCTGAGAACATGTAAACTTCATGATCTTGGTTAGCAAAAAAAGACTAGCGGAATCAGACAATCAGATAAGCCCAGCCTCAGTCAAGGTAGCAGTGGAGGACTTCAAAATTCTAATGCAGTGCCCGAAAGAATGCTAAAGACTAGACTGGTTAGATTAAGCCCACAAGTTCATATGTTAAAAGAAAGAATGTTTCTCAAGATGAGAGTTTGAACAGAGAAGCTCTCAATAATCATAGCTAGGTGCATAATCAGTCTTTGATAGGTGAGTGCAGAACTCAATACCTCTAGTGCCGAACTGTTGATGTATTACATTATTCGTATGCGATTACATATGCATTGGTTTGTATAGTGTGTTAGTATATGCAAGTGCATCTGCACTTGTATCGGTACAAAATATTTTTGTTCCAAGCAATGAAGCACCAATTCATTTGCGCCTAGAGTTTGACTACCAAAACCCCAAGATGTTAACTTTAAGTGAGAATCTCAGAACCATTTATAGGAATACAAAGAACTACAGTATTACTAAATCCTAGCATCCTGCATCACAAACGGGCACCAGCCAACCAACCTGCCGCCAAAATTCAGATACCTAAACTGCCATGCGAGAACATCATGAACAGGTTCCATCTCTAACCTATACAACAACCACTACTACAAATAAGGGTTGCCCCTACGGACATATGCGTAGGGACGAAAAAATACCCTGTAGATGCAAAGGCCGCAGGTGCAAGTTGAGGCCCTGAACTTGCCCCTACGGGCAAATTCTTGCCCCTACGGATTTATGTGTAGGTCCTGTTGCCCCTACGAATTAAGCCGTAGGGTAAAAGATTTTATATTATTTACGGTTTTTTTTTATATTACTTGTACCTACGGATATATCCGTAGGTCCATGTACTACCCCCTACGGATATATGCGTAGGTACCTTTCCGTAGGGGCAAAATATCAGGATTCCTGATATTTGGCCCCTACGGATAACGCCGTAGGGGAGAGGCAGTGGCCTTTACGGATATGTCCGTAGGGGCATTCCCAACCCCCTGGCACTGAGATCAGGGGGGAAATATCAGTTACTGCTGATATTTTGCCTCTACGGATATATCCGTAGGGGCAACATATATACCTACGGATTAATCCGTAGGTACATATTGTCTGTATTTTTTTTTTTTAAAATGGGCTGCTTGATTTTTTCCCGTCCTGTGCACAATAATATATACATCAATCAAATTATATATTGCAGTATTCATAATCACATCTCACGCATATATATAACATACAAAAGAAACCCAAAAACTGAATATGATATAAATACAAACCAATATCAATATCGTTTCAAAATGTAGTACAGTGTGTATGATATAAATAAATACATGTTTCAAAAAATAAGAACCAAAAATCTACCCTATCTCGGTCCAGCTCCATCTCTGAATAACGATAGAATAACGCGCGCCTGCTCCTCGGTCAATAAACTCTGCAATTCGTCGCGAGCGGGAGTCTGAGCGGCATGTGGAGCTGGCGATGTGGTCTGCGCAGCCGCCGTCGAGGCAGTCGCTTGCGGAGCCGCGACTGCGGGAGTCTGAGTAGGCGGAGGAGCTACAGGAGCTGTCTGCGGAACCGCAGCCGATGTAGTGGCTTGCGGAGCCGCAGCCGAAGGAGGTGCATGTGGAGGCTCAGCCGATCTACCCTGTCGCGTCTGGACATAACGTGTGTAAGAAGCGTGTAAGAACTGTGTATTATTCGAATTCGCATCATTATTAAGTTATTTCGAAACCCTGTTTGGATATCTAGTTTGGAAAAGCGTTGTTTATTTTAATTACATATGTATGTATGATTAATCAAACTTAAGTCTAAAACCAAATAAGCTCAAGCTACGTACTAATTATGGATATGTTGATATGTATATAATATGAAATGATATTTTACTATAAAGTAGTATACATACCAGCATCTCCTTCAACTCCTGAATGGTGGCTCTCAAGCTATCCAGTTCCTGATGGACATGTCGGTCACTGGAGACGGAGGAAGTAACCGCCGGGGTGGAGTCCAACCTCATATGGGCCCTGCTAGGGCCCAATCCCCGGCCTCTCTCCCAACCTCCGTGGTGCCCTCCGTGTGCGGCGTCCAGAACTGGGGTCAGCAGCCTCGGATCGTTCTGTCCGGTAAAATCGATACCCGAGGCCTGGGCCTGCTCAACCACCCGCTCCTACACCCACATTAAGCAGTAAAGTATAAGTATAAAATTTAAACTTGAACCTTCCAAAACTAAAATTTCAAATTTGGGTAGAAAAAATATTAACACTTACGCAGTACTCCTGGGTAGCGACGTCGGGATATCGAAGCTCGCCCGTGGCGGGATCTGTCGAGGTGCCGTGGACGGCAAGATATGCGAACAGCACGCTCGGTGTACCACCTGACGCCACGGTCCGAGATGTCTGCAATATTAGAAAGTAACTCTTAATATTAGAAATATTAGAGAATAACTCTTAATATTGCAGAATATTAGAGAATAACTCTTAATTTACCGATAACTCCATGGCTCGAGTAATGTTCCTCGAGCCACCTGTGTAAGTGGGGCGACCCCTCTTCACCGACTTCCTGTTCTCCGTATTCTGAGCGGTCTGTTTCTGCACAACGCATTAATATTTAGTTTTCTAATTAAGAAACACAAAGAAATAAATTATATCATAAATAATGAATTAAATTTAAAATACATACTTGTTTGCGTTGGGAGTCGAAATAAGCGCACAATAGAGGCCATGTCTCTACGTCGACTCTCGCAAACGCCGGAGTAGATAGGAGGGCCGCTCTCTCTGCCTCGGGGGTCGCCATCCACAGGGAGTAGCAGTCGGCCTTCAGCTCATTCCTGTTGTATCGGACCTTGACCTGCATGTTCTTCATCAGGCCATTGTACAGAGCATGAAGGTCGAGCACCCTCCCCGGGTGATCAGGGTCGGCTACAGGCTGAAAATCGTAATCCAACTGAAAATACAAAAAAAAAATTGTTATTAGATTGCAAGTGTTAATAATAAATATATTGGATAGATCAAATGAAAATATATATTAATACATACCCGAGCCTGATCAAAGAAGAGGGCGAATGAGCGCTGGTGCTGCTCGCCCCACTCAACGTGAAGTGGATAGTTCTTCACGATCCGGCTCTCGTCCCCCAAATACCGGCCGAACCTCTCGGCATGAGGACCGATATAGCGATAGTCAAGGGTAAAAAAAGAGGGAATGCTGCCTCCCCCCTAGCTCTATCAGGCCTCAGCCTATGGGACTGATTCGGGCCTCGAGTCCTCCTCTGGGGATGGGGAGGCCCTGCGTCTGCACGAAATATCAAGACAATCAATAATAAGACAAAGTTGTATTAAGAAATCAAGGTTAAACAAAAATTCAAGTGTGATATATACCTCCAGTGACTAGCGCACGAGCCTGGGCCCGGGCAGCAGCACGAGCGGGACGATAGTTCCTCCGGTGAGGAACAACCGGGGTCCCGGACCCGGACGCATCCCCTCCAACTATAAAATAAACATCGACGCTAAATTTCCATGAAGTTCATATTTATTCTATAGAGCATATGTAAAATGAATAAATATTTTAAATTTATTCATACTAACCTGCAGACGATGCGGAGGGTATGGAAACGGCAGGAGTGGCCCCTGTGGAAGGTGTGGACGCACCACCTATAATTAGACAATTAAAAATAGATTATATAAGTAATTGCAAAAAGAATGTGTAGATCAATAATATAATGTTCTAAATCAATATACATGCACTATAGGATATATAAACATACCCGCAGATGCGGTGGTGTCACCACCTACAGCTAGACAATAATAAAAATTGCTAAGTAAGAGAAAAAGGAATGTGTGTATTTATGATATAGCATTCTAAATCAATATACATACACTATATGATATATAAACATACCTAGAGGAGCGGGGGTGGCCTCTGTCCCAGATGTGGACGCATCACCAACAACTAGACAATCAAACATTGACAATATAAGTAATTTTGACATAAACATGCATGAATATCTGTAATATTACATTCAAAATGGATATGCGTGCAGTATACCTGAAGGTATGGCAAAATCCACACGGAAGGAGGCATCCGAAGGGGTCTCCGATCTGGGTGCAAGACCGGCCCTCTGAAGCTCCCTACGGAGCTCTCCGGGTGGCAGAACCGCTCTGCCTCTGCCTCTGCCTCTGCCGCGGCTGGAGCTCCTGCCGCCCCTCGCTGCTCCCGACATCGTCATCAAATCTAGATAAACGGTTCGTGGACGCATTAGACAATCATTAAAAGTATTGACTATATATGATCTAGAGCGTAAAATGTGAAGTAATAATATAACATTACTGATAACCTTTTTCGTTTCGTGGGCGCATCATACATATCTACTTGGATTTCATCGTCGATGTCATTTCTAACCCACGTAACTTCATGATCGGTCGAAGACAACCCGTCCTTCGAAACAGACGGTCGGAGCACTTTAAGCTTTCTCTCTTCTTCGTCCTCATCGCTGTCCTCGTATTCTGGGACATCATAGACATCTCTGGGTTTCCATCGGCATACAACACTCCACCCCGGATGCTTCAAATACTGTGAGTAGTATACTTGGAACGCTTGGTTCGAAAAGATAAACGGATCGTCCTGACCGTAAAATCGAAGTGTGTTCACACTGGTCAATCCATTTTCATCTTTCCAAGTCCCAAGACTGCTTCTCCACCTGTCCGTATTGGTTCGCGGATCGTACCAAGTACACTGGAATATATAAAAGGGTTCTGATCGTCCGGGATAGTGGATGCCGAGTATACAATTTAAGTACCCATAGTAAATCACACCGTCCGATCCTACCGTCGCAATCCCACTATTCTGAGTGGTTCTAGATGTTTCTATGTCCTTAACTTCGAATTTATATCCAAGGACACCAAATCCTTTGTAATATGCAACCTCCATACTAGGAAATTGAGCTAAACATCTTGAATCACTCTCAAATGATGCAGACAAGTTCGGATCGTGGATCTAACAAAACAAATTTTACGACAAAATACATAACGATACAAGTTTAGATTAAAACTGATAGCAATAAAATGTTATTTGAATAACTTACATGATCTGTGACCCAATCACAAAAATTATCCTGATGGTATTTTTCCAAACGTTCTTCGTTCCAATCAGGATGCCCCTCACGTACCTCCTTAAAATGAGTTCTGTTTTCGACAAGTAATTGTGACATTAATATTATGTCATTTCATACACACACAAACACAGATATAACAATTAATCCAAAAGAACTTACTCTCTAATTTGTTCAAGATATGCGCAATTAAGCAAGATAAACCGGTATATCTTGTTGATAAACATAGTGTCTACCCTCTTATACTCGGCTTTACCATATGGCCCGTCTTGAATTCTTCGTGGTCGGTTCAGCCTTGTCTTAATATTCTCGTCCAGATAGCGGGAACAAAATGTGGTTGCTTCATCAAGAAGATAACCTTGCATGATAGAACCCTCTGGTCGATTTTTATTGCGTATATACTTCTTAAGAGTGTAGAGGTACCTAATGAGAATATGTTGAATAAATAAATACGGGTATACATGACAACAATAAATTTATAAATTGCACGAAACGAAAAATTACACGTACCTCTCGACGGGATACATCCATCGATATTGTACTGGTCCGGCTAACTTCGCCTCAGTTGCAAGATGAACCGTCAAGTGTATTATGATATCGAAAAATGACGGTGGGAAAATACGCTCAAACTTGCAAAGTATCAACGCAATAGAATTTTCTAGTTTATCCAGCGTCGTAATCTCTAGTGTTTTAGCACACAACTCCCTGAAAAAACAATATAGGTCGTTGATTACTAGACCAACCGAGTCAGGGAGAGAAGTCCTGAGGGCTAATGGAAGAAGGTGCTCCACGATAACATGGTGATCATGACTTTTCAGCCCATCGATCTTGCCCTTCACAATTTTTATTTTCTTGCTGAATGATCCTGAGAAACCTGTGTGGACTTTCAAATCATGCAACACCTGCAGGAATCTTTTCATCTCCGGTTGTGACATATGATAAGCGGCATTGGGAAGTACAAACTTGCCCGGTTTACCCGCTACCGGTCTAGGGTGCAATTCACTTCTTATTCCCCACTCTTGTAGATCCATCCGAGCATTCATGTTGTCTTTCGATTTCCCGTCTTTACACAGAAGCAAGTTAAGTATGTGCTCTGATACTCCCTTCTCTATATGCATGACGTCCAGACAATAACGCACTGAATTTGTAGACCAGTACGGAAGCTCGAAGAAAATGCTTCACTTGTTCCAATATTGTGGTTTGACCTGTTTCGTCGGATCCATCCCGAAGGTCACGTTATTGTAACCATCCCATTTAGCAGTCACGTTCTCTCCGGATAATGGGGATGGAGGTCCAAGAAACTCCTGATGACCATCAAAGTGAACCGTGTCTAACCTATAGGGGTGGTCTGGAGGCAGAAAACGTCGATGGCCGCAATAACAAACCTTCCTGCTAAAATTCAAAAATTTTGATGTTGTGTGTTCATGGTAATGAGGACATGCTTTGTGACCATGTACGAACCAACCTGATAGCATTCCATACGCAGGAAAGTCATTAATTGTCCACATTAAAGCCGCACGCAGTATGAAGGTTGTATTTGTGTTTGAATCATATGTCTCTACACCATCAATGAACAAAGTTTTCAGCTCCTCGATCAGAGGTCGGAGATAGACGTCGATATTGTTCTTCGGTGAGTTTGGTCCGTCGATAAGAAGAGGCATCATAAAGTATGATTGATCCATAGCCAACCAAGGAGACAGATTATAAATTATCATTACAACGGGCCATGTACTGTGACTTCCAGCCATATAGTTGAATGGACAGAAGCCATCGGTAGCCAGTCCGAGCCGGACATTGCGAGGATCGCTACTGAATATTGCGTGCCTCCTATCGAAATCCTTCCATGCCGGTGAATCTCTTGGATGGCTCATTTTTCCATTTTCGCTTGGAGGAGCACGGTGATGCCAAATCATTGCCTCGGCTGTTTTCTTGCACCTGAATAGCCTCTGTAGCCTCTGTGTTATGGGAAAATATCGTGCTATCTTCACAGGTATATCAGGCTTCTTATCAGAATCTTTCGGCTTATACCTGGCCTCTCCGCATGTTGGACACTCTTTCAAATCTGAATTCTCTTTCCGGTACAACACGCAATTTTTAGGACATGCTTGAATCTTCTCGCACTTTAGACCCAAATCAGACATCATTTTCTGGGCTTCGTACCAGCTTTCGGGCACATTATTTCCCGGAGGCATAGAATCTTTCAAGAACGAAAGAAGCATTGTGAATGACTTGTTGCTCCATCCATTTAGGCACTTAATCTGGAAAAGTTGGACGAACCATGAGAAGGTGGAATACTTCGCATTCTCATAAATTGGTTTCCTAGCATCATTCATGAAATTTTCATATTTATCCGCACGCGGTCCTTGACCGGAAGGAATGTCATCTTCGGTACGAATAGATTCACCTAGGGCAGCCTCTACCATATCCTCCATTTCTTCTGATGAAAATAAATTTCCGTCTCCTGCCGTATTACCGAATTCTTCTTCTTCTCCTGCCGCATTATCGTGTTCTCTTTCTTCTTCTACCGCAGTACTGCATTCTTCTCCTTCCCCGTGATATTTCCAAGTTGAATAAAGTCTAGTAAACCCATGTTTTACAATATGGAGCTCTGCCAATTCTACCTTCTGCCAGTACTTATTGCCACATCTATTGCACGGACAGAAAATCTTCTCTATTATGATCTTATTATGTGCGCGTGTAAATTCAAGAAAAGCAGCAACTCCTGCGACAAACTTAGGTTGCATACGTTGTTTCCAATCCACATACATCCAGTCCTTAACTCTGACGTACTCATGGGCCATGTTAGACTGAATAACATATAAATTGTAGGTTATGCTGACTATATTGAGAAATATAAGAACGGGATAGTTACTGACAAAGGAGAAAATCCGTGTATATGCTTTGTGTGTGCGTTTATCGTTGAAAAGAATAAATTATCGCACGTTATGTTAACCGATAGACGGGGACTAAGTGGCGCTTTTAGTTTCATATATGAGTATCGATGGGAATATGAAGGTTTCATATTATCATATATTGGTTTTAACCCGAACAACTCGAATCGCTCTCTAATTATGCGTTTGTATGTATGTGTTCCGGCTGTCGGGGGTAGGCTTCTATCCCATTAAGAATGTATAGAGCGAACGCCCATCACTTGTGCTTTCAACCGTTTCGAGTAAATTTCGGCAGCACCTCCCCGCTGTTCTCCGAGTACACTGTAATAGAATATATAATCATTTCAAAGCTGTGAAACAACGTTGAAATGAACATCTAATCTATCTTTGTACACGGAGAACCAGCGGAAAGGTACCGACGAAATATCTCGAAACGGATGAAAACACAAGTGAATGAAGGCGTTTGCTTTATACATTCTTAACTTGTCCACACGGGACAAATCTATGGGTTACCATACGATTGAATTTTCTCGTCGCGTAGACTATACGACGGTTGTTAGTATCGAGCTATACTGTCCGATATTTAGCAACCTTCGTATAGTTCTAGATCACGACGAGCATCGCACGTATGTTAACCGATAGACGGGGACTAAGTGGCGCTTTTAGTTTCATATATGAGTATCGATGGGAATATGAAGGTTTCATATTATCATCGAGTATCATATATTGGTTTTAACCCGAATATCTCGAATCGCTCTCTAATTATGCGTTTGTTGTGTATTCTTGTTGTATGTGTGTGTTCCGGCTGTCGGGGGTAGGCTTCTATCCCATTAAGAATGTATAGAGCGAACGCCCATCACTTGTGCTTTCAACCGTTTCGAGTAAATTTCGGCAGCAGCTCCCCGCTGTTCTCCGCGTACACTGTAATAGAATGGATAATCATTTCAAAGCTGTGAAACAACGTTGAAATGAACATCTAATCTATCTTTGTACACGGAGAACCAGCGGAAAGGTGCCGACGAAATATCTCGAAACGGATGAAAACACAAGTGAATGAAGGCGTTTGCTTTATACATTCTTAACTTGTCCACACGGGACAAATCTATGGGTTACCATACGATTGAATTTTCTCGTCGCGTAGACTATACAACGGTTATTAGTATCGAGCTATACTGTCCGATATTTAACAACCTTCGTATAGTTCTAGGTCACGACGAGCATCGCACGTATGTTAACCGATAGACGGGGACTAAGTGGCGCTTTTAGTTTCATATATGAGTATCGATGGGAATATGAAGGTTTCATATTATCATCGAGTATCATATATTGGTTTTAACCCGAACATCTCGAATCGCTCTCTAATTATGCGTTTGTTGTGTATTCTTGTTGTATGTGTGTGTTCCGGCTGTCGGGGGTAAGCTTCTATCCCATTAAGAATGTATAGAGCGAACGCCCATCACTTGTGCTTTCAACCGTTTCGAGTAAATTTCGGCAGCACCTCCCCGCTGTTCTCCGAGTACACTGTAATAGAATAGATAATCATTTCAAAGCTGTGAAACAACGTTGAAATGAACATCTAATCTATCTTTGTACACGGAGAACCAGCGGAAAGGTGCCGACGAAATATCTCGAAACGGATGAAAATACAAGTGAATGAAGGCGTTTGCTTTATACATTCTTAACTTGTCCACACGGGACAAATCTATGGGTTACCATACGATTGAATTTTCTCGTCGCGTAGACTATACGACGGTTGTTAGTATCGAGCTATACCGTCCGATATTTAGCAACCTTCGTATAGTTCTAGATCACGACGAGCATCGCACGTATGTTAACCGATAGACGGGGACTAAGTGGCGCTTTTAGTTTCATATATGAGTATCGATGGGAATATGAAGGTTTCATATTATAATCGAGTATCATATATTGGTTTTAACCTGAATATCTCGAGTCGCTCTCTAATTATGCGTTTGTTGTGCATTCGTGTTGTATGTGTAACATGATTTTAAACCATTGAGATCAAGATTGATAGAACTGATCATCCTACATTGCAATAGCATTCATCAACCAAAAACTATTATTGCAATGGTATTCATTTATAACAATCAACAATTAAAACTACAAATGTAGGATACTGATATCATAAAGCGTTATACGTAACATTGATAGAACTGATAAATAAAAAAATGAAACACAAACCGTATCAAGATTTAACAACTTTGATTATGTCATATACGCGGGCCGATATTTTCATATTAGCCAATAGGCAAAAATAGATTGCGGTCTGGATATGGCATATTGGCAGATGTTACCTATATGCATACATGCATGTTGTCTCCCCATTTTTTCATAAATGAAACCAACTACATACATCAAACTAGTGCATGCCACCAATCGGAAACTCCACCATGTCTTTGAATTATTATTTTTCCAAATAGCATTGAGCTCCTATTGACATTGTCCCATCCAACAAATTTGTTGTGCTTGCCTCGACCTTCATCTAGCTTTCACATGCCATACACATTAGATGAGTAATATAGTTATAAATTATGGTATTTTGTTGTCATCAATCCACCTAACCCTAACCCCAAGTTGCTCTCTGAAAGCACATAGAACCATCCCCCTAAGTCAAGCATAGCTTTTTCTGTGCAATTGTTCTCATTCTTAATTTCTCATATTCATTACTCTCTCATTTTCTTGTCAACAAATTTGTTGTGCAATTGTTCTCGTTCTTAATTTCTCACATTCATTACTCTTTCATTTTCTTGTTTTTTTCCAACTCCCCACCACTTAACCCCAACCCAGCCCCAGCCCAGCTCAGCCCCAACCTAACCCTAACCCCAGCGCGGCCAGCTAAACCCCAACACCAACCCTAAGGCAAACCCTAACCCCAGCCCCACCCCAGCAGCAGCCGAACCCCAACCCTAACCCCGACCGCGACCCCGACCGCGACCCCTGCCAAACCCCAACTCGCGCGCGCAACCCCAGACCCAGCCATGAACCCTAAGCCCAAAATAATAAATTTTTTTTTTAATTTACCTCAAGATTTACTCACCTGAACGGCTGCTGCTGGGGCTGGGACGACGACCTGAACGGCGGTGGCGACGAGAACGGCGGTGGCGACGATCTGAACCGCGGTGGCGACGAGAACGGCGGTGGCGACGAGGAGAACGACGGTGGCGACGACGGCGTGGCGATTTGGGGATTTTTTTCGCGCGCGATCGAGAGAGAGAGAAAGTGAGCGTAGGCGATCGATCTGTGCTTTTGTTAAATCGATATTTAGTTGCCCCTACGGATATACCCGTAGGTCCTTTGTTTGCGGCTCCGTAAGGGCAAACACCAAATTAAGAATTAATATTTTTATTCTTGGACGTCTGTGCCCGTAGGGGCAACCTTTTAGCCCTACGGATTAATCCGTAGGGCCAAGTTAAATCTGCCCCTACGGATTCCAATATCCGTAGGGGCAACCCTCTATTTTACTAGTGAACAACTGAGCCTTTTATCCCAAGCATATGAGGTAGGCTACATGAACCAACATGAAAATCACACCGGGTGCAACACATGAATCCTCCGCCTCCACTCACTCCTATCGAACAATATACTTTCATTGAAGCCTTAGGCAACCATATCTTTTCGTATCACCTCCATCCACGTTTTCTTCAGTTTCCCTTTCGTCCTTTTCATATTGCCTATATCGAGAGTATCCATTCGTCGAATTGGTGCTTCCATAGGTTTACGCTGCACATGACCAAACCATCATAGCCGGTTTTCCCACATCTTCTTCTCCACACGTGCTACACCAAATTTTGCACGGATATTCTCATTTCAGACCTTATCTTTTCTAGTGTTACCACACATCCAATAAAGCATGCACATATCATATAATAAGACAGGCCGAATAACGCTCCGATAAAACTTTCCTCTCAATCTTAACGGAAAGTTACGATCGCACAAAATCCATGTTGCACTTCTCCATTTCAACCAACCAGCCTGGATCTTTTGGTTGACATTGCTATCGATCTCCCCATCCTTTTGGATGATAGAACCTAGATATCTAAACTGGTTGCTCGGTGATATCTCTTGCCCATCCAGTGTTATACCACTGTAGTCTTGACTTCTCTATTTGCTAAATTTGCATTTGCATATATGCTGTCTTGGACCTGCTCAATCTGACCCCCCGAGATTAATTGATGATATTTCATATATCCATCTCTAACCTATGATAGATGAAAACTTCCTAAATCCAGTAATTAATTCAGTTAAATTAATTGATGATATTCCATACAGGATGTAATCAGAACCAGAAAGCCATAATTTATGTTTCCATATGCATATGTGCATTAATATCTATGACTCCTTAGTACAACAATACTTATTTCATATTTTTTTCAATAATGATTTCAAAGCTAGAGTTTTCATGTTATGTAAAATGCATTTCCAATATGTTTAGCAATACCATTATGCAAAATGTACGAATATTTTTATTAAAACAGTAAGCTTTTTTTATAGGTTTGTTGGTGCATATCCATAAACATCTCATGTACTCCACCATTTAATGCAAAGCAAGTGAGCAGTCGAAATAACTGAGAACATATTTTTTTTTAAAAAGGGAAAATTGAAAGCACATATTTATGGAATGATAAATTAAATTATGGAAAACGTTGAAAAGATACATGTCTAGTGATTTGATGGTATATACCTCCATATGACCTGAAAATTTGCTATCAACATGAAACTTTGTGTTTGCAATCGACAATGAGTCATTTCTGGCCTTGGGCCTTGTCAACGAATTACCTCTCCCAGATTCTTTAAGGGAAGTCATAGCATTGAAAGTTTTCAGAGGCAACTTTTTTGAACAACAAAATGTGCTTGAAATTATACTTGGGTGCTTCCGCACTCCAGTCTTTGTATGTGCGGGAGAAGCCATCCCTGAACTTTGAGCTGAAGTTGGTGCGCTGATGCATTGATCAAAGATATTTCTGTATAGAGAATGAACTTGCTGCTCGCGATTTGCTATCTCTTCTTCAAGTAACTCGATCTCTGAAATAAGTTCTTTTGTCTGAAAAGAACCAAAATAATCTGAGCTTGTCTAGGATGAGACGAGTTTCGAGAAAAATAAATACCTCAACAATTGAATATCATAATGCCTATCTAATCTAGGAATCTAGAACAGAAACCAAAGGTACATTGTTGTATGACTCTCCGAAATGTGCAACTGATCCCCGAGAAAATATCATTTGAAGGAGAAATTTAACATAGTTAGATAACTCAGACTCAAGGGAAAAAGATAACTGATATATCTGCATAACTTTACTCTGGAAGCTTAAAGAGCATTAATATCAGTTGCTCATTTAAATATAAATGCCAACATCAATTTTTTGTTGTGCGTGTACATGATATCTTGAGTCAGTTATCCATTACCTCAACTGGTGCAATGCCTACATCTCTTATAGTACACACAACAAATATATCGCACTCCCATTTTTGACACTTCACCTCATTGCTTGAACCTTATTTATAGACAAGCTTTCTAAATATTAATATTGTTCTCCACAACACGAATGCAGAAAACTGATCACATAACAAACGATAGTTAAATGATAAAGTGACACACTTAAAGAATATGCTGAACCACTAATAGACGATGCTCACCCTAGAAATTCTCGTAAGAGACTTTCCTTCTGGATACCGATCAGATTATCCCTCACTTTTCTTTTCGGTGCATTTTCTCAATCTGTTTACTTCATTTATGATCCAGTGCAAGTACTAAAGCTACCAAAAATTAATAGTCATACTTCAATACAAGTAATTTTTGGGGTTATTTGCAAGTTGCATTCATACATAACCATCACGGCACAAGTTTTGTGTATTGGACCTGAACTCCTTGCAAGAAGTTCAAGCTAATGAGCACGAAAACATCGCCTTAGGGCTACAGACCTCACCCCTTTACTTCATGAAATAGTCGATCTTGCAAGCAGGCTATAAAGCTACTGCTTCAATATTATTACCATTCAATTCACAAGGTGCAAAGTTGGTTAGTGGCTATTGGCTTCACCATTATGGTACATATCGATTGTGATCCCATTGGTGTTATGTTGCCTCTGTATCAATGGAAGGAGAAAAAAAAACCTTTCCTCCTCTGCCTGCCTTTTGCACCCTCAATTTGTTGTAAACCATGTTTAAAAACAATGGTGCCTAATGAACCCCATCATTATCATCCTCGTCGTCTTAGCCTTTCCCCATCAATACAGGGTTCATCTACTAATCAAGTGTTGGCCATTCAGTGTTCTTTAAAACATGGATGCAGGTACACTTTATCTCAAAGTTTACATGCAAAGAGATTACAAGTGTTTATATACATAAAATTAAAAGGTTTTCAAAGCATCATAGTCATCAAGCAAAGAACCGAGCTAGTGAACAGTGGGGGAGCCGACCATCAGGTGGGGGACCCGGCAGTGTCATGTGGACCCGAATATCGGGTGGGGACCCAATAAGTAGGGGACCCGGGGGGTCAAATTAAGTTTTGGTTGTCTCAAAATGTAATATTCCCCTATTCTGGATTTGTCCATACATATGTGGTATTTTATTTGTTTTCTGTGTTAAGTTTTCAGAAGAAATAGAAAATAACATTTCTACTATTTCCCATATTTTATGTTTATGAAAAATAGAGTTTTAAGTCTATTTTTATTTTGATTGAATATAGGGTATTGGCCTGTATTCAATTTTTGTAAGGATAATGAAGTTTCCTTCACTTCCTAAGTTTGGTAGAATCATGAACTTAAACATTCACGTTCCTAGAGTTTTTAAAGAATTAACCACATTCTTAGATCTTATGTGTCGTCAAAAACATCAAATGAAAAGAAGAATTAAGGGATTAGCCACGTTCTCATAACTCATTTGATTTTTGGCATGTCGATGTAGGTAAGAACGTCTATCTTGTTCTTCTTGGTCCAAGTAGTGTGAATGAAGAGAGGACGGATGAGCGAAAAGGATTTAAAGAAGTAGGAGATCGATCTCCCATTCTTACCTTTTCTTCCACTTGATTTTCTTATTATCTTCACCTCTCTGTAATCTTCTCAGTTGTTGTTTCTTTCTTGTGTCTAAGGGGAGTATTTATATCCCTCTCAGCCATGGGGAGTGGTTTGTTAACCACTCCCTAAATTTTGGGATAAGTGGGTGGGTGAATAACCCCCCACCACACTACTAGTTCGGATGCTCTAAATAGGGGGAATGACTCCGAGAAGGCAGCCGATGGGAGCTTCCGAGGAAGAGGCAGCCGAAGGGACAACCGAGGCTTCTCTTCTCATTTCAAGTATACTTTGGTTGTTTCAATTTTGCATATTCAACAATCTACTAATCAAGGCTCCATGCAAATTGACCAGATTTTACAAATGAGCGTCGAGCCAACTTCAATCCTCTATTAATAAGTGCTATTCTCATGAAATCATGGACTAGAGAGGGATTGCCGCATACCTAACGACTGCTTGATGACCTCTAAATTTACTTAGACTGGAAAAAAAATAGAATAAGGGGGAAATGAGAGATTTGCTAGTGGAAATTAAGTTCGACTCTAAGGAAGAGACGATGCAAAGAGCAAAACAGAATACATACCCTTAAATGAACCCCTTAGAAATTGAAATTTGATCATCTGAGATATTTCTTCGAGCCTGAGATTGTCTTTAGACTCCCAACTATATCCACTTTCCTTACAGGAAGAACATTATGAAATCATTTTACTATAACCACGGGAACAGGTTTAGACTGCTTCGGCACCTATAGGAAATCATTCGAAAGCTCTCAAAGATTGAACCCAGACGGCAGTGGGCTTTAGTACGCCCGCATATTTTGACTGAAGGGACGTCTTACCTTTTCTTTCTATATATAATACTGTCATCCCAAGCCGTGTGCATGTTCCTCCATACCTCTTTTTCAGCAATTTCTTAAACCATCAAAGTTCTAATTATCTCCTCAATACCTTTTTTCAGTGAGAGCCAATTTTAATCCAGAAGCTATTACGACTCTATGGTGCCTTCATTGAAATCCCTATAGAAGAATGCATGTCATCTACTTTGTACTCTGATAATTAGGAGATCTCTAGATTGCCAACAGCCTAGAATTCAACAAGTGCAGCAAACTTATAAAAATTGATAGGTTTTACACTTCTACTACTGTTACCACACTAATTAAGTTGTCAGATATCATTCGGTTGCAAAGCTTGAACATGTTTCACTTTCTACTTATCTTTTTCTTTGCAATTAACTAAAGACATTATGTTATAGCAATATTCCTCCAAGCTCTGGGTTATGATGCTTGCCTCCCCCATACCTTATCTACACTCAAAAAGAAAAGAAACTCTATAAGATATCTCATCGCCAAGTGGCAAGTGAAATGCAAATCACACCCCCAACCCCCGAAAAAAAATTAACTTTAGCGCTAAGTGCTCAATGAGCCAATTGAGGGGGGGGGGTAACCTTACTTGATGTAAGGAAAATTTATACAGGCCATTATACCGAAATGAAACTGAATCAGCACAATTCTTGGGCTTCAGCACCACAATATGTAGCCAACTCAGCCAAGCCTTGATCAAACTAATCGGCAAAATTTTGCATGCGAGAAGTTTTTTTCTGGGACTTCTGCTTTTGTGCCCGTGGGTTACAAAACACCATTAACATGGTTTTATGTAGCATATGTTTTCCCCCCAGTAAAATAAGTTAAAACAATTCGAAGTAATAAAAGCTAAAGATTGTATTAAATGCTTGCTACCAAGCCTACCATGCTTCAAATGCGTTGAAGTACCATGTATACTAATTAACTAGTTAAAAAACCAACCTTACCTGAGTAGTAAAGTGTCTGTGTCCAGGAGATAAAGTACAAGAAGCTCGGCCGATTGCCCTTTCAAGCATTAATCTCATAGACTTCTCTTGATGCAAATGCATCTGAAGTTTTTTAATCTGCAGTAAGTTTAACAGCCATCTCAGGAGAACTATAATGAAGTAAATGTGCATCAATTAAACATGATATACAGGGGAAAACTTCAAAAGGGCGTCTACTCGTGTTAGGCAGAGTTATATGGAATTACAAAATGGTGATACAACAACGAACCAGCAAGCATACAAATTTTGAAGAAAGAGAAGCATGTACAACAGCGATGTATAAACATGATAAGCTCAAAGTGACATGAAATTAGCACAAAAAAGATTAAAATAATAAGTTTCTTGTTGATTAAACATTTATCTTATATACATTTGGCAACAAGACTATCTTTGTACGTCATTGCACTACATGACACTTATCAAGCTTCAGATGTAGAAGATGAGCTAGTTTGCCTACTGAATATCAGTTCGTAACTATGGTACAATAAAAGTAGGAGCTAACAAGATTTAAAAAATTGTACATGTAACCAAAATGATAGAAGCCCAAAGCTAATTTATGACATCCTCATATGGGATATATCCATGCATGTTTCTAAAAGGTTTATTTATATATATGCAATATACAGTTTGGGGTCAAAAAGTATTCTTCCGTCATTTTCTAAGGAAGCTCGATGATCCAATGAAGCATTGCTAGTGTCACTTGACAATTGATCACTGGAATCTTGAACGAAATGAGATCTCTCAATACCCTGCAAACTCTGATTCATAATAACAAGCGATGCTCCATAAGAAACTAACCTCTCAAAAAACTAGGGTGAGTGAAATTACGGTCTCATCTCTTTAACTTCAACGCAGTCCTTTCCGTTGCAATATGAAGCTCCATTTCTAGCAACATTGGTGTTCCTATCTGAGGCACTGGGGGAACCATTATAATTTTACTTTTAATATGGAAGACTGGAAGTAAAAAAATTTCTAAGAAGTATAAATCATACCTCTATGAGAAAAAAAGGGGAAATGAAATAATTAAGATAGCATGAATTTGATAGACTTAAAAAAATAACCTTAAATTTAGCAACTTAAACTGCAGCTTGTATAGATTTAAGACACTATTAACAAGGCCAGGTAGTAGCTGGAATGGCTTTATATTTGCCTAAGAACAGATAGACAGAGCAACAGCTATTCAACTTACAAAAAAAAATTGAGATGGCATCTTAAGCTTTAACTGGCTTAAACAATTATTCTAACACAGGAGGGTAAAAAGAAATAGGAGAGGTTTGAAGAAAAGAAATAAAATAAACTACAATGCCTAATGTGTGGAGATCTGCAAGAGCTATGTTTGCAGAACATAAGCTCTATTTACTAAATTACATCCAGAAAACACCATCCCTTTGCTTGCCTTAATCTCTAAATGCATAATAATTAGTCCAACAATATTCGGTATTCTAATATTCCATAAAAAGTGTCATTAGGACAATCAACAACTTCAACCACATAGATGATGGCGCAAGAATTTGCAAAGTTTGCATGCACTCGATCTATTAATAATGAAAACCTCAGAAATCTATAAGCCTCAAATGCATGATGCATCCATAACTAAATCCAGTGTACGAACAATAAAAAAACTAGAACATATTACTCGTAGACTAACCAAAAAGAAACCGTATGAACCCTGAGGCTCCAGTTCAAGTGACGTATTGTCGTAATGTCAGTTGAAGGCTATAACTTTTTAAACAGTTGAGAAGTTCAAAACAAAGTAGTTTAAAAATTATTAGCCAATTTTTTCCCCTTACGTGGCTGAAAATCCGAGATACATTAGACTAATTGGGGGAAGTCTCAAAGTTCTAGCCACCGATGCAGTAGAATTGAAAGGAATCGACAGTTAAAACCTCTTATGTATATTCCAACATAACCATGTGGAAAGGCCAAGAAGAATAACCAGCCATTTTATTAAAAGAAAATATCAAGGTTTCAGAAATGCATCACATGGATATGGGCATTCAAATATCATGAGTGCATCATAATTAGAGCAGCAATAACTTCAGGCACTTAGTATATATGCAACCATTAAACTCACAAACTTCTCTTGTCTAGAGAATCCTTCAAGCATAAAGCCCTAGAAATCTATAAATGCAACTAATAAATCTACTAAATCTACCCAATCTACCCAATCGACACCAAATATCTTACTCATGGCATAACCCTAATTGGAAATCATTGCATTATCAAAAGATCGCTTTCCAATTTAGACTCCTTAAAATGAACTTTTCTTAAAACAGGATAAAAAAAATAAATTTAAAGTTCCTGGTTAGGCTAGTTACATTAATCAGACTATACTAATCACTAGAAAAAACTAAAATTTGGCCATTTTTAAAGAAAAGGGGTAATAAGGGTAAACTCTATCAAAATAAAGAAAACCCAGATCTCACAAATCCTTAGAAACTAAATCACCCAAATAATAATAAAAAAAAACCCTGAAATTGTTGAATGAAATTAGAGTCTGGTGTCCTTAGAGTCTGAGGACAATGTGTACTCTCTCACTCTCTCTCTCTTCACGCTGTATGAGGAAGAGGGAGAGAGGTCTTTGAATGAAGGAGAGAAATCAGTCGATACTTGAATACAGGGCCGGTGGGTCGGTGGAATTAATACTGCCCTGAAATTGTTTTTACAAACAACCCCTGAAATTGTTTTCATGTTTGTGTGTACTGTGTAGCCCTATGTATTTTTTTGGGATGTTTTTCCAGTTTTTCCACACACACAATAAAAAAAAAACGCCAGAAGGTTTCAAAACCATGTCATTAATTATTGGTGCCAGCCACCGCCGTATCGGTATAAAAATTACAACATTTCCAAAATTACCCTCATTTTTATTTTTCCGCGTTTAATCTTAACCAAATTACTAAAAAACCGACCGGCGCCGCTGCCATCTCCACCCGCCATCCTCCATGACCTCCCCCAACCCATGCCTCCTCTCTCCCAAACATCTAGCCCTCGAACCGCCCTCCCCAAAAACATGGTCTCCCTCGCAACTCTCGACTTGCCCCCCTCCCTTCCCCATTGCCTTCCCCACCGTCTCTCTTGGTCATCACGGCATCCCCTTTCCCTTTTTGCTTCATCCTCTTACTCCCAAGTGGCACCCTCCTTCATGCCCTTGCTATCCCCAACTCCTCCCTCATCACTGTCGCGGCCTCCGGCCACCTCCCATCCACTTCCACCGTCGGCTACCTCCTCCACCGCTCATGAATTATCTAATAAACTAATTAATACGACACCTGATAATTAAATCAAGGGCAAACTTGTCATTTACTATTCGAATAAACCATGTTAAAGATTGACCGCTAGCCGTGAAAGTTTTTCGTAATTTACAAACTTTTTGGTGGTTTCTTAAAAACTGTCCAAACTTTTGCTGAGTTTAATGATCTTAAGCATTATTTTGCATGTACATGCACCTTTTGCAAGCTTCAAAAGCTAAAATAGACTAAACCACCATAAATGACGTAAGTGGTTCTAGATTTCGTGATATTTTTTATTTTCTTAAACTAAGTATATTGCAAGCTTCAAAAGCTAAAACAGACTAAACCACCATGAATGACATAAGTGGTTCTAGATTTTGCGATATTTTTTATTTTCTTAAACTAAGTATATTGCAAGCTTCAAAAGCTAAAATAGGCTAAACCCGGTGAACTCTTGCGGTTCCGACGTGCCCAGAGGCCAGAGGCGAATCCGTTCACGGTCCTACGGACCAACACCATTCGAAGGTGGATGACATAAGTGGTTCTAGATTTCGCGATATTTTTTATTTTGTTAAACTTAGTATATTCATTAGGTCATAGAATTACAAATTTATATTTTGGAATTGGCTCCGTGGATTGAACTTGCGACCTTTTATTTGGGAGAGAAAATTGGTACCAACTGAGCTAAGTCCAGTTGATATAGAATTACAATTTGGTAACCCCTCTTCACTCTGCATTAAAACAACATAGACAATAAAGATGATCATTTTTTTTGGGACAATTAGCCATTCAGGGTCATGAGTTTAAAACATTGCATCATCATTCTCAAAATAAAGCTATCATTAATCATCACATATTGACCGATTATCAAGAAGAAGGATTTCAAAATACACGGCATCTATTCTTAACACATACCAATCAAGTATCGTTTTTCCTGATACACCTACTCATACGCACCTCATCCGTTGGGGTTTTTCTCTCTTTTGGCATGACAGACTTCCGGCTGAGAGGCCTGAGATATAGAAGGAATATAAGGAAGTGGAGCATAAATCCTAGAAATCAAAATTCAAGCAAAAAGAAAGACCAAACAGACCTGAACCCGACAACCAGCCCACATCTAACAGGCTAATATGATACGGGCTTACACAATCTCAATCCTAACGGGCCATGCCCGACCCATATAAAACCCTGATTTATCTCATCCTTCTCTCTTTATTCATTCACGCGATCCAGTTGAAAATTCTCAAATCGACGCCGGGAGCTGCCGCCGATTCTTCACGAGTTTTCGATCTGCAGGTATGCGTCTCTTTGGATTTCTACTTTCTCTGATCTTTACTCTGCTAGATTTAGATCAATTTCGAAGATAAAGTATCGCGTTGCTCAAACCCTAAACCATGATCCTTTCCTTTTTTTGGGGGAATTTTGAGCTAATTAGATAAAGTTTGATGTGGGAATTTGAAAGCCACGATATGAATCTTGAACATCGTTTTGATGTCTTTGAGTGATGTTTCACTGTCAACCATACACAAACTCTCCTCGCGGAGATTGACCCTGAGGTGGAGCGAAGAACCCTAGGCACCAGCTCGGCGATTAGTTTCGGTAAGTTTACCCATTTGGATCTGATTTGAATTGATTCTCACGAATCTGCCCTAATATGTTCTATGGATCTTAGAAGTATTTTTACATAGAGATCTCAATTTCATAAGCTTCGATATCAAGTGATTGCTGCAAATCTGACTGTGTGAAGTAAATAGATGCCTTTCATCGCTTAATCTATCTCTGTTCCAATGATTTATAGGTTTACGAATTTTGTGCAGAAATCCCAGTTCTAGGTTGTGAGTATTGCATGAAGATAGGTCAGATGAGAAGCTTGGTGTTTAGGTCAGGGATTAGATTTAGGAGGATTGTAAAGTTTCAAGGTAGGAAAGTATCCACTATTCACATATATGTTATAACTTACGTGAAAATCCTGTCACACGGGGGACATATAGGTAAAACAACAAATAGTATTTTATTGCTTAATTTAGTAAGTTTAAATCTATGAAATCGTCCAATTTGTAGAAATTTCTTTTAGCTGCCAAAATTTCTAGGAGTTTGTTTATTGGTGTGGTGAATCTCAGAAGGCGAAGTAACTATGGGAGAGAAATATCATGTACAAAAAGTTATTAAATTTGCTCGATATGGATAGGATAAATTTTTGTGAGTTTGTTTGTTGGCTCGGAATGCGAAGAGAACTCAAAACACCTATTTTCTAACTCCCTTATGAGCCCGTCGGTAAAAAAAGGGTCAGAAACTGCATTAGATTTTGGGCTCCACTACTTTTCCCTCATAGCACCGAAGGGAAAACCAGGGTTGATAAAGTGTATCCTAATCAAGCAAGTATATAGATGATCGAAAGTCACAATGGTATGCCGAGTTAGACTTTGGTAGCAAGCCAGACATTTTGACATCCTGTGGGGAGGCGGTTGTGTGTTCCTTACCTTTACGAGCGGCCAAAGCCCGGGGGGAGTGTCGTGCGGCATAATAACGGACCCTAAGGGCAGAAAAGAATTTTCAGTAATTACTCAGCCGCAGAGAGGAATTAAGTTTTATAGAATTTATTATATGTGGAATTGAAGAGACTTTCAAATTATGAAACTAGTTTGATAGGATCTTTCATGCAAGACTTTCACATAAGTTATGTTGATCCATCTTGAGTACATAAGAGGTTCGTATACAAAAGGATGCATGACTCTTGGCTCATAATTATCACAGCCGTTTTTTACCTTGATTCCTGGTTTCATTATCCTTTATAATGCCCGATGGAAGTTAGATCTTGTTGAATGAAATTATAGCTTTGATTGATGGGAGAAGTCTTATAATCTTGAGCGTGTATTTGTTTAAAAGAGTTTGGAAATATATTTCAATTCATGTTTAAATTTATGAAACTTTTTTTGCACACCTAAGGATAGTTGGGTAACTAAAGATTAATTTTCAGTCTCATAGAAAGTTCAAACTACAATAGCATTCAATTTACAAAATTACAGTCTCAGTCATGATTTTTTTTGAGGTATGTTTATTGTTTACATACCATAAGAATTTTATGCAGGGGAAGTTGATATCTTCTGTATATGGACCCGGCTTTGAAGGAATTAAGTTTGATGGAATGCATTTGATATGGAGAAATTTTCCCGTTAAAGATTAGTATTTTGCACGTGTGATGCATGTGCGTATGTACAATACCCTATTTGCTAATTGGTAAATAACATGGATAAGATGGAATGGGTGCAGATAAAAATATTGCAGTAGTTAATACCAAACCATTCTGCCAATGACATATTAAAACTGCAACTAAACTTGCATGGTTCTAGATACGGATAGATAAAAGAGTTATTACATTTCTCCTACTTTAATGTAGGAATTGATTTAATTCAAAAAAACAAACATATTAGTATACGTTAGTTTGAATTCTGTTTTGTTAAATTTTATATGGAGTTCTACATCTTAACAGAATTGAAGACGAAATAGCTGCATATCAAGATATGTTTACAAAAGAGTTGCATGATGAGGAGTTTTAAACAGAGTTTGAATCTTAATAATTATCATGGTTTGATAATCCTAAACTCTTACATCTTTAGCAATGACTAAATTCCAGGAACTACATATCAATGAAAAAATTGATTTGTCATCAATACCAGACAACACAATTCTGCCTTGCAACAACATTCCTTTTGCTCTAATTATCATTAGCAAGCAATTTATATTTCATAATGAGCATTATCTAAGCAATTTGACCTTCAAATTGAGAACCAGATATAATAAACATGTAGTGTTGCACGTATACATACAAAAACGCACTAACAAAAAAATATTAACTAAATATGTAATCTCTTTAGTTTTTTGGGCGTCCGAACACTTATTTCCATGGACATTAAAAAACATGAATATAATCTGTTTTGCATCAAAAAAATGCATATATGATATTGATAGGAATTAAACAAGTCCTTAAGCTGATCTTTGATTAAACACTTCTTGATCCTCATATATTATAGAACAAGTTCTATTTATCATATTTCTACCATTAGCAATTTAATGAAAATGCATGGTGTTTCTAACTTCTTCCTCCAACCAAGTTATACTTATACCGGACCTTTCTCTCACATGGTTTCCTCTTTATCTAAGATATATAGTTTTTATCCCATAGCTAATACATATATTTTTTCTTTAATTATCATTAACAATCCAGAGTTTTGCAAGTTTATGATGTCCAAATACCATTGTTATACTTATAGCACATTTATCTTTGCTTGTTTACCAAAAATGATATTGTTTTTAAAAAAACCACCATATATCTTTTTCAACACAAACCATTAACACAGTGTTAAGTGTCAACTTCATATGTATAAAGTCGTTTAAGATCATATAAGCAAAATTGCAGGCATCCATTATACATTAATTCACAAGCACATGAATGGGAAAAGAATTTTATACTCCTAGTTTCAATCGAATATTGCAATATTTATTTTATTCACCGATGCAAAAAGGGAGCAAGGAAGAAAAACAAATAACCTAAATATTAAAATATTCTGTGAAATATAAAAGAAATATTTAGGAAAAACATGTACTTTGCTTCTGGGTTAAGCTATGATCAAAATGGCCTCCAGAACCATTACATCCAGGAGCAACCATCAATCCAGTCAACCTATCAAGAGAAAAACATTTTTTCATGTACACAAGATTTCATAGTTTCGCCTCCATAAAAAGTTCGCACAAATTTAACTTCATCCCATAAAAACTTCCAACGAATTTTTCTTTATCAATGCCAAACTTATTTTTAATCTTCTAGAAAACATCGCCTGCTAGGCTACTATCATGTCTTGCTTGATGGTGTTGTACTTTCAAGTTAATCTTTAATTCCTTCATCTTCACTGGACCAACATCTTGATTGAACCCATAAAATTTCGCAATAGACTTCATATCATACACGTTATCTAAAAGAGTCTTGACTTACCATAAGAACTTATGCAATGTATTTGGAAGTGGTGACAGACTCAACAAATAGACAATGTAAGCCAGATGATACGCTTAAGGAAAAGCCACCCATTTTGTTTTATTACGGCTGCAAGGTACCATCAAATTGAGCCACAACAATCCTATTAGTGTTGTGTCCACTCTATCTCTCCTACCTTTTTATTGATTCTACTCGTCGCTAATAGTTTAATTAAAGTTGATGCATAGAGGTCGACGACATAATCAAATTCTCTAAAATTAATTTACCATAATTTTGAAGATTCGCCCTTTTCATCATATGTATGTCCACTCCATTTCGTTTATTTTATCTTATGAGTATCTCCACACAATCTTTTCTACTTTTTTTTATTGATTCTTCTCGTCGCTAATAGTTTGAGCGAAGTTGGTGCGTAGAGGTCGACGATATCAAATTCTCCAAAAGTGACTGACCGGAATGTGAAATCATCATAACTCAAATATGATCTTTTCTTGCTGTAGATCAAAAAGAAATCACGACCGCTTTGACCAATTCTTGGATTTACTCTTCATTTATCAACATATTGGTCATTAACGAAATTTAGAAAGATTCAAACATTTAGAACTGCTTCAAGAGGAATTTTTTCAAACCGAAAGAATGTGGGTATTTAATCGAACATATATAAATCAGTTTGCTTTGGAAGTTAATCAAAAAGATGCGGACAATACTTGATCCTAATGAGCAGACGATGAAATCTTGCTCCTCACAATACAAATAGTATAGGAGAAAGAAGAAATCACAACCGAAGATCCAAAAGATGGGGCCTTCACCATTATGTTGCGACTAAACGCTAAACAATCGTAGATAGATCAGACAAAAAAGCTATACAAGGATCAAAAAAGCAATCTAGATTTTGAAACCCGAAAAAGAAATAAATGATTCATTATAGAATAGGTTTTCTTTAATTTAACAAAGATAAAATTAATCGAAGAGATAATACCTTAATTCATAAAAAGGGAGGAAAAAGGAAAAAATTACAGTTTACTGGAAGATTATGATTGGGGCTAACGCAAGCGCAACAACTCGTCTTTCCACTATTGAGAGTGGGTGGTTGTCACTTCTTTGTGAAGCCAGCCTCAAATGGTCCCCTTCACTTCAAGACACGTGGTTTAAGGCCTTCATCCGAGCTTTATGAATCACTATCTAATTTGGAATAATTAAGTCAACATAGAGCGCAATGTACCTGCCACCTAGTCACAATCACATGGCACAACATCTCACCGTTTTATTTCCTTAGTTACAACTTTACGCTGCTGAGTTCGGCTGATGGGAGAGGTTAACTTAAAAGAGTAAACATTCAGTGTATACTCTGAAATGTCTTAGAAAGTGGTGATGAAGTCAACAACTCGACAATGTCAGCCAAATGACATGCCTTATGAAAAGTCATCGACTTTGTTTTTCTTCTGCAAGGATTAATTAACTTGTCCTCTAGTAATCTCGAAACCAACAATGCATCGCTTCGTTCGCTTTGAGTATTCTTTTCTCTAAGTTGGTTCTTCTCTTTTCTAATATCTTGATTGAATTATGTTTGCAGGGGTCGATTTTTCCCTCAGGACTAGCTTAAATTTCTTGTGTTTACATATCTCATACATAAACTCTTGCCAGTTTCATAGAAAAGTAGCATGACATTTCTCGAAGATTACAAGCCTAATAGTATATGTACTTAATTATTCTACCCCCTATATATATGTATATTTGTATATGTATATATGTATATCTATATGTGTATTTGTATGTGTATATCTGTATGTGTATGTGTATATCTGTGTGTGGTTGTCAGAAACCGAGGATGATGCTTATTTAGTAGAAAAAACATGCAGTCGCTTTTGCAAATAAATAAACTGAAATCAAATGAGCAGCCATTCTGTGTTTTCAAGACTTCGCAGGATAACAAACATCATTGTGCTGTAGTTTGTTGGTTATAACTTATTACTTCCTTGGCAAGCAATAATATACCTAGAGGACAATTTATATTTTGGGGAAAATTGCTAGGGTTTCGTCCTGGAGCATAGAGGAGAGACGAAACCTTCCCTTGAAGCGTACGCTTCATTCGTGAGGCTCTATTGAGGCGGACAAAGCATACTCTTCAATCACGAAGCGTCTTGAAGCTTATTTTGTTTGGAAAAAAGCAGAAAAAGCTTAAAATCTAATCTGGATCGTGGATTTTGTCTTTTAGATTGCAAGTTGCCAGCAAAATCGAGATTAGGAGGCGAGAATCGAAGGTGCTGCCCAAGTTGGCAGCGAGATCGAGGCAAGAAGGTTAGGATCAAAGGTGCTACGTAAGTTGGCAACAAGATCGAGGCTAGAAGGCGAGGACCAAAGGTGCCGTGAGAGAAAGTTTCGTTCTTCCATTATTGGCAGCGCAAGGAACCCATGTGAGAAAGCACTAGGTTTTTTTTTCTTTGTGGTGCTGTAACAAGAAAGTTACAAAGGGATAGGTTATTGGGTTTGGGCTAATAAGCCAGTACATAACATTTCAAATTTTCTTCTTCTCTGTTCTTACACAAGTAAACAAAAATTCAGTAGTTTATTGATAATTTAAAAATTAAAACTACACTATAAAATCATATTATTATTAAATATTAACTAACACCCATAATTTATTATGTTAATGACATCTTTGATTTGGTATATGACTCAAGTAAGATCATAATATTATTTTATATTCTGAATTTTCTCTATTTATTTATATTTATAATTAATAAAAATACAAATAACGTGAAACTTATGCCTTTCGTCTCGAGGCCAACGTCTCACCTAGCCAAGAATCGAACGCTTCGCCTCATGCCTCCGCCTTTTAAAACACCGATTTATACACCAGTTTCAATATCATCATAACCATCCTTAGATGATGTACCAAGTCAAATAGAAGGTTAAGTTTAGGAATGGATTTAGAGGAAGCCTACCAATATAGAGGGATACAAAAATAGAAAATTGTTGGTTCGACTAAATGATCCACAATGAAGATAAAAGGAGGTAAAGGAAACTTGTTGATACGATTTGGAGATGTAATACAAGAACTAAAGGAGGTAAAGAAGTGTCTATAATCCAATGGTGCATTTTATAAGAGAATTGAGATGGCAGGGGATACAAAAAGGTTTGTTCTAACACTAAGTCCGATCTTAATTTCAAGGGTAAATTTTATGAAGCACCATCGAACTTTTATGAGTTAAAGAGCACGATTAAACTTTAAAAATAACATAATTAAAACTTTCTTCGGGATATTTCATCAAAATATGTCAAATTCGCTTCATTTTGAGGCTATTCAATCCATGTACGAGGTTATTCTGGGGTTATATAATCTACTAATTTCTTAAACAAGTTAACCGAATCAACACTTTTAGACAACATTGCTAGTTCAAGGCGGTTTATCGCATTTTTAAAGTTCAATGATGCCATATAAAAAAACCTTGAAAGTTTGATAGTGCTTTATAAAATATACTCTAATTTCAATGCAAGCTTGATAATTTTTAGAGCGAAAAATGATATTTGTTTATGGATAAGCCAAGTCTCTTTTTGTTATTAACATTTGTTCAAAGTAAAAATAGCAAATGATGGGACTTTAAAGATAGTCACATATTGGAAACAACAAAAGAAACTCATGGGTATAAAATATAAAATGGGTCATACCTCACCAAGGCTTTGGTCTTATTGTTGGAACCCACTAATCATTAAAAGCATATCTGTAATAGCCCATCACTTCTCCAATTTTTCACTAACTTTAAATTCTACTCTATTTTAAAAATAAGTCCCACATTGGAGCATGGGGGTATAAAATATAAAATGGGTCACACCTCAACAAAGCTTGAGTCATATCGTTGGAACCCACTTATATCAAAAGCCCGTATACACATAAATAAAATATTTAATCGCCCCTCTCAACTTTAAATAATCAAAATTGAAACAACATTCACAAACTTATATGGCATTTACTTGTTAGAGAGCCATTTTGGTTATGATGTCTCTCTAATACAATATGTTTGGGACTAGTGGGTGTATAATTTCAGCCGTGTTTTTTGAATTTATTATTAAGAAATGGATGATTTTCTGGAGTATTATTCATTTCATCTATATCCATGATCTTCTTACACACACATGTAGATGGTAATCTCAAACCAAGTCAATCAGGGTTAAAGCTAACCAGGAAGACAAGTTCACATTTTTTTGAGTAGTTGACTGATCTTGGCAAAGCGTTGGCAGTTAAATCAAAGCAAATATAGTTTCAAATAAAACTTTATTTTTATCGGTACTGTTTCAACACAATGGCATGCAAGCACCTGCAGAAACATTTGTTTTTCTTCCTCTTTTTCAAAAGGGTCTGTAATTGATAATGTATCTGATATGTAAACAGTTAAATATCTAATTGTAGATTCTCATGATATCAACCGTTTGTTCTAAGTATAGGAATATGTTAGGATTTTCGCTAGGCATGTAAGGAAGACAAGCAAAAATAAGAATATGCAATATCAATATTTAACGTGGTTCGACCAACGGACTACAACCACAGGGCAAATATGAGAATTTATTCATTAATGATCAAGAATACCGGTACATTTTATATTCTCTCTCATCTCTCTTTACATCTCAACGCTCATACAAACACAAAAACCACTCATGTTAAATCCCTCCACCTTCACCTATGGATTACCACCCTTCGCCTCTACCTTTATCTTTTCATGCAAACACAGATTACTTTTCTGGTGCTCCACCTTCACTTGTGGATAATTACCCTTCGCCTTCGTCTTCTATTCTTCTTCATGTCTGGTCACTTTTCTTTGATGAGACCCTTCTCTATTTATAACACAAAATAATAAAATTCATACTCCAATTAGGATCTCATCAAATCTTCAATACAAATCTTCAAATATCTCTTCACAAATTTTCAAACAAATCTTTCCATAACAAGCCAACATCGTCGACAGATGTCTGAAACTCAAGCGCTCAGATGTCTTTCTACGCTCTGTTTTTCTGAACACTTCTTCAGACGTCTGACGCCCAAAGCTCTATGGCTCATACGTCTGACGCCCAAAACTATTGAATACTATCAATTTTGTAACATAATATAAAAATATCATAAGGTGAATGAACATGTTTTTTCCAGAGAAATTGAGGCGGTACATATGTCAATGGTTGCTAATTAGTTTCTAAGTACTTATCTTGTATGCCTTTGGGAAGGATAGTGGGGGACAAAGTAGCAATAATACCTTCTTCCAGAGCAGTTAAGTTGGGAGTTTATCTCTATACCTTATAAATAGCAATAAGTGTGCTCAATTGGATTTAAATAGTGCTATTTTTTTTAATCAGAAAGGGATTGAACAAGCTGAAATATATACCAAGCTCAATTTTGAGTTTGACCAAAAGTCTCTTTGCATATTTGTAATTTTTTTATATGACAATTTTGTGAATTCTAATGCACTCCAGGTATATTTTCAACTGCAACTTTTCCTTGCATTAGTTTATTCATTTAATTTTTAGCTTACTGCTGCCATGCAATCATATCTATATTGTGGTATTACTGAATTAATCTTGCAGAACTATTTTCCTTGCATTTTAATCCTGTTTAAATTTTTTTGCAGGAACAGTGTCTTCAACCATGCAATCATCATACCTCCCTGCCAACACCAACTCACTAGACCAGGCCCGAGAGGCCAAAGATCCCTCCGAGTCAATTTCCATTCTCTACCGTATCCTTGAAAATCCTTCATCTTCCTCTGAAGCATTGCGCATAAAAGAACAGGCAATCTCCAATCTCTCCGAGCTCCTCACCCAAGAAAAGAGAGCCGAGGAGCTGAAGAATCTCCTGACTCAGCTTCGTCCCTTTTTCTCTCTAATCCCAAAGGCGAAAACTGCCAAAATTGTGAGAGGAATCATTGATGCTGTTGCTAAAATACCTGGAACATCTAATCTCCAAATCTCTCTCTGCAAAGAAATGGTAGAATGGACTCGTGCTGAGAAGCGAACATTCCTTCGACAAAGAGTCGAGGCTCGTCTTGCTGCTCTTCTCATGGAAAGCAAAGAATACACCGAAGCCCTAACTCTTCTCTCGAACCTCATCAAAGAAGTCAGAAGGCTAGATGACAAACTTCTTTTGGTTGATATCGATCTCTTAGAGAGCAAGCTCCATTTTTCTCTGAGAAATCTACCAAAGGCCAAGGCTGCACTAACTGCTGCAAGAACAGCTGCTAATGCTATATATGTACCCCCAGCACAACAAGGCACCATCGATTTACAGAGCGGGATCCTTCACGCTGAGGAAAAAGATTACAAGACTGCTTATAGCTATTTCTTTGAAGCATTTGAAGCTTTCAATGCTCTTGAGGACCCTAGGGCAGTTTTTAGCCTCAAGTACATGCTTTTGTGCAAGATAATGGTGAGTCAAGCCGATGATGTTGCTGGTATAATCTCATCAAAGGCCGGCTTGTCATATGTGGGCCCCGATGTGGATGCTATGAAAGCTGTTGCTGATGCACACTCGAAAAGGTCGTTGAAGTTCTTTGAAACGGCTCTCAGAGATTACAAGGCTCAGTTGGAGGAAGACCCGATTGTTCACAGGCATCTTTCTTCTTTGTACGATACTTTGTTGGAGCAGAACTTGTGCAGGTTGATTGAGCCCTATTCGAGGGTGGAGATTGCTCACATCTCGGAGATGATTGAACTGCCTATAGATCACGTGGAGAAGAAGTTGTCTCAGATGATACTCGACAAGAAGTTTGCAGGGACTTTGGATCAAGGTGCGGGTTGCCTTGTGATCTTTGATGATCCTCAGCCCGATGCTATTTTTCCTGCGACGCTCGAGACTATCTCTAATATCGGTAAGGTTGTGGACAGCCTCTATGTTAGGTCTGCTCGCATTATGGCCTAAGTCCTGCTTTATTCGTATTCAGTACTTTGAGTGCTAGAACTATCATAATTCATTTTATGCGTGGATTTCCTAAATATCTTTTAAACTTGTTTTACTTGTACACTTTCCCCCTTAAATTCTTGCTTTGAATTCTCACAGCTCTAGGCTTGTTAATTTTAAGTACAAATATGACTGTTTTAGACCAAGCCATCTAAGGAAAGTGCAGTTTATTTAAGATTTCAATTTGATGGTTCTATTGAATTATGTACGTAAGCTGTTTAGTATTGTTTGTCATATTGTTTCGATCTGAAGCTTCGAAATCCTATTAGCAATGCCTGAAAGCTTTCTTGGGTGCGAAATGGCTTCATGCATTCGGGGTTGGTTATGCAAGGATTTCATGCAATCTTTAGCTTATCTTGTTTTATTTCTGTTCTCAGATGATGCCATTTTAAGATGTATTTGTTGTATTTGCTGTCGATGATGAAAGCTTATCTTGTTTTATCTTGTTTTTGAATGTGTACCATCTCCTTTTTGTAATGCCAATCATTCTCCTTTGATACAGCATCACCTTGCAATATATTTTTTTTAACCTTTTTCACTAGAGTGAACCAATGTTTACTAATGCTGCATTATCTTGTTTCTCAGAAGAAAATTGTTAATTGTATGTTCACTATGTTGAACTACTCTTGATAAGTGAAATTTAGTTGAAATTTTATCATCATAATTGGCAATGATAAAATAATTTGTAAAGCCCCGAACCTTTGTTTATCCAAACAAAAAGGGTCATCTCCATATGTGAGAATAGTTGCATCATGGAATATCATAATCCAAACGCTCTTTCAAACCGAATAATTAGAACAATCCTGCCTGACTCACACGAGTAGACTTCAGGAGTGCTCTAGCATCCCCGCTCATTAATGGTAAAAAGTTACACTTTTGATAAGATAATCCCCTATGAGATAGGGTTTGTGTAATTAATTAACAGGAACAGTCTAGATATCTTATAGAAAACCTCAATTATGCATAATCTCTCCCCATGATCAGCAAGAAACAAAACACTCATAACCACTACTTGTAAATATATATTTTTTGTATCTTTATTTAATTATTTTTGAGATTTATGCAAATCACACAACTAGGCATGAGATGACTCTCCTTGCCAATTCATAGGGCTGGAAACATGTGAAGCATCGCCCCCCACTCCTCCCCCCACCCCTCCCCCCACCCAAAAAAAAATTATAGAGTGATAATTATCAAGTAAAGAAGTCGAAAACTAGGCCGGGGTTATGGTTGGTGTTGAAGATTTTATTTGTACATGCAATCCCCCCCCCCCCACCCACTCCACACATGCAAATATAAAATAAAATAAAATAAAATAAAATAAATTAAATTAAAGAGGGAAAATTATCAACATAAAAAAGTCGAAAACCAGGCAGTGGTTGTGGTTGGTGTTGAAGATTTTAATTGTGCATGCAATTCAATAGTTCATGTCATATGTCAGAGTTTATGAAATAGCATCATGGCATCGTACACAATCAAATATCAAATTATAATACCGCAAGTATACGATACGCTTGTAGCTAACCGGCAAATACGGATCAATCTACAGGGAAAGGTACACTTTAGAAGAATACGTCTTGAGTTAGAGAAGAAATGGGTTTTGAATGTCGGTTGTTACTTTATCGTGAAAATATGGAATTATAGTAGAAATACGATATTATAGACAAGTACTTAGACTTCGGTTTGGTAGAATGAATCATGGCTATACTCTTCTCTTTTTCTCTTGATTTAAGAATACTCCCATTTACAATTTGAGTTTAGAAGAATGAAATATCCCAACTAATCACAACGGATTGTTAAGCATGTTTCGTCAAGTTAAACCAAGTGACAAATGAGAGATGGAAAATGATGTGAATTAGTTTTAAATTGATAAGTGAGGTTATGTAAGTATGGGGGATATTCTAGAGATTTAATTTAACCATTTAAAACCATATTTCCTGTCAAATAATTCACCGAACACTTTGTCGATTCAAACCTAATTCTTAACCTCAAGTCTCATGTTTACAAAAACGGTGTCAAACAATTATAGGATATGTGCTAGAGGTTTAAGTTAACCATTGAAAGACACATCTCCTGTCAAGCAATTACCACCACTTAGTAAACATTAAACATGTGTTTATTATTTAAGCTTTGTTAATCAAAAGAAGAAGATAGAAGCAAACCATTAATTACCATATCTTCCTATTGCTTAGACTACTAACTAATCATATCCATAACAAGTAAATCAAATAAAAAGTATGAAATCATAATAAAAATTGCAATAAAAGTAAAGCAAGGCTAAAAAATACTAAACCATAACCATGTTGCACCATAACCATGTTGGAATTTTAGAGTACACTAGGTTGAGTTCAATGACCTCAACCTAACCTTGCAAGCTTAACAATGGAGTTTGCAAGATGGAGAAGAAGCAAAGAGCTCATGATTAAGCTAGAAAACCGAACTATTCTCTTTCTTTTCTCTAAAAAATCCTCCCCTTGCTTCACCCTTGATCTGCTATTTATAGAGAAAGTTTCAGAGCAATCTTGTATGGTCAAACCAATGTGGATCCCACCATAGAATTTTTCTCCTTTGCCGACATGATTTGGAGTTAGCATGGCCGCAAATTTGCGGCCAAAACCTTCGTTATGGCCGTAAATTTGCGGCCATATTATTGAGTTAGGAGCTCTATTTTATGTGGTGTTCTTCATTCAATTTATTCTCATTTTTCATGTACAAAGAATTTCACAATTCATCCAAAATTGCTCTCAGGTTCTTTGGTCAATGAATTAGGCTCGGTTTGAGTTTTACATCCTCCACACAATATTTTCAACATAATTAAAGTCTTCTTACTGTTCAAAACAATAGCTTGTTGAATTTTTAGAAGCTCGTGGAATGCATATAGTGGATTTTAGTGGCCATTATACGTGTTTTGATCATTTTGTTGTCCGTCGGCCAATTGAACTTGAAATTGTATCAAATGCGCTCGTTTCGCACCAATTGGGATCCATCCCCTAGCAAACATGTAATCATGTACTCAATAGCAGTCATAGATTTAATAGCACTTGATTACTAATATAACAATACACAATGAGGTGATATTTTATGCAAATAATCGTGATGAACAAATACCCCCAAACTTATCTTTTGCTCGTCCTCGAGCAAAACTTTATTCTAAAAGAACGATAAAATCCTAACTCACTTTCGCAGGTATCGCAATTGCACTTAGCATGAGCAACAAACCGTTAAACCTCTAAGTTATCATAGAGGACGGGTTTTGTCTCGTGAGAGTTTTCAGCGGATTGCACTAACAAAATCCCAAATCAAGCTAGTTCATGCAAAATCTAAATAGTTAACGTATAATAGGAACTTAATAGGAGTAGGCACTGAAATACCTAACATATTAGTACCTCTCAGAAGACTAAACGGCATATGGACCTCAGCACATATTTGTTTTACCCTCTGTATAAAATGGAATATTTAAATCCACACAATAAATACACATGATCAGTATTATCTGTGCCCAACTAGCATATTCGCCCTACATCATCTACTATACAGAACTAAGGAATTCTCAAGCAAAATTATGTGCCAGGGTTGACACTTTAAAACTTACAATATACCAATTATGTCAATACTGAATAAGTACCAATGATTTACGCATGAATACACATGAAACAATCAGACACTCCAAGATAAGAAAATGTGCTTAAATATGAATTTGTAAACCCATAAAGATAGCCGTCATATTCGACTTTCTTTTCTTTTTCTTTCTTTCTTTACTTTTGAAATCAACCAGCTCTTTAACTGACATGAGAATTTTTATCAGAGGCCAAGATCATCTTCATACGGAGGACCGTTGGGACTTTTAACTCAGAGAAGACACTTTCTTGGCGGGTGTAGGTCAGAGACATATCCACACTGTTCCCTCCAAAAAATAAAAAAAAAAATATAGAAAGAGCAAAGCTTTGTTGAAAGCTAATGGGGCAGCGCCTCACGTGTTTCTCACGAGGGCGCCAGTGCCAGCACCAATTTTGTGGTGGCGCCGCACGTGCTCCTCACGCCGGCGCCAATGTGCAAAGCACATAAACGTTTTCTGAATAAGAATTAAATTCTTATATGGCGTTGCACATGCTCATCATGCGGGCACCAATGTGCAAAGTACAGAAGTACCCATCATAAGAATTAAATTCTTAAGTGACGTCCACATGCACAACACGTGAGCGTCAGCGCCCAAGTCAAGATTAATAGAATTAAATTCGACATGAGAATTTGGGACACTCTCTGTTTAACAGATCTGTTGGATCCAAAATCCGATGGAGGTAATAAATCATCAAAATATAGAATTAAATTCTATTAGGAGAAAATATGTCCCAAATCTTTCTAAATAAGAAAGATACTCTCAGTTGGATCAATGATCCAATAATAGAATAAAATTCTATCTTAGGAATATATTTCCTTAATCTTTCTAAACAAAAAAAAATGCTCTTTGTAAATCAGAGAACTCTTGGATTAAAAATCCAATGGTGATTAAAAAATCACCATTTTATAGAATAAATTCTGTATATGGGAAAATATTTTCCCAATCTTTTTAAAAACAAGAAAATATATTCTGTAAAACAGAAGTTCTTGGATCAAATATCCAACGGTGGGTAAAATTCCCCAAATCAATTTTGAGTCCAATTAAATCAATTAGAATCTCTCAATAAGAGATTTTCTCAAAATTAATTAACAAACCCGGCTCTGCTATATAAAGGACCCGAGACTTCAAGTCTCATAGACCAAAAAGACAGAGACAAAAAGAAGGAACCCCACATAAGCTTCTGAAAAAAAAATACAGAAAGGTTTTAAAACAACAGAGAATTTAATTCTCAAAGAGAAAGACTTCCCTTTCAAAAAAAACCTAGATAAAGAAAATACAGAGATCAAAATATCTATTTTATCTATTTTAAGGGTTTAACCCTTCTCAAAGAATTTAGTTCTTTCTCTGGATCAAAAATCCACAAGACAAGTCTTCCATAAGTTGAGAATTTAATTCTCATCGGGAATATCTTGTTCTTTTGAATCAAAAATTCAGAAAAGAATTAGGTCCAAAAGAAAAACAAAAGGAAAAAGAACCTATAAAAGAACTTAGTTCTTAAAGAAAAACCTGATTTCAGATCTTCAAAAACGAAGATCTTGATGATTATTAATGGTCAAAATGCCATTAACAAAGATTTAATCTTTAAAAAATGAAAAAAGACCAGCGTCTCACGTGTTTCCCATGTGGACGCCCTTTTAACAGCGTCTAGCGCCTCACGTGAAAAACACGCGGGTGTCCAAAGCAGAAGGCCATCGTCTTATGTGAAACACACGTGGGCGCTGAATAAAAGTGCTTAGCATTTCATATATAGCCAAAAAGGCTAAGTGCTTAGCACTGGTTGGGTAGCGCCTCACATGCTTCTCACATGGGCGCTACACAAAAAGTGCTTAGCACTTCATATACAGCCAAAATGGTTGAGTGCTCAGCACTGATTCGACAGCGTCCAGCGCCGCACGTGCTACTCACGTGGGCGCCATATAAAAAGTGTTTAGCACTTCATATGCAGCCAAAACCGCTGAGTGCTTAGCACTGATTGGGCAGCGTCCAGCGCCACAAGTGCACCTTATGTGAACGCCATAAAAAGTGCTTAGCACTTTATGATTAGTCAAAACGACTATAGTGTTCAACACTCATTAGGCAGCGCCCATAACTGAATGTTTCACATAATACCCATATGAGCGCCAAAACTTCAAATAAGTGCTTAGCAATTTTTCATAAAAATAAAGGGGCTGAACAAACAGAGCCCAAATAAGTGCTTCGCACTTTTGAGTAAAAAAAAGAAAAGACTAAGTAGAGTAAGCCCAAATTGGCTAAGTCTATGAAGTTTTCTTGCAGTTGAGCCCAAATACTCTTTTATTGGATCTTAAGTAAAAATGATTCTAAAATGTTGTTAAGTTGATCCTAGTCTCAAATAAGACTAACGTATTCTTAGCGAAAACAAACTGAGCCCAAATGCTCACTTATACATTTAAGTTGATCTTAATCTCAAACTAGATTAACGATCCTTAAATAAAACAAAATATTTTTGAACCAAAGGAATATATAACCTAAATTCAAAACCCCGTCAAGCAAACCCTTGACCCAAGCCCAAATCTAAAATATACGGATTTGGACTAATCCGCGCCCTATGGGCGACGACATAAATTAGTTTTCGTATACAATCCACAGGAAAACCAAAATAAACAAAAATAACACACGATACGAAGTGAACTGCTGGAGAAGGAGAAAGTGGTTATCGCAATGCGATAACGTAATTAACTGCAGGGGCTTGCACCTGCAGGGAAGAGCATCCCCACAATCAAAAACCCTCACAAACGAGGGAGAATCTGATGAAGTCTGCTACAACGGTCGTATCTGTCCAAACCTTCGATATATGGTGCTATACTAACTTAGTATCTTCGGAGAGATGGATGGATAAGTCCAAATAGTATCTGCCTTCAAATTCAGGCCAGATGTCCCAACGTCTCGGTCCCTGTTTTTCGGCGGTGAACAGGTTCTGGAACGCCCGGTGGGACCTTTTTCTCTTTCCACTCCACATATCGTGTGTTGTGTTTCGCGAACAAAATCGCGGTTCGTTATGCTTGCCCTTGGATTTGAGTTACTAAAATTTGGTGTCTTGCTCCTGTGCAAAGAAAATCAATGGCTCTCAACTGCACCTCTTGCAACAGCAACTCTCGCTCCACCCTATCTGGAGGCGTAACTTATGGGCCTAACGCGGCCTCTATTTTCTCAATGCGAGCAGGGCAAGTTGCGCAAGCCACTACTGGGTTGTTCTTTGAGACCATGCTCCCACTAATGAGTTTCGGTGCCTTAGCGCCACAAAAGTAAGCTCCTAAAAGGTCGATATTCGATCGGCTGGCGACCACAACGACCCCTCTCAACGGGCCATCTAAAAATGACGTCTCAGTGTTCGACAGGCTGAGTAAGAACCCAAACGGGCCCGCAAAGAGCCTTGTGATGCCTGAAGGGGCTGCCCCAAAACGGATAGCCCTCCCAACTCTTGCTACCAGCGAAGCCTTCAAAGGTGCTTCCCCCATTAGGCAGTCGGTCTTCAAAAGACTGACTGCTGCTCCTCAAACTCTACCAAGGACGTTGGTTTCTAAAACTGAGGTGGTCCCTTCAACAAGGCACGCTCGACGTCGTCACTGGCGCCAAGTGAGGAAAGCTGGGGCAACTCCCTTTCCGGACTTACCCCACCATCTCCAATGATGAAAATGGACGCTGCTATTCCAACCGGGAACAAATTTGAACCGCTTAGGAGGGTGCACATGAACTCTCCAATGGCGGTGCTAAAGAAATCGCCCCCACCTGCAGAGGTTACTGCACAGGAAAAACCGGAGCAGCCCCATCAGCGGCTCTCCTCGCAAATTCATAGGGTCTGGCCAAAAGTCCAGGACTCTGTGATTGACCAAAATCACTCTCATCGACCAAAGAAATTGAAGGACCACCCCTCCGTCATACAACGAGAGACTTCTTCTACACGGGAGCCTGTTACAACGGCTCCTTCAAGTTCAACCTCCCACAAAAGGATGATGCTGGAGAAAATCCCCCCGCCGGCGGCAAATTCCAAATGCGATGAACCCAAACGCCCCAAGGCTGGGGGCATAACAGTACATACGATTTACATGGCTTCTGGAAAAGAAGAAAGCCGTGCTTCTGTGAGTCACCGACTGCAAACTCGGTTGCTGACTAAGGCTCAGGATCAACAACAGAAGCTCCAGGAAATGCTGACCAAAATGTCAGTGCTTACCAGACAGAAAGAAATTATGGACAAATAGGCCGAACAACGCCATCTGCAGGAGACCGATACAGAGTTCCTGCGAAGGGTGCTCGAAAGAAAAGACAAAGAAGCGGCTGAACAAGCTGCTAACATGAAGCAGATGGCGCTTGATTGTAGCAGATTTCCGCGTGTCGTTTTATAAAGAATTTAAAGTTAACCGCAATCAAGATGGTTTCGCGTGTAGCTAGCCGCGATGAATACGGGTCGTCCGCAGGGAGATGGTGCGTTTTGCTTTCTTGTTATGACGAGTTAATGCAAGGTTCGGAACGGTTCATTTCTAACCTAAGTGTTGTATATGCAAAGTATAAGTTGTTAGGAATAGAGATAGGTTAGTGTAAGTTAGGGAAGTCTGTACTCAATCCTTTGTGCCGAGCTTGACCATTGAAGGTAGAGTAATCGGCAACAACGTGGATTAGGGTGCTTAAGCACGGTATTTGTGAAATCCGGCTTATTGACCCTTGTCCGTCCGTTCTTGTCTCCTGACTTTCGCCTCCGGCCAAACCGAACGCAACCGGTCACGGTTAGAGATTACCGATACCTTGGTAGGGTAGGGTGCCTAACGGAGCGCTTGCATAAGATTTGGGCGGAGTTCAATGGAAAAATATCGGGTAAAGGAAATGAGCAAAGAAAACCTTAACTTACAATACCATTCTCTTTTCTAACAACACCATTATTCACAAACCATCAAAACAACAAAAAGAAAGTGCAAATGAAATGAAATAAAGGAATAACACAACATTGCAAGTAAGTAAACGGCAAGAAATAAATTGCAAGTAAGTAAAAGAGATAGAAAATGAATATTAAGAACCAAAGTGCAAAATGAAAGCTTTATTAACTTCAAGTGATGATACAAACCATGAGTTCAATAACCAAAACTTAAACTTGCAAGCTCAATAAAGAGGTTGCAAGATCAAGAGAAGGCAAAGAACTCAAGGCGAACTAGCTATGTATAAGAACTAAAAAAATGAAAAAAGAAACAAAGAGTAAACTATAGCTCAAAGTATATCCAACTCCCCTCCTTTCTCTTGCTCACTGGTCTGGTATTTATAGGCACAAAATAAGATTAAACAAACAATGAAAATAAGATGTTGTGACCCAAATAAACAACCAGAAGAAAAATGGGGAGCTTTAGGCATGAAAGGACCGGCGGCGCCGGATTTATTGACCATCTCGCCGGTCGAATTGATGACTTTGGGGCTCGTGTTGGTTCTGTGATATTGTGTTCTCTCCATAATTCCACTGGTATTGTTTGATTTTTCTATATGAACTTGGTTATACTCAGTAGACTTGGAGGGAAACTTGATACTTTAAATCACATCACAACTTTTAGCATTTATCACACATCACCCCACTTGTGCCATGTGCCGCCCCACCATGGTCCATGTGCCAAAGAGTTATATGCACACTTGTATTGTGTTGGACCAAAATTGTGTATGCATTTATTTTTTGCAAAAGAACTCTTGGATATCGACCGGTTTACAGTTCCGGTTGCAGTGTCGGCTTACAAATGTTATATCCGTGAATTTGAGCGTGTTTCCAGTATTTTGTCACGAATACCTGTAATCTGTATTTACTGAGCAGGCACTGGTTAATAGTACCGATATATAACAAAACAGATAATGAATGAGTGGTATTAAAATACAGTTTTCTGAGATGAACAAATACCCCCAAACTTATCTTTTGCTCGTCCCGAGCAAAAAATAATCCTAACCTCACTTTCGCAGGGAACACGATTGCACTGAGCTCGTGCAATAAGCCGTTAAACCTCTAGGTGTCCCTAGTAGGAGGAGTGTTGTCTCCTGAGGGTTTTCAGCGGATTACACCCACAAAATCCCGTCAAGCTAGTTTCACAAGTTAATGTCAATTCTACTCCTACAGTTTAGTATCTAGGTTAGAAATTCTATCATCTTAAGTTAGAAACATTCAACCCTTATGTTTCACGTCTCTTGTTTATTCAATCTCAGATCCTATACGTTTTTACACTTTAGAAAGATCTCGGTTTCTCTTGAGTTTTCCTTCTAAAGTACGGTCTCCAATCAGGGATTTTTATCATCTTTACGGAAAATATAAGTCTTATTCTTTATTCCTATCTTTCCTCCAAACATCGATTTTATACCCCTACGTGTGTGTAAAATTTCACCGTTACACTTAAGAATTCAATTCAAGCTATAGTACCCTTGCCCTAATACCTAATACTACTTCTTTTCGTTAATAATGGACGGTTTTGCTCACACACCTTTCATGTGACTATTAATGCTTCTTGAGTCACCAACAACCGATTACTGAATGCGTGAGCTTAAAACGTAAATAGCAGTTTCCAGGTCTTGACTTTATTTATTTATTTCTTTTTTTACTCTTTATTTTTCTTTTTCAAGACCGGATATATTTTTCAAAGATGCTCTTTTGGTGGTTAGTTTTAAATACCGTTTTTTCTTTCATGCTAGGTTTTCAGGCAAGAGTATTTCTAGGTATCCTCTACTATCCCAAGTTTCAAGGTGCGTGTATGTGCAGTTTGTAGGGTATATACTTTCTAAATTTGGACTCAAGAATAGAAACTATTTTTCAGACTTATTCTTCAGTAAAGCATTCAATACTTTCCCTTCATCTCGACTTAACTCAAGAACTGAACTCAAGATTACCTACTTCTAAAAAAACTGTAAGGACGTATAATTACCAAGATTAAACAGAAAGAGGGTTATTTTTAGGGTTTTCAATTCCTAAGCTTAAGATTTAGTTATTTCTAACGTATCAACTAAACTTTCGGAATAAAAATCTAGGTTACCCTATTAGCTAACTTGACGACAAAGTTTTTATATTTTTTGTAATTTTTTTCGATTTTTATGGGTTTTTAAATAAGTATGCAAATGCAAAATATACACATGAATGCGAAGGTAGAAAGCTTACTGAGCACACCCCCAAACTTAAACTTGACAGTGCCCACACTGTCAGGCTACACCAAGAGGGTCAAAATTGTCGGCGCTCCCCTGTTTTTTTATTTTTTTATACAAAACAAAAAAGCAAACCAAAAATATATAGACAAAAAGCCCCCCAAACTTAAGTGAAAAAGTGTTTCCACTGTTAAGCGTTAAAATTTAGAGTTGGGGGGGGGGAAGAGAACAATATTAGTCTATACAAGGCCTTACACAGGCCGAAAGTTTACACCAACCATTAAAAAATTCTATCATGATATCGCAATGGATGGAGAAAGAATGCGTAGAGAAATGAGATGAAGAATACACGAGACCGTGTGGGGATGATAGCGGTGTACGGTCTTGGTAGAGAAGACGGATGGCGGAGGGGAAAAAGAAAAGGAATACGAACTTGAGGGTGGAAATGGAGTGAATAAATTAGTACAATGTGTAATGACCGATGTGTAAAAAGCGATTGTACTAATCTATCAAACCGTCGAGAAATGGGGTCAAACCTTTCAAGATTCGTGAGAAAACATGGGTAGACCGAACTTGGTAAACCAGACACAGGAAATGAAAGTGATAAGGTATCTTACGAGGTGGGAACGATGGAAAGGATGGAGGGAAGTGATTGAGGAAGGATATCAGTTAAAGGTTCAGGAGGGTGTACACAGTCAGTGAAAGGGATAAGATGAATCGGAAAATCCGACTTATTAAGTAAAACTGGTTCATCCTAAAAAATTTCCTCAAAAATTAACTCATCCATGCATTTATCATCATCAATATCAAGACACATATGGAGTTTAGGAAAAATAGTTAATGACTCGGGATGATATCCACATGGAAGTGAAAGGACATGATGAATTGGTGAGAAAAACTCATCCAAAACCGCGGGTTCATCATCCAGAATATTCCAAGCGTCGATATCCTCAATCAAGTGAAAATAAAATTTCTCAGACACCTCATCAAAAACATGGATTTCAATCAATTGAGGTTCTAAGATGGAGGTGTAGAGGTCAAAGGGTTTGGGTGTGGTTTTATTTGACAAGGTCCCTTCACAATCTGGTAAATCAAACACTACAAAGTCGCACAACTCATTAAACATTCTATCTGCAATTGGTGAATCATTTGGGACACTCGATAGACTTTCAAAACCGGAGTTGTGGAATTCAATTTGCAATGGGTAGGTTTGATTTGGAAGGGTGTACCGCTCACTCTCACGACTCAAATCCGCAAACTGTCCAGTCGTCTCATCATACATTGGAAAATTTGGAGCTAGTTAGAAACTAGCTACCGGTTCGTTAGGTTGTATGAGGGCGGCCATGGACGCATTCAAATCCATCAATTCTTTGCCCTAGGTAGATTTAATTCCTCGCCTTAGAAAATTGTTTAGAGTTAGCTTTGGGGAAGGCTTTTGAGAGATGAGATCTCTCATCCCTTTCTTATCCATCACATATTTACAATAGGACTCCATGCATACACGCACACACCGCACCCTACGGCACCCTATCCCTCGAGGTAGCGGTGATACCGTAGTATAAAGGCCCGGTTGCGCGCGTTTTCCATGGAGGTTAGGGTAAGGATCTCTAAAGGAAGGACAAGAACCGAGAGGAAGGAACACCTTCCCGAATGGATCTAATCTCCTTTATTGATAATTACCATAACTCCTCTTAGATCATAATTTGGGTACAGAAAGCGTTGAAATTTACTTGCATTTCCAAACCATCCCTAAACCTGACCCTAGCAAGACTTAGATATAGATTAATTTAGTTTTTAGATTTAATAATCAATCCGGCTCCCATCGGAATTAACTCGTTAGAGCGATTAGGAAATTCACAACATCCCTGTGGACCGACCCGTACTCACCGGCTAGCTGCAAAGCGACGCCGTTCTTGATTGCGGTTAATAGATAGTTTTTGAGATCAATCAAATGGCGCCGTTGTCGGGGATGGCGTGTTATTTCCTTTTTGTAATTTTGGGTTAATCTAAAATTAAAAAATCATAAAAATATGAAAAATACAAAAAAAATATAAAAATATATCATCTGTTATTTTTGGAATGGGTATTCTTGTGAGAATTTTTGCAGGATCTACAAAGAAATTCGGATCTGGAAATCTATAGAGATTAAAACAGCAAATATCAAATCCGAACAAACAGAGGAATATCACAATAGACAACAGAAGAAATTTGGAGCACCGAGTCAACAAAAAGAATCGCGGTGATCTGCCCCCCCCCCCTAAAAAAAAAAAACTGCCGCTCGACCAACCCGCGGAGGAAAAGCCGCGCGACCCCCCTTCCGGCCGCGGAACCGCCGCGCCCTGGTGACAACACCGGGAAAAAAAAAAGTTCCGCCACTGCAAATCTCTGTGAGTTTTCTCTCTCCTCCTCTGCAAATCTCTGATATCTCCTCTGAAAAATCTCCTGCAGGATTTTTTGCGCTTAAAAAATCGTTCCCCTTCCAAATAACAAATCTTGTGCAGGATTCTTTGCGCCGCGCATAAAATAAAAAGATTTGATTGCAAGTGATTTTCTTTTTTGCATATCTTTAAAACTGACTTTAAGGGGCTTTTGACCAATTCAAATTGGGTGGGGATTTCATCACCCTTCCCAGGACCCCAGAAATCACATAAGGCATTTGCATTGACCATATCTTAATTAAAAAATACTAGACTCAGCCCTAAGGACTTCGAGCTCAATAGGACAGAGGACTAGTTATAGGCATCGACTGTTTATCCTAACCTGACTTTGCGGTGTCTAGGCAAGTGTGTCAAAGGCTAGTGGTTATTAATTAGGCCCACTACTGTGGTTCCTTCCCACTTACCTGGCACTTACCTGGCCGCAATTGGCGGTGAAGAGGCGGTTTGAGGTCCTATTTCTAGCCCTTTGGAACAGTTAGAAGCTGTCTAGCTGACCTAGGTGACCCTAGATCTAGGCTTGATTGTGCATTTCTGGTTGAAAGTGTGTCTTAGCCCTTTATCGAAAATCTTTTTTGCAAAACGTTCCAAATAAAAAAAAGAAAAAAGGAATTTTTTTTTATAAAAACTTGCAAAATTTTGTCGCTAAGAAATCTTTGCACCCCACTTACACCCACCTTCTTTCTTTTCCCCTTTCTTCTAACATGGGTACCCCAAATCATAAATCACTAGCCGAACTTTGGTATCCCGAACCTAACTTTGCGTCATACGTCAATTGCTTCAGTCGATTTAAAGACGATCCTTCCATGCCTAAAATATCTTTGAAAGATCAAATAGAAGCGTCTAGGAGAAACAGTTCGACTTTTTAATCTACTTTGTGTCAACCAAGTCAACCTTTACCACCTCCATATGTTGATACCACTTTTTCAAGTCCTGCTGTCACTCCTAAGCCGATATCCATTGCTGAGCATATTGCTCAATCTCGCAGCCGATCTTTCACCCCTCTCCACTCATCTAGTTCTAGGGATCCACATGACTATTCATCTTTTTATCCACATGTTGACCCTATCCCTGTCCAACCACCCACTTCCTACCAGTCCTACCCGACTTTCCCACTGTCACTAGACACTGTTTCTACACAGCTATTAGGGAGTTTCATATATCCAAACAATTTCGAATCTTTTACCGAAACCCCCTTACCACCCAAGTCTAGTTTGGAAGAGTCGTTGGAGGCTTATATCTTAGCAACTAACAAAATGACTAGGAATGTGGAAGCGTTCGTGGCCGCCCTTATGCAACCTAGTGAACCGGTAGTTAGTTTCCCGCTAGCTCAAAATTTTTCAATGTATAAGGAGGCGGGTGGACAGAGTGAGAATGTGAGAGGATGTCCAAATCAAACCTACCCATACCCAATTGAATCCAACAACTCCAATTTTCAACCATGTGTCCAAAATGATGAGTTGTGCGACTTTGTAGTGTTTGATTTGCCAGATTGTGAAGAACCCCTTTCGAGTGAAACCGCACCTAATCCGTTTGACCTTTACACCTCCACTATAGAACCTAAATTGATAAATATCCATGCTTTAGATGAGGTGTCAGAAAAAATTGATTTTCACTTGATTGAGGATATAGACGCCGGGAATATTTCGGATGATGAACCTGTCGATTTGCTTGAAATTTTATGTCCAATTCATCATCCCGAGTCATTAAATGTTTCTCCTGAACCTCATATGCGTCTTGATTTTGATGATAATGGCATGGATGAGTTGAATTTTGAGGAGAATTATAAGGATAGTATTGAGGAGAGTTTTAAGGATCATATTGAGGTTGAACCATTTTTGTTTGATGTGTCTGAGTTTTCAATCCATCCTCTTGAACGTTTAACTAAATCACCCTCCCTCCTTTCCATCGTTCCGACCACGTCTAGTTTCACGCTTGAAGACCGTGAGCTTGAAAAATTTTCCTTTGAATCTGACACAGTTCTCACAGACGAGTGTTTCACTTTTTCGGACGATGTTGATGACTCACCGTCCGAGTTTGAGTCCTTTACATTTTCAGATGAGTTAGTTGAACCATCAGACTCGGTTGCTTACAGTAGTTTCGAACCATTAATGGAATCTTTTAAATTCAAAACAGTTTACTACGGTGAGAATGAGACTATCCCTATTCTGCTCCCTCTCGTCTTTCCTATCGTTCTGACCGTACAAGAGACCGTTACGTTTTCATCTCCAATACCAAGTTCGGCGTACCCATGTTTTCTTGTGAATCTTGAGAGATTTGACCCCATTTCTCGACGGGTATATAGGTTAGCGCAATCTCTTTTAATACATCGGTCATCACAAATTGCGCTAATTTATTCACTCGATTTACACCCTCAAGTTCGTACTACACTTCTTTCTCTCTTTCGTCATTCTTCTCCTCCACCGAGACCATATTCTACCCTTCTTCCCACACGGTCTCGCGTGTTTCTCATTTCTTTCCTTTACACCCCATTATTTCACCAACTCGACCTTTACCACGATAAGATTTTTGAATGGTTGGTGCTAACCTTTGGCTTGTGTAAGGCCAAGCTTAAGTTTGGGGGGAACCTTGTATATTTATGTACATATATTTTTTGTTTTCTTTTTTCTATAAAAAAAAAAAATTTCAAAACATTAAAAATATATAAAAAAATTATAAATAAATAAACAGGGGAGTGCCGGCATTTTGACCCTCTTGGTGTAGCATGACAGTGAGGACACTGTCAAGTTTAAGTTTGGGGGTATGCTCGGTAAGTCTTCTTTCCTCGCATTCATGTGTACATTTTTTGCATTTGCATACTTATTTTAAAACCCATAAAAAATTAAAAATTTCAAAAATTATAAAATTAATGTATTCAATTTTGGCCGTATTTGACTTGAGTTTGACAAATAGCTTAACTAGTTAGGAATAACTAGATCTTAGACTTAGTAAATTAAAAACCCTAAAAATAACCTTTCTTAAAGTTTAACGGTAAAAAGTATATGCCTTTGTAGTTTATTTAGAAATAGGTAAATTTTGGATTCACTTCTTGGGCTAAGTCGAAACAAAGGAAAAGTATTGATGTTTTTATTAAAGTATAAGTTTGAAAAATAATTTCTAGCTTAAATCTAGATTCTAAAAATGTATACCCTACAAATTGCACAATCACGCACCTTGAAACTTGGAATAGTAGAAGAGACATTGAAATGCTTTTGTCTAAAGTCCTTAGTACAATGAAAATAAAAGAAAAAAAAAGTGAATAAAGAAAGAAAAAAATGAACACTGGTTTTTTGTGATTACTTAAGGCTGCGAAAATAGAAAAATATTTAGCGAGGGTGCTTCATCACCTAGTGCCTTAGACCAACTGGTTTGGGAGTCACTGCTAAAGCCTTGGGTGTTGCAAGACTAGGAATTACGCTTTAATGTGCAAACACATCTTGTAATCGGTCGTTGGTACCTCAAGAAGTATTAACGGTCGCATGAAGGATGTGTAAGCAAAATTCATTTAAAAATTCACCAATTAATAAGTGCTTTGGACAAAAGGACAAGAGTATGATTGCTTGATTTGAATTTCCAAGTGTAGGGGTGACATATACACACACGTAGGGATATGTGATTGGAGTTTAGATGAGAGAAAGGAGTGAGGAATAGAACTTGTATCTTTAATAGAGATGATAAAAATTCCTAAGTGGAGATGGAACCTTAGAAGGAAAACTTAAGAAATGCCGAAAGCTAAGTAAGTCTATAGAACATATATAATCTTAAGTTAAATGATGAGGAAGTGTGAAGAATATGGGTGGATAATTTACGAGTCGACGATAATAGAATTCCTTGTTAGAAAACCTAATTGGAGAACAAAAGTCGAAAAGCCAAATTGATAGGATTTTGTGGGTAGTATCCGCTGAAAACCCTCAGGAGACAACACTCCTCCTACTATGGACACATAGAGGTTTAACGGCTTGTTGCACGAGCTCAGTGCAATCCCGTTTCCCTGCGAAAGTGCGGTTAGGTTTTTGTAGAGAATAAAAAAATAAGTTTGCTCGAGGACGAGCAAAAGATAAGTTTGGGGGTATTTGTTCATACCATAATATTGCATTATTATATTCCCCATTCTTATTCGTTTTATAAATAAACAGGTGCTTTTGACGCATGTCTGCTACATATTACAGGTTACAGGTTCTTGGACAGAAAACAGTGAAAACGATGAAAAGACGATGCAAAAGTGGACTTTGACCAACAAACAGAAGACTCTTGATCAAGCCTACATCAAAGATAAAATTCACAAAGTACAAGGCAATACAAGGTCCAAGATTATAAAGCGAACGGTTAAAAGTCCACCGTAATTATTCACTGGAGATCTGGAAGAAACATAGAAGCTATTTTAATAAAAGAACCAAATAATAAGGAAGCCCAAAGACAGAAGAGCCCACAAAAAATTTTAAGGCCCAATACTTCCTTTTAAAGAGACAGAGACATAAAATTTTACCAAAGCTTGGAGTCTACTTTGACTAGGTCTTCCTAAGGATATTTTGGTAAATATAGACGTGCGAATCAATTGTAACCTAGGGTTTCCTATCTTCTATAAATAGGAACTCTAAATCATTGTAAAGGCTATGCCTCCCTATGCCTCTTTTATCAATAAAATTTAGATTTCTTTTGGAGAGCATCGATGTCTCTTTTCATTTCAGAAATTCAGATCTGACAAGTCTTGTGTTGATGTTTGGAGAGAGCCATCTGTAAAGTAAGTAATTAATTTCAATTCTTGCCCTAGGTAATTTTTCATTCTCTGCCCTAGTATGAATTTAATTCCTTGCCCTAGTTAGATAGTTAGATCTTTAATTCAATTGCCCTAGATTAATTTAGTTTTTAGATTTAATTAATCCATTCACACCGTTCGGAATTAACTCGTAAGAGCGACTAGGAAATTCATAACATCCCTGTGGACCGACCCGTACTCACCGGCTAGCTGCAAAGCGACGCCGTTCTTGATTGCGGTAATAGATAGTTTTTGAGGTCAATCAGGTATCAACATGAGAAGGTGTGAAAGTTTGAAATGGTCGATACGACGTGGATTATGGTGTCCATGTGGTGTTTCTAGAAGCGTTTATCCTATCTTTCAAAGAGATTTTTGGTATGGATGGATCGTTTGTCGTTCTATCAAAACAAGAACCGTAGGAAGTAATATCTGGCTGAGGGTACCAAAGTTCGGCAAGATTTGGTCGTTTTGGGGTACCCATGATATGAAGAGAAGAAGAAGAGATGAAAAAGAATGTGAGTTTTTTTTTTATGTATGTTAGTTATCAACAAAAGTATGAAATATACACACAAAAAGATAAAGAAGAAAAATAATCATGACACAATACCACACGCCTAATCGGTCTAGGGTTCACTTAGGTCAACTAGACCTGCTCAAGAACTTGATTGTTGAAGTAAAACCGTGTCGAGAAATGTGCTCAAGATATACTGATTACAAGGCTAGGTAAGTGCAGAGATAAGGGGAGGTTTTCTAACGCTTTTGCGAAATTCCTTAATTAGAATAACCCTTTCTCTTTTGGCGGTTTCACCGTAAACACTTTCCTAGACACTCCGTGAACGATATACCATTAAGCGGTGTTCTATACACAGTTAACTTTTCCTAATGAGCGCGAAGTCCTTAAAGGCTTAAAGTCTAGTTTCTTTTAAAATTTGTGCGGGTAAACGTTATGCTCAATTTCGTGATTTGTGGGCTACGGAAAAAGTGATGAAATCTTTTATCGTATGTTGTGGGGTTCGCTTGTCCTTAAGTCCGTATTAATGGATGTAATGCGCAATTTAATGAAAAAATTCAAAATATCAAACAATCGTTTTTTATGTTTAGGCACGACACTGCAACAAATACGGGTTAGTCACTTTTAGCATTTGACAGCGAACTTACAAAGAATCCTGCAACGATAATATATTGGATGAGTCGAATTTGAGAAGAAGGTGTTAGGAAATACGTACCGATAAGTTTTCGGGTTAAGAAACCCTCGTTGAATTGAATCCGGCTAGCTTGAAACGTTCGCTTGCGCGGGTCAAACAGTTGGGTTACGGCAGCGCCCCGGCCATCAAACCGTGGTAAAATGTGGAACAAAAATTTACTAAACTGGCGCTACCATTACCCGATGCCCGGATCTACCCTAAACCCTATACTAGATAGCAAATAAAAGGAGTTAGGACTGGTTATACCAAGTTGATCCGTATCCTTCGGTCTTTAACCATCTTCCCAAGCTCCTAGAGGCTCCTTGATCAAGCTTGGTCGCCGGTCTCCCTCCATCGATGATGATCCACCCGAGAGATGTAGTTGTGGCTCTAGCTTCACATAATGGATGCAAGTGAAGCAACTAGAGTTTCTAGGATGCTACTCTAGAAAGCCTAGGATGTAGTGTATGTAATTCAAGTGTTGGTCTATCTCATTTCACCTCCTCTCATGATTCTCAGCACATGAGAGGGTTGAGAGGAGGTGGTGAATGAAGGTGGAGGCAACCATGGAAAATCAAGAGAGGAGTGAAGCACAAATGGTGATGAGAACAAAGCATACTCAAGAGAAAACCAACCAACTCAAAATAATGAAGCTCTCATGAGAGAGAAAATCAAGCATGCTAGGTTTTGTAAAACAATATCTTTCATTTTAAAATACCACCCATACTTGAATAGCATGCACAAATGAATTAAAAATTCATTTGTGCACACCATGCAAGCACGGTCACCACAATACTCCCCATTTTCCAATTTCCACTTCATTTACCATTTCTAAAAGACGGTCAAATCCAAAAATGAGGTGGCCATCTTCTAGAATATTTTCCGGATAAAATACGGATTATATTCTACTGTATATACATACCTGCATTCGTACCGAAATACGAATACCCAAAGAGATAGAATAACACAAAGAACATAATACTAGAATATACGTATCGAAATACATATACGTAAATTATTAAATCAAAACCTGATTTAATAATCCGCTCAAACCCAAGCTGGCTAGTATTATCAACTGTCCGATCGAAATTCCGGGTACAAAGTACATCAATCAATCGGAACCCTGCATGTATCCAATACGGCTACTACATCATTTCGCTAGAACCAGGGAAACCCTCTGTGTGGGACTCTAAAGACTCGTCAATACGTTGGCAGTGGGTTTAACTATAAGCACGTCAGCGGCACTAGCTATACGTAACGGCTACCCAGGTATTGAGCGAAAGGGAGACCGACGAGCAAACTTATTCTGAACCCCTACTGAGCCTGACAGTGACAATATCCGTACAGTTCGGTCTGTTCATTTAAGAGTATCGCATATCGAGTCGAGGGGGGTAGATAAAGTCAGACCCCTAATAACGCGATAATTCATGTCGGTATGAAACCCATCGCCACATGAGAAACTACTGATCCTAGATCAGTAATTCTCGACTACCTTGGCCAAGGATTTCTGGTGATGGCCACCCGTGCACTGCGCGACATCAACCCCAATACCGGGAGAGACGAATCCCCGACAATCCGCTCACTGCCTCCATGTGGCTCGGGACTGTACCCAACTAAAACCTGTTTGCACGACTCCTTTGAGCCGTGGTAGGGTAGTAATGAAAGCACAGTGGGAACTCACACGAGACAAATGACGATCTCAGGTCGACAGACTAACCTGTACAAATGTCACCTGGGAACTGCTATCTGACAATAGGTATAGTACCAACTAGCAGGTTTTCGGCGAGTTCGTCCAGTGTACTCATAACCCAATGAGCACCTGTATACTATCTTAGGTGAACAAACTAATACCAATGACTTGTGAGACCTGGCCACCGCCCCTCGACGGGGTCTCGATCAGTATACACTAGTCTACTCTAGAGTATCGATGCCCAGTCTCCAAACTCCTACGACCATGGATATTTAAGGATGTGCTTATAGACCACCAGCTCCCACGTATATGATCTCCATCATAATGCTGGTAGTCAAGCAAGAAGCCTATGGGCTCTATCAACATGTAATAGTGATGATAAAGACAAACCAGATAGCATACTATCATCTCGAGTAAGACTGTTCTATAGGTATAGGTTCTCCCTCAATCATCATAATCACCTACCTGCGACTACGATAATTGCCTTGAGGGCACTATAGCCAACAATCTCCCACTTGCACTTAAGGCCAATTATTGCGGTGTCGCATACTCACAGCTCGTGTGATACCGAACACCCAACTTCTCTACTAAGCAGTTTCGCAAAGCACGTTTGTGAAACTATTGTGTTTGAGAATAGCCTCAGTGAGTAGATCCGCTCCAGTGTTTCTATCTTTATCTCTCAATATCTCAACTTCGCGGAGAATAACCATCTCCCGAAATGACCAATACCTGTCCTAGAATTTGTCTGGATATCTGATGGGACTTAGTTCATAAATGAACTCCAAATCCAGCAAACTTCTTAGACTGTATCATCCACTAAATTTAATCAGTAACCTGTGCCATGCCTTCCTCAGTATCCGTTTGGATCACCTGTCCAACATACGGTCCCTCAGAAGAGGGAAAAACTATAACTCAGACAGCCACTCTGTTATTTAGATCACCTTGGAAGCCTGAAATGATAACCGTATCCTGAAGGTGACCGCCGTTACCATATCCCTAGAACATCCATTTATGTTCATAAATCGCTTCCCTACATTTCTCCAGGATTGGATTAATATATGTTTATTGCAGCTAGTGCAAAAACAACATCTGGTGTGGTACTTGACATTTCATGATTAACTCAATTGCCTAAGCAAGTGATATGCTAATCATGCAGATTCCTCTCCCCTTTAGTCTACAAGACACCTTTAGAGAGGGTGACTCCATCACCTGCAGGTACATGACCATGCCAGGAGTCGTCCATTCTAAAACACTTTAGAATAGTGTCAAGTACCCCGATTGGGATACTTCCCAAATATAGATCTAAAACCATAGATATAGTAACCAGAAACCCTGATATTATATCCATATCCTATGTGGAGAAACAACTTTGTGACAACTACAGTATAACTGATCGTAGTATAGGAATATCTCTTCCTATCAAGTGCATGTCATCCCAAATACCTGGACATTACACTCTACTACCTTCTTACCAGATCCATCTCCTATTCTGATGAAGTCAAAATATTATGACTGTTTCATCAAAAATAGATGATCATTTTTCTCTATACTTGATTTAGTCTATAAATAGACATAAGCTACTTGTCCACTATGCTTCCGCTGCTCCCACTGTCCACAACAACCCTCTGGAAGAGTCATATACACGTGCACTTCTAAACCTAGTTTAGAACGACGCTATACTCATCCTCCTGCCGGGTCTCATAGTCTAGAACAGTAGCAATGGCAAGTCTGGGTAAACAAGAACCTCCCTGTCACCGTCTCTGAGAAGACCGAAGTACCTCTCGGGTGCCTGAGGTTACCCACCAAATCTGCAGAGTGGCTAATGGAATGTCAAATCCAATTGAATCCTCAGGTTCTATTAAATCTTCAGTGATCATTTGTGGTTCTGTAATCACTTCCAGTTCTACCATACTCCTACTTTTGTTTTCTGAAAAAATCCATTTTACTAAAACCGTGGCGAGTCAAGAACAATATCACTATTGATCTTTCTGATGGTAGAAAGTTAACCCTCGTCAAAACCCGGGATAACCCACAAACTGCCATTACTAAAACGTGCCTCGAGTTTATCCGGATTCTGGTTTTAAGTATTAGCCGGACAACTCCCTATACCTTAACATCGTTAAGATATAAATTGATTCTATATATACCATATAGAAACAAAGGCACTAATTTTATTAGAACCAGATTCAAAATCATGCAGCTGTCTCCAGTGCATATCAACCAAATGGAAAGAGGCCAATCAGTATTACTCAACTAGGAGTGCATCTATATATGAGTAATCCGAAAGAGAAGCAAGTTCTCAAAACCATTACTATCAACAGAATACCAAACATAAGTATCTACATCTTCGACTACCTCAAAGAATCTTGATACTTTCAACAAATGGTTCTCTACTTTATTCTTATACCTATAACTTCTCAATATCTGGAGCTTGCATTTCAATGAAATACTTGTCCAGAACTGGAGAAGTCATAGGTAAACAGAATATAGTACGAGTACCAACCCCTTTGTCCTAATGAACACTGGACAACATACAATACTTTGTATAATTCCACTGAGTTTAACAACTCAAACTATGTGCGTCGTAGGTTAAAAACTGTATTATGGCTAAGAAGAATTACACCGCTGTTGAATGCACCTTACCTAACCATCAACTGATATAGGTAAATGTTATAGACATAATTTCAAAAAGTTATTGTTCTCCGCCGAAAGACGTGACCGGGACGTTAGGACGTCTGGCCTGAATTTTGGGGGTAGATGCTATTTGGTTTTATCCGTCCACCTTTCCGAAGATGCCATGTTGATTTATGGCACCATGTATTGAAGGTTTAAAGACATCATAGTCTGTACATGGTAGTTTAGAGACATCATAGTCTGTAAAGTTTAAGGACATCATAGTCCATGAGTTTAAGGACCTCACAGTACGTGGAATGTCTGGTTGTCGGGACCCGTCACCTCTCTGAAGACGTTGAAGGATTACAACGACATATATCAGAGGAGTGAAGAGATGCACCCTTGAACCAAATATTGGTTGGGAGATCTGTAGTCCAATTTGGGACTAAGATCAAAGATTTATGAGTATATGAGCTCAATTAATCTGAATTAGGGATCTGTGGCTAACTTGGGCTCGACCCATTCAGTTAAAATGTTGGACATTTAATTAGGCTCAGTCCTTTTTCATTTAACAATGCTGAGCATTGGTTTGGGTTTTGACAACCGTTTTTGTCTTTTATTAAGTGCTGAGCACTCATTATAGCTCTGGGGCTTTATTTAAAAAACAGTTTAAGTTCCCTCAGCGCACACATGATGAGCACGTGGTGCCCTTGGCGCTGAGCGCCAGTCAATGAGCGCAGAGCGCTTCTGTTAAGTAGCGCACACATGAGGAGCACGTAGCGCGCTTGGCGCTGAGCGCCAGTCAATGAGCGCGGAGCACTTCCGTTAAGTAGCGCACACGTGAGGAGCATGTGGCGCGCTTGGCGTTGAGCGCCAGTCAATGAGCGCAGAGCGCTTCTGTTAAGTAGCGCACACGTAAGGAGCATGTGGCGCGCTTGGCGCTGAGCGCCAGTCAATGAGCGCAGAGCGCTTCTGTTAAGTAGCACACACGCGAGGAGCACGTGGCGCGCTTGGCGCTGGTCACCAGATTTGGAGCGCTAAGGCGCTTCTGATCAATTTTGTGATCTGAGAAATAAGTTCTCAGTTACAAGAGACTTTGTCTCATGGTTCTAAGAACAAAGTTCTTATTTTTATAGGAGATGTTACAATCTCTTCCATTTTCTTTTGTGAAAGACTTTGTCTTTATAGATCTATGATCTGAAGAGATTGAAATTCTTCCCCCCTTTTATGATGAGATGCTATGATTTTTTTTGTGAAAGATCTCTGTCTTATAGATCTATGATCTTGAAGAAGAATTATGTTCTTCTTCCTTGATGAGATGTTTCTATCTCTCTATTTTTACCTTGAAGAAAAGTTCTTCTTCTCAGAGCTTGCTCTTTTCTTTGAAATTTCTCAAAGCTTGTGTGTGTGTGGGGGGGGGGGTCCTCTCTATATGAAACTTATGGGGAGTTTTTTCCGATCTCAGACTTGAAGTCTTGGGGCCTTTATATAGGGTAGGCTGATTTGTTGAATCAGTTAAGAAGATCTTTTCTTTAATTGATTTGGGGATGTTTCTCCCGTTGGATCTTCGATCCAAGGGCTTCTGTTTTACAGAAGACGATCTTCTTGTTTTTAACAAGATTGGAAAAAATTTTTCCCATACAGAACTTATTCTGTATCTTTGTGATTTTTTAATCACTATTGGATCTTTGATCCAACGGTGCTCTAATTTACAGAGCACAATCTCTCCTGTTTGGAAAGATTCTGAGGAGTATTTCCTTAACAGAATTTTATTCTAGAAATTTGATGATTTATCATCTTGTGCCTTGGCGCTTGGCGCTCTTGTGCCTTGCACGTGAGCGCTGCCTTAGGGTCTTTGACTTTCAGCGCTGGCGCACTTGACGCTAGCGCGCTCGTTCTTTGCACGTGAGCTCTGCTTCAGAGCGCTAGCGCTCTTGGCGCTAGCGCACTCGTGCTTTGCACGTAAGCGCTGCTTCAGAGCGCTGGCGCTCTTGGCACTAGCGCACTCGTGCTTTGCACGTGAGCGCTGCTTCATTTTAAATTTTAAAATTTGAACAAAGCTTTGCTCTGATTGGGGGAAACAAATGCCCCCCCACCGTTGCGCTCACGTGGCTGACACGTGAATGCAGCGGTGGCAGCATCTCCACCATTAGATCAACTTAGAAGTTGAAACGGCTCTTAGTGCGTATAAATAGGGCCTTTGGCTCTTGAGATGACCTCTGTTCATCTTCTTGTTTGTTTTTCTATGAATTAATTCTCCTTTAGAGCACAACTCTTTATTTTAAGAACTTCTCTTAGAGACAGAACCCTGTCGAAAATTTTAGGTAAACATTAAATCTTTGACGGGATTACTTTGTAATCTAGGGTTTCACCCATTAACAGAGCCTTGCTCTTTTTTCAGATCATAGATCTAAAGAAACTTTTAGGGTTTTCTTAACAGAGCTTTGCTCTCTTGAAATCATAAATCTAAAGAGATCTTTCTTAGGGTTTCTTAACCCATTAGTGAAGAACTCTTAGAGTTCATCTTGCAAATCTTAAAGATCTCAGAATTTTTAACTCAGTAAAGTTTTGCTTTTAGGGTTTTGATGGATAATTCCATCGTCTTGCAATGGCTCTTCAGAATTTTTTTATTTGGGGAATTTTTATTCCCTTCATGATTAATTATGACAGATGTCATATTTATTGCAGAGCACCGCTCTCAAGGGAGATTTACTCCTTGGCCCAAGGGGCGCTCATTAAATGAGAATTCTTTTAGGATTTCTTCATTTAATGACTGTCTCATCAAATGATGAGGTTGTTTTATTAATGATGAACTATCATCTAGATTGTGTGGGTCCCCTTTGGTCCATTTCCACTGCATTGCAGTGCGGTACGAATTTAAAGTACCAAGTGACAGAACTTAAACTGTAGCATTTGATGGCTAACTTTTTTGTTCTTTTTCGCGCAGGCACTATGTCTTTCGACATTTCTTTCTCGTTCGTCCGTTCGAAAAGCGGATTCCCTGAAGCACCTATGGACAGGGAAGTCATAGCGTTGATCAAAGATCACGACCCGGAGCAAAAGAATCTCCATTTATGGGGCAGATGGTACAGTCAAATTATCATGGGCCGTCGGAGCTTTTCTTGCACGGCACCTTTAGAGCCTATTTCGGCGATCCCTTATGCTGACGCACCTCCAGTGAACTATGCCATGGAGGAGGTCAACTAGACCTCAGAGGGTCTCCTTCAGCCTTCCATGGCTGCAATACCCGTACAGCCGCCGACGGCTTTGGATACCTTGGGGCGGCGTATATGTCAGGACGAGTCGCGCCCATGAGGACAGCCGTACATGATAGGCCTAACTCCTCGCCATCCAGCTGGGTATTTGCAGTGGGCCCACTACGTCTTGTCGGCCAAGAAGTCGCAGATGCTGAAGCTCGGGTTGTATCCCGCAATTTAAGCTTCTCTTTTCCAATGTTCTGCGTCTTCTGCATGGTGGGTCAAGGCTTTTCTGGAGCAATGGAATATTCCGACCCACACTTTCCTTCTGTCGGATCGAGAAGTCTCAATATCTTTGGAAGAGTTTGCAGAGATCTCTGGATTACCCATTAGGGGAGAACACAACGAGGAGTTGCTTCCTCCGGATGAGTGTATCTTTACCACCAAATCAGTGGTAATGTGTTTTACCCCGGATAACGCCATTCAACACCAATTCCCGAGCTTGATCAAGGTGTTGAATATATACGAAAGTCTATTTCTGGAGTCCGGTGGGCATGGAGTTAGCTACGCAGACTTCATAGCTCGCTTTCTTGATCCAGAAGCCTTATCGAAGCAAGTTGCGCTGTTTGCCAAGCTTGATGACCCGTTCGGTTTTGGTTTGGATAACCAACCGAAGGCGGAGGCGGATTTGAAAAGTTTCTTTATTCCAGATACTCCCGTTGTTCCCTTCGCGAGGCTTGCCGCTCCGGACGTCGATGAAGAGACGTTCGTGCTGGGGTTCATTAGCTTGTGGCTAAATTGGTTCGTGCTTCCGATGCATCCTCGTTACATGAGGCCAACAGTCTTTTACCCAGCCCATCACATGGTTTCGGTAATGCAAGTGGCCATCGAAATTGCCGGGTTGGCATACCTGTACCATGGTTTCAGCTTAGCAGCGGATACCACTCAGCCGGGGGTACAGCCTGTCACTTTCGCGCTGCATTATTTTATGTCATGGATCGAGCTGCACGTACTTGGCGCTTTTGGTGTCCATAAATGACCTCGTTTCTACGACAACTACAACTTTCCTCGGATTATGCACCTAGTTGATGCATCCATTGTAAATCCGACACAGTGGGAGGCTAGGGGTGTGCTCCTCCGTCTGCGTATGGTTGGAGATGGCATGACCTTTGTCGATAAGGTTTTAACCATCGGCAAAGAATCTACAAAAACGGTACAGCCTTTGCGCGATGCTTTTAAAGATGGGGCCTCCACCTTGAAAGCTCGGGAGATTCTTCATTTATATTCCATCAGGCCGGGCTTTCTCGTGTTTAGGCAGAATGATTCAGCGTTGTTTATGAGGTACAACCCGCACCGTTTCGCCCAGCAATCAAGTTATAATCAAGGCGTCCTGCTCGAGGCCTTCCAAACTGAGCCAGTCGCCACGGAAGAAGGTATTCGCAACGCATTACACCATTTTATGCGGTTGAACACCGGCTCCAATTTCTTTATCAGTGAGCCGAGTTGCGTTCCGTGAATCTTGAATGCATATGTGGCGTGGTATCAACATTCGATGGGCGCCGTTATTAGGGAAGAAAAACGATTGCTGCTCGATCGCAAAGGCACCGCCCCTGCTGGTGATCCAATCGTTCCCTTGAAGCGACAGACCATCGTCTGTCCTCCTTTGAGGGAAGCTGCTGCGGCTGTGGTACCATGTGTTATGCCTGAGCTGCCCCTACCCCATGTGCCTGTAGAAGCAGTAGCTGTGGCGTCTCCCGAGTCTGGCGTGGGTACTGAGATCGGGACTCGTCGCCCCAAATTGCCCGCCAAGCGCAAGCTTGTGTTATCGGCTGCCGGTGCTCGCTCACAGAAGAAAAAGAAGTCGATACTTTCTGCGGAAGTTTTTATTTGGCCAGGAGCCCCATGCTCCTTACAACGAGGGCTTGAGCGAATACGGGACTAATGAAGGTTTATTCATGGCGCCAGATGATACCGATCTGGAGGCTGCTATCGCGGTTTCAGTGCAATTGGCTCGCAATGAGGCAGCGCTGATCACCATTGCTCAATCAGGTATACTTCAGTCTTATCTTTCCATAGTCATTTTAATTACTATGCTTTGATTAACGCTTTCTTCTTCAACAAGTATCTCCATCGAAGAATCTCTTGCAGCTTCCCTCAAGACTTTCGAAGAGGAGGAAAGGCTTCGCGCTTCCTTGGGCCTCGGTATATTTCGGTTCATTGTGCCTTCATTCCCTTTTTCTTCATGGATAGCCTGACCCTTTTTTTCATCTTATTGCAGGGACTACCTTGACTCAGGTTATCCCGAGTGCAGTGCCGATCCCGCTTGGTGGCGTGGCGACGCTTCCAGGGCCAGCTGTTGAAATCCCAGCTCTCCCAGTATTGCCGAAAGAGGCCTCGCTCAAGCAGCCGATGACGGGCACCGTAACAGCTCCGGAGGTAGCTCCTGGATCGGACGATGACGTCACTTTGACGGAGGTCTTGAGGAGGTCTTTTCTTACCGCCAAGGATGACAAGAAGCGCAGCAAGCGTGCAGCGAGGGAACGTGATGCCAGCTTGGCTGCGGGTGTAGGCTCAAGCGCTATTTCATCCGTCACTATTTCCTCCGAAGATGCTCCAGTTGCCCTGCCTACCATTCATAGACAGGTTTTGCACGCGTCTCAGGAGGCAATCGAAAAGCCGCCCCAAGGTAACATAATACCGGGTATTTTTATTAGAATTTGATCTTCAAATTCTCATATATCATATTCTGCAGGGCTAAGTCTTGGCGACGAGGCAGCAGGTGAGATGACGGCAACCACCGATCCTGAAGTGGCCACTCTTCCTCAGGAGTCCGGGACTGCCCCAATTGCTACTCTTTCCCCTTGCGGTTCCCTGCCATCGCCCAGCATTACGAGTGTCACGACGGCTCTCGTAGAATCGGGGGATGAAGCCACTGGCGCCGAAACCGTCCCCTAAAATGAGACCGAAGAAGTCGCGACGCTTGGTGATGCTTCCGTCCCAGTTTTGGCTGATGACCAATCTGGTAGGTCTCAGGTCGCTGCATTCTTTTCGTTTTGCAATCCCTTTGGGTCCCTTCTGATGACATTTTGTTTATTTCGAATGTAGGTATGGTGAGTGCAGAAGTTGTGCCACCTGAAAAAGCATCATCAGTTGCCGCTCTGACGGTCGCTGTCCCTTCATCTCATCTTACATCCTCTCAAATGCTGGAAGGTATAGGTTTGTGAATAATTTAAATTGAGGATAGCATCTTTCGTGTACTGACCATGTATCATCGTAACCTTGCAGGAGTTCTCTTTGATCATCTGTATCAAGTGCTGAACCCGCACTTCCCCTTCCAATCGAAAGTCGCTTTTCCTACTGGTTCCGGTGAATATCTTTTCTAACCGACGCCCTTTCTTTTCTTAAACGGGTGACCCTGCCATTGTTAACTTTAAATTGATTACAACACTACAAATTGAAGGAGGGGACGAAAGAATTGTCGTGCCACCTAGCTCTGCCACCTGTCGTAGCCGGTATAGTAGCCTTCATCGCTCTTGCATCTTCTTTATCTCTTAAGCCGATATCTGACTATGATTTATTTTGCAGCAATCACACCAACTCCAGCTCACTTTGAGTCTCAGATTCCCATACTGGCAGGGCCTTTTTCTAAACGCTCTTCTTCCAGGGGTGCTGCGAATAGCCTGCGGATGTTAAGCGAGTTCGTCGAGGACCTAGACACTGAGGCCTTTGCATCTGCTGCAGATTTTGCCGCTGAAGTTAATCTCATGTTGGCGATGCTCGTGAACTTCCATAGAGAGGGCATCGTCGAGTCTTGGGTTAACTACTGCAGGAAGATCGAGGCCTGTCTGCATAAGATTGAGCTCAGCAGTCCCGTTCCAGAAATGTTGGCTTTGAATTCTCAACGGGATGCATGGGTTGAGCAGAGCGCTCCCTTCTTCCACCATTTCGAACAAGAAGCGACCTTGAGGCCAAAGGAACGCGAGGAGGCTTCAGGTGAATCCGCCCGGCTGCGCACCCAGGTTGAAGCAAACGTTGCACAATTGAGAGCCGTCTTTGAAAATTTGCAACGATGCATTTTGAACGGGCTAGCGCTAAGGCAAAATCTCGACCTTCTGGAGCGGGTTACGCAGAGTCGCGAAGTTGCTCAATGGGAAATCGATGAGAAACTTTTGTTTTGTTTGCAGCAACGGGCTCGAGTCGAAGTGGAGCTGGCTGCGGTGGCTGACCATGAAAAGGAGTTGAGAGGAGCGCGCGAGCAACTGGCTAATTTATTGAAAACGCCTCCTTCTCAGTAGCTGCCTTTGTATCAATTAAACATTTGTAATCTTTGAATAACATGTATCCATTTTTTTATTCTTTTATATGATTCGTCTTGTACTCAATTGAATTCATGAATAAAAGATACACATTTTTTTTATCTGCCACTGTTGCTTTCTTCCCTTTGCTGTATTGTCGCCATGTGATTTTAGCAAGTGTGGCATGTAGATAGTAGGTAGCTGTCCATCTTGGACTCTTTGCAGGGCAGCGATGGCTTAAGAAACAGGTTCAGATATGCCGCCTAAGACTTTTCAATTTTATGAGCCATGAGGGTCTCATAAAGATTTTTCTCCCTACGAGTCGTGAGGATCTCGTAGGTGTATTTTCTCCATAGGAGTCGTGAGGACTCCTAAGTGCGTTTTCTCTTGAGAGTCGTAAGGATCTCACAAGAGAATTTTCTTCCTTACAAGTCGAGAGGACTTGTAAGTGGTTGATGAGTTGACCTACTCCCGAGTGAAAGCATTGCTTCGACAGGGAGGTCGAGGGTTGACTTTGGCCGTTTTCCACGGTGTCATGATTGACTTTCGCCGTGTTCTACGGGGTCGGGGGTTGACTTTGGCCGTGTTCCACGGAGTCAGGGGTTGACTTTGGATGTTTTCCGTGGGGCCAGGATTGACTTTGGCCGTATTCTACGGGGTCAGGATTGACTTTAGCCATTTTCCACGGGGTCAGGTTTGACTTTGGCCGTATTCCACGGGGTCAGGATTGACTTTAGTCGTGTCCTACGGGGTCAGGATTGACTTTGGCCATATTCTACGGGGTCAGGATTGACTTTAGCCGTGTTCTACGGGGTCAGGATTGACTTTAGCCATATTCCATAGGGTCAGGATTGACTTTAGCCGTGTTCTACGGGTTGACTTTCGCCATTTCAGTGTCAGGGTTGACTTTCGCCGTTTCGATGTCAGGGTTGACTTTCGCCGTTTCGGTGTCAGGGTTGACTTTCGTCGTTACGGTGCCAGGTTTGACTTTTGCCATTACGGTGTCAGGTTTGACTTTTGCCGTTTCGGTGTCAGGGTTGACTTTCGCCGTTTCGGTGAACCGTGGAGTCTTGGAACTAGGGACTTTGCCGTGGCTCCGATTGGTAGTGTCGCGTCCGTGTCCTGCTGGCATGAGTAGAAACGCTGTTGCGGGTCTTCTGGGATGCAGATATTGCCGCTGAAACTTGACTCTTCCTTTGACAGAGTCTGTTGGGACATGTGGTTCCGTTTTCGTTTATGCCCATGGATTGTATACAGGGGTCAGTATGGACTTACCTGCAGGGCAGAAAGTTTCATTTCATTTTTTTGTTCCGCGATGCTATATCATTTTAGCTTTTTATATCGCGAAAGTCGCGATTGCCCAATCATTTCGGCTATTTTTCGCGGTGCCCAATCATTTCGGCTATTTTTCTTTTTCTTTACTCGCTGTTTTTTTATTGCGAGTTGCCCAAACATTTCGGCTATTTTTATATGCATAAATTTTACTCGCTGATTTTTATTGCGAGTTGCCCAAACATTTCGGCTATTTCATATGCATTTTTTTCGAGTACGGAACTCAAGATCTGATACCAATCTTAGCATTAGTATCGCTGCGACTGGAATGTTGCCAGGAGCGAATCATCATTTGCCATGAAAGGACTTGGAATTTGATACCGATTTAGGCATCAACATCGCTACAACTGGGATATTGCCAGGATCGAATCATCATCTGCCATGAAAGGACTTGGAATTTGATACCGATTTAGGCATCAGCATCGCTACAACTGGGATATTGCCAGGAGCGAATCATCATCTGCCTTCGTCGGTTCGAACAAAGGTGGCTTAGCAAACAAGGTTAAGATCCTGTCGACTAAGGCTTTTGGCTTCATGAGCCGTAAGGGTCTCATAAAGGTGTTTCTCCCTACGAGTCGTGAGGATCTCGTAGGTGTCGTTTCTCTTTAGGAATCGTGAGGATTCCTAAGTGTAAGTGCACGGCGGCGCCCCGGCCGTCAATCCGACGCCGGAATGCGGAAGCGGTGATAAACTTTAATTTTGCGGACTTAGCAAACCGGCACCCCCGCGCACTAAACATCCGGATCGAACCATTAATTAGTCCTAGCTACCAACAAGAAAGGGAAGAGAGATATACCGACGATCCAAGTCCTCCGGTCTTCTCATCATCGTCCCGATCTCCTGCGGAATGTCCCGTCTCCTCCTCGTCGCCGGAAGTGCACCACATCGCATGTATCTTTTACGGGCTCCCACCTCAATACCGAGGCAACTCGGGCACGAAGCTGGCTAGTCGACGTGCCCAAGATTTGCTGTAGAATAATGTAGAATCGTTGTCTCTTTGGGGTTTAGTATGGTTGCCATGATGGAGGAATTTTTCACAAGGATTTTTCATGAAGGCTTGAAGAAAAATGGAGCCTCTCATGAAAATGAGCTCGACCATCAAAACAGAAATGAGCTCCCTGGAAAATGAATGAAGCAAGCTCTCTCTGGAGAATGCAACCAAATGAATAAATATATATTAATTCAACAACCCCACAAAAATCATGCTTCAAATTAAATCATGCAAAGACCCCCTCCACTAAAGCTTATTTGCAACAATGCAAATAAGCCCTCCTCCACCAAACTTCGGCCAATGAACGGAACAAAGGAAATCGGCCGAAACTAAAAGCAAACTGGCAACTCCAGAAAACTGGTACCGTAATAAATTACAGGAAAACCCCGATACTGTGCATACACACCCGCATCTGTATTTCGACCGAAATACAAATGCAATGAGACAAAATCTACACTATCTAAAACTAGAATCCGGCTTAAGCCAAAGCCGGCTAGTAAAATCCGTCCGATCACGATCCGTGCAATACCGCACGTATCTGATCGCACCCTGCCATATCTCCATACGGCCTCTACAGCGTTTCGCCCGAAAGCTGAGTAACTGAATGTGGGGGACTCTAAAGACTCGTCAACACCTTGGTTGTGGATTTAACCACTAGCACGTCAGAGGTATAAGCCAATACGTAACGGGCTACCAGGTATTGACTAAAAGGGATGTCTGTGAGTGAACTCAGCCTGACAACCCTACTGAGCCTGTCAGTGACAATATCCGTACAGTCCGGTCCGTTCGTCTATGAGCATCGCATGGCGGGCCTAGGGGGTTGGTAAAAGTCAGACCCCCAAAAGCGGTACAAGTCGTGTCGGAGTGTAGCCCAGAACACCCTGAGATACTACTGGAATACCTACCAGTAAATCTCCTTGCCTTGGCCAAGGACTTCGTGTAATGGCTCTCCAAGACACAGCACGACCTCACCCCCAATACCGGGAGAGACGAACCCCTGAAGATACGCTCACTGCCTCCATGTGGCTCGGGACTGTACCCAACTAAAACCTGTTTGCACGACTCCTTTGAGCCGTGGTAGGGTAGTAATCAAAGTACAGTGGGAACTCACACGAGACAAATGACGATCCCCAGGTCGATGAACTAACCTGCACACATGTCACCAGGGAACTGCCATCTGACGTCTGGTATATGACCAACTAGCATGTTCCCGGCGAGTCCTGTCCGGTGTACTCATAACCCAATGAGCACCTGTATACATCTTAGGTGATCCAACTGACACCAGTGGCTTGTGAGACCGGCCACCGCCCCTCGTCGGGGTCTCGACTGTATACACTAGTCTACTAATGGAGTATCGATGCCCAGTCTCGAAACTCCCACGACTAGGGACTTTTTAAGGATAAGCTTATAGACCCCCAGCTCCCACTTATATGATCGCCCTCATACTGCTGGTGGTCAAGCAAGAATCCTAGGGGCTCTATCAACGTGTAATAGCGACGTGTCAGGTCACTTAAACCAGTACACGATGATAAAGGTAAACCAGATAGCATACTATCATCTCGAGTAAGACTGTCCTACCGGGATAGGTCCTCCATCAATCATTACAATCACGTACCTGTGACCTAATAATTGACTCTGAGGGCACTATCTCCAACAATCTCCCACTTGCACTCAAGGCTAATTATTGCGATGTCGCATACTCACAGCCCGTGTGATACCGAACACCCAACTCCTCTACTAGTCAGTCTCACAAAGCTCGTTTGCGAAACTATTGCGTTCGAGGAATAGCCTCAGTGAGTGGATCCGCTTTGTTGTTTCTTTCTATGTCTCTCTATATCTCAAGTTCGCGGAGAAACCCATCTCCCGAAATGAGCAATACCTGTCTTAGAATGTGTCTGGATGTCTGATGGGACATAGCTCATAAATGAGCTCCAAATCCAAACTTCTTAGACTGTATCGTCAACTGAACTTAATCAGTATCCTGCGCCATGCCACCCTCAGTATTGCCTTGGACCACCTATCCAAAATACTGCCCCTCATCAGAAGGAAAACTATAGCTCTGACAACCTCCTTGTCGTCCATGTCACCTTGGAAGCCTGGAATGATAACTGTTTCCCGAATGAGGCTGTCGTTATCATATCCCTAGAACATCCACTTATGTTCTAAAACTGCTTCCGACTGTTTCTCCAGGATTGGATTAATGTCAACTTATTGCATCTAGTGCAAGAACAATGTCTGGTGTGGTACTTGACATCTCATGATTGACTCAATTGCCTGAGCAAGTGATCTGCCAATCATGCACATCCCTCTCCCCTTTAGTCTGTAAGACACCTTTAGAGAGGGTGACTCCATCACCTGCAGGTATACTACCGTGCCAGGAGTCGTCCATCCTAAATACTCTTAGAATGCTGTCAAGTACCCTGATTGGGAAACCACCCAAATCTAGATCTAATACCATAGATCCAGTAACCAGTATGTCTGATATAATGTCCAAGTCCTGTGTGGAGAAACCACTGTGTGACGACCAAAGTATAACCGATTGTAGTATAGGAGTTTCCTTTCCTACTCTGTGTATGTCATCCAAATACCAGGATATCACACCCTACTACCTTCTCAACAGATCCATCCCCTATTCTGATGAAGTCAAACCCATGACTGTCATGTCAGAAATAGATGATCTATCTCCGCTACATCTGCTCTAGTCTATAAATAGACATAAGCAACCTGTCCACCAATGCTTCCGCTGCTCCCACTGACTACGACAACCCTCTGGCAGAGTCATATAGACGTACACTTCTAAAACTGGTTTAGAACGACGCTATACTCATCCTCCCGCCGGGTCTCGTAACCTGGAACAACAGCAATGGCAATTGTGGGTAAACAAGAACTTCCCTGTCACCATCCTTGAGGCTACCGTAGTGCCTCTCGGCTACCTGAAGTTACCCACCTTATCTGCGGAGTGGCCAATGGAATGTCAATCCAGATTGAATCTTTAGGTTCCTTATCAAATCTTCAGTAATCGTTTGTGGTTCTGGAATCACTTCCAGTTCTACCATACTCCCACTACTGTTTTCTGAAAAAATCCATTTTTAATAAAACTGTGGTGAGTCTAGAACAATATCGCTATTGTTCATCCAGATGGTAGAAAGTCAACCCTCGTCATAGCCTGGGTCAACCCACAAACAGCCATTACAGAAACGTGCCTTGAGTTGTCCAGTGTCTGGTTTTAATCATAAACCGGACAACTCCCCGTACCTTAACATCGTTAAGATATGAACTGTTCTATATCCAATATAGAAACAGAGGCACTGATTTAATTGAACCAGATTCAAATCATGCAGCTGTCCCCAGCGCATGTCAATTAAATGGAAGGAGGCCGATCAGCGTTACTCAACTTAGGAATACTTCCAATTATGAGTAACCTGAAAGAGAAGCAAGATCTCTTTATCATTACTATCAACTGAATACCATACACAAGTATCTACATCTTCGATCTCTTTGAAGAATCCCGATACTTGCTATACCTGGTTCTCTACTCTATTCAAATACCTATAACTTCTCAAAATTTGGACCCTGTGTTTCCACGAAACACTTGTCTAAAAACTAGAGAAGTCATAAGTAAACTGAATATAGTACGAGGACCACCCCCTCTGTCCTGATGGACCCTGGACAACATATAATACTCTGTATAAGTCCCCTGAGTCTGATAACTCATTCACTGTGTGTCGTAGGTTGAAAACTGTACTTATGGTTAAGAAGAATTACACCGCTGTTTAATGCTCCTTACCTAACCATCCACTGATATAGGTAAATGTCATAGACATAATTTCATAAAGGTATATCTCACTCTATGAAAATAGACGTACAGATATATCAATTTGAAATTGGTGCATAAAAGCGGATATTCAAAACCAAATATTTGCCGACCGGCAAACAGCCCAGGTGATTTCCTCAAATATCACTGATTACAACGAATCCCGATATAATGAGGATGATCACCCAATTCCCAATAACTTACTCCCACTCATCATCTGTAAAACTATACAGATGTGAGAATCATACTTGGTAAATACATACCCTGGAGCAAGTGTCTAACTGGGAAATCAGTTTTCGTTTAACAGTACACAGTGAAACTGAAACATTGAAATGTTTCGATGGGGTATTCTGGTATTCCTAGTAATGCCTCTTCCAGATTCACGACTGTAACCGTATAATTCTTTGCCACCTCTCCAAATCCCTTAATATGTCTTTAGTCTTTACCTTCTGCACACCCCTTTAGGCCAAATGGTTTTCTTCCTTCCCTACCGTTCGGCACCAGCCTATGGTTTGGAAGAAGACTATCCAATAAGCATAATGGGTGTACTGTCCTAATCCTAGGAGCACTCGCAAAACGAGAGAAGGTGAAGATAAAAGACAACCGAATAAACCTTATTCCTATTTCTCCTGGACCAAAATCCATCCCCGAACTGGAACAAGTTCCATTCGAGTTCGTATATAACCATACGATGGAGTATCCAAATAAACTGTGGATCTTCGTAGTGATACGGAGTGTCCTGGAGAAATACAAAGGTGATGTGGGAGTGGTAACGAAATATTTGGTTTGGTCGTGAATATCTGTTGCAATTTACTTTGCCCTCCTACTAATCCCTTGCTTTGTCTGAACTTAATACCTTCTGCACACCATCGTTATGCTAATTGGTTTCCTTCATTCCCTACCGGTCGGCACCAGCCTAAGGTTTGGAAGAAGACTATCCAATTTGCGTAACAGGTGTACTACTCCTAAATCAAGGAGTACTTGCAATCTGAGAGAAGGTGAAAAGAAAAGACAACTGAATAGTCCTATTCGTTTCCTCCAGAACCGGAAACCATCCTCGAATAAATTCCTTCGAGTTCGTATCTAACCATACGATGGTTTTGTCCAATGGAAGTGGACGTTCGTAGTAATACGGGGTGTTCTGGAGAAAAGGGTAAAAGTAGGAGTGGCAATGAGGTTCGCAACTCTGACAATCCAAAAGCCAGTGTTAAGAAGGTTCGGTCAACTTGGTCACTGAGTCATAGTCTTAGGGTCGGGTCAATGGTCGCTGCCAAAGAGAGAGAGAAAAGAAACACTCAGCGTGCACTCTAACCTAGATCAGAATGGTTACCAATTTATCTAATCTGGAAACCTCCCACTGTACCTCAAATTCTCCTCCAAACCTGAAAGAAGAATTAGTCGGGGTCACCCGAGGAGTAAACTAACTCATCAGTGGGAATCGGGATCCAACTCTCATCGCATGACAACGTGACGGAATCCGCTCACGGTATCACACTCCAGAAGGTATGCGCAAATCTGGCAAGTTTCAGTTCTTTTGAAACTCCCGATGTGATTTCTGCCCCATGCTCTTATGACCTTGACGAAGGCCAACAAATCATAAGTCACATGTCAAGTTCTACCCGTCATTCACCAGGTTGATTTGAACCCACCCGCACAAGCCCTTGACGAAGGCCAACAAGGCTATACGACTGTCCCAAACCAACGCATCTATCTATGCTGCAGAAAGGCAACAAGCAGCTACCATACACTATGCCTTGACGAAGGCCAACAAACATAGCATGAATACTACGTGCTATCCGTCTGAAACGACGGAGGGCTACGAATGGTTTCTGGCGAAAACCTTTAACGTAAAGAACTTGATATCGTTGAAGGAACTGATAGCTTTTAAAAATATAGTGACGAAAACCGTTGCTAAAGAGGTCACTCCCTGTGAAGGGATCTCGGCTCTTTCCCCGTAGAATGGGGTGCAGGATATTCCAACTGAATACCACGGTGCAAAGCAAAAGCAATCGGCTATAGTGAAGTTAATGCCCTGACGCAAACTTTTTGTCCAAGGGGTCACTCCCGGTGAAGGGATCTCGGCCCTTGCCTCGTCGACTGAGGAGCAGGATATTCCAACTGAATACCACGGTGCAAAACAAAAGTGAACGTCCTTGCAATAATAGCTTTTTGAAAAGTGTTCCAACAACATCAGATTAGGTTTGTTTTTAACTTGCATTGATCCAAATCAATGCAGTCCCATCAATTGATCACACCACAAAGAACGAAAATATACTGATGTACGTATATGCCATCCGCATTCGCCACTGGGTCCCGTCATTACCCGTTAGGTTAGCTAACTAACGACAGAGCGGGGACTGGACTAGCGCGGATGTAAAACATATACAACATCTACTAATATATATACCAATATATTATATTCGCTCAAGGCGTGAAAAAAATGCAACATCACAGAAATGTATATCATCATAGAAACAATACAGATATCTGGGATCCCCGGGTTTCACAGAGCCGCTGAAACCCGACGTTCCCCTGGTCGTGTGGATAGCCTGTGCAATGAGAACCTAGACCCCTACGGGCGCGGCAAGTCACCCGCCAAAACCTGAAGCGAGGCAGCCCCCTTCAGCGCCGTGAATGGACCACCCAGCACTTCACGGAATCCGGCAACTTGGGCACCCCTCCTGGGTCAACCTGTACCCCCTACGAGTGCGGCGAATAGCCCGCCAATCCTAGAGTGAAGCCCCCTCCGTCTCAATGCCATGAGATGCGGGCTTGTTGCCCTCCAGAACCCGGCTATCCGTGCACCCCTCCGCGGGGCAATCCTAGTACATAAAGTAAAATATACATACAACGGGTACATCGACCGCAACCAGGTCGTGCCCCAAAATAATAATACAAACAGGCAGTGACGGCAGTCCACATGTCGGACGCTCGCCCCGCAATATCAAATGTACATAATACAACAAAACTGTACTAGCATTGCATCCAGGCTATCCCCCACGACCGATCCGCAACATCACAGCAAAAACAGAACATCAACGTGAAAGTCACGTTCGCAAATCCGTCTAACCGGGCTATAGCAGTTAGACCGGATTTACCGATCAAGTGACATTCACGGTCGCAGATATAATGTAAATACTGTGAAATAATGTGTTTAAAATGTCCGATCAATCAAATTTTAACAAGTGGGCCCCCAAACAATACTGTAGCACATCAAGAAATTCTGGGCCCAATGTTATTATTCCAAAACCCATATTTTAAGCCCAGAAAGCGACTGAAGAAATTTGACAAAGCAAGGACACCATTCGGCGGCGGAACCGCGGCCCCAGGGAGGCTTTGGCCGCGGTTCCGCGCTCAGGTCGTCGACTTACTTCGTCGAATTTCTACAGTGGGCTTACAACCTCCAGTGCATCACTATTTTACAACCTGAAAAATTTTTCGACACCAAAAATTTCCAACAGAAAACTGATGCTAACAAAAATGTAGTTTTGGAACATTCGATCGATCGAAACAGAAAAACACACTACACCAAACTAGACTAAGTTAATGGCGAGGCTCTGATACCACTGTAAGTGCACGGTGGCGCCCCAGCCGTCAATCCGACGCCGGAATGCGGAAGCGGTGATAAACTTTAATTTTGCGGACTTAGCAAACCGGCACCCCCGCGCACTAAACATCCGGATCGAACCATTAATTAGTCCTAGCTACCAACAAGAAAGGGAAGAGAGATATACCGACGATCCAAGTCCTCCGGTCTTCTCATCATCGTCCCGATCTCCTGCGGAATGTCCCGTCTCCTCCTCGTCGCCGGAAGTGCACCACATCGCCTGTATCTTTTACGGGCTCCTACCTCAATACCGAGGCAACTCGGGCACGAAGCTGGCTAGTCGACGTGCCCAAGATTTGCTGTAGAATAATGTAGAATCGTTGTCTCTTTGGGGTTTAGTATGGTTGCCATGATGGAGGAATTTTTCACAAGGATTTTTCATGAAGGCTTGAAGAAAAATGGAGCCTCTCATGAAAATGAGCTCGGCCATCAAAACAGAAATGAGCTCCCTGGAAAATGAATGAAGCAAGCTCTCTCTGGAGAATGCAACCAAATGAATAAATATATATTAATTCAACAACCCCACAAAAACCATGCTTCAAATTAAATCATGCAAAGACCCCCTCCACTAAAGCTTATTTGCAACAATGCAAATAAGCCCTCCTCCACCAAACTTCGGCCAATGAACGGAACAAAGGAAATCGGCCGAAACTAAAAGCAAACTGGCAACTCCAGAAAACTGGTCCCGTAATAAATTACAGGAAAACCCCGATACTGTGCATACACACCCGCATCTGTATTTCGACCGAAATACAAATGCAATGAGACAAAATCTACAATATCTAAAACTAGAATCCGGCTTAAACCAAAGCCGGCTAGTAAAATCCGTCCGATCACGATCCGTGCAATACCGCACGTATCTGATCGCACCCTGCCATATCTCCATACGGCCTCTACAGCGTTTCGCCCGAAAGCTGAGTAACTGAATGTGGGGGACTCTAAAGACTCGTCAACACCTTGGTTATGGATTTAACCACTAGCACGTCAGAGGTATAAGCCAATACGTAACGGGCTACCAGGTATTGACTAAAAGGGATGTCTGTGAGTGAACTCAGCCTGACAACCCTACTGAGCCTGTCAGTGACAATATCCGTACAGTCCGGTCCGTTCGTCTATGAGCATCGCATGGCGGGCCTAGGGGGTTGGTAAAAGTCAGACCCCCAAAAGCGGTACAAGTCGTGTCGGAGTGTAGCCCAGAACACCCTGAGATACTACTGGAATACCTACCAGTAAATCTCCTTGCCTTGGCCAAGGACTTCGTGTAATGGCTCTCCAAGACACAGCACGACCTCACCCCCAATACCGGGAGAGACGAACCCCTGAAGATACGCTCACTGCCTCCATGTGGCTCGGGACTGTACCCAACTAAAACCTGTTTGCACGACTCCTTTGAGCCGTGGTAGGGTAGTAATCAAAGTACAGTGGGAACTCACACGAGACAAATGACGATCCCCAGGTCGATGAACTAACCTGCACACATGTCACCAGGGAACTGCCATCTGACGTCTGGTATATGACCAACTAGCATGTTCCCGGCGAGTCCTGTCCGGTGTACTCATAACCTAGTGAGCACCTGTATACATCTTAGGTGATCCAACTGACACCAGTGGCTTGTGAGACCGGCCACCGCCCCTCGTCGGGGTCTCGACTGTATACACTAGTCTACTAATGGAGTATCGATGCCCAGTCTCGAAACTCCCACGACTAGGGACTTTTTAAGGATAAGCTTATAGACCCCCAGCTCCCACTTATATGATCGCCCTCATACTGCTGGTGGTCAAGCAAGAATCCTAGGGGCTCTATCAACGTGTAATAGCGACGTGTCAGGTCACTTAAACCAGTACACGATGATAAAGGTAAACCAGATAGCATACTATCATCTCGAGTAAGACTGTCCTACCGGGATAGGTCCTCCATCAATCATTACAATCACGTACCTGTGACCTAATAATTGACTCTGAGGGCACTATCTCCAACACTAAGTGTATATTCTCTTGTAAGTCGTAAGGAACTTGCAAGAGTGTTTTCTCCTTGTAAATCGAGAGAACCTACAAGTGTTTGTTCATCGAATGAGGGCATTCCTCGCCGTTGGTGGGAATCGGCGAGGAAATGATTATTTATGCCTGTGGATTGTATACAAGGGTCAATATTGAACCGCTTGTAGGGCAATCTGGGAAAGGTGATGGCTTAAGAACAGGTTCAGATCCCTATAGCTTAAGGCTTTTGAATCTTATGAGCCGTAAGGGTCTCATAAGAGGGTTCTCTTTACGAGTCGTAAGGATCCCGTAAGTATAATTTCTCCTTAGGAATCATGGGGATCCCTAAGTGTGTAGCTCCTTTATGAGTCGTAAGGATCTCACGTAGATAGTTTTCTCCTTACAAGGTCAAGAGGACCTTGCAAGTGTCTTTTAACGAGGTTGTGCCCTTTCGGGTTTTCACAAACTCGCCGGTAGCCCTGCCGTTTTTACTCACGGAGCCCTTTCGGGTTTTCATCTGCGCCCATTTTGCTTGTGGACGCACCGTTTTTTTTCTCAATCTTGTTAAAAAACAACCAGACATTCCACTTGAGAGTCGTGAGGATCTCGTAGGTGTATTTTCTCCTTAGGAATCGTGAGGACTCCTAAGTGCGTTTTCTCTTGAGAGTCGTAAGGATCTCACAAGAGAATTTTCTTCCTTACAAGTCGAGAGGACTTGTAAGTGGTTGATGAGTTGACTTACTCCCGAGTGAAAGCATTGCTTCGACAGGGAGGTCGAGGGTTGACTTTGGCCGTTTTCCACGGTGTCATGATTGACTTTCGCCGTGTTCTACGGGGTCGGGGGTTGACTTTGGCCGTGTTCCACGGGGTCAGGGGTTGACTTTGGACGTTTTCCGTGGGGTCAGGATTGACTTTGGCCGTATTCTACGGGGTCAGGATTGACTTTAGCCGTTTTCCATGGGGTCAGGATTGACTTTAGCCGTATTCCACGGGGTCAGGATTGACTTTAGCCGTGTCCTACGGGGTCAGGATTGACTTTGGCCATATTCCACGGGGCCAGGATTGACTTTAGCCGTGTTCTACGGGGTCAGGATTGACTTCAGCCGTATTCCACGGGGTCAGGATTGACTTTAGCCGTGTTCTACGGGTTGACTTTCGCCATTTCGGTGTCAGGGTTGACTTTCGCCGTTTCGGTGTCAGGTTTGACTTTTGCCGTTACGGTGTTAGGGTTGACTTTCACCGTTACGGTGCCAGGTTTGACTTTTGCCGTTATGGTGTCAGGTTTGACTTTTGCCGTTTCGGTGTCAGGGTTGACTTTCGCCGTTTCGGTGAACCGTGGAGTCTTGGAACTAGGGACTTTGCCGTGGCTCCGATTGGTAGTGTCGCTTCCGTGTCCTGCTGGCATGAGTAGAAACGCTGTTGCGGGTCTTCTGGGATGCAGATATTTGTAGGGTTCCTAGGCACACTAATGAGGTCTCACAAGGCATCAACCATGCCAATTTCAAATTTTACAAGTGCCGAGAAACCCTAATACGGATCGTTAACTAGAATTTTAGGCGAAAGATGCAACTAGTTAACAACTTAACTAAGTGAACGGAAATACAACCTTTGTAGATCCGGTTCTCCACCTCCATAGCTCCGTGATGAAGTCCCCTCGCTGTACAAATCGCATCCCGGACTCTAGCATCGGCTTCATCGGAGAAATGGGCGGGCTTGGTCGTCGGCTTCGATGCCGAAGATGTTCTACGTCGAGGCATCACTAGATCAAGCTCCCACTTCACCAAGTCATGAAACTTGTGAAGAAAACACCCTATACTACTTGGCAAGAGGCAGACGATGAAGAAATAGGAAGTGGATTCACTTTAGAATTGGATTTCTCACTTTTTTCATCAAGTCACCATTGATGAAGCAAGGTTTTCTTCAAGTGAAGAAGAAGAAGATGAATATTATGATAAGTTCTTTTCAAATAGAAAAGAAAATCAATACTTATCATAATACAACCATGGTCAAGTGTAGAGAATGAACTAGGGTTAAGTGGAGTGGTTAGGGTTAAGCATGAGACAAAATGGTCACTTAGTCAAAGCTTCATGAAGCTTCAAGATGCAAACAAAGAAAGCCACCATTTTCTCTTTATGCCATTTATTTTCCAAAAAAGAATAAATAAATAAATAAATAAGAAAACAAAACCCTAACCATTCATATAACCATGGTTTAATCGTTACACAAACCCAAGTAAACATGTATCATCAAACATGATACAAACTTGTGCACAAAAAATATATCACATATACAATGTGCACAAACAAGTGAGAAAAACCATTTAAAGTGAACCAATACTAGTTAATGCAAAGTAATATATCAAATATATAATTATGCATTAAATTATTAAATCAACACTTGATTTAACGATCCGGTCATATCACATATAACCGACTAATATCAAATGTATCGGCTTATCGAATCAATCCTTGATTCGATAACTAGGTTATATCACATACAACCATTCGATACATTCATCGCGAGAATGAAATACGGTATCACATACACGCATTATTCTCGGTCCCGCACATATCTCATATGCGCTCCTATTTCGTTTCGCTTGAGCCAGGAAACCTCTGTGTAGGACTCTAAAGACTCGTCAATACGCCGGCAGCAGGTGATGATCATATCAAACACCCACAAGCCGCAAGCGGTCTGCTAAACGTAACGGCCACCCGGGTATTGAGCGATCAGAAGATCGACGAGCAAGTCCGCTCACACTCCTGTGAATCCAACCAGTAACACTTACCGTACAGTCCGGTCTCGTCGTCTGATATGTCACATATCTCGCCTAGGGGTGGTAAACGTCAGACCCCAACAGCTCGATAAGTCGTGTCGATATGAGGTCTATAACCGTTCGAGAAACTACTGGTAACACTTACCAGTAAATCTCAGCAACCCTGGCCAGGGATTTCCGGTTATAGCCAATTGAACACAGCGCAACATCAACCCCCTATACCGGGAGAGACGAATCCCCTCCTATCGCTCATTGCCTCCATGTGACTCGGGACTGTACCTAAAAACCACCGTTTTGCACGCCCTCTTGGACGTGGTAAGGTGGAAATCAAAGCACAGTGGGAACCATACAAGACTCTATGACGATCTCGGGTCAACAGACTACTCTGTACCAGTGTCACCAGAGAACTGCCATCTGACGTAAGGTATAATACCATCTGGGAGTTCTCGGCGAGTCCGTCCAGTGTACCCAGTCTCCACTGAGCACCCGTATATCATCTCTGATGTCAAACACCAATGGATATGGGATCATCCATCGCCCATCTGTATGGGTCGAGAAGGTATACGCTAGTCTACTCTGGTATATCGATGCCCCGTCTCGATACACCCACGACTTGGGACCTTGAAGGATGTACTTATAGACTACCATGTCCCTACTAGTATGATCCGCATCATAGTCCAGGTAGTCAAGTACACATTCAAGGGCTTTACCAACTGTTGGGGTAAAAATTTACACCCCGGTTGACCAAGTCAAAATCAAAGTCAACCCCAAAGCAAGCGGGCCCGAGCCCAGATCCAGTGGGCCCATGCCCGGGTCGACCCCGAACATGAAGCGGCCGGCCTCCCCCCATGCCAAGATAAAATTTTGTAATAAATAATTTTGTTGTATTTCTTTTGTTTTGTTTTATGGATAAATGTAAGAAAAATAGGCATATAGCCAAATTTTTGTAAAGCCCATGGCTTATGTGCAAAAAGAAATGGCACATGAGCCATGGGATAGGCAAAATGCCATTTTGTGAAGCCCAAGGGGCTATGTGTAAAGTGTGTAGCCTATAAAGGCAAGGATAATGAAATATCCCAAGAACTTTTTTCTCTCTCTAAAAACTTTCCAGATCTGAGATCTTTCCTTCTTCTTCAAGGTTCCAAAACCTTCTTATTTCTCTTGAATTAAATCAAGAGTTTTACTCTTCTTTTCATAAAACAAATTAGTTTTTCACCACAAAACCCACAAAGGGAAACTTGGATCTATCATTAGATCTCAAAAAGAAGAGATTTTTAGATCTTACATCTCTTGAGACAGCCAACAGAGGAGGAAGAAGAAGAACCCATTTCCCCAACCAAAACATTTTCCTTTTTTTTCAGGAGTTTAACTCCACTAATTTCTCTTTTGAGAGTTTCTGGGGCTAAAAGCCTTCCTTTCCTTGCCGGCGCGCTAGCGCTCGAGCGCAAAACACCTACGTGCCGACACGTGGCGCGTTTGCGCTCCAGCGCACTGCGCGCGAGCGCAAAGCGCCCACGTGCCGACACGTGGCGCGCGCGCTTGCGCTCCAGCACGTTTGCGCGCTCATGCGCAAAGCGCCCACGTGCCGACACGTGGCGCGCGCGCTTGCGCTCCAGCGCGCAGCGCTCATGCGCAAAGCGCCCACGTGCCGACACGTGGCGCGCGCGCTTGCGCTCCAGCGCGCAGCGCTTGTGCGCAAAGCGCCGACGTGCCGACACGTGGCGCGCGCGCGCTTGCGCTCCAGCGCACAGCGCTCATCCGCAAAGCGCCCACGTGCCGACACGTGGCGCGCGCGCTTGCGGTCCTGCGCGCAGCGCTTATGCGTAAAGCGCCCACGTGCCGACACGTGGCGCGTTTGCGCCTGAGCGCACAGCACCTAAGCGCACAGCGCTCAAGGAGCTGGCCCCACGCATCCCTTGGATGCATTTTCCCCCTCTTTTTGTGTACATACATACATATATACATATGTATACAAATTTATACACACACGTACTCTACGACACTGTCCCTGTTAGAAAAAAAATTTCTAACGGGGCGCTGCCCCACACCCCGCAAGGGGGCTGCTAGTACGCCTGAGTGGCTCCCGATATATCCAAACCCCCTTCAAAACAGAACACACGTACACTGCACATTGAGTTCGCATGACCAGTTTAACCCGTTAATCGGAGGTTTCCTCACCTCAAAGGCGAGGGGTAATTAACGGCAGCTTAGTCCGCGGCTGCCGGAGATTCGGATCCCCACAATCATTAAACTCCAGCCTACCCTAGGCAGGGGGAATCTGTAGTACGCCTGAGACGCGTGCGCGTATTCCCATCTCAATGGGGTGACGAAAAACACCCTACACCAACATGTAACAGAGAGACAATCAGTGTACACGTTAAGGTAAAGAGCAACCAGATAGCATACTATCATGTCGAGCAAGAAAGTCCTCCCTATATATGTCCAAGCATCCACTACAATATACATCCTATGTACAGTAATGGCCTCTAGGGCATACATATAACTAACAATCTCCCACTTGCACTAGGGCCATCTGATAGCAGTGGTTGTAGTATCTCATACTCAACCATCCCATAAAAAGTCTCTCTCTGAGAAAAGGCCTTTGTGAGTGGATCCGCCGTGTTGTCCTCTGAGTCTTCTCTCCTTACCTCGATCACCTTGGAGATCAGCCATCTCCATGATCAGGTGATAGAATATGTCTGGATTGGATCACTGATGGGACGGGCGTTCCTAGGCATAAGCCACAACTCCATTGTTACACAATGGGAGGAACTAAGTTCATCTCATGAACCAATATACATCCAGACTGCCTCTTTGGTAGTATCTTAAGTAGCGATGTATCTAGCCTTTATCGTCTAGTAAGCCACGGTATCTAGCTTGGAACTCTTCCAACATACCGTCCCTTTACTGAGGGTAAAGACAATGCCTGTGACTGACTTTCAGTCATCCTTATCACCCTGGAACCCTTCCAGTGATTCTCCACAGGATCAATTGATACCGTCTCACTTCAACAAGTGAGAATCCTAACATCCATTTAGATCTATCTCATAGATCCAAAACCCAGGATTTAGTAGGTATCACTTTGATCCTATATGGAGAATCATTGTGATAAGCGGAGATTGATCGAGCGTAGCATAGGAAACTCCTTCCCTATCAAGAGTATGTCATCCATTTACTCTACGAGGATCGTCACCATACTCCCTACTACCCTTTTGTTTATACAAGGTTCATCTACCATTTTGATGATGTCAAACTCTTTGACTAATACATCAAAACAGATGTTCCAACTCCGCGATGCCTGCTTTATAACATAAAATATCTTGCACACGTTTCCGCTGCTCCCACTGTCTACGAGGCCCTCTGGCTGTGTACTTATAGACGCACTCTTCTAAAACACCATTTAGAAAAGCAGTCATGGCACCCAACCGCCAGATATCATAGTCATGGTATGTAGCCGTGGCAAGTAGGATCTGGATGGACTTAAGCATAGCTCCTTAGAAAAGGTTTCATCATTATCCATGCCTGGTCGATGACGAAAACCTTTAACAACTCTAGCTTTGAAAGTCTCAACTTTTCCATCTACACCTAGTAATCTTCTCAAGATATACTTGCTCCTGATGGGGATTTAACCCTTCAGATATAGCAACCAAAATCCATACATTGTTGGTGTACATAGATTCCATCTCAGATCACTAAGCATCCAGCCATTCTTACAGAGTCTCACTCCTGATGGCCAGGTCGAAACTAGTTGGGTCATCATCTCATGATGCAATCCTCGCTCCCACTGTCATCGAGAAACTGAAGTATCTCTCAGGCGGATGAGGAACCCTACCATATCGACGGAGAGGCTGAGGTTCGTCGGTAACTATTGAATCCCATGGTTCTTTCAAATCATCAGCTGTAGTTTGTATAGCTGGAACATTTCCAGTTCTACATAACAGACCTTGCCTCGAGCTTGTCCAGATTTTGCTTTTAGACATTGGCCGGACAACCCCAAATCTTAACTAACTTAAGATATGGGCTCTTCCCTTTCCATATCACATATGAAGTGGTAGGCAACTGATTTGATCGGAACCCTATTCAATAGGTATGCAACTTCATAAGCGCATAACTCCCTAAAAGGAAATAGGACACTCAGTAGTACTCATCATAGAACGCACTATATCACATAGGGTGCTATTGTTCCACCCCGATATACCATCGTGCTATGGTGTATACGGAGGAGTAATGCTGAGAGAGAATCTCATTCTCCTTTAGAATAGTCCAGGAATTCCGTGCTCAAGTATTCTCCTCCCTGATCGCATCAAATGACATAATACTTATACCCTCATTTTGGTTCTCTACTTCTAACTTATATTCCGTGAATATCTCAAAATGTTCGGACTTGTGTTTCAACAGGAACATATGTCTGAATCTTGAGAGATCATCAGAGAATGTAATGAAGTACAAAGAGCCGGTCTTGGCATGTGTAAACAGGGGACCTTTATACATCAACATGTATCATCCCAAGAGTTCACTAACTCTTTCTCTGTTTCCAATAAACAGAGCTGGTGTCATTATATCTTTGTGACATGACTGGCAAGTTTCACAAGATGTAAATTCAAACTGATTTAAATATGCATCTACAAGTAACTTCAGCTAGTCGGGTCGCATTGATATGACCTAGTCTACAATGCCCCAAGAAGAATTCGTTCATTTCTGAACTCTTCCTCTTGTGTGTGTTCTGTATACTAAGAACTGTAGTTTGATTTAGAACATTAATGCTTTTAGATAACGTGCCTGAACCGATCAACTTTTGATATAGGAAATGTTCAAAACATTATCCAACAATACAAAATTTTATCATTTCTTTACTAATAAAGAGACTGATATGATTTTGTATATCAGGTTCGGTATCTAATAACATTCGTTTAGAATCAATGTATTTGTAATACAGGGTGACAGTGACCAACAGACTTGGCTGCAACACTTGCCCCGTTTTCTGCCTCATGAAACTTATCACCCGTTCTCAGTTCTCTACCTATCTGTAGCCCTATGTAACAGATTACATATCTGGGATCCTGATCCGGTATCAAATACCCAGGACGCAGAGGATACTGAGAAACAGTTCTTTATAATGAACACACCCGAAGATGATACATCATATGCACTTTCTTCGTTTGGGCGGCACGGGAAATCTGGTATTCCCCAATTTCCTGCTCTGTCTTATAACAATTATAAGTTGGAGCGGGACCAACGTTCCCCAGCTCAGTATAACAAGCGGGTTCGGTCAATACTTCCGTATTATTATCTTGATTAAGGCGTGATATGGTCGCTACCTGGAGAGAGAGAGAAGAAAACACTCAGCGTGCGCTCTTGCAAGAATAGATTGGTTATTATTTTATTTAATCAGGATGGCTCCCACTGTTTTAATCAAATCTTCCTTCAAATCCTAAAAGGAAAGACTAGCCGGGATTAATTACACACTACAAGTTCGCCAATCTTTCAGCTAGGCCAGTGTCGGTACTTTGAGGGAGGTCCCCCGTGCTTTCGCACGAACCTAATTAATGTAAATCTCGTTTTCCCAGAGGCGTAACCTCGTTAACACCTTTCTAGACACCTACTTGATCGGCTAATTGTAATGTGTAAAACTTTCCCAGGAGTAACTCTTACTCGCAGCGGGTATCGGGATCCAACTATCTCATAGAAGGTATGCAATCTCATTGCAAATTTCAACACTTGAAATTCTCGATAATATTTTGCCCCTAGCGTCCTATGACCTTGACGGAGGTCAACAAACCATAGGCTACTAGTCAAGTCAACCCATCATTTCTTGATCGAATCAAACCCACCCGCACGACCCTTAACGGAGGTCAACAAGGTCGCACGACTACCCTAATCCAATCTGCATCATATGCATAAGCAGATAAATACTAGTTAGCTACCGCACACAACGCCTTGACGGAGGTCAACAAACGTAGCACGAATACTAAGTAGGACTTATTTGAAATGACGGAGGGCTACGACAGGTTTTTCTAAAAACCTATTGCGTAATGAACTTGATATCGTTGTAGAATCAAATGATTTTAAAATGGAGTGTTTTTGAGGCTTTTCTAGTTTTGCTAAAGGGGTCACTCCCGGTGAAGGGATCGTCGGCCCTTTCCTCGTCGAATGAGGTGCGGGATATATCATATATATCACTGTGCAAAGCAGAAACTATAGAAGCTATCAAAAGACAAACCGAATGTGTAGCATCTGCCAGTTATTGCTAAAGGGGTCACTCCCGGTGAAGGGATCGTCGGCCCTTTCCTCATCGAATAAGGTGCAGGATATATCATATATACCGCTGTGCAAAGCAAGAACTGTAGCTACCTGTTTTATTTTTGAAATTCGATTCTACAACATCTTTAGGTTTCTTTTACTTTCATTAATCATATTAATGAAGTCCCATCATTTAAGTACCTAAACATCACAGATAAATACGGCGTACACTTATGCCATCCGCATTTGCCTCGATGTCCCCTCGTGCACCGTTAGGTTAGGTAACTAACGATAGAGCAGGGCAGGGCTAGCGCGAGTGTAAAACATAAGTAACGCCTATATAATATATCATATATACTATATACAGTATCTATCACAGAACATCACATGATTACATCACAGATATCACAGCAGAAGAAACATATATGAAATATTGGATATACTAGGACGCTCGTGTTTTAGTACGAGCCAGTATAAAACACGGATTCCACGGTCGCGATGAATAGCCAAACCCACACCCCTAGACCCCTACGAGAGCGGCAAGCAACCCTACCAATTCTAGAGTTAGGAGACCCGGACTCGACTCCTCGAGTTGGTCTCCCACTGGACTCTAGAACCCGGTTACTTGTGCTCCCCTCCTTGGGTCTATCCTAGTGCGGAAAAGTAAATAATATACAAAAGGTGACATCTTCCGCAACCTGGAAGTGCCCTAATAAAAGAATATTACATACAAGTTTTTACATGAATGAAAATGAAAAACACTCATCTCACAGAAAACCCCCCCGGCTATTCAAACACGACGATCCAATATAACATATCCAGCAACACATAACATCACACGTCATCAACGTAAGTAAATATGCGCATCCCAATTGTCATTGACATATAGCAACGAAGCCGGCGATATCACATATTACACTTACGATCACAGAAAAGAAAGTGTAAAACTACAACAGTTGGATTCCGCAACCTGCATAGACATCGCATGCCTAATCAAATGAATTCCTTAGACATCGCATGCCTAACAATTATAAACCCCGCATTTTAGTCTCATTTATCGAAAACTCTTTTCAATATCAAGTCGGGCAATTCAACAAGATTCCCGACATCCTGATCGAACGCTCGTCGCAAACTTTAGTAGACGGCCGCACCCCCGATACCGTCGACGAAGTGCACCAAGACGGAACACCGCTGCCGTGAGCACCCGAACGGATACTTTCGGCGACGGGGTTCTCCTACAGTCACTTGGTCGGGGCTTTGGGGTGTGGATGTCTATTAAGTTTACCCGGCGAGTATCCGCGTACGCTACGTGATTGCGACGGACTTTTGATCACATCAAAATTCCGTGGCAACCAATCAAGTGAGACTAAACTGCTATATTTATAACATTCATTCAATTATCTCATAACTAGTGAATTCCAATTATTGTATCCCATTCCAGATAAATAGAAAATGTTAAACTTTCCGATCGAACAATCAAACACCCAAGTTTTCCTGAAACAAATCAACACATGAAATAGGTTTAAAAAACATCCAGTTCATGCCTCAGTACCAACGGTCCAGCCGTAGAAGGGTCAAGCCAACGCCTCACATGTGGCATGCCGTACTGCCCCAAACCTGAAGGTTCAAAGGGCAGTTCAAGACTGTCACATAATCGAGTTAAGGTTTGTTGTCTTCTAGAGGGTCCATCGCGTTACTTGCACTACTTAGAACGTCTTTAAACCACGGAAATATCCAACAATTGGAAATTTCCCGACAGGGGAAAAAGTGGGTATTCATATCCGGTCGAACCTTTTAACATATTCAAAAATTATCCGGAAAAACACATAGACAAAGTTTGACAATCCGATCGAATCTACGAACTCCCAATACAACCCAAAATACTCAACTCTTGAGTAAATATTAAAAATTCCCAGAAAATTTAGCACTTTCAGATAGACATTACTGTGCAAAAATTATTAAATAATGGGACAAAATGGCCGCGGAACCGCTGCCTGAGCCAGGCTCTTGCCGCGGTTCCGCGGCGGTTTAGTGGAATCAGACGGTCGTTTTTCACAGTAACTCTTATAAAACCCTGCTGATTTTTCTGCATATTTTTAATTCACAAAAATCCACATTTTCAGAAAATGTACAGAGAAGGGTTATGCATTAGGGTTTCGTGTTCGATCGGGTTTCTAACTTCGTCTACGCATCGCCTAAGGCTCTAGCTAGGCTCTGATACCACTGTAGGGTTCCTAGGCACACTAATGAGGTCTCACAAGGCATCAACCATGCCAATTTCATATTTTTCCGGTGCCGAGAAACCCTAATACGGATCGTTAACTAGAGTTTAGGCGAAACTACAAGTAGTAAACAACTTTACTGCTAAAAGGGAAGTGACTACAACCTTTGTAGATCCGGTCCTCCACTTCCATAGCTCCGTGATGATGTCCCTCTGCTGTACCCATCGGATCCCGGACTCTCGCGGTGGTTTCATCGAAGAAATGATCGGGCTAGGTCGTCGACTTCGATGCCGAAGATGATCTACGTCGAGGCAACACAAGATCAAGCTCGAACTTCACCAAGCCATGAAACTTGTGAAGAAAACACCCTATACTACTTGGCAAGTGGTAGAGGATGAAGAAATAGGAAGTGGGTCCACTTTAGAATTGGATTTCTCACTCTTTTTCTCATTTTACCATTGAAGCTAGCAAGCTTTTTCTTCTTGAAGAAGAAGAGGAAGAAGAAAAAGAATATGATAAGAATTATATTGAAAATAGAAAATGAGTGATTCTTATCATATAGCAACCATGGTTAAGTGTAGAGAATAAACTAGGGTTAGGTGAATGGTTAGGTTAGGCATGAAACAAAAATGGTAGACTTTTTCAAAGCTTCATGAAGCTTCAACAAAGAAACAAAATTAGCCACCATTTTTCCTTTTGCCAAAATGAATGAATAAATAAATAAATAAGCAAAAAAATCAAATGAAACCCTAACCATTAACTAACCATGGTTTAATACAAACATACACCCAAGTTTGCATGTATCATCAAACATGATACAAACTAGTGCACAAACATATATCATATATACAATGTGCACAAACAAGTGAGAAAAGCCATCTTAAGTGAACCAATATTAGTTAATGTAAAGTAATATATCAAATATATAATTATACATTAAATCATTAAATCAATACTTGATTTAACGATCCGGTCATATCGCATATAACCGACTAATATCTATAGTAACAACTTATCGAATCAACACTTGATCCGATAACCCGGTTATATCGCATATAACCGATCAATGTCACAAATCGCAAGAATCGAATACAGTATCACATACTGGTATTATTCTCGGTCCCGCACATATCTCATATGCGCTCCTATTTCGTTTCGCTTGAGCCAGGAAACCTCTGTGTAGGACTCTAAAGAATCGTCAATACGCCGGCAGCAGGTGATGATCATATCAAACACCCACAAGCCGCAAGCGGTCTGCTAAACGTAACGGCCACCCGGGTATTGAGCGATCAGAAGATCGACGAGCAAGCCCGCTCACACTCCTGTGAATCCAACCAGTAACACTTACCGTACAGTCCGGTCTCGTCGTCTGATATGTCGCATATCTTGCCTAGGGGTGGTAAACGTCAGACCCCAATAGCTCGATAAGTCGTGTCGATATGAGGTCTATAACAGTTCGAGAAACTACTGGTAACACTTACCAGTAAATCTCAGCAACCCTGGCCAGGGATTTCCGGTTATAGCCAATCGAACACAGCGCAACATCAACTCCCTATACCGGGAGAGACGAATCCCCTCCCATCGCTCATTGTCTCCATGTGATTCGGGACTGTACCCAAAAACCACCGTTTTGCACGCCCTCTTGGACGTGGTAAGGTGGAAATCAAAGCACAGTGGGAACCACACAAGACTCTATGACGATCTCGGGTCAACAGACTACTCTGTACCAGTGTCACCAGAGAACTGCCATCTGACGTAAGGTATAATACCATCTGGGAGTTCTCGGCGAGTCCGTCCAGTGTACCCAGTCTCCACTGAGCACCCGTATATCATCTCTGATGTCAAACACCAATGGATATGGGATCATCCATCGCCCATCTGTATGGGTCGAGAAGGTATACGCTAGTCTACTCTAGTATATCGATGCCCCGTCTCGATACACCCACGACTAGGGACCTTGAAGGATGTACTTATGAACTACCATGTCCCCACTAGTATGATCCGCATCATAGTCCAGGTAGTCAAGTACACATCCTAAGGGCTTTACCAACATGTAACAGAGAGACAATCAGTGTACACGTTAAGATAAAGAGCAACCAGATAGCATACTATCATGTCGAGCAAGAAAGTCCTCCCTATATATGTCCAAGCATCCACTACAATATACATCTTATGTACAGTAATGGCCTCTAGGGCATACATATAACTAACAGAAAGGACTTGGAATTTGATACCGATTTAGGCATCAGCATCGCTACAACTGGGATATTGCCAGGAGCGAATCATCATCTGCCTTCGTCGGTTCGAACAAATGTGGCTTAGCAAACAAGGTTAAGATCCTGTCGACTAAGGCTTTTGGCTTCATGAGCCGTAAGGGTTTCATAAAGGTGTTTCTCCCTACGAGTCGTGAGGATCTCGTAGGTGTTGTTTCTCCTTAGGAATCGTGAGGATTCCTAAGTGTATATTCTCTTGTAAGTCGTAAGGATCTTGCAAGAGTGTTTTCTCCTTATAAATCGAGAGAACCTACAAGTGTTTGTTCATCGAATGAGGGCATTCCTCGCCGTTTGTGGGAATCGGCAAGGAAATGATTATTTATGCCCGTGGATTGTATACAAGGGTCAGTATTGAACCGCTTGTAGGGCAATCTGAGAAAGGTGATGGCTTAAGAACAGGTTCAGATCCCTATTGCTTAAGGCTTTTGAATCTTATGAGCCGTAAGGGTCTCATAAGAGGGTTCTCCTTACTAGTCGTGAGGATCCCGTAAGTATAATTTCTCCTTAGGAATCGTGGGGATCCCTAAGTGTGTTGCTCCTTTGTGAGTCGTAAGGATCTCACGTAGATAGTTTTCTCCTTACAAGGTCGAGAGGACCTTGCAAGTGTCTTTTAACGAGATTGTGCCATTTCGGGTTTTCACAAACTCGCCGGTAGCCCTGCTGTTTTTACTCACGGAGCCCTTTCGGGTTTTCATCTGCGCCCATTTTGCTTGTGGACGCACCGTTTTTTTCTCAATCTTGTTAAAAAACAACCAGACATTCCACTTGAGAGTCGTGAGGATCTCGTAGGTGTATTTTCTCCTTAGGAATCGTGTGGACTCCTAAGTGCGTTTTCTCTTTAGAGACGTAAGGATCTCACAAGAGAATTTTCTTCTTTACAAGTCGAGAGGACTTGTAAGTGGTTGATGAGTTGACCTACTCCCGAGTGAAAGCATTGCTTCGACAGGGAGGTCGAGGGTTGACTTTGGCCGTTTTCCACGGTGTCATGATTGACTTTCGCCGTGTTCTACGGGGTCGGGGGTTGACTTTGGCCGTGTTCCATGGAGTCAGGGGTTGACTTTGGACGTTTTCCGTGGGGTCAGGATTGACTTTGGCCGTATTCTACGGGGTCAGAATTGACTTTAGCCGTTTTCCACGGGGTCAGGATTGACTTTGGCCGTATTCCACGGGGTCAGGATTGACTTTAGCCGTGTCCTACGGGGTCAGGATTGACTTTGGCCATATTCCACATGGTCAGGATTGACTTTAGCCGTGTTCTACGGGGTCATGATTGACTTTAGCCATATTCCACAGGGTCAGGATTGACTTTAGCCGTGTTCTACGGGTTGACTTTCGCCATTTCGGTGTCAGGGTTGACTTTCGCCATTTCGGTGTCTGGTTTGACTTTCTCCGTTATGGTGTTAGGGTTGACTTTCACCATTACGGTGCCAGGTTTGACTTTTGCCGTTACGGTGTCAGGTTTGACTTTTGCCGTTTCGGTGTCAGGGTTGACTTTCGCCGTTTCGGTGAACCGTGGAGTCTTGGAACTAGGGACTTTGCCGTAGCTCCGATTAGTAGTGTCGCGTCCGTGTCCTGCTGGCATGAGTAGAAACGCTGTTGCGGGTCTTCTGGGATGCAGATATTGCCGCTGAAACTTGACTCTTCCTTTGACAGAGTCTGTTGGGACATGTGGTTCCGTTTTCGTTTATGCCCATGGATTGTATACAGGGGTCAGTATGAACTTACCTGCAGGGCAAAAAGTTTCATTTCATTTTTTTGTTCCGCGATGCTATATCATTTTAGCTTTTTATATCGCGAAAGTCGCGATTGCCCAATCATTTCGGCTATTTTTCGCGGTGCCCAATCATTTCGGCTATTTTTCTTTTTCTTTACTCGCTGTTTTTTATTGCGAGTTGCCCAAACATTTCGGCTATTTTTATATGCATAAATTTTACTCGCTGATTTTTATTGCGAGTTGCCCAAACATTTCAGCTATTTCATATACATTTTTTTTGAGTACGGAACTCAAGATCTGATTCCAATCTTAGCATCAGTATCGCTGCGACTAGAATGTTGCCAGGAGCGAATCATCATTTGCCATGAAAAGACTTGGAATTTGATACCGATTTAGGCATCAACATTGCTACAACTGGGATATTGCCAGGATCGAATCATCATCTGCCATGAAAGGACTTGGAATTTGATACCGATTTAGGCATCAGTATCGCTACAACTGGGATATTTCCAGTAGCGAATCATCATCTGCCTTCGTCGGTTCGAACAAAGGTGGCTTAGCAAACAAGGTTAAGATCCTGTCGACTAAGGCTTTTGGCTTCATGAGCCGTAAGGGTCTCATAAAGGTGTTTCTCCCTACGAGTCGTGAGGATCTCGTAGGTGTCGTTTCTCCTTAGGAATCGTGAGGATTCCTAAGTGTATATTCTCTTGTAAGTCGTAAGGATCTTGCAAGAGTGTTTTCTCCTTATAAATCGAGAGAACCTACAAGTGTTTGTTCATCGAATGAGGGCATTCCTCGCCGTTGGTGGGACTCGGCAAGGAAATGATTATTTATGCCCATGGATTGTATACAAAGGTCAGTATTGAACCGCTTGTAGGGCAATCTGGGAAAGGTGATGGCTTAAGAACAGGTTCAGATCCCTGTAGTTTAAGGCTTTTGAATCTTATGAGCCGTAAAGGTCTCATAAGAGGGTTCTCCTTACGAGTCGTGAGGATCCCGTAAGTATAATTTCTCCTTAGGAATCGTGGGGATCCCTAAGTGTGTTGCTTCTTTGTGAGTCGTAAGGATCTCACGTAGGTTGTTTTCTCCTTATAAGGTCGAGAGGACCTTGCAAGTGTCTTTTAACGAGATTGTGCCCTTTCGGGTTTTCACAAACTCGCCGGTAGCCCTGCTGTTTTTACTCACGGAGCCCTTTCGGGTTTTCATCTGCGCCCATTTTGCTTGTGGATGCACCGTTTTTTTTCTCAATCTTGTTAAAAAACAACCAGACATTCCACTTGAGAGTCGTGAGGATCTCGTAGGTGTATTTTCTCCTTAGGAGTCGTGAGGACTTCTAAGTGCGTTTTCTCTTGAGAGTCGTAAGGATCTCATAAGAGAATTTTCTTCCTTACAAGTCGAGAGGACTTGTAAGTGGTTGATGAGTTGACCTACTCCCGAGTGAAAGCATTGCTTCGACAGGGAGGTCAAGGGTTGACTTTGGCCGTTTTCCACGGTGTCATTATTGACTTTCGCCGTGTTCTACGGAGTCGGGGGTTGACTTTGGACGTGTTCCACGGGGTCGGGGGTTGACTTTGGTTGTTTTCCACGGGGTCGGGGGTTGACTTTGGTCATTTTCCACGGGGTCAGGGGTTGACTTTGGCCGTATTCCACGGGGTCAGGATTGACTTTGGACATATTCCACGGGTCAGGATTGTCTTTAGCCGTGTTCTACGGGGTCATGATTGACTTTAGTCGTATTCCACGGGGTCAGGATTGACTTTAGCCGTGTTCTACGAGGTCAGGATTGACTTTCGCCGTTTCGGTGCCAGGTTTGACTTTCGCCGTTTCGGTGTCAGGGTTGACTTTCGCCGTTTCGGTGTCAGGGTTGACTTTCGGTTGTTTGTGAACCGTGGAGTCTTGGAACTAGGGACTTTTTCGTGGTTCCGATTGGTGTTGTCGCGTCTGTGTCCTGTTGGCATGAAGAGGAACGCCGTTGCGGGTCTTCTGGGATGCAGATATTGCCGCTGAAACTTGACACTTCCTTTGACAGAGTCTGTTGGGACATGTGGTTCCCTTTTCGTTTATACTCATGGATTGTATACAGGGGTCAGTATGGACTTACCTGTAAGGTAAAAAGTTTCATTTCACTTTTTTTTGTTCCGCGATGCTCTATCATTTCAGCTTTTTATATCGCGAAAGTCGCGATTGCCCAAATTTTTCGGCTATTTTTCGCGTTGCCTAATCATTTCGGCTATTTTTCTTTTTCTTTACTCGGTGTTTTTTATTGCGAGTTGCCCAAACATTTTGGTTATTTTTATATGCATATATTTTACTCGCTGATCTTTATTGCGAGTTGCCTAAACATTTCGGCTATTTCATATGCATTTTTTTCGAGTACGAAACTCAAGATCTGATACAAATCTTAGCATCAACATCGCTGCGACTGGAAAGTTGCCAGGAGCGAATCATCATTTGCCATGACAGGACTTAGAATTTGATATCGATTTAGGCATCTGCATCGCTACAACTGGGATATTGCCATGAGCTGTAACAACTCCAATTTTTGTATACATAAAATTGATTTAAATTTGAAGTATACTTGGAGTATTTAATGTTGCTGTTATCACTTTAAGTATTTATTTTCCCACAATAATTACAAGAAGGAGCTTGTAGCTCATTGGTAATGCCTTGCACTGCTGAACCAAGCCACCAGAGTTCAAATCCCATGCCCCACATTATTTTTAGATTATTTTTCTTTTAAAATTCTTGGAAGCCCAACAGTCCACAGGCCATAACTCCCAAAAGTTGAACTGAACCCTAAAAAGTAAATATACCAGAGCCTACGTCTGAAGACCCCTCACCCAACGACCACCGGACTCGGCCGGCGCCGCCGGCCGGACTCGGCCGGACGGCCGAGTCCCCAAAACAAAAAAGTTGCCTTTTCACATTCCATAACTCCCTGCACACACCATTTTATTAGATCGGTTTCCGAATGTTAATTACACCCTATTTACTACAAATTTTAATGATTTTTCTATTATTTTTATAATTTTTTTTAAAATAAAAACCTTTCACCTACCGTACCCTATAAATAGACCCCCTACCCCCTACCCTCTCATTCCAAAACACTAGGTTTACTCTCTCAAAATTTTGAATATCTATACAGATCATAAAAGTCTGAAGTACGTGTTTACTCAGAAGGAGTTGAATATGTGGCAGAGTAGATGGTTAGAACTCATGGCGGATTTGACATTAACTTGCAATATCACCCAGGGAAGGTGAACGTAGTACCTGATGCTCTTAGTCGCCAACCCTTATCGATGAATCTCACCGCTCAGTGGAAACTTCAGCAAGACTTACATCAGATGGAGATTGAAGTAGTCATGCCTGGTAATGCTTCAAGTTTGATGAATCTACAAGTCCAATCAACCATTGTCAATCGGATCAAAGCAGCTCAAGCAAGTGATGCTAAGTTGCAAAGGATCAGAGAACAAGTGGAGAATGGACTCAGAACAGACTTCATCATCCATGAAGACGGATCTTTGAGATACGGCAGCAGATTGTGTGTACCAAAGGGTCCTGTTCGGGAAGAGTTAATGAAAGAAGCTCACAGCTCTCCCTACTCAGTACATCCTGGAGGTACCAAAATGTACAAAGATCTACGTCAGAATTATTGGTGGCATGGAATGAAGCGTGAAGTAGCCAGAAGCGTCGCAAAATGTTTGGTGTGTCAGCAAGTAAAGGCTGAACATCACAGGACAGCTGGACTACTTCCACCGTTACCAATCCCAGAATGGAAGTGACAGCACATCACGATGGACTTTGTGACTGCTCTTCCTCCCAGCATAAAGGGTAACGATGCTATATGGGTCATCGTGGATCGACTTACAAAGTCGGCTCACTTCATCCCATTTTCGGGTTGTCCAATCAACTGAGACACTAGCAAAGAAGTACATGGAGCTAATAATCTAATTAAGATTTAAACACTTCGTAATGTACTATCTATGATACCCATAAACTCATACAGGAAATTGTGAGACTTCATGGAGTACCGGTCTGCATTGTCTCCGATCGTGACACAAGGTTCCGATCACAATTTTGGCAGAGTCTGCAAGCTAGTTTGGGAACAAGTCTGAACTTCAGCATGGCTTATCATCCACAAACAGATGGTCAGTCGGAACGAACTATTCAAATCTTAGAGGATATGCTCAGAGCGTGTATGCTAGACTTCAAAGGATCGTGGGAAGATCACCTGCATCTTGTGGAGTTCGCGTACAATAACAGCTACCAAGCAAGCATAGGAATGGCACCTTTTGCAGCATTATATGGAAGGAAGTGTCGATCACCATTAAGTTGGGACGACATCGGAGATAGGGAACTTCTTGGACCAGAGATGATAGTAGCAACCGTTGATGTGGTTCGTACTATCAGGGAAAGAATGCGCATAGCCCAAGATAGACAGAAACACTGGGCTGATGCAAAGAGACGACACTTGGAGTTCCAACCAAGAGACCATGTATTCCTGAAGATATCTCCGAACCGCGGAGTGATCCGATTTGGAAGACGGGGTAAATTGAGTCCGAGATACATTGGACCGTTCGACATACTCGAACGAGTCGGTGAAGTGGCATACCGCTTAGCGCTTCCACCCTCATTGGAAGGAGTGCATAACGTGTTCCACATATCCCAACTCAGAAAGTATGTGAGTGACCCCAGCCATGTACTTGATCATTCCGAGCTCACTATACAGCCCGACTTGTCTTGTGAGCAACAACCCGTGGAGATCCTGAACAGGAAAGTGAAGACACTTCGGAACAAGGAAGTTAACTTGGTCCGGGTAATGTGGAGGAAAGACACTCCAGGAGAATCCACTTGGGAAAGGGAAGATGAAATGCGTGCAAGATATCCTCACTTCTTTGTAAACTAGTCCTCAAATAAAAATTGTAAATTTCGAGGACGAAATTTTTTGTAAGGAGGGTAGATTATAACAACTCCAATTTTTGTATACATAAAATTGATTTAAATTTGAAGTATACTTGGAGTATTTAATGTTGCTGTTATCACTTTAAGTATTTATTTTCCCACAATAATTACAAGAAGGAGCTTGTAGCTCATTGGTAATGCCTTGCACTGCTGAACCAAGCCACCAGAGTTCAAATCCCATGCCCCACATTATTTTTAGATTATTTTTCTTTTAAAATTCTTGGAAGCCCAACAGTCCACAGGCCATAACTTCCAAAAGTTGAACTGAACCCTAAAAAGTAAATATACCAGAGCCTACGTCTGAAGACCCCCCACCCAATGACCACCGGACTCAGCCGGCGGATCGGCCGACTCGGGCCGGCGCCGCCGGCCGGACTCGGCCGGACGGCCGAGTCCCCAAAACAAAAAAGTTGCCTTTTCTCATTCCATAACTCACTGCACACACCATTTTATTAGATCGGTTTATGAATGTTAATTACACCCTATTTACTACAAATTTTAATGATTTTTCTATTATTTTTATAATTTTTTTTAAGATAAAAACCTTTCACCTACCCTACCCTATAAATAGACCGCCTACCCTCTACCCTCTCATTCCAAAACACTAGGTTTACTCTCTCAAAATTTTTACAAGAAGGGTGTACTTTGAAATCGAGTTCACGGTGAAGCTCTGACGGAATTCCGGCGACGTTTTTTGAAACAACCGGCGACGAAACAACGCCTCGGCCACTCATCTAGTTCCCATATACTCTTTAGTATAGATCGAAACCCGTAAGTCCCATTCGATCTCCCTTTCTAATTCTCAAAAATACGAAATTACGAAACCCGACGGAAATCGGAACAAACCGATTTCCGATTCGGTTTTCTATAAAATCTCACTTATCACCAATTCCATAATGCTTAAACATATTCATGTTGACTATTAATCACATAACAACTAATTTGGACAAAGTTTCTCACATGAAATGATAGCTTTTGCAATATCGTATTCTTTTTCACTTTAATACCATAATGATTATTTTTTTCACTTCTAATCAATTCAATCGTGTCTAAACATCTTTATCATGATTATTAAACTTGTAAAAACTAATTTGAATAAGTTTTCACACATGAAATGATAACCTTTTCAATTTATAGTATTTTTCACTTTAATACCATCATGTTTCAATTTCACATTTAACCCTTTAACATTGCTATACCTTAAAATAGATCACGAGGTAATGACCTACCTCCACACACACACATATGCAACCATAATACGCTATCTTGAAAACTCTTAATACGATAAAACAAGACTTTACATTAAAATACCATTTCCTTAATAAAACCTTCTATAAAAGTTTAGGTTTGATACATTTGTTTAAACAATATCTTTAATAGGAAAAATACGATAAGTTGTGGACACCGATCGTTTATCTAAACCTGACTTTGTGGTGTCTAGGAAAGTGTGTCTAAGGCAAGTGGTTACTTAATTAGGGCCAATACTTGTAGTGGAGAGCCTCCCACTTACCTGACACTTATCTGGCCGCAATTGGCGGTGAAGAGGCGATTTGAGGCTTCTAACGACTTGTCGTTTAGACCTTTTAGAAATAGGCTAGTTGGCTTAGGAAACCCTAGAATCTAAAATATGGAAAATTACACTTTGCAAATAAATACCTTTTATTTTATAAAACCGTTTTCTAAAGGATTAGTATTTTACAATCTTTGCAAAGCGCCGCTACAACCTATCTTTGGGGAACCCGTTCGGGATCGTGCGGTTTATCGCGCACCCTCGGGCTAGTAGTGCGAGATTCAGACCTCCGCAAGGAGTATTCAGTCTCGAAAGGTTTAAAATACGACATCTTAAGAAAATGAGATTTTTGGAATATAAAATATTTATTAAAACTATTTTTGTATAAATATATGTATATGTTCCCGCCAAAAATTTCTGCGCAAAAGAGTCCAAGGTATCAAATTGCAGCGATATGCTTAAGGAAATGTAAATCAGTATCTTCCGGGCTGTTTTTTAAAAAACTCCCGAATGAGAAACAGATAAATTCTGATGGTATCGAAAGCGGCTCGAAAAACCCTTCGATTTGATATATTATGGGCCTCATAATTCATCCGGGATCAAAAGTTATGAGGAATTACGTGTCCACACGTGATGGGCTTTTAAGAACCCGCTGGAGGAGCTAAAAGATATAATAAAAACTCGGAAAAGACCCCAATGGGGCATCACGTGCTCACACGTGACCATGAGTCACGTGCAGACACGTGATGGGCTTTTAAAGCCTCTAAAATAATGAATGGAATTTAATTCTAAAAGTCAGAAAATACATCAACGAGATATCACGTGCTTACACGTGACCAATGGTCACGTGTTGACACGTGATGATTAAAACTGAAACATAAATAAGCGGCTGAGAAAGGAACCCAATTGGGGGTCACGTGCTCACACGTGACCAAAGGTCACGTGCCAGCACGTGACTGGCTTTAAAAGCCTTATAATTTAATAGAATTGAATTCTAAAAGTTTCTGAATCCTTCCAAATGGAAAAGGGTCATGGGGAACCGTTGGATTAAAAATCCAAGGGTGATTAAAAATCACCAATTTATGGAAGAATCCCAAATAAGGAAAGATTCCCCCTAAATCTAACCGAGATAACAAATAGAATATCTTTTGGATTTAAAATCCAATGGTGAATAAAATTCACTTGACAATCTAAAGGCCCAGATTAATGATGAATGCAAATCAAATCTCTCAACATACAAATCAAATCTCTTAATGAGAGATTTGCTAAACAAATTGATTCTCTTCCTCCTCCTATAAATAGGAGCCAAGAGAAGAGAAGGAGGATACACCTTGGAAAGAGAAGAAACAGAGAGAGGAGAATTTAATTCTCTGCAAAAGAAAAACCCTAGGTGAGAAAAGGGAAAAGATTAACTTCAAAAAGAGAATTTAATTCTCAAAATTCAAGAGTTTAACTCTTATAAAATAAAAAAAGAAGAACTTAGTTCTTCTTCTGGTTGAAGATCTGTACAGAGCATATCTCCCCATAGGATGAGAATTTAATTCTCATCGGGTTGAGATCCTGCCATGCAGATCCTAAACTTAGAAGGGGAATTGAGTTTTGAGAATTTAATTCTCCTAAAACAAAACTAGGGTTTAACCCTAATCAAGAATTTAATTCTTTTACATATCTGGGAATTTAATTCCTTTGAAAAGAAATCAGGGTTTTATCCTAAATAAGAATTTAATTCTTTCACGATAGGAATTCAATTCCTCCAAAATCATAATTAGGGTTTAACCCTACCAAGAATTCAATTCTTAAAAGATCTCTGTTCATGAAAAGAACCAGGGTCACGTGCCCCCACGTGACCCTTGAAAAGATCCCCTGCAAAGAACTTTGAAGTATCACCTCACGTGCTCCCATGTGACTCCCAAAAAGCAGAAAGAAAAAGCAAAAGAAATAAAGGCTTTGGGCGCTCTCACGTGGTATCACGTGACCCCTCAGCAAATGCTTTAACAATTGGCGCACAGATCCCCATCACGTGCCAACACGTGATGCTCTAAAATAAAAATGAAAGTGTTTAACACTTAATGGCAAAAGAAAAGAAAAGAAGCTTTGGGCGCTCTCACGTGTCCCCACGTGACCCCTCAGCAAGTGCTGTAATATTCGATGCATAAACCCCCATCACGTGCCAACACGTGATGCTCTAAAATAAAGATGAAAAGTGTTTAACACTTATTCGCAGATTTGAGGATAAAACAAAGGAGATCCGGCTTCACATTTAGGGCGCCCTCACGTGTCCCCACGTGACCCCTAATGAATCCCTTTAATATCGAATGGATGGATGCCTATCACGTGCCCACACGTGATGGCTAGGAAATTAAAGGTGTTAAATACTTACCTGCTGAATAAAATAAGGGAAATCAGGGTGCTCTCACGTGTCCACACGTGACCCCTCTACCCTTAGTATTTAACACTAATCTGAAGACTTTGTTCCCAGTGTTAAACACTGATTTGCTTTAGTGTTAAACACTAATTTGAAATCTCTGATTACCAGTGTTTAACACTGATCTGCTTTAGTGTTTAACACTAATTTGAAAGCCCTGTTGCTAACACTGATTATCTTCTAGTGTTTAACACTAATTTGCTAATCTTATTCCCAGTGTTCAACACTGTTGGTCTGTAGTGTTTAACACTAGTTTTAGCCCAATTGGCTAAGTTTTTAGAGGCAAAGCCTCTTCTTCAATGAACCAACAGAGGGCCGATATTTCAAACATAGTTGGACTTAGCCCAAACTGGCCATAAGTCCTCAAATCATCTTGAACTGAGCACATCTGCTCTTTCAACCAACTCATTGGTTCAAGGGTACATCTCTGAACTCCTCTGATATTTGTCGTTGTAATCCTTCAACGTCTTCAGAGAGGTAACGGGTCCCGACAACCACACATCAACACGGACTGTGGGGTCCTTAAACCCGCGGACTTATGCGTCCTTAAACTAACGGACTAATGCGTCCTTAAACACACCCATATGGACTGTGGGGCCTTAAACCCATGGACTTATGCGTCCTTAAACTACCAACGGACCACTATGTCCCTAAACTGGAGAGGGACCACTATGTCTCTAAACTGGAGATGGACCACCATGTCCCTAAACTGGAACAATCGAGCCCCTTAGACGCTCTTTTGTCGGATCTAAACGATCCCGTTAAGTTGATCTTAGTCTCAAATTGGACAAACGTATCCTTAACAAACGTTTGAGTTGATCTTAGCCTCAAATATGGCTAACGTATCCTCAAACCAAACCCCCAAACCCAAATCTAAGATAAATACGGATTTGGACTAGTCCACGTCCTACGGGCGACGACATAACTCAGTCTCCGTATACAATCCACGGGCAACCACAAATAAAACAAACACCCACGATACGAAGTGACCATCTGGAGAAGGAGAAAGTTGTTACCGCAATGCGGTAGCGTAATTAACTGCAGGGGCTTGCGCCTGCAGGGAAGAGCGTCCCCACAATCAAAAACCCCTCAAACGAGGGGGAATCTGACGAAGTCTGCTACATCGGCCGCATCTGTTTAAACCTTCGATATATGGTGCCATAAATCAACTTGGCATCTTCGGAGAGGTGAACGGATAGCACCAATTAGCATCTGCCCCGAATCTCAGTGCCAAGACATCGCAGTCTTGTGCGCCGCCGTTCGGAGGGGAACAGATTCTGGCACGCCCGGTGGGACCTTTTCCTCTTTCCACTCCACACTTCGTGTGTCGTGTTCGCGAGCAAATCGCGGTTTGCTGTGGTTGCTTATGGATTCGAGGTACTAAGATTTGGTGTCTTGCTCCGTGCAGAAAACAGAAGATCAATAGCTTCAAACTGCACTACTTGCGACTACAACTCTCACTCCGTCCTTGCTGGAGGAGTGACTTATGGGCCCCAAGCGGCCTCCATCTTCGCTATGCCGGTGGAACAGGTAACTCAGGCCACCGTTGGATTATTCTTCGGGACCATGCTCCCATCGATGAGCTTCAATGCCCCAATGACGTTGCAAGAAGCCCCAAAGGAGTCGGTCTTTGATCGGCTTACCATTGCCGCGGCCCCTCTCAACGGGTCGCCCAACTTCAACACCACAGTTTTCAACAAACTGGGCCAGAACGTCTACAAGCCCGCAATACCCGAAGCTGCCATCCCAAAGTGGATAGCCATCCCGGCTCAAGCGGACAAAATTATTGGAAAGGCTCCTCCTTCCAAGAAGTCAGTTTTTACAAGGCTGGCTATTCTGGTTGCTGCTCCAGGCGAGGTCCTTAAAGCTGCTTCCCCTGCCCAGAGGGGGCACGACGAAGTCACCCTTATAGCCGAAACAATTCCATCCGCATGACACGCTCGACGTCGCCACTGGCGCCGAGTGAGGAAGGCTGGGGGCAACTCCCCCTCTGGGATAACTCCGCCCGCTCCAACGGTGGGGATCGATGCTGCTGTTCCAACCGGGAACAGCTTTGAATTGCAGAACACGGTGCGCAGAAACTCTCCTACCGCCGTACTAAAAAGATCCCCTCCTCCGGTGGGAAATGTTGCGGAAACCAAGCCAGAACAGTCCTCTCAGCAGCTGTCCTCTAAAATCTACAAGGTCTGGCGCCATGTCCAAGACTCGGTGATTGATCGCAATTTCTCCCCCCAGCAAAAGAAGCTGAAGGTCCGGCAAGAAGAAAACCATCCTGTTAAGCCACAAAAGATGACGACTACTTGGGTGCTAACGACAGCGGCCCCCTCAACGTCAACCACTCAGAAAAGAAGGAGGCCGGAGAAATCCCCAGTAAACGTGGAAGACCACAAAGACGCTAAACCCAAACGCCCTAAGTCTGTGGGCATGGTGGTGCACACCATATACATGGCTTCTGGAAAGGAGGATAGCCGCGCTTCGACGGGTCACCGACCGCTCACCCGATCCGTGATGAAAGCCCAGGAGCAACAACAAAAGCTTCGGGAAATGATGACTACAATGGCTGCACTCACTGAGCCAAAAGAAAGCTCTGAAACGTCTTCGGATGAACGTCAAGAACAAGAAACTGACGCTGACTTTTTACGCAGAGTCCTCGAAAAGAGGGACAAAGAAGCTGCAGAGCAGGCGGCTAACATAAAGCAGATGGCGCTCCTCTTCAAAGATATGGTAGGGATGATGTTACAGCCGGACCCTCCTGCTGAAGATCCTCCGATCGTCCTTGAAGACGACAGGGGAGAAACGTCAAATCCTCCGCCGACTCTATCAACAGCCAAGGAGGAGGCAATCTCCAAAGTCGACCTAGACGAATATATAGCTCAGCAGATCCGGGTTCATCAGGCGAATGAAGCGGCTGGGAAAATTGTTAGAACCGGACGACCGTATCCGAGCTGGTATGACCAAATCAATTACCCGCCAGGATATACGATCCCTAAATTCCACGTATATAAAGGGACAGGGAATCCGCATCAGCATGTCGCTCAATTCAGGGCCTTATGCGGCAATACTGGAGGCAATGACAAATTGTTGCTACGTCAATTCGTCGGCAGCTTAGCAGAAACAGCCTTTGAATGGTATTCGGAGCTACCTAACGACTCTGTCAAAACATTTGCAGAGATGGAACTGCTGTTTACACAAAGATTCGCAAGTGCTAGTGAACGCACCCCGATTACAGCACTGATAAATGCCAGGATAAGGCCCGGCGAAACGTGGGTCCAATACGCAACACGATGGCGAAACCTATGGTCGAAATGCGAACAACGCATAGAAGAGGCACCTGCGGTAGGCATGTTTGTGGGCACTCTCGATCCGCAGGCGACCATCTCGCAATTCATGATGTTCTTCAGGCCGACCACCTTCCAGGCCTTGATCGACAAATTAGCCCAAATGGACCAGATGGGCCATAGACCGTCTCCTCCAAGACCCGATCCCCGAAATGAGAAAGGAAAAGCGATCATCGTCGCCAACGCTCAGCAACAGTCGAGCAACTCAAAGCCGGTCGCTCGCCGAAACAACGTGCGTCCACGCCCATCCCTCGAAGAGAGGCTAGGACGTCATTACTCGTTTCCTCAGAATAAAACGAGAAGACTGTTTGAGCTGGCAGTGCGTAACAGACTCATCAATCTGCCGAGTCTAAAGCGTCTGTCGCAGCCAGGCGATCTTAATAATCCCAATTATTACCCTTACCACCAAACGGTAAGTCACCCGATTGAGGATTGTTTCGTCTTTAAGGGATGGATCGAGGATCAATACCTGCAAGGCAAGTTCACGCTGTCTGAAAGCTGGAAGGTAAATCCACCACAGCCGCACTCTCCAAAGAAGACGGACACGCCGGGGGCAACTTGTTCTTTCGTCGAGGATGAAAACGATGGAAAAAACTTATCGGATGAATCCGAAGACTACGTAGCGACTTGTCATGTGATTTCTCATTCACTGATGGATGATGAGGAGGCTCCTTGCGCCGAGAAATCAATGGCGGACCCTGAAACAGAAATTCCGCGGTCGTCAGACAAGTTGATCGATGCCTTCCTAAATGAAATTCGTCTGAAAGCAAAAGCCAATCAAGAGCATGAAATGTCCATACTGGAAAGAACCAAGGTATTCCCGTCAAATCAAAAGCCATACACTGCGGGTAAAAACAAATTCAAGACGAGGAAACAGTTCGCCAAAGCTCTATCAGTAGGAATGAAGCTACCGCCCTCTGAAGAAAATTCTTTCTCTGAGGTAGAGATGCACCCTAATTTCTGTTTATATCATCAGAAGATCATACATCCTACCGAAGACTGCGAGTCCTTTAACTGTTGGTGGCAAGGGTATATCGCTCAAAAGCAACACTTCGACAGGACAAAGTGTGAAGCTTGTGGACATCGGAAAAATGCGATATATGAGCGCAAAGGAGCCGCCGCAAACTGTCATATAGCCGACTTCAAGGGATCACAAATTATCACCTTTGGAAGCGACTCTGACGAAGAACCTATCCCCAACTTTTCCCTTGGGGAATCTATTTCGAAAATAAAAGAATTGAGAAACTGCGAGAACGTTCAGCCAGGCAATCGCATGCTACTCGGAAAAAATCCCGACCCCGCAAACAACGGAGCGAACAAAAAGGATAAAAGAAAAGGAAAAAAGGCCCTCGTCGCCAGCGCTCAACAACAATCAGGTGACCCTAGACCGGTTGCTTGCCAAAGCAACAAGCGGCAATCCCTTCAGGAAAAGTTGAAACGTCCTTACTCGTTTCCGCAAGATAAAACAAGGGGACTGTTCGAGCTGGCAGTGTGCGACAGACTCATCAATCTGCCGAGTCCAAAATGTCCGTTGCAGCCAGGCGATGTCAACGATCCCAATTATTGCCCTTACCACCAAATGGTAAGTCACCCGATCGAGGATTGCTTCGTCTTTAAGGGATGGATCGAGGATCAGTACCTACAAGAAAAGTTTGCGCTGTCCGAGAAGTGGAAAATAAACCCACCGCAGCCACACACTCTGAAAAAGAAGGACACACTGGGAGCAACTTGTTCTTTTGTTAAAAAAGCTCCGTGGGAGGTCGTGCTGTCAGCCAAAACCAAAAGGATGCTGAATGATCTCCAGACATGCCCGGCGATCGGGTGGAAGAACTCGCTAGAATCCCAGATCGTCGAAGGGATGCTGAAGCCGCGCCCAACTCCAAAGATCGATGGTGAAGGCCCCAGCACTCACACCCAGTCGTCAAAATCTTCAAAGAAAAACAAGAAGAAATCCAAGAAGCCCGTGAAGCCTGGCGACAAGCGCACGGATTTGCAGAAACAGATTGACGCGTTGGAAGAATATAATCAGAAGGCGCGGACCCCAGTCACACTCCAAGAATTTCTCAGCCACGTCCTTGAGGACGGAGATGATGACAATGAAGGGGACTCGTCGGATGAATCTGAAGATTATGTGGCAAGCTGCCATGTGATCTCTCACTCGTCAATAAATGACGAAGAAGCTCCTTACACAGAGAAGCTGGGGGCAGATCCTAAACCAGAACTTCTGTGGCCGTCAGACGAGATGATCGATGCCTTCCTGAACGAAGCCCGTCTGAAAAGTAAAGCCGACCGGGAGCGTGAGATGGCCATATTTGAAAAGGCCAAATGCCGACGACTGGACAAAAGGGTCGAAACACTCCCACCAGATCAAAGTACATCCGCCGCAAATGAAAGCAGGATCAAGACAAGGAAACGATTCGTCAAAGCCATATCAATGGGGATGAGGCCGCCCTCTTTCAGAGAAAATTCTCCTGGTGGTATACATTTTAATGAAATGGACGTACACCCCAACTTCTGCTTATATCATCAGAGGATCGCACATCCTACTGAAGACTGCAACTCCTTTAAGTGTTGGTGGCAAGGATATGTCGCTCATAGACAACACGTCAATCGAATAAAGCGGGAAGCTCGTAGACAGCGAAAAAATACGACATATGAGCATAAAAGAGTTGCCGGCAATTGTCATAGGGACGAGCCCGGGGGATCACGAGTTCTCACCTTTGGAAGCGATTCTGACGAAGAAGCCGCCCTCAACCCTCTCTTCAAGGAATTAATTTCTAAAACAAAAGAATTGGAGAGTTGCGAGAACGTTCAACCGTACAATCTCACGCTACCCGGAAAGAATCTCGGACCCGCAAACGACGGAGCAAACGAAATGAGAAAGGAAAAGGAAAAAACGACCTTTGTTGCCAACACTCAACAACAGCCGAGTAACCCGGGACCGTTTTGTTGTCAAAACAATAAGCCGCGATACCTCAATGAGAAGTTGAAACGTCCTTACTCATTTCCCAAAGATAAAACGAAGAGATTGTTCAAGCTAGCAGTGCGCAGCGGGCTCATCACTCTGCCAGATCCAAAATGTCCATTGCAACCAGGTGACGCTAACAATCCTAACTATTGTCCCTACCACAGAGTAATGGGTCACCCACTCGAAAATTGCTACGTCTTCAAAAATTGGGTTGAAGACCAATACCAACAGGGCAAGTTCGCGCTGCCCGAAAAGTGAAAAAGGTGGATATGTCGGGGGCATCACGCTCATTCATAGGGAAAGCCCCATAGACCGAAAAGTCAGTAAACTAGAGATGCGTCTCAAATACAGCGACGGCGGACCGAAACGTTCTTAAACTAACGGCGGACCGAAACGTCCTTAAACTAACGGCGGACTGCAATGTCCTAAAACTTGCAAATGACCGAAACGTCGTTAAACTACTCTCCACCCGCAGCATTTTCAGGCTGACGTGGTAAAAAAAAAAAAAGAAGGGTATGTCCATAAGCAAAATGGGCACGGATGAAAACCCGAAAGGGCTCCGTGAGTAAAAACAGCAGGGCTACCGGCGAGTGTTCGTGAAAACCCGAAAGGGCGCGACCTCGTTAAAAAAAAAAAAGAGAAAAAAAAAGAAAAGAAAAAGAATAAAAAAAAACGGTATGTCTATAAGCAAAGTGGGCACGGATGAAAACCCGAAAGGGCTCCGTGAGTAAAAACAGCAGGGCTACCGGCGAGTGTTTGTGAAAACCCGAAAGGGCGCAACCTCGTTAAAAGACACTTATAGGGTCCTCTCGACCTTGTAAGGAGAAACCACCCGCGTGAGATCCTTACGACTCATAAGGGAGCAACACACTTAGGAATCCTCACGATTCCTAAGGAGAAAATTACACTTGCGAGATCCTTACGACTCGTAAGGAGAATTCTCTTATGGGACCCTCACGGCTCATGAGATTTGAAAGTCTGAAGTTACAGAAACCTAAACCTGTTTTTAAGCAAATCCCCCACAACCTTCGATACTGCCCTACAAGCGGCTCAATGCTGACCCTTGTATACAATCCACGGGCGCGAATAGATATTTCCCTAACCAAGTCCCACCCGTGACTAGGGATATGCTTGTACAGCAAACAACACTTGTAAGTCCTCTCGACTTATAAGGAGAAAACCCTTCTGTAAGATCCTTACGACTTACAGGAGAACATACACTTAGGAATCCTCACGATCCCTAAGGAGAAAACACACCTACGAGATCCTTATGACTTGTAGGGAGAAATACCTTTGTGAGACCCTTACGGCTCATGAAGTCAAAAGCCTTGGTCGACAGGATCCTAACCCTGTTTACTAAGCCACCTTTGTTCAACATCGACAGAGGCAAATGATGATTCGCTCCTGGCAATATCCCAGTTGCAGCGATGCTGATGCCTAAACCGATATCAAATTCCAAGCCCTTTCAAGGTAAATGATGATTCGCTCCTGGCAATATCCCAGTTGCAGCGATGCTGATGCCTAAACTGGTATCAAATTCTACGCCCTTTCAAGGCAAATGATGATTCGCTCCTGGCAATATCCCAGTTGCAGCGATGCTGATGCCTAAACCGGTATCAAATTCCAAGTCCTTTCACGGCAAATGATGATTCGCTCCTGGCAATATTCCAGTCGCAGCGATGCTGATGCCAAGATTAGTATCAAATCCCAAATCCCTTACTCACGAAGAAAAAATCAGCGGGCCAAAAAAAATGCATACGAAATAGCCGAAATGATGGGGCAACTTGCAAACAGAATCAGCAAGTAAAAAGATGTATGCATAAAAAAATAGCCGAAATGATTGGGCAACTCGCAATAAAAAGCAGCGAGTAAAAATAAAATAAATAGCCGAAATGATTGGGCACCGCGAAAAATAGCCGAAATGATTGGGCAATCGCGACCTCCGCGATATAAAAGCTGAAAGGATAGAGCATCGCGGAAATAAAAAAAATTCTGAAAGAATGAAACTTTTTGCCCTACAGGTGAGATCACATCGATACCTGTATACAATCCATGGGCACAAACAAAGAGGGAACCATACCTTCCCGACAGGCTCCACCAGAAAGCGAAGCCAAATCTCGACAGTTCATAGATAACCTAGAGACAATCTCGACATCTGTCGCAATATTGCAGACATAATGTCAACAAACGAAGCAAAAAGAAGATCCCGAGCTTCAGGGTCTCGACGTCAACATCGACAACTTAGAGATCACCAACGTCGTTTCTCTTCACTCTAGCCAGATGCAGACGTGACGTCAATAATCGACCTCAGAGTCGCAACAAAACGGAACCATGGCAAAGTCCTTAGTTCCAAATCTCAATGGCCACATCTACAGCCTGGAGACCAACAACGGCGTGACTCCTCATTCCAGCAGGACACAGATGTTACACCATCAAGTGGAGCGATGGCAAAATCCCAACTCCGCCTTAGCATTCGTCTCATTACAGCAGACGCAATGTTAACAACGGCGTTCCTTCGCAGTCCAGCAGGATGTACATGCAAAGCTAATAAAAGACCCCATGGTCAGCAAAGCGGAGTGATGGCAAAATCCCAGCTCCACCTCAGCACTCGTCTTGTCACAGCGGACACATCATCAAGCAAAGTGGAATAGCGGCAACTCCCAATTCCATGACTCGACGATGTACTCCCACAGAGAGTCAAATCCCAACTCCGTGAAATGCGGATATAATTAGCAAAATTCCTGGTCACGTGAAACGCGGATAACGTCACTCTTTGACCCCGTGGAAAACGTCCAGAGCGGATCCTGGTCCTCGCAGAACACGGCAGTGAACCCGTGCGAAGCATCCAGAGCGGAGCCTAGTCCTCGCCTAACGCGGCAGTGAACCCATGTGAAGCATCTAGTGCAAAATTCCTGGTCACGTGAAACGCGGATAACGTCACTCTTTGACCCCGTGGAAAACGTCCAGAGCGGATCCTGGTCCTCGCAGAACACGGCAGTGAACCCGTGCGAAGCATCCAGAGCGGAGCCTAGTCCTCGCCTAATGCGGCAGTGAACCCGTGTGAAGCATCTAGTGCAAAATTCCTGGTTACGTGGAACACGGATAACGTCACTCTTTGACCCTGTGGAAAACGTCCAGAGCAGATCCTGGTCCTCGTAGAACACGGCAGTGAACCCGTGCGAAGCATCCAGAGCGGAGCCTAGTCCTCGCCTAACGCGGCAGTGAACCCATGTGAAGCATCTAGTGCAAAATTCCTGGTCACGTGAAACGCGGATAACGTCACTCTTTGACCCCGTGGAAAACGTCCAGAGCGGATCCTGGTCCTCGCAGAACACGGCAGTGAACCCGTGTGAAGCATCCAGAGCGGAGCCTAGTCCTCGCCTAACGCGGCAGTGAACCCGTGTGAAGCATCTAGTGCAAAATTCCTGGTCACGTGGAACACGGATAACGTCACTCTTTGACCCCGTGGAAAACGTCCAGAGCGGATCCTGGTCCTCGCAGAACACGGCAGTGAACCCGTGCGAAGCATCCAGAGCGGAGCCTAGTCCTCGCCTAACGCGGCAGTGAACCCGTGTGAAGCATCTAGTGCAAAATTCCTGGTGACGTGAAACGCGGATAACGTCACTCTTTGACCCCGTGGAAAACGTCCAGAGCGGATCCTGGTCCTCGCAGAGCACGGCAGTGAACCCGTGCGAAGCATCCAGAGCGGAGCCTAGTCCTCGCCTAACGCGGCAGTGAACCCGTGTGAAGCATCTAGTGCAAAATTCCTGGTCACGTGGAACGCGGATAACGTCACTCTTTTACCCCGTGGAAAACGTCCAGAGCGGATCCTGGTCCTCGCAGAGCACGGCAGTGAACCCATGCAAAGCATCCAGAGCGGAGCCTAGTCCTCGCCTAACACGGCAGTGAACCCGTGTGAAGCATCTAGAGCAAAATTCCTGGTCACGTGGAACGCGGATAACGTCATTCTTCGACCCCGTGGGAAACGTCCAGAGCGGATCCTGGTCCTCACATCCTACATGGAGTGGTCACCACTACAACATTCGTCTCGATACAGCAGACACAGTACAAGTAAATGAAGCAAAAGGCCAAATTCCTAGCTTCATGGTCTTGACGGCAAGTCATATAAAGCCTGAAAGACATTTGGAGATCATCTCACACCAGCATAGAGTGATCACCACCTCGACGTTCGTCTCGATACAGCAGATGAAATGTCGCCCCAACGTTCTTCCCCCAGTAGGATTCGGACGCGCCAAAGAAAATGAAGCAAAAGGCTAAATTCCTAGCTTCATGGTCTTGACGGCAAGTCATATAAAGCCTGAAAGACATTTGGAGATCATCTCACACCAGCATAGAGTGATCACCGCCTCGACGTTCGTCTCGATACAGCAGATGAAATGTCGCCCCAACGTTCTTCCCCCAGTAGGATTCGGACGCGCCAAAGCAAATGAAGCAAAGGCCAAATTCCTAGCTTCAGGGTCTTGACGGCAAGTCATATAAAGCCTGAAAGACATTTGGAGATCATCTCACACTAGCATAGAGTGATCACCACCTCGACGTTCGTCTCGATACAGCAGATGAAATGTCACCCCAGCGTTCTTCCCCCAGCAGGATTCGGACGCGCCAAAGCAAACGAAGCGAAGGCAAATTCTTAGCTTCAAGGTCTTAACGGCAAGTCATATAAAGCCTGAAAGACAATCGGAGATTATATCGCACCAGTGCGGAGTGATCACCATCTCGACGTTCGTCTCAATACAGCAGACGCAACATCACCAAAAGGAGCCACGGCAAAATCCCTAGTTCCAAATCTCGACGGTTCATCAGCAACCTAGAGACAACCACGACATTCGTCTCGATACAGAGGACGCAATGCCAGCAAACGAAGCAAATGCCAAATTCCTAGCTTCAGGGTCTTAACGGCAAGTCATATAAAGCCTGAAAGACTATCGGAGATCATCCCACACCAGCGCGGAGTGGTTATGACTCATCGGGGCTCTCCAAAATGAGCCTAACCTCAAGTAAAAAGCGGCATGGCAAATTCCTAGCGCTTGCTCTTCCGACGGTCAAACTGCCAAGGAGGATTGCTTGAAGACGTCTTGTCCAGCCCCCGAAGGGATCAGAGACACGGCAGTCGCAGGGCTATCGGCATGGCAAATACCCGCTCTTACTCGCAGCGGGTATCGGAATCCAACTATCTCATAGAAGGTATGCAATCTCATTGCAAATTTCAACACTTGAAATTCCCGATAATATTTTGCCCCTAGCGTCCTATGACCTTGACGGAGGTCAACAAATCATAGGTTACTAGTCAAGTTCAACCCATCATTTCTTGATCGAATCAAACCCACCCGCACGATCCTTGACGGAGGTCAACAAGGTCGCACGACTACCCTAATCCAATCTGCATCATATGCATAAGCAGATAAATACTAGTTAGCTACCGCACACTACGCCTTGACGGAGGTCAACAAACGTAGCACGAATACTAAGTAGGACTTATCTGAAATGACGGAGGGCTACGACAGGTTTTTCTGAAAACCTATTGCGTAATGAACTTGATATCGTTGTAGAATCAAATGATTTTAAAATGGAGTGTTTTTGAGGCTTTTCTAGTTTTGCTAAAGGGGTCACTCCCGGTGAAGGGATCGTCGGCCCTTTCCTCGTCGAATGAGGTGCGGGATATATCATATATATCACTGTGCAAAGCAGAAACTATAGAAGCTATCAAAAGACAAACCGAATGTGTAGCATCTGCCAGTTATTGCTAAATGGGTCACTCCCGGTGAAGGGATCGTCGGCCCTTTCCTCATCGAATAAGGTGCAGGATATATCATATATACCGCTGTGCAAAGCAAGAACTGTAGCTACCTGTTTTATTTTTGAAATTCGATTCTACAACATCTTTAGGTTTCTTTTACTTTCATTAATCATATTAATGAAGTCCCATCATTTAAGTACCTAAACATCACAGATAAATACGGCGTACACTTATGCCATCCGCATTTGCCTCGATGTCCCCTCGTGCACCGTTAGGTTAGGTAACTAACGATAGAGCGGGGCAGGGCTAGCGCGAGTGTAAAACATAAGTAACGCCTATATAATATATCATATATACTATATACAGTATCTATCACAGAACATCACATGATCACATCACAGATATCGCAGCAGAAGAAACATATATGAAATATTGGATATACTAGGACGTCCGTGTTTTAGTACGAGCCAGTATAAAACACGGATTCCACGGTCGCGATGAATAGCCAAACCCACACCCCTAGATCCCTACGAGAGCGGCAAGCAACCCTACCAATTCTAGAGTTAGGAGACCCGGACTCGACTCCTCGAGTTGGTCTCCCACTGGACTCCAGAACCCGGTTACTTGTGCTCTCCTCCTTGGGTCTATCCTAGTGCGGAAAAGTAAATAATATACAAAAGGTGACATCTTCCGCAACCTGGAAGTGTCCCAATAAAAGAATATTACATACAAGTTTTTACATGAATGAAAATGAAAAACACTCATCTCACAGAAAACCCCCCCGGCTATTCAAACACGACGATCCAATATAACATATCCAGCAACACATAACATCACACGTCATCAACGTAAGTAAATATGCGCATCCCAATTATCGTTGACATATAGCAACGAAGCCGGCGATATCACATATTACACTTACGATCACAGAAAAGAAAGTGTAAAACTACAACAGTTGGAATCCGCAACCTGCATAGACATCGCATGCCTAATCAAATGAATTCCTTAGACATCGCATGCCTAACAATTATAAACCCCGCATTTTAGTCTCATTTATCGAAAACTCTTTTCAATATCAAGTCGGGCAATTCAACAAGATTCCCGACATCCTGATCGAACGCTCGTCGCAAACTTTAGTAGACGGCCGCACCCCCGATACCGTCGACGAAGTGCACCAAGGCGGAACACCGCTGCCGCGAGCACCCGAACGGATACTTTCGGCGACGGGGTTCTCCTACAGTCACTTGGTCGGGGCTTTGGGGTGTGGATGTCTATTAAGTTTACCCGGCGAGTATCCGCGTACGCTACGTGATTGCGACGGACTTTTGATCACATCAAAATTCCGTGGCAACCAATCAAGTGAGACTAAACTGCTATGTTTATAACATTCATTCAATTATCTCATAACTACTTGTGAATTCCAATTATTGTATCCCATTCCAGATAAATAGAAAATGTTAAACTTTCCGATCGAACAATCAAACACCCAAGTTTTCCCAAAACAAATCAACACATGAAATAGGTTTAAAAAACATCCAGTTCATGCCTCAGTACCAACGGTCCAGCCGTAGAAGGGTCAAGCCAACGCCTCACATGTGGCACGCCGTACTGCCCCAAACCTGAAAGTTCAAAGGGCAGTTTAAGACCGTCACATAATCGAGTTAAGGTTTGTTGTCTTCTAGAGGGTCCATCGCGTTACTTGCACTACTTAGAACGTCTTTAAACCATGGAAATATCCAACAATTGGAAATTTCCCGACAGGGGAAAAAGTGGGTATTCATATCCGGTCGAACCTTTTAACATATTCAAAAATTATCCGGAAAAACACATAGACAAAGTTTGACAATCCGATCGAATCTACGAACTCCCAATACAACCCAAAATACTCAACTCTTGAGTAAATATTAAAAATTCCCAGAAAATTCAGCACTTTCAGATAGACATTACTGTGCAAAAATTATTAAATAATGGGACAAAATGGCCGCGGAACCGCCGCCTGAGCCAGGCTCTTGCCGCGGTTCCGCGGCGGTTTAGTGGAATCAGACGGTCGTTTTTCACAGTAACTCTTATAAAACCCTGCTGATTTTTCTGCATATTTTTAATTCACAAAAATCCACATTTTCAGAAAATGTACAGAGAAGGGTTATGCATTAGGGTTTCGTGTTCGATCGGGTTTCTAACTTCGTCTACGCATCGCCTAAGGCTCTAGCTAGGCTCTGATACCACTGTAGGGTTCCTAGGCACACTAATGAGGTCTCACAAGGCATCAACCATGCCAATTTCATATTTTTCCGGTGCCGAGAAACCCTAATACGGATCGTTAACTAGAGTTTAGGCGAAATTACAAGTAGTAAACAACTTTACTGCTAAAAGGGAAGTGACTACAACCTTTGTAGATCCGGTCCTCCACCTCCATAGCTCCGTGATGATGTCCCTCTACTGTACCCATCGGATCCCGGACTCTCGCGGTGGTTTCATCGAAGAAATGATCGGGCTAGGTCGTCGACTTCGATGCCGAAGATGATCTACGTCGAGGCAACACAAGATCAAGCTCCAACTTCACCAAGCCATGAAACTTGTGAAGAAAACACCCTATACTACTTGGCAAGTGGTAGAGGATGAAGAAATAGGAAGTGGGTTCACTTTAGAATTGGATTTCTCACTCCTTTTCTCATTTTACCATTGAAGCTAGCAAGCTTTTTCTTCTTGAAGAAGAAGAGGAAGAAGAAAAAGAATATGATAAGAATTATATTGAAAATAGAAAATGAGTGATTCTTATCATATAGCAACCATGGTTAAGTGTAGAGAATGAACTAGGGTTAGGTGAATGGTTAGGTTAGGCATGAAACAAAAATGGTAGACTTTTTCAAAGCTTCATGAAGCTTCAACAAAGAAACAAAATTAGCCACCATTTTTCCTTTTGCCAAAATGAATGAATGAATAAATAAATAAGCAAATAAATCAAATGAAACCCTAACCATTAACTAACCATGGTTTAATACAAACATACACCCAAGTTTGCATGTATCATCAAACATGATACAAACTAGTGCACAAACATATATCATATATACAATGTGCACAAACAAGTGAGAAAAGCCATCTTAAGTGAACCAATATTAGTTAATGTAAAGTAATATATCAAATATATAATTATACATTAAATCATTAAATCAATACTTGATTTAACGATCCGGTCATATCGCATATAACCGACTAATATATATAGTAACAACTTATCGAATCAACACTTGATCCGATAACCCGGTTATATCGCATATAACCGATCAATGTCACAAATCGCAAGAATCGAATACAGTATCACATACTGGTATTATTCTCGGTCCCGCACATATCTCATATGCGCTCCTATTTCGTTTCGCTTGAGCCAGAAAACCTCTGTGTAGGACTCTAAAGACTCGTCAATACGCCGGCAGCAGGTGATGATCATATCAAACACCCACAAGCCGCAAGCGGTCTGCTAAACGTAACGGCCACCCGGGTATTGAGCGATCAGAAGATCGACGAGCAAGCCCGCTCACACTCCTGTGAATCCAACCAGTAACACTTACCGTACAGTCCGGTCTCGTCATCTGATATGTCGCATATCTTGCCTAGGGGTGGTAAACGTCAGACCCCAATAGCTCGATAAGTCGTATCGATATGAGGTCTATAACAGTTCGAGAAACTACTGGTAACACTTACCAGTAAATCTCAGCAACCCTGGCCAGGGATTTTCGGTTATAGCCAATCGAACACAGTGCAACATCAACTCCCTATACCGGGAGAGACGAATCCCCTCCCATCGCTCATTGCCTCCATGTGATTCGGGACTGTACTAAAAAACCACCGTTTTGCACGCCCTCTTGGACGTGGTAAGGTGGAAATCAAAGCACAGTGGGAACCACACAAGACTCTATGACGATCTCGGGTCAACAGACTACTCTGTACCAGTGTCACCAGAGAACTGCCATCTGACGTAAGGTATAATACCATCTGGGAGTTCTCGGCGAGTCCGTCCAGTGTACCCAGTCTCCACTGAGCACCCGTATATCATCTCTGATGTCAAACACCAATGGATATGGGATCATCCATCGCCCATCTGTATGGGTCGAGAAGGTATACGCTAGTCTACTCTAGTATATCGATGCCCCGTCTCGATACACCCACGACTAGGGACCTTGAAGAATGTACTTATGGACTACCATATCCCCACTAGTATGATCCGCATCATAGTCCAGGTAGTCAAGTACACATCCTAAGGGCTTTACCAACATGTAACAGAGAGACAATCAGTGTACACGTTAAGATAAAGAGCAACCAGATAGCATACTATCATGTCGAGCAAGAAAGTCCTCCCTATATATGTCCAAGCATCCACTACAATATACATCTTATGTACAGTAATGGCCTCTAGGGTATACATATAACTAACAGAAAGGACTTGGAATTTGATACCGATTTAGGCATCAGCATCGCTACAACTGGGATATTGCCAGGAGCGAATAATCATCTGCCTTCGTCGGTTCGAACAAATGTGGCTTAGCAAACAAGGTTAAGATCCTGTCGACTAAGGCTTTTGGCTTCATGAGCCGTAAGGGTTTCATAAAGGTGTTTCTCCCTACGAGTCGTGAGGATCTCGTAGGTGTCGTTTCTCCTTAGGAATCGTGAGGATTCCTAAGTGTATATTCTCTTGTAAGTCGTAAGGATCTTGCAAGAGTGTTTTCTCCTTATAAATCGAGAGAACCTACAAGTGTTTGTTCATCGAATGAGGGCATTCCTCGCCGTTTATGGGAATCGGCAAGGAAATGATTATTTATGCCCGTGGATTGTATACAAGGGTCAGTATTGAACCGCTTGTAGGGCAATCTGAGAAAGGTGATGGCTTAAGAACAGGTTCAGATCCCTATTGCTTAAGGCTTTTGAATCTTATGAGCCGTAAGGGTCTCATAAGAGGGTTCTCCTTACTAGTCGTGAGGATCCCGTAAGTATAATTTCTCCTTAGGAATCATGGGGATCCCTAAGTGTGTTGCTCCTTTGTGAGTCGTAAGGATCTCACGTAGATAGTTTTCTCCTTACAAGGTCGAGAGGACCTTGCAAGTGTCTTTTAACGAGATTGTACCATTTCGGGTTTTCACAAACTCGCCGGTAGCCCTGCTGTTTTTACTCACGGAGCCCTTTCGGGTTTTCATCTGCGCCCATTTTGCTTGTGGACGCACCGTTTTTTTCTCAATCTTGTTAAAAAACAACCAGACATTCCACTTGAGAGTCGTGAGGATCTCGTAGGTGTATTTTCTCCTTAGGAATCGTGAGGACTCCTAAGTGCGTTTTCTCTTGAGAGTCATAAGGATCTCACAAGAGAATTTTCTTCTTTACAAGTCGAGAGGACTTGTAAGTGGTTGATGAGTTGACCTACTCCCGAGTGAAAGCATTGCTTCGACAGGGAGGTCGAGGGTTGACTTTGGCCGTTTTCCACGGTGTCATGATTGACTTTCGCCGTGTTCTACGGGGTCGGGGGTTGACTTTGGCCGTGTTCCACGGGGTCAGGGGTTGACTTTGGACGTTTTCCGTGGGGTCAGGATTGACTTTGGCCGTATTCTACGGGGTCAGAATTGACTTTACCCGTTTTCCACGGGGTCAGGATTGACTTTGGCCGTATTCCACGGGGTCAGGATTGACTTTAGCCGTGTCCTACGGGGTCAGGATTGACTTTGGCCATATTCCACATGGTCAGGATTGACTTTAGCCGTGTTCTACGGGGTCAGGATTGACTTTAGCCATATTCCACGGGGTCAGGATTGACTTTAGCCGTGTTCTACGGGTTGACTTTCGCCATTTCGGTGTCAGGGTTGACTTTCGCCGTTTCGGTGTCAGGTTTGACTTTCTCCGTTATGGTGTTAGGGTTGACTTTCACCGTTACGGTGCCAGGTTTGACTTTTGCCGTTTCGGTGTCAGGGTTGACTTTCGCCGTTTCGGTGAACCGTGGAGTCTTGGAACTAGGGACTTTGCCGTAGCTCCGATTGGTAGTGTCGCGTCCGTGTCCTGCTGGCATGAGTAGAAACGCTGTTGCGGGTCTTCTGGGATGCAGATATTGCCGCTGAAACTTGACTCTTCCTTTGACAGAGTCTGTTGGGACATGTGGTTCCGTTTTCGTTTATGCCCATGGATTGTATACAGGGGTCAGTATGAACTTACCTGCAGGGCAAAAAGTTTCATTTCATTTTTTTGTTCCGCGATGCTATATCATTTTAGCTTTTTATATCGCGAAAGTCGTGATTGCCCAATCATTTCGGCTATTTTTCGCGGTGCCCAATCATTTCGGCTATTTTTCTTTTTCTTTACTCGCTGTTTTTTATTGCGAGTTGCCCAAACATTTCGGCTATTTTTATATGCATAAATTTTACTCGCTGATTTTTATTGCGAGTTGCCCAAACATTTCAGCTATTTCATATACATTTTTTTTGAGTACGGAACTCAAGATCTGATACCAATCTTAGCATCAGTATCGCTGCGACTAGAATGTTGCCAGGAGCGAATCATCATTTGCCATGAAAAGACTTGGAATTTGATACCGATTTAGGCATCAACATCGCTACAACTGGGATATTGCCAGGATCGAATCATCATCTGCCATGAAAGGACTTGGAATTTGATACCGATTTAGGCATCAGTATCGCTACAACTGGGATATTTCCAGTAGCGAATCATCATCTGCCTTCGTCGGTTCGAACAAAGGTGGCTTAGCAAACAAGGTTAAGATCCTGTCGACTAAGGCTTTTGGCTTCATGAGCCGTAAGGTTCTCATAAAGGTGTTTCTCCCTACGAGTCGTGAGGATCTCGTAGGTGTCGTTTCTCCTTAGGAATCGTGAGGATTCCTAAGTGTATATTCTCTTGTAAGTCGTAAGGATCTTGCAAGAGTGTTTTCTCCTTATAAATCGAGAGAACCTACAAGTGTTTGTTCATCGAATGAGGGCATTCCTCGCCGTTGGTGGGACTCGGCAAGGAAATGATTATTTATGCCCATGGATTGTATACAAAGGTCAGTATTGAACCGCTTGTAGGGCAATCTGGGAAAGGTGATGGCTTAAGAACAGGTTCAGATCCCTGTAGTTTAAGGCTTTTGAATCTTATGAGCCGTAAAGGTCTCATAAGAGGGTTCTCCTTACGAGTCGTGAGGATCCCGTAAGTATAATTTCTCCTTAGGAATCGTGGGGATCCCTAAGTGTGTTGCTCCTTTGTGAGTCGTAAGGATCTCACGTAGGTTGTTTTCTCCTTATAAGGTCGAGAGGACCTTGCAAGTGTCTTTTAACGAGATTGTGCCCTTTCGGGTTTTCACAAACTCGCCGGTAGCCCTGCTGTTTTTACTCACGGAGCCCTTTCGGGTTTTCATCTGTGCCCATTTTGCTTGTGGATGCACCGTTTTTTTTCTCAATCTTGTTAAAAAACAACCAGACATTCCACTTGAGAGTCGTGAGGATCTCGTAGGTGTATTTTCTCCTTAGGAGTCGTGAGGACTTCTAAGTGCGTTTTCTCTTGAGAGTCGTAAGGATCTCACAAGAGAATTTTCTTCCTTACAAGTCGAGAGGACTTGTAAGTGGTTGATGAGTTGACCTACTCCCGAGTGAAAGCATTGCTTCGACAGGGAGGTCAAGGGTTGACTTTGGCCGTTTTCCACGGTGTCATTATTGACTTTCGCCGTGTTCTACGGAGTCGGGGGTTGACTTTGGACGTGTTCCACGGGGTCGGGGGTTGACTTTGGTTGTTTTCCACGGGGTCGGGGGTTGACTTTGGTCGTTTTCCACGGGGTCAGGGGTTGACTTTGGCCGTATTCCACGGGGTCAGGATTGACTTTGCCATTTTCCACGGGGTCAGGATTGACTTTAGCCGTTTTCCACGGGGTCAGGATTGACTTTGGACATATTCCACGGGTCAGGATTGTCTTTAGCCGTGTTCTACGGGGTCATGATTGACTTTAGTCGTATTCCACGGGGTCAGGATTGACTTTAGCCGTGTTCTACGGGGTCAGGATTGACTTTCGCCGTTTCGGTGCCAGGTTTGACTTTCGCCGTTACGGTGTCAGGTTTGACTTTCGCCGTTTCGGTGTCAGGGTTGACTTTCGCCGTTTCGATGTCAGGGTTGACTTTCGGTTGTTTGTGAACCGTGGAGTCTTGGAACTAGGGACTTTTCCGTGGTTCCGATTGGTGTTGTCGCGTCTGTGTCCTGTTGGCATGAAGAGGAACGCCGTTGCGGGTCTTCTGGGATGCAGATATTGCCGCTGAAACTTGACACTTCCTTTGACAGAGTCTGTTGGGACATGTGGTTCCCTTTTCGTTTATACTCATGGATTGTATACAGGGGTCAGTATGGACTTACCTGTTAGGTAAAAAGTTTCATTTCACTTTTTTTTGTTCCGCGATGCTCTATCATTTCAGCTTTTTATATCGCGAAAGTCGCGATTGCCCAAATTTTTCGGCTATTTTTCGCGGTGCCTAATCATTTCGGCTATTTTTCTTTTTCTTTACTCGGTGTTTTTTATTGCGAGTTGCCCAAATATTTCGGTTATTTTTAAATGCATATATTTTACTCGCTGATCTTTATTGCGAGTTGCCTAAACATTTCGGCTATTTCATATGCATTTTTTTCGAGTACGAAACTCAAGATCTGATACAAATCTTAGCATCAACATCGCTGCAACTGGAAAGTTGCCAGGAGCGAATCATCATTTTCCATGAAAGGACTTAGAATTTGATATCGATTTAGGCATCTGCATCGCTACAACTGGGATATTGCCATGAGCTGTAACAACTCCAATTTTTGTATACATAAAATTGATTTAAATTTGAAGTATACTTGGAGTATTTAATGTTGCTGTTATCACTTTAAGTATTTATTTTCCCACAATAATTACAAGAAGGCGCTTGTAGCTCATTGGTAATGCCTTGCACTGCTGAACCAAGCCACCAGAGTTCAAATCCCATGCCCCACATTATTTTTAGCTTATTTTTCTTTTAAAATTATTGGAAGCCCAACAGTCCACAGGCCATAACTCCCAAAAGTTGAACTGAACCCTAAAAAGTAAATATACCAGAGCCTACGTCTGAAGACCCCTCACCCAACGACCACTGGACTCGGCCGGCGCCGCCGGCCGGACTCGGCCGGACGGCCGAGTCCCCAAAACAAAAAAATTGCCTTTTCACATTCCATAACTCCCTGCACACACCATTTTATTAGATCGGTTTCCGAATGTTAATTACACCCTATTTACTACAAATTTTAATGATTTTTCTATTATTTTTATAATTTTTTTTAAAATAAAAACCTTTCATTTACCGTACCCTATAAATAGACCCCCTACCCCCTACCCTCTCATTCGAAAACACTAGGTTTACTTTCTCAAAATTTTGAATATCTATACAGATCATAAAAGTCTGAAGTACGTGTTTACTCAGAAGGAGTTGAATATGTGGCAGAGAAGATGGTTAGAACTCATGGCGGATTTGACATCAACTTGCAATATGACCCAGGGAAGGTGAACGTAGTACCTGATGCTCTTAGTCGCCAACCCTTATCGATGAATCTCACCGCTCAGTGGAAACTTCAGCAAGACTTACATCAGATGGAGATTGAAGTAGTCATGCCTGGTAATGCTTCAAGTTTGATGAATCTACAAGTCCAATCAACCATTGTCAATCGGATCAAAGCAGCTCAAGCAAGTGATGCTAAGTTGCAAAGGATCAGAGAACAAGTGGAGAATGGACTCAGAACAGACTTCATCATCCATGAAGACGGATCTTTGAGATACGGCAGCAGATTGTGTGTACCAAAGGGTCCTGTTCGGGAAGAGTTAATGAAAGAAGCTCACAGCTCTCCCTACTCAGTACATCCTGGAGGTACCAAAATGTACAAAGATCTACGTCAGAATTATTGGTGGCATGGAATGAAGCGTGAAGTAGCCAGAAGCGTCGCAAAATGCTTGGTGTGTCAGCAAGTAAAGGCTGAACATCACAGGACAGCTGGACTACTTCAACCGTTACCAATCCCAGAATGGAAGTGACAGCACATCACGATGGACTTTGTGACTGCTCTTCCTCGCAGCATAAAGGGTAACGATGCTATATGGGTCATCGTGGATCGACTTACAAAGTCGGCTCACTTCATCCCATTTCGGGTTGGCCAATCAACTGAGACACTAGCAAAGAAGTACATGGAGCTAATAATCTAATTAAGATTTAAACACTTCATAATGTACTATCTATGATACCCATAAACTCATACAGGAAATTGTGAGACTTCATGGAGTACCGGTCTGCATTGTCTCCGATCGTGACACAAGGTTCCGATCACAATTTTGGCAGAGTCTGCAAGCTAGTTTGGGAACAAGTCTGAACTTCAGCATGGCTTATCATCCACAAACAGATGGTCAGTCGGAACGAACTATTCAAATCTTAGAGGATATGCTCAGAGCGTGTATGCTAGACTTCAAAGGATCGTGGAAAGATCACCTGCATCTTGTGGAGTTCGCGTACAATAACAGCTACCAAGCAAGCATAGGAATGGCACCTTTTGCAGCATTATATGGAAGGAAGTGTCGATCACCATTAAGTTGGGACGACATCGGAGATAGGGAACTTCTTGGACCAGAGATGATAGTAGCAACCGTTGATGTGGTTCGTACTATCAGGGAAAGAATGCGCATAGCCCAAGATAGACAGAAACACTGGGCTGATGCAAAGAGACGACACTTGGAGTTCCAACCAGGAGACCATGTATTCCTGAAGATATCTCTGAACCGCGGAGTGATCCGATTTGGAAGACGGGGTAAATTGAGTCCGAGATACATTGGACCGTTCGACATACTCGAACGAGTCGGTGAAGTGGCATACCGCTTAGCGCTTCCACCCTCATTGGAAGGAGTGCATAACGTGTTCCACATATCCCAACTCAGAAAGTATGTGAGTGACCCCAGCCATGTACTTGATCATTCCGAGCTCACTATACAGCCCGACTTGTCTTGTGAGCAACAACCCGTGGAGATCCTGAACAGGAAAGTGAAGACACTTCGGAACAAGGAAGTTAACTTGGTCCGGGTAATGTGGAGGAAAGACACTCCAGGAGAATCCACTTGGAAAAGGGAAGATGAAATGCGTGCAAGATATCCTCACTTCTTTGTAAACTAGTCTTCAAATAAAAATTGTAAATTTCGAGGACGAAATTTTTTGTAAGGAGGGTAGATTATAACAACTCCAATTTTTGTATACATAAAATTGATTTAAATTTGAAGTATACTTGGAGTATTTAATGTTGCTGTTATCACTTTAAGTATTTATTTTCCCACAATAATTACAAGAAGGAGCTTGTAGCTCATTGGTAATGCCTTGCACTGCTGAACCAAGCCACCAGAGTTCAAATCCCATGCCCCACATTATTTTTAGATTATTTTTCTTTTAAAATTCTTGGAAGCCCAACAGTCCACAGGCCATAACTTCCAAAAGTTGAAATGAACCCTAAAAAGTAAATATACCAGAGCCTACGTCTGAAGACCCCCTACCCAACGACCACCGGACTCAGCCGGCAGATCGGCCTGTAAGTGCACGGCGGCGCCCCGGCCGTCAATCCGACGGCCAAATGCGGAAGCGGTGATAAACTTTAAATTTTACTTGAACTGGCAAACCGCTGCGCACTAATACCCGGATCGAACCATTAATTAGTCCTAGCTAAGTACAAGATAGGGAAGAGAAGTATACCGATAGATCCGAGTCCTCCGGTCTTCTCGTCGCCGTCTCGATCTCCTGCAGAAGCTCCGGTCTCCACCTCATCGCCGGAAGTGCACCACATCGCCTACTTCTTTTACGGGCTCCCACCTCAATGCCGAGGCAACTCGGGCACGAAGCTGGCTAGTCGACGTGCCCAAGGTTTGCTGTAGAATGTAGTGTATAGGCTATGTCTCATATGGGGTTATGGAATTGCCTTTTGGTGGAGGGATGAACTATGGAGTTTGGAGAGGGAACTTGTAAGAATTTTCCAAAGCCAAATGAGTGTAATCTCCTCATGTAAAAATTGGGACAGCCCCTAAAGAGGAATGGCCGGCCACTACTGATGGGGAGGAGAGCATGAGAGTGTGGTGTATCAAAAGATAATGGGAGCCATACTCATCTATCATGCAAGAGAGAGAGTCAAGACAAAGAAGTGGTTGAAAAGCAAGTGATGATGAGAAACAATGATCACTCCCAAAACCAATACTCAACCAACAATCATCAACAACCATGATTGTATACAAAGTCAAGCCATGATGGAAAAGAAAGAGTCAAAGGATGGGCTCCATCATGAAACCATCATGATACAAGGAAATATGCAAAGACCCCCTCCACAAATGCCTATTTGCAACAATGCAAATAACCCCTCCTCCACCAATCTTCGGCCAATGAATGATACAAAGGAAATTGGCCGAAATGGAAAGCAAACTGGCAACTCCAGAAAACTGGTCCCGTAATAAATCACAGGAAAACCCCGATACTGTGCATACACACCCGCATTTGTATTCCGACCGAAATACAAATGCAATGAGACAAAATTCACACTGTACTATACTAGGATCCGGCTTATACCAAAACCGGCTAGTAATATCTGTTCGATCCTGATCCGTGCAATACCGCACGTATCTGATCGAACCCTGCCATATAACCATACGGCCTATAGTACAAACTGTCTGATCCTGATCCATGCAATACCGCACGTATCTGATCGGACCTTGCCATATCTCCATACGGCCTCTACAACCTTTCGCCCGAAAGCTGAGTAACTGACTGTGGGGGACTCTAAAGACTCGTCAACACCTTGGCTGTGGATTTAACCACTAGCACGTTAGAGGTATAAGCCAATACATAACGGGCCACCAGGTATTGACCAAAAGGGACGTCTGTGAGCGAACTCAGCCCGACAACCCTACTGAGCCTGTCAGTGACAATATCCGTACAGTCCGGTCCGTTCGTCTATGAGCATCGCATGGCGGGCCTAGGGGGTTGGTAAAAGTCAGACCCCCAAAAGCGGTACAAGTCGTGTCGGAGTGTAGCCCAGAACACCCTGAGATACTACTGGAATACCTACCAGTAAATCTCCTTGCCTCGGCCGAGGGCTTCGTGTAATGGCTCTCCTAGACACAGCGCGACCTCACCCCCAATACCGGGAGAGACGAACCCCTGAAGATACGCTCACTGCCTCCATGTGGCTCGGGACTGTACCCAACTAAAACCTGTTTGCACGACTCCTTTGAGCCGTGGTAGGGTAGTAATCAAAGTACAATGGGAACTCACACGAGACAAATGACGATCCCCAGGTCGATGAACTAACCTGTACACATGTCACCAGGGAACTGCCATCTGACGTCTGGTATATGACCAACTAGCATGTTCCCGGCGAGTCCTGTCCGGTGTACTCATAACCCAATGAGCACCTGTATACATCTTAGGTGAACTAACTGAAACCAGTGGCTTGTGAGACCGGCCACCGCCCCTCGTCGGGGTCTCGACTGTATACACTAGTCTACTCTGGAGAATCGATGCCCTGTCTCGAAACTCTCACGACTAGGGACCATTTTAAGGATATGCTTATAGACTGCCAGCTCCCACGTATATGATCGCCCTCATACTGCTGGTGGTCAAGCAAGAATCCTAGGGGCTCTACCAACGTGTAATAGCGACTTGTCAGGTCACCTAAAGCAGTACACGATGATAAAGGTAAACCAGATAGCATACTATCATCTCGAGTAAGACTGTCCTACCGGGATAGGTCCTCCATCAATCATTGCAATCACGTACCTGTGACCTAATAATTGACTCTGAGGGCACTATCTCCAACAATCTCCCACTTGCACTCAAGGCTAATTATTGCGATGTCGCATACTCACAGCCCGTGTGATACCGAACACCCAACTCCTCTACTAGTCAGTCTCACAAAGCTCGTTTGTAAAACTATTGCGTTCGTGGAATAGCCTTAGTGAGTGGATCCGCTTAGTTGTTTCTTTCTATGTCTCTCTATATCTCAAGTTCGCGAAGAAAACCCATCTCCCGAAATGAGCAATACCTGTCTTAGAATGTGTCTGGATGTCTGATGGGACGTAGCTCATAAATGAACTCCAAATCCAAACTTCTTAGACTGTATCGTCAACTGAACTTAATCAGTATCCTGCGCCTTGCCTCCCTCAGTATTGCCTTGGACCACCTGTCCAAAATACTGCCCCTCATCAGAAGGAAAAACTATAACTCTGACGACCTCCTTGTCGTCCAGGTCACCTTGGAAGCCTGGAATGATAACTGTCTCCCGAATGAGGCTGTCGTTATCATATCCTTAGAACATCCACTTATGTTCTAAAACTGCTTCCGACTGTTTCTTCAGGATTGGATTAATGTCAACTTATTGCATCTAGTGCAAGAACATCATCTGGTGTGGTACTTGATATCTCATGATTGACTCAATTGCCTGAGCAAGTGATCTGCCAATCATGCACATCCCTCTCCCCTTTAGTCTGTAAGACAGCTTTAGAGAGGGTGACTCCATCACCTGCAGGTACACTACCGTGCCAGGAGTCGTCCATTCTAAATACTCTTAGAATGCTGTCAAGTACCCTGATTGGGAAACCACCCAAATCTAGATCTAAAACCATAGATCTAGTAACCAGTATGTCTGATATAAAATCCATTTCCTTTGTGGAGAAAACACTGTGTGACGACCAAAGTATAACCGATCGTAGTATAGGAGTTTCTTTTCCTACTCTGTGTATGTCATCCAAATACCAGGACATCACACCCTACTACCTTCTCAACAGATCCATCCTCTATTCTGATGAAGTCAAACCCATGACTGTCACGTCAGAAATAGATGATCTATCTCCGCTACATCTGCTTTAGTCTATAAATAGACATAAGCCACCTGTCCACCAATGCTTCCGCTGCTCCCACTGACTACGACAACCCTCTGGCAGAGTCATATAGACGTACACTTCTAAAACTAGTTTAGAACGACGCTACACTCATCCTCCTGCCGGGTCTCACAGTCTGGAACAACAGCAATGGCAAGTGTGGGTAAACAAGAACTTCCCTGTCACCGTCCTTGAGGCTACCGTAGTACCTCTCGGGTGCCTGAAGTTACCCACCTTATCTGCGGAGTGGCCAATGGAATGTCAATCCAGATTGAATCTTTAGGTTCCTTATCAAATCTTCAGTAATCGTTTGTGGTTCTGGAATCACTTCCAGTTCTACCATACTCCCACTACTGTTTTCTGAAAAAATCCATTTTTAATAAAACTGTGGCGAGTCTAGAACAATATTGCTATTGTTCATCCAGATGGTAGAAAGTCAGCCCGCGTCATAGCCTGGATCAACCCACAAACAGCCATTACAGAAACGTGCCTTGAGTTGTCCAGTGTCTGGTTTTAATCATAAGCCGGACAACTCCCCGTACCTTAACAACGTTAAGATACGAACTGTTCTATATCCCATATAGGACCAGAGGCACTTATTTAACTGAACCAGATCCAAGTCATGCAACTATCTCCAGTGCATGTCAACTTAATGGAAGGAGGCCGATCAGCGTTACTCAACTTAGGAATGCTTCCAATTATGAGTAACCTGAAAGAGAAGCAAGTTCTCTTAATCACTACTATCAACTGAATACCATTGACAAGTATCTACATCTTCGATCACTTTGAAGAATCCCGATACTTGCTACACCTGGTTCTCTACTCTATTCAAATACCTATAACTTCTCAACATTCAGACCCTGTGTTTCCGCGAAACACCTGTCTAAAAACTAGAGAAGTCATAAGTAAACCGAATATAGTACGAGGACCATCCCCTCTGTCCTGATGGACCCTGGACAACATACAATACTCTGTATAAGTCCCTTGAGTCTGATAACTCATTCACTGTGTGTCGTAGGTTGAAAACTGTACTTATGGTCAAGAAGAATTACACCGCTGCTTAATGCTCCTTACCTAACCATCCACTGATATAGGTAAATGTCGTAGACATAATTTCAGAAAGGTATACCTCACTCTATGAAAATAGACGTACAGATATATCAATTTGAAATTGGTGCATAACAACGGATATTCAAAACCAAATATTTGCCGACCGGCAAACTACCCAGGTGATTTCCTCAAATATCACCGATTGTAACGAATCCCGATATAATGAGGATGATCACCCAATTCCCAATAACCTACTCCCACTCATCATCTGCAAAACCATACAGATGTGAGAATCATACCTGGTAAATACATACCCTGGAGCAAGTATCTAATCGGGAAATCAGTTTTCCTTTAACAGTACACAGTGAGACTGAAACATCGAAATGTTTCGATGGGGTATCCTGGTATTCCTAGTAATACCTCTTCCAGATTCACGACTGTAACCGTATAATTCTTTGCCACCTCTCCAAATCCCTTCATATGTCTTTAGTCTTTACCTTCTGCACACCCCTTTAGGCCAAATGGTTTTCTTCCTTCCCTACCGTTCGGCACCAGCCTATGGTTTAGAAGAAGACTATCCAATAAGCATAATGGGTGTACTGTCCCAATCCTAGGAACACTCGCAATGAGAGAGGGTGAAGATAAAAGACAACCGAATAAACCTTATTCCTATTTCTCCTGAACCAGAATCCATCCCCGAACTGGAACAAGTTCCTTTCGAGTTCGTATATAACCATACGATGGAGTATCCAATAAACTGTGGATTTTCGTAGTGATACGGAGTGTTCTGGAGAAATACAAAGGTGATTTGGGAGTGGTAATGAAATACCTGGTTTGGTCGTGAATATCTGTTGCAATTTACTTTGCCCTCTTACTAATCCCTTGCTTTGTCTTAACTTAATACCTTCTGTACACCATCGTTATGCTAATTGGTTTTCTTCATTCCCTACCAGTCGGCACCAGCCTAAGGTTTGGAAGAAGACTATCCAATTTGCGTAATAGGTGTACTATCTCCTAAACCAAGGAGTACTCGCAACCTGAGAGAGGTAAAAGGAAAAGACAACTGAATAGTCCTATCCGTTTTCTCCAGAACCGGAAACCATCCTCGAATAAATCCCTTCGAGTTCGTATATAACCATACGATGGTTTTGTCCAATGGAAGTGGACGTTCGTAGTAATACGGGGTGTCCTGGAGAAAAGGGTAAAAGTAGGAGTGGCAATGAGGTTTGCAACTCTGACAATCCAAAAGCCAGTGTTAAGAAGGTTCGGTCAACTTGGTCACTGAGTCATAGTCTTAGGGTCGGGTCAATGGTCGCTACCAAAGAGAGAGAGAAAAGAAACACTCAGCGTGCACTCTAACCTAGATCAGAATGGTTACCAATTTATCTAATCTGGAAACCTCCCACTGTACCTCAAATTCTCCTCCAAACCTAAAAGAAGAATTAGTCGGGATCACCCAAGGAGTATACCAACTCATCAGTGGGAATCGGGATCCAACTATCATCGCATGATAACGTGACGAAATCCGCTCACGGTATCACACTCCAGAAGGTATGCGCATATCTGGCAAGTTTCAGTTCTTTTGAAACTCCCGATGTGATTTCTGCCCCATGCTCTTATGACCTTGGCGAAGGTCAACAAATCATAAGTCACATGTCAAGTTCTACCCGTCATTATCCAGGTTAATTTGAATCCACCCGTACAAGCCCTTGACGAAGGTCAACAAGGCTATACGACTGTCCCAAACCAACGCATCTATCTATGCAGCAGAAAGGTAACAAGCAGCTACCATACACTATGCCTTGACGAAGGTCAACAAACACAGCATGAATACTACGTGCTACCCGTCTGAAACGACGGAGGGCTACGAATGGTTTCTGGCGAAAACCTTTAACGTAATGAACTTGATATCGTTGAAGGAACGGATAGCTTTTAAAAATATAGTGACGACAACCTTCGCTAAAGAGGTCACTCCCGGTGAAGGGATCTTGGCTCTTTCCCCGTAGAATGAGGTGCAGGATATTCCAACTGAATACCACGGTGCAAAGCAAAAGTAATCGGCTATAGTGAAGTTATTGCCCTGACGCACACTTCTGTCCAAGGGGTCACTCCCTGTGAAGGGATCTCGGCCCTTGCCTCGTCGACTGAGGAGCGGGATATTCTAACTGAATACCACGATGCAAAACAAAAGTGAACGTCCTTGCAATAACAGCTTTTTGAAAAGTGTTCCAACAACATCAGATTAGGTTTGTTTTTAACTTGCATTGATTCGAATCAATGCAGTCCCATCAATTGATCACACCAAAAAGAACGAAAATATACTGATGTGCGTATATGCCATCCGCATTCGCCACTGGGTCCCGTCATTACCCGTTAGGTTAGCTAACTAACGACAGAGCGGGGACTGGACTAGCGCGGATGCAAAACATATACTACATCTACTAATATATATACCAATATATTATATTTGCTCAAGGCGTGATAAAAATGTAACATCACAGAGAATGAACAGCATCACAGAAACAATACAGATATCTGGGATCCCCGGGTTTCACAGAGCCACTACTGAAACCCGACGTTCCCCTGGTCGTGTGGATAGCCTGTGCAATGAAATCCTAGACCCCTACGGGCGCGGCAAGTTACCCGCCAAAACCTGAAGCGAGGCAGCCCCCTTCAGCAACGTGAATGGACCACCCGGCACTTCACGGAATCCGGTAACTTGGGCACCCCTCCTGGGTCAACCTGTACCCTCTACGAGTGCGGCGAATAGCCCGCCAATTCTAGAGTGAAGCCCCCTCCGTCTCAATGCCATGAGATGCGGGCTTGTTGCCCTCTAGAACCCGGCTATCCGTGCACCCCTCCGCGGGGCAATCCTAGTACAGAAAGTAAAATATACATACAACGGGTACATCGACCGCAACCAGGTCGTGCCCCAAAATAATAATACAAACAGGCAGTGACGGCAGTCCACATGTCGGACGCTCGCCCCGCAATATCAAATGTACATAATACAACCACAACTGTACTAGCATTGCATCCAGGCTATCCCCCACGACCGATCCGCAACATCACAGCAAAAACAGAACATCAACGTGAAAGTCACGTTCGCAAATCCGTCTAACCGGGCTATAGCAGTTAGACCGGATTTACCGATCAAGTGACATTCACGGTCGCAGATATAATGTAAATACTATGAAATAATGTGTTTAAAATATCCGATCAATCAAATTTTAACAAGTGGGCCCCCAAGCATTACTGTAGCAGATCAGGAAATTCTGGGCCCAATATTAATATTCCAAAACCCCAATTTTCACCCATAAAGCCTACTGGAAAAATTGTACACACTGATCCATCAATACTGCGGCGGAACCGCGGCAACAAGTAGGGTTATGCCGCGGTTCCGCGCTCCCCTGAAGAGATCAGTGTCTCGAATTTCTACAGTAGTCTTAGATCTTTCAGCACAGTACTTTTATGCAACCTGAAAAATTTTTGGAGACTAAAAAATTTCAACAGAAAACTGTCACTTTGAAAAACACGGTTTTGGAACTTTTTGATCGATCGGAAATGGAAACACATTAAACCAAGCTAGACTAAGTTAATGGCGAGGCTCTGATACCACTGTAAGTGCACGGCGGCGCCCCGGCCGTCAATCCGACGGCCAAATGCGGAAGCGGTGATAAACTTTAAATTTTACTTGAACTGGCAAACCGCCGCGCACTAATACCCGGATCGAACCATTAATTAGTCCTAGCTAAGTACAAGATAGGGAAGAGAAGTATACCGATAGATCCGAGTCCTCCGGTCTTCTCGTCGCCGTCCCGATCTCCTGCAGAAGCTCCGGTCTCCACCTCGTCGCCGGAAGTGCACCACATCGCCTACTTCTTTTACGGGCTCCCACCTCAATGCCGAGGCAACTCGGGCACGAAGCTGGCTAGTCGACGTGCCCAAGGTTTGCTGTAGAATGTAGTGTATAGGCTATGTCTCATATGGGGTTATGGAATTGCCTTTTGGTGGAGGGATGAACTATGGAGTTTGGAGAGGGAACTTGTAAGAATTTTCCAAAGCCAAATGAGTGTAATCCCCTCATGTAAAAATTGGGACAGCCCCTAAAGAGGAATGGCCGGCCACTACTGATGGGGAGGAGAGCATGAGAGTGTGGTGTATCAAAAGATAATGGGAGCCATACTCATCTATCATGCAAGAGAGAGAGTCAAGACAAAGAGGTGGTTGAAAAGCAAGTGATGATGAGAAACAATGATCACTCCCAAAACCAATACTCAACCAACAATCATCAACAACCATGATTGTATACAAAGTCAAGCCATGATGGAAAAGAAAGAGTCAAAGGATGGGCTCCATCATGAAACCATCATGATACAAGGAAATATGCAAAGATCCCCTCCACAAATGCCTATTTGCAACAATGCAAATAACCCCTCCTCCACCAATCTTCGGCCAATGAATGATACAAAGGAAATTGGCCGAAACGGAAAGCAAACTGGCAACTCCAAAAAACTGGTCCCGTAATAAATCACAGGAAAACCACGATACTGTGCATACACACCCGCATTTGTATTCCGACCGAAATACAAATGCAATGAGACAAAATTCACACTGTACTATACTAGGATCCGGCTTATACCAAAACCGGCTAGTAATATCTGTTCGATCCTGATCCGTGCAATACCGCACGTATCTGATCGAACCCTGCCATATAACCATACGGCCTATAGTACAAACTGTCTGATCCTGATCCATGCAATACCGCACGTATCTGATCGGACCTTGCCATATCTCCATACGGCCTCTACAACCTTTCGCCCGAAAGCCGAGTAACTGACTGTGGGGGACTCTAAAGACTCGTCAACACCTTGGCTGTGGATTTAACCACTAGCACGTTAGAGGTATAAGCCAATACATAACGGGCCACCAGGTATTGACCAAAAGGGACGTCTGTGAGCGAACTCAGCCCGACAACCCTACTGAGCCTGTCAGTGACAATATCCGTACAGTCCGGTCCGTTCGTCTATGAGCATCGCATGGCGGGCCTAGGGGGTTGGTAAAAGTCAGACCCCCAAAAGCGGTACAAGTCGTGTCGGAGTGTAGCCCAGAACACCCTGAGATACTACTGGAATACCTACCAGTAAATCTCCTTGCCTCGGCCGAGGGCTTCGTGTAATGGCTCTCCTAGACACAGCGCGACCTCACCCCCAATACCAGGAGAGACGAACCCCTGAAGATACGCTCACTGCCTCCATGTGGCTCGGGACTGTACCCAACTAAAACCTGTTTGCACGACTCCTTTGAGCCGTAGTAGGGTAGTAATCAAAGTACAGTGGGAACTCACACGAGACAAATGACGATCCCCAGGTCGATGAACTAACCTGTACACATGTCACCAGGGAACTGCCATCTGACGTCTGGTATATGACCAACTAGCATGTTCCCGGCGAGTCCTGTCCGGTGTACTCATAACCCAATGAGCACCTGTATACATATTAGGTGAACCCGTAAGTCCCATTCGATCTCCCTTTCTAATTCTCAAAAATACGAAATTACGAAACCCGACGGAAATCGGAACAAACCGATTTCCGATTCGGTTTTCTATAAAATCTCACTTATCACCAATTCCATAATGCTTAAACATATTCATGTTGACTATTAATCACATAACAACTAATTTGGACAAAGTTTCTCATATGAAATGATAGCTTTTGCAATATCGTATTCTTTTTCACTTTAATACCATAATGATTATTTTTTTCACTTCTAATCAATTCAATCATGTCTAAACATCTTTATCATGATTATTAAACTTGTAAAAACTAATTTGAATAAGTTTTCACACATGAAATGATAACCTTTTCAATTTACAGTATTTTTCACTTTAATACCATCATGTTTCAATTTCACATTTAACCCTTTAACATTGCTATACCTTAAAATAGATCACGAGGTAATGACCTACCTCCTCACACACACATATGCAACCATAATACGCTATCTTGAAAACTCTTAATACGATAAAAAAAGACTTTACCTTAAAATACCATTTCCTTAATAAAACCTTCTATAAAAGTTTAGGTTTGATACATTTGTTTAAACAATATCTTTAATAGGAAAAATACGATAAGTTGTGGACACCGATCGTTTATCTAAACTTGACTTTGTGGTGTCTAGGAAAGTGTGTCTAAGGCAAGTGGTTACTTAATTAGGGCCACTCCTTGTAGTGGAGAGCCTCCCACTTACCTGACACTTATCTGGCCGCAATTGGCGGTGAAGAGGCGATTTGAGGCTTCTAACGACTTGTCGTTTAGACCTTTTAGAAATAGGCTAGTTGGCTTAGGAAACCCTAGAATCTAAAATACGGAAAATTACACTTTGCAAATAAATACCTTTTATTTTATAAAACCGTTTTCTAAAGGATTAGTATTTTACAATCTTTGCAAAGCGCCGCTACAACCTATCTTTGGGGAACTCGTTCGGGATCGTGCGGTTTATCGCGCACCCTCGGGCTAGTAGTGCGAGATTCAGACCTCCGCAAGGAGTATTCAGTCTCGAAAGGTTTAAAATACGACATCTTAAGAAAATGAGATTTTTGGAATATAAAATATTTATTAAAACTATTTTTGTATAAATATATGTATATGTTCCCGCCAAAAATTTCTGCGCAAAAGAGTCCAAGGTATCAAATTGCAGCGATATGCTTAAGGAAATGCAAATCAGTATCTTCCGGGCTGTTTTTTAAAAAACTCCCGAATGAGAAACAGATAAATTCTGATGGTATCGAAAGCGGCTCGAAAAACCCTTCGATTTGATATATTATGGGCCTCGTAATTCATCCGGGATCAAAAGTTATGAGGAATTACGTGTCCACACGTGATGGGCTTTTAAGAACCCGCTGGAGGAGCTAAAAGATATAATAAAAACTCGGAAAAGACCCCAATGGGGCATCACGTGCTCACACGTGACCATGGGTCACGTGCAGACACGTGATGGGCTTTTAAAGCCTCTAAAATAATGAATGGAATTTAATTCTAAAAGTCAGAAAATACATCAACGTGATATCACGTGCTTACACGTGACCAATGGTCACGTGTTGACACGTGATGATTAAAACTGAAACATAAATAAGCGGCTGAGAAAGGAACCCAATTGGGGGTCACGTGCTCACACGTGACCAAAGGTCACGTGCCAGCACGTGACTGGCTTTAAAAGCCTTATAATTTAATAGAATTGAATTCTAAAAGTTTCTGAATCCTTCCAAATGGAAAAGGGTCATGGGGAACCGTTGGATTAAAAATCCAAGGGTGATTAAAAATCACCAATTTATGGAAGAATCCCAAATAAGGAAAGATTCCCCCTAAATCTAACCGAGATAACAAATAGAATATCTTTTGGATTTAAAATCCAATGGTGAATAAAATTCACTTGACAATCTAAAGGCCCAGATTAATGATGAATGCAAATCAAATCTCTCAACATACAAATCAAATCTCTTAATGAGAGATTTGCTAAACAAATTGATTCTCTTCCTCCTCCTATAAATAGGAGCCAAGAGAAGAGAAGGAGGATACACCTTGGAGAGAGAAGAAACAGAGAGAGGAGAATTTAATTCTCTGCAAAAGAAAAACCCTAGGTGAGAAAAGGGAAAAGATTAACTTCAAAAAGAGAATTTAATTCTCAAAATTCAAGAGTTTAACTCTTATAAAAGAAAAAAAAAGAAGAACTTAGTTCTTCTTCTGGTTGAAGATCTGTACAGAGCATATCTCCCCATAGGATGAGAATTTAATTCTCATCGGGTTGAGATCCTGCCATGCAGATTCTAAACTTAGAAGGGGAATTGAGTTTTGAGAATTTAATTCTCCTAAAACAAAACTAGGGTTTAACCCTAATCAAGAATTTAATTCTTTTACATATCTGGGAATTTAATTCCTTTGAAAAGAAATCAGGGTTTTATCCTAAATAAGAATTTAATTCTTTCACGATAGGAATTCAATTCCTCCAAAATCATAATTAGGGTTTAACCCTACCAAGAATTCAATTCTTAAAATATCTCTGTTCATGAAAAGAACTAGGGTCACGTGCCCCCACGTGACCCTTGAAAAGATCCCCTGCAAAGAACTTTGAAGTATCACCTCACGTGCTCCCATGTGACTCGCAAAAAGCAGAAAGAAAAAGCAAAAGAAATAAAGGCTTTGGGCGCTCTCACGTGGTATCACGTGACCCCTCAGCAAATGCTTTAACAATTGGCGCACAGATCCCCATCACGTGCCAACACGTGATGCTCTAAAATAAAAATGAAAGTGTTTAACACTTAATGGCAAAAGAAAAGAAAAGAAGCTTTGGGCGCTCTCACGTGACCCCTCAGCAAGTGCTGTAATATTCGATGCATAAACCCCCATCACGTGCCAACACGTGATGCTCTAAAATAAAGATGAAAAGTGTTTAACACTTATTCGCAGATTTGAGGATAAAACAAAGGAGATCCGGCTTCACATTTAGGGCGCCCTCACGTGTCCCCACGTGACCCCTAATGAATCCCTTTAATATCGAATGGATGGATGCCTATCACGTGCCCACACATGATGGCTAGGAAATTAAAGGTGTTAAATACTTACCTGCAGAATAAAATAAGGGAAATCAGGGTGCTCTCACGTGTCCACACGTGACCCCTCTACCCTTAGTATTTAACACTAATCTGAAGACTTTGTTCCCAGTGTTAAACACTGATTTGCTTTAGTGTTAAACACTAATTTGAAATCTCTGATTACCAGTGTTTAACACTGATCTGCTTTAGTGTTTAACACTAATTTGAAAGCGCTGTTGCTAACACTGATTATCTTCTAGTGTTTAACACTAATTTGCTAATCTTATTCCCAGTGTTCAACACTGTTAGTCTGTAGTGTTTAACACTAGCTTTAGCCCAATTGGCTAAGTTTTTAGAGGCAAAGCCTCTTCTTCAATGAACCAACAGAGGGCCGATATTTCAAACATAGTTGGACTTAGCCCAAACTGGCCATAAGTCCTCAAATCATCTTGAACTGAGCACATCTGCTCTTTCAACCAACTCATTGGTTCAAGGGTACATCTCTGAACTCCTCTGATATTTGTAGTTGTAATCCTTCAACGTCTTCAGAGAGGTAACGGGTCCCGACAACCACACATCAACACGGACTGTGGGGTCCTTAAACCCGTGGACTTATGCGTCCTTAAACTAACGGACTAATGCGTCCTTAAACACACCCATATGGACTGTGGGGCCTTAAACCCATGGACTTATGCGTCCTTAAACTACCAACGGACCACTATGTCCCTAAACTGGAGATGGACCACCATGTCCCTAAACTGGAACAATCGAGCCCCTTAGACGCTCTTTTGTCGGATCTAAACGATCCCGTTAAGTTGATCTTAGTCTCAAATTGGACTAACGTATCCTTAACAAACGTTTGAGTTGATCTTAGCCTCAAATATGGCTAACGTATCCTCAAACCAAACCCCCAAACCCAAATCTAAGATAAATACGGATTTGGACTAGTCCACGTCCTACGGGCGACGACATAACTCAGTCTCCGTATACAATCCACGGGCAACCACAAATAAAACAAACACCCACGATACGAAGTGACCATCTGGAGAAGGAGAAAGTTGTTACCGCAATGCGGTAGCGTAATTAACTGCAGGGGCTTGCGCCTGCAGGGAAGAGCGTCCCCACAATCAAAAACCCCTCAAACGAGGGGGAATCTGACGAAGTCTGCTACATCGGCCGCATCTGTTTAAACCTTCGATATATGGTGCCATAAATCAACTTGGCATCTTCGGAGAGGTGAACGGATAACACCAATTAGCATCTGCCCCGAATCTCAGTGCCAAGACATCGCAGTCTTGTGCGCCGCCTTTCGGAAGGGAACAGTATATTTATCATTTAAATATCTATTTTATTATAATATAAATATTCCACCTTTTTCTAAAAAATCACAAGAATAAATTTTACACTAAAACACCATGAACTTCAAATAAATCAATATTACAGATAAATACCCTTATTTATAAAACTAGGATATTTTCACTAGAAATGTCACAACATAAAATCCACCCTCATTACAACTCTAAAGACGAACAATAAATACTTGAGGTGTATTTTGAAAAGTATATAAAAGTATTTTTACATAGACCCCCATCAAGTTTATAAATTACTCTAAGGACCCTAGCAATTATAAGACTTCGATTCACATTTCTGCTTGTCTGACTCGGGTTTGAGTCTGATTAATCTGACTTGAATATGATTCAAGTCAATCTATAATCTACAAGATTCTAAGTCAATATGAACACATGAATCCATGAATACAATCATCAATTTACACAACTTGACTGAACCGAACCATGGATATATATTCCTTTTACATGATTCTCAGTATTCCAGTTACATGACTCTACGGTTATAACCGTTTCCTGATATCATGGTTTCGGTCAGTCAGTCAATCAATCATACAACCAACATAATTTACAAGATAACAATACAAACAAGTCATCGCGGGGTTTAAGGGGTAGATTGGTACGGAAGGTGTTAAAGGTGGCACGAGGTGGTCAGACTTAATACACTTAACATGAATCCAGTTGCTGTTGTACCGTGGCATAAACGGTACCTTGTACTATACGTGCCCCTAGTCTCTGGCATATAGAGACTCCACTCGTATACACTGGCATTCTTCTGTACCAAGCTACAAACAACAGCGTTGACATAACATTACAATAATAGTTTACACTTTAAAATGTATCTTCTTATTCTGTCTTTTCCTACTTCCCTCTTATCTTTGGGACTTACCGAGCGATCTGTTCGCTGACGACATTCTGTTTCTCTCTTCTTTGAATGTCGTCAGGTGTTTTGGACCCGGCAAAGATTGAGCCATCGCAAGAAGACTTGGAGCAGTTTATTGAAGACCCTGCACTGTAGTTTCATTGTACACTTTTCCTTTCTGTACTTTTCATTTCCTGTTATGCCACTGTTTAAGCATCTTATTATTTCAGCTGTATTTCCTTTCATGTATTGTACAAAGAATGTTAATAAATAAAAGTTGCTGTTCTTTTTATTCTTATTTCTTGTGTATTTATTTTATATTGCTTAGATACGCTTAGCGTATGTACTTCTGAGTATATACGTAGCGGACCTCGTCACGTCCCCTTCGCCGTACACTGGGAAGCGGGGCGTGACTGGTGCGAATCATCATCTGCCATGAAAGGACTTGGAATTTGATACCGATTTAGGCATCAGCATCGCTACAACTGGGATATTGCCAGGAGAGAATCATCATCTGCCTTCGTCAGTTCGAACAAAGGTGGCTTAGCAAACAGGGTTATGATCCTGTCGACTAAGGATTTTGACTTCATGAGCCGTAAGGGTCTCATAAAGGTGTTTCTCCCTACGAGTCGTGAGGATCTCGCAGGTGTCGTTTCTCCTTAGGAATCGTGAGGATTCCTAAGTGTATATTCTCTTGTAAGTCGTAAGGATCTTGCAAGAGTGTTTTCTCCATGTAAATCGAGAGAACCTACAAGTGTTTGTTCATCGAATGAGGGCATTCCTCGTCGTTGGTGGGACTCGACAAGGAAATGATTATTTATGCCCGTAGATTGTATACAAGGGTCAGTATTGAACCGCTTGTAGGGCAATCTTGGAAAGGTGATGGCTTAAGAACAGGTTCAGATCCCTGTAACTTAAGGCTTTTGAATCTTATGAGCCATGAGGGTCTCATAAGTGATTTCTCTTTACGAGTCGTGAGGATCTCGTAAGTGTAATTTCTCCTTAGGAATCGTGGGGATCCCTAAGTGTATTGCTCCTTTGTGAGTCGTAAGGATCTCACGGCAGTAGTTTTCTCCTTATAAGGTCGAGAGGACCTTGCAAGTGTCTTTTAACGAGATTGCGCCCTTTCGGGTTTTCATAAACTCGCCGGTAGCCCTGCTGTTTTTACTCACGGAGCCCTTTCAGGTTTTCATCCGTGCCCATTTTGCTTGTGAACTGTTCATATCATAATTTTGCATTATTATATTCCCCATTCTTATTCATTTTACAAATAAACAGGTGCTTTTGATCCATGTCTGCTACATAGTTGCAGGTTACAGGTTCTCGGAACAAAACAGTGAAAATGATGAAAAGACGATACAAAAGTGAGACTACGACCAACAAATAGAAGAATCTTGATCATGCCTACAGTTTAAGGGACAATGAAGATCAATGAACAAGTTCATAAAGTATAAAAGCAGCGCAATGTTCAAGACTTCGACACGAAGCAAACGGTAAAAGTCCACGACATTATGCACTGTGGAAATCTGGAAGAAAACTATAAGACAATCTGAGAAACCAAGTGAAGAAATAAGAAGCCAAATGCAACCAGAAGAAGACCGGAAAAATCCAGCTTAAGACCCCCCTATATGGCCGCGGATCCGCGGCCAAACATGGCTTTTGGCCACGGTTCCGCGGCCATGATAAGCACGTGTCGGTGCATTTTCCGACGGTGGGTGGCGGTGCGTTGACCAGTCTTATAGGGTAATTTTGTAATTGCAGATAGGGATCGGATGTAACCCTAGGGTTTCTATGATCTATAAATAGAAACTCTAATGCTCTTTTTTGGAGTATGCCTCTTTTTATTGATAAAAATTCAAAATTCATTGTAATGTTTTGAAGAGTGTATCGAATAAAAGTAAGTAGCTTTTCTTTTCCTTGCCCTAGTTTTAATTTCTTTTTTGCCGTAGTTTAGAAATTTATTTATTTGCCCTAGTTAGATTTTATTTATCTGCCGTAGTTTAGATAATTAGTCTTATAAAAAACAATCATAAAAAATGTCTTTTATTATCAATTCCCTAATGAGTGAGTAGTTCCTCACTTGTTAGGGTTAGGAATAGGAAATGTTTGAGAGATGGAAATCTCTCACCCCTTACTTGCCCATCGCATATTTTTTATAGGACTTCATGCATACATACACACACCGCTCACTACGACACCCTATCCCACGAGATAGCGGTGATACCGTAGTTTAAAAGACCGGTTGTGTATTTTTCTATGGAGGTTAGGGTAAGAATTAAGAAAGGACGGATAAGGACTTAGAGGAAGAAACATAGCTTCTTCCCGATCGTGCTAATCCCCTTTATTAATTATTACCATAACACCTAAATAGATCTTAATTAAGGCATTGAAAGCGGTGATAAATCTTAAATTTCCAAACTTAATCTAAACCTAACCCTAGCAAGGTTTTAATCCTAGTTTAAATCAGCCTTAGTTTTTAGTGATAATCAATCTAACACCAATTGGAATTAACTCTTTAGAACAAATAGAAAATACACAAAATCCCTGTGGACCGACCCGTACTCACCGGCTAGCTACCAAGCGACGCCGTTCTTGATTGCGGTAAAATATCTTTGATTCATCTTTTAAAAGCGCACGCACGCAAAACCAATCAATCAAATGGCGCCGTTGCCGGGGATGGCGTAGTTATTTTCTTTTTGCAATTTCGGGTTAATATAAAATCATAAAAGTCATAAAAACTGAAAAAATTAAAAAAATATAAAAAATTAATCATTTTGTTATTTTTTGAAGGGTGTTTTCGTTTGAATTGTGCAGGATCGAAGAACGAATTCATATCTGGAAAAATCTAGAGAGCAAAACAGCAAAAAACAGATCTGAACAAGCAGAGGACAATCAGACAGAGGAACAGAGAAGTTTTGGGATCTAAACCGCACATTACACCGCGTTTCCGCCGCTAAAAGGAGATTTTTGCCGTGGATCCACCGCGGGTTGCTGACGTCAGCAACCCGAAACCCCTCTGTAAGCTTCTTTTCTTCTTCTAAACCCTATTTTCTCCTCTGTAAAATTTTCCTGCTGGATTCTTTGCGCAAAAACTTCTCCCCTTCTCCAATAATTTGATCTTGTGTAGGATTCTTTGCGCCGAAAAAATAAAAAAAATTGTTTGCAAGTGTTTGATTGTGTTTACTAATTTGCATATTTAAATTTGACTTTAAGGGGCTTTTACACCAATCCAGATTGGGTGGGGATTTCATTACCCTTCCTAGGACCCTAAAAATCACATAAAGCATATTACATTGACCATAAAGTTAATTAAAAAAAGATTAGACTCAGCCTTAAGGATTGTCGCGCTCAATAGGACAAAGGAATAGTTGTAGGCATCGATCGTTTATCTAAACCTGACTTTGTGGTGCCTAGGCTAGACAGGTAGGGAAAGGTAACTTTAAAAGGCCCGTCTCACGGTGACTCGTGAGCGGATCCCTCCTTTCTCTACTTGTGCTTACCTGGCTATAATTGGCGGTGAAGAGGCGATTTGAGATCCTCACATCTTGCCCTTTGGAACAGTTAGGAGCAGTCTAGTTGAGCTAGGTGACCCTAGATCTAGGCTTGATTGTGCATTTTGTGATTGATTGAACGCGTGTCTAAGCCTTTTATTGAAAATCTTTTTGCAAAAAGCTCTTTATAAAAAAAAACACAAAAAGGAAATTTTTTTACAAAAACTTGCCACTTGTCTCTAAGAAATCCATTGCACCCCACTTACACCCACTTTCCTTCCATTGGCGTTTTCTTACCCCCACCTTCTGTTTTTCACCTTTTGACTACACTACCTCTTTAGTGTATTTCCGGTTGGACTAGGGACACTAGTGCCCGTTTAGTCCGTGTCTCGTTAGTACCGACTAACGACGCTTTCGACTCCGAAGTCGAAATTCCATCCACTTCTTTACCTTCACCTTCACATTCTTCGTCTTCTAAGGAGATATTGGGATTCAATCCTAACAACCCCTTACCCGCGGGACTGATTCCACCTCCGCTAGGTGTGAATAACCCACAACACCCACCTGTTGAAGCGCCCCAACGAATCGCGCTCTAGGATCTTTTCTACCCTATCCGCACCGCTTTACCAACTTGTCTTTCACTTCCACTGGCAAATCGGGATAACTTTGAGATTAAACCCCACTTCATCAACATGTTGCCAAAATTTCACGGACTAGAATCCGAAGATGCCTATATCTTTATAAACAAATTCCAGAATGTTTGCGCAATGATGAAGACAACACAACTTTCTGATGATGCTATAAGGCTACGTGTCATTCCATTCACCTTATGTGACCTAGCCGAGAAATGGTTGTATAGCACAGCATCACACTCGATTAAAAATTGGGAAGAGTTTGTTAAAGCTTTTCTTAAAAAGTTTTACCCACATCACAATACCGCGAGAATTCGTAATGAGATTATTCAATTTTCCCAGCTTCTTTCCGAATCTTTTTGGAAGTGTTTTGAAAGATTTGAAGACCTACTTGTTCAATGCCCTCACCACGGTATCGAGAATTGGCAACTTTGCCAAACTTTATATGAAGGATTGAATCCAGCAACTAAGCAGTTGTTGGAAACCATTTGTCAAGGTCACTTTCTAACAAAATCAAGCGAGGAAGCTTGGTATTTCTCGACGATCTTGCTGAAAAAACACTTCAGTGGGAAAGCACTAAGACCACCTCATTTTCTTCATCAGGCCAGTCTAGGGCAGGCATACATCAATTAGATATGTCGATTGTAATGAAGGCCGAAATGGCCGCACTTACGAAAAAGTTAGAAGCAATTGAGAGTAAATTCTCATCGCCTTCTCCTGCCCCTGCTTTACCCCCACGTACTGTTTGTGCTTGTTGTTCGGATCTATCCCATCTTACTGAAGAGTATCTTTACAATCCACCTGTTCAAGGACAAGATCAAGTCAATGCTGCCTTTCAGCAAAGACAAAGAAATGATCCATACTCTTCGACTTATAATTCTGGTTGGAGGAGCCACCCAAATTTTGCTTGAAATCAAAATCAACAATTCCAAGGCAATAACAACTTTCAAAGGTCTCCTCCTCCACAACAACAAGCACCTTAACAAACTCAATACCAGCAACCTTTCCAACTCCAACCTGACCCAAACCAAATGAACAATTTTGTGCCCAACAACTCTTATCCTCAAAACAATTTTGTTCAACCGAATAATGATAGGGTTACCTCGCTAGAAAGAAATCTAGACGCGTTTCTAAAACAATTTACACAATCCGCAGCAAGGTTGGAGACTTTCATTCAATTTTTGGTGCAAAACAACGCTTCACATGATCAAAGCATCAAATCAATTGAGGCCCAAATTGCATAACTAAATGCTGCGTTGAGCGAGCGAGAAAAGGGAAAGCTTCCGTTTCAACCATTTCCAAATCCCGGTCACACACACAACGCACATGTTGCTTATGAACAACAAAATCATAATGTAAATGCTGTGACCACGTTGAGATCTGGAAAAGTGTTGCACAATAACGTGGGTAATAGTGATGACACCCCTGCCGGTGCTTCTTCTTCATCTTCTTCTTCTTCTTCTTCTTCATCTTCTTCGTTAGAGCCTATTCTTCATTCTTCACAAGGCTCTATTTCTTCTAATTCGAATGGACCCACTTCTCACTTCACGAACGCACCAACACTGGGATCCGTTCCAACTCAGCAATCTACTCCACAAACATTGGACTCAACAAATTTTCAAAATGTTCCTTTTCCAAACAGGTTGAGATCCAATAAACCAACTCCACAAATGGAGAAGATTGTGGAGTTATTCAAACAGGTTAGCATAAACATACCTCTCTTGGATGCAATCCAACAAGTACCTTCTTACGCGAAAATCTTAAAGGACTTATGCACCAAGAAGAGGAAGTCACAAGTACCAAAGAAAGTTTTCGTGGCTAGTGCTGTAAGTGATGCTCTTGTCCAATCTTTACCCGAAAAACATAAGGACCCCGGCTGTCCTACAATTTCAATAACAATTGGGGATAAGAACATCAATAGAGCACTTTTAGATCTTGGTGCTAGTGTCAATTTGCTATCCTATTCAGTATACGCACAATTAGGCATTGGAGAGCTTAAATCCACTCATTGTACTCTCCAAATGGCCGACTGATCCATTACCCATCCTAGGGGTGAGTTAGAGGATGTGTTGATCAAAGTAGGGGATTTTATTTTCCCCATTGATTTCATTGTTATGGATACACAGCCTGTAGCTAACCCCCGGAGTCAAATTCCAGTGATACTTGGTCGACCGTTCCTTGCGACTTCTAATGCGGTGATCAATTGTCGAAATGGTTCAATGAACCTATCTTTTGGAAATATGACAATTGAACTCAACATTTTTAAGTTGGGGAATCAGCCCTCCGAGCCCAATGCTAGTATACTTGATGTTTGCTCGATCCACGAGATCATGCAGGAGGACTGTGAGCTCGAAAAATTTCTGTTCGATCACAGCAGTTTTGACGCCTCTAGTGCGTTCCTCCTAGAATCTGACACAACTTTCACACCGGAAAATGATTATGAGCGTTTCACATTTTTGGACGATTTTGAAGACTCACCACCCGAGTTTGAGTCTTTTGATTTTTCGGATGAGTTAGTTGAACCATCCGACTCGGTTGCTTACACTCGATTTGAACCATTGATGGAATCCTTCGAGTTCGAGACAGTTTCACCAATGTTACCATCAATTGTTTCACCTCCAAAACTCGAACTCAAGCTTTTGCCATCTCACCTTAAATATGCTTACCTAGGTGAGAATGAGACCCTTCCCGTTATCATATCGGCATCTCTAGCTCTCGAGCAAGAGAAAACCCTTTTAATGGTCTTACAAAATAACCGGCAAGCTTTTGGCTGGACTATGGCGGACATCAAGGGGATTAGTCCCCTCATAGTTGAACATCATATACATATGATAGATGATGCCAAGCCAGTAAGGGATCCACAAAGACGCCTCAACCCCATAATGAAAGAGGCTGTCAAGAAGGAGATTGTCAAATGTCTTGATAGTGGTATCATTTACCCTATCTCCGATAGCCGGTGGGTTAGCCCCATTCAGGTTGTCCCAAAGAAATCGGGCATAACAGTCATAACCAATGAGGCAAATGAGTTAATACCTACTCGCACCCAAACTGGGTGGCGAGTTTGCATCGACTATAGAAAACTCAACGCTGCGATAAGGAAAGACCACTTTCCATTACCTTTTATTGACCAAATGCTAGAACGATTGGCTGGGCACGAATATTACTGCTTTTTGGATGGCTATTCCGGCTATAATCAAGTCCCCATCGCCGAAAAGGATTAAGACAAGACCACATTTACTTGTCCTTTCGGTACATTCGCTTACCGTCGCATGCCCTTTGGGTTATGCAATGCACCTGCTACTTTCCAGTGGTGTATGATGGGGATCTTTTCTGACATGGTGGAAAAATTTTTGGAGATTTTTATGGATGATTTCTCCATTTTCGGCGACTCCTTCGATGAGTGTTTGCTACACTTAGACGCAGTTCTTACCCGCTGTAGGGATAAGAACCTCACTTTAAATTGGGAGAAGTGCCACTTTATAGTACGAGAGGGTATTGTCCTAGGACATGTCATCTCGCAAAACGGCATAGAGGTTGATAAAGCCAAGATTGAAGTCATTTCCAATCTTCCTCCTCCTAAATGCGTCAAAGACATCCGAGCCTTCCTTGGCCATGCCGGTTTTTATAGACGGTTCATCAAGGATTTTAGCAAGATAGCTAGACCCTTGATTCTTTTATTGGCCAAGGACACAACTTTTGATTTTGACTCAACTTGCATGGAAGCGTTCGAGTCATTGAAACACTCACTCATTTCTGCACCCATTCTTTCATCTCTCGACTGGACGCATCCATTTGAAATTATGTGCGATGCATCTGATTTCGCCATTGGTGCTGCTCTTGGACAGCACATTAATAAGATACCGCACGTAATTTATTATGCTAGCCGAATATTAAATGAGGCCGAATTGAATTACACAACAATAAAAAAGGAATTTTTAGCCGTTGTGTTTGCACTTGAAAAATTCAGTCCCTATTTAATCGGCTCTCCAATAATTGTTTACACAGATCACTCCGCTCTTCGCTATCTTTTTGCGAAGAAGGATGCTAAATACCGGCTAATACATTAGATCCTTTTGTTACAAGAGTTTGACCTTGTCATAAGGGACAAAAGAGGATGTGAAAATGTAGTTGCCGACCACCTTTCACGACTTCCTTCTTCGCCTACACTCGAAATTCGTATTAAAGATGTTTTTCCCGATGAGCAACTCTTAACCGTGTCATGCGAACCTTGGTTCGCTGATATAGTAAACTACTTGGCCACCGAACTGATACCTAAAGATTGGTCGAAACAGGACAAACTCTGATTCCTGTCCCAAGTAAAACATTTTTACTGGGATGGACCGTATCTCTTTAAATACTGTTCCGACCAAATCATTCGCCGGTGTGTCCCCGAAAACGAGTTTAAGAGTGTGCTGTCTTTTTGCCACGATCAAGCGTGTGGCAGGAATTTTGGCCCCAAGAAGACAACAGAAAAAATCTTGCAGTGTGGTTTCTACTGGCCACGACTCTTTAAAGATGCATACGAATACTGCAAGACATGCTCCCGGTGCCAACACTTGGGCCAGATATCGCGGAGAAATGAAATGCCGCTCCAACCAATTTTGGTTGTGGATATTTTTGATGTTTGGGGAATAGACTTCATGGGACCATTTCCCAATTCCTTTGGGAATATGTATATTCTATTGGTTGTTGACTATGTGTCAAAATGGGTCGAGACTATGCCCAGCCGAACGAATGATAACAAAGTTGTTGTTCGATTTCTTAAAGTAAACATCTTTTCTCGGTTTGGGCATTCTCGAGCAATTATAAGTGATAATGGATCTCACTTCTGTAATAGGACTTTTGAGTCTTTAATGTGCAAATACTCCATTACTCACAAATTGTCAACACCTAATCACCCCCAAACTTGTGGGCAAGCCGAGGTTTCGAATCGGCAGATTAAACAAATTTTGGAGAAAACAGTTTCTAAAAACCGTAAAGATTGGTCACACAAACTGATTGATGCACTATGGGCATTCCGTACTGCTTACAAGACCGATCTTGGTATGTCTTCATACCGGCTTGTTTATGGGAAGGCTTGCTACCTCCCAGTTGAAATTGAGCACAAGGCATTTTGGGCGATTAAAGAGTTGAACTTATCGATGTGAGATGCGGGAAGCAATAGAAGGCTGCAATTGAATGAATTGGATGAGTTGCGAGATGAGGCCTACGAAAATGAGGTAATTGTTAAAAACAGAATGAAGGTGTTCCATGACAAATACCTTATGTGCAAAACTTTCAAACCTGGCCAACAGGTTTTTCTTTATGACACTCGGTTACACTTCCACCTCGGCAAGCTCAAATCTAGATGGAAAGGGCCGTTTTGGGTACACACCGTATATCCGCACGGTGCGGTAGATCTAGAAAACCCAGAGGACGGTACAATGTTTAAAGTAAACGGACATCGGCTCAAACCGTTCCTCATTGCGGACCCGTCGAAGGAGCTCCTGTTTTTGCAAGAGCCGATTTATACTAACTGATCTTCCTCCATTTATCCCCAAACATTCGATCATTTAGCCAAAACTTTGTTTCAAATAAATTTGGAGGTATGTATCATTTGTAAATATATAAATACAAAATAACATAAAAAATAACTTTTTTTGAAAATAAATTTTTTTTAGGTATTTTTGTAAATTTACAGATTAAATAAATAAAATAAAATTTTTATTTGCAAATAATTTCTTATTTTTAGAAGGGTTTATTTGAAAATATCCATAACTCTCCCCCTATATAAAGAACCCGACCCCCTCTGTTCTAAACCCTAAATTTTTTTTCTGTCCTCCTCAAACCCTAGCCGCCGCCGCTTCTTTTGCAGAGCGATCGCCCCAGAGAGCTATGGAACCCCGCCGGACACATGCTCCCGCCGCGCATCCGCCGCCGCCTAGTGTCGTCACCCCTTGATTTTTTCAGGGGAGGTCAGATCTCTAAAAACCCTCTCTGTCTTTAATTTCTTAGATCTGTAACTACCTGATGGCACACAGTATGCAACTTGAACGTGATTTTTCACAAATTTTTTCACATGCGGTGTACGGTAGTTATTTTGCGAATGAGATAGCACGTAGGGGTTGGAACTTTTTGATATATAATCACCCTAACACTGATGCACTTCCGGAATTAGTCACTCGTTTTTACGAGTGTATGGAAGATGGGTGCCTCACCCAATTTGGCTTTATAAAATTGCAGTGGGGTGATAGGGAAATTATCATCGATAGGGAAATTATACATGAAGTCACATTAATCCCTCGAATACCCGCTCATGACCAACCTTTACAATTTGAGGATTATATGCCATTGATGGGCAATGATTGCTCAAGGGAGCCACGGAAGGGGATCCAAGCGAGAACCCTTTTCGCCAATGTCTTAACTGTGTGCCGGTGGGCACAAAACAATATTTTTGGAAGCTCCCACAACACCACATTTTTTACACCCTCACTGCATATTGTGCATACCCTCATGACAAGAAACCCTTGTTTCGACATGTGCACAGTTTTGCTAAATTCAATAGGTGCGGGCAAAAGAAGGTGCGGGCAAAAGAGCCGCAAATTACCCTTGTCCCATGCTTGTTACACAACTATGTCGGTATTTCCTCCCCGTGGAGGAGTTCGAATTTTACATGCTTGGAGGCATACCTCTCAAGCCTCTTGTTGAAGGCGTTTCTACATCCTATTCACGATTGACGGATGTGTGGTCTAGAACTGAACCGGCGGAGCACGTGCCCACCCGAACACCTAGCTCTAGCTCGACCGCAAGCGAGGGAGAACTAACTCCTTTAGAACATGCACATTTGATGCGGAGAGCTGTTAGGGGCATTGATGAGTTGAGGGAGACATCGAAGGAGCACGACCGGTGGTTGACTAAGATAGAGCAGGGGATTCGAACCCTGCTGGGTAGGGCTGAGCGTTCCTGCTCACGCTCGAGGGCACGGCGTAGGGCCGAGTAGTGAAGGCACTGCTTTGGATAAGTTTGGGGGAGTTGGTGGTTATAAATAGTTATCTTTTGCATTGCATATTTTTTTTTAAATTTTTGTATATATTTTTCTTTTTCTTTTACATGTTTAAATTCTGCATTGCATCTATATAAAAAATCATAAAAATTGGAAAAATCAAAAATAAAAAAATAGAAAAATATAAAAATCAAATAAAAAACGGAAAAATTTGAAAACTTATAAAAATTGAAACATTCAATTTTGGCCATAATTGACTTAAGTTTGACAAGAAGGTTAACTAGTTAGGAACAACTAGATCCTAGACTTAGTAAATTAAAAACCCTAAAAATAACCTTTCTTAAAATTTAACGGTAGAAAATATATGTCTTTGTAGTTTACTTAGAAATAGGCAAATTTTGAGTTAACTTCTTGGGCTAAGTCAAAATAAAGGAAAAGTATTGATATTTTTATTAAAGTATAAGTCTGAAAAATAATTCCTAAGCTTAAGTCTAAATTCTAAAAATATATACCCTACAAATTGCACAAACACGAACCTTAAAACTTGGAATAGTAGAAGAGACCTTGAAATGCTCTTGTCTAAAGTCCTTAGTATGAAAGAAAATAAAATAAAAATACAAGTGTGAATAAAGAAAAAAAAATGAACACTGGTTTTTGTAATTACTTAAGGCTGCATAAATAGAAAAAATATTTAGCGATGGTGCTTTATCACCTAGTGCCTTAGACCAACTGGTTTCGGAGTCACTGCTAAAGCCTTAGGTGTTACAAGACTAGGAATTACGCTTTAATATGCAAACACATTTTGTAATCGGTCGTTAGTATCTCAAGAAGTATTAACGGTCGCATGAAAGATGTGTGAGCAATTTCATCTAAAAATTCACCAACTAAAAGTACTATGGACAATGGACAAGAGTATAAGAGCTTGAATTGAATTTCCAAGTGTAGGGGTTATACATACACACACGTAGGGGTATGTGATTGGGGTTTAGATAAGAGATAGGAATGAAAAATAGGACTTATATTTTTAGTAGAGATGATAAAAATTCCTAAGTTGAGATGGAACCTTAGAAGGAAAACTCAAAAGATGCTAAAAGCTAAGTAAATTTACAAAACATATATAATCTTAAGTTAAATGATAAGGAAGCGTGAAAAATACGGGTTGATAATTTCTGAGTTGAAGATAATAGAATTTCTTGTTAGAAAACCGAATTGGAGAATAAAAGTCAATAGGCCGAATTGATAGGATTTTGTGGGTAGTATCCGCTGAAAACCCTTAGGAGAAAACACTCCTCCTACTAGGGACACCTAGAGGTTTAACGGCTTGTTGCATAAGCTCAGTGCAATCGCGTTTCCCTGCGATAGTGAGGGTAGGTCTTTTTCGAGAATAAAACTAGTTTTGCTCGAGAATGAGCAAAAGATAAGTTTGGGGGTATTTGTTCATATCATAATTTTGCATTATTATATTCCCTATTCTTATTCATTTTACAAATAAACAGGTGCTTTTGATCCATGTCTGCTACATAGTTGCAGGTTACAGGTTCTCGGAACAAAACAGTGAAAATGATGAAAAGACGATACAAAAGTGAGACTACGACCAACAAATGGAAGAACCTTGATCATGCCTACAATTTGAGGTACAATGAAGATCAATGAACAAGTTCACAAATTACAAAGGCAGCGCATGGTTCAAAACTTCGACACGAAGCAAACGGTAAAAGTCCATGACATTATGCACTGTGGAAATCTGGAAGAAAACTATAAGACAATTTGAGAGACCAAGTGAAGAAAAAAGAAGCCAAATGCAACCAGAAGAAGACCGGAAAAATCCAGCCCAAGACCTTTCTATATGGCCGCGGATCCGCGGCCAAACATGGCTTTTGGCCGCGGTTCCGCGGCCATGATAAGCACGTGTCGGTGCATTTTCTGACGGTGGGTGGCGGTGGGTTGACTAGTCTTCTTAGGGTAATTTTGTAATTGCAGATAGGGATCAGATGTAAACCTAGGTTTTCTATGATCTATAAATAGAAACCCTAATGCTCTTTTTTGGAGTATGCCTCTTTTTATTGATAAAAATTCAGAATTCATTGTAATATTTTGAAGAGTGCATCGAATAAAAGTAAGTATCTTTTCTTTACCTTGCTCTAGTTTTAATTTCTTTTTTGCCGTAGTTTAGAAATTTATATATTTGCCCTAGTTAGATTTTATTTATCTGCCGTAGTTTAGATAATTAGTCTTTTTAAAAAACAATCATAAAAAAATGTCTTTTATTATCAATTCTCTAATGAGTGAGTAGTTCCTCACTTGTTAGGGTTAGGAATAGGGAAGGTTTGAGAGATGAAAATCTCTCACCCCTTTCTTGCCCATCGTATATTTTTTATAGGACTTCATGCATACATACATACACCGCTCACTACGACACCCTATCCCACGAGGTAGCGGTGATACCATAGTTTAAAAGACTGGTTGTGTATGTTTTCCATGGAGGTTAGGATAAGAATTAAGAAAGGACGGACAAGGACCTAGAGGAAGAAACATAGTTTCTTCCCGATCGTGCTAATCCCCTTTATTAATTATTACCATAACACTTAAATAGATCTTAATTAGGGCATTGAAAGCGGTGAGAAATCTTAAATTTCCAAACTTAACCTAAACCTAACCCTAGCAAGGTTTTAATCCTAGTTTAAATCAACCTTAGTTTTTAGTGATAATCAATCCAATACCAATTGGAATTAACTCGTTAGAACAAATAGAAAATACACAAAATCCCTGTGGATCGACCCGTACTCACCGGCTAGCTACCAAGCGACGCCGTTCTTGATTGCGGTATAATATCTTTGATTCATCTTTTAAAAGCGCACGCACGCAAAACCAATCAATCATGAACGTACCATTTTTTTTGCGTCAGCTTTAGGATGCTGCGGTTCTTAGTAGTTTACAGACATTTCGGTCAGTCGTTAGTTTTAGGACGTTACGGTCCGTTGTTAGTTTAAGGACATTACGGTCCGTCGCACGTTTTCGAGGCGAGGTTTCGTTGGATACTACTTATAGAGTTTGGGCTTGGGAAGATAGCGAGCGGACATAGGCGTCGTCATCTATCGTTGACCTAGGCTGTGACTCGTCGGGTGTAGTATTTTTTTAAGAACCGGTTGTTTATTGGCCTGAAGGGTCTTTCGCTATGCATATTCATGAGCAAGTAATCCCCACCTTGGTAGACCTTGTCTATGATGTACGGGCCCTCATAATTCGGCTCGAATTTCCCCCGTTTGGCACGATTGGGAATCATAGATATCTTGACCACTGGCACGAGTTCGCCTTGGCGGAATGTTCTCGGCCTAGTCAATCTCTCGTATGAGCACGTCATCTTTGCTTTGTAAGCCTCCAAGTTTTGCTGCGCTATAAGACGAGTTTCATCGAGGGCGTCGATTTCCTCCAGCCGAAGATGAGCATTCTCTTCGTCTATTAGCTCATAATGAACTGCCAGTCGTAAAGAAGGTAGCTCTATTTCCAAGGGGAGTACTGCTTCAGCACTGAATACCAATGCATACGACGTTGTGTTTGTGGCCGTTTTGAACATGGTCCGATATGCCCAGAGAGCTTAATGCAATTTCTCGTGCCAATCTCTTCTATTTCTGGACACCGTCTTCTTTATGATCTTCGTCTAGGTCTTGTTGAAGGCCTCAGCTAGACCGTTACCTCGGAGATTATAGATCGAAGAGTATCTCCAATCTATATTATGTTGCTGTGCGAAACGGCTGATTCTGTGACTTCTGTAGGCTGGCCCGTTATCGGAGATAATCCGTCGCGGAGTACCGAACCGATAGATGACATGTGTCTTGAAGAAATGGAGGATGTTCTTCGTCTTCACTTCTCTCAGCAGTACTGCTTCTGCCTACTTAGTGAAGTAATCAGTCGTCGCCAATATGAACCGGTGTCCCCTGGATTATTAGTTATATGTATGCCCTAGAGGCCATTACTATACATAGGATGTATATTGTAGTGGATGCTTGGACATATATAGGGAGGACTTTCTCGCTCGACATGATAGTATGCTATCTGGTTACTCTTTACCTTAACGTGTATACTAATTGTCTCTCTGTTATATGTTGGTAAAGCCCTTAGGATGTGTACTTAACTACCTGGACTATGATGCAGATCATACTAGTGGGGACATAGTAGTCTATAAGTACATCCTTCAAGGTCCCTAGTCGTGGGTGTATCGAGACGGGCATCGATATACCAGAGTAGACTAGCGTATACCTTCTCGACCCATACAGATGGGCGATGGATGATCCCATATCCATTGGTGTTTGACATCAGAGATGATATACGGGTGCTCAGTGGAGACTGGGTACACTGGACGGACTCGCCGAGAACTCCCAGATGGTATTATACCTCACGTCAGATGGCAGTTCTCTAGTGACACTGGTACAGAGTAGTCTGTTGACCCGAGATCGTCATAGAGTCTTGTGTGGTTCCCACTGTGCTTTGATTTCCACCTTACCACGTCCAAGAGGGCGTGCAAAACGGTGGTTTTTGGGTACAGTCCCGAATCACATGGAGGCAATGAGCGATAGGAGGGGATTCGTCTCTTCCGGTATAGGGGGTTGATGTTGCGCTGTGTTCGATTGGCTATAACCGGAAATCCCTGGCCAGGGTTGCTGAGATTTACTGGTAAGTGTTACCAGTAGTTTCTCGAACTGTTATAGGCCTCATATCGACACGACTTATCGAGCTATTGGGGTCTGACGTTTACCACCCCTAGGCGAGATATGCGACATATCAGACGACGAGACCGGACTGTACGGTAAGTGTTACTGGTTGGATTCACAGGAGTGTGAGCGGGCTTGCTCGTCGATCTTCTGATCGCTCAATACCAGGGTGGCCGTTACGTTTAGCAGACCGCTTGCGGCTTGTGGGTGTTTGATATGATCATCACCTGCTGCCGGCGTATTGACGAGTCTTTAGAGTCCTACACAGAGGTTTCCTGGCTCAAGCGAAACGAAATAGGAGCGCATATGAGATATGTGCAGGACCGAGAATAATGCGTGTATGTGATACCGTATTCTATTCTCGCGATGAATGTATCGATTGGTTGTATGCGATATAACTAGTTATCGAATCAAGGATTGATTCGATAAGCCGATACATTGAATATTAGTCGGTTATATGTGATATGATCGGATCGTTAAATCAAGTGTTGATTTAATGATTTAATGTATAATTATATATTTGATATATTACTTTGCATTAACTAGTATTGGTTCACTTTAAATGGATTTTCTCACTTGGATAAGCACATTGTATATGTGATATACTTTTGTGCACTCGGATGTATCATGTTTGATGATACATTTTTACTTGAGCATGTGTAAAGAATAAACCATGGTTTTATGAATGGTTAAGGTTTTGATTTCTTATTCATTTATTTATCCATTTTGTTTATTTTAGCAAAAGAAAATGATAAAGAGAAAATGGTGGCTTTCTTTGTTTGTAATTGAAGCTTCATGAAGCTTTGACTACATGACCATTTTGTCTCATGCTTAACCCTAAACCATTAAACCTAACCATGGTCTATTCTCTACACCTAACTAAGGTTAGGATATGATAAGTATTCATTTGATTATTCTTTTTGAATAAGATTTGATCATATTCTATCTTCTTCTTCTTCTTCATCTTCAAAGAAGAAAAGCTTGCCTCCATCAATGGCAACTTGAGAAAATGAGTGAGAAATCCAATTCTAAAGTGAACCCACTTCCTATTTCTTCATCCTCTACCTCTTGCCAAGTAGTATAGGGTGTTTCCTTCATAAGTTTTCATGGCTTGGTGAAGGTGGAGCTTGATCTAGTGATGCCTCGACGTAGATCATCTTCGGCATCGTCGTCGATGACCTAGCCCGCTTTTTCTCCGATGAAGCCGATGCTAGAGTCATGGTTCAATTTGGACAGCGGAGAGGACTTCATCATGGAGCTATGGAGGTAGAGAAACGGATCTACAAAGGTTGTATTTCCGTTCTTTTAGTTTAGTTGTAAACTAGTTTCATTGTTTCGCCTATATATCTAGTTAACGATCCGTATTAGGGTTTCTCGGCACCCGTAAAATTTGAAATAGGCATGGTTGATGCCTTGTGAGACCTCATTAGCGTGCCTAGGAACCCTACAGTGGTATCAGAGCCTAGCTAGAGCCTTAGGCGATGCGTAGACGATGTTAGAAACCCGATCGAACCCCGAAACCCTAACTTTTAACCCTCTCTGGACTTTTTCTGAAAAAGTGGTTTTTTCCAAATTAAAAATGCTTAAAAAATTCAGCAGGAAATTATAAAAATTACGGTGCAAAAATTACCTAATGATCTGTCTAAAGAGCGGCGGAACCGCGGCATTAGCCGCCTATTGCGGCGGTTCCGCGCCCATTTAGTCTCTTCAGTCAACCATTTTTGCACAGTAACTTCTTTATTTAAATGCTGAGTTTTATGGGAATTTTTAATTTGAATTCAAGAGTTGGATTTTCTGGGGTGTATTGGGAGTTCGTAGATTCGATCGGATTGTCTAATCTTGTCAATGTGTTTTCCGGATATTTTTTTGAATATGTTAAAAAGTTCGACCGGATATAAATACCCACTTTTTCCCCTGTCGGGAAATTTCCAAGTGTTGGATCTTTCCGTGGTTTAATAACGTTCTAAGTAGTGCAAGTAACGCGATGGTCCCTCTAGAAAACAACAAACCTTAACTCGATTATGTGACCGTCTTGAACTGCCCTTTGAACCTTCGGGTTTGGGGCAGTACGGCGTGCCACATATGAGGCGTTGGCTTGACCCTTCTACGGCTGGACCGTTGGTACTGAGGCATGAACTGAATGTTCTTAGACTTATTTCATGAGTTGATCTATTTCGGGAAAACTTGGGTGTTTGAATGTTCGATCGGAAAGTTTAACATTTTCTATTTATCTGGAATGGGATACAATAATTGGAATTCACAAGCAGTTATGAGATAACTGAATGAATGTTATAAACATAGCAGTTTAGTCTCACTTGATCGGTTGCCACGGAATTTTGATGTGATCAAAACTCCGTCGCAATCACGTAGCGTACGCGGATACTCGCCGGGTAAACTTAATAGACAACCTCACTCCATAGCCCCGACCAAGTGACTGTAGGAGAACCCCGTCGCCGAAAGCATCCGTTCGGGTGCTCGTGGTAGCGGTGTTCCGCCTTGGTGCACTTCGTCGACGGCGTCGGGGGTGCGGCCGCCTACTAAAGTTTGCGACGAGCATTCGATCAGGATGTCGGGAATCCTGTTGAATTACCCGACTTGATATTGAAAAGTGTTTTCGATAATGAGACTAAAATGCGGGGTTTATAATTGTTAGGCATGTGATGTCCAAGGAATTCATTTGATTAGGCATGTGATGTCTAAAGAGGTTGCGGATTCCAACTGTTGTAGTTTTACACTTTCTTTTCTGTGACCGTAAGTGTAATATGTGATATCGCCGGTTTCGTTGCTATATGTCAACGACAATTGGGATGCGCATATTTACTTACGTTGATGACATGTGATGTTATGTGTTGCTGGATATGTTATATTGGATCGTTGTGTTTGAATAGCCGGGAGTTTTTATGTGAGATGATTGTTTTTCATTTTCATTCATGTTAAAACTTGTATGTAATATTCTTTTATTGGGGCACTTCCAGGTTGCGGAAGATGTCACCCTTTGTATATTATTTACTTTTCCGCACTAAGATAGACCCAAGGAGGAGGGCACAAGTAACCGGGTTCTGGAGTCCAGAGGGAGACCATCTCGAGGAGTCGAGTCCGGGTCTCCTAACTCTAGAATTGGTAGGGTTGCTTGCCGCTCTCGTAGGGGTCTAGGGGTGTGGGTTTGGCTATTCATCACGACCGTGGAATCCGTGTTTTATACTGGCTCGTATTGAAAACACGAACGTCCTAGTATATCCAATATTTCATATGATTCTTCTGCTGCGATATCTGTGATGTGATCATGTGATATTCTGTGATGGATACTGTATATAGTATATATGATATATTATATAGATGTTACTTATGTTTTACACCCACGCTAGCCCTGCCCCGCTCTGCCGTTAGTTACCTAACCTAACGGTGCACGAGGGGACATCGAGGCGAATACGGATGGCATAAGTGTACGTCGTATTTATCTGTGATGTTTAGGTACATAAATGATGGGACTTCATTAATGAGATTAATGAAAATAAAAGAAACCTAAGATGTTGTAGAATCGAATTTCAAAATAAAACAGGTAGCTACAGTTCTTGCTTTGCACAGAGGTATATGTGATATATCCTGCACCTTATTCGATGAGCAAAGGACCGAGATCCCTTCACCGGGAGTGACTCCTTTAGCAATAACTGGCAGATGCTACACACTCGGTTTGTATTTTGATTGCTTTTAAGTGTTTTTGCTTTGCACAGTGATATATATGATATATCCCGCACCTCATTTGACGAGGAAAGGACCGACGATCCCTTCACCGGGAGTGACTCCTTTAGCAAAACTAGAAAAGACTCAAAAGCACTCCATTTTAAAATCATTTGATTCTACAACGATATCAAGTTCATTACGCAATAGGTTTTCAGAAAAACCTGTCGTAGCCCTCCGTCATTTCAGATAAGTTGTATATAGTATTCGTGCTGCATTTGTTGGCTTTCGTCAAGGTGCAGTGTGCGGTAGCTATATGCTGCTTATCTGCTGCATACGATGCGATTGGATTAGGGTAGTCGTGCGGCTTTGTTGGCTTTCGTCAAGGGTCGTGCGGGTGGGTTTAATTCAATCAAGAAATGTACGGGTTGAACTTGACTAGCGGGCTATGGTTTGTTGGCTTTCGTCAAGGTCATAGCACGTTAGGGGCAAAATATTATCGGGAATTTCAAGTGTTAAAATTTGCAATGAGATTGCATACCTTCTATGAGATAGTTGGATCCCGATACCCACTGCGAGTAATTGTTACTCCTGGGAGAGTTTTACACATTACAATTAGCCGATCAAGTAGGTGTCTAGAAAGGTGTTAACGAGGTTACGCCTCTGGGAAAACGAGGTTCACATTAATTAGGTTCGTGCGAAAGCACGGGGGACCTCCCTCAAAATACCGACACTGGCCTGGCTGAATGATTGGCGAACTTGTAGTTTGTAATTAATCCCGGCTAGTCTTTCCTTTTAGGGTTTGAAGGAAGATTTGATAAAAAGCAGTGGGAGCCATCCTGATTAGATAAAATAATAACCAATCTATTCTTGCAAGAGCGCACGCAGAGTGTTTTCTTCTCTCTCTCTCCAGGTAGCGACCATATCACGCCTTAATCAAGATAATAATACGGAATATTGACCGAACCCGCTTGTTATACTGAGCTGGGGAAAGTTGGTCCCGCTCCAACTTATAATTGTTATAAGACAGAGCAGGAAATAGGGGAATACCAGATTTCCTGTGCCGCCCAAACGAGGAAAGTGCATATGATGCATCATCTTCGGGTGTGTTCGTTACAAAGAACTGTTTCTCTGTATCCTCTACGTCCTGGGTATTTGATACCGGATCAGGATCCCAGATATGTAATCTGTTACATAGGGCTATAGATAGGTAGAGAACTGAGAACGGGTGATAAGTTTCATGAGGCAGAAAACGGGGCAAGTGTTGCAGCCAAGTCTGTTGGTCACTGTCACCCTGTATTCTAAATACATTGATTCTGAACGAATATTATTAGATACCGAACCCGATATACAAAATCATATCAGTCTCTTTATCAATAAAGAAATGATAAAATTTTGTATTGTTGGATAATGTTTTGAACATTTCCTACATCAAAAGTTGATCGCTTCAGGCACGTTATCTAAAAGCATTGATGTTCTAAATCAAACTACAGTTCTTAGTATACAGATCACACACAAGAGGAAGAGTTCAGAATTGAACGATTCCTTCTTGAGGTATTGTAGACTAGGTCAGATCAATGTGACCCGACTAGCTAGAGTTACATAAAGATACATATTTAAATTAGTTTGAATTTACATCTTATGAAACTTGCCAGTCATGTCACAGAGATAAGATGACTATAGCTCTGTTTATTGGAAACAGAGAAAGAGTTAGTGAACTCTTGGGATAATACATGTTGATGTAAGGTCCCCTGTCTACATATGCCAGGACTGGTTCTTTGTACTTCGTTACATTCTCTGATAATCTCTCAAGATTCAGACATATGTTCCTGTTGAAACACAAGTCTGAACCTTTTGAGATATTCACAGAATATGATTTAGAAGTAGAGAACCAATACGGGTATAAGTATTATGTCCTTTGATGTGATCAAGGAGGAGAATACTTGAGCACGAAATTCCTGGACTATTTCTAAAGGAGAATGAGATTCTCTCTCAGCATTACTCCTCCGTATACACCATAGCACGATGGTATATCGGGGCGGAGCAATAGCACCCTATGTGATATGGTGTGCTCTATGATGAGTACTACTGAGTTACCTATTTCCTTATGGGAGTTATGCACTTGAGAAGATGCATACCTATTGAATAGGGTTCAAATCAAATCAGTTGCCTACCATTTCATATGTGATATGATAAGGGAAGAGCCCATATCTTAAGTTGGTTAAGATTTGGGGTTGTCCGGCCTATGTCTAAAAGCAAAATCCGGACAAGCTCGAGGCAAGATCTGTAATGTAGAACTGGAAAGGTTCCAGCTATACAAAATACAGCAGATGATTTGGTAAAACCAAAGGATTCAATAGTTACCAACGAACCTCAGCCTCTCCGCCGATCTAGTAGGGTTCCTCACCCACCTGAGAGATACTTCGGTTACTCTATGACAGTGGGAGCAAGGATTGCATCATGAGATGATGACCCAACTAGTTTCGAGCTGGCCATCAGGAGTGGGACTCTGTAAGAATGGCTGGATGCTTAGCGATCTGAGATGGAATCCATGTACACCAACAAAGTATGGACTTTGGTTGCTATATCTGAAGGGTTAAATCCCCATCAGGAGCAAGTATATCTTGAGAAGATTACTTTGTGTAGATGGAAAAGTTGAGACTTTCAAAGCTAGACTTGTTAAAGCTTTTCGTCATAGACCAGGCGTGGATTATGATGAATCCTTTTTCAGTGGCTATGCTTAAGTCCATCCAGATCCTACTTGCCACGGCTACATACCATGACTACGATATCTGGTGGTTGGGTGTCATGACTGCTTTTCTAAATGATGTTTTGGAAGAGAGCGTCTATAAGTACACAGCCAGAGGGCTTCGTAGACAGTGGGAGCAGCGGAAACGTGTACAAGATGCTTTATAGGATAAAGCAGGTATTGCGGAGTTGGAACATCTGTTTTGATGTGTTAGTCAAAGAGTTTGACATCATCAAAATGGTAGATAAACCTTGTATAAACAAAAAGGTAGTAGGGAGTATAGTGCCGATCCTAGTAGAGTACGTGGATGACATGCTCTTGATAGGGAAGGAGTTTCCTATGCTACGCTCGGTCAATCTCCGCTTATCACAATGATTCTCCATATAGGATCAAAGTGATACCTCCTAAATCCTGGATTTTGGATCTATGAGATAGATCTAATTGGATGTTAGGATTCTCACTAGTTGTAGTGAGATGGTATCAACCGATCCTGGGGAGAATCACTGGAAGGGTTCCAGGGTGATAAGGACGACTGAAAGTCAGTCGCAGGCATTGTCTTTACCCTCAGTAAAGGGATGGTATGTTGGAAGAGTTCCAAGCTAGATACCGTGGCATACTAGACGATAAAGGCTCGATACATCGCTACTTAAGATGCTACCAAAGAGGCAGTCTGGATGTATATTCGTTCATGAGATGAACTCAGTTCCTCCCATTGTGTGACAATGGAGTTGTGGCTTATGCCAAGGAACGTCCGTCCCATCAGTGATCCAGACATATTCTAAGGCAGTATTACCTGATCATGGAGATGGTTGATCTCCAGTGGATCGAGGTTAGGAGAGTAGACTCAGAGGACAACACGGCGGATCCACTCACGAAGGCCTATTCCCAGAGAGAGACTTTTATGGGATGGTTGAGTATGAGATACTACAACCACTGCTATCAGATGGCCCTAGTGCAAGTGGGAGATTGTTAGTTATATGTATGCCCTAGAGGCCATTACTATACATAGGATGTATATTGTAGTGGATGCTTGGACATATATAAGGAGGACTTTCTCGGTCGACATGATAGTATGCTATCTGGTTACTCTTTAGCTTAACGTGTATACTGATTGTCTCTCTGTTACATGTTGGTAAAGCCCTTAGGATGTGTACTTGACTACCTGGACTATGATGCAGATCATACTAGTGGGGACATGGTAGTCTATAAGTACATCCTTCAAGGTCCCTAGTCGTGGGTGTATCGAGACGGGGCATCGATATACCAGAGTAGACTAGCGTATACCTTCTCGACCCATACGGATGGGCGATGGATGATCCCATATCCATTGGTGTTTGACATCAGAGATGATATACGGGTGCTCAGTAGAGACTGGGTACACTGGACGGACTCGCCGAGAACTCCCAGATGGTATTATACCTCACGTCAGATGGCAGTTCTCTGGTGACACTGGTACAGAGTAGTCTGTTGACCCGAGATCGTCATAGAGTCTTGTGTGGTTCCCACTGTGCTTTGATTTCCACCTTACCACGTCCAAGAGGGCGTGCAAAACGGTGGTTTTTGGGTACAGTCCCGAATCACATGGAGGCAATGAGCGATAGGAGGGGATTCGTCTCTTCCGATATAGGGGGTTGATGTTGCGCTGTGTTCGATTGGCTATAACCGGAAATCCCTGGCCAGGGTTGCTGAGATTTACTGGTAAGTGTTACCAGTAGTTTCTCGAACTGTTATAGGCCTCATATCGACACGACTTATCGAGCTATTGGGGTCTGACGTTTACCACCCCTAGGCGAGATATGCGATATATCAGACGACGAGACCGGACTGTACGGTAAGTGTTACTGGTTGGATTCACAGGAGTGTGAGCGGGCTTGCTCGTCGATCTTCTGATCGCTCAATACCCGGGTGGCCGTTATGTTTAGCAGACCGCTTGCGGCTTGTGGGTGTTTGATATGATCATCACCTGCTGCCGGCGTATTGACGAGTCTTTAGAGTCCTACACAGAGGTTTCCTGGCTCAAGCGAAACGAAATAGGAGCGCATATGAGATATGTGCGGGACCGAGAATAATGCGTGTATGTGATACCGTATTCTATTCTCGCGATGAATGTATCGATTGGTTGTATGCGATATAACCTAGTTATCGAATCAAGGATTGATTCGATAAGCCGATACATTGAATATTAGTCGGTTATATGTGATATGACCGGATCGTTAAATCAAGTGTTGATTTAATGATTTAATGTATAATTATATATTTGATATATTACTTTGCATTAACTAGTATTGGTTCACTTTAAATGGATTTTCTCACTTGGATAAGCACATTGTATATGTGATATACTTTTGTGCACTCGGATGTATCATGTTTGATGATACATGTTTACTTGAGCATGTGTAAAGAATAAACCATGGTTTTATGAATGGTTAGGGTTTTGATTTCTTATTCATTTATTCATTTATTTATCCATTTTGTTTATTTTAGCAAAAGAAAATGATAAAGAGAAAATGGTGGCTTTCTTTGTTTGTAATTGAAGCTTCATGAAGCTTTGACTACATGACCATTTTGTCTCATGCTTAACCCTAAACCTTTAAACCTAACCATGGTCTATTCTCTACACCTAACTAAGGTTAGGATATGATAAGTATTCATTTGATTATTCTTTTTGAATAAGATTTGATCATATTCTATCTTCTTCTTCTTCTTCATCTTCAAAGAAGAAAAGCTTGCCTCCATCAATGGCAACTAGAGCAAATGAGTGAGAAATCCAATTCTAAAGTGAACCCACTTCCTATTTCTTCATCCTCTACCTCTTGACAAGTAGTATAGGGTGTTTCCTTCATAAGTTTTCATGGCTTGGTGAAGGTGGAGCTTGATCTAGTGATGCCTCGACGTAGATCATCTTCGGCATCGTCGTCGATGACCTAGCCCGCTTTTTCTCCGATGAAGCCGATGCTAGAGTCATGGTTCAATTTGGACAGCGGAGAGGACTTCATCATGGAGCTATGGAGGTGGAGAAACGGATCTACAAAGGTTGTATTTCCGTTCTTTTAGTTTAGTTGTAAACTAGTTTCATTGTTTCGCCTATATATCTAGTTAACGATCCGTATTAGGGTTTCTCGGCACCCGTAAAATTTGAAATTGGCATGGTTGATGCCTTGTGAGACCTCATTAGCGTGCCTAGGAACCCTACATGGATGATGCTGGTTCGATGGGTCCGATTAGATCAGTTCCCCACATTTTGAACGGCCAGCTAGCCACTGTCGGGTGTAGAGGATTTGGATGTTGGTGGATGAAGTCTCTGTGAATTTGGCATGAGTGGTCGCGTATTCGAGACAGTCTTGGATCATCGTGGGTCAATAGTAACCCATCCTTTTGATCTTCAGCTTCATTTTTGGTTCGGCTTGATGAGAACCGCAGAGTCCATCGTGAGTTTCTTGGACAACTCTCTTTGCTTCTTCCGGCCCCAGGCATCTTAGCCATAGAGAGTCGAATGATCTCTTGTACAGAGTATCATTGACGAAGGCGAAAGACAGAGCTCGTTTAATGAGCTGATGTCTCGAGGATGCATCTTCAGGTGTTTGACGGGATTTGAAGTAGTCTATAAAGATTTCTCTCCAGTCCTTAGCCTTTTTCTGTTTTTTTATTTGTAGGGCCATTTGCTTGGTCGCTCCCTTTTCTTCGAACGACTTCGGAGATATTTCTGCCGGTGCAAGAACCCGACGGCTTTGTACCACAATCCTTACGTCATCGAGGTTTTCATCAGCCAGTTCATTAGCGAGTTTGGCTAATACATCCGCCTTGATATTTTTCGTGCGCGGTATGCTCTTCAGCATGTAGGAGAGGATTTGGGTCAGCAGTTGCTGCACTCTCTCACCGTACTTTACCAACTCCGATTTGCATGTTTAATAATTGCCGTTTACTTGACTAACGACCAAATGGGAGTCTCCGTATATAAGGAGGTTTTCGATTCCCATGTCGACGGCGATCTCTAGACCTGCTATTAAAGCTTCATATTCGGCTTCATTGTTTGTCCTCGGCTCTGTTAAGGAAAAAGCAAAGCGCATTATCCCTCCTTGTGGAGTCACGAAGATAAGGCCTACCCCAGATTTGATTATAGGGGTGTTGTGTTGTCGCTTCTTCATGGAAGATGCCCCATCGAAGTAAAGTTCCTATCGGACGTCACTCTCTCCTTTCTCCCTATCGACTGTGTCAAATGCGTGCTCGTCTGTCAATTCTCATTTTAGGGGTGAATCGGCAGGTATCGAATGCTCAGCGAGGAAGTCGGCAATGGCCTGGCCCTTCACTGCCTTGAGAGGTCGGTATGTTATCGAGAACTCCATCAAGAGGAGAGCCCATTTAGCGAACCGTCCTGTTAGTATGGCTCTTGACATCAAATATTTGAGAGGATCCACTTTTGATATGAGATGGACCTCATGCGCCAAAACATAATGCCGAAGCTTCGTTATAGCGAAGATTAATGCCAGGCAATGTTTTTCGATAGGGGAGTAATTGTTTTCTACCCCCAGGAGAATTCGACTCAAATAGTAAAAGGCTCTCTCCTTCCTTTGGTCGTTCTCCTGTGCCCATAGTGCGCCTAAAGAACCTTCAAGGGCTGTTGTGTACAGGATGAGAGGCTTTCCCTTGACCGGAGCGGTCAGTACTGGCGGATTCTGCAGGTATTGCTTGATTTTGTCTAGTGTGCTTTGACATTTGCGATCCCAGACGAAAGGATTCCCCTTCTTCATTAGATGACTGTAGGGGCCGTACTTGCTGGAGAGATTGGCTATGAACCGTCGGATATATGCGAGCTTTCCTTGAAGAGACCGCAATTGCTTGAGAGTTCTTGGCGGAGGCATTTCTATGATCGCCTTGATTTTCGACGGGTCTATCTCGATGCCTCGGTGTCGTACGATGAATCCTAGGAATTTATCTGAGGAGACTCCGAACGCGCATTTGAGAAGCTTCATCTTCAAGTTGTATTTCCGAAGGCGTTGAAACACGATCTTCAGATGCTCCCAATGCTCCTCGTGTGATTTGCTTTTTACCACGAGGTCGTTAATATAGCATTCGACGATTTCATGTATGAGGTCATCGAAAATCTTCGTCATGACCCTCTGATAGGTGGCGCCGGCGTTCTTTAGACCGAAAGGCATTACTTTGTAGCAGAATATGCCCAGAGGAGTCCGGAAAGCGGTATGCTTCTGGTCTTCGGGATGCATCTTTATTTGATTGTACCTTGATGAGCCATCCATGAAGGAGAAGACTTCGTGAGTGGACGTGTTATCTATCATCAGCTCGGTGACCGGTACGGGAAAGTCATCTTTTGGACCGGCTTTGTTGAGGTCCCGAAAGTCTATGCAGATGCACACCATCCCGTTCTTCTTTATCACTGGGACGATGTTGGCAATCCAGTCGAGGTATTGCACTTCTCGGACGAAGCCAGAGTCGATTAGCTTCTTGACCTCGGCGTTGATGCTCATTTCAAGTTCGAGCCGCATTCTTCTCGGTGCTTGTTTGATTGGCTTGACGTCCGGAGATATCGCCAATTCGTGCACAGCTACTTCTGGATCTAGTCCCGGCATTTCGGAGTAGTTCCATGCGAAGCAGTCTTTATACTGCATAAGCACGTCTCTTAGCATAGCTACCTGTTTTTCGGACAACAGCTCACTGACGAACGTAGGACTCGTCGGGTCGTTTGCCGTTCCCAAGTCGATTTTCCTTAGGTTGTCCGCGGTAGTATGTATTCCATCCTCCAATTCTTTTGGCGCCGGTGGAAACTCTGAGATCACCTCCTCTTCACCCTTATTTTCGAAGCACCAGGACAGGTCATCCATGTTCTCAGGCACTCCTTCTTCTGACAGCGTTATCACGTGACATGTATAAGATCGTTTCCAAGACCGATGTTGATTTGGTTCTACTCTCGCTATATACGTTGCTTTTGGTATATGCTTTTGCGGTGGGCTACCCTCCAACTGTTGGATAGAACAAATTTGCCGAGTTGATATTGGTCTTCAATCTAGTTTTTGAAGATGAAGCAGTCTTCAAGTGGATGTCCTATCGCTTGGTGATAGGAGAAATAATCCGGATGAGAGACTTCGTCTGCTTGTTCGGGGTGTTTGGACTTCGGGAGCGTAATCATTTGATGTTTCATGACAAGATCGAATATCTTCCTTGTCTTGTCTTGGGGAAAAGAATATGCTCGACCCATCTTCTTTATAAGAGACGGATCCCGGCTGCTCGATTCTCGATCGCATGGCTTCTTGGACCCGTTTTGCCGCTGTCGAACGTTTTTTTTCCGTTCTTTAGCTTGTTTCTACCTCTGCGTCGGGTCTTTTATATGATGGGCTGGCGACGAGGAGCATCGTCATTCTCCGCAGCCTGCTGAAGGAGGCGTTGCGTCCTGGCGACGAGGAGCATCGTCAGGTCTTTTGTATGACGGGCTGGCGACGAGGAGCAATTTTCGCTGAGTTCCAGGGACGTTCCAGATCCTGTTGTAGAACTGAGCTTGTCGAGCAGTCTGTTTGAAGGGTACGCCTTAGCGCCTCAACAACCTTTTTAATCCTTCTGTGTAGTATTTCGGCAGACAGATGGGCTGGAGCCTGTCAAGTGTAGAATTGGCACCATGCCAGATTTCTTTCTCCACTTTAGTTTCTGTGGATCGATAAAAGAGGATCGCCTTTTCATCACTTCGCTTGGGAGAGATGTAGAACGTCTGCAGCTCTTTCACACTATAGGTATCAAATGCGTCGAGCTCTTTGTAGTGCTGCCGCGGAACCATGGCGATCTGAAAACTCCGTTCATAGCCAGTGAAGGCTTGTATTGATGGCCGAACAGAAAATACTGCATTGAACTCATCTTCAGAGTCGCAGCCGAAGACCAACATAGGGGTAGACGGTCCCGGCTTGTTGCATTGGGGCGGCCCCGAATAGACTATCTCTTCCTCCTCCTCGGTATCGCTTCCAAAGACCGGAATGGTGGTGATAGATTTGTTCTTCGGTTTATGGTATCTTTCCATATCTTCAAACTCTGGTAAGAAGTATTTTGCATCTTCGTACTTTCGGACTTCATTCAAGGAGAATGGGTTCAGCTCCTCTGTCACAGTATACTCGAGACCATCCTTGAAATACTTCATACACTGATATTGTGTAGAAGGGATGATGTTGTACTAATGTAACCAAGGCCTGCCGAGCAAAGCGTTGTAGCATGTTGTAACATTTCAGAAAAATAAAATATTATTTTTGGGAATTTTTACAATTAAATAATAATTTTTATAAATATTTTAATATGGCGGTATAATTAAATATCGATAAATTGGGAAAAATTTAGAAAATTTTAGAAATTTCTAAAAAGAGGGTGCTTTATTGGATTTAAGCAAATTATGAAATTTTATGATTTATTATACACTATTTTAATGCTAATCGCGATTAAATATCGCTAATCGTGCATTAAGCTTGTTTTGTGCATATGACATGCACCATGTCACATTTTAGCACTTGTTACATTTTATCATGGCTTTTCTTTTGTATTTTCATTCATGGTTTTATTTTATAAGAGAAGAGAAAAGAAAAGAAAAGAAAACAAAGAAAAAGAAATGAATAAGATAATGAGGGATGGGCATGAGAGAGAGTGGGAGAGGGCGAGGGTTTGGTTGACTTGGCCATTCTCTCCTCCATCATTTTCCTTCATCTTTTCCCTCCCACTTAACCCCATGGCAGCACCCTCTCCTCCACCATCTTCAACCTTCACAAACAACCCCAAATCAAACCCAAATATCATTCCCTCTTCACAAAAAAATATGCACAAGCTTCTCACAAACACTTTGGACCAAGCAAAATCTGATTTTGAAGATTTGGGGCAACTCAAGAAAAATCTTGAGTTGCTAAATGAGGTACTTTCATTGCTATTAGCCTTGTATTTCAATTACCTTATCACCTATACAAGTTTAGATGTGCTTTGATGCGGTTTTGTGAGCTTTGAATTTTCCTAGAAGAGGTTATGTGGAATTTTGAGTTGTGTTAGTGACAATAAGCCTTAGTGGTGACTTTAAACCCCCCTTGGTGTTAGAAACCCAGACCAAACTTGAACTAAAACCTGAAACCCAAAAAACAGAAACTTGTTATGTCGGTTTGTGACTAAATAGGGTGTGCAGGGGAATTTGGTATAACCTGGGAATTTTACTGGAAAAATAAACAACTTCAGAGGCCTAATTAGAGCACCACGAGACCACCCTACAAAGACGAGACCCCATCTCCCTTGAAAATCCGAGCAGGCCGGATTTTGCATGGGTTTGGCCGGCCACATTGTAGAATTTGGTGTCCCGGTTGCTTCTGTAGGTCATATACCCTATATACTTCACCCCAGTATTGTTTGCTTACCTTGTTTTCACCTTAAACAAAATCTGGGACTATTTTCATGAGTTGCTGTTTTGATTCGGGGTTATATTTTACGTGTTTTGAATTCTGGATTTTAGTATTTGTGTTTTATCTCGATCACATGACGTTTGTACGTCTCTATCGGGTGTTATTTGGTTGAATTGCGAGAGTAGACCATAGGTTTTAACCTATGAGTGTTTCGTGTGTCGTTTCAATTGCGGATTGGATTTTAATGCGTTACGATGTGTTATAATGTGTAGGTACCCCACAAGAATCGAGACGACAAGCAAGCGCGTGGCGACGTCGGCAACGGCAAGCGAAGATCAAGGTGAGTAGATTTACATCTACGGGGGAAGTCGGGTGGATGGCGTATAGCACCCCGCAAACTTTGATGGAAACTGATTTATATATATAGAATATGGTTAAGGGAACCTATAATAGGAAACTATAGATAGAGTTAAATGATAATTAGAGAAACCATATTAGAAACTATAGGATAGTTAGAAGCGATATGATATGATTGATATGTGATGACGAGATTCGAGGATGATGTTCGACGATATTGCCGTATTGGATACTATAGGACTAGATAGCCGACGTAGGTGTGTCATCCGAACCATACCTATTTCAAACTGATGAATCATATGCATCTTTTAAACAGATATCTTTAGGGACGTTACGGATTTTCAAATGATATATTTTCCTTAAAAACACCGTAGCCCCTACTTTCAAACTACGATTTGCATCTTTTAAAAAAAAACCGATTGTATGGTTCAGGTATGTATGTTAGATTAGATACGTATACTTAGAGTAGAGGTAAAATGTATTAGTAAAATTGACTTGATATGGGAGATAAATGCGATGAAAAGATAAGACGATGTGATATGATGATTTGATGATATGTTAGTATACAGATGCGAGTCGATTGAGATGATTGATACATTCGCCGGTCCCTTGATATGAGATTGTTATGGATGTGACCTGGGACATAGGTATATAGATAATTATAATGTGTGAATCTTGAATGATATGCCGTACGAGACGTAGGGTCCGTACCCTCATTGTCGTAAGGGTTGATAGGATCCCTATTGGTTTTATGCCGCCGTACGATGATTTTTCTGTACGTGATGAGTTTGACTTGATGATTGATCTATACCCTTGACTAGAGGATGCCGTACGTGATGCTGTGAGGCTAGATGCCGATTGATAGATTCGCCGACTCAGACATATGATAGATACGTATACCTGTCAGCATTTGCATATGTTTTACCTTATGCTGCATTCATGTTATTTTCATTGCATTGTTTATACATGTGCTAGTACCTTACACCATTATCGATGATGTGTATGTTACACGTACACAGATTTGCCGACTCACACACTTCATCATCGATAATTTCCATGTCACTACACAGTAGAATCGCTGCATCATGATATGACACCTTGCATAATTTACTTGCTATAGTTGCATATGCACCTTTATACGATGTTGCATTGGATTTGGAGAATTTGGGAACCACAGGATATGTTTTAAAACTGGATTCATTTAAAAGAGCGGTTTTCCCTCGATATGTGCATATTACTGTTCCATGTTGCATGATATACGGATATGCTTATATTTCTGTTATATGTCGCATACATCATGCTTTACGATTATACGCATTGAGATATACTGTTTTCATGAGATTTCTGGATTTGAGAACCGTGGTCATTTTAAAAAGAATTTATGTATTGTTTTAAAAACCTGGTTTCTCTTGATATGATATTTCAGTGCGTCCACCATGCGTTTCTCGGTTCTAAGATGTGTGATATGTGAAACCCGATTCGAGGAGTTGGATGATCTGTTTGCGGGTTCATGGTGGACCTGGTACGGTACCCCGGGGCGAGAAGATCGTGGGAATGACAATGAGCCTGGCAGAGGGACTACTACCTACCGGTGATTGGTTGGGCCTGGCGGTTATCCGGAGGATACCGACCGGGTCGAGAGATGGATTTTTGGCCGACTCGTCTGCCGGAGCCCGCGGGCCGATCCCGTAGACGGAGCCCGAGGGCCGATCCGGACTGACGGAGCCCGAGATATGAGGATTTACGTGCCGATGCTGGGCACGAGTTTCATGATGTTTCGAGTGTCGCTACTGGACACTCCGGTTCCATGATTTTGATGTGTCGCGAGGGACACACATTGATTTATATCCTCATACTTTCATGCATATGCTTTTATGACATTTACATGCATGATGTTGTTGTGTCATTGGTTGACACGTTGGACGAGATCCACATGCATACATACATTGATGATATAGTTGGACGAGATCCACATGCATACAGATATTGATCATATGGTTCGATGATATCCGCATACACATAGGTGTGATTACATTATTGGCACACATACAGATATGGTCACCCTAGATACTATAGTATTACCTTTATGATACAGTTGATCTTGGTGTTGGAGATAGTGCCCTCAGAGTCAATTATTGGATCACAGGCACGTGATTGCAATGATTGAGGGAGGACCTATCCCGGTAGGACAGTCTTACTCGAGATGATAGTATGCTATCTGGTTTATCTCTATCATCGTGTACTGCTTTAGGTGACCTGACAGGTCGCTATTATACGCTGATAGAGCCCCTAGGATTCTTGCTTGACTGCCAGCAGTATGATGGCGATCATATACGTGAGAGCTGGTGGTCTATAAGCACATCCTTAAAAGGTCCCTAGTCGTTGGAGTTTCGAGACAGGGCATCGATTCTCCAGAGTAGACTAGTGTATACAGTCGAGACCCCGACGAGGGGCGGTGGCCGGTCTCATAAGCCACTGGTGTCAGTTGGTTCACCTAAGATGTATACAGGTGCTCATTGGGTTATGAGTACACCGGACAGGACTCGCCGGGAACCTGCTAGTTGGGATTATACCAGACGTCAGATAGCAGTTCCCAGGTGACATGTGTATAGGTTAGTTCATCGACCTGAGATCGTCATTTGTCTCGTGTGAGTTCCCACCGTGCTTTGATTACTACCCTACCACGGCTCAAAGGAGTCGTGCAAACAGGTTTTAGTTGGGTACAGTCCCGAGCCACATGGAGGCAGTGAGCGGATCTGCAGGGGTTCGTCTCTCCCGGTATTGGGGGTGAGGTCGCGCTGTGTCTAGGAGAGCCATTACACAAAGCCCTCGGCCGAGGAAGGTGATTTACTGGTAGGTATTCCAGTAGTATCTCAGGGTGTTCTGGGCTTCACTCCGACATGACTTGTACCACCTTTGGGGGTCTGACTTTTACCAACCCCCTAGGCCCGCCATGCAATGCTCATAGACGAACGGACCGGACTGTACAGATATTTTCACTGACAGGCTCAGTAGGGTGTCAGGATGAGTTCGCTCATCGACGTCCCTTTTGGTCAATAGCTGGTGGCCCGTTACGTATTGGCTTATACCTCTGACGTGCTAGCGGTTAAATCCACAGCCATAGTATTGACGAGTCTTTAGAGTCCACCACACTTTCAGTTACTCAGCTTTCGGGCGAAACGCTGTAGAGGCCGTATGGAGATATGGCAGGGTCCGATCAGATACGTGCGGTATTGCACGGATCAGGATCGGACGGTTTGTACTAGTAGCCGTATGGATATATGGCAGGGTTCGATCAGATACGTGCGGTATTGCACGGATCAGGATCGAACGGATATTACTAGCCGGCTTTGGTTTAAGCCGGATCCTAGTTTAGTACAGTGTAGATTTTGTCTCATTGCATTTGTATCCGGTCAGAATATAGATGCGGGTGTGTATGCACGGTATCGGGGTTTTCCTGTAATTTATTACGGGACCAGTTTTCTGGAGTTGCCAGTTTGCATTCCGTTCCGGCCGGTTTTCCTTTGTTCTTTCCCGGCCGGACTTTTCCGATGGAGGGGGTTATTTGTAATTGTGCAAATAACATTTGTGGAGGGGGTTTCTTGCACTTGTATTCATTATGATAGGATTAGAATCTTTCATCCATGCTTTTGCTTTAATGAGATTTGATATGAATAGAAGTATTAAGCATGGTTGATGTTTTGGATGTGGTCACCCTCCACCTTTTTCCTACACTCACCTCCCTCTTGCATTTGGTTCACACTCCACCACCATTCTCATTTTAGCTTGGCCGGCCACTATTTTGGAGAGGAGGGAAAATGAGAGATTTTCATTTGGTGTGGGAAAAATTATCATTCATATCATTTTTCCATTGCCACAAAAATCCCCAAGTTCATATCATCTTGATTCCTCCATCAAGGCAACATAACCCCAAAGAGACAAAGCACTACACTTTCTACAGCAAATCTTGGGCACGTCGACTTGCCAGCTTCGTGCCCGAGTTGCCTCGGTATTGAGGTGGGAGCCCGTAAAAGATACAGACGATGTGGTGCCCTTCCGGCAAGGATGTGACGACCGGAGTTTCCGCGGGAGATCGGGACGACGACGAGAAGACCGGAAGACTCGGATCACTCGGTACATCTCTCACCCCATCTCTTGTTAGCTAGTATCGGTTAATGGTTACGATCCGGATTTATTGCCCGCGGTAGCGCCAGTTTAAAAGATAAGAAAATTTTGATTCCGTATTTTGGCCTCGGATAGACGGCCGGGGCGCTGCCGTGGCGCAACATGGTATCAGAGCCACACCATTAACCTTGTCTAGCTTGTTCTAATGTGTTTTGCATTTCCGATCGACCAAAATTCCAAAAACTTGCATTTTGTTCACATCAGTTTTCTGTTGAAATTTTTTTGGTCTCGAAAAAATTTTCAAGTTGTCTCAGAATGATGTGCAGGGAGTTCTAAGAACACTGGGAAAATTCGACAACATGATCCCTCCGTACGACCGCGGAAGCGCGGCCATTACCACTCTATAGGCCGTGGATCCGCCGCATGAATGAGGGATCATGTCATCATTTTTTTGCAGTGGGCTTGTGGGCTAAAAATAGGGGTTTTGGAATATTAAAATTGGGCCCAGAATTTCTGTGAGTGCTACAGTATTACTTGGGGGCCCACTTGTTAATTTTTGATCGATCGGATATTTTAAACACATTATTTCACAGTATTTACATTATATCTGCGACCGTGAATATCACTTGATCGGTAAATCCTGTCTAACTGCTATAGCCCGGTTAGACGGATTTGCGAACGTGATTTTCACGTTGATGTTCTGTGTTTATGGTGTGATGTTGCGGATCGGTCGTGGGGGATAGCCTGGATGCAATGCTAGTACAGTTTTGTTTTATATGTACATTTGATTTTGCGGGGCGAGCGTCCGACATGTGGACTGCCGCCACTGCCTGTTTGTATTATTCTTTTGGGGCACGACCTGGTTGCGGTCGATGTACCCGGTGTATGTATATTTTTACTTTCTGTACTAGGATTGCCCCGCGGTGGGGTGCACGGATAGCCGGGTTCTGGAGGGCAACGGGCCCGCATCTCAGGGCATTGAGACGGAGGGGGCTTCAGTCTGGAATTGGCAGGCTATTCGCCGCACTCGTAGGGGGTACAGGTTGACCCAGGAGGGGTGCCCAAGTTACCGGATTCCGTGAAGTGCTGGGTGGTCCATTCACGGTGCTGAAGGGGGCTGCCTCGCTTCAGGTTTTGGCGGGTGACTTGCCGCACCCGTAGGGGTCTAGGTTTTCATTGCACAGGCTATCCACACGACCAGGGGAACGTCGGGTTTCAGCAGCGGCTCTGTGAAACCCGGGGCTTCCAGATATCTGTATTGTTCTGTGATGCTGCATTTTTCTGTGATGCTGCTTTTTATCACGCCTTGAGCGAAATATAATATATTGGTATATATATTAGTAGATGTTGTATATGTTTTTCATCCGCGCTAGTCCAGTCCCCGCTCTGCCGTTAGTTAGCTAACCTAACGGGTGATGACGGGACCCAGTGGCGAATGCGGATGGCATATACGTACGTCAGTATATTTTCATTCTTTGTGGTGTGATCAATTGATGGGATTGCATTGATTCGGATCAATGCAAGATAAACAAACCTATTCTGATGTTGTTGGAACACTTTTCAAAAAGCTGTTATTGCAAGGACGTTCACTTTTGTTTTGCATCGTGGTATTCATTTGGAATATCCTGCTCCTCAGTCGACGAGGCAAGGGCCGAGATCCCTTCACCGGGAGTGACCCCTTGGACAGAAGTTTGCGTCAGGGCATTAACTTCACTATAGCCGATTACTTTTGCTTTGCATCGTGGTATTCAGTTGGAATATCCTGCACCTCATTCTACGGGGAAAGAGCCGAGATCCCTTCACCGGGAGTGACCTCTTTAGTAAAGGTTTTCGTCACTATATTTTTTATAAAAAGTTATCCAGTTCCTTCAACGATATCAAGTTCATTACGTTAAAGGTTTTTCGCCAAAAACCAGTCGTAGCCCTCCGTCATTTCAGATCAGTATTGCTTAGTATTCGCGCTGCGTTTGTCGTTGCTATTCGCCGAGGCGTAGTGTGCGGTAGCTTTGTTGTGCTATTCTGTCGCATGGATATGCGGATTGGTTACGACAGTCGTACGACTTTGTTGATTATTCGTCAAGGGTCGTGCGGGTGGGTTTAACGCAATCAAGATAATGACGGGCTGAACTTGACTAGGACCTTTTGATTTGTTGATTATTCGTCAAGGTCACTTGGGTCCTAGGGGTAAAAATCACACCGGGAGTTTCAAAAGAACTGAAACTTGCCAGACATGAGCATACCTTCTGGAGTGTGGTGACTTGAGTGGATTCCGTCAAGTTATCATGCGATGATAGTTGGATCCCGATTCCCACTGATGAGTTAGTTTACTCCTCGGGTGATCCCGACTAATTCTTCTTTCAGGTTTGGAGGAGAATTTGAGGTACAGTGGGAGCTCTCCAGATTAGATAAAGTGATAACCATTCTGATCTAGGTTAGAGTGCACGCTGAGTGTTTCTTTTCTCTCTCTCTTTGGCAGCGACCATTGACCCGACCCTAGACTATGACTCAGTGACCAAGTTGACCGAACCTTCTTAACACTGGCTTTTGGATTGTCAGAGTTGCAAACCTCATTGCAACTCCTACTTTTACCCTTTTCTCCAGGACACCCCGTATTACTACGAACGTCCACTTCCATTGGAAAAAACCATCGTATGGTTATATACGAACTCGAAGGACTTCGAGGATGGTTTCTGGTTCTGGAGAAAAAGAATAGGATTATTCAGTTGTCTTTTCTTTTCACCTTCTCTTATTATGAGTACTCCTTGGTTTAGGAGATAGTACACCTATTATGCAAATTGGATAGTCTTCTTCCAAACCTTAGGCTGGTGCCGAACGGTGGGGAATGAAGAAAACCAATTAGCATAACGATGGTGTGCAGAAGGTATTAAGATTAAGACAAAGCAAGAGATTAGTAAGAGGGCAAAGTAAATTGCGACTGATATTCACGACCAAACCAAGTATTTCTTCGCCAATCCTAAATCACCTTTGCATTTCTCCAGGACACTCCGTATCACTACGAAGATCCACAGTTTATTGGATACTCCATCGTATGGTTATATACGAACTCGAAAGGAACTTGTTCCAGTTCGGGGATGGATTCTGGTCCAGGAGAAATAGGAATAAGGTTTATTCGGTTGTCTTTTATCTTCACCTTCTCTCGCATTGAGAGTGTTCCTAGGATTAGGACAGTACACCCATTATGCTTATTGGATAGTCTTCTTCCAAACCATAGGCTGGTGCCGAACGGTAGGGAAGGAAGAAAACCATTTGGCCTAAAGGGGTGTGCAGAAGGTAATGACTAAAGACATATAAAGGGATTTGGAGAGGTGGCAAAGAATTATACGGTTATAGTTGTGAATCTGGATAATGGTAGAGGCATTACTAGGAATACCAGGATACCCCATCGAAACATTTCAATGTTTCAGTTCAACTGTGTACTGTTGAAAGAAAACTGATTTCCCGATTAGACACTTGCTCCAGGGTATGTATTTACCAGGTTTGACTCTCACATCCATATGGTTTTACAGATGATGAGTGGGAGTAAGTTATTGGGAATTGGGTGATCATCCTCATTATATCGGGATTCGTTGTAATCGGTGATATTTGAGGAGATCACCTGGGCTGTTTGCCGGTCGGCAAATATTTGGTTTTGAATATCCGCTGTTGTGCACCAATTTCAAATTGATATATCTGTACGTTTATTTTCATAGAGTGAGATATACCTTTTGATATTATGTCGATGACATTTACCTATATCAGTGGATGGTTAGGTAAGGAGCATTAAACAGCGGTGTAATTCTTCTTAACCATAAGTACAGTTTTCAACCTACGACACACAGTAAAAGAGTTGTTTAGACTCGGCGGACTTATACAGAGTATTGTATGTTGTCCAGTGTCCATTAGGACAGAGGGGTTGGTCCTCATACTATATTCTGTTTACCTTTAACTTCTCTAGTTCTTAGACATGTGTATCGTAGAAACACAGGGTCTGAGTTTTGAGGAGTTATTGGTATAAGAATAGAGTAGAGAACCAGGTATTGCAAGTATCGGGATTCTTCAAGGTGATCGAAGATGTAGATACTTGTGTATGGTATTCAGTTGATAGTAATGAGAACTTGCTTCTCTTTCAGGTTACTCATAATTGGAAGCATTCCTAAGTTGGGTAACGCTGATCGTCCTCCTTCCATTTAGTTGACATGCACTGGAGACAGCTGCATGATTTGAATCTGGTTCAATTAAATCAGTGCCTCTGGTTCTATATTGGATATAGTACAGTTCATATCTTAACATTGTTAAGGTACGGGGAGTTGTCCGGCTTATGATTAAAACCAGACTCTGGATAACTCAAGGCACGTTTTTGTAATGGCTGTTTGTGGGTTGACCCAGGCTATGACGAGGGTTGACTTTCTACCATCTGGAAAATCAAAAGTGATATTGTTCTTGACTCGCCACATTTTAAAAAGAAATGGTTATTTTTCAGGAAAACAGTAGTGGGAGTATGGTAGAACTGGAAGCGATTCCAGAACCGCAAACGATTACTGAAGATTTGATAAGGAACCTAAAGATTCAATCTGATTTGACATTCCATTGGCCACTCCGCAGATAAGGTGGGTAACTTCAGGCACCCGAGAGGTACTCCGGTAGCCTCAAGGACGGTGACAGGGAAGTTCTTGTTTACCCACACTTGCCATTGTTGTTGTTCCAGGCTGCGAGACCCGGCAGGAGGATGAGTATAGCGTCGTTCTAAACTAGCTTTAGAAGTGCACGTCTATATGACTCTGCCAGAGGGTTGTCGTAGTCAGTGGGAGCAGCGGAAGCATTGGTGGACATCAGGCTTATGTCTATAGACTAAAGCAGATATAGCGGAGATAGATCATCTATTTCTGATGTGACAGTCATAGGTTTGACGTCATCAGAATAGGGGATGGATATGTTAAGAAGGTAGTAGGGTGTGATGTCCTGGTTTTGGATGACATACACAAAGTAGGAATTGACATTCCTATACTACGATCGGTTATACTTTGGTCGTCACACAGTGGTTTCTCCACAAGGGACTTGGACACAATATCAGACATACTGGTTACTAGATCTATGGTTTTAGATCTAGATTTGGGTGGTTTTCCAATCTGGGTACTTTGACAGCATTCTATGAGTATTTAGAATGGACGACTCCTGGCACGGTAGTATACCTGCAGGTAATGGAGTCACCCTTTCTAAAGGTGTCTTACAGACTAAAGGGGAGAGGATGTGCATGATTGGCAGATCACTTGCTTAGGCAATTGAGTCAATCATGAGATGTCAAGTACCACACCAGATGTTGTTCTTGCAGTAGATGCAATAAGTTTATATTGATCCAATCCTGGAGAAACAGTCGGAAGCAGTTTTAGAACATAAGTTGATGTTCTAGGGATATGATAGCAGCAGCCTCTTTTAGAAGACAGTTATCATTCCAGGCTACCAAGGTGACATGGATGGCAGAGTGGCTGTCAGAGTTATAGTTTCTCCTTCTGACGAGGGGCAGTATTTTGGACAGGTGGTCCAAGGCAATACTGAGGGAGGCATGGCGCTGGGTACTGATTAAGTTCAGTTATCGATACAATCTAAGAAGTTTGGATTTGGAGTTCATTTATGAGCTAGGTCACATCAGATATCCAGACATATTCTAAGACAGGTATTGCTCATTTCGGGAGATGGCATTCTCCGCGAACTTGAGATATAGAGAGACATAGAAAGAAACATCACAGCGGATCCACTCACTGAGGCTATTCCTCGAACGCAATTGTTTCGCAAACGAGCTTTGTGAGACTGACTAGTAGAGGAGTTGGGTGTTCGGTATCACACGGGCTGTGAGTATGCGACATCGCAATAATTAGCCTTGAGTGCAAGTGGGAGATTGTTGGAGATAGTGCCCTCAGAGTCAATTATTGGATCACAGGCACGTGATTGCAATGATTGAGGGAGGACCTATCCCGGTAGGACAGTCTTACTCAAGATGATAGTATGCTATCTGGTTTATCTCTATCATCGTGTACTGCTTTAGGTGACCTGACAGGTCGCTATTACACGCTGATAGAGCCCCTAGGATTCTTGCTTGACTGCCAGCAGTATGATGGCGATCATATACGTGAGAGCTGGTGGTCTATAAGCACATCCTTAAAAGGTCCCTAGTCGTTGGAGTTTCGAGACAGGGCATCGATTCTCCAGAGTAGACTAGTGTATACAGTCGAGACCCCGACGAGGGGCGGTGGCCGGTCTCATAAGCCACTGGTGTCAGTTGGTTCACCTAAGATATATACAGGTGCTCATTGGGTTATGAGTACACCGGACAGGACTCGCCGGGAACCTGCTAGTTGGGATTATACCAGACGTCAGATAGCAGTTCCCAGGTGACATGTGTACAGGTTAGTTCATCGACCTGAGATCGTCATTTGTCTCGTGTGAGTTTCCACTGTGCTTTGATTACTACCCTACCACGGCTCAAAGGAGTCGTGCAAACAGGTTTTAGTTGGGTACAGTCCCGAGCCACATGGAGGCAGTGAGCGGATCTGCAGGGGTTCGTCTCTCTCGGTATTGGGGGTGAGGTCGCGCTGTGTCTAGGAGAGCCATTACACAAAGCCCTCGGCCGAGGCAGGAGATTTACTGGTAGGTATTCCAGTAGTATCTCAGGGTGTTCTGGGCTTCACTCCGACACGACTTGTACCGCCTTTGGGGGTCTGACTTTTACCAACCCCCTAGGCCCGCCATGCGATGCTCATAGACGAACGGACCGGACTGTACGGATATTGTCACTGACAGGCTCAGTAGGGTGTCAGGATGAGTTCGCTCATCGACGTCCCTTTTGGTCAATAGCTGGTGGCCCGTTACGTATTGGCTTATACCTCTGACGTGCTAGTGGTTAAATCCACAGCCATAGTATTGACGAGTCTTTAGAGTCCACCACACTTTCAGTTACTCAGCTTTCGGGCGAAACGCTGTAGAGGCCGTATGGAGATATGGCAGGGTCCGATCAGATACGTGCGGTATTGCACGGATCAGGATCGGGCGGTTTGTACTAGTAGCCGTATGGATATATGGCAGGGTTCGATCAGATACGTGCGGTATTGCACGGATCAGGATCGAACGGATATTACTAGCCGGCTTTGGTTTAAGCCGGATCCTAGTTTAGTACAGTGTAGATTTTGTCTCATTGCATTTGTATCCGGTCAGAATACAGATGCGGGTGTGTATGCACGGTATCGGGGTTTTCCTGTAATTTATTACGGGACCAGTTTTCTGGAGTTGCCAGTTTGCATTCCGTTCCGGCCGGTTTTCCTTTGTTCTTTCCCGGCCGGACTTTTCCGATGGAGGGGGTTATTTGCAATTGTGCAAATAACATTTGTGGAGGGGGTTTCTTGCACTTGTATTCATTATGATAGGATTAGAATCTTTCATCCATGCTTTTGCTTTAATGAGATTTGATATGAATAGAAGTATTAAGCATGGTTGATGTTTTGGATGTGGTCACCCTCCACCTTTTTCCTACACTCACCTCCCTCTTGCATTTGGTTCACACTCCACCACCATTCTCATTTTAGCTTGGCCGGCCACTATTTTGGAGAGGAGGGAAAATGAGAGATTTTCATTTGGTGTGGGAAAAATTATCATTCATATCATTTTTCCATTGCTACAAAAATCCCCAAGTTCATATCATCTTGATTCCTCCATCAAGGCAACATAACCCCAAAGAGACAAAGCACTACACTTTCTACAGCAAATCTTGGGCACGTCGACTTGCCAGCTTCGTGCCCGAGTTGCCTCGGTATTGAGGTGGGAGCCCGTAAAAGATACAGACGATGTGGTGCCCTTCCGGCAAGGATGTGACGACCGGAGTTTCCGTGGGAGATCGGGACGACGACGAGAAGACCGGAGGACTCGGATCACTCGGTACATCTCTCACCCCATCTCTAGTTAGCTAGTATCGGTTAATGGTTACGATCCGGGTTTATTGCCCGCGGTAGCGCCAGTTTAAAAGATAAGAAAATTTTGATTCCGCATTTTGGCCTCGGATAGACGGCCGGGGCGCTGCCGTGGCGCAACACTTGGAGTCGTTGTTTATTCGATTTCTATCTGTTGATGTTTATCTATTCACGAGTTGGAAACTCACCCCCGTTGTGCCACAGTTCTTACAGGTTGACCGCATGGATCAGTAGCGGCATCGCTGGTACATAGCTACATTTTGGTGATTTTCTTAGTAGGTGGGATATTCGTATCGTACCCACTCTTGTATTTATATTTCATATTGTATCTAGTCAACTCCATCAATCAAAAGTATTTGTATAAGTAATGAGACTTAGTGAGACCTGTGGTTGCGAGACTTAGAGCGAGGGGTATTCCACTACTTGTGGGTTTTGATGTCTTGCATATTTCTTTATCTTTTGTGGTGAACTTCGCCGTTTGGCGTCGTATACTTGTTTTATTACTTGCGTGGTAGTGGATCCGCCGTTTGGCGAAGAGCTAGCTCCCGATTGGGGATCCCTTTATCTTTATTATGTATTTATGGTTTTGGATCAAAAAAATACAAAGAAGGTGCTGCCCAAATTTTTCAAAAGACGAAACATGTTTTCAAAACTAGTAAATTGCACTTGCATTATTCATGTTCCTTTCCTATGCATTTAAGAAAACTTGATTTCATTATACCTTATTTCAAAACTCTATCTCTTTTATTTTCATTAAAAAGGTTTAGATTTCTGGATTCGGCTTACTTGAATTACGTTACGCCTTTAGACGTTGCGTGATTTAAGTGCTGGTCACGAGCTAATATTTCGGGTCGTGATAAAGTTGGTATCAGAGCGCTAAGTTTAACCTTTGTTCGAGTCTATATTTGACTATGCGGAGTCTAGGACGTGTATATGGAGGGTTCCTAGGCACTCTAATGAGGTCTCACAAGGTATCAACCATGCCAATTTCAAAAATTACAAGTGCCGAGAAACTCTAATACGGATCGTTAACTAGATTTTTAGGCGAAAGATGCAACTAGTTAACAACTTAACTAAGTGATCGGAAATACAACCTTTGTAGATCCGGTTCTCCACCTCCATAGCTCTATGATGAAGTCTCCTTGCTGTCCAAATCAAATCCCGGGCTCTAGCGTCGGCTTCATCGGAGAAATGGATGGGCTAGGTCATTGACTACGATGCCGAAGATGATCTACGTCGAAGCATCACAAGATCAAGCTCCCACTTCACCAAGTCATGAAACTTGTGAAGAAAACACCCTATACTACTTGGCAAGAGGTAGAGGATGAAGAAATAGGAGGTGGGTTCACTTTAGAATTGGTTTTCTCACTCATTTTCACTAGTTTCCATTGTTGATAGCAAGCTTTTCTTCATGTGAAGAAGAAGAAGAAGAAGCAAGAATATGATAAGTGTTATCTCAAAATAATAAAATAATTGAATATTTATCATATCCTAACTATGATTAAGTGTAGAGAATCTACTAGGGTTAGTGAATGGTTAGGTTTAGTAGATGAAGACAAAATGGTCAAACCTTCTTGAAACTTCAACAAGCATCATGTTTTTCAAGCAACCATTTTGTTTTCTTCTCTCTTTATTTGTCCAAAAATAAATGGATAAATAAATAAATGAATAATTCAAAACCCTAACCATTATGATAACCATGGTATAAGTCTTTACACAAAATCAAGTAAGTATGTATCATCAATCATGATACAATCACGTGCACAAAAGTATATCACATATACAACTTGTGTACTACAAGTGAGAAAATCCATTTAAAGTGAACCAATACTAGTTAATGCAAAGTAATATATCAAATATATAATTATGCATTAAATCATTAAATCAACACTTGATTTAACGACCCGGTCATATCGCATATAACCGACTAATATTCAATGTATCGGCTTATCGAATCAATCCTTGATTCGATAACTAGGTTATATCGCATACAACCATTATGATACATTCATCACGAGAATGGTATACGGTATCACATACACGCATTATTCTCTGTCCTGCACATATCTCATATGCGCTCCTATTTCGTTTCGCTTGAGCCAGGAAATCTCTGTGTAGGACTCTAAAGACTCGTCAATACGCCGGCAGCAGATGATGATCATATCAAACACCCACAAACCGCAAGCGGTCTGCTAAACGTAACGGCCACCCGGGTATTGAGCGATCAGAAGATTGACGAGCAAGCCCGCTCATACTCCTGTGAATCCAACCAGTAACACTTACCGTACAGTCCGGTCTCGTCGTCTGATATGTCGCATATCTCGCCTAGGGGTGGTAAACGTCAGACCCCAACAGTTCGATAAGTCGTGTCGATATGAGGTCTATAACAGTTCGAGAAACTACAGGTAACACTTACCAGTAAATCTCAGCAACCCTGGCCAAGGATTTCCGGTTATAGCCAATCGAACACAGCGCAACATCAACCCCCTATACCGGGAGAGACGAATCCCCTCCTATCGCTCATTGCCTCCATGTGACTCGGGACTGTACCCAAAAACCACCGTTTTGCACGCCCTCTTGGACGTGGTAAGGTGGAAATCAAAGCACAGTGGGAACCACACAAGACTCTATGACGATCTCGGGTCAACAGACTACTCTGTACCAGTGTCACCAGAGAACTGCCATCTGACGTGAGGTATAATACCATCTGGGAGTTCTCGGCGAGTCCGTCCAGTGTACCCAGTCTCCTCTGAGCACCCGTATATCATCTCTGATGTCAAACACCAATGGATATGGGATCATCCATCGCCCATCTGTATGGGTCGAGAAGGTATACGCTAGTCTACTCTGGTATATCGATGCCCCGTCTCGATATACCCACGACTAGGGACCTTGAAGGATGTACTTATGGACTACCCTGTCCCCACTAGTATGATCCGCATCATAGTCCAGTAGTCAAGTACACATCCTAAGGGCTTTACTAACATGTATCAGAGAGACAATCAGTATACACGTTAAACTAAAGATCAACCAGATAGCATACTATCATGTCGAGCAAGAAAGTCCTCCCTATATATGTCCAAGCATCCACTACAATATACATCCTATGTATAGTAATGGCCTCTAGGGCATACATATAACTAACAATCTCCCACTTGCACTAGGGCCATCTGATAGCAATGGTTATAGTATCTCATACTCAACCATCCCATAAAAAGTCTCTCTCTGGGAAAAGGCCTTTGTGAGTGGATCCGCCGTGTTATCCTCTGAGTCTGCTCTCCTAACCTCGATCACCCTGGAGATCAACCATCTCCATGATCAGGTGATACTGCCTTAGAATATGTCTGGATCACTGATGGGACGGGCGTTCCTTGGCATAAGCCACAACTCCATTGTCACACAATGGTAGGAACGGAGTTCATCTCATGAACTATTATACATCCAGACTGCCTCTTTGGTAGCATCTCAAGTAGCGATGTATCGAGCCTTTATTGTCTAGTATGCCACGGTATCTAGCTCGGAACTCTTCCAACATACCGTCCCTTTACTGAGGGTAAAGCCAATGCCTGTGACTGACATTCAGTCGTCCTTATCACTCTGGAACCCTTCCAGTGATTCTCCCCAGGATCGGTTGATACCATCTCACTACAACGAGTGAGTATCCTAACATCCAATTAGATCTATCTCATAGATCCAAAACCCAGGATTTAGGAGGTATCACTTTGATCCTATATGGAGAATCATTGTGATAAGCGGAGATTGACCGAGCGTAGCATAGGAAACTCCTTCCCTATCAAGAGCATGTCATCCACATACTCTACGAGGATCGTCATTATACTCCCTACTACCTTTTTGTTTATACAAGGTTCATCTACCATTTTGATGATGTCAAACTCTTTGATTAACACATCAAAACAGATGTTCCAACTCCGCGATACCTGCTTTATCCTATAAAGCATCTTGTACACGTTTCCGCTGCTCCCACTGTCTACGAAGCCCTCTAGCTGTGTACTTATAGACGTTCTCTTCTAAAACATCATTTAGAAAAGCAGTCATGGCACCCAACCGCCAGATATCATAGTCATGGTATGTAGCCATGGCAAGTAGGATCTGGATGGACTTAAGCATAGCCACTTGAAAAGGTTTCATCATAATCCACGCCTGGTCGATGACGAAAAGCTTTAACAAGTCTAGCTTTGAAATTCTCAACTTTTCCATACTTTGTTGGTGTACATGGATTCCATCTCAGATCGCTTAGCATCCAGCCATTCTTACAGGGTCCCACTCCTGATGGCCAGCTCGAAACTAGTTGGGTCATCATCTCATGATGCAATCCTCGCTCCCACTGTCATAGAGTAACCGAAGTATCTCTCAGGTGGGTGAGGAAGCCTACTAGATCGGCGGAGAGGCTGAGGTTCGTTGGTTTCTACTGAATCCTTTGGTTCTATCAAATCATTAGCTGCAGTTTGTATAGCTGGAACATTTCCAGTTCTACATAACAGATCTTGCCTCGAGCTTGTCCCGATTTTGCTTTTAGACATAGGCTGGACAACCCCAAATCTTAACTAACTTGAGAGATGAGCTCTTCCCTTATCATATCAAATATGAAGTGGTAGGCAACTGATTTGATTTGAACCCTATTCAATAGGTATGCAGCTTCTCAAGTGCATAACTCCCAAAAAGGAAATAGGTAACTCAGTAGTACTCATCATAGAGCACACCTTATCATATAGGGTGTGATTGCTCCGCCCCGATATACCATCGTGCTATGGTGTATACGGAGGAGTAATGTTGAGAGAGAATCTCATTCTCCTTTAGAATAGTCCAGGAATTCCGTGCTCAAGTATTCTCCTCCTTGATCACATCAAAGGACATAATACTTATACCCGTTTTGGTTCTCTACTTCTAACTTATATTCTGTGAATATCTCAAAAGGTTCGGACTTGTGTTTCAACAAGAACATATATCTGAATCTAAAGAGATTATCAGAGAATGTAATGAAGTACAAGGAATCGGTCTTGGCATATGTAGACAGGGGACTTTACATACATCAACATGTATCAATCCCAAGAGTTTACTAACTCTTTCTCTGTTTCCAATAAACAGAGCTGTGGTCATCTTATCTCTGTGACATGACTGGCAAATTTCATAAGATGCAAATTCAAACAGATTTAAATATGCATCTAAATGTAACTTCAGCTAGTCGGGTCGCATTGATATGACCTAGTCTACAATACCTCCAGAAGAATTCGTTCATTTCTGAACTCTTCCTCTTGTGTGTGTTCTGTACACTAAGAACTGTAGTTTGATTTAGAACATCAATGCTTTTAGATAACGTGCCTGATCCGATCAACTTTTGATATAGGAAATGTTCAAAACATTATCCAACAATACAAAATTTTATCGTTTCTTTACTAATAAAGAGACAGATATGATTTTGTATATCAGGTTCGGTATCTAATAACATTCATTCAGAATCAATGTATTTGTAATACAGGGTGACAGTGACCAACAGACTTGGCTGCAACACTTGCCCCGTTTTCTGCCTCATGAAACTTATCACCCGTTCTCAGTTTTTCTACCTTTTTGCAGCCCTATGTAACAGATTACATATCTGGGATCCTGATCCGGTATCATATACCCAGGATGCGGAGGATACTGAGAAACAGTTCTTTGTAATGAACACACCCGAAGATGATGCATCAGCATGCACTCTCTTCGTTTGGGCGGCACGGGAATTCTGGTATTTCCCTATTTCCTGCTCTGTCTTATAACAATTATAAGTTGGAGCGGGACCAACGTTCCCCAGCTCAGTATAACAAGCGGGTTCGGTCAATATTCCGTATTATTATCTTGATTAAGGCGTGATATGGTCGCTATCTGGAGAGAGAGAGAAGAAAACACTCAGCGTGCGCTCTTGCAAGAATAGATTGGTTATTATTTTATCTAATCAGGATGGCTCCCACTGTTTTAATCAACTCTTCCTTCAAACCCTAAAAGGAAAGACTAGCCGGGATTAATTACACGCTACAAGTTCGCCAATCTTTCAGCCAGGCCAGTGTCGGTACTTTGAGGGAGGTCCCCCGTGCTTTCGCACGAACCTAATTAATGTAAACCTCGTTTTCCCTGAGGCGTAATCTCGTTAACACCTTTCTAGACACCTACTTGATCGGCTAATTGTAATGTGTAAAACTCTCCCAGGAGTAACTCTTACTCGCAGTGGGTATCGGGATCCAACTATCTCATAGAAGGTATGCAATCTCATTGCAAATTTCAACACTTGAAATTCCCGATAATATTTTGCCCCTAACGTGCTATGACCTTGACGAAAGCCAACAAACCATAGCCCGCTAGTCAAGTTCAACCCGTATATTTCTTGATTGAATTAAACCCACCCGCACGACCCTTGACGAAAGCCAACAAAGCCGCACGACTACCCTAATCCAATCGCATCGTATGCAGCAGATAAGCAGCATATAGCTACCGCACACTGCACCTTGACGAAAGCCAACAAATGCAGCACGAATACTATATACAACTTATCTGAAATGACGGAGGGCTACGACAGGTTTTTCTGAAAACCTATTGCGTAATGAACTTGATATCGTTGTAGAATCAAATGATTTTAAAATGGAGTGTTTTTGAGGCTTTTCTAGTTTTGCTAAAGGGGTCACTCCCGGTGAAGGGATCGTCGGCCCTTTCCTCGTCGAATGAGGTGCGGGATATATCATATATATCACTGTGCAAAGCAGAAACTATAGAAGCAATCAAAAAGACAAACCGAGGGTTGTAGCATCTGCCAGTTATTGCTAAAGGAGTCACTCCCGGTGAAGGGATCTCGGTCCTTTCCTTATCGAATAAGGTGCAGGATATATCATATATACCGCTGTGCAAAGCAAGAACTGTAGCTACCTGTTTTATTTTTGAAATTCGATTCTACAACATCTTTAGGTTTCTTTTTACTTTCATTAATCTCATTAATGAAGTCCCATCATTTAGAACACCTAAACATCACAGATAAATACGACGTACACTTATGCCATTCGCATTCGCCTCGATGTCCCCTCGTGCACCGTTAGGTTATATAACTAACGGCAGAGCGGGGCAGGGCTAGCGTGGGTGTAAAACATAAGTAACGTCTATATAATATATCATATATACTATATACAGTATCTATCACAGAACATATCACATGATCACATCACAGATATCGCAGCAGAAGAATCATATGAAATATTGGATATACTAGGACGTCCGTGTTTTCAATACGAGCCAGTATAAAACACGGATTCCACAGTCGCGATGAATAGCCAAACCCACACCCCTAGACCCCTACGAGAGCGGAAAGTAACCCTACCAATTCTAGAGTTAGGAGACCCGGACTCGACTCCTCGAGTTGGTCTCCCACTGGACTCCAGAACCCGGTTACTTGTGCTCCCCTCCTTGGGTCTATCTTAGTGCGGAAAAGTAAATAATATACAAAGGTGACATCTTCCGCAACCTGGAAGTGCCCCAATAAAAGAATATTACATACAAGTTTTTACATGAATGAAAAAGAAAAACACTCATCTCACAAAAAAAAACCCCGGCTATTCAAACACGACGATCCAATATAACATATCCAGCAACACATAACATCACATGTCATTAACGTAAGTAAATATGCGCATCCCAATTGTCGTTGACATATAGCAACGAAACCGGCGATATCACATATTACACTTACGGTCACAGAAAAGAAAGTGTAAAACTACAACAGTTGGAATCCGCAACTTGCATAGACATCGCATGCCTAATCAAATGAATACCTTAGACATCACATGCCTAACAATTATAAACCCCGCATTTTAGTCTCATTATTGAAAACTCTTTTCAATATCAAGTCGGGTAATTCAACAAGATTCCCGACATCCTGATCGAATGCTCGTCGCAAACTTTAGTAGACGGCCGCACCCCCGATACCGTCGACGAAGTGCACCAAGGCGGAATACCGCTGCCGCGAGCACCCGAACGGATGCTTTCGGCGACGGGGTTCTCCTACAGTCACTTGGTCGGGGCTATGGAGTGAGGCTGTCTATTAAGTTTACCCGGCGTGTATCCGCGTACGCTACGTGATTGCGACGGACTTTTGATCACATCAAAATTCCGTGGCAACCAATCAAGTGAGACTAAATTGCTATGTTTATAACATTCATTCAGTTATCACATAACTACTTGTGAATTCTAATTATTGTATCACATTCCGGATAAACAGAAAATGTTAAACTTTCCGATCGAACATTCGAACACCCAAGTTTTCCCAAAACAGATCAACACATGAAACAAGTTTAAAAACATCCAGTTCATGCCTCAGTACCAACGGTCCAGCCGTAGAAGGGTCAAGCCAACGCCTCACATGTGGCACGCCGTACTGCCCCAAACCCTAAGGTTCAAAGGGCAGTTCAAGACGGTCACATAATCGAGTTAAGGTTTGTTGTCTTCTAGAGGGACCATCACGTTACTTGCACTACTTAGAACGTTATTAAACCACGGAAAGATCCAACACTAGGAAATTTCCCGACAGGGGAAAAGTTGGGTATTTATATCCGGTCGAACTTTCTAACATATTCTAAATAATTATCCGGAAAACACATAGACAAGATTAGACAATCCGATCGAATCTACGAACCCCCAATACAACCCAGAAATTTCAACTCTTTAACAAATATTAAAAATTCCCAGGTAAACCAGCACTGCAAAGTAGGAGTTACTGTGCAAAATTCAATGCATGATAAGACAAATCGGCCGCGGAATCGCCGCACGAGCCATGCTCGTGCCGCGGAACCGCGGCGGCTTGATGGAATTAGGGCATCGAATTTTACAGTAACTCTTAGATATTCCTGCTGATTTTTCTGCATAGTTTTAATTCTCAAAAATCCATAATTTTCAAAAATGTACAGAGAGCAATTTTGGGTTTAGGGTTTCGGTTCGATCGGGTTTCTAACATCGTCTAAGCATCGCCTAAGGCTCTAGCTAGGCTCTGATACCACTGGAGGGTTCCTAGGCACTCTAATGAGGTCTCACAAGGCATCAACCATACCAATTTCAAAAATTACAAGTGCCGAGAAACTCTAATACGGATCGTTAACTAGATTTTTAGGCGAAAGATGCAACTAGTTAACAACTTAACTAAGTGATCGGAAATACAACCTTTGTAGATCCGGTTCTCCACCTCCATAGCTCCATGATGAAGTCTCCTTGCTGTCCAAATCAAATCCCGGGTTCTAGCGTCGGCTTCATCGGAGAAATGGGTGGGCTAGGTCATCGACTACGATGCCGAAGATGATCTACGTCGAAGCATCACAAGATCAAGCTCCCACTTCACCAAGTCATGAAACTTGTGAAGAAAATACCCTATACTACTTGGCAAGAGGTAGAGGATGAAGAAATAGGAGGTGGGTTCACTTTAGAATTGGTTTTCTCACTCATTTTCACTAGTTGCCATTGTTGATAGCAAGCTTTTCTTCATGTGAAGAAGAAGAAGAAGCAAGAATATGATAAGTGTTATCTCAAAATAATAAAATAATTGAATACTTATCATATCCTAACAATGATTAAGTGTAGAGAATCTACTAGGGTTAGTGAATAGTTAGGTTTAGTAGATGAAGACAAAATGGTCAAACCTTCTTGAAACTTCAACAAGCATCATGTTTTTCAAGCAACCATTTTGTTTTCTTCTCTCTTTATTTGTCCAAAAATAAATGGATAAATAAATAAATGAATAGTTCAAAACCCTAACCATTATGATAACCATGGTATAAGTCTTTACACAAAATCAAGTAAGTATGTATCATCAATCATGATACAATCAAGTGCACAAAAGTATATCACATATACAACTTGTGTACTACAAGTGAGAAAATCCATTTAAAGTGAACCAATACTAGTTAATGCAAAGTAATATATCAAATATATAATTATGCATTAAATCATTAAATCAACACTTGATTTAACGACCCGGTCATATCGCATATAACCGACTAATATTCAATGTATCGGCTTATCGAATCAATCCTTGATTCGATAACTAGGTTATATCGCATACAACCATTATGATACATTCATCACGAGAATAGTATACGGTATTACATACACGCATTATTCTCTGTCCTGCACATATCTCATATGCGCTCCTATTTCGTTTCGCTTGAGCTAGGAAACCTCTGTGTAGGACTCTAAAGACTCGTCAATACGCCGGCAGCAGATGATGATCATATCAAACACCCACAAGCCGCAAGCGGTCTGCTAAACGTAACGGCCACCCGGGTATTGAGCGATCAGATGATCGACGAGCAAGCCCGCTCATACTCCTGTGAATCCAACCAGTAACACTTACCGTACAGTCCGGTCTCGTCGTCTGATATGTCGCATATCTCGCCTAGGGGTGGTAAACGTCAGACCCCAACAGCTCGATAAGTCGTGTCGATATGAGGTCTATAACAGTTCGAGAAACTACAGGTAACACTTACCAGTAAATCTCAGCAACCCTGGCCAAGGATTTCCGGTTATAGCCAATCGAACACAGCGCAACATCAACCCCCTATACTGGGAGAGACGAATCCCCTCCTATCGCTCATTGCCTCCATGTGATTCGGGACTGTACCCAAAAACCACCGTTTTGCACGCCTTCTTGGACGTGGTAAGGTGGAAATCAAAGCACAGTAGGAGCCACACAAGACTCTATGACGATCTCGGGTCAACAGACTACTCTGTACCAGTGTCACCAGAGAACTGCCATTTGACGTGAGGTATAATACCATCTGGGAGTTCTCGGCGAGTCCGTCCAGTGTACCCAGTCTCCACTGAGCACCCGTATATCATCTCTGATGTCAAACACCAATGGATATGGGATCATCCATCGCCCATCTGTATGGGTCGAGAAGGTATACGCTAGTCTACTCTGGTATATCGATGCCCCGTCTCGATATACCCATGACTAGGGACCTTGAAGGATGTACTTATGGACTACCCTGTCCCCACTAGTATGATCCGCATCATAGTCCAGGTAGTCAAGTACACATCCTAAGGGCTTTACTAACATGTATCAGAGAGACAATCAGTGTACACCTTAAAGTAAAGATCAACCAGATATACATCCTATGTATAGTAATGGCCTCTAGGGCATATATATAACTAACAGTATATACTTCGGAACCTAGGCTTGACCTTATGTAACTTAGACTTAAAGGGGGGGTATTAGACCCGAACTTTTGTTTCATAGGCTGACCCTGATTGATGGAGTAGGTAGCTTGAGTAGAGTGACGTACCATACGTATGTGATTGATACGAAAAAGTGTATGTTTGTAGTTAACCGCAATCAATAACGGTGTCGCACGTAGCTAGACCGAGATGAGTACGGGTCGTCCTCTGGGAAACGTGGAACCTTTTACTTTTACTTTAGATGTGTTGAGAAAGAGAGGAGGAATAAAGAATTTTATAGAATGGTTTCTAGATCTACGTTAAACAAGAATGTAAAATATAGATCTAGATTATTTTAAAGATGTAATTAATATAATAAGAGGGCTTGTAGGGTTCGTTAGGATTTAGTAGTTATGGACGATTAATTAAAAGTTCCCCTTTTTATCCATTAATAGATTTAGAACTAGAACGACAGTGATGGGTGTAGATTAGGGTTTCTGGAGGGAAAAGGAATCCCACTCTTAACCCTTATCTCGACACGGAACTCCGTTTATATCTAGCCTTTTCCAAAACAATCAGTAATCTAATCTCTAATCGTGGTCGGAACTAGAAAAGAATTGCTAGCGCGCCCGATTAGTATGTTAATGATTCTTTTGATAAAGTTCCTAAACTTTATAGGACTTAAAAAGGGTTTAGGGATATTCATCATCCATTAGCCTACCCTAATCCTACGAACCCTAACAAGCGGAGAATTACTCGCGCATGTTGGGAGAAGAAGATGAAAAGACAGAGAGGGGAAACATAATGTAAAATGCAAAAGAATTAAATAAAACAACTACCTTTATTAATCAACTTGAACAATCTACACTTTGATTCCTTAGAAAATGATTACAAAGACTAGTTTGCTTCTCGATCTCTTCCAAGGAGGTAGATGAACAGTTGATGATCAGCCTGGATGCGTGAGCCGTCTTGGACTTCGTGATCTCTTCGGCTTGATAGCTTTTCCAAGAGGCCCTCGGTGCCCTTTTATAGTGCAAAGCCAGAATCTTTTAGTTGGAAACTTGGTAAAATTCAGCAGAGATTTACTCCACAAAATTTTAGCACACAATCTCTCTAGATTGTCGCGGATCCGCGGCCAACAGTGGGGTTTGGCCGCGGTTCCGCGGCCAATGGTGAGGATCTCTTCACCAATTTTCTTAGGCTCTCTGATTTTGACATTTGGCAATCCTAGGCATCTTTAGAATTCAGAAATCTTCTCTCGGTTGCTTCCAGACTTGGTCTCCAAGTTTTGCTTCTTAATTTGGCAAGTTTTCTTCAACAAATTGATTTGTTTGATAAATTCTGCATAACAACTTGGAAAATTCTGCACAATAATCTCAAATAAGATTTAGTAGACCTAGTTCTACTAGGATTAGGTCAATAATATTTGCATACATTTTTCTACCAAATACTAATTAAAATATATTAATACATGGAAAATGGTGTTTTTACACATAAACCCTCATATATATAATATATTATAATAAAGTCCTTTTTTAATATGAAAATGGTAGGAAAAATGTAATACAAATGTGCAGTTTTATCAACTGAACAAATACCCCCAAACTTATCTTTGATCGTCCCGAGCAAACTAGTTTATTCAAGAGGAGAAAAGGAAAGGAGAAAACATAGCACAATTTCGTAGGCAGACACGATTGCACTGAGCACGTGCAACAAGCCGTTAAACCTCTAGGTGTCCCTAGTAGGAGGAGTGTTGTCTCCTGAGGGTTTTCAGCGGATTACACCCACAAAATCCAATAACAAAAGAGAGATGGTGAAATTTACATATAAAGATAAGAACCATAAAAGAAAGACTTTGAAAAGAAGAGTTTCCAACTACACTAGCTTTTCAGTTGTTATGAGCCCTATCTTAATAGTCATGAAAAGATGTTAGAACTCACATCATCCCTCAATAAAACATCGTCTTTATTCTTCATTCCTACCTTTCATCCAAACATCGATCATATAACCCTACGTGTGTGTAAAGAACATCCCTACACTCGGAGAATTCAATTCAAGCTATCATACTCTTGTCCATCTACCTTAGTACTTTTTAATTTGATGAATATTAAGATTTGCTCACACATTTTCATGCGACCGTTAATACTTCTTGAGGTACTAACCGACCGATTACTCATGTGCTTGCCGATTCGGTGATAATATTTTCCTCGTCTTGCACCACCTAAGGCTTAGCAGTGACTCCCAGACCAGTTGGCCTTAGGGCACTAGGTGAAGAGGCACCCTCGCTATATTTTTTTATTGCTGCCTTGCTGATACAAAACCAGTGTTCATTTTTTTTCTTTTAACCATTTTTATATTTTCTTCATTTTTTCTTTTTTTTCTTTTTTTTATTTCCTTCATACTTTGGCTTTTAGACAAGAGCATTTCAAGGTATCCTCTACTATCCCGAGTTTCAAGACGTGTGTAAGTGCATATAGTAGGGTATCAACATTCAAATGTTTGGCTTCCAGAATAGAAACTATTTTTCAGACTTATTTTTATCCTCAGATTAGTGATTTCCTTCATCTTACTAATCCTTGGGACAACAGCTCATAACTACTTATTACTAGTTCGTCTAAGAAAACTTCTAATTTTCTTGGTTTTCTTAAACTATTCCTATCTTTTGGATGTAATTTTTTTACTTTCTATTCTTTTATTATAAAAGAAAATTTTTTTTTTGAAATTTTTTGAAAATGTTGTGCTTATGCAAAATATGATGCAAATTGATGTGTAAATAAGCACAAACCTCCCCCAAATCTGTTTACAGCAGTGTCCTCACTGATGTCATCCGTTAAGCTCAAAAACCTGTAGACTTGGGAGGAAATTATTAATGGGGGCAAGAATATATGAAAGTGAAAATCCTCCCCCAAACTTATTTTTGGCTCACAATGTTGTAAAAATCATTTTCTTTCAAGAGCCAAAATATACCCCCTCTCGAACATGAGTTAAACAATTTTAATCTTTTAAAATCACATGAGAGGGTCAAGGTTATTGGTCAATGCCAAGTTTTGCAAAGACCGAAGGTCAACACCAACCATTCAAAAATTTTATCGATGAAGCACCAAGGTTGGTGGAAGAACATGTCACCTTTCGACGTGAAGAAGTGGGGAGGTGATAAGAGGTGTGATGGAAAAGGATTGCGTCTCAATTTGGAGAGACGACACAGTGATAGTGATGATGGATTACTCACATTATCATGATTGTCCAAAAGAAGGGGTGGAGGTTCAATTTCTTCATCTTGGAGTTGATTCATCTCAACACCCGTGTCTTGTAAAAATGCGAGTTCATCAGCGAGAATTTCCTCAAAACTTTCGTCGATACCCTGAAGAATAATGTCATCAGAAAAAATGGGGTGATCGTCCGACTCTATAAAAAGTTCCTCATCAGTGTTAGATGCTGACCCGGACAACTCGGTGGAAGAGTCCGTGTCAAATAACGACATATGAAAAGAGTCAGAATTATGAGGTTGATCAAATTCGCTGCTGTCGACATCCATTAATTCGACAGAACACACATGAGCATAGGGTTCGGAGGGTTCACTTTCCAACCTGTAAATGTTAAGCTCAATTGACTTCTTTCCAAAGGATAGGGTCATAGAGCCGTTTCTACAATTGATTACTGCGTTGGAAGTGGCCAAAAAGGGTCGACCGAGTATCACCGGGATTTGATTGCGTGGGTTTGCCACAGGTTGTGTATCTATAACGATAAAGTCTACAGGGAATATGAATTTCCCGACTTTGATTAACACATCCTTTAGCTCACCCCTAGGTTGGATGATAGATCGATCGGCCATCTGAAGAGTGCAATGCACAGGTTTTAACTCTCCGGTCCCTAATTGCTCATAAACAGAGTACGAAAGCAAGTTAACACTAGCACCTAGATCGAGTAGAGCACGATTGATATTTTTACCCCCAATAGAAATAGAAATTGTAGGACTTCCGGGGTCCTTTCGTTTCTTGGGTAGTTGTTGTGTAAAAGCAGTGCTCACATTACTCGCAAGGAAAACTTTTTTAGGTACTTGAACTTTTCTCTTCCTAATGCACAAGTCCTTTAGGATTTTCGCATATGACGAAACTTGTTGAATAGCATCTAGGAGAGGAATGTTTATGTTAACTTGCTTAAAAATTTCCACAATCTTCTCCATTTGTGGACTTGGTCTGTTGCCTCTTAACCTGTTTGGATAAGGTGCTTTATCAATAAGGGTTTGGTCCAACATTGGAGAGGATTGTGGGGACGGATTCGATCCCAAAACTGGAGTGGGGATCGACTTAGATAGATTTGGCGAAATGGGCGAAGGGTTCGAGCCTTGGGGAAAACGGAGAATAGGCTCGGGTGAAGGTGGGAGACTAGACGAATTAGGGGAAGAAGAAGAAGCTGGGGTATCATTGGTGTCACTATCATCACACTGCTCACCCACTCGGTTATTCAGCACTTTTCCCGATCTCAACGTGGTAACAACACTCACATTATAACTTTGTGAGTGGCCAGGATTAGGTATGGGTTGAGATGGGAGTTTCCCTTTCTCTCTCGCACTCATTGCGGCGTTTAACTGTGCGATTTGGTTTTCTATTGATTTAATACTCTCACCATGGGAGGCGGAGTTTTTCGTTAGGGTATCAATAGAAGACCTCATCTCAGCCGAATTTTGCATGGATTGTTTCATGAACATATCCAAAGTTTGTGCAAGTGAGTTGTCAGTACCGGCCACTTGTGGTGTAGAAATGTTGGCCGGATTTTGGAAATTCTGTGACTGAAAGGGGGGCTGATTCTGTGGTTGTGGTTGCTGTGGAGGAGGTCTTTGATAATTGCTTTGTTGGTTTTGGTTCCAAGCAAAGTTAGGATGATTCCTCCATCCTTGATTATATGTGGAAGAATAAGGATCGTTTCTAGGTCGCTGCTGAAAAGCAATATTAGCTTGAAACGATGCATTCATAGGACATTCTTCCGTTAAGTGTGAAGGATCCGAACAACAACCACAGACGGTCTTAGGAAGCGTGACCTGATTTAAGGAGAATGATGAGAACTTGTTTTCAATAGCGTCGAGTTTCTTCTGTATCGCTGCCATTTCGGCTTTTACTGAGATAGAAACATCGAGCTGGTGAATACCTCCCTTAGTTGAAGGTGGTCTTACGCTTTCCCACTGCAAAGTTCTTTCTGCAAGGTCTTCCAGATATTTCCAAGTTTCACCGTCATCTTTAGACATGAAATTGCATTGACACATTGTTTCAAGCATCTGCTTTGCCGCTGGATTAATGCCCTCATATATAATCCGACATAAATCCCATCTTTGTATTCCGTGATGAGGGCATTGGACAAGCAGATCCTTGAAACGTTCAAAGCACTTCCAAAATGGTTCATTGGGAAGCTGGGTGAACTGGTTGATCTCGCTCCTAATATGTACAGTCTTATGGTTTGGGTAAAATTTCTTAAGAAATGCTATGACAAATTCATCCCAATTAGTGATAGAGTGTGCGACAGTATTGTAAAGCCATTTTTCTGCCAAATCGCACAGTGTGAATGGGAGAAGACGAAAGCGCATAGCATCTAAAGTCAATTGTGAAGTACCCATCAATGCGCATACGTTTTCGAATTTGGTGATGAAAACGTACGCGTCTTCCGACTCAAGCCCGTGAAATTTAGGCAGCAGATTGATGTAGTGGGGTTTAATTTCGAAATTATCCCCGTTAGGTGGTGGAAGAGATAGACAAGTAGGAAGAGGACCACGAATAGGATAGCATCTCTTTTGGAGAGAGATGCGCGGTGGATTCTGCTCACCTGCGGACGGTGGCAGCGTGGTGTTATAATTAGATGGAGTGCCGTCCATTACGGTCGATGTGGTGTGTGGTGGGGGAAAAGAAGATGAAGAAGTACCGACTTCGGTGTCGATAGCAGGAACGCGGACAAGACGGGCATTAGGATCCCGTGTCCAGCCGAGCATGCACTAAGCGGATTTAGTGCAAGTGGCAGCGTGTGTGTGGTTTTAAAATTGGCTTGTTTTGAAAAAGTGGGACTCAAGACAAATCTCCCTAAGATGCACAAGCAACCCTAGAACTAAGGTCACCTAGGTCCAGTCTCTAGACCGCTCCTAGACTTCCAAAGGACAAGCCGCAGGATCAATCCTCTACCGCCTCCGTACTACCCTTGTAGCCAGATAAGTGCCAGGTAAGTGGGAAGGAACCATGTCGTGGGCCTAATTAAAAACCATTAGCCTTTGTCACACTTGCCTAGGCACTACAAAAGTAATGCGGATAAACGATAGATTACTCACGACCTTCCTCTGTCCTTATTGAGCGCGACAGTCCTTAGAGTTTGGTCTAGATATTTTTTAAATTAATGAAGGGTTGATCTATATGCTCAGTTTGTGATTTGTGGGGCTTAGGAAGGGTGATGAAATCCCCACCTAATCTTGATTTGGTCTTTGCCCTTTAAAGTCCGTATTAAATATGCAAAACAAAACCAATCACAAAACTTTTGCAAAAAGATTTTTGAGCGGCGCAATTTTGCAAAGAATCCTGCAGAAAATAGATTTTATTGGATTTGAGGAGAGAAAGAAGGAGTTAAGAAAGATACCAAAGAATTCTGTGGCCCTAACTCTTCTATCCTGCCGCGATTCCGCCGCACAAAGTGCCTTTATGCCGCTGTTCCGCCGCGTGGCAGAGGGATCACTTGATGAAAATTTTTGTATAGCCTTCTGTGCTCCTCTGGATCTCTAAAAATGTCTCTGTTTCCTGTTCTCCTTAATTCTGTGACTCCAGATCTCCTTGCAAAAATTCATGCACAAATCGTTAAATATGCAATTTGCAGTTTTGTTTTAATAATGATATGGCTCGTCTAAGAATTCAACACAAATAGTAAAAATAAAAAATTACGCAAGTATCCCCGGCAACGGCGCCATTTGATTGATACGAAAAAGTCTATGTTTGTAGTTAACCGCAATCAATAACGGTGTCGCACGTAGCTAGACCGAGATGAGTACGGGTCGTCCTCTGGGAAACGTGAAACCTTTTACTTTTACTTTAGATGTGTTGAGAAAGAGAGGAGGAATAAAGAATTTTATAGAATGGTTTCTAGATCTACGTTAAACAAGAATGTAAAATATAGATCTAGATTATTTTAAAGATGTAATTAATATAATAAGAGAGCTTGTAGGGTTCGTTAGGATTTAGTAGTTATGGACGATTAATTAAAAGTTCCCCTTTTTATCCATTAATAGATTTAGAACTAGAACGACGGTGATGCGTGTAGATTAGGGTTTCTGGAGGAAAAAGGAATCTCACTCTTAACCCTTATCTCGACACGGAACTCCGTTCATATCTAGTCTTTACCAAAACAATCAGTAATCTAATCTCTAATCGTGGTCGGAACTAGAAAAGAATTGCTAGTGCGTCCGATTAGTATGTTAATGATTCTTTTGATAAAGTTCCTAAACTTTATAGGACTTAAAAAGGGTTTAGGGATATTCATCATCCATTAGCCTACCCTAATCCTACGAACCCTAACAAGCGGAGAATTACTCGCACATGTTGGGAGAAGAAGATGAAAAGACAGAGAGGGGAAACATAATGTAAAATGCAAAAGAATTAAATAAAACAACTACCTTTATTAATCAACTTGAACAATCTACACTTTGATTTCTTAGAAAATGATTACAAAGACTAGTTTGCTTCTCGATCTCTTCCAAGGAGGTAGATGAACAGTTGATGATCAGCCTGGATGTGTGAGCCGTCTTGGACTTCGTGATCTCTTCGGCTTGATAACTTTTCCAAGAGGCCCTCGGTGCCCTTTTATAGTGCAAAGCCAGAATCTTTTAGTTGGAAACTTGGTAAAATTCAGCAGAGATTTACTCCACAAAATTTTAGCACACAATCTCTCTAGATTGCCGTGGATCCGCGGCCAACAGGGGGGTTTGGCCGCGGTTCCGCGGCCAATGGTGAGGATCTCTTCACCAATTTTCTTAGGCTCTCTGATTTTGACATTTGGCAATCCTAGGCATCTTTAGAATTCAGAAATCTTCTCTCGGTTGCTTCCAGACTTGGTCTCCAAGTTTTGCTTCTTAATTTGGCAAGTTTTCTTCAACAAATTGATTTGTTTGATAAATTCTGCATAACAACTTGGAAAATTCTGCACAATAATCTCAAATAAGATTTAGTAGACCTAGTTCTATTAGGATTAGGTCAATAATATTTGCATACATTTTTCTACCAAATACTAATTAAAATATATTAACACATGGAAAATGGTGTTTTTACACATAAACCCTCATATGTATAATATATTATAATAAAGTCCTTTTTTAATATGAAAATGGTAGGAAAAATGTAATACAAATGTGCAGTTTTATCAACTGAACAGTATGTTCCGAGGCATATTTACGATATGATACTCCACTTGGGAAACCTTAGGATGTATATATTTTGAGATCTGTGATTCTCTTCGTACCCTTGATTATACGTCCATTTGAGATCCTTGATTCTATTCATTTCCATGATCATACTCTCATTGATAATGTTCCTTCTTATGATCATGTATCCATTCTGGATCTGTCGTTTCCTTTCATGCCCTTGATCTGTTTTCATCGATACACGATTGAGGTTCCTGTCACCCTGTTTGAGCACAGATTGAGCTGCTGCTAGTGATGCGGTCAGGGAGAGCTCGTTTGGTACAAGGGCTGACCATTATGTTTTTGGTGACATGGGAACGTCTCGATGTAGTGTTGTGTTATGACCTCTTGTAGAGGCGAGTGTTTGGTTTTGCACCGGATGATCGGGCTATTGTTAGAGCTGCCCGTTGTGAGAGGACTGTTGATGTACAGCATACCTCCGAGATCGTGATGTCGTCTACAGTGCAGACGGGTTACTGAGATTGATAGGATGTCGCCTCCAGACTTTACGAGCTAAGATCGTTGGAGCTTTCAGGAAGAGACACGACAGATGATAGCTAGCCTACTTTGAGCTGAGAGACGAAGGGTATTCATATTTCATCTAGGCGAAGTTAAAAAGTTCGAACAAATGTCAGAAACCCATTTTTCCAAGTCTAAGTATTCGGAGGAACATGCAAGTAATTCTATGGACCCTCTAAAAGAATGAAACCCTAACTCGACATGATGACCATGGAACCGCTTTTGAACCTTCGGGTTTGCGGCAGTTTAGCGGTGCCATCAGTGAGGCTTGGGTTTGCCCTTCTACGGTTGGTCCAGAGGTACCGTGGTTTGTACCAGATATTTTAGACTATGCTCAGGTGTTGAGCTTTCAGGAAATTTTGGGACCTCGATGACTCGATCGAAAAGTTTGACGTCATCCGGATATTATGTGATAAGAGACCAGTAAGCTGACCAGTTTTGGATAGAGGACCTCACCCAGATGCGTTGTGAGTTGATCGAGAACGGAAGAGTATGGAGTATTCCTCCGAAGGCTGGGGCGAGTTCCCGAGGACGTGTTCGGCTAGATATCTTCTATAGAGCGATGAAGATACCGAGTTTGTGATTTCGAGTCCGTATGAGAGACTCCAGATTGACTGTAGCCGAGAACCTTTGCAGTACGCAGATAGCACGGCGTGACGTCGAAGTGGACGATGATACAGACGAGTGGAGCTAGAGGTTCATGCGAGATGCTGACGAGCTGTTGCTACTCCCCGTCGAGGTTAGAGATCTGATATGCTTACAGAGGCGTTGGGATATGGCCAGTTCCCGAGGAGATGTTAGGCTGAGAACGCAGATGCCCAGAAAACGAGAAAGGATTATGTAAGAGTACAGCCTCCATACAGTTCGGCATAGGCAAGATTGGAAGAGACCCTGAGCAGGTTCTTTCTAGGACACTGCTGCAATGAGATTTGCACCGAGGATCAGATGTGTCACGTGTATTAAGAGGGCCAGAGGCCGACGCCGGAGATGTGCTGCTTTACGAGTGGTCGAGAAAATTGGCCGAGAGATGATCAGAGGAGTGCCAGAGCGGAATCATTTCCGTTAGCACACCGGACTGGGCCGACGAGCCGATGGATTGCGAGATTGGTAATCCACAGAGAAAATGAGGACCCAGAGATAGAAGACGCCAGACCGTGAGCAGGAGGCAAGCAGATGTTCTTGCTCTGCCAGTTTTGGGCGCACCAATATTTTTTTGACATTGTAGAAGGTGTATCTTGATGTCATTTTTTTTGCGAGGCCAGTGCCGGTACTTTGAGGGAGGTTCCCCGTGCTTTCGCACGTACCTAATTAAAATAAAACTCGTTTTCCCAGGGGCGTAACCCCGTTGATACCTTTCTAGACACCTACTTGATCGGCTAATTGTAATGTGTAAAACTCTCCCAGGAGTAATTCTTACTCGCAGCGGGTATCGGGATCTAACTATCTCATATAAGGTATGCAATCTCATTGCAAATTTCAACACTTGAAATTCCCAATAATATTTTTCCCCGAGCGATCTATGACCTTGACAAGGTCAACAAACCATAGACCGCAAGTCAAGTTCAACCCATCATTTCCTGATTGAATTAAACCCACCCGCATGACCCTTGACAAGGTCAACAAGGTCGCACGACTACCCTAACTCAATCGCATCATATGCTTATGCAGATAAGCATAAATAACTACCGCACACTACGCCTTGACAAGGTGAACAAACGCAGCACGAATACTATGAAGTACTTATCTGAAATGACGGAAGGCTACGACAGGTTTTTAAGAAAACCTTTTGCATAATGAACTTGATATCGTCGTAGAATTGAGTGATTTTAAAAATGAGTGTTTTTGAGGCCTTTACTAGTTTTTCTAAAGTGGTCACTCCCGGTGAAGGGATCTCGGCTCTTTCCTTATCGAATAAGGTGCAGGATATTTCACAAATACCGCTATGCAAAGCAAAAACTATAAAAGCAATCAAAAGACAAACCGAGTTTGTAGTATCTGCTAGTTTCGCTAAAGAGGTCACTCCCGGTGAAAGGATCTCGGCTTTTTCCTTATCGAATAAGGTGCTGTATATTCTACAAGGAATACCTCTATACATAGCAAGAACTAGAGCTACTAGTTTTCGAGACAAGTTTCTACAACATCTTTAGATTTCTTTTATTTCATTAATCTCATTAATGAAGTCCCATCATTTTAAGTTACCTAACATCACAGATAAATACAACGTACGCTTATGCCATCCGCATTCGCCTTGATGTCCCCTTGTGCACCGTTAGGTTAGGTAACTAACGACAGAACGGGGCAGTGCTAGCGCGGGTGTAAAACATAAGCAACGTCTATATAATATATCATATATACTATATCCAGTATCTATCTCAACATATCAAATGATCACATCACAGATATCGCAGCAGAAGAAACATATGAAATATTGGATATACTAGGAGGTCCGTGTTTTATTTTTAGCCTGTATAAAACACGGATTCTACGGTCGTGATGAATAGCCAATCCCACACCCCTAGACCCCTACGAGAGCGGCAAGCAACCCTACCAATTCTAGAGTTAGGACACCCGGTCTCGACTCCTCGAGATGGTCTCCCACTAGACCCTAGAACCCAGTTACTTGTGCTCCCCGCCTTGGGTCTATCCTAATGTGGAAAAGTAAATAATATACAATGGTGACATCATCCTCAACCCGGAAGTGCCCCAATAAAAGAATATTACATACAATGAATTTTACATGAATGAAAATGAAAAACTCTCATCTCACATAAAACCCCCGGCTATTCAAAACACGGCGATCCAATATAACATATCAGCAACACATAACATCATATATCATCAACGTAAGTAAATATGCGTATCCCAATTTTCGTTGATGTATAGCAACGAAACCGGCGATACACCACATATTACACTTACGGTCGCAGAAAAAAAAGTGTAAAACTACAACAGTTGGAATCCGCAACCTTGTTAGACATCACATGCCTAACCAAATGAATTCCTTAGACATCGCATGCCTAACATTTATAAACCCTGCATTTTAGTCTCAATATCGAAAACACTTTTCAATATCAAGTCGGCCCGACATTCTGACCCCCGATGCCGTCGACGAAGTGCACTAAGGCGGAACACCACTGCCGCGAGCACCCGAATGGATGCTTTTGGCGATGGGGTTCTCCTACAGTTACTTGGTCGGGGATATGGGGCGTGGCTATCTATTAAGTTTACCCGGCGAGTATCCGCGTACTCTACATGATTGCGACGGATTTTTGATCACATCAAAATCCCGTGGCAACCGATCAACTGAGACTAAACTGCTAGATTTATAACATTCAAATTAGTTATCTCATAACTACATGTGGATTCCAAATATTGTATCACATTACAGAAAAAGTTAGACGACGTTAAATATTCCGATCGAATCAACAAACACCCAAAATTTCCCTATTTGCTCAACACATGAACTTAGTTTAAAAGCATCCATCACATGCCACAGTACCAATGGACCGGCCGTAGAAGGGTCAAACCAACGCCTCACATATGGCAACGCCGAACTATCACAAACCCTAGGGTTTAGAGACGGTTCTGACGGTCACATAATCGAGTTAAGGTTTTCCTTCTTCTAGAGGGTCCACCGCATTACTTGCACGATATTTGAATGTTGTTTAACTAAGGAAAAATCCAACACTTGGAAATTTTCCGGCAGGGGAAAAAGTGAGTTATTAATATCCGTTCGAACTTTTTAACACTGTCTAAACAAACCGAAACAAAGCTAGAATTGCGAATACAAAACACTCCGAATTAGTTAATGCAGTAAATTAACACCACATGCAATTTTAGCAAAAACAAATAATACCTGAAGTACCAAATCCTAGAGATTAGAACACCACCAAAATCTGGAGCTCAAATGCCACATAGGGGCTGGCCAGCTCGGAAATCCTAGCCATGTGCTCAGCCAAAATCCGAGCACATGGGTCCAGGTTTGGGCTATGTTCACTATGTATCATATACATGATTCTACAATTGTTTGGAAAATTTTTAGAGCTCATTTTAAAATCGACAGAAACTAAGGTTTTGCATCGGGTGTTTCGGAGTTGTTTCGGTTTCGTAATCCTACATTTATTCGTTTAATTCTCTAGCTAGGCTCTGATACCACTGTTGGGATACCTACAACGGCAGCAAGGTTTCGGGTGGCATCTCTCATGCTAATTTCAAAATTTTCCATTATAGATAACCCTAAACCTAGATCATTAACTAGAGAATCAAACAATACAAGCATGTTAACACTTTAATATCTAAGAGTTAGGGATTACAACCTTTGTAGTCCGTTCCTTCGCTTCATAAGCTCCGAGTTGAGGTCCCTTCGCTGCGATCATCAAGTACCCGGACTCTAGAGAGGCTTCATGAAGAGAATGATGCAACCTTGCTTCTAATCTTCAAAAACTAAGATGATCTACCTTGAAGAAACACTAACCCAAGCTCTCACTTCACTAATCAAGTATTATTGAAGCAAACACCCTAATCTAAGTGGCTAGAATAGATGAGGATGATGAAGTAGGAATTTTTCTCTATTTTATTTTCAATTTCTCACAGAACATCCATCACAAATGAAAAGCTAGAAAGCTTTTGGAGTGAGCGAGAAGAAGATGAAGTTATGATGAATGAATTATTATTGAGCTTAGAATGCAACCATGGTTTAATATGTGTCATGGCTAACTCATATAGAGAATAAACCATAGGCTAGGGTTAAATTTAGGTTCACAAATATTAAGGATAAAACAAAGAGGGTGGACAAAGTCAAAGGATCATGAAACTTCCTCAAAACTTATCCAAAAGAAAATGAATTATCCATAATAAAATGTTAACCCTAATTTAAAACCCTAGCATGGTTTAAACTCTAAACCCTAGTTGCATTTGTAACCCTAACATGTTATAATATTATATATCACATATACAATATTTTGTAACAAAAGAAACTAATACAATTAACATATATCACATATATATCAATGTATCATCATGTGAGAAAAAGAATCTTTAAGTGAGCTTATATTAGTTAATATAATGTAATATATCAAATATATAATTATACATTAAATTATCGAATTAACCCTTGATCCGATAATCCGGCTATTATCAAATAACCGACTAATATAATCTATATCAGTTCATCGAATCAACACTTGATCCGATGACCCGGCTATATCACATATACCCGGCCGATATCACATATCGCGAGAATCGAATACAGTATCACATACACATATTATTCTCGGTCCTGCACATATCACATATGTGCTCCTACTCCGTTTTTCCTGAGCCACGAAACCTCTGTGTAGGACTCTAAAGAATCGTCATTACGCCGACAGTAGGTGATGATCATATCAAACACCCACAAGCTGCAAGCGGTCAGCTAAACGTAATAGCCACCCAGGTATTGAGCGATCAGAAGATCAACAAGCAAGACTGTACATTCTCCTGTGAATCCAATCAGTAACACTCCCATACAGTCCGGTCTCTTCGTCTGATATGTCGCATATCTAGTCTAGGGGTGGTAAACGTCAGACCCTAGTAACCGATAAGTCGTGTCGATATGAGGTCCATAACGGTTTGAGAAAATACTGATAACACTTACCAGTAAATCTCAGCAACCCTGGCCAGGGATTTCCAGTTATAGCCAATCAAACACAGCGCAACATCAACTCCCGATACCGGGAGAGACAAAACCCCTCCTAACGCTCATTGCCTCCATATGATTCGGGATTGTACCCAAAAGCCACCGTTTTGCACGTTCTCTTGAACGTGGTAAGGTGGAAATCAAAGCACAGTGGGAATCACACAAGACTCTATGACAATCTCGGGTCTACAGACTAACCTGTACCAGTGTCACCAGAGAACTGCCATCTGACGTAAGGTATAAAACCATCTGTGAGTTCTCGGCGGGTCCGTCCAGTGTACCCAGTCTCCACTGAGCACCCGTATACTATCTCTGATGTCAAACACCAATGGATATAGGATCATCCATCGCCCATCTACATGGGTCAAGAAGCTATACATTAGTCTACTCTGGTATATCGATGCCCTGTCTCGATACACCTACGTCTAGGAACATTTGAAGGATGTACTTAGTGACTACACTGTCCCCACTAGTATGATCTACATCATAATCTTGGTAGTCAAGTACTCATCCTAAGGGCTTTATCAACATGTAATATAGAGACAATCATAGTACATGTTAAGATAAAGAGCAACCAGATAGCATACTATCGTGTCGAGCAAGAAAGTCCTCCATATATATGTCCAAGCATCCACTACAATATACATCGTATATACAATAATGGCCTCTAGGGCATACATATCACTAACACTGAGTCACCTGTTCTACTGGCATCGTAAAAAGGGAGGCCGCTTGAGGCCTATAGGTCACTCCTCCAGCAAGGACAGAGTGGGAGTTGTTGCAGTTGTTGCAGTTAGTGCAGTTGAAAACCATTGATCTTCCGTTTTCTGCACGGAGAAAGACACCAAATCTTAGTACCTCGAATCCAGGGGCAACCATAGCAAACCACGATTCATTCATGAAACACGACACACGAAGTGTGGAGTGGAAAGAGGAAAAGGTCCCACCGGGCGTGCCAGAATCTGTTCTCCGTCGAAAGACGCGACCGGGACGTTGGGACATCTGGCCTGAATTTTGGGGGAAGATGCTATTTGGTTTTATCCGTCCACCTCTTCGAAGATGCCAAGTTGATTTATGGCACCATGTATCGAAGGTTTATACGGATGCGGCCGATGCAGCAGACTTCGTCAGAACATTGTGAGGGGTTTTTGATTGTGGGGACGCTCTTCCCTGCAGGCGCAAGCCCCTGCAGTTAATTACGCTACCGCATCGCGGTAGCAACTTTCTCCTTCTCCAGATGGTCACTTCGTGTCGTGTGTGTTTGTTTTACTTTTGGTTGCCCGTGGATTGTATACGGAGACTAATTTATGTTGTCGCCCGTAGGGCGTGGATTAATCCAAATACGTATTTTCTTAGATTTGAGTTTGGGTTGGGTTTAAGGATTGTTAATCTCATTTGAGACTAAGATCAACTTAAACGTTTGTTAAGGATAAGTTAGTCTAATTTTAGACTAAGATCTATTTAACAAGATCATTTAGATCCAACAAAAGAGCATTTGGGCTCGATTGTTTTAGTTTAAGGACGTTACGGTCCATAAGTCTAAGGACGTCATAGTCCGTGGAGTTTAAAGACATCATATTCTGTAAAGTGTAAAGACATCATAGTCTATGAGTTTAAGGACCTCACAGTCCATGGTAGTTTAGAGACATCATAGTCTGTAAAGTTTAAGGACATCATAGTCCATAAGTTTAAGGACCCCACAGTCCGTGGAATATTTGGTTGTCGGGACCCGTCACCTCTCTGAAGACGTTGAAGGATTACAACGACACATATCAGAGGAGTGAAGAGATGTACCCTTGAACCAAATATTGGTTGGGAGATCTGTAGTCCAATTTGGGACTAAGATCAAAGATTTATGAGCATATGGGCTCATTTAATCGGAATTAGGAATCTGTGGCCAACTTGGACTCGACCCATTCAGTTAAAATGTTGGACATTTAATTAGGCTCAGTCCTTTTTCATTTAACAATGCTGAGTATTGGTTTGGGTTCTGACAACCGTTTTTGTCCTTTATTAAGTGTTGAACACTCATCATAACTCTGGGGCTTTATTTAAAGAACAGTTTATGTTCCTTCAGTGCACACGTGGAGCGCTTGGCGCTGAGTGTCAGTCAATGAGCGCAGAGCGCTTCTGTTAGGTAGCGCACACGTGAGGAGAACGTGGCGCGCTTGGCGCTGAGCGCCAGTCAATGCACAGAACGCTTCCGTTAAGTAGCGCACACGTGAGGAGCACGTGGCGCGCTTGGCGTTGAGCGTCAGTCAATGAGCGCAGAGCACTTCTGTTAAGTAGCGCACACGTGAGGAGCATGTGGCGCGCTTGGCGCTGGGTGCCAGTCAATGAGCGCAGAGCGCTTCTGTTAAGTAGCGCACACATGAGGAGCACGTGGCGCGCTTGGCGCTGGTCACCAGATTTGCAGTGCTAAGGCCCTTCTGATCAATTTTGTGATCTGAGAAATAAGTTCTCACTTACAAGAGACTTTGTCTCATGGTTCTAAGAACAAATTTCTTATTTTTATAGGAGATGTTACAATCTCTTCTATTTTCTTTTGTGAATGACTTTGTCTTTGTAGATCTATGATCTGAAGAAAATGAAATTCTTCTCCCTTCCTTTTTATGATGAGATGCTATGATCTCTTTTGTGAAAGATCTCTGTCTTATAGATCTATGATCTTGAAGAAAAATTAGGTTCTTCTTCCTTGATGAGATGTTTCTATCTCTCTGTTTTTACCATGAAGAAAAGTTCTTCTTCTCAGAACTTGCTCTTTTCTTTGAAATTTCTCAAAGCTTGTGTGTGTGTGGGGGGGGGGGGGTTCCTCTCTATATGAAACTTATGGGGAGTTTTTTCCGATCTCAGACTTGAAGTCTTGGGGCCTTTATATAGGGTATGCTAATTTGTTGAATCAGTTAAGGAGATCTTTTCTCTAATTGATTTGGGGATGTTTCCCCCGTTGGATCTTCGATCCAAGGGCTTCTGTTTTATAGAAGATGATCTTCTTGTTTTTAACAAGATTGGGAAAATCTTTTCCCATACAGAACTTATTCTGTGTCTTGGTGATTTTTTAATCACCATTGGATCTTTGATCCAACGGTGCTCTAATTTACAAAGCACAATCTTTCATGTTTGAAAAGATTTAGAGGAGTATTTTCTTAACAAAATTTTATTCTGATAATTTGATGATTTATCATTTTTGTTGGATCTTTGATCCAACGGTGGAGAATATTTAGTTCTAGCGCTTGGCGCTCTTGTGCCTTGCACGTAAGCGCTGCCTCAGAGTTTTTGACTCTCAGCGCTGGCGCACTTGGCGTGAGCGCGCTCGTGCTTTGCACGTGAGCGCTGCTTCAAAGCACTGGCGCTCTTGGCACTAGCGCACTCGTGCTTTGCACGTGAGCGCTGCTTCTGAGCGCTGGGCACCATTGCACTCATGCTTTGCACGTGAGCGCTGGTTCAGAGTACTGGCGCTCTTGGCGCGAGCGCACTCGTGCTTTGTACGTGAGCGCTGCTTCAGAGCGCTGGCGCTCTTGGCGCGAGCGCACTCGTGCTTTGCACGTGAGCGCTGCTTCATTTCAAATTTTAAAATTTGAACAGAGCTTTGCTTTGATTGGGGGAAACAGTCATATCTCACTTTATAAAATAAACGTACAGATATATCAGTTTGAAATTGGTGCATAACCACGGATGTTCAAAACCAAATATTTGCCATCAGGCAAAAACCAGATGATTTCCTCAAATATCACCAATTACAACGAATTCCGATATAATGAGGATCTAATCACACAATTTCCAATATCTTACTCCCACTCACCATCCGTAACACTTCACAGATGTGAGAAACAAATCTGGTAAATACATACCCTGGAGTTAGAATCCAATTGGGAAAATAGTTTTCAATTAACATTGCACAGTAAATCTGAAACATGAAAATATTTCAAGGGGTTAACTGGTATTCCTAGTAACGCCTCTTCCACTATCATGATACATGACAGTAACCATATACTTACCTGCCCTCACTCCAATCCCTTTATTATGTCTTTACTTATTACCTTCTGTACACCTCTTTTAGGCTAATTGGTTTTCTTCCTTTCCTATCCTTCGGCACCAACCTAAAGTTTGGAAGAAGACTATCCAATAAGCGTAACAGGTGTACTCTCCTTATGCCAGGAGCCCTCGCAATCTGAGAGAAGGTAACGGGAAAAGACATCTGAATAATCCTATTCAATTTCTCCTGAACTGGAAACCATCCTCGAATCTGGAACGAATTCCTTCGAGTTCGTATGTAACTATACGACGGCATGTCCAAGCATTATGGATGTTCGTAGTGATACAAAGTGTTCTGGAGAAATCCAAAGTGGATGTGGGAGTGGCAGGGGTATACACGGTTTTGTCATGAATGATAGCAGTCGCAATTTTCTTTGCCGTTATTCTATTCCCTTTATATGTCTTTACTTGTTATCTTTTGTACACCACATTTAGGCTAATTGGTTTTTTTCCTTCCCCACCTTTCGGCATCTGCCTATGGTTTGGAGGAAGACTATCCAATAAGCTCAATAGGTGTACCATTTCCTAATCCTAGGAGCCCTCACAACCTGAGAGAAGGTAAAGGGAAAAGGCAACCGAATAATCCTATTCAATCTCTCCCGAACCAGAATCCATCATCGAATCTGGAATAAGTTCCTTTGAGTTCGTATGTAAGTATACGATGGATTTATCCAATAGGAGTGGATGTTCGTAGTGATATGGGGTGTTATGGAGAAATGCAAAGGTGATATAGAAGTGGCAATGATATATGCGACACCATGTCATTCCAAAAGCCAAAGTGTTTTAAGAAGGTTCGGTTAACTTGGTTCATGAGTTTTAGTCAAAGGACGGGCCATGGTCGCTGCCAGAGAGAGAGAGAAAAGAAACACTCAGCGTGCACTCTAACCTAGATTAGAATGGTTAATCACTTTATCTAATAATGAGGGCTCCCACTGTTTCCTCGAATTTTCCTCCAAACCCAAAAGGAGAATCAGTCGGATTCATCTAAAATCACCCGAGGAGTAATCATACTCATCAGTGGGAATCGGGATTCCACCATCATCGCATGATAACTTGATGGAAGCCACTCAAGTCACCACACTCCAGAAGGTATGCGCATGCCTGGCAAGTTTCCTATATGTTTGAAAATCTCGATGTGTGTTTTTACCCCTGGGACCCAAGTGACCTTGACAATGCCAACATATCAAAGAGTCCTAGTCAAGTTCAACCCGTCATTATCTTGACTGCGTTAAACCCACCCGTACGAGTCCTTGACAATGCCAACATAACCGTATGACTGTCCTAACCAATCCACATATCCATGCGACAGAAAAGCATTACAGAGCTACCGAACACTATGCCTCAGCAATGCACGACATACGTAGCATAAATACTAAGCACTACTAATCTGAAATGATGGAGGGCTATGGCTGGTTTTTGGCGAAAAACCTTTAATGTAATGAACTTGATATCGTTGAAGGAACCGAGTGGTTTTACGAATATATAGTGGCGCGAACTTTTGCTGAAGAGGTCACTCCCGGTTAAGGGATCTTGGCTCTTTCCTCGTCGAATGAGGTGCATGATATTCCAAACTGAATACCATAATGCAAAGAAAAAGGAAACGACTATAGTGATGTTATTACGTTGACGCAAACTCTTACTCAAGGGGTCACTCCCGATGAAGGGATCTCGGCCCTTGCCTCATCGAATGAGGTGCATGATATTCATAACCGAATACCACTGTGCAAAGAAAAAGAGAACGTCTGTAATGTCAGTTTAAAAAACTTGGTTCCAACAACATCATATAGGTTTGTTTTATCCTTGCATTGATAAGAATCAATACAGTCCCATCAATTAACATATCACACCAGATAAAAGAACGAAAATAAAATGTACGTATATGCCATCCGCATTCGCCACAGGGTCTCGTCATCACTCGTTAGGTTACTTAACTAACGACAGAGCGAGGACTGGACTAGCGCGGGTGCAAAACATATACAACATCTACTAGTATATATAAAAATATATATAACAATCGTCCCATGCATGATATAAAGTAACATCACAGAAGCATCATAGAAGCAACACAGAATGGTGGATAATTTTGGAGCCCCGGATTTCACTTGAGCCTCAAATGAGACCCAACGTTCCCCTGTCGTGTGGATAGCCTGTGCAATGAAAACCTAGACTCCTATGAGTGCGGAAAGTTACCCGCCAATCCCAGAAATGAGGCAACCCTAATCAACAACGTGAATGGGCCACCCAGCACTTCACGGAATCCAGTAACTTGGGCACCCCTTCGTAGGTCAACCTATACCCCCTACGAGTGCGGCGAATAGCCCGCAAATTCTAGATTAAGGTCCCCTCCGTTTCAATGCCATGAGATGCGGACCTGTTGCCCTCTAGAACCCGGCTATTTGTGCACTCCACCGTGGGGTAATCCTAGTATAGAAAAGAAAAAAATATGTACAGGGGTGACATCGACCTCAACCCGGTTATGCCCCAAACAAATAATATACAAACTGGCAGTGACAACAATCCACATGTCGGACGCTCTCCCCGCAATATCAAATGTACAAATGAAACCAAACAGTACTATCATTGCACCCAAGCTATCCACCACGACGATCCAACCACAATACAGCACAACACAGAATATCAACGTGAATGTCACGTTCGCAAACTCGTCTAAAAGAACATATAGCAATTAGACGTGTTATACCGCTCGAATGACATTCACGGTCGCAGATAGTCATGCATGTACTATGAACATTTAAACAGTGTTAAATTGTCGACTTCGAAACACCCTGAATTGCTCCTGAAGAAAAAATAACATAATATCCAAAATGGGAAAAACAAGCAATACCACTGAACCAATATTCCAGAGACTAGACCGCACAGAAAACACGAAGTCCCAACTCATGAAATAGGCCGGCCAGCTCGGAATTTTTGCACATGTGGTCGGTCCAAAACGGGTGGAATGGGTTCGTATTTGGGGAGTGTTCTAGTGGTCGACATAGTAGTCTTCTGCAGTTGCTAAAATTTTTTTTTGAAGACTCTGAAAATTCGACAGAAATTGAAGTATGCAGTGCACTGTTTCGGGGTTGTTTCGGTTTTGATACTCTAACATCATCTAAACTAGCTAGCTAAGGGTTTAAGGGTTGGCTCTGATATCATGTTGGGTTACAGCAGCGCCCCGGCTATCAAACCGTGGCCAAATGTGGAACAAAAATTTACTAAACTGGCGCTACCATTACCCGATGCCCGGATCTACCCTAAACCCTATACTTGCATGCAAATAAAAGGAGTTAGGAATGGCTATACCGAGTTGATCAGTGTCCTTCGGTCTTCAACCATCTTCCCAAGCTCCTAGAGGCTACTTGATCAAGCTTGGTCGCCAGTCTCCCTCCATCGATGACGATCCACCCGAGAGATGTAGTTGTGGCTCTAGCTTCACATAATGGATGCAAGTGAAGCAACTAGAGTGTTTAGGATGCTACTCTAGAAGTGTATGTAATCCAAGTGTTGGTCTATCTCATCTCACCTCCTCTCATGATTCTCAACACATGAGAGGATTGAGAGGAGGTGGTGAATGAAGGTGGAGGCAACCATGGAAAATCAAGAGAGGAGTAAAGCACAAATGGTGATGAGAACAAAGCATGCTCAAGAGAAAACCAACCATCTCAAAATAATGAAGTTCTCATGAGAGAGAAAATCAAGCATGCTATGTTTTGTAAAACAATATCTTTCATTTTAAAATACCACCCATACTTGAATAGTATGCACAAATGAATTAAAAATTCATTTGTGCACACTATGCAAGCATGGTCACCACCATACTCCCTATTTTCCAATTTCTACCTTATTTACCATTTTCCAAAAAATGGTCAAATCCAAAAATGAGGTGGCCACCTTCTAGAATGTTTTCCGGATAAAATAAGGATTACATTCTACTGTATATACATACCTGCATTTGTACCGAAATACGAATACCCAAAGAGATAGAATAACATAAAGAACATAATACTAGAATATACATATCGAAATACATATACGTAAATTATTAAATCAATACCTGATTTAATAATCCGGCTCAAACCCGAGCTGGCTAGTATTATCAACTGTCCGATCGAAAGTCCGGGTATAAAGTACATCAATCGATCGGAACCCTGCACGTATCCAATATGGCTACTACATCATTTTGCCCGAACCAGGGAAACCCTCTGTGTGGGACTCTAAAGACTCGTTAATACGCTGGCAGTGGGTTTAACCATAAGCAAGTCAGCGGCACTAGCTGTACGTAACGACTATCCAGGTATTGAGCGAAAGGGAGGTCGACGAGCAAACTCATCCTGAACCACTACTGAACCTGACAGTGACAATATCCGTACAATCCGGTCTGTTCGTCTAAGAGTATCACATATCGAGTCTAGGGGGTGGATAAAGTCAGACCCCTAATAACGCGATAATTCGTGTCGGTATGAAACCCATCACCACATGAGAAACTACTGATCCTAGATCAGTAATTCTCGACTACCTTGGGAACTGCTATCTGACAATAGGTATAGTACCAACTAGCAGGTTCCCGGCGAGTCCGTCCAGTGTACTTATAACCCAATGATCACCTGTATACTATCTTAGGTGAACAAACTAACACCAATGGCTTGTGAGACCTGGCCACCGCCCCTCGTCGGGGTCTCGATCAGTATATACTAGTCTACTTTGGAGTATCGATGCCCAGTCTCAAAACTCCCATGACTAGGGACATTTAAGGATGTGCTTATAGACCACCAGCTCCCACGTATATGATCGCCATCATAATGCCGGTAGCCAAGCAAGAATCCTATGGGCTCTATCAATATGTAATAGAGATGATAAAGACAAACCAGATAGCATACTATAATATCGAGTAAGACTTTTCTACCAGTATATGTCCTCCCTCAATTATCATAATCACATACCTGCGAGTACGATAATTGCCTTGAGGGAACTATAGCCAATACAAACTACTCGGATCTTTAGCACTATATTTCGCAATCACCTTAACTTTGAATTTAAACTTTGCTCCACACGATCGCAGTTCGCAAATCCGTCAAAATCTGCAAATGTCGGAAAAACGGATTTTTAGTGTGAAAAAGTGATATGAATGCCCAAACTCCCGGACACACAAAATAAAAAAATCAAACAATAAAATTGGGACAATAATAGGACACTGGAGTAGAGAACAAAATTTGGGAGCAAAATGAGGAGGAATGGCCGACGGCACCCGACTTTAGGGGGAAGTCGCCGAGCTACCGAACACTATAGATCTTTATCCCCAGAATGTAGGAGGCATCACCTAGATCTTTCATGGAGAACTTTTGTGATAAGAAGAGCTTGACCGAGTGTAGCATAGGAACATCATTTCTTATCAAGAGTATGTCATCCACGTACAATACGAGGAAGACAATCTGACTCTCTACAACCTTTTTGTATATACAAGGTTCATCTACGTTTTTGATGAAGTCAAACTCTTTGACTGCCACATCAAAACAGATGTTCCAGCTCAGCGATACCTGCTTTAATCCATATATTGATTTAAGCAGCTTTCACACCTTTCCGCTGCTCCCACTGTCTACGATGCCCTCTGACCGTGTCATGTACACGCTCTCTCTTCTAAACCACCATTTAGAAAAGCGGTCTTGACGTCCATCTTCCAGACTTCGTAGTCATGGTATGCAGCAAAGACAAGTAGGATCCTGATGGACTTAAGCATAGCCACTGGAGAAAAGGTTTCATCATAGTCGACACCTGGTCGTTGACGAAAACCTTTTGCTACAAGTCTAGCTTTGAAGGTCTCAACCTTTCCATCTACATCAATTTTCTTCTTGAAGATCCACTTGCTCCCAATGGGTTTTACCCTTCAGGAGAAACTTCCAAAGTCCATACTTTGTTGGTGTACATGGATTCTATCTCAGATCGCATAGCATCCAGCCATTTCACAGAGTCCCCACTTGTGATGGCCTGCTCAAAACTAGTTGGGTCATCATCTTCCATGATGCAATCCCCGCTCCCACCATCTATGAGAAAACCGTAGTATCTCTCAGGTGGATGAGGAACCCTACTAGATCTGTGGAGTGGCTGAGGTTTGTTGGGGACTATTGAATCCTCCGGTTCTACCAAATCTTCAGTTATAGTTTGTGTAGCTGGAACTTCTTCCACTTCTACCTTATCACCACTAATTTCTTTTACAAGAAATTCTTTTTCTAAAAGGTAGCATATTAAGAAACAAACACTTTTTGTTCCTCGGTGCGGTAGAAGATATATCCATATGAATTCTTTGGATATCCCACAAACTTGCACAAAACAGGCCTTGTCTCGAGCTTGTCCGGATTTTTCTTTTTAATATAGGCCGGACAACCCCATATCTTAACTCGTTTAAGAGATGGTCTCTTTCCATACCATATCTCATATGGAGTGGTAGGCATGGATTTGGTCGGAACCCTATTCAATAGGTATGTAGCTGTCTCAAGTGCATAACCCCAAAAGGAGATAGGTAATTCAGCAACACTCATCATAGAGCGCACCATATCTAATAGGGTGCGATTCCTCCGCTCCGATACACCATTGTGCTGTGGTGTATATGGAGGAGTAAGCAGAGAGAGAATCCCATTCTCTTTTAAATAGTCTCGGAATTCCATGCTCAAGTATTCTCTTCCCCGATCAGATCGAAGGATTTTAATACTTTTACCCATCTGGTTCTCTATTTCGCACTTATATTCCCTGATTTCTCAAAAGCTTCAGATTTGTATTTCAACAAGAACACATGTCCGAATCTTGAGAGATCAACGGTGAATGTAATAAAGTACGAGTAACCATTCCTGATATGTATAGACATAGGACCGCATACATCACTATGTATCAGTCCTAAGAGTTCAGTAGCTCTTTCTCCGTATCAAATAAACTGAGTTTTGGTCATCTTGCCTTTGAGACATGACTGGCAAGTTTCATAAGATATAAATTCGAACAGATTCAAATATCCATCTTTATGCAACCTCGCTAGTCTGGCCTTATTGATATGGCCAAGTCTATGTTCCCTAATTAAAAATCAGGAAGAGCTTCAGAAGAGGCATCACGTGCTCACACGTGACCAGTAGTCACGTGTCGACACGTGATGGTTAAGCAGCGGCCAGAAAACAGAGCACAGAAGAAGAGAAGCCCACTCAAGGGGTCACGTGCTTACACGTGACAAGGGGTCACATGCTTACACGTGACCAGGGGTCACGTGCTCACACGTGACCAACGGTCACGTGGCCACACGTGACCGGCTTTAAGAGCCTCATTTAACAGAATTAAATCCTGAGGATAGATCCTTCAAATCTTTCCAAAATGGAGAAGAATTATTTGAAACCGTTGGATTAAAAATCCGAGAGTGATTAAATATCACCAATGTATGGAAAAATCTTGGACATGGAAAGATTTCCCCCTAAATCCAACCGAAATAACAAAGAGATATCTTTGGATTTAAAATCCAACGGTGAATAAAATTCACCCAATAATCTAAAGGCCCAGATTAATGATGAAGATAAATCAAATCTCTCAATAAACAAATGAAATCTTTCAATGAAAGATTCACTAAAACAGATTGATTCTTTTCCTTCTACTATAAATAGGAGCCAAGAAAAGAAGAGGGGGGACTTTTGGACTTTGGACCTTTTCTTTTGATACACAGAGAGAGAGAGATATAGAGCCTTTGATTCTTTGCAAAAGGAAAATCTTAGGTAAGAAAAGAAAAGGGAGGCTTCAGAAGAGAATTTAATTCTAAAAAGAGTTTAACTCTTATATAAAAAGAAAAGAACTTAGTTCTTTCTATGGTGGAGGATCTGCAAAGTGCACATCTCCCCATGAATTAAGAATTTAATTCTCATTGGGTTGGGATCCTGCCATGCAGATCTAAAACACAGAAGAGGAACTGAGTTTTGAGAATTTAATTCTCACAGAGTTATACGAATTTAATTGCTTTGAGATAAAATTAGGGTTTAACCCTATGTTATAGGAATTTAATTCCTTCAAAATGGACAGAACCAGGGTTGAACCCTAATTGAGAACTTAATTCTCTCAAACTCACAGGAATTTAATTCCCTTAAAGAAAAAAAAGAATTAGGGTTTCACCCTATACCAGAATCTAATTCTTTACAGAAAAGAAATTAGGGTTTAACCCTATATAAGAATATAATTCTTCAGAAGAAAACAGGAATGTGATTCCTTTAAAGTTTATTGCTAGGGTTTGACCCTATGAAGAATTTAATTCTTAAAAAATGAACAGATCTTTAAAACATGCAAAGAGTCAGAGTCACGTGCTACCACGTGACCCCTGCAAAGATCCATAGAAAAGAACTTGAGTCAGAGTCATGTGCTACCACGTGACCCCTGCAAAGATCCATAGAAAAGAACTTTGAGGCAATGCCTCACGTGCCCCACGTGACCCCTAAAGCACACAGAGAAAAGGCAGAAGAAACAGAAAAGAGCTGTAGGGCGCTCTCACGTGCTACCACGTGACCCCTTGGCTGAAGCTTTAACAGACAAACACCTAAATTCCCATCACGTGACAGCACGTGATACTTCAAAGTATTCAATACTTTTGACTGAATAAAACAAGAGGAATCAGGGCGCCCTCATGTGTCCACACGTGACTCCTCTCTCCTTAATTTTTAACACTAATCTGGAGATTTTGTCCCCAGTGTTTAACACTGATTTTCTTAGTGTTTAACACTAATTGGAAAACTCTATTTGCAGTGTTTAACACTGATTCGCTTAGTGTTTAACATTAATTTGAAAACTCTGTTTCCAGTGTTTAACACTGATTTGCTTTAGTGTTTAACACTAATTTGAAATCTCGGTTTGCAGTGTTTAACACTGATTTGCCTTAGTGTTTAACACTAATTTGAAAACCCTGTTGCTAGTGTTCAACATTGGTTATCTTTTAGTGTTTAACACTAACTTGTTAATCTTATTCCCAGTGTTCAACACTGTTGGTCTCTAGTGTTTAACACTAGCTTTAGCCCAATTGGCTAAGTTTCCAGAGGCAAAGCCTCTCCTTCAATAGACCAACAGAGGGTCAATATTAAACATGATTGGACTTAGCCCAAGAAGGCCATAAGTCCTCAATTCAAACTTAACTGGGCCAATGGGCTTATAATATAATTAATTGGTCTTGGTTCCAAATTAGGCCAAAGACCATTTAATCTACCTTGGTTTAAGGGTACATCTCTTCACTCCTTTAATTTTTGGCGTTGTAATTCCTCAATGTCTTCAAAGAGGTGACGGGTCCCGATGACCACACATTGATATGGACTGTGGGGTCCTTAAACTCACGGACTATGACGTCCTTAACCTTGACCGTAATGTCTTAAAACTAACGCCGGACTGTGGGGTCCTTAAACCCTCGGACTATGACGTCCTTAACCTTGACCGTGACGTCTTAAAACTAACAACGGACTATGACGTCCTTAACCTTGACTGCGATGTCTTAAAACTAACATCGGACTATGGAGTCCTTAAATTCACGGACTACGACGTCCTTAACCTTGACCGCAGTGTCTTACAAACTAACACTGGAACACAATGTCCTTAAACTACCTATTGACCGCAATGTCACTAAACTAAACAACAGGGCTCCCTTAATCGCTCTCTTGTCGGATCTAAACGATCCCGTTAAGTTGATCTTAGTCTAAAACTAGACTAACGTATCCTTAAAAAACGTTTAAGTTGGTCTTAGTCTCAAATGAGACTAACGTATCCTTAAACCTAAACCCCCAAACCCAAATCTAAGATAATACGGATTTGGACTAGTCTGCGCCCTACGGGCGACGACATAACTCAGTCTTCCTATACAATCCACGGGCAACCAAACACAAAATAAACACACACGACACGAAGTGATCATCTGGAGAAGGAGAAAGTTGTTACCGCAACGCGGTAGTGTAATTAACTGCAGGGGCTTGCGCCTGCAAGGAAAAGCGTCCCCACAATCAAAAACCCCTCAAGCGAGGGGGAATCTGACGAAGTCTGCTACATCGGACGCATCCGTTTAAACCTTCGATACATGGTGCCATAAATCAACTTGGCATCTTCGAAGAGGTAAACGAATAGCACCAATTAGCATCTGCCCCGAATTTCAGGCAAGATGTCAGTCTTGGCCATCTTTCGGAGGGGAACAGATTCTGGCACGCCCGGTGGGACCTTTTACGTTTTCCACTCCACACTTCGTGTGTCGTGATTCGCGAACCAATCACGGTTCGCTAATGGTTGCCCTTGGGTTTCGAGGTACTAAGATTTGGCGTCTCGTTTGCTGCAGAAATCAAGCGTCAATGGCCTCCAACTGCTCGAGCTGCTCAAAATGCAAGTGCAACCAACGCTCCGCCTCACCGGGAGGTATAGCCTATAGGCCTCAAGCGGCCTCCATCCTTGCCATGCCGGTGGAAAAGGTGACCCAGGCTACCACGGGTCTATTTTTTGGGACCATGCTCCCACCTGCAAGCTTCACCATACCAATGCCCGCACCGGAAGCAAACAAGAAGTCGGTCTTCGATCGGCTCACTGCTACAACGGCCCCTTTCAACGGGTCGTCCAATATCAAACCGGCAGCCTCTGTCTTTGCCAGGCTGAGCCAGAACCCTGATAGGCCTGCCAAGAAGCCCATGATCCCTGAAATAGCCGTCCTGAGGAAGACAGCCACCCCTGCTCCAGAAGTCGTCAAGGCGGCTTCTCCTGTTAAAGAGTTAGTCTTTTCAAGGCTGACTATTCCGGCTCCTGCTCCTGCTCGAGGATCTGTCTTTGACAGATTGAACATCGCTACTCAAAGGAAAACATCAGTCTTTAAGAGGCTGACACCAGCGGCACCTCATTCGGACAAGGGGCAAGAAGAAGCTGTCTCTATCGCCGAGCCAGTCCCGACGGCTCGTCATGCTCGACGTCGCCACTGGCGCCGAGTAAGGAAGGCCGGGGGCAACTCCTCCTCTGGGCTAACTCCACCCGCTCCAATGGTGGAAGTTAATGCCGCTGTTCCAACTGGGAACAGCTTTGAACCACTTAGGAGGATACGCAAGAACTCTCCAACTGCTACGCTAAAAAGATCTCCTCCACCTGCGGAGAGGGTTACAGAAGCGAAGCCGGAGCAGCCTCCTCAACGGCTTTCCTCCAAGATTTACAAGGTCTGGCAGAGGGTTCAAGATTCCGTAATCGACCAAGATCACTCTCGCCGGCAGAAGAAGATGAAAGTTCAGGAAGGAAAGAGCCGTCCTGTCAAACAACAAAGGACGACAACCGCTTAGGTGCCTGCTGCAACGGCTCCCTCCACGTTGACTACTCAAAAGAGAGGAAGGTCGGAGAAGGCCCCCACACCTACAGCTAATGTCAAAGACAGTAAGCCTAAACACCCAAAGTCTGGGGGCATGATGGTACACACTGTCTACATGGCGTCTGGTAAAGAGGACAGCCGTACATCTACGGGTCATAGACCGCTTACACGGTTAGTGACCAAAGCTCAAGAGCAGCAGCAAAAGCTCCAAGAAATGATGACCGCGATGGCCGCACTCACTGGGCCAAAAGAAAGTCCCGAAGTATCCTTGAATCAACGTCAGGAGCAAGAAACCGACGCCGAATTCCTTCGGAGAATACTGGAAAAGAAGGATAAAGAGGCTGCGGAACAAGCAGCCAATATACAACGAATGGCCCTTCTGTTCCAGGATATGGTGGGTATGATGATACAGCCGGATCCTCCTGCTGAAGATCCTCCAATCGTCCTTGAAGATGACAGGGGAGAAACCTCAAATCCTCCACCGGCTCTGTCAACAGCCAAAGAAGAGACAATCTCCAAAGCTGACCTTGATGAATATATAGCTCAACAGATACGGATTCATCAGGCAACTGAAGCAGCCGGCCAAGTCGTCAAAACGGGGCGACCATATCCGAGCTGGTATGATCAGATCAAATACCCGCCGGGCTATACAATACCGAAATTTCATGTCTAGAAGGGGACAGGAAATCCCCATCAACATGTTGCCCAGTTCAGGGCACTTTGCGGCAACACCGGCGGTGATGATAAATTGTTGCTTCGCCAGTTCGTCGGTAGCTTGTCAGAAACGGCGTTCGAATGGTACTTTGAGCTCCTGAACGACTCCGTCAAAACATTTGCGGAGATGGAGCTGCTATTTACGCAGCGATTCGCGAGCGCCAGCAAACGCACTCCGATAACGGCATTGATTAATGCCAGGGTGAAACCAGGTGAGACATGGGTCCAGTACGCTATACGCTGGCGAAACTTATGGTCAAAATGCGAACAACGCATCGAGGAAGCGCCCGCGGTGGGCATGTTCGTGGGTACCCTAGATCCTCATGCAACTATCTCACAGTTCATGATGTTCTTTAAGCCAACCACGTTCCAGGCTTTGATCGACAAGATGGCCCAGATGGACCAGATGGGTCACAGACCGTCTCCCCCGAAGCCAGAACCGCGAAATGACAAGGGTAAAGGAAAAGCAACCTTCGTTGCGAACGCTCAGCAGCAACCCAGTGCCCCAAAGCTGGCGGATCAACTGGAAGAAAGACGGCGGTATTATAATGAGAAAATGAAGCGCCCCTACTCATTCTCTCAGGATAAGACGAAGAGGCTATTCGAGCTGGCAATACGCAACAGGCTTATCAACTTGCCAAATCCAAGGCGACCGCCGCAACCCAGTGAGATGAATAACCCCAACTACTGCCCTTACCATCAAATGGTAAGCCATCTGATTGAGGATTGCTTCGTCTTTAAAGGATGGATTGAAGATCAATACCTACAGGGCAAATTTGCGCTGTCCGAGAAGTGGAAGGTGAACCCGCCACAACCTCACACTCCTAAGAAGACGGACACACCGGAGGCAACTTGTTCCTTCATTGAAGAAGCTCCATGGGAAATCGTGCTTTCAGCAAAAACCAAAAGGATGCTGAGTGATCTTCATACATGCCCGGCGGTCGAATGGAAGAACCCACTGGAACCCCAGATCATCGAAGGGATGCTGAAGCCGCGCCCAACTCCAAAGATCGGTGGTGACGACCCGAGCACTCACGACCAGCCGTCGAAATCTTCAAAGAAAAAGAAGAAGAAATCTAAGAAGCCCGTGAAGCCTGGCAACAAGCGTACGGACATGCAGAAACAGATTGACGCGCTAGAGGAGTACAATCAGAAGGCGCGAACTCCCATCACACTCCAAGAGTTCCTCAACCACTTCTTTCAGGAGGAAGATAACGGGGAGAGCTCGTCGGATGAATCCGAGGGATGCGTGGCGAGTTGTAATGTGATCTCCCACTCGTTTACGGACGGTGAAAGAACTCCTGGCACTAAGAAACTGGGGGCAGAGCCTGAACCGGAGCTTGTGTGGCCGATAGACGAAATGATCGACGCCTTTCTAGACGAGATTCGTTTGAAAAGTAAAGCCGATCAGGAGAGTGAGATGGCTGCATCAGAAGGAGCCAAACACAGGCGACTAAACGAAAGAGTCGAAACACTCCCGCCAGATCGAAGGACACCCGACGCGGATAAAAACATATTCAAGATGAGGAAAAGGTTTGCCAAAGCCATGTCAATGGGAATGAAGCTACCGCCCTCGGAGGAAAACACGCTCAATGGGGCGGAGAGGCAACCTAATTACTGCTCATATCATCGGAAGATTTCACACCCCACTGAGGAGTGCGACGCTTTTAAGACATGGTGGCAGGGATATGTTGCTCACCGGCAACATTTTAAGCGCATGAAACGCAGAGCTCGTCGGGAACAGGGAAGTACAACCGACATGCATAAAAGAACTACCGGCAACTGTTACACGGTCAACGTCGGGGGATCGCAAGTGCTCACATTTGGAGCGATTCTGATGAGGAAATGGCTCTGGTCCATCTCTTTAAAGAATCCGTCTTAGGGAAAGAGGAAGAACCGGAAGCCTGCGAAAACATTCAGCTGCGCAATTGCACGCTTCCCAAAATGAATCTCGGACCCGCAACTAGAAAAGATAAGGGAAAGGAAAGTGTCACTGAGGATATCGCCTTAGATGACCAAGTTACGAAAGAGCTGACTGCCAAGAACCCGCCTAAGAAAAGTAAGGTGGACTACAACATCCTAGCACACCTGAGAAAGCTACCCTCGCAGCTCAGCATTCTTGACGCCCTCTTATTATCACAAGAAGCGAGAGATTCATTAATCAAGGCGCTACAAGAGCCCGAACAATTCCAAGCCTTCCTCGCCGAAGAAAGGATGAAGGATGAACTGGAAGAAGTGCACACGGCCGATATCACTTTCGGTGACGAAGACCTGCTCCTTAGGACGTACGACCACAACCGTCCCCTATACGTCTCTGGATATTGCCACGATATAAAGATAGGCAAAATCTTGGTTGACAATGGGTCTTCCGTTAATCTCCTCAACGTGCGGGTGTTAAAGGAAATCTGCATGAGCATTCAGCATCTCGCTCGGGACAAAATTACCATCTCCGGTTTCGACTCTCAATCATCACGAACTCTTGGGTCTGTGATACTGACATTACGCTTCGGACTACTCATCACGGATATTAAGTTTCACGTCATTGACGCCAAGACCTGCTACAACGCCTTGCTCGGTCGTCCTTGGTTACACGAGTACAACATCATCCCTTATACATAACATCAATGTATGAAGTATTTCAAGGATGGTCTCGAGTATACCGTAACAGGTGAGCTAAACCCATTCTCCGTGAACAAAGTCCGTAAATACGAAGATGCAAAGTACTTTTTGCCAGATTTCGAGGATACAGAGAGGTGTCGCAAACCGAAGAACAAAGCCGCCGCCACCATTCCTGTTTTCGGGAGTGATACCGAAGAAGAAGAAGAGATAGTTTACGCTGGGCCATCTCGACGCAGCAACCCGGGACCGTCCGCCCCCATATTGATCTTCGGAAGTGATTCGGAAGATGAGGTTAATGCTGTGTTCTCCAGTAGGCAGCCGATACAAAAATTCCCTGGTGATGATCAGAGTTTGCAAATCACCATGATTCCGTAGGAGCACTACAAAGACCTTGATGCACTTGAAGCTTACAATGTGCAGGACCTGCAGACGTTTTACGTCCCTCCCAAGCGAAAGGGTGAAATGGCGATCCTGTTCTACCGGTCCAAGGAAACGAGAGGAAAGAAAGAAATCTGGCACGGCGCGGATTCTACACTTGACAGGCTCCAACCCATCCGTTTGCCCAGATATTACACAAACGGACTAAAAAAGCTATTGAAGCGCCAAGGGGTACCTTTAAAACAGACTATTCGATAAGCTCGGTTCTATAACAGGACTTGGGATGTCCCTGGGACTCAGCGCAAGTTGCCCAACGGGAAAATGGAGACGCTTGGGCTTGGATATGTGAGATCTGGGAAACGGGAACGAGTCCACGGTAGCTACGCCATATATAACTTCGATAAAGAAGAGGACGCCCTGTCAGGAAATGCCAACCCCTCATCAAAACTAGATCCCGCGATCGAAGTGCCGAGTCCGTCGTTTGAAGAACGAATGGACAAGCTTATCAGGAAAGCGGGTCAAAAGTTCGGGATGACCATAATCGCGAGATGGCCATCTACAAGGAAGCCAGGAAGCAATGTCTTTTTCAACAGGCTGCAAAAGACAAAAATACTCCTCCCTGTCAACCTGCTGTGCAAAAGGCCCGACGCAGAGGCAGAAATAAGTCAAAAAGAGGAAAAGGGATTCGACAACGACAACGCAGGATCAAAGAGTCATGTGATCGGGTATTGCGCGGTCCGGATTTGTCCCTTATGAAGAAGATGAGTCGAGCGTATTCTTTCCCTCAAGACAAGACGAAGAAGATACTCGATCTCGCTTTAAAACATCGAATGATCACACTTCCGGAGTCTAAACACCCTGAGCAAGCTAACGATGTCTCTCATCCGGGCTATTGTTTTTATCACCGAGCCATAGGACACCCTATCGAAGACTGCTTCACCTTTAAGAACTGGGTCGAAGATCAGTATCAGCTCGGCAAGTTTGCTCTGTCTGACAGCTGGAGGGTAACGCCGCCACAGAAGCATGAGCCTAAAGTCACGAGAGCAGAACCAGATCCACATCGATCTTGGAAGCGAGTGCGTACCTGTCATATGATAACAATATCAAAAGGAGAGCCCGAGAACATGAATGACCTTCCCTGGTGCTTCGAAAACAGCGACGACGAGGTAATCTCAGAATTTCCGCCAGCGCCAAAAGAGCTGGAAGAGGGCATACATACTACGACAGATAACCTCAAGAAAATTAAGTTGGGAACGACGAACGACCCGCGACCGACATTCGTCAGCGAGATGTTATCTGAAGAAAAGGTGGCTGCGTTAAAAGATGTGCTTATGCAGCATAGAGATTGCTTCGCATGGAACTATTCTGAAATGCCAGGACTAGATCCAGAAATTGCTGTACATAAATTGGCGATATCCCAGGACATCAAGCCAGTCAAACAGGCGCCAAGAAGAATGCGGCTTGAGCTCGAGATGAGTATCAACGCCGAGATTAAGAAGCTAATCGACTCTGGCTTCATCCAAGAAGTTCAATATCATGACTGGATCGCCAACATCGTCCCGGTAATGAAGAATAATGGGACAGTGCGCATATACGTGGACTTCCGGGATCTCAATAAAGCTTGCCCGAAAGACGATTTCCCAGTGCCGGTCACCGAGCTGATGATAGATAATACGTCCACTCACGAAGTTTTCTCCTTCATGGATAGCTCATCAGGATACAATCAGATAAAGATGCATCCCGAAGACCAGAAGCACACCGCTTTCCGGACTCCTCTGGGTATATTCTGCTACAAAGTTATGCCCTTCGGTTTAAAGAATGCCAGTGCCACCTATCAGAGGGCCATGACGAAGATCTTCGATGACCTCATACATGAAATCGTCGAATGCTATATCGACGACCTCGTGGTTAAGAGCATGTCATACGAAGAGCATTTAGAGCATCTGAAGACCGTATTTCAACGCCTTCGGCAATACAACTTGAAGATGAACCCTCTCAAATGCGCGTTCGGGGTGTCCTCAGGCAAATTCCTAGGATTCATTGTTCGGCACCGGGGTATCGAGATAGATCCGTCGAAGATCAAGGCGATCATGGAAATGCCACCGCCAAGGACCCTCAAACAGTTGCGGTCTCTCCAAGGGAAGCTCGCGTACATCCGGCGATTTATAGCCAATCTCTCCGGCAAGTGCCGCCCTTACAGTCACCTGATGAAGAAGGGAACCCCGTTCGTCTGGGATCACAAATGCCAAGGCGCACTGGACGAGATCAAGCAATACCTGCAGAACCCGCCGGTGTTAGCTGCTCCGGTCAAGAGAAAGCCTCTTATTCTTTATACAACAGCCCTCGAAGGTTCCTTAGGTGCATTATGGGTACAAGAGAACGACCAAGGGAAAGAGAGAGCGCTCTACTATTTAAGTCGAGCTCTTCTGGGGGCAGAAAGCAACTATTCCCTCATTGAGAAGCATTGCCTGGCCGTTAATCTTTGCGATAACAAAACTCCGGCACTATGCATTGGCCCATGAAGTCCGTCTTATATCAAAGGTGGACCCCCTCAAATATCTGATGTCAAAAGCCATATTGACAGGAAGACTCGCTAAATGGGCCCTGCTCTTGATGGAGTTTTCAATAACCTATCAGCCTCTTAAGGCAGTGAAAGGCCAAGCCATCGCCGACTTCCTCGCTGAGCATCCAATACCTGCCGACTCTCCTTTGAAATGCGAGCTGCCAGACGAACATGCGTTTAACGCGATCGACGGTGGTGATACCCGATGGGAGCTTTACTTCGATGGAGCATCTTCCATGAAGAAGCGCGGACAAAACACACCTATAATCAAATCGGGGGTAGGTCTCATCTTCGTAACTCCACAAAGGGGGATAATGTGCTTTGCGTTCTCCTTGATAGAGCCGAGGACGAACAATGAAGCCGAATACGAAGCTTTGATAGCAGGTCTCGAGATCGCCATCAACATGGGAATTGAGAACCTCCTCATATACGGAGATTCCCAGCTGGTCGTCAGTCAAGTAAATGGCGACTACCAAACATGCAAACCGGAGTTGGTGAAGTATGGCGAGAGAGTACAGCAACTACTAACTCAAATCCCCTCCTACACCTTGGAAAGCATACCGCGTGCCGAAAATAGCAAGGCGGATGCTTTAGCCAAGCTCGCTAAAGAACTGGCTGATGAGAACCTCGATGACGTCAGAATCGTGGTGCAAAGCCGTCGGGTACTCGCACCGGCAGAAATATTTCCGGAATCATCCGAGGAAAAGGAAGCAGTTGAGCAAACGGCCCTGCAAATAAATGGCTAAGAGAAGGTTGAAGATTGGAGAGAAGTCTTCATAGACTACTTCAAATCCCGTCGAACACCTGAAGATGCATCCTCAAGACATCAGCTTGTGAAACGAGCTCTGTCCTTCGCCTTCGTTAATAATACTCTGTACAAGAGGTCATTTGACTCTCTGTAGTTGAGATGCTTGGGACCTGACGAAGCGAAAAGAGTCGTTCATGAAGTTCACGACGGACTCTGCGGTTCTCACCAAGCAGGCCCGAAAATGAAGCTGAAGATCAAACGAATGGGTTATTATTGGCCCACAATGATCCAAGACTGCCTCGAGTATGCGAAGCAATGCCACTCGTGCCAGATCCATGGGGACTTTATCCACCAGCACCCAAATCCACTACATCCAACGGTGGCTAGCTGGCCGTTCGAAATGTGGGGGACTGACATAGTCGGCCCTATCGAACCAGCATCATCCAGGGGACATCATTTCATCCTAGCGACCACTGATTACTTCTCCAAATGGGCAGAAGCAGTACCATTGAGGGAAGTGAAGACAGAGAATATCCTCCATTTCTTCAATACACACGTCATTTATCGGTTTGGAACGCCGAGACGGATCATCTCCGATAACGGGCCAGCCTATAGAAGGCACAAGATTAGTCGCTTCGCGCAGCAACACAACATAGACTGGAGATATTCCTCAGTTTATAATCCCCGAGCTAACGGTCTAGCTGAAGCTTTCAACAAAACCTTGACAAAGATCGTGAAGAAGACGGTGTCTCATAACAAGAAAGACTGGCACGAGAGACTGCAAGAAGCTCTTTGGGCGTATCGAACTACGTTCAAAACGGACACAAACACAACACCGTACGCATTGGTATTCGGTACAGAAGCAGTACTCCCGCTCGAGATAGAGTTACCCTCTCTACGAGTGGCGGTCCACTACGAGCTGATGGACGAAGAAAATGCCCACCTTCGGCTTGAGGAGCTTGATGCCCTTGATGAAACCCGGCTCATAGCGCAACAAAATCTGGAGGCTTACAAAGCAAAGATGATGCGCTCATATGAAAGATTGACCAGGCCGAGGACATTCCGCCAAGGCGAACTCGTGCTAGTGGTCAAAAGGCCTATGATCCCCAATCACGCCAAGCGGGGAAAATTCGAGCCGAACTATGAAGGCCCGTACATCATAGACAAGGTCTACCAGGGTGGAGCCAATTTACTCATGGATATGCACGGTGAAAGGCCTTTCAGGCCAATTAATGGTCGCTTCCTAAAGAAATACTACGCCTGACGGGTTAAGGCTTAGGTAAATGATAGATGACGACGACTATGTCCGCTCGCTATCTTCCTAAGCCCGAACTCTATAAGTAGTAACCGGCCTTCTTCGCCACGGACCGAAACGTCCTTAAACTAATAACGGACCGAAACGTCCTTAAACTAACAATGGACCACTATGTCCTAAAACTAGCTGTTGACCGAGATGTCGATAAACTACGGTGGATTGCAACATCTCAAAGCCGATAAAAAAATAAAATAAAATAAAATAAAATAAAATAAAAATAAAAACGGTATGCCGATAAGCGAAATGGTCACGGATGAAAACCCGAAAGGGCTCCGTGAGTAAAAACAGCAGGGCTACCGGCGTGTGTTTGTGAAAACCCGAAAGGGCGCAACCTCGTTAAAGGACACTTGCAGGGTCCTCACGACCTTGTAAGGAGAAACCACCCGCGTGAGATCCTTACGACTCACAAGGGAGCAACACACTTAGGAATCCTCACGATTCCTAAGGAGAAATTACACTTTCGAGATCCTCACGACTCGTAAGGAGAACTCTCTTATGGGACCCTCACGGCTCATAAGATTTGAAAGTCTTAAGTTACAGAGACCTGAACCTGTTCTTAAGCGAACCCCCCCCCCCCACAACCTTCGATGTTGCCCTACAAGCGGCTCAATTCTGACCTTTGTATACAATACACGGGCGTGAATAAACATTTCCCTAACAAAGTCCCACCAGCGACTAGGGATATGCTCACACGGTAAACAACCCTTGTGAGTCTTCTCGACTTATAAGGAGAAAACCCTTTTGTAAGATCCTTACGACTTACGGGTGAACATTCACTTAGGAATCCCCATGATTCCTAAGGAGAAAACACACCTACAAGATCCTCACGACTTGTAGGGAGAAATACCTTTGTGAGACCCTTACGGCTCATGAAGTCAAAAGCCTTAGTTGACAGGACCCTTAACCCTGTTTACTAAGCCACCTTTGTTCAATATCGACAGAGGCAAATGATGATTCGCTCCTGGCAATATCTGTAAGTGCACGGCGGCGCCCCGGCCTCCATCCCGAGGCCAAATGCGGAAGCGATGGTTAACTTTGATTTTCTACTGAACCGGCACCACCGCGCACTAAAACCCGGATCGTACCATTAACTAGTCCTAGCTAACTACAAGATGGGGAAGAGAGATATACCGACTGATCCGTGTCCTCCGGTCATCTCGTCGTCGTCCCGATCTCCCGCGGAAGCTTCGGTCTCCACCTCGTCGCCGGAAGGGCACCACGTCGCCGGCTTCTTTTACGGGCTCCCACCTCTATACCGAGGCAACTCGGGCACGAAGCTGGCGAGTCGACGTGCCCAAGATTTGCTGCAGAATGGTGTAGAACCATGTCTCATTTGGGGTTATGGAGTTTGCCATTTGGTGGAGGAATGAACTATACTTTGGAGGTGGAACTATGGGATTTTTGTGAAGCTAAAAGACCAAAAATCCCCTTGCACAAAATTTGGACAGCCCCTTTGGAGCTTGGCCGGCCATGGCTATAGGAGAGGAGAGAATGAGGGAGAGTGTGTATCAAAATGAAGGGAGCCACACAATAATACAAGTGAGAGAGAGGTCAAATGATATCATGAAAGGAAATGATCACAAAATACAAACCCACACTCCACCAACCTCATCATGACATCCAAAAGTCATGCAATGATGCACTCAAGAAAGTCAAGCTATGATGACTACAAAAGGTCAAGCCATCATGAACAAAGAAAGTCAAGTGATGGTGCAAGTATCATGACACAAGAATATGCAAAGACCATCCTCCACAAATACTGATTTGCACAAATGCAAATAAGCCCTCCTCTACCAATCTTCGGTCATTGAAAGATACAAATGAAAATGGCCGAAACGGAAAGCAAACTGGCAACTCCAGAAAACTGATCCTGTAATAAATTACAGGAAAACCCCGATACTGTGTATACACACCCGCATCTGTATTCCGACCGAAATACAAATGCAATGAGACAAAATCTACACTGTACTATACTAGGATCCGGCTTAAACCAAAGCCGGCTAGTATTATCCGTTCGATCCTGATCCGTGCAATACCGCACGTATCTGATCGAACCCTGCCATATATCCATACGGCCTGTAGTACAAACTGTCCGATCCTGATCCGTGCAATACCGCACGTATCTGATCGGACCTTGCCATATCTCCATACGGCCTCTACAGCGTTTCGCCCGAAAACTTGAGCAACTGAATGTGGGGGACTCTAAAGACTCGTCAACACCTTGGTTGTGGATTTAACCACTAGCACGTCAGAGGTATAAGCCAATACGTAACGGGCTACCAGGTATTGACCAAAAGGGACGTCGATGAGCGAACTCATCCTGACACCCTACTGAGCCTGTCAGTGACAATATCCGTACAGTCCGGTCCGTTCGTCTATGAGCATCGCATGGCGGGCCTAGGGGGTTGGTAAAAGTCAGACCCCCAAAAGCGGTACAAGTCGTGTCGGAGTGTAGCCCAGAACACCCTGAGATACTACTGGAATACCTACCAGTAAATCTCCTGCCTCGGCCGAGGGCTTTGTGTAATGGCTCTCCTAGACACAGCGCGACCTCACCCCCAATACCGGGAGAGACGAACCCCCGAAGATCCGCTCACTGCCTCCATGTGGCTCGGGACTGTACCCAACTAAAACCTGTTTGCACGTCTCCTTTCAGCGTGGTAGGGTAGTAATCAAAGTACAGTGGGAACTCACACGAGACAAATGACGATCCTCAGGTCGATGAACTAACCTGTACACATGTCACCAGGGAACTGCTATCTGACGTTAGGTATAAGACCAACTAGCATGTTCCCGGCGAGTCCTGTCCGGTGTACTCATAACCCAATGAGCACCTGTATACATCTTAGGTGATCTAACTGACACCAATGGCTTGTGAGACCGGCCATCGCCCCTCGTCGGGGTCTCGACTGTATACACTAGTCTACTCTGGAGAAACGATGCCCTGTCTCGAATCTCCCACGACTAGGGACCTTTTAAGGATGTGCTTATAGACCTCCAGCTCCCACTTATATGATCGCCCTCATACTGCTGGTGGTCAAGCAAGAATCCTAGGGGCTCTATCAACGTGTAATAGTGACCTGTCAGGTCACCTAAAGCAGTACACGATGATAAAGATAAACCAGATAGCATACTATCATCTCGAGTAAGACTGTTCGACCGGGATAGGTCCTCCCTCAATCATTGCAATCACGTGCCTGTGATCCAATAATTGACTCTGAGGGCACTATCTCCAACAATATCCCAGTTGTAGCGGTGCTGATACCAAAATCGGTGTCTAAATCCAAGCTTGCAGCGAAAAGCCAGCAAGCCACACATGCATACGAAATAGCCGAAATGATGGGGCAACTTGCAATAAAAAGCAGCAAAAAAAATGCATGCATGAAAAATAGCCGAAATGATTGGGTAACTCGCAATAAAAAGCAGCGAGTAAAGATAAAATAAATAGTCGAAATGATTGGGCACCGCGAAAAATAGCCGAAATGATGGGGCAATCGCGACCTTCGCGATATAAAAGCTGAAATGATAGAGCATCGCGGGAAAAGAAATGAAATAAAAATGAAAGTTTTGCCCTACAGGTGATGCCACATCAATCCCTGTATACAATCCAGGAGCGCAAACGAAGAAGGAATCACGCTCCTCCTCCCCAGGTTTCATCAGCAGAAGAAGCCAAATCTCGATGGATCACAGACAGCCTAGAGATCTTCTCAACACTTGTCTCATTACAGCAGACACAACATCAAGCAAAGCGGAACAGCGGCAACTCCCAGTTCCATGACTCGGCAATGTACTCCTACTGAGAGTCAAATCCCAACTCCGTGAAATACGGATATAATCAACAAAATTCCTGGTCACGTGAAACGCGGATAACGTCACTCTTTGACCCCACGGAAAACGCCTAGAGCAGAGCCTAGTCTCGCTGAACACAGAAGTGAACCCGTGGGAAGCATCTAGCGCAAAATTCCCGGTCACGTGGAACGCGGATAATGTCACTCTTTGACCCCATGGAAAACGTCCACAGCGGATCCTGGTCCTCGCAGAGCACGACAGTGAACCCGTGTGAAGCATCCAGAGCGGAGCCTAGTCCTCGCCGAACACGGCAGTGAACCCGTGTGAAGCATTTAGCACAAAATTCCTGGTCACGTGGAACGCGGATAACGTCACTCTTTGACCCCGTGGAAAACGTCCAGAGCGGATCCTGGTCCTCGCAGAGCACGGCAGTGAACCCATGTGATGCATCCAGAGCGGAGCCTAGTCCTCGCCGAACATGGTAGTGAACCCATGTGAAGAATCTAGCGCAAAATTCCTGGTCACGTGGAACGCGGATAACGTCACTCTTTGACCCCGTGGAAAACGTCCAGAGCGGATCCTGGTCCTCGCAGAGCACGGCAGTGAACCCGTGTGAAGCATCCAGAGCGGAGCCTAGTCCTCGCCGAACACAGCAGTGAACCCGTGTGAAGCATCTAGCGCAAAATTCCTGGTCATGTGGAACGCGGATAACGTCACTCTTTGACCCCGCGGAAAACATCCAGAGTGGAGCCTGGTCCTCGCAGAGCACGGGGGTGAACCCGTGTGAAGCATCCAGAGCAAACATTGGACTGTGGAGTCCTTAAAATCCACGGACTATGATGTCCTTAACCTCGACCGTAATGTCTTAAAACTAACGATCAACCATGATGATTCTAGACTGATTTTACCTTGGTTAAAGGGTACATCTCTTCACTCCTTTGATATTTGGCGTTGTCATTCCTCAACGTCTTCAAAGAGGTGACGGGTCCCAGTAACCACACGTTTCGTGGACGGTGGAGTCCTTAAATCCACGGACTATGATGTCCTTAACCTTGACCGTGATGTCTTAAAACTAACGTCGGACTGTGGAGTCCTTAAATCCACGGACTATGATGTCCTTAACCTTGACCGTGATGTCTTAAAACTAACGTCGGACTGTGGAGTCCTTAAATCCACAGACTATGATGTCCTTAACCTTGACCGTGATGTCTTAAAACTAACATCGGACTGTGGAGTCCTTAAATCCACGGACTATGAGGTCCTTAACCTTGACCGTGATGTCTTAAAACTAACATCGGACTATGGAGTCTTTAAATCCACGGACTATGACGTCCTTAACCTTGACCGTGATGTCTTAAAATTAACGTTGGACTGTGGAGTCCTTAAACCCATGGACTATGATGTCCTTAACCTTGACCGCGATGTCTTTAAACTACGGTACCTTGGCAACCCCTGACCCCGTAAAATACGGATAAGGGCGATCGCACCCAGCACTTGCGGGTCCTCACGACCTGTAAGGAAGAAAACTCTCTTGTGAGATCCTTACGACTCTCAAGGGAAAACCCGCTTAAGAATCCTTACGGTTCTTAAGGAGAACTTACACCTACGGGATCCTCTCGACCTGTAGGGAAAAAAACTCTTTATGAGACCCTCACGGCTCATAAAGCTCAAAAGTCTTAGGAGGCAGATCTTAACCCTGAATCCTAAGCCATCACTACCCTGCAGAGAGGCCAAGATAAATTGTCCGCACAACACATTCAAGAAAAAGGAGACACACTATTGAGAAGAAAAATATGTCTTTATTCATAAACAAAAAAGGGTACAAAGTACAATTCATCAAAAAACAAAAAGAATATACTCTCATTCGGGAGTATGTACAAAAAGAAAGGAAAAGATACAAGTTTTTCAAGCTGGCGGGCGATTTAGCAATTTTGCTAGCTCATCCTGCTTTTGCTGGGCTACAGCTTCATGACTTAGGATCGCCAGAAGACGGACCTCTGCTTGAGCCTGCTGGGCCTGATATGAGGCGAGCCGGCCTTCGAGCTCTTTCTCAGTGGCCTTGTGAGCCTCGACCCTTTCGCGAGTGAACATGACAGGTTTATCAAGAGCCACCACCTCTCTGATAGACTCTTGAAGTACCCGCCGGAGTTCATACGCTTTATTGGCTTTGGCTGTATGGTTGGTTTGAAGCTCGTGCAATGTCTTAGAGGTCAGCTCCTTCTCCGAGAATTTGCGGTCGAGCCTCTTCTTTCACGACACCATGTTCGCTACACATCGCTCTATCAAATCACGCAAGCCCGCTGTCACGACTGCAGCCTCTGAAACAGGATAGGTACGCTCGGGACTGTATAAACAAGCCTCGGTTGGTAGCAATAGTCGATCTAAAACACGCGCACATCAGCGGGTATGGGAAGTAACAAGAAATTTTTTGATGTATATCCTATTAAGCATGCATTTGCAACTATATGAATATCCGAGAAGAAATAATACTCGAAGCTCTGATGTGCGTGCAACATGGTGATAGTGTTCGTAATTAAAGAAAGTTCTCATGGGAAGAATACAAAGATCATTTATGCAAGTAGAAACATACATACGAGTGCCCAGCGTACATGAAAGTTCAACGTGAAGCATGCGAAAACTAATTTGAATATACTACGCTAGCGGAAAAAGGTCACCAAACAAAGGATCAGTGGCACAAAGGTTAACAAAACAAAGAGCGAAATTCTCCATCTCTCTCTCTGCTCTCTCCAACACATTAAAGCGACGGTTCTCGCGAGAAGTCGCTCCCCACCGATTGGTGCCATGTTCGTCCGCAAAAGCAGACATAACAGCCCGCCGGGCTCTTATTTCGCTCAAAAGGTGAACTGAGCGATCTTTCAAAGCCTGAGTAATTAGGCACGCCTCGTGAAAACCCTCGAGCTTTTCTTCAGCCGCGTCGAGCATCGCCAGGGTCATCTCCGCCGGGTGAGGAGGGATGTCGGCAAGCACGGCAACAAGAGTTATCTGGAGCCAGAGGGAGCCCATTGGGAGGGGAGACCCCCTGCGGATCGAGAGTTCATATGCCGCTGAGTCGCACTCGTCGTCGGTAAGGAGGGGATCCACCAATCGTGCGGCAAAGCGAGGGATCATCTCCTAGATAGGAACTTCCCATGGCTGTCGACGAGCATGGGGGCGGTTGCAGGCCATGGCACTCAGTTGTTTCCTCAAGATAAATCATACTAAAGTGAGAATAAATTTCTCTGTGAAGAGAAAAAGAAGGCCATGGCCTCAGGTTATAAATAGGGGCATTAAATGCCGCGTACGGGGAATATTGCATGATGGGACTATTTCCGAGGCCTAAAAAGGGAAAGCATTGGAAATCAAGGAGATGGGACTATCTCCAAGGCTCCTTTTCAGCACTAAATGATGTGCACAAAAAAAATTGCATGAAAAATTAAACAGCCCCATCAAGAGGGCCCCACGTGTGGAGCACGTGAGCACCACGCTTGATGTGTACTAAAAAGTGAAATAGTGCCTTACACGCTAAACACATCAGCAGCAACAATAGCAAAAATGACAAAATCCCACAAAAAAAGGGGGCAAGCAAACACAGAAGGGCACATAAAGCTTATCATTCATATTTTAAAAAGTTCATACAAAATAAAAAAAAAAGGAAAAACGATTACAACGGCAGGACCTCAGACGCGGGGCACGGATTGAGAAACTCAAACTTGGCTTTGTCCAAGATCCTCCAAGCATTTCGAACCATCCGAGCATGTTTTCTCTCGCGGTCACAAGCGTCGGGGTCCTCACGAATGTCTTCTACCCTCCGATAGGCAGCAAGTATGGCCGACTGCTGAAAAGCCTGGTGCAAGAGATCAATGAGGTTGTCTCGCCTCCTCTTCGAGATTAGGCTCATCAGATACACCGAATGCACTTTATCCTCAGCGGCATCCAATGCCCCGAGCGGTATACCGGTGCAAAAGAGAGGGAGCGCCTCCCAGATCGCCGGCATAATGAGTTTCAAAAGAGAAGAGCGACGAGGGAGTAACTGACCGTTGTACTCGTCGAAGCGGCTCATGACCTCAGCACACTGAGCGTTGGTGAACTCCTGGTTCTGGCTACGGCCCAGTGCGCGAATATTTCCGTAAGAAATGATTTCGTCAAGGTCATACAAATGGGCATCCATAATACCTGAAATAACGATCATGAAGATTCATTACAAACTTCTTCTTGATTGTGAGGAAGACGACTCAAGGCAAGAAAACCCTAAGAAGCCTCCGTGGGAAGAACTTAGTTCTTCGTAGGAATTAAATTCCTTTTGAAAAGGGGAATTAAATTCCCATAAAATTTTGTTCCAGAGCCAGAGCTCTTTGGGATGGAATTAAATTCCATGGAAAACAACCGACATTATCGTCTCCCTTAAAGATTAGAAAAGCCCTAAGAGATCTACAATTTGAGGATTAGATAGTTTTCTGTTCTTGTGGAAGAACTTGAAGAAAAAATGGGTTCATGTTAAAAGGGTGAAACCCTTGATGTGGATTTAAAATCCAGAGAATGTTATGTATGAAAGTTCTTCGTTCGCTCAAGATGATTACCTGAGAAAAAGAAATCGGTCAACAGAGTTAAACTCTGGAAAATTTTTGGAACAGAGAACTAAGCTCTGGAAAGGAGAATTAAATTCTCAGAATGAAAAGTATGCAAGGAGGAAGATGAGCAAAGTGGAGGCACTTCTGAAAAGACATGGGCATTTATAGGATGGGATGGAAAACGCTTCATCTACCCTACTCTCAAAACAGATCCGACGGTCACAAAAGTGACAGCGTTGCACTCACGTGCAGACATGTAAGAACAACGCTGTGGGGGCATTTGTTCCCTAATTAAAAATCAGGAAGAGCTTCAGAAGAGGCATCATGTGCTCATACGTAACCAGTAGTCACGTGTCGACACGTGATGGTTAAGCAGTGGCCAGAAAACAGAGCGCCGAAGAAGAGAAGCCCACTCAAGGCTTACACGTGACCAACGGTCACGTGGCCACACGTGACCAACGGTCACGTGGCCACACATGACCAGCTTTAAGAGCCTCATTCTTTAACAGAATTAAATCCTGAGGATAGATCCTTCAAATTTTTCCAAAATGGAAAAGAATTATTTGAAACCGTTGGATTAAAAATCCGAGGGTGATTAAATATCACCAATGTATGGAAAAATCTTGGACATGGAAAGATTTCCCCCTAAATCCAACCGAAATAACAAAGAGATATCTTTGGATTTAAAATCCAACGGTGAATAAAATTCACCCAATAATCTAAAGGCCCAGATTAATGATGAAGATAAATTAAATCTCTCAATAAACAAATGAAATCTTTCAATGAAAGATTCACTAAAACAGATTGATTCTTTTCCTTCTCCTATAAATAGGAGCCAAGAAAAGAAGAGGGGGGACTTTTGGACTTTGGACCTTTTCTTTTGATACACAGAGAGAGAGAGAGATATAGAGCCTTTGATTCTCTGCAAAAGGAAAACCTTAGGTAAGAAAAGAAAAGGGAGGCTTCAGAAGAGAATTTAATTCTCAAAAGAGTTTAACTCTTATATAAAAAGAAAAGAACTTAGTTCTTTCTATGGTGGAGGATCTGCAAAGTGCACATCTCCCCATGAATTGAGAATTTAATTCTCATTGGGTTGAGATCCTGCCATGCAGATCTAAAACACAGAAGAGGAACTGAGTTTTGAGAATTTAATTCTCACAGAGTTATAGGAATTTAATTCCTTTGAGATAAAATTAGGGTTTAACCCTATGTTATAGGAATTTAATTCCTTCAAAATGGACAGAACCAGGGTTGAACCCTAATTGAGAACTTAATTCTCTCAAACTCACAGGAATTTAATTCCCTTAAAGAAAAAAAAAAGAATTAGGGTTTCACCCTATACCAAAATCTAATTCTTTACAGAAAAGAAATTAGGGTTTAACCCTATATAAGAATATAATTCTTCAGAGGAAAACAGGAATGTGATTCCTTTAAAGTTTATTGCTAGGGTTTGACCCTATGAAGAATTTAATTCTTAAAAAATGAACAGATCTTTAAAACATGCAAAGTGTCAGAGTCACGTGCTACCACGTGACCCCTGCAAAGATCCATAGAAAAGAACTTGAGTCAGAGTCACGTGCTACCACGTGACCCCTGCAAAGATCCATAGAAAAGAACTTTGAGGCAATGCCTCACGTGCCCCACGTGACCCCTAAAGTATACAGAGAAAAGGCAGAAGAAACAGAAAAGAGCTCTAGGGCGCTCTCACGTGCTACCACGTGACCCCTTGGCTGAAGCTTTAACAGGCAAACACCTAAATTCCCATCACGTGATACTTCAAAGTATTCAATACTTTTGACTGAATAAAACAAGAGGAATCAGGGCGCCCTCACGTGTCCACACGTGACCCTTCTCTCCTTAATTTTTAACACTAATCTGGAGATTTTGTCCCCAGTGTTTAACACTGATTTTCTTAGTGTTTAACACTAATTGGAAAACTCTATTTGCTGTGTTTAACACTGATTCGCTTAGTGTTTAACACTAATTTGAAAACTCTGTTTCCAGTGTTTAACACTGATTTGCTTTAGTGTTTAACACTAATTTGAAATCTCCGTTTGCAGTGTTTAACACTGATTTGCCTTAGTGTTTAACACTAATTTGAAAGCCATGTTGCTAGTGTTCAACATTGGTTATCTTTTAGTGTTTAACACTAACTTGTTAATCTTATTCCTAGTGTTCAACACTGTTGGTGTCTAGTGTTTAACACTAGCTTTAGCCCAATTGGCTAAGTTTCCAGAGGCAAAGCCTCTCCTTCAATAGACCAACAGAGGGTCAATATTAAACATGATTGGACTTAGCCCAAGAAGGCCATAGGTCCTCAATTCAAACTTAACTGGGCCAATGGGCTCATAATATAATTAATTGGTCTTGGTTCCAAATTGGGCCAAAGACCATTTAATCTACCTTGGTTTAAGGGTACATCTCTTCACTCCTTTGATTTTTGACGTTGTAATTCCTCAACGTCTTCAAAGAGGTGACAGGTCCCGATGACCACACATTGATATGGACTGTGGGGTCCTTAAACTCATGGACTATGACGTCCTTAACCTTAACCGTAATGTCTTAAAACTAACGCCGGACTGTGGGGTCCTTAAACCCTCGGACTATGACGTCCTTAACCTTGACCGTGACGTCTTAAAACTAACAACGGACTATGACGTCCTTAACCTTGACCGCGATGTCTTAAAACTAACATCGGACTGTGGAGTCCTTAAATTCACGGACTACGACGTCCTTAACCTTGACCGTAATGTCTTAAAACTAACACTGGACCGCAATGTCCTTAAACTACCTATTGACCGCAATGTCACTAAACTAAACAACAGGGCTCCCTTAATCGCTCTCTTGTCGGATCTAAACGATCCCGTTAAGTTGATCTTAGTCTAAACTAGACTAACGTATCCTTAACAAACGTTTAAGTTGATCTTAGTCTCAAATGAGACTAACGTATCCTTAAACATAAACCCCCAAACCCAAATCTAAGATAATACGGATTTGGACTAGTCCGCGCCTTACGGGCGATGACATAACTCAGTCTCCGTATACAATCTACGGGCAACCAAACACAAAATAAACACACACGACACGAAGTGATCATCTGGAGAAGGAGAAAGTTATTACCGCAATGCGGTAGCGTAATTAACTGCAGGGGCTTGCGCCTGCAGGGAAGAGCGTCCCCACAATCAAAAACCCTTCAAGCGAGGGGGAATCTGACGAAGTCTACTACATCGGACGCATCCGTTTAAACCTTCGATACATGGTGCCATAAATCAACTTGGCATCTTCGAAGAGGTAAACGGATAGCACCAATTAGCATCTGCCCCGAATTTCAGGCAAGACGTCAGTCTTGGCCGTCTTTCGGAGGGGAACAGTCTACAATGCCATAAGAAGGTTTCGTTCATTTCTGAACTTTTCCTCTTGTGTGTGTTCTGTACATTTAGAACTGTAGTTTGATTTAGAACGTATATACCGTTACACAACGTACCAAACCCAATCAACACTTGATTTAGGAAAATGCTCATAACATTTTCCTTTAATACAAATTTATATCCTTCTTTATGTAATAAAAAAACTGATATAATATTGCACATCATTTTTTGTACGAAACAACAGTCGTTCAGAATCAATGTATTACCATTTGGTAATAATAGGTGATATTCGCTAACTGCTTTGGTTGCAACAATTTCACCATTCCCTACTATGAGAGATTTTTCACCCTTTCCCAGTTCTCTACTTCTTCTTAACCCATGTAATAAATTATAAATGTAGGATCCTGATCCGGTATCTAATACCCAGGACGTAGAGCAAACTGAGAAATAGTTCTGAGTAACTAACACACCCGAAGAAGAAGTATCGATATGCTCTTTCTTCATTCGGATTGTATGGGAATCCGGATATTTCCTTTTTCCTTGCTTAGACTTATGACAGTCATAAGATAGAGTGGAACCAACGTTCCCCAGCTTAGTATAATAAGCGGGTTCGGTCAACACATCCATATTATTATCTTGATTAAGGCGTGTCATGGTCTCTACCCGGAGAGAGAGAGAAGAAAACATTTTAGCGTGTGCTCTTACAAGATTAGATTGGTTATTATCTTATCTAATCAGGATGGTTCCCACTGTTTTTATCAAATCTTCCTTCAAACCCTAAAAGGTAAGATTAGCCGGGATTAATTACACCCTACAAGTTCGTCAATCGGTCAGACAGACAGGTATTGGTACTTCGAGGGTGTCTCATGCTTTTGCATGGAACTAATTAAATAACCTCATTTCCGCAGGGGCATAACCCCATTATCATCTTTCTTAGACACTTACTGGATCATCTAATTGTAAAGTGGAAAATTCTCCCAGAAGTAACACTTACTCGCAGTAGGTATTGGGATCCAACTATCATATATAAGGTATATAATCTCATTGCAAATTTCAACACTTGAAATTCCTAATATCTGTTTTTATACCCCTAGCGTCTTATGACCTTAACTATGGTCAACAAATCATAAGCACTAGTCAAGTTCTATCCGTCATTTCATGATTGATTTAGACCCATTCGTATGACCCTTAACTATGGTCAACAAAGTCGTATGAATGTCCTAATCGATCGCATCATATGCTTTATAGGAAGACATCACTTAGCTACCGTACACTACGCCTTAACTATAGTCAATAAACGTAGCACGAATACTAAGTACTCTACTTCCTAAAATGGCGGAGGGCTACAAATGGTTTTGTAGAAAAAACCTTTAACGTAATGAACTTGATATCGTTGTAGAATCTAGTGATATGAAAAAGAGTGATTTAAGCTCCGCTTTTAAAATCGAGTAGTTTTCAAAACAAACCGAGTGGGTTGTAGCATTTTCTAGTTTTTCTAAAGAGCTCACTCTCGGTGAAAGGATCTAGGCTCTTTTCTCATCGAATGAGGTACTGGATATTCTTAAAAAAATACCGCTATGCAAAGCAAGAACTAGGGCTATCTTTTTGAAAAATTTGATTCTACAGTATCTTTAGGTTTTTTTTCTTATCATTAATCTCATTAATTACGTCCCATCATTTATGTTTCCTAAATATCACAGAAGAAACCAAAATAAAACATACATATATGCCATCCGCATTCGTCATAGGGACCCGGGTCTTCACCGTAAGGTTACTTAACTTACGGTAAGGCGGGGTCAGGACTAGCGTGGATGAAAAACATATATAGTGTCTATTAGTATATCATATATATAAGTAGCATGCGTCTCACGCAGTTATATGATCACATCACAGAACTTAAGCAGCAGAAGTCAACATATGAAATATTGGATATACTAGAAGGTCCGTGTTTTAAATTAAACCAGTAATGAAAAACACGGATTCCACGGTCGTGATGAATTGCCAAACCCACATCTCTAGACCCCTACGAGAGCGGCAAGCAATCCTGCCAATTCTAGAGTTAGGCGACCCGATCTCGACTCCTCGAGATGGCCTCTCACTGGACTCTAGAACCCGGTTACTTGTGCTCCCTGCCTTGGGTCTATCCTAATGCGGAAAAGTAAATAATATACATCAATTGAGACAACAACCTCAACCCGGAAGTGTCCCAATAAAATAATATTACATACAATTTATTATATGAATGAAAATAGAAAAACTCTCATCTCACGTTAAAACCCCCGGCTATTCAATCACGAAGACCCAATATAACATAGCACAAGCAACACATATAACATCACATGTCATCAACGTAAATAAATATGCATATTCCTGACGACTTTGACGTATAGCAACGAGATCGGGGATACACCACATATTACACTTACGGTCGCAGAAAAGAAATGAAAGCTACAATAATTAGAATCCGCATCATCCATAGACATCATAAACCTAGAATATCTCATATCTCGGATTTCATGCCTAACTTTTTAAATCTTGCATTTAAGTTTCGAATTAAAAACACTTTTCAATATCAAGTCGGATAATTCAACAAGATTCCCGATAAGATGATCGAATGCTCGTCTGCAACATTAATAGATTGCCGCACCCCCGATGCCGTCAATGAAGTGCACTTAGGCGGAACACCGTGGCCGCAAGCACTCGAGTGGATGCTTTTGGCAACGGAGTTCTCCTATAGTCACTTGGTCGGGGCTATGGGGTATGGCTATCTAGTAGTGTTATCCGACGAGTGTTCGCGTACGATACACGATTGCGATGGAGTTTAAATCCGAATCGAAACTCCGTCGCAATCGATCAAACGAGACTAAAACGTGAGATTTACAAATTGCAAACTAGTTTTCACAAAACTAATTAATGTGGATTCCAAAAATTGTATCGCATATCATAAATAATCTAGACGATATTAAATATTTCGATCGATTTATCAAACACCCACAAATCACGGAGACCTCAACAACTCGAGCCTCACTAAAAATACCTAGAAAGTGCCAAATATCACAATGGAGCAGCACAAGAAATACGATCTCACAATTCCACAAGATTGTGGCGGAATCGCGGCCAAACTAGGGGTTAGGCCGCGGTTCCGCAGCTCTTTAATGGAATTGGGGCCTCGTACTTCTTGGGGCTCCATCAAATATCCTGCACGATTTTTTGACTATTTTTAATCTGAAAATTCCAACTTTTGAAAAATGGACAGAAACCTTGCAAAATACGGGTTTCGAAGTTCGATCGAATACTTTAACGTCGTTTAGACATCACCTAATACTCTAGCTTGGCTCTGATATCATGAAAGTGTGTCTTAGCACCACTACTAGGTTTATACAAGTATCAAGCATGCAATTTAAAAAAAAACTAGAGTGCTAAGCTACACTAACCTAGAATCTAACTAGAGTATTAGGGTTTTCTAAGTATGAAAGCAAGTTCTATACTAAATGAAGAGGGTTACAACCTTTGTATACCAAGTCCTTCACTTCTAAAACTCCAAGTAGTAGTCTCTAGAACTCCTCTTGGCTCCATTTGAAGAAAGGATCGAGCTTGCTTTGCGATCTTCGAAGCCGATGATGATCCACCTTGAAATCTCTCTAACTCAAGCTAATGCTTCACTAATCAAGTATTAATGAAGCAAACAACCTAAACTAATGGTCTAGATGAGTGTAGGTTGATGAAGTGGGATTTTTTCTCATATTAGAAATCTATTTCTCTTTTTATTTTCTAACTCAAGAAAAACTAGAGGAGAAAGAAGATGAACTTGGGTGAGTGAGAGAAAGTGTTATCAATAATGAGAGAGTAAACCATGAGTTTAAAGATAAGGTTGGGGTTAGAAAATATCTTAGAGTAAAACAAAAAATGAGAGATGAGTCATGACTTCTACATGCTTCTACAAGCATCCAAGCCATGCTCATTATTCACCCATTTTTTATTTCCTCTTAAATATAAATATCCCCAATTATCTTTAGATTATGTGCGAGTCTCATACACCCATGTTCATTGTATCATCAAGCATGATACAATAATCCAATTATATATAAATACATATATCAAATATATATATATATATATATATCATTATATAACAAGAGAAGAAAATCATTAGTGAGCTAATATTAGTTAATATATATGCATATATCAAATATATTAATATGTATCAAATTATTAAATCAACACTTGATTCAATAATTCGGTTATATCACATATAACCGACTAATATCATTTATATGTATATCATATTATCAAATAAACACTTAATTTAATAACCCGGTTATATCATATATAACCGACAACTTTCAATATTCAATATCAAATCAACACTTGATTCAATAATCCGGTCATATCATATATAACCGGCCAATATAAAAAATATATACATATAACAAATCATTGAAGCAACACTTGATTCAATAATCCTGTTATATCACATATAACCTAACCGATATCAAATATCGCAAGATTAGAATACGATATCACATACTCGTATTTAATCAAGCACCCGCACATATCTCCATATGTGCCCTACTTCGTTTCGCTTGAGCTAGGAAACCTCTGTGTAGGACTCTAAAGACTCATCAATATGCCAGCTGTAGGTAGTGATCACATCAGTTACCCATAAGCCGTCAGCGGTACTAGCTGGACGTAACGGCTACCCAGGTATTGAGCGAATAGAAGAACAACACGCAAACTTGTCCAAACTCCCGTGAAGCCTATAAGCAACACTTACCGTACAGTCCGGTCTCTTCGTCTGATATGTCGCATATTGAGTCTAAGAGTGGAATCGTCAGACCCCAGTAACTTGATAAGTCATGCCGATGTGTGGCCTATAACCGTTCGAGAAACTACTGATAATACTTACCAGTAAATCTCATCAGCCCTGCCCAGGCACTTGCTGTTATAGCCAATCGAGCATAGAGCAACATCAACTCTCTATATCGGGAGAGACGAAACCCCTCCTATCGCTCACTGCCTCCATGTGACTCGGGACTGTACCCAAAATCCACCTGTTTGCACGACTCCTTTGAGCCGTGATAGGGAGGAAATCAAAGCACAGTGGGCACCACACAAGACACTATGACGATCTCGGGTCTACAGACTAAACTATACAAGTGTCACCAGAGAACTGCTATCTGACGATAGGTATGGTACCATCTAGAAGTTCTCGGCGAGTCCTGTTCGGTGTACCCATTCTCTAATGAGCACCTGTGTACAATCTTTGATATCAAACACCAATGGTTATGGGATCAACCATCGCCCCATACAGGGTCAAAAAACATACATACTAGTCTACCTTAGAATATCGATGCCCTGTCTCGATACTCCCTCGATTAGGAACTGTTTAAAGGATGTGCTTGTGGACTACACAAGCCCCACTAGTATGATCTGCATCATAGTCCTGATAGTCAAGTCAACATCCTAAAGGCTTTATGAACATGTATTAGAGAGACAGTATAATAATACTAGTGTACATGTTAAGATAAAGAGCAACCAGATAACATACTATCATGTCGAGCAAGAAATTCCTCTCTATATATGTCCAAGCATCCACTGTATCATACAATAATGGCCTCTAGGACATACATATTCCTAACAGTTTCTAGGCTGGTATAATCAAATCAAGTACCCACCGGGATATACGATCCCTAAGTTTCATGTATACAAAGGGACATGCAACCCCTATCAGCATGTCGCGCAGTTCAGAGCTCTGTGTGGCAACACCGGAGGCGACGATAAACTATTGCTTCGCCAGTTCGTTGGCAGCTTGTCAGAAACGGCCTTTGAATGGTACTCGAAGCTCCCAAATTACTACGTAAAGACATTCATAGAGATGGATCTTCTGTTCACACAGCGATTCGCCAGCGCAAGTGAGCATACCCTGATCACGTCATTAATTAATGCCTAGGTAAGGCCAGGAGAAACTTGGGTCCAATACGCGATTCGGTGGCGGAACCTATGGTCTAAGTGCGAACAGCGCATTGAAGAATCTCCCGCCGTGGGCATGTTCATCGTGACACTTGATCCTCAAACGACTGTGTCCCAGTTCATGACATTCTTCAAACCAACCACTTTCCAGGCTCTGATCGATAAACTGGCCCAAATGGATCAGATTGGTTACGGGCTTTCCTCCTTAAATAAGGACCCTAGAAATTACAAGGGTAAAGGGAAAGCGACCTTCATTGCCAACACGTAACAACAATCGAGTGGCCTAAAACCGGCTGCTCGCCAAAACAACACGCGTCCGTGCCTTTTCTTGAAGGAAAGAGTAGGACGCGCTTACTCGTTTTCCCGTGATAAGACGTGAAGACTATTTGAATTGGCAATGCGTAATAAACTCATCACATTGCCAGACCCGTAGCATCCACCGCAACCTGGCGGCGTCAATAACCTTAACTACTGCTCCTATCACAGAATGGTAAGCCACCCAATTGACAATTGCTACGTCTTCAAGAACTGGGTCGATGACAAGTACCAACAGAGGAAATTCACGCTATCTGATAACTGGAGCGTAAACCCATCACAGAAACACACTCCCAAAAAGGTGGATGCGCCGGGGGAATCATGCCCACTCGTGGAAGAAACTCCATAGGAAGTCATTCTTTCAGCAAAACCCAAAAGAATGCTGAAGGATCTACAGGCATGTCCAGTAGTTAGGTGGAAAAGTCCACTTGAACCCGAAATTATCGAAGGGATGCTGAAACCACATCTCGCACCGAAAGTTGTTGACAAAGGGCAAAACCCCCAAGTCGAGACTTCAAAGTCATCGAAGAAAAAGAAGAAGACCAAGAAGCATATGCAGCCTGCCGAGTATGATGATAAGTGCACAGACTTACAAAAGTATATTGACGCGCTGGAGGAGTATAACCAGAAGGCGCGGAAACCGGTCATGCTCGAAGAGTTCATCAAGTATATTCTTGAGAACGAAGATAGTGACAACGACGAGGAAAATGACTCATCAGGAGATACCGGGGACCGTGTAGCAAGTTGCCACATGGTCACCCATTCATTGTTAAATGATGAAGAAACTCTCTCGGCGTCAGAAAATAACACGGAGGAACTAGGTGCAGAATCGGCGCTAAAATCTTCGGAACTGCTAGAAGACCCGATCGATAGGCTGTTAAACGAAGCATTTCAAAAAAGCAAAGTTGACCGAGAACGCGAAACGTCCATATACGAAAAGGCTAAGCGTCAGCGTCAGGACAAAGAAGCTGCGGTGAGGACGAGTCGTAAAGTACTCCAACCAAACCAAAGCATACCTGCTACAAATAAGGACATGCTCAAAGTAGAAAAGCTGTTCGCCAAAGGCCTGTCAATGGGGATGAAGCTGCCACCTCTCGTAAGAAACACTCCCGGGGTCATATGCCTCGATGGAGATGATTCACATACGAACTACTGCCTATATCATCGGAGGGTCACCCACCTCACCGAGGAATGCAGTGCCTTCAAGAAGTGGTGGCAAGAATACGTTACCCATCAAAAACACTTCAAGAAGATAAAGCGCGAAACTCGTGCTCGTCAACGGCAAAATAGTGCGACAAACACGCATGAAGAAACAATTGGCAACTGTCATATGGTTGATACCAGTTCAGAAGGGGAAAAACCCTAAGTTCTTACCTTCGGGAGCGATTCTGAGGACGAAATACCCTTTAGCCCTCTCTTCAAAGTCTCCCCCTCTGAAAAAGAAGAGGAGGAGAAGAACTGCGAGAATATTCAGCTGCGTAACCGCACGTTGCCTGAGAAGAACCTCGGACCAATAAACAAAGGTTCGAAAAAAAAGACAAAGGGAAAGAAAAAATCACTGAGGAAATTGCCCTCGACGATGGAGTTGTCAAAGATCTCACTGCAAAGGACTCGTCTAAGAAAAATAAGATGGATTACAATGTCTTAGCACATCTGAAAAAAATACCCTCACAACTGAGCATATTGGATGCTCTCCACCTGTCCAAAGAGGCACGAGATTCTCTGATCAAGGAATTACAAGATCCCGATCAGTTCCAAGCTTTCTTCGCGGAAGAGAAGATGAAAGATGAACTGACAGAGGTCTACATGGCTGACATTACATTAAGCGATGAAGATCTCCTTCTCGGTACGTGCGAACATAATCTCCCGTTATACATCACCGGGTACTGCCACGACATCAAGATAGGGAAAATCCTTGTCAACAACAGATCCTCCTTCAACTTTCTCAACGTGAGAGTGCTGAAAGAGATTTGCATGAACGTTTAGCACCTTGCCTGAGATAAAATTACTATCTCCGGATTCAACTCACAGTCGTCATGGACGCTTGGGTCCGTAATACTAACAAGAAGGCTTGCTAAATGGGCCCTCCTCCTGATTGAGTTCTCGATAGCGTATCGTCCCCTCAAAGCAATGAAAGGGCAAGCCATTGCCGACTTTCTTGTGGAGCATCTGATACCAGCTGACTCCCCATTAAATTGCGAATTTCCAGACGAACATACTGTTCCCTTATAAAAAAAATAATAAATAAAAAGAGATGGGAAAAATTCTCCTAATGGAGCATCACGTGCCCACACGTGATGCGCCTTGGAGCAAAGATTATAGGCATCGCGCCTAACAAATAAGGCTGAAATTGAGCCTCACCTGCAAACACGTGAGTATCTATATACAAAGTATATATGTGCCTTCCTAAAACAAATAACAGGCCAGAGAAGCTCACGTGTCAGCACGTGATGATCTTTGTTGGGCTTAACTTCGTGAGGGTCACATGACACACGTGGCATTCCTGAACATCAACTCACGTTCCAACACGTGATGCCTTTCTCTGGGACTGCTGCATATAAGCAAACCAGTTTAATTCTATAGGGGGTCACGTGCTACACGTGAGGGTTCCTAATCACCTTCCAAGCTGATAGAATTAAATTCTAAATAAAAGGGATCAAAACCCTATTTGGGAAATATTTCCTTAGACCTTTCTAAAAAAAAAAAATTACGCTCTGTAAAACAGAGCATCGTTGGATTAAAAATCCAATGGTGATTAAAAATCACCAAGCTATAGAATAAGCTTTGTATAGGAAAATATTTCCCCAATCTTTCTAAACAAGAAAGATTACGCTCTGTAAAACAGAGCACCGTTGGATTAAAAATCCAATGATGATTAAAAATCACCAAGTTACAGAATAAGCTCTGTATGGGAAAATATTTTCCCAATCTTATTAAAAACAAGAAAAATATATTCTGTAAAACAGAAGTCCTTGGATCAAAAATCCAACGGTGGATAAAATCCCCGAATCAATTAAAAAATCTTTCAATGAGAGATTTCCTTAACTAAATCAACAAACTTGCCTCTACTATATAAATGACCCGATACTAAAAAGAGAAAGATAAGAGACCCCCTCATAAGATTTGAGAAACAAAAAAAAGAAGAGGAGGAGCTCTCTTTTAAGAAAAGAAATCCTAGGTAAGAAAAAGGACCTAGAGATCATTTTATCTCCTCTTCGCCATTACAAGAGTTTAACTCTTCCAAAAAAGAACTTAGTTCTTTCTCTGGTTGAGGTCTGCAGAAGCAGATCTCCACACAAATTGAGAATTTAATTCTCATCGGAGAGATTCTATCATGCAGTCCAAAAATTTAGAGGAAAGAACTAAGTTTGAAGAATTTAATTCTTCCAAAAGATATAGAAATTTAATTCCTCTGATAAAACTAGGGTCTAACCCTCAATAAAAAAAAACAACCGAGACCGACTCACGTGTTCCCATGTGACCCCTTAAAACAAGTGCTTAGCACTTATAAAAGAAAAAGGGAAATAAATCAAAGACAGTTCCCATATTGGGGCGCCTCACGTGATCCCACATGACCCCCAATAGTGCTTACCACTTATAAAAGAAAAAGGGAATAAACCCAAAGAATCAGTGCCCAATTCTCAGGCGTCTCACATGCCACACGTGAGCGCTCCAAATTCCAGTGTTTAACACTGCTTAAAAGCCTCACGTGGGAGCACGTGAGCGTCGAGCTGATATTAGTGTTTAATACTATGAGAGGCCAACCTTAGCCCAAATTAGCCAAGTCTCCTAATGCCAAAATCCCTTTGATCATCAATCAACCGAGCCCTCCTATACTTAGGTCTCCCCAAATCGATCTTAGTTCTAAAGATGACTAATGATCTCCTAACAGATGGTATCTAAAATAGTGTTCATTCCACCATGATCTTTCCCTTCAATCTGGAATTCGGATTCAAGGGTACATCTCTCCATACCTTTGATACATGTCGTTGTAATTCTTCAACGTCTTCAGAGAGGTGGAGGGTCCCGACAGCCAACAACTCTTGGGTGCATTCCTAAACTCATGAGCATATCACAATGGACCGTAATGTCCTTAAACTAGCTGTGGACCGCAACGTTCTTAAACTAAACCCTCATACTAAAAATGGTGATCTATGGACCGTAACGTCCTTAAACTAAATCAATAGAGCCCAAATGCTCTTTTGTTGGGTCTGAATGATCCCAAAAATCCTGCTGAGTAGATCTTAGTCTAAAATTAGACCAACGTATTCTTAACAAACATTTAAGTTGATCTTAATCCCAAACGAGATTAACGATCCTTAAATCAAACCAACCCAAATCTAAGAAAATACGGATTTGGACTAATCCACGCCCTACGGGAGACAACACAAATTAGTCTCCGTATACAATTCACGGGCAACCAAAAATAAAAAAAAACACACACAACACGAAATGAACATCTGGAGCAGGAAAAAGTGGTTATCGCTATACGGTAATGTAATTAACTGCAGGGGCTTGCGCCTGCAGGGAAGAGTGTCCCCATAATCAAAAACCCTTCACAATGAGGTGGAATCTGACGAAGTCCGCTACAACGGCCGTATCCGTCTAAACCTCCGATACACAGTGACATAAATCAATTTGGCATCTTCGGAGAGGTGGAAGGATAAACCCAAATAGCATCTACCCCCAAATTCAGGCAAGACGTTCGTCATTCCCAGCTTTCAGCGATAAACTGATACATTCGATGCAATCGAAGAAGAAAATGATGCCCAATGGGAACTCTACTTCAATGGAGCATCTTCCGTGAAGCAACGAAAGCGAAAAACCCCTATAATCAAAGCCGGGGTAGGCCTTATCTTCGTGACCCCGCAAGGAGGGATATTGCATTACGCCCTTTCTTTAACGGAGCCAAGGACTAACAACGAAACTGAATATGAAACTTTGATAGCAGGCCTCGAGATCTCTATCGACATGGGAATCAAAGACCTCATCATATATGGAGACTCCCAGCTGATCGTTAGCCAAGTAAATGATGACTATCAGATATGCAAGCCAGAGCTGATAAAGTATGGCGAAAGAGTGCAACAACTGCTGACAAAAATCCACTCCTACATCCTGGAGAGTATACCACGTGTAGAAAACAGCAAGGCGGATGCATTGGCTAAATTGGCTAAGGAACAGGCCGATGAAGACCTCGATGACGTAAGGATCATTGTGCAAAGCCGCAGAATTCTCGCGCCAACAGATATATCTTCGAAAGACTTAATAGTGCCATCTGAAAGAAAAGAAATGACCGAACAAGTAGCCCTTCAAATAGAGGACGAAGAAAAGGTCAAGGATTGGAGGGAAGTCTTCATAGACTACTTCAAATCCCAACAAACGCCCAAAAATGCGTCGTTTAGACATCATCTCATGAAACGAGCTTTGTTTTTTGCCTTCGTCAATAATACTCTACATAAGAGATCGTTCGACCGTCTGTGGCTAAGATGCCTGGGACCAGAAGAAGCGAAGAGAGTCGTCCAAGAAACTCACGACGGACTCTGCGGTTCTTATCGAGTTGGGCCAAAGATGAAGCGGAAGATGAAAAGAAGGGGTCACAATTGGCCCACAATGATTCAGGACTGCCTCAAATATGTGAAGCAGTGCCACTCGTGCCAAATTCATGGGGACTTCATCCACCAATATACAAATCTGCTACACCCAACTGTAGATAGCTGGCCGTTCAAAATGTGGGGAACCGATATAATTGGCTCTATTGAACCGGCATCGTCCAAAGGATATCGGTTCATACTGGTGACGACCGACTACTTCTCCAAGTAGGTGGAAGTAGTACCACTAAGAGGTGAAGATGGAGAATATCCACCATTTCTTCAGAACACATGTTATCTATTAGTCCGGCACTCCGCGACGGATTATCTCGGATAATGGACCAGCTTATAGAAGTTATAAAATTAGCCGCTTCACACAACAGTATAAAATAGATTGGAGATACTCTTCAGTCTATAACCTCGGGTAACGGTTTAGCCGAAGCTTTTAACAAGACCTTGATAAAGATTATAAAGAAAACGGTATCCAGAAATAAAAAAGATTGGCACGAAAAGCTGCACGAAGCTCTCTGGGCGTACCGAGCAACGTTCAAAATGGCCACGAATACACGCCATACACGTCGGTATTCGGCACGGAAGCAGTGCTTCCCCTCGAAATATAACTCTCTTCTCTACGAGTAGCGGTCCGATACGAATTTACAGATAAAGAAAATGCTCATCTTCGGCCGGAGGAGCTCGTTGCCCTTGACGAAACTCGCCTTATATTACAGCAAAATCTGGAGGCTTATAAGGCAAGGATGACACGGTTATACGAAAAACTGACCAGGCCAAGAACATTCCGCCAAGGCGAACTCGTGCTAGTCGTCAAAAGACCCATAATCCCCAATCGTGCAAAACAAGGGATGTTTGAGCCGAACCATGGAGGCCCATACATCATAGACAAAGTCTATCAAGGTGGAGCCTACCTGCTCATAGATATGCATGTGAAAGACCCTTCCAGCCAATAAACGGCCGATTCCTCAAAAAATACTATGCTTGACGAGTCACGACTTAGGTCAATGATAGATAACGACGCTCATGTCCTCAAGCTATCTTTATGAGTCAGAACTCTGAGAGTGGTATACAAAAAGCTCCATCGCTTCAAAAACGACGACAAAGGACCAAGAAGTCCTTAAACTAACTATCCGCCTCAAACATGGAGACAACGGACCGAGATGTCCCTAAACTAACAACGGACCGAGAAGTCCTTGAACTAACTATCCATCTTAAATATGGCGAAAACGGATCGAGAAGTACTTAAACTAACTATCCGCCTCAAACATGGCTGTTTACCGCCGGAAACCAGGAAGACGAAAGTCTTGCCTGAATCTGGGGGCAGATACTAATTGGTGCTATCCGTCCACCTCTCCGAAGATGCCAAGTTGATTTATGGCACCATGTATCAAAGGTTTAAACGGATGCGGCCGATGTAGCAGATTTCGTCAGATTCCCCATTGTTGTTTTTTGATTGTGGGGACGCTCTTCCCTGCAGGCACAAGCCCCTGCAGTTAATTACGCTACCGCATCGCGGTAACAATTTTCTCCTTCTCCAGATGGTCACTTTGTGTCGTGGGTGTTTGTTTTGTGTTTGGTTGCCCGTGGATTGTATACGGAGACTAAGTTATGTTGTCGTCTGTAGGGCGTGGACTAGTCCAAATCCGTATCTTTCTTAGATTTGGGTTTGGGGGTAGGGGTTTAAGGATACGTTAGCCTCATTTGAGACTAAGATCAACTTAAACATTTGTTAATGATACGTTAGTCTAATTTTAGACTAAGATCAACTTAACGGGATCGTTTAGATCCAACAAGAGAGCAATTGGGCTCTGTTGTTTAGTTTAATGACATTGCGGTCGATAATTAGTTTAAGAACATTACGGTCCATTGTTAGTTTAAGGACATTTCGGTCTAATGTTAGTTTTAAGACATCGCGGTCGAGGTTAAAGACATCATAGTCCGTGAGTTTAAGGACCTCATAGTCCAATATTAGTTTTAAGACATCACGGTCGAGGTTAAGGACATCATAGTCCATGAGTTTAAGGACCTCACAATCCGATGTTAGTTTTAAGACATCACGGTCGAGGTTAAGGACATCATAGTCCATTGGTTTAAGGACTCCATAGTCCATGAAATGTGTGGTTGTCGGGACCCGTCATCTCTTTGAAGACGTTGAGGAATTACAACGATAAATATCAAAAGAGTAACGAGATGTACCCTCAAATCGGTGTGAATTGTTTAAAAGATCTGTAGTCCAGTTTGGGACTAAGATCTGTCGAATATTTGTGAGCAGATGTGCTCAGTTCGATTTAAGTTGAGGACTTATGGCCAGAATTGGGCTAAGTCCAATTAAAAAAATGTTTAACATTTTATTTTTGTTCTGGCTATTAAGCCTTTGTTTGGGCTCGGCCCTTTTAATAATGCTAGGCATTGGGCTTTGACATTTTTGTCTTATAGCATTTATCATAACAGAGTGTGTTCTGACAGTGTGCCACGTGGCGCGTCAGGCGCTTTGCGCCAATTAAAGAGCGCATTGCGCTAGCGCACACGAAGGTGACACGTGTCGCGCTTAGTGCTAAGCGCTGATTCATTAGTGTATTGTGCTTTCTATTTATGAGTGCTTTGCGCTAGTCTGTTGGCGCGCCAGCGAGCGACACGTGGTGCGTTTAGCGCTGAGCGCCAGTCTATAAGCGCAGCACTCTGTTTTAAAAGCGCAAAGCGCAAGTGGTGTCTATGGTTGACACGTGGCACCTTTTAGCGCTAAGCGTCAATCCAAGGGGCGCAAAGGCGCAGTTCATGAGTGCAAGGCACTTTTCAGTAGCGCAAAGCGCATCTGATCAATTTTAAGATCAAAGAACAGATTTATGTTCTTCAAAGGAGGCTTTGCCTCAAGATCCGAGAACAAAAGTTCTTATTTTTATAAAAGGCTCTGCCTTTATAGATCAAAAGATCCGTGAATGAAGTCAAATACTTCTTTTAGTTTTTTTATGATTAGATATTTTTGATTTTTTCTTTTTTATTAAAGACCTTGGTCTTTTTCTTAGATCTCTGATCTTTTTAGAAGACGGTTCTTCTTTTTACGAGATGGTTTCATCTCTGTTGTTCAAGAACATAGTTCTTTTTACCTTGAAGAAGAAGAAAAATCTTCTTTTTTCTAAGAGCTTGCTTTTTTTTTGCAGATGGTTTTTTCTCTCTCTTTTTTCTGTCTTTTCTATCTATTAGACTTGAAGTCTAGGGGCCTTTATATAGGGCCAATTGATTTGTTAAATCATTTTTAAGAGATCTTTCTCTGATTGATTTGGGAATATTTCCCACCATTGGATCTTTGATCCTAAGGCCTCCATTTTACAGAAGATAATTTTCTTGTTTCAATAAGATTGAAAAATCTTTCCATAACAGAATTTTAGTTCTGATTAATTAATAATTTATTATTAGTAGATCTTTTGATCTGACGGTGGAGGAATTTTTAATTCCAGCGCTGGCGCACCTTGCGCTGGCGCACCTGCGTTCGACACGTGGCGCGCAGCGCAGAGCGCAGCGCAACTGCGCTAGCGCACCCGGGTTTGACACATGGCGTGCAGCGCAGAGCGCTGGATCTGAAGCGTTGCTTCAACTTTTAAATTTTGAATTTTTAAACAGTGCTTTGCTCTGATTGGGGGTGCGCTGCCTAGGGCGCAGCGCACCTGGCGCCAGCGCGTCTGTGTTTGCACGTGGCGAGCAGCACGCAGAATCTGAAGCATTGCTTCAATTTAAATTTTGAATTTTTAAAATAGAGCTTTGCGCTGATTGGGGGTGCGCTGCCTAGGGTGCAGCGCACCTGGCGCCAGTGCGTCTGTGCTTGACACGTGGCGCGTAGCGCGCAGCGCACAGGATCTGAAGCGTTACTTCAATTTTTGAATTTTAAAATTCAAAACAGAGCTTTGCTCTGATTGGGGGAAACAATGGCGACAACGGACCGAGATGTCCCTATACTAACAACGGACCGAGAAGTCCTTAAACTAACTATTCGCCTCAAACATGGCGATATCGGACCGAGATTCCCTAAACTAACAATGGACCGAAATGTCCCTAAACTAGAACTTCGCCTCAAACATGGCGACAATGGACCGAGATGTCCTTAAACTAAAATTTCGCCTCAAACATGGCGATAATGGACCGAAATATCTCTAAACTAGCACATTGCCCCCAAATACGGTGATATGCTCTCTTGAGATCTATATTGTAATCGAAGTCCTAACGGAGAAGGTTGCAACTCAAGTCCTATTGGCTACACAGCTACTCCAGCGATGAAGCCACCTCCAAATCCCACCGGCAAACAGACGGGTCACCTGTGACGAAGCTACTTTCGAGAGTTTCGCCATTAAAAAAAAAGAGGTATGTACACAAGCGAAATGGGCACGGATGAAAATCCGAAAGGGCGCCATGAGTAAAAACAGCAGGGCTACCGGCGAGCTTATGAAAACCCGGAAGGGCGCAATCTCGTAAAAAAACCCGCGTGAGATCCTTACAACTCAAAAAGGAGTAACACACTTAGTAATCCCTACGATTCCTAAGAAGAAACTACACTTGCGAGATCTTCACGACTCGTAAGGAGAATCCCCCTATGAGACCTTTACGGCTCATAGAATTCAAAAGTCTTAAGCGATAGGGATCTGAACCCATTCTTTAGCCGTCATATTCCCTTAATATTGCCCTACAGGGATCCTATATTGACCCTTGTATACAATCCATGGGCACAAATAAATATTCTCTCACCAAGTTCTACCAATGACAACAAATGTCCCCATTTGGTTAACAACACTTGTATGTCCTCTCGACCTATAAGTAGAAAACACTCTTGTAAGATCCTTACGACTTACAAAAGAAAACGCACTTAGGAATTCTCACTATTCCTAAGGAGAAAATACACCTACGAGATCCTCTCGACTTTTAGGGAGAAATGCCTTTATGAGACCCTTACGGCTCATAAAGTCAAAAGCCTTCGTCGACAGAATCCTAACCATGTTTTCTAAGCCATCTTTGTTCAAATCGACAAAGGCAGATGATGATTCAGTCCTGGCAATGTCCCAGTTGTAGCAATGCCGATGCCTAAATAGGTATCAAATTTCAAATCCTCCCACGGCAGATGATGATTTGCTTCTGGTAATATCCCAGTGGTAGCGATACTGATGCCAAGATTGATATCAGACTTAAAATCCCCAACTCAAAAAAAAATCCGAAATGTTTGGGTAACTCGCAATAAAAAGCAGCAAGTAAAAACAAAAACAGCAGAAATGATTGGGTACCGCGATAAATAGCCGAAATGATTGGGCAATCGCGACTTTCGCGACATAAAAGTTGAAAAGATAGAGAATCGTGAAAAAAAATGAAAATGAAACTTTTCTGCCCTGCAGGTAGGTCTACAACGACTCCTGTATACAATCCATGGGTACAAATGAAAGAAAGGGAACCATATTTTCCCACCAGGCTCCGTCAAAGGGAGAGCTAGATCTTAATGGCAACATCTACAGCCTAAAAATCGACTCGACGTGTTTCTCATGCCAGCAGGGTGCAGACATGACGTTAACAAAAAACCCAAGGGTCAAATAAAAGAGGAGTGCTGGCAAAATCCTAGATCCAAGTCTGGACGGTACATATACAAGCTAAAGACTATCCCGGCGTTCCTTCTCATTCCAGCAGGATGAAGACGCAACGTCATCATAAAAAAAGACTCAAGAGTCAAAGAAAAAAAGGAGCAATGGCATATTCCTAGCTCCAGACTTCAATTGCAATACACGCAGCATAGAGGATTCTATAGATGTCTACCCTATTTCAGCAAATGAATTGGTGTGACATCGTCAAAACAAAAAAACGAAGTGACGGCATATTCCTAGCTTCGGGTCTTGACGGCAACCATATAAAGCTTAAAGATAGTTAGAGATCGTCCCACCTCAGAAGGGTGCGGTTAAAGCTCATCGGGGCTCCAAATTGAGGCTAATCTCAAGTAAAAAGCGTCATATCAAATTCCTAACGCTTGCTCTTTCGACGGTAATATAATCTAAGGAGATTACTTGAAGATGTCTTGTCCATCCCCCGAAAGGATCAGAGACATGACACTCGCGGGGCTACTCGAACAGCGTCTTAAAGACTGCATATCGAGGAATATATCAGCCAACGTGACGGTAGCACAGACTAAAACCCTAGTACTACAAACCTAACAAACCTCTGTTGTAAAAAGAATGGGGGTTTTCTACATACAACGTTAGGACAAGTTTTCCTGTAATCCCAAGGGAGGTAAACTAATGATACTCCGAAATAAGTGAATAAACTACAAAGTCCGAAATGAGTATATAAACTACAAACTCCAAGATGAGTACATAAACTAGAGACTCCGAAACGAGTGAATGAACTACAAACACTGAAATAAGTACATAAACTAGAGACTCCGAAATGAGTGAATAAACTACAAATTCCGAAATGAGTACGTAAACTAGAGACTCCAAAATGAGTGAATAAACTACAAACTCTGAAATGAGTATATAAACAACTTCGAATCGAATCAAGACAATCAAGAAAAGGAAAGTGCAAATATAAAAAAAAGGGCTTATCATTCATACTTCAGAAAAGATAACACAGTGATGATAATAACGACTAAAAAAAAGCTACTACATTATCTGATGTCTACAACGGCAAGACGCTAAACTCCGGACACGGATTCTCAAACTCAAAAGCAAGTTTGAGCAGTGCACCTTCAGCTTCATCGACCATCTTTTTGTGCATCTTCTCTCCGATGCAAGCGTCAAGGTCACCACTAATGTCTTCCGCCCTCTGATATGCCGATACTATTATTTTCTGCTGAAAGACGCGGTGCAAGATGGAGACGAGATTATCTCTCCGTTTCTTTGAGATCAACCCCATCAAGTACACTGAATGTACCTTATTCTTAGCATCATCGAGCGCTTGAAGCGGCATAACTTCAAGGCGCCCGGGTATAGCTTCCCAGATCGATCAAATGACGATCTTCAAAAGGGTTGAACGACAGGGAAGCAATCGACCGTTGTAATCATCGAAGCGACGCATCACCGCATCGCATTGGGCATCAGTAAACTCCTGGCCTTGGCAGTGGCCTTGAATGCGAATCTCCTCGTAAGAGATAATCTCTTCAAGATCGTACAGATGACCAGCCATGGTACCTAAAAAAAGTTGAGAGTTAGCGATTAGCATAGCACTACAGTGGGCCCCATAAGATCAAGGTGGTGGCTCATCAATGATGAGACATATGCCCATCGTGAGAATCCAAAAGGATTCTCAATAAATAAATAGTGCCCATTAAACAGTGGAGTTAAAAACTCCCAATATTCCCTAAAAACGCAGGCTCTTTAAAACAAACAGCAGATTAAAATCTGTGAAACCCCAAAAATAATAATAATAAAAACAATAATAATAATAATAATAATAATAATAATAAAACACACAAGAACGAAAAAAGGAATAAAATTCCCAAAATTCTTAAGATCCAAATCAGAGCCAAGCTCTGCAAAAAAATGGAATTAAATTCTCCTAAATAGTGGGATCAAATCCTAGAAATCCTCATGGGAAATATACTGGAATTAAATTCCAGAGAACCCTCAATGATCAGAATTAATAATAAGGTAAAACCCTAAAATCTCTAAGACCCACGGTCTACCCAGATAATGTTTTTTAAAGGTCTCTAAGAGATCATTTCAAGAAAAAGAGCCAACCTCTGTTAATGGGTTAAAAATCCAAAACAAAAAAGTGTTTCTTTTAATAATTAAAAAGTTGGTCATAATCCTTACCAATTTTTCAACTCTAAGAGTTTATTTGGGCAGAGATCTAAGTTCTGAGAAGAGAATTAAATTCTCAAGGAAGAAGAACGAAAATGACGAAACAACAGTCATCTCAAGGGCCAAAAGCTCTATTTATAAGATGTGAAGGGACGGTTTAACTCCCTAGGAAATCAAACGGTGGAAAAAGTGACACCGTTGCACCCATGTGTGAGCCACGCGGGAACAACGGTAGGGGGCATTTGTTCCCCCCAAAAAATAAAAAAAAATATATAGAAAGAGCAAAGCTCTGTTGAAAGCTAATGGGGCAGCGCCTCACGTGTTTTTCACGAGGGCGCCAGCGCCAGCACCAATTTTATGGTGGCGCCGCACGTGCTCCTCACGCCGGCGTCAATGTGCAAAGCACAGAAACGCTTTCTGAATAAGAATTAAATTCTTATATGGTGCCGCACGTGCTCATCACACGGGCGCCAATGTGCAAAGCACATGAGTATCCATCATAAGAATTAAATTCTTAAGTGGCGCCTACGTGCACAACACGTGAGCGCCGGCACCCAAGTCAAGATCAATAGAACTAAATTCTACATGAGAATTTGGGATACTCTGTGTTAAATAGAGCCGTTGAATCAAAGATCCGATGGTGATAATAAATCATCAAAATATACAATTAAATTCTATTAAGAGAAAATATCTCCCAAATCTTTCTAAATAAAAAAGATACTCTCGGTTGGATCAATGATCCAATAATAGAATAAAATTCTATTTTGGGAATGTATTCTCTCAATCTTTCTAAACAAAAAAAATTGCTCTCTGTAAAACAGAGAACTCTTGGATTAAAAATCCAATGGTGATTAAAAATCACCATTTTACAGAATAAATTATGTATATGGGAAAATATTTCCCCAATTTTGTTAAAAACAAGAAAATTTATTCTGTAAAACAGAAGTCCTTGGATAAAAAATTTAACGGTGGGTAAGATTCCCCAAATCAATTTTGAGTCTAATTAAATCAATTGGAATATCTAAATAAGATATTTTCTCAAAATTAATTAACAAACCCGCCTCTGCTATATAAAGGACCCGAGACTTCAAGTCTCACAGTCCAGAGAGACAGAGACAAAAAGAAGGAACCCCCCATAAGCTTCTGAAAAAAAAATACAGAAAGCTTTCAAAACAATGGAGTATTTAATTCTCAAAGAGGAAGACTTCCCTTTCAAAAGAAAGCTAGGTAAAGAAAATACAGAGATCAAAATATCTCTTTTACCTATTTTAAGAGTTTAACCCTTCTCAAAAAACTTTAGTTTTTTCTCTGGATTAGAGATCCACAAAACAAGTCTTTCACAAGTTGAGAATTTAATTCTCATTAGGAAGATCTTGTTCTTGAGAATTAAAAATTCAGAAAAGAATTAGGTCCAAAAGAAAAACAAAAGGAAAAAGAACCTAGTTCTTAAAGAAAAACCTGATCCCAGATCTTCAAAAACGAAGATCTTGGAGATCATTAGTGGTCAAAATTCTATTAACAGAGATTTAATCTCTAAAAAAGGAAAAAAAGTCTAGCGCCTCACGTTTTTCCCACGTGGGCGTCCTTTTAACAGTGCCTAGCGTCTCACGTGAAAAACACGCAGGCGCCCAATGTTGAAAACCAGCGCCTCATATGAAACACACGTGGGCGCTGAATAAAAATACTTAGAACTCCATATATAGCCAAAACGGTTAAGTGTTTAGCACTAATTGGGCAGCGCCCAACGCTTCACGTGCTCCTCACATGGGCACCACACAAAAAGTGCTTAGCAGTTCATATACAGCCAAAACGGCTGAGTGCTTAACACTGATTGGGCAGCGCCCAGCGCTGCATGTGCTCCTCACGTGGGCACCATATAAAAAGTGCTTAGCACTTCACATGCAGCCAAAACGGCTGAGTGCTTAGTACTGATTGAGCAGCGCCCAGTGCCGCATGTATACCACCAGTGCCGCATGTATACCTCACGTGAACGCCATAAAAGTGCTTAGCACTTCATGATTAGTCAAAACGACTAGAGTGTTCAACACTTATTGGGCAGCGCCCATAACTGAATACTTCATATGATACCCATGTGAGCGCCAGAGCTTCAAACAAGTGTTTAGCACTTTTTCATAAAAACAAAGGGGTTGAACAAACAGTGCCCAAATAAGTGCTTAGCACTTTTGAATAAAAAAAAAAGAAAAGACTAAGCAGACTAAGCCCAAATTGGCTAAGTCTCTGAAGTTTTCTTGTAACTGAGCCCAAATGCTCTTTTGCTGGATCTTAAGTAAAAATGATCCTAAAATGTTGTTAAGTTGATCCTAGTCTCAAATAAGTCTAACGTATCCTTAGCGAAAACAAACTGAGTCCAAATGCTCACTCATACATTTAAGTTGATCTTAATCTCAAACTAGATTAACAGTCCTTAAATAAAACAAAATATTTTTGAACCAAAGGAATATATAACCTAAGTTCAAAACCCCGTCAAGTAAAGTCATGGCCCATGCCCAAATCTAAAATATACGGATTTGGACTAATCCGCGCTCTACAGGGTACGACATAAATTAGTCTCTGTATACAATCCACGGGCAAACCAAAATGAACAAGAATAACACACGACACGAAGTGAACTGCTGGAGAAGGAGAAAGTGGTTATCGCAATACGATAACATAATTAACTGCAGGGGCTTGCGTCTGTAGGGAAGAGCATTCCCACAATCAAAAACCCTTCACAAACGAGGGGAAATATGATGAAGTCTGCTGCAACGGTCGCGTCAGTCCAAACCTCTGATATATGGTGCCATAAATCAACCTGGTATTTTCGGAGAGGTGGATGGATAAGTCTAAATAGCATATGCCACCAAATTCAGGCCAGACATCCCAACGTCTCGGTCTCTGTCTTTCGGCGGTGAACACATGCACACATTTTCCCCTTAGCTGGTGATTGATAGCATATTTTTCTTTATTTGCGACTCAATCTTTTTCCAATACGGGCAAACAAATTACAGACTTAAGCACAATATTTAATTAGGTAAGCTGGTGTATAACTCTAAATCATATCATGCGAAGAAATCATAAGTATCGTCATAATAAACACAAAAGTCAAATACTGTAAATTGAAGAGCATAAATTCTTGTATATAAGGAAGCAAGAGGGCCAGGATCAAATAGTTTCAGTGAAATGAGGTTTTCTTACAGTTAACAATGATTAGTTGAGCTTGTGAGCGTAGTGTCAAGTATAAAAATAAATGGGTAAAAATACTCGTCAATACTGTAACAAGAGAGTGAACTAAAATTTTAAGCTCATCATTAGATCCTGATTAGTCATATCAAGAGATAAGTACATTAAGCATTCGTTTTTCGACAAGTTCCTATTTAACATCACTACTTAAACTGTAAACTAACTAACTTGATCAAAATTGTTTATGTTTTTGGATTTTTTTTTTTGAATTTTCATGTTCTAAAGCAAACAAAAGCAAACATTCTAATTTCCTAATTTTTTGTGGTTTTCTTTTTCTGAAGCAAATCTTAACAACTAAATTTGGAGTTTCCAAAATTTTCAAATTAATTTTTTTTCATACATAAGCAAACATGGACATGCAGATAGATGCAAAACAAAAAGAAAAATATAGAAATGAAATACGGAAATGCAAGAAATATGCAAATGCAACCGCATGATATATACACTAAACTACCTCCATCCGCACCCCCAAACTTATTTGCGATGATGTCCTTATTGTCGGTATTTACCCTTGCGGCTGCTAGATCCTGCTTGGGCAGCCTTCAGCTCCTCGATATCCCTCACCATCTTCTGGTGTTTCTGCATGATGTGTTTAATACCATGCACAACCATCAAACTCATCTCATAATGGTCGGACGGCTCAGGCTCATGAATGTAGGCCTCTGTAGAAGACTCTGGCTCTGCGTGCTTGCTCGGGCACGTCCTCGACCAAATCTTCGGCTCCCCTAATGTGTTCTTATAGCTATGGGATATTTTCTCAAGCTCAATCGGTAAGTGTGCAAACCGGGTTGCGGCCTGAAGAAACTTATACTCGGCCAAGTAATATCGGCAAATCCGTGTCACAAAAACCGGGAGCAGCCGCTTCCCTTCAGCATAGCTCTTTGATCGGTGTATTTTAATGCACATTTATATAACCATATTTATCTTTATTTTGCATACATAATGCTACTCTGGGTATGTTCTGTTAAATAATGCAGATTATAGCGCTAAAGGCAAAAGTGCACAAAAGGTGCATTACGTGCGTTGGATGTGGACTATTTTAAGCTAAAACAGAGCTAATGGTGAAAATTTCCAAAAATCAATCGTGTAACAAGATTCACAAAGCCGAGATTGAGCCACCGTCCAAAGTTTGGAGCCAGAACCTTTAAGATTTCGGCCGGAGCCGAAATTTTCCTAATTTGGGCCGAAATTTGGTGGAATTAGATCTCTAGATTTTGAGGGATTTTTGTATCTTCGAAAATATTCTGTAAACTGCTTTTAGAAATTGCTAATTGCATATATATACTGCTGTATAGACTCTCTATGGTTTTATCTCTCCATGAGTTAATTGTTTTAGTTTTCGGGGGAGATCAAAGATATTTTAAAGTTATTTTTAATATGAAGTTTGTTAATTTTATTTTGTTTTCTTCTATTATGCGTATCTGAATTCTTCTCTAGGGTTTTGAATTATACTTTGCTATGATTGGTGTTTGATTTTCTCCATCTATTCTTTTCCCTGTATTTCATGATGGATATTTATAATAAAGTTAAGTTCTTTTTTGATATTATGCTGAAAAACTAAGTAGATCAATGAATAATTGATAACCATGAGATATATTTAGAAAAATGGAGTATCACCTACAAATTTGTTAGTTTAATGAATGATTGATGACCTTGAGAATTAACGAGGGAAGGTAAAATCGTATCTTTATTATTCATATTCAATTTAGTTAATATATGCTAGATTAGGCTATGCCGACAAAACAAGATAAATTATAGATTGACAACCTTTGTGTTTATTAAGTATAAGGGTAGATCTAATTATTGCTATATTAATTAGAACTTTTTATTTGAATTTATTGCTATTTGATTTTGTTAATTGATAGGAAATTGCAATGATCATATAATTTATGCTTTTTTGATTGATTGATATGTTATTTGATGAATATATTCTCTACGCGCTTATTTAAATTGATCATTAATAAATTTAAATAAGGAAAACTAGAAAATAATAGATATCATATATATAAAACACCATGATTAGTAAAGTAAAGGTAATTCAAAACCCCAAACCTTTCTTTAATATTTAAATCTTTCTTTTAAAATTTGCAATTTATTTACTTTCCTTGCTTTTAATTAGTATATTTAAAATCACATCTTTTATTTTAATTTGTTTTAAAATTAATTAAAGTTCACATGCCTTCCCGTGGATTGATCCGTAAGTATTACAATGAATTAACTGTGCACTTGCGGTTAAAATTTGTGAGACAATTAAAATCTCCATCAAGTTTTTGGCAACGTTGTCGAGGAGTTTTACAATGAATTAAGTGTGCACTTGCGGTTAAAATTTGTGAGACAATTAAAATCTCCATCAAGTTTTTGGCACCGTTGCCGAGGAGGCCGGCTGCAATTTTAATTAATTTATTTCGAGTTAAATTTCTTTATTTTATTTTATTCTGAAATTTTTTGTTTTGTTTCAGGAAACTAGGAACAGTCACGGGAGATTTGGAGCTTGCAGAGAATACCAGAAAAATTCCACGGCCATAATCAACTAAATTTCGGCCTAAAATATTTTCTGGCCGGAATTTAACCAAATTTCCACTCTAGATTTTTTTTGTTACCGTTTAGAATTATCTCCTCTGTTCAGAACCAGTACCTTTTTTCGATGAAGTGCTATGGGTGCAAGTGAAATGAAGCGAACCCACAACACTTCAACCTTCCAGTTTACTACTTCTGATTTCCTATTTTAGTTTTTCCTTTTTTACTTTTCGTTTTAATTTCCGTATTTCCTTTTTCTGCACTTTTAAATTTAAACAATTTAATTTAAAAAAAAATTAAAATATAGATGAAGAACATGCTAAATCAACACTTGCAGATTGCATTAGAATAAATAAATATAGGAGTGTTTATAATTCAGTTCACACATCCATAACCGATAATGATGATTGATTACGTACAGAGTTAGCCGGTATTAGACAAAGGTAGAGACAGTTAGATATAGGTGCCTTTAGAGGCAATTAGTTGTAATTATAACCTACATTTATAGAACTTTCTTGTTCGTAATAATAGTATGCTATTCGGTTTTTCTTTATTGGTATATCTTTTATTTATAATACTCTATTTATTATTGATTACTAATAAAATCCGTAGAATAATACTAGACTACATGATTGTGATGTAGATCACAATAATAAGACCTGACTAGTCGATAAATATATTTTTAAATTTTCCTAGCCGTACGAGTATCGAGGCAGGACATTGATACTCCGGAAGACTAGTATATACTATACTTACTCATTAGAGAGTAATGACTGTTCTCATAGTCATCTGGTGTGGTGATATCAGAGTATTTTATGCAGGTGCTTATAGATAATAAGTACACCGAACGACTCACCTTGAATTTCCGGTTGACAATTATATATAACCGTCAGATGGAAATTCATATGGTGACGACTGGTATGACTTAGTCTCCAGACCTGAGATTCGCCATGGTATCTTGTGTGTGCTGGAGATTGTTTTAATTACTACCCAACCACAGATCCATTGATATTGTGTATAACGGTAGTAATTGTGTACGATTGAACACATGTGAAGATTTTGAGGAATTAACATGGGATTCGTCTCTCCGGTATAAGGAGAACAGTGTTCTGCAGTGCGCGATATATCAGTTACCTAAAATCTCTGGTCAGAGTACTAGAGATCAAATGATAAGTAGTTATCAGTTTGATCTCAGAGTTACATGATAATACCAACATAATAGTTATTTTAGTTATTAGGGTTTGACAGTACCACCAAGTCCTAGACAAAATAAGGAGCACAAGTAGACGAAGAGCCCTAGACCAAATAAGGTGTTGATTTGCTTGGATAGCATTTTTCTATTCCAATCCAGTCATCGACAGTTTACCCAGGTAATTTAAATGCATAGCTATCGTCCCTATAGACTTGTGGATTTTACTGTTTACATAATTAATTTGAATTGTTTGAATTAATTATCCACTGCTGAGTAAACGTCGAGCCTTCGGAGTCACACATAGATGAACTCCTACTTGTCAAACATAGAACTATAAAAGAAGAGACGTTATATAGTTGAAATACAAAAATGATTTAATTAAATAAGTATATTTGATGTACTATTAATCAAATAAGGGTAAAATTGTCAAATGCGATTTGACGTGCTACTCAAGATAATATGTGATATTAAATGAGTAAATAATACTTGTGTGTGCGCGTGTAAGATAATATAGTTATGCATTTGATGTGTATCAAATATTATATGCATATATATGTGTGGGCCAACATGTATTAAGTTATAACTCATTAGTTTGTTTAAGGGATTAAACAAATTAATTAATTATGAGGGTTTAAATAGAAAAAACTATATCCCTATATATAAGCTTCTATTTGATACAAACCCCAAACCCTAATCAATTCCCTCATCCCCTCTTAAAAGTTTCGGCCATTATCTCTTCTCTTTTAGCCGAAATTTATTAGGAGAAATAAATTAAAAATTCGATTTTAATTCCTCTTCTTTAATTATAATTCTTTCTAATTAATTAGATTAGCCAACTAATTAATTAGAGTTCATTGATATTGGAGATTCGTGTGGAGGCAAGCCAGGAGATTATCAAAGTGTAATCAAGTCGTCTTGATGGGATAGGAATCGCTAGCACAGCGAACAAAATGCAAATCCGAATTTGCGCAAATGTATTATCTTTTCGAATTAATTAAGGATTAATTAATTTAATTAATTAAGGGTTAATTAATTTAATTAATAATTAACCTAATTTATAAACCCTAATTGGTGTTAATTGAAAAAAATTTAATTTTCCTTTCCACTGCGTTTACACAAATTTTCACTAACATGGTATCAGAACGAAAGTTTATAAATTAAGTTAATTAATTTGTTTTTGATAATTGCATACATAAATGTTGCTATAATTTGAATTAATCAATATGTTCTAAGCGTTAGAATATTATTGAATGCATATGTCAATGTTTGTATAAAATTTAATATGATTAAATTTGATACATTAGATATTTTTAATGAGATTAATAATGTCAATTTTTTTAAATTTCTTTTAGGCATAAAAATTTGGAATATGTAAAAAAAGTTTGTTTTATTATTATTAAAATAATATTCCGAATTTTGAAATAAATAAATTAAATAAAAAATTATTTTTAAAAAATATTGTAAGTTTCATGGAGTTTGTTGAAAATCTATTTTCAAAGTATTCCAAGTTTGTTGAAATTTGTTGAAAATCTATTTTCAAATATATTCCAAGGTTTTGGAGTTTGTTGGTTTTTTGTTGGAGATTATTTAAATTTAAAATCAAAATTTGTTGGAATTTGTTTAAAGGTGTTATTAAAAGATTTGTTGTTATCTTTATATTGACATTTAGATACATGCGTGTTAAGTTGTTGACCTACAAGAAAATTTTGATTAGTTAATTTTAGTAAGTTGTTATTAAAAATAATTAAATAATTTTAGTTCTAATTTATAGCAACTATTTTATACAAATCATTATAAGTGATATAATGAGTTATGATGATGTGATCATATGTTTGCAATCTGTTCTATTTATTTTTGTGTATGTGGTATGCAATGGTTAGATTAGTATATTGGAATGGATTTGGACAAACCCTCTTGATTTGCATTGTAAATTTTATAGTGGTCTGCGAGTCACTTGGTAATGGTTAATTAAATGGGGCTTGCGAGCCTCGATTTGTTTACGCATTAGTTTGTGAGTTTCATGAGGGTAAAGAATTGAAGAAAGAGCTAGGCATGATTGAAAGAGTTCAATGGAGCGTTCAAGCAGCTCAAAACTCTTTCTTTTATTTTTATTTTATATACATGTGATGTAAAACCATAAAGTGAATTATCGTATTTTAATTCTATCGCTCGAATTAAAGCACGATAAATCTCACCCATCCAATCCATTCCATTTTAAGCCCGTTTTTATGATATACATGTTTGTAATGCCTTAGAAATTGTTCTTGTAGATTTGCATGTGTGTGATGCCTTTAAAAGTTATTTTATTCTTATTACACGTTTTTCAAAAACAAGATTTTGTTAAAATGAGTATTTGTAAAACGATTATAAAAACAGTTAAAAGAAGTTTTAACAAGACGATGAGATGATTAATAATGAGATTGTTAAGTATAACAAACCACGTAAAAGTGAAAAACAATTTTTAAAATGAATAGGGGAGTTTGTAATAATTCAAAAACATAGTTTTTTTTTCTAAAAACATTTTTTCAATTTAAATCAAGTCAGAAACGTTAAGAGTATTTTTCAATACTATACATTACCTTCCTCCATTTCAATCAAATAGAGTATCAATATTCATGGTTTGGTTGTTGACGAGTTGTCAAGCCATAGTGTGTGGTATTTGGATAATATTTGGTTGCTAATACATGTGATGTAGAGTAGGTGAACCAATAATGAGGTTTTATCGTTTGCGAGTTCCAAGAGTCAGATTATTGATCCAACTGCTCAATAAATATTGGGGTATGATTTGACTAGATTATTATGAGTTATGGTTGGCTTGTTGTCATGCTTATATTTAAATCTTGGGGTAAAACTGATAATCGAAAGTCACAAATGTGATCGAAAAAAAGTAGCGACTATCAAAGCATCAGCAGAGGAAGATTCTCCAAACTGAATGTTGCCAAGGTGTACCGATGAGATACCCGATGACAGCTGCCATAGACAGTGTCGTAGCAGGAGAAGATTCTTCAGGAGTTGGTAGGGCAGGGGCTATGTCTGAATGCGGAGCGCTACTAGCTTCAACACCTTATTCAATAAGTTCACCTTCATCAGTCTCTATTGCCACGAAAGAGACAAAATCAGGATGCACACATTCATCTCTTGAATTGACAAAGGCCGTCGCTATGCTAGCATCACCAGCAGAAGTATGAGATCCACCGAGGGAAGTAGTAGCAATCGTAGAAACATCAGTAGGAGGGTTGTGGCTCTCCGTTCCGGAATCTTCAGATGTCGCCACCCTATCTACTGCATCATCACCTAAGCCGGTCTCTACCGCATCAGACATTGTCATATAAAAAGGATGTTAGAGTTCGAATAAATTGCTATTCGAGAAAACCAAGAAAATAAGTAAATCTTACCAAGTTCAACCAAAGCATCATGTTCTGCCTTCTCATGAATAAGACGCTCTGCCTCCTCACGAGCTGCCCGTACATCCTTCCTGTGAGCGGTCGATAAATTAACTCCATCATTGGGAGTGGAGTCAGCCTTAGGAATTGCTGTAAAAGGCATTGCTGTTTGTCTCGACTCTGTGGCTCGTGGTGGTACTAAAGAGGCCGGACCATCAGTTGGTAGCTAAACAGCTGGAGTGACGGCTGTAGAAGGAGGGACGTCCTCCATAGGAGCGTCAAAAGCTCATATTCCGCTCGAGTCAGCACCTGCGACCAGGGCGGCACGACGTTCCCTTTCCTTATATTTCCGACGTTCCTTCTCTGCTTGTGTTGTCCGCACAAATCTCTTAAGGATAACCGATAAAGGGAGGTCCTCATCCGAACCGGAGCCAATCTCAGAGGTTGCTGCAATATCCGCCATCGGTTGTTTTAACAACGCCTCTCGCGGAGGGGCGAAGGAAGCATGAGCAACAATTGGTGGCTCCGAAGGTTCCGCAGCAACTATCGAAGGAGGAACATACTCTATATAGATACCAGAGGACCGTATTCCGCTCGAACCAGTGCCATCCGTAGAAGTCCCTATAAAAGAAAAGGATCAAGACATGGATGAGATAAATTATACATTCCAAAGTGCACAAAACGAGTCATACCAAGGCCCATGGAGGTACGAAGCCTCTCTTCCTCCTGGTGCATCCTTATCGACACTTGGAGAGCTTTCTTAGCAGAGATGCCTGCTGAGAAAATAAAAGTGTTAAATTACACACGATATCATTCGCTCTAGTATATGTAAAGATGGTGAATGAGATATACCATATGCTGCAACAGCAGCGAGAGCCGCTTGCTCGCGGGCTAACCGTTTGAATGCTTCAAGAGCTGCCTGAAGATTGGTTTCCGCATCTTCGTCCTTTCATGCTTGTTCCCTCATAAAAAATTACATTTTAAAATTCAATTAGGCGGCGCCTCTCATGTTTCGCACGTGACGCCAGCGCCAGCATTTATTAGGATTAAAAAATTCTATACTGGCGTCTCACATGAAACACACGTGAGTGCCGGTGTGCAAGGCCATGAACACCTGTTTATGTAAGAATTAAATTCTTCAAATTAAAGAGGGTAGAATTAAATTCTATATAGGTAGAATTAAATTCTACATGGGAAATATTGTCCTAAAATCTGGGGATATTCTTTGTTAAACAGAGCCATTGAATCAAAAATCCAATGGTGAGTAAAAAATCATCAAAACATAGAATTAAATTCTATTAGGGATAAATATCTCCCTAATCTTTCTAAATGAGAAAGATATTCTCGGTTGGATAAAAAATCCAATGATAGAATTAAATTCTAATATGGAAAATATTTCCCTGCATCTTTCTAAACAAAGAAAGATATAATCAGAGCACTCTTGGATTAAAGATCCAATGTTGATTAAAAATCACCGTTTGATAGAATTAAATTCTATTTATGGAAAATATATCCTTAATATTTTTTAAAAAATAAGAAAATATATTCTGTAAAAATAGAAATTCTTTGGATCAAGGATCCAACGGTGGATAAAATCCTTCGAACAATTTTTGAGGCCAATTAAATCAATTGGTATCTCTCAAATGAGAATTTTTATTAAACTAATTAACAATTTGCATCTCCTATATAAAGGAACCGAGACTTCAAGTCTCATATAGAAGATCGACCCCCCAAGTTTCTGGAAAAAAAAAATGAAGCCACAAAACTGAGAATTCAATTCTCCTCTCAAAGAAGAAGATCCTCGCTCATTCCAAACCCTAGGTAAAGAAAAGCAGAGATTAACAATATCCTTTACCTAGTATAAAATAAAAAAAAGAAACAAGCGTTTAACCTTCACAAAAAGAATTTAGTTCTTCTTCTGATCTGAGATCTGCAAAGCAGATCTCTCCACAAGTTGAGAATTTAATTCTCATCGGGAAGATTCTTTTCCTCCAAGACGGTCGATCTTCGAAAAATTGGACAACCTCGTTCCAACTCCAACAAGGACGTCAGTCTTCAAAAGGCTGACACCAATCGAAACTCCTGAGCAACGCAGGGGCATGACAAAGACGCCTCCAAAACTGAGGAAATTCCTACTCCAAGGCATGCTCGACGTCTCCACTGGCGCCGAGTGAGAGAAGCTGGGGGCAACTGTCCCTTTGGGCTCACCCTACCAGCTCCTATGGTGGATATCGACACTGTTGTTCCAAATAGGAACCGCTTTGATTCGCTCAGGAGAGTCCGCAAGAACTCTTTGATAGCGGTGCTGAAGAAATCACCTCCGCCAGTAGAGGCCCTTGTGCAGCAACAGCCAGAGCAGTCTCGCCAACGTCTCTCTTCACAAATACATAAGGTCTGGCGAAAAGTCCAAGACTCCGCGCTAAACAAATATTACTCCGTCGGCCTAAAAGATCTAATGGCCGATAAGAAAAAGACCGCTCTTCCACCATACAATGGGAGGCCGTTCCTAAATAGGTGCCTGTCACAATGGCTCCTTTAGCTCCGACTTCTCATAAAAGAATGAGGCCGGAAGAAATCCTACCACCCGTGGAAATTCCAAAGGCGATGGATCTAAACGTCCTAAGTCTGGGGACATTACCGTATATACGGTCTATATGGCCTCAGGGAAAGATGAGAGCCGTGCCTCGGTGAGTCATTGACCTCAAACTCGGTCGCTGACAAAGGCTCAGGAGCAACAACAAAGGCTCCAAGAAATACTGAATAAAATGACAGCACTCACTGGATAAAAAGAAAGTCCGGACAAAGAGGCTGAACAACGCCAAGAGCAAGAGACTGATACAGAGTTCTTGCGATGGGTGCTGGAAAGAAAGGATAAGGAAGCTACAGAGCAAGCTGCTAATATCAAGCAAATGGCTCTTCTATTCCAATACATGGTGGGAATGATGATACAACCGGAACCTCGGGCTGAAGATTCGCTAACAGTTATCGAGAATGACAGAGGGAAAACATTAAACCCTCCTTCGGCTTTATCAGCGGCCAAGGAATAAACCATCTCCAAGGTGGCCCTGGATGACTATATCGCTCAGCAAATAAGAGCTCACCAGGCTAGTGAAGCCGCCGACCAACTCGTCAGAACCGGGCGACCATATCCGGCCTAGTATGACCAAATCAAGTACCTGCCGGGATATACAATCCCCAAGTTCCACGTCTATAAAGGAACAAACAATCCTCACCAGCATGTAGTACAATTCAGAGCATTATGCGGCAATACTGGAGGTGACGACAAACTGTTGCTTCGTCAATTTATCGGAAGCTTGTCGGAGACAGCTTTTGAATAGTACTCGGAGCTCCCAAATGACTCCGTGAAAACCTTCTCCGAAATGGAACTGCTGTTCACTCAACGGATCACCAGCGCAAGTGAACGCACTCCAATCACAGCCCTGATCAATGCTAGTGTAAAGCTGGGAGAAACTTGGGTTCAATACACAATCCGGTGGCGGAACCTGTGGTCAAAGTGCGAACAGCGCATTGAAAAGTCTCCAGCCCTGGGCATGTTCATCGGGACCCTCGATCCTTAATCGACCGTGTCCCGGTTCATGACATTCTTTAAACTCACTACCTTTCAGATACTGATAGACAAGTTGGCCCAAATGGATCAGATGGGCCATGAGCCTTCCTCCTAAAATAAAGACCCTCAAAATAACAAGGGTACAGGAAAAGCGGCATTCGTTGCCAATATGCAACAACAACAGAGTGGCCCAAAACCAGCTGCTTGCCAAAACAACGTGCGTCCGCGCCCGTCCTTAGATGAAAGGCTAGTACGTGCTTACTCGTTCCCTCGCGACAAGATGAGAAGACTGTTTGAACTAGCAATGCATAATAACCTCATCATATTGCCAGACCCGCGGTGTCCAACGCAACCCGGCAACGTCAACAACCCTAATTACTGCTCCTATCCTAGAATAGTGAGCCACCCAATTGAGGATTGCTATATCTTCAAAAATTGGGTTGAAGGTCGGTACCAGCAGGGAAAGTTCGCGCTGTCTGATAACTGGAGAGTAAACTTGCCCCAGAAACTCACTCCCAAAAAGATGGACATGCATGGGGCATCGTGCTCGCTTGTAGAAGAAGCTCCGTGGGGAGTAGCTCTTTCAGCAAAAACTAAATGAATGATGAAGGATCTACAAGCATATCCGACAATCAGGTGGAAAGGCCCACTTGAACCTGAAATTATTGAAGGGATGTTGAAACCACACCCTGCACCAAAAATTGTTGACAAGGGAAAACAACCCCAAGTCAAGCCTTCAAAGCCTTCTAAGAAAACGAAGAAGACCAAGAAACCCATGCAGCCTTCCGAGTATGACGACAACTGCACAAAGCTTTAGAAATACATAGACACGCTGAAAGAATATAACCAGAAGGTGCGGACACCAGTCATGCTCGAAGAATTCCTCAAGCATATTCTTGAGGATGACAATGATGAGGGAAATGACTCATTAGAAGAAGCGGAAGACTATGTAGAAAGTTGCCACATGGTCTCCTGTTTGTCGTTATATGGCAAAGAGGCACCCTTAGCGTCAAAAAACGACGTGGAGGAACTGGGGGCAGAATCGGCGCTAAATTCCCCGAGACTACCAGAAGATGACCTGATTGAGAGACTTTTAAACGAAACTTTTCAAAAAAGCAAAGATGATCAAGAACGCGAGACAATCATATATGAAAAGGCTAAGTATCAGCGTCTGAATAAAGAAGCTGTGGTGAGAATGAGTCATAAAGCACTCCGACCAAACCAAAGCACACCTGCAATAAATAAGAGTAGGATCAAAAATGAGAAGCGGTTCGCCAAAGCCCTGTCAATGGGGATGAAGCAGCCACCTCTCATGAAGTACACTCCTGGAGTCCCATACTACAATGGAGGTGGCTCACATCCAAAATACCGCCTATATTATCGAACGGTTGCCACACTATCGAGGAATGTAGTGCCTTCAAGAAGTGGTGGTAAGGATATGTTGCCCATCGAAAACACTTCAAGAAGGGGAAACGTGAAGCTCGTGCTCGTCAACGTAGGAACGGCGAGACGAACACGCATGAATAAACAACCGGCAACTGCTATATGGTTGGTACCAGTTCGGAAGGAGAAAAACCTCCAGTTCTCACGTCCGGGAGCGATTCCGAAGATGAAACGCCCCTCAACCCTCTCTTTGAAGACTCCAACTCGGAAAAAGAAGATGAGGAGAAGAACCGCGAGAATATTTAGCAGTGAAACCATACGCTACCTGAGAAAAATCTCAGACTTTCAAACAAAGGTTCGAACAAAAAGGACAAAGGAAAAGGGAAAATGCCCGAAGAAATTGCTCTCAATGAAGAAACGGTCAAAGAGCTCGCTGCAAAAGACCCTATTAGGGTCAAAAATTACACCCCGGTTGACCAAGTAAAAGTCAAAGTAAACCCCAAACCAAGTGGGCCCAAGCCCAGGTCAAGTGGGCCTATGCCCAAGTCGAGTCCGAACATGAAGTGTCCGGCCTGTCCCATGCCAAAATAAAAATTATGTAATAAATAAATAATGTAATTTTTATGAATAAATGTAAGGAAAATGGGCAGAAAGCCAAATTTTTGTAAAGCCTATGGTTTATGTGCAAAACAAATAAGCACATGAGGCATGGGATGGGAAAAATACCATTTTGTAAAGCCCAAGGGGCTATGTGTAAACCTGTAATCCTGTATAAGGCAACATGATAATGAAATGAAAAAATAATAATTGATTCCTCTAAAAAAATAGGGTTTTTGTGCCTCCTTCTCCTTCCTCAAGTTTTTAAAGCTTCTTTTATTTTTTGAATTAAATCAAGAGTTTAATTCTTTTTTTTCCAAAAAGAAGCAGTTTTTCACAATAAAACTCTTGAAGGGGAGCTCAGATCTTCCATCAAATCTCCAAAATGGGAGATTTTTATGTCTCGCCCCCTTTTCTCTAAGATCCAGCCAACAGAAAGGAGGAAGAGGGAGATCCATCTCCAAAAACCCCACTTCGGAAAAATACAAGGCTCAAGAGAAGATCCAGGGCTCAAGCGAGAAGAAAGGGGTCCCCTTTGATCACCTTCGAAGATCTTCAAGGAGTTCAACTCCAAGATCCAAATTCTTAAAGGAGTTTAACTCCACATCCATACCTTTTTTAGGAGTTTAACTATAAATCCAAGTTTAACTCCAGACCCACATCCAATTTATTACATAGGAGTTTAACTCCAAATTTATACCTAATTCCTGTTTGGGAGTTCAACTCCAAAGCCCTTAGGGAGTTCAACTCCCAGCTCAAGAGCTAAGCCCCTTTCTCTGCTGGTGTTTCCAGCGGTCGCATGCCGCGCACATGACCCACTGGCGTCGAGCGGTCAAGAGCCGCGCACGTGATCCGCGGCGTCCAGCGGTCGCGTGTAGGGCACGTGATCCGCTGGGGCCCACGCTCCACTCACGTGACCCACGGGCGTCCAGAGCCCACGCGCAGGGCATGTGACCTGCGGGCGCCCAGTACCCATGCGCTACTCACATAACCCGCGGGCGCCCAGTGCCCGCGTGCCTGGCACGTGACCCGCAGGGGCCCAGCGCCCACGCGCCACTCACATGACCCGTGGGTGCCCAGCGCCTGCGTGCTGGGCACGTGACTCGCGGGTGCCCACACGCCACGCACGCGTCTTTAGGATGCTTCCCGCCCCTCTTTTCCCATGCACTCAACACTCAAAACACGTTCCCCGCTAGAAAAAAATTTCTAACGCGGCACTGCCCTGCATCCCGTAAGGGGGCTGCTAGCCCCCTTGATCCCCAGCCTGCTATCCGGGTAGCAGGACCCTTGTAAACACTGCGTGGCCCCCGATATACCCAAAACCCCTCAAAACACAACACACGCACACGGCACATTGAGTTCGCATGATCAGTTTGACCCGTCATTCGGAGGTTCTCTCGTTCCAAAAGCGAGGGATAATTAACGACTGCTTAGTCCGCGGCTGTCGGAGATTCGGATTGCCGCAATCAATAATCTCCGGCCTACCCTAGGCAGGGGGAATCTGTATACGCCTGACAAGCGACACATATTCCTATCTTAATTGGGTGACAAAAAACACCCTACAGCCCCGCCTAAGAAAAACAAGGTGGATTAGAACGTCCTAGCACATCTGAAGAAAATACCCTCGCAGCTAAGCATTTTGGATGCTCTCCTCCTGTCCAAAAAGGCACGAGATTCCCTGATTAAGACCTTACAAGAGCCCGATCAGTTCCAAGCTTTTCTCGCAGAAGAGAAGATGAAAAATGAACTATGAGAGGTTCACACGGCTGATATTACATTCAGCGATGAAGATCTACTCCACAGTACGTGCGAATATAATCGCCCGTTATACGTCATCAGGTACTGCCACGACATCAAGATAGGGAAAATCCTTGTTGCTATGGGATTCTCCCTCAATCTTCTCAGCGTGAGAGTGCTGAAGGAAATTTGCATGAATGTTCAACACCTTGCCTGAGATAAAATTACCATCTCCGGGTTCAACTCAATCGCCATGGACACTTGGGTCCGTAATACTGACGCTATGCTTCGGGCTGCTCGTCACCGACATCAAATTTCATGTCATTGATGCCAAGACTTGCTATAACGCTTTGCTCAACAGGCCTTGGTTACACGAGTACAATATCATCTCTTCTACACAATATCAGTGTATGAAGTATTTTAAGGATGGTTCCGAGTACACTTTCACGGAAGAGTTAAATCCATTCTCTACAGAAATACGAAGATGCAAAGTACTTTCTTCCAGACTTTGAGGATACTGAAAGGTGCCAAAGGCCGGAGAGTAAACAAAAATCCATCGCCACTATCTCGATCTTTGGGAACGATACCGAGGAAGACGAAGAAATAGTCCACTCGAGCCAACCCCAAAAAGAAAATAATAAGTCCGGACCATCTACCCTGGTCTTTGGCAGCGACTCCGAGGACGAAACTAATGCAGTGTTCTCCATTTGATCGTCAATATAGACTCTCGTAGAAACGGATCAACGTCTACAAATCACAATGGCTCCGCCTCAAAACAATAAGGAACTTGATGAGCTCGATACATACAACATACAAGAACTGCAAACCTTCTACATGTCTCCTAGGCGAAGGGGTGAAAAAAAGATCCTCTTCTACAAATCTATGGAGACCAGAGTAGAAAAAGAAGTCTGGAATGGTGTCAACCCCGCTCTTGACAGGTTCCATCCTATCCATATGCCAAGATATTATGCGGAGGGATTAAAGAAATTATTAAAGCGCTAAGGAGTGCATCTCGAACAAACAGTTCGGCATACCTAATTATATAAAAAGATTTGGGATGTTCCCGGTACTTAGCGAAAGAAGCATAACGGGAAAATGGAAACAACTGGACACGGATATCTTCGGTCCAAGAAATGGGAGCAAATTTATAGTTGCCACATCATAAACAGCTTGAGTGGAGAAGAAAATACTCTTTTGATAGCCGTGATATCAAATTGGAAAGTTCCCGCTTTGAAAACGTTAAGTCCGTCGCTTGAAGAACAAATTGACAAGCTAATAAAAGAAGCTTTTCAAGCGAGCCGTGACAACCATAGCCACGAAATAGCCATATATGAAAAGGCCAAGATGCAGCGTCTCAGCAAGCAGTCAGTGGAAGAAGTAGACTGTAAGGCTCTTCATCCCCACCCCGCTATGTGTTCTCGCGAAGGGTGAAAATACCGAAATGGAGGTAAAAACCGGGCAAAGAACACAAGCAACATTCGAAGACAACAAAGCGGGTACAAGACGCTGTTCAATCGAGAAAATCTTGATTGGAGCCCATCCTTTATAAAGAAGATGGGTTGGGAATACTCTTTCCCGCAAGACAAGACATGGAAAATATTCAACTTAGTCATGAAGCACCAAATGATGATGCTTCCGCAGTTTCGGCATCCCGAACAAATAAACGAGGTCCATCATCCAGATTATTGCTCCTATCACCGAGTAATAGGTCACCCCCTTGAAGACTGCTTCACCTTTAAGGACTGGGTGGAAAACCAGTATCGACAAGACATGTTTATGTTATTCGGCAGCTGGAGAGTAACCCCGCCACAAAAGCATGAGCCAAAAAGTACCTATACCGTTAGGATAGGACCAGCTCGACCGTGAAAATAGAAGCGGACTCATACCTGTCATATGGTAACTCTTTCAAAAAAGGGAGAGGACAAGAATATAATTGACCTTTTCGGGTGCTTTTCAAATGAAGACGATGATGAGGAGATCTCAAATTTTTCCACCGGCGCCAAAAGAGCTAGAATACGGGATACACACCTTGGCGGACAACCTAAGGAAAATCAACCTACGAACGGAGGACGATCCAAGGCCGACGTTTGTCAGTGAGCTACTATCTGAAAAGCAGGTAGCCACACTCAAAGACGTGCTTATGAAGTACAAAAACTGCTTCGTATAGAACTACTCCGAAATGCTGGGTCTACATCCAGAAGTAGCAGTACATAAACTGGCTATATCGCCAGACAAAAAACCGATCAAACAGGCACCAAGAAGGATGCGACTCGAGCTTGAGATGAGTATTAACGCAGAAGTCAAGAAACTAATCGATTTCGGTTTCATCCAAGAGGTTCAATATTCCGACTGGATCGCTAACATCGTTCCAGTGATGAAAAAATAGAACGATTTGCATCTGTGTGGACTTTCGGGACCTCAACAAAGCTTGCCCGAAGGACGACTTCCCAGTGCCCGTCACCGAGCTGATGATTGATAACACGTCCATTTATGAAGTCTTCTCTTTCATGGATGGATCCTCAAGATACAATCAAATAAAAATGGATATTGAAGACCAGAAGCATACCGCCTTCCGGGCCACATTGGGCATATTCTGCTATAAGGTGATGTATTTCGGTTTGAAGAACGCCGACGCTACCTACCAGAGGACCATGACAAAGATCTTCGATGATCTCATACACAAGATTGTCGAATGCTACATCGACGACCTCGTAGTGAAGAGTAAATCTCATGATGAACATTGGGAACATCTAAAAATAGTGTTCCAACGTCTTCGGAAGTATAATCTGTAGATGAACCCTCTAAAATGCGCGTTCAGAGTTTCCTCAAGAAAATTCCAAGGATTCATCATACGTCTACGAGGTATCGAACCCGATCCCTCAAAGATCAAGGCGATTATGGAAATGCCAATGCCAAGAACTCTCAAACAACTGCGGTCTCTCTAAGGAAAGCTCACGTATATCAGGCGGTTCATAGCCAACCTCTCCGAAAAATGCTGTCCCTACAGTCATCTGATGAATAAGGGGACCCTGTTCGTCTGGGATCAGAAGTGCCAAAGCGCACTATACGAAATAAAGCAATACCTGCAAAATCAGCCAGTATTGGCCGCTCCAGTTAAGGGAAAACCCCTTATCCTATATACAATGGCCCTTGAGGGTTTTCTAGGCACATTGTGGGCACAAGAGAACGATCAAGAAAAAGGAGAGATCTCTATACTATTTAAGTCGAGTTCTCCCGGGGGCAGAAAGCAACTATTCCCCTATCGAAAAGCATTGCCTGGCACTGGTCTTGCTATCACAAAGCTCAGACATTATGCCTTGGCACATGAGGTCCACTTCATATCGAAAATGGATCCTCTCAAATATCTAATGTCAAAGGCCATACTGACAGGAAGGCTTGTTAAATGGGCCCTCCTCCTGATGGAATTCTTGATAACGTATCGACCCCTCAAAGCAGTGAAAAGACAGGCCGTCCCTGACTTTCTCGTGGAGCATCCGATACAAGCTGACTATCCCCTAAATTTTGAGTTGCCAGACGAACACCCTTTTGACCCAAACGAAGAAGAGAAAGAAGAAAATGAGTCCCAATGGGAACTCTACTTCAATTGAGCATCTTCCATAAAGCGGCGAAAGAAAAACACTCCCATAATCAAAGCCAGGGTGGGTCTTATCTTCATGATTTCGTAAGGAGGAATATTGAGTTACGCCTTCTCCTTGACAGAATCCAGGACTAATAATGAAGCTGAATATGAAGCATTAATAGCCGGTCTTGAGATCGCTATCGATATGGGAATCAAAGATCTCCTCATATATAGAGACTCCCAACTGATCGTTAGTCAAGTAAACGGTGACTATTTGTAACAACCGAGTTCATCTATACTAATTTCAATTTCCGTATTTACTTACCTGTGGTATTTTCTTGATTTATCGAGTTTTGGGTGCGAATGATATTTTACATTTTGCATTGCATTCGACCCGACCCGCTTGCTTGAACCTGTATGATTCATATTTATAAATTACCCTGACTTGTTACATAGACCGTACATTTTCATGTTTAGTACCTACTGGTATTTTATCTGGTATCGCATATTTTATCATATAACATTTTAGGTTTCAGAAAATAATTTAAAATTGCATTTCATAACCTCCATGATGCCTCTAACCCCGTGGTAGCATCAGCACATCTTGTTCTCGTCCCGTTCAGTGAAACGGACGTGTTTGGATGGCTACGCGCATGTACGTGCATCCATTCTTGTGGGTATGCATTTTCTTTAACTGGGCATTCATTTTGAAATTTGAAAGTCGCATATATTTTTAATATTTTAAATCTGAATTTTTAGACCCGATCCGGGTGTGTTTTGGAGTAAGTTTGTATTTGCCAAAATCTCAAAACGGACTTATATTATATTCTTATATACCGTTAACAATTCATATATATTTACTGTTATATATTTTAACCACTCAGATTCGATTTCTCTTTCTCTCTCTGACTCTCTCCCTGTTAAATATATTCTTTATATATATATATTTTATTATATTAATTTTTGCCCATTATTTTCCCCACGTCCTCTCTCTTTCTCTCTCTAGATATTTTATTTTATATTTTCTCTCTTAAAATTTTTTAAACCTCACGTCTCTCTCTCTCTCCCCTCTCATCTTCTTCTTTTCATTTTCTCTTTCTCGCCTTCGCCTCACGAACCCTAACCCTAGCTCTCGCCGTGCCTCGCCGTCGCCACCACCGACGACGACTTCACTCAACTCACCTCTCTCGCCTCCATCTCCTCCACGTCTTCCTCCACCCATCCCCGACAACCAAGCCCGACGCAACCCTGCACCCATCACTGCGATGACACCCATCACCTCCGATCCTCGCCGCCGACGTCCTCGCCTCCACCTTGTCGTCGTCTCTCTCCCCAACACCATAGCCTCTTCCTTGCACACCCCAAGAACCCTGCATGAACCGAGTCCTTGAGCCTCTAGCCTGGCCTCACCTACATCGCCATCGCCGGCGATCCCTCGTCGTCGCCATCCTCACCTTCTCACCGACCTCTCCTCTTCTCTTCCTCTTCCATCAACTTCCTTTTCCTTCTTCCCTGGACGAGCACGTTCTTGCAACTCTCATCCCTGCAAACCCTAACAACCACTGCCATCGCCGGAAAACCATCGCCTGCACCTCGCCGTCGATGGCCCATCATCGTCGATAACTCCCTCACCTCACCTCTGACACCAGAGGACCCCAGGCCAGAGAATAACCCCCTCTCCTTCTTCTTCTTCTTCTTCTTCTTATACTTTTCTCTTTTCTTGATTTCTTATTTCCGGTGATCGCCGGAGCCGTGACCGTCGCTGCCTTTCCAGACGATTCAGTGGACGTCCCCTACCTGCGTGGTCACATTTGTGCATTGCCTGGTCCTGTTCCGTACGCGCGAGCGTGCATCGAGACTTTTACCGACTTTGGACATTGCCGTGCGTATCCGTATCGCGATCCATCGAGGCAAGTAAAACTTGCTACATGCTATTTATATTATTTCATATTTATTTAGTTACATATTAATCATGAAGTTTGAATTTAGTGCCCTATATTACATTTTACCATTCGATATCCGTTTATATCATTTTAGAGTTAATTATGAAAATATACCTGGTTGCATGTTGGATTACAATATTTTGTGCCCATGTCCATATTTATATCATAGTGCTTGGTTGCATAGCCCATAGTACCATTTAAAATAGTTTATAACTTTTCATACACCCGTTTGCATCCATCTCGTCTAGTATACATATTATTGCATCCATAGATCACCTGAGTGTATAACATTGAAATATTAACATTCCACATTTGATAAATTGTAGTTTAATTAATATTGGAACTTTAACTTAAACCCTAATCATAACGGTGCATCTATATGCCTTAATCTGTACCTGATTGCATACCACATTACAATGTTCCATTTTACTGTTCCATTAGTACCCTATACTTGTTTTGTATACCCCTGCTTATGTTAGTTGATTATGAGCACCCACATGACATTTTGTGCACCCCTAACATGACTTGTTACACCTACTACTTGACACGACATAGTACCGTGCACCTCTCGACATGACATGATACCTATTTACTACCTGACTTGACCTGATGTACCATGGCTTTACCTGTTACCTGATCTTGTGACTAATGCCAACAAACCTGACCTGTTGTCCTTACGGACATTTCCTGTTGTCTATCCAGACAAACCTGTACCTGCCTGATCCTGTGTTGGCATTAGCTCCAGATTATTCAATACCTGACTTGAACACATATAACTTGGGGGTAGGGGGAAATCAATGATGAAACCTGACTTGTAACTCGACAGTTCTATACCTTTTTTGATCAGTCTTACGGGCTAGGCCAGCCCCGGGGTGATGCTGCTGACATCACTCGTCATTACCTACCACCTTTTACTGCCTTGCGGCACGTCTCGGATTCAGCCCGAGAGTCATAGACCGTGATCCCGGGCACGCACGGGATACTATTGAGTTACATCGATAATTCATCAAATTGATTTCAAAGACTTGAGAGTGGTTAACCCAATAGACCAGTTTAGATTTCTCACTACACGTTAACCCACCGTCCTTACTTATATCACTGTTATGCCTGTTTTATCATTTATACTTATACTTGCATGTGTTGCTACCCCTGTTTATAGTATTGCTTGATATTATGACGCACTGACGTCTGGGTTTTGCATAGCCCAAATTCTCTACCTTTGTTGCAGACTGATTAGGAGTATTGCCGCTGTTAGACCAAGCGGTGAGGATCCTGTTGGTATCCAGTTTTACTTTCCAGGTGTTTATTTATTGGATCTTTTGCTTCCGCATATTATATTATTTCTTGACTCATTTATTCTGGCTCATAAACATGTACTGGATAGTTTAGTTTACTTTCCTGTTCTTGATATCTCTACAGCCGTAATGTGACTGTGGAGGGATTTTTCCTATCCACAGGTAGCATGGTTTGCTATGTCACGTGCCTATCTTAGCGTACTCTGGGAAGCGGGGCGTGACATGGTTCTTTTGGTATCAGAACTATAGGATATAGGTTAATCGAGTTTGAATCTTTTATAGTTGGGTATTGGACCCAATACACGAATCAGAATACTCGTGATTAGGAACATGTCCTGCCATCTTGTTATCATGATTCTTGAATCATATCTTTCTCTTATCCTTTGTCTTAACGATATGCAAAAAACTTTGCATCTCGGCTTGAAACCTTTGATTCACTATTGTTTCTCCATGTTCCTTGATTCTGATACTAGGATTTGGGTGACTTGAGTGGAGTTATGTAATTGTACCCATGAACTGCAGCATGGTTACAATGCGGTACTCTATTTAAGTAACTTGGAGTCCTGGTCTTGATTCACTTCCTTGTTTCATGATCGTTATATTACCTTGCTTCTCTCGGTTTCATTGCTTACCAGTTCTTGTTTTATCGCCAGCTTGAATCATGTTTACCGTGCTTAATCTTCTTCAGTATCTTGACTTCGGATGAAGTCATCTCGGTATCCTACTTGTTCATATCTTTCCCGCATTAGAATTATTCAATTCTGGTGCATCCCTTTGTTTGTTGTTGTCTTGGGAATGGATTTTCGTGGCACTTTCCACGCTCATATTGATTGTAAGGAAAGGAAAGTGATTCTCCAGATTCCCGGACATCCGGATTTTGTTTTGCTGGAGGAAGCAGTTCTGTCGGGCCAGTCGAGTTTAGGGCTAGGCCGACAAATAATGTTCTTTCGTCGATGGAAGTTGATAAGGAAGAAGCGTCGGCTATATTTTGAGAGTTCATGGACGTGTTCGAGGACATCTCAGGTTTACCGCAAAACGAGATGTGGAGTTCGTGATTGATCTTGTTCCTGGTGCAGCGCCAATCTCAAAGGCGTATTATCCAATGGCACCAGTGGAGTTGGAAGAAGTCAAGAAGCGGGTTACTGAATTACTTGAGAAGGGTTGGATTCGCAGTAGTAACTCGCCTTGGGGAGCTCCAGTTCTTCTAGTAAAGAATAGGATGTCACAAGAAGGATGTGCATCGATTATCGAGAATTAAACCGGGTGACTATTAAGAACAAATACCCGATCTCTCGCATTGGTGAATTATTTGAGCAGGTTAGTGGCGCGAGGGTATTCTCGAAGCTGGATTTGCGATCCGGATATCATCAAGTCCGAGGTAAATCAGAAGATATTTGCAAGACTGCGTTCCGAACTCAGTATGGACATTACGAGTATTTAGTGATGCCCTTCGGAGTAACGAATGCACCGGCGATATTTATGGACTTGATGAACCGAATCTTTTCACCATTCTTGGACCAGTTTATAGTGTGTTCATTGATGATATTTTGGTCTACTCGAGGAGTATTGAAGAGCATGCAGAACATTTGAAGATCGCATTGTAGACATTGAGGCAAGAAAATTGTATGCAAAGATGAGCAAGTGCGAGTTTTGGCTTAATGAAGCGAAGTTTTGGGGCACGTTGTGGCTGGAGATGGAATCGCCACTGATCCCGAAAGATTACAGCCGTTCGAGATTGGCCGATTCCGAAGAATGTTGCGGAGATAAGAAGCTTTCTTGGACTTGCCGGGTATTATAGAAGGTTCATGGAGAATTGTGCTCGTTTGGCTGAGCCTCTGACCAAGCTTACGCGCAAGGAAGTACCATTTGTGTGGACGGATAAGTGTGCGTCAGCTTTTGAGGCGTTGAGGCAATGATGGATAACCGCTCTTATTTTAACCGTACCAGACGGTTCCGGAGAATTAGTAATTCATAGCGACGTATCTGGAAAAAGGATTTGGATGTGTTTTGATGCAGCATGGGAAGGTTGTAGCTTACGCGTCGAGACAGTTGAAGACCCATGAGAAGAATTACCCAACTCATGACTTGGAGTTAGCAGCTGTGATTTTCGCTTTGAAGATTTGGAGACACTACTTATTGGGCGAAAGGGTCGAAGTATTCACCGATCACAAAAGCCTGGAGTATGTGTTCATACAGAAGGAGCTTATTATGAGGCAGCGTAGATGGTTGGAGCTGATGGCTGACTACGATCTTGATCTTGAATACCATCCGGGAAAAGTTAATGTTGTGCCGGATGTGCTTAGTCGGTTACCAGCAATTCAGATGTTGACTGCACAGAAGGAACTTATTGAAGATTTTCGGAGATTCGAGTTGGAGATCGTGCTACCGCATTCTTCGGGACAGTTGATGCAGTTGCAAGTACGGTCGTCGTTGATCGAGAGTATTAAAGCAGCGCAGTCGCAAGACCCAAGATTGTAGAAGTTTAGAGAACAGGTTGAAGCTGGACTTCGAACGGAATTGTTAATTCATGAAGATGGTTCGTTGCGATATGGTAGCCGTTTGTGTGTGCCAAAAGGAGACATTCACGAAGAACTTATGAAGGAGGCGCACAGTTCAGCATATTCTGTACATCCAGGAGGCACGAAGATGTACCGAGATATATAATAGCATTTCTGGTGGGAAGGCATGAAACGGGAGATTGCCCGCTTTGTAGCAAAGTGCTTGGTGTGTCAGCAAGTTAAGGCTGAACATCAATGGGTTGCTGGTTTATTGCAACCACTTCCGATTCCTCAATGGAAGTGGGAACATATAACCATGGATTTCATGACGGCTCTACCGAGGAGTCCGAAAGGCAACAATGCAGTTGGGTGATTGACCAAGGCAGCTCATTTCATAGCATTTCGAGTTGGTCAATCAACAGAAGCTTTGGTAGAACGGTACATGCAGGAGATTGCAAGATTGCATGGAGTACCATTGATCATCGTGTCCGACCGTGACACCCGTTTCTTATCACACTTCTGGACGAGCTTACAAGAAAGTTTGGGGACTCGAGTGAAGTTTAGCACAGCTTATCATCCTCAGACAGATGGCCAGTCGGAGAGAACGATTCAAACTCTTGAAGACATATTGAGAGCTTACATGTTAGGCTTCAAGGGTTTATGGGAGGATCATCTACACTTGGTGGAGTTTTCTTACAATGACAGTTTTCAGGCGACTATTTAGATGGCTCCATTCGAAGTATTGTATGATCGCAAGTGTCGCTCACATGTTTGATGGGACGATATTGGAGAACGAAGATTGTTGGGACCAGATTTGATCGTGTAAATAGTGGAGAAAGTTAATACTATCCGGAATCATATGAAAGCAGCACAAGACCGACAGAAGAATTGGGCAGATACATCGAGAAGACCTCTAGAGTTCACTGTTGGTGATTTGGTACTCTTGAAGATATCATCGACTAGAGGGGTGATTCGCTATGGGAGTTGAGGAAAGCTTAGTCCTCGATTCGTTGGACCTTTTGAGATTTTGGAGCGTGTTGGAGAAGTGGCATATCGATTGGCTTTATCGCAATCCTTGGAGAATGTTCATGGCATGTTTCATGTATCTTAACTCAGCAAGTATGTTCAAGATAAAACACACGTGTTGGATCATTCTGAGTTGACTGTACGTGGAGATTTGACTTTTGAGGAGCGACCGATGTCGACTGTGGATCGAAGAGAAAAGGTCTTAAGAACAAGGTTATCCCTCTTGTGCTTGTTTCTTGGGGAAATCGTTCGCATGGAGAATCAACTTGGGAACGAGAAGATGAAATCCGGCAGAAGTTTCCACATCTATTCTTGTAGTTTCTTGATTGTTTATCCTTTCTTGTTCTTGGAATTTCGAGGACGAAATTCTTTTTGTAATTGGGTATAATGTAACAACCGAGTTCATCTATATCAATTTCAGTTTCCGTATTTACTTACCTATGGTATTTTCTTGATTTATCGGGTTTTGGGTGCGAATGATATTTTACATTTTACATTGCATTCGAGCCGACCTGCTTGCTTGAACCTGTTTGATTCATATTTATAAATTACCCCGACTTGTTACATAGACCATACATTTTCATATTTAGTACCTACTGGTATTTTATCTGGTATCGCATCTTTTATCATATAACATTTTAGGTCTCAGAAAATAATTTAAAATTGCATTTCATAACCTGCATGATACCCCTAACCCCGTGGTAGCATCCGCACATCTTGTTCTCGTCCCGTTCAGTGAAACGGTCGTGTTTGGATGGCTACGCGCACGTACGTGCATCCGTTCTTGGGGGTATGCATTTTCTTTAACTGGGCATTCATTTTGAAATTTGGAAGTCGCATATATTTTTAATATTTTAAATCTGAATTTTTAGACCCGACACGGGTTGTGTTTTGGAGTAAGTTTGTATTTACCAAAATCTCAAAACGGACTTATATTATATTCTTATATACCGTTAACAATTCATATATATTTACTGTTATATATTTTAACCACTCATATTCGATTTCTCTTTCTCTCTCTGACTCTCTCCCTGTTAAATATATTCTTTATATATATATATATATATAATTTATTATATTAATTTTTACCCATTCTTTTCCCCACTGTTGGAGATAGTGCCCTCAGAGTCAATTATTGGGTCACAGGCACGTGATTGCAATGATTGAGAGAGGACCTATGCCGATAGGACAGTCTTACTCAAGATGATAGTATGCTATCTGGTTTATCTTTATCACCGTGTACTGCTTTAGGTGACCTTACAAGTCACTATTGCGCGTTGATAGAGCCCCTAGGATTCTTGCTTGACTGCCAGCAGTATGAGGGCGATCATATACGTGGGAGCTGGGGTCTATAAGCACATCCTTAAAAGGTCCCTAGTCGTGGGAGTTTCGAGACAGGGCGTCGATTCTCCAGAGTAGACTAGTGTATACAGTCGAGACCCCGACGAGGAGCGGTGGCCGGTCTCACAAGCCACTGGTGTCAGTTGGTTCACCTAAGATGTATACAGGTGCTCATTGGGTTATGAGTACACCGGACAGGACTCGTCGGGAACATGCTAGTTGGTCTTATACCAGACGTCAGATAGCAGTTCCCTGGTGACATGTGTACAGGTTAGTTCATCGACCTGAGATCGTCATTTGTCTCATGTGAGTTCCCACTGTACTTTGATTACTACCCTACCACGCTCAAAGGAGACGTGCAAACAGGTTTTAGTTGGGTACAGTCCCGAGCCACATGGAGGCAGTGAGCGGATCTTCAGGGGTTCGTCTCTCCCGGTATTGGGGGTGAGGTCGCGCTGTGTCTAGGAGAGCCATTACACGAAGTCCTTAGCCAAGGCAGGAGATTTACTGGTAGGTATTCCAGTAGTATCTTAGGGTGTTCTGGGCTACACTCCGACACGACTTGTACCGCTTTTGGGGGTCTGACTTTTACCAACCCCCTAGGCCCGCCATGCGATGCTCATAGACGAACGGACCGGACTGTACGGATATTGTCACTGACAAGCTCAGTAGGGTGTCAGGATGAGTTCGCTCACAGACGTCCCTTTTGGTCAATACTCGGTAGCCCGTCACGTATGGCTAATACTTCTGACGTGCTAGTGGTTAAATCCACAGCCAAAGTATTGACGAGTCTTTAGAGTCCCCCACACACCGTTTTCTCAAGTTTCGGGCGAAACGCTGTAGAGGCCGTATGGAGATATGGCAGGGTTCGATCAGATACGTGCGGTATTGCACGGATCATGATCGGACGGATAATACTAGCGGGCTTTGGTTTAAGCCGGATCCTAGTATTGTACAGTATAGATTTTGTCTCTTTGCATTTGTATTCAGTCGCAATAAAAATGCGGGTATGTATATACAGTCGCGGGGTTTTCCTGTAATTTATTACGGGATCAGTTTTTTGAAGTTGCCAGTTTGCATTCTGTTTCGGCCAGTTTTCCTTTGTTCCTTCACGGCCGGACTTTTGTGATGGGAGGGGCTAATTTGCATATTTGCAAATTAGCAATTGTGGAGGGGTTCATTTGTAAATGAGGGATTATGATGATAATAGCATCTTTTCTTTGTTTCTTTCCATCATGATTTGCATTAATTATGATGTGAGTTGATTAGGAAATGGTGTGACTAAAATTCCTCATTATCATCTCATCTTTTTCTATTGCTCACCCCTTTCCTTGTGCTCACCCCCTTGATTCCCAATTGCCAATATACTTGGCCGGCCACATTTATGAAGGTAGGGATTTTCATTTTTGGTGTGAGGAAATTATTCATATCATTTGGCTCATTGCAAATTTCCTTACCTCTCTCCATAGTTCATTCTTCACCTCCATCAATTAAGGCAACTTCATACCCCCATTGAGACAATGGATTCTACACTTAGCCTACAGTATTCTTGGACATGTCGACTAGCCAACTTCGTGCCCGAGTTGCCTCGGTCCAGAGGTGAGAGCCCGTAAAAGAACCCGGCGATGTGGTGCCCGTTCCGACGAGGAGCTGAAGACCAGAGATTCCGCGAGGAGATCGGACTGGAGGCCGAAGACCGAAGGACACGGATCGCTCGGTATAGCATTCTACCCTTTCTCTAGTTTGCTAGGATTAGGTTAATGGCCTGATCCGGGATTTTAGTGCACGGTGGTGCCGGTTTACAAGTTCCATAAAAGTTTCGTTTCCGCATTCCGGCGTCGGATTGACTGCCGGGGCGCCGCCGTGCACTTACGTTGGTATCAAAGCCACGCCATTAAGCTAGTCTAGCTTGCTCTAACGTGTTTACAAGTTCGATCGAACGTATTTACCGAAAACCCGATTTCAAGTGCATCAGTTTTCTGTCGATTTGTTTTTGGCTCGAAAAAATATTTGGTACATTGCAGAAATATGTGCTGGGTTTTCTAAGACTCCTGCAAAAATTTGGTGGCATTACTTCACTGTTCCACCGCGGAACCGCGGGCAAACCCATGCATTGGCCGCGGTTCCGCGGCCATAATGAGTCCTTGTTGCACCAATTTTTTCAGTGGTTCTTAGACTGTGAAATGGGGTTTTTGGAATATTCTTTTTGGGCCCAGATTTTCTTTGAGTGCTACAGTAGTGCTTGGGGCCCACTTCGGTAAATTTGATCGATCGAAAATTTTAAACATGTTAGTTCACAGTATTTACATTATATCTGCGACCGTGAATGTCATTTGATTGGTAAATCCTGTCTAACTGCTATAGCCCTTTTAGACGGATTTGCGAACGTGAAATTCACGTTGATGTTCTGTATTGTACTGCGATGTTGCGGATTGTCATGGGGATAGCTTGGATGCAGTGGTAGTACAGTTTCGTTTTATATGTACATTTGATATTGTGGGGCGAGCGTCCGACATGTGGACTGCCGTCACTGCCTGTTTGTATATTATTCTTTTGGGGCACGACCGGGCTGAGGTCGATGTACCTGTTGTATATATTTTTACTTTCTGTACTAGGATTACCCCGCGGAGGGGTGCACGGATAACCGGGTTCTAGAGGGCAACGAGCCCGCATCTCATGGCATTGAGACGGAGGGGGCTTTACTCTAGAATTGGCAGGCTATTCGCCGCACTTGTAGGGGGTATAGGTTGACCCAGGAGGGGTGCCCAAGTTACCGGATTCCGTGAAGTGCTGGGTGGTCCATTCACGTCGCTGAAGGGGGCTGCCTCGCTTCAGGTTTTGGCGGGTAACTTGCTACGCCCGTAAGGGTCTAGGATTTCATTGCACAGGCTATCCACACGACCAGGGGAACGTCGGGTTTCAGTAGGGGCTCTATGAAACCCGGGGATCCCAGATATCTGTATTGTTCTGTGATACTTATTACATTTCTGTGATGTTGCATTTTATCACGCCTTGAGCGAATATTATATATTGATATATATACTAGTAGATGTTGTATATGTTTTGCATCCGCACTAGTCCAGTCCCCGCTCTGTCGTTAGTTAAGTAACCTAACGGGTGATGACGGGACCCAGTGGCGAATGCGGATGGCATATACGTACATCATTATTTTCGTTCTTTTGTGGTGTGATCAATTGATGGGACTGCGTTGATTCGGATCAATGCAAGCTAAACAAACCTATTCTGATGTTGTTGGAACATTTTTCAAAAAGCTATTATTGCAAGGGCGTTCTCTTTTGTTTTGCACAGTGGTATTCGGTTGTGAATATCCAGCACCTCAGTCGACGAGGCAAGGGCCGAGATCCCTTCACCGAGAGTGACCCCTTGGACAGGAGTTTGCGTCAGGGCAATAACTTCACTATAGTCGTTTACTTTTGCTTTGCATCATGGTATTCAGTTGGAATATCCTGCACCTCATTCTACGGGGAAAGAGCCGAGATCCCTTCACCGGGAGTGACCTCTTTAGCAAAGTTTTTCGTCACTATAGTTTTATAAAGTTATCCGGTTCCTTCAACGATATCTAGTTTATTACGTTAAAGGTTTTCGCTAGAAACCATTCGTAGCCCTCCGTCGTTTCATATGGATAGTCAATAGTATTCAAGCTGTGTTTGTTGGCCAAAGTCAAGGCACAGTGTTTGGTAGCTATTGGGTATTCATATGCAGCATAGATAGATGCGTTGGTTTGGGACAGTCGTACTGCCTTGTTGGCCAAAGTCAAGGGTAGGTACGGATGGGTTCAAATCAACCTGGAGAATGACGGGTAGAACTTGACATATGACTTATGATTTGTTGGCCAAAGTCAAGGTCATAAGAGCATGGGGTAAAAATCATATCGGGAGTTTCTAAAGAAACTGAAACTTGCCAGATATGCGCATACCTTCTGGAGTGTGATAACGTGAGCGGATTCCGTCACATTATCATGCGATGATAGTTGGATCCCGATTCCCACTGATGAGTTGGTTTACTCCTCGGGTGATCCCGACTAATTCTTCTTTCAGGTTTGGAGGAGAATTTGACGGTACAGTGGGAGGTTTCCTGATTAGATAAAGTGATAACCATTCTGATCTAGGTTAGAGTGCACGCTGAGTGTTTCTTTTCTCTCTCTTTGGCAGTGACCATGGCCCGACCCTTGACTATGACTCAGTGACCAAATTAACCGAACCTTCTTAAACACTGGCTTTTGGATTGTCAGAGTTGCAAACCTCTTTGCCACTCCTACTTTTACCCTTTTCTCCAGAACACCCCGTATTACTACGAACGTCCACTTCCATTGGATAAAACAATCGTATGGTTATATACGAACTCGAAGGAATTTATTCGAGAATGGTTTCTGGTTCTGGAGAAAACGAATAGGACTATTCAGTTGTCTTTTCCTTTTACCTTCTCTCAGGTTGCGAGTACTCCTTGGTTTAGGAGATAGTACACCTATTACGCAAATTAGATAGTCTTCTTCCAAACCATAGGTAGGTGCTGACCGGTAGGGAATAAAGAAAACCAATTAGCCTAAACGGTGTACAGAAGGTATTAAGTTAAGACAAATAAAGGGATTAGAAAGAGGGCAAAGTAAATTGCAACTGCTATTCACAACCAAACCAAGTATTTCATTACCACTCCCACTTCACCTTTGTATTTCTCCAGAACACTCCGTATCACTACGAAGATCCACAGTTTATTGGATATTCCATCGTATGGTTATATACGAACTCGAAAGGAACTTGTTCCAGTTCGGGGATGGATTCTGGTTCAGGAGAAATAGGAATAAGATTTATTCGGTTGTCGTTTATCTTCATCTTCTCTCGCATTGCGAGTGCTCCTAGGATTAGGACAGTACACCCATTATACTTATTGGACAGTCTTCTTCCAAACCATAGGTTGGTGCCGAACGGTAGGGAAGGAAGAAAACCATTTAGCCTAAGAGGGTGTACAGAAGGTAATGACTAAAGACATATGAAGGGATGTGGAGATGCGACGAAGAAATATACGGTTACAGTTGTGAATCTGATGATGGAAGAGGCATTACTAGGAATACCCGGATACCCCTACGAAACATTTCAATGTTTCAGTTTCACTGTGTACTGTTAAAAGAAAACTGATTTCCTAATTAGACACTTACTCCAGGGTATGTATTTACCAGGTATGATTCTCATATCTGTATGGTTTTACAGATGATGAGTGGGAGTAAGTTATTGGGAATTAGGTGATCATCCTCATTATATCGGAATTCGTTGTAATTGGTGATATTTGAGGAAATCACCTGGGTTGTTTGCCGGACGGCAAATATTTGGTTTTGAATATCCATTGTTATGCACCAATTTCAAATTGATATATCTGTACGTCCATTTTTATGAAGTGAGATATAACTTTTTGAAATTATGTCTATGACATTTACCTATATCAGTGGATCGTTAGGTAAGGAGCATTAAACAGCGGTGTAATTCTTCATAACCAAAGTACAGTTTTCAACCTACGACACACAGAGAATGAGTTATTAGACTCAGGGGACTTATACAGAGTGTTGTATGTTGTCTAGTGTCTATGAGGACATAGGGGATGGTACTCGTACTATATTCTGTTTACTTGTGACTTCTCTGGTTCTTAGACATGTGTTTCGTAGAAACACAAGGTCCAAATTTTGAGAAGTTATAGGTATAAGAATAAAGTAGAGAACCAGGTGTTGCAAGTATCGGGATTCTTCAAGGTGATCGAAGATGTAGATGCTTGTGTATGGTATTCAGTTGATAGTAATGATTAAGAGAACTTGCTTCTCTTTCAGGTTACTCATAATTGGAAGCACTTCTAAGTTGAATAACGCTGATCAGCCTCTCTCCATTTACTTGACATGCATTGGAGACAGCTGCATGATTTGAATCTGGTTCAATTAAATCAGTGCCTTTGTTTCTGTATTGGATATAGAACAGTTCATATCTTAACGATGTTAAGATACGGGGAGTTGTCCAGCTTATGCTTAAAACCAGACTCTTGATGACTCAAGGCACGTTTCCGTAATGGCTGCTTGTGGGTTGACCCAGGCTATGACGAGGGTTAACTTTCTACCATCAGGAAGATCAATAGTGATATTGTTCTAAACTAGCCACAGTTTTAATAAAAATGGATTTTTTCAGAAAACAGTAGTGGGAGTATGGTAGAACTGGAAGTGATTCCAGAACCGCAAACGATTACTGAAAATTTGATAAGAACCTAAAGATTCAATCTGGTTTGACATTCCATTAGCCACTCCGCAGATATGGTGGGTAACCTTAGGCACCCGAGAGGTACTCCGGTAGCCTCAAGGACGGTGACAGGGAGGTTCTTGTTTACCCAGACTTGCCATTGCTGTTGTTCCAGACTGTGAGACCCGGCAGGAGGATGAATATAGCGTCGTTCTAAACTAGCTTTAGAAGTGTACGTGTATATGACTCTGCCAGAGGGTTGTCGTAGTCAGTGGGAGCAGCGGAAGCATAGTGGACAAGTGGCTTATGTCTATTTATAGACTAAAGCAAATATAGCGGAGATAGATCATCTATTTCTGATGTGACAGTCATAGATTTGACTTCATCAGAATAGGGGATGGATCTGTTAAGAAGGTAGTAGGGTGTGATGTCCTGGTATTTGGATGACATACACAGATTAGGAAGTGAAATTCCTATACTACGATCGGTTATACTTTGGTTGTCACACAGTGGTTTCTTCACATAGGATATAGATGTTGTTTTTGCACTAGATGCAATAAGGTGATATTGATCTAATCCTGGAGAAACATTCGGAAGCAGTTTTAGAACGTAAGTGAGTGTTCTAGGGATTTGATAATGGCAGCCTCCTTTAGGAGACGGTTATCATTCCAGGCTTCCAAGGTGACCTGGATGACAGAGTGACTGTCAGAGATATGGTTTTCCCTCTGACGAGGGGCAGTATTTTGGACAGGTGGTCCAGGTGGATACTGAGGGAGGCATGGCGCAGAATATTGATTAAGTTCAGTTGACGATACAGTCTGAGAAGTTTGGATTTGGAGTTCATTTATGAACTAGGTCCCATCAGATATCCAGACATACTCTAAAACAGGTATTGCTCATTTTGGGAGATGGCTTTCTCCGCGAACATGAGATAAAGAGAGACATAGAAAGAAACATTTGAGCGGATCCACTCACTGAGGCTATTCCTCGAACGCATTAGTTTCGCAAACGGGTTTTGTGAGACTGATTAGTAGAGGAGTTGGGTGTTCGGTATCACACAGGTTGTGAGTATGCGACATCGCAATAATTAGCCTAGAGTGCAAGTGGGAGATTGTTGGAGTTAGTGCCCTCAGAGTCAATTATTGGGTCACAGGTACGCGATTGCAATAATTGAGAGAGGACCTATGCCGATAGGACAGTCTTACTCAAGATGATAGTATGCTATCTGGTTTATCTTTATCATCGTGTACTGCTTTAGGTGACCTTACAAGTCACTATTGCGCATTGATAGAGCCCCTAGGATTCTTGCTTGACTGCCAGCAGTATGAGGGCGATCATATACGTGGGAGCTGTGGTCTATAAGCACATCCTTAAAAGGTCCCTAGTCGTGGGAGTTTCGAGACAGGGCATCGATTCTCCAGAGTAGACTAGTGTATACAGTCGAGACCCCGACGAGGGGCGGTTGCCGGTCTCACAAGCCACTGGTGTCAGATGGTTCACCTAAGATGTATTCAGGTGCTCATTGAGTTATGAGTACACTGGACAGGACTCGCCGGGAACATACTAGTTGGTCTTATACCAGATGTCAGATAGCAGTTCCCTGGTGACATGTGTACAGGTTAATTCATCGACCTGAGATCGTTATTTGTCTCGTGTGAGTTCCCACTGTACTTTGATTACTACCCTACCACGCTCAAAGGAGACGTGCAAACAGGTTTTAGTTGGGTACAGTCTCGAGCCACATGGAGGCAGTGAGCGGATCTTCAGGGGTTCGTCTCTCCCGGTATTGGGGGTGAGGTCGCGCTGTATCTAGGAGAGCCATTACACGAAGTCCTTGGCTAAGACAGGAGATTTACTGGTAGGTATTCCAGTAGTATCTCAGGGTGTTCTGGGCTACACTCCGACACGACTTGTACCGCTTTTGGGGGACTGACTTTAACCAACCCCCTAGGCCCGCCATGCGATGCTCATAGACGAACGGACCGGACTGTACGGATATTGTCACTGACAGGCTCAGTAGCGTGTCAGGATGAGTTCGCTCACAGACGTCCCTTTTGGTCAATACCCGGTAGCCCGTCACGTATGGCTAATACCTCTGACGTGCTAGTGGTTAAATCCACAGCCAAATTATTGACGAGTCTTTAGAGTCCCCCACAGACCGTTTTCTCAAGTTTCGGGCGAAACGCTGTAGAGGCCGTATGGAGATATGGCAGGGTTCGATCAGATACGTGCGGTATTGCACGGATCATGATCGGACGGATAATACTAGCGGGCTTTGGTTTAAGCCAGATCCTAGTATTGTACAGTATAGATTTTGTCTCTTTGCATTTGTATTCGGTCGCAATAAAAATGCGGGTATGTATATACAGTCGCGGGGTTTTTCTGTAATTTATTACGGGATCAGTTTTTTGAAGTTGCCAGTTTGCATTCCGTTTCGGCCAGTTTTCCTTTGTTCCTTCACGGCCGGACTTTTTTGATGGGAGGGGCTAATTTGCATATTTGCAAATTAGCAAGTGTGAAGGGGTTCATTTGTAAATGATGGATTATGATGATAATAGCATCTTTGCTTTGTTTCTTTCCATCATGATTTGCATTAATTGTGATGTGAGTTGATTAGGAAATGGTGTGACTAAAATTCCTCATTATCATCTCATCTTTTTCTTATGCTCACCCCTTTCCTTGTGCTCACCCCCTTGATTCCCAATTGCCAATATACTTGGCCGGCCACATTTGTGAAGGTGGGGATTTTCATTTTTTGTGTGAGGAAATTATTCATATCATTTGGCTCATTGCAAATTTCCTCACCTCTCTCCATAGTTCATTCTTCACCTCCATCCATTAAGGCAACTTCATACCCCCATTAAGACAATGGATTCTACACTCAGCCTACAGTATTCTTAGACACGTCGACTCGCCAACTTCGTACCCGAGTTGCCTCGGTCCAGAGGTGGGAGCCCGTAAAAGAACCCGGCGATATGGTGCCCGTTCCGACGAGGAGCTGAAGACCACAGATTCCGCGAGGAGATCGGAGTGGAGGCCGAAGACCGAAGGACACGGATCGCTTGGTATAGCATTCTACCCTTTCTTTAGTTTGCTAGGATTAGGTTAATAGCCCGATCCGGGATTTTAGTGTGCGGTGGTGCCGGTTTACAACTTCCGTAAAAGTTTCATTTCCACATTCCGGCGTCAGATTGACGGCCGGGGCGCCGCCGTGCACTTACACCCACGTCCTCTCTCTTTCTCTCTTTATATATTTTATTTTATATTTTCTCTCTTAAAATTTTTTAAACCTCACGTCTCACTCTCTCTCCCCTCTCATCTTCTTCTTTTCATTTTCTCTTTCGCGCCTTTGCCTCACGAACCCTAACCCTAGCTCTCGCCGCGCCTCGCCGTCGCCACCACCGACGACGACTTCACTCAACTCACCTCTCTCGCCTCCATCTCCTCTACGTCTTCCTCCACCCATCCCGGATAACCAAGCCCGACGCAACCCTGCACCCATCACCACGACGACACCCATCACCTCCGATCCTCGCCGATGACGTCTTCGCCTCCACCTCGTCGTCGTCTCTCTCCCCAACACCATAGCCTCCTCCCTGCACACACCAAGAACCCTGCATGAACCGAGCCCTTGAGCCTCTAGCCCAGCCTCACCTACATCGCTATCGCCGGCGATCCCTCATCGTCGCCATCCTCACCTTCTCACCGACCTCTCCTCTTCTCCTCCTCTTCCATCAACTTCCTTTCCCTTCTTTCCTGGACGAGCCCGTGCTTGCAACTCTCATCCCTGCAAACCCTAACACCCATTGCCATCGCCGGAAAATCATCACCTGCACCTCGCCATCGACTTCCCATCATCGTCGACGACTCCCTCGCCTCACCTTTGACACCAGAGGACCCCAGGCCAGAGAATAACCCCCTCTCCTTCTTCTTCCTTCTTCTTCTTATACTTTTCTCTTTTCTTGATTTCTTGTTTACGGTGATCGCCGGAGCCGTGACCGTCGCTGCCTTTCCAGACGATTCAGTGGACGTCCCCTACCTGCGTGGTCACATTCTTGCATTGCCTGGTCCTGTTCCGTACGCGCGAGCGTGCATCAAGACTTTTACCGACTTTGGACATTGCCGTGCGTATCCGTATCGCGATCCATCAAGGCAAGTAAAACTTACTACATGCTATTTATATTATTTCATATTTATTTAGTTACATATTAATCAAGAAGTTTGAATTTAGTGCCCTATATTACATTTTACCATTCGATGTCCGTTTATATCATTTTAGAGTTAATTATGAAAACATACCTGGTTGCATGTTAGATTACAATATTTTGTGCCCATGTCCATATTTATATCATAGTGCTTGGTTGCATAGCCCACAGTACCATTTAAAATAGTTTATAACTTTTCAAAAACCCGTTTGCATCCATCTCGTCTAGTATACATATTATTGCATCCATAGATCACCTGAGTGTATAACATTGAACTATTAACATTCCACATTTGATAAATTGTAGTTTAATTAATATTGGAACTTTAACTTAAACCCTAATCATAACGGTGCATCTATATGCCTTAATCTGTACCTGATTGCATACCACATTACAATGTTCCATTTTACTGTTCCATTAGTACCCTATACTTGTTTTGTATACCCCTGCTTATGTTAGTTGATTATGAGCACCCACATGACATTTTGTGCACCCCTAACATGACTTGTTACACCTACTACTTGACACGACATAGTACCGTGCACCTCTCGACATGACATGATACCTATTTACTACCTGATTTGACCTGATGTACCATGGCTTTACCTGTTACCTGATCTTGTGACTAATGCCAACAAACCTGACCTGTTGTCCTTACGGATATTTCCTGTTGTCTATCTAGAAAAACCTGTACCTGCCTGATCCTGTGTTGGCATTAGCTCCAGATTATTCAATACCTGACTTGAACACATATAACTTGGGGGTAGGGGGAAATCAATGATGAAACCTGACTTGTAAATCGACAGTTCTATATCTTTTCTGATCAGTCTTACGGGCTAGGCCAGCCCCGGGGTTATGCTGCTGATATCACTCGTCATTACCTACCACCCTTTACTGCCTTGCGGCACGTCTCGGATTCAGCCTGAGAGTCATAGACCGTGATCCCGGGCACGCACGGGATACTATTGAGTTACATCGATAATTCATCAAATTGATTTCAAAGACTTGAGAGTGGTTAACCCAATAGACCAGTTTAGATTTCTCACTACACGTTACCCCACCGTCCTTACTTATATCACTGTTATGCCTGTTTTATCATTTATACTTATACTTGCATGAGTTGCTACCCCTGTTTATAGTATTGCTTGATATTATGACGCACTGACGTCTGGGTTTTACATGGCCCAGATTCTCTACCTTTGTTGTAGACTGATTAGGAGTATTGCCGCTGTTAGACCGAGCGCTGAGGATCCTGTTGGTATTCAGTTTTACTTTCCAGGTGTTTATTTATTGGATCTTTTGCTTCCGCATATTATATTATTTCTTGACTCATTTATTCTGGCTCATGGACATGTACTAGATAGTTTAGTTTACTTTCCTGTTCTTAATATCTCTACAGCCGTAATGTGATTGTGGAGGGATTTTTCCTATCCACAGGTAGTATGGTTGGCTATGTCACGTGCCTATCTTAGCATACTCTGGGAAGCGGGGCGTGACACTATCAAACATGCAAGGCAGAGCAGATAAAGTATGGCGAAAGAGTGCAACAACTGCAGACACAAATCTCTTCCTATACCCTAAAAACATACCGCGAGCGGAAAACAACAAAGCGGATGCTTAGCTAAATTGGCTAAAGAATTTGCCGATGAGGACCTCAATGACGTAAGGATCATTATGCAAAGCCGCAGGGTTCTTACGCCAACAGATATATCTTCGGAAGACCTGATGGAGCCATACGAAAGAAAAGAAACGACTGAACAAATAGCCCTTCAAATATAGGACGAAGAACAGGTCAAGGACTGGAGGGAATTCTTCATAGACTACTTCAAATCCCAACGAACGCCCGAAAATGCATCGTCTAGACATCAGCTTATGAAACAAGCTTTGTTTTTCGTCTTCGTCAATGATACCCTATATAAGAGATCATTCGACCTCTTATGGCTAAGGTGCCTAGGGCCGAAGAAAGCAAAGAAAGTCGTCTAAGAAATACACGATGGACTTTGTGGCTCCCATCAGGCGGGTCTGAAGATGAAGCTGAAAATAAAAAGAATGGGTTACTATTGGCCCACGATGATTCAGGACTGCCTCGAATTTGTGAAGCAGTGTAACTCGTGCCAAATTCATAGGGACTTCATACTCCAACACCCAAATACGCTACACCTGACAGTGGCCAGTTGGCCGTTCGAAATGGTGAGAACCGATATAATTGGTCCCATCGAACCGGCATCATCATAAGGACATCGGTTTATATTGGCAACGACCGATTACTTCTCTAAGTGGGCAGAAGCAGTACCACTAAGGGAGGTGAAGACGGAGAATATCCTTCACTTCTTCAAAACCTATGTCATCAATCGGTTCGGCACTCCGCGACGAATTATCTCAGATATTGGACCAGCTTACAGAAGCCATAAAATCAGCCGCTTTGCACAGCAGCATAGAATAGATTGAAGATACTCTTCAGTCTATAATTCTCGGGCCAACGGTCAAGCCGAAGCCTTCAACAAGACCCTGATCAAGATTATAAAAAAGACAGTGTCCAGAAACAAAAAAGACTAGCACGAAAGGCTGCATGAATCTCTCTAGGCGTACCGAACAACGTTCAAGACGGCCACGAATACAACACCATACATACTGGTGTTCGGCATAGAAGCAGTACTCCCATGGGAAATAAAACTCCCCTCTCTACGAGTAGCGGTTCTATTCGAGCTGACAGATGAAGAAAATGCTCATCTTAGGCATCAGGAGCTCGACACCCTTGACGAAACCCGCCTTATAGTATAGCAAAATCTGGAGGCTTATAAGGTAAGGATAACACGGTCATATAAAAGATTGACTAGGCCGAGAACATTCCGCTAATACGAACTCATGTTGGTTGTCAAAAGACAAATGATTCTCAATCGTGCAAAACGAGTGAAATTCGAGCCTAACACAGAAGGCCCGTATATTATAGACAAAGTTTACCAAGGTGGAGCCTAGCTGCTCATGGATATGCATGGCGAAAAGCCGTTCTGGCCAATAAATGGCTGATTCCTTAAAAAGTACCACGCTTGAAGAGTCATGACTTAGGTCAATGATACATGACGACGCTTATGTCCACTCTCTATCTTCCCGAGTCAGAACTCTAAAAGTAGTACCAAAAGAAAAAACTCCGTCGCCCCAAACACGGCGATAATGGACCGAAACGTCCCTAAACTAGTGCGTTCCCCCAAACAAGGGAATAACAGACCAAAACATCCCTAAACTAATAATGGACCGAAATGTCCTTAAACTAATAATGTATCGAAATGTTCTTAAATTAACATTCGTCCCCAAAATGGAAATGTTTGACCAAAAAGTCCTTAAACTAAAAACTCGTCCAAAAATACGGCGATAATGGACTGTCATGTACTTAAGCTAATATGTTTAGCCCTACAGTAGATCCCTATATTAACCACCGTATACAATCTACAAGCATAAATAGTTCATAACTCTTCCACGTCCTACATGACGTGGTTTTTCAGAAAAGATCATGGCTTACAGCTAAGTGTGTGTTAACTTACGGGCTGCCTAAAAAAATTGGTATGTCCACAAGAGAAATGGGCACTGATGAAGATCCGAAAGGACGCTGTGAGTAAAAACAGCAGGACTACCGGCAAGTTAGTGAAAACCCGAAAGGGTACGAACCCGTTAAGAAAATGCACCTACAAAATCCTCATGACTTTGGAAGGAGAAAACACTTACGTGAGATCCTTATGACTTGCAAAGGAGCAACACACTTAGAAATCCACACGATTTCTAAGGAGAAAATGCACTTACGAGGTCCTCACGATTCGTAAGGAGAATATACTCTCTATAAGACCCTCACGGCTTATAGAATTCAAAAGCCTTAAGATATAGGGATCTGAACCTATTCTTAAGCCACCAAAACCCCACAAAACTTTTTTGCCCTACAAGTGGTCCAATATCGACTCTTGTATATAATCCATGAGCATAAATAAATGTATCCCCTAACAAGTTCTACCAATGGTGAGAAATATCCCTTATGGTGAACGACACTTGTAATTCCTCTCGACTTACAAGAAAAAAATACTCTTGTAAGTTCCTTACGACTTATAAGAGAAAACACACTTAGGAATCCCCATAACTCATAAGGAGAAAATACACCTACAAGATCCTCATGACTCGTAGGGAGAAATAACTTTATGAGACCTTTACGGCTCATAAAGTCAAAATACCTTAGTCGACAAGATCCTAACCCTGCTTGTTAAGCCTCCTTTTTTCAAATCAACAAAAGGCAAATGATGATTAGCTCCTGACAATATTCCAGTTGTAGCGATGCTGATGCCAAGATTGGTATCAGATTCTAAATTTGCAATAAAAATAGCAAGTAGAAATAAAAATGACATAGCCGAAATGATTGGGCACCGCAAAAAACAGCCGAAATGATTGGCCAATCGCGACTTTCGCGATATAAAAAAAGCTGAAAATATAGAGCATCATGGAAATAAAAAAAAAAATATAATAAAATAAAACTTTTCTTCCCTGCAAGTAGATCTATGTTGACTCTTGTATACGATCCATGGACACAAATGAAAGAAAGGGGAACCATATTGTCCCACCATATTTCGTCAAAAGAAGAACTGAGTCTTGATGGCACATCTACAGTCTAAAGACTATTTCGATATCTCTCTTACTCCAGTGGAGTACAGACGTGGTGTCGATAAGGCTCCAAGGAGCCAAATCAAAATGGAGTAATGGCAAAATCCTAGCTCCAGCTTGACGTTTCTTCTCGATGCAGATGCGACGTCAACAAAGACTAAAGGGTCAAATAAACAAAAGCGGAGCAATGGCATATTCCTATCTCCAGATCTCAATGGCAATATCTTCAACCTAGAGATCATCTCCACGTTCCTCCTCATTCCAGCAGGGTGCGAACGCAACAATCATATGAAATTGGAGCAATGGCATATTCCTAGCTCCAGACCTCGATTGTGATACATACGACATAGAGATCACACAGATATTTACCCTGTTTCAACAAAGAATTAGCGCGACATCATTAAAGAAAAAACGAAGTGACGGTATATTCCTAGCTTTGGGTCTTGACGGCAATACATACAAGTCCTAAAGACTATTGGAGATCATCCCACCCCAGAAGGGTGAGGTTATGACTTATTGGGGTTTAAAACTAAGTCTAACCTTAAGTAGAAAGCGCCACGGCAAATACCTAATGCTTGTTCTTCTTACGGTAATACAGATACTCCAACCTAAGAAGATTACTTGAAGACGTCTTGTCCAGCCTCAGAAAAGATCAGAGACACGACAGTCACGGGATTACTCAAATAGCAACCTAAAGAACGACATATCAAGGAATACATCGGCCAACGCGACGGTACGATGGACTTAAACCAAGTACCACAAACCTAGCGGACCCCTGTCATAAAAGAATGGGGGTTATCTACATCCAACGTTAGGGCAAGTTTGCCTGTAAACCTAAGGGAGGTAAACTAAAAACACTCTGAAATGAGTATATAAACTAGAAACTCCAAAATGAGTACATAAACTAGAGACTCCAAAATAAGTACGTAAACTAGAGACTCCGAAATGAATGAATAAACTAGAGACTCCGAAATGAGTGAATAAACTATAAACTCTGAAATTAGGACATTAAACTACTTCGCGCCGGATCAAGACATCAAGAAACAGAAAGGTGCATACGAATACAAAAAATATATATTTTTTATTCATGAATCAAAGTGTTTGAAAGATACAATTCATAAAGAAAAGGGGATACAATTGTGATCTCTAAGAGGGCGGGGTTTTTAGTAAAATGGTGACCCGCTCATTCACCTGCCGGAGCTCATTCTTGTGTTCCACTATTGCAGCTAGCAGCAGTTCAATTTGAACTTGTTGTTACAAGCACGAAATAAGCTTCTCAGAAATATCCTGTTTAGAAACTTCGTAGCCCCGCATTCTTCACTCTGTAAAATCAGGGTCTCGCTTCAGCGCCATTCCATTGAAAATGCATCGTTGAAGGTTTTCAAAGATGACCTGGTGCCGTTCAGCATTAGCTTCTACCTGAGAACGCAATTGTATTAACTCTCTAAAAGCCGTTTCATACTCCTACTACTTCAGGACTAGCTTTTACTCGTAGTATTGAATGAGAGAGGCACATTGTTCGATTCGTGCGGTCAATTGAGCTTTTGAGGATAAGGCTTCAGACGTCAGATGCTTGCGCTCGATCTCATGGAGGCAAGCCTCGATTTGCTTACAATAATCAACCCAGATGCGGAAAAAGTCTTCGTTATGGAAATTCATAAGAGTCGCCATCATAGAGTTGACTTTATCCGCAAAGTCCTCAGCAGAAGTGAGAGCCTCTACATTAAGGTCTTCAACAAATTCGCTCAGTATACGCCTGGTATTTTTTGCACCTCTAGAAGATTAACGTTTAGCGAAGGGTCCTGCGGGCATAGCTATACGGGATTCAACAGGAATTGAAATCAGCGGAGCTGCTACAGATAAAGATGGGCTAGGTCTCTGTTTAAATAAAAAATGAATAAGATCTAACCTACCAATAGTTAGAAGCGGAAAATCTGGGAGTATAGAAGGCTCAGCCATTTCCTTGTCTTCTCCTTCGAGCCATAAGACTGTAATTAATACAGGAAAATTCTTATTAGGAAGGATTACTTGTAGAAAGTTGAGATCAGAAATGAGAGATATACTAACCAATGCCAGAAAGAAGGATGGGTCTCAATTGGAGTGCGAAGTTACACATGGCACAGATAGTTGAAAAGAACTCCTGCAAGATTGCGACAATATACGTCAAGTAATTAATATAAGGAGTAATATCAATGCTGAAAAAATTACCTTCCGTCTCTAAGCCCGAGAAGACTCGGGAAAGTGCAAAGGAGATAGGTGGAGCGACAACGGTCATGGTGCTAGCTGACGGGGGTTCTTCTATCAGCAGATCGCCAGGGTTTGCCGTGCCTATACCAGAAATAAAGAAAACGTTAGCAAATATGTCTAGCAGAAATAAGAATTTGAAAGTAATAGCATGGAAGTTACCTGCGGATTTCATGAGAACCGACGATGCGGGAACCATGATTATATCTGGAGCATCAGTAGTCGCAACGACTTCTTCGACTTCCACCACCACATAGGGGATCTGTGCCCTCATCTTCTGAATTAATAAGGGATGTCACTATGCTAACATTACCCGCGGATACTAGAGATCCACCGGGAGAAGGAGTGGCAGTTGGAGCGATATTAGACTTAAGATGAAGGGCCTTCGTTTCAGAATCTCCGGATGCCGCCACCTCATCTGCAGCCCCAGCGTATGAACTTTCCCCTGTTGTATCATTAAAAAGGGGAATATTAAAATTTGGATAAGTTGCTACATAAGGAAACCTGGAAAATAGGTAAAATCCTACCAGGTTTTATCGAAACATTAGGCCCTTCTTTCCCTAGAACCAAATGTTTCGCCTCCTCGCGAGCCGCGCATGCGATATGCCTGTGGGCGGTCGACAAGGCAGGGGGATATCTTCCGTAGAAGCGCTAGGGGTTCGTGTTTCACTTGAGCCGGCACCAGTGGCTAGGTTGGCCCGATGCTCCTGTGCTACATGCCTCCAATATTTCTCCTCGGCATTGGTCGTATGAAGGGATCTCTGCAGAACAACCGACAGAGGAAGATCTTCATTTGAATCAGAATTAGCCTCAGGATCTTCTACAACATCCGTCATCGGCTGTTTTAGCGATGCTTCCCATGGTGGCGCAGAGGAGGCCTGAGCAAGAGTGGGCAGCTCTGAAGATTTTGTAAGGGTCGTCGAATGAGGAATATCCTCTACGCTAACACCCAAAGATGGCATCTCGCTCGAAATAGCAGTAGTTATAGAGGTTCCTATAATGAAAAGAAAGAAATCAAGGTGTAGGCAAAATGAGCTAAATGTTCTAAAGCGCATAAAATAAATCATACTAAGGCCCATGGAAGCACGAAGCCTCTCTTCTTCCTCGTATGTTTTAATGGATAACCGAAGTGTCTCTTCAGTAGAGATGCCTATTAAAAAAAGTGTTAAATAAAGCGCAATAACATTTTACTCTAAGACATACAAAGAGTATAGATGATGTGTATCCAACGCTGCAAGGGCAATAAGCGTTGCTTGCTCACGGGCCAATCGTTCAGATGCCTCAAGAGCGGCCTGGAGATCAGTTGTCGCGTTCTCATCGATAGAAGCTTCAGGACTTAAAATATCATTATTGGTCCCGTATTCTGATAGGCCTTCGCTATAGGAAGCAAGGGGCCCTTGATCAAAGACGATATCAGCCGAAAACATGGATTTCTTCTTCTTCTGTGAACCAAGAGTAACTCTCGACAATAAGAGCTTTCTCTTTGTTGGCATCTTAGGGCGGCGTGTTCCAATGTCCGAGCCAATATCTAACTCGAGAGATGCTGCATACATCACAGCGGGTCGTGGCTTAGCCGCGGACACCGTCGGAAAAACATGCAGAGCTACTACCGCATCACCCTCTCTCAGGGAAGGACGTACGACTGCACGTCGTTTCAGCGGGACCGTAGGGTTGCTAGCCGGAATGAAATCCTTATATCAAGGATTATCTGTCTCTCTTCTTTGATAACAGCGCCTGTCGCGTGTTGATACCTGGTTACTTAGGCGTTTAAGGCCCTCGGAATATGACCCGGTTCAGCTACCAGGAAGTGAAATCTCGTGTTCAATCGCATAAAATGGTGGATCGCATTGCGAATGGTTTACTCTGAAGCAACTGGATTGACAAGAAACACCTTGAGGGGAACGCCCTGGTCATAGCCTAATTGTTAAGCGAAACGATGCGGGTTATACCTCATGAACGGCACCGAGGCATTTTGCATGAACACTAAGAATCCCGGCCTAATAGAGTATAGATGTACAATTTCCCTGGCCTTTAAAGCAGAACCCCATCCTTGAACACGTCATGAAGCAGCTAGACCACTTTTGAAGATTTTTTTCCAATAGTCAAGACGCTATCAACAAAAGTCATGCTATCCCCAACAATGCGCGGACGCAAAAGCAATCATTGAGCTGCCATTTTTGTTGGATCGGGATAGGAAGCGTCGATCAACTGCATGACCCGGGGGAAATTATACCCCTCATAAAAAAAATTTCTCTTATGCGTGCCGAAAGCACCCAATACATGCATCTCTATCCATGATGTGAAATAATGGAAAGAGAGGTTCACGGGCCCCACACTCGGCAGGGTGGTGTCAGCCGCCAGGCTCAAGCCGTTATACAAATGAGCCAATCCCGCAACTCCAACGGCCATACGCGTTTCCGCCGCAATACGATAAGCTGGGTAGAAGACGAATGGTCACATGTACCAATGGTGCATCGGGAGTGCGAACCAGCTGAGCCATAAGCCAATAAAACCCATGAGAAATATTTCCTCATCGATATTTGGGGTAGCAATTTCTGCAACGGAGATGACAGAGGTGTCTAGAATAAAAAACTGATCCAAATCCGCAACGACATTCAGCAGCATATCCAAACCAAACCGAAATGGATTATCAAACTTGGCAAACTTTGCGGCTTTTATCGACAAAACTTCTGGGCGAAGGAACGGGTGACAAAATCTGCAAAGCTAATCCCATGCCCTCCGGACTCCAAAAACAGGCTCTTGTAAATATTCAATACCTTGATTAGACTAGGGAACTTATGCCGGATAGCATTCTCTGGTGTAAGACTGATGAAGATCGATTCGGTGGAAAAAATATACTCATCGGGAGGAAGTATCTCCTCATAGTGCTCCCCCCTGATGGGTAATCCAGAGATCTCTGAAAATTCCTCCAACGAAATCGATATCTCCCTATCCTATAGCAGAAACGTATGGGTTGGGATATTCCACTGTTCCAAAATGGACTTAACCCACAATACGTGAAGAGTGTGGTAATAAAATAAAGAGTGTGGTAATAAAATAAAGACGCGTAAATCGCCGGGTATACCCCAGTCCGTAGCAACAGTGATTTCTTTGCAGATAAGATATAGCGGGCCCAAATAAGGTAACTTGCCGGATGTCGAGGAGTCACTCCTATGGTATAAAGCCCACGGTCGTGCTTCTCCTTGAAATATACGACACCCCAAAATATTTAGGACCATCAGCTTTTGGACTGGTATTGATGCCATAGATGGTTGAAGATGACCATCTGCAGTCCAATTAATCTCTTCCACAACATAAGCAACCGATGGAGGGTTAGTGTACTGAATCGAAGGGATCGACTCTGATGGCACCTTGCAAGTAAAGCTGTGCCAACCCTGGATGATGTTGCTGTACCACGCTCCCCACAGATGAAGAGATTTCCATTCCATATCGTAATCCCGAATTAAAGCAAGGACTTCACGATCAATGGGTGCGTCAGCAAAAGCACTCTCCGAGCGAACGTAGGAAAAAATGGAAGCAGAAGCCATGGTATCTGAAAAGAATCAAGATGGCGACTCATTAATAATGGAACATGTGCCCATTGTGAGAACAAAAAAGGATTCTCATTAAATGAAAAGCGGAGTTAAAATTCCTAGTATAAAAAAAAATAAAACGCGGGTCTTTTAAACAACAACATATTCAAATATGTGAAAAGGTTATTAAAACCCTAAAATCCTAAAAAGGAAAATATCCAAGAACGGTAAAGGGAATAAAATTCCCAAAGATCCTAAGAATCAAACCAGAGCTAAGCTATGCAAAAAAAAAAACAATAATGGAATTAGATTCCCCCCAATGATGGGATTAAATCCCAGAAATCCCCACGTTAGGAAACTCATGGGATAAAAGATGGAATCAAATTCCAGGAAACCCCATATGTCAAGATTGACAATAGGGTAAAACCCTAAGGAGAGAATCAACGATTCTCAAGAATGTCCATGGACTTAAACCTTCGATATGGACATCAAGATCCATGATCTACATTAAAAAAGGTTCTTTTTTTAGATCTCCAAGATATTGATTCAAGAAAAGATCTAAGCTCTATCAAATATGATAATGGATTTAAAATCCAAAAATAAAAAATATATCAAAAAATGGTTAAGAGCTAAGCTTTGTTCATAGTCCTCACCAAAAATTTTGGCAGAGTTTACTCTGTTCAAAGGGAGTTTTCGAAGGCAGAGATCTAAACTCTGAAATGAGAATTAAATTCTCAAAGAAAGAAAGCCTCATAGGAAGAAGATGAAAAAACAGCGGTCACCATCAAAGGCCAAAGGCCATATTTATAGGAAGTGATGGGATCGGTTCAACTTCCCACTTCCCTAGGTGATCTAACGGTGGTAAAATTGACAATGTTGCATTCATGTGCAAGTCACGTGAGAACAACGGTGGGGGGCATTTGTTACCTCATAAAAAATTACATTTTAAAAATCAATCAGGCGGTGCCTCACGTGTTTCCTACGTGAGCGCCGACGCTAGCATTTATTAGGATTATAAAATCTTATACCGGTGTCTCACATGAAACACACATGAGCGTCGGTGTGCAAGTCACATGAGTGTCTGTTTATGTAAGAATTAAATGCTTAGGCGGCGCCCACGTGCATAGCACGTGAGCGTCAGCGCTCAAATTAAAGATTGTAGAATTAAATTCTACGTGGGTGGAATTAAATTCTACATGGGGAATATTTCCCTAAAATCTGGTGATATTCTTTGTTAAATAGAGCAATTGGATCAAAGATCCAATGGTGAGTAAAAAATCATCAAAAGATAGAATTAAATTCTTTTAAGGGAAAATATCTTCCTAATCTTTCTAAATGAGAAAGATATTCTCGGTTGGATCAAACATCTAATGATAAAATTAAATTCTAATATGGAAAATATTTCCTTGTATCTTTCTAAACAAAGAAAGATATACTCAGAGCACTCTTGGATTAAAAATCCAATGGTGATTAAAAATTACCGTTTGATAGAATTAAATTCTATCTATGAAAAATATATTCCTAATCTTGTTAAAAAAACAAGAAAATATATTCTGTAAAAACAGAAATTCTTTGGATAAAAAATCCAACGGTGGATAAAATCCCCCGAACAATTTTTGAGGCCAATTAAATCAATTGGTGTCTCTCAAATGAGATATTTTCTCAAACTAATTAACAATTTGCTTCTCCTATATAAAGGAATCGAGACTTCAGGTCTCATATAGAATATCGACCCCCCAAGCTTCTGTAAAAAAAAAAAAAACAGAAGTCACAAAACTAAGAATTCAATTCTCCTCTTAAAGAAGAAGATCCTCGCTCATTCCAAACCCTAGGTAAAGAAAAGCAGAGATTAATAATCTCCTTTGCCTATTATAAAATGAAAAAAAGAAATAGGTGTTTAACCTTCACAAAAAGAATTTAGTTCTTCCTTTGATCTGAGATGTGCAAAGTAGATCTCCCCACAAGTTGAGAATTTAATTCTCATCGGGGAGATTCTGTTCCTCAGACTCAGAATCTAAGGAAAAGAACTAAATTAAAAGAAGAGAGAAAAAGAACATACGTTCTAGGTATTTAATTTCTCTAAAAATAAGGGTTTAACCCTACACAAAAGAATTTAGTTCTTATTAAAAGAGCAGAAGAACTTAGTTCTCCAATAAAATCGATCCCGGATCTTCAAAACAGAGATATTGGTGATCTTTATAGACCAAACGTCTTTAACAGAGATTAAATCTCTAAAACAGAAAAAATTAGTGCCGAACGTGTTCCCACGTGAGCGCCGAACAAAAGGAGCTCAGCGCCTCACGTGCTTCCTACGTGAGCGTTCTAAACAAACTGCTCGGTGCCTCACGTGAAACATATATGAGCGCCCAAAAACAAATACTTAGCACCTCATGTGCTTCTCACGTGGGAGCTCAAAGCAGAACGCTCAGCGCCTCACATGCTTCCCATGTGAGCGCCCAAACCAGAAGACTCAGTGCCTTATGTGAAATACACGTGAGCGCTGTATAAAAATGCTGAGCGCTGTAAATTTAGTCAAAATGACTAAGTGCCCAGCAATGATTATGCATCGTCCATGTCTGAGCGCCTCACGTGCTTCCCACGTGAGCGCCAGAGCCACAAATGAGTGCTTAGCACTTCTGAATAAAGGGAGAAAGCCCAAGACTGAGCAAACATAGCCCCAAACAAATGCTTAATACTTCTGAATAAAAGAAAAAAGACTGAGCAGACCAAGCCCAAATTAGCTAAGTCTCTGAAGTTACCTGCAACTGAGTCCAAATACTCTGTTGTTGGATCTTAATAAAATTTAATGATCCTGAAAATGTTGCTAAGTTGATTTTAGTCTCAAATAAGACTAACAGTATCCTGAGTTAAAATACATTGAGCCCAAATGCTCATATATTTATGTTGATCTTAATCTAAAAACAGATTAACGGTCCTTAAATGAAACAAAATATCTTTGAACTAAAGGAACATATAACCTAAGTTCAAACCCAAATCTAAAATATACGGATTTGGACTAATCCGCGCCCTACGGGCGATGACATAAAATAGTCTCCGTATACAATTCACGGGCAACCATAACAAACAAAATAAACACACGACACGAAGTGAACTACCGGAACAGGAGAAAATGGCTATCGTAAAGCGATAACGTAATTAAATGCAGGGGCTTGCGCCTGCAGGGAAGAGCGTCCTCACGGTCAAACCCCCTCATAAACGAGAGGGAATCTGATAAAGCCTGCTACATCGGTCGCAGTTATCCAAACCTCCGATATACGGTACCATAAATCAACTTGGTATCTTCGGAGAGGTGGGTGGATATGTCCAAATAGTATCTGCCCCCAAATTCAGGCAAGACGTTCAATCCCAGTTCGTCTCTGTTTTTGGCGGTAAACAATGCTAAGATGGCCGCTGCAAAATCAACATCTTCATCGGCAACGGTCTCCAGAGGAATGAGACCGTCATTTGTTCCATATTCAGGTATACCATCTCTATAGGGATCATGGGCCTCCTGATCGAAAACAACATCGGTTGAAAACATTGACGGCTTCTTCTTCCGGAAGCCGGCAGCAGCGATCGACGAGGGGCGTTTCCTCCCTACAGGTACTTTCGGACGGCGTGTTCCAATTTCAGAAAGGATGTCTGATTCAGGTGACATTGCAGCCGTCGCGCCACCATGGGCACTCACGGTAGGCCTTGATCTGATCGTTATGCCAATCGGACGAGAGACTAACGCCGTTGGAAAAACTCTCGGAGGCACCACTGTATTGCCCTCTCTCAAGGGAGGACGGACGACCGATCGCCGTTTCAAAGGAACATCAAGACTACTGGCCGGCGAGGATCCTTTATGATCAAGAAGCAATTGCCTTTCCTCTTTGATGATAGGGCCCATCGCATACAGATACCAGATGGTATAAACATGTAAGGCCCTAGGAATATGGTCCGGCTTGGCCATCAAAAAATGAGACCCCGTGTTCAAGCGCATGAAATGGTAGATAATATTGTGAACGGTCTCCTCTGAAGTGGCATGGTTAACAAGAAAAGCCTCACGGGGTATCCTGCTTATAGCCTAACTGCTAGGCAAAGCTATGTGGGTTGTAGCGTATGAATAACATAGAAGTATTTTTCTGATATACTAAATAACCGGGCCTGATGGTGTAAAAGTGCATGACTTCCCTAGACTTTAAAATATAAACCCCATTCTTTAGCACATCATGCAGTACCTGGACCGCTCTCGAAAGTTCTTTGATAGTGGAAATAACCCTATCAATGAAAGCCATGCCGTCCTCCATAGGGCGTGGACGAAGGAGAAATTGCCGAGCCTCCCATTGCGTTGGATAAGGAGAAGAAGCATCGACCAACTTCATAACCCGCGGGAAGTTGTATCCACCATAAAACTCGGGTCTCTTATGTTCACCAAATGCACCTAGCACGCGCATTTCGATCCATGATGTAAAATAGTGAATGTATAAGTTTACGGGTTCTACACTCGGGTGGGCAGTGTTAGCTACGACACTTAAACCGTCATATAAATGGGCTAACCACGAAATCCCGATAGCCAGATGTGTTTCCTTTGTGATGCGGTGAGCGGGATAAAAGGCATGCAGCCTCATAAACTGACGATGCATAGGCATCGCAACCCATCTGAGCCATAAGCCGATAAAACCTATAAGAAATGTTTCTTTGTCACTGCCCGAGGCAGCGATTTCTTCAAAAGAAGTGAAGGGAATGTCCGGAAAAAAAATTGCTTCAGATCCTTATCAGCAGCCGGCAGTTTGTCCAAACCAAATCCAAAAGGATCATCGAGCTTCATGAATTTCTCAATTTTCCTGGACAAAACATCTGCACGAAGGAAGCGAGCAATGAAGTCTACGAAACTGACTCCATGTCCTTCTGATTATAAATATAAGCTCTCATAATATTTAACACCTTGACGAGACCCGGAAATTTGTGTCGAATGGCATCCTCGGCTTTTAGGCCACTGACAACTGGTTATGTTGTGAAAACATATTCGTCAGGAGGTAGTAGCTCCACATAATGTTCTTCCTTTATGGGTAATCCAAAGACTTCTTGAAACACTTCCAAAAAGATTGATACTTCACGGTATGATAATAGAAAGGTATGGGTTGGAATGTTCCATTGCTCCAAGAATGCCTTGACCCACTAAACGTGAGGAGTGTGATAATAAAACAAAGATGCATACATTGCCAGGTATAGTTCAGTTTTCAACAACGACTTCTTAGAAGATAGGATATAGCAAGCCCAAGCAAGATAACCCGTTGGATGTCATGGAGTCACACCTATGGTATAAACTTGTCCCCACGGCCGTGCTTCTCCTGGCATATCTGGCGCCCTAAAATATCTATGGCCATTAGGGGTTGGACCGGTACTGATGCCATAGATAGTTGAAGTCGACCATCTGCAGTCCAGTTAACTTCCTCTACCACATAAGTAGTTTGCGGAGAGTCCGCGTATTGAATTGGAGAAATTGGCTATGACAGTGTCTTACAGGTAAAGTTGCGGCGTCCCCGTATGATATGACTGTACCATGTCCTCCATAAATAAAGAGATTTCTATTCCGGATCATAGTCCCGAATCAAGGCAAGGACTTCACGATCAGTAGGCACATGAGCAAAAGCACTCTCTGAACAAGTATAAGGAAGTAAGAAATCGAAGTCATGATACTTGAAAAGAAACCCGACGGAAAGTTCGCAAAAAGTGCTACAAGTTCAGGTTTTAGAATCACTAACTCCAAAAGTTAGTAGACCCCATATAATAAAAATGGTGGCTCATTAAAATTAGAACACGTGTCCAATGAGAAAACCTAAAAAGATTCTTCTCAAATAAATGCTGGAGTTGAACTCCAAAAAGATCCCCAAAAAAAGATGCTTTCAAAATTTTCTTTTAAGTATCAGTGGTTAGCTCTCTTTTAAAAAGTAAAAGCATAACAATGAGTTAAAACTCCAAAATTACCCCATTGAGGGTGCCAAAATGATAAGCATCAGATCCAAGATCTGAGATAAAATAAAGTTAAACTCCAACAAAAAAATTCCCCAAAGGGGAAATGCTCAAATCGGCATTAGAGCCAAGCTCTTTAGAAATAAAAATGGAGTTAAAATCCAAAATTCTTCAAGGTTGCTCAAAATTTAAGCATCAGATTCGAGATATGCAATAAAAAATGGAGTGGAACTCCAAAATTTCCAAAGGGAATGCTCGGATCATGCATCAGAGTTGAGCTCTGTTAATGGATAAATTCCCAAAATCAAACATAAGAGATAATCTCTGTTAATATGGGTGCTTACCAGAAATTTTGGTAAGACCAAGTCTGTTCAAAAGACTTTAAAGATGAAGAACTAAGCTTCAATGGTAGAGCCAAGCTCTAAAAGGAGAATTAAATTCTCAAAGGATGAAGAAGAGAATGGAGGCACAGCATTCTCCAAGGGCTTAATGCCCTATTTATAGGGATGTGGGGTCAGTTCAGATTCCCCACATCCCGATGATCCGACAGTTTAGGGGTCGGACACTATCATGCCCACGTGCATGGCATACGAGAGCAGCGGTGGGGGGCATTTGTTCCCTGTTAAATTATATGGTAGTGCCGGCGTGCAAGGCACGTGAATGCCAATGTCATATAATATGGCAGTGCCCGCATGCAAGGTATGTGAGCACCAAAGCCGCATACAAGGCACGTGAGTACCACAGCTGTATATATGGCAGCGCCTCACGTGTAATGCAAGTGAGTGCCACTGCCGATATTTGAAGTGGGTTGCTTCAGATAAAATTAAATTCTATATGGAAAAATATTTCCCTAATCTTTCTGAAATGAGAAAAATTTGCTCTGTTAAACATAGAACGCTTGAATTAAAAATCCAATGGTGATTAAAAATCACCTCTCAAATCAAGAGATAGAATCAAATTCTATATGGCAAATTGTCACGCCCCGCTTCCCTGTGTACGGAGACAGAGACGTGGCAGGCACGCGATGCATTTACTAAGAAATAAATACGTTAAAAGTAAATAAGCAATATATATAAAAAATGCACAAGAATGAAAAATGATATAAAATGAACAACAACTTTTATTAACATTCATCTTTATAATACAACTGCTTTGAAAAGGAAAGTACAATAATATAAAGCAATGCCTAAACAGTGTCATACAAAATGAAAAGTAAGTACAAGAAGCTAGAAATCATGCTGTAAAGTGAGCTGGTCCACGTCCTCCTGACTAGGCTCTATTTCGAGAGAGTCTTGTCCTCCTGACGAACATTCAAAAAAAAAATAGACAGGAATGTTGTCAGTGAACTGGCGCTCGGTAAGTCCCAAAAGAAGGAAAAGAACAAATAATGTGGAAAAGGAACTAGTAAGTTATACATGTATATACTTGTTATCTTTAACGTAGTTGTTTATACCTTGGTACAGAAGGTATTATTGTATACGAGAGGAGTCTAACTTACCCCGTGGACTATGGTAACAAGTAGTACAAGACCCCGTCAAAACCCATGGGACAACGGTACGAGAGTTCATGTTGGTGTCTTTTAAGTGACTATCTCGTGCCATTTTTAATACATTCCGTACCAATCTACCCCGTTAACCCCGTGTAATATTTTGTATAGATTATAATTATCAGAATTGCCGAGACCATGAATACAAGTTGTTTAAGTAGTCAGGTTCAGGATGTAAGCTTGTAGTCATGTTAAGTTATCACCATGGTTCGGTCAAGTCAAGTCTTGTATTCAGGTTCATGTTCAAGTATACGGGTTAGAGTTTGGATTCATGTTTGAATTAGATACAAGTTTAGATTTAGACTCAGACTTGAGTCAGACACTTATAACTGATTTAGATCCTGAATTAGGTTCGGGAGTTATCGGTAACTGCTGCACATGGACGACATGATTTGTGTCTTTTTTCAAGACAATTACCATTGATAACATCGTTAAATTTTCTATCTTAAATAGGCAAGCACTCACTTTCTCCGGCTCCCTGGGGCTCAAGAGAATTGATCCCGCTTAAACCTATATTTACTAAAGTCCTTAAATATAGTTTTATATAACTCGAGGGGGTTTTATGAAAAATATTGTTTTTATATAGTTTCAAAATAACCTCGAGAAGTTATTTAGGGTTTCCATGAATGTGAATTTTAGGCATTTGATGTATTTTAGTGATAATAGTTTAGCTTGAAAAGTTCATGGTATTTTACTGTAAAGTTTGACTTTTGTTGGTATCTTGATGGTATTTTGATGAAACTTGTAATTCTTTCATTTGAAAAATATAAGGTTATTATATTTTTCAAATATATGGATTTTGTAATATTTATATAATTATTAAAAATTAAAATTTTAATTAAGTAGAAAATAATGTTTTTCTTAAAAATCGTATTAAAAACCTTTCGAGACCGAACGCTCCGTGAGGAGGTCTGCATCTCGCTCTACTAGTCCAAGAATGTGCGATAATCCGCACCATCCAATAGCGGGTCCCCTAAAAAGGGTTGTAGAGGCTTATTTGTAAAGGAATTTTAAAATACAATTCAAAAGAAACCCGTTTTTATAGTAGATGGTATTTTAATGAAATATTGTATTCGCCACAAAAATACGTTCAAAGAGTATTGTGCGATGGAACCATGTGTGTTTGTGAGGGGTAGGTCATTACCCCGTAATGTTTTCTAAAGGTATAATTAACAAAAAATACTAAAAGAGAGATATGTGAAGTTCATGGTATTTTAGTGTAAAAGTTAAGTTAAACCTATTTTTCATGATATTCTTGATTAAAAATTGGTTCTAAGCATTGGTTATAGGATTACAAACATGGTGTAAGAATATGGATGAAAAATATGTAAGAAAAAGTGGAATTTTAGAGTTTTAAAAGAAGATGCTGGTGTTAACTCCACTTCCGACATATATTTTGAAAAGAGACTTTCATAGAAGAAGGAGAGGGATTGGAAGGGACTTACGAGTGAAGTGATTAGAAGGAAAGTGTAGGAAGAGGGGGTTGTTTTCGTGACGTCGCGGGGTCGCCGGAACTTACTTCGATTTTCGCCGGAAGTTGATCTCTTGCTAACTCCACTTATACTTAGAAAATTTTGAGAATTTTGGCTATAATTTTCAGAATGAGGAAGGGCTGGGGCATGGGGTAGTATTTATAGTATGGAATTAGGGTTTTGGAATTAAAAAATGAATTAAAATGCATTAAAATGATAATAAATGTGGAATTGAAGGGTCTTTGTTTGATTGCAGAGCAATCAAACAGTGTAGGAGAGTTAAGGGTAGGCCAAGAGTCAAGTGTGCAAAGCATGGGGACATTTGGCTACGGTTCACCCGTCACCGCCGGCCATATTGGGCATCTCGCCGGTCGATTTGTAGAGGGGGGCCGTCGGATTGGTGCCACGTGTTCCTTTCTGTATCAATAGTCTTTTGCGCATGTTTATTTTTTCAGACTTTTCATTTTTATGTGCATTGCACGTGTAAACTTTTGGGCTTCCAAAAAGTTTAAAAGAAAAAATCAGAAAAAATATAATGTGTCTGATGGGGTTCGAACACAAGGGCTACGTCACAGCAGTGCAAGGCTTTACCAGTGAGCTACAAGTTGCTTCTTGCTATTCTTAAACAAAAATTAACTTATAAATTGTACTCAGGCTTGTAAACTCTTTTCTGTACATTAACTTGAAAATTTTTGTACAGTAAATTCAGAGTCGTTACAAAAATATTTTCCATAATCTTGTTAAAAACAAGAGAAATATACAATATTAAATAGAGGGCCCTTGGATTAAAAATCCAACAGTTGATTCTAAGATCAATCTGATCAATTCGATCAATTTGAGATCTCTTAAATAAGAGATTCTCTCAAACTAATTGATTTTTCTCATACCTTATATAAAGAATACAGGAGATTAAATCTCAGAGAGACAAGACCCCCTATAAGCTTCTGCCTTGCAACCAAGAATTGAATTTTCTGTAGGAAGAAGATCATCTTCAACCTCTCAAAACCCTAGGTAAAAACAATGAAGAATCATTCTCCTTTTATCGATCTCCGTTATTAAAAGGGCTTAGCCTTTCATAAGAATTTTGTTCTTCTCTGGATCTAAGATCTATAAGACAAGTTTCTCATGAAAAGAGAATTAAATTCTGATAGAGAGATCTTGATCTTAAACTCAAGATCCAGAGGAGAACATTGGCGTTCTGCCCACCATTATAAAAAAAGAAAGAAAAGAGATAGAAAGAAAAAGGAGGGAATTTTTTACCTTCAGGAACTTAGTTCTCTCAAAATATACCGAGAACTAAGATTCTACATGAACGAGATCTTAAAGATCTTTAATAAAAATGATGACTTTGATGGACCAAGGAGAGATTATCTCTCTTAAAAGATTTAATGTTTTAGAAGAGAGTTTAATCTCTGGAAAAATATATGCGGCAACGCCTCACATGATAGGCACGTGAACGCCTATAGCCTCAGTGCTTATATGATAAACACGTGAGGGCTAGAGCTTACATCGGTGCTTCACGTGGCATATAATTAAGTGTTTAGTATTGCCAGGTGATATAGAAACCCAATACTTATCCCAAAATTGGCCAAGTCCTTGAAGTTTTAAACTCCTTTGATTTTAAATCAAACTAAGTCCATATACTCATGATACCTAAGTTGACCTTAGTCCCAAATATGACTAATGGCCCTTAGTTGAATATCTAAGTTGATCTTAGTCTCCAATAAGACTAACGATCCTTAGTTGAAATGTTTAAGTTAATCTTAATTTAAAACAAGATTAACGATTCTTAAATAAATAAAATATCCCCTTGAACAGATGAACCCCATTCATATGAGAAATGCTACCTAGGCTCAAACCCAAATCTAATATGTACGGATTTGGACTAATCCGCACCCTACAAGCGACGATATAAATTAGTCTCCATATATAATCCAAGGGCAACCCAAAATAAATAAACCATAGAACGACACGAAGTGATATATCTGGAGTAGAGAAAGTTGTTATCGCTTGGCGATAATGTAATTAACTGCAAGGGCTTACGCCTACAGGAAAAAGCATCCCTACAATTAAAAAACCCTCATTATTGAGGGGGAATCTGAAAAGTCGGCTACAACGGTCGCATCCATCTAAACCTCCGATTTACGGTGCCATAAATCAACTTTGTATCTTCGGAGAGGTGGATGGATATATTCCAAATACCATATGCCCCCATATTTAGGCTAGATGCGCACCCCGCTCCTCGGTCCGGTTTCCGACAGTAAACACTACCCTCGGCCTTCGTCTCCGCCACAAGATCCTTATTACCCTCATTGTTCGCCATGTATAACCCTTAGTCTACCCCACAGAGGGTTATTATATTTATTTTTTTCGCAACAAGACTTCGACGGTGTGAATCGATACTATTCAAGGCGAGATTCTGATGGCGACGGCAGCAGTGGGAGCTAGTGAGGTACGTATATACATGTGTTAGTGTAGCCAGCGTTGTTTAATTTTGAAGATTATGATTTTAGTTCATGTTTTTATTTATTTGTTTGGATTTGCAGGGTACCAACGCTCAATGACATAAAATCTCAAGTCTGCTTCAGTTAACTTCGCCAAAGTATCTTTAGAGTCACCAAAACACTCACCGAGACATACTTTCACCTCAATTCAAATTTGGGAAATGTCTGCTGGTGTCGCACTGGCTGGTAAAAAGACAAGAACCGTCATGACTGGTGTTCCCTTATAAAAATTCAGAAGAGGAAGGGAAGAGGAAAATTCCCCATTAATGAAAGCATCACGTGTAAGCACGTGAACATCAATCCCTTACAAAGAGACTCAGAGAGGGAAAAGGAAAAAGTTCCCACTAGTGGAGTATCACGTGCAAGCACGTGATGCATCTGTATGCAGAGTAAGCAGCTCCGTTAGTAGGTGGCAACTAAAACCTCACGTGTAAGCACGTGATCGTCTTTTACACAAAACGCGTGGGACTCGGTTATAAAACAAACAAAGAAACAAAGAAGCTCACGTGTTACCACGTAATGCCTTCTCTTTGTTTGGACTCCTGCATACAAACAAACCAGATTAATTCTGGGAGGGGTCACATGGTACACGTGATGGGCTCTTAAGCCTTCTGAACTGATAGAATTAAATTCTACTTAAAAGGAAGCAAAAGCGTTATTTGGAAAATATTTCTTTATATCTATCTAAACAAGAAAGATAATGCTCTGTATAACAGAGCGCCGTTGGATTAAAGATCCAATGGTGACTAAAGATCACCAATCTACAAAAAAATTCTGTACAGGGAAATATCTTCTTAATCTTGTTAAGAATAACAAACAAGATATCTTCTGTAAAACAGAAGTCCTTGGATTAAAAATCCAACGGTGAATAAAATTCACTGATCGATCTAAAGGATCTTTTTGGCTTATTATAAAATCAATCAAAATCTCTCAATGAGAGATTTTCTAAACAAATTGATTCTTTTCTTTTTCCTATAAATAGGAGCCAAGAAGAAAAAAAAGGAAGAGGATACAGAAGGAGAGAGAAAAACCCCCTTGAAAGCAAAAAAAAAAAGAGAAAAGAGAATTTAATTCTCTAGAGAGAAGAAGATCTCATCACAGAAAAAATAAACTTTAGGTAAGAGATGGAAGGGGATCACCCCATAAGCTCCCACAAAACAAAAGAGAATTTAATTATCAAACCAAGAGTTTAACTCTTCTAAAAAGAACTTAGTTCTTCCTCTGATTGAAGATCTGCAGAAGCAGATCTCCCCACAAGTTGAGAATTTAATTCTCATCGGGGAGATCTATCATGCAGATTCAAAACTTCGGGGGAAAATTGAGTTTAAAGAATTTAATTCTTTCAACGTAACATATAGGAATTTAATTCCTCCAAATAAAACTGGGGTTTAACCCTATAAAAGAATTCAATTCTTAAACAAAGGATTTAACTCTCCATGCACGTAAAAGAGAATAGCACTCAATATGATAGATGTCAGGTCACGTGCGCCCACGTGGGCTCCCCCCCTCAATAATCAAAAGAGAACAATTCATATCGGGTCACGTGCTCCCACGTGATCCCTGAACTAGCCTCTTCAAAAGGATAAAAGGGGAGTAAACCTAAAACAGATCTCAATTTGAGGCGCTTCACGTGACAACACGTGACACTTTTATAGTGCTTAGCATTTTCATGAGGTGAAACAAGGCAGTCTTCATATTTAGGGCGTCTCACGTGATATTATGTGACCCTTTTATAGTGCTAAGCACTTTCGGAAGAGAAGGGAGAATAAATCAAATGCAAGTGCACCTCACCTGATCTCACGTGGCCCCAATGGTGCTCAGCACTCAAGAAAGAAAAAGGGATAATTCCAAAGAAGCCGGGCCTATTTTCAAGCGCCTCACGTGACCCCACGTGAGCGCCTTAAGCTCTTAGTGTTTAACACTACTTTAAGGAATCACGTGACCCCACGTGAGCATCAAACATATGCTAGTGTTTAACACTTCAAATAAAATAAAAGAATAAGGGGTGTCAGAGCCCACATTATTGTTCAGCATCGCTGATGCAGAAATGGGATTAATCCCAGATAAAAATGATTAAATGGGTTGTGCCCAAGATTGGCCGAACCCCAAATTGACTGAGAATATTGGCTTTAGTCCAAAACAAGATTATCAAATTTTTAATGAACATTCATTGGTTCAAGGGTACATCTCTTCATAGCACTGATATATATCGTTGTAATTCTTCAACGTCTTTAGAGAGATGGAGGGTCCCAATAACCAATAACTTTTGGTGAATCCCCAAACGGTTGAACCGAAACCATACAGACTATGATGTCTTTAAACTGGACTATGATGTCCTTAAACTTTACGGACTATGGGGTCCTTAAACTCATAGACTATGATGTCTTTAAACTTTACAGACTATGATATCTTTAAACTGTCATGGACTATGACGTCCTTAAACTTTTGGACCGCAATATCCCTAAACTCAAACAATAGATTCCAAATGCTCTTTTGTTGGATCTAAATAATCCTGTTAAGTAGATCTTAGTCTAAAATTAGACTAACGTATCCTTAACAAACATTTAAGTTGATCTTAGTTTCAAATGAGATTAATGATCCTTAAACCCAACCCAAAACCAAATCTAAGAAAATACGGATTTGGACTAATCCACGCCCTACAGGCGACAACATAAATTAGTCTTCGTATACAATCCACGGGCAACCAAAAATAAAAGAAACATACACGACACGAAGTGACCATCTAGAGAAGGAGAAAATGGTTACCGCGATGCGGTAGCGTAATTAACTGCAGGGGCTTGCGCCTGCAGGGAAGAGCGTCCCCACAATCAAAAAACCCCTCACAATGAGGGGGAATCTGACGAAGTCTGCTACATCGGCCGCATCCGTCTAAACCTTCGTACATGGTGTCATAAATCAACTTGGCATCTTCAGAGAGGTGGACGGATAAAAGCAAATAGCATCTTCCCCCAAAATGCAGGCCTGACGTTCCAATGTCCCGTTCGCGTTTTTCGGCGGCGAACAGATTCTGGCATGCCCGGTGGGACCTTTTCCTCTTTCCACTCCACACTTTGCGTGTCATGTTTTTCCACGATCAAATAATCGCGGTATGTATGTTTGTGGTTTCCCTTGGGTGATGGGATACTGAAGCCGGCGTTTCGTCTCTGTGAAGAATGGCGTTTGCTACCACCCTAGCAACTCAGGCTCTGTCGTATCCGATGGAGTCAAGTATGGGCCACTTGCAATCTCAAATCTCTACAATCCAGCTCTTCAAGAAATCAATGGGTTTCTCTTTGGGTCGATACTCCCACTTCCCACCCTCGGTGCCTCAACACCGATGAAGGAAGCCCAGAGGAAGTCTGTCTTCCACATGCGGGTTCCCCAAATTGCAGCTTTGCCAACGAAATCAGTCCTCAAACAACTAACACCTGCCAAGGACCAAGGTCAATGCAGGGGGCAGAATATTCAAACTCTCAAAGGAAACAGAGGGCAGGCTTAGCAAAATCCTGAACCTAATCAAATCCCGGCCGTAAGAAACGGTCGACGTCAATATCGGCATCATACAAAATGAGCTGGGGGCAGTTCCCCGTATGGTCCTATTTCAACCCCAGTGGTAAATGTTGTTGTTCCAACTGGGAATAGCTTCAAACTGTTGCGAAGGGTCAGACAAAATTCTCCTACCGCAATATTGAAGAAGTCTCCGCAGCCCATGGAGATCCCACGAGAGCAGAAACTAGTTCTCTCCCTGACACAACTTTCATTATCTATATATAAGGTGTGGAAGCAGGTGAAGGGGGATCACCCCAAGACGGATCCTGATACAGCGGTTCCTCTCAAAACCAAAGCGGCTTTTCACAAAAAACAAAGGCCCAATAAAGCTTAAGTGCCTGAAGAAAACTCCAAAGGCCAAAACTCCAAACACCCCAAGCCTGGGGGCATGGTAGTTCACATAGTCTATGTGGTGAATTCCAAAGACGAAGTTCGAGGTTCTACTAGTCACCGACCTCAAACTCGGTCCCTGACAAAAGTTCAACTGCAAACGTGAAAAGCTACAGGATATGCTCGCTTAGGCGGCAGCAAACACTAATCCATCGCCTAAGGAAAGTCCCGAGGACGCACCCGAAGAAAGAATAGAAAAGGAGTCGGATATTGATTTCCTAAAGCGCGCTCTGAAATAGAGAGACAAAGAAGCGGAAGAAATGTCCACTAAAATGAACCAGATGGCCTTTCTAATTCAGAATATGGCTGGAATGACGGTTCAATTGGAACCACAAGCGAATGAACTGCCGGTAGTCACTCTTAAAGACAAGGGTGACATTTCAAATTCTCCACGAGTCTCATCAACGGCCGAAGAGGAGATGTTCTCAAAAGAAAAGCTGAACGAATATGCCGCTCAGCAAATCAAGACTCACTACGCCAGTGAAGCCGCAAATAGATCAATCAAGACTGGTCGACCGTATCCGACATGGTACGATCAAATACAGTACCCGCCATAGTACACATTTCCAACGTTCCACATGCACAAAGGAACTGGGAATCCTCGCCAGCACATTGCGTGATTTAAATCCATGTGCGGAAATACTGGAGAAAATGATATACTCCTTCTATAACTGTTCGTCAGCTGTCTGCGGGGCATTGCCTTCGAATGGTATGCGGAACTCCCAAATGATTTTGTGAAGAGCTTTAAAGAAATGGATATGCTCTTCTGTCAGGGATTTGCTAATGAGAATGAACATACTACCGTGACGGCACTGGTCAACAAAAGGGTTAGACCGAATGAGACTTGAGTTCAATATGTTACCCGATGGCGAAATATCTGGTCAAATACGAGCAACGTATCGATGAAGCGGCAGCTGTGGGAATATTCATAGCCACCCTTGACCCAAATTCAAAAGGCATCCTCGTATATGGCCCTCTTCAAGCCGACGACCTTCCAAAAAACTCATGGATAAAATGTCACGATTGGATCATATGGTTAAGACTTTTTCTCATCCGATGATGACGAGTGAAAAGTGGAGGTAAGATGGTGTTTGTCGCCTACGCTAAACAAAAATAAGTGGCTCTGAAGCAACCTGTCGCTAAAATAGCGATGACGTGGGTACTTGTTCCCCCCGAGATATACACAGGGGGCATATTCCTCACTGGCGGAAGAATCTCTATGTAGAATAGTCCTTTCTTCTCAAAAGGTAGGAAGGATATTAAGGGGCCTACAAACAAGTCCTACAACCCAGTGGAATGCCCCGCTAAAAAAAACGGTATATCCACAAGCGAAATGGGCACGGATGAAAACCCGAAAGGGCGCCGTGAGTAAAAACAGCAGGGCTGCCGGCGAGTTTGTGAAAACCCGGAAGGGCGCAACCTCGTTAAATACCTTACGAGATCCTCACGACTCGTAAGGAGAATCCCCCTGTGAGACCCTCACGGCTCATAGGATTCGAAAGCCTTAAGTTACAGGGATCTAGACCTGTTCTTAAGCCGTCATATCTCTCAAATTGCCCTACAGGCGGTCCATATTGACCCTTGTATACAATCTATGGGCACGAATAAATATTTCTTTGCCAAGTTCTACAAATGGCAAGAAATGTCCCCATACGGTGAATAACACTTATAGGTCCTCTCGACTTATAAGGAGAAAACACTCTTGGAAGATCCTTACGACTTACAAGAAAAGACATCACTTAGGAATCCCCACGATTCTTAAGGAGAAAATACGCCTACGAGATCCTCACGACTCGTAGGGAGAAAACCCTTTATGAGACCCTTACGGCTCATAAAGTCAAAAATCTTAGTCGACAGAATCCTAACCCTGTCTACTAAGCCACCTTTGTTCAAATCAGCAAAGGAAAATGATGAGTCGCTCCTGGCAATATCCCAGTTGTAGCGATACAGATGCCTAGACAAGTGTCAAACTCCAAGCTAACCTCTTCGGCAAATGCCGCCCCTACAGTCATCTAGTGAAGAAGGGGACCCCGTTCATCTGGGATCGCAAATGCCAAAGCGCACTGGACGAAATCAAGAAATACTTGCAGAATCCGCCAGTACTGACCGCTCCGGTCAAGGGAAAGCCTCTCATCCTGTACACAACAGCCCTTGAAGGTTCCTTAGGCACGCTATGGGCACAAGAAAATGACCAAGGGAAGGATAGAGCCCTATACTATTTGAGTCGAGTTCTCCTGGGGGAAGAAAACAACTACTCTCCTATCGAAAAACACTTCCTGGCATTAATCTTCGCGATAACGAAGCTCAGGCACTATGCTTTGGCGCATGAGGTCCATCTCATATCAAAAGTGGATCCTCTCAAGTATTGATGTCAAGAGCCATACTAATAGGGCGGCTCGCTAAATGGGCCCTCCTCTTGATGGAGTTCTCGATAACTTATCGTCCCATCAAGGCAGTGAAAGGCCAGGCCATCGCCGACTTCCTCGCTGAGCATCCGATACCTGCCGATTCATCCCTAAATTGCGAACTGCCAGATGAGCATGCGTTTTACATGATCGACGCGGGGAGAAGAGAGAATGATACCCGATGGGAACTCTATTTCGACGGAGCATCTTCCATGAAGAAGCGAAAGCATAACTCCCCTATAAATAAATCGGGGGTAGGCCTCATCTTTGTGACTCCACAAGGAGGGATAACGCGCTTTGCCCTCTCCTTAACAGAGCCGAGGATGAACAATGAAGCTGAATATGAAGCTTTGATAGGAGGTCTTGAGATCGCTGTTGACATAGGAATCGAAAACCTCCTCATATACGGAGACTCCCACTTGGTCGTTAGTCAAGTAAATGGCGACTATCAAACGTGCAAAACAGAGTTGGTAAAGTACGGTGAGAGAGTGCAAAAATTACTGACTCAAATCCCTTCCTACGCCCTGGAAAGCATACCACGAGCGAAGAATAGCAAAGCAGATGCGTTAGCCAGACTCGCTAAAGAACTGGCTGACAAAAACCTTGATGACGTAAGGATCGTGGTACAAAGCCGTCGGGTTCTTGCACCGGCAGAAATATCCCCGGAGTCATTCGAAGAAAAGGGAGCGACCAAGCAAATGGCCCTCCAAATAAAAGACCAGGAAAAGGTTAAGGATTGGAAGGAAGTCTTTATAGACTACTTCAAATCCCGTCGAACACCTGAAGATGCGTCCTCAAGACATCAGCTCATGAAACGAGCTCTCTCTTTCTCCTTCGTTAATGATACACTGTATAAGAGGTCGTTTGACTCTCTGTGGCTAAGATGCCTAGGACCGGAAGAAGTAAAGAAAGTCGTCCAAGAAACTCACGACGGACTCTGCGGTTCTCATCAAGCCGGGCCGAAGATGAAGATGAAGATCAAAAGAATGAGCTACTATTGGCCCACGATGATTCAAGACTGCCTCGAATACACGAAGCAGTGCCACTCGTGCCAGATTCATGGGGATTTTATCCACCAGCATCCGAATCCGCTACACCCAACGGTGGCTAGCTGGCCCTTTGAAATGTGGGGAACTGACATAATCAGGCCCATCGAACCAGCATCATCTAGAGGACATCGGTTCATATTGGCAACAACCGATTACTTCTCTAAGTGGGCAGAAGCAGTACCACTAAGAGAAGTGAAGACGGAGAATATTCTCCATTTCTTCAAGACACACGTTATCTATCGGTTCGGCACTCCGTGACAGATTATCTCCGATAACAGGCCAGCCTACAGAAGCCACAAGATCGGCCGCTTCGCAAAGCAACATAACTTAGACTGGAGATACTCTTCGGTCTATAATCTCCGAGCTAATGGTCTAGTTGAGGCTTTAAACAAGACCTTGACGAAGATCATAAAAAAGATGGTGTCCAGAAATAAGAAAGACTGGTACGAGAGATTGCATGAAACTCTCTTGGCGTATCGAACTACGTTCAAAACGACCACAAATACAATGCCGTATGCATTGGTATTCGGCGCAGAAGCGGTACTCCCCTTGGAGATAGAGCTACCCTCTCTACGCGTGGCGGTTCATTACGAGCTAAAAGTTGAAGAGAACGCTCATCTTCGGCTGGAAGAGCTAGACGCCCTTGACGAAACCCGGCTCATGGCGCAGCAAAACCTGGAAGCTTACAACGCAAGGATGACGCACTCGCACGAAATATTGACTAGGCCAAGGACATTTCGCCAAGGCGAACTTGTGCTAGTTATAAAAAGACCTATGATCCCGAATCCTGCCAAACGGGGGAAATTCGACCCAAACTATGAGGGCCCGTATATCATAGACAAGGTCTACCAAGGTGGGGCTTACTTGCTCATGGATATGCATGGCAAAATACCCTTTAGGACAATAAACGGTCGGTTCTTGAAAAAATACTACGCCCGACCAAAACGTCTTTAAACTACCACAAACCCGCAGCATCCTTGGGCTGACGCGTAAAAAAAAGGGTACGTCCGCAAGCAAAATGGGCACGGATGAAAACCCAAAAGGGCTCCGTGAGTAAAAACAGCAGGGCTACCGGCGAGTTTGTGAAAACCCGAAAGGGCGCAATCTCGTTAAAAGACACTTGCAAGATCCTCTCGACCTTGTAAGGAGAAAACTACCTGCGTGAGATCCTTACGACTCATAAAGGAGCGATACACTTAGGAATCCCCATGATTCCTAAGGAGAAATAACACTTACGAGATCCTCACGACTCGTAAGGAGAACCCTCTTATGAGACCCTCACAGCTTATAAGATTCAAAAGCCTTAAGCTACAAGGATCTGAACCTGTTCTTAAGCCATCACCTTTCCCAGACTGCCTTACAAGCGGTTTAATACCGACCCTTGTATACAATCTACTGGTGCAAATAATCATTTCCTTTCCGAGTCCCACCAACGACAAGGAATGCCCTCATTTGATGAACAAACACTTGTAAGTCCTCTCGACTTATAAGGAGAAAACACTCTTCTAAGATCCTTACGACTTATAAGAGAACACACACTTAGGAATCCTCACGATTCCTAAGGAGAAAATGCACCTACGAGATCCTCACAACTCATAGGGAGAAACACCTTTATGAGACCCTTACGACTCATGAAGTCAAAAGTCTTAGTCGACAGGATTCTAACCCTGTTTGCTAAGCCATTGTTGTTTAAATCGACAAAGGAAAATGATGATTCGCTCTTAGCAATGTCCCAGTTGTAGCGATACCGATGCCTACATCGGTATCAAGTTCCAAGTCCTTTCATGGAAAATGATGATTCGCTCCTGGCAATATTCTAGTCGCAGCGATGCTAATGCTAATATTGGTATCAGATCTTGAGTTTCGTACTTGGAAAAAAATGCATGTAAAATAGCCGAAATGATGGGGCAACTTGCAACAAAATCAGCAAGTAAAATATATGCATACAAAAATAGCCGAAATGATTGGGCAACTCGCACTAAAAAGCAGTGAGTAAAAAGGAAAAAAACAGCAGAAATGATTGGGCACCGCGGAAAATAGCCGAAATGATTGGGCAATCGCGACTTTCGCGATACAAAAAGCTGAAATGATAGATCATCGCGGAAAGAAAACAAAAAAATATATGAAATGAAACTTTTGCCCTACAGGCGAGTCCATACCGATCCCTGTATACAATCCATGAGCATAAACAAAAAGGGAACCACATTTCCCCACCAGGCTCTTTTAAACGGAGAGTCAAATCTCGATGGCGATATCTACAGCCTAGAGATCATCAACGGCGTTTCCCCCTCATTCCAGCAGGATACGGACGCGACATCACCAATCGGAGCCACGGCAAAGTCCCCAGTTCTAAGACTCTATGGTTCACAGACAACCTAGAGTCAAAACCCCGAAACCGTAGAAAACGGAGAAAGTCGATCTCGACACCGTAGAAAACGGAGAAAGTCGATCCCCGACACCGTAGAAAACGGAGAAAGTCGATCCCGACACCGTAGAAAACGGAGAAAGTCGATCCTGACACCGTAGAAAACGGAGAAAGTCGATCCCAGACACCGTAGAAAACGAAGAAAGTCGATCCCGACACCGTAGAAAACAGAGAAAGTCGATCCCAGACACCGTAGAAAACGAAGAAAGTCGATCCCGACACCGTAGAAAACAGAGAAAGTCGATCCCGACACCGTTGAAAACGGAGAAAGTCAACCCTCGACCTCCCCGTCGAAGCAACGCTTCGACTCGGGAACAAGTCATCAACCACTTACGAGTCCTTTCGACTTGTAAGGAAGAAAATTCTCTTGTGAGATCCTTACGACTCTCAAGAGAAAACGCACTTAGGAGTCCTCACGACTCCTAAGGAGAAAATACACCTATGAGATCCTCACGACTCGTAGGGAGAAAATCTTTATGAGACCCTCATGGCTCATAATGTTGAAAAGTCTTAGGCAGTAGACCCGAACCTGTTTCCTAAGCCATTGCTACCTTATAAAGGGTTCAAGATGAGTTGTTATCTACAGGCCACACTTACTACAGAGATATGACAACAACACAACGAAGAAAAGAAGGCGATAGTGCAAGATAGAAAAGAAATACGTCCTTATTCATGAATTGAAAATGAATACAAGATACATGTCATAAAAGAATACATAATATTCTCTCGTTCAGAAGTAAATACAAAAAAAGAGAGTATACAAAAAATCTTTAAGCCGGCGGACGATGTAATAAATTCGTCAATTCATCTTTCTTCCGCTGGGTCTCGGTTTCATGTTTTGTTATTGCTATGAGACGGGTCTCCGCCTGAGACTGTTGAGCCTGATACGAGGCGAGCCGACTCTCAAGCTCCTTTTCAGCAACTTTGTGAGCTTCAACCATCTCACAAGTAAAAATAACAGCTTTATCAATAGCTACCACCTCCCTGATAGCTTCTTGAAGCACCCGCAAAAGTTCATACGCACGGGTGGTCTTAGCCGTGAGTTCAGCTTGAAATTCCCCCAAACCATTTGAAGCTAGCTCCCTCTCCGAAAATTTTCAGTTAAGCCTCTTCTTACATGACTGTAGATTCGCGGTGCACCATTCGATCAGCCCCCGCAAGCTCGTCTTTGCAGCCACAACCTCTGAGGGAAGGCGTGTGCACTCAAGACCATGTAAGCAAGCCTCCACTCGACGACAAAACTCAACCCATACATGCACCAATGTTTCATCATGGTAAGTGGCAAGAAAGGGCAGAGAAATGTTGGCTTCAGCAGCAAATTCTATTAGTTATATGTATGCCCTAGAGGCCATTACTATACATAGGATGTATATTGTATTGGATGCTTGGACATATATAGGGAGGACTTTCTTGCTCAACATGATAGTATGCTATTTGGTTGCTCTTTACCTTAACGTGTACACTGATTGTCTCTCTGTTACATGTTGGTAAAGCCTTTAGGATGTGTACTTGACTACCTGGACTATGATGCGGATCATACTAGTGGGGACATGGTAGTCCATAAGTACATCCTTCAAGGTCCCTAGTCATGGGTGTATCGAGACGGGGCATCGATATACCAGAGTAGACTAGCGTATACCTTCTTGACCCATACAGATGGGCGATGGATGATCCCATATCCATTGGTGTTTGACATCAGAGATGATATACGGGTGCTCAGTGGAGACTGGGTACACTGGACGGACTCGCCGAGAACTCCCAGATGGTATTATACCTTACGTCAGATGGCAGTTCTCTGGTGACACTGGTACAGAGTAGTCTGTTGACCCGAGATCGTCATAGAGTCTTGTGTGGTTCTCACTGTGCTTTGATTTCTATCTTACCACGTCCAAGAGGGCGCGCAAAACGGTGGTTTTTGGGTACAGTCCCGAATCATATGGAGGCAATGAGCGATAGGAGGGGATTCGTCTCTCCCGGTATAGGGAGTTGATGTTGCACTTGTTCGATTGGCTATAACCGGAAATCCCTGGCCAGGGTTGCTGAGATTTACTGGTAAGTGTTACCAGTAGTTTCTCGAACTTTTATAGACCTCATATCGACACGACTTATGGAGCTATTGGGGTCTGACGTTTACCACCCCTAGGCAAGATATGCGACATATCAGACGATCAGACCGGACTGTACGGTAAGTGTTACTGGTTGGATTCACAGGAGTGTGAGCGGGCTTGCTCGTCGATCTTCTGATCGTTCAATACCCGGGTGGCCATTACGTTTAGCAGACCGCTTGCGGCTTATGGGTGTTTGATATGATCATCACCTGCTACCGGCGTATTGACGAGTCTTTAGAGTCCTACACAGAGGTTTCCTGGCTCAACCGAAACGAAATAGGAGCGCATATGAGATATGTGCGGGACCGAGAATAATACCAGTATGTGATACTGTATTCTATTCTCGCGATTTGTATCATTGGACGGTTATATATGATATAGCCGGGATACCGAATCAAGTGTTGATTCGATACATTGATACACTTGATATTAGTCGGTTATATGCGATATGACCGGATCATTAAATCAAGTGTTGATTTAATGATTTAATGTATAATTATATATTTGATATATTACTTTGCATTAACTAATATTGGTTCACTTAAGATGGATTTTCTCACTTGATGTGCACATAGCATATGTGATATATTTTTGTGCACTTGATTATATCATGTTTGATGATACATGCTAGCTTGGGTGTGTATGATTAAACCATGGTTATGTTAATGGTTAGGGTTTTGATTTACTTATTTATTTATTCTTTTATTCATTCATTTTGGCAAGAATAAAATGGTGGCTAACTTTGTTTCTTTCTTAAAACTTCATGAAGCTTTGAAGCTTTGACCATTTTGTTTCTTAGCCTTAACCTAACCATTAAACCTAACCCTAGTTTATTCTCTACACTTAACCATGGTAGCTATATGATAAGAATCACATTATTTTCCATTTTTCATAATTCTTATCATATTCTTTTTCTTCTTCTTCAAGAAGAAAGAAGTTTGCTAGCTTCAATGGTGTCTTGAGAAAAAGAGTGAGAAATCCAATTCTAAAGTGAACCCACTTTCTATTTCTTCATCCTCTACCACTTGCCATGTAGTATAGGGTGTTTTCTTCACCAGTTTCATGACTTGGTGAAGTTGGAGCTTGATCTTGAGTTGCCTCGACATAGATCATCTTCGGCATTGAAGTCGACGACCTAGCCTGATCTTTTCTCCGATGAAACCACCGCGAGAGTCCAGGATTCCGATGGTTACAGCGGAGGGATATCATTACGGAGCCGAGGAAGTGGAGGACTGGATCTACAAAGGTTGTATTTACGTTCACTTAGTAGTTAAGATGTTAACTTGCTTGATGTTTCTCCTATCCTCTAGTAATCGATCTTACATTAGGGTTTCTCGGCACAAGAAAAATTTGATTTTGGCATGGTTGATGCCTTGTGGAACCTCTTTAGTGTGCCTAGGAACCCTACAGTGGTATCAGAGCCTAGCTAGAGCCTTAGACGATGCGTAGACGAAGCTAGAAGTCCGATCGAACCCGATATCCCCCGATTTCAACCCTCTCTGTGCAATTTTTCAAACTGTGGATTTTTGTCAATTAAAAATGCTCAGAAAATAGAGCAGGAAATTCTAAGAGTTACTACAGAAAACGAAACCCTAATTCCACAATAGCGCCGGGGAACCGCGGCAATAGCCTCCTTTTGCGGCGGTTCCGCGGCCGTATGTACTGATTAGGGATTCGTTTTGATACAGTAATGCCCGTATCTGTTTCCTCTATTCTCTGGGAAGTTTTAATCTGTACTCAAGAGTTTGGTTTTATGGGTTGTATTGGGGACTCGGTGTTTCGATCGGGATGTCTAATTTTGTCTATGTGTTTTCCGGATAATTTTTGAATATGTTAAAAAGTTCGACCGGATATAAATACCCAATTTTTCTCCTGTTGGGAAATTTCCAAGTGTTGGATCTTTCCGTAGTTTAATGACGTTCTAAGTAGTGCAAGTAACGCGATGATCCCTCTAGAAGACAACAAACCTTAACTCGATTATGTGACCGTCTTGAACTGCCCTTTGAACCTTCGGGTTTGGGGCAGTACGGCGTGCCACATATGAGGCGTTGGCTTGACCCTTCTACGGCAGGACCGTTGGTACTGAGGTATGAACTGAATGTTTTTAAACTTATTTCATGTGTTGAGCTGTTTCGGGAAAACTTGGGTGTTCGATTGTTCGATCGGAAAGTTTGACATTTTCTATTTATCCGGAATGTGATACAATAATTGGAATTCACAAGTAGTTATGAGATAACTGAATGAATGTTATAAATCTAGCGGTTTAGTCTCACTTGATCGGTTGCCACGGAATTTTGATGTGATCGAAAGTCCGTCGCAATCACGTAGCGTACGCGGATACTCGCCGGATTAACTTAATAAACAGCCTCACTCCATAGCCCCGACCAAGTGACTGTAGGAGAACCCTGTCGCCGAAAGCATCCGTTCGGGTGCTCGCGGCAGCGGTGTTCCGCCATGGTGCACTTCGTCGGCGGCATCGGGGGTGCAGCCATCTACTGAAGTTTGCGACGAGCATTCGATCAGAATGTCGGGAATCTTGTTGAATTGCCCGACTTGATATTGAAAAGAGTTTTCGATAATGAGACTAAAATGCGGGGTTTATAATTGTTAGGCATGCGATGTCTAAGGAATTCATTGGTTTCGGCATGCGATGTCTAAGTTGGTTGCGGATTCCAACTGTTGTAGTTTTACACTTTCTTTTCTGTGACCGTAAGTGTAATATGTGATATCGCCGGTTTCGTTGCTATATGTCAACGACAATTGGGATACGCATGTTTACTTACGTTGATGACATGTGATGTTATGTGTTGCTGGATATGTTATGTTGGATCGTCGTGTTTGAATAGCCGGGGGTTTTTATGTGAGATGAGTGTTTTTCATTTTCATTCATGTAAAAACTTGTATGTAATATTCTTTTATTGGGGCACTTCCAGGTTGCGGAAGATGTCACCCATTGTATATTATTTACTTTTCCGCACTAGGATAGACCCAGGGAGGAGGGCACAAGTAACCGGGTTCTGGAGTCCAGTGGGAGATCAACTCGAGGTGTCGAGTCCGGGTCTCCTAACTCTAAAATTGGTAGGGTTGCTTGCCGCTCTCGTAGGGGTCTAGGGGTGTGGGTTTGGCTATTCATCGCGACCGTGGAATCCGTGTTTTATACCGGCTCATATTGAAAACACGGATGTCCTAGTATATCCAATGTTTCATATGTTTCTTCTGCTGCGATATCTGTGATGTGATCATTTGATGTTCTGTGATAGATACTGTATATAGTATATATGATATATTATATAGGCGTTACTTATGTTTTACACCCGCGCTAGCCCTGCCCCGCTCTGCCGTTAGTTACCTAACCTAACGGTGCACGAGGGGACATCGAGGCGAATGCGAATGGCATAAGTGTACGTCGTATTTATCTGTGATGTTTAGGTGACTTAAATGATGGGACTTTATTAATGTGATTAATGAAAGAAAAAGAAACCTAAAGATGTTGTAGAATCGAATTTCAAAAAATAAAACAGGTAGCTACAGTTCTTGCTTTGCACAGCGGTATATATGATATATCCTGCACCTTATTCGATGAGGAAAGGGCCGACGATCCCTTCACCGGGAGTGACCCCTTTAGCAATAACTGGCAGATGCTACGCACTCGGTTTGTCTTTTGATAGCTTCTATAGTTTCTGCTTTGCACAGCGGTATATATGATATATCCTGTACCTCATTCGACGAGGAAAGGGCCGACGATCCCTTCACCGGGAGTGACCCCTTTAGCAAAACTAGAAAAGCCTAAAAAACACTCCATTTTAAAATCATTTGATTCTACAACGATATCAAGTTCATTACGCAATAGGTTTTCAGAAAAAACCTGTCGTAGCCCTCCGTCATTTCAGATAAGTCCTACTTAGTATTCGTACTATGTTTGTTGACCTCCGTCAAGGCGTAGTGTGCGGTAGCTAACTAGTATTTATCTGCTTATGCATATGATGCAGATTGGATTAGGGTAGTCGTGCGACCTTGTTGACCTCCGTCAAGGGTCGTGCGGGTGGGTTTAATTCAATTAAGAAATGACGGGTTGAACTTGACTAGTAGCCTATGGTTTGTTGACCTCCGTCAAGGTCATAGGGTGCTAGGGGCAAAATATTATCGGGAATTTCAAGTGTTGAAATTTGCAATGAGATTGCATACCTTCTATGAGATAGTTGGATCCCGATACCCGCTGCGAGTAAGAGTTACTCTTGGGAGAGTTTTATATATTACAATTAGCCGATCAAGTAGGTGTCTAGAAAGGTGTTAACGAGGTTACGCCTCTGGGAAAACGAGGTTTACATTAATTAGGTTCGTGCGAAAGCACGGGGGACCTCCCTCAAAGTACTGACACTGGCCTGGCTGAAAGATTGGCGAACTTGTAGTGTGTAATTAATCCCGGCTAGTCTTTCCTTTTAGGGTTTGAAGGAAGATTTGATTAAAACAGTGGGAGCCATCCTGATTAGATAAAATAATAACCAATCTATTCTTGCAAGAGCGCTGGCTGAGTGTTTTCTTCTCTCTCTCTCCAGGTAGCGACCATATCATGCCTTAATCAAGATAATAATACAGATGTATTGACCGAACCCGCTTGTTATACTTAGCTGGGGAACGTTGGTCCCGCTCCAACTTATAATTGTTATAAGACAGAGCAGGAAATTGGGGATTACCAGAATTCCCGTGCCGCCCAAACGAAGAAAGTGCATACTGATGCATCATCTTCGGGTGTGTTCATTATACAGAACTGTTTCTCAGTATTCTTTATGTCCTGGATATAAGATACCGGATCAGGATCCCGCATATGTAATTTATTACATGGGCTACAGATAGGTAAAGAACTGAGAACGGGTGATAAGTTTCATGAGACAGAAAACGGGGCAAGTGTTGCAGCCAAGTCTGTTGGTCACTGTCACCCTGTATTAACAATACATTGATTCTGAACGAATGTTATTAGATACCGAACCTGATATACAAAATCATATCAGTCTCTTTATTAGTAAAGAAATGATAAAATTTTGTATTGTTGGATAATGTTTTGAATATTTCCTATATCAAAAGTTGATCGGTTCAGGCACGTTATCTAAAATCATTGATGTTCTAAATCAAACTACAGTTCTTAGTATACGGAACACACACAAGAGGAAGAGTTCAGAAATGAACGGATCCTTCTTGAGGTATTGTAGACTAGGTCATATCAATGCGACCCGACTAGCTAAGTTGCACAAAGATGCATATTTAAATCTATTTGAATTTACATCTTGTGAAACTTGCCAGTCATGTCACAGAGATAAGATGACCATAGCTCTGTTTACTGGAAACAGAGAAAGAGTTAGTGAACTCTTGGGACTGATACATGATGATGTATGTAAGGTCCCCTGTCTACAAATGCCAGGACTGGTTCTTTATACTTCATTACATTCTCTAATGATCTTTCGAGATTCAGACCTATGTTCCTGTCGAAACACAAGTCCGAACCTTTTGAGATATTCACGGAATATAAGTTAGAAGTAGAGAACCAAAATGAGGGTATAAGTATTATGTCCTTTGATGCGATCAGGGAGGAGAATACTTGAGCACAGAATTCCTGGACTATTCTAAAGGAGAATGAGATTCTCTCTCAGCATTACTCCTCCGTATACACCATAGCACGATGGTATATCGGGGCGGAGCAATTGCACCCTATTCGATATGGTGCGCTCTATGATGAGTACTACTGAGTTACCTGTTTCCTTTTGGGGGTTATGCACTTGAGAAGTTGCATACCTATTGAATTAGGTTCGAATCAGATCACAGCCTACCACTCCATATGAGATATCGTATGGTCAGAGCCTATGTCTTAAGCTAGTTAAGATTTGGGGTTGACCGGCCTATGTCTAAAAGCAAAATCCGGACAAGCTCGAGGCAAGGTCTGTAATGTAGAACTGGAAAGGTTCCAGCTATACAAACTACAGCAGATGATTTGATAAAACCAAAGTATTCAGTAGTTACCAACGAACCTCAGCCTCTCCGCCGATCTAGTAGGGTTCCTCACCCACCTGAGAGATACTTCAGTTTCTCTATGACAATGGGAGCGAGAATTGCATCATGAGATGATGACCCAACTAGTTTCGAGCTGGCCATCAGGATAAGAATGGCTGGATGCTTAGCGATCTGAGATGGAATCCTTATACACCAACAAAGTATGGACTTTGGTTGCTATATCTGAAGGGTTAAATCCCCATCAGGAGAAAGTATATCTTGAGAAGATTACTTAGTGTAGATGGAAAAGTTGAGACTTTCAAAGCTAGACTTGTTAAAGGTTTTCGTCATCGACCAGGCGTGGATAATGATGAAACCTTTTTCAGTGGCTATGCTTAAGTCCATCCGGATCCTACTTGCCACGGCTACATACCATAACTACGATATCTGGCGGTTGGGTGTCATGACTGCTTTTCTAAAATGATGTTTTAGAAGAGAGCGTCTGTAAGTACACAGCCAGAGGGCTTCGTAGACAGTGGGAGCAGCGGAAACGTGTACAAGATGCTTTATAGGATAAAGCAGGCATCGCGGAGTTGGAACGTCTATTTTGATGTAGCAGTCAAAGAGTTTGACATCAACAAAATGGTAGATGAACCTTGTATAAACAAAAAGGTAGTAGAGAGTATGGTGACGATCATCGTAGAGTACGTGGATGACATACTCTTGATAGGGAAGGAGTTTCCTATGCTACGCTCGGTCAATCTCCGCTTATCACAATGATTCTCCACATAGAATCAAAGTGATACCTACTAAATCTTGGGTTTTGGATCTATGAGATAGATCTAAATGGATGTTAGGATTCTCACTAGTTGAAGTGAGATGGTATCAATTGATCCTGGGGAGAATCACTGGAAGTGTTCCAGGGTGATAAGGACGACTAAATGTCAGTCACAGGCATTGTCTTTACCCTCAGTAAAGGGACGATATGTTGGAAGAGTTCCAAGCTAGATACCGTGGCAAACTAGATGATAAAGGCTGGATACATCGCTACTTAAGATGCTACCAAAGAGGAAGTCTGGGTGTATATTAGTTCATGAGATGAACTTCGTTCCTACCATTGTGAGACAATGGAGTTGTGGCTTATGCCTAGGAACGTCCGTCCCATCAGTGATCCAGACATATTCTAAGGCAGTATCACCTGATCATGGAGATGGTTGATCTCCAAGGAGATCGAGGTTAGGAGAGTAGACTCAGAGGACAACACGGCGGATCCACTCATAAAGGCCTTTTCGCAGAGAGAGACTTTTATGGGATGGTTGAGTATGAGATACTACAACCACTGCTATCAGATGGCCCTAGTGCAAGTGGGAGATTGTTAGTTATATGTATGCCCTAGAGGCCATTACTATACATAGGATGTATATTGTAGTGGATGCTTGGACATATATAAGGAGGACTTTCTTGCTCAACATGATGGTATGCTATCTGGTTGCTCTTTACCTTAACGTGTATACTGATTGTCTCTCTGTTACATGTTGGTAAAGCCCTTAGGATGTGTACTTGACTACCTGGACTATGATGCGGATCATACTAGTGGGGACATGGTAGTCCATAAGTACATCCTTCAAGGTCCCTAGTCGTGGGTGTATCGAGACGGGGCATCGATATACCAGAGTAGACTAGCGTATACCTTCTTGACCCATACAGATGGGCGATGGATGATCCCATATCCATTGGTGTTTGACATCAGAGATGATATACGGGTGCTCAGTGGAGACTGGGTACACTGGACGGACTCGCCGAGAACTCCCAGATGGTATTATACCTTACGTCAGATGGCAGTTCTCTGGTGACACTGGTACAGAGTAGTCTGTTGACCCGAGATCGTCATAGAGTCTTGTGTGGTTCCCACTGTGCTTTGATTTCCACCTTACCACGTCTAAGAGGGCGTGCAAAACGGTGGTTTTTGGGTACAGTCTCGAATCATATGGAGGCAATTTGCGATAGAAGGGGATTCGTCTCTCCCGGTATAGGGAGTTGATGTTGCACTGTGTTCGATTGGCTATAACCAGAAATCCCTGGCCAGGGTTGCTGAGATTTACTGGTAAGTGTTACCAGTAGTTTCTCGAACTGTTATAGACCTCATATCGACACAACTTATCGGGCTATTGGGGTCTGACGTTTACCACCCCTAGGCAAGATATGCGACATATCAGACGATCAGACCGGACTGTACGGTAAGTGTTACTGGTTGGATTCACAGGAGTGTGAGTGGGCTTGCTCGTCGATCTTCTGATCGTTCAATACCCGGGTGGCCGTTACGTTTAGCAGACCGCTTGCGGCTTGTGGGTGTTTGATATGATCATCACCTGCTACCGGCGTATTGACGAGTCTTTAGAGTCCTACACAGAGGTTTCCTGGCTCAAGAGAAACGAAATAGGAGCGCATATGAGATATGTGCGGGACCGAGAATAATACCAGTATGTGATACTGTATTCTATTCTCGCGATTTGTATCATTGGACGGTTATATATGATATAGCCGGGATACCGAATCAAGTGTTGATTCGATACATTGATACACTTGATATTAGTCGGTTATATGCGATATGACCGGATCATTAAATCAAGTGTTGATTTAATGATTTAATGTATAATTATATATTTGATATATTACTTTGCATTAACTAATATTGGTTCACTTAAGATGGATTTTCTCACTTGATATGCACATAGTATATGTGATATATTTTTGTGCACTTGATTGTGTCATGTTTGATGATACATGCTAGCTTGGGTGTGTATGATTAAACCATGGTTATGTTAATGGTTAGGGTTTTGATTTACTTATTTATTTATTCTTTTATTCATTCATTTTGGCAAGAATAAAATGGTGGCTAACTTTGTTTCTTTCTTGAAACTTCATGAAGCTTTGAAGCTTTGACCATTTTGTTTCTTAGCCTTAACCTAACCATTAAACCTAACCCTAGTTTATTCTCTATACTTAACCATGGTAGCTATATGATAAGAATCAATTTATTTTCCATTTTTCATAATTCTTATCATATTCTTTTTCTTCTTCTCCTTCTTCGTCAAGAAGAAAGAAGCTTGCTAGCTTCAATGGTGTCTTGAGAAAAAGAGTGAGAAATCCAATTCTAAAGTGAACCCACTTCCTAGTTCTTCATCCTCTACCACTTGCCATGTAGTATAGGGTGTTTTCTTCACAAGTTTCATGACTTGGTGAAGTTGGAGCTTGATCTTGAGTTGCTTCGACGTAGATCATCTTCGGCATTGAAGTCGACGACCTAGCCCGATCTTTTCTCCGATGAAACCACCGTGAGAGTCTAGGATTCCGATGGTTGCAGCGGAGGGACGTCATTACGGAGCCGAGGAAGTGGAGGACCGGATCTACAAAGGTTGTATTTCCATTCACTTAGTAGTTAAGATGTTAACTTGCTTGATGTTTCGCCTATCCTCTAGTAATCGATCTTACATTAGGGTTTCTCGGCATAAGAAAAATTTGATTTTGGCATGGTTGATGCCTTGTGGAACCTCCTTAGTGTGCCTTGGAACCCTATAAATTCTTTGCCTGTAATCGAACTACCAGCACGAAGATCTTCGATAAGAGCCGACAAGGAGTGAAGGCTTTGCTCCACCATCCACTCAGATGCATAAGGGCCAGGTGACATAATGATCCGAGATTCCAGCGGGATAAGAATGGGAAAAGCTGTCAAGATTCATGAATAATTAGCGAGATTTGCAAACAAAGAATAGATGGAACAACGTCAAAACTTTACTTACCCACAGTCATGCAAGGAGGGTTTAAAAGATCCCCGGGCCCGTCGAGAATCTCAACTTCGTCGTCAGCTTCCAGAACTACAGAAGACATTAGCATCGTTATACGAAATAATGATAATGCAATGAGGGGGTCAAATAACACCGACCTTGCCCAGAAGAGAGGACGATGCGTTGCGGGGATATTTCCTGCGGGGCGGCCATCTCCAGCAGACGCTGAAAAGACTTTCTGGGGGATAGATCCACAATGGACGCCGCCAATCCTCGTAATTCTGAAAAGACAGAAAGATTCAGATAATGGAGAGATTATTAAAACAAAATATAAAAGACTACCTTCGATGCTCCTCCCGCTTTGAACTGGAGGGATAGCAGCTTCGGCAGCCTCCTCCGTACCCTCAGGCACATCACCGGGGACGTGGGCTGGTGTAACAGCTTCCAATTGAGGGGCAGCGGCCACCGCTTCAGGCTCCAATGAAGGGACGACGGTCTCGACTACCTGTTACACAATCTCCGGGCCGTCACCAGAAAGATCCATTAAATTTGCGGCCAATGAGGATGCCTCTTCTGGGAGAGCAAGCACCGGGAAAACAGAAGCCACCAATGGAAGCTCTACAGCAGGAATAGCAGCCGTAACGACCTCCTCTGCACCTACTAGTGCCTCATCGGGGACATTTACAGAGTCCACAGTCAGGACACGACTTGAGCTCAAATTTTTTGCTATGGCCGAAGTCCCTGCAAAGTTTTCGCAAAGATAAGGAAATATAAAATACGATATAAAAGGAAAAATACGGAAAGCGTGCATACCAATGCGCCTTGGTGCCTCCAGTACGGCTTTTTCAAGCCGTCGCTCCTTCCTCAGGAAATGTGCTCGCCCGGCGTCAAATGTAGACTTATGCCCACCGGTCTTCGCTGCTAGCTCATCTTCGGAAGCAGCTGAAATGGTCTGCTTGAGGGCTATATCATCTTCCGGTCGCAGGGGACCCATATGAACCCTTCGCAATGATTGAGGATCTTCGTAAAAGATAACCAGGGGGTAAGGCCTCTTCGGGATGCGCACGTCCTCGGTCTCATCCTGGGAACGCCTTATTGCCTCGGCCAATTGTGCGGATTCCTCAACAGATGAACCCGGAAAGAGAAGACCATCATCCGGCTCTTGCATGGATATTGGTTTGTCTTGAACAATAGGCTCGGATTCTACCACAAGGTCAAGTAGACCGGTGACCGTCTTCTTTCTCCTTTTCGACCCGGAACTAGTGCTGGTAGAAGACCGCTTCCTTCCCTTCGGTGCTTTGGCACGACGTTGGCCCACTTTTCCCCCGCTATCCTCTTTCGGCAACACCACTGCTGATAATGGCACTACCGCTGGCATTTCGGCGGAAGCCTTTGCTTGAGCTCTAGTATGCATTGGCAGCCTTACAGTGGGAAGAGTTGATTTAGTTTCTGCAGCTTGCGAGATAAGGACCACGCCGCTATCCCGCAAGAGAGAGCGAATGACTGACTGCGGTCGCAACGGGACGCTGGCAGCTTAAGTCGGAGCAAGAGTCTTATACTCAAAGAGTGCCCGCCTTTTCTCAGCAATAACAGGGCCAACTCGGTGGCGATACCAGCCCACAAAGGACCCCACAGATCATGGGAGATAGTCAGGTTCGGGGATCATGAAAACAGAGCCAGTGTTCAGCCGCATGAAGTGATGCATGATGTCGTGAATAACTCCCAAAGATGAGGTGGGCTCAACCAAAAACGCTTCAAAAGGGACGCCCTGATTATAGCCCAATTGCCGAGCGAAGCGATGCGGATTATACCGCATGACGAGAGTTGTATCATCCCGGCGGAACACAAAATAGCCCGGCCTAATTGAATACAGATGCATGATCTCCCTAGACTTTAAAGATGGTGCTCCCCCTTTCAACGAGTCGAATAGCTGTTGGACAGGCCCCGCCGGAGCAGAAAGAACGCGATCAATGAACACCATCCCTCCCTCATTAGTATATGTATTGAGCAGAACACAGAGGGCCCCTAATTGAGTCGGATCGGGAGTGGAGGCATCCACCAATCTCATAACTCGAGGGAAGGTGTAGGAGTCATAGAAGTTCAGCCGTCGATGTGCCGCGAATGCCCCTAGCACATGCATTTCGATCCAAGATGTGAAGTAATGAAGGGGGAGATTCACAACATCTACACCTGGAGTCGAAGTGTTGGCCGCAACACTTAACCCGTGATAAAGATGCGATATTCCCGCGATGCCGACGGCCAACTTTGCCCCTTGAGCTACACGATGGGCGGGATAGAAGGCGGAAGCTCTCATGAAGCGTCGGTGCGACGGTATCACAAACCAACTGAGCAAAAGGCTGATAAAACCGACAAAGAAGGTCTCTTCATCCATGCTGGGAGCCGCAATCGAATCAAAAGGAATGACCGACAAGATCGGGATGTAAAACTGTGGTAAATCTTCTTCTTTGACCGGCAGTTTATCCAAACCAAACCTAAAAGGGTCATCAATACTCGCAAACTTCGGGCTTCCTTGGATAAAATATCCCCCCGAATGAAACAGGCGATAAAGCTCTCGAAAGTGACACCCTGCCCTTCTGACTTTGCAAACAATCTGTAAAAAATACCCAGGGCCTTGATCAGACTGGGATACTTATGACGGATGGCGGTTTCAGCTGTCAGACCATCAAGCACAGCCGGCATGGTGGAGAAAACATATTCATCAGGAGGCAGCAGTTCCTTGTAATGCTCCCCCCTAATGGGCAGTCCTGAAATCTCATGGAATCCATCTAATGAGATAGACACCTCTTGATCCCCTAGCAGGAAGGTGTTGGTGGGCAGATTTTACTGGTTTAAGAAGGCTTTGATCCACCAGACGTGAGGAGCATGGTAATGGAAGAGCGATGTATATATTGTCTGATATAGCCCGACCTTATGCAGCCTTGCACGGTGGGCAGAAAGAATATAGCGAGGCCAAATAAGGTAGCTCACTGGGTGTCGGGGGGTGATACCCACTTTATAGACCTTCCCCCAAGGTCAAGCTTCACCTTGGCAAATCAGACGCCCCAAGATGTCTATAGCAGGTAGGGGATGGTTAGGTATCCCAAAGGTAGAGGGCTCCAGCCGGCCCGAAAGAGTCCAATTGGTCACTTCCACTGCGTAAGAAGTCTGTGGGTGTTCCATCGGCAGTATAGGGCGAAGAGGTTCCACCGGTTTCCCGCAAATAAAACTTCGGCGACCCCGGATGATGTGGCCGTACCAAGTACTCCATAAGAGCAGATTTGTCCGATCTTTATCATGGGCTCTGATCATCGCCATTGCTTCTTCATCCGACGGCGATTGTGGAAAAGCAGCGTCTGAGCGAGTAAAAGGAAAGTAGGGAAGGGAAGCCATTGTCCCTGAAATAAAGGGAGGAAAGACTGTTAATGCAACCTATACATGCAAATATATATATATATATATATATATATATATATATATATATATATATATATATATATATATAAACAGCAGAAGAAAACGACAAGAAGCTTATTCCGTGAGATCATTGATTACAAAAACAATGGACCCCACAAAATCAGTATGACGGCTCGCCAATCACGAGGCAGGGATATCATTGAGAGAATAAAGAAAAAAGATTCTCAATAAATGCACATTGGAGTTCAAATGACTTGGAACATCCTCACAAAAGAACACCCATTACAAATCCTGGAAAAATCCCTTAAAAAGATTTTTCAAGAACACGGGGGAATCAAATTCCCGAAGGGCCTTCTTGATCTTTCAGAGCTAAGCTCTTTGGTGAGGAATTAAATTCCTTTTATGCAATGGAATTAAATTCCAGAAACCCCATAAAGAGGAAAGGAAAAATCAAATGTCATGCCCAAGACATTGAGAGTTATTATTCAAAAATCACATCTTGGAACTCTAAGAGATGGTTTTTAGAGGAGAGCAAAGCTCTCATGATGGATTTAAAATCCAGAGGCTTTCTTTAAGAAAGGAGTTCTTTGATGTTCTAGAGCTTTACCTAAAAAGGGGTTCTTTTTAGCGGAGTTAAACTCTGGAAATTTTCAATGGACAGAGAGCTAAGCTTTGAAGAGGAGAATTAAATTTTCAGAAGATAGCAAAGAAGGAAGAAGATGAAGGAACGGAGGCGTTGCAGAGACGAGACCCTTGCATTTATAAGACATGATGGAAAACAGTTCATCTTCCCCGTTCTCTAGGCAGATCCAATGGCTGTAAAGGTGACAGCGTTGCACTCACATGTGAGCCACGTGAGAACAACGCTATGGGGGCATTTGTTCCCTTATAAAAATTCAGAAGTGGAAGTGAAGGGGAAAATTCCCCATTAATGAAAGTATCACGTGTAAGCACGTGATCATCAATCCTTTACAAAGAGACTCAGAGAGGGAAAAGGAAAAAGTTCCCGCTAGTGGAGCATCACGTGCAAGCACGTGATGCATTTGTATGCAGAGTAAGCAGCTCCGTTAGTAGGTGGCAACTAAAGCTTTACGTGCAAGTACGGGATCGTCTTTTACACAAAACGCGTGGGACTCAGTTATAAAACAAACAAAGAAACAAAGAAGCTCACGTGTTACCACGTGATGCCTTCTCACTGTTTGGACTCCTGCATACAAACAAACCAGATTAATTCTCGGAGGGGTCACATGGTACATGTGATGGGCTCCTAAGCCTTCTGAACCGATAGAATTAAATTATACTTAAACGGAAGCAAAAGCGTTATTTGGAAAATATTTCCTTGTATCTATCTAAACAAGAAAGATTATGCTCTATACAACAGAGCGTCGTTGGATTAAAGATCCAATGGTGATTAAAGATCACCAATCTACAGAAAAATTCTGTACAGGGAAATATCTTCTCAATCTTGTTAAGAACAACAAACAAGATATCTTCTGTAAAACAGAAGTCCTTGGATTAAAAATCCAACGGCGAATAAAATTCACCGATTGATCTAAAAGATCTTTTTGGCTGATTATAAAATCAATCAAAATCTCTCAATGAAAAATTTTCTAAACAAATTGATTCTTTTCCTTTTCCTACAAATAGGAGCTAAGAAGAAAAAAAAGGAGGAGGATACAGAAGGAGAGAGAAAAACCCCCTTGAAAGCAAAAAAAAAAGAAAGAAAAGAGAATTTAATTCTCTAGAGAGAAGAAGATCTCATCAAAGAAAAAATAAACTCTAGGTAACAGAAGGAAGGAGATCACCCCATAAGCTCCCATAAAACAAAAGAGAATTTAATTCTCAAACCAAGAATTTAACTCTTCTAAAAAGAACTTAGTTCTTCCTCTGATTGAAGATCTGCAGAAGCAGATCTCCCCACAAGTTGAGAATTTAATTTTCATCGGGGAGATCTGTCATGCAGATTCAAAACTTAAGGAGAAAATTGAGTTTAAAGAATTTAATTCTTTCAACGCAACATATAGGAATTTAATTCCTCCAAATAAAACTGGGGTTTAACACTATAAAAGAATTCAATTCTTAAACAAAGGATTTAACTTTCCATGCACGTAAAAGAGATTAGCACCCAATATGATAGATGTCAGGTCACGTGCGCCCACGTGGGCTCCCCCCCTCAATAATCAAAAGAGAACAATTCATATCAGGTCACGTGCTCCCACGTGACCCCTGAATTAGCCTCTTCAAAAGGATAAAAGGGGAGTAAATCTAAAACAGATCTCAATTTGAGGCGCCTCACGTGACAACACGTGACCTCTTTATAGTGCTTAGCATTTTCATGAGATGAAACAAGGCAGTCTCCATATTTGGGGCGCCTCACGTGATATCACGTGACCCCTTTATAGTGCTAAGCACTTTCAGAAGAGAAGGAAGAATAAATCAAATGCAAGTGCGCCTCACATGATCTCACGTGGCCCCAATAGTGCTCAGCACTCAAGAAAGAAAAGAGGTAATTCCAAAGAAGCTGGGCCTATTATCAAGCGCCTCACGTGACCCCACATGAGCGCCTTAAGTTCTTAGTGTTTAACACTACTTTAAGGCATCACGTGACCCTACGTGAGCATCAAACATATGCTAGTGTTTAACACTTCAAATAAAATAAAAGAATAAGGGGTATCAGAGCCCACATTACTGATCAGCATCGCTGATGCAGAAATGGGATCAATCCCAGATAAAAATGATTAAATGGGCTGTGCCTAAGATTGGCCGAACCCCAAATTGACTTAGCCTATTGGCTTTAGTACCAAACAAGATTAACAAATCTTTAATGAACATTCATTGGTTCAAGGGTATATCTTTTCATACCTCTGATATATGTCATTGTAATTCTTCAACATCTTTAGAGAGATGGAGGGTCCCAATAACCAATAACTTTTGGTGCATCCCCAAACGGTTGAACCAAAACCACATAGACTATGACGTCTTTAAACTGTACTATGATGTCCTTAAAATTTACGGACTGTGGGGTCCTTAAACTCATAGACTATAATGTCTTTAAACTTTACAGACCATGATGTCTTTAAACTGTCATGGACTATGATGTCCTTAAACTTTTGGACCGTAATGTCTCTAAACTAAAACAATAGAGTCCAAATGCTCTTTTGTTGGATCTAAATGATCCTGTTAAGTAGATCTTAGTCTAAAATTAGACCAACGTATCCTTAACAAACGTTTAAGTTGATCTTAGTATCAAATGAGATTAACGATCCTTAAACCCAACCTAAAACCAAATCTAAGAAAATGCGGATTTGGACTAATCCACGCCCTACGGGCGACAACATAAATTAGTCTCCGTATACAATCCATAGGCAACCAAAAATAAAACAAACATACACGACACGAAGTGACCATCTGAAGAAGGAAAAAGTGGTTACCGCGATGCGGTAGCGTAATTAATTGCAGGAGCTTGCGCCTGCAGGGAAGAGCGTCCCCACAATCAAAAAACCCTTCACAATGAGGGGGGATCTGACGAAGTCTGCTATATCGGCCGCATCCGTCTAAACCTTCGATACATGGTGTCATAAATCAACTTGGTATCTTCGGAGAGGTGGATGGATAAAACCAAATAGAATCTTCCCCCAAAATTCAGGCCTGACGTCCCAACGTCTCGGTCGCATCTTTCGGCGGTGAACAACTGGGAGTGAAGTGAATATGCAGATACTCTTCACTCTCACAGTAAAACTTTGAATTACAGGGTCTGCAGAAGCTTTTGGCCAACTTCAGTAATTTCAAATTGAATTTACTGAAGTGGACCAAAAGCTTGTGCAGACCCTGTAATTCAATGTTTTTCTATAAGAGCGAGGAGTTCATGTCTGTTCATTTCACTGCTCCCAGTCGTGACGGTTGTTGTCTTGTTACCAGTTAGCGCTACATCAACAGGCATTTTCCAAATTAGAATTGAGATGAAAGTATGTCTTGGAGAGTGCTGTTGGTGATTTTAAAGATACTTTTGCAAAGTTAACTGAAGCAAACCTGAGATTTTATGATGTTTAAAATTCATATTGCAGATTCATAGGGTTCTTATAAGTTAACGGCAAAAGGATTATATTTTGGCGATGGCAGCGGTGGGAGTTAGTGAGGTACGTATATATATGTGTTAGTAGTAGCCATCGCGTTGTTTAATTTCGAAGATTATGATTTGAGTCCATGTATTTATTTATTTGTTTGTATGTACAAGGTTCACAGGGTTAAGTGAGCTGGGATTGCGCGCGGTATGGAGAGTTTTTCGTATTGTTGGAGATATAGAGCATGTACTTTCTTAGTTTGTAATCAAAATACTTGTATGCTTGTTTATTATGATTTTAGTTCATTTTTGTGTTGGTTTGAGTTGTGGTATTATTCGATATATCGTGCATTGTGTTTGTGTTGGTTTGTGAGCGAAATGATATTATTGCGTAATATATTGTTATTGGTGAATTGTGATTGTGTAACGACTCTAATTTCACTGTACGAAATTTTTTACAGTTAATGTACAGAATAGAGTTTACTAATCTGAGTACAAATTATAAATTTAATTTGTTTAAGAACAGTAAGAAAGCACTTGTAGCTCATTGGTAAAACCTTGCACTGCTGTGACGTAGCCCCTGTGTTCGAATTCCATCAGCCACATATTATTTTTCTGAATTTTTATTTTAAACTTTTTGGAACCCTAAAAGTTTACACCTGCAATACACGTAAGAAATGAAAAGACAGAAAATCAAACATGTGCTAAATGTTGTATGAGCAGCCCTGGACACGTGGCATCAATTCAAGCCCCCAAAACCCTAGCATGGCCGACGAGATTGATCCCTGGGCCGGCACCGCCGGGCCCCCCGTAGGGAATGACCCCCATTCTCTGCACACCAGTCCCTTGACCTACCCCCACTACTCCTATTCTGTTTGTTTTTCGTGCAATTATCCAGAGAACTTAAATTCACCCTTTAATCCAATTTTTAATGCAATTTTAATTCTCTCTTCAATCCATAAACCCTAATTCCATCCTATAAATACAACATCATACCCTTTCCCTCTTCATTATGAAATCTATTACCAAAATTCTCAAAATTTTCTAAGTCAAAGAAGAGTACAAGTGGAGTTAGCCTAAGGTCACTTTCTGGCGAGGATTCGATACGGTTCCGGCGACCCCGCGACTTCACAAAGCTACCTTTCTCTTCCCGTACCTTTCCTTTAACCTATTAGCAAGTAAGTCTCACTTCTTATTCTATTCTTTCACCTTAAAAAGTTATCTTTTCAAAACATGTCGGAAATGGAGTTATCCCGACATTCGTTTCTAAAATCTTTAAAATCAAAATTTTTCTTAGAATCACTCATCCATATCACTATATCTTGCTTAGTAATCATGAAACAAATATTGAGAACAAGTTTCATCTTAAAATATCATGTTATGTAATTTTAATTTGAGTTTTTCGTTTAAATACCACAAACTTTACATATGATATTTTTTAAGTATTTAGCTTAGCATACCTTTAGAAAACCTCACGAGGTTATGACCTACCTCTCACATACGCACATCTTGACATAACACGATTCACTTGAAACCAATATTTTGTGGCAAAATACGACTTTTCAATAAAATTCCTCAAACTATAAAAACTCGTTTTCTTGTAAATAATATTATTTGAATTTCTTGTGATTATGCCTCTACAACCCATTTTAGGGAACCCTATCGGGATGGTGCAGATTATCGCACATCCTCGAGATTAGTAGAGCGAGATGCAAACCTCCTCACGGAGCATACGATCTCGATGGAATTTTTAATACAATTTTTAAGAAAAACGAGGACTTCTATTTAATAATAAAAATTAATTTTTAATAATTATATAAATATTATCAAACCAACTATTTTTAATATATAATAAACATTCCATGTTTTCTAGAATATAAAGAATAACAAGTTTCATGAAAATACCATCAAGAATTAATACAAGTCTAACTCTACATTAATGTACTATGAACTAATTAAGCTAGGTATTTATTCACTAGAATAGACCACTCTTTAAAAGTTACATCCATGAAAACCTAAAATACGATAAATAAATACTTGAGATTTATTTTGAAAGTACTCTAAAAATATTTTTCATAAAACCCCCTCAAGTTATATAAAATTACATTAAGGGCCCTAGTAAATATAGGTTTAAGTGGGACCAATTCTCTTGAGCCTCAGAGAGCCGGAGAAAATGGGTGCTTGCCTATTTAAGGTAGAAAACTAAAATGGGGTTATCAATGATAATTGTCTTGGAAAAAGACATAAATCCTTCCGTCCATGTGCAGCAGTTACCGATAACTCCCAAACCTAATTCAGGATCCAAGTCTGTTTAAGCGTCTGACTCAAGTCCGAGTCTCAGTCTAATCTGAATACAATCCAAATATGAATCCAAGTCAACATGAATCTAAACATGAATACTTGAATATGAATACCAGAACAATATCAAATACAAACATGATTTGACTTGATCGAACCATGGCTATATCTTGAACTTGACTACATGACTACCGTTTACATCCTGAATCAGTTTACATGAACAACTTATACCATGGTCTCGGCAATTCTGGTAACTACAAATCAATACAATCAATACAATATGCATTACGGGTTTTTTAACGAGGTAGATTGGTACGGAATGTGTTAAAAGTGACACGATAATGCTCACTAAAAGACACCTACATGAACATCCTGTGCCGTTGTCTCATGGGTTTTGACGGGACCTTGTACTTACATGTTACCTTAGTCCACGGAGCAAGTTGGACTCCTCTCGTATACACTAGCACATTCTGTACCAAGCTACAAACAACCACGCTAACATAACAAACACATAAGTTATTTGTTATATTCTCTTTGCTTATCTATTACATTCTATCTCTTCGGACTTACTGAGCGCTAGTTAGCTGGCGACATTCCTCTCTTCTATCTTTGGAATGTTGTCAGGAGGACCCGACTCTCAAGAGATCGAGCCCAGTCAGGACGATTTAGAGCAGTTTACAGAGGAGTTAGAGTTCTAGTTCCTATTTGTACTTACTTTTCTTTCAGTTCATATGCCATTGTTTAGGCATCGCTTTCTTTGATTGTACTTTACTTTTCAGTTGTATATAAAGAATGAATATAAATAAAAAGTTGTTTTTTCATTATATCTCTTGTTATTCTTGTGTTATTTCATTTATATTGCTTATTTATGCTTAACGTGTTTACTTCTGAGTAAATACGTCGCGGCATGCCACATCTCCTTCCCCGTACACTGGGAAGCGGGGCGTGACAGGTTTTGTTAGCGGTCCATGCAGGTCATTTCTGCATAAAGCCTTAAACCTAAGCAATATATCACAAGAATTATAATAATCGGCAACTATACATTCTTTACATTTCAATTTTTTGAATCTATCATAACCCTACTTTTCTTTCAACGTTATGGATTTCCCAAACAACACGAGCACCAACGCGAATGGAAACACTCCACCTCCTCTACCACCACCACCTACCGTAGCTGCTCCTATCAATGAGCAGACGGTATTACTTGAGGAAATTAAGAGCCGCTTTGAGGGAAAGCAGTAGACTGCCATCCTCCTACACCGCCCAGAAGCTGAGGCACCCGGTGTAAAACAATTCCGGGCACAGCACCCTAAACAATTCTCTGGGAAAGAGAGCCCTTTAGAGGCAGAGGAATGGGCTCAGTCGATTGAGGAAGATCTGGCTGTAGCACAAGTGCCAGAGATTGCTTGGGTGAGAGTTGCGAAGCTGCAACTCACAGACAATGCCAGAGTATGATGGAAGGCTGAAGAAAGCCGACTTGTCCAGCCGATTGAATAAAAGACATTTCGTGACATGTTCGACGCGAAGTACTTTCCCGAGACTTCCCTTTTTGACATAGAGCAGCAATTTATCCACCTGCAACAAAGCTCTATGTGGAGAAAATCTATGGATGAGTATGATGTTGAGTTCACCATACTTAGCAGGTAAGATATGTCTCAAATATGCAATTTCCTAATATCACATACTACACTGCTAACACAAGACCGTAATAGGTTTGCGGCACATCTCATACCAACTGCTGAGATCGGAGCCCGACGATTTCAGCAAGGGTTGGACCCGGAGATCCAAGCTGCATTAGCTACAGGGGATTTCCTAACCCACGATCTGGCTCTAAAGGCTGCCCGAAGATTTGAGGCAGTTGTGAAGAAGAAGGACAGACCTCAGTCTGCCGGTGTGAAGCACCCAGCCTATCATATGGCAGGAGGAGACTCTTCCAGGCGACCATTTGTACCCAGGAGACCGGGAATACCATTTAACCGGTCCAGTCCAGACTTTTGCTTCTATTGCAAGAAACGATAATAGAACGTACTATGCCATCCGTATTCGCCACAATGTCCCGTTATGTACCGTTAGGTTACTTAACTAACGGCATAGCGGGGCGGGACTAGCGCGGATGCAAAACATAAGCAACACTTATTATATATCATATATATAATACATCATTCGTCTCAGCATATAAAGTGATCACATCACAGAATATCAACAGCAGAAGCACATATATGAAAATATAGGATATTCTAGAAGGTCCGTATTTTGTATTTAACCAACAATAGAAAATAAGGATTCTACGGTCGCAATAAATAGCCAAGCCCACACCCTTAGACCCCTACGAGGGTGGCAAGTGACCCTACCAATTCTAGAGTTAGGAGACCCGGTCTCGACTCCTCGAGATGGCCTCCCACTGGACCCTAAAACCCGGTCACTTGTGCTCCCCACCTTGGGTCTATCTTAATGCGGAAAATTAAATAATATACAACAATGGTAACATCATCCTCAATCCGGAAGTGCCCCAATAAAAGAATATTACATACAATTAATTTTACATGAATGAAAAGAAAAACTCTCATCTCACATAAAACCCCCGGCCATCCATTCACGACGATCCTGTACATCTATCTCAGCAACACATAATATCACATATCATCAACGTAAGTAAGTGTGCGTACCCCAATTGTCGTTGATGTATAGCAACAAAACCGGCGATACACCACATACTATACTTACGGTCGCAGAAAAGAAAGTGAAAAACTACAATAATTGGAATCATCACTGCCTTTAGACATCATAAACCCGGATTATCACATATTTTGGATTTCATGCCTAACGATGCAAATCTTACATTTGGGCCTCATCTATGAAAATGCCTTTTCAAAAGAAGTCGGGTAATTCAACAAGATTCCCGATTCCACCCGAGGCCAAAATGTTAGATTTACACGCAACTAATTACTTTTCACAAAACTAGTTAGTGTAGATTCCAATTATCGTATCACATTCACAAATATCTAGACGATGTTAAACGTTTCGATTGAATCAACAAACACCCACAAATTACCCCGAGAGCTCAACACTTGAGCAAACATGCCAATGTGTTTATGGACAAACCGTAGAAGGGTCAACCCTTGCCTCACCTATGATGCCATGGAACTACGGCAAACCCTAAGGTTTGGCCGCGGTTCCATGGTCATAAAATCGAGTTAGGGTTACATTCCTCTAAAGGGTCCATAGGGTTACTTTTCGAATATCTTTAACTTGGAAAATTACAACACTTGGAAAATTTCCAGCGAGAGCAATGAGGTGGTGATTAATGTTCGTTCGAACTGTTAAACGTCATCCAAGTTACCAAAAACAATGTTAAAAGTACGACTACGAAATACTCCAAATTAGCACCTAAACAAAATTAACATTAGATGAAATTTTAGGCTAAACAAACAATACCTGAAACCCCAAAACCTACAGACTAGAGCACCAGAGGAAAACGAGGCGAAATGGGGGGAACAGGGCCGGCCAGGCCAGAAATATTGGCCATCTGACCGGGTCAAAACCGGTCGACGGGCCTCGTTTTTCTCCAGTGTTCTCAGTGCATCATATGCAAGCTTCTGCAGTTGCTTAAAAAAAATTTCGAGGCCATTTAAAAATCGACAGATAGCATATTTCAGGATTTCAGTTTTTCGTATTTTCGAAGTTGTTTCGGTTTCATAATATTTATAACATCGTCTAAATTTCTAGCTTGGCTCTGATACCACTGTAGGGATTCCTTAGCACAATACCTAGGGTTTGGGTTGCATCACACATGCTATAATAAAAATTAGGGGGTGCTAAACAATACCAACCATGAATCGAACTAGAAAATCAGGGTAACAACAACTAGTATCACATACTAACAAGTGTCTAACACTAACAGGTGAGAAATACAACCTTTGCAGACCTCCTCTTATGACTCCTTGGATCAACTAGGGTTTGAACCGGTTCGCTTGAATCCTTCCAAGTCCACGACGATCCACCACGGAATCCCTTTGATCAAGCTCCTAGCTTCACTTGATCTTTGAAGAAGTTGAGCAAACAACCTACACTAGTCGGCTGGACTAATATAGATTGGTGATGTGGGTTTGGATCTCACTTAAAAACCTTTTCTTTTTATGTTCTTCACTCACTTGGAAAAAGCTAGAGAGCTTGAGTTGAGGAAGAAGAAGGAGATTGGCTAAACTTGACTCATGAGAGAATAATGAACATAATCAAGAGAGAGAGTGGGGGTAATCTCATCCCTAACCATGGTTACAAAAAATCTAGATATTTTGAGACTTGAGTTTAAGCAAAACCATGGGGTACAAAAACCATGGGCAATGAAACCATGGTTTTGACTTTAGTCAACACAAGAGAAGAGTGTATAATAGTCAACCATAATTTTATTCCCATTTTGCTTTTCTCAATAATCAAAATATATAAATATGTTACCATGTGAGCCTTGCATTGCCATCACCAATGTATCATCAACCATGACACATGTATGCTTGCATGTGTGCTTTCATATCAACATATACATACACTCATGCTTGCATCATAAAGAAATAGGTTTTAATAAATGAGCTAATGGACTTAATATTAAATCAACACTTGATTTAATAACCCGGTCATATCACATATGGCCCGTCCAATAGTAAACGCCCGATTAAATTACGGTATCAAATACACACATTTAATTGAGCTCCCGCGCATATCCCATATCCACCCCACATCTTTTCGCCTTAGCTAGAAAACCCCTTTATGGGACTCTAAGACTCGTCAATACGCTAGCAGTGGGTAGTGATCGTATCACATACCCACAAACCGTCAGTGGCACTGTTCCCTCACGGAAACTGAATAAAAAATATAAAAGAAACGGGAAAAGTCCTCAAACGGAGCAGCACGTGCCCATACGTGATAGGCACTGCGCTGGAGAAAGCAAGGCTGAAATTGAGGCTAAAACTGAGCCTCACGTGCAGACACGTGACCTTCTATATACAAAGTATACAGGCGCATTCATAAAGCAAACAATTGGATAAAAAGAACACTCACGTGATAGCATGTGACACCTTTTGGTGGGCTTAATTTAGTGGGGTCACGTGCTACACGTGATAGACTCCTATGCCTTCTGAACCAATAGAAGTAAACTCTAATTGAAAGGCACCAAAATCCTTATTCGGAAAGTATTTCCTTGGATATTTCTAAATAAGAAAGATTGCGCTCTGTAAAACAGAGCACCATTGGATTAAAGATCCAATGGCGATAAAAAATCACCAATTTACAGAAAAATTCTGTGCAAGGAAATATCTTTCTAAACTTGCTAAGAACAACAAAAGAAATATATTCTGTAAAACTGAAGCCCTTGGATTAAAAATCCAACGGTGAGTAAAATTCATCGAGTGATCGAAAAGATCATGTTGGTTGATTAGAAAATCAATCAAAATCTCTCAATGAGAGATTATCTAAATAAATTGATTCCCTTCTTTCCCCTATAAATAAGAGCAAAGAAACACACAAAAAAGAGGAGGGCAGAGAGAGAAGGAAAGAAGAAAAAAAGAGAGAGAAAACCCCTCGTAAGCAAAAGAAAAGAGAATTTAATTCTCCATAGAAAAAAAAGAGAAAAAGAAAATCTAGGTAAGAGAAGAAACAAAAAACAAAGAGAGAACATCTCATCTCCTTTTTACCTCCGTAAGAGTTTAACTCTTCTAAAAAAAAGAACTTAGTTCTTCCTCTGGTTGAGATCTGCAGAAGCAGATTTCTCCATAAGTTGAGAATTTAATTCTCATCGGGGAGATCCTGCCATGCAGATCCAAAACCTAGAGGAAGATCTAAGTTCAGAGAATTTAATTCTCCCATAAAAGTATGCAGGAATTTAATTCCTCTGATGAAGCAAGGGTTTAACCCTTCATATGAGAACTTAGTTCTCCCTTATGGTAAAAGATCTGCAGAAGCTGATTATCCCATAAGTTGAGAATTTAATTCTCATCGGGGAGATTCTTCCATACAGATCTCAAACCTAAGAGAAAAAACTAAGTCTTAAGAATCCAACTCTTATAAAACAATGGGCTTGAAAGTCTCGAAACTCAGGATCTCCATGCACGTAAAATAATTGGCACCCAACATGATAACAGCCGATCACGTGCTCCCACGTGAGTACCTATGATGAACAAAAGAGAATAGAAGAGATTGGCTCATGTGATCACACGTGACCCCATAATAGTGCTTAGCACTTACAAAGCAAAAGGGAATAAATCAAAGGAAGTTTTCATTTTTAAGGCGCCTCACGTGCTCCCACGTGACCCAATAGCATTTAGCGCTCAGAAAAGAACAAAAGAATAAAACCCGTAGAGGCAGCACCTCAAGTTCTTGAAGTCTAATACTACTTCAAGCGCCTCACGCGACCCCACGTGAGCGCCTCTGAATTTTAGTATTAACACTATTTTGAACACATCACGTGGGTGCACGTGAGCGCTGAATATATGTTGGTGTTGAACACTATGGAAGGCTAACAATTGAGCCTCTCATGCTCAGGGTCTCCAAAACCGATCTCCGTTCAAAAGACATCTAATGAGCTCCCAGCAGATGACATCTAAATTGATGTTCATCCTACTTCCCTAAATCGGGACATTGGTTCAAGGGTACATCTTTTCATACCTCTGATTCATGTCGTTGTAATCCTTTAAAGTCTTCGAAGAGATGGAGGGTCCCAATAACCAATAACTTTTAGCGCACCCCCAAACTGGTTAAACCAAAACCCCCTGGACTATGAGGTCCTTAAACTCATGGACTACGATGTCCTTCAACTTTATGGACTATGAGGTCCTTAAACTCATGATCTATGATATCCTTAAACTTTACGGACTGTGAAGTCCTTAAACTCATAGACTATGATGTCTTTAAACTTTACAGACTATGATGTCTTTAAACTCCATGGACTATGATGTCCTTAAACTTATGGACCGCAATGTCCCTAAACTAAAACAATAGAACCCAAATGCTCTTTTGTTGGATCTAAATGATCCCAAAATCTTGTTGAGTAGATCTTAGTCTAAAATTAGACTAACGTATCCTTAACAAACGTTTAAGTTGATCTCAATTTCAATGAGATTAACGATCCTTAAACCCAACCTAAGCCCAAATCTAAGAAAATACGGATTTGGACTAATCCACACCCTACGGGCGACAACATAAATTAGTCTCCGTATACAAACTACGGGCAACCAAAAATAAAATAAATACACACGACACGACGTGGCCATCTGGAGAAGGAGAAAGTGGTTACCGTGATGCGGTAGCGTAATTAACTGCAGGGGCTTACGCCTGCAGGGAAGAGCGTCCCCACAATAAAAAAAACCCTCATAATGAGGGTGAATCTGACTAAGTCTGCTACATCGGCCGCATCTGTCTAAACCTTCGATATACGGTGCCATAAATCAACTTGGAATCTTCGGAGAGGTGGACAGATAAAACCCAATAGCATCTGCTCCTAAATTCAGGCTAGACGTTCGTCTTCCCGGTCTTTCGGCGGTAAATAGATTCTGGCACGTCTGGTCGGACCATTTCCTCTTTCCACTCCACACTTCGTGTGTCGTATTTCGCGAATGAATCGCGATTTGCTATGGTTGCCCCTGGATTCAAGGTACTAAGATTTGGTGTCTTGTTTCGTGCAGAAGAGAAGATGGCGTTAGTGGCTTCTACTTGCACCAATTGCAACAACTGCAACAATTCCCACTCCGTCCTCGCTGGAGGAGTAACCTATGGGCCTCAAGCGGCCTCCATTTTCACGATGCCAATGGAACAGGTGACGCAAGCCACCACTGGGCTGTTCTTTGGGACCATGCTCCCACCAATGAGCTTCGATGCCCCACTGCCGATGCAGGAAGCTCCGAAAAAGTCGGTCTTTGATCGTCTCACCAATACCACGGCCCCTCTCAATGGGTCGTCCAATTCCCAGTCTACTGCCTCGGTTTTCAATAGACTGGGCCAAAGCTCAGGTGGTCCCGTGCAAAAGCCTGCAACACCCGAAGGGGTTATCCTAAAACGGATAGCCATCCCTGCTGCAGTAAAAGAAGTCATCAGAGAGGCTTCTCCTACTAAGGGGTCAGTATTCACAAGGCTGGCCATTCTATCTCCCGCTCTAGGCAAAGTCACCAAGGCCCTACCCCTGCTCGAAATTCTGCCTTCGACAGGTTGACCATCCCCTCTCAACGGACGTCGATCTTTGACAGGTTGACACCAACAGCAGTTTCTCATCAAAGCATGAAGCACGATGCAGCTACCCCAACAGCAGAGGTGGTCCCGGCCGTTTGACATGCTCGACGTCGCCACTGGCGCCGACTGAGGAAAGCTGGGGGCACCCTTCTGGACTTACCCAACCAGCTCCAACGGTGGAAGCTGATGCTGCTATTCCAACTTGGAACAACTTTGAACCACTTAACAGGGTGCGCAGGAATTCGCCAACTGCCGTGTTAAAAAGGCCCCCTCCACCTCTGGAGAACGTTACAAAGACAAAGCCAGAGCAGCCTCCTCATCGGCTATCCTCCAAAATTCAGAGGGTCTGGCGAAGGGTCCAAGACTCTGTGATTGACCAAGACTACTCCCGCCGACCAAAGAAAATGAAGGTTCGACAAGAGAAGGACCATCCTGTCGTACCACAGAAGGTGTCATCTACTTGGGTGCCCGTTGCAACGGCCTCCTCAACTTTGACCTCCCACAAAAGAAGAAGGCTGGAGAAGATCCCCGTGTCCACGACAAATCTCAAGAGCACTGAACCCAAACGCCCTAAGTCTGGGTGCACGGTGGTGCATACTGTTTATATGGCATCCGGGAAAGAGGATAGCCGTATCTCCATGGGTCACCGACCACTCACCCGATCCGTAACAAAGGCCCAGGAGCAACAACAGAAGCTCCAGGAGATGCTGACACAGATGGCCGCACTCACTGGGCCAAAAGGAATCCCGGAGACATCATCGGAGCAGCGTTAGGAGCAGGAAGACGATGCCGAGTTCCTCCGTAGAATTCTCGAGAAGAAAGATAAAGAGGCCACGGACGAAGCGGCCAACATAAAATAAATGGCGCTTTTATTCCAAGATATGGTCGGGATGATGATCCAGCCGGACCCTCTAACCGAAGTGCCTCCAGTAATAATTGAAGATGATAGAAGAGAGACATCAAACCCTCTTCTGGCCTCTTCAGCTGCAAAGGAGGATACAATCTCAAAAGCGGTGCTCGATGATTATATAGCTCAACAGATACGAGCTCATCAAGCAAACGAAACCGCTGGCCAAGTCGTCAGAACTGGGCGACCATATCCAAGCTGGTATGACCAAATTAAGTACCCACTACGATACAAGATTCCTAAGTTCCACGTATACAAGGGGACAGGCAATGCCTATCAACATGTTGCTCAGTTCAGGGCTCTGTGCGGCAACACTGGAGGTGATGATAAGCTACTGCTTCGCCAATTCGTCGGCAGCTTGGCGGAGACAGCGTTCGAATGGTATTCAGAGCTTCCCAACGACTCCATCAAAACTTTTACGGAGATGGAATTTCTATTCACCCAACGTTTCACAAGCGCTAGCGAACACAACCCAATCACGGCATTGATCAATGCCAGGGTGAAGCCGGGAGAAACATGGATTTAGTATGCAATCCGGTGGCGGAACCTATGGTCAAAATGCGAACAACGCATCGAAGAAGCTCCTGCAGTAGGCATGTTCAAGGGCACCCTCGATCCACAGGCGACCATATCCCAGTTCATGATGTTTTTCAAGCCAATTACCTTTCAGGGCTTGATTGACAAGCTGGCCCAAATGGATCAGATGGGCCATAGACCGTCTTCCTCGAAAATGGAGCCTGGAAATGAAAAGGGGAAAGGGAAAGCGATCTTCATCGCCGATGCTCAGCAGCAACCCAGTGGTCCAAAACCAGCTGATCACCAAAACGATAGGCAGCGATTCTTCAATGAAAAGATAAAACGCCCTTATTCGTTTCCCCTGGATAAAACGAGGAGACTATTCGAGCTGGCGGTGTGCAATAGGCTCATCAATCTACCAGATCCAAGACGTTCACTGCAGCTGGGCGACGCCAACAATCCTAATTACTGCCCCTGCCACTGAGCAGTAGGCCATCCAATCGAAGATTGCTTTGTCTTCAAAGGTTGGATTGAGGACCAATACTAACAGGGCAAATTCGCGCTGTCTGAGAATTGGAAGGTAAACCCGCCCCAGCCACACGCTCCTAAAAAGGTGGACAAGCCGGAGGCATCGTACTCTTTTATAGAAGAAGCTCCATGGAAGGTCGCTCTTTCAGCCAAAACGAAAAGGATGCTGAAAGATCTCCAAATATGCCCTGCGATCAGGTGGAAAAGTCCGCTGGAACCCGAGGTCATTGAGAGAATGCTGAAGCCGTGCCCGATGCCAAGAATTGGTAGCAATGGTCAAAATGCTCAGGTCCAGCCGTTAAAGTCTTCGAAGAAGAAGAAGAAGACCAAAAAGCTCGTGAAGCCTGATGACAAACGCACGGACTTGCAAAAACATATTGACGTGCTGGAGGAATACAACCAAAAGGCGCGAACCCCGATCACACTCCGAGAATTTCTCAACAATATCCTTGAGAGCGGAGATAACGACAATAACGACGGAGATGCCTCGTCAGAAGAATCTGAGGATTATGTGGCAAGTTGCCACATGATCTCTCGTTCGTCGCTAACTAACGAAGGAGCTCACTCGGCATCAGAAGACAACATAGAGGAACTGGGGGCAGGATCGGAGCCAAAACCCTTAGAACCGTCTGACGAAATGATCGACATGCTGTTGAACGAAGCCCGTCAAAAGAGCAAGGATGATCAAGAACGTGAAATGGCCATATTCGAAAGGGCCAGAAATCGGCGTCAATTTGAAGAAGTCACGGTAGGGATGGGTCGCAAAACACTCCCACTAGATCAAAGCACATCCACCGCAGACAAAAGCAGGCTTAAAATGAGGAAATGATTCGCTAAAGCCTTGTCCATGGGAATGAAGCTGCCACCTTTCAAAGGGAATATTCTTGACAGCATACACCTTGACGAAGCGGATGGACATCCAAACTACTGCTTATACCATCGGAGGATTGTGCACCCTACCGAAGAGTGCAATGCCTTTAAAAACTGGTGGCAGGGATATGTCGCCCACTGACAACACTTCAAGCGGATGAAGCGTAAAACCCGTCAGGAGCGGAGAAATGCAACAGATGAGCATAAAAGAACTGCCGATAACTGTCACATGGTCGATTCCGGGAGATCGCAAGTTCTCACTTTCGGAACCGATTCTGACGAGGAAGTAGCCCTTGGCCCTCTCTTTAAAGAACCCACCTCCAAAGCAGAAGAGATGAAAACCTTCGAGAATATTCATCTGCGCAATCGTACGTTGCCCGAAAAGAATCTCGGACCTACGAACAACGGATCGAGTAAAAAGGATAGAGGAAAGGAAAAATTCCCTGAGGATATCGCCCTCGATGATCAAGTCGTCAAAGAGCTGACAGCCAAGGACCCGCCCAAGAAAAACAAGGTGGATTATAACGTTTTGGCACACCTGAGAAAAATACCCTCGCAACTAAGCATTCTCGATGTCTTTCTGCTATCTAAAGAGGCGCAAGATTCTCTAATCAAGGCACTACAAGCGCCCGAACAGTTCCAAGATTTTCTTGCCGAAGAAAAGATGAAGGACGAGATAGAAGAAGTTCACACAGCCGACATCACTTTCGGTGATGAAGATCTCCTCCTCGGAACATGCGAGCACAACCGTCCCTTGTATGTCACCGGACACTGCCATGACATCAAGATAGGAAAGTTCTTAGTTGACAACGGGTCCTTTGTCAACCTCCTAAATGTGAGGGTGCTAAAAGAAATCTGCATGATCGTTCAACACCTCGCTCGGGATAAAATCACTATCTCCGGGTTCGACTCCCAGTCATCACGGATGCTAGGGACTGTGATACTGACGTTACGCTTTGGGCTGCTCGTCACTGACATCAAATTTCATGTCATTGACGCCAAGACTTGCTACAACACTTTGCTCGGCATGCCTTTGTTACACGAGTACAACATCATCCCTTCTACACAACATCAGTTTATGAAATACTTCAAAGATGGTCTCGAGTATACCGTGACAGGGGAGCTAAACCCATTCTGTTAGTTATGTATATGCCCTAGAGGCCATTGTTGTACATATGATGTATATTATAATGGATGCTTGGATATATATAGAGATGACTTTCTTGCTCGTCATGATAGTATGCTATTTGGTTTCACTTTATCTTAACATGTTGACTTGTATTGGTTTACTGTTTTACTCTCACATGTTGATAAAGCCCTTAGGATCTGTACTCGACTACTGGGACTATGATGAGATCATACTAGTGGGGCCGCGGTAGTCGATGAGTACATCCTATAACTGTTCCTAGTCGAGGGTATATCGAGACAGGGCATCGATACACCAGAGTAGACTAGCGTATACGCATCTTGACCCATATGATGGGCGATGGATGATCCCATATCCATCGGTGTTTGACATCAGAGATGGTGTACGGGTGCTCAGTGGAGACTGGGTACACTGGATGGACTCGCCGAGAACTCCCAGATGGTGATATACCACACGTCAGATGGCAGTTCTCCGGTGACACTGGTACAGGGTAGTCTGTAGACCCGAGATCGTCATAGAGTCTTGTGTGATTCCTACTGTGCTTTGATTTCCACCTTACCACGTCCAAGAGGGCATGCAAAATGGTGGCTTTTGGGTACAGTCCCGAATCACATAGAGGCAATGAGCGATAGGAGGGGATTCGTCTCTCCCGGTATAGGGAGTTGATGTTGTGCTGTGTTCGATTGGCTATAACTGGAAGTCCCTGGCCAGGGCTGATATAGAGATTTACTGGTAAGTGTTACTAGTAGTTTCTCGACCCGTTATGAGCCATACATCGACACGACTTATCGGTTACTGGGGTCTGACGTATACCACCCCTAGACTTGATATGCGACATATCAGACGAACAGACCGGACTGTACGGGAGTGTTACTGGTTGGATTCACAGGAGAACGCACAGGCTAGCTTGTTGATCTTCTGATCGCTCAATACTTGGGTGGCTGTTACGTTTAGCTGACCGCTTGCAGCTTGTGGGTGTTTGATATGATCATCACCTGCTACCGGCGTATTGACGATTCTTTAGAGTCCTACACAGAGGTTTCTTGGCTCAGGCGAAACGGAGTAGTGGCGCATATGTGATATGCGCAGGAGCGTGAATAATGCGATATGGGATACCGTATTATATTCTCGCGATATATGGATATGAACCGGGTCATCGGATCAAGTGTTGATTCGATGAATCGGTACATGATATATTAGTCGGTAATATTCGATATAGCCGGATCATTGATTCAAGTGTTGATTCGATGATTTAATGTATAATAATATATATGATATATTGTATTACATTATCTAATATTGGCTCGCTTTATTATTTCATTTTCTCAGTGGATGATACATTGATATATATGCGATATATGTTAATTGTATTATTTTCTTTTGTTGCAAATATATAATATATATGTGATATATATTATTGTGACATGATATGATTAATTGTTAAACATGTTTAAGGATGATTAATTGATGTTAGGGTTTGATTAGGGTTAGATGCTTCAAGTTCCTTCTAGAAGCATTTTTCTTTTTGTCATGGTTGTGATATTTTGTGATGACACATTTTTAACTTAACCAAACCCTAACTCTAGTTGTTTCTCTACTCATTCTTAGCCATTCATCCTTGACCATGGTTATAAATCAATCATATGTTTTATTTCTATTCATCACAAAAGGATTTGAGATAATCATTATTCTTTTCCATTATCATCTTCTTCTCTCTTGAAGAAGCTCTCTTGAAAATCCTTAAGTGATGATAAAATATGAGAAAATGATATAAAAAGAAAGCAAAAATATTACTCCCTCATCCTCATCTCATCTAGCCCATGGGATTAGTGTGTTCACTTCTTTAAGAGTGAGAAAGCTTGAGTCGTAGCAACTTCAAGGTAGATCATCGGAGATTTGGAATACGACAAGCTAGAATGGATCGTTCGAGTCGTGGAGCCTCTCATGAGTCCGGGAGATCGTGGATCGCGGCAAAGGGACTTCTACTCGGAGCTTGTGAAGTGAAGGAGCGGACTACAAAAGTTGTAATCCCTCACACTTAGATAAAAAGTTATCTTAATGCATGTTTAACCCTAATAATCTAGTAAAGATCCCGGCTTTGGGTTGTTCGGCACGTCTAAATTTTTTCCGGGCATGTTTGATGCCTTATGAACCTTCACAAGAGTGCCTAGGAACCCTACAGTGGTATCAGAGCCTAGCTAGAGCATTAGGCGATGTGTTTACGAAGTTAAAACTCCGATCGAACCCGAAACGACGCAAAAAGACCCCTCTCTGGAAATTTTTTAAATTTTGTGATTTTTCTGAATTAAAAATATGTAAAAATATCAGCAGGGAATTCTAAGATTTACCAAGAAGCCCGAGCCCCCAATTCGATCAAACGGCCGCGGAAGCGCGGCGCAAGCTTGCTTGCGCGGCGGTTCCGCGGCGGATTGATCGATTGGCGACACGTGGCTTCCTGGTAATAACCGTAGGTACTTGTTGACTTTTCTGGGTATTTTTAATCTGTTTCAGGTGTTTAAAATTCTGGGGTTTGTTTTGTAATCGTAGATTCGATCGGAATATTTAAATTCGTATTTCTTTCCGGATATTTAGAAACTGTTAAACTATTTGAACGGATATCATTAACTCACTGTTTCCCGGTACGGCAAACTTTCAAGTGTTGAAATTTCTTCGGGTTTAAATCTTTCGGAAAAATTGTACAAGTTAAGCGGTGGACCCTCTAGAAGACAACAAACCTTAACTTGATTATGTGACCGTCTTGAACTGCCTTTTGAACCTTCGGGTTTAGGGCAGTACGGCGTGCCACATGTGAGGCGTTGGCTTGACCCTTCTACGGCTGGATCACCGGTACTATGACATATTCTGGGATTATTTGAACTCCGCTCAAGTGTTGAGCAGTTTAGGAAATTTTGGGTGTTTGATTATCTATTCGAAAAGTTTAATACTGTTTATTTATCTGGAATGTGATACAATATGTGGAATTCATAAAGTTAGGCATGAAATACGAAGTATGTGATATTTCGCATTTACGATGTCTAAAGTGATTGTGGATTCCAAATATTGTAGTTTTACACTTTCTTTTTTGTGACCGTAAGTGTAATATGTGATATCGCCGGTTTCGTTGCTATATGTCAACGACAATTGGGATGCACATATTTACTTACGTTGATGATATGAGATATTATGTATTGCTGTGATATGTTATATTGGATCGTCGCGTTCTGAATAGCCGGGGGTTTTATGTGAGATGAGGGTTTTTATTTTCATTCATGTAAAATTCATTTGTAATGTAATATTCTTTTATTTGGGGCACTTCCAGGTTGCGGTTGCTGTCACCAGTGTATATTATTTACTTTTCCGCATTAGGTAGACCCAAGGAGGGGAGCACAAGTAACCGGGTTCTAGGGTCCAGTGGGAGGCCATCTCGAGGAGTCGAGACCGGGTCTCCTAACCCTAGAATTGGCAGTGTTACTTGCCACTCTCGTAGGGGTCTTGGGATGTGGGTTTGGCTATTCGTCGCGACCGTGGAATCCGTGTTTTATACAGGCTCGTATTAGAAACACGGACGTCCTAGTATATCCAATATTTCATATATGTTCTTCTGCTGCAATGTTCTGTGATGAGATCATATTACTGCCTGAGACGAATGCTTATACTATATATATATATGCTGATATATAAATATTACTGCTTTCGTTTCTTCTGTGATGCTTAGGAAGCATAAGCTGATGGGATTTTTATTAATGAGATTAATAAAAGAAAAGAAACCTAAAGATGTTGTAGAATCAAAACTTTATAAAAAGGGTAGCTACAGTTTTGCTTTGCACAGTGATATATACGATATATCCTGCACCTTATTCGATGAGGAAAGGACCGAGATCCCTTCACCGGGAGTGACTCCTTTAGCAAAACTGGCGGATGCTACAAAACGCGGTTTGTCTTTTGATTGCTTTTAGAGTTTTTCTTTGCACAGCGGTATATATGATATATCCTGCACCTTATTCGATGAGGAAAGGGCCGACGATCCCTTCACCGGGAGTGACCCCTTTAGCGAAACTAAGAAAAGACTCGAAAACACTCCTTTTCAAAACTTCACTCGATTCTACGACGATATCAAGTTCATTACGCTCAGGGTTTTTCTAAAAACCTGCGTAGCCCTCCGTCATTTCAGATAAGTCCTGTTTAGTATTCGTGCTGCGTTTGTTGACCTTGTCAAGGCGCAGTGTGCGGTAGCTAACCAGTATTTATCTGCTTATGCATATGATGCAGATTAGGTTAGGGTAGTCGTGCGGCCTTGTTGACCTTGTCAAGGGTCGTGCGGGTGGGTTTGATTCAATCAAGAAATGACGGGTTGAACTTGACTTGCGGTCTATGGTTTGTTGACCTTGTCAAGGTCATAGATCGTTTGGGGTAAAAATATTATCGGGAATTTCAAGTGTTGAAATTTGCAATGAGATTGCATACCTCCTATGAGATAGTTGGATCCCGATACCCACTGCGAGTAAGTGTTACTCCTGGGAGAGTTTTACACAGGACAATTAGCCGATCAAGTAGGTGACTAGAAAAGTGTTAACGGGGTTACGCCTCTGGGAAAACGAGGTTTACTTTAATTAGGTTCGTGCGAAAGCACGGGGAACCTCCCTCAAAGTACCGACACTGATCTGGCTGAAAGATTGACGAAATTGTAGGGTGTAATTAATCCCGGCTAATCTTACCTTTTAGGGTTTTAAGGTAGATTTGATAAAACCAGTGAGAGACATCCTGATTAGATAAGATAATAACCAATCTAATCTTGCAAGAGCATACGCTAAAGTGTTTTCTTCTCTCTCTCTCCAGGTAGCGACCATGTCAGGCCATAATCAAGATAATAATATGGATGTATTGACTAAACCTAATTATTGTACTGAGCAAGGGAACGTTGAACCCGTTCTTTCTTATAAGAGTTATAAGACTGAACAGGAAACAGGAGAATATCCGGATTCTCAAGCCGCCCAAAAGAACATGCATGTTGATGCATCTTCTTCGGGTGTGTTAGTTATTGAGAACTGTTTCTCAGTTCACCCTACATCCTGGGTATTAGATACTGGATCAGGATCCCACATATGTAAACAGTTACATGGGCTACGTAAAGGTAGAGAACTGGGAAAAGGTGACCATTCCGTTCAAGTAGGGAACGGTGCAAGTATTGTAGCCAAAGCAGTTGGCGAATATCACCTTGTATTACCAAGTCGTAATACACTGATTCTAAATGAGTGCTATTATATACCGAACATGATGTGCAACATTATATCAGTTTCTTTATTGAGTAAAGAAGGATATAATTTTGTAGTACAGGATAATGTTATGAACATATTCCTAAATCAAAAGTTGATTGCATCAGGCTCGTTACATAATGGCATATTCATTCTAAATCAGAATACAGTTCTGAATATACAAAACACACACAAGAGGAAAAGTTCAGATATGAACGAATCCTACTTGTGGCATTGTAGACTTGGTCATATCAATGCAACACGACTGGCTAAGTTACATAAAGATGGTTATTTGAATCCGTTCGAATTATCATCTTATGATACTTGCCATTCATGTCTCAAAGGAAAAATGACCAAAGCTCCGTTTAGTAGACACGGAGAAAGAGTTACCGAACTCTTAGGACTGATACATAGTGATGTATGCGGTCCCATGTCTACGCATGCCAGGAACGGTTCTTCCTACTTCATTACATTCACTGACGATCTCTCCAGATACGGACATGTGTTCTTGTTGAAACACAAGTCTGAAGCTTTTGAGAAATTCAGAGAATATAAGCACGAAGTAGAGAACCAAACGGGCAAAAGTATTAAGATTCTTCGATCTGATCGAGGAGGTGAATACTTAAGCAATGAGTTCCTAGATTATCTAAAAGAGAATGGGATTCTCTCTCAGCTTACTCCTCCTTATACACCACAGCACAACGGTGTATCGGAGCGGAGGAATCGCACCCTATTAGATATGGTGCGCTCTATGATGAGTACAGCTGAGTTACCTATTTCCTTCTGGGGGTATGCGCTTGAGACAGCAGCATACCTATTGAATCAAGTTCCGACTAAATCTGTACCTACCACACCATATGAGATATGGAGTGGGAAGAGACCGTATCTTAAACGAGTTAAGATATCGGGTTGTCCGGCCTATGTCAAAAGGCAAAATCCGGACAAACTCGAGGCACGGTCAGTTCTTTGCAAGTTTGTAGGATATCCGAAGAATTCTTATGGATATTTTTTCTATCACAGTGAAGAGCAAAAAGTGTTTGTTGCTCAACATGCCACCTTTTTAGAAAAGGAATTTCTTGCAAAAGAGATTAGTGGCTCTGAGGTAGAACTGGAAGAAGTTCCAGCAACACAAACCGCAACTGAAGATTTAGTGGAACCAGAGGATTCAGTAGTACCCGACGAACCCCAGCCTCTCCGCCGATCTAGTAGGGTTTCTCATCCACCTGAGAGATACTACGGTTTTCTCATTGATGGTGGAAGCGAGGACTGCATCATGGATGATGATGAACCGACTAGTTTCGAGCAGGCCATCACGAGTAGTGACTCTGTGAAATGGCTGGATGCAATGCGATCTGAGATGGAATCCATGTACACCAACAAAGTATGGAGTTTGGAAAATGCTCCTGAAGGGGTAAAACCCATTGGGAGCAAGTGGATCTTTAAAAAGAAATTTGGTGTAGATGGAAAAGTTGAGACTTTCAAGGCTAGACTGGTAGCAAAGGGATTTCGTCAACGACCAGGTGTGGACTATGACGAAACCTTTTCCCCAGTGACTATGCTTAAGTCCATCCGGATCTTACTTGCCATTGCTGCATACCATGACTACGAAATCTGGCAAATGGATGTTAAGACCGCCTTTCTAAACGGTGATTTAGAAGAGTGCGTGTACATGACTCAGCCAAAGGGCTTCGTAGATAGTGGGAGCAGCGGAAAGGTGTGCAAGCTGCTTAAATCCATTTATGGGTTAAAGCAAGCATCGCGGAGTTGGAACATCTGTTTTGATGTTGTAGTCAAAGAGTTTGACTTCATCAAAAATATAGATGAACCTTGTATCTATAAGAAGGTAGCAGAGGGTAAGGTTGTCTTCCTCGTATTGTACGTGGATGACATACTCTTGATAGGAAATGATATTCCTATGCTGCAATCAGTCAAGCTCTTCTTATCACAGAGATTCTCAATGAAAGATCTAGGTGATGCCTCCTGCATATTAGGAATCATGATCTATAGAGATAGATCTAAACGGATACTGGGATTGTCCCAATCCAGGTACATTGACACCATACTAAAGAGGTTTAGTATGGAAGAATCCAAGCGTGGGAACCAACCCACGATCTCTGGACTCACTCTCTCCAAAGAGATGTCTCCCAAGACTGATTTGGAGAGAGCTCGCATGCAAGGGATACCCTATGCTTCGGCAGTAGGCTCTATCATGTATGCGATGCTGTGTACCAGACCCGATGTAGCATACTCACTAAGTGTAGTGAGTCAGTATCAAGAAGATCCTGGAGAGAGTCATTGGACAGCTGTGAAGAACATTCTCAAGTACTTACGAAGGACTAAGGAGATGTTCTTGGTGTATGGTAACGGAGAACTCCAGGTGGAGTCCTTTACCGATTCCAGCTTCCAAAGTGATAAGGACGACTCTAAGTCGCACTCGGGTTTTGTCTTTACCCTCAATAGAGGGGCGGTATGTTGGAAGAGTTCCAAACAGGATACCGTTGCAGACTCGACGATGGAGGCTGAATACATCGCTGCCAACGATGCTGCCAAAGAAGCTGTCTGGATAAAGAAGTTCATTTGTGAACTTGGTGTGGTTCCATCCATTGAGCATCCAATACCTCTGTATTGCGATAACAATGGAGCTGTGGCGTTAGCCAAGGAACCCAGGTCCCATCAGAAGTCCAGACATATTCTGAGGCGGTATCACCTGATCAGGGAGATAGTTGATCGCCGGGAGATCGAGGTCAGGAGAGTAGATACGAAGGACAACACTGCGGATCCATTCACGAAGGCTATTCCCCAGATACAGTTTGAGAGATTATTCGGGATGCTAGGTATGAGATACTACAACAGCTGGCCTTAGTGCAAGTGGGAGATTGTTAGTTATGTATATGCCCTAGAGGCCATTGTTGTACATATGATGTATATTATAATGGATGCTTGGATATATATAGAGATGACTTTCTTGCTCGTCATGATAGTATGCTATTTGGTTTCACTTTATCTTAACATGTTGACTTGTATTGGTTTACTGTTTTACTCTCACATGTTGATAAAGCCCTTAGGATCTGTACTCGACTACTGGGACTATGATGAGATCATACTAGTGGGGCCGCGGTAGTCGATGAGTACATCCTATAACTGTTCCTAGTCGAGGGTATATCGAGACAGGGCATCGATACACCAGAGTAGACTAGCGTATACGCATCTTGACCCATATGATGGGCGATGGATGATCCCATATCCATCGGTGTTTGACATCAGAGATGGTGTATGGGTGCTCAGTGGAGACTGGGTACACTGGACGGACTCGCCGAGAACTCCCAGATGGTGATATACCACACGTCAGATGGCAGTTCTCCGGTGACACTGGTACAGGGTAGTCTGTAGACCCGAGATCGTCATAGAGTCTTGTGTGATTCCCACTGTGCTTTGATTTCCACCTTACCACGTCCAAGAGTGCGTGCAAAACGGTGGCTTTTGGGTACAGTCCCGAATCACATGGAGGCAATGAGCGATAGGAGGGGATTCGTCTCTCCCGGTATAGGGAGTTGATGTTGTGCTGTGTTCGATTGGCTATAACTGGAAGTCCCTGGCCAGGGCTGATATAGAGATTTACTGGTAAGTGTTACTAGTAGTTTCTCGACCCGTTATGAGCCATACATCGACACGACTTATCGGTTACTGGGGTCTGACGTATACCACCCCTAGACTTGATATGCGACATATCAGACGAACAGACCGGACTGTACGGGAGTGTTACTGGTTGGATTCACAAGAGAACGCACAGGCTAGCTTGTTGATCTTCTGATCGCTAAATACCTGGGTGGCTGTTACGTTTAGCTGACCGCTTGCAGCTTGTGGGTGTTTGATATGATCATCACTTGCTACCGGCGTATTGACGATTCTTTAGAGTCCTACACAGAGGTTTCTTGGCTCAGGCGAAACGGAGTAGTGGCGCATATGTGATATGCGCAGGAGCGTGAATAATGCGATATGGGATACCGTATTATATTCTCGCGATATATGGATATGAACCGGGTCATCGGATCAAGTGTTGATTCGATGAATCGGTACATGATATATTAGTCGGTAATATTCGATATAGCCGGATCATCGATTCAAGTGTTGATTCGATGATTTAATGTATAATAATATATATGATATATTGTATTACATTATCTAATATTGGCTCGCTTTATTATTTCATTTTCTCAGTGGATGATACATTGATATATATGCGATATATGTTAATTGTATTATTTTCTTTTGTTGCAAATATATAATATATATGTGATATATATTATTGTGACATGATATGATTAATTGTTAAACATGTTTAAGGATGATTAATTGAGGTTAGGGTTTGATTAGGGTTAGATGCTTCAAGTTCCTTCTAGAAGCATTTTTCTTTTTGTCATGGTTGTGATATTTTGTGATGACACATTTTTAACTTAACCAAACCCTAACTCTAGTTGTTTCTCTACTCATTCTTAGCCATTCATCCTTGACCATGGTTATAAATCAATCATATGTTTTATTTCTATTCATCACAAAAGGATTTGAGATAATCATTATTCTTTTCCATTATCATCTTCTTCTCTCTTGAAGAAGCTCTCTTGAAAATCCTTAAGTGATGATAAAATATGAGAAAATGATATAAAAAGAAAGCAAAAATATTACTCCCTCATCCTCATCTCATCTAGCCCATGGGATTAGTGTGTTCACTTCTTTAAGAGTGAGAAAGCTTGAGTCGTAGCAACTTCAAGGTAGATCATCGGAGATTTGGAATACGACAAGCTAGAATGGATCGTTCGAGTCGTGGAGCCTCTCATGAGTCCGGGAGATCATGGATCGCGGCAAAGGGACTTCTACTCGGAGCTTGTGAAGTGAAGGAGCGGACTACAAAAGTTGTAATCCCTCACACTTAGATAAAAAGTTATCTTAATGCATGTTTAACCCTAATAATCTAGCAAAGATCCCGGCTTTGGGTTGTTCGGCACGTCTAAATTTTTATCCGGGCATGTTTGATGCCTTATGAACCTTTACAAGAGTGCCTAGGAACCCTACACATTCTTCATAAATGAAGTCCGAAAGTACGAAGATGCAAAGTATTTCTTACCAGACATTGAAGACATGGAAAAATGCCATAAGCTGGAGAATAAGCAAAAAGATATCACCACTATCCCAGTCTTTGGGAGCAATACCGAGGAGGAGGAAGAGATGGTCTATTCAGGACCACCCCAATGCAACAAGCCACGACCGTCTACCCCTATTCTGGTCTTTGGCAGTGACTCTGAAGACGAGGTCAACGCGGTATTCTCGGTTCGTCCATTGATGCAGGCCCTCACTAAAGATGATCAAAACCTGCAGATCACCCTAGTTCCCCAGAAACACTACGAGAGCTTGACGCGCTGGAGATATATAGTGTGCAAGAGCTGCAGACATTCTACATCCCTCCCAGGCGAAGAGGTGCAAAGGCGATCTTATTCTACCGATCCACGGAGACTAAAGTTGAAAGAGAAGTCTGGCATCGTGCCGATTTTACGCTCGACAGGCTCCAACCTATCCGTCTTCCTGGATACTACACAGAGGGGTTGAGAAGGTTGCTAAGATGCCAAGGCGTACCTTTCAAACAAACTTCTCGACAAGCACAGTTATACAACAGGATTTGGAATGTCCCCGGAACTTAGCGGAAATTGCCCAACGGAAAAATTGAAACGATCGGGCTTGGATATGTCCAGCCTAAGAAACGGGAGCAAGTCCATGGCTGCCATGTCATGAAGGACCTTGATGAAGAAGAGGAAGCACTTTTAAAAGACGCTGACACTGAACCAAAACGCGGTCCTGCCATAAAAATGCCGAGTCCGTTGTTTGAAGAACAGATGGACAAGCTAATAAGGGAAGCGGGTAAAAAGGTCCGAGATGACCACAACCGTGAAATGGCCATTTACGAGAAAGCCAGGACGCAGCGCCTCCTTCAGCAGGCTACAAAGAATGACGATACCCTTCGTCGCCAGTCCATCATACAGAAGAACCGACGTGGAGGCAAAAACAAACTAAAGAACGGAAACAACGTTCGACAGTGGCAAGGTTGGTCCAAAAGGCCACGCGATCAAAAAAAGGTCGGCCGGAATCCGTCTCTTATGAAAAAGATGGATCGAGCATACTCTTTCCCTCAAGACAAGATAAGGAGAATCTTTGACCTTGTCAAGAAATATCAAATGATGACACTCCCGGGGTCTCGACACCCCGATCGAGCAAACGAGGTTCATCACCCAGATTATTACTCCTATCATCGAGCAATAGGAAATCCTCTTGAAGCCTGCTTCACCTTCAAAAACTGTGTCGAAGACCAATATCAACTCGGCAGGTTCGCTCTATCCAGTAGTTGGAGGGTAACCCCACCACTGAAGCATGTTCCAAGAGAAACGTATATAGCGAGAGTAGAACCAGATCAACATCAGTCTTGGAAACGATCTCGTACCTGTCACGCGATAACGCTGTCAGAAGAAGGAGTATGCGAGGATATGGATGACCTCTCCTGGTGCTTTGAAAATTAGGATGAAGATAAGTTGATCTCAGAACTTCCACCGGCACTAAAAGAGCTGGAAGATGGAATACATATTACTGCGGACAATCTAAGGAAAATCGACTTAGGGACGGCAAACGACCCACGACCAACATTCGTTAGTGAGCTGTTGTCCAAAGAACAGGTGGCTACGCTAAAGGACGTGCTCATATAGTATAAAGATTGCTTCGCATGGAACTACTCCGAGATGCCGGGACTAGATCCAGAAATAGCCGTGCATAAATTGGTGATATCTACGGACGTCAAGCCGATCAAACATGCACCAAGAAGGATGCGGCTCGAACTTGAAATGAGAATCAACGCCGAGGTCAAGAATCTAATCGACTCCGGTTTCATCCAAGAAGTTCAGTACCCTGACTGGATCGCCAATATTGTCCCAGTAATGAAGAAAAATGGAACGGTGCGCATCTGCGTGGACTTTCGGGACCTCAACAAATCTTATCCAAAGGATAACTTTCCCGTACTGGTTACCGAGCTGATGATAGACAACACGTCCACTCATGAAGTTTTCTCCTTCATGGACGGATCATCATGATACAATCAGATAAAGATGCATCCCGAAGACCAGAAGCATACTGCTTTACGGACTCCTCTGGGCATATTTTGCTACAAAGTGGTGCCTTTCGGTCTGAAGAACGCCGGCGCTGCATATCAGAGAGCCATGACAAAGATTTTCGATGATCTCATTCATGAAATTGTCGAATGCTATATTGATGACCTCATGGTGAAAAGCAAATCATATGAGGAGCATTGGGAACATCTGAAGATCGTGTTTCAGTGTCTTCGGAAATACAACCTGAAGATGAACCCTCTGAAATGTGCGTTCGGAGTTTCCTCGGGCAAATTCTTAGGATTCATCGTACGACACTGGGGCATCGAGATAGACCCGTCAAAGATCAAGGCGATCATGGAAATGCCTCCGCCAAGAACTCTCAAGCAACTGCGGTCTCTCCAAGGAAAGCTCACATATATCCGACGGTTTATAGCTAATCTCTCCGGCAAATGCCGCCCCTACAACCATTTAATGAAGAAGGGGACCCCTTTCGTCTGGAATTGCAAATGCCAAAGCGCACTGGACGAAATCAAGCAATACTTGCAGAATCCACCAGTACTAACTGCTCCGGTCAAGGGAAAGCCTCTCATCCTGTACATAACAGCCCTTGAAGGTTCTTTAGGCGTGCTATGGGGACAGGAAAATGACCAAGGGAAGGAGAGAGCCCTCTATTATTTGAGTCGAGTTCTCCTGGGGGCAGAAAACAACTACTCCCCCATCGAAAAACACTGCCTGGCCTTAATCTTCGCAATAACGAAGCTCAGACACTATGCTTTGGCGCATGAGGTTCACCTTATATCAAAAGTGGATCCTCTCAAATATTTTATGTCAAGAGCCATACTAATGGGAAGACTCGCTAAATGGGCCCTCCTCTTGATGGAGTTCTCGATAACATACCGACCTCTCAAGGCAGTGAAAGGCCAGGCCATCGCTGACTTTCTCGCTGAGCATCCGATACCTGCCGATTCACCCCTAAGTTGCGAATTGCCAGACGAGCACGCGTTTGACACGATTGACGGGGAGAAAGGAGAGAGTGATACCCGATGGGAAATCTATTTTAATGGAGCATCTTCCATGAAAAAGCGACAACACAACACCCCTATAATCAAGTCGGGGGTAGGCCTTATCTTCGTGACTCCGCAAGGAGGGATAATATGCTTTGCCTTCTCCTTAACAGAGCCGAGGACGAACAATGAAGCAGAATATGAAGCTTTGATAGCAGGTCTTGAGATTGCTGTCAACATGGGAATCGAAGACCTTCTCATATACGGAGACTCCTAGCTGGTCATTAGTCAAGTAAACGGCGACTATCAAACGTGCAAACTAGAGTTGGTAAAGTACGGCGAAAGTGTGCAACAATTGTTGACTCAAATCCCTTTCTACGCCCTGGAAAGCATTCCGCATATAGAGAATGGCAAAGCGGATGCGTTAGCCAAGCTCGCTAAAGAACCGGCTGATGAAAATCTCGACGACATAAGGATCATTGTACAAAGCCTTCAAATTCTTGCACCAGCCAAAATATCTCCGGAGTCGCCTGAAGAAAAGGAAGCGACCAAGGAGACAACCTTACAAGTGTAGGATCAGGAAAAGGTTAAGGATTGGAAAGAAGTCTTTATAGACTACATCAAATCCCGTCGAACATTTGAAGACGCGTCCTCAAAGCATCAGCTCATGGAACGAGATCTGTCTTTCGCCTTCGTCAATGATACTCTATATAAGAGATCGTTCGACTCTCTATGGATAGGATGTCGGGGACCAGAAGAAGTAAGGAGAGTCGTCCAAGAAACTCACGACGGACTCTGCGGTTCTCATCAAACTGGACCAAAGATGAAACTGAAGATCAAAAGGATGGGCTGCTATTAGCCCATGATGATTTAGGACTACCTCGAATACGTGAAACAGTGACACTCGTGCCAGATTCACGGGGACTTCATCCACCAGCATCCAAATCCACTGCACCCAACGGTGGCTAGCTGGCCTCGAAATGTGGGGAACCGACATAATTGGGCCCATCGAACTAGCGTCATCCAGAGGACATCAGTTCATGTTGGCGACAACCGACTATTTCTCCAAGTGGGCAGAGCCAGTACCGCTAAGAGAAGTGAAGACAGAGAATATTCTCCATTTCTTCAAGACACACGTCATTTTTCGGTTCGGAACTCCGCGACGGATTATCTCTGATATTGGGACAGCCTTCAGAAGTCACAGAATTATCCACTTCGTACAGCAGCATAATGTAGACTGGAGATACTTTTCGGTCTACAATCCATGAGCCAACGGTCTAGCTGAGGCTTTCAAGAAGACCTTGACGAAGATCATAAAGAAGACGGTGTCCAGAAACAGAAAAGATTGGCATGAGAGACTGCATGAAGCTCTCTGGGCTTATCGGACCATGTTCAAGATGGCCATGAAAACAATGCCATTTGCGTTAGTATTCGGCGCGGAAGCGGTACTCCTCTTCGAGATAGAGCTACCCTCGTTACGAGTGGCGATTCATTACGAGCTAACAGAGGAAGAGAATCTTCATCTTCGGCTCGAGGAGCTCGACGCCCTCGATGAAACTCGTCTCATGGCACAGCAAAACCTAAAAGCTTACAAAGCGAGAATGACGCGCTCACACAAAAGGTTGACCAGGCCGAGAACATTCCGCCAAGGAGAACTCATGCTAGTGGTCAAGAGACCTATGATCCCTAATCATGCGAAACAAGAGAAATTCGAGCCAAACTATGAAGGCCCGTACATCATAGACAAGGTCTACCAAGGTGGGGCCTATCTACTCACGGATATGCATGGCGAAAAACCTTTCAGGCCAATAAATGGCCGGTTTTTGAAAAAATACTACGCCTGACGAGTCACGGCCTAGGTCAACGATAGATGATGACGCCTATGTCCGCTCGCTATCTTCCCAAGCCCAAACTCTATAAGTAGTATCCGGCAAAACCTTGCCTCGAAAACGTGCGATGGACCGAAACGTCCCTAAACTAATAGCGGACCGAGATGTCCTAAAACTAACAACAGACCGAAATGTTCTAAAACTAACTACGGACCGAAACATCCCTAAACTACTACGAACCGCAGCATCCTTAGGCTAACGCGGCAAAATAACGCGGTACGTCCATAAGCAAAATGGGCACGAATGAAAACCCGAATGGGCTCCGTGAGTAAAAACAGCAGGGCTATCGGCGAGTTTTTGAAAAACCGAAAGGGCGCAATCTTGTTAAAAGACACTTGCATGGTCCTCTTGACCTTATAAGGAAAAAATACCAGCGTGAGATTCTTATGACTCACAAGGGAGCGACACACTTAGGGATCTTTACGATTCTAAGGAGAAAATACACTTACGAGATCCTCACGACTTGTAAGGAGAACTCTCTTATGAGGCCCCCACGGCTGGTAAGGTTCAAAAGCCTTAAGTTACATGGATCTGAGCCTGTTCTTAAGACATTATATCCCCCAATTTTCCCTACAAGCGGTTCAATACTGACCTTTGTATATAATCCACGGGCACAAATAATCATTCCCTTACCGGGTCCCACCAACGACGAGGAATGCCCTCATTTGGCGAGCAAACACTTGTAAGTCCTCTCAATTTATAAGGAGAAAATGTTCTTATGAGATCCTTACGACTTATAAGAGACCATACACATAAGAATCCTCACGATTCTTAAGGAGAAAGGGCACCTACGAGATCCTCACGACTCGTAGGGAGAAAAATCTTTATGAGACCCTTACGGCTCATAAAGTAAAAATCCTTAGTCGACAGGATCGTAAACCTGTTTGCTAAGCCACCTTTGTTCGAATCGACAAAGGCAAATGATGATTCACTCCTAGCAATGTCCCAGTGGTAGCGATGTTGATGCCTTAATCGGTATCAAATTCCAAATCCTTTCACGGCAAATGATGATTCGCTCCTGGCAATATTCTAGTTGTAGCGATGCTGATGCCTAAAATCGGTATCAGATCCCAAGTCCCTTACTCACGACACAAAGCCAGCGAGCCATAAATGCATATGAAATAGCCGAAATGATGGGACAACTTGCAACAAAATCAGCAAGTAAAATATATGCATTCAAAAACAGCCGGAATGATTGGGCAACTCGCAATAAAAGCAGCGAGTAAAACGGAAAAAACAGCCGAAATGATTGGGCACCGCGAAAAATAGTCGAAATGATTAGGCAATCGCAAACCTCGCGATATAAAAGCTGAAATGATAGAGCATCACGGAAAGAAATAAAAAAATGAAAGAATGAAACTTTTTGCCCTGCAGGTAAGTCCATACTGACCCCTGTATACAATCCATGGGTATAAACAAAAAGGGAATCACATGTCCCAACAAACTCGGTCAAAGGGAAAGTCCAATCTTGACAGTAACATCTGCATCTCAGAAGATCACCACAGCGTTCCTTCTCACCTCCGGCATGATGCAAATGTAATGTCAAAAAATCGACCTCAAGGTCGCAACGAAGCGAAGCCATGGCAAAGCCCCTAATTCCAAATCTCGACAGCAACATCTACAACCTAGAGACCAACAAAGGCGTTTCTCCTCATGCCGGTAGGGCACGGACGCGACATCACCAATCGGAGCCACGGCAAAGTCCCCAATTCCAAGACCCTACGGTGCACAGACAACCTCGAGTCAACCAATGTCCTCCCCGCCGGAGCAACTCTTCGACTCGGATACATGTCAACTCCTGACCTCCTTGTCGTCAAGCAACGCTTCGACTTGGATACATGTCAACCCTTGACCTCCTTGTCGGCAAGCAACGCTTCGACTTGGATACATATCAACTCCTGACCTCCTTGTCGTAAATCAATGCTTCGACTCGGATACATGTCAACTCCTGACCTCCTTGTCGTCAAGCAACGCTTCGACTCGGATACATGTTAACCCTTGACCTCCTTGTCGTCAAGCAACGCTTCGACTCGGATACATGTCAACTCCTGATCTCCTTGTCATAAAGCAATGCTTCGACTTGAATACATGTCAACTCTTGACCTTCTTATCGTCAAGCAACGTTTCGACTTGGATACATGTCAACTCTTGACCTCCTTGTCGTCAAGCAACGCTTCGACTCGGATACATGTCAACCCCTGACCTCCTTGTCGTAGAGCAATGCTTCGACTCGGATACATGTCAACCCCGACCTCCCTGTCATTAAGTAACGCTTCGACTCGGATACATGTCAACTCCTGACCTCCTTGTTATAAAGCAACGCTTCGACTCGGATACATGTCAACTCCTGACCTTCTTGTCGTCAAACAACGCTTCGACTCGGATACATGTCAACTCTTGACCACCTTGTCATCAAGCAACGCTTGGACTCGGATACATGTTAACCCTTGACCTCCTTGTTGTCAAGCAACGCTTCGATTCAGATACATGTCAACCCCTGACCTCCTTGTCGTAAAGGAACCCTTCGACTCGGATACATGTCAACCCATGACCTTCCTATCGTCAAGCAATGCTTCGATTCGGATACATGTCAACCCTTGACCTCCCTGTCGTCAAGCAACGCTTCGACTCGGATACATGTCAACCCCTGACCTCCCTGTCGTAAAGCAATGCTTTGATCCGGAAACATGTCAACCCCTAACCCCCCTGTCGGTGCAATGCTCCGTCTCGGAAATACATCAACCCGTGATCTCCCTGTCGTAAAGAAATGCTTCGACTCGGAAATAAGTCAACACACGAACCTATCAACCCATAAAAAGAAAGTTCTCTTGTGAAATCCTTACGACTCTCACAAGAAAATATACTCAGGAGTCCTTATGACCCCTAAGTAGAAATTACACCTACGAGATCCTCTCGACTCGCAGGGAGAAAATTCTTTGTGAGACCCTCACGACTCATAAAGTTGAAAAGTCTTAGGTGACAAATTCTAACCTTGTTGCCTAAGCCATCGCTGCCCTGCAAAAGGATCAAGATAAACTACATATGGAGCACATCCATCAGAGCTACATGCAAGCACGAGATTAAAAAAATAATAATAAAATATGTCTTTTATTCGTGAATTCAAAATGAATACAAGATACATGTAATAAAAAGAATCAAAATGGATACAAAATACCCTCTCATTCAGGAGCGGATAAAAAAATTTTACAAAAATTTTTTAAGCCGGCGGACGGCACAATAAGCTCCTCAATTCATCGCTATTCCGCTGGGCCTCGGCTTCAAGCTTGGTTATCGCCACGAGACGGATCTCCGCCTGAGACTCTTGAGCCTGATATGAGGCGAGCCGAATCTCAAGCTCCTTTTCAGCAACTTTGTGAGCTTCGACCATCTAGCAGGTAAAGATAACGATTTTATCAACAGCCACCACCTCCTTGATAACTTCTTGGAGCACCCTCCAAATTTCATATGCATGAGTGGTCTTAGTAATTGGACGCGCACCATTCGATCCATCCTCGCAGACTTGATTTCAGGGTTAAGATGTCGGAGGGAAGGCAGATGCATTCAAACCCGTGTGGGCAGACCTCCACTCGACGCCAATCCTCGATCCAAAACACGCACAAACTATTCTCTTTCTGGCAACAAGGAAAGTCTTCGGTATGTACCCCATTAAGCATGCGTTCACGACTATATGCCTGTTAAAAAATGGAAATGGTATCCAAAACGCGTTGATTTATGGACAACACGACAATAGTGTTCGCGCTTAAAGGAAATTCCCAGGGGTCAAGTATAAGGCTCATGTACACAGGTGGGATGCACGTGCGAATATACGTCAACAGAAAAATTCAACAGAAAGAATTCAGCGATTAATAATAAAAGAAATGCATTGATCTAAATACACTACTCTATAGGGAAAAGATCACCAAATATGGGATCAGAGATACAAGGGTTAACAAAACAAAATACAAAATTCTCCAGCTCCCTCTCTGGCTTCTCCAACACGTCGAAGCGACGGTTTTCGCGAGAAGTTGCTCCCTACTGATTAGCGCCATGCTCATCAGCAAAAGCGGACATGCCAGACCGCTGGGCTCTTATCTGACCCAGTATATGAATCGAGCGATCCTTCAGAGCCTGGGTAATCAAGCATGCCTTGTAGAAACACTCGATTTTATCCTCCGCCGCATCGAGCATCGCCGGAGTCATCTCTGTCGGATGAGGAAAAATATCGGCGAGCACGGATAGAAAGATCTTCTGGAACCAAATAGAGCCCATGGGAAGAGGATGGCCCCTACGGGTCAGAAGTTCGTACACCACCACGTCATATTCGGCGTCTGTAAGAAGGGGATCCACTAGTCGCGCAGCAAAGCAAGGAATCATCTCCTCGACGGGCACCTCCTATGGTTGCTGACGAGCGTGGGGGTGGTTGCAAGCCATAACACTTGGCCGGTTATCTCAAGATGATCACCATAAGGTCTAAATGGGTTTCTTTTTAAAGAGAGGAAGAAAGGCATAGTTTCAGGTTATAAAGAGAAGCATTTAATGCTATGCACAGAAAATATTGCGCATGATGGAACTATTCCCAAGGCCCATAAAAAGGGGAGAGCATGGGAAATCAAAGAGGTGACTCATTGGAATCAGAGTAGGGAGACAAAACGACCATATCAACAGAGCCCCACGTGCATAGCACGTGAGCACCAACCCTGATCCTTATTGGAAATTGAAATGGCACCGTACATGCATAACACGTGAGCAGGCGCCAATGCAAGATTGAAATCCCCAGCAGTGCCTCATGCGCGAAACACGTGAACACCAACAACAGTATGACAAAACTTCATAAAGAACGCATGTAAACATAAAAGGGGGAAAGGAAAGTTTGTCATCCATACTCTGAAAATTCATACAAAAATAAAAAGAAAATGTTTACAATGGTAAAATATTAAACCCCAGACACGGATTAAGAAATTCAAAAGTAAGGCTATCTAGAATGTTTTTGGCCTCTCTGACCATTCTCGCGTGCATCCTCTCACGAATACAAGCGTCAAGATCCTCACTGATGTCTTCCGCCCTCTGACAAGCAGCGATTATCTTCGTCTGTTGGAAAATTTGATGCAAGATATCAGTAAGATTATCTCACCGTTTCTTCGAGATCAGGCCCGACAGATACACTGAGTGCACCTTATCTTCGGCATCATCTAGTGCATTAAGCGGCATGGCTTCGTAAAATTCAGGAAGTGCTCCCCAAATTGCTCTCACTATAATCTTCAAAAGAGCGGAGCGACGAGGAAGTAGTCGAGCGTTGTGTTCTTTGAAACGACTCATAATCTCAGCGCATTGGGCGTTTGTAAACTCCTGGTTTTGGCAACGGCCTTGTGCGCGAATGTCCTCATAAGAAATAATTTCGTCAAGACTGTACAGATGAGCGACCATAGTGTCTGAAAAGAGACATCAATGAAAGATTAGTAATCAAGAAGACCCTCATTAAACAGACATTGGGATTCACACAAATTCTTTGGAAAATAAGTTTTGTCAAGCACCCAACAAATTCAAATTTAAATTTGTGCGAATAAGGGTAAAACCTTATGAAAAGATTTTCAAGAAAACCAGGGAATAAAATTCCCAAAGGGTCCTCTTGATCTTTCAGAGCTAAGCTCTTCGCTTTAGGAATTAAATTCCTTTTATGTGATGGAATTAAATTCCAAGAACTCATAGAAAATATGAGAAACAAAATCCCATGAGGCCTAAAAAAGAATCAGAGGGGAATGCCCAAGATATGAAAGTTTACTGCTCAAAGATCACATCTTTGGATCTTTAAGAGACGGCTTTTCAAAGGAGAGCAAAGCTGTCATAATGGATTTAAAACCCAGAAGTTTTGTTCAAAAAGAAAAGTTCTTTCTGATGTGCAAGATCTTTACCAAAAAGGGTTTCTTTTTGACATAGTTTTTAACTCTGGAATTGCAATGGCAGAGAACTAAGTTCTGAGGAGGAGAATTAAATTCTCAAAGAAAACGAAGAAGGAAGAAGATGAAAGAAATAGTGGCTGCCTATGGAACCAAACCCATGCATTTATAAGACGTGACAAGGGCGGTTCACCTCCCCGTTCCCCTAGACAATCCGACGGCTGTAAAAGTGACAGCGTTGCACTCACATGCAACCCACGTGAGAACAACGCTGTGGGCGCATTTGTTCCCTCAAAGAAACCGAATAAAAAATATAAAAGCAATGGGAAAAGTTTTCAAACGGAGCAGCACGTGCCCATACGTGATAGGCACTGCGCTGGAGAAAGCAAGGCTGAAATTGAGGCTAAAACTGAGCCTCACGTGCAGATATGTGACCTTCTATATACAAAGTATACAGGCGCATTCATAAAGCAAACAATTGGACAAAAAGAACACTCACGTGATAGCACGTGACACCTTTTGGTGGGCTTAATTTGGTTGGGTCACTTGCTACACGTAATAAACTCCTATGCCATCTCAACCAATAGAAGTAAACTCTAATTGAAAGGAACCAAAAGCCTTATTTGGAAAGTATTTCCTTGGATCTTTCTAAACAAGAAAGATTACACTCTGTAAAACAGAGCTCTGTTGGATTAAAGATCCAATGGCGATCAAAAATCACCAATTTACAGAAAAATTCTGTGCAAGGAAATATCTTCCTAAACTTTTAAGAACAACAAAAGAAATATCTTCTGTAAAACAGAAGCCCTCGGATTTAAAATCTAACGGTGAATAAAACTCACCGAGTGATCTAAAAGATCATGTTGCTTGATTAGAAAATCAATCAAAATCTCTCAATGAGAGATTTTCTAGACAAATCGATTCCCTTCTTTCCCCTATAAATAAAAGCAAAGAAACACACAGAAAAGAAGAGGACAGAGAGAGAAGGAAAGAAGAAAAAAAGAGAGAGAAAACCCCTCGTAAGAAAGAGAAAAGAGAATTTAATTCTCTAAAGAAAAAAAAGAGAAAAAGAAACTCTAGGTAAGAGAAGGAACAAAAAACACAGAGAGAATATCTCATCTCCTTTTTACCTCCGTAAGAGTTTAATTCTTCTAAAAAAAGAACTTAGTTCTTCCTCTGGTTGAGATCTGCAGAAGCAGATCTCCCTACAAGTTGAGAATTTAATTCTCATCGGGGAGATCCTGCAATGCAGATCTAAAACCTAAAGGAAGATCTAAGTTCAGAGAATTTAATTCTCCCATAAAAGTATGCAAGAATTTAATTCCTCTGATGAAACAAGGGTTTAACCCTTCATATGAGAACTTAGTTCTCCCTTATGGTAAAAGATCTGCAGAAGCAGATCTCCCCACAAGTTGAGAATTTAATTCTCATCGGGGAGAATCTTCCATACAGATCCAAACCTAAGAGAAAAACTAAGTCTTAAGAATCCAACTCTCATAAAATAATGGGCTTGAAAGTCTCAAAACTCAGGATCTTCATGCACGTAAAAGGATTGGCACCCAACATGATAACAGCCGATCACGTGCTCCCATGTGAGTACCTATGATGAACAAAAGAGAATAGAAGAGATTGGCTCACGTGATCACACGTGACCCCATAATTGTACTTAGCACTTACAAAGCAAAAGGGAATAAATAAAAGGCAGTTTCCATTTTTGAGGTGCCTCACGTGCTCCCACGTGACCCAATAGCACTTAGCGCTCAGAAAAGAACAAAAGAATAAAACCCGCAGAGGCAGCTCCTCAAGTTCTTGAAGTCTAATACTACTTCAAGCGCCTCACATGACCCCACGTGAGCGCCTCTGAATTTTAGTATTTAACACTATTTTGAACACATCACGTGGGTGCATGTGAGTGCTGAATATATGTTAGTGTTGAACACTATGGAAGGCTAACAATTGAGCCCCTCATGCTCATGGTCTCCAAAACCGATCTCAGTTTCAAAGACAGCTAATAAGCTCCCAACATATGACATCTAAACTGATGTTCATCCTACTTTCCTAAATCGGGACATTGGTTCAAGGGTACATCTTTTTATACCTCTGATTCATGTCGTTGTAATCCTTCAAAATCTTCGGAGAGATGGAGGGTCCCAATAACCAATAACTTTTGGCGCACCCCCAAACTAGTTAAACCAAAGCCCCATAGACTATGAGGTCCTTAAACTCATGGACTACGATGTCCTTAAACTTTATGGACTATCGGGTCCTTAAACTCGTGGACTATGATGTCCTTAAACTTTACGGACTGTGAGGTCCTTAAACTCATAGACTATGATGTCTTTAAACTTTACAGACTATGATGTCTTTAAACTCCATAGACTATGTTGTCCTTAAACTTATGGACCGCAATGTCCCTAAACTAAAACAATAGAACCCAAATGCTCTTTTGTTGGATCTAAATGATCCCAAAATCCTGTTGAGTAGATCTTAGTCTAAAATTAGACTAACGTATCCTTAACAAACGTTTAAGTTAATCTTAATTTCAATGAGATTAATGATCCTTAAACCCAACCCAAGCCCAAATCTAAGAAAATACGGATTTGGACTAATCCACGCCCTACGGGCGACAACATAAATTAGTCTTCGTATACAATCCACGGGTAACCAAAAATAAAACAAACACAACACGAAGTGACCATCTGGAGAAGGAGAAAGTGGTTACCGCGACGCGGTAGCGTAATTAACTGCAGGGGCTTACGCCTGCAGGGAAGAGCGTCCCCACAATTAAAAACCCCTCATAATGAGGGGAATCTTACTAAGCCTGCTACATCGGCCGCATCTGTCTAAACCTTCGATATACGGTACCATAAATCAACTTGGTATCTTCGGAGAGGTGGACAGATAAAACCCAATAGCATCTGCCCCCAAATTCAGGCCAGACGCTCGTCTTACCGGTCTTTCGGCGGTAAACAGATTCTAGCACGTCTGGTGGGACCTTTTCCTCTTTCCACTCCACACTTCGTGTTATAGCCAATCGAGTCTAGGGATGGTATCGTCGACCCTAATAATTCAATAATTCATGCCGGTATATGGCTCATAACAGATCGAGAAACTACTGATAACACTTATCGGTAAATATCATCAGCCCTGGCCAGGGACTTCCTGTTATAGCCAATCGAGAAAAGCGCAACATCAACCCCCAATACCGGGAGAGACAAAACCCCTCCTATCGCTCATTGCCTCCATGTGCCTCGGGACTGTACCCAAAATCCACCTGTTTGCATGACTCGGTAGAGCCGTGGTGGGGTGGAGATCAAAGTACAGTGGGAGGACACACAAGACCCTATGACAATCTCGGGTCTATAGACTAACCTATACCAGTGTCACCTGAGAACTGCTATCCGACGATAGATATAATTCCACATAGGAGTTCTCGGCGAGTCCGTTCAGTGTACCTGGTCTCACTGAGCACCCGTATACAGTCTTTGGTGTCACTACACCAATGGATATGGGATCATCCATCGCCCATCATATGGGTCAAGTAACGTATACGCTAGTCTCCTCAGGAATATCGATGCCCCGTCTCGATACACCTACGACTAGGAACATTTCAAGGATATGCTTATAAACTACACATGTCCCACTAATATGATCCGCATTATAATCCTAGTAGTCAATCAAATATCCTATGGGCTTTATCAACATGTACCAAATGAGTAATATGTATGATCAAGTGAACATTTTAAGATAAAGAATAACCAGATAACATACTATCATGTCGAGCAAGAATGTCCTTTGAATATATATATACACATACCGATACATCTACTATCATATAATGGCCTCTAGGGCACACTTACACTAAGGCCAATTATTGGTGTATCTCATACCCAACATCTGATACGGCAGAGGGAGGGCCTTGGTGAGTGGATCCGCGGTGTTATTCTTTGCATCTACTCTTCGAATCTCGATCTCGCGGCGATCAACTATCTCCCGGATCAGATGATATCGCCTCAGTATGTGTCTGGGTCGCTGATGGGACCTGGGCTCTTTGGCCAATGCCATAGCCCTATTATTGTTACAATACAATGGTATTGGATCAATAATAGTTGGAACTACTCCTAACTCCGAGATGAACTTCCTCATCCAGACGGCTTCCTTGGCAGTATCATTTGCAGCAATATACTCAGCTTCCATCGTGAAGTCTTCAACGGTATCCTGTTAGGAACTCTTCCAACATACCGCCCCTCTTTGAGGGTAAATACAAACGCTAAGATAGATTTGCTGTCATCCTTATCACTCTGGAAGCTCGAATCAGTAAAGGCTTCCATTTGGAGATCCCCGTTACCATACACCAAGAACATTTCTTTAGTCCTTCGCAAGTACTTAAGAATGTTCTTCACAGCTGTCCAGTGATTCTCCCCTGAGTTGGATTGATACCTGCTTACTACTCCCGGTGAATAAGCTACATCAGAGCGTGTACATAACATCGCATACATTATAGATCCTACAGCTAAAGCGTAGGGTATAATGCTCATGCGAGCTCTCTCTTCATCAGCCTTTGGGCAAAAGCCCTTGGAGAGAGTGACTTCATGACTAGCGGGTAAGGCACCCCGCTTAGAGTCTTCCATACTAAACCTTTTTAGGATGGTGTTAATGTATCTGGTTTGGGACAATCCAACAACCTTTTAAATATATCCCTTTAGATCTTCATGCCTAATATGTACGAGGCATCACCCAGGTCCTTCATGGAGAACCTTTGTGATAGGAACAGTATGGCCGATTGTAGCACAGGAACATCGTTTCCTATCAGAAGAATGTCATCCACGTACAATACGAGAAATGTGACAGTACTCCCTACAATTTTCTTATAAACACAAGGTTCATCTGGATTTTTGAAGAAATCAAACTCTTTGATAACATCATCAAAACAGATGTTCCAACTCCATGATACCTGCTTTAATCCATAAATGGATTTAAGCAAGCTACATGCTTTCCCGCTGCTCCCACTATCAATGAAGCCCTCTGGCTGATCCATATAAATGCATTCTTCTAAATCACTATTTAGAAAAGCAGTTTTAACGTCCATCTGCCAGATTTCATAGTCGTTGTGAGCAACAATAGCAAGTAGGATCCGAATGGATTTAAGCATGGTTACAGGAGAAAAGGTTTCGTCATAGTCCAGTCCTGGTCTTTGACGAAATCCTTTCGCCACAAGTCTTGCCTTATAGGTCTCCACCTGCCCATCTACACCGATCTTTCTCTTAAAGATCCATTTGCACCCAACAGGTTTTACCCCAGAGGGTACAACACCCAAAGTCCATACTTTGTTGGTGTACATAGACTCCATTTCGGATCTCATGGCATCCAGCCATTTCACAGAGTCACCACTTGTAACAACCTAGTTCATTTATACCTATTCCAGTTCTTGTATTTCCTTAATTGTGGTATTTTCCTGATTTATCGTGTTTTGGGTGCGAATAGTATTTTAAATTTTACATTGCATTCGACCCGACCGGCTTGCTTGAACATGTTTGATTCATATTTATGAATTATCTTGACTTGTTACCTAGACATGTGAATTTTCATGAATACTGCATACTGGCATTTTATCTGGCATTGCATCTTTTACCATATAACATTTTAAGTCACGTAAAATATTTTAAAAATACTTAACATGGCCTGCATGATACCACTAACCCCGTGGTAACATACGTGCTTTTTGTTCTCGTCCCGTTCAGCGAAACGGACGTGTTTGGATGGCTACGCGCACGTACGTGCATCCGTTCTTGGGGGTATGCATTTTCGTTACCCGAGCTTTAATTTTGAAATTTGGACGTCGCATATATTTTTCATATTTTAAATCTGAATTTTTAGTCCTGACCCAGGCGTGTTTTGGAATATTTTTGTATCCCACCAAAATTCAAATTTTATTAAATTTAATATCTTTATTTTTCTTTAAAATCCATGTTTAAATTTAATTAACAAACAAAATCTTTTTCAATTTATATTCCTAACTTTTTTACCCAACTCAGATCTCTCTCCCTTTGACGCTGGCCCCACATCTCTCTCTCACTCTCACCCTCGCGCAGATCCTTCTCTCTCTCTCTCCCTTTCTCTCTGTGTCTTTTTCTCTCTCCTCCACTAAAATACAATTTTCTTTCTCCTCCTCTCTCTCTCCTCTCGCTCTCGCTCTATCTCTTTCCTTTCGCCTGACTTTCTCTCTCCTCTCGCGGTAGCCAGAATCCCATCACCGCCCCGACGTTTACGCTCACCTCCCTTCTTCACGTTTCTTCTTCTCTCCTTATTTAAACCCCCGAGCTCCTTCCTCGTCAACCCATCCTCAATCCTCAAACCCTAACCCTAATCTCCTCAGCACCCTCAACCGAGCCTCCTTCTCCTCCCATACCCTTCAACTCTTCCTCCTCGCCATCTCCTTCTTCTTCTTTTATTTTCCCGAGCCCACACCTGCACCCTCAAACCCCAACTGAACCCATCGCCGGCGATCCCTCGTCGTCGCCATCCGCACCACCATCACCCTTCTTATCCCCTGCACACTCCAATACCCCAACCATCTCCTCTTCCTCTCCTTTTCTCCATTCCCTGCACAACACCGAGCCCAAACCCTAACTCCTCAAAACCAAACCCTAGATCGCCGGAGCTCCGTTCGCCGCCGTTGATACCTTCACACCTTCCCTCTACAACCACATAACGCAACCACAGTGAGCAATCCCTTTCTCCTCTTCTTCTTCTCCTCTCTTTCTTTTTCCTTTTTCTTTACTTTCTTGATTTCTATATTTCTGTAGTTCGCCGGAGCCGGGATCGACGCCGAAGATCCAGACGATGTACCTTACCTGCGTGATCACCCTCATGAGTTTCTTGGACCGGTTCCGTGTGCCGTGCGCACGTCGCGACTTTTCGCCGACGTAGGACGTACCGTACATATCCGTTTCACGTTCCGTCTAGGCAAGTTTACCTTGCTACATGCTACACTACTTTTTATACATCTATTTTAATAATTAAAATACTGGAATTCTAAATCATGCATCCCAAGTTCTCGTTTTACAGTTTCCCGACATCCGTATGCATCCGTACGTATTATTTTACATCTAGCGCATGCAAACCTACCTTGTTACATACTATATTACAATACACTGCACCCAATAGAATATTTACATCACATATTGCTTAGTTGTACATCCCACATTACCATTTTACAGTTTTACTGATTTCGGATACCCGTCTGCATCCATCTCATTTAAAATATATATAACTGCATCCATAGATCACATTAATACATAACACTGTGATATTAACACCCCATGTTTAATAAAGTGCATCCTAATTAGTATTGGAACTATAAATGTAACCCTAATCGATAATTGTGCATCCATATCATTGATTTTATATCAATTTGCATACCATGTCACATCATATCATTTTAATGTTATAGTAGTACTCCATACTGGATTTTGTGCACCCAAACTTATTACAGTTTGATCATGAGCACCCACTTAATACATGTATACTACTGCCATGATCCGATACACCATTACTTGACCTGACTTGATACTTGTACACTACTTGACATGACCTGATATATTACTACTTGACTTGTTACTTGATCCCGTTTCTAATGCCGACAATCCCAACATGTTGTCCCGATGGACATATCCTGTTGTCTATTTTAGACAAACTTGTTCCTGCTTGATTCTTGTGTTGGCATTAGTCTCAGATTTATCAATACCTGACTTGAACACATAACTTGGGGGTATGGGGAAATCAATGATGAAACCTGACTTGTAACTCGACAGTTCGATGCCTTTACTGATCAGTCTTATGGGCTAGGCCAGCCCCGGGATGATGCTGCTGACATCACTCGTCTCTACATACTACCTTTTACTGCCTAGCGGCACGTCTCGGATTCAGCCCGAGAGTCTTTGACCGTGGTCCCGGGCACGCACGGGATACTATTGAGTTACATCGACGATTCATTAAATTGATTTCAAGAACTTGAGAGTAGTTAACCCAGTAGACCAGTTTAGATTACTCACTGCACGTCACCTGTGCCTTTACCCTTCACTGCCCTTATTTATGTTACTGTTATACCTTATTTACCGTTCATACTCGTACCTGCATGTCTTGCTACTCCTTGATTTTTTTATTATTGTTTGATATTATGACGCATTGACGTTTGGGTTTTGCATAGCCCAGATCCTTTACCTTTGCTGCAGGCCGAGCAGGAGCATTTCAGTGAACAGACTGAGCAGTGAGGACCTGTATTAGTTTAGTTTCAGTTCCTTTCAGTATTATTTTATTCCTGATATGAGCACGTATTTGGGACGTAAATTCCAGATTATTATTGTTTAGGATCTTTTGCTTCCGTATTATTTTTATTCTTGACTCGTTATTCTGGCTCATGGACATGTATTAGATAATTGTTTATTAGTTTTTACTGTTCTTGATATCTCTACAGCCTAATGTGACTGTGGAGGGATTTTCCTATCCACAGGTAGCATGGTTGGCTCCGTTACGTGCCTATCTTAGCGCACTCTGGGAAACGGGGCGTGACAGGGTTTGTTTGGTATCAGAGCCATAGGATCTAGGTTAATCGGGTTTGATTCTTTTGTAGTTGGGTACTGGACCCAATACACGAATCAGAATACTCGTGATTAGGAACATGTCCTGCCACTTTACCATCTTTCCATTCTTGAATCTTAACTTCCTCTTGATCCTTACCTTGATTATATGCAAACCTTTTTGCATCTCGACATGAAACTTTGGTTTCCTATTATTTATCTCTAGAATTTAGGCGACTTGGGTGGAGTTATGTGATTGTAACTATGTACCGCGGCATGGTTACAATGCGGTACTCTATTTAAGTAACTTGGAGTTCTAATCTTGATTCATATCCTTGATCTATAGTTTGAATCTGTTATCATACTAATCCTTTTCGGTGTTTTGGTTTCAAGAACATGGCAGACAGAAATCTGAAATCGTACCAGAGGCATGTTGATGACGCCACTTTGCTTGGAGTAATTCGTAGGATGCCGGAGAACCAGAAACGGTAGACCGAGCTGAACCAGCAGCAAGCCGAAGCTTTTCAGGAAGGTTTGCGGACCGTCCAGCAGTCCGTAAACAGTGTTGTGGCCAAACCATTTGATTGTGTGGGTACCGTGGTGGATTTCTGGAGACTTGGTCCGTCCGTCTTTACTGGTCTGGAAGAGCTGTTGCCAGCGGAGCAGTGGCTGGTTGATACAGAGAATTTGCTCGTTGCGGCACAGATCCCAGAGGACAAGAGAGTGGATGTAGTACGCATCCAATTGGTGGACTATGCCCGTGAATGGTGGCTTGTGGAAAAGACCCGTTTGCCCATGCCGATCAGTTGGGCAGATTTTTCGAAGAGTTTCTTGGAGAAGTTCTTCCCGCAGACTGCACGGAAGGAAATGGAAGAAAAGTTTAGCAGTTTGAAGTAGAACGGCGTACCCGTGGATGTACATGCGGCTGAGTGGACACGGCTCAGTAGATTCGCTGGACCTTTGGTTGCCAACGATGCTGATAGGGCAAGGAGGTTCATGCGCAGTTTGGACGTGGAAATCTAGAGGCACATCATATCTCTTGGGTTGACCACTTTCTCTCAAGTCCTTAAGGTGGCCCGAGAGCAGCAGAGCTTATCGGTGAAGACTGGGGGTACGCAGCAGCAGGCAGTTGCAGTGCGGAAGCCGACGTTTGCACAGAACCGAGCGCATGTACACAGAGGTATTCCGGTGAACCGACGTGGCGTTGTACCGATGAAGAAGCCCGTCGTTGCTAATCAGGGAAGGAGCGTGATTTGTGACTACTGCCATTTAGCTGGACACGTGCAAAGGGAGTGTCGAAGGATGCGGGGACTCTGTTTGGTTTATGGATCAGCGGATCATACTATTAACGCTTGTCCGTCAAGGCTTCGCACGAAAGATGATGTTCAGAGGCCACCGCAGAAGCAGTTTCAGGGACAGAAGTAGCTGACTCAGGGACCCAATCAAGCTCAAGCATTTACCCTGATGGCTGAGAAAGCTAAGGCTTCAGAAGAAGTTGTTTCAGGTATCCTACTTGTTCATAGTTTTCCCGCATTAGCATTATTCGATTCTGGTGCATCCCATTGTTTCATGTCATCCAAGTTTATTGCTACACACTCGATTCCTTGCACGACCTTATCTAGTTGTTGGGACATACACACTGGGAATAGGAAGATCAAAGCTAGTAGAGAATGTAAGGATTGTTCAGTTGTTGTTTGCGGACGGGAGTTGTTTGAAGAATTCTTGGTGATAGATACTGGCAATTATGAAGTTGTCTTGGGAATGGATTTTCTCGGCATATTCCACGCTCATATTGATTGTAGGGCAAAGAAAGTGATTTTCCAGATTCCCGGACATCCGGAGTTTATCTTTACTGGAGGAAGCAGTTCTGTCGGGCTAGTCGAGTTTAGTGCAAGGCCGACAAATAATGTTCTTTCGTCTATGGAAGTTGATAAGGAAGAAGCGCCAGCTGTAGTTCGAGAGTTCGTGGACGTGTTCGAAGACATCTCGGGTTTACCACCAAAACGAGATATGGAGTTCGCGATCGATCTTATTCCTGGTGCAGCGCCAATCTCTAAGGCGTACTATCCAATGGCACCAGTGGAGTTGGAAGAAGTCAATAAGCAGGTTATTGAATTACTTGAGAAGGGTTGGATTCGCAGCAACAATTCACCTTGGGGAGCTCCAGTTCTTCTAGTCAAGAAGAAAGATGGCACGAGGAGGATGTGCATCGATTATCGAGAATTAAACAAGGTGACTATTAAGAACAAGTACCTGATCCCCCGCATTGGCGAATTATTCGAGCAGCTTAGTGGCGCAAGGGTATTCTCGAAGCTGGATTTGCGATCCGGATATCATTAGGTCCGAGTCAAATCAGAAGATATTTGCAAGACGGCGTTCTGAACTCGGTATGGACATTACGAGTATTTAGTGATGCTCTTCGGAGTAACGAATGCACCGGCAATATTTATGGACTTGATGAACCGAATCTTTTCACCATTCTTGGACTAGTTTATAGTGGTGTTCATTGATGATATTCTGGTTTACTCGAGGAGCATAGAAGAGCATGCAGAACACTTGAAGATCGCACTGCAGACATTGAGGCAAGAAAGATTGTATGCAAAGATGAGCAAGTGCGAGTTTTGGCTTGAAGAAGTGAAGTTTTGGGGGCATGTCGTGTCCGGAGACGGAATCGCCGTTGATCCCGAAAAGACAGCAGCAGTTTGAGATTGGCCGATTCCGAAGAACGTAGCAGAGATCAGAAGCTTTCTTAGACTTGCCGGGTATTACAGAAGGTTCGTGGAGAATTTTGCTCGTTTGGCTGAGCCTTTGACCAAGCTTACGCGGAAGGAAGTACAGTTCGTATGGACGGATAAATGTGCGTCAGATTTTGAGGCATTGAAGCAGAGATTGATAACCGCTCCTATTTTAACCGTGCCAGACAGTTCCGGAGGATTGGTGATTCACAGCGACACGTCTGGGAAAGGATTGGGATGTGTTTTGATGCAGCATGGGAAGGTTATAGCTTACGCATTGAGACAGTTGAAGACCCATGAGAAGAATTACCCAACTCATGATTTGGAGCTAGCAGCTGTAATTTTCGCTTTGAAGATTTGGAGGCACTACTTGTTGGGTGAAAGGGTCAAAGTATTCACCGATCACAAATGCCTGAAGTATGTGTTCACATAAAAGGAGCTTAATATGAGGCAGCGTAGATGGTTGGAGCTGATGGCTGACTACGATCTTGATCTTAAATACCATCCGGGGAAAGTTAATTTTGTGTCGGATGCGCTTAGTCGGTTGTCAGCAATTCGAATTTTGACTGCACAGAAGGAACTTATCGAAGACCTTCGGAGATTCGAGTTGGAGATCGTGCTACCGCATTCTTCGGGACAGTTGATGCAGCGGTAAGTACAGTCATCGTTGATCGAGAATATTAAAGCAGCGCAGTTACAAGACCCTAGATTGCAAAAGTTTCGAGAACAGGTTGAAGCTGGACTTCGAACGGACTTGTTGATCCATGAAGATGGTTCGTTGCGATATGGTAGCCGTTTGTGTGTGCCAAAAGGAGATATTCGCGAAGAAGTTATGAAGGAGGCGCACAGTTCCGCATATTCCGTACATCCAGGAGGCACGAAGATATACCGAGATCTACGACAGCATTTCTGGTAGGAAGGCATGAAACGGGAGATTGCCCGCTTTGTAGCGAAGTGCTTGGTGTGTCAGCAAGTTAAGGCTGAACATCAAAGGGTTGATGGTTTATTGCAACCACTTCTGATTCCTCAATGGAAGTGGGAACATATAACCATGGGTTTCGTGACGGCTTTACAGCGGAGCCTAAAGGGCAACAATGCTGTTTGGGTGATTGTTGATCGATTGACCAAGGCAGCTCATTTCATACCATTTCGAGTTGGTCAGTCGACGGAAACGTTAGCAGAACGGTACATGCAGGAGATTGTGAGATTACATGGAGTACCTGTGAGCATCGTGTCCATCCATGACACCCGTTTCTTATCACACTTCTGGAGGAGCTTACAGGAAAGTTTGGGGACTCGATTGAAATTTAGCACAGCTTATCATCCTCAGACAGATGGCCAGTCAGAGAGAACGATCCAAACTCTTGAAGAAATATTGAGAGCTTGCATGTTAGACTTCAAGGGTTCATGGGAGGATCATCTACACTTGGTGGAGTTTTCTTACAATAACAGTTTTCAGGCGACTATTCAGATGGCTCCATTCGAAGCATTATATGGCCGCAAGTGTCATTCACCTGTTTGTTGGGACGATGTTGGAGAATGAAGATTGTTGGGACCGGATTTGATCGTGCAAACAGTGGAGAAAGTTAATACTATCCGGAATCATATGAAGGCAGCACAAGATCAGCAGAAGAGTTGGGCCGATACATCGAGAAGACCTCTAGAGTTCACGGTTGGTGATCTTGTGTTCTTGAAGATATCACCGACTAGAGGAGTGATTCGTTTTGGGAGTCAAGGAAAGCTTAGTCCTCGATTTGTTGGGCCTTTCGAGATTTTGGAACGTATTGGAGAAGTGGCGTATCGATTGGCTTTACCGCAATCTTTGGCGAATGTTCATGACGTGTTTCATATATCTCAACTCCGTAAGTATGTTCGAGATGAAACACACGTGCTTGATCATTCGGAGCTGACTGTACGAGAAGATTTAACCTTTGAGAAACGACCGATGTCGATTATGGATCGAAGGGAAAAGGTTCTTAAGAACAAGGTTATCCCTCTCGTACTTGTTTCTTGGGGAAATCGCTCGCATGGAGAATCGACTTGGGAACGAGAAGACGAAATCCGACAGAAGTTTCCACACCTATTCTTGTAGTTTCTTGATTGTTTATCCTTTCTTTTTCTTGGACTTTCGAGGACGAAATTCTTTTTGTAGTTGGGTATAATGTAACAACCTAGTTCATTTATACCTATTCCAGTTCTCGTATTTCCTTAATTGTGGTATTTTCCTGATTTATCGTGTTTTGGGTGCGAATAGTATTTTACATTTTACATTGCATTCGACCCGACCTGTTTGCTTGAACTTGTTTGATTCATATTTATGAATTATCTTGACTTGTTACCTAGACATGTGCATTTTCATGAATACTGCATACTGGCATTTTATCTGGCATTACATCTTTTACCATATAACATTTTAAGTCACGTAAAATATTTTAAAAATACTTAACATGACCTGCATGATACCCCTAACCCCGTGGTAACATCCACGCTTTTTGTTCTCGTCCCGTTCAGCGAAACGGACGTGTTTGGATGGCTACGCGCACGTACGTGCATCCGTTCTTGGGGGTATGCATTTTCGTTACCCGAGCTTTCATTTTGAAATTTGGACGTCGCATATATTTTTCATATTTTAAATCTGAATTTTTAGACCTGACCCGGACGTGTTTTGGAATATTTTTGTATCCCGCCAAAATTCAAATTTTATTAAATTTAATATCTTTATTTTTCTTTAAAATCCACGTTTAAATTTAATTAACAAACAAAATCTTTTCCAATTTATAATCCTAACTTTTTTACCCAACTCAGATCTCTCTCCCTCTGACGCTGGCCCCCACATCTCTCTTTCTCTCACCTTCGCGCAGATCATTCTCTCTCTCTCTCTCCCTTTCTCTCTGTGTCTCTTTCTCTCTCCCCCACTAAAATACAATTTTCTTTCTCCTCCTCTCTCTCTCCTCTCGCTCTCGCTCTATCTCTCTCCTCTCGCCTCACTTTCTCTCTCCTCTCGCGGTAGCCAGAATCCCATCACCGCCCCGAAGCTTACGCTCACCTCCCTTCTTCACGTTTCTTCTTCTCTCCTTATTTAAACCCCCAAGCTCCTTCCTCGTCAACCCATCCTCACACCTCAAACCCTAACCCTAATCTCCTCAGCACCCTCAACCGAGCCTCCTCCTCCTCGCATACCCTTCATCTCTTCCTCCTCGCCATTACCTTCTTCTTCTTTTGTTTTCCCGAGCCCACACCTGCACCCTCAAACCCCAACTGAACCCATCGCCGGCGATCCTTCGTCGTCGCCATTCGCACCACCATCACCCTTCTTATCCCCTGCACACTCCAACACCCCAACCATCTCCTCTTCTTCTCTTTTTCTCCATTCCCTGCAAAACACCGAGCCCAAACCCTAACTCTTCAAAACCAAACCCTAGATCGCCGGAGCTCCGTTCGTCGCTGTTGACACCTTCACACCTTCCCTCTGCAACCACAGAACGCAACCACAGTGAGCAATCCCTTTCTCCTCATCTTCTTCTCCTCTCTTTCTTTTTCCCTTTTCTTTACTTTCTTGATTTCTGTAGTTCGCCGGAGCCGGGATCGACGCCGACGATCAAGACGACGTACCTTACCTGCGTGATCACCCTCGTGCTTTTCTTGGACCCGTTCCGTGTGTCGTGCGCACGTCGCGACTTTTCGCCGGCGTAGGACGTACCGTACATATCCGTTTCACGTTCCGTCTAAGCAAGTTTATCTTGCTACATGCTACACTACGTTTTATACATCTATTTTAATAATTATAATACTGGAATTCTAAATCATGCATCCCAAGTTCTCGTTTTATAGTTTTCCGACATCCGTACATATTATTTTACATCTAGCGCATGCAAACCTATCTTGTTACATACTATATTACAATATACTGCACCCAATGGAATACTTACATCACATATTGCTTAGTTGTACATCCCACATTACCATTTTACAGTTTTACTGATTTCGAATACCCGTCTGCATCCATCTCATTTAAAATATATATAACTGCATCCATAGATCACATTAATACAAAACACTGTGATATTAACACTCCATGTTTAATAAAGTGCATCCTAATTAGTATTGGAACTATAAATGTAACCCCAATCGATAATTGTGCATCCATATCATTGATTTTATATCAATTTGCATACCATGTCACATCATATCATTTCATTGTTATAGTAGTACTCCATACTGGATTTTGTGCACCCATACTTATTACAGTTTGATCATGAGCACCCACTTAATACATATATACTACTTCCATGATCTGATACACCATTACTTGACCTAACTTGATACTTGTACACTACTTGACATGACCTGATATATTCCTACTTGACTTGTTACCTGATCCTGTTTCTAATGCCAACAATCCCGACATGTTGTCCCGATGGACATATCCTGTTGTCTATTTTAGACAAACCTGTTCCTGCTAGATTCCTGTGCTAGCATTAGTCTCATATTTATCAATACTTGACTTGAATACATAACTTGGGGGTATGGGGAAATCAATGATGAAACCTGACTTGTAACTCGACAGTTCGATGCCTTTACTGATCAGTCTTACGGGTTAGGCCAGCCCCGGGATGCTGCTGCTGACATCATTCGTCTCTACATACTACCTTTTTCTGCCTGGCGGCACGTCTCGGATTCAGCCCGAGAGTCTTTGACTGTGGCCGCAGGCACGCACGGGATACTATTGAGTTATATCGACGATTCATTAAATTGATTTCAAGGACTTGAGAGTAGTTAACCCAGTAGACCAGTTTAGATTACTCACTGCATGTCACTTGTGCCTTTACCTTTCACTGCCCTTATTTATGTTACTGTTATACCTTATTTACCCTTCATACTCGTACCTGCATGTCTTACTACTCCTTGATTTTTTTATTATTGTTTGATATTATGACGCACTGACGTCTGGGTTTTGCATGGCCCGGATCCTTTACCTTTGCTGCAGGCCGAGCAGGAGCATTTCAGTGAACAGGCCGAGCAGTGAGGACCTGTATTAGTTTAGTTTCAGTTCCGTTCAGTATTATTTTATTCCTGATGTGAGCCCGTATTTGGGATGTACATTCCAGATTATTATTGTTTATTGGATCTTTTTCTTCCGCATTATTTTTATTCTTGACTCGTTATTCTGGCTCATAGACATGTATTAGATAGTTGTTTATTATTTTTTACTGTTCTTGATATCTCTACAGCCGTAATGTGACTGTGGATGGATATTTCCTATCCACAGGTAGAATGGTTGGCTCTATCACATACTTATCTTAGCGCACTCTAGGAAGCGGGGCGTGACACCACTCGTGATTGCTTGCTGAAAACTGGTAGGGCCATCATCATCCATGATGCAATCTTCTCCATCACCATTAATGAGAAAACCGTAGTATCTCTCCGGTGGACGAGAAGTCCTACCATATCTACGGAGTGGCTGAGGTTCATAAGATTCTGTTGCAACATCAAGTTCAACCAACTCGTTATTTATAACTTGTGTCTCTAGAACCTCTTCTAGATCTACCACATTGCCATTAGTATCATTTGGCATAATCTCATTTTCTAAAAATATGGCATGTTGAGAAACAAATAACTTTTGTTCCTCCTTGTGGTAGAAAAGATATACAAACGAATGTTTTGGATATCCCACAAATATACACTTGACCGATCGTGTCTCGAGTTTGTTTGGATTCTGCTTTTTAACAAAAGCCGGACAACCCCAAATCTTAACTCGTTTAAGAGATGGTCTCTTCCAATACCATATTTCATATGGAGTGGTAGACACGGTCTTGGTTGGAACTTTGTTCAACAGAAAAGCTGCAGTCTCCAATGCATGCCCTCAGAAGGAGTGGTAACTCAGCATCACTCATCATGGATCGTACCATATAAAATAGGGTATGATTCCGTCGCTCTGACACACCGTTGTGCTGTGGTGTGTAAGGGGGAGTGAGCTGAGAGAGAATCACATTCTCTTTTAGGAAGTTTGAAAACTCTGTACTAAGATACTCTCCAACTTGATCTGATCGAATTATTTTGATGCTTATTCCTGTTTTTTATTCTACTTCAAGTTTGTACTTCTTTGAATTTCTCAAAAGCTTCAGAATTATGCTTTAATAAAAACACATGACCGAATCTTGAGAAATCATCAGTAAAAGTTATGAAGTAAGAAAAACCGCCTCTCGCATGTGTAGACATTGGCCTACATACATCACTATGTATGAGGCCCAAGAGCTCTGTAGCTCTTTGTCATGACCTGAAAATATTGTTCGTGACAGGCATTAAACCACGCTACGTCTAAAGGCGTAACGTAATTCAAGTAAGCCGAAACCCAGAAATCTAAACCTTTCTAAGAAAATAAAATAAGTGAAGTTTCGAAATAAAGGTATGATGAAATCAAATGTTTTCTTAAATGCATAGATAAAGGAACATGAAAAATGCAAGTGGGTTTACTAGTTGAAAAACATGTTTCGTCTTTTAAAAATTTGGGCAGCACCTCCATTGTATATTTTGATCCAAAACCACAATACATAAAAATGATAAAGGCATCCCCAAACGGGAGCTAGCTCTTCGCCAAATGGTGGATTCATAACCACACAAGTAACAAAACAAGTAGACAACGCCTAACGGCGAAGACCAACACAAAAGGTAATGAATAAAGCAAGACATCAACCCAATAAGCGAACATAAAACACATCGCTCAAATATTAGTTTTGATTGATGGAGTTGACTAGATACAATAAGAATGATAAATACAAAAGTGGTACGATCCAACATGTACCACCTACCAAAGCAAGTCACCCGAATGCAAGCTGGGTGCCAACAATGCCGCTACCGATCAATGCGGTCAACCTGCAAGAACTGTGGCACAACGGGGGTGAGTTGCCAACTCGTGAGTAGAAAACGTCAACAGGTAGAAATCGAATAAACAACGATTCCTAGGTCAACTATATCATGAAGGTAATACTATGATATTTAGGGTGACCGTATGTGTAAATACATGCCAACAATATAGTGATGCCTATAAGCATGTGGATCTCGTCCACTCGAAACATCATAAAGCATATGCAAGTAAATATATGAGGATATCAAAGAATGTGTGTCTATCAATGACATACCAAATTATGGAACCTGAGTGTCCAACACTGACACTCGAAACATCATGAAACCCGTGTCCAGCATCGACACGTAAATCCTCATATCTCAGGCGCCGCATCCTCATATCGGCCCTCATATCCATCTCACTACTTCGGTCGGCATCCTCCGGATAATCGCCGAGTCCAAATACTATCATCGGTAGGTAGAGCTCCCCTGCCAGGCTCAACGCCATCATCCGCGACCATCTTGCCCCGGGGTACCGCACCGGGTCCACCATGCATCCGCAGAAGGTTCCTCCTCCTCCTCAAATCGGGTGTATGATATCACTCAAGAGCCGAGAAAACTCATGGTGGACACCTCTCAAAACATATCACAAGAAAACCAAAATTTTCCATCTTTAAAATGATAATAAGTTTATAAAATCTTTGCGGTTTCTCCAAATCCATAAATCTCATGGAAACAGCATATCTCAATGTGTAAAATCGTAAAGCATGATGTACGCGACATATAACAGAAATGTAAGCATATCCGTATATAATGCAACATGGAACAGAAATATGCACTATTCAAGGGAAAACCGCTCTTTTAAATGAATCCAGTTTAAAAATATATCCGGCTGTTCCCCATTTCTCCAAAGTCGAATGCAACATCGTATAAAGGTATATATGTAACTATAGTAAGTAAATTGTGCAAGGAGTCATATCATGATGCAGCAATTCTACTGTGTACTGACATGACAATTATCGATGATGAAGTGTGTGAGCCGGCCGATCTGTGTAAGTGTGACATATGCATTATCGATAATGGTGTAGGTGTACTAGCACAGGTATATGAAATGAAATGGGAATGACATGAACGTAGCATAAAGTAAATCGGCAGCTAAATGCTATAAGGTATACGTATCTAACATGACCGAGTTGGTGAATCTATCAATCGCCATCCTCTAGTCAAGGTATGGATCAATCATCAGTTAAACTCATCGCGTACGGTAAATCATCGTACGACGTCATTAAACAATTTGGGATCCTAACGACCTATATGACAATGGGGGTACGGACCTAACGTCTCGTACGGCCTATCACTCATGATTCACAACATTTTATATCCCTATATGCCCATGTCCCCGATCACATCCATAACAATCTCATATCAGGGGACCGACAAAGGTATCAATCCTCTTTTATCGACTCGCATCCGTATACCGACATATTAATCCAGTCGTCATATCACGTCGTATATTCTTTTCATCATATTAAGTCATCTTACATCAAGTCAATTTTATATATATGTATTCTACCTTATACATCAAATGACCGACTACTCTAAACTCATACTTATTCTAGTGCAACTACACATCTATAATTCGTGATTCACATTCACTTTTCATATCCCTAAACCTTTCATCTCATATCCCAATATATATATATATATATATATATATATATATATCCAATCACTCGTATCATCTCTATCATATCATGTCACACTAACCCTAAGCTATAACCTTTGTTGTAGTATATCCTTGCTCCTACTGATTCTTTAAACATATCCTATGTTCTTAATCTAGGTTTCTACGACTGTATCCTATATATCGATTTCCATTTATAAATTTGCGGGGGTGCTATATGCCATCCACCCGACTTCCCTCGTAGATATAGATCTACTCACCTTGATCCTTGCTCGCCAAAGTCGATGACGCCACGCTCCGTCGCCTCGGAATCCATGCCAAGGTACCTAAAATAATACACAATCAAAATTTCTATTAACATCAAATCCGGAAAACTAATATTGCACACGGTGCGCTCATAGGTTAGAACATATAGCCTACGCATGCAAAACAATCAAACAACCCTTGTTGTTGACGTACAAACGCCCAACAACCAAATACAATATCAATATTAAAACCCAAGTTCATAAATCGCAAATACCAAATGCAGCAACAAAGGAAATCACTCCCAGATTTCACCCTAGGCCAAACTAGGGAATTTTGCATATAGGGTTGCTCTAGATATCACCTAAGGGACTCACAAACCAAAAATCACCAATTTCCCCTCTAATGTGGCCGCAATTTGTGGCCCCAAAGAATAAATTTGCGGCTAGATAATGAGGGTAGGGGCTTAGGTTTCAGGGGGTGATTCATGGTTGCCTGCACGTCTCACTGTCAAGGGGACTTATTTTGTAATGGTCTCGGGTCATCCTAGATTCCCATATACCATCACAATCTATCATAAATCCAATGTCGGGAAATCCTAATTCCGTGTTTTGGGTTCTATTATCAGTTATAGGTCAGTAAAAACACCACCAGGGTCTTGTAGATACCCACTACAGATCATGATCCCACACAAACACTCAAACCCTTCTCTTAGATTTTCTAAACATCACAAATCTAATAAGTTTAACTCTAAACTAAGCTAGGATGCGAGGATACTTAAAATTAAACTAAGTAAAAGGAATTATACCTGATGAATGCAACTCAAGAAAAACCCTAGCTCTCCAAAGTCTTCAAAATCCAACTTTTCTTGGTCCAATGTGTTGAGGAGGAGATGGGGATCATTTTTAATGAAGAGGTGGTAAGGTTTTGATGAAGATTTGGAGATGAAATCTTGGGGTAGAGGTGGAGGAAGATGAGGAGGAAGGAGATGAGGAACAAATGGAGAAAATAATGGGGGGTGAGGATAGATGGCAGCCCTCTCTCTCACTCACTCTCTTATTCTTACCCTTTCTTTCAATTATTTACCCTTTTACCCTTTTCTCATTTTCTTTTCTTTTTATTTTTAAAACCAAATCACTTAATACTCCAAAAACAACACAAGAACACAACATGTAACCAAAATGTAATATGACATGGTGCACTAACCATGGAAAACTGTAGAAACACGGATTTGGCTTAATCGCGATTAGTAGTGCACCAATCGAGTTTTTATTTAAACTGCATATAATAAATTTTAAAAATGCCAAATCCGATAAATATATTTTTAAATGAATAAATCATTTTAATCTTCAATTATTTCACAATTATTTGTATATATTTATACCATTTTACGAAAACCCCAATTTCGCAAATCGGGTAGTTTTCGCGAAATATATTATTTTAATATTAAATTCCAAAAATAATATTTTATATTTTCTGAAATGTTACAATCTTCCCCCCTTAAATAAATTTGGTCCCCGAATTTAAATTTAAACCCCCAAATAATAAAACATTTCAAAATTCAATTCAATCAACGGGGCTCCAAAATCACGGAAGCTATAGAAATACCACAGCGCATCAAGTGCGCATGAAAACGAGTATAAAACTCAAAATCGAATTCCGTCAAGCATCATGCAAATCATCAGATTTGCACGCATATCATCGGAGTTACAATGGAGATACAGATCTCGAAATCTACTACTGAAATCCAATATACACTAGTCAAATGCTATAATAAGTATATAGCACGCATCCTTGGAAAAATCGTAAAACTAAATAAAACACATGCAAAATCTTTTCAGAATTGTCGTGTGATGCGTAACTCACGGCAAGAAGGGGCGGACACTCCTCTGTAAAGTAGTAAATATACCTATATATGTTTTTGCTCAAATTATACGTTCCGCCGTTTTTAACACATCCCAAAAGGTTTTGTTTTGTAATTTTTCGTGTCGCTCGCGTACACGTTAAAAAAATAGCGTGACTATAGCTCCTTTTTGAAAACCTCTGGTTAAACTTTTTAATGCTGCAAAGTACTCAGGTACTGTCATCAGATCAGTCCTGTTTGGCTACTACACAATATAGGGCCCAACATGAAAACAAAATTCTTAAAAGCAAAATCAGCCTCGAAAGGCGTATCCAACAATCACATGAGTCTGGTGCGCATGGAAATCAAATCCAAATACATGTGCCACAATATGAAAAAAAGCAAAACTAAGTGCAACAGGTGTGCACGAAAGCATCTGTTCAGTGCAACGGGTGTGCACGACAACAACATCTGATGCAACAAATGCACAAAATACAAGTCTGGTGTAACAGTTGCACAAATACAAATCTGGTGCATTAAATACACAAAATACAAATCTGGGTATATCCAATGCACGAAAAACCAATCAATAACTCAATTAAGTAAAAAAACAACACCGAGTGTACCAAGGTGCATAAAATCCAAAGATAGGTGCAACTATGTGCACAAAATCCGTATCAATGCACTGCGAGCACATGTAAGCTATACCGAGTGCAAAAATCAAATCGAGTGCGTACCACATGCATAAAATCAAAGCAACTGTATGAAATCCACGAAATCATAAACATATGCAGCCAATGCACAAAATCAATATCAAGTGCAATAGATATGCACAAATCATAAACCAACACAACGGTGTATAAAAAACATATATCAAGTGCAATAACTATGCACGAAAATGTAAATGCCCAGTGGTGCAGCCATGGTGCACGAAATCAATATCATGAAACTCGGTCATCAAAACTCAAATCCAATTGATATATAAGCGTGATACTCGGATCACAAATGCAAATCGCAATAAATGACATTGATGTACACCTCCTACAATGTCGAAAAAAATGTCGGTGCGCCCAAAACTGGCAGAGCAAGAACATCCGCTTTCCCCATGCTCACGGTCTGGCGTCCTCTGTCTCTGGGTCCTCATTTCTCTGTGGATTACCAATCTCTCAATCCATCGGCCCATCGGTCCGGTCCGGTATGCTAACGGAAACGATTCCGCTCTGGCACTTCTCTGGTCACCTCTTGGCCAATTAGTATGACCACTCATAAAGCAGCATGTCACTAGCGTCGGCCTCTGGTCTTCTGAATACACGTGACGCAACAGATCCTGGGTGCAAATCTTATCGCAGCAGTGTCCTGGAAGGAACCTGCTCAGGGTCTCTTCCGATCTTGCCCATGCCGAACTATACGGAGGCTGGTACTCTTACAAAATATTTTCTCGCTTTCTGGACATCTGCGTTCTCAGCATAGCTTTTCCTCGGGAACTAGTTATATCTCACGCCTCTATATACATATCAGATCTCTAATCTCAACGGGGAGCAACAACAGCTCGTTGACATCTTTCATAAACCTCTCGTTCCACTCGTCTTTATTATCGTCTGCTTCGACGTCGCGTCATGCTATTTGCGTACTGCAATTGTCTCGGCTACAGTCAATCCGGAATCTCTTACACGGACTCGAGATCTCGAACTCGGTATCTTCATCACTCTGTAGAAGATCTCTAACCGAACACGTCCTCAAGAACTCGTCCATACCATCGAAGGAATACTCTATGTTCGTCCGTACTCGATTAACTCACAACGCATCTGGGTAAGGTCCTCTATCTGAATCTGGTCGACTTAATGGTCTCCTATCACATGATATTCGGACGACGTTAAACTTTTCGATCGATTCATCAAGTCCCCTAATTCCCCGAGAGATCAACACTTGAGCATAATTTAATGATATCCAGTACATGCCACAGTACCTATGGACCAGCCGTAGAAGGGCAAACCCAAGCCTCACTGATGGCATCGCGGAACTGCCGCAAACCCTAAAGTTCAAAAGCGATTCCATGGTCATCATGTCGAGTTAGGGTTTCATTCTTCTAGAAGGTCCTCCATATTACTTGCATGTTCCCCCGAATACCTTAAACTTGGAAAAATGGGTTTCTGACATTCGTTCAAACAATTTAACTTCACCTAGACAACATGTGAATACTCTTCGTCTCTCAACTCAAGGTAGACTAGCTATCATCTGTCGCAGCTCTTTCTGAAAGCTCCAGCGATCTCAGCTCGTAAAGTATGGAGGCGACATCCTATTAATCTCAACAACAGTTGGGTCATCTGTCTGCACGGTAGACGACATCACAATCTTTGAGGTATGCTGTACATCAACAGTCCTCTCACAACTGGCAGCCTCTATCAACGGCCCGATCATACGGTGCAAAACCGAACACTCGCCTCAAACGAGAATTCACAACACCAATACAAAATTGAGACGTTCTCGTGTCACCAGAAAACACGATGGTCAGTTCTCGTCCCTGACGAGCTCGCCCAGACCGCAACACTAACAGCAGCTCAATCTGTGCTCAAACTATGGTGATAGGAACCTTAAGCATGTATCGATGAAACCATATCAATGGAATGAAAGCAATCAACGGATCCAGAATGGATACATGATCATAAAGAGGAACGGAATCAATAAGAGTATGATCATGGAAACAAATAGAATCAAAGATCTCAAAATATGTACATCCTAAGGTTTCTTAAATGGAGTATCATATCGTAAATATGCCGCGGAACATACGTACGGTACGTCACTATACTCAAGCTACCCACTCCATCAATCAGGATCAGCCTATGTAATGAAAGTTTGGGTCTAATATCCCACTGTCCAAGTCTAAGTTCTGTAAGGTCAAGCCTAGGTTCCGAAATATTTACGCCCCAGAGTCCACATAGTCAAACCTAAACTCGAACAAAGGTTAAACCTAGTGCTCTGATACCAACTTTGTCACGACCCGAAAATATTGTTCGCGACAAGCACTTAAACCACGTTACGTCTAAAGGCGTAACGTAATTCAAGTAAGCCGAAACCCAGAAATCTAAACCTTTTTAAGAAAATAAAAGAGGCGAAGTTTCGAAATAAAGGTATGATGAAATCAAATGTTTTCTTAAATGCATAGATAAAGGAACATGAAAAATGCAAGTGGGTTTACTAGTTGAAAAATATGTTTCGTCTTTTAAAAATTTGGACAGCACCTCCTTTGTATATTTTGATCCAAAACCACAATACATAAAAATGATAAAGGCATCCCCAAACGGGAGCTAGCTCTTCGCCAAACGGCAGATTCACAACCACGCAAGTAATAAAACAAGTATACGACGCCCAACAGCGAAGACCAACACAAAAAGTAATGAATAAAGCAAGACATCAACCCAATAAACGAACATAAAACCCATCGCTCAAATCTCGCAACTACAAGTCTCACTAAGTCTTACTATTTATACAAATATTAGTTTTGATTGATGGAGTTGACTAGATACAATAAGAATGATAAATACAAAAGTGGTACGATCCAACATGTACCACCTACCAAAGCAAGTCACCCGAATACAAGCTGGGTGCCAACGATGCCGCTACCGATCCATGCGGTCAACCTGCAAGAATTGTGGCACAACGGGAGTGAGTTGCCAACTCGTGAGTAGAAAACATCAACAGGTAGAAATCGAATAAACAATGATTCCTAGGTCAACTATATCATGAAGGTAATACTATGATATTTAGGGTGACCGTATGTGTAAATATGTGCCAACAATATAGTGATGCATGTAAGCATGTGGATCACGTCCACTCGAAACATCATAAAGCATACGCATGTAAATATATGAGGATATTAAAGAATGTGTGTCTATCAATGACATACAAAATCATGGAACCTGAGTGTCCAACACCGACACTCGAAACATCATGAAACCCGTGTCCAGCATTGACACGTAAATCCTCATATCTCAAGCGTCGCATCCTCAGATCGGCCCTCATATCCATCTCACTACTCCGGTCGGTATCTTCCGGATAACCGCCGAGTCCAAATACTATCACCGGTAGGTAGTGCTCTCCTGCCAGGCTCAACGCCATCATCTGCGACCATCTTGTCCCGGGGTACCACACCGGGTCCACCATGCACCCGTAGACGGTTCCTCCTCCTCCTCAAATCGGGTGCATGATATCGCCCAAGAGCCGAGAAAACTCATGGTGGACACCTCTCAAAACATATCACGAGAAAACCGCAATTTTCCATCTTTAAAATGATAATATGTTCATAAAATCTTTGCAGTTTCTCCATATCCAGAAATATCATGGAAACAGCATATCTCAATGCATAAAATCGTAAAGCATGATGTATGCGACATATAACAGAAATGTAAGCATATCCGTATATAATGCAACATGGAACAGAAATATGCACATATCAAGGGAAAACCGCTCTTTTAAATGAATCCAGTTTTAAAAATATATCCTGCGGTTCCCATTTCTCCAAAATCGAATGCAACATCGTATAAAGGTGTATATGTAACTATAGCAAGTAAATTGTGCAAGGAGTCATATCATGATGCAGCAATTCTACTGTGTAGTGACATAGCAATTATTGATGATAAAGTGTGTGAGCCGGCCAATCTGTGTAAGTGTGACATACGCATCATCGATAATGGTGTAGGTGTACTAGCACAGGTATATGAAATGCAATGGGAATGACATGAATGTAGCATAAAGTAAATCGGCAGCTAATGCTATAAGGTATACGTATATAACATGACCGAGTCGGTGAATCTATCAATCGGCATCCTCTAGTCAAGGTATGGATCAATCATTAGTTAAACTCATCGCGTACGGTAAATTATCGTACGGCGTCATTAAACAATTTGGAATCCTAACGACCTATATGACAATGGGGGTACGGACCTAACGTCTCGTACGGCTTATCACTCATGATTCACAACATTTTATATCCCTATATGCCCATGTCCCCGGTCACATCCATAACAATCTCATATCAGGGGACCGGTAAAGGTATCAATCCTCTCTTATCGACTCGCATCCATATACCGACATATCAATCCAGTCGTCATATCACGTCGTATATTCTTTTCATCACATTAAGTCATCTTACATCAATTCAATTTTATATATATGTATTCTACCTTATACATCAAATGACCGACTACTCTAAATTCATACTTATTCTCGTGCAACTACATATCTATAATTCGTGATTCACATTCACATTTTATATCCCTAAAACTTTCATCTCATATCCCAATATATATATATATATATATATATATATATATATATATATATATATATATATATATATCCAATCACTCGTATCATCTCTATCATATCATGTCGCACTAAACCTAAACTACAACCTTAGTTGTAGTATATCCTGGCTCCTACTGATTCTTTAACTATATCCTATGTTCCTAATCTAGGTTTCTACGACTGTATCCTATAGATCGATTTCCATTTATAAATTTGCGGGGGTGCTATACGCCATCCACCCGACTTCCCCCGTAGATATAGATCTACTCACCTTGATCCTTGCTCGCCGAAGTCGATGACGCCACGCTCTGTCGCCTCGGAATCCACACGAAGGTACCTACAATAATAGACAATCGAAATCGCTATTAACAACAAGTCCCGAAAATCAATACGGCACACAGTGCGCTCATAGGTTAGAACCTGTAGCCTGCGCCAGCAAAATAATCAAACAACCCTTGTTGTTGACGTACAAATGCCCAACAACAAAATACAATATCAATATTAAAACCCAAGTTCATAAATTGCAAATACCAAATGCAGCAACGAAGGAAATCACTCCCAGATTTCACCTTAGGCCAAACTTGGGAATTTTACATATAGCTAGGGTTGCTCTAGATATCACCTAAGGGGCTCACCAACCAAAAATCACCAATTTCCCCTATGTTGTGGCCGCAATTTGCGGCCACAAAGAATAAATTTGCGGCCAGATAATGAGGGTAGGGGCTTAGGTTTCAGGGGGTGATTCATGGTTTCCTGCACGTCTCACTGTCAAGGGAACTTATTTTGTAATGGTCTCGGGTCATCCCAGATTCTCATATACCGTCATAATCTATCACAAATCCGACGTCGGGAAATCTTAAGTCCGTGTTTTGGGTTCTATTCTCTGTTCTAGGTCAGTAAAAACACCACTAGTGTTTTGTAAATACCCACTACAGATCATGATCACACACAAACACTCAAACCCTTCTCTTAGATTTTCCAAACATCACAAATCTAACAAGTTTAACTCTAAACTAAGCTAAGATGCTAGAAAACTTAAAACTAAATTAAGTGAAAGGAATTATACCTCATGGATGCAACTCAAGAAAAACCCTAGCTCTCCAAAGTCTTCAAAATCCAACTTTTCTTGGTCCAATGTGTTGAGGAGGAGGTGGGGATCATTTTTAATAAAGAGGTGGTAAGGTTTTGATGAAGATTTGGAGATGAAATCTTGGGATAGAGGTGGAGGAAGATGAGGAGGAAGGAGATGAGAAACAAATGGAGAAAACAATAGAGGGGTGAGGATAGATGGAAGCCCTCTCTCTCACTCTCTTATTCTCACCCTCTCTCTCAATTATTTACTCTTTTACCTTTTTCTTATTTTCTTTTCTTTTTATTTTTAAAACCAAATCATATAATACTCCAAAACAACAAAAGAACACAACATGTAATCAAAATGTAACATGACATGGTGCACTAGCCATGGAAAACTGTAGAAAGACGGATTTGGCTTAATCGCGATTAGTAGTGCACCAATCGGGTTTTTATTTAAACCGCATATAATAAATTTTAAAAATGCCATATCTGATAAATATATTTTTAAATGAATAAATTATTTTAATCTTCAATTATTTCATAATTATTGGTATATATTTATACCATTTTACGAAAACCCCAATTTCGCAAATCGGGTAGTTTTCGCGAAATATATTATTTTAATATTAAATTTCAAAAATAATATTTTATATTTTATGAAATGTTACACTCTTTCTCCGTGTCCAATAAACGGAGTTTTGGTTATTTTCCCTTTGATACAAGACTGACAAGTCGCATAAGATTTATATTCAAAAGGATTTAAATATCCATCTTTATGAACCTTATTTAGTCTTGTTTCATTAATATGACTAAGTCTACAATGCCAAAGAAAAGCTTCATTTATATCTGAAAATTTTCTTTTATTTTTGTGGTGTATGTTGAAAATTGTGTGTTGATTTAGGACATATATCCCATTATTAAGTGTACCAGAACCAATCAACTCTTGATTTAGTTTAATGTTCATAACATTATGCTGCAATACAAAATGATATCCTTCATTGTTTAAAAAGGAAACGGATATTATATTACAAATCATGCTAGGTACAAAATAACATGGGTTCAAAACCAATATACAATCCGACGGCAACCCTAGGTGATACTCTCCCACCAAAACTGCACGTACATTGAAACCATTTCCAACTCGGAGAGTATGATCACCGGTCTTCAAAACTCTGCTATTTCTAAAGCCCTGCATATAATTTCAGATATGAGAACCCGAACTGGTATCCAATACCCAGGAAGAAGAGTTTATAGAAAAACAATTTTCAGTTATGAACACGCCTGAAGCAGAAGCATCACCATGCTTCCTTTTCTTGGGATCAAGGTATTCAGTACAGTTCCGCTTCCAGTGCCCCGTCTTCTTGCAGTAAAAACAATCCCCTTTTACCGACTTCTCAACCTTGGATTTGTCTCTCCCTTGTGTCTTCTTGATTCCATCTCTCGGTTTGGTGGATTTCTTCTTATTCCTTCCCTTGGCCTTGGCTTTTGGGATGGAAGAGGAAGATTGTCCAACAATCAGAGAGGGAGACTTCTCTTTAAGCGTGATCTCCACACTTCTCACCATATTGAGAAGTTCGGGTAGTGACTTCTCCATGTTATGCATGTTGAAGTTCACTATGAATGGAGCAAAGGCAGAGGGAAGAGACTGTAGAATAATATCAACATATTGCTCGTTCTCCATTGTCCATCCGAGGCCCTCAAGCTCTTCAATAAGAGCTATCATCTTCAAAACATGATCTCCTACCGGTGTGCCAGGAACCATCCGCATCTGAAACAGCTTTCGAGACGCTTCATATTGTAGGATACGAGATTGCTCCCCATACAACTTTTTTTATGGAGAAAGATGGATGGAACATCCATCTGCTCGTGCTGCTTTTGATGTGTATTGTCCATCGATGCAAGCGCGATGCATTTGGCAGTAGCACAATCAATATCCCACGTTTTACAGGTCTCCTTATCCACAACAGAAGATTCAGGGGCTGGGCTGGGCGGGGCTGGGGTAGTAAGGACATATGATACTTTATCATATGTGAGAGCAATGTTAATGTTCCTCAGCCAGTCTTTATAGTTTGGCCCAGTTAGCTTATTTTTCTCTAATAGTAGCTTAAGTCCAGTCATGGTTATCTACCATTAGGAGAGAGAAAAGAATACACTCAGCGAAAGCTCTTGCAAAGATCAGATTGGTTATTATCTTATCTAATCGATGTCTCCCACTGCTTTTATCAAATTTTCCTTCAAACCTTAGAAAGAAAATTATCCAGGATTAATTACATTCTATAATTTCGCTAACCGTTCAGCCAGGCCAGTGCCGGTACTTTGAGGGGAGTTCGCCGTGCTTTCGCACGGACCTAATTAAAATAAACCTCATTTTCCCAGAGGCGTTGCCCCATTGTCTCCTTTCTAGACACCTAATGGGCCAGCTAATTATAAAGTGCAAAACTCTCCAGGGAGCAACTTTTGGTCACAGTGGGTTCGGGATCCTACTATCACATAGAAGGTATGCAATCTCGTTGCAAATTTCAACTCTTGAAACTCCCGATATGGTTTTTACCCCTAGCACTCATGACCTTGGCTATGATCAACATATCATAAGCTCTAGTCAAGTTCTACCCGTCTGTAACATTTCAAAAAAATAAAATATTATTTTTGGGGATTTTTATAATTTAATATTATTTTTAATGAATATTTTAATATTTCGGTATAATTAAATACCGATAAATGGGGAAAAATTTGGAAAATTATAGAAATTATTAAAAGAGGGTGTTTTATGTGAATTATGCAATTTTTAAGTTTTTATGATTAATTATATGCTAATTTAGTGCTAATCGCGAGTAAAAATCGCTAATCGGATTTTTAGCATATTTGTGCAAAACATGCACATATCATTTTTTTACACTTTTGCATTTTCTACCATGATTTCTTTTGGGGTTACTATTGAGGAGAGAAGGAATTAGAAAAGAAACAGAAAAGGATTTGGAGTAGAATAATAGGTATGGTGAAGAGAGAGAAAGAGTAGGTGAGGGTTCATCTTTGACCTATGAGCCATTCCTCCATCATTTTCTCCTCATTTCCTCTCCCTCTTCCTCCTTTTTGCTGCTGCTGCTGCCCCTCCCTTTCTTCTCGACAAAATCCCCTAAAACTCCATGCTAAACAACTCAAAAACCAAATCCTACTTCACAAAAATTATACACAAGCTCTCAAGCAACACATTGGACCAAGAAAGCTTTCATTTTGGCGCTGTGGAGGATTCGTGGATGCTAAATGAGCTATATCCTTCACAATTAGTGTAGTATTTCTTGTGTTTAAGCCTCTTTTAGAGTTTAGTATCGGTTTGGTGAAGTTTGGCGAACTTTAGAAAACCCAGAGAGGGTTAGGGTTTAAATTGAGAAGGGTGGTGAACTTGAGTGTGTTTGGTGACCTTAAGCCCCCTACAATGTTTTAAACCCAGACCAAACACGTATACATAACCTGAAACCCAATAATACGGAATTACGAAACTTTCATATCGGTTTGTGAGAACTTAGAGTGTGCAGGGAAATCTGGGATGACCTGAGACGTTTTTGAGTTAACCAAACAATACCAGGGACCAAATTAAGAACATAGGAGACCCCCCTGCAAGTTCGAGGCCCTAATTCCTTCCCAAAACTGAGGAGGCCGGATTTCTTAGGGTGGTGGTCGGCCACTTGGTGAGGTTAGGTGCCCAAATTGCTTCAGTAGGTCATATGTACCCTATATATCACCCTAGTGTTGTTTTGGAACTTTGTTTTCACTTTAAGCAAAATCTGGAACATGTTTTCAATGTTGCTGCCTTATGTTTTCCGTTGTTTTTGAATTCAAGTTTTGGTATTTGAGTTTAGCATTGATCACTTGACGTTTGTACGTCTCTATCGGGTGTTATTTGGTTAAGTTGCGAGAGCAAACCATAGGTTTGGACCTATGTGAGTTTCGCGTGTCGTTTTGGTTTTCGTGTGACGTTTTAGTTTCTATTTGGTTTTAATGCGATGCAATACGTGTGATATGTGTAGGTACCCCACGTGATGTCAAGACGTTGAAGATGAAGATGGCGACATCGGCGTCGGCACACAAGAAGTAAGGTGAGTAGATTATATCTACGGGGGAAGTCGGGTGGATGGCGTATAGCACCCCCGCAGTCCGAAGTTGGTATACTATATATGTATATATTATATATATATGATAGCTTATAGTGTGTCGTGGATATTGAGATTAGATGTACTATGGTTAGATTAGGGTATAGAAGTAAACTAGTATAGTTCCTAGTTGCGAACCCTAGAATAGGTTTACACCCACACGCACACACGCGCTTATTGCTATACTTATACTGTGATGATGAGGATACTGGATGACATTGGAGATGAGTCGATGATATTGGGCCTAGTGCCATGAGGTCGGTGATATGATATGATTCGTATTTGGGATACGATATGTGATTTTTAGCGGGCCTTTGGACGTGTGTTTCACACACGTATTTATATTTATATAGACGATATCGATTTGTACTAGACTTAGATCAGTACCCCAGATCATGTGATATGATGATAATGATACCTGATATTTGATGAGAGGAATGTGATATTGACCCGTACCCAGCTTTTGGGATGTCGTACGATGATTTACCGTACGAGCTTTATTTGATGATAGATCCGCACTCATGACTCGAGGATGTCATATGAGATACTGTATCGTACGCGATACTATTGAGGTGGGATCACCGACTATTATATTTATATTCATATTTATATCGACTCAGATTTAGGTGGTTTCCATACCCCTCCCGATTGACTTGATAGTTAGATCTGTAGTTTGCATAGTAGATGTTAGACTAGACCGAGTCATACCTATTTCAAAAACTAACGAATCGGGAGTATTTTAAAGACAGGCAAAGGGATTCTACGGATATTTTCAAACGACGCATCTTTTCTTAAAACACCGTAGCCCTTATTTTACTAAAAACCCTGATTCGTCTTATTCCAAATGGCAAAACTGCATGATATATACATATTAATGTAGATTCTTCACTGTTGCGTTGATTATTCGATTCCGCATATTCTTACAGTTTGCATTGCATCGCATTGCATATGTTTATTGCTATATTACAACCATGCTGTTAGGACACCAGCACCATTATCGATGATGCGTATGTTCCACGTACACTTGCTTGCCGGCTCACACACTTCATCATCGATAATTGCCATGTCACTACACTGTAGTACTGTTGCATTCAGGATATGACCCTTGTATAGCATGCTTGTGTACCTATATACTACATACTCATACTTGTGCACATATCTACTGTACACTCATACATATGCACATACCTATTGTACACACATACGTATTCGCACATACATAGGTGATTCTGGCTTGATTAGAGATTTGGGAACTGCAAGATACTTTTTAAAACTGATCCCTTTTAAAAGAGCGGTTTCCCTCAATATGTGCATATTACTATTCCATGTCGCATGATACACTAATATGCTTACATTTCTTTTACATGTCGCATACATCATGCTTTTTGATTATACGCATTGAGATATATTGTTTCCATGATATTTCTGGATTTGGGAACCGTGGGAATTTCAAAGAGAGTATGTAATTGTTTTAAAAAACCCGGTTACCCTTGATATGATATTTCAGTGCGTCCACCATGTGTTTTCTCGGTGCTGAGAGCAACATGTGAAACCCGATTCGAGGAGTCGGATGATCCGTTTGCGGGTACATGGTGGACCCGGTATGGTTCCCCGGGGCAAGAAATGTTTTTCGTGGAGCAGACGATGAGCCTAGCAGGGTGGCGAGTACCTATCGGTGATTAGTTGGACCTGACGGTTATCCGGAGGATACTGACCAGAGTCGATAGATGGATATAGGACGACCCGTACTGCCGGGGCCGAGGGCTGATTCCGCAGACGGAGCCCGATATATGAGGATTTACGTGCCGATGCTAGGCACAGGTTTCATGATGTTTTCGAGTGTCGATGCTTGACACTCAGGTTCCATGATTTTGATATGTCGCGAGTGACACGTGTTGATTTATATTCTCATACTTCCATGCATATGCTTATGATATTTACATGCATGATGGTGATTGTTATTGGGTGACACGTGGACGGGATCCATATACATACAGACTTGATTATATTGATCATACCTCATATTTACGATATGTTATTACCTGAGGCACTGGCACGAGCACTTGGCACTACATACATGTATAGATGTTACATTGCCACCTTTTCATGTTTCAGACTTATTCATATTGAGGATATTTATATTACTGATCGTATTGACCTAGGATTATGTCATGTATTCGATTTCTGCTTGTAGATGTTTTCTACTCACGAGTTGGCAACTCACCCCCGTTGTGCCACAGTTCTTGCAGGTTTTGCCGTACAGGTTCCATGGCGGCATTTCTGGCACACTGCTCCCTTTGCGGGTGATTTGCTTTGGTAGGTAGGTTCTTTTGAATCAGAACCACCATTGTATATGTATTATTCATTGTATCTAGAAATTCCATCAACCAAAACTTGTATATTGTTTCAGACTTAGAAAACCGGTTATGTATTATTTCGACCTTAGAATCGTGCGTTGTAGTATTATGTTTTTCATGTTGATTTTGAGTTTCTTTTTGAGTTTTGATCCTCATCCTTTGACGTTGTATATTATATTTCTTGCGTGGTTGTGACCGTCAATTGACGAAGAGCTAGCTCCCGCTTGGGGATGCCTTTTATCATTGCATATATATTATTCTTGTTGTACCCCGTTTGGGGCCAGTATTTTCAAAAGAAACTCTGCCGAATTTTTTTTGCAAAGATATAGATTTTAAAATGCATATTCGGCTTACTTATTTAAAAACCTTGTTCTTAAAACATGTTTCTTTACTTCTTAAAAACTATTTTTCTTATTTACTCCTTAAAATGGTTTTAGATTTCTGGGCTTTTTGGCTTACTTGGGTTAGATGGGGTCCTATAGACTTCATATGATTCAAGTGCCAGTCACGGGCTATTTCGGGTCGTGACACCGTCATTTCATGATTAATTAGACCCACCCACATGACCCGTGGCTATGGTCAACATAATCATGTGACTGTCCTAATTAGTCGTATTATATGATGTGTAGAAAGACATCATTTAGCTACCGTACACTACACCTTGGCTATAGTCAACATACGTAGTACGAATACTAAGTACTCTACTTCCTAAAATGACGGAGAGCTGTGAATGGTTTTTAAGAAAATCTTTAACGCTTTGAACTTGATATCGTTTTAGAATCTAATGGTTTTAAAAAGGAGTGGCTTAATCTCCGTATTTTGAAAACTTGCTTTTTCACAAAAAGCCGAGTAGGTTTCAAATCCGATTCTACAACATCCTTTTATGTTCCTTTTTCTTTACATTAATTTCATTAATGTAGTCCCATCATTTAAGTCCTTAAGCCAATACATAAAAGAAACGAAAATAGAACGTACGCTTATGCCATCTGCATTTTCCACAGTGTCCCGTTATGTACCGTTAGGTTACTTAACTAACGGCATAGCGGGGCAGGACTAGCGTGGATGTAAAACATAAGCAACGTTTATTATATATCATATATATTATACATCATTCGTCTCAGCATATAATGTGATCACATTACAGAATATCAACAGCAGAAACACATATATGAAAATATAGGATATTCTAGGAGATCCGTATTTTGTATTTAGCCAACAATAGAAAATACGGATTCCACGGTCGTGATGAATAGCCAAGCCCACACCCCTAGACCCCTATGAGAGTGGCAAGCGACCCTACCAATTCTAGAGTTAGGAGACCCGGTCTCGACTCCTCGAGATGGCCTCCCACAGGACCCTAAAACCCGGTCACTTGTGCTCCCCACCTTGGGTCTATCCTAATGCGGAAAAGTAAATAATATACAACAATGGTGACATCATCCTCAACCCGGAAGTGCCCAAATAAAAAAATATTACATACAATTAATTTTACATGAATGAACAGAAAAACTCTTATCCCACATAAAACCCCCAGCCATTCATTCACGACGATCTTATACATCATATCTCAGCAACACATAATATCACATATCATCAACGTAAGTAAGTATGCGTACCCCAATTGTCGTTGATGTATAGCAACGAAACCGGCGATACACCACATACTACACTTACGGTTGCAGAAAAGAAAGTGAAAAACTACTACAATTGGAATCATCACTACCTTTAGACATCATAAACCCGGATTATCACATTTCTGGATTTCATGCCTAACGATGCAAATCTTACATTTGAGTCTCATCTATGAAAACACCTTTTCAAAAGAAGTCGAGTAATTCAATAAAATTCCCGATTCCACCTGATCAGTCGAAAATATTGCATTTTTAACACATCAATTTCCCTACTCTTTGCAATCATCTAAAGGTGTTTAGTATAAATATAGCACATATTAGTAATTCGTCAGCAAAATACCAAATAATATGTGTTATACATTATAACCGGCATTTTGAGGGAAATTGAGTGTTTATAATTGCATGCATCATCTTTTGTATATCAAACACTTGTCTCGAGATTGTGTGCAGGAAATTCTCCAGGTAAAAGAGCCGGAATTGCTAAAAGAGCTGATAAAATACGCTAAGTCCAAGACTTGTGATCTGGCAGTGAACAAGAAAGTATAAAAATATTCCAGACATCAGAAAAGTGCCATAAAGCCAACATAAGAAGTACCATGGAAATTTCAGGCACAGATCACCCAACATGGCCATGGATCCATTGTTGAATTGGCCGATCCGCCGCGGATCCGCGGCCGCGTTGACTCAGTGGCGGTTGGTCATTTCTCCAGAGGTCTTCAGAAGCTTCCTTTCTTACAGCCAAACTTCTTGTGCAAGCTAAACACCTACCAAGCTTCTCAAGCAAGCTAGCTAACTAACTTAATCTAGAAGGTTCTCCTCAACTACCAAGCTTACAAAGGAAGCTAAACCTAGCTTAGCTTCTAAAGGAATCTAGATCAAGCTTCTAGGGGAAGCTAAAGGAGAAGACTATATAAAGAGACCCAAGGCTTCATTAAAAAGGTTGTTGTTGGTTGTTCATCATTTGAGGGTAAAATTCTAGTGAGATCCAAATCAAATTCCACACAAATTGAGTGACATAATTTGATCCAAATCAAGATCATCGAGTACCGATTCAAGCAAGCATTCAACAAGTCTTTTTGAAGCAATGCCGATCTTCATCCGAGCAAGTGATCCACGACGATCCGCGACTCAAGAAGACGATGCAAAACTAGTTCGACGATCGAGTTCTCTCCTCAATTCTTGTAATCTTTGAGTGTATTATAACGAAACATCGAATAATAAAAGGTGAAAATTCTTGATCTTGCTATTCTTTATATTTGAGTATTATGAAGAGTTATCAATTCTTGATTGTTTTCTTTTTCATGATGTTTGAGTGAAAACTCCGCTCGTGGAGGAATCGAGAAAATAGGTGGATACTGATGACTAAATTCTTGAACGATTCTTAAGTCTTAAGAGTTTTGTAAACTTTAGGAAAGTGAATCATCGACGACCTAATTTGAGCGAGATGCCTTCTTAAAAGTTTTCGCTCCAAATTAGAGATCAACGATCGATGATTGAATTTCCTAGAGGCTAGAATTTGAATGATTATCAACGAAAGGACAAGGGATGATGATGGAGAAACCCTAGTTTTTTCAATAGATCCCTAATTCTAGTTGATCATCATCGATCTAGCAACAAATCATCAATAGATAAGAATTTGTAATCATAATTCTTCATCATCACTATCAATTGGATCGATTCCTACAAGCCTCTTTACAAATCTTGATAATTCAAACAATTTGGACAATTTCTTGATCTCTATCATTTCTTGATTTTAGATCTAGTTCTTTACAATTCTTGAAACTAAATTTCACAATTCTTGAATAAATTTTCTTGCAAATTTTCTTTTATCTTTTAATTTTGACTCATCTAAAATAAAATCGATCAAAACACACATCTCAGTGGACGATCCGTTCTCATTGATGAAATTACAATAGACACCGTCAATTGATTGCGGTATAAATTTCTTTGGTTGTGAAACATTCTAAACACGACACGGAATTTAAGATCAATCACCACCCAAGGCCAAAATGTTAGATTTACACGCAACTAATTACTTTTCACAAAACTAATTACTGTAGATTCCAATTATTGTATCATATTCATAAATATCTAGACGATGTTAAACGTTTCGTTCAAATCAACAAACACCCACAAATTACCCCGAGAGCTCAACACTTGAGCAAACATGCCACAGTGTCTATGGACCAACCGTAGAAGGGTCAACCCTTGTCTCACTTATGGCGCCACGGAACTACAGCAAACCCGAAGGTTTGGCCGCGGTTCTATGGTCATAGAATCGAGTTAGGGTTACGTTCCTCTAGAGGGTCCATAGGGTTACTTGCATGATCTTTCGAATATCTTTAACTTGGAAAATTACAACACTTGGAAAATTTCCAACGAGAGCAATGAGGTGGTGATTGATATTCGTTCGAACTGTTAAACGTCGTCCAAATTACCAAAAACAATTTTAAAATTACGACTACAAAATACTCCGAATTAGCCCCTAAACAAAATTAACATCACATGAAATTTTGGGTTAAACAAACAATACCTGAAACCCCAAAACCTACAGACCAGAGCACCAGAGGAAAACGAGGCGAAATGGGGGAACAGAGTCGGCCAGGCCGGAAATATTGGCCATGTGACCGGGTCAAAACCGGTGGATGGGCCTCGTTTTTCTCCAGTATTCTCAGTGCATCATATGCAAGCTTCTGCAGTTGCTTAAAAAAAATATCGAGGCCATTTAAAAATCGACAGAGAGCATATTTCAGGATTTCAGTTTATCGTATTTTCGAAGTTGTTTCGGTTTCGTAATATTTATAATATCGTCCAAGTTTCTATCTTGGCTCTGATACCACTGTAGGGATTCCTTAGCACCATGCCTAGGGTTTGGGTTGCATCACACATGCTATAATAAAAAATTAGGGGGTGCTAAACAATACCAACCATGAATCGAACTAGAAAATCAGGGTAACAACAACTAGTATCACATACTAACAAGTGTCTAACAATAAGAGGTGAGAAATACAACCTTTGCAGACCTCCTCTTGTGACTTCTTGGATCAACTAGGGTTTGAACCAGCTCGCTTGAATCCTTCCAAGTCCGCGACGATCCACCACGGAGTCCCTTTGCTCAAGCTCCTAGCTTCACTTGATCTTTGAAGAAGTGGAGTAAACTACCTACACTAGTGGGCTAGACTAATATAGATTAGTGATGTGGGTTTGGATCTCACTTAAAAATCTTTTCTTTTTATGTTCTTCACTCACTTGGAAAAAGCTAAAGAGCTTGAGTTGAGGAAGAAGAAGGAGATTGGCTAAACTTGACTCATGAGAGAATAATGAACATAATCAAGAGAGAGAGTGAGGGTAATCTCATCCCTAACTATGGTTACAAAATATCTAGATATTTTGAGACTTGATTTTAAGCAAAACCATGGGCTACAAAAACCATGGGCAAAGAAACCATGGTTTTGGCTTTAGTCAACACAAGAGAAGAGTGCAGAATAGTCAACCATGATTTTATTCCCATTTTGCTTTTCTCAATAATCAAAATATATAAATATGTTACCATGTGAGTCTTGCATTGCCATCACCAATGTATCATCAACCATTACACATGTATGCTTGCACGTGTGCATCCATATCAACATATACATACACTCATGCATGCATCATAAAGAAATGGGTTTTAATAAATGAGCTAATAGACTTAATATTAAATCAACACTTGATTTAATAATTCGGTCATATCATATACGACCCATCCAATAGTAAACGCCCGATTAAAATACGGTATCAAATACACGCATTTAATCGAGCTCCCGTGCATATCCCATATCCACCCCCACATCTTTTCGCCTGAGCTAGGAAACCCCTTTGTGGGACTCTAAGACTCGTCAATACGCTAGCAGTAGGCAGTGATCGTATCACATACCCATAAACCGTCAGTTGCACAAGCTGTACATAACGGCTCCCAGGTATTGAGCATTCAGAAGAAACACAAGCGAACCTGTCAAAACTCCCGTCGAGCCAACTGGCAACACTTACCGTACAGTCCGGTCTCTTCGTCAGATATGTTGCATATCGAGTCTAGGGATGGTATCGTCGACCCCAATAACTCAATAATTCATGCTGGTATATTGCTCATAACAGATCGAGAAACTACTGATAACATTTATCAGTAAATATCATCAGCCCTGGCTAGGGACTTTCTGTTATAGCCAATCGAGCATAGCGCAACATCAACCCCCAAAACCGGGAGAGACGAAACCCCTCCTATCACTCATTTCCTCCATATGCCTCGGGACTGTATCAAAAATCCACCTGTTTGCACGACTCAGTAGAGCCGTGGTAGGGTGAAGATCAAAGTACAGTAGAAGGACACACAAGACTCTATGATGATCTCGGGTCAACAGACTAACCTGTATCAATATCACCTGAGAACTATTATCCGACGATAGATATAATACCACATAGGAGTTCTCGGCGAGTCCGTTCAGTGTACCCAGTCTCACTGAGCACCCGTATACAGTCTTTGGTGTCACCACACCATTGGATATAGGATCATCCATCGCCCATCATATGGGTCAAGTAACGTATACGCTAGTCTACTCTGGAATATCGATGCTCCGTCTTGATACACCCACGACTAGGAACATTTCAAGGATATGCTTATAAACTACACATGTCCAACTAATATGATTCGCATCATAATCCCAGTAGTCAAGAAAATATCCTAAGGGCTTTATGTCACGACCCAAATATGGATGTGACCGGCACTTAGATTGTATAATACCTAAAGATATGCACACAGTCCAAGTAAACCGAAAAACCAAGATCAAATACCTTTTTGCGGAATTCTTTATAAAAATTTTAGTTTTAAGTAAAAATCACAATTTGTTAAGTTAAATTATTAAACAAGTATAAAGTGTTAAATTTGGTTGCATCCCTACTTGGGATCAACAATATCAACAACGGAAAACAATTCTCAATATATAGGACATCAACATAAATCTCAGACATAAAAAGAAGAAATCACAATTTATAGACTAAACGATCTCAACTGTCAAATAATATATATATCATCTCTCAATCTAAGTCATATACAGGTCTGATGGAGATTTCTAGATACAAAATACAATACCCAAAAGAGAAGGTTACAATATATGTAACCCACCTAGCAAAAGATATGAAAAAACTGCAAACGTAGATCTGCACCGCAGCTAACCGTCCACTCTACCCCTGCAAGGAACTGTGGCACAACGGGATGAGTTGCCAACTCAGTGAATATAACTAACATATAATGGTTAATAACGTAAATATGACGATCATACTAACTGAAATGTGAACAAGTATAATGTATGATTATATGTGAAAATCAAGAATATATAATACAAATCTCATAGTCCAACTGAAATCTCATCATTTATTCCCAATAAATTCATTTCACTGTGTCTATCATCGACACAAAGCTTCCATTTCTCACAGGCATCATTCCTTGAATGATCCTGAATCAACAATACCGGTCGTTATCATCTAGATATACGTCGTATTTTTACTACTATCTCCGGTATCGAGTAACCTCGCTAGGCTCCCCCGCCTTAATGCGGCTATCCTGCCCCTCGGTCTCGACCGGGTCCACCATGTATCCAACTGTATATCTCCCCTACTAAGTATGGATAACGTAAAATCCACGACCGTATATCTCCCCCACTCGGTCCGGAATAAAATCAAAACAGAAAACATCTCATGGTGGATATGACACATCAATCATGAAAAGTCACTGGATTTATGTCGTAGTATTCAAAACTCAAAACCACAAATCCTCAATAATACATTTACTTCTTAATTCAACATGAAATACACATATATTAACATGATATAAATGATGCAATTTACTACTATTATTGATATGTGAGATACGATATAAATCATTTTAACAAGTATTATGCTAAGTGTAAAGATGACATAGCAATATCGACGAGGTGTGTGTAACATATAAGACGTGCACGTGGCATGACTCGTCGATAATTGTGTAGTGTTCTAACAACTAAACAAGGTGTATGTAACTTATGAATATGTATTGTAAATCTAGCATATCAAATAAAGCATGAAGTTAAATATACTACGGGCGTATCACGCCATTTTTTACGAAATTCCCCGGTAGATGTTTAGTCTACTCACTGGAAACATCGAATCTATTCAGGAATTGCCAATTCTTTCCCTTTCCTCGCTGCCTCCGTAATTCCCGTATTCGAATCTAATATCACAATTTAACGTATATAAGAAAACGGCTATTCCGACATGACGGAAGTGAAAAACACCCGTTCCCACGTACTAGTTATAGTATATAGACTATATCGAGGTATTAAACACTTAATCTTACTGGATTTTAACCTTAACCTGCATCGCTACAGAATTTAAATCGCGACGCGTTTTAACCGTGTCGTATTTGGTGTTTTAAGATATCCTTTCCGATATACGCTTCCAGATTCTATCTGTAGTGAAACTAATTTAATTAAACAATATCAAAATGGCCAAAATTATACACTGGAACTTACCCAATCACCCAAAATACCCTAGCTCCCTACAGAACCGGCGACATCGGATTTCCCTTCATGGCCGCCGGCCAAAAACCGGCCCCCTGGTTTCGTGATCCTAGAGTTTGTTCTAGGTGTTACATACATCATTTTAGCACTGTTTTATTAAGTTAATTATCTTCCAAACAATAGCAGATTTTAACAGAGTTTATAATTAACTAAAATACGATATTATGTGACTTTGTTTAATTCAAATTAACTAATCTACAGAACTTAAATTATCTACTGTGTTTAAGAATTTTACCCTCCAATTAGTTGTTGGAATAGCCCTCCAAGATGCTAAGTCCCTCCTAGCTTGATGGTGATGAAAACCAATAACATAACTTCCTTCTTCTTCTTCTTGTTCTTTCTTTTTCTCTTTTAACTTTTCTTTTTCTTTTAAAATTTTGAGTTTTAATCTCAGCAACTGAATTGAATAGGGTTATATATATGAGAGAAGAAAGGGATAAGGTGAAGGAGGAGGTGGAATCAAGCTAGAGGTAAGGGTTTCATGCAAGTAGGAGGTGTGAGGTGAGTGTTGTGCATGCAAGTATGAGGTGTGTTAGCCTTTATCCTTTAATTAGTTTTAATTTGAAAATAAATTCTGAACTAATTTATCTTCTACTCCACTTTCATTTATATCCTTAACAATTTCCTATTTGCATAAAAACTTAAACTTTACTTATAAACCCTTCACAACCTAGCTTATTATAAAACACACATTTTATTAAAATGAAGCTAAATTTGTCACTAAAACCCTTATAACTTATTTATTTTGCATACTAAAATTTAAACTTAAATTGTTTTATATGGAACTTATGAAAATTGACTTATTTGATTTTAACAACTTTGTGATTTATCATATTATTCTTAAATTAATTAATTTTATTTATTTCTAAATTTTCAAAATGCTACACTTTATCAACATGTACCAATTGAGTAATATGCATGATCAAGTGAACATGTTAAAATAAAGAACAACCAGATAGCATACTATCATGTCGAGAAAGAATGTCCTTTGAATATATATATACGCATACCAATACATCTACTATCATATAATGGCCTCTAGGGCATACTTGCACTAAGGCCAATTATTGGTGTATCTCATACCCAGCATCTCAAAAAGTCGCTCATGCAGCAGCAGAGGGAGGGCATTGTTGAGTGGATCCGCAGTGTTATTCTTTGTATCTACTCTCTGAATCTTGATCTCGCGGTGATCAACTATCTCCCGGATCAGATGGTATCGCCTCAGGATGTGTCTGGATCGCTGATGGGACCTGGGCTCTTTGGCCAATGCCATAGCCCCATTATTGTCACAATACAATGGTATTGGATCAATAATAGTTAGAACTACTCCTAACTCCGAGATGAACTTCCTCATCCAGACGGCTTCCTTGGCAGCATCATTTGCAGCAATATACTCAGCTTCAATCATGGAGTCTGCAACGGTATCCTGTTTGGATCTCTTTCAACATACCACTCCTCCATTGAGGGTAAATACAAACCCTGAGATAGATTTGCTGTCATCCTTATCACTCTGGAAGCTCGAATCAGTAAAGGCCTCCATTTGGAGATCCCCGTTACCATACACCAAGAACATTTCTTTAGTCCTTCGCAAGTACTTAAGAATGTTCTTCACAGCTATCCATTGATTCTCCCCTGGGTTGGATTGATACCTGCTTACTAAACCCAGTGCATAAGCTACATCAGGGCGTGTACATAATATCGCATACATTATAGATCCTACAGCTGAAGCATAGGGTATAATGCTCATGCGAGCTCTCTCTTCATCAGTCTTTGGGCAAAAGTCCTTGGAGAGAGTGACTCCATGACTAGCGGGTAAGGCACCTGATTGGAGAGATTTTGCGTGTGTTTTTGCTTTTAAAAGATAAATCAAAGAATATTAACCGCAATCAAGAACGACGTCACTTGGTAGCTAGCCGGTTGAGTACGGGTCGGCCCACAGGGATTTTGTGTATTTTCTAGTTGTTCTAATGAGTTAATTCCAATTGTGGTAGGATTGATTATCACTAAAAACTAAAGTTGATTTAGATTAGGATTAAAACCTTGCTAGGTTTAGGTTAAGTTTGGAAATTCAATATTTCTCACCGCTTTCTATGCCCTAATTAAGATCTATTTAGGTGTTATGGTAATAATTAACAAAGGGGATTAGCACGATCGGAAAGAAACTATGTTTCTTCCTCTAGGTCCTTGTCCGTCCTTTCTTAACTCTTACCCTAACCTCCATGGAAAACATACACAACCGGCCTTTTAAACTACGGTATCACCGCTACCTCGTGGGATAGGGTGCCGTAGTGAGCGGTGTGTTTATGTATGCATGGAGTCCTATTTAAAATGTATGACGGGTAAGAAAGGGGTGAGAGATTTTCATCTCTCAAACCTTTCCTATTTCTAACCCTAACAAGTGAGGAACTACTCACTCATTAGGGAATTGATAAAAGATTTCATTTTTATGATTGTTTTTAATAACCTAATTATCTAATCTACAGCAGATAAATAAAATTGCTAAACTACGGCAGATAAATAAAATTAACTAGGGCAGAAAGGAAAATTAACTAAGGCATAGAAAAGAAAGACTTACTTTATTTGATGCACTCTTCAAACATTTACAGCGAAAATAAATTCTGAAATAGATGAATAAAAAGAGGCATAGGAAGAGGCATGCTCCAAAAAGAGCTTTAGGGTTTCTATTTATAGATTATAGAAACCTAGGGTTTACATCTGATCCCTATCTACATTTACAAAACAACCCTGAGAAGCCTAGTCAACGCACCGCCATCCACCGTCAAAACGCACCGACACGTGCTTAGCACGGTCGTGGATCCGCGGCAGGAAGCCCTATTTGGCCGTGGATCCGCGGCCATATGGAGGGATCTTTGGCTGGATTCTTTTGGGTTGCTTCGTGTTGCATTTGGCTTCTGATTTCTTCACTTGGTTTCTCAGATTGTCTTCTAGTTTCTTCCAGATTTCCACAGTGTAGAATGTTGTGGACTTTTACCGTTTGCTTCGTGTTGAAGTCTTGAATCTTGTGCTGCCTTTGTACTTTGTGAAATTGTTCATTGATCTTCATTTGTCTCTCAAACTGTAGGCATGATCAAGATTCTTCTATTTGTTGGTCGTAGTCTCACTTTTGTATCGTCTTTTCATCATTTTCACTGTTTTGTTCTGAGAACCTGTAACTTGCAACTATGTAGCAGACATAGATAAAAAGCACCTATTTATTTGTAAAATGAATAAGAATGGGGAATATAATAATGCAAAATTATGATATGAACAAATACCCCCAAACTTATCTTTTGCTCGTCCTCGAGCAAAACTCGTTTTATTCTCGAAAAAGCCTAACCTCACTTTCGCAGGAAAACGCGATTGCACTGAGCTCGTGCAACAAGCCGTTAAACCTCTAGGTGTCCCTAGTAGGAGAAGTGTTGTCTCCTGAGGGTTTTCAGCGGATACTACCCACAAAATCCTATTAATTCGGCCTATTGACTTTTATTCTCCAATTCGGTTTTCTAGCAAGAAATTCTATTATCTTCAACTCAGAAATTATCAACCCGTATTTTTCACGCTTTTTTATCATTTAACTTAAGATTATATATGTTCTGTAAATTTATTTAGCTTTCAGCATTTTTTGAATTTTCCTTCTAAGGTTCCATCTCAACTTAGGAATTTTTATCATCTTTACTAAACATATAAGTCCTATTTTTCATTCCTATCTCTCATCCAAACCCCAATCATATACCCATACGTGTGTGTATGTATCATCCCTACACTTGGAAATTCAATTCAAGCTCTTATACTTTTGTCCATCGTCCAAAGTACTTTTAGTTGGTGAATTTTTAGATGAAATTGATACACATCCTTCATGCGACCGTTAATACTTCTTGAGGTACTAACGACCGATTACAAAATGTTTTTGCACATTAAGACGTAATTTCTAGTCTTGTAATACCTAAGGCTTTAGCAGTGACTCCCAAACCAGTTGGTCTAAGGCACTAGGTGATAAAGCACCCTCGCTATATATTTTTTATTTTACGCAGCCTTAAGTAATTACAAAACCAGTGTTCATTTTTTTTCTTTTTATTCACACTTGTATTTTTATTTTATTTTCCTTCATACTAAGGACTTTCTACAAGAGCATTTCAATGTCTCCTCTACTATTCCCAGTTTCAAGGTTCGTGTTTGTGTAAGTTGTAGGGTATATATTTTCAGAATTTAGACTTAAGCTTCTGAATTATTTTTCAGACTTATACTTTAATAAAAATATCAATACTCTTCCTTTATTTTGACTTAACCCAAGAAGTGAACTCAAAATTTGCATATTTCTAAGTAAACTACAAAGACATATATTTTCTACCGTTAAATTTTAAGAAAGGTTATTTTTAGGGTTTTTAATTTACTAAGTCTAGGATCTAGTTTTTCCTAGCTAGTTAACCTTCTTGTCAAACTCAAGTCAATTATGGCCAAAATTGAATTTTTCAATTTTTATTATTTTTAAAATTTTTCAGTTTTTATTTGATTTTTCTTTTTATAATTTTTTTTTATTTTCATTTTTTTCAATTTTTATAATTTTTTTTATAAAGATGCAATGCAGAATTTAAACATGCAAAAGAAAAAATAAAAATATATACAAAAATTTAAAAAAAAGTATGCAATGCAAAAGATAACTATTTACAACCACCATCTCCCCCAAACTTACCAAAAGCAGTGCCCTCACTGCTCGGCCCCACGCCGTGCCTTTGAGAGTGAACGGGAACGCTCCTCTCTACCCAGCAGGGTTCGGATCCCCTGCTCTACTTAAGTCAACCGCCGGTCATGCTCCCTTGCTATCCCCCTCAACTCATCAATGCTCCTAACAGCTCTTCGCATCAAATTTGCATGTTCTAAAGGGGTAAGTTCTCCTTCGCTCGCGGTCGAGCTGGAGCTAGGTGTTCGTGCGGGCACGTGCTTCGCCGGTTCAGTTCTTGACCAAACATCCGTCAATCGTGTATAGGACGTTGAAACGCCCTCAATGAGAGGCCTGACGGGTATGCCTCCAACCATGTAAAATTCAAACTCCTCACGGGGAGGAAATAGCGACACAGTTGTGTCACTAGCATCGGGCAAGGGTAGTTTGCGGCTCTTTTGCCCGCACCAATAGAGTTCAGCAACACCGTGCACATATCGAATCGAGGATTTCTAGTCATAAGTGTGTGCACAATATGCAGTGATGGAGTGAAAAACGTGGTGTTGTGGGAACTTCTAAAAATATTATTTTGTACCCACCGGCACACAGTTAAAACATTGGCGAAAAGGGTTCTCGCTTGGATCCCCTTCCGCGGTTCCCTCGAGCAATCATTGCCTATTAAGGGCATGTAATCCTTAAACTGTAATGGTTGGTCATGAACGGGTATCCTAGAGATTAATGTGACTTCATGTATGAAGTCTCTATCAATGATAATCTCCCTATCACCCCACTGCAATTTTATAAAGTCGTATTGGGCGAGACACCCATCTTCCATGCACTCGTAAAAATGAGTGACTAATTCCGGAAAGGCATACGCGTTTGGGTGATTATATATCAAAAAGTTCCAGCCCCTACGTGCTATCTCATTTGCAAACTAACTTCCATACACAGCGTGTGAAAAAATTTGTGAAAAGTCACGCTCTAGTTGCATACTGGGTGCCATCAGATAAGCTACAATTCTTAAAATTTAAAAAAAAGAGAGGAGTTTCAGGAATCGAACCTCCCCTGAAAAAATCAGGGGGTGAAGACTAGAGGGGCGGCGGATCAGCGGCGAGAACGGGCCTTCGGCGGCGGTTGCGCGGCGCTATGGCGAGATCGCTCTGCAGAAAAGTGGCGGCGGCTAGGGTTTGCTGTGGAGTTTTGTTTTTAGGGTTATGAAAACATATAGAGGGTCGGGTTCTTTATATAGGGGAGTGTGATGGGTATTTGCAAATAAACCCCTCCAAAAAGTGGAAATTATTTGCAAATAAAAAAATTTATTTTATTTTCTAAATCTGGAAATTTACAAAAATACCCAAAATAAATTTATTTTCAAAAAATTTATATTTTTTATGTTGTTTTGTATTTATAAAATTACAAATGATACATACCCCCAAATTTGTTTGAAACAATGTTTTAGCTAGATCGAAAATTTGGGGGTAAATAGAGGAAAATCAGTCAGTATAAATCGGCTCCTGCAAAAACAGGAGCTCCTCTGACAGGTCTGCAGTGAGGAACGGTTTGAGTCGATGTCCGTTTACTTTAAATAGTGTACCGTCCTCCGGGTTTTCTAGATCTACTGCACCGTGCGGATATATGGTGCGTACCAAAAACGACCCTTTCCATCTAGATTTGAGCTTGCCGGGATGGAAGTGTAACCGAGTGTCATAAAGCAAAACCTGTTGACCAGGTTTGAAATTTTTGTGCATAAGGTGTTTGTCATGGAACACCTTCGTTCGGTTTTTAACAATTACCGCATTCTTATTGGCCTCATCCCGCAGCTCATCCAATTCATTCAATTGCAGCTTTCTATTGTTGCCCGCATCTCCTATGGATAAGTTCAACTCTTTAATCGCCTAAAATGCCTTGTGCTAAATTTCAATAGGAAGGTGGAAAGTCTTCCCATAAACAAGCCGGTATGGAGATATTCCAAGATCTGTCTTATAGGCAGTACGGAATGCCCATAATGCATCAATCAGTTTTGTTGACCAATCTTTACGGTTTTTGGAAACTGTTTTCTCCAAAATTTGTGTAATCTGCCGATTCGAAACCTCGGTTTGCCCACAAGTTTAGGGGTGATATAGTGTTGACAATTTATGAGTAATGGAGTATTTGCGCATTAAGGACTCAAAAGTCCTATTACAGAAGTGAGATCCATTATCACTTATAATTGCTCGAGGATGCTCAAACCGAGAAAAGATATTTTTTTTAAGAAATCTAACGACAACCTTGTTGTCATTAGTTCGGCTGGGCACAGCCTCAACCCATTTTGACACAAAGTCAACAGCCAATAGAATATACATATAACCAAAGGAATTGGGAAATGGTCCCATGAAGTCTATTTCCCAAACATCAAAAATATTAACAACCAAAATTGGTTGGAGCGGCATTTCGTTTCTCCGCGATATCCAGCCCAAGTGTTGGCACCGGGAGAATGTCTTACAGTATTCGTATGCATCTCTAAAAAGTCATGGCCAGTAGAAACCACACTGGAAGATTTTTTCTGCTGTCTTCTTGGGGCCAAAATGCCCGCCACACGCTTCATCGTGGCAAAAAGACAGCACACTCTTAAACTCGTTTTCGAGGACACATTGACGAATGATTTGGTCAGAACAGTATTTAAAGAGATACGGTTCATCCCAGTAAAAATGTTTTACTTGGGAAAGGAATCGGAGTTTGTCCTGATTCGACCAATCTTTAGGTATCAGTGCGGTGGCCAAGTAATTTACTATATCAGCGAACCAAGATTCGCATGACACGATTAAGAGCTGCTCATCGGGAAAAACATCTTTAATAGGAATTTCGAGTGTAGGTGAAGAAGGAAGTCGTGAAAAGTGGTCGGCAACTACATTTTCACATCCTCTCTTCTCTCTTATGACAAAGTCAAACTCTTGTAGCAAGAGGATCCAACGTATTAGCCGAGATTTAGCATCCTTCTTTGCGAAAAGATGGCGAAGAGCTGAGTGGTCCATGTAAACAATCACTGGAGAGCCGATTAAATAGGGTCTGAATTTTTCTAGTGCAAACACAACGGCTAAATTTTTTTTTCTATTGTTGTGTAATTCAATTGGGCCTCATTTAATGTTCGGCTAGCATAATAAATTACGTGCGGCATCTTATTTATGTGCTGTGCAAGGACAACACCAATGGCGAAATCAGATGCATCGCACATAATTTCAAATGGATGCATCTAGTCGGGAGATGAAAGAATGGGCGCAGAAATAAGTGAGTGTTTCAACGACTCGAACGCTTTTATGCAGGTTGAGTCAAAATCAAATGTGGTGTCCTTGGCCAATAAAAGAGTCAAGGGTCTAACTATCTTGCTAAAATCCTTGATGAATCGTCTATAAAAACCGGCATGGCCAAGGAAGGCTGGGATGTCTTTGACGCATTTAAGAGGAGGAAGATTGGAAATGACTTCAATCTTGGCTTTATCAACCTCAATTCCGTTTTGCGAGATGGCATGTCCTAAGATAATACCCTCTCGTACCATAAAGTGGCATTTCTTCCAATTTAAAGTGAGGTTCTTATCCCTACAGCGGATAAGAACTGCGTCTAAGTGTAGCAAACACTCATCGAAGGAGTCGCCGAAAATGGAGAAATCATCCATAAAAATCTCCAAAAATTTCTCCACCATGTCTGAAAAGATTCCCATCATACACCGCTGAAAAGTAGCGGGTGCATTGCATAACCCAAAGGGCATGCGACGGTAAGCGAATGTACCGAAAGGACAAGTAAATGTGGTCTTGTCTTGATCCTTTTCGGCGATGGGAACTTGATTATAGCCGGAGTAGCCATCCAAAAAGCAGTAAAATTCATGCCCAGCCAATCGTTCTAGCATTTGGTCAATAAAAGGTAATGGAAAGTGGTCTTTCCATATCGCGGCGTTAAGTTTTCTATAGTCGATGCAAACTCGCCACCCATTTTGGGTGCGAGTAGGTATTAACTCATTTGCCTCATTGGTTATGACCGTTATGCCCGATTTCTTTGGGACAACATGAATGGGGCTAACCCACTGGCTATCGGAGATAGGGTAAATGATACCACTATCAAGACATTTGACAATCTCCTTTTTGACAGCCTCCTTCATTATGGGGTTGATGCGTCTTTGTGGATCCCTTACTAGCTTGGCATCATCCATCATATGTATATGATGTTTAACTATGAGGGGACTAATCCCCTTGATGTCCGCCATAGTCCAGCCAAAAGCTTGCCGGTTATTTTGTAAGACCATTAAAAGGGCCTTCTCTTGCTCGAGAGCTAAAGATGCCGATATGATAACAGGAAGGGTCTCATTCTCACCTAGGTAAGCGTATTTAAGGTGAGACGGAAAAAGCTTGAGTTCGAGTTTCGGAGGTGAAACAATTGAAGGTAACATTGGTGAAACTGTCTCGAACTCGAAGGATTTCAATAATGGTTCAAATCGAGTGTAAGCAACCGAGTTGGATGGTTCAACTAACTCATCCGAAAGATCAAAGGACTCAAACTCGGGTGGTGAGTCTTCAAAATCGTCCAAAAAAGTGAAACACTCATAATCGTTATTCGGTATGAAAGCTGTGTCAGATTCTAGGAGGAACGCACTAGTGGCGTCAAAACTGCTGTGATCAAACAGAAATTTTTCGAGCTCACAGTCCTCCTGCCTGATCTCGTGGATCGAGCAAACATCAAGTATACTAGCATTAGGCTCGAAGGGCTGATTCCCCAACTTAAAAATGTTGAGTTCAATTGTCATATTTCTGAAAGATAAGTTCATTGAACCGTTTCGACAATTGATCACCGCATTAGAAGTCGTAAGGAATGGTCGACCGAGTATCACCGGAATTTGACTCCGGGGGTTAGCTACAGGCTGTGTGTCCATAACAATGAAATCAACGGGGAAAATGAAATCCCCTACTTTGATCAACACATCCTCTAACTCACCCCTAGGATAGGTGATGGATCGGTCGGCCATTTGGAGAGTACAATGTGTGGGTTTAAGCTCTCCAATGCCTAATTGTTCATATACTGAATAGGGTAGCAAATTAACACTAGCACCAAGATCTAAAAGTGCTCGATTGATGTTCATATCCCCAATTGTTATTGAAATTGTAGGAAAGCCGGGGTCCTTATGTTTTTGGGGTAAAGGTTGGATAAGAGCATCATCTACAGCACTAGCCACGAAAACTTTCTTCGGTACTTGTGACTTCCTTTTCTTAGTGCATAAGTCCTTTAAGATTTTCGCGTAAGAAGGAACTTGTTGGATTGTATCCAAGAGAGGTATGTTTATGCTAACCTGTTTGAACAACTCCACAATCTTCTCAATTTGGGGAGTAGGTTTATTGGATCTCAACCTGTTTGGAAATGGAACATTTTGAAAATTTGTTGAGTCCAATGTGTGTGGAGTAGATTGTGGAGTTGGAACGGATCCCAGTATTGGTGTGTTCGTGAAGTGAGATGTGGGTCCCTTAGAAGTAGAAGAAGTAGAGCCTTGTGAAGAATGAAGAACAGGATCTGACGAAGAAGATGAAGAAGAAGATGATGAAGAAGAAGAAGATGAAGAAGAAGCACCGGCAGGGGTGTCATCACTATTACCCACATTATTATGCAACACTCTTCCAGATCTCAATGTGGTCACAGCATTTACATTATGATTTTGTTGTTCATATGCAACATGTACATTGTGTGTGTGACCGGGATTTGACAATGGTTGAGACGAAAGCTTTCCCTTTTCTCGCTCGCTCAACGCAGCATTTAGTTGTGCAATTTGGGCCTCAATTGATTTGATGCTTTGATCATGTGAAGCACTGTTTTGCACCAAAGACTGAATGGACGTCTCCAACCTTACTGCGGGTTGTGTAGATTGTTTAAAAATGCATCAAAACTTCGTTCTAGCGAGGAAACCTTATCGTTATTCGGTTGAACAAAATTGTTTTGAGGATAAGAATTGTTGGGTACAAAATTGTTCATTTGGTTTGAGTAAGGTTGGGGTTGGAAAGGTTGCTGATATTGAGTTTGTTGAGGTGCTTGTTGTTGTGGAGGAGGAGGCCTTTGAAAGTTGTTATTGCCTTGGAATTGTTGACTTTGATTCCAAGCAAAATTTGGGTGGCTCCTCCAACCAGGATTATAAGTCGAAGAGTATGGATCATTTCTTTGTCTTTGCTGGAAGGAAGCATTGACTTGATCTTGTCCTTGAACAGGTGGATTGTAAGGACACTCTTCAGTAAGATGGGACGGATCCGAACAACAAGTGCAAACAGTGCGTGGGGGTAAAGCAGGGGCAGGAGAAGGCGATGAGAATTTGCTCTCAATTGCTTCTAGCTTTTTCGTAAGTGCGGCCATTTCGGCCTTCATTGCAATCGACATATCAAGTTGATGTATGCCTGCCCTAGACTGACCAGATGAAGTAGATGAGGTGGTCTTAGTGCTTTCCCACTGAAGTGTTTGTTCAGCAAGATCGTCGAGAAACTGCCAAGCTTTCTCGCTAGATTTTGTAAAAAAGTGACCTTGACAAATGGTTTCCAACAACTGTTTAGTTGCTGGGTTCAATCCTTCGTACAAATTTTGGCAAAGTTGCCAATTCTCGATACCGTGGTGAGGGCATTGAACAAGTAGGTCTTTAAATCTTTCAAAACACTTCCAAAAAGGTTCGGAAGGAAGCTGGGAAAATTGAATAATTTCGTTACGAATTCTTGCGGTCTTGTGGTGTGGGTAAAACTTTTTTAGAAAAGCTTTAACAAACTCTTCCCAATTTTTTATTGAGTGTGATGCTGTGCTATATAACCATTTCTCGGCTAGGTCACATAAGGTGAATGGAATGACACGTAGCCTTATAGCATCATCAGAAAGTTGTGTGGTCTTCATCATTGCGCAAATATTCTGGAATTTGTTAATGAAGATATAGGCATCTTTGGATTCCAGCCCGTGAAGTTTGGGCAACATGTTGATGAAGTGGGGTTTAATCTCAAAGTTATCCCCATTAGCCGGTGGAAGTGAAAGACAAGTGGGTAAAGCGGTGCGGATAGGATAGAAAAGATCCTGGAGCGCGATTCGTTGGGGCGCTTCGACAGGAGGGTGTGGTGGGTTATTCGCACCTAGTGGAGGTGGAATGAGTCCCGCGGGTAAGGGGTTGTTAGGATTGAATCCCGACATCTCCTTAGAAGACGAAAATATGAAGGTGAAGGTAAAGAGTGGATGGAATTTCGACTTCGGAGTCGAAAGCGTCATCAGTCGGCACTAATGAGACACGGACTAAACGGGCGCTAGTGTCCCTGGTCCAATTGGACATACACTAAATAGGTGTAGTGTAGTCAAAAGGTGAAAACAGAAAGTGGGGGTAAGAAAACGTCAATGGAAGGAAGTGGGTGCAAGTGGGGTGCAAATGATTTCTTAGCGACAAGTGGCAAGTTTTTGTAAATATTTTCTGTTTTGTGTTTTTTTTTATATAAGGAGCTTTTTGCAAAAAGATTTTTATAGGCAGCTTAGACACGTTCAAGCAACCACAATATGCATAATCAAGCCTAGATCTAGGGTCTTCTAGGTCAACTAGACTGCTCCTAACTGTTCCAAAGGGCAAGTCGTGAGGACCTCAAATCGCCTCTTCACCGCCAATTGTGGCCAGGTAAGCACAAGTAGAGAAAGGAGGGATCCGCTCACGAATCACCGTGAGACGGGCCTTCTAAAGTTACCTTTCCCCACTTGTCTAGTCTAAGCACCACAAAGTCTGGTTTAGATAAACGATCGATGCCTACAACTATTCCATTGTTCTATCGAGCATGACAGTCCTTATAGGCTGAGTCTAATCATTTTTAATTAACTTGATGGTCAATGCAATATGCTTTTTGTGATTTTTGGGGTTCTAGGAAGGGTAATGAAATTCCCACCCAATCTGGATTGGTGTTAAAACCCCTTAAAGTCAGATTTAAAGAATGCAAAGCAGTAAACACACAAACACTTGCCAAATTTTTTTTATTTTTATTGCGGCGCAAAGAATCCTGCACAAGATCAAGTTATTGGAGAAGGGAGAGAAGTTTTTGCGCAAAGAATCCTGCAGGAAAATTTTTCAGAGGATATCAGGGGGTTACAGAGAAGAAAAGAAAGCTTACAGAGGGGTTTTGGATTGCTGACGTCAGCAACCCGCGGCGGATCCGCGGCAAAAAGTGCCTAACTGCGGCGGTTCCGCGGTCCTTTAGTCGGTTCAGTTCCTAAAAATTCTTCTGTTTCTCTGTTCTGATTATCCTCTGTTTGTTCAGATCTGCTGTTTTCTGTTTTGCTCTCTGGAATTTTCCAGATCTGAATTCGTTCGTCGATCCTGCACAATTCAAACGAAACACCCTTCAAAAAATAACAAGATGATAAATTTTTTTAATTTCAGTTTTTATGAATTTTTCAATTTTTATATTAACCCGAAATTGCAAAAAGAAAATAACTACGCCATCCCCGGCAACGGCGCCATTTGATTGGAGAGATTTTGCGTGCGCTTTCGCTTTTAAAAGATAAATCAAAGAATATTAACCGCAATCAAGAACGGCGTCGCTTGGTAGCTAGCTGGTTGAGTACGGGTCGGTCCACAGGAATTTTTTGTATTTTCTAGTTGTTCTAACGAGTTAATTCCAATTGTGGTGGGATTGATTATCACTAAAAAATAAAGTTGATTTAGATTAGGATTAAAACCTTGCTAGGGTTAGCTTTAGGTTAAGTTTGGAAATTCAATATTTCTCACCGCTTTCTATGCCCTAATTAAGATCTATTTAGGTGTTATGGTAATAATTAACAAAGGGGATTAACACGATCGGGAAGAAACTATGTTTCTTCCTCTAGGACCTTGTCCGTCCTTTCTTGACTCTTACCCTAACCTCCATGGAAAACATACACAACCGGTCTTTTAAACTACGGTATCACCGCTACCTCGTGGGATAGGGTGCCGTAGTGAGCGGGTGTGTGTATGTATGCATGGAGTTCTATTTAAAATGTATGACGGGCAAGAAAGGGTGAGAGATTTTCATCTCTCAAACCTTTTCTATTCCTAACCCTAACAAGTGAGGAACTACTCACTCATTAGGGAATTGATAAAAGATTTCATTTTTATGATTGTTTTTAATAACCTAATTATCTAATCTACGGCGGATAAATAAAATTGCTAAACTACGACAGATAAATAAAATTAACTAGGGCAGAAAAGAAAATTAATTAAGGCATAGAAAAGAAAGACTTACTTTATTTGATGCACTCTTCAAACATTTACAGTGAAAATAAATTCTGAAATAGATGAATAAAAAGAGGCATAGGAAGAGGCATGCTCTAAAAAGAGTTTTAGGGTTCCTATTTATAGATTATAGAAACCCTAGGGTTTACATCTGATCCCTATTTACATTTACAAAACTACCCTGAGAAGCCTAGTCAACGCACCGCCATCCACCGTCAAAACGCACCGACACGTGCTTAGCACGGCCGCGGATCCACGGCAGGAAGCCCTATTTGGTCGCGGATCCGCGGCCATATGGAGGGGTCTTTGGCTGGATTCTTCTGGGTTGCTTCGTATTGCATTTGGCTTCTGGTTTCTTCACTTGGTTTCTCAGATTGTCTTTTAGTTTCTTCCAGATTTCCACAGTGTAGAATGTTGTGGACTTTTACCGTTTGCTTCGTGTTGAAATCTTGAATCTTGTGCTGCCTTTGTACTTTGTGAAATTATTCATTGATCTTCATTTATCCCTCAAACTGTAGGCATGATCAAGATTCTTCTATTTATTGGTCGTAGTCTCACTTTTGTATCGTCTTTTTTTATCATTTTCACTGTTTTGTTCCGAGAACCTGTAAACTGCAACTATGTAGCAGACATGGATAAAAAGCACCTATTTATTTGTAAAATGAATAAGAATGGGGAATATAATAATGCAAAATTATGATATGAACAGCACCCCGCTTGGAGTCTTCCATACTAAACCTTTTTAGGATGGTGTTAATGTACCTAGTTTGGGACAATCCCAACAACCTTTTAGATCTATCCCTATAGATCTTCATGCCCAATATGTATGAGGCATCACCCAGGTCCTTCATGGAGAACCTTTATGATAAGAACAGTTTGACCGATTGTAGCATAGGAACATCATTTCCTATTAGAAGAATGTCATCCACGTACAATACGAGGAATGTGACAGTACTCCATACAATCTTCTTATAAACACAAGATTCATCTGGATTTTTGACGAAATCAAACTCTTTGATAACATCATCAAAACAGATGTTCCAACTCCGTGATGCATGCTTTAATCCATAAATGGATTTAAGCAACCTATATGCTTTCCCGCTGCTCCCACTATCAATGAAGCCCTCTGGCTGATCTATATAAACGCATTCTTCTAAATCACTATTTAGAAAAGCAGTTTTAACATCCATCTGCCAGATTTCATAGTCGTAGTGAGCAATAATAGCAAGTAGGATCCGAATGGATTTAAGCATAGCTACAGAAGAAAAGGTTTCATCATAGTCCAGTCCTGGTCTTTGACGAAATCCTTTCGCCACAAGTGTTGCATTATAGGTCTCCACCTGCCTATCTACACCGATCTTTCTCTTAAAGATCCATTTGCACCCTACGGGTTTTACCCCCAGAAGGTACAACATCCAAAGTCCATACTTTGTTGGTGTACATAGACTCTATTTCGGATCTTATGGCATCCAACCACTTCACAGAGTCACCACTCGTGATAGCTTGCTGAAAACTGGTAGGGTCATCATCATCCATGATGCAATCTTCTCCATCACCATCAACGAGAAAAACGTAGTATCTCTCCGGTGGGCTAGAAGTCCTACCAGATCTACGGAGTGGCTGAGGTTCATAAGATTCTGTAGCAACATCAGGTTCAACCAAGTCGTCTTTTGTAACTTGTGTCCCTAGAACCTCTTTTAGATCTACCACATTGCCATTAGTATCATTTGGAAAAATCTCATTTTCTAAAAATGTGGCATGTTGAGAAACAAACACATTTTGTTCCTCCTTGTGGTAGAAAATATATCCAAACGAATGTTTTGGATCCCACAAATATACATTTGACCGATCGTGTCTCGAGTTTGTCTAGATTCTACTTTTTAACAAAAGCCGGACAACCCTAAATCTTAACTCGTTTAAGAGATGGTCTCTTCCCATACCATATTTCATATGGAGTGGTAGACACGCTCTTGGTTGGAACTTTGTTCAACAGAAAAGCAGCAGTCTCCAATGCATGCCCCCAAAAGGAGTGAGGTAACTCAGCATCACTCATCATGGATCGTACCATATCTAATAGAGTACGATTCCGCTGCTCTGACACACCGTTGTGCTGTGGTGTGTAAGGGGGAGTGAGCTGAGAGAGAATCACATTCCTTTTTAGGAAGTTTGAAAACTTTGTACTAAGATACTCTCCAACTCGATCTGATCGAAGTATTTTGATGCTCATTCCTATTTTCTACTTCAAGTTTGTACTCCTTGAATTTCTCGAAAGTTTCAGAATTATACTTTAATAAAATCACATGACCGAATCTTGAGAAATCATCAGTAAAAGTTATGAAGTAAGAAAAACCGCCTCTCTCATGTGTAGACATTGGCCTACATACATCACTATGTATGTGGCCCAAGAGCTCTGTAGCTCTTTCTCCGTGTTCAGTAAACAGAGTTTTGGTCATTTTCCCTTTGATCAAGACTGACAAGTCGCATAAAATTTATATTCAAAAAGATTTAAATATCCATCTTTATGAAGCTTGTTTAGTCTTATTTCATTAATATGACCAAGTCTACAATGCCAAAGAAAAGTTTCATTTATATCTGAAAATTTTCTTTTATTTGTGTGTTGTATGTTGAAAATTGTGTGTTGATTTAGGACGCATATCTCGTTATTAAGTGTACCAGAACCAAACAACTCTTGATTTAGTTTAATGTTCATAACATTATGCTGCAATACAAAATGATATCCTTCATTGTCTAACAAGGAAACGGATATTATATTACAAAGCATGCTGGGTACAAAATAACATGGGTTCAAAACCAATATACAACCCGACGGCAACCCTAGGTGATACTCTCCCACCGAAACTGCATGTATATTGGAACCATTTCAAACTCGGAGAGTATGATCACCGGTCTTCAAAACTCTGCTATTTCTCAAGCCCTGCACAGAATTGCAGATATGGGAACCCAAACCGGTATCTAATACCCAGGAAGCAGAATTTATAGAAAAACAGTTTTCAGTTACGAACACGCCTGAAGCGGAAGCATCACCATGCTTCCTTTTATTGAGATCAAGGTATTTAGTACAGTTCCGCTTCCAGTGCCCCGTCTTCTTGCAGTGAAAACATTCCCCTTTCCCGACTTCTCAACCTTGGATTTGTCTCTCCCTTGTGTCTTCTTGATTCCATCTCTCGGTTTGGTGGATTTCTTCTTATTCCTTCTCTTGGCCTTAGCTTTTGGGATGGAAGAGGAAGATTGTCCAACAATCGGAGAGAGAGACTTCGCTTTAAGCGTGCTCTCCGCACTTCTCAACATATTGAGAAGTTCGGGTAGTGACTTCTCCATGTTATGCATGTTGAAGTTCACTATGAATGGAGCAAAAGCAGAGGGAAGAGACTATAGAATAATATCAACATATTGCTCGTTCTCCATTGTCCATCTGAGGCCCTCAAGCTCTTCAATAAGAGCTATCATCTTCAAAACGTGATCGTCTACCGGTGTGCCAGGAGCCATACAGTTTTCGAGACGCTTCGTATCGTAGGATACGAGATTGCTCCCCATACAACTCTTTTGTATGGAGAAAAATGGATTGAACATCCATCTGCTCATGCTGCTTTTGATGTGTATTGTCCATCGATGTAAGCGTGAGGCATTTGGCAGTAGCACAGTCAATATCCCACGTTTTGCGGATCTCCTTATCCGCAACAGAAGATTCAGGGCCTGGGCTGGGCAGGGCTGAGGCAGTGAGGACATATGATACTTTATCATATGTGTGAGCAATGTTAATGTTCCTCAGCCGGTTTTGTTTGGCCCAGATAGCTTATTTTTCTCTAACAGTAGCTTAAGTCCAGTCATGGTTATCTGCCATTAGGAGAGAAAAAAGAATACACTCAGCGAAAGCTCCTGCAAAGATCAGATTGGTTATTATCTTATCTAATTGATCTCTCCCACTGCTTTTATCAAATTTTCCTTCAAACCTTAAAAAGAAAATTAGCCAGGATTAATTACATTCTACAACTTTGCTAACAGTTCAGCCAGGTCAGTGCCGGTACTTTGAGTGAGGTTCCCCGTGTTTTCGCACGAACATAATTAAAATAAACCTCATTTTCCTATAAGCGTAGCCCCATTGACACCTTTCTAGACACCAAATGGGTTAGCTAATTGTAAAATGTAAAACTCTCCTGAGAGCAATTTTTGCTCACAGTGGGATCGGGATCCTACTATCACATAGAAGGTATGCAATCTCATTGCAAATTTCAACTCTTGAAACTCCCGATATGGTTTTTACCCCTATCACTCATGACCTTGGCTACGGTCAACATATCATAAGCACTAGTCAAATTCTATCCGTCATTTCATGATTAATTAGACCCACCCACATGATCATTGGTTATGGTCAACATAATCATGTGACTGTCCTAATTAGTCGCATCATATGCTTGTTCCCTTACGGAAAATAAATAAACAAATAGAGCAACGAAGAAAATCCCCAAGTGGAGCATCACGTGCCCACACGTGATAGGCGCTGCGCTTGACAAAGTAAAGCCAAAACTGTAGCTAAAACCGAGCCTCGCGTGTAGACACGTGACTGTTATATACAAAGTATATAAGCGCCTTCTTAAAAAAAACAATTGTCCAGAAGAAGTCATGTGATAGCACGTGATGCTTTTTGATATGGTTAATGCTGTGAAGGGTCACGTGCTACACGTGATGAGCCCATATGCTTTCCAAACCGATGAAATTAAATTCTAAGATAAAAGGGGTCAGAACCCCATTTGGTGAACATTTCCCTAGATCATTCTAAACAAGAAAGATTGCGCTCTGCAAAGCAGTGCGCCGTTGGATTAAAAATCTAATGGTGATTAAAAATTACCAATTTACAGAAGAAAATTCTGTGTAAAGAAATATTTTCCTAATTTTGTGAGAAATATCTTCTGTAAAACAGAAGTTCTTGGATTAAAAATCCAACGGTGAATAAAATTCACCAATTGATCTAAAAGATCATTTTGGTTAGTTATAAAATCAATCAAAATATCTTAATAAGAGATTTGGCCGAACAAACTGATTCTTTTCTTTCTCCTATAAATAGGAGCCCAAAAAAGGAGAGAGAAGGAGAAGAGGAAAAGAGGAGGATACAGAGAGAAAAGAGAAGATAAAAAAAGGAGAGAAAACCCATCGTAAGCCCAAAAGAAAAAGAGAATTTAATTCTCCAGAGAGAAAAAAGAGAAAAAGAAACTCTAGGTAAGAGAAGGAACAAAACACAGAGAATATCTCATCTCTTTTTCACCTTCATAAGAGTTTAACTCTTCTAAAAAGAACTTAGTTCTTCCTCTGTTTAAGATCTGCAGAAGCAGATCTCACCACAAGTTGAGAATTTAATTTTTATCGGGGAGATTTTGCCATGCAGATCCAAAACCTAGAGGAAGATCTAAGTTCAGAGAATTTAATTCTCCCAAAAAGTATATAGGAATTTAATTCCTCTGATGAAACAAGGGTTTAACCCTTCATATGAGAACTTAGTTCTCCCCTATGGCAAAGATCTGCAGAAGCAGATCTCCTCATAAGTTGAGAATTTAACTCTCATCAGGGAGATTCTGTCATACAGATCCCAAATCTAAGAGAAAAACTAAGTCTTAAGAATCCAATTTTCATTAAAAAAAATGGGCTCGAAAGTCTCGAAGCTCAGGATCTCCATGCACGTAAAAGAATTGGCACCCAACATGATAACTGCCGATCACTTGCTCCCACGTGAGCGCCTGTGATGAACAAAAAAGAATAAAAGAAATTGACTCATGTGATCACACGTGACCCCATAGTAGTGCTTAGCACTTAAAAATCCAAAGGGAATAAATCAAAGGCAGATTCTATTTTTGAGGTGCCTCATGCTCCCACGTGACCCAATGGCACTTAACGCTCAGAAAAGAACAAAAAAATAAACCCAAAGAAGCAGCGCTTCAGATTCTAGATGTTTAATGCTATTCCAAAGCACCTTACGTGCTTACACGTGACGGCCACAGGGCTAACGTGTTTAACACTTATATGCATCACTGCCTCAAAGTATCACGTGGGAGCACGTGAGCGCTGAATAAACATGTTAGTGTTGAACAATATGAAGGGCTAACATTAGCCAGAATCAGACCAAATATTCCAAGGACCATCAATTGAGCCCTTCATGTTCGGGGTTTCAAAAGTCGATCTCAAGATAACTAATAAGTTCCCAACATATGACATCTAAACTGATGTTCATCCCACTTCCCAAAATCCGGACTTTGGTTCAAGGGTACATCTCTTCATACCTCTGATACATGTCGTTGTAATCTTTCAACGTCTTCAGAGAGATGGAGGGTCCCAATAACCCATAACCATTGATGCATCCCCAAACTGGTTAAACCAGAACCCCATGGACTATGATGTCCTTAAACTTATGGACTGCAACGTCCCTAAACTAAACTCTATAGACTATGATGTCTTTAAACTATGGACTATGATGTCCTTAAACCCTATGGACTATGAGGTCCTTAAACTCATGGACTGTGAGGTCCTTAAACTCATAGACTATGATGTCTTTAAACTTTACAGACTATGATGTCTTTAAACTCCATGGACTATGATGTCCTTAAACTTATAGACCGCGATGTCCCTAAACTAAAACAATAGAGTCCAAATACTCTTTTGTTGGATCTAAATGATCCCAAAACCCTGTTAAGTAGATCTTAGTCTAAAAATTAGACTAACGTATTCTTAACAAATGTTTAAGTTGATCTTAATCTCATTGAGATTAACAATCCTTAAATCCACTGGACCGCAACGTCCCTAAACTAAGACGATAGAGCCCAAATTCTCTGTCGTTGGACTTAAATGATTCCAACCCTCCCCGTTGAGTAGATCTTAGTCTAAAAATTAGACTAACATATCCTTAACAACATTTAAGTTGATCTTGATCTCAATGAGATTAACGATCCTTAAACCCAAACAAAACCCAAATATAAGAAAATACGGATTTGGACAAATCCATGCCCTACGGGCGACAACATAAATTAGTCTCCGTATACAATCCACGGGCTACTAAAAAAAAACACACACACACGACACGAAGTGACCATCTGAAGAAAGAGAAAGTGGTTACCGCGATGCGGTAGCGTAATTATTTGCAGGGGCTTGCGCCTGCAGGGAAGAGCGTCTCCACAATCAAAAACCCCTTACAATGAGGGGGAATCTGACGAAATATGCTACATCGGCCGCATCCATCTAAACCTCTGATACATGGTGCCATAAATCAACTTGGCATCTTTAGAGAGGTGGATGGATAAAACCAAATAGCATCTGCCCCTTAAAATTCAAGCCGGACATCCCAACGTCCCAGTCACGTCTTTCGGCAGCGAACAGATTCTGGCACGTCCGGTGGGACCTTTTCCTCTTTCCACTCCACACTTCGTGTGTCGTGTTTTGCGAACGAATCGCGGTTTGCTATGGTTGCCCCTGGATTCATGGTTTTAAGATTTGGTGTCTTGCTCCGTGCAGAAAACAGAAGATCAATGGCTTTCAACTGCACCAGCTGTAACAACGGCAATAACTCCAACTCCGTCCTTGCTGGAGGAGTGACCTATGAGGCTCAAGCGGCCTCCGTTTTCATGATGCCAGTGGAACAGGTGACGCAAGCCACCACTGGGCTTTTCTATGGGACCATGCTCCTACCCATGAGCTTCAACGCCCCATCGTCGTCGCAAGAAGCTCCGAAGAAGTCGGTCTTTGATCGGCTTACAGCTACCGTGTCCCCTCTCAACAGGTCACCCAAATCCAACGCCTCAGTTTTTAATAGACTGGGCCAAAACTCCAATGGGCCCGTGAAGAAGCCCGCGATACCTGAAGGGGTTATCTCGAAATGGATAGCTATCCCTGTTCCAACAAACGAAATCATCAGAGAGGCTTCTTCTGCTAAGGGATCGGTCTTCGCTAGACTGTTCGCTCCAACTCACGCTTCAGGCGATGTCACCAAGGCTGCTTCCCCTGCTCGAAAGTCTGCCTTCGACAGGTTGGCCATCCCCAGTCAACGGACTTCAGTTTTCAATCAGCTAACACCGGCAGCAACCCTCCACCAGAGCAAGGGGCATGAGGGAGCCACCCCCGTAACTGAGCCAATACCATCTGCAAGACATGCTCGACGTCGTCATTGGAGCCGAGTGAGGAAACCTGGGGGAAATTCCCCTTCCGGACTGACTCCACCAGCTCCAATGGTGGAAATTGATGTTGATGTTCCAACTGGGATCAGTTTTGAACCACTTAGGAAGGTGCGCAAAAACTCTCCAACTACTGTATTGAAAAGATCTTCTCCACCTGTGGAGAGCGCTGCAAAGGCAAAGCTGGAGCAGCCCCCTCAGCGGCTGTCCTCTAAAATTCACAAGGTCTGGCGACAGGTCCAAGACTTGGTGATCAACCAAGACTACTCCCGCTGACCGAAGAAGATGAAAGTTCGGCAAGAGAAGGACCACCCTGTCGTATCACAGAAGGTGTCGTCTACTTGGGTGCCCATGCAATGGCCCCCTCAACTTCGACCGCCCACAAAAGGAGAAGGCCGGAGAAAATCCCCGTGTCTGCGATGAATCTCAAGGGCACTGAACCTGAACGCCCCAAGTCTGGGGGCATAGTAGTGCATATTGTTTATATGGCTTCCGGAAAAGAGGATAGCCGTATCTCCACGGGTCACCGACCGCTCACCCGATCAGTAATAAAGGCTCAGGAGCGACAACAGAAAAAGCTCCAGGAGATGCTAACACAGATGGCAGCACTGACTGGGCCAAAAGAAAGCCCGGAGACGTCGTCGGAGCAGCGTCAGGAATAAGAAACCGATGCTGAGTTCCTCCGCAGAATCCTCGAGAAGAAAGACAGAGAGGCCGCGGAACAAGCGGCCAACATAAAACGAATGGCACTTTTATTCCAAGATATGGTCCGGATGATAATACAGCCGGATCCTCCAGCTGAAGATCCCCCGGTTATCCTTGAAGATGACAGAGGGGAGACATCGAACCCTCTTCCGGCTCTATCAGCAGCCAAAGAAGAGACCATCTCCAAAGCCGCCCTAGATGACTATATCGCTCAACAGATACGAGCTCATCAGGCGAGCGAAGCGGCCGGCCAAATTGTTAAGACTGGACGACCCTATCCGGGTTGGTATGACCAAATAAAGTATCCACTGGGGTATACGATCCCTAAATTCCATGTATATAAGGGGACGGGGAATCCGCACCAGCACGTTGCTCAATTCAGGGCTCTGTGCGGCAACACCGGAGGTGACGATAAGTTAATGCTTCGCCAATTCATTGGCAGCTTGTCGGAGACAACATTCGAGTGGTATTCCGAGCTCCCGAATGACTCTGTTAAGACATTTGCAGAAATGGAGATACTGTTTACACAAAAATTCGCAAGCGCTAGTGAGCGCACCCCGATCACCGCACTAATTAACGCCAGGGTGAAGCCAAGCGAAACATGGGTTCAGTACGCGATACGGTAGCAGAACCTATGGTCGAAGTGCGAACAGCGCGTAGAAGAGGCTCCTGCAGTAGGCATGTTCGTGGGTACCCTCGATCCACAGGTGACCATATCCCAGTTCATGATGTTTTTCAAGCCGACTACCTTCCAGGCCTTGATTGACAAACTGGCCCAAATGGATCAGATGGGCCATAGACCATCTTCCTCAAAGATGGAGCCTCAAAACGAAAAGGGAAAAGGGAAAGCGACTTTCGTCACCAATTCTCAGCAGCAACCCTGTGGTCCAAAACCAGCTGATCGCCAAAACGATAGACAACGATTATTCAACGAGAAGCTAAAACGCCCTTACTTGTTTCCCCGGGATAAAACGAGGAGACTGTTCGAGCTGGCAGTGCGCAACAGGCTCATCAATTTGCCAGATCCAAGATGTCCGATGCAGCCAGGCGACGCCAACAATCCTAATTACTGCCCCTACCACCGAGCAGTAAGCCATCCAATCAAAGATTGTTTCATCTTCAAAGGCTGGATTGAGGACCAATACCAACAGGGCAAATTCGTACTGTCTGAGAATTGGAAGGTGAGGCCGCCCTAACCACACACTCCTAAAAAGATGGACACGCCAGGGGAATCATGATCATTTATAGAGGAAGCTCCATGGAAGGTCGCTCTTTCAGCTAAAACTAAAAGAATGCTGAAAGATCTCCAAGCATGTCCAGCGATTAGGTGGAAGAGCTCGCTGGAGCCCAAGATTATTGAGGGGATGCTGAAGCCGCGCCCAACGCCGAAAGTTGGTGAAGGTGGAAAAAACAGTCAGGTCAAGCCTCCAAAGTCTTAAAGAAAAAGAAGAAGGCCAAGAAACCCGTCTGACCCGAAGACATCCGTACAGGTCTGCAGAAATACATCGATGCGCTGGAAGAATATAACTAGAAGGCACGAACCCCAATCACGTTGGATGAATTCTTTAAGCATGTTCTTGAAAATGAAGCCGATGACGCTGATGAAGAAGACGATTCTTCAGAAGAGCTCGAGGATTATGTGGCAAGTTGCCACATGATCTCTAACTCATCAATAAATAGCAAAGAAGCTCCTGATGCAGAGAAACTAGAGGAAGATCCAGAACCGGAATCAAAATCCTTGGAGCCATCGGATGAATTGATTGATAGACTGCTGAGCGAAGCTCTTCAAAAAAGCAAATCTGATCGAGAGAGTGAAACTGACTTATGTGAAAGGGCCAAGCATCGGCGTCACATTGAAGAAGCTCCGGTATTGAGAAGCCATAGAGTACCCCAACCGGATCAAAGCACTCCTGCCACAAGCAAAAACATACTTAAGACAAGAAAGTAATTCGCTAAAGCCCTGTCGATGGGAATGAAGTTGCCACCTTTCAAAGAAGACACTTCAGAAAATACGTTCCCCGACGAACTAGATGCACATCCAAACTACTGCTTATAGTATCGGAGGATCACACACCCTATCGAGGAATGCATGGCCTTTAATAATTGGTGGCGGGGATACGTTGCTCATCGGCAGCATTTCAAGCGGATGAAGCGCAAAACTCGTCGGGAACAAAGAAGCACGACCGATGAGCATAAAAGAACTGCTGGTAACTGTCACATGGTTGATTCTGGGGGACCGCAAGTTCTCACCTTCAGGAGAGATTTTGATAAAGAAATAGCCCTCGGCCCTCTCTTCAAGGAATCCATCTCCGAAACAGAAGAGATGAAGACCTGCGAGAACATTCAGCTGCGCAATCGCACGTTACCCGAAAAGAATCTCGGACCCACAAACAAGGGATCGAACAAAAAAGATAAGGGGAAAGAAAAAGTCCCTGAAGATATCGCCCTCAATGACCGAGTCATCGAAGATCTGGCAGCCAAGGAACCGCCCAACAAAAACAAGGTGGATTACAATGTTCTGGAACACCTGAGGAATATACCCTCGCAACTAAGGATTCTCGATGCCCTTCTGCTATCTAAAGAGCCGAGAGATTCTCTGATCAAGGCACTACAAGAGCCCAAACGGTTTCAAGCTTTCCTTGCCGAAGAAAAGATGAAGGACGAAAGTGCACACGGCTGATATCACTTTCGGCGATGAAGATCTCCTCCTCGGAATGTGCGAGCACAACCGTCCCTTGTATGTCACCGGATACTGCCATGACATCAAGATAGGGAAGATCTTAGTGGACAACGGGTCCTCTGTCAACCTCTTAAATGTGAGGGTGCTAAAAGAAATCTGCATGAACGTCCTGCACCTTGCTCGAGATAAAATCACCATCTCCGGGTTCGACTCCCAGTCATCACGGACGCTCGGGTCTGTGATACTGACGTTACGCTTTAGGCTGCTCATTACTGACATCAAGTTCCATGTCATTGACGCCAAGACTTGCTAACTCAAATCTCTTCCTACGCCCTGGAAAGCATACCGCGTACGGAAAATAGCAAAACGGATGTGTTAGCCAAACTCGCTAAAGAACTGGCTGACAAAAACCTCGATGACGTAAAGATCGTTGTGCAAAGCCGTCGGGTTCTTGCGCTAGTAGAAATACCTCTGGAGTCGTCCGAAGAAAAGGGAGCGACCAAGCAAATGGCCCTACAAATAAAAGACCGGGAAAAGGCTAAGGATTGGAGAGAAGTCTTTATAGACTACTTCAAATCCCGTCAAACACCTGAAGATGCGTCCTCAAGACATCAGCTCATTAAACGAGCTCTGAATTTCGCCTTCATCAATGATATGCTGTATAAGAGGTCGTTTGACTCTCTGTGGCTAAGATGCCTAGTACCAGAAGAAGAAAAGAAAGTCATCCAAGAAACTCACGATGGACTCTGCAGTTCTCATTAAGCCGGGCCGAAGATGAAGCTGAAGATCAAAAGGATGTGCTACTATTGGCCCATGATGATTCAAGACTGCCTCGAATACGCGAAGCAGTACCACTCGTGCCAGATTCATGGGGACTTCATCCACCAGCATCCAAATCCGTTACACCAAATGGTGGCTAGCTGGCCATTCGAAATGTGGGAAACTGACATAATCGGACCCATCGAACCAGCATCATCTAGAGGACATCGGTTCATATTGGCAACCACCGATTACTTCTCTAAGTGGGCAGAAGCAGTACCGCTGAGAGAAGTGAAGTCGGAGAATATCCTCCATTTCTTCAAGACGCACGTCATATATCAGTTCGGCACTCCGCGACTGATTATCTCCGATAACGGGCCAGCCTATAGAAGTCACAGAATCAGCCGCTTCGCACAGCAACATAATATAGACTGGAGATACTCTTCGGTCTATAATCCCCGAGCTAATGGTCTAGCTAAGGCTTTCAACAAGACCTTGACGAAGATCATAAAAAAGACAGTGTCCAGAAATAAGAAGGACTGGCATGAGAGACAGCATGAAACTCTCTGGGCGTACTGGACCACGTTCAAAACGGCCACAAATACAATGCCATATGCATTGGTGTTCGGCACTGAAGCAGTACTCCCCCTCGAGATAGAGCTTCCCACTTTACGAGTGGCGGTTTGTTACGAGCTAACAGATGAAGAGAATGCCCATCTTCGGCTCGAGGAGATCGACGCCCTTGACGAAACCCGACTCATGGCGTAGCAAAACTTGGAAGCATATAAACAAAGATGACGTACTCATACGAAAGATTGACTAGACCGAGGACATTTCGCCAAGGCGAACTCATGCTAGTGGTCAAGAGACCTATGATCCCCAATCGTGCCAAACGGGGGAAATTCGAGCCAAACTATGAGGGCCCGTACATCATAGACAAAGTCTATCAAGGTAGGGATTACTTGCTCATGGATATGCACGGCGAAAGACCTTTTCGTCCAATAAATGGCCGGTTCCTGAAAAAATACTACGCTTGACGAGTCACGAACCAGGTCAATGATAGATGACGATGCCTATGACCGCTCGCTATCTTCCTAAGTCCAAACACTATAAGTAGTATCCGGCGAAACCTTGCCCCGAAAAACGAACAATGGACCGCAACGTCCTAAAACTAACGATGGACCGCAACGTTCTAAAACTAACGATGGACCGAAACGTCCCTAAACTAATAAAGGACCGAGATGTCCTAAAACTAACAACGGACCAAAATGTCCTAAAACTAACTACGGATCGTAACGTCTTTAAACTACTACAAACCGCAGCACCCTAAGACCAACAAAAAAAACGGTACGTCCATAAGCGAAATGGGCATGGATGAAAACCCGAAAGGGCTCTGTGAGTAAAAACAGCAGGGCTACCGACGAGTTTGTGAAAACCCGAAAGGGCGCAATCTCGTTAACAGACACTTGCGAGGTCCTCTCGACCTTGTAAAGAGAAAATACCTGCGTGATATCCTTATGACTCACAAGAGAGCAACGCACTTAGGGATCCCTACGATTCCTAAGAAGAAGTTACACTTACGAGATCCTCACGACTCGTAAGGAGAATTCCACTATGAGACCCTCACGGCTCATAGGACTCATAAGCCTTAAGCTACAGGGATCTAAACCCATTCTTAAGCCATCATCACAATCCCCAGTCTGCCCTACGAACGGTTCAATATTGACCCTTTTATACAATCCACGGGCACAAATAAACGTCTCCCCCACCAAGTTCCGCCGATGGCATGAAATCCCCTTATTTGGTGAATGACCCCTATAAGTCCTCTTGACTTATAAGGAGAAAACACTCTTGTAAGATTCTTACAACTTACAAAAGAACACATCACTTAGAAGTCCCCACGACTTCTAAAGAGAACATACACCTATGAGATCCTCACGACTCGTAGGGAGAAACACCTTTATGAGACCCTTACGGCTCATGACGTCAAAAGCCGTAGTCGACAGGATCCTAACCATTTTTACTAAGCCACCTTTGTTTGAATTGACAGAGGCAAATGATGATTCGCTCCTGGCAATGTCCCGGTGGTAACGATGCCGATGCCTAAATCGGTAGCAAATTCCAAGTCCTTTCACGGCAAATGATGATTCGCTCCTGGCAATATTCCAGTCGCAGCAATGCTGATGCTAAGATTGGCATCAGATTCCAAGTTCCATACTTGCAACAAAATCAGCAAGTAAAAGAAATGAAAATGAAATAGCCGAAATGATAGGGCAACTTGCAACAAAATCAGCAAGTAAAATATATGCATACAAAAATAGCCGAAGTGATTAGGCAACTCACAATAAAAAGCAGCGGGTAAAAAGAAAAATAGCCGAAATGATTGGGCACTGCGAAAAATAACCGAAATGGTTGGGCAATCACGACTTTCGCAATATAAAAAGCTGAAATGATAGAGTATCGCGGAAAGAAATAAAAAAATGACACTTTTGCCCTGCAGGTAAGTCCATACTGACCCCTGTATACAATCCATGGGCATAAACGAAAAAAGAAACACATGTCCCAACAAACTCTACCAAAGGAAGAGTCAGGTCTCAGTGGCAATATCTACATACCAGAAGACCAACACGGCGTTCCTTCTCAACTCCAGCAGGATGCAGACGCAACGTCAACAACCGACCTCAAGGTCGCAACAAAGCGGAGCCATGGAAAATTCCCTAGTTCTAAATCTCGACGGCCACCTCTACAGCCTAGAGACCAACAACAGCGTTCCTCCGCATGCCAGCAGAGCATGAACGTGACATCACCAATCGGAGCCATGGCAAAGTCCCCAGTTCCAAGACTCTACTGTGCACAGACAACCTAGTGTCAACCCTTGACCTCCCTGTCGTCAAGCAACGCTTCGACACGGATACATGTCAACCCCTGACCTCTCTATCGTCAAGCAACGCTTCGACACGAATACATGTCAACCCCTGACCTCCCTATCGTCAAACAACGCTTCGACTCGGATACATGTCAACCCCTTACCTCCCTGTCGTCAAGCAACGCTTCGACACGGATACATGTCAACTCCTGACCTCCCTGTCGTCAAGCAATGCTTCGAATCGGATACATGTTAACCCTTGACCTTCCTGTCGTCAAGTAACGCTTCGACATGGATACATGTCAACCCCTGACCTCTCTATCGTCAAGAAACACTTCGACACGGATACATGTCACCCCTGACCTCCTTGTCGTAAAGCAACGCTTCGACTCGGATACATGTCAACCCGTGACCTCCCTATCGTCAAGCAACGCTTCGACACGGATACATGTCAATCCTTGACCTCCCTGTCATCAAGCAACGCTTCGACTCGGATACATGTCAACCCCTGACCTCCCTGTCGTCAAGCAACGCTTCGATACGGATACATGTCAACCCCTGACCTCCCTGTCGTCAAGTAACGCTTCGACACTGATACATGTCAACCCCTGACCTCCCTGTCGTTAAGCAACGCTTCGACGCGGATATATGTCAACCCCTGACCTCCCTGTCGTTAAGCAACACTTCGACGTGGATACATGTCAACCATGACCTCCCTGTCATAAAGTAACGCTTCGACACGGATACATGTCAACCCCTGACCTCCCTGTCGTCAAGCAACACTTCGACATGGATACATGTCAACCCCTGACCTCCTTGTCGTAAAGCAACGCTTCGACTCGGATACATGTCAACCCCTGACCTCCCTGTCGTAAAGCAATGCTTCGACTCGAATACATGTCAACCCCTGACCTCCCTATCGTAAAGCAACGCTTCGACTCGGATACATGTCAACTCTTAACCCCCCCTGCCGGTGCAAGCTCCGTCTCGAAAATACATCAACCCATGATTCCCCTGTCGTAAAGCAGTGCTTCGACTCGGAAATAAATCAACACATAAACCTAACAACCCATAAAGAGAAAGTTCTCTTGTGAGATCCTTATGACTTTCACAAGAAAATATACTTAGGAGTCCTCACGACCCCTAAATAGAAATTATACCTACGAAATCCTCTTGACTCGCAGGGAGAAAAATCTTTATGAGACCCTCAAGGCTCATAAAGTTGAAAAGTCTTGGGTGGCAAATCCTAACCTTGTCACCCAAGCCATCACTACCCTGCAAAAAGATCCAGATAAACTACATATGGACCACATCCATCAGAGCTACATGCAAGCACGAGATAAATAAAAATATCTTTTATTCATGAATTCAAAGTGCATACAATACATATCATGAAGAGAATCAAAATGAATACAAAATACCCTCTTATTAAGGAGTGGATACAAGAAAAGAAAATTTTTACAAAAATTCTTTAAGCCGGAGGACGGCACAATAAGCTCCTCAATTCATCGCTCTTCCGCTGGGCCTCAGCTTCAAGCTTAGTTACCGCCACGAGATGGGTCTCCGCCTGAGACTGTTGAGCCTGAGACGAGGTGAGCCGAATCTTAAGCTCCCTTCCGGCAACTTTGTGAGCTTCAACCATCTCCCAGGTAAAGAATGACGGCTTTATCAATAGCCACCACCTCCCTGATAGCTTCTTGGAGCACCCGCCAAAGTTCGTACGCATGGGTGGTCTTAGCAGTGAGCTCAGCTTGAAGCTCCCCCAAAGCATTCGAGGCCAGTTCCCCTTCTGAGAATTTCCGGTTAAGCCTCTTCTCACATGATTATAGATTCGCGACGCACCATTCAATCAGCCCCAGCAAGCTCGTCTTTGCATCCACAACCTCAGAGGGAAGGCGTGTGCACTCGAGACCATGTAAACAAGCCTCCACTCGACGACAAAACTTGACCCAGACATGCACCAATGTTTCATCATGGTAGGCGGCAAGAAAGGGCAGAGAAATGTTGGCTTCAACAGCAAATTCTTCGGCTGTGATCGAGCTACTAGCACGAAGATCTTCGATGAAAGCCGACAAGGAGTGAAGGCTTTGCTTCGCCATCCGTTCAGATGTGCGTAGGGCATAAGGGCCTGGTGGCATAATGATGCGAAACTCCAGCGGGATAAGAGCGGGCAAGGCTGTCAAGTTCTATGAACAATCTATGAGATTTACGCCCAAAGAATATACAAAGCGACGTCAAAATCTTACTTACCCACGGTCATGCAAGGAGGATTGGACAAATCCCCAGGCCCGTCGAGGATCTCAACTTCGTCATCAGCTTCCAGAACTGCAGAAGACATATCAGCATCGTTATACGAAATAATAATAATACGATGAAGGGGTCAAATAACACCAACCTTGACCAGAAGAGAGGACGATGCTTTATGGGGATATTGCCTGTGGGGAGGCCATCTCGAGCAGACGCTGAAAGGACTTTCTGGGAGATAAATTCATGATGGACGCTGCCAATCCTCGCAATTCTGAAAAGACAGAAAGAGTTAGATAATAGAGAGATCATTAAAGCAAAATAAGAAGACTACTTTCGATACTCTTCCCGTCTTGAGCCGGAGGGATAGCAGCTTCGGCGGCCTCCTCCATTCCCTCAGGAACATCATCGGAGACATTTGCTGGTGTGACAGCTTCCAGTTGAGGGGCAACAGCCGCCACTTCAGGCTCCAATGAAAGGACGGCAGTCTCAATTACCTGTTCCACAATCTCTAGGCCATCACCGAAAAGTTCCATTAAATCTACGGCCGGTAAGGGTACCTCTTCCGGGGGAACGGACACCGGGGGAACAAAGGCAGCCGAAGGAAGCTCCGCGGCAGGAATAGCAACTGTAACGACCTCCTCCACACCTATTGGTGTCTCATCAGGGATATTTACAGAGTCTACAGTCAGGATGCAACTCGAACTCAGATTCTCTGCCATTATTGAAGTCCCTACAAAGTTTTACGAAGATGAGAAGACATAAAAAGCGATACAAATTACTTTCCAAAGGAAAAATACAGAAATCATGCATACCGATACGCCAGGATGCCTCTAGTATGGCTTTTTCAAGCTGACGTTCCTTCCTGAGGAGGTATGCTCGCCGGGGTTCAAATGTAGATTCGTGGCCGCCGGTCCACAATGACAACTCATCTTCGGAAGCGACTGAGATAGGCTGCTTGAGGGCGGTTCTGCCCTTTTTGCGACTTGGACGGTCGGTTCTGCCCTTTTTGCGACTTGGACGGTCGTTGCTGCCCTTTTAGCGACGTGGACGGTTGGTGCTGCCCTTTTAGCGACGTGGACGGTCGATTCTGGATTTGACTTGCCCCGCTTCTTGCAGGGTCAGGGATGAAGTTGACTTGTTTCCGAGGTGGAATTTGATTTTGCCAGGGAGGTCATTGGTTGTTTTGCTGACTTGATGTGATTTGGGTTGACATCACTACGCTGGAATATGGTACCAGGAGCGAATCATCATTTGTCATGACAGGATTTGGGGATTTTGGTTTTGGTTTGGCATCAGCATCGCTACACTGGAATATGGTACCAGGAGCGAATCATCATTTGCCGTGAGGGAATTTCCCCCGTTCCCAGTTTAATGACTTAGGGGTCATCTGTTCCCAGTTTAACGACTTAGAGGTCATCTGTTCCCAGTTTAAAGACTTAGGGGTCTATTGGATTGGAGTTTGGAATTTTGGGGTAGGCATCAGCGTTGCTAACACTAAAGCACATGTGCCAGGAGCAATTCATCATTTGCCTTTTCCTGTTGGGAAGCGGTGGCTTAGGAGACAGATTTAGGTCCCTATCACCTAAGGCTTTTCAATTTTATGAGCCGTAAGGGTCCCATAAAAGCATTTTCTCCCTACGAGTCGAAAGGATCTCGTAGGTGCACTTTCTCCTTAGGAGTCGTGGGGACTCCCAAGTGTGTTTTTCCTCTGTGAGTCGTAAGGATCCCACAAAGGTGTTTTTTTACGAGTCGTGAGGATCTCGTAAGTTGGTTCTCCTCATGTATCGTGAGGACACATGAGTGGGTCTTCCAAAATGGAGTATAAGTCCAAGGGCGAAGACCGGCCGCTGGACCGGTGATTGCGGTGGGGTATGGGTATGATGAGAATTATTTGAGCCCGTGGATTGTATACGGTAGTCAATTTGGGGACTAACCGTAGGGCTGGGAGAATTTTGAAAAATTGGATTTTGGATGGCGTCTGCACCGCTACACTAGAATATAGTACCAGGAGCGACTCATCATTCGCCGTTTGGGGACTTAGAATTTGGATCTTGTTTGGCATCAGAATTGCTGTACTGGAATAATACCAGGAGCAACTCATCATTTGCCTCGGGAGGACTTGGGATTTGGGTTTTTGGTCGGCATCAGCACCGCTAACACTGAAGCGAAATTTCAGGAGCGACTCATCATTTGCCGTTGCCCGTTGGGGAAAGATGTCTTAGGAGATAGGTTTAGGTCCCTATCACCTAAGGCTTTTCAATTTTATGAGCCGTAAGGGTCTCATAAAAGCATTTTCTCCCTACGAGTCGAGAGGATCTCGCAGGTGTATATTCTCCTTATGAATCGTGAAGATTCCTAAGTGTGTTGCCCCTTTGAGAGTCGTAAGGATCTCACGCAGGGATTTTCTCCTCACAAGGTCGAGAGGACTTTGCGAGTGTGTTTCATCTCTTTTCACGAGTTTGCGCCCTTTCGGGTTTTCACAAACTCGCCGGTAGTCCTGCTGTTTTTACTCACGGAGCCTTTTCGGGTTTTCATCCGTGCCCGTTTTGCTTATGGACATACCCTTTTTTTTGCCGCTGGTGGGACTTTAAAAGTAGTTTCACCGGCAGGATTTGGGAGAGATAGGGGTCGTTTACGCCCGTGGATTGTGTACGGTTTTGCAGGATGTATGATCCAGACCGTTGGGCTGGTGTGCTTAATTCACCTGCGACTTGGAGCATTCACACGTAGTATTTCTTGAGATATCGGCCATTGATGGGTGGCATGGGCCTTTCTCCCTCGGCACTTATTAGTTGGTAGGATCCTCCGTCGAACACTTTCTCGATGATGTATGGTCCTTCCCAGTTTGGCTCGAATTTTCCCTTGGCATGTCGATTGGGGATGATCGGTCTTTTGAGCACCAACACCAACTCACATTTCATGAAAGCGCGGAGACGGGTTATCTTGTCATAGGCCCGTAACATTTGGGCTCGGTATAGCTCTAGATTTTGCTGCACCGTGAGCCTCTTTTCTTCCAGGGCGTCGAGCTCTTCAAGCCGAAGGAGCACGTTTTCCTCCTCCGTCAATTCGTGCTGAAGGGCCATTCTTAAGCTTGGAACTTCGACTTCGAGGGAGAGGACTGCCTCCACTCCGAAGAGCAATGAGTATGGAGTGGACTGAGTTGTAGTACAGTGCGTGGTACGATATGCCCACAACGCCTCGTGAAGCTTGAGATTCCAGTCTCTCTTGTTGGCTGAAGCATTTTTCCTCAGGAGCTTGCATAGAGTCTTATTGAAGGCTTCGGCTAGCCTATTGGCTCTTGGATTATAGATGGAGGAATATCTCCAGTCTATTTTGTGTTGAGTAGCGAATCTTGAGACTTTGAAGCTCTTGAAAGAAGGCCCGTTGTCAGAAATGATTCTTCTTGGTGTACCGAAGCGGTATAGAATATTATGCTGGAAGAATGTCAGAATATCTTTTGTCTTGACTTCTTTTAGCGGGACAGCTTCAGCCCATCTGGAGAAGTAGTCTGTTGCGGCCAGTATGAACCGGTGGCCTTTGGATGACGGAGGATCAATTGGACCAACTATGTCGGTTCTCCAGACTTCGAAGGGCCACGACGCCACCGTAGGATGTAACGGATTGGGGTGTTTGCGAATGAAATCACCATGAATTTGGCAGATATAACATTTCTTTGCATGCTCTCCGCAATCCCGTATCATGGTAGGCAAGTAATACCCAAGCCGTTTGATCTGAAGCCACATTTTGGGGCCAGACTGGTGAGCCCCGCAGACGCCTGAGTGAACTTCTTTCATAACTTTTTGGGCTTCGGCCGATGACAGGCATCTGAGCCAGAGTTGGTTATATGACCTGCGGTATAGTGTGTCATTCATAAACACGTATCGGATAGCTCTCTTATTCAACTGAATCGTTGCAGATTTTCCTTCGGGCAGCTTGTCGTATCGGAGGTACTCTATGAAGGGTCCTCTCCAATCGGGCTCGTCTTGAACGATCGAAGCTTCTTCGGCGGGACTGCTCGTCTGTTCCGCGATTTCCTCTTCTCATAGAAAGACAGGGGTAGAATTTGTCGGCTCCTGACTGTGATCAAAATTTCGTCCATGTCAGGATCAGCCAGCTCCTTGGCTAAGCGAGCGAGTACGTCAGCCTTTCTGTTCAACGCTCTAGGGACTCTCATTAGTTCAATGTGAGTGAACCGTTTCATGAGTTCCACCACCCGGCTTCTGTACCGAACTAACTCGGGTATGTATATCTTATAGTCGCCGCTTAATTGGTTGACGACAAGCTGGGAGTCACCATAAACCCGTAGCCGAAGGATTTCCATTTCTATGGCGAGCTCCAAACCAGCTATCAGAGCTTCATCCTCGGCCTCATTGTTTGTGCGTGGCTCGGTGAGAGCAAAAGAATGCCGTAGGGTTCCCATTGATGGCGTGATGAACACCAATCCTATCCCTGCTTTTATCTCCGGGATGCTTGATTTACTGGAGGTCCTTATCGATGAGGCCCCATCAAAGTAGAGCTCCTAACATGGCTCGTCATTCTCGAGATGCAGCACTTGTTCGTCGGGTAACTCGCAATTGAGTGGTGACCCTTCTGGTATGGGATGAGCAGGGAGAAATTCTGCAAGAGCTTGCCCTTTTACTGCTTTCTGAGGAGTATAAACTATGTCAAACTTAAGTAGCATGACAGCCCATCTTTCCATTCTGCTGGCTAGACTTGCTTTGGTCATCATGTGTTTGAGCGGGTCGACCTTGGAGATCAGCATAACCCGATGAGCGAGCAGATAGTGCCTCAACTTCTTCACAGCAAATATCAAAGCCAGGCATTGCTTTTTGATTGGGGAATAGTTTTGTTCTGCCCCGACTAAAGTTCGACTGAGGTAGTAGAGGGCATTCTCTTTTCCCTCCCCGTTGTTCTGAGCAAGGAGCGCACCGAGTGACTCATCCAGCGCGGCAGTGTAGAGAATCAGCGATTTATTTGGAATGGGAGCGGCCAGCACTGGAGGGTGCAACAAGTACCGTTTGGTGCTTTCGAACGCCTCTTGACATTCGACATCCCAGACAAAAGGACCTCCTTTCTTCATGAGCTTTGAGAAGGGCCTACATCTTCCCGATAAATTTGAGATAAACCTCCGTATATAAGCAAGCTTGTCTTGAAAAGATCTTAGCTGTGTCAGACTCTTCGGAGGGGGCATCTCCATGATGGCCTTTATCTTTGATGGGTCGACTTCGATCCCTCGATGTCAGACTATGAAACCTAGGAATTTTCCCGATGACACGCCAAAAGCGCACTTTAAAGGATTCATCTTCAGATCCGATTCCCTCAGTCTGGTGAGAACGGTCCTAAGATCTTGGATGTGATCGGTCTTGGCTTTAGTTTTGACGACCAGATCATCAACATAGCATTCGACGACTTTATGGACTAGGTCATCAAAGATATTAGTCATTGCCCTTTGATATGTAGCACCTGCATTCTTCAGTCCGAACGGCATCACCTTGTAGCAATATATTCCGATCGGGGTTCGAAATGCTGTGTGTTTCTCATCCTCAGGCAATATCTTGATCTGATTATATCCAGACGAGCCATCTATAAAGGTGAACAACTCATAATTTGAGGTGTCATCGACCATCATTTCCATGATCGGTAGCGGGAAGTCGTCTTTAGGACATGCCTTGTTGAGGTCCCTGAAATCGACACAAACTCGGATCTGCCCATTTTTCTTCTTCACCGGGACTATGCATGCGATCCAGTCTGCATATTTCTCTTCCCTGATGAAGCCGGCATCGATGAGCTTCTTGAGCTTCTTGGTTCCCTTCTCATTCTTCGAGGAGCTTGTTTGACTGGGTTACCATCGGGAGATATAGCCAGTTTATGCATGGCCACTTCAAGGGAAAATCCAGGCATTTCTTTATACGTCCACGCAAAGCAATCGACGAACTCGTGCAGCAGGGCGATTATCTGCGCTTTCATTTCCTTTGATAAGAGTGAGCTGATGTAGGTTGGCCTTGGATTATCGGGCGTTCCTAAGTCAATCTCGTCTAGTTCATCGAAGGTTGCTTGTCCGCCATCTTCGAGCTCTTGAGGAACTTCTTCTGGCTCGGCTATCTCATCATCATCATTTGATCTTTCGCTGGCCTCACCAACATGGATCATGTAGCACGCTTTGGAATCAGGTTGAATATAGCCTATGCCCCGTCTATCTGGAATTCGTCCATCGATGAGTGCTCGGACCTGGGGTGGATGCCATAGCCCTTCATAAAACTTTGCTTCGGACACCGTTTGATATAACCGGCATCCGCACTTTTTAAAGTATTCCCGCATCTCGGGCGCATAGTATCTGGGATTGAGAACGGCTCTTATGCCTCTCTCATATAGAAGGCACACGACAGACAAATCGTCCAGGTGCACAATGAGGTTTGACCCATAAAACAGGATGCCTTTCTGCCCACTTTTCCTTCTGGGGACGTAGAAAGTTTTCAGCTGGTCCACGGTGGAGACTGACAACGCATCGAGCTCTTTGCACATATGCTCCGGTACCCTTGTTAAGGCTAGGACCCTTCTGTAATTTCGAAAGTATCTCGTAGTTTCGCTTGTTGCATGGGAGTCCAATCTGCGCAGCTATTGCAAGGCAGGTCCTCTTCTTCCGACTCTTCAGTGTCGCTGCCAAGATGAGGGTAGACTTTGCTGCTAGATGGGCCTTTAGCATCAAATTCGTCTGTATCGCTACCGAAACGAAGGCGAGTTTTACGAAAGGACGGACTTCCAGCGTCGGACTCATCAGTATCGCTGCCGAAAAGTGGGTGCACTTGGGCGTTTTTTCTTTTGAAAGTGACAGCGGGCGCAGATTTTCTTTTGAGTCTTGGGGTCGGTCTATCCTCAGTCAGTTGTGGCTTAGCATTTTGGTGGTTCATGAAGTACCGAGAATCTTCATATCGGACTTCATGCACACCGAACGGCTGGATGTCTCCGTCAATGCGTCTTTCTTCGCCATTTTTAGTATACTTCATGCATTGATGGAGAGTTGACGGAATGATGCCGTAATCGTAGAGCCACGGCCATCCCAAGAGAATCTTAAAAGACGTGTCAGCATTGATCACGTATATCTTAGCTTCGGTCTGCAGTTCCCCAAATTTGATTAGCAGAGCTATGGACCCCAGAACTTGCTGGCAATTTTGGTTGAAGTTGATTATTCCAAAAATTTAAGTTTACCATAATCAGAAACGGCGTCGCTTTGCAGCTAGCCGGTGAATACGGATCGATCCGCAGAGATGTGTAAATTTCTGTTTTTGTGTTTTCACGAGTTGATTCCGTTGGTTGTTTGGTTTTTGTCGATTGATTTAAAAACTAATTTATATGATATGAAAGAACTCGTTAGGGTTAGGTCTAAGGTAGGGTTGATGAGATCAATATTGTCACCTCTTTCAATGCCGTTTGATTAAAGCTTTTTAGAAAATCACAACAATTATTAGCAAAGGGGATTAGGATGATCGGGAAGAAACGAAGTTTCTTCCTCTAGATCCTTGTCCGTCCTTTCCTATTAATTGCTGCAATCTTCATGGATGTCATGTATGTCCGGCCTTTTATACTACGGTTCACCGTTATCTCGTAGGTAGGGTGCCGTAGGGGACGGATCATACATGCGTGCATGAAGTTCTTGTTTTGAAAATATGTTGGCATTGAAGGAGGTGAGAGATATCCATCTCTCACTCCCTCCCTTATTCCTGACCCTAACGAGCGAGGATTTTACTCGCTCATTAGGGAATTATCTAAAAACGACATTTTGTTGTTAAGTTTTAAAGTGTTTGTTCAGATCTTGTGTTATAACTTACTGCAGATTAAAAATAGCTAAACTAGTTAACTAGGGCAAGTAATAAAATTAGAACTAAGGCAGGAATAAAAAGAATTAAAACTTACAAGAAAGTGATGCTCTAGATCTCCCAATAAATCTGATTTTTATTGATTGAAAAGAGGCATCCCATTTTACAGATTTTGAGTACAATTTATAAGCAAACAGTGAAGCTAGGGTTACAGACTCTCGTAGATATGAAATTACAGATTTGCCCCCTAAAAATCCCAACATCTGCACCGACACACCGATAGGGAAAATTTCCACCGACACGGGCCTAATATGGTCGCGGAACCGCGGCAATGGAGCGCTTGGGCCGCGGTTCCGCGGCCCTTTGGTGGGCTTGGCTCACCATCTTTCTGGGCTTGGTTTGGCTTTTCTTGGGCTTCCTATTTTTATACTTCTTTTCTCTGTTGGGCTTCTTAATCTTCTCCAGATCCTCAGTGAAAACTTGTAAGGATCTTTTGACCGTTTCACTTTCGTCTTTTGGATCTTGCACTGTTATTCGTCTCGGCTTGAGTAAGAACCGTCTGCTTGTTGGTCAAAAGTCTCTTTTCTGTAGCATCTTTCGTCTTTTTCACTGTATTTGCTCCAAGAGCCTGTATCCTGTAACATGCAACAAACGAGCGTCGGAAGTACCTGTTTACTTATAAAATGCATAAAAGTGTGGCGTATGAATTGCAATATTATGATATGAACAAATACCCCCAAACTTATCTTTTGCTCGTCCTCGAGCAAACTTATTATTTTATTTTATCCTAGCCGCACTTTCGCAGGGAAACGCGATTGCACTGAGCACGTGCAACAAGCCGTTAAACCTCTAGGTGTCCCTAGGAGGAGGAGTGTTGTCTCCTGAGGGTTTTCAGCGGATTACACCCACAAAATCCTATCAACTTGGTTTTTCGACTTTTGCTTTCCAATTAGGTTTTCTAATAAGGAATTCTATTATCGTCGCCCCGCAAATTATCCACCCATATTCTTCACACTTCCTTATTATGTAACTTAAAATTGTACATGTTCTATAAAATTACTTAGAATTCAGTATTTCTTAAGTTTTTCTTCTAGAGTTTCATCTCCTCTTAGGAATTTCTATCAACTCTATTAAAGATACAAGTTTTATTTTTCATTCCTCTCTCTTATCTAAACTCTAATCACATATCTCCACGTGTGTGTAATTGTCACCCCTACACTTGGAAATTCAAATCAAGCAATCGTACTCTCGTCCATTGTCCAAAGCACTTATTAATTTGTGAATTTTTCTTAACTTTTGCTTACACATCCTTCATGCGACCGTTAATACTTCTTGAGGTACCAACAGCCGATTACAAGATGCGTTAGCCCTTTAAAGCGTATTTCCTATTTTTGCAACACCCAAGGCTTTTAGCAGTGACTCCCAAACCAGTTGGTCTAAGGCACTAGGTGATGAAGCACCCTCGCTAATTAATTTTTCTAGCCCTAAGTAAGCACAAAAACCAGTGTCCATTTTTTTTATTCACTTTTTTTTTCTTTTTATTTTCATTGTGCTAAGGACTTTAGACAAGAGTAATTCAAGGTCTCTTCTACTAATCCAAGTTTCAAGGTGCGTGATTGTGCATTTTGTAGGGTATATGTTTTCAGAATCTAAACTTAAGCTAGGAACTATTTTTCGAACTTATACTCTAATAAGAATATTAATACTCTTCCCTCATTTTGACTTAGCCCACGAAGTGAACCCAAAATTTGCCTATTCCTAAATAACCTACAAAGACATATATTCTCTACCGTTAAACTCTAAGGAAGGTTATTTTTAGGGTTTTTAATTTGCTAAGTCTAAGATCTAGTTTTTCCTAGCCGGTTAACCTTTTTATCAAACTCAAATCAATTAACCAAAATCGAATACAATAATTTTTATAATTTTTTTTTTTTGAATTTTTCTCAATTTTTATGGTTTTTTTTTTCGTTTCCTAATTTTTTTTATTTTTCAAATTTTCAAATTTTTATGATTTTTTTATATAAAGATGCAATGCAGAAATTAAATATGCAAAAGGAAGATAAAAATATATACAATATGCAATGCAAAAGATAACTATATACATTACCCTCTCCCCCAAACTTGAGCAAAGCAGTGCCCTCACTGCCCGGCCCCACGTCGCGCTCGTGAGCGTGATCGTGATCGTTCCCCTCTAGCCAAAAGTGTTTGGATTCCCCTCTCAATTTCCGTCAACCGACGGTCGTGATCTCGTGCAGTTGCCCGAAACTCATCCCTCAAAGAGTCGATTCTTCTCACTGTTCTTCGCATCAATCGCGCATGCTCCTGGGGAGTTAGTTCTTCCCCGCTCGAAGTCGAGCTCGAGCTAGGGGTGTGTGCAGGTACATTTTCTGCCGGTTCGGTTCGTGTCCAAATATCCGTGAGTCTAGAGTAGGACGACGAGACGCCCTCTACAAGTGGTCGAACCGGAACACCGTCTATCATGTATGCGTCAAATTCCTCGATGGGGAGGAAATATCGGCAGAGTTGGGTAACAAGCATGGGGCATGGGTATACGGTACCTCGTTTCCCCGTACCTATGGATTGGAGCAAAACCGTGCACATGTCAAACCTAGGATTCTTCATCATCAGTGTGTGTACGACATGTAATGAAGGGGTGAAAAAGGTCGTGTTGTGGGAACTACCAAAGATATTGTTTTGTGCCCACCGGCACACAGTTAAAACGTTCGCGAAAAGGGTCCGTGCTTGGATGCCCTTACGCGGTTCTCGTGCACAGTCATTACCCATCAAGGGCATATAATCTTCAAAGCGCAGTGGGTGTTCATGTGCAGGTACACGTGGTATGAGTGTAACCTCGTGTATCAAGTCCCTATCGATGTGAATTTCACGATTTCCCCAATTTAGTTTAATGTAACCTAAGTTGTCAAGGCTATTATCTTCTATGGATTCGTAAAATAGGGCAACTAGGTTAGGTAGGGCAAACGCAGATGAGTGATTATAGAGGAGGAAATTCCAGCCCCTTTGTGCGATTTCATGTGCGAAATATCTACCGTATACTTCGTGTGCGAAAACAGGGAAAAAATCCCTTTCAAACTGCATTTTATGTGCCATTACGATTTTTCAGTAAAAAGATATGCAGTAACAGAGAAGAAACAGTCAGATTTACCTTCCCTGAAAATTTCAGTGGGTGAAGACACCAGACTGCAGCGGATCAGCGGCGGGAGGCGGCAACGGCGGCGGTTCCGCGGCGGGTTGGCGGCGGCACGGCGAGATTCTTCTGCAGAGGATAGGGGGCGGCAGCTAGGGTTTTTTAGAGAGAAAAAATTTAGGGTTATGAACACATGGGGGTCCGGTTCCTTTAAATAGGGGATGGGAGGGTGATTTGCATAAAACACCTGTAGGGTTCCTAGGCACACTAATGAGGTCTCACAAGGCATCAACCATGCCAATTTCAAAAATTACAAGTGCCGAGAAACTCTAATACGGATCGTTAACTAGAATTTTAGGCGAAACATGCAACTAGTTAACAACTTAACTAAGTGAACGGAAATACAACCTTTGTAGATCCGGTTCTCCACCTCCATAGCTCCGCGATGAAGTCCCCTTGCAGTCCAAATCAAATCCCGGGCTCTAGCGTCGGCTTCATCGGAGAAATGGGCGGGCTAGGTCATCGACTACGATGCCGAAGATGATCTACGTCGAGGCATCGCTAGATCAAACTCCCACTTCACCAAGTCATGAAACTTGTGAAGAGAACACCCTATACTACTTGGCAAGAGGTAGAGGATGAAGAAATAGGAAGTGGGTTCACTTTAGAATTGGATTTCTCACACTTTTGCTCAAATCACCATTGATGAAGCAAGCTTTTCTTCTTGTGAAGAAGAAGAAGAAGATGAAAAATGTTATGATAAGTTGTTATGAAAAAGAATAATAAAATCATTCTTATCATAATATTAACCATGGTAATGTGTAGAGAGTTAATCATGGTTAAATGGAATGGTTAGGGTTAAGCATGAGACAAAATGGTCACTTGGTCAAAGTCTTCATGAAGCTTCATCAAGCTTCATGAACAAACAAAGAAAGCCACCATTTTTCTCTTTTTCTTTTCCAAAATAAAATAAATGAAATATAAATAAATAAATGAATAAGAAAATGAAAACCCTAACCATTACACAACCATGGTTTAATCTTTACACAAACCCTAGTGAGCATGTATCATCAAACATGATACAAACTTGTGTACAAAAGTATATCACATATACAATGTGCACAATCCAAGTGAGAAAATCCATTTAAAGTGAACCAATACTAGTTAATGCAAAGTAATATATCAAATATATAATTATGCATTAAATCATTAAATCAACACTTGATTCAATAATCCGGTCATGTCGCACACAACCGACTAGTATCCAATGTATCGGCTTATCGAATCAATCCTTGATTCGATAACTAGGTTATATCGCATACAACCATTCGATACATTCATCGCGAGAATAGAATACGGTATCATATACACGCATTATTCTCGGTCCCGCACATATCTCATATGCGCTCCTATTTCGTTTCGCTTGAGCCAGGAAACCTCTGTGTAGGACTCTAAAGACTCGTCAATACGCCGGCAGCAGATGATGATCATATCAAGCACCCACAAGCCGCAAGCGGTCTGCTAAACGTAACGGCCACCCGGGTATTGAGCGATCAGAAGATCGACGAGCAAGCCCGCTCACACTCCTGTGAATCCAACCAGTAACACTTACCGTACAGTCCGGTCTGATCGTCTGATATGTCGCATATCTCGCCTAGGGGTGGTAAACGTCAGACCCCAATAGCTCGATAAGTCATGTCGATATGAGGTCTATAACAATTCGAGATACTACTGGTAACACTTACCAGTAAATCTCAGCAACCCTGGCTAGGGATTTCCTGTTATAGCCAATCGAACACAGCGCAACATCAACTCCCTATACCGGGAGAGACGAATCCCCTCCTATCGCTCATTGCCTCCATGTGATTCGGGACTGTACCCAAAAACCACCGTTTTGCACGCCCTCTTGGACGTGGTAAGGTGGAAATCAAAGCACAGTGGGAACCACACAAGACTCTATGACGATCTCGGGTCAACAGACTACTCTGTACCAGTGTCACCATAGAACTGTCATCTGACGTAAGGTATAATACCATCTGGGAGTTCTCGGCGAGTCCGTCCAGTGTACCCAGTCTCCACTGAGCACCCGTATATCATCTCTGATGTCAAACACGAATGGATATGGAATCATCCATCGCCCATCTGTATGGGTCGAGAAGGTATACGCTAGTCTACTCTGGCATATCGATGCCCCGTCTCGATATACCCACGACTAGGGACTTTGAAGAATGTACTTATGGACTACCATGTCCCCACTAGTATGATCCGCATCATAGTCCAGGTAGTCAAGTACACATCCTAAGGGCTTTACCAACATGTAACAGAGAGACAATCAGTATACACGTTAAGGTAAAGAGTAACCAGATAGCATACTATCATGTCGAGCGAGAAAGTCCTCCCTATATATGTCCAAGCATCCACTACAATATACATCCAATGTACAGTAATGGCCTCTAGGGCATACATATAACTAACAATCTCCCACTTGCACTAGGGCCATCTGATAGCAGTGGTTGTAGTATCTCATACTCAACCATCCCATAAAAGTCTCTCTCTGGGAAAAGGCCTTTGTGAGTGGATCTGCCGTGCTGTCCTCTGAGTCTACTCTCCTAACCTGGATCACCCTGGAGATCAACTATCTCCATGATAAGGTGATACTGCCTTAGAATATGTCTGGATCACTGATGGGATGGACGTTCCTTGGCATAAGCCACAACTCCATTGTCACACAATGGGAGGAAATAAGTTCATCTCATGAACCAATATACACCCAAACTGCCTCTTTGGTAGCATCTTAAGTAGCGATGTATCCTGCCTTTATCGTCTAGTTAGCCACGGTATCTAGCTTGGAACTTTTCCAACATACCATCCCTTTACTGAGGGTAAAGACAATGCCTGTGACTGACATTCAGTCGTCCTTATCACCCTGGAACCTTTCCAGTGATTTTCCCCAGGATCAATTGATACCGTCTCACTACAACTAGTGAGAATCCTAACATCCATTTAGATCTATCTCATAGATCCAAAATCCAGGATTTAGGAGGTATCATTTTGATCCTATGTGGAGAATCATTGTGACAAGCGGAGATTGATCGAGCGTAGCATAGGAAACTCCTTCCCTATCTAAGAGTATGTCATCCACGTACTCTACGAGGATCATCACCATACTCCCTACTACCTTTTTGTTTATACAAGGTTCATCTACCCTTTTGATGAAGTCAAACTATTTGACTACCTTATCAAAACAGATGTTCCAACTCCGCAATGCCTGCTTTATCCTATAAAGCATCTTGTACACGTTTCCGCTGCTCCCACTGTCTACGAAACCCTCTGGCTGTGTACTTATAGACGTCCTTTTCCAAAACATCATTTAGAAAAGCTGTCATGACATCCAACCACCAGATATCATAGTCATGGTATGTAGCCGTGGCAAGTAGGATCCGGATGGACTTAAGCATAGCCACTGGAAAAGGTTTCATCATTATCCACGCCTGGTCGATGACGAAAACCTTTAACAAGTCTAGCTTTGAAAGTCTCAACCTTTCCATCTACACCAAGTAATCTTCTCAAGATATACTTGCTCCTGATGGGGATTTAACCCTTCAGATATAGCAACCAAAGTCCATACTTTGTTGGTATACATGGATTCCATCTCAGATCGCTAAGCATCCAGCCATTCTTATAGAGTCCCACTCCTGATGGCCAGCTCGAAACTAGTTGGGTCATCATCTCATGATGCAATCCTCGCTCCCACTGTCATAGAGTAACCGAAGTATCTCTCAGGTGGGTGAGGAACCCTACTAGATCGGCGGAGAGGCTGAGGTTCGTTGGTCTCTACTGAATCCTTTGGTTCTATCAAATCATCAGCTGTAGTTTGTATAGCTGGAACATTTCCAGTTCTACATAACAGATCTTGCCTCGAGTTTGTCCCGATTATGCTTTTAGACATAGGCCGGACAACCCCAAATCTTAACTAACTTAAGATATGGGCTCTTCCCTTTCCATATCACATATGAAATGGTAGGTAACTGATTTGATTTGAACCCTATTCAATAGGTATGCAGCTTCTCAAGTGCATAACTCCCGAAAAGGAAATAGGTAACTCAGTAGTACTCATCATAAAGCACACCTTATCTCATAGGGTGTAAATGCTCCGCCCCGATATACCATCGTACTATGGTGTATACGGAGGAGTAATGCTGAGAGAGAATCTCATTCTCCTTTAGAAAAGTCCAAGAATTTCGTGCTCAAGTATTCTCCTCCTTGATCTCATCAAAGGACATAATACTTATACCCGTTTTGGTTCTCTACTTCAAACTTATATTCCGTGAATATCTCAAAAGGTTCGGACTTGTGTTTCAACAAGAACATATGTCTGAATCTAAAGAGATTATCAGAGAATGTAATGAAGTACAAGGAACCGATCTTGGCATGTGTAGACAGGGGACCTTACATACATCAACATGTATCATCCCAAGAGTTCACTAACTCTTTCTCTGTTTCCAGTAAACGGAGCTATGGTCATCTTATCTCTGTGACATGACTGGCAAGTTTCACAAGATGTAAATTCAAACTGATTTAAATATGCATCTACATGTAACTTCAGCTAATCGGGTCGTATTGATATGACCTAGTCTACAATGCCTCAAGAAGGATTCGTTCATTTCTGAACTCTTCCTCTTGTGTGTGTTCCATATACTAAGAACTGTAGTTTGATTTAGAACATCAATGCTTTTAGATAACGTGCCTGAACCGATCAACTTTTGATATAGGAAATGTTCAAAACATTATCCAACAGTACAAAATTTTATCGTTTCTTTACTAATAAAGAGACAGATATGATTTTGCATATCAAGTTCGGTATCTAATAACATTCGTTCAGAATCAATGTATTGGTAATACAGAGTGACAGTGACCAACAGACTTGGCTGCAACACTTGCCCCGTTTTCTGCCTCATGAAACTTATCACCCGTTCTCAGTTTTTCTACGTTTCTGTAGCCCTATGTAACAGATTACATATCTGGGATCCTGATCCGGTATCATATACCCAGGATGCAGAGGATACTGAGAAACAGTTCTTTGTAACGAACACACCCGAAGATGATGCATCATATGCACTTTCCTCGTTTGGGCGGCACGGGAAATCTGGTATTCCCCAATTTCCTGCTCTGTCTTATAACAATTATAAGTTGGAGCGGGACCAACGTTCCCCAGCTCTGTATAACAAGCGGGTTCGGTCAAATATCCGTATTATTATCTTGATTAAGGCGTGATATGGTCTCTACCAGGAGAGAGAGAGAAGAAGACACTCAGCGTGCGCTCTTGCAAGAATAGATTGGTTATTATTTTATCTAATCAGGATGGCTCCCACTGGTTTTATCAAATCTTCCTTCAAACCCTAAAAGGAAAGACTAGCCGGGATTAATTACACGCTACAAGTTCGCCAATCTTTCAGCCAGGCCAGTGTCGGTACTTTGAGGGAGGTCCCCCGTGCTTTCGCACGAACCTAATTAATGTAAATCTCGTTTTCCCAGAGGCGTAACCTCGTTAACACCTTTCTAGACACCTACTTGATCGGCTAATTGTAATGTGTAAAACTCTCCCAGGAGTAACTCTTACTCGCAGCGGGTATCGGGATCCAACTATCTCATAGAAGGTATGCAATCTCATTGCAAATTTCAACACTTGAAATTCCCGATAATATTTTGCCCCTAGCGTCCTATGACCTTGACAGAGATCAACAAACCATAGGCTGCTAGTCAAGTTCAACCCGTCATTTCCTGATTGAAGTAAACCCACCCACACGACCCTTGACAGAGGTCAACAAGGTCGCACGACTACCCTAAATCAATCACATCATATGCTTATACAGATAAGCACTAATCAGCTACCGCACACTATGCCTTGACAGAGGTCAACAAACGTAGCACGAATACTAACTAGTACTTATCTGAAATGACGGAGGGCTACGACAGGTTTTTCTGAAAACCTATTGCGTAATGAACTTGATATCGTTGTAGAATCAAATGATTTTAAAATGGAGTGCTTTTGAGGCTTTTCTAGTTTTGCTAAAGGAGTCACTCCCGGTGAAGGGATCGTCGGTCCTTTCCTCGTCGAATGAGGTGCGGGATATATCATATATATCACTGTGCAAAGCAAAATCTCTTAAAAGCAATCAAAAGACAAACCAAGTGTGTAGCATCTGCCAGTTATTGCTAAAGGAGTCACTCCCGGTAAAGGGATCTCGGTCTTTTCCTCATCGAATAAGGTGCAGGATATATCACATATACCGCTGTGCAAAACAAGAACTGTAGCTACCTGTTTTATTTTGAAATTCGATTCTACAACATCTTAGGTTTCTTTTATTTCATTAATCACATTAATGAAGTCCCATCAATTAAGTTACCTAAACATCACAGATAAATACGACGTACACTTATACCATCCGCATTCGCCTCGATGTCCCCTCATGCACCGTTAGGTTAGGTAACTAACGGCAGAGCGGGGCAGGGCTAGCGCGGGTATAAAACATAAGTAATGCCTATATAATATATCATATATACTATATACAGTATCTATCACAGAACATATCACATGATCACATCACAGATATCGCAGCAGAAGAAACATATGAAATATTGGATATACTAGGACGTCCGTGTTTTCAATACGAGCCAGTATAAAACACGGATTCCACGGTCGTGATGAATAGCCAAACCCACACCCCTAGACCCCTACGAGAGCGGCAAGTAACCCTACCAATTCTAGAGTTAGGAGACCCGGACTCGACTCCTCGAGTTGGTCTCCCACTGGACTCCATAACCCGGTTACTTGTGCTCCCCTCCTTGGGTCTATCCTAGTGCGGAAAAGTAAATAATATACAAAGGGTGACATCTTCCGCAACCTGGAAGTTCCCCAATAAAAGAATATTACATACAAGTTTTTACATGAATGAAAATGAAAAACACTCATCTCACATAAAAAACCCCGGCAATTCAAACACGATGATCCAATATAACATATCCAGCAACACATAACATCACATGTCATCAACGTAAGTAAATATGCGCATCCCAATTGTCGTTGACATATAGCAACGAAACCGGCGATATCACATATTACACTTACGGTCACAGAAAAGAAAGTGTAAAACTACAACAGTTGGAGTCCGCAACCTACTTTAGACATCGCATGCCTAATCAAATGAATTCCTTAGACATCGCATGCCTAACAATTATAAACCCCGCATTTTAGTCTCATTATCGAAAACTCTTTTCAATATCAAGTCGGGCAATTCAACAAGATTTCCGACATCCTGATCGAATGCTCGTCGCAAACTTTAGTAGACGGCCGCACCCCCGATACCGTCGACGAAGTGCACTAAGGCGGAACACCGCTGCCGCGAGCACCCGAACGGATGCTTTCGGCGACGGGGTTCTCCTACAGTCACTTGGTCGGGGCTATGGAGCGAGGCTGTCTATTAAGTTTACCCGGCGAGTATCCGCGTACGCTACGTGATTGCGACGGACTTTTGATCACATCAAAATTCCGTGGCAACCGATCAAGTGAGACTAAACCGCTAGATTTATAACATTCATTCAGTTATCTCATAACTGATTGTGAATTCCAATTATTATATCACATTCCGAATAAGATAGAAAATGTTAAACTTTCCGATCGAACATTCGAACACCCAAGTTTTCCCGAAACCACTCAACACATGAAATAAGTTCAAAGACATTCACTTCATGCCTCAGTACCAAAGGTCCAGCCGTAGAAGGGTCAAGCCAACGCCTCACATGTGGCACGCCGTACTGCCCCAAACCCGAAGGTTCAAAGGGCAGTTCAAGACGGTCACATAATCGAGTTAAGGTTTGTTGTCTTCTAGAGGGACCATCGCGTTACTTGCACTACTTAGAACGTTATTAAACCACGGAAAGATCCAACACTTGGAAATTTCCCGACAGGGGAAAAGTTGGGTATTTATATCCGGTCGAACTTTTTAACATATTCTAAAATATCCGGAAAGCCACATAGACAAAATTAGACAATCCGATCGAAACACCGAGTCTCCAATACAACCCAGAAAACTCAACTCTTGAGTTCAGAAAAAAAATATCCCAGGAAAACCAGCACTGCAAAATAGGAATTACTGTGCAAAATTCAATGGGAGAAGAGACAAAATGGCCGCGGAACCGCCGCATTAGCACGCTAATGCCGCGGTTCCGCCGCACTTTAGACAGATCAGTAGGTAATTTTTGCACCGTAATTCTTAGAAATTCCTGCTGAATTTTCTGCATATTTTTAATCTGGAAAAAACCCAATTTTTGGAAAAAGTCCAGAGAACAAATTTGTGTTAGGGTTTCGGTTTAATCGGACTTCTAACTCCATCTACGCATCGCCTAAGGCTCTAGCTAGGCTCTGATACCACTGTAGGGTTCCTAGGCACACTAATGAGGTCTCACAAGGCATCAACCATGCCAATTTCAAAAATTACAAGTGCCGAGAAACTCTAATACGGATCGTTAACTAGAATTTTAGGCGAAACATGCAACTAGTTAACAACTTAACTAAGTGAACGGAAATACAACCTTTGTAGATCCAGTTCTCCACCTCCATAGCTCCGCGATGAAGTCCCCTTGCTATCCAAATCAAATCCCGGGCTCTAGCGTCGGCTTCATCGGAGAAATGGGCGGGCTAGGTCATCGACTACGATGCCGAAGATGATCTACGTCGAGGCATCGCTAGATCAAGCTCCCACTTCACCAAGTCATGAAACTTGTGATGAGAACACCCTATACTACTTGGCAAGAGGTAGAGGATGAAGAAATAGGAAGTGGGTTCACTTTAGAATTGGATTTCTCACACTTTTGCTCAAATCACCATTGATGAAGCAAGCTTTTCTTCTTGTGAAGAAGAAGAAGAAGATGAAAAATGTTATGATAAGTTGTTATGAAAAAGAATAATAAAATCATTCTTATCATAATATTAACCATGGTAATGTGTAGAGAGTTAATCATGGTTAAATGGAATGGTTAGGGTTAAGCATGAGACAAAATGGTCACTTGGTCAAAGTCTTCATGAAGCTTCATCAAGCTTCATGAACAAACAAAGAAAGCCACCATTTTTCTCTTTTTCTTTTCCAAAATAAAATAAATGAAATATAAATAAATAAATGAATAAGAAAATGAAAACCCTAACCATTACACAACCATGGTTTAATCTTTACACAAACCCTAGTGAGCATGTATCATCAAACATGATACAAACTTGTGTACAAAAGTATATCACATATACAATGTGCACAATCTAAGTGAGAAAATCCATTTAAAGTGAACAAATACTAGTTAATGCAAAGTAATATATCAAATATATAATTATGCATTAAATCATTAAATCAACACTTGATTCAATAATCCGGTCATGTCGCACACAACCGACTAGTATCCAATGTATCGGCTTATCGAATCAATCCTTGATTCGATAACTAGGTTATATCGCATACAACCATTCGATACATTCATCGCGAGAATAGAATACGGTATCACATACACGCATTATTCTCGGTCCCGCACATATCTCATATGCGCTCCTATTTCGTTTCGCTTGAGCCAGGAAACCTCTGTGTAGGACTCTAAAGACTCGTCAATACGCCGGCAGCAGATGATGATCATATCAAGCACCCACAAGCCGCAAGCGGTCTGCTAAACGTAACGGCCACCCGGGTATTGAGCGATCAGAAGATCGACGAGCAAGCCCGCTCACACTCCTGTGAATCCAACCAGTAACACTTACCGTACAATCCGGTCTGATCGTCTGATATGTCGCATATCTCGCCTAGGGGTGGTAAACGTCAGACCCCAATAGCTCAATAAGTCATGTCGATATGAGGTCTATAACAATTCGAGATACTACTGGTAACACTTACCAGTAAATCTCAGCAACCCTGGCCAGGGATTTCCTGTTATAGCCAATCGAACACAGCGCAACATCAACTCCCTATACCGGGAGAGACGAATCCCCTCCTATCGCTCATTGCCTCCATGTGATTCGGGACTGTACCCAAAAACTACCATTTTGCACGCCCTCTTGGACGTGGTAAGGTGGAAATCAAAGCACAGTGGGAACCACACAAGACTCTATGACGATCTCGGGTCAACAGACTACTCTGTACCTGTGTCACCATAGAACTGCCATCTGACGTAAGGTATAATACCATCTGGGAGTTCTCGGCGAGTCCGTCCAGTGTACCCAGTCTCCACTGAGCATCCGTATATCATCTCTGATGTCAAACACCAATGGATATGGGATCATCCATCGCCCATCTGTATGGGTCGAGAAGGTATACGCTAGTCTACTCTGGCATATCGATGCCCCATCTCGATATACCCACGACTAGGGACTTTGAAGGATGTACTTATGGACTACCATGTCCCCACTAGTATGATCCGCATCATAGTCTAGGTAGTCAAGTAACATCCTAAGGGCTTTACCAACATGTAACAGAGAGACAATCAGTGTACACGTTAAGGTAAAGAGTAACCAGATAGCATACTATCATGTCGAGCGAGAAAGTCCTCCCTATATATGTCCAAGCATCCACTACAATATACATCCAATGTACAGTAATGGCCTCTAGGGCATACATATAACTAACAACACCCTCTAAAACGAGGGTTTTATTTGTAAAATTAACTCTTAATCTGCAAATTTGCAATTAGGTCCAAAAATTATTAGTTTTTATTATAAAAAAAATTTATTTTTTATTATTATTTTTTTATTTATTTTTTTTATATATATACAAACAATATACACACCCCCAAACTTATTTGAAATAATGTTTTGGGAAAAGAAATTTGGGGGTGAAAATGGAGGAAGATCAATCAGTGTAAATCGGCTCCTGCAAAAACAGGAGCTCCTCCGTAAGGTCCGCTGTGAAGAACGGTTTCAGTCGATGCCCATTCACCTTGAATAAGGTACCGTCTTCAGGGTTCTCAAGATCAACCGCACCGTGTGGATAAACGGTGCGGACTACAAAAGGTCCTCTCCATCTGGACCGGAGCTTGCCGGGATGAAATTGTAACCGAGTGTCATAAAGTAGAACCTGTTGACCAGGTTCGAAAGTTTTTCGCAAAAGGTGTTTATCGTGGAACACCTTGGCTCGGTTTTTAGCAGTTGTGGCATTATCATATGCCTCATCCCTCAGCTCCTCCAACTCATTCAATTGCAGCTTTCGATTGCTGCCCGCCTCTCCTAAAGATAGATTCAGCTTTTTGATAGCCCAAAATGCTTTATGCTCGATCTCCACTGGGAGGTGGCAAGCCTTCCCGTACACAAGCCGGTATGGAGACATACCAAGATCGGTCTTATATGCAGTACAAAAAGCCCATAGTGCATCGATCAGTTTAAGTGACCAATCCTTACGGTTTTTGGAAACCGTTTTCTCCAAGATTTGCTTTATTTGCCGATTTGAAACCTCAGCTTGCCCACATGTTTGAGGGTGATATGGCGTTGACAACTTGTGGGTGATAGAGTATTTGCGCATTAAGGACTCGAAAGTCCTATTGTAGAAGTGAGAACCATTATCACTTATTATCGCCCGAGGATGCCCAAATCGAGAAAATATGTGTTCTTTAAGAAACCGAACGACAACTTTATTATCGTTTGTTCGGCTGGGTACAGCCTCGACCCACTTAGAAACATAGTCAACCGCCAACAGAATATACACATTTCCAAAAGAGTTAGGAAATGGTCCCATGAAATCTATACCCCAAACATCAAAAATGTCCACAACCAAAATAGGTTGGAGCGGCATTTCGTTTCTCCGCGAAATCCGGCCCAAGTGTTGGCACCGGGAGAAAGTTTTGCAGTATTCAAATGCATCCTTGAAGAGTCGTGGCCAATAGAAACCACACTGCAAAACTTTTTCGGCTGTCTTCTTTGGGCCAAAATGCTCGCCACATGCTTGATCGTGGCAAAAAGACAGCACACACTTGACCTCACTTTCGGGTACACACCGACGAATGATTTGGTCAGAGCAATATTTAAAAAGATAGGGCTCATCCCAGTAAAAATGCTTTACTTGGGATAAAAATCGAAGTTTATCCTGTTTCGACCAATCATTGGGTATCAGGCCGGTGGCTAAGTAATTCACAATATCGGCGAACCATGGTTCGCAAGAAACGGTCAAGAGTTGCTCGTCGGGAAAAACATCAGTGATTGGAAGATCGAGCGTGGGCGAAGAAGGAAGTCGTGATAGGTGATCAGCTACTACGTTTTCACATCCTTTTTTGTCCTTAATGACAAGGTCAAACTCTTATAATAAAAGGATCCAACGTATTAGCCTTGACTTAGCATCTTTCTTCGCAAAAAGGTGGCGAAGAGCTGAATGATCAGTATATACAACGACTGGAGAGCCGATTAAATAAGGCCGAAATTTTTCGAGTGCAAACACAACAGCTAAAAACTCTTTCTCTGTTGTTGTGTAGTTGAGTTGGGCCTCATTTAGTGTTCGGCTAGCATAATAAATCACGTGCGGCATCTTATTAATGTGCTGTCCAAGAACAGCGCCAATAGCAAAGTCTGATGCGTCGCACATGATTTCAAAAGGGTGCGTCCAGTCGGGAGATGAGAGGATGGGCGCAGTGATGAGGGACTGCTTCAAAGACTCGAATGCTTCAATGCAAGTGGAGTCGAAAGCAAAAGTTGTGTCCTTGGCCAGTAATAGAGTCAGGGGTCTAGTAATCTTGCTAAAGTCCTTGATGAACCGTCTGTAGAAACCGGCGTGGCCAAGGAAGGCTCCAATATCTTTGACGCATTTTGGAAGAGGGAGGTTAGAAATCACTTCGATTTTTGCTCTATCTACCTCGATGCCGTGTTGCGAGATGACATGTCCTAAGACAATGCCCTCTCGCACCATGAAATGGCACTTCTCCCAATTCAATATGAGGTTCTTATCCCTGCAGCGAGTAAGAACAGCGTCAAGATGGCGTAAACACTCGTCGAAGGAGTCGCCAAAGATGGAGAAATCATCTATAAAGATCTCCAAGAACTTTTCAACCATGTCTGAAAAGATCCCCATCATACACCGCTGAAATGTCGCGGGTGCATTGCATAACCCAAAGGGCATGCGACGATAAGCAAACGTGCTAAAGGGACAAGTGAATGTTGTCTTGTCTTGGTCCTCTTTGGCGATGGGGACTTGGTTGTAACCGGAATAGCCATCGAGAAAGCAATAGAACTCGTGCCCTGCCAATCGCTCGAGCATTTGGTCAATGAAAGGTAAAGGAAAGTGGTCTTTCCTTGTTGCGGCATTGAGTTTCCTATAGTCTATGCAGACTCGCCACCCAGTTTGGGTGCGAGTGGGAATCAACTCATTTGCCTCATTGGTAATGACCGTAATGCCCGATTTCTTTGGTACGACGTGGATTGGGCTAACCCATTGGCTATCCGAAATAGGGTAAATGATACCGCTATCCAGACACTTGACAATTTCCTTCTTAACAGCCTCTTTCATGATGGGGTTGAGACGCCTTTGTGGATCCCGTGCTGGCTTGGCATCATCCATTAAGTTTATATGATGTTCGACTATGAGGGGACTAATCCCCTTAATGTCCGCTATAGACCAGCCGAAAGCTTGCCGATTATTATGTAAGACCATCAAAAGAGCCTTCTCTTGCTCAAGAGCTAGAGAGGCTGATATAATGACAGGTAAGGTCACATTATCACCTAGATAAGCATATTTTAGGTGTGTCGGCAAAAGCTTTAATTCGAGTTTAGGAGGTGAAACAATAGATGGTAACAATGGGGTAGTTGTTTCAAACTCGAATGATTCCATCAAAGGTTCGAACCGAGTGTACGCAACAGTGTCGGATGGTTCAACTAACTCATCCGAAAAAGCAAAAGACTCCAATTCAGGTGATGAGTCTTCAAAGTCATCAACGAAGGTAAAGCACTCAAAATCATTATCCACTGTGAAAGCTGCGTCGGATTCTAGGAGGAACGCACTAGTGGCGTTAACATTGCTGTAATCGAACAAAAAATTCTCGAATTCACAGTCCTCCTCCGCGATCTCATTGATCGAGCAAACATCGAGTACGCTAGCATTAGGCTCAGCCGGCTGACTTCCCAACTTGAAAATATTGAGCTCAATTGTCATATTGCCGAAAGATAGGTTCATTGAACCGTTACGACAATTGATCACTGCGTTGGAAGTAGCCAGAAATGGTCGACCAAGTATTACCGGAATTTGGTTCTGGGGGTTAGCAACAGGTTGTGTATCCATCACTATAAAGTCAACGGGGAAAATGAAATCCCCTACTCTAATTAACACATCCTCCAGCTCTCCCCTAGGATGGGTTATTGACCGGTCGGCCATTTGGAGAGTACAGTGACTGGGCTTAAGCTCTCCAACGCCCAATTGCTCGTACACAGAATAGGGTAGCAAATTGACACTCGCGCCAAGATCTAATAGTGCTCTATTGATGTTCTTGTCCTCAATTGTTATCGAAATGGTAGGACACTCGGGGTCCTTTTGCTTTGGGGGAAGGGAATTTACAAGAGCATCACTAATAGCACTAGCCACAAAAACTTTCTTTGGCACTTGCAACTTCCTCTTTTTGGTGCATAAGTCCTTTAAAATTTTTGCATATGAAGGAACTTGCTGGATGGCATCCAAAAGAGGGATATTTATGCTAACCTGTTTGAACAACTCAACAATCTTCTTCATCTGTGGAGTTGGTTTATTGGATCTCAACCTATTAGGGAAAGGAACATTTTGAAAGGTGGTTGAGTCCAATTTTTGCGGATCAGATTGTCGAGTTGGAACGGCACCCCGTGTAGATGTGTTCGTATTGTTAGAAATGGGTCCGTTCGAGCTAGAAGAGGTAGAGCCATGTGAAGGGTGGAGAATAGGCTCTGAAGAAGAAGAAGAAGGTGAAGAAGATGAAGAAGGTCTACCGGCAGGGGTGTCATTGTTCATGCCCACATTTTTCTGCAACACTTTTCCCGATCTCAACGTGGTCACAGCATTTACGTTATGATTCTGCTGCTGGTAGGCAGCATGTGCGTGACCGGGGTTGGGCAGTGGTTGAGACGGGAGTTTTCCTTTTTCGCGCTCGCTCAAAGCTGCATTGAGTTGTGCAATTTGTGCCTCAATAGATTTGATGCTTTGATCGTGTGAGGCACTATTTTGCACTAAAGATTGAATAGAAGTCTCAAGTCTTGCTGTAGACTGTGTAGATTGCTTAAGGAACGCATCTAGACTTCTTTCGAGCAAGCTAACCTTATCATTATTAGGTTGAACATAATTATTTGGCTGGTAAGCATTGTTAGGCACAAAATTGTTCACCTGATTAGGGTAAGGTTGTTGTTGAAATTGTTGCGGTTGAAATTGAGTTTGTGAGGGTGCTTGTTGTTGTTGTTGTGGAGGAGGAGGTCTTTGAAAATTGTTATTTCCTTGGAATTGTTGATTTTGGTTCCAAGCGAAATTTGGGTGACTCCTCCACCCCGGATTATATGTCGAAGAGTACGGATCGTTTCTTTGTCGTTGCTGAAATGCAGCATTGACTTGATCCTGTCCTTGAGTGGATGCATTATAAGAACACTCTTCGGTTAGGTGCGATGGATCCGCACAACAAGCACAGATAGTTCGTGGGGGCATAGCAGGGGCAGGAGAAGGCGATGAGATTTTGGTCTCAATCGCTTCTAGATTTTTCGTAAGAGCGACCATCTCGGCCTTCATGGCAATCGACATCTCTACTTGATGTATGCCTGCCCTAGATTGACCACTAGAAGATGATGTGGTCTTGGTGCTCTCCCACTGTATTGTTTGCTCACTAAGATCCTCAAGAAACTGCCACGCTTCATCACTAGACTTAGAGAGAAAATGACCTTGACAAATGGTTTCTAGCAACTGCTTCGTTGCCGAGTTCAATCCCTCGTATAATGTTTGGCAAAGTTACCAACTTTCGATCCCATGATGAGGGCATTGAACTAGTAGGTCCTTAAATCTCTCGAAACACTTCCAAAATGGTTCGGAAGGAAGTTGTGAGAATTGAATTATTTCATTGCGAATTCTGGCAGTTTTGTGATGAGGATAGAACTTTTTCAGAAAAGCCTTCACAAACTCGTCCCAATTTCTTATGGAATGTGATGCAGTGCTATATAGCCACTTCTCGGCTAGATCACATAAGGTGAAAGGAATGACCCTTAACCTTATAGCGTCATCACTTAATTGAGTTGTTTTCATCATAGCGCACACATTTTGGAATTTATTAATAAAGATATATGTGTCTTCAAATTCCAAACCATGAAATTTTGGCAGCATATTGATGAAATGTGGTTTTATCTCAAAATTGTCCCCATTTGCCGGTGGGGGTGAAAGACAAGTAGGTAAAGAAGTGCGGATGGGGTAAAAGAGATCCTGGAGCGCAACTCGTGCGGGCGCTTCAACAGGCGGCTGGTTCGGGTTATTCGCACCTGACGGAGGTGGAATCCTTCCCGTCGGTAAGGTATTATTGGGGTTGAATCCCGACATGCCTTCGGTGAAAGAATTTGAAGTTGAGGGTAAGAAAGTGGACGGAGTGTCGACTTTAGTGTCGAAAGGTTCGTCGGTCGGTACCAACGAAACACGGACTAATCGGGCGTCAGTATCCCTAGTCCAAAGTGACATACACTAAAGGGTAGTGCAGTCAGAAAAAAGAAAAAGACAGAATGTGGAGGTAAGATAACGTCAGTGAGGGAAAGTGGTGGAAGTGAGTTCCAAGTTTTCTTAGCGGCAAGTTGCAAGTTTTGAAAAGATTTTTCTTTTTTTTTATGTGAGAGTTTTGCAAAAAGGTTTTTGGAAAGGGACTCGTGACACAAATCAACCACACATGCACAATCAGGCCTAGATCTAGGGTCGCCTAGGTCTGCTAGACAGCTCCTAACTAGGGCTAGAAATAGGACCTCAAACCGCCTCTTCACGGACAAGTACGGCCAGGTAAGTGGGAAGGAACCACCACTACAGTGGGCCTAATTAATAACCACTAGCCTAGATACCGTAATGTCGGTTAGGATAAACGGCCGATGCCTATACTAGTCCTTTTCCTATTGAGCTCGATGTCCTTAGGTCTGAGTCTAATATTTTTTTAATTACTTGTGGTCAATGCACATGCTTTAGGTGTTTTCTGGGGTCCTGGGAAGGGTGATGAAATCCCCACCCAATCCGAGTTTGGTCAATTAGCCCCTTAAAGTCTGATTAAATTATGCAAAATAGTAAAATTCACTTGCAATCAATTTTTAGCGCGGCGTAAAGAAACCTGCAGAAAATCTATTATTTAGAAGGGGGAGAAAGAATTTTTAGCGCAAAGAATTCCTCCAGAAATTTATTTTTACAGTGGAGATATGGAGGTTGCAGAGGGGAGAATGAGGGATCAAACCATGCAATTTTTAGGTGCTGACGTGGCAGGAGGAGCGCGGAACCGCGGCGGGAAGCCTATTTGTGCGGCGGAAGCGCGGCGCCTTGGTGGGTTCAGCCTCTGAAAAATTTTGTGCTGCTCTATACTTGTGATTCCTCTCTGTTCTTATGTACCAGCTTCTGTTTTGCCCTCTGTAAATTTCCAGATTCACAATCCTCCGTTGTTCCTGCAAGATTCAAATAACAAACCCTTCAAACAGATAAAAATTGATAAAAAAAAAATTTTATTTTTCTATTTTCTGATTTTTATGATTTTTCATAATTTATATAAACCCGAAATCATACAAAACAAAAAATTACGCCATCCCCGGCAACGGCGCCATTTGATTATTCCAAAAATTTAAGTTTACCGTAATCAGAAACGGCGTCGCTTTGCAGCTAGCCGGTGAATACGGGTCGATCCGCAGAGATGTGTAAATTTCTGTTTTTGTGTTTTCACGAGTTGATTCCGTTGGTTGTTTGGTTTTTGTCGATTGATTTAAAAACTAATTTATATGATATGAAAGAACTCGTTAGGGTTAGGTCTAAGGTAGGGTTGATGAGATCAATATTGTCACCTCTTTCAATGCCGTTTGATTAAAGCTTTTTAGAAAATCACAACAATTATTAGCAAAGGGGATTAGGATGATCGGGAAGAAACGAAGTTTCTTCCTCTAGATCCTTGTCCGTCCTTTCCTATTAATTGCTGCAATCTTCATGGACGTCATGTATGTCCGGCCTTTTATACTACGGTTCACCGTTACCTCGTAGGTAGGGTGCCGTAGGGGGCGGATCATACATGCGTGCATGAAGTTCTTGTTTTGAAAATATGTTGGCATTGAAGGAGGTGAGAGATATCCATCTCTCACTCCCTCCCTTATTCCTGACCCTAACGAGCGAGGATTTTACTCGCTCATTAGGGAATTATCTAAAAACGACATTTTGTTGTTAAGTTTTAAAGTGTTTGTTCAGATCTTGTGTTATAACTTACTGAAGATTAAAAATAGCTAAACTAGTTAACTAGGGCAAGTAATAAAATTAGAACTAAGGCAGGAATAAAAAGAATTAAAACTTACAAGAAAGTGATGCTCTAGATCTCCCAATAAATCTGATTTTTATTGATTGAAAAGTGGCATCCCATTTTACAGATTTTGAGTACAATTTATAAGCAAACAGTGAAGCTAGGGTTATAGACTCTCGTAGATATGAAATTACAGATTTGCCCCCTAAAAATCCCAACATCTGCACTGACACACCGACAGGGAAAATTTCCACCGACACGGGCCTAATATGGCCGCGGAACCGCGGCAATGGAGCGCTTGGGCCGCGGTTCCACGGCCCTTTGGTGGGCTTGGCTCACCATCTTTCTGGGCTTGGTTTGGCTTTTCTTGGGCTTCCTATTTTTATACTTCTTTTCTTTGTTGGGCTTCTTAATCTTCTCCAGATCCTCAGTGAAAATTTGTAAGGATCTTTTGACCGTTTCACTTTCGTCTTTTGGATCTTGCACTGTTCTTCGTCTTGGCTTGAGTAAGATCCGTCTGCTTGTTGGTCAAAAGTCACTTTTCTGTAGTATCTTTCGTCTTTTTCACTGTATTTGCTCCAAGAGCCTGTATCCTGTAACATGCAACAAACGAGCGTCGGAAGTACCTGTTTACTTATAAAATGCATAAAAGTGGGGCGTATGAATTGCAATATTATGATTTGAACAGAAGTCTTGAATGAAAATCCTTTCCCTTGACAGGTGTCGGACGTCTATTGACAAACTCTTCAGAGTTCGCAAGTTCATGATGTTCACTGAGGACCCCGGATCAATCAATATGCGATTAATTCGATCTCCGTCGCTATACCCGATCATGTAAAGCGGCCGATTATGCTCAGCCGTTCCCAGTAGAAAGTCTTCATCCTTAAACGTGACTGCGGCGGCTTGCAAAGTGTACCGAGCTTCTTTCATACTAATTTCCGCAAAGCGATACCGCTCGGGGTTTTGTAGAGCGTGAATGAGAACATCTCTAAGCTCCTTAGATAGGACCAAGGCGTCGTAGATGCTAAGGAAAGACGGAAGCTTTCGGAGGTGAGCCAAGACATTGTAGTCCACTGAGGAAGGACATGAGTTTTCATTAGCCGGTTCTCTGTCGCTTTCCTCATTAGCCACCTGTTTCCCTTCCCTTTTGGGGCGTTTCTCTGATTTGGCGGTAGAGCCCTGCCGCTTCTGAGCTGGATTTGATTGGCCTTTCTAGCGAGCTCATCATCCTCTTCGAGAAAACAGAGCTCCTCCTCAGAGTCGCTGCCAAGATGGATGGCGTAGCAAGTCACTACTGGGATCTCTTCATTGGAGTCTTCTTCTAACTCCTCCAGAATTTCAGCCGCTTGTACAAGGAAGAACTCCTTTAATTGAATCAGAGTTCTTTCCTTCTGTTCATAATCTTCGAGGGAATCGATATATTTTTTAATGGTTGATCACCCTGCAGACTCTTTTTCGCGCCGAGCTGCACTCTTCTTCTTCTTCTTGAGCTTCTTGGATTTTGAGCCCAATGGGGCCGCATTGGCAGCTGGGCTGGTAGGCTTTTTATGTCCTTCCCATTCTGCCCTGGGCTCTTTCTAAAGCAGCTTTAGCATCTTCTTCGTCTTATTAGATATGTGCTTACTCCAAGGAGGCTGCGGCGAGTCGGTCTCATTTCTCAGGGCAGCGGGTTCGGCTGTCTGCTCCCAGAAGGCTTCAGCTTCTGTCTGTATAAAGTTGGTGGTTGCAACTTGATTGTTCACCAACACACTTTTGGACAGCTCGATCTCTCCAGCCTTGTACTGCTTCTCGACCCAGTCTTTGAAGATATAGCAATCCTCGATCGCATGGCTCACTACTCGGTGGTACGGGCAATACAGAGGATTGTCGGTCATTTTTGCTTCTTGGGGTCTTTTCAACTCCGGCAATTGTAGGCAGTTGTTCAAGGCATCTTTAAATATCTTACGGACCTTGTCCCTTCTGAAAGAGTAAACCTTGTTCTTCTTCTCCTCTAGGAAAGGCCCATCTCCTCCCAGCAATGGTTTTCGAGACCGGTTGGTTTTGGATTCGCCCGCCCTTTGCTTTTCTTCATTGTCGGACCCATTGAAGACATTGGTACTGCTGGAACTCCCGCTTCTACGGTTGTCGTCCCGCTTGTTTTTCCAAGTTTTGTCTCTCTGAGAGTCCGGGGTAGACTCTTGCTTCGAGCGTTCCAGCATTTGGACTTTCTTGGTTAGCTCTTGAAACGTCTTGAAGCCTGCTGTACACAAGAATGGGACCATCCAATTGCTGAGGTTCCTAATGAGAAGGCTGACGGACTGGTCCTGCTCCTGCGGCGGTTCGCACTTGACCGTGAGATTACGCCATCGGGCGATAAAGTCGGTGTTGCTTTCATTCTTCCCTGGCTTAGTCCTTACAAGGTCGGCAATGGAGATTTTATCACTGACACTCATGAACCTTTGCCGAAATAGAGACTCCATTTGGGTAAAGGTAATGACGGACCCGTCTGGTATACTCGCGTACCAGTCGAAGGCGACACCGGTCAGGCTGTTGACAAACTGACGAAGAAGGAGCGCGTCATTTCCCCCTGTATTTCCGCACGAAGTTTTGAAGTGGGTGACGTGATGATTTACGTTCCCCGTTCCGTCAAATCTTCCGAACTTAGGAATGACGTAGCCGCTCGGGAACTCGATCAGATCGTATTGTGCGGGATATGGCCTCCCACTACTGTCAATTTCTTTCTGAGCTTCAGCTTCAACCACCAATGTTTTAACTTTGCTGGTGACCAAATCCATTATCTGATCTTGTGTTAGCGGGATAGTGCCATCTGCGGCCAAGGCATCCCCAGAAGCGGAATGTGGCCGGCTTTCGTGCAGCTTGACCAGTCTTGGACCTAAAGGAACGGGCATTGGCTACTTTGGATTGTCATCACCCGGCTGATTAGTAGCGACTTGTGCTTGATTGGGAGGCGCTCGAGCAATTTGAGCCGTAATCTGCATCACAACGTTCGTTAAGTCGTTAATTTTCGAATAGAGCTTGGCCATCTCTTTATCTTTGCTCCTGAGCTGTTTTCGAAGCTCTTGAAGCAGCTCTTGCTCCGCGGTCCTGGGGAGGAAAGTCGGCTCTTCCTCGCTGTCCGAGCTTGACTCTGCATGGACCGAGAGGTCTTTCTGCCTATCATCCTCATCGAGAGGGTTTTCTTCATCCAGCGGAGGCGGCTGTTCTTGGGAAGCGGCAACATTCAAGCCAGATTGGGCTTGGGATATGGTGGCCCCATCCTTTCTTTTGCTGCGCAAGTTGTCGCTGGGGCGCCCGCCCGCCATATAGACCGTATGTGTCATGTCCCGAAAGTACGGAACCTGACCGGCACTTAAACTACGAAACGTCTCGAAGCGTACGTAATCTAAGTAAGCCGAAAACCCAGAAATCCAAACCAAGAAAGTAGTAGAGTGAAGGAAAAACTATTTAAAATCAAATAGTTTGCAATATATGCCGAAATGTGCATTTTAAAATCACAAGTCTTTTCTAAAAATTTCGGCAGAGTTTCCTTTGTAAAAACTGACCCCAAACGGGTACAAAACCTGATAAAGCATATATAATGAAAAATGCATCCCCAAGCGGGAGCTAGCTCTTCGTCAATCGACGGTCATAACCACGCAAGCAATATAATATACAACGCCGAAAGGCGAGGATCACAACAGAAAAAGAAACTCAACAGCATGAAATCCATAGAAATACAACGCGCGACTCTAAGGTCGAAAGAATAAACATCACTGGTCTCTATCTCAAATAAATACATGTTTGGTTGATGGAACTTCTAGATACAACTAAATAATAATATACAAGATATAATGAAGGTCACGATACAAGTGAACCCACCTACTAGCAAATCACCCGGAACGGAAATAGTGCCAGCAAAGCCGTAATGAAACCTGTACGGCAAACCTGCAAGAAACTGTGGCACAATGGGGTTGAGTTGCCAACTCGTGAGTAGAAAAACATCTACGAACAGAAATCGCATGAACAACGCAATCTTAGGTCATATAATCATAATATATCCTCAAATATATAACCAGCAGCTTATAACAATGGTTAGGATATACCTCCAAACAACTGTAATACCAAGTGCTCGTGTCAGTGCCTCAGATAGCAATATATATATCATATGGATGAGGTATGAATGCATGAAAACAGAATGCAGATAAATGAAGAAACTGCTTTCATAACTCAGTGAGATTTCTGTATCCTTTTTAAAACGAGATATCATAAATGAAATCAGCATAAACAGTGTCTAGCATCGACACAAAACAAGTATCCAAATATCTCGATATCTCAGTGTCGCAATCTCTGTACCTCAATATCTCAAAATCTCAATGTCTCAATCTCACTATCTAGGGCGCCGTCAGTCCAGACCGGCCCCTGCCATCAATCTCAAGACCACGACGGTATCCTCCGGATATCCAACGCGTCGGGTAAAATCACCGGTCGGTAGTGCTCCCCTGCCAGGCTCAACGCCATCCTCTGTGACCTTCTCGCCCTGGGGTACCGCACTGGGCCCACCATGTACCCGAAACGGTTCATCCATCTCCTCAAATCGGGTCTCGAAATCCATCAGCAAACTCATGGTAGATGACTCATACATCATGGGAAAACCGCACTTTTCATTTAAAAAGAGAGAGAAAAGAAGTTTATAAATGTTTTTGCGGTTTTCCCCCCAAATCCAGGAAATCTCATGAAAATCCGAATCCAAATCATCAATAGCATGTAAACAGTGAATATAGGCATAAAATCCATGAATGCGGCATAACAGTGAATACAAACATGCATGAAGTAGGAAGTAATAACTACAATGTCTAAACTAGCATATAAGACAAGTACACTGATATCATGTCTAAACTATTAGCTAACAAACTATATTAATGGAATAGTATTTCTAAAGTGTTCGTGACATGGCAATTACCATGAAGATGTGTGTGAGCCGGCAAGTAAGTGTACGTGGTACATACGCATCATCGGTATCGGTGCTGGTGTCCTAACAGCATGATATCAATAACGGTATATAAAAACACAATATAAGTATGCGATGTGGAGCGAACAGCAATAATGTGCGGGAGCTGAATACTAAACACAATGACAACTAATCTGCATTTAATATAAATATAAATCATACATTAGTGCCTTTTGAAATAATACGAATCGCGGTGTTTTGAAAATAAGGGCTACGGTGTTTTTAAGAAAAGATACGTTCTTTGAAATATCAGTAGAATCCATTGACCTGTCTTTTAAAATACCCACGATTCGTTAGTTTTAAAATAGGTAGGAATCTAATCTAGTCTAACAACTACACTAAACTATACAGCTAAACTAAAGGTAAGAAAACCGCCTAACATCTGAGTCGATATATATACATATATATATATATACTAGTCGGTGATCCCGTCTCGATAATATCACATCCGATACCATATCTATAATCAGATATCCCCAAGTCAAGAGTGCGGATCTATCATCAATATATAGCTCGTACGTAAATCTATCGTACGGCATCCTAAATCTGGGTACGGGTCAATATCACATTCATCACATTATTCATTTGATATCCTGTTTATCAAAGATCACAATCCGGCGTACTGATCTATGTCTAGTACAATACTAATATCATTGATATAATCATGATCTGACTGCTGATCTACAGCCTCATACAAACCAATGTCATCACCACATATCATCATAAAGAGGTATACATCGCCCAAAGCGACCTATTATAATTATCTTAACATATCATATCTCATATCACGATCACATGTCAACCATTATATATATATCACTATTCACATGGTATCGTCGTCCAAAGATCCGCTATAACATCAAGACGTATCTCAAATACGAATCCTGCCATATCACCGATCTCACGATCTCAAATCAAATCTCATCGACTCATCTCAAATCCCAAGTACTATCCTCAAATTCAGTATGTGAACACATAGTCCCATACCCATGTGAACACATAAATATATATTCCCATATGAGCACATATGAAAGAAGAATGTATGCAAGTACGGGTGTGTGTATGTGTGGTGCAACCGCTACTCTAGGGTTTCGCAACACTAAACCAATCCAATCACACCTAGAATCCATCTTTATCATCAATAATCTCAAACAATATATAATCAATATATGTGTGTATACGTATTCGTATACATCACCACGAACTGCGGGGGTGCTATACGTCATCCACCCGACTTCTCCCCGTAGATATAAATCTACTCACCTTGCTTCTCGTGTGCCGATGCCGATGTCGCCATCTTCATCTTCATCGCCTCAACATCACGTAGGGTACCTACAAGTATATCACAAACGCTAAAGCACATGAAAATCACATCGGAAACCAAAACGGCACACGCTACGCTCATAGATAAAAACCTATAATCCTGCATGCAAACACGATCAATAACCCTTTGCCGTTGACGTTCAAACGCCACCCGACAGAAACGAATCATCAAATACCAAAATCCATGCTAAAACAAGTCGGAAACCATGCGCCAACACAAGAAAACTAACCCAGATTTTACCCTAAACCCTAACTTGAAATTTCCAAAGTCCTCAAAACGACACAATATCGATATGAACCAAGTATAAATGCATAATAAATCGAAATACTACTTTAATGGGCGCAGAAATTACCTCCTTTGGCAACTCAAGAAAATTCTTGAGTTGCTCAAAGTCCTCAAAACCATCTCTTTCTTAGTCCAATGTGTAGCTAGTGAGCTTGGGAGCAATTTTGGTGAAATGGGAATAGGGTTTTGGGGTTGGGTCAATGGTGTTTTGGGGGATTGAAGGTGGAGGAAGAAGAGGGAAAGGGGCAGCAGCAGCAGCAGCAGCACTCAAGAGGGAGAGGAGAGAGAATGAGAAGAGGAAATGATGGGGGATGGTTTCAAAAAGGGGTTGACTTACTCTTTTCTCTCTCTTCATCATTCTTACCTTTTTCTTTTCTTTTCCTTTTTCCTTTATTTTCCCTCACACAATGGTAACCCTAGGCAACCATACACCCACAACATGTAAGAAAATGTGACAAGTGTGGAAAAATGATATGTGCATGTTTTGCCCAAAAATGCTAAAATCCAATTAGCGATTTTTAATCGCGATTAGCACTAAATAGCATATAATTGATCACAAAAACTTTAAAATGGCAAAATTCCATAAAATACCCTATTTTAGAATTTTCCATAATTTTTCCAAAATTTTCCCCATTTATCGGTATTTAATTATACCGAAATATTAAAATATTCATTAAAAATTAATATTAAATTATAAAAATTCCCAAAAATAATATTTTATTTTTTTAAAATGTTACAATCTTCCCCCCTTAAAGAAATTCGGTCCCCGAATTTAAATTTAAACCCCCAAATTCTAAACTATTTCAATAAAATGTTTAAGTCGTCGGAGCTCCGAAATCATCAACACATAAAACGCATCATAGCGCAATACATGCGCATGAGTAATGAGCAGATAACTCAAAATCGAAATTCCGTCAAGCATCCCACAATCATCGGAGTCATGGTAAAGACACGAATACCAAAACCAAAGCAAAACCAATATGATATATAAATCAGGACTATACGTGTAAGTATCAAATCTATACATGTAAATATCTAAAGGAAATGCATGCCAAATCCTTTAAAGTCGATGTGCAATGCGCATAACACTGCACCGTGGCAGACGCCAATTGTAAGAAAATAACTCTATACGTATATACCTTTTGTTTAATATGTACGTTCCGCCGTTTTTGAAAACAATTTAGAAGGGTTTTCTTGTTTTAAACGTTTCGTGTCATATCAGACACGTAGGTAAATACTGAGACTATAGCTCGCTTTTGGAAATCCCTTTGAAATCTATCAATGCATGCAAAATATACTCAGGTATTGTCATCTGACTCGTCCTGCTCAGTACGAAAACAATAATAAAACATCACAAAAACGTACTGCTCCATAAGAAATCAATCCCAAAATGTGCATATGAATACTACGTGCGTCTGGTGCGCACGGAAATAAAAATCCCTATATGTGCCATACATGTGCACAGAAACAACATCTAAGTGCAACAGGTGTGCAGACAACATCTGTCATAGGCAACGGGTGTGCCTGACAGCAAAATCAGGTGCATCTGACATACACGAAGAATTTCGATTTAGTGCATCTGGTGTGCACCAAAATCACATATCAAAACATGCGCCCAACATGCGCGAAAACCCAAATCAGGTGCATCCATCATGCACGAAATCATGAAATCCAATATCAAGTGCCGAACATACGCAAAATCCAATCAGGTGCACAAGGTGCACAAAACAAATATCGAGCATCACCATCGAAATCGAAGTCCAGTGCATCTAAGTGCACAAAATGCGTATCACGGCACTACAAGCATATGTGAACTATACCGAGTGCAAAAACCAAATCGTGTGCGTACATATGCACAAAATTAACTCAACTGTATGAAACCCATAAAATCATAAACATGAGAAACCAAGGCACGAAAACGATATCAAATGTAACAAATGTGTAAAAATCGTAAATACTCAGTAGGTGCAACCATGGTGCATGAAAACAAATATCATGAAATTCAATCATCAAAATCAATCATGCGAATAAATCGCCCAAAATACCGAAATCAAGTATGGCGGAATAGTCCCGCTCAAGCACATCCTCTAAGAATCTCTGGCCAACTGTCGTGGTCACTCATAGCATGTCTCGTCGACGATCCTAAACTCTGGCTTGCTGGTGTACGTAACTTGACCACTCCTGGGTCCAAGTCTTCTCGTAATTCATTCCAGAAAGGTCCTGTCGAGGTCTCTCCCAAATCCCGTCTCTGCTGAACTGTCCGGAAGTCATCGTCCTTTACTATATCTGTTTCTTGTTCCGGAACGGCTGCATACTCATCGCGACTCCTTCTGGAAGGTATATCCAAGTACAACGCCTCGGCATGTGTATCGCATCTCTGACGTCGGCAGAGTGGAACGTCGTCTCAACAAGATCTCGTATGAACCTCTTACTCCACTTTCTCTAATGTCAACTGCTTCGGACTCATCTCGTCGTGGCTGCATGATCTGAGCTCCAACGGCTATCCTCGTATCCGGAGTCTCCCAAAAAGTGCATCTCACCACCTAGCATCCGAATGAAGTCGAACCATTTGATTGATTCGTCAATACCTCATAATCCCCCAAGAGCTCAACATCTTGGGTACAGTTTAATACTATCGAGTACGTACCACAGTATCGATGGTCCAGCCGTAGAAGGGCAAACCCAAGCCTCACTAATGGCGCCGCGGAACTGCCGCAAACCCTAAAGTTCAAAGGCTTTCACACGGTCATTATGTCGAGTTAGGGTTTCATTCTTCTAGAGGTTCCATAGAATTGCCTGCATGTCTTTCCGAATACTTTAAACTTGGAATAATAGGTTTCTGACATTCGATCGCCTCTATCGACTCTCAACGTATCCGTGTGAAGTCATCTCTAGCTGGAATCAATCTATCTGATGACCTCGCATCGGGGTAGGCGAACGAACCACATGTCCTAGTCATTCATCCTCGATGACTAGCGACCTTCTTTCATCTCTTAGTACAACTCATACTGCAGTAGCTCCAACATCTGGGCCGATATCTCATCGTTCGCAGCAACAACTAGCTCACTCGTCTGCACGCTGAACGGTGCCTCAATCATCATAAATAAGCAATGCATCAACGGTCATCAAAATTTGGCTGGCCTCTATCAGTGGCCCAATCCTCTGGTGCTGATCTGCACGTCCGAGTAATCTCATACAGCGATCCACCAAACGCTCGTGGCACAAAAACACCATAAAAAGACACATCTCTGCAATCGTGTGTCGCCGGAATTACGCCCTGGTCAGTCCTCGTTCGTGACGAGCTCGTGTTGACCGCAACTCTAGCCGTAGCTCTCCCTGCCCGTAATCATGGCAGCAAAACCATAACTGGTACCGATGAGGCTAGATCAGGAATGAATATAATACTGAGCAAAGAAATGTACATCCTAAGGTTTCTTAAGTGGAGTAGCGTATCGTAAATATGCCGCGGAACATACGTACGGTACGTCACTCTACTCAAGCTACCTATTCCATCAACCAAGGGTCATCCTACGCTCTGAAGGTAAAACCTAACGCTCTGATACCAACTTTATCACGTCCCGAAAGTACGGAACCTGATCGGCACTTAAACTACGAAACGTCTCGAGGCGTACGTAATCTAAGTAAGCCAAAAACCCAGAAATCCAAACCAAGAAAGTAGTAGAGTGAAGGACAAACCATTTTAAATCAAATAGTTTGCAATATATGCCGAAATGTGCATTTTAAAATCACAAGTCTTTTCTAAAAATTTTGGCAGAGTTTCCTTTATAAAAACTGACCCCAAACGGGTACAAAACCTGATAAAGCATATATAATGAAAAATGCATCCCCAAGCGGAAGCTAGCTCTTCGTCAATCGACGGTCACAACCACGCAAGCAATATAATATACAACGCCGAAAGGCGAGGATCCCAACAGAAAAGGAAACTCAACAGCATGAAATCCATAGAAATACAACACGCGACTCTAAGTTCGAAAGAATAAACATCACTGGTCTCTATCTCAAATAAATACATGTTTGGTTGATGGAACTTCTAGATACAACTGAATAATAATATACAAGATATAATGATGGTCACGATACAAGTGAACCCACCTACTAGCAAATCACCCGGAGTGGAAATAGTGCCAGCAAAGCCGTAATGAAACCTGTAAGCAAACCTGTAAGAAACTGTGGCACAACGGGGGTGAGTTGCCAACTCGTGAATAGAAAAACATCTACGAACAGAAACCGCATGAACAACACAATCCTAGGTCATATGATCATAATATATCCTCAAATATATAACCAGCAGCCTATAACAATGGCGAGGGTATACCTCCAAACAACTGTAATACCAAGTGCTCGTGTCAGTGCTTCAGATAGCAATATATATATCATATGGATGAGGTATAAATGCATGAAAACAGAATGCAGGTAAATGAAGAAACTGCTTTCATAACTCAGTGAGATTTCTGTATCCTTTTTAAAACGAGGTATCATAAATGAAATCAGCATAAACAGTGTCTAGCATCGACACAAAACAAGTATCCAAATATCTCGATATCTCAGTGTCGCAATCTCTGTACCTCAATATCTCAAAATCTCAATGTCTCAATCTCACTATCTAGGGCGCCGTCAGTCCAGACCGGCCCCTGCCATCAATCTGAAGACCACGACGGTATCCTCCAGATATCCGACGCGTCGGGTAAAATTACCGGTCGGTAGTGCTCCGTTGCCAGGCTCAACGCCATCCTCTGCGACCTTCTCGCCCCGGGGTACCGCACCGGGCCCACCATGTACCCGAAACGGTTCATCCATCTCCTCGAATCGGGTCTCGAAATCCATCAGCAAACTCATGGTGGACGACTCATACATCATGGGAAAACCGCACTTTTCATTTAAAAAGAGAGAGAAAAGAAGTTTATAAATGTTTTTGCGGTTTTCCCCCAAATCCAGGAAATCTCATGAAAATCCGAATCCAAATCATCAATAGCATGTAAACAGTGAATATAGGCATAAAATCCATGAATGCCGCATAACAGTGAATAATAATATGCATGAAGTAGGAAGTAATAACTACAATGTCTAAACTAGCATATAAGACAAGTACACTAATATCATGTCTAAACTATTAGCTAACAAATTATGTCAATGGAATAGTATTTCTAAAGTGTTCGTGACATGGCAATTACCGATGAAGATGTGTGTGAGCCGGCAAGTAAGTGTACGTGGTACATACGCATCATCGGTATCGGTGCTGGTATCCTAACAGCATGATATCAATAACGGTATATGAAAACACAATATAAGTATGCGAAGTGGAGCGAACATCAATAATGTGCGGGAGCTGAATACTAAACACAATGACAACTAATCTGCATTTAATATAAATATAAATCATATAGTAGTGCCTTTTAAAATAATACGAATCGCGGTGTTTTGAAAATAAGGGCTACGGTGTTTTTAAGAAAAGATACGTTCTTTGAAATATCCGTAGAATCCCTTGACCTGTCTTTTAAAATACCCACGATTCGTTAGTTTTGAAATAGGTAGGAATCTAATCTAGTCTAACAACTACACTAAACTATACGGCTGAACTAACAAGCTGAACTGAAGGTAAGAAAACCGCCTAACATCTGATTCGATATATATACATATATATATATATATACACTAGTCGGTGATCCCGCCTCATTAATATCACATCCGATACCATATCTATAATCAGATATCCCCAAGTCAAGAGTGCAGATCTATCATCAATATATAGCTCGTACGTAAATCCGTCGTACGGCATCCCAAATCTGGGTACGGGTCAATATCACATTCATCACATTATTCATCTGGTATCCTCTTTATCAAAGATCACAATCCGGCATACTGATCTATGTCTAGTACAATACTAATATCATCGATATAATCATGATCTGACTGCTGATCTACAGCCTCATACAAACCAATGTCATCACCACATATCATCATAAAGAGGTATACATCGCCCAAAGCGACCTATTATAATTATCTTAACATATCATATCTCATATCACGATCACATGTCAACCATTATATATATATCACTATTCACATGGTATCGTCGTCCAAAGATCCGCTATAACATCAAGACGTATCTCAAATACGAATCCTGCCATATCACCGATCTCACGATCTCAAATCAAATCTCATCGACTCATCTCAAATCCCAAGTACTATCCTCAAATTCAGTATGTGAACACATAGTCCCATACCCATGTGAACACATAAATATATATTTCCATATGAGCACATATGAAAGAAGAATGTATGCAAGTACAGGTGGGTGTGTGTATGTGTGGTGCAACCGCTACTCTAGGGTTTCGCAACACTAAACCAATCCAATCACACCTAGAATCCATCTTTATCATCAATAATCTCAAACAATATATAATCAATATATGTGTGTATACGTATTCGTATACATCACCACGAACTGTGGGGGTGCTATACGCCATCCACCCGACTTCTCCCCGTTGATATAAATCTACTCACCTTGCTTCTCGTGTGCCGATACTGATGTCACCATCTTCATCTTCATCGCCTCAACATCACGTAGGGTACCTACAAGTATATCACAAATGCTAAAGCACATGAAAATCACATCGGAAACCAAAACGGCACATGCTACGCCCATAGGTAAAAACCTATAGTCCCGCATGCAAACACGATTAATAACCGTTTGCCGTTGACGTTCAAACGCCACCCGACAGAAACGAATCATCAAATACCAAAATCCATGCTAAAACAAGTCGTAAACCATGCGCCAACACAAGAAAACTAACCCAGAGTTTACCCTAAACCCTAACTTGAAATTTCCTAAGTCCTCAAAACGACACAATATCGATATGAACCAAGTATAAATGCACAATAAATTGAAATACTACTTTAATGGGTGCAGAAATTACCTCCTTTGGCAACTCAAGAAAATTCTTGAGTTGCTCAAAGTCCTCAAAACCATCTCTTTCTTGGTCCAATGTGTAGCTAGTGAGCTTGGGAGCAATTTTTGTGAAATGGGAATAGGGTTTTGGGGTTGGATCAATGGTGTTTTGGGGGATTGAAGGTGGAGGAAGAAGAGGGAAAGGGGCAGCAGCAGCAGCACTCAAGAGGGAGAGGAGAGAGAATGAGAAGAGGAAATGATGGGGGATGGTTTCAAAAAGGGGTTGACTTTCTCTTTTCTCTCTCTTCATCATTCTTACCTTTTTCTTTTCTTTTCCTTTTTCCTTTATTTCCCCTCACACAATGGTAACCCTAGGCAACCATACACCCACAACATGTAAGAAAATTTGACAAGTGTGGAAAAATGATATGTGCATGTTTTGCCCAAAAATGCTAAAATCCAATTAGCGATTTTTAATCGCGATTAGCACTAAAATAGCATATAATTGATCACAAAAACTTAAAAATGGAAAAATTCCATAAAATACCCTATTTTAGAATTTTCCATAATTTTTCCAAAATTTTCCCCATATATCGGTATTTAATTATACCGAAATATTAAAATATTCATTAAAAATTAATATTAAATTATAAAAATTCCCAAAAATAATATTTTATTTTTTCGAAATGTTACAGTATGGATAATATATCCAGCCGTCTTTTCATTATTAGCGGCTGATCTCACAGATTGTTGTCTTGACCCCCCTGTTTCGGTAGCGGGCAGTCGATTGAAGGCGGCCGGCCTGACCAGGTTCTTTAATGGTGCTGGCGCTTCTTTTCTGGATTTGCCCCGCTGCTTTCGCATGGCACGGAGCGCCTGATAGACTCTTGAAGAGATAGTGTCATACTTTTTCTGTTGAGGCCGGGACACGTCTCTTTGTAGCGACATTCGGATCGCAGTCTTCTTGATTCTGGCGGTCATAGCATTTTTCTTAACCCACTTCAGAGGTTCGAAGGAATTGATAATTTTTACGGCCGACTCAGCTGTCCTCGCGGAGTAACCCTGCTCTTGGAACCTCGCAACCGAAGCCCTGGCCCTCTTGTTGGCTCGATACCTGAGTCGCTTCTGCCTTAACTTTTCTGTTTTAAGCACTCGGGAGACTTCGGCTCTTCGGGAACACACCATAGATCAATTGATGGAGGATTTTGGAGATACAATCGATTGTGCATTTGCTGGAGTCATTGCCTGAGCTCGTCCGCAACGTTTGATGTTGCCCTTTGTACCAGAAGTCTTGCCCCCAGCTGGAGCACAAGAAAGTCGTTTAGACACCGTCTTAAGCTTCAGTTGTGGTGCCTTGGCGATCACAACATTCGGCCTCTTGCCCCTTGAGACCGGCTTGGCCACCTGTTTTTCCTGGATTTCTTCCAGATGAGCGCTTCCGGCAGAGTAGATGATGACGGAGCCAAACTGGCCGGGCAGTTCCTCCCACTGTCGACTGAGGCTTGCGGGAAGAACCACACGAGCATTGACCTTGACCACGTACGGGATCGGGGTCGCATTGGAAGCTGAATTAGTCTTGGGAGACATTGTCGTCGAAAGTTGATTGCTGCACGGAAAAAAACATCATTTCAGTATAGGAAATCGATATGTATATTGATTGAGTTCGCATGAACGTTTATCCCGAAATATGGGAGGAAAGAAAGGCCCCACCGGGCGTGCCAGAATCTGTAGGGTTTTTTTCGTCACCCTATTGAGATGGAAATACGCGTGCTTGTCAGGCATACTACAGATTCCCCCTGTCTAGGGTAGGCCGGGGTTTATTGATTGTGGGGATCCGAATCTCCCGCAGCCGCGGACTAAGCTGCCGTTAATTACCCTTCGCCTTTGGAGCGAGGGAACCTCCGATTGACGGGTTAAACTGGTCATGCAAACTCAATGTGCAGTGTACGTGTGTTTTGTTTTGGAGGGGGGCTTGGATATATCGGGAGCCACGCAGAGTTTTTACGGGGGTCCCGCTACCCGGATAGCGGGCTGGGGGCAAAGTGCCCAAAGGACGCGTAGGGCCAGCGCCTTGAGCGCTGTGCGCTTAGATGATGTGCTCTTAGGCGCTAGTGCGCCACGTATCCGACACGTGGGCGCTGGGCGCTTGAGCTCTAGGCGCTCGAGCGCTAGCGTGCCATGTGTCAGCACATGGGCGCTTGAGCGCTGGGCGCTAGGCGCTCGAGCGCTAGCGCGCCACGTGTCGGCACGTGGGCGTTGGGCGCTTGAGCGCTAAGCGCTCGAGCGCTAGCGCGCCACGTGTCGGCACGTGGGCGCTTGGCACTTGAGCGCTAGGCGCTCGAGCGCTAGCACGCCACGTGTCGGCACGTGGGCGCTGGGCGCTTGAGCCCAAGGCGCTCGAGCGCAAGCGCGCCACGTGTCGGCACGTGGGCGCTGGGCGCTTGAGCGTAAGGCACTCGGGCGCCGGCGAGGAAAAAGGGCTTTTGGCCCCAGAAACTCCCGAAAGAGAAATTAGAGTGGAGTTAAACTCCTAAAATGTTTTGAAGCTGATGAAGGGCTTCTCCCCTTGAGCCCTAGTTCTTCCCCAAAGTGGGGTTTCTAGAGATGGGTCTCCTTCTTCTTCCTTTGTTGGCCGGATCTTGAAGATCAAGAAGTGTGAGATTTTAAAAATCTCTTCTTTATGAGATCTGATGGCAGATTTAAGTTCCCCTTTATGGGTTTTGTGGTAAAAAACTATTTTTTTTTATAAAAGGAAGAGTAAAACTCTTGGTTTAATTCAAATGAAAAAAAAGAAGGTTTTAGAACCTTGAGGAAGAAAAAGATCACAGATCTGAATTATTTTTTGGAGAGAGAAAAAGTTGTTGAGATATTTCATTATCTTTGCCTTTATAGGCCATACACTTTATACATAGCCCCTCGAGCTTCACAAAATGGCATTTTGCCTATCTCATGGCTCATGTGCCATTTCTTTTTGCACATAAGCCATGGGCTTTACAAAAATTTGGCTTTATACCTATTTTTCTTACATTTATTCATAAAATAAAATAAAAGAAATACAAAAAATTATTTATTACAAAATTTGCATTTTGGCACGGGGGAGGCCGACCGCTTCGTGTTCGGGCTCGCTCCGGGCATTGGCCCACTTGACCTGGGCTTGGGCCCACCTGGCTTGGGGTTGACTTTGATTTTGACTTGGTCAATCGGGGTGTAAATTTTTACCCCAACAAATTGCCCCCCACCAATAAATGCACGCCACACATGTGGGTCGTGTGCATGAAATTGATGGATCTTCTTTCACGTGGAGGCGACTTAATTTGGTTCCCGCTTTTGGGAAGCTGGCACTGCCCTTTTTACGACATGGACGGTCGATGCTGCCCTTTTTTGCGACTTGGACGGTCGGTGCTTCCATTTTAGCGACGTGGACGGTCGGTGCTGCCCTTTTTGCGACGTGGACGGTCGGTTCTGCCCTTTTTGCGACTTGGACGGTTGGTGCTGCCCTTTTAGCGACGTGGACGGTCGGTGCTGCCCTTTTAGCGACGTGGACGGTCGGTGCTGCCCTTTTAGCGATGTGGACGGTCGGTTCTGCCCTTTTTGCGACTTGGACGGTCGGTGCTGCCCTTTTAGCGACTTAGACGGTCGGTGCTGCCCTTTTAGCGACTTGGACGGTCGGTGCTGCCCTTTTAGCGACTTGGATGGTCGATGCTGCCCTTTTAGTGACGTGGACGGTCGGTTCTGCCCTTTTTGTGACTTGGACGGTCGTTGCAGCCCTTTTAGCGACGTGGACGGTTGATGCTGCCCTTCTAGCGACATGGACGGTCGGTGCTGCCCTTTTGGTGACGTGGACGGTCGATGCTGGCCTTTTTGCGACTTGGACGGTCGGTTCTGCCCTTTTTGCGACTTGGACGGTTGGTTCTGCCCTTTTTGCGACTTGGACGGTCGTTGCTGCCCTTTTAGCAGCGTGGACGGTCGATGCTGCCCTTTTAGTGACGTGGACGGTCGGTGCTGCCCTTTTAGCGACGTGGACGGTCGATGCTGCCCTTTTTGCGACTTGGACGGTCGGTTCTTCCCTTTTTGCGATTTGGACGGTCGGTTCTGCCCTTTTTGCGACTTGGACGGTCGTTGCTGCCCTTTTAGCGACGTGGACGGTCGATGCTGCCCTTTTAGCGACGTGGACGGTCGATGCTGCCCTTTTAGCGACGTGGACGGTCGATTCTGGATTTGACTTGCCCCGCATCTTGCGGCGTCAGGGATGAAGTTGACTTGTTTCCTAGGTGGAATTTGATTCTGCCAGGGAGGTCATTGGTTGTTTTGCTGACTTGATGTGATTTGGGTTGACATCAGCATCGCTACACTGGAATATGGTACCAGGAGCGAATCATCATTTGTCATGACAGGATTTGGGGATTTTGGTTTTGGTTTGACATCAGCATCGCTACACTGGAATATGGTACCAGGAGCGAATCATCATTTGCCGTGAGGGAATTTCCCCCGTTCCCAGTTTAACGACTTAGGGGTCATCTGTTCCCAGTTTAATGACTTAGAGGTCATCTGTTCCCAGTTTAAAGACTTAGGGGTCTATTGGATTGGAGTTTGGAATTTTAGGGTTAGGGCAGGCATCAGCGTTGCTAACACTGAAGCACATGTGCCAGGAGCATTTCATCATTTGCCTTTTCCTGTTGGGAAGCGGTGGCTTAGGAGACAGGTTTAGGTCCCTATCACCTAAGGTTTTTCAATTTTATGAGCCGTAAGGGTCCCATAAAAGCATTTTCTCCCTATGAGTCGAAAGGATCTCGTAGGTGCACTTTCTCCTTAGGAGTCGTAGGGGCTCCCAATTGTGTTTTTCCTTTGTGAGTCGTAAGGATCCCACGAAGATGTTTTCTTACGAGTCGTGAGGATCCCGTAAGTTGGTTCTCCTCATGTATTGTGAGGACACATGAGTGGGTCTTCCAAAATGGAGCATAAGTCCAAGGGCGAAAACCGGCCGCTGGAGTAGTGATTGCGGTGGGGTATGGGTATGATGAGAATTATTTGAGCCCGTGGATTATATACAGTAGTCAATTTGGGGACTAACCGTAGGGCTGGGAGAATTTTGAAAAATTGGATTTTGGTTGGTGTCTGCATCGCTACACTAGAATATGGTACAAGGAGCGACTCATCATTCGTCGTTTGGGGACTTGGAATTTGGATCTTGTTTGGCATCAGCATTACTACACTGGAATAATGCCAGGAGCAACTCATCATTTGCCTCGGGAGGACTTGGGATTTGGGTTTTTGGTCGGCATCAGCACTGCTAACACTGAAGCGAAATGCCAGGAGCGACTCATCATTTGCCGTTGCCCGTTGGGGAAAGATGGCTTAGGAGACAGGTTTAGGTCCCTATCACCTAAGGCTTTTCAATTTTATGAGCCGTAAGGGTCTCATAAAAGAATTTTCTTCCTACGAGTCGAGAAGATCTCGCAGGTGTATATTCTCCTTAAGAATCGTGAGGATTCCTAAGTGTGTTGCCCCTTTGTGAGTCGTAAGGATCTCACGCAGGGATTTTCTCCTCACAAGGTCGAGGGATTTTTTAAGGGGGACAGTGTTGTAGAGTGTGTGTGTATCTATACATATATATGCATGTATATATATAAAAAAGGGGAAAAGCGCCCAAAGGACGCGTGGGGCCAGCGCCTTGAGCGCTGTGCACTTAGATGCTGTGCGCTTAGGCGCTAGCGCGCCACGTATCCGGCATGTGGGCGCTGGGCGCTTGAGCACTGGGCGCTGGGCGCTCGAGCGCTAGCGCACCATGTGTCGGCATGTGGGCGTTGGGCGCTCGAGCGCTAGCGCGCCACGTGTCGACACGTGGGCACTGGGCGCTTGAGCGCTAAGCACTCGAGCGCTAGTGCGGCACGTGGGCACTGGGCGCTTGAGCGCTAAGCGCTCGAGCGCTAGCACGCCATGTGTCGGCACTGTAGGGTGTTTTTCGTCCTTCCATTGAGATGGGAATACGCGCGCACTTGTCAGGCGCACTACAGATTCCCCCTGCCTAGGGTAGGCCGTGGTTTAATGATTGTGGGGATTCGAATCTCCGTCAGCCGCGGACTAAGCTGCCGTTAATTACCCCCTCCCCCCCCCCGCTTTTGGCGCGAGGGAACCTCCGATTAACGGGTTAAACTGGTCATGCGAACTCAATGTGCAGTGTACGTGTGTTTTGTTTTGGAGGGGGGGTTTAAATATATCGGGAGCCACGCAGAGTTTTTACGGGGGTCCCGCTACCCGGATAGCAGGCTGGGGGTCAAGGGGGCTAGCAGCCCCCTTGCGGGGTGCGGGGCAGCGCTCCGTTAGAAAAATTTTTCTAACAGGGACAGTGTCGTGGAGTATGTGTGTATGTAAATATGTATACATATGTATATATATATATATATGTACATAAAAAGAGGGGGGAAAGGCATCTAAGGGATGCGTGGGGCCAGCGCCTTAAGCGCTGTGCGCTTAGGTGCTGTGCACTCAGGCGCAAGCGCGCCACGTGTCAGCACGTGGACGTTTTGCGCTTGAGCGCAGTGCGCCTGAGCGCAAGCACGCCCACGTGTCGGCACGTGGGCGCTTTGCGCTCGAGCGCAGTGCGCCTGAGGGCAAGCGCGCCACGTGTCGGCACGTGGGCGCTTTGCGCTCGAGCGCAGTGCGCCTGAGCGCAGCGCGCCACGTGTCGGCACGTGGAGAGCGCAGTGCGCCTGAGCGCAAGTGCGCCACGTGTCGGCACGTGGGCGCTTTGCGCTCGAGCGCAGTGCGCCTGAGCGCAAGCGCGCCACGTGTCGGTATATGGGCGCTTTGCGCTCGAGCGCAGTGCGCCTGGGCGCAAGCGCGCCACGTGTCGGCACGTGGGCGCTTTGCGCTCGAGCGCTGGGCGCTGGCGAGATAAAGGGGCTTTTAGTCCCAGAACCAGAAGCTATGCTTCAGAAAGGAAATATTTATTATGTATATATGTATGGAGTTAAACTCCTAGGATGTTTTGAAGCTGATGAAGGGGGCTTCTTCTTCTTCCTCCTGTTGTTTGGCCGGATCTTGAAGATCAAGAGATGTGAGATCTCAAAATCTCTCCTTTTTGAGATCTGATGGGAGATCCGAGTTCCCCTTTGCGGGTTTTGTGGTGAAAAACTACTTAGTTTTGGAAAAGAAAGAGTAAAACTCTTGATTTAATTCAAAAGAAATGAGAAGGTTTAGAACCTTGGAGAAGGAGCAGGAGGCACAAAGAACCCTAATTTATTTTGGGGAATGAAAAGCATTGCTTTATTCATCATCATGTTACCTTATATAGGCTTACATATTTACATATAGCCCTTTGGGCTTTACAAAAATGGCATTTTAGCCATCCCATGGCTCATGTGCCATTTCATTTTTGCACATAAGCCATGGGCTTACAAAATATTGGCTTTATGCCCATTTTGTTTATATTTATGCATAAACAATTACATAAAAAATTATTTATTACATGATTTTGTTGTTGGCACGGGGAGGCTGGCCGCGGGCTCGACTTGGGCATAGGCCCGCTTGACCTGGGCTTAGACCCACCTGGCTTGGGCTTGACCTTGACTTTGACTCGGTCAACGGGGGTGTAAATTTTCACCCCAACAAAGTGCCCCCCATCAATAAATGCACACCGCACATTTGAGTTGTGTGCATGAAATTGATGGATCTTGAAGCTGAACTTCGAGGTGGAACATCATTCCGGAGGCGGAGCATCATCCCGGGGAGCATGATTCCCGGGGATCGGTGCATCATTCTGATTTGCGGAGCATAATTCCGGGGTTGGAGTATCCCTCGGGGAGCATGATTCCCAGGGATCGGAGCATCATTCCGATGAGCGGAGCATGATTCCAGGGTTCGGAGCATCATTCCGATGGGCGGAGCATAATTCCAGAGATCGGAGCATCATTCCGATGATCGGAGCATGATTCCAGAGTTCGGAGCATCTTTCCGGAGAGCGGAGCATAATTCCAGGATTCGGAGCATTATTCCGAAGGGCGGAGCATGATTCCAGAGTTCGGAGCATTTTTACGGAGAGCGGAGCATAATTCCAGGGTTCGGAGCATTATTCCGAAGGGCGGATCATGATTCCAAAGTTCGGAGCATCTTTCCGGAGAGCGGAGCATAATTCCAGGGTTCGGAGCATCGTTCCGAAGGGCGGAGCATGATTCCAGAGATCGGAGCATCTTTTCGAAGAGCGGAGCATGATTCCAGGGTTCGGAGCATCGTTCCGAAGGGCGGAGCATGATTCCAGAGTTCGGAGCATCTTTCCGAAGAGCGGAGCATAATTCCAGAGATCGGAGCATCGTTCCGATGGGCGGAGCATAATTCCAGAGATCGGAGCATCATTCCGATGATCGGAGCATGATTCCAGGATTCGGAGCATCATTCCGAAGGGCGGAGCATCATTCCTGAGATCGGAGCATCTTTCCGAAGAGCGGAGCATAATTCCAGGGTTCGGAGCATCGTTCCGAAGGGCGGAGCATGATTCCAGAGTTAGGAGAATCTTTCCGAAGAGCGGAGCATAATTCCAGGGTTCGGAGCATCATTCCGATGGGCGGAGCATAATTCCAGGATTCGGAGCATCACTCCGAAGCACGGCAGATATTCTGACCGAAACATAATTTCGATGCAGAGGTTGATTCCCAGGCGAAGCATAATTCCGACGGGGAAGGCATATACTCCGAGGCGAAGCATGATTTCGACACGGGGTACATTCTGAGACGGAGCATGATTCCGGCGCAGAGCTTGTTGGTTGACTTGATCCCGAGGCGAAATATAATTTCGACAGGGAAGGCAGGTACACCGAGGCGAAGCATCATTTCGACATGGGGTGCATTCTGAGACGAAGCATAATTCCGACACAGAGCTTGTTGGTTGATTTAATTCCGAGGCGGAGCATAATTCCGGCAGGGAAGGTAGATATCCCGAGGCGAAGCATGATTTCGACACGGGGTAAATTCTGGGACGGAGCATGATTCCGCCGTAGAGGCTGTTGGTTTGATTTGATTTGGGTTGACATCAGCATCGCTACACTGGAATATGGTACCAGGAGCGAATCATCATTTGTCATGAGAGGATTTGGGAATTGTTTTTTTTTTTTTTTTGGATCAGCATCGCTACACTGGAATATGGTGCCAGGAGCGAATCATCAATTGCGTTTGCTTATTAGAAAACGATGGCTCAGGAGACAGGTTTTAGGTCCCTATCGCATAAGACTTTTCAACTTTGTGAGCCGTAAGGGTCTCACAAAGCATTTTCTCCCTACAGGTCGTAAGGATCCCGTAAGTGTATTTTCTCCTTGGGAGTCGTGGAGACTCCCAAGTGTGTCGCTCCTTTGTGAGTCGTAAGGATCTCACGCGGGAATTTTCTCCTCACAAAGTCGAGAGGACCTTATGAGTGCATTTCATCTCTTTCTTACGAGTTTGCGTCCTTTCGGGTTTTCACAAACTCGCCGGCAGTCCTGCTGTTTTTACTCACGGAGCCCTTTCGGGTTTTCATCCGTGCCCATTTTGTTTGTGGACATACCTTTTTTTTTATTTTATTATTTTTGGAGAGATTGGGATTGTTTTACGCCCGTGGATTTTATACGGTTTTGCAGGATGTATGATCCAGACCGTAGGGCCGTAAAAATTTCGGGACTTTGTTGGCGTCTGCATCGCTGCACTGAAATATGGTACCAGGTGCGACTCATCATTCGCCACTTGGGGTATGGGATTTGGAATTTGGTTGGCATCTGCATCGCTACACTGGAATATGGTACCAGGAGCGACTCATCATTCGCCGTTGGGGCATGGGATTTAGAATTTGGTTGGCGTCTGCATCACTGCACTGGAATATGGTACCAGGAGCGACTCATCATTCGCCGCTTGGGATTTAAGTTCGGAATTTGGTTGGCGTCTGCATCGCTGCACTGGAATATGGTACCAGGAGCGACTCATCATTCGCCACTTGGGGATTGGGGAGCGATGGCTTAGGAGACAGGTTTAGGTCCCTGTCACCTAAGGCTTTTCAATTTTATGGGCCGTGAGGGTCCCATAAAAGCATTTTCTCCCTGCGAGTCGTAAGGATCCCGCAGGTGTATTTTCTCCTTAGGAGTCGTGAGGACTCCTAAGTGTGTTTTCCCTTTATGAGTCGTCAGGATCCCACAAAGGTTTGTTCTCCTCATGTATCGTGAGGACACATGAGTGGGTCTTCTCAATGGAGCATAATTCCAAGGGCGGAGACCAGCCGCGTAACTGGTGATTACGGTGGGCATGAGTGTGATGAGAATCATTTGAGCCCGTGGATTGTATACGGCAGTCAATTTGGGGACTGGCCGTAGGGCTGAAAGAATTTTGGGAAACTGGATTTTTTTTTGTTTTCGTTTTTGTTTTACCGCGATTGCTCTATCATTTCAGCTTTTCTTATCGCGAAGATCGCGATTGCCCTATCATTTCGGCTATTTATTCGCGGTTGCCCCATCATTTCGGCTTTATTCTCATTTTTATTTTCACTCGCTGATTTTTATTGCGAGTTGCCTAATCATTTCGGCTTTCTTTTCTTTTCTTTTATTTACACATTTTTTATTTATTCACATATTTCTTTTTACATTCCCGGTTTAACGACTTAGAGGTCGATTGTTCCCAGTTTAATGACGTGGTGGTCGATTGTTCCCAGTTTAATGACGTGGTGGTCGATTGTTTTCAGAATAAGGTAGATGTCTGAGAGAATCCGTTTCACGAAGAACTTCGGTCTCCGTTTGTATGAAATTGGCGGTCGCATCTTGACTGTTTACTAACACGCCTTTGGACAGTTCTATCTCTCCTGCCTTGTATTGCTTTTCGACCCAATCTTTGAAGACGAAGCAGTCCTCAATGGCATGACCTATCACTCTGTGATAGGGGCAGTATTTGGGGTCGTCGGTCCTATTCGCTTCCTGCGGTCTTTTTGACTCTGGCAGTTGTAGACCGTTCTTCAGGGCGTCTTTGAATATTTTACGGATTTTGTCCGTTCTGAAGGAATAGACCTTATCCAGCTTCTCTTTGAGTGGAGATTCTCCTCCCTCTTCGAACACTGGCTTCTGAGGCTGGTTGGCGCTAGGCCCGCTCATCCCTTGCTTATTTCGGTTAGCCGAAGTGTTGAAAGATTCAGAATCATCGGAGTTTCCGCCTTTACGATTATCGTCCTTTCGGTTTCTCCACGACCTATTGTTATTTTAGGAATCCGAGGAGGACTCCTGCTTTGAGCGCTCCAGCATCTGGACTTTCCTGGTCAGCTCTTGGAATGTTTTGAGACCCGCGGTGCATAGAAACGGGGCCATCAAATTGTTGAGATTTCCGACGAGGAGACTGACAGATTGGTCCTGCTCTATCGGCGGTTCACATTTGACGGAGAGATTGCGCCATCGGGTTATAAAATCCATGTTGCTTTCGTCGCTCTTGGGCTTGGTCCTTACGAGCTTGGCAATGGTAATCTTATCGCTGACGCTCATGAACCTCTGCCGAAACAGAGACTCCATTTGGACAAAAGTTGTGACGGAGCCATCCGGTATGCTCGCGTACCAGTCGAAAGCAACATCGGTCAAGCTATTAACGAACTGGCGGAGGAGAAGTGCATCGTTGCCCCCAGTGTTCCCGCATGAGGCTTTGAAGTGGGCGATATGCTGATTCGCATTTCCCGTCCCATCGAATCTTCCGAATTTGGGGATGACATAGCCGCTAGGAAATTCCACCAGATCATACTGAGCAGGATATGGTCTCCCACTACTGCTGATATCTTTTTGCGCTTCGGCTTCAGCTACCAATGTTTTGACTCTGCTGGCAACCAAATCCATGATTTGATCTTGAGTTAGCGGGCTACTGTCATCGGTAGCCAAGACATTTCCCGAGATAGGATGCGACTGATTTTCATGCGGTCCGCCCACTTTTGGATTTGAGGGAACGGGCGTCGGCTGTCTCGGGACACCATTTCCCGGTTCATAAGCTGAGCCATGTGCTTGATTGGGCGGCTGAAAGGAAAGTTGGGCCGTAAGCCGTAAGACGACATTTGTCAAGTCGTCGATCTTTGAGTAGAGCTTGGCCATCTCCTTATCTTTGCTTCTGAGCTGTTTTCGGAGCTCTTGGAGAAGTTGCTGCTCTGCGGTCTTAGGACGGAAAGTTGGCTCATCTTCGCTTTCCGAGCCTGACTCTTCATGAATTGAGGGCTCTCTCTACCTATCAGCCTCATCGAGAGGGTTCTCATCATCCGGCGGAGGCGGCTGTTCTTGGGAAGTGGCAACCATATTCAAGCCAGATTGGATTTGAGATGTGGTGGCCCCGTCCTTGCTCTTGCTGCGCGTGCCCACCACGTAGACAGTGTGGATAACACATTCAGCCATCCCCTCATCTTTGGCGGGGTAACCCTGTTCTTCGAACCTCATGAGGTTTAGCCTGGCAGTAGCCCTAGCCCTTTTGTTGGCTCTATCTCTGAGCCTTTTCTCCTTCAGCTTCTCGATTTTGAAGGCTTGGCGGGCATCCGCTACCCGGGAAGCCATTGTGAGTTGATCAGAGGGGAGCTTAGAGAAGACACCCGAGCGAGCAGTGGTCAAGGGCACCACTGGAGCTTGCTCGGGACGCGTTGTAGCTTTGTTGGTGTTGATGGCCTTGCCCCCAGCTGGGGCCATGGAGAGTCGTTCGGAAACGGACTTGCGCTTGGGCTGAGGCGCCCTCGCGACCACCACATTTGGTCTCCTGCCTTTCGAGGTCGGATTGTCTGCCACCGGGGCTTGAGGAGCTGGGATGGCGCCAACTGGCATGAACACAATAGAGCTGAATGGTAGCGGCGGCTCCTCCCATTGTCGCCCGAGACTGGACGGAAGGACCGTCCTAGAGTCTATCCTCATCGTGTAGGAGACGGGAGCTGAGTTCATCATCGAAGACATCGTCGGAAGGTGATTGCTTGAAAATCTGCATGAAAAAACATTAATTTTAGTATAAATACAGGTATGTATATTGATTCAGTTCGCATGAACGCTTAACCCGAAATATGGGAGGAGAGATTGGTCCCACCGGGCGTGCCAGAATCTGTAGGGTGTTTTTCGTCCCCCCATTGAGATGGGAATACGCGCGCGCTTGTCAGGCGCACTACAGATTCCCCCTGCCTAGGGTAGGCCGGGGTTTAATGATTGTGGGGATTTGAATCTCCGGCAGCCGCGGACTAAGCTGTCGTTAATTACCCCCCCCCCCCCCCCCGCTTTTAGGGCGAGGGAACCTCCGATTAACGGGTTAAACTGGTCATGCGAACTCAATGTGCAATGTACGTGTGTTTTGTTTTGGAGGGGGGTTTAAATATATCGGGAGCCACGCAGAGTTTTTACGGGGGTCCCGCTACCCGGATAGCGGGCTGGGTGTCAAGGGGGCTAGCAGCCCCCTTGCGGGGTGCGGGGCAGCGCCCCGTTAGAAATTTTTTTCTAACAGGGACAGTGTCGTGGAGTATATATGTATGTAAATATGTATACATATGTATACATATATATATATATATACATAAAAAGAGGGGGGAAAGGCATCTAAGAGATGCGTGGGGCCAGCGCCTTGAGCGCTGTGCGCTTAGGTGCTGTGCACTCAGGCGCAAGCGCGCCACGTGTCAGCACGTGGACGTTTTGCGCTTGAGCGCAGTGCGCCTGAGCGCAAGCGCGCCCACGTGTCGGCACGTGGGCGCTTTGCGCTCGAGCGCAGTGCGCCTGAGCGCAAGCGCGCCACGTGTCGGCACGTGGGCGCTTTGCGCTCGAGCGCAGTGCGCCTGAGCGCAAGCGCGCCACGTGTCGGCACGTGGGCGCTTTGCGCTCGAGCGCAGTGCGTCTGAGCGCAGCGCGCCACGTGTCGGCACGTGGAGAGCGCAGTGTGCCTGAGCGCAAGTGCGCCACGTGTCGGCACGTGGGCGCTTTGCGCTTGAGCGCAGTGCGCCTGAGCGCTAGCGCGCCACGTGTCGGCATATGGCGCTTTGCGCTCGAGCGCAGTGCGCCTGCGCGCAAGCACGCCACGTGTCGGCACGTGGGCGCTTTGCGCTCGAGCGCTGGGCGCTGGCGAGATAAAGGGGCTTTTAGTCCCAGAACCAGAAGCTATGCTTCAGAAAGAAAATATTTATTATGTATATATGTATGGAGTTAAACTCCTAGGATGTTTTGAAGCTGATGAAGGGGGGTTCTTCTTCTTCCTCCTGTTGTTTGGCCGGATCTTGAAGATCAAGAGATGTGAGATCTCAAAATCTCTCCTTTTTGAGATCTGATGGGAGATCTGAGTTCTCCTTTGCGGGTTTTGTGGTGAAAAACTACTTAGTTTTGGAAAAGAAAGAGTAAAACTCTTGATTTAATTCAAAAGAAATGAGAAGGTTTAGAACCTTGGAGAAGGAGCAGGAGGTACAAAGAACCCTAATTTTTTTGGGGGGATGAAAAGCATTGCTTTATTCATCATCATGTTACCTTATATAGGCTTACATATTTACATATAGCCCCTTGGGCTTTACAAAAATGGCATTTTAGACATCCCATGGCTCATGTGCCATTTCATTTTTGCACATAAGCCATGGGCTTACAAAATATTGGCTTTATGCCCATTTTGTTTACATTCATGCATAAACAATTACAAAAAAATTATTTATTACATGATTTTGTTGTTGGCACGGGGAGGCTGGCCGCGGGCTCGACTTGGGCATAGGCCCGCTTGACCTGGGCTTGGGCCCACCTGGCTTGGGCTTGACCTTGACTTTGACTCGGTCAACGGGGGTGTAAATTTTTACCCCAACAAGCACGTGGGCGCTTGGCGCTGGGCGCTCGAGTGCTAGCGCGCCACGTGTTGGCACGTGAGCGCTGGGCGCTTGAGCGCAAGGCACTCGGGCGCTTGGGTGCCGGCGAGGAAAATGGGCTTTTGGCCATAGAAACTCCCGAAAGAGAAATTAGAGTAGAGTTAAACTCCTAAGATGTTTTGAAGCTAATGAAGGGCTTCTCCCCTTGAGCCCTAGTTCTTCCCCAAAGTGGGGTTTCTGGAGATGGGTCTCCTTCTTCTTCCTTAGTTGGCTGGATCTTGAAGATCAAGAAGTGTGAGATTTTAAAAATATCTTCTTTATGAGATCTGCTGGCAGATCTGAGTTCCCCTTTATGGGTTTTGTGGTGAAAAACTATTTTGTTTTATAAAAGGAAGAGTAAAACTCTTGGTTTAATTCAAATGAAAAAAAGAAGGTTTTAGAACCTTGAGGAAAAAGAAGATCACAGATCTGGATTTTTTTTTGGAGAGAGAAAAAGTTGTTGAGATATTTCATTATCTTTGCCTTTATAGGCCATACACTTTACACATAGCCCCTTGGACTTCACAAAATGACATTTTGCCTATCCCATGGCTCAAGTGCCATTTCTTTTTGCACATAAGCCATGGGCTTTACAAAAATTTGGCTTTATGCCTATTTTTCTTACATTTATTCATAAAAATAAAATAAAAGAAATACAACAAAATTAATTATTACAAAATTTGCATTTTGGCATGGGGGAGGCCGTCCGCTTCATGTTTAGGTTCACTCTGGGCATTGGCCCACTTTGTTAGTTATATGTATGCCCTAGAGGCCATTACTATACATAGGATGTATATTGTAGTGGGTGCTTGGACATATATAGGGAGGACTTTCTTGCTCGACATGATAGTATGCTATCTGGTTGATCTTTACCTTAACGTGTACACTGATAGTCTCTCTGTTACATGTTGGTAAAGCCCTTAGGATGAGTACTTGACTACCTGGACTATGATGCGGATCATACTAGTGGGGACATGGTAGTCCATAAGTACATCTTTCAAAGTCCCTAGTCGTGGGTATATCGAGACGGGGCATCGATATACCAGAGTAGACTAGCGTATACCTTCTCGACCCATACAGATGGGCGATGGATGATCCCATATCCATTGGTGTTTGACATCAGAGATGATATACGGGTGCTCAGTGGAGACTGGGTACACTGGACGGACTCGCCGAGAACTCCCAGATGGTATTATACCTTACGTCAGATGGCAGTTCTCTGGTGACACTGGTACAGAGTAGTCTGTTGACCCGAGATCGTCATAGAGTCTTGTGTGGTTCCCACTGTGCTTTGATTTCCACCTTACCACGTCCAAGAGGGCGTGCAAAACGGTGGTTTTTGGGTACAGTCCCGAGTCACATGGAGGCAATGAGCGATAGGAGGGGATTCGTCTCTCCCGGTATAGGGGGTTGATGTTGCGCTGTGTTCGATTGGCTATAACCGGAAATCCCTGGCCAGGGTTGCTGAGAATTACTGGTAAGTGTTACCTGTAGTTTCTCGAACTGTTATAGACCTCATATAGACACGACTTATCGAGCTATTGGGGTCTGACGTTTACCACCCCTAGGCGAGATATGCGATATATCAGACGACGAGACCGGACTGTACGGTAAGTGTTACTGGTTGGATTCACAGGAGTATGAATGGGCTTGCTCGTCGATCTTCTGATCGCTCAATACCCGGGTGGCCGTTACGTTTAGCAGACCGCTTGCGGCTTGTGGGTGTTTGATATGATCATCATCTGCTGCCGGCGTATTGACGAGTCTTTAGAGTCCTACACAGAGATTTCCTGGCTCAAGCAAAACGAAATAGGAGCGCATATGAGATATGTGCGGGACCGAGAATAATGCGTGTATGTGATACCGTATTCCATTCTCGCGATGAATGTGTCGAATGGTTGTATGTGATATAACCTAGTTATCGAATCAAGGATTGTTTCGATAAGCCGATACATTGAATAATAGTCGGTTATATGCGATATGACCGGGTCGTTAAATCAAGTGTTGATTTAATGATTTAATGCATAATTATATATTTGATATATTACTTTGCATTAACTAGTATTGGTTCACTTTAAATGGATTTTCTCACTTGATGTGCAAGTTGATTATGTGATATACTTTTGTGCACATGTTTGTATCATGTTTGATGATACATGCTCATTTGGTTAAGTGTAAAGAATTAAACCATGGTTAAGTTGATGATTAGGGTTTTGCTTATTCATTTATTTATTTGTTTATTCATTTTTGATAGATAAACATGAATGGTGGCTTTGTTTGTTTTTAGTTGAAGATTCATGAAGTTTTGACTTAGTCACCATTCTTGTCTCATGCTTAACCCTAACCATTTGAACTAACCCTAGTTCATTCTCTACACTTAACTATGGTTGAGAATATGATAAGAATGAATTCTTTTTCTATTATTTCCTCAAAACTTATCATATTCTTGCTTCTTCTTCTTCTTCTTCACATGAAGAAAAGCTTGCTATCAACAATGGCAACTAGTGAAAATGAGTGAGAAAACCAATTCTAAAGTGAACCCACCTCCTATTTCTTCATCCTCTACCTCTTGCCAAGTAGTATAAGGTGTTTTCTTCACAAGTTTCATGACTTGGTGAAGTGGGAGCTTGATCTTGTGATGTTTCGACGTAGATCGTCTTCGGCATCGTAGTCGATGACCTAGCCCGCCCATTTCTCCGATGAAGCCGACGCTAGAGCCCGGGATTTGATTTGGACAGCAAGGAGACTTCATCATGGATCTATGGAGGTGGAGAACCGGATCTACAAAGGTTGTATTTCCGATCACTTAGTTAAGTTGTTAACTAGTTGCATCTTTCGCCTAAAAATCTAGTTAACGATCCGTATTAGAGTTTCTCGGTACTTGTAATTTTTGAAATTGGCATGGTTGATGCCTTGTGAGACCTCATTAGAGTGCCCAGGAACCCTACAGTGGTATCAGAGCCTAGCTAGAACCTTAGGCGATGCGTAGACGATGTTAGAAGTCCGATCGAACCGAAACCCTAACCCAAAAAATGCTCTTTGTATAATTTTTGAAAACTGGGATTTTTAAGGATTAAAAATATGCAGAAAATTCAGCAGGAGATTGTAAGAGTTACTGTGAAATTCGATAGCATAAATCCATCAAATCGCCGCTGTTCCGCGGCACAAGCATGGCTTGTGCGGCGGTTCCGCGGCTGTAATGTCTCATTGTTCAATGAATTTTACACAGTAATTCTTATTTTGCAGTGCTGGTTTTCCTGGGAATTTTTAATCTGAACTCAAGATTTGAGTTTTCTGGGTTGTATTGGGGACTCGGTGTTTCGATCGGATTGTCTAATTTTGTCTGCGTGCTTTTCCGGATAATTTTAGAATATGTTAAAAAGTTCGACCGGATATAAATACCCACTTTTTCCCCTGTCATGAAATTTCCAAGTGTTGGATTTTTCCGTGGTTTAATGACGTTCTAAGTAGTGCAAGTAACGCGATGGTCCCTCTAGAAGACAACAAACCTTAACTCGATTATGTGACCGTCTTGAACTGCCCTTTGCAACCTTAGGGTTTGGGGCAGTACGGCGTACCACATGTGAGGCGTTGGCTTGACCCTTCTACGGCTGGACCGTTGGTACTGAGGCATGAACTGAATGTTTTTAGACTTATTTTATGTGTTGAGCTGTATCGGGAAAACTTGGGTGTTCGGTTGTTCGATCGGAAAGTTTAACATTTTCTATTTATCTGGAATGGGATACAATAATTGGAATTCACAAGAAGTTATGAGATAACTGAATGAATGTTATAAATCTAGCAATTTAGTCTCACTTGATCGGTTGCCACGGAATTTTGATGTGATCAAAACTCCGTCGCAATTACGTAGCGTACGCGGATACTCGCCGGGTAAACTTAATAGACAGCCTCACTCCATAGCCCCGACCAAGTGACTGTAGGAGAACCCCATCGCCGAAAGCATCCGTCCGGGTGCTCGAGGTAGCGGTGTTCCGCCTTGGTGCACTTCGTCGACGGTATCAGGGGTGCGGCCACCTACTAAAGTTTGCGATGACCATTCGATCAGGATGTCGGGAATCCTGTTGAATTGCCCGACTTGATATTGAAAAGTGTTTTCGATAATGAGACTAAAATGCGGGGTTTATAATTGTTAGGCATGTGATGTCTAAGGAATTCATTTGATTAGGCATGCGATGTCTAAAGAGGTTGCGGATTCCAACTGTTGTAGTATTACACTTTCTTTTCTGTGACCGTAAGTGTAATATGTGATATCGCCGGTTTCGTTGCTATATGTCAACGACAATTGGGATGGGCATATTTACTTACGTTGATGACATGTGATGTTATGTGTTGCTGGATATGTTATATTGGATCGTCGTGTTTGAATAGCCGGGGGTTTTTATGTGAGATGAGTGTTTTTCATTTTCATTCATGTAAAAACTTGTATGTAATATTCTTTTATTGGGGCACTTCCAGGTTGCGGAAGATGTCACCTTTTGTATATTATTTACTTTTCCGCACTAGGATAGACCCAAGGAGGGGAGCACAAGTAATTGGGTTCTGGAGTCCAGTGGGAGACCAACTCGAGGAGTCGAGTCCGGGTCACCTAACTCTAGAATTGGTAGGGTTGCTTACCGCTCTCGTAGAGGTCTAGGGGTGTGGGTTTGGCTATTCGTCACGACCGTGGAATCCGTGTTTTGTACTGGCTCGTATTGAAAACACGGACGTCCTAGTATATCCAATATTTCATATGTTTCTTCTGCTGCGATATCTGTGATGTGATCATGTGATATGTTCTGTGATGGATACCGTATATAGTATATATGATATATTATATAGACGTTACTTATGTTTTACACCCGCGCTAGCCCTGCCCCGCTCTGCCGTTAGTTACCTAACCTAACGGTGCACGAGGGGACATCGAGGCGAATGTGGATGGCATAAGTGTACGTCGTATTTATCTGTGATGTTTAGGTGTTTTAAATGATGGGACTTCATTAATGAGATTAATGAAAGTAAAAAGAAACCTAAAGATGTTGTAGAATCGAATTTCAAAAATAAAACAGGTAGCTACAGTTCTTGCTTTGCACAGCGGTATATGTGATATATCCTGCACCTTATTCGATAAGGAAAGGACCGAGATCCCTTCACCGGGAGTGACTCCTTTAGCAATAACTGGCAGATGCTACACACTCGGTTTGTCTTTTGATTGCTTTTAAGAGTTCTGCTTTGCACAGTGATATATATGATATATCCCGCACCTCATTCGAAGAGGAAAGGACCGACGATCCCTTCACCGGGAGTGACTCCTTTAGCAAAACTAGAAAAGCCTCAAAAGCATTCCATTTTTAAAATCATTTGATTCTACAACGATATCAAGTTCATTACGAAATAGGTTTTCAGAAAAACCTGTCGTAGCCCTCCGTCATTTCAGATAAGTTGTATATAGTATTCGTGCTGCATTTGTTGGCTTTCGTCAAGGTGCAGTGTGCGGTAGCTATATGCTGCTTATCTGCTGCATACGATGCGATTGGATTAGGGTAGTCGTGCGGCTTTGTTGGCTTTCGTCAAGGGTCGTGCGGGTGGGTTTAATTCAATCAAGAAATGTACGGGTTGAACTTGACTAGCGGGCTATGGTTTGTTGGCTTTCGTCAAGGTCATAGCACGTTAGGGGCAAAATATTATCAGGAATTTCAAGTGTTGAAATTTGCAATGAGATTGCATACCTTCTATGAGATAGTTGGATCCCGATACCCACTGCGAGTAAGAGTTACTCCTGGGAGAGTTTTACACATTACAATTAGCCGATCAAGTAGGTGTCTAGAAAGGTGTTAACGAGGTTACGCCTCTGGGAAAACGAGGTTTACATTAATTAGGTTCGTGCGAAAGCACGGGGGACCTCCCTCAAAGTACCGACACTGGCCTGGCTGAAAGATTGGCGAACTTGTAGCGTGTAATTAATCCCGGCTAGTCTTTCCTTTTAGGGTTTGAAGGAAGATTTGACAAAAACAGTGGGAGCCATCCTGATTAGATAAAATAATAACCAATCTATTCTTGCAAGAGCGCACGCTGAGTGTTTTCTTCTCTCTCTCTCCAGGTAGCGACCATATCACGCCTTAATCAAGATAATAATATGGATGTATTGACCGAACCCGCTTATTATACTGAGCTGGGAAACGTTGGTCCCGCTCCAACTTATAATTGTTATAAGACAGAGCAGGAAATTGGGGATTACCAGAATTCCCGTGCCGCCCAAACGAAGAGAGTGCATGCTGATGCATCATCTTCGGGTGTGTTCATTACAAAGAACTATTTCTCAGTATCCTCCGCATCCTGAGTATATGATACCGGATCAGGATCCCAGATATGTAATCTGTTACATAGGGCTGCAAAAAGGTAGAAAAACTGAGAACGGGTGATAAGTTTCATGAGGCAGAAAACGGGGCAAGTGTTGCAGCCAAGTCTGTTGGTCACTGTCACCCTGTATTCCAAATACATTGATTCTGAACGAATGTTATTAGATACCGAACCTGTACAAAATCATATCTATCTCTTTATTAGTAAACAAATGACAAAATTTTGTATAATTGGATAATGTTTTGAACATTTCCTATATCAAAAGTTGATCGGTTCAGGCACGTTATCTAAAAGCATTGATGTTCTAAATCAAACTACAGTTCTTTAGTATACGGAACACACACAAGAGGAAAAGTTCAGAAATGAACGAATCCTTCTTGAGGTATTGTAGACTAGGTCATATCAATGCGATCCGACTGGCTGAAGTTACATTTTAGATGCATATTTAAATCAGTTTGAATTTACATCTTATGAAACTTGCCAGTCATGTCACAGAGATAAGATGACCATAGCTCCGTTTACTGGAAACAGAGAAAGAGTTAGTGAACTCTTGGGATGATACATGTTGATGTATGTAGGTCCCCTGTCTATACTTGCCAAGACCGGTTCTTTTTACTTCATTACATTCTCTGATGATCTTTCGAGATTCAGACCTATGTTCCTGTTGAAACACAAGTCCGAACCTTTTGAGATATTCACAGAATATAAGTTAGAAGTAGAGAACCAATACGGGTATAAGTATTATGTCCTTTGATGTGATCAAGGAGGAGAATACTTGAGCACGGAATTCCTGGACTATTCTAAAGGAGAATGGGATTCTCTCTCAGCATTACTCCTCCGTATACACCATAGCACGATGGTATATCGGGGCCGAGCAATCACACCCTATGTGATAAGGTGTGCTCTATGATGAGTAATACTGAGTTACCTGTTTCCTTATTGGGAGTTATGCGCTTGAGAAGCTGCATACCTATTGAATAGGGTTCAAATTCAAATCAGTTGCCTACCACTTCATATGTGATATGGAAAGGGTAGAGCCCATGTCTTAAGATAGTTAAGATTTGGGGTTGACCGGCCTATGTCTAAAAGCAAAATCCGGACAAGCTCGAGGCAAGGTCTGTAATGTAGAACTGGAAAGGTTCCAGCTATACAAAATACAGCAGATGATTTGGTAAAACCAAAGGATTCAATAGTTACCAACGAACCTCGGCCTCTCCGCCGATCTAGTAGGGTTCCTCACCCACCTGAGAGATACTTCGGTTACTCTATGACAGTGAGAGAGAGGATTGCATCATAAGATGATGACCCAACTAGTTTCGAGCTGGCCGTCAGGAGTGGGACTCTATAAGAATGGCTGGGTGCTTAGTGATCTGAGATGGAATCCATGTACACCAACAAAGTATGGACTTTGGTTGCTATATCTGAAGGGTTAAATCCCCATCAGGAGCAAGTATATCTTGAGAAGATTACTTGGTGTAGATGGAAAAGTTGAGACTTTCAAAGCTAGACTTGTTAAACCTTTTCGTCATCGACCAGGCATGGATAATGATGAAACCTTTTCAAGTGGCTATGCTTAAGTCCATCCAGATCCTACTTGCCACGGCTACATACCATGACTATGATATCTGGCGGTTGGGTGCCATGACTGCTTTTCTAAATGATGTTTTAGAAGAGAACGTCTATAAGTACACAGCCAGAAGGTTTCGTAGACAGTGGGAGCAGCGGAAACGTGTACAAGATGCTTTATAGGATAAAGCAGGTATCGCGGAGTTGGAACATCTGTTTTGATGTGTTAGTCAAAGAGTTTGACATCATCAAAATGGTAGATGAACCTTGTATATACAAAAAGGTAGTAGGGAGTATAGTGATGATCCTCGTAGAGTACGTGGATGACATACTCTTGATAGGGAAGGAGTTTCCTATGCTACGCTCGGTCAATCTCCGCTTATCACAATGATTCTCTATATAGGATCAAAGTGATGCCTCCTAAATCCAGGGTTTTGGATCTATGAGATAGATCTAATTGGATGTTAGAATTCTCACTAGTTGTAGTGAGATGGTATCAACCGATCCTGGGGAGAATCACTGGAAGGGTTCCAGGGTGATAAGAACAACTGAAAGTCAGTCACAGGCATTGTCTTTACCCTCAGTAAAGGGACGGTATGTTGGAAGAGTTCCAAGCTAGATACCGTGGCATACTAGACGATAAAGGCTCGATACATCGCTACTTAAGATGCTACCAAAGAGGCTGTTTGGGTGTATAATAGTTCATGAGATGAACTTCGTTCCTACCATTGTGAGACAATGGAGTTGTGGCTTATGCCAAGGAACGACCGTCCCATCAGTGATCCAGACATATTCTAAGGCAGTATCACCTGATCATGGAGATGTTTGATCTCCAAGGGATCGAGGTTAGGAGAGTAGACGCAGAGGACAACACGGCGGATCCACTCACAAAGGCCTTTTCCCAGAGAGAGACTTTTATGGGATGGTTGAGTATGAGATACTACAACCACTGCTATCAGATGGCCCTAGTGCAAGTGGGAGATTGTTAGTTATATGTATGCCCTAAAGGCCATTACTATACATAGGATGTATATTGTAGTGGGTGCTTGGACATATATAGGGAGGACTTTCTTGCTCGACATGATAGTATGCTATCTGGTTGATCTTTACCTTAACGTGTACACTGATAGTCTCTCTGTTACATGTTGGTAAAGCCCTTAGGATGAGTACTTGACTACCTGGACTATGATGCGGATCATACTAGTGGGGACATGGTAGTCCATAAGTACATCCTTCAAAGTCCCTAGTCGTGGGTATATCGAGACGGGGCATCGATATACCAGAGTAGACTAGCGTATACCTTCTCGACCCATACAGATGGGCGATGGATGATCCCATATCCATTGGTGTTTGACATCAGAGATGATATACGGGTGCTCAGTGGAGACTGGGTACACTGGACGGACTCGCCGAGAACTCCCAGATGGTATTATACCTTACGTCAGATGGCAGTTCTCTGGTGACACTGGTACAGAGTAGTCTGTTGACCCGAGATCGTCATAGAGTCTTGTGTGGTTCCCACTGTGCTTTGATTTCCACCTTACCATGTCCAAGAGGGCGTGCAAAACGGTGGTTTTTGGGTACAGTCCCGAGTCACATGGAGGCAATGAGCGATAGGAGGGGATTTGTCTCTCCCGGTATAGGGGGTTGATGTTGCGCTGTGTTCGATTGGCTATAACCGGAAATCCCTGGCCAGGGTTGCTGAGAATTACTGGTAAGTGTTACCTGTAGTTTCTCGAACTGTTATAGACCTCATATCGACACGACTTATCGAGCTATTGGGGTCTGACGTTTACCACCCCTAGGCGAGATATGCGATATATCAGACGACGAGACCGGACTGTACGGTAAGTGTTACTGGTTGGATTCACAGGAGTATGAGTGGGCTTGCTCGTCGATCTTCTGATCGCTCAATACCCGGGTGGCCGTTACGTTTAGCAGACCGCTTGCGGCTTGTGGGTGTTTGATATGATCATCATCTGCTGCCGGCGTATTGACGAGTCTTTAGAGTCCTACACAGAGATTTCCTGGCTCAAGCAAAACGAAATAGGAGCGCATATGAGATATGTGCGGGACCGAGAATAATGCGTGTATGTGATACCGTATTCCATTCTCGCGATGAATGTGTCGAATGGTTGTATGTGATATAACCTAGTTATCGAATCAAGGATTGTTTCGATAAGCCGATACATTGAATAATAGTCGGTTATATGCGATATGACCGGGTCGTTAAATCAAGTGTTGATTTAATGATTTAATGCATAATTATATATTTGATATATTACTTTGCATTAACTAGTATTGGTTCACTTTAAATGGATTTTCTCACTTGATGTGCAAGTTGTATATGTGATATACTTTTGTGCACATGTTTGTATCATGTTTGATGATACATGCTCATTTGGTTAAGTGTAAAGAATTAAACCATGGTTAAGTTGATGATTAGGGTTTTGCTTATTCATTTATTTATTTGTTTATTCATTTTTGATAGATAAACATGAATGGTGGCTTTGTTTGTTTTTAGTTGAAGATTCATGAAGTTTTGACTTAGTCACCATTCTTGTCTCATGCTTAACCCTAACCATTTGAACTAACCCTAGTTCATTCTCTACACTTAACTATGGTTGAGAATATGATAAGAATGAATTCTTTTTCTATTATTTCCTCAACACTTATCATATTCTTGCTTCTTCTTCTTCTTCTTCACATGAAGAAAAGCTTGCTATCAACAATGGCAACTAGTGAAAATGAGTGAGAAAACCAATTCTAAAGTGAACCCACCTTCTATTTCTTCATCCTCTACCTCTTGCCAAGTAGTATAGGGTGTTTTCTTCACAAGTTTCATGACTTGGTGAAGTGGGAGCTTGATCTTGTGATGCTTCGACGTAGATCATCTTCGGCATCGTAGTCGATGACCTAGCCCGCCCATTTCTCCGATGAAGCCGACGCTAGAGCCCGGGATTTGATTTGGACAGCAAGGAGACTTCATCATAGAGCTATGGAGGTGGAGAACCGGATCTACAAAGGTTGTATTTCCGATCACTTAGTTAAGTTGTTAACTAGTTGCATCTTTCGCCTAAAAATCTAGTTAACGATCCGTATTAGAGTTTCTCGGCACTTGTAATTTTTGAAATTGGCATGGTTGATGCCTTGTGAGACCTCATTAGAGTGCCCAGGAACCCTACACGCTTGACCTGAGCTTGAGCCCAAATGGCTTGGGGTTGGCTTTGATTTTGACTTGATCAACCGGGGTGTAAATTTTTACCCCAACAATATGTACTGTAGCATACGCGTCTGTGCTCGTGCAACATGGCAATCATTAGTATTTGTGCAAGTGTTCTACGGTGTAACAACCTATTTATATTAACATATGTATATATACACATTATACAATAGAACGGTTCTACATTGACATGGTAGTACCAATGAGGTATAGTGTTACATAGGTATACGTGTTAGTGCAGCATAATACTCATTGGTAGTTATGCAGTGTTCTATCAGAGTGTGCGTAACGCAGAAACGTATAATATTGATAATATAATGCAAACGTGTAAAGTAATCTAAGCGTAACTATTGTAATCACTCGCTATGAGCTATACCATTATGTTTAGAAATGAACGAAACGTTAAGTTTGAAATAAGGAAGCTGCCCTAGATTTAAAATAGATATTCGTTTTGGAAACTGACACGCATCCTAGTATTTTATTTTAGAGATAAACGAATCGTGGGTTTTAAAAGAATATAGCTCACACATGTATTACATCCTAAAACGGAATATCACCTACTACTACGAGTCTAAAGGAAAAACCTTGCCGTTATTCGGCATACGAATTTCATCAATTCCAATACGTATAATCTCTTGTATAATATCTCATCATATCGCTATATCTGTATCATCTCAAGTACAGCATAATCCCTCGTACAAATCCATCAAACCATATCCATGTTGTACGGATCTATCATCACGTACGTATCTCATTTAAAACTACATATGAAACTTTATGCAAATGAAGGACATACAAGATACGATACTATATCAACATCTTGAATAAATACTATACTAACTAGATATCATAATAATACTTATAAGATTGCAGGGGTGCTATACGCCGTCCACCCGACTTCCCCCGTAGATGTAAATCTACTCACCAACTTAAAAGCTTGCTGAATCCACGCTGCCATATCGCCAAATCCATCTTGGAATCCTTGAATTGTACCTATATTCGTATTTAAATCTCATTGATGTAAATATCATATTGAAAACTAAAACAATAAGCTAAACACCCGTAGGTTAGAACCTACAGCACACTTAACCCAAAAACGACAATATAATTCTGTCGTTAACGTATAAACGTTAACGGTTCAGCTGCAACATCAAAATACGAAAACTCTGTATCGTAAATATCTGAAATTTGATAAAACCATTTCTAAAACGTTCCCAGATTTTACTGCGTACATATTTAGACAACACAAACAATACAGAGACTTGTAAAATACCAACTCAAAGCTACAGAAGAAGAATCAACACCAAATGCCTAAGTAAGGCCGGCGTCGCCGGATTTCAAGTTGCCTCGCCGGATTTTGTGGAGAGTTTGGGGCTCAGGTTTTAAGTGTGGTCTTTTAGTTGGCTCATTATACTTTTGGTCTTACTAGTTTTTCTAGTGATTGTACTTATTAGTTCCAGATTCATTTACAGTGAACTAGATAACACAAAAACCTAGTTTATGATACTGCACAACTAAACATGCTATGTGATGATATCGTGAGTTACTGAACTTAAGTTAATCTGAGCTAACTCTTCCCTGGTCATGCCATATAAAAACAGAAGCCATATAAAAACAGAACTCATGGTACGATATATCCGTGTCTTATCTAAGAATCTTAACCCCAAAACTGATATTTGCTCCTTGATTTCACATACTGATAAACTAACTTAAACTAGCAATACCAAACATCCTAATATAGATATATAGAGCTACCCCAAAATTTTCAACACCCAACTCTTCTAAATATCCGGCGAGCTCGGAATTTCTCTTCATGTCGCCGGCCCAACTTCGAGGTAAGGGGTCCATCTTCTTATGGATTATTTTAAGTCCGGATTATAATATGAAGGCATTGTTTGATTAGGTAAATTTTCATCTAAACTAGAGCAGATTTTACACAGAGCCTATATTTACCAAAATACGATATCTGATTTCTAAACAAAACAATAGTAAACTTAATTTACAGGGTTGAAGTTATACCTACTGAAAGACCACTGAAAAAGCTTTCTCTAAGATGCACAAGCTCAAGATCCTAGCTAAAGGGTGGTGGTAGTGATCTTAGTACTTAATCTCATCTTTCATTTCTTCTCTTTGATTTGATGAAGGATTTACTTTGGGGAAAGAGGTGTTTGGTTCAGTTTGGGATTGATAATATAAGGTAAGGAGATAAGAATAAGTGTGAGGGTTTGTTGTAGAGAAAGGAGAAGGTGGAAAGTGCAAGGAGGTGGTGTAAAGGGAAAGAGGAGGAAGTGTCACACTTGAGGTGAGATGGGTTGTTCATGCAAGGAAGAGGTGGAGAGTGTTAAGCATGGCGAGGGTGAGGTGTTATGAGAGTGTATCCTAGCATATCTTATACGAACCATAATTTAAAAGGAATGTAAGAATAAAGAAAAACCCTCATAATACAATTCTATATTCATAAGAAATAAAAGAGATGAAATGATTAATCTATCACTTAAATGTCATTAGCTTAGTGTAACATTCAATATCATGTTAAAATAATTAAATATATCATTTTTGTGATATCACACACTTTTCTTGTATTTACCCAAAATACTTACAATTTTATGGATATAATCCCGATACCAAAAGTCATATATGATTTTATTTGCAAACTTTATTTAAAAATTCATATTTAAAAATATTAATATTTAACATTTTTCCAAAATGTTACAGGTTGGTTATAAAATCAATTAAATTCTCTTAATATGAGATTTGGCCGAACAAACTGATTCTTTTTTTTCTCCTATAAATAGGAGCCCAAAAAAGGAGAGAGAAGGAGAAGAGGAAAATAGGAGGATAGAGAGAGAAAAGAGAAGATAAAAAAAAGGAGAGAAAACCTTTCGTAAGCTCAAAATAAAAAGAGAATTTAATTCTTCAGAGAGAAAAAAGAGAAAAAGAAACTCTAGATAAGAGAAGGAACAAAATACAGAGAATATCTTCTCTCTCTTTTTCACTTTCATAAGAGTTTAATTCTTCTAAAAAGAACTTAGTTCTTCCTCTGGTTAAGATCTGCAGAAGCAGATCTCCCCACAAGTTGATAATTTAATTCTCATCAGGGAGATTTTGCCATGCAGATCCAAAACCTAGAGGAAGATCCAAGTTCAGAGAATTTAATTCTCCCAAAAAGTATATAGGAATTTAATTACTCTGATGAAACAAGGGTTTAACCCTTCATATGAGAACTTAGTTCTCCCTTATGGCAAAGATCTGCAGAAGTAGATCTCCTCACAGGTTGAGAATTTAACTCTCATCGGGGAGATTCTGTCATACAGATCCCAAACCTAAGAGAAAAACTAAGTCTTAAGAATCCAATTCTCATAAAAAATGGCCTCGAAAGTCTCGAAGATCAGGATCTCCATGCACGTAAAAGAATTGGCACCCAATATGATAACTGCCGATCACGTGCTCCCACGTGAGCGCATGTGATGAACAAAAGAGAATGAAAGAAATTGACTCACGTGATCACACGTGACCCCATAGTAGTGCTTAGCACTTAAAAAGCCAAAGGGAATAAATCAAAGGCAGTTTCCATTTTTGAGATGCCTCACGTGCTCCCATGTGACCCAATGGCACTTAACGCTCAGAAAAGAACAAAAGAATAAATCCAAAGAAGCAGCGCTTTAGATTTTTGAAGTTTAATGCTATTTCAAAGCACCTCACGTGCTTATACATGACGGCCACAGGGCTAACGTGTTTAACACTTATATGCATCACTGCCTCAGAGTATCACGTAGGAGCACGTGAGCGCTGAATAAACATGTTAGTGTTGAACACTATGAAGGGCTAACATTAGCCAGAATCAGACCAAATATTCCAAGGACCATCAATTGAGCTCTTCATGCTCGGGGTTTCCAAAGTCGATCTCAAGATAACTAATAAGTTCCCAACATATGACATCTAAATTGATGTTCATCCCACTTCCCAAAATCGGGACTTTGGTTCAAGGGTACATCTCTTCATACCTCTGATACATGTCCTTGTAATCCTTCAACGTCTTTAGATAGATGGAAGGTCCCAATAACCAATAACCATTGATGCATCCCCAAACTGGTTAAACCAGAACCCCATAGACTATAATGTCCTTAAACTTATGAACTGTAACATCCCTAAACTAATCTTTATAGACTATGACGTCTTTAAACTATGGACTATGATGTCCTTAAACCCTATGGACTATGAGGTCCTTAAACTCATGGACTGTGAGGTCCTTAAACTCATAGACTATGATGTCTTTAAACTTTACAGACTATGATGTCTTTAAACTCCATGGACTATGATGTCCTTAAACTTATGGACCGCGATGTCCCTAAACTAAAACAATAGAGTCCAAATACTCTTTTGTTGGATCTAAATCCAAAACCCTGTTAAGTAGATCTTAGTCTAAAAATTAGACTAACGTATCCTTAACAAACGTTTAAGTTGATCCTTAAACTTACTGGACCGCAATGTCCCTAAACTAAGACGATAGAGCCCAAATTCTCTATCGTTGGACTTAAATGACCCCCCCCCCCCGTTGAGTAGATCTTAGTCTAAAATTTAGACTAACGTATCCTTATAAACGTTTAAGTTGATCTTGATCTCAATGAGATTAACGAACCTTAAACCCAAATCAAACCCAAATCTAAGAAAATATGGATTTGGACTAATCCACGCCCTACGGGAGACAACATAAATTAGTCTCCATATACAATCCACGGGCAACTAAAAACAAAACAAACACACGACACGAAGTGACCATCTGGAGAAGGAGAAAGTGGTTACCGCGATGCGGTAGCGTAATTAACTGCAGAGGCTTGCACCTGCAGGGAAAAGCGTCCCCATAATAAAAAAAAACCCTCACAATGAGGGGGAATCTGACGAAGTCTGCTATATCGGCCGCATCCGTCTAAACCTCCGATATATGGTGCCATAAATCAACTTGGCATTTCGGAGAGGTGGACGGATAAAACCAAATAGCATCCGCCCCGCCCCCGCCCCCCCCGAATTCAGGCCGGACGTCCCAACGTCCCGGTCGCGTCTTTCGGCGGCGAACAATGCTGTGTAGGAAGACATCACTTAGCTACCGTACACTACGCTTTGGCTATAGTCAACATACGTAGCACGAATACTAAGTACTCTATTTCCTAAAATGACGGAGCGCTGCGAATGGATTTTAAGAAAACCTTTAAGGCTTTGAACTTGATATTGTTGTAGAATCTAATGGTTTTAAAAAGGAGTGGTTTAATCTCCGCATTTTGAAAACTTACTTTTTCACAAAAAGCCGAGTAGATTTCAAATCTGATTCTACAACATCCTTTTAGGTTCCTTTTTCTTTACGTTAATCTCATTAATATAGTCTCATCATTTACGTCCTTAAGCCATTACAGAAAAGAAACGAAAATAGAACGTACGCTTATGCCATCCGCATTCGCCACAGTGTCCCGTTATGTACCGTTAGGTTACTTAACAATGGCATAGCAGGGCGGGACTAGCGCGGATGCAAAACATAAGCAACGTTTATTATATATCATATATATAATATATCATTCGTCTCAGTATATAAAGTGATCACATCACAGAATATCAACAACAGAAGCACATATATGAAAATATAGGATATTCTAGAAGGTCCGTATTTTCTATTTAGCCAACAATAGAAAATACGGATTCCACGGTCGCGATGAATAGCCAAGCCCACACCCCTACACCCCTACGAGAGTGGAAAGTGACCCTATCAATTCTATATTTAGGAGGCCCGGTCTCGACTCCTCGAGATGGCCTCCTACAAGACCCTAGAACCCGGTCACTTGTGCTCCCCACCTTGGGTCTATCCTAATGCGGAAAAGTAAATAATATACAACAATGGTGACATCATCCTATTTACCCCAATCAGAGCAAAGCTCTGTTCAAATTCCAAGGCGGAAACGAAGCAACGCTTCTGTTTCCCCCAATCAGAGCAAAGCTCTGCTTTGAAAATTAAAGTAAAAATTAAAAAGTTAAAAAAATTCGAAGCAACGCTTCAGATTCTTTGCGCTGCGCGCAACGCGCCACGTGTCAAAAGCTAATACATCAGCACAGCGCCCAGGGCAACGCGCCCAATCAGAGCAAAGCTCTATTTAAAACAAAATTAAAGGAAGCAACGCTTCAGTTTGCGCAAGCGCGGCGCTGCGCGACACGTGTCAGCGCAGATGCGCAAACGCAGTTGCGCTGCGCCGTGCGCTGCGCGGCACGTGTCGCGCGCTGAGGCATTTGCGCCAAACAGAATTAAAATTTTAAAGAAATTTTTCTGTTCTTTTTAAAACAAGAAGATTTTCTTCTGTAAAACAGGAGCCCTTGGATCAAAGATCCAACGGTGGGGAAAATTCCCCAAATCACTCAGAGAAAGATCACTTTAACAAATTTAACAAATTTATGGGCACTATATAAAGGTCCCTAGACCCCAAATCAAAGGAGGAACATTGTGAGAGATCAAGAACTTCAAACAGAAAGAACTCTGAAGAAATTTCAAGAAGAAAAAGGTAAAAACCTTTAGAAAAAAGAGAAAATTCTCTCATGAACAGATCATTGATCTGAGAACAAGATCAATGATCTTCAATAAAAAAGAAAAATAAATAATAATAAGTGCTTTGCACTTTCTTATGAACCATTGGTTCTATAAAAAAAACAAGAGAAACTTGTTTTCTTTGATCTAAATTAGATCAAGAAATCAAATAGTGCTTTGCACTTTTTTATGAACCATTGGTTCTGGAATCTAAAAGATTCTCAAGTTAATAGTGCCTTACACTTGCAAAACTGCACTGTTGAACTCTTAGGTTGGCGCAAGCCACCAGAGAGCGCCACGTGTCAGTACCAGAACCACTTGCGCTCTGCGCTTTTAAGATAGAGCATTGCTCTCTGAGATTGGCGCAACTCACCAGAGCGCGCCACGTGTCAGCAGCGCAGCAGTGCAGCGCACTGCGCTAACTGCGCTTACGCTCACCAGAGCATGACACGTATCACCATAAGCGCTTGCGCTCAGTGATTAGCGCAAAGCGCCTGAAAAATGCAATGCATTTCTTTTACTAAAGGGCCAGGCCCAAATCAGAAAGGCCTAGCAGGCCAAATTAAATTGCAATGCAATAAAAAGAGCAGAGCCCAAACAAAAGTGATGCTCTGCATCATTTATAAATGGACAGAGTCCAAACAAAATAATAAATAATGCAATGCATTATTTTAAAAGGGGCAGAGCCCAAATAAAGGTCCAACAGAGACCAAGATTAATGCTATGCATTATTTAAAAGGGCCAAGCCCTAGCATAGGCCTAATAGGCCAAAAACAAATAAAAGTGTTGAACATTTTTCAACTGGACTTAGCCCAATCATGGCCGTAAGTTCTCAAATTAAATTGACTGAGCACAGCTGCTCTCTTAAATCAATTTACATCCGGTTCGAGGGTACATCTCCGAACTCTTTTGACTCCTATCGTTGTAATCCTTCAACGACGTCAGAGAGGCGACGAGTCCCGACAACCGCACATCAATACGGACCGTGGGGTCTTTAAACCCACGGACTTAAGCGTCCTTAAACTAAGATACGGACTGTGGGGTCCTTAAACCCGCGGACTTATGCGTCCTTAAACTAACGGACTAATGCATCCTTAAACACACCCATATGGACTGTGGGGTCCTTAAACCCATGGACTTATGCGTCCTTAAACTACCAATGGACCGCAATGTCCTTAAACTACCAATGGACCGCAATGTCCCTAAACTACCTATGGACCACTACGTCCCTAAACTGGAACAATAGAGCCCCTAAACGCTCTTTTGTTGGATCTAAATGATCCCGTTTAAGATGATCTTAGCCTCAAATATGGCTAACGTATCCTTAAACATCCAAACATACTTTAGTCCCAAATTGGACTATAAGACCCCCAATCAACTTTGGTTCAAGGGTACATCTCTGAATTTCTCTGAGTAATTCTTCAACGACGTCAGAGAGGTGACGAGTCCCGACGGCCATATATTAAATGGATCACCACGTTAAGTTGATCTTAGTCTCAAACAGGACTAACGTATCCTTAACGAACGTTTAAGTTGATCTTAGCCTCAACACAGCTAACGTATCCTTAGACTAAAACACTAAACCCAAATCTAAGTAAATACGGATTTGGACTAATCCACGTCCTACGGGCGACGACATAAATTAGTCTCCGTATACAATCCACGGGCAACCACAAACAAAACAAACACACACGACACGAAGTGAAATTCTGGAGAAGGAGAAAGTTGTTACCGCGACGCGGTAACGTAATTAACTGCAGGGGCTTGCGCCTGCAGGGAAGAGCGTCCCCACAATCAAAAAACCCCTCAAGCGAGGGGGAATCTGACGAAGTCTGCTACATCGGCCGCATCCGTCTAAACCTCCGATACACGGTGCCATAAATCAACTTGGCATCTTCGGAGAGGTAGACGGATAAAACCAAATAGCATCTGCCGCGAATCTTAGGCAAGACGTCCTCACGTCTCGGCCGCCATTCGGAGGGCAACAGATTCTGGCATGCCCGGTGGGACCTTTTCCTCTTTCCACTCCACACTTTGTGTGTCGTATTCGCGAACGAATCGCGGTTTGTTAATAGTTGCCTTCGGATTTTAAGTTACTAAGATTTGCGTCCTTAAACTAAGATACGGACTGTGGGGTCCTTAAACCCGCGGACTTATGCGTCCTTAAACTAACGGACTAAAGCGTCCTTAAACACACCCATATGGACTATGGGGTCCTTAAACCCATGGACTTATGCGTCCTTAAACTACCAATGGACCGCAATGTCCCTAAACTACCTATGGACCACTACGTCCCTAAACTGGAACAATAGAGCCCTTAAACGCTCTTTTGTTGGATCTAAACGATCCCGTTTAAGATGATCTTAGCCTCAAATATGGCTAACGTATCCTTAAACATCCAAACAGACTTTAGTCCCAAATTAGACTATAAGACCCCTAATCAACTTTGGTTCAAGGGTACATCTCTGAATTTCTCTGACACCTATCGTTGTAATCCTTCAACAACGTTAGAGAGGTGATGAGTCCCGACGGCCATATATTAAATGGATCACCACGTTAAGTTGATCTTAGTCTCAAACAGGACTAACGTATCCTTAACGAACGTTTAAGTTGATCTTAGCCTCAACACGGCTAACGTATCCTTAGACGAAAACACTAAATCCAAATCTAAGTAAATACAGATTTGGACTAATCCACGTCCTACGGGCGACGACATAAATTAGTCTCCGTATACAATCCACGGGCAACCACAAACAAAACAAACACACACGACACGAAGTGAAATTCTGGAGAAGGAGAAAGTTGTTACCGCGACGCGGTAGCGTAATTAACTGCAGGGGCTTGCGCCTGCAGGGAAGAGCGTCCCCACAATCAAAAACCCCTCAAGCGAGGGGGAATCTGACGAAGTCTGCTACATCGGCCGCATCCGTCTAAACCTCCGATACACGGTGCCATAAATCAACTTGGCATTTTCGGAGAGGTAGACGGATAAAACCAAATAGCATCTGCCCCGAATCTCAGGCAAGGCGTCCTCACGTCTCGGCCGCCATTCGGAGGGGAACAGATTCTGGCACGCCCGGTGGAACCTTTTCCTCTTTCCACTCCACACTTCGTGTGTCGTATTCGCGAACGAATCGCGATTTGTTAATAGTTGCCTTCGGATTTTAAGTTACTAAGATTTGGTCTTTTGCCTGGCGCAGAAATCAAGCATCGATGGCCTCTACCTGTTCGAAGTGCTCCAACTGCAGCTGCAGCTGCAGCTCGCGTCCGGCCTCAACTGGGGGCGCAACCTACGGCCCCCAAGCGGCCTCTTTGTTCACCATGCCCGTGGAGCAGATTACTCAAGCCACCACGGGGTTGTTTTTCGGAACTATGCTTCCGCCAACAAGCTTCAGCACCCCCGTGCCCGTACAAGAAGCCCCTAAGAAGTCGGTCTTCGATCGACTTTCAGTTACTGCGGCCCCTCTCAACGGGTCGCCCAACACCAGTGCCTCGGTCTTCTCCAGACTGGGCCAAAACTCCTGCGGGCCCACAACGAAGCTTGCAGTCCCAGAGAAGGTTATTCCACAAAGAGTAGCCAAACCTGCTCTTGAAGTCGTCAAGGCGGCTTCTCCTGCTAAGAGATCGTTCTTTACAAGATTGACCATCCCAACTCCCACTCCTGCTCTTGCTGCTCAAAAGACATCAGTCTTCAATAGGCTGACGCCGGCAACAGCCCCACACATGAACAAGGGGCAAGAAGAAGCTATTTCTGTCTCTGAACCAATACCGACGACTCGTCGCGCCCGACGACGCCACTGGCGCCGGGTAAGGAAGACCGGGGGCAACTCCCCTTCTGGGATGACTCCGCCAGCTCCAACGGTGGAAGTTAACGCTGCTGTTCCAACTGGGAACAGCTTCGAGCTACTGAATAGAGTACGCAGAAACTCGCCAACTGCGGTGCTCAAAAGATCTCCTCCACCAGTAGAGACTACCATGGAAGCAGAAAAGCCGGAGCAGCCTCCTCAATCGCTGTCCTCCAGGATTTACAAGACATGGCGACGAGTCCGAGAATCCGTGATTGATCCTAATTTCTCTCGCCAACACAAAAAGTCGAAAGGTCGGCAAGAAGAAAATCCCCCGATCAAGCAGCGGAAGGTGACGACCGCTTGGGTGCTCAAAGCAACGGCTCCCTCAACTTCAACGGCCCATAAGAGAAGAAGGCCAGAGAAAGTCCTTACGCCGACGGCAAATATTAAAGGTGGTGAACCTAAACGCCCTAAGTCCGGGGGCATAATAGTTCATACAGTATACATGGCGTCGGGAAAAGAGGACAGCCGTGCATCCAAAGGTCATAGACCGCTTACACGGTCAATGACCAAAGCTCAGGAGCAATAGCAGAAGCTCCAAGAGATGATGAACACGATGGCCGCACTTACTGGGCCAAAAGAAAGCCCTGAAACGTCTTCAGATGAATGCCAGGAGCAAGAAACCGACGCCGAATTCCTTCGACGAATATTGGAGAAGAAGGATAAAGAGGCTGCTGAACAAGCAGCCAACATAAAGCGTATAGGCCTCCTGTTCCAAGACATGGTAGGGATGATGATCCAGCAGGATCCTCCAGCCGAAGATCACCCGATCGTCCTTGAAGACGATAGGGGAGAAATGTCGAATCCTCCGCCAGCTCTGTCAACAGCTAAGGAAGAGACAATCTCCAAAGCTGACTTGGATGAGTATATAGCCCAACAGATACGGGTTCATCATGCGACCGAAGCAGCCGGTCAGGTCGTAAAAACAGGACGACCATATCCGAGCTGGTACGACCAGATCAAGTACCCGCCGGGCTACACAATTCCCAAGTTCCATGTCTATAAGGGGACGGGCAATCCCCACCAGCATGTTGCCCAATTCAGGGCACTTTGTGGCAACACCGGCGGTGATGACAAGCTGTTGCTTCGCCAGTTTGTTGGAAGCTTATCAGATACAGCGTTCGAGTGGTATTCTGAGCTCCCAAACGACTCTATCAAGACCTTCGCGAAGATGGAGCTACTGTTTACTCAGCGTTTTGCAAGCGCCAGTGAACGTACCCCGATGACGGCACTGATTAACGCCAGGGTAAAGCCAGGCGAGACATGGGTCCAATATGCTATACGGTGGCGAAACCTATGGTCAAAGTACGAGCAGCGCATTGAAGAAGCTCTCGCGGTGGGTATGTTTGTGGGGACCCTTGATCCGCAAGCAACCATCTCGCAATTTATGATGTTTTTCAAGCCGACTACCTTCCAGGACTTGATTAACAAGCTAGCGCAAATGGATCAGATGGGTCATAAACCCCCTCTTCCAAAGCCGGACTCCCGAAATGACAAGGGGAAGGGAAAAGCGATCGTCGTCGCTAATGCTCAACAACAACCGAGCAACTCGAAGCCGCTTGTTCGTCAAAATAATATGCGCCCGTACATAGCCCTTGAGGAGAGGCTAGGACGTCCTTACTCATTTCCCCGAGATAAAACAAGAAGGTTATTCGAGCTGGCGTTGCGCAACCGACTCATAAATCTATCGGATCCAAAACGTCCGTCGCAACCAAATGATGTCAATGAGCCCAACTACTGTTCTTATCATTGAGTACTGGGCCATCCGATCGAAGATTGCTACGTCTTCAAAAATTGGCTTGAAGACCAGTACCAACAGGGCAAGTTCGCGTTATCTGACAAATGGAAGGTGAATCCCCCGCAACCCCACACCTCTAAGAGGATGAATACGCCGGAGGCAACATGCTCTGTCGTTGAATAAGCTCCTTGGGAGGTTGTATTATCAGCCAAGACAAAGAGGATGCTAAACGATCTTCAAACATGCCTTGCAATCAAGTGGAAGAACCCGTTGGAACCGCAGGTCATTGAAGGAATGTTGAAGCCGCGTCCAATACAAATGATCGATGGAAGTGGCCCAAGCATTCACAACCAGCCGTCGAAATCTTCAAAGAAGAAGAAAAAAAAAATCAAAGAAGCCCGTGAAGCCTGGCGACAAGCGCAAAGACTTATAAAAACAAATTGACGCGCTGGAGGAATACAACCAGAAGGCACGGACTCTCATTACATTCCAAGAGTTCCTCAATCACGTCTTTCAAGAGGAAGATGAGGGAGAAAGTTCGTCAGATGAATCCGAGAAATATGTGGCGAGCTGTCATATGATTTCCCATTCGCTCACGAACGATGAGGATACTCCTTGCACTGAAAAGCTGGGGGCAGATTCCGAACCAAAAATTCTGGGGCCATCGGATGAAGTAATTGACGCATTTCTCAATGAAGCTCTCTTAAAAAGCAAAGCTGATCGGAAGCGCGAGGCGGTCATATTCGAAAGGGCCAAGCGCCAGCGCCTTGACGAAAGAATTGAGATACTCCCACTGGAGTAAAGTACACCCACTGCGGATAAAATCAAATTCAAGACGAGGAAAAGGTTTTGCTAAAGCCATATCAATGGGTATGAAGCTACCATCCTTTGAGGGAAGTGTTACTGGTGAAACGAAAATGCACCCCTCCTACTGCTTATATCATCGGAAGATTTCGCACCCTACTGAAGAGTGCAAAGCTTTCGATAGATGGTGGAAAGGATATGCTGCTCACCAACAACATTTTAAGCGGGAGAAGCGCAAAACTCGCCGAGAGCAGAACGGTACGACTGAGGGGCTTAACAGAACCACCAGCAATTGTCGCATGGTTAACGTCGGGGGATCGCAAGTGCTCACATTTGGGAGCGATTCCGACGAGGAGATGGCTCTTAGTCCCCTCTTTAAAGAATCCACTTCAGGAAAAGAAGAAGAGCCGAAGGTTTGCGAAAATATCCGACTGCGTAATCGGACGCTACCCGAAAAGAATCTCGGACCCTCAAACACAAAATATAAAGGGAAAGAAAATGTCTCTGAGGACATCGCCCTAGATGACCAAGTCATGGAAGAGCTAACTACCAAAGACCCGCCGAAGAAAAATAAGGTGGATTACAACGTCTTAGCGCATCTGAGAAAACTATCCTCGCAGCTTAGCATTCTTGACGCCCTTTTACTATCAAAGGAGGCGAGAGATTCGTTAATTAAGGCACTACAGGACCCGGAGTAGTTCCAAGCTTTCCTGGCCGAAGAAAAGATGAAGGATGAATTAGAGAAAGTGCACACGGCCGATATCACTTTCGGTGACGAAGACCTTCTCCTTGGGACGTGCGAACACAATCGCCCCCTCTATGTCTCAGGATACTGCCATGATATAAAGATAGGCAAAATCCTGGTCGATAACGGATCGTCTGTTAATCTACTCAATGTTCGGGTGTTAAAAGAAATCTGCATGAGTGTCCAACACCTCGCTTGAGACAAGATCACCATCTCTGGGTTCGACTCCCAATCATCAAAGACTCTTAGATCTGTGATACTGACGCTACGCTTTGGGCTACTCGTCACAGACATTAAGTTCCACATCATAGATGCCAAGACATGCTACAATGCTCTGCTCGGCCGACCATGGTTACACGAGTACAACATCATCCCTTCTACACAGCATCAGTGTATGAAATATTTTAGGGATGGTCTCGAGTATACCGTAACGGGAGAACTGAATCCGTTTTCCGTAAACGAAGTCCGCAAATATGAAGATGCCAAATACTTCTTGCCGAATTTCGAAGACACAGAAAGGTGTCACAAGCTGGAGAACAAAACTAACGCTAACATCCCTGTCTTCGGCAGTGATACCGAGGAGGAAGAGGAAATAGTTCACTCGGGTCCGCCCCAATATACCAAGCCGGGACCATCTGCTCGACCTTCAATACGAGCTTCCGCTGACGAAGAGCAAAGTCTGCAAGTCGCCATGGTGCCGCTTAGACATTATAAAGAACTGGATGCGCTTGATACCGACAGTGTAGAGGAGCTGCAGACGTTCTATATCCCTCCCAGGCGAGAAGGCGAAAAGGCAATTCTATTCTACCGCTCTGAAGAAAACAAAGTGGAGAAAGAAATCTGGCACGGTGCGGATCCTACGCTGGACAGGCTTCAACCCATCCGCCTACCCAGATATTATACAGAAGGCTTGAAAAGGCTGTTGAAGCGCCAAGGGATACCCTTCAAACAGACCGTTAGAAAGGCCAAATTCTATGACAGGGTCTGGAACGTACCCCGAACTCAGCACAAGCTGCCTAGTGGGAGGATGGAAACAATCGGACTTGGATACATTCGGTCCAAGAAACGAGAGCTACTCCATGGTTGCTACGTCGTGCATGACTTTGATGAAGAAGCGGATGCTCAATGGGAAGATGCTAATCCTGAACCAGTAAAAGTTCCTGATGCAAAAGTGCCCAGTCCGTCGTTCAAAGAACAAATGGACAGACTTATAAGGGAAGCTGGTCAAAAAGTCCGAGATGATCACAACCGCGAAATGTCCATCTATGAGAAAGCCAAAACACAACGCCTCCTCCAACAGACTATGAAAGATGAAAATACCGCTCCTTGTCAACCTGTTATAAAAAAGGCTCGACGCAGAGGCAGAAATAAGTCGAAAGGCGAAAAAGGCGCTCAACAGCAACAAAGCGGGACTAAGAAACCACGCAAGCGGGAAATGAGCGATTCCGATCTATCCCTCATGAAGAAAATGGGTCGAGCGTACTCGTTTCCTCGGGACAAGACGAAGAGAATACTTGATCTTGCTCTAAAACATCAAATGCTTACACTGCCGGAGTCCAAAAACCCCGAACAAGCAGGCGAAGTCTCTGACCCAAATTATTACTCTTACCATCGAGTAATAGGGCACCTGCTCGAAGACTGCTTCACCTTTAAGAATTGGGTCGAAGATCAGTACCAGCTCGGCAAGTTCGCTCTGTCTGACAACTGGAGGGTAACGCCGCCACAAAAGCACGAACCCAAAGCCACGAGAACAGAACCAACTCCACATTGGGATTGGAAGCGGATTCGCACTTGTCGCATGATAACAATATTAAAAGGAGAGCACGAGAACATGGATAACCTTCCCTGGTGCTTCGAAAACAGCAATGATGAGGTGATCTCAGAATTTCCACCAGCTCCGAAAGAACTGGAGGATGGAATACATACCACTGCAGACAACCTCAAGAAAATTGGGTTGGGGACGGCGGACGACCCGCGACCGACATTTGTCAGCGAGCTGCTATCTGAAGAAAGGGTGGCTGCGTTAAAAGACGTCCTTGTACAGCATAGAGATTGCTTCGCATGGAACTATTCCGAAATGCCGGGACAAGATCCAGAAATTGCTGTGCACAAATTGGCGATATCGCCGGACATCAAGCCAGTCAAACAGGCGCCGAGGAGAATGCGGCTCGAGCTTGAGATGAGCATCAATATCGAGGTCAAGAAGCTAATTGACTCTGGCTTTATCCAGGAGGTTCAATACCCTGAATGGATCGCCAACATTGTCCCGGTGATGAAGAAAAATAGGACAGTGTGCATATGCGTGGACTTCCGGGATCTCAATAAAGCTTGCCCGAAAGACGATTTCCCATTGCCAGTCACCGAACTGATGATAGACAATACGTCCACTCACGAGGTTTTCTCCTTCATGGATGGCTCATCAGGGTATAACCAGATAAAGATGCATCTCAAAGACCAGAAGAACACCGCCTTCAGGACTCCTTTGGGTATATTCTGTTACAAGGTGATGCCCTTCGGTCTAAAGAACGCCGGTGCCACCTATCAGAGGGCCATGACAAAGATCTTCGATGACCTTATACATGAAATCGTCGAGTGCTATATCGACGACCTCGTGGTTAAGAGCAAATCATACGAGGGACATCTCGAGCATCTGAAGACCGTATTTCAACGCCTTCGACAATACAACTTAAAGATGAACCCTCTTAGGTGTGCGTTCGGGGTTTCCTCGGGTAAATTCCTAGGATTCATCGTCCGACACCGAGGTATCGAAATAGATCCGTCTAAGATCAAGGCGATCATGGAAATGCCTCCGCCGAGAACTCTCAAACAGCTACGGTCTCTCCAAGGAAAGCTTGCGTATATACGGCGATTTATAGCTAACCTTTCAGGAAAGTGCCGCCCTTACAGCCACCTGATGAAGAAGGGAACCTCGTTCGTCTGGGATCAAAAATGCCAAGGCGCGCTGGACGAAATCAAGCAGTATTTCTAAAATCCGCCAGTATTGGCTGCTCCGGTCAAGGGAAAGCCCCTCATTCTTTATACAACCGCCGTCGAAGGTTCCTTAGGCGCATTATGGGCGCAAGAGAACGACCAAGGGAAGGAAAGAGCACTCTACTACTTAAGTCGAGTTCTACTGGGGGCAGAAAGCAACTACTCCCCCATTGAAAAACACTGTCTGGCGTTGATCTTTGCGATAACAAAGCTCAGGCACTATGCGTTGGCGCATGAAGTCCGTCTCATTTCAAAGGTGGATCCCCTTAAATATTTGATGTCGAAGGCCATATTGACGGGGCGACTCGCTAAATGGGCCCTGCTCTTGATGGAGTTTTCGATAACCTATCAGCCTCTCGAGGCAGTGAAAGGCCAAGCCATCGCCGATTTCCTCGCTGAGCATCCGATACCCGCCGATTCTCCTCTGAATTGCGATCTGCCAGACGAACATGCGTTTGACGCGATCGACGGTGGTGATACCCGATGGGAGCTTTATTTCGATGGAGCATCTTCCATGAAGAAGCGCAAACAAAGTACCCCTATAATCAAATCAGGGGTAGGCCTCATCTTCGTAACTCCACAAGGAGGGATAATGCGCTTCGCTTTCTCCTTAACAGAACCGAGGACGAACAATGAAGCCGAATACGAAGCTTTGATAGCAGGCCTCGAGATCGCCATCGACATGGGAATTGAAAACCTCCTCATATATGGAGACTCCCAACTGGTCGTCAGTCAAGTAAACGGTGATTACCAAACGTGCGAACCAGAGTTGGTGAAGTACGGCGAAAAGGTGCAACAACTGTTGACCCAAATCCCTTCCTACACTTTGGAAAGCATACCGCGCGCGGAAAATAGCAAAGCAGACGCGTTGGCCAAGCTCGCTAAAGAACTGGCTGATGAGAACCTCGATGACGTAAGAATCGTGGTACAAAGCCGTCGGGTGCTCGCCCCAGTAGAAATACCTCCGGAATCACCCGCAGAGAAGGAAGCGACTGAACAGACGACCTTGCAAATAAAAGACCGGGAAAAGTCTGAGGATTAGAGAGAAGTCTTTATAGACTACTTCAAATACCGATGAATTCCCGAAGATGCGTCCTCAATACATCAGCTCATAAAACGAGCTCTGTCTTTCGCCTTCGTCAATGATACTCTGTACAAGAGGTCATTTGATTCTCTGTGGCTGAGATTCCTAGGACCTGACGAAGCGGAAAGAGTCGTTCAAGAAATCCATGACGGAATCTGTGGTTCTCACCAAGCAGGCCCAAAGATGAAGTTGAAGATCAAACGGATGGGCTACTACTGGCCCACGATGATTCAGGACTGCCTCGAATATGCGAAGCAATGCCACTCATGCCAAATTCATGGGGACTTCATCCATCAGCATCCAAATCCACTACATCCAACGGCGGCTAGCTGGCCGTTCGAAATATGGGGAACTGACATAGTCGGCCCTATCAAAGCATCGTCCAAGGGACATCGTTTCATCCTGGCTACGACTGACTACTTCTCCAAATGGGCAGAAGCGGTACCGCTGAGGGAAGTGAAGACGGAGAATATCCTCCATTTCTTCAAAACGCACGTCATATATCGGTTTGGAACTCCGCGACGGATCATCTCCGATAACGGGCCAGCCTAAAAAAGCCACAAGATCAGTCGCTTCGCACAGAAGCATAATATAGACTGGAGATATTCCTCGGTTTATAATCCGCGAGCTAATGGTCTAGCCGAGGCCTTCAACAAGACCCTGACAAAGATCATGAAAAAGACGGTGTCCCGAAATAAGAAGGACTGGCATGAAAGACTGCAAGAGGCTCTTTGGGCATATCGAACTACGTTCAAGACAGCCACGAACACAACGCCCTACGCGTTGGTATTCGGTACAGAAGCAGTACCCCCCCTCGAGATAGAGTTACCCTCTTTACGAGTGCCAGTTCTCTACGAGCTGACGAACGAAGAAAATGCTCACCTTCGGCTTGAAGAGCTTGATGCCCTTGAAGAAACACGGCTCATAGCGCAACAAAATCTGGAAGCTTATAAAGCAAAGATGACGCGCTCATATGAAAGATTGACCCGGCCAAGGACATTCTGCCAAGGCGAACTCGTGCTAGTGGTCAAAAGGCCTATGATCCCCAATCGCGCCAGCGGGAAAAATTCGAGCCAAACTATGAAGGCCCGTATATCGTAGACAAGGTCTACCAGGGTGGAGCCTATCTACTCATGGATATGCACGGTGAAAGGCCTTACAGGCCAATAAATGGTCGATTCCTAAAGAAATACTACGCTTAGCGAGTTACTGCCTAGGTCAATGATAGATGACGACGACTATGTCCGCTCGCTATCTTCCTAAGCCCAAACTTTATAAACAGTAGCCAGCCTTTTCCTAGACAGACCGAAACGTCCTTAAACTAATGACGGACCGAAACGTCCTTAAACTAATGACGGACCGAAACGTCCTTAAACTAATAACGGACCGAAACGTCCTTAAACTACTATCGCAGCATCCTTAGGCCGGCGAGATGAATAAAAAAAAGGGAATAAAAAAAATACAAAAAAAAATAAAAATAATAATAATAAACGGTATGTCCATAAGCAAAATGGGCACGGATGAAAACACGAAAGGGCTCCGTGAGTAAAAACAGCAGGGCTACCGGCGAGTGTTCGTGAAAACCTGAAAGGGCGCGACCTCGTAAAAAAAAGAATAAAAAGAATTAAAAAAACGGTACGTCCATAAGCAAAATGGGCACGGATGAAAACCCGAAAGGGCTCCGTGAGTAAAAACAGCAGGACTACCGGCGAGTGTGAAAACCCGAAAAGGCGCAACCTCGTTAAAGGACACTTACAGGGTCCTCTCGACCTTGTAAGGAGAAACCACCCGCGTGAGATCCATACGACTCACAAGGGAGCAATACACTTAGGGATCCCCACGATTCCTAAGGAGAAAATACACTTGCGAGATCCTCACGACTCGTAAGGAGAACTCTCTTATGGGACCCTCACGGCTCATAAGATTTGAAAGTCTTAAGTTACAGAGACCTAAACCTGTGCTTACGCAACCCCTACAACTTCCGATATTGCCCTACAAGCGGCTCAGTACTGACCCTTGTATACAATCCACGGGCGCGAATAAACATTTCCCTAACCAAGTCCCATCCGTGACTGGGGATATGTTCGCATGATGAATAACCCTTGTAAGCCCCCTCGACTTACAAGGAGAAAACTCTCTTATAGGATCCTTATGACCTATAAGAGAAAACATACACTTAGGGATCCTCACAATGCATAAGGAGAAAATACACCTACAAGATCCTCACGACTTGTAGGGAGAAATACCTTTGTGAGACCCTTACGGCTCATGAAGTCAAAGCCTTAGTCGACAGGACCTTAACCCTGTTCGCTAAGCCACCTTTGTTCGGCATCGACAGAGGCAAATGATGATTCGCTCCTGGCAATATCCCAGTTGCAGCGGTGTTGATGCCGAAATCGGTGTCTAATTTCAGGTTTACGGTGAAAAGCCGGTAGGCCGCACATGCATACGAAATAGCTGAAATGATGGGGCAACTTGCAATAAAAAGCAGCAAGTAGAAACGTATGCATACGAAATAGCCGAAATGATTGGGCAACTCGCACTAAAAAGCAGCGAGTAAAAATAAAATAAAATAGCCGAAATGATTGGGCAACTCGCAATAAAAAGCAGCTAGTGAAAATAAAATAAATAGCCGAAATGATTGGGCACCGCGAAAAATAGCCGAAATGGTTGGGCAATCGCGACCTTCGCGATATAAAAGCTGAAATGATAGAGCATCACAGAAATAAAACAAAAAAAAAAGAAATGATAAAACTTTAGCCCTACAGTTGAGATCACATCGATCCCTGTATACAATCCAATGGCGCAAACAAGGAGGGAACCATACTTCCCCAACAGGCTCTGCCAGAAAACGAAGCCAAATCTCGACGGTTCATCCCAACTCCGAAGAAACCAATGTCTTCGGCAAAATCCTTCGACTCAGGGAAACAAGTGTCCTTGACGAAGAAAATCCTGATTCGCGTCGACTCGCAGAGAAACCAGTGTCTCCGCGAGAAATTCTCGATTCGTTTCAACCCCAGGGAAACCAGTGTCCTTGGAAAACTCCTCAACTCAGGGAAACTAGCATCCTTGATGAGAGCCTCCTGATTCGCGTCGGCTCGCAGAGAAGCCAGTGTCTCCGCGAGAAATTCCAGATCCGTCTCTACCCCGAAGAAACCAGTGTCTTCGGCAAATCCTTCGACTCAAGGAAACAAGTGTCCTTGACGAAGAAAATCCTGATTCGCTTCGACTCGCAGAGAAACCGGTGTCACCACGGGAAATTCTCGATTCGTTTCAACACCAGGGAAACAAATATCCTTGGCAAATACCTCAATTCAGGGAAATAAGCGTCCTTGATGAGAGCCTCCTGATTCGCGTCGGCTCGCAGAGAAACCAGTGTCTCCGCGGGAAATTCCCGATCCGTCTCAACCCCGAAGAAACCAGTGTCTTCGGCAAATCCTTCGACTCGAGGAAATAAGTGTCCTTGACGAAGAAAATCCTGATTCGCATCGACTCGCAGAGAAACCAGTGTCTCCGCGGGAAATTCTCGATTCGTTTCAACACCAGGGAAACAAATATCCTTGGCAAATCCCTCAATTCAGGGAAACTAGCGTCCTTGATGAGAGCCACCTGACTCGCATCGGCTCGCAGAGAAACCAGTGTCTCCGCGGGATATTATCGATTTGTCTTAACTTGCAAGATAAAGCCTTAGGCAACAGGGATCAAAAAAAAAAAAACTTATTTCCTAAGCACTAGGACCCTGCAAGTCAGCCTAAAACGGTCTCTTGTATACAATCCACGGGTCTCACTCTCCAAAGTCGAATCTTGACAAGGAGGGAAACAACCACTTACGAGTCCTCTCGACTCGTAAGAAAGAAAATTCTCTTATAGGATCCTTACGACTTATAAGAGAAAACGCACTTAGGATTCCTGAGGAGAAAACCCACCTACGAGATCCTCTCGATCCGTAGGGAGAAAAGTCTCTATGAGACCCTCACGGCTCATAGAGTTGAAAAGTCTTAAGCAGCAGATCTGAACCTGCGACCTAAGCCATCGATATCTCTTGAAAAAAATCTAGATGCTTACCCTATTATCTGTCAATTGTGTTTATCGAGACAGCATGCTGAGAATAAAAGAAAGAAGAAAGCGCCAAAAAGGACATCCGCTGTACATTTGATCAAACATTTGAGACACATTCATTCATGCATGTGCGAAAGACTCAAAACGAGAAATAAGACAAGCTGAAATAGAAATTTTCCATTCATATTGCAAAAAAATTCTTACAATTATAAAGCAATAAACGAGAAATATTATTACAATGGAATAACCTCAGATCCAGGGCACGGATTGAGAAAGTCAAAAGTAAGGCCATCCAGAGTTCTTCAGGCCTTTCTGATTATTCTTGTGCGCAGCCTCTCGCGCTCTTGTGTGTCAAGATCCTTGGCAAGCCCCCCAGCCTTCGATAAGTAGCGACTATCATCGTCTGCTGGAAAATTTGATGCAGAATGTCGATGAGGCTATCCCGCCGTTTCTTCGAGATCAACCCCGACAGGTACACTGAATGCACCTTATCTTCGGCATCATCCAGCGCATTGAGCGGTAAGGCCTCGTGGAACCCCGGGAGTGCTCTCCAAATCGCTCCCAGCACAACTTTCAGGAGAGCAGAGCGGCGGGGGAGCAGCCAACCAACACGTGCGTTCAAACGACCCATGACTTCCGCACACTGGGCATTCGTAAACTCCTGGTCTTGTTGGCGGCCCTGTACACGGATATCCTCGTAGGTGATGAATTCATGCAGACTGTATAGACGCACCGCCATAACGCCTGAAGGAAACATCAATGGAATATTAGCGATAAAAAAAGAGGGACACAGAAAGTTAAAACTCCTCGAGAGCAATGCTCTGCAGACAAGAGTGACACCCGTCAAAATTAGTTATGAGGAAAATTTGAGGAAAACCCCCTAAAAACATTTAGAGCTTTGCTCTGCAAAGGTGATATAATAATAATAATAATGCAAAATGCCATCTTTAACTTCCAAGATCCATGAAGAATCCTTAAGAGTTCTTCTACATGATTTGGAAGGAGCAAAGCTCCATTGATGAACTAAGAAAATCCCAAGAAAATCTTTTAGAGAGCAGAGCTCTAATGGAACCCTAATAGGGTTCTCCTTAGTCCTCTTTAGACCCCTTTAGAGCAAAGCTCTGCTAAAAGAAACCCCAAATGGATTTTCTTTAGATCAGGGATCTATTGAGAGCAAGGCTTTGTTAATTAAAATTGATTCAATTTAAATTAAAAAAATTTACCTAAAAATTTTTAAGAAGTTCTAACTCTTGGAGTTCTTAAAGGCAAGAGCAGGGCTCTGGACAAAATGCTTATGAAGAAATGAAAATCATCTAAGGGACCAAAGGTCCTATTTATAGGCAATAAGTGCCGTTTCAACTTCCTGACGGTTGGAATTCTGCCACCGCTGCGCTCACGTTTCGAGGGCCACGTAAGCGCAACGGTGGGGGGGGCATTTGTTTACCCCAATCAGAGCAAAGCTCTGTTCAAATTTCAAGGCAGGAAACGAAACAACGCTTATGTTTCCCCCAATCAGAGCAAAGCTCTGCTTTGAAAATTAAAGTAAAAATTAAAAAGTTAAAAAAATTCGAAGAAACGCTTCAGATTCTTTGCGCTGCGCGCAACGCGCCACGTGTCAAAAGCTGATACATCAGCGCAGCGCCCAAAGCAGCGCACCCAATCAGAGCAAAGCTCTATTTAAAACAAAATTAAAGGAAGCAACGCTTCAGCTTGCGCAAGCGCTGCGCTGCGCGACACGTGTCAGCGCAGATGCGCAAGCGCCGTGCGCTGCGCGACACGTGTCAGCGCAGATGCGCTGCGCCGTGCGCTGCGCGACACGTGTCAGCGCAGATGTGCTCGCGCAGTTGCGCTGCGCCGTGCGCTGCGTGACACGTGTCACGCGCTGGGGCATTTGCGCCAAACAGAGTTAAAATTTTCAAGAAATCTTTCTGTTCTTGTTAAAACAAGAAGATTTTCTTCTGTAAAACAGGAGCCCTTGGATCAAAGATCCAACGGTGGGGAAAATTCCCCAAATCACTCAGAGAAAAATCTCTTTAACAAATTTAACAAATTTATGGGCACTATATAAAGGCCCCTAGACCCCAAATCAAAGGTGGAACATTGTGAGAGATCAAGTACTTCAAACAGAGAGAACTCTGAAAAAATTTCAAGAAGAAAAAGGTAAAAACCTCTAGAAAAAAGAGAAAATTCTCTCATGAACAGATCATTGATCTGAGAACAAGATCAATGATCTTCAATAAAAAAGAAAAATAAATAATAATAAGTGCTTTGCACTTTCTTATGAACCATTGGTTCTTTAAAAAAAACCAGAGAAACTTGTTTTCTTTGATCTAAATTAGATCAAGAAATCAAATAGTGCTTTGCACTTTTTTATGAACCATTGGTTCTGGAATCTAAAAGATTCTCAAGTTAATAGTGCCTTGCACTTGCAAAACTGCACTGTTGCGCTCTTAGGTTAGCGCAAGCCACCAGAGAGCGCCACGTGTCAGCACCAGAACCACTGGCCCTCTGCGCTTTTAAGATAGAACATTGCTCTCTGAGATTGGCGCAACTCACCAGAGCGCGCCACGTGTCAGCAGCGCAGCAGCGCAGCGCACTGGTGCAGCGCACTGCGCTAACTGCGCTTGCGCTCACCAGAGCATGACACGTGTCACCATAAGCGCTTGCGCTCAGTGATTAGCGCAAAGCACCTGACAAATGCAATGCATTTCTTTTACTAAAGGGCCAGGCCCAAATCAGAAAGGCCTAGCAGGCCAAATTAAATTGCAATGCAATAAAAATGGCAGAGCCCAAATAAAAGTGATGCTCTGCATCATTTATAAATGGACAGAGCCCAAACAAAATAATAAATAATGCAATGCATTATTTTAAAAGGGGCAGAGCCCAAATAAAGGTCCAACAGAGACTAAGATTAATGCTATGCATTATTTAAAAGGGGCCAAGCCCTAGCATAGGCCTAATAGGCCAAAAACAAATAAAAGTGTTGAACATTTTTCAACTGGACTTAGCCCAATAATGGCCGTAAGTCCTCAAATTAAATTGACTGAGCACAGCTTCTCTCTTAAATCAATTTACATCCGGTTCGAGGGTACATCTCCGAACTCCTTTGACTCCTATCGGTGTAATCCTTCAACGACGTCAGAGAGGCGACGGGTCCCGACAACTACACATCAATACGGACTGTGGGGTCCTTAAACCCATGGACTTAAGCGTCCTTAAACTAAGATACGGACTGTGGGGTCCTTAAACCCGCGGACTTATGCGTCCTTAAACTAACGGACTAATGCGTCCTTAAACACACCCATATGGACTGTGGGGTCCTTAAACCCATGGACTTATGCGTCCTTAAACTACCAATGGACCGCAATGTCCTTAAACTACCAATGGACCGCAATATCCCTAAACTACCTATGGACCACTACGTCTCTAAACTGGAACAATAGAGCCCCTAAACGCTCTTTTGTTGGATCTAAACGATCCCGTTTAAGATGATCTTAGTCTCAAATATGGCTAACGTATTCTTAAACATTCAAACAGACTTTAGTCCCAAATTGGACTATAAGACCCCCAATCAACTTTGGTTCAAGGGTACATCTCTGAATTCCTCTGACACCTATCGTTGTAATCCTTCAACGACGTCAGAGAGGTGACGAGTCCCGACGGCCATATATTAAATGGATCACCACGTTAAGTTGATCTTAGTCTCAAACAGGACTAACGTATCCTTAACGAACGTTTAAGTTGATCTTAGCCTCAACACGGCTAACATATCCTTAGACTAAAACACTAAACCTAAATCTAAGTAAATACGGATTTGGACTAATCCACGTCCTACGGGCGACGACATAAATTAGTCTCCGTATACAATCCATGGGCAACCACAAACAAAACAAATACACACGACACGAATTGAAATTCTGGAGAAGGAGAAAGTTGTTACCGCGACGCGGTAGAATAATTAACTGCAGGGGATTGCGCCTGCAGGGAAGAGCGTCCCCACAATCAAAAACCCCTCAAGCGAGAGGGAATCTGACGAAGTCTGCTACATCGGCCGCATCCTTCTAAACCTCCGATATACAGTGCCATAAATCAACTTGGCATCTTCGGAGAGGTAGACGGATAAAACCAAATAGCATCTGTCCCGAATCTCAGGCAAGACATCCTCACGTCTCGGCCGCCATTCGGAGGGGAACACATCCTCAATCCGGAAGTGCCCCAATAAAAGAATATTACATATAATTAATTTTATATGAATGAAAAGAAAAACTCTCATCTCACATAAAACCCTCGGCCATTCATTCACGATGATCCTGTATATCATATCTCAGCAACACATAATATCATATATCATCAACGTAAGTAAGTACGCATAACCCAATTGTCATTGATGTATAGCAACGAAACCGGCGATAAACCACATACTACACTTACGGTCGCAGAAAAGAAAGTGAAAAACTACAACAATTGGAATTATCACTGCCTTTAGACATCATAAACCCGTATTATCACATATTCTGGATTTCATGCCTAACGATGCAAATCTTACATTTGGGTCTCATATATGAAAACAGCTTTTCAAAAGAAGTCGGGTAATTCAACAAGATTCCCGATTCTACCTGAGGCCAAAATGTTAGATTATTACAGACAACTAATTACTTTTCACAAAACTAATTTGTGTAGATTTCAATTATTGCATCACATTCACAAATATCTAGACGACATTAAACGTTTCGATCGAATTAACAAACACCCACAAATTACCCCGAGAGCTCAACACTTGAGCAAACATGCAACAGTGTCTATGGACCAACCGTAGGGTCAACCTTTGCCTCACCTATGGCGTCATGGAACTACGACAAACCCTAAGGTTTGGCCGCGGTTCCATGGTCATAGAATCGAGTTAGGGTTACGTTCATTTAGAGGGTCCATAGGATTACTTGCATGATCTTTCCAATATCTTTAACTTGGAAAATTACAACACTTGGAAAATTTCCAGCGAGAGCAATAAGGTGGTGATTGATGTTTGTTCGAACTGTTAAATGCCATCCAAGTTACCAAAAACAATGTTAAAATTACGACTACGAAATACTCCGAATTATTCCCTAAACAAAATTAACATCACATGAAATTTTGGACTAAACAAACAATACCTGAAACCCCAAAACCTACAGACCAGAGCACCAGAGGAAAACAAGGCGAAATAGGGGGAACAGGGCCGGCCAGGCCGGAAATATTGGCCATGTCACCGGGTCAAAACCGGTGGATGGGACTCGTTTTTCTCCAGTGTTCTCAGTGCATCGTATGCAAGCTTCTGCAGTTGCTTAAAAAAAATTTCGAGGCCATCTAAAAATTGACAAAGAGCATATTTCAGGATTTCAGTTTATCGTATTTTCAAAGTTGTTTCGGTTTCGTAATATTTATAATATCGTCTAAGTTTCTAGCTTGGCTCTGATACCACTGTAGGGATTCCTTAGCACCATGCCTAGGGTTTTGGTTGCATCACATATGCTATAATAAAAAATTAGGGGGTGCTAAACAATACCAACCATGAATTGAACTAGAAAATTAGGGTAACAACAACTAGTATCATATACTAACAAGTGTCTAACACTAAGAGGTAAGAAATATAACCTTTGCAGACCTCCTCTTGTGACTCCTTAGATCAACTGGGGTTTGAACCGGTTCGCTTGAATCCTTCCAAGTCCACGACGATCCACCACGGAATCCCTTTGCTCAAGCTCCTAGCTTCACTTGATATTTGAAGAAGTGGAGCAAACAACCTACACTAGTGGGCTAGACTAATATAGATTGGTGATGTAGGTTTGGATCTCACTTAAAAACCTTTTCCTTTTATGTTCTTCACTCACTTGGAAAAAGCTAGAGAGCTTGAGCTGAGGAAGAAGGAGATTGGCTAAACTTGACTCATGAGAGAATAATGAACATAATCAAGAGAGAGAGTGAGGGTAATCTCATCCTTAACCATGGTTACAAAATATCTAGATATTTTGAGACTTGAGTTTAAGCAAAACCATGGGCTACAAAAACCATAGGCAATGAAACCATGGTTTTGACTTTAGTCAACACAAGAGAAGAGTGTAGAATAGTCAACCATGATTTTATTCTCATTTTGCATTTCTCAATAATAAAAATATATAAATATGTTACCATGTGAGTCTTGCATTTCCATCACCAATGTATCATCAACCATGACACATGTATGCTTGCATGTGTGCATCCATATCAACATATACATACACTCATGCATACATCATAAAGAAATAGGTTTTAATAAATGAGCTAATGTACTTAATATTAAATCAACACTTTATTTAATAACCCGGTCATATCACATACGATCCATCCAATAGTAAACGCCCGATTAAAATACGGTATCAAATACACGCATTTAATCGAGCTCCCACCCATATCTCATATCCACCCCACATCTTTTCGCCTGAGCTAGAAAACCCCTTTGTGGGACTCTAAGACTCGTCAATACGCTAGCAGTGGGCAGTGATCGTATCACATACCCACAAACCGTAAGTGGCACAAGCTGTACGTAACGACTCCCAGGTATTGAGCGATCAGAAGAAACACAAGCGAACCTGTCAAAACTCCCGTCGAGCCAACTGGCAACACTTACCGTACAGTCCGGTCTCTTCGTCAGATATGTTGCATATCGAGTCTAGGGATGGTATCGTCGACCCCAATAACTCAATAATTCATGCCGGTATATGGCTCATAACAGATCGAGAAACTACTGATAACACTTATCAGTAAATCTCAATAGCCCTGGTCAGGGACTTCCTGTTATAGCCAATCGAGCATAGCGCCACATCAACTCCCAATACCGGGATAGACGAAACCCCTCTTATCGATCATTGCCTCCATGTGCCTCGGGACTGTACCCAAAATCCACCTATTTGCACAACTCAGTAGAGTCGTGGTAGGGTGGAGATCAAAGTACAGTGGGAGGACACACAAGACTCTATGACGATCTCGGGTCTACAAACTAATCTGTACCAGTGTCACCTGAGAACTGCTATCCGACAATAGATATAATACCACATAGGAGTTCTCGGCGAGTCCGTTCAGTGTACCCAGTCTCACTGAGCACCAGTATACAATCTTTGGTGTCACCACACCAATAGATATGGGATCATCTATCGCCCATCATATGGGTCAAGTAACGTATACGTTAGTCTACTTTGGGATATCGATGCCCCGTCTCGATACATCCACGACTAGGAACATTTCAAGGATATGCTTATAAACTACACATGTCCCACTAATATGATCCGCATCATAATCCCAGTAGTCAAGCAAATATTCTAAGGGCTTTATCAATATGTACCAAATGAGTAATATGCATGATCAAGTGAATATGTTAAGATAAAGAACAACCAGATAGCATACTATCATGTCGAGCAAGAATGTCCTTTGAATACACACACACACACACACACACACACACACACACACATACCGATACATCTACTATCATATAATGGCCTCTAGGGCATACATATATCCAATAATCTCCCACTTGCACTAAGGCCAATTATTGGTGTATCTTATACCCAACATCTCAAAAAGTCGCTCATGCTGCGGCAGAGGGAGGACCTTGGTGAGTGGATCCGTGGTGTTATTCTTTGTGTCTACTCTCTGAATCTCGATCTCGCAGCGATCAACTATCTCCCGGATCAGATGATATCGCCTCAGGATGTGTCTGGATCGCTGATGGGACTTAGGCTCTTTGGCCAATGCCATGGCCCCATTATTGTCACAATGCAATGGTATTGGATCAATAATGGTTGGAACTACTCTTGATTCCTGATGTACTTAGTCGCCAGCCACTATCAATGAATCTCACCGCACAGTGGAAGCTTCAACAGGAATTGTACAAGATGGAGATAGAAGTGGTTATGCCAGGTAATACTTCAAAGTTGATGAACTTACAAGTTCAGTCTACTATTGTCAATCAGATCAAAGCAGCTCAAGAAAGTGATGTTAAGTTGCAAAAGATCCAAGAACAAATAGAAAGTGGACTTCGAACCGACTTCATTATCCATGAAGACAGATTTTTAAGATACAGAAGCAGATTGTGTGTACCACAAGGTCTTGTACGGGAAGAGTTGATGAAAGAAACTCACAGCTCTCCATACTCAGTACACCCTGGTGGTACAAAGATCTACGGTGACATTACTGGTGAAATGGCATGAAGCGTGAAGTAGCTAGAAGCGTAACCAAATGCTTGGTGTGTCAGTAAGTAAAAGCTGAACATCACATGACTGCTGGTTTACTTCAACTGTTATCTATCCCAGAATGGAAATGGTAACACATCACTATAAACTTCGTGACTGCACTTCCTTGCAGCACCAAAGGTAACGATGCTGTATGGGTTATTGTGGATCGATTCACTAAGTCGGCTCACTTCATCCCATTTTGAGTTGGCCAATCTACCGAGACTTTAGCAAAGAAGTACATGGAGGTAAGTCTGAACCTAAGTAAGATTTAATTCTTCATAGTGTACTATTTTTGATAACCATGAACTCATGCAGGAGATCATGAGATTACATGGAGTATCGGTTTGTATTGTCTCCGATCATGACACCAGATTTCGATCGCAGTTTTGGCAGAGTCTGCAAGCTAGCTTAGGAACGAGTCTGAACTTCAGCAAAGCTTATCATCCACAAAGAGATGGACAGTCTGAGTGAACGATTCAGATTCTTGAAGATATGCCGAGAGCGTGTATGTTAGACTTCGGAGGATCGTGGGAAGATCACCTACATCTTGTGGAGTTTTCATACAACAACGGCTACCAAGCGAGTATTGGAATGGCACCCTTTGCAGCTCTCTATGTAAGGAAGTGTAGATCACCATTAAGTTGGGATGACATCGGAGATAGGGAACTCCTTGGACCAGAGATGATCATGGTAACTGTGGACGTAGTTCGCACGATCAGGGAAAGAATGCGCATAGCCCAAGACAGACAGAAACACTGAGCAGATGCAAAGCGCTGACATCTGGACTTCCAACCGGGAGATCATGTATTCTTAAAGATCTTTCCAAACCGTGGAGTAATTCGGTTTGGCAAGAGGGGTAAGCTCAGTCCGAGATATATTGGACCGTTCGACATACTCAAATGAGTCGGAGAAGTGGCATATCGTTTGGCACTTCCACCCTCATTGGAAGGAGTGCACAACATATTCCACATATCCCAGTTTTGAAGATATGTGAGCGATCCCAGCCACATCCTGATCACTCCGAGCTCACTGTACAGACAAACCTGTCTTGTGAGCAGCAACCCGTTGAAATCCTAGATCGAAAGGTGAAGACACTACGGAACAAGAAAGTAAACTTGGTCCGAGTGATGTGGAGAAAAGATTCATCAGGAGAATTAACGTGGGAACATGAGGACGACATGCGTGCAAGATACCCTTTCCTATTTGTAAATTAGTTCTTATGTAAATGTAAATTTCGATGACGAAATTTTTGTAAGGAGGATAGAATGTAACGACTCTAATTTTACTGTACGAAATTTTTTACAATTAATGTACATAATAGAGTTTGCTAATCTGAGTACAAGTTACAGATTTAATTTATTTAAGAACAGTAAGAAAGTACTTGTAGCTCATTGGTAAAGGCTTGCACTGCTGTGACGTAGCCCCTGTGTTCGAATCCCATCAGCCACATATTATTTTTCTGAATTTCTATTTAAATTTTTTGGAAGCCCAAAAGTTTACACGTGCAATACACGTAAGAAATGAAAAGACAGAAAATCAAACATGTACTAAATGTTGTATGAGCAGCCCTAGACACGGGCATCAATTCAAGCCCCCAAAACCCTAGCATGGCCGGCAAGATTGATCCCTGGGCCGGCATCGCCGGAACCCCCGTAGGGAATGACCCCCATTCTCTGCACACCAGTCCCTTGGCCTACCCCCACTACTTCTATTATGTTTGTTTTTCCTGCAATTATCCAGAGAACTTAAATTCACCCTTTAATCCAATTTTTAATCCAATTTTAATTCTCTCTTCAATCCCTAAACCCGAATTCCATCCTATAAATACAACAACCTCCCCTTGCCCTCTTCATTTTGAAATCTATTGTTAAAATTCTTAAAATTTTCTAAGTCAAAGAAGAGTACAAATGGAGTTAGCCTAAGGTCACTTTCCGGCGAGAATTCGAGACGGTTCCGGCGACCTCGCGACTTCACGAAGCTACCTTTCTCTTCCCCTACCTTTCCTTTAACCTATTAGCAAGTAAGTCTCACTTCTTATTCTATTCTTTCACTTTAAAAAGTTCTCTTTTCAAAATATGTCGGAAAAGGAGTTATCCCGACATTCGTTTATAAAATCTTTAAAATCACAATTTTTATTAAGAATCACTCATTCATATCACTATATCTTGTTTATTAATCATGAAACAAATATTGAGAACACGTTTCATCTTAAAATATCATATTATGTAATTTCAATTTGAGTTTTTCGTTTAAATACCACAAACTTTACATATGATATCTTTTATGTATTTAGCTTAGCATACCTTTAGAAAACCTCACGAGATAATGACTTACCTCTCACATACACACATCTTGACATATCACGATTTGCTTGAAACCAATATTTTGTGGCAAAATACGACTTTTCAATAAAATACCTCGAGCTATAAAAACTCGTTTTCTTGTAAATAGTATTATTTGAATTCCTTGCGATTAAGCCTCTACAACCCATTTTGGGGAACCCGGTCGGGATGGTGCGGATTATCGCGCATCCTTGGGACTAGAAGAGCGAAATGCAAATCTCCTCACGGAGCATACGATCTCGATGGAATTTTTAATACAATTTTTAAGAAAAACGAGAATTTTTATTTAATAATAAAAATTAATCTTTAATAATTATATAAATATTATCAAACCAACCATTTTTAATATATAATAAAAATTCCATGTTTTGTAGAATATAAAGAATAACAAGTTTCATGAAAATACTATCAAGAATCAATACAAGTCTAACTTTACATTAATGTACCATGAATTATTTAAGCTAGGTATTTATTCACTAAAATACCTAACTCTTTAAAAGTTACATCCATGAAAACCTTAAATACGATAAATAAATATTTGAGGTTTATTTTGAAAGTATTCAAAAAATATTTTTCATAAAACCCCTCAAGTTATATAAAATTACATTAAGGACCCCAGTGAATATAGGTTTAAGTGGGACCAATTCTCTTGAGCCTCATGGAGCCGGAGAAAGTGGGTGCTTGCCTATTTAAGATAGAAAACTAAAATGGGGTTATCAATGGTAATTGTCTTTGAAAAAGACACAAATCCTGCCGTCCATATGCAGCAGTTACTGATAATTTCCAAACCTAATTCAGGATCTAAATCTGTTTAAGCGTCTGAATCAAGTCTGAGTCTCAGTCTAATCTGAATACAATCCAAACATGAATCCAAGTAAACATGAATACTTGAACATGAATACCAGAACAATATCAAATATCAACATGACTTGACTTCACCGGACCATGGCTATATCTTGAACTTGACTATATGACTACCATTTACATCCTGAATCAGTTTATATGAACAATTTATACCATAGTCTCGGCAAGTCTGGTAACTACAAATTAATACAATCAATACAATATGCATTGCGGGGTTTTTAACGAGGTAGATTGGTATGGAATGTGTTAAAAGTGACACGATGATGGTCACTAAAAGACACCTACATGAACATCTTGTGCTGTTGTCCCGTGGGTTTTGACGGGGCCTTGTACTTACATGTTACCTTAGTCCACAGAACAAGTTGGACTCCTCTCGTATACACTGGTACATTCTGTACCAAACTACAAATAACTACGCTAGCATAACAAACACATAAGTTACCTGTTATATTCTATTTACCTATCTATTACATTCTATCTCTTAGGATTTACCGAACACTAGTTCGCTGACGACCTTCCTCTCTCTCTCTTCTTTCTTTGGAATATTGTCAGGAGGACCCGACTCTTAGGAGATCGAGCCCAGCCAGGACGATTTGGAGCAGTTTACAGAGAAGTCGGAGTTCTAGTTTCTACTTGTATTTACTTTTCTTTCAGTTTATATGCCATTGTTTAGGCATTACTTTCTTTCATTGTACTTTACTTTTCAGTTATATTTAAAGAATGAATATAAACAAAAAATTATTGTTTCATTATATCTCTTGTTATTCATGTGTTATTTCATTTATATTGCTAATTTACGCTTAACGTGTTTACTTCTGAGTAAATACGTTGCGGCCCGCCACGTCTCCTTCCCTGTACACTGGGAAGCGGGGCGTGACAGATCGTGTTTATATGTTGGTTTGTATGCGAAACGCTATTATGGCATAATATATTGTGATTTTGTGTATTTTTGTATGGAATATTAATTTTTTCAGTAATTTTTTTCCAAATAAATGGGTATTAGCGACCGTTCATGCTACAGGAACGGTCGCTAATACCATTATTAGTGACCGTTCACTGATATATGAAACCGTTAATAAACGGTTTGAAGTCCATGTGTCAGTGCATTAGCGACCGTTACGAACGGTCGCTGATACTAGTATTAGAGACCATTCGTATTGGCGACCGTCCATGAACGATCGCTAATACATGTTTCAGCGACCATTCGTTCCGCCACCGTTTATTAGCGAACGTTTAAAATACGAACAATCTCTAATACACATTAAAGACCGTTCCTTCAGTATTAAAGACCATATAAAACAGTCTCCAATATGCACAGTATGGAGTAGTGGATGAGTGAGGGGTCGTCATTAAAGACAATATCAGAAATAAGTGTGGGGGTGGTTTGCATTGTATTGTTTTTTCTTTTCTTTTTCATTTTTAGGTTTTATTTTCATTTTTTTAAAACAAAAAATGGTTTTTGAATCAAACTAGTAATAGGTAATCTTGAATTTGAAAAGTTAAGTGAAATAAAGATAAATTATTGAATCTGAGAATAAAACTAAAATATGAAAAATAATTCCTATTCTTGAATTCAAATTTAGAAAATATACACCCTACAAATCGCACAAACACGAATTTTGAAACTTAACATAGTAGAGAATACCTAGAAATATCTTAGCCTAAATACCCAAGTGTGTGTGTGTGTGTATTTCATCACTAAAGTAGCTGGGAATTCGTGACTCAGAAAGCATTAGATGCTCACGTCGAAAATGTGATTAAAATTGAGGAAAACATATAAATATAATAAGTTTGGTTTTGTAATTGCTTAGGGCTAGTAAATCTTCAGTCTCATGGGTGTTTCATCATCTAATATCTTAAACCAACTGGTTTGGGAGTCACAGCTGAAAGTTCCTAGGTACTTGCACGACTAGACATAATTAAACTCACACATTGAGTAGTCGGTTGGTTAGTGCCTCATGAAATATTAACGGTCGCATAGAAAATTTTTGTGAGCATATCCATTTAAATATTTATATAAACTAAAGTATGAGGATATAAGATATTGATACTATAGCTTGAATTGAATTCTCAAGTGTAGAGATATTTTACACATACGTAGGGGTATATAATTGATGAAGGAAAGATAAGAATGAAGAATATGATTAAATTCTATCGAGGGAGGATCTAATTTCTGGAGTTGAACGATACCATTAGGATGCAAATTCTTGAAAGCTGAAAAACTAGTGAGGTTCAAATCTTTTTCTTTTCTTTTGTTTAGATACCCTCTAAAATCGTCGTGAAGAGCTGGGAACTCATGCAGAACCTATCATCCTTCTCTTGCATACAATACATTATATCCCCAACAATCGACGGAAACGAGGAAACGCGGTGAAGCCCACGAACATTCCGATTCAACCACCGGCAAACCGTATAGACATTCCTATACATATGCGGCCTGGCCAACCCATTATCCACAAGCTCACAACGATCACCCATCTGTAGCCGATAAAACGCGAGCCCATACGGCATTTGATTTCCAACCTGCAATGGAATTCACAGACATCGACGATGGTCTGTGGCGAGAAAACATGGTTTCGCCCCCGAAATCGAAATCGAACACTCCCCTCTCCGGGTTCACCATCGATAAGAGCGCTGTAAAATTCGGCGACCAATTCGCCAAGTGCGAAGAGTTGGTCAGTTTTATACACTAAATTAATACTCCCACCCTTGTAGCCTAATCTCTGGATAAAAATAGCTTCCATACGTTTCATCCGAATAAGCATTGAAAAAATTCTTCTCCACAACCAAATTTTCCATGACAGTGTTACAGGAAGAAGTTCTGAAATTGAAATGCGAAATACTATAGATGAGAGAAGTAGCTCATAGAGAGAAGAATTTGACGGCTCCAGAACCGGCGTTGGGACGACTGGGACGGCCTGATGTAGGTTATAGGGTTTCATATTTTTACAGTGTACTTTGTATTTATTTATTAATCCATTTTTATTCTTTAAATGTTTTTATGAATTTCTGAGTAACAGCGGTTTAAAATTACATAGAACTTTTATTAGACGAGTTAGATTTTTTTATTTTTTTATTTTTTTATTTATTTATTTTTATGAAATTTTGCAAATTTTTCTTTGGATTCCGAAATCTTTGTACATATGTAACTCAAACTAAAAACTTCTAGATTGCTGCCCTTTCCCAGCAAGCAACGGCGCCAAAAATTTGTTGAAGATTTTAATTGTGCATGCAATTCAATAGTTCATGTCATATGTGGGAGTTTATGGAATAGCATCATAAGCATCATACACGATCAAATCTCAAATTATAATACCGCAAATGTACGGCATGCTTGTTACTAGCCGGCAAATACGGGTTGATCCACAGAGAAAGGTACACTTTAGAAGAATATGTCTTGAGTAAGAGAAGAAATGGGTTTTGAATGTCGGTTGTCACTTTACCGTGAAAATACAGAATTATAGTAGAAATACGATATTACAGGCAAGTACTTAGACTCCGGTTCGGTAGAATGAATCATGGCTATACTCTTCTCTCTTTATTTTGATTCAAGAATACTCTCATTTACAACTTGAGTTTAGAAAAATGAAGTATCCCAACTAATCACGACGGATTGTTAACTATACAATGTCAAGCTATAACAAGTGGCAAATGAGAGATGGAAAATGATGTGAATTAATTTTTAATCGATAAGTGAGGTTATGTAAGTATAGAGGATATACTGGAGGTTTAATTTAACCATTTAAAGCCATATTCCCAATCAAACAATTCATTGAACACTTTGTTGATTCAAACCTAATTCTTAATCTCAACTCTAATATTTACAAAAGCGGGATCAAACAAGTATAGGTTATGTGCTAGAGGATTAAATTAACCATTGAAAGCCACATCTCCTATCAAGCAAGTACCACCATTTAGCAAACATTAAATTTGTTTTATTATTTAAGCTTTGTTAATCAAAAGAAGAAGATAGAAGCAGACCATTAATTACCATACCTCCCCGTTATCTAAGCAATAGACTACTCGCTAATCATATCCATAATAAGTAATCAAATAAAGAGATCATAATAAGAATTGCAATAAAAGTAAAGCAAGGCTAAAGAGAATAGAAATACTAAACCATAACCATGTTGCACCAAATGAAATAAAATGAAAGCTTTTATTGAATTTGGAATTTAAGAGTACACTAGGTTGAGTTTAATAATCTCAACATAATCTTGCAAGCTTAATAATGGATGTTGCAAGATGGAGAAAAAGTAAAGGGCACATGGTAAGCTAGAAAACTAAACTACTCTCTTTCTTTTCTCTTAAAAATCCTCCCTTTGCTTCACTCTTGATCTGCTATTTATAAAGAAAGTTTCAGAGCAATCCTGTATCGTCGAACCAATGTGGATCCCATCATAGAATTTTGCTCCTTTGCCGACATGATTTGAAGTTTGTATGGCCGCAAATTTGTGGCCATATTTGAGTTAGGAGCTCTATTTTATGTGGTGATCTTCTATCAATTTATTCTCATTTTTCTTGTACAAAGAATTTTAATCCTAGATTGCTCTCGGGGTTTTTGGTCAACAAATTCAGCTTAGTTTGAGTTTTACTTCTTAAATCCAATCACCACATGCATTTACATTCTCAACACAATATTTTCAACATAATTAAAATCTTCTTCCTGTCCAAAACAATAGTAAAGTCTCTTGTTGAATTTCTAGAAGCTCATGGAATGCACGTAGTTGATTTGAGTGGCCATTACACGTGTTTGGTCATTTTGTCATCCGTCGGCCAATCAAACCTGAAATTGTATCAAATGTGCTCGTTTCGCACCAATTGGGATTCATCCCCTAGCAATTCTTTGATCATGTACTCAATAGTAGTCATATGGGTTAATAGCACTTGTTTTAATATAACAATACAAAATGGGCGATATTTTAAGCAAATAATATAGATGAACAGTTGGTTTTTGGAGCTAGGATGTTCGAAGTTTAATTTTAACTGGAAAAGTTATGAAAACTCATGTTTGCATGGTTCTATTTTTTTTATATAAAAAAAAACCAGGAACAAAATTGTCTAAAATCAATTTTGGACCTAAAAGGGAAATAAAATGTTAGGGAATAGTACTGGATTTTCTATAGCTAGCTATATTTATCTCAATGTGGAGTTGAGATAAATAATCAAATAGAATTGTTTAAGGTTGTTATTTTAAGAAAAATAAAATTAGTTTCTAAAATAATTAGTGAATTTAGAGTTGAATAAGCTAATCATTTGTTTCCTTAATGCCACATATATTAAAATTTCCGCCTCTTGTGAGAAAATGATAGGCTCGGGTTTTATGGCCACCCATATAATCTATAATTTTATCACTAACAAAATTTAATTATAACCGACCTTTTGAAACTTTAGCCTTTTGATACTTAAACAAGATTATCATATGTCGTTTATTGAAAATGACATAATTAGTACGTCCTTTTCACAAAACATAGGAATATACATCCTTTCCAAAGTCTATAGTTAAGCACTATTGATTTAATAAAAATAAAATATTAAAGTAATATACTCCAAAACATTAGTAGATGAAGGAATATTAGCACCTTTCATTAGAATGATCGAGATGCCACATCATCATATCTATAACAATTGTATAATTATTATGATTAGCATCTTTAATTAATCTTTATAGTTGTCATGTGTCCACCTTATCCCTTCTCTTAAACTTTTGTTTGTCTCATGTGATATCTCAACTCCGCATAAGATTCCCCTGTGCAATAATAGAGCTAGCAAATGCCCACAATTCCATTACAATATATTTTCTTGAGTATAGAAAATATTTTCCGATCATCATCAGCTTTTCATATCTTCTCAAAACAGTTACTTAAGCAGTGACATGGTTAACGAAATAACAGACGATATATATGTAAATTTTTTCATGTTGTCTTGTAAATTCTTTAAAATGTTGTTTCGCTTTCTCATGTTATTATGTTTTTTTATTTCTAATTGCGAATTCATTGTTTCAAAATAAAAAAAATGCATGAACAACTTGAGAATAATTAGAAGAGAGGAATATAGGGATAAGACTAAATTGTGAATTTATTGGTGGTTTAACAATCACATGACTGCAATAACAAAGTTTTGTTTTGTATAAGAGATATTGTAACTTATAAAGCTCAGAGTATTTACTTCAAAATCAGCAATAATCTATGATATTTTAGTACACTATACATTTTTTTATAATAATCATCACAAATTAAAAGTTTTGGATTTTTTAAGAGTTCAAAGTTGTCATGTAAAATTGTTAATGGTGTTTTATATAATTTAGTCTTAAGGAAATTTAGAAAAAACAACTATCTAATTATCTATACAGCTTTCATTTCAGACCCTCAACAAAACAAAAAAATAATAATGAAAATGAAAAACATTCAAAAGCCTTGAGAGTTATCTAGTTTCTTACATGTTTCGAAAATGCTGATGTTGGTTTTCTGACGAATATTGGAGCAATGGATGGTGTTATCGGACATGATAAGATAACACTTACAGGAATTGTAGTTGGTCCTCATAATTCATTATTTATCAATGTTTAAGACACATTCTGCAAATAAAGAACATAGAACATTTCTCTCAATGTCCCCCACAAACTAGGATATTAGTATTTAGTATAGTGATATCATTTTTAAAAAAAAATTCAGCATTTGATCACAAAAAATAAAAATATAGCCGTCCATTACAAATTTACAACCACTAAATCAAACAATTGGCGGTTGGTCGGCTACCAATTATGTATCATCACTGCAACTATTACTATTTACCCCCTACCCTTCTAATTATTTCATTATTCATCCATCCGTCGATTTGGATCCCTATATAAAGCCCTTGAAACCCATTGCTTTAGATGCACAAATCAAGTTTGGTTATTTGCAGTTAAGGACACTTCCAAGTGTTTCTTCTTCCTTTTAGCCCCTCCCGGCCTCGAAAACAAAAATGGTGAAGCTCGCCGTCGGAAGCCTCGGCGACTCGTTCAGCGCCGCCTCTCTCAAGTCATACTTGGCTGAGTTCATCGCCACTCTCCTCTTCGTTTTTGCCGGAGTTGGCTCTGCAATTGCTTATGGTGAGCCCACAAACATAAGAGGCTTATAATTCACTAAAATACCACAATATTTTAGTGTTTCAGACAACTTTCATGTACTTAATTTTCGAAATTTTATATAAACATCATGGTATTTTAGTGAAACTTAGCAAAACAGAAAATCATGATAGTTTAGTGAAATTTAGCCGACGAATGAATATCGCATGGAACATCAATGTAAATTTTATTTTTCTCCTTTAATGTGATTTGCAGGCAAGCTGACCACTGATGCCGCATTGGACCCCGCCGGGCTAGTGGCTATAGCCTTAGCCCATGCCTTTGCTCTCTTTGTTGGTGTTTCGATGGCCGCGAATATCTCCGGCGGCCATTTGAACCCTGCCGTCACACTAGGCCTCGCCATCGGCGGAAACATCACCATTCTTACTGGTATCTTCTACTGGGTTGCCCAACTTCTCGGCTCTACTGTTGCTTGCCTCCTACTAAAGTTCGTTACCGGTGGAAAGGTATTTTCTAAAATTTATTTTCTCGGTTGTTAATGAGCAAAAAGAGTAGTTATACAATTTTTCTATACAACACACTCAAACACTTGGTGTGGGGCCTATGTGTTTAAGTGCTAGATCCGCTGATTTCGTGAATGTGGTGTAGAAAAATGTTGTGCATGAACTTTTAATTTCCCCGTTATACATTAAATTTACATTGTATCTCAAAATTACTTATGGCTGCAGGCAATTCCAACACACGGCGTGGCAGCGGGGATGAACGAGCTGGAAGGAGTGGTTATGGAGATCGTCATCACCTTTGCGCTCGTGTACACCGTGTACGCGACCGCCGCCGACCCCAAGAAGGGATCCCTAGGCACAATCGCGCCCATCGCGATCGGGTTCATTGTCGGAGCCAACATCTTGGCCGCAGGCCCGTTCAGCGGCGGTTCGATGAACCCTGCCAGGTCTTTCGGGCCTGCTGTCGCCGCAGGAGACTTCTCCGGGAACTGGGTCTACTGGGTGGGCCCACTCATCGGAGGCGCCTTGGCCGGGTTGGTGTATGGGGATATCTTCATCGGGTTCTATGAGCCAGTTGCTCAAGATTATCCTTAATAAAAAAATTTGGAATTTCCCAGTTTGAAACTGTTCTAGGTTTTTTATGTCGTTTTCTTCTCTTGGGTCGTCTTCGTATGTACATCATGTTTGTTGATTTCGAATTCAGAAGGGCGCCATTAATGGGCTTGGCATGCATGCAAGTGTATTTGTCAGTTGTGATTCTATGGAATTCAATGATGAATTTCTTTTGGGTTCCTGATATGTTCGATCTCTCTCTAGTTTGACTATATAGTTTTTGGGCCGATTTACACTAAACTACCATTGACTATGAGAGTTGTTTAACTAAATGCCTCCAAGTTAATTTTCCTATTAATTCCAACTCCCTTAATCTTTGGATTTTAAGGGAGGATTTTTTTCTCCAATGAAAGTAAAACTACATATATAGAGAGAGAGAGAGAGGGAGAGAGAACAATGGAGATAAGAGACCATAGGAGGGGATTTCCTCCTATGGCGTCGGGAAAATGCATCCTCCGTGATTTTTTTCGACGATCGGCATACATCACCTCCATCTTTATCATCTAAGATGTGGATACACCAAATTTCATGTAATTATACCATTTTTTCACCGTTGATTTAGTTGGTGCAAAATTAATGGTTTACCGACAATAGAACTTTTTACATTACTAATTCAATGGTGAAAAAGTAGTGGAATCACATGAAATTTGGTGTATACACATCTTAGATGATAACAATGGAGGTGATGGATCCCGATTATCGAAAAAAATAGTGGGGGTTGCATTTTTCCGACGCCATAGGAGGAAATCCCCTCCTATGGCATCTTTCCTCCATTAACCTCTCATATATATATATATATATATATATATATATATATATATATAATGGAGGAAAGAGGCCATAGGAGGGAATTTCCTCCTATGGCGTCGAAATATATATATATATATATATATATATATATATATATATATATATATATATATATATATATAATATGGAGGAAAGAGGCTATAGGAGGGAATTTCCTCTTATGGCGTCGAAAAAATACATCCTTCCTCATTTTTTTCGACGATCGGCACTCACCATCTTCATTGTTATCATCTAAGATGTGTGCACACCGAATTTCATGTGATTCTACAATTTTTTCACCATTGATTTAGCAATGTAAAAAGTTCCGTTGTCGGTAAAACGTCAATTTTGAACCCACTAATTCAACGGTGAAAAAGTTGCAGAATCACATGAAATCTGATTTACCCATATCTTAAATGATAACGATCAAGATGATAGGCGTCGATCGGCGGAAAAAATGAGCGAGGGTGTATTTTTTCGATGCCATAAGAGAAAATTCCCTCCTATATATGGCGGAAAAAATAAGCGAGGGTGTATTTTTTGGATGCCATAGGAGAAAATTCCTTCCTATATATGGCATCTCTCCTCTCTCTCTCTCTCTCTCTATATATATATATAGAGAGAGAGAGAGAGAGAGAAAGAGAGAGAATATCGAGAGAGAGAGAGAGAATAATGGAGGAAAGATGCCATACGAGGCAATTTCCTCCTATGGCATCGAAAAATACGCCCTTCTGTCGTGTTTTCCGACGGTCGGCGTCCATCATCTTCATCGTTATCATCTAAGATATGGGTAAATAAGATTTCATGTGATTCTACAATTTTTTCACCGTTGAATTAGTGGTTTCAAAATTAACGGTTTACCGACAACAGAATTTTTTACATTGCTAAATCAACGGTGAAAAAGTTGTAGAATCACATGAAATTTGGCGTACCCACATCTTAGATGATAACGATGAAGATGATGGATTCCGATCGTCGGAAAATACGACGGAGAGCGTAATTTTTTGACGCCATAGAAAAAAATTCCCTCGTGGCTTCTTTCCTCCATTATTCTCATATATAAAGACAGTTTGGTGTAATTTTGCCTTGTTTTTAGTTTGAAGAGAGTCTAACTAGAGTTTTATAATACATAGTATGTTGATCTATGACATAAACAATACTAAGACTGTTTATGTTTGATAAGAAGTTCTTTCTTCATAGCTTCGTGATCAGTTGGTAGCAGCTAGATATTTCGACTGCTGGATTTACGCGAGTGCACATAGGATTTTAGTATAATTGAGGTTTAATTAATGGAAAATGACTAAGCCATTTGATGCAATCTCCATCAATCTCTTATACCCATGTGCATCTAATGATGCTCAATACTGAGAACTTTCCAGATTACGACACGTGACAGATGACGTGTCCCAAGGCACATGAGAAAAAAGTAAGAACTGTACGTTGAAGGTGTTAGTTGTATGTATGCCCTAGAGGCCAGAATTGTACAGATGATGTATATTATATTGGATGCTTGAACATATATAGAGATGACTTTCTTGCTCGATATGATAGTATGCTATCTGGTTGCACTTTATCTTAACATGTATACTTGTCTCTTTATACTGTCTTATAGTTACATGTTGGTAAAGCCCTTAGGATGTGTACTTGACTACCTGGACTATGATGCGGATCATATTAGTGGAGACATGGTAGTCCATAAGTACATCCTTCAAGATCCCTAGTCGTGGGTGTATCGAGACGGGGTATCGATATACCAGGGTAGACTAGCGTATACGCTTCTCGACCCATGAGATGGGCGATGGATGATCCCATATCCATTGGTGTTTGACATCAGAGATGGTATACGGGTGCTCAGTGGAGACTGGGTACACTGGACGGACTCGCCGAGAACTCCCAGATGGTATTATACCTCACGTCAGATGGCAGTTCTCAGGTGACACTTGTGCAGGTTAGTCTGTAGACCCGAGATCGTCATAGAGTCTTGTGTGATTCCCACTGTGCTTTGATTTCTGCCTTACCACGTCCATGAGGGCGTGCAAAACGGTGGTTTTTGGGTACAGTCCCGAGTCATATGGAGGCAATGAGCGATAGGAGGGGTTTCGTCTCTCCCGGTATTGGGGGTTGATGTTGCGCTGTGCTCGATTGGCCGTAACAGGGAAGTCCCTGGCCAGGGCTGATTGGAGATTTACTGGTAAGTGTTACCAGTAGTTTCTCGACCCGTTATGAACCTCACATCAGCACGACTTATCAGTTAGTGGGGTCTGACGTTTACCACCCCTAGACTTGATATGCGACATATCAGACGAGAAGACCGGACTGTACGGGAAGTGTTGCCGATCGGCTCGACGGGAGTTATAGCAGGTTCGCTTGTTCTCTTCTGATCGCTCAATACCCCGGTGGCCGTTACGTTTAGCTGACCGCTTGCGGCTTGGGGGTGCTTGATATGATCATCACCCACTGTCGGCGTATTGACGAGTCTCAGAGTCCCACAATGGAGTTTCCTAGTCCAGGCGAAACGTTGTGGTGCGTGTATGCGATATGCGCATGGACCCGATTAAAATGCGTGTATAGGATACCGTATATTGATCGGGCGGCTTGTTTTTGGTAGGGGTCGTATGTGATATGGCCGGATTAATAAATCAAGTGTTGATTTATCATTTAACCATTAGCTTCTCACTTGAAATCCTTTCTTGAGTATGATGGATGTATGCATGCATGTATAGTTTCTTTATAAATTCATGCACATATGGATGTGCATACATACATACATACATACATCATCAATTATGGTTGCTTATACAAAGAAAATGGTGGCAATATAAGACTCACACCATGGGTTTTTTATATGGAATATTATTGTATTTAAGCTAAAAACAAAAGGAAAAAGAAATGGGTTAGTTTTGGATTGTTTCTACATTCTTCTTGACCTAACCTTACTCACCCACCATTTAACCATGGTTTACTCTTCCTTTTAGTTTTTAACTCAAGTACAATAATGATTCAACCATGGTTTGAGATGAGAGATAAAAAAATATATATTGATATATTTTCTATTTTCTTTTATGAGTAGAACTTATCTTCTTCTCAAATTGCCATCATCTTCTTCTTCCTCTCTCATTTTGCTCTCTAGTTTTTTGTAGTGAGCAATATACTCATCAAGATTGGATTTTGAAGTGAGAATAAGAACCACAACATCATTCTACACAAGTTTAGCCAACTTGTTTAGAGTATTAGCTTCATTTCGTTCACTTGATCGGATAAAGTTGCAAGCTTGGACAAAGCGGACTCCGGGTGGATTATCGGTGATCTCGAGGAGTTCAAGCAGAGCTTTTTCAAACCCCAAGTAGCCGAGGAGTCTAGCGTAGGGAGCTACAAAGGTTGTACTCTCAAAACCCTAGCCTTTCTTTCATATGATGATGTGAAAAATTTAGAAACCCTAATTTTCTAGGAACGATCCGATGTTTGTTAACTTAGCACCCTAAAGACTCCACCTTTGGCACATGTGATGCTTCCAAACCCTTCATGAGGTGCTAGGCTAACCTTTCAGAAGGGGTGCCCCGGGCCTTCTTCCCGAGGATGTTCCCGACCCTCGGTGGCCTTCCAGACCACTCCTATGCTTATCTTACAAATAACCATTGGCTCGCCTTCGAGCTCTCCTGCACGCTGAGCTTTCTCAACCCTCCCAGCTCGCCCCCGAGCAATCACAGAACCAAGCTTGCTCGGCCTCCCGCTCATCTCCGAGCCTCCCGCCGAGCTCAGCTTCCTCGGTCTCATCGACCGACACAGAGCGCAGATCATCGGCATCCCAGACATGGCCCTGCGAATCTCTTCATACGCGAAATATCCGCCGCCCCACGATCCCGCGTCTCACGCCATCGCGTTCCCCCATTAACGGGCATATTTCGCCATTAATGGAGGATCCTGCCATTCGCACAGGCGCGGCTCCAAGGACGTAACGGCCGGCGTAAATATCGCGCCCGCCAGCCTATGACTGCCACTATATAAACCCCCTCTCAGACGACTCAGGTAAGGCAATTATTATCCAATAGGCCGCTACTCTGTAAGTCCATATTGCGACCCCCGGTTCTTACGGGGAGACGGAAACGGTATAAAATCAAAATTTTAACGCAAGAGGCAACATGGACTAAACTATGGTCGGGATCGTTACCTAAACTAAAACTAGCAAACTTAGCTAAAGAGAGTTAGCTACTCGGATGAAGATGGTTATACCTAGACTTGAACTCCTTCGTCTTCAAACTTTGTAGAGGTTGATGGTTCTCCTTTGTCGCCTTCTTCCGTCGAAGATGGATCCACCTCGAAGGCTCGACCTTTGGGCTCTTTCTCGTACTTGGAGTGAACTAGAATCGCCGGCTTGCTAGACCCTTGATCCTAGAGTGAGTAGAGAGTGTCTAAGGGTTGCTTTTGTTTTTCAAGAGAAGGATTCTCAACTCATGAGAAGGTTTCTCTTGACTAGAGGAAGAAGAAGATGAAGTGAAGAGAGAGAGTGAGAATGATAGAATGAGCTTCTCTTTTCCTTTTGCAACCATAACAAAAGAAAAAGGATAATCAAATAATAATAATAATCAAAATGAAAAAGGTTTGATGGAAAGTTTAGGAATGACTAATATCATTACAAACATTAAATGAAAAAGCAAGAATGAAAAAGCATCTTGCATTTGTAATGATGGTAGTCAAATGTTCAACCATGGTCAACAAGTCAACCATGGTCAACAAGTCAACAAAAACTAACCATGACACAATTTCATTTTATTATATATTATTAAATGATATAATACAAATCCATTAGGGTTTGGAAAAATACAACTGTCAACTGTGCATACGCACCCGTTCCGAAACCCTAATGAAAAATCATCTTCCTCCTCCTCAAAAAGAACTGTGCATACACACCTGCATTCTTGTTCCGAGGAACATGAATACTGAGAGATAAAAGCAACCCCAAATACTATACCAGTATCCGGCTCAAACCAGAGCCCGCTGGTAATATCCGTCCGGACTCCAAACGGGCACAAGTGCGCGGATGAGAACGAACCCTGTCGCAAAACCATGCGACCTCTACTCTGTTTTGCCCAGAGGCGAATACCCTCTGTGTGGGACTCTAAAGACTCGACACTACACTGGCAGTGGGTTTAACCACAGACCGCAAGCGGCACTAGCTGTGCGTAACGGTCCCCAGGTAGATGCCGACAAGAAGGCTGACGAGGTGAAACCCCATCTGAACTCCTACTGAGTCTGAATGTGACATTCTCCGTACAGTCCGGTCTGTTCGTCTGATACATCGCATGGCGGGCCTAGGGGGCGGTAAAACGTCAGTCCCCAATAGCGGTACAAGTCGTGTCGGAGTGAAGCCCAAAACACCCTGAGATAACACTGGAAACCTACCAGTATATCTCGCTTGCCCTGGCCAGGGACTACTCGTGTAATGGCTCTCCTAGACACAGCGCGATGTCAACCCCCAATACCGGGAGAGACGAATCCTGTCTAACCGCCACTGCCTCCAAGTGCTTCGGGACTGCACCCAACCACCACCTGTTTGCACGACTCCTTTGAGCCGTGGTAGGGTAGTGATCAAAGTGCAGTGGGAACACACTCGAGGCGAAGTGCCAGTGTCAAGTCAGCGGACTAAGCTGTACTCATGTCACCTGGGAACTGATGACTGACGATAGGTATAATACCAACCTGTCAGTTCCCGACGAGTCCTGTCCAGTGTACTCGTAACCCAACGAGCACCCGTATACTATCTCCAGTACGACGTACTGATGGCTGTGGGACAGACCATCTCCCACACTGGGATGAGAAGCGCATACGCTAGTCTACTCCGGAGTATCGATGCCCAGTTTCGATAGTCCTACGACTAGGGACCTGTATAAGGATGTGCCTATAGATTACCCAGCCCCCACTAGTGTGACTGCCATCACAACGCTGGTAATCAAGCAAAGATCCTAAGGGCTCCACTAATGCGTATAAGTGATATACTGAAATAAACACAAGTACACATTGAAGTAGAATCAAACCAAGTAGCATACTACTATATTGAGCAAGACTGTTTATACAAGGTGAATATCCCAAGCTTCCATTAAGTAATATACAAACTAGTATGATACAGTAATGGCCTCTAGGGCATATACACTAACATACTCTGCCTAAATACCTCGACTAACTTAATCGTCAGAGGGTCCACGGTGGTACAACCACCCCGGGGCTTCCTTGCAGGTAGCTCGGCTTCATTCCAAATCAATCCCACTGAGATCCACACGCTTCAGGAGGCAACCCTCCACTCCAATCTCAGTCATCCACCAACGCTCGCTATGTTGGATATATGTATGCCCTAGAGGCCATTATGTGATAGTGGATGTATCTGTACATGTATATATATTCAGTATGCATTCTTGCTCGACATGATAGTATGCTATCTGGTTCTTCTTTATCTGACATGTTGATTTGATCATGCTTATTATTCACTCATACATGCTGATAAAGCCCTGAGGATATTGGCTTGACTGCTCTGATTATGATGGAGATCATACTAGTGGGACATCTGTAGTCTATAAGCATATCCTGGAAATTCCCTAGTCGTAGGTATATCGAGACGGGGCATTGATATACCAGAGTAGACTAGCGTATATGATACTAGACCCATATGATGGGCGATGGATGTTCCCACATTCATCGATGTTTGACATCAAGATCATATACGGATGCTCAGTGCTGACTGGGTACACTGGACGGACTCACCGAGAACTCCTATATGGAATTATATCTATCGTCGGATAGCAGTTCTCAGGTGACACTGGTGCAGGTTAGTCTGTAGACCCGAGATCGTCATGGAGTCTTGTGTGTTCTCCCACTGTACTTTGATTACCACCCTACCACGGCTCTACTGAGTCGTGCAAATAGGTGGCCGTTGGGTACAGTCCCGAGACACACGAAGGCAATGAGCGATAGGAGGGGTTTCGTCTCTCCCGGTATTGGGAGTTGATGTTGTACTGTGCCCGACTGGTTATATCAGTAAGTCCCTGGCCAGGGCTGCTGAGAATTGCTGATAAGTGTTATCAGTAGTTTCTCAATCTGTTATAGACCATTCACCGGCACGACTTATTGAGTTATTAGGGTCGACGTTACCATCCCTAGGCTCGATATGCGGCATATCTGACGAAGAGACCGGACTGTACGGTAGTGTTGCCGGTTGACTCGACGGGAGTTGTAGCAGGTTCGCTTGTTTTCTTCTGATCGCTCAATACCCGGGTGGCCGTTACGTTTAGTTGACCGCTTGCGGTTTGGGGGTACCTGATATGATCATCACCCTCTGCCGGCGTATTGACGAGTCTTAGAGTCCCACAAAGGAGTTACCCAGTCCAGGCGAAACGTTGTGGTGCGCGTATGCGATATGCGCATGCACCCGATTAAAATATGCGTATATGATACCGAACATTGATCGGGTGGCCTGCTTTTGGTGGGGTCGTATGAGATATGACCGGATTGATAAATTAAGTGTTGATTTATCATCTAACCATTATTTTTCTCACTTGAAACCTTTCTAGGGTTTGATGGATGTATGCATGCATGCATGTGTTTCTTTCTTTCATTCTAGTTTCATGCACATGTGGATGTGCATACATGCATACATACATACACCCATCCATCATGGTTGTTAGCATATGGAAATGGTGGCAATATAAGACTCACACCATGGATTAAATAATGGATTATTATTTAATTTTGGTTTTAAAACAAAATGAAAAGAAAAGGATAATCATTCTAGCTTCTACATTCTTCTTCTAACCTAACCAAGCTCAACTACCACTAACCTAGGGTTATCCTTCTCTTTATTATTTAAAACCCAAGTTAAATTAACTCTCCATCATTTAATCATGGTTGAATGCAAGAAGGAAATAAATATATATAGTGATATATTTCATTTTCTTTTTGAACTAAGGGTTATTTTTCACCTCTTGTTAAAAATAGCCACCATCTTCATCCTCCTTCACCTTTTCCTCTCTAGGTTTTTCTAGTGAGTTAAACACAATTAAAGAAAGGTTTTTGAAGTGAGATCCTTAGCCACAACATCATTCTACTCAAGTCTAGCCAACTTGATTAGAGTATTCTCTTTGCTTTTCGAAAGTTGCAAGCTTGGACGGGAAACTTCGGGTGGATCGTCGTGGACGAAAGAGGACTACAAGTGGACCTTCTTCCAACACCCTAGAGATCAAGGAGTCAAGCAAAAGGGGAGCTACAAAGGTTGTAGCCTACAAACCCTTATTTTTATTAGCTTAAAGTTTCGTAACCCTAATTTTCTAGGATCGATTCCTTTGCGTGTTTGTTTAGCACCTTAAAAATACATACTTTGAGACATGTGATGCTTCAAAACTCTTCATAGGGTGATAGGCAAACCTTACATTGGTATCAGAGCCGACCTAGAACATTAGGCGACCTTTTTACGAAGTTAAAACTCCGATCGAACCGAAACACGGTATTTTAGGGTGCTCTCTGGAAATTTTCTAAAATTTGACATTTTTAAGAATTAAAAATATGTAAAAATATCAGCAGATAAAACTAAGGATTACGGTACAAAAATTTTCCAATGAACAGTGATTCTTGCCGCGGGTCCGCGGCCTAAGCTTGCTTAGGCCGCGGGTCCGCGGCCGTATATATGAATTATTGGATAATTTTTTTACTGTAATTTTTGAATCTGCTTGTATAATTTTTTGGGTATTTTTAATCTGTATTTAGTTTTGAAAAATTCTGGAGATAATTTTGGACTCGTCGATTCGATCGGAATTTTCATTTCGTAGCTTTTCCGGGTAAATAAGAAAGTATTGAAGTGTTTGAACGAGTATCATTTGCTCACTATTCACGGGGTTTAAATGTTTTGGAGATACGTGCAAGTCTTTTTTGTGGTGGTCCCTCTAGAAGACAACAAACCTTAACTCGATTATGTGACCGTCTTGAACTGCCCTTTGAACCTTAGGGTTTGGGACAGTACGGCGTGCCACATGTGAGGCGTTGGCTTGACCCTTCTACGGCTGGACCGCTACTACTGTGTCACACTCCAAGTGTTTGAACTCTGCTCAAGTGTTGGGCTTTAGTGAATCCTGGGTATTTGATCGTTCGTTCGAAAACTTCAATACTGTCTGTTTATCCGGAATGTGATACAATATGTGGAATTCGTATAGTTTAGGCATGAAATACGAAATATGTGATATTTCGCATTTATGATGTCTAAAGAGAATGTGGATTCCAAATATTGTAGTTTTACACTTTCTTTTCTGTGACCGTAAGTGTATTATGTATGATATCGCTGGTTTCGTTGCTATACATCAACGACAATTGGGGTATGCATACTTACTTACGTTGATGATATGAGATATTATGTGTTGCTGAGATATGATGTGCAGGATTGTCGCGATTGAATAGCCGGGTTTTTTTTTATGAGATGAGAGTTTTATATTTTCATTCATGTAAATTCAAATGTAATGTAATATTCTTTTATTTGGGGCACTTCCGGGTTGAGGTTGTGTTACCAGTGTTGTATATTATTTACTTTTCCGCATTAGGATGGACCCAAGGAGGGGAGCACAGGTGACCGGGTTCTGGGGTTCAGTGGGAGGCCATCTCGAGGAGTCAAGACCGGGTCTCCTAAACTCCAGAATTGGCAGGGTCACTTGCCGCTCTCGTAGGGGTCCAGGGTGTGGGCTTGGCTATTCATCGCGACTGTGGAATCCGTATTTTCTATTCTGGCTAAATACTAAATACGGACGTCCTAGTATATCCCACGTTATATCTATATTTCTGCTGCCTGTGTTCTGTGATATCTGAGACGAATGACATATTATATATATGATATATAGTAGACGTTGCTTATGTTTTACACCCGCGCTAGTCCCGTCCCGGTATGCCGTTAGTTAAGTAACCTAACGGTGCATAACGGAACATTGCGGCGAATGCGGATGGCATAAGCGTACGTGTTATTTTCGTTTCTTTTCTGTGATTGGCTTAAGGACTTAAATGATGAGATTACATTAATGTGATTAATGTAAAGAAAATAAACCTAAAAAGATGTTGTAGAATCGAATTTAAAAACCACTCGGTTATTTATGAAAAAGCTATATTTCAAATCTGCGGAGCTTAAGCCACTCCTTTTGAAAAACCATTTGATTCTACAACGATATCAAGCTCAAAGCGTTAAAGATTTTCTTAAAAATCATCCGCAACCCTCCGTCATTTTAGGAAGTAGAGTACTTAGTATTCGTGCTACGTTTGTTGACCTTAGCCAAGGCGTAGTGTACGGTAGCTAAGTGATGTCTTCCTACAAATGCATATGATGCAGATTAATTAGGACGGGCATATGACTTTGTTGACCTTAGCCAAGGGTCATGTGAACGGGTCTAATTAATTAAGAAATGACGGGTTGAGCTTGACTAGTGCTCGTGATTTGTTGACCTTAGCCAAGGTCACGAGTATTAGGGGTAAAAACCACATCGGGAATTTCAATAGTTGAAATTTGCAATGAGATTGCATACCTTCCATGCGATGGTTGGATCCCGATCCCACTGTGGGCAATAGTTGCCCCTAGAAGAGTTTTACAGTTTACAATTAGCTAACTCATTAGGTGTCTAGAAAGGTGTTAACGGGGCTCCGCCTCTGGGAAAACGAGGTTTACTCTAATTAGGTCCGTGCGAAAGCACGGGGAACCTCCCTCAAGTACCGACACTGGCCTGGCTGAACGGTTAGCGAAGTTGTAGACTGTAATTAATCCTGGCTAGTTTTTCTTTTTAAGGTTTGAAAGAAATACTTGATAAAAGCAGTGGGAAACATCGATTAGACAAGATAATAACCAATCTGATCTATGCAAGAGCTTTCGCTGAGTGTATTCTTTTCTCTCTCTTAATGGCAGATACCCATGACTGGACTCAAGCTTTTACTAGATAAAAACAAACTGAATGGGACCAACTATAAAGAGTGGCTGAGAAATCTGAAAATCGCCTTGACTTATGATAAAGTATCATATGTCCTCACGGCTTCAGCCTCGCCCGTCCCTGGTCCAAAATCCTCAGTTGCGGACATTGAAGTCCGCAAGACGTGGGACGCTGACTGTGCCACGGCCACATGCCTCGCGCTTGCATCGATGGATAACACACATCAAAAGCAGTACGAGGACATGGACATTCATGGTATATTGCTCCATACAAAGGAGTTGTATGGGGAGCAATCCCGCGTATTACGATACGAAGCATCAAAGAAATTGTTTCAGATGCGAATGGCTCCTGGCACACCAGTAAGAGACCATGTTCTGAAGATGATAGCTCTTATAGAAGAGCTTGAGGACCTTGGATGGACGATAGACAATGAACAATATATAGATATTATTCTGCAGTCCCTCCCCTCCACCTTTGCTCAGTTCATAGTGAACTTCAACATGCATGGCATGGAGAAGGACCTCCCTGAACTCCTTAATATGTTAAGGAGTGCAGAGAGCACTATGAAGTTAGCAAAAACTCCCGTTATGACTATTGGACAGTCTTCCTCTTCTCGCCCGAAAGCCAAGGCCAAGGGAAAGAAAAAGAAAAAACCCACTAATCCTAAGGGCGGAGTTAAAAAGGTGAAGGGAAAGGGAAAGTCCAAGGCTGGAGACTCGGGGAAGGGCGAATGTTTTCACTGCCACAAGACAGGACATTGGAAGCGCAATTGCACGGAGTACTTAAGTCTCAAGAAGAAGCATGGTGATACTTCTGCTTCAGGTGCGTTTGTGACTGAAAACTATTTTTCTATAAACTCTGCTTCCTGGGTATTGGATACCGGTTCAGGTTCTCACATTTGCAATTCTATGCAGGGGCTGAGAAATAGCAAGGTTTTGAGGACAGGTGACCATACTCTCCGCGTTGGAAATGGTTCCAATGTACATACAGTCGCAGTGGGAGAGTATCACTTGGGGTTGCCATCTGGATGTATTTTGGTTTTAAATCCATGTTATTTTGTACCAAGTATGCTATGTAATATAATATCCGTTTCTTTGTTGGACAATGAAGGGTATAATTTTGTATTGCAGAACAATGTTATGAACATTAATCTGAATCAAATGTTGGTTGGGTATGGTACGCTTAACAACGGAATATATGTCCTAAATCAACATACAGTTTTCAGTATACAACACACTAATAAAAGAAAATTTTCAGAATTAAATGAAGCTTTTCTTTGGCACAGTAGACTTGGTCATATTAACGAAACAAGACTAAACAAGTTACACAAAGATGGATATTTAAACTCTTTTGAATATAAATCTTATGCAACTTACCAGTCTTGTATCAAGGGTAAAATGACCAAAACTCCGTTTACCGGACACGGAGAAAGAGCTACCCAGCTCCTGGGCCTCATACATAGTGATGTATGTGGGCCAATGTCTACACAGGCTAGAGGCGGTTTTTCATACTTCATTACGTTCACTGACGATTTCTCAAGATTCGGACATGTATTTTTATTAAAGCACAAGTCCGAAGCTTTCGAGAAATTCATTGAATATAAACAAGAAGTAGAAAAACAAACCGGCTTGAGTATCAAAATGCTTTGATCAGATCGAGGTGGTGAGTATCTCAGTACAGAATTTGCACACTTCCTAAAAGAGAATGGGATTCTCTCTCAGCTCACTCCTCCTTACACACCACAGCACAACGGTGTGTCAGAACGACGGAATAGGACCCTATTAGATATGGTCCGGTCCATGATGAGTGACGCTGAGTTACCAGTCTCGTTTTGGGGGCATGCATTGGAGACTGCAGCGTTTCTGCTAAACAGGGTTCCAACCAAAACCGTGTCTACCACGCCATATGAGATATGGCATGGGAAGAGACCATCTCTTAAGAGAATTAAGATTTGGGGTTGCCCGGCCTATGTTAAAAAGCAGAATCCGGACAAACTCGAGACACGGTCGGTCATGTGTAACTTTGTGGGATATCCAAAGAATTCTTATGGATATCTATTCTACCACAAAGAGGAACAAAAAGTGTTCGTTTCTCAACATGCTACATTCTTGGAAAAAGAGTTTTTCACAGACAAAGATGATGGCAAGGTGGTGGATCTAGAAGAGGTTCTAGAGACACAAACTACAAATGACGATTTGGTTGAACCGGCTGTTACAGCAGAAACTGAAGAACCTCGGCCACTCCGTAGGTCTGGTAGGACTTCTCGCCCACCAGAGAGGTACTACGGTTTCCTCATTGATGGTAACGGAGAAGACTGCATCATGGATGATGATGATCCTACCAGTTTTCAGCAAGCTATCACGAGTAAAGACTCTGTGAAGTGGCTGGATGCCATGAGGTCCGAAATGGAGTCTATGTACACCAACAAAGTGTGGACTTTGGACGTTGTACCCCCTGGGGTAAAACCTGTAGGGTGCAAATGGATCTTTAAAAGAAAGATTGGTGTAGATGGGCAGGTGGAGACCTATAAGGCAAGACTTGTGGCGAAGGGTTTTCGTCAAAGACCAGGTTTAGACTATGACGAGACTTTTTCTCCCGTAGCCATGCTTAAATCCATTCGGATCCTACTTGCTATTGCTGCTCACTACGACTATGAAATCTGACAGATGGACGTTAAAACCGCATTTCTAAATGGAAATTTGGAAGAATGCGTTTATATGGATCAGCCAGAGGGCTTCATTGATAGTGGGAGCAGCGGGAAAGCATGTAAATTGCTTAAATCCATATATGGGTTAAAGCAGGCATCACGGAGTTGGAACATCTGTTTCGATGATGTCATCAAAGAGTTTGATTTCATCAAAAATCCAGACGAACCTTGTGTTTATAAGAAGGCTGTAGGGAGAGCTGTCACATTCCTCGTATTGTACGTGGACGACATTCTTCTGATAGGAAATGATATTCCTATGCTACAGTCGGTCAAATCTTTCTTATCACTGAGGTTCTCCATGAAGGACCTGGGTGATGCCACATACATTCTGGGCATAAGGATCTATAGGGATAGATCCAAAAGGTTATTGGGATTATCCCAAACCAGGTACATTGACACCATCCTAAAAAGGTTTAGTATGGAAGACTCCAAACGGGGTGCCTTACCCGCTTGCCATGGGGTCACTCTCTCCAAGGATTCTTGCCCAAAGACCGATGAAGAGAGAGCTCGCATGAGTATTATACCCTATGCTTCGGCAGTAGGATCTATAATGTATGCGATGTTATGTACACGCCCAGATGTAGTTTATGCACTTAGTGTTGTAAGCAGGTATCAATCCAACCCAGGGGAGAATCACTGGACAGCTGTGAAGAACATTCTTAAGTACTTGCGAATGACTAAAGAATTGTTCTTGGTGTATGGTAATGGAGATCTCCAAATGGAGGCCTTTACCGATTCAAGCTTCCAGAGTGATAATGACGACAGCAAATCTATCTCTGGGTTTGTATTTACCCTCAATGGAGGGGCGGTGAGTTGGAAGAGTTCCAAACAAGATACCGTTGCAGACTCTACGATAGAAACTGAGTACATTGCTGCAAATGATGCCGCCAAGGAAGCCATCTGGATGAAGAAGTTCATCTCGGAGCTAGGAGTAGTTCCAACCATTATTGATCCAATACCTTTGTATTGTGACAATAATGGGGCTATGGCGTTAGCCAAGGAGCCCAGATCCCATCAGCGGTCCAGACACATCCTAAGGCGTTTTCATTTGATCCGGGAGATTGTAGATCGCCGCGAGATCGAGATTAGGAGGGTAGACACAAAGAATAACGCCGCGGATCCATTCACCAAGGCCCTCCCTCAGCCGCAGCATGAGTGACTTTTTGAGATGTTGGGTATGAGATACGCCAATAACTGGCCTTAGTGCAAGTGGGAGATTGTTGGATATATGTATGCCCTAGAGGCCATTATGTGATAGTGGATGTATCTGTACATGTATATATATTCAGTATGCATTCTTGCTCGACATGATAGTATGCTATCTGGTTCTTCTTTATCTGACATGTTGATTTGATCATGCTTATTATTCACTCATACATGCTGATAAAGCCCTGAGGATATTGGCTTGACTGCTCTGATTATGATGGAGATCATACTAGTGGGACATCTGTAGTCTATAAGCATATCCTGGAAAGTCCCTAGTCGTAGGTATATCGAGACGGGGCATTGATATACCAGAGTAGACTAGCGTATATGATACTAGACCCATATGATGGGCGATGGATGTTCCCACATTCATCGATGTTTGACATCAAGATCATATACGGGTGCTCAGTGCTGACTGGGTACACTGGACGGACTCACCGAGAACTCCTATATGGAATTATATCTATCGTCGGATAGCAGTTCTCAGGTGACACTGGTGCAGGTTAGTCTGTAGACCCGAGATCGTCATGGAGTCTTGTGTGTTCTCCCACTGTACTTTGATTACCACCCTACCACGGCTCTACTGAGTCGTACAAATAGGTGGCCGTTGGGTACAGTCCCGAGACACACGAAGGCAATGAGCGATAGGAGGGGTTTCGTCTCTCCCGGTATTGGGAGTTGATGTTGTACTGTGCCCGACTGGTTATATCAGTAAGTCCCTGGCCAGGGCTGCTGAGAATTGCTGATAAGTGTTATCAGTAGTTTCTCAATCTGTTATAGACCATTCACCGGCACGACTTATTGAGTTATTAGGGTCGACGTTACCATCCCTAGGCTCGATATGCGGCATATCTGACGAAGAGACCGGACTGTACGGTAGTGTTGCCGGTTGACTCGACGGGAGTTGTAGCAGGTTCGCTTGTTTTCTTCTGATCGCTCAATACCCGGGTGGCCGTTACGTTTAGCTGACCGCTTGCGGTTTGGGGGTACCTGATATGATCATCACCCTTTGTCGGCGTATTGACAAGTCTTAGAGTCCCACAAAGGAGTTACCCAGTCCAGGCGAAACGTTGTGGTGCGCGTATGCGATATGCACATGCACCCGATTAAAATGTGCGTATATGATACCGAACATTGATCGGGTGACCTGCTTTTGGTGGGGTCGTATGAGATATGACCGGATTGATAAATTAAGTGTTGATTTATCATCTAACCATTAGTTTTCTCACTTGAAACCTTTCTAGGGTTTGATGGATGTATGCATGCATGCATGTGTTTCTTTCTTTCATTCTAGTTTCATGCACATGTGGATGTGCATACATGCATACATACATACACCCATCCATCATGGTTGTTAGCATATGGAAATGGTGGCAATATAAGACTCACACCATGGATTAAATAATGGATTATTATTTAATTTTGGTTTTAAAACAAAATGAAAAGAAAAGGATAATCATTCTAGCTTCTACATTCTTCTTTTAACCTAACCAAGCTCAACTACCACTAACCTAGGGTTATCCTTCTCTTTATCATTTAAAACCCAAGTTAAATTAACTCTCCATCATTTAATCATGGTTGAATGCAAGAAGGAAATAAATATATATAGTGATATATTTCATTTTCTTTTTGAATTAAGGGTTATTTTTCACCTCTTGTTAAAAATAGCCACCATCTTCATCCTCCTTCACCTTTTCCTCTCTAGGTTTTTCTAGTGAGTTAAACACAATTAAAGAAAGGATTTTGAAGTGAGATCCTTAGCCACAATATCATTCTACTCAAGTCTAGCCAACTTGATTAGAGTGTTCTCTTTGCTTTTCGAAAGTTGCAAGCTTGGACGGGAAACTTCGGGTGGATCGTCGTGGACGAAAGAGGACTACAAGTGGACCTTCTTCCAACACCCTAGAGATCAAGGAGTCAAGCAAAAGGGGAGCTACAAAGGTTGTAGCCTACAAACCCTTATTTTTATTAGCTTAAAGTTTCGTAACCCTAATTTTCTAGGATCGATTCCTTTGCGTGTTTGTTTAGCACCTTAAAAATACATACTTTGAGACATGTGATGCTTCAAAACTCTTCATAGGGTGCTAGGCAAACCTTACACGCTAAACATTAACAGAAGACAACGTCTGAAGGAGATCCAGGCCTCCATCAGTTGGCGCCGTCTGTGGGAAGTTCAAAAATTCCGCTCAACAAAATTTGATCTTCCGATCTCGAACTCGTGGAGAGTGATCACCGCAACGATCCAAGCACTAGCCGCCGTCCTCCTCACAATGGAGGCGCGGATGGATCCCCTCCTCCCCCGAACGCCATTCACGCAATGTCTGCGTGAATAGATCGGCTCACGTCCGTCATGGATGCGCTTGTCCGTGTCCAAACGGCGAGACAGGCTCCCCAAGTCGTCGTTACCCCACCTCGGGAGCGACACATAGGGAGAGAAGACACTGCCCGCGTCGGCACATCCGAGCACCGCCTCGCTATCTCCGGCGGCCACAAATGCCCCGTGGCGACCAATTCGATGACCCGGTGGACACCTCATAGCTCGACGCTGAGGTCTTATAAAAGAGCACCCCGCCTTGAGGCCCATCGCGCTCCTGTCCCTTCCGAGGAGGTGTCGGTCAGCTCGCCTGCTCCCAGGCATGGCCGGCGCCCTCTCCCTCGACAGGTTCGCGTGGACGGGACTCACCACGGTAGCTCGAGGATGACCTCGCCAGGGGACCTGAGGAACCTCATTGAACGGAACCGGAACCATGGCCAGGCGTAGGCCGCCAGCAGCAGGGGCCATAAATCCGAGTATGCCGGATCCTCGGGATACCACGACCGACTCGAAGCCCTCGAAAAAAAGATCGAAGGCATAAATCGGGAGAGTCGTCCTTCAAGCGACGGGGCTAGATATACTGCCAACTCGCTTACAAGGCCCTTCATTGAAGAGTTGCTCACTGTCCACGTCTCTTCCAGGAACAAGCCTCCGAAGGTATCACTTTTCGACGGAAAGTCCGACCCGAAAGACCACTTGGACACGTTCACGGCAAGGATGAGCTTCCAAGACAACTTCGACGCCGCATAATGTCGTACATTCCCCGCTACTCTCATCTGCTCTGAACGAGACTGGTTTCGAGGACTCACGCCGTGCTCCATCTCTACCTTTGATGAGCTGGCCGTCCAATTCCTCGGTCATTTCGTTGGGATCAGACGGCATAAGCGGACCGTCGACCACCTCTTCACCATAAAGAGCGGGGACAGGGAGTCTTTCAAGGGATACGTCACCCGCTTCAACAACGCTCTTCTTGAGGTCCCAGAGCACCAGGACGAGACGGTCATCACGGCCCTTAGGTCGGGTCTTAGGCACAAGGAGTGGCTCCGCTCCTTTGCATTAGCACAACCTAAGACCATGGCCGAGGTAAAAGCCTGGACCGAACGAGAGATCCAGCTCGAGTCCGAGGTGAACGCGAACCTACCCCGGACCGACCAAGCCAATCAAAAGAATAGAGCCAGAGAAGAGAAAAAGAAGATTGACCGGCCAAAGCCGTACTCCCCGAAGTTCCAGGAGTATACCCCACTCAACATCTCCTAGACAGAGCTTTTGGAGGAGGCGAAGGGCGAGAGATTCTTCAAACTCCCTCCGGTCAACAATAAGGCAGCCAAACGGAAACGAGGCCCTTGTTGCGCTTTTCACAGGTCGCAGGGACACCCCACCGAAAACTGCAAACAGCTCCAAGATTGCATTGAGGAGCTAATTCGCTCAGGGCACCTGGCAAAATACTTGTGGGAAAAGTGACAAGCAGACCGAGAGCAAGAGCAGCGTCCCCCTCCCGGCGAGTTGACGATCGGCCAAATCATGGTCGTATCAGCGGGGGGTGCGCCTGGAGCCGACGAGATCCGACGCCTCCCGCCGGTCGAAGGGACAAGTAGCCAACCCATGAAGAGAACCAAAGCAGCCGAGCCCATCACCTTTACCGACGGGGATTTCCACGGGATATCCTTGCCTCACAATGACCCCTGGTGATTACAGCGCGGGTCCACCGCTACTAGGTTCAAAGGATACTGGTCGACTCTGGGAGCTCGGCAGACATCCTCTTCTATGACTGCTTCTTACATATGGGGCTTAGCCTGTTGGACCTGAGGCCGACCGCCTATATTCTGTCGGGGTTTACTAACCTCTCCATCCCAGTGGAAGGAGTGGTCACCCTCCTACTTAACATCGGGGAGGCAGGCCGTACACGTACCGTGCCTGTGGAGTTCATCATCGCCAGAATTCCATCGGCCTACAATATCCTCCTGGGACGCCCGACGCTGAACTCCCTCCGGGCCTAGATATCGACTTACCACCTCGCGATCAAGTTTCCACTCGACCAAGGAGGAATAGGCCGGGCCTACGGGAACCAGCAAACCGCAAAAATTTGCTTCACAGCGACATCAATGCTCGAGGAGCGAGGCGATGACCTTGAAGGCACGGAGGATTTCAGGGGGTCCTTGGATACTCGGGACGAGCAAAAAGAGATCCGAGGAGCCCCGGTGGAGCCGCTAACGGAGGTTCCCCTCATCGAAGGGGATAATGAGCGAACCGTCCAAATCGGGTCACTCTTAACAGGGGCCCGACGCGATGACCTTGTCCGCTTCCTTAAGGGGAACTCGGACGTGTTCGCTTGGGCGCCCGCCGACATGCTTGGGATCGACCCAAAAGTGATCTTACATAAGCTCGGGGTCGACCCGACGGTCCGACCCATCTGGTAGAAGAAACGAAGCTTCGCCCCGATCAAACAAAAGACGATCGAGGACAAAGTTGACAGGTTGCTCACAGCCAACTTCATTCGAAACGTGGCCTACTCAGAATGGCTGGCAAATATGGTAATGGTTAAAAAAGCAAGCGGGAAGGGGCGCATGTGCGTCGACTTCACCGATCTCAACAAGGCCTGTCCGAAAGACAACTATTCCCTCCCTCGGATAGATCAGCTCATCGACAGTTAGGCAGGCCACGAGCTACTCAGCTTTATGGACGCTTTCTCCGGCTACAACCAGATCCGTATGAATCTGGAAGATGAAGAGCTCACCGCATTCACAACGGACCGGGGGGTATACTGCTATAAGGTGATGCCCTTCGGCCTCAAAAACGCCGGGGCAATGTACCAACTCTTAATCAACATGATGTTTAAGCCTCAGATCGGCAGGAACATGGAAGTTTATGTCGAAGACATGCTCGTCAAATCGACCTCGTCAGATCAGCACACTAAAGATCTTGGCGAGACTTTCGACATCCTTCGCAAATACAAAATGAAGCTGAATCCCGCCAAATGTGTGTTCGGGGTCACTAGTGGAAAGTTCCTCGGATTCATGGTTACCCACAGAGGAATCGAGGCTAACCTGGAGAAAATCAGCATCGTACTCAACATGGCCGCGCCAAAGACCAACGTCGAAATCATGTGGCTCACGGGGAGGGTAGCCGCCTTGAGTCGTTTTATGTCAAGATCCGGGGAAAGTGCCTCCCATTCTATAAAGCCCTGAGGAAGATCCCAAGGTTCGAATGGTCGGAAGAGTATCAGATTGCTTTCGAACAATTGAAAACGCACCTGACGACTCCTCCACTGCTCACCCGGCCAGTTGAAGGAGACGATCTATCACTGTATCTGGCGGTGTCCGATCAAGCTGCAGGCTCGGTGCTCGTCCGAGAGGTCGAAGGATTCCAGAGGCCGGTCTACTATGTAAGCCACATCTTTAAGGACGCGGAAACAAGGTACCCGACCATAGAGAAGATTGTCTTGGCGCTTATAGTGGCCTCAAGGAAACTACGGCACTACTTCCAGGCACACACCATCCTCGTTCTCACCGAGCGCCCTTTAGGGGCTATTCTCGCCTCCCCTGAGTCTTCTGGTCATTTTGAGAAGTGGGGGTGGGAGTTGTCCCAATTCGACATCAAGTACCGCCCGAGGCAGGCTATCAAGGTACAGGTCTTGGCCGATTTTATCATCGAATGCACTATCCCTAACAAAGAGGCAGTGTCTGTGCCGGCCCCCGGATCTCAACCTTCGATCAAAGAGGGGCCCAACTCCATTCCAGACTGGGTCCTTTACGTCAACGGGTCATCAACCGAGGAAGGCTGTGGTGCCGGCCTCATCATTCATGGCCCGAACAAGGCAGAGATGGAATATTCCTTAAAGCTCGGGTTCAGAGCTTTAACCAACACTGCAGAGTACGAGGCTTTGCTCGCTGGACTACGAATCGCCTCCGGAGTGGGGCTGAAGACGATCCGAATCCGCAGCGACTCCGCCCTGATCATAGGCTAGGTGACCGGCCATTCCGAGGCACTGGAACCTCTGATGGTAAAATATTTCGCCGAGGTAAGAAGACTACGGAAGGACTTCCACGAAGTTCAAGTGGAGCAGATCCCCCGACACCTAAACGTCCAGGCCGACGTCCTGAGCAAGCTAGCTTCCTCCTACATAGCCAACAACAAAAGAAACATCCTCTTCGAGGTCTTGCCACGACCAAGCGTGGAGGATACAGCGACATCACTCCAAGTTTACACGGCCTGAGAAGAAGGCCGGGATTGGAGACAGCCCCTCGCGGAATTCCTGAAAGAGGGTACGCTCCCCGGAGATCGAAGGGACGCCCGCCGCCTCCGAGCCAAAGCCCGCCATTTCATCTGGAGCAGAGGGAACCTCTACAAGAAAACCTATACTCAACCCCTGCTTCGGTGTGTCGATCCCCGCGAAACCGACTACGTCCTTCGTGAGGTTCAGGAAGGGGTCGGCGGAGCGCATCAAGGGGGCCCGCACCTTAGACCAGAAGACACTCCTTCAAGGGTATTATTGGCCGACCATCTATCATGATGCTCAGAAACTCGTCAGAAAGTGCAAGAGCTGCCGACTCCATGACAGCATACCCTGCCTTCCGGCTACCGAGCTAACGGCCCTCACCTCCCCCTGGCCATTTACCCAGTGGGGAATAGACATGTTAGGCTAATTCCCTACAGGTATGGGTGGGTACAAATATATCCTCATTGCGGTGGACTACTTTACGAAGTGGATCGAGGCCGTCCCCATCAGAAAACCGGACGCCACCACGACCATCAAGTTCCTGCAGAACAACATAATATATCGGTTCGGGATCCCGAGGTGTCTCATCACCGACCATAGGACGAATTTCGATAACGAAAAAGTCAACGAATACCATATACTGACGAAGTTCGCCGCGGTCGCGCACCCCCAGTGCAACGGGCAAGATGAGGTCACTAACCGGGACGTCATTCGAGGTCTTCGAGCTCGCCTGGAGGGACGACAAGGCGGTTGGGTCGACGAGTTACCCCGGGTCTTATGGGCCTTGTGCACGTCGAAGAAGACCCCCACTGGAGAGACCCCCTTCAGCCTCTGCTACAACACCGTGGCGATGGTCCCTGCAGAGATCGGGATGCCTAGTTACAGGATCGAGCACTTCGACGACGAAGCAAACACATTGGCCCTCCAGACTAATTTGGACATCTTGTTAGAGAAGCGGGACCGGACACAGATCAGGGTTGCCTCCTACCAACAACAAACTGCCCGCTACTACAACGCACGAGTCAATCATCGCGCCTTCAAAACCAGAAATTTGGTCCTAAGGCAGAACGAGTTCGTTGATCAAGGCAAGTCGCACAAGTTTTCTCCGAAATGGGACGGCCCCTTCCTCGTCTTCGAAGTCTTGCCCGGCGGTGCCTATCGCTTACAAGATGCTGCGGGTCGCAAATTTCCACGGCCTTACAACGCCAAGAAGCTCAAGTTGTACTTTTGTAAGTTTCTTAATAATTAGAAGGAACTTCCCCTATGTGTTTCCCTCTTCCTTGGCTCAAAACTCACGGGTTTCGTTTCGCAAAAATATTCAAATGCACCCAGAAAACAGAAAGGAAACAGTAGAATATCGCAAAAAGGAGAACTTTATTTATCAAAAGGTATTGTGGACTCCTCAGCCTTACATAAAAATTGAAATTATAAAAGAGGGGGAACGGGGTCAAGGAAGCACTGCTGGTGATACTCTCTGGAGATCTCCGCCAGACGAGCCCTTCCCTCTTCAGCCTGCTCCCGCTAATGCTGCCCATGAACTCGGGATGCCACGGAAACGCCGGGCCCTCCATCTGCCGAGCCCTGGCTCGCGATCTGTCTCTTTTGGAAGCACTCCTAAATAAGGGCCAAAGATCGGTCGTGTCTGCTCTTCGAGATAAGGCCAAGCACGTAGATCGTACGCGTCTTGTCAAGCGTCTCATCCAGCAACTCTTCGGAGAGGGGGTTGTACAACCCCGGGGACCTCCTCCAGATTGCGTATATCAGCAATTGGAGGAGGGACGACCGGCGAGGAAGGAGGCGACCGATATGGTCCTCGATGCGCTGGACCACTCCTCGGTACCTCTCCTCAGAAACGGACTGGTCATATAGATAGATGTCATCGGGAGTAATGATCTCTTCGATCACATAGATACGCACGGCCATCTTGAAAAAGCAATGCTGAAAAGTTGGCATCTCCTTCTCTATTTATAGCCTCCACAGAATCCCCAAGAGCCCAAATTTGCGCGCGCATGGGCGTGAATCCTAGGATTCGTTCAATTCTTCCAATACTGTACTGCCACGTGGCAGGTATCCCGTGTTTCTCGGCGAATCGAAGTAGGAACGACGCAGATCTTGGAACGCCTCGCCTCACATATGCGTTTCTGCCGCATACCGCCCGCGATGATCACTCTTCTAGATATTCACACATCTAGGAAGGCCGGGCGAAACCGAGCAGCTTCCCTGCTCGTCCATCCTTAGCTGGTAGTTTACTACCCACCAACGTCAAGGATCGAAGCCCTCGTCAAGAAGCCACCGAGCAGCTTCCATGCTCGGTCCATCCTTGGCTAGTAGTTTACTACCCACCGACGCCAAGGATCGAAGCCCTCATCAAGAGGCCACAGAGCAGCTCCCCTGCTCAGTCCATCCTTGGATGGTAATTCACTACCCACCGACGCCATGGATCGAAGCCCTCGTCAAGAGGCCACCGAGCAGCTTCCCTGCTCGGTCCATCCTTGGCTGGTAGTTCACTACCCACCGACGCCATGGATCGAAGCCCTCGTCAAGAGGCCTCCGAGCAGCTTCCCTGCTCGGTCCATCCTTAGCGGGTAACTTCTTACCCATCTACACTAAGGATCGAAGCTCTTGTCAAGAGGCAACCGATCAGCTTCCCTGCTCGGTCCATCCTTGGCTGGTAGTTCACTACCCACCAATGCCAAGGATCGAAGCTCTCATCAAGAGGCCACCGAGCAGCCATCCTTAGCGAGTAACTTCTTACCCATCTACGCTAAGGATCGAAGCCCTCGTCAAGAGGCAACCGATCAGCTTCCCTGCTCGGTCCATCCTTGGCTGGTAGTTCACTACCCACCGACGCCAAGGATCGAAGCCCTCGTCAAGAGGCCACCGAGCAGCTTCCTTGCTTGGTCCATCCTTAGCGGGTAACTTCTTACCCATCTACGCTAAGGATCGAATCTTTCGTTAAGAGGCAACCGATCAGCTTCCCTGCTCGGTCCATCCTTAGCGGGTAACTTCTTACCCATCTAGGCTAAGGATCGAAGCCCCCGTCAAGAGGCAACCGATCAGCTTCCCTGCTCGGTCCATCCTTAGCTGGTAACTTCTTATCCATCTACGCTAAAGATCGAAGCCCTCATCAAAAGGAAACTGAGCAGCTTCCCTGCTTTGTCCATCCTTGGGTCATAGTTTATTACCCACCGATGCCAAGGATCGAAACCCTCATCAAGAGGCCACCGAGCAGCTTCCCTGCTCGGTCCATCCTTAGTGGGTAACTTCTTACCCATCTGTGCTAAGGATTTAAACCCTCACAAGAGGTCATCGAGTAGCTTCCCTGCTCGGTCTATCCTCAGTGGGTAACTCCCTACCCATCTGATCGGACTACGCCGACCTATCTTCAGAGAGATGGTCGCCAGTCCAACTCAAGGAAATGGGCGAGTCTATGCCTTTCTACTCGGAGGTACAACCGGCATACCTTCAACGTGCGATCGCCATCTTGACTTCGGGGCCATGCCGACCATACACTGGCCATTGTACACTTTGACAAATAATTGGGTTTAACTCGACGCGTGATCGCCAACTAAAGGATCTGTCCCTAACCTAGCGCTCATCAGGCAAGCAAAATGCAGACGTTATCACGAAATGGAAACATTGCAGTGAAATGGAAACATTGCCACAAAAAATTCTTCAAAAGGGCTTTATTTACAACTCGGGAACCTTTACAAAGGTACTGGGGGCTCTCCAGCCTTACAAAATCGCCCGAAGGCTTACAAAATTCCAAGACAAAAACAAAAAAATATACAAAAAAGAGGGTAGGGAGACTCAGGCCTAAGGGCCGGGAAGGACCTCGACGTGCTCCGCGGCCACCTCGGGAGCCAGGATGGCGTCTTGAGGGTCGGCGCCCAACGCAGGAGCTTCGGCACTAGGAGCCGGGGTGACCGTCTTCTCCCCAACGCCCCCACCAGGGGCCTTTCCCCCGGTGACGCTTCCGGTGGCATCCCCCCGCACCTCACTTTCGAGGGGGTACTCAAGCCGGAGCTTATCGTCGGGAAACTCCGGCATCAGCGTCTTGACGGAGTCGAGGGCATCATGCCAGACAAGGACCACGGCTTTGGCAAGGTCGGCGTAGAATTGATCCGACGTCTTGTAGCTCTCCACTGCCTTCGCAGCCCGGAGGTCAGCGCGCCTCATCCCTTCCTTCAGCGCTTCGTTCTCCCTCTTAAGGATGTCCCGTGTCTTCTTCAGAGTGGCGGTAAGCACCCTGGCATCCTCCAATTGGCCTCAACGGCCTTGTTGGACTCCATCATGGCTCGGATGGTCTCCCGGCAGTTGGCGTTCACCCCCTCCTCGGCAGCCACCCGGTCTTCGAGGGCAGCGATCCTCTCCCTCGCCTGACGCAGCTCCCGGCTCGGGCTCTCCTCCCGTGAGGAAGACTCACCCGCTTGCTGCAGCGCCGGGGCTATTTCCATGTGCTCCATGTTGGTGACGAGGGCACAGTGCTGGAGGACCTGAGGAAAACAAAAGGAGAGGTTAAAAGGGTATACGATCCTGCAAACCAAAAGGCTTAATGAAAACCCGAACGGGAGGGAGACACTAACCTGCACAGTCTTCTGAGCTATGGCCACGATTTGGGCCTTGAGGGTCCCCCAGGGGATTCTGCCCCTAGCCGACCGCTCCATCTCGGAGAGCAAGTTATCGATGACAGAAAGTCCCGAGAGCACCTCGTAGCGAAGATCCCCCTCCTGCGCGAAGATCGGGGAAGACGGGGCTCGGGAAACCGTCCTCTTGCGCTGCTTGAGGGGGGCCACGGTAGGGTCGGCCTCATCCGGTACCTCCAGGACCTAGGGTTCCTGCTTCCGAGCGTGTTTGTAGCTCTCCCCATGGCTGGTCTCCGGGGCCCGGGGAGTAGTGGAACGCCTAGCCGAAGCGGCCGTCGACGGGACCGGGCTCGCAGCGGGGCGAGACGGGCCGGTGCCTCCGGCCTTCCTCCCTTTCTTCTCGGCCATGGCAGCCCGGAATTTAGATCGGTCCATCGGTTTTGATAAGAAGAGAAAACACAAAGAGGGGGTTAGCAATGCCAGAAAGAATGGAAGAATACTCGAGTCTAAACAAGTTGCCCAAGCTCCTAACTTACCCGCAAACTGAGCGAGACTGAGCCCGGCTCAACTGAGGGCCTGCTCGGACAGCAACACATCGGCCTGATGTACGGGCTCCCACGTCGACACCGCCATCGCATCGGGATCGGACGACCGCCTCACCCGTGGGCAGTTGGCCCTGTGCCACTGGACAAGCACAGGCCAATCCTCACCCTCGGATGGCCCAAAAAACAAGAACTTCTCCTTCCATTCATGAATGGAAGAAGGTACTGCTACGACCCCCAACCCGGCCGCCCTTCCTCTGTGTTTTCTAAAAGAAACGCATCCCAGCTAGGCTCGTCCCGACAAGTACCGGGGTGATTTTTGTAGCAGAGGGAGGAAATGAGAAGGTTTGGACTGAAAGAGATCTCCTGCAGACTCAACGGACCAGGAACCCGAGAAGAATCTTCCACGAGTTCGGCACTAGCTGTCCCGGGGCTAATTGAAAGCAACGCAGCGCCGCACTCATCTCGGGGGAGAAGGGCAGACGCATTCCGGCCCAAAAGGCTTTCAAGTACAAGACAATCTCCTTACCCCGTACCTGGTATATCTTCTCTCCCTCCCCGACCAAGCGAAACGAGTAGCCGGGGGGAATGTGGAAGTGAGCCCGGATTGTGGTGAGCTCGTCCACATGCCTCAGGAAGGAAGACGCGTCATGGACACTCCTGATACGCGCTTTGGGGACCGTCCCCGCCGCACGACCCCGGGTGGTAGGACTAACCCTAGGTCCTTTGGGGGATTCCGACTCGGATGAGGAAGAGGAAGAAGTAGAGGAAGAAGCGGCAGAAGACTCCCTAAACTCTACCTCTACTACCTCAACAAACTCCCTAGAGGAAGACATCTAACCTGAGCAAAGGAAGGAGACGTCCGAGGGAAGAACGCAAAAAATTCCGACCTAAAGGGAAGAGCGCCGAGCTAACACAAACAGCGATGAGGAAATTATAGCGAAGTGTGGACCTTGGGGGGAGGTCCCATCTCTATTTATAACATTCGGCAAGCGCATCCAACGGCGCCGATCGATTCCCGCCAAAACAGACGCTTCGCGTCCGACGGCCACAACTTTCCACGTGTCTCAAGAGCATTGGACGCGTCCTTTCAAGCGCCAAGGATACCGGCGGCCCGTCACATCAGCCAACCAGCGCCGGACGCATGGCCTGGCGCCTCAACGCACATACGATCGAGTCGGCGCTTCCTCATTAATGCACGATCTCTTCTCTGATCCGCCGACGTCATCAAAAAATACGATTAACTGCCCCGGAATCCGCGCCGACGATATCTTCAAATAATAATTTAGCCCGGGTGGCCGATCAGACCACTCTTGACCCGACCTATAAATAGGCCGGGACGAGAGTGGGGGGCTAACGATGATGCTCAATACTGAGAACTCCCCAGATCACGATACGTGGCAGATGACGTGTCCCAAGGCTCATGAGAAAGGAGTAAGAACTGTACGTTGAAGGCGTGCCCCGGGCCTTCCTCCCAAGGATGTTCCCGACCCTCAGTGGCCTTCCAGACCACTCATATGCTCGTCTTACAAATAACCATTGGTTCACCTCCGAGCCCTCCTGCGCGCTGAGCTTCCTCAGCCCTCCCAGCTCGCCTCTGAGCTATCACAGAATCAAGCTTGCTCTGCCTCCCGCTCGTCTCCGAGCCTCCCGCCGAGCTCAGCTTCCTCGGTCTCATCGACCGACCCAGAGCGCAGATCATCGGCGTCCCGGACATGGCCCCGCGAATCTCGCCATACGCGAGATATCCGCCGCCCCACGATCCCGCGTCCTACGCCATCGTGTTCCTCCGTTAATGGGCGTATCTCGCCATTAATGGAGGATCCCGCCATTCGCGCAGGCGCGCGGCTCCAAGGGAGTAACGGCCGACGTAAATCTCGCGTCCGCCAGCCCATGGCTGCCACTATATAAACCCGCTCTCAGACGACTCAGGTAAGGCAATTATTATCCAATATGTCGCTACTCTACCAAAATATCTCGACTAACTTGATCGTCGGAGGGTCCACGGTGGTACAACCACTTCGGGACTTCCTTGCAGGTAGTTTGGTTTCATTCCAAATCAAGCCCACTGAGATCCACACGTATCAGGAGGCAACCCTTCAATCCAATCTCAGCCATCCATCAACGCTCGCTACAGATCAACGGAAGACAATATCTGAAGAAGATCCAGACCTCCATCAGCATCTCTTATTATTTCTCATGTGGGACTATTCTAACATCGATGTCCAATTTAAGAGGTATATAAAGAGGGTTTTATGTCATAAGTATCGAGATTGTCCTTTTGTTTTAGGTAAAGAGACTGCTAAACTCTATATACAAACTCTGCCCAAACCCAACAGATTCCCAATATTAAATGTGGAAATACTTCTCATTCCGACTATTTTCAATTTTCAACGGAAAAACCAGGTTTTAGCAAATTTTAAATTTAGCCATTCGAGAAAAGTTTTATATATAACTATTCAAATATCATCATAACAAGAAAAAACACAAAACATTGCAAAATTTTCAAAAGATTCATTTAAATACACCACAGTACAAATATAACACATTATATTGTTAATTCAAAATCTATCCACCATTATGCTGAAAATGAAAGAAAAAAGCTTGTAATATTTTTACTTCTTAGTAGAAAATGACAGGTCCAAGGCTTCAAGCCAGGCATAACTTATAATTTTTAAGTACCAAATTAATTATATATAACCGGCCTTTTGAAACATATCATCCTTTTGGTACTTAAAATAAATTTATCAAGTTGTTACCAATGGATAATTTAGGCATAACTTATAATTTTTAAGTACCAAATTAATTATATATAACCGACCTTTTGAAACATATCATCCTTTTGGTACTTAAAATAAAATTAATCAAGTTGTTATCAATGGATGATTTAGGCATAACTGATAATTTTTAAGTACCAAATTAATTATATATAACCGACCTTTTGAAACATGTCTTCCTTTTGGTACTTAAAATAAAATTAATCAAGTTGTTATCAATGGATAATTTACCATGCTCTATTAGTACGTCCACGTCACAACAAACATAGCAAAATACGCCCTTGTCTAAACTCTATTGGCTAAATTTCACTAAACCCCTCCTGTAATTTGACGTTGTATAACATAACCTTCTACGTCTTGAAATGATAACAAGATAACCCCTCATGTTTTTCTAAGCCGTTAAACCTCCTAAAACCGTTAGTAAAAACAATTGAAAAGATATATAGATAAATTATATATCCTGAAATTATATGGAAAGATGCAAGCTTTTATAGCTAATTCTTTTCGTTCTTCTCCATCGATAGCGTTTTTTGGGTTTAGATTTGATTGATGGAATCTCAAATATTCGTAACTCCATTCGGTTATAAATGATACAAAATAATGCTTTTTTTTCCTATTAGATTAAAAACGAAACAATGATCTATTCCAATTCCATCATATATTTTTGCCAATGTGACAATTATTTTTTTCTTTAAATATTCAATCGATCTTCTTACTTCTTTTTTTAAAATATTAATCTCAAATACATCTAATTTAAAACCTCTTAGGCTTTTTGAAATGATCATGTTGACCAGAGCTAGGGTAAAGAGATAGAGAGAAAAAAGAAGAAGATGAATAGAGAGAAGATACAGAGAAAATAAAACGTGAGATGAAGAAAAGATATAAGTACTATTTTACTAACACTGTTAGGGTGATATAGGGAGGTTTTATGCGTCATTTCCCATCACAAATTTGAACATGTATATATTAAGAGAATAATGGAGAAAAGAGGCCACAGAAGGGGATTCCCTTCTATGGCGTCGAAAAAATACAACCCCCATAGATTTTTCTGACGATCGGCATCCACCATCTTCATCGTCATCATCTAAGATGTGGGTAAACCAAATTTCATGTGATTCCACAACCTTTTCACCGTTGATTTAGCAATGTCAAAAGTTCTATTGTCGGTAAACCGTTAATTTTGAACCCACTAAATCAACGGTGAAAAGGTTGTGGAATCACATGAAATTTGGTGTACCCACATCTTAGATGATGACGATGAAGATGGTGAGTGCCGATCGTCGGGAAAAACTATGGAGGGGGTATTTTTTCGACATCATAGGAGGGAATCCCTCCTATGGCCTCTTCTCTCCATTAATCTCATATATTAATGTATTTATTTTAAGAGTAAAGGGTACTTTTATAACATAATTTTTTGCCATTTTACAATGTAGATCATGAAAGCTATATTAATTATATTAAAATTCCAATCTTTCTCATAAGTTGTTACTGAAATATCATCTGTTATTTATCCTCTTGCAAAACGTAATTGCAGCAGTCATATGTTCAAATAGCGAAGTGATTAAGCTTTGAATACTCTTTTAATTTGTTTTCTTTTGCTACCAAGCTCGTTTGTGACAGAGGACAAAGTGACATAAATCAAATGGTTATCTTTTTTTCTTTTTCTTTTTCTTTTTCATAGTTGATCCATTAATCAAAAAAGAAAATTTTGAGTGCATGGAAGTTGTGGTTCGATAAAATCAACTCAATAATTAAAGATCTGATGGAGGTCCGGAACTCATTCAGATGTTGTTCTCCGTCGATCTGTCGCGAGCATCGATGAACGGCTGAGATTGGATTTAAGGGATGCCTCCTTGAGCGTGTGGATCTCAGTGGGCTTGATTTGGAGTGAAGCCGGGCTACCTGCAAAGAAGTCCCGGGATGATTGTACCACTGTGAACCCTCCGACGATCAAGTTAGCCGAGACATTTGAGCAAAGTAGCGGCCTGTTGGAATAAAACTGCCATACCTGAGTCGTCTGAGAGAGGGGTTTTATAGCGGTCGCCATGAGCTAGCTAACGCGAGATCTTCGCCCGCCGTTACGCCCCTGACGTTACGCCCGCGTGAATGACGGGATCCCTCATTAATGACGAGATACACTCGTTAATGGGGGGATGCAACGTCATGGAACGCGGGATCGTGGGGCGGCGGATATCTCGCATCTGGCGAGATCCGCGGAGCCATCGCAGAGGTGCCTATGATTTGCGTTCTAAGTCGCTCGGTAGAACCAGGGAGGCCTAGCTCGGTGAGAGGCCTAAAAGAGGGCAGGAGGCTGAGCTAGTTCGGTTCTGTAATAGCTCGGAGGCGAAGGGCCGAGGAGCTCGGCGTGTAGGAGGGCTCGGAGGCGAACCAATGGTTATTTACATGGCGAGCACAGGAATGTTCAGAAATTCCTCGGAGGTCGGGTCCAGATAGCGGGACGATAGCCCGGAGGACGCCTCCAATGTGTGGTGCTTGCCCCGTTTCCCTGAGCCTCGGGACACGTCATTTGCCACGTGTCATGATCTGGGGAGTTCCTACTTATGAGCATCATCATTAGCCCCCCAACTTTCGTCCCGACCTATTTATGGGTCGGGTCGAGAGTGGTCTGATCAGTCCCCTGGGCTCAGCTCGTAGTCAGCGCGGATTTCCGAGGCGGTTAGGCGTATCCTCGATAACGTCAGCGGATCAGAGAGGAAATCGTGCATTAAAGAGGGAGCGCCGATTCGCTCGTACGTTCGTTAAGGCGTAGGCCACGTATCCAATGCCGATTGGCGGACGTGACGGGTCGTCGCTGTCTTCTGCGTCCAAAGGGACGTTTCCAATGGTTGTGCGACACATGGAGCGTCGACGGCTAGCGAGCGCGAAGCATCGTTTTGGCGGGAAACAATCTGAGTCGTTGGATGCATTGCCAAAGTACTATAAATAGGGGTAGGATCCCCCCAGGATCCACACTTTCGCCATTATTTCCATATTGCTGCGAGAGATAGCTTGGCGCTCTTTCCTTTAGATCGGATCTCTCGCGCTCTTTCCTCGGAGGACTCCTTCTTTGAATCAGGTTAGATGTCTCCCTCTGAGGAGTCTGTTGAGATAGTTAGGGTAGAGTTTAGGGAGTCTTCTTCTACTTCCTCCTCTGCCCCATCCAAGTCTGTTTCCCCTTATAGAGTTAAGGCTACCCGCGCCGCTCGTCGCCAGACGACGGTAAGGGTCCCCAAAGCACGCATCAGGAACACTCGCGATGTGCCCTCCCTCCTAAGGAATGTGGACGAGCTTACCATGATCCGGACTCGTTTCCACATTCCCCCTAACTATTCGCTTCGTTCGGCTAGGGAAGAAGAGAAGGCGGATCAGGTGCAGGGCAAGAAGATTTCCTTGTACCTGGATGCATTCGGGGATGGAATGCATCTGCCTTTTCCCCCCGAAGTATGCGGGGTGTTACGTTGCTTCCAACTTTCCCCAAGACAGCTAGTGCCGAACTCATGGAGAATTCTCTTCGGGTTCCTCGTCCGGTTGAGACTTGAGGAAATCCCCTTCAGCTTAACCCTTCTCCTTTCCTTCCTTTGTTATAAAAATCATTCCGGCACCCGTAAAGACGAGCCGAGCTGGGTGTACATTTCCTTCAAAAAACGCAAAGGAAGGGCAGCCGGGTCAAGGGTAGTAGTAGCTCTTTCTTCCATTCATGAATGGAAGGAGAAGTTCGTATTCGTTGAGCCACCCGAGAGCGAGGATTGGCCTGTGCCTGTACAGTGGCACATGGCTGACTGCCCGTGGGTGAAGCGATCGTCCTCTCCCGAGTCGAGGGTGGTGTCCATGTGGGATCCGATCCAACAGGCCGACATTTTGCTGTCCGAGCAGGCCCTTAGCTGGACCGGGATCAGCCCCGCTCGATTCGTGGGTAAGTTAGGAGCTCGGACGATATGTCTAGACTTGAATATTTTTCTTTTGCTCTTTCCCGTGTTACTAACTCCCTTTGTGTATTTTCCTCTTTGCAGAGCAAATGGACCGATCTAAATTCCTGACTGCCATAGCCGCAAAGAAGGGGAGGAAGACCGGGGGCGCTAGCTCGTCCCGCACCGATTCGAGCCCGGCCCCGAAGGAAGCCACACCGGCTAGGCCTTCCACCATGCCCCGAGCTTAGGAAACCAGCCGTGGGGAGAGCCATAATCACGCTCGGGAACCGGAGCCCCGGGCGAGGGAGGTGGAGGATGAGGCGGACCCCACCCGAGGTCCCCCTCAAGAGGTACAAGAGGACGGTATCTCGATCTCCTTCCTCCCCGATCTTCGTGCAGGAATGGAACGTCTGTTTCAAGCTACCCTCGGGGCTTTCTGTTGTCGATAGCTTGCTTTCGAAGATGGAACGATCGGCCGGGGGCAAAATTCCCCGGGGGGCCTAAAGGCCCAAATTGCTGCCATTGCTCAGGAGGCTGTACAGGTCAGTATTTTCTTTCCGTTGAGGTTTTCGTCAAGCATTTTTTCTCGAATTGGATGCTTTTTAACCCCTTCCTTTACTTTCCTCAGCTCCTCCAGCACTGTGCCCTCATCGCCAACATGGAGCACGAGGGGATTGCCCCAGCGATGCAGAAGGCGGGTGAGTCTTCCTCACGAGAGGAGGATCTGCGGCAGTATTTGTAGCAGGCGAAGGAGAAGATTGCCACCCTCGAAACCCGGGTGGCCTCTGAGGAGGTGACGAACTCCAATGCAAGGAGTCCATTCGCCTTCTGAAGGAATCCAACAAGGCCATCCAGGCTAAGTTGGAAGAGGCTAAGATTTTAAATGCCACGATGAAGAAGTCGCAGGACACCTGTAAGAGGGAAACCAAGGCGGGGAAGGAGGCGGTGAAGCTCGCCGACCTCCGGGCTGTAAAGTCGGTGGATAGGTACAAGACGTCGGAACAGTTCTACGCCGACCTTGCCGACGCCTCGGCCATTGTTTGGCACCAGGCCCTCGACACTGTTAAGGCGTTGATGCCGGGGTTTTCCGATGGCAGGCTTCGGCACGAGTACCCCCTCTCCGAGGATGAGCCGCCGAGGGAGGCCGCCTGGAGTGCCGCCGGAGGAGAGGCCGCCGGTGGGAGTGCTGGAGATAAGGCTCCCGATGGGAGCGCCGACCTAAAGGCAGTCACCCCGGCTCCCAGCGCCGAAGCTCCAGGTGGGAGCGCTGACCCTAAAGCCATCACCCCGGCTCCCGACACCGATGCAGAGCAGGTCGAGATCCTCCCCGGTCCCAAGGCCTGAGCCTTCCTGCCTTCTTCTTTTTTCTCTTTTTTTTTGAATTTTGTAAGCCTTCGAGCAATTTTTGTAAGGCTGAAGAGCCCATAGTACCTTGTAAAGACTTTCAGATCGTGAATGAAGCTGTTTTAATTTTTATTCGTTGCAATGTTTTCTTATGCTCGTTAACGTGAGCTTGTCAGTGTTTTCCTCATCCCAAGAGTCAAGCCGTAGGTCGATGACCAGTCTCTTAGATGTTGATTGCCCGTCGAGTGTAAGCCAGTTAATCGCTAAGTGCAAGAAGGTCGGTCCCCTCCCGCCCCCGGAGTCAAGGTGGCGATCGTTTGCTTAGAATACATCGGGAGATTCTTCAGTGTATGTAGGCCGAGATTCGCCCACCCCTTTGAGTCGGACCGGCGACCACTTGTGTTTACGTAGGTTAAACAATAGCCAACTTAGAATTGGTCGGTGTTTGCCGAGTATTGAAGTTGCTCAGCGACTTCTGGATGAGGGCTTCGATCCTTAGCGTAAATGGGTAGAAAGTTACCCGCTAAGGATTGGCCGAGTAGGGAAGCTGCTCGGTGGCCTCTTGATTGGGGCTCCAATCCTTGGCGTCGGCGGGTAGAAGACTACCAGCCAGGGACAGACCGAGTAGGGAAGCTTCTCGGTGGCCTCTTGATAAGGGCTTCAATCCTTAGCGTAGATGGGTAGGAAGTTACCCGCTAAGGATTGACCGAGCAAGGAAGCTGCCCGGTGGACTCTTGATGAGGGCTTCGATCCTTGGCATGGATCGGTAAGAGCTACCCGCCAGGGATTGACTGAGCAGGGAAGCTGCTCAGTGGCCTCTCGACGAGGGCTTTCGATCCTTGGCGTGGATGGGTAGGAGCTACCCGCCAGGGATTGACCGAGCAGGGAAGCTGCTCGGTGGCCTCTTGATGAAGGCTTCGATCCTTGGCGTGGATGGGTAGGAGCTACCCGCCAGGGATTGACCAAGCAGGGAAGCTGCTTGGTGGCCTCTTGGCGAGGGCTTTCGATCCTTAGCGTGGATAGGTAGGAGCTACCCCGTAGGGTTCCTAGGCACTCTCAAGAGGTCTCACAAGGCATCAACCATGCCAATTGAAATTTTACAAGTGCCTACAAACCCTAATACGGATCGTTAACTAGATATATAGGCGATGCAAGCAAGTAAACGGAAATTTAGCTAAAGGGAAGGGGCTACAACCTTTGTAGATCCGGTTCTCCACCTCCATGGCTCCGCGATGATGTCTCCTCGCTGTACAAATCGGATCTTGGGCTCTAGCGTCGGCTTCATCGGAGAAAAAGCGGGCTAGGTCATCGACGACGATGCCGAAGATGATCTACGTCGAGGCATCGCTAGATCAAGCTCCAACTTCACCAAGTCATGAAACTTGTGAAGAAAACACACTCTACTACTTGGCAAGAGGTAGAGGATGAAGAAATAGGAAGTGGGTTCACTTTAGAATTGTATCTCTCACTCATTTCATCAAGTCACCATTGATGAAGTGAAGCTTTCTTCATTGAAGAAGATGATGAAGAAGAAGAAAGAATATCATAAGTATTATTCAAAATGAATAATAAAATGAATACTTATCATATCCTAACCTTGGTTAGGTGTAGAGAATAGACTAGGGTTAAATGGAGTGGTTAGGGTTAAGCATGAGACAAAATGGTCACTTTGGTCAAATGTTCAAGAAGCTTCAACTAGAAAACAAATTAAGCCACCATTTTCCCTTTATGCTTATCATTTTCAAAATGAATAACTAAATAAGATAAATCAAAAAGAAAACAAAACCCTAACCATTCATATAACCATGGTTTAGTCTTTACACAAACCCAAGTAAGCATGCATCATCAAACATGATACAAACTTGTGTACAAAAGTATATCACATATACAATGTGCACAAACCAAGTGAGAAAATCCATTTAAAGTGAACCAATACTAGTTAGTGCAAAGTAATATATCAAATATATAATTATGCATTAAATTATTAAATCAACACTTGATTCAATGATCCGGTCATGTCGCACATAACCGACTAGTATTCAATGTATCGGCTTATCGAATCAATACTTGATTCGATAACTAGGTTATATCGCATACAACCAATCGATACATTCATCGCGAGAATAGAATACGGTATCACATACACGCATTATTCTCGGTCCCGCACATATCTCATATGCGCTCCTATTTCGTTTCGCTTGAGCCAGGAAACCTCTGTGTAGGACTCTAAAGACTCGTCAATACGCCGGCAGTAGATGATGATCATATCAAACACCCACAAGCCGCAAGCGGTCTGCTAAACGTAACGGCCACCCGGGTATTGAGCGATCAGAAGATCGACGAGCAATCCCGCTCACACTCCAGTGAATCCAACCAGTAACACTTACCGTACAGTCCGGTCTGATCGTCTGATATGTCGCATATCTTGCCTAGGGGTGGTAAACGTCAGACCCTAATAGCTCGATAAGTCGTGTCGATATGAGGTCTATAACAATTCGAGAAACTACTGGTAACACTTACCAGTAAATCTCAGCAACCCTGGCCAGGGATTTCCTGTTATATCCAATCGAACACAGCGCAACATCTACTCCCTATACCGGGAGAGACGAATCCCCTCCTATCGCTCATTGCCTCCATGTGACTCGGGACTGTACCCAAAAGCCACCGTTTTGCACGCCCTCTTGGACGTGGTAAAATGGAAATCAAAGCACAGTGGGAACCACACAAGACTCTATGACGATCTCGGGTCAACAGACTACTCTGTACCAGTGTCACCAGAGAACTGCCATCTGACGTAAGGTATAATACCATCTGGGAGTTCTCGGCGAGTCCGTCCAGTGTACCCAGTCTCTACTGAGCACCCGTATATCATCTCTGATGTCAAACACCAATGGATATGGGATCATCCATCGCCCATCTGTATGGGTCGAGAAGGTATACGCTAGTCTACTCTGGTATATCGATGCCCCGTCTCGATACACCTACGACTAGGGACTTTGAAGTATGTACTTATGGACTACCTTGTCCCCACTAGTATGATCCGCATCATAGTCCAGGTAGTCAAGTACACATCCTAAGGGTTTTACCAACATGTAACAGAGAGACAATCAGTATACACGTTAAGGTAAAGAGCAACCAGATAGCATACTATCATGTCGAGCAAGAAAGTCCTCCCTATATATGTCCAAGCATCCACTACAATATACATCCTATGTACAGTAATGGCCTCTAGGGCATACATATAACTAACATACCCGCCATGAATGTTAGTGTATATGGCCTAGAGACCATTACTGTATCATACTAGTTTGTATATTACTTAATAGAAGTTTAGGATATTCATAGTTGTATAGACAGTCTTGCTCAAAATGGTAGTATGCTACTTGGTTTGTTTCTAATTTAATATGTGCTTGTGTTTCTTTTAGCATATCGATTATACATATTAGTGGAGCCCTTAGGATCTTTGCTTGATTACCAGCGTTGTGATGACAGTCACACTAGTGGGGGCTGGGTAATCTACAAGCACATCGTTATGCAGGTCCCTAGTCGTAAGATTATCGAGACATGGCATCGATACTCCGGAGTAGACTAGTGTATACGCTTCTCGTCCCAGCAGGGGAGATGGTCTGTCCCACAGCCATTAGTACGTCGTACTGGAGATAGTATGCGGGTGCTCGTTAGGTTACGAGTACACTGGACAGGACTCGTCGGGAACTGCTGGTTGGTACTATATCTATCGTCATATAGCAGTTCCCAGGTGACATGAGTACAGCTTAGTCCGTCGACTTGACACTGCTACTTCGCCTCGAGTGTGTTCCCACTGTACTTTGATTGCTACCCTACCACGGCTCAAAGGATTCGTGCAAACAGGTAGTAGTTGGGAGCAGTCCCGAAGCACTTGGAGGCAGTAGCGGTTAGACAGGATTCGTCTCTTCCGGTATTGGGGGGTTGATATCGCGCTGTGTCTAGGAGAGCCATTACACAAAATCCCTGGCCAGGGAAAGCGAGATTTACTGGTAGTGTTTCCAGTAGTTTCTCAGGGTGTTCTGGGCTACACTCTAGCATGACTTGTACCGCTATTAGGGGTCTGACGTTTATCGCCCCCTAGGCCCGACATGCGATACTCTTAGACGAATAGACCGGACTGTACGGAGATTGTCACATTCAGGCTCAGTATGAGTTTGGATAGGTTTACCTCATCGGCCTTCTTATCGACATCTACCTGGGGACCACTACGTACAGCTAGTACCACTTGTGTCCTATGGTTAAACCCACTGCCAGCGTAGTGTCGAGTCTTTAGAGTCCCACACAGAGAGTTTTCCTGCACTGGGCAAAAGGTGTAGAGGCCGTATGGTTTTACGGCAGGGCTACGATCACTTACGTGCACTTGTGCGCATATGATGTTCGGGCGGACAATACTAGTGGGCTTTGGTTTAAGCCGGATCCTAGTATTGTATAGATGGATTAGTTTTGTCTTCTAGTATTCATGTTCTACGGAATGCGAATGCAGGTGTGTATGCACGGATGTGAGGAATGAAGAAGGAGATGCCTCATTAGGGTTTTGACCATTGACTTGATTAAAACCATTATGAGGTGGAGGAAATTGTTTACTAATCCTTTTATTATGATAATTGTGTCATGGCTAATTGGGTTTGACCATTTGACCTTGTTGACTTTTGTTGACTTAGATATTTTGTTAAGCACTAGATATTTTGGCTTAGCATTTATTATGACATGATAATGGTCAAATCAACTTAGCCATCACAAATATTATGATAAAAGATTAGTTTTCTTTTTTGCTTATGGCTCATTATCTCATTTGCATTCTCTCTCTTCACTTGAGCTCTCAAGTTTTGCTCTTCTTCTTCTTCCTCACTAGAATTCCCAAAAGGTCTCATGTGTTGAGCAAGTTGGGGTTCAAATAGACAAACAAATCCACCATCATATTCTACATCACCTAGGACATCAAGAGTAGCATACTTGTTGCCTAGTTACCTCGGTTCTTGAGGTGGAGCTCAGACTATAGACTCTCGGGTGGATCATCTTCGACTCAGGGAGGCCGTTGAAGAAGCCACGATCCGGACCGACCCATGGAGCCTACGGAGACGAGAGGATAGCAGAGAAGACCCGAAGGACTAGTAGCATGAGGTATAATCTCCTTGCATAGTAGATAGAATCTCTTGTAGTTTGTTAGCAATGGTTTGGCAAAGATCCTTTAACTTAGTCTATATTGCCTTTGTAAGAAAATTTTGATTTTTACCTGTTCCGCCTCCCCGCTAGCTTGCGGGGTGAGCGACATAGACTTACAGTGGTATCAGAGCCAGGCTAAACCATTACTAACATGTTAGCAAAGTGTTAGAAATCCGATCACCGGAAAAATCGCAAAACACGAACTAAAAATGCACTTTTCTGTCGTTTTTAAAAACTGATCCAAAATTTTTTTCAGGGACCTTAAAAATACGTGCAGGTTTTTTTAGGGACACCCAAGAAAAACGAGATCATGAATCGGTCAGACCGCCACGGAAGCGTGGCGAAACCAAGCGTTTCGCCGCGGATCCGCGGCCGAGTTGACTCCGAGTCAACTCGTTTTTCCTGCAGTGTATCCAGCTTGGTGTTTTGTGATTTTTCTGTTATTTTATTTCTACCCAGATTTTATAAGTACTGTGTTGTACTTGGAGTAGTTTCAAATCTGGTAATCGATGGAAATTCTAAGTACTTTAGCTAATCGGATCCTCTGTGATATGATATATGTACTGAACGTCTACTAATCGCTATACGTAGATTAGTGGGAGTTGTGCATATCTGTGATCTGTGATATTGGATTGTGTATATGAACTTGTTGGATCGTCGTGATGAATAGCCGGGATGTGAGATGGGGGTTTTCAATTTTCATTCAATGTAAAATTTGTAATTTGATGTAATATTATTTTATGGTCGCACATCCGGGTTGAGGTTGTAGCCATCATTGTATATTATTTCTTTTACTGTTTTTGCTCCTAGGATAGACCCAAGGTAGGATGCACAAACTACCGGGTACTTTGAAGTGCTAAGTGGCCTACTCACGTTGTTGAGTGAGACTGCGACACTTCGGGTATTTGGCGGGTAGTTTTCCACATCCATAGGGGTCTAGGGTGGGGTTTGGCTATTCATCGCAACTATGTAATCCGCCTTTCGTTGCAGGCTCGAGCGAAACGCGGATTCCTAGCATATCCAATGTGTTCATCTGTGATCTGGAATGACTATCATTGCATCTGACGAATGTATATATCTATATATGATATCTAGTAGGCGTTGCTTATGTTTTGCATCCGCACTAGTCCAGCCCCCGCTCTGTCGTTAGTTAAGTAACCTAACGGGTGATGACGGGGCCTCGTGGCGAATGTGGATAGCAAAAGTGTACGTTATATTTTTGTTGTTTTCTATAATGGTAGGATTAATTGATGGGACGCATTATATTAATGCAAAGAAAACAAACCAAAGCTGAATTATTGGAACAATTTCAAAACCACTCGGTTTTTACAAAACAGCAAAACTTTTAAAATGCGGAGCTTAAACTACTCTTTTTAAAAGCTATCAGGTTCCTTCGATTATATCAAGTTCACTACGTTCACGGTTTCGCCAAAACCATTCGTAGCCCTCCGTCATTTCATATGAATATTCAATAGTATTCAAGCTATGTTTGTTGGCCTTAGTCAAGGCATAGTGATTGGTAGCTGCTGGGTATTCATATGTTGCATAGATAGATGCGTTGGTTTGGGACAGTCGTATTGCTTTGTTGGCCTTAGTCAAGGGTATATACGGGTGGCTTCAAATTAACCTGGACAATGACGGGTAGAACTTGACATGTGACTTATGATTTGTTGGCCTTAGTCAAGATCATAAGAGCATGGGGCAAAAATCCACATCGGGAGTTTCTAAGGAAATTGAAACTTGCTAGTGGTGCATACCATTTGGAATTTGATGATGTTGGTAGGATTCCTTCAGCATTATCACACAATGATATTTGGATCCCGATCCTACTGTGAGTATCCGCTACTCCTCGAGATATTTCTTCACTTAACGATCAATACTATAAACCAAGTAGGTGTCTAGAAAAGTGTTAGCGGGGCTACGCCTCCAGGGAAAAGTGGTTATTTAATTAAGGAACTTCGCGAAAGTATCGTAAAACCTCCCTCGAAGTACCGACACTAGCCTGGCTGAACGGTTAAGCAAATATTGTACGGTGAGATTAATCCTGACTAATTCTTCTTTTATGGTTTGAGGAAGGATTCGAGAAACAGTGGGAGCCATCCTGTTTAGATAAATTAAAAACCAATCTAAACTTGCAAGAGCATCATGCTACGTGTTTTCTTCTCTCTCTCTCTCAATTGCAGCGACCCAGTGACCAGACATAGGTTACATCTAGATAATAAAATGACTGAATCTAACTGTAATGACTGGCAAAGGTCTGTCCAGATGTCCATTACCCGTGACAAGCCGGGACACCTCTTCACTAATAAAACCCATGCCGTCTCAGGTCCAGTTTCCACCGTCATGGATATTGATATCCATAAGACATCGGAAAGGGATTGTGCGAATGCCAAGTGCCCCGTGTTGACCTTGTTGATGGTGCAAGCCAGAGGCAGTACGAGAAGATGGACTTAGCTTCCATCTTCCTCCATAACAAAGATTTATATAGAGAGAAATCTCGTATCACAAGATATGAGACCTCGAAGGAATTGCTTCAAGCGAGATTAGCTGTCGGGTCATCTGTAGGGGACAACGTCCTTGCAGTGACTAGCTGTATTGATCAGCTCACGGACCTGAAGACCATGTTGGGAAACAAGTCATATGCTGCTTTGTTTCTACAGTCCCTACCCTCTACTTGCACCCTGAAGGAAACCAGGGAGGTAGAAGGAAAAAGAAGGGCAAAAGTTTCGGGGCAAGATATAGGGAAGGAGGGACGTCCCTATTGTTACGGGAAAGGACATTGGCAGAGGGATTGCAGGGCTTTGAAAGCCAGTAGCCAGGATTCGAAGCATGTTATGGCTTCGGCTTCGGGTGTGTTTGTAATAGAAAACTGTATGTCAATTAACTCTACTTCCTAGGTACTAGATACCGGATCGGGATCTCATATCTGTAATTCATTACAGGCTTTGAGAAACCGTAGAGTTATCGGGTTAGGTGATATGACTCTCAAGATTGCTAACGGAATGAGTGTGGACGCTGAATCCGTAGGGGAATATCACCTTGGATTGATAAGTGGGCAGATATTGATTCTATGTGACTGTTTGTATGTGCCTAGTCTAGCTTGTAATATCATATCTGTATCCTTACTTTCTATGGAAGGATATGATTTTACATTTGTAAAAGATGTGGTCCACATCCACCTAAATCAAGTTCTGATTAGGTCAGGTACATTAGAAAACGGTATATACGTACTAAATCAAGCTCAGGTTTTCAGTGTCCAGAACACACTTAAAAGAAAGTCTCCGGAAACAAATCAGGCGTTCTTATGGTATTGTAGACTGGGTCACATCAATGAAACACGATTGATGAAGTTACATAGAGAAGGATATTTGAATCCGTTCGAATATCAATCTTATGCTACTAGTCAATCTTGTCTCATGGGAAAGATGACAAAGACTCCGTTCACTGGACACGGAGTAAGAGCAAGCGAGCTCTTGGGACTCATACACAGTGATGTGTGTGGTCTAATGTCTACATGCGCGAGGTGGTTATTTCTATTTCATTACTTTTATGGATGATTTCTCTAGGTATGGACATGTCTTCTTGATGAAGCATAAATCCGAGGCTTTTGAGAAATTCTGGGAATACAAGAATGAAGTGGAAAAACAAATAGGCAAAAGTATCAAGACACTGAGATCTGATCGAGATGGTGAATACTTAAGTGCCGAGTTCCTGGGATACTTAAAAGAGAATGGTATTCTCTCTCAGCTTACTCCTTCATACACACCACAACACAACGGTGTATCGGAAAGGTGGAATTGAACTCTATTGGATATGGTTCGTTCCATGATGAGGAAGGCTGAGTTACCGCGATCCTTCTGGAGTTATGCACTAGAATCAGCTGCATATCTTTTGAACCAGGTTCCTACTGAGTCAGTGCCTACCACACTATATCAGATGTGGAGTGGAAAGAAACCCTGTCTTAAACATTTTAAGACTTGGGGATGTCCAGCTTTTGTTAAAAAGCAGCATGCGGACAAGCTCGAGGCACGCTCAGTACAGTGTAGGTTTGTGGGATACCCAAAGAACTCCAAGGGGTATCTTTTCTATTACGCAGAGGAGCAAAAGGTCTTTGTTTCTCGTCATGCCCGCTTCTTGGAAACTGAATTTTTAGAAAGTCAGATAAGTGGGAGCGCAATAGAACTGGAAGAAATTCCAGAACCATAAGCTATTACTGAAAGCTTGGTAGAACCAGAGGTTTCAGAAGAACCGGACATCCCAGCGCCACTCTGCAGGAGTAGTAGGCAGTCTCATCCGCCCAAGAGATACTATGGTTTTCTCATAGACGGGGATTGAGAGGATTGCATCATTGACAATGATGAGCCTACTAGCTTCCAGCAAGCCATTCAGAGCGGTGACTCGGAAAAATGGCTGGATGCAATGCGGGCCGAAATGGAGTCTATGTACACCAACAAAGTTTGGACTTTAGACATTGCTCCAGAAGGGGTAAAACCCGTAGGCTGCAAATGGATCTTCAGAAAGAAGATTGGTATAGATGGGCAGGTTGAAACCTATAAAGCTAAACTTGTTGCACAGGGTTTTCGTCAAAGACCTGGTTTGGACTATGACGAAACCTTTTCTCCAGTGGCTATGCTCAAATCCATTCGGATCCTTCTTGCCATTGCTGCCTTCCACGATTATGAGATCTGGCAGATGGACGTAAAGACAGCTTTTCTAAATGGAAATTAGAAAAGTACGTCTATATGGATGAGCCGGAGGGTTTCATTTAGAGTGGGAGCAGCGGTAAAGTGTGCAAGTTGCTTAAGTCCATTTATGGACTAGAGCAGGCATCGCGGAGTTGGAACATCTGCTTTGATGATACTGTCAAAGAATTCGACTTTATTAAAAATCCAAATGAACCATGCATTTACAGTAAGATTGTAGGGAGAACTGTGGTATTTCTCATCTTGTACGTGGATGACATTCTCCTAATAGAAAATGACATTCCTATGCTACAGTCAATCAAAGGATTCTTGTCACAGAGGTTCTCCATGAAGGACCTAGGTGATGCCTCCTACATTCTGGGGATCCAGATCTATCGTGATAGATCTAAGAGGATGTTGGGACTTTCGCAGTCCAGGTACATCGACACCATACTGAAACGATTCAGTATGGAAGATTCAAAGCACGGTAATCTACCGGCTTGTCACGGAATCACCCTCTCCAAAGAGATGTCTCCTAAGACTGATTTGGAAAGGCCTCGCATGTCATCTGTACCCTACGCATCTGCGGTAGGTTCTATAATATATGTGATATTGTGTACCAGACCAGATGTAGCATATGCTTTAAGCGTTGTAAGCCGGTATCATTCGGACCCAGAGGAGAAGCACTGGATAGCAGTAAAAAACATTCTCAAGTACCTAAGAATGATTAAGGAGATGTTCTTGGTGTATGGCGGAAAAGGCCTCCAGATCGAGGCCTTTGCTGACTCCAGCTTCCAGAGTGACAAGGATGACTCCAAGTCAATGTCGGGTCATGTCTTTACCCTTAATGGAGGGCCGGTCTGTTGGAAGAGCTCCAAGCAGGACACCGTTGCTGACTCGACGATGGAAGCGGAATACATAACTGCTTGCGATGCCGCAAAAGAAGCTGTCTGAATGATGAAGTTCCTCACAGAACTTCTGGTGGTTCCAACCATTGTTGATCCAATACCGCTGTATTGCGACAACGGCGCTATAGCTTTAGCGAAGGAACCCAGGTCCCATCAGAAGTCCAGGCACATTTTGAGGCGGTACCACCTGATCAGGGAGATCGTTGATCGCCGGGAGATCGAGGTAAGGAGAGTAGATTCGGAGAATAACACTGCAGATCTACTCACGAAGGCCATACCCCAGACTCAGTTCGAGCGGCTGATCGAGATGATAGGTCTTCGATACGCCAGTACATGGCCCTAGTGCAAGTGGGAGATTGTTAGTGTATGTGCCCTAGAGGCCATTACTGTACCATACTAGTTTGTATATTACTTAATGGAAATTTGGGATATTCACAGTTGTATAGACAGTCTTGCTCAAAATGGTAGTATACTACTTGGTTTGTTTCTACTTTAATATGTGCTTGTGTTTCTTTTAGTATATCGCTTATACATATTAGTGGAGCTCTTAGGATCTTTGCTTGATTACCAGCATTGTGATGGCAGTCACACTGGTGGGGGCTGGGTAATCTACAAGCATATCCTTATACAGGTCCCTAGTCGTAGGATTATCGAGACAGGGCATCGATACTCCGGAGTAGACTAGTGTATACGCTTTTCGTCCCAGCAGGGGAGATGGTCTGTCCCACAGCCATTAGTACGTCGTACTGGAGATAGTATGCGAGTGCTCGTTAGGTTACAAGTACATTGGACAGGACTCGTCGGGAACTGCTGGTTGGTACTATACCTATCATCAGATAGCAGTTCCCAGGTGACATGAATATAGCTTAGTCCATCGACTTGACACTGCTACTTCGCCTCGAGTGTGTTCCCACTGTACTTTGATTGCTACCCTACCATGGCTCAAAGGAGTCGTGCAAACAGGTAGTGGTTGGGTGCAGTTCCGAAGCAGTTGGAGGCAGTAGCGGTTAGACAGGATTCGTCTCTCCCGGTATTGGGGGTTGATATCATGCTGTGTCTAGGAGAGCCGTTACACAAAGTCCCTGGCCAGGGCATGAGAGATTTACTGGTAGTGTTTCCAGTAGTTTCTCAGGGTGTTCTGGGCTACACTCTGGCACGACTTGTACCGCTATTAGGGGTCTGACGTTTATCGCCCCCCTAGGCCCGACATGCGATACTCTTAGACGAACAGACCGGACTGTACGGAAATTGTCACATTCAGGCTCAGTAGGAGTTTGGATGGGTTTACCTCATCGGCCTTCTTATTGACATCTACCTGGGGACCGTTACGTACAACTAGTACCGCTTGCGGCCTGTGGTTAAACTCACTGCCAGCGTAATGTCGAGTCTTTAGAATCCCACACAGAGAGTTTCCCTGCACTGGGCAAAAGGTGTAGAGGTCGTATAGTTTTACGGCAGGGCTACGATCACTTACGTGCACTTGTGCGCGTATGATGTTCGGGCGGACAATACTAGTGGGCTTTGGTTTAAGCCGGATCCTAGTATTATATAGATGGATCAGTTTTGTCTTCTAGTATTCGTGTTCTACGGAATACGGATGCGGGTGTGTATGCACGGATGTGAGGAATGAAGAAGGAGATGCATCATTAGGATTTTGACCATTGACTTGATTAAAACCATTATGAGGTGGAGGAAACTGTTTACTAATCCTTATATTATGATAATTGTGTCATGGCTAATTGGGTTTGACCATTTGACCTTGTTGACTTTTGTTGACTTAGATATTTTGTTAAGCACTAGATATTTTGGCTTCGCATTTATTATGACATGATAATGGTCAAATCAACTTAGCCATCACAAATATTATGATAAAAAATTAGTTTTCATTTTTCTTATGGCTCATTATCTCATTTGCATTCTCTCTCTTCACTTGAGCTCTCAAGTTTTGCTCTTCTTCTTCCTCCTCACTAGAATTCCCAAAAGGTCTCATGTGTTGAGCAAGTTGGGGTTCAAATAGACAAATAAATCCACCATCATATTCTACATCACCTAGGACATCAAGAGTAGCATACTTGTTGCCCTAGTTACCTCGGTTCTTGAGGTGGAGCTCGGACTATAGACTCTCGGGTGGATCATCTTCGACTCAAGGAGGCCGTTGAAGAAGCCACGATCCGGACCGACCCATGGAGCCTACGGAGATGAGAGGATAGCGGAGAAGACCCAAAGGACTAGTAGCATAAGGTATATTCTCCTTGCATAGTAGATAGAACCTCTTGTAGTTTGTTAACAATGGTTTGGCAAAGATCCTTTAGCTTAGTCTATGTTTCCTTTGTAAGAAAATTTTGATTTTTACCTGTTCCGCCTCCCCGCTAGCTTGCGGGGTGAGCGATATAGACTTACAAGGGATTGACCGAGCAGGGAAGCTGCTCGGTGGTCTCTTGATGAGGGCTTCGATCCTTAGCACAAATGGGTAGAAAGTTACCCGCTAAGGATTGACCGAGCAGGGAGGCTGCTCGGTGGCCTCTTGATGAGGGCTTCGATCATTGGCGTCGATAGGTAGAAGACTACCAGCCAGGTACAGACCGAGCAGGGAAGCTGCTCTATGGCCTTATGGTGAGGGCTTTCGATCCTTGGCGTGGATGGGTAGGAGCTACCCGTCAGGGATTGACCGAGCAGGGAAGTTGATCAGTGGCCTCTTGGTGAGGGCTTCGATCCTTGGCATCGGTGGGTAAAATACTACCAGCCAGGGACAGACCGAGCAGGGAAGCTGCTCAGTGGCCTCTTGGTGAGGGCTTTCGATCCTTGGCGTGGATGGGTAGGAGCTACCCGCCAGGGATTGACCGAGCAGGGAAGCTGCTCGATAGCCTCTTGGTGAGGGCTTTCGATCCTTGGCGTGGATGGGTAGGAGCTACCCTCCAGGGATTGACCGAGCAGGGAAGCTGCTCGGTGGCCTCTTGGTGAGGGCTTTTGATCCTTGGCGTGGATGGATAGGAGCTACCCGCCAGGGATGGACCAAGCAGGGAAGCTGGTCGGTGGCTTCTTGGTGAGAACTTTCGATTCTTGGCATGGATGGGTAGGAGCTACCCGCCAGGGATTGACCGAGCAGGGAAGCTGCTCGGTGGCCTCTTGGTGATGGCTTTCGATCCTCGGTGTGGATGGATAAGATCTACCCGCCAAGGATTGACCGAGCGGGGAAGCTGCTCGGTGGCCTCTTGGTGAGGGCTTTCGATCCTCGGCATGGATAGGTAGGAGCTACCCGCCAGGGATTGACCGAGCAGGGAAGCAGCTCGGTGGCCTCTTGCTTTTACGAGGCGTCGTTCAATCTCCCCTGTCTTGTGAGAAGAAAATCCGGAAGGGTGACCGTCACGGGGGACACATGGCTAAAACGCATAGGCGAGGCGAGACGTTCCAAGATCCGCGTCGTTTTGACCGTGAGATACAGGATGGCCGCCACGTGGCAGCCCTGTATTAGGAAATATGAAAATATCCCATGATTCGCGCCCATGCACGCGCAAATTTCGGTCCCTGGGGATTCTGTTGAGGCTATAAATAGAGAAGGTATATGAGTTTCTTTCAGCGTTGCTTTCCTGAAAATGGCCGAGTTCCTCTACACTATCGGAGAGATCATCTCCCGCGACGACGTGTACCACTTGTAGGGTTCCTAGGCATCCTAATGAGGTCTCACAAGGCATCAACCATGCCAATTTCAAAAATTCTAGGTGCCGAGAAACCCGACTACGAATCGTTGGCTAGATATCTAGGCGAAAAAGCTAACTAGTTAACACTTAACTATGAGATTACGGATATACAACCTTTGTAGATCCGGTGCTCCACCTCCACGGCTACGCAATGAAGTCTCCTCGCTGTCCAAGACGGATCCCGGGCTCTAGCGTCGGCTTCATCGGAGAATGGACGGGCTAGGTCATCGACAACGTGCCGAAGATGATCTACGTCGAAGCATCACTAGATCAAGCTCCACCTTCACCGAGTGATGAAACTTGTGAAGAAAACACACTCTACTACTTGGCAAGAGGTAGAGGATGAAGAAATAGGAAGTGGGTAGACTTTAGATTTGGATTTCTCACTCATATTCATCAATCACCATTGATGTAGTCAAGCTTTTCTTCTTGAAGAATGAAGAAGAAGAAGAGCAAGAAGATGATAATTGTTATGACAAGTTATTTTAAAAATGAAAAGAAAATGAAAACTTATCATAATCTAAACCATGGTCAAGTGTAGAGATTAAACTAGGGTTAGTGGGAATGGTTAGGGTTAAGGATGAGATAAGAATGGTTGACTTGATCAAAGCTTCAAGAAGCTTCAACATGAAACAAAATTAGCCACCATTCTTTTCTCTTTTCTTTTATTCATTTATCAAAAATAAATGGATAATTAAATAAGATAAATGAATAACAAATAATAAACCCTAACCATTTCATTAACCAAGGTTTAATACTTTACACTTAACCAAAAAGCATGTATCATCAAACATGATACAAGCAAGTGCACAAAATCATATCGCATATGCAATGCGCACAACCGAGCGAGAAAATCCATTTAAAGTGAACCGATACTAGTTAATGCAAAGTAATATATCAAATATATAATTATGCATTAAATCATTAAATCAACACTTGATTTAACGATCCGGTCATGACGCACATAACCGACTGGTATCATTAGTAACATCTTATCAAATCAACACTTGATCCGATAACCCGGCTATATCGCATATAACCGATCAATGTCACATCGCGAGAATCGAATACAGTATCACATACTCGTATTATTCTCGGTCCCGCACATATCTCATATGCGCTCCTATTTCGTTTCGCTTGAGCCAGGAAACCTCTGTGTAGGACTCTAAAGACTCGTCAATACGCCGGCAGCAGGTGATGATCATATCAAACACCCACAAGCCGCAAGCGGTCTGCTAAACGTAACGGCCACCCGGGTATTGAGCGATCTGAAGATCGACGAGAAAGCCCGCTCACACTCCAGTGAATCCAACCAGTAACACTACCGTACAGTCCGGTCTGATCGTCTGATATGTCGCATATCTCGCCTAGGGGTGGTAAACGTCAGACCCCAATAGCTCGATAAGTCGTGTCGATATGAGGTCTATAACTATTCGAGAAACTACTGGTAACACTTACCAGTAAATCTCAGCAACCCTGGCCAGGGATTTCCTGTTATAGCCAATCGAACACAGCGCAACATCAACCCCCTATACCGGGAGAGACGAATCCCCTCCTATCGCTCATTGCCTCCATGTGACTCGGGACTGTACCCAAAAACCACCGTTTTGCACGCCCTCTTGGACGTGGTAAGATGGAAATCAAAGCACAGTGGGAACCACACAAGACTCTATGACGATCTCGGGTCAACAGACTACTCTGTACCAGTGTCAACATTGAACTGCCATCTGACGTGAGGTATAATACCATCTGGGAGTTCTCGGCGAGTCCGTCCAGTGTACCCAGTCTCTACTGAGCACCCGTATATCATCTCTGATGTCAAACACCAATGGATATGGGATCATCCATCGCCCATCTGTATGGGTCGAGAAGGTACACGCTAGTCTACACTGGTATATCGATGCCCCGTCTCGATACACCCACGACTAGGGACTTTGAAGGATGTACTTACGGACTACCATGTCCCCACTAGTATGATCCGCATCATAGTCCAGGTAGTCAAGTACAGATCCTAAGGGCTTTACCAACATGTAACAGGGAGACAATCAGTGTACACGTTAAGGTAAAGATCAACCAGATAGCATACTATCATGTCGAGCAAGAAAGTCCTCCCTATATATGTCCCAGCATCCACTACAATATACATCCTATGTACAGTAATGGCCTCTAGGGCATACATATAACTAACAATCTCCCACTTGCACTAGGGCCATCTGATAGCAGTGGTTGTAGTATCTCATACTCAACCATCCCATAAAAGTCTCTCTCTGGGAACAGGCCTTTGTGAGTGGATCCGCTGTGTTGTCCTCTGAGTCTACTCTCCTAACCTCGATCTCCCTGGAGATCAACCATCTCCATGATCAAGTGATACTGCCTTAGAATATGTCTGGATCACTGATGGGACCGGCGTTCCTTGGCATAAGCCACAACTCCATTGTCACACAATGGGAGGAACATAGTTCATCTCACGAACCAATATACACCCAGACTGCCTCTTTGGTAGCATCTTAAGTAGCGATGTATCCAGCCTTAATTGTCTAGTATGCTACGGTATCCAGCTTGGAACTCTTCCAACATACCGTCCCTTTACTGAGGGTAAAGACAATGCCTGTGACTGACATTCAGTCGTCTTTATCACCCTGGAACCATTCCAGTGATTCTCCCCAGGGTCGATTGATACCATCTCACTACAGTTAGTGAGTATCCTAACATCCATTTAGATCTATCTCATAGATCCAAAATCCAGGATTTAGGAGGTATCACTTTGATCCTATATGGAGAATCATGGTGATAAGCGGAGATTGATCGAGCGTAGCATAGGAAACTCCTTCCCCATCAAGAGTATGTCATCCACGTACTCTACGAGGATCGTCACCATACTCTCTACTACCTTTTTGTTTATACAAGGTTCATCTACCATTTTGATGATGTCAAACTCTTTGACTAATTCATCAAAACAGATGTTCCAACTCCGCGATGCCTGCTTTATCACATAAAACATCTTACACACGTTTCCGCTACTCCCACTGTCTACGAAGCCCTCTGGCTGTGTACTTATAGACGTTCTCTTCTAAAACATCATTTAGAAAAGCAGTCATGACACCCAACCACCAGATATCGTAGTCATGGTATGTAGCCGTGACAAGTAGGATCTGGATGGACTTAAGCATAGCTACTTGAAAAAGGTTTCATCATTATCCATACCTGGTCAATGATGCAAACCTTTAACAATTCTAGCTTTGAAAGTCTCAACTTTTCCATGTACACCAAGTAATCTTCTCAAGATATACTTGCTCCTGATGGGGATATAACCCTTCAGATATAGCAACCAAAGTCCATACTTTGTTGGTGTATAAGGATTCCATCTCAGATCACTAAGCATCCAGCCATTCTTACAGAGTCCCACTCCTGATGGCCAGCTCGAAACTAGTTGGGTCATCATCTCATGATGCAATCCTCGCTCCCACTGTCATAGAGAAACAGAAGTATCTCTCAGGTGGGTGAGGAACCCTACTAGATCGGCGGAGAGGCTGAGGTTCGTTGGTTACTACTGAATCCTTCGGTTCTACCAAATCATCTGCTGTAGTTCGTATAGCTGGAACTTTTCCAGTTCTACATTACAAACCTTGCCTCGAGCTTGTCCGGATTTTGCTTTCAGACATAGGCCGGACAACCCCAAATCTTAACTAACTTAAGAAATGGGCTCTTCCTTTTCCATATCACATATGAAGTGGTAGGCAACTGATTTGATTGGAACCCTATTCAATAGGTATGCAACTTCGTAAGTGCATAACTCCCAAAAGGAAAAAGGTAACTCAGTATTACTCATCATAGAGCACACCATATCAAATAGGGTGTATCTGCTCCGCCCCGATATACCATCGTGCTATGGTGTATACGGAGGAGTAATGTTGAGAGAGAATCTCATTCTCCTTTAGAATAGTCCTGGAATTCCGTGCTCAAGTATTTTCCTCCTTGATCTCATCAAAAGACATAATACTTATACCCGTATTTTGGTTCTCTACTACTAACTTATATTCCGTGAATATCTCAAAAGGTTCGGACTTGTGTTTCAACAGGAACATTTGTCTGAATCTTGAGAGATCATCAGAGAACGTAATGAAGTATAAAGAACCAGTCCTGGCATGTGTAGACAGGGGACCTACATACATCAACATGTATCATCCCAAGAGTTCACTAACTCTTTCTCTGTTTCCAATAAACGGAGTTATGGTCATCTTATCTTTGTGACATGACTGGCGAGTTTCACAAGATGTAAATTCAAACTAATTTAAATATGCATCTAAATGTAACTTCAGCCAGTCGGGTCACATTGATCTGACCTAGTCTACAATACCTTAAGAAGGATCCGTTCATTTCTAAACTCTTCCTCTTATGTGTGTTCCGTATACTAAGAACTGTAGTTTGATTTAGAACATCAATGCTTTTAGATAACGTGCCTGAACCGATCAACTTTTGATACAGGAAATGTTCAAAACATTATCCAACAATACAAAATTTTACCGTTTCTTTACTAATAAAGAGACCGATATGATTTTGTATATCAGGTTCGGTATCTAATAACATTCGTTCAGAATCAATGTATTTGGAATACAGGGTGACAGTGACCAACAGACTTGGCTGCAACTCTTGCCCCGTTTTCTGCCTCATGAAACTTATCACCCGTTCTCAGTTCTCTACCTATCTGTAGCCCTATGTAACAGATTACATATCTGGGATCCTGATCTGGTATCAAATACCCAGGACGTAGAGTATACAGAGAAACAGTTCTTTGTAATGAACACACCCGAAGATGATGCATCAGCATGCACTCTCTTCGTTTGGGCGGCACGGGAATTCTGGTAATCCCCAATTTCCTGCTCTGTCTTATAACAATTATAAGTTGGAGCGGGACCAACGTTTCCCAGCTCAGTATAACAAGCGGGTTCGGTCAATATTCCGTATTATTATCTTGATTAAGGCGTGATATGGTCGCTACCTGGAGAGAGAGAGAAGAAAACACTCAGCGTGCGCTCTTGCAAGAATAGATTGGTTATTATTTTATCTAATCAGGATGGCTCCCACTGTTTTTTATCAAATCTTCCTTCAAACCCTAAAAGGAAAGACTAGCCGGGATTAATTACACACTACAAGTTCGCCAATCTTTCAGCCAGGCCAGTGTCGGTACTTTGAGGGAGGTCCCCCGTGCTTTCGCACGAACCTAATTAATGTAAACCTCATTTTCCAGAGGCGTAACCTCGTTGACACCTTTCTAGACACCTACTTGATCGGCTAATTGTAATGTGTAAAACTCTCCCAGGAGTAACAATTACTCGCAGCGGGTATCGGGATCCAACTATCTCATAGAAGGTATGCAATCTCATTGCAAATCTCAACACTTGAAATTCCCGATAATATTTTGCCCCTAGCTCGCTATGACCTTGACGCATGCCAAACAACCCATAGTCTGCTAGTCAAGTTCAACCCGTACATTTCTTGATTGAATTAAACCCACCCGCACGACCCTTGACGCATGCCAAACAACGCCGTACGAATACCCTAATCCAATCGCATCATATGCTGGCAGATAAGCACTAGTTAGCTACCGTACACTACGCCTTGACGCATGCCAAACAACCGCAGCACGAATACTAACTAATACTTATCTGAAATGACGGAGGGCTACGACAGGTTTTTCTGAAAACCTATTGCGTAATGAACTTGATATCGTTGTATGATCGAATGAATTTTGAAATGGAATGTTTTTGAGGCTTTTCTAGTTTTGCTAAAGGAGTCACTCCCGGTGAAGGGATCGTCGGTCCTTTCCTCGTCGAATGAGGTGCGGGATATATCATATATATCACTGTGCAAAGCAGAAACACTTAAAAGCAATCAAAAGACAAACCGAGTGTATAGCATCTGCCAGTTATTGCTAAAGGAGTCACTCCCGGTGAAGGGATCTCGGTCCTTTCCTCATCGAATAAGGTGCAGGATATATCACATATACCGCTGTGCAAAGCAAGAACTGTAGCTACCTGTTTTATTTTGAAATTCGATTCTACAACATCTTAGGTTTCTTTTATTTCATTAATCACATTAATGAAGTCCCATCATTTAAGTATCTAAACATCACAGATAAATACGACGTACACTTATGCCATCCGCATTCGCCTCGATGTCCCCTCGTGCACCGTTAGGTTAGGTAACTAACGGCAGAGCGGGGCAGGGCTAGCGCGGGTGTAAAACATAAGTAACGCCTATATAATATATCATATATACTATATACTGTATCTATCATAGAACATCACATGATCACAACACAGATATCGCAGCAAAAGAAACATATGAAACATTGGATATACTAGGACGTCCGTGTTTTCAATACGAGCCAGTATAAAACACGGATTCCACGGTCGTGATGAATAGCCAAACCCACACCCCTAGACCCCTACGAGAGCGGCAAGTAACCCTACCAATTCTAGAGTTAGGAGACCCGGACTCGACTCCTCGAGTTGGTCTCCCACTGGACTCCAGAACCCGGTTACTTGTGCCCTCCTCCTTGGGTCTATCCTAGTGCGGAAAAGTAAATAATATACAAACGGTGACAACTTCCGCTACCTGGAAGTGCCCCAATAAAAGAATATTACATACAAGTTTTTACATGAATGAAAATGAAAAACACTCATCTCACATAAAAAACCCCGGCTATTCAAACACGACGATCCAATATAACATATCCAGCAACACATAACATCACATGCCATCAACGTAAGTAAATATGCGCATCCCAATTGTCGTTGACATATAGAAACGAAACCGGCAATATTACATATTACACTTACGGTCACAGAAAAGAAAGTGTAAAACTACAACAGTTGGAATCCGCAACCACCTCAGACATCGCATGCCTGACCAAATGAATTACTTAGACATCGCATGCCTAACAATTATAAACCCCGCATTTTAGTCTCAAAATCGAAAACTCTTTTCAATATCAAGTCGGGTAATTCAACAAGATTCCCGACATCCTGATCGAATGCTCGTCGCAAACTTTAGTAGGCGGCCGCACCCCCGATACCGTCGACGAAGTGCACCAAGGCGGAACACCGCTACCGCGAGCACCCGAACGGATGCTTTCGGGGATGGGGTTCTCCTACAGTCACTTGGTCGGGGCTATGGGGTGAGGCTGTCTATTAAGTTTACCCGGCGAGTATCCGCGTACGCTACGTGATTGCGACGGACTTTTGATCACATCAAAATTCCGTGGCAACCGATCAAGTGAGACTAAACTGCTATGTTTATAACATTCATTCAGTTATCTCATAACTTATTGTGAATTCCAATTATTGTATCACATTCCAGATAAACAGAAAATGTTAAACTTTTCGATCGAACAGTCAAACACCCAAGTTTTCCCGATACAGCTCAACACATGAAATAAGTCTAACAACATTCCGTTCGTGCCTCAGTACCAACGGTCCAGCCGTAGAAGGGTCAAGCCAACGCCTCACATGTGGCATGCCGTACTGCCCCAAACCCGAAGGTTCAAAGGGCAGTTCAAGACGGTCACATAATCGAGTTAAGGTTTGTTGTCTTCTAGAGGGTCCATCGCGTTACTTGCACTACTTAGAACGCCGTCAAACTACGGAAAAATGCAACACTTGGAAATTTCCCGACAGGGGAAAAATTGGGTATTTATATTCGGTCGAACTTTTTAACATATTCTAAAAATTATCCGGAAAGCCACACAGACAAAATTTGATACTCCGATCGAAACACCGAATCCCCAAAATAATCCCAGAAAATACAACTCTGGAAAAATATTAAAAACATCCAGAACACACAAGAAACACCAACAGAAACAACTGAAGAAAACACACAACCTGATCATCACAGACGGCCGCGGAACCGCCGCAAAAGGGGGGTCAACGCCGCTGTTCCGCGGCCGTACTGTTGAGTTAGGTTGTCGTTTTCTCCAGTTTTTCTTATAATTTCCTGCACATTTCTCTGCATATTTTTAATTCCAAAAAATCCACAATTTACAGAAATGTCCAGAGAGCATGTTAAGGGTTTGGGTTTCGGGTCGATTGGACTTCAAATTCCGTCTAGACTTCGCCTAAGGCTCTAGCTAGGCTCTGATACCACTGTAGGGTTCCTAGGCATCCTAATAAGGTCTCACAAGGCATCAACCATGCCAATTTCAAAAATTCTAGGTGCCGAGAAACCCGACTACGGATTGTTGGCTAGATATCTAGGCGAAAAAGCTAACTAGTTAACACTTAACTATGAGATTACGGATATACAACCTTTGTAGATCCGGTGCTCCACCTCCACGGCTACGCAATGAAGTCTCCTCGCTGTCCAAGACGGATCCCGGGCTCTAGCGTCGGCTTCATCGGAGAATGGACGGGCTAGGTCATCGACAACGTGCCGAAGATGATCTACGTCGAAGCATCACTAGATCAAGCTCCACCTTCACCGAGTGATGAAACTTGTGAAGAAAACACACTCTACTACTTGGCAAGAGGTAGAGGATGAAGAAATAGGAAGTGGGTAGACTTTAGATTTGGATTTCTCACTCATATTCATCAATCACCATTGATGTAGTCAAGCTTTTCTTCTTGAAGAATGAAGAAGAAGAAGAGCAAGAAGATGATAATTGTTATGACAAGTTATTTTAAAAATGAAAAGAAAATGAAAACTTATCATAATCTAAACCATGGTCAAGTGTAGAGATTAAACTAGGGTTAGTGGGAATGGTTAGGGTTAAGGATGAGATAAGAATGGTTGACTTGATCAAAGCTTCAAGAAGCTTCAACATGAAACAAAATTAGCCACCATTCTTTTCTCTTTTCTTTTATTCATTTATCAAAAATAAATGGATAATTAAATAAGATAAATAAATAACAAATAATAAACCCTAACCATTTCATTAACCAAGGTTTAATACTTTACACTTAACCAAAAAGCATGTATCATCAAACATGATACAAGCAAGTGCACAAAATCATATCGCATATGCAATGCGCACAACCGAGCGAGAAAATCCATTTAAAGTGAACTGATACTAGTTAATGCAAAGTAATATATCAAATATATAATTATGCATTAAATCATTAAATCAACACTTGATTTAACGATCCGGTCATGACGCACATAACCGACTGGTATCATTAGTAACATCTTATCGAATCAACACTTGATCCGATAACCCGGCTATATCGCATATAACCGATCAATGTCACATCGCGAGAATCGAATACAGTATCACATACTCGTATTATTCTCGGTCCCGCACATATCTCATATGCGCTCCTATTTCGTTTCGCTTGAGCCAGGAAACCTCTGTGTAGGACTCTAAAGACTCGTCAATACGCCGGCAGCAGGTGATGATCATATCAAACACCCACAAGCCGCAAGCGGTCTGCTAAACGTAACGGCCACCCGGGTATTGAGCGATCTGAAGATCGACGAGAAAGCCCGCTCACACTCCAGTGAATCCAACCAGTAACACTACCGTACAGTCCGGTCTGATCGTCTGATATGTCGCATATCTCGCCTAGGGGTGGTAAACGTCAGACCCCAATAGCTCGATAAGTCGTGTCGATATGAGGTCTATAACTATTCGAGAAACTACTGGTAACACTTACCAGTAAATCTCAGCAACCCTGGCCAGGGATTTCCTGTTATAGCCAATCGAACACAGCGCAACATCAACCCCCTATACCGGGAGAGACGAATCCCCTCCTATCGCTCATTGCCTCCATGTGACTCGGGACTGTACCCAAAAACCACCGTTTTGCACGCCCTCTTGGACGTGGTAAGATGGAAATCAAAGCACAGTGGGAACCACACAAGACTCTATGACGATCTCGGGTCAACAGACTACTCTGTACCAGTGTCAACATTGAACTGCCATCTGACGTGAGGTATAATACCATCTGGGAGTTCTCGGCGAGTCCGTCCAGTGTACCCAGTCTCTACTGAGCACCCGTATATCATCTCTGATGTCAAACACCAATGGATATGGGATCATCCATCGCCCATCTGTATGGGTCGAGAAGGTACATGCTAGTCTACACTGGTATATCGATGCCCCGTCTCGATACACCCACGACTAGGGACTTTGAAGGATGTACTTACGGACTACCATGTCCCCACTAGTATGATCCGCATCATAGTCCAGGTAGTCAAGTACAGATCCTAAGGGCTTTACCAACATGTAACAGGGAGACAATCAGTGTACACGTTAAGGTAAAGATCAACCAGATAGCATACTATCATGTCGAGCAAGAAAGTCCTCCCTATATATGTCCCAGCATCCACTACAATATACATCCTATGTACAGTAATGGCCTCTAGGGCATACATATAACTAACACCACTATGATCAGGAATGCATAGAGGAGACATACCGGACTGTGGTCGAACGCTTAGAGGACCACTTCGGCCGCCTACTTCCCCGGTGGTCACCTTTCCTTTAATTACTCATGTACGCCATTTGGAGGATGTCCCCGGGTTTGTTCAACACCCTGTCTTCGCAGCTGCAGGACGAGACGCTCGATAAGCTTCACACGCTCTACGTCTATGGCCTCATCTCGAAGAACAGGCATGATCGATCGGCGGTCCTTCTTTTGGAGTGTTTCCAAAAGAGGCAGATCGTCGATGGCTGCCCGACAGGTGCGGCTTCCAGCCCTTCCATTGCATCGCGGGTCCGCGGGCAACACCAGAGGGAGCGGGCCGAGGAAGCAAGGGCTCGGCTGGCGGTGATCTCCTCGGAGTACCACCAGCAGTTTTTTCTTGACCCCCTACCCCCTCTGTTGTAATTTTAATTTTTTTTTAAGATTGGGGAGCCCATAATACCCTTGATGAATAAAACTCTTCTTTTACGATGTACTATTGTCTTCTTTTTATCCACTTTACGTGTTTGAGTATGTTCATAAAACAAAACCCGTGACTTTTGAACCGAGAAAGAAGGAAACATATTGAAGAAGTTTCTTCTAATTCAGAAGACTTAGAAAAACTTACATCGCTTTGGAAAAGAAGAAACATATATTCACTGATACAAATTTTGAATTCATTTGTACAATTTGAGCTTTTTGGTGTTGTAAGGTCGCAGAAACTTACGTCCTCCCCCCCTCCCCCCTGCGTCTTGTAAGCAATAGGCTCCGCCGGGAAAGACCTCGGAAACGAGGTATGGGTCGTCCCATTTCGGGGAAAACTTATGCAGTTTACCCTAGTCTATGAATTCGTTCCGCCTCAGGACCAAATCTCTTGTTTTGAAGGCGTGATGCTTGACTCGTGCGTTGTAGTAGCAAGCAGTTTGCTGTTGGTAAGCGGCAGCTTTGATCTGTGCCCAGTCCCGCTTCCTTAGCAAGATGTCTAGATTAGTCCGGAGCGCTGAGGTGTCTACTTCGTCGTCGAAATGCTCGACTCTGTAACTAGGCAGCCCAATCTAAGCTGGGATCATCGCCTCGGTGCCGTAGGAGAGACTGAAGGGGGTCTCTCCAGTGGGGGTCTTCTTCGAAGTGCGTAGGGCCCATGAAACCCGGGGTAGTTTCTTGACCCAGCTGCCCTGTCTTCCTTCCAAACGAGTCCGAAGACCTTAGATGATGTCTCGATTAGCGACCTCGGCCTACCCGTTGCATTGAGGGTGCGCTACTGCGGCAAACTTCATTAATATGTGGTACTCGTTGCTGAATCCTTTGACTTTGTCGTTTTCGAAATTCGTCCCGTGGTCAGTAACAATACACCTCAGGATCCCGAACTGGGATATTACGTTGTTCTGTAGGAATTTGATGGTCGTGGTGGCGTTCGGTTTTCTAACGGGGACGGCCTCGATCCACTTCGTAAATAGTCTACCGCGATGAGGATATACTTGTGCCCACTCGTGCCAGTTAGGAGTTGGCCTACCATGTCCATTCCCCACTGGGCAAACGGCTAGGGGGGGTTAGGGCCCTTAGCTCGGTAGCCGAAAGATGGGGTATGCTGCCATGGAGTTGACAGATTTTGCATCTTCTGGCGAGCTTCTGAGCATCTTGATGAATCATCGGCCAATAGTATCCTTGGAGTAGCGTCTTCTGGACTAAGGTGAGGACCCCTTGATGTGCTCCATCGACCCCTTCGTGAATCTCACGCAGGACGTAGTCGGCTTCGTAGGGGTCGATGCACCGAAGCAGAGGATGCATGAAGTACCTCTTATAGAGGTTTCCATTGCTCCAGACGAAATGGCGGGTGTTTCCCCAATTAGAGCAAAGCTCTGTTCAGAATTCAAAATTTAAATTAAAGCTGCGCTTTTATAAAAGCGTTGCGCTACAAATAGCGCACCCCGTGCAAAGCGCATAGGCGCTAGCGCTAGATGCGCTGCGCTCCAAGTAGTGCACCACGTGCAAAGCACGTGCGCGCTAGCGCTAAGAGCGTTGCGCTCCAAGTAGCGCACCATGGGCAGAGCGCATAAACGCTAGCGCTGGAACTAAAAGCTCCCCGCCGTTAGATCAAAGATCTAATAATAATGATAAATCATTAATTAACCAGAATTAAATTCTGTTAAGGAAAGATTTCTCAAAATCTTTCCAAACAACAAAATTGTGCTCTGTAAATCAGAGCACCGTTGGATCAATGATCCAATGGTAAATAAAAATTACCAAAGACAGAATAAATTCTGCATGAAAAGATTTCTCAATCTTGTTAAAAACAAGAAGATTGCCTTCTGTAAATCAGAAGCCCTTGGATCAAAGATCCAACGATGGGAAATTCCCCAAATCAATTGGAGAAAAGATCTCCTTAACTGATTGAACAAACCATCTTGCCCTATATAAAGGCCCCCAGACTTCAAGTCTCAGACAGAGGAAACCCCCCCCCCCATAAACTTTGAGAAAATCTCAGAAAGAAGAAGAAGCTCTCAACAAAAGAAGAAAATTCTTTTCAAGGTAAAAAAAAAAGAATAGAAAGATGAAATCATCTTAATATAAAAAAAGAAGTACTTACTTCACAGATCATAAATCTATAAGACAAATTGTCTTTCACAAAAGAGATTATGAATATCTCATTATAATGGGGGGAGAATTATTCAATTCTCTTAGGATCTCAGATCCATAAAGGTAAAGCCTTTCATCAAAAGAGATTGAAATATCTCCTATAAACCAAGAACTTTGTTCTTAGAATCTTGAGACAAAGTTTCTTATCAAAAGGAAGGTAATCTTCAGAGCGCAAAGTTAACCTAAGAAGAGCCTTAGCGCTCCTGATTTAAAAATGTCTTAGTGCTCTTCATCTAGCGCAAAGCGCTGCAGTGCAATAGCACTTCAAACACAACGCACTGCGCTCATTGGCTAGCGCTCAGCGTTAAGCGCGCCACGTACTCCTCACATGTGCTGTATTACTAAAAGCGCTTTACGCTCATTATATGGCACCAGCGCCAAACGCCTCAACGCTTCAACTATAGATCATCAGTGCTCTACATCTAGCGTAAAGCGCTAAGCGCATCTGCGCTCTTCATTTAGCGCTAAGCGCATTAGCGCTTCTCATCCGGCGCAAAGCGCCCACTACTAAAATAGGGGGTTGTCCCTATGGATATTGAAATCCGTAGGGGCAGATTTATGTTGGCCCTACGGATTAATCCGTAGGGCTAGAAGGTTGCCCCTACGGGCCAAGACGTTCAAAAATAAAAATATTAATTCTTAATTTGGTGTTTGCCCCTACGGAGCCGCAAACCAAGGACCTACGGACAAATCCGTAGGGGCAACAAAATAGCGATTTAATAAAGGGCACAGATCGATCGCCTACGCCCGTTATCTCTTTCTCCCTCTCTCGATCGCGCGCGAAACAAAATCCCCAAATCATTCCCGCCGTTCTCGTCGTCGCTACCGCCGTTCTCGTCGTCGCCACCATCGTTCTTGTCGCCGCCGCCGTTCTCGTCGTCGCCGCCACCGTTCTCATCGTCGCCACCGCCGTTCAGGTTAGTAAATCTTCAACTAAATTAAAGAAATTTTTGATTATTTAGGGCTAGGGTTCATGGCTGGGGCTGGGGTTGCGGTTGGGGTTGGGGTTCGGCAGGGGTTGCGGTCGGGGTTGGGGTTAGGGTTCGGGTTGGGGTTCGGCTGCGGCTGGGGCTGGGGTTAGGGTTTGGCTTAGGGTTGGGGTTGGGGTTTAGCTGGGGGTGGGGTTAGGGTTAGGTTGGGGCGGGGCTGGGCTGGGGCTGGGGCTGGGCTGGGTTGGGGTGGGGCTGGGCTGGGGCTGGGTATGGGGTTAGGGTTTGGCTTAGGGTTGGGGTTGGGGTTTAGCTGGGGCTGGGGCTGGGGTTAGGGTTAGGTTGGGGCTGGGCTGGGGCTGGGGCTGGGCTGGGGCTAAGGTTAGGTTAGGGTTGGGGTGGGGCTGGGCTGGGGCTGAGTCTGGGGTTAGGGTTAGGTTGGGGTTGGGATTTGCTGAATTTGGAAAACCTGAGAGGAATTTCTAGCAATTTTAGCCTAGTTTGATTACTCAAATTATTGTTGATCGAGAAAATCTTCGGTCCTTCTAATCAAACATTGTTTGTTATTATATGTCAACGAGTACTGATAAAAGAAAAAACCGATTTCAAGTGGAAATTAGGTATGTACAATGTTCTAATATAATTTGTATTTCTTGCCATCATCAAACATATAAAAGTACTAATATGAAATGGAAAATAAATAATCAAAGCTTTGGCATGTATGTAAAATCCCTTGTTACTTTTTCTTGGTTGCCCAACTTTGAAAATTCTATCTATTAAATTAGACATACTCTAAAAAGAATGATATTGCAAGAATTTGACTTGGTGGAGACTTGCATTATTAATAGAAATATGAAAGTGTAAGGACGTTCTTTAGCTTCGATAGGGTTCGGTTGGGGTGGGGCTGGGCTAGCTAGGGCTTGGGCTTCATCACCTGATATAGCGAAATACAAAGCGTACTTCAGTACACCCGACCTTATTGAGTTTCCTATTGAAGTTCCCGGTCAAACGGCATATGCATATTTTTATTCGCCATGAAATCCCAATTATCAAGCTACCGAGGACGAAAAGCCACCTTTGTTAGTCGAGAGTCATGGTAATAGACTTGTCATTATAGATCATAGTCAATTGTTTTTCCTATCATTTTCTTGATCCAGATGCTAATCAACTTGTTAATTAGTTACTGTTTTTATAACGTATTTGTCTATATTTGTTGACAGTGGCCTTTCTTTTGGATGAACATGTTTTTTTGATGCATGTTTCAGTCATGTGAATTCATATGTTGCGTATAACGCTTTATGATATCAGTATCCTACATTTGTAGTTTTAATTGTTGATTGTTATAGATGAATGCCATTGCAATAATAGTTTTTGGTTGATGAATGCTATTGCAATGTAGGATGATTAGTTTTATCAATCTTGATCTCAATGGTTTAAAATCATGTTACACATACAACACGAATGCACAACAAACGAATAATTAGATAGCGATTCGAGATGTTCAGGTTAAAACCAATATATGATACTCGATGATAATATGAAACCTTCGTATTCCCATCGATACTCATATATGAAACTAAAAGCGCCACTTAGTCCCCGTCTATCGGTTAACATACGTGCGATACTCGTCGTGACATAGAACTATATGAAGGTTGTTAAATATCGGACGGTATAGCTCGATACTAACAACCGTCGTATAGTCTATGCGACAAGAAAATTCAATCGTATGGTAACCCATAGATTTGTCCCGTGTGGACAAGTTAAGAATGTATAAAGCAAACGCCTTCATTAACTTGTATTTTCATCCGTTTCGAGATATTTCGTCGGTACCTTTCCACTGGTTCTCCGTGTACAAAGATAGATTAGATGTTCATTTCAACGTTGTTTCACAGCTCTGAAATGATTATCTATTCTATTACAGTGTACTCGGAGAACAGCGGGGAGGTGCTGCCGAAATTTACTCGAAACGGTTGAAAGCACAAGTGATGGGTGTTCGCTCTATACATTCTTAATGGGATAGAAGCCTACCCCCGACAGCCGGAATACACACATACAACAAGAATACAAAACAAACGCATAATTAGAAAGCGATTCGAGATGTTCGGGTTAAAACCACTATATGATAATATGAAACCTTCATATTCTCATCGATACTCATATATGAAACTAAAAGCGCCACTTAGTCCCCGTCTATCGGTTAACATACGTGCGATACTCGTCATGACATAGAACTATACGAAGGTTGTTAAATATCGGACAGTATAGCTCGATACTAACAACCGTCGTATAGTCTACGCGACGAGAAAATTCAATCGTATGGTAACCCATAGATTTGTCCCGTGTGGACAAGTTAAGAATGTATAAAGCAAACGCCTTCATTCACTTGTGTTTTCATCCGTTTCGAGATATTTCGCCGGTACCTTTCCGCTGGTTCTCCGTGTACAAAGATAGATTAGATATTCATTTCAACGTTGTTTCACAGCTTTGAAATGATTATCTATTCTATTACAGTGTACTCAGAGAACAGCGGGGAGGTGCTGCCGAAATTTACTCGAAACGGTTGAAAGAACAAGTGATGGGTGTTCGCTCTATACATTCTTAATGGGATAGAAGCCTACCCCCGACAGCCGGAACACACACATACAACAAGAATACACAACAAACGCATAATTAGATAGCGATTCGAGATGTTCAGGTTAAAACCACTATATGATAATATGAAACCTTCATATTCTCATCGATACTCATATATGAAACTAAAAGCGCCACTTTGTCCCCGTCTATCGGTTAACATACGTGAGATGCTCGTCGTGACATAGAACTATACGAAGGTTGTTAAATATCGGACAGTATAGCTCGATACTAACAACCGTCGTATAGTCTACGCGACGAGAAAATTCAATCGTATGGTAACCCATAGATTTGTTCCGTGTAGACAAGTTAAGAATGTATAAAGCAAACGCCTTCATTCACTTGTGTTTTCATCCGTTTCGAGATATTTCGTTGGTACCTTTCCGCTGGTTCTCCGTGTACAAAGATAGATTAGATGTTCATTTCAACGTTATTTCACAGCTTTGAAATGATTATCTATTCTATTACAGTGTACTCGGAGAACAACGGGGAGGTGCTGCCGAAATTTACTCGAAACGGTTGAAAGCACAAGTGATGGGTGTCCGCTCTATACATTCTTAATGGGATAGAAGCCTACCCCCTGTTGGAGATAGTGCCCTCAGAGTCAATTATTAGGTCACAGGTACGTGATTGCAATGATTGATGGAGGACCTATCCCGGTAGGACAGTCTTACTCGAGATGATAGTATGCTATCTGGTTTACCTTTATCATCGTGTACTGTTTTAAGTGACCTGACAAGTTGCTATTACACGTTGATAGAGCCCCTAGGATTCTTGCTTGACCACCAACAGTATGAGGGCGATCATATAAGTGGGAGCTGGGGTCTATAAGCATATCCTTAAATGGTCCCTAGTCGTGTGAGTTTCGAGACAGGGCATCGATACTCCAGAGTAGACTAGTGTATACAGTCGAGACCCCGACGAGGGGCGGTGGCCGGTCTCACAAGCCACTGGTGTCAGTTGGATCACCTAAGATGTATACAGGTGCTCATTGGGTTATGAGTACACCGGACAGGACTCGCCGGGAACATGCTAGTTGGTCATATACCAGACGTCAGATGGCAGTTCCCTGGTGACATGTGTACAGGTTAGTTCATCGACCTGGGGATCGTCATTTGTCTCGTGTGAGTTCCCACTGTACTTTGATTACTACCCTACCACGGCTCAAAGGAGTCGTGCAAACAGGTTTTAGTTGGGTACAGTCCCGAGCCACATGGAGGCAGTGAGCGTATCTTCAGGGGTTCGTCTCTCCCGGTATTGGGGGTGAGGTCGCGCTGTGTCTAGGAGAGCCATTACACAAAGCCCTCGGCCGAGGCAAGGAGATTTACTGGTAGGTATTCCAGTAGTATCTCAGGGTGTTCTGGGCTACACTCCGACACGACTTGTACCGCTTTTGGGGATCTGACTTTTACCAACCCCCTAGGCCCGCCATGCGATACTCATAGACGAACGGACCGGACTGTACGGATATTGTCACTGACAGGCTCAGTAGGGTTGTCAGGCTGAGTTCGCTCACAGACGTCCCTTTTGGTCAATACCTGGTAGCCCGTTACGTATTGGCTTGTACCTCTGACGTGCTAGTGGTTAAATCCACAACCAAGGTGTTGACGAGTCTTTAGAGTCCCCCACATTCAGTTACTCAGCTTTCGGGCGAAAGGTTGTAGAGGCCGTATGGAGATATGGCAAGGTCCGATCAGATACGTGCGGTATTGCACGGATCAGGATCGGACAGTTTGTACTATAGGCCGTATGGTTATATGGCAGGGTTCGATCAGATACGTGCGGTATTGCACGGATCAGGATCGAACGGATAATACTAGCCGGTTTTGGTATAAGCCGGATCCTAGTATAGTACAGTGTAGATTTTGTCTCATTGCATTTGTATTTCGGTCGAAATACAAATGCGGGTGTGTATGCACAGTATCGGGGTTTTCCTGTAATTTATTACGGGACCAGTTTTATGGAGTTGCCAGTTTGCTTTCCGTTTCGGCCAATTTCCTTTGTATCGTTCATTGGCCGAAGTTTGGTGGAGGAGGGCTTATTTGCATTGTTGCAAATAAGTGGTTGTGGAGGGGGTCTTTGCCTTTTTTGTTGCATCATGATTATTGCACCATACCTTGACTTTCTTTAGTTGATCATGGCTTGACTTTTGGCTCATCATGGTTGTTGATGATGAGGTTGGTGGTAGGTGGTTGAGTGTGGGTTTTGATTTGGTGATCATTGTTTATCATTGCAACCCTCTCTCTCTTGTATGATGGTGGGCTTATTTTCTTTGATTGATACACCCACTCCCTCATGCTCTCCTCCCCATAGTAGTGGCCGGCCATTCCTCTTTAGGGGCTGTCCCATTTTTTACATGAGGGAATTACACTCATTTGGCTTGGAAAAAAATCCTACAAGTTCCATTTCCAAACTCCATAGTTGATCCCTCCACCAAAAGGCAATTCCTACAACCCCAAAGTGAGACATGTAATCCACATTACATTCTACAGCAAATCTTGGGCACGTCGACTAGCCAGCTTCGTGCCCGAGTTGCCTCGGCATTGAGGTGGGAGCCCGTAAAAGACGTAGGCGATGTGGTGCACTTCCGGCGACGAGGTGGAGACCGGAGCATTCCGCAGGAGATCGGGACGACGACGAGAAGACCGAAGGACTTGGATCAGTCGGTATATCTCTATTCCCTATCTTGTAGTTAGCTAGGACTAATTAATGGTTCGATCCGGGTGTTAGTGCGTGGCGGTTTGCCAGTTCAAGAAAAATTAAAGTTTATCACCGCTTCCGCATTTGGCCGTCGGATTGACGGCCGGGGCGCCGCCGTGCACTTACAGTGGTATCAGAGCCTCGCCATTAACATAGTCTAGCTTGGTTTAATGTGTTTTGCATTTCCGATCGACCAAAATTCCAAAATCTACATTTTTGTTCACATCAGTTTTCTGTTGAAATTTTTTGGTGTCGAAAATTTTTTCAGGTTACAGAAAAGTGATGTACTGGAAAATCTAAGCGTTCTGTGAAAATTCGATGACGTAACTCCTATGTAGGAGCGCGGAACCGCAGCCAAACACCCCGTTGGGCCGCGGTTCCGCCGCACTACTTTGGGTTTGCTGCACCAACTTTTTACAGAGGCTTTATGGGGTTAAAATTGGGGTTTTGGAATGTTAACATTGGGCCCAGAATTTCCTGATCTGCTACAGTAATGCTTTGGGGCCCACTTGTTAAAATTTGATTGATCGGATATTTTAAACACATTATTTCACAGTATTTACATTATATCTGCGACCGTGAATGTCACTCGATCGGTAAATCCGGTCTAACTGCTATAGCCCGGTTAGACGGATTTGCGAACGTGACTTTCACGTTGATGTTCTGTTTTTGTTGTGATGCTGCGGATCGGTCGTGGGGGATAGCTTGGATGCAATGCTAGTACAGTTGTGGTTGTATTATGTACATTTGATATTGCGGGGCGAGCGTCCGACATGTGGACTGCCGTCACTGCCTGTTTGTATTATTATTTTGGGACACGGCCAGGTTGCGGTCGATGTACCCGTTGTATGTATATTTTATTTTCTGTACTAGGGTTACCCCGCGGAGGGGTGCACGGATAGCCGGGTTCTAGGGGGCAACAAGCCCGCATCTCATGGCATTGAGACGGAAGGGGCTTCACTCTAGAATTGGCGGGCTATTCGCCGCACTCGTAGGGGGTACAGGTTGACCCAGGAGGGGTGCCCAAGTTACCGGATCCCGTGAAGTGCTGGGTGGTCCATTCACGGTGCTGAAGGGGGCTGCCTCGCTTCAGGTTTCGGCGGGTGACTTGCCGCGCCCGTAGGGGTCTAGAATTTCATTGCGCAGGCTATCCACACGACCAGGGGAACGTCGGGTTTCAGTAGTGGCTCTGTGAAACCCGGGGATCCCAGATATCTGTATTGTTCTGTGATGCTGTACATTTCTGTGATGTTGCATTTTTATCACGCCTTGAGCGAATATAATATATTGGTATATATATTAGTAGATGTAGTATATGTTTTGCATCCGCACTAGTCCAGTCCCCGCTCTGTCGTTAGTTAGCTAACCTAACGGGTAATGGCGGGACCCAGTGGCGAATGCGGATGGCATATACGTGCATCAGTATATTTTCGTTCTTTTTGGTGTGATCAATTGATGGGACTGCGTTGATTCGGATCAATACAAGTTAAAAACAAACCTAATCTGATGTTGTTGGAACACTTTTTCAAAAAGCTGTTATTGCAAGGATGTTCACTTTTGTTTTGCATCGTGGTATTCAGTTGGAATATCCTGCTCCTCACTCGACGAGGCAAGGGCCGAGATCCCTTCACCGGGAGTGACCCCTTGGACAGAAGTTTGCATCAGGGCATTAACTTCACTATAGCCGATTACTTTTGCTTTGCACCGTGGTATTCAGATGGAATATCCTGCACCCCATTCTACGGGGAAAGAGCCGAGATCCCTTCACCGGGAGTGACCTCTTTAGCGAAGGTTTTCGTCACTATATTTTTAAAAGCTATCAGTTCCTTCAACGATATCAAGTTCACTACGTTAAAGGTTTTCGCCAGAAACCATTCGTAGCCCTCCGTCGTTTCAGACGGGTAGCGCGTAGTATTCATGCTATGTTTGTTGGCCTTCGTCAAGGCATAGTATATGGTAGCTGCTTGTTGCCTTTCTGCAGCATAGATAGATCTGTTGGTTTGGGACAGTCGTATAGCCTTGTTGGCCTTCGTCAAGGGCTTGTGCGGGTGGGTTCAAATCAACCTGGAGAATGACGGGTAGAACTTGACATGTGACTTATGATTTGTTGGCCTTCGTCAAGGTCATAAGAGCATGGGGCAGAAATCACATCGGGAGTTTCAAAAGAACTGAAACTTGCCAGATATGCGCATACCTTCTGGAGTGTGATGACGTGAGTGGATTCCGTCACGTTATCATGCGATGATAGTTGGATCCCGATTCCCACTGATGAGTTAGTTTACTCCTCGGGTGACCCCGACTAATTCTTCTTTCAGGTTTGGAGGAGAATTTGAGGTACAGTGGGAGGATTCCAGATTAGATAAATTGGTAACCATTCTGATCTAGGTTAGAGTGCACGCTGAGTGTTTCTTTTCTCTCTCTCTTCGGCAGCGACCATTGACCCGACCCTAAGACTATGACTCAGTGACCAAGTTGACCGAACCTTCTTAACACTGACTTTTGGATTGTCAGAGTTGCAAACCTCATTGCCACTCCTACTTTTACCTTTTTCTCCAGGACACCCCGTATTACTACGAACGTCCACTTCCATTGGACAAAACCATCGTATGGTTAGATACGAACTCGAAAGAATTTATTCGAGGATGGTTTCAGGTTCTGGAGAAAACGGATAGGATTATTCAGTTGTCTTTTCCTTTTACCTTCTCTCAAGTTGTGAGTACTCCTTGGTTTAGGGGTAGTACACCTATTACGCAAATTGGATTGTCTTCTTCCAAACCTTAGGCTGGTGCCGACCGGTAGGGAATGAAGAAAACCAATTAGCATAACGATGGTGTGCAGAAGGTATTAGGTTAAGACAAAGCAAGGGATTAGTAAGAGGGCAAAGTAAATTGCGACTGCTATTCACGACCAAACCAAGTATTCCTTCGCCAATCCTAAATCACCTTTGTATTTCTCCAGGACACTCCGTATCACTACGAAGATCCACAGTTTATTGGATACTCCATCGTATGGTTATATACGAACTCGAAAGGAACTTGTTCCAGTTCGGGGATGGATTCTGGTCCAGGAGAAATAGGAATAAGGTTTATTCAGTTGTCTTTTATCTTCACCTTCTCTCGCATTGCGAGTGTTCCTAGGATTGGGACAGTACACCCATTATGCTTATTGGATAGTCTTCTTCCAAACCATAGGCTGGTGCCGAACGGTAGGGAAGGAAGAAAACCAATTGGCCTAAAGGGGCGTGCAGAAGGTAATGACTAAAGACATATAAAGGGATTTGGAAAGGTGGCAAAGAATTATACGGTTACAGTCGTGAATCTGGAAGAGGCATTACTAGGAATACCAGAATACCCCATCGAAACATTTCAATGTTTCAGTTTCACTGTGTAATGTTAGAAGAAAACTGATTTCCCGATTAGATACTTACTCCAGGGTATGTATTTACCAGGTATGATTTTCACATCTGTATGGTTTTACAGATGATGAGTGGGAGTAAGTTATTGGGAATTGGGTGATCATCCTCATTATATCGGGATTCGTTGTAATCGGTGATATTTGAGGAAGTCACCTGGGTTATTTGCCGGTCGGCAAATAATTGGTTTTGAATATCCGCTGTTATGCACCAGTTTCAAATTGATATATCTGTACGTCTATTTTCATAGAGTGAGATATACCTTTATGAAATTATGTCTACGACATTTACCTATATCAGTGGATGGTTAGGTAAAGAGCATTAAACAGCGGTGTAATTCTTCTTAACCATAAGTACAGTTTTAAACCTACGACACACGGTGAATGAGTTATCAGACTCAAGGGACTTATACAGAGTATTGTATGTTGTCCAGGGTCCATCAGGACAGAGGGGTTGGTCCTCGTACTATATTCGGTTTACTTATGACTTCTCCAGTTTTTAGACAGGTGTTTCGCGGAAACACAGGGTCTGAATTTTGAGAAGTTATAGGTATTTGAATAGAGTAGAGAACCAGGTGTAGCAAGTATCGGGATTCTTCAAAGTGATCGAAGATGTAGATACTTGTGTATGGTATTCAGTTGATAGTAATGATAAAGAGATCTTGCTTCTCTTTCAGGTTACTCATAATTGGAAGCATTCCTAAGTTGAGTAACGCTGATCAGGCCTCCTTCCATTTAGTTGACATGCACTGGAGACAGTTGCATGATTTGGATCTGGTTCAGTTAAATCAGTGCCTCTGGTCCTATATGGGATATAGAACAGTTCGTATCTTAACGATGTTAAGGTACGGGGAGTTGTCCGGTTTATGCTTAAAACCAGACATTGGACAAATCTAGGCACGTTTCTGTAATGGCTGTTTGTGGGTTGACCCAGGCTATGACGAGGGTTGACTTTCTACCATCTGGATGAACAATAGCAATATTGTTCCAGACTCGCCACAGTTTTATTAAAAATGGATTTTTTCAGAAAACAGTAGTGGGAGTATGGTAGAACTGGAAGTGATTCCAGAACCACAAACGATTACTGAAGATTTGATAAGGAACCTAAAGATTCAATCTGGATTGACATTCCATTGGCCACTCCGCAGATAAGGTGGGTAACTTTAGGCACCCGAGAGGTACTACGGTAGCCTCAAGGACGGTGACAGGGAAGTTCTTGTTTACCCACAATTACCATTGCTGTTGTTCCAGGCTGCGAGACCAGGCGGGAGGATGAGTATAGCGTCGTTCTAAACTAGTTTTAGAAATGGACGTCTATATGACTCTGCCAGAGGGTTGTCGTAGTCAGTGGGAGCAGCGGAAGCATTGGTGGACAGGAAGCTTATGTCTATTTATAGACTAAAGCAGATGTAGCGGAGATAGATCATCTATTTCTGACGTGACAGTCATAGGTTTGACTTCATCAGAATAGGGGATGGATCTGTTGAGAAGGTAGTAGGGTGTGATGTCCTGGTATTTGGATGACATACACAGAGTAGGAAAAGAAACTCCTATACTACAATCGGTTATACTTTGGTCGTCACACAGTGGTTTCTCCACATGGGACTTGGACATTATATCAGACATTCTGGTTACTGGATCTATGGTTTTAGATCTAGATTTGGGTAGTTTCCCAATCTGGGTACTTAGACAGCATTCTAAGAGTATTTAGAATGGACGACTCCTGGCACGGTAGTGTACCTGCAGGTGATGGAGTCACCCTCTCTAAAGGTGTCTTACAGACTAAAGGGGAGAGGGATGTGCATGATTGGCAGATCACTTGCTCAGGCAATTGAGTCAATCATGAGATGTCAAGTACCACACCAGATGTTGTTCTTGCACTAGATGCAATAAGTTGACATTGATCCAATCCTGGAAAAACAGTCGGAAGCAGTTTTAGAACATAAGTGGATGTTCTAAGGGATATGATAACGACAGCCTCATTCAGGAGACAGTTATCATTCCAGGCTTCCAAGGTGACATGGACAACAAGAAAGGTTGTCAGAGTTATAGTTTTTCCTTCTGACGAGGGGTAGTATTTTGGACAGGTGGTCCAAGGCAATACTGAGGGTGGCATGGCGCAGGATACTGATTAAGTTCAGTTGACGATACAGTCTAAGAAGTTTGGATTTGGAGTTCATTTATGAGCTATGTCCCATCAGACATCCAGACACATTCTAAGACAGGTATTGCTCATTTCGGGAGATGGGTTTCTCCGCGAACTTGAGATATAGAGAGACATGGAAAGAGACAACAAAGCGGATCCACTCACTAAGGCTATTCCTCGAACGCAATAGTTTCGCAAACGAGCTTTGTGAGACTGACTAGTACAGAAGTTGGGTGTTCGGTATCACACGGGCTGTGAGTATGCGACATCGCAATAATTAGCCTTGAGTGCAAGTGGGAGATTGTTGGAGATAGTGCCCTCAGAGTCAATTATTAGGTCACAGGTACGTGATTGCAATGATTGATGGAGGACCTATCCCGGTAGGACAGTCTTACTCGAGATGATAGTATGCTATCTGGTTTACCTTTATCATCGTGTACTGTTTTAGGTGACCTGACAAGTTGCTATTACACGTTGATAGAGCCCCTAGGATTCTTGCTTGACCACCAGCAGTATGAGGGCGATCATATAAGTGGGAGCTGGGGTCTATAAGCATATCCTTAAATGGTCCCTAGTCGTGTGAGTTTCGAGACAGGGCATCGATACTCCAGAGTAGACTAGTGTATACAGTCGAGACCCCGTCGAGGGGCGGTGGCCGGTCTCATAAGCCACTGGTGTCAGTTGGATCACCTAAGATGTATACAGGTGCTCATTGGGTTATGAGTACACCGACAGGACTCGCCGGGAACATGCTAGTTGGTCATATACCAGACGTCAGATGGCAGTTCCCTGGTGACATGTGTACAGGTTAGTTCATCGACCTGGGGATCGTCATTTGTCTCGTGTGAGTTCCCACTGTACTTTGATTACTACCCTACCACGGCTCAAAGGAGTCGTGCAAACAGGTTTTAGTTGGGTACAGTCCCGAGCCACATGGAGGCAGTGAGCGTATCTTCAGGGGTTTGTCTCTCCCGGTATTGGGGGTGAGGTCGCGCTGTGTCTAGGAGAGCCATTACACAAAGCCCTCGGCCGAGGCAAGGAGATTTACTGGTAGGTATTCCAGTAGTATCTCAGGGTGTTCTGGGCTACACTCCGACACGACTTGTACCGCTTTTGGGGGTCTGACTTTTACCAACCCCCTAGGCCCGCCATGCGATACTCATAGACGAACGGACCGGACTGTACGGATATTGTCACTGACAGGCTCAGTAGGGTTGTCAGGCTGAGTTCGCTCACAGACGTCCCTTTTGGTCAATACCTGGTAGCCCGTTACGTATTGGCTTGTACCTCTGACGTGCTAGTGGTTAAATCCACAACCAAGGTGTTGACGAGTCTTTAGAGTCCCCCACATTCAGTTACTCAGCTTTCGGGCGAAAGGTTGTAGAGGCCGTATGGAGATATGGCAAGGTCCGATCAGATACGTGCGGTATTGCACGGATCAGGATCGGACAGTTTGTACTATAGGCCGTATGGTTATATGGCAGGGTTCGATCAGATACGTGCGGTATTGCACGGATCAGGATCGAACGGATAATACTAGCCGGTTTTGGTATAAGCCGGATCCTAGTATAGTACAGTGTAGATTTTGTCTCATTGCATTTGTATTTCGGTCGAAATACAAATGCGGGTGTGTATGCACAGTATCGGGGTTTTCCTGTAATTTATTACGGGACCAGTTTTATGGAGTTGCCAGTTTGCTTTCCGTTTCGGCCAATTTCCTTTGTATCGTTCATTGGCCGAAGTTTGGTGGAGGAGGGCTTATTTGCATTGTTGCAAATAAGTGGTTGTGGAGGGGGTCTTTGCCTTTTTTGTTGCATCATGATTATTGCACCATACCTTGACTTTCTTTAGTTGATCATGGCTTGACTTTTGGCTCATCATGGTTGTTGATGATGAGGTTGGTGGTAGGTGGTTGAGTGTGGGTTTTGATTTGGTGATCATTGTTTATCATTGCAACCCTCTCTCTCTTGTATGATGGTGGGCTTATTTTCTTTGATTGATACACCCACTCCCTCATGCTCTCCTCCCCATAGTAGTGGCCGGCCATTCCTCTTTAGGGGCTGTCCCATTTTTTACATGAGGGAATTACACTCATTTGGCTTGGAAAAAAATCCTACAAGTTCCATTTCCAAACTCCATAGTTGATCCCTCCACCAAAAGGCAATTCCTACAACCCCAAAGTGAGACATGTAATCCACATTACATTCTACAGCAAATCTTGGGCACGTCGACTAGCCAGCTTCGTGCCCGAGTTGCCTCGGCATTGAGGTGGGAGCCCGTAAAAGACGTAGGCGATGTGGTGCACTTCCGGCGACGAGGTGGAGACCGGAGCATTCCCCAGGAGATCGGGACGACGACGAGAAGACCGGAGGACTTGGATCAGTCGGTATATCTCTATTCCCTATCTTGTAGTTAGCTAGGACTAATTAATGGTTCGATCCGGGTGTTAGTGCGCGGCGGTTTGCCAGTTCAAGAAAAATTAAAGTTTATCACCGCTTCCGCATTTGGCCGTCGGATTGACGGCCGGGGCGCCGCCGTGCACTTAGACCCCCGACAGCCGGAACACACACATATAACAAGAATACACAACAAACGCATAATTAGAGAGCGATTCGAGATATTCGGGTTAAAACCACTATATGATAATATGAAACCTTCATATTCTCATCGATACTCATATATGAAACTAAAAGCGCCACTTAGTCCCCGTCTATCGGTTAATATACGTGCGATAATTTATTCTTTTCAACGACAAACGCACACACAAAGCATATACATGGATTTTCTCCTTTGTCAGTAACTATCCCGTTCTTATATTTCTTAATATAGTCAGCATAACCTACAATTTATATGTTATACAGTCTAACATGGCCCATGAGTACGTCAGAGTTAAGGACTGGATGTATGTGGATTGGAAACAACGTATGCAACCTAAGTTTGTCGCAGGAGTTGCTGCTTTCCTTGAATTTGCACGCGCACATAATAAGATCATAATAGTGAAGATTCTCTGTCCGTGCGATAGATGTGGCAATAAGTACTGGCAGAAGGTAGAATTGGCAAAGCTTCATATTGTAAAACATGGGTTTACTAGACTTTATACAACTTGGAAATATCACGGGGAAGGAGAAGAATGCAGTACTGCGGCAGAAGAAGTAGAACAAGATAATGCGGCAGGAGAAGAAGAAGAATTCGGTAATGCGGCAGAAGGAGAAGGCGGTAATTTATTTCCATCAGAAGAAATGGAGGATATGGTAGAGGCTGCCCTAGGTGAATCTATTCGTACCGAAGATGGCATTCCTTCCGGTCAAGGACCGCGTGCGGATAAATATGAAAATTTCATGAATGATGCTAGGAAACCAATTTATGAGAATGCGAAGTTTTCCACCCTCTCATGGTTTATTATGGGTACTTAAATTGTATACTCGGCATCCACTATCCCGGACGATCAGAACCCTTTTATATATTCCAGTGTACTTGGTACGATACGCGAACCGATACGGACAGGTGGAGAAGCAATCTTGGGACTTGGAAAGATGAATATGGATTGACCAGTGTGAACACACTTCGATTTTACGGTCAGGAAGATCCGTTTATCTTTCCGAACCAAGCGTTCCAAGTATACTACTCACAGTGTTTGAAGCATCCGGGGTGGAGTGTTGTATGCCGATGGAAACCCAGAGATGTCTACGATGTCTTAGAATACGAGGACAGCGATGAGGACGAAGAAGAGAGAAGGCTTAAAGTGCTCCGACCGTCTGTTTCGAAGGACGGGTTATCTTCGACCGATCATGAAGTTACGTGGGTTAGAAATGACATCGACAATGAAATCCAAGTAGATATGTATAATGCGCCCACGAAACGAAAAAGGTTATCAGTAATGTTATATTATTACTTCACATTTTATGCTCTATACATATATAGTCAATACTTTTAATGATTGTCTAATGCGTCCACGAACCGTTTATCTAGATTTGATGACGATGTCGGGAGCAGCGAGGGGCGGCAGGAGCTCCAGCCGCGGCAGAGGCAGAGACAGGGGCAGAGCGGTTCTGCCGCCCGGAAAGCTTTGTAGGGAGCTTCAGAGGGCCGGTCTTGCACCCAGATCGGACACCCCTTCGGATGCCTCCTTCCGTGTGGATTTTGCCACACCTCCACGTATACTGCACGCATATCCATTTTGAATGTAATATTACAGATATTCATGCATGTTTATGTCAAAATTACTTATATTGTCAATGTTTGATTGTCTAGTTGTTGGTGATGCGTCCACATCTGGGACAGAGGCCACTCCCGCTCCTCCAGGTATGTTTATATATCATATAGTGCATGTATATTGATTTAGAATGCTATATCATAAATATACACACATTCCTTTTGCTTTTACTTAGCAATTTTTATTATTGTCTAGCTGTAGGTGGTGATACCACCGCATCTGCGGGTATGTTTATATATCCTATAGTGCATGCATATTGATTTAGAACGTTATATTATTGATCTACACATTCTTTTTGCAATTACTTATATAATCTATTTTTAATTGTCTAATTATAGGTGGTGCGTCCACATCTTCCGCGGGGGCCACTCCTACCGCTTCCATACCATCCACATCGTCTGCAGGTTAGTATGAATAAATATAAAATATTTATTCATTTTACATATGCTCTATAGAATAAATATGAACTTCATGGAAATTTAGCGTCAATGTTTATTTTCTAGTTGCAGAGGATGCGTCCGCATCCGGGACCCCGGTTGTTCCTCACCGGAGGAACTATCGTCCCGCTCGTGCTGCTGCCCGGGCCCAGGCTCGTGCGATAGTCACTGGAGGTATATATCACACTTCAATTTTCGCTTAAGCTTGATTTCTTAATACAACTTTGTCTTAATATTGATTGTCTTGATATTTCGTGCAGACGCAGGGCCTCCCCATCCCCAGAGGGGGACTCAAGGCCCGAATCAGTCCCATAGGCTGAGGCCTGACAGAGTTAGGGGGAGGCAGCATTCCCCCAATTTTTTACCCTTGACTATCGCTATACCAGTCCTCATGCTGAGAGGTTCGGACGGTATATGGGGGATGAGAGCTGGCTCGTGAAGAACTATCCACTTCACGTTGAGTGGGGCGAGCAGCACCGGCGCTCATTCGCCCTCTTCTTTGATCAGGCTCGGGTACGTATTAACGGCCTATTTTCATTTGATTTATCCAATATATTTATTATTAACACTTGCAATCTAATAACAATGTTTTTTTTGTATTTTCAGTCGGATTACGATTTTCAGCCTGTACCCGACCCTGATCACCCTGGGAGGGTGCTCGACCTTCATGCTCTGTACAATGGCCTGATGAAGAACATGCAAACCAAGGTCCAATACAACAGGAATGAGCTGAAGGCCAACTGCTACTCCCTGTGGATGGCGACCCCCGAGGCAGAGAGAGCGGCCCTCCTATCTACTCTGGCGTTTGCGAGAGTCGACGTAGAGACATGGCCTCTATTGTGCGATTATTTCGACTCCCAACGCAAACAGGTATGTATTTTAAATGTAATTCATTGTTTATGATATAATTTATTTCTTTGTGTTCCTTAATTAGAAAACTAAATGTTAATGCGTTGTGCAGAAACAGGCCGCTCAGAATACAGAGAACAGGAAGTCGGCGAAGAGGGGTCTCCCTACTTACACAAGTGGCTCGAGGAATATTACTCGAGCTATGGAGTTATCGGTAAATTACAATAGACCGACCTTTCTGATATTCTGCAATATTAAGAGTTATTTTCTAATATTTCTAATATTAAGAGTTATTTTCTAATATTGCAGACAGCTCAGACAGTGGCGCAAGGTGGTACACCGAGCGTGCTGTCCGCATATCTTGCCGTCCACAGCACCTCGACAGATCCCGCCACGGGCGAGCTTCGATATCCCGACGTCGCTACCCAGGAGTATTGCGTAAGTGTTAAATATTTATTCTACCCATATTTGAAATTTTAGTTTTGGAAGCTTCAAGTTTAAATTTTATACTTATACTTTACTACTTAATGTGGGTGTAGGAGCGGGTGGTTGAGCAGGCCGAGGCCTTGGGGATCGATTTTACTGGACAGAGCGATCCGAGGCTGCTGACCCCAGTTCTGGACGCCGCACACGGAGGGCACCACGGAGGTTGGGAGAGAGGCCGGGGACTGGGTCCTAGCAGGGCCCATATGAGGTTGGACTCCACCCCGGCGGTTACTTCCTCCGTCTCCAGTGAGCGACGTGTCCAGCAGGAACTGGAGAGCTTGAGGGCCACCGTTGAGGAGTTGAAGGAGATGCTGGTATGTATACTACTTTGTAGTAAAATATCATGTCATATTATAGATATCAACATATCCATAATTAGTACATAGCTTGAGCTTATTTGGTTTTAGACTTAGGTTTGATTAATCATACATACATATGTAATTAAAATAAACAACGGTTTTCCAAACTAGATATCCAAATGGGATTTCGAAATAACATGATAATGATACGAATTCGAATAATACACAGTTTTTACACGCTTCTTACACACGTTTGGTCCAGACGCGACAGGGTACATGGCATGCATCTCCTTCGGCTGCGGCTCCGCAAGCCACTACATCGGCTGCGGTTCCGCAAACAGCTCCTATAGCTCCAGCGCCCGCTCAGACTCCCGCAGCCGCAGCTCCGCAAGCGACTCCCTCGACGGCGGCTGCGCAGACCATATCGCCAGCTCCACAGGACGCTCAGACTCCCGCTCGCGCCGAATTACAAGGTTTATTGACCGAGGAGCAGGCGCGCGTTATTCTATCGTTATTCAAAGGTGGAGCTGGACCGAGCTAGGGTAGCTTTTTGGTTCTTATTTTTTGAAACATGTATTTATTTATATCATACATATTGTACTATATTTTGAAACGATATTGATATTGATATTGGTTTATATTTATATCATATTCAGTATTTGGGTTTCTTTTGTATATTATATGCGTGAGATGTGATTATGAATACTGCGATATATGTTGTGTGATGATTAATTTTATATTTTATTGATATATATATTATTGTGTACAGGGCGAGAAAAAATAAGGCAGCCCTTTTTTAAAAAAAACAGATAATATGTACCTACGGATTAATCCGTAGGTACACATGTTGCCCCTACGGATTAAGCCGTAGGGGCAAAATATCAGCAGTAACTGATATTTCCCCCCTGATCTCAGTGTCAGGGGGTTGGTCTTGCCCCTACGGATTTATCTGTAGGGGCAAAAAAAGACCCCTACGGATAAGTACCTACGCATATATCCGTAGGGGATACTACTTGGCCCTACGGATATATCCGTAGGTACAGTTAATATAATTAAAATAATCGTAAATAAAATAACTTTTTTCCCCTACGCCCTAATCCGTAGGTGCAAATGTACCTACATAGAACTCCGTAGGGGCAAGTTTTTGACCGTAGGGGCAAGTTCAGGGCTTCAACTTGCACCTACGATGTTTGCACCTACAGATTAATTTTTTGCCCCTACGGAGATATCCGTAGGGGCAATGAGTTGCCCCTACGGGTAAATCCGTAGGGGCAACCCTTATTTCTAGTAGTGGACAAGCGCACTAGCGCTCTAACCATAGTGCCCTGCGCTCATTGACTAGCGCTAGTGCCAAGCGCACTACATGATTTTATGTGCGCTTGGGTAGAACATAAATTGTTCTTTGAATAATCCCCAAAGCTATGATGAATGCTCAGCATTCAGTAAAAGACAAATATTGTCAGAAGCTAAATTAAAGCTCAGCATTGTTAAAAGGGTCGAGCTCAAACAAATGCTTAACAGCCCAAAATAAATGTTAAAACATTTTAACTTGATTGGACTTAGCCCAAGATTGGCCATAAGTCCTCAAATTTAGCTTAATTGGGCCCATATGCTCACGAATCTTTTAACAGACCTTAGTCCCAAATTGGACTACAGATCCCCCAACCAATATTGGTTCAAGGGTACATCTCTTCACTCCTCTGATATTTGTCATTGTAATCCTTCAACGTCTTCAGAGAGGTGACGGGTCCCGATAACCAATCATTCCATGGACTGTGGGGTCCTTAAACTCATGGACTATGATGTCCTTAACCTCGGACTGTGGGGTCCCTTTAAACCCACGGACTATGATGTCCTTAACCTCGGACTGTGGGGTCCCTTTTAAACCCACGGACTATGATGTCCTTAACCTCGGACTGTGGGGTCCCTTTAAACCCACGGACTATGATGTCCTTAACCTCGGACTGTGGGGTCCTTAAGCCCCTGGACTATGATGTCCTTAATCTCGAACTGTGGGGTCTTTAAGCCCATAGACTATGATATCCTTAACCTCGGACTATGGGGTCCTTAAGCCCATGGACTATGATGTCCTTAACCTTTACAGACTATGATGTCTTTAAACCGGACCACCATGCCCTTAAACTGGTAATTGACCGCAAAGTCCCTAAATTAAAACAATAGAGCCCAAATGCTCTTTTATTGGATCTAAATGATCCTGTTAAGTAGATCTTAGTCTAAAATTAGACTAACGTGTCCTTAACAAACTGTTAAGTTGATCTTAGTCTAAAATTAGACTAACGTATCCTTAACAAATGTTTAAGTTGATCTTAGTCTCAGATGAGACCAACGTATCCTTAAACCCAACCCCAAACCCAAATCTAAGAAGATACAGATTTGGACTAATTCACGCCCTACGGGCGACAACATAAATTAGTCTCCGTATACAATCCACGGGCAACCAAAAACAAAACAAACACACACGACACGAAGTGACCATCTGGAGAAGGAGAAAGTTGTTACCGCGATGCGGTAGCGTAATTAACTGCAGGGGCTTGCGCCTGCAGTGAAGAACCACAATCAAATACCCCTCAAATAAGGGGGAATCTGACGAAGTCTACTATATCGGCCGCATCCGTTTAAACCTTCGATACATGGTGCCATAAATCAACTTGGAATCTTCGGAGAGGTGGACGGATAGCACCAATTAGCATCTGCCCTGAAATTCAGGCAAGACGGACCTGCGCGGTCGCGTCTCCGTGTTTTCTGCGGGGAACAGATTTCGGCACGCCCGGTGGAACCTTTTCCTCTTTCCACTCCACACTTCGTGTGTCGTGATCACGAACGAATCGCGGTTTGCTATGGTTGCCTGTGGATTCGAGGTACTAAGATTTGGTGTCTTGCTCCGTACAGAAAACAGAAGATCGATGGCTTCAACCTACACTAACTGCAACTGCAACTCTCACTTCGTCCAGTCCGAAGGAGTGACTTACGGGCCCCAAGCGGCCTCCATCTTCGCTATGCCAGTGGAGGAAGTAACTCAGGCCACCACTGGGCTGTTCTTTGGGACCATGATCCTACCGATGAGCTTCAATGCCCCGCTGCTGTCGTAAGAAGCCCTAAAGAAGTCGGTCTTTGATCGACTTACCACTACCGCGGCCCCTCTCAACGGGTTGCCCAAATCCAATGCCTCAATCTTTAACAGATTGGGCCGAAGCTTCAATGGGCCTGTGAAGAAGCCCGCAACACCAGAAGGGGTTATCACGAAGAGGATAGCCATTCCTGCTCATGAAGTCGTCAAGGCGGCTTCTCCTGCCAATGGGTCGGTCTTCACAAGACTGACTGTTTCAGCTCCTGTTCCAGGCGAAATCGTCAAGGCTGCTTCCCCTGCTCGGAAGTCTGCCTTCGATAAGTTGGTTATCCCCACTCAGCGGACATCAGTCTTCGATAGGCTGACAACGACAACTTCTGACCAACACAGGGGGCATGAGGAAGTCACCCCTATAGCTGATACAATCCCAACGGCTCGATACGCTCGACGTCGCCACTAGCGCCGAGTAAGGAAGGCTGGGGGCAACTCTCCTTCTGGACTGACTCCTCCGACGGTGGAAATCGATACTGCTGTTCCAACTGGGAACAGTTTTGAACCGCTAAGGAGGGTGCGCAAAAACTCTCCGACTGCCGTGCTGAAGAGATTTCCTCCACCTGTGGAGAATGCCCCAAAGACGAAGCAGGAACAGCCCCCTCAACGGCTGTCCTCTAAAATTTACAAGGTCTGGCGTCAAGTCCAAGACTCGGTAATTGATCAAGATTACTCTCGCCGACAGGAAAAGGTGAAAGTTCAGCGAGAAGAGGACCATCCTGTCAAGACACAAAATGCGACAGCTACGTGGGTGCCTACTACAATGGCCCCCTCAACCTCGACCACTCACAAGAGGAGAAGGCCGGAGAAAATTCCCATGTCTGCGACAAATGTCAAGGGCACTGAGCCTAAACGCCCTAAGTCTGGGGGTATGGTGGTGCATACTGTCTATATGGCATCCGGAAAAGAGGATAGCCGTATCTCCACAGGTCATCGACCGCTTACGCGATCCGTAACAAAGGCTCAGGAACAACAACAACAAAAGCTCCAAGAAATACTAACAGCTATGGCCGCACTTACGGGACCGAAAGCAAGCCCGGAGACATCCTCGGAGCAACGCCGTGAGCAGGAAACTGATGTTGAATTCCTTCGAAGAATGCTTGAGAAGAAGGACAAGGAGGCCGCGGAACAAGAGACCAATATAAAGAAAATGGCCCTTCTATTCCAAGATATGGTGGGCATGATGAGCCATTCGGACCCTCCAGCAGAAGATCCTCCAGTAATAATTGAAGATGATAGAGGAGAGACATCAAATCCTCTGCCGGCTCTGTCAGCAGCCAAGGAGGAGACCATCTCTTAAGCCATGCTCGATGATTATATAGCTCAACAAATACGAGCTCATCAAGCGAATGAAACTGCTGGGCAAATTGTTTAAACTGGACGACCCTATCCGGGTTGGTATGACCAAATAATGTACCCGCCGGGATACACAATCCCTAAATTCCACGTATATAAGGGAACGGGGAATCCACATCAGCATGTTGCTTAGTTCAAGGCTCTCTGCGGCAACACTGGAGGTGATGATAAACTACTGCTCCTCCAGTTTGTTGGCAGCTTATCGGAGACAGCATTCGAGTGGTATTCGGAACTCCCGAATGACTCTATCAAGACATTTGCAGAGATGGAGCTGCTATTCACCCAACGTTTTGCGAGCGCTAGCGAACGTACCCTAATCACAGCGCTGATCAATGCCAGAGTGAAACTGGGAGAGACTTGGATCCAGTACGCGATACGGTGGCAGAATCTATGGTCGAAGTGCGAACAGCGCATCGAAGAGGCTCCTGCAGTGGGCATGTTTGTGGGAACCCTTGATCCACAGGCGACCATATTCCAATTCATGATGTTCTTGAAGCCGACCACTTTCCAGACCTTGATTGATAAGCTGGCCCAAATGGACCAGATGGGTCATAAGCCTTCCTTTTCAAAGACAGAGCCTCGGAATGAAAAGGGCAAAGGGAAAGCAATCTTCTTCGCCAATGCTCAACAACAACCGAGTGGCCTGAGACCGGTTGTTCGCCAAAGCAACAAGCGGCAATCCCTCGACGAGAAGTTGAGACGTCCTTACTCATTTCCCCGGGATAAAACAAGTAAACTGTTTGAACTGGCAGTGCGCAATGGGCTCATTACTCTATCGGAGTCGAGACACCCACAGCAACCGAACGACATCAACGATCCTAATTACTACCCCTACCACCGAGTATTGGGCCATCCGATCGAAGACTGCTACGTCTTCAAAAATTGAGTTGAAGACCAGTATCAACAGGGCATGTTCGCGCTGTCCGAAAACTGGAAGGTAAATCCGCCACAATAGCACACCCCTAAAAAGATGGACACGCCGGGGGCATCATGCTCTTTTATAGAAGAAGCTCCATGGGAGGTGGCTCTTTCAGCCAAGACGAAAAGAATGCTGAAGGATTTTCAAACATGCCCGGCGGTCAGGTGGAAAAGCCCGCTAGAACCAGAGATTGTTGAGGGGACGCTGAAACCACACCCAACATTGGGAGTTAATACTGATGGTGGACGAAACATTCAGGCCCAGCCGTCAAAATCTTCGAAGAAAAAGAAGAAGACCAAAAAGCCCGCGCGGTTTGATGAAAAGTGCACGGATCTGCAAAAGCATATTGACACGCTGGAGGAATATAACCAGAAGACGCGGACCCCGGTAACACTCTAAGAATTTCTCAACAATATTCTTGAGAGCGGAGATAACGACAATAACGATGGGGATGACTTGTCAAAAAATCTGAGGACTATGTGACAAGTTGCCACATGATCTCTCATTCGGCATTAACTAACGAAGAAGCTCACTCGGCGATAGAAGACAGCATAAAAGAGCTGGGGGCAGGATCGAAACCAAAACCCTTGGAACCGTCTGACAAGATGATCGACTTTCTACTGAACGAAGCCCGTCAGAAAAGCAAAGCCAATCGAGAGCGCGAACTGGCTATATTCAAAAAAGCCAGACGCCGACGACTGAATGAAAAGGTCGAGGCACCCCAACCGGATCAAAGCATCCTTATCGCCAGCAAAAGCAAGCTTAAAGTAAGGAGACGATTCATTAGGGCCCTGTCAATAGGAATGAAGTTGCCCTCTTTCAGAGAAAATTCTTCTGGAAGTATACACCTTGATGAAACGGACATACATCCTAACTTCTGCTTATACCATCAGAGAATTGAACACTCTACCGAGGAGTGCATAGTCTTTAAAAACTGATGGCAGGGATATGTTGTCCACCGACAACACGTTCAACGAGTGAAGCGCAAGGATCGTTGGGAACAGAAAAGCACGACAGATGAGCGCAAAAGAGCTGCTGGCAACTGTCGCATAGTCGACACCAAGGGATCACAAGTTATCACCTTTGGAAGCGACTCTGACGAAGAAATCGCCCTCAGCCCTCTCTTCAAGGAATCCACCCCTGACACAAAAAATGCGAAGATTTGCGAGAAAATCTAGCTGCGTAATCGTACGTTGCCCGAAAAATCTCGGACCTATGAACTGTTGACCGAAACGTCTTTAAACTACTTCAAACTCGCGGCATCGCCAGGCTGACGTGGTATAAAAAAAAAAGGTACGTCCACAAGCAAGATGGGCACAGATGAAAACCCGAAAGGGCTCCGTGAGTAAAAACGGCAGGACTACCGGCGAGTTTTGCGAAACCCGAAAGGGCGCAATCTCGTTAAAAGACACTTGCAAGGTCCTCTTGACCCTGTAAGGAGAAACCACCCGCTTGAGATCCTTACGACTCATAAGGGAGCAACACACTTAAGAATCCTCACGATTCCTAAGGAGAACTTACACTTACGAGATCCTCAAGACTCGTAAGGAGAATTCCCTTTTGAGACTCTCACGGCTCATAAGATTCAAAAGCCTTAAACTACAGGGATCTGAACCTGTTCTTAAGCCATCACAATCTCCAATGCTGCCCTACAAGCGTCTCGACCCTTGTATATAATCCACGGGCGCGAATAAATATTTCCCTAACAAAGTCCCGCCAGCGACTAGGGATATGCTCACACGGTGAACAAACACTTCTAGGTCCTCTCGACTTGCAAAGAGAAAACACTCTTGTAAGATCCTTACGATTTATAAGAGAACACACACTTAGGAATCCTCATGATTCTTAAGGAGAAAACGCACCTACGAGATCCTCACGACTCATAGGGAGAAACACCTTTATGAGACCCTTACGGCTCATGAAGTCAAAAGCCTTAGTCGACAGGATCCTAACCCTGTTTGCTAAACCACCTTTGTTCGACATCGACAGAGGCAAATGATGATTCGCTCCTGACAATATCCTAATTGTAGCGATACTGATGCCTAAATCGGTATCAAATTCCAAGTCCTTTCATGGCAAATAATGATTCGCTCCTGGCAATATTCCAGTCACAGCGATGTTGATGCTAGGATTGGCACCAAATTCCAAGTTCCATACTCGCGATAAAAATCAGCGAGCCAAAAATGCATATGAAATAGCCGAAATGATGGGGCAACTGGCAACAAAATCAGCAAGTAAAAAAATATATGCATACAAAAATAGCCGAAATGATTGGGCAACTTGCAATAAAAAGCAGCGAGTAAAAAACAAAAATAGCCGAAATGATTGGGCACCGTGAAAAATATCCAAAATGATTGGGTAATCGCGACTTTCACGATATAAAAAGCTGAAATGATAGAGCATCGCGGAAAGAAATAAAAATGAAATGAAATGAAACTTTTTGCCCTGCAGGTGAGGTCACATTGACCCCTGTATACAATCCATAGGCACAAACAAGAAGGGAACCCTATCGTCCCACCAGGCTTCGTTGAAGCGAAGCCAAATCTCGACGGTTCATAGACAACCTAGAGACAATCTCGATATTTGTCGCAATATTGCAGACACAATGTCAACAAACAAAGCGAAGGAAGATCCCTAGCTTCAGGGTCTCAACATCAACATCGAAACCTTAGAGATCAACACCGGCGTTCTTCCTCCCTCCAATCGGATGCAGACGCAACATCAACAAACGGAGCCACGGCAAAGTCCCCTAGTTCCAAATCTCGACGGTTCACGGACAGCCTAGAGATCACCAACGGTATTTCTCCTTACTCCAGCAGAATGCAGATGCGACGTCAACAAACGACCCCAGGTTCAAAACAACGGAATCATGGCAAAGTCCCCTAGTTCCAAATCTCGACGGTTCACAGACAGCCTAGAGATCACCAACGGCGTTTCTCCTCACTCCAACCTGATGCAGACGCGACGTCAACAACCGACCTCAGGGTCGCAACGTAACGGAGCTATGGCAAAGTCCCTAGTTCCAAATCTCAATGGCCACATCTACAGCCTAAAGACTAACAACGGTGTGCCTCCTCATTCCAGCAAGACACAGATGTTACACCATCAATCGGAACCATGGCAAAGTCCCCAGTTCCAAGACTCTACAGTTCACAGACAACCCAGCGTCATCAAATGAACTTATCTCGGATACACGTCAGCAAATGACCCCATCGCGGAAACACGTCATCAAATGACCCCGCCGCGGAAACACATCATCAAATGACCCCGTCTCGGATACACGTCAGCAAATGACCCCGTCGCGGAAACACGTCATCAAATGACCCCGCCGCGGAAACACGTCATCAAATGACCCCGTCTCGGAAATACGTTATCCAATGACTCTATCTCGAAAACAAGTCAACCAACCCCAGGGAAATCAGTGTCCTTGGCAACTTCCTCGATTCATGGAAATCGGCGTCCTTGACGAGAGCATATCAATTCGCGTCGACCTGCAGAGAAATCGGCGTCTTTGAAGGAATACCTCGATTCGTTTCAACTCCGAGGAATCGGTGTCCTTGGCAAAAATCTCGATTCAGGGAAATCAGCGTCCTTGACGAGAGCACCTTAATTCGCGTCGACCCGCAGAGAAATCAGTATCTTTGCAGGAATACCTCGATTCGTCTCAACTCCGAGAAAATCGGTGTCCTTGGCAACTACCTCGATTCAGGGAAATCAGCGTCCTTGACGAGAGCATCTCGATTCGCGTCAACCCGCAGAGAAATCGGCGTCTTTGCAGGAATACCTCGATTCGTCTCAACCCCAGGGAAATCAGTGTTCTTAGCAACCTCCTCAATTCAGCGAAATCAGCGTTCTTGACGAGAGCATCTATTGGAGATAGTGCCCTCAGAGTCAATTATTGGATCACAGGCACGTGATTGCAATGGTTGAGAGAGGACCTATACCGTTAGGACAGTCTTACTCAAGATGATAGTATACTATCTGGTTTACCTTTATCATCGTGTACTGTTTTAGGTGACCTTACAGGTCACTATTGCACATTGATAGAGCCCCTAGGATTCTTGCATGACCGCCTGCAGTATGAGGGCGATCATATACGTGGGAGCTGGGGTCTATAAGCACATCCTTAAAAGGTCCCTAGTCGTGGGAGTTTCGAGACAGGGCATCGACACTCCAGAGTAGACTAGTGTATACAGTCGAGACCCCGACGAGGGGCGGTGGCCGGTCTCATAAGCCACTGGTGTCAGCTGGTTCACCTAAGATGTATACAGGTGCTCATTGGGTTATGAGTACACCGGACAGGACTCGCCGGGAACATGCTAGTTAGTTTTATACCAGACGTCAGATAGCAGTTTCCTGGTGACATGTGTACAGGTTAGTTCATCGACCTGAGATCGTCATTTGTCTCGTGTGAGTTCCTACTGTACTTTGATTACTACCCTACCACGCTCAAAGGAGTCGTGCAAACAGGTTTTAGTTGGGTACAGTCCCGAGCCACATGGAGGCAGTGAGCGGATCTTCAGGGATTCGTCTCTCCCGGTATTGGGGGTGAGGTCACGCTGTGTCTAGGAGAGCTATTACACAAAGTCCTTGGCCAAGACATGAGATTTACTGGTAGGTATTCCAGTAATATCTCAGGGTGTTCTGGGCTAAACTCCGACACAACTTGTACCGCTTTTGGGAGTCTGACTTTTACTAACCCCCTAGGCCCGTCATGCGATGCTCATAGACGAACGGACCGGACTGTACGGATATTGTCACTGACAGGCTCAGTAGGGTGTCAGTATGAGTTCGCTCATCGACGTCCCTTTTGGTCAATACCCGGTAGCCCGTCACGTATGGCTAATACCTCTGACGTGCTAGTGGTTAAATTCACAGCCAAAGTATTGATGAGTCTTTAGAGTCCCCCACAGACAGTTTCTCGAGTTTCGGGCGAAACGCTGTAGAGGCCGTATGGAGATATGGCAGGGTTCGATCAGATACGTGCGGTATTGCACGGATCATGATCGGACAGATAATACTAGCGGGCTTTGGTTTAAGCCGGATCCTAGTTTGTATAGTGTAGATTTTGTCTCATTGCATTTGTATTCGGTCGCAATACAAATACGGGTATGTATATACAGTCGCAGGGTTTTCCTGTAATTTATTACGGGATCAGTTTTTTGAAGTTGTCAGTTTGCATTCCGTTTCGGCCAGTTTTCCTTCGTTCCTTCACGGCCGGATTTTTGTGATGGGAGGGGCTAATTTGCATATATGCAAATTAGCAATTGTGGAGGGTTTATTTGTAAATGAGGGATTATGATAATACAAGCATCTTTGCTTTTTTCTTTCATCATGGTTTCCATTAATTGAGATGGGATTTGATAAGGATGTGAGGGTGATGTTTTGAAGTGAGGTTTGCTTTTGTTTATGATCATCCCTTTGCTTTTACTACACTCACCTCCCTTCATGGTTTTTGATCTCTCTCATTCTTATCATGATGGCCGGCCACATTTGAGGGAGAGTGAGAGAGAGATTCATTTTGTGTGGGGAAATTAGTTCATCTCATTTTCTTGCTACACAAATTCTAGCTCACTTCAAAGTTCATTCCACCTCCATCAAATGGCAACTTCAAACCCCAAGAGACAATACATTCTACACTAGCCTACAGCATTCCTTAGGCACGTCGGCTCGCCAACTTCGTGCCCGAGTTGCCTCGGTCCAGAGGTGGGAGCCCGTAAAAGAACCCGGCGATGTGGTGCCCGTTCCAACGAGGAGATGAAGACCGGAGATTCCGCGAGGAGATCGGAGTGGAGGCCGAAGACCGAAGGACACGGATCGCTCAGTATAGCATTCTAACCTTTCTCGTATTTGCTAGCATTAGGTTAATGGCCCGATCCGGGTTTATAGTGCGTGGTAGTGCCGGTTTACAAGTTTTTGAAAAGTTTCGTTTCCGCATTCCGGCGTCCGATTGATGGCCGAGGCACTGCCGTGCACTTACAGCATCTCGATTCGCGTCGACCCGCAGAGCAATCAGCGTCTTTGCAGGAATACCTCGATTCGTCTCAACCCCAGGGAAATCAGTGTCATTGGCAACCTTCTCGATTCAGGGAAATCAGCGTCCTTGACAAGAGCATCTCGATTCGCGTCGACCAGCAGAGAAATCAGCGTCTTTGCAGGAATACCTCGATTCGTCTCAACCCCAGAGAAATCAGTGTCCTTGGCAAACTCCTCGATTCAGGGAAATCAACGTTCTTGACGAGAGCATCTCGATTCACGTCGACCCGCAGAGAAATCAGCGTCTTTGCAGGAATACCTCGATTCGTCTCAACCCCAGGGAAATCAGTGTCCTTGGAAACCTCCTCGATTCAGGGAAATCAGCGTCCTTGACGAGAGCATCTCGATTCGCGTCGACCCACAGAGAAATCAGCGTCTTTACAGGAATACCTCGATTTGTCTTAACCCCAGGGAAATCAGTGTCCTTGGCAACCTCCTCGATTCAGGGAAATCAGCGTCCTTGACGAGAGCATCTCGATTCGCGTCGACCCGCAGAGAAATCAGCGTCTTTGCAGGAATACCTCGATTCATCTCAACCCTTAGGAAATCAGTGTCCTTGGCAACCTCCTCGATTCAGGGAAATCAGCATCCTTGACGAGAGCATCTCGATTCGCGTCGACCCGTAGAGAAATCAGCGTCTTTACAGGAATACCTCGATTCGTCTCAACCCCAGGGAAATCAGTGTCCTTGGCAACCACCTCAATTCAGGGAAATCCGCGTCCTTGACGAGAGCATCTCGATTCGCGTCGACCCGCAGAGAAATCATCATCTTTGTAGGAATACCTCGATTCGTCTCAACCCCAGGAAAATCAGTGTCCTTGGCAACCTCCTCGATTCAGGGAAATCAGCGTCCTTGACGAGAGCATCTCGATTCGCGTCGACCCGTGGAGAAATCAGCGTCTTTGCAGGAATACCTCGATTCGTCTCAACCCCAGGGAAATCGGTGTCCTTGGAAAAAACCCCGATTCAGGGAAATCAGCGTCCTTGATGAGAGCATCTCGATTTGCGTCAACCCGTAGAGAAATCAGTGTCTCTGCAGGAATATACGACGACATCAAAAAAGAGCCACGGCAGAGTCCCTTGTTCCATGTCTCGATGGCCGCATCTACAGCCTAGAGATCACCAACAACGTTCCTCCTCATTCCAGCAAGGTTCAGACGCGACAATCAATCTTGGAGCCATGGCAAAGTCCCTGTTCCAAATCTCGACGGTTGACAGGCAGCCTGGAGATCGTCTCAACATCCATCTCATTTCAACAGACACGACATCAACAAATCGGAGCTACGGCAAAATTCCCAGTTCCATGACTCGACGATGCACAAACAACCGAGAGTCAACCTTTCCTGATCACGTGGAACACGGCCTATGTCAATCCTGACCCCATGGGAAACGTCCAGAGCGGAGCCTGGTCCTCGCAGAACACGGCTATGACCCCATGGGAAGCATCCAGAGCAAATTCCTGGTCATGTGGAACACGGCCTATGTCAATCCTGACCCCGTAGGAAATGTCCAGAGCGGATCCTGATCCTCGCAGAACACGGCTATGTCAAACCGACCCCATGGGAAGCATCCAGAGCAATCCTTGACTCCGTGAAATGCGGATAAAGTCAACCCCTGACACCATATGGCCAATGTCAATATTGACCCCCATATGGCTTATGTTAACCTTTGTCATAGAGCAATGCTCCGACACTTCCTCGTCGTTAAGCAAAGCTTCGACTTGGACCTTATTTCAGTCTTTGTCGTAGAGCAATGGTCCGACACTTCCTCGCTGTTAAGCAAAGCTTCGACTTGGACCTTATTACCCCCCTGTCGTCGAGCAATGCTCCGACGTTTCCTTGTCGTCAGGCAAAGCCTCAATTTAGATACATGATAACTCATAGCTCCCCTTGTCGTCGAGCAATGCTCCAACACTCCCTGTCGTCAAGTAAAGCTCCGACACGGAAAAATATCAACTCATGACCCTCTCAAACAGAACAATGCTTCGTCTTAAAAAATATATATGTATTAATTCATAACTTCTCCATCATAGAGCAATGCTCCGTTTCGGGGATAAATCAAATCACAAATATCTTAACTTGAAAAAGAAGGGCACGGTCTTGCAAAGAGATTTAAATAAACTATCAACAGAATGCTCTCTCTGTCATCTACAGGCTACGCTTACTAAGGTAACGCGCCGGCAACAAAGAAAAGAGAAGAAAGCGACAAGGAGAACAATTAATTTGCATTCGGTTAAACGTTTAAAGCATACCCATTCATGCATGTGCAAAAGATTTAGTGCGTAAGATAGACACATGGAAACGAGGAATTTGCTATTCATACTTCGAAAAGTTCTTACAATAATGAAAGCAGTAAATGAAAACATCATCAAAATGATTACAATGGTAAAACCTCAGATCCAGGGCATGGATTGAGGAATTCGAAAGTAAGGCCGTGTAGAATCTTTCTAGCCTTTCTGACCATTCGCGTGTGCATCCTCTCGCGATCATGGGTGTCGAGATCCTCGCCAATGCCCTCCTCCCTTTGATAAGAAGCGATTATCGTCGTCTGTTGGAAAGTTTGATGCAGAATATCAATGAGGTTATCTCGACGCTTCTTTGAGATCAGGCCAGACAGGTACACCGAGTGCACCTTGTCTTCAGCATCATCCAGCGCATCCAGCAGCATGGCTTCGTAAAACCCAGGAAGTGCTCCCCAAATTGCTCGCACTACGATTTTCAAGAGAGCGGAGCGACGAGAAAGCAGTCGACCGTTGTGTGTGTAACAACCGAGTCCAGTTATACCAGTTTCTGTTGCCGTGTGTGTTGTTTGTGGTGTCTATTTCATTTACTGTGGATGCGAATGGTAGTCTACTTTTTATTCGACCCGCTTGCTTGAACTTGTTGTTTCCTAGTTATGGTTTACCCCGACATTACATATATTTTTAGCATATAACAATTTAAGTCCCTTAAAAATAATTTAAAAATACATAACATGGCCTTCTTGATACCCATAACCCTGTGGTAGCGTCCTTGCATCGTGTTCTCGTCCCGTTCAGTGAAACGGACGTGTTTGGACGGTTACGCGCACGTACGTGTGTCCGTTCTTGGGGGTATGCATTTCGGTTACAAAATCCTTCATTTTAATTTTTGGAACTTGCTAATAATTTTCAAATTTCAAATTCAAAATTTTGGACCTGACCCGGGCGCATTTCTGAAACATTTTGTATTTCCGCCAAATTCTAATAATTTTAAATCTCTTTAAAATTCGTTCATTTAACAGCCTAAAGATTTTGTTTTACCCAAAGCATATTTTTTAATAAAGTTACAGCTTACAATATTTTTTTAAACTAACGAGGTTATTCCTTAAAATAGCAAAATCTTTTATAAAATTATTTTCCTAAACAAATTTTCCTAACCCCCGAACCAATCAAAACCCTCCGTTCTATTCCACTGGGTCCCACAGCTGTCTCTCTCTCACCTTTCTCCTTCTCTTTCTCTCTCTTCTCTCTATTCTCTCTTTATCTCTCCTGCGCAAACATCCAAGATTCTCTCTCGTCACTATTCATTCCTCTCTCTCTCACTCCTCTCGATCTCCCTTCTCTCTCCACTCGATTCTTTATCTCTCTCTCACTCTTCCGCGTATCTCTCTCTCTCTCTTCCCTCTATATATTTTTCTTCTTCTTTTTCTTTTCTTCATAAACCCATCACCAGAAAACCTTAGCCGCTGCCTCCGCCTCGCCGTTGCCCTAACACCGACGACGCCGTTGCAGACCCCGTCGCCTCCTCACCCTCATCACCTCCGCCTCTACTCTCTTCTTCCCCGATCACGCTGCACTCGCACCCGAGCAGCCCGTGCACCCCTGCACACATCTACACCGCCGGGGTGATCGCCGCCGGTGACTTGTCCCCGTGTTCCAGGCCCTCGTGCGCTCCAGTAAGCGTTGCTCCCTCTTCTCTCCGTCTTTCTCCTTCTTTGTCCTTCTTTCTCCTTCTTTCCCTTCTTTTCAGTCCTGTTCCCGTTTCTTGATCACCGGTGGCCTCTGCAGGTACCTCGCAGGAGCTCCGTCAACGCCGTCGACCCTCACGACCCCTCCACAGACCATTGTGAGCTTCCTCTCCTCCATCCTCCTTCTCTTCTTCCCTTCTTTTCTTTCATGCATTTCTCTTTTAGGTTATTCACTGTTTTTTTGTGATCGCCGGAATTCGGCCGTGCCGTCGACGATCCCGACAACCCAGCAAGGATACCTGACCCGTATGATCCCACTGTTCGTTGTTTGGACTCATTCCGTGTACCGTGCGTGCGTCGCGACTTTTCCCGCCGACGCGTGACGTTCCGGTTACCGCTTCGCAATCCGTCGAGGCAAGTGAAACTTACTACATGCTATTTAAATTACTATACATGCTATTTAAATTTCTATATACCTATTTGAGTGCACATTAAACCTGTAGTTTGCATTTAATACTACATGTTCCATTTTACATTTCGACGTCCCGTTATATCATTTTAGATTCATATCTCGAAACATACCATGTTGCATTTAGTTCTATTATACATAGTACCCACATTCATATTTAAATCATATAACAATCATTTGCATAGCCCAGAGTACCCCTTTATATTGTATACCTTGTCGGACGACCTTTTGCATACATCTAACATTCAATTGCATCTTTAGATCATTTAGTCCATATTGACATGATTTTAACATCCATATTTGTTATACTGTAGTTAAGTAATGTTGAAACTATCCCTTAAACCCAAACTGATAACTGTGCATCTACATACCTAAATCTGTACCTGATTGCATTTCACGTTACAAGTTCCAGCTTGTTGATTTTATTAGTACATATGCCTGTTCTGGATACCCATGATTATACTAGTTTGATTATGAGCACCTACATGATATCTTGTACACCCTGACATGACTTGTTACACCTATTACTTGATACGACATGGTACCGTACGACTCTTGATATAACATGATACTTATATACACTACCCGGGTTGACCTGATGTACCATGGCTTTACCTGTTACCTGATCTTGCGTCTAATGCCAACAAACCTGTCTTGTAGTCCTGACGGACCGTTCCTGTTGTCTATCCAGACAATCTTGCACCTACTTGATCCTGAGTTGGCATTAGCTCGTGTTTATTTAATACCTGACTTAAACATATAACCTGGGGGTATGGGGAAATCAATGATGAAACCTGACTTGTAACTCGACAGTGTGCTACCTTTACTGATTAGTTTTAGAGGCCAGGCCAGCCTTGGGATGATGCTGCTGATATCATCCATCGTCATCCATTACCTTTTAGAGGCTAGGCCAGCCTTGGGATGATGCCATGGACATCATTCATCTTTACCCTTTCCTTTAGTGCCTAGCGGCATGTCTCGGTTTCAGCCTGAGAATCTTCATCGTGATCCCGGGCACGCACGGGATATTATTGAGTTACATCGATGATTCATCAGACTGATTTCAAAGACTTGAGAGTAGATAACCCAATAGACCGGTTTAGTTTACTCACTGCACACTACCCTTCACTGCCCTGATTTATATTGCTGTTACACCTGCTTTACAATTTACGATTATACTTGCATGTCTTGTTACCCTGTTTATATTTTATTGCTTGATGACATGACGCGCTGACGTCTGGGTTTTGCATGGCCCATATTCCGTACCTTTGTTGCAGTCCGAGCAGGAGTACTTCAGCCATCAGGCTGATCAGTGAGGACTCTTTAGTAGTTAGTTCTTTTACTTTTCAGTATTTTATTCCTGATGTGAGCCCGCACTATGGGACATACATTCCAGTTATTCTTGTATTGGATCTTTTGCTTCCGCATTATTTATCCTTGACTCATTTTATTTTGGCTTATGGACATGTGTTAGATAGTTTTATTTTGTTCTTGATATCTCTACAACCGTAATGTGACTGTGGAAGGATAATTCCTATCCACAGGTAGCATGGTTGGCTATGTCATGTGCCTACCTTAGCGTACTCTGGGAAGCGGGGCGTAACATGGTTCTTTTGGTATCAGAGCCATAGGTTAATCGGGTTTGATTCTTTTGTAGTTGGGTACTGGACCCAATACACGAATCAGAATACTCGTGATTAGGAAACATGTCCTGCCACCTTGCCGTTTTACCGTTCTTGAATCTTAACCTCCTCCTGATTATACTTTTACGATGTGCAAACTTTCTTTGCATGTCGACTCGAAAACCTGGTTCCTTGTTTATCTTTAGAACTTAGGCGATTTGGGTGGAGTTATGTAATTGTAGCTATGATACCGCGGCATAGTTACAATGCGGTACTCTATTTAAGTAACTCGGAGTTCTAGCCTTGATCTACATTTTGAATCTGTTATCATGCTAATCCTTGGGTGTTTTGATTTCAGGAATATAGCAGACAAGAATCTGAAGACGTACCAAAGGCGTGTTGACGAAGCCGCTATACTTGGGGTAATACGTGGGATGTTGGAGAATCAAAGGCGGCAGACCGAGCTGAACCAGCAGCAAGCTGACTCCTTACAGGAAGGTTTACGGACCGTTCAGCAGTCCGTGAACAATGTTGTTGCCAGACCAGTGGATCGTGTGGGAACCGTAGCGGATTTCAGAAGGCTGGGTCCGTCTGTCTTTACTGGTTTGGAGGAACCGTTGCCAGCGGAGCAGTGGCTGGTTGACACGGAGAATCTACTCATTGCGGCGCAGATCCCTGAAGATAAGAGAGTAGATGTGGTACGCATCCAGTTGGTGGATTACGTCTGATTGAATGTGAATTCTCGGTGTGTCGGTTTAGAAAATGTATAGAAATCACAACCAAAAATATTTGACCGCAATCAATAACGGTGTCGATTTGTAGCGCGTTAGTAAGTGCGGATCGTCCACAGGGAAAGTGTAATCCGTTCGTATTTCGAATTAGATGAATCGAAAATTTAAAGAAAAGAGAAAAGACAATTCAATTCGAGATTTGTAAAATGAATTCAAGAATCATCTAGATCTAATCTAAAATCAAGAAAACATAAAAATCAAGAATCAAGAATTGAGAGAATTCCAATCGATTTAAGTTTCAAGAATTGAATTGAAGCTCGTAGGAGTCGATTAAATCTATAGACGTGACGAAGACTAGCGATTACGTTTTCTTATCCATTAACGAATTGATGCTAGATCGATGACAATTTATCAAGGTTTAAGGATCTTGCGAAGAAACTAGGGTTTCCTCATCTCATCCTTTGTCCTTTCGATGAATCTCATTCACAAGCTAGCTTCTAGGAAATCAAATAATCGATCGTTGATCTCTAGTTCCGAGCGAAAATAATCAAGAAAGCAATTCGCATCGAAACTAGATCATCGATCATTTGATTTTCAAGAATTTACAAATATTATAGGACTTAAGAAATGTTTCAAGATTTGTCAACTTCATCATCTATTGACTCTCTCGACTCCTCCACGAGCGGAGTTTTACTCAAGCATTATCACAAAGAACACATTCAAGAATCTAGATTGAATTATAATGCTTGAATTAAAAAGTTAAGCAAGATAAAATAATTTCACTTTTATTTATCAACAATTTCGTTACAAATCTCTCGAAATCTACAAAAGTAAGGAACTTGATCGTCGATTTTGGCTTCGCTCGGCTCCTTGAGTCGCGGATCTCCTTGGATCACTTGCTCCGATGAAGTCCGGCTTCGCTTCTAAAGACTTTGAAGGCTTCTTGCTTTGATTGAACTCGAAGATCTTGAACTTTTGGCTTTTTTATTGGATTAGGGTTAGGGTTTTGAGGCACAAGTTGTGTCACTCAACTTGTGGGTGGAAGAGATGATAGAATGAATGAATTCTCAACAACTTTCAACAACCTTTAGAAGTGAAGCCTAGAGTCTCTTTTATAGCCTTAAGAATGGTTAGCTTCCTTTGTAAGCTTGGATTAGGTTAGCTTCCCTTGTAAGCTTGGTTTAGGTTAGCTTCTCTTGTAAGCTTGGTAGTTAGGAGGAAGGTTCTAGAATTAGTTAGTTAGGGTTAGCTTCCTTCATAAGCTTGGAGGTTAGGGAGAAGCTTCTAGGCTTTAAGGTAGTTAAGGGGGAAGCTTGCTTTGGAAGCTTGGAAGTTTAGTTTGCACAAGGAGCTTGCTGATCTGGCAGAAGACTCTGGAGAATTCTGGAATTTGTCATAGCTTTCTGAGGTGTACAACTTGAGAGAATAATTCTGCAGTGAAGCTTTGATGACGTGGATGTCATGTGACCGCGGATCCGCGGCGCATGCCCTGCTCCGGCCGTGGATCCGCGGCCCAATAGGAGTTTTGGATCATCAATTTTCTTTCTCTGCTTTCTGCTAGCTTTTGGATATTGTTCTGATATGTGGAATCTTATAATTCTTTCTAGTTATTTGCCAGATCTCAAGTCTTGGAGTTGGCGCGTCTTTTATCAGCACTTTGACAATTTTGGCTCGGTTCCTGGAATTTTCTGCACAGATCTTTGAAACAAGTGTTGCGCTATACAAGGATGATGCGATACCATGATAAACACTCAATTTCCCTCGAAATGCCGGTTTCAGTATACAACACAGGTAATCTGGTATTTTATGGGTGTTTTCCTAATATGTGCTATACTTAACCTGAATACCTTTAGATGAATGCAAATGATAGGGAAATTGACGTGTTAAAAATACATTATTTTCGACTGATCAAATTCCCCCAAACTTATTTTCGGTCGTCTCGAGCGAATTGTTTTATTAAAAAGAGAAGGAGAAAATAAAGAAAGAGAAAAACTAACTAGCACACTTTCGTAGACAACACGATTGCACTGAGCACGTGCAACAAGCCTTTAAACCTCTAGGTATCCCTAGTAGGAGGAGTGTTGTCTCCTGAGGGTTTTCAGCGGATTGCACCCACAAAATCCAATAATAAAAGGAAGATCGTGAATATTACATTTAAAGATAAGAATTGTAAAAGAAAGACTTTGAAAATTATGGTTTCCAACTAAGCTAGCTTTTCGGTTGTCATGAACCCTATCTTAATGGTCATGAAAAGATGTCAGAAATCACATCATCCCTCAATAAAACATCGTCTTTATTCTTCATTCCTATCTTTCTTCTAAACATCGATCATATAACCCTACGTGTGTGTAATATACATCCCTACACCCGGAGAATTCAATTCAAGCTATCATATTCTTGTCCATCCACCTCAGTACTTTTTAATTAATGGATATTTAGATGAGATTGGTCACACACTTTCATGCGAACGTTAATACTTCTTGAGGTACTAACCGACCGATTACTCATGTGCTTGCTTATTTGGTGTTTTTCCTCGTCTTGCACCACCTAAGGCTTAGCAGTGACTCCCAGACCAGTTGGTCTAAGGCACTAGGTGAAGAGGCACCCTCGCTATATTTTTTATTGCTGCTTTGGCGATAACAAAACCAGTGTCCATTTTTCTCACCGTTTTATATTTTATTCATTTCATTTTTTTTATTTCCTTCATACATCGGCTTTTAGACAAGAGCATTTCAAGGTATCCTCTACTATCCCGAACTTCAAGACGTGTGTAAGTGCGAATAGTAGGGTATCAACGTTCAAAATGTTTGGCTTCCAGAATAGGAACTATTTTTCAGACTTATTTTTATCCTCAGATTAGTGACTTCCTTCATCTTACTAACCCTTGGGACAACGGCTCATAACTACTTATTGCTAGTTCGTATAAGAAAACTTCCAATTTTCTTGGTTTTCTTAAATTTTTCCAATCCTTTGGATGTAATTTTTCGCTATCTAATCTTTTATTATCTTATTTATGTACAAAAATTTTATTTTTTTTAATATTAAATATTTTTATATCTTTTGAAAAAAATTTAAATTTTTATAGGTTTTCAAAATTTTTAAATTTTTATAGGTTTTTTAAAGAAATGTTTTGTGCTTATGCTAAGTGATATGCAAATGATGCGAAAATAAGCACAAACCTCCCCCAAACTTGTTTTCAACAGTGTCCTCACTGTTGCCAACCGCTATATCTACAAAAACCTGTAAGCCTGAGAGGAAATTATTAATGGAGGCAAAATATTTAAGTGAAGAACCTCCCCCAAACTTATTCTTTTCACTCACCTCCATTCAAAAGATGATTCAGTAATTTACAGGACATGGAGGTGAGACGGAGGAATTTTAATCAATATAAAATGGCTCATGTAAGAACAGGAGCTCCTCCGTGGGGTCAGTGGAAAAATACGGCTTTAATCTATGTCCATTAACTTTGAAAAATGTGCCGTTTTTAACATTTTCTACCTCAACTGCCCCGTGCGGGTATACAGACCGTACAATAAAAGGTCCCTTCCACCGAGATCGTAGCTTACCCGCGTGAAGGTGTAGTCGTGAATCATAAAGAAGGACTTGCTGACCAGGTGTAAACGTTTTTCTCAAAATGTTTTTATCGTGAAATACCTTAGTCTGATTCTTTACAATTACAGCGTTATCATAAGCTTCATCGCAGAGTTCGCTTAGCTCATTTAATTGCAGCTTCCGAAAGTTGCAAGCTTGGTTTAAGTCAAAGTTGATTTCTTTAATAACCCACAATGCTTTATGCTTAATCTCGACTGGCAAGTGACAAGCTTTCCTAAACACTAACCTATAAGGAGACATCCCTAGATCGGTTTTATATGCAGTTCGGAATGCCCAAAGAGCATCCGTCAATTTGATCGACCAATCTTTTCTATTTTTCGAAACGGTTTTCTCCAGAATTTGTTTGATTTGCCTATTGGAGATCTCAGCCTGCCCGCTCGTTTGGGGATGATAGGGTGTGGAAAGTTTGTGGTTGATTGCGTATTTCCGCATCAAAGTCTCGAAGGATTTGTTGCAGAAATGTGTCCCATTATCGCTAATGATAGCGCGTAGGTGTCCAAATCGCGAAAAGATGTTTTCTTTTAAGAACTTAATGACAACCTTTTTGTCATTAGTGCGACAAGGAAAGCTTCAACCCACTTTGAGACGTAATCAACCGTAAGCAGTATGTACAGATTCCCAAAAGAGTTGGGAAAAGGACCCAGAAAGTCAATGCCCCAAACATCGAAAATTTCAATCACTAAGATGGGTTGTTGTGGCATCTCATTTCTCCAGGAAATCCTACCCGTGTGTTGACACTGTGTACAGGTTTTGCAATGATCAAATGCGTCTTTGAACAAGGTCGGCCAATAAAAACCGCATTGCAAAACCTTCTCCGCCGTCTTTTTAGGACCGAAGTGACCCCCACATGCCTGATCATGACTAAAAGATAGAACACTCTTGAACTCCTCATTCGGGACACACCGGCGAATGATCTGATCAGGACAATACTTAAACAGATAGGGTTCATCCCAGTAAAAGTGTTTTACTTGGGATAGAAAACGATGTTTGTCCTGTTTTGACCAATCGCTGGGTATTAGTCCCTTGGCAAGATAGTTCACAATATCCCTGAACCAAGGTTCATCGGATACGTTCAAGAGTTGTTCGTCCGGAAAAGAATCATTGATCGGCAGGGTCACAGGTGAAGAAGAGATGCGTGAACAATGGTCGGCTACAACGTTTTCACATCCTTTCTTATCTTTAATAACAAGATCAAATTCTTGTAATAGAAGGATCAAACGTATTAGCCTACCTTTAGCATCCTTCTTTGCCAAAAGATGTTTCAAGGCGGAGTGGTCAGTGTACACAACTATTGGTGAGCCAATCAAGTAAGGCCTAAATTTTTCTAATGCAAATACAACTGCCAAAAGTTCTTTTTCGGTAGTTGTATAGTTAATTTGAGCATCGTTCAGGGTCTTAACTTGCGTAATAGATCACGTGTGGTATCTTTTCAATGTGTTGTCCTAAAACTGCACCAACTGCAAAATCTGATGCGTCACACATAAACTCAAACGGGTAGTCCCAATATGGAGACGATAGAACGGGGGCTGTAGTGAGGGAGTGTTTAAGTGAGTCGAATGCTACCTCACAATCTGAGTCAAAGTGGAAGTTCGTATCCTTGGCCAAGAGAAGAGTTAAAGGTCTAGCAATTTTGCTAAAATCCTTAATGAATCTCCTGTAAAAGCCCGCATGGCCAAAAAATGATCGGATATCCTTGACGCTTTTGGGATGAGGAAGGTTTTGAATGACATCTACCTTAGCTCTGTCAACCTCAATGCCTTTTCGTGAAATAACATGTCCAAGCACAATTCCTTCTTGGACCATGAAATGGCATTTTTCCCAATTCAAGGTTAAGTTCTTCTCTTTGCAACGAGTAAGAACTGCGTCAAGATTCGATAGGCAGTCAGAAAAAGAGTCTCCGAAAATCGAGAAATCGTCCATGAAAATCTCCAAAAAATTCTCGACCATGTCCAAGAATATCCCCATCATACATCGCTGAAATGTAGCGGGAGCATTGCATAACCCAAAGGGCATGCGTCTATAAACAAAGGTACCAAAAGGACAAGTAAATGTGGTTTTATCTTGATCTTTTTTGGCAATGGGGACCTGATTATAGCCAGAGTATCTGTCCATAAAGCAATAATACTCACGTCTAGCTAAGCGTTCCAGTATCTGATCAATGAAAGGTAAAGGAAAGTGGTCTTTCCTCGTAGAGGCATTGAGTTTTCTGTAATCTATACATACACGCCACCCAGTTTGGGTGCATGTCTGAATTAACTCATTTGCCTCATTGGTAATAACAGTGATGCCAGATTTCTTAGGGACGACATGGATTGGACTCACCCATTGGCTATCGGAGATTGGGTAAATAATACCATTGTCAAGGCACTTGACGATCTCTTTCTTAACCGCATCCTTCATGACGGGGTTCAACCGTCTTTGTGGTTCTCGGGTTGGTTTGGCATCATCCATCAAGTGTATATGATGTTCTACAATCAAGGGACTAATCCCTTTGATGTCAGCCATGGTCCAACCTAACGCCTGCCTATTAGATCTTAATACCATCAAAAGTGCATTCTCTTGCTCTGATACTAGAGAAGCGGATATGATAACCGGTAAAGAATCATTCTCACCTAAATATGCATATTTAAGATGAGAAGGTAAAAGTTTGAGATCTAATGCTGGCGGAGAAATAATAGAAGGTGGGATCATCGACTGATTTTCGGAGTCACAAAGAAGCTCATAGCCTATGAAAGATACAGACTCGGATGGTGATGAGTCAGGAGTGTCGGACTCAAGCGTGGAAAAGGTGTCCTCACTAAAATAATGTGCAAGATCAAACATTGATGTGGTAGTGTCGTCAAGATCTTCAAAGCAAAGTTCATCAACTCCGCAATTTTCGGGAGCAATCTCGTGGACAGAGCACACATCAAGTATATGAGCAGAGGGTTCAGATGGCTGACTTCCAATTTTGTAGATGTTCAGTTCAATTGTCATATTTCCAAAAGATAAGTTCATTGAACCATTTCTACAGTTAATGACAGCATTGGAAGTGGCAAGGAATGGTCGACCCAAAATCACCGGAATTTGACTCCGTGGGTTTACTACAGGTTGTGCATCGAGAACAATGAAGTCTACAGGGAATACAAATTCCCCGACTTTTATCAACACATCCTCTAGTTCACCCCTTGGTTTGGTGATTGAACGGTCTGCCATTTGGAGAGTGCAGTGAGCTGGTTTCAACTCTCCAATCTCTAGCTGCTCATAAACAGAGTATGGAAGTAGGTTAACACTTGCGCCAAGGTCTAACAGAGCACGGTTGATGTTTTTACCCCCAATAGAAATCGATATCGTAGGACATCCTGAGTCCTTACGTTTCTTTGGTAGCTGTGGGATAAAAGCAGTGCTAATAATATTAGAAATGAAGACCTTCTTTGGCGCTTGAGTCTTCCTCTTCCGAGTGCACAAGTCTTTAAGAATTTTCGCATAAGCGGGGACTTGTTGAATAGCATCTAGGAGAGGGATGTTGATATTAACTTGTTTGAACATTTCAATAATCTTCTCCATATGTGGACTCGATTTGTTACCCCTTAACCGATTAGGATAAGGAGCTTTAGCAATAAGCGCTGGGTTCATCATAGGAGAAGGAAGTGTGTGTGGAACCGATCCCAAAATAGAAGTGGGAATCGTCGGTGGTAGACTAGAAGAGGTTTGCTAAGGTGGAGAGCCTAGAGGGAAACGGAGAATAGGCTCGTGAGAAGGCGGTGGGGTAGAAGAACAAGGATCAGAAGTAGAAGTGTGTATGTGTGTGTGTGAGGAAAGGTCTCAGCCGAGGTGTTATTGATAGATCTTTCAGTATCATCAAACTCTTCCCCAACGTGATTATTCAGCACTCTTCCTGATCTCAACGTTGTGATGGCATTTACATTGTAATGCCCAGGATTCGGTAGGGGTTGAGACGGAAGTTTCCCTTTTTCTCTCGCACTCATTTCGTCTTTTAGTCGTGCAATTTTTGCTTCCATCGCTCTGATACTCTCAGCTTGGGACGCTGAGTTTTTTCTTTATCTCACTGATGGAAGACCTAATCTCAGCCGACACTTTCATGAAATTTGACAAGAGTAACTTCATGGTTTGTGTGAATGCAGAGAACTCGTAAGAACAGGTCAACTGCATAGGATTAGAAGGTGCAGGAGGGTTGACCTGGTTTTGAAAATTTTGTTACTGGTAGGGGTGCTGAGTGAGTTGAAATGGTTGCTGTTGTGGTGGATGAGCCTTTTGAAAATTATTTTGGTTTGGAACTGTGTTTTGATTTTGTTGTTGGTTCTAAGCAAAGTTAGGGTGATTCCTCCAACCCTGATTATACGTGGAAGAATATGGATCGTTTCTAGGTCTTTGAAAAGCGACATTGGTATGCTCTTGGCCTTGAAACGGAGAATTCAATGGACATTCTTCTGTCAAATGAAAAGGATCAGAACAGCATCCACATACAGTTTTGGGGAGCGACATCGGATTTAGGGAGGCTGCTAAAAATTTGTGTTCCATAGCTTCGAGCTTCTTTTGCATTGCTGCCATTTCAGCTCGAACACCTATGGACACATCAATTTGGTATACACCACCCCTAGACGATGACTGGTTTCCACTCTCCCACTGTAATGATTTTTCAGCGAACTCTTCTAAAAATTTCCAAGCTTCCCCATCATCCTTGGTCATAAAAGTGCCTTGACACATGGCTTCAAGGTTCTGTTTAGTGGTAGGGTTAATGCCCTCATATATGATTCGGCACAGATCCCATCTCGGGATGTCGTGATGTGGACATTGAACCAAAAGATCCTTGAAACGTTCAAAGCACTTCGAGAATGGTTCAGTCGGAAGCTGGGTGAATTGATTTAGTTCGCTACGGACTCGAGCTGTCTTTTGCATAGGGTAGGATTTCTTAAGGAATGCCGCAATGAATTCTTCCCAATTCGTAATGGAATGTGCGGTAGTGTTATACAGCCACTTCTCGGCTATATCGCACAAGGTAAATAGAAGAAGTCGTAGACGCATAGCATCCACTGAAAGTTGTGACGTACCCATCATTGCGCATACATTTTCAAATTTGGTGATAAATACATATGCGTATTCAGACTCGAGACCGTGAAATTTGGGTAGAACATTGATGTATTGGGGTTTAATCTCAAAATTATCCCCGTTGGCTGGTGGAATGGATAAGCAGGTCGAAAGAGGACCTCGCATAGGATAACACCTCTCTTGGAGAGAGATGCGGGGTGGATTCTGCGCACCTACGGACGGCGGCAGATTAGTGGGAAAGAAGTTCGATGGAGAAGGATCCATCGATGTGGGTGTGGTGGTGGGTAAAGAAGAGGTAAATGTAGAAATACCGACTTCGGAGTCGATCGGGGGGACGCGGACTAAACGGGCACTAGAATCCCGTGTCCAACCTATCTTGCACTAAAGGGTTTAGTACAAGTGGCAGCGTGAATATAATTAGGGGAAATGAATGAAGTGTTGGTGTTTGTTTTGAAAAATATACGGATTTTTGAAAAAAATGATGCAAATCACAAAAAATGCAACAAGCAACCCTAAGTCTACTGGTCACTTAGGTCAAGGCTCTAGAGCGCTCCTAACTGCCAAAAGACAAGTCACAGGATCAATCCTCCACTGCCTCTTTGTCTCTCCTGTGGCCAGGTAAGTGCCAGGTAAGTGGGAGGTTCTCCACTACGTAAGTAGTGGGCCTAATTAAGTAACCACTAGCCTTAGACACACTTGCCTTAGACGCCACAAAAGAAACGCAGATAAGCAATGAATTACCCACGGCCTTCTCTTGTCCTAAGTGAGCGCGACGGTCCTTAGAGTCATCTCTAGATCTTTTTTAGTTAATAAGGGTAATGCGGATGCAAGTTTGTGATTTTTGGGGCTTATGAAAGGTAATGAACTCCCCACCTAATCTGAATTTGGCCGTGCCCCTTAATTTCCGTATTAATATGCAAACAACCAAGAAATCAAAAACACGCACAATTTTTTTATTGCTTTTTGCGGCGCTGCGAATTTTGCAAAGAAACCTGCAGCAAATTGTTAGTTGGAGCAGATTGAGAAGGAGATAAGAAAGTGAGAAGATACCTAAGAAAAAATGGTACAGCGATGCTACAGTAAGACCGCGGTTCCGCCGTAATGACAAGCTTAAACCGCGGATCCGCGGCGGTTTGAACAGTTCCCTGCACAAAAAATTCACAGTAAGCCCCTGTTCACTTCTTCAGCTCTCTGGAATTTTCCAAATATTTTTCCAATTGCTCAGCATACTCCAGATTTTCTTGAAACAAATCACAACGAATCGTTTAGTGTTTTGCGCGAATTTTGATCTCAAAACTATAATGGAATAAACTTTTCAACTCAAGTTTCAAAAACGAATGAATTAGCGCACTATCCCCGGCAACGGTGCCATTTGATTGAATGTGAATTCTCGGTGTGTCGGTTTAGAAAATGTATAGAAATCACAACCAAAAATATTTGACCGCAATCAATAACGGTGTCGATTTGTAGTGCGTTAGTAAGTGTGGATCGTCCACAGGTAAAGTGTAATCCGTTCGTATTTCGAATTAGATGAATCGAAAATTTAAAGAAAAGAGAAAGACAATTCAATTCGAGATTTGTAAAATGGATTCAAGAATCATCTAGATCTAATCTAAAATCAAGAAAACATAAAAATCAAGAATCAAGAATTGAGAGAATTCCAATCGATTTAAGTTTCAAGAATTGAAGTGAAGCTCGTAGAAGTCGATTAAATCTATAGACGTGACGAAGATTAGCGATTACGTTTTCTTATCCATTAACGAATTGATGCTAGATCGATGACGATTTATCGAGGTTTAAGGATCTTGCAAAGAAACTAGGGTTTCCTCATCTTATCCTTTGTCCTTTCGATGAATCTCATTCACAAGCTAGCTTCTAGGAAATCAAATAATCGATCTTTGATCTCTAGTTCCGAGCGAAAATATTCAAGAAAGCAATTCGCATCGAAACTAGATCATCGATCATTTGATTTTCAAGAATTTACAAACATTATAGGACTTAAGAAATGTTTCAAGATTTGTCAACTTCATCATCTATTGACTCTCTCGACTCCTCCACGAGTGGAGTTTACTCAAGCATTATCACAAAGAACACATTCAAGAATCTAGATTGAATCATAATGCTTGAATCAAAAAGTTAAGCAAGATAAAAGAATTTTACATTTATTTATCAACAATTTCGTTACAAATCTCTCAAAATCTACAAAAGTAAGGAACTTGATCGTCGATTTTGGCTTCGCTCGGCTCCTTGAGTCGCGGATCTCCTTGGATCACTTGCTCCGATGAAGTCCGGCTTCACTTCTAAAGGCTTTGAAGGCTTCTTGCTTTGATTGAACTCGAAAATCTTGAACTTTTGGCTTTTTGATTGGGTTAGGGTTAGGGTTTTGAGGCACAAGTTGTGTCACTCAACTTGTGGGTGGAAGAGATGATAGAATGAATGAATTCTCAACAACTTTCAACAACCTTTAGAAGTGAAGCCTAAGGTCCCTTTTATAGCTTTAAGAATGGTTAGCTTCCTTTGTAAGCTTGGATTAGGTTAGCTTCCCTTGTAAGCTTGGTAGTTAGGAGGAAGGTTTTGGAATTAGTTAGCTAGGGTTAGCTTCCTTCATAAACTTGGAAGTTAGGGAGAAGCTTCTAGGCTTTAAGGTAGTTAAGGAGCTTGCTTTGGAAGCTTGGAAGTTTAGTTTGCACAAGGAGCTTGCTGATCTGGCAGAAGACTCTGGAGAATTCTGGAATTTGTCATAGCTTTCTGAGGTGTACAACTTGAGAGAATAATTCTGCGGTGAAGCTTTGATGACGTGGATGTCACGTGACCGCGGATCCGCGGCGCATGCCCTGCTCCGGCCGCGGATTCGCGGCCTAATAGGAGTTTTGGATCATCAATTTTCTTTCTCTGCTTTCTGCTAACTTTTGGATATTGTTCTGATATGTGGAATCTTATAATTTCTTCTAGTTATTTGCCAGATCTCAAGTCTTGGAGTTGGCGCATCTTTTATCAGCACTTTGACAATTTTGGCTCGGTTCCTGGAATTTCCTGCACAGATCTTTGAAACAAATGTTGCGCTATACAAGGATGATGCGATGCCATGATAAACACTCAATTTCCCTCGAAATACCGGTTTCAGTATACAACACAGGTAATCTGGTATTTTACGGGTGTTTTGCTAATATGTGCTATACTTAACCTGAATACCTTTAGATGAATGCAAATGATAGGGAAATTGACGTGTTAAAAATACATTATTTTCGACTGATCAACACCCGTGAATGGTGGCTTGTGGAGGAGACCCGCTTGCCCAAGCCGATCAAGTGGGCGGATTTTTCAAAAAGTTTCCTGGAGAAGTTCTTCCCGCGGACTGCACGGGAGGAAATGGAAGAGAAGTTCATTAGTTTAAAGCAGAACGGTGCACCTATAGATGTAGATGCAGCTGAGTGGACACGGCTCAGTAGGTTCGCTAGACCTTTAGTTGCCAATGATGCTGACAGGGCAAGGAGGTTTATGCGCAGTTTGGATGTGGACATCCAGAGGCAGATTGTCTCCCTGGGTTTGACCACCTTCTCGCAGGTACTTACGGCGGCCCATGAACAGCAGAGCTTATCTGGGAAGACTGGGAGTTCACAGCAGACAGCAATTACAGTACGGAAGCCGGCATTTGCACCGAACCGAGCACATGGACGCAGAGGTATTCCAGTGAACCGTCGTGGTGTAACACCTATGAAGAAGCCCGCTGTCGTTGACCAAAGAAAGAGCGTGACTTGTAACTACTGCCATTTACCCGGACATGTGCAAAAAGATTGTCGAAGGAGGCAGGGACTTTGTTTGGTTTGTGGATCGGCGGATCATACTATAAACTCTTGTCCGTCGAAGCTCCGCACAAAGGATGATCTTCAGAAGCCGCCGCGGAAATCGTTTCCGGAACAGAAGCAGCTGACTCAAGGACCCAATCAGGCTCGAGCTTTTACCTTGACGGCTGAGGAAGCTAAGGCTTCAGGAGAAGTTGTTTCAGGTATTCTACTTGTTCATGGTTTTCCCACATTAGCATTATTTGATTCCAGTGCATCCCACTGTTTTTTGTCGTCCAAGTTTATTGCTACACACTCGATTACTTGCACGACCCTGTCTAGTTTCTGGGACATACACACTGGGAATGGGAAAATCATATCTAGTAGAGAGTGTAAAGATTGTGTAGTTGTTGTTTGCGGACGGGAGCTTTTTGCAGATTTCTTGGTGATTGATACGAGCAGCTATGAAGTCGTCTTGGGAATGGATTTTCTTGGCACTTTCCACGCTCACATCGATTGTAGGGCAAAGAAAGTAATTTTCCAGATTCCCGGACATCTAAAGTTTATCTTTATTGGAGGAAGCAGTTCTGTCGGGCCAGTCGAGTTTAGGGCTAGGCCGACAACTAGTGTTCTTTCGTCGATGGAGGTCGATAAAAGTGAAGCGCCAGCTGTTGTTCGAGATTTCATGGATGTGTTCGAGAACATATCAGGTTTACCGCCGAAGCGAGACGTGGAGTTCGCGATTGATCTTATTCCTGGTGCAGCGCCTGTCTCTAAAGCGTATTATCCAATGGTACCAGTGGAGTTGGAAGAAGTTAAGAAGCAGGTTACAGAGTTACTCGAGAAGGGTTGGATCCAAAGCAGTAACTCGCCGTGGGGAGCTCCAGTTCTTCTAGTCAAGAAGAAAGATGGCATAAGGAGGATGTGCATCGACTATCGAGAATTAAACCGGGTGACTATTAAGAAAAAGTACCCGATCAATCGTATTGGCGAACTATTTGAGCAGCTTAGTGGCGCGAGGGTATTCTCGAAGCTGGATTTGCGATCCGGATATCACCAGGTCCGAGTGAGAACAGGAGATATTTGCAAGACAGCGTTCCGAACTCGGTATGGACATTACGAGTACTTAGTGATGCCTTTCGGAGTAACGAATGCACCGGCGATATTCATAGACTTGATGAACCGAATCTTTTCTCCATTCTTGGACCAGTTTATAGTGGTGTTCATTGATGATATTCTGGTCTATTCAAAGAGTATTGAAGAGCATGCTGAATATTTGAAGATCGCACTGCAGACGCTGAGGCAAGAAAAATTATATGCAAAGATGAGCAAGTGCGAGTTTTGGATGGAAGAAGTAAAGTTTTTGGGGCATGTCGTGGCTGGCAACGGAATCGCTGTTGATCCCGAAAAGATTGCAGCAGTTCGAGATTGGCCGATTCTGAAGAATGTTGCGGAGATAAGAAGCTTCCTTGGACTAGCCGGGTATTACAGAAGGTTTGTGGAGAACTTTGCTCGTCTGGCGGAACCGTTGACCAAGCTTACGCGCAAGGAGTTACCTTTTGTGTGGACAGATAGGTGTGCGTCAGCTTTTGAGGCGTTGAAGCAGAAATTGATAACCGCTCCTATTCTAACCGTGTCAGATCGTTCCGGAGGATTAGTGATTCATAGCGACGCATCTGGGAAAGGATTGGGATGTGTTTTGATGCAGCACGGGAAGGTTATAGCATACGCATCGAGACAGTTGAAGACCCATGAGAAGAATTACCCAACTCATGACTTAGAGCTTGCGGCTGTGATCTTCGCTTTGAAGATTTGGAGACACTACCTTTTGGGCGAAAGGGTCGAGGTTTTCACTGATCATAAAAGTTTGAAGTATGTGTTCATGCAGAAGGAGCTTAATATGAGGCAACATAGATGGTTGGAGCTGATGGCTGACTACGATCTTGATCTTAAGTACCATCCAGGAAAAGTTAATGTTGTGCCGGATGCGCTCAGTCGGTTGCCAGCAATTCAGATGTTGACTGCACAGAAGGAACTCATTGAAGAATTTCGAAGATTTGATTTAGAGGTTGTGCTACCGCATTTTTCGGGACAGTTGATGCAGCTGCAGGTACATTCGTCGTTGATCGAGAATATTAAAGCAGCACAATCGCAGGACCCTAGATTGCAAAAGTTTCGAGAACAGGTTGAAGCTGGACTTCGAACTGACCTATTGATCCATGAAGATGGTTCGTTGAGATATAGTAGCCGGTTGTGTGTGCCAAAGGGAGATATTCGTGAAGAACTTATGAAGGAGGCACACAGTTCAGCATATTCCGTACATCCAGGAGGCACGAAAATGTACCGAGACATACGACAGCATTTCTGGTGGGAAGGCATGAAACGGGAGATTGCCCACTTTGTGGCAAAGTGCTTGGTGTGTCAGCAAGTTAAGGCTGAACATCAAAGGGTTGCTGGTTTATTGTAACCACTTTCGATTCCTCAGTGGAAGTGGGAACATATAACCATGGATTTCGTAACAGCTCTACCGCGGAGTCCAAAAGGCAACAATGCAGTATGGGTGATTGTTGATCGTTTGACCAAGGCAGCTCATTTCATTCCTTTTCGGGTTGGTCAATCAACAGAAACTTTGGCAGAACGGTACATGCAGGAGATTGTAAGATTGCATGGAGTACCGGTGAGTATCGTGTCCGACTGTGACACTCGGTTCTTATCACACTTCTGGAGGAGCTTACAGGAAAGTTTGGGGACTCGATTGAAATTTAGCACAGCTTATCATCCTCAAACAGATGGCCAGTCGGAGAGAACGATCCAAACTCTTGAAGATATGTTGAGAGCTTGCATGTTGGACTTCAAGGGTTCATGGGAGGATCATCTACATTTGGTGGAGTTTTCTTACAATAACAGTTTCCAGGCGACTATACAGATGGCTCCATTCGAATCTTTATATGGACGCAAGTGTCGTTCACCTGTTTGTTAGGACGATGTCGGTGAACGAAGATTGTTGGGACCAGATTTAGTTGTGCAGACAATTGAGAAAGTTAACACTATCCGAAATCATATGAAAGCGGCACAAAACAGACAGAAGAGTTGGGCAGATACGTCGAGAAGACCTCTAGAGTTCACCGTGGGTGATTTGGTATTCTTGAAGATATCACCGACTAGAGGGGTGATTCGTTTTAGAAGTCAAGGAAAACTCAGTCCTCGATTCGTCGGACCCTTTGAGATTTTGGAGCGTGTCGGTGAGGTAGCGTATCGATTGGCGTTACCTCAATCCTTAGCGAATGTGCATGACGTGTTCCACATATCTCAACTCCGTAAGTATGTTCGAGATGAAACGCATGTGTTGGATCATTCGGAGCTGACTGTACGAGAAGACCTAACTTTTGAGGAGCGACCGATTGCGATTGTGGATCAAAGGGAAAAGGTTCTTAAGAACAAGGTTATCCCTCTTGTACTTATTTCTTGGGGTAGTCGCTCACATGGAGAGTCAACTTGGGAACGAGAAGATGAAATCCGGCAGAAGTTTCCCTATCTTTTCTTGTAGTTTGTTGGTCATTTATCCTTTTTTTGTGTTCTTGGAATTTCGAGGACGAAATTTTTTTTGTAGTTTGGTATAATGTAACAACCGAGTCTAGTTATACCAGTTTCTGTTGCCGTGTGTGTTGTTTGTGGTGTCTATTTCATTTACTGTGGATGCGAATGGTAGTCTACTTTTTATTCGACCCGCTTGCTTGAACTTGTTGTTTCCTAGTTATGGTTTACCCCGACATTACATATTTTTTTAGCATATAACAATTTATGTCTCTTAAAAATAATTTAAAAATACATAACATGGCCTGCTTGATACCCCTAACCCTGTGGTAGCGTCCTTGCATCGTGTTCTCGTCCCGTTCAGTGAAACGGCCATGTTTGGACGGCTACGCGCACGTACGTGCGTCCGTTCTTGGGGGTATGCATTTTGGTTACAAAATCCTTCATTTTAATTTTTGGAACTTGCTAATAATTTTCATATTTCAAATTCAAAATTTTGGACCCGACCCGGACGCATTTCTGAAACATTTTGTATTTCCGCCAAATTCTAATAATTTTAAATCTCTTTAAAATTCATTCATTTAACAGCCTAAAGATTTTGTTTTACCCAAAACATATTTTTTAATAAAGTTACAGCTTACAATATCTTTTTAAACTAACGAGGTTATTCCTTAAAATAGCAAAATCTTTTATAAAATTATTTTCCTAAACAAATTTTCCTAACCCCCGAACCAATCAAAATCCTCCGTTCTATTCCACTGGGCCCCACAGCTGTCTCTCTCTCACCTTTCTCCTTCTCTTTCTCTCTCTTCTCTCTATTCTCTCTTTATCTCTCCTGCGCAAACATCCATGATTCTCTCTCGTCACTATTCATTCCTCTCTCTCTCTCACTCCTCTCGATCTCCCTTCTCTCTCCTCTCGATTCTTTCTCTCTCTCTCTCTTCCGCGTATCTCTCTCTCTTCCCTCTATATATTTTTCTTCTTCTTTTTCTTTTCTTCACGAACCCATCACCAAAAAACCTCAGCCGCTGCCTCCGCCTCGCCGTTGCCCTAACACCGACGACGCCGTTGCAGACCTCGTCGCCTCTTCACCCTCATCACCTCCGCCTCCACTCTCTTCTTCCCCGATCACGCTGCACTCGCACCCGAGCAGCCCGTGCACCCCTGCATACATCTGCACCGCCGGGGTGATCGCCGCCGGTGACTTGTCCCCGTGTTCCTGGCCCTCGTGCGCTCCCAGTAAGCGTTGCTCCCTCTTCTCTCCTTCTTTCTCCTTCTTTCCCTTCTTTTCAGTTCTATTCCCGTTTCTTGGTCGCCGGTGGCCTCTGCAGGTACCTCGCCGGAGCTCTGTCAATGCCGTCGACCCTCACGACCCCTCCATAGACCATTGTGAGCTTCCTCTCCTCCATCCTCCTTCTCTTCTTCCCTTCTTTTCTTTCATGCATTTCTCTTTTAGGTTATTCACTGTTTTTTTGTGATCACCGGAATCCGGCCGTGCCGTCGACGATCCCGACAACCCAGCAAGGATACCTGACCCGTGTGATCCCACTGTTCGTTTTTTGGACTCATTCCGTGTACCGTGCACGCGTTGCGACTTTTCCTGCCGACGCGTGACGTTCCGTTTACCGCTTCGCAATCCGTCGAGGCAAGTGAAACTTGCTACATGCTATTTAAATTACTATACATGCTATTTAAATTTCTATATATCTATTTGAGTGCACATTAAACCTGTAGTTTGCATTTAATACTACATGTTCCATTTCGGCATCCCGTTATATTGTTTTAGATTCATATCTCGAAACATACCATGTTGCATTTAGTTCTATTATACATAGTACCCACATTCATATTTAAATCATATAACAATCATTTGCATAGCCTATAGTACCCCTTTATATTATATACCTTGTCGGACGACCTTTTGCATACATCTAACATTCAATTGCATCTTTAGATTATTTAGTCCATATTGACATGATTTTAACATCCATATTTTTTATACTGTAGTTAGGTCATGTTGAAACTATCCCTTAAACCCAAACTGATAACTGTGCATCTACATACCTAAATCTGTACCTGATTGCATTTCACGTTACAAGTTCCAGCTTGTTGATTTTATTAGTACATATGCTTGTTCTGGATACCCATGATTATACTAGTTTGATTATGAGCACCTACATGATATCTTGTACACCCTGACATGACTTGTTACACCTATTACTTGACACGACATGGTACCGCACGACTCTTGATATGACATGACACTTATATACACTACCCGGCTTGACCTGACGTACCATGGCTTTACCTGTTACCTGATCTTGCGTCTAATGCCAACAAACCTGTCCTGTAGTCCTGACGGACCGTTCTTGTTGTTTATCCAGACAAACCTGCACCTACTTGATCCTGAGTTGGCATTAGCTCGTGTTTATTTAATACCTGACTTAAACATATAACCTGGGGGTATGGGGAAATCAATGATGAAACCTGATTGTAACTCGACAGTGTGCTACCTTTACTGATCAGTTTTAGAGGCTGGGCCAGCCTTGGGATGATGCTGCTAACATCATCCATCGTCATCCATTACCTTTTAGAGGCTAGGCCAGCCTTGGGATGATGCCATGGACGTCATTCATCTTTACCCTTTCCTTTAGTGCCTAGCGGCATGTCTCGGTTTCAGCCCGAGAATCTTCACCGTGATCCCGAGCACGCACGGGATACTATTGAGTTACATCGATGATTCATCATACTGATTTCAAAGACTTGAAAGTAGATAACCCAATAGACCAGTTTAGTTTACTCACTGCACACTACCTTTCACTGCCCTGATTTATATTGCTGTTACACCTGCTTTACAATTTACGATTATACTTGCATGTCTTGTTACCCTATTTATATTTTATTGCTTGATGACATGATGCGCTGATGTCTGGGTTTTGCATGGCCCAGATTCCATACCTTTGTTGCAGTCCGAGCAGGAGTACTTCAGCCAGCAGGCTGATCAGTGAGAACTCTTTAGTAGTTTGTTCTTTTACTTTTCAGTATTTTATTCCTGATGTGAGCCCGCACTATGGGACGTACATTCCAGTTATTCTTGTATTGGATCTTTTGCTTCCGCATTATTTATCCTTGACTCATTTTATTTTGGCTTATGGATATGTGTTAGATAGTTTTATTTGGTTCTTGATATCTCTACAGCCGTAATGTGACTGTGGAAGGATAATTCCTATCCACAGATAGCATGGTTGGCTATGTCACGTGCCTAGCTTAGCGTACTCTGGGAAGCAGGGCGTGATAATGTGCATATAGATGAGCTATAATCTCCGCACATTGGACATCTGTAAACTCTTAGTTCTGGCAACGGCCCTGTACGCAAATATCCTCATAAGAGATAAACTCGTTCAGACTATATAAATGAATAGCTATAGTGTCTGAAAAAAACATCATTAAAAGATTGGTAATAAGGAAAATCAGACATTGGGATTTAGACAAGTTCTCGGGAAGACAAGATCTGTCAAGCAACAAATAAATACAAATTTGGGCGATTAAGGAAGAAGACCCTCAAAAGACTCCCATTTAAGTCCCTCAAGCCAAGGAGTAAATCTCCCTTGAGAGCAATGCTCTCCAGCAGAAATGACAAATGCCATAATTAATAGGGAAATAAAATTCCCCGAAGATGCTAAAAAGCAATGCTCTGTAGAGAAGATGAAATGATCCTTCAAGAAACCTGAAAGCAAAGCTTTCTGCAGAAGTAAAAACTTTGAGAGCTTTAAGAGCTATAAAGTGAATTCCAAGAATTCTTCATCAATGGGTCGAAAGAAACCCTAAAAAGGTTTTCTTTTTCAGATCCATGATCCAAATAGAGCAAAGCTCTGATAACGAGTTCAAATCTTACCAAAAAAGAAAATATCTGACAGAGTTTTTTTAAGAGACTTTTTAAAAAAGAGAGCAATGCTCTGAAGGAGAAATAATTCTCAGAAAGAAGATAAACAGAAGTCATCTCAAGGGCCAAGGGTCCTATTTATAGGCACCAAGCGCCGTTTCAATTCCTCGGTTGATCTAAGAGTGGAGATGCTGCCACCGCTGCACTCACGTGCGGGTCTCTTGAGCGTAACGGTGGGGGGCATTTGTTTCCCCAATTAGAGCAAAACTCTGTTCAGAATTCAAAATTTAAATTAAAACTGCGCTTTTATAAAAGCGCTGCGCTACAACTAGCGCACCCCGTGCAAAGCGCATAGGCGCTAGTGCTAGATGCGCTGTGCTCCAAGTAGCACACCACGTGCAAAGCACGTGCGCGCTAGCGCTAAGAGCGCTGCGCTCCAAGTAGCGCACCATAGGCAGAGCGCATAAGCGCTAGCGCTGGAACTAAAACCTCCCCACCGTTAGATCAAAGATCCAATAATAATGATAAATTATTAATTAACCAGAATTAAATTCTGTTAAGAAAATATTTCTCAAAATCTTTCCAAACAACAAAATTGTGCTCTGTAAATCAGAGCACCGTTGGATCAATGATGCAATGGTAAATAAAAATTACCAAAGACAGAATAAATTCTGCATGAAAAGATTTCCCAATCTTGTTAAAAACAAGATGATTGCCTTCTGTAAATCAGAAGCCCTTGGATCAAAGATCCAACGATGGGAAATTCCCCAAATCAATTAGAGAAAAGATCTCCTTAACTGATTGAACAAACCATCTTGCCCTATATAAAGGCCCCCAGACTTCAAGTCTTAGACAGAGGAACACCCCATAAATTTTGAGAAAATCTCAGAAAGAAGAAGAAGCTCTCAACAAAAGAAGACAATTCTTTTCAAGGTAAAAAAAAGAATAGAAAGATGAAATCATCTTAATATAAAAAAAAGAAGTACTTACTTCACAGATCATAGATCTATAAGACAAATTGTCTTTCACAAAAGAGATTTTGAATATCTCATTATAAAGGGGGGAGAATTATTCAATTCTCTTAGGATCCCAGATCCATAAAGGCAAAGCCTTTCATCAAAAGAGATTGAAATATCTCCTATAAACCAAGAACTTTGTTCTTAGAATCTTGAGACAAAGTCTCTTATCAAAAGGAAGGTAATTTTCAAAGCGCAAAGTTAATCTAAGAAGAGCCTTAGCGCTCCTGATATAAAAGTGCCTTAGTGCTCTTCATCTAGCGCAAAGCGCTGCAGTGCAATAGCACTTCAAACACAGCGCACTGTGCTCATTAGCTAGCGCTCGGCGTTAAGCGCGCCTCGTGCTCCTCACGTGTGCGCTGTATTACTAAAAGCGTTTTACGCTCATTATATGGCACCAGCGCCAAACGTCTCAACGTTTCAACTATAGCGCATCAGCGCTCTACATCTAGCGCTAAGCGCATCTGTGCTCTTCATTTAGCGCAAAGCGCTAAGCGCATTAGCGCTTCACATCTGGCACAAAACGCCAAGCGCACTAGCGCTCTAACCATAGTGCTCTGCGCTCATTGACTGGCGCTAGTGCCAAGCGCACTACATGCTTTTGTGTGTGCTTGGGTAGAACATAAATTGTTCTTTGAATAAGCCCCAGAGCTATGATGAATGCTCAGCATTCGGTAAAAGACAAACATTGTCAGAAGCTAAATCAATGCTCAGCATTATTAAAAGGGCCGAGCTCAAACAAATGCTTAACAGCCCAAAATAAATGTTAAAACATTTTAACTTGATTGGAATTAGCCCAAGATTGGCCATAAGTCCTCAAATTCAGCTTAATTGGGCTCATATGCTCACGAATCTTTTAACAGGCCTTAATCCCAAATTGGACTACAGGTCCCCCAACCAATATTGGTTCAAGGGTACATCTCTTCACTCCTCTGATATTTGTCGTTGTAATCCTTCAACGTCTTCAGAGAGGTGACGGGTCCCGATAACCAATCATTCCATGGACTGTGGGGTCCTTAAACTCATGGACTATGATGTCCTTAATCTCAGACTGTGAGGTCCCTTTAAACCCACGGACTATGATGTCCTTAACCTCGGACTGTGGGGTCCCTTTAAACCCACGGACTATGATGTTCTTAACCTCGGACTGTGGGGTTCCTTTTAAACCCATGGACTATGATGTCCTTAATCTCGGACTGTGGGGTCCCTTTAAACCCACGGACTATGATGTCCTTAACCTCGGACTGTGGGGTCCTTAAGCCCATGGACTATGATGTCCTTAACCTCGGACTATGGGGTCCTTAAGCCCATGGACTATGATGTCCGTAACCTTTACAGACTATGATGTCTATAAACCGGATCACCGTGTCCTTAAATTGGTAATTGACCGCAAAGTCCCTAAACTAAAACAATAGAGCCCAAATGCTCTTTTATTGGATCTAAATGATCCTGTTAAGTAGATCTTAGTCTAAAATTAGACTAACGTATACTTAAGAAATGGTTAAGTTGACCTTAGTCTAAAATTAGACTAATGTGTCCTTAACAAATTGTTAAGTTGATCTTAGTCTAAAATTAGACTAATGTATCCTTAACAAACGTTTAAGTTGATCTTAGTCTCATATGAGACCAACGTATCCTTGAACCCAACCCCAAACCCAAATCTAAGAAGATACGGATTTGGACTAATCCACGCCCTACGAGTGACAACATAAATTAGTCTCTGTATACAATCCACGGGCAACCAAAAACAAAACAAACACACACGACACGAAGTGGCCATCTGGAGAAGGAGAAAGTTGTTACCGCGATGCGATAGCGTAATTAACTGCAGGGGCTTGCACCTGCAGGAAAGAGCGTCCCCACAATCAAAAACCCCTCAAATGAGGGGGAATCTGACAAAGTCTGCTACATCGGCCGTATCCGTTTAAACCTTCGATACATTGTGCCATAAATCAACTTGGCATCTTCGGAGAGGTGGACGGATAGCACCAATTAGCATCTGCCCCGAAATTCAGGCAAGACGGACCTGCGCGGTCGCGTCTCCGTGTTTTCGGCGGGGAACAGCGGGCTTTGGCTCGAAGGCGGCGTGGTTCCCCTCGATCTTCTGGGAGAGTACCTTCCTTCAGGAACTCTACAAGGGGCTTCCTCCAATCCCGGCCTTCCTCCTGAGTAGTGTATATTTGAAGTGCTGCCTCCATGCCTTCCACGCTGGGCCTTGGCAAGACTTCGAAGAGGATATTCCTCTTATTGTTAGCCATATAGGAGGAGGCTAGCTTGCTCAGGGCGTCGGCCTAAGCGTTTATATGCTGAGGAATCTGCTCGACTTGAACTTCATCGAAGTCTTTTCATAGTCTCTTTACCTCGGCTAAATATTTCACCATTAGCAGCTCCCGTGCCTCGAAACGACCGGTCACTTGGCCTACGACTAGGGTGGAGTCGCTGCGAATTCGGATCGTTTTTAGCCCCACTCCGGAGGCGATTCGTAGTCCAACTAGCAAAGCTTCGTACTCTGTGACATTGTTTGAAGCTTTGAACCCGAGCTTCAGAGTACTCCATCTCTGCCTCGTTCGGGCCTCGAATGATAAGGTCGGCACCGCTCCCATCCTCAGTAGAGGATCCATCGACGTAAAGGACCCAATCGGGGACGGAGTCGGGCCCCTTCCCGATCTAGGGTTGGGACCCGGGGACTGGCTCCGACACTACCTCCTTGTTGGGGATAGTGCATTCGATAATAGAGTCTGCCAGTACTTGTGCTTTGATAGCTTGCCTTGGTGGGTATTTGATGTCGAACTGAGATAACTCCCACCTCCATTTCTCCAGACGACCAGATGACTCGGGTGAGGCAAGAATAGTCCTTAGGGGACGCTCGGTGAGGACGAGGATGGTGTGTTCCTGGAAGTAGTGTCGTAGCTTCCTTGAGGCCATGATAAGCGCCAAGACAATCTTTTCTATGGTCGGGTACCTTGTTTCCGCGTCCTTAAAGACGTGGCTCACGTAGTAGACCGGCTTCTGTACTCCTTCGACTTCTTGGATGAGCACCGAGCCGGCAGCCTGATTGGACACCGCTAAATACAGTGATAGCTCGTCTCCTTCAATTGGTCAGGTGAGCAGTGGGGGAGTTGCCAGGTGCACCTTTAATTTCTCGAAAGCGATCTGACACTCTTCCGACCATTCGAACCTTAGGATCTTTCTCAGGGCTTTGAAGAATGGAAGGCACTTTTCTCCGGACCTCGACATGAAGCGACTTAGAGCGGCCACTCTCCCCGTGAGTCGCATGATTTAGACGTTTCTCTTTGGCGCGGCCATGTTGAGGATGGTGCTGATCTTCTCCGGGTTAGCTTCGATTCCTCGGTGAGTAACCATGAACCCGAGGAATTTTCCACTAGTGACCCCGAACGCACACTTGGCGGGGTTCAACTTCATTTTGTACTTGCGAAGGATGTTGAATGTCTCGCCAAGATCTTTGGCGTGCTCGTCCGACGAGGTCGACTTGACGAGCATATCGTCGACGTAAACCTTCATGTTCCTCCCAATCTATGGTTTGAACATCATGTTGACCAGAAGCTGGTATGTAGCTCCGGCGATTTTTAGGACGAAGAGCATCACTCTGTACCAGTATACCCCGGTCCGTTGTGAATGGGGTAAGCTCTTCGTCTGCTGGGTTCATACGGATCTGGTTGTAGCCGGAGAAAGCATCCAAGAAGCTGAGCAATTCATGGCCTGCCGAGCTGTCGACAAGCTGATCTATCCAAGGGAGGGAATAGTTGTCTTTCGGGCAGGCCTTGTTGAGATCTGTGAAGTCGACACACATGCGCCACTTTCCGCTTGCTCTTTTAACCATAACCACATTCGCTAGCCATTCCGAGTAGGTCACATTTCGAATGAAGTTGGCTGCAAGCAACCTATCGACCTCGTCCTCGATCGCCTTTTGTTTGATAGGGGCGAAGCTTCGTTTCTTTTGCCTAACGGGTCGGGCCGTCAGGTCGACCCCGAGCCTATGCGAGATTACCTTGGGGTCGATCCCGGGCATGTCGGCGGGCACCCAAGATAACACGTCCGAGTTTCCTCGAAGAAGTGGATCAAGTCTTCGCGCCAGGCTCCCGTTAAGAGTGACCCGATCTGGATAGTTCATTCATTGTCCCCCTCGACGAGAGGGACCTCCGTTAGCGCCTCCACCGGGGCCCCTTGGATTTCTTTTTGTTCGTCATGAGTATCCAAGGACCCCTGGAAATCACCCGCGCTTTCAAGGTCGTCGCTTCACTCCTCAGAGGTGGATGTCGCTGTGAAGCAAATCTTTGCAATTTGCTGGTTCCCGTAGGCCCGGAATATTCCCCCTTGTTGCAGTGGAAACTTGATCGTGAGGTGGTAGGTCGATATTTGGGCCCGAAGGGAGTTTAGTGTCGGGCGTCCCAGGAGGATATCGTAGGACGAGAAAATCCCAGCGACGATGAACTCCACTGGCACGGTTCTTGTACGGCCTGCCTCCCCAATGTTAAGAAGGAGGGTAACCACTCCCTCTGCCGGGATGGAGTAGTTAGTAAATCCCGACAGAATGTGTGCCGTTGGCCTCAGGTCTGACGGGCCGAGCCCCATACGCAGGAAGCAGTCATAGAAAAGAATGTCCACCGAGCTTCCCGAATCGACCAGTATCCTTTGGACCTCGTAGCGGTTGACCCGTGCTGTAATCATGAGGGGGTCGTTGTGAGGCAAGGATATCCCGTGGAGGTCTTCGTCGGTGAAGGTGATGGGCCCGGCTGCTTTGTTTTTCTTCCGGGTCTTATCGTTGTGACCCTCGACCGGTAGGAGGCGGCGTACCTCGCCGGCTCCACGTGCACCCCCTGAGGATACAACCATGATTTGGCCGATCGTCAATTCGCCGGGAGGGGGATGGTTCTCTTGCTCCCGGTCTACCTGTCGCTTTTCCCGCAGGTACTTTGCCAAGTGCCCCGAGCGAATCAACTCCTCGATGTAGTCGTGGAGTTGTTTACAATTCTCGGTAGGGTGTCCATGTGACCTTTGGAAGGCTCAGTACAGGCCCCGAGTCCGTTTGGCCGCTTTATTGGTGACCGGAGGTAGTTTGAAGAATCGCTCGCCCTTCGCCTCCTCCAACAGCTCAGTCTGAGAGATGTTGAGCGGAGTATACTCCTGGAACTTTGGGGAGTATGGCTTTGGCCGGTCGACCATCTTCTTCTTTTCTCTGCCTCTCTTCCTTAGGTCGGCCTGGTCGGACCCGGGTAGGTTGGCGTTTACTTCAGACTCGAGCTGGATTTCCCACTCGGTCTAAGCTTTTACCTCGGCCATGGTCCTAGTTGCGCCAATGCAAAGGAACGGAGCCACTCCTTGTGTCTAAGACCTGACCTCAGAGCGGTGATTACAGTCCCGTCTTTGTGCTCGGAAACCTCAAGAAGAGCGTTGTAGAAGCGAGTGACGTATCCTTTAAAGGATTCCTTATCCCCGCTCTTTATAGTGAAGAGGTAATCGACGGTCCGCTTTTGCCGTCTGTTCCTGAAGAAATGTCCGAGGAACTGGACGGCCGGTTCATCAAAGGTAGAGATGGAGCATGGCGTGAATCCTCAGAACCAATCTCGTCCAGCATGGATGAGAGTGGCGGGGAACTCTCGGCATTGGGCAGCGTCGGAGTTGTCCTGAAAGCTCATTCCCGCCGTAAACGTGTCCAGATAGACTTTCGGGTCGGACTTTCCGTCAAAGAGGGCCACTTTTGGAGGCTTGTTTCTGGAAAAGACGCGGACAGCGAGCAATTCTTCAGTGAAGGGCTTGGTAAGCGAGTCAGTGGCGTACCTGGCCTCCTCACTTGCAGGACGACCCTCCCGATGTATACCCTCGATTTTCTTTTCGAGGGAATCAAGGCGGTCGTGGTACCCCGAGGATTCGGCGTATTTGGAGTTATGTCCCCTCCCGCTGGCGGCCTGCACCTGGCTGCAGAACCGGTTCCGTTCTATCAGGTTCCTCAGGTCCCTTGGCGAGGTCGTTCTCAAGTTATCACGGTGAGTGCCGCCCGCACGACCCCGTCGAGGGAGAGGGTGTCGGCCATGCCTGGGAGCAGGCAAGCTAACCGACACCTCTTCGAAGGGGACGGGAGCGCGATGAGCCTCGTGGCGGGGAGCTCTTTCACGAGACCTCAGCGTGGAGCTGTGAGGCGCCCAACGGATCATTGAATTGGTCACCGCAGGGGACCTGTGGCCGCCGGAGATAGCAAGACACTGTTCAGTGGTGCCAGCATGGGCAGCGTCATCTCCCTCTCTGCGGAGGTCATGATCCCGAGATGGGGGAACGGCGACCTGAGGGGCTTGTCCCGCCATTTGGACGCGGACAAGGGCATCCACGATGGATGCGAGCCTGTCGACCCGTGCAGACAGTGCATGAACGGCGTTAGGGAGAGAAGAGGATCCATCCGTGCCTCCGTTGTGGGGAGGGCGGCGGCTTGTGCTTGGATCGTCGCGGTGATCACTCGCCATGAGTTCGAGATCGGAAGATCAACTTTCGATGAATGGAATTTTCGAATTTCCCACAGACGGCGCCAACTAATGGAGGCCCGGATCTCTTTCAGATGTTTTCCTCCGTCGATCTGTCGCGAGCGTCGATGAACGACTGAGATTGGGTTTGAGGGATACCTCCTTGAGCGTGTGGATCTTAGAGGACTTGATTTGGAGTGAAGCCGAGCTACCTGCAAAGAAGTCCCGGGGTGGCTGTACCACCGTGGACCCTCCGACGATCAAGTTAGCCGAGGTATTTGAGTAGAGTAGCGGCCTATTGGAATAAAACTGTCATACCTGAGTCGTCTGAGAGAGGGGTTTTTATAGCGGTCGCCATGAGCTAGCTGGCGCGAGATCTTCGCCGGCCGTTACGCCTCTGGCGTTACGCCCGCGTGAATGACGGAAACCCCATTAATGACGAGATACACTCGTTAATGTGGGGATGCGACGGCATGGAACGCGGGATCGTGGGGCGGCGGATATCTCGCGTCTGGCGAGATCCGCGGAGCCATCGCGGAGGCGCATGTGATCTGCGTTTTAGGTCGCTCGGTAGAAACGGAAAGGCTTAGCTCAGTGAGAGGCCTAAAAGAGGGCGGGAGGCCGAGCTAGTTCGGTTCTGTGATAGCTCGGCGACGAAAGGCCGAGGAGCTCGGTGTGTAGGAAGTCTCGGAGCCGAGCCAATGGTTATTTACATAGCGAACACAGGAATGTTCAGGGATTCCTCGGAGGTCGGGTCCAGATAGCGGGACGATAGCCCGGAAGACACGTCATCTGCCACGTGTCATGATCTGGGAAGTTCCCACTTATGAGCATCATCAAGATCTATTTCTTATATCCAGGAAAAAAGGGAGGATCAAAATACCCAATTTAGAAACATAAGATTATATACCCACTAGTTCTTTTTTGAATATATTTAGAAATCATTTACATAAAAATTATAGAGACTATGACGGTTTTCTGTTTTACTATTCTTTTTCTATAATCTTCTCTTAAAATTGTGGTAGTTATTTACATTCCCCAGATTTTAAGGCTACAATTTCAGGATTTACAATTGCGGCTGCATTTTGATTTCTCAAATATAAAATCTTGATGAGATCGATGAACTGTTTAAAAATTCTTTTCTAAGTTTTTTCATTAAATTGAAATCTGGAGTATCAACGCCCGTTTGTGTTTGCGTTAAATAGTAGAGATTTAGAAATAAATGGAGCCCAGGTCAGGATTGGGACCGTCGACCTAACCTAAACTCTCGTGAGCACCGTTTATATAGACGTTTTTAGTACCGCGATAAAAAGGTGTTTTGATATTTTGACAATAGCAAATAACAAACAAATAATAGAGAGGCCCAGTAGCTAGCCGTCCATGACGCCCCCCTCACATATTTACAACCACTCATTCAAAACAATTTGCGTTTGGTCGGCTATCAATTATTTTTCATCACTACTACTGTTTTCCCCGCTCTCTTTTTCAGTTAAATCCTTCCCCTTCTCTATTATTTAATTATCAATCCACTCGATTTGGTCATTATATAAGGGCCTTGGAACCCATTGCTTAGATGCACAATCGAGTTTGGTTATTTGCAGTAAAGGTCACTTTATAGTGTTTATTCTTCTTTTTAGCCCTTCCCGGCCTCGGAAACAAAAATGGTGAAGCTCGCGGTCGGAAGCCTCGGCGACTCGTTCAGCGTCGCCTCTCTCAAGTCGTACTTGGCCGAGTTCATCGCCACTCTCCTCTTCGTATTCGCGGGAGTTGGCTCTGCAATTGCTTATGGTGAGTCCACAAACATACGAGATTTGTATGATACTTGTCCGAAAATATTGAAAAGTCATGGTATTTTAGTGAAATTTAAGTCAACATTTAAACAATTTTAAATTTTCTCCTGTAATGTGATTTGCAGGCAAGCTGACAACCGATGCTGCGTTGGACCCAGCCGGGCTGGTAGCCATAGCCTTAGCTCATGCTTTTGCTCTCTTTGTGGGTGTTTCTATGGCCGCGAATATCTCCGGCGGCCATTTGAACCCTGCTGTCACACTGGGTCTGGCCATCGGCGGAAATATCACTATTCTGACCGGTATCTTCTACTGGGTTGCGCAGCTTCTCGGCTCTACCGTTGCATGCCTCCTACTAAAGTTCGTTACCGGTGGAAAGGTAATTTCTAAATTTAATTTTCCTATTTTTAAAAATAAAAAATAAATTCGATTAGCTGATCAATTGAGGCCGATGCTCATTTTCTAAATTGAGTCCAATTCCTCAAACTTCTAAACAGCCGTGTTTTTCACCTATCCGACCGGTCATCATAATCTACATGTCATAGATAACCTGGTTATTAAAATTCATGAAATTCGGAGACTTTTGGCATCAACTGATCGTATTTTTCGTGTATCGAAAAACCGTTAATTTTTTACTCCACCTAATCAATATGCCGGAAGTCTTCAAATCTCATGATTTTTGATTTGTAACTTATTTGTGACATGTTGATCACGACGACCGGTCGGATCTGTGAAAAACATTGCGGCTTAGAGTCTGAGTAGTTGGATCGCCTCCCTATTTACATTGTATCACAAAATTATGCATCATTGCAGGCAGTTCCGACACACGCCGTGGCAGCAGGGATGAGCGAGATAGAAGGAGTGGTGATGGAGATCATCATCACCTTCGCGCTTGTGTACACTGTGTATGCGACCGCCGCAGACCCGAAGAAGGGCTCCCTAGGGACGATTGCGCCAGTCGCGATCGGTTTCATCGTCGGAGCCAACATTCTCGCCGCCGGTCCCTTCAGCGGGGGGTCGATGAACCCTGCCAGGTCTTTCGGCCCCGCGGTCGCCGCCGGAGACTTCTCCGGGAACTGGGTGTACTGGGCAGGACCACTTATTGGAGGTGCATTGGCCGGGTTGGTGTATGGGGACATCTTTATCGGGTCCTATGAACAAGTTGCTCAGGATTATCCCTAGGTGAGTTTGATTGGTTGTTTTTTTGTACTGTTGCGATCTTTGGTTGTGGTTTGCTTTGGTCACGATCAACTTCTGGTTTTGAGAAAATAAGTTGTGATATTTGATGGTAGATGTTTGTAATGGGAGGTGGGAAATGTATTTGTAAGTTTGTGATTTTGATGGAATCAATGGCACTTTTATTTTTGGGTCCTAAGTTTTTGATTTGCTTCTCTAATTGATTGCTCGAATCTTTTGTTCTCTGATTTCTTTTCCCCCTCAAGTTATTTACTTGTCTCTTAATAAAAAATGTTTAATCCATGGCTCCATGCTTTATAAACCAATGTAATTTAAGTATGGAATTCCCTGTGTCCTTACGGATCTATGATCCATGCTACGACATTTTCTTGCTTTAGACTTTCAGTGTTGGTCCGGAGAAAGATAGAAGGTTTTAGGAAGTAGTGTCTAAAGAGTTTTATGAAAGTCGGTAACCGTAGCGCAGGTAGAGGAAGGGAATCGTAAAAAATGCCTGGTGGAATTTCGCTTTTATCGGCCTCTCATCTCTAAAACCATTTGGTCTGTTGACCCATCTTCCCATGTAAAAAAAATGTTTTCTTCCTTGGCGGAAAAGGATGAAATTCTCTCTTTCTTTACAAAGCAGTTTACCGCCTATGCGATTACGGAATACATCATCTCCTGTCCTACAAACATTTCCAGATTGACAATGGTTGGGGTATTATCCATTCTAAAGCCAATCCAATCAAGAGTCGGTTTGACAGCACTAACCATGGCGGAATATTTCTAGGATGTTAATGAACAAGACGTATTTCTATTCATTGACAATATCTTTCGTTTCGTCCAAGCGGGAAACGGTTTGGTTAGGCTTGGTACGACGACGTCGAGTCGGTGACGAAGAAAGACTTGGCATTCAGATGACCGCTGGTGTGATACATAGGAACTCGGCAAAATGACCTCGTAACTTCGGATGAAAGGGTGCTCTTCTATGTTTTGATTAAGATCATCAACAATAACAGAAAAAACTCTACAACTTCATGATAAAAATAAATTAGTAAATTGGAATACTAACCCTAACAATAATCTTAACCTAACCCAAAACGCAATGATAAAAAAATTACTCCGAATTCACACCTTTTAAAAATCCATATCCAAATCCAAATTAAGAAATTAATAAAGCACAAAAGCAGTAAAATGAAAAGAAAAAGAAGGAAAATTACAAACTCTACATGTTACAATTACAAATTACAACACCACCCCCAACGATTTTTCAAGCATACCCAGCCTCCACAACCCCATGCCTCATCTCACACGAACTGGAGCCCACCACGTTCGGGTACACGACATACTGGTGAGCCAGCCCAGCCAGGGCCCCACCGATCAGCGGCCCGACCCAATACACCGCTTGGTTCTTAAACTCCCCGCTGATGATAGCAGGCCCGAACGAGCGGGCCGGGTTCATCGACGCGCCCGTCAGCGAGCCCGCGGCCAGCACGCACGCGCAGGCCACCAGCCCAACCGCGAGCGGGCCCACCACCGAACCGGTCTTCTGGCCCTTTTTCTTGTTGACAGCGACGAGCCTTGGGTCGGCTGCCACGTAGACGGTGTAGACCAGCGCGAAGGTGATGACGCTTTCCAGAATTGCCCCTCCGAATCCTGTCATTTCCGTCGCTATGCGGGTCGTTGGAATCGCCTGCCAAAGGGTATTCAAGTAATAAGCAATAATATACAACATCATGTTTCAAAACATATTTATGTAACAACTTAATTTCTTTCTCGCATGTTATTCTCAAATTAGACATCAGAGTTTTGACTTACCAATTAATAAGCAAATGAGATCATTGCGAACGAATGGATCTGCAAAAATAAAATTTACCTGACCGGCGGAGCAAACACGAAGGAGGAGGCAAGCGAGTGTGGCCCCCATCATCTGTGAAATACAATAAGAAATGGCTGTCGGTATAGCAATGTGCCCACAAACCGCCATTCCGAAAGTGACCGCAGGGTTGATATGGCCGCCGGAGACATCCGCGGCAATGTAAACCGTCGCAAACATTGCAAACCCTTGCGCTAAGGCCGTCGCCACCAGAGATGATGATTCCGATGTAACATCCGGAGTCAGCATTCCTACAAAGTACTCATAACATTTGAATAAAGGGTTAGTTTATGCTCAAGTCAAATACTGTGCAAATAAACATTTGAAATCTTTATGGTTTATTTGTTCTCTTAGAATCACAAAAAAGAGTGATTCCCCGTCATTTAAATACTTTTATTTTTTGCAAATATCAGTTGACATTTATATTTTGGAATTCAAATTTGTGTTTTTCCTACCCGACGCAATTTGTGTTTTTCCTACCCGACGCAAAATATACGCAATATATATGATCATCATATATTTAGATATTATTTCGCATTCATATACCTTTTTCCCTTTTATGAAAGTATTAAATTAGGAGGGGGGGAAATGTGATTAAAGTATTTTACAAGAAGGCATGTATTTCTAATAATTATATCAAATACGTGCTTATTCCGAAACAAATTTCGAAAGAAACCAAGAATGAATATGGTGACATGGTGCATTTACGTGCAGAGATTGTGGAGCCCACGGCGACGAAGACGAAGAGGAAAGTGGAGATGAATTCGGCGATGTAGGAACGGAGAGCATGCGCCGAGAAACACTGTTGGAATGAAGAAGTAGTAGCAGTGGAGGCCATTAGTGTTCGAAGATTTTTCTTAGTTTTTCCCTGAAGGAAGAAGATTAGTAATGATAATTAAGTAGATCATTCTTTTTTGTATAAATAAATGGAGGGTTGCGGTTTTGGACGAAGCAGTTGTGATGAGGAGTTAGTTTCATGCGGTTTCTATTTAATTATGTTCGAACCGCTGCGGTCCTGGATGGCCCGGCCCAATTAATATAATAGGCCCTGTCCAACTTTTTCGAGCACCCAAAATATTCGTTTTAACACATTCAAAGCACGTGCAGCACAGGGCACAGGGATGTCTGAATTATGATAATATTGAAAAACATTTAGCATTGGGCATCATTGTTGCGCACTAGAATTAGACCCACCCCAGTAAATTTAGAAATATGGATGAATAGAATTATACACCTAAAAGGGTAAAATATATAGAGCACCAATGGAATCTTCAAGGTTTTTGAGACTGCACACAATAGAAGTTTAAGAATGTCATGGACCATCATTGAATTGGCAACGATTATCTGAAAATGCAAGTTTGTTAATTCATTTACGACGCGGATAGGCTGAAAAACCCTAAAATGATCTTGTATGTGGACTATATAGCCCCAAGATGATCCAAAATACATCATCTGACGACAATGACCGTCAATTTTATTTTATTCTTTGTATGCAAAATATCCTTCAAGGAAGAATCATGACATTTTTAAAGTCCAGTTGTGCTATCTCAAAAACCTTCGAAACGAACAGTTGTTTATAATATTTACTTTGCACTTAAGATCATAATTCTAAGAAAAATACTCCAAAATGGGAAAACAAAAAACTCTGTAAATTATGGCATGGAAATCTATCACCGATTTTACATATATACAAAGAGATCCCTTATTTTTTGGCCTATTTTTGGGATGCATTGATGTGACATTATATCTTACAATCATGAAAATAGGTGCAATATTAATTGTGAATGGATTGCACAGAGTGTGTTTGGTGTTGCAGCAGAAAAGGCCGACCAATCCCGTTGGCTTCACAGCATTTAGAAGGGTAGGCTCCTCGCTTTTTCTTGGGAAGAGAGAGAAATGGAATAATGTTGTACATGTAACACTGCATGCATGCCCTTCCTCTTATGATGCTTGAAATGAGTATGTTTGGCTCATCGCCTTTTTTTTGGGGTAAGGATGGCATATGGACAATTCTAAGCATTGTTTGTATTGTTTATTATGGGTACACCAATGGTTAAGATTTGGCAAGAGAAAATATTTTTTAAAAGATGGTTGGATTATTTTAGACTCAGCCGTCTATGTATTACATCATAAATGGATGATAAGCTTATTCAACTTAAAGATGTTATATAAGAATTATATAGTATCTGATGGGGATCGTAGGCCTCCTTCAGATGTTGTCCTCCATTGATCTGCTGATAGCTGCGATGGGTGGCTGAGATTAGATCTGGAGGCCGTCGCTCCTGAAGCGTGTGGATCTCAATGGGTTTGAGGTTGTGGCTGCCGAGTTACCTGCAAGGAAGTCCCGGGGTGGTTGTACCACCGAGGACCCTCCGACGGTCAAGTTAGACTAGAGATCCGAGCAGAGTAACGGCTTAGTGGAGTAAAAATAGCTTACTTGGACCGTCTGAAGAAGGGGTTTATATAGCGGTGGCAGCAGGCAGGGCAGGCGCGAGAATCACGCCGGCCGTTACGCTCCCGACGTCACACCCGCGTGATGAGCGAGACCTCCCATTAATGGCGAGACAGGCTCGTTAATAGGGGATCGTGGCGGCGTGGAACGTAGGATGTGGCCGGCGGAGATCTCGCGCATGGCGAGATTCGCGGGATGGCGGTTACGCCTGCAAGCAGTGCCGTTGGTCGGTCGATGAGACCGAGGAAGATGACCTCAGCGGGAGAGCTCGCGGTCGGGCGGGAGAGCTCGCGGTCGAGCGGGAAAGCCGAGGTATCCTGGTTTTGCTCGAGCCCAGAGGCGAGCTGAGAGAGCCGAGAAGGCTCGGGCCTGTGATAGCTTGGAGACGAGCTGTGGGGCCAAGGAGGCCAATTGTTCTGGGGGCTCGGAGGTGAGCCGGCATTTGCTTGTAGGACGGGCACAGGAGTGGTCTGGTCGGCCAATGTATGTCCTTTTTTGTGAGCCCTGGGACACGTTATCTGCCACGTGTCATGATCTGGGAGATCACCGATATCAAGCATCATCATTAGCCACCCACTCTCGTCCCGACCAGCTGACGGGTCGGGTCGAGAGTGGTTTGCCGGGTCACCCGAAATGAGCTCCTTTTCGAAGATATCGTCGAGCGTGTCCCCGGACGATCGGTTGTTTTTTCTGGGTAATGTCAGCAAATCAGGGCGAGATCTCCGCATTAAAGAGGGTGTGCTGGATCGTGTGCCCTTTTGCTGAAGCGACAGGCCACGTGTTGGGTGCCGGTTAGCTGATGTGACGTGCCACAGGCTTCTGGCGTCCGATGGGATGCTGCCAATGCGCTTGCGACAGGTGGAGTGATCGTGGCCGTCGGGGGCAGTGAACCGTTTTGGCGGGAGTCGACCATCGCGGTTGGATGAGGATGCCGGTAGTATAAATCGAGGGGAGGCCTGATCCAGGATCTCTCTGTCTTCACATTTTCCTCATTCTGAGTCTTGTTAGCTCTGCGCTCTCCCCTTTTAGGTCGGATTTTGCGTTTTCTCTTCTCGAGGATTTCTTCCCATCAGGCTAGATGTCTTGTTTTGAGGAGTTTGTAGATGTCGTAGGGTAGATACTAGGGATTCTTCCCCTGGGTTGGAGCCCTTTCGGGAAGTTGGGGTCAAATCCTCTTCCCGGGGTCGCGCGTCTGGGGCGGTTCCCGGAGCGGTGGCGGCGGACGTCCCTGGTGCGTCGTCCTCAGTGAAATATGAGCACGATCTTGTCACCGCTCGGGCTCGTTTCCATATTCCTTCCGGCTACACGCTACGATTGGCCGAGAAAGGAGAGAGGGCAGATCAGGTGCGGGGCAGAGAGATCGCCTTGTACCTGGAAGCCCTTTGGGCCAGGATGCGCCTGCCCTTCTCTCCCGAGGTTGTCGCTACGCTAAATTACTTTGGGCTAGCCCCGGGCCAGCTTGTACCGAACTCCTGGAGGATTCTCTTAGGTTTCTGGTCCGGCTGAAGCTGCAGATGGTTCATTTTAGTCTGTCCATCCTTGTCACCTCTCTTGTTTACAAAAGTCACCTCGGAACTCGCGCGGGCGACCCGAGGTGGGTTTACCTCTCCATTAGGAAGCAACGGGGGAGTGTAGCCGGATCAGGAGTTGTCGTCTTGCCTTCTTCCATCCATGATTAGAAGAAGAAGTTTTTCTTCGCCGGGCCGCCAGAGGGTGAGGACTGGCCCATACCCATCCAGTGGTCTAGGGATAGGTGCTGGAAGGGAAATCCGCCCAATGACCCCGACACGGTGAGGGTGGCGGGGTGGGAGCCTATTCCCCAGGCCAACGTGCTGCTTTCTGAGCGGGCCCTTAGTTGGGCCGGGCTCAACCCCGCCCAGTTCGTCGGTAAGTTAGGCTTGTGTTTGTTTCTGTTTCTATTTGTGTCGCTGATTCCATTATATCTTGTCTTGTGCAGAAACCATGGACATGGACTACCTCCGAGCAGCCATGCGCAAGCCGAAGAAAGGGTCGAAGTCTGGAGGGGCCAGCTTTTCTCGTCAGACGCCGGTCCCGGATCCCCCCGCAGCCGTCCCGCCCCAGCGCTCGAGTGGGGGCCGCGCCCCGGAGCCCGGCCAGGCACCGAGCAGAAAAAAAGCTCGGGGAAAGGATGCCCAGGCTTCGGAGGTGGAGACGAGCTCCCCGCCGTCGTCTCTCAAGAGGTTCCCCTGAACAGTTCCGCCGACCCCGGCCTCTCCGATCTTGGTGGATGAGAGGGAGCTCCGCTTTGAGGTGCCATCGGGGCTTTCCGTTGCTGACAGCTTGCTGCATGACATGGAGAGGTCGGCCGGGGGCCGGGTCTATGGGGGAACGCTGAAGGCATAAATGGCGTCCATCGCCCAAGAGGTCTTGCAGCTTAGTGCTCGTACATCGTCTCATCGCTTGCGAGATTTGGTGCCCCTTTTTCTTCCTAACCCCCCTCCGATTTCCTCAGGTCCTCCAGCACGTCACTATCGTCGTCCGTATGGAGGAGGAGGAGATAGCCCCGGCGATCCGAGCTGCGGGCGAGCTCTCCTCGCTGGGGGAGAGCTCAAAACGGGAGCTGGAGGCGGCGATGGCGAGGGTCGCTGCCCTTAAGGGCGAGGTGGCGGCCGGGAAGCAGGAGGCGACGGCTGCGAGGCAGGAGGCATGATGGTGATCGATCGAGCAGGGTAGCTGCTCGGTGCCTCTTGGCGAGGGTTTTGATCCTTGGTGTGTTGTGGTAGGGAGCCGTGGTAGGGAGCCTGTCACGCCCCGCTTCCCAAAATACGGAATATGAGGGGTTGAGAAGGCCAGCCATGCTCCTACGGTCACGAAAATATCCTGCCGTAGTCACACTTCGGCTTCTAGCTTTACATGGTAATCAGTAAACAATGCACAGGTAATGAGAAATGCAGTAACTAAATCAAAAAGACTAACCAGATAAAGATCAAGAGGGTATAGCTCTGGGTAACTGATCAAGATGTCCGCGATGTCCTCGAGGTACGCCAGTTCCTGGTCCAAGCTAGATCCACTTCTCACTCTGAGCATGCATACTCAGGTCGTCAGAGCGACACGATAGCAATATATATGTAGGTACAAATGGTAACTCGTGCAGTAATAATGAATATGTAACAGTAATCAAAAGAGTAAGGACGTGAACATGAAGTAGCTAATGCAGGTATCTAATAGAGTAAGCAAACAGTAAAGCAGTAAACAGTATGGCAGGTATGTTGAATCAGTAAGCAATACATGTCTATGTCACTAACCCTATCAGTCTCTAGGTCTCACTGTACAGGTCGTTAAGCCTATCATCAGTCCAAGTGTGAGAGTCAACCATGCAGGAGTATCCCCCACCCAAGGGTAGGACCCAAGAGCAAGGGAACACAGGCCCGAAACACGCACGATAATAATCAGTAATATCCCCATATGTCTCCATATATCTCCATATGTGCTGGCATGGGACTCCCGAGAATCTGTTGAACTCACACTCAAACTACCCCACACCCCGTGGTCTACATCAAACGCCAACCATAAACGCAAATACCAGTCGGTCCATGACAAGTCTACGCGAGAACTGAAGACAGGGTCTCCATCAAGCATGTCTCGACTGATACCCAAGGTAAATGGACAGTGTTTGGTGCCTTACCTGTGACATCCATATAAGTGCTTCCATAATTGTCCCATACCAATTATAGTCACACTCATACACGTCCCACAGACGTCGACAATGCAATAAATCAATAGGGTCCACTGATTGTGTACAAGTACGTGTCACTTTCACTTATCCATTCATACTTAAATACTGACGTACTTGCCACAATCAACCACTAATACCTAACACTGGGTAATACACATGATCACTAGGTTACCAATACAATGACATCCATATAATGTAATGATAATACAGTAATTAGGGCATGATTAAGATATCATCAGTATGTGTCCTACCACTTGTATAATTTATCATAAATAATACATGCAAAATTTAACGAAACAATGAAAAGAGGGTAAACAGTGTGTTTAATTATCTATCCAGCAAAATTGGTTTCACGTTAATTGGGTTTCAGGATCACTAGATATAGCCATTTCATTTTAAGCGTTCACTGCCGGAAATCCGGTTTCAGAATCGGAAATCCATTTCGTAATGCATTTTAATCCCAGTTGGGACCGTAATTAGGCGATGCTATAGTTGAACAATATTTAGGTCTATAAGTTAGGTTTCCACTGCAATTGACGGATCAGTAATGTGTTATGTCGACAGGGAGTTATGGACAGATTATGTTCGATGTGTACGTACTGACATTGTAAAATGAATTAAAAATATCAACGGTTGAGGAATCCAGTGAGACCAGTCGATTAAGAAAGCTAACTTGATTTTCTACGTAACGATATAGGGTTCCGCGTATTCTCATATTTGAGAAGGAATATGCAGGGGTTTAGGAACAGGGGTTAACTGGGATTTCCATTCTGGACTGCAGTCCAGAATCGTAATCCACCGCAGTTATCTCTATCATAGTGTATTAAAATTCAGTGATCAACAGTAATACAGTAGGTTAAATAGTTAACTTCGATACGAGCCATCGAACGCAAAAATCCGGTTTATACCCAATTTATTATAAATTTTATAGTTTGGCATGTACGAAGGTTTTCAGGTTTTACGACGGAATCTGGGACATCATTTTATGTGAGCAAACGAAATAGTATTGGAACCAAAGTCTCAAGGGACATTCCTTACAACTCGAGCCATCACATTTTATATGTTGCCGCCAGTTTAACGGGAGTTTCCATTCGGACCGTGCATCGAACACTTAACTTATAACAATTTATACGAAAAGTATATGAGGGAATAAATGGTAATTGAAATGTAATATAACAAGTAGTATAAAGCAAGTATTAAACTTGCCTGAAGACGTGTCGATGACGGTACGGCAGCGGCAATGGCACGATCGCGTCACGAACGCAGCACAGGTTCAGCCTTGTCGGATCTTGACTCTTGGCCTCGATGGCTCGGTGGGTGCGACGGGCGTGCGCTAGCGCTGCGATGGGTAGCGTGTTGATGACGATGACGTCTTAAGGTGTCGAGGCCACAGGTTCGATGACGACGTCGCCGATCAGAGAAACGGGAACTATGTCGGTTGTAAGTGTTCGACGAAATGCCGGGGGCTCGATTTGAAACTTGGGCTGGTGAGGATGAAGAAGTGGAGTTCTCGGTTGAGATTAAGCTCGTGGGGATTGCAGGAGGAGATGGGGAGGTAGGAGCTCATCGGCGGCAAAGTAGCGGCGGCGATGGTGTCAGCCGCCAGCAGTGGTCGTAGAGGCAGTGGGTTCTGCTGGGGTTGGGGTCGGGTTTGAAGAGCTCGGTGTGGTGGTTGAGGCTCGGCTGAGGTGAGGTGGAGTCACCGGCGACGAGGGCGTAGCGACGGCGAAGTTTTCCGGCGAGCGCAGAGGGGTTCTTGAGTTGGTCGGGATGCTTGGGTTCTTGGTTGCAGGGGTTTGTGGTGACAGGGTTGTGGGTAGGTCGAAGGTGTGGTGACGAAGAGCGAGGAGGTGATGAAGGTGAGGTCTGGGGTTGCGACGAAGTCGACGGCGAGGTCTAGGCCACAGTGGGTTTCTTGGGTTGGTTCGGGTTTGTAGGTGCTCGGGAGTTCGGAGTTGGATGTTAGGTTCTTAGGGATGGAGAGGAGGTGTAGGTGACTACGGAGGTGATGGTGCCAACGAGGGACGAGGGCAGTATCAAGGTGAGGTGAGGCTAGGGTTAAGGCATGGGTTTCTCACGGCGGGGAAGAACGAGGAAGAAAGATATGGAAAGAAAGTGGAGGGAGTTAGAGTGATGAGGAGGGGTGAGCGAGATGGAGACGGGGTCGCGCGCGCGCGCAAACGTGGGTCGGGGTCGTAGGTCGCGACGAAGGCGGGCATCGGCGACGTGGGGCGCGCAAAGGAAAATGAGCGGGAAACCGATCGAAGTGGGGAAGGAGGGGTACTAACGGGTCGGGTCGGGTCACGCGTGATGAAGGGAGGGTGTGGGCTCAGGTTAGGAATAAGGGAAAGGGTTAGGGGGTTTGGTCCAGGCCGGAATAAAAAGAAAGGAAGATAAAAGGAAAGGGGAGAGATGGGCCGGGCTCGAAATAATTTAAATTTAAATGGGAAAAGAGAGAGTGGCTGGGCCGGAGGAACAATAAAGAAAAGGAATAAGGTTTGGGTTTGGAGTTGAAAAGGATTTCAAGGAAATGGAAAGGGAGTGAGCTAAAGGGTTGGGTAAAATTTGGGAAGATAAATATAAGGGGTTAGGATTTTAAAATAAATAAAATACTTAAAAATATAACTAAGCAATTTTGCAAATAACAAAAATACGGATACTGGTGTATAAAGGAACTGGGTATTACAGAGCCACCAGCTAGGATTAACCGAGCAAGAGTGGGCCCGGTTGCCTCTTTCGAGGGCTTTTGATCCTTAGCACGGGAGGGGCCGTGAGTGGCCTACTGAGGACGGGATTGAGCAGGGTAGCTGCTTGGTGCCTCTTGGCGAGGGCTTTGATCCTTAGCGCGGGAGGGACCGTGAGTGGCCTATTAAGGATGGGGCCGAGCAGGGTAGCTGCTCGGTGCCTCTTGGCGAGAGCTTTGATCCTTAGCGCGGGAGGGGCTGTGAGTGGCCTACTAAGGATGGGGCTGAGCAGAATAGCTGCTCGGTGCCTCTTGGCCAGGTCTTTAATCCTTAAGGACGGGCCGAGCAAGGTTACTGCCCGGTGCCTCTTGGCGAAGGCTTTGATCCCTGGTTTGGTAGGGAGCTACCAGCCAGGGATAACCGAGCAAGGGTGGGCCCGGTTGCCTCTTGGCGAGGGCTTTGATCCCTAGTTTGTTGGGGTAGGGAGCTACCGGACAGGGACAACCGAGCATGGAAGGGCCCGGTTGCCTCTTTCAAGGACTTTTCATCCTTAGCGCGGGAGGGGCCGTAAGTGGCCTACTAAGGATGGCCGAGCAGGGTTGCTGCCCGGTGCCTCTTGGCGAGGGCTTTTTGTCATTAAGGATGGCTGAGCAGGGTTGCTGCCCGGTGCCTCTTGGTGAGGGCTTTGATCCCTGGCATTGTGGGGTAGGGAAGCTACCAGCCAGGGATAGCCGAGCAGAGTAGCTGCAGGGCTGCCTCTTGGTGAGGGCTTGGATCCCTGGCGTTGTGGCGTAGAGAAGCAACTGGCCAGGGATAGCCGAGCAGGATAGCTGCAGGTCTGCCTCTTGGCGAGGGCATGGATCCCTGGCATTGTGGGGTAGAGAAGCTACCAGCCAGGGATAGCCGAGCAGGGTAGCTGCGGGGCTGCCGCTTGATGAGGGCTTGGATCCCTGGCACTGTGGGGTAGGGAAGCTACCAGCCAGGGATAGCCGAGCAGGGTGCAGGGTTACCTAGTACGGCAGCAAGGTTTCGGGAGGCATCGTTCATACCAAATTCAAAAATTTGCCATTCTAGCTAACCCTAATATCGAATTGTTAACTAGAAATCGACGGAAATATAAATGCAAACACTTTGCAACTCTAGTGAGCAAGGAATACAATCTTTGTAGACCGGTCCTTCACTTCAATAGCTCTGTGTAGTAGTCCATTTCGCTGCGATCGTGAACTCCGGACTCTAGAGAGGCTCCCATGAAGAAACGAACATGCTTGCTTCGATGTCCTTGAGGCCGAAAATGATCTACGTCGAGGAGACACTAACCCAAGATATCTCTTCACTAATTACGGAATTAGTGAAACAAACACCCTATACTAAATGGCAAGTAGTAGAGGATGATGAAATAGGAAGTGAGCTCACTTTAGAATTGATTTTCTCACATTATTTCTCATACCTCCATTGAAGCTAGAAAGTTTTAAGAGGAAGAAGAAGAAGAATAAGAATGAACTCATCATATGAATTATTGTTGAGGTTAGAAATACAACCAAGGGTTAAGCATGTCATGCTTAACCCTTGTAGAGAGTTAACCATGAGCTAGGGTTAAAGGTTAGGTCAAAAAATATCTTAAGCTCGACAAAAAAAATGGACAAAGTCAAAAGTACTTTCAAGCTTCTACAAGCTTTCAACAAATATCAACCATGACAAATATCCATAATATTTGAATTACTTAATGATAAAATTTTAACCCTAATTTTAACCCTAGCATGGTTTAACCCTCATTAACTCTAGTTGCATTTGTAACCTAGCATGATACATTTAACATATATCACATATATATCAATGTATCCAAAGTGAGAAAAGAAATCATAAGTGAGCTAATACTAGTTAATGTAATGTAATATATCAAATATATAATTATACATTAGATTATCAAATCAACTCTTGATTTAATAATCCGGCCATATCACCTATAACCGACTAATATCATATGAATCAACTTATCGAATCAACACTTGATCCGATAACCCGGCTATATCATATATAACCGACCGATATCTCATATCGCGAGAATAGAATACGGTATCTCATATTGTATCAATCTCGGTCCCGCACATATCACATATGTGCTCCTACTCCGTTTCGCTTGAGCCAGGAAACCCCTGTGTAGGACTCTAAAGACTCGTCAATACGCCGGCAGTAGGTGATGATCATATCAAACACCTACAAGACGCAAGCGGTCTACTAAACGTAACGGCCACCCGGGTATTGAGCGATCAGAAGATCAACAAGCAAGCCTGCTCACACTCCTGCGAATCCAATCAGTAACACTACCGTACAGTCCAGTCTCTTCGTCTGATATATCGCATATCTCGTCTAGGGGTGGTAAACGTCAGACCCGAGTAACTCGATAAGTCGTGTTGATATGAGGCTCATAACGGATCGAGAAACTACTGATAACACTTATCAGTATATCTCTGAAGCAGACTTGGCCAAGGACTTCCTGTTATAGCCAATCGAGCACAGCGCAACATCAACTCCCAATACCGGGAGAGACGAAACCCCTCTTACCGCTCATTGCCTCCATGTGACTTGGGACTGTACCCAAAAGCCACCGTTTTGCACGTTCTCTTAAACGTGGTAAGGTGGAAATCAAAGAACAGTTGGAATCACACAAGACTCTATGACGATCTCGGGTCTACAGACTAACCTGTACCAGTGTCACCAGAGAAGTGCCATCTGACGTTAGGTATAATACCATCTGGGAGTTCTCGGCGAGTCCGTTCAGTGTACCCAGTCTTCACTGAGCACCCGTATACTGTCTCTGATGTCAAACACTAATGAATATGGGATCATCTATCGCCCATCTACATGGGTCGAGAAGCTATACGCTAGTCTACTCTGGTATATCGATGCCCTGTCTCGATACACCTACGACTAGGAATATTTGAAGGATGTACTTAGCGACTACTCTGTCCCCACTAGTATGATCTGCATCATAATCCTGGTAGTCAAGTACTCATCTTAAGGGCTTTATCAACATGTAATATAGAGACAATCAGAGTATATGTTAAGATAAAGAGCAACCAGATAGCATACTATCATGTCGAGCAAGAAAGTCCTCCATATATATGTCCAAGTATCCACTACAATATACATCGTATGTACAGTAATGGCCTCTAGGGCATACATATAACTAACAATCACCCACTTGTCCTAGGGCCATCTGTTGTAGTATCCAATACCCAACAATCAGCAGTGGTTGAAGTATCTCATACTCAACCATCCAATAAAAGTCTCTCATGGGAATATGCCTTTGTGAGTGGATCCGCCATGTTGTCATCTATAGTATACTCTCCTAACCACGATCTCCCTAGAGATCATCCATCTCCATGATCAGGTGATACTGCCTAAGAATATGTCTGGATCATAGATGGGACGGGGGTTCCTAGGCCTAAGCCACAACTCCATTGTCACACAATGGTAGGAACGAAGTTCATCTCATGAACTTATATATATCCATACTGCCTCTTTGGTAGCATCCTTGGTAGCAATGTATCCAGCCTTTATCGTCTAGTATGCCATGGTATCTAGCTTGGAACTCTTCCAACATACCGTCCTTCCACTGAGGGTAAAGACAATGCCTGTGACTGACATTCAGTCGACCTTACCACCGTGGAAGCTATCCAGTGATTCTCCCCAGGATCGATTGATACCATCTCACTACACCTAATGAGAATCCTATCATCCACTTAGATCTATCTCATAGATCCAAAACCCAGGATTTAAGAGGTATCACCTTGATCCTATATGGAGAATCTTTGTGATAAGAGGAGATTGACCGAGTGTAGCATAGGAAACTCCTTTCCTATCAAGAGTATGTCATCCACGTACAATACGAGAATCACCATCATACTCCCTACTACCTTTTTGTATATACAAGGTTCATTTACCATTTTGATGAAGTCAAACGCTTTAACTACCACATCAAAATAGATGTTCCAACTCCGCGATGCCTGTTTTATCCCATATAGCAACTTGCACACGTTTCCGCTGCTCCCACTGTTTACGAAGCCCTCTGGCTGTGAACTTATAGACGCTCTCTTCTAAATCATTATTTAGAAAAGCAGTCATGACACCCAACCACCAGATATCGTAGTCATGGTATGTAGCAATGGAAAGTAGTATCTGGATAGACTTAAGTATAGGGACTAGAAAAGGTTTCATCGTTATCCACAACTGGTCGATGACGAAAACCTTTTGCAACAAGTCTTAGCTTTGAAAGTCTCAACTTTTCCATCTACACCAAGTAATCTTCTCAAGATATACTTGCTCCTGATGGGGATTTAACCCTTCAGATATAGCAACCAAAGTCCATACTTTGTTGGTGTATATGGATTCCATCTTAGATCGCTTAGTATCCAGCCATTCTCACAGAGTCCCCACTCCTGATGGCCTGCTCGAAACTAGTTGGGTCATCATCTTATGATGCAATCCTCGCTCCCACTGTCATAGAGAAAACCGAAGTATCTCTCAGGTGGGTGAGGAACCCTACCAGATCGGCGGAGAGGCTGAGGTTCGTTGGAAGCTATTGAATCCTCCGGTTCTACCAAATCATCAGCTGCAGTTTGTATAGCTGGAACTCCTTCCAGTTCTACCTCCTGACCAATAATTTCTACACAAGAAAATCCTTTTCTAAAAAGGTGGCATGCTGAGAAATAAAACACCTTTTGGTCCTCGGTGTGGTAGAAGACATTCTCTTGTGAATGCTTGGGATATCCAACAAACTTACAGAACTGACCTTGTCTCGAGCTTGTCCGGATTTTACTTTTAGACATAGGCCGGACAATCTAAATCTTAACATACTTAAGAGATGGGCTCTTCCCATTTTATATAACATATGGAGTGGTAGGCACCTAATTTGATTGAAACCCTATTCAATAGGTATGCGGCTTCACAAGTGCATAACCCCCAAAAGGAAATAGGCAACTCAGTAGTACTCATCATAGAGCACACCATATCACATAGGATGTGATTGCTTTGCCCCGATATACCAACGTGCTATGGCTTATACGGAGGAGTAATACTGAGAGAGAATCTCATTCTCCTTTAGAATAGTCCAAGAATTCCATACTCAAGTATTCTCCTCCTCGATCTCATCAAAGGACATAATACTTATACCTATTTTGGTTCTCTACTTCTGACTTATATTCTTTGAATTTCTCAAAAGTTTCAGACTTGTGTTTCAACAGGAACATATATCCGAATCTTGAGAGATCATCGGTGAATGTAATGAAGTACAAAGAACCAGTCCTAGCATGTGTAGACAGGGGACCTAGATACATCATCATGTATCAATCCCAAAAGTTCACTAACTCTTTCTCTGTTTCCAATAAACGGAGCTATGGTCATCTTATCTTTGTGACATGACTGGCAAGTTTCACAAGTTGTAAATTCAAACTGATTTAAATATGCATCTTTATATAACTTAGCTAGTCGGGTTGCTTTGATATGACCTAATCTACAATGCCTCAAGAAGGATTCGTTCATTTCTGAACTCTTCCTCTTGTGTGTGTTTTGTACGTTAAGAACTGTGGTTTGATTTAGAATGTATATGCTTTTAGATAACGTGCCTGAACCGATCAACTCTTGATATAGGAAATGTTCAAAACATTATCCAACAATACAAAATTATATCCTTACTAAATAAAGAGACTGATATGATATTGTATATCATGTCCGGTATCTAATAACATTCGTTCATAATCAATGTATTTGGTAATACAGGATGATAACTGCCAACAAACTTGGCTGCAACACTTGCACCGTTTCCAACTCTTGAAATATCACCTATTCCCAGTTTTCTACCTATCTGTAACCCATGTAACAAATTACATATGTGGGATCCTGATCCGGTATCTCATACCCAGAACGTAGAGGACACTGAGAAACAGTTCTCGGTAATGAACACACCCGAAGAAAATGTATCAACATACACTTTCTTCGTTTGGGAGGCGCGGGAATCCTGGTAATCCCCTATTTCCTACTCGGTCTTATAACAGTTATGAGTTGGAGCGGGACCAACATTCCCCAGCTCAGTATAATAATCGGGTTCGGCCAATACATCTATATTATTATCTTGATTAAGACGTGACATGGTCGCTACCTGGAGAGAGAGAGAAGAAAACACTTAGCGTATGCTCTTGCAAGATTAAATTGATTTTTTAATTTATCTATTCAGGATGGCTCCCACCGTTTTAATCAAATCTTCCTTCAAACACTAAAAGAAAAGACTAGCCGGGATTAATTACACCCTATAATTTCGCCAATCTTTCAGCCAGGCCAGTGCCGGTACTTTGAGGGAGGTTTCCTGTGCTTTCGCACGGACCTAATTAAAATAAACCTCATTTTCCCAGGGGCGTAACCCTGTTAACACCTTTCTAGACACCTACTTGATCGGCTGATTGTGATGTATAAAACTCTCCCAGGAGTAACTCTTACTCGCAGTGGGTATCGGGATCCAACTATCTCATAGAAGGTATACAATCTCATTGCAAATTTCAACACTTGAAATTCCCGATAATATTTTGCCCCTAGCAACTTATGACCTTGGCTAAGGTCAACAAATCATAAGCGCTAGCCAAGTTCAGCCCGTCATTTCTTGATTGAATTAAACCCACCCGCACGACCCTTGGCAAAGACCAACAAGGTCGTATGACTACCCTAACTCAATCGCATCATATGCTTATGCAGATAAGCAGTAATCAGCTACCGCACACTACACATTGACAAAGGCCAACAAACGCAGCACGAATACTATTACTTATCTGAAATGACGGAGGGCTACGACAGGTTTTTAAGAAAACCTTTTGCGTAATGAACTTGATATCGTCGTAGAATCGAGTGATTTTGAAATGGAGTGTTTTTTAGGCTTTTACTAGTTTTGCTAAAGATGTCACTCCCGGTGAAGGGATCTCGGCTCTTTCCTCGTCGAATGAGGTTCAGGATATTTCACAAATACCGCTATGCAAAGCAAAAACTATAGAAGCAATTAAAAGACAAACCGAGTTTGTAGCATCTGCTAGTTTCGCTAAAGAGGTCACTCCCGGTGAAGGGAACTCGGCTCTTTCCTTATCGAATAAGGTGCTGGATATTCTACAAGGAATACCGCTATGGAAAGTAAGAACTAGAGCTACCAGTTTTTAAAACAAGTTTCTACAACATCTTTTAGGTTTCTTTTATTCCATTAATCTCATTAATGAAGTCTCATTTATTATACTTCCTAAGCATCACATATGAAACGAAAGCAGCAATATTAATTATATCTCATTTATATAATATAAAGGCATTCGTCTCAGAATATAATCAATGATCACATCACAGAATATCGCAGCAGAATAAAAAAACATATGAAATATTGGATATACTAGGATTTCCGGGTTTTATTTTAAGCATGTATAAAACACGGATTCCACAGTCGTGATGAATACCCAATCCCACACCCCTAGATCCCTACGAGAGCGGCAAGCAACCCTACCAATTCTAGAGTTAGGAGACCCGATCTCGACTCCTCGAGATGGTCTCCCACTGGACCCTAGAACCTGGTTACTTGTGCTCTCCGCCTTGGGTCTATCCTAATGCGGAAAAGTAAATAATATACAATGGTGACATCATCCTCAACCCGGAAGTGCCCCATTAAAAGAATATTACATACAATAAATTTTACATGAATGAAAATGAAAAACTCTCATCTTACATAAAAACCCCGGCTATTCAAAACACGACGATCTAATATAACATATCACAGCAACACATAACATCACATGCCATCAACGTAAATAAATATGCGTATCCCAATTTTCGTTGACATATAGCACCGAAACCAGTGATACACCACATATTACACTTACGGTCGTAGAAAAGAAAGTGAAAAACTACAATAGTTGGAATCCACAACCACCTTAGACATCATAAACCCAACGTATCACATACTTTGGATTTCATGCCTAACCAAATGAATTCCTTAGATATCGCATGCCTAACAATTATAAACCCCGTATTTTAGTCTCGATATTGAAAACACTTTTCAATATCAAGTCGGGCAATTCAACAAGATTCCCGACATCCTGATCGAATGCTCGTCGGAAACTTTAGTAGACGGTCGCACCCCCCGATGCCGTCAACGGATGCTTTTGGTAACGGGGTTCTCCTACAGTCACTTGGTCGGGGCTATGGGGCGTGGCTATCTGCTAAGTTTACCCGGCGAGTATCCGCGTACGCTACATGATTGCGATGGACTTTTGATCTCATCAAAATCCCGTGGCAACCAATCAAATGAGACTGAACTGCTAGATTTATAAAATTCAAACTAGTTATCTCATAACTACTTTTGTGGATTCCAAATATTGTATCCCATCACATAATATCCAGACGATGTTAAACTTTTCAATCAATTCATCAAAGTCCCACAATTTCCCGACAGCTCAACACTTAAGCACAGTTTTAATAATACCCAGAATATGCCACAGTACCTATGCACCAGCCGTAGAAGGGCAAACCCAAGCCTCACTCATGTCGCCACGGAACTACGACAAACCATAGGGTTTGATCGCGGTTCCGCGATCCAAAAAAGTCGAGTTAGGGTTTCATTCTTCTAGAGGGTTCATAGGATCACTTGCATGTTAATCCGAATACGTTAAACTTGAAAAATGAGTTTTTGACATTCGATCGAACTTTTTAACTTCGCCTAGACAATATGTGAATAACCCGAAATAATGTTAAAACTACGAATACGAAACACTCCAAATTGCTTATAGTGTAAGATTACATCATATGCAAAATTAGCAAAAACAAACAACACCTGAAACACCAAAACCAAGCCACTGGAACACGGTAGAAATTCGAGGCCAAAATCCCATAAAGGACCCGAGCTCGCCGAAATCCCCACCAAAGTCGCCGGCCATTTCCGAGCAACATGCCTCGAATTCCTTCTGTGTTCATGTTGTATCTAATATAACATTCTGCACTTATTTAGAAAAAATTTTGAACACTTTTTAAAATCGACAGAAACTAGGGTTTCGCGTTGCAAGTTTCAGAGTTGTTTCGGTTTCATAATTCTAACAAAATCCGTATAAATTTCTAGCATGGCTCTGATACCACTGTAGGGTTACCTAGCACAGCAGCAAGGTTTCGGGAGGTATTGTCCATGCTAAATTCAGAAATTTGCCGTTCTGGCTAACCCTAACATCGAATCATTAACTAGAAATCGACGGAAATATAAATGCAAATACTTTGCAACTCTAGTGAGCAAGGAATACAACCTTTGTAGATCGGTCCTTCACTTCAATAGCTCCGTATAGTAGTCTCTTTCGTTGCGATCATGAACTCCGGACTCTAGAGAGACTCCCATGAAGAAACGAACATGCTTGCTTCGATGTCCTCGAGGCCGAAAATGATCTACGTCGAGGAGACACTAACCCAAGCTATCTCTTCACTAATTATGGAATTAGTGAAGCAAACACCCTATACTAAATGGCAAGTAGTATAGGATGATGAAATAGGAAGTGGGCTCACTTTAGAATTGATTTTCTCACATTATTTCTCATACCTCCATTGAAGCTAGAAAGCTTTGAGAGAAAGAAGAAGAAGAATAAGAATGAACTCATCATATGAATTATTGTTGAGGTTAGAAATACAACCAAAGGTTAAGCATGTCATGCTTAACTCTTGTAGAGAGTTAACCATGAGCTAGGGTTAAAGGTTAGGTCAAAAAATATCTTAAGCTAGACAAAAAAAATGGACAAAGTCAAAGATGCTTACAAGCTTCTACAAGCTTTCAACAAATATCAACCATGACAATTATCCATAATATTTGAATTACTTAATGATAAAATTTAAACCCTAATCTTAACCCTAGCATGGTTTAACCCTCATTAACCCTAGTTGCATTTGTAACCTAGCATGATACATTTAACATATATCACATATACATCAATGTATCCAAAGTGAGAAAAGAAATCATAAGTGAGCTAATACTAGTTAATGTAATGTAATATATCAAATATATAATTATACATTAGATTATCAAATCAACTCTTGATTTGATAATCCGTCTATATCACCTATAACCGACTAATATCATATTAATCAACTTATCGAATCAACACTTGATCCGATAACCCGGCTATATCATATATAACCGACCGATATCTCATATCGCGAGAATAGAATACGGTATCTCATATCATATCAATTTCGGTCCCGCACATATCACATATATGCTCCTACCCCGTTTCGCTTGAGCCAGGAAACCCCTGTGTAGGACTCTAAAGACTCGTTAATACGCCGGCAGTAGGTGATGATCATATCAAACACCTACAAGCCGCAAGCGGTCTGCTAAACGTAACAGCCACCCGGGTATTGAGCGATCAGAAGATCAACAAGCCAGCATGCTCGCACTCCTGCGAATCCAATTAGTAACACTACCGTACAGTCCGGTCTCTTCGTCTGATATGTCGCATATCTCGTCTAGGGGTGGTAAACGTCAGACCCCAGTAACTTGATAAGTCGTTTCGATATGAGGCTCATAACGGGTTGAGAAACTACTGATAACACTTACCAGTATATCTCTGAAGTAGCCTTGGCCAAGGACTTCCTGTTATAGCCAATCGAGCACAGCGCAACATCAACTCCCAATACCGGGAGAGACGAAACCCCTCCTATCGCTCATTGCCTCCATGTGACTCGGGACAGTACCCAAAAGCCACCGTTTTGCACATTCTCTTGAACGTGGTAAAGTGGAAATCAAAGCACAGTGGGAATCATACAAGACTCTATGACGATCTCGGGTCTACAGACTAACCTGTACCAGTGTCACCAGAGAACTGCCATTTGACGTTAGGTATAATACCATCTGGGATTTCTCGATGAGTCCGTTCAGTGTACCTAGTCTCCACTGAGCACACGTATACTGTCTCTGATGTCAAACACCAATGGATATGGGATCATCCATCACCCATCTACATGGGTCGAGAAGCTATACGCTAGTCTACTCTGGTACATCGATGCCCTGTCTCGATACACCTACGACTAGGAACATTTGAAGGATGTACTTAGCGACTACTCTGTCCCTACTAGTATGATCTGCATCACAATCCTGGTAGTCAAGTACTTATCCTAAGGGCTTTATCAACATGTAACATAGAGACAATCAGAGTACATGTTAAGATAAAGAGCAACCAGATAGCATACTATCATGTCGAGCAAGAAAGTCCTCTATATATATGTCCAAGCATTCACTACAATATACATCGTATGTACAGTAATGGCCTCTAGGACATACATATAACTAACACAGGATAGCTGGAGGGCTGCCTCTTGGCGAGGGCTTAGATCCCTAGCGTTGTGGGGTAGAGAAGCTACCAGCCGGGGATAGCCGAGCAGGGTGGTTGCAGGGCTGCCTCTTGATGAGGGCTTGGATCCCTGGCGCTGTGAGGTAGGGAAGCTACCAGCCAAGGATAGCCGAGCAGGGTAGCTGCAGGGCTGCTTCTTGGTGAGGGCTTTGGGAAAATGGACAGTCGCGAGTGACACGTGCCATGAATGCGTGGAGGAGGCAAAGCGCCAGAGCCGCATCGTTTCGATTTCGTATCGAGCGGCGCGATGTCTGCCGCGTAGCGGCACAGTTGCGGGCGACCGTTGAACTCCGGAGGCATTGTGGGCTATAAAATGGAAAGATTGTTGATGACTCCTTTCCTCACACCCAAAACGCAAGAATGGAGGACTTCCCATTCACCATCTCCGATATCATAAGCTTCGTGGACGTGTATCTCTACGATCAGTACTGCACTGATGACACGGTGCAGTTGGTGATAGGCCGGATCGAGGATTATTTTGGTCGATTGCTCCCCCGGCGCTCCTCCCTACTTCAGGTGTTGATGTACTCCATCTGGAGGGCATCGCCGGGGCTCTTCAACCCCCTATCCGAGCAGCTGAAAAACGAGGACATTGGCAAGCTGAGGTCTCTGAGGCGCTTCGGCTTGATCTCTGCGAGCCAGCTAAATCGCTCGGAGGCGCTCGTCCTTGAGTGCTACCACTTGAAGCTCGATGCCGACGCCAGCGGGGGTTATTGAAGGGAGAGGTTAGAGGCCGCGAGGGCTCGGCTGGCGGAAATATCCTCAGAGTACCACGAATAGTGCTATCTATACCCCACTCCCCCGCTGTTGTAATATATATTATTTTTTATGTATGGCTGAGGAGCCTATAGTACCTCTTGAATGAATAAGATTCTTTTTCTTTTCTGCAATGCTTTATTGATTCTTTTATTATATAAACAAAAGATCTCAAAAAAGATGTGCATTGCTCTGAAAAGAAAATACATGCTAGTAGATGTTCTTATTCAGGCAGCTTGAGCCCCCCGGATGTCTGTTGGCATCTATGCCTGGCACAGGATACCGAGCTTTGTGGGTACCAGGCGTATCCCCCGCTGACACTACCATGATCTGGCCGATGATCAGCTTGGCGGGAGGGGGACGCTGCTCCTGCTCACGGTCAGCTTGCCGCTTGTCCTTTAGGTATGCTGCGAGGTGCCCCGAATGAATGAGCTCTTCAATATAGTCCCGGAGTTGTTTGCAGCTCTTCGTGGAGTGGCCCAGCGATCTGTGAAAACCGCAGTAGGGGCCCCGGGTTCACTTTAAGGCCATTCGCGAGACCGGGGGAAGCTTGAAGAACCCCTCGCCCTTGGCCTCATCTAGTAGCACTGCCTGGGAGACGTTGAGCGGGGTGTACTTCTGGAATTTTGGGAGATAGGGTTTTTGCCGCTCAGGTCCCCTTCTCTCTTCTCTTTCCCTCTTCTTTTGGTCGGTTTTCTCTGCCCGGGGGAGATTTGCGTTCACCTCGGATTCGAGCTGGACCTCACGTTCGGTCCAGGCCTTTACCTCGGCCATGGTCTTAGGTTGCGCTAATGCAAAGGAGCATAACCACTCCTTGTGCCTAAGACCAGACCTCAGAGCTGTGATGACCGTCTCGTCCCGGTGTTTTGGGACCTCGAGAAGGGCGTTGTATGACGTATGCTTTGAACGTCTCATTGTCCCCGCTCTTGACCGTGAAGAGATGGTCGACTGTGCGTTTCTGTTTCCTGTTCCCGATGAAGTCACCAAGGAATTGTGTGGCAAGCTCGTCGAAGGTTGAGATCGAGCGCGGTTCGAGTCCTCGGAACCAGTCTCGCCCAGAACGGATGAGAGTGGTCAGGAAAGCTCAGCACTAGGCGGCGTCGGAGTTGTCTTGGAAGCTCATTCCCACGGTGGATGCATCCAAGTGGTCCTTCGGGTCAGATTTGTCGTCGAAGAGGGAGACTTTTGGGGGCTTGTTGCGGGAGGAGACGTGGACGGCGAGCAGTTCCTCGGTGAATGGTTTGGTGAGCAAGTCGGCGGCATACTTAGTCCCGTCGCTCGAACGATGACCTTCCCGATGCATACCCTCGATCTTCTTCTCGAGGGTGTCGAGTCGGCCGCGGTACCCCGACGACTCGGCGCATTCTGATCCTAGGCCTCTGCTGTTGGAGGCTTGTGTCTGGCCGCGAATCCAGTTCCTCTCAATGAGGTTCCTTAGATCCCCCGAGAAGGTGGCCCTCGAGCCGCCGCAGCGAGTCCCGTCCGCACGACCCCGTCGAGGGAGGGGGTGTCGGTCATGCCTGGTAACAGGCGAGCTGACAGACATCTCCTCGGGAGGGACAGGTGCGCAGAGGACCTTAGGGCGAGGTGTTCTGGCGACGGACCTCGGTGTCGAACTGTGGGTGCCTAGCGGGTCTCAGAACGTATAGGTCCAGGAGATCCGCGGCCGTGGGAGGTAGCGAGGCGGTGGTCGGCAGTGCCGACGCAGACGGAGCCTTCTCTCCCCCTGTAGGAGTCCTGGTCCCGAGGTGTGGGAGCGGCGACTTGGTGATCTTGCCCCGCCATTTGGACGCGGATCAGCGCCTCCACAACAGACGCGAGTTGGTCTATGCGGCCGGCGAGGGCGTTGATGGCATTCGCCGCCTCCGTTGAGGGAAAGGCGGCGGCTGGTGCTTGGATCGCCGTGGCGATCACTCGCCATTAGGTCAGGATCGGAAGGCAAACTTTTTTTTTGTGGAATCAAGAGTGTGTTCCTACAGATGGCGCCAGCTGATGGGGGTCGTAGGCCTCCTTCAGATGTTGCCCTCCGTTGATCTGCTGATGGCTGCGATGGGTGGCTGAGATTGGATCTGGAGGCTGTCGCTCCTGAAGTGTGTGGATCGCAATGGGTTTGAGGTTGTGGTTGCCGAGCTACCTGCAAGGAAGTCCCGGGGTGGTTGTACCACCGAGGACCCTCCGACGGTCAAGTTAGACCAGAGATCCGAGCAGAGTAATGGCTTAGTGGAGTAAAAATAGCTTACTTGGACCGTCTGAAGAAGGGGTTTATATAGCGGTGGCAGCAGGCAGGGCAGGCGCAAGAATCACGCCGGCCGTTACGCTCCTGACATCACGCCCGCGTGATGAGCGAGACCTCCTATTAATGGCGAAACATGCTCGTTAATGGGGAATCGTGGCGGCGTGGAACGTGGGATGTGGCCGGAGGAGATCTCGTGCATGGCGAGATTCGCAGGATGGCGGTTACGCCTGTAAGCGGTGCCGTTGGTCGGTCGATGAGACCGAGGAAGATGACCTCGGTGGAAGAGCTCGCGGTCGAACGAAAGAGCCGAGGTATCCTGGTTCTGCTCGAGCCCGGAGGTGAGCTGAGAGAGCCGAGAAGGCTCGGGCCTGTGATAGCTCGGAGACGAGCTGTGAAGCCGAGGAGACCAATTATGCTGGGGGCTCGGAGGTGAGCCGGCATTTGCTTGTAGGACGGGCACAGGAGTGGTCTATTCGGCCACTGTAGGTCCTTTCTTGTGAGCCCTGGGACACGTCATCTGCCACGTGTCATGATCTGGGAGATCACCGATATCGAGCATCATCGAGATCCTTACCCGTTCTAGTGTATGCCTCCTTTCAATGACTTTTGTTCCTTCTTTCTTCGCTACAAATTTTTTTCCCCTTTCTATCTTTCTTTTTCTTTTCTGAGAAGGAGTGGGGAGGGGGTTGATACTTGAAAAGTTGGTATTGCTTTGGCATACATAGAATGTAATGTATCCATGCATGCAAATGAGAGAAACTAATGGCTATCTTCAGATACCTGAAATTTTTTATGCCCGGACACGTATAGTTAGCACACATAAAAGAGTTTCTTCCAACACGCACAGAGAAATTATACCACAATTTCTACCAAGAGGTTTCGTTTGTTTCAAAGAAAGGAAAATTATAGAAACTAACAAATGTCTATATGTCGATTTACATGCTAACACTTTTGTAACAACCATAAACTTTCAGTACAAAATTTTTCCAAAATACAGAAAGGAACACCTAAGGCTGAACACAAGTTATAAATTTGATTTGTTTTTGAACAGCAAGAAAGCACTTGTAGCTCATTAGTAAAGCCTTTCACTGCTATGACATAGCCCCTGTTGATTGAATCTCCCCAGCCACATATATTTTTAATTGTTTTTTCTTTTAATCTTTTAGAAACCCAAAGGTTTACATGTGCACTACACGTAAAATGAAGAGTCACGGATTAAACAAACATGTGCACTGAATTATATAAAGCAACATGGACAGTGGAGAAGATCCAAGCACCCCAACCCATGATTCGACCGGCGAGATCTTCATTGGTGACCGGCACCGCCGGGCCCCCCGTAGGGGATACTCCCTAACTTCAACTCCAACACCTCTTGGCCTACCCCACTACTTCCATACTGTTTGATTTCTCTGCATATTTCCAGACAATTAAAAATGGGCATTAATCCACATTTTAATGCGCATTTTAATTCTATTCTTCATTACCCTTAATCCTAATTTTCCCTATAAATACCACACTACATTCCACACCTCCTCATTCAGAATTCTATTATAAAAACTCTATAAAATTTCCAAGTCCCAAGATGTGCAAGTGGAGTTAGCAAAGGGCAAGATTCCGGCGAAATTTCAAGAAGATTCCGGCGACGAAACGACGCCCCGACGGTTCCAAAATCTTTCCCTACCTCCCATTTTTCTTTGTATACGGTAAGTCCCCTCTCCCCTCCTCTTTTGCTATTTAAAAACTTCTCTTTTTCAAAACTCGTCAGAAGCGGAGTTATTCCGACTTCCGATTCGCTTTTCTTTAAAAATTCAACTCTTTCTTAATAACAAACCTATCAATTTTTAATATATTGTTTAGAAATTATAAACAAACACATTAGCACAAGTTTCATCTCAGAGAAATTTAATATGCAACTTTTATCGTAATTTTACAGTTAAATACCACATATTTTACTTTCGACATAATTCAACATATTTCCCTGTATTACCTTTAGATAAACTCACGAGATAATGACCTATCTCGTCACAACACACATCCTTGACATAGCACGATGGTTTGTAAAATATTCTTTTGGGACAAAATACGACATTACATTTAAATACCCTAAACTTACAAAACCGTTTTCTTTAAAAAGTGTATTACCTAATTCCTTACTAATACGCCTCTACAACCCATTTTGGGAAACCCCGATCGAAATGATGCGGGTTATCGCACATCTTCGGCCGATGCAGAGCTCCGTAAGGAGCATTCGATTTCGATGGAATTTTTGATGTGTTTTTTAAGAAAATGAGATTTCTACAAAATAAATAAATTTTATTTTTATTAAATTATAACTATTGTCAAAATATCTATTTTAATATATATTATAAATATTCCATGTTTTCTAAATGAAAGGAATCACCAATTTCATCAAACTACCATTACAATTCAATACAAATTCTAGTATTTCATTAAAATACCATATATAATGAAAACTAGGTTCAACTCATTAGGAAAAATTCACTTTTATAAAATATACATCTATGAAAACCCTAAACACGATAATTAAATACTTGAGGTGTATTTTGAAAATATATCAAAACTATTTTTACATAAAACCCCCTCAAATTATATTAAATTACAATAAGAACCCTAGTAAATATAGGTTTAAGCAGGATCAGTTCTCTTGAGCCTCAGCGATCCAGAGAATATGGGTGCTTTCCTATCTAAGGTAGACAATCTAACAACGATGTTATCACGCGGTAATTGTCTTGGAAAAAGACACAAATTCTGCCGTCCATGTGCAACAGTTACCGATAACTGCAAAACAATCAGAACTTCAATTCTGTTTAAAAATTTGACTCAGTTCGAGTCATGGTCAAATCTAATTATAATCTATCTTGAATTCAATTCAAGTATAAACTGCAATTCAACATGAATCCGTCTATACCAAAATTCAATCTATAACAATCTGTCTTGACTGAACTGAACCATAGATATACTCTGATTACATGACTATCTATTTATATTCATTCCGTTTACAGATATCATGGTTTGGGTAAGTCTTCTATTTACTACAAGACAATACAATACAATCAATACAATAAACATTACGTGTCACGCCCCGCTTCCCAAAATACGGGATACGAGGGGTGACTAGACCAGCCATGCTCCTACGGTCAGGGAATAATCCCGCCGTAGTCACACTTCGGCTTCTAGCATTACATGGTAGTCAGTAAACAGTACTTGAGTAAAGAAAAATCACAGTTCACAACTTTATTACATTACAAATAAAAGAGTTCGAGATACATTTATTTTACAAAATAAAAGTAAACTAACCAACAAACAAGTGCATAAAGCAAAAGAAAAGGTGCTGATGAAGCAGTCTAGATCTCCGCGATCTCGAAGGGCAGGTCCTGCTCCTGGGCTGGATCCACTTCGTCCTCTGAGCATGCACACTCAGGTCGTCAGGACGACACATATAGCAATAAATATATATAATGGGCGAACAGTATTATTAAACATGAAGAGTATAATGAATTGCAGAACATGAGTATAATAAATATCAATTGAATATAAATAGTGCAATATGTGTATCATGTCAGTAAACTAGGCAATGCATATGTCACTGCTTAACGGTCACTAAGTCAATGAAATCAAATGGTGGAGAGGATGCTCGTGTTTAACAAGGGTCTCGTGCATGTCCGAGACTACGGTCCACTGTGTCCGGGACATAACCCTGTCAGCCGTGCCGCTACGCCCACGACCTAGTGTGTGTGTGTGTGTGTCACTAATAGCGAATGATCATCCTCTAAATCACTGTACCTCGCTAGATACGAGTTCAATTCCACCTTGATTTCCCCATTCCCCAGGTTATAGTATGCATTCAGGTATCAGATAAGTTATGAACAAATACGTATCGCTGTGACTTTCAATCACTTTTCCACTTGTCACTATCACTGTCGTATTTGCCACAACAAAATCACTAACGCTAATATATATCGACAATGCAGAACAGTCGTTAGGTCTCAATGTGAACGATCACTATGCAGCAGGTATAAATCAAGCATGAAAATAGGCAAAAATGCCCTGAACAGGTATTCACTATTCTATAACGACCAATGCTATACAACTTGCAAAATTTACGATAAATCATACACATAGAATCGACCAAAATAATATAAAGAACGTATGAAGCACACTTGATTGTCTAAACAGTAAAATTTATTTCATGTCAATCAGGGTTCAGATTAGGGAATTATTATCATTTGAAGGTAGCGATCAATTGCTGAAATTCCAGTTTCAGAACTGGAAGCCCAACTTCGCGCACGTTTTATCAGTATTTGCGTTCATATTTAGGTGTTTCCCCAGTTGAATGAAATATAGTTCTATCTGTTGAGTTTCCAACGCATCAAACGTATTATCATTAGCAGTTATTTATTGAAAGTTATGTTCTGTTTAATGTGACGGAGTAAGGAACATTTCTGCAGAAACTTCAGAACACCGCGACACTCTAAAATACAATTTAAATATCAAACGACAGTGAAATTACATGGGACCAGATTCCTGTGTTATATAATTAAGTTATCTACGTGACCCTATGAGACTCCGCATATTTTCAGTTTTATACAGGTATGTACAGGTGTTTAAATTCAGGTTTCCCCCGTAGAATGTTGTCCCGGACTGCAGTCCTGAGCCGTATATCCCTTCATTTTTCAGTGTCATGAAACTGCAATATTCAATAACTAATTACATAGGGTTATAGGTTATCTAGTTAGGTTCGATACGAGCCCTGGAACACCATAATTACATTTATATTTAATTAACTACTAATTTTACAACGTGATGTGTACGGTGATTTTCAGATTTGACGTAACCAATTAGGGTGTCATTTTATATTCGATGCCTTAACTATTTGATCCCAATTTCTTATTCGTCACTCGTTAACGGCAATCGAAACTTATAATAATAAAATTGGGGGATTTAATAGGGTCTTGGATAGGGTAATCGCATCGAGCACTCGATACGTGTATGTGAACGCTATCTACTTTTACATACACTCATCATACATTTTACCAATTAAATTACTAAACTATATTTATTAACTATATATGTACATAGCATAATTTGAACAAGTGAACGAGGTTCACTTGCCTGTGACGAAGTCGATGGTACGGCAGCGACGGCAACGGAAATGGCACGAGCAGCAACAACACAAGCAGTCGCAATAGCACGAAGGCTAAGGTTTGGGTTCGACTAGTCTCTACCATGCAGCGGGGAGCTCTGGTGTAGTAGTTTCCTCAGGTTGGAGCTCGGCTGCTCTGGTCTTCCGAGGATGTGGGCACAACGACGGATGATCGGAGCTTGGAGGGCCCATGCAGGCGCAGAGGTAGCAGCAACGGTGATGGGTTGCAGTGGAATTGATGGGGGATCTCAGTTTGGGGTTGAGTCAGATGGAGCTCGGTTTTCGTGGTGTTGGTGGAGAGGTGACAGCAGGTGGTCGTCGGCGAGAAGAAGGGGAGCACGTCGGCGTCGAGGCAATGGTGGTGAGCAATTTGGGAGGGGCTCACTGTTGATGGAGGTGGTTCCTATGGCGGTGCTCAAGTGGCGGCGAGTTGCAAGGAGCTCGGTTGATGGGTTAAGTGAGCTAGGTTTCTCCGAAGAGGAGGGTGGTGATGAGACGATGGTGGAAGCGAGGAGGTGAGTGGTGGGTTGCTGGCAGGGATCTTTGAAGGGGGAGTGGGGAGCTGAGAAGGCTGGAGATGATGGTGGAGTTCGGATAGGTAAGCGGAGGTTGTGGTGAGGTGTGTAAGGAAGAGGGGAGAAAGTGGAAGGAGACGAAGTAGCCGGGGAGATCATCGGTAGCGGTCGGAGCTTGTGGATGGAGAGCTCGGTGTTGGAGCAGAGTGAGAGGGAGAATGACGCAGGGGAGGAACGAAGGGAGAGTGAAGTAGAGAGGGGGCAGAGAGAGGGGCCGTCGGGGTTTTTGGTGATGAGTCGTGGCCGTTGCGGCGTGGGTACGAGTAATGGAGAAAGACGTGAGGGAGCCGTTGGGGCCTTGGAGCCGTTAAGGGAATGAGTCTCGGGTGAGCGGGTCACGAGGAAGATGGCGCGAGGAGCGGGCGTGGGCGCGAGAAGCGGGCGTGGGATGTTGGGAAAAGGGAGGGAAAAGGGATGAGCGAGGGAGGAAGAAGGGGGAAAGTGGGTCGGGTCGGTCGGTTATAGGTCGGGTCGGGTACGGGTAGAGTTAGGATTTTAAGAGTTTAGGGAAAAATTAAAATATTAAATTATAAATTATAAAAAAATGAAAAAAAACGGAATAAAAAATCTGGAAAAATACGGAAAAATTATATTCGGAACTGGGGATTTACGTCATACCCTCCTTACAAAAAATTTCGTCCTCGAAACTAAAACGAAAATAACGGAACAACACTATACAAACAGATGCGGAAAATGTACACGGATGTCCTCGCGTTCCCAGGTAGACTCCCCTGGCAAACGACCATCCTAAGAAACTCGAACCAAGGGAATGACTTTGTTTTTCAGCACTTTTTCCCGACGATCGAGAATGGTGGTAGGCTACTCCTCGTAGGACAGATCAATGCCCAATGTCAACTCCGAATGGTCCAGCATAAGGTTTTCATCCCGAACATAGCGCCTCAACTGAGATACGTGCACACCAGCTAGCGATGGAGGTAAGGCAAGTCGATAAGCCACCTCTCCCACTCGCTCTAGCACCTCAAAAGGTCCGATGAATCGGGGACCTCCAAACCTGATAACACCGTGGGTAGGAGAAATCTTCAGAAATACATGATCTCCGATCTCGAATTCTAGCGCTCTCCTGCTGGCATCCGCCCAACTCTTCTGTCGGTCCTGAGCCTTCTTAATCCGCTGTCTGATTATCTGGACCATGTCCACCGTCTGAACAATAAGTTCGGGGCCCAGTAATTCTCGCTCACCCACGTCATCCCAACAAACTGGGGATCGACATTTCCGTCCGTAAGCGCTTCGAATGGAGCCATCTGGATGCTAGCTTGGAAACTGTTGTTATGAGAAAACTCCACCAGATGAAGGTGATCCTTCAAAGAACCCTGGAAGTCTAGCATGCAAGCCCTCAACATGGCCTCGAGCGTCTGAATAGTACGCTCGGACTGTCCGTCCGTCTGTGGATGGTAAGCCATGCTGAAGTTGAGACGTGTACCCAGATTCTCCTGTAAGCTCCTCCAAAAGTGTGAAACAAACCTGGTGTCTCGATCTGACACTATACTGACCGGAACTCCGTGAAGTCGCACTACTTCTTGCATGTATTTCTCTGTAAGCGACTCTGTCGACTGTCCCACACGGAAGGGTATAAAGTGTGCAGCTTTCGTAAAACGATCGACGATAACCCAGACAGCGTTGTTTCCCCTAGGGCTCAGTGGTAAGGCAGTCACAAAATCCATAGTGATTTGCTCCTACTTCCACTCGGGTATCGGAAGCGGTTGCAACAGTCTAGCTGTTCTCTGGTGTTCTGCCTTTACTTGCTGGCATACTAAACACCTGGATACAAACCGTTCTATCTCTCGCTTCATCCCGTTCCACCAAAAGTGTTGCTTTAGATCTCGATACATTTTCTTGCCTCCCGGATGCACAGAATAAGCCGAACTATGAGCCTCGGCTAATACCTCTTCTCGAACATCCCCCTTGGGAACGCAGAGTCTGCTACCGAATCTCAGAGAACCATCTCGATGTATGAGTAAGTCCATCCTCAACCCAGCTTCCACCTACTCTCTGAACTTTTGCAATCGAGGATCATCAGCCTGCGCAGCCTTAATGTGATCTACAAGAGAAGACTGCACCTGTCACTGCCAGAACTGCCTGATTGCACTCGGCGTAACAACCTCTAGTTCGAGCTTCTGAAAATTCTCAATGATGCTCTTCTGACTGGTCAACATCATGACTGCTGGCTTGTGACTGAGAGCGTCTGGTACGGCATTTACCTTCCCCGGATGATACTGTAAGTCCAAGTCGTAGTCCGCCATTAATTCTACCCATCGGCGTTGCCTCATATTCAGTTCTCTCTGAGTGAACACGTACTTCAGACTCTTGTGATCCGTATACACTTCCACCCTTTCACCTAACAAGTAATGGCTCCAGATCTTCAATGCAAAAACCACTGCGGCTAACTCCAAGTCGTGTGTTGGGTAGTTCCTCTCGTGATTCTTCAGTTGCCGTGAGGCATAAGCAACTACCCGACCGTGCTGCATTAGGACGCAGCCTAAGCCTTTCCCCGAGGCATCGCTGTGTATCACCAAACCACCTGAATTATCTGGTACTATAAGAATAGGTGTCGTGGTCAACTTCTGCTTCAGTACCTCAAAAGCCCGAGTACATTCCTCCGTCCATACGTACGGTACTTCATTCCACGTCAGCTTTGTCAAAGGTTCAGCGACTCGTGCAAAGTCTTGAACGAACCGCCGATAATATCCTTCCAATCCCAGGAAGCTTCTGATCTCGGCCACTGACTTACGTGTCGGCCAATCTCTAACCGATTCTATCTTCGCTGGGTCTACTAAGATGCCTTCACCCGAAACGTGTCCCAAGAACTGCACTTTGTCGAGCCAGAACTCACACTTGCTCAATTTTGCGTATAGCTTCTCTTTCCGAAGAATTTGTAATACTGTCCGTAAGTGTTCGGCATGCTCCTCTCGGGTCTTAGAGTAGACTAGTATGTCGTCGATGAATACAACGACAAACGTGTCCAAGTATTTCGCAAATTCTCTATTCATCAGATCTATAAATATAGCTGGAGCATTGGTAACACCGAACGGCATCACAAGAAACTCATAATGTCCGTATCGGGTCCTGAAAGTCGTCTTGCATATATCTTCATTTGTGATAGCACGAATGAAGATCCAGCTTCGAAAATACCTTGGCCCCACCCAACTGATCAAATAAGTCGTCGATACACAGAATGTGGTATTTGTTCTTTATCGTAACCCTGTTCAGCCCCCGGTAGTCTATGCACATCCATAGCGATCCGTCCTTTTTCTTCACCAATAAGACTGATGCGCCCCAAGGCGAAGCGCTTGGGCGAATAAATCCTTTCTCCAGGAGTTCTCCAATTTGTTTCTTCAATTCTGCCAACTCAACTGGCACCATCCTGTAAGGGGCCTTGGAAACTGGCGCCGTCCCTGGAATCAAGTCGATAGAGAATCCTAAGATGCGGGGAGGCGGTAGACCTGGTAAATCTTCAGGGAACACATCAAGAAAATCCCGAACGATCTCTAGGGTTGGACTCTCATCAATCTCCATAGCTGTCAACGCTTTTGGCTTGGCTCTAAACTTGGCTGGCTCCAAAGACTCGTTCCCGCCTTCGAAAACAAATTTAGGGTGACTGGGGATGCGGAAGGTCACTTCCCTAGCTCGGCAATCGATGATCGCATGGAAAGTTTTCATCCAATCCATCCCGAGAATCGCATCATAACTGCCCGTCCCGATTAACAGAAAATTCGCATAGAATTCCCTGCCGCATACTACCACCGGAAATAATCTATACTCTTGGTTGGACACAATAATACCGTTACCCGTATGTATCTCCCAACCCTTAGTCAACGGCTCGTGAGGTATACAGTGTGTGTCAACAAACTGCGTGGAAATAAAACAATGTGAAGCATCCGAATCGAAAAGAACTCTAGCTGGCACAGAATAAACAAGGATGGTTGTTGGGGTTAAAATTTGCACCCAGTTGACCGGGTCAAAGTCAAGGTCAACCCCAAGTAAGCGGGCCCAAGCCCAAGCAAGTGGGCCCATGCCCAAGTCGAGCCCTGCGGCCGGTTTCCCCATGCCAGAATAAAAATTATGTAATAAATAATTTTGATATAATTTTTTGTGCATGAATGTAAGCAAAATGGGTATAAAACCAAATTTTTGTAAAGCCCATGGCTTATGTGTAAAAAGAAATAGCACATGAGACATGAGATGGGCAAAATACCATTTTGTAAAGCCCAAGGGGTTATGTGTAAATTTGTAAGCCTATAAGAGGCAACATGATGAAAATATCTAGGACAACTTTTCATTCCTCTCAAAATGTCTAGGGTTTTTATGCCTCCTTCTCCTTCCTCAAGATTCTAAAGTTTCTTCTTTTTTTGAATTAAATCAAGAGTTTTACTCTTCCTTTTCCAAAACTAAATAGTTTTTCACCACCAAACCCACAAAGGGGAACCCAGATCTTCAATTAGATCTCAAAAAGGAGAGATTTTAAAAATCACATACTTCTTGTTCTTCAAGATCCGGTCAACAGAGGAAGAAGAAGGAGACCCACTTCCAAGAACCCTATTTTGGGGAAGATCCAGGGCTCAGGGGAGAAGCCTCTTTCATCAGCTCCAAAATATCTTAGGAGTTCAACTCCTCAAAAATATATATACATATATACACAAAATAATAAATATCTCCATTCAGGAGCACAGCTCCCAGTGCAGGGACCAAGTCCCTTCTGCTCTGGCGCACGGCGCCCGCGTGCCAGGCACGGGGGCACCGGCGCACAGCGCCCGTGTGCCAGGCACGTAGGGCGCTGGCGCCCAGCGTCCGGCGCCTGCGTGCTAAGCACGTGAGGCACCGGCGCCCAACGCCTGCGTGCCATGCACGTGAGGCGCTGGCCCCCACACATCCTTTGGACGCTTTTTCCCTTTTTTTTATATATGTATATATATATATAGATAGATACACACACTCCACGACACTGTCCCTGTTAGAAAAAATTTCTAACGGGACGCTGCCCCACACCCCGCAAGGGGGCTGCTAGCCTCTTTGACCCCCAGCCCGCTATCCGGATAGCGGGACCCCCGTAAAAACTCTGCGGGGCCCCCGATATATCTAAAACCCTTCAAAGCGCACCACTGCACATTGAGTTCGCATGACCTGTTTAACCCGTCAATCGGAGGTTCTCTTGCTCCAAAAGCGAGGGGTAATTAACGGCAGCTTAGTCCGCGGCAGCCCGAGATTCAGATCCCCACAATCAATAAACCCCTGCCTACCCTAGGCAGGGGGAATCTGTAGTACGCCTGACAAGCGCGCGCGTATTCCCATATCAATAGGGTGACGAAAAACACCTTACAGATTCTGGCACGCCCAGTGGGACCTATCTCTCCTCCCATATTTCGGGTTAAATATCTAAGTGAACTCAATCAACATATACATTGATTGCATGTACTGAAATCATGCTTCTCTGTGCAGGTTAACAAATTTCAAATTGCAATCTCCGGACGCAACAAAATGTCTTTAAGGGCAAGCTCAGCTCTCAACACAGCTCCCATCTCCTACACGATGAAGATGGACACCAGGACGGTCCTCCCGGCCAGTCTCGGACGACAGTGGGAGGAGCCGCCGCTACCATTTGGCTTTATTCTATTCATGCCAGCTAACACCATCTCTGCTCCTCAAGCCATGGTGATGGATAAACCGGCCTCTAAAGGTAAGAGGCCAAATGTGGTGGTCTCGAAGGCGCCCCAACCCAAACGCAAGTTGGTGTTTGAACGACTTTCCTTGGCCCCAGCTGGGGCAAGGCCATCAACACCAACAAAGGTACAACGCATCTCGAGCAAGCTCCGGCGGTGCCCCTAACAACTGCTCGATCGGGTGTCTTCTCTAAGCTCCCCGCTAATCGACTCACGGTGGCATCCCAGGAAACAGATGCCCGCCAAGCCCTTAAAATTGAGAAGCTAAGGCAGAAAAGGCTCAGATATAGAGCCAACAAAAGGGCTAGGGCTCCTGCTAGGCTGAACCTCATGAGGTTCGAAGAACAGGGTTACCCCGCCAAAGATAAGGAAATGGCTGGATATGTGGTCCACACTGTCTACATGGTGTGCACGCACAGCAAGAGCAAGGATGGGGCCACTACATCTCAAATCCAATCTGGTGTGAATGTGGCTGTCACTTCCCAAGACCAGCATCCTCCGGAAGATAATGAAAATCCTCCCAGTGAAGCAGATAAGCGAAGAGATCTCTCGGTTCATGAGGAGTCGGGCTCGGAAAGCGAAGAGGAGCCAATCTTCCATCCTAAGAACGCAGAGCAGCAACTTCTCCAAGAGCTCCGAAAATAGCTCAGAAGTGAAGATAAGGAGATGGCCAAACTTTACTCCAAAATTGACGACTTGACGAATGTCGTCTTGCAGCTCACGGCCTGACTTGCCTCTCAGCTGCCCAATCAAGCGCCGCGTTCTGCTCATGAACCGGGAAACGGTGTCCCAAGGCAGCCGACGCCTATTCCCTCAAATTCAAAGGTGTGCGGACCACATGAAAGTCAGTCGCATCCTATCTCGGGAAATGTCTTAGCGACCGATGACAGTAGCCCGCTAACTCAAGATCAAATCACGGATTTGGTTGCCAACAGAGTCAAAACATTGGTAGCCGAAACCGAAACACAAAAAGATATCAGCAACAGTGGGAGACCATATCCTGCTCAGTATGATCTGGTAGAATTTCCTAGCGGCTATGTCATCCCCAAATTCGGAAGATTTGATGGGACAGGAAATGCGAATCAGCACGTCGCCTATTTTAAAGCCTCATGCGGGAATACCGGGGGCAATGATGCGCTTCTCCTCCTCCAGTTCGTTAATAGCTTGACCGATATTGCTTTCGACTGGTACGCGAGCATACCGGATGGCTTCGTCACAACTTTCGTCCAAATAGAATCTTTGTTCCGACAAAGGTTCATGAGTGTCAGCGATAAGATCACCATTGCCGACCTCGTAAGGACCAAGCCAAAGAACAACGAAAGCAGCACAAATTTTATAACCTGATAGCGCAATCTCTCCGTCAAATGTGAACCGCCGATAGAGCAGGACCAATCTGTCAGTCTCCTTGTCGGAAATCTCAACAATTAGATGGCTCCGTTTCTATGCATCGCGGGTCTCAAAACATTCCAAGAGCTGACCAGGAAAGTTCAGATGCCGGAGCGCTCAAAGCAGGAGTCCTCCTCGGATTCCCAAAATAACAATAGGTCCTGAAGAAACCGAAAAGACGAAAATCGCAAAGGCGGAAATTCCGATGATTCTGAATCTTTCAACACTTCGGCTAACCGAAATAAGTTAGGGATGAACGGGCCTAATGCCAACCAGCCTCGGAAGCCAGTGTTCGGAGAGGGAGGAGAATCTCCACTGAAAGAGAAGCTGGATAAGGTCTATTCCTTCATAAGGGACAAAATCCGTAACATATTCAAAGACGCCCTGAGCAACGGTCTACAACTGCCAGAGTCAAAAAGACCGCAGGAAGCGAATATGACCGACGACCGCAAATACCGTCCCTATTACAGAGTGATAGGTCATGCCATTGAGGATTGCTTCGTTTTCAAAGATTGGGTCAAAAAGCAATACAAGGCAGGAGAGATAGAACTGTCTAAAGGCGTGTTAACAAATAGTCAAGCTGCGACCGCCAATTTCATATAAACGGAGACCGAAATCCTTCGTGAAACTGATTCTCTCAGACATCTGCCTTTCTCTGAAAACAGTTGACCACCACGTCGTTAAACTGGGAACAATCGACCTCTAAGTCGTTAAACTGGGAATGTAAAAAAATGCGTGAAAATAAAAAATATGTAAATAAAAAAAGGAAGTGTAAGTAAAAAAAATAATAATAAAAAGCCGAAATGATGGGGAAACTCGCAATAAAAATCAGCGAGCAAAAATAAAAATGAAAATAAAGCCGAAATGATGGGGCAACCGCGAATAAAAAGCCGAAATAATAGGGCAATCGCGACCTTCGCGATAAGAAAAGCTGAAATGATAGAGCAATCACGGTAAAAAAAATGGCGAATGATGAGTCGCTTCTGGTACCATATTCCAGTGCAGCGATGCAGACACCGGCCAAAATCCAAATCCTCAAGTGGTGAATGATGAGTCGCTCCCGGTACCATATTCCAGTACAGCAATGCAGACGCCAACCAAATTCCAAATCTCATATCCCAACGGCGAATGATGAGTCGCTCCTGGTACCATATTCCAGTGTAGTGATGCAGACGCCAACAAAGTCTCGAAATTTTTCCGGTCCTACGGTCTGGATCATACATCCTGCAAAACCGTATACAATCCACGGGCGTAAAACGATCCCAATCTCTTTCAAGTCCTACCGGCGAGACCACATTCAAAGTCCCACCGGCGATGAAGATTCAAAAAAAAAGGTATGTCCACAAGCAAAATGGGCACGGATGAAATCCCGAAAAGGCTCCGTGAGTAAAAAAACAACAGAACTGCCGGCGAGTTTGTGAAAACCCGAAAAGGCGCAAACTCATGAAAAAGAGATGGAATGCCCTCGCAAAGTCCTCTCGACTTTGTGAGGAGAAAATTCCCGCATGAGATCCTTACGACTCACAAAAGAGAACACACTAGGGGGTCCTCACGACTCCTAAGGAGAAAATACACCTACGAGATCCTTTCGACTCGTAGGGAGAAAATGCTTTTATGGGACCCTTATGGCCCATGAAATTGAAAAGCCTTAGGTGATAGGGATCCAAACCTGTCTCCTACGCCATCGCTTCCCAACAGGGAAAGGCAAATGATGATTCGCTCCTGGTATCATATTCCAGTGTAGCGGTGCTGATGCCGACCCAAAAACCAATTACCAAATCCTCCAGGGGCAAATGATGAGTTGCTCCTGGCATTATTCCAGTGCAGCAATGCAGATGCCGACCAAAACCAAAATCCCAAATCCTCTCAAAGACAGATACTGATTCGCTCCTGGTACCATATTCCAGTGTAGCGATACTGATGTCAACCCAAATCAAATCAAAACAACAACCTCTGCGGAGGAATCATGCTTCGTCTCAGAATATACCCCATATCGAAATCATGCTTCGCCTCGATGTATCTGCCTTCCCTGTCGGAATTATGCTTCGGCTCGGAATCAACCAGCGACCTCTTCGTCAGAATTAAGCTCCGCCTCGGAATCAAGTCGACTAACAAGCTCTGCGTCAGAATCATGCTTCGTCTTCTTAGAGTGTACCTCGTGTCAAAATCATGCTTCGCCTCGGCGTATCTGCCTTCCCTGTCAAAATTATGCTTCGTCTCGGAATCAAGTCAGCCAACAAGCTCTGCGTCAGAATCATGTTTTGTCTCAGAGTGTACCCCGTATCAAAATCATGCTTCGCCTCGGCGTATCTGCCTTCCTTCTCGAAATTATACTTCGTCTCGGAATCAAGTCAGCCAACAAGCTCTGCGTCAGAATCATGCTTCGTCTCAGAATGTACCCCGTGTCGAAATCATGCTTCGTCTCGGAGTATATGCCTTCCCTATCGGAATTATACTTCGTCTGGGAATCAACCTCTGCATCGAAATTATACTTCGGTCAGAATGTCTGACGCCCATCGTAATTATGCTCCGACCCTCTTTGGAATCATGCTCCGCTCGTCGGAATTATGCTCCGACCCTTTGGAATCATGCTCCGCTCATCGGAATTATGCTCCGATCCCTGGAATCAAGCTCCGCTCTTCGGAATGATACTCCAATCCTCGGAATTATGCTCCGATCCCCGAAGTTATGCTCATCGGAATCATGCTCCGATCCCTGGATTTATGCCTCTACTCTTCGGAATTATGCTCCGATCCTCGGAATTATGCTCTGACTCTTCGGAATGATACTCCGACCCTGGAATTATGCTCCGCAAATCGGAATTATGCTCTGACTCTTCGGAATGATACTCTGACCCTAGAATTATGCTCTGAAAATCGGAATGATACTCTGATCTCCGGGAATCATGCTCCCCGAGGGATGCTCCGCCCCCGGAATGATGTTCCACCTCGAAGTCCAGTTTCAAAATTCATCAATTTCATGTACACAATTCATATGTGCGGTGTGCATTTATTGATGGGGGCACTTTGTTGGGGTCAAAATTTGCACCCCAGTGACCAGGTCAAAGTCAAGGTCAACCCCAAGTAAGCAGGCCCAAGCCCAAGCAAGTGGGCCCATACCTAAGTCGAGCCCCGCGGCCGGCCTCCCCATACCAAAATAAAAATCATGTAACAAATAATTTTGATGTAATTTTTCGTGCATGAATGTAACCAAAATGAGCATAAAGCCAAATTTTTGTAAACCCCATGTCTTATGTGCAAAAAGAAATAGCACATGAGACATGGGATGGGCAAAATGCCATCTTGTAAAGCCCAAGGGGCTATGTGCAAATTTGTAAGCCTATAAGAGGCAACATGATGAAAATATCTAGGACAACTTTTGATTCCTCTAAAAAATGTTAGGGTTTTTGTGCCTCCTTCTCCTTCCTCAAGATTCTAAACCTTCTTCTTTTTTTGAATTAAATCAAGAGTTTTACTCTTCCTTTTCCAAAACGAAATAGTTTTTCACCACCAAACCCATAAAGGGGAACTCAGATCTTCCATTAGATCTCAAAAAAGAGAGATTTTTAAAATCTCATACTTCTTGTTCTTCAAGATCCAGCCAACAGAGGAGGAAGAAGGAGACCGACTTTCAAGAACCCTATTTTGGGGAAGATCCAGGGCTCAGGGGAAAAGCCCTTTTCATCAGCTCCAAAATATCTTAGGAGTTCAACTCCTTAAAAATATATATACATATATATACAAAATAATAAATATCTCCTTTCAGGAGCACAGCTCCCAGTGCAGGGACCAAGTCCCTTCTGCTGCTGGCGCACAACGCCCCCATACCAGGCATGTGGGGCACTGGTGCTCAGCGCCCGGCGCCCACGTGCCAAGCATGTGAGGCGCCAACGCCCAGCGCCATGCCATGCACGTGAGGCGCTGGCCCCCACGTGTCCTTTGGACGCTTTTTCCCATTTATATATATATGTATATATGTGTGTGTGTGTCTATATATATATATATATATATATATATATATATATATATATATATATATAGAAACACACACTCTACGACACTGTCCATGTTAGAAAAAATTTATAACGGGGCGCTGCCTCGCATCCCGCAAGGGGGTTGCTAGCCCCGTTAACTCCCAGCCCGCTATCCGGGTAGCGGGAACCCCGTAAAAATACTGCGGGGTCCCCGATATATACAAAACCCCTTCAAAGCACAACACTACACATTGAGTTCGCATGACCTGTTTAACCCGTCAATCGGAGGTTCTCTCGCTCCAAAGGCGAGGGGTAATTAACGGCAGCTTAGTCTGCATCTGCCGGAGATTCGGATCCTCACAATCAATAAACCCCCGGCTACCCTAGGCAGGGAGAATCTGTAGTACGCCTGACAAGCACACGCGTATTCCCATCTCAATTGGATGGCGGAAAACACCCTACAATGGTACCTGTAACCACATCTCCAGAAGCTTCTGCCTGCTCGGCGGATAACGTGAAAGCCCGTCCCTGATTCCGACCTGTACCAGTCTGCCTCTGATCGAAGGACCGCTGCTGGGGCTCCCGAGGTGGACCCCTTTGAGCTGAAGTGCCATACGACGGTTGTTGTTGCTCGAACCCTCCCTATAGCTCAGATCTCTGAGGATAACCGTTGATCCTATGCTCACTGGATCCGCAAATTAGGCACTGCCCTTTAGCTCTGCGGCAATCTCTCTGCATGTGTCCTGGCCTCTGGCAATAATCACATAACAGAGCCCTCCGTTGCGGCTGCTGAGGTGAGAAGGTGCGCTTTATCTGTGTAACACCCGGCCTGTGAACTGGGATCGCTCCATGGGGAGAGATGGTAGGCCGTGCTGGAACCACGTAGGGTCTCATGTCCATCGATCGTTGGCCCTTGGCTTTCTCTGCCAATCTTTCCTATACTCGGGCAGCGTTCAAAACTTGGGCGAAGGTTGGTAGGTCGAGAAACGCGATGAGTTGTTGTAGTTCAATATCGAACCCTTGCTAGAACCGTCTTTCCCTGGCGGCTTCGGTGGCTACCATGTACGGTACGAAGTGACTCAGCCGATTGAACTCTGCGGCGTAGACATCTACTGAGCGCCCATTCTGCTTCAACATAATGAATTTCTCCTCCATCTCGGCCTTGGCAGTAGCCAGAAAGTAGTAATCCAGGAAGCATACGGAGAACGTATCCCATCCAATAGGTTTCCCTAGCCGGCTCTCCTCTACGGACCACCACGTGCGGGCCTCGTCTTCTAGCTGAATCTTCACTACATTCACCATGTCGTCGTCAGGAACTCGAGCGGCCGTCAGCAGGTTCTCTATGTTGATGAGACATTGCTCGGCCTCAAGTGGACTAGCTAATCCCGTGAACACTGCTGGATGAAGCCTCCTGAAATCTGAAACGGTACAAACCCTAGCATGTGTAGTCGGTACGAGCGCGCCCTCGGAGGCAGCAGGAACAGCCGTAGATCTCTCTAGGGCAGTAAGTGCTGTCTTCTGTACTGCCTTCAATCCCTCGGACAAGAGATCGGTCTTCCTCTCTTGAGCTTGGGCCAGGGTCGTCAGTGTGCTAAGGATTTTCTCGGTGCGATCGTAAGGACCGGCACCTAAGGAGTTACCTGAGAAGTCCATATTCCTGAAAAGATCAAAAGAAATCAGATTCAAGCAAGGCTACACAATGATTCAACGATGATTAGAAAGTGAGGAAGAAATGTAATAAGGCATACGCTAAAGGTGTAACTCAATCTAGAGATCCCTCGACGGAACTGTAATTTCGTCCAAAAACCCGGCTCTGAAACCAACAAAACCATTTCACGTCCCGCTTCCCAAAATACAGGATACGAGGGGTGACTAGGCCAGCCATGCTCCTATGGTCAGGGAATAATCCCGCCGTAGTCACATTTCGGCTTCTAGCATTATATGGTAGTCAGTAAACAGTACTCGAGTAAAGAAAAATCACAGTTCACAACTTTATTACATTACAAATAAAAGAGTTCGAGATACATTTATTTTACAGAATAAAAGTAAACTAACCAACAAACAAGTGCAGAAAGCAAAAGAGAAGGCGCTGATGAAGCAGTCTACATCTCCACAATCTCGAAGGGCAGGTTCTGCTCCTGGGCTGGATCCACTTCGTCCTCTGAGCATGCACACTCAGGTCGTCAGGGCGACATATATAGCAATAAATATATATAATGGGCGAACGGTATTATTAAACATGAGGAGTACAATGAATTGCAGAACATGAGTATAATAAACATCAACTGAATATGAATAGTGCAATATGGGTATCATGTCAGTAAACTAGGCAATGCATATGTCACTTCTTAACGGTCACTAAGTCAGTGAAATCAAATGGTGGAGAGGATGCTCGTGTTTAACAAGGGTCTCGTGCATGCCCGAGACTACGGTCCATTGTGTCCGGGACATAACTCTGTCAGCCGTGCCGCTACGCCCATAACCTAATATATATATATATATATATATATATATATATATATATATATATATATATATGTCACTAATAGCGAATGATCATATTCTAAATCACTGTACCTCGCTAAATATGAGTTCAATTCCACCTTTATAGGTTATAGTATGCATTCAGGTATCAGATAGGTTGTGAACAAATACGTATCGCTGTCACTTTCAATCACTTTTTCACTTGTCACTATCACTGTCGTATTTGCCACAACACAATCACTAACACTAATATATATCGACAATGCAGAACAGTCGCTAGGTCTCAATGTGAACGATCACTATGCAGCAGGTATAAATCAAGTATGAAAATATGCAGAAATGCACTGAACAAGTATTCAGTATTCTATAACGACCAATGTCATACAACTTGCAAAATTTACGGTAAATCATACGCATAGAATCAACCAAAATAATATAAAGGACGTATGAATCACACTTGATTATCTAAACATTAAAATTTATTTCATGTCAATCGGGGTTCAGGTTAGGGAATTATCATTATTTGAAGGTAGCGATCGATTGCTGAAATTCCAGTTTCAGAACTGGAAGCCCAAATTCGCGCACGTTTTATCAGTGTTTGCGTCCAGATTTAGGTGTGTCCACAGTAAATGAAATATAGTTATATCTGTTGACTTTCCAACTCATCAAACAGATTATCATTAGCAGTTCTGTAATGAAATTTATGTTCTGTTTAATGTGACGGTGTAAGGAACATGTCTGCAGAAACTGCAGAACACCGCGACACTCTAAAATACAATTTAAATATCAAACGATGGTGAAAATGCACCGGACTAGATTCTTGTGTTAGCTAATTAAGTTATCTACGCGAACCTATGAGACTCCGTGCATTTTCAGTTTTATGCAGGTATGTAAAGGTACTTAAATTCAGGTTTCCCCTGTAGAATGCTGTCCCGGACTGCAGTCCAAAGCCGTATATCCCTTCATTTTCCAGTGTCATGAAATTGCAATATTCAATAACTAATTACATAGGGTTATAGGTTATATAGTTAGGTTCGATACGAGCCCTGGAACACCATGATTAGATTTATATTTAATTAACTACTAATTTTACAACGTGATATGTACGGTGATTTTCAGATTTGACGTAACCAATTGAGGTGTCATTTTATATTCGATACCATAACTATTTGATCCCAATTTCTTATTCGTCACTCTTTAACAGCAATCGAAACTTCTAATAATAAAATTGGGGGATTTAATAGGGTCTTGGATAGGGTAATCGTATCGAGCACTCGATACGTGTATGTGAACACTATCTACTTTTACATACACTCATTATACATTTTACCAATTAAATTACTAAACTATATTTATTAAACTATATATGTACATAGCATAATTTGAACAAGTGAAGGAGGTTCACTTGCCTGTGACGAAGTCGATGGTACGGCAACGACGGCAACGGAAATGGCACGAGCAGCAGCAACACAAGCAGTCGCAATAGCACGAAGGCTAAGGTTTGGGTTCGGCTAGTCTCTACCACGCAGCGGGGAGCTCAGGTGCAGTAGGTTCCTCAGGTTGGAACTCAGCTGCTCTGGTGTTCCGAGGAGGTGGGCACAACGACGGGTGATCGAAGCTTGGAGGGCCGATGCAGGCGCAGAGGTAGCAGCAACGGTGATGGGTTGCAGTGGAACTGATGGGGGATCTCAGTTTGGGGTTGAGTGAGATGGAGCTCGGTTTTCATAGTATTGGTGGAGAGGTGACAGCAGGTGGTCGTCGGCGAGAAGAAGGGGAGCATGTCGGCGTCGAGGCAATGGTGGTGAGCAATTGGGGAAGGGCTCACTGTTGAAGGAGGTGGCTCCTGTGGCGTTGCTCAAGTGGCGGCGAGTTGCAAAAAGCTCGGTTGATAGGTTAAGTGAGTCGGGTTGCTCCGAAGAGGAGGGTGGTGATGAGACGATGGTGGAAGCGAGGAGGTGAGTGGTGGGTTGCTGACAGGGATCTTTGAAGGGGGAGTGGGGAGCTGAGAAGGCTGGAGATGATGGTGGAGTTCGGATAGGAAAGCAGAGGTTGCTGTGAGGTGTATAAGGAAGAGGGGAGAAAGTGGAAGGAGACGAGGTAGCTGGGGAGATCGTCGGTGGCGGTCAGAGCTTATGGATGGAGAGCTCGGTGTTGGAGTAGAGTGAGAAGAAGAATGATGCAGGGGAGGAACGAGGGGAGAGTGAAACGAGTGAGGGGTCGTCGGGGTTTTTGGCGATGATTCATGGCCGTTGCGGCGTAGCCACGAGTAATGGGGAAAGACATGGAGGAGCCGTTGGGGCCTTAGAGCCGTTGGGGGAAACGAGTCCTAGGTGAGCGGGTCACGGGGAAGATGGCATGAGGATCCAGCGTGGGCGCGAGAAGCGGGGTGGGAGAAGCGGGCGTGGGACGTTGGGAAAAGGGCGGGAAAAGAGATAAGCGAGGGAGGAAGAAGGGGGAAAGCGGAGCTGGTCGGTCGGGCATGGGTCGGGTCGGGTATGGGTAGAGTTAGGATTTTAAGAGTTTGGGGAAAAATTAAAATATAAAATTATAATTTATAAAAAAATTGAAAAAAATGGAATAAAAAATCTTTAAAAAATACAAAAAAATTATATTCGAAACTGGGGATTTACATTACGGGGTTTATAACGGGGTAGACTGGTACAGAACATGAAGGTGGAACGAGGTGGTCACTAAAAGACGTAATTAGATCTATATCGTTGTTCCGTGGTATTTTCGACGGAGCCTTGTACTACGGCTTACCAAAATCCACGGTGTAAATTGGACTCCTCTCGTACACACTGATATATTCTGTACCAACTTACAAACACTACGTTAACATGATAATCAAACATTTTACTAGATATACTTTCTTTTCTGTCTATTCAACTTCTCTCCTTCTTTGGGATTTACGGAGTGATTGTTTGCTGACGACATTCTTATTTCTCTTCTTCTTTGGAATATTGTCAGGAGGACCCGACTCTGCAGAGTTCGAGACCAACCAGGAGCACTTGGAGCAGACTCCTGAGCAGTACACTGAAAACCCCGAGCTATAGTCACTGGTACATATTTTAATTTCAGTACATGCCATTGTTTAGGCATTAATTTCCATCCTTGTATTTACATTTCCAGTTGTACCTGTAAAAGAATATTTAATAAATAAAGTTGTTGTTCATTTACATTTCATGTGTCTTGTGTACATTTTACTTTATATTGCTTAGATAAAGTTTAGCGTGTTTACTTCTGAGTAAATATATAGCGGATCTCGCCGCGTCCCCTCCACGGGCACCGGGAAGCGGGGCGTGACAACTTTATAATCATAATTTTTCAAAGCGAGCAGAGTAACCATATTCCAACTCATAATTCAATTGCTAAACTTGATATTCATGATGATAAAGTTATGTTACAATATAGAAATATATTTCTTAACACTCATCATTACTTAGAAGCCTTCATGCAAGAGTAGTCATTTAACAGGGTATCAGAATAACCAGGCTCAAATCTCATAGGATGCCTATTTAAAGATGCTTAATAGAATAACATTTAGTGCACAAAATGTCAAGCTTCAGTCTGTATGAAAATACATTTGACTTGTAAGGTGTCATAATATAAAAATGTATTTCTCAACCTGATGATACTCGTAAGTGGGGATTCTTCCCGTCACGGAACGTAGCAGATGACGTGTCACTCATGCATGCCAACTAAATTCCTAGGGGGCTATTAAACTGGAATAAGGGAACAATCTTCGGTACCTTGTCTCCGAGACTCCGTCCGAGAAATAGGCTCCGACCTCTCCCGGCCTCCCCCTGGGTGCTTTCCCTCTTCGCCCAACCACCATCCACTGTCCGTCTCCGAGCAACTTTCATGCCCCGCTTTTCAAAATACGGAATACGAGTGGTGATGAGGACAGCCATACTCTAACGGTCGAGGAATAATCCCGCCGTAATCACACTTCAACTTCTAACATTACATTAGTAAATACAGCACGAAAGTACAGGGAATCACAGCTCTCAACTTTATTACATTTAATCAACAGAGTTCAAGATACATTTATTCGCATGAAAGAAACAACTAACCAAAAGAAATAATAATATCTTTATTGCAAGTAGAAGACGATAGCGCTGGTGTGGCGGTCTAAATCTCCGCGATCTCGAGTGGCAAGTCTCGCTCCTGAATTGGGTCCACTTCGTGCTCTGAGCATGCACACTTAAGTCATCAGGGCGATACACATATAGTGTGTGTGTGTACTATGATATTAAGCATGAAATGAACGACAAAATACGGTAATATGAGAATATGAAATATCAAGTGAATGTGCACAAGATAGTATACGTATCATGTCAGCAATCCATGCAACATGTATGTCATTACCTTCGGTCACTAAGTCAATTGAAATCAATCGGTGGAAAAATATGCTCGTGTTTAACAAAGGTCCCGTGCATGCCCGAGACTACGGTCCGTTGTTTCTTGGGACATAACCTTGCGGCCGTGCCGCTAGGTCCACGACCTAATATGTATATCGTTAATATCGAATGATCATCCTCTAAGTCACTGTATTTCGCTAAATACGGGTTCGATTCCACCTTGATTTTCCCATTTCCCCAGATTATAGTATGTGTTTAGGTATTAGATAGGTTGTGAACAAGTACGCATCACTTTCACTTTCAATCATGCTTTCGCTTATCAATATCATTTTCAATCACTAGTTCACCATCGTACTTGTCACAACCCGATCACTAATACTTATCTATCAACAATGCAAATCAGTCGCTAGGTTTCAATGTAAACAATCACTATGTACTGGATATAAGGCAAACATACAACAAGGGAGAAATGCACTAAACAGATGTTCACTAATTTATGACAGTTAACGGCATATGACTTGCAAAATTCACCATAAATCACACGTGTAGAATCGGCCAAAACAATATAAAAGGAATACGAAGTATATATGATTATATAAGCGGTAAAATTAGTTTCATGTCAATAGGAATTAGGGTTAAGGATTTATCATCATTTTAAATCAACGATTAGTTGCTGGAATTCCAGTTTCAGAATTGGAAATCCAACTTCACGTGCAATTTAGTATGGATTGTGTTTAGATTCAGGTGTTACTCCAGTGAATAAAACCTAGTTCTATTTGTTAGATTTCCAACGCATCAAGCGGATCAATGATAGCCTCTATGTACTAGGAGATATATTCTGTTTAGTGTCAAGGCATAAAAACTATCACTGCAGGACACGTCGACAATCTAAAATATAATAAAAATATCAAACGACGGGAAAACTGAACCAGACCAGAACCATGAGTTGGCTAACTAAATTATCTACGCGAAGATATAGGACTCTGGGTATTTTCAGTTTTATGTGGGGATGTACAGACGATTAAGTTCAGGTTCCTACATGAAAGACTGTAGAAATGAGCCGTATACACTGATAAAATAAATTATGTTAAAAATAGCTAACAACGATGTAATTCAGTGGAACCAGTCGCGTAAGAAAGTTAACTCAATTTCCTACGTATCTATATAGGGTTCAACGCATTTGCGAATTTGAACAATGAGTTACAGTTGTGTGATTTCAGGTATTCGTAGGGATTTCGGTTCAAGACTGCAGTCCAGAGGCATAAATCCCTTCAGTTTCCGCTATCTAAAAGACAAGATATTCAGTAAAAGTCACTGTAGATTTAGAGGCTATACAGTATTCTTCGTTGCGAGCCTAAGAACATTATGATCCAATTTTTGTACGATTTATTATGAATTTAATGGTCTAGCATGTTCGGGGAAATTCTGATTTCGCGATAGTTATCGTGGGCAACATATTATGGGTGAAACGATATTGATTTGCAACCAAATTTCTGCAGTACATCTATGAACAGTAAACGGATTTAACGATCACAAGTTCCGTCGATTTTAATTAGATTATGGCTTACGGTTCTTATCGAACACCTTGAGTAAACGTTCGGTTATCGATCGAAACACACGTTTCCTTTAGCCAAACGAGTTTTGATATTAACCATATAACTCCTACATGATACCAACATAGTAATAAGCTCTAGTCAGGCTCCAATCAACAAGACGGCACTATGGTTCTCTACACAATTTCAATAATAATTTACGATATAATTATATCTACATATATCTAGTTATTGTAAATTGCTTTGGCTAATGATTGTAGTGCATGTGCATGATAAACAGGTGAAGGTTTTCATGTGCCTGGAGACGATATCGGCAAGACAACGATGATGATGGAGACGACACGGGCGCGGAAGCGATGGCGATCCAGGGCCAACGACGAGATGATAGCTAGGGTGGCTGGGCTCGGATCTGGTCGAAGTTAAGCGAAGGGACTCACTGGAGATGGTAGCCGCAGGGGCCTGGAGGCACTGACGCCGGCGGCAGAGTGCAAAGGTGGTGATGTTGCAGGCGGCGGTCAACGGTGGGCTCGGGTGAGGAGTTAGGTAGAAGAGGAAGAGTTAGTTGGAAGCAGGCAGCGGAGAGTTCGATGTAAGTGTAGTGGTGATGACGGCGGGGTCGTCGGCGGTGCTCGGGCGGCACTGGGGTGAGCCAACGGCAAGGGGGTATGAGGAGCTCGACAATAGAGGTTGTCGTTGGTGTTGGAGGTGGTGTTGGGAAGCTCTTTGACGGTGATGGTGGTCGGGGTTGGCTTGGAGGCTGCAGCGAGATGTTGGTGATGGCCTCGACGGCGGCGGTGTAGTAAGGGCGCCGCGGTGGTTATTGGAGTTTTGAGGGAGAAAGAGAGGTAGAGAGAGAGAGAGAGAGAGGGAGAGGGATGGAGATATTAGAGAGGGGTGCTCGGTTGAAAAGGAGAGGATTCGAAGGAGGTGATTTCGGAGTTTGTTGGCGACAAGGCGAGAAAGTGGGGCGAGCGCGGGGCACGAATGGAGGTTGCAAGGAAGAAGGAAGGATGTTGGGTAAAAAGGAGGGAAAAAGAAAAAGAAAAGAAGGAGAAAGGATTAGGGCTCGGGGTGGGTTTGGGTTCAAGTTTAGAGGTTTGGGCTTGGGCCAAGGATCTGGGTTAGGGTTTAGGGTTTTTAAAATATTTAGAGTTAGGTTTATATATATATCTGGGGGTTGGGTTAATTAAGGTTTTAAATAAAATGAGAAAAGAATTTAAAACAAAAATTGGAAAAATATTTATAAAGAATTACAGAAAATACACGGAACTGGGGATTTACATCATACCTGTATGGTGTTTTTCGTCACCCCATTAAGATGGAAAATACGCGTCACTTGTCAGGCGTATTACAGATTCGCTCTGCCTGGGGTAGGCTGGGGTTTATTGATTGCGGGGATCCGAATCTCTGACAGCCACGGACTAAACTGCCGTTAATTACCTCTCGCTTTTGAAGCGAGAGAACCTTCAATTGACGGGTAAAACTGGTCATGCGAACTCAATGTGCAGTGTACGTGTGTTGTGTTTTGAAAGGGAGTTAGACGTATCGGGGGCCTCACAGAGTTTACGGGAGTCCCGCTATTCGGATAGCGAGCTGGAAGTCAAGAGGGCTAGCAGCCCTTTTACGGGATGCAGGACAGCGCCCCGTTAGAAATTTTTTCTAACAGGGGACGTGTTTTGAATGTGGAGCGTGGGGAAAAAAGAGAGGTGAGTAGCGTCTTAAGGATGCGTGAATGGAGCTGGGCACCTGCAGGTCACATAAGGGGCGTGCGAGCGCTGGACACCCGCGGCTCACATGAATGGCGTGCGGGCGCTGGGCGCCAGCAGGTCATGTGTGCGGTATGTGACCGCTGGAAACACCAGCTGAGAAAGAGGTTTAGCCCCTGGGCTGGGAGTTGAACTCCCGAGGGGTGTTCCCCTCCGAATACAGAGACGCGACCGCGTAGGTCCGTCTTGCCTGAAATTCGGGGCAGATGCTAATTGGTGCTATCCGTCCACCTCTCCAAAAATGCCAAGTTGATTTATGGCATCATGTATCGAAGGTTTAAACGGATGCGACCGATATAGCAGATTTTATCAGATTCCCCCTCATCTGAGGGTTTTTGATTGTGGGGACGCTCTTCCCTACAGGCGCAAGCCCCTGCAGTTAATTACGCTACCGCATCGTGATAACAATTTTCTCCTTCTCCAGATGGTCACTTCGTGTCGTGGGTGTTTGTTTTGTTTGTGGTTGCCCGTGGATTGTATACGGAGACTAAGTTATGTTGTCGCCCATAGAACGTGGATTAGTCCAAATCCGTATCTTCTTAGATTTGGGTTTGGGGGTTGGGTTTAAAGATACGTTAGCCTCATTTGAGACTATGATCAACTTAAACGTTTGTTAAGGATACGTTGGTCTCATTTTAGACTAAGATCAACTTAACGGGATCATTTAGATCCAACAAAAGAGCATTTGGACTCTATTGTTTAGTTTAGGGACATTGCGGTCGATTACCAGTTTAAGGATATAGTGGTCCAATACCAGTTTAAGGACATAGTGGTCCAAGGTTAAAGACATCATAGTCCGTGAGTTTAAAGACCTCACAGTTAAGGTTAAGGACATCATAGTCCGTGAGTTTAAAGACCTCACAGTCAAGGTTAAGGACATCATAGTCCGTGAGTTTAAGGACTCCACAGGCCAATGTTTAGTTTAAAGACATCACGATCGAGGTTAAGGACATCATAGTCCATGAGTTTAAGGACCTCACAGTCCAATTTTAGTTTTAAGACATCACGGTCGAGATTAAGGATATCATAGTCCGTGGATTTAAGGACTCCACGGTCCGTTGTTAGTTTTAAGACATCACGGTCGAGGTTAAGGACATCATAGTCCGTGGATTTAAGGACTCCACGGTCCGTTGTTAGTTTTAAGACATCACAGTCGAGGTTAAGGACATCATAGTCCATGGGTTTAGGGACCCCACAGTCCGTTGTTAGTTTTAAGACATCACGGTCGAGGTTAAGGACATCATAATCCGTGAGTTTAAGGACCTCACAGTCCGATATTAGTTTAAAGACATCACGGTCGAGGTTAAGGACATCATAGTCCATGGGTTTAGGGACTCCACAGTCCGATCTTAGTTTTAAGACATCACGGTCGAGGTTAAGGACATCATAGTCCATAAGTTTAAGGACCTCACAGTCCAATGTTAGTTTTAAGACATCACGGACGAGGTTAAGGACATCATAGTCCATGAGTTTAAAAACCCCACAGTCCAGTTTAAAGACATCATAGTCTGTGGAATGCATGGTTGTCGGGACCCGTCGCCTCTCTGAAGACGTTGAAGGATTACAACGACAAATATCAGAGGAGTTCAGAGATGTACCCTTGAACCAAAATTGATTTGGGGATCTATAGTCCAATTTGGGACTAAAGTCTGTCTGAAGATTTATGAGCATATAGGCTCAGTTGATATGAGTTGAGCATTTTATTGTTCTGACTATTGAGCCTTTACTTGGGCTCGGCCCTTTTAATAATGCTGAGCATTAGATCCTGACAATTTTTGTCTTGTATTGAATGCATAGCATTTATCAGAACAAATTGTGTTCTGACAGTGCGGCACGTGGCGCGTCAGGCGCTTTGCGCCAAGGAAAAAGTGCATTGCGCTTATGTTGGATAACGCACACGAGGAGGACACGTATCGCGCTTAGCGCTAAGCGCTAGTTTATTGGCGTATTGTGTTTTTAATTTATGAGCGCGCTGCGCTAGTCTATGGGTGTGCCAGTGAGTGACACGTGGCGCGCTTGGCGCTGAGCGCTGTTTCAGGAGCACAAAGAGCAAGTAGTGTCTATGGTTGACACGTACCATGTTTTGGCGTTGAGCGCCGGTCCAAGGAGCGCAAAGGCGCAATTCATGAGTACAAGGCACTTTTTAATAGCGCAAAGCGCTTTTGATCGGTTTTAAGATCAAACAACAGATTTATGTTCTTCAAAGGAGGCTATGCCTCAAGATCAAAGAACAAAAGTTCTTGTTTTTTTATAAAAGGCTCTGCCTTTATAGATCAAAAGATCTGTGAATGAAGTAAAAATACTTCTTTTAGTCTTTTTATGATTAGATATTTTTGATCTTTTCTTTTAAATCAAAAGACCTTGGTCTTTTTATAAATCTAAGATCTTTTTAGAAGATGGTTCTTCTTTTTTATGAGATGGATTCATCTCTATTATTCAAGAACATAGTTCTTTTTTACCTTGAAGATGAAGAAAAAATCTTCTTTTTTTCTAAGAGCTTGCTCTTTTTTGCAGAGGGTTTTCTCTCTCTTTTTCTTTATATGTTCTCTATCTTTCTGTGTGTCTTTTAGACTTGAAGTTTAGGGTCTTTTATATAGGGCCAAATGATTTGTTAAATCAGTTGAAAAGATTTTTCTCTGATTGATTTGGGAATATTTACCCCCGTTGGATCTTTGATCCTAGGGCTTCTGTTTTACAGAAGGCAATCTTCTTGTTTTTAACAAGATTGGAAAGATTTTTCCATACAGAATTTATTCTGTCTTTTGGTAATTTTTATTTACCATTGGATCACTGATCCAACGGTGCCCTGATTTACAGAGCACAATCTTGTTATTTGGAAAGATTTTGAGGAATCTTTCCTTAACAGAATTCAATTTCTGATTAATTAATGATTTATCATTATTATTAGATCTTTTGATCTAATGGTCGGGATGTTTAATTCCAGCGCTGGCGCACCTTGCGCTAGCGCACCTGCGCTCGACACGTGGCGCGTAGCGCAGAGCGCAGCGCAACCGCACTAGCGCGCCCATGTTTGACACATGGCGCGTAGCGCAGCACAACCGCGCTAGCGCACCTGCGATCTAAAGCGTTGCTTCAATTTAAATTTCAAATTTTTGAGCAGAGCTTTGCTCTGATTGAGGGCGTGCTGCCTAGGGCGCAGCGCTCCTGGCGCCGGTGTGTCTGCTTTTAACACGTGGCGCGCAGCGCGCAGAATCTGAAGCGTTGCTTCAATTTTTTACTTTAGATTTTTAATATAGAGCTTTGCTCTTTATTTGAAAAGGAAGCGTCGCTTCATTTCAAATCTTGGAATTTGAACAGAGATTTGCTCTAATTGGGGAAACAAATGCCCCCCCACCGTTGTACTTACGTGGCCCAAACGTGAGTGCAGCGGTGGTTGGATCAACTTTTTGGAAGTTGAAACGGCTCTGAATGCCTATAAATAGGATCTTTGGTCCCTTAGATGATTCACATCTTCTTCTTAAGAATTTTCTCTTATTTAGAGCATTGCTCTTCAATTTAAGAACTTTTCAAGAGTAAAACTCTGTCAAAACTTAGGTATAGTTTAAAAACTTTTAATAAACTAGGGTTTTACCCATTAACAGAGTTTTGCTCTTCATAGATCTTTGATCTAAAGAGAACCCTTTTAGGGTTCCATTAATAGAGCTTTACCCTCTAAAAGGTTTTTATTTATGATTTCTTAATTCATTAATGGAGCTTTGCCCCTTTCAAATCATATAGAAGAACTTTTAAGAGTTTGTTCATGGATCTTGAAGAAAAAAATGAAATTTTATTTTTGATGGGTTATATCTTCTTAGAACAAGGGTCTCAGTGTTTTCGGGGAATTTCCTTAAATTCTCCCCATAACCGATTTTCTGCAGAGCATTGCTCTCGAGAAGTTTAACTCCCTATGTTTGTTTTTCCTCATTGCTAATCTTCCAATGATGTTTCTTTCAGGCATTATGGCTGTTCATTTATACAGTCTGAACGAGTTCATTAATTATAAGGACATCCGTGTACAGGGCTGTCACCAAAACCAAGAGTTTACAGATGCCCAGTGTGCGGAGATTATGAGTCGTCTGTATGCACGCGTTGGTTGGTTGCTTCCTCGCCGTTCTGCTCTTTTGAAAGTCGTACTAGGAGCAATTTGGAGAGCACTTCCGGGGTTTCACGAGGCCATGCCGCTTAATGTGCTGGATGACGCCGAAGACAAGGTGCATTCAGTGTATCTGTCGGGTCTGATCTCGAAGAAACGGCGAGATAGCCTCATTGATATTTTGCATCAAATTTTTCAACAGACGACGATAATTGCTGCTTATCAAAGGATGGAGGGCATTGTCGAAGATCTTGACACGCGTGAGCGCGAGAGGATGCACATGAGAATGGTGAAAGGCCAGAAAGACTCTAAACGGCCTTACTTTCGACTTCCTCAATCCATGCCCTGGATCCGAGGTTATACCCTTGTAAACATTTCAAAAATGCTGCTTTTGTTTATTGTCTTTATTGATGTAAGAATTTTCCGAGTATGAATGACAAATCTTTTGCCTCCTTCCTTTTATTTTCTTCTTTGTTATTGGCATATTCCTTAAATAAGCGTAGCCTGTAGGTGATATAGAACATTCCATCTTGAATACTTCGAGGAGTAGTGATGACTTAGGAAGCAGGTTCAGATCTGCTACCTAAGGCTTTTCAACTTTATGAGCCGTGAGGGTCTCATAAAGACTTTTCTCCCTATGAGTTGAGAGGATCTCGTAGGTGTATTTTCTCCTTAGGGGTCGTGAGGACTCCTAAGTGCATTTTCTCTTAAGAGTCTTAAGGATCTCACAAGAGAATTTTCTTCCTTATAAGTCGGGAAGACTCATAAGTGATTGTTTCCCTCCTTGTCGATGTTCGACTTTGGAGAGTGTGGCCTGTAGATAGTCTATCTTGACTTTCTTGTAGGGCACCGATGGCATAGGAAATAGGGTTAGGATCTGCCACCTAAGACTTTCAAATTTATGAGCCGTGAGGGTCTCATAAAGACTTTTCTCCCTACGAGTCGAGAGGGTCTCGTAGGTGTATTTTCTCCTCAGGGGTCGTGAGGACTCCTAAGTGCGTTTTCTTTTGAGAGTCGTAAGGATCTCACTAGAGAATTTTCCCTCTTAGAAGTCGAGAGGACTCGTAAGTGGTTGTTTCCCTCCTTGTCGAGATTCGAATTTGGAGAGTGTGGTCCGTGAATAGTATGCAAGAGTCCGTTTTGGGCCGACTTGCAGGGCCCCAGTGCTTAGGAAACAGGTTTTTTAATCCCCGCTGCCTAAGGCTTTTCCTCACAATTTGAGACGAATCGAGTATTTCTCGCAAGAATATCCTAACGTCACAGTTAACCTCTGCTCTTTACGATAGAGGTCCGTTAGGGTCTGTGGTACTAGGGTTTTGTCCGTCGTACCGTCGCGTTGGCTGATGTATCCCTCGATAGGCAACCTTACTTTTCGAGTAGCCTTGTGATTGTCATGTCTCTGATCCCTTCGGGGGCTGGACAAGACGTCTTCAAGCAATACTCCTAGGCAGTTTGACCGTCGGAAGAGCAAGTGTTAAGAATTTTTCCATGCCGCTTTTTATTTGAGGTTAGGCTTATTTTGGAGAGCCCCGATGAGTCATAACCACTCCGCGCTGGTGTGGGATGATCTCCGATAATCTTTCAGGTTTTATATGAGTTGCCGTCATGACCCTGAAGCTAGGAATTTGGCCTTTGCTTCGCTTTGCTGGCATTGCGTCTGCTGTATCGAGACGAATGTCGCGGTTGTTTCTAAGTTGCTGGTGAACCGTCGAGATTTGGAACTAGGGATTTTGCCGTGGCTCCGTTGTTTGATTGTCGCGCTTGAATCCTGCTGGAGGAAGAACGCTGTAGTGACATCTCATCTGCTGTGTCGAGACGAACATCGAGGTGGTGATCATTCCGCGCTGGTGTGGGATGATCTCTAATGGTCTTTCCAGTTTTATATGAGTTGCCGTCAAGACCCTAAAGCTAGGAATTTGGCCTTTGCTTCGCTTGCTTTGGCGTGTCCAAATCCTGTTGGAGGAAGGACGCTGTAGTGACATATCGTCTGTTGTATCGAGGCGAACGTCGAGGTGGTGACCACTCCGCGCTGGTGTGGGATGATCTCCGATAGTCTTTCAGGTTTTATATGAGTTACCGTCAAGACTCTGAAACTAGGAATTTGGCCTTTGCTTCGATTGCTTTGTCACGTCTAAATCCGGTTGGAGGAAGGACGCTATAGTGACATCTCGTCTGCTATATCGAGATGAACTTCGAGGTGGTGACCACTCCGCGTTGGTGTGGGATGATCTCCGATGGTCTTTCAGGTTTTATATGAGTTACCGTCAAGACCCTGAAGCTAGGAATTTGGCCTTCGCTTCATGTGCTTTGGCGTGTCCGAATCCTGCTGGAGGAAGAACGCTGTATTGACATCTCGTCTGCTGTATCGAGACGAACGTCAAGGTGGTGACCACTCCGCACTGGTGTGGGATGATCTCCGATAGTCTTTCAGATTTTATATAAGTTGTCGTCAAGGCCCTGAAGCTAGGAATTTGGCATTTGCGTCGATTGCTTTGTCGCGTCTGAATCCGGTTGGAGGAAGGACGCTACAGTGACATCTCGTCTGCTGTATCAAGACAAACTTCGAGGTGGTGACCACTCCGCGTTGGTGTGGGATGATCTCCGATGGTCTTTCAGGTTTTATATGAGTTGCCGTCAAGACCCCGAAGCTAGGAATTTGGCCTTCGCTTCGTTTGCTTTAGCGTGTCCGAATCCTGCTGGAGGAAGAACGCTGTATTGACATCTCGTCTGCTGTATCGAGACGAACGTCAAGGTGGTGACCACTCCGCGCTGGTGTGGGATGATCTCCGATAGTCTTTCAGGTTTTATATAAGTTGCCGTCAAGGCCCTGAAGCTAGGAATTTGGCCTTTGCTTCGCTTGCTTGCATTGCGTCTGCTGTATCGAGACGAATGTTGAGGTGGAGTTGGGATTTTTCCATCACTCCGCTTTGCTTTGACCGTGAGGTCTTTTGTTGACATTGCGTCTGCATCCTGCTGGACTGCGAAGGAACGCCGTTGTTGACATTGCGTCTGTTGTAACAAGACGAATGCTGAAGTGGAGTGTGGATTTTGCCGTCACTCCGCTTTGTTTTGACGTTGCGTCTGCATCCTGCTGGATTGCGAAGAAACGTCGTTGTTGACATTGCGTCTGTTGTAACGAGACGAGTGTCGAGATGATCTCTAGGTTGTCTGTGAACCGTCAAGACTTGGCTCTCTTTCGGATGGAGCCTGGTGGGAAGGTATGGTTCCCTTTTTGTTTGTGCCCCTGGATTGTATACAGGGATCGGTGCGATCTTACCTGTAGGACATAAATTTCATTTTTCTTTATTTCTTTCCGCGATACTCTATCATTTCAGCTTTCATATCGCAAAGGTCGCGATTGCCCAATCATTTCGGCTATTTTTCGCGGTGCCCAATCATTTCGGCTTTTTTATTTTATTTTTACTCGCTGTTTTTTATTGCGAGTTGCCCAATCATTTCGGCTGTTTATTTTATTTTTTACTCGCTGCTTTTTATTGCGAGTTGCCCAATCATTTCGGCTATTTTGCATGCATACATTTTTACTTGCTGATTTCGTTGCAAGTTGCCCCATCATTTCGGCTATTTCATATGCATTTTTGGCTCACGGATTTTTTTATCGCGGGTACGGAACTTGGATTTTGGTGCCAATCTCAGCATCAGCATCGCTGCAACCAGAATATTGCCAGGAGCGAATCATCATTTGCCTCTGTCGATATCGAACAAAGGTGGCTTAGTGATCAGGCTTAGGATCCTGTCGACTAAGGCTTTTGACTTCATGAGCCGTAAGGGTCTCATAAAGGTTTTTCTCCCTGCGAGTCGTGAGATCTCGTAGGTGCGTTTTCTCCTAAGGAATCGTAAGGATTCCTAAGTGTGTGTTCTCTTATAAGTCGTAAGGATCTTACAAGAGTGTTTTCTCCTTACAAGTCGAGAGGACTTATAAGGGTTGTTCACCGTGTAGACATATCCCTAGTTACGGATGGGACTTTGGGAGGGAAATATTTATTCGCGCCCATGGATTGTATACAAGGGTTGGCGTTGAGCCACTTGTAGGGCGGCATTGGAGGTTGTGGTGGCCGCTTAAGAACAGGTTCAGATCCCTGTAGCTTAAGACTTTTGAATCTTATAAGCCGTGAGGGTCTCATAAGAGGGTTCTCCTTACGAGTCGTGAGGATCTCGCAAGTGTAATTTATCCTTAGGAATCGTGGGGACCCCTAAGTGTGTTGCTCCTTTGTGAGTCGTAAGGATCTCACGCAGGTGGTTTCTCCTTACAAAGTCGAGAGGACCTTGCAAGTGTCTTTAACGAGATTGCGCCCTTTCGGGTTTTCACAAAACTCGTCGGTAGCCCTGCTGTTTTTACTCACGGAGCCCTTCATCCGTGCCCATTTCGCTTATGGACATACCGTTTTTTTTAACGAGGTTGCGCCCTTTCGGGTTTTCACAAAACTCACCGGTAGCCCTGCTGTTTTTGCTCAAGGAGCCCTTTCGGGTTTTCATCCGTGTCCATTTCGCTTATAGACATACCGTTTTTTTTAACGAGGTTGTGCCCTTTCGGGTTTTCACAAAACTCGCCGGTAACCCTGCTGTTTTTACTCACGGAGCCCTTTCGGGTTTTCATCCGTGCCCATTTCGCTTATGGACATAATGTTTTTTTTTATCACGTCAGCCTGAAGATGCCGCGGTCCGTAATAGTTTATAGACATCTCGGTCAGTTGCAAGTTTTAGGACATTGCGATCCATTGTTGCCATATTTGAGGCGAATTTCTAGTTTACGGACTTTTCGGTCCATGGGGCTTTCCCTATGAATGAGCATGATACCCCCGGCATATCCATCTTTTTCAGAGCATGTGGTTGTGGCGGGCTCACCTTCCAGTTTTCGGACAGCGCGAACATGGACTGTTGATATTGGTCTTCAACCCAGTTTTTGAAGACGTAGCAGTTTTCGATCGGATGGCCCAATACTCGGTGGTAAGGGCAGTAATTAGGATTGTTGACATCGTTCAGTTGTAGTGGGTGTTTCGGCTCCGGTAGAGTGATAAGCCTGTTGCACATTGCTAGTTCGAACAGTCTCCTTATTTTATCCCGGGGAAATGAGTAAGAACGTTTCAACTTCTCATCGAGGGGTTGCCGCTTGTTGCTTTGGCGAACAACCGGTCTTAAGCCACTCGATTGTTATTGAGCGTTGGAGATGAAGACCGTTTTTTCCTTCCCCTTATCCTTTTTGTTCGATCCCTTATTTGCGGGTCCGAGATTCTTTCCGGGTAGTGTGCGATTGCGCGGCTGAATGTTCTCGCAACTCCTCAGTTCTTTCGTTTCAGAGATGGATTCCTTGAAGAGAGGGCTGAGGGCTATTTCTTCGTCGGAGTCGCTCCTGAAGGTGAGAACTCACGATCCCCCGAGATCAACCCTATGACAATTGCCGGCAATTCTTTTACGCTCATCTGTTGCATTTTTCCGCTGTCTACGAGTTTCACGCTTTGTCCTCTTGAAGTGTTGCCTGTGAGCGACATACCCTTACCACCAACACTTAAAGGAGTTGCAGTCTTCAGTAGGGTGTGCGATCTTCTGATGATACAAGCAGAAGTTAGGATGTACGTCCGCTTCATCAAGAAATATACCACCAGGAGAATTTTCTCTGAAAGAGGGCAGCTTCATCCCCATCGATATGGCTTTGGCGAATCGCTTCCATGTCTTGATCCTGCTTTTATTTGCGGCGGGTGTACTTTGATCTGGTGGGAGTGTTTCGACCCTTTTGTCCAGTCACCGGCATTTGGCCTTTTCAAATATGGCCATCTCGCGCTCCCGATCAGCTTTGCTTTTTAGACGGGCTTTGTTCAGGAATGCGTCAATTGTTTCGTCTGATGGCCCTAGGAGTTCCGGCTCGGGATCTGCCCCCGGATTCTCTACGTCAGGGGCTTCTTCACTGTCTATCGACGAGTGAGAGATCATATGGCAGCTTGCCACATAATCCTCAGGTTCATCCGACGAGTCTTTGTCATCATCTCCGTCCTCAAGGACGTGGCTGAGGAATTCTCGGAATGTGACTGGGGTCCGCGCCTTCTGATTATATTCTTCCAGTGCGTCAATCTGTTTCTGCAGGTTCGTGCGCTTGTCACCAGACTTCACGAGCTTTTTGGTCTTCTTCTTCTTCTTCGAAGACTTTGACGGTAGGGTGTGAGCACTCTGACCATCACCACCAGTTTTTGGAGTTGGGCGTGGTTTCAGCATTCCCTCGATGCTCTCGGGTTCCAGTGGATTTTTCCACCTGATTGCCGGGCACATTTGGAGATCCTTCAGCATTCTTTTAGTTTTGGCTGAAAAGGCGACCTCCCATGGAGTTTCTTCTATAAAAAAGCACGATGCCTCCGGCGTGTCCACCTTTTTAGGGGCGTGAGGTTGCGGCGGTTTCACCTTCCAGTTTTCGGATAATGCGAACTTGCCTTGTTGGTATTGGTCCTCAATCCAGCCTTTGAAAACGAAGCAATTTTCGATTGGATGGCTTACTGCTTGATGGTAAGGACAGTAATTAGGATTGTTGAGATCGCCTAGCTGCAACGGACGTTTTGGATCCGGCAAATTTATGAGCTTGTTGCGCACTGCCAGCTCGAACAGTCTCCTTGTTTTATCCTGGGGAAACGAGTAAGGGCGTCCTAGTCTCTCCTCGAGGGATGGGCGTGGATGCATATTGTTTTGGCGAACAACCGGCTTTAAGTTGCTCGGCTGTTGTTGACTATTGGCGACGAAAGTCGCTTTTCCTCTCCCCTTTTCATTCCGAGGATCCGGCTTTGGAGGAGACGGTCTATGACCCATCTGGTCCATTTGGGCCAACTTGTCAATCAAGGCCTGGAAAGTAGTTGGCTTGAAGAACATCATGAATTGCGAGATGGTCGCTTAAGGGTCAAGAGTGCCCACGAACATGCCCACTGCCGGCGCTTCTTCGATGCGTTGTTCGCATTTCGACCATAGGTTCTGCCACCGGATTGCATACTGCACCCACGTCTCTCCCGGCTTTACTCTGGCGTTGATCAATGCCGTGATCGGGGTGCGTCCGCTAGCGCTCGCAAAACGCTGAGTGAATAACAACTCCATCTCTGCAAAAGTTTTGACAGAATCGTTGGGAAGCTCTGAATACCATTCAAAAGCTGTGTCCGACAAGCTGCCGACGAACTGGTGAAGTAGCAGTTTATCATTGCCTCCGGTGTTACCACAAAAAGCCCTGAACTGGGCGACATGCTGGTGCGGGTTTCCCGTCCCTTTATATACATGGAATTTAGGGATCGTATATCCCGGCAGGTAACTGATTTGGTCATACCGGCCCGGATAGGGTCGTCCGGTCTTGACAAATTGGCCAGCCGTTTCATTCGCCTGGTGAGCTCGTATTTGCTGAGCTATGTAGTCGTCTAGTGCGGCCTTGGAAATGGTTTCCTCCTTGGCTGCTGAAAGAGCCGGAGGAGGATTAGATGTCCCCCCTCTATCGTCTTTAATAATGATCGGAGGGTCTTCAGCTGGAGGATCCGGCTGTAACATCATCCCTACCATGTCTTGGAAGAGAAACGCCATTCGTTTTATATTAGCCGCTTGTTCTGCTGCTTTTCTGTCCTTCTTTTCAAGGACCCTGCGTAGGAAGTCAGCATCAGTTTCTTATTCGTGACGCTGCTCTGATGATGCCTCCGGGCTTTTTTTGGCCCGGTAAGTGCGGCCATTGCACTCAGCATCTCCTGAAGCTTCTGCTGTTGTTGTTCCTGAGCCCTTGTTATTGATCGGGTGAGCGGTCAGTGGCCCGTTGAAGTGCGGCTTTCCTCTTTTCCGGAAGCCATGTAAATAGTATGCACCTTTATGCCTCCAGACTTGGGGCGTCTGGGTTCAGCGTCTCTAAGTTCTGCCGTAGTTACATGGGCTTTCTTTGGCCTCCTTCTCCTTTGAGCAGTTGACATTGAGGGGACCGTTGTGGCGGGCACCCAGGCAGTTTTCGTCCTTTGTGGCTTGCTAGGACGGTTCTCTTCCTGCTGAACCTTCAGCTTCTTCTGACGGCGAAGATAGTCTTGATCGATCACTGACTCCTCGACCCATCGCCAGACTTTGTAAATTTTGGAAGACAGCTGTTGAGGGGACTGCTCCGGCTTTATTTCTGTGATAGTCTCCACCAGTGGCGGAGATCTTTTCAGTACGGCAGTAGACGAGTTCCTGCGTACTTTGTTCAGCAGCTCAAAACTGTTCCCGGTTGGAATAGCAGCATTAACTTCCACCGTTGGAGCTGGTGGAGTTAGCCCAGAGGGGGAGTTGCCCCCAGCCTTCCTTACTCGGCGCCAGTGGCGACGTCGAGCGTGTCGAGCTGTTAGGGTTGGTTCGGCGATGGGGATGGCTTTGTCTTGCCCCCTATCCAGGTGAGGCGCCGTCGGTACCAGCCTCTTAAAGACCGACGTTCGTTGAGTAGTGGTATCCAACCGGTCAAAAACAGACTTCTGAGCAGGGACAGGAACCGTAATGGGAACCAGAACAGTCAGTCTTGTAAAAACTGACCCTTTGGTAGGAGAAGCCGCCTTGACGACTTCGGGAGCATGGTTGGTTACTCTTTTCGGAATAACCTTTTCTTGAGGTGCAGGCTTCATCATGGGCCCAATTGAACTTTGGCCCAATCTAGCGAAGACCGAGACGCTGGAGCTGGACGACCTGTTGAGAGGGGCCGCAGTAATTGTAAGCCGATCAAAGGCCGAGTTCTTGGGAGCTTCTGGCGTTGGCACAGGAACGGTGAAGCTCGTTGGCGGGAGCATGGTCCCGAAAAACAATCCTGTGGTGGCTTGAGTGACCGTTCCACCGGCATTGTGAACAGGGAAGCCGCTTGGGGCCCGTAGAATATGCCTCCAGATGAGGCGGAGCGCGAGTTGCAATTGCAGTTGGAACACTTCTCGCAAGTCGATACCATTGATCCTTCGCTTTCTGCACCGAGCAAAACGCCAAATCTTAGTACCTCAAACCCAAGGGCAACCATTAGCAAACCGTGATTCGTTCGCGAACACGACATACGAAGTGTGGAGTGGAAAGAGGAAAAGGTCCCACCGGGCGTGCCAGAATCTGTTCCCCTCCGAACACAGAGACGCGGCCGCGTAAGTCCGTCTTGCCTGAAATTCGGGGCAGATACTAATTGGTGCTATCCGTCCACCTCTCCGAAGATGCCAAGTTGATATATGGTATCATGTATCGAAGGTTTAAACGGTTGCGGCCGATGTAGCAGACTTCGTCAGATTCCCCCTCATCTGAGGGGTTTTTGATTGTGGGGACGCTCTTCCCTGCAGGCGCAAGCCCCTGCAGTTAATTACGCTACCGCATCGCGAAAACAACTTTCTCCTTCTCCAGATGGTCACTTCGTGTCGTGGGTGTTTGTTTTGTTTGTGGTTGCCTGTGGATTGTATACGGAGACTAAGTTATGTTGTCGCCCGTAGGGCGTGAATTAGTCCAAATCCGTATTTTCTTAAATTTGGGTTTGGGGTTGGGTTTAAGGATACGTTAGCCTCATTTGAGACTAAGATCAACTTAAACGTTTGTTAAGGATACGTTAGTCTCATTTTAGACTAAGATCAATTTAACGGGATCATTTAGATCCAACAAAACAGTATTAGGACTCTATTGTTTAGTTTAGGGACATTGCGGTCGATTACCAGTTTAAGGACATAGTGGTCCAAAACCAGTTTAAGGACATAGTGGTCCAAGGTTAAGGATATCATAGTCCGTGAGTTTAAAGACCTCACAGTCAAGGCTAAGGACATCATAATCCGTGAGTTTAAAGACCTCACAGTCAAGGTTAAGAACATTATAGTTCGTGAGTTTAAGGACCCCACAGTCCAATGTTTAGTTTAAAGACATCACGGTCGAGGTTAAGGATGTCATAGTCCATGAGTTTAAGGACCTCACAGTCCAATTTTAGTTTTAAGACATCACGGTCGAGGTTAAGGACATCATAGTCCGTGGATTTAAGGACTCAATGGTCCGTTGTTAGTTTTAAAACATCACGGTCGAGGTTAAGGACATCATAGTCCGGGAATTTAAGGACTCCACGGTCCGTTGTTAGTTTTAAGACATCACGGTCAAGGTTAAGGACATCATAGTCCATGGGTTTAGAGACCCCACAGTCCGTTGTTAGTTTTAAGACATCACGGTCAAGGTTAAGGACATCATAGTCCATGGGTTTAAGGACCCCACAGTCCGATATTAGTTTAAAGACATCACGGTCGAGATTAAGGACATCATAGTCCATGAGTTTAAGGACTTCACAGTCCAATGTTAGTTTTAAGACATCACGGTCGAGGTTAAGGACATCATAGTCCGTGAGTTTAAGGACGCCACAGTCCAATTTAAAGACATCATAGTCTGTGGAATGTATGGCTGTCGGGACCCGTCGCCTCTCTGAAGACGCTGAAGGATTACAACGACAAATATCAAAGGAGTTCAGAGATGTACCCTTGAACCAAAATTGATTTGGGGATCTATAGTCCAATTTTGGACTAAAGTCTGTTTGAAGATTTATGAGCATATGGGCTCAGTTGATATGAGTTGAGCATTTTATTGTTCTGGCTATTGAGCCTTTACTTGGACTCGGCCCTTTTAATAATGCTGAGCATTAGATCCTGACAATTTTTGTCTTGTATTGAATGCATAGCATTTATCAGAACAAATTGTGTTCTGACAGTGCGCCACATGGCGCGTCAGGCGCTTTGCGCCAAGGAAAGAGCGCATTGCGCTTCTGTTGGATAGCGCACACGAGGAGGACACGTGTCGCGCTTAGCTCTAAGTGCTAGTTTGTTGGCGCATTGCGCTTTTAATTTATGAGCGCGTTGCGCTAGTCTATGGGTGCGCCAGTGAGTGACACGTGGCGCGCTTGGCGCTGAGCGCTAGCCCATGAGCGCAGTGCACTGTTTCAGGAGCGCAAAGCGCAAGTAATGTCTATGGTTGACACGTGGCATGTTTTGACGCTGAGCGTCTGTCCAAGAAGTGCAAGGGCGCAATTCATGAGTGCAAGACACTTTTTAATAGCGCAAAACGCTTCTAATCGGTTTTAAGATCAAAGAACAGATTTATGTTCTTCAAAGGAGGCTATGCCTCAAGATCAAAGAACAAAAGTTCTTGTTTTTTTTATAAAAGGCTCTGCCTTTATAGATCAAAAGATCTATGAATGAAGTAAAAATACTTGTTTTAGTCTTTTTATGATTAGATCTTTTTGATCTTTTCTTTTAAATCAAAAGAGCTTGGTCTTTTTTATAGATCTAAGATCTTTTTAGAAGATGGTTCTTCTTTTTTATGAGATGGATTCATCTCTGTTATTCAAGAACATAGTTCTTTTTTACCTTGAAGATGAAGAAAAATCTTCTTTTTTTTCTAAGAGCTTGCTCTTTTTTGCAGAGGGTTTTTTCTCTCTTTTTCTGTATGTGTTCTCTATCTCTCTGTGTGTCTTTAAGACTTGAAGTCTAGGGTCCTTTATATAGGGCCAAATGATTTGTTAAATCAGTTAAAGAGATCTTTCTCTGATTGATTTGGGAATATTTCCCCCCGTTGGATCTTTGATCCTAGCGCTTCTGTTTTACAAAAGGCAATTTTCTTGTTTTTAACAAGATTGGAAAGGTCTTTCCATACAGAATTTATTCTGTCTTTTGGTAATTTTTATTTACCATTGAATCACTGATCCAACGGTGTCCTGATTTACAGAGCACAATCTTGTTATTTGGAAAGATTTCAAGGAATCTTTCCTTAACAGAATTCAGTTTCTGATTAATTAATGATTTATCATTATTATTAGATCTTTTGATCTAACGGTAGGGATGTTTAATTCCAGCGCTGGCGCACCTTGCGCTAGCGCACCTGCGCTCGACACGTGGCGCGCAGCGCAGAGCGCAGCGTAACTACGCTAGCGCACCTGTGTTTGATACGTGGCACAAAGCGCAAAGCGCTGGATCTGAAACGTTGCTTCAATTTAAATTTCAAATTTTGGAGCCGAGCTTTGCTCCGATTGAGGGCATGCTGCCTAGGGCGCAGCGTTCCTGGCGCTGGTGTGTCTGCTTTTGACACGTGGCGCGCAGCGTGCCGAATCTGAAGCGTTGCTTCAATTTTTTACTTTAGATTTTTAATACAGAGCTTTGCCCTTTATTGGAAAAGGAAGCGTCGCTTCATTTCAAATCTTGGAATTTGAACAGAGCTTTGCTCTGATTGGGGAAATAAGGGGTTTTGGAGTTGAACTCCTAAATAGAAATTAGGTATAGATTTGGAGTTAAACTCCCAAAAGATTTGGATTTGGAGTTAAACTCCTATGTAATAAATTGGATGTGGATTTAAAGTTAAACTCCTAAAAGGCTTGGATTTGGAGTTGAACTCCTAAAAGGTCTGGATGTGGAGTTAAACTCCTTTGATGATTTACATCTTGGAGCTGAACTCCTCGAAGATCTTCGGAGATGATCAAACGGGGCTCATTTCTTCTCCCTGGAGCCTCGGATCCTCCCAAAGTAGGATTTTTGGAGGTGGTTCTTCTTCCTCCTCCTCTCTTTTTGTTGGATCTTGGAGAAAAAGGGAGGTGAGATTAAAAATCTCCCTTTTAGAGATTTGATGGAAGATCTAAACTCCTCTTCGAGGGTTTTATGGTGAAAAACTATTCTTTTTAGAAAAATAAGAGTTAAACTCTTGATTTAATTGGAAAAGAAAAAAAGGAGAACTTGAGACAAAGGAGATGGAGGCACAAACCATAGAATTTTTTGAGAGAATGAAAAGTTGTTCTTAATTTTCTCATCATGCTTATCTTTATAGGTTACACACTTTACATATAGTCCCTTGGACTTTTCTAAATGGCACTTATGCCTCCCCATGCCTCATGTGCTTATTTATTTTTGCACATAAGTCATGGGGTTTACAAAATTTTGGCTTTTTGCCAATTTTTCATACATTTATTTTTAAAAATTGAATTCAAACTAATTTATTGCCCCTTTTTTGGCATGGAGCCGACCCCTTCCATGCTTAGTCTTGACTTGGGTTTGGGCCCACTTGGCTTGAGCTTGGGTTCGGGCTTGGACCCACTTGGCTTAGGGTTGATTTTGAATTTGGCTTGGTCAATCGAGATGTAATTTTTAACCCCGACAAAGTGATCCCCATCAATAAATGCACACCACATATATAGATCGTGTGCATGAAATTGATGGATTTTCTTTTGCGTGGAGGTTGCCGTGATTTGGTTCCCGTTTTGACGACGTGGAGGTCGATGCTGCCCTTTTAGGAGCTGCCATTTTTGTGACGTGGACGATCGGTGCTGCCATTTTTGCGACATGGACGGTCAGTGCTGCCATTTTTGTGATTTCGACCGTCGGTACTTCCATTTTTGCGATGTAGACGGTCGGTGCTGCCTTTTTTGCGACTTGGACGGTCGGTGTTATCATTTTTACGACTTGGACAGTCGATGCTGCCATTTTTGCGACGTGGACGGTCAGCGCTGCCATTTTTGCGACTTGGACGGTCGGTGCTTGATTTGACTTCGCTTCTTGTGGTGTCGGGGTTGAAGTTGACTTACTCCGCTTCTTGTGGTGTCGGGATTTGATTTGATTTGCTCCGCTTTCTGCGGTGTCGGGATTTGATTTGACTTGCTCCGCTTTCTGCGGTGTCGGGATTTGATTTGTTTTGGGAGTACTCTAACCGTCTAGCGGGACTTTTGAGCTTGGAAGCGCTGCCGGGTGGGAAGTTGATATGCTCTGTTTGATTTCTGCCTTGTTTGGCGGGATTTTTGAATTTAAGAGGAACTTGGAATTTGAATTTGGTATAGCATCAGTATTGCTACACTGGAATAATGCCAGGAGCAACTTATCATTTGCCTTTGGGAAAACTTGTGGTTTGAGTTTTGGGTCGGTATCAGCACCGCTAACACTGAAGCGTAATGTCAGAAGCGGCTTATCATTTGCCTTTGGAAAAACTTGGGGTTTGAGTTTTGGGTCGGCATCAGCACCGCTAACACTGAAGCATAATGCCAAGAGCGATTCGGCATCAGCACCGCTAACACTGAAGCGTAGGGACAGGAGCGACTCATCATTTGCCTTTGGAAAAACGTAGGGTTTGAGTTTTGGGTCGGCATCAACACCGCTAACACTGAAACGTATTGTTAGGAGCAACTCATAATTTGTCGTTGCCCGTTGGGGAGCGATGGCTTAGGAGGCAGATTTAGATCCCTATCACCTAAGGTTTTTCAATTTTATGAGCAGTAAAGGTCTCATAAAAGCATTTCCTCCCTACGAGTCGACAGGATCTCGCAAGTGTATGTTCTCCTTAAAAATCGTGAGGATTCCTAAGTGTGTTTCTCCTTTTGTGAGTCGTAAGGATCTCATGTGGGGATTTTCTCCTCACAAAGTCGAGAGGACTTTGAAAGTGTATTTCATCTCTTTTCAAGAGTTTGTGCCTTTTCGGGTTTTCACAAGCTTGCCGGCATTTCTACTGTTTTTACTCACGGAGCCCTTTCGGATTTTCATCTGTGCCATTTTGCTTGTAGACATACCATTCCCCCCCCCTTTTCTCCCTTTTTTAGCTTCATTGCTGGTAGGACTTCAGATGTAGTCTCGCCAGTAGGACTTTGGAGAGATAGGGGTCATTTGCTCCCATGGATTGTATACAGCTTTATAGGATGTATGATCCAGACCGTAGGGCCCGTGTGCTCGATTCGTCTGCGACCTGGAGCATTCATGCATAATATTTCTTGAGATATCGACCATTGATGGATGGCATAAGCCTTTCTCTCTCGGCACTTATTAGTTGGCAGGATCCTCCGTCGAACACTTTCTCGATGAAGTACGGTCCTTCCCAATTTGGCTCGAATTTTCCCTTGGCATATCGATTGGGATGATCGGTCTTTTGAGGACTAACACCATTGTCTTTCCTGAAAGCATGGAGACGGGTCATCTTGTCATAGGCCTATGACATTTAGACTCGGTACAGCTCTAGATTTTGCTATACCGCGAGCCTCTTTTTTTCGAGGGCGTCAAGCTCTTCGAGCCGAAGAAGAATGTTTTTCTCCTCTGTCAACTCGTGCTGGATGACAATTCTTAAGTTTGGAAGTTCGACTTCGAGGGGGAGAATTGCCTCCACTCCGAAAAGTAATGAGTATGGAGTGGACTGAGTTGGAGTGCGGTGTGTGGTACGGTATGCCTACAAGGCCTTATGGAGCTTGAGATTCCAATCTCTCTTGTTGGCTAAAGCATTTTGCCTCAGGAGCTTGCATAGAGTTTTATTGAAGGGTTCGGTTAGCCCATTGGCTCTTGGATTATAGATGGAGAAATATCTCTAGTCTATCTTATGCTGAGTAGCGAACCTTGAGACTTTGAAGCTCTTGAAAGAAGGCCCGTTATCAGAAATGATTCTTCTAGGTGTACCGAAGCGGTATAGAATATTATGCCGGAAGAATGTTGGAATATTTTCTATCTTGACTTCTTTTAACGAGACGGCTTCAGCCCATCTAGAGAAATAATCAGTTGCGGCTACTATGAACCAGTGGCCTTTGGATGATGGAGGATCAATTGGAAGAACTATGTCGGTGCCCCAAATTTCGAAGGGCCATGACGCCACTGTAGGATATAGTGGATTGGGATGGTTGTGAATGAAGTCACCGTGAATTTGGCAGGGATGACACCTCTTCGCATGCTCTTCGCAATCTCTTATCATGGTAGGCCAGTAATACCTAAGCCATTTAATTTTAAGCCGTATTTTAGGGCCAGATTGGTGAGCTTCGCAGACGCCCGAGTGAACTTCTTTCATGACTTTTTGGGTTTCGGCCGATGATAGACACCTAAGCCAGAGTTAGTCATATGATCTGCGGTATAGTGTATTATTTACAAATACGTATAAGAGAGCTCTCTTCTTTAGCTGAACCCTTACAGATTTTTCTTCAGGCAGCATATAGTATCGGACGTACTCTATGAAGGGCTCTCTCCAATCGGGCTCGTCTTGAATGATCAAAACTTTTTTGGCAAGATTGCTCATTTGTTCTGCGCTTTCTTCTTCTCGTAAAGAGACTGGGGGCAGAATTTTTCGACTCTTAACTGTGATTAGAATTTCATCCATGTCGGGATCAGCCAGCTCTATGGCTAGGCAAGCGAGTGCATCGTCTTTTCTGTTCAACGTCTAGGGACTCTCATTAGTTCAATGTGAGTGAACTGTTTCGCGAGTTCCACCACCCGGTTTCTGTATCGAGCTAACTCAGACATATATCTTATAGTCGCCGCTCACTTGGTTGACGACGAGTTGGGAATCACTGTAGGGTTCCTGGGCACTCTAATGAGGTCTCACAAGGCATCAACCATGCTAATTTAACATTTTACATGTGCCGAGAAACCCTAATACGGATCGTTAACTAGAAATTTAGGCGAAACAAGCAACTAGTTAACAACTTAACTAAGTGAACGGAAATACAACCTTTGTAGATCCGGTTCTCCACCTCCATAGCTCCATGATGAAGTCTCCTTGCTGTCCAAATCGAATCCCGGGCTCTAGCGTCGGCTTTATCGGAGAAATGGGCGGGCTAGGTCATCGACAACGATGCCGAAGATGATCTACGTCGAGGCATCACTAGATCAAGCTCCCACTTCACCAAGTCATGAAACTTGTGAAGAAAACACCCTATACTACTTGGCAAGTGGTAGAGGATGAAGAAATAGAAAGTGGGTTCACTTTAGAATTGGATTTCTCACTCTTTTCATCAAATCACCATTGATGGTGCAAGCTTTTCTTCTTTGTAAAGATGAAGAAGAAGAAGAAGATGAATATGATAAGTTATTTTCAAAATAGAAAATAATATCAATACTTATCATATGGCAACCATGATTAGGTGTAGAGAATAGACTATGGTTAGTGGGAATGGTTAGGGTTAAGCATGAGACAAATATGGTGGACTTGTTCAAAGCTTTATGAAGCTTCAACAAGCAAACAAAGAAAGCCACCATATCATTTTCCTTTCCAAAATAAATAAATAAATAAATAAATATGAAAATCAAAACCCTAACCATTTAAATAACCATGGTTTAATCTTTACACAAACTCAAGTAAGCATGTATCATCAAACATGATACAATCAAGTGCACACAAAAATATATCACATATACAATGTGCACATCAAGTGAGAAAATCCAATTTAAGTGAACCAATACTAGTTAATGCAAAGTAATATATCAAATATATAATTATACATTAAATCATTAAATCAACACTTGATTTAACGATCCGGTCATATCGCATATAACCGACTAATATCCAATGTATCGGCTTATCGAATCAATCCTTGATTCGATAACTAGGTTATATCACATACAACCATTCGATACATTGATCGCGAGAATAGAATACGGTATCACATACACCCATTATTCTCGGTCCCGCACATATCTCATATGCGCTCCTATTTCGTTTCGCTTGAGTCAGGAAACCTCTGTGTAGGACTCTAAAGACTCGTCAATACGCCGGCAGCAGGTGATGATCATATCAAACACCCACAAGCCGCAAGCGGTCTGCCAAACGTAACGGCCACCCGGGTATTGAGCGATCAGAAGATCGACGAGCAAGCCCGCTCACACTCCTGTGAATCCAACCAGTAACACTTACCGTACAGTCCGGTCTCGTCGTCTGATATGTCGCATATCTCGCCTAGGGGTGGTAAACGTCAGACCCCAATAGCTCGATAAGTCGTGTCGATATGAGGTCTATAACAGTTTGAGAAACTACTGGTAACACTTACCAGTAAATCTCAGCAACCCTGGCCAGGGATTTCCGGTTATAGCCAATCGAACACAGCGCAACATCAACTCCCTATACCGGGAGAGATGAATCCCCTCCTATCGCTCATTGCCTCCATGTGATTCGGGACTGTACCCAAAAACCACCGTTTTGCACGCCCTCTTGGACGTGGTAAGGTGGAAATCAAAGCACAGTGGGAATCGCACAAGACTCTATGACGATCTCGGGTCAACAAACTACTCTGTACCAGTGTCACCAGAGAACTGCCATCTGACGTAAGGTATAATACCATCTGGGAGTTCTCGGCGAGTCCGTCCAGTGTACCCAGTCTCCACTGAGCACCCATATATCATCTCTGATGTCAAACACCAATGGATATGGGATCATCCATCGTCCATCTGTATGGGTCGAGAAGGTATACGCTAATCTACTCTGGTATATCGATGCCCTGTCTCGATACACCCACGACTAGGGACCTTGAAGGATGTACTTATGGACTACCATGTCCCCACTAGTATGATCCGCATCATAGTCCAGGTAGTCAAGTACACATCCTAAGGGCTTTACCAACATGTAACAGAGAGACAATCAGTGTACACGTTAAGGTAAAGAGTAACCAGATAGCATACTATCATGTCGAGCAAGAAAGTCCTCCCTATATATGTCCCAGCATCCACTATAATATACATCCTATGTATAGCAATGGCCTCTAGGGCATACATATAACTAATAATCTCCCACTTGCACTAGGGCCATCTGATAGCAGTGGTTATAGTATCTCATACTCAACCATCCCATAAAAGTCTCTCTCTGGGAAAAGGCCTTTGTGAGTGGATCCGCCGTGTTGTCCTCTGAGTCTGTTCTCCTAACCTTGATCACCCTGGAGATCAACCATCTCCATGATCAGGTGATACTGCCTTAGAATATGTCTGGATCACTGATGGGATGGACGTTCCTTGGCATAAGCCACAACTCCATTGTCTCACAATGGTAGGAACGTAGTTCATCTCATGAACCAATATACACCCAAACAGCCTCTTTGGTAGCATCTTAAGTAGCGATGTATCCAGCCTTTATCGTCTAGTATGCCACGGTATCTAGCTTGGAACTCTTCCAACATACCGTCCCTTTACTGAGGGTAAAGACAATGCATGTGACTGACATTCAGTCGTCCTTATCACCCTGGAACCCTTCCAGTGATTCTCCCCAGGATCGATTGATACCATCTCACTACAACTAGTGAGTATCCTAACATCCAATTAGATCTATCTCATAGATCCAAAGCTTAGGATTTAGGAGGTATCACTTTGATCCTATATGGAGAATCATTGTGATAAGCGGAGATTGACCGAGCGTAGCATAGGAAACTCCTTTCTTATCAAGAGTATGTCATCCACGTACTCTACGAGGATCACCACCATACTCTCTACTACCTTTTTGTATATACAAAGTTCATCTACCATTTTGATGAAGTCAAACTCTTTGACTACTACATCAAAACAGACGTTCCATCTCCGCGATACCTGCTTTATCACATAAAACATCTTGCTCACGTTTCCGCTGCTCCCAATGTCTACGAAGCCCTCTGGCTGTGTACTTATAGATGCTCTCTTCCAAAACATCATTTAGAAAAGCAGTCATGACACCCAACCACCAGATATCGTAGTCATGGTATGTAGCCATGGCAAGTAGGATCTGGATGGACTTAAGCATAGATCCTTAGAAAAGGTTTCAACATAATCCATACCTGGACAATGATGCAAATCTTTGACAAGTCTAGCTTTGAAAGTCTCAACTTTTCCATGTACACCAAGTAATCTTCTCAAGATATACTTGCTCCTGATGGGGATTTAACCCTTCAGATAAATCAACTTAAGTCCATACTTTGTTGATGTATAAGGATTCCATCTCAGATCGATAAACATCCAGCCATTCTTACAGAGTCCCACTCCTGATGACCAGCTCGAAACTAGTTGGGTCATCATCTCATGATGCAATCCTCGCTCCCACTGTCATAGAGAAACTGAAGCAACTCTCAGGTGGGTGAGGAACCCTACTAGATCGGCGGAGAGGCTGAGGTTCGTTGGTTACTATTGAATCCTTCGGTTCTACCAAATCATCAGCTGCAGTTTGTATAGCTGAAACATTTCCAGTTCTACATAACAGACCTTGTCTCGAGCTTGTCCGGATTTTGCTTTTAGACATAGGCCGGACAACCCCAAATCTTAACTAACTTAAGATATGGGCTCTTTCCTTTCCATATCACATATGAAGTGGTAGGCAACTGATTTGATCGGAACCCTATTCAATAGGTATGCAATTTCATAAGTGCATAACTCCCAAAAGGAAAAAGGTAACTCAGCAGTACTCATCATAGAGCACACCATATCAAATAGGGTGTATCTGTTCCGCCCCGATATACCATCGTGCTATAGTGTATACGGAGGAGAATTTCTGAGAGAGAATCTCATTCTCCTTTAGAATAGTCCAGGATTTCCATGCTCAAGTATTCTCCTCCTCGATCACATCAAAGGACATAATACTTATACCCGTATTTTGGTTCTCTACTTCTAACTTATATTCTGTGAATATCTCAAAATGTTCGGACTCATGTTTCAACAGGAACATATGACTGAATCTTGAGAGATCATCAGAGAATGTAATGAAGTATAAAGAACCGGTCTTGGCATGTGTAGACAGAGGACCTTCATACATTAACATGTATCATCCCAAGAGTTCACTATCTCTTTCTCTGTTTCCAATAAACAGAGCTATGGTCATCTTATCTCTGTGACATGACTGGCAAGTTTTCACAAGATGTAAATTCAAACAGATTTAAATATGCATCTATGTGCAACTTAGCTAGTCGGGTCGCATTGATATGACCTAGTCTACAATACCTCAAGAAGGATCCGTTCATTTCTGAACTCTTCCTCTTGTGTGTGTTCCGTATACTAAGAACTGTAGTTTGATTTAGAACATCAATGCTTTTAGATAACGTGCCTGAACCGATCAACTTTTGATATAGGAAATGTTCAAAACATTATCCAACAATACAAAATTTTATCATTTCTTTACTAATAAAGAGACTGATATGATTTTGTATATCAGGTTCGGTATCTAATAACATTCGTTCAGAATCAATGAATTTGTAATACAGGATGACAGTGACCAACAGACTTGGCTGCAACACTTGCCCCGTTTTCTGCCTCATGAAACTTATCACCCGTTCTCAGTTCTTTACCTATCTGTAGCCCATGTAACAGATTATATATGCGGGATCCTGATGCGGTATCATATACCCAGGACGTAAAGGACATTGAGAAACAGTTCTCTGTAATGAACACACCCGAAGATGATGCATCGGTATGCACTTTCTTCATTTGGGCGGCACGGGAATTCTGGTAATCCCCAATTTCCTGCTCTGTCTTATAACATTTATAAGTTGGAGCGGGACCAACGTTCCTCAGCTCAGTATAACAAGCGGGTTCGGTCAATTATCCGTATTATTATCTTGATTAAGGCGTGATATGGTCGCTACCTGGAGAGAGAGAAAAGAAAACACTCAGCGTGCGCTCTTGCAAGATCAGATTGGTTATTTATTTTATCTAATCAGGATGGCTCCCACTGTTTTTATCAAATCTTCCTTCAAACCCTAAAAGGAAAGACTAGCCGGGATTAATTACACACTACAAGTTCGCCAATCTTTCGGCCAGGCCAGTATCGGTACTTTGAGGGAGGTCCCCCGTGCTTTCGCACGAACCTAATTACAGTAAAACTCGTTTTCCCAGAGGCGTAACCCCGTTAACACCTTTCTAGACACCTACTTGATCGGCTAATTGTAATGTGTAAAACTCTCCCAGAAGTAACTCTTACTCGCAGCGGGTATCGGGATCCAACTATCTCATAGAAGGTATGCAATCTCATTGCAAATTTCAACATTTGAAATTCCCGATAATTTTGTCCCTAGCACCCTATGACCTTGACGGAGGTCAACAAACCATAGGCTACTAGTCAAGTTCAACCCGTCATTTCTTGATCGAATTAAACCCACCCGCACGACCCTTGACGGAGGCCAACAAGGCCGCACGACTACCCTAATCCAATCTGCATCATATGCATAAACAGATAAATACTAGTTAGCTACCGCACACTACGCCTTGACGGAGGTCAACAAACGTAGCACGAATACTAAATAGGACTTATCTGAAATGACGAAGGGTTACGACAGGTTTTTCTGAAAACCTATTGCGTAATGAACTTGATATCGTTGTAGAATCAAATGATTTTAAAATGGAGTGCTTTTGAGCCTTTTCTAGTTTTGCTAAAGGGGTTACTCCCGGTGAAGGGATCGTCGGACCTTTCCTCGTCGAATGAGGTGCGGGATATATCATATATATCACTGTGCAAAGAAAAAACTCTTAAAAGCAATCAAAAGACAAACCGAGTGTGTAGCATCTGCCAGTTATTGCTAAAGGAGTCACTCCCGAGGAAGGGATCTAGGTCCTTTCCTTATCGAATAAGGTGCAGGATATATCATATATACCGCTGTGCAAAGCAAGAACTGTAGCTACCTGTTTTATTTTTGAAATTCGATTCTACAATATCTTAGGTTTCTTTTATTTTCATTAATCATATTAATGAAGTCTCATCATATAAGTCCACCTAAACATCACAGATAAATACGACGTACACTTATGCCATCCGCATTCGTCTCGATGTCCCCTCGTGCACCGTTAGGTTAGGTGACTAACGGCAGAGCAGGGCAGGGCTAGCGCGGATGTAAAACATAAATAACGTCTATATAATATATTATATATACTATATAAAGTATCTATCATAGAACATCACATGATCACATCACAGATATCGCAGCAGCAGAATCATATGAAATATTGGATATACTAGGACGTCCGTGTTTTCAATACGAGCCAGTATAAAACACGGATTCCATGGTCGTAATGAATAGCCAAACCCACACCCCTAGACCCCTACGAGAGCGTTAAGCAACCCTACCAATTCTAGAGTTAGGAGACCCGGACTCGACTCCTCAAGTTGGTCTCCCACTGGACTCCAGAACCCGGTTACTTATGCCCTCCTCCTTGGGTCTATCCTAGTGCGGAAAAGTAAATAATATACAAAAGGTGACATCTTCCGCAACCTGGAAGTGCCCCAATAATAGAATATTACATACAAGTTTTTACATGAATGAAAATGAAAAACACTCATCTCACAAAAAAAACCCCGGCTATTCAAACACGACGATCTAATATAACATATCCAGCAACACATAACATCACATGTCATCAACGCAAGTAAATATGCGCATCCCAATTGTCGTTGACATATAGCAACGAAACCGGTGATATCACATATTACACTTACGGTCACAGAAAAGAAAGTGTAAAACTACAACAGTTGGAATCCGCAACATCCTCAGACATCGCATGCCTGACTAAATGAATTCCTTAGACATCGCATGCCTAACAATTATAAACCCCGCATTTTAGTCTCATTATCGAAAACTCTTTTCAATATCAAATCGGGCAATTCAACAAGATTCCCGACATCCCGATCGAATGCTCGTCGCAAACTTCAGTAGACGGCCGCACCCCCGACGCCGTCGACGAAGTGCACCAAGACGGAACACCGCTACCGCTAGCACCCGAACGGATGCTTTCGGCGACGGGGTTCTCCTACAGTCACTTGGTCGGGGCTATGGAGCAAGGCTGTCTATTAAGTTTATCCGGCGAGTATCCGCGTACGCTACGTGATTGCGACGGACTTTTGATCACATCAAAATTCCATGGCAACCGATCAAGTGAGACTAAACTGCTATGTTTATAACATTCATTCAGTTATCTCATAACTTCTTGTGAATTCCAATTGTTGTATCACATTCCAGATAAACAGAAAATGTTAAACTTTCCGATCGAACAGTCGAACACCCAAGTTTTCCCGATACAGCTCAACACATGAAATAAGTCTAAAAACATTCAGTTCATGCCTCAGTACCAACGGTCCAGCCGTAGAAGGGTCAAGCCAACGCCTCACATGTGGCACGCCGTACTGCCCCAAACCCTAAGGTTCAAAGGGCAGTTCAAGACGGTCACATAATCGAGTTAAGGTTTGTTGTCTTCTAGAGGGTCCATCGCGTTACTTGCACTACTTAGAACGTTATTAAACCACGGAAAGATCCAACACTTGGAAATTTCCCGACAGGAGAAAAAGTGGGTATTTATATCCGATCGAACTTTTTAACATATTCAAAAATTATCCGGAAAACACATAGACAAAGTTTGAAATTTTCGATCGAATCAATGAAGCTCCAAAACACCATAGAATATTCAACGCTTGAATAAATATTAAAAAATCCCAGAAAATCCAGAACCAAAAAATAGGAATTACTCTGCAAAAATTGAAGATTTATCTCATAATGTGGCCGCGGAACCGCCGCAGGAGCCAAGCTTCTGTCGCGGTTCCGCCGCGCTTTAGAAGCATCTTTAGGAAATTTTTGCACCGTAATTCTTATAATTCCCTGCTTAATTTTTTAAGAATTTTTAATCTGGAAAAAACCCAGTTTTTGAAAAAAGTCCAGAGAGCATTTTGGAATTGAGGTTTCGGTTCGATCGGACTTCAAACTCCGTCTACGCATCGCCTAAGGCTCTAGCTAGGCTCTGATACCACTGTAGGGTTCCTAGGCACTCTAATGAGGTCTCACAAGGCATCAACCATGCCAATTTAACATTTTACATGTACCGAGAAACCCTAATACGGATCGTTAATTAGAAATTTAGGCGAAACAAGCAACTAGTTAACAACTTAACTAAGTGAACGGAAATACAACCTTTGTAGATCCGGTTCTCCACCTCCATAGCTCCATGATGAAGTCTCCTTGCTGTCCAAATCGAATCCCGGGCTCTAGCATCGGCTTCATCGGAGAAATGGGCGGGCTAGGTCATCGACAACGATGCCGAAAATGATCTACGTCGAGGCATCACTAGATCAAGCTCCCACTTCACCAAGTCATGAAACTTGTGAAGAAAACACCCTATACTACTTGGCAAGTGGTAGAGGATGAAGAAATAGGAAGTGGGTTCACTTTAGAATTGGATTTCTCACTCTTTTCATCAAATCACCATTGATGGTGCAAGCTTTTCTTCTTTGTAAAGATGAAGAAGAAGAAGAAGATGAATATGATAAGTTATTTTCAAAATAGAAAATAATATCAATACTTATCATATGGCAACCATGATTAGGTGTAGAGAATAGACTATGGTTAGTGGGAATGGTTAGGGTTAAGCATGAGACAAATATGGTGGACTTGTTCAAAGCTTCATGAAGCTTCAACAAGCAAACAAAGAAAGCCACCATATCATTTTCCTTTCCAAAATAAATAAATAAATAAATAAATATGAAAATCAAAACCCTAACCATTTAAATAACCATGGTTTAATCTTTACACAAACTCAAGTAAGCATGTATCATCAAACATGATACAATCAAGTGCACACAAAAATATATCACATATACAATGTGCACATCAAGTGAGAAAATCCAATTTAAGTGAACCAATACTAGTTAATGCAAAGTAATATATCAAATATATAATTATACATTAAATCATTAAATCAACACTTGATTTAACGATCCGGTCATATCGCATATAACCGACTAATATCCAATGTATCGGCTTATCGAATCAATCCTTGATTCGATAACTAGGTTATATCACATACAACCATTCGATACATTGATCGCGAGAATAGAATACGGTATCACATACACCCATTATTCTCGGTCCCGCACATATCTCATATGCGCTCCTATTTCGTTTCGCTTGAGTCAGGAAACCTCTGTGTAGGACTCTAAAGACTCGTCAATACGCCGGCAGCAGGTGATGATCATATCAAACACCCACAAGCCGCAAGCGGTCTGCCAAACGTAACGGCCACCCGGGTATTGAGCGATCAGAAGATCGACGAGCAAGCCCGCTCACACTCCTGTGAATCCAACCAGTAACACTTACCGTACAGTCCGGTCTCGTCGTCTGATATGTCGCATATCTCGCCTAGGGGTGGTAAACGTCAGACCCCAATAGCTCGATAATTCGTGTCGATATGAGGTCTATAACAGTTCGAGAAACTACTGGTAACACTTACCAGTAAATCTCAGCAACCCTGGCCAGGGATTTCCGGTTATAGCCAATCGAACACAGCGCAACATCAACTCCCTATACCGGGAGAGACGAATCCCCTCCTATCGCTCATTGCCTCCATGTGATTCGGGACTGTACCCAAAAACCACCGTTTTGCACGCCCTCTTGGACGTGGTAAGGTGGAAATCAAAGCACAGTGGGAATCACACAAGACGCTATGACGATCTCGGGTCAACAGACTACTCTGTACCAGTGTCACCAGAGAACTGCCATCTGACGTAAGGTATAATACCATCTGGAAGTTCTCGGCGAGTCCGTCCAGTGTACCCAGTCTCCACTGAGCACCCGTATATCATCTCTGATGTCAAACACCAATGGATATGGGATCATCCATCGCCCATCTGTATGGGTCGAGAAGGTATACGCTAGTCTACTCTGGTATATCGATGCCCTGTCTTGATACACCCACGACTAGGGACCTTGAAGGATGTACTTATGGACTACCATGTCCCCACTAGTATGATCCGCATCATAGTCCAGGTAGTCAAGTACACATCCTAAGGGCTTTACCAACATGTAACAGAGAGACAATCAGTGTACACGTTAAGGTAAAGAGTAACCAGATAGCATACTATCATGTCGAGCAAGAAAGTCCTCCCTATATATGTCCCAGCATCCACTACAATATACATCCTATGTATAGCAATGGCCTCTAGGGCATACATATAACTAACAGTCACCGTAAACCCGTAGCCAAAGGATTTCCATTTCTATAGCGAGCTCTGGACCATCTATCAGAGCTTCGTACTCATCCTTGTTGTTTGTGTGAGGCTTGGTAAGAGCGAAGGAATGCCGTAGGGTTCCTCTTGATGGCGTGGCGAACACCAATCTTATCCCTGCTTTATATCCGGGACGCTTGATTTGTTGGACGTCTTTATTGATGAAGCTCCATCGAAGTAGAGCTCCCAACATGGCTCATCATCCTTGACATGCAGCACGTGTTCGTCAGGTAATTCGCAATTGAGCGGTGACCTTTCTGTTATGGGATGAGCAGCAAGGAAGTCAGCAAGGGCTTGTCCTTTTACTGCTCTCTGAGGAGTATAGATTATGTCAAATTCAAACAGCATGACAGCCCATCTTGTCATTCTACCAGCTAGGCTTGCTTTATTCATTAAGTGTTTGAGCGGGTCAACCTTGGAGATCAGCATAACCCGATGAATGAGCAAATAGTGTCTCAGCTTCTTCACAGTGAATATAAGAGCCAGGCATTGCTTTTCGATTGGGAAATAGTTGTGTTCCACCCCGACTAAAGTTCGACTGAGGTAGTAGAGGGCATTTTCTTTTCCCCCTTGTTGTTCTGGATAAGGAGCGCACCGAGTTACTCATCTAACGCGGCGGTATAACGAATCAATAGTTTAGTTGGGATGGGAGCAGCAAGTACTGGAGGGTGTAACAGGTACTGTTTATTATTTTCGAATGCTTCTCGACATCGGCATCCCAAACAAAAGGAGTTCCTTTCTTTATGAGCTTCAAGAAGGGCATGCATCTTCCCGATAGGTTCGAGATGAACCTTCGTATGTAAGCGAGCTTTCCTTGAAAAGATCTTAGCTGCTTCAGATTCTTTGGAGGGGGTATCTCCATGATGGCCTTTATTTTTTATGGGTCAACTTCGATCCCCCAATGTCGGACTATGAAGCCCAAGAATTTTCCAGATGACACGCCAAAAGCGCACTTTAGAGGATTCATCTTCAAATTGTGTTCCCTCAGTCGGGTGAAAACAGTCCTGAGTTCTCGGATGTGATCGGCCTTGGCTTTAGTCTTGATGAACAAATCATCAACATAACATTCGACGACTTTATGGATTAAGTCATCAAAGATTTTGATCATTGCCTTTTGATATGTGGTGCCCGCATTCTTCAGTCCGAACGGCATCATCTTGTAGCAGTATATCCCGATCGGGGTTCAAAATGCTATGTGTTTCTCATTCTCGGGCGACATCTTGATCTGATTATATCCAGACGAGCCATCCATGAAGGTAAACAGCTCGTAATTTGAGGTATCGTCGACCATCATTTCCATGACCGGTAGCGAGAAGTCGTCTTTAGGGCACGCTTTGTTAAGGTCTCTGAAATCGACACAAATCCGGATCTGCCCATTTTTCTTCTTTACTGGGGCAATGATTGCGATCCAGTCTGTGGATTTCACTTCTCTGATGAAGTCGGCATCAATGAATTTCTTGGTTTCCTCAATGACCTTTTCCTTCAACTCCCTTCTCATTCTTTGAGGAGCTTGTTTGACTGGCTTGGCATTAGGAGATATAGCCAGCTTATGCACCGCAACTTCAGGAGAGAGGCCATGCATTTCTTTGTACGTCCACACGAAACAGTCAGCGAACTCATGCAACAGGACGATTGTCTGCTCTTTCATTTCCTCTGACAAGAGTGAGATGATGTAGGTCGGCCTTAGATTATCGGGCATTCCCAAATCAATCTCGGTTAGCTCGTCGAAAGTTGCTTGTCTGTAATCTTCAAGCTTTCAAGGGACTTCTTCTGACTCGGCTAGCTCGTCACTATCATTTGACCTTTCGCCGGCTTTACCAACATGGATCATGTAGCATACTTTGGCATCAGGTTGAATGAAACCTATGCCGCGTCTATCTGGGATTCGTCCACCGATGAGTACTCGGACTTGAGGCGGATGCCACAGCCCCTCATAAAACTTCGCTTCGAAGTTCGTTTGATATAACCGACATCCGCACTTTTTAAAATATTCCCGCATCTCGGACGCATAGTATCTGGGGTTTAGGACGACTCTTATGCTTCGTTCATAGGAAAGGCACGTGACAGAAAAATCATCTGGGTGCATGACAGGGTTTGACCCATAAAACAGGATTCCCTTCTGTCCATTCTTTCTTCTGGGAACGTAGAAGGTTTTCAGCTGGTCCGTGGTGGAGACTAACAATGCATCGAGCTCTTTGCATATCTGCTCCGGCACACTTATGACGGCTAGGGACCCTTCTATAACTTTGAAGGTCTCTCTTAGCTTTGCTTTTTGCATGTGAGCCCAATCTGCACATTTGTTGCAAGACGGATCATCTTCCTCTGATTCTTCAGTGTTGCTGCCTAAACGACGGCGAATTTTGCTGCCGGATGGACCTTCGATATCAGACTCGTCCGTATCACTACCGAAATGAGGACAGTTTTACACAAGGACGGACTTCTAGCATCGGACCCATCAGTGTCACTTCCGAAATGCGGACGCACTTAAGGGTTTTTGCTTTTGAAAGTGACATCTGGCTCAGATTTGCTTTTGAGTTTCAGGGTCGTTCTGTCTTTGGTCAGTTATGGCTCAGCACTTTGGAGGTACACAAAGTACCGAGAATTTTCATATCAAAATCCATGCACACCAAACAGCTGGATATCTCCGTCAATGCGTCTTTCTTCTCCATTTTTGGTATACTTCATGCATTGATGGAGTGTTGATGGAACGATACCATAATCGTGAAGCCACGGTCGTCCCAGAAGGATCTTATAGGATGTATCAACGTCGATCACGTATATCTTAGCTTCGGTTTGCAGGTCCCCAAACCTGATTGGCAAAGCTATGGATCCCAGAATTTATTGGTAGTTTTGATTGAAGCCCTGAATGACAATTCTCTCCCTTGACAGGTGTCGAACGTCCATTGATAAACTCTTTAGAGTCCGTAAGTTCATGATGTTCACTGAGGACCCCGGATCAATCAATATGTGATTAATCCGATCTCTATCGCTGTACCCTGTCACGTAAAGCGGCCGGTTGTGCTCAGCTGTCTCTAGTAGAAGGTCCTCATCTTTAAATGTGACGACAGCTGTGTGCAGAGTATACTTGGCTTCTTCCATATTGATCTCCGCGAAGCGCGTCTGGTACCGCTCAGGTTTTTGTAGAGCATAGATAAGGGCGTCCCTAAGCTCCTTGGATAGAACCAGAGCATTATAGATGTTTAAGAGAGACGGAAGCTTCCGGAGATAAGCTAAGATATTATAATCCACTGGGGAAGGACTCAAGTCTTCATGAGGAAGCTCTCCGCCATCTTCTTCATTAGCGACAAGTTTTTCCTTCCCTTTTGGAGCGTTGCCTTGATTTGGCGGTAGAGTCTTGCTCCTTCTAAGCTGGATTTGTTTGGCCTTCGTGGCGAGCTCCTCGTCCTCCTTGGGAAAACAGAGTTCATCCTCAGAGTCGCTACCAAGGGGGACGACGTAGCAGGTCACTATAGGGATCTCGTCATCGGAGTCCTCTTCTAGCTCCTTCAGAGTCTCAGCCGCTTCTACTGGGAAGAACTCCTTCAATTGAATTAGAGTTCTTTCCTTTTGTTCATAGTCATCGAAAGAATCGATATATTTTTGAATGTTCGATGTCCTTGCAGACTCTTTTTCACGTCGAGCTGCACTTTTCTTCTTCTTGAGCTTTTTGGATTTTGAGCCTGATCGAGCCGAATTGGTAACTGGAACAGTGGGGTTCTTCTGCCCTTCCCATGCAGTTCTGGGCTCTTTTTTAAGCAATTTTAACATCTTCTTCGTCTTTTTGGACATGTGCATGCTCCATGGATGTAACATTTCAAAAAAATAAAATATTGTTTTTGGGAATTTTCACAATTTAATATTAATTTCTAATGAATATTTTATAGTCGGTATAATTAAATACCGATAAAAGGTGAAAATTCCGGAGAAAATTTGGGAAATTCTGAAATGGAGGTTTTGGTAAAAGTTTACCAAATCAGCTTTTAAATATTTTATCAGGTTTTATGGATATTTTATCGGATTTTTATCTGGACTGCACACACTTGTGCATGTTAACTTGGGATAAGTCTAGGGTTACCATGTTTAGCCAACCATGATGGGTTAACCTTTTGATTAGGTTAATTGGGTTAATTAGGGTTTTGGTTTTGTGTAAAGGTGATTAGGGTTAGAGTTGACCTTGTGTAGGAGGGATGGTGAGCCATGATGGCTTGTGGGTGCTAGCATGTTTTAAGAGGAAGAGAGAGATGGCTAGTGTGTGCCATGACCCATCCCACTTCATAATCCCTTGTGCTCTTTTACTCCCTCTCACACATCAGCCCAATATCCAACTTCAACCAAAACAACAATTTCAGCAGCAGCTGAAGAAAACATCAGATGCTAATACACACATCAGCCCCTAAATTCAGCTGAAACAATACCATCAGCCATCAACACCCCACTAGCTACCCTACACCAGCTCCTAAACCCCTTAGCCCAATACCTATACACTCACATCAGCCCCCATATCAACACTTCAGCCCCCTACTCCTGCTGCTTCAGTAGCCACACCAGCCTCAACACTCACATCAGCAGCTTCATTACAGCTGCAACTGCAGCTGAGGCAACCCATCAGCCCCAATTCCAGCATCAGCTCAGCACAACATCAGCCCAATTTCCAGCACATCAGCAGCTTCATCCCTCATAACACACCAACACAACACCAATAAAACAGTCTCAGCACATTTCAGCCACATTTTCTATCAGCCACAGCATCAGCAACCTTATTCCAACCAACACCCCACAACACCATCACCATACTACAACCCCACACCCTCATCATACCACAACTCAACCCCCACAACAAAACCACAGCCCCAACTGCTGCTGCAACAGCAAAGGAAAAGCAAAAGGAAATTCCAAGCAGCAGCAGCAACAGCTACTGGACCAACCAACAGCAACAACCACTACACAGGAAATCAGCCACTAGGAGCAGCTCAGCAGCAGCAACTCACTCCCCCACTTCCTCCTCCTTCCCTTCCCCTTTGTTCTAGGATCCCTTGAGGTATAATCTCACAACCCAATTCCTATCTTGCAAGTTTTAGTGTTTAGCTGAAAGATTACTGTTATATTTGAGATCTAGTGCTAGTTTTAGTGAAATTGAGTGAGGTTTGGCCAAGAGATGGTTTCGATTGTCAGGGTAACCTTATTAGGTGTGTTTGAGACCATTGTAACTAAGATTACCCCAGATTTCCAGTAAATACCAGATTTGTTATACTTGGCGTAAACTAGCGATTTTGTCGACTTTTTGGCCTTTCTGAGATCTGCTTTCACCCCGGGACCCCTATTACAAAATTGACTTGGCAGTGAGATGTGCAGGCTAGTAGAAACCAACACCCAAAGCCCCAGACCCTGGACCCATACCCCGGCCGCAGATTTAATCCCCCTGGCCGCAATTTGCGGCCAGAGCAGGGGAGAACCCCCTCGTTTTACGTGCACAGCCCTATTTCATGTAGATTTGACCCCTGTATGTCTAGTTTTGACTGATTCCAGTTTGGATAGAATCTGAGTTGATTTTCATGAGTTGGCGTATGATTTACGACTTGTTTAACATGGTTTTTTGGTATTCGATGATTCGTTTCCGTCGGGTGGCGTTTGAACGCCAACGACCAGTGAGCATTGGCTGTGTTTTCACGCGAGACTATAGGTTTTTACTTATAGGCGTAGCGTGCACCATTTTGGTTTCCGATGTGATTTTCATGTGTTTTAGCGTGTGATATCTTTGTAGGTACCCCACGTGGCGTCGAGGCGTTGAAGATGCAAACGGCGACATCGGCACCGGCACACATAACTAGGTGAGTAGATTTATATCTACGGGGAGAAGTCGGGTGGATGGCGTATAGCACCCCCGCAGTCCGAGGTGATGTATACGGATGCATGTACACACCTACAATTTATTATATGTTGTTTGGGAATTATTTGATGTGTAGGATGGATAATTGATGGACTTGGATGATTTAGGTTACGAACCCTAGGGTAGTGGGTGCACTACACATACACACATACATACTTGCATACATCCTTGTTCATATGTGGTTATGGGATTCTATATAGATATGTGTTCACATAGGTATGGGACTACGTGTTCACATACAGATTTGAGGATGATACTTGGGATTGAGATGAGTCGATGAGAGTTGATCTGAGATTATGATGTCGGTGATTGGCAGGATTCGTACTTGATATACATCCTGATATGATAGCGGGTCTTGATGACGATGCCATGTACATAATGATACATATATTTTAGATGATCGGCATGTGATTATGATACGAGATATGATATGATATGATATAATAGTGCCAAGATATTTATGATAGGCCGCCTTAGGCGTTGTTTACTCCTTGAGATGATATATGCTGATGATATCGTTTTGCTAGAGGCTGTCAATCGGAAGCCAGATTATGATTACATTGATGACATATGATGATAATACCGATTTATACTAGACTGTCGATCAGCAGTCAGATCTTGATTATAGTGATGATGTTAGCATTGTACTAGACATAGGTCAGTACCCCTGATAATGATCTTGATAAAGAGAATACTAGAGGAATGATATGACGAATATGATATTGACCCGTACCCAGATTTGGGGATGCCGTACGACGGATTTACGTACGAGCTATAAATTGATGATTGATCCGCCTACTTGACTTGGGAATAACCGATTATAGAGATATGGTATCGGATGTGATATGATCGAGGTAGGATCACCGACTATATATATATGTATATATATGTATCCACTCAGAGGTTAGGCGGTTTCCCTTACCTACTGTTAGCTTTAGCTCAGCCTTGTAGTGGTGTAGCTATGTGACTTTTTGACATTTGATGCAGTTTAGCGATCTTGGTGTTCAGTATTTCAGCTCCCGCATATTATTATTGTTGCTCTGCATCGCATACTGTTGTGATTCATATTCTATTATTAATATTCTGCTGCTAGGACACCAGCACCATTACCGATGATGCGTATGTACCACGTACACTTATTTGCCAGCGCACACACTTATTCATCGGTAATTGCCATGTCACGTACACTTAGAGAATATTATTGCCTGATTTAGCTTGTTAGCTAGTAGTGACATGATATTAGTGCATCTGCCTTATATGCCAGCTTGATATTGTAGCTACTGCTTGTCACATCATGCATACTGTTGTATATTATATGCTGCATTCATGGATTCTCATGCATATATTCATGATTTTTCATGCTATTGATGACTGGATTCGGGTTTCCATGAGATTTTCTGGATTTGGAGGAAAACCGCAAAACATATATAAACTGCTTTCACTCTTTTTAAATAAATGCGGTTTTTCCATGACGTTTGAGTCGTCCACCATGAGTTTGCTGATGGATTTCGAGACCCGATTCGAGGAGTGGAGGAACCGTTTCGGGTACATGGTGGGCCCGGTGCGGTACCTCGGGGCAAGAGGATCGCAGATGATGGCGTTGAGCCTGGCAGGGGAGCACGACCGACCGGTGATATTACCCGACACGTCGGATATCCGGAGGATACCGTCGTGGTCATGAGATGGATGTTAGGGGCCGATCTGGACTGACGGCGCCCTGGATATTATGATTTGAGACATTGAGATTTGAGATATTGAGGTACAGAGATTGTGACACAGAGATATCGAGATATTGAGATTTATGTTTTGTGCCGATGCTAGGCACTGTTTTATGCTGATTTCATCATGATACCTCATTTTAAAAATACAGAAATCTCACAAAGTTACAAAAGCAGTTTTCTTCAGTACATGCATTCTGTTCCATGCATTCATACATCATTCATATGATATATTGCCACCTGATGCACCGACACAGGCACATGGGTTTACACTCGGGTTAGATATTTACCCTAGACATGGTTAGAGATTGCTGGTTATATATTTGAGGATTATATATTTTGATCGTATGACTTAGGATTGCGTCATACATGCGATTTCTGTTCGTAGATCTTTTTCTACTCACGAGTTGGCAACTCACCCCCGTTGTGCCCCAGTTTCTTGCAGGTGTTGCCGTACGGGTTTTGTTACGGCTTTGCGGGCACAGCTTTCTTTCAGGTGACTTGCTAGTAGGTGGGTTATTTGCATCATACCCATCATTATACATTGTATATTATATTCAGTTGTATTTAGAAGTTCCATCAACCAAACATGTACTTATTTGAGATAGAGACCAGTGATGTTTATTCTTTCGACCTTAGAGTCGCGTGGTTCATTTCTATGGATTTCTTGTTGTTGGAGTTTCCTTTCTATTATGATCCTCGCCTTTAGGCGTTGTATATTATGTTGCATACAGGTTGATTTGATATGGTTCTTCCTACTCTCCACTATATTTCTTGGTTTGGATTTCTGGGTTCGGCTTACTTAGAGTACGTACGCCTCGAGACGTTCGTAGTCTAAGTGCCGGTCATGCTCCGTACTTTCGGATCGTGACAATGGAGGCTGCGGCGAGTCAGCTTCATTTCTCAAGGTAGCGGGTTCAACTGTCTGCTCCCAAAAAGGTTCAGCTTGTGTCTGTATAAAATTGGTGGTTGCAGCTTGATTGTTCACCAACACACTATTGGACAACTCGATCTCCCCAGTCTTGTACTGCTTTTCGATCCAATGTTTGAAAATATAGTAATCCTCGATCGCATGGCTCACTAATTGGTTGTACGGGCAATATAAAAAATTGTTGGTCATTTTTGCTTCATGAGATCTTTTCGACTCTGGTAATTGTAGACCGTTGTACAAGGCATCTTTGAATATCTTGCGGACCTTATCACTTCTGAAAGAGTAAATTTTGTTCTTCTTCTCCTCTAGAAAAGGCCTTTCTCCTCCTAATACTGGCTTTCGAGCCCGGTCTATTTTTAATCCGCCCGTCTTTCTATTATCTTCACTTTCAGACGGATTGAAGACCTTGGTCTTGTTGGAGCTCCCACTTTTGCGGTTGTTGTCTTTTCTGCTCTTCCAAGACTTGTCACCCTGAGAGTCCGGGGTAGACTCTTGCTTCGAGCATTCCAACATTTGTACTCTCTTAATCAGCTCTTGAAACGTCTTGAGGCCTGTTGTACATAAGAATGGGACCATCCAATTGCTAAGCTTCCCAATGAGAAGGGTGACAAACTGGTCCTGCTCCTGCGGCGGTTCGCACTTGACCATGAGATTACGCCATTGGGCAATAAAGTCCGTGTTGCTTTCGTTCTTCCCCGGCTTGGTCCTCACAAGGTCAGTAATGGAGATCTTATCACTGACACTCATGAACCTTTACCGAAATAGAGACTCCATTTGGGCAAAAGTGGTGACGGACCCGTCTGGTATGCTCGCGTATCAGTCAAAAGCGATACCGGTTAGGCTGTTGATAAACTGACGAAAAAGGAGCGCATCAATACCCCCTGTATTTCCGCACGATATTTTAAAGTGGGCGACGTGCTGATTTGCGTTTCCCATCCTGTCAAATCTTCCGAACATAGGAATGACGTAGCCGCTTGAACTCGATCAGACCGTATCGTGCGAGACCAACGGACAGCTTCCTGCTTGTCGCACCCATTCACGGCGGGTAGATTCATGCCTGACGTAAGCCGTGAATCCAAAGATCTCATACGAGGTTGGCGGATAGCTTCCTGCTCGTCGCACCCATTCACGGCGGGTAGATTCCTACCGACCTAAGCCATTAATCCAAAGCCCTCATGCGAGGCCGGCGGACAGCTTCCAACTCGTCGCACCCACTCACGATCAAGGTGACACCACATCACAGCCGATCATTGGCCGCATTCCTCTCACGCGGATCCGAACAGCCGAAGCGACGCCTCACATCCGCACTCCAGATGTCGCCGCATGGCACGAGATCCAAGGTCGGCCCGTCGCCACGACAACCCGAGCAAATAAAACGACGTCGCCATGATGGCGCCACCCTTTCAGCGATCCGCTAACGTCATCGAGAATATGCGCGAAAATTAAAGCGCATGGTAAACGTCATATGAACTCGGAGATCGAAGAGACACAACCGGCAAACGCCATGTCGTTCCCGGACAATTCATCGCAAAGAATTCTTGACACTAAGCTGAACAAAGAAGACCGAGCAGACCACTCTCGATCCGACCCATAAATAGGTCGGAACGAGAGTGGGGGGATAATGATGATACTTGTAAGTGGGGATTTCCCCTATCACGGAACACAGCAGATGACGTGCCACTCATGTATGTCAACTATATTCCTGGGGGCTACTAAAGTGGAATAAAGGAACATTCCTCGGCACCTCGCCTCCGAGACTCCGTCCGAGGAATAGGCTCCGACTTTTCGAGGCCTCCCCTGGATGCATTCTCTCTTCGCCTAATCACCAGCCATTGCCCGTCTCCGAGCAATCATAGAATTGAGCTTCCTCATTTTCCTAGCTTGTCTCCGAGCTATCCTATAGCTGAGCTTCCTCAGCGTCCCTGCTCGTCTCCGAGCTATCTTATAGCTGAGATTCCTCAGCGTCCATGTTCGGCCGGGAGCACTAACCACGAGCGCCCCCGTAACAGTTTCGTGTATCTCTCCACAACGAGATCTCCGCCGCTTCACGTCCCGCATCCCAAGCTAGCGTATCTCGCAATTAATGAGCGTATCTCACCATTAATGGTCGTATCCCGCCGTCAACGTGAACATAACGTTGGAGCGTAACGCGGCGAGAATCTTTCATCGGCTCGCTCCAATGCAACCCCAATATAAACTCTTTCTCCAAATGATTCAGGTAATTGGAACTCAATCCAATACGCCGCCATTTTGTCTAATTATTTCTCGGTACTTGATCGTCGGAGGGTCTTATGATGGTTTCCCATCCCGAGACTTCTTTTGCAGGTAGCTCGGTGTCAACAACAACCAGCAAACTCATTGAGATCCACACGTTTAATCATCCATAACAAATCTTCACCGTTCAACCCCGGCCACAAAATCGACGCAGAACAACATGTTACGAAGATTCCGAACTCCATCACAATCCTTCTTAGAAGCTGGAAACGTTTAAGAAGTCATTTTCCCCTTATTGTAAACTAATTAAAGTACATTGTAGCATCAATCCATCACTAGGCTTCCCTTGTTGCCAAGCAATGAAGATGCAGCAAAAAGTACAGTATGCCTCTTAAAGTTTGTCCCTTGATGGGACTGATGTGTGATTGACACTGTGGTTGACACTGTGGTTCAAGTCCTTGATTGATGGCCACATGCTCCCCTCGTTTTCAGGCATGCTTCCAGTTCCAAAGCCTATTCTATTGGCACCAGTTGAGTTCCTTCATGCTCCTAATTGGATACAAATCACACAAAAATATGAGATAGTTTGCCTCTGCCAAGATAGGGCTACATTGAAAACCATGTCTTAATTTAGAAAATCAAATTATCCAAGAGATAAACCATATAACTTTAGAGGGGCGAAAATCGGTCTCAATAACAATGAATGCATCGAAACATACTTCTAACTTTTATATTATCTTTTACTATTTTAAATCATACAAGAACATGTATTTTAATTTTACTCACCATTGATGATGAAAATCAGCTTCCTCAAACATAGTCTTGAGACATGATTGTCCAAATTAAAAGAAAGCTCTTTTGTATGCCAGCTGTATATATTCAGTTATAGAAAACAAGAAATACAACCATAAACACCGTAATATTTGTTCGAATATCGTCTACATGGTTTGACTCTCTCTCCCTCTCTCCCCCGGAAAAAAAATCCACCACCCACACACGCGTGCACAAATACATTACAGCTCACACAGAATAATTTCTCCAAATTCAAACAGCTGGGTCCAAACCTAATTCTTATTGTGAATTTTCTATATCCGTGGTCCTCCAAGGGATCACAAAACACACCACGAGTCACGACGGAAAAATAATCTATCAGGATTGCGTACAAACAAACTATTTGAAAAAGACTAACCAGACAATCTGCCAAAACAATACAAATTATCAAAAGCACACCAAACAACAAACACAAGATTTACCCGACGACGAAAACATTCACTATTAGGAAAGTATTACACGAGAACGCGCTCTCCGATCACCGTCCAAATACAAAGAATTTTCTCTATCTACAAAACATTTTTTCTCTCTGATTGCTGCCGCCACAAAATAAATCCTCAAAGGCTGCTGTTTGATCTCAATTCATGGCCGCAGGAACCACGCTAAAGGCTATGTTCATCCTAAATATATAAGCACTATATTAACTAATATATTATAAACTAATATATTTAGAGACATCTTTGATTAGCGATAAACTTTGGATTTTAAGCTTGGAGATAATTAATTTAAATCCTACCATGTGCACTGCACATATTTACTCTTGGCCTTTTGGGCTCTTGATCTCGGACTCCGAATTTGCAATCAATTTCAACAATCTCCACCTTGATTCAAAATCCATCACAATCTCGACATTTTCTTGAAAAAACTTGGAACTCATGCTCTCGTCGTTGCCATGCCTCGTCAATCAACTAGGCAGATCAAGTCCAAGTACTGGTTGAACACGAAATCCGAAACCATCCCCGTAAATACAACTGTCGGATTCCCATGGGTACCAATATTTGTAAGATCCACAACCGTCTTGTCGTCCTCCAAGAAGAACACTCTCACCTCCTGTGGAACACCCAAAACCAACAATCTCTGCAAATTCTTGGTCTCCCTAACCGCCTTCAAGACAGTCAGAAATTCTGCATCTCCTGTTGATGCCGCGATAATAATCTGAAGTATCGATCTACCTGACACTGCATCTGTGTCCCTGTAACCCGTTGTCGAACTCCAACTGTTCTCATCACTAGCTATACATGATGATGACACAAATCTGAAGTGCGCCTCTAACTGAGAAGACACGGGCTGAGTCTATCTTCCATATCAAACGAAAACCTGCTCGATATACCGCTGCAACGGACGCAACTTCCTATCCATTGTAGGTAGACGCTCGTGCCGCTAATTTGCGGTCAAAACGGAATACTAAACGAAAATTTTCTAAATAAGAGCACGACCTCTACGACCTAAAATCGAATCCAAATACTAAACTATAAACACATACAAGGAGTTTAGCTACTAAGTTAATAATTGCAACTTTTGTAATCGTGTCTTTCGTCTTCTATACCACTTCTTTAGCTCCTAAGTCGTCGGGAACGAGCTTGGAAGTCGGTCTTCCACGTCGAATATGATCCACCTGAAGGAACCCTCACCTAGGCTCTAGCTTTACACTAATAATCAAAATAAAGCAACTAGTGATCAAGACTTGCTAAGAATTGATCACTAGGATATAGTAGTGGCTAATCTCTTATTGTTCTCTCATTTTTCTTTTTCTTTTCTCAGTTCATAAATCTCAAAAGAAGAGGAGGAAGAAGCTCAAAAGAGTTTCGTGAAGAAAACAAGCATGGCTACAAAAATCCATTATCCTCTTTTCTTTTCTTGTTCTTTCTTTTTAAAGTGTGAAGTGGGTGGAATTGTGACTCGCTAGTATGAATCACAAGCCCACACATTTTCACTTGAAGGAAGAAAGGATGAGAAGAAAAGAATTAGCCATATCATATGTACACATATACATGTGTATCTGTATATATATAAATATACATAGATACACTAATACAAGTATATCCTACAAATGTATACATCCGTATTCGTATCAAGATACGAATACACGTATTTATATAAATACACGAATACCCGTATTTATACAAATACACGAATATACATATTTATACAAATACACAAATACACGTATTTATACAAATACTCGTATTCATATAAATACCGTATTCTGTCAAAATACGAATACCGAAAAGAGAGATACTAAAAGAGATATATAATACTAGCTCACATCTTATCCAAATGTGATAATACGGTTATCTTTCAAACCGGCTACTGTTAATAAAATGTCCGATTAAAAATACGTGTACAAAAACACGTGTTTTAATCGAATCTAAGTATATATCAAAATACGTACACTACATCGTTTCGCCTGGGCTGGGAAACCCTTTGTGTGGGACTCTAAAAACTCGACAATACGCTGGCAATGGATTTAACCACAAGCACGTCAACGGCACTAGCTGTACGTAACGGCTACCCAGATATTGAACGAAAAAAAGGTCGACAAGCAAACTCGTCCGTATCTCTACTAAGTCTGAAAGTGGCAAATCTCCGTACAGTCCGGTCTGCTCGTCTAAGAGTATTGCATATCGGGTCTATGGGGTGGATAAAATCATACCCCTAATAACGCAATAAGTCGTGTCGGTATAAAACCCATCACCTACTGAGAAACTACTGATCTAAATCAGTAAATCTCGTCCACCTTGATCAATAATTTTTTGTTATGGCTACCCGTGCACAGCGCGACATCTACCCCGAATACTGGGAGAGACAAATCTCTAATGATCCGCTCACTGCCTCCATGTGGCTCGAGACTGTACCCAACTAAAATCTTTTTGAATGGCTCGGTAGAGCCGTGGTAGAGTAGTAATCAAAGCACAGTGAGAACTCACACGAGAAAAACGTCGGTCTCAGATCAACAGACTAAACTATACTCATATCACCAGAGAACTGCTATCTGACAAGAGGTATAATACCATCTAGCATGTTCCCGGCAAGTCCGTCCAATGTAACTCATAACCCAATGAGCACATGTATACAATTTTTGATGACTAACTAACACCAATAGCTGTGAGACCGTCCATCACCCCTCGTCGAGATCAAGAAACATATACGCTAGTCTACTCTGGAATATCAATGCCCAGTCTCAATATTCCCACGATTAGGGACATTTAAGGATTTGCTTATAGACTACCCAGTTTTCACAAGTGTGATCGCCACAATAACCCTGGTAGTCAAATATGAATCTTAAGGGCTCTATCAACATGTAATAGTGATCCGCAATACCACATTTTACAAGTACATGATAATAGAGATGAACCACATAGCATACTATCATTTCGAGTAAAATTGTTCTACCCATATAAGTCCTCCCTCAATCATCATAATCGCCTGTCCGTAATTACAATAATTGCCTTAAGGGCACTATAGCCAACCTCCATGACAATATCCATACCATGAATCTCACATGCAGACTTTCAGTCCAACTCCCGATCCCATATCCTCAGAGCTTCATCCCGAGCCTCCCTCGTACGTCTAAATACCATAGGCCCCCGCATAACTGGTTGTACCGGACTCTCCGCCTGAATCGAAGTATCGACTACCTCATTTGTAACATGGGCTGAAGCCTCGAACACCACCTGGCTCGGTGATCCTGTTTTCTGCTCACCGTCTGACTAAGTCTGTTTTCTCCGGGACATCGCAGACCCATCGACTATCATAATTTGTCTGGTTACTCCACCCTTAATACCAGAACACCACAACCTGTATTCTTTTGCTTCGCTTCTAGAATTATGAAACCATGAGTAATTCCCAGCCTCTCCAGTCCATACCTTCTTGGAAATTATCCTGTATATTGCTGCCGATAGTGACCGATCGATGAGGTATTCAGCAGTAGAAAGGGCTTCCGCCCGAAACTCCCTTGGAAATGTAGCCATAAGCCGTGAATACCCATTCTTCAAAACACCTTCCGAACCATCCGGTCTGCTCCACCAATATACCTAGGATCAGAAGTGGTGTGATGCATGATCCTCCTTAACTTGCAGAACCCTCTACCATGATCGGAACGAAAAAACTTCACACGCTTCCCGATCTGCTTCTTCACAACAGCCTTCCTGAAAATCTAATAATTCTCCTCCTTCGGCTCAACAACATACACCCACAACTTTCTCGAAAAGTCGTAATGAAGGAATCTCGATGTCTAACTCCACCTTAAGAACAAACCGGTGCCGAAACTATCTCTGTCTTCTTCCCTTAAATACAATCCTCCCAAAGATTTCTTCTGCCGATTTCTGCACCTCCAAGTGACTACCTCTTTCAAGACCCCTCCAAACTCACTTCGCCAATATAGCCCTATCGTAGACGCCACACCTTGACGGAGTCTAAACCATCTGAACCAGTAAAAGATCTAACAACATCTCCTAAGACCGTCCGTCCCCGAAGAAAATATAGAGTCCCCACCCTCTTTGCCTTCATGACAATACGAGCATCCATGGAAATCATCACGGAATCTCCATCGATCACGCACTTGTAACCTATCCTGCCCAATGCACCTAATGAAATCAAGCTTTTTCTCAAATCTGGCACGTACCTGACATCTGCCAATGTCCGAACTCTCCCATCATGCACGTGGATCCGAACTGCACCAATCCCAACAACTCTGCTTACCATACCGTTCTCCATAAAGACTGAGCCTCTATCAACTGAACAATACGTAACAAACCAACTCCGATTCGAAGTCACATGGAATGAACATTGTTCCCCGCCGAAAGACGCGACAAAGACGCGGTGAACGTCTTCCCTGAATTTCGAGGCAGATGCTAATTGGTGCTATCCATCCACCTCTCCGAAGATACCAAGTTGATTTATGGTACCATCTATCGAAGGTTTAAACGGATGCGGCCGATGTAGCAGACTTCATCAGATTCCCCCTCGTTTGAGGGGTTTTTGATTGTGAAGACGCTCTTCTCTGCAGGCGCAAGCCCCTGCAGTTAATTACGCTACCGCATCGCAGTAACAACTTTCTCCTTCTCCAGATGGTCACTTCGTGTTGTGGGTGTTTGTTTTGTTTTTGGTTGCCCGTGGATTGTATACGGAGACTAATTTATGTTGTTGCCCGTAGGGCGTGGATTAGCCCAAATCCGTATTTTCTTAGATTTGGGTTTAAGGGGTTGGGTTTAAGAATACGTTAGCCTCATTTGAGACTAAGATCAATTTAAATGTTTGTTAAGGATACGTTAGTCTAATTTTAGACTAAGATCAACTTAACAGGATCGTTTAGATCCAACAAGAGAGCATTTAGGCTCAATTGTTTAGTTTAGAGACATTGCGGTCGATTACCAGTTTAAGGACATGGTGGTCCAAGGTTAAGGACATCATAGTCCGTGGGTTTAAAGGGACCCCACAGTCCGAGGTTAAGGACATGGGCTTAAGGACCCCACGGTCCAGGTTAAGGACATCGTAGTCCGTGGGCTTAAGGACCACACGGTCCAGGTTAAGAACATCGTAGTCCGTGAGTTTAAGGACCCCACAGTCCAGTTTAAAGACGTCATAGTCTATGAAATGTATGGTTGTCGGGACCCGTCACCTCTCTGAAGACGTTGAAGGATTACAACGACAAATATCAGAGGAGTAAAGAGATGTAACCTCGAACCGGTGTGATTTGGTTGAAAGATCTGTAGTCCAATTTGGGACTAAGATCTGTTAAATATTCATGAGCAGGCGGGCTCAGTTAACATAAGTAGAGGACTTATGGACAATATTGAGCTAAGTCCAATAAATGTTTAACATTTTTATTCTGGCTATTGAGCCTTTATTTGGGTTTGGCCCTTTTAATAATGCTGAGCAGTAGATCTTGACATTTTTTTAATCTTGTATTGAATGCAGAGCATTCATCAGAACAATTTATGTTCTGTCAGCGCAACACGTGGTGCACCAGACGCTTTGCGCCAGTTAAAGAGCGCAGTGCGCTTCTGTCAAGTAGCACACACGAGAAGGACACATGTCGCGCTTGGCGCTAAGCGCCAGGTGGTGAGCGCATTGCGTCAGTTTATGAGTGCTAAGCGCTAGTCCTTGAACGCATTGCGCCATCAATTTAATGGCGCACATGTGAGTGACACGTGGCGCACTTGGCGCAGAGCACCAGCCCATGAGCACAGTGCGTTATTTCAGAAGCGCAAAGCGCAAGTTGCATATGTGATTGACACGTGGCGCATTTTGGCGCAGAGCGCCGGTCCAGAGAGCGCAGAAGCGCGGTTCAAGAGTGCAAGGCACATTTCAATAGCACAAAATGCATTTGGTCAATTTTTATGATCTGTGAACAAATTTATGTTCTTTTAAAAGAGACTTTGTCTCAAAATTCAAGAACAGTTCTTATTTTTGAAAGGGCTTTGCCTTTATAGACAATGATCTGTATGAAGAATATGTTCTTCTTTTATTATGTGATAAGATCTTTTGATCTTTTTTATGAAAGACTTCGGTCTTTGTAGATCTATGATCTTTTAAGAAGATAATTCTTCTTTTTAAGAGATGATTTCATCTCTGTGTTCATCATTTATTTTCTTTAGCTTGAAGAAAAATCTTCTTTCAAGAGCTTCCTCTCTTTCTTTTTGAGTTTCTTAAAATTTTTAAGGGGTTCCTCTCTTTTTAGACTTGAAGTCTTAGGGTCTTTATATAGGGCAAGTTGATTTGTTAAATCAGTTAAAAAGATTTTTCTCTGATTGATTTGGGGATGTTTCCCACCGTTGGATATTTGATCCTAGGGCTTTGTTTTACAGAAGGAATCTTCTTGTTTTTAACAAGATTGAGAAATCTTTTCATAACAGAATTTTAATTCTGATTAATTAATGATTTATCATTATTATTAGATCTTTTGATCTAACGGTGGCGAATTTTATAATTCCAGCGCTGGCGCACCCGTGCTTTGCACGCGGTGCGCTGGCGCACCCGTGCTTTGCACGCGGTGCGCTGCTCAAAGCGCGGCGCAGTTTGCGCTAGCGCACCTACGTTTGACACGTGGTGCGCTGCTCAGAGCGCGGCGCAGCCTGCGTTAGCGCACCTGTGTTTAACACGTGGCGCGCAGCGCGCCTAGCGCTAGCGCACACATGGTGCACTGCCTAGGACGCAGCGCACCTGGCGCTAGCGCATCCGTGTTTGACACGTGGCGTGCAGTGCACCTAGCGTTGGATCTGAAGCGTTGCTTCAATTTTTGAATTTTGAATTTCAAAATAGAGGTTTGCTCTCATTGGGGGAAACAAATGTCCCCCTACCGTTGCGCTTACGTGGCCCACACGTGAGTGCAGCGGTGGCAGCATCTGCGCTCTTGGATCAACTCAGAAGTTGAAGAGGCATTTCAATGCCTATAAATAGAACCTTTGGTTCCTTAGATGATTTTCATCTTCTTCTTGTTTTCTGAGAATTTCATTCTCCCGCAGAGCATTGCTCTCTTTTTAAAGAAAGTTAAGAGTTAAAACTCTATCAAATTTTTCTAGGTAAAGATTAATCTTTAAAGGTATTAGTTAATAATCTGGCGTTTCACTCATTATCAGAGCTGTTTGCTCTACTTAGATCATAGATCTTCAAGAAAACCTTTTTAAGGTTTCTTAACAGGGCTTTGCCCTTGTTAGATATTAGATCCTAAGAGATCTTTTAAGCATTTTGATGGGTTATTCCATTATCTTTACAGAGCCATGCTTTTAGCATTCTCGGGGAATCTCTTTAAATTTCTTTCATAATTGACTTTGACAGGTGTCATTCCTGTCTGCAGAGCATTGCTCTCGAGGAGTTTAACTCCTTGACCCGAGGGGTCGCTCATTAAATGAGATTCCTTTTATAGGATTTCTCGAAAATTCGAATTTGTTAGTTGTCATAATTAGAATTTGTTTTCTCCATGGGGATATCAAGAGCTGTGTGAATCCCGTATCTGTTTCAATAAGCTTTTCTAATCAGTCTGTCTACTAACTCTCACTGATTTTCTTTTTCAGACGTTATGGCTGCTCATTTGTATGATCTTGATGAGATTATCTCATACGGAGACATCCGCTCACTCGGCCGTTCTCAAAACCAGGAGTTTACAAATGCTCAATGTGCCGAAATCATGGGTCACTTTGGTGCATACAATGGTCGACTGCTTCCTCGACGTTCCTCTCTCTTGAAGCTTATCGTAGGAGCGATCTGGGGAGCACTTCCTCTATTCTGTGCCGACATGCCACTTAAGGCATTGGATGATGCCAAGGACAAGGTGCACTCAGTGTATCTGATGGGCCTAATCTCAAAGAAAATACGGGACAATCTTGTTGATCTTCTGCACCAAGCTTTTCAACAGGCGGCAATACTTGCTGCCTATCGGAGGGTGGAGGACATCAGTAAGGATCCCGACGCTTGTGAACGCGAAAGAAATCATACTAGGATGGTTCGAAAGGCCTGGAACATTTTAGATGGCCTTACTTTTGAGTTTCTCAATCCATGCCCTGGATTTGATGCCGTGCCTTTGTAAACATTCCAGTTATGTTTTTATTTGCTGTTTCCCTCAATGTAGGCATTTTCCGAAGTATGAATAGCAAGCCCTTTCGTTCTTATGTGTTTATTTTATACATCAAACTTCTTTTGCACATGCATGTATGGATATGTCTTGAACATTCGACTGAACGTGAATAAAATGTTCTCCTCACTGTCGCTTTCTTTTCTTTTCTTTTCTTTGTTGTCGGCATGTTATCTTAGTAAGCATAGCCTGTAGATGATAGAGTGAGCATCTCGTTTTGGCTCCTTCGAGGGGTAGTGATGGCTTAGAAAGCAGGTTCAGATCTACTGCCTAAGACTTTTCAACTTCATGAGCCGTGAGGGTCTCATAAAGAATTTTCTCCCTACGAGTCGAGAGGATCCCGCAGGTGTATTTTCTCCTTAGTGGTCGTAAGGATCCCTAAGCGCGTTTTCTCTTGTGAGTCGTAAGGATCTCACAAGAGAATTTTCCCTCCTACAAGTCGAGAGGACCCGTAAGCGGTTGTTTCCCTCCTTGTCGAGATTCGATTTTGGAGAGTGCGGCCCATGAATAGTATGCAAGAGCCCATCTTGGACTGACTTGCAGGGCCCCAGTGCTTAGAAAACCGGTTCTTATCCCCATTGCCTAAGGCTTTTCACTACGAGTCGAGACGAATCGAGAAGTTCTCGCAAAGACACTAATTTCCTTACAAGTTGAGACGAATCGAGCAGTTCTCGCAAGAATATCCTAACGTCACAGTTAACCTATGCTCTTTACGACAGAGGTCCGTTAGGGTTTGTGGTACTAGGGTTTTGTCCGTCGCACCGTCGCGTTGGCTGATGTATTCCTCGATAAGCAATCTTGCTGTTCGAGTAGCCTTGCGACTGTCGTGTCTCTGATCCCTTCGGGGGCTGGACAAGACGTCTTCAAGCAATCCTCCTCGGCAGTTTGACCGTCGGAAGAGCAAGCGTTAGGAATTTTGCCATGACGCTTTTTACTTGAGGTTAGGCTCATTTTGGAGAGCCCCGATAAGTTATAACCACTCCTCGCTGGTGTGGGATGATCTCCGATAGTCTTTCAGGTTTTATATGAGTTGTCGTCAAGACCCTGAAGCTAGGAATATTGTCTTTGCTTCGTTTGTTTTGGCGTGTCCGAATCCTGTTGGAGGAAGGATGCTGTAGTGACATCTCGTCTGCTGTATCGAGACGAACGTCGAGGTGGTGACCACTCCGCGCTAGCGTGGGATGATCTCCGGTGGTCTTTCAGGTTTTATATGGGTTGCCGTCAAGACCCTGAAGCTAGGAATATTGTCTTTGCTTCGTTTGCTGACATTGCGTCTGCTGTATCGAGACGAATGTCGTGGTTGTCTCTAGGTTGTTGGTGAACCGTCGAGGTTTGGAACTAGGGATTTTGCCGTGGCTCCGTTTGGTGATGTTGCGTCTGAGTCCTGCTGGAATGAGGAGGAACGCTGTTGTGGGTGTCCAGGCTGTAGATGTGGCCGTCGAGACTTAGAACTAGATACTTTGCCATGGCTCCGTTGTTGGTGTCGCGTCTACATCTTGTTGGAGGAAGAACGCTGGGTTGACATCGCGTCTACTGTATCGAGGCGAACGTCGAGGTGGTGACCACCCTGCGCTGGTGTAGGATGATCTCCGATAGTCTTTCAGGTTTTATATGAGTTACCGTCAAGACCCTGAAGCTAGGAATTTAGCATTTGCTTCATTTGCTTTGGCGTGTCCGAATCCTGTTGGAGGAAGGACACTGTAGTGACATCTCGTCTGTTGTATCGAGACGAACGTCGAGATAGTGACCACTCCGCGCTAGCGTGGGATGATCTCTGATAGTCTTTAAGGTTTTATATGAGTTGCCGTCAAGACCCTGAAGCTAGGAATTTGGCATTCGCTTCATTTGCTGGCATTGCGTCTGCTGTATCGAGACAAATGTCGCGGTTGTCTCTAGCTTGTTGGTGAACCGTCGAGGTTTGGAACTAGGGATTTTGCCGTGGCTCCGTTTGGTGATGTTGCGTCTGCTGTAACGAGACGAATGTCGAGATGATCTCTAGGTTGCCTGTGAACCATCGAGATTTGGAACTAGGGACTAAGCCGTGGCTCCGTTTGGTGATGTTGCGTCTGAGTCCTGCTGGAATAAGGAGGAACGCTGTTGTGGGTCTCCAGACTGTAGATGTGGCCGTCGAGACTTGGAACTAGGTACTTTGCCATGGCTCCGTTGTTTTGACCGTGAGGTCTTTCGTTGACGTTGCATCTGCATCCTGCTGGACTGCGAAGGAACGCCGTTGTTGACATTGCGTCTGGTGTAATGAAACGAATGCTGAGGTGGAATTGGGATTTTGCCATCACTCCACCTTGCTGACGTTGCGTCTGCTATAACGAGACGAATGTCGGGGTGGTCTCTAGGTTGTCTGGGAACCATCGAGATTTGGAGTAGAGACTTTTCCGTAGCTCCAGGGTTGATTACAGCGTTTGAATCCTGCTCGTATGGGGAGGAATGATGTTGATGATCTCTAGACTATCCCTGAACCGTCGAGATTTGGCTTCGTTTTCTGATGGAGCCTGAGGAGGGAAGGTGTGATTCTTTCTTTGTTTGCGCCTCTGGATTGTATACATGGATTAATGTGATACCACCTGTAGGACATAAATTTCATTTTTCTTTATTTCTTTCCGCGATGCTCTATCATTTCAGCTTTTATATCGCGAAGATCGCGATTGCCCAATCATTTCAGCTATTTTTCGTGGCGCCCAATCATTTCGGCTATTTATTTTATTTTTACTCGCTGTTTTTTATTGCGAGTTGCCCAATCATTTCGGCTATTTTGCATGCATACATTTTTACTTGCTGATTTTGTTGCAAGTTGCCCAATCATTTCGACTATTTCGTATGCATGTGTGGCTCGCTAGCTTCTTGCTGCAAGCTTGGAATTAGACACCGATTTCGGCATCAGCACCGCTACAACTGGGATATTGCCAGGAGCGAATCATCATTTGCCCCCGTCGATGTCGAACAAAGGTGGCTTAGCGAACAGGGTTAAGATCCTGTCGACTAAGGCTTATGACTTTATGAGCCGTAAGGGTCTCATAACGGTATTTCTCCCTGCGAGTCGTGAGGATCTCGTAGGTGCGTTTTCTCCTTAGGAGTCGTGTGGACTCCTAAGTGTATGATCTCTTATAAGTCGTAAGGATCTTACAAGAATGCTTTCTCCTTATAAGTCGAGAGGACTTACGAGGGTGGTTCACCATGTAGACATATCTCTAGTCACGGATGGGACTTTGTTAGGGAAATGTTTATTCGCGCCCGTGGATTGTATACAAGGGCCAGCATTGAGCCGCTTGTAGGGCAGTATTGGAGGTTGTGGTGGCCGCTTAAGAACAGGTTCAGATCCCTGTAGCTTAAGACTTTTGAATTTTATGAGCCGTGAGGGTCCCATAAGAGGGTTCTCCTTACGAGTCGTGAAGATCTCGCAAGTGTAATTTCTCCTTAGGAGTCGTGGGGACCCCTAAGTATGTTGCTCCCTTGTGAGTCGTAAGGATCTCACGCAGGTGATTTCTCCTCATAAGGTCGAGAGGACCTTGCAAGTGTCTTTTAACGAGATTGCGCCCTTTCGGGTTTTCACAAAACTCGCCGGTAGCCCTACTGTTTTTACTTACGGAGCCCTCTCGGGTTTTCATCCGTATCCTTTTTGCTTGTGGACATACCGTTTTTTTTACCACATCAGCCTGAGGATGCCGCGGGTTGGTAGTAGTTTAACGACATTTCGGTCATGTTAACGTACGATTACGCAGCTAGATTTTGCCGCAAATCTTCGCATGTTTTATGTCGGAGGTGGATTCCTTGAACAGAAGGCTGAGGGCGATTTCTTCGTCAGAGTCGCTTCCAAAGGTGATAACTTGCGATCCCTTAGTGTCAGATACGTGACAGTTGCCAGCAGCTCTTTCGCGCTCATCTGTCGCGCTTTTCTGTTCTTCCCGACGAGCCTTGCGCTTCACTCGTTGAACGTGTCGTCGATGGGCAACATATCCCTGCCACCAGTTTTTAAAGGCTATGCACTTCTCGGTAGGGTGTGCAATCCTCTGATGGTATAGACAGAAGTTAGGATGTATTTCCGCTTCATCAAGACGTATATTGCCAGGGGAATTTCCTTTGAAAGAGGGCAACTTCATTCCTATTGCCACGGCCCTAGCGAATCGTTTCCTTACTTTAAGCTTGCTTTTGCTGGCGATAGAGATGCTTTGCTCCAGTTGGGGTGTCTCGACCTTTTCCTCCAGTCGTCGGCATTTGGCTTTTTCGAACATAGCCAGTTCACGCTCTCGATTAGCTTTGCTTTTCTGACGGGCTTCGTTTAGTAGCAAGTCGATCATCTCGTTAGACGGTTCCAGGGGTTTTGGCTTCGATCCTGCCCCCAGCTCTTTTATGCTGTCTTCTATCGCCGAGTGCGTTTCTTCATTAGTTAATGCCGAATGAGAGATCATGTGGCAACTTGCCACATAGTTCTCAGATTCTTTTGATGAGTCATCCCTGTCGTTATTGTCGTTATCTCCGTTCTCAAGGATATTGTTGAGAAATTCTTGGAGTGTGACCGGGGTCCGCATCTTCTGGTTATATTCTTTCAGAGCGTCAATCTGTTTTTGCAGGTCCGTGCGCTTGTTATCAAGCTTCACGGGTTTTTGGGTCTTCTTCTTCTTCTTCGAAGACTTTGACGGCTGGGTGCGAGCGTTTTGACTATCACCACCAATTTTTGTAGTTGGGTACGGTTTCAGCATTCCCTCGACGATCTCGGGTTCCAGTGGATTTTTCCACCTGATTGCCGGGCACGTTTGGAGATCCTTCAGCATTCTTTTCGTCTTTGCCGAAAGAACAACTTCCCATGGGGCTTCCCTTATGAATGAGCACGATGCCCCCGGCACGTCCACTTTTTTAGGGGCGTAAGGTTGTGGCGGGCTCACCTTCCAATTTTTGGATAATGCGAACTTGCCTTGTTGGTATTGGTCTTAAATCCAGCCTTTGAAGACGAAGCAATTTTCGATTGGATGGCTTACTGCTTGGTGGTAAGGGCAGTAATTAGGATTGTTGACATCGTCTGGCTGCAACGGACGTTTTTGATCCGGCAAATTTATAAGCCTGTTGCGCACTGCCAGCTCGAACAGTCTCCTCGTTTTATCCTGAGGAAACGAGTAAGGACGTCCCAGTCTTTTCTCGAGGGATGGGCGTGGACGCACGTTGTTTTGGCGAACAACCGGCTTTAAGTTACTCGGCTGTTGTTGAGTAGTGGCAACGAAAGTTGCTTTTCCTTTCCCCTTTTCATTCCAAGGATCCGTCTTTGAAGGAGATGGTCTATGACCCATCTGGTCCATTTGGGCCAACTTGTCAATCAAGGCCTGGAACGTGGTCGGCTTGAAGAACATCATGAATTGGGAAATAGTTGCTTGAGGGTCAAGAGTACCAACGAACATGCCTACCGCAGGCGCTTCTTCGATGCGCTGCTCGCATTTCAACCACAAATTTCGCCATCGTAATGCATATTGGACCCATGTTTCTTTAGGCTTCACCCTGGCATTGATCAATGCCGTTATTGGGGTGCGTTCACTAGCACTCGCGAAACGCTGGGTGAATAGTAGCTCCATCTCTGCAAAAGTTTTGACGGAATCGTTGGGAAGCTCTGAATACCTTTCGAAGGCCGTTTCCGCCAAGCTGCCGACGAACTGACGAAGAAAAAGTTTATCATCGCCTCCGGTGTTGCCGCAAAGAGCCCTAAACTGAGCGACATGTTGATGGGAATTGCCTGTCCCCTTGTACAAATGGAATTTGGGGATTGTATATCCCGGCGGGTAACTTATTTGATCATACCAGCCTGGATATGGTCGCCCAGTTTTAACAACTTAGCCGGCCGCTTCATTCGCCTGGTGAGCTCGTAGTTGCTAAGCAATGTAGTCATCCAGAGCGGCCTTGGAAATGGTTTCCTCTTTGGCTGCTGAAAGAGCTGGAGGAGGGTTCGATGTCTCTCCTCTGTCGTCTTCAATAATAATCGGAGGGTCTTCAGCTGAAGGTTCTGGTTGTAACATCATCCCGACCATGGCTTGGAACAAGAGAGCCATTCGTTTTATATTGGCTGCCTGTTCTGCAGCCTCTTTTTCTTTCCTCTCGAGCATTCTTCGGAGGAACTCGGTGTCAGTTTCTTGTTCCCGACGCTGCTCCGAGGATTCTGGAGTTTCTTTCGGCCTAGTGAGTGCGGCCATTGCAGTCAGCATCTCCTGAAGTTTCTGCTGTTGTTGTTCCTGAGCCCTTGTTATTGATCGGGTGAGCGGTCGATGACCCGTGAAAGCACGACTTTTCTCTTTTCCGGAAGCCATATAAACGGTATGCACCATTATGCTCCCAGACTTGGGGCGTTTGGGCTCAGCGTCTTTGTGGTCTGCCGTAGTCACAGGGGCTTTCTCTGGCCTCCTTCTCTTTTTAGCAGTTGAGGTTGAGGGAGCCGTTGCAGTGGACACCCAGACGGATGACATTTTCTGTGGTACCTCAAGATGGCTCTTTTCTTGTTGAATTTTCACTTTTTCTGCCGGCGAGGGTGATCAATTACTGAGTCCTGAACCTGTCGCCAGACTTTGTGAATTTTGGAGGACAGCCGCTGAGGGGACCGCTCCGGCTTCGTTTCTGTAACATTCTCCACGGGTGGAGATCTTTTCAGTACGGCGGTGGGTGAATTCCTACACACCCTGTTAAACAGCTCGAAGCTGTTCCCAGTTGGAACAGCAGCGTTGACTTCCACCGTTGGGGCTGGTGGAGTTAGCCCAGAGGGGGAGTTGCCCCCAGCCTTTCTTACTCGGCGCCAGTGGCGACGTCGAGCGTGTCGAGCCGTTGGGATTGTTTCAGCTTTAGGGGTGACTTCCTCATGCCCCCTGTGTTGGTCAGAAGTTGCTGGTATTAGCCTCTTAAAGACCGACGTCCGTTGAGTGGGGACGGCCAACCTATCAAAAGCAAACTTTCGCTCAGGAGGAGAAGTTTTGATGACTTCGTTCGGGGCGAAAGCTGGAACAGTCGGTCTTGCAAAGACATACTCCTTGGCAAGAGAAGTCGCTTTAACGACTTCGGGAACAGGGATGGCTATCCTCTTCGGAATAACCCTTTCTGGAATTACAGGTTTCTTCATGGGCCAACATGAACCTTGACCCAATCTGGCGAAGACCGAGGCATTTGGTGTGGGCGACCCGTTGAGAGGGGCCGCAGCAGTTGCAAGCCGATCAAAGACCGACTTATTCGGAGCCTCTTGTAATGGTGTAGGAGTGCTGAAACTCATTGGCGGGATCATAATCCCGAAGAATAGTCCAGTGGTGGCTTGAGTCACCTGGTCCACCAGCATTGTGAAAAGGGAGGCCGCTTGGGGCCCGTAAGTTACACCTCCAGATGAGGTGGAACGGAAGTTGCAGTAGCAGATGGAACACTTCGTGCAAGTAGACGCCATTGATCTTTCGTTTTCTGCACGGAACAAGACACCAAATCGTAGTACCTCGAAACCAAGGGCAACCATATCAAACCGCGATTCGTTCGTGAACACGACACACGAAGTGTGGAGTGGAAAGAGGAAGAGGTCCCACCGGGCGTGCCAGAATCTGTTCCCCGCCGAAAGACGCGACGAAGACGCGGCGAACGTCTTGCCTGAATTTCGGGGCAGATGCTAATTGGTGCTATCCGTCCACCTCTCCGAAGATACCAAGTTGATTTATGACACCATATATCGAAGGTTTAAACGGATGCGGCCGATGTAGCAGATTTCGTCAAATTCCCCCTCGTTTGAGGGGGTTTTGATTGTGGAGACGCTCTTCCCTGCAGGCGCAAGCCCCTGCAGTTAATTACGCTACCGCATCGCGGTAATAACTTTCTCCTTCTCCAGATGGTCACTTCGTGTCGTGGGTGTTTTTTTTGTTTTTGGTTGCCCGTGGATTGTATACGGAGACTAATTTATGTTGTCGCCCGTAGGGCGTGGATTAGTCCAAATCCGTATTTTCTTAGATTTGGGTTTTGGGGGTTGGGTTTAAGGATACGTTAGCCTCATTTGAGACTAAGATCAACTTAAACGTTTGTTAAGGATACGTTAGTCTAATTTTAGACTAAGATCAACTTAACATGATCATTTAGATCCAACAAGAGAGCATTTGGGGTCAATTGTTTAGTTTAGAGACATTGCGGTCGATTACCAGTTTAAGTACATGGTGGTCCGAGGTTAAGGATATCATAGTCCGTGGGTTTAAAGGGACCCCACAGTCCGAGGTTAAGGACATCGTAGTCCGTGGGTTTAAGGACCCCATAGTCCAAGGTTAAGGACATCGTAGTCCGTGAGTTTAAGGACTCCATAGTCCAGGTTAAGGACATCGTAGTCCGGAAGTTTAAGGATCCCACAGTCCCAGGTTAAGGACATCGTAGTTCGTGGGTTTAAGGACCCCACAGTCCAAGGTTAAGGACATCGTAGTCCGTGAGTTTAAGGACCCCACAGTCCAGGTTAAGGACATCGTAGTCCGGGAGTTTAAGGACCCCACAGTCCAGGTTAAGGACATCGTAGTCCGAGAGTTTAAGGACCCCACGTCATAGTTTATGAAATGTATGGTTGTCGGGACCCGTCACCTCTCTGAAGACGTTGAAGGATTACAACGACAAATATCAGAGGAGTAAAGAGATGTACCCTCAAACCAGTGTGATTTGGTTGAAAGATCTGTAGTCCAATTTGGGACTAAGATCTGTTAAATATTCATGAGCAGGCGGGCTCAGTTAACATAAGTTGAGGACTTATGGCCAATATTGGGCTAAGTCTAATAAATGTTTAACATTTTTATTCTGGCTATTGAGCCTTTATTTGGGCTTGGCCCTTTTAATAATGCTGAGCAGTAGATCTTGACATTTTTTTTTTGTCTTGTATTGAATGCAGAGCATTCATCAGAACAATTTATGTTCTGTCAGCGCAACACGTGGCGCACCAGGCGCTTTGTGCCAGTTAAAGAGCGCAGTGCGCTTCTGTCAAGTAGCGCACACGAGAAGGACACGTGTCGCGCCTGGCGCTAAGCGCCAGGTGGTGAGCGCATTACGCCAGTTTATGAGCGCTAAACGCTAGTCCATGAGCGCATTGCGCCATCAGTTTAATGGCACACACGTGAGTGACACGTGGCCCGCTTGGCGCAGAGCGCCAGCCCATGAGCGCAGTGCACTATTTCAGAAGCGCAAAGCGCAAGTTGCATACGTGATTCACACATGGCGCATTTTGGCGCAGAACGCCGGTCCAGAGAGCGCAGAAGCGCAGTTCAAGAGTGCAAGGCACATTTCAATAGCGCAAAGCGTATTTGGTCAATTTTTATGATCTGTGAACAAATTTATGTTCTTTTAAAAGAGACTTTGTCTCAAGATTCAAGAACAACAGTTCTTATTTTTGAAAGGGCTTTGCCTTTATAGATCAATGATCTGTATGAAGAATATGTTCTTCTTTTATTATGTGATAAGATCTTTTGATCTTTTTTATGAAAGACTTTGGTCTTTGTAGATCTATGATCTTTTAAGAAAATAATTTTTCTTTTTGAGAGATGATTTCATCTCTATGTTCATCATTCATGATCTTTACCTTGAAGAAAAATCTTCTTTCAAGAGCTTCCTTTCTTTCTTTTTGAGTTTCTCAAAATTTATAGGGGGGTTCCTCTCTTTTTAGACTTGAAATCTTAGGGCCTTTATATAGGGCAAGTTGATTTGTTAAATCAGTTAAAGAGATCTTTCTCTGATTGATTTGGGGATGTTTCCCACCGTTGGATCTTTGATCGTAGGACTTCTGTTTTACAGAAGGCAATCTTCTTGTTTTTAACAAGATTGAGAAATCTTTCCATAACAGAATTTTAATTCTGATTAATTAATGATTTATCAGTATTATTAGATCTTTTGATCTAACGGTGGAGAATTTTATAATTCCAGCGTGGCACACCCGTGCTTTGCACGTGGTGCACTGCTCAGAGCGCAGCGCACTTTGCGCTAGCGCACCTACGTTTGACACGTGGTGCACTGCTCAGAGCGCGGTGCAGCCTGCGCTAGCGCACATGTGTTTGACACGTGGCGCGCAGCGCGCCTAGCGCTAGCGCACACATGGTGCACTGTCTAGGGCGCAACGCACCTGGCGCTAGCGCATCCGTGTTTGACACATGGCGCGCAGCGCGTCTAGCGCTGGATCTGAAGCGTTACTTCAATTTTTGAATTTTGAATTTCAAAACAAAGTTTTGCTCTCATTAGGGGAAACAAACATCCTGAATCCAACATCCACGATCCATGTGCGTCTGAAGTCACATATGCCGCTAGAATTGAACCATCACTGCCCTCATCTGAATCCTCCACCGCAACTGCAGTACCAGAAGGCATCTTCTTGCCTTTCACCTTGCGCATCGGACAATCCTTTTTCAAATGCCCGCTCTCCTTGCAAATAAAGCACTTGTCATTCTCACGATTTCTCGATTTTCCCTTGGAGCCTCCCATCTGAATGGTATCTAACAGACAACGCGTCACCGTGTCTACTCTTGTCACCTACCACATTCTCTCTCAACACCTCACTATGCAGACCTGCTTTGACAACTTCTAAAGAAAGCTTATCCCGGCCATACACCAACGACTTGACGAACTGCCCGTATTCTAAGGTCAACGAACAAAGTAGGATCATCGCCTAATCCTCATCCTCTATCTTCACCTCCACGTTCCGTAAATCCATCACAATCTGGTTGAGTTCGTCTAGATGATTTTTGACGGGTGACCCCTCTTTCATCTTTAACGTGTACAATCATTGCTTGAGATAGAGACGGTTTGTAAGAGATTTCTTCATATATAGAGACTCCAACTTGCTCCATAACCCCGCTGCCGTTGTCTTTTACGCAACCTCGCATAGAATCTCGTCAACTAACTGAAACTGTATCGAACTGAAAGCTTTATTCTTCATCTCTTCTTTCTTATCATCCGTAGTCGTCTTCGGAATACTGTCTTATGCAAAGACGATCTTGTGAACCCTCTGTTGTTTGAGAATAGCCGTCATCTTCAACCTCCAAATGCTAAAATTGTTCCGCCCATCAAACTTGACCATCTTGTAATGCGTAGATTTTATCTCCTTAAATAATCCGAAAAAGCCGAATCTGCTGCTCTGATGTCACTTGTTGTGAATTTTCCATATCCATAATCCTCCAAGGAGTCACAAAACACACCAAGAGTCGCAGCGGAAAAATAATTTATCAGGATCGCGTGCAAACAAACTACTTTAAAAAGACTAACCGGACAATCTACCAAAACAATACAAATTATCATAAACACACCAAATAACAAACAAAATTTACCCGACGACGATAGCTTCCACTATTAAGAAAGTATTACACGAGAACGCCCTCTTGATCACCGTCCAAATACAAAGAATTCTCTCTCTGTGCAAAACACTATTTCTCTCACCTCACGGCTGATTGCTACCGCCACAAAATAAATCCTCAAGGCTGCTGTTTGATCTCAATTCATGGCCGCAGGAACCATGTGAAGGCTCGGGTCATCCTTAATATATAAGCACTATATTAACTAATATATTATAAACTAATATATTTAGAAATATCCTTGATTAGAGATAAACTTGGATTTCAAACTTAAGGATAATGTTGATTAATTTAAATCCTACCACGTGCACTACATGTATTCACTCTTGGGCTTTTGGGCTCTTAATCTCGGGCTCCAAATTTGCAATCAATTTCAACAATTCTAACCCTCATGCAAAAACTAAACATCTTAAATTTCTATCTTTACAACCGCACAGATGTGTGCCATAATCCAATCGACGCTTTCAGAATCAGCACATGAATACAGGTGCAAAGTTCCACAAAAGACATGATTCTTGTCGTGCTATTTCTTCTACCCTCATGTTTTACAGCAAAACACCCTTAGATCTTCCTATAATCCGAACCCCGCCGCATAATTAAAAAATCCGAATTCATCTCATCATTACAAATGGACAACTAAGAAAAGGTCCAAAGCGGTATGACTCATCGTGGCGCCCCACACGTGCTCTCGACCTTTAACAAGGGCCGATGCCACCAAGGTTTCGTATCATAATCCCCATTTTTAGCAATTTTAATCAAAGTTTGGTTACACTAATCCATCATGACAACTGAGGGGACAACACACTAGGAACATTGGGAATCAAAAGAGAATAGCACATTCTATAATAATATAGCAGCAAAAGCACAAGGTTGCCCACCCCTTGCCCCTTCTCATCACTACGTTCTCCTCTTCTTGTGCTCTGTGTTGTCTATACCTCTCTAAATATAACCACCACCAAATTTTTGTAGAGTTCTATATTTGAAAAGAACACAAGCGCGCGCGCACACACAGAGGGAGAGAGGAAGAGTGAGTAGAATGAGTAGAATGGAGAAGGGGTTTTTGTTGGGGAGGAAAAAGAGAGGCTGTTCAGTGACACTAGAGGAAGTAAGAGAGGAGGAGATGGTTCAAGTCCCTACAATTCCTCCACCACAAACACCAAACGAACCAATGGAGTTCCTCTCGAGATCGTGGAGCGTGTCGGCCTCGGAGATATCGAAAGCTCTGCTTGCTGGTAACAAGAGGAACTTTGTTGTTGAACGGCTCCCGGAAATGATCTTTCCAGAGAAATTAGGGGCTGCCGCTTCGTCTCAGCCGCAATGCGCGCGCGTAAGTATCTCTGACCACATTTCGAAAAGATTTCTTCACTGACAGTAAGAAGTTGCTTAGGCCGATGATGTTTTGCAGCACCATACAATGACGGGGAAATGGTTTGGACACAAGGAGCAGAACACGAACAGATCGACGAAGAACAAAGAGAAGGCGCGAGCAGAGAAGGCTCGCATCCATGCTGCAATGTCAGTTGCAGGAGTAGCAGCGGCAGTAGCTGCAGTGGCAGCGAGCGTGAGCTCGGACAAAGAATGCTCGAAGATGAGCGCAGCACTTGCATCTGCCACCGAGCTCTTGGCCTCACACTGCATAGAGACCGCAGAGCATGCTGGAGGGAACCGCGAGCATGTTGCCTCTGTTGTAAAGTCTGCAGTAGATCTCAGAACCCCAGGGGATTTACTGACTCTCACTGCCGCAGCAGCAACAGGTGAGATCTAAATCGTAAACCCTGTTATATTATTTTTGAGACTAATTGCACAAAACACACCTGTAGTTTACCTAACCTCAAGTAATTTATTAGCTCAAACACCCCCTACAAATTTCGACCAAAACACTTAAAGTATGCTCTGAACAGTAGAAATAAGTTATTGAGAATGTTTCTGTTCGATCAGCATTGCGAGGAGCTGCAGCATTGAAACTGAGGATGCAAAGAGAGGCGAGAAATAATGCTACTGTAAGCCCCTATGATAAAGGGCAGAGCAACAGCCCGGACATTTGGTGCAAAGAAGGCGAGCTTCTCAAACGATCAAGCAAAGGTATGACTATTTATCGACTTACTGCTGCAGCACTCTCTAATCTCCATGTCCTAAAACTCAAATGAAGCATGTTTTTCCTACAGGGACTTTACAAAAGAAGAAAGTGTCAGTTTACATCAATAAGAAATTGCAGGTCATAGTTAAGATCAAAGGCGCACACATTGGAGGAGCACTATCAAAGAAGAAAAAGAGTGAGTTGCACTGCACTTATACATTAAAGATCCTAAACTTCCAAATTGTTGTCTTCGATGTTCTCTAAAAAATTATCGATCACTGGCAGGTGTTGTTTATGGAGTGAATGATGAATTCAATGCAGAAGAAAGACGTTGCTTCGCGCTTGAAACAGCTCAGGGACTTCTTGAATTTGAATGTGAGAGCAAAATGAACAAAGAGAAATGGGTGTATGGAGTACAAAACCTGCTTCAGCAAGTGAAAGCTGGCTCAGATACTGGTAGCATGGAATTTCTCAAGATCAACTGAAAACTTTTAGTGTAGATATTTTGCCGATTGGGAAGAGCTTGTATTAGAAATTGTGTGTGCATAATGAAGTGAGGATGTTTGCCATTTTTCTGCCAGAATCATAAAAGGACTTGAAGCATATAAAGGGAACAAGATTACGCTTGCGATTTTATAAAATTAGGGGAATACTAATTTAAATATAATGAGCAATGGGAAAGTTAATTGATGTGCAAAGGGAAAAACAATATGTGTCTCAATTCTAACCAATTGATATAGAATGTAATGTTCTATAGCCCACCTCATTCGAAGCGCAACCTCACCTCGAAGCTCAGAGTAGAAGTCGATTGCTTTCAACAGGCATCACTTCTCAAGGTTTTCAGACTTCTGCACAAAACTTTGTACGGTGTCCCTGTGAGATACTCTCAACCTGATCCACAAAAATTAGGAATCGGAAGAAGAAACAAGAAGTAACAAGCAACAAGCAAGACACATAATGGACATAATAACACACAAGAAACTATTGCTAAATTGAATCATCTGACACCGTTATAAACCTCTCCTAAAGCTTTTTAAGCCTGCAAATCAATATGAAAGCCAGGGGTCGTGCCTGACTACAAAAAGGTTGCCAGCATTGTTGGGATGAATGGGTGGAAACCTCCTAAAGCTTTTTAAGCCTGCAAATCAGTATGGAAGCCAGGGGTCGTGCCTGACTACAAAAAGATTGCCAGCATTGTTGGGGTGAATGGCTGGAAACTGATTAATCATGATGCCAAAAGTTCACTCGACGATAAATATGGTAATTTAAACTCTCCAAATTCAGCTTTGCAAACTGAATTGGGCAAAATTCAAAACATGTGCAAATCCACAAGCATAGCAGTGATCCTAATCCCAGATCTAAAGCTTCATGCAAGGTACACATATCTTTACAACCACACCGGGGGCGACGCCCTAATTCAAATTGTTGGATATAGTGTCCTCAAGGCAATTATTGTAATTGCAGGCACGCCTTTATGGTAATTGAGAGAGGACCTATACAAGTAGAACAATCTTACTTGAAATAATAGTATTCTATCCAATTTGTCTTTATCATTTATGCGTATACGTTTTACTTGTTATTACGCGTCGTTAATACATAATAATGAAGCCCTTAGAGTTTTTGCTTGACTACCAGCATTATGATGGCGATCATATACGTGAGAGCCGGGTAGTCTATAAGCAAATCCTTAAATGTCCCTGTTCTTAAGGAGTATCGAGACTGCACATCGATTCCGGAGTAAATTAGTGTATACGTTTCTAAACTCCGACGAGGGACGGTGGCCGTTCTCACAAGCCATTGGTATTGTGCCACCTAAAATAGTATACAGGTGCTCAAGTATACTGGACGGAGTCAAGGAGAACTTCTAGATAGTATTATACCTATTGTCAGATAGCAGTTCTCTAGTGGCATGAGTACAGATTAGTTCTTTGACCTGAGATCGTTATTTGTCTTATATGAGTTTCTACTATACTTAGATTACTGTCCTACCACGACTCAGAGGAGTCTTGCAAATAGGTTTTAGTTGGGTACAATCCCGAGTCATATGGAGGCGGTGAGCTATTGTCACGAATTCGACGCTCCTAGTATTAGGAGTCGATATCGCGCTGTGTTCGGTTGGCCATCACCTTAAATCCATAGCTACGGTGGATGAGATTTACTGATAGAAGTTCAATAGTTTCTCGATTGGTGACGAGCTTCACTCCGGCATGACTTATCGGGTTATTAGAGGTCTGACGTTATCCACCCCCTAAACCCGGTATGTGATACTGTTAGACGAAATGACCGAACTATATGGAGATTGTCACATTCAGGCTCGGTAAGATACGGACGGACTTGATTATCGACCTCCTTTTCGGCAGATACCTGGGTAGCGGTTATATACAGCTAGTGTCGCTGACGTGCTTATGGTTTTGGATTTATCCAGTAAATCACTACCAGCGTATTGTCGAGTCTTTAGAGTCTAACACATAGGGTTTTCCCGGTTCATGCGATATGATGTAGAGACCGTATATTGATACGTGCAGGGGTCCGATTAAACACATGTACTTGCTGCACGGACTTTAAACGGACGGTTGATAATACTAATCGGTTTAGGATTAAGCCGGATTATTAAATCAAGTATTGATTTGATAATATATATATATATATATATATATATATATATATATATATATTCTAGTATTATTGTTCACTATTCATTTTCTCTCTTAACTATTCGTATTTTTATACGGATACACGTATATATATTTCGATACGTATACCGGGTCGTATTATGTATTTATACGGAATACTTCTAAAACGAGGACACACCATTATTAATTTTATTTTTAGAAAATCAATTGGAAATGAGGTAAAAGGTGATGTGGATTTGGGTATGGTTGAGGGAACGTAGAGGGGGATGTGCTTCATTTGTTTATGGAAAAACGGTTGTGATATTTTATTTGATAATCGAAAAATGTAAGGAAGCCATTCTTTCATTCTTTTAAAACTTAGCTCATTTTACATGGCTAGCTCTTCATTCTCTTTCTCCTCCTTCCTCATTGCTCTCTTGAGCTTAGTTTTAGATAGAAAATGACAGTGGAAAATTCCTACATTCCCACACTCCATGTCTTGCAAACTTAGAGCGTTGGTTCCATCATTAGATGAAACTGGAGCTTGGATCGGTTTCTCTCGGGTTGATCATTTTCGGTAAGGGCGGTCACCAAGCTTGTTCCCGACGGCCTATGAGAATCTTGGAGGGATCTTCCACTATTGGGTGGACATGCATCAAAAGTTGTATGTTCACAACTTGTAGTTTAGCTTTCTTGTTTTTGCTAGTTTTAGTGTATGAATGAATTCTTGGGTTTTGGTGACTTGTGCTTGTTTTAAAATTATTAAAATCTCTACCGCATTAGCCGCGGTTATAGCGGCGCGAGCACAAGGCACCCAAAATGGTATCAAAGCCAACCATACACCAAAACTTGCTTGAATGACCGATTCGTCGCAAACTCCATTTTTCAAAACTGTTTTTTTTCTGGACAGCCAAACCAGCAACTAAACTTGTGTTTTCATGCGTGTTTTCGATCCCCGGAGTTCTCGTTTGGGAATGGAGACTCCGTAGGGGTTCGATGGTGATCCGGGGAGCCTCAGGGAGCCATTTTTTCAAAGTTATATCAAGTTTTGTCGCTGTTTTTCGAAGGTTAAAAACTGTTTTTGGTGGCTGTCCCAAAATAGCGCTTATCGGTCCAAAAATCCGTTGTTTTGCGATATATCCGAACCCCGCGAGGTCTTGGTTCGAACCAAGACCCGTGATAGGGACGTGGGTATCTTGGGGAGTTCCCGGAGGGTTTGGGGTAGACAAAATGATGGATTTTCGGACGTCGGAATGCACTTGATTTCGTCGTTTGGAATTTCGAGTATGAGTTTCGCTTGTGATGAATTATATGGTCATGGTTTCCGTTTTTGGGTATATGTGTTGTTAAACGCCGTCTAATTGCTATATGTTCCATTAGACGGGGTTGCATATATTGTGATGTTGCTTGTTGTTGTATATATATTTCTGTGATGGTTTAGCCGGATTGTCGTGACGAATAGCCCCACGTGTGATTACTTCTACAGTTTTGTTTTATAATGTTGTGTTCATTTGATCGGGACGAGCTCCTACTTGTGGCCGCCGTTTCCGTATTATGTATATTTTTTAATTGGGATCGATCAGGATGCGGTCGATGTCACCGTTGTATATATTTCATTTATATACTAGGATTAACCCAGGAGAAGTACTCGAGTAGCGAGATTCTAGAGTGCGGTAGGTGGCCATCTCATAGTGTTTGAGACTGGGACACCTCGCTCTAGAATTGGCGTGTTGCTCGCCGCACTTGTAGGGGTTATAGGATCGACCCGCGGAGAAGTGCCCAATTTACCGGATTTTAGAAAGTGACGGATGACCAACTCATGGTGTTGAGAACGGGTTATCCAGTTCCTAGAATTGGTAGGTGGCTTGCCGCACTCATAGGGGTTTAGGATCGATGTTGTACGATCTATCCACACGACCGGGAAATGTCACGTTTTATTTGCGGTTCAAATGAAACGTGCGACTCCTACTTTATCCACTATTCCATATTGTTTGTTACATGCCTGTGATTATATATATATATATATATATATATATATATATATATATATATATAAAATATTAGATACTTCTATATATTTTGCATCCGCGCTAGTCCTGCCCACGTCCTACCATAAGTTAAATAACCTTACGGTGAAGGCCCGGGATTCCGTGACGAATGTGGACGGAATATAAAAGCATGTTATTTTGGTTGTTTCTGATATGGTTTAGAAACTTGTAATGATGGGACCGTGTTATATGTTTAATGGAAGGAAAATAAACCTTAGATGATGTCAGAACTAATTTTTAAAACTACTTGGTTTTCTTCAAAACTATAGTCATATTCTTTTGATTTGCATAGAGATATTAGGTTAGGAATATGATACACCTCATTCTATAAGGAAAGAGCCTTGATCCCTTTACGGGAAGTTCATCCTTAAGCAAAAATTTATGTTACTAGTTTTAAAAGCGGAGCATAAACCACTCTATTTCAAAGTCACTCGAGTTCCTTCAACGATATCAAGATCAATACGTTAAAGGTTTTTCGCCAAAAACCAGCCGTAGCCCTCCGCCATTTCAGATTAATAGTACTTAGTATTCGTGCTACGTTTGTTGACTTTGTTAAGACGTAGTGTGCGGTAGCTAAGTGGTGCTTTTCTGTGCATGGTGAAATGATTAACTAGGACTTTCGTACGACTTTGTTGACCTTATTAAAGGTCGTACGGGTGGGTTTAGGGTAATCAAGATAATGACGGGTTGAACTTGATTAGCGGCTTATGATTTGCTAACCTTGTTAAGTTAATAAGCCGTTTGAGACAAAGACCATATCAAGAGTTTCAAATATAAGGGAAACTTGACAAGTTTGCACATAGCCTCTGGAGTGTGGTAATTTTGGCCGGCTTCCGCCATGATTATCACACGATAATAGTTGGGTCCCGATTCCCACTTATGAGTAAGTATTATTTTTCGGGAGATTTTCACTTCACAATTAGCTAAACGATTAGATATCTAGAAAGTATTAACAATATTACACCTCTGCGGAAACGAGGTTATTTAATTGGGTTCGTGCGAAAGCACGGGGGACCTCTCTCGGAGTACCAACAATGGCCTGGCTGAACGGTTAGCAAACTTGTAAGGTGTAAATGATCCTAACTAGTTCTCTTTTTAGGATTTGAAGGAGAATTCGAGAATATAATGGGAGGCATCCTGATTAGATAAAATGATTAACCAATTTAATCTTGATAGAGTGCACGCTGAGTGTTTCTTTTCTCTCTGATTTGCGACCATAACTTACCTTAAACAAAAACTCATTAACCAAATTAACCAAACCTTTTTACACACTTTGGGATTGGATTGTGATGATTCACGACAAAGTCACATATATCCCTGCTACTCCTATTTTCCCTTTTCTTTTCTCCAACACTCTGTATCACTACAATGGTCTATATTGCTTGGAAAGGATATCGTATAGGTACATATGAACTCAAAGAAATTACTTCAGTCGAGAATGGCCACTAGTTCGGGAGAAATTGAATTGTATTATTCGGTTCTCTTCCTTTTACCTTCTCTCAGGTTGTGAGCGTTCCTTATATTAGGAAAGTACATCTATTATGCTTATTAAATAGTCTTCTTCCAAACCTTAAGCTGAGGCCGAACAGTAAAGAAAGAAAAAAACTAATTAGCCAAAGTGTGGTGTACAGAAAATAAAATATAGAGACATATAAAGGAGTTGAAGTGAGGGCAAAGGAAATTGCGACTACTGTCATAAATCTGGATAGCAAAAGAGGCATTACTAGGAATACCCGGCCACCCCTTGAAACATTTATGTTTCAGTTTTTTGTGTACTTATAATTGAAAACCGTTTTCCCAATTAATTCTGACTTCAGGGTATGTATATACCAGATTAGAGTCACACATATGTATGAAGTTACAAATACTGAATAGGAGTAGAATATTGGGAAATAGGCGATTTAATCTACAATATCGGAATTCGTAGCAAATTGTGATATTAGATTAAATCGCATGGTTTTGCCTAACTGCAAATATTTGGTTTCGAATAACCGTTGTTATGCACCAATTTTTAAAATTGAATATCTGTATTTTTATTTTATAAAGAGATAAATTTTGAAAATTGTGTTTTAAACATTTGCCTTTATCAGTTGAGGATAAGGTAAGGTGCATTGAATAACGAAATGCACGTTCTTAACCAAAATATAGTTTTTCAATTTACAACACACGGAGTTTGAGTTAGTATACTCTTGGGACTTATACATGGTAATGTATGCTATCCGGTGTCCTTTAGGACAAGGGGTTGGTAATCTTACTTCATTCAGTTTACCTATGAATTCTCTGGTTTTAGACACGCATTCGTTGAAATGCAAGGTCCAAAAATTTTGAAAAGTTTATAAATATAGGAATAAAGTAGAGAACTATAGGTTGGAAGTATCAGGATTCTTTGAACTAATCGAAGATGTAGATATTTATGTTAGGTATTCCATCGTAGTAATATTGAGAACTTGATTCTTTCTCAGGTTGCTCATCCACGGATGCGCTCCATGATTGAGTATTGTTGTATGGACATTTTCCATTTGTGATATGCACTGAAAACAGCTGCATAACATTTGAATCTGAATCCATCTAAATTAGTGTCTTTGATTATATATGGACTTAGAATGGTTGCATATCTTGAGCTTGTTAAGATATCGAGTCATCCGTTTTCTGTTTAGAATCAGAATCCGGACAAACTCAATGCGCGTTTCGGTAATGACAGTTTGTGGTTTATCCCAAGTATTTGCTAGGGTTTTTGCTTCTACCATTTTCAAAATCAATAGTCACATTGTTCTTAACTCGCCATCTTCTACCTGATATATTAAAAGGAATTTTTTTGCAAAAGAATCTAGTGGAAGTGCGCGTGCATATGACTCTGCCAGAGTGTTAATGTAGTCAATGGAAGCAGCGGAAAATGTGCAAGTTGTTTATGTCTATTCGTAGACTAAAGCATCCATAGCCGAGACAGATCATTTGTTTTGATGTGAGAGTCAAGGTAATTAACTTCATCAAAACAACAGATGAACCTAGTAAGAAGGGTGTAGGGAGTACTGTCCTGAGATTTGGATGACATACTCCTAATAAGAAGTAATATTCATATACTACAATCGGTCAAACTTTAGTTGTTGCATATGTTTCTCCACATAGGATCTGAATAATATATCAGGAATTCTAGTGACTAGATCTATGGATTTAGATCAAGATTTGGGAAGTGTCCCAATCCGGGTACTTAAACTTCAATCTAAAAGTGTTTTAGAATGGACGACTCCTGGCGTGGTGGTGTACCCGCAGATGACGGAGCTACCCTCTTTAAAGAGATGTCTTATAGACTGATGAGGAGAAGGACTTACATGAAAGACATATCACTTACTTAGGTAATCAAGTCAATCATGTGATGTCATGTACCAAACCAGAAGTTGTTTTTATATTTGCTGAGATAGCAGGGATTCTGGTGACTAGATCTATATCGATAGATGTAGATTTAGGAAGTGTCCCAATTCGGGTAATTAGACACCATTCCAAAGTAGTTTAGAATGGATGGCTCCTGGCAAGGTAGTGTGCCCGCAGGTAATGGAATCACCCTCTCTAAAGAGATGTCTTTCAGATTGATGAGGAAAGAGAATTGCATGAATGGCATATCATTTACTTAGGCAATTGAGTCAATCATGTAATGTCTTGTACCACACCAGATATTACTTATGCGCTTGCTGTAGTAAACAGATATTAATCCTATGGAGAAACAAAGGGAAGCAATTAAAAACATAAAAGGATTGTTGGGGTCAAAAATTACACCCCGGTTGACCAAGTCAAAGTCAGTCAACCCTCATCAAGCGGGCCCAAGCCCAAGTCAAGACCAAGTATGGAAGGGGCCAGCTCCATGCTAAAATGGAGGCAATAAATTAGTTTAAATGCAATTTTTAAAAATAAATGTATGAAAATGGGCAAAAATCCAAAATTTTGTAAACCCCATAGCTTATGTGTAAAAACAAATAAGCACATGAGGCATGGCAAGGCATAAGTGCCATTTGGAAAAGCCCAGGGGGTTATATATAAAGTGTAGCTTATAAAGACAAACATGATGAGAAAATCAAGAACAACTTTCATTCTCTAAAAAAAATCTAGGGTTTGTGTCTCCATCTCCTTTCTCTCAAGTTCTCCCTTTTTCTTTTTATTTCCAATTAAATCAAGAGTATAACTCTTCTTTTTCCAAAAAGAAATAGTTTTTCACTATAAAACCCTCTAAGGAGGCTTCAGATCTCCCATCAAATCCCGAAAAAGGGAGATTTTTAATCCCACCTCCCTTTTCCCCCAAGATCAAGCTAAAGGAGAGGAGGAGGAAGAAGACCCGCCTCAAAAAATCACATTTTAGGAAGATCCGAGACTCCAAGGAGAAGAAATGGGTCTCCTTTGATCATCTTCAACGATCTTCGAGGAGTTCAACTCTAAGATCCAAATCCTCAAACGAGTTTAACTCCACATCCGGACCCTTTAGGAGTTTAACATCAAATCCAAGCCTTTTAGGAGTTTAACTCCAAATCCACGTCAAATTTCTTACATAGGAGTTTTAACTCCAAATCCAAATATTTTGGGAGTTTAACTCCAAATCTATACCTAATTCCTGTTTAAGAGTTCAACTCCAAAACCCCTCGGGAGTTCAACTCCCAGTTCAGGGGCTAAGCCCCTTTCTCCGCTAGTGTTTCCAACGGTCACGTGCCGTGCACGTGACCCGCGGGCGTCCGGCGCCCACGTGCCACTCACGCGTTCTTAAAACGCTCCCCATCCCTCTTTTCCTCTCATGCTCCACACTCAAAACACGTCCCCCGTTACAAAAAATTTCTAACGGGGCGCTGCCCCCACCCCGTAAGGGGCTGCTAGCCCCTCGACCTCCAACCCGCTATCCGAGTAGTGGGACACCCATAAACTCTGCGGGGACCCCGATACGTCTAAGTCCCTTTCAAAACACAACACACGCACACTGCACATTGAGTTCGTATGACCAGTTTTACTCATCAATCGGAGGTTCCTCCGCTCCAAAAGCGACGGGTAATTAACGGCAGTTTAGTCCGCGGCTGTCGGAGATTCGGATCCCCACAATCAATAAATCCCAGCCTACCCCAGACAAGAGGAATCTGTAATACGCCTGACAAACGACATGTATTTCTCATCTCAATGGGGTGACGAAAAACACCCTATAGACTCTGGCACGTCCGGTGGGACCTTTTCTCTTCTCCCATATCTCGGGTCAAGCGTTCATGCGAACTCATTTAACATATATATCGATGTACTGAAATAATGCTTTTTCGTACAGCAATCAACTTTCAACGACGATGTCTTCTAAAATGAATTCAGCTTCCGACGCAACCCCAATCCCGTACGTGGTCAAGATCAATACTTGCGTGATTCTCCCCGCAAGTCTCAGTCAGCAGTGGAAGGAACCGCCCCGCCAATTTGGTCCCGTCATCATCTACCCTGCCGGAAGCGCTCATCTGGCAGAAATCCCGGCAAACTAGGTGTCCAAGCCGGTCTCAAAGGGCAAGAGGCCGAATTTTGTGATTACTAAGGCACCGCAACCCAAACTTAAGACGGTGTCCGAACGTCTCTCTGGTGCTCCAACTGGGGGCAAGTCTGCCGGAACAAAGGGCATTATCAAACGTCGCAGACGAGCTCAGGAGACGACTCCAACAAGTGCACAATCAGACGTATTTCCAAAGCTATCCATCACTCGATCTACGGCGGCTTCCCGAAGAGCTGAAACCTGCCAAGTGCTCAAAACAGAAAGGTTGAGACAGAAATGACTCGGGTATCGAGCCAACAAGAGAGCCAGGACTCCGGCCAAGTAGAATCTTATGAGATTCCAAGAGCAGAGTTACCCCGCGACGACGGCTGAGTTGGCCATAAAAGTCAACAATTCCTTCGAACGTCTGAAGTGGGTTTAGAAAAACGCCATGACTGTCAGAATCAAGAGGACATCAATCCGATGATGTTACAAAGAGACGGGTCCCGCCCCAATAGAGAAAGAATGACATCGTCTCTTCAAAAGTCTATCAGGCACTCTGTACCGCACGAAAGCAGCTGGGCAAAGCTAGAAAAGTGGCACCAGCATCACTCAAGAACCCGGTTAGGCCAGGCATCTTCAATCGGTTGTCCGTTCCCGAAACAGAAGGGCCACGACAGCAATCCGCGAAATCAGCTGCCAATTATGGAAAGACGGCTGAATATGTTATCCACACGATCTATATGGCGGGCATGGGTCCCGGCGACAACTTTCGCAGCAAAACTAAGGATGGAGCCGCCACATCCCAAGCCCAATCTGGTTTGAATGTGGTTGCCGCTTCCCAAGATCAACCATCTCCGCTGGATGATGAAAACCCTCTCGATGAGGCCAATAGGCAAAAAGATCCCTTAGTACATGTGGAGTCAAGCTCGGATAGTGAGGAAGTGCCGACTTTCCACCCTAGGACCGCAGAGCAAGAGCTGCTTCAAGAGCTCCGAAAACAGCTCAGGAGCAAAGATAAAGAGATGGCCAAGCTTTACTCCAAAATCAATGACTTGACGAATGTCATGAAGTAGCTCACAACTCAAATTTCCCGGATGCCCTCCAATCAAGCGCAAGTTTCCACTCATGAGCCGGGTGATAACAACCCGAAACAATCGATACCTATCCCCTTGGGTCCAAGTTTAAGCGAGCCGCACAAAAATCGGCCACATTCCACTTCCTGAGACGCCTTGGCCCCGGATGGCACTATCCCGCTAACACAAGATCAAATAATGGATTTGGTCACAGTAAGGTTAAAACATTGGTGGCCGAAACCAAAGCTCAGAAAGAAATTGGCAGTAGTGGACGGTCATATCTCGCAAAGTACAATCTAATCGAGTTCCCCAACGGTTACGTCATTCCTAAGTTCGGAAGATTTGACGACGGAAAACGCAAATCAGCACGTCGCCCACTTTAAAATGTCCAGCGGAAATACATGGGGCAATGATGCGTTTCTTCTCCGACAGTTTGTCAACAGCCTGACCGGTGTCACTTTCGACTGGTACGCAAGTATATCAGATGGGTCCGTCACTACTTTCACCCAAATGGAGTTTCTGTTTCGGCAAAAGTTCATGAGTGTCAGTGATAAAATCTCCATTGCTGACCTTGTGAGGACCAAACCGGGAAAGAACAAAAGCAACACGGACTTTATCGCCCGATGGCGTAATCTCACGGTCAAGTGCGAACAGCCGCTGGAGCAAGACCAGTCCGTCAGCTTTCTTATTGGGAACCTCAGCAATTGGATGGTCCCATTTCTATGTACTGCGGGCCTCAAAACGTTTCAGGAGCTGACCAAGAGAGTATAAATGTTGAAACGCTCGAAGCAAGAGTCTATCCCGGACTCTCTAGGTGACAAGCCTTGGAAAAGCCGAAAGTATGACAACCGTAAAAGCGGGAATTTCAATAATATCAACGCGTCCAATGCGTCTGACAACGAAGACAAGCGAAAGGCGAGCAAATAAAAAACGGGCCGATCCCGAAAGCCAATGCTAGGAGGAGAAGGGTCTTCCCTAGAGAAGAAGAAGAACAAGATTTACTCTTTCAGGCAAGGTCTGCAAGATATTCAAGAATGCCCTGAACAACGGTCTACAATTACCGGAATCGAAGAGACCTCACGAAGCAAAAATGACCGACAATCCACTGTATTGCCTGTACCACAGAGTAGTGAACCATGTGATCGAGAATTGCTATATTTTCAAAGACTGGGTCGAGAAGCAATACAAGACCAGAGAGATCGAATTGTCCAAGAATGTGTTGGTGAACAATCAAGCTGCAACCACCAATTTTATACAGACATAAGCTGAAGCCTTCTGAGATCAGACGTCCGCATCCGCTGCCACGGGAAATGAATGCGACTCGCCGCAGCCTCCATGGAGCATGCACATGTCTAAAAAGATGAAGAAGATACTAAAGCTACTTCAGAAAATGCCCAGAACAGAATAGGAGGGGCAGAAGGAGCCCACCGTTCCAGTTACCAATTCAGCTCGATTAGGCTCAAAATCCAAAAAGCTAAAGAACAAGAAAAGGAAAGGTGCAGCTCGAAACGAAAAAAATCGGTGGGGAAATTGACCATTCAAAGATATATCAATTCCCTCGAAGACTACGAACAAAAGTAAAAAAACTCTAATTCAGTTGTAGGAGTTCTTCCCCGTAGAAGCGGCTGAGATTCTGGAGGGGCTAGAAGAAGACTCCGATGACGAGATCCCTATGCTATGTCGTCCACCTTGGTAGCGACTCTGAGAAAGAGCTTTGTTTTCCCGAAGAGGACGAGGAGCTCGCCACAAAGGCCAACCAAATCTAGCTCAGAAGCGGTAAGGCTCTACCGCCGAAGCAAGAAAATGCCCAGAAAGAGAAGGAAAAATAGGTCGATGAAGAAAACGGCGTAGAGTCGACTCATGAAGATTCGAGTTCTGCTCTAGTGGATTACAATGTCTTGGCCCACCTCCGGAACCTTCCATCTCTCTTGAGTATCTATGATGCTCTGGTCCTATCCAAGAAATTCAGAGATGTCCTCATTCATGCCCTGCAAAACCACAAGCGGTATCAGGCTCGTTTAGCGGAAATTAATATGAAAAAAGCCCAATACACTCTGCATACAGCCACGATCACATTTAAGGATGAAAACCAGTTACAGGAAACAGCTGAACACAATCGACCGCTTTATGTGACAGGTTACAGCGACGGAGACCGGATTAATCGCATATTGATTGACCCGGGGTCCTCAGTGAACATCATGAACTTGCGGACTCTGAAGAGTTTGTCAATTGATGTCCGACACCTGTCAAGAGAAAGGATAGTCATCCAAGATTTCAATCAAAACTGGCAGCAAGTTCTGGAGTCCATAGCTCTGCCAATTAAATTTGGGGATCTGCAAGCCGAAGCTAAAATATACGTGATCAACGCCGACATGTCTTATAAGATTCTCCTAGAATGGCCGTGGCTTCATGATTACGGCATTGTTCCGTCAACTCTCCATCAATGCATGAAGTATATTAAAAATGGCGAAGAAATACGCATTGACGGAGACATCCAGCCGTTCGGTGTGTATGAAATCCGATATGAAGATTCCCGGTACTTTGTGAACCCCCAAAATGCTGAGCCACAACTGACCGAGAACAGAACATCCCCGAAACTCAAAAGCAAATCTGAGCCAGCTGTCACTTTCAAAAGCAAAAAACCCCAAGTGCGTCCGCGTTTCGGCAGTGACATTGATGAGTCCAACACTGGAAGTTCGTCCTTCCGTAAAACTCGTCCTCATTTCGGTAGTGATATGGACGAGTCTGATATTGAAGGCCTATCCGGCAATAAAATTCACGCTCGTTTAGACAGCGACACTGAAGAATCAGAGGAAGAGGACCCCGTCTTGCAACAGCTGTACAAATTGGGCTCTCGTGCAAAAAGAGAAACTAAGAGAGACCTTTGAAATTACAGAAGGACCCCTAGCCGTTACAAGGGTGCCGAAGCAGATGTGCAAGGAGCTTGATGTGTTGTTAGTCTCCACCGTGAACCAGCTGAAAACCTTCTACATTCCCGGGAGGAAAAGTGGACAGAAGGGCATCCTATTTTATCGGTCAAATCCTGACGTGCACCCGAACAATTTGTCTGTCACATGCCTTCCATATGAAAGAGGCATAAGAGCCTTCCTAAACCCCAGATATTATACGCCCGAGATGCGGGAATATTTTAAGAAGTGTCGGTGTCGGCTATATGAAACGGACTCCGAAGTGAAGTTTTATGAAGGGCTATGGCATCCGTCTCAGGTCCGATCACTCATCGATGGACGAATCCCAGACAGACCGGGCATAGGTTTCATTCAACCTGATGTCAGAGCATTCTATATGATCCGTGTTAATAAAGCCAACAGAAAGTCTAATGATAACGACGAGCTAGCCGAACCAGAAGAAACCCCTTGAGAGCTCGAAGATGGCGGGTAAGCAACCTTTGACGAGCTAACCGAGATTGATTTGGGAACGCCCGATAATCCAAGTCCAACCTACATCAGCTCACTCTTGTCAGAGAAAATGAAAGAATAGATAATTGCCCTACTGCATGAGTTCGTAGACCGTTTCGCGTGAACGTACAAAGAAATGCCTGGCTTCTCTCCTGAAGTGGCCGTGCATAAGCTGGCTATATCTCTTGATGCTAAGCCATTCAAACAAACTCCTCGAAGAATAAGAAGGGAGCTGGAGGAAAAGGTCGTCGAGGAAACCAAGAAACTCATCGATACCGGCTTCATCAGAGAAGAGAAATATACAGATTGGATCGCATGCATCATCCCAGTGAAAAAGAAGAATGGACAGATCCGAGTCTGTGTCGATTTTAGAGACCTTAACAAGACATGCCCTTAAAACGACTTCCTGTTACCAGTTATGGAAATGATGGTCGACGGTACCTCAAATTATGAGCTGTTCACCTTCATGAATAGCTCGTCTGGATATAATCAGATCAAGATGTCGCCCGATGATGAAAACACGCAGCATTTCGAACACCGATCGGGATATACTGCTACAAGGTGATGTTGTTCGGACCGAAGAATGCGGGTGCCACATATCAAAGGGTAATGACCAAAATCTTTGATGACTTAATCCATAAAGTCGTCGAATGTTATGTGGATGATTTGGTCGTCAAGACTAAAATCAAGACCAATCACATCCGAGATCTCATGACCGTTTTCACCCGACTGAGTGAACACGATCCGAAAATAAATCCTCTAAAGTGCACTTTTGGCGTGTCATCGAGAAAATTCTTGGACTTCAAAGTCCGACATCGGAGGATCGAAGTTGACCCATCAAAAATAAAGGTCATCATGGAGATGCCTCCTCCAAAGAATCTGACGCGGCTAAGATCCTTTCAAGGAAGCTCGCTTACGTACGGAGGTTAATTTCGAATCTATCGAGAAAATGCAGGCCCTTCTCAAAACTCATGAAGAAAGTAGCTCCTTTTGTCTGGGACATCGAATGTCAAGAAGCGCTCGAAAGCATCAAACAGTATCTGTTTCACCCTCCATTGCTTGCTGCTCCCAATTCAAATAAACCGTTGATTCTCTATACTGCCGCGCTGGATGAGTCACTCGGTGCACTCCTTGTCCAGAATAACGAGGAGGGAAAAAAATGCCCTCTACTACCTCAGTCGAACTTTAGTCGGGACGGAACACAACTATTCCCCGATCGAAAAGCAATGCCTAGCTTTGATATTCGCTATGAAGAAACTGAGGCATTATCTGCTCGCCCATCGGGATATGCTGATCTCCAAGGTCGATCCGTTTGAATACTTAATGACTAAGACAAGCCTAGTTGGCAGAATGGCAAGATGGGCTGTCATGCTACTTGAGTTCAACATAGTCTATACCCCTCAGAAAGCAGTAAAAAGGCAAGCCCTCGCCGATTTCCTCTCAGCTCATCCCATACCAGAAGGGTCACCGCTAAATTGTGAGTAACCCGACGAACAAATGCTGCACCTCAAGGATAACGAGCCATATTGGGAGCTCTACTTTGATGGAGACTCATCAATAAGGACCTCCAGCAAATCAAGCGTCTCGGAGATAAAAGCGGGGATAGGATTGGTGTTCATCACGCCATCGGGAGGAACCCTACGACGTTATTTCGCTCTCACTGAGCCTCGCACAAACAACAAGGCTAAGTGTGAAGCTCCGATAGCTGGTCTGGAGCTCGTCATAGAAATAGAAATTTTTCGGGTACGGGTTTACGGTGACTCCCAGCTTGTCGTCAACCAAGTGAGTGGAGACTACAAGATATATAAGCCCGAGTTAGCTCAATATAGAAGCCAGGTGATGTAACTCACGAAACAGTTCACTCATATTGAACTAATGAGAGTCCCTGGGGCGTTGAACAGAAAAACCGACGTACTCACACGTCTAGCCACAGAGCTGGCTGATCCCGACATGGATGAAATTCTGATCACGGTTAAGAGCCGGCAAATTCTCCCCGCAGTCTCTTTACAAGAAGCGCAGAACAAAAGAGCAATCCTGCCGAAGAAGTTCTGATCATTCAAGACAAACCCGATTGAAAAGAGCCCTTCATAGAGTACCTTCGATACGATAAGCTGTCCGAAGAAAAATCTGCGAGGGTTCAGTTAAAGAAGAGAGATCTCCGATACGTATTTGTAAATAATACGTTATACCACAGATCATATGACCAACTTTGGCTCAGGTGTCTGCCATCGGCTTGTTCCCTGATAAAATATCAGGAAATACCCCAATGGGGTATCACGTGCTCACACGTGACCAAGGGTCACGTGCTGACACGTGATAGTTTCCTGGGACTCTGTTATAATAGAATTAAAATTCTAACCAAGCAAGCAATTAGTGGAGTCACGTGTCCACACGTGATGGACCTTTAAAGAACCCACTGAAAGAATTAAAAGGCATAATAAAATGGCAAGGAAAGATCCTAATGAGGCATCACGTGTCTACACGTGACCAAGGGTCACATGATGACACGTGATGATTCCTTAACTCTTTAAAACAGCAGAATTAAATTCTGGTTAAAATGTTAATCAAGGGGGTCACGTGTCAACACGTGATGGGTTCCTAAGTTCCTTAATTAATAGAATTAAATTCTACAAAAATGATCAAACAGTGGGATCGCGTGCCAACACGTGATAGGCTCTTAAGCCTTCTAAACTAATAGAATTAAATTCTAATGAAGGGAAATCAAAGACCCTAAATGGAAAAATATTTCTTTAAATATTTCCAAACAAAAAGAGATTGTGCTCTGTAAAGTGGAGCACTGTTGGATTAAAAATCCAATGGTGATTAAAAATTATCAATTTATAGAAAGATTCTATACAAGGAAAGATTTCCTGAAAATTCACCAAGAATAACAAACAGAATATCTTTTGGATTAAAGTACTGAATAAAATTCACTGAGTGGTCTAAAAGATCATGTTGGTTACAGAAACAACCAAAATCTTTCAATGAAAAATTGTCTAAACAAACTGATTCTTTTCTTTCTCCTATAAATAGGAGCCAAGAAGAAAAGAGAAGGATCTTGGATTTTTGGAGAAAAAACAACAGAGAGAAAAAAGAAAGGAGAATTTAATTCTCAAGAAAAGAACCCCTAAATGAGAAAAGGAAAAGAGATCTAAGCTCCATAAAACAAAAGGAGAATTTAATTCTCAATTTACGAGTTTAACTCTTCTGAATAAGAACTTAGTTTTTCCTTTGGTTGAAAATCTGCTAAAACAAATCTCCCCACAAGTTGAGAATTTAATTCTCATCGGGAAGATTCTGTCATGCAGATCCAAAATTTAGAGGGAGAATTGAGTTTAGAGAATTTAATTCTCCCAAATTCATAGGAATTTAATTCCTCCAAATGAAATCAGGATTTAATCCTATATGAGAATTTAATTCTCCCAAATTCATAGGAATTCAATTCCCCCAAATGAAATTAGGGTTTAACCCTACATAAGAATTTAATTCTTCCATATACATAGGAATTTAATTCCTCTAAACAAAAATTAGGGTTTAACCCTACCAAAGAATTTAATTCTTAAAACAAAAGAATTGAAATTCTCCATACACGTAAAGAACTTGGTCACGTGGTAACACGTGACCATTCTCCTCAATGAGTAAAAAAGAAAGAACAATACTAGGTCACGTGCCCCATGTGACCCCTCAAACAGATTCCTCAAAATGAGAAAGAAAAACTTGGCGGCAATGCCTCACGTGCTCCCACGTGACCCTCAAGATAAAAGGAACAAAGCCAAAGGCGGAATCAATTTTGGACGCCTTCACGTGTCCCCACGTGACCCCTAATAAACACTTTAATAATCAATACATGGATACCCATCACGTATCAATACGTGATGGCCTGAAGACCAAAATTGTTTAACACTTATTTGAATATTCTGAGAACAAAATAAAGGAAGTCTGGCCCCATCTTCAGATGCCTCACGTGCTCACACGTGATGGCCGAAGGCCAAGTGTTTAACACTTATTTGCAGATTTAAGTGTAAAATAAAGGAGGTTTGGCCCAATCCTCAGGCGCCTCACGTGACCCACGTGACCACCTCACTTTTAGTGTTCAACACTATTTTGAGCATTTTGTCCCCAGTGTTTAACACTGTTTTAAAGCGCATCACGTGAGAACACGTGATCGCCAAATATGTGCTACTGTTTAACACTATTTTCAAACCAGTCTAGCCCAAATTGATCAAATTTTCCAGAGGCAAATATCCCCTTCAAATGAACCTTAAAATCTAGAGCTATAATGGTTAGTGTTCAGCCAAAGACAAAAGGTCATCAGAGCCCCCCCAAACTTTTGTTTAGCTTGCTAAATAATGAGGGGCTGAACCCAGACAAATGTTCAACAGTCCAACAAAGGGCCAACATTCAAATCTAATTGGACTTAGCCCAAGTTGGTCATAAGTCCTCAATTCAGATTTAACTGAGCCCATGTGCTCATAATCTAATTAATTGATCTTACTCCCAAATTGGACTATAGATTTCCCAATCAACATTGGTTCAAGGGTACATCTCTTCACTCCTTTGATATTTGTCGTTGTAATCCTTCAACGTCTTCAGAGAGGTGTCGGGTCCCGATAACCAATCATTCCATGGATTGTGGGGTCCTTAAACTCATGGACTATGATGTCATTAACCTTGGACTGTGGGGTCCTTAAACTCATGGATTATGATGTCCTTAAACTTTATAGACTATGACGTCTTTAAACTTCGGACTGTGGGGTCCCTTTAAACCCACGGACTATGATGTCCTTAACCTTGGACCGAGATGTCCTTAAACTAATATTGGACCGTAATGTCCTTAAACTAATCGACCGCAATTTCCTTAAACTAAACAATAGAGCCCAAATGCTCCTTTGTTGGATCTAAATGATCCCGTTAAGTTGATCTTAGTCTAAAAATTAGACTAACGTATTCTTAACATATGTTTAAGTTGATCTTAGTCTCAAATGAGACTAATGTATCCTTAAACCTAACCCCAAATCCAAATCTAAGAAAATACGGATTTGGACTAATCCACGCCCTGCGGGCGACAACATAAATTAGTCTCCGTATACAATCCACGGGCAACCAAAAACAAAACAAACACCCATGACACGAAGTGACCATCTGGAGAAGGAGAAAGTTGTTACCGCGATGCGGTAACGTAATTAACTGCAGTGGCTTGCGCCGGCAGGGAAGAGCGTCCCCACAATCAAAAATCCCTCAAATGAGGGAAAATCTGACGAAGTCTGCTACATCGGCCACATCCGTTTAAACCTTCGATACACGGTGTCATAAATCAACTTGGCATTTTCGGAGAGGTGGACGGATAGCACCGATTAGCATCTGTCCCAAAATTCAGGCAAGACGGACCTGCGCGGTCGCGTCTCCATGTTTCGGCGAGGAACAGATTCTGGCACACCCGGTGGGACTCGAACCCACAATCGCCTGATTAGAAGTCAGTTCCCCGCCGAAATTCAGGTAAGACAGACCTATGCGGTCGTGTCTCCGTGTTTCGGCAGGGAACAGATTCTGGCACGTCCGGTGGGACCTCTTCCTTTTTCCACTCCACACTTCGTGTGTCGTGTTCGCGAACGAATCGCGGTTTGATATGATTGCCCTTGGGTTCGAGGTACTAAGATTTGGTTTTGCTCTTGTGCAGAAAAAAGAAATGGCCTCCAATTGCTCCAACTGCGACTGCAACTCCCGTTCCGCCTCATCTGGAGGTGTAACCTACGGGCCCCAAGTGGCCTCACTGTTCAAGATGTCGGTGGAGCAAATAACTCAGGCTACCACTGGACTATTCTTCGGGACCATGCTCCCACACATGAACTTCAACGCACCACTGCCGTTGTAGGAAGCCCCAAAGAAGTCGATCTTTGATCGACTTACCACTACTGCGGCCTTTCTCAATGGGTCGTCCAGCTCCAACGCTTCAGTGTTTGGCAGACTGGGCCAAAACTCATTTGGGCCCATGAAGAAGCCCGCGATACCGGAAAGAGTTATCCCTAAGCGGATAGCCATTCCTGCTCATGAAGCCGTCAAGGCGGGTTCTCCTGCCAAAGGGTCGGTCTTCACAAGGCTGACTGTTCCGACTCCTGCTCCAGGCGAAATCCTCAAAGCTGCTTCCCCTGCCCAGAGGTTTGTCTTTGACAGATTGGATATTACTTCTCAACGGACACCGGTCTTTAAGAGGCTGACGCCGGCGACAACCCTTCGCCAAAATAGGGGGCGTGATGAAGTCACCCCTACAGCTGGGACAATCCCATCCACACGACATGCTCGCCGTCGTCACTGGCGACGAGTAAGGAAGGCTGGGGGCAGCTCCCCGTCGGGACTAACTCCGCCAACTCCCATGGTGGAAATCAATACTGCTGTTCTAATTGGGAACAGCTTTGAACCGCTTAGGAGGGTTCGCAAGAACGCTCCGACTGCCGTGCTGAAGAGATCTCCTCCACCTATGGAGATTACTACAGAAAAGAAGCCGGAGCAGCCCCCTCAGCGGTTTTCTTCCAAAATTTATAAAGTCTGGCGACAGGTCCAGGAATCGGTGATTACCCAGGACTACTCTCGCCGGCCAAAGAAGCTTAAAGCTCAGCAAGAAAAGAGCCATCCCGTGGTACCACAGAAGATGTCATCCGTCTGGGTGCCCGCTGCAAAGGCTCCCTCAACATCAACCGCTCACAAGAGAAGGAGGCCGGAGAAAGCCCCTGTGACCGCGGCGAACCGCTAAGACGCTGAGTCTAAACGCTCCAAGTCTGGGGGCATGGTAACACATACCGTTTATATGGCTTCCGGAAAAGAAGAAAGCCGTGCCTCTATGGGTCATCGACCGCTTACCCGATCGATAACAAAGGCTCAGGAGCAACAGCAGCAAAAACTTCAGAAGATGCTGACTGCAATGGCCGCACTCACTGGGCCAAAAGAGAATCCAGAGACCTCAGAGCAGCATCGGGAACAAGAAACTGATACTGAATTCCTCCGAAGAATGTTCGAGAGGAAAGAAAAAGAGATCGCGGAACAGGAAACCAACATCAAACGAATGGCTCTTTTGTTCCAAGACATGGCCGGGATGATATTACAGCCGGAACTTCCAGCTGAAGACCCTCCGATTATCGTTGAAGACGACAGAGGGGAGACATCAAACCCTCCACCGGCTCTTTCAGCAGCCAAGGAGGAGACCGTCTCCAAGGCCGCTCTGGATGATTACATTGCTCAGTAAATACGAGTTCACCAGGCAAATGAAACGGCCGGACAGATCGTTAAGATTGGACGACCCTATCCGGGCTGGTATGACCAAATAAGGTACCCGCCGGGATATACGATACCCAAATTCCACGTATATAAGGGGACGGGAAATCCGCATCAGCACGTCGCTCAATTTAGAGCCTTGTGCGGCAACACTGGAGGTGATGATAAACTTCTGTTCCGCCAGTTTGTTGGCAGCTTGTCGGAGACGGCGTTTGAGTGGTATTCGGAGCTTCCCAACGACTCTGTCAAAACTTTTGCATAGATGGAGCTACTATTCACCCAGCGTTTCGTGAGTGCTAGTGAACGCACCCCAATAACGGCATTGATCAATGCCAGGGTGAAACCTGGTGAAACATGGGTTCAATACGTAATACGATGGCGGAATTTATGGTCGAAATGTGAGCAGCGCATCGAAAAAGCGCCGGCAGTGGGCATGTTCGTAGCCACTCTTGACCCTCAAGCGACTATTTCCCAATTTATGATGTTCTTCAAGCCGACCACGTTCCAGGCCTTGATCGACAAACTGGCCCAAATGGACCAGATGGGTCATAGACCGTCTCCTTCAAAACCGGAGCCACGGAATGAAAAGGGAAAAGGGAAAGCGATCTTCGTCGCAAATGCTCAACAGCAGCCCAGTGGCCCAAAACTAACTGATCGCCTGGACGAGAGGCGGCAATTCTATAATGAGAAAATAAAGCGCCCTTATTCGTTTCCCCGGAACAAAACGAAGAGATTGTTCGAGCTGGCAATGCGCAACATGCTCATCAACCTACCGAATCCAAAACGCCCATTGCAACCCGATAAGGCTAATAACCCTAATTATTGCCCCTATCACCAAGCGATAGGCCATCCAATTGAAGATTGCTTCGTCTTCAAGGGCTGGATTGAGGACCAGTATCAATAGGGCAAATTCGCACTGTCCGAGAAGTGGAAAGTAAGCCCGCCTCAACCGCATGCTCTTAAAAGGGAGGACACACCGGGGGCATCATGCTCTTTTGTGGAAGAAGCTCCATGGGAGGTCGTTCTTTCAGCCAAGATGAAAAGAATGTTGAAGGATCTCCAAACATGCCCGGCGATTAGGTGGAAAAATCCACTGGAACCCGAGATCATCGAGGGAATGCTGAAACCGCGCCCAACTCCAAAGATTGGTGATGATAGCCAAAACGCTCACATCCAGCCGTCAAAGTCTTCGAAGAAGAAGAAAGCCAAGAAGCCCGTGAAGCCTGGTGACAAGCGCACGGACCTGCAAAAATATATCGACGCGCTGGAAGAATATAATCAGAAGGCGCAGACTCCAGTCACAATCCAAGAATTTCTCAGCCACGTCCTTAAGGACGGAGATGACGACAACGGAGAAGACTCGTCGGATGAATCTGAGGATTATGTGGCAAGCTGCCATGTGATCTCTCACTCGTTGGTAAACGATGGAGAAGCTCTGGACGCAGAGAAACTGAGGGCAGATCCTGAGCCGGAACTTCTAGGACCGTCAGATGAAATAATCAATGCATTCCTGAACGAACCTCTTCTTAAAAGCAAAGGTGATCGAGAGTGCGAGATGGCCATATTTGAAAAGGCCAAACGCCGGCGACTGCACGAAAGGGTTGAAACACTCCCACCAGATCAAAGTACATCCGCCACAAATAAAAACAGGTTCAAGACTGGGAAGAGGTTCGCCAAAACCATATCAATGGGAATGAAGCTGCCACCCTCCGAAGGAAACACTCCTGATGAAGCGGATATACATCCTAACTACGAGTAAAACATCGAAAGGTTACACACCCTACTTAAGAGTGCATAGCCTTTAAAAATTGGTGGCAGGGATATGTCGCTCACAGGCAACACTTTAAAAGGATGAAGCGTGAAGCTCGTCGACAGCGGAAAGGCGCGACAAGTGAGCACAAAAGAACTGCCGACAACTGCCATATGGTTGACTATGGGGGATCGCAAGTCCTCACTTTCGGGAGCGACTCTGACGAAGAAATAACTCTCGGCCCTTTCTTCAAAGAATCCACCTCAGGAAAAGAGGAAGAACCGAAGAGCTGTGAGAACATTCAGTTGCGCAATCGCACATTACCTGAAAAGAATCTCGGACCTATAAACAAGGGGTCAAACAAAAAGGATAAGGGAAAAGAAAAGGTCCTTGCGGATATCATCCTTGATGACCAAGCCGTCGAAGAGCTAACAGCCAAGGACCCGCCAAAGAAAAGTAAGGTGAACTACAACGTTCTGGCACACTTGAGAAACCTACCTTCGTAGCTTGTCAAAAGAGGCGAGAGATTCTTTGATCAAAGCACTGCAAGAACCCGCGCAATTCCAAGCTTTCCTCGCCGAAGAAAAGATGAAGGACGAGCTGGAAGAAGTGCACACAGCCGATATCACCTTCGGCGATGAAGGTCTCATCCTTGGGACGTGTGAGCATAACCGTCCCCTTTATGTCTCCGGATACTGTCATGATATCAAGATAGGCAAAACCATGGTTGACAATGGGTCCTCCGTCAATCTCCTCAACGTGAGAGTGTTGAAGGAAATCTGCATGAGCGTTCAGCACCTCGCTAGTGATAAAATCACCATCTCCGGGTTTGACTCCCAATCATCACGGACGCTCGGGTCTGTAATATTGACATTACGCTTTGGGCTGCTTGTCACGGACATCAAGTTTCATGTCATTGACGCCAAGACTTGCTACAACGCTTTGCTCGGCAGGCCTTGGTTACACGAGTAAAACATCATCCCTTCTACACAACTTCAGTGTATGAAGTATTTCAAGGATGGTCCTGAGTATACTGTGACGGGGGAACTAAACCCATTCTCCGTGAATGAAGTCCGAAAGTACGAAGATGCAAAATACTTCTTACCAGATTTCGAAGAGACGGAAAGATGCCATAAACCGAAGAACAAAACTATCACCACTATTCCAGTCTTCGGGAGTGACACTGAGGAGGAAGAAGAAATAGTTTATTCGGGGCCGCCCCAACGCAACAAGCCGGGACCATCCACCCCTATGTTGATCTTCGGCAGCGATTCGGAAGATGAGGTCAATACTGTATTTTCCGTTCAGCCATCAATACAAGCCTTCGCTAGCGATGATCGGAGTTTGCAAATTGCCATGGTTCCGCAAGAGCATTACAAAGAGCTTGACGCGCTTGATACCTATAGTGTGCAAGAACAGCAGACATTCTGTGTCCCTCCCAGGCGAAAAGATGAAAAGGCTATCCTCTTTTATCAATCCACGGAAACTAAATAGGAGAGAGAAATTTGGCATGGTGCCGATTCTACACTTGACAGGCTCCAGCCCATCCGGCTGCCTAGATATTATACAGAAGGCTTAAAAAGGCTATTGAAGCGCCAAGGTGTACCTTTCAAACAAACTGCTCGACAAGCTCGGTTCTACAACAGGATCCGGGACGTCCCCGGAACTCAGCGAAAGTTACCAAACGGGAGGATGGAAACGATCGGGCTTGGATATGTTCAATCCAAAAAACGAGAGCGAGTCCACGGCAGCTACATGACTTCGATGAAGAAGGAGACGTTCTGTTAAAAGACACTGACCCTGAACCAAAACAAGGTCCTGCCATTAAAATCCCGAGTCCGTCGTTTGAAGAACGGATAGACAAGCTAATAAGGGAAGCGGGTCAAAAGGTCCGGGATGACTATAACCGCGAAATGGCCATTTACGAGAAAGCCAGGACGCAGCGCCTCCTTCAACAGGCCGCTGAGAATGACAATACTTCTCGTCGCCAACCCGTCATACAAAAGACCCGGCGCAGAGACAAAAATAAACCAAAGAACGGAAAAACGTTCGACAGCGGCGTAGCGGGTTCAAGAAGCCACGCGATCAATAATCGAGCAGCCGGGATCCGTCTCTTATAAAGAAGATGGGTCGAGAATATTCTTTTCCCCAAGACAAGACGAAGAAGATATTCGATCTTGTCATGAAACATCTGATGATGACACTCCCGGAGTCCAAGCATCCCGAGCAAGCAGAAGAGGTCTCTCACCCAGACTATTGCTCTTATCACCAAGCAATAGGGCATCCTCTCGAAGACTGCTTCACCTTCAAGAACTGGGTTGAAAACCAATATCACCTCGGCAGGTTTGCTCTATCCAGCAGTTGGAGGGTAATCCCGCCGCAGAAGTATGAACCGAAAGTCATGTATGCAGCGAGAATGGAACCAGATCAATATCGGTCTCGGAAGCGATCTCGTACTTGCCACGTGATAACGTTGTCAGAAGAAGAGCCCGAGAATATGGATGACCTCCCCTGGTGCTTCGAAAACGATGATAGCGAGGTAATCTCAGAGTTTCCACCGGCGCCAAAAGAGCTGGAAGATGGAATACATACTACTGCAGATAACCTCAAGAAAATTGATTTGAGGACGGAAAGTGACCCACGGCCGACATTCGTCAGTGAGCTGTTGTCTGAAGAAAGGATGGCTACGCTAAAAGACGTGCTCATGCAGCATAAAGATTGTTTCGCATGGAGGTATTCCGAGATGCCAGGACTAGATCCAGAGATTGTTGTACACAAATTGGCAATATCCCCGGACGTCAAGCCGATCAAACAAGCACCGAGAAGAATGCGGCTCGAGCTTGAGATGAGCATCAACGCCGAGGTCAAGAAGCTAATCGACTCCAGTTTCATCCAAGAAGTTCAATATCCTGACTGGATCGCCAATATCGTCCCAGTGATGAAGAAAAATGGGACGGTGCGCATATACATGGACTTTCGGGATCTCAACAAAGCATGCCCGAAAGACGACTTTCCAGTACCGGTCACCGAGCTGATGATAGATAATACGTCCACTCACGAAGTTTTCTCCTTCATGGACGGCTCATCAGGATACAATCGGATAAAAATGCATCCCGAAGACCAGAAGCATACCGCTTTCCGGACCCCTTTGGGCATATTCTGCTACAAAGTGATGCCTTTCGGTCTAAAGAACACCGATGCCACCTATCAGAGGGCCATGACGAAAATCTTCGATGACCTCATACATGAAATCGTCGAATGATATATCGACGACCTCGTAGTTAAAAGCAAATCATACGAGGAACATTTAGAGCATCTGAAAATCGTGTTTCAGCGCCTTCGGAAATAGAACTTGAAGATGAATCCTCTCAAATGCGCGTTCGGAGTTTCCTCAGGCAAATTCCTAGGATTCATCGTCCGCCACCGAGACATCGAGATAGACCCGTCAAAGATCAAGGCGATCATGGAAATGCCTCCGCTAAGGACTCTCAAGCAACTGCGGTCTCTCCAAGGAAAGCTCGCGTATATCCGGCAATTTATAGCCAATCTCTCCGGCAAGTGTCGTCCTTACAGTCACCTAATGAAGAAAGGAACCCCGTTCGTCTGGGATCGCAAATGCCAAAGCGCACTGAACGAAATCAAGCAATACCTCCAGAATCCGCCAATACTGGTCACTCCCGTTAAAGGAAAACCTCTCGTCCTATATACAACAGCTCTCGAAGGTTTCTTAGACGCGCTGTGGGCACAAGAGAACGATCAAGGAAAAGAGAGAGACCTCTACTATTTGAGTCGAGTTCTACTGCGGGCAGAAAGCAATTATTCTCCCATCGAAAAACACTGCCTAACATTGATCTTCGCGATAACGAAGCTCAGACACTACGCGTTGGCGCATGAGGTCCATCTCAGATCAAAAGTGGATCCTCTCAAATATTTGATGTCAAAGGCTATATCAACGGGACGGCTCGCTAAATAGGCCCTGCTCTTGATGGAGTTCTCGATAACTTATCGACCTTTCAAGGCAGTGAAAGGCCAGGCCATTGCCGACTTCCTCGCTGAGCATCCGATACCTGCCGAATCTCCCTTGAACTGCGAATTGCCAGACGAGCACGCGTTTGACATGATCGACGAGGAGAGAAGAATGGATGATACCCAGTGGGAACTCTATTTTGATGGGGCATCTTCCATGAAGAAGTGCAAACAAAGCACCTCTATGATCAAATACGGGGTAGGCCTCATCTTCGTGACTCCACAAGGAGGGATAATGCGCTTTGCCTTCTCCTTAACAGAGCCGAGAACGAACAATGAAGCCGAGTACGAAGCTTTGATAATAGGTCTTAAGATCGCTATAGACATAGGAATTGAGAATCTCCTCATATACGGAGACTCCCAGCTGATCGTTAGCCAAGTAAACGGCGACTATCAAACGTGCAAACCAGAATTGGTAAAGTACAGCGAAAGAGTGCAGCAACTGCTAACTCAAATCCCTGCCTATGCCCTGGAAAGCATACCGCGAGCGAAGAATAGCAAAGCGGATGCGTTAGCTAAGCTCGCTAAAGAAATGGCCGACGAGAACCTCGATAACGTGAGGATCGTTGTGCAAAGCCGTCGGGTTCTCGTACCGGCAGAAATATCTCCGGAACCTTCCAAAGAAAAGGGAACGACCGAGCAAATGGCCCTACAAATAAAAGATCAGGAAAAGACTAAGGATTGGAGAGAAGTCTTTATAGACTACTTCAAATCCCGTCGAACACCTTCAAGGCATCAGCTCATGAAACGAGTTCTATCTTTTGCCTTCGTCAATGATACTCTGTATAAGAGATCATTTGATTTTCTGTGGCTGAGATGCCTGGGACCTGAAGAGGTAAGGAGAGTCGTCCAAGAAACTCACGACGGACTCTGCGGCTCTCACCAAGCCAGGCCAAAGATGAAGCTGAAGATCAAAAGGATGGGCTACTATTGGCCCATGATGATCCAAGACTGCCTTGAATACGCGAAGCAGTGCCACTCGTGCCAGATTCATGGGGACTTCCTTCATCAGCATCCAAATCCGCTACATCCGACGGTGGCTAGCTGGCCATTCGAAATATGGGGAACTGACATAATCGGGCCCATTGAACCAACATCATCCAAAGGACATCGATTCATACTGGCAACAACCGATTACTTCTCTAAGTGGGCAGAAGCAGTACCGCTAAGAGAAGTAAAGACGGAGAATATCCTCCATTTCTTCAAAACACACGTCATTTATCGGTTCGGCACTCCGCGACGGATTATCTCCGATAACGGGCCAGCCTATAGAAGCCACAAGATCAGCCGCTTCGCACAACAACATAACATAGACTGGAGATATTCTTCGGTCTATAATCCCCGAGCTAACGGTCTTGCTGAGGCTTTCAACAAGACCTTGACGAAGATCGTGAAAAAGACGGTGTCTCGAAATAAAAAGGACTGGCACGAGAGACTGCATGAAGCTCTCTGGGCGTATCAAACTACTTTCAAAACGGACACAAACACAACGCGTATGCATTAGTAATCGGCACAGAAGCGGTACTCCCCCTCGAGATAGAGTTACCCTCTCTATGAGTGACGGTTCACTACGAGCTAACAGACGAAGAAAATGCTCACCTTCGGCTTGAAGAGCTCGACGCCCTTGATGAAACCCGGCTTATGGCGCAACAAAATCTGGAGGCTTATAAAGCAAAGATGACGCGCTCATATGAAAAATTGACTAGGCCGAGAACATTCCGCCAAGGCGAACTCGTGCTAGTGGTCAAGAGACCTATGATCCCTAATCGTACAAAGCGGGGGAAGTTCGAGCCGAACTATGAAGGCCCGTATATCATAGACAAAGTCTACCAGGATGGAGCTTATCTACTCATGGACATGCATGGTGAAAGACCTTTCAGGCCAATAAACGGTCGCTTCCTGAAAAAATACTACGACTGATGAGTCATGGCCTAGGTCAATGATAGATGAAGACGCCTATGTCCGCTCGCTATCTTCCTAAGCCCAAACTTTATAAGTAGTAGCCGGCTTTCAGACTTAAAGCCCTTAAACTAACGATGGACCACTATGTCCTAAGACTGGCTGTTGACTGAGACGTCGATAAACTACTACGGACCGCAGCATCCCAAGACTGACAAAAAAATTAAATAAATAAAAATAAAAAAAAGAGAAAACGGTATGTCCATAAGCAAAATGGGCACGGATGAAAACCCGAAAGGGCTCCGTAAGTAAAAACAGCAGGGCTACGGCAAGTTTTGTGAAAACCCGAAAGGGCGCAATCTGGTTAAAAGACACTTACAAGGCCCTCTCAACCTTGTGAGGAGAAACCACCTGCGTGAGATCCTTACGACTCACAAAGGAGCAACATACTTAGGGATCCCCACGATTCCTAAGGAGAAACGCACTTACGAGATCCTCACGACTCGTAAGGAGAATTCCCCTTTGAGAGCCTCACGGCTCATAGAATTCAAAAGCCTTAAGCTACAGAGATCTGAACCTGTTCTTAAGCCAACACAACCTCCAACATTGCCCTACAAGTGGTTCAGTATTGACCCTTGTATACAATCCACGGGCGCGAATAAACATTTCCCTAACAAGAGTCCCACCAGAGACTAGGGATATGCTCATATGGCAAAAGACACTTGTAAATCCTCTTGACTTATAAAGAGAAAAACACTCTTGTAAGATCCTTACGACTTATAAGAAACCATACACTTAAGACTCCTCACGATTCTTAAGGAGAAAACGCACCTACGAGATCCTCACGACTCGTAGGGAGAAATACCTTTATGAGACCCTTACGGCTCGTAAAGTTAAAAGCCTTAGTCGACAGGATCCAAACCGTGTTCACTAAGCCACCATTGTTCGACATCGACAAAGGCAAATGATGATTCGCTCCTGGCAATGTCTCAGTTGCAGCGATGCTGATGCCTAAATCGGTAATAAATCCCAAACTCACAGCAAGGCAAATGCATATGAAATAGTCGAAATGATGGGGCAACTTGCAACAGAATTAGCAAATAAAAATATATGCATGAAAAATAGCCGAAATGATTGGGCAACTCGCAATAAAAAGCAGCGAGTAAAAATAAAACAAATAGCCGAAATGATTGGACACCGCGAAAAATAGCCGAAATGATTGGGCAATCGCGACTTTCGCGATATAAAAGCTGAAATGATAGAGCATCGCGGAAAGAAAAAATGAAACTTTTTTGCCCTACAGGTAAGATCACATCGATCCCTGTATACAATCCAGGGGCACAAATTAAGAGGGAACCATACCTTCCCACCAGGCTCCATCAGAAAGAGAAGCCACATCTCAACGATTCACAGACGGCCTGAAGATCATCTTAACAATTGTCTCATTACAACAGACATAACATCAACAAATCGGAGCCGCTGCAAAGCTCCCAGTTTCATGACTCGACGATGCACAGACAACCGAGAGTCAACACATCCTGGTTTCGTGGAACACGGTTATGTCAATCCTGACCCCATGGGAAGCATCCAGAGCAAATTCTGGTTACGTGGAACACGGCCTATGTCAATCCTGACCCCGTGGGAAGGGCCCAGAGCGGAACCTGGTCCTTGCGGAACAAGGGTATGTCAATTCTGACCCCGTGGGAAGCATCCAGAGCAAATCCTGGTCACGTGGAACATGGCCTATGTCAATCCTGACCCCGTGGGAAGCATCCAGAGCAAATCCTGGTTACGTGGAATACGGCCTATGTCAATCCTGACCCCGTGGAAAACGTCCAGAGCAAATCTTGGTTACGTGGAACACGACCTATGTCAATCCTGACCCGTGGGAAGCGCCCAGAGCGGAATCTGGTCCTTGCGGAACACGGCCTATGTCAATCCTGACCTCGTGGGAAGCATTCAGAGCAAATCCTGGTCACGTGGAACATGCCCTATGTTAATCCTGACCCCGTGGAAAACGTCCAGAGCGGATCCTGGTCCTTGTGGAACACGGTTATGTCAATCCTGACCCCGTGGGAAGCATCCAGAGCAAATCCTGGTTACGTGGAACACGGCCCATGTCAATCCTGACCCCGTGGAAAACGTCCAGAGCGGATCCTGGTTCTTGCGGAACACGGCTATGTCAATCCTGACCCCGTGGGAAGCACCCAGAGTAAATCCTGGTCACGTGGAACACGGCCTATGTCAATCCTGACCCCGTGGGAAGCGCCCAGAGCGGATCGTGGTCCTTGCGGAACACATCTATGTCAATCCCGACCCCGTGGAAAACGTCCAGAGCGGAACCTGGTCCTTACGGAACACGGCTATGTCAATCCTGACCCCGTGGGAAGCATCCAGAGCGGATCCTGGTCCTTGCGGAACACGGCCTATATCAATCCTGACCCCGTGGGAAGCACCCAGAGCAAATCCTGGTCACGTAGAACACGGCCTATGTCAATCCTGACCCCGTAGGAAGCGCCCAGAGCGGATCGTGGTCCTTGCGGAACACGACTATGTCAATCCTGACCTGGTTACGTGGAACACGGCCTATGCCAATCCTAGTCCCGTGGAAAACGTTTAAAGCGGATCCTGGTCGTTGCGGAACACGACTATGCCAATCCTGACCCCGTGGGAAGCACCCAGAGCAAATCCTGGTCAGGTGGAACACGACCTATGTCAATCCTGACCCCATGGAAAACGTCCAGAGCAAATTCCGGTCCTTGCGGAACACGGCTTATGTCAATCCTGACCCCGTGGGAAGCATCTAGAGCAAATCCTGGTCACGTGGAACACGGCCTATGTCAATCCTGACCCCGTGGGAAACGTCCAGAGCGGAGCCTGGTCCTTGCGGAACACGGCCTATGTCAATCCTGACCCTGTGGGAAGCACCCAGAGCAAATCCTGGTCACGTGGAACACGGCCTATGTCAATCCAGACCCCGTGGGAAGCGCCCAGAGCGGAACCTGGTCTTTACGGAACACGGCTATGTCAATCCTGACCCCGTGGGAAGCATCCAGACCAAATCCTGGTCACGTGGAACACGGCCTATGTCAATCCTGACCCCGTAGAAAGCGCCCAGAGCGGAACCTGATCTTTGCGAAACACGGCTATGTCAATTCTGACCCCGTAGGAAGCATCCAGAGCAAATCCTGATCACGTGGAACACGACCTATGTCAATCCTGATCCCGTGGGAAGCACCCAGAGCGGAACCTGATCCTTGCGGAACACGGCTATGTCAATCCTAACCCCATGGGAAGCATCCAGAGCAAATCATGGTCATGTGGAATACGGCCTATGTCAATCCTGACCCCGTGGAAAACGTCCAGAGCGGATCCTGGTCCTTACGGAACACGGCTATGTCAATCCTAACCCCGTGGGAAGCATCCAGAGCAAATTCTGGTGACGTGGAACACGGCCTATGTCAATCCTGATCCCGTGGAAAACGTACAGAGCGGATCCTGGTCCTTGCGGAACACGGCTATGTCAATCCTGACCCCGTGGGAAGCACCCAGAGCAAATCCTGGTCATGTGGAACACGGCCTATGTCAATCCTGACCCCGTGGAAAGCGCCCAGAGCGGAACCTGGTCCTTGCGGAACACAGCTATGTCAATCCTGACCCCGTGGGAAGCATCCAGAGCAAATCCTGGTCACGTGGAACACGGCCTATGTCAATCCTGACCCCGTGGGAAGCGCCCAGAACGGAATCTGGTCCTTGCGGAACACGGCTATGTTAATCCTGACCCCGTAGGAAGCATCCAGAGCAAATCCTGGTCACGTGGAACACAGCCTATGTCAATCCTGACCACATGGGAAGCGCCCAGAGCAGAACCTGGTCCTTGCGGAACACGGCTATGTCAATTCTGACCCCGTGGGAAGCATCCAGAGTAAATCCTGGTCACGTGGAACACGGCCTATGTCAATCCTGACCCCGTGGGAAGCGCCCAGAGTGGAACCTGGTCCTTGCGGAACACGGCCTATATCAATCCTGACCCCGTGGGAAGTATCCAGAGCAAATCCTGGTCACGTGGAACACAGCCTATGTCGATCCTGACCCCGTGGGAAACGTCCACAGCGGATCCTGGTCCTTACGGAACGCGGCTATGTCAATCCTGACCCCGTGGGAAGCATCCAGAGTAAACCCTGGTCCTATAGAACACGGCTAAAGTCAATCTTGACCCCGTGGGAAATGGCCAGAGCAACCCCTGACTCCGTGAAATGCGGATAATGTCAACCTCGTCCATCACTTACGGTTCCTCACGATTCGTAAGAGAGAAAACTCTTTTGTGAGATCCTTACGACTCTCAAGAGAAAACCCATTTAGGAATCCTCACGATTCTTAAGAAGAAATTACATCTACGGGATCCTCTCGACCTGTAGGGAGAAAATTCTTTATGAGACCCTCACGGCTCATAAAGTTGAAAAGTCTTAGGAGGCAGATCTTAACCCTGACTCCTAAGCCATCGCTGTCCTACAAGGAAATCAAAATAGATTATCCACAAAATGCACTTACTTAAAAGGACCATCATGAAGCAAAATATGTCTTTTATTCATGAATCAAAATGAATACAAAGTACTATTTATGAAAGAATAAAAAAAATACTCTCATTCAGGAGTATGTACAAAAGAAGAATAAAAAAATATATACAATTCTTCAAGCCGGCGGACGATTCAATAGATTTACCAATTCATCCTTTTTCCGCTGGGCCTCAACTTCATGATTTATTATCGTTAAGAGACGGGCCTCCGCTTGAGCCTATTGAGCCTGGTATGAGGCAAGCCGACTTTCAAGCTCTTTTTCTGTGACCTTATGAGCTTCGACCATTTCGCGAGTGAAAATGACGGCGTTATCAATGGCTACCGCCTCCTTGATAGCCTCTTGAAGCACCCGCCAAAGTTCATATGCCCGAGTGGTCTTGGCCGTAAGATTGGCTTGAAATTCTCTCAGCGTTTTGGAAGCCAGCTCCGTCTCCGAAAACTTTCGGCCAAGCCTCTTCTCGCATGATAGCATGTTCGCAGCGCACCGCTCAATCAGCCCCCGTAAGCTCGCCTCCGCGGCCACAACCTCTGAAGGAAGGCATGTACATTCAAGAATATGCAAGCAAGCCTCCACCTGCCGACAGAACTCAACCCAGACTTGCACCAATGTTTCACTATGGTAAGTGGTAAGAAAGGGAAGAGAACCGTTGGCTTCAGCGGAAAACGCTTCGGCCGTGATCAGACTGCCGGCAGGAAGGTCTTCAATCAGGGCTGACAGGGAGTGAAGGCTTGGTTTTGCCATCCGTTCCGAGGCACGTAGAGCATAGGGGTCAGGTGGCATGACGATGCGAGATTCCAGCGTGACAAGAACCGGCAAAACTGTTAAGATTTATAAATAATCAGCGAGACTTGTAACCAAAGAGCAGATGGAACAACGTTGAAACTTTACCTACCCACAGTCATGCAAGAAGGGTCTGAAGGCTCCCCAGGCCCGTCGAGAATCTTAACCTCGTCATCGGCTTCCAGAACTGTAGAAGATATCAATGTCATTATATGAAATAATAATAATGCCGTGAGGAGAGAGCAAACGACACTAACCTTGCCTGGAAGAGAGGACGATGCGTTGAGGAGATATCGCCTGCGAAGCGGCCATCTCTAGCAGGCGCCGAAAAGACTTCCTGGGAGACAGATCAGCAATAGACGCCGCCAACCCGCGCAATTCTGAAAAGACAGAAAGGTTCAGATAATGGAGAGATTATCAAAATAAAATATAGAAGGATACCTTCGATACTTCTCCCGCTTTGGACTGGAGGGATAGCAGCTTCTGCGGCCTCCTCCATGCCCCTAGGCACATTATCGGGGACGTGGGCCGGTATAATAACTTCCGATCAAGGAGCAGTGGCCGCCACTGCAGGCTCCAGCGGAAGGACGGTAGTCTCGACTACCTGTTCCCTAGTCTCCGGGCCGTCCCCAGAAAGATCCATTGAATCGGCGGCCAACAAAGATGCCTCTTCCGGAGGAGCAAGCACTTGGGGAGTGGGAATCACCGAGGGAAGCTCCATCACAGGAACAACAGTTGCATCGACCCCCTCCATACTGATTAGTGTCTCACCGGGGATATTTGCGAAGTCCACAGTCAAAGCGCGACTCGAACTCAGATCCTCCGCCATTGCCGAAGTCCCTGCAAAGTTTGCACGAGGATAAGGATATGTATATATATAAGCAGTGCAAAATACTACAAAAGGATATATGAGTGTACCAATGCGCAAAGGAGCTTCTAATATGGCTTGTTCAAGCCGACGCTCCTTCCTGAGGAGGTATGCTCTCTGGGGTTCGAGGGTAGACTCATAGCCACCGGTTCACAACGAAAGCGCATCTTCAGTATCGGCTGAGATAGGCTGTTTAAGAGCTCTCTCGCCTCCCTCTTCCAAATGACCTATAAATATCCGCCGTATTGATGGAGGGTCTTCGTAAAAGATGACGGCAGGATAAAGCCTCTTCGGGATCCTTATATTCTCAGATTCATCCTGTGAGCGTCTTATAGCCTCAGCCAATTGTGCGGCTTCCTCGGCAGATGAACCCAGGAAAAGTAGACCACCATCTGATTCTTGCATGGTTAGTGGTTCGTCTTGGAGGATAGGCTCTGATTCCACTAAAAAGTCGAGTAGATTGGTGACCGTCTTCTTTCGCCTCTTAGACCCAGAACTAACTGCAGAAGACGATCGCTTCTTTCCCCTCGATGCTTTAGCGCGACGTTGACCCACTTCACCTTCAATATCCTCACTCGGCGGTGCCACCGACGACGACACTGCTATTGCTGACGCCGCAGCTGATGATACTGCTACTGGTGCCCTATTGGCCCTTGATTGAGCTCTAGTTCGCGGAGGCATACCAGCTGTGGGAGTTAAATCCACTTCCGCCGCCTCCGGAATAAGCACGACGCTAGTATCCCTCAAGGGAGGGCGAATCGCTGCACGCGGTCGCGGCGGAACTCCCGTGGCCTGGATCGGAGTAGGAGCCCTATATCCGAGGAGCATCCTCCTCTCCTCAGCAATAATGGGACTGACTCGGTGGAGGTACCAGCCCGTGAAAGACCCCACACATCGAGGAATATAATCAGCTTCAGGAATCACGAAGCGAGAGCCGGTGTTCAGCCGCATGAAGTGATGATCAGCGTCACGAACAACTTCTGACGACGGGCTAGGCTCCACTATAAATGCCTTGAATGGGACACCCTGGTCATATCCGAGTTGCCGAGCAAAGCGGTGTGGGTTGTACCGCATAAAAAGGGCCGCACCGTTCTGACGAAATACCAGATAATCCAGTCTGATCGAATATAGGTGCATGGCTTCCTTGGGCTTCAGAGAAGGTACTCCCTCTTTCGACGAGTCGCAAAGCTGTTAAATCGGTCCCGAAGGAGCAGAGAGGACTCGATCGTTGAATACCATCCCGCCCGTATTGGCATAGGGATTAATCAGCACGCGAATAGCCCCGAACTGAGTCGGGTCAGGAGCAGAAGCGTCCACCAGCCGCATGAGCCACGGAAAAGTGTAAGCGTCATAAAAGCTGGGTCTTTGGTGCGCAGCAAATGCCCCTAGCACGTGCATCTCAATCCAGGACGTAAAGTAATGAAGAGAGAAATTTACCACATCTATGCCTAGGGTTGAGGTATTGGCCGCGGCGCTTAGCCCATGATACAGATGCGCTAGCCCCGCAATGCCCACAGCTAGTCGCGTCTCTTCGACAATACGATGGGCAGGGTAGATAACTGAGGCTCTCATAAAACGACGGTGCATGGGAATAGCGAACCAGCTGAGCCAAACACTGATGAAGCCCATGAAGAAAGTCTCCTTATCCATATAAGGAGCTGCGATCGACTCGAAAGATACGGCCGACAGGATAAGAATGTAGAACTGCGGCAAGTCCTCTTCTTTAGCTGGTCGCTTACTTAAACCGAACCCAAAGGGGTCGTTGATATTTGCGAACTTCGGAGCCGTCTTTGATAGAACGTCTTCGCGAAGGAAGCAGGCGATAAAACTTTTAAAAGTGACGCCCTGCTCCTCTGACTCTGTGAATAGCTTCTCAAAAATGCTCAGTCTTAATTAAACTTGGGTGCTTGTGGCGGACGGCATTTTCAGTCGACAGCCCATCAAGCATGGCAGGCTCAGTTTCGAAAACATACTCATCGGGAGGCAGCAGTTCTTCATAGAGCGTCCCCCTGACCGGCAACCCTGAGATCTCGCGAAACTCTTCCAGAGAAATTGAAACTTCGCGGTCCCCTAAAAAGAAGGTGTTGGTGGGAAAATTTCATTGGTTTAAGAAGGCCTTAACCCACTAGACATGGGGGGACTGATAGTAGAAGAGAGACGCGTATACCGCCTGATAGAGTCCGGCCCTCTGCAGTCGCGCACGATGGGCGGACAGGATATAACGGGCCCAGAGTAGATAGCCCGTGGGATGTCAAAGGGTAAGCCCTATTTTGTAAATCTGTCCCCATGGCTGGGCCTCATCTTGGCAGATGCGACACCCTAAGATGTTTATAGCTGGCACAGGGTGGTTCGGAATCCCAGTTGTAGACGGTTCAAGCCGTCCCGTAGGGGTCCAATTCAATATCTCCACAGCAAAGGCGGTCCGTGGACGATCCATCGGCAGAAATGAATACGTAGGCTCTGTCGGTATCTCACAAAAAAAGCTGCGGCGACCGCGGATGATATGACCGTACCAGGTCCCCCATAAAAGTAGATTGGTGCAATTCGGGTCATGAGCCCTGATCATCGACATCACCTCTTCGTCCGACGGTGATTGAGGAAAAGCCGCCTCCAAGCAAGTAAAGGAAAAGTATGGGAGAGAAGCCATTACTCCTGAAACGAAGGAAAGGAAGCTGTTAATGAAGCCAACGCGTATATATGTATTTATAAATATATATGTATATATAAAAGACAGTGGAAGAAAACGACAAAGGACTTATTTTATGGGACCATTGGTTACAAAACATAAGGCTCCCACAAAATCAAGATGGCGGCTCACTAATGATGAGGCAGAGTAATCATTATGAGAACAAAAGGAAGATTCTCAATAAATGAACAGTGGATTTCAAATGACTCTACACATTCCGCCAAAGAGAAACCCATCTTGGACTCTGTGAAGATTAAGCAGAACCTTTATTGAAATTCTTTTTCTGTAAGAACAACTCAGGAGGAAAAATCCCAAGAAGTCTTCTTTTAAAGAACTGAGTTCTTTAAGGGAATTAAATTCCTTTTGAACGGAGGAGTTAAACTCCCAGAATACTTTTTCAGAGCTAAAGCTCTTTGGAATTGAATTAAATTCCAGAGAGAAGACAAGTATCACCATCAATCCCTAAAAATCAGAGAAGCCCTAAGAGGTTTATTATTTAAAGATTGGACATTATTTTAACTTGGAGAAAATGGGTTCTTGTTAAAGAGAAAAACCCTTGGTGTGGATTTAAAATCCAAATTCCTACAAAAAGTTCTTCAGCCGTTCAAGATCATTACCTGAAAAAAGGAATCTTTTGTTAACAGAGTTAAACTCTGAAAATTGTCGAAACAGAGAACTAAGTTTTGAGAGAGAGAATTAAATTCTCAAGGTAAGAACAAACAAGGAAGAAGATGGAAAGTGGAGGCGCTTTTGAAAGGACTCCTGCATTTATAGGATGTGATGGGGAACGGTTCATCTTCCCTGTTCCCTAGACAGATCCAACGGTCGCAAAGGTGACAGCGTTGCACTCACGTGCAAACACGTGAGAACAACGCTGTGGGGGCATTTGTTCCCTAATAAAATATCAGGAAATACCCCAATGGGGTATCACGTGCTCACACGTGATAAAGGGTCACGTGCCGATACGTGATGGTTTCCTGGGACTCTGTTATAATAGAATTAAAATTCTAACCAAGCAAGCAATTAGTGGAGTCACGTGTCCACACGTGATGGACCTTTAAAGAACCCACTGAAAGAATTAAAAGGCATAATAAAATGGCAAGGAAAGATCCCAATGAGGCATCACGTGTCTACACGTGACCAAGGGTCATGTAATGACACGTGATGATTCCTTAACTCTTTAAAACAGCAGAATTAAATTCTGGTTAAAATGTTAATCAAGGGGGTCACGTGTCAACACGTGATGGGTTCCTAAGTTCCTTAATTAATAGAATTAAATTCTACAGAAATGATCAAACAGTGGAATCGCGTGCCAACACGTGATAGGCTCTTAAGCCTTCTGAACTAATAGAATTAAATTCTAATGAAGGGAAATCAAGGACCCTAAATGGAAAAATATTTCTTTAAATCTTTCCAAACAAAAAGAGATTGTGCTCTGTAAAGTGGAGCACCGTTGGATTAAAAATCCAATGGTGATTAAAAATCACCAATTTATAGAAAGATTCTATACAAGGAAAGATTTCCCTGAAAATTCACCAAGAATAACAAACAAAATATCTTTTGGATTAAAAATCCAATGGTGAATAAAATTCACTGAGTAGTCTAAAAGATCATGTTGGTTACAGAAACAACCAAAATCTTTCAATGAAAGATTGTCTAAACAAACTGATTCTTTTCTTTCTCCTCTAAATATGAGCCAAGAAGAAAAGAGAAGGATCTTGGATTTTTGGAGGAAAAAACAACAAAGAGGAAAAAGAAAGGAGAATTTAATTCTTAAGAAAAGAAACCCTAGGTGAGAAAGGGGAAAGAGATCTAAGCTCCATAAAACAAAAAGAGAATTTAATTCTCAATTTAAGAGTTTAACTCTTCTGAATAAGAACTTAGTTCTTCCTTTGGTTGAAGATCTGCAGAAGCAAATCTCCCCACAAGTTGAGAATTTAATTCTCATCGGGGAGATTCTGTCATGCAGATCCAAAACTTAGAGAGAGAATTGAGTTTAAAGAATTTAATTCTCCCAAATTCATAGGAATATAATTCCTCCAAATGAAATCAGGATTTAATCCTATATGAGAATTTAATTCTCCCAAATTCATAGGAGTTCAATTCCCCCAAATGAAATTAGGGTTTAACCCTACATAAGAATTTAATTCTTACATATACATAGGAATTTAATTTCTCTAAACAAAAATTAGGGTTTAACCCTACCAGAGAATTTAATTCTTAAAACAAGAGACTTGAAATTCTCCATGCACGTAAAGAACTTGGTCATGTGGTAACACGTGACCCTTCTCCTCAATGAGTAAAAAAAAAAAAGAACAAGACTAGGTCACGTACCCCCACGTGACCCCTCAAACAGATTCCTCAAAATGAGAAAGAAAAACTTGGAGGCAATGCCTCACGTGCTCCCACGTGACCCTCAAGATAAAGGGAACAAAGCCAAAGGCAGAATCAATTTTGGGCGCGCTCACGTGTCCCCACGTGACCCCTAATAAACACTTTAATAATCAATACATGGATACCCATCATGTGTCAATACGTGATGGCCTGAAGACCAAAAGTGTTCAACACTTATTTGAATATTCTGAGAACAAAATAAAGGAAGTCTGGCCCCATCTTCAGATGCCTCACGTGCTCACACGTAATGACCTGAAAGCTAAGTGTCTAACACTTATTTGCAGATTTAAGGGTAAAATAAAGGAGGTTTGGCCCAATCCTCAGGCGCCTCACGTGACCCACGTGGCCACCCCACTTTTAGTGTTCAACATTATTTTGAGCATTTTGTCCCCAGTGTTTAACACTGTTTTAAAGCGTATCACGTGGGAACACGTGATCGCCAAATATGTGCTACTGTTTAACACTATTTTCAAACCAGTCTAGCCCAAATTGACCAAATTTTCCAGAGGCAAATCTCCCCTTCAAATGAACCTTAAAATCTAGAACTATAATGGTTAGTGCTCAGCCAAAGACAAAAGATCATCAGAGCCCCCCAAACTTTTGTTTAGCATTGCTAAATAATGAAGGGCTGAACCCAGACAAATGTTCAACAGTCCAACAAAAGGTCAACATTCAAATCTAATTGGACTTAGCCCAAGTTGGCCATAAGTCCTCAATTCAGATTTAACTGAGCCCATGTGCTCATAATCTAATTAATTGATCTTAATCCCAAATTAAACTACAGATTTCCCAATCAACATTGGTTCAAGGGTACATCTCTTCACTCCTTTGATATTTGTCGTTGTAATCCTTCAACGTCTTCAGAGAGGAGACGGATCCCGATAACCAATCATTCCATAGACTGTGGGGTCCTTAAACTCATGGACTATGATATCCTTAACCTTAGACTGTGGGGTCCTTAAACTCATGGACTATGATGTCCTTAAACTTTATAGACTATGACGTCTTTAAACTTCGGACTGTGGGGTCCCTTTAAACCCACGGACTATGATGTCCTTAACCTTGGACCGAGATGTCCTTAAACTAATATTGGACCGTAATGTCCTTAAACTAATCGACCGCAATGTCCCTAAACTAAACAATAGAGCCCAAATGCTCTTTTGTTGGATCTAAATGATTCCGTTAAGTTGATCTTAGTCTAAAAATTAGACTAACGTATCCTTAACATACGTTTAAGTTGATCTTAGTCTCAAATGAGACTAACGTATCCTTAAACCTAACCCCAAACCCAAATCTAAGAAAATACAGATTTGGACTAATCCACGCCCTACGGACGACAACATAAATTAGTCTCCGTATACAATCCACGGGCAACCAAAAACAAAACAAACACCCACGACACGAAGTGACCATCTAGAGAAGGAGAAAGTTGTTACCGCGATGCGGTAGCATAATTAACTGCAGGGGCTTGCGCCTGCAGGGAAGAGCGTCCCCACAATCAAAAACCCCTCAAATGAGGGAGAATCTGACGAAGTCTTCTATATCGGACGCATCCGTTTAAACCTTCGATACACGGTGTCATAAATCAACTTGGAATTTTCGGAGAGGTGGATGGATAGCACCAATTAGCATCTGCCCCGAAATTCAGGCAAGACAGACCTGCGCGGTCGCGTCTCCGTGTTTCGGTGGGGAACACAGCCGAAACCCAAAAAGTCATAAAAGAAGTTCACTCGGGCGTCTACAGAGCTCACCAATCTGGCCCTAAAATGCGGCTTCAAATTAAACGGCTTGGGTATTACTAGGCTACCATGATAAGGGATTGCGAAGAGCATGCGAATAGGTGTCATCTCTGCCAAATTCACGGTAATTTCATTCACAAGCATCTCAATCTGCTGCATCCCACGGTGGTCACATGGCCCTTCGAAATTTGGGGCACTGACATAGTTGATCCAATTGATTCTCCGTCATCCAAAGGCCACCGGTTCATATTGGCCGCAACTGACTACTTCTCCAGATGGACTGAAGCTGTCCCGCTAAAAGAAGTCAAGACAGAAGATATTATGACGTTCTTCTGGCATAATATTCTATACCGCTTCGGTACACCTAGAAGAATCATTTCTGACAATGGGCCTTCTTTCAAGAGCTTCAAAGTCTCAAGTTTCGCTACTCAGCACAAGAAAGACTGGAGGTATTTCTCCATCTATAATCCAAAAGCCAATGGGCTAACCGAAACCTTCAATAAAACTCTATGCAGGCTCCTGAGAAAAAATTCTTCAACCAACAAGAGAGACTGGAATCTCAAGCACCACAAGATGTTGTGGGCATATCGTACCACGCACCGCACTCCAACTCAGTCCACTCCATACTCGTTACTTTCAGAGTGGAGGAAATTCTCCCCCTCAAAGTCGAAATTCCAAGCCTAAGAATGGCCATCCAGCACGATTTAACGGAGGAGAAAAACGTTCTCCTTCGGCTCGAAGAGTTCGACGCTCTCGAAGAAAAGAGGCTCGCAGTACAGCAAACTCTGGAGCTGTACCGAGCCCAAATGTCACGGGTCTATGACAAGATGATCCGTCCCCGTGCTTTCAAGAAAAGTGAATTGGTGTTGGTATTCAAAAGACCGATCATCCCCAATCGACATGCCAAGAGAAAATTCGACCCAAATTGGGAAGGGTCATACGTCATCGAGAAAGTGTTCGACGGAGGATCTTACCAACTAATAAGTGCCGAGGGAGAAAGACCTATGCCACCCATCAATGGCCGATATCTCAAGAAATACTACGCGTGAATACTCCAAGTTGCAGACGAATTGAGCACACCGGTCCTACGGTCTGGATCATACATCATGAAAAACCGTATACAATCCACGAACGCAAATGACCCATGTTCCCTTATAAAAATAATAATAATAATAAAAACAATAAAATAAAAAAGCGATGTAAAAATTCCCCTAATGGAGTATCACATGCCCACACGTGATGCGTCTTGGAGCAAAGATTATAGGCATTGCGCTTAACAAATAAGACTAAAATTAAGCTTCACGTGCAAACACGTGAGCATCTATATACAAAGTATATAGGGGTTTCCTAAGAGAAATAACAGGCCAGAGAAGCTCACATGTCAGCACGTGATGCTCTTTGTTAGGCTTAACTTCGTGGGGATCACGTGCCACATGTAACATTTCTGAACATCAGCTCACGTGTCAACACGTGATGCCTTTTCTCTGGGACTGCTGCATATACGCAAACCAGTTTAATTCTATGGGGGGTCGCATGCTACACGTGAGGGTTCCTAATCACCTTCCAAGCTGATAGAATTAAATTCTAAATAAAAGAGATCAAAACCCTATTTGGGAAATATTTCCTTAGATCTTTCTAAACAAGAAAGATTACGCTCGGTAAAACAGAGCACTATTGGATTAAATATCCAATGGTGATTAAAAATCACTAAGCTACAGAATAACCTCTGTATGGGAAAATATTTCCTCAATCTTTGTAAACAAGAAAGATTGTGCTCTGTAAAACAGAGCACCGTTGGATTAAAGATCCAATGGTGATTAAAAATCACCAAGCTACAGAATATGCTCTGTATAGGAAAATATTTTCCCAATCTTATTAAAAACAAGAAAAATATCTTCTGTAAAACAGAATTCTTTGGATCAAACATCCAACGGTGGATAAAATCCCCAAATCAATTAAGATATCTCAACGAGAGATTTCCTTAACTAAATCAACAAACTTGCATCTACTATATAAAGGACCCGAGATTTTAAGTCTGAGAGAGAGGAGACCCCCCCCACAAGATTTGAGAAACAAAAAAAAGAGAAGAAGAGTTCTCCTTTAAGAAAAGAAACCCTAGGTAAGAAAAAAAAGACCTAGAGATCATTTTATCTCTTCTTCACCATTATAAGAGTTTCACTCTTCCAAAAAAATGAACTTAGTTCTTCCTCTGGTTGAGATCTGCAGAAACAGATTTCCCCACAAGTTGAGAATTTAATTCTCATCGGGTAGATTCTGTCATACAGTCCCAAAACTTAGAGGAAAGAACTAAGTTTGAAGAATTTAATTCTTCCAAAAGATATAGAAATTTAATTCCTCTGACAAAACTAGAGTTTAACCCTGCATAAAAAAAACAACAGAGATCGACTCACATGTTCCCATGTGACCCCCAAAAAGTTATTCAACACTCATATGAAAAGGGGGAAATTCCAAAGACATTTCCCATTTTGGGGCGCCTCACGTGATCCCACATGATCCTCTAATAGTGCTTAGCACTTTCAAAAGAAAAAGGGGGATAAATCCAAAGACAGTTCCCATTTTGGGGCATTTCACGTGATCCCACGTGACCCCCAATAGTGCTTATCACTTATAAAAGAAAAAAGGAATAAACCTAAAGAATCAGTGCCCAACTCTGGGGCGCCTCACGTGTCCACACGTGATGGCCACAAGATTTAAGTGTTTAACACTTATATGTATAGACGGGGATGTGAACCCAAGGGCACCACACCAACTTTCGGGTGCCTCACGTGCCATACGTGAGCGTCTCAATTTTCAATGTTTAACGCTACCATGGAGTCTCATGTGAAAGCACATGAGAACTGGGTATACATTAGTGTTTAACACTATGAGGGGCCAACCTTAAAATTAGCCAAGTCTCCTGAGGCAAAAAAAAACCTTTTGACCATCAATCAACCGAGCCCTCCTATACTCAGATCTTCTCAAACCAATCCTAATCTCAAAGATGACTAATGATCTCCTGACACATGGCATCTAAAATGATGTTCGTTCCACCATGATCTCTCCCTTCAATCTGGAGTTCGGTTCAAGGGTACATCTCTCCACACCTCTGATACATGTCGTTATAATTCTTCAACGTTTTCAGAGAGAGGGAGGGTCCCGACAACCAACAACTCTTTGGTGCACTCCCAAACCCATGAGCACATTACAATGGACCGTAATGTTCTTAAACTAGCTGTGGACCGCAATGTCCTTAAACTAAACCCTCATACCAAAAATGGTGATCTATGGACCGTAACGTCCTTAAACTAAAACAATAGAGCCCAAATGCTCTTTTGTTGGGTCTGAATGATCCAAAAAATCCTGCTGAGTAGATCTTAGTCTAAAATTAGACTAACGTATCCTCAACAAATATTTAAGTTGATCTTAATCCCAAACAAGATTAATGATCCTTAAATCAAACCAAACCCAAATCTAAGAAAATACGGATTTGGACTAATCCACGCCCTACGGGCGACAACACAAATTAGTCTCCGTATACAATCCATGGGCAACCAAAAATAAAACAAACACACACGACACGAATGGAACATCTGGAGCAGGAGAAAGTGGTTATCGCTACGCGGTAACGTAATTAACTGCAGGGGCTTACGCCTGCAGGGAAGAGCGTCCCCACAATCAAAAACCCTTCACAACGAGGGGGAATCTGATGAGTCTGCTACAACGATCGCATCCGTCCAAACCTTCGATACACGGTACCATAAATCAACTTGGTATCTTCGGAGAGGTGGACGGATAAACCCAAATAGCATGTGCCCCCAAATTCAGACAAAACGTTTGTCTTTCCCGGCTTTCGGCGGTAAACAAACCCTATCTCTCCTAAGCCCTACGGGCGAAACTACATCTGAAGTCCTACCGGCGATGAAGAAAAGAAAAAAATGTATGTTCACAAGCAAAACGGACACGGATGAAAACCCGAAAGGGCTCCGTAAATAAAAACAACAGGACTGCCAGCGAGTTTGTGAAAACCTTGTGAGAAGCAACACTAGTGAAAAGAGATGAAATACACTAGCAAATTCCTTCGACCTTGTGAGGAGAAAATCCCCGCGTGAGATCCTTACGACTCATAAAGGAGCAACAAACTTAGGAATCCCCACGATTCCTGGGAAGAAAATACACATGCGAGATCCTCTCAACTCGTAGGGAGAAAATACTTTTACGAGAATCTTACGGCTCATAAAATTGAAAAGTCTTAAGTGATAGGGATCCAAACATGTCTTCTAAGCCATCGCTCCCCAACGGACAACGGCAAATTATGAGTCGTTCCTAGCATTACGTTTCAGTGTGAGCGATGCTGATGCCGACCTAAAACCCAAATCCTAAGTCTTCTCAGGGCAAATGATGAGTCGCTCCTGGCATTGCTTCAGTGTTAGCAGTGCTGATGCCGACCAAAAACTCAAACTCTAAGTTTTCCCAAAGACAAATGATTAGTCGCTCCTGGCACTACGCTTCAGTATTAACGGTATTGATACCGACCCAAAAACCAAATCCCAAGTCCTCCCGGGACAAATGATGAGTTGCTCCTGACATTAATCCAGTGTAGCAATCCTGACGCTAAACAAAATCCAAATTTCAAGTTCCTCTCAAATTCAAAAGTCCCGCCAAACAAGACAGAAATCGAACAGATCAAATCAACGTCCCACCCAGCATCACTTCTAAGCTCAAAAGTCCCGCTGGACGGGTTGGGAACTCCCAAAGCAAATCAAATCAAACAAGTCAACCAATCATCTCATCGATGGAATTAAGCTCCACCTCGAAAACAAATCAACCCCGACACCGCAAAAGCGGAGCAAGTCAATTTCAATCCCGACACCACAGAAAGCGGAGCAATTCAAATCAAATCCCAACACCGCAAGAAGCGGAGCAAGTCAACTTCAACCCCGACACCGTAAGAAGCGGAGCAAGTTAAATGGCAGCACCGACCGTCCAAGTCGCAAAATTGGTAGCACCGACCGTCCAAGTCGCAAAAATGGCAGCACCGACCGTCCAAATCGCAAAATTGGCAACACAGACCATCCACGTCACTAAAAAAGCAGCATCGACCGTTCAAGTCGCAAAAATGGCAGCACCGACCGTCTAAGTCGCAAAAATGGCAGTATCGACCGTCCACGTCGCTAAAAGGACGGTATCAACTCTCCACATGGAACCAAACCAAATCAATTTCCATATAGAATAAGATCCATCAATTTCATGCACGCAACCCATACGCGCGGTGTGCATTTATTGATGTGGGCACTTTATTGGGGTCAAAAATTACAACCCGGTTGACCAAGTCAAAATCAGTCAACCCCATCAAGCTGGCCCAAGCCCAAGTCAAGATCAAGCATGAAAGGGGCCGGCTCCATGCCAAAATGAAGGCAATAAATTAGTTTAAATACAATTTTTAGAAATAAATGTATGAAAAATGGGCAAAAAACCAAAATTTTGTAAACCCCATGGTTTATGTGTAAAAACAAATAAGCACATGAAGAATGGAAAGGCATAAGTGCCATTTGGAAAAGCCCAATGGGCTATATGTAAAGTGTGTACCCTATAAAGGCAAACATGATGAGAAAATCAAGAACAACTTTCATTCTCTTAAAAAAATTCTAAGGTTTGTGCGTCTATCTCTTTTCTCTCAAGTTCTCCCTTTTCTTTTCATTTCCAATTAAATCAAGAGTTTAACTCTTCTTTTTTCAAAAAGAAATAGTTTTTCACTATAAAAACCTGTAAGGGGAGTTCAGATCTCCCATCAAATCCCTAAAAAGGAGATTTTAATCTCAGCTCTCTTTTCTCCAAGATCCAGCCAAACGAGAGGAGGAAGAAGACCCAACTTTAAAAATCCCACTTTAGAAGGATCCGAGGCTCCAGGGAGAAGAAATGGGTCTCCATTGATCATCTCCGAAGATCTTCGAGGAGTTCAACTCCAAGATCCAAATCCTCAAAAGAGTTTAACTCCACATCCGGACCCTTTAAGAGTTTAACTCCAAATCAAAGCCTTTTAGAAGTTTAAGTCCAAATCCACATCCAATTTCTTATATAGGAGTTTAATTCCAAATCCAAATCTTTTGGGAGTTTAACTCCAAATCTATACCTAATTCATGTTTAGGAGTTCAACCCCAAAGTCCCTCGGGAGTTCAACTCCCAATCCATGGGTTAAGCCCCTTTCTCCGCTGGTCTTTCCAGAGGTCGCGTGCCATGTACGTGACCCGCTGGCGCCCACCGTCCGCATGCAGGGCACGTGACCCGGCGGCGCTCAGCGCGCACGCGGCTGGCATGTGACCCGTGGGCGCCCACAGCCCATGCGCCACTCACGCGTCCTTAGGACGCTCCCCACACCTCTTTTCCCCCACACCTCTTTTCCCCTCACGCTCCACACTCAAAATACGTCCTCCGTTAGAAAAAATTTCTAACAGGGCGCTGCCCCGTACCCCGAAGGGGGCAGCTAGCCCCCTTGACCCCTAGCCCGCTATCCAGGTGGCGGGACCCCCATAAGCTCTGCGGGGCCCTCGATACGTCTAAGTCCCCTTCAAAACACAACACATGCACACTGCACATTAAGTTCACATGACCAGTTTTACCCGTCAATCGGAGGTTCCCTCGCTCCAAAAGCGAGGGGTAATTAACGACAGTTTAGTCCGCGGCTGTCGAAGATTCGGATCCCCACAATCAATAAACCCCAGCTTACCCCAGACAGAGGGAATTTGTAATACGCCTGACAAGCGACGTGTATTTCTCATCTCAATGGGGTGACGAAAAATACCCTACAAGGATATTCTTGGTATATGGTAACGGCAGCCTCCTTCAGGAGGCGGTTCTCGGTTCAGGCTTTCAAGGTGGCCTGGATGACGGAGATGTCAGAGTTTTGAGTTTACCGTTTTCTGAAAAGCAGTATATTGGATAGGGTTCCAAAAGGGATACTAAGGTAGGCATGGTGCAGAATGCTGGTTATGACTCGACTAAGGATACAGCCCAAGAAGTTTGTTGGATAAACTTGTTCATTTATGAACTTGATCTTATCAAGTATCCAAACAAATTATTGAGGCGGGGTATCGCTCAGTTCGGGAGGTTATTGATCTCCGCGAAGTTAAGATATAAAGAGATAAAGTTAGAACATTATAGCTGATCCACTCACTGAGACTTTTTATCGAACACGGATGTTTCACAAACACGGTTTGCGAAACCGATTAATAGAGAAGTTGGGTATTCGGTAGCACACGAGCCGTGGATATACGATACCGCAATAATTGACCTTAAGTGCAAGTGGGAGATTGTTGGATGCAGTGCTCTCAAGGCAATTATTGTGATTACAAGTACGCGATTATGATAATCGAGGGAGGACCCATACAAATAGAAAGGTCTTACTTGAAATAATAGTATTCTATCTGGTTTGTCTTTATCATTGATGTGTATACGTTTTACTTATTATTACGCGTCGCTAATACATAATGATAAAGCCCGTAAGATTTTTGCTTGACTATCAGCATTATGATAGCGATCATATACGTGAGAGCTGGGTAGTCTATAAGCAAATCCTTAATTGTCAATATTCTAAAGAGTATCGAGACTGAACATCGATATTCCGGAGTAAACTACTGTATACATTTCTAGACTCTGACGAGGGGCGGTGGCTGTTCTCACAAGCCATTGGTGTTGTGCCACCTAAAATAATATACAGGTACTCACTGGAGATAAGTACACTGGACAGACTCGATGAGAACTTCTGGATAGTATTATATCTATCGTCAGATAGCAGTTCTCTAGTGGCATGAATACAGATTAGTCCTTTGACCTGAGATCGTCATTTGTCTCGCGTGAGTTCCTACTGTACTTAGATTACTGTCCTACCACGACTCAAAGGAGTCGTGCAAACAGATTTTAGTTGGATACAATCCGGAGTCACATGGAGGCGGTGAGCAATTGTCAGGGATTCGTCTCTCTTAATATTAGGAGTCGATGTCACGCTGCGTTCGGTTGACCATCACCTTAAATCCATGGTCACGGTGGATGAGATTTACGGATAGGAGTTCAGTAGTTTCTTGGTTGGTAATGAGCTTGACTCTGGCACGACTTATCGGTTTATTAAGGGTCTGACGTTATCCACCCCCTAAATCCGGTATGCGATACCCTTAGATGTAGAGACCAGACTGTACGGAGATTGCTACATTCAGGCTCAATAGGGTACGGACAGACTTCATTGTCGACCTCCCTTTCGGCAGATACTTGGTAGCCGTTACGTACAGCTAGTGCCGCTGGTATGCTTGTGGTTTTGGATTTATTCAGTAAATCACTACCAGCGTATTGTCGAGTCTTTAGAGTCCCATACAAAGGGTTTTCCCGATTCAGGCGATATGATGTAGCGGCCGAATATTGATACGTGCAGAGATCCGATTAAATACGTGTACTTACTATACGGACTTTAATCGGACGGTTGATAATATTAGCCGGTTTAGGATTAAGCCGGATTATTAAATCAAGTATTGATTTGATAATATATATATATATATATATATATATATATATATATATATTCTAGTATTATTGTTCACTATTCATTTTCTCTCTCTTAGCTATCTATATTTTTATACGGATACCCGTATATGTATTTCGATACGTAGACCGGATTGTATTCCGTATTTAAACGGAATACTTCTAGAAGGAGGACACCTCATTATTGATTTTATTTTTAGAAAATCAATTGGAAAAAAGATGGAGGGTGAGGTGGCTTTGGGTATGGTTGAGAAATGTAGAGAGGGATGTGCTTCATTTTTTTATACAAAAATAGTTGTGATGTTTTATTTGATGGTCGAAAATGTAAGGAAGACATTCTCTCTTTCTTTTAACACTTGGCTCATTTTACATGGCTAGCTCTTCATCCTCTTTCTCCTCCTTGTTCCTCATTGCTCTCTTAAGCTTGGTTTTAGATAGAAAATGATAGTGGAAAATTCCTACATCCCCACACTCCATTTCTAGTAAGCTTGAAACGTCGGTTGTTTCACTAGGTGAAGCTGGAGCTTAGATCGGTTTCTCTCGGATGGATCATTTTCGGTAAGGACGGTCGTCTCTCAAGTTTGTTCCCGATGACCTACAAAGAGCTTGGAGGGGTCTTCCGCGATTGGGTGGACACGCATCAAAGATTATATGTTCACAACTTGTAGTTTAGCTTTCTTGTTTTTGCTAGTTTTAGTGTATGGATGAATCCTTGGGTTTTGGTGACTTGTGCTTGTTTTAAAATTATTAAAATCCGTTTCACATTGGCCATGGTTATAGTGGCACGAGCAATGGGCACCCAACACAAATGGCTGGCATATAGTGTAAAGTTGAAAAAAGATTTAATCTTCTTCTACCGTGTAGTCTACTGCAGGTGACACCAGATCTACAAAATAAAGTAATTTATGAAAGCCTTAAACTAAATTCCTGTTAGATCCACAAAATTCATCATTTCATCCTCGCAGACCCAAAAGACAATTGGAGTCATGGATCTCTGAAACAAATCTTACCCAAGTAGCAAAAACCATCCATAGTACCACACAACTCCACATCAAAATATAGAGCTGTAAATGATGTATGCATTGCAATATTGTCACTCTTATAAATTAAGCATTAATTCTCAGAAAAAGAAATTAAATTTGTAGGAATATCACATTCATATTTGATATAAACCTGAAATTTCCACTGAATCTTCCCTGCCAAGTGCATCCTATCACATAATGCTAAACCACCTTCAAAATTGTAATTACTATCTAACAAGTGAGAAAGGTTCGAGCGGAACTTACAGGAGACAGAACCAACATGTCAGGTTCTTTCAATTTTTATAGCCAAAATATCAAGGCCTTATTTAACTTCAACTTGTTTGGCTATCATTTTGATGTTGAGAACAATAGTAATCCAATCCAACCTCATTTATTTCAACTCCGCCCAAAGAAAGAGAAAGGATTAAAGAAAACAATAACTCGAAAGCCACAACAAATTAAAATTTATTTTTAAGTGTAAGTATAACTTTGCAAATGCAAATTAGAATTTGCATAATCCATACCTTTACTTATAGATGAAGGCTGATAATCCTGTCACATTCATTTAACCAATCCATGTCATCCTCACAAGTTGACAACTAGGCAAAAAGGTCCAAAGCTTCAGAAGAATGATGGCCCCCACAGGCGCTATCGGCCATTAATGAGGGTCAATGTCGTTGATGTTTCATTTCTCAATCCCCATACTAATACAAGTTTAGTGTCTTGTTAGTAGTTTTAACCCCTCATTACAACAGGGGAAAAGATACTAGGAATTGGTCGGAAGAAAAGAATAGAACACTCTAAAAGCATAAAATAGAAGCAATGAGAATGTGAAGAAAAGCCACAGCACAAACAAAGAGCAAGAAAGCAAGAGGCTGTCTACACTTTGCCCCCATCTCATCATTACACTTCTTATCTTGTGCTCTGTGTTGTCTCCATCTATATATTCCACCCAAGTCTTCAGATTTCTCTAACGCAAAGGGGAAGAATATAAAATCAGAGAAAGAGGGGAAATAACAGAAGAATGGAGAAGGGATTCTTGTGGGGAAGAAAAAGACGGTATTCAGTAATCCTGGAAGATGTAAAAGAGGAGGAGATGGCGAAAATTCCTACAATTGCTCCACCACAAACACCAAAGGAACCAATGGAGTTCCTTTCGAGATCGTGGAGCGTGTCGGCGTCGGAGATTTCCAAAGCTCTGCTTTCTGGTAACAAGAAGAGGAACTTTGTCGTTGAAAGGCTCCCTGAGATGATGGTTTCCAAGGATTTTGTGATTCCTTCTAATTTCGCGTCATCGCAGCCTCAGTGTGTTCACCGCGTAAGTATCTGTAACTATAGTTTTCTATCATGGTCAGAAATTAATGATTTAGATGATATCTTGCAGCACGATACAACCATCGGAAAATGGTTCCGACACAAGGAGCAGAACAAGAAAAGGACGAAGAATAAAGAGAAGGTGCGGGCAGAGAAAGCTCACATCCATGCTGCAGTGTCGGTTGCAGGAGTAGCAGCAGCGGTTGCTGCAGTGGCTGCGAGCACGGGTTTAGACAAAGAAAGCTTGAAGATGAGTGCAGCACTTGCATCTGCCACCAGGCTCTTGGCCTCACACTGCATAGAGATTGCAGAACACGCTGGAGTGAATCGTGAGCATGTTGCCTCTGTCGTAAAATCTGCAGTAGATCTCAGAAACCCAGGGGATCTAGTGACTCTAACAGCAGCAGCAGCAACAGGTTGACCTAAATCATTTCATCCGGTTTTGCTTTTAAAGTACAGCACTAGGATCTCCATCTGATTCAGTTTATCATTTCTTTTGTACAGCGTTGCGAGGAGCTGCTGCATTGAAACTGAGGATGCAAAGAGAGATGAGGAACAATGCTGCCGTAATCCCTTACGATAAAGGGCAGAGCAACAGCCCGGACATTTGGTGCAAAGAAGGGGAGCTTCTCAAACGATCAAACAAAGGTACAGAAATTTATTGCCGCAGCAATCTCTATAATCTTCATATTCAACAACTTAAGTATCTGTTTGTTCGACACTACAGGGACTTTACGCTGGAAGAAAGTATCGGTATACATCAATAAAAAATCACAGGTCATAGTTAAGACCAAAAGCAAACACATAGGAGGAGCACTCTCAAAGAAGAAAAAAAGTGAGTTGCACTTTGTACATTTAAGATCCTAAGCTTCTAAGTTGTTGCCTTTTAAGTTTTCTTAAAATTTGTCGGTCATTGGCAGGTATTGTTTATGGGGTAAATGATGAAGTCGATGTAGAAGAGAGATGTTGCTTTAGGCTTGAAACAGCTCAAGGACTTGTTGAGTTCAAATGTCACAGCAAGATAAACAAACAGCAGTGGGTTGATGGAGTACAAAATCTGCTTCAGCAAGTGAAAACTGGATTAGATGCTGATAGCTTAGAGCACTCCATGGAATTTTTAAAGATTAACTGAAGATTTGTGTATAAAATTTTCCGATCTGAGTAGAGTTTGTATGAGAACTTGTTTATATACATATGAAGTAAGGGTGTTTGCCAATTTTGCTGGTGGAATTATATAGGACCAATAGAAGTTGCCCAAAGCAGGATGACACTAATACAAGACATTAGCTTAACAAAGATATCCAACTGAAGTGATCTTGCAATTATTAAATAAGATCTGTGAAATCCTTGTTCCAACATTAAAATCAATGGGAATGCTATCGATGTGTATAAGAAGAAATAATATAATTCTAAAGGATAGTGAATTCATTCTGAATACTATAATTTTGTTAGGTCCTCCTAAGAACTTTACCAAAATAAGAAAATACTCCTAAGGTCACAGAATGATTTCATTGCCTTCGACAGGCATTGCTTGGCGAGGAATTCAGACTTCTACACACACAAAATTTCAGGTGTCCCTGTGAGACTCTCTCAACCTAATCCACAAAAATTAAGAATTTTGGTGCAAGGAACTAGCAGTGACAAGCAAGATAATAAACTTGGTAAACATGGCCGATATGTAGAAAAAATTAATGTAAATAATAAAACACAAGAAACTATTGATCAATTGAATCTTGTGACACCATCATATATCTTATTTCTCATGCCCAACTACAAAAGGTTGTCAGCGTTGTTGGGAGGAATGGCCTCGATATAATTTATCATGACACCAAACGATGATTTATGAGGCCATCCCTATTCTCCAAATTCATCTTTGCAAACTGAATTGCTGGAATACAAAGCATGAGCAAATGCATGTGCATATAATACTGGTCCTAATCCTAGACCTAATGCTTCATTGAAACTACACATTTGATTATATTTGCAACCACACAGGTGAAAACCATAATTCAAATGATACCTTTAGAATCAGCACATGGATAAAGTTCAAAGATGAATAAAGATTTGCACTGTGTTGTGCCGAAGGTGACCACATCTGCAAATAAAGAAGTTTATGAAAGCTTTAAACTATATTCCAATGTGCACGGTGTGTTAGATCCAATATGCTCGCAAAACCAAGCAGTTCATCCTTGCAGATTCAAAAGCCAACGGAAGCATGGATCTCTGAAACTGATGATGCTCGAGATCGGCGATCTCCCAGATCGTGACACGTGGCAGATGACGTGTCCCAGAGCTCAGAAGGAAGGGCCTACAGGGGCCGGCCAGGCCACCCCTGTGCCCGACCCGCAAGCACAAGCTGGCTCTCCTCAGAGCCCCCATGCACAAATTGGCTTCCTCGGCCTCCCAGCTCGCCTCCGAGCTATCACAGGACCAAGATGCCTCGGCTCTCCCGCTTGCTCCCGAGCTCTCCCGCCGAGGCCATTTTCCTCGGTCTCATCGACCGACCAGCGGTACCACTCGCAGGCGTAACCGCCGCTCCACGAATCTCGCCATGCGCGAGATCTCCGCCGGCCACATCCCACATTCCACGCCATTACGATCCCCATTAACGAGCCTGTCTCGCCATTAATGGGAAGATCCTCTTATCACGTGGGCATGACGTCGGGAGCGTAACGGCCGGCGTGATTCTCGCGCCTGCCCCTGCATGCTGCTGCTGCTATATAAACCCCTCTTCCAGAGGGATCAAGGAAGCCATTTTTACTCCACTAAGGCGTTACTCTGCTCGGATCTTGTTACTGACTTGATCGTCGGAGGGTCCTCGGTGGTACCAAATCACCCCGGGACTTCCTTGCAGCTACTCGGCGCAAATCTCCTCCAACCCATTGAGAGCCACACGTCGCAGGAGATCACGCTCCAGACCAAATCCCAGCCGTCAATCACAGCCATCGGCAGATAAACGGGAGACAACATCTGAAGGAGATCGGGAAAGTCTGCCTCCATCAGCTGGCGCCTTCTGTGGGAATGGCGTCGTCTGTGGGAAACTAACTCCACAAAAACAAAAGTTCGTCTCCCGATCTCCAACCACATGGCTAGCGATCACCCTAAAGATTCAAGCACCAGCCGCCGCCTTCCCCTCAACGGAGGCGCGGATGAACCTCCCCCAGCGATTGTCATCAACGCCCTTGCCAGCCGAATAGACCGACTAGCGTCCATCGTGGAGGCGCTCGTCCGCATCCAAACAGCAGGGCCTGAACCCCAGATCGTCGCTCCTCCGTCTCGAGAAAACTCTGCCCGCGTCGGCACAACCGACCACCGACAAGCTACCTCCCACGGCCACAGATCTCCCGGACCGGTACTCTCTGCAGCCCGCTGGGCGTCCCACAACTCCACACCAAGATCCGCCGCCAAAGCGCCTCGCCTCGAGCCTCCTTGCGACCCTTACCCTCCCGAGGAGATTTCAGTCAGCTCGCCCGTTCCCAGGCATGACCCACACCCCCTCCCTTGACGGGGTCACGAGGACGGGGCTCGCCACGGCGGCTCGAGGGCTACCTCGCCCGGGAATCTGAGGAACCTCATTGAGAGGAACCGGGGCCACGCCCAAACACGGGTCTCCCACAGCAGAGGCGAGGGATCGGGGGTGCTGAACCCTCGGGGTACCACGGCCGACTCGACGCCCTCGAGAAGAAAATTGAGGGCATACGTCTGGAAGGTCGCCTCTCCGGCGACGGGGCTAAGTACGCCGCCGACTCGCTCACCAAGCCATTCACCGAGAAGCTGCTCGCCGTCCATGTCTCCTCGCGCAACAAGCCCCCAAAGGTCTCTCTCTTTGACGGGAAAACCGACCCGAAGGACCATTTGGATGCTTTCATCGTGGGGATGAGCTTCTAAGACCACTCCGACGCCGCCCAATGCCGAGCTTTCCCGGCCACCCTCATCCGCTCCGGACAGGACTGGTTCCGAGGACTCGAGCCTCGCTCGATTTCAACCTTCGACGAGCTGGCTACTCGGTTCCTTAGACACTTCGTCGGGAACCGTCGGCAAAAGCGCACGGTCGACTACCTCATCACAATCAAGAGCGGGGACAAGGAGACGTTCAAAACTTACATCACCCATTTCTACAACGCCCTTCTTGAGGTCCCCGAGCACCGGGACGAAATGGTCATCACGGCGCTCAGGTCGGGTCTTAGGCACATGGAGTGGCTACGCTCCTTTGCACTGGCGCAACCTAAGACCATGGCCGAAGTGAAGGCATGGACCGAGCGCGAAGTCCAGCTCGAGTCCGAGGTAAATGCGAACCTTTCCGGGGAAGACCGAACCGACCATAAGAAGAGGACAAGGGAAGAGAGACCCGAGCGTCAGCAGCCCTACCATTCGAAGTTCCAGAAGTACACCCCGCTCAACGTCTCCCAAGCAGTGCTACTGAAGGAGGCTAAGGGCGAGGGGTTCTTCAAGTTCCCTCCGATCCCGCGTCAGGCCTCGAAGCGAACCCGGGCCCCTACTGCGGTTTCCACAGGTCGCTCGGTCACTCCACGGAGAATTGCAAGTAGCTCCGGGACTACATCGAGGAGCTCATCCGATCAGGGCACCTCGCCGCCTACCTGAAGGATAAGCGGCAAGCCGACCGCGAGCAGGAGCAGCGTCCCTCTCCCGCCGAGCTGACTGTTCAGACCATAATATTGCATTTATCATTCCCCTATTCTTATCCTTTTTATAAATAAACAGGTACTCTTGACGCACGTTTGTTGCATATTACAGGATACAGGTTTCTGGAGCAAATACAGTGAAAAAGACACAAAACAACAGAAAAGGGACTTTTGACCAGCAATTAGACGGATCTTACTCAAGCCGAGACGAAGAACAGTACAAGGTCCAAAATGTCATGAGAACGGTTGAAAGATCGCTACAAATATTTACTGAAATATCTGGAGAATACCTAGAAGCCTAACAGAGAAAAAGACTATAGAAACAGAAAGCCAAGAAGCCCAGAAGAAATCCCACAAAAGCCCACAGCCCAAGTCCTCAGTTTGGCCGCGGAACCGCGGCCAAACCCATGCTGGCGCCGCCGTTCCGCGGCCGTATAGGACACGGAGTTCGAGAAAATTTACCATAATGCAGAGGCAGCGCGGATCTTTGACTTGGTGTTTTCTTAGAGGGCATTTTTGTAAATACAGATGTGCGAATCAAAATGTAACCTAGGGTTTCCTATTATCTATAAATAGGACTCTAATCATTGTAATTTCTCATGCCTCTTTTCAATCAATAAAATTCAGAAATTCTGGGAATAAATTTCAGATCTGTTCTTCTTGTTTGGAGGGAGCCGTCAACCTAGTAAGTCTTTTATTTCTTTTAATTATAATGTCTTCTCATCCCCTAATGAGCGAGTAGTCTCCTCGCTTGTTAGGGTTAGCCTTAGGGAAAGGGTTGAGAGATGAAATCTCTCGCCCCTTTCAATGCCACCTTCACCTAATGAATTAGAACTTCACGCATACGAGCACAACCGCTCCCTGCGGCATCCTACCCTTCGAGGTAACGATGAACCGTAGTATAAAGGGCCGGTTCCGCACGTTTTCCGTGAGGGTTAGGATAATTATCAACAAAGGTAGGGTACAAATCTAGAGGAAGAAACATCTTCCCAAAATATTTGTATCCACTTTATTGATAATTAACTTAACACCTAATAGATCTAAAAAAGGAAGGTATTGAAAGCGGTGAGAAAAAGATTAATTTCCAAAACTTCCCCTAATCCTAACCCTAGCAAGATTCTTAATTAGATTAATTAGATCCAGTCTTTAGATTTTTATAAACCTACCAAAACTACAAATAGAATCAACTCGTTAAAACACTTTAAAGAAATTTACCCGTCTCTGTGGATCGACCCGTACTCACCGGCTAGCTGCGAAGCGACGCCGTTTCTTGATTGCGGTAAACTCATATTTTTGAACTAATCAAATGGCGCCGTTGCCGGGGACGGCGTAATCTTTCTTTTTGTGAATTTTCGGGTTGATATAAATTTTAAAAAAATTATAAAAATCTGAAAAATCAAAAATATAAAAAAAATATCATCTTTTATTGTTTGAAGGGTACTCTTTGTGAATCTTTGCAGGTTTGACGGATCTGAAACAACACAAGAAGTGAAACAGAAAACAATACATCAGAACAGGAGGAGATTGGAAGTACAGAGCAGCTGAAGAAATCCAGAGACCTAAAGCCTCCAATCCACCGCTCTTCCGCCGCATAATACCACCTCGCGCGGCGCATCCGCGGCCCTCTGGATCCCTCTCTGTGAAGAAATTGCACTGTTTGTTTTCTTTCCTTCTCCTCTACAAATCTCCATATATCTTCTGTCAAATCTTGTGCAGGATTCTTTGCGCTAAAAATCTTCTTCCCCCTTCCAATAATTGATTTTCTGCAGGATTCTTTGCGCCGCGCTAAAAAGCAAATTGATTGCAAGTGATTTACTGCTTTGCATACTTTAATCTGACTTTAAGGGGCTATTGACCAATTCAGATTGGGTGGGGATTTCATTACCCTTCCCAGGACCCCAGAAATCACTTAAAGCATCTGCATTGACCACTTTTAATCTAAAAAATATTAGACTCAGCCCTAAGGACGTCGAGCTCAATAGGACAGAGGACTAGTATAGGCATCGGCCGTTTATCCTAACCGACATTGCGGTGACTAGACTAGTGGTTTTTAATTAGGCCCACTGTAGTGGTGGTTCCTTCCCACTTACCTGGCCGTACTTGTCCGTGAAGAGGCGGTTTGAGGTTCTATCTCTAGCCCTTTGGAACAGTTAGGAGCTGTCTAGCGGACCTAGGTGACCCTAGACTTAGGCCTGATTGTGCATGTGTGGTTAATTGCAGTTGTGTCACTAGTCTCTTTGCAAAAATCTTTTTGCAAAAGCTCACTTAAAAAGAGAAAAAGGAAAATCTTTTCAAAACTTGCAACTTGTCGCTAAAGAATCTTTGCACTCACTTACACCACTTCTTCTCACTGACGTTATCTTACCCCCACATTCTGTTTTTCTCTTTTTTCTGACTGCACTACCCTTTAGTGTATGTCATCTTGGACTAGGGATACTAACGCCCGATTAGTCCGTGTTTCGTTGGTACCGACCAACGAAACCTTCGACGAACCCTTCGTCGAACCCTTCGTCGATCTTCCGTCCACTTCCTTACCTCCACCTTTAAATTCTTCTTTCGAAGGTATGTCGGGATTCAACCCCAACGATACCTTACCGACGGGAATGATTCCACCTCCGCCAGGTGCGAATAACCCGAATCTTCCGCCTGTTGTAGCGCCCGCACGAGTTGCGCTCCAGGATCTCTTCTACCCCGTCCGCACTTCTTTACCCACATGTCTTTCACCCCCACCGGCGAATGGGGATAATTTTGAAATAAAACCACATTTCATTAATATGCTGCCTAAGTTTCATGGTTTGGAATCCGAAGATGCATATATTTTTATTAATAAATTCCAAAACGTTTGCGGCATGATGAAGACAACCCAATTAAGTGATGACGCAATAAGGCTAAGGGTCATTCCTTTTACCTTATGTGACCTAGCCGAGAAGTGGCTATACAGCACCGCATCACATTCCATTAGAAATTGGGATGAGTTTGTGAGAGCTTTTCTGAAAAAGTTCTACCCTCATCATAAAACTGCTAGAATCCGAAACGAGATCATACAATTTTCACAGCTTCCGTCCGAACCATTCTGGAAATGCTTCGAGAGATTTAAAGACCTACTTGTTCAATGCCCTCATCATGGGATAGAAAATTGGCAACTTTGCCAAACATTATACGAGGGATTGAACGCAGCAACGAAGCAGTTGCTAGAAACAATTTGTCAAGGTCATTTTCTCTCTAAGTCTAGCGACGAAGCTTGGCAGTTTCTTGAGGACCTAAGTGAGCAAACAATTCAGTGGGAGAGTACCAAGACCACATCATCTTCTTCAGTTGGTCAATCTAGGGCAGGCATACATCAAATAGATATGTCAATTGCTATGAAGGCCGAGATGGCCTCACTTATGAAAAAGTTAGAAGCCATTGAGACCAAAATCTCATCGACTTCTCCTGCCCCTACTCTACCCACAAGAACTGTTTGTGCTTGTTGTTCGAACCCGTCGCACCTAACCGAAGAGTGTCCTTATAATGCACCTATTCAAGGACAGGATCAAGTCAATGCTGCATTTCAGCAACGACAAAGAAATGATCCTTACTCTTCGACATATAATCAGGGGTGGAGGAGTCACCCAAATTTCGCTTGGAACCAAAATCAACAAGTCCAAGGGAATAACAATTTTCAAAGAGCTCCTCCACAACAACAACAAGCACCCTTACAAACTCAAAACCAGCAACCTTTCCAACAACAACCTTATACAAATCAAACGAACAATTTGGTTCAACCTAATGATGATAAGGTTAGCTCGCTCGAGAAAAGTCTTGAAGCATTTCTCAAGCAAACCACAGAATCCGCAGCAAGATTTGAAAGTTATGTGCAATCTTTAATGAATAACAATGCCTCACACGATCAAAGTATCAAATCTATTGAGGCACAAATTGCACAATTAACTGCTGCGTTGAGCGAGAGAGAAAAGGGAAAGCTTCCATCTCAACCATTGCCCAATCCCGGTCACCCACAAAACGCATATCCCAATCACAATGTAAATGCGGTGACCACGTTGAGATCCGGAAGAGAGTTGCAAAATAATGTGGAAACTAGTGATGACATCCCCGCCGGTGGTTCTTCTTCCCCTTCTTCATTTTCTTCACTTCCTTCTTCACCTTTTTCTTTAGAGCCTATTCTCCACCCTTCACACGGCTCTACTTCTTCTGACTCGAACGGACCCATTTCTAACAACACGAACACATCCACACTGGGATCCGTTCCTATTCCACATTCTACTCCACAGACTTGTGACTCAACAAATTTTCAAAATGCACCATTTCCAAACAGGTTGAGTCCTAATAAACCAAATGCACAAGTGGAGAAGATTGTGGAGATCTTTAAGCAGGTTAGCATAAATATACCTCTCTTGGATGCTATCCAACAAGTCCCTTCATACGCGAAAATCTTAAAGGGCTTGTGCACCTCGAAGAGAAAGGCATCTCAAGTACCTAAGAAAGTGCTTGTGGCTAGTGCAGTGAGCAATGCTATTAACCACCATCAAACCTTACCCCAAAAACGAAAGGACCCCGGCTGTCCTACTATTTCAATCACAATTGGGGATAAGCAAATTAATCGTGCACTTTTGGATCTTGGGTCTAGTGTTAACCTGATTCCTTACTCCGTGTACGAACAATTAGGGGTTGGAGAGTTGAAACCCACTCGTTGCACTCTCCAAATGGCTGATCGATCAATCACCTATCCAAGGGGTCAACTAGAGGATGTGTTGATCAAAGTCGGGGAATTCATATTCCCCGTTGATTTTATCGTTATGGATACACAACCTATTGTTAACCCAAGAAACCAAATTCCGGTGATTCTTGGTCGACCATTTTTGGCCACTTCCAATGCCATAATAAATTGTCGCAATGGCTCCATGACTCTATCCTTCGGAAAGAGGTCCAGTGAGTTCAATATTTATAAGATGGGAAGTCTGCCCCCCGTGCCTAAAACTAGTACACGAGAAGTTTGCTCTATTCACGAAATCACGCAGGAGGACTGCGAGCTTGAAAGATTTCTATTTGATGAAAACAGTTTTGACGCCACTAGTGCGTCCCTTCTTGAGTCTACTACTGTTGACACAACCGATGTTGATTATGAATGTTTCACTTTTTTGGATGATGACGACTCACAGCCCGAATATGAGTCGTTTGAATTTTTGGATGAGTCAGTCGAACCATCCGAATCGGTTGTTTGCAGTGATTTCGAACCTGTGTTAGAGTCCTTTGAGTTCGAGATAGATTCCGCAATGGTTCATTCGCCTCAGAAATTCGAACTCATGCCCTTGCCGTCTCACCGTAGATATGCTTACATAGATGAGAATGAGACGTTTCCCATTATCATATCAGCCTCTCTAGCCTTCGAGCAAGAGAACGCTATTTTAAAATTCTTACAAGATAGGCGGCAAGTTTTCAGTTGGACTATGGCGGACATCGAGGAGATCAGTTTCCTCATAAGTGAATATCATACACAATTGATGGATGATGCCATGTCAATAGAGGACCCACAGGGACATCTTGGGGTTATTGTGGTGAGCCAACTTCCTCCCTTAGAAGTTGAAATACCCCCATTTCTTTTAATAAGGTACGAGAATGCTAACACTCCACTGATTGCTGATCATTTACATTCTCGTTTCGATGCATCACCATCACCTGTATATTCACCTCCACGCCTCCCATTCCACTACTTCTATCTTCCCCAATTCTTTGCGGACCACCACAACTTATTTTTTCACCCACCAATATTCTTTACTGATAAATTTTTCAAATGGTTGGTGTTGACTTTTGGCCTATGCAAAGTTGGGCAGTATTGTCTCACATAGTTTAATTGAAGTTTGGGGGAGGGTCTTTTTGTATATATTTTTTTGTTTTTTTTCTTAACAAAAAAAAAACAAAAAAAAAATTATAAATAAATAAACAGGGGAGTATCGGTATTTTGACCCTCTTGGTTTAGCATGACAGTGAGGACACTGTCAAGTTCAAGTTTGGGGGTATGCTCGGTACGTCTTCTTCCTTCACATTCATTTGTACATATTTTTGCATTTGTATACTTATTTGAAAACCCATAAAAATTTGAAAAATTTGAAAAATTATAAAATTATTGTATTCAATCTTGGCTTATTTGACTTGAGTTTGACAAATAGGTTAACTGGTTAGGAATAACTAGATCTTAGACTTAGTGAATTAAAACCCTAAAAATAACCTTCCTTAAAGTTTAACAGTAGAAAGTATATGCCTTGTAGTTTATTTAGAAATAGGCAAATTTTGGGTTCACTTCTTGGGTTTAGTCGAAACAAGGGAAGAGTATTGATGTTCTTATTAGAGTATAAGTTTGAAAAATAGTTCCTAGCTTAAGTCTAGATTCTGAAAATGTATACCCTACAATTTGCACTATCACGCACCTTGAAACTTGGAATAGTAGATGAGACCTTGAAATGCTTGTCTAAAGTCCTTAGTACAATGAAAATAAAAAGAAAAAAAAATGAATAAAGAAAGAAAGAAAAATGGACACTGGTTTTTGTGGTTACTTAAGGCTGTAAAAATAGAAAAATATTTAGCGAGGGTGCTTCATCACCTAGTGCCTTAGACCAACTGGTTTGGGAGTCACTGCTAAAGCCTTGAGTGTTGCAAAGACTAGGAAGTACGCTTTAAAGTGCAAACATATTTTGTAATCGGTCGTTGGTACCTCAAGAAGTATTAACGGTCGCATGAAGGATGTGTAAGCAAATTTCATTCACCAATTAATAAGTACTTTGTACAATGGACTAGGGCATGATTGCTTGAATTGAATTTCCAAGTGTAGGGGTGATCTTTACACACACGTAGGGGTATGTGATTGAAGCCTAGATAAGAGAAAGGAATGAAAGATAGAACTTGTATCTTTAATGGAGTTGATAGAAAATTCCTAAGTAGAGATGAAACCCTAGAAGGAAGACTTAAGAGATGCTGAAAGCTAAGTAGATCTACATAACATATATAATCTTAAGTTAAATAATGAGGAAGCGTGAAAAATATGGGTGGATAATTTGCGAGTCAAAAGGTAATAGAATTCCTTGTTAGAAAACTTAATTGGAGAACAAAAGTCAAATGGGCCAAGTTGATAGGATTTTGTGGGTGTAATCCGCTGAAAACCCTCAGGAGACAACACTCCTCCTACTAGGGACACCTAGAGGTTTAACGGCTTGTTGCACGAGCTCAGTGCAATCGCGTTTCCCTGCGAAAGTGCGGTTAGGTTTTTTGTAGAGAATAAAACAATAAGTTTGCTCGAGGACGAGCAAAAGATAAGTTTGGGGGTATTTGTTCAGACCATAATATTGCATTTATCATTCCCCTATTCTTATCCTTTTTATAAATAAACAGGTACTCTTGACGCACGTTTGTTGCATATTACAGGATACAGGTTTCTGGAGCAAATACAATGAAAAAGACACAAAACAACAGAAAAGGGACTTTTGACCGGCAATTAGACGGATCTTACTCAAGCCGAGACGAAGAACAGTACAAGGTCCAAAATGTCATGAGAACGATTGAAAGATCGCTACAAATATTCACTGAAATATCTGGAGAATACCTAGAAGCCTAACAGAGAAAAAGACTATAGAAACAGAAAGCCAAGAAGCCCAGAAGAAATCCCACAAAAGCCCACAGCCCAAGTCCTCAGTTTGGCCGCGGAACCGCGGCCAAACCCATGCTGGCGCCGCGGTTCCGCGGCCGTATAGGACACGGAGTTCGAGAAAATTTACCATAATGCAGAGGCGGCGCGGATATTTGACTTGGTGTTTTCTTAGAGGGCATTTTTGTAAATACAGATGTGCGAATCAAAATGTAACCTAGGGTTTCCTATTATCTATAAATAGGACTCTAATCATTGTAATTTCTCATGCCTCTTTTCAATCAATAAAATTCAGAAATTCTGGGAATAAATTTCAGATCTGTTCTTCTTGTTTGGAGGGAGCCGTCAACCTAGTAAGTCTTTTATTTCTTTTAATTATAATGTCTTCTCATCCCCTAATGAGCGAGTAGTCTCCTCGCTTGTTAGGGTTAGCCTTAGGGAAAGGGTTGAGAGATGAAATCTCTCGTCCCTTTCAATGCCACCTTCACCTAATGAATTAGAACTTCACGCATACGAGCACAACCGCTCCCTGCGGCATCCTACCCTTCGAGGTAACGATGAACCGTAGTATAAAGGGCCGGTTCCGCACGTTTTCCGTGAGGGTTAGGATAATTATCAACAAAGGTAGGGTACAAATCTAGAGGAAGAAACATCTTCCCAAAAGATTTGTATCCACTTTATTGATAATTAACTTAACACCTAATAGATCTAAAAAAGGAAGGTATTGAAAGCGGTAAGAAAAAGATTAATTTCCAAAACTTCCCCTAATCCTAACCCTAGCAAGATTCTTAATTAGATTAATTAGATCCAGTCTTTAGATTTTTATAAACCTACCAAAACTACAAATAGAATCAACTCGTTAAAACACTTTAAAGAAATTTACCCGTCTCTGTGGATCGACCCGTACTCACCGGCTAGCTGCGAAGCGACGCCGTTTCTTGATTGCGGTAAACTCATATTTTTGAACTAATCACTGACCATCGGCCAAATCATGCTCATATCAACAGATGATACGTCCGGGGCCCGCGGAGCCCAGTACCCTCTGCCGAGCATGAAGACTAGCAAACATACGAAGGGCTCGGACTGTGCAGATAAGGTCATCTACTAGCATGTACTTCTTTTTCAAAGGCAATGTAAACTCTTCTTAGAATCTGCTGCTTATGTAATAAAAAGATCGATGGAACATTGCAAAAAAGAAGAAAACGGTTTTATTTATTCAAAAAAAAAGGGTACTAGGGGCTCCTCGGCCATACATAAAAAAAATTACAACAGCGGAGGAAGGGGGTGCAAAGAGCACTGCTCGTGGTACTCCGAGAAGATTTCCGCCAGCCGAGGCCTCGCGGAATCCAGCCTCTGCCTTCGATTCCCCCCGTGCGCGTTGGCATCGAGCCTCAATTGGTAGCACTCACGGAGGAGCGCCACCGAGCGGTTCAGCCGACCCGCAGAGATCGGGCCAAAACGCCTCAGAGACCGTAACTTGCCCACGACCTCGTCTTGGAGCTGCTCGGACAGAAGGTCGTAGAGCCCCGGCGACGCCCTTCAAATGGAGTACATCAGCAGCTGCAGCAGGGGCGAGCGCCGGGAGAGAAGCCGGCCGAAGTGATCCTCGATGCTGCTAAAGACCAACTGCACCGTGTCTTCGGTGCAGTTTCGGTCGTAGAGGTACACGTCTTCGAAGTGAATGATGTCGGGATGGTGAAGGGGAAGTCTTCCATCTTTACGCTTTTCTTGTGAAGAGAGGAAGGACCAACACTCCCTCCGCTTTATAGCCCGCTGCGCTCCCAAAGGACCCAACGGCCGCCCGTTTTCGCCCACAAAGGTGCCGCCACGCGGCAAACATTGAGCCTTTTTTGGAGAAATCGAAACGACGCGGCTCTGGCGCTTCGCCTCCCCCACGCATTCAATGTGCATGTTACGCGTACCCGTCGCGACTGTTCCCATTCCCCATACCAACACCGAGAAGGTCGGACAGAACATCACGAAGAGTCAACCGCGTAGCTTCACTGCCCGGTTATCCTTAGCCGGCCTCCTACGGCCCCTCCAACGCTAAGGATCAAAGCTTTCGTCTAGAGGCAGCCGTGCAGCTACCCTGTCCGGCTATCCTTGGCCGGTAGCTTCCCTACACACAACGCCAGGGATTAAAGCCCTCGCCAAGAGGCAACCGCGCAGTTTCACTGCCCGGTTATCCTTAGCCGGCCTCCTACGACCCCTCCAACGCTAAGGATCAAAGCCCTCGTCTAGAGGCAACCGCGCAGCTACCCTGCCCGGCTATCCCTGGCCGGTAGCTTCCCTACACACAACGCCACGGATTAAAGCCCTCGCCAAGAGGCAACCGCGCAGCTTCACTGCCCGGTTATCCTTAGCCGGCCTCCTACGGCCCCTCCAATGCTAAGAATCAAAGCCCTCGTCTAGAGACAGCCGTGCAGTTACCCTGCCCGGCTATCCCTGGCCGGTAGCTTCCCTACACACAACGCCAGGGATCAAAGCCCTCGCCAAGAGGCAACCGCGCAGCTTCACTGCCCGGTTATCCTTAGCCGGCCTCCTACGGCCCCTCCAACGCTAAGGATCAAAGCCCTCGTCTAGAGGCAGCCGCGCAGCTACCCTACCCGGTTATCTCTGGTCGGTAGCTTCCCTACACACAACGCCAGGGATCAAAGCCCTCGCCAAGAGGCAACCGCGTAGCTTCACTGTCCGGTTATCCTTAGCTGGCCTCCTACGGCCCCTCCAACGCTAAGGATCAAAGCTCTCGTCTAGAGGCAGCCGTGCAGCTATCTTGCCCGGCTATCCCTGGCCGATAGCTTCCCTACACACAGCGCCAGGGATCAAAACCCTCGCCAAGAGGCAACCGCACAGCTTCACTGCCCGGTTATCCTTAGCAGGCCTCCCACGGCCCCTTCAACTCTAAGGATCAAAGCCCTCCCTAGAGGCGGCCAAGGCCGACCCTTGCTCGGCTATCCCCGGCTGGTAGCTTCCTACCACAACCGACAGGGATCAAAGCCCTCGCCAAGAGGCACCGGGCAGTAACCCTGCTCGGCCCCCATCCTTCAGGACAAAAGCCCTCGCCAAGAGGCACCGGACAGTAACCCTGCCCGGCCCCCGTCCTTAGTAGGCTTCTTACAGCCCATCCCGCGCTAAGGATCAAAGTCCTCCCTAGAGGCGGTCGAACTCGACCCTTGCTCGGCTATCCCCGGCTGGTAGCTTCTTACCACAACCGATAGGGATCAAAGCCCTCGCCAAAAGGCACCGGACAGTAACCCTGCTCGGCCCCCCTCCTGAAAGATCAAAACCCTCCATAGAGGCAGCCGAGCCCGACCTTTGCTCGGCTATCCCCTGCTGGTAGCTCCCTACCCACAATGCCAGGGATTAAAGCCCTCGCCAAGAGGCACCGGGCAGTAACCCTGCTCAGCCCCCATCCTTCAGGACAAAAGCCCTCGCCAAGAGGCACCGGACAGTAACCCTGCCCGGCCCCCGTCCTTAGTAGGCTTCTTACAGCCCCTCCCGTGCTAAGGATCAAAGTCCTCCCTAGAGGCGGTCAAATCCGACCCTTGCTCGGCTATCCCCGGCTGGTAGGTTCTTACCACAACCGACAGGGATCAAAGCCCTCGCTAAGAGGCACCGGACAGTAACCCTGCTCGGCCCCTGTCCTGAAGGATCAAAGCCCTCCATAGAGGCAGCCGAGCCCGACCCTTGCTCGGTTATCCCCGGCTGGTAGTTCCCTACCCACGATGCCAGGGATTAAAGCCCTCGCCAAGAGACACCGAGCAGCTACCCTGCTCAGTCATTCCCAGCTTGTAGCGCCCATCCCCGGCTGGTAGCTCCCTACCCACGACGCTAGGGACCGAAGCCCTCACTAAGAGGTACCGAGCGGCTACCCTGCTCGGTCATCCCCGGATGGTAGCTCCCTACCAACGACGCCAGGGACCGAAGCCCTCGCCCAGAGGCACCGAGCGGCTACCCTGCTCAGTCGTCCCCGGCTGGTAGCTCCCTACCCACGATGCCAGGGATCAAAGCCCTCGGCAAAAGGCACCGAGCGGCTACCCTGCTCGGTCATCCCCAGCTGGTAGCTCCCTACCCACGACGCCAAGGATCCAAGCCCTCGCCAAGAGACACCGAGCGGTTACCCTGCTCGGTCATCGCCGGCTGGTAGCTCCCTACCCACGACAACAAGGATCAAAGCCCTCGGCAAGAGGCATCTAAAGCCCTCAGAGTGAGGACACCGAGATCTCTTAGGTTCGGCACATCTGCAGCGGGCAGCCTACCGCCCATCAAACGCCGCCGATCTTAAGCACTCTCCAAGATACACCAGTTATATATAAGTCCGAGCGATCCCCCCCGACTTCGGGGCTACGGAGATACCTTCTTCCCAACAGCCTTTGCACTTGGCAAGTGATCGAAACCAACTCGACGCGCGATCGCCAGACGAAGAACCGACCTGACATGGAAGCTCAACAGTGCAAATCCGAATATTCTGCGAGTATTCGACATGGAAGCTCAACAGTGCAAATCCAAATATTCTACGAGTATTCTTCACAAACAAAGGATAATATACAAGCAATGAAACAGCAAAAGTTTTATTCGCACAAACGAAATTCTTTACAAAGGTATTGGGGGCTCCCCAGCGTTACAAAATTCCCGATGAGACAAAATAAAAAAGCAGGAAGACGGGAGGCTTCAGGCCTCGGGGCCAGGCGCGACCCCGGGAACCTCAATATCTACCACGGCTCGGGAAGGGTCCTCAGCCACTACCTCGTCAGGGAACTCTTCTTCTTCGAGGTCGTCCCCCTGCTCGTCGGCACCCGTAAGGGGGTATTCGGCCCGGAGCTCTTCATCAGAGAACTCCGGCATCCGGGCCTTGACGGCGTCGAAGGCCTCGTGCCAAATGTTCGTAGTGGCCACGGCTAGGTCGGAGTAGTAATCTTTCGACTTCTTATAGTCCTCCACCGCTTTAGTCGCCCCGAGATTGTCCCGCTTCACCTTCTCGGCCGCCACCTCCAACTCCTTCCGGAGGGTCCCACCGTCTTCTTCATGGTGCCGACGAGCACCCTGGCGTCCTGGAGCTTGGCCTTGGCGGCTAGGGTGGCCTCATGGTGCCGGACAGCCTCCTGCTTCGAAGCCGCCGCCGCCCGCGCCGCAGCGGCCACCTCCTGCTTCCCAGCCGCCACCTCGCCCTCCAGAGCGGCAACCCTCACCATCACCGCCTCCAGCTCCCGCTTGGAGCTCTCCTCCAGCGAGGTAGGATGGCCCGCGGCCTTCATCGCCGGGGCTATCACCTCTTCCTCCATGCGGAGGGCGAGGGCGACATGTTGGAGGATCTGAGATAATCAAAAAGAGATCAGAAAGACAAAGGAGGCACCAAATCTCACGAATAGCCGAGCGCTTACCTGCACGGCCTCCTGGGCAATGGACGCCATCTGGCCTCTGAGGGTCCCTCGGGGACCCTGCCCCCTGCCGACTTCTCGATGTCAAACAGTAGGCTGTTGGCGACGGCGAGCCCCGAGGGCACCGCAAAGTAGAGGCCTTCCTCTTCCACCATGATCGGGGAGGCCGGGGTCCGAGGAACCTTTCGATGGACCCTCTTGAGGGGGGCTGATGGAGACCCAGTCTCCTCCTCCAAGGTTGGGCCCTCCTGTTCACGCATCCGCTTCCGGCTCGGCGCTTTGCTGGACTCCGGGACGGGGCTCGCCCCCGAACGCTGAGGAGGTACGGCCACCGGAGGCACCGGGACAGCGGTTGAAGGAACTGGGACAGGCTTCGAGCGGGAAGAACTGGCGCCTCCAGCCTTCGGGCCCTTCTTCGGCTGCCGCATGGAGGCTCGGAGTTCGTTCATATCCATGGATTCTGCACAAAACAAGATTCAGTGGAGTCAGCGCCGCATACAAAAATAAAGCAAAACGCAAGCCTAACTCACCGACAAACTCGACGAGCTGAGCCCGGCCCAACTCAAGGCCCGCTCAGATAGCAGCACATCAGGTCGGGGAACGGGCTCCCACGACGCCACTCTCACCGTGGCGAGGTTATTGGACTGAGTTCCCGGGAAGCATTTATCCCTTGACCATTGGGTCGGCACGGGCCAGTCCTCACCCTCGGGCGGCGCAACAAAGAACTTCCAGTCATGGATAGAAGAAGGCATGACTACAACTTCTGACCCGGCGGCACCCCCTGTCGCTTCCTAAAGGAGAGGTAGACCCACCTCGGGTCTCCCGCTCGACCCCCTAGATGATTTTTGAAGAGAGAGGAATCAAGGATGGAGAGACTGAAGGGGACCGTCTGTAGCTTCAGGCGGACCAAGAACCCGAGAAGGATCCTCCATGAGTTCGGCACTAACTGGCCCGGAGCTAACCCGAAAAAGTTCAGCGTTTCAACGACCTCCAGAAGGAAGGGCAGGCGCATTCTGCCCCAAAAGGCTTCCAGGTACATGGCGATCTCCCTACCCCGTACTTGGTCCGCCCTCTCTCCTTCCTTAGCCAAGCAAAGCGTATAGCCAGAAGGGATATTGAAGCGAGCTCGAGCGTTGGTGAGCTCATCCTCGTGCCTCATCAAGGACGGCGCGCCAGGAGCGGCGTCCGCCGCCTCCTCTCTGGGGACTGCCCCAGTTGCACGATCCCGGGAAGAGGATCTGACCCCTGCTTCCCGGAAAGACTCGGGCTCGACCGGAGGGTCCCTAGAGCCTACTCCTACCACATCTACAGACTCTACAAACGAAGACATCTAACCTGGAGAAGAGGAATCCTCGGGAGGCAAAGGCAGAAGAAAGAAGAAGAGCGCCGAGCTATCAGGACTTAAAGCGAGGAAAATATGGAGAGATAGGGGCCCCGGAGTGGACCCTATCCCTATTTATTGCTGCCATCGCCCTCATCCAACGACGCCCTTCATCTCCCGCCAAAACGACTCCTCGCATCCGACGACCCCAATTGCTCCACCTGTCGCTCCAGTATTGGGCCGCATCCCATCAGACACCGCAGGTATGCAACACGTCGTGTCGCCCAACTGACGCTCGACACGTGGACCGTCGCTTCAGTGATAGAACACATGAACCGGCGCACCTTCCTTAAATGCAGAGATCTCGCCTATGATTCACAGGCAGAAAAGACAACAGATTACCTGGGGACACGTCCCGACGATATCTTCAAAGGGAGCTTACCCCGGGTGGCCCGGCAGTCCACTCTCGACCCGACCCGTCAGCTGGTCGGGACGAGTGGGGGCTAATGATGATGCTCGAGATCGGCGATCTCCCAGATCGTGACACGTGACAGATGACGTGTCCCAGAGCTCAGAAGGAAGGGCCTACAGAGGCCGACCAGGCCACCCCTGTGCCTGACCCGCAAGCACAAGCTGGCACTCCTCAGAGCCTCCATGCACAAATTGGCTTCCTCGGCCTCCCAGCTCGCCTCCGAGCTATCACAGGACCAAGATGCCTCGGCTCTCCCGCTCGCTCCCGAGCTCTCCCGCCGAGGCCATTTTCCTCGGTCTCATCGACCGACCAGCTGTACCACTCGCAGGCGTAACCGCCGCTCCGCGAATCTCGCCATGCGCGAGATCTCCGCCGGCCACATCCCACGTTCCACGCCATTACGAGCCTGTCTTTCCATTAATGGGAAGATCCGCTTATCACGATAGCGTGACGTCGGGAGCGTAACGGCCGGCGTGATTCTCGCGCCTGCCCCTGCATGCTGTTGCCGCTATATAAACCCCTTTTCCAGAGGGATCAAGGAAGCCATTTTTACTCCACTAAGCCGTTACTCTGCTTGGATCTTGTTACTGACTTGATCGTCGGAGGGTCCTCGGTGGTACCAAACCATCCCGGGACTTCCTTGCAGTTACTCGGCGCAAATCTCCTCCAACCCATTGAGATCCACACGTCGCAGGAGATCACGCTCCAGACCAAATCCCAGCCGTCAATCGCAGCCATCGGCAGATCAACGGGAGATAACATCTGAAGGAGACCGGGAAAGTCCGCCTCCATAAAAAACAGATATAACCCAAGTAGCACAGTCCATCCAGAGTTTCAGTTACAACTCTTCGCCCCTATAAATGTAGCCAATGTCGTAAAATCTGAAATATCCGGCCGGATATCCGGATCCGCTCCCAAAACGAACAAGAAACACAAAATCCGGTCCTAGACCAGGTCAAACCGGATATCCGGGGAAATAAACTAGATATCTGGTCGAGTAACGGCTATCCGGTCTGTATTGAGTCAAATAATTAACTTTTAACCGGCCTACAGCCCATAATATAAATATCTTTTTTTTCTTTCTTTTCTCTTGATAAATTCCTAAATTCTTTGTGTTTATTGTTTGTGCTTTTATGGATATTTGATTATATGATTCTTCATCCTATTTTCATCATTATTGTAATAATTTATGCTATATGGATTATGGCTATATATAAGTTTCATAATTTACAATGTCTATCAAGTGTCTGTGAATTTGTTTCGTTTAAAATATGAACCATAAAACGAAAGTTGTGAATTGTTTTAACTTTGTTGTTGTTTATAAATATATATAAAGTTATAAACTATATATATTGTAGAATATATTAAATATATATATTATAACATTAATGGACGAATAAACCGTATAACCGACGAATAATATGGTTATCCTTATTCGCCAGCAAAATGAACGGATACTGAATCCGGGTTTTACAACCTTGAATATAGCTGTTTCTTGCTCAAACTGCAAAATTTCTTTTTCTTATTAGGCATTAGACTCTCAAAACAAATTTTTAAATTTCTACAAATATCACATTCATGATTAATATAAATCTAACCTTTCCTCTGAATTTACCCTGCAAATGCACACTATTTTCATACTGTTGTGACCACCGACAAAATCATAGTTACTACATAACAAGAAATGTGGATCCAACCAGAACTTACAGAAGATCGAACCCACTAGTCTGATTCGTTCAACTTTTATTGCAAAAACTGGCAAGCCCTTGTTTGGTTTTAAAGTTAGGTTAGGCTAATCAAAGCTCTATAGACTATTCTAAGCAAAACTCTAACATTCTAACTTTAGCTTGTTTGGTTATCATTTCTTTGAGGTACAAGTGGTTCTCTTATATCCAGTCTGATTTCATTTGTCTTAACTCCATCCAAAGAATGTCGAGAAAGAACTTAGAAACATTATTCCTTTTAGATTTTAAATGACTCCAAAGTCACAAGACATTAGAGTTGTTTTTAAGTTAAGGTATAGTCTTGCATGCAAATTAGAATTTTCCATTTTGCATAATCTATATGTTTGTTGGGTTTTTTTGATTTTGGACAGCCAAAACTTTGGTATTTTCAAAAAAGACATTCAAAACTTGATATTTCTCAAAAAAGACACATGATTCTTCAAATCAAACTAAATTAGCCCTCTTGTTAACTTCCATTCAGTTAACATCCAATTAACATCCAATTAACATCCAGCTTTCATTAACTAAGTATTAATTAGCCGTTAAAGTTAACAAATGAGTAATTACCCACATAATTGCTAGTCATGCATACTATTGATGTTTCTTGTAGCTATTAAGGAGGAGGATGAATAAAGTAAAGGAAGAGATCTAGGTGTGGAGATATCGGGGTGGGAATGGGAGAGTGGAGGAAGAGATTGATAGTGATATTTTGGTTTGGGTTTGAGAGGAGTAATGAAGGAAGAGATGATATTTGGATTTGGGTTTAAGAGAGGATTGGGTATGAAAGAGGAGTAGTGGAGGAAGCGGGATGGGATTTGTGTTTGGGTTTGAGAGAGGAGCAACGTAAGAACAGGGTAATGGTGAAATTTGTGTTTAGGTTAGAAAGGAAATAGAGAAAGCCATGGCATTTACCTAAGAAACATTGAAATTTATTGATTTTTTTGTAACAAACAAAGTCCATGGTATTTATCTGAAAACATTGAAAATTTATGGTATTTTATAACGAACAAAGCTCATGGTATTTATTTGAAAAAGGGAAAGTTCATCATATTTTAATGAATATCAAGTGTTATTAACTTATAAAACACTGATAGTTTATGTGACTTATTTGTGAACAGAGCAAGTCCATGGTATCTATCTGGAAAAAACGACGAAAGCTAACATTAGTTATTTATAACGGAAAAAGTCCATGATATTTATCTGAAAAACGTTGAAACTTAACGATATTTATTTGTAACGGATAAAACCCATTGTATTTATTTGGAAAACGTTGGATATTTATAGTATTTTTTTATGAACAAAATTCATGATGTTTATTTGAAAATAGCGAAAGTTCATCGTATTTTAATGAAAATCTAATAGTAATTATGTATAAACATTGAAAATTTATGGTATTTTAGGGAAAACCTATTGAGATTTTGAATTGATGGTATACTTGTAATTATTGAAATTTTTTGAACTAATGGCACATTTATAAATAGTGAGAAGTTGAGATGATGACAAAATTGTAAATAATAAGTTGGCAAAACTTTATCTTGAACTACCTAAAATGCCCTTACCAAAACATTAGAATTTACAAAAATACCAAATTTTTTGCAAACAAATCTAAAGGAATATTCTAGTAATAAGGGCATTTTGGGGATATCACCAAATTTTCACTTCTCATATACCTTTCTATTAGTATAATGATCTAGAAGAATATGAAAATATGGGGAAATGGAAAAAAGATAGAGGAAGAAAGTGATGGAGACGAGAAGGAGGTGAGATTTCATTTACTTGTGTGTATTTAGTGATGAGGAGGAATGGTGAAAATGAAAAATGAAAGGAAGGAGAAAATGGGTTAAGGATGAGGAAACAATTAAGCTACTAATCTAACCCTAGTTTACTTAACCAATGTTGAAAAAAACGGTCTACACGGCCGATTAATCGGCCGTATAATCGTATGTGATGCTTAACCGTATAGAAATTGCATTAATCACTTTATTAACCGGTCAAAACGATTAAACACCGTATAATGGGTTTAAAACGGTTAATCGGACGTTTAATATCTAAACGATTGTGAAAAAATATAAACCCACTTTGGAAAAAAAAACGTACCCGCTTCTATCAATTTACTGAAGCAACCGAGACCTTTTTTTCTCACCCAGATTTCTTCCTCGATCCAGCCTCGATCCTCCACCTCGATGAGCCTTCGACCTCGATCCTCCAGCCTCGACCTCGACCCTCGACGCCCCAGCCTCCAGCCTTCGATCTTAATCGCAACCTCCAGTTTCACCTTCATCCTCGATCACAGCCTCCCGAGTTAATTTTTAGGGTTTCTCCCAAACTTTTTATTTTTTCTTTACCCGTAGCATGCCATTTATCGATGATTTTTCAGAAAAAAAATTGTTTCTATCTATCCTCATAGACTGTAGCATGCAAGAAATCATTGATTATGGAGAACCAAAAAATCTGCTTTATTTTTCAATCTCTATTAATAATTGCATACCAAATATCAATTTATGAAGAGGGGCTGGATAATAGAGAAGAGCATTATGAAGATGATGAGTACGATTAGTAGAATATTTGTTTATGATATTTTGTTACTTTTAAAGTTATTTGTAGACGATATAGTATTGCTTCTTTGCGAGACTTATCTTTATGTCGCATTATGTGGTGTTATTGTTTAGACGTATCATGCTATCAGTATTTTGATTTGATATTCTTTGCGTGATTTGTTATGGTATGTTTATATGATAATTTATAATTGTATGATAGTGTGAGATATTGCATATGCCCCCGTAGATTATTTGTGCGCAAATTATATAATATATATCGTATAAAATATATTGTATGTCCGGTGGGACTCGAACCAACAATTTTCCTCATTTAATTTTATTCGGATGCCTTACCATTAGACCACAGACATATTTAATATTTAATGGTTACAAGCAAGGCTAAATTTTCTTATAAATAATTGTGTGCGCGTATATTTGTTTATGGCCGCATAACTCTCGTAAAACGATTATTCACCGTATAATCCGATTATACTCTACCCACTAACCGAACGAATAGAAAACGAATACATGTTTTTACAACATTGTACTTAACTAACCTGTTAAACTAACAACTTGCTAACGGATGGACTTTTTCGGTTAACGGAGAAGAATTGGTAGTCTTTTTTAGAAATATCAAGTTTGAGGTGTATTTTTTGAAAATATCAAAGTTTTAGGGGTCCAAAATAGAAAAAACTTGGTTCTACGGACTCAAAAGCCAAACAGGGCCTAAAGCCACCTATCCTCGTCACATTTAAAAACCAATATCCCAACGTCATAAGATGGAATATATTCCATTTCGCTCTTAGCTATATTTGTGCCTTAGAGTTGAGCATGATTCCATATGGCAAATATATCATCTTTTCTCCTTTTAGGCTTCTCCGTAGTCTATGAGAATTTGAAAGATACCAACTGGTCATCTAGGACTATGACACGCCCCTAGGGCCTTAAGAATTTAGCCGATCTCATTTGGATGAGAAAAGGCTTAGATGACAACGACGACGACAAGCTGACAACAAGCAGAAACGTCTAAAGGTTCATAAGGATGAAACGAGCCTCCGCAGGCGCTCTAGCCCGTTAACAAGGGACAATGTTGCCGAGGTTTCCCTTTTTTTCTAATTGACGTATTAATCCAAGCATAGTTTCTCTGATCCACCATACAACAGAAGGGCCAAGATACTAGGAATTGGTCAAAAAGAAAAGAATAGAACATTCTCAAAGCTTGCAGTAGCAGCAACAAGAGAGCGTGGAGAAAAGCCATAGAAAAAACAAATAGCCAAAAAAAAAAAACGCACAAAGTTGTCTACCCTCTGCCCCCCTCTCATCACTTCACTCCTGACCTTGTGCTTTGTGATGTCCACGTCTATATATACCACCAAGTGTTCTGATTTCTAATGTTAAGGAGAAGAATTAAGAATCAGACGGAAAAAGCAAAGATGGAGAAGGGAAATTTGTGTGGTAGGAAAAAGAGTGTAGTCAGTAACTCTAAAAGAAGTAGAAGAGGATGAGATAGCTAAAATCCCAACAATTCCGCGTCCGCAAACACCAAAAGAACAAATGGAGGTGCTTTTGAGATCACATAGCGTGTCGGCGTCAGAGATATCTAAAGCTCTGCTGTGCTGTCTAGTTACAAGAAGATGAACTTTATTGTACAATGCTTGCCGGAAATTATGATTTCAGAGAACTTGGTGGTTGCTGCCGCTGCTTCATCTCAGCCTCCATGTGTTGGCCATGTAAGTTGTGTTTATTTTCAAATTTTCCCTGTACGACCGTTCAAAAGCTAACACTGTTGATTCTGTTCAGCAGAACCATATTACAATCGGGAAATGGTTTCGGCACAAGGAACAGAAGAACTACCAAGAACAAAGAGAAGGCGTGAACAAAGAGAGCTCGCATCCATACTGCAATATCAGTAGCAGGAGTAGCAGCAGCAGCAGTGGCTGCAGTGGCTGCGAAGACGATTTTAGAAAAAGAAGCCACAGAAATTATTGCCGCACTTGCATTTGCCACCGAGCTCTTGGCTGCGCACTGCATAGAGCTTGCAGAACAAGCTGGAGCAAATCACAAATTTATTTTCTTTGAAGTTCTCTTAAAAAACATCGGTCATTGGCAGGTGTTGTTTATGGAGTGAGTGATGCGGTCGATGGAGAAGAGACATGCTGCTTAGGGTTTAAAACAGCTCGGGCTCTTTTTGAATTTTGAATGTGAAGGCAAGATAAACAAAGAGAAGTGGGTGGATGGAGTACAGAATTTGCTTCGGCAAGTGAAACCTGGCACTGAAGCGGATTACATAGAGCACTCTATGGAATTTCTTATAATCAACTGAAGCAAGTTTAAAAGTTCTCAGGTGGAGAGGGGTCCAAGTGAGAGGTTAACTAAATCAGGATTATAAAGGACTGAAAGAAGTTAACGGATGCAGGATTACATTTACACCCACACATGGCATTAGCTTAACTGAGAAATTAAATTGGAGTGATCTTGCAAATATATTATAAGATCTGAGGTATCCTAATTCCAATATAGTAAACAATGGGAGAGTTATTATTGAACAAAAGAATAATAATATATTTCTAACTAATAAATGAATTGATGCATAATGTAATGTTCAATACCCAACCTCATTCAGAGCACAACAGTTTTGTTCAGTTCATACAGTAATACTCGAAGCTCACAGTATGATTTTATTGCTTTAGACAGGCATTGCTTCTCAAGGCTTTCAGACTTCTGCACAAAACATTCTAAGGTGTCCCTGTGAGAGACTCTCTTGACATGATCCACACAGCTTAAGTATCAGAATAAGCAACTACGAGTAACAAGCATGATGATAGATTTTGAAAATGTAGCAGATATCTAGGAAGGTCTAATGGAATAATACACAAGAAACTATTCATAGATAGAATCATGTGACTTCTATTATAAACCTTAATTCGCTTTTTAAACTTGCAATTCAGGCTTCTTATATCTGAGTAGAAAAAGGATGTCGGCATTGTCGGGACTAAAGGCCTCCAAAATGATTGATCATGCTACCAAAAGTTTTTTTTCATGATTACATATGCATGTTCTATAGTTCTTGTATGCATGCTTATTATCATACAGTCGATACTCTATTCAATATTTGAGAAAATATATGAGCAATTGCAAGCAAGAATATCTATTATATAACACTAATTTTTTGCACTTGTGATGCATGTGGAATGGAAAAGGCTTGCATTGCTTAGAAAATAAAAAAAGGAATTTATTTTGTGAATGTGTATACAAAATTCAGAGATTGATATCATTCATTATAAAAAAAATAATAAAAAATGATATCAGCTTTTTGTGTAATGTAAAATTTGATCTCTTATTCATCAAAATTTAGATATAATAAAAAATCTTATTTTATTGAGCTTACAATAATATTATGTTGGCAAAAGATTAGTAAATATTTATAAAATCGGTATGCATTCATTCTTTTTTTAAATGATCTTTTAATGATTTATGAACATTTTGAGAGAGGGAGAGGGAGGTGAAGAGATTTTTTTTGGGGGGGGGGAGAAGGAGAGGGAAAGTACCATTTCAAAGTTAAATGGGTGATGACATGGATAGCCTAGGATGGGGTAAATTTAAAGAGGATTTTTTTCTCTATTTTAATAAATTTTCCTCAGAGAAGTAGAAGCCGTCTATGTCTACACGAAAAAAGACAATCAATTGGAACCCTAAAGTGTTTGCATTGTAGGAGTCGATCCTATTAAAATAAGCAAACTTCAACAGTATTGTAGCCGAAAGGACATACAAATAGAGAACTGAGGGCCTTGGAAATGGGAAGAACTTACAAGAAAGAATGAAATTTGATGCATAAGAAAGAGGGTTTGTGTCATTCAGATCTGTTAAGGGATGTTAGGAGTTTCAAATGTGGAACTTGTTCTACAATCACATCTATTTGTTAATACAGGGAACTTGAAAACCTCTCAATGTAGAAGCGTATATAATGAGTTTAGGCGACATGGTTGGGTAGCACTAGAGATGAGGAACTTTCAGGTCACTGTCAACAAACATCAATATAAGAACTAAAGAATAACTGATCGGGTTTGGGTTGCTGTTTGGTTCAATAAGCTTAAATTGTGTAACCAAAATGGTAAGACCAACCTAATTGCCAAGTAGCAATCAAGGTTCTTTTATATGACGCAGGCGCAAAGTTGCTGACAATCATCTCAAACAGGAATTTTAACAACTATAGAGGATTGTTAACAAGTCCACAAGACAGAGACAAAAGTTTGGCCTTCTTTTATGGAGCTTTCATGACATTTTGTTGTGCTATATATACGGTGACAAGGATGAGAATAAATCCAAATATTATAATCACATAAATTTACTTAACACAAAACTGAAAGAACTGATGAACAAAATTGTTATTTGAAAATTAATAGAAAAAGGAGCATAGGAGATGTCAGATGTGTCCTAGGGAGACGACAGGCTGCAAACGACATCCACCAATAACCCAATAACCCAATCCAATATGGAAGGAGAAATTCAATTTCCGAGTAAAAACTGAACATGAATCTAGTGTTTCAGTTTAGAAATCGATTTACACTATTTCAGAAATTGGACTAAACCGAAAATCCAAAACCATCTTTGATTAGTATGAAATATATACGTGCATGCTATGAATTCACTATAAGAACATGTTTAGCTGTGAGGAAGGTGCGAGGGGGTGTGGCTGAGCTACTAAAAGCTGTTCCCCGCTACAGCCATTTCTGATGAGTGTATATCCCATGAAAATAAACTGTCAAAATGATTATAGGGCACAATAGGATCAGTCGATAGAAGCAATTCGACTTAATATAGTATACTATATAAAGTTCATAAATTATGCATCTGGAGTTAGCTTGGAAGAGATTTCGGAGAGAGAATATGACAGGATAGAAATTGAGATAGACGAAAAAACAAGTCCAATATCTTGAATTGGTAGGACTAATAATTGAATTTTCAAGACTTCGACTCTTTATAATTATTTGAGATGCAAAGCAATCACCACTGCCAGCAATTGGGTTCAATTCAGTCAATAGTCATGGTAATCATCAGTGTTAGTGTGTGTGTGTGTGTGTGTGTGTGTGTGTGCACGCGCATGTTTGTGAATGATGAGGGAGCGAGAAACGCGGTCAGCAAAATGAGTTAATATTTGGTTAATCACGAATGAGAAGTGCAGTAACTTTAGATTGCTCTGATCATGAATGATTTGAAAACCCCGGAGAGCGTTACCATTTGTTCTATAATTGGACCAGCTTCCAGTTCTTCAGTAACAAGATGAGTTGTTGCTCCAATCAATTTCACTCCGGCATCAAAAGCCTGCCAATCATTTTATAAAAAAATTGTAGAATCGATCCAAAATAAGAGGTATGTTCTGTAGTTAAGCTAAACCCAAATAAGAAAACAAGTGATCTGCTAACAGAACAAGCAAGTCATGAAATGCGCTTGTCTTGACGGATTACCACCCTTGAATGATGGAAGAAGGCCATGATGAATATTGATAATATCTTTACCATAGTCCTCCAAAATCCTTTTTGATAAAATCAGCAGAGGTTGAAAGCTAAATAAGGATTACTTTGCCCTATAGACCAGCAACAGTGATCGTAGTGATCCACAAAAACTGTAGTAAAACCACATTTACTCCTGTTCTCTCATGTTTCATGGATCATGAAAGCAGTTATATTTTTTTATTTGTTAAGTGCCCTTTCACAGTATGAATGACAATATATATATATATATATATATATATATATAGCCATTCAAGTGTTCTTTCACTATATACAATCATTAAGTTGTTCAACTTCAGAAGGCGTGTAGTTCCCTCAATCCGTTCATTTGTTTCCCAGCTAAAGGGTCTATTTTTAGGCTTTTTAATGACCAGGTAAAATTATATCTCATTGATGGTAATTTTCACCTTGATGGTCCATGGTGTCTTAACTTTGTTTGATAAGTTCTTATAGAGAATAAGGTGCAACCATGGTCTCTTTTCCAGTATGTAGCTATCACCATTCAGCAAAAATGGTATCTAATATATTCCAGGTTTTATTTCTATCTTTCTTTCTTCAAGCTTGCGGATTTATCTATTTCATCGAGTCGCGTCAAGGAATAGACAGTAATTATTTTCGGAAGTCATGGCAATTCTTTGAGATTAGTGGTAAACTGGTAATTAACGTGGAACAGATAATATGGCATTTTTTAAATTCAACTTCTTAATGCATGTTAGCAATCATAACACCAGCAAGATCATGGAGTTGGTAAACACTGCACAGACAACTAATTTCAAATCAATGGTAGTTGGCCTACCTGCATATATCTTGCAAGGACAAGAAAATCAGTGCCTTCAACCAAATCCAAGATCACCTCTTCCCTTTTAATTCCTGAAGTTGTTCGCAAATAATGATATGGAATTCCGTGTCTTCCGGAAAATCATATAACATGGGTGTTTGGAGCTCTATCATGATTGCTGTAACATTTTAACAAGAATTTCAAAGTCAATCGCATACTTCAAACTTTTTTTAGGATAAAATAGTTCAGGATATTTGGCGCCTTATTAAGCAATTTATATCTACGGGGAGCCTACCGTCTTGCCATATGATGGAGGTCTGGATCTCCTTCAGTCGTTGTCTTCTGTTGATCTGTCGACGAGCGTTGATGAATGGCTGAGATTAGGTTTGAGGGTTGTCTCCTGAAGCGTGTGGATCTCAGTGGGCTTGGTTTGGAATGAGGTCGATCTATCTGCAAGGAAGTCCCGGGATTGTTATACCACCGTGGACCCTCCGACGATCAAGTTGGTCGAGCTATTTGGACAAAGTAGCGGCCTATTGAGATAGAATTGCCTTACCTGAGTCGTCTGAGAGGGAGTTTATATAGTGGCAGCCATGGGCTGGCGGGCGCGAGATTTACGCCGGCCGTTACGCCCCTGCAGTCACGCTTGCGCGAATGGCGAGATCCTCCATTAACGACGAGATACGCCCGTTAGCGGGGGAACGCGATGGCGTGGAACGCGGAATCTTAGGACGGCAGATATCTCGCGTCTGGCGAGATTCCTAGAGCCTTCGCGGGAACGCCCGCGGTCTGTGCTCTGGGTCGGTCGGTGAGACCGAGGAGGCCTAGCTCGGCAAGAGGCCTAAAAAGGGCGGGAGGCCGAGCCAGTTCGGTTCTGTGATAGCTCGGGGGCGAGCTGGGAGGGCTGAGGAAGCCCAGTGCGCAGGAGGGCTCGGAGGTGAGCCAATGGTTATTTGTAAGACGAGCATAGGAGTGTTCTGAGAGGTCATCGAAGGTTGAGAACATTCTCGGGTCGAAGGCCCGGGATACCGTTCTTGCTCCTTTCCTGTGAGCCTCGGGATACGTCATCTGCCACGTGTCATGATCTGGGAAGTTCTCAGTACTAAGCATCATCATTAGCCCCCACTCTTGTCCCAACCTATTTATGAATCGGGTCGAGAGTGGTCTGATCGGTGACCCAGGCTAAGTTCTTAGTTGAAGAGATCGTCGGCACGGATTCCCAGACAGTTAGTCATATCTTTTGATGACGTCAGCGGATCAGAGAGGAGATCATGCACTAAAGGGGAAGCGCCGATTCGATTGTACGTTCGTTAAGGCGCCAGGCCATGTGCCCGACGCTGGTTGGCTGACGTGACGGGCCGCCGGTGTCCTTTGCGCTTGAGGGGACGCATCCAATGCTCTTGAGACACGTGGAACGTTGATGGCCGTCGAACGCAAAGCGTTGTTTTGGCGGGAAACGATCGGCGCCGTTGGATGCGCTTGCCAAATGCTATAAATAGAGATGGGATCCTCTCAGGATCCACACTTCGCTATAATTTCCTCATTACTGCGTGAGTTAGCTTGACGCTTTTCCCTTTAGGTCGAATTTCTCGCGCCTTTTCCTCGGAGGACTCCTTCTTTTGCTCAGGTTAGATGTCTTCCTCTGGGAGTCTGTTGAGATGGTTCGGATAGAGTCTAGCGAGTCTTCTGCTGCTTCTTCCTCTGCCTCATCAAAGTCGGATCCTCCCCGGGAGCTAGGATTAGACATATTCTCGAGGTCGCGCGACGGGGACGGTCCCCAAAGCTCGTATCAAGAGTGCTCGTGACGCGCCTTCCCTCCTGAGGAATGTGGACGAGCTCACCACAATCCGAGATCGCTTCCACATTCCCCTTGGCTACTCGCTTCGCTTGGCCAGGAAGGGAGAGAGGGCAGACCGGGTGCGGGACAAGGAGATTGCCTTGTACCTGGATGCTTTATGGGCTGGAATACGTCTACCCTTCTCCCCCGAGGTGAGTGCGGCGCTGCGTTGTTTTTAACTAGCTCCGAGCCAAATAGTGCCAAACTCGTAGAGGATTCTCCTCGGGTTTCTGGTCCGGTTGAGGCTACAAGAAATCCCTTTCAGCCTGACCCTTCTCCTTTCCTCCCTCTGCTACAAAAATCATCCCGGCACCCGTAAGGACGAGCCGAGCTGGGTGTACGTTTCCTTTAGAAAACATAGAGGAGAGACGGCCGGGTCGGGGGTCATAGCAGTTCCTTCTGCCAACCATGAATGGAAAGAGAAATTCTTATTTGTCGGGCCACCCGAGGGTGAGGATTGGCATGTGCCTGTTCAGCGGCACAGGGCCGACTGCCCGTGGGTGAGACGGTCATCCAATCCCAAAGCGAGGGCAGTGTCGGCGTGGGAGCCCGTCCAACGGGCCGATATATTGCTTTCCGAGCAGGCCCTCGGTTGGACCGGGCTCAGCCCCGCTCAGTTCTTGGGTAAGTTAGGAACTTAGGCGACCTGTTTAGACTTGCATATTCTTTTTCTATTCTTTCTGATATCGCTAACTCCCTTTGTGTATTTTCCTTCTTTGCAGAACCGATGAACCGCTCCAAATTTCTGGCTGTGATAACTGAGAAGAAGGGGAGGAAGGCCGGAGGCGCCGGCTCGTCACGTCCTGCTTTGAGCCTGGCCCCGTCGGCGGCCGCTTCGACTAGACGTTCCACTACGCCCCGGGCTCCGGAAACCAGCCACGGGGAGAGCCGCAAACACGCTTGGGAGCAGGAACCCCGGGTTTTGGAGGTGGTGAATGAGACTGACCCTCCCGTGGCCCCCTCAAGCGGCACAAAAGGACGGTGTCTCGAGCCCCGTCTTTCCCGATCTTCGTGCAGAAAGGGAATCTTCGCTTCGAGGTGCCCTCAGGGCTTTCTGTCGCCGATAGCTTGCTCTCGAAGATGGAACGGTCTGCTGGGGGCAAAATCCCCCGGGGGGCTCAAGGCCCAAATCGCGGCCATAGCTCAGGAGGCCATGCAGGTCAGTGTCCGCCTCCCGTTCGGGTTTTCATTAAGCCTTTGATTGCAGGATCAGATACCTTTTTAACCCCTCCTTTCATTTTCCTCAGGTCCTCCAGCACCGCGCCCTCGTCGCCAACATGGAGCACGAGGAAATCGTCCCGGTGATGCATATAGTGGGCGAGTCTTCCTCATGGGAGGAGAGCCTGAGCCGGAAGCTGCGTCAGGCGAGAGAGAGGATCACCGTCCTCGAAGACCGGGTGGCTGCCGAGGAGGGGGTGAACGCTAACTGCCGGGAGTCCATCCGAATTTTGAGGGAGTCCAACAAGGTCGCCGAGGCTAAGTTGGAGGAGGCCAGGATGCTCAACGCCACTCTGAAGAAGACGCGGGAGACCCTTAAGAGGGAAAACGAGACGGTGAAGGAAGGGATGAAGCGCGCCGACCTCCGGGCTGCGAAGGCGATGGCGAGCTACAAGACGTCGAACCAATTCTACGCCAACCTTGCTGACGCCTCGGCCATCGTCTGGCATCAGGCCCTCGACGCCGTCAAGACGTTGATGCCGGAGTTTCCCGACGGCGAGCTCCGGCTCGAGTACCCTCTCGAGGATGAGACGCAGAGGGATGCCGCCGGAAGTGCCGCCTGGGGAAAAGCCCCGGTGGGGGCGTTGGGGATAAGGCGATCACCCCGGCTGTCACGCCCCGCTTCCCAGAGTACGCTAAAATGGGCACGTGACATAGCCAACCATGCTACCTGTGGGTAGGAAGTATCTATCCACAGTCACATTACGACTGTAGAGATATCAAGAACACAATAAAACTATCTAAACATGTCCATAATCCAATATATCATGAGTCAAGAATAATGAAATGCGGAAGTGAAAGATCCAATACAAATAACTGGAATGTATGTCCCATAATGCGGGCTCACATCAGGAATAAAATGCAGGAAAGAAAAACTGACTAATACTGACACTTCACAGCTCAGCCTGCTGGCTGAAGTATTCCTGCTCGAATTGCAACAGTGGTACGGAATCTGGGCCATGCAAAAACCAGAAGTCAGCGCGTCATGTCATCAAGTAATAAAATAATAACAGGGTAACAGGAAATGCAATATAAACATGAATAAAGCAAGAGTAACAATAATATGAATCAGAGCAGTACAGGGTAGTGTGTAGTGGGTAAACTAACTGTTCTATCAGGTTTTCTGTTCTAAAGTCTTTGAAACCAAATTGATGAATCGTCTATGTAACTCAATAGTATCCCGTACATACCTGGGACCACGGCCTCAATATTCTCGGCTGAAACCAAGACATGCCGCTAGGCACCAAACAGGAATGTGTACACTCAATAGTATCCCGTACATACCCGGGACCACGGCCACAATATTCTCGGCTGAAACGAGACATGCCGCTAGGCACAAAACAGGAATGTGTACACTCAGAACAGGTAGTGAACTGTTGAGTTACAAGTCAGGTTTCACCTTTGATTTCCCCATACCCCCAAGTTATAAGTGTAAGTCAAGTCAGGTATTCAGTAATCAAGAAACTAATGCCAACACAGGATCAGGTAAACAGGTTTGTCTGGATAGACAACAGGAATGGTCCATGAGGACTACATGTCAGGTTTGTTGGCATTAGACACAAGATCAGGTAACGGGTCAGGTAATGGTACATCATGTCAAGTCAAGCAGTATACGGTACCATGTCGGGTCAATCAATATGTAGGTAGCAAGACAGGTCAAGAAGCAAGCGATATCATAGGTGTAATCACAATCAATTATATAATCAAGCATGAGTATCAACAACATGATATAAGCAACGAATTAAGCAATAGACAGATTCATTCAATTAGCAATACAGTTATCAATTGTGTCACAGAGATGATTTCAACAATATAAGAATGCAGTAAGACAATTATAGTCATTTAATTCTGTTAACAAGTTTAAGGCTTTATAGATGCAATGTTATATGTGTATATAGGTTCCACGAATGAAATCACAGTTTAAGCAGGTTAAATGTATACGAGTGTCCGAATGAAGTAAAACGGTAGAAAAGGTGCCATAGGCTACATTATCAGTGAAAGTGTAATTAAAACATGTAAATGTGATTATTAGGTTCCAAACAGTAATTGCAACAGGTAGATTACAAGTTTGAAAGATAAATGATATATAACAATCTTGAACATGAAAAATGGGAAATTATAATACCAAAGTTAAATTGCAGGTTTTAGGGCGTCATTAAGTATAAGTAAATATTGTTTAGCATGTAGCAAGGGTTACTTGCCTCGACGGGTCGCGAATCGGGAAAACGGAACGTAGAATGTCGGCGGGGAAAACTCGCGACGGGCGCACGGTTCACGGAATGAACCCAAACGACAAACAGTGGAACCACACGGGTCGGGGTAGCTCGCTGGAACGTCGGGACACGTCGTCGGCATCGTCGGATTCCGGCCAAGGAATGAACAGTAAACAATCACGACATGCAACCAAGGTGGGAAAAGAAAATAGAGAAGAAGGAAGGAGGATCTGAGGAGAAGGAGGCTTACAGTGGTCTGTAGAGGGGTCGTGAGGATCGACGGCGTCGAAGAAACTCCGGCGAAGAGTTTTCCAGCGGTTTAGGGTTAGGGCCCGGGTAGGAAACTGGTGCAGGGCAATGGCGAAGGGAGAGGAAGAGGAGATGATTGGGGGTGTTGGAGTGTGCAGGGGGTGAGAAGGGTGAAGGTGGTGGTGCGGATGGCGACGACGAGAGACCGCCGGTAAAGAGTTTTGAGGGTGCAGGCGTGGGCTCGGGTAGATTTCTCTTTTACACTTACATGAATAGATTCCATACAAAATAAAAACAACATGCAGTAGCAACACCAAATAAGTGTCTTTAGCTGTCCAAAATATGCAAATTCCCCAATTCATACTAAGAGACTTAAAATAAATTATGGCTGATGAGATCAGGTCATATGTAAGTTTTATGGATCATAATTTAGTATATTGTGTATTTATTTTATTTATTATATTTTTTTGTGACAGTAACATATGTTGGTATACAAATAAATATAATGAATGAATCATAAACACATATATTCAAAAAATACTATGTGATTAATTTTTAAATGTTCAATATGTAAATACACTTATAAACGTGCATCACCATTGACATATCTAACACACTGTTATATTAATAATGTGTAAACTACATGATATTTCATGAATATTTCAGGTTGGATGTATTGTTTAATATCTCATTTAGTAGTTATAACATAAGCTGCTGCATTTTTTATATATAAATGATCAAGATCGATGGGGGAAAAATAATAGGGGACTTACATCATGATTAGAACGTGAGAGACGACGGAATCTCATCGGGACGTTTTGTCGAACACCTCCGGCGCAAATTTGAAACGTCGACGGATTGAAGATCCGAAGATGTGGAAATGATCATTGCGCCCACGCGGACACGGGCCCAACTTTGAAGCTTTGGCTCTCGGCCCGAAACGGCAGCACTTGGCTAATACGGTTGAGAGGTTGGTGCATTGCGGCTGTTGCTGCTGTTGTTGACGACGACGATTGATTTTGATCAATGGGTTCTTCTGTGTTCTTTGAGATTGATGATTTATTGATGAAATGAAGATGGATATTGAGTTTAAAACCTTGTGTGATAGGCAAATCATAGTTTGGGTTTTAATTTTAAAGGGACGAAATACCGTTCGGCCACAGTGTCATGGGAAAGGGAGAGAAAGATATCTCTGTATGTTCCTATAAAAAACACACACACACACACACACACACACACATATATATATATATATATATATATATATATATATATGAGTGTAATAATTGTATTGATTGGAAAATTCAATGTAATAATTGTATTGATTGGAAAGTTCAATTAAGGAGTTATTGCATGAGGAGGTGAACAGTGAGGGGATAATGGTGAAAAGAATAGTGAAATTTAAATAAGAAATGTGTTTTAATTAAAATGTTTTGAAGTTAAAGGGTTGGGAAAGAAAAGTGGGGAATTGAAAGAGATTAACCGTAGAAGTTAAAGGAATATGGGGTTTAATTAAAATGTAGGAATTTTAAAGGGAATGTGAGAGTTTAGAAAGAGAAAGAATGGGTTCGGCTTGGGGTCTGTTTGGGCCTTGGGTTTGGTTTGATAAACAGATAAACTGTGTTTGGGCTGTAAAGAATGAGAATGAAAAGAAGCGAAAGGAATTGGGCTTATGGAATAAGCTTGGGTTTTAAAAAAAATCCTTAGACAGGAAAATAGATGCAGGGATTAAACATAATTACTAATATGGAAACAAAAATATACAGAAAATACAAATACAGTATATTATTAATACGAAGGTATAGAAATTTTAGGGTCGTTACAATTTGTATTTACCAGAATATCAAATTTTATTTATATAATATTAATTTTATAAACTGATACAAATTAAAATTTAGTTAACTAATAAAAGATTTTTTTAAATTTAAATCTAAACTAATTTCCTAACAAACTAACAACCCCTTTTTCTCTCTCCTCTCCCTCCTCCTCTCTCAGTTACTTTATAAATATTAATTCTTTCAATATTTACAACCCCTGCATCTCTTCTCCACACATATATATTTGATATACTTTTTATATCCCATATAAAGAAAAGCATTGTTCCCTTTCTTCTTCACGTTTTTCCGCCTATGAACGAAACCCACGCCTTGCCTGGACCCGTCCCGCGTGCCGTGCGTGCGTTACGACGTTTTACCGATGTCGGACATGCCGTGCATATCCGTCGTGTGACCCGATCGAGGCAAGTTTATCTTCCTACATGCTATACTACAATATATTGCACCCATTTGATTTATAACATTACATATTGTTTAAGTTATACATCCCACATTACCATTTTACTATTTTATTGTCTTCGGACATCCGTGTGCATCCATATCACTATTTACATATCTAGTCGCATGCTAACTCATCTTGCTACATGCTAGGTATATTATTATGCATCCATACGAGGAAAATATTACCCGTTTATCACATTATACATCCATATTAAAGTTTTACCATTTTCGGATACCCGTTTGCATCCATACCATTTAAAATATATATAACTGCATCTATAGATCATATTAATTCATGTTATTATTGTAGTAACACCCCATGCTTAATAATGTGCATCCCACGTAGTCTTGGAACTGTAAATGTAATCCCTAATTGATATTTGTGCATCCATACCATTAATTCTATATCTATTCGCATACCATGTCACATTATTACCTATTGTTTGCCGTTTTTCCGGGCGTTACGGAATACCTATTGTTTGCCGTTTTTCCGGGCGTTACGGAATAATCACCGATAGGTTACGATGAGAATTACATTAATTGATTTCGAAAACTTTAGAATAGATAACCCAGTAGCACAGTTTAAATTACTCACTGTACATCACATGTGCTTATACCCTTCACTGTTCCTTATTCGTGATACTGTTATACTCTTGTTACTGTTCATACTCATGCCTGCATGTCTTGTTACCTCCTGATTGTATTATTGTTGATATTATGACGCACTGACGTCTGGGTTTTGCATGGCCCAGATCCTCTCTCCCTGTCGCAGGCCATTCATGAGTATTTCAGTCAGCAGGCTGAGCAGTGAGGACCTGCTCGTATTTTAGTTTAGTTTTCTTTCAACACTTTTATTTTCCTGTTGTGAGCCCGTATTTGGGACGCACTTTCCAGATTGTTATTATTACTTGGATCTATTACTTCCGTATATTATTTCTTGACTCGTTTATTCTGGCTCATGGTCATGTACTAGATAGTTTATTTTATTTATACTGTTCTTAATATCTCTGGACAGCCGTAATGTGACTGTGGAGGGATGGTTCCTATCCACAGGTAGCATGGTTGGCTCTGTCATGTCTATCTTAGCGCACTCTGGGAAGCGGGGCGTGACAGGATCGTAGTGGATTGAGTTTGAGGTGGAAGCCGAGCTACTTGCAAAGAAGTACCGGGTGGGTGACCACCGTAGGACCCTTCGACGATCAAATTAGCCGAGAAATTTCAGCAGAGTAGCGGCTTATAGGGTTCAAGTTGCCTTACCTGAGTCATCTGAGAGAGGGGTTTAATAGTGGTCGCATGGAACGAGCATGCGCGAGATCTTCGCCTTCGGTTACGCCCCTGCTGTTACGCATGCGTGAATGACGGGATCCCTTCACTAATGAGGTAAACACTCATTAATGGTGGGATGCGCCAGCGTAGGACGCAGGACGTGGGGCAGTGGTTATCCCGCTTTGGTGAGAATTGCGGAGGCACTAGGGTTCTGTAACCTCGGTTGGTCGGGAGAGGCCGAGGAAGCTCGGCATGCTTGGAGCTCGGAGACGAGCGGAAGGCCGAGGAAGCTCGGCATGAGAGAAGGGTCGGAGACGAGTGAGGAGACTGAGGAAGCTCGTAGACGAGCTATCGGTAATCTCCTAGATGAAGGTGGAATGTCTTTCAGGGGGTCTTCCGAAGGGTTGGGGACGTCCCCCGAGAAGGGGCCCTAGGGAATGTCCCCGATGCGGCTCATTTATTCTATCTCCGAAGAATCCGGGATACGTCATCTGCCACCTGTCGTAATCTGAGGAGACACCACTTATGAGCATCATCATTATCCCCCCACTCTCAGTCCGACTTATTCAAGGGTCGGGTCGAGAGTGGTCTGCTCGGTCTTTCTATACTCAATTTGGCGCCAAGGAACCGTAATGCAGATCGTCCGGGAACGGAATGGTGTTTGGTGGTTATGTCATTTTGATCCTTGGGCCCACGTGTCGCCTCGTCGTTCGCCTGAATCTTCATGCGTATCCACGACGGCATTAGCAGATCAATGAAATGATCGTGCTTTGGAGAAGGTGTGCCGTTTCGCTCATTCGTCTGTTGAACTGCATGCCATGTGTCTGACGCGGGTTGGTGGACGTCACAGGCTGTCGCTGTCACCTGCAGATGAAGGGGCATCCTCAATAGCCGATCGCCACGTGGAGTTTTGACGGCTGGCAGGCACGACGCTTCATTTTAGCAGGAATCGATCTGGGCCGTTGGATGCTTTCTGTGGAGTGTATAAATAGGAGGGGACCCCCTAGGGCCGACACTTCCACCATAATTCACCCTCGTTGTCAGAGATTGCCCGACGCTCCTTCCTTTTAAATCGGATCACCCGTGATTTTTCCTTGGCCATCCCCTTCCTTTGAATGAGGTTAGATGTCTTCATCTGAAGAGTCTGTAGAGACAGTTAGGGTAGAGTCGAGCGATGAGGTTCCAGTTATTGGAGCTGAGTCCAGAGAGCCTTCCTCCTCTTTGGCTTCAGATAGCCAAGAAGGTTCGTCTTCTGCCGGGTCTTCTGTGTCGGGCTCGCCCCCCAGAGCCAGAGTTGTCCGTGTCGTTCACCGTCGGGTGGATACAAGGGCACCTAAGGCGCGCATCGGAAACGCTCGCGACGCGCCTTCTGTTTTGAAGAATGCGGACGAGCTTGCCGAGATTCGAGCTCGATTCCATATTCCCTCCAACTATTCGTTTCGCTTAGCTAGAGAGGGTGAGCGGGCTGACAGAGTGCTGGGCAAGGAGATTGCCCTGCATTTGGAAGCATTCCGGGCCGGAATGCGTTTGCCCTTCTCAACCGAGATATGTGGGGGTGCTTCGCTGCTTCCATTTTTCCCTAGGCTAACTAGCGTCAAACTCGTGGAGAATCCTCCTCGGATTTATGGTCCGGTTGAAACTTGAAAATATCCCATTCAGTTTGACCCTCATCGTTTCCTTCCTCTGTTATAAGAATCACCATGGCACCAGCAAGGATGAGCTTAGCTGGGTGTTCCTTTCTTTCAAAAAACGTAGGGGCGGGGCGGCCGGGTCGGGTGTGGTAGCCGTACCCTCTTCCATCCATGACTGGAAAGAGAAGTTTATTTCGTCGGGCCGCCCGAGGGAGAGAATTGGCCCATGCCTATACAGTGGCACAGGGCCGACTGCCCGAGGGCGAAACAGTCATCCTCACCTGAGGCAAGGGTGGTGTCCTTGTGGGAGCCAATCCAGCGGGCCGATGTCCTGCTTTTTGAGCAGGCCCCGAGCTGGGCTCGGCTCGGCCCTGAGCTGGGCCGGGCTTAGCCCTGCGCTCTTTCTGGGTAAGTTAGGGCCGCCGTAGACGATCTATTTAGATTTTGATGAATTTTCTTTGCCCTTTTCAGCGTCACTAACTCTTTTTGTGTATTCCCCCTTTTTGCATAGCAAATGGACCGGTCCAAGTTCTTAGCTGCTATAGCCGCGAAGGCCCAAAAAAAGACCGGGGGTGGAAGCTCGTCCCAACTGGGTCCGAGCTCGGTCCTGAGGCCTACCCCACCGAGCAAGCCTTTAGCTGCGTCGTCCCGAGTCCCCGAAGAGCGCCGTGGGGGGGCCAAAAGCACGTGCGAGATCCGGCGCCCCGGACGAGGGAGGAGGAGGAGGAGGCCGAGCCCACTGACGCCCCCTAAAGAGGCACAAAAAGATGGTTTCTCGGGCGACTCCTTCTACCGGGATCCCAATGCAGGAGAGGGACTCCTGCTTCGAGGTGCCCTCGGGGCTCTCCGTCGCCGACAGCTTGCTCTTCGACATGGAGCAAGCAGCTGGGGCAAGATCCCCCGGGGGACCCTGAAGGCTCAGGTGGCCGCCATCGCTCAGGAGGCAGTTCAGGTCGGTATCCGTTTCCCTTTAAGAATCCTCTTAAGCAAATTTTTAACTCAGTTTAGATGTTTTTATCTCCCTTCGCTGCTTTCCTCAGGTCTTCCAACACTGCGCCCTCATCGTTAATATGGAATCTGAGGAGTTTGCCCCGGCCATGAGGAAGGCAGGCGAATCGTCCTCGTGGGAGGAGGATCTGCGCCTGGAGCTGTAGTAGGCGAATGAGAGGATAGCCATCCTCGAAAATCGGGTGGCCGCTGAGGAGTTGACGAACTCCAAGTGTAAGGAGTCTCACCGACTTCTGAGTGAATCCAACAAGGCCATCCAGGCCAAGTTGGAGGAGGTCAGCAAGTTCTACGCCGCGATGAAGAAGTCGAGGGATGCAAGCAGGAGGGACACCCAGGCGGCGCTCAATGTGGTGAAGCTTGCCGATCTCTGAGCTTCGAAGTCCGTAGAGAGGTATAAGGTGTCGGACCAGTTCTACGCCGACCTCGCCGACGCCTCGGCCATTGTTTGGCACCAAGCTCTCGACGCCGTCAAGGCATTGATGCCGGGGTTCACCGACAGCGAGCTCCGGGTGCATTACCCTCTCTCCAATGATGCGCCGTAGGTGGAAGCTGCCGGGGATGCCGCCGGGGGTGAGGCTGCCGGTGGAAGCGCCGGGGGTGAGGCTGCCGGTGGAAGCGTCGACCCCGAGGTCGTCGTTTTGGTTCCCGACGTTGGCGTCGAGCAGGGCGAGATCCTCTCCGGGCCTACGACCTAAGCTTTCCTGCTTTCTCCCTTTTTTTAGTTTTGTAAGCTTCCGGGCGTTTTGTAAGGCTGAGGAGCCTAGAATACCTTGTAAAAATTTCTAGAATATAAATAAAGCTGAGCTTATTTTTCTCTGCATGACTGTGTGCTTTCTGCGTGAGTAATTCAGTTCGTCAGTCTTTTTACACTAGACTTGAGTGGTAGGTCGTAGGTCAATGCCCGGCTTTTTAGACGGCGATCACGCGTCGAGTGTAATTCGATTAATTCCCAAGTGTAGGAAGGTCGGTACCCTCCCGCTCCCCGGAGTCGAGATCGCGATCGTTCATTTACGATGAACCGAAAGATATCCAAGTGTAGGAAGGTCGGTATTAGTCCATTCCTCAGAGTCAGGTCAACCACCACATCTCTTAGCATGAGTTGAAAAACGTAGAATAGGTCAGCGTTGACTAATTTCCCCTTAAGGTGGTTCCTAGACTCATGCCTTTATAGGGTAAGAACTTACCCCTCGGAGACTAGCAGAGGAGGAATTTGCACGGTGGCCTCTTTAGGAGGGCTTTGATCCTTAGCGTGGATGGGTATAAATCTACTTGCTAGGGATGGATCGGGAAGGGAAGCTGCTCGGTGGCCCCGTGAGGAGGGCTTTGATCCTTAGTTTGGATAGGTAGGAAGTTACCCATTTGGGATGGACCGGGCAGGAAAGCTGTTCGGTGGCCTCGTGAGGAGGGATTTAATCCTTAGCTTGGATGGGCAGGAATCAACCTGCTAGGTATGGACCGGGCAAGGAAGCTGCTCGGTGGCCTCATGAGGAGGGCTTTAGATCCTTAGCATAGATGGGCAAGAATCAACCCGCTAGGGATGGACCGGGCAAGGAAACTGCTCGGTGGCCTCATGAGGAGGGCTTTAAATCTTTAGCGTAGAGGGACAGGAATCTACTCGCTAGGGATGGACTGGACAGGAAAGCTGCTCAGTGGCCTCATGAGGAGGCTTTAGATCTTTAGTGTAGGGGGGCAAGAATCTACCCGCTAGGGATGGACCGGGCATGAAAGCTGCCCGATGGCATCGTGAGTAGGGCTTAGATCCTTAACTTGGATGTGCAAGAATCTACCCGCTAAGGATGGACCGGGCAGGGAAGCTGTTCGGTGGCCCCGTGAGGAGGGATTTGATCCTTAGCTTGGATGGGTAGGAAGCTACCCGCTAGGGATGGACCAGGAAAGGAAGCTGCTCGGTGGCCTCGTGGAAGGGCTTTAGATCCTTAGCGTAGATGGGAAAGAATCTAACCTCTAGGGATGGACCGGGCATGAAAGCTTCTCGGTGGTCTCGTGAGGAGGGCTTTAGATTTTTAGCGTAGAGGGACAGGAATCTACCCGCTAGGGATGGACCGGGCAGGAAAGATGCTCGGTGGCCTCGTGAGGAGGCTTTAGATCCTTAGCGTAGAGGGGCAGGAATCTACCCGCTAGGGATGGACTGGGCAGGGAAGCTGCCTGGTGGCATCGTGAGGAGGGCTTAGATCCTTAGCTTGGATAGGCAGGAATCTACGTGCTAGGGATGGACCAGACAGGGAAGCTGCTTGGTGGCCTCATGAGGAGGGCTTTAGATCCTTAGCGTAGATGGGCAGGAATCTACCCGCTAGGGATGGACTGGGCAGGGAACTGCCCGGTGGCCTCGTGAGGAGGGCTTTAGAACTTAGCGTAGAGGGGAAGGAATCTACTCGCTAGGGATGGACCGGGCAAGGAAGCTGCCCAGTGGCCTCATGAGGAGGGCTTAAATCCTTAGCTTGGATAGGCAGGAATCTACTCGCTAGGGATGGAACGGGCAGGGAGGCTGCTCGGTGGTCTCATGAGGAGGGCTTTAGGGACTCCCTTGTGCCTTCGTGGGGAGTTGTTCGATCTTCCCTGACCCGTAAAATCAGGAAGAGTGACCGTCGTGGATGACATGTGGCGGAATTATATCGGAAAGGCTCGATATTCTGAAGATTTGCATCGTTCAACCTTCCGTTGACCGCTTGGGAGCTCGTGAAGACCAGAATGGTCGCCACGTGTCTCTTCTATATCGGGAAATTGAAGATATCCCGCGGTTCGCGCAGCTGTTGTCATGCCCCGCTTCCCGAAGTATGGTAAGGAGATGCGATGGGTCACGCGATGTATTTACTCAGAAGTAAACAAGCTAAGCGTATCTAAGCAATATAAAGTAAAAAGTACATAAGAGATAGGAATATAAATGAACAACAACTTTTATTTATTCAATATTTCTTCACAATACAACTGGAAATATAAATACAAGTCTGGAATGCAATGCCTAAATAATGGCATGAACTGAAAATAAAATGAGTACAAGTAAAGTCAATACTCAGGGTCTTATGTGAACTGCTCCAAGCGCTCCTGGCTGGTCTCGAACCCCTCAGAGTCGGGTCCTCCTGACAACATTCCAAAAAAGAAGAGAAATAGGAATATCGTCAGCAAACAATCGCTCGATAAGTTCCAAAGGAAGAAAGACAGAATAGACAGAGAATAGAACAGGTGAAGTAGATGTGTTATATTTGAACAGCAAGAAAGCAGTTGTAGCTCATTGGTAAAGACTTGCACTGCTATGACGTAGTCCCTGTGATCGAATCCCCATAGCCACATTATCTTTTTATTTTCTTTTAATCTTTTAGGAGTCCAAGAGTTTACACGTACACTACACGTAAAATGAAGAGACACAGAATAATCAAACATGTGCACTGAAGAAAACCAAGCGACATCAACACGTGGCACAAATCCCACCGTCCATCGTCGGATTTGGGCCGGCGACGCAAGCAAGGGGGACCGGTACCGCCGGGCCGACCGTAGGTAATGGCCTCCATCTTTTCACCCGAGCATCCCTTGGCCTACCCTACTTCCCCTAGACTATTTGTATTCTCTGTAATTATCCAGAGAATTAAAAATCCCCTTTAATTCAACTTTTAATGCAAATTTTTAATGCATTATTTAATCCTCTAAACCCTATTTTTCCCTATAAATACCATAATCCATTTCACCCATCCTCACTCAGAAATTCTCTGCCAAAACTCTAAAAAATTCTCAAGTCCTTATAGTGTGCAAGCGGAGTTAGCAAAGGGTGAAGTTCCGGCGACGAAACGACGATCCGACACATTCCTTAGTTTCCCCTCTCTCTTCTTTTGTTCCCTAGCTAGTAAGTCCCCTCTCCCCCTCTCATCTTCTATTCTAAAAACTTTAATTTCTAAAACCCGACGGAAGCGGAGTTAATCCGACTTCCGATTCTGTTTTTCTTTAAAATTTTATTTTTCTTAATCAATAAAATACCATACTCTTATATAATGTTTAACAAAAATATTAAAACAAGTTTCATTTCAAAAGAATTTTTTATGCAATTTTTATTGTATTTTTACGGTAAAATACCACATACTTTACATTTCGCCATGATTCACATAATACTTGTATTACCTTTAGATAACTCACGAAGTAACGACCTACCTCATCACAACACACATCTTTGATATAGCACGATGAAGTTTTAGGAATATAGTTATGGGATAATACGACATTACAAATAAATACCATCAAAACTTGTAAAACCATTTCTTTAAAAAGCGTGTTAATCAATTCCTTGCAATTGCGCCTCTGCAACCCACTTTTGGGACCCCGTTTGGGATGGTGCGGATTATCGCACATCCTCGGGCCTAGTAGAGCAAGATGCAGACTTCCGAAAGGAGCATTCGATCTCGATTGAATTTTAAATGCATTTTTCTTTAGAAATTGAGATTTCTACAAAAATAAATAAATTTTATTTTTATTAAATATATACATATATATATATATATATTATTAAAATATCTATTTTAAATATATTATATAAATATTCCAAGTTTTCTAAATCAAAAGAATCACCATTACATGAAAATACAATCCAAATACAAAACAATACCGATATTTCAATATAATACCATATAATATGAAAACTAGGTTCTACTCACTAAAAATTTCACTTCTATAAAATATACATCTATGAAAACCCTAAAGACGATACGATAATTAAATGCTTGAGATGTATTTTAAAATTATGTCAAAATTATTTTTACATAAAACCCCCTCAAGTTATACTAATTTACAATAAGGACCCTAGTAAATATAGGTTTAAGCGGGACCGATTCTCTTGAGCCTCAGGGAGACGGAGAATGTGGGTGCTTGCCTATCTAAGGTAGACAATCTAACAAACGGTGTTATCAATTCGGTAATTGTCTTGGAAAAAGACACAAATCCTGCCGTCCATGTGCAGCAGTTACCGATAACATCAAAACTAATTCAGCATTTCAAGTTCTTTTTAAAGTGTCTGACTCAAACTGAGTCTCAATCTAATCAATCTGACTTGAATATGATTCAAGTATAAACTACAATACAACATGAATTCATGAATCCGTCTATTCAATCTATATCAATCTATATAGACTTAACCGAACCATGGATATACTCCGTCTACATGACTCTCCATTTATATCCATTCCATTTACTGATATCATGGTTTCGGCAAGTCATCCATATATATAACAAAACAATACAATCAATACAAAAGACATCACGGGGTTTATAAGGGGTAGATTAGTACGAAAAGTGTTAGAAGTGGCACGAGACTGTAACCTTAATACACTTAACCTGAATATCCATTGCCGTTATACCGTGGCTGAACGGTTCCTTGTGCTCCGTATACCTTAGTCTCCGGAATAGTGAGACTCCTCTCGTATACTCTGGCATATTCTGTACCAAGCTACAAACAACATCGTTAACAATATAATCAAATATTATAAGTTATATTCTCTTTCTGTCTATTCTATCTCTACTCTTCTTTGGAATTGTTCGCTGACGACATTCCTTTCTTCTTTTTTTGGAATGTTGTCAGGTGATTCAAACTCATTGGAGATCGAGCCCAGCACTGAAGATTTGGAGCAGTTAACATTTGATCCAGATCTGTAGGCACTTGTACATATTTATTTCATTTCAGTTATGCCATTGTTTAGGCATCGCTTTCTATTCATGTATTTTCATTTCAGTTGTACCTATAAAAGAATGTTTAATAAATAAAGTTGATGTTCATTTACATTTCTGTCTCTTGTGTACTTTACTTTATATTGCTTAGATACGCTTAGCATGTTTAGTTCTAAGTAAATACGTAGCAGGCCTCACCACGTCCCTTCCCCGTATATTGGGAAGAAGGGCATGACAGGTTTTATTAGTGGCCCATGCATGTCAGCTCTGTATGGACATACAGGTCAGTTCTGCATGGACATGCGGGTTAATTCTGCATGAAGTCCTAAGCAATATAAAACAAGAATCAGCAGCTAAAAAAACATTCTCTATATATTCCTTGAATCTTCCAATTTCATATATTTTGAATCTGTCATAACCCAAATTATTCATTCAAGATTATGGATTCCCCAAACAACACCAGTACCAACTTCAACAACACTTCACCACCTCTACCGCTTACACCTACCGTCGCTGCTCCGATCAATGAGCAGACGGTACTGCTTGAGACGATCCGTGGCCTCCTGGAGGGACAGCAGCAACAGACTGCTATTTTGATGAACCGCCCAGAAGCGGAAACACCTGGGGTAAAGCAATTCCGATCTTTACACCCCAAGCAGTTCTCGAGAAAAGAGAGCCCTCTGAAAGCCGAGGAATGGGCTCAAAATATTGAGGATGATTTTGTAACGCCTTGAAAAGTCGTTTTGGTATTTTCCCGAAAATCGGTAAATATTTGGTATTTTTCCGTAAATCGTCATTATAATTATTTTGCAATATAGGCCTAATTATACCTAATTTGGATAGGTAATTGCTAGTTTTTAGTAGCTAATGAGTCACTTATAAATTTTTGGTCGTTTAAATTTCCCTCCCCTAATTTACTATTTTTAATATTATTTTAAGCTGTTAAAAATACATTAAAATTGCGATAAATACAAATTTGAATGGGCTAATCATATACTTTAGAACCATGACAACTAAAATCTAGTTTGTAATATAAATTTTTTAGTATGTTATTTCCAAGTTCTAATTGGTTATAATTAAGAGAAAATTAAAATTTAAATAAATTAAACTAAAACTTGCAATTTTGAGCTTTTGGGGGGGTCTTCTTGCATGGAATTTTCTTTGCAAACTTTCACAATTCCTCACCTCTCCACTTGGCCGACCCCACCAAGGCAGCAGCCCATTCCCCCCCTCAATTTGTCTCCATCTCTTTTGAATGAAACCTTATGTTTGATTAAAATATATTAATTTTTGGTATGGGTTTTAAGTGATATGAGAGGGCTTTGACTTGGATTTTTTTTCCACACCATTCCCTCACATTCTCCCCCATCTCCCCTTGGCCGAAACCCTTCCTACTGCAGCCCTCTTTTCCCCTATTTTCTCCTTCTCCTTTTGCTTCTAAATTCCATCAAAATTCAACAAAAATCCATAAATTTCTAAATTCAACACAAATCCCCATTCTACCTCTTCTCAAACCCAAATTGGTTTAAAACATGGAGAAAGGAGGTGTCTTGAGAGGCTAGAGCAAGCTAGGGTTTGGACTTGTGAGGTATAATTTCAGTCAATGGTTAATTGATAGTTTAATTTTGCTAAATTAGAACTTTGAAATGTTAATTTTATTGCTAATTTCTAATCTAGTTTTTTTTTTAAAAAAGAGAGTGGTTTAAGTTTGGACTAGGGTTTTAGCACACCATTACTAGGTTAATTAAATCTATTTTGCTATCTAGTTGTTTTACTAACCTAATCTAAGAGGTTAATTTGCTTAAGTGGGTTTCAATTGGTGTTAATTTAGTTTTTTTTCATATATGGAATGGATTTAGATTGCTAGTTTATAAAAATCAAGAAAGGGTTGTTTATGGAAAATAGGTTTTGAAGTATTGCTAATGTGTTGAAATTAAGTGATTGTGGCTAACTAGTTGTGCGGTTGGATGATTATGCTTGATAGTAGTCTTTTTGTTGTTAATCCGCGATATTTGCGCCAAATTGCAAATTTCTAGTGTTTACTAGGTTTTTATATAATTAGGATGTGAACTAATTTTGAGATGTTGGCTATATTATTAGTATCTCCTACGACATTTACGGTGTGTGAATGCGGATTTCGGTTTTATCGGGTTTTAGTTTTGACGGGTGCTCCGAAACGACGATTCTAGTTAGGGTTATAGTGATTTTTGTGTGTGTTCCGCGCACCAAGTGCACCATGTGCCTAACTCGTTGACGTTGACCCTTTCTTTTTATGACATGCGTCGTTTTATGATGTGTAACCTTATGTTTTGTGTTGTGCAAATTTTAGGATCGGTTGCGGAAATATCGGAAAAGGCGCGCAAAGGCAAAGCGGTAGTTGGATCAGATTAGCGAGGTATCCGGGTGAGTAGATGTATACATCTACTGGGAGAATCGTTTGGATGGCGCGAGGCGCCCGAAAATTTAGAATTTCTAGTAATACCAGCTTATTGCATGTAGTTCCTGGTTACCTATTTTACGGCACTGCATGACCTGTATATCCATATTTGTGTTAAATTCATCGTATAAAAACCATTGAAACCATTCAATGAGATATGCGACACAAGAAATAATTGGCTTACTTAATTCATTATATATAATTGTGCAACTTCATCTCATAGGACACTTGCACCATTACCAGGGTTTTATGCTCCACGAGCACTATTCATGCAAACACACATGCCTTGGTAATTGCTATGCCACAAACACTAGATAACTTGTTTAAACCGAAATTTAGAATAATTTCACCATACAGGACGTATAAACCGGTACTAATATATTAAATTCCTCAAGATGAATATGTAGAATTGCTGGTCATATGCATGTACCTCATAACATTATTCGATCATACATAGTCTTTTAGTCATATATTGCAATTCGTATTATTGATACCATAGGCATTCATCATCATTGACATGTGTACTTATGGTACTTTCTTCTGGAGGATTTCAGTATTTGAGATTTATGAGATTTTGGAGAAACCGCAAGGATTTAATAAAACTGATATCATTTTAAATGCAAGTTGCGGTTTTCTCGTGATGTATGAGTCGTCCACCATAAGTTTTCATGTTTGTTGTTGGATTTCGAGACCCGTTGCGAGGAGAGGATGAACCATCTCGGGTACATGGTGGGCCCGGTAAGGTACCCCGGGGCAATAAGCTCGAGTAGTAGACGTTGAGCCTAGCGGGGGAAGACTACCTACCGGTGATTGTTGGCACGGCGGATATCCTGTCACGCCCCGTTTCCCAGTGTACGACGAAGGGGACGGGATTGGTCCGCTATGTATTTACTTAGAAGTAAATACGCTCAGCGTAACTAAGCAATATAAAGTAAATACACAAGAGACAAAATATAATAAAAACAACTTTTTTTATTTATTAACATTTTTTTGTACAATACATGAAAAGGAAATACAACTGAAATAAAACGATGCCTAAACAATGGCATAACAGGAAATGAAAAGTATTGAATGGAAAATGTACAATGAAACTAGAGCTCTGGTTCTTCAGCAAACTGATCCAAGTCTTCTGCAGATGGCTCGATCTCTGCCGGGTCCAGATCATCTGACGACATTCAAAGAAGAAAGAAATAGAATGTCGTCAGCGAACAGGTCGCTCGGTAAGTCCCAAAGATAAGAGGAAAGTAGAATAGACAGAATAAAAAGATATCTTTTAAAGTTGTATTATCTTGTTGTAATGTTGTGTTACCGCTGTTGTTTATAGCTTGGTACAAAAGGATGCCAGTATATACGAGAGGGGTCTCTATATGCTAGAGACCAGGGCAAACGGAATGTACAAGGAACCGTTAAGTCACGGTACAACGGCAACGGAATATAGGTTAGGTGTCTTAATCTTACCGCCTCGTGCCACTTTTAACACCTTCCATACCAATCTACCCCTTAAACCCCGTAGTGTTTTGATTGTATTGTTTATCTTGTAAATTGTATTGATTGTATAATTGATTGACTGACCGAAACCATGATATTGGTAAACGGATATAACCGTAGAATCATGTAAATGGAATACTGGAGAACCTTGTAAGTGGAATGTATATCCATGGTTCGGTTCAGTCAAGTTATATAGATTGATAATTGGATTTGTGGATTCATGTTGCATTGTAATATTAAAAATTGTAGAATTGTGGATTGTAGACTGTTGATCATGTTCAAGTCGGATTATACCGAGACTCAACCCGAGTCAGACAATTAGTAAAGTAAAGTGAAGTCCTGATTGTTTTTATTAATTTATCTATCTTAGATAGGCAAGCACCCACTTCTCCGGCTCCGTGGGGCTCAAGAGATTGGTTCTGCTTAAACCTATGTTTACTGGGGTCCTTAGGATAATTTATAGGACTTGAGGGGGTTTTCTGTAAAAATACTTTTATACACTTTTCAAAATACTCCTCAAGTATTTATTATTCGTCTTTAGAGTTGTAATAAATGTGAATTTTATATTGTGATATTTCTAGTGAAAATATCCTAGTTTCAAAAAAATAAAGTACTTTATTTGTAATATTGATTTGTTTGGAATTCATGGTATTTTAGTTTAAACTTTATTCTTGTGATTTTTAGAAAAAGGTGGAATATTTATATCATAATAAAATAGGTATTTTAAGGATAAGTATACATATATTTATACAAAAATAATTTTAGTAAATATTTTATATTCTAAAAATCTCATTTTCTTAAGATGTCGTATTTTAAATCTTTCGAGACCGAATGCTCCTTGCGGAGGTCTGAATCTCGCACTACTAAGCCCTAGGATGTGTGATAAACCGCACCATCCCGAACGGGTTCCCCAAAATGGGTTGTAGCGGCGCTTTGCAAAGATTGTAAAATACTAAATCCTTTAGAAAAGGTTTTATGAAGTAAGTGGTATTTATTTGTAAAGATATCAATTTTTCCGTATTCTATGTTCTATGGTCTCCTAATTCAATTTAACTATTCCTAACTGGTCTAAACGATAAGTTGTGAGATACCTCAAATCGCCTCTTCACCGCCAATTGTGGCCAGGTAAGTACAAGTGAAGAAAGGAGGGATCCGCTCACGAATCACCGTGAGACGGGACTTTTAAAGTTACCTTTCTCACTTGCCTAGCCTAAACACCACAAAGTCAGGTTTAGATAAACGACTGATGTCCACAACTTATCGTATTTTCATAATAAGAGGTATTTATTTAAAAGTGTATCAACACTAAATCTTTTATAAATGGTTTTATTAAGTCAATGGTATTTAAATGAAAATTGTTTGTTTTCTCGTATTCTAAGTTTTCGATGGTATCGGGTTAGGTCGTATATGAGTGTGTGAGGAGATAGGTCGTTACCTCGTGCTCTACTTTAAATGTATAGCAAGTTTGATGAAGTTAAATGAAGGATTGAAATAATGTAGTATTTAAGTGAAAAATATGATAAATTGAGATAGTTATCATTTCATGTGATGAAACTTGTTCAAATTGTTTGATTAGTGTTTAATAGTCAACATGAGGAGGTTTAAGTATGATTGTATTAGTGAGAAGTGGAATTTTATAGAAAACTGAATCGGAAATCGGATTTGTTCCGATTCCGTCGGGTTTTGTAATTTCGTATTTTTAGAATAGAAAAGAGGGATAGGAAAGGGACTTACGGGTTTTAGATTACACGAGAGAGTGAGGGGGAACTAGAGGGATCGTCGATGTGTTGCGTCGTCGCCGATAGTTCCTAAAATGATCGCCGGAAGTTCCACCGGAAATTCGTCGGAGCTTCGCCTCGAGCTTGTTTTCAAAGTACATGATTCTTGGAAATTTTTTGAGAGAGTGGGCTCAGGATTTTGGAGTGAGAGGGTAGAGGGTAAGGGGTGTATTTATAGGGGTAGGCTAGGGTTAGGGTAGATGAAGGGTTTTTAAATGAAAAATTGTAAAAATGTGTGAAAAATCATAAAAAATGGATTAAATAGGGTATAACTCATTCTCTGGAACCGATCCATTTCATTAGAGTGTGCAGGGGGTTAAAGGAGCTGAAAAGTCATAACTTTTCAGTTGATACCTCGCCGGAATCGGCAACTCCGGCCGGCGGCGGCGGGCCGAGGCGGCCGGTCCGCCAGCCGAATTGGCCAATCCGGGCCGAGTTCGACAGTCGAGAGGTGGGGAGGCTCGTGGGGTAGGCACTGGTGCTTTAAGTTTTTCAGGTTCAGTTCAAGTTTTGGGAGTTATTGTGTGGGGACTGTTGGGCTTCCAAAGAAATTAAAACAAAATAATATTAAAAAATAATGTAGGGCAAGGGATTTGAACTCTGGTGGCTTAGTTCAGCGGTGCAGGGTATTACCAATAAGATACAAGCTCTTGCTTGTAATTCTTGTGTGAAATAATTACTTAAAATGGTAACAGCAATATTAAATACCCCAAGTATACTTCAAATTTAAATCAATTTTATGTATACTAAAAATGGAGTTGTTACATATCCAGAGGATACCGACCATGGTTATGAGATGTTGAGATATTGATATTTTGAGATGGACCAGTCGGACGGCTGGGGCCGAGATGTTGGATACCGATACTTTGGGACACTGAGATATTTATTTGAGGTGCCGATACTGGGCACAGATTTCTGTTGATTTCATATGATATTTACTCAGATATTTTACAGAAATTTTCTTAAGATGAGATTAATAACTTATCATATCAAACATACTCTGATTACGTGTTAAATTGCATTCATGTTGCATACATAACTGCTAGCATATCATACCATAGCAATATTGTAGAATTGTGGCACTTTTCGTTCATGCTTATGATAGTCTTGTAGATGTTACATATTACTCACGAGTTGGCAACTCACCCCCATTGTGCCACAGCTTTTTTGCAGGTCCGATCCGTCAGTACTGTAGCGGCGGACGCACTTCCTCCTTTTGCGTGGATTTGAGGATTTTTGCTCGTAGGTGGGTTATGTGTTCATTTTGTTTTCCACCTTGTATATTCATTGTATCTTGTGTACTCCATCTACTGTATCTACTACCAGTTTGATGTATATTGACTTAGAGACGAGATAATGAGATTTGTGGACTTTTATGTTGTTTCCTTGGGTCGAGCTCACTTGAGCCGATGTGTTGTTTATTACTTGTGCTTTCTTTTGCTTATTCTTGCACTTTGATGATATTTATTGCGTGGGATTGTGATTCCGCCTTTGAGCGAAGAGCTAGCTCCCGCTTGGGGATGCCTTATTTTATGTTATATATATATATATATATATATATTCCTGTTGTACCCGTTTGGGGCCAGTATTTACAAAGGAGACTCTGCCGAAATTTTCGGAAAAAGGATGTTGCTTTTTAAAAAAAAAGATTGATGTGATTTACTTGATTAAAATTGCTTTCAATAAATTGGTTTTCCTTCACTTTACTGCTTATTTGGTTTTGATTTCTGGGTTTTGGCTTACTTAGATTACGTCTGCCTTGAGACGTTCGTAATTTAAGTGTCAGCCACGTTCCGTACCTTTCGGGTCATGACAAAGTTGGTATCAGAGTGATAGGTTTTACCTTTATGAGTGTAGGATGACCCTTGATAGATAGAGTAAGTGACTTAAGCAGGGTAACGTAGCGTGTGTATGTCCGCGGCATACTTGCGATACGGTACTCCGCCTAAGTGACTTTAGGATATACTTGCTTGAAAATTCCTTCTTCAATTCCGTGTATCCTATGTTTCTATTGCACTGTTCTTATCATCCTGTTTCCTGTACCAGCCACTATGCCGCCGAAGGCTACGAGAGCGCAGAGGGCTGCCGTCCGAGATGAGATCCGAGCAGGCTCGTCCGAGACGAGGACCGAGCAGGATGGGCTACCTACTCCTCAGAGACAGACTGATCCGCCTTCCCCAGGCCGTATGGATAGGCTAGAGTCTGGTATGGAGGAGTTACGACAGATGATGGGAAGTATGCAGGAGTTACGACAGATGATCGGATCCTTGATAGAGATCAATCGAGCGCAGAGATCGGATATTGCACCCCCTACGGTTGCTTCGAGACCAAGTCGGATTCGCACTGATATGTTAGCACCTAGGAGGGTTCGCAGAGGCCATGGCGGATTCCTTAAGGGCCAGTTGTATTGCTTTCACCCACATGGTCAGCAGGCGTTGCCAGGATGTTTTAGATGCGGGAGTCTGTACCATCGTATCAGAGACTGTATGGTAGGACGACAGGGAGCGGCGACAGTTCCACACGTGACTTTACCACCTCTACCACCTCCTCAGAGAGCTCTACTTCCTACCCCCAGTGATGCTCCACGTCAGTTAGACTCCCTCAGAGGCCGTGGACATAGCGGTCCTGTTCAGAGTAGACGAGGAGGCAGAGGCCGAGGCAGAAAATAGCCAGCTATTGGTGGGGGACAGGCCTGAGTATTCGCTTTGACACCGCAGGACGCGCAGGCGTCCAATGTAGTGGTTTCAGCCACTCTTTCAATATGTTCTTTGACGCACACGTATTGTTCGATCCGGGGTCTACACATTCGTATGTATCTACACACTTTGCACCGATGTTGGGCCGTGAGTCATCGTCGTTAGATCGGCCGCTTGTTGTTTTTATTCCGGTAGGCGAGTCGTTTGTCGCTCATTTTGTGTTTTGATTGTGTTCCGTTCGTATCGGGGAGAGGGATTCGTCGGTTGATTTGATTCTCCTCGAAATGTTGGACTTTGATGTCCTTCTGGGCATGGACTGGCTGTCCACTTGTTATGCATCTGTAGACTGCCGTGAGAAGGCAGTCAGATTTATCTTTCCGGGAGAGTTCAGGGAGACCGCAGCGTCACCCTTCCCAGCTTGATTTCGTCTCTTCACGCTGGTCAGCTCTTGCAGAAGGGATGGCAGGGATTCTTAGCTTATGTTTGTGATACTCGAGCTGCAGAGGTTCCTTTGGACCAGATCCCGATTGTTAGTGAGTTCCCTGATGTTTTCCCTGACGAGATGCCTGGGCTACCGCCCGAGCGCGATGTTGAGTGCTGCATCGACTTGATTCCTGGCTCTGGGCCTATTTCTATACCGCCTTATCGGATGGCCCCGGCGGAGCTTAGAGAGCTGAAGGATCAGTTGCAGGATTTGTTAGATAAAGAACTTATTCGACCTAGTGTGTCTCCGTAGGGTGCTCCTGTCCTGTTCGTCAAGAAGAAGGACGGCAGTTTGCGCTTGTGCATTGATTACCGCCAGCTGAACAGAGTTACCGTACGGAATAGATATCGCTTACCACGTATCGGTGATTTGTTCGACCAGCTTCAGGATACTTTTCGAGGATTGACTTGCGATCGGGTTATCATCAGTTGCGGGTGCGGCAGGAGGATATTCCGAGGACGGCTTTTCGCACACGTTACTGGCACTATGAGTTTTTGGTGATGTCGTTCTGACTCACCAATGCACCAGCCATGTTTATGGACTTGATGAACCACATTTTCAGGCCGTATCTAGATCTGTTCATCATCGTGTTTATTGACGACATTTTGGTGTATTCCCGGAGCCGAGAGGAGCACGAGCAGCACTTGCGGATCACATTACAGACTTTAAGGGAGCAACAGCTGTTCGTGAAATTTTCCAAGTGCGCGTTTTGGCTTGACAGCGTTGATTTCTTGGGTCACGTGATTATGAGAGATGGCATATGTATGGACCCGAAGGAGATCGAGGCCGTTCAGCATTGGCCCAGACCGGCATCAGTTACGGAGATCCGCAGTTTCCTAGGCCTGGCTGGCTACTACCGACGATTTATTCAGGACTTCTCCCGTATTGCTGCACCGTTGACCGGGTTGACCTGGAAGGGAGTTCCTTTTGATTGGACCGAGGCATGCGAGCATAGCTTCCAGCAGTTGAAGGCTCGTTTGACTACTGCACCAGTGTTGTCATTGTCTTCGGGATCGGTGTGTATTCGTGGTTTATTGCGACGCTTCTCGAGTGGGACTAGGTTGCGTGTTGATGCAGCACGACAGGGTTATTGCGTATGCTTCTTGGCAGCTGAAGACACATGAACAGAACTATCCTACGCATGATTTAGAGATGGCTGCAGTGGTGTTTGCACTCAAGATCTGGCAACATTACCTATACGGCGAGTCGTGCCAGATATTTACAGACCACAAGAGCTTGAAGTACATATTTTAGCAGCGAGACCTGAATCTGAGACAGCGCCGTTGGATGGAGCTGGTGAAAGACTATGATTGCGAGATCCTCTACCATCCGGGCAAGGCGAACGTGGTGGAAGATGCTTTGAGTCGGAGGCCCGGAGGTAGTTTATCCTGTTTGAGCGTCGTGCAGAGGCAGTCGTCAGCAGATTGGTAGATTCTATGCGACAGCCGAATGCAGTTCGAGTTTACTCCGACAAAGGGACAGCTTGCGCATATTCGTGCACGTCCGCAGTTGCTTGACCGTATTCGAGAGGCACAGCCCAGTGATGACCGTCTTTTAGAGATCATAGAGCAGGTTCGGCAGGGCAGAGTTTCCGAGTTCGTGATCGATGATCATGGGGTACTGCGATTTAGGACTCGATTGTGTGTACCAGATTCTGAGGGACTGCGGCGTGAGATTCTTGAGGAGGCCCATAGATCGATGTTTAGCGTTCATCCTGGTTCCACCAAGATGTACAGCGATTTGCGAGACGTTTACTGGTAGGACGGAATGAAGAGGGACGTCACTGATTTCGTGTCGAGATGCCTAACTTGTCAGCAAGTCAAGGCCGAGCACCAGAGGCCTGTGGGAGAGTTGCAGCCTTTGCCCATTCCGGAGTGGAAATGGGAGCAGATTTCTATGGACTTCATCGTGGGTCTACCCAGGACCAGTCGAGGGTATGACTCCATTTGGGTGATCGTGGATCGTTTGACGAAAGCGGCTCACTTCCTGCCAGTGGAGACCACTTTCGGATTTGCTCAGTATGCCCAGATTTACATCAACGAGATCATACGGTTGCATGGCGTCCCGACTTGTATCGTGTCAGACCGAGGCACCCAGTTTACCAGCCGACTATGGCAGAGACTTCAGGAGGCGTTTGACACCCGATTGAGTTTTAGCACATCATTTCATCCGCAGACCGACGGCCAGTCAGAGCAGACTATTCAGACTCTTGAGGACATGCTCCGAGCGTGCGTTTTAGACTTCGGAGGTAGCTGGGATCATCATTTACCCTTAGTGGAGTTCTCCTACAACAACAGCTTCCAGGATACTATTCAAATGGCATCTTTCGAGGCCTTGTATGGGAGGAGATGCAGATCGCCCGTCTGTTGGACAGAGCTCAGTGAGAGCAATATTTTGGGGCCGCAGATTGTTGAGGAGACGACCGAGAAGATACAGTTGATTCGAGATCGGATGAGAGCGGCTCAGAGCAGGTAGAAATCGTATGCGGACCGACGTCGTTGCAGACTAGAGTTCGTAGTTGGTGATCATGTTTTTCTGAGGGTCTCTCCAATGAAGGGCGTGATGAGGTTTGGGCGAAAAGGAAAGCTTAGTCCCAGATTTGTGGGTCCCTTCGAGAGCCTCGAGCGTGTCGGCGCAGTTGTGTATCGTTTGTCTCTTCCATCCAGCTTTCCTGATGTTCACCCCGTCTTCCACGTTTCGATACTCCGCAAGTATCTTCACGACCTTTCTCATGCGATTCAGCACCCGACGATCCAGCTGGAGCGCGGCCTTTCTTTTGCAGAGCAGCCGGTGGTCATCCTGGATCGGCAGGTGAAGAAATTGAGATTGAAGGTTATACCGACCGTCAAGGTCATTTGGCGTGGCCCGAGCAGCGAGGAGGTCACTTGGGAGACCGAGGACGAGATGAGGAAGAAATATCCCCATCTCTTTGAAAGTATGCGTAGCAAGATTTTTTTAAATTCGGGGACCGAATTTCTTTAAGAGGGGAAGATTGTAAAGCCTTGAAAAGTCGTTTTGGTATTTTCCCGAAAATCGGTAAATATTTGGTATTTTTCCGTAAATCGTCATTATAATTATTTTGCAATATAGGCCTAATTATACCTAATTTGGATAGGCAATTGCTAATTTTTAGTAGTTAATGAGTCACTTATAAATTTCTGGTCGTTTAAAATTTTTTTCCTTAATTTATTATTTTTAATATTATTTTAAGCTGTTAAAAATACATTAAAATTGCGATAAATACAAATTTGAATGGGCTAATCACATACTTTAGAACCATGACAACTAAAATCTAGTTTGTAATATAATTTTTTTAGTATGTTATTTCCAAGTTCTAATTGGTTATAATCAAGGGAAAATTAAAATTTAAATAAATTGAACTAAAACTTGCAATTTTGAGCTTGTGGGGGGTCTTTTTGCATGGAATTTTCTTTGCAAACTTTCACAATTCATCACCTCTCCACTTGGTCGGCCCCACCAAGGCAGCAGCCCATTCCCCCCTCAATTTGTCTCCATCTCTTTTGAATGAAACTTTATGTTTGATTAAAATATATTAATTTTGGGTATGGGTTTTAAGTGATATGAGAGGGCTTTGACTTGGATTTTTTTCTCACACCATTCCCTCACATTCTCCCCCATCTCCCCTTGGCCGAAACCCCTCCTGCCGCAGCCCTCTTTTCCCCCCATTTTTTCCTTCTCTTTTTGCTTCTAAATTCCATCAAAATTCAACAAAAATCCATAAATTTCTTCACAAATTCAACACAAATCCCTATTCTATCTCTTTTCAAACCCAAATTGGTTTAAAATATGGAGAAAGGAGGTGTCTTGGGAGGCTAGAGCAAGCTAGGGTTTAGACTTGTGAGGTATAATTTCAATCAATGGTTAATTGGTAGTTTAATTTTGCTAAATTAGAACTTTGAAATGTTAATTTTATTGCTAATTTCTAATCTAGTTTTTTTAAAAAAAGAGAGTGGTTTAAGTTTGAACTTGGGTTTTAGCACACCATTACTAGGTTAATTAAATCTATTTTGCTATCTAGTTATTTTACTAATCTAATCTAAGAGGTTAATTTGCTTAAGTGGGTTTCAATTGGTGTTAATTTAGTTTTTTTTTCATATATGGAATGGATTTAGATTGCTAGTTTATAAAAATCAAGAAAGGATTGTTTATGGAAAATAGGTTTTGAAGCATTGCTAATGTGTTGAAATTAAGTGATTGTGGCTAACTAGTTGTGCGGTTGGATGATTATGCTTGATAGTAGTCTTTTTGTTGTTAATCCGCGATATTTGCGCCAAATTGCAAATTTCTAGTGCTTACTAAGTTTTTATATAATTAGGATGTGAACTAATTTTGAGATGTTGGCTATATTATTAGTATCTCCTACGACATTTAGGGTGTGTGAATACGGATTTTGGTTTTATCAGGTTTTAGTTTTGACGGGTGCTCCGAAACGACGATTCTAGTTAGGGTTATAGTGATTTTTGTGTGTGTTCCGCACACCAAGTGCACCATGTGCCTAACTCGTTAACGTTGACCCTTTCTTTTTATGACATGCGTCGTTTCATGATGTGTAAACTTATGTTTTGTGTAGTGCAAATTTTAGGATCGGTTGTGGAAATATCGGACGCGGCGCGCAAAGGCAAAGCGGTGGTTGGATCAGATTAGCGAGGTGTCCGGGTGAGTAGATGTATACATCTACGGGGAGAATCGTTTGGATGGTGCGAGGCGCCCGAAAATTTAGAATTTATAGTAATACCAGCTTGTTGCATGTAGTTCCTAATTACCTATTTTACGGCATTGCATGACCTGTATATCCATATTTGTGTTAAATACATCGTATAAAAACCATTGAAACCATTAAATGAGATATGCGATACAGGAAATAATTGGCTTGCTTAATTCATTATATATAATTGTGCAACTTCATCTCACAGGACACTTGCACCATTACCAGGGTTTTATGCTGCACGAGCACTATTCATGCGAACACACACGCCTTGGTAATTGCTATGCCACAAACACTAGATAACTTTTTTAAACCGGAATTTAGAATAATTTCACCATACAGGACGTATAAACCGGTACTAATATATTAAATTCCTTAAGATGAATATGTAGAATTGCTGGTCATATGCATGTACCTCATAACATCATTCGATCATACATAGTCTTTTAGTCATATATTGCAATTCGCATTGTTGATACCATAGGAATTCATCATCATTGACATGTGTACTTATGGTACTTTCTTCTGGAGGATTTCAGTATTTGAGATTTATGAGATTTTGGTTAAACCGCAAGGATTTAATAAAACTGATATCATTTTAAATGCAAGTTGCGGTTTTCTCGTGATGTATGAGTCGTCCACCATGAGTTTTCATGTTTGCTGTTGGATTTCGAGACCCGTTGCGAGGAGAGGATGAACCGTCTCGGGTACATGGTGGGCCCGGTAAGGTACCCCGGGGCAATAAGCTCGAGTAGTAGACGATGAGCCTGGCAGGGAAAGACTACCTACATGTGATTGTTGGCGCGGCGGGTATCCAGAGGATACCGACCGTGGTCGTGAGATGTTGAGATATTGATATTTTGAGATGGACCAGTCGGACGGCTGGGGCCGAGATGTTGGATACCGATACTTTAGGACACTAAGATATTTATTTGAGGTGCCGATGCTGGGCACGGATTTTTGTTGTTTTCATATGATATTTACTCAAATATTTCACAGAAATTTTCCTAAGATAAAATTAATAACTTATCATATCAAACATACTCTAATTACGTGTTAAATTGCATTCATGTTGCATACATAGCTGTTAGCATATCATACCATAGCAATATTGTAGAATTGTGGCACTTTTCGTTCATGCTTACGATAGTCTTGTAGATGTTACATATTACTCACGAGTTGGCAACTCATCCCCGTTGTGCTACAGCCTTTTTGTAGGTCCGATCCGTCAGTACTGTAGCTGCGGACGCACTTTTTCCTTTTGCGTGGATTTGAGGATTTTTGCTCGTAGGTGGGTTATATGTTCATTTTGTTTTCCACCTTGTATATTCATTGTATCTTGTGTATTCCATCTACTGTATCTACTACCAGTTTGATGTATATTGACTTAGAGACGAGACAGTGAGATTTGTGAACTTTTATGTTGTTTCCTTGGGTCGAGCTCATTTGAGCCGACGTGTTGTTTATTACTTGTGCTTTCTTTTGCTTATTCTTGCACTTTGATGATATTTATTGTGTGGGATTGTGACTCCGCTTTTGAGCGAAGAGCTAGCTCCCGCTTGGGGATGCCTTATTTCATGTTATATATATATATTCCTGTTGTACCCATTTGGGGCCAGTATTTACAAATGAGACTCTGCCGAAATTTTCGGAAAAATGGATGTTGCTTTTAAAAAAAAAAGCTTGATGTGACTTACTTGATTAAAATTGCTTTCAATAAATTGGTTTTTCTTTCACTCTACTGCTTATTTGGTTTTGATTTCTGGGTTTTGGCTTACTTAGATTACGTCCGCCTTGAGACGTTCGTAATTTAAGTGCCAGTCACGTTCCGTACCTTTCGGGTCGTGACAAAGTTGGTATCAGAGCGATATGTTTTACCTTTCTGAGTGTAGGATGACCCTTGGTAGATAGAGTAAGTAACTTATGCAGGGTAACGTAGCGTGTGTATGTCCGCGGCATACTTGCGATACGGTACTCCGCCTAAGTGACTTTAGGATATACTTGCTTGAAAATTCCTTCTTCAATTCCGTGTATCCTATGTTTCTACTGCACTGTTCTTATCATCCTATTTCCTGTACCAGCCACTATGCCGCCGAAGGCTACGAGAGCGCAGAGGGCTGCCGCCCGAGATATGATCCGAGCAGGCTCGTCCGAGACGAGGGCCGAGCAGGATGGGCTACCTACTCCTCAGAGACAGACTGATCCGCCTTCCTCAGGCCGCATGGATAGGCTAGAGTCTGGTATGGAGGAGTTACGACAGATGATAAGAGGTATGCAGGAGTTACGACAGATGATCGGATCCTTGATAGAGATCAATCGAGCACAGAGATCGGATATTGCTCCCCCTACGGTTGCTTCGAGACCAAGTCGGACTCGCACTGATATGTTAGCACCTAGGAGGGTTCGCAGAGGCCGTGGCGGATTCCTTAGAGGCCAGTTGTATCACTTTCACCCACATGGTTAGCAGGCGTCGCCAGGCTGTTTTAGATGCGGGAGTCTGTACCATCGTATCAGAGACTGTATAGTGGGATGACAGGGAGCGACAACAGTTCTACACGTGGCTTTACCGCCTCCACCACCTCCTCAGAGAGCTCTACTTCCTACCCCTAGTGATGCTCCACATCAGTTAGACTCCCCCAGAGGCCGTGGACACAGCGATCCTGTTCAGAGAAGACGAGGAGGCAGAGGCCGAGGCAGAAGACAGCCAGCTATTGGTGGGGGACAGGCCCGAGTATTCGCTTTGACACCGCAGGACGCGCAGGCGTCCAATGCAGTGGTTTCAGGTACTCTTTCAATATGTTCTTTGACGCACACGTATTGTTCGATCCGAGGTCTACACATTCGTTTGTATCTACACACTTTGCACCGATGTTGGGCCGTGAGTCATCGTCGTTAGATCGGCCGCTTGTTATTTTTACTCCGGTAGGCGAGTCGTTTATCGCTCGTTTTGTGTTCCGATTGTGTTCTGTTCGTATCGGGGAGAGGGATTCGTCGGTTGATTTGATTCTCCTCGAAATGTTGGACTTTGATGTGCTTCTGGGCATGGACTGATTGACCACTTGTTATGCATCTGTAGACTGCCGTGAGAAGGCAGTCAGATTTAGCTTTCCGGTAGAGCCAGTCCTTGTTATTCAGGGAGACCGCAGCGTCACCCTTCCCAGCTTGATTTCGTCTCTTTGCGCTGGTCAGCTCTTGCAGAAGGGATGTCAGGGATTCTTAGCTTATGTTTTTGATACTCGAGCTGCAGAGGTTCCTTTGGACCAGGTCCCGATTGTTAGTGAGTTCCCTGATGTTTTCCCTGACGAGCTGCCCGGGATACCGCCTGAGCGCGATGTTGAGTTCTGCATAGACTTGATTCCTGGCTCGGGGCCTATTTCTATATCGTCTTATCAGATGGCCCTGGCGGAGCTTAGAGAGCTGAAGGATCAGTGGCAGGATTTGTTAGATAAAGGACTTATTCGACCTAGTGTGTCTCCGTGGGGTGCTCATGTCCTGTTCGTCAAGAAGAAGGACGGCAGTTTACGCTTGTGCATTGATTACCGCCAGCTGAACAGAGTTACCGTACGGAACAGATATCTCTTACCACGTATCGATGATTTGTTCGACCTGCTTCAGGGTGCGTGATACTTTTCGAGGATTGACTTGCGATCAGGTTATCATCAGTTGCGGGTGCGGCAGGAGGATATTCCGAGGACGGCTTTTCGCACACGTTACGGGCATTATGAGTTTTTGGTGATGTCGTTCGGACTCACCAATGCACCAGCCGCGTTTATGGACTTGATGAACCGCATTTTCAGGCCGTATCTTGATCTGTTCATCATCGTGTTTTTGACGACATTTTGGTGTATTCCCGGAGCCGAGAGGAGCACGGCAGCACTTGCGGATCACAATACAGATTTTGAGGGAGCACCAGCTGTTCACGAAATTTTCCAAGTGCGCGTTTTGGCTTGACAGCATTGATTTCTTGGGTCACGTGATTACGAGAGACGGCATATGTGTGGACCTGAAGAAGATCGAGGCCGTTCAGCATTGACCCAGACCGGCATCAGTTACGGAGATCCGCAGTTTCCTAGGCCTGGCTGGCTACTACCGACGATTTGTTCAGGACTTCTCCCGTATTGCTGCACCGTTGACCGGGTTGACCCGGAAGGGAGTTCCTTTTGATTGGACCGAGGCATGCGAGCATAGCTTCCAGCAGTTGAAGACTCATCTGACTACTGCACCAGTGTTGTCATTGCCTTCGGGATCGGGCGTATTCATGGTTTATTGCGACGCTTCTCGAATGGGACTAGGTTGCGTGTTGATGCAACACGATAGGGTTATTGCGTATGCTTCTCAGCAGCTGAAGACACATGAACAGAACTATCCTACGCACGATTTAGAGATGGCTGCAGTGGTGTTTGCACTCAAGATCTGGCGACATTACCTATACGGTGAGTCGTTCCAGATATTTACGGACCACAAGAGCTTGAAGTACATATTTCAGCAGCGAGACCTGAATCTGAGACAGCGCCGTTGGATGGAGCTGGTGAAAAACTATGATTGCAAGATCCTCTACCATCGGGGCAAAGCGAACGTGGTGGCAGATGCTTTGAGTCGGAGACCCGGAGGTAGTTTATCCTGTTTGAGCGCCGTGCAGAGGCAGTCGTCAGCAGATTGGCAGATTCTATGCGACAGCCGAGTGCAGTTCGAGTTCACCCCGACAGAGGGACAGCTTGAGCATATTCGTGCACATCCGCGGTTGCTTGACCATATTCGAGAGGCACAGCCCAGTGATGACCGTCTTTTAGAGATCATAGAGCAGGTTCGGCAGGGCAGAGTTTCCGAGTTCGTGATCGATGATCATGGGGTACTGCGATTTGGGACTCGATTGTGTGTACCAAATTCTTAGGGACTGTGGCGTGAGATTCTTGAGGAGGCCCATAGATCGATGTATAGCGTTCATCCTGGTTCCACCAAGATGTACCATGATTTGCGAGACGTTTACTGGTGGGACGGAATGAAGAGGGATGCCACTGATTTCGTGTCGAGATGCCTGACTTGTCAGCAAGTCAAGGCCGAGCACCAGAGGCCCGCGGGAGAGTTACAGCTTTTGCCCATTTCGGAGTGGAAATGGGAGCAGATTTCTATGGACTTCATCGTGGGTCTACCCAGGACCAGTCGAGGGTATGACTCTATTTGGGTGATCATGGATCGTTTGATGAAAGCGGCTCACTTGCTGCTAGTGGAGACCACTTTCGGATTTGCTCAGTATGCCCAGATTTACATCGACGAGATCGTATGGTTGCATGGCGTCCCGACTTGTATCGTGTCAGACCGAGGCACCCAGTTTACCAGCCGACTATGGTAGAGACTTCAGGAGGCGTTCGGCACCCGATTGAGTTTCAGCACATCATTTCATCCGCAGACCGATGGCCAGTCAGAGCGGACTATTCAGACTCTTGAGGACATGCTCTGAGCCAGCGTTTTAGACTTCGAAAGTAGCTGGGATCATCATTTACCCTTAGTGGAGTTCTCCTACAACAATATCTTCCAGGATACTATTCAGATGGCATCTTTCGAGGCCTTGTATGGGAGGAGATGCAGATCGCCCATCTGTTGGACAGAGCTCAGTGAGAGCAATATTTTGGGGCCGCAGATTGTTGAGGAGGCGACCGAGAAGATACAGATTATTCGAGATCGCATGAGAGTGGTTCAGAGCAGGCAGAAATCGTATGCGGACCGACGCCGTCGCAGACTAGAGTTCGCAGTTGGCGATCATGTTTTTCTGTGGGTCTCTCCAATGAAGGACGTGATAAGGTTTGGGCGAAAAGGAAAGCTTAGTCCCAGATTTGTGGGTCCCTTCGAGATCCTCGAGCGTGTCGGCGCAGTTGCGTATCGTTTGGCTCTTCCACCCAGCTTTCCTGATGTTCACCCCGTCTTCCACGTTTCGATGCTCCGCAAGTACCTTCACGACCCTTCTCATGCGATTCAGCACCCGACGATCCAGCTGGAGCGCGACCTTTCTTTTGCAAAGTAGCCGGTGGTCATCCTGGATCGGCAGGTGAAGAAATTGAGATCGAAGGTTATACCGACCGTCAAGGTCCTTTGGCATGGCCCGAGCAGCGAGGAGGTCACTTGGGAGACTGAGGACGAGATGAGAAAGAAATATCCCCATCTCTTTGAAGGTATGCGTAGCTAGATTTTTTTAAATTCGGGTACCGAATTTCTTTAAGGGGGGGAAGATTGTAACGCCTTGAAAAGTCGTTTTGGTATTTTCCCGAAAATCGGTAAATATTTGGTATTTTTCCGTAAATCGTCATTATAATTATTTTGCAATATAGGCCTAATTATATCTAATTTGGATAGGTAATTGCTAGTTTTTAGTAGTTAATGAGTCACTTATAAATTTCTGGTCATTTAAATTCCCCTCCCCCCAATTTACTATTTTTAATATTATTTTAAGCTGTTAAAAATACATTAAAATTGAGATAAATACAAATTTGAATGGGCTAATTACATACTTTAGAACCATGACAACTAAAATCTAGTTTGTAATATAATTTTTTTAATATATTATTTCCAAGTTATAATTGGTTATAATTAAGGGAAAATTAAAATTTAAATAAATTAAACTAAAACTTGTAATTTTGAGCTTGTGGGGGTCTTTTTGCATGGAATTTTCTTTGCAAACTTTCACAATTCCTCACCTCTCCACTTGGCCGGCCCTACCAAGGCAGCAGCCCATTCCCCCCCTCAATTTGCCTCCATCTCTTTTGAATGAAACCTTATGTTTGATTAAAATATATTAATTTTGGGTATGGGTTTTAAGTGATATGAGAGGGCTTTGACTTTGATTTTTTTTCACACCATTAACTTACATTCTCCCCCATCTCCCCTTGGCCGAAACCCCTCCTGCTGCATCCTTCTTTTCCCCCCATTTTCTCCTTCTCCTTATGCTTCTAAATTCCATCAAAATTCAACAAAAATCCATAAATTTCTTCACAAATTCCACACAAATCCATATTCTACCTCTTCTCAAGCCAAAATTGGTTTAAAACATGGAGAAAGGAGGTGTCTTGGGAGGCTAGAGCAAGCTTGGGTTTGGACTTATGAGGTATAATTTCAATCAATGGTTAATTGGTAGTTTAATTTTGCTAAATTAGAACTTTGAAATGTTAATTTTATTGCTAATTTCTAATCTAGTTTTTTTTATAAAAAATAGAGTGGTTTAAGTTTGAACTAGGGTTTTAGCACACCATTACTAGGTTAATTAAATCTATTTTGCTATCTATTTGTTTTACTAACCTAATCTAAGAGGTTAATTTGCTTAAGTGGGTTTCAATTGGTGTTAATTTAGTTTTTTTTTCATCTATGGAATGGATTTAGATTGCTAGTTTATAAAAATCAAGAAAGGGTTGTTTATGGAAAATAGGTTTTGAAGCATTGCTAATGTGTTGAAATTAAGTGATTGTGGCTAACTAGTTGTGCGGTTGGATGATTATGCTTGATAGTAGTCTTTTTGTTGTTAATCCGCGATGTTTGCGCCAAATTGCAAATTTCTAGTGCTTACTAGGTTTTTATATAATTAGGATGTGAACTAATTTTGAGATGTTGGTTATATTATTAGTATGTCCTACGACATTTAGGGTGCGTGAAAGCGGATTTTGGTTTTATCGGGTTTTAGTTTTGACGGGTGCTCCGAAACGACGATTCTAGTTAGGGTTATAGTGATTTTTGTGTGTGTTCCGCGCACCAAGTGCACCATGTGCCTAACTCGTTGACGTTGACCCTTTCTTTTTGTGACATGCGTCGTTTCATGATGTGTAACCTTATGTTTTGTGTTGTGCAAATTTTAGGATCGGTTGCGGAAATATCGGACGCGGCGCGCAAAGGCAAAGCGGTGGTTGGATCAGATTAGCAAGGCGTCCGGGTGAGTAGATGTGTACATCTACGGGGAGAATCGTTTGGATGGTGCGAGGCGCCCGAAAATTTAGAATTTCTAGTAATACCAGCTTGTTGCATGTAGTTCCTAGTTTCCTATTTTACGGCACCGCATGACCTGTATATCCATATTTGTGTTAAATTCATCGTATAAAAACCATTGAAACCATTAAATGAGATATGCGATACAGGAAATAATTGGCTTGCTTAATTCATTATATATAATTGTGCAACTTCATCTCATAGGACACTTGCACCATTACCTGGGTTTTATGCTGTACGAGCACTATTCATGCGAACACACACGCCTTGGTAATTGCTATGCCATAAATACTAGATAACTTGTTTAATCCGGAATTTAGAATAATTTCAACATACAGGACGTATAAACCAGTACTAATATATTAAATTCCTCAAGATGAATATGTAGAATTGCTAGTCATATGCATGTACCTCATAACATCGTTCGATCATACATAGTCTTTTAGTCATATATTGCAATTCGCATTGTTGATACCATAGGCATTCATCATCATTGACATGTGTACTTATGGTACTTTCTTCTGGAGGATTTCAGTATTTGAGATTTATGAGATTTTGGAGAAACCGCAAGGATTTAATAAAACTGATATCATTTTAAATGCAAGTTGCGGTTTTCTCGTGATGTATGAGTCGTCCGCCATGAGTTTTCATGTTTGCTGTTGGATTTCGAGACCCGTTGCGAGGAGAGGATGAACCGTCTCGGGTACATGGTGGGCCCGGTAAGGTACCCGGGGCAATAAGCTCGAGTAGTACCATAGGTACCCGGGGCAATGACGATGAGCCTGGTAAGGGAAGACTACCTACCGGTGATTGTTGGCGTGGCAGATATCCAGAGAATACCGACCGTGGTCGTGAGATGTTGAGATATTGATATTTTGAGATGGACCAGTCGGACGGCTGGGCCCGAGATGTTGGATACCGATACTTTGGGACACTGAGATATTTATTTGAGGTGCCGATGCTGGGCACAGATTTCTGTTGATTTCATATGATATTTACTCAGATATTTCACAGGAATTTTCCTAAGATGAAATTAATAACTTATCATATCAAACATACTCTGATTACGTGTTAAATTGCATTCATGTTGCATACATAGCTGCTAGCATATCATACCATAGCAATATTGTAGTATTGTGGCACTTTTCGTTCATGCTTACGATAGTCTTGTAGATGTTACATATTACTCATGAGTTGGCAACTCACCCCCATTGTGCCACAGCCTTTTTGCAGGTCCGATCCGTCAGTACTGTAGCGGCGGACGCACTTCCTCCTTTTGCGTGGATTTGAGGATTTTTCTCGTAGGTGGGTTATGTGTTCATTTTGTTTTCCACCTTATATATTCATTGCATCTTGTGTACTCCATCTACTATATCTACTACCAGTTTGATGTATATTGACTTAGAGACGAGACGGTGAGATTTGTGGACTTTTATGTTGTTTCCTTGGGTCGAGCTCACTTGAGCCGACGTGTTGTTTATTACTTGTGCTTTCTTTTGCTTATTCTTGCACTTTGATGATATTTATTGCGTGGGATTGTGATTCCGCTTTTGAGCGAAGAGCTAGCTCCCGCTTGGGGATACCTTATTTCATGTTATATATATATATTCCTGTTGTACCCGTTTGGGGCCAGTATTTACAGAAGAGACTCTGCCGAAATTTTCGGAAAAATGGATGTTGCTTTTAAAAAAAAAGCTTGATGTGACTTACTTGATTAAAATTGCTTTCAATAAATTGGTTTTCCTTCACTCTATTGCTTATTTGGTTTTGATTTCTGGGTTTTGGCTTACTTAGATTACGTCCGACTTGAGACGTTCGTAATTTAAGTGCCAGTCACGTTCCGTACCTTTCGGGTCGTGACAGATCTGGCAGCGGCAAAAGTGCCAGAGATCGCTTGGGTTCAAGTTGTGAAGCTGCAGCTCACTGACAATGCCTAAATTTGGTGGAAGGTGGAAGAAAATCGTCTTGACCAACCTATCGAATGGAGGACTTTTCACGACATATTTGATGCGAAATACTTCCCAGAGACTGCCCGATTCGACATGGAGCAGCAATTTATTCATCTACAACAGGGTTCGATATGGACCAAGTCCGTAGATGAGTATGATGTTGAGTTTACCATGCTCAGTAGGTAAGATATGTTTCAATATTCGATTTCCTAATATCACATACTACACAGCTAACACAATACCTTAACATGTTCGCGGCACATTTGATACCAACTGCTGAGATCAAATCTAGAAGATTTCAACAAGTGTTAGATTCGGAAATCCAAGCTGCCTTAGCTATAAGGGATTTCTCAACCCACGAGATGGCCCTGAAAGTTGCACGCCGATATGAGGCAGTGGTGAAGATGAGGGGCATATCTCAATCTGCCGGGATGAAATGCCCTACACTCAGATGGCATGAGGAGCCTCTTCAAGGCCACAATTTGTGCCCAGGAGACCGGGAGTACCGAACAACCGGCCCAACCCAGCCTTTTGCACTTACTGCAGGAGAGATGGACATTTGGCGAAAGTCTGTCGGCGTGCAAATCACCTTTACTTAGTCTGCGGCTCAGCTACTCATGACATTGGGTCCTGCCTCATAGACACAACCTAAATACTGCACCCAGGCTAGCAATCGCTTATCAGCAGCGCCCAGCCATCCAGGCACCAGCTCCATGACTAGCACTACCTGCTCCACCTCCTTGTGGACCGACTGCACCTTCTCCTCATCAGTTCCATCAAGCTCAACGGAACATACCTTAAGTACAAAGGAACGGGCAGAGGAATGCTCCTCCAGCAAGGAGGAATGTGCCGAGACGACATGCTTTCATAATAACTGTGGAAGATGCTGAAGCCCCCAGCCAAGTCATTACTGGTAACATTTTCCCTTCAAGCTTTATTTTCCCATCTATATATACATATCCATACATTTTCCTTACACCTAAACTATCCCACATAACTTAGGTACAATCTTAGTAGCCTCACTTCTTGCAGTAGCACTCTTCGATACTGAAGTATCTAATTGCTTTATGTCGCAACGGTTCGTCCGAACTCATGCGATTCCAGTCAAACCTCTCGTATCTAGCTGGAATGTTAGTTTAGGGAACGGCGTTCTAAAGGCAGTAATGGGATACGATTTGTGTCCAGTGGTCGTCTGCAGCATAGAATTCTATGCTGACTTCAAGGTGCTAGACATACCGAATTTCGATGTCGTTTTGGGTATGGATTGGCTTGGAACATTCTATGCTACTATTGACTGTCGTCAAAGGAGGGTAGTATTCGAGATTCCATGTCTTTTATTTCAAAAGTGGAGACCGTACCCTAGAACCAAGCACATACAAGGTAAAATTGAAGAAGGCAGTGATTGTAGCACTTCAAGCGGAAGAAGGATCAAAGCCAGAGATAGTTCGAGAGTTCGACGATATATTTCTTGAAGACATATCAAGTTTGCCTCCCGATCGAGCTCTTGAATTCAGCATTGATTTAATGCATGGAGCACAACCGGAGATCAAAGTACTGTATCGGTTAAGTCTTGAAGGTTTGTAGGAAGTCCGAACTCAGTTGGACGAATTATTGGCGAAAGGATGGATTCATCCCAACACTTCAAGTTGGGGATCTCCAGTTCTGGTTGTAAAGAAGAAAGAAGGTTCATATCGAATGTGCATTGATTATAGAGCCCTGAACGATGTAACTATAAAGAACAAGTATCCACTCCCGCGCATCGATGATCTGTTCGATCGGCTAAGTGGATCTTGCGTTTTCTCCAAATTAGATCTTCGTTCGGGTTATCATCAGGTGAAGGTCAAAGAATCTGATATCCATAAAACGGTATTCAGAACTCGCTATGGACATTACGAATTTCTTGTGATGCTATTTGGAGTGACTAACGCACCGGCTATATTCATGAACCTAATGAATCAAGTTTTCCGAGTACCTAAACAGGTTTGTTGTCATCTTCATCGACGACATCCTGGTGTATTCTAAGAGTCAGAAAGAACATGCCGAGCACCTACGAATTGTCCTGGAAACTCTACGACAGCATCAACTCTATGCCAAGTACAGCAAATGCGAGTTTTGGCTAGATCAAGTTGGTATCCTCGGACATATTGTATCAGGTGATGGAATCTCTGTGGATCCAGCTAAAGTTTCAGCAGTAAGCGAATGGCCGACACCGAAGTCAGTGAATGACATTCGAAGTTTCTTGGGTCTAGTAGGATATTATAAAAGGTTCATTGAAGGATTTTCGAAGATTGCAACACCTCTGACCAAGCTTACACGTAAAGATGAAGAATTCGTGTGGTCAGAAGCATGCGAACGAGCTTTCGTAGAACTGAAGTCGCGATTGACATCAGCACCTATCCTTGTCATACCAGACCAATCTGGAGGTTTCGAAGTGCATTGCGATGCATCCGGTAAGGGATTAGGATGTGTTCTACATCAGCACGGTAAAGTTGTAGCTTATGCTTCAAGACAGCTGAAGATTCATGTGCGCAATTATCCGACGCATGATTTGGAATTTGCGGCTGTAATCTTTGCTCTCAATATTTTGCGCCATTATCTTCTTGGTGAATGAGTGGACATATACACAGATCACAAGAGTTTGAAATATGTGTTTACTCAGAAAAAGTTGAATATGCGGCAGAGAAGATGGTTAAAACTCATGGCAGACTTCGATATCAACCTACAATATCATCCAGGAAAGGTGAATGTAGTTCCTGATACCCTTAGTCGCCAACCATTAGCATTGAATCTCACCGCATAGTGGAAGCTTCAATAAGACTTGCATCAAATGGAGATTGAAGTAGTTATGCCAGGTAACGCTTCAAGTTTGATGAACTTATAAGTTCAATCTACCATTGTCAATCAGATCAAAGCAGCTCAAATAAGTGATGCTAAGTTGCAAAAGATCAGAGAACAAATGGAAAGTGGACTTCGAACAGACTTCATTATCCATGAAGACGGATATTTGAGATACGGCAGTAGATTGTGTGTGCCTAAAGGTTCTGTGCGAGAAGAGTTGATGAAAGAAGCTCACAGCTCTTCTTATTCAGTACACCCTGGAGGTACAAAGATGTATAAAGATCTACATCAAAATTACTGGTGGCATGGAATGAAGCGTGAAATAGCCAGAAGCGTCGCTAAATACTTAGTGTGTCAGTAAGTAAAGGCTGAACATCACAGGACAACTGGTTTACTTCAACCGTTACCTATTCCAGAATGGAAGTGGCAACACATCACAATGGATTTCGTGACTGCACTTCCTCGCAGCACGAAGGGTAACGATGCGGTATGGGTTATTGTGGATCCACTAACAATGTCGGCTCACTATATTCCATTTCGAGTTGGCCAATCTACCGAGACACTAGCAAAGAAGTACATGGAGGTAAGAATCTAAGTAAGATTTAAACTCTTCAAATATGTGCTATCTCTGATACCCATGAACTCATGCAGGAAATCGTAAGATTACATGGAGTACCGGTCTGCATTGTCTCCGATCGTGACACCGGATTCCAATCGCAATTTTGGCAAATTCTGCAAGCTAGCTTGGGAACAAGTTTGAACTTTAGCACAGCTTATCATCCACAAACCGATGGTTAGTCTGAGCGAACTATTCAGATCTTCAAAGATATGCTCAGAGCGTGTATGCTATACTTCGGAGGATCGTGAAAAGATCACCTACATCTTGTGGAGTTTTCATACAACAACAACTACCAAGCAAGTATAGGAATGTCACCTTTTGCAGCGCTATATGGAAGGAAGTGTCGATCGCCATTAAGTTGGGACGATATGGGAGATAGAGAACTCTTTGGACCCGAGATGATAGTAGCAACTGTCGACGTGGTTCATACTATCAGGGAAAGAATGAGCATAGCCCAAGATCGACAGAAGCACTGAGCTGATGCAAAACGCCGTCACTTAGAGTTTCAGCCGAGAGAACATGTATTTCTGAAGATATCTCCGAACCGTGGAGTGATTCGTTTTGGAAGACGGGGTAAGCTAAGTTCAAGATACATTGGACCGTTCGACCTACTCGAACGAGTCGTGGCATATCGCTTGGCACTTCCACCTTCATTGGAAGAAGTGCACAATGTATTCCACATATCCCAACTCAAAAGGTATGTGAGTGACCCCAGCCATATTCTTGATTACTCCAAGCTCACTGTACAACCAAATTTATCTTGTGAGTAACAACTTGTTGAGATCCTAGATAGAAAGGTGAAGTCACTTCAGAACAAGGAAGTTAACTTGGTTCGAGTGATGTGGAGAAAAGACACACCAGGAGAATCAACATGGGAAAGGGAAGACGAGATGCGTGCAAGATACCCTCATTTATTTGTAAACTAGACCTTAAAATAATTGTAAATTTCGAGGACGAAATTTTTGTAAGGAGAGCAGACTGTAACAACTCCAATTTCAATGTATAGAAAATTGTTTAAAAGTTAATGTATAATTGGGGTATTTGAAATCCAGTGTACACTATAAGTATTTATTTTGCTTTTGAACAGCAAGAAAGCACTTGTAGCTCATTGGTAAATCCTTGCACTGCTGTGATGTAGCCCATGTGATCGAATTCCCCCAGCCACATTATCTTTTTATTTTCTCTTAATCTTTTAGAAACCCAAGAGTTTACACGTGCACTACACGTAAAATGAAGAGACATAGAATAATCAAACATGTGCACTGAAGAAAACCAAGCGACACCAACACGTGGCACAAATCCTACCGTCCATTGCCGGATTTGGGCCGGCGACGCAAACAAGGGGGACCGGTACCGCTGGGCCGACCGTAGGTAATGGCCTCCATCTCTTCACCCGAGCACCCCTTAGCCTACCCCACTTTCCCTAGACTGTTTGTATTCTCTGCAATTATCCAGAGAATTAAAAATCCCCTTTAATCCAATTTTTAATGCAAATTTTTAATGCATTCTTTAACTCTCTAAACCCTAATTTTCTCTATAAATACCACACTCCATTTCACCCATCCTTACTCAGAAATTCTCTGCCAAAACTCTTAAAAATTCTCAAGTCCTTATAGTGTGTAAGTGGAGTTAGCAAAGGGTGAAGTTCTGGCGAAGTTCCGAGAAGATTTCGGCGACGAAACGATGCCCTGACACCTTCCTTAGTTTCCCCTCTTTCTTCTTTTGTTCCCTAGCCATTAAGTCCCCTCTCCCCCTCTCATCTTCTATTCTAAAAACTTTAATTTCTAAAATCCGACAGAAGCGGAGTTAATCCGACTTCCGATTCGGTTTTTCTTTAAAATTCTATTTTTCTTAATCAATTAAATACCATACTCTCATATAATTTTTAAAAAACATTATCAAACACATTAAAATAAGTTTCATCTCAAAAGAATCTTTTATGCATTTTTTATTGTATTTTGACGGTAAAATTCTGCATACTATACATTTCGCCATAATTCACATAATACTTGTATTACCTTTAGATAACTCATGAGGTTACGACCTACCTCATCACAACACACATCTTTGACATAACACGATGAAGTTTTGGGAATATAGTTATGGGATAATACGACATTACAAATAAATACCATCAAAACTTGCAAAACCATTTCTATAAAAACTGTGTCAATCAATTCCTTACAATTGCGCCTCTACAACCCACTTTTGGGGATCCCGTTTGGGATGGTACGGATTATCGCTGTCACGACCCGAAATTGGCACGTGACGGCCCTTAAACTACGCAAAGTCTACAGGCGTAACGCAATTTAAGTAAGCTGAAAACCCAGCAATCTAAACCATCAAAAGTAGTAAGAATTAATAGCATTTTAAAACCTTTGAAATCTTAACCCAAATTCTTTAAAAGTCCAACTTTATTTCCTTTAAAATTTTGGCAGCACCTCCTTTGTAAAAACCAGCCCCAAAAATGGGTACAACATAAATAAAAGTAAAGCATCCCCAAACGGGAGCAAAAACACGCCCAAAAGCGGAAAACAACCACCACAACAGAAATACGACGCCGTAGCGAATAAATAAAAGACGATAAAAAGGAAACTGTATAAAAGACAACCAAGTCACAAAATAATATACAATATCATTCTCACATCAAGTCTCTAAGTCATACAAGATAATGGTAGATGGAGAGTACAGGATACAACGAATATAAAATAAACAATATTGGATAACCGTAAAACCCACCTAAGCAAAACTGCACACTGTGAGCCGAAGCGGTATCCGCAGCAAAAGATGATAAGATAGATGAATAGCCTGCATCGACTACTCTGGGGAACAACTTGCAAAACACTGTGGCACAACGGGGGTGAGTTGCCAACTTGTGAATAGTAAATAATATATGCAGGTAATCGCAAGTATGTACGTACAGCGCGAATCTAACATATGTAAGCTAATAGCAATAAATGGTCATGAAAGATACACTAGCAGGTATAACAATACATGAAGCAATAATATGACAATCTGTATGCAATAATCATGTAAGTTACTCTATCAGGTACTACTAATAATTGAACAATGATACGAAAATGTATATATATGCAAATGTCATGAAAGGTACACTAGCAGGTACAACTAATACATGAAGCAATGCAGATAAAATAAAAGTATGTAAATGCGACAGTCATGGAACGTACTCTATCAGGTACTACTAATACATGAAACAGTGCATAAACAATAAATGTGGAGTATGGGATGAAACATGTCATTTCCACGGAATCCTGATATCTTGGTAGGACCAAAATCCATCAAGACAATCCAAATCCCAATTTCCTAAAATCAGCCCCCAAATTGGCTCTCATATCATTTAAGTCTCACAAATCCTGAATGTACATTATCGAATAAATCTCATATATCCTGAATGTACGAAATCAAGTAAATCTCATATATCCTTTATCCAATATCAAGCCAATCTCATATATCCCGAATCCTATATCAAGTAAACCTCAAATATCCTAAAATCCAATATCAAGTGAATCTCTTATATCCTAAAAAGTATATTTGCATGAATAAGTAAGATGATGTATATGAATTTATATGTATACATATATATTAGCGTCCCATGCCGCTAACACACACACACACACACACACACACTGTTGGAGGTATATGCCCTAGAGGCCAGTATTGTATATGTTTACATATGGATACTAGGGATATGTATGTACAGAACGATCTTGCTCAGTTATATAGTATATTATTTGACTTGTCTTTGTCGGGATATGTGTGTTTATTTGTGTTGTAGTTATATCTTGCTTGCACATATTGACAAAGACTCGATACGGTAGTATACTATTGTGGTTTGTCTTTATCTTAACATGGCATGTGTCATACTCGTTATTACATATTGTGGTTACATGTTGATAAAGCCCCTAGGATCTTTCTTGACTACCTGCGTTGTGATGGCGATCATACTTGTGGGAGCAGGGTAGTCCATAAGCACATCCTTAAATGGTCTCTAGTCGTGTGAGTATCGAGACTGGGCACTGGTACTCTAGAGTAGACTGGTGTGTACGTTTCTATCCCCGTCGGGGGATGGTTGGTCCCGCAGCCATTGGTCTGATGCACCTAAGATCGTATACATGTGCTCACTGGATGTGAGTACACTGGACGGACTCGCCGAGAACTTCCATATGGTACTATACCTATCGTCAGATGGATTTTCTCAGGTGACATGTGTACAGGTTAGTCTTTGGACCCGAGATCGGTATTTGTTTTGTGTGAGTTCCCACTGAATTTTGATCACTACCCTACCACGGCTCTACTGAGTCGTCCAAACAGGTTTTGGTCGGGTTCAGTCCCGAGCCACATGGAGGCAGTGAGCGATTGTCGGGGATTCGTCTCTCCTGGTATAGGGAGTCGATATCGCATTGTGGTTCGATTGGTCAGGACCATAAGACCTTGGCCAAGGTAGTTGGGATTTACTGATAGGTTGATCAGTATTTTCCCGGATTGGTCTTGAGCCACATCGGCACGACTTATCAGGTTATTAGGGTTTGACGTTCACCATCCCCTAGACCCGGTATGCGATACTCTTTGACGAAAAGACTGGACTGTACGGATATTGTCACGGATAGGCTCAGTAGGAGTTCGGACGAGCTTGCTCGTCGGCCTTCCTTTTCGACAGGTACCTGGGTAGCCGTTACGTACAGCTAGTGCCGCTGACGTGCTTATGGTTGAATCCACTGCCAGAGTACTGTCGAGTCTTTAGAGTCCCACACAGAGGGTTTCCCTGATTCAGGCGAAATGATGCAGTAGCCGTATTGGATACGTTCAGGGTTCGATCGATCGATGTACTTTTGTACTTGGATTTTCGATCGGACAGTTTGTAATACTGGCCGGTTCGGGTTTGAGCCGGATTATTAAATCAGGTATTGATTTAATAATTTACATATATGTATTTCGATATATATATTCTAGTATTATGTTCTTCGTGTTATTCTATCTCTTTGGGCATTCGGATTTTTATCTGATTACCAGTATATATGTACGGTAGACTGAAATCCGTATTTATTACAGATTTCCTTCTAGAAGGTGGACACCTCATTTTGTATTTTCTATTTATTTGATAAATGGAAATGAGGTGTAAAGTAAAAAGTATGGGTGGAATGGTGATAACCATGCTTTAATAATTCACAAATGAATTTATAATTCATTTGGAGTTACTATTGAAGCATGGTTGTTAATTGTTTATTGAAAGAATTCATACACAAAACCTTGTGTGTTGATTTTCTCTCACTTCATGCTTCATTTTTCTTGATCTCTCATTTCTCTTGAGTTGCTCCCTACTCTTGTTTTTCATCCACCTTCATCTTCTTCCTCTTTACCACCTTCTCATGTGTTGAGAATCAAGTGAAGAGGCAAGAAAGAGATAGCTTGACACTTAGACACCCTCACTACATCCTAGACCACTTGGTTTAGCAACCCAAGTTCTCTAGTTGCTCCATATAGTCATTTGATTAGGATCTAGAGCCATGGATCATATTCCCCGGATGGATCATCTACGACAAAGCAAGGCCGGAGAACAAGCTCGATTCTGGAGGGCCGATGGAGCCGGAGTTGGAGATCAAGCAAGTTCAAGGAGATCACTTGGAGCACATGACGAGGAGAGAAGACCGAAGGACTCTTTCCGTTTGGTATAACTCCTTTTCTTAGTAGATAGAACTCTAGAATATCTAACTAGGTTTATGGTTAAAGATCCAATTAGGGTTTAGCCTAGTGCCAAGTTCTTGTTCGTTTTGAAATTTTTGTTCCGCATTTAGCCATGGAAGTTAGCCGGGGCACTAGGGTAACCCTTCATGGTATCAGAGCCAGCCCATAAACCCTAGCTTAGCAGTTTAAACAATGTTAAAACAACATGACACCACAAAACGAAAACCCAAAACATTAGTTTCTGTTGATTTTAAAAGGGTTTCAAAAATTTTTTAAAACAAGTGCAGAGTGATCTTTATACCATGAGATGTACCCAGAACAAAAACGAGGCATTTTCACCATGTTCTGGCCGGCCACATACCCTCAGAAACCGGCCTCCTCAGATTTCTTATGGTGAAATGCTTCCAGTTTTGTTCTGGGCACTTATCTCTAGAAGTTTGAGTTTCTGGTGTTGTTTGTTTTTTGCCAAAATTTGATTCTCTGTAGTTTTCTGTACGGGGCAATTTGGCGTGTTTCGAAGTCGTTAAATTTAACATTGTTTAACAGTTTACAGTACATTTACTTTTATCTGCGACCGGGAATGTCACTCGATCGGTAAAACTCGTCTAATTGCTATATGTTCCTTTAGACGGATTTTAAGAACGTGACATTCGCGTTGATGTTGTGTGATTATGCTGTGATTGTGGTTGGATTGTCGTGGTGGATAGCATGTGGTGCAATGTTAGAAATACAGTTTATAATTCATTTGTACATTTGTTATTGCGGGACGAGCGTCCGACATGTGGACTGTCGTCTTTGCCGGGTTGTATATTGTTTTGGGGCACGACCGGGTTGAGGTCGATGTCACCGCTTGTATATATTATTTTCATTTTCTGTACTAGGATTACCCCGCAGTGGGGTGCACGAATAGCCGGGTTTTAGAAGGCAACAAGCCCGCATCTCATGGCACTGAGATGGAGGGGGCTTCATTCTAGAACTGGCGGGCTATTCGCCGCACTCGTAGGGGGTACAGGTTTTCATTGCACAGGCTATCCACACGACAGGGAACGTCGGGTTTTATTTGCTGCTCAAATGAAATCCGAGGCTCCAAGATTATCCACCATTCTGTATTGTAATCTGTGATGTCGTTTATTATCATGCCTGGGACGAATGCTATATATACTTATATATATACTAGTAGATGTTGTATATGTTTTGCACCCGCGCTAGTCCATCCCCCGCTCTGTCGTTAGTTAAGTAACCTAACGGGTGATGACGGGGCCCAGTGGCGAATGCGGATGGTATATACGTACATCATATTTTCGTTCTTTTCTGGTGTGATAGGTTACAAATTGATGGGACCGCATTAATTTTGATTAATGCAAAATAATAACCTAAAAGATGTTGTAGGAACCAAGCTTTAAAAACTGACATTACAGACGTTCTCTTTTGCTTTGCACAGTGGTATTCGGTTATGAATATCCAGCACCTCATTCGACGAGACAAGGGCCGAGATCCCTTCATCGGGAGTGACCCCTTCAGTAAAAGTTTGCGTCAGGGTAATAACTTCACTATAGTCGATTATTTTTTGCTTTGCACAGTGGTATTCAGTTATGAATATCCAGCACCTCATTCGACGAGGCAAGGGCCGAGATCCCTTCATCGGGAGTGGCCCCTTGAGTAAAAGTTTGCGTCAGGGTAATAAATTCACTATAGTCGATTATTTTTTTCTTTGCATCGTGGTATTCAGTTTGGAATATCCTGCACCTAATTCGACGAGGAAAGAGCCGAGATCCCTTCACAGGGAGTGACCTCTTTAGCAGAAGTTTTCGCCACTATATATTTACAAAACTTCTCAGGTTCCTTCAACGATATCAAGTTCATTACGTTAACGGGTTTTTCGCCAAAAACCTAGCCGTAGCCCTCCGTCATTTCAGAATAGTAATATTTAGTATTCGTGCTATGTTTGTTGACCTAGTCAAGGCGTAGTGTACGGTAGCTAAGTAGTATTTTTTTGTGCATTGTAAATACGATTGGATAGGACAGTCGTGCGACCTTGTTGACCCAGTCAAGGGCTCGTACGGGTGGGTTTAATGCAATCAAGAAAATGACGGGTAGAACTTGACTAGCGGTTTATGGTTTGTTGACCTAGTCAAGGTCATAAATCGTTAGGGGCAAAAACCACATCGGGAGTTTCAAATATACGGGAAACTTGCAGATTTAGCATACCTTCTGGAGTGTGGTGACTAGAGTGGATTCTATCTAGTGCATCACACAATGATAGTTGGATCCTGATCCCACTGATGAGTAGGATTACTCTCGGGAGATTATCACACTTAACAATCAATGCTATAAACCAAGTAGGTGTCTAGAAAGGTGTTAGCGGGGCTACGCCTCCAGGGAAAAGAGGTTATGTAATTAAAGAACTTCACGAAAGCGTTGGAAAACCTCCCTCGAAGTACCAACACCGGCCTGGTTGAAAGGTTAAGCAAGTATTGTAACGTGCGTTTAATCCTGACTAGTTCTTCTTTTAGGGTTTGAAGAAGAATTTGAGGAAACAGTGGGAGCCATACTGATTAGATAAATTAATAACCAATCTAATCTTGTACGAGCGCATGCTGAGTGTTTTCCCTCTCTCTCCAGGTAGCAACCATTTCACGCCTTAATCAAGATAATAAAATGTATCGCTTGACCGATCCGAATTCTTATTCGGGGCTGGGGAACGTCGTTTCGGCTCTAACTTATGACAACGGTTATAAGTATGAGCATGGGAAAGAGGATTGTTTGAATTCCTTAAAAACACCATCGAAGAAGAAACACACTGTTGCGTCTTCTTCAGGTGTTCTTGTTATTGAGAACTGTTTTTCGGTCAGTCCTACCTCCTGGGTACTCGATACCGGATCAGGATCTCATATCTGTAATTTATTGCAGGGACTGAGAAAAAAGTAGGATGGTTGGACCTGGTGATATGTCCCTCAGAGTAGGGAATGGAGCACAAGTTAATGCTGCGGCCGTCGGTGAATATCACCTAGTGTTGCCAAATGGCAATACTATGATTTTGAACAATTGCTATTATGTACCTTCCATGGTTTGCAACATCATATCAGCTTCTTTACTTGATAAAAATGGATATAACTTTGTTCTTGATAGAAATATCATGAACATTTACCTTGATAAGGTACTGGTTGCAGATGGTACAATATGTAATGGTATCTATGTTCTAAATCAGATACAGTTCTCAATGTACAAAACACACGCAAGAGGAAGTGTTCAGATACGAACGAATCCTACTTGTGGCATTGTAAACTTTGTCATATCGGAGAGAAAAGACTAAGTATGTTACATAAAGATGGACTCTTGAATACGTTCGAATTTTCATCCTATGAAACTTGTCAGTCTTGTCTCAAAGGAAAGATGACCAAATTTTCGTTCACCGGACATGGAGAAAGAGCAGCAGAGCTCTTGGGACTATACACAGTGATGTATGTGGTCCAATGTCTATACATGCAAGGGGTGGGTTCTCGTACTTCATCACATTCACTGACGATCTCTCTAGATTCGGATATGTATATCTCATGAAACACAAATCTGAAGCTTTTGAGAAATTCAAGGAATTTAAAAATGAAGTAAAGAACCAGACTGGTAAAAGTATTAAGATCCTCCGATCTGATAGAGGAGAGGAGTACTTAAGCATGGAATTCCTAGAATACTTAAAAGAGAATGGAATTCTCTCTCAACTTACTCCTCCTTATACACCACAGCACAATGGTGTATCAGAGCGGAGGAATCGTACCTTATTAGATATGGTTCGCTCCATGATGAGTAGTGCTGAGTTGCCTCTTTCATTTTGGGGGCATGCGCTTGAGACAACAGCATACCTATTTAATGATGTTCCGTCCAAATTAGTGCCTAAGACACCGTTCGAGATATGGAATGGAAAAAGGCCATATCTTAAAAGATTTAAGATATGGGGTTGTCCGGCTTATGTTAAAAATCATAAACCAGATAAACTAGATGCATGATCAGTTTTATGTAAGTTTATGGGATATCCAAAGAATAGTTATGGATATCTGTTCTACCACACCGAGGAACAGAAGGTGTTTGTTGCTCAATATACTGTTTTCTTGGAAACAGAGTTTCTTGCAAAAGAAATTAGTGGGAGCACGGTAGAACTGGAAGAAATTCCAGAGGGACAAACTGCAACTGAAGATTTGGTGGAACCTCAGGATTCAATAACCCCGGATGAACCTCAGCCACTCCGCAAATCTAGTAGGATTTCTCATCCGCCCGAGAGATACTACGGTTTTCTCATAGATGGGGATCGAGAGGATTGCATCTTGGAAGAAGATGATCCTACTAGTTTCAGACAGGCCATTATCAGTAGGGACTCTGATAAGTGGCTGGATGCTATGCAATCTGAAATGGAGTCCATGTACACCAATAAAGTGTGGACCCTGGAAGTTGCTCCACCTGGGATAAAACCCGTTGGATGCAAATGGATCTACAAGAAGAAACTTGGTGTGGATGGGCAGGTAGAAACCTATAAGGCTAGACTCGTTGCAAAAGGTTTTCGTCAAAGACCAGGAGTGGACTATGACGAAACCTTTTCTCCAGTGGCTATGCTCAAATCCATTAGGATCCTGCTTGCCATTGCTTCCTTTCATGACTATGAGATCTGGTAGATGGACGTAAAAATGGCTTTTCTAAATGGAAGTTTAGAAGAGTGCGTTTACATGGATCAGCCAGAAGGTTTTGTAGACAGTGGGAGCAGCGGGAAGGTGTGCAGGCTTCTCAAATCCATTTATGGATTGAAGCAAGCATCGCGGAGCTGGAACATCTATTTTGATGAGACGCTTAAAGATTTTGACTTCATCAAGAACAAAGATGAGCCATGTATTTATAAGAAGATTGTAGGACGAACTGTCGTGTTCCTAGTCTTATACGTGGAAGACATACTTTTGATAGGAAATGACATTCCTATGCTACAATTGGTCAAGCTATTCTTATCACAAAAGTTCTCTATGAAAGACCTAGGTGATGCCTCATACATTCTGGGGATCAAGATCTACAGAGATAGATCTAAAAGATTATTGGGACTTTCGCAGTCCAGGTACATAGAGACCGTACTAAAGAGATTTAATATGGAAGATTCCAAATGCGGTAACATACCCTCATTGCACGGAATCACCCTCTCCAAGGAGATGTCTCCCAAGACTGACGAGGAGTGGGTTCGCATGAGCACTATACCCTACGCTTCGACGGTAGTATCTATAATGTATGCGATGCTATGTATAAGACCAGATGTAGCTTACACACTAAGCGTGGTGAGCCGGTATCAGTTAGACCCAGGTGAGAACCACTGGACAGCAGTGAAGAACATTCTCAAGTACCTGAGAAGGACTAAGGAGATGTTCCTGGTTTACGGTAATGGAGACCTCAGGGTCGAGTCCTTTACCGACTCAAGCTTCCAGAGTGACAAGGATGACAGCAATTCTGTCTCGGGTTTTGTGTTTACCCTCAACGGAGGGGCGGTATGTTGGAAGAGTTCCAAACAGGATATCGTCGTAGACTCGACGATGGAGGCTGATTACATTGCTGCAAGCGATGCCGCAAAAGAGGCGGTCTGGATGAAGAAGTTCATAGCTGAACTTCAGGTAGTTCCGTCCATTGTTGATCCGATACCAGTGTATTGTGATAACAATAGGGCTATAGCTTTAGCGAAGGAACCACGGTTCCATCAGAAATCCAGGCACATCTCGAGACGGTATCACCTGATCAGGGAGATCGTAGATCGCCAGGAGATCGAGGTCCGGAGAGTAGATACGAAAGGCAACACGGCAGATCCATTTACAAAGGCCTTCCCTCAAGCACAGTTCGAGCGATTTTTTGGGATGTTGGGTATGCGGTACGCCAGCAGCTGGCCTTAGAGCAGACGTTGGGTATTCGGTACGCCAATCACTGGCCTTTTAGTGCAAGTGGGAGATTGTTGGATGTATATGCCCTAGAGGCCAGTATTGTATATGTTTACATATGGATACTAGGGATATGTATGTACAGAATGATCTTGCTCAGTTATATAGTATATTATTTGACTTGTCTTTGTCGGGATATGTGTATTTATTTATGTTGTAGTTATATCTTGCCTGCACATATTGACAAAGACTCGATACGGTAGTATACTATTGTGTTTGTCTTTATCTTAACATGGCATGTGTCATACTCGTTATTATATATTGCGGTTACATGTTGATAAATCCCCTAGGATCTTGCTTGACTACCTGCGTTGTGATGGCGATTATACTTATGGGAGCAGGGTAGTCCATAAGCACATCCTTAAATGGTCCCTAGTCGCGTAAGTATTGAGACTGGACACTGATACTCTATAGTAGACTGGTGTGTACGTTTCTAGCCCCGTCGGGGGATGGTTGGTCCCGCAGCCATTGGTCTGATGCACCTAAGATCGTATACAGGTGCTCACTGGGTGTGAGTACACTGGACGGACTCGTCGAGAACTTTCATATAGTACTATACCTATCGTCAGATGGATGTTCTCAGGTGACATGTGTACAGGTTAGTCTTTGGACCCGAGATCAGCATTTGTCTCGTATGAGTTCCCACTGAATTTTTATCACTACCCTACCACGGCTCTACTGAGTCGTGCAAACAGGTTTTGGTTGGGTTCAGTCCCGAGCCACATGGAGACAGTGAGCGATTGTCGGGGATTCGTTTCTCCCGGTATAGGGAGTCGATATCGCACTGTGGTTCGATTGGTCAGGACCATAAGACCTTGGCCAAGGCAGTTGGAATTTACTGATAGGTTGATCAGTATATTCCCGGATTGGTCCTGAGCCATATCGGTACGACTTATCAGGTTATTAGGGTCTGACGTTCACCATCCCCTAGACCCGGTATGCGATACTCTTTGACAAAGAGACCGGACTATACGGATATTGTCACGGATAGGCTCAGTAGGAGTTCGGACGAGCTTGCTCGTCGGCCTTCCTTTTCGACAGGTACCTGGGTAGCCGTTACGTACAACTAGTGCTGCTGACGTGCTTATGGTTCAACCCACTGCCAGAGTACTGTTGAGTCTTTAGAGTCCTACACAGAGGGTTTCCCTGATTCAGGCGAAATGATGCAGTAGCCGTATTGGATACGTTCAGGAATCGATCGATTGATGTACTTTTGTACTCGCATTTTCGATCGGACAGTTTGTAATACTGGCCAGCTCGGGTTTGAGCCGGATTATTAAATCAGGTATTGATTTAATAATTTACATATATGTATTTCGATATATATTCTAGTATCACGTCCTTCATGTTATTCTATCTCTTTGGGCATTCGTATTTTTATCTGATTGCCGGTATATATGTACGGTAGACTGAAATCCGTATTTATTACAGATTTCTTTCTAGAAGGTGGACACCTCATTTTGTATTTTCTATTTATTTGATAAATGAAAATGAGGTGTAAAGTGAAAGGTATAGGAGGAATGGTGATGACCATGCTTTAATAATTCACAAATGAATTTATAATTCATTTAGAGTTACTATTGAAGCATGGTAGTTAATTGTTTATTGAAAAAATTCATACAAAAAACCTTGTGTGTTGATTTTCTCTCACTTCATGCTTCATTTTTCTTGAGCTTTCATTTCTCTTAAGTTCCTCCTTACTCTTGCTTTTCATCCACTTTCATCTTCTTCCTCTTCACCACCTTCTCATGTGTTGAGAATCAAGTGAAGAGGCAAGAAAGAGATAGCTTGACACTTAGACACCCTCACTACATCCTAGACCACTTGGTTTAGTAACCCAAGTTCTCTAGTTGCTCCATATAGTCATTTGATTAGGAGCTAGAGCCATGGATCATATTCCCTGGGTGGATCATCTATGACAAAGCAAGGCCGAAGAACAAGCTCGATTGTGGAGGGCCGATGGAGCCGGAGTTGGAGATCAAGCAAGTTCAAGTAGACCACTTGGAGCACAAGACGAGGAGAGAAGACCGAAGGACTCGATCCGTTTGGTATAACTCCTTTTCTTAGTAGATAGAACTCTAGAATAGCTAACTAGGTTTATGGTTAAAGATCCGATTAGGGTTTAGCCTAGCGCCAAGTTCTTGTTCGTTTTGAAATTTTTGTTCCGCATTTGGCCATGGAAGTTGGCCGGGGCGCTAGGGTAACCCTTCATATACATGCATATATAACAGCGTCCCATTCCACTGTTATATATACTTAGGAATAAAAATATCATGAAAACAAGTGTCTGGCATCGATACATAAATACTCATATCCATACGTTCCTCGAATCGTAAATGTCCGGTATCGACACCTGTGATCCACGTATCGGTCTTTCTCATATTTATACGTTTCTCGAATCGTAAGTGTCCGGTATCGACACCCGTGATCCACGTATCGGTATTTCTCATATTTATACGTTCCTCGAATCGTAAGTGTCCGGTATCGACACCTGTGATCCACGTATCGGTATATACGTTCCCCGAATCGTAAGTGTCCGGTATCGACACCCGTGATCCACGTATCAGTTTAAAACAAATCTCAGAGTGGATGCATCCAAATATCAAGTAAAGAATAAGAAATACTTGCATAATTTCATGAAAAATCCATATCTCAATGCAAAAATCCATGAATATAATATATGCAACAAAAACTGTAATGTGAGCATATAAAGAAAAGGCCGCTAATTAACATGCAACAAGTTAATATATAAATATCATGCGGTTCCTAATTTCTCCAAGTCTACATAACATCAAATAAAGGTAAACATATAGCTATAACCAGATATATGTATAACATAAAGGTATAGCAAAGTATAAGTATCTACCTATCAGAAATGATGTAATATACCCTCCAGGTATAAGTGAAGTATGTATGCAAGGTATACATGTAGCTATATTATTAGGTGTGTATGTAACTATTGCTAATGGTACAATACCCAATAGGTATACAGGTAACTAGTATGTAAGCATGTCAAGGCATATATGTAAGCATGTAGGTATACAGGTATGCTATATGTCATATGCATAAAAAAATATGAATCAATGTCACGATGTCCCTAACCAATAATATCATATCTATATGTGTGTTGTGCGTGTCATGTCAATTATTGACGGTGTGTGTGGCATGCAATCAGTGCTCGTGCAACATGAGCCGTCAATAATAGTGCAGTGTCTTAAGGGTACTAGTCCAAGCATAATAAATAACTAAGCAATAAGGGTATGCGCAAACTCTATATGAAATAGAAAATGCGACAAAGTCAAGTCATCTCTAGCCCAGACGCATAATACCATGCGGGCGATTCCCCCGTAGATGTTAAATCTACCCACCAACGCTCCTGGCTAATTGAAGCCTACCACCTGTTTTCCCTTCGTCACAGCGCCCGAAGTCCCCGCCTGTGAACCTAAAACAATAAAAGAACAAAGCAAGTATATATTAGCAATAGATCCAAAACACGTCCAAACTACACGGACCAACGCGACAACACAAACGTACTCTCAAGTGTTCGTATTGTAGCTAACGTGCATAGCGACACTACGAAACCAGCTCAAGAGCAATAGAACACAGAACACGAACTGTATCGGATAACGTATCGCGTGAAACGAAACACAAGCAAACAAGCAAGTGGTCCCAGATTTTTCTGTACCAAAAATTTGTAAAAGTTGCAAGTACCATGAGACCACAAACAACCCCAGAGACCCCTACACAAAAACCCAAACCCTAAGTCCCCAGTCTGGCCGCAAATTGCGGCCAGAAGCAATAAAATTGCGGCCGTACGGAAAGGAAAGGGGCTTGTATTTTGAGGGTAGGTTCTAGGTCACTACACTAGGTCACTGTGATGGGAACTTTTGCAATAATTACCTGGTTTGATAGCAGATCATCCCAGACCCAAAATTACACTAAAAATACGATATTTACCCGAAACGATACGAAACGTGTTCAAAACAGAAACTAACAAGCTATGCTACAATATAAACACCTATTTAACAGAAAGAGATCATTACCTAACCAAAAGAACTCAAAGATCCTAGCCTTGCAAGCTCCAAGGCATTCAAGAGGCAAAAGATGGTAAAAGATGTGATTTTTGCGAGTTTTGTGAATATTTGTGATGGATTTGAGATGGAATGAAGAAGTGTTCAGTTTGAGGTGAAGAGATATGAAGAAAAAGAGAAGGAATGGGTGTGAGAGAGAGTGAGAGAGAGAGTATGAAGAAAAAAGAGTGAGAGGTGAGGTTAAGGGGTGAGTGCACCACAACATTAATTCACCATTAATGCATTCATACTACTCATCATGCTACCTCACACACCCAAAGAAATATCTTCTCTTCTCACTCAAAAAAATATCTAGGATTAGGGTTAAGGATTAGATTAAAACAAGGGATTAGATTAAGGGTTAAGTTGTCATGGTTACTAATCTAAATTAGCACAAACAAACCCTCACATTTACGTGCATACGTGCGTGCATGCCATAACAAATAATAATAAATTATTAATTAAATGTTATAAAATGTGAGGAACTTGAATTAGTAAACTTTTTACAGTAAACCTGCATTAACGTCTAAACGAACACTAACCGAAATCTAAGGCGTTACAATCTCCCCTTTTATAAAAATTCGTCCCCGAATTTAAAATTTTCACTAAGAGTACCTTCAAAGAGGAGAGTACCAAACTCCCAAATCTCGCTCGCAGCCTTCCAAGTGATCACCTCACTATACGGTTATACCCAAGAAAACCCTCCACAGATGACAAGACCCTTGACCGAAGTTTTTTCCACCTGCCGAACCATTAACACAATTGGCTGCCGGTGAACGAAAAGATCGCGTCAAGCTAAATGGTCTGGTGCTGAATCATGTGAGAAAGGTCATGAAGGTATTTGCAAAGTATCGACACAAGGAATACAGGGTGAATACTCAATAATCTGGGTGGAAGTGCCAAATTATAGGAAACGGAACTAACTCGCTTTAAGGATCTCAGAAGGACCTATAATCCTGGGATAAGCTTCCCAAAACTCAGCACGTCTTTCGTCGGAAAAATCTGTAGGAATACATGATCTCCTACTGCGAACTCAAGTCTGCGACCACCATGGTCGGCATAAGACCTCTGTCTGCACTGGGCTACTCTCATCCTGACCTGAACCAACTGGATTATCTCCGAAGTCTCTAGACTAGGTGGGGTTCAAAAATCCTACTTACGCAGAGTCAGAAAACAGACTGGAGATCGGCTCCACCCAACAAACAAAACCTAAAGGTTACCAATTGGAGTGTCTCCTGATAATAGCTATCGAAGGAGAACCCTAACAATGGCAAGTGACGATCCCAACTGCCGACAACAATTAGTATGTACGCACAAGCATATCCTCCAGAGTCTGTATAGTCTGTTCTGTCTAACCATTAGCCAACGGATGGAAAGCGGAGCTAAAGCTCAACCAGTACCCAAGGCTTCCTGAAGCTTCTGCCAAAGACGACAAGCGAACATGGTGCCTCTATTGGATACAACGCATGAAGAAACTCCGTGCAAACACACAAACTTAACAAAGAACAACCGAGCAAACTGAGCATAACCGGAAAACAAACACCCAAATGGAGTCACACCCTGACTAAACCTGGGTAGACGCCACAATGAATATTCATGGAGATCTGCTCCCATTCCCACTCTGGAACAGTTAAAGGTTGTAACTCTCCAGCCGGTCTAAAATGCTCAATCTTAGCTCACAATAAGACAGACACCTTGAAACGAACTCCGAAACTTCACTCTTCAACCTTGCCCACCCGTAACTATCTCACAAGTCACGTCAAATGTTGGTGGAACTTGAATGAACACAGAAAGCTGACCGATGTGGCTGCTTTAGGATTTCGCTCTACCCAATAGTATCAGGTACACAAACGCATCCCTAAACGTAGCACACCCTGGTCAAAAATCAAGAACTCCGAATCTTTACCCAGCCGAGTATGCTCAAGAATCTTAGACGATCGAGCATCGGCGGGTTGTGCCTCGTGAAAACGATTAAGGAAAAGTGGACGGGCATGGACATGAGCAAGCTGTCTCCTCAGTAGAGGCGAACTTAAGCTGTACTCAACGATCACACAAGAACTGTAAATCTGCAGAAGACTGTCTCAACAATCAAAACCCGCTGCAGGAAGATGTACATTAAGCTTTGGTGGTCCGTGAAAATCTGACACGACTCTCCGAACAAGTAGTGTCTCAAATCTCCAACGTACGACCACCGCGGCCATCTCCAGATCATGAGTGGGATATCCTGCTCGTACTTCCTCCAAATGTAGGGAAGCAAAAGTGATAACTCTATAATGCCACATCAACGCAAAATCGAGCCCCACTCGCAAAACATCACAGTTAAACAACAAAGTCGCCCGAAGCAGAAAGCAAGAAAGAACTGGTGCAGTTGTCAACCGAGTCTTCAATTACCGAAAACTCCGCACGCATGCCACAGTCCAAGAAATAGAACCTCCTTTCCGGTCAGTTCAGTCAACGGTGCAGCGATACACTAGCAATCCTGCACGAAACGGCGGTAAAAACCTGTTAAGCCGAAAAATCTGCGGACCTCCGTCCCGTACATAAGTCTGGGCCAATGCTGTACGGCCTCGATATTTCTTGGAACCATACAAAACCGTCTCCTGTAACTACAAGACCTAGGAGTCAACACAATCAAGCTTGAAAGAACACTCCGAGAATCTAGCAAACAACTGGCACTCTCTCAATGTCTGCAAAACAAATCCTCAAGTGCTGCTCCTGTTCTTCATGACACATTAGAATAGACCAGAATGTCATCAATGACACAACAATAAACTGGTCGAGAAACGGCCTGAAGAAATCTGGTTCATCACATCCACGAATGCTGCTAGGGCATTAGTGAGTCCAACGACACCACCAAAACACGTACTGCCCGTAGCACACGCAAAAGCAGACTTCGGAATGTCATCACTCCGAATCCGTAAAAATGATGACCTGATCCTAAACAAACTTAGAAAATGTCTCACACTCTGGAGCTGATCGAAGAAATCGTCAATGCGAGGTAAAGGATACCTATCCGCACCATAAGCCGGTTCAATTGACGATCCATCGATACACAATCTCAACTGCTGTCCTTCTCCTTGACGAACAGAATAGGAGCTCCCCAAAGCGAAACACTCAGACGCACAAGACCCCCCAACAAACAACTCTGCTGCTGATCCTTAAGCTCCCTAAGCTTCGTCGGCTCATTTAGAACAACGTCGGAAAACTCTTGCACGAAAGGAACCCGGTCCAACAAACCCACTGTGGCTCCGGTATCACGAATGAACGCCAAGAATTCTCGACATCCTCTCCTCAAAAGCTGACTAGCGAAAGAGGATGAATTCAAGCTGTGAGAGGCGGCACCACTGTCCCCTCTGCACAACAAGAACTGACTCACCGGGAAAACAAAACCTGACTGTTTCCTCACGGCAGTCCCCAGACGCCTAGCACGTAGTTAACTAGTCCGTGCCCAGGAGAACGTCAAATCCAACATCTCTAGAAGGATCACAACGAAGGACAAAACTCTATCTTCTATCCGATTGACACATGACCGAAATACGTGCCGCGCAACAAAAGAATCGCTGACAGAAGTTAACAAAACGAACGGCTGATCTAGATAACCCGACTCTCGGCCCAACCACGGCATAAAGTGTGTAAAAACACAAGTGCATCAAAAGAACATACGAATTAAGAATACCTGAAAACTCTGCATTGGACGCCCGCGCATCCCGATGAGTAGAAGCAAACTCTCGTGTCTGCCCCCTACCCGCAACTGGATGAACTCCTCCTCTGCCAACCTGTCCCCTCTGAGCGAACCTTCCACGTCTACGATCTCTCTGCACATAAGCCTGACGCGGTGCTAAGGAACAGTGTCTGATGAAGTGTCGAAAGCTCCCGCATCGAAAACCTCCATACGATAACTGCTGACCCTCCTGGGGATGAGAGCTGAACGACTGTCTTCATCCTAAGCCTCTGCTACTCCTGCGACGCTCACGAAATCTGTCTCGACGGTTAGGCCTCTGTCTCTAGGCTGGTACACCGGTACGAGTCCTGCACTGTTCCGGAACTCCCAAAGTCTCTGGAAGACGTGCCTCGTCAACTGGGGCTGCATCCACTGGTGCTATGTAGGTGACGGAATGCTGCGTACTAACCGCAATGGATAATTGGGTAACAGGGGTGACAACCTCCTGTCGCTACGCTCGAATGGCCTCAACCAATGAACTCATCGTCTGGCGCATGTCCTACATATCTGCCACAAGCCTAGCGAGATAATCTGTCGAAGGCGGATCCATCCGCTCCTGTGCAACGAGCGTACTATCCTGGTCAATCCTCATCCCACCCGAGTCAATCCTGACCTCGGCCCTCGCTGCATCACTCTGAGTTCCCATAGTCATCGGCGGCAAAGGCTATAAATAGGAAAAGGATTCGATATGAACACAAAAATCGAATCACAAGGATATGTATCATCAAGGAAGGAATTCCAAGCAATTTGTACTTAGGTTACTTTGGACGGAGTACCGTGTTGTAAGAATGCCGCGGACATACACACACTACGTTACTCTGCTTAAGCTACCTACTCTATCATACCAAGGTCATCCTACACTCCGAAAGGTAAAACCTAGCGCTCTGATACCAACTTTGTCACGACCAGAAATTGGCACGTGACGGCCCTTAAACTACGCAACGTTTACAGGAGTAATGCAATTTAAGTAAGCCGATAACCCAGCAATCTAAACCATCAAAAGTAGTAAGAATTAATAGCATTTTAAAACCTTTGAAATCTCAACCCAAATTCTTTAAAAGTCCAACTTTATTTCCTTTAAAATTTTGGCAGCATCTTCTTTGTAAAAACCAGCCCCAAAAATGGGCACAACATAAATAAAAGTAAAGCATCCCCAAACGGGAGCAAAAACACGCCCAAAGGCGGAAAACAACCACCACAACAGATATACGACGCCGTAGCGAAGAAATAAAAGACGATAAAAATGAAACTGTATAAAAGACAACCAAGTCACAAAATAATATACAATATTGTCCTCACATCAAGTCTCTAAGTTATACAAGCTAATGGTAGATGGAGAGTACAGGATATAATGAATATACAATAAACAACATTGGATAACCGCAAAACCCACCTAAGCAAAACTGCATACTGTGAGCCGAAACGGTATCCGCAGCAAAAGATGATAAGATAGATGAATAGCCTGCCTCGACTACTCTGGGGAACAACCTGCAAAACATTGTGGCACAACGGAGGTGAGTTGCCAACTCGTGAATAGTAAATAACATATGTAGGTAATCGCAAGTATGCACGTATAGTGCGAATCTAACATATGTAAGCTAATAGCAATAAATGGTCATGAAAGGTACATTAGCAGGTATAACAATACATGAAGTAATAATATAACAATCTGTATGCAATAATCATGTAAGGTACTCTATCAGGTACTACTAATAATTGAACAATGATATGAAAATGTATATATATGTAACAGTCATGAAAGGTACACTAGCAGGTACAACTAATACATGAAGCAATGCATATAAAATAAAAGTATGTAAATACGGCAGTCATGGAAGGTACTCTATCAGGTACTACTAATACATGAAATAGTGTATAAACAATAGGTGTGGATTATGGGATGAAACATGTTATTTCCACGGAATCCTGACATCTTGGTAGGACCAAAATCCATCAAGACAATCCAAATCTCAATTTCCTAAAATCAGCCCCCAAATTGGCTCTCATATCATGTAAGTCTCACAAATCCTGAATGTACAATATCGAATAAATCTCATATATCCTGAATGTACGAAATCAAGTAAATCTCATATATCCTTTATCCAATATCAAGTCAATCTCATATATCCCGAATCCTATATCAAGTAAATCTCAAATATCCTAAAATCCAATATCAAGTGAATCTCCTATATCCTAAAAAGTATATTTGCATGAATAAGTAAGATGATGTATATGAATTTATATGTATACATATATATCAGCGTCCCATTCCACACACACACACACACACACACACACACACACTGTTGGATGTATATACCCTAGAGGCCAGTATTGTATATGTTTACATATGGATACTAGGGATATGTATGTCATATGTATAAAGAAATATGAATCAATGTCACAATGTCCCTAACCAACAATATCATATCTATATGTGTGTTGTGCGTGTCATGGCAATTATTGACGATGTGTGTGGCATACAATCAGTGCTCGTGCAACATAAGCCGTCAATAATAGTGCAGTGTCCTAAGAGTACTAGTCCAAGCACAACAAATAACTAAGTAATAAGGGTATACGCAAACTCAATATATGAAATAGAAATGTGACAAAGTCAAGTCATCTCTAGCCCAGACGCATAACGCCATGCGGGCGATTCCCCTGTAGATGTTAAATCTACCCACCAACGCTCCTGGCTAAGTGAAGCCTACCACCTATTTTCCCTTCGTCCCAGTGCCCGAAGTCCCCGTCTGCGAACCTAAAACAATAAAACGACAAAGCAAGTATATATTAGCAATAGACCCAAAACACGTCCAAACTACACGGACTAACGTGGCAACACAAACGTACTCTCAAGTGTTCATATTGTAGCTAACGTGCATAGAGACACTACGAAACCAGCTCAAGAGCAACAGAACACAGAACACAGAACACAGAACACGAACCGTATCGGATAATGTATCGCGTGAAACGAAACACAAGCAAACAAGCAAGTGGTCCCAGATTTTTCTGTACCAAAAATTTGTAAAAGTTGCAAGTACCATGAGACCACAAACAATCCTAGAGACCTCTACACAAAAACCCAAACCCTAAGTCCCCAGTCTGGCCGCAAATTGCGACCAGAAGCAATAAAATTGCGGTCGTAAAAGGAAAGGGGCTCGTATTTTGAGGGTAGGTTCTAGGTCACTACACTAGGTCACTGTGATGGGAACTTTTGCAACAATTACCTGGTTTGATAGCAGATCATCGCAGACCCAAAATTACACTAAAAATACGATATTTACTCGAAACGATACAAAATGCGTTCAAAACAGAAACTAACAAGCTACGCTACAATATAAACACCTATTTAACAGAAAGAGATTATTACCTAACCAAAAGAACTTAAAGATCCTAGCTTTGCAAGCTCCAAGGCATTCAAGAGGCAAAAGATGGTAAAAGATGTGATTTTTGTGAGTTTTGTGAATATTTGTGATGGATTTGAGATGGAATGAAGAAGTGTTCAGTTTGAGGTGAAGAGATATAAAGAAAAAGAGAAGGAATGAGTGTGAGAGAGAGTGAGAGAGAAAGAGTATGAAGAAAAGAGAGTGAGAGGTGAGGTTAACGGGTGAGTGCACCATAACATTAATTCACCATTAATGCATTCATACCACTCATCATACCACCTCACATACCCAAAGAAATATCTTCTCTTCTCACTCAAAAAAATATCTAGGATTAGGGTTAAGAATTAGATTAAAACAAGAGATTAGATTAAGGGTTAAGTTGTCATGGTTACTAATCTAAATTAGCACAAACAAACCCTCACATTTACGTGTACACGTGCGTGCATGCAATAACAAATAATAATAAATTATTAATTAAATGTTATAAAATGTGAGGAATCCGAATTGGTAAACTTTTTACAGTAAATCCGCATTAACGTCTAAACGAACACTGACTGAAATCTAAGGCGTTACAATCGCGCATCCTCGGGCCTAGTTGAGCGAGATACAAACGGTTCTCGGATTTACAGAACTTATTCTGTATCTTGGTGATTTTTAATCACCATCGGATCTTTGATCCAACGGTGCTCGGATTTACAGAGCGCAATCTCCCTTATTTAGAAAGATTGAGAAAATATTTTCCAAATAGAATTTGGATCCTTGTATTTAGATTTTATTTCTATCGGCTCAGAAGGCATTTGAGATCTCTCACGTGCAGCACGTGACCCTTCACAGAATTTACTTGGTTCATTTGTATGCAGCAGTCTAAATAGAGGGAAGGCATCACGTGGTAACACGTGAGCTTTTTTACTCTTTGTTTGCTTTATAACCCGGTCCTACACGTTTTGTGTGAAAGACAATCACGTGTTTGCACGTGAGGCTTTAATTGTTGCTTACTAAGTGGAGCCGCGTACTCTGTATACAGATGCATCACGTGCTTGCACGTGATGCTCCTCTAGTGGGAAGTTTTTCCTTTCCCTCTCTGAGTCTTTTTATAAGGTATCGATCATCACGTGCTTACACGTGATACTTCCATTAGCGGGGAATTTTCCCTTCCGCTTTTCTTTCTTAAATTTTATAAGGAAACAAATACCCCCACAGCATTGTTCTTACGTGGCTTGCACGTAAGTGCAACGTTGTCACCTTTGTAGCCGTTGGATCTACCTAGGGAACGGGGAAGATGAACCATTTCCCATTATGTCTTATAAATGCAGGGGTCTCGTCTCTGCAACGCCTCCATTCCCACCGGGCATGCCAGAATCTGTTCGCCGCCGAAAGACGCGACCAGGACGCTATGACGTCTGGCCTGAATTTTGGCGGGCAGATGCTATTTGGTTTTATCTGTCCACCTCTCCGTAGATGCCAAGTTGATATATGGCACCGTGTATCGGAGGTTTGGACAGATGCAGCCGTTGTAGCAGACTTCGTCAAATTCCCTTTATTGTGAGGGGTTTTTGATTCTGGGGACGCTCTTCCCTGCAGGCTCAATCCTCTGCAGTTAATTACACTACCGCATCGGTGTAACCAGTTTCTCCTTCTCCAGAAGTTCACTTCGTGTCTTGTGTGTTTGTTTTGTTTTAGGTTGCCCGTGGATTGTATACGGAGACTAATTTGTGTTGTCGCCCGTAGGGCGTGGATTAGTCCGAATCCGTATTTTCTTAGATTTGGGTTTGTGTTGGTTTAAGGATCGTTAATCTTGTTTTAGATTAAGATCAACTCAAACGTTTGTTGAGAATACGTTAGTCTAATTTTAGACTAAGATCTACTCAACAGGATTTTCTTTAGTTTATAGGGACATTGCGGTCCATAATTTAGTTTTTAGGAACGTTGCGGTCCGCAATTTAGTTTTAAGGACATTGCGTTCCAAAGGGTTTAGTTTTAAGGACATTGCGATCCATTGGGTTTAAGGACATCATACTCCGTGGAATTTAGTTTTTAGGGACGTTGCGGTCCGCAATTTAGTTTTAAGGACGTTGCGGTCCAAAAGGATTTAGTTTTAAGGACATTGTGGTCCATTGGGTTTAAGAACATCATAGTCTATGAAATTTAATTTTTAGGGATATTGCGGTCTGCAATTTAGTTTTAAGGACGTTGCGGTCCATGGAGTTTAGTTTTTAAGGACATTGCGGTCCACAATTTAATTTTAAGGACGTTGCGGTCCACAATTTAGTTTTAAGGACATTGCGGTCCAAAGGGTTTAGTTTTAAGAGACGTTGAGGTCCGCAATTTAGTTTTAAGGACGTTATAGTCCGTGTAATTTATTTTTTAGGGACGTTGCGGTCCGCAATTTAGTTTTAAGGACGTTGCGGTCTACTGGGTTGTTGGTTTGGGGGTATACCAAGAATTATTGATTATTGGGACCCTCCACCTCTCTGAAGACATTGAAAAATTATAACGACATGTATCAGAGGTGTGGAGAGATGTACCCTTGAACCAAATGTCAGATTGAGAAGGAATGAGATAACATTACTTTGAATGCCATATGAGATCCATTTTGAAAGACCTGAGTATAATTGAGGCTCGGTTGAAAAAGAGTTTTGGTTTTGGGAGACTTAGCTAATTTGGGCTAAGGTTGGCCTATCACATACTCCCATGTGAGTTCTTAAAGTATTGTTTAAGTACTGAAAATCCGAATCGCTCACGTGGGGTCACGTGAGGCGCTTGAAGTAGCGTTAAACGCTGAGAGTCTGAGGCGCTCACGTAGGGTCATGTGAGGCGCTTGAAGTAGTGTTAAACACTATGAATTTGAGGCGCTCACATGGGGTCACGTGAGGCGCTCGACATTTGGCGCTATTGCCTTTGATCTATTCCCTTTCTGCTTTATGAAAGCTAAGCACTGCTTAGGGGGTCATGTGGGATCGCGTGAGCCGATCTCAGTTTGTTCTCTTTTTGTTCAAACACTAATCTTTTCCTTACGTGCATGGAGATCTTGAGTTTTGAGACGTTCGAGCCCCCTTTTGTTTTATAAGAATTAAATTCTTCTATAGGGTTAAACCCTAATTTTATTAGAGTAATTAAATTCCTATATGTTCTGGTAAGAATTAAATTCTTTGAACTTAGTTATTTCCCCTGGATTTGAATCTACATAACAAAATCTCCCTGATGAGAATTAAATTCTCAACTTGTATGGAGATCTGCTTCTGCAGATCTCAACTTGTGTGGAGATCTGCTTCTGCAGATCTCAACTAGAGAAAGAACTAAGTTATTTTTAGAAGAGTCAAACTCTTATGGAGGTGAAAAAGAGATGAGATATTCTCTGTGTTTTGTTCCTTCTCTTACCTAGAGTTTCTTTTTCTCTTTTAGTAGTTCTTTTTCTCTCTAGAGAATTAAATTCTCTTTTATTTTAAGCTTACGAGGGGTTTTTTCTCTTTCTTTTTCTCTTTCTTGTGTCTCTTGGCTCCTATTTATAGAAGAAAGAAAAGAATCAATTTGTTTAGAAAATCTCTTATTGAGAGATTTTGATTGATTTTATAATCAACTAAAATGATCTTTTAGATCAATCGGTGAATTTTATTCACCGTTGGATTTTTAATCTAAGGACTTCTGTTTTACAAAAGATATTTCTCATAAGATCAGGAAAATATTTCCCTGTACAGAATCTTCTTTTGTAAATTGGTGATTTTTAATCACCATTGGATTTTTAATCCAACGGCGCTCTGCTTTACAGAGCGCAATCTTTCTTGTTTAGAAAGATCTAAGGAAATATTTTCCAAATAGGGCTTTGATCCCTTTTACTTAGAATTTAATTCTATTGGTTCAGAAGGCATAGAAGCTCATCACATGTAGCACGTGACCCCACGAAGTTAAGCCCATCAAAGAGCGTCACGTGCTATCATGTGACCTTTTCTGGCCAATTGTTTGTTTTAAGAAGGCGCCTATATACTCTAATATATAGAGGTCACATGTCTGCACGTGAGGCTCAGTTTCAGCCTTGTTTTGTCAAGCGCAGTGTCTATCACGTGTGGGCACGTGGTGCTCCATTTGGAGACTTTTCCCATTGCTTTTTATATTTATTATTCATTTTTCATAAGGGAACAAATGCCCACATAGCGTTGTTCTCACGTGGCTTGCACGTGTGTGCAACGCTGTCACCTTTACAGCCGTTGGATTTCCTAGGGGAACGGGGAGGTGAACCGCCCTTGTCATGTCTTATAAATACAAGGGTTTGGTTGCTTAGGTAACCACTGTTTCTTTTATCTTCTTCCTTCTTCGTTTTCTTTGAGAATTTAATTCTCCTCCTAAGTGCTTAGTTCTCTGCAATTGTAATTCCAGAGTTAAACTCTGTCAAAAAGAAACCGTTTTTAGGTAAAGATCTTGCACATCAGAAAAAAACTTTTCTTTTTGAACAAAAATTTCTGGATTTTAAATCCATTATGAGAGCTTTGCTCTCCTCTGAAACCCATCCGCTTAGGGATTCAAAGATGCGATCTTTGAGCAGTAAACCTCCATACCTCGGGCATTCCCCTTTGATTTTTGAGGATTCATGGGATTTTGTTTCTATTTTTTTATGAGTTTCTGGAATTTAATTATATCACATAAAAGGAATTTAATTCCTCTGGCGAAGAGCTTAGCTCTAAAATATCAAAAGGACCTTTCGGGAATTTTATTCCCCGGTGTTCTTGAAAATCTTTTCATAGGGTTTTACCCTTATTCGCACAAATTTGAATTTGTTGCGTGCTTAACAGAACTTGTTTTCCCAAAAATTTGTTTGAATTCCAATGTCTGTTTAATAAGGATCTTCTTAATTCTTATAATGATTGCCCTGTCTCATCATTGGTGAGCCGCCATATTGATTTTGTGGGGTCCATGTATCTTGTAGGCAGTGGTCCTGCAAAACAAACATTTTGTCGTTTTCTTTTGTTATTATATATATATATATATGTGTGTGTGTGTGTGTGTGTGTGTGTGTGTATGCATATGGGCTTCACTAATGGTTTTTCTTTCCCTTGTTTCAGGAACAATGGCTTCTCTTCCCTACTTCCCTTTTACTCTCTCAGACGCTGCTTTTCCACAATCGCCGTCAGACGAAGAAGCAATGGCGATGATCAGGGCCCATGACAGGGACTGTACCAGTTTGCTCTTGTGGGGAACTTGGTGTGGGTATATCCCGGGGCCGCCCCAGCTTTCTCTGCAAAGTGCCAACAGAGCCTCTTCGCCCAATTTTGCCGATGGAGCATCCGCAGACTGCTTTTGTAGTGGGGGCGGCTGATTGGACTCCTATAGGTCGGCTTGAGCCGTCGACAGCTGGGATACCAAACCAGCTTTTGCCAGCCATAGACATCTTGGGGCATCGCATTTGCCAAGGTGAAGCCCAACCATGGAGACAAATCTATAAGATAGGGCTTACCTCTTGCCGCCCAACGGGCTATCTTCCCTGGGCTCGATATGTTCTGTCCGCTCATCGTACACGATTGCAGAAGGTCGGGCTTTATCAGGCGGTGTACACGTCCCTCTTTCATTATCAGTCCCCTCATGTCTTGTGGGTTAAAGCTTTCCTGAATCAATGGAATCTTCCCACCAACACTTTCTTGCTAGGGGATCGTGAGGTCTCGATTTCTCTGGAAGAGATCCGCGAGATTTCCGGATTGCCGATTAGGGGAAAGCACTATGAAGAGTTGCTGCCTCCCGATGAGTATGTATTCATGACCGTGCCTGCTATGCTTGACGGCTTGACGACCGAAAACGCTGCCCGTCATAAGTACCCCAGTCTAATCAAGACTCTGGGTATTTTCGAGAAGCTGTTCGCGGAGTCAGAGGGACAGGGCGTCACCTTTAAAAGCTTCATCGCCTGCTTCCTCCGTGAAGGTATCTTATCGAAGGAGGCTCCGAAATTTGCGAATATTAACGACCCCTTCGGGTTTGGGCTGAATAAGCTGCTAGCCAAAGAAGAAGATTTACCGCAGTTTTACATCCCGATCTTGTCGGCCGTGTCCTTTGATTCGATTGCGGCTCCCGGCATGGACGAAGAGACCTTCTTTGTCGGTTTTATAAGCCTTTGTCTTAGCTGGTTCGCCATTCCAACGCATCGTCGCTTCATGAGAGCTTCGACCATCTATCCTGCTCATCGCGTGGCTGAAGGGACACGACTGGCCATGGGTATCGCGGGGCTATCACACTTATACCATGGGTTGAGCACTGCGGCCAATACTTCGACCTTGGGTGTAGATGTAGTGAGTTTCTCCCTCCACTACTTTACGTCGTGGATCGAGATGCATGTAATGGGGGCGTTCGCAGCGCATCAGAGGCCGGATTTCTATGATGCTTACACGTTCCCGCGGCTCATGAGGTTGGTGGATGCTTCTGCTCCTGATCTAACTCAGCTAGGGGCCTTTCGTGTGTTGCTTAACCCGTATGCTAATGAAGGTGGGATGGTATTCAACGACCGAGTCCTTTCTGCTCCTTCGGGACCTATTCAACAGCTATTCTATTTATCGAAAGGGGGCGCACCATCCTTAAAGCCTAAGGAAATTATGCACTTGTATTCGATTAGGCCGGGTTATTTGGTGTTTCGTCGAAATGATACGGCTCTTTTCATGCGGTATAATCCGCACCGCTTTGCTCGGCAATAGGGTTACAACCAGGGTGTTCCCCTCGAGGCATTTTTGGTGGAGCCCAGTTCGTTTTTGGGAGTTGTTCGTGACATCACCCATCACTTCATGCGGCTGAACACCGGCACTCGTTTTGTGATCCCCGAGGCCGACTATATTCCAAGGTGTGTGGGGGCTTTTACGGGTTGGTACCGCCATCGATTTGGTCCCATATTACCGAGGAGAGGCGGATACTCTTCGGATATAGAGCTCCTGCCCCCGACCCAGGCCATGGGCGTTCCGCCTCGACCGCGGACAGTGGTTCGCCTTCTATTGAGGGGTAGCGGTGCCTTACTTATCCCTGAGGCGGCGGATGTGGAATCGACTCCTCCCACAGTTGGTATGCCATTGCGCACTAGAGCCAAGGCAAAGGCTTCTGATAAGGCGCTAGCAGTAGTTTCATCAGTTGTGGCGTCATCAATGGAAGTGTCATCATCGGTAGTACCGCCAAAAGAGGATATTGGAGGCGAAGTTGGGAAGCGCTGTATCAAAGCACCAAGGGGGAGGAAGCGATCCTCTTCCTCTAGTGTCAGCTCCAGTTCGAAAAGGAGGAAGAAGACTGTTACCGGTCTGCTCGACCTCTTGCTGAATCTGAAGTTGTTGCCCAACATGAACCCATATCCATGCAAGAGCCGGATGATAGTCTTCTCTTTCCGAGTTCGTCTGCCGAGGAAGCCGCACAATTGCCTGAGGTTATAAGGCGCTCACAGGACGAAACTGAGAACGCGGGTGTCCCGAAGAAACCTTATCCTCCTGTCATATTCTACGAAGATCCCCCATCACTACGGCGGGTACATATGGGTCCTCTGCGACAGGAGGATAAGATAGCCCTCAAGCAGTCTATCTCAGCCGCTTCGGAAGATGAGCTGGCATTGAAGACCGTGGCCATGCATCTGCATTTGAACCCGGCGAGCACAGTTCCTCAGGAAGGAACGTCGGCTTGAAAAAGCCATACTAGAAGCATCCTGGCGCATAGGTATGTGTGCTTTACGTATTTTTTCTTTCGGCAAATAATTTGTATCGCTTTTTATATCTCCTTATCTTTGCGAAAACTTTGCAGGGACTTTAGCAATGACAGAGAATTTGAGCTCAAGCCACGTCCTGACTGTTGACTCTATAAATGTCCCCGATGAGGCATTAGTAGGTGCGGAGGAGGTTGTTACAGCTGCTATTCCTGCTGTGGAGCTTCCATTGGTAGCCTCTGTTCCTCCGGTGTCTGTTCTCCCGGAAGAGGTGCCCTTATCGGCCGTAGATTTAATGGATCTTTCCGGTGACGGCCTGGAGATTGTGGGACGGGTAGTTGAGACCGCCGTCCCTTCATTGGAGCTTGAAGTGGCAACCATTGCCCCTCAATTGGAAGCTGTCATACCAGCAAATGTCTCCGGTGATGTTCCTGAGGGAATGGAGGATGCTGCCAAAGCTGCTATCCCTCCAGTTCAAGGAGGGAAGAGTATCGAAGGTAGTCTTCTTATACTTTGTTTTAATAGTCTTCCTATTATTTGAACTTTTCCTTCCTTTCAGAACTATGAGAATTGGCGGCTTCTATTGTGGACCTATCTCCCAGGAAATCCTTCCAGCTTACTTGACATAGGTGCCCTACAGGAGATATCCCCGCAAAGCACAGTCCTTTCTTCCGGGAAAGGTTGGTGTTCTTCGACCCTTTTCGTTTTATTATTATCTTTATAATGATGCTGATATGCGCTCCACAGTTCTGGAAGCCGATGACGAGGTCGAGATCCTCGATGGGCCTGGGGATCTCTCAAACCCACCTTGCATGACTCGCGGGTAAATAAGGTTTTATCTTTGGCATTGATTTGCCCATTCTATGTTTGTGACTTTCACTGACTGTTCACATATCTTGACAGCTCTGCCCACCCTATCTCCATTGGAATCTCGGATCTTCATGCCACCGGGTCCTTATGCCCGCCGTGAGTCCGAATGGATGGCAAGACAAAGCATCTACTCCCTGATGGCTCTCATTGAAGACCTTCGCGCCGGTACCTTTATCTCGGCCGAAGAATTTGCTATCGAAGCCAATACTTCTTTGTCCGTTCTCACCACCTATCATGATGAAGCATTGGTATGCGTCTGGGTTGAGTATTGTCGCCGAGTGGAAGTCTGCCTACACGGGCTTGAATGCATCCGCCTTCTTTCCGACATCCTAACCTTGAAATCGAGTCCGCGGGGATTGATCGAACGGTGCGCAGCCAATCTGCAGTCGTGCGAGAAGAGGCTCAATCGGAAGTTTTCGGAGAGGGAGTTAGCTTCGAATGCTTTGGGGGAACTTCAAGCTCAACTCACTACTAAGACCACTAGTGCATACGAACTTTGGCGAGCGCTTCAAGAAGCTATCACGGAGGTGGTAGCTCTTGATAAAGCCGTTATCTTTACCCGCGAGATGGTTGAAGCTCACAAAGTTGCTGAAAGGGAGCTTGAGAGTCGACTTGCCTCGTATCAGGCTCAACAGTCTCAGGCGGAGACCCGTCATGTGTCCATAACAAAGCTTGAAGCCAAGGCCCAGCGGAAGAATGACGAATTGACGAACTTATTGCATCGTCCGCCGGCTTGAAGATATATATGTTTTTTTTGTATATTCTCCCTTTCTTGTATTCACTCCTGAGTGAGAGAATATTTTGTATCCATTTTGATTCTTTTTATGACATGTATCTTGTATTCATTTTGAATTCATAAATAAAAGACATATACTTTATTTCATATTGGCGTGTCCCTTTTAGCAAATGCGTTCCGTAAAAAGTCTATCTTGATCTCCTTGTAGGACAATGACGGCTTAGGAAACAGGTTCAAGTCTGCTGCCTAAGACTTTTCAACTTTATGAGCCGTGAGGGTCTCATAAAGACTTTTCTCCCTACGAGTCGAGAGGATCTCGTAGGTGTATTTTTTTCTTAGGAGTCGTGAGGATTTCTATGTGCGTTTTCTCTTGAGAGTCGTAAGGAACTCACAAGAGAATTTTCTCCTTTACAAGTTGAGAGGACTCGTAAGTGGTTGGTGAGTTGACTTGTTTCCGAATCGAAGCATTGCTCCGACAGGGAGGTCGTTGGCTGACTTGTTTTCGAGACGGAGGTCATTTGCTAACGTGTTTCCGAGGCGGAGGTCGTTGGTTGACTTGTTTCCGAGACGGAGGTCACTGGCTGACGTGTTTCCGAGATGGAGGTCATTTACTGACGTGTTTCCGAGACAGAGGTCGTTGGCTGACTTGTTTCCGAGATGGGGTCAGTGGCTGATGTGTTTCTGAGATGGAGGTCACTGGCTGACGTGTTTCCGAGACGGAGGTCGTTGGCTGACTTGTTTCCGAGATGGGGTCAGTGGCTGATGTGTTTCTGAGATGGAGGTCACTGGCTGACGTGTTTCCGAGACGGAGGTCGTTGGCTGACTTGTTTCCGAGATGGGGTCAGTGGCTGACGTGTTTCACTGGCTGACGTGTTTCTGAGACGGAGGTCACTGGCTGACGTGTTTCTGAGACGGAGGTCACTGGCCGACGTATTTCCGAGACGGAGGTCATTGGCTGACGTATTTCCGAGACAGGGTCATTGGATGACGTATTTCCGAGACGGGGTCATTTGCTAACGTATTTCCGAGACGGGGTCATTGGATGGCATATTTCCGAGACGGGGTCATTTGCTGACGTATTTCCGAGACGGGGTCATTGGATGACGTATGTCCGAGACGGGGTCATTTGTTGACGTATTTCCGAGACGGGGTCATTGGATGACGTATTTCTGAGACGGGGTCATTGGATGACGTATGTCCGAGACGGTGTCATTTGCCGACATGTTTCCACGACGGGGTCATTTGCTGACGTATTTCTGAGACGGGGTCACTTGCTGACGTATTTCCGAGATGCGGTCATTTGCTGACGTATTTCCGCGACGAGGTCATTGGATGATGTGTTTCTGAGACAGGGTCACTGGATGACGTGTTTCCGTGATGGGGTCATTTGCTGACGTATTTTCGAGACGGGGTCATTTGCTGACGTATTTCCGAGACTGGGTCATTTGCTGACGTGTTTCCGAGATGTGGGTCATTGGCTGGCGTGTTTCCGAGACGGAGGTCATCGACTGACGTATTTCCGAGACGGAGGTCATTGGCTGACGTACTCCGCTTTCTACGGTGTCGGGTCTGACTCTAGGTTGTCTGTGAACCGTAGAGTCTTGGAACTGGGGACTTTGTCGTGGCTCCGATTGGTAGTGTCGCGTCTGTGCCCTGCTGATGAGGAGGAACGCCGTTGTTGGTCTTCTGGGATGCAGATGTTGCTGTCGAGATCTGACTTTTCCTTTGACAGAGTTTTTTGGGACATGTGGTTCCCTTTTCGTTTTTACTCATGGATTGTATACAGGGGTCAGTATGGACTTACCTGCAGGGCAAAAGTTTCATTCTTTCATTTTTTTATTTCTTTCCGCGATGCTCTATCAATTCAGCTTTTTATATCACGAAAGTCGCGATTGCCCAATCATTTCGGCTATTTTTCGCGGTGCCCAATCATTTCGGCTATTTTTCTTTTTCTTTACTTGCTACTTTTTATTGCGAGTTGTCCAAACATTTCGGCTATTTTATATGCATATATTTTACTCGATGATTTTTATTGCGAGTTGTGATCAGTCGAAAATATTGCATTTTTAACATATCAATTTTCCTACTATTTGCAATCATCTAAAGGTGTTTGGTATAAATATAGCACATATTAGCAATTCGTCTGTAAAATACCAAATAACATGTGTTATACATTATAACCGGTATTTTGAGGAAAATTGAGTGTTTATTATTGCACACATGATCTTTTGTGAATCAACACTTATCTCGAGATTGTGTGCAGAAAATTCTCCAAGAAAAAGAGCCGGAACTGCTAAAAGTGCTGATAAAATATATCAAGTCCAAGACTTGTGATCTGGCAGTGAACAAGAAAGTATAAAAATATTCAAGATATCAGAAAAGCGCCATAAAGCCAACACAAAAGTACCCTGAAGATTTCATGCAGAGAACACACTACTCGGCCGCGGATCCGCGGCCGAGTTGGCCGATCCGCCGTGGATCTGCGGCCTTGTTAGCTCTTCAGCGCGTCAAAATTCTCCACGTGGCTTCTTGTAACAACCCTTGCTTCTAGAAGACTCTCAAAGACCACGTGGCTTCTTCCAGAAGGCTCTGCATAACAAACTCACTCTAGAATATTCCTTGCAACAGCCTTATTCTAGAAGGCTCTCTCCAACAACCTTCTTCTAGAATATTCCCTTTAACAACCTCATTCTAGAATATTCCCTCCAACAAACTTCTTCTAGAAGACTCTCTCTAACAACCTAGCTTTGGAGGGAAGATTCAAATGAGGTGGTTATAAAAAGAGATCTAGATCTAGGGCTTAGAGGTTGTTGAAATTGGAGGGAAAAATTGTAGATCCAAATCAAATCTAAATCAAATTGAGTGACACAATTTGATCCAAATCAAGATCTATCGAGTGCCGAGCCAAAGCAAGCATCCATCGAGCCTTTTTGAAGCAACACCGATCTTCATCCGAGCAAGTGATCCAAGACGATTCGCGACTCACGAAGACCATGCGAAGCTAGTTCGACGATCGAGTTCTCTCCTCAATTCTTGTAGTCTTTGAGTGAATTGTAACGAAACGTTGATTTATAAAAGGTTAAAATTCTTGATCTTGCTTTTCTTTACATTTGAGCATTATGATGAGTTACCAATTCTTGATTGTTTTCCTTTTCATGATGTTTGAGTGAAAACTCCGCTTGTGGAGGAATTGAGAAAATAGGTAGATGATGATTAAATTCTTGAACGATTCTTAAGTCTTATGAGTTTTGTAAACTTTAGAAAATTGAATCATCGACAACCTAATTTGAGCGAGATGCTTTCTTGAATGTTTTTGCTTTAAATTAGAGATCAACGATCGATGATTGAATTTCCTAGAAGCTAGAATTTGAATGCTAATTAATGGAAGGACAAGGGATGATGATGAAGAAACCCTAGTTTCTTCAAGAGATCCCTAATTCTCGTTGATCGTCATCGATCTAGCAACAAATCATCAATAGATAAGAATTTGTTATCCTAATTCTTCATCATCACTATCAATTGGATCGATTCCTACGAGCCTCTTTACAAATCTTGACAATTCATTCAATTTGGACATCTTCTTGAACATTATTAATTCTTGATTCTAGATCTATATTCTTTATGTTTCTTGAATTGAAATTTTTCAAATCTTGAATCAACTTTCTTGCATTTTTTTTTATCTTTTAAATTTCGACTCAACTAAAACAAGATCGATCAAAACCTACATCTCAGCGGACGATCCGTATTCATTAACGCGCTACATCGACACTGTTAATTGATTGCGGTATAAATATCTTTGATTGTTAACACTTTACATTCTATCACAACTTAGACGATCAATCAAGTTGCCTAAACATTTCGGCTATTTCATATGCATTTTTTTTGCGAGTATGGAACTCATGATCTGATACCAATCTTAGCATCAGCATCGCTGCGACTGGAATATTGCCAGGAGCGAATCATCATTTGCCGTGAAAGGACTTAGAATTTGATACCGATTTAGGCATCAGCATCGCTACAACTGGGATATTGCCAGGAGCGAATCATCATTTGCCTTTATCGATTTAAATAAAGATGGCTTAGCAAATAGGGTTAGAATCCTGTTGACTAAGGCTTTTGACTTCATGAGCCGTAAGGGTCTCATAAAGGTGTTTCTCCCTACGAGTCGTGAGGATCTCGTAGGTGCGTTTTCTCCTTAAGAATCATGATGATTCTTAAGTGTGTGTTCTCTAATAAGTCGTAAGGATCTTACAAGAGTGTTTTCTCCTTATAAGTCGAGAGGACTTACAAGTGTCATTCACCACATGAGGAGATTTCGCGCCATTGGTGGAACTGGGTGGGGGAAACGTTTATTTGTGCCCGTGGATTGTATACAAGGGTCAACATTGAACCATTTGTAGGGCAGTCTGGGAAATGTGATGGCTTAAGAACAGGTTCAGATCCCTATAGCTTAAAGCTTTTGAATCTTATGAGCCGTGAGGGTCTCATAAGAGGGTTCTCCTTACGAGTCGTGAGGATCTCGTAAGTGTAATTTTTCTTCAGGAATCATGGGGATACCTAACTGTGTTGCTCCCTTGTGAGTTGTAATCATCTCACGCAGGTATTTTCTCCTTACAAGGTCGAGAGGAACTTGCAAGTGTGCATGAATTTTTTTTACGAGTCTGCGCCCTTTCGGGTTTTCACAAACATCGCCGGTAGCCTTAATGTTTTTACTCATGGAGCCCTTTCGGGTTTTCATCCATGCCCATCTTGCTTATGGACGTGCCGTTTTTTTGCCGCGTTAGCCTGAGTATGCTGCGGTTCGTAGTAGTTTAAGGACGTTTCGGTCCATAGCTAGTTTCAGGACATTTCGGTCCGTTGTTAGTTTAGAGACATTTCGGTCCGTTGTTAGTTTAAGAACATTACGGTCCATAGCCAGTTTAAGAACGTTTCGGTCCGCTATTAGTTTAAAGACATTACGGTCCGTAGCTAGTTTAAAGACATTACGGTCCATTGTTAGTTTAAGTACGTTTCGATCCGTCGTTCGTTTAGGGACGTTTCGGTCCGTCGTTAGTTTAGGGACATTTCGGTCCGACATTCTACATGCACGTGTATTTGTTACGTGACGGGATCCACAACGATGACGTGAATACACATAGTTAGGGTGTGATTTGACGGGCTTTGTTTAGCGCCGTGTAAATCCCCTCGTCTGACGGTTTCAAGGATTTTGGCACCGATCCTGCCCCCAGCTCCCTTATGAGAGATTACGCGACAACTTGCCACATAATCCTCGGGTTCTTCTGACGAGTCGTCCCCGTCGTCATTGTCATTATCTCCCTCTCAAGGATATGGTTGAGAAACTCTTAGAGCATGACTGGGATTCGCGCCTTCTGATTGTATTCCTCTAGCGCATCAATATGCCTTTGCAGGTCCGTGCGTTTGTCGTCAGGCCGCGCGGGCTTACTTATCTTCTTCTTTTCCTTCGAAGATTTTGATGGCTGGGCCTGGATATTTTTCCCGTCGCTACCAACTCTCGGTGTTGGGCGCGATTTCAGCGTCTCCTCAATGATTTCTGGCTCTAGCGGGCTTTTCCACCTAATCGCCGAACATGCTTGAAGATCTTTCAGCACTCTTTTAGTTTTTTCTGAAAGAACAACTTCCCATGGGGCCTCCTCTATAAATAAGCATGATTCCCCCGGCGTGTCCACTTTTTTAGGAGCATATGGTTGTGGTGGGTTTACCCTCCACTTTTCAGACAGCGCGAATTTGCCTTGCTGATACTGGTCTTCAACCCAGTTTTTGAAGACGTAGCAATTTTCGATTGAGTGACCCACTACTCTGTGGTAGGGACAATAGTTAGGATGGTTGACGTCACCAGGTTGTGATGGGTGTCTCAGATTCGGCAGAGTGATGAGCCCGTTGCGCACCGCTAGTTCGAACAGTTTCCTTGTTTTATCCCGGGGAAACGAGTAAGGACGTCTCCGCTTCTCATCGAGGGATTGTGGCTTGTTGCTTTGGCGAACAACCGGTATTGGGCCATTCGGCTGTTGCTGCGCGTTGGCGATAAAGGTCGCTTTCCCTTTCCCCTTTTCATTCCGAGGATCCTTCTTTGAGGAGGACAGTCTATAGCCCATCTGATCCATTTGGGCCAACTTGACGATCAAGGCCTGGAAAGTGGTCGGCTTGAAGAATATCATGAATTGGGAAATGATTGCCTGAAGGTCAAGGGTCCCCACGAACATGCCCACGGCAGGAGCTTCCTCTATGCGCTGTTCACACTTTGACCACAGGTTCCGCCATCGAATGACGTATTGAACCCAGGTTTCTCCCGGCTTCACTCTAGCGTTAATTAGTGCGGTGATCGGGGTGCGCTCGCTAGCGCTGGCGAATCTTTATGTAAACAGTAGCTCCATTTCTGCAAATGTCTTGACAGGGTCATTCGGGAGCTCGGAGTACCATTCGAATGCTGTCTCCGACAAGCTGCCAACAAACTGGCGAAGCAGCAGTTTTTCATCACCCCCGGTATTACCGCACAGAGTCCTGAATTGAGCAACGTGCTGGTGTGGATTACCCGTCCCCTTATACACATGGAATTTAGAGATCGTATATCCTGGCGGGTACCTTATTTGATCATACTAACCTGGATAGGGTCGTCCAATCTTGACGATTTGGCCGGCCACTTCACTCGCCTGATGAGCTCATATCTGTTGAGTTATATAGTCGTCATGGGCGGTTTTGGAGATGGTCTCTTCCTTGGCTGCAGATTGAGTCGGAGGAGGGTTTGATGTCTCCCCTCTGTCGTCTTCAAGGATTATTGGAGGGTCTTCAACTGGAGGATCCGGCTGTATCATCATCCCGACCATATCTTGGAACAAGAGTGCCATTTGTTTTATGTTGTCCGCTTGTTCCGTAGCCTCTTTGTCTTTCTTCTCGAGCATTCTTCGGAGGAACTCGGCGTCGGTTTCTTATTCCTAGCACTGCTCCGACGATGTCTCCAGGCTTTCTTTCGGCCCAGTGAGCGCGGCCATCTTCGTTAGCATCTCCTGGAGCTTTTGCTGTTGCTCTTGAGTCTTTGTCACAGACCGGGTGAGTGGTCGATGACCCATGGAGATACGGCTATCCTCTTTCCCGGAAGCCATATAGATGGTGTGCACTACCATGCCCCCAGACTTGTGGCGTTTGGATTCAACACCCTTGAGATTTGTCACAAACACAGGGATCTTCTCCGTCCTTCTCCTTTTATGGACGGTCGAAGTTGAGGGGGCCGTTGCAGCGGGCACCCATATAGACGATACCTTCTGTGGCATGGCGGCGAGATGGTCCCCCTTCTGTTGACCTTTCATTTTCTTCTGTCGGCGGGGGTAGTCTTGGTCAACTACAGAGTCTTGGACTCTTTGCCAGACCCTGTGGATTTTAGAGGACAGCCGCTGAGGGGGTTGTTCCGGCTTCGCCTTTGTGACATTTTCAGCGGGTGGAGAAGACCTTTTTAGTACGACAGTTGGAGAATTCTTGCGCACCCTCCTGAGCAGCCCAAAGCCGTTCCCAGTTAGAACAACACCGTCAATTTCCACCATCGGAGCCGGTGGAGTCAATCCAGAAGGGGAAATGCCTCCAGCTTTCCTCACTCAGCACCAGTGGCGACGTTGAGAATGTCTTGCAGACGGTACCGGCTCAGTTATGGGGGTGGCTTCGTCATGCCCCTGTAGGGTGTTTTTTGTCACCTTATTGAGATGGGAATATGTGCGCGCTTGTCAGGCGCATTGCAGATTCCCCCTACCTAGGGTAGGCTGGGGTTTATTGATTATGGGGATCCGAATCTCCGGCGGACTAAGCTGCCGTTAATTACCCCTCACCTTTGGAGCAAGAGAACCTCCGATTAACGGATCAAATAGGTCATACGAACTCGATGTGTAGTGTACGTGTGTTGTGTTTTGAAAGGCGTTTTGGGTATATCGGAGGCCCCGCAAAGTTTTTACGGGGGTCCCGCTACCCGGATAGCGGGTTAGGGGTTAAGGGGGCTGCAGCCCCCTTGCGGGGTGCGGGGCAGCGTCCCGTTAGAAATTTTTTCTAATGGGGGACAGTGTTATAGAGTATGTGTGTGTGTATATGTATGTGTGTGTGTATGTGCATAAATGGAAAGGGTATCCAAAAGATGCGTGGGAAGAAGCTCCAGCGCCTCACGCACGCGGCACGCGGGCGCTTGGGCGCTCGGGCGCTGGCGCTATCGCGCTAGGGCGCTGGCACTTTGGGCGCTAGCGCCTCACGTGCTAGGCATGTGGGTGCTCAGGCGCCAGCACTTTGGGCGCTAGCGACATACGTGCTAGGCATGCGGGCGCTAGCGCTTTGGGCGCTCGGTTGCTAGCGCTTCATGTGCCAGGCACGTGGGCGCTCGGGCGCTAACACCTCACGTGCCAAGCACGTGGGCGCTCACGCTTTGGGCGCTTAGGCGGCAAAAGGGACTTGGTCCCCGCACTGGGAGTTGTACTCTCAGAAAGAAATACTTATTATTTTGTGTGTGTGTGTGTGTATGAGGAGTCAAAACTCCTAGGATATTTTGAAGTTGATGAAGGGGCTTCTCCCCTTGAACCCTAGATCTTCCCTAAAGTGGGGTCTTTGGAGATGTGTCTCCTTCTTCCTCCCCTGTTGGCCGGCTCTTAGATAACAAGAGGAGTAAGATTTTAAAAATCTCTCCTTTTTAAGATCTGATGGAAGATCCAAGCTCCTTTTTGTGGGTTTTGTGGTGAAAAACTATTTAGTTTTGGGAAAGGAAGAGTAAAACTCTTGATTTAATTCAAAAGAAAGAAGAAGGTTTTTAGAACCTTGAGGAAAGAGAAGATCACAGATCTTGATTCTTTTTCAGAGAGAAAAAAAGTTGTTGAGATATTTTCATTATCTTTGCCTATATAGGCTATACACTTTACATATAGCCCCTTGGGCTTTACAAAAATGGCATTTTGCCCATCCCATAGCTCATGTGCTATTTCTTTTTGCACATAAGTCATGGGCTTTACAAAAATTTGGCTTTATGCCCATTTTTCTTACATTTATTCATAGAAAAAATGGAAATACACCAAAAATTATTTATTACAAAATTTTTATCTTGGCATGGGGGGAGGCCGGCTGCTCCATGTTCAGGCTCGACCCGGACATTGGCCCACTTGACCTGGGCTTGGGCCCACCTGGCTTAGGGTTGACCTTAACTTTGACCCGGTCAACTGGGGTGCAAATTTTGACCCCAACAAAGTGCCCCCATCAATAAATTCACACCGCGCATATGAGTTGTGTGTATGAAATTGATGGACCTTGAAGCTGGACTTCGAGGTGGAATATCATTCCGGGGGCGGAGCATCCCTCGGGGAGCATGATTCCCGGGGATCGGAGCATCATTCCGATTTGCGGAGCATAATTCCAGGATCGGAGTATCATTCCGAAGAGTTGGAGCATAATTCCGATTTGCGGAGTATAATTCCAGGGTCGGAGTATCATTCCGAAGAGTTGGAGCATAATTCCAAGGATCGGTGCATAATTCCGAAGAGTAGAGGCATGATTCCAGGGATTGGAGCATAACTCCGAGGATCGGAGCATCATTCCGAAGAGCGGAGCATGATTCCAGGGATCGGAGCATAACTCCAAGGATCGGAGCATCATTCCGAAGAGCGGAGCATGATTCCGAGATCGGAGCATGATTCCGACGAGCGGAGCATGATTCCAAAGGGGTCGGAGCATAATTCAGACGAGCGGAGCATGATTCCAAAGGGGTCGGAGCATAATTCCGACGGGTGAAGCATGATTCCAAGGATCGGAGTATCATTCCGAAGAGAGGAGCATGATTCCAGGGATCAGAGCATAATTCCGATGAGAGGAGCATGATTCCAAAGGGTCGGAGCATAACTTCGAGGATCGGAGCATCATTTCGAAGAGCGAAGTAAGATTCCAGGGATCAGAGCAAAATTCCGATGAGTGGAGCATGATTCCAAAGGGTCGGAGCAAAATTCCGACGAGCGGAGCATGATTCCAAATGGGTCGGAGCATAATTCCGACGAGCGGAGCATGATTCCAAAGGGGTTAGAGCATAATTCCGACGAGCGGCAGACCGAAGCATAATTTCAATGCAGAGGTTGATTCCCAGGTGAAGCATAATTCCGATAGGGAAATCAGATACTCTGAGGCGAAGCTTGATTTCGACACGGGGTACATTCTGAGACGAAACATGATTTCGACACAGAGCTTGTTAGTCGACTTGATTCCGAGGCGGAGCTTAATTCCGACGGGGAGGTCGGCGGTTGACTTGATTCCAGGACAGAGCATAATTCCGATGAAGAGGTCACTGGTTGGCTTGTCCGAGTCGTAGCATAATTCCGACGAGGAGGTCGCTGGTTGACTTGATTCCAGGACGAAGCATAATTCCGACGAGGAGGTCGCTAGTTGACTTATCCTCAGCACAGAGTGTCTGTGGTCGACGTTTTCCCGGCATGGAGTGTCACTGGTTTTGATGTAGAGGATGATTCCCAGGCGAAGCATAATTTCGACAGGGTAGGTGGATACTCCGAGGCGAAACATGATTTCGATACGGGGTACATTCTGAGACGAAGCATGATTCCGCCGCAGAGGTTGTTGGTTTGATTTGATTTGGGTTGACATCAGCATCGCTACACTGGAATATGGTACTAAGCGAATCGTCATTTGCCATGAGAAGATTTGAGGATTTTGGTTTTGGTCGGCATCTGCATTGCTGTACTGGAATAATGCCAGGAGCAACTCATCATTTGCCCTGGGAGGATTTGGGAATTAGTTTCTGTTTAGCATCAGTATCGCTACACTGGAATATGGTAGTAGGAGCGAATCATCATTTGCATCTGCTTATTAGGAAGCGATGGCTCAGGAGACAGGTTTTAGGTCCCTATCACCTAAGACTTTTCAATTTTATGAGCCGTAAGGGTCCCAGAAAACCATTTTCTCCCTACGAGTTGTAAGGATCCCATAAGTGTATTTTTTCCTTAGGAGTCATGGGGACTCCCAAGTGTGTTGCTCATTTGTGAGTCGTAAGGATCTCATGTGGGAATTTTCTCCTCACAAAATCGTGAGGACTTTACGAGTGCATTTCATCTCTTTTTCACAAGTTTGCGTCCTTTCGGGTTTTCACATACTCGCCGACAGTCCCGTTGTTTTTAGTCATGGAGCCCTTTCAGGTTTTCATCCGTGCCCATTTTGCTTGTGAACATACCCTTTTTTTTTAATCTTCACCGCCGGTGGGACTTTGAATATGGTCTCGCCGGTAGGACTTGGGAGAGATTGGGATCGTTTTATGCCCGTAGATTGTATACGGTTTTGCAGGATGTATGATCCAGACCGTAGGGCCAGAAAAATTTCGGACTTTTGTTGGCGTCTGCATCGCTGCACTGGAATATGGTACCAGGAGCGAATCATCATTAGCCGTTAGGGTATGGGATTTGGAATTTGGTTGGCGTCTGCATCGCTGCACTGGAATATGGTACCAGGAGCGACTTATCATTCTCCGTTGGGGTATGGGATTTGGAATTTTGTTAGGGTCTGCATCGCTGCACTGGAATATGGTACCAGGAGCGACTCATCATTCGCCACTTAAGGATTTGGATTTTGGTTGGCGTCTGCATCGCTGCACTAGAATATTGTACCAGGAGCGACTCATCATTCGTTGTTTGGGAACTTGGAATTTGGTTGGCGTCTGCATCGCTACACTGGAATATGGTACCAGGAGCGACTCATCATTCGCCATTTTTTATTTTTATATTTTTTTATCGCGATTGCTCTATCATTTCGGCTATTTATTCGCGGTTGCCCCATCATTTCGTCTTTATTTTCATCTTTATTTTTACTCGCTGATTTTTATTGCAAGTTTCCCTATCATTTCGGCTTTTTATATAATTTTTTTTGTTTTTTTTTATTTACACATTTTTACATCCCCGGTTTAACGAATTAGAGGTCGATTGTTCCTAGTTTAACGAAGTGGTGGTCAACTATTTTCAGAGAAAGGCATATGTCTGAGAGAATCAGTTTCACGAAGAACTTCGGTCTTCGTTTGCATGAAATTGGCGGTCGCGGCTTGACTGTTTGTTAACACGCCTTTGGATAGTTCTATCTCTCCTGCCTTGTATTGCTTTTCGACCCAATCTTTGAAGTCGAAGCAGTCCTCAATGGCATGACCTATCACTCTATGATAGGGGCAGTATTTGGGGTCGTCGGTCATATTCGCTTCCTGTGGTCTTTTTGACTCTGGCAGTTGTAGACCGTTCCTCAGGGCGTCTTTGAATATTTTGCGGATTTTGTCCCTTCTGAAGGAATAGGCCTTATCCAACTTCTCTTTTAGTGGAGATTCTTCCCCCTCTTCGAACACTGGCTTTCGAGACTGATTGGCGTTAGGCCTGCTCAACCCTTGCTTATTTCGGTTAGCCGAGGCATTGGAAGATTCAGAATCGTCAGAATTTCAGCCTTTGCGATTATCGTCCTTTCGATTTCTCCAGGACCTATTGTTATTTTGGGAATCTGAGGAGGACTCCTGCTTTGAGCGCTCCACCATCTGAACTTTCCTGGTCAGCTCTTGGAATGTTTTGAGACCTGCGGTGCATAGAAACATGGCCATCCAATTGTTGAGATTTCCGACAAGGAGACTGACAGATTGGTCCCGCTCTATCGGCAGTTCACATTTGACGAAGAGATTGCGCCATCGAGTTATAAAATCCGTGCCACTTTCGTTGTTCTTTGGCTTGGTCCTTACGAGGTCGGCGATGGTGATCTTATCGCTGACGCTCATGAACCTTTGTCGAAACAAAGATTCCATTTGGACGAAAGTAGTAACGGAGCCATCTGGTATGCTCGCGTACCAGTCGAAAGCGACATCGGTCAGGCTATTAACGAACTGGCGAAGGAGAAGCATATCATTTCCCCCAGTATTCCCGCATGAGTGTCACGCCCCGCTTCCCGGTGTACGGGCAGAGGATGCGACTAGGCCGCTACGTATTTACTCTGAAGTAAATACGCTAAGCGTATCTAAGCAATATAAAAGAAAATGCACAAGAGACAAAAGATATAATTGAACATCAACTTTATTTATTCACATTTTTTTGTACAATGCATGGAAAAGTAAATACATCTGAATGAAAGCAATGCCTAAACAATAGCATAACAGAAATGGAAAAGTACTGAAATAAAATGTGTACAATGAAGCTAGAGTTCTGGGTCGTAGGCAAGCTGATCCAAGTCCTCACTAGTAGGCTCGATTTTCTGAGTGTCCAGATCACCTGACAACATTCCAAAGAAGAAAGAGAAGGAATGTTGTCAGCGAACAATCACTCGGTAAGTCCCAAAGATAAGGGAGAAATAGAATAGACAGAAAGAGAAGGTAGCTTTTCAAGTTGTATTATATGGTTAACGTTGTTTTTTGTAACTTGGTACAGAAGGATGCCAGTGTATACGAGAGGAGTCTCTATATGCTAGAGACTAGGGCAAACGGAAAGTATAAGGCTCCGTTATACAACCCGGAACAACGACAATTGGATTCAGGTTAGGTGTCTTAATCTTGCAGTCTCGTGCCATTTTTAACACCTTCCGTACCAATCTATCCCTTAAACCCCGCGATGTCTTGTATTATATTGTTTGTGTTTGTATTGTAAATTGTATTGTCTTGTATAGATAGATGACTTACCGAAACCATGATATCAGTAAATGGATATAACTGGAGAATCATGTAAATGGATGTAACTGGAGAATCATGTAAATGGAAGTATATCCATGGTTCGGTTTAGTCAATACAGATTGAATATATTGAATATATGGATTCATGGATTCATATTGAACTGTAGATTGTAGATTGTACTTGAATCATATTCAAGTCATGTTATTAATGAGACTCGAGTCAGAACAATTAGAAAAGAAATTGAAGTCCTGATTGTTTTGATATTATCGGTAACCGCTGCACATGGGCGGCAGGATTTGTGTCTTTTTCAAAGATGATTACCGTGTTAATAACACCGTTGTTAAGTTGTCTACCTTAAATAGGCAAGCACCCACTTCTCCGGCTCCCTGAGGATCAAGAGATTGGTCCCTCTTAAATCTATAGTTACTAGGGTTCTTAGGGTAATTTATAGAACTTGGGAGGGTTTTATGTAAAAATACTTTATATAGTTTTCAAGATACACACCAAATATTTAATTATCGTCTTTAGAGTTGTCATAGATGTAGATTTTATATTTGTGATATTTCTAGTGAGAATAATCTATTTTTCATAATACATGGTATTTAATTGTAACATTGAACTTGTATGGAATTCATGGTATTTTAATGTAAAGCGATTCTTGTGTTTTTAGGAAAAAGTTGGAATATTCATATTATCACAAAATAGATATTTTAATGATACATATATACATATTTATATAAAAATAATTTTAATATATATTATATTTCTAGAAAGCTCATTTTCTTAAGATATTTGTATTTTAAATCTTTCGAGACCGAATGCTCCTTGCGGAGGTCCGCATCTCACACTACTAAGTCCAGGGATGTGCGATAATCTGCACCATCCTAGTCGGGTTCCCCAAAATGGGTTGTAGCGGCGCTTTGCAAAGATTGTAAAATTACGTAATTTTGTAGAAAACGGTTTTAATAGTAAATGGTATTTATTTGAAAGGTTTCGTTTTCCCATATTCTATGTTCCTAAAGGTATTGTGCTATATTGCATATGAGTGTGTGAGGAGGTAGGTCATTATCTCGTGATCTAATTAAAGGTATAGCAAGATTGTGATGGTTTAAATGCCGAATTTAAACTACATGGTATTTTACTGAAAAAGAGCGGTAAAAGTTACAAAATGAAATATATTGTCATGAAACTTGTTCAACATGTTTGTTAATGTTTAATAGTCAACATGCAATGGTTTAGCATGATTGTATTTAAGAAAAAGTGAGATTTTAGGAAGAACCGAATCGGAAATCGGATTTACTCCGATTCCGTCGGGTTTCGGAAATACGTATTTTTAGAATAGCAAAGTGAAGAGAGAGAAGGGACTTACGAGTTTAAAACTTAGAGGAGAGGAAGAGGGAATGGTAGACTTCACCGGTGCGTCGTTTCTTAGACGGGAACTCCTAGGGTTGTCGCCGGAAAAATCGCCGGAGTTTCGCATTTCGCTACTTCAAAAGTACACTAAGGTTCAAGGAAATTTCTTGAGAGTTTTGCTCAGAATTTTGGAGTGAGGGGTGTGTATTTAGGGGTTGTATTTATAGGGTAAGGCTAGGGTTAGGGTAGGTGAAAGGTTGAAATGAAAAAATATGATAAATGTAATAAAATGTATTAAAAATGGAGTAATTGGGGTTTTAAAAGAGTTCAGGTACTGTTCCAAGGAACTAAACTATACAGATGTGCAGAGAAGACCAAAAGACACAATTTTTGTGTTGGGGACTCGGCGGAATCGGCCAGTCCGACTGGCGGCGGCGGCCCGAGTCGACCGGTCCGCCGGCCGAGTTTGTCGATTCCGGCCGAGTCAGGCGGCCGGAATCCCCCCGACGGTTGGTGATCCCTCTGTCATGGTTACTTTTCAGGGTGTAGTGGGGGTTTTTGTGAGATATGCACGTGTAAACTCTTGGTATTCTAAAAATTCAAAATAAAACAATATTAAAAAAAATAATGGGGGGTATTGGATTTGAACTGTAGTGGCTTGGTTCAGCAGTGCAAAGTCTTACCAACGAGCTACAAGCTTTTACTTGCTATTAAAAAACAAAACAAACTTATATCTTGTGCTCAGGCAAAAATATCCCTTTCTGAAATTTTGAAAAAATTGTACAGAAAGTTGTACAGAAAGTTTGGGGTGTTACAATGAGGCTTTAAAGTTGGTGATGTGCTGATTCGCATTTCCCGTCCCATCAAATCTTTCGAATTTAGGGATGATATAGCCGCTAGGAAATTCTACCAGATCATACTGAGCAGGATATGGTCTCCCGCTACTGCTAACATCTTTTTGCGCTTCGGCTTTAGCTACCAATGTTTTGACTTTGTTGGCAACCAAATCCATAATTTGATCTTGACTTAGCGGGCTACTGTCATCGGTAGCCAAGACATTTCCCGAGATAGGATGCGACCGACTTTCATGCGGTCCGCCCACCTTTGGATTTGAGGGAATAGGCGACGGCTGTCTTGGGACACCGTTTCCCGGTTCATGAGCAGAGCCTTGCGCTTGATTGGGCGGCTGAGAGGTAAGTTAGGCCATGAGCTGCAAGACGACATTCGTCAAGTCGTCAATTTTGGAGTTAAGTTTGGCTATCTCCATATCTTTACTTCTGAGCTGTTTTCGGAGCTTATGGAGAAGTTGCTGCTCTGCGTTCTTGGGACGGAAGATTGGCTCATCTTCGCTTTCCGAGCCCGACTCCTCATGAACCGAGGGCTCTCTCTACTTATCAGCCTCACTGGAAGGGTCTTCATTACCTTCCAAAGGAGGCTGATCTTGGAATGTGGCAGCCATATTCATACCAGGTGGGATTTGAGATGCGGTGGCCCCATCCTTGCTTTTGCTGCGAAGATTGTTGCTAGGACGCGTGCCCACCATGTAGACGGTGTGGATAACACATTCAGCCATCCTTTCATCACTGGCAGCTGGTTTCGCGGAGTGGTCCGGGCTTTGGAAATTCATAAATTTTAACATGGCCAGAGCCCTAGCCCTTTTGTTGGTTCTGTATTTGAGCCGCTTCTGCCTCAGCTTCTCTGCCTTGAGCGCTTGGCAGGCTTCTGCTCTTCGGGAAGCCGCCATAGGCTGAGTGATGGGGAAGCTTGAGAAGACATCCGCCCGCGTGTCCGTCGAAGGTATCGCCTGGGCTTGCCCATGACGTCTGGCAACTTCTTTTGTTCTAACGGCTTTGCCCCCAGCTGGGGCCATAGAGAGCCGTTTGAACACCGACTCACGTTTAGGTAGTGGTGCCCTCGAGATCACCACATTTAGCCTCTTGCCTTTCGAGGCCGGTTTGTCTGTTACCGGAGCTTGAGGAGCCGGAATGGCGTTAGCTGGCATGAACAGAATAGAGCCGAACTGTAGCAGCGGCTCCTCCTACTGTCGCCCAAGACTGGCCGGGAGGACCGTCCTGGAGTCCATCTTCATCGTGTAGGAGATGGGAGCTGAGTTCATCTTTGGAGACATTGTTGAAAATTGATTGCTTGAAAACCTGCATGAAAAATCATTATTTTAATATAAATATAGATATGTATATTGATTGAGTTCGCATGGATATTTAACCCGAAATATGGGAGGAGAGATTGGTCCCACCGGGCGTGCCAGAACCTGTAGGGTGTTTTTCGTCACCCTATTGAGATGGGAATACGCGCACGCTTGTCAGGCGCATTACAGATTCCCCCTACGTAGGGTAGGTTAGGGTTTATTGATTGTGGGGATCTGAATCTCCGGCAGCCGCGGACTAAGCTGCCGTTAATTACCCCTCGCTTTTGGAGCGAGAGAACCTCCGATTAACGGGTCAAACAGGTCATGCGAACTCGATGTGCAGTGTACGTGTGTGGTGTTTTGAAAGGGGTTTTGGGTATATCGAGGGTTCCGCAAAGTTTTTACGGGGGTCCCGCTACCCGGATAGCTGGCTGGGGGTCAAGGAGGCTAGCAGCCCCCTTGCGGGGTGCGGGGCAGCGCCCTATTAGAAATTTTTTCTAACGGGGGACAGTGTTGTAGAGTATGTGTGTATGTGTGTGTGTGTGTAAAGGGAAAGAGCATCCAAAGGATGTGTGGGAGAAAGCGCCAGCGCCTCACGTGCGCGGCACGCGGGCGCTGGCGCTATCGCCTTGGGTGCTAGCGCTTTGGGTGCCAGGAGGCCAGCGCTTTGGGCACTAGCACCTCACGTGCTAGGCACGTGGGCGCCCGGGCACCAACGCTTTGGGCGCTAGCACCACACGTGCCAGGCACGTGGGCACTCGGGCGCTAGCGCTTTGGGAAGCGCTAGCGCCGCACGTGCCAGGCACGCGGGAGCTCGGACGCTAGCGTCTCACGTGCCAGGCACGTGGGCACTAGCATTTTGGGCGCTAGCGCCTCACGTGCCAGGCACGTGGGCGCTCGGGCGCTCGCGCTTTGGGCGGCAAAAGGGACTTGGACCCCGCACTGGGAGTTGTACTCCCAGAAAGAAATACTTATTATTTTGTGTGTGTGTGTGTGTGTGTGAGAGGAGTTAAACTTCTCGGATATTTTGAAGCTGATGAAGGGGCTTCTCCCCTTGAGCCCTGGATCTTCCCCAAAGTGGGGTCTTTGGAGATGAGTCTCCTTCTTCCTCCCCTGTTGGCGGCTCTTGGATAATAAGAGGAGTGAGATTTTAAAAATCTCTCTTTTTTAAGATCTGATGGAAGATCCAAGCTCCCTTTTGTGGGTTTTGTGGTGAAAAACTATTTAGTTTTGGAAAAGGAAGAGTAAAACTCTTGATTTAATTCAAAAGAAAGAAGAAGGTTTTTAAAACCTTGAGGAAGGAGGAGATCACAGATCTTGATTCTTTTTGGAAGAGAGAAAAAGTTGTTGAGATATTTTCATTATCTTTGCCTTTATAGGCTATACACTTTACATATAGCCCCTTGGGCTTTACAAAAATGGCATTTTGTCCATCCCATGCCTCATGTGCTATTTCTTTTTGCACATAAGCCATTCGCTCTACAAAAATTTGGCTTTATGCCCATTTTTCTTACATTTATTCATAGAAAATAAATAAAAAAGGAAATACACCAAAAATTATTTATTACAAAAATTTTATCTTGGCATGGGGGGAGGCCGGCCGCTCCATGTTCGGGCTCGATCCGGGCATTGGCCCACTTGACCTGGGCTTGGGCCCACCTAGCTTGAGGTTGACCTTGACTTTGACTCGGTCAACTGGGGTGCAAATTTTGACCCCAACACCCCTTGCTTTGAGGAAATGCTATTGTTGGTACCAGCCTGTCAAAGACCGACGTCCGTTGAGGGGGGACGTCTAATCTGTCGAAGACCGACTTTCGAGTAGGGGAAGTAGTTTGGACGACTCCACCCACAGCGGGAGTTGGAACAGCCAGTCTTGTGAATACCGACCCCTTAGCAGGAGAAGCCCCTCTGATGACTTCGTTTACCGGGGCTGGATTGGCTATCCGCTTCGGGATAGCTCCTTCGGGTATTGCAGGCTTCTTCACGGGCCCGCTTGAGCTTTAGCCTTGTCTGTTAAAGACCGAAGCATTGGACATGGACGACCCGTTGAGAGGGGTTGTGGTAGTGGTAAGCCGATCAAAGACCAACTTCTTTGGAGCTTCCTGTGACGGCGCCGGAGCGTTGAAGCTCATTGGCGGAAGTATGGTCCCGAAGAACAACCCAGTGGTGGCCTGCATCACCTGTTCCACCGGCATTGCGAAAATAGAGGCCGCTTGGGGCCCATAAGTCACTCCTCCAACAGGGACGGAGTGGAAGTTGTTGTTGCAGTTGGTTCAGTTGGAAGCCATCGACGTCATCTTCACTTCTGCATGGAGCAAGACACCAAATCTTAGTATCTCGAATCCAGGGGCAACCATATTAAACCGCGATTCGTTCGTGAACACGACACATGAAGTGTGGAGTGGAAAGAGAAAAAGGTCCCACCGGGCGTGCCAGAATCTGTTCGCCGCCGAAAGTGGGACGTTGGGACGTCTGGCCTGAATTTTGGCGGGCAGATGCTATTTGGTTTTATTCGTCCACCTCTCCGAAGATGCCAAGTTGATTTATGGCACCATGTATCGGAGGTTTAGACGGATGCGGCTATTGTAACAGACTTCGTCAGATTCCCCCTCGTTGTGTTGGGTTTTTAATTGTGGGGACGCTCTTCCCTACAGGCGCAAGCCCCCGCAGTTAATTACGTTACAACATAGCTATAACCACTTTCTCCTGCTCCAGATGTTCACTTCGTGCCGTGTTGTGTTTGTTTTATTTTTGGTTGCCCGTGGATTGTATACGGAGACTAATTTATGTTGTCGCCCGTAGGGCGTGGATTAGTCCAAATCCGTATTGTGTTAGATTTGGGTTTTGGTTGGTTTAAAGATCGTTAACCTCATTTGAGATTAAGATAAACTCAAACGTTTGTTGAGGATACGATAGTCTAATTTTAGACTATGATCTACTTAACAAGATTTATGATCATTTAGATCCAACAAAAGAGCATTTGTGCTTTATTGCTTTAGTTTAGGGACGTTGCGGTCCATAGTTTAAGTACATCATAGTCCGTGGAGTTTAAAGACATCATAGTCTATAGAGTTTAGTTTAGGGACGTTGCGGTCCATTGGGTTTAATGACATCATAGTCCCTGTTTAAGGACATCATAGTCCATAGGGTTTTGGTTTAACAGTTTGGGGATGCGCCAAAAGTTATTGGTTACTGGGACCCTCCATCTCTCCGAAGACGTTGAAGAATTACAACGACATGTATCAGAGGTGTGGAGAGATGTACCCTCAAACCAATGTCTCGACTGAGGGGGGATGTGATGAACATCATTTTAGATGCCATCTGTTGGGAGCTCATTAGCTATCTTTAGGACTGAGATCAGTTTTGGGGATCCTGAGCATGAGGGGCTCAATTGATTGTCCTAGGGAGATTTGGTCTATGTTTGGCTAATATTGGCCTTTCATAGTGTTAAACACTAGAAATATGCTCAGCGCTCACGTGCACCCACGTAAGGCGCTAGAAATAGTGTTAAACACTAAAAATTTGAAGCGCTCACGTGGGGTCACGTGAAGCGCTTGAAGTAGTGTTAAACACTAAAAATTTGAGGCGCTGTTTCTTTGGGTTTATTCCCTTGTTTTTTTTCTGAGCGCTAAGCGCTATTGGGCCACGTGAGATCACGTAAGGCGCCCCAAAAATGGAAACTGCCTTGGGTTTATTCCCCTTTTCTCTTTTATAAGTGCTGAGCACTTCTCAGGGGTCACGTAGGATCACGTGAGGCGCCCCAAAATAGGGTTTATTCCCTTTTTCTCTTTTATAAGTGCTAAGCACTTCTCAAGGGTCACCTGGCTAGATCTCAGTCTTCCCTTTTTTTGTTCCTCAAATGTGCTCATGTGGGAACACGCGAGCTTTTATTGTGTAGCTTTGAACACTAATATGCATGGAGCTCTGGATCCGGGTTTTGTGAATTTCAGGTTCCTTATTTTTATAAGAATTAATTTTTTTTATAGGTTTAAACCCTAGTTTTATCAGAGGAATTAAATTCCTATATCTTTTTGGTAAGAATTAAATTGTTTGAACTTAGTTCTTTCCCCTAGATTTGAATTTACATAACAGAATCTTCCCGATGAGAATTAAATTCTCAACTTATGGGGAGATCTGCTTCTGCAGATCCCAACCAGAGGAAGAACTATGTTCTTTGAGAAGAGTTAAACTCTTGATTTGAGAATTAAATTCTCTTTTGGTTTTGCTTACCAAGGGGTTTTCCTCTCTGTTTTCTATATTTTTGAACTTGAAGTTTATGGGAGGGTTTCTCTGTTCAAGACTTGAAGTCTTGGGTCCTTTATATAGGGGAGGCTGATTTGTTGATCAGTTGAGAAAATCTCTCATTGAGAGATTTCTTAATTGATTTTTGGAATTTATCCACCGTTGGATCTTTGATCTAAGGACTTCTGTTTTACAGAAGACATTTTTCTTGTTTTTAACAAGATTGGGAGAATATTTTCCCATACAGAACTTATTCTGTATATTGGTGATTTTTAATCACCATCGGATCTTTTGATCCAACGGTGCTCGGATTTACAGAGCACAATCTCTCTTGTTTAGAAAGATTGAGAAAATATTTTCCAAATAGGAATTGAATCCTTGTATTTAGAATTTAATTCTATCGGCTCAGAAGGCATTTGAGATCTCTCACGTGCAGCACGTGACCCTTTACAGAATTAACTTGGTTCGTTTGTATGCAGCAGTCTAAATAGAGGGAAGGAATAACGTGATAACACGTGAGTTTTTTTGCTCTTTTTTTGCTTTATAACCCGGTCCTACACATTTTGTATGAAAGACGATCACGTGTTTGCACGTGAGGCTTTAATTGTTGCTTACTAAGTGGAGCCGCTTACTCTGTATACAGATGTATCACGTGCTTGAACAAGATGCTCCACTAGCGGGAAGTTTTTCATTTCCCTCTCCGAGTCTCTTTATAAGGGATCGATCATTACGTGCTTACACGTGATGCTTACATTAGTGGGGAATTTTCCCTTCCCCTTTTCTTTCTGAATTTTTATAAGGGAACAAATGCCCCCACGGCGTTGTTCTTACGTGGTTTGCACGTAAGTGCAACGCTGTCGCCTTTGTAGCCGTTGGATCTGCTTAGGGAACGGGAAAGATGAACTGTTCCCCATCATGTCTTATAAATCCAGGAGTCTCGTCTCTGCAACGCCTCCATTCCCACCGGGCGTGCCAGAATCTGTTCATCGCCGAAATACGCGACCGGGACGCTATGACGTCTGGCCTGAATTTTGGCGGGCAAATGCTATTTGGTTTTATCTGTCCACCTCTCCGAAGATGCCAAGTTGATTTATGGCACCGTGTATCGGAGGTTTGGATAAATGCGGCCGTTGTAGCAGACTTCGTCAGATTCTCCCTCATTGTGAGGGGTTTTTGATTGTGGAGACGCTCTTCCCTGTAGACGCAAGCCCCTGCAGTTAATTACGCTACTGTATCGCCGTAACCACTTTCTCCTTCTCCAGAAGTTCACTTCGTATCGTGTGTGTTTGTTTTGTTTAGGTTGCCCGTGGATTGTATATGGAGACTAATTTGTGTTGTCGCCCGTAGGACGCGGATTAGTCCAAATCCGTATTTTCTTAGATCTGGATTTGGGTTGGTTTAAGAATCGTTAATTTTGATTTAGATTAAGATCAACTCAAACGTTTGTTGAGGATATGTTAGTCTAATTTTAGATTAAGATCTACTCAACAGGATTTTCTTTAGTTTATAGGGACATTGCGGTCCGCAATTTAGTTTTTAGGGACGTTGCGGTCCGTAATTTAGTTTTAAGGACATTGCGGTCCAAAGGGTTTAGTTTTAAGGACACTGCGGTCCATTGGGTTTACGGACATCATAGTCCATGAAATTTAGTTTTTAGGGACGTTGCGGTCCACAATTTAGTTTTAAGGACGTTGCGATACAAAAGGGTTTAGTTTTAAGGACGTTGCGGTACAAAATGGTTTAGTTTTAAGAACATCATAGTTCGTGGAATTTAGTTTTTAGGGACGTTGCGGTCCGCAATTTAGTTTTAAGGACGTTGCGGTCCATGGAGTTTAGTTTTAAGGATATTGCGGTCCACAATTTAGTTTTAAGGATGTTGCGGTCCGCAATTTAGTTTTAAAGACATTGCGGTCCAAAGGGTTTAGTTTTAAGGGACGTTGCGGTCCGCAATTTAATTTTAAGGACGTCATAGTCTATGGAATTTAGTTTTTAGGGACGTTGCGGTCCGCAATTTAGTTTTAAGGACGTTGCGGTCTACTGGGTTGTTGGTTTGGGGGGTATACCAAGAATTATTAGTTATTAGGACCCTCCACCTCTCTAAAGACGTTGAAAAATTACAACGACATGTATCAGAGGTATGGAGAGATCTACCCTTGAACCAAATGTCAGATTGAGAAGGGTGGGGATAACATTACTTTGAATGCCATCTGAGATCAATTTTGAAAGACCTGAGTATAATTGAGGCTCGGTTGAAAAAGAGTTTTGGCTTTGGGAGACTTAGCTAATTTGGGCTAAGTTGGTCTATCAAAGTGTTAAACACATAATATGTTCGGCGCTCACGTGCTCCTATGTGAGTTCTTAAAGTATTGTTTAAGTACTGAAGATCCGAAGCGCTCACGTGGGGTCACGTGAGGCGCTTGAAGTAGCGTTAAACGCTGAGAGTCTGAGGCGCTCATGTGGGGTCACGTGAGGCGCTTGAAGTAATGTTAAGCACTAAGAATTTGAGGCGCTCACGTGGGGTCATGTGAGGCGCTCGAAATTTGGCGCTATTGCCTTTGATGTATTCCCTTTCTGCTTTATGAAAGCTAAGCACTGCTTAAGGGGTCGCGTGAGCCGATCTCAGTTTGTTCTCTTTTTGTTCAAGCACTAATCTTTTCCTTACGTGCATGGAGATCTTGAGTTTTGAGACGTTCGAGCCCCCTATTGTTTTATAAGAATTAAATTCTTCTACTGGGTTAAACCCTAATTTTATTAAAGTAATTAAATTCCTATATGTTCTGGTAAGAATTAAATTCTTTGAACTTAGTTATTTCCCTTGGGTTTGAATCTACATAACAGAATCTCCCCGATGAGAATTAAATTCTCAACTTGTGGGGAAATCTGCTTCTGCAGATCTCAACCAGAGAAAGAACTAAATTCTTTTTAGAAGAGTTAAACTCTTATGGAGGTGAAAAAGTGATGAGATATTCTCTGTGTTTTGTTCATTCTCTTACCTAAAGTTTCTTTTTCTCTTTTATGAGGTTTTCTTCTCTCTGGATAATTAAATTCTCTTTTCTTTTAAGCTTACGAGGGTTTTTTTTCTCTTTCTTTTTCTCTTTTTTGTGTCTCTTGCTCCTATTTATAGAAGAAAAAAAAGAACCAATTTGTTCAGAAAATATCTTATTGAGAGATTTTGATTGATTTTATAATCAACCAAAATGATCTTTTAAATCAATCGGTGAATTTTATTCACCGTTGGATTTTTAATCTAAGGACTTCTTTTTTACAGAAGATATTTCTCACAAGATTTGGAAAATATTTCCCAATACATAATCTTCTTCTATAAATTGGTGATTTTTAATCACCATTGGATTTTTAATCCAACGGCGCTCTGCTTTACAGAGCGCAATCTTTCTTGTTTAGAAAGATCTAAGGAAATATTTTCCAAATAGGGATTTGATCTCTTTTATTTAGAATTTAATTCTATTGGTTCAGAAGGCATAGGCGCCCATCACGTGTAGCACGTAACCCTACGAAGTTAAGCCCATTAAAGAGCGTCACGTGCAATCACGTGACCTTTTCTGGCCAATCGTTTGTTTCAAGAAGGCGCCTATATACTTTGTATATAGAGGTCATGTGTCTGCACGTGAGGCTCAGTTTCGGTCTTGTTTTGTCAAGTGCAGTGCCTATCACGTGTGTGCACGTGATGCTCCATTTAGGGACTTTTCCCATTACTTTTTATATTTATTATTCATTTTTCATAAAGGAACAAGAGGTAGGCACCTGTACATATTTATTTCATTTCAGTCATGCCATTGTTTAGGCATCGCTTTCTATTCATGTATTTTCATTTTAGTTGTACTTGTAAAAGAATGTTTAATAAATAATGTTGTTGTTCATTTACATTCCTGTCTCTTGTGTACTTTACATTATATTGCTTAGATACGCTTAGCGTGTTTACTTCTGAGTAAATACGTAGCGGGCCTTGCCACGTCCCTTCCCTGTATATTCAGAAGCGGGGCGTGACAAAGCTCCTCCTGCCATCTGAGTGGCAGGGCGCTTCACTCTGGCAGATTGAGATATGCCCTTCTTCTTCACCACTGCCTCATATCGACGGAAAGCTTTCAAAGCCAGGTCGTGGGTTCGAAAATCCCCTGTTGCTAAGGCAGCTGGATTTCCTGGTCCAACCCTTGCTGAAATCATCTAGACCTGATCTCAGCAGTCGGTATCAAGTGTATCGCGAACCTGTTGCAGTCTTGTGTTAGCTGTGTAGTATGTGATATTTAGAAAATCGAATATTGAGATATATTTTATCTACTGAGCATGGTAAACTCAATATCATACTCATCTACAGATTTGGTCCACATCGAACCCTGTTGTAGATGGATGAATTGCTGCTCCATATCAAATCGGGCAGTCTTTGGAAAGTACTTCGTGTCGAACATGTCGCGAAAGGTTTTCCATTCGATCGGCTGGTCAAGACGGCTTTCTTCCGCCTTCCACCAAATTCGGTCGTTGTCGGTGAGTTGCAGCTTCGCAACTCGTACCCAAGCGATCTCTGGCACTTATGCTGCTGCCAGATCGTCCTCGATGCTCTAAGCCCATTCTTCAGCTTCCAGAGGGCTATCTTTTCCCGAAAATTGCTTTGGATGCAATGCCCGGAATTGCTTTACTCCGGGCGCTTCCGCTTCTGGATGGTTCAGTAAGATAGCAGTCTGCTGCTGCTGTCCTTCCAGGAGGCTTCGGATTGCCTCAAGCAGTCCCGTCTGCTCATTGATCGGAGCAGCAACGGTAAACGGTAGAGGTGGTGGTGTGTTGTTGAAGTTGATGCTGGTATTGTTTGGAGAATCCATAACCTTGAAATAAAAATAGGGTTAGGGTATATTCAAAGAATATGAAATTGTAAGATTCAAGCAATATGAAATGTAAAGAATGTTTTTAGTTGCTGATTTTTTTGTTATATTGCTTAGGACTTCATGCAAAATTGACCTACATGTCCATACAGAACTGACCTGTATGGGCCACCAACAAAACCCGTCACGCCCCACTTCCCGGTGTACGGGGAGGTAACGCGGCGAGGTCTGCTACGTATTTACTCAAAAGTAAACACGCTAAGCGTATCTAAGCAATATAAAATAAGATGTACACAAGAGACATGAATATAAATGAACATCAACTTTTATTTATTCAACATTTCTTTACAATACACTGGAAATATAAATACAAGTCTAGAATGCAATGCCTAAACAATGGCATGAACTGAATGAAAGGTAAGTACAAGTAAAGTCAATGCTCAGGGTCTTCTGTGAACTGCTCCAAGTGCTCCTGGCTGGTCTCGAACTCCTCAGAGTCAGGTCCTCCTGACAACATTCCAAAGAAGAAGAGAAATAGGAATGTCATCAGTGAGCAATCGTTCGGTAAGTCCCAAAGAAAGAAGGATAAGAATAGACAGAGAATAGAACAGGTGAAGTAGATAATATTATATTTGTTATACTAACGTAATTGTTGTAACTTGGTACAGAATATGCTAGTGTATGCGAGAGGAGTCAAACTTATACCGTGGACTTTGGTAACCCGTAGTACAAGGCTCCGCCGATAATACCACGGAACAACGGTATGGATGTAATTACGTCTTTTAGTGACCATCTCGTGCTACCTTTAACATGTTCTGTACTAGTCTACCCCTTTATAAACCCCGTAATGTTTTTTGTATTGATTGTATTGATTGTATTGTACTGTCTTGTAGTAAATGGAAGGCTTGCCGAAAACATGATATCAGTAAACAGAATGGATATAAATGGATAGTCATGTAATCAGAGTATATCCATAGTTCGGTTCAGTCATGTTCATGCTGATATGGATTGTATTCTGGTATTCGTGAATTCATATTGTATTGTAGTTATACTTGAATTGAATTCAAGCCAGATTGATTTCAGATTTGACCATGACTCGAACTGAGTCAGACTTTTAAACAGAATTGAAGTCCTAATTGTTTTGGAGTTATCGGTAACTACTGCACATGGACGGCAGGATTTATGTCTTTTTCCAAGACAATTACCATGTTGATAACACCATTTTTAGGTTGTCTACCTTAGATAGGCAATCACCCATATTCTACGGCTCCCTGAGACTCAAGAGAACTAGTCCCGCTTAAACCTATGTTTACTGGGTCCTTATTGTAATTTAATATAACTTGAGGGGGTTTTATGAAAAATAGTTTTGTTATATTTTCAAAATATACCACAAGTATTTAATTATCATTTTTAAGGTTTTCATAATTGTAATTTTTATAAAGTGAAATATTCTAGTGAATATAACCTAGTTTTCATTGTATATGATATTTTAGAGAAATCTTCGAATGGTATTAAATTGTAAAGGTAGTTTCATGAAATTTGTGATTCCTTTGATTTAGAAAATATGGAATATATATATATATAATATTTAAAGTAGATATTTTGATAATATTTATATATATTTAATATTTATAAAAAATAGAATTTATTTATTAAATAGAAATCACATTTTTCTTAAAAATTGCATTAAAAATTCCATCGAGATCTATTGCTCCTTGCGAAGGTCTGCATCTCTCTGTACTAGGCCCGAGGATGTGTGATAATCCGCACCATCCAGATCGAGGTTCCCCAAAATGGGTTGTAGATGCGTAATTGCACGGAATTAAATAACACCCCTTTTAAAGAAAACGGTTTTTGAAAGTTCAAGGTACTTAAATGTAAATTCGTATTTTCCCATAAACTAATGTTCCAAGAGTTATCGTGCTATATCAAAAATGTGTATTGTGATGAGATAGGTCATTACCCCATGAGTTTTCTAAAGGTGATACAAGAGGATATGTTGAATTGTGTTGAAAGTAAAATATATGGTATTTAACCGTAAAAATGCGATAAAAGTTGCATAATAGATTCTTTTGAGATGAAACTTGTTCTAATGTGTTTTTTAATGATTACTAAACAATCTATTAAAAATTTATAGGTTTTTATTAAGAAAATTAGATTTTTAAAGAAAAGAGAATCGGAAGCCGGAATAACTCCGCTTCCGACGAGTTTTGAAAAAGAGAAGATTTAGGATAGAAAAAGAGGAGGGGAGAGGAGACTTACAGACTGTAAAACAAGAGGAGAGAGGGGAAGCTATTGGAACCGTCAGGGCATCGTCGTCGGATTCTTCCCGAAATATCGCCGGAACCTTGCCCTTTGCTAACTCCATTTGCACAACTTAGGACTTATAAATTTATGCCCCGCTTCCCGAAGTACAGTAAGGAGACACGACGGGTCACACGACGTATTTACTCAGAAATAAACACACTAAGTGTATCTAAGCAATATAAAGTAAAATGTACACAAGTGACAGGAATATAAATGAACAGCAACTTTTATTTATTCAATATTTCTTTACAATACAACTGGAAATATAAATACAAGTCTGGAATGTAATGCCTAAACAATAGCATGAACTGAAAATAAAATGAGTACAAGTAAAGTCAATGCTCAGGGTCTTCTGTGAACTGCTCCAAGTGCTCCTGGCTGGTATCGAACTCCTCAGAGTCGAGTCCTCCTGACAACATTCCTAAGAAAAAGAGAAATATGAATGTCCTCAGAGAACAATCACTCGGTAAGTCCCAAAGGAAGAAGGAGAGAATAAACAGAGAATAGAACAGGTGAAGTAGATATGTTATATTTGTTATACTAACATAATTGTTGTAGCTTGGTACAGAATATGCAAGTGTATACGAGAGGAGTTCAACTTACACCGTGGACTTTGGTAACCCGTAGTACAAGGCTCCGTCGATTATACCACGGAACAATGACATGGATGTAATTACGTCTTTTAGTGACCACCTCGTACCACCTTTAACATGTTGTAAGTCCACGTTGCCAACCCCGGTTCTTACGGGGAGGCGGAAACGGTATAAAAAACAAATTTTTAGCGCATGGGGCAACATGGACTAACAAAGGATCTTTTCTAAACTAAACTAGCAAGAAAGCTAAAGAGAGTTAGCTACTCGGAAAAGAGGTTATACCTAACTTGAACTCCTTCTTCTTGAAACCTTTGTAGGGGTTTGATGGTGCTTTCCTCGTCGCCTTCTTCCGTTAAAGATGGATCCACCTGAGGGTTCAACCTTCGGGCTCTTTCTCGAACTTTGAGTGAACTAGGATCTTTGGCTTGCTAAACCTCTAACCCTAGAGTGAGTAGAGAGTGGCTTTGGGGTGTTTTTATCTCAAGGAGATGGATTCTCAACACATGAGAAGGGAGCTCCTTGAACTAGAGGAGGAGGAAGAAGAAGAGAGGAGAGAGAAGAGTTATGATAGAATGAGCAATTCTTTTCATTTTACAACCATAACTAAAATGAAAAGAATTATCAAATTAACAATAATAATAAAAATGAAATAGTTGATGGATGGTTTGGAATGACCATTATCATTACATTCATTAAATGGTTTTGCTAGAATTAAAGAGCATCTTTGATATGTAATGATGATGGTCAAACTTTCAACCATGGTCAACTAGTCAACCTTGGTCAACAAGTCAACAAACCCAACCATGACACAATTTCATTTAATTAATATTATTAATTGATATATCATAAATTCATTAGGGTTTGGAAAAAGACGACTGTCAACTGTGCATACGCACCCGTTCCGAAACCCTAATGAAAATCCTCTTCCTCCGCCTCAATCAACTGTGCATACACACCCGCATTCTTGTTCCGAGGAACATGAATACTATGAGATAAAATCAACCCCAAAACATATACCAGTATCTGGCTAAAACCAGAGCCTGCTAGTAATATTTGTCCGGACTCCAAACGCGCACAAGTGCGCGGATGAGAACGAACCCTGTCGCAAAACCATGCGACCTCTACTCTGTTTTGCCCAGAGGCGAATAGCCCTCTGTGTGGGACTCTAAAGACTCGACACTACGCTGGCAGTGGGTTTAACCACAGACCGCAAGCGGCACTAGCTGTGCGTAACGGTCCCCAGGTAGATGCCGATGAGAAGACTGACGAGGTGAACCCCATCTGAACTCCTACTGAGTCTGAATGTGACAGTCTCCGTACATTCCGGTCTGTTCGTCTGATACATCACATGTCAGGCCTAGGGACGGCAAACGTCAGTCCCCTAATAGCGGTACAAGTCGTGTCGGAGTGAAGCCCAAAACAACCTGAGATAACACTGGAAACCTACCAGTATATCTCGCTTGCCCTGGCCAGGGACTACTCGTGTAATGGCTCTCCTAGACACAGCGCGATGTCAACCCCCAATACCGGGAGAGACGAATCCTGTCTAACCGTCACTGCCTCCAAGTGCTTCGGGACTGCACCCAACTACCACCTGTTTGCACGACTCCTTTGAGCCGTGGTAGGGTAGTAATCAAAATACAGTGGGAACACACTCGAGGCGAAGTGCCAGTGTCAAGTCAGCGGACTAAGCTGTACTCATGTCACCTGGGAACTGATAACTGACGATAGGTATAATACCAACTTGTCAGTTCCCGACGAGTCCTATCCAGTGTACTCGTAACCTAACGAGCACCCGCATACTATCTCAAGTACGACGTACTGACGGCTGTGGGACAGACCGTCTCCCACACTGGGATGAGAAGCGCATGCGCCAGTCTACTCCGGAGTATCGATGCCCTGTCTTGATAGTCCTGCGACTAGGGACCTGTATAAGGATGTGCTTATAGATTACCCAGCCCCCACTAGTGTGACTGCCATCACAACGCTGGTAATCAAGCAAAGATCCTAAGGGCTCCACTAATGCGTATAGGTGATATGATAAAATAAACACATGTACACATTGAAGTAGAAACAAACCAAGTAGCATACTACTATTTTGAGCAAGATTGTATATACAAGGTGAATATCCCAAGCTTCCATTAAGTAATATACAAACCAGTATGATACAGTAATGGCCTCCAGGGCATATACACTAACAATCTCCCACTTGCACTAAGGCCATGTACTGGCGTATCGAAGACCTATCATCTCGATCAGCCGCTCGAACTAAGTCTGGGGCAGGGCCTTGGTGAATGGATCTGCAGTGTTTTCTTCTGAAGCAACCCTCCGAACCTCGATCTCCTTGCGATCCACGATCTCTCTGATCAGGTGATACCGCCTCAAGATGTGTCTGGATCTCTGATGGGACCTGGGTTCCTTCGCTAAAGCTATAGCCCCGTTGTTGTCGCAATACAGAGGTATTGGATCAACAATGGACGGAACCATCTGAAGTTCTTTCAAGAACTTCCTCATCCAGACAGCTTCTTTTGCGGCATCAGATGCAGCGATGTATTCCGCTTCCATCGTCGAGTCTGCAACGGTTTCCTGTTTGGAACTCTTCCAACACACCGCCCCTCCATTGAGGGTAAAGACAAAACCCGACATGGACTTAGAATCATCCTTGTCACTCTAGAAGCTGGAGTCAGCAAAGGCCTCGATCTGGAGGTCTTTTCCGCCATACACCAAGAACATCTCCTTAGTCCTTCTCAGGTACTTGAGAATGTTCTTTACCGCTATCCATTGTTTCTCCCCAGGGTTTGACTGATACCGGCTTACCACACTCAGTGCATAAGCTACATCCGGTCTGGTACACAACATCGCATACATTATAGAGCCTACCGCAGAAGCGTAGGGTATAATAGACATGCGATCCCTCTCCAAATCAGCCTTGGGAGACATCTCTTTAGAGAGGGTGATCCCGTGACAAGCCGGTAGGTTACCGCACTTGGAATCTTCCATACTGAATCTTTTCAGTATGGTGTCGATGTACCTGGACTGTGAAAGTCCTAATATTCTCTTGGATCTATCACGATGGATCCGGATCCCCAGCATGTATGAGGCATCACCCAGGTCTTTCATGGAGAACCTGTGTGACAAGAACCCCTTGACAGATTGTAGCATAGGAATGTCATTTCCTATTAAGAGAATGTCATCCACGTATAAAACGAGGAATACTACAGTTCTCGCTACAAATCTACTATAGATGCATGGTTCATCTGGATTTTTGATAAAGCCAAATTCCTTGACCGTCTCATCAAAACAGATGTTCCAGCTCCGCGATGCCTGCTTTAGTCCATAGATGGACTTAAGCAACTTGCACATCTTTCCGCTGCTCCCACTCTGAATGAAACCCTCTGGCTGGTCCATATAGACACACTCCTCCAAATTTCCATTTAGAAAAGCGGTTTTTACGTCCATCTGCCAAATCTCATAATCGTGGAAGGCAGCAATGGCAAGAAGGATCCGAATGGATTTCAGCATAGCCACTGGAGAAAAGGTTTCGTCATAGTCCAAACCAGATCTTTGACGAAAACCCTTTGCAACAAGTCTAGCTTTATAGGTCTTAACTTGTCCATCTACACCAATCTTCCTTTTGAAGATCCACTTGCATCCTACGGGTTTTACCCCGTCTGGAGCAATGTCCAACGTCCATACTTTGTTGGTGTACATGGACTCCATTTCGGTCCGCATTGCATCCAGCCATTTTACCGAGTCAATGCTTTGAACGGCCTGCTGGAAGCTAGTAGGCTCATCATAATCTATGATGCAATCCTCTCTATCCCCGTCTATGAGAAAACCGTAGTATCTCTCGGGCGGATGAGACTGCCTACTACTTCTGCGGAGCGGCGTAGGAATGTCCTATTCTTTTGAACCCTCTGGTTCCTCTAAGCTTTTAGTAATAGCTCGTGGTTCTGGAATTTCTTCCAGTTCTACTGTGCTCCCACTTATCTGGTTTTCCAAAAACTCAGTTTCCATGAAGTAGGCATGACGAGAAACAAAAACCTTTTGTTCCTCTTCGCAGTAGAAGAAATATCCCTTGGAGTTCTTTGGATATCCCACGAACTTGCACTGTACTGAGCGTGCCTCGAGCTTATCCGCATGCTTCTTTTTGACAAAAGCCGGACTTCCCCATGTCTTAATGTGACTGAGATGGGGCCTCTTCCCACACCACATTTCATATGGTGTGGTAGACACAGTCTTAGTGGGAACTCGGTTCAAAAGGTATGCAGCTGATTCTAGTGCATACCCCCAGAATGATCGCGGTAACTCAGCGTTACTCATCATGGACCGTACCATATCCAATAGGGTCCGGTTCCGTCTCTCCGATACACCGTTATGTTGCGGAGTGTATGGAGGAGTAAGCTAAGAGAGAATTCCATTCTCTTTTAAGTAATTCAGGAACTCGGCACTTAAGTATTCTCCACCTCGATCCGATCTTAGAATCTTGATACTTTTGCCGGTTTGTTTTTCTACTTCATTCTTATATTCCTTGAACTTTTCAAAGGCTGCGGACTTATGTTTCATCAAGAAGACATAACCGTACCTTGAGAAGTCATCCGTAAAAGTAATGAAGTAAGAATAACCGCTTCGCGCATGTGTAGACATTGGACCGCACACGTCGCTGTGTACGAGTCCCAAGAGCTCGCTCGCTCTTACTCCGTCTCCAGTGAACGGAGTCTTTGTCATCTTTCCTTTGAGACAGGATTGACAAGTGGCATACGATTGATATTCGAACGGATCCAAATATCCTTCAGTATGTAACTTAGTCAACCTTCTCTCATTGATGTGACCTAGTCTACAATGCCATAAGAAAGCCTGATTTATATCTGGAGACTTTCTTTTGTGTGTATTCTGGACATTGAAAATCTGTGGTTGGTTTAATACGTATATACCATTGCTCAGTGTACCTGACCCAATCAGAACTTGATTAAGGTGAATGTTTACAACATTACTTACAAACGCAAATTCATAACCTTCTTTTGAAACCAAAGATACAGAAATGATATTACAAGTTGCGTTGGGTACAAAAAAGCAATTACGCAAAACCAAAACATGTCCATCTGACATTCCCAGGTGATAGTCCCCCACGGCTTTAGCATCCATGCTAGCTCCGTTCGCAACTCTGAGGGTCATGTCACCTGCCTTCAAAACCCTACGGTTTCTCAACGCCTGCAAAGAATTACAGATATGAGATCCTGATCCGGTATCCAATACCCAGGAAGTAGAGTTTATCGAAAGACAGTTTTCAATAACATACACACCTGAAGCTGCAGCCGCAACCTGCTTCAGTTCCTGTGTCCTGGCCTTCCAAGCCCTGCAATCTTTCTTCCAGTGTCCACTCTTATGACAATAGAAGCATTCTTCTTTACCCACAAGCTTCCCCGCTATCTTTGTTGCCTTTTCTTTTCCCTTCGTATCCACCTTACTAACACCGCCCCTTGGTTTGGCGGGGGCTTTCTTCTTCTTTCCCTTGGCTTTCGCCTTGGACCTAGAAGAAGAAGATCCTCCTACAAACAAAGTGGGTGTTTCCCTACCTTTCTGTAGGGTGCCCTCTGCGCTCCTCAGCATGTTGAGGAGTTCTGAAAGTTCAACTTCTTTTTCTTGTAAGTTGAAGTTCAGTATAAACTGGGCGTAAGTGGAAGGAAGGGACTGGAGAACCAAGTCCGTATAGAGCTCACTCTCCAACGTGGTCCCAAGTTCTGCGAGCTCCTCAATGTAGCCAATCATCTTAAGCACGTGGTCCGCTACCGATGATCCGACGGCCAATCTTGCCGAAAACAACTTCTTCGACACTTCGTATCTTGTGATACGAGACTGCTCTCCATACAGTTCTTTTGTATGGAGAAATATGGATTCCATGTCCATATTCTCGTGCCTCCTCTGATGTTCGTTATCCATAGAGGCAAGCATGAGGCACTTGGCCTTCGCGCAATCAATCTCCCAAGTCTTACGGATTTCCTTATCCGCGACGCTGGAGGTGGGACCTGGGACGGGGGGAGCTTTGGTGGTAAGAAGATACCCTAGCTTGTCGTAAGTGATTACCATTTTGACATTCCTGAGCCAATCTTTGTAGTTTGGCCCTGTCAGTATGTTTTTATCTAGAAGTAACTTAAGTCCAGTCATGTTGATTGGTCGCTGCAATTAGGAGAGAGAGAAGAAACACTCAGCACGATGCTCTTGCAAGTTTAGAATGGTTTTTAATTTGTCTAAACAGGATGGCTCCCACTGTCTCTCGAATCCCTCCTCAAACCATAAAGGAAGAATTAGTCGGGATCAATCCCACCGCACAATACTTGCTTAACCGTTCAGCCAGGCCAGTGTCGGTAATTCGAGGGAGGTTTTCCAACGCTTTCGCGAAGTTCCTTAATTTAAGAACCTCTTTTCCCTGGGGGCGTAGCCCCGCTAACACCTTTCTGGACACCTACTAGGTTTATAGCATTGATCGTTTAGTGAGAAATTTCCCGAGGAGTAGCATATACTCACAGCAGGATCGGGATCCAAATATCATCGCGTGATGAAACTGAAGGAATCCTACCAGAATCACCACACTCCAAATGGTATGCAAATCTAGCAAGTTTCAGTACTTATGAAACTCCCGATGTGATTTTTGCCCCATGCTCTTATGACCTTGACTTTGGCCAACAAATCATAAGTCACATGTCAAGTTCTACCCGTCATTCTCCAGGTTAATTTGAATCCACCCGTACCCACCCTTGACTTTGGCCAACAAGGCGGTACGACTGTTCCAAATCAACGCATCTATCTATGCTGCACATGAATACCCAATAGCTACCAATCACTATGCCTTGACTTTGGCCAACAAACACAGTTTGAATACTATTGACTATTCATGTGAAACGACGGAGGGCTACGAATGGTTTTGGCTAAACCGTGAACGTAGTGAACTTGATATGATCGATGGAACGGGATAGCTTTTAAAAAAAGAGTGGCTCAAGCTCCGCATTTAAAAGTTAGTTTTGAAAAGAACCGAGTGGTTTTTCGAAAGTGTTCCAACGACTTTTGCTTGGTTTATTATCTTGCATTAGTTCTTTTAATGCGTGATATTCTTGCATTAGTTCTTTTAATGCGTCCCATCATTTAATCCTACCATTGCAGAAAACAACCAAAATATGATGTACGCTTATGCCATTCGCATTCGCCACGGGGCCCCGTCATCACCCGTTAGGTTACTTAACTAACGACAGAGCGGGGGCTGGGCTAGCGCGGCTGTAAAACATAAGCAACGCCTAAATAGTTATAAATATATAGCAATGATAGACATTACAGATCACAGATGAATACATTGGATATACTAGGAATCCGCAATCCATTCGAGCCTGCAACGAAAAGCGGATTACACGGTCGCGGTGAATAGCCAATACCCCACCCAAGACCCCTACGGGTGCGGCAAACTACCCGCCAAGTACCCCGAAGTGGAGCAACCTCCCTCAACGCCGTGAGTAGGCCACTCGGCACTTCGAGATACCCGGTAGTTTGTGCACCCCCTCCATGGGTCTATCCTAGGAGCAAAAACAGAAAAAAGAATTATACAATGACGGCTACAACCCCGACCCGGTTGTGCGGCCATACAAATAATAATATTACATCAATTTACATTTTACAATGAATGAAAGAAAAAGAAACACTCATCTCACATCCACCCCGGCTATTCACCCGCGACAGTCCAACGCATTCATATACACAAACCATCATCAAACACAGATCACAGATATGTATAACCCCGACTAATCGACATATAGCGATTAGCCGACGTTCAATACATATAAACATCACAGATATAACCATTATAGCCAAAGTGTAGTGAAGTTCGATAAAAATACGGATTTATAGGCCCCAAAAACAAATTTCTTTTCTGGAAAATCTGGGCACAAATAAACCATCTGAAAAATCCCAAAACCCTACCAGAAGAACACTGCACAAAACCCGATCACGAGAGGAGCCAAAACGGCGGCGGTTCCGCGGCAAATGCATACCTATCGCCGCGGAACCGCGGCGGTTTGAGGGAATCAGGTGATCGTTTTTGGTGGGTGTTTTCACAAAACCCTGAGCCGATTTTAGGAGTAAAACTTTTTATTTTTAGAGCACAAAAAATTTCAACAGAAAGTTAGGGTTTTGATTTTCCGGTTTTTGCGATTTTTCCGATCGAACTTCCATACACTTTACTGCTAAGCTAGTTTAAGTTTAGTTAGGCTCTAATACCACTGTAAGTCCACGTTGCCAACCCCGGTTCTTGCGGGGAGGCGGAAACGGTATAAAAAACAAATTTTTAGCGCATGGGGCAACATGGACTAACAAAGTCGGGATCTTTTCTAAACTAAACTAGCAAGAAAGCTAAAGAGAGTTAGCTACTCGGAAAAGAGATTATACCTAACTTGAACTCCTTCTTCTTGAAACCTTTGTCGGGGTTTGATGGTGCTTTCCTCATCGCCTTCTTCCGTCAAAGATGGATCCACCTGAGGGTTCAACCTTCGTGCTCTTTCTCGAACTTTGAGTGAACTAGGATCTTTGGCTTGCTAAACCTCTAACCCTAGAGTGAGTAGAGAGTGGCTTTGGGGTGTTTTTATCTCAAGGAGATGGATTCTCAACACATGAGAAAGGAGCTCCTTGAACTAGAGGAGGAGGAAGAAGAAGAGAGGAGAGAGAAGAGTTATGATAGAATGAGCAATTCTTTTCATTTTACAACCATAACTAAAATGAAAAGAATTATCAAATTAACAATAATAATAAAAATGAAATAGTTGATGGATGGTTTGGAATGACCATTATCATTACATTCATTAAATGGTTTTGCTAGAATCAAAGAGCATCTTTGATATGTAATGATGATGGTCAAACTTTCAACCATGGTCAACTAGTCAACCTTGGTCAACAAGTCAACAAACCCAACCATGACATAATTTCATTTAATTAATATTATTAATTGATATATCATAAATTCATTAGGGTTTGGAAAAAGACGACTGTCAACTGTGCACACGCACCCGTTCCGAAACCCTAATGAAAATCCTCTTCCTCCGCCTCAATCAACTGTGCATACACACCCGCATTCTTGTTCCGAGGAACATGAATACTATGAGATAAAATCAACCCCAAAACATATACCAGTATCTGGCTCAAACCAGATCTTGCTAGTAATATCTGTCCGGACTCCAAAAGCGCACAAGTGCGCGGATGAGAACGAACCCTGTCGCAAAACCATGCGACCTCTACTCTGTTTTGCCCAGAGGCGAATAGCCCTCTGTGTAGGACTCTAAAGACTCGACACTACGCTGGCAGTGGGTTTAACCACAGACCGCAAGCGGCACTAGCTGTGCGTAACGGTCCCCAGGTAGATGCCGATGAGAAGACTGACGAGGTGAACCCCATCTGAACTCCTACTGAGTCTGAATGTGACAGTCTCCGTACAGTCCGGTCTGTTCGTCTGATACATCGCATGTCGGGCCTAGGGGGTGGTAAACGTCAGTCCCCTAATAGCGGTACAAGTCATGTCGGAGTGAAGCCCAAAACACCCTGAGATAACACTGGAAACCTACCAGTATATCTCGCTTGCCCTGGCCAGAGACTACTCGTGTAATGGCTCTCCTAGACACAGCGCGATGTCAACCCCCAATACCGGGAGAGACGAATCCTGTCTAACCGTCACTGCCTCCAAGTGCTTCGGGACTGCACCCAACTACCACCTGTTTGCACGACTCCTTTGAGCCGTGGTAGGGTAGTAATCAAAATACAGTGGGAACACACTCGAGGCGAAGTGTCAGTGTCAAGTCAGCGGACTAAGCTGTACTCATGTCACCTGGGAACTGATAACTGACGATAGGTATAATACCAACTTGTCAGTTCCCGACGAGTCCTGTCCAGTATGCTCGTAACCTAATGAGCACCCGTATACTATCTCAAGTATGACGTACTGACGGCTGTGGGACAGACCGTCTCCCACACTGGGATGAGAAGCGCATGCGCCAGTCTACTCCGGAGTATCGATGCCCTGTCTCGATAGTCCTGCGACTAGGGACCTGTATAAGGATGTGCTTATAGATTACCCAGCCCCCACTAGTGTGACTGCCATCACAACGCTGGTAATCAAGCAAAGATCCTAAGGGCTCCACTAATGCGTATAGGTGATATGATAAAATAAACACATGTACACATTGAAGTAGAAACAAACCAAGTAGCATACTACTATTTTGAGCAAGATTGTATATACAAGGTGAATATCCCAAGCTTCCATTAAGTAATATACAAACCAGTATGATACAGTAATGGCCTCTAGAGCGTATACACTAACATATGTTCCGTACCAGTCTACCCCTTTATAAACCCCGTAATGTTTATGGTATTGATTGTATTGATTGTATTGTATTGTCTTGTAGTAAATGGAAGACTAGCCGAAACCATGATATCAGTTAACGGAATGGATATAAATGGATAGTCATGTAATCAGAGTATATACATGGTTCGGTTCGGTCATGTTCATGTTGTTATAGATTGTATTCTGGTATTCATGGATTCATGTTGTATTGTAGTTATACTTGAATTGAATTCAAGATAGATTGATTTCAGATTTGACCATGACTCGAACTGAGTCAGACTTTTAAACAGAATTGAAGTCTTGATTATTTTGGAGTTATCGATAACTGCTGCACATGACGGTAGGATTTGTGTCTTTTTCAAGACAATTACTGTGTTTATAACACCGTTTTTAGGTTGTCTACCTTAGATAGGCAAGCACCCATATTCTCCGGCTCCCTGAGGCTCAAGAGAACCGGTCCCGCTTAAACCTATGTTTACTAGGGTCCTTATTGTAATTTAATATAACATGAGGGGGTTTTATGAAAAATAGTTTTGATATATTTTGAAAATATATCTCAAGTATTTAATTATCGTTTTAAGGTTTTCATAATTGTAATTTTTATAAAGTGAAATATTCTAGTGAATATAACATAGTTTTCATTGTATATGGTATTTTAGTGAAATCTTGGAATGGTATTGAATTGTAAAGGTAGTTTCATGAAATTTGTGATTTCTTTGATTTAGAAAATATGGAATATATATATAATATATTTAAAGTAGATATTTTGATAATGTTTATATATATCTAATATTTATAAAAAAAAATAGAATTTATTTATTAAATTGAAATCACATTTTTCTTAAAAACCGCATTAAAATTTTTATCGAGATCGAATGCTCCTTGCGGAGGTCTGCATCTCGCTCTACTAGGCCCGAGAATGTGCAATAATCCGCACCATCCCGATCGGGGTTCCCCAAAATGGGTTGCAGAGGCGCAATTGCACGAAATTAAATAACACCCTTTTTAAAGAAAACGGTTTTTGAATGTTCAAGGTACTTAAATGTAAATTCGTATTTTCCCATAAAGTAATGTCCCAAGAGTTATCATGCTATGTCAAAAATGTGTGTTGTGATGAGGTAGGTCATTACCTCATGAGTTTTCTAAAGGTGATATAACAGAATATGTTGAATTGTGTTGAAAGTAAAGTATATGGTATTTAACTATAAAAATGCGATAAAAATTGCATAATAGATTCTTTTGAGATGAAACTTGTTATAATATGTTTGTTAATGATTACTAAACAATCTATTAAAAAATTGTAGGTTTGTTATTAAGAAAAATAATTAGATTTTTAAAGGAAAGAGAATCGGAAGCTGGAATAACTCCGCTTCCGACAAGTTTTGAAAAGGAGAAATTTTAGAATAGCAAAAGAGGAGGGAAGAGGGGACTTATAGATTGTAAAACAAGAAGAGAGAGAGGGGAAGCTATTGGAACCATCGGGGCGTCGTTTCGTCGCCGGATTCTTCCCGAAACTTCGCCGGAACCTTTCCCTTTGCTGACTCCACTTGCAGAACTTAGAACTTGGAAATTTTAGAGAGTTTTTATAATGAAATTATGAATGAGGAGGGGTGAAATGTGGTGTGGTATTTATAGGGAAAATTAGAGTTTAGGGTGATGAATTTGAGAATTAAAAATGCATTTAAAATTTGGTTTAATGTCACTTTTTAATTCTCTGTTTATTTTTAATAAGAACAAATAGTACAGGGGTTAAGGGGGAGGCCAAGGGATTAGGGAAACAAAAGAAAATGGGGAATTACCTACGGGGGCCCGGTGGCGGCCTCTAAGTGAATCTCGTCGGTCTAAATCCGGTGAGATGGACTCGGATCTCCGCCACGTGTCCTAGTCGCTTCAACTAGCCTAATGCACATGTTTGATTTCTGTATGGCTTTTCATTTTATGTGTAATGCACGTGTAAACCTTTAGGCTTCTAAAAAATTAAAAGAAAATCAATTAAAAATATATGTGGCGGGAAGATTTGAACACAGGGGTTATGTCACAGAAGTGCAAGGTTTTACCAATGAACTACAAGTGCTTTCTTGTTGTTCAAAAGCAAATCAAATTTATAACTTGTGCTTAGGCTTAGGTGTTCCTTTCTGTATTTGAAAAAATTATGTACAGAAAGTTTAGGGTTGTTACAACTGTGCGCGTAAATTACGTCCTTTGGAGATTTTAGTTGAGGCTATAAATAGCGAAGGCATTGTGACGCTTTAGAAAATCGTTTAGGATAATTAATGATAATGCGTATTTTCCGTAAAAACCGGGATATAATTATTTTCCACATAAACACAATTATGCACATTTTAATTATGTAATTGCTTGCTTGAGTTTTTAACTAGTTACTTATTTAATTGCTAGTTTACTTAATTATTTTCCTTAATTATTTATTAATAACTATTATTTTAATCATACACTTATACCTTAATTAGTGTTAATTACAAATTATTTTGGGTTAATTACAAGTTGCATTGCACCATGATAACTTAACTTTTTCTTTGTAACATGTTCTCTTTTCTTAAGGCTCTAGAGTTTTCCTTTGAAAAGAAAATGGAAAAAAAGAAAAATGAAAAATGAAAAATGAAATAAAAATAAACTTTGAGGTATGGTGCATATTAATGAGGTATGGAGGGGGTTTTGACTTAGGCTCACACACACACACCCCTCACTCCCTCTTCCTTTCCTCATGCTCTGGCCGAGCATTCTGCAGCCCCCTCCTACAATTCCTCTCCTGCATCTCATTTCAACCCCATTTTCTCATTAAAAATCAACAATAAAGTCAACACTAATTTCTAGTTTAATCCATTACAAAAATTCCTTGTTCAATCTAAGCATGATTCTTTGGATCCAGTCTACATTTTGGCTGCAAGTTTGGATCTTTTCCTAAACCATTGTGAGGTATAAATCTTAATCTAATTATTATTTGTTAATTATTGCTTTAAATCTAATTTTAATTAGGTGTTAATATAGTTTAATTTCATGTTATGAATATTAAAGAGAAGGTTTTGGGTTTAAATTAAGGTTTTTATCACTTAGTATGTTAGCTAAGTGTAGTTTAGCATCTAGTAGTTTTTCAAACATAATTTAGTTGTTAACTTGTTGATCCTAACTTTTAAATTATCTTAATTATGTGTATATGCAAATTAATTTCGAGTTTAGTGTTTAAGAAGATGAGGTTAAAATTAGTTAAATGTTGCATGGCTTGATTAGAATATCAAGTGTAATTCATGGCCACTAGATTTGCTAAAACATATAGTTTTGCACTAAAATGGTCAATTGTTGCTTACTAGGTTTTTGGAATAAATAGATTTTTAATTAAGTTTGAGGTTGGCATGAACTACAACCAAACTTCTAAGATATGTAATGCGATATGAATGCGCGATTGGTACGATTGGGTTCTAGGTTTGGGAATTTACTATGCATAGCGACCCCTAGTTGTGGTTGTGGAGATGTCGTGCGCGTTTTGTGCGCCAAGTGTACACAAGTCTAACTTGTGGACGTTAATTATTTCGTATCGTTTGTCTACGTGTCTCCGTAGAGTATCTAGCCTTATGTGTTGCATTATGTAATTATAGGATCGGTTGCGGAGACGTCGGATGCGGCGCGAAAAGGAAAGGCTCTGATTGGAGCAGATTAGCCGAAGCGTCCCGGTGAGTAGATGTACACATATATGGGGGGATCGTATGGATGGTGCAAGGCACCCGATAGTTAGGATTACTAGTAGTGCTTGTAATTATATGCGTAATCTCCTAGTCATTCATCTCATTGCATTGCATTATCTTATATACATATGATATTAAATCATAGGACACTTGCACCGTTACTATTGGTCCATACCGCACATGCACTATTTTATGCGAACACACACGCCATTGGTAATTGCTATGTCACGAACACTATAGAACTTGCTTAAAATCGGTATCTATGCATTTGCATCATATATGATATATAGACTTGTAGTTGTATATTCATCTCATCGGGTTTGGATACGTAGGTTTGCTAGTAATATACCTCGTGGCATCCTCATTCATACATAGTTTTCTAATTATACATCGTTGGCATATTACCGATATCATAGACATCCATTATTACCGACATGTTCATATATTGTGATTTTCCTGAAGATTTCAGTATTTATGAGATTGCTGGATTTTGGGGGAAAACCGCAAGAATTTATAAACCTATTATCATTTAAAAAATGCAAGTTGCGGTTTTCTCGTGATATGATGTATGCGTCGTCCACCATGAGTTTTCTTGATTTCTGTTGGTTTTCGAGACCCGATTCGAGAAGTAGGATGAACCGTCTCGGGTACATGGTGGACCTGGTATGGTACCCCGGGGCAAGAGTGTTTTTGTGGGGATGACGATGAGCCTGGCAGGGGCGGACTACCTACTGGTTATTATTGGCCCGGCGGTTATCCGGAGGATACCGACCGGAGTATGGGGATGTGACAGATTTGAGGGCCGATCTGAGAGACGGCTCTTGAGATATTGAGATATACATGTATTATGTCGATACTTGACACAGATTTCTGTCGATTTCACTGATGATATTTCAGTTTTATTATACAAGTTTTACTAAAATAAGAACACGGATTTTCTCATACCAGATATATCCAGATTTCATGGTTGAATATTCATTCATCTTGCATTCATATTAGTGCATTGTATCATAATTGCACATGTAGATTGTGATGCATTTGCGTGCATGCTTACGATAGCCTTATTAGATGTTATTGACTACTCACGAGTTGGCAATTCACCCCCGTTGTGCTACAGTATCTTGCAGGTTTGACACGTCAGCACAGTAGTGGTGGGCGTACTTCCTCATTTTGCTTCTTTTGCTTTGACTTGTGGCTTGCTCGTAGGTGGGTTGCGAGAATATTTTGTTCCCACTTCATGTATTATTATTTTATCTAGTATACTCCATCTACCTTATCTACCGTTTTCCACCAGTTGTATTTGGACTTAGATGGTGAGCTTGTGAGACTTGTATGTATTCTATTTCTAATGTCGATGCTCACTTGAGCCGACGTGGTGTTTTCTTATTTCTTGTTTTCAGACGCTTATATCATATTATGATGATATATGTTGCATGTGGTTGTGATTCCGCCATTGGCGAAGTGCTAGCTCCCGCTTGGGGATGCCTTATTCATTACTTGTGTATATTCATGTGTTGTACCCGTTTGGGGCCAGTATTTACAAAGGAAACTCTGCCGAAATTTTTGGGAAAATTGATGTTTTAAAATGTTTTAATGTGACTTTATTTTACAAAAATCACCTTTTAAAGTTAAGTTTTCCTTCATTCTATTTCTTTTAAATGGTTTAGATTTCTGGGCTTTTGCTTATTTAGATTACGTTACGCCTCTAGACGTTTCATCATTTAAGTGTCAGTCATGTTCCATACATTCGGGTCGTGACAAGCATGCCGGTTTCTCTCTAGCCTTGTGTTTCTGAAAATGGCCAGGCGTCCGTGTGTGCTCATCAGGGAGATCATTTCTCGTAACAACGTGTTTCTTTACAACCTCGACCGCTCCGCCAGACGTATGAGGCGGTGATAGACCGCATGGAGGGGCACTTTGGACGCCTTCTTCCCCGGCGATCTCCGCTCCTCCAACTGCTCATTCACGCGATCTGGAAGATGTCTCCGGGGCTGCAAAATGCCCTGTCTCCTCAGCCGAAGGACAAGGGAATCAAAAAGTTGCACTAGCTCTACCACCTCGGCCTGATCTCGAAGAGCAGGTGGGACCGATCGGTGGACCTTCTTCTGGAGTGTTTCCAGAAGAGGCTGATCGCTGATTTTGTTCTAGCAGATGGCACTCCCATGGCAGTCAAGGAAGCTAGGGCTCGGCTGGCCAAGATTTCCTCGGAGTACCATCAACAATATTTTCTTAATCCCCGGCTCTCCTTGTTGTAAATGTATATTTTTTTTGTAAGGCTGAGGAGCCTATAACACCTCTTTGATGAATAAAAGTTTTTCTTATTGAGATATTTTGCTTCCTTCTGTTCCTTTTGCATTGTTTACTTGCTTTTTCAAGACGAGCTCAGGGGTCACGGAACTGAAAGAGAAAACAAAATTTATGGAAGAAGACTCTTATAAGTCAGGAGACTTAATAAAAACTACATCGCTTCAAAAAAGAGAAAATACAATCATTTATACAATTTGAGTTTCTCGGCGTTGTAAGGCCGAAGAAACTTTCGTCCCGTGGCGTCTTGCAAGCGATATGCTCCACCGGGCACCGTTTCGGCTACGAGGAACGGGTCATCCCATTTTGGAGAGAATTTATGCAACCTTGTCTGGTCTACGAACTCGTTCCTCCGTAGGATTAGATCTCCTGCCTTAAAGGTGCGATACTTGACTCGGGCGTTGTAGTAGCGAGCAGTTTGTTATTGATAGGCGGCCGCTCTAATTTGTGCTCGGTCCCATTTCTCTAGTAGGATATCCAAGTTGGTCCGGAGCGCCGAGGTGTTAGCTTCATCATCGAAGTGTTCAACTCTGTAGCTGGGCAATCTGATCTCCGCAGGGACCATAGCCTCGGTGCTGTAGCAGAGGCTGAAGGGGGTTTCTCCCGTGGGTGTTTTCTTGACGTCGCAGTGCCTACAGGACCCGAGGCAGTTCCTCAACCCAGCCGTCTTGTCTACCTTCTAGACGGGCTCGAAGACCGCGGATGATGCCCTGGTTTGCAACCTCTGCCTGCCCATTGCATTGAGGATGGGCAACCGCGGCAAACTTCATCAATATGTGGTACTCGCTGCAAAACTCTCTGACTTCGTCATTTTCGAAGTTGGTCCCGTGGTCGGTGATGATGCATCTCGGGATCCCGAATTGGGTGATTACGTTATTATGCAGGAACTTTATAGTGGAGGCGGCTTCCGGTTTTCTGATGGGGACGGCCTCTATCCACTTTGTGAAGTAGTCTACCGCAACGAGGATGTACTTGTGTCCGCCCGTGCCAGTAGGGAGTTGGCCCACCATGTCCATCCCCCATTGTGAGAACGACCAAGGGGAACTGAGGGTTGTTAGCTCGGTAGCGGGGAGACGAGGTATGCTGCCGTGGAGTTGGCAGCTTTTGCATCTTCTGACAAACTTCTCGGCATACTGGTGTATGCTCGGCCAATAATATCCTTGGAGCAACGTCTTCTGGACTAAGGTACGGGCCCCTTGGTGCGCCCCCGACCCCTTCGTGTATCTCTCGTAGAACATAGTCAGCTTTGGAGGGGTTGACGCATCGGAGTATGGGCTGTGTGTACGATTTCTTGCAAAGGTTCCCAATTCTCCAAACGAAATCACGAGCTTTTGCTCGAAAGCGGCATGCCTCTCCTTGGTCTTCTGGAAGTGTGCCATCTTTTAGGAGTTCCACGAGGGGCTTCTTACAATCTTGGCCTTCCTTCTGAGTCATGTATACCTGGAGTGTTACCTCTCCGTCCTCCACGCTGGACCGTGGTAATACTTCGAAGAGGATATTCCTATTATGGTTGGCCGTATAGGAAGAGGCGAGCTTGCTCAATGCGTCAGCTTGGGTGTTCAGATTCCGGGGAATCTGCTTTACCTGGACTTCGTTTAATTTTTTGCGAAGTCTTTTTACCTCGGCTAGGTACTTTATCATGAGTGGTTCCCGGGCTTCGAAGCACCCGGTTACCTGGCCGACGACTAGTGCGGAGTTGCTGCGGACTCTGATGGTCTTCAGCCCCACCTTGGATGTGATTCGTGTTAGTTATATGTATGCCCTAGAGGCCATTACTATACATAGGATGTATATTGTAGTGGATGCTTGGACATATATAGGGAGGACTTTCTTGCTCGACATGATAGTATGCTATCTGGTTGCTCTTTACCTTAACGTGTACACTGATTGTCTCTCTGTTACATGTTGGTAAAGCCCTTAGGATGTGTACTTGACTACCTGGACTATAATGCGGATCATACTAGTGGGGACATGGTAGTCCATAAGTACATCCTTCAAGGTCCCTAGTCATGGGTGTATCGAGACGGGGCATCGATATACCAGAGTAGACTAGCGTATACCTTCTCGACCCATACAGATGGGCGATGGATGATCCCATATCCATTGGTGTTTGACATCAGAGATGATATACGGGTGCTCAGTGGAGACTGGGTACACTGGACGGACTCGCCGAGAACTCCCAGATGGTATTATACCTCACATCAGATGGCAGTTCTCTGGTGACACTGGTACAGGTTAGTCTGTAGACCCGAGATCATCATAGAGTCTTGTGTGATTCCCACTGTGCTTTGATTTCCATCTTACCACGTCCAAGAGGGCGTGCAAAACGGTGGTTTTTGGGTACAGTCCCGAATCACATGGAGGCAATGAGCGATAGGAGGGGATTCGTCTCTCCCGGTATAGGGAGTTGATGTTGCGCTGTGTTCGATTGGCTATAACCGGAAATCCCTGGCCAGGGTTGCTGAGATTTACTAGTAAGTGTTACCAGTAGTTTCTCGAACTGTTATAGACCTCATATCGACACGACTTATCGAGCTATTGGGGTCTGACGTTTACCACCCCTAGGCAAGATATGCGACATATCAGACGATCACACCGGACTGTACGGTAAGTGTTACTGGTTGGATTCACAGGAGTGTGAGCGGGCTTGCTCGTTGATCTTCTGATCGCTCAATACCCGGGTGGCCGTTACGTTTAGCAGACCGCTTGCGGCTTGTGGGTGTTTGATATGATCATCACCTGCTGCCGACGTATTGACGAGTCATTAGAGTCCTACACAGAGGTTTTCTGGATCAAGCGAAACGAAATAGGAGCTCATATGAGATATGTGCGGGACCGAGAATAATGCGTGTATGTGATACCGTATTCTATTCTCGCGATGAATTTATCAATTGGTTGTATGCGATATAACCTAGTTATCGAATCGAGGATTGATTCGATAAGTCGATACATTGGATATTAGTCGGTCATATGTGATATGACCGGATCGTTAAATCAAGTGTTGATTTAATGATTTAATGTATAATTATATATTTGATATATCACTTTACATTAACTAGTATTTGTTCACTTATGATGGATTTTCTCACTTGATGTGCACATTGTATATATGATATAGTTTTGTGCACTTGTTTGTATCATGTTTGATGATACATGCAAACTTGGGTGTATGTTTGCTTTAAACTATGATTAGGTTAATGGTTAGGGTTTGGATTATTTATTTATTTATTTATTCATTTTGGAAAAGATGAAATGGTGGCTTTCTTTTTTTTCTTTGCTTGAAGCTTCTTGAAGCTTCAAAGCATCTTTGAAAGTCTACCATTTTTGTTTTCATCCTAAACCTAACCATTATACCTAACCCTAGTTTAGTCTCTACACTTGTTTGGCTCACCCATGGTTGTATTATGATAGATATCACTTCATTTTTCTTTTTGGAGATTAATTCATTCCTTTTCTTCTTCTTCATCTTCTTCTTTAAGTGAAGAAAAAGAAAAGCTCTCTTGAAAAATGTCAAGTGATGATTCCAAGTGAGAAATCCAAATCCAAAGTGAACCCACTTCCTATTTCTTCATTCTCTACCACTTGCCAAGTAGTATAAGGTGTTTTCTTTACAAGTTTCATGACTTGCTGAAGTTGGAGCTTGATCTTGAGTTGCCTCGACGCAGATCATCTTCGGCATCAAAGTCGACGACCTAGCCTGATCATTTCTTTGACGAAACCATTGCTAGTGTCTGGGATCCGATGATCACAGCGAAGAGACATCATCACGGAGCTAAGGAAGTGGAGGACCGGATCTACAAAGGTTGTATTTTCCGTTCACCCTTAGTTAAGTTGTTAACTTTCATTTAGTTTCGCCTAAACTCTAGTTAACGATCTTGCATTAGGGTTTCTCGGCATATAATTTTTGAATTTGGCATGGTTGATGCCTTGTGAGACCTCATGGGTGTGCCTAGGAACCCTACAGTGGTATCAGAGCCTAGCTAGAGCCTTAGACGAAGTGTAGACGAAGTTAGAAACCCGATCGAACCCCGAAACCCTAATTCAAACCCTTCTCTATACATTTTCTGAAAATGTGGATTTTTCCAAATTAAAAATAGCCAAAAAATTCAGTAGGGTTTTCTAGGAATTACTGTGAAATTCGTGAGCCCAAATCCATTAAACCGCCGCGGAACCGCGGCCGTACCCTAGGTTGGGCGGCGGTTCCGCGGCAATACAGTGGCCTTTTTCACTTCTGTTTGCACAGTAATCCTTAACTGGAGTTGCTGTATTTTATGGGAATTTTTAATTTATACTCAAGAGTTGAGTTTTCTGGGGTGTATTGGGGACTCGACGATTCGATCGGAATCTTTAACTTTGTCTGTGTTTTTCCGGGTATTTTAGAACATGTTAAAAAGTTGACCGGATATAAATACCCACTTTTTCCCCTGCCGAGAAATTTCCAAGTGCTGGATTTTTCCGTCGTTTAAGAACGTTCTAAGTAGTGCAAGTAACGCGATGGTCCCTCTAGAAGACAACAAACCTTAACTCGATTATGTGACCGTCTCGAACTGCCCTTTGAACCTTAAGGTTTGGAGCAGTACGGCGTGCCACATGTAAGGCGTTGGCTTGACCCTTCTACGGCTGGACCGTTGGTACTGAGGTACGAAGTGAATGTTTTTAAACTTATTTCATGCGTTGATCTGTTTCGGGATAACTTGGGTGTTTGATTGTTCGATCTGAAAGTTTAACATTTTCTATTTATCTGGAATGTGATACAATAATTGGAATTCACAAGTAGTTATGAGATAACTGAATGAATGTTATAAACATAGCACTTTAGTCTCACTTGATCGGTTGCCATGGAATTTTGATGCGATCAAAAGTCCGTCGCAATCACGTAGCGTACGCGGATACTCGCCGGGTAAACTTAATAGACAGCTACACCCCATAGCCCCGACCAAGTGACTGTAGGAGAACCCCATCGCCGAAAGCATCCGTTCGGGTGTTCGCGGCAGCGGTGTTCCGCCTTAGTGCACTTCGACTACGGTATTGGGGGTGCGGCCGTCTACTGAATTTTGCGACGAGCATTCGATCAGGATGTCGGGAATCTTGTTGAATTGCCCGACTTGGTATTGAAAAGTGTTTTCGATTTTGAGACTAAAATGCGGGGTTTATAATTGTTAGGCATGTGATGTCTAAGGAATTCATTTGATTAGGCATGCAATGTCTAAAGAGGTTGCGGATTCCAACTGTTGTAGTTTTACACTTTCTTTTCTGTGACTGTAAGTGTAATATGTGATATCGCCGGTTTCGTTGCTATATGTCAACGACAATTGGAATGCGCATATTTACTTACATTGATGACATGTGATGTTATGTGTTGCTGGATTTGTTATATTGGATCGTCGTGTTTGAATAGCCGGGGGGGTTTATGTGAGATGAGTGTTTTTCATTTTCATTCATGTAAAAACTTGTATGTAATATTCTTTTATTGGGGCACTTCCAGGTTGCGGAAGATGTCACCTTTTGTATATTATTTACTTTTCTACACTAGGATAGACCCAAGGAGGAGAGCACAAGTAACCGGGTTCTGGAGTCCAGTGGGAGACCAACTCGAGGAGTCGAGTCCGGGTCTCCTAATTCTAGAATTGGTAGGGTTGCTTGCCGCTCTCGTAGGGGTCTAGGGGTATGGGTTTGGCTATTCATCACGACCGTGGAATCCGTGTTTTATACTGGCTCGTATTGAAAACACGGACGTCCTAGTATATCCAATGTTTCATATGATTCTTCTGCTGCGATATCTGTGATGTGATCATGTGATATGTTCTGTGATAGATACTGTATATAGTATATATGATATATTATATAGACGTTACTTATGTTTTACACCCACGCTAGCCCTGCCCCGCTCTGCCGTTAGTTACCTAACCTAATGATGCACGAGGGGACATCGAGGCGAATGCGGATGGCATAAGTGTACGTCGTATTTATCTGTGATGTTTAGGTAACTTAAATGATGGGACTTCATTAATGTGATTAATGGAAGAAAAGAAACCTAAAGATGTTGTGGAATCGAATTTCAAAAATAAAACAGGTAGCTACAGTTCTTGCTTTGCACAGCGGTATATATGATATATCCTGCACCTTATTCGATGAGGAAAGGGCCGACGATCCCTTCTCCGGGAGTGACCCCTTTAGCAATAACTGGCAGATACTACAACTCTCGGTTTGTTTTTTGATTGCTTCTATAGTTTCTGCTTTGCACAGTGATATATATGATATATCCCGCACCTCATTCGACGAGGAAAGGGCCGACGATCCCTTCACCGGGAGTGACCCCTTTAGCAAAACTAGAAAAGCCTAAAAAACACTCCATTTTAAAATCATTTGATTCTACAACGATATCAAGTTCATTACGCAATAGGTTTTCAGAAAAACCTGTCGTAGCCCTCCGTCATTTCAGATAAGTACTAGTTAGTATTCGTGCTACGTTTGTTGACTATGTTAAGGCGTAGTGTGCGATAGCTGATCGGTGCTTATTTGTATAAGCATATGATGCGATTGGATTAGGGTAGTCGTGCGAATTTGTTGACTATGTTAAGAGTCGTGCGGGTATGTTTAATTCAATCGGGAAATAACGGGTTGAACTTGACTAGCACTTATGATTTGTTGACTATGTTAAGGTCATATAGCTGCTAGGGGCAAAATATTATCGGGAATTTCAAGTGTTGAAATTTGCAATGAGATTGCATACTTTCTATGAGATAGTTGGATCCCGATACCCGCTGCGAGTAAGAGTTACTCCTGGGAGAGTTTTACACATTACAATTAGCCGATCAAGTAGGTGTCTAGAAAGGTGTTAACGAGGTTACGCCTCTGGGAAAACGAGGTTTACATTAATTAGGTTCGTGCGAAAGCACGGGGGACCTCCCTCAAAGTACCGACACTGGCCTGGCTGAAAGATTGGCGAACTTGTAGTATGTAATTAATCCTGGTTAGTCTTTCCTTTTAGGGTTTGAAGGAAGATTTGATTAAAACAGTGGGAGCCATCCTGATTAGATAAAATAATAACCAATCTATTCTTGCAAGAGCGCACGCTGAGTGTTTTCTTCTCTCTCTCTCCAGGTAGCGACCAAATCACGCCTTAATCAAGATAATAATACGGATGTATTGACCGAAACCGCTTGTTATACTGAGCTGGGGAACGTTGGTCCCGCTCCAACTTATAAATGTTATAAGACAGAGCAGGAAATAGGGGATTACCAGAATTCCCGTGCCGCCCAAACGAAGAAAGTGCATGCTGATGCGTCATCTTCGGGTGTGTTCATTACAAAGAACTGTTTCTCAATGTCCTTTACGTCCTGGGTATGAGATACCGGATCAGGATCCTACATTTGTAATCTGTTACATGGGCTACAGAAAGGTAGAAAACTGAGAACATGTGATAAGTTTCATGAGACAGAAAACGGTGCAAGTGTTGCAGCCAAGTCTGTTGGTCACTGTCACCCTGTATTCCACACACATTGATTCTGAACGAATGTTGTTAGATACCGAACCTGATATACAAAATCATATCAGTCTCTTTATTAGTAAAGAAATGATAAAATTTTGTATTGTTGGATACTATTTTGAACATTTCCTATATCAAAAGTTGATCGGTTCAGGCACGTTATCTAAAAGCATTGATGTTCTAAATCAAACTACAGTTCTTAATATACAGAACACACACAAGAGGAAGAGTTCAGAAATGAACGGATCCTTCTTGAGGTATTGTAGACTAGGTCATATTAATGCGACCCGACTAGCTAAGTTACATTTAGATGCATATTTAAATTAGTTTGAATTTACATCTTGTGAAACTTGCCGGTCATGTCACAAAGATACGATGACCATAGCTCTGTTTACTGGAAACAGAGAAAGAGTTAGTGAACTCTTAGGATGATACATGTTGATGTATGTAGGTCCCCTGTCTACACATGCCAAGACCGGTTCTTTGTATTTCATTACATTCTCTGATAATCTCTCAAAATTCAGACATGTGTTCCTGTTGAAACACAAGTCCGAACCTTTTGAGATATTCACAGAATATAAGTTAGAAGTAGAGAACCAAAACGGGTATAAGTATTACCTTTGATGTGATCAAGGAGGAGAATACTTGAGCACGGAATTCTTGGACTTTTCTAAAGGAGAATGAGATTCTCTCTCAGCATTACTCCTCCGTATACACCATAGCACGATGGTATATCGGGGCGGAGAAATTACACCCTATATGATATGGTGCGCTCTATGATGAGTACTACTGAGTTACCTGTTTCCTTTTGGGGGTTATGTACTTGAGAAGCTGCATACCTATTGAATGAGGTTCGAATCAGATCACAGCCTACCACTCCATATGAGATATGGTATGGGAAGAGCCCATGTCTTAAGCTAGTTAAGATTTGGGGTTGTCCGGGCTATGTCTAAAAGCATAATCCGGACAAGCTCGAGGCAAGGTCTGTAATGTAGAACTGGAAAGGTTCCAGCTATACAAACTACAGCAGATGATTTGATAGAACCAAAGGATTCAATAGTTACCAACGAACCTCAGCCTCTCCGCCGACCTAGTAGGGTTCCCCACCCACCTGAGAGATACTTCGGTTTCTCTATGACAGTGGGAGCGAGGATTGCATCACGAGATGATGACCCAACTAGTTTCGAGCTGGCCATCAAGAGTAAGACTCTATAAGAATGGCTTTGGTTGCTTTATCTGAACTTTGGTTGCTTTATCTGAAGGGTTAAATCCCCATCAGGAACAAGTATATCTTGAGAAGATTACTTGGTGTACATGGAAAAGTTGAGACTTTCAAAGCTAGACGTGTTAAAAGGTTTTCATCATCGACCAGGCATGGATAATGATGAAACCTTTTTCAGTGGCTATGCTTAAGTCCATCCAGATCCTACTTGCCACGGCTACATACCATGACTACGATATCTGGCGGTTGGGTGTCATGACTGCTTTTCTAAATGATATTTTAGAAGAAAGCGTCTATAAGTACACAGCCAGAGGGCTTCGTAGACAGTGGGAGCAGCAGAAACGTTAGCAAGATGTTTTATATGATAAAGCAGGCATCGCGGAGTTGGAACATCTGTTTTGATGTGTTAGTCAAAGAGTTCGACTTCATCAAAATGGTAGATGAACCTTGTATAAACAAAAAGGTAGTAGGGAGTGTGGTGGTGATCCTCATAGAGTACGTGGATGACATACTCTTGATAGGGAAGCAGTTTCCTATGCTACGCTCGGTCAATCTCCGCTTATCACAAGGATTCTCCATATAGGATCATAGTGATACCTCCTAAATCCTGGGATTTGGATATATGAGATAGATCTAAGTGGATGTTAGGATACTCACTAGATGTAGTAAGATGGTATCAATTGATCCTGGGGAGAATCACTGGAAGGGTTCCAGAGTGATAAGGACGACTGAATGTCAGTCACAGGCATTGTTTTTACCCTCAGTAAAGGGACGGTATGTTGGAAGAGTTCCAAACTAAATACCGTGACATTCTAGACGATAAAGGCAGGATACATCGCTACTTAAGATGCTACCAAAGAGGCTGTCTGGGTGTATATTAGTTCATGAGATGAACTTAGTTCCTTCCATTGTGTGACAATGGAGTTGTGGCTTCTGCCAAGGAACGCCCGTCCCATCAGTAATCCAGACATATTCTAAGGCAGTATCACCTGATCATGGAGATGGCTGATCTCCAAGGAGATCGAGGTTAAGGAGAGTAGACTCAGAGGACAACACGGCGGATCCACTCACAAAGGCCTTTTCCCAGAGAGAGATTTTTATGGGATGGTTGAGTATGAGATACTACAACCACTGCTATCAGATGGCCCTAGTGCAAGTGGGAGATTGTTAGTTATATGTATGCCCTAGAGGCCATTACTATACATAGGATGTATATTGTAGTGGATGCTTGGACATATATAGGGAGGACTTTCTTGCTCGACATGATAGTATGCTATCTGGTGCTCTTTACCTTAACATGTACACTGATTGTCTCTCTGTTACATGTTGTAAAGCCCTTAGGATGTGTACTTGACTACCTGGACTATGATGCGGATCATACTAGTAGGGACATGGTAGTCCATAAGTACATCCTTCAAGGTCCCTAGTCGTGGGTGTATCGAGACGTGGCATCGATATACCAGAGTAGACTAGCGTATACCTTCTCGACCCATACAGATGGGCGATAGATGATCCCATATCCATTGGTGTTTGACATCAGAGATGATATACGGGTGCTCAGTGGAGACTGGGTACACTGGACGGACTCGCCGAGAACTCCCAGATGGTATTATACCTCACGTCAGATGGCAGTTCTCTGGTGACACTGGTACAGGTTAGTCTGTAGACCCGAGATCGTCATAGAGTCTTGTGTGATTCCCACTGTGCTTTGATTTCCACCTTACCACGTCCAAGAGGGCGTGCAAAACGGTGGTTTTTGGGTACAGTCCCGAATCACATGGAGGCAATGAGCGATAGGAGGGGATTCTTCTTTCCCGGTATAGGGAGTTGATGTTGCGCTGTGTTCGATTGGCTATAACCGGAAATCCCTGGCTAGGGTTGCTGGGATTTACTGGTAAGTGTTATCTGTAGTTTCTCGAACTGTTATAGACCTCATATCGACACGACTTATCAAGCTATTGGGGTCTGACGTTAACCACCCCTAGGCAAGATATGCGACATATCAGACGATCACACCGGACTATATGGTAAGTGTTACTGGTTGGATTCACAGGAGTGTGAGCGGGCTTGCTCGTTGATCTTCTGATCGCTAAATACCCGGGTGGCCGTTACATTTAGCAGACCGCTTGCGGCTTGTGGGTGTTTGATATGATCATCACCTGCTGCCGGCGTATTGACAAGTCTTTAGAGTCCTACACGGTGGTTTCCTGGCTCAAGCGAAACGAAATAGGAGCGCATATGAGATATGTGCGGGACCGAGAATAATGCGTGTATGTGATACCGTATTCTATTCTCGCGATGAATGTATCGATTGGTTGTATGCGATATAACCTAGTTATCGAATCGAGGATTGATTCGATAAGTCGATACATTGGATATTAGTCGGTCATATGTGATATGACCGGATCGTTAAATCAAGTGTTGATTTAATGATTTAATGTATAATTATATATTTGATATATCACTTTACATTAACTAGTATTTGTTCACTTATGATGGATTTTCTCACTAGATGTGCACATTGTATATATGATATAGTTTTGTGCACTTGTTTGTATCATGTTTGATGATACATGCAAACTTGGGTGTATGTTTGCTTTAAACTATGATTAGGTTAATGGTTAGGGTTTGGATTATTTATTTATTTATTTATTCATTTTGGAAAAGATGAAATGGTGGCTTTCTTTTCTTTCTTTGCCTGAAGCTTCTTGAAGCTTCAAAGCATCTTTGAAAGTCTACCGTTTTTGTTTTCATCCTAAACCTAACCATTATACCTAACTCTAGTTTAGTCTCTACACTTGTTTGGCTCACCCATGGTTGCATTATGATAGATATCACTTCATTTTTCTTTTTGGAGATTAATTCATTCTTTTTCTTCTTCTTCATCTTCTTCTTCAAGTGAAGAAAAAGAAAAGCTCTCTTGAAAAATGTCAAGTGATGATTCCAAGTAAGAAACCAAATCAAAAGTGAACCCACTTCCTATTTCTTCATCCTCTACCACTTGCCAAGTAGTATAGGGTGTTTTCTTCACAAGTTTCATGACTTGGTGAAATTGGAGCTTGATCTTGAGTTGCCTCGACGTAGATCATCTTCGGCATCGAAGTCGACGACCTAGCCCGATCATTTCTTCGACGAAACCATCGCTAGAGTCCGGGATCCGATGATCGCAGCGGAGGGACATCATCACGGAGCTAAGGAAGTGGAGGACCGGATCTACAAAGGTTGTATTTTCCGTTCACCCTTAGTTAAGTTGTTAACTTTCATTTAGTTTCGCCTAAACTCTAGTTAACGATCTTGCATTAGGGTTTCTCAGCTTATAATTTTTGAATTTGGCATTGTTGATGCCTTGTGAGACCTCATGGGTATGCCTAGGAACCCTACAATTTGCAGTCCTGCTAAAAAGGCTTTGTATTCTGCGGCGTTGTTTGATGCTCTGAACCCGAAGCTTAAGGAGTATTCTTTCATTTGGGCCGCGGATGATCAAGCCATCCCCGCTCCCTTCCTCGATGGAAGATCCTTCCACGTATAGCACCCAGTCCGGGATGGGGTCGGATACCTCTTCGACCAACGGACGTAGTACGGGGCTTTGTTCTATCGTTCCACCTATAATGGGAATGGTGCACTCGACAATGAAATCGGCTAATACCTACGCTTTGACGGTTTGCTGGGGGCGGTACCTGATATCGAATTGAGATAATTCCTACCTCCATTTTTCCAGATGACCTGACGACTCAGGGGAGGCGAGGATAGACCCTAAAGGTCGCTCGGTGAGAACGGGGATTGTGTGTTTCCTGGAAGTGACAACAAGTTTCAGAACTATCTTCTCCATGGCGGGGTACCTTGTCTTTGCATCCTTGACGATATGGCTCACGTCGTAAACCGTCCTCTGCACACCATCGACTTCCCTGACGAGCACCGAGCCTCTAGCTAGATCAGATACCGCGAGGTATAACAATAGCTCGTCGCTTTCGACTGTTCGCTAGGTGTGCCTTGAGCTACTCGAAGGCGTTCTGGCATTCCTCGGACCATTCGAACCTGAGAATCTTCCTAAGGGCTTTGAAGAATGGTAAGCACTTTTTCGCAGACATGGACATGAAGCGACCCAGGGCAGCAACCCTCCCGGTGAGGCACATGATCTCCACATTACTCTTGAGAGATGCCATGTCGAGGATGGCGTTGATCTTTTCCGAGTTTGCTTCGATTCCTCGGTGGATTACCATGAACCCGAGGAATTTCCCACTGGTGACTCCGAATGTGCACTTACCCGGATTGAGTTTCATTTTATATTTGCGCAGGACGTCGAATGTCTCGCCGAGGTCTTTGGTGTGCCCCGCCGAAGAAACGGATTTCACTAGCATGCCGTCGACGTAAACTTCCTTGTTTCTCCTAATCTGTGGCTTGAACAGTCTGTTGACGAGGCGCTGATATGTAGCCCCTGCATTCTTAAGACCAAAGAGCATCACTTTGTAGCAGTATACCCCCCGAGCCATGGTGAATGCGGTAAGTTCTTCATCTGCCGGGTTCATCCGGATCTGATTGTAACCGGAAAACGCATCCATGAAGCTAAGTAATTCATGTCTAGCTGAATTGTCCACTAACTGGTCTTTCCGAGGGAGGGGATAGTTGTCTTTGGGGCAGGCATTGTTTAGATCTGTGAAGTCGACACACATGCGCCATTTCCCGTTCGCCTTTTTGACCATGATCACGTTCGCCAGCCACTCTGAATAGTCATGGTTTCTGATAAAGTTTGCGACGAGTAGTTGATCTACTTCATCCTCAATCGCCCTTTGCTTTGCCGGCGGAAAGCTTCTCTTCTTTTGCTGGACGGGCTTTGCTTTCAAGTCGATCCTGAGCTTATGGGAGATCACTTTGGGGTCGATCCCGGGCATATCCGCGGGGGTCCAAGCGAACATGTCTGAGTTGTCTCAGAGGAATCATATCAGATCCTCACGGTGGTTCCCAGTTAAGAGGGAGCCAATTCGGACGGTTCGGTCGTCGACCCCTTTGACGAGGAGGACTTCCATCAGTGCTTCTACCGGGATCCTCGGACTTCCCTTTGGTCGTCGCGCGTGTCCAGAGACCCCTGGAAATCACACGCATCTTCAAAATCGTCGCTCGTCTCTCCGGTGGACGACATAGAGGAAAGACAAACCCCTTGGTCTAATGGAAACTTTATCGCAAGGTGTAGGTCAAGATTTGAGCCCGGAGGGCGTTTAATGACGGGCGCCCCAGGAGGATGTTGTAGGATGAGGGGATTCTAGCGACGATGAATTCCACAGGTACGGTCCTCGTATGGCCTTCTTCTCCGATGTTGAGGAGGAGGGTGACCACTCCCTCGGCGGCGATGGAGTGGTTTGTGAACCCCTTGAGGACATAGGAGGTGGGTCGTAGGTCAGACGGTCCCAGCCCCATACGCTTGAAACAATCGTAGAAGAGGATGTCTGTCGAGCTCCCGGAATTAACCAATATCCTCTGTACCTCATAACGGTGGACCCAGGCTGTTATAATGAGAGGGTCTGTTCCCTTATATATATATATATATATATATATATATATATATATATATGAAAAGAAAGAGGGAAAACTGCACGTTATTCAAGCCTCACATGCCAACACGTGAGCGCCCATTTGCAAGGCACATAGGCGCTACAATTAAACTATAAGAAGGATAAACAAGCCACACGTGTTAAACACGTGAGCGCCTATATGCAAGACATATAGACGCTGTAATTAAACTATAAGAAGGCTAAACAAGCCTCACGTGTTAAACACATGAGCGCTTATATGCAAGGCATATAGGCGCTGCAATTAAACTACAAGTAAGCTAAACAAGCCTCACATGCCAACACGTGAGCGCCAATAAATAGACGCTACAATTAAACTACAGATAGGCTAAACAAAGGCTCACGTGTTAAACACGTGAGCGCCTATATGAAAAGCATATAGGCGCTGCAATCAAACTATAGATAAGCTAAATAAAGCCTCATGTGCTAAACACGTGAGAACACCTCCTTACGTAGAATTAAATTCTACTTAATGAACCGTTGGATCAAGGATCCAACGGTGATTAAACATAGAATTAAATTCTATTGGGAAGAATATTTTCTATTAGACAGAGAGTTAATGGATCAAAAATCCAAATTATTTTCTATATCTTTCTAAACAGAGAAAGATTATACTCTGTTAAATTAAGCACCCTTGGATTAAAAATCCAATGGTGATTAAAATGTCACCGCTCGATAGAATTTGATTCTATATATGGGAGAATATCCCCAATCTTGTTAAGAACAAGAACAATATCTTTTGTAAAACAGAAGTCCTTGGATCAAAAATCCAACGGTAGGTAAAATTCCCTAAATCAATTCTGAAACCAATTAAATCAATGGGGATCTCTCAATGAGAGATTTTATGAGAATTAAACAAACTTCTCTCCACTATATAAAGAGCCCAAGACTTCAAGTCTCAGGGACACACACAAGAAGAGGGAGGCAGAGAGGGGAACACACAGAAAAAGAGCGAAAAGGGGGAAAAAGAGACGAAACAAAAAAAGAGAAGAGAATTTAATCCTCAGCGAAGACTTGTTTCGTCGAAAAAACACTAGGTAATGGAAAAACACAAAGATCATTCTTTGCCTCTCTAAGGGTTGAGATTTGCAGAAGCATATCTCCCCACAAGTTGAGAATTTAATTCTCATCGGGGAGATTCTGTCATGCAGATTCAAAACCCAGGTAAAAGAACTGAGTCCAAAGAATTTAATTCTTATAAAAACATATGGGAATTTAATTCCTCTGAAAGATAGGGTTTAACCCTATAAAAAGAATTTAATTCTTGTAAAGAATAAGAGGAGAACCGAATTCCTCATCCCTCAGACAATGATAATAAGCTGAGACTTTCCAAACCCAAATCCTAATGACTAGAAATGTCATTAATAAGATATCAAAATTTCCAAGAACACAGAAGAACACCCTAGTGATTCGTTAGTGTTTAACACCTTAACGAGACCTCACGTATTTTCCACATGAGTGTTTCTAATGAAGAAAAAGAAACGGTTGAGACTGCCTCACGTGTTTCCCACGCGAGTGCTTAAAAGAGGAGCACGGAGCACTTCTTAAGGCAGTCACGTGTTTTGCACGCGACCCCCAATCAAGTGCTTAGCACTTCTGTAAAAGGAAGGGACAATAAAACCAAAGGGCAACGCCCATATTTGGGGCGCCTCACGTGTTTCACACGTGAGCGCCACGAGAACCAAGCGCTTAGCACTTCTGTAAAAAAAAAAGAAGCAATAAAACCAAAGGCAGCGCCCATATTTGGGGCGCCTCACGTGTTTCACACGTGAGCGCCATGAGAACCAACTGCTTAGCACTTCTGTAAAAGGAAGATGCAATAAAACCAAAGGGCAGCCCATATTTGGGACGTCTGTTCCCGCCAAAATTTTCTGCCAAGATCTATTTGTTCCCTTATAACCCTTAAAAAAAGGGAGAGATGAAAGAAAAAAAAAATTCACGGATGGACGTCACGTGTTAAACACGTGAGCTCTTATATGCAAAGCATATAAGCGCTGAAAGAAAATAACTAAGGGCCAAACAGATCTCACATGTAAAACACGTGAGCACTCATATACAAAGCATATGAGCGCTGAACATAAAGCACCAATGACCAAATATGCCTCACGTGTAAAACACATGAGCGCTCATATGCAAAACATATGGGCGCTGAACATAAATAGGTTAAAACCCACAACAGGGGTCACGTGTTAAACACATGAGTTCTCTTGCCTCTCACATGCATCGCCCCAATTTAAAACGCTCCCATTAAATTCTATGTGATAAAATTAAATCCTATTTGGGAAATATTTTCCCTGATCTTTCTAATATGGAAAGATCTTTCTCTAACAGAGAATTCTGGATTTAAAATCCGATGGTGATAAAATATCACCAATTAAATCATCTGATAGAATTAAATTCTATTTGGGAAATATTTTCCTGATCTTCCTCAAACTAGAAAGATCTTCTCTGTTAAACAGAGAACCTTTGGATAAAAAATCCAACGGTGATCATCTGGTAGAATAAAATTCTATGATAGGAAAATATTTTCCTAATCTTGTTAAACTAAAAAGATATCCATATGATAAGAATAAAATTCTATATTAAACTAATGAGATATCCATATGATAGAATTAAATTCTATATTTAAAAATATATATTTATGATCTTGTTAAACTAAAAAGATATGATAGAATTAAATTTTATATTAAGAAAATATATTTCTGATCTTGTTAAAACAAACAAGATATTCATAATCTTGTTAAACAAACAATAAATCCTCTCTGTTAAACAGAGAGCCTTTGGATTAAAAATCCAACGGTGAAGAAAATTCACCGATTGATCTAAAAGATTATGGAATCAATCACAATCTCTCAATGAGGGATTCTCTTAACAAATTGATTCTTGTTCTTCTCGTATAAATAAGAGCGAGGAGAGGAGGAGAAATACACACAGGGGGAGAAGGGAAAAAAATAGAGAGAGAATTTAATTCTCTAAAGAGAGAGGAGACCACCCCATAATCTTCTAAAAAAATATATAGAAGCCTCTCAAAAGCTCTCACAAAATAAAAGAGAATTTAATTCTCAAACAAAGAGTTTAACTCTTCTCAAAGAACTTAGTTCTTCCTCTGGTTGAGGTCTGCACAAGCAGATCTCCCCACAAGTTGAAAATTTAATTCTCATCGGGGAGATTCTGTTATGCAGATTCAAAACTTAGGAGAAAGAACTATGTTCAAAGAATTTAATTCTTCCAAAAGTATGTAGGAATTTAATTTTTCCGATAAAACTAAGGTTTAACCCTGTAAAAGAATTTAATTCTTATAAAATAAGAGACATGAAATTTTTAAAACTCATATCAAAATCTCTATGCATATAAAAGAAAAGATAGGTCACATGTTCCCACGTGAGCACCTTTGATAAACAAAAAGGAATGACTGAGATCGAATCACGTGTTCTCACGTGACCCCCAAACAGTTGCTTAAATGGAAAAGGGGTAAAATCCAAAGACAAAACTCACTTTTGAGCATCTCACGTGTCCGCACGTGAGCACTATATGAGCTAAGTGCTTAGCACTGACAAAAGGAAGAGGGAATAAACCTAAAGAAGCAGTGCCCAACTCTTGGGCGCCTCACGTGCCCACACGTGATGGTCACAAGAATTAAGTGTTTAAAACTTATATATAGACGAGGATTGAACCTAAGGGTACAGCACTAACTTTTAGGCGCCTCACGTGTCACGCGTGAGCGTCCTAAGTTTCAGTGTTTAACACTGCTTTAGAGACTTACATGAGAGCACGTGAGCACTGAGCATATATTAGTGTTTAACACTATGAGAAACCAACTCTAGCCCTAAAATTGGCTAAGTTCTCTTGAGATTCAAACGTCTTGGATCTCCAAATAGACCGAGCCTCTATGCTCATGACTTCCCAAACTAATTGACCAGAATGATGTCTATCACACATCTCCTAAGTTAATCCTAGTCTCCCAAAAATGACTAATGATTCTTAGATGGTCCACCATGATCTCTCCCCTCAATTTGGAATTTGGTTCAAGGGTACATCTCTCCGCACCTCTGATACATGTCGTTGTAATTCTTTAACGTCTTCAGAGAGGTGGAGGGTCCTGACAACCAATAACTCTTTGGTGCATTCCCAAACCGATGAGCACATCCCAACGGACCGCAACGTCCTTAAACTAGCTATGGATCGAAACGTCCTTAAACTAAATCCTTGCCTCAAAAATGGTGAACTATGGACCGCAATGTCCTTAAACTAGTTATGGACCGAAACGTCCTTAAACTAGCAATGGACCGCAATGTCCTTAAACTAAAACAATGGATCTCAAATGCTCTTTTGTTAGGTCTGAATGATCCCAAAATTCTGTTGAGTAGATCTTAGTCTAAAATTTGAATAATGTATCCTCAACAAACATTTAAGTTGATCTTAATCTCAAACGAGATTAACGATCCTTAAATCAACCCAAACCCAAATCTAAGAATATACGGATTTGGACTAATCAACGCCCTACGGGCGGCAACATAAATTAGTCTCCGTATACAATCCACGGGCAACCAAAAATAAAACAAACACACACGACACGAAGTAAACTTCTGGAGCAGGACAAAGTGGTTATCGCGATGCGGTAACGTAATTAACTGCAGGGGCTTGCGCCTGCAGGGAAGAGCGTCCTCACAATCAAAAACCCCTCGCAAACGAGGGAGAATCGGACGAAGTCTACTACAACGGCCGCATCCGTCCAAACCTCCGATACACGGTGCCATAAATCAACTTGGCATCTTCGGAGAGGTGGACGGATAAAACCAAATAGCATCTGCCCCCAAATTCAGGCTAGACGATCCATCCCGGATCTGTCTCCTATTTTCGGTGGTAAACAGATTCTGGCACGCCCGGTGGGGCCTTTTCCTCTTTCCACTCCACACTTCGTGTGTCGTGTTTTTCCGCGATCAAATAATCACGGTATATATGTTTGTGATTGCCCTTAGGTGATGGGATACTGAAGCCGGTGTTTCGTCTTTATGAAGAATGGCGTTTGCTTCTACCCTAGCAACTTAGGCTCTGTCATATCCGGTGGAGTCAAGTATGGGCCACATGCAGCCTTAAAATCTCTGCAATCCGGCTCTTCTAGAAATCAACGGACTTCTCTTTGGGTCGATACTCCCACCTCCCACCCTAGGTGCCTCAACACCGATGGAGGAAACCCAGAGGAAGTCTGTCTTCCACAGACTGATTCCCCAAGCCGCAACTTTGCCGACAGAATCAGTCCTCAAACAATTGGCACATGCTAAGGACCAAGGTCGACGCAGAGGGCAGAATATTCAAGCTTTTAAAGGAAACTGGGGGCAGGCTCGGAAAAATCCTGAGGCTAATCATATCCCTGCCATAAGAAATGGTCGATGTCGATATCGGTATCATACAAAATGAGCCGGGGGTAGCTCTCTGTATGGTCCAGTTTCAACCCCAGTGGTGAATGTTGTTGTTCCAACCGGGAACAGCTTCAAACTGTTGCGAAGGGTCAGACAAAATTTTCCTACAGCAATATTGAAGAAATCTTCGCAGCCCATGGAGATCCTACGAGAGAAGAAACTTGTTCGCTCCCTATAACAACTTTCCTCATATATATATATAAGGTGTGGAAGCAGGTGAAGGACTCAGTCACCGTCTGCGGCTCTTCCTCTAGATGTCAGCCAAATTCTGACAAATCTCCTTTCAAATACGAGGGGATTCATCCCAAGACGGATCCTGATACAGCGGTTCCTCCTAAAACCAAAGCGACTTTTCACAAAAAAGAGAGGCCTAATAAAGCTCAAGTGCCCGAAGCAAACTCCAAAGGCCAAAACTCCAAACACCCCAATCCTGGGGGCATGGTAGTTCACATAGTCTATGTGGTGAATTCCAAAGACGAAGTTCGAGCTTCTACTAGTCACCGACCTCAAACTCGGTCCCTGAAAAAGGCTCAACTGTAACGTGAAAAGCTGCAGGAGATGCTCGCTCAAGTGGCAGCAAACGCTAATCCATCGCCTAAGGAAAATCCCGAGGACGCACCCGAAGAAAGAATAGAGAAGGAGTCGGATATTGATTTCCTAAAGTGCGCTTTGAAAAAGAGAGATGGATAAGCAGCAGAAATGTCCACTCAAATGAACCAGATGGCCCTTCTGATTCAGAATATGGCTGGAATGATGGTTCAATCGGAACCACTGGCAAATGAACCGCCGCTAGTCAGTCTTGAAGACAAGGGTGACATTTCAAATCCTCTGCAAATCTCATCAGCAGATAAAAAGGAAATGATTCCAAAAGCAAAGCTGAATGAATATATCGCTCAGCAAATCAAAGCTCACTACACCAATGAAGCCGTAAATAGATCAATCAAGGCTAGTCGACCGTATCCGACATGGTGCGATCAAATACAGTACCCGCCTGAGTACACATTTCCAACGTTCCATATATACAAAGGAACTGGGAATCCTCACCAGCACATTGCGCGATTTAAATCCATGTGCGGCAATTCTTGAGGAAATGACATACTACTCCTCCGACAGTTCATCAGCGGTCTGGCGGGCATCGCCTTCGAATGGTATGTGGAACTCCCAAATGATTTCGTGAAGAGCTTCGAAGAAATGGATATGCTCTTCTGTCAGGGATTCGCTAATGAGAACGAACATACTACCGGGATGGCGCTGGTCAACGAAAGGGTTAGACCGAATGAGACTTGGGTTCAATATATTAACCGATGGCGAAATCTCTGGTCAAATACGAGCAACACATCGATGAATTTGCAGCCATGGGAATGCTCATAGCCACTCTTAACCCAAATTCAAAAGTGTTCCCGTATATAGCCCTCTTCCAGCCAACGACCTTCCAAGAACTCATGGATAAAATGGCTCGATTGGATCAAATGGGTCAAGACACTTTCTCATCCGATGATGGCGAGTGAAAAGCGGAGGCAAGATGGCGTTTGTCACCTACGCTTAATAAAAATAAGTAGCTTTGAAGCAACCTGTCGCCAAAATAGCGACGGCGTGGGTACTCGTTCCCCCCGAGATATACACAGGGGGCATATTTCTCACTGGCGGAAGAATCTCTATGTAGAATTGTCCTTTCTTCTCAAAGGACATGAAGGATATTAAGGGGCCTACAAACAAGTCCTACAATCTAGTGGAATGCCCCGCACACACAAAAAAGGTACGTCCACAAGCAAAATGGGCACGGATGAAAACCCGAAAGGACGCCGTGAGTAAAAACAGCAGGACTGCCGGCGAGCTTGTGAAAACCCGGAAGGGCGCAACCTCGTTAAAATAAATACACTTACGAGATCTTCATGACTTGTAAGGAGAATCTCCCCTGTGAGACCCTCATGGCTCATAAGATTCAAAAGCCTTAGGTTACAGGGATCTGGACCTGTTCTTAAGCCGTCATATCCTCCAAATTGCCCTACAGGCGGTCCATATTGACCCTTGTATACAATCCACAGGGCACGAATAAATATTTCTTTGCCAAGTTCTACAAATGGCAAGAAATGTCCCCATATGGTGAATAACATTTGTAGGTCCTCTCAACTTATGAGGAGAAAACACTCTTGGAAGATCCTTACGACTTAGAAGAGAAGACAACACTTAGGAATCCCCATGATTCTTAAGGAGAAAATACGCCTACGAGATCCTCATGACTCGTAGGCAGAAAACCCTTTATGTAACCCTTACGGCTCATAAAGTCAAAAGTCTCAGTCAACAGGATCCTAACCCTGTCTACTAAGCCACCTTTGTCCAAATTGACAGGGGCAAATGATGATTCGCTCCTGACACTATCCCAGTTGTAGCGATATTGATGCCTAAACAGGTGTCAAACTCCAAGTTAACCTCTCCGGCAAATGTCGTCCCTACAACCATCTAATGAAGAAGGGGACCCCGTTCGTCTAGGATCAGAAATGCCAAAGTGCACGGGACGAAATCAAGCAATACCTGCAGAATCCGCCGGTACTGATCGCTCCGACCAAGGGAAAGCCCCTCATCCTGTACACAACAGCCCTTGAAGGTTCTTTAGGCGCGCTATGGGCACAGGAAAACGACCAGAGGAAAGAGAGAGCTCTCTACTATTTGAGTCGAGTTCTTCTTGGGTCAAAAAACAACCACTCCCCCGTTAAAAAGCATTGCCTGTCACTGATCTTCGCGATAACGAAGCTCAGGCACTATGCCATGGCACATGTGGTCCATCTCATATCAAAAGTGGATCCTCTCAAATATTTGATATCAAGAGCCATACTAACGGGAAGGCTTGCCAAATGGGCCCTCCTCTTGATGGAATTCTCGATAATCTATCGACCCCTCAAGACAGTGAAAGGCCAGGCCATCGCCGACTTTCTCGTTGAGCATCCAATACCAGCCGACTCTCTCTTAAATTGCGAATTTCCAGACGAACACGTGTTCGACACAATCGAAGGGAAGACAGAGGAAAATAATGTCCAATGGGAACTCTACTTCGACGGAGTGTCCTCCTTGATGAAGCGAAAGCAAAACACTCCCATGATTAAAGCGGGGTAGGGCCTTATCTTCATGACTCCGTAAGGAGGGATAATGCGTTTCGCCCTTTCATTAACAGAGCCGAGAACAAATAATAAGGCTGAGTGCGAAGCTTTGATAGCAGGTCTTGAGATTGCCGTCGACATGTGAATCGAAAACCTCCTCATATATGGAGACTCCCAGCTAGTCGTTAGCTAAGTGAATAGAGACTATCAGACATGCAAACCAAAGTTGGTAAAATATGGCGAGAGAGTGTAGCAGCTGCTAACTCAAATCCCCTCCTACATCCTGGAAAGCATACCGCGTGCAGAAAATTGCAAGGCGGATGCATTAGCCAAGCTTGCTAAGGAACTGGCCGACAAAAACCTTGATGACGTAAGGATCATTGTGCAAAGCCGCCGGATTCTCACACCAGCAGAATTATCTCCGGAGTCGTCTAAAGAAAAGGAATCGGCCAAACAAGCAGCATGCCAAATAGAAGACGAAGAGAAGATTAAGGATTGGAGAAAATTCTTCATAGACTACTTCAAATCCCATCGAGCACCCGAAGACGCGTCGTCAAGACATCAGCTCATGAGGCGAGCCCTGTCTTTCGCCTTCATCAATGATACTCTTTATAAGAGATCATTTGACTGCCTGTGGCTGAGATGCCTGACACCAGAAGAATCAAAAAGGGTCGTCCATGAAACTCACGACGGACTCTGCGGTTCTCATCAAGCTGGGCCAAAGATGAACCTGAAGATCAAAAGAATGGGTTACTACTGGCCCACAATGATTCAGGACTGCCTTGAAAATGCGAAGCAGTGTCACTCATGCCAGATTCACGGGGACTTCATCCACCAGCATCCAAATCCGCTACACCCGACGTTGGCTAGCTGGCCGTTCGAAATGTGGGGAACCGATATAATCAGGCCCATCGATCCGGCATCGTCCAGGGGACATCGGTTCATATTAGCGACGGCCGATTACTTCTCCAAGTGGGTAGCAGTAGTACCACTAAGAGAAGTGAAGATGGAGAGCATCCTCCATTTCTTCAAGACACACGTCATCTACCGGTTCGGAACTCCGCGGCGAATCATCTCGGATAATGTGCCAGCCTACAGAAGCTATAAAATCAGCCGCTTTGCACAGCAACATAATATAGATTGGAGATACTCTTCAGTCTATAATCCCCGAGCTAATGGTCTAGCTGAGTCTTTCAACAAGACCTTGACGAAGATCATAAAGAAAACGGTGTCCAGAAATAAAAAGGACTGGCATGAGAGACTGCATGAAGCTATCTGGGCGTATCGAACTATGTTCAAAACAGCTACGAATACAACGCCATTCACTTTGGTATTCGGCATGGAAACGGTACTTCCCTTGGAGATAGAGCTACCCTCTCTACGAGTAGCAGTTCGATACGAGTTGACGGATGAAAAAAATGCCCATCTTTGGCATGAGGAGCTCGATGAAACTCGTCTCATGGCGCAGCAAAACCTGGAAGCTTACAATGCAAGGATGGCGCGCCCATACGAAAGACTGACTAGGCCGAGAACATTCCGCCAAGGTGAACTCGTGCTAGTCGTAAAAAGAACTATGATCCCCAACCATGCAAAATAGGAGAAATTCGAGCCAAATTACGAGGGTCCGTATATCATAGACAAGGTCTACCAGGGTGGGGCCTATTTGCTCATGGATATGCATGGTGAAAGACCCTTCCGGCCAATAAAAGGCCGGTTCCTTAAGAAATACTACGTTTGACAAGTCACGACTCGGGTTAATGATAGATGACGACACTCTTGTCCGCTCGCTGTCTTTCTGACTCCAAACTCTATAAGTAGTATCCGGCAAAACTTCACCTCGAAGCTGGCCATGGACCGAGATGTCTCTAAACTAACAACGGACCAAGATATCCCTAAACTAACAACGGACCGAGATGTCTGATTGATACTATAATTTTGTGAAAGAAAAAGTAGTAGTAAAATAACCGCAATCAATAACGGTGTCGCGTGCAGCGACCCTTTAGTGAGTACAGGTCGTCCTCTGGGAATCGTGGAATTTTATAGTTCTCGCTTTAGATCGGTTGAAAGGAATAGAAAAGAGAAAATCAAGAAAATCAAGAAGATAGATTCAAGAAAATCAAGAAAATAGTTTCAAGAAAATTAAGAAAATAGTTTCAAGATCTAATTGAATTATCAAGAAAATGGTTCAAGATCTAATTGAATTATCAAGAAAATTTTATATGAAGAAGGCTTGTAGGATTCGATTCGATTTAGTAGCCCTGGATGACTAATAAAGATGACACATTTTATCAATAGATAGATTTAAAATTAGATTGATGGTGATGAATGAGGATTAGGGTTCTTTGGAAGAAACTAGGTTCCTCTATTGACCCTTGTCCTTTCATTGATCTCCATTCATGTCTAGCCCTTAACAAAAAGTCGTTAATCTTATCTCAAATCGCGGTCGAGATTATCAAGAAATTGATATCGCGCCCGATAAAGATGTTGACGATTCTTTTGCTAAAGTTTATAAATTTCATAAGACTTAAAAGGAGTATAAAATTTTCTCACCCATTGATCTACCCTAATCCTATGAATCCTATCAAGCGGAGAATTACTCGCACATCATGAAAATAAAAGAAAGAATAGAGAAAGAATTCATAATGCGGAAATTAAAAGAAAAAGAATTGATAAAACTGATGATGTGCCTTTATTACTCAACTTCACAATACATTTTTTTATGTTTAGATTACAAGAGGAAGAAGAATTCGCTCTCGATCTCTACCTCGAAGAAGTAGATGTTACGTCGATTACGTCGCTTGATCACCTCGAATCTTGGACCTGTCTTGGATCGTTTGCTCGTTGATGATGATCGGCTTCGTGTAAAGGAGAATTGATTGATGTCGCTTGATAAATTTCTCGATGATTTCTTGATCGAGGATCTTAAGATCGAAGATTCTTGATCTTAGAACTTAGATCCCCTTTTTGATATTGGATTTGATCTTGGATTTGATGTGGAGATTTTGTTGTTGTTCTTGGCTTTTTTTAGAATGAAATTGGATGAAAATTAGATCCTTTGTAGATGTAGCCCTCGGTCCTTTTTATAGCCCCAAATCCAGTAATAGAAAATCCCAACAAGCTAAGTTTGTTGCAAAGAAAATTCCAGAAGAATTTTGAACCCTAACATTTCTTCTTGACCGCGGAACCGCGGCCGCGGATCGGCTGCGACTCGCTGAGTTGTTGGCTTTAATCTTTTGGATTCTTCTTATGTTGGTAGTTGGGTCTTTATTTGATGTCTGGAACCTTCTTATCTTTTCTTAGTCTCTGCCAGTATTTGATTCTTTGACTTTCTTTACTTTATCGGTAGATTCTTGATTCCGGATATCTGACCTGAGCTACACTTGCACAATATCTCAATGAAGAATGTTAGTTATGTTTGAGATACAAAATATTATGCGTAAAATATTAAACATACAATTTCCTTCATAATGTTGATTATAATATATAAACACATGGTAAATGTTATTTTGCAGATGAACTTCTAATATGTGTTATATTTATAACAAACACCATTAGATGATTAAGAAAAGTGAGGAAATTGTTATGTTAAAAGTGTAATATTTTCGACTTAACAATGTCCCTAAACTAACAATGGACCGTAATATCCTTAAACTAAATACGTCGTCTCAAACACGGCCACAGTGGAATTCAAGTCCGTAAGTCCCAGAGGCGAGAATTGCACCGCTGGCTGCACAGCTGCCCCGGTGGCGAAGTCCCTCATAAGTTCCATTGGCAAATAGAGGGGTAAAAAAAGGTACGTCCACAAGCGAAATGGGTACGGATGAAAGCCCGAAAGGGCGCCGTGAGTAAAAACAGCAGGGCTACCGGTGGGCTTGTGAAAACCTGAAAGGGCGCAATCTCGCTGTCAAAAAAAAAGATACGTCCACAAGCGAAATGGGAACGGATGAAAACCCGAAAGGGCTCCGTGAGTAAAAACAGCAGGGCTACCGGTGAGTTTGTGAAAACCCAAAAGTGCGCAATCTTGTTAAAATAAAAACACCTGCAAGGTCCTCTCAACCTTGTGAGGAGAAAACAACTGCGTGAGATCTTTACGACTCACAAGGGAGCAATACACTTAGGGATCCCCACGATTCCTAAGGAGAAATTACACTTACGAGATCCTCACGACTTGTAAGAATAATTCCCCCTATAAGACCCTCACGGCTCATAAGATTCAAAAGTCTTAAGATACAGGGACCTGAACCTGGTTCCTAAGCCATCACATTCCCCAAGTTGTCCTACAGATGGTCAATTTTGGCTCTTGTATACAATCCACGGGCACAAGTAAACGATTTCCCCCACCAAGTTCCACCAATGACGAGGAATGTCCTCATGTGGTGAACGACACTTATAAGTCCTCTCGACTTGTAAGGAGAAAACACACTTGTAAGATCTTTACGACTTGCAAGAGAAAATATCTCTTAGGAGTCCTCACGATTCCTAAGGAGAAAATACACCTACGAGATCCTTACGACTCGTAAGGAGAAAATGCCTTTATAAGACCCTTACGGCTCATAAAGTCAAAAAACCTTAGTCAACAGGATCCTAACTCTGTTTGCTAAGCCACTTTTGTTCAAACCGACAAAGACAAATGAGGATTCGCACCTATAAATATCCCAGTTGTAGCGATACTGATGCCTAAATCGGTATCAAATTCCAAGTCCTTTCACGGCAAATGATGATTCGCTCATGGCAATATTCCAGTCACAACGATACTGATGCTAAGATTGGTATAAGATCTCGAGTTCTATACTCGCAATAAAAATCAGCGAGCAAAATACATATGAAATAGCCGAAATGATGGGGCAACTCGCAATAAAAATCAGCGAGCAAAATATATGCATATAAAAAAACAGCTGAAATGTTTGGGCAACTCGCAATAAAAAGTAGCGAGTAAAAAGAAAAATAGCCGAAATGATTGTGAACCGCGATAAAAAGCCGAAATGATTGGGCAATCGCAATTCTCGCAATATAAAAAGCTGAAATGATAGAGCATCGCGGAAAGAAACAAAATAAAAGAGAAAAATTTTGCCTTACAGGTGAGTCCGCATCAACCCCTATATACAATCCATGGGCACAAAGGAAAAGGGAACCATATTTTCCCACCAGGCTCCGTCAGAAGGAGAACCAGATCTCGACGGCAATATCTACAGGCTAAAGATCAGCTCGGCATTCCTGTTCACCGCCGAAAGATGCGACCGGGATGTTAGGACGTCTGGCCTGAACTTTAGGTGGCAGATGCTATTTGGATTTATCCATCCACCTCTCCGAAGATGCCAAATTGATTTATGGCACTGTGTATCGGAGGTTTGGACAGATGCGGCCGTTATAGCAGACTTCGTCAAATCCCCCTCACTTGCGAGGGGTTTTTGATTGTGGGGACGCTCTTCCCTGCAGGCTCAAGCCCCTGCAGTTAATTACATTATCGGGTCACGATAACCACTTTCTCGTTCTCCAGAAGGTCACTTCGTGTCATGTGTGTTTGTTTTATTTTTGGTTGCCCATAAATTGTATACGGAGACTAATTTGTGTTGTCGCCTGTAGGGCGTGGATTAGTCCAAATACGTATTTTCTTAGATTTGGGTTTGGGTTGGCTTAAGGATCGTTAATCTTGTTTTAGATTAAGATCAACTTAAATATTTGTTAAGGATACGTTAGTCTAATTTTAGACTAAGATCTACTTAATGGGATTTTCGGATCATTTAGATCCAGCAAAAGAGCTTTTGAACTTTATCACTTTAGTTTAGGGGCGTTGCGGTCTATAAGTTTAAGGACGTCATAGTCCGTGAGTTTAAGGACGTCATAGTCCGTAGGATTTAGTTTAGGGACGTTGCGGTCTGTAAGTTTAAGGACATCATAGTCCATGAGTTTAAAGTCATCATAGTGTAGGGTTGCTAGGCACGCTCACAAGGTTCTACGAGGCATCAACCATGCCCGATTAAAAAATTAGCCATGCCGAACAACCCAAAGCCGGATCTTTAAACTAGGGTTTAGGCGAAAACAAGCATGTTAAACTCTTTAACACTAAGTGAGAGGGATTACAACTTTTGTAGATCCGGTCCTTCACTTCTTAAGCTCCGTGTTGAGGTCCCTTTGCTGCGATCATCGTGTTCCGGACTCTCGAGAGGTTTCACAAAGAGAAAGATGCAGTCTTGCTTCCGATCTTCGATAACATAGATGATCTACCTTGAAGTTTCGTTAACACAAGTTATCACTCATGAAATGATGTGAACACCCTCATCTAAATGGTAAGGATAGATGAGGATGATGAAGTAGGATTTTTGCTCTCATTTGTTTTCTTATTCTCACTCATTTTTCATCACTTAGAAAAAGATAGAAAGCTTTTTCATGAAAAGAAAGAAGGAAGAAGATGAATAATATTAGAATCCTTTTGTGATGAATAATAAAAAGATAAATATGATGAATAATGCAACCATGGTCAAGTAAACCCATGTAGAGAATTAACTAGGGCTAGGGTTTGGGTTAGGTTAAGAATGAGTCACTTGAAAATATCTTTTCCAAAACAAAAGAAAACCTTCCAGAAACATCTAGAAAGTATTAACCCAAATCAAACCCTAATCTTATTTAATCTCTACTAAACATATTGCATTAGTTATCATATCATGTTACAATATTATATATCACATATATAATATTTATTGTAACAAAAGAAAATAATACAATTAACATATATCGCATATATATCAATGTATTACCCGAGTGAGAAAAAGAATCTTTTAGTGAGCTAATATTAGTTAATATAATTTAATATATCATATATATTATTATACATTAAATTATCGAATCAACACTTGATCCGACAATCCGGCTATATCGCATATAACCGACTAATATTTATACGTACCGATTCATCGAATCAACACTTGATCCGATGACCCGGCTGATATCAAATATCGCGAGAATAGAATAGGGTATCTCATATCGTATTATCCTCGGTCCCGCACATATCACATATGTGCTCCTACTCCGTTTTGCCTGAGTCAAGAAACCTCTGTGTAGGACTCTAAAGAATCGTCAATACGCCGGCAGTAGGTGATGATCATATCAAACACCCACAAGCTGCAAGCGGTCAGCTAAACGTAACAGCTACCCAGGTATTGAGCGCTCAGAAGATCAACAAGCAAGCCTGTACATTCTCCTGTGAATCCAAACAGTAACACTCCCGTACAGTCCGGTCTTGTCGTCTGATATGTCGCATATCTCGCCTAGGGGTGGTAAACGTCAGACCCCAGTAGCTCGATAAGTCATGTCGATATGAGGTCTATAACAGTTCGAGAAACTACTGATAACACTTACCAGTAAATCTCAGCAACCCTGGCCAGGGATTTCCGGTTATAGCCAATCGAACACAGCACAACATCAACTCCCTATACCGGGAGAGACGAATCCCCTCCTATCGCTCATTGCCTCCATGTGATTCGGGACTGTACCCAAAAGCAACCTTTTTGCACGCCCTCTTGGACGTGGTATGATAGAAATCAAAGCACAGTGGGAATCACACAAGACTCTATGACGATCTCGGGTCAACAGACTACTCTGTACCAGTGTCACCGGAGAACTGCCATCTGACGTGAGGTATAATACCATCTGGGAGTTCTCGGCAAGTCCGTCCAGTGTACCCAGTCTCTACTGAGCACCCGTATACCATCCTTGATGTCAAACACCGATGGATATGGGATCATCCATCGCCCATCATATGGGTCAAGATGCGTATACGCTAGTCTACTCTGGTGCATCGATGCCCTGTCTCGATACACCCTCGACTAGGAACAGTTATAAGATATACTCGTCGACTACCGTGGCCCCACTAGTATGATCTCATCATAGTCCCAGTAGTCGAGTACATATCCTAAAGGCTTTATCAACATGTAACATAGAGACAATCAGAGTACATGTAAAGATAAAGAGCAACCAGATAGCGTACTATCATGTCGAGCAAGAAAGTCCTCCCTATATATGTCCAAGCATCCATTACAATATACATCGTGTGTACAGTAATGGCCTCTAGGGTATACATATAACTAACACATAGTCTGTAAGGTTTTTCAGTTTAAGGACTTCATAGTTCATGAAGTTTAGTTTAAGGACGTTACTATCCAGAGTTAGTTTAAGGACATTATGGTCCATCATTAGTTTAAGAACGTTGCGGTCCATTGTTAGTTTAAGAACGTTACGGTCCAGAGTTAGTTTAAGCACATTATGGTCCATCATTAGTTTAAGGACGTTGCAGTCCATTGTTTGGATGTAATCATGGGTTTGGAAATGCACCAGATAGTTATTGGTCGTCGGGACCCACCACCTCTCTAAAGATGTTGAAGAATTACAACGACATGTATCTGAGGTGTAAAAAGATGTACCCTTGAACCAAATGCCAGATTGAGAAGCAATGGGATAAACATTATTATAAATGCCATCCGAGATTAATTTTGAAAGACCTGAGCATAATTAGGGCTCGGTTAAAAACAAGGTTTTGGCTTTGGGTGACTTAGCTAACTTGGGCTAAGGTTGGCCTATCATAGTGTTAAACACCAGCATATGTTCGACGCTCACATGCTCCCACGAGAGGTCTTAAAGTATTGTTTAAGCACTAAAGATTTGAAGCGCTCACGTGGGGTCACGTGAGGCGCTTGAAGTGGTGTTAAACACTAAAAAGTCTTAGGCGCTCACGTGGGGTTACGTGAGACGCCTGAGATTTGGCACAGCTTCTTTGGATTTGTTCCTTTTTTCTTTTCTGAGAGCTAAGCACTATTGGGTTACGTGGGATCACGTGAAGCGTCCCTAAAGACTGAAAGTTGTCTTTGTTTTATTATCTTTTTAAAAGTGCTAAGAACTATTAAGGGGTCACGTGAGGCGCCTTAAGAATGGAATCTGTCTTAAGTTTATTCCCCTTTTACAAAGGTTTGTTCAGGGGTCACGTTGGAGCACGTGATCTGCAATTATCATGTTTGGATGCTAATCTCCTTTTACGTGCATGGGGATCTTAAGTTTTCAAGCCCCTTGTTTAATAAGAATTAAATTCTGTTATAGGGTTAAACCCTAGTTTTATTTAGAGGAATTAAATTTCTATATATTCTGTTGTAAGAATTAAATTCTTTGGACTCAATTCTCCCCCTAAATTTTGAATCTGCATAACAGATCTCCCCGATGAGAGTTAAATTCTCAACTTATGGGGAGATCTTCAACCAGATGAAGAACTAAGTTCTTTTTAGAAGAGTTAAACTCTTGTGAAGATGAAGAAGAGGTAAAAGGTTCTGTGTTTGGTTCCTTTCCTTACCTAGGGTTTCTTTTTGGAGATCTTCTTCTCTCTGGAGAATTAAATTCTCTTTTCTTTTGGCTTACGAAGGGGTTTTCTCTCTCTCTTTCTGTATATTTCTCTCCTTTGCTTCTTTGCTCTTATTTATAGGAGAAGAAGGAAATCAATTTGTTTAGAAAATCTCTCTTTGAGAGATTTTGATTGATTTTATAATCAACCAAAATGATCTTTTAGATCAATCGGTGAATTTTATTCACAGTTGGATTTTTAATCCAAGGACTTCTGTTTTACAGAAGATATCTCTTTTGTTGTTCTTAACAAGATTAGGAAGATATTTTCCCGTACAGAAATCTTTCTATAGATTGATGATTTTTAATCACCATTGGATTTTTAATCCAATGGCGCCCTGTTTTATAGAGCATAATCTTTCTTGTTTCAAAGGATTTAAGGAAACGTTTTCCAACTAGGGGTTTTGATTCCTTTTAATTAGAATTTAATTCTATCGGTTCAGAATGCATAGGAGCCCATCACGTGTAGCACGTGACCCCACCAAATTAAGCCTACCAAAGAGTGTCGCGTGCTATCACGTGAGTTTTTGCTCTGGCCAATTGTTTGCTTTATTCAGGTGCCTATATACTTTGTATATAGAGGTCACGTGTCTGCACGTGAGGCCCAATTTCAGCTTAGTTTTGTCAAGCGCAGCGTCTATCACGTGTGGGCACGTGATGCTCCATTTGGGGACTTTTTCCCATTGCTTTTATTTATTATTCATTTTTTATAAGGGAACAAATACCCCCACAGCATTGTTCTCACGTGGTTTGCACGTGACTGCAACGCTGTCACCTTTACAGCCGTTGGATTGCTTATAAGAACAGGAGATGAACCGCCCTTGTCACGTCTTATAAATGCGAGGGTTTAGTTTCTTTTGCAGCCACTGTTTCCTTCATCTTCTTCCTCCTTCGTTTTCTTTGAGAATTTAATTCTCCTCCTCAGAGCTTAGTTCTCTGCCATTGCAATCCCAGAGTTAAACTCTATCAAAAGGAAACCCTTTTTAGGTAAAGATCTTGCACATCATAAAAAAATTCTTATTGAACAAAAATCTCTGGATTTTGAATCCATCATGAGAGCTTTGCTCTCCTCTAAAACCCATCCACTTAGGGATCTAAAGATATGATCTTTGAGTAGTAAACCTCCGTATCTCGAACATTCACCTCTGTTTTTTAAGGATTCATGGAATTTTATTTCTCATATATGTTTTTTGTGAGTTTCTGGAATTTAATTCCATCGTATAAAAGGAATTTAATTCCTCAGGCGAAGAGCTTAGCTCTGAAAGATCAAAAGGACCCTTCGGGAATTTTATTCCCTGGTGCCCTTGAAATTCTTTGCATAGGGTTTTACCCTTATTCGCGCAAATTTTAAATTTGTTGTGTGCCTTAGCAGAGGTAGTTTGGAATTCCAATGTCTGTTTAATGAGAATCTTTTTTATTCTCATATTGATTGCACTGTCTCATCATTGATGCGCCGCCATATTGATCTTGTGAGATCCATGTGTTTTGTAGGCTGTGGTCCCGCAAAACAGACATCCTGTTATATATATGGGGGGGGCGCATAGGTTTCACTAATGTTTCCTCTTTTCCTTATTTCAGGAATAATGGCTTCTCTCCCCTATTTCCCTTATACTCACTCGGACGCCACTTTTCCACAATCGCTGTCGGATGAGAAGGCAATGGAGATGATCAGAGCTCATGATAAAGACCGGACAAGTCTGTTCTTATGGGGCGTTTGGTACGGCCACATCATCCAAGGGCGCCGAAGTTTTATTTGCGAAGAGCCACCGGAGCCTCTTCACTCTATATTGCCGATGGAGCACCCACAGACAGCTTACGCAGTGCAGATGACCAATTGGACTCCTTCGGACCGGCTTGAGCCCTCTACATCTGGGATACCCAACCAGCCCTTGCCGTCTATAGACATCTTGGGGCATCGGATTTGCCAAGGTGAAGCTCGACCTTGGGGACAAATTTATAAAGTAGGTGTCACCCCCCAGCATCCAGTAGGCTATCTTATTTGGGCTCGCCACATTCTTTCTGCCCACCGCACAAGGTTGCAGAAGGTTGGGTTGTATCAGACAGTATATGCGTCGCTGTTCCATTATCAGGCTCCTCATATCTGGTGGATCAAAGCCTTCTTAAACCAATGGAACCTGCCTACCAACACCTTTCTGCTAGGGGATTGAGAGGTATATATTTCATTGGATGAATTCCGTGAGATTGCAGGATTGCCCATTGGAGGGGAGCATTACGAGGAGTTGCTGCCTCCCGATGAATATATTTTCTCCACTGTGCCAACTACACTTAATGTCCTGACGGCCGAAACTGTCGTCCGTCATAAATACCCCAACCTAATCAAGGCTCTAGGTATTTTCAATAGATTGTTTGCGAAGTCAGAGAGGCAGGGCGTCACTTTCGTGAGCTTCATTGCCTGCTTTATCCGGGAGGATGTTCTATCCAAGGAAGCCCCAAAGTTTGCGAGCATCGACGACCCTTTTGGGTTTAGGTTGGACAAACTGCCGGCCAAAGAAGAAGATTTGCCACAGTTTTATATCCCAACCACGTCGACCGTGTCTTTTATTGCAATTGCAGCTCCCGGCATAGACGAAGAGACCTTCTTCGTCGGCTTTATTAGCCTCTGGCTTAGTTGGTTTGCGATACCGTCGCACCGACGCTTCATGAGAGCTTCCACCTTCTACCCTGCCCATCGTGCAGCTGAAGGGGCAAAGTTGGCCGTTGTCATCGAGGGACTGTCGCACCTTTATCATGTGTTAAGTGTTGCGGCTAACACTTCGACTCCAGGTGTAGATGTTGTGAATCTCCCCCTCCATTACTTCACATCTTGGATCGAAATGCATGTGCTGGGGGCATTCGTAGCACATCGACGACCGAATTTCTATGACTCCTACACCTTCCCGCAAGTTATGAGATTGGTGGATGCTCCGCTTCTGATCCGACTCGGCTAGGGGCCCTCCGTGTTCTGCTCAATACATATGCTACTGAGGGTGGGATGGTGTTTACTGATCGTGTTCTTTCTACTCCGGCGGGGGCCATCCAACAGCTATTCGACTTGTCGAAAGGGAGAGCATCATCCTTAAAGCCTAAGGAGATCATGCATTTGTATTCAATTAAGCCGGGCTACTTGGTGTTCCGCCGGAATGATACAGCCCTCCTTATGCGGTATAATCCGCACCGCTTCGCTCGGCAATTAGGTTACAATCAGGGCGTCCCTTTCGAAGCGTTCTTGGTTGAGCCTACCCTGTCTCTGGGAGTTATTCATGACGTCATTCATCACTTCATGCGGCTGAACACTGGCTCTCTTTTTATGATCCCGGAGCCAGACTATCTCCCAAGGTCTGTGGGGTCCTTTGTGGGTTGGTATCGCCACCGGATTGGTCCTGTCATTGCTGAGGAGAGGTGGGTACTCTTCGAGTATAGGACTCCCGCTCCAACACAAGCTGCCAATACTCCATTGCGACCGCGGTCAGTCGTTCACCCTCTCTTGAGGGATGGCGGCGTGGTCCTTATCCCGCAAGTCGCAGAAACAGAATCGATTCCTCCCACTGCAGGGATGCCAATGCACACTAGGGCTCAAGCAAAGGCTTCCGCCGAAGCGCCATCGGCCATGCCATTAGTGGCGACGCTATCGGCAGTGGTGTCACCAAAAGGGGATAGTGGAGGCGAAGTGGGTCAACGTCGCGCCAAAGTGCCGAAGGGAAGAAAGCGATCTTCTTCCAGCGTTAGTTCTGGGTCGAAGAGAAGAAGGAAGACAGTCACCGGTCTGCTTGACCTTTTGCTGGAATCCGAGCCTATTGTTCAAGATGAGCCAATATCCATGCAAGGGCCGGATGATAGTCTTCTCTTTTCAGGTTCATCTGCCGAGGAAGCCGCACAATTCGCTGAGGCCACAGGATGAGACCGAGAATGTGCACATCCCGAAGAAGCCTTACCCCCCGGTTATCTTTTACGAAGATCCTCCTTCACTACGGAGGGTTCCCGTGCGACCGGAAGACGAGATAGCCCTCAAGCAGCCCGTCTCAGCCGCCTCCGAAGATGAGCTAGCAGCGAAGACCGGTAGGCATGAGTCTACGTTTGACGCCCGGCGAGCACATTTCCTAAGGAAGGAACGACGGCTTGAAAAAGCTATACTAGAGGCACCCTAGCGTATTGGTATGCATTTTTTCTATATTTTCCTTTGGCAAGTAATTAGTTTCACTTTTTTTATGTCTTCTTATCTTCGTGAAAAACTTTGCAGGGATTTCGGCGATGACAGAGGATTTGAGTCCAAGTCGTGCTCCGTCTATGGATTTTACAAATGTCTCCGATGAGGCACCGGCAGGTGCGGAAGAGATTGTTATAGCTGCTATTCCTGCTACGGAGCTTTCGATGATAGCCTCTGTTCCTTCAGTGTCAATTCCTTCAACGGAGGTAGCCCCATTGGCCACGGATCCTATAGATGTCTCTAATGACGCACCGAAAGGTGTAGAAGATATTGTCGAAGCGGTCAGTTCTATCTTGGAGCTCCCGGTGATGACCTCTACTTCTTCATTGCCTACACCTTCCACAGAGGCGACCTTGTCGGTCATAGACCCGATGGATCTTTCTTATGGCGCCTTAAAGATTGTAGAAAGCACCGCCATGGCCGCTATTCCCTCCTTGGAGCCCGAAATGGCAGATGTCGTTTCGCGACTGGAAGCTGCTACACCAGCCCACATCCCCGGTGATGTGCCTGAGGTTACGGAGGAGGCTGCCGAAGCTGCTATCCCTCCAGTTCAAAGCGGGAGGAGCATCAAAGATAGTCTTATATATTTTGTTTTAATGATCTCTCAATTATATGAATCTTTCTGTCTTTTCAGAATTACGAGGGATCTATCTCCCAGAAAGTCTTTTCAGCGTCTTCTCGAGATGGCCACCCCACAGGCAATATCCCCGCAAAGCATCGTCCTCTCTTCTGGGCAAGGTTGGTGTTATTTGACCCCTTCATTGTATTATCGTTATTTTGTATAACGATGCTAATATGTCTTCTGTAGTTCTGGAAGCTGACGACGAAGTTGAGATCCTCGACGGGCCTGGGGATCTTTTAAACCCTCCTTGGATGACTATGGGTAAGTAAGGTTTTGACGACGTTCCGTCTATTTTTTGTTTGCAAATCTCACCGATTGTTCATGAATCTTGACAGCTTTGCCCGCTCTTATCCCGCTGGAGTCTCGCATCATTATGCCACCAGGCCCTTATGCCCGGCGTATGTACGAACGGATGGCGAAACAAAGTATCCACTCCTTGTCGGCTCTTATCGAAGATCTTCGTGCTGGTAGTTCGATCACAGCCGAAGAATTTGCTGCCGAAGCCAACATCTCTTTGCCCTTTCTCGCCACTTACCACGATGAAACCTAGGTGCATGTCTGGGTCAAGTATTGTCGCTGAGTGGAGGCTTGCTTACATGGTCTTGAGTACGTACGCCTTCCCTCAAAGATCCTTGCTGCAAAGACGAACTTGCGGGGGCTGATTAAACGGTGCGCCGCGAATCTGCAGTCATGTGAGAAGAGGCTCAACCGAAAATTTTCGGAGAGGGAACTAGCCTCGAATGCTTTGGGAGAGCTCCAGGCTCAACTCACTACCAAGACCACTCATGCCTATGAAATCTGGCGAGTACTTCAAGAAGCTATCACTGAAGTGGTCGCTCTCGACAAAACCGTCATCTTTACCTGCGAGATGGTTGAAGCTCATAAGGCCACCGAAAGGGAGCTCGAGAGCCGGTTCGCGTCATATCAGACCCAACAGTCTCAGGCGGAGACCCGTCTTGTGGCAATAACCAAGCTTGAATCCGAGGCCCAGCGAAAGAGCGATGAATTGAGGAGCTTATTATGCCATCTGCCGGCTTAAAGAATTTTTCTTTATTGTATTTTTTTATTATATATTTTTTTATCCATTTATGAATAAAAATATTTTGTATTCATTTTGATTCTTGTATGAGATGCACCTTGTATTCATTTGGATTCATGAATAAATGAAATATTTCATTTCATTCTGGCGCTTTCTCTTCTTTGTTGTGTCATTGGCGTATTACTTTAATGAATGTAACTTGTAGATATTAGATAACAATTCATCTTGATTTCTTTATAGGGTAGTGATGGCTTAGGAAACAAGTTCAGGTCTGCTGCCCAGGACTTTCCAACTTTATGAGCCGTAAGGGTCTCATAAAGATTTTTCTCCCTATGAGTCGAGAGGATCTCGTAGGTGTAATTTCTCCTTAGGGGTCATGAGGACTCCTAAGTGCGTTTTCCCTTGAGAATCGTAAGGATCTCACAAAAGAAATTTCTTTTTACGGGTTGATAGGTTTGTATGTTGACTTATTTCCGAGTCGAAGGATTGCTCCGACAGGGAGGTCGAGATTGACATGTTTCCGAGTCGAAGCGTTACTTTACGACAAGGAGGTCAGGGGTTGACATGTTTCCGAGTCGAAGCGTTGCTTTACGACAAGGAGGTCAGGGGTTGACATGTTTCCGAGTCGAAGCGTTGCTTTACGACAAGGAGGTCAGGGGTTGACATGTTTCCGAGTCGAAGCGTTGCTTTACGACAAGGAGGTCGGGGGTTGACATGTTCCGAGTCGAAGCGTTGCTTTACGACATGGAGGTCAAGGGTTAACTTACTCCACTTTCTGCGGTGTCGGGGTTGACTTGCTCCTCTTTCTGTGGTGTCGGGATTGACTTGTTTTCGCGACGGGGTCATTAGATGACGTATTTCCGAGACGGGGTCATTGGCTGACGTATTTCCGCGACAGGGTCATTGGATGACGTATTTCCGAGACGGGGTCATTTGCTGACGTATTTCCGTGACGGGGTCATTGGATGACATATTTCCGAGACGGAGGTCATTGGATGACGTGTTTCCGCGACGGGGTCATTGGATGATGTATTTCCGAGACGCGGTCATTTGATGACGTGTTTCCAAGACGGGGTCATTTGCTGACGTGTTTCCGAGACGGGGTCATTTGCTGACGTGTTTCCGAGACGGGGTCATTTGCTGACGTATTTCCGAGACGGGGTCATTGGATGACGTGTTTCCGCAACGGGGTCATTGGATGACGTGTTTCCGAGACTGGGTCATTGGATGACGTATTTCAGAGACGGGGTCATTGGATGACGTATTTCCACGACAGGGTCATTGGATGACATATTTCCACGACGGGGTCATTGGATGACGTATTTCCGAGATGGGGTCATTGGATGACGTGTTTCCGCAATGGGGGCATTGGATGATGTGTTTCCACGACAGGGTCATTGGATGACGCATTTCCGAGACGGGGTCATTTGCTGACGTGTTTCCGCGATGGGGTCATTGGATGACGTCTTTCCGCGACGGGGTCATTGGATGATGTATTTCAGAGATGGGGTCATTTACTGACGTATTTCCGCGACGGGGTCATTTGCTGACGTATTTCCGAGATGGGGTCATTGGATGACGTATTTCCATGACGGGGTCATTTGCTGACGTATTTCCGAGACGGGGTCATTGGATGACGTATTTCCGCGACGGGGTCATTTGCTGACGTATTTCCGAGACGAGGTCATTGGATGACGTATTTCCTCAACGGGGTCATTTGCTGACATATTTCCGAGACGGGGTCATTTGCTGACGTATTTCCGAGACGGGGTCATTGGATGACGTATTTCCGCGACGGGGTCATTGGATGACGTATTTCCACGACGGGGTCATTGGATGACGTATTTCCGCGACGGGTTCATTTGCTGACGTATTTCCGAGATGGGGTAATTGGATGACGTATTTCCGCGACGGGGTCATTGGATGACGTATTTCCGAGACGAAGGTCATTGGCTGACTCTAGGTTGTCTGCGAACCGTAGAGTCTTGGAACTGGGGACTTTGTTATGGCTCTGATTGGTGGTGTCGCGTCTGTGTCCTGCTGGAATAAGAAGGAACACCGTTGTTGGTCTCTAGGCTGTAGATGTGGCCGTCGAGATTTGGAACTAATGGTTTTTCCATGGCTCCGCTTCGTTGCGACCCTGAAGTCGGTTGTTGATGTTACGTTTGCGTCCTGTCGGAGTTGAGAAGGAACGCCGTGTTGATTTTCTAGGATGCATATGTTGCCGTCGAGATCTGACTCTCCCTTTGACAGAGTTTGTTGGGACATGTAGTTCCCTTTTCATTTATGCCCATGGATTGTATACAGGGGTCAGTATGGACTTACCTGCAGGGCAAAAGTTTCATTCTTTCATCATCATTTTTTTTATTTCTTTCCGCGATACTCTATCATTTCAGCTTTTTATATCGCGAAAGCCGCGATTGCCCAATCATTTTGGCTATTTTTTCGCGGTGCCCAATCATTTCGGCTATTTTTCTTTTTACTCGCTGCTTTTTATTGCGAGTTGCCCAATCATTTCGGCTATTTTTATATGCATATATTTTACTCGTTGATTTTTATTGCGAGTTGCCCCATCATTTCGGCTATTTCATATGCATTTTTGGCTCGTGTTCATATCATAATTTTGCATTATTATATTCCCCATTCTTATTCATTTTACAAATAAACAGATGCTTTTGATCCATGTCCATAGTTGTAGGTTACAAGTTCTCGGAACAAAACGGTGAAAATGATGAAAAGACGATACAAAAGTGAGAGTACGACCAACAAATAGAAGAATCTTGATCATACCTACAGTTTAAGGGACAAATGAAGATCCATGAACAAATTCACAAAGTACAAAGGCAGCGCAAGGTTCAAGACTTCGACACGAAGCAAATGGTAAAAGTCCACGACATTATGCACTGTGGAAATCTGGAAGAAACTAGAAGACGTTCTGAAAAACCAAGTGAAGAAAAATCAAGTAAAAAGCAACATGAAAATTACCAGAGAAAAAGAGCCCAAGAACTCTCAAGATGGCCGTGGATCCGCGGCCAAACAAGGCAGTTGGCGGCGGATCCGCGGCCATATAGAACACGTGTCGGTGCAATTTTGACGGTGGCGGCGGTGCGTTGACCAGGCTTCTTAGGGTAGTTTTGTAAATGTAGATAGGGATCAGATATAAACCCTAGGGTTTCTATAATCTATAAATAGGAACTCTATAACTCTTTTTAGAGCATGCCTCTTCTTGTGCCTCATTTTATTTATCAAATTCAGAATTTCAATTCCTGTAATATTTGAAGAGTGTATCAAATAAAAGATAAAGTAAGTCTTTCTTTTCTTGTCTTAGTTAATTTTCCTTTCTACCCTAATTAATTTTATTTATCTGCCCTACTTTAGCACTTTTATTTATCCGCCGTAGATTAGATAATTAGGTTATTAAAAACAATCATAAAAATGTCTCTTGTTATCAATTCCCTAATGAGTGAGTAGTTCCTCACTTGTTAGGGTTAGGAATAGGAAAGATTTGAGAGATGAAAATCTCTCACCCCTTTCTTGCCCATCATACATTTTAATAGGGCTCTATGCATACATACACGCACCGTTCACTACGGCACCCTATCCCATGAGGTAGCGGTGATACCGTAGTTTAAAAGACCGGTTGTGTATGTTTTCCATGGAGGTTAGGGTAAGAATTAAGAAAGGACGGATAAGGACCTAGAGGAAGAAATATAATTTCTTCCCGATCGTGCTAATCCCCTTTATTAATTATTACCATAACACCTAAATAGATTTTAATTAGGGCATTGAAAGCGGTGAGAAATATTAAATTTCCAAACTTAACCTAAACCTAACCCTAGCAAGGTTTTAATCCTAGTCTAAATCAACCTTAGTTTTTAGTGATAATCAATCCAACACCAATTGGAATTAACTCGTTAGAACAAATAGAAAATACACAAAATCTCTGTGGACCGACCCGTACTCACCGGCTAGCTACTAAGCGACGTCATTCTTGATTGCGGTAATTAATTCTTTGATTCATCTTTTGAAAGCGAAAGCGCATAAAATCTCTTCCAATCAAATGGCGCCGTTGCCGGGGATAGCGTAGTTATTTTCTTTTTGTAATTTCGGGTTAATATAAAAATTGAAAAATCATAAAAAACTGAAAAATAAAAAAAAATAAAAAAATTTATCATCTTGTTATTTTGTGAAGGGTGTTCGTTTGAATTGTGCAGGATCGACGAACAGATTCAGATCTGGAAATATCCAGAGAACAAAACAGCAAACATCAGATCTGAACAAACAGAGGATAATCACAATAGAGAAACAGAAGAAATTAGAGATCTGAACCGACAAATCCACCGCGGAACCGCCGCTCTATCCTTCATTTAGCCGCGGAACCGCCGTGGTCTACTGACGTCAGCAGACCAAAATCCCTCTGTAAGCTTTCTTTCCTTCTTCTGAACCCCGTGATATCCTCTGAAAAAATTTCCTGCAGGGTTCTTTGCGCAAAAACTTCTCGCCTTCTCCAATAACTTGATCTTGTGCAAGATTCTTTGCGCCGCAATAAAATAAAATAAAAAATTGGCAAGTGTTTGTGTGTTTACTGCTTTGCATCTTTTAAAACTGACTTTAAGTGGCTTTAACACCAATCCAGATTGGGTAGGGATTTCATTACCCTTCCTAGGACCCAAAAAATCACAAAAAGCATATTGCATAAACTATTGAGTTAATTAAAAAAGATTAGACTCAGCCTTAAGGACTGTCGCGCTCAATAGGATAAAGGAATAGTTGTAGGCATCGATCGTTTATCTAAATCAGACTTTGTAGTGCCTAGGCTAGACAAGTAGGGAAAGGTAACTTTAAAAGGCCCGTCTCACGGTGATTCGTGAGCGGATCCCTCCTTTCTCTACTTGTGCATACCTGGCCACAATTGGCGATGAAGAGGCGATTTGAGATCCTCACAACTTGCCCTTTGTAACAGTTAGGAGCAGTCTAGTTGACCTAGGTGATCCTAGATCTAGGCTTGATTGTGCATATTGTGATTGATTGAATGTGTGTCTAAGCCTTTTATTGAAAAATCTTTTTGCAAAAAGCTCCTTATAAAATAAAATAAAACACAAAACGAAAATTTTTTTTACAAAAACTTGCCACTTGTCGTTAAGAAATCCATTGCACCCCACTTGCACCCACATTCTTTTTCTTCTCCTTCTTACATCATAGGTACCCCACCTCACAAAACTCTTGCCGAACTTTGGTACCCTCATCCAAACATTGCTTCCTACGTGAATTGTTTTGGTCGAGTTACGGACGACCCCTCCATGCCCAAAATTTATTTGAAAGATCGAATAGAAGCGTCTAGGAGAAACAGTTCGACTCCGCAATCCACTTTGTATCAACCATTTCAACCTTCAGAACCTTCTTACGTTGATACTACTTTTTCGAGTTCTGTTGTAACTCCGAAACCCATGTCTATTGCTGAACATATTGAACAATCTCGTAACCGATCTTTCATTCCTTTCAACACTTCCAGTTCTTGGGATCAACAAGTCCATTCACCTTTTTATCAAAATGTTGATCCTACTTCTGTCCAACCATTCAATTCCTACCAGTCCTACCCGACTTTCGCACCTTCCCTAGACATTGCTTCTACACAACCATTTGGGAGTTTCACGTATCCAAACAACTTTGAATGTTTTACTGAAACCCCTTCACAACCCATGTCTAGTCTGGAACAGTCGTTGGAAGCTTATATTGTAGCGACAAACCAACAGATGAGGAATTTGGATGCGTCCATTGCCGCCCTTATGCAACCTAGTGACCCGGTAGCTAGTTTCCAACTAGCTCAAAAAATTCCAATGTATGATGAGGCGGTTGGACAGATTGAGAATTTGAGTGGAGAGAGTGAGCTGTGCACCCTTCCAAATCAAACCTACCCATCACCAATTGAATCCCACAACTCCGGTTTTGAATGTCTATCAAGTGTCCCAAATAATTCACCAGTTAAAAATAAAACATTTAATGAGTTGTGCGACTTTGTAGTGCTTGATTTGCCAGATTGTGAAGGTTCCCTTTCGAGTGAAACCATCACCAATCCTTTCGGCCTCTACACCTCCAATCTAGAACCTGAATTGATAAATATCCATTCTTTTGATGAAGTGTCCGAAAAAATTGATTTTCACTTGATTGAGGATATTGACGCAGGGAATACTTTGGATGATGAACCTACATATTTGACTGAATTTTTCTCTCCAATTCATCATCCCGAGTCATTAAATGTTTCTCCCGAACTTCATATACGTCTTGATTTTGATGATAATTGCATGGATGAGATAACTTTTGAGGAGAATTATGAGGATAGTATTGAGGAGAGTATTGAGGATAGTATTGAGGATGAACTAGTTTTGTTTGATGAGTCGGATTTTCCAATTCATCCTCCTGAACCTTTAACTGTTATACTTCCTAAATCACCCCCCATCATCCTTTCCATCATTCCGACCATGCAAGAGATCACGCAGGAGGACTGTGAGCTTGAAAAATTTCTGTTCGATCACAGCAGTTTTGACGCCACTAGCGCGTTCCTCCTTGAATCTGACACAGTTCTGACAACCGATAACGATTACGAGTGTTTCACTTTTTTGGACGATTTTGAAGACTCACCGCCCGAGTTTGAGTCCTTTGAATTTTCAGATGAGTTAGTTGAACCATCAGACTCGGTTGCTTACAGTCATTTCGAATCATTGATGGAATCCTTCGAGTTCGAGACAGTTCACCAATTTCACCTTCAATTGTTTCACCTCTGAAACTCGAACTCAAGCTGTTGCCGTCTCACCTTACATATGCTTACTTAGGATAGAATGAGACCCTTCCTAAATCACTCCCCTTCGTCCTTTCCATCGTTTTGACCGCGCAAGAATCCGTCACGCTTCCATTTTCAATGGATGGTTTACCAATTTCAACGTACCCATGTTTTCTTACGAATCTTGAGGGATTTGACCTCATTTCTCGACAGGTTGATAGATTAGCACAATCGATTTTAACACATCGGTCATCATAATTTGTGCTAATTTATTCACTCAATTTACACTCTCAAGTTCGTACTACACTTCTTTCTCTTTTCCGCCATTCTTCTCCTAATATACCGAGACTATGTTCCACCTTTCTTCCCATATGGTCTCGTGTGTTTCTCATTTCTTTTCTCTATAATCCATTCTTTCACCAACCACACCATTATAACGATAAAATTTTTGAATGGTTGGTGCTAACTTTTGGCCTGTATAAAGCCTTGTATAGCTTGATACTGTGTTTTTCTCCTCCCTAACTCTGAACTTTACCGCTTAATCAGTGGAAACACTGTTTTACTTAAGTTTAGGGGGACCTTTTTGTATAATATATTTTGTTTTTCTTTTAACAATAAAAAAATAAAAAAATAAAAAAATAATAATAAACAGGGGAGTGCCGACAGTTTTGACCCTCTTGGTGTAGCCTGATAGTGAGGACACTGTCAAGTTTAAATTTGGGGGTGTGCTCGGTAAACTTTCTTCCTTCTCATTCATATGTATATTTTTGCATTTGCATACTTTAAAATCAAATAAAAACTGAAAAATTTAAAAAAAATTTAAAAAAAATTGAAAAATTCAATTTTGGCCATAATTGACTTAAGTTTAACAAGACGGTTAACTAGCTAGGAAAAACTAGATCCTAGATTTAGTAAATTAAAAACCCTAAAAATAACCTTTCTTAAAATTTAACCGTAGAAAATATATGTTTTTGTAGTTTACTTAGAAATAGGCAAATTTTGAGTTCACTTCTTGGGCTAAGTCAAAATAAAGGAAGAGTATTGAAATTTTTATTAAAGTGTAAGTCTGAAAAATAATCCCTAAACTTAAGTCTAAATTCTGAAAATATATACCCTACAATTAGCACATAGACGCACCTTGAAACTTGGAATAGTAGATGAGACCTTGAAATGCTCTTGTCTAAAGTTCTTAGTATGAAGGAAAATAAAATAAAAATACAAGTGTGAATAAAGAGATATATAAAAAATGAACACTGGTTTTGTAATTACTTAAGGCTGCGTAAAGAAAATAAATATATAGCGAGGGTGCTTTATCACCTAATGCCTTAGACCAACTGGTTTGGGAGTCATTGCTAAAGCCTTAGGTGTTACAAGACGAGGAATTACGCCTAAATGCGCGAACACGTTTTGTAATTGTTCGTTAGTATCTCAAGAAGTATTAACGGCCGTATGAAAGATGTGTGAGCAATTTGATCTAAAAAATTCACCAACTAAAAGTACTTTGGACGATGGACAAGAATATAAGAGCTTGAATTGAATTTCCAAGTGTAGGGGTGATATATATACACACGTAGGGGTATGTGATTGGGGTTTAGATGAGAGATATGAAAGAAATATAGGATTTATATCTTTAGTAGAGATGATAAAAATTCCTCAGTTGAGATGGAACCCAGAAGGAAAACTCAAAATATGCTAAAAGCTAAATAAATTTACAGAACATATACAATCTTAAGTTAAATGATAAGGAAGCATGAAAAATATGGGTGGATAATTTTTGAGTCGAAGATACTAGAATTTCTTGTTAAAAAACCAAATTGGAGAATAAAAGTCAATAGGCCGAATTGATAGGATTTTGTGGGTAGTATCCACTGAAAACCATCAGGAGACAACACTCCTCCTACTAGGGACATCTAGAGGTTTAACGGCTTGTTGCACGAGCTCAGTGCAATCGTGTTTCCCTGCGAAAATGAGGTTAGGTCTTTTTCGAGAATAAAACTAGTTTTGCTCGAGGACGAGCAAAAGATAAGTTTGGGGGTATTTGTTCATATCATAATTTTGCATTATTATATTCCCCATTCTTATTCATTTTACAAATAAACACGTGCTTTTGATCTATGTCTGCTACATAGTTGCAAGTTACAGGTTCTCGGAACAAAACAGTGAAAATGATGAAAAGACGATACAAAAGTGAGACTACGTCCAACAAATAGAAGAATCTTGATCATACCTACAGTTTGAGGGACAAATGGAGATCAATGAACAAATTCACAAGGTACAAAGGCAGCGCAAGGTTCAAGACTTTGACACGAAGCAAACGGTAAAAGTCCACGACATTATGCACTGTGGAAATCTGGAAGAAACTAGAAGACATTCTGAAGAACCAAGTGAAGAAAAATCAAGTAAAAAGCAACATGAAAATTACCAGAGAAAAAGAGCCCAAGAACTCTCAAGATGGCCGCGGATCCGCGGCCAAACAAGGCAGTTGGCGGCGGATCCGCGGCCATATAGAACACGTGTCGGTGCAATTTTGACGGTGGCGGCGGTGCGTTGACCAGGCTTCTCAGGGTAGTTTTGTAAATGTAGATATGGATCAGATGTAAACCCTAGGGTTTCTATAATCTATAAATAGGAACCCTACAGCTCTTTTTGGAGCATGCCTCTTCTTGTGCCTCATTTTATTTATCAAATTCAGAATTTCAATTCCTGTAATGTTTGAAGAGTGCATCAAATAAAAGATAAAGTAAGTCTTTCTTTTCTTGCCTTAGTTAATTTTCCTTTCTGCCCTAGTTAATTTTATTTATCTGCCCTAGTTTAACACTTTTATTTATCCGCCATAGATTAGATAATTAGGTTATTAAAAACAATCATAAAAATGTCTCTTGTTATCAATTCCCTAATGAGTGAGTAGTTCCTCACTTGTTAGGGTGAGGAATAGAAAAGATTTGAGAGATGACAATCTGTCACCCCTTTCTTGCCCATCATACATTTTAATAGGGCTCTATGCATACATACACGCACCGCTCACTACGGCACCCTATCCCATGAGGTAGCGGTGATACCGTAGTTTAAAAGACCGGTTGTGTATGTTTTCCATAGAGGTTAGGGTAAGAATTAAGAAAGGACGGACAAGAATCTAGAGGAAGAAATATAGTTTCTTCCCGATCGTGCTAATTTCCTTTCTTAATTATTACCATAACACCTAAATAGATCTTAATTAGGGCATTGAAAGCGGTGAGAAATATTAAATTTCCAAACTTAACCTAAACCTAACCCTAACAAGGTTTTAATCCTAGTCTAAATCAACCTTAGTTTTTAGTGATAATCAATCCAACACCAATTGGAATTAACTCGTTAGAATAAATAGAAAATACACAAAATCCCTGTGGACCGACCCATACTCACCGGCTAGCTACTAAGCGACGTCGTTCTTGATTGCGGTAATTAATTCTTTGATTCATTTTGAAAGCGAAAGCGCATAAAATCTCTTCTAATTAGCTTGCTGATTTTGTTGCGAGTATAGCACTCAAGACCTGATACCAATCTTTAGCATCAGCATTGCTGCGACTGGAATTTTGCCAGGAGCGAATCATCATTTGCCGTGAAAGGACTTGGAATTTGTTACCGATTTATGCATCAGCATCGCTACTACTGGAACATTGCCAGGAGCGAATCATCATTTGCCTCTGTCGATTCGAACAAAGGTGGCTTAGCAAACAGGGTTAGGATCCTATCGACTAAGGCTTTTGACTTCATGAGCCGTAAGGGTTTCATAAAGGTGTTTCTCCCTACGAGTCATGAGGATCTCATCGGTGCGTTTTCTCCTTAAGAATCGTGAGGATTCTTAAGTGTGCGTTCTCTTATAAGTCGTAAGGATCTTACAAGAGTGTTTTCTTCTTATATGTCGAGATAACTTACAAGTGTCATTCACCACATGAGGAAATTTCGCGTCATTAGTGGAACTGTGTAGGGGAGACGTTTATTTGTGCCCGTGGATTGTATACAGGGGTCAATATGGACTCACCTATATGGCAGTCTGGGGAATGTGATGGTTTAAGAACAGGTTCAGATCCCTGTAGCATAAGGCTTTTGAATCTTATGAGCCGTGAGGGTCTCATAAGAGGTTTCTCCTTACGAGTCGTGAGGATCTCGTAAGTGTAATTTCTCCTTAGGAATCATGGGGATCCCTAAGTGTGTTGCTCCCTTGTGAGTCGTAAGGATCCCACGCAGGTATTTTCTCCTTACAAGGTCGAGAGGGCCCTGCAAGTGTACATGAATGAAATTTTTTTACGAGTTTGCGCCCTTTCGGGTTTTCACAAACTCGTCGGTAGCCCTGCTGTTTTTACTCATGGAGCCCTTTCGGGTTTTCATCCGTGCCCATTTCGCTTGTGGACATACCTTTTTTTTGTCACGTCAGCCTGGGGATGCCTGGGTTTGTAGTAGTTTAAGGACATTTCGGTCCGTTATTAGTTTTAGGTGTTAGTTGTATGTATGCCCTAGAGGCCAGTATTGTACAGATTATGTATATTATATTGGATGCTTGGACATATATAGAGATGACTTTCTTGCTCGACATGATAGTATGCTATCTGGTTGCTCTTTATCTTAACATGTACACTAGTCTCTTTATACTGTCTTATAGTTACATGTTGGTAAAGCCCTTAGGATTTGTACTTGACTACCTGGACTATGATGCAGATCATACTAGTGGGGACATGGTAGTCCATAAGTACATCCTTCAAGGTCCCTAGTCGTGGGTGTATCGAGACGGGGCATCGATATACCAGAGTAGACTAGCGTATACGCTTCTCGACCCATATGATGGGCGATGGATGATCCCATATCCATTGGTGTTTGACATCAGAGATGGTATACGGGTGCTCAGTGGAGACTGGGTACACTGGACGGACTCGCCGAGAACTCCCAGATGGTATTATACCTCACGTCAGATGGCAGTTCTCAGGTGACACTTGTACAGGTTAGTCTGTAGACCCGAGATCGTCATAGAGTCTTGTGTGATTCCCACTGTGCTTTGATCTCCACCTTACCACGTCCATGAGGGCGTGCAAAACGGTGGCCTTTGGGTACAGTCCGGAGTCACATGGAGGCAATGAGCGATAGGAGGGGTTTCGTCTCTCCCGGTATTGGGGGTAGATGTTGCGCTGTGCTCGATTGGCCGTAACAGGGAAGTCCCTGGCCAGGGCTGATCAGAGATTTGCTGGTAAGTGTTACCAGTAGTTTCTCGACCCGTTACGAGCCTCACATCGGCACGACTTATCGGGTTATTGGGGTCTGACGTTTACCACCCCTAGACTTGATATGCGACATATTAGACGAAGAGACCGGACTGTACGGTAAGTGTTACTGGTCGGATTCGCAGGAGTGTGAGCGGGCTAGCTCGTCGATCTTCTGATCGCTCAATACCCGGGTGGCCGTTACGTTTAGCAGACCGCTTGCGGCTTGTGGGTGCTTGATATGATCATCATCTGCTACCGGCGTATTGACGAGTCTTTAGAGTCCTACACAGAGGTTTCCTGGTTCAAGCGAAACGAAATAGGAGCGCATATGAGATATGTGCAGGACCGAGAATAATGCGTGTATGTGATACCGCATTTCATTCTCGCGATATATGTTTCGATTGGTTATATTCGATATGACCTAGTTATCGAATCATTGATTCGATAAATCGATACATTACATTCTAGTCGGTCATGTGCGACATGACCGGATCATTGAATCAAATGTTGATTTAATGATTTAATGCATAATTATATATTTGATATATTGCATTGCATTAACTAGTATTGGTTCACTTTAAACGGATTTTTCTCACTTGATGCACATTGTATATGTGATATGCTTTAGTGCACTACTTTGTATCATGTTTGATGATACTTTATCATATAGTTAAGTTTATAGAATTAATCCATGATTAATTTGATAATTAGGGTTTTGCATATTCATTTATTTATTTGTTTGTTTATTTATTTATTTGAAATGAGTTATGATAAGAATGGTGGCTAAGTTTGTTTTATATTGAAGCTTCATGAAGCTTTGACTTTGCTAACCATCCTCTTCATGCTTAACCCTAACCCATCCAAGTGACCATGGTTAATTCTCTACACTTAACCCTAGTTCAAGTTATGATAAGTATTTGATTTAAATTTATTTTTATCACAAGACTTATCATATTCTTTTCTTGAGCTCATCTTCTTCTTCTTCTTCAAGCTTGCTACTCTAATGGCAACTTGAGATTTAGTGAGAGAAATCCAAATCTAAAGTGAACCCACCTCCTATTTCTTCACCCTCTACCTCTTGCCAAGTTGTTTTGGGTGTTTACTTCACAAGTTTCACAAGTTTGTGAAGTCGGAGCTTGAGTTTGTGCAACCTCGACGTAGATCGTCTTTGACACGAAGCCGACGACTTATTCCGCACGTTTCTCCGATGAAGCCGTCACAAGAGTTCAAGCTTCAAGATGGACAGCGAGAGGACGCCCTTGCGGAGCCGTGGAGGTGGATATCCGGATCTACAAAGGTTGTAATTTCCGTATCCCAGTAGTTAAGTATTAACTAGCTTTATATTTCGCCTAAACTTCTAGTCTAAGATCCGTTGTCTAGGGTTTCTCGGCACCATTTTTTTTAAATTGGCATGTTCGATGCCTTGTGAGACCACTATAGGGTGCCTAGGAACCTTTCACTGGTATCAGAGCCTAGCTAGAGCCTTAGGCGAAGTCTAGACGGAGTTTGAAGTCCGGACAAACCCGAAACCCCGATGCCCAAGAGCTCTCTGGACATTTCATGAAATCTGGGAATTTTTGATATTAAAAATGCTTTAAAAATTCACCAAAGAATTCTAAGAATTACTGTGTAAAACGTTTCCCATGAACAGTTCAATGAGCCGCGGAAACGCGGCAGAAGCATGGCTTCTGCCGCTGTTCCGCGGTCAGATAGTGACGTCAGCCCCACTTCTTTGCACAGTAATACCTGATAAATTCTGGTGAGTTTTCTGGGTATTTTTAAATTGATTTAAGGGTTGAGTGCTCTGGGGTTATATTGGGAATCGACGATTCGATCGGAATATCAAACTTTGTCTAAGTGTTTTTCCAGATAACTGTAGAATATTTTAAAGAGTTCGACCGGATATAAATACCCAAGTTTTCCCCTGCCGGAATAATTCCAAGTGTTGGATTTTTCTGTAGTTAAAAGACGTTCGAAGTAGTGCAAGTAACGCGATGGTCCCTCTAGAAGACAACAAACCTTAACTCGATTATGTGACCGTCTTGAACTGCCCTTTGAACCTTCGGGTTTGGGGCAGTACGGCGTGCCACATGTGAGGCGTTGGCTTGACCCTTCTACGGCTGGACCGTTGGTACTGAGGTATGAAGTGAATGTCTTTGAACCTATTTCATGTGTTGATCGGTGTCGGGAAAACTTGGGTGTTCGAATGTTCGATCGGAAAGTTTGATATATTCTATTTATCCGGAATTGGATACAATAATTGGAATTCACAAACAGTTATGAGATAACTGGATGAATGTTATAAATCTAGCAGTTTAGTCCCATACGATATTGAAAAGAGTTTTCGATAATGAGACTAAAATGCGGGGTTTGTAACTGTTAGGCATGTGATGTCTAAAGTAGTTGCGGATTCCAATTGTTGTAGTTTTACACTTTCTTTTCTGTGACCGTAAGTGTAGTATGTTCATATCGCCGGTTTCGTTGCTATACGTCAACGACAATTGGGGTATGCATACTTACTTACGTTGATGACATGTGATGTTATGTGTTGCTGGATATGTTATATTGGATCGTCGTGTTCGAATAGCCGGGGGTTTTTATGTGAGATGAGTGTTTTTCATTTTCATTCATGTAAAAACTTGTATGTAATATTCTTTTATTTGGGGCACTTCCAGGTAGCGGAAGTTGTCACCCTTTGTATATTATTTACTTTTCCGCATTAGGATAGACCCAAGGAGGGGAGCACAAGTAACCGGGTTCTGGGGTCCAGTGGGAGACCAACTCGAGGAGTCGAGTCCGGGTCTCCTAACCCTAGAATTGGCAGGGTTGCTTGCCGCTCTCGTAGGGGTCTAGGGGTGTGGGATTGGCTATTCATCATGACCGTGGAATCCGTGTTTTATACTGGCTCGTATTGAAAACACGGACGTCCTAGTATATCCAATATTTCATATGTTTATTCTGCTGCGATATCTGTGTTGAGATTCTGTGATGGATATAGTATATAGTATATATGATATATTATATAGACGTTACTTATGTTTTACACCCGCGCTAGCCCTGCCCTGCTCTGTCGTTAGTTACCTAACCTAACGGTGCACGAGGGGACATCGAGGCGAATGCGGATGGCATAAGTGTACGTCATATCTATCTGTGATGTTTAGGTATTTAAATGATGGGACTTCATTAATGTGATTAATGAAAGATAAGAAACCTAAGATGTTGTAGAATCAGATTTTAAATAAAACAGGTAGCTACAGTTCTTGCTTTGCATAGCGGTATATATGATATACCCTGCACCTTATTCGATGAGGAAAGGACCGAGATCCCTTCACCGGGAGTGACTCCTTTAGCAATAACTGGCAGATGCTACACACTCGGTTTGCTTTTGACTGCTTTTGCGTTTTTGCTTTGCACAGCGATATATATGATATATCCCGCACCTCATTCGACGAGGAAAGGACCGAGATCACTTCACCGGGAGTGACTCCTTTAGCAAAACTAGAAAAGCCTCAAAATCACTCCATTTCAAAACTTCATTTGATTCTACAACGATATCAAGTTCATTACGCTCTAGGTTTTCAGAAAAACCTGCGTAGCCCTCCGTCATTTCAGATAGAGACTAGTTAGTATTCGTGCTGCGTTTGTTGACCTTAGCCAAGGCGTGGTGTACGGTAGCTAATTAGTATTTATCTGCTAAAACATGAGATGTGATTGAGTTAGGGCAGTCGTGCGACTTTGTTGACCTTAGCCAAGGGTCGTACGGGTGGGTTTGATTCAATCAGGAAATGACGGGTTGAACTTGACTAGCGCTTATGATTTGTTGACCTTAGCCAAGGTCATAAGTTGCTAGGGGCAAAAATATTATCGGGAATTTCAAGTGTTGAAATTTGCAATGAGATTGCATACCTTCTATGAGATAGTTGGATCCCGATACCCACTGCGAGTAAGAGTTACTCCTGGGAGAGTTTTACACAGTGCAATTAGCCGATCAAGTAGGTGTCTAGAAAGGTGTTAACGAGGTTACGCCTCTGGGAAAACGAGGTTTACATTAATTAGGTTCGTGCGAAAGCACGGGGGACCTCCCTCAAAGTACCGACACTGGCCTGGCTGAAAGATTGGCGAACTTGTAGTGTGTAATTAATCCCGGCTAGTCTTTCCTTTTAGGGTTTGGAGGAAGATTTGATAAAAAGCAGTGGGAGCCATCCTGATTAGATAAGATAATAACCAATCTGATCTTGCACGAGCATACGCTAAAGTGTTTTCTTCTCTCTCTCTCCAGGTAGCGACCATTTCATGCCTTAATAAAGATAATAAAATGGATGTATTGACCGAACCCGCATGTTATACTATGCTTGGGAACGTTGGTTCCGTTCTTTCCTATAAGAGTTATAGGAATGAACAGGAAATAGGGGAATACCAGGATTCCCATGCCACCCGATTGAAGAAAGTACATGTTGATGCATTTTCTTCGGGTGTGTTCGTTACTGAGAACTGTTTCTCCATTTGCTCTACGTCCTGGGTATTGGATACCGGGTCAGGATCCCATATATGTAATCAGTTACATGGGCTTAGGAAAGGTAGAGAACTTGGAGAAGGTGATAAAGACATTAGAGTTGGAAATGGTGCAATTGTTGCAGCTAAGACTGTCGGAGAATATCACCTTGTATTACCAACTGGAAATACATTGGTTCTGAACGAATGCTATTACATGCCGAACCTGATATGCAACATTATATCGGTTTCTTTATTAAGTAAAGAGGGATATAATTTTGTATTACAGGACAATGTTATGAACATTTTCCATAACCAAAAGTTGGTTGGATCAGGCACGTTATGCAATGGCATTTATGTTCTAAATCAATCAACAGTTCTAAGCATAACAAACACACACAAGAGGAAGAGTTCTGAACTCAACGAATCCTTCTTGTGGCATTGTAGACTGGGTCACATCAATACGACACGACTAGCTAAGTTGCATAAAGATGGATATTTAAATCCGTTTGAATTTTCATCTTATGACACTTGCCAGCCATGTCTCAAAGGCAAGATGACCAAGACTCCGTTTACGGGATACGGAGAAAGAGTTACCGAACTCTTAGGACTGATACATAGTGATGTATGCGGTCCCATGTCTACACATGCCAGGGATGGTTCTTCGTACTTCATTACATTCACTGACGATCTCTCTAGATTCAGATATGTGTTCCTGATGAAACACAAATCAGAAGCTTTTGAGAAATTTAGAGAATATAAACAAGAAGTCGAGAATCAAACCGGAAAAAGTATTAAAATCCTTCGATCTGATCGAGGAGGTGAATACTTGAGCAATGAATTCCTGGACTTCCTAAAAGAGAATGGGATTCTCTCTCAGCTGACTCCTCCATATACACCACAGCACAACGGTGTATCAGAACGGAGGAACCGCACCCTATTAGATATAGTGCGCTCTATGATGAGCACAGCAGAATTACCTATTTCCTTCTGGGGATATGCGCTGGAGACAGCCATATACCTATTGAATAGAGTTCCAACTAAATCTGTGCCTACCACTCCATATGAGATATGGAATGGAAAGAGACCATCTCTTAAAAGAGTTAAGATATGGGGTTGTCCGGCTTATGTTAAAAAGCAAAACCCGGACAAACTCGAGGCACGATCAGTTCTTTGTAAGTTTGTAGGATATCCAAGCAATTCGTATGGATATCTATTCTACCACAGTGAACAACAAAAGGTGTTTGTTGCTCAACATGCCACCTTTTTAGAAAAGGAATTTCTTGCAAAAGAGATTAGTGGCTCTGAGGTAGAACTGGAAGAAATTCCAGAAACACAAACTATAACTGAAGATTTAGTGGAACCGGAGGATTCAGTAGCACCCAATGAACCTCAGCCTCTCCGCCGATCTAGTAGGGTTCCTCGCCAACCTGAGAGATACTACGGTTTTCTCATGGATGGTGGAAGCGAGGATTGCATCATGGAGGATGATGACCCGACTAGTTTCGAGCAGGCCATCACGAGTGGTGACTCAGTGAAATGGCTGGATGCTATGCGGTCCGAGATGGAATCCATGTACACCAACAAAGTATGGACTTTGGAAGTTGCTCCTGAAGGGGTAAAACCCATTGGGAGCAAGTGGATCTTCAAGAAGAAACTTGGTGTAGATGGGAAAGTGGAGACTTTCAAAGCTAGACTTGTAGCAAAGGGTTTTCGTCAAAGACCAGGTGTGGACTATGACGAAACCTTTTCTCCAGTGGCTATGCTTAAATCCATCCGAATCATGCTTGCCATTGCTGCCTTTCATGACTACGAAATCTGGCAAATGGATGTTAAGACCGCCTTTCTAAATGGTGATTTAGAAGAGTGCGTGTACATGACTCAGCCAGAGGGCTTCGTAGACAGTGGGAGCAGCGGGAAGGTGTGCAAGCTGCTTAAATCCATTTATGGATTAAAGCAAGCATCGCGGAGTTGGAACATCTGTTTTGACGTCGTTATCAAAGAGTTTGATTTCGTCAAAAATCCAGATGAACCATGTATCTACAAGAAGGTGGCAGAGAGTAAGGTTGTCTTCCTCGTATTGTACGTAGACGACATACTCTTGATAGGAAATGATATTCCTATGCTGCAATCGGTCAAGCTCTTCTTATCACAAAGATTCTCAATGAAAGATCTTGGTGATGCCTCCTGCATATTGGGGATTAGGATCTATAGAGATAGATCCAAAAGGATTTTGGGATTGTCCCAATCCAGGTACATTGACACCATACTAAAGAGGTTTAGTATGGAAGAGTCCAAGCGTGGGAACTTACCCACGATCTCTGGAGTCACTCTCTCTAAAGAGATGTCTCCCAAGACTGATTTGGAAAGAGCTCGCATGCAAGGGATACCCTATGCTTCGGCAGTAGGCTCTATCATGTATGCGATGCTATGTACCAGACCCGATGTAGCATACTCACTAAGTGTAGTGAGCAGGTATCAAGCTGATCCTGGAGAGAGTCACTGGACAGCTGTGAAGAGCATTCTCAAGTACTTGCGAAGGACTAGAGATATGTTCTTGGTGTATGGTAACGGAGAACTCCAAGTGGAGTCCTTTATCGATTCGAGTTTCCAGAGTGATAAGGACGACTCTAAGTCGCAGTCGGGCTTTGTCTTTACCCTTTACGGAGGGGCGGTTAGCTGGAAGAGTTCCAAGCAGGAAACCGTGGCAGACTCGACGATGGAGGCTGAATACATCGCTGCCAACGATGCTGCCAAAGAGGCCGTCTGGATCAAGAAGTTCATTACTGAACTTGGAGTGGTTCCATCCATTGAGCATCCAATACCTTTGTATTGCGATAACAATGGAGCGGTGGCTTTGGCAAAGGAACCCAGGTCCCATCAGCGGTCCAGGCATATTCTGAGGCGGTATCACCTGATCCGGGAGATAGTTGATCGCCGGGAGATCGAGGTCAGGAGAGTTGACACGAAGAACAACACGGCGGATCCACTCACGAAGGCCATTCCCCAGATACAGTTTGAGAGACTCTTCGGGATGCTCGGTATGAGATACTACAGCAGCTGGCCCTAGTGCAAGTGGGAGATTGTTAGTTGTATGTATGTCCTAGAGGCCAGTATTGTACAGATTATGTATATTATATTGGATGCTTGGACATATATAGAGATGACTTTCTTGCTCGACATGATAGTATGCTATCTGGTTGCTCTTTATCTTAACATGTACACTAGTCTCTTTATACTGTCTTATAGTTACATGTTGGTAAAGCCCTTAGGATTTGTACTTGACTACCTGAACTATGATGCAGATCATACTAGTGGGGACATGGTAGTCCATAAGTACATCCTTCAAGGTCCCTAGTCGTGGGTGTATCGAGACGGGGCATCGATATACCAGAGTAGACTAGCGTATACGCTTCTCGACCCATGTGATGGGCGATGGATGATCCCATATCCATTGGTGTTTGACATCAGAGATGGTATACGGGTGCTCAGTGGAGACTGGGTACACTGGACGGACTCGCCGAGAACTCCCAGATGGTATTATACCTCACGTCAGATGGCAGTTCTCAGGTGACACTTGTACAGGTTAGTCTGTAGACCCGAGATCGTCATAGAGTCTTGTGTGATTCCCACTGTGCTTTGATCTACACCTTACCACGTCCATGAGGGCGTGCATAACGGTGGCCTTTGGGTACAGTCCCGAGTCACATGGAGGCAATGAGCGATAGGAGGGGTTTCGTCTCTCCCGGTATTGGGGGTAGATGTTGCGCTGTGCTCGATTGACCGTAACAGGGAAGTCCCTGGCCAGGGCTGAGCAGAGATTTGCTGGTAAGTGTTACCAGTAGTTTCTCGACCCGTTACGAGCCTCACATCGGCACGACTTATCGGGTTATTGGGGTCTGACGTTTACCACCCCTAGACTTGATATGCGACATATTAGACGAAGAGACCGGACTGTACGGTAAGTGTTACTGGTCGGATTCGCAGGAGTGTGAGCGGGCTAGCTTGTCGATCTTCTGATCGCTCAATACCCGGGTGGCCGTTACGTTTAGCAGACCGCTTGCGGCTTGTGGGTGCTTGATATGATCATCATCTGCTACCGGCGTATTGACGAGTCTTTAGAGTCCTACACAGAGGTTTCCTGGTTCAAGCGAAACGAAATAGGAGCGCATATGAGATATGTGCAGGACCGAGAATAATGCGTGTATGTGATACCGCATTTCATTCTCGCGATATATGTTTCGATTGGTTATATTCGATATGACCTAGTTATCGAATCATTGATTCGATAAATCGATACATTACATTCTAGTCGGTCATGTGCGAAATGACCGGATCATTGAATCAAATGTTGATTTAATGATTTAATGCATAATTATATATTTGATATATTGCATTGCATTAACTAGTATTGGTTCACTTTAAACGGATTTTTCTCACTTGATGCACATTGTATATGTGATATGCTTTATTGCACTACTTTGTATCATGTTTGATGATACTTTATCATATAGTTAAGTTTATAGAATTAATCCATGGTTAATTTGATAATTAGGGTTTTGCATATTCATTTATTTATTTGTTTGTTTATTTATTTATTTGAAATGAGTTATGATAAGAATGGTGCCTAAGTTTGTTTTATATTGAAGCTTCATGAAGCTTTGACTTTGCTAACCATCCTTATCTTCATGCTTAACCCTAACCCATCCAAGTGACCATGGTTAATTCTCTACACTTAACCCTAGTTCAAGTTATGATAAGTATTTGATTTAAATTTATTTTTATCACAAGACTTATCATATTCTTTTCTTGAGCTCATCTTCTTCTTCTTCTTCAAGCTTGCTACTCTAATGGCAACTTGAGATTTAGTGAGAGAAATCCAAATCTAAAGTGAACCCACCTCCTATTTCTTCACCCTCTACCTCTTGCCAAGTTGTTTTGGGTGTTTACTTCACAAGTTTCACAAGTTTGTGAAGTCGGAGCTTGAGTTTGTGCAACCTCGACGTAGATCGTCTTTGACACGAAGCCGACGACCTATTCCGCACGTTTCTCCGATGAAGCCGTCACAAGAGTTCAAGCTTCAAGATGGACAGCGAGAGGACGCCCTTGCGGAGCCGTGGAGGTGGATATCCGGATCTACAAAGGTTGTAATTTCCGTATCCCAGTAGTTAAGTGTTAACTAGCTTTATATTTCGCCTAAACTTCTAGTCTAAGATCCGTTGTCTAGGGTTTCTCGGCACCATTTTTTTTAAATTGGCATGTTCGATGCCTTGTGAGACCACTATAGGGTGCCTAGGAACCTTTCATTAGGACATTGCGGTCCATAGCTAGTTTTAGGACATTACGGTCCATTGTTAATTTAGGGACGTTTCGGTCCATTGTTAGTTTTAGGACATTGTGGTCCATAGCTAATTGAAGGACATTACGGTCCATTGTTAGTTTAGGGATGTTTCGGTCCACGGCGATTTTGAGGCAAGTTTTCGCCGTATACTACTTATAGAGTTTAGGCTTGGGAAGATAGTGAGAGGACATAGGCGTCGTCATCTATCGTTAACCTAGGCTGTGACTCGTCAGACATAGTATTTCTTAAGGAACCAGCCATTTATTGGCCGGAAGGGTCTTTCGCTATGCATATCCATGAGCAAGTAAGCCCCACCTTAGTAGACTTTGTCTATGATGTATGGGCCCTCATAGTTCGGCTCGAATTTCCTCCGTTTGGCACGATTGAGGATCATAGGTCTTTTGACCACTAGCACGAGTTCGCCTTGGTGAAATGTTCTTGGCCTAGTTAATGTTTCGTATGAGCGCGTCATCTTTGCTTTGTAAGCTTCTAGGTTTTGCTGCGCCATGAGACGAGTTTCATCGAGGGCGTCGAGCTCTTCAAGCCGAAGATGAGCATTCCCTTCATCTATTAACTCGTAATGAACCGCCACTCGTAGAGAGGGTAGCTCTATCTCTAAGGGGAGTACTACTTCAGCGCCGAATACCAATGCATACGGCGTTGTGTTTGTGGCCGTTTTGAATGTGGTCCGATACGCCCAGAGAGCTTCATGCAGTTTCTCATGCCAGTCCTTCTTATTTTTGGACAACGTCTTCTTTATGATCTTCGTCAAGGTCTTGTTGAAAGCCTCAGCTAAACCGTTAGCTCGGGGATTATAGACCGAAGCGTATCTCCAATATATATTATACTGCTGTGCGAAGCGGCTGATTCTATGACTTATGTGCGCCGGCGCGTTATCGGAGATAATCCGTCGCGGAGTTCCGAACCGGTAGATGACATATGTCTTGAAGAAATGGAGAATATTCTCCATCTTCACTTCTCTTAGCAGTATGGCCTCTGCCCACTTAGAGAAGTAATCGGTCGTCGCTAATATGAACCGATGTCCTTTAGAGGATGCTGGCTCGATGGGCCCAATTATGTCGGTTCTCCACATTTCGAACGGCCACCTAGCCACTGTTGGGTGTAGCGGGTTTGGATGCTAGTGGATGAAATCTCCATGAATTTGGCACGAGTGACACTGCTTCGCGTATTGGAGACAGTCTTGAATCATCGTAGGCTAATAGTAGCCCATCCTTTTGATCTTCAGCTTCATCTTCGGCCCGGCTTGATGAGAACCGCAAAGTCCGTCGAGAGTTTCTTTGACAACACTTTTTACTTTTTCCGGTCCTGGGCATCTTAGCCATAGAGAGTCGAACGATCACTTATACAGAGTATCATTGACGGAGGCGAAAGACAGAGCTCATTTCATGAGCTGATGTCTTGAGGATGCATCTTCAGGCATTCGACGGGATTTGAAGTAGTCTATGAATACTTCCCTCCAATCCTTAGCCTTTTCTTGGTCCTCTATTTATAGGGTTGTCTGCTTAGTCGCTTCCTTTTCTTCAGACGACTCCGGAGATATTTCTGCCGGTGCGAGAACCTGACGGCTTTGTACGACGATTCTTACGTCATCGAGATTTTCATCAGCCAATTCTTTAGCGATCTTGGCTAGTGCATCAGCTTTGCTATTTTTCTGTACGCGGTATGCTTTCTAGGACGTAGGAAGGGATTTGAGTCAGCAATTGTTGCACTCTCTTGCCGTACTTTACCAACTCTGGTTTGCACGTTTGATAATCGCCGTTTACTTGACTAACGACCAGCTGGGAGTTTCCGTATATGAGGAGGTTTTCGATCCCCATGTCGATAGCGATCTTAAGACCGGCTATCAAAGCTTCATATTCCGCTTCGTTGTTTGTTCTGGGCTCTGTCAAAGAAAGGGCAAAGCGCATTATCCCTCCTTATGGAGTCACGAAGATGAGGCCTACCCCAGACTTGATTACGGGGGTGCTGTGCTTTTGCTTCTTCGCGGAAGATGCCCCGTCGAAATAGATTTCCCATCGGGTATCACTCTTTCCTTTCTCCCCGTCGATCGTATCGAACACGTGCTCGTCTGGCAGTTCACAATTTAGGGGCGAGTTGGCAGGTATCGGATGCTCAGCGAGGAAGTCGGCGATGGCTTGGCCTTTCATTGTCCTGAGAGGTCGATATGTTATCGAGAACTCCATTAAGAGTAGGGCCCATTTAGCGAGTCGTTCCGTTAGTATAGCTTTTGACATCAAATACTTGAGAGGATCCACCTTTGATATGAGATGGACCTTATGCGCCAACGCATAGTGTCTGAGCTTCATTATTGCGAAGATTAACGCCAGGGAGTGTTTTTCGATAGGAGAGTAGCTGTTTTCTGTCCCCCAGGAGAACGCGACTCAAATAGTAGAGGGCTCTCTCTTTCCCTTGGTCGTTCTCTTGTGCCCATAACACTCCTAACGAACCTTCGAGGGCTGTTGTGTACAGAATGAGGGACTTTCCCTTGACTGGAGCGGTCAGTATCGGCGGATTCTGCAGGTATTGCTTGATTTCGTCCAGTGCACTCTGGCATTTATGATCTCAAACGAATGGGGTTCCCTTCTTCATCAGGTGACTGTAGGGACGACGCTTTCCGGAGAGGTTGACTTGGAGTTTGATACCTGTTTAGGCATTAGTATCACTACAACTGGGATAGTGCCAGGAGCAAATCATCATTTGCCTCTGTTGATTTGGACAAAGGTGGCTTAGTAGACAGGGTTAGGATCCTGTCGACTAAGACTTTCAACTTTACGAGCCGTAAGGGTCTCATAAAGGGTTTTCTCCTTACGAGTCGTGTGGATCTCGCAGGTGTATTTTCTCCTTAGAAGTCGTGAGGACTCCTAAGTGGTGGTTTCTCTTATAAGTCGTAAGGATCTCATAAGAGTGTTTTCTCCTTATAAGTCGGGAGGACCTACAAGTGTTATTCACCATATGGGGACATTTCTTTCCATTTGTAGAACTTGGCAAAGAAATATTTATTCATGTCCATAGATTGTATACAAGGGTCAATATGGACCGCCTGTAGGGCAATTTGAGAGATATGACGGCTTAAGAACAGGTCTAGATCCCTATAACTTAAGGCTTTTGAATCTTATGAGCCATGAGGGTCTCACAGGGGGATTCTCCTCACGAGTCGTGAGGATCTCGTAAGTGTATTTAACGAGGTTGCGTCCTTCTGGGTTTTCACAAGCTCGCCGGCAGTCCTGCTATTTTTACTCATGACGCCCTTTCGGGTTTTCAGCCGTGCCCATCTGGCTTGCGGACGTACCTTTTTTTTAACGAGATTGCGCCCTTTCGGGTTTTCGCAAGCTCGCCGGCAATCCTGCTGTTTTTACTCACGGCGCCCTTTCGGGTTTTTATCCGTACCCATTTTGCTTGTGGACATATCGTTTTTTTAGCGGGGCATTCCACTAGATTGTAGGATCTATTTGTAGGCCCCCTAATATCCTTCATGTCCTTTGAGAAGAAAGGACCGTTTATATAGATATTCTTCCGCCAGTGAGAAATATGCCCCCTGTGTATATCTCGGGGGAAGCGAATACCCACGCCGTCGCTATTTTGGCGACATGTTGCTTCAAAGTCACTCATTTTTTGTTGAGCGTTGACGACAAATACCACCTTACCTCCGCTTTTCATTCATCTTCATCAGATGATGAAGGGTCTTGACTCAGCTGATCCAATCGAGTCATTTTATCCATGAGCTCTTGGAAGGTTGTCGGCTTGAAGAGGGCCGTAAATGGGAACACCTCTTGAATTTGGGTCAAGGGGAGCTATGAACATTCCCACAGCTGCGGCTTCGTTGATGCGTTGCCGCATTTTGACCAGAGATTTCGCCATCGGGTAACATATTGAACCCAAGTCTCATTCGGTCTATCCCTTTCGTTAACCAGCGCCGTCACGGTAGTATGTTCGTTCTTATTAGCGAATCCCTGACAGAAGAGCGTATCTATTTCGTTAAAGCTCTCACGAAATCATTTGGAAGTTTCACATACCAAACGAAGGCGATGCCCGCCAAACCGCTGACGAACTGTCGGAGGAGTAGTATATCATTCTCTCTAGTGTTACCGCACATGGATTTAAATTGCGTGATGTGCTAGTGAGGATTCCCGGTTCCTTTGTATATGTGGAGTCGAAAGTATGTATTCTGGCGGGTACTGTATTTGATCGGAGCACGCCGGATACAGTCAACCAGTCTTGATTGGCCTATTTGATGCTTCACTGGCATAGTGAGTTTTGATTCGTTGAGCGATATATGTGGCCAGCTATTCTTTTAGGAATCATTTCCTCCTCAGTCATTGATGAGATTTGCAGAGGATCTGAAATGTCATCCTTATCTTTAAGACTGACTACCGGCGGTTCATTTGTCAGTGGTTCCGATTGAACTATCATTCCAGCCATATCTTGAATCAGAAGGGCCATCTGGTTCATTTTAGTGGACATTTCCGCCGCTTCTGTATCTCCCTTTTTTAGAGCGCGCTTTAGGAAATCAATATCCGACTCCTTCTCTATTCTTTCTTCGGGTGCGTGCTCGGGATTTTTCTTAGGTGATGGATTACCGTTTGCTGCCGCCTGAGCAAGCATCTCCTACAGCTTCTCACGTTGCAGTTGAACTTTTGTCAGGGACCGAGTTTGAGGTTGGTGACTGGAAGCTCGAACTTTGTCTTTAGAATTCACCACATATACTATGTGAACTACCATGCCCCCAGGCTTGGGGTGTTTGGAGTTTTGCCCTTTGGAGTTTACTTCAGGAACTTGAGTTTTATTGGGCCTCTCTTTTTTGTGAAAAGCCGCTTTAGTTTTGGGAGGAACCGCTGTATCAGGATCCGTATTGGGATGAGTTCCCTTCACCTGCTTCCACACCTTATATATAGATGAGGAAAGTTGTTTTAGAGAGCGAACTGGTTTCTGCTCTCGTGGGATCTCCATGGGCTGCGGAGATTCTTTCAATATTGCGATGGGAGAATTTTGTCTGACCCTTCACAACATTTTGAAGCCGTTCCCGGTTGGAACAACAACATTCACCACTGGGGTTGAAACAGGCCACTGGGGTTGAAACAGGACCATACGGAGAACTGCCCCAAGCTCATTCTGTACTATGCCGATATCGATGTTGACCGCTTCTTACGGCCGGGATTTGATTAGCCTCGGGATTTTTCTGATCCTGCCTCCTGTTTCTTTTGAGATTTTGAATATTCTGCCCCCTGCATCGACCTTGGTCCTTGGCAGGTGTCGGTTGTTTGAGGACTGATTCCGTCAGCAAAGTTGCTGCTTGGGGAGCCAGCCTATGGAAGACAAACATCCTCTGGGCTTCCTCCATCGGTGTTGAGGCACCGAGGGTAGGAGGTGGGAGTATCGACCTAAAGAGAAGCCCGTTGATTTCTTGAAGAGCCGGATTGCAAAGATTTGAGGCTGCAAGTGACCCATACTTGACGCCGCCAGATGTGACAGAGCCTGAGTTGCAGTGAGTGAAAGCAAACGCCATTCTCGGAAAAGACGCAACGCCGGCTTCAGTATCCCATCACCCAAGGGCAGCCACAAACACATATACCGCGATTATTTGATCGCGGAAAAACACGACACACGAAGTGTGGAGTGGAAAGAGAAAAAGGTCCTACCGGGCGTGTCAGAATCTGTTCGCCGCCGGAAAACGCGACCGGGACGTTGGGACGTCTGGCCTGAAATTTTAGGGGCAGATGCTATTTGGATTTATCCATCCACCTCTTCGAAGATGCTAAATTGATTTATGGCACAGTGTATCGGAGGTTTGGACAGATGCGACCGTTGTAGCAGACTTCGTCAGATTCCCCCTCGCTTGCGAGGGGTTTTTGATTGTGGGGACGCTCTTACCTGCAGGCGCAAGTCCCTACAGTTAATTACGTTATCGGGTTACGATAACTACTTTCTCGTTCTCCAGAAGGTCACTTCGTGACGTGTGTGTTTGTTTTATTTTTGGTTGCCCGTGGATTGTATACGGAGACTAATTTGTATTGTCGCCCGTAGGGCGTGAATTGGTCTAAATCCGTATTTTCTTAGATTTAGGTTTGGGTTGGTTTAAAGATCGTTAATCTTATTTTAGATTAAGATCAACTTAAATATTTATTAAGGATACATTAGTCTAATTTTAGAGTAAGATCTACTTAATGGGATTTTCGGATCATTTAGATCCAAAAAAGAGCTTTTGAACTTTATTGCTTTAGTTTAGGGACGTTGCGGTCCGTAAGTTTAAGGACGTCATAGTTTGTGAGTTTAAGGACGGCATAGTCCGTAGGATTTAGTTTAGGGACGTTGCGGTCCGTAAGTTTAAGGACATCATAGTCCATGAGTTTAAAGACATCATAGTCTGTAAGGTTTTTTCAGTTTAAGGACACCATAGTCCATGAAGTTTAGTTTAAGGACGTCACGGTCCGTTGTTAGTTTAAGGACGTTATGGTCCAGAGTTAGTTTAAGGACATTACGGTCCAGAGTTAGTTTAAGGACGTTGTGGTCCATTATTAGTTTAAAGACGTTACGGTCCAGAGTTAGTTTAAGGACATTACGTGTTAGTTATATGTGTGCCCTAGAGGCCATTACTGTACATTGGATGTATATTGTAGTGGATGCTGGGACATATATAGGTAGGACTTTCTTGCTCGACATGATAGTACGCTATCTGGTTGCTCTTTATCTTAACGTGTATACTTTCTGTCTCTCTGTTACATGTTGATAAAGCCCTTAGGATGTGTACTCGACTTCCAGGACTGTGATGCAGATCATACTAGTGGGGCCTGGATAGTCCATGAGTACATCCTTCAATGTTCCTAGTCGTGGGAATATCGAGACGGGGCATCGATATTCCAGAGTAGACTAGCGTATATCTTCTCGACCCATGTGATGGGCGATGGATGATCCCATATCCATTGGTGTTTGACATCAGAGATGGTATACGGGTGCTCAGTGGAGACTGGGTATACTGAACGGACTCGCCGAGAACTCCCAGATGGTATTATACCTCACGTCAGATGGCAGTTCTCTGGTGACACTGGTACAGCTTAGTCTGTTGACCCGAGATCGCCATAGAGTCTTGTGAGTCTCCCACTGTGCTTTGATTTCCACCCTACCACGGCTCTACTGAGTCGTGCAAACAGGTGGTTTTTGGGTACAGTCCCGATTCATATGGAGGCAATGAGCGATAGGAGGGGATTCGTCTCTCCCGGTATTGGGGGTTGATGTTGCGCTATGCACGACTGGCCATAACAGGAAATCCCTGGCCAGGGTTGCAGTGATATACTGGTCATGGACCTCACGTCGGCATGACTTATCAAGCTATTGGGGTCTGACGTTTACCACCCCTAGGCGAGATTTGCGACATATCAGACGAACAGACCGGACTGTACGGTAAGTGTTACTGGTTGGATTCACAGGAGTGTGAGCGGGCTTGCTCGTCGATCTTCTGATCGCTCAATACCCGGGTGGCCGTTACATTTAGCAGACTGCTTGCGGCTTGTGGGTGTTTGATATGATCATCATCTGCTACCGGCGTATTGACGAGTCTTTAGAGTCCTACACAGAGGTTTCCCGGCTCAAGCGAAACGAAATAGGAGCGCATATGAGATATGTGCGGGACCGAGAATAATGCGTGTATGTGATACCGTATTTCATTCTCGCGATGTATGTGTCGAATGGTTGTATGCGATATAACCTAGTTATCGAATCAAGGATTGATTCGATAAGCCGATACGTTGGATACTAGCCGGTTATATGCGACATGACCGGATCATTGAATCAAGTGTTGATTTAATGATTTAATGTATAATTATATATTTGATATATTACTTTGCATTAACTAGTATTGGTTCACTTTAAATGGATTTACTCACTTGATTTGCACAAGTTGTATATGAGATATACTTTTGTGCACAAGATTGTATCATGTTTGATGATACATGCAAGCTTGGGTTTGTGTAAAGAATTGACCATGGTTATATGAATGGTTAGGGTTTCTTTTATTTACTTATTCTTTTTATTTATTTATTTATTTATTATTGGCCAAAGAAAAGAAAATGAAATGGTGGCTTGATTTGTTTGTAGTTGAAGATTCTTGAAACTTTGACTAAGCAACCATTTTGTCTTCATCTCCTAAACCCAACCATTCAACTAACTTGGGTTAACTCTCTACACATAACCATGGTTACAATATGATACTTATCATATCATTTTTCTATTTTAGAAATAACTTATAATAGATATCATCTTCTTCTTCTTCATCTTCTTCTTTCATGAAGAAAGCTTGCTACATCAATGGTGATTGATGAAAAGTGTGAGAAATCCAAATCTAAAGTCTACCCACTTCCTATTTCTTCATCCTCTACCTCTTGCCAAGTAGTATAGGGTGTTTCCTTCACAAGTTTTCTTGACTTGGTGAAGTTGGAGCTTGATCTAGCGATGCCTCGACGTAGATCATCATCGGCATCGTCGTCGATGACCTAGCCCGGTTTTTCTCCGATGAAGCCGACGCTAGAGCCCAAGATCCGATTTGTACAGCGAGGAGACTTCATCGCGGAGCCATGGAGGTGGTGGACCGGATCTACAAAGGTTGTAGCCACTTTCCTTTAGCATTTAAATCGTTTACATGCTTGCATCGCCTCATTATCTAGTTAACGATCCGTATTAGGGTTTGTAGGCACCCGTAAAATTTGAATTAGCCATGTTTGATGCCTTGTGAGACTTCATTAGTGTGCCTAGGAACCCTACAGTGGTATCAGAGCCTAACTAGAGCCTTAGGCGATGCGTAGACGGAGTTAGAAGTCCGATCGACCCGAAACCTCAACTCGAAACGGCTCTCTGTACATTTTCTAAATTCGTGGTTTTTTGTGAATTAAAAATGCTTTAAAAATACACCAGGAAATTCTAAGAATTACGGTGCAAAAACGATCAATTGATATGCCTATAGTGCGGCGGAACCGCGGCATAAGCAAGGCTTCTGCGGCGGTTCCGCGGCCGTATTGACACAGTACCCTATAATTATTGCACAGTAATTCCTACTTTCTGTTGTTGGATTTTCTGGGATTTTTTAATCTGAATTCAAGAGTTGAATTTTCTGGGGTTGTTTTGGGGAATCGATGTATCGATCGGATTGTCTAATTTTGTCTGTGTGTTTTTCCGGGTAATTTTAGAATATATTAAAAGGTTCGACCGGACATAAATACCCACTTTTTCCCCTGCCGGGAAATTTCCAATTGTTGGATTTTCCTGTAGTTTAATTACGTTCCAAGTAGTGCAAGTAACGCGATGGTCCCTCTAGAAGACAACAAACCTTAACTCGATTATGTGACCGTCTTGAACTGCCCTTTGAACCTTCGGGTTTGGGGTAGTACGGCGTGCCACATGTGAGGCGTTGGCTTGACCCTTCTACGGCTGGACCGTTGGTACTGAGGCATGAAGTGAATGTCTTTAAACTTATTTCATTCGGTTGATCGGGAAAACTTGGGTGTTCGATTGTTCGATCGGAAAGTTTGACATTTTCTATCTTATCCGGAATGTGATACAATAATTGGAATTCACAATCGGTTATGAGATAACTGAATGAATATTATAAACGTAGCAGTTTAGTCTCACTTGATCGGTTGCCACGGAATTTTGATGTGATCAAAAGTCCGTCGCAATCACGTAGCGTACGCGGATACTCGCCGGGTAAACTTAATAGACAGTCTCACTCCATTGCCTCGACCAAGTGACTGTAGGAGAACACCGTCGCCGAAAGCATCCGTCCGGGTGCTCGAGGTAGCGGTGTTCCGCCTTGGTGCACTTCGTCGACGGTATCGGGGGTGCGGCCGCCTACTAAAGTTTGCGACGAGCATTCGATCAGGATGTCGGGAATCCTGTTGAATTGCCCGACTTGATATTGAAAAGTGTTTTCGATAATGAGACTAAAATGCGGGGTTTATAATTGTTAGGCATGCGATGTCTAAGGAATTCATTTGATTAGGCATGCGATGTCTATACAGGTTGCGGATTCCAACTGTTGTAGTTTTACACTTTCTTTTCTGTGACCGTAAGTGTAATATGTGATATCGCCGGTTTCGTTGCTATATGTCAACGACAATTGGGATGCGCATATTTACTTACGTTGATGACATGTGATGTTATGTGTTGCTGGATATGTTATATTGGATCGTCGTGTTTGAATAGCCGGGGGGGTTTTATGTGAGATGAGTGTTTTTTCATTTTCATTTATGTAAAAACTTGTATGTAATATTCTTTTATTGGGCACTTCCAGGTTGCGGAAGATGTCACCTTTTGTATATTATTTACTTTTCCGCATTAGGATAGACCCAAGGAGGGGAGCACAAGTAGCCGGGTTCTTGGGTACAGTGGGAGACCATCTCGAGGAGTCGAGTCCGGGTCTCCTAACCCTAGAATTGGTAGGGTTGCTTGCCGCTCTCGTAGGGGTCTAGGGGTGTGGGATAGGCTATTCATCACGACCGTGGAATCCGTGTTTTATACTGGCTCGTATTGAAAACACGGACGTCCTAGTATATCCAATATTTCATATGTTTCTTCTGCTGTGATTTATCTGTGATGTGATCATGTGATGTTCTGTGACAGATATTATATATATTATATATGATATATTATATAAACGTTGCTTATGTTTTACACCCGCGCTAGCCCTGCCCCGCTCTGCCGTTAGTTACCTAACCTAACGGTGCAGACGGGACATCGAGGCGAATGCGGATGGCATAAGCGTACGTTATATTTATCTGTGATGTTTAGGTGGACTTAAATGATGGGATATTCATTAATGAGATTAATGAAAGAAAATAAACCTAATTGATGTTGTGAAATCGAATTTCAAAATAAAAACAGGTAGCTACAGTTCTTGCTTTGCATCGCGGTGTTCATTATAGAACATCCTGCACCTTATTCGATGAGGAAAGGACCGAGATCCCTTCACCGGGAGTGACTCCTTTAGCAATAACTGTCAGATGCTACAACCCTCGGTTTGTCTTTGATCGCTTCTATAGTTTCTGCTTTGCACAGTGATATATATGATATATCCCGCACCTCATTCGACGAGGAAAGGGCCGACGATCCCTTCACCGGGCCGACGATCCCTTCACCGGGAGTGACCCCTTTAGCAAAACTAGAAAAGCCTCAAAAACATTCCATTTAAAAAACCATTTGATTCCACAACGAGATCAAGTTCAAAGCGTTAAAGGTTTTCTTAAAAACCATTCGCAACCCTCCGTCATTTTAGGAAGTAGAGTACTTAGTATTCGTGCTACGTTTGTCGACCATAGCCGAGGCGTAGTGTGCGGTAGCTAAGTAATGTCTTCCTACACAGCATATGATGCGATTAGTTAGTTCGATTAGTTAGGACAGTCATGTGGCTTTGTTGACCTTAGCCAAGGGTCATATGGGTGGGTCTAATTAATCACGAAATGACGGGTAGAACTTGACTAGTACCTATGATTTGTTGACCTTAGCCGAGGTCATAGGTGCTAGGGGTAAAAACCTTTATCGGGAGTTTCAAGTGTTGAAATTTGCAATGAGATTGCATACCGTCTATGTGATAGTTGGATCCCGATACCCACTGCGAGTAATTGTTACTCCTAGGAGAGTTTTGCACTTTGCAATTAGCCAATCAAGTAGGTGTCTAGAAAGGTGTCAATGGGGTTACGCCTCTGGGAAAACGAGGTTTACTGTAATTAGGTCCGTGCGAAAGCACGGGAAACCTCCCTCAAAGTACCGACACTGGCCTGGCTGAAAGATTGGCGAACTTGTAGAGTGCAATTAATCCCGGCTAGTCTTTCCTTTTAGGGTTTGAAGGAAGATTTGATAAAAACAGTGGGAGCCATCCTGATTAGATAAAATAATAACCAATCTATTCTTGCAAGAGCGCACGCTGAGTGTTTTCTTCTCTCTCTCCAGGTAGCGACCATATCACGCCTTAATCAAGATAATAATATGGATGTATTGACCGAACCCGCTTGTTATACTGAGCTGGGGAACGTTGGTCCCGCTCCAACTTATAATTGTTATAAGACAGAGCAGGAATTAGGGGAATACCAGGATTCTCATGCCGCCCAAACGAAGAAAGTGCATATGATGCATCTCCTTCGGGTGTGTTCATTATACAGAACTATTTCTCAGTATCCTCTGCATCCTGGGTATCTGATACCGGATCAGGATCCCAGATATGTAATCTGTTACATAGGGCTACAAAAAGGTAGAAAAACTGAGAACGGGTGATAAGTTTCATGAGGCAGAAAACGGGGCAAGTGTTGCAGCCAAGTCTGTTGGTCACTGTCACCCTGTATTACCAATACATTGATTCTGAACAAATACTATTAGATACCGAACCTGATATACAAAATCATATCAGTCTCTTTATTAGTAAAGAAATGATATAATTTTGTATTGTTGGATAATGTTTTGAACATTTCCTATATCAAAAGTTGATCGGTTCAGGCACGTTATCTAAAAGCATTGACGTTCTAAATCAAACTACAGTTGCTAGTATGCAGAACACACACAAGAGGAAGAGTTCAGAAATGAACAAATCATTCTTGAGGCATTGTAGACTAGGTCATATCAATGCGACCCGACTGGCTGAAGTTACATTTTAGATGCATATTTAAATCAGTTTGAATTTACATCTTGTGAAACTTGCCAGTCATGTCACAAAGATAAAATGACCACAGCTCTGTTTGTTGGAAACAGAGAAAGAGTTAGTTAACTCTTGGGACTGATACATTATGATGTATGTAAGGTCTCCTGTCTACATATGCCAGGACTGGTTCTTTATACTTCATTACGTTCTCTGATGATCTCTCAAGATTCTGACATATGTTCCTGTTGAAACACATGTCCGAACCTTTTGAGATATTCACAGAATATAAGTTAGAAGTAGAGAACCAACAACCGGGTATAAGTATTATGTCCTATGATAAGATCAGGGAGGAGAATACTTGTGCATGGCATTCCTGGACTATTCTAAAAGAAAATGAGATTCTCTCTCCGTATTACTCCTCTGAATACACCACAGCACAACGGTGTATCAGGGCGGAGCAATCGCACAATATTAGATATGGTGTGCACTATGATGAGTATTACTGAGTTACCTATTTCCTTTTGGGGTTATGCGCTTGAGAAGCTGCGTACCTATTGAATTAGGTTCGAATCAGATCACTGCCTACCATTCCATATGAGATATGGTATGGGAAGAGCCTATCTCTTAAGTAAGTTAAGATTTGGGATTGTCCGGCCTATGTCAAAAGCAAAATCCGGACAAGATCGAGGCAAGATCAGTTCTGTAGAACTGGAAAGGTTCCAGCTGTACAAAACTGCTAATGATTTGACAGAACCAAAGAATTCAATAGTTCTCGACAAACCTCAGCCTCTCCGCCGATCTAGCAGGGTTCCTCACCTGCTTGAGAGATACTTCGGTTTCTCGATGACAGTGGGAGCAAGGATTGCATCATGAGATGATGACCCAACTAGATTCGAGCAGGCCATCAAGAGTAGGGACTCTGTAAGAATGGCTGGATGCTTAGCCATCTGAGATGGAATCCATATACACCAACAAAGTATGGACTTTGGTTGCTATATCTGAAGGGTTAAATCCCCATCAGGAGCAAGTATATCTTGAGAAGATTACTTGGTGTAGATGGAAAAGTTGAGACTTTCAAAGCTAGACTTGTTAAAGGTTTTCGTCATCGACCAGGCACGGAAAATGATGAAACCTTTTTCCAGGGAATATGCTTAAGTCCATCCAGATCCTACTTGCCACGGCTACATACCATAACTACGATATCTGGTGGTTGGGTGCCATGACTACTTTTCTAAATGATGTTTTGGAAGAGAGCATCTATAAGTACACAGCCAGAGGGCTTCGTAGACAGTGGGAGCAGCGGAAACGTGTGCAAGATGTTTTAGATAATGAAGCAGGCATCGTGGAGTTGGAACGTCTGTTTTGATGTGATAGTCAAAGTGTTTGACTTCATCAAAATGGTAGATGAACCTTGTATAAACAAAAAGGTAGTAGGGAGTATGGTGACGATCCTCGTAGAGTACGTGGATGACATACTCTTGTTAGGGAAGGAGTTTCCTATGCTACGCTCGATCAATCTCCGCTTATCACAATGATTTTCCATATAGGATCAAAGTGATACCTACTAAATCCTAAGCTTTGGATCTATGAGATAGATCTAATTGGATGTTAGGATACTCACTAGTTGTAATAAGATGGTATCAATCGATCCTGGGGAGAATCGCAGGAAGTGCTCCAGGGTGATAAAGACGACTGAATGTCAGTCACAGGCATTGTCTTTACCCTCAGTAAAGGGACGGTATGTTGGAAGAGTTCCAAGATAGATACCGTGGCAAACTAGACGATAAAGGCTGGTAACATCGCTATTAAAGATACTACCAAAGAGACAGTTTGGGTGTATATTGGTTCATAAGATGAACTAGGTTCCTGCCATTGTATGACAATTGAAATGTGGTTTTGGCCCTGGAACCCTGGTCCCATCAGTGACCCAGACATATTCTGAGGCAGCATCACCTGATCATGGAGATAGTTGATCTCCAGGTTGATCGAGGTTAGGAGAGTAGATTCAGAGGACAACACGGCGGATCCACTCACGAAGGCCTTTTCCCAAAGAGAGACTTTTAGGGGATGGTTGAGTATGTGATACTGCAACCACTGGTACAGATGGCCCTAGTGCAAGTGGGAGATTGTTAGTTATATGTGTGCCCTAGAGGCCATTACTGTACATTGGATGTATATTGTAGTGGATGCTGGGACATATATAGGTAGGACTTTCTTGCTCGACATGATAGTACGTTATCTGGTTGCTCTTTATCTTAACGTGTATATTTTCTGTCTCTTTGTTACATGTTGATAAAGCCCTTAGGATGTGTACTCGACTTCTAGGACTGTGATGCAGATCATACTAGTGGGGCCTGGATAGTCCATGAGTACATACTTCAATGTTCCTAGTCGTGGGAATATCGAGACGGGGCATCGATATTCCAGAGTAGACTAGCGTATATCTTCTCGACCCATGTGATGGGCGATGGATGATCCCATATCCATTGGTGTTTGACATCAGAGATGGTATACGGGTGCTCAGTGGAGACTGGGTACACTGAACGGACTCGCCGAGAACTCCCAGATGGTATTATACCTCACGTCAGATGGCAGTTCTCTGGTGACACTGGTACAGCTTAGTCTGTTGACCCGAGATCGTCATAGAGTCTTGTGAGTCTCCCACTGTGCTTTGATTTCCACCCTACCACGGCTCTACTGAGTCGTGCAAACAGGTGGTTTTTGGGTACAGTCCCGATTCACATGGATGCAATGAGCGATAGGAGGGGATTCGTCTCTCCCGGTATTGGGGGTTGATGTTGCGCTATGCACGACTGGCCATAACAGGAAATCCCTGGCCACGGTTGCAGTGATATACTGGTAAGAGTTATCAGTAGTTTCACGATTGTCATGGACCTCACGTCGGCATGACTTATCAAGCTATTGGGGTCTGACGTTTACCACCCCTAGGCGAGATATGCGACATATCAGACGAACAGACCGGACTGTACGGTAAGTGTTACTGGTTGGATTCACAGGAGTGTGAGCGGGCTTGCTCGTCGATCTTCTGATCGCTCAATACCCGGGTGGCCGTTACGTTTAGCAGACCGCTTGCGGCTTGTGGGTGTTTGATATGATCATCATCTGCTACCCGCGTATTGACGAGTCTTTAGAGTCCTACACAGAGGTTTCCTGGCTCAAGCAAAACGATATAGGAGCGTATATGAGATATGTGCGGAACCGAGAATAATGCGTGTATGTGATACCGTATTTCATTCTCGCGATGTATGTGTCGAATGGTTGTATGCGATATAACCTAGTTATCGAATTAAGGATTGATTCGATAAGCCGATACGTTGGATACTAGCCGGTTATATGCGACATGACCGGATCGTTGAATCAAGTGTTGATTTAATGATTTAATGTATAATTATATATTTGATATATTACTTTGCATTAACTAGTATTGGTTCACTTTAAATGGATTTACTCACTTGATTTGCACAAGTTGTATATGAGATATACTTTTGTGCACAAGATTGTATCATGTTTGATGATACATGCAAGCTTGGGTTTGTGTAAAGAATTGACCATGGTTATATGAATGGTTAGGGTTTCTTTTATTTACTTATTCTTTTTATTTATTTATTTATTTATTATTGGCAAAAGAAAAGAAAATGAAATGGTGGCTTGATTTGTTTGTAGTTGAAGATTCTTGAAATTTTGACTAAGCAACCATTTTGTCTTCATCTCCTAAACCCAACCATTCAACTAACTTGGGTTAACTCTCTACACATAACCATGGTTACAATATGATACTTATCATATAATTTTTCTATTTTAGAAATAACTTATAATAGATATCATCTTCTTCTTCTTCATCTTCTTCTTCCATGAAGAAAGCTTGCTACATCAATGGTGATTGATGAAAAAGTGTGAGAAATCCAAATCTAAAGTCTACCCACTTCCTATTTCTTCATCCTCTACCTCTTGCCAAGTAGTATAGGGTGTTTCCTTCACAAGTTTTCTTGACTTGGTGAAGTTGGAGCTTGATCTAGCGATGCCTCGACGTAGATCATCATCGGCATCGTCGTCGATGACCTAGCCCGGTTTTTCTCCGATGAAGCCGACGCTAGAGCCCAAGATCCGATTTGTACAGCGAGGAGACTTCATCGCGGAGCCATGGAGGTGGTGGACCGGATCTACAAAGGTTGTAGCCACTTTCCTTTAGCATTTAAATCGTTTACATGCTTGCATCGCCTCATTATCTAGTTAACGATCCGTATTAGGGTTTGTAGGCACCCGTAAAATTTGAATTAGCCATGTTTGATGCCTTGTGAGACTTCATTAGTGTGCCTAGGAACCCTACATTACGGTCCATCATTAGTTTAAAGACGTTGTGGTCCATTGTTTGGATGTAATCATGGGTTTAGAAATGCACCAGATAGTTATTGGTTGTCGGGACCCACCACCACTCTGAAGATGTTGAAGAATTACAACGACATGTATCAGAGGTGTGAAGAGATGTACCCTTAAACCAAATGCCAGATTGAGAAGCAATGGGATAAACATTATTGTAAATGCCATCTGAGATGATTAATTTTGGAAGACCTGAGCATAATTAGGGCTCGGTTAAAAACAAGGTTTTGGCTTTGGGAGACTTAGCTAACTTGGGCTAAGGTTGGCCTATCATAGTGTTAAACACTAGCATATGTTCGGCGCTCGCATGCTCCCACGTAAGGTCTTAAAGTATTGTTTAAGTACTGAAGATTTGAAGCGCTCACGTGGGGTCACGTAAGGCGCTTGAAGTAGTGTTAAACACTGAAAGTCTGAGGCGCTCACGTGGGGTCACGTGAGGCGCCTGAGATTTGGCACAGCTTCTTTGGATTTGTTCCCTTTTTCTTTTCTGAGAGCTGAGCACTATTGTGTCACGTGGGATCACGTGAGGCGTCCCCAAAGACTGAAAGCTGCCTTTGTTTTATTCTCTTTTGAAAAGAGCTAAGCACTATTAAGGAATCACGTGGGGTCACGTGAGGCGCCCTAAGAATGGAATCTGTCTTAAGTTTATTCCCCTTTTATAAAGGTTTGTTTAGGGGTCGCGTGGGAGCACGTGATCTGCAATTATCATGTTTGGATGCTAATCTCTTTTTACGTGCATGGGGATTTTAAGTTTTCAAGCCCCTTGTTTAATAAGAATTAAATTCTGTTATAGGGTTAAACCCTAGTTTTGTTTAGAGGAATTAAATTCCTATATGTTCTGTTGTTAGAATTAAATTCTTTGGACTCAATTCTCCCCTTAAGTTTTGAATCTGCATAACAGATCTCTCCGATGAGAATTAAATTCTCAACTTGTGGGGAGATCTTCTTCTGCAGATCTTCAACCATAGGAAGAACTAAGTTCTTTTTAGAAGAGTTAAACTCTTGTGAAGGTGAAGAAGAGGTAAAAGGTTCTGTGCTTGGTTATTTTCCTTACCTAGGGTTTCTTTTTGGAGATCTTCTTCTCTCTGGAGAATTAAATTCTCTTTTCTTTCGGCTTACGAAGGGGTTTTTTCCTCTCTCTTTCTGTATATTTCTCTCCTTTGCTTCTTTTCTCTTATTTATAGGAGAAGAAGGGAATCAATTTGTTTAGAAAAACTCTCTTTGAGAGATTTTGATTGATTTTATAATCAACCAAAATGATCTTTTAGATCAATCGGTGAATTTTATTCACCGTTGGATTTTTAATCCAAGGACTTCCGTTTTACAGAAGATATCTCTTTTGTTGTTCTTAATAAGATTAGGAAGATATTTCCCCGTACAGAAATCTTTCTGTAGATTGGTGATTTTTAATCATTATTGGATTTTTAATCCAACGGCGCCCTATTTTACAGAGCGTGATCTTCTTGTTTGGAAAGATTTAAGGAAACATTTTCCAACTAGGGGTTTTGATTCCTCTTAATTAATTCAGAAGGCATAGGTGCCCATCACGTGTAGCACGTGACCCCAACATATTAAGCCTACCAAAGAGCGTCACATGCTATCACGTGAGTTTTTACTCTGGCCAATTGTTTGCTTTATTCAGGCGCCTATATACTTTGTATATAGAGGTCACGTATCTGCACGTAAGGCCCGTTTCAGCTTAGTTTTGTCAAGCGCAGCGCCTATCACGTGTGGGCACGTGATGCTCCATTTGGGGACTTTTTCCCATAGCTTTTATTTATTATTCATTTTTTATAAAAGAACAGTTCCTTCTCATTCCAACAGAGTGCAGATGTGACGTCAACAAATCTCCAAGGAGTGATGGCAAAACCCTAGCTCCAATCTGGTGCTCCTTCTCAGTCCAGCAAGTTGAAGACCCAACGTCAAGGGGAGACCCCAGGGTCGAAACAAAGTGGAGCCATTGCAGATTCCTAGCTCCAAGTCTTGACGGTTCACATTCAACCTAAAGACTACCTGGCGTACTTTCTCATTCCAGCAGGATGCGGACGCAACATCAACAAAGCGGAGCCTTGGCAGAGTCCCTAGTTGCAAGTTTCGACGGTTCATCGACATCCTAGAGATCAACAACGGCATTTCTTCTCACTCCAACCGGATGTAGACGCAACGTCAACAAAGCGGAGCCATGGCAAAGTCCCTAATTCTAAATCTTGACGGTTCATCGACAGCCTAGAGATCAACGACGGCGTTTCTTCTCACTCCAACCGGATGCAGACGCAACGTCAACAAAGCAGAGCCATGGCAGAGTCCCCAGTTGCAAGTCTCGACGGTTCATCGATGGCCTAGAGATCAACAACGGCGTTTCTTCTCACTCTAACTGGATGCAAACGCAATGTCAACAAAGCGAAGCCATGGTAGAGTACCTAGTTCCAAGTCTTGATGGTTCATCGACAGCCTAGAGATCAACAACGGCGTTTCTTCTCACTCCAACAGGATGCAGACGCGACGTCAACAAAACGGAGCCATGGCAAAGTCCCTAGTTCCAAATCTCGACAGTTCACAGACAGACTAGAGATCACCCCGGCGTTCCTTCTCTACTCCAACAGAATGCAGACGCGACGTCAACAAACCGGAGCCATGGCAGAGTTCCTAGTTCTAAGTCTCTACGGTTCACAGAAAACCTAGAGATCAACAACGGCGTTTCTTCTCACTCCATCATGATGCAGACGCAACGTCAACAACCGACCCCAGGGTCAAAACAACGGAGCCATGGAAAAATCCCTAGTTCCAAGCCTCGACGGTTCACAGACAACCTAGAGACAACCTCGACATTTGTCGCAATATTGCAGACACAATGTCAACAAACGAAGTAATGGAAGATCCCTAGCTTCAGGGTCTTGACAGCAACTCAAATAAAACCTGAAAGACTATCGAAGATCATCCCACATCAGCGTGAAGTGGTCATGACTCATCGGGGCTCCCAAATTGAGCCTAACCTCAAGTAAAAAGCGGCATGGAAAATTCCTAACGCTTGCTCTTCCGACAGTACTGTGACCTGGGAGATTACTTGAAGACGTCTTGTCCATCCCCCGAAAGGATTAGAGACACGACAGTCGTGGGGCTACTCGAATTGCAAGATTGCATATCGGGAAATACGTCGGCCAACACGACGGCACAACAGACAAAAACCCTAGTACCACAGACCCTAACGGACTTCTATCAGCAGAGGTTAATTGTGACGTTAGGATATTCATACGAGAACTTCTCGATTCGTCTCGACTCGTAAGGAAAATAATGTTCTTACGAGAACTTCTCGACTCGTAGGGAAAATATTGTCTTTGCGAGAACTTCTCGACTCGTAGGGAAAAGCATCTTCACAAAATCTTCATGAAGGTGAAAAGCCTTAGGTAGCAGGGATATCAACCTGTTTCCTGAGCACTGGGGCCCTTCAAGTAGTTCCAAGATAGACTATTGCATACTATCCACGGGCCACACTCTCCCAAGTCGAATATCGACAAGGAGGGAAAAAACCACTTACGAGTCCTCTCGACTTGTAAAGGGGAAAATTCTCTTGTGAGATCCTTACGGCTCTCAAGAGAAAACACACTTAGGAATCCTCACGACTCCTAAGGAGAAAATACACCTACGGGATCCTCTCGACTCGTAGGGAGAAAAGTCTTTATTAGACCCTCATGGATCATAAAGTTGAAAAGTCTTAGGCGGCAGATCTAAATCTGTTTTCTAAGCCATCGCTGCCCTGCAAGGAGATCTAAGATGGACTATTGTATACTATCCACGGGCCATGTTCATACCAGAATATTGCATTTTAATACCGCTCATTCATTATCTATTTTTTGTATATATCGGTACTATTAACCGGTGTTTGCTCAGTAATACAGATTACAGGTATCTGTGACAAAATACTAGAAATACATTCAAAATCACGGATATATCATTTGTGAGCTGACACTGCAACCAGAACCGCAAACCGACCGATATCCCAAGAGTTATTGTCACGCCCCGATTCCAGGTATACGGCGAAGGGGACGGGACGAGGCCGCTACGTATTTACTGTGAATTAAATACGCTAAACGTATCTAAGCAATATAAAAGTAAGCACAAGAGATAAGAGATAATAAACTGAACAGCAACTTTATTTATTAACATTCTTTTGTACAATGCATGAAAAGTAAATACAACTGAATAAAAAGCAATGCCTAAACAATGGCATAACAGAAATGAAAGTACTGAATGGAAAGTGTACAATGACTAGAGCTCGGGGTCTTCACTGAACTGGTCCAAGTCTTCAGCGGTGGGCTTGATCTCTGATGTGTCCAGATCACCTGACGACATTCAAAGAAGAAAAAAAGAGAATGTCGTCAGCGAACAGGTCACTCGGTAAGTCCCACAGATAAGGGAGAAATAGAATAGACAGAAATAGAAAGAGAGAGTAGCTTTTAAAGTTGTATTATATTTTATAATGTTGTATTTAGTGTTAACGTTGTTATTTATAGTTTGGTACAGAAGGATGCCAGAGTATACGAGAGGAGTCTCTATATGCCAGAGACTAGAGGTAAATGGAAGTATAAGGCTCCGTTATACAACCCGGAACAACGGCAATTGGATTCATGTTAGGTGTCTTAATCTTGCAGTCTCGTGCCACTTTTAACACCTTCTGTACCAATCTACCCCTTAAACCCCGTGTTATCTTGATTGTATTGTTGTATTGTAAATTGTATTGATTGTATAATTGGATGACTGACCGAAACCATGATATCAGTAAACGGATGTAACTGTAGAATCATGTGTGTAACTGGAGAATCATGTAAACTGGATGATCATGTAAATGGAATGTATATCCATAGTACGGTTCAGTCAAGTTGTTTAGATTGATAGGTTGAATATATGGAATAATGGATTCATGGATTCATGTTGAATTATAATATTATAGATTGTAGATTGTAGATTGTACTTGAATCATATTCAAGTCAGATTATAGAGAGACTCAATCTGAGTCAGACAAATAGGAAAGTAAATTGAAATCCTGATTGTTTTGATGTTATCGGTAATCGCTGCACATGGGCGGCAGGATTTGTGTCTTTTTCAAAGACGATTACCGTATTGATAACACCGTTGTTAATTTGTCTACCTTAGATAGGCAAGCACCCACTTCTCCGGCTCCCATTGGCTAAAGAGATTGGTCCCGCTTAAACCTATGTTTACTAGGGTCCTTAGGGTAATTTATAGAACTTGAGGGGGTTTTATGTAAAAATACTTTTATATACTTTTCAAAATACACCCCAAATATTTATTATTCGTCTATAGAGTTGTAGTGAATGTATATTTTATATTATGATATTTCTAGTGAAAATATCCTAATTTCATAAATAAAGGTATTATTTGTAATATTGATTTGTATGGAATTCATGGTATTTTAGTGGAAAATTGATTCTTGTGACATTTTTAGAAAAAGTGGAATATTTGTAATAATTCAAAATAGATATTTTTATGTTACATATACATATATTTCTATGAAAATAATTTATATATATATATATATATAATATTCTAGAAATCTCGTTTTCTTAAGATGTCGTATTTTAAATCTTTCGAGACCGAATACTCCTTGCGGAGGTCTGCATCTCGCACTACTAAGCCCGAGGGTGTGCGATAATCCGCACCATCCCGAACGGGTTCCCCAAAATGGGTTGTAGCGGTGCTTTGCAAAGATTGGTATAAATACTAATCATGAAGGAAAAACGGTTTTCTTAATTATGGTATTTATTTGTAAAGCTGTAGATTTCCCGTATTCTATGTTCTAGGGTCTTCTAAGTCAACTAGTATGCTCCTAACTGGTCCAAAGCGACAAGTTGTGAGATATCCCTCAAATCGCCTCTTTACCGCCAATTGTGGCCAAGTAAGTACAAATGAAGAAAGGAGGGTTCCGCTCACGAATCACCGTGAGACGGGCCTTTTAAAGTTACCTTTCTCACTTGTCTAGCCTAGGCACCACAAAATCAGGTTTAGATAAATGACTGAATGCCCACAACCTTCCTCTGTCGTAAAGAGCGCGACAGTCCTTAATTGGCTGAGTCTAGATATTTTTTTTATTAGCTCAAAAGTTATTTATTTGTAAAGATGTCGATTTCCCGTATTTTATGTTCCCAAGCGTATCGTGCTATGTTGAATATGAGTGTATGAGGAGGTAGGTCGTTACCTCATGAACTACTTAAAGGTATAATAGGTTTAATGGTTTAAATGTTGCAAAAGGAACTATGCGGTATTTAAATGAAAAAATTACGGTAAAAGAAACTAGCAATTATTTTGTGATATGAAACTTGATCAATTTGGTTGATTAGTGTTTAATAGTCAACATGAGAGAGTTTAAGCATAATTGTATTAACGAGAGGTGAAGTTTTATAAAGAAACCGAATCGGGAATCGGATTTGTTTCGATTCCGTCGGGTTTTGTAAATCCGTATTTTAGAAAAGAAAAGAGAGGTAGAATTTGGGGACTTACGGGTTTTGGACAATAACGAGAGTGAGATGGAAGGAAAGGAATCGCCGGTGCATCGCTTCGTCGCCGAGAGCTCCTAGAACGATCGCCGGAAGTTCGCCGGGAATTTCGCCGTAGCTTTGCTTCGTGCTCGTTTTTAAAGTACACAAGTTTCTTGGAAATTTTAAAGAGTTGGCTCAGAATTTTGGGGTTAGAGAGTAGAGGGTGGTGGTGGTATTTATAGGGTTAGACTAGGGTTAGAGTAGATGAAGGGTTTTAATTTAAAAAATGTAAAAATGTGTGAAAAATATATTAAAATTGAAGTAAATGAGAGTTAATGGGCTCTCTGGAATTGATATCAGAAATTGAAGTATGCAGGGGAGTGGGGCATGCAAAAAGGCACAATATTGTAGTTGACGACTCGGCCGAGTCAGGCCGAATCGGGGGCTCGGTAGGTGGGGGGTCGCCTGAGTAAGGCTCTGGTATACTCAGTTTTTCAGGTTCAGTGGAAAGTTTGGGAGTTATCTCGTGTGGACTATTGGGCTTCTATAAAATTTAAAACAAAATAAATATTAAAAATAATGTGGGGCATGGAATTTGAACTCTGGTGGCTTGGTTCAACAATGCAAGGTATTACCAATGAGCTACAAGCTCCTTCTTGTAATTAAATTGCTAATTAATTACTTAAGTCTTGTGATCAGGCAATAAATACCGCTTTATGGATTTTTGAAATTTTTTTTGTAAAAACTTGTATAGGAAATTTATGGTTGTTACATTCTACCCTCCTTAAAAAATTTCGTCCTCGAAATTTGTAAAAGGAAAGTGTAACAAATTCAAGAAAAGTTTAGTGTCTGAAGTACTTGATAGTGTATAAAAATAACAAAGTGATACAATGGTGAAAAAGGCTTATCGGTGTAACCTTGTCCTACAGTCTCGGCTTCTACAGCTGCTAATATGAATGTATGTCGCCATGGTACATTCCTTCTAGCTGGAGGCACATTATGCCTTTGGGGCCTGTTTCTCTGCCCTCTAGGCATGTCCCTCATTGCTTGTTGGAATTGGCGAGTAGGCTGTGCAGGTGGTGGAGCAGGTAGTGCATAACGAGGTGCAGGAGCCTGGATAGCTGGCCGCTGCGGGTAGTTGGTGTGTGTGTGAGCTAGATAGCTATTATAAGGACAGTTCCCAATTCCGTGGTTGGATGCGCCACAAATTAGACACAGGCCTTTTGCGCGTCTACAGTCCTTCCACAAGTGTCCCTTTCTATGGCAGTAGTGGCAAATTTCTTCAGTTCTCCTGGGTTCAAATGACGGCCTGGAAGAGGCTCCTCCTGCCATTTGATTGGCAGGGCGTTTCAAACCGGCAGCTTGGGGTCTGCCCCTCGCCTTTATCACTGCCTTATAATTGCGGGCAGCTTCTAAAGCATCTTCATGAGTCAAAAATTTCCCTGTGGCTAGTGCAGCCTGAATTTCCATGTCCAAACCCTGTTGAAATCGACGGGCTCTGATCTCGTCCGTCGGTATCAAGTGTGCCGCGAATCTGTTACGGTCTTGTGTTAGCTGTGTAGTATGTGATATTAAAAATTTGAAATACTGTGACATATCTTACCGACTGAGCATGGTGAACTCAGCGTCATACTCATCTACCGATTTGATCCACATTGAACCTTGTTGTAGATGAATGAACTGTTGTTCCATGTCGAACCTGGCAGTCACAGGGAAGTACTTCGCGTCGAACTTATCGCGGAAAATCTTCCATTCAATGGGCTGATCCAGACGGCTTTCTTCCGCCTTCCACTAGTTTCGTGCATTGTCCGTGAGCTGCAGCTTTGCAACTCGGACCCAAGCTATTTCTGGCACTTGTGCCGCTGTCAGATCATCCTCAATACTTTGTGTCCATTCCTCAGCTTCAAGTGTGCTTCCCTATTCGGAGAACTGCTTGGGATGTAAAGCCCCTGAATTTTTTTACCCCAGGTGCGTCAGTCTCAGGACGGTTCAGGAGTTGTTGTTGTCCCTTAAGGAGGCTGTGGATCGCCTCAAGTAGAACCGTTTGCTCGGTGGGTGGAGCAGGAACAGTAGGCACAATTGGTAGTGGAGGTGGAGTGTTGTTGAAGTTGGCGCTGGTGTTGTTTGGGAAATCCATAAACTTGAAGAAAAATTTAGGTTAGGACAGATTCAAGTACATGAAATGATAACATTTAAGAAATATGAAATTGTAAGATTCAAGGAACATGAATTGTAAAAAATGTTTTAATTGCTGGTTCTTGTGTTATATTACTTAGGTTGTTCACGCAGAACAGAACTGCATAATATGGTTCTATACAGCTCTGACCTGCATGGGCCACCAACAAAACCTGTCACGCCCCGCTTCCCGGTATACGGCGAAGGGGACGGGACGAGGCCGCTACGTATTTACTGTGAAGTAAATACGCTAAGCGTATCTAAGCAATATAAAAGTAAGCACAAGAAACAAGAGATAATAAACTGAACAACAAATTTATTTATTAACATTCTTTTGTACAATGCGTGAAAAGTAAATACAACTGAATAAAAAGCAATGCCTAAACAATGGCATAACAGAAATGAAAGTACTGAATGGAAAGTGTACAATGACTAGAGCTCGGGGTCTTCACTGAACTGGTCCAAGTTTTCAGCGCTGGGCTTGATCTCTGATGTGTCCAGATCACCTGACGATATTCAAAGAAGAAAGAAAGAGAATGTCGTCAGCGAACAGGTCGCTCGGTAAGTGTCACAGATAAGGGAGAAATAGAATAGACAAAAACAAAGAGAGAGTAGCTTTTAAAGTTGTATTATATTGTTATAATGTTGTATTTAATGTTAACGCTGTTATTTGTAGTTTGGTACAGAAGGATACCAATGTATACAAGAGAAGTCTCTATATACCAGAGACTAGAGACAAATAGAAGTACAAGGCTCCGTTATACAACCCGGAACAACGGCAATTGGATTCATGTTAGGTGTCTTAATCTTGCAGTCTCGTGCCACTTTTAACACCTTCCGTACCAATTTACCCCTTAAACCCCGTGTTATCTTGATTGTATTGTTGTATTGTAAATTGTATTGATTGTATAATTGGATGACTGACCGAAACCATGATATCAGTAAACGGATGTAACTGTAGAATCATGTGTGTAACTGGAGAATCATGTAAACTGGATGATCATGTAAATGGAATGTATATCCATGGTTCGGTTCGGTCAAGTTGTTTAGATTGATAGATTGAATATATAGAATAATGGATTTATGGATTCATGTTGAATTGTAATATTGTAGATTGTAGATTGTAGATTGTACTTGAATCATATTCAAGTCAGATTATAGACAGACTCAATCTGAGTAAGACAATTAGAAAAGTAAATTGAAGTCCTGATTGTATTGATATTATCGGTAACCGCTGCACATGGGCGGCAGGATTTGTATCTTTTTCAAAAACGATTACCATATTGATAACACCATTGTTAATTTGTCTACCTTAGATAGGCAAGCACCCACTTCTCCGGCTCCCATTGGCTAAAGAGATTGGTCCCGCTTAAACCTATGTTTATTAGGGTCCTTAGGGTAATTTATAGAATTTGAGGGGGTTTTATGTAAAAATACTTTTATATACTTTTCAAAATACACCCCAAGTATTTATTATTCGTTTATAGAGTTGTAATGAATGTAGATTTTATATTGTGATATTTCTAGTGAAAATATCCTAATTTCATAAATAAAGGTATTATTTGTAATATTGATTTGTATAGAATTCATGGTATTTTAGTGTAAAATTGATTCTTGTGACATTTTTAGAAAAAGTGGAATATTTGTAATAATTCAAAATAGATATTTTTATGTTACATATACATATATTTCTATGAAAATAATTTTTATATATATATATATATATAATATTCTACAAATCTTGTTTTAGGCTGCCTGTTGGGAGAGGACTGTTGATGTACAGTATACCCCAGAGATTGTGATGTCATCTACCGTGCAGACAGATGACCCAGCCATTGCTGAGATTGATGTGATGCCACTTTCAGGGCTTACAAGTTGAGATCGCTGGAGCTTTCACGCAGCCAGGCGACAGGTGGTAGCTAGTCTATCTTGTGTTGAGAGACGAAGGTGATTCGTCTAATTGATGCGCCGACGCAGGCCTAGTTGAGTTGAAGATTGCCAGTGTGGAGAATTTTACTCAGGTCTAGTGTAGACCGACCCTGAGATGACCGTTGATGTATCGTCTATCCTTGAGGATTGAGGCATTGTTTAGCATGCGAACGAAGGGAGTTCACATGTCGTCTGGGCGGAGTTGAAAGGTTCGAATGAGTGTCAGAAAACCCATTTTTCTAAGTTTAAGTAAGACATGCAAGTGCTTCTGTGGACCCTCTAGAAGAATGAAACCCTAACTCGACGTGATGACCATGAAACCGCTTTTGAACCTTAGGGTTTGCGGCAGTTTAGCGGTTCCATCAGTGAGGCTTGGGTCTGCCCTTCTACGGTCGGTCCATAGGTACTGTGACATATACCGAATATTATTAAACCATGCTCAGGTGTTGAGTTCTCAGAAAATTTTGGGACTTTGATGACTCGATTGAAAAGTTTAACGCCGTCCGGATATCCTGTAATAGGATATCAGCAACAAGACCAGCTTCGGATAGAGGACCTCACCCAGGTGTGTGTGAGTTGATCGAGAGCGGACGAATATTGAGTATTCCTCCGATTGTTGGGACGGGTTCCCTAGGACGTGTTCGGCTAGATATCTTCGATAGAGTGATGAAGATACCGTGTTCGTAGTTCGAGTCCATGTGAGAGACTCCGGATTGACTGTAGCCGAGAACATTTGCAGTACGCAAATAGCATGATGCGACGTCAAGGGGACGATAATGAAGACGAGTGGAGCAAAAGGTTCGTTCAAGACGTTAACGAGCTGTTGTTACACCCCGTTGAGATTACAGATCGGATATGTGTACAGAGACGTTGAGATACGGCCAGTTTCTGAGGAAAAGTTGTGCTGAGGACGCAGATGTCCAGAGAACGAGAAAGATTTTGTAAGAGTACCAGCCTCCGTATAGTTCGGCGTAGGCGAAATCGGAAGAGACCTTGAGCCGGTTCCTTTCATGACACTGCTGCAATAAGATTTGCACCCAAGATCAGATGTGTACGTGTATTCTTAGGACCCAGAGACAGAAGACGCCAGACCGTGAGCAGGAGGCAAGCGGATGTTCTTGCTCTGCCAGTTTGGGTGCACCGACTTTTTCTTCGACATTGTAGGAGGTGTACCTTAATGTCATTTGTCGCGATTTGCGTTGTGATTCGAGTATCACGCTTATATCGCTTGGATTTTGTATTTCATGATATTTTGTGCACTATGGCTACACCTACTGGGTATTTACATTTTTGTGCATAGTTATTGCACTTGATATATTTTATACATTGTTGTGTTAATGTCGATTTTGTGCCTTAGCTGCACATGTTTATGTTTTCCTGGATTTCCTACAGTGGTTATGATATTTCGTGCAGTAGATGCACAGGATCTGATATTTCGTGCAGTGGATGCACAGGATTTGATATTTCGTGGACCGGATGCACTCGATTGGGATTTTCGTTCGTGCATGACGGTTGCACTGGTTTAGATTTTCGTGCACTATAGATGCACTAGATGTTGTTGTCGTGCACACCTATTGCACTGGACAGATGCTTTTGTGCACACTCGTTGCACTTAGATTCGCTTTCGTGCATATTGGCACTTGTATTTGGGTTTGACATCCGTGCGCATCAGACGTACGTGAGTGTTGGATACGCCTTATGAGGCTGATTTTGCTTTTGAGCATTTTGTTTTCATGATAAGGCCTTAACTTTGTAGTACCCTAACAGGACTGATCGGAGGACAGTGCCTGAGAATTTTTGCATGCATAAAAAGTTACCAAGAGATTTCAAAAAGGAGCTATAGTCTCGCTATTTCTTACGTGTCTGCGAGTGACACGAATGTTTACAAATTAACCTTTTGGGATGTTTCAAAAAGGCGGGATGTATATTTTGGCAAAACATATATGCTAGTATATTATTACTTTAACAATGAGCGTCCGCCACCTGTGCCGTGAGTTACGCATTACGCAGCAATTCAAAAAAAAGATTATGCATATGATTTATTCGGTTTTTGGAGATTTCTCAAACAGGATGCGTACTATATATGTATTATGGTATTTGATTAGTGCATATGAGATTTCGATAGTGGATTTGAGATTTGAATCTCCTTTGTGACTCCGATGATATGCGTGCAATTCCGTTGATTTGCGTGACGCTTGACGGAGATCGGTTTTGAGTTTAGTACTCATTTTTCCGGCGCGCAGAAGGCGCTGTGGTTTTCTGTTTCTTCCGTTATTTCGGAGCCCCGTTGAATTAGCTGTTATTGCAATGTTTTAGCATTTGGGGGTTTAAATTTAAATTTAAATTCGGGGACCGAATTTCTATAAGGGGGGAGATTGTAACGTTTTAGAAATCGTTATGCGAATTTTTCCGCTTTAGGGTAAAATTTGTCGGTATTTTCCGTTTTAACCCGACTGTGATCAAATATCCATATAAACTTGTCAGCATCTAGTTTAGCTAAAATAAAACTAGTGCGCGAGCTTTGGGGGTATATGGGAAGTTTTGGTTCAAATAGAACTTTTCCCTATTTAAATATTATTTTAATGTGGTATTTACATATTGGGTTTGGGAAATTACTCCTAAAAATTTGTATCATTTCAAATTAATCAAGTTTGAGTAAAACAAACCTTCCATATAATATCTAGATCTTTTGTGCATAGGATTAAAGTTTTAAAGAAAAGAAAAAGAAATGGAGAGGTGGCATGTTGCATTTATGTGCATTTATGTACATTTATTGCAAATTCTAGCTAGAAAACTCTACACAATTCTTCACCTTCCCCCTTGGCCAAGCTTCTTCCTCCTTCTGCCCTTGATCATTTCTTTCACCATTTGCAACAATCCAAGCTCAATAAATCTCCAAAATTCCATAAATAATCTCACAAAACACATCAAGTCTTGCTTTTACTTCTTGGATCGCTTGGAGCTAGGGAAGCTAGGATCTTATGAGCAAGTATTGATAGGTATAATCACTACACTGTTAAATAGGAGTTTTTATGATGTGTAGCTCGTTGGTTGTGGTGTAGAACACTTAAAGTATCGATTAGTGCAATATCGTATTTTTTAGTGTCTTTTTAGAGCCTCTGTGATCTGCTGTGACCTGGAAATTTTATTGAAAAATCAAACAAGATAGTAGTGTTGTACTAGTAACCTTAGGATTCCACCTGAGACACGGGACCCACCCCACCAGTTTGGCCGGTGACTCGACGAGAAAATCCAGCGACATCGGATTTTGAGAGGGTTGTTAGGGTTTGGTTTTGTTGGGTAGTTGTCTGCTGTGGTTTAGGGGTGTTTGGTACTGTTTAATTTTTGATTAATTACAGAATGCAAAATCTGGGATCGTTTTTTCTATAATCTAGTGTTTTGAGTCCACGTGTTACGTTATCCGACACGGATCATGATCTTGTGCAGCTGCTGCACTTGAGTTGTTTCGTAATATCGCCACGCACGTTAGCCACTAGACGGACACTTGTGAGTTAGTTTGGAGTTGATGTGTCGTTTAAAACGTAGTTTTACGTTATAGTGGTCGATTTCTGAGATTTTTCTCTGTTTATGTGTTTTGTGAAACCTTAAGGCCTATAGGGAATCTGGGATGACCTGGAGTGTTTATGAGATAAGCAAACAATACCAGGGACCAAATTAGGGAACTAGGAGACCACCCCAACCAGACGAACACCAATGGAGCATCAAGGGCCAAGCTCGTGGGTATGTGGCCGGCCACTTGGTGGTGATTGGTGATGGAATTGGTCCAGTAGCTCATATACTTCATATAAAACACCCTATACTTGTTTGTGTAGTTCCAGTTTACCTGAACCAAAATCTGGGAGCTATTGTGAGTGGTTTTGGTTATGGTTTTCCGTATTTTGGAATTCTTGGTTTTTGTAATTGGTATTGTATTTGGTTGTTGTGCGTTTGTACGTCAACAAAAAGGGTTGTTTGGTTGTTTTTGCATGCATAGGCTATAGGTTCTAACCTATGAGTGCATCGCGTGCCGTTTTGGATTTCGGAACTCGTTATTAATGGTATTGTGATACGTGTTGATATTGTAGGTACCTTCGCGTGGATTCCGAGAAGACGAAGCATATCGACTATGGCTAAGCGAGGAGTTTAGCAGGTGAGTAGATTTATATCTACGGGGGGAGTCGGATGGATGGCGTATAGCACCCCCGCAACCACTGATATGGAATATCGTTTGTTTCTGTTATCCTGATAAATGATATGCGACGGACATGATTGTAGGATTTACAAACGATAATATGATTGAAGTTGATGCTAATGAACAATTGACTTAGGAGAAAATGATATGATAAGTGAATCATGATAAGTACTATTTAAAAGAGAACAAGTGTGACGTTTATTTAAATTGATGCGAGATGTTAATGTGATGAATGAGTATACGATGTTATATTATGACTTAGTGTGATATGTCCTTTTATGGATTCGAGTCGATATGAGATTGTTGATACTTTTGTAGGTCCCCTGATACGAGAATGACATGGATGTGACCTGAGAGATAGGTATGTATATTTTTATGGATAATGATTGCATTATGAGTGATATGCAGTACGAGACTTAGATCCGTACCCCAATATTATATAGGTTGATAGAATCCCTATTTGTTAATGCCGATGTACGTTAGATTACCGTACGCAATGACTTTTACCGGTTGATTTATCCATACCCCTGATTAGAGGATGCTGTACAATGGATTGTACCGTATGTGTTGTTGTGAGGCTGGATGCTGATTGATAGACTCACCAACTCGGTCTTGTTGACATGTATGTCTTATAGCATTTGATTCAATATATGTATTGTGTTGCATTCATGCTATTCTCATCGCATTTTTTATACCTGTGCTAGTACACCTACACCATTATCGATGATGCGTATGTTACACATACACAGATTTGCCGGCTCACACACTTCTTCATCGATAATTGCTATGTCACTTACACAGTAGAATTGCTACATCATGCTATGATATACTGCCATGTTCACATCGCTAAGTTAGGTTGCATGATATGCTGACATATACACCCACATACTCTGCTATAGCTACATGTACATCATGCCTACATATTGACATGTGATATTGAGACATTGCTTATTGTACTTATGAGATGCATCATACATACCTGCTTACATGTAGATACTTAAACCTTGCTGCAATTACATGTACACTTCATATGATGCTGCGCTTGATTTCGGAGGATTTGGGAACCGCAAGATATATTTTAAAGCTGGATTTATTTAAAAGAGCGGTTTTCCCTTTATATGCTCATATTGATGTCTTATGTTGCATATATCAGTTTTATATGGATTTTTCGCATTGAGATATGGATTTCATGTGATTTATGGATTTGAGAACCATGGGGGTATTTTCAAGAAACTATGTAATGTTTGAAAACCCGGTTTCTCTTGATATGATATTTTGATGCGTCCACCTTGAGATTTCTCGGTTCTGAGATTTGTGATATATACCCGATGCGAGGAGTGAGTGGGCCGTGTGCGGGTACATGGTGGAGCCCGGTACGGTTCCCCTCGGCAAGATGTTCGTGGTATAGACAATGAGCCTGGAAGGTGGGCAAGTACCTACCGGTGATAGTATTTGGACTCGGCGGTTATCGTGGGGATACCGACCGGAGTGATGTACGGACATGATGTCAGGGCCAGTCGTGGTGACAGCGCCTGAGTTATGAGGATTTACGTGTCGATGCTAGACACGGGTATTCATGATGTTTCAGGTGTCGGTGATAGACACCCAGGTTCCCATGATTTGATGTGGCATTGATGGACACACATTCTTTGATATCCTCATATTTACCTGCATATGCTTTTATGATATTTACATGCAAGAGTTATTGTGTCAGTGGTTGACACGTGGACGAGATCCACTGCATACATGCATTGATTTTATTGTGGACGAGATTCACTGCATACATGCATTGATTATATTGTTGGATGGTATCCACTTGCTGATAGGCAGTTATTTATGCGTTGGCACATATGCAGATACGGTCACCCTAGATATCATAGTATTACCTTTATGATATAGTTGACCTAGGAATCGTTGTTTATTTCGATTTCTACCTGATGATATTTTTCTATTCATGAGTTGGCAACTCACCCCCGTTGTTCCACAGTTCTTGCAGGTAGACCGCAGGGATCAGTTGCGGCATCGCTGGCACACAGCTGTTTCGGGTGACTTGCTTTTGGTAGGTGGTACATGTTGGATCGTGCCACTCTTGTATTATTATTCCTATTATATCTAGTAAACTCCATCAATTCAGAAACTAGCAAATTGTATATATTGCAGACTTAGAGGACTTGTAGTTGCGAGACTTGAGTGATAGGTTTTATGTTCGCTTTTGGGGTTGATGTCTTGCTTTACTTTTCCTTATGTGGATCTTCGCCATTGGGCGTCTTATACTTGTTATTTATACTTGTGGTGGTTGTTTCTGCCGTTGGGCGTGATTTACTCCCGTTTGGGATGCTTTATATATATTCTGTGTTGTACCCGTTTTCGGGGTTAGTTTTTACAAAAGAGGTGCTGCCCAAATTTTCAAAAGACAAAACACGATTTATTGTATCTTTATCTCTTAAAAAGGTTTAGATTTCTGGGTTTCAGCTTACTTGAATTATGTTACGCCTGTAGACGTCGCGTGATTTAAGTGCTGGTCGTGAGCTAATATTTTGGGTCGTGACAACCGCCAATTGTGGCCAGGTAAGTACAAATGAAGAAAGGAGGGTTCCGCTCATGAATCACCATGAGATGGGCCTTTTAAAGTTACCTTTCTCACTTGTCTAGCCTAGACACCACAATGTCAGGTTTAGATAAACGACTGAATGCCCACAACCTTCCTCTGTCCTAATGAGCGCGACAGTCCTTAATTGGCTGAGTCTAGATATTTTTTTATTAGCTTAAAAGTTATTTATTTGTAAAGATATCGATTTCCCGTATTTTATGTTCCCGAGGGTATCGTGCTATGTTGCATATGAGTGTGTGACGAGGTAGGTCGTTACCTCGTGATCTACTTAAAGATATAACAAGTTTAATGGTTTAAATGTCGAAAAAGGAACTATGTGGTATTTAAATGAAAAAAATACGGTAAAAGAAACTAGCAATTATTTTGTGATATGAAACTTGATCAATTTGGTTGATTAGTGTTTAATAGTCAACATGAGAGAGTTTAAGCATAATTGTATTAACGAGAAGTGAAGTTTTATAAAGAAACCGAATCGAAAATCGGATTTGTTCCGATTCCGTCGGGTTTTGTAAATCCGTATTTTAGAAAAGATAAGAGAGGTAGAATTTAGGGAATTACGGGTTTTGGACAATACCGAGAGTGAGATAGAAGGAGAGGAATCGCCGGTGCATCGCTTCGTCGCCGAGAGCTCCTAGAACGATCGCCGGAAGTTCGCCGGGAATTTCGCCATAGCTTCGCTTCGTGCTCGTTTTCAAAGTACACAAGTTTCTTGGAAATTTTAGAGAGTTGGCTCAGAGTTTTGGGGTTAGAGAGTAGAGGGTAGGGGTGGTATTTATAGGGTTAGGCTAGGGTTAGGGTAGATGAAGGGTTTTAATTTAAAAAATGTAAAAATGTGTGAAAAATGTATTAAAATTGAAGTAAATGAGAGTTAATGGGATCTCTGGAATTGATATCAGAAATTGAAGTATGTATGGGAGTGGGGCATGCAAAGAGGCACAATATTGTAGTTGACGACTCGGCCGAGTCAGGCCGAGTCGGGGGCTCGGTAGGTAGGGGGTCGCCTGAGTAAGGCTCTGGTATACTCAGTTTTTCAGGTTCAGTGGAAATTTTGGGAGTTATCTCGTGTGGACTGTTGGGCTTCTATAAAATTTAAAACAAAATAAATATTAAAAATAATGTGGGACATGGGATTTGAACTCTGGTGGCTTGGTTCAGCAATGCAAGGTATTACCAATGAGCTACAAGGTCATTCTTGTAATTAAATTGCTAATTAATTACTTAAGTCTTTTGCTCAGGCAATAAATACCCCTTTATGAATTTTTGAAATTATTTTGTAAAAACTTGTATAGAAAATTTATGGTTGTTATATTCTACTCTCCTTAAAAAATTTCGTCCTCGAAATTTGTAAAAGGAAAGTGTAACAAATTCAAGAAAAGTTTGGTGTCTGAAGTACTTGATAGTGTATAAAAATAACAAAGTGATACAAGGGTGAAAAAGGCTTACCGGTGTTACCTTGTCCTACAGTCTCGGCTTCTACGGCTGCTAATGTGAATGTATGTCGCCGTGGTACATTCCTTCTAACTGGAGGCACATTCTGTCTTTTAGGCATTTTTCTCTGCCCTCTAGGCATGTCCCTCATTACTTGTTGGAATTGGCGAGTAGGCTGTGCAGGTGGTTGAGCAGGTAGTGCATAACGAGGTGCAGGAGCCTGGATAGCTGGCCGCTGCGGGTAGTTGGTGGGTGTGTGAGCTGGATGGCTATTATAAGGACAGTTCCCAATTCCGTGGTTGGATGCGCCACAAATTAGAAACATGCCTTTTGCGCGTCTACAGTCCTTCCACAAGTGTCCCTTTTTATGGCAGTAGTGGCAAATTTCTTCAGTTCTTCTGGGTTCAAATGACGGCCTAGAAGAGTCTCCTCCTGCCATTTGATTGGCAGGGCGTTTCAAACCGGCAGCTTGGGGTCTGCCCCTCGCCTTTATCACTGCCTCATAACTGCGGGCAGCTTCTAAAGCATCTTCATGAGTCAGAAATTTCCCTGTGGCTAGTGCAGCCTGAATTTCCGTGTCCAAACCCTGTTGAAATCGACGGGCTCTGATCTCGTCCGTCGGTATCAAGTGTGCCGCGAATCTGTTACGGTCTTGTGTTAGCTGTGTAGTATGTGATATCAACAATTTGAAATACTGTGGCATATCTTACCGACTGAGCATGGTGAACTCAGCGTCATACTCATCTACCGATTTGATCCACATTGAACCTTATTGTAGATGAATGAACTGCTGTTCCATGTCGAACCTGGCAGTCACAGGGAAGTACTTCGCGTCGAACTTATCGCGGAAATCTTCCATTCAATGGGCTGATCCAGACGGCTTTCTACCGCCTTCCACCATTTCCGTGCATTTTCCATGAGCTGCAGCTTTGCAACTCGGACCCAAGCTATTTCTGGCACTTGTGCCGCTGCCAGATCATCCTCGATACTTTGTGCCCATTTCTCAGCTTCAAGTGGGCTTCCCTTTCCGGAGAACTGCTTGGGATGTAAAGCCCTGAATTGCTTTACCCCAGGTGCCTCAGTCTCAAGACGGTTCAGGAGTTGTTGCTGTCTCTCAAGGAGGCTGCGGATCGCCTCAAGTAGAACCGCTTGCTCGGTGGGTGGAGCAGGAACAGTAGGCACAATTGGTAGTGGATGTGGAGTGTTGTTGAAGTTGGCGCTGGTGTTGTTTGGGAAATCCATAATCTTGAAGAAAAATTTAGGTTAGGACAGATTCAAGTACATGAAATGATAAGATTCAAGAAATATGAAATTGTAAGATTCAAGGAACATGAATTGTAAAGAATGTTTTAGTTGCTGGTTCTTGTGTTAGATTGCTTAGGTTGTTCACGCAGAACAGAACTGCATAGTATGGTTCTATACAGCTCTGACCTGCATGGGCCACCAACAAAACCTGTCGCGTCCCGCTTCTCGGTATACAGCGAAGGGGACGGGACGAGGCCACTACGTATTTACTGTGAATTAAATACGCTAAGCGTATCTAAGCAATATAAAAGTAAGCACAAGAGACAAGAGATAATAAACCGAACAGCAACTTTATTTATTAACATTATTTTGTACAATACATGAAAAGTAAATACAACTGAATAAAAAGCAATGCCTAAACAATGGCATAACAGAAATGAAAGTACTGAATGGAAAGTGTACAATGACTAGAGCTCGGGGTCTTCACTGAACTGGTCCAAGTCTTCAGCGCTGGGCTTGATCTCTGATGTGTCCAGATCACCTGACGACATTCAAAGAAGAAAGAAAGAGAATGTCGTCAGCGAACAGGTCGCTCGGTAAGTCCCACAGATAAGGGAGAAATAGAATAGACAGAAACAGAGAGAGTAGCTTTTAAAGTTGTATTATATTGTTATAATGTTGTATTTAATGTTAACGTTGTTATTTGTAGTTTGGTACAGAAGGATGCCAGTGTATACGAGAGGAGTCTCTATATGCCAGAGACTAGAGGCAAATGGAAGTACAAGGCTCCGTTATACAACCCGGAAGAACGGCAATTGGATTCATGTTAGGTGTCTTAATCTTGCAGTCTCATGCCACTTTTAACACCTTCCGTACTAATCTACCCCTTAAACCCCGTGTTATCTTGATTGTATTGTTGTATTGTAAATTGTATTGATTGTATAATTGGATGACTAACCGAAACCATGATATCAGTAAATGGATGTAACTGTAGAATCATGTATGTAACTGGAGAATCATGTAAACTGGATGATCATGTAAATGGAATGTATATCCATGGTTCGGTTCAGTCAAGTTGTTTAGATTGATAGATTGAATATATGGAATAATATATTCATGGATTCATGTTGAATTGTAATATTGTAAATTGTAGATTGTAGATTGTAGATTGTAGATTGTAATTGAATCATATTCAAGTTAGATTATAGAGAGATTCAATCTGAGTCAGACAATTAGAAAAGTAAATTGAAGTCCTAATTGTTTTGATATTATCGGTAACCGCTGCACATGGGTGGCAGGATTTGTGTCTTTTTCAAAGACGATTACCGTATTGATAACACCGTTGTTAATTTGTCTAACTTAGATAGGCAAGCACCCACTTCTCCGGCTCCCATTGGCTAAAGAGATTGGTCCCGCTTAAACCTATGTTTACTAGGGTCCTTAGGGTAATTTATAAAACATGAGGGGTTTTATGTAAAAATACTTTTATATACTTTTCAAAATACACCCCAAGTATTTATTATTCGTCTTTAGAATTGTAATGAATGTAGACTTTATATTGTGATATTTCTAGTGAAAATATCCTAATTTCATAAATAAAGGTATTATTTGTAATATTGATTTGTATGGAATTCATGGTGTTTTAGTGTAAAATTGATTCTTGTGATATTTTTAGAAAAAGTGGAATATTTGTAATAATTCAAAATAGATATTTTTATGTTACATATACATATATTTCTATGAAAATAATTTTTATATATATATAATATTCTAGAAATCTCGTTTTCTTAAGATGTTGTATTTTAAATCTTTCGAGACCGAATACTCCTTGCGGAGGTCTGCATCTCGCACTACTAAGACCGAGGATGTGCGATAATCCACACCATCCCGAACGGGTTCCCCAAAATGGGTTGTAGCGGCGCTTTGCAAAGATTGGTATAAATACTAATCATTAAGGAAAAACGGTTTTCTTAATTATGGTATTTATTTGTAAAGCTGTAGATTTCCCGTATTCTATGTGCTAGAGTCTCCTAAGTCAACTAGTCTGCTCCTAACTGGTCCAAAACGATAAGTTGTGAGATATCTCTTGTTCCCCTCCGAAAGACGGCCAAGATATGGACGGTCTTGCCTGAGATTTGGGGCAGATGCTAATTGGTGATATTCGTCTACCTCTCCGAAGATGCCAAGTTGATTTATGGCACCGTGTATCGAAGGTTTAAACGGATGCATCCGATGTAGCAGACTTCGTCAGATTCCCCCTCGCTTGAGGGGTTTTTGATTGTGGGGACGCTCTTCCCTGCAGGCGCAAGCCCCTGCAGTTAATTACGCTACCGCATTGCGGCAACAACTTTATCCTTCTCCAGATGATCACTTCGTGTCGTGTGTGTTTATTTTGTGTTTGGTTGCCCGTGGATTGTATACGGAGATCGAGTTACGTCGTCGCCCGTAGGGCGTGGACTAGTCCAAATCCGTATTCTCTTAGATTTGGGTTTGGGGGTTGTGTTTAAGGATACGTTAGCCTCGTTTGAGACTAAGATCGACTTAAACGTTTGCTAAGGATACGTTAGTCTAGTTTTAGACTAAGATCAACTTAACGTGATCGTTTAGATCCGACAAGAGGGCGATTAGGGGAGCCCTATTATTTAGTTTAGTGACATTGCGGTCAATAGGTAGTTTAAGGACATTGCGGTCCAGTGTTAGTTTTAAGACATTACGGTCAATAGGTAGTTTAAGGACATTGCGGTCCAGTGTTAGTTTTAAGACATTGCGGTCAAGGTTAAGGACGTCGTAGTCCATGGATTTAAGGACTCCACGGTCCGATGTTAGTTTTAAGACATCACGGTCAAGATTAAGGACGTCATAGTCCGTTGTTAGTTTTAAGACATTCCGGTCAAGGTTAAGGACGTCATAGTCCATGGGTTTAAGGACCCCATAGTCCGGCGTTTAGTTTTAAGACATTACGGTCAAGGTTAAGGACCTCATAGTCCATGAGCTTAAGGACCCCATAGTCCATGAGCTTAAGGACCCCACAGTCCGTATCAATGTGTGGTCATCGGGACCCGTCACCTCTTTGAAAACGTTGAGGAATTACAATGCCAATTATCAAAGGAGTGAAGAGATGTACCCTTAAACCATGGTAGATTAAGTGATCTGTAGTCCAATTTGGAAACTAAGATCAATTATTATATTATGAGCCCATTGGCCCAGTTAAGTTTTAATTGAGGACTTATGGCCAGTTTGGGCTAAGTCCAATCATGTTTGGGATATTGGCCCTCTGTTGGTTCATTGAAGGAGAGGCTTTGCCTCTAGAAACTTAGCCAATTGGGCTAAAGCTAGTGTTAAACACTAGAGACTAACAGTGTTGAACACTGGGAAATAAGATTATCAGATTAGTGTTAAACACTAAAAATTGTGATTCTCGAATCAGTGTTAAACACTAATAAATAACAGTGTTAAACACTGGCAACCAAGTTATCAGTTTGGTGTTAAACATTAGCAGAGAGGAGATCACGTGGGAGCACGTGATGGCATCAAAAAGGTAGGGCCAGATCCCCCTCATTTTGTTAGACAGATAAGTGTTTAACACTTTTTATTCTGACAGCCATCACGTGTCAGAACGTAATGGGGGCTCACGCTTTGATCTGTTAGGATGCTTATTAGGGGTCACGTGTTGACACGTGAGGGCGCCCCAGAGTCTCTGTTTATTTTGCTTTTTCTTTCTATGCCTCAGGGGTCACGTGGGGCACGTGAGGCGTTGCCTCAAAGTTCTTTTCTGTGGATCTTTGCAGGGGTCATGTGGTAGCACGTGACTCTGGTTCTGTGCATATTTGAAAGATCTGTTCATCTTTTAAGAATTAAATTCTTCATAGAATTAAACCCTAGCAGTAAACTTTAGAGGAATTAAATTCCTATTTTCTTCTGAAGAATTATATTCTTAGATAGGGTTAAACCCTAATTTCTTTTCTGTAGGAATTAAATTTCGGTATAGGATGAAACCCTAATTTCTTCTTTTTTAAGGGAATTAAATTCCTGTGATTTTTAGAGAATTAAGTTCTCAATAAGGGTTAAACCCTAGTTCTGTTCATTCTGAAGGAATTAAATTCCTAGGGTTAAACCCTGATTTTGTCTCAAAGAAATTAAATTCCTATAATTCTGTGAGAATTAAATTCTCAAAACTCAATTCCTCCTCTGTGTTTTAGATCTGCATGGCAGGATCTCAACCCAATGAGAATTAAATTCTCAATTCATGGGGAGATGTGCACTTTGCAGATCCTCTATCAGAGAAAGAACTAAGTTCTTTTCTTTATATAAGAGTTAAACTCTTTTGAGAATTAAATTCTCTTTTGAAGCCTCCCTTTCCTTTTCTTACCTAAGGTTTTCCTTTTGCAGAGAATCAAAAGCTCTATATCTCTCTCTCTGTGTATCAAAAGAAAAGGTCCAAAGGATTTCCAAAAGTCCCCTCTCTTCTTTTCTTGGCTCCTATTTATAGGAGAAGGAAAAGAATCAATCTGTTTAGTAAATCTCTCATTGAGAGATTTGATTTATATTTATCATTAATCTGGGCCTTTAGATTGTTGGGTGAATTTTATTCACCATTGGATTTTAAATCCAAAGATCTCTCTTTATTATTTCAGTTAGATTTAGGGGGGAAATCTTTCCAAGTCCAAGATTTTTCCATAAATTGGTGATATTTAATCACCTTTAGATTTTTAATCCAACGGTTTTAGATAATCCTTCTTCATTTTGGAAAGATTTGGAAGATTTATCCTCAGAATTTAATTCTATTAAAGAATAAGGCTCTTAAAGCTGGTCACGTGTGGCCACGTGACCCTTGGTCATGTGTAGGCACGTGATTCCTGGAATGGGCTTCTCTTCTTCTGTGCTCTGTTCTCTGGCCGCTTCTTAACCATCACGTGCCAACACGTGACCACTGGTCACGTGTGAGCACGTGATGCCTGTTCTGAAGGTTCCTCTTGACTTTTAATTAAAGAACAAATATGTTCTGTGCCGCTGCTTGACTATCACGTGCCAACACGTGACCACTGGTCATGTGTGAGCGCGTGATGCCTCTTCTGAATCTTTTCCTGATTTTTAATCAGGGAACAAATGCCCCCACAGCGTTGTTCTCACGTGTCTGCACGTGAGTGCAACGCTGTCACTTTTGTGACCGTCGGATCTGCTTTGGGAGTAGGGTAGATGAAACGTTTTCCATCCCATCCTATAAATGCCCATGTCTTTTCAGAAGAGCCTCCACTTTGCTCATCTTCCTCCTTTGAGAACTTCCTTCTCTTGAGAATTTAATTTTCTTTTTCCAGTGCTTAGTTCTCTGCCTTGAAAAATTTTTAGAGTTTAACTCTGTTCAAGAAGGACTTTTCCTTTCAGGTAATGATGTTTGAACGATCGAAGAACCTTCACTTAAAAAAACTCTATGGATTTTAAATCCACATTAAAGGTTTCACCCTTTTTAACATGAATCCATTTTTCTTCAAGTTCATCAACAAGAACAGAGACCCATCTAATTTTCAAACTGTAGATCTCTTAGGGTTTTTCTAATTTTTAAGGAAGATGATAATGTCAGTTGTTTTCCATGGAATTTAATTCCATCCCAAGGAGTTCTGGCTCTGAAACAAAATTTCTGGGAATTTAATTCCCTTTTTCAAAAAGGAATTTAATTCCTCTGAAGAACTAAGTTCTTCCTAGAGAACTTCATGGGTTTTCTTGCCCTGAGTCATCTTCTTCACAACTCAGAAGAAAAGGTTTGTAATAGATTCTCATGATCTTCATTCCAGGTATCATGGATGCCCATATGTACGATCTTGACGAAATCATTTCTTACGGGAATATTCGTGCGCTGGGCCGTAGCCAGAACCAGGAGTTCACCAACGCTCAATGTGCTGAGATCATGAGCTGCTTCGACGAGTACAATGGTCGGCTACTCCCTTGCCGCTCTTCTCTTCTGAGACTCATCGTGCTAGCGATCTAGGAGGCGCTCCCTCTCTTTTGCACCGGCATGCCGCTCAGGGCATTGGACGCCGCCGAGGATAAGGTACATTCGGTGTACCTGATGAGCCTAATCTCGAAGAGGAGGCGAGACAACCTCATTGATCTCTTGCACCAGGTTTTTCAGCAGTCGGCCATACTTGCTACCTATCGGAGGGTAGAAGACATTCGTGAGGACCCCAATGCTTGTGACCGCGAGAGAAAACATACTCAGATGGTTCGAAATGCTTGGAGGATCTTGGACAAAGCCAAGTTTGAGTTTCTCAATCCGTGCCCCGCGTCTGAGGTTTTGCCGTTGTAATCGTTTTTCCCTTTTTTTATTTTGTATAAACTTTTTAAAGTACGAATGATAAGTTTTATCGTGCCCTTCTGTGTTTGCATGCCTTTCTATGGGATTTTGTCATCATTTTTTTTTTACTGTTGCTGCTGATGTGTTTAGGGTGTAGGGCATTATTTCATTTTCCAGTACTCACCAGGCATGGTACTCACGTGCTCTACACGTGGGGCCCTTCTATGGAGCCATTTAATTTTTCATGCTACCTTTTCCGTGTATAGCATTAGACGCAGAAAATGAGCCTTGGAAATAGTTCCATCTCCTTGATTTCCAATGCCTTCCCTTTTTTAGGCCTTGGAAATAGTTTCACCATGCAAGATTCTCCGTGCGTAGCATTTAATGCCCCTCTTTATAACCTGAGGCCATGGCCTTCTTTTCTCTTCACAGAGAATTTTATTCTCAACTTAGTGTGATTTATCCTGATGAAACAACTGGGTGCCATGGCCTGCAACCGCCCTCCTGCTCGTCGACAGCCATGGGAAGTTCCCATCGAGGAGATGATCCCCCGCTTTGCCGCACGATTGGTGGATCCCCTCCTTACCGACGACGAATGCGACTCAGCGGTATATGGACCCTTGATCCGCAGGGGGTCTCCCCTCCCAATGGGCTCCTTTTGGCTCCGGATGATTCTTGCTGCCGTGCTTGCTGACATCCTTCCTTACCCAGCGGAGATGACCCTGGCGATGCTTGACGCAGCTGAAGACAAGCTCGAGTGTTTTCACAAAGCATGTCTGATCACTCAGGCTCTGAAAGATTGCTCGGTTTACCTGTTGGGCCAAATAAGAGCCCGACGGGCTATTATGTCTTCTTTCGCAGACGAACATGGCGCCAATCGGTGGGGGGCCACTCCTCGTGAAAATCGTCGCTTTGATGTGCTGGAGAAGGCGGCGAGGGAGTTAGAAAATTTTGAGTACTGCTTTGTTCACCCTTGTGCCACTGATCCCTTATTTGACGATCTTTTCCCGGTAGTGTAGTATGCTTAAATCGATGTACTCTTTTTGTCATTGGCTGTTGTATGCTTTTCTGTTGAATTTTCATGTTTGCCGGGTACTCGTATGTGCGTCTTGCTTACATAAATGAGCTTCGTATTTCTCCATGGAAATTTTCTTTAATTGTGAGTACTATCATTATGTTGCATGCACATCAGAGCTTTGGGTATCATTTCCTTTCGAATATTCATATAGTTGTAAATGCATGCCCGGTAGGATACGCATCGGAGATTTTCCTTGTTGCCTCCCATATCAAGTAATTAGTGCGTGTTCTAGATCGAGTATTGCCGTCGAATGGAGGCTTGTTTATACAGTGCTCGAGTGTAACCGTCTTTCCTCGGAGGTTGTGGCTGCGAAAGCGGGTTTGCGAGGTTTGATTGAGCGGTGCGCGGCGAACATGGTGTCGTGCGGGAAGAGGCTCGGCCGCAAATTCTCGGAAAGGGAGTTGGCCTCTAAGGCATTGAGCGAGCTTCAACCCAGCCTTACAGCCAAAGCCAATAAAACGTATGAACTTTGGCGGGTACTTCAAGAGTCTATCAGAGAGGTGGTGGCTCTTGATAAAGCTGTCGTGTTCACTCGCGAAAGGGTCGAGGCTCACAAGGTCACTGAGAAAGAGCTCGAAGGCCGGCTCGCCTCGTATCAGGCCCAGCAGGCTCAGGCTCAGGCGGAGGCTCGTCTTCTGGCGATCCTGAATTATGAAGCTATGGCCCAGCAGAAGCAAGATAAGATAGCAAAATTGCTAAATCGCCCGCTGTCTTGAAATACTTGTATCTTTTCCTTTCTTTCTGTACACACTCCTGAATGAGAGTATCTTCTTTTTTGTTCTTTCATGAATTGTACTTTGTATTCATTTTGGTTTATGAATAAAGACATATTTTTCATCTCAATGGTGTGTCTCTCTCGATTGAACTTGTTCTGTGGGCAATTTATCTTGGCCTACTTGCAGGGTAGCGATGGCTTAGGATTCAGGGTTAAGATCTGCCTCCTAAGACTTTGAGCTTTATGAGCCGTGAGGGTCTCATAAAGAGTTTTTCTCCCTACAGGTCGAGAGGATCCCGTAGGCGTAAGTTCTTCTTAAGAATAGTGAGGATGCTTAAGCGGGTTTTCCTTTGGGAGTCGTAAGGATCTCACAAGAGAGTTTTCTTCCCTACAGGTCGTGAGGACCCGCAAGTGCTGGGTGCGGTCACCCTTATCCGTATTCCACGGGGTCAGGGGTTGCTTTGGGATGGTTTTCAGGGTATCGTAGTTTAAAGACGTCGCGGTCAAGGTTAAGGACCTCATAGTCCATGGGTTTAAGGACTCCACAGTCCAATGTTAGTTTTAAGACGTCACGGTCAAGGTTAAGGACCTCATAGTCCGTGGATTTAAGGACTCCACAGTCCGATGTTAGTTTTAAGACATCACGGTCAAGGTTAAGGACGTCATAGTCCGTGGATGTAAGAACTCCACAGTCCACGAATGCGTGGTTACTGGGACCCGTCACCTCTTTGAAGACATTGAGGAATTACAACGCCAAATATCAAAGGAGTGAAGAGATGTACCCTTTAACCAAGGTGAAATTAGTCTAGAATCATGGTGGTTGATCGTTAGTTTTAAGACATTACGGTCGAGGTTAAGGACATCATAGTCCGTGGATTTTAAGGACTCCACAGTCCGGTGTTTGCTCTGGATGCTTCACACGGGTTCACTCCCATGCTCTGCGAGGACCAGGCTCCGCTCCGGGCATTTTCTGCGGGGTCAAAGAGTGACGTTATCCGCGTTCCACGTGACCAAGAATTTTGCACTAGATTCTTCACACGGGTTCACTGCCGTGTTCGGCGAGGACTAGGCTCCGCTCTGGATGCTTCACACGGGTTCACTGCCATGCTCTGCGAGGACCAGGATCCGCTCTGGACGTTTTCCACGGGGTCAAAGAGTGACGTTATCCGCGTTCCACGTGACCAGGAATTTTGCTCTAGGTGCTTCCCACGGGTTCACTGCCGTGTTCGGCGAGGACTAAGCTCCGCTCCGGATGCTTCACACGGGTTCACTACCGTGCTCTGCGAGGACCAAGATCTGCTCTGGACGTTTTCCACGGGGTCAAAAAGTGACGTTATCCGTGTTCCACGTAACCAGGAATTTTGCTCTGGATGCTTTCCACGGGTTCACTGCCGTGTCCGGCGAGGACCAGGCTCCGCTCTGGGCATTTTCCGCGAGGTCAAAAAGTGATGTTATCCGCGTTCCACATGATCAGGAATTTTGCACTAGATGCTTCACACGGGTTCACTGCTGTGTTCGGCAAGGACTAGGCTCCGCTCTGGATGCTTCACATGGGTTCACTACTGTGCTCTGCGAGGACCAGGATCCGCTCTGGACGTTTTCCACGGGGTCAAAGAGTGACGTTATCCGCGTTCTACGTAACCAGGAATTTTGCTCTAGATCCTTCACACGGGTTCACTGCCATGCTCGGCGAGGACTAGGCTTCACTCTGGATGCTTCACACGGGTTCACTGACGTGCTCTGCGAGGACCAGGATCCGCTCTGGACGTTTTCCACAGGGTCAAAGAGTGACGTTATCCGCGTTCCACGTGACCAAGAATTTTGCTCTGGGTGCTTCCCACGGGTTCACTGCCGTGTTCGGCGAGGACCAGGCTCCGCTCTGGATGCTTCACACGGGTTCACTGCCGTGCTCTGCGAGGACCAGGATCCGCTCTGGATGTTTTCCACGGGGTCAAAGAGTGACGTTATCCGCGTTCCACGTGACCAGGAATTTTGCTCTGGATACTTTCCACGGGTTCACTGCCGTGTCCGGCAAGGACCAGGCTCCGCTCTGGGCATTTTTCGCGGGGTCAAATAGTGAAGTTATCCGCGTTCCACGTGACCAGGAATTTTGCACTAGATGTTTCACACGGGTTCACTGCCGTGTTCGGCGAGGACTAGGCTCCGCTCTAGATGCTTCACACGGGTTCACTGCCGTGCTCTGTGAGGACCAGGATCCGCTCTGGACGTTTTCCACCGGGTCAAAGAGTGACGTTATCCGCGTTCCACGTAACCAGGAATTTTGCTCTAGATGCTTCATACGGGTTCACTGCCGTGCTCGGCGAGGACTAGGCTCCGCTCTGGATGCTTCACACGGGTTCATTGCCGTGCTCTGCGAGGACCAGGATCCGCTCTAGACGTTTTCCACAGGGTCAAAGAGTGACGTTATCTGCGTTCTACGTGACTAGGAATTTTGCTCTGGGTGCTTCCCACGGGTTCACTGCCGTGTTCGGTGAGGACTAGGCTCCGCTCTGGATGCTTCACACGGGTTCACTGCCGTGCTCTGCGAGGACCAGGATCCGCTCTGGATGTTTTCCATGGGGTCAAAGAGTGACGTTATCCGCGTTCTACGTAATCAGGAATTTTGCTCTGGATGCTTTCCACGGGTTCACTGCCGTGTCCGGCGAGGACCAGGCTCCGCTCTGGGCATTTTCCGCGGGGTCAAAGAGTGACGTTATCCGCGTTCCACGTGATCAGGAATTTTGCACTAGATGCTTCACACGGGTTCACTGCCGTGTTCGGCAAGCACTAGGCTCCGCTCTGGATGCTTCACACGGGTTCACTGCCGTGCTCTGCGAGGACCAGGATCCGCTCTGGACGTTTTCCACGGGGTCAAAGAGTGACGTTATCCGCGTTCCACGTAACCAGGAATTTTGCTCTAGATGCTTCACACGGGTTCACTGTCGTGCTCGGCGAGGACTAGGCTCCGCTCTGGATGCTTCACACGGGTTCACTGCCGTGCTCTGCGAGGACCCGGATCCGCTCTGGAAGTTTTCCACGGGGTCAAAGAGTGACGTTATCCGCGTTCCACGTGACCAGGAATTTTGCTCTGGGTGCTTCCCACAGGTTCACTGCCATGTTCGGCGAGGACCAGGCTCCGCTCTGGATGCTTCACACGAGTTCACTGCCGTGCTCTGCGAGGACCAGGATCCGCTGTGGACGTTTTCCACAGGGTCAAAGAGTGACGTTATCCGCGTTCCACGTGACCAGGAATTTTGCCCTGGATGCTTCCCACGGGTTCACTGCCGTGTTCGGCGAGGACCAGGCTCCGCTCTGGACGTTTTCCGCGGGGTCAAAGAGTGACGTTATCCACGTTCCACGTAACCAGGAATTTTGCTCTAGATGCTTCACACGGGTTCACTGCCATGCTCGGCGAGGACTAGGCTCCGCTCTGGATGCTTCACACGGGTTCACTGTCGTGCTCTGCGAGGACCAGGATCTGCTCTGGACGTTTTCCATGGGGTCAAAGAGTGACGTTATCCGCGTTCCATGTAGCCAGGAATTTTTCTCTGGATGCTTTCCATGGGTTCACTGCCGTGTTCGGCGAGGACCAGGCTCCGCTCTGGACGTTTTCCACGGGGTCAAAGAGTGACGTTATCCGCGTTCCACGTGACCAGGAATTTTGTTGATTATATCCGCATTTCACGGGGTTGGAATTTGACTTTTGGTGATCTGTACAGAGCCGAGTCATAGAATTGGGAGCTGCCGCTGTTCCGCTTTGCTCGAGGTCGTATTTGCCGTAATGAGACGAATGTTGAGACGATCTTTGTGGTTCGTCGAGATTTGGCCTCTTCTTATGATGAAACCTGGAGGAGGAGTATGACCCCTTCTTTGTTTGCGCCCCTGGATTGTATACAGGGATTGATATAACATCTCCTGTAGGGCAAAAATTTCATTTTTATTTTATTTCTTTTTCCGCGATGCTCTATCATTTCGGCTTTTATATCGCGAAAGTCGCGATTGCCCTATCATTTCGGCTATTTTTTCGCGGTGCCCAATCATTTCGGCTATTTATTTATTTTTATTTTTTTACTCGCTGTTTTTTTTATTGCGAGTTGCCCCATCATTTCGGCTATTTCTCATGCATACATTTTTACTTGCTGATTTTGTCGCAAGTTGCCCCATCATTTCGGCTATTTTGTATGCATGTGTGGCTTGCTGGCTTTTCGCTGCGAGCTTGGATTTAGAAACCAATTTCGGCATCAGCACCGCTACAACTGGGATATTGCCAGGAGCAAATCATCATTTGCCTCTGTCGATATCAAACAAAGGTGGCTTAGCGAACAGGGTTAGGATCCTGTCGACTAAGGCTTTTGACTTCATGAGCCGTAAGGGTCTCACAAAGGGATTTCTCCCTACAAGTCATGAGGATCTCGTAGGTGTGTTTTCTCCTTAGGAATCGTGAGGACTCCTAAGTGTATGGCCTCTTGTAAGTCGCAAGGATCTTACAAGAGAGTTTTCCCCTTATAAGTCGAGAGGACTCACAAGGGTTGTTCACCGTGCGAACGTATCCATAGTCACGGGTGGGACTTTGTTAGGGAAATGTTTATTCGCGCCCGTGGATTGTATACAAGGGTCAGTATTGAGCCACTTGTAGGGCATAAATTGAAGGGTGGGGGGGTTGCTTAAGCACAGGTTAAGGTCCCTGTGACTTAAGACTTTCAAATCCTATGAGCCGTGAGGGTCCCATAAGAGAGTTCTCCTTACGAGTCTTGAGGATCTCGCAAGTGTAATTTCTCCTTTGGAATCATGAGGACTCCTAAGTGTGTTGCTCCCTTATGAGTCGTAAGGATCTCACGCAGGTGGTTTCTCCTTACAAGGTCGTGAGGACCCTGCAAGTGTCCTTTGACGAGGTTGCTCCCTTTCGGGTTTTCACAAACACTCGTCGATAGCCCTGCTGTTTTTACTTACGGAGCCCTTTCGGGTTTTCATCCGTGCCCGTTTTGCTTATGGACATACCGTTTTTATTTATTTATTTTTTAATTCTCTTTTTTTTATCGGCTTTGGGATACTGCGATCCACCGTAGTTTATCGACATCTCGGTCAGCAACCAGTTTTAGGATATAGTGGTCCATTGTTAGTTTAAGGACGTTTCGTTCCGTTGTTAGTTTAAGGACGTTTCGGTCCGCCGTTAGTTTAAGGACGTTTCGGTCCGTTGTTGAAGAAGGCCGGTTACTACTTATAGAGTTCGGGCTTAGGAAGATAGCGAGCGGGCATAGTCGTCGTCATCTATCATTGACCTAGGCCTTAACCCGTCAAGCGTAGTATTTCTTCAGGAAGCGACCGTTTATTAGTCTAAAAGGTCTCTCACCGTGCATATCCATGAGCAGATACGCTCCACCCTGGTAGACCTTGTCTATGATATATGGGCCTTCATAGTTCGGCTCGAATTTTCCCCGCTTGGCCCGATTGGGGATCATAGGTCTTTTGACCACTAGCACGAGTTCGCCTTGGCGGAATGTCCTCGGCCTGGTCAATCTTTCATATGAGCGCGTCATCTTTGCTTTGTAAGCCTCCAGATTTTGTTGCGCTATGAGCCGGGTTTCATCAAGGGCGTCAAGCTCCTCAAGCCGAAGGTGGGCATTTTCTTCGTCCGTCAGCTCGTAGTGGACTGCCACTCGCCACTCGTAGAGAAGATAGCTCTATCTCAAGGGGGAGTACTGCTTCCGTACCGAATACCAACGCGTATGGCGTTGTGTTCGTGGCCGTCTTGAACGTAGTCCGATAAGCCCAGAGAGCTTCTTGCAGTCTCTCGTGCCAGTCCTTTTTGTTTCGAGACACCGTCTTCTTCACGATCTTTGTCAAGGTTTTGTTGAAAGCCTCAGCTAGACCGTTAGCCCGCGGATTATAAACTGAGGAATATCTCCAGTCTATGTTGTGTTGCTGCGCGAAGCGACTAATCTTGTGGCTTCTGTAGGCTGGCCCGTTATCGGAAATGATCCGTCGCGAAGTTCCAAACCGATAAATGACGTGCGTCTTGAAGAAATGGAGAATATTTTCCGTCTTCACTTCCCTTAACGGTACTGCTTCTGCCCACTTGGAGAAGTAATCGGTGGTCGCTAGGATGAAACGATGTCCCGTAGATGATGCCGGTTCAATGGGGCCGATTATGTCAATTCCCCACATTTCGAACGGCCAGCTAGCCACCGTTGGATGGAGTGAATTTGGAAGCTGATGGATAAAGTCCCCATGGATCTGGCACGAGTGGCATTGCTTCGCATACTCGAGGCAGTCCTGGATCATCGTGGGCCAATAGTATCCCATTCGTTTAATCTTCAACTTCATCTTCGGGCCTGCTTGGTGAGAACCACAGAGTCCGTCGTGAACTTTCTGAACGACTCTTTTCGCTTCGTTGGGTCTCATACATCTCAACCACAAAGAATCAAATGACCTCTTATACAGAGTATCGTTGACGAAGGCGAAAGATAGGGCTCGCTTCAGGAGCTGATGTCTTGAGGACGCATCTTCAGGCGTTCGACGGTATTTGAAGTAATCTATAAAGACTTCTCTCCAATCCTCAGCTTTTCCCCGGTTATTTATTTGCATAGCCTTTTGCTCAGTCACTCCCTTTTCTTCGGACGATTCCGGAGATATTTCTGCTGGGGCAAGCACCCGACGGCTTTGTACCACGATTCTGACGTCATCGAGGTTCTCATCAGCCAGTTCTTTAGCGAGCTTGGCTAAAGCGTCCGCCTTGCTATTTTCTGCGCGCGGTATGTTTTCCAAAGTGTAGGAAGGGATTTGAGTCAGCAGTTGTTGTACTCTCTCTCCATACTTCACCAGCTCTGGCTTGCATGTCTGGTAGTCGCCGTTCACTTGGCTAACGACCAGTTGAGAGTCTCCATATATGAGGAGGCTTTCAATTCCCATGTCGATGGCGATCTCAAGGCCTGCTATCAAAGCTTCGTATTCGGCTTCATTGTTAGTCCTCGGCTCTGTCAAGGAGAAAGCAAAGCGCATTATCCCTCCTTGTGGGGTTACGAAGATGAGGCCTACCCCTGAATTGATTATAGGCGCGTTTTGTTTGCGCTTCTTCATGGAAGACGCTCCATCAAAATAGAGTTCCCACCGGGTACCACTTTCGTTGATCATGTCAAACGCATGTTTGTCTGGCAGCTCGCAATTCAAAGGAGAGTCGGCAGGTATTGGATACTCAGCGAGAAAGTCGGCGATGGCCTGGCCTTTCACTGCCTTAAGAGGCTGATAGGTTATTGAAAACTCCATCAAGAGTAGGGCCCATTTAGCGAGCCGACCTATCAATATGGCCCTCGACATTAAATATTTAAGGGGATCCACCTTCGAAATGAGACGGATTTCATGCGCCAACGCATAATGCCGGAGTTTTGTTATCGCGAAGATCAACGCCAGGCAGTGCTTTTCGATGGAGGAGTAGTTGCTTTCTGCCCCCAGTAGGACTCGACTCAGATAGTAGAGCGCTTTCTCCTTCCCTTGGTCGTTCTCCTGTGCCCACAATGCGCCTAAGGAAATTTCAAGGGCGGTTGTATACAGAATGAGAGGTTTTCCCTTGACTGGAGCAGCTAACACCGGCGGGTTCTGCAGGTATTGCTTGATCTCATCCAGTGCGCCTTGGCATTTGTGATCCCAGACGAACGGTGTTCCCTTCTTCATCAGGTGACTGTAAGGGCGGCACTTGCCTGAAAGGTTAGCTATAAATCGCCGGATGTACGCGAGCTTCCCTTGGAGAGACCGCAACTGTTTGAGAGTTCTTGGCGGTGGCATTTCCATGATCGTCTTGATCTTTGACGGATCTATCTCGATACCCCGGTGCCGGACAATGAACCCTAGGAATTTACCCGAGGACATCCCGAACGCGCATTTGAGAGGGTTCATCTTCAAGTTGTATTGCCGAAGGCGTTGAAATACAGTCTTCAGATGCTCGAGATGTTCCTCGTATGATTTGCTTTTCACGACGAGGTCGTCGATATAACATTCGACGATTTCATGTATGAGGTCATCGAAGATCTTCGTCATGGCCCTCTGATAGGTGGCACCGGCGTTCTTTAGACCGAAGGGCATAACTTTATAGCAGAATATTCCCAGAGGGGTCCGAAAAGCGGTGTACTTCTGGTCTTCGGGATGCATCTTTATCTGGTTATATCCTGATGAGCCGTCCATGAAGGAGAAAACCTCATGAGTGGACGTGTTATCTATCATCAGCTCGGTGACTGGCACTGGGAAATCATCCTTCGGGCAGGCTTTATTGAGATCCCGAAAGTCCACGCATATGCGCACTATCCCATTTTTCTTCATTACCGGGACGATGTTGGCGATCCAGTCAGGATATTGAACTTCCCGGATAAACCCAGAATCGATCAGCTTCTTGACTTCGGCATTGATGCTCATCTCAAGCTCGAGCCGCATTCTTCTCGGCGCCTGTTTGACTGGCTTAATGTCTGGGGATATCGCCAATTTGTGGACGGCTATTTCTGGATCTAGTCCTGGCATTTCAGAATAGTTCCATGCGAAGCAATCTCTATGCTGCATAAGCACGTCTTTTAACGCGGCCATCCTTTCTCCAGATAGCAACTCGCTGACGAATGTCGGTCGCAGGTCGTTCGTCGTTCCCAGCTCGATTTTCCTGAGGTTATTTGCAGTAGTATGTATGCCATCTTCCAGTTCTTTCGGCACTGGCGGAAATTCCGAGATTACCTCATCATCGCTATTTTCGAAGCACCAGTGAAAGTCATCCATACTCTCGGGCTCTTCTTTTGATACTGTTATCACACAACAGGTACGAGCTCGCTTCCAAGACCGATGTGGATCTGGTTCTGCTCTTGTGGCTTTGGGTTCATGCTTTTGTGGCGGCGTTACCCTCCAGCTGTCGGATAGAGCAAATCTGCCTTGCTGGTATTGGTTTTCGACCCAGTTCTTGAAGGTGAAGCAGTCTTCGATAGGGTGTCCTATGGCTCGGTGATAAGAGCAATAGCCCGGATGAGAGACCTCATTAACTTGCTCAGGGTGTTTAGACTTCGGAAGTGTAATCATTCGATGTTTTAAAGCGAGGTCAAGTATCTTCCGTGTTTTATTCTGAGGAAAAGAGTATGCCTGACTCATCTTTTTCATAAGGGACAAATCTGGACCGCTCAATTTCCGATCGCGTGACTTCTCGGTCTCTCTTTGTCGCTGTCGAGCGCCTTTTCTGCTCTTTGACTTGTTTCTACCTCTGCGTCGGGCCTTTTGCACAACAGGTTGACAGGGAGGAGTATTTTCGTCTCTGGCAGCCTGTTGAAGAAGATGTTGCGTCCTGGCTTTCCCGTAGATGGTCATTTCGCGGTTATGGCCGTCCCGAGCTTTTTGACCCGCTTTCCTAATAAGCTTGTCCATTCGCTCTTCAAATGACGGACTCGGCACTTTGATTGCGGGATCTAGTTTTGATAAGGGGTCGGTGTTTCCTGACAGGGCGTCCTCTTCTTCATCGAAGTTATATATAGCGTAGCTACTGTGGACCCGTTCCCGTTTCTCGGCTCTCACGTATCCAAGCCCAAGCGTTTCCATTTTCCCGTTGGGCAACTTGCGTTGCGTCCCGGGGACATCTCAAATCCTGTTATAGAATCGAGCTTGTCGAATAGTCTGTTTTAAGGGTATCCCTTGGCGCTTCAATAGCCTTTTCAATCCGTTTGTATAATATCTGAGCAAACGGATGGGTTGAAACTTGTCAAGTGTAGAATCCGCGCTATACCAGATCTCTTTCTCCACTCTTGTTTCCGAGGATCGATAGAATAGGATCGCCTTTTCACCTTTTCGCTTGGGAGGGACGTAAAACGTCTGCAGGTCTTGCACGTTGTGAGCTTCAAGCGCGTCAAGATCTTTGTAGTGCTCCCGCGGAATCATGGTGATTTGCAAACTCTGATCATCACCAGGGAATTCTTGTATTGACGGCCGACTGGAGAACACAGCATTAACCTCATCCTCCGAATCGCTTCCGAAGATCAGTATGGGAGCGGACGGTCCCGGGTCGTTGCGTCGAGACGGCCCAGAGTAAACTATCTCTTCGTCTTCTTCGGTATCACTCCCGAAAACAGGAATGGTGGCAGCGGCTTTGTTCTCCGGTTTGCGACATCTCTCTGTATCCTCGAAATCTGGCAAAATGTACTTTGCATCTTCGTATTTGCGGACTTCGTTCACGGAGAATGGGTTCAGCTCGCCTGTCACGGTGTACTCGAGACCATCCTTGAAATACTTCATACACTGATGTTGCGTAGAAGGGATGATGTTGTACTCGTGTAACCAAGGACGACCGAGCAAGGCGTTGTAGCAGGTCTTGGCGTCAATGACGTGAAACTTAATGTCTGTGACTAGCAGTCCGAAGCGTAACGTTAGTATTACAGATCCTAGAGTCCGTGATGACTGGGAGTCCAAACCGGAGATGGTAATTTTGTCATGAGCGAGGTGCTGAACGCTCATGCAGATTTCCTTCAACACCCGAATATTAAAGAGATTGACGGAGGATCCATTATCAACTAGGATTTTGCCTATCTTGATATCATGGCAGTATCCAGAGACATACAGGGGACGGTTGTGGTCGCACGTACCAAGGAGAACGTCTTCATCACCGAACGTGACATCGGCTGTGTGCACTTCTTCCAGTTCATCCTTCATCCTTTCTTCGGCGAGGAAGGCTTGGAATTGCTCGGGCTCTTGTAGCGCCTTGATTAATGAATCTCTTGCTTCCTTTGATAACAGGAGGGCGTCGAGAATGCTGAGCTGCGAGGGTAGCTTCCTCAGGTACGCTAGGATGTTGTAGTCCACCTTACTCTTCTTAAGTGGGTCCTTGGCAGTCAGCTCTTTCATAACTTGGTCATCTAAGGTGATATCCTCGGCGACCTTTTCCTTTCGCTTATCTTTTCTAGTTGCGGGTCCGAGATTCTTTTCCGGGAGCGTGCGATTGCGCAGCTGAATGTTTTTGCAGGCCTCTGGTTCTTCCTCTTTCCTTAAGACGGATTCTTTAAAGAGAGGGCCCAGAGCCATTTCCTCATCAGAATCGCTCCCGAATGTAAGCACTTGCGGTCCCCCGGCGTTGACCGTGTAACAGTTACCGGTAGTTCTTTTGTGTCCTTCGGTCGTACTTCTCTGCTCCCGACGAGTTCTGCGTTTCATTGGCTTAAAATGTTGCCGATGAGCAACATATCCCTGCCACCATATCTTAAAAGTGTCGCACTCCTCAGTGGGGTGTGAAATCTTCCGATGATATGAGCAGTAATTAGGGTGCCTCTCCGCCCCATTGAGCGTGTTTTCTTCCGAGGGTGGTAGTTTCATTCCCATTGACATGGCTTTGGCAAACCTTTTCCTCGTCTTGAATATGTTTTTATCCGTGTCGGGTGTCTTTCGATCTGGTAGGAGTGCTTCGACTCTTTCATTTAGTCGCCTGCATTTGGCTCCTTCTGATGCGGCCATCTCACACTCCCGATCGGTTTTACTCTTCAAACGAATCTGGTCTAGAAAGGCATCGATCATTTCGTCTGTCGGCCATACAGGTTCTGGCTCGGGACCTGCCCCCAGTCTCTTTATACAGGGAGCTTCTTCATTGTCTAGCGATGAATGAGAGATCACATGGCAACTTGCTACGTAATCCCCAGATCCATCCAACGAGCCTTCTTCATCATCTTCGTCCTTAAGGACGTGGCTGAGGAACTCTTGGAGCGTGATTGGAGTTCGCGCCTTCTGGTTGTACTCTTCCAGCGCGTCAATCTGCTTCTGTAAGTCCGTGCGCTTGTCGCCAGGCTTCACGGGCTTCTTGGATTTCTTCTTCTTTTTCGAAGATTTCGACGGCTGGGTGTATGTGCTCTGGCTATTACCACCGATCTTTGGAGTCGGGCGTGGTTTTAGCATCCCCTCGATGATCTCAGGCTCCAACGGGTTCTTCCACCTGACTGCCGGGCATGTCTGGAGCTCATTCAGCATTCTTTTGGTTTTTGCTGAAAGCACGATTTCCCATGGAGCTTCTTCAATGAAAGAACAAGTTGCCCCCGGTGTGTCCGTCTTCTTAGGAGTGTGAGGTTGTGGCGGGTTCATCTTCTACTTCTCGGACAGCGCAAACTTGCCCTGTAGGTATTGATCTTCAATCCATCCTTTGAAGACAAAACAATCCTCAATCGGATGGCTTACCGTTTGATGGTAAGGGCAGTAGTTGGGGTTATTCACCTCACTGGGTTGCGGCGGTCGCCTTGGGTTTAGAAAGTTGATAAGCCTGTTGCGTATTGCCAGCTCGAATAGCCTCTTCGTCTTATCCCGCGGGAATGAGTAGGGGCGCTTCAATTTCTCATTATAATATCGTCGTCTTTCTTCCAGTTGATCCGCCAGCTTTGGGGCACTGGGTTGTTGCTGAGCGTTCGCAACGAAGGTTGCCTTCCCTTTACCCTTGTCATTCCGAGGTTCGAGCTTCGGGGGAGACGGTCTGTGACCCATTTGGTCCATCTGGGCCAACTTGTCGATCAGAGCCTGGAATGTGGTTGGTTTAAAGAACATCATGAACTGTGAGATAGTTGCATGAGGATATAGTGTACCCACGAACATGCCCACCGCGGGCGCTTCCTCAATGCGTTGTTCGCATTTCGATCACAAGTTTCGCCAGCGTATAGCGTACTTGACCCACGTCTCGCCTGGTTTCACCCAGGCATTAATCAATGCTATTATCTGGGTACGTTCGCTAGCGCTCGTGAATCGCTGAGTGAATAGCAATTCCATTTCCGCAAATGTTTTGACGGAGTCGTTCGGGTGCTCAGAGTACCACTCGAACGCCGTTTCTGACAAGCTACCGACGAACTGGCGAAGCAACAATTTATCGTCACCGCCGGTGTTGCCGCAAAGCGCCCTGAACTGGGCAACATGCTGGTGGGGATTGCCCGTTCCCTTATAAACATGAAATTTCGGTATTGTATAGCCCAGTGGGTACTTGATCTGGTCATACCAGCTCGGATATGGTCGTCCTGTTCTGACAACTTGACCAGCTGCCTCAGTCGCCTGGTGAACTCGTATCTGCTGAGCTATATATTCGTCTAGGTCAGCTTTGGAGATTGTCTCCTCCTTGGCTGTTGACAGAGCCGGTGGAGGATTTGACGTTTCTCCCCTGTCATCTTTAAGGACGATCGGAGGATCTTCAGCAGGAGGATCTTGTTGGATCATTATTCCCACCATATCCTGGAACAGGAGGGCCATTCGTTGTATATTGGCTGCTTGTTCGGCAGCCTCTTTATCCTTCTTCTCCAATATCCTGCAAAGGAATTAGTGTCAGTTTCTTGCTCCTGGCGTTGATCAGATGACGCTTCGGGGCTTTCTTTCGGCCCAGTGAGTGCGGCCATCGTGTTCATCATTTCTTGGAGCTTCTGCTGTTGCTCCTGAGCTTCGGTCACTGACCGTGTAAGCGGTCTATGACCCGTGGATGTACGACTGTCCTCCTTTCCCAACGCCATGTATACCGTATGCACCATCATGCCCCCAGACTTAGGGCATTTAGGCTTATTGTCCTTGACATTTGCTGCAGGAGTGGGGACCTTCTCCGGCCTTCTTCTCTTTTGAGTAGTCGACGTGGAGGGAGCCGTTGCAGCGGGCACCCAAGTGGCTGTCGTCCTCTGTTGTTTGACACGATGGTGCTTTTCTTCCTGCACTTTCGCCCTTTTCTGTTGACGAGAGTGATCTTGGTCAATTACCGAGTCTTGAACCTTCCGCCAAACTTTATAAATTTTGGAGGACAGCCATTGAGGAGGCTGCTCCGGCTTTGTTTCTATAACATTCTCCGCAGGTGGAGGGGATCTTTTGAGAACCGCAGTTGGCGAATTTCTGCGTACCCTGTTTAGCAGCTCGAAGCTGTTCCCGGTTGGAACAGCAGCCTCAATTTCCACCGTTGGAGCTGGTGGAGTTAGCCCGGAGGGGGAGTTGCCCCCAGTCTTCCTTATCCGGCGCCAGTGGCGACGTCGGGCATGACGGGTTATTGGGATTGGTTCAGCGACGGCTTCGTCTCTCCCCCTGTTCAAGTGAGGGGCTGCTGCCGGTGTCAACCTCTTGAAGACTAACGTTCATTGAGAAGCTACGTCCATCCGGTCAAAAACAGATTTCTGAGCGGGACCGGGGACCGGGGTAGTCAGTCTCGCGAAGACCGACCCTCTGGGAGGAGAAGCCACCTTGACGACTTCAGGAGCAGCTATCCTCTTTAGGGTGGCCACCTCAGGTATCATGGGCTTCTTGGCGGGCCTTTTGGAGTTCAGGCTCAGTCTGGTGAAGACCGAGGAGTCGGACGACCCGTTGAGAGGGGACGTGGGAGTAGCAAGTCGATCAAAGACCGACTTCTTTGAAGCTTCCGGTATGGGCACTGGTATGTTAACGTTCACCGGCGGGAGCATGGTCCCAAAGAACAGACCGGTGGTAGCTTGAGTCACTTGTTCCACAGGCATAGTGAATAGGGAAGCAGCCTGCGGTCCATAGGCTACACCTCCAGGTGAGGCGGAGCGTCAGTTGCATTTGCAGTTGGAGGAGTTCGAGCAGTTGCCAGCCATTGATCCTTTTGCTTTCTGCAGCAAACGAAACGCCAAATATTAGTACTTCGAAACCCAAGGGCAACCATTAGCAAACCGCGATTGGTCCGCGAATCACGACACACGAAGTGTGGAGTGGAAAGAGGAAAAGGTCCCACCGGGCGTGCCAGAATCTGTTCCCCTCCGAAAGACGACCAAGACATGGACGGTCTTGCCTGAGATTCGGGGCAGATGCTAATTGGTGCTATCCGTCTACCTCTCCAAAGATGCCTAGTTGATTTATGGCACCGTGTATCGAAGGTTTAAACGGATGCGTCCGATGTAGCAGACTTCGTCAGATTCCCCCTCGCTTGAGGGGGTTTTGATTGTGGGGACGCTCTTCCCTGCAGGCGCAAGCCCCTGCAGTTAATTACGCTACCGCATTGTGGTAACAACTTTCTCTTTCTCCAGATGATCACTTCGTGTCGTGTGTGTTTATTTTGTGTTTGGTTGCCCGTGGATTGTATACGGAGACCGAGTTACGTTGTCGCCAGTAGGGCTTGGACTAGTCCAAATCCGTATTCTCTTAGATTTGGGCTTGGGGGTTGTGTTTAAGGATACGTTAGCCTCGTTTGAGACTAAGATCGACTTAAATGTTTGCTAAGGATACGTTAGTCTAGTTTTAGACTAAGATAAACTTAACGGGATCGTTTAGATCCGACAAGAGGGCGATTAGGGGAGCCCTGTTATTTAGTTTAGTGACATTGCGGTCAATAGGTAGTTTAAGGACATTGCGGTCCAGTGTTAGTTTTAAGACATTGCGGTCAATAGGTAGTTTAACGACATTGCGGTCCAGTGTTAGTTTTAAGACATTGCGGTCAAGGTTAAGGACGTCGTAGTCCGTGGATTTAAGGACTCCATAGTCCGATATTAGTTTTAAGACATCACGGTCAAGGTTAAGGACGTCATAGTCCGTTGTTAGTTTTAAGACATTCCGGTCAAGGTTAAGGACGTCATAGTCCATGGGTTTAAGGACCCCACAGTCCGGCGTTTAGTTTTAAAACATTACGGTCAAGGTTAAGGACCTCATAATCCATGAGCTTAAGGACCCTACAGTCCGTATCAATGTGTGGTCATCGGGACCCGTCACCTCTTTGAAGACGTTGAGGAATTACAACGCCAAGTATCAAAGGAGTGAAGAGATGTACCCTTAAACCAAGGTAGATTAAGTGATCTGTAGTCCAATTTGGAAACTAAGATCAATTATTATATTATGAGCTCATTGGCCCAGTTAAGATTGAATTGAGGACTTATGGCCAGCTTGGGCTAAGTCCAATCATGTTTGGGATATTGTCCCTCTGTTGGTTCATTGAAGGAGAGGCTTTGCCTCTAGAAACTTAGCCAATTGGGCTAAAACTAGTGTTAAACACTAGAGACTAACAGTGTTGAACACTGGGAAATAAGATTATCAGATTAGTGTTAAACACTAAAAATTGTGATTCTCGAATCAGTGTTAAACACTAATAAATAACAGTGTTAAACACTGGCAACCAAGTTATCAGTTTGGTGTTAAACATTAGCAGAGAGGAGATCACGTGGGAGCACGTGATGGCATCAAAAAGGTGGGGCCAGATCCCCCTCATTTTGTTATACAGATAAGTGTTTAACACTTTTTATTCTGACAGCCATTACGTGTTAGCACGTGATGGGGGCTCACGCTTTGATCTGTTAGAATGCTCATTAGGGGTCACGTGTTGACACGTGAGGGCGCCCCAGAGTCTCTATTTATTTTGCTTTTTCTTTATATGCCTTAGGGGTCACGTGGGGCACGTGAGGCGTTGCCTCAAAGTTCTTTTCTGTGGATTTTTGCAAGGGTCACGTGGTAGCACGTGACTCTGGTTCTGTGCATATTTTAAAGATCTGTTCATCTTTTAAGAATTAAATTCTTCATAGGATTAAACCCTAGCAGTAAACTTTAGAGAAATTAAATTCCTATTTTCTTCTGAAGAATTATATTCTTAGATAGGGTTAAACCCTAATTTCTTTTCTGTAGGAATTAAATTCCGGTATAGGGTGAAACCCTAATTTCTTCTTTTTTAAGGGAATTAAATTTCTGTGATTTTTAGAGAATTAAGTTCTCAATTAGGGTTAAACCCTAGTTCTGTTCATTCTGAAGGAATTAAATTCCTAGGGTTAAACCCTGATTTTGTCTCAAAGGAATTAAATTCCTATAATTCTGTGAGAATTAAATTCTCAAAACTCAATTCCTCCTCTGTGTTTTAGATCTGCATGGCAGGATCTCAACCCAATGAGAATTAAATTCTCAATTCATGGGGAGATGTGCACTTTGCAGATCCTCTATCAGAGAAAGAACTAAGTTCTTTTCTTTATATAAAAGTTAAACTCTTTTGAGAATTAAATTCTCTTTTGAAGCCTCCCTTTCCTTTTCTTACCTAAGGTTTTCCTTTTGCAGAGAATCAAAATCTCCATATCTCTCTCTCTGTGTATCAAAAGAAAAGGTCCAAAGGTTTTCCAAAAGTCACCTCTCTTTTTTTCTTGGCTCCTATTTATAGGAGAAGGAAAAGAATCAATCAGTTTAGTAAATCTCTCATTGAGATATTTGATTTATATTTATCATTAATCTAGGCCTTTAGATTGTTGGGTGAATTTTATTCACCATTGGATTTTAAATCCAAAGATATCTCTTTGTTATTTCGGTTAGATTTAGGGGGGAAATCTTTCCAAGTCCAAGATTTTTCCATAAATTGGTGATATTTAATCACCTTTAGATTTTTAATCCAACGGTTTTAGATAATCCTTCTTCATTTTGGAAAGATTTGGAAGATTTATCCTCAGAATTTAATTCTGTTAAAGAATAAGGCTCTTAAAGCTGGTCACGTGTGGCCACGTGACCCCTGGAATGGGCTTCTCTTCTTCTATGCTCTGTTCTCTGGCCGCTGCTTAACCATCATGTGCCAACACGTGACCACTGGTCACGTGTGAGCACGTGATGCCTGTTCTGAAGCTTCCTCTTGACTTTTAATTAAAGAACAAATATGTTTTGTGCCGCTGCTTGACTATCACATGCCAACACGTGACCACTGGTCACGTGTGAGCACGTGATACCTCTTCTGAATCTCTTCCAGATTTTTAATCAGGGAACATCCCTCAAATCGCCTCTTCACCGCCAATTGTGGCCAGGTAAGTACAAATGAAGAAAGGAGGGTTCCGCTCACGAATCACCGTGAGACGGGCCTTTTAAAGTTACCTTTCTCACTTGTCTAGCCTAGACACCACAAAATCAGGTTTAGATAAATGACCGAATGCCTACAACCTTCCTCTGTCCTAATGAGCGCGACAGTCCGTAATTGGCTGAGTCTAGATATTTTTTTATTAGCTCAAAGGTTATTATTTGTAAAGATGTCGATTTCGCGTATTTTATGTTCCCGAGGGTATCGTACTATGTTGGATATGAGTGTGTGAGAAGGTAGGTCGTTACCTCGTGATCTACTTAAAGGTATAACAAGTTTAATGGTTTAAATTTCGCAAAAGGAACTATGTGGTATTTAAATGCAAAAAATACGGTAAAAGAAACTAACAATTATTTTGTGATATGAAATTTGATCAATTTAGTTGATTAGTGTTTAATAGTCAATATGAGAGAGTTTAAGCATAATTGTATTAACAAGAAGTGAAGTTTTATAAAGAAACCGAATCCGAAATCGGATTTGTTCCGATTCCGTCGGGTTTTGTAAATCCGTATTTTAGAAAAGAAAAGAGAGGTAGAATTTGGGGACTTACGGATTTTGGACAATAAAGAGAGTGAGATGGAAGAAGAGGAATCGCCGGTGCGTCGCTTCATCGCCGAGAGCTGCTAGAACGATCGCCGGAAGTTCGCCGGGAATTTCGCCGTAGCTTCGCTTCGTGCTCGTTTTCAAAGTACACAAGTTTCTTGGAAATTTTAGAGAGTTGGCTCAGAGTTTTGGGTTAGAGAGTAAAGCGTAGGGGTGGTATTTATTGGGTTAGGGTAGGGTTAGGGTAGATGAAGGGTTTTAATTTAAAAAATGTAAAAATGTGTGAAAAATGTATTAAAATTGAAGTAAATGAGAGTTAATGGGCTCTCTGGAATTGATATCAAAAATTGAAGTATGCAGGGGAGTGGGGCATGCAAAGAGGCACAATATTGTAGTTGACGACTCGGCCGACCGGCCGCCGGCCCGAGTCGGTCGGTCCGTCGGCCGACTCAGGCCGAGTCGGGGGCTCGGTAGGTGGGGGGTCGCCGGAGTAAGGCTCTGGTATACTCAGTTTTTCAGGTTCAGTGGAAAGTTTCAGAGTTATCTAGTGTGGACTGTTGGGCTTCTATAAAATTTAAAACAAAATAAATATTAAAAATAATGTGGGGCATGGGATTTGAACTCTGGTGGCTTGGTTCAGCAATGCGAGGTATTATGAGCTACAAGCTCCTTCTTGTAATTAAATTGCTAATTAATTATTTAAGTCTTGTGCTCAGGTAATAAATACCCCTTTATGGATTTTTGAAAAAAAAATTGTAAAAACTTGTATAGGAAATTTAGGGTTGTTACATTTATTTTGCAAACAAGTGTATGTGCACAATATTTTGGTCCAACACATAATATGTGTACACACTAACTCTTGGGGCTTGGACCATGGACCTAGGGGGCAGCCATTGCATGTGGGCTAGAGCAAGTGGGCATGAGAAGTGATGTGCATTTATTGCAATAAAGTGTTGATGTGATTCATATCTACTTGTTTCCCTCCAAAACCTGAGTGCAGATCAAGCCTAATTTGAGAAATCAAACAGCACCAATGTGATACTGGGGACAACACAAGACCACGCTGCAAATACGAGCCCATGTGCTCGGATTTGACCCGAGCACATGCTCACCCAAGCCGAGGTCGCCGGCCCCCCTGCCTCCTGTAGGCCCCATTTTCTCACAATCCATCCCCTGCTGCCACGTAGCCCTATTTTTATTGTTTATTTTCTTTTCTTTTGTGCCTATATATAGCAGGCAGTGGGCAAAGGTTCATGGTCTCACTTTTGTCGAAGTTTTGCTTACATTTTTACACTTCAACTCTTTCGTTTTCATTTTATTCTTATATATTGCTTAGTCCCCTTGACATCCTTGCCTTCTTTTAATCTTGCAACCTCTTAATTGAGCTTTCAAGTTTAAGTTTTGGTATTTGATCTCAAGAGTTGTATCTTCATATGGAATCAATAAAGCTCTTCTCTTTTGTGCCTTCATTTCCCTTGGGTTCTTTGCCTCCTCTTGATCTTGCAACCTCTTAATTGAGCTTGCAAGTTTAAGATTAGGTTATTGAACCCATGGCTTGTATTTGGTTCTATGGTTCTTAGTAATACTTTCTTGCATTTTCTTTCTTGCACTTAAATTCCATGCTTTATATTCTTGCTCTTTTCATTCCATGCAATTTACATACTTGTATTGTTTTCTTTTCTTTGCTTTGCTTATCTTTTCTTTGCTCTTTTGGTTTGTTATTGTAATGGTTGTAAATATATGTTGTTAAGAAAAGAAATCGATATTGTAAGTTAAGGTTTCCGTTTCCCATTTCCTTTTCCCGTTATTTTCCATTGAACTCCGCCCAAACCTTACGCAAGCGCTCCGTTAGGCACCCTACCCTATCAAGGTAACGGTGATTCCTAACCGCGACCGGTTGCGTTCGGTTTCGCCGGAGACGAAAGCAAGAGACAAGAACGGAAGGACAAGGGTCAATAAGCCGGATTTCTTAAATACCGTGCTTAAGTACCCTAATCCACGTTGTTGTCGATTGCTCTAGCTTCAATTGGTCAAGACTCGGCTCAAAAGACTTGAATACGGATTTCCTTAACTTACACCATCCTATCTAATCCTAACAAACGGTTACTTTGCATATAACACATAGGTTAGATATGAACATTCCGCCACGCGCATTAACTCGTTACGACAAGAACGTAAAACGCTCCGTCTCCCTGTGGATCGACCCGTGCTCATCGTGGCTAGCTGTAAAGCAACACCGTCTTGATTGCGGTTAACTTTAATTCTTTCAATCAAATGGCGCCGTTGCCGGGGAGACGGTAATGTTTTAATTCTCATTATTTCGGGTTAATCATTGTACATCTCATTTATACATCTAACCCTATTTTCAAAATCAACTAAAAATTTCAAAATTTTCAAAACCAAACAAAAAACTAACTTAGCTAACTTTGTTTTGTTCTCTGGAATTCTTACCTACTTACACTCTGGATCTCAATTAAAAAGGTAAACAATACAAGTGAGGCACTAGTGGAACACTGAAACAACTGAAGAATTTTGGAGCCAAGATTCCCAAAGAAATCCGGCGGGAACCCCCAATTTTCCGGCGTCGTCTACCGTACCTCCACCTATTGCCTCCAATTTTTTTATTGTGCTCCAGTGTTCTGTTTTTGTCCCATTGTTATTCTTGTTTTTTATAATTTTTAGTGTGCAGGTATATGGGCATTCGTATCGCTTTTTCGCACTAATATCCGATTTTCCGACATTTGTAGATTTTTGCGGATTTGCGAATGTCGATTGTGGGGAGCATAGTGTACATTCTAAGTTAAGGTGATTATGACGTATAGTGCCAAAGATCCGGATAGTTTGACCCGCGCAAGAAAACATTTCAAGCTATTCGGATTTAACTTCAACGGGGATTTCTAAACCCGAAAACTTATCGGTACGTATTTCTTAAACACCTTCTTCTCAAATCCGACGCATCCAATATACTACTCTTCGCAGGATTCTTTGCAGGTTCGCTAGCAAACGCTAAAATTGACTAACCCGTATTTGTTGCAGTGCCGTGCTTAACATAAAAAAAAAGGATTGTATAGTGTTTTGAACAAAAAAAATTTCATTAAATTGTGCATTGCATACATTAATACGGACTTAAGGGCAAGCGAACCCCACAACATACGGTAAAAGATTTCATGACCTTTTCCGTGGCCCATAAATCACGAACTTGAACATAACGCTTACCCGCACAAATTTTTAGGAAAATTAGACTTTAAGCCTTAAGGACTTCACGCTCACTAGGAGAAGTTAATTGTGTTTAGAACACCGCTTAACGGTATATTGTTTACGGGGTGTCTAGTGTTAGTTATATGTATGCCCTAGAGGCCATTACTATACATAGGATGTATATTGTAGTGGATGCTTGGACATATATAGGAAGGACTTTCTTGCTCGACATGATAGTATGCTATCCGGTTGCTCTTTACCTTAACGTGTACACTGATTGTCTCTCTGTTACATGTTGGTAAAGCCCTTAGGATGTGTACTTGACTACCTGGACTATGATGCGGATCATACTAATGGGGACATGGTAGTCCATAAGTACATCCTTCAAAGTCCCTAGTCGTGGGTATATCGAGACGGGGCATCGATATACCAGAGTAGACTAGCGTGTACCTTCTCGACCCATACAGATGGGCGATGGATGATCCCATATCCATTGGTGTTTGACATCAGAGATGATATACGGGTGCTCAGTGGAGACTGGGTACACTGTACGGACTCGCCGAGAACTCCCAGATGGTATTATACCTTACGTCAGATGGCAGTTCTCTGGTGACACTGGTACTGAGTAGTCTGTTGACCCGAGATCGTCATAGAGTCTTGTGTGGTTCCCAATGTGCTTTGATTTCCACCTTACCACGTCCAAGAGGACGTGCAAAACGGTGGTTTTTGGGTACAGTCCCGAGTCACATGGAGGCAATGAGCGATAGGAGGGGATTCGTCTCTTCCGGTATAGGGAGTTGATGTTGCACTGTGTTCGATTGGCTATAACCGGAAATCCCTGGCCAGGGTTGCTGAGATTTACTGGTAAGTGTTACCAGTAGTTTCTCGAACTGTTATAGACCTCATATCGACACGACTTATCGAGCTATTGGGGTCTGACGTTTACCACCCCTAGGCGAGATATGCGACATATCAGACGACGAGACCGGACTGTACGGTAAGTGTTACTGGTTGGATTCACAGGAGTATGAGCGGGCTTGCTCGTCGATCTTCTGATCGCTCAATACCCAGGTGGCCATTACGTTTAGCAGACCGCTTGCGGCTTTTGGGTGATTGATATGATCATCATCTGCTGCCTGCGTATTGACGAGTCTTTAGAGTCCTACACAGAGGTTTCCTGGATCAAGCGAAACGAAATAGGAGCGCATATGAGATATGTGCGGGACCGAGAATGATGCGTGTATGTGATACCGTATTTCATTCTCGAGATAAATGTATCGATTGGTTATATGCGATATAACCTAGATATCGAATCAAGGATTGATTCGATAAACCGATACATAGGATACTAGTCGGTTATATGCGATATGACCGGATCGTTAAATCAAGTGTTGATTTAATGATTTAATGTATAATTATATATATTTGATATATTACTTTGCATTAACTAGTATTGGTACACTTTAAATAGATTTTCTCACTTGATGTGCAAGTTGTATATGTGATATACTTTTGTGCACATGATTGTATCATATTTGATGATGCATGCTTATTTGGTTAAGTGTAAAGAATTAAACCTTGGTTAAGTAAATGGTTAGGGTTTTTATTTATTCATTCTTTTATCTTTTTAATTTGGATTAAAAAGAAATGGCAAAAGAAAACAAAATGGTTGCTTTCATTCTTGAAGCTTGTTGAAGCTTCATGAAGCTTTGACCAAAGTGACCATTTTGTCTTCATGCTTAACCCTAACCATTCATCTAATCTTAGTCAATTCTCTACACCTAACCATGGTTCATATTATGATAAGTATTCATTTTCTTTTGCATTTGAATAACTCATCATAATATTCTATCTTCTTCTTGATCTTCTTCTTCAAGAAAAAGCTTGCCACCATTAATGGCACTTTGAGAAAAAGAGTGAGAAATCCAATTCTAAAGTGAACCCACTTCCTATTTCTTCATCCTGTACCTCTTGCCAAGTAGTATAGGGTGTTTTCTTCACAAGTTTCATGACTTGGTGAAGTGGGAGCTTGATCTTGTGATGCCTCGACGTAGATCATCTTCGGCATCGAAGTCGACGACCTAGCCCGCCCATTTCTCCGATGAAGCCGACGCTAGAACCCGGGATTTGATTTGGACAGCAAGGAGACTTCATCATGGAGCTATGGAGGTGGAGAACCGGATCTACAAAGGTTGTATTTCCGTTCACTTAGTTAAGTTGTTATCTAGTTGCATGTTTCGCCTAAAATCTAGTTAACGATCCGTATTAGGGTTTCTCGGCACTTGTAAAATTTGAAATTGGCATGGTTGATACCTTGTGAGACCTCATTAGAGTGCCTAGGAACCCTACAGTGGTATCAGAGCCTAGCTATCAGAGCCTAGCTAGTGCCTTAGGCGATGCGTAGACGGAGTAAGAAGTCCGATCGAACCGAAACCCTAACACAAACTTGCTCTCTGTACATTTTTGAAATATTTGGATTTTTGTGAATTAAAAATATGCAGAAAAATCAGCAGGTGTTTATAGGAGTTACTGTGAAATTCGACCGTCCAAATCAATCAAACCGCCGCGGTTCCGCGGCACGAGCATGGCTCGTGCGGCGGTTCCGCGGCACGAGCATGGCTCGTGCGGCGGTTCCGCGGCCGTACGGAGGCATCATTCATTTTAAATTCCACAGTAATTCCTATATTGTTGTGCTGGTTTTCCTGGGAATTTTTAAAATGAACTCAAGAGTTGAGTTTTCTGGGTTGTATTGGGAGTTCGTATATTCAATCGGATTATCAAACTTTGTCTATGTGTTTTCCGGATAATTTTTTGAATATGTTAAAAAGTTCGACCGGATATAAATACCCAATTTTTCCCCTGCCGGGAAATTTCCAAGTGTTGGATCTTTCCGTGGTTTAATAACGTTCTAAGTAGTGCAAGTAACGCGATGGACCCTCTAGAAGACAACAAACTTAACTCGATTATGTGACCGTCTTGAATTGCCCTTTGAACCTTAGGGTTTGGGGCAGTACGGCGTGCCATATGTGAGGCGTTGGCTTGACCCTTTTACGGCTGGACCGTTGGTACTGAGGCATGAACTGATTGTTTTTAGACTTATTTCATGTGTTGAGCTGTATCGGGAAAACTTGGGTGTTCGAATGTTCGATCGGAAAATTTAACATTTTCTATTTATCCGGGATGTGATACAATAATTGGAATTCACAAGTAGTTATGAGATAACTGAATGAATGCTATAAATCTAGCGGTTTAGTCTCACTTGATCGGTTGCCACGGAATTTTGATGTGATCAAAAGTCCGTCGCAATCACGTAGCGTACGCGGATACTCGCCGGGTAAACTTAATAGACAGCCTCACTCCATAGCCCCGACCAAGTGACTATAGGAGAACCCCGTCGCCGAAAGCATCCGTTCGGGTGCTCGCGGCAGCGGTGTTCCGCCTTGGTGCACTTCATCGACGGTATCGGGGGTGCGGCCGTCCACTAAAGTTTGCGACGAGCATTCGATCAGAATGTCGGGAATCCTGTTGAATTGCCCGACTTGATATTGAAAAGAGTTTTCGATAAATGAGACTAAAATGCGGGGTTTATAATTGTTAGGCATGCGATGTCTAAGGAATTCATTTGTTTAGGCATGCGATGTCTAAAAAGGTTGCGGATTCCAACTGTTGTAGTTTTACACTTTCTTTTCTGTGACCGTAAGTGTAATATGTGATATCGCCGGTTTCGTTGCTATATGTCAACGACAATTGGGATGCGCATATTTACTTACGTAGATGACATGTGATGTTATGTGTTGCTGGATATGTTGTATTGGATCGTCGTGTTTGAATAGCCGGGGGGGTTTTATGTGAGATGAGTGTTTTTCATTTTCATTCATGTAAAAACTTGTATGTAATATTCTTTTATTGGGGCACTTCCAGGTTGCGGAAGATGTCACCTTTTGTATATTATTTACTTTTCCGCACAAGGATAGACCCAAAGAGGAAGCACAAGTAACCGGGTTCTGGAGTCCAGTGGGAGACCAACTCGAGGAGTCGAGTCCGGGTCTCCTAACTCTAGAATTGGTAGGGTTGCTTGCCGCTCTCGTAGGGGTCTAGGGGTATGGGTTTGGCTATTCATCGCGACCGTGGAATCCGTGTTTTATACTGGCTCATATTGAAAACACGGACGTCCTAGTATATCCAATATTTCATATGATATTTTCTGCTGCGATATCTGTGATGTGATCATTTGATGTTCTGTGATAGATACAGTATATAGTATATATGATATATTATATAGGCGTTACTTATGTTTTACACCCGCGCTAGCCCTGCCCCGCTCTGCCGTTAGTTACCTAACCTAACGGTGCACGAGGGGACATCGAGGCGAATGCGGATGGCATAAGTGTACGTCATATTTATCTGTGATGTTTAGGTACTTAAATGATGGGACTTCATTAATGTGATTAATGAAAGTAAAAGAAACCTAAAGATGTTGTAGAATCGAATTTCAAAATAAAAAAAAAAGGGTAGCTACAGTTCTTGCTTTGCACAGAGGTATATGTGATATATCCTGCACCTTATTCGATGAGGAAAGGACCGAGATCCCTTCACCGGGAGTGACTCCTTTAGCAATAACTGGCAGATGCTACAACTCTCGGTTTGTCTTTTGATTGCTTCTATAGTTTCTGCTTTGCACAGTGATATATATGATATATCCCGCACCTCATTCAACGAGGAAAGGGCCGACGATCCCTTCACCGGGAGTGACCCCTTTAGCAAAACTAGAAAAGCCTCAAAAACACTCCATTTTAAAATCATTTGATTCTACAACGATATCAAGTTCATTACGCAATAGGTTTTCAGAAAAATCTGTCATAGCCCTCCGTCATTTCAGATAAGTAGTAGTTAGTATTCGTGCTACGTTTGTTGGCCTTTGTCAAGGCGTAGTGTGCGGTAGCTGACTGGTGCTTATCTGCTTATGCATATGATGCAGATTGGGTTAGGGTAGTCGTGCGACCTTGTTGGCCTTTGTCAAGGGTCGTGCGGATGGGTTTAATTCAATCAGGAAATGAAGGATTGAACTTGACTAGCATCCTATGGTTTGTTGGCCTTTGTCAAGGTCATAGGAGATTAGGGGCAATATTATCAGGAATTTCAAGTGTTGAAATTTGCAATGAGATTGCATACCTTCTATGAGATAGTTGGATTCCGATACCCACTGCGAGTAATTGTTACTCCTGGGAGAGTTTTACACATTACAATTAGCCGATTAAGTAGGTGTCTAGAAAGGTGTCAACGGGGTTACGCCTCTGGGAAAACGAGGTTTACTGTAATTAGGTTCGTGCGAAAGCACGGGGGACCTCCCTCAAAGTACCGACACTGGCCTGGCTGAAAGATTGGCAAACTTGTAGCGTGTAATTAATCCCGGCTAGTCTTTCCTTTTAGGGTTTGAAGGAAGATTTGATAAAAACAGTGGGAGCCATCCTGATTAGATAAAATAATAACCAATCTATTCTTGCAACAGCGCACGCTGAGTGTTTTCTTCTCTCTCTCTCCAGGTAGCGACCATATCACGCCTTAATCAAGATAATAATACGGAATATTGACCGAACCCGCTTGTTATACTGAGCTGGGGAACGTTGGTCCCGCTCCAACTTATAATTGTTATAAGACAGAGCAGGAAATAGGGGATTACCAGAATTCCCGTGCCGCCCAAACGAAGAAAATGCATGCTGATGCATCATCTTCGGGTGTGTTCATTACAAAGAACTGTTTCTCAGTGTCCTCTACGTCCTAGGTATTTGATACCAGATTAGGATCCCATATTTGTAATCTGTTACAAGGGCTACAGAAAGGTAGAGAACTGAGAACGGGTGATAAGTTTCATGAGGCAGAAAACGGGGCAAGTGTTGCAGCCAAGTCTGTTGGTCACTGTCACCCTGTATTCCAAATACATTGATTATGAACGAATGTTATTAGATACCGAACCTGATATACAAAATCATATCAGTCTCTTTATTAGTAAAGAAATGATAAAATTTTGTATTGTTGGAGAATGTTTTGAACATTTCCTATATCAAAAGTTGATCGGTTCAGGCACGTTATCTAAAAACATTGATGTTCTAAGTCAAACTACAGTTCTGAGTATACAGAACATACACAAGAGGAAGAGTTCAGAAATGAACGGATCCTTCTTGAGGTATTGTAGACTAGGTCATATCCATGCGACCCGACTAGCTGAAGTTACATCTAGATGCATATTTAAATCAGTTTGAATTTACATCTTGTGAAACTTGCCAGTCATGTCACAAAGATATAATGACACCAGCTCTGTTTACTGAAAACAGAGAAAGAGTTATTGAACTCTTGGGATGATACATGTTGATGTATGTAGGTCCCCTGTCTACACATGCCAAGACCGGTTCTTTGTATTTCATTACATTCTCTGATAATCTCTCAAGATTCAGACATATGTTCCTGTTGAAACATAAGTCCGAACCTTTTGAGATATTCATAGAATATAAGTTAGAAGTAGAGAACCGAAAATCGGGTATAAGTATTATGTCCTTTGATGTGATCGAGGAGGAGAATACTTGAGCATAGAATTCCTGGACTATTCTAAAGGAGAATGAGATTCTCTCTCAGCATTACTCCTCCGTATACACCATAGCACGATGGTATATCGGGGTGGAGCAACAGCACCCTATATGATATGGTGTGCTCTATGATGAGTACTACTGAGTTTCCTGTTTCCTTTTGGGAGTTATGCACTTGAGAAGCTGCATATCCATTGAATAGGGTTCGAATCAGATCACAGCCTACCACTCCATATGAGATATGGTATGGGAAGAGCCCATGTCTTAAGCTAGTTAAGATTCGGGGTTGTCCGGCCTATGTCTAAAAGCAAAATCCGGACAAGCTTGAGGCAAGGTTAGTTATGTAGAACTGGAAAGGTTCCAGCTATGCAAAACTACAGAAGATGATTTGGTACAACCAAAGGATTCAGTAGATTCCAACGAATCTCAGCCTCTCCGCCGATCTAGTAGGGTTCCTCACCCACCTGAGAGATACTTCGGTTTCTCTATGACAGTGGGAGCGAGGATTGCATCATGAGATGATGACCCAACTAGTTTCGAGCAGGCCATCGAGAGTAGGGACTCTGTAAGAATGGCTGGATGCTTAGCGATCTGAGATGGGATCCATGTACACCAACAAAGTATGGACTTTGGTTGCTATATCTGAAGGGTTAAATCCCCATCAGGAGCAAGTATATCTTGAGAAGATTACTTGGTGTGAATGGAAAGGTTGAGACTTTCAAAGCTAGACTTGTTAAAGGTTTGCATCATTGACCAGGTATGGATTATGTTGAAACCTTTTCTAAAGATCTATGCTTAAGTCCATCCAGATCCTACTTGCCACGGCTACATACCATGACTACGATATCTGGTGGTTGGGTGTCATGACAGCTTTTCTAAATGATGTTTTAGAAAAAGGCATCTATAAGTACACAGCCAGAGGGCTTCGTAAACAGTGGGAGCAGCGGAAACATGTACAAGATGCTTTATAGGATAAAGCAGGCATCGCGGAGATGGAACATCTGTTTTGATGTAGTAGTCAAATAGTTTGACTTCATCAAAATGGTAGATGAACCTTGTATAAACAAAAAGGTAGTAGGGAGTATGGTGGTGATCCTCGTAGAGGACGTGGATGACATACTCTTGATAGGGAAGGAGTTTCCTATGCTACGCTCGATCAATCTCCGCTTATCACAATGATTCTCCATATAGGATCAAAGTGATACCTACTAAATCCTGGGTTTTGGATCTATGAGATAGATCTAAATGGATGTTAGGATTCTCACTAGATGTAGTGAGATGGTATCAATCGATCCTGGGGAGAATCACTGGAAGTGTTCCAGGGTGATAAGGACGACTGAATGTCAGTCACAGGCATTGTTTTTACCCTTAGTAAAGGGACGGTATGTTGGAAGAGTTCCAAGCTAGATGCCGTGGCATACTAGACGATAAAGGCTGGATACATCGCTACTTAAGATGCTATCAAAGAGGCTGTTTGGGTGTATATTGGTTCATGAGATAAACTAGGTTCCTACCATTGTGTGACAATGGAAGTGTGGCTTTGGCCCGGGAACCCCGGTCCCATCAGTAACCCAGACGTATTCTAAGACAGCATCACCTGATCATGGAGATGGTTGATCTCCAAGGAGATCAAGGTTAGGAGAGTAGACTCAGAGGACAACACGGCGGATCCACTCACAAAGGCCTTTTCCCAGAGAGAGACTTTTATGGGATGGTTGAGTATGAGATACTACAACCACTGCTATCAGATGGCCCTAGTGCAAGTGGGAGATTGTTAGTTATATGTATGCTCTAGAGGCCATTACTATACATAGGATGTATATTGTAGTGGATGCTTGGACATATATAGGAAGGACTTTCTTGCTCGACATGATAGTATGCTATCCGGTTGCTCTTTACCTTAACGTGTACACTGATTGTCCCTCTGTTACATGTTGGTAAAGCCCTTAGGATGTGTACTTGACTACCTGGACTATGATGCGGATCATACTAGTGGGGACATGGTAGTCCATAAGTACATCCTTCAAAGTCCCTAGTCGTGGGTATATCGAGACGGGGCATCGATATACCAGAGTAGACTAGCGTGTACCTTCTCGACCCATACAGATGGGCGATGGATGATCCCATATCCATTGGTGTTTGACATCAGAGATGATATACGGGTGCTCAGTGGAGACTGGGTACACTGGACGGACTCGCCGAAAACTCCCAGATGGTATTATACCTTACGTCAGATGGCAGTTCTCTGGTGACACTGGTACTGAGTAGTCTGTTGACCCGAGATCGTCATAGAGTCTTGTGTGGTTCCCACTGTGCTTTGATTTCCACCTTACCACGTCCAAGAGGGCGTGCAAAACGGTGGTTTTTGGGTACAGTCCCGAGTCACATGGAGGTAATGAGCGATAGGAGGGGATTCGTCTCTCCCGGTATAGGGAGTTGATGTTGCACTGTGTTCGATTGGCTATAACCGGAAATCCCTGGCCAGGGTTGCTGAGATTTACTAGTAAGTGTTACCAGTAGTTTCTCGAACGGTTATAGACCTCATATCGACACGACTTATCGAGCTATTGGGGTCTGACGTTTACCACCCCTAGGCGAGATATGCGACATATCAGACGACGAGACCGGACTGTACGGTAAGTGTTACTGGTTGGATTCACAGGAGTATGAGCGGGCTTGCTCGTCGATCTTCTGATCGCTCAATACCCGGGTGGCCGTTACGTTTAGCAGACCGCTTGCGGCTTGTGGGTGACTGATATGATCATCATCTGCTGCCGGCGTATTGACGAGTCTTTAGAGTCTTACACAGAGGTTTCCGGCTCAAGCGAAACGAAATAGGAGCGCATATGAGATATGTGCGGGACCGAGAATGATGCGTGTATATGATACCGTATTTCATTCTCGAGATAAATGTATCGATTGGTTATATGCGATATAACCTAGATATCGAATCAAGGATTGATTCGATAAACCGATACATAGGATACTAGTCGGTTATATGCGATATGACCGGATCGTTAAATCAAGTGTTGATTTAATGATTTAATGTATAATTATATATATTTGATATATTACTTTGCATTAACTAGTATTGGTACACTTTAAATGGATTTTCTCACTTGATGTGCAAGTTGTATATGTGATATACTTTTGTGCACATGATTGTATCATGTTTGATGATGCATGCTTATTTGGTTAAGTGTAAAGAATTAAACCTTGGTTAAGTAAATGGTTAGGGTTTTTATTTATTCATTCTTTTATCTTTTTAATTTGGATTAAAAAGAAATGGCAAAAGAAAACAAAATGGTTGCTTTCATTCTTGAAGCTTGTTGAAACTTCATGAAGCTTTGACCAAAGTAACCATTTTGTCTTCATGCTTAACCCTAACCATTCATCTAACCTTAGTCAATTCTCTACACCTAACTATGGTTCATATTATGATAAGTATTCATTTTCTTTTGCATTTGAATAACTCATCATAATATTCTATCTTCTTCTTGATCTTCTTCTTCAAGAAAAAGCTTGCCACCATTAATGGCACTTTGAGAAAAAGAGTGAGAAATCCAATTCTAAAGTGAACCCACTTCCTATTTCTTCATCCTGTACCTCTTGCCAAGTAGTATAGGGTGTTTTCTTCACAAGTTTCATGACTTGGTGAAGTGGGAGCTTGATCTTGTGATGCCTCGACGTAGATCATCTTCGGCATCGAAGTCGACGACCTAGCCCGCCCATTTCTCCGATGAAGCCGACGCTAGAGCCCGGGATTTGATTTGGACAGCAAGGAGACTTCATCATGGAGCTATGGAGGTGGAGAACCGGATCTACAAAGGTTGTATTTCCGTTCACTTAGTTAAGTTGTTATCTAGTTGCATGTTTCGCCTAAAATCTAGTTAACGATCCGTATTAGGGTTTCTCGGCACTTGTAAAATTTGAAATTGGCATGGTTGATGCCTTGTGAGACCTCATTAGAGTGCCTAGGAACCCTACATCTAGAAAATTGTTCACGGCAAAACTGCCAAAAGAGAAAGGGTTATTTAATTAAGGACCTTCGCGAAAGCGTCGGAAAATCTCCCTTTATCTCTGCACTTACCTGGCCTCATGATCAGTATATCTTGAGCCCGTTTCTCGAAACAGTTTTACTTCGACAGTCAAGTTCTTGAGCAGGTCTAGTTGACCTAGGTAAACCCTAGACCGATTAGGTGCGTGGTATTTTTGTGTCGTGATTGTTTTTGTCCAGATTCTTTTTTGTGTATATTTCATTCTTTTGTTAATAACTAACTAAAAAATATTTTTAAAAATTCACATTTTTTCCTGCCTTTTCTTCTTCTTCGTCTCTTCATATCATGGGTACCCCACCTCAAAAAACTCTTGCCAAATTTTGGTACCCACAACCAGACATAACTTCCTACGGTTCTTGCTTTGGCTGAACATTGAACGATCCATCCATACCAAAAATTTCTTTGAAAGATCGGATAGACGCGTCTAGGACAACCAATTGGACTCCGCAATCCACCTTGTATCAATCGTTTCAACCTTCACCACCTACTTACGTTGATACCCCTTTTTCGAGTCCTGTTGCAACTCCGAAACCCATGTCTATTGCTGAACATATTGAACAATCTCATCTTTCACTCCTTTCACCACGTCAAATTCTTGGGATCAACAATTCCATTCACCTTCTTATCCAAATGTTGATCCTACTCCTGTCCAGCCATTCAATTCCTACCAGTCCTACCCGAATTTTGCTCCTTCCCTAGACATTGCTTCTGAACAGCCTTTTGGGAGTTTTTAGTATCCAAACAACTTTGAATCTTTTACTGAAACCCCTTCACAACCTATGTCTAGTCTGGAACAGTCGTTAGAAGACTTTCGGATAGCTTCGTGTCAACAGATGATGGATTTGAATGCGTCCATGGCCGCCCTCACACAACCTAGTGACCCGGGAGCTAGTTTTCAACTAGCTCCACATTTTCCAATGTATGAAGAGGCGGTAGGACAGGTTGAAAATTTGAGTGGAGAGAGTGAGCTGTACACCCTTCCAAATCAAACCTACCCATCCCAAATTGAATCCCACAACTCCGGTTTTGAAAGTCTATCGGGTATCCCAAATGATTTATCAATTGAAAATAGAATGATTAATGAGTTGTGCGATTTTGTAGTGTTTGATTTACCCGATTGTGAAGGGTCCCTTTTGAGTGAAACTACACCCAATCCTTTTGACCTCTACACCTCCATCTTAGAACCAGAATCGATTGAAATCCATGCTTTTGATGAGGTGTCTGAGAAAATTGATTTTCACTTAATTGAGGATATTGACACTGGGAATATTTTGGATGATGAACCCGCAGATTTGGCTGAGTTTTTCTCTCCAATTCATCATCCCGAGTCATTAAATATTTTTCTCGAACTCCATATGCGTCTTGATTTTGATGAAATAGGCATGGATGAGCTAATATTTGAGGAAAATTCTAAAGATATTTTTTAGGATGAACCAGTCTTATTTGATGAGTCAGATTTTCCAATTCATCATGTTCCTTTCATTGACTGTGCACACCCTCCCGAACCCTTAACCGATACCCTTCCTCAATCACTTCCCCACATCCTTTCCGTCGTTCCGACCTTATAAGACACTGTATCAATTTCATTTCCTATGTCTGGTTTACCAAGTTTGGCGTACCCATATTTTCTCACGAATCTTGAGGGATTTGACCCCATTGCTCGTCGGGTTAATAGATTAGTACAATCGCTTTTTACACATCGGTCATCACAAATTGTACAAATTTATTCACTCCATTTCCACCCTCAAGTTCGTACTCCGTTTCTTTTTCCCTTCCGCCATTCTTCTTCTCATATACCGGGACCATATACCACTTCTACCCGCATACGGTCTCATGTATTCTCCATTTCTTTCCTCTCCGTATTCTTTCACCAACCACACCATTATAATGATAATTTTTTTTGAATGGTTGGTGCTCACTTTTGGCCTGTGTAAGGCCTTTTATAGATTGATAGTGTTCTTTCCCCCTAATCCTGGACTTCAACGCTTAACAGTGGAAACACTGTTTTACTTAAGTTTGGGGGGAACCTTTTTGTGTATATATTTTTGTTTTGCTTTCTTTTTGTATAAAATTTTCTTTTAGGGAGCGCCGACAATTTTGACCCTCTTGGTGTAGCCTGACAGTGAGGGCACTGTCAAGTTTAAGTTTGGGGGTGTGCTCGGTAAGCTTTCTTCCTTCGCATTCATTTGTATATTTTGCATTTGCATACCTATTTAAAAACCCATAAAAATCGAAAATTTTTACAAAAATATAAAAACTTTGTCGTCAAGTTAGCTAATAGGGTAACTTAGATTTTTATTCCAAAAGTTTAGTTGATACGTTAGAAATAACTAAATTCTAGGCTTAGGAATTGAAAACCCTAAAAATAACCCTCATTCTGCTTAACTTTGGTAATTATACATTCTTACAGTTTTTTTTTGAGAAATAGATAATCTTGAGTTCAGTTCTCGAGTTAAGTCAAGATGAACGGAAAATATTGAAGCATTACTGAAAGATAAGTCTGAAAATAGTTTCTATTCTTGAGTCCAAAATTTTGAAAGTATATACCCTACAAACTGCACATACACGCATCTTGAAACTTGGGATAGTAGAGGATACCTAGAAATACTCTTATCTGAAAACTTAGTATGAAAGAAAAAAACGGTATTTAAAGCTAAACATCTAAAAGAGCATCATTGAAAAATATATCCGGTCTTGAAAAAGAAAAATAAAGAAAAGAAAAATAAATAAATAAAGTCAAGCCCTGAAATCTGCTATTTATGCTTTAAGCTCACACATTCAGTAATCGGCTGTTAGTGCCTCAAGAAGCATTAATAGTCACATGAAAGGTGTGTGAGCAACACCGTCCATCATTAAATAAAAGAAGTAGTATTAGGTATTAGGGTAAGGGTACTATAGCTTGAATTGAATTCTTGAGTGTAGGGATGCAAATTTACACACACGTAGGGGTATACAATCGATGTTTGGAGGAAAGATAGAAATAAAGAATAAGACTTATGTTTTCTATAAAGTTGATAAAAATCCCTGATTTGAGACCGCGCTTTAGAAGGAAAACACATGAGATACCAACATCTTTCTAAACTTTTTTGGAACATATAAGATCTAAGCTTAAATAGATAGGAGGTGTGAAACATAAGGGTTGAATATTTCTAATTTAGGATAATAGAATTTCTAATGTAGATACTAAACTGTAGGAGTAGAATCAACGTTAACTTATGAAACTAGCTTGACGGGATTTTATGGGTGTAATCCGCTGAAAACCCTCAGGAGACAACACTCCTCCTACTAGGGACACCTGGAGGTTTAACGGCTTGTTGCACGTGCTTAGTGCAATCGCGTTCCCTGCGAAAGTGAGGCTAAGATTTTATTTTGCTCGGGACGAGCAAAAGATAAGTTTGGGGGTATTTGTTCATACCAGAATATTGCATTTTAATACCGCTCATTCATTATCTATTTTTTGTATATATCGGTACTATTAACCGGTGTTTGCTCAGTAATATAGATTACAGGTATCCGTGAAAAATACCGGAAATACATTCAAAATCACGGATATATCATTTGTGAGCTGACACTGCAACCAGAACCGCAAACCGACCGATATCCCAAGAGTTATTTTGTAAACAAGACACAATATTTTGGTCCAACACATAACATGTGTACACACTAACTCTTGGGGCTTGGACCATGGACCTAGGGGCAGCCATGGCATGTGGGCTAGAGCAAGTGGGCATGAGAAGTGATGTGCATTTATTGCAATAAAGTGTTGATGTGATTCATATCTACTTGTTTCCCTCCAAAACCTAGGTGCAAACCAAGCCTAATTTTAGAAATCAAACAGCACCAATGTGATACTGGGGACAACACAAGACCATGCTGCAAATACGAGCCCATGTGCTCGGATATGACCAGAGCACATGCTCACCCAAGCCGAGGTCGCCGGCCTCCTGCCTCCTGTAGGCCCCATTTTCTCACAATCCATCCACTGCTGCCACGTAACCCTATTTTTATTGTTTATTTTCTTTTCTTTTGTGCCTATGTATAGCAGGCAGTGGGCAAGGGTTCATGGTCTCACTTTTGTCTAAGTTTTGCTTACATTTTTACACTTCAACTCTTTTGTTTTCATTTTATTCTTATATATAGCTTAGTCCCCTTGAGATCCTTGCCTTCTCTTGATTTTGCAACCTCTTAATTGAGCTTGCAAGTTTAAGTTTTGGTATTTGATCTCAAGAGTTGTATCTTCATAAGGAATCAATAAAGCTCTTCTCTTTTGTTCGTTCATTTCCCTTGGGTTCTTTGTCTCCTCTTGATCTTGCAACCTCTTAATTGAGCTTGCAAGTTTAAGATCAGGTTATTAAACCCATGACTTGTATTTGGTTCTATGATTCTTAGTGTTACTTTCTTGCATTTTCTTTCTTGCAATTAAATTCCACGCTTTACATTTTTGCTCTTTTCATTCCATGCAATTTACTTACTTGTATTGTTTTCTTTTCTTTGCTTTGCTTATCTTTTCTTTGCTCTTTTGGTTTGTTATTGTAATGGTTGTAAATATATGTTGTTAGGAAAAGAAACCGATATTGTAAGTTAAGGTTTCCGTTTCCCATTTCCTTTTCCCATTATTTTCCATTGAACTCCGCCCAAATCTTACACAAGCGCTCCGTTAGGCACTCTACCCTACCAAGGTAACGGTGATTCCTAACCGCGATCGATTGCGTTCGGTTTCGCCGGAGGTGAAAGCAAGAGATAAGAACGGAAGGACAAGGGTCAATAAGCCGGATTTCTTAAATACCGTGCTTAAGTACCCTAATCCACGTTGTTGCCGATTGCTCTAACTTCAATTGGTCAAGACTCGACTCAAAGGATTTGAATACGGATTTACTTAACTTACACCATCCTATCTAATCCTAACAAACGGTTACTTTGCATATAACACATAGGTTAGATACGAACATTCCGCCACGCGCATTAACTCGTTACGACAAGAACGTAAAACGCTCCATCTCCCTGTGGATCGACCCGTGCTCATCGCGGCTAGCTGCAAAGCGACACCGTCTTGATTGCGGTTAACTTTAATTCTTCCAATCAAATAGCGCCATTGCCGGGGAGATGGTAACGTTTTAATTCTCATTATTTCGGGTTAATCATTGTACATCTCATTTATACATCTAACCCTATTTTCAAAATTAACTAAAAATCTCAAAATTTTCAAAACCAAACAAAAAACTAGCCTAGCTAACTTTGTTTTGTTCTCTGGAATTCTTACCTGCTTACACTCTGGATCTCAATTAAAAAGATAAACAATACCAGTGAGGCACTAGTGGAACACTGAAACAACTGAAGAATTTTGGAGCCAAGATTCCCAAAGAAATCCGGCGAGAACCCCCAATTTTCCAGCGTCGCCGGCCGTACCTCTACCTATTGCCTCCAAATTTTTTTTCTGTGCTCCAGTGTTCTGTTTTTGTCCCATTGTTATTTTTTTTTTAATAATTTTTAGTGTGCAGGTATATGGGCATTCGTATCGCTTTTTCGCACTAATATCCGTTTTTCCGACATTTGTAGATTTTTGCGGATTTGCGAACGGCGATTGTGGGGAGCAAAGTGTACATTCTAAGCTAAGGTGATTACGACGTATAGTGCCAAAGATCCGAAAAGTTTGACCCGCGCAAGCGAACATTTCAAGCTATTTGGATTTAACTTCAACGGGGGTTTCTAAACCCGAAAACTTATCGGTACGTATTTCTTAAACACCTTCTTCTCAAATCCAACCTATCCAATATACTATTCTTTACAGGATTCTTTGCAAGTTCGCTGGCAAACGCTAAAATTGACTAACCCGTATTTGTTGCAGTGTCGTGCTTAACATAAAAAGAAAAGATTGTTTGATGTTTTGAACAAAAATTTTTCATTAAATTGAGCATTGCATACATTAATACGGACTTAAGGGCAAGCGAACCCCACAATATACGGTAAAGGATTTCATCACCTTTTCCGTGGACCACAAATCATGAACTTGAACATAACGCTTATCCGCACAAATTTTAAAAGAAATTAGACTTTAAGCCTTAAGGACTTCGCGCTCACTAGGAGAAGTTAACTGTGTTTAGAACACCGCTTAACGGTATATTGTTTACGGGGTGTCTAGGAAAGTGTTCACGGCGAAACCGCCAAAAGAGAAAGGGTTATTTAATTAAGGACCTTTGCGAAAGCGTCGGAAAACCTCCCCTTATCTCTGCACTTACCTGGCCTCGTGATCAGTATATCATGAGCCCGTTTCTCGACACAGTTTTACTTCGACAATCAAGTTCTTGAGCAGGTCTAGTTGACCTAGATGAATCCTAGACCGATTAGGTGCGTGGTATTTTTGTGTCGTGATTGTTTTTGTCCAGATTTTTTTTTTGTATATTTCATTCTTTTGTTAATAACTAACTAAAAATAATTCACATTTTCCCCCTCATTTTCTTCTTCTTCTCCTCTTCATATCATGGGTACCCCATCTCGAAAAACTCTTGCCGAACTTTGGTACCCACAACCAGACATAACTTCCTACAGTTCTTGCTTTGGACGAACATCGAACGATCCATCCATGCCAAAAATTTCTTTGAAAGATCGGATAGATATGTCTAGGACAACCAATTGGACTTCGCAATCCACCTTGTATCAACCGTTTCAACCTTCACCACCTACTTACGTTGATACCCCTTTTTCGAGTCCTATTGCAACTCCGAAAGCCATGACTATTGCTGAACATATTGAACAATCTCATAGCCAATCTTTCACTCCTTTCACCACGTCAAATTCTTGGGATCACAATTCCATTCACCTTCTTATCCAAATGTTGATCCTACTCCTGTCCAGCCATTCAATTCCTACCAGTCCTACCCGAATTTTGCTCCTTCCTTAGACATTGCTTCTGAACTGCCTTTTGGGAGTTTTTAGTATCTAAACAACTTTGAATTTTTTTACTGAAACCCCTTCACAACCTATGTCTAGTCTGGAACAGTCGTTAGAAGACTTTCGGGTAGCTTCGTGTCAACAGATGATAGATTTGAATACGTCCATGGCTGCCCTCACACAACCTATTGACCCGGGAGCTAGTTTTCAACTAGCTCCACATTTTCCAATGTATGAAGAGGCGGTAGGACAGGTTGAGAATTTGAATGGAGAGAGTGAGCTGTACACCCTTCCAAATCAAACCTACCCATCCCAAATTGAATCCCACAACTCCGGTTTTGAAAGTCTATCGGGTATCCTAAATGATTTATCAATTGAAAATAGAATGATTAATGAGTTGTGCGACTTTGTAGTGTTTGATTTACCCGATTGTGAAGGGTCCCTTTTGAGTGAAACCACACCCAATCCTTTTGACCTCTACACCTCCATCTTAGAACCAGAATCGAATGAAATCCATGCTTTTGATGAAGTGTCTGAGAAAATTGATTTTCACTTGATTGAGGATATTTTAAATGATAAACCCGCAGATTTGGCTGAGTTCCTGCAAGAATCTCTCGACTCTTAGGGAGGAAAAAACCTTCTTGAGATGCTTACGGCTCATGAAGATGAAAAGGAAAAAGTATCAGGCTACAAGGACCGTAAACTTGTCTCCTAAGCCATCAATTCTATGGTCACACATTACTTTGCACTATTTCACCCACGTACATACTTACGTGGGCAATGTAATGGGAGGCATTTGTTCCCGCCAAAATTTTCGGCCAAGAGCTATTTGTTCTCTTATAACCCTTGAAAAAAGGAAGAGATGAAAGAGAAAAAAAATTCACGGTTGGACGTCACGTGTTAAACACGTGAGCGCTTATATGCAAAGCATATAAGCGCTAAAAGAAAATAACTAAGGGCCAAACAGGCCTCACGTGTAAAACACGTGAACGCTCATATGTAAAGCATATGAGCACTGAACATAAAGCACCAATGGCCAAACAGGCCTCACGTGTAAAACACGTGAGCGCTCATATGCAAAGCATATGAGCGCTGAACATAAATATGCTAAAACCCACAGCAGGGGTCACGTGTTAAACACGTGAGTTCTCTTGTCTCTCATATGCAAAGCATGTGAGCACCCCAATTTAAAATGTTCCCATTAAATTCTATGTGATAAAATTAAATCCTATTTGGGAAATATTTTCCCTGATCTTTCTAATATGGAAAGATCATTCTCTAACAAAGAATCCTGGATTTAAAATTCGATAGTGATAAAATATCACCAATTAAATCATCTGATAGAATTAAATTCTATTTGGGAAATATTTTCTCGGTCTTCCTCAAACTAGAAAGATCTTCTCTGTTAAACAGAGGACCTTAGGTTCAAAGATCTAACGGTGATCATCTGGTAGAATAAAATTTTATCATTGGAAAATATTTTCCTAATCTTGTTAAACTAACAAGATATTCATATGATAAGAATAAAATTCTATGTTAAACTAACGAGATATCCATACGATAGAATTAAATATTATATTTACAAAAATATATTTATGATCTTGATAAACTAAAAAGATATGATAAAATTGAATTCTATATTAAGAAAATTTATTTCTGATCTTGTTAAAACCAACAAGATATTCATAATCTTGTTAAATAAACAATAAATCCTCTCCGTTAAACAGAGAGCCTTTGAATTAAAAATCCGACGGTGAAGAAAATTCACCGATTGATCTAAAAGATCATGGAATCAATCACGATCTCTCAATGAAGGATTCTCTTAACAAATTGATTTTTGTTCTTCTCTTATAAATAGGAGCGAGGAGAGGAGGAGAAATACACACAGGGGGAGAGGGAAAGAAAAATAGAGAGAGAATTTAATTCTCTAAAGAGATAGGAGGCCACCGCATAAGCTTCTAAAAAAAATATACAGAAGCCTCCCAAAAGCTCTCACAAAACAAAAGAGAATTTAATTCTCAAACCAAGAGTTTAACTCTTCTTAAAGAACTTAGTTCTTCATCTGGTTGAGGTCTGCAGAAGCAGATCTTCCCGCAAGTTAAGAATTTAATTCTCATCGGAGAGATTCTGTTATGCAGATTCAAAACTCAGGGGAAAGAACTAAGTTCAAAGAATTTAATTCTTCCAAAAGTATATAGAAATTTAATTCTCTGATAAAACTAGGGTTTAACCCTGTAAAAGAATTTAATTCTTATAAAACAAGGGACCTGAAATTCTTAAAACTCATATCAAAATCTCTATGCATATAAAAAAAAAGACTGGTCACGTGAGCACCTCTCATGAACAAAAAGGAATGACTGAGATCGAATCACGTGTTCTCACGTGACCCCCAAACAGTTGCTTAAATGGAAAAAGGGAAAAATCCAAATACAACACTCACTTTTGAGCATCTCACGCGTCCGCACGTATGCACTATAAGAGCTAAGTGCTTAGCACTTACAAAAGGAAGAGAGAATAAACCCAAAGAAGCAGTGCCCAACTCTGGGGCGCCTCACGTGCCCACACGTGATGATCACAAGAATTAAGTGTTTAACACTTATATATAGACGGGGATTGAACCCAAGGGTACAGCACCAACTTTTAGGCGCCTCGCGTGTCACACGTAAGCGCCCTAAGTTTCAGTGTTTAACACTGCTTTAGAGACTCACGTGAGAGCACGTGAGCACCGAGCATATATTAGTGTTTAACACTATAAGAAACCAACTCCAGCTTTAAAATTGGCTAAGTCCTCTTGAGATTCAAATGTCTTGGATCTCCAAATAGACCGAGCCTCTATGCTCATGACTTTCCAGACTAATTGACCAGAATAATGTCCATCACACATCTCCTAAGTTAATCCTAGTCTCTCAAAAATGACTAATGATTCTTAGATGGTCCACCATGATCTCTCCCCTCAATTTGGAATTTGGTTCAAGGGTACATCTCTACGCACCTCTGATACATGTCGTTGTAATTCTTAAACGTCTTCAGAGAGGTGGAGGGTCTCGACAACCAACAACTCTTTAGTGTATTCTCAAACCGATGAACACATCCCAATGGACCGCAACGTCCTTAAACTAGCTATGGACTGAAACGTCCTTAAACTAAATCCGCGCCTCAAAAATCCTCACCTTAAACTAGCTATGGACCGAAACGTCCTTAAACTAGCTATGGACCGAAACGTCCTTAAACTAGCAATGGACTGCAACGTCCTTAAACTAAAACAATGGAGCCTAAATGCTCTTGTGTTGGGTCTGAATGATCCCAAAATTCTGATGAGTAGATCTTAGTCTAAAATTAGACTAACGTATCCTCAACAAACATTTAAGTTGATCTTAATCTCAAACGAGATTAACGATCCCTAAATCAACCCAAACCCAAATCTAAGAATATATGGATTTGGACTAATCCACGTCCTACGGGCGGCAACATAAATTAGTCTCCGTATACAATCCACGGGCAACCAAAAATAAAACAAACACACACAACACGAAGTGAACTTCTGGAGCAGGAGAAACTGGTTATCGCGATGCGGTAACGTAATTAACTGTAGAGGCTTGCACCTACAGGGAAGAGCGTCCCCATAATCAAAAACCCCTCGCAAACGAGGGGGAATCTGACGAAGTCTGCTACAACGGCCGCATCCGTCCAAATCTCCGATACACGGTGCCATAAATCAACTTGGTATCTTCGGAGAGGTGGACGAATAAAACCAAATAGCATCTACCCCCAAATTCAGGCTAGACGATCCATCCCGGATCCGTCTCCCATTTTCGGCGGTAAAAAGCGTCTCACCTGTTTCACACGTGAGCGCCACGAGAACCAAGTATTTAGCACTTATATAAAAGAGGGGGGAATAAAACCCAAAGATCAGCGCCGACATTTGGAGTGACTCACGTGTTCACACGTGAGCACTTCCGGAGTTTAGTGTTTAACACTGATCCAGCGCATCACGTGGGATACACGTGAGTGCTGCATATACCAGTGCTTAGCACTGTTGAGTAACCTGAGGGGTTCCCTAGGTCGGCAGCAAGGTTTCGGGAGGTATCATCCATGCCGTTTTCAAATTTTTGCCGTTCTAAAGAACCCTAACCTAGAATCTTTAACTTAAGATTTAAACAATATAACATGCAAACATCTTTACATACTAAGTGAATGAGGAATACAACCTTTGTAGACCGGTCCTTCACTTCTAAAGCTCTGTATAGTAGTCCCTCCGCTGCGAGTTGTGATCTCCCAAACTCTAATATGGGTTCGCTTGGAGAAATGAACAAGCTTGCTCAAAGTCTTCGAGGCCGAAGATGATCTACATCGAGGAGACTCAAGCCCATGCTACCTCTTCACTAAATTAGGGTTTAGTGAAGCAAACACCTTAAACTAAATGGCTAATAGTAGAGAATGATAAAGTAGGAAATGGGCTCACTTTAGTTTTATTTTTCTCACAATATTTTCTCACTTAGAAAAAGCTAGCAAGCTTTTTCTCATGAAGAAGAAGATGAAGAATGAAGATGGGATAATGGACTCATGAGGTGAGAATAGCAACCATGGGTGAGTTAGTGTCATACACTAACTCATGTAGAGAATAAACCATGGGTTAACAATAATGGTTGGGTTAATAAATATCTTCAAGTAAAACAAAATGAGTGGACTTAGTCAATGGTTCCACAAGGTTCTACAAGCTTCAACCATGTGACTAATTACCACTAATTTTGTGAATTACCAAGATAAATAAAAACCTTCACATTATTATAAGCATGATGTAAGTCTCATACACCCATGTTGCATGTGGTATCAAGTATGACACAATAGTTGTATATGAATATATATCACATATATATATATATATATATATATATATATATATATATATGCACACAAGTGAGAAAAAGAAATGTTTAAGTGAGCTAACATTAGTTAATGTAAATTAATATATCACATATATAATTTTATATTAAATTATTAAATCATCACTTGATTTAATAATCCGGCTATATCACATACAACTGGCTAATATCAAATGTAACAATCTATCGAATCAACACTTGATCCGATAACCTAGCTATATCTCATATAACCGACCGATATCGTATATCGCGAGAATAGAATGCGGCATCACATACGCGCATTAATCTCGGTCCCGCACATATCATATATGTGCTCCTATTTCGTTTCGCAAGAACCAGAAAACCTCTGTGTAGGACTCTAAAGACTCGTCAATACGTTGACAGTAGGTGATGATCATATCAAACACCTACAAGCCGCAAGCGGTCTGCTAAACATAATGGCCACCCGGGTATTGAGCGATCATAAGATCAACAAGCAAACCTGCTCGTACTCCTGCGAATCCAATCAGTAACACTACCGTACAGCCCGGTCTCTTCGTCAGATATATCGCATATCAACAGCCTGGGGGTGGTAAAATGTCAGACCCCAATAGCCTGATAAGTCATGCCGATACAAGGTCTATAACGGTTCGAGAAACTACTGATAACACTTATCAGTAAATCTCAGCAACCCTGACCAGGGATTTCCTGTTATGGCCAATCGAGCATAGCGCAACATCAACTCCCAATACCGGGAAAGACGAATCCCCTCCTATCGCTCATTGTCTCCATGTGAATTAGGACTGACCCAAAAACTACCTTTTTGCACGATCTTTTGACCGTGGTATGGTGGAAATCAAAGCACAGTGGGAATCACACAAGACTCTATGACGATCTCGGGTCGACAGAGTAACCTGTACCAGTATCACCAGAGAACTGCTATCTCACGATAGGTATAATACCATTTAAGAGTTCTCAGCAAGTCCGTTCAGTGTTCCCAGTCTCCACTGAGCACCTGTATACCTTCTCTGATGTCAAACACCAATGGATATAGGATCATCCATTGCCCATCATATGGGTCAAGAAGCGCATGCGCTAGTCTACTCTGGAATATCGATGCCTTGTCTCAATACACCCTCGACTAGAAACAATTATAGGATGTACTTGTGGAATACCCTTAGCCCACTAGTATGATCTCCATCATAATCCTGGTAGTCAAGTACACATCCTAAGGACTTTATCAACATGTGAGAGCAAGACAGCATCACTTATACAAGTCAACATGTTAAGATAAAGAGCAACAAGATAGCATACTATCATGTCGAGCAGGAAAGTCCTCCCTATATATGTCCAAGCATGGTGATCAACGGACCGAGACGTCCTTAAACTAAAATCTCACATCCAAAATGGTGATCAGCGGACCGAGACGTCCTCAAACTAGAACTTCGCCTCCAAAATGGTGATAACGAACCGAAACGTTCTTAAACTAAAACAACATAGCCCTGTTCCCTTATAAAAAAAAAGAGAAAAAAAACAAAATGAAAAAAATTCCCCAGATGGAGTATCACGTGTCCACACGTGATGTGCCTATAAACAAAATTTATAGGCATTGCGCTTAACAATTAAGGCTGAAATTGAGCCTCACGTCCAAGCACGTGAGCATCTATATACAAAGTATATAGTCGTCTTTTTAAAACAAACAACAGGTCAGAGAAGCTCACGTGTCAGCACGTGATGCCTTTTTTGGGCTGTTGAACATAAGCAAATGAGTTCAAATCTGTGGGGTCACGTGCCGCATGTGAGTGGTCTCAAATGCCTTCGGAGCCGATAGAATTAAATTCTAAGTAAAGGGATAAAAACCCTATTTGGAAAATATTTTCTTGAATCTTTCTAAACAAGAATGATTGCTCTCTGTAAAATAGAGCACCGTTGGAATAAAAATCCAATGGTGATTAAAAATCACCAAGCTACAGAATAAGCACTGTATGGAAAAATATTTCCCCAATCTTATTAAAAACAAGAAAAATATCTTTTGTAAAACAGAAGTCCTTAGATCAAAGATCCAACGGTGGATAAAATCTCCAAATCAATTAAGATCTCTCAATGAGAGATTTCTTTAACTAAATCAACAAACTTGCCTCTACTATATTAAGGACCCAAGACTTCAAGTCTTGTGCAAAGAAAGAAACCCCCCATAAGATTTGGAGGAAAAAAAAGAGTAGTAGGTAAGAAAAAAGACCTAGAGATCATTTTATCTCTTTTTCGCCGCTCCAAGAGTTTAACTCTTTTAAAAAAAGAACTTAGTTCTTCCTTTGATTGAGCTCTGCAGAAGCAAATCTCACCACAAGTTGAGAATTTAATTCTTATCGGGGAGATTATGTCATGCAGACTCAAAACTTAGAGAAAAAACTAAGTTTGAAGAATTTAATTCTTCCCAAAGATATAGAAATTTAATTTCTCTGATAAAACTAGGGTTTAGCCCTGTATAAGAATTTAATTCTTATAAAATAAGGGACATGAAATTCTCAAAACTAAGATCAAAATCCCCATGCACATAAAAGAAACGATTAGCGTACAATACTATAGCAACAGATCACGTGTTCAAACGTAAGCATCTCTAGCACCTCTGAGGAACAAAAGGAACAACTGACATCGAGTCACGTGATCCCACGTGACCCTCCCTAATGGTGCTTAGCACGTATGAAAGAAAAGGGGAATAAATCAAAGAAAGTTCCCATTTTGGGGCGCCTCACGTGATCCCACGTGACCCCCAATAATGCTTAGCACTTATAAAAAAGAGAGGGAATAAACCTAAAGAAGCAGTGCCTAATCCGCAGGCGCCTCACATGCCACAGGTGATCGCTCCAAATTTCAGTGTTTAACACAGCTCTAGAGCCTCACATGGGAGCACGTGAACGCCGAGCAAATTTTAGTGTTCAACACTATGATAGGCCAACCTTAGCCTAAACTAGACAAGTCTCCCAAGGCCAAAACTCTTTGATCACCAATTAACCGAGCTTTCCTATGCTCAGGCCTCCCTGAATCGATCTCAGTTCCAAAGATGACTAATGATCCCCTAATAGATGGTATCTAAAATGGTGTTCATTCCACCATGATCTCTCCCTTCAATCCGGAGTTTGGTTCAAGGGTACATCTCTGTATACCTCTGATACATGTCGTTGTAATTCTTCAACGTCTTCAGAGAGGTGGAGGGTCCCGATAGCCAACAGCTCTTGGGTGCATTCCCAAACCCATAAGCATATCCCAATGGACCGCAATGTCCCTAAACTAGCTGTAGACCATAACGTCCTTAAACTAAACCCTCACCCTAAAAAATGATGATCTACGGACCGTAACGTCCCTAAACTAAAACGATAGAGACCAAATGCTCTTTTGTTGGATCAAAAATGATCCCAACCCCCTGTTAAGTAGATGTTAGTCCAAGATCGGACTAATGTATCCTTAACAAACATTTAAGTTGATCTTAATCTTAAACAAAGTTAAAGATTCTTAAATCAAACTAAACCCAAATCTAAGAATATACGGATTTGGACTAATCCACGTCCTACGGGCGACAACATAAATTAGTCTCCATATACAATCCACGGGCAACCTAAAGTAAAACACACACATGACACGGAGTGACCTTCTGGAGTAGGAGAAAGTGGTTACCGTGATGCGGTAGCGTAATTAACTGCAGGGGATTGCGCCTGCAGGGAAGAGCGTCCGCACAATCAAAAATCTCTCGCAAACGAGGGGGAATCTGACGAAGTCTGCTACAACGGCCGCATCCGCCCAAACCTTCGATGCACGGTGCTATAAATCAACTTGTCATCTTAAGAGAGGTGGATGGATAAATCCAAATAGCTTCTGCCCCTAAATTCAGGCAAGACGACCTGCATGGTCCGTCTCCCATTTTCGGTGGTAAACCTATTCTAGCACACCCGGTAGGACCTTTTCCCCTTTCCACTCCATATTTCATGTGTCGTGTTCGCGAACGAATCGCGGTTAATAAGTTGCCCCTGGATTCGAGGTACTAAGATTTGATGTCTTGCTCCATGCAGAAAAGGAGATATCGATGCAGCTGCGCTAACTATAACAGCAACTCTCGCTCTGCCCCGACTGTAGGAATGGCTTACGGGACCCAAGCGGCCTCCATCTTTGAAATGCCAGTGGAGCAGGTGACTCAGGCTACCACTGGATTGTTCTGCGGGACCATGCTCCCGCCAATAAGATTCAATGCTTCAATACCATCACAAGAGGATCCAAAGAAGTCGGTTTTCGATCGGCTTGCAACTACCACGGCCCCTCTCAACGGGTCGTCCAATTCCAACGCCTTGGTCTTTGACAGATTGGGACAAAGCTCCAGTGGGCTCGCAAAGAGGCCCGCAATACCTGAAGGGGTTATCCCGAAGCGGATAGCCATTCCTGTTCCGACAGACGAAGTCGTCAAAAGGGCTTCTCCTGCTAAGGGATCGGTCTTCGCAAGACTGGCCATTCCAACTCTTGTTGTAGGCGAGGTCGTTAAAAATGCTTCCCCTGACACAAAGTCTGCCTTCAACAGATTGACCGTTCCCTCTAAGCGGACGTCGGTCTTCGACAGGCTAACACCGACAGCAGCCTCTCATCAAAGCATAAGGCATAATGAGGTCGCTTCCACAACAGAGGTGGTCCCGTCTGCACGACGTGCTCGATGTCGCCACTGGCTCCGAGTGAGGAAAGCTGGGGGCAGTTCCCCCTCTGGACTTACCCCACCAGCTCCAACGGTGGAAATTGAAGTTGCTATTCCAACTGGGAACAGGTTCGAGCTGCTCGGGAGGGTGCGCAAAAACTCTCTAATCGGTATATTGAAGAAGTCTCCTACGCCTGCTGAAAGCATGACACAGGTGAAGCCGGAACAGCCTCCTCAACGGTTGTCCTCCAAGATCCACAGAGTCTGGCAGAAAGTCCAAGACTCTGTAATTGACAAAGATTACTCTCGCCGGCTGAAGAAAACGAATGCTCGGCAAGAGGAGGACCATCCCTGCATCGTACCACGAAAGGAATCATCTGCAAGGGTGCCTGCCACAACGGCCCCTTCAACTTCGACCTCCCACAAGAGGAGAAGACCAGAGAAGATCCCCGTGCCGACGGCAAATATCAAAGGCAGTGGACCCAAATGCCCTAAGTCTGGAGGCATGGTAGTACACACGGTGTACATGGTGTTTATCGCTAGAAACTGGGAAGACAAAACTTCTTTCCTGAATTTGGGGGCAGATGCTATTTAGATTTATCTGTCTACCTCTCCGAAGATACCAAGTTAATTTATGGCACCATGTATCAAAGGTTTAAACAGATGCGGCCGTTGTAATAGACTTTGTCAGATTCTCCTTCGTTGTGAGGGGGTTTTAATTGTGGGGACGCTCTTCCCTGCAGGCGCAAGCCCCTGCAGTTAATTACGTTACCGCATAGCGATAACCACTTTCTCCTGCTCCAGATGTTCACTTTGTGCCGTGTGTGTTTGTTTCATTTTTGGTTGCCCGTGGATTGTATACGGAGACTAATTTGTGTTGTCGCCCGTAGGGCGGAATTAGTCCAAATCAGTATTTTCTTAGATTTGAGTTTGGTTTGATTTAAGGATCGTTAATCTCGTTTGAAATTAAGATCAACTTAAATGTTTGTTAAGGATACGTTAATCTGATATTGGACTAAGATCTACTTAACGGTGGTTCAGGATCACTTTTATTCCAACGAAAGAGCATTTGGGTTTTATCGTTTTAGTTTAGGGACATTACGGTCCATTGGGTTTAAGAACATCATAGTCCATGGAGTTTAGTTTAGGGACGTTGCGGTCCATTGGGTTTCCATTAGGTTTAAAGACATCATAGTCCATAAAGATTAGTTTAAGGATATTATGGTCCATAGTTAGTTTAGGGACATTACGGTCCATGTAGATTAGTTTAAGGATATTGCGGTCCATTGAATTGTTGGTTGTCGGGACCCGCCACCTTTCTGAAGACGTTGAAGAATTACGACGTCATATATCAGAGGTGTGGGAAGATGTACTCTTGAACCAATGTCAGTTGAGAGATCTGTAGTTGGTTTTAGGACTAAGATCAAATTTAGAAAATTATGAGCCCATAGGCTCGGTTGATCTGAATCAGGTACTTTTGGTCAGCTTGGACTCGGCCCATTCAATTTTTGAATAAAATGTTAAATACTTGTTTCGGGCTCGGTCCCTTTTGTTCAGCAATGCTGAGTATTGATATGGGTTTTGATGCTCACCCTTTCTTTATTTTTTTATATTGAGTGTTAAACACTCTTTATGGTGATGGGCTCCATTTATAAAGCGCTTTATGTTAAACAGCGCCCGCGTGAGAAGCACGTGGGGCGCTCGGCGCTGGGCGCCAGCCATTGAGTGCAGAGCACTCCTTATTTTATCAGCGCCCAAGTGAGGAGCACGTGGAGCGCTTAGCGCTGGGCGCCAGCCACTGAGTGCTAAGCACTTCTTATTTTATTAGCGCCCACATAAGAGGCACGTGGAGCACTTGGCGCTGGGCGCCAACCACTGAATGCTAAGCACTCTTTATTTCAGCAGCGCCCACGTGAGGAGCATGTGGAGTGCTTGGCGCCGGGCACCAACTAATGAGTGCAGAGCACTCTTTATTTTATTAGCGCCCACGTGAAGGGCACGTAGAGCGCTTGGCGCTGGGCGCCAGCCACTGAGTGCTAAGCACTCCTTATTTTATTAGCGTCCACGTGAGGGGCAGGTGGAGCGCTTGGCGCTGGGCGCCAACCACTGAATGCTAAGCACTCTTTATTTCAGCAGCGCTCGCGTGAGGAGCACGTGGAGCACTTGGCGCTGTTTCTTTCTTTGTGCATTTTTTTGAAGAGTTCAATTCTTTGTTCTCCCCTGGATCTTCAATCCCTAAGAACAAATTCATCCCTATGAGAATTAAATTCTCATTGGTGGGAGATTTGTCTCATGGATCTCAGATCTAGAGAAAGAACTATGTTATTTTTTGTGGATTAAACCCTTGGGTATGCAGATGAGATATTATGATCTCTATTTATCTTGAAGAAAGTTCTTCTTCTTTCTCTCTCTTCAAGCTCTTTTTGCTTGCTCTTCTTTTTGAACTTAAAGTTTATGGGGGGTTCCTCTGTACAAGACTTGAAGTCTTGGGGTCTTTATATAGTGGAGGCTAATTTGTTGATTCAGTTAAGGAAATCTCTCATTGAGAGATTTCTTAATTGATTTGGGAAATTTATCCACCGTCGGGTCCTTGATCCAAGGACTTCTATTTTAAAGAAGACATTTTTCTTGTTTTTAACAAGATTGGGAAAATATTTTCCTATACAGAGCTTATTCTGTATCTTGGTAATTTTTAATCACCATTGGATCTTTGATCCAACGGTGCTCTGATTTACAGAGCACAATCTTTCTTGTTTAGAAAGATTTGAGGAGTATTTCCTCAATTAGAATTTAATTCTGTATCTTGGTGATTTTTAATCACCATTGGATTTTTGATCCAACGGTGCTCTGATTTACAGAGCACAATCTTTCTTATTTAGAAATATTTGAGGAGTATTTCCTTAACCAGAATTTAATTATGTGCTCTGATGATTTATCATCTCCGTTGGATCTTTGATCCAAAGGTGGAGAACTTTTAGTTCTGGCGCTGGCGCTCTCGTGCTTTGCATATGAGATGCTGCCTCAGAGTTCTTAACTCTTAGCGCTGGCGCTCTCGTGCCTTGCAAGTGAGGCGCTGCCTCAGAGTTTTTAACTCTGGGTGCTGGCGCTCTCGTGCCTTGCACGTGAGGCGCTGGCGCTCTCGTGCCTTGCACGTGAGGCGCTGGCGCTCTCGTGCCTTGCACGTGAGGCGCTGCCTCAGTTCAAATTTTGAACAGAGCCTTGCTCTCTTATTGGGGGGAAACAAATCCCCCCTACCGTTGCGCTCACGTGGCTCACACGTGAGTGCAGCGGTGGCAACCTTTCCACCATTGGATCATCTTGGAAGTTGGATCGTCTTCCAGCACCTATAAGTAGGGCCTTTGGCCCTTGAGATGACTTCTGTTCATCTACTTTCTTTCTTATTTCTGAGAATTTAATTCTCCCTTCAGAGCTTAGATCTCTGCCCAAGGAAATTCCTTTTAGAGTTAGAACTCTGTCCAAATTTGGTAAGGATCATAATCGAACCCCTTAAACAGAGCTTTGCTCTTATTAGATCATGGATCTAAAAAAATGGATTTTTAGGGTTACCTAACCCATTAATTAAAACATTGTTCATCTCTATGAAGAACTCTTAGAGTTCGTTTTATAGATCTTAAAGATCTTGGAGTTTTTACTCTGTAAAAGCTTTGCTTTTTAGGGTTCTGATGGATTACTCCATCGTTTTCACAGAGCATGGCTTTTAGAAATTTTGGGGAATTGTTATTCCCCTTATAATTAAAGTTGACAGATGTAATTTCTATTTGCAGAGCACTGCTCTCGAGAGAGTTTAACTCCTTGGCCCAATGTGTTTCTTATTAAATGAGAATATTTTTAGGATTTCTTCCTTAATAATTGACTGTCTCATCAATGATGAACCGTCACTTTGATTTTGTGGGTCCCCCTCGGTCCCTTTCCCCTGTATTGCAGGGTGGTACAAATTTAAAGTACCGAATGTCAGAATTTGTAATGTAGAATTGACATCTAACCCTCGTTTCTTTTCGCGCAGGTACTATGTCTTTTGACTCTTCTTTCCCATTTGTTCGCCCAGAGAGTGCGTACGCCGACACGCCCGTGGATCGGGAAGTTTTTGCATTGATTAAAGATCACGACCCGGAGCAGAAGTCTCTTCACTTATGGGGGTTGTGGTACAACCAAATTATTTAGGATCGGCGCAGTTTCTTTTGTGCAGTGCCTTCAGAGCCAATTTCCACCATTCATTTTGCTGACTCACCCCAGGTGAATTATGCTGTGGAGGAGGTTAACTGGATTACAGATGGACGCCTCCAGCCCTCTGTGAGCTCGATACCTGTACAGCCGCCGATGACTTTAGATATTCTGGGGCGGCGCATATGTCAAGGCGAGTCGCGTCCTTAGGGACAGGCGTACATGATAGGCTTGACTCCTCGCCATTTAGCCGGATACTTGCAGTGGGCTCGATACATCCTGTCGGCCAAAAAGCCGCTGCTGCTGAAGCTCGGGTTGTACCCTGCTATCTACGCTTCTCTTTTCCAGTATCACGTGCCTCACCTATGGTGGGTCAAGGCTTTCTTAGAACAGTGGAATATCCCGACTCACAACTTTCTTTTATCGGACCGGGAGGTTTCAATTTCCTTGGAGGAATTTGCAGAAATTTCGGGCCTACCTGTCAGAAGGGAACATTACGAGGAATACTGTTGGGATTCCTTAGCACCTTACTAGGTTTTCACAGCAACTACCATGCAAAATTTAAAAATTCTAAGATGCTAATCAATCCAAGGCTAGGATCAAGCTAGAGTAAATAAACGAAATGAACATGTAATCAACCATTACAAGTAGTGAGCAAGGAATACAATCTTTGTAGACCGGTCCTTCACTTCTAAAGCTCCGTGTTGACGTCCCTTCGCTGCGATCATGGCAAGTGAAGATTTCCTGAACTCTAGAATGGTTCTCTCGGAGAAATGAACAGGCTTGCACGAAGTCTTCGATGCCGAAGATGATCTACGTCGAGGAGACTCAAACCCAAGCTACTTCTTCACTAGATCAAGAACTTTGTGAAGAGAACGCCCTTTACTACCCAAGCAAATATATAAGATGATGAAATAGGAAGTGGGCTCACTTTAGATTTTATTTTCTCACAATATTTCATCACTAATCCAAACCCTAGAAAGCTTTTGGGGTTTAGATGAAAAAGAAGAAGAATGAACTCATCTCATGAGAGAGGTAACCATGGGTGAGTTTTTATCATATATAAACCCTTGTAGAGACTTAACTAAAGCTTAGGATCATGGTTGGGTTAAGAAAATATCTTAAGTAAAAACAAATTAGTGGACAAGTCAAATGAATCCACAAGCTTCATCCATTTGACCATTTTCCACCTAATTTGATTAACTTTAAATAAATAAAACCCAAGGATTATCATAAGCTTAGTGTAAGTCTCATATACCCATGCCTCTTGTATCAACTAGCATGATACAAAATAATGTACATCAATATATATCACATACATACTAATGCACAAACAAAGTGAGAAAAGAAATCATAAGTGAGCATGTATTAGTTAATGTAAGTTAATATATCAAATATATAATTATATATTAAATTATTAAATCAACACTTGATTTAATAATCTGGCTATATCACATATAACCGACTAATATCAAATGTAACAACTTATCGAATCAACACTTGATCCGATAACCCTGCTATATCACATATAACCGAGCGATATTACAAATCGCGAGAATAGAATGCGGTGTCACATACTGCATTAATCTCGGTCCCTCACATATTACATATGTGCTCCTACTCCATTTCGCCCGAGCCAGGAAACCTCTGTGTAGGACTCTAAAGACTCGTCAATACGCCGGCAGTAGGTGATGATCATATCAAACACCCATAAGCCGTAAGAGGCGTGCTGAACATAACGGCCACCCGGGTATTAAGCGATCAGAAGATCAACAAGCAAACCTGCTCATACTCCTACGAATTCAATCAGTAACACTTACCGTACAGTCCGTCTCTTCGTCTGATATGTCGCATATCTCGTCTAGGGGTGGTAAATATCAGACCCCAGTAACTCGATAAGTCATGCCGATATGAGGCTCATAACAGGTCGAGGAACTACTGGTAACACTTACCAGTAAATCTCAGAATCAGCCCTGGCCAGGGACTTCATGCTATATCCAATCGAGCACAGCGCAACATCAACCCCCAATACCGGGAGAGACGAATCCCCTCCTATCACTCATTGCCTCCATGTGACTCGGGACTGTACCCAAAAACCACCGTTTTGCACGTTCTCATGAACGTGGTAAGGTGGAAATCAAAGTATAGTGGGAATCATACAAGACTCTATGACGATTTCGGGTCGACAGACTAACCTGTACCAGTGTCACCAGAGAACTGCCATCTGACGTGAGGTATAATACCATCTGAGAGTTCTCGGCGAGTCTGTCCAGTGTACCCAGTCTCCACTGAGAACCCGTATATCATCTCTGATGTCAAACACCAATGGATATGGGATCATCTATCGCCCATCTACATGGGTCGAGAAGCTATACGCTAGTCTACTCTGGTATATCGATGCCCCATCTCGATAGACCCACTACTAGGGACTTTAAAGGATGTACTCACAGACTACCATTGTCCCATTAGTATGATCCACATCATAATCTAGGTAGTCAAGTACGCGTCCTGAGGGATTTACCAACATGTAACAGAGAGACAATCAGTGTACATGTTAAGATAAAGAGTAATCAGATAGCATACTATCATGTCGAGAAAGAAAGTCCTCCCTTTATACGTCCAAGCATCCACTACAATATACATCTCATGTACAGTAATGGCCTCAAGGGCATACATATAACTAACAAATACTTCCCCCTGACGAATACATCTTCGCCACCAAATTAGTGGTGATGGGTCTTACTCCGGAGAATACTATTCAACATCGATTCCCGAGTCTAATCAAGGTGTTGAAAATTTACGAGAGTCTGTTTCTCGAGTCCGGAGTGCACGGAGTCAGCTTCGCGGATTTCATCGCCCGCTTTCTTCGCCCGGAAGCCTTGTCAAAACAAACCATGAAATTCGCCAATCTTGACGATCCTTTTGGTTTTGGCTTGGACAGTCAGCCGACAGTGGAAGCAGATCAAAGGAATTTCTTCCTCCCAGATACCCCGGTCGTCCCCTTTTCAGAGCTCGTGGCTTCAGACATCGACAAAGAGGCGTTCTTTTTGGGGTTCCTTGGCCTACGGTTAAGCTGGTTTGTGCTCCCAATGCACCCTCGCTACATGAGGCCATCCGTCTTCTATCCGGCTCACCGAATGGTTGCCAGGACGCGAGTGGCCGTCGGGATCGCTGGGCTTGCTCACATGTATCATGGCCTCAGCTTAGAGGCAGACACTACTCAGCCGGGGGTACAGCCCGTAAATCTCTTGCTGCACTATTTCACGTCGTGGATCGAGCTGCATGTGCTCGGCGATTTTGGAGTCCACAAACTCCCCCATTTCTATGACAGTTATAATTTTCCTCGGGTTATGTTCTTAGTTGACGCTTCTGCTTTAGTTCCGTCACAGCGAGAGGCTCGGGGTCTAGTCCTTCGTTCGCGTATGGTCGGGAATAGCATGACCTTCGTCGATAAGGTCTTAACTATCGGCAAGGAATCCACTAAAATGATTCAGCCGCTGTGCGATACCTTCAAAGACGGGGCTCCTACATTGAAGGCTTGGGAGATTCTGCATTTGTATTCAATCAGGCCGGGTTTTTTAGTGTTCAGGCAGAATGACTCAACATTGTTCATGAGGTACAACTCGCACTGTTTTGCTCAATAGTCGAGCTACGATCAGGATGTCCCGCTAGAGGACTTTTTAGCTGAGCCGGTTGCTATAGAAGAGGGTATCCGTAGCGCGCTGCATCATTTCATGCGGCTAAACACCGGATCCAACTTTTTTATCAATTAGCCAAGCTGCGTTCCGAAAGCCTCGAACGCATACGTGGCGTGGTACCAACATGCGACGGGTGCTGTTATTAGGGAAGAAAAGCGGTTACTGCTCGATCGCAAGGGTGCAGCCTCTGCTGGTAATCCAGCTGTCCTCTTAAAGCGACGGACCATTGTTCGTCCTTCCTTAAGAGAAGCTGTTGTGGTTGCGATCCCACGCGCTTTTCCTAAGAAGCCCTTACCCCGTGTTCTTGTAGAAACGGCAGCTGCAGCGTCCCCGGAGTCTGGAGTGGGTACGGAAATCGGGACTCGTCGCCCAAAAATGCTTGTCAAGCGCAAGCTCGTGTCATCGGCTGCCGGCATTCGTTCACAGAAAAAGAAGAAGTCGCTCTTTTCTGTTGACGTTGTATTTGGTCAGGAGCCCCATGCTCCCTACAACGAAGGCTTGTGTGAGTATGGCACTAACAATGGCTTGTTTGACACACCCATGACCGACACCGATCTACAGGCTGCCCTTGTGGCCTCCAAGCGACTGGCGCGCGAAGAAGCGGCGTTGATCACCATCGCGAAGTCAGGTATACTTCAGTTGTATTTTTCCGCTTACATTTCTTCCTTATTATTATGCCTTTATTAATGCCCTTTTCTTCAACAGGTATTTCTGCCGAAGAGGCTCTCGCGGCTTCCATCAAGACGTTCGAGGAGGAAAAGAGACTCCGCGCTTCTTTGAGTCTTGGTATAATTCAGCTCATTGTGTCTTCATTCCCCTTTTTTTATTTGTGCTCTGACCCTCTTTCTTATTTTATTGCAGGGACTACCTTGAATCAGGTTATTCTGAGTGCGGCACCGATCCTGAGCGGTGATGCAGCGATGCTTCCAAAGCCAGCTAATATGGCCCTAGCTCCTCCAACACTACCGCATGAGGCTTTGTTGAAGCAGCCAATGAAGGACGCCGTAACGGCTCCAGAGGCGGAGCTTAGTTCGGACGACGACGACCCCTTATCAGAGGTCTTGAGGAGATCGCTTCTCACTGCTCAGACTGAAAGGAAGCGTAGGAAGCATGCGGCGAGGGAACGCGATGCCAGTTTGGCCGTGGGTGCAGGCTCAAGTAGCATCCCATCTGTTGATGTTCCTTTGGCGGATGTTCCAGCTGCCCTGTCCACCGTCCATAGACAGGTTGCACGCGCGGCTCGGGAAGAAACCGAAAAGCTGCTCCAAGGTAACGCAACGCTGAGTCTTTTACTAGAACCTGATCTTCGAAATTTTTACATATGTATTTTCTGCAGGGCCTAGTCTTGGCGATGGGATGACGGGTGAAACCCTGGTGGTTACCGTGCCTGAAGTGGTCACTCTCTCTCGGGAGTCTAATACTGTCCAAACCGTCGCTCTTTCCCCGTGTGGCTCCATGGTATCGGCTGGCGTCGCAAGAGTCACGACGGCCCTCGTCGAATCAGGGGATGAAGCCATGGGCACAGAAACTACCCTTCTGAGGGAGAGCAAAGAAGCCGCTACGCCTGATGATACTTTCGTCGCGGTTTCGGTTGATGACCCATTAGGTAAGTCTTGAGTCACTGTTCTCTTTTCATTTCTCAATCATGTTCAGCTTCTTCTGACGATATTTTGTTTGTAGGTGCAGTGAACGCTGAGATTGTGCCATCTGAAGCACCTCCGGTCGCCGCCATGACGGTTGTTGTACCCTCGCCCTCTCCCATGTCCTCCGAAATGCTGGAAGGTATAGTTTTGTGATTTATTTAGTTTAACTATGGGCACCATCTTCCTTGTATTGACAGTATATTGTCGCAACTCTGCAAGAGTCCTTTTCGACCATCTATATCAGGTGCCGAACCCGCATTTCTCCTTCTAGTCGGAAATCATTCTGCCTCCTGGTACTGGTTAGTATATCCTTTAGCTATTATTGTAGGGTTACTGGGCACTAGAACAAGGTTCTACAGGGCATCAACCATGCCAAAATCAAATTTTCAAGTGCCGAACAACCCAAGCAAGATCTTAGACTAGAGATTAGGCAAAACAAATAGCAAGTAAACATCTTTACTTCTAAGAGTTAGGGATTACAACCTTTGTAGTCCATTCCTTTGCTTCATAAGCTCCATGTTGAGATCCCTTCGCTGCGATCATCAAGTACCCGGACTCTAGAGAGGCTCCATGAAGAGAAAGATGCAAGCTTGCTTCCGATCTTCAATAACTAAGATGATCTACCTTGAAGAAACTCAAACCCAAGCTCTTGCTTTACTAATCAAGTATTGACAAAGCAAACACCCTAATCTAAGTGGCTAGAATAGATGAGGATGATGAAGTAGGAATTTAGCTCTCTTTTGTTTTCAATTTCTCACTCATTATCATCACATGTCAAAAAGCTAGAAAGCTTTTTCAAGATGAAGAAGAAGAAGAAATATATTTGTGATGAATAATGAAATCATTGTGTGAGGTTAGAAATGCAACCATGGGTTAAGAATGAAGACTTAACCCTTGTAGAGAATTAACTATGGTAAAGGGTTTGGGTTGGGTTAAGAAATATTTACACAAAATATCACAAGTCAAAGTCAAACTTCAAGAAGCTTCTTGAAAGCTTCATCCAAGTTTAACCCTAATACAAACCCTAACCATATTTAAACTCCACAAAGCATGTTGCATTTGTAACCCTAACTTGTTACAATATTATATATCACATATACGATATTTATTGTAACAAAATAAAATAATACAATTAACATATATCACATATATATCAATGTATTATCCAAGTGAGAAAAAGAATCTTTAAGTGAGCTAATATTAGTTAATGTAATATAATATATCAAATATATAATTATACATTAAATTATCGAATCAACACTTGATCCGATAATCCGGCTATTTCATAAATGACCGACTAATATAATCTGTATCAGTTCATCGAATAAACACTTGATCCGATGACCCAGCTATATCACATATATCCGGCCGATATCACATATCGTGATAATCTAATACGGTATCATATACACGTATTGTTCTCGGTCCCGCACATATCGCATATGTGCTCCTACTCCGTTTTGCCTGAGCCAGGAAACCTCTGTGTAGGACTCTAAAGAATCATCAATATGCCGGCAGTAGGTGATGATCATATCAAACACCCACAAGCTGCAAGCGGTCAGCTAAACGTAACAGCCACCCAGGTATTGAGCGATCAGAAGATCAACAAGCAAACATGTATATTCTCCTGCGAATCCAATCAGTAACACTCCCGTACAGTCCGGTCTCTTCGTCTGATATGTCACATATCTCGCCTAGGGGTGGTAAACGTCAGACCCCAGTAGTTTGATAAGTCGTGTCGATATGAGGTCCATAATAGTTCGAGAAACTACTGATAACACTTACCAGTAAATCTCAGCAACCCTGGTCAGGGATTTCTAGTTATAGCCAATCGAACACAGCGCAACATCAACTCCCTATACCGGGCGAGACGAAACCCCTCCTATCGCTCATTGCCTCCATGTGATTCGGGACTGTACCCAAAAGCCACCGTTCTGCACGCCCCCATGGACATAGTGAGGTGGAAATCAAAGCACAGTGAGAATCACACAAGACTTTATGACGATCTCGGGTCTACAGACTAACCTGTACCAGTGTCACCAGAGAACTGCCATCTGACATGAGGTATAATACCATCTAGGAGTTCTCGGCGAGTCCGTCCAGTGTACCCAGTCTCCATTGAGCACCCGTATACCTTCTCTGATGTCAAACACCAATGGATATGGGATCATCCATCGCCCATCATATGGGTCAAGAAGCGCATACGCTAGTTTATTCTGGTATATCGATGCCCTGTCTTGATACACCTATGACTAGGAACATTTGAAGGATGTACTTAGCGACTGCACTGTCCCCACTAGTATGATATGCATCATAGTCCTGGTAGTCAAGTACTCATCCTAAGGGCTTTATCAACATATAGCATAAAGACAATCAGAGTACATGTTAAGATAAAGAGCAACCAGATAGCATACTATCATGTCGAGCAATAAAGTCCTACCTATATATGTCCAAGTATCCACTACAGTATACATCGTATGTACAGTAATGGCCTCTAGGGCATACATATAACTAACAATTGTCTCCTTCTTTCTTTTATGAATAGCCGTATTGTTGCTAAGTCTTCTTTATATTGCTCGCAGCGTCACAGATCGGAGGAGGGGACGAGAGAATAGCCACGCCTCCGGTACTCCCAATATTGCCATCTGCCACAGCCGGTATATTAGACTCTATCGCTTGTATTTTCTTTACCTCCTGAGTCGACATTTGACTATAATTTGTTTTGCAGCAATCGCACCAGCTCCAGCTCCCTTTGAGTCTCGCATCCCAATACCGGCAGGGCCCTTTGCTAAACGCCCATCTTCCAGGGGCGCTGTGACTAGCCTGTGAATGTTGAGCGAATTCGTCGAGGATCTTGACGCCGAGGCCCTCGCATTCGCTTCAGATTTTGCTGCTGAGGTTAATCCTATGCTGACGATGCTCATGAACTCCATGATGAAGGTGTCATCGAGTCTTGGGTTAACTACTACAGAAAGATCGAAGCTTGCCTGCACAAGATTGAGCTCAAGCGTCTTGCTCCTGAGGTTCTGGCTTTGAATTCCCAGCGAGCTGCATGGGTTGAGCATAGTGTTCCTTTCCTCCGTTATTTTGAATAAGAGGTGACTCTGAGGCGAAAGGAACATGAAGTAGCTTCAAGTGAATCTGCCCGGTTATGCGCTCAGATTGAAGCGAATGCCGCACAGTTAAAAACTGTCTTCGAAAATCTCCAGCGATGCATTTTGGATGGGTTGACGCTGAGGCGGACGCTTGACTCTACCGAGCGGGTCATGCAGGACTGCGAAACTGCCCTGCTAGAAACTGATGAAAAGCTTTCATCCTGTTTATGGCAGCGGACTCAAATTGAAGCGGAGTTGGCTGCGATGGATAACCATGAGAATGGATTAAGAGGAGTGCGTGAGCAGCTTGCTGATTTGTTAAAGACGCCTCCTCCTTAGCAGCCGTTTCTGTATATTTTTTTTTGAAAATTTATAACTGGTGAATAACATGCATTCATTTTTTATTCTTTTACATGATGTATCCTGTATTCACTTGAATCCCCGAATAAAGGAATATTTTATCTCATACTATCGCTTTCTTTTCTTTGTCGTGTCATTGGCGTGTGACATAGCAAATGTGGCCTGTAGATGGTAGATAACAGTCCATCTTAACTTCCTTATAGGGTAGCGATGGCTTAGGAAATAGGTTCAGGTCTGCTGCCTAAGACTTTTCAACTTTATAAACCGTGAGGGTCACATAAAGACTTTTCTCCCTATGAGTCGAGAGGATCTCGTAGGTGTAATTTCTCCTTAGGGGTTGTGAGGACTCCTATGTGCGTTTTCTCTTAAGAATCGTAAGGATCCCACAAGAGAAATTTCTTTATGCACAGGGACACTAATTTCCCCGTAGGTCGAGACGAATCGAGAGATTTTCTCAAAGACACTGATTTCCTTGCGGGTCAAAACGAATTGAGAGGTTCTCGCCAAGGATGCCGATTTCCCTGAATCGAGAGGTTTTGCCAAGGACACTGATTTCCTTGGGGTCGAGACGAATTGAGAGATTCCTGCAAAGACACTGATTTCCTTGCAGGTCGAAATGAATCGAGAGGTTCTCGCCAAGGACGCTGATTTCCCTGAATCGAAAGGTTTTGCCAAGGACACCGATTTCCCTGGGGTCGAGACGAATCGAGAGGTTTTACAAAGACACTGATTTCCTTGCGGGTCGAAACAAATCGAGAGGTTCCCACCAAGGACGCTGATTTCCCTGAATCGAGAGGTTCGTGAGTTGATTTGATTCCGAGATGGAGCATTGATCCGGCAGGAGGTCATTGGTTGACTTGTTTCCGAGACGGAGCATTGATCCGGCGGGGAGGTCATTGGTTGACTTGTTTCCGAGACGGAGCATTGATCCGGCGGGGAGGTCATTGGCTGACTTGTTTCCGAGACGGGGCGTTGCTCCGGCGGGGAGGTCATTGGCTCACTTGTTTCCGAGACGGGGCGTTGCTCCGGCGGGGAGGTCATTGGCTCACTTGTTTCCGAGACAGGGTGTTGCTCCGTCGGGGAGGTTATTGGCTGACTTGTTTCTGAGATGGGGCGTTGCTCCGGTGGGGAGGTCATTGGCTGACTTGTTTCTAAGACTGGGCGTCGCTCTGGCGGGGAGGTCATTGGCTGACTTGTTTCCGAGACGGGGCGTCGCTCCGGCGGGGAGGTCATTGGCTGACTTGTTTCCGAGATGGAGTGTTGCTCCGGCGGGGAGGTCATTGGCTGACTTGTTTCCGAGGCGGAGCGTTGTTCCGGCGGGGAGGTGATTGGCTGACTTGTTTCCGAGACGGAGCGTTGTTCCGACAGGGAGGTCATTGGCTGACTTGTTTTCGAGACAGGACGTTGCTCCGGCAGGGAGGTCATTGGCTGACTTGTTTCCGAGATGGAGCGTTGTTCCGGCGGGGAGGTCATTGGCTGACTTGTTTCTGAGATGGGGCGTTGCTCCGGCGGGGAGGTCATTGGCTGACTTGTTTCCGAGACGGAGCGTTGTTCCGGCAGGGAGGTCATTGGCTGACTTGTTTCCGAGGCGGAGCGTTGTTCCGGCGGGGAGGTCATTGGCCGACTTGTTTCCGAGATAGGGCTTTGCTCTGGCGGGGAGGTCATTGGTTAACTTGTTTTCGAGATGGGGCGTTGTTCCGACGGGGAGGTGATTGGCTGACTTGTTTCCGAGATGGGGCGTTGCTCCGGCGGGGAGGTCATTGGCTGACTTGTTTCTGAGACGGAGCGTTGTTCCGGCAGGGATGTCATTGGCTGACTTGTTTTCGAGACGGAGCATTGTTCCGGCGGGGGGGTCATTGGCTGACTTGTTTCCGAGACGGGGCGTTGCTCCGGCAGGGATGTCATTGGTTGACTTGTTTCCGAGATAGGGCGTTGCTCCGTCAGGGAGGTCATTGGCTGAATTGTTTCCAAGACAGAGCATTGCTCCGGCGGGGAGGTCATTGGCTGACTTGTTTTCGAGACGGAGCGTTGTTCCGGCGGGGAGGTCATTAGCTGACTTATTTCCGAGACGGGGCATTGCTCCGGCAGGGAGGTCATTGGCTGACTTGTTTCCGAGACGGGGCATTGCTCCGGCAGGGAGGTCATTGGCTTGACTTGTTTCCAAGACGGGGCATCGTTCCGGCCGGGAGGTTATTGGCTGACTTGTTTCCGAGATGGGGCGTTGCTCCGGCGGGGAGGTCATTGGATGACTTGTTTCTGAGACGGGGCGTTGCTCCATCGGGGAGGTCATTGGATGACTTGTTTCCGAGACGGGGCGTTGCTCCGTCAGGGAGGTCATTAGCTGACTTGTTTTCGAGATGGCCAATCATTTCGGCTATTTTTTCTTTTTACTCGCTGCTTTTTATTGTGAGTTGCCCAAATATTTCTACCATTTTTATTTTATATTTTTGGCTCACTGATTTTGTTGTGAGTATGGGCCTGAAATATAATACCATGCGACTGGAATATTGCCAGGAGCGAATTATCACTTGTCGTGAAAGGACTTGGAATTTGCTACCGGTTTAGGCATCAGCATCGCTACAACTGGGATATTTCCAGGAGCGAATCATCATTTGCCTTTGTTGATTCGAACAAAGGTAGCTCAGCGAACAGGATTAAGATCCTGTCGACTAAGGCTTTTGACTTCATGAGCCGTAAGGGTCTCATAAAGATGTTTCTCCCTACGAGTCGTAAGGATCTCGTAGTTGCGTTTTCTCCTTAGGAATCGTGAGGATTCTTAAGTGCGTGTTCTCTTATAAATCGTAAGGTTCTTACAAGAGTGTTTTCTCCTTATAAGTCGAGAGGACTTACAAGTGTCGTTCACCACATGAAGACATTTCGCGCCATTGGTGGAACTTGGTGGAGGAGATGTTTATTTGGGCCCGTGGATTGTATACAAGGGTCAATATTAAACCATTTGTAGGGCAATCTGCGGAATGTGACGGCTTAAGAACAGGCTCAGATCCCTGTAGCTTAAGGCTTTTGAATACTATGAGCCGTGAGGGTCTCATAGGGAGGACATTCTCCTTACAAGTCGTGAGGATCTTGTAAGTGTAATTTCTCCTTAGGGATCGTGAGGATTCCTAAGTGTGTTCCTCCCTGGTGAGTCGTAAGGATCTTACGCAGGTATTTTCTCTTTACAAGGTCGAGAGGATCTTGCAAGTGTGTATGAATCTCTTTTACGAGTCTGCGCCCTTTCGGGTTTTCACAAACTCGCCGTTAGCCCTGATGTTTTTACTCACAGAGCCCTTTCGGGTTTTCATCCGTGCCCATTTCTCTTATGGATGTACCGTTTTTTTTGCCGCGTTAGCTTAAAGATGCTACGGTTCGTAGTAGTTTAAAAACGTTTCGGTCCGTAGCTAGTTTCAGGACATTTCGGTCTGTCGTTAGTTTAGGGACGTTTCAGTCCTTCGTTAGTTTAGGAACGTTTCGGTCCTATCGTTAGTTAAGGACATCTTGGTCCGTAGTTAGTTTAGGGACGTTTCGGTCCGCAACTATTTTAAGGACATTACGGTCCATAGTTGGTTTAGGGACGTTTCGGTCCGCAGCTAGTTTAAGGACATTACGGTCCATTATTAGTTTGGGGACATTTCGGTCCGTCGTTAGTTTAGGGACGTTTCGGTCCTATCGTTAATTTAAGGACATCTCGGTCCGTAGTTAGTTTAGGGATGTTTCAGTCCGCAGCTAGTTTAAAGACATTACGGTCCATAGTTAGTTTAGGGACGTTTCGGTCCGCAACTAGTTTAAGGACATTACGGTCCATATGAGTTTTGAGGCGAGATTTCGCCGGATATTACTTATAGAGTTTGGACTTAGGAAGATAGCGAGTGGGCATAAGTATCATCATCTATCATTGACCTGGGCCGTGACTCGTCAGGCGTAGTATTTTTTTAGGAATCGGCCGTTTATCGGCCGGAATGGTCTTTCGCCATGCATATCCATGAGCAAGTAAGTCCTATCTTGGTAGACCTTGTCTATGATGTATGGGCCCTCATAGTTTGGCTCGAATCTCCCCCGTTTGGCACGATTGGGGATCATAGGTCTTTTGACAACTAGCACGAGTTCGCCTTGGTGGAATGTTCTCGGTCTAGTTAATCTTTCGTATGAACGTGTCATCTTTGCATTGTAAGCCTCCAAGTTTTGCTGCGCCATGAGACGAGTTTCATTGAGGGCGTCGAGCTCCTCAAGCCAAAGATGAGCATTCTCTTCGTCTGTTAGTTCGTAATGAACCGCCACTCGTAGAGAGGGTAGCTCTATTTCTAAGGGGAGCACTGCTTCCGTGCCGAATACCAATGCATACGACGTTGTATTCGTAGCCGTTTTGAACGTAGTTCGATACGCCCAGAGAGCTTCATGCAGTCTCTCGTGCCAGTCCTTTTTATTTTTGGACACCATCTTCTTTATGGTCTTTGTCAAGGTTTTGTTGAAGGCCTCAGCTAGACCGTTAGCTCGGGGATTATAGACCGAAGAGTTTCTCCAGTCTATGTTATGTTGCTGTGTGAAGCGGCTGATTCTGTGGCTTCTGTAGGCCGGCCCGTTATCGGAGATAATCCGTCGCGGAGTGCCGAACCGATAGATGACGTGTGTCTTAAAGAAATGGTGGATGTTCTCCGTCTTCACTTGTCTAAGCGGTATTGCTTCTGCCCACTTAGAGAAGTAATCAGTTGTCGCCAATATGAACCGATGTCTTTTGGATGACGCTAGTTCGATGGGCCCAATTATGTCAGTTCCCCACATTTAGAACGGCCAGCTAGCCACTGTTGGGTGTAGCGGGTTTGGATGCTGGTGGATGAAGTCTCCATGAATTTGGCACGAGTGACACTGCTTCGCGTATTCGAGACAGTCCTGAATCATCGTAGGCCAATAGTAGCCCATCCTTTTGATCTTCAGTTTCATCTTCAGCCCAGCTTGATGAGAACCGCAGAGTCCGTCGTGAGTTTCTTGGACAACTCTTCTTGCTTCTTCCGTCCCAGGCATCTTAGCCACAAAGAGTTAAACGATCTCTTATGTAGAGTATTATTGACAAAGGCGAAAGGCAGGGCTCGTTTCGTGAGCTGATGTCTTGAGGATGCATCTTTCGGTGTTTGACGGGATTTGAAGTAGTCTATAAAGACTTCTCTCCAATCCTTAGCTTTTTCTTGGTCCTCTATTTGTAGGGCTATTTGCTTGGTCGCTTCCTTTTTTTCAGATGACTCCGGAGATATTTCTGCAGGTACAAGAACCCGACGGCTTTGTACAATGATCCTTACGTCATCGAGATTTTCGTCAGCCAGTTCTTTAGCGAGTTTGGCTAATGCGTCCGCTTTGCTATTTTCTTCACGCGGTATGCTTTCTAGGGAGTAGGAGGGAATTTGAGTTAGTAACTGTTGCACTCTCTCCTGTACTTTACCAACTCTGATTTGCACGTTTGATAGCCGCCGTTTACTTGACTAACGACCAGCTGGGAGTCTCCGTATATGAGGAGGTTTTCGATTCCCATGTCGACAGCGATCTCAAGACTTGATATCAAAGCCTCATATTCTGCTTCATTGTTTGTCCTCGGCTCTGTTAAGGAAAAAGAAAAGCGCATTATCCCTCCTTGTGGAGTCACGAAGATGAGGCCTACCACAGATTTGATTATGGGAAAGTTGTGCTTTCGCTTCTTCATGGAAGATGCCCCATCGAAGTAGAGTTCCCATCGGGTATCACTCTCTCCTCTCTCCCCGTCAATCATGCCAAACGCATGCTCGTCTGGCAATTTGCAATTTAAGGGTGAATCGGTGGGTATCGGATGCTCAGCGAGGAAGTCGGCGATGGCCTGGCCTTTCACTGCCTTGAGAGGTCGGTATGTTTCGAGAATTCTATTAAGAGTAGGGCGTATTTAGCGAGCCGTCCCGTTAGCATGGCTCTTGACAACAAATATTTGAGATGATCCACTTTTGATATGAGATAGACCTCATGCACCAAAGTATAATGCCAAAGGTTCGTTATCGCGAAGATTAACGCCAGGCAATGTTTTTCGATAGGGAGTAGTTGTTTTCTGCCCCCGGGAGAACTCGACTCAAATAGTAGAGGCCTCTCTCCTTCCCTTGATCGTTTTCCTATGCCCATAGCGCGTCTAGAGAACCTTCAAGGGCTGTTGTGTACAGAATGAGGGGCTTCCCCTTGATCGGAGCGGTCAGTACTGGTGGGTTCTGCAGGTATTGTTTGATTTCGTCCAGTGCACTTTGGCATTTACGATCCCAAACAAACGGGGTTCCCTTCTTCATCAGGTGATTGTAGGGATGGCATTTTCCGGAGAGATTGGCTATGAATTGCCGGATATACGTGAGCTTCCCTTGCAGAGATCGCAATTGTTTTAATGTTCTTAGAATTGGCATTTCCATAATCGCCTTGATCTTCAACGGATCTATTTCGATGCCCTGGTGTCGTATGATAAACCATAGAAATTTGCCTGAGGAGACTCCGAATGCGCATTTCAGAGGGTTCATCTTCAGGTTTTACTTCCGAAGACGCTGGAATACTATTTTCAAATGCTCCCAGTGTTCCTCATATGATTTGCTTTTCACCACGAGGTCGTCGATATAACATTCGACAATCTCGTGTACGAGGTCATCGAAGATCTTTGTCATGACCCTTTGGTAGGTGGCGTCGGCATTCTTCAGACCGAATGGCATCACTTTGTAGCAGAATATGCCCACTGGAGTCCGGAAAGCGGTGTGCTTTTGGTCATCGGGATGCATCTTTATTTTATTGTACCCCGATGATCCGTCCATGAAGGAGAAGACTTCATGAGTGGACGTGTTATCTATCATCAACTCGGTAACCGGTACGGGAAAATCATCTATCGAACAGGCTTTGTTGAGCTCCCGAAAGTCTACGCAGATGCGCACCGTCCCATTTTTCTTCATCACTGGGACAATGTTGGCGATCCAGTCAGGGTATTGGACTTCTGGGATAAAGCCAGAGTCGATTAGCTTCGTGATTTCGGCGTTGATACTCATTTCAAGTTCGAGTCGCATTCTTCTTGGTGCTTGTTTGACTGGCTTGACGTCCGGAGATATCTCCAATTTATGCACAACTATTTCTGGATCTAGCCCCGGCATCTCGGAATAGTTACATGCGAAGCAATCTTTATACTGCATGAGCACATCCTTTAGAGTAGATACCTGCTCTTTAGGCAGCAGCTCACTGATGAACGTAGGCCGCAGGTTGTTTGTCATCACCAAGTCGACTTTTCTCAGGTTGTCCACCGTGGTGTGTATCCCATCTTCCAACTTTTTTGGCGCCGGTGGAAATTCTGAGATCAACTCATCTTCATCCTCGTTTTCGAAGCACCAGGAGAGGTTATCCATATTCTCATACACTCCTTCTTTCGACAGCATTATCACGTGACATGTACGAGATCGTTTCCAAGACCGATATTGATCTGGTTCTACTCTCACTATATGCGTTGCTTTTGGTATATGCTTTTGTGGTGGTGCTACCCTCCAACTGTTGGATAGAGCGAATCTGCTGAGTTGATATTGGTCTTCGACCCAGTTTTTGAAGGTGAAGCAGTCTTCAAGAGGATGTCCTATCGCTCGGTGATAGGAGCAATAATCCAGGTGATGAACCTCGTTTGCTGTGCCAAGACTCCGGGGGTGTCATCATATGATGTTTCATAACAAGGGCAAAGATTCTCCTTGTCTTGTCTTGAGGGAAAGAATATGCTCGACCCATCTTTTTCATAAGAGACGGATTCCGGCTGACCTTTTCTCGATCGCGTGGCCTTTTGGATCCATTTTGCCGTTGCCGAACGTTTTTTCCGTTCTTTAACTTATTTTTGCCTCTGCGTCGGGCCTTTTTCATGTCTTGGGAATGCATGGCGGGCTGACGGTGAAGGACATTGTCATCCTCCGTAGCTTGCTGAAGGAGACGTTGCGTTATGGCTTTCTCGTAAATGGTCATTTCGCGGCTGTGGTCATTCCGAACCATTTGACTCACTTCCCTTATTAGCTTATCCATTTGTTCTTCGAACGACGGACTCAGCATTTTTATGGCGGGACCTCGTTCTGGTTTAACGTCAGCGTCTTCTAAAAGAGCATCCCCTTCTTCATCGAGGTCATTTATGGCATGGCAGCCATTGAATTGCTCTCGTTTCTTGGATTGGACATATCCAAGCCCAATTGTTTCCATTTTCCGCTGGGCAATTTTTGCTGAGTTCCGGGGACATTCCAAATCTTGTTGTAGAACTGAGCCGTCGCACGGTTTGCTTAAGGGGTACGCCTTGATATCTTAATAACCTTCTCAATCCCTCCGTGTAGTATCTGGGCAGACGGATGAGTCAGAGCCTGTCGAGCGCAAAATCGGCACCATGCAAGACTTCTCTTTCGACTTTAATCTCCGCGGATCGATAGAATAGGATCGCCTTTTCACCTCTTCGCCTGGGAGGAACGTAGAATGTCTACAACTCTTGCACACTATATGTCTCAAGCGCATCAAGCTCTCTGTAGTGGGCCGCGGAACCATGGCAATTTGCAAACTCTGATCGTCTCCAGTGAGGGTCTGCATTGATGGACGGACCGAGAACACTGCATTGACTTCATTTTCAGAGTCACTGCCAAAGACCAGAATAGGGGTAGATGGTCCCAGTCTGTTGCATTGGGGCAGCCCTGAATAGACTATCTCTTCCTCCTCCTCGGTATCGCTCCCGAAGACCAGGATAGTGGTGATAGCTTTTTGCTTATTCTCCGGTTTATGGCATCTTTCTGTGTTTTCAAAGTCTGGTAGGAAATACTTAGCGTCTTTATACTTGCGGACTTCATTTATGCAGAATGGGTTTAGTTCCCCCGTCACAGTGTACTCGAGACCATCTTTGAAATACTTCATACACCGATGTTGTGTAGAAGGGATGATATTGTATTCGTGTAACCAAGGCCTGCCGAGCAAAGCATTGTAGCAGGTCTTGGCGTCAATGACATGAAATTTGATGTCAGTGAGGAGCAGCCCAAAGTGTAACGTCAGTATTACAGACCCGAGAATCCGTGATGACTGGGAGTCGAACACGGAGATGGTGATTTTTTCCAGAGCGAGGTGCTGAACGCTCATGCAGATTTCTTTTAGCACCCTTATATTTAGGAGGTTGACAGAGGACCCGTTGTCAACTAAGATTTTCCCTATCTTGATGTCATGGCAGTACCCGGTGACATATAGGGGACGGTTGTGCTCGCACGTTCCGAGGAGGAGATCTTCATCGCCGAAAGTGATGTCAGCTGTGTGCACTTCTTCCAGCTCGTCCTTCATCTTTTCTTCGGCAAGGAAAGCTTGGAACTGCTCGGGCTATTGTAATGCCCTGATCAGATAATCTCGTGCCTCTTTAGACAAGAGAAGGGCATCTAAGATACTCAATTGTGAGGGTATCTTTCCCAGATGTGCCAGGACATTGTATTCCACCTTGTTCTTCTTGGGCGGGTCCTTGGCTGCCAGCTCTTCGACGACTCGATCATCGAGGAAGATATCTTCAGGGACTTTTTCCTTCCCTTTATCTTTTTTGTTCGATCCCTTGTTTATAGGTCCGAGATTCTTTTCGGGCAACATACGGTTGCGCAGCTGAAATTTCTCACAATTCTTCATCTCTTCCTCTTTTCTTGAGGTGGATTCTTTGAAGAGAGGGCCGAAGGCTATTTCTTCATCAGAATCGCTTCCGAAGGTAAGAACTTGAGACTTCTCTTTTGTTGTGATGGCATCAACCATATAACAGTTACCGGCTGTTCCTTTATGCTCATCTGTCATACTTCTCTGCTCCCGAAGGGCTTTGCGCTTCATTCGCTTGAATTATTGTCGATGGGCAACGTATTCCTGCCACCACTTTTTAAAGGCCATGCATTCTTCGGTAAGGTGTGCAATCCTTTGATGGTATAAGCAGTAGTTAGGATGTACATCCGCTTCGTCAAGGTGTATACTGGCAGGAGTATTTCCATTGAAAGATGGCAACTTCATTCCCCTTGATAGGGCTTTAGCGAACCGTTTCCTTGTCTTAAGCTTGTTTTTATCTGCCGCGGGCGTGCTTCGATCTGGTTGGAGTGCTTTGCGACTTATCCTTACCATGACTTCTTCAACTTGATGCTGACACCTGGCACTTTCGAATATGGCCATTTCACGCTCTTGATCAGCTTTGCTCTTCTGGCGGGCTTCGTTCAACAACATGTCAATCATCTCGTCTGACGGTTCCAAGGTTTTTGGCACCGATCATGCCCCCAGCTTCTCTATATTATCTTCTGATGCCGAGTGAGCTTCTTCGTCACTTATTGGTGAATGAGAGATCATGTGACAACTTGCCACATAATCCTTGGGTTCTTCTGACGAGTCGTTTCCATCGTCATTGTCATTATCCCCGCTCTCAAGGATATGGTTGAGAAACTCTTAGAGTGTGACCGAGATTCGCGCCTTCTGGTTTTATTCTTCCAACGTGTCAATATGCTTTTGCAGGTCCGTGTGCTTGTCATCAGAACGCGCGGGCTTCTTAGTCTTCTTCTTTTTCTTTGAAGACTTTGACGGCTTGGCCTGGGTATTTTGCCCATTGCTACCAACTCTCGGTGTTGGGTGCGGTTTCAGCATCCCCTCAATGATCTCGGGCTCCAGCGGGTTTTTCCATCTAATTGCCGAACATGCTTGAAGATCCTTGAGCATTCTCTTAGTCTTGTCTGAAAGAACAACTTCCCATGGAGCTTCCTCTATAAATGAGCATGATGCCCCCGACGTGTCCACCTTTTTAGGAGCGTGCGGTTGTGGTGGGTTTACCCTCCAGTTTTCAGACAGTGCGAATTTGCCTTATTGGTACTGGTGCTCAATCCAATTTTTGAAGACGAAGCAATCTTCGATTAGGTGGCCCACTATTCGGTGGTAGGGGCAGTAATTGGGATTACTGACATCGCCCGGTTGCAGTGGGCGTCTCGGATCTGGTAGAGTGATAAGCCTGTTTCGCACCGCCAGCTCGAACAGTCTTCTCGTTTTATCCCGAGGGAATGAGTAAGGACGTCTCAGCTTTTCTCCGAGTGATTGCTGTTTATTGTTTTGGCGAGCAGCTGGTTTTGGATCACTCGGCTGTTGTTGAGCTTTGGCGACGAAGGTCGCTTTTCCTTTGCCCTTTTCATTTCAAACCTCCGTCTTCGAGGAGGATGGTCTATGGCCTATCTGGTCCATTTGGGTCAGCTTGTCGATCAAGGCTTGGAAAGTGGTCGGCTTGAAAAACATCATAAATTGGGATATAGTTGCCTGCGGATCTAGGGTCCCTACGAACATGCCCACAACAGGAGCTTCTTCTATGTGTTGTTCGCATTTCGACCATAGGTTCCGCCACCGAATTGCATACTGAACCCATGTCTCTCCTGGCTTCACCCTGGCATTGATCAATGCCGTGATCGGGGTGCGTTCGCTGGCGCTTGCGAAACGCTGGGTGAATAGCAACTCCATTTCCGTGAATGTTTTGATGGAGTCATTCGGAAGCTCCGAGTACTATTCGAATGCCGTCTCCGCTAAGCTGCCGACGAACTGGCGAAGTAGCAATTTGTCGTCACCTCCAGTATTATCGTAGAGAGCCCTGAACTGAGCGACGTGCTGATGGGGGTTGCCTGTCCCCTTATACACATGAAATTTAGGGATCATATATCCTGGCGGGTACTTAATTTAATCGTACCAGCCTGGATAGGATCGCCCAGTTCTGATGACTTGGCCGCAACTTCGCTTGCCTGATGAGCTCGTATTTGTTTAGCTATGTAGTCATCAAGTGCAGCTTTCGAGATCGTCTCCTCCCTGGCTGTTGATAGTGCCGGAAGAGGGTTTGATATCTTCCCTCTGTCGTCTTCAATGATTATTGGGGGAACTTCGGCTGGAGGGTCTGGCTGGATCATCATGCCCACCATATCTTGGAATAGAAACGCCATTTGTTTTATGTTAGCCGCTTATTCCACGCTTCTTTATCTTTTTTCTCGAGCATTCTTCGGAGGAACTCGGCATTGATTTCCTGTTCCTGGCGTTGCTCCGACGACGCTTCCGGGCTTTCTTTCTGCCCGGTAAATGTAGCTATCTTTGTCACCTCTTCTGGAGTTTCTGTTGTTGCTCCTGAGTCTTTGTTACAGACCGTGTAAGTGGTCGATAACTCCAAGAAGCACGGCTTTCCTCTTTTCCGGAAGCCATATAGACGGTTTGCACTATCATGCTCCCAGACTTGGGGCGTTTGGGTTCAGTGCCCTTGAGATTTGTTGTAGGCACGGGGATCTTCTCCGGCCTTTCTTTTTATGGACGGTCGAGGTTGAGGGGGCTGTCGCAGACGATACTTTCCGTGGTACGACGGCGGGATGATTCTCCTCTTGCCGGACCTTCGTTTTCTTCGATCGGCGGGAGTAGTCTTTGTCGATTATAAAGTCTTGGACTCTTCGCCAGACTCTGTGGATTTTGGAGGACAGCCGCCGAGGGGGTTGCTCCGGCTTTGCCTTGGTAACATTTTCAGCGGGTGGAGAAGACCTTTTTAGTACGGCAATTGGAGAGTTCTTGCGCACCCTCCTGAGCGGTTTAAAGCTATTCTCAGTTAGAACAGCAGCAACAACTTCCACCATTGGAGCTGGTGGGGTCAATCCAGAAGGGGAATTGTCCCCAGCTTTCCTCACTCGGCGCCAGTGACGACGTCGAGCATGTCGTGTAACCGGGATCACCTCTATCGTCGGAGTAGCTTCGTCATGCCCGCTGCTTCGAAGAAAGGCTATTATTGGCGCCAGCCTGTCAAAGACTGACATCCGCTGGGAAGAAGTGGTCAACCTGTCGAAATCCGACTTTCGAGTAGGGGAAGTAGTTTGGACGACTTCACCTGCAGCAGGAGTTGGGGTAACCTTCTCCGGTATTGCGAGCCTCTTCGTGGGCCCATTAGAGCTTAGGCTCAGCCTGTCGAAGACTGAGGTGGTAGATTTGGACGACCCGTTGAGAGGGGCCGCGGTAGTTGCAAGCCGATCGAAGACCGACTTCTTTGGAGCTTCCTGTGATGGCATTGGAGCATTGAAGCTCATTGGCGGGAGTATGGTCCCGAAGAATAACCCGGTGGTGGCCTGTGTCACCTGTTCCACCGGCATGGTGAAGGTGGAGGCCGCTTGGGGCCCATAAGTTACTCCTCCAGATGGGACGGAGCAAGAGTTGCTGTTGCAGGTACATTTAGAATCCATTGATCTTTTTTTCTCTGCACAGGAGCAAAACACCAAATCTTAGTACCTCGACTCCAGGGGCAACCATAGCAAACCATGATTTGTTCGCGAAACACGACACACGAAGTGTGGAATGGAAAGAGGAAAAGGTCCCACCGGGCGTGCCAGAATCTGTTTACCGCCGGAAACCGGGAAGACAAAATGTCTTGACTGAATTTGGGGGCAGATACTATTTGGATTTATCTATCCACCTCTCCGAAGATGCCAAGTTAATTTATGGCACCATGTATCGAAGGTTTAAACAGATGCGGCCGTTGTAGCAGATTTCGTCAAATTCCCCCTCGTTGTGAGGGGTTTTTGATTGTGGGGATGCTCTTCCCTGCAGGCGCAATCCCCTGCAGTTAATTACGTTACCGCGTAGCGATAACCAGTTTCTCCTGCTCCAGATGTTCACTTCGTGCCCTGTGTGTTTGTTTCATTTTTGGTTGCCCGTGGATTGTATACGGAGACTAATTTGTCCCGTAAGGCGGGGATTAGTCCAAATCCGTATTTTCTTAGATTTGGGTTTGGTTTGATTTAAGGATCGTTAATCTTGTTTGAAATTAAGATCAACTTAATTGTTTTTCAAGGTACCGTTAATCCGATATTGGACTAAGATCTACTTAACGGTGGTTCAGGATCACTTTTATTCCAACGAAAGAGCATTTGGGTTCTATCGTTTTAGTTTAGAGACATTACAGCTTATTGGGTTTAAGGACACCATAGTCCATGGAGTTTAGTTTAGGGACGTTGCGGTCCATTGGGTTTCCATTGGGTTTAAGGACATCATAGTCCATAAAGATTAGTTTAAGGACATTACGGTCCATAGTTAGTTTAGGGACATTACGGTCTATGTAGATTAGTTTAAGGACATTGCGATCCATTGAATTGTTGGTTGTCGGGACCCGCCACCTCTCTGAAAACGTTGAGGAATTACGACGTCATATATCAGAGGTGTGGGGAGATGGACCCTTGAACCAATGTCAGTTGAGAGATCTGTAGTTGGTTTTAGAACTAAAATCGAATTTAGAAAATTATAACCCCATGGGCTCGGTTGATCTGATAAGGGACTTTTGGTCAGCTTGGACTCGGCCCACTCAATTTTTTAATAAAATGTTAAACACTTGTTTTGGGCTTGGTCCCTTTTGTTCAACAATGCTGAGCATTGATATGGGCTTTGATGCTCACCCTTTCTTTGTTTTTTTTTATATTGAGTGTTAAACACTCTTTATGGCGCTGGGCTCCATTTAAAAAGCACTTTATATTAAACAGCGCCCACGTGTGAAGCACGTGGGGCGCTTGACGTTGGACGCTAGCCATTGAGTGCAGAGCACTCCTTATTTTATCGGCGCCCACGTGAGGGGCACGTGGAGCGCTTGGCGCTGGGCGCCAGCCACTGAGTACTAAGCACTCCTTATTTTATTAGCGCCCACATGAGGGGCACGTGGAGCGCTTGGCACTGGGCGCCAACCACCGAGTACTAAGCACTCTTTATTTCAGCAGTGCCTACGTGAGGAGCACGTTGAGTTCTTGGCGCTGGACGCCAACCAATGAGTACAGAGCACTCTTTATTTTATTTGCGCCCATGTGAGGGGCACATGATGCGCTTGGCGCTGGGCGCCAGTCACTGGGTGCTAAGCACTCCTTATTTTATTAGCGCCCACGTGAGGGGTACGTGGAGCGCTTGGCGTTGGGCGCCAACCACTGAGTGCTAAGCATTCTTTATTTCAGCAGCGTCCACGTGAGGAGCACATGGAGCGCTTGGCGTTGTTTCTTTCTTTGTGCATTTTTCTGAAGAGTTCAATTCTTTGTTCTCCCCTGGATCTTCAATCCCCAAGAACAAATTCATCCCTACGAGAATTAAATTCTCGTTGGTGGGAGATTTGTCTCATGGATCTCAGATCCAGGGAAAGAACTATGTTCTTTTTTTAGGGTTAACCCCTTGGGTATGCAGATAAGATATTATGATCTCTATTTACCTTGAAGAAAGTTCTTCTTCTTTCCTCTCTCTTCAAGCTCTTTTTGCTTGCTCTTCTTTTTGAACTTAAAGTTTATGGGGGGTTCCTCTGTACAAGACTTGAAGCCTTGGGGTCTTTATATAGTGGAGGCTGATTTGTTGATTCAGTTAAGGAAATCTCTTATTGAGAGATTTCTTAATTGATTTCGGGAATTTATCCACCATCGGGTCCTTGATCCAAGGACTTCTGTTTTAAAGAAGGCATTTTTCTTGTTTTTAACAAGATTGGGAAAATATTTTCCCATACAGAGTTTATTTTGTATCTTAGTAATTTTTAATCATCATTGGATTTTTGATCCAACGGTGCTTTAATTTACAGAGCACAATTTTCTTGTTTAGAAAGATTTGAAGAGTATTTACTCAATCGGAATTTAATTCTGTATCTTGGTGAATTTTAATCACCATTGGATGTTTGATCCAACGGTGCTCTGATTTACATACCACAGTCTTTCTTGTTTAGAAAGATTTGAGGAGTATTTCCTCAATCAGAATTTAATTCTGTGCTCTGATGATTTATTATCTCCGTTGGATCTTTGATCCAAGGGTGGAGAACTTTTAGTTCCGGCGCTGGCGCTCTCGTGCTTTGCACGTGAGACGCTGCCTCAGAGTTCTTAACTCTTGGCGTTGGCTCTCTTGTGCCTTGCACGTGAGGCGCTGCCTCAGAATTCTTAACTCTGCGCGCTGGCGCTCTCGTGTCTTGCACGTGAGGCGCTGCCTCAGTTCAAATTTTGAGCCTTGCTTTCTTATTGGGGGGAAACGCATGGCTTCCGGAAAAGAGGAAAGTCGTACTTTCACGGGTCATCGACCACTTACACGGTCTGTGACAAAAGCTCAGGAGCAACAACAAAAGCTTCAGGAGATGTTGACAAAGATGGCCACACTTGCTGGGCATTGGAACGACGGCCCAGTCTTCCCTGAGACCGTGGCGTGGAGCTGTCCGGCACCCAGCGGGTCATGGAATCAGTCTCCGCGTGTGGGTTAAGGTGGCCGGAGTCGGCCCGCCGGTGCTCAATGGCGTTGTGACGAGGACGCGGATGATCTAGGGCCTGAGCGTGCCCGTCTGTCCTTCGGCAGACGTCATTATCCCGGGGTGGGGGAACTGCGGCTTGGTGGGTGTGGCCCGTTGCTTGGACGCGATCGAGGGCATCCACCAGCGATGTGGGCCAGTCTATCCGAGCGGACAAGACACCGATGGCGTTAGGAGGGGGAGGCGTTGTAACGTTTTAAAAATAAATAAATAAATAATTAGATAAATAAAATCATTTCGGTGGGTTTTCTGATAATCGGTAAAATAAACCGTATTTTCCGTAAAACTTAACTACAATTATTTTTCAATATAGATTTAAATACGCCTATTTTAACTATGTAATTACTAGTAAATGGTGTTTATTTAGTGACTTATAAATTATTAGTTTACTAAAATATTTTCCGTAATTAATTAAATTCAAATATTTACATAAGCTTTTAATTATACATTAAATTAGTGCAAATTACAAATTACAAATTGGTTAATTTGACAAAATGAGCCATGACATATTAAAATTAAGTTTGTTGCATGCTCTTCTCTTCTTGAAATTTCTTCAAAATTCTAGAGACTTCTAGGATTTGTTTGGAAAAGAGGTTTAAATTGAAAAATTATATAATTAAGGGCTTAAGTGAAAAAATACATTTATTAGTGAACTTTCTACACATTTCCTCATATTTTTTTCTCTCTCTCTCTCCACTCCCTCCTCATGGCCGAGCCTAGCATGAGGCATCCCCAATTTTTCCCACTTCATTTCCTCTCCAAAAATCTTCAAAAATCCATCAAAAATCCAATAAAATCTACACCAAATTCCATTAACTCCTAACCCAACCTTTAACCCTTGTTCCTTGGCCAAATCAAGTATGGATTTTGGGAGCAAGAGAGCATGTTGGGGTGGCTAGGTTGCAAGCTAGATTTCTAAACTTGGAGGTATAATCCTAACCTATGTTCAAATTTTTGCTAAATTGCTTTAGTCTAGCTTAATTAGAAGTTTAATTGTGGTTTTGATTTTGTGATTCAAAATTCAAATAAGGGGTTTGAGTTAAAATTAGGGTTTTTATTAATGGAGTTGAGTTATAATAAGTGGTTTAACATTTTATGAAATGAAAATTTTAGTGTAGTTGTTGTATTGTAAATTGTTGTTTCAAAATTGTTTAAATTAAACAATTTTGAAAACTAGGTTTTATAAAACATATAAATTGGTTAGATAAAATTCTAGTGAGAATGTTTATCAATTGTTCATGGTTTTAATGGGTAGATTAACATGTTAATTGAATGCAAAGGCTAATCTAGTTACTAGTTTCAAATTGTTAGTTGGAAATTATGATAAATATGCTAATTTTGCTAACCAGGTTTTAGAAATTGACTAAATAATTGGGATTAAAATCTAATTAGGGTTTCATGACATTATTAACATTATAAATTGTAGTTTAATACTTTAGTTCATGCAAAACCAAGTTTAGTTGTGGAATTGTGAATTTTTCTTTAAAAAGTGTTAAAATTTGATATTTTTGCAAACTAGAATTTTCAATTCAATAAAAATTGATGAGAATAAATTATAGAAATGGTTTATATAACCTAGTTATGATATTTAGTGAATATTATGGCCATTAGTTTTGTTTAAATATCAAGTTTTGAAGTAAAACGGTTAATTGACGCTTTCTAGGTTTTTGCGAAATAGAACGACTTGATTGATTTTAAGTTTTTGATGATTTAAACCCTATTTTATATTATAATTAGTGAGTTTTGGAACTACGACTTGTACGTTCGTGTTTTATCTCGATCAATCGGCGTTTGTACGCCGATGTCGAGAGTTTTTCGGTTCTTTTGCATGAGCGGGTCATAGGTTTTAACCTATGCGCATTTCGTGCACCGTTTTGGTTTTGTCCGTGATTCGGTTTACGATATTAGATATGTTTGCGTATAGGTACCCCTCACGTGGACTTCGGACGAGAAAGAAGAGGAGGGCGGTATCGATTTCGGCAGACAAGGACCAGGTGAGTAGATGTATATCTACGGAGGAAGTCCGGTGGATGGCGTATAGAACCCCCGCAAATGTAGAATAGGGATATTACTTACTGTTATTAGGAAGTCGGACGTGGCCTTAGATTCTTGGCGAGTAGGGTCCTATTGAAGACTTTAGGTTGGACTAGACTGATTTAGAAAGACTTAACCATGAGAATGACTGCCTTGGAGGGAATTTGTAGGTTTCATGTAGACAAACACACACGCACACACATAAACTTGACTTGGTGTATGTGTGTGTGTGTGTGTATAGGGATGTGTGTAGGTATACACACACATATACAACATATACATGTGATATGAGGAGCTTATGATACATGGGGATGAGTCGATATGACTAGGCTTGATGCCGTGATTTATTGGATATATGATCGAGTTATGACATGAGATGTGTTATGATGGTAGCAGATCGTTGGGCAATAAGATTATATAAAATATATTAATATAAACGATAATATGTGTTGATGACATTGGAATGAACGAGACTCTAGAATAGAACCCAGATTGTAATATGTGACTTAATCACGACATATATGACATGATATTTTAGTGGATCATTTGACGATGTATATTTACACAGACGATGATTTATGTTTGATGATATTGGGATGTATGCGATTATAGTACAGTACCCTTGATCATGATATTGTTTGATGATGATACTATATGAACGATGATGTATATATGTGTAGTTGACCCGTACCCCGATTTTGGGATGCCGTACGTTGGATTTTACCGTACGAAGCATAGATGTGATGATTGATCCGTACTCTTGACTCGAGAAAGTCGTACTATGTACGTGACTCTATTGAGGCTGGATCGTCAACTACTAGAGATATCAACTCAGATTTTAGAAGGATTCTTCTTACCTTTCGACTAGTGTCTTTAGTTAGTTTCTTAGTTGGTTAGGTAGATCATAGTTTAGGCTCGAGTTATACTTATTTTCAAACCGTTGAATCATGTTTTTTCAAACAACAAACCGTATGACTCGTAATCAGTATGTATTTTCTAGTTGTGCGTTACTATATTTTCACCGTTATATTCATGTTGTGTTCATCGCATCGCATATTCATATATATGTTCTTTAGCTAATATGAAGCTCTGCCTGTTAGGACACCAGCACCATTACCGATGATGCGCATGTTCCACGTACACTTATTTGCCGGCTCACACACATCATCATCGGTAATTGCCATGTCACGTACACTTTAGAACATATTATCTTTTATTGATATAATCAGCTAAATGCTAGTCCAATATAATATTGTGTGATTTCTCTCATGTGCTAGTTTAGACATTGCATTTGTTACTTAGACACTTCATGCATTCACATTTTCATATTATCATGCAGTATTGTGGGGCTTATGCCGATACTCGTTATTACTTACTCATGATTTTGGGATTTTAGATTTCTATGAGATTTCTGGATTTTGGGGAAAACCGCAAGAATATATATAAAAACTTCTCTCTCTCTCCCTCTCTTTTTTTAAAATACAAGTTGCGGTTTTCTCGTGATGTATGTGTCGTCCACCATGAGATTTCATGTTTTCTGTTGGATTTTGAGACCCGATTCGAGAAGTGGATGAACCGTCTCGGGTACATGGTGGGCCCGGTATGGTACCTCGGGGCAAGAAGATCGAGTTGTAGACGATGAGTCTGGCAGGGGAAGACTACCTACCGGTGATATCTGGCGCGGCGGATATCCGGAGGATACCGACCGTTGTCGTGAGATTTGATGATATGGGCCGATCCGGACTGACGGAGCCCGAGATATTGAAACTATGAGATATTGAGACTATGAGGTATTAAGACTTTGAGATTTACATGTTTTGTGTCGATACTTGACACGGATTTCCATGGATTTCATTGATGATGTTTCGGATTACCATACAAATTTTTCTATGATAAAAGTTAATAATTTCTTATACAGATATATCCAAATTTCAAGGTTGATTGTTTTACATTCATGGTGCATGCATACTCATACACATGACATGTTATTACTTGAGGCACTGACATGAGCACTGAGCATTTCACTTACGCATAGATTATTATCCTGCCACTACTAGATGTGTAATACCCAGTTTTTCTTATACGTCTAAATCCGTATTTCTTTTACCTATAAGATTTATTTATAATTATTTATTTATTTTCAAAATCCTATTAAACCCAAATCCCATCTTTCTTTCCTCTGTCTCAGCCATTTTTTCCTGTTATTGAATTTAGAACACAAAACTAAATCTTTTCCATTTGATTTTTCCCGCAGCCGCTTCAACCCAAACCCAAACTATAATTATCTGGCCCAAGCCCAGCAAACATATTTTTCCTCAGCCAATTCATTCGTTTCCCCACATTCTTTCACAGCCCAGCCGTTTCTATTTTTCTAATTAATTTTCTTTTATTTTTCCCAGCCCATTTTTCCCTTACCAAAATTTCTCTCAAATCCTTTTATCCATTCGGCCGTTGTCCAGCCCACTCTCTTTAGTCCATCTAAATTATTTTCCTTAAATTTCTCCTAACCCAAACAGCCCCAGCCCACCTTCTAAAATTCCTTGCTGAAGGAAATTCCCAGCTCCTTTGCCTAAATGATTTTTCCTTTATTCTTTTTCTTCAGCCCGTTCTAACCCCCTCAGCCCATTCTTTTCCCATAAATTTAATTCCATTACAAATTCCTGGCCCGCTTCAACCTCGGCCCGTTTCTTTTCTCAGCCAACCCTTTTGTTTTAAAAAGGGGAATTATTTTCAGCGCCGGCCCAGCCCATTGTCTCCAAGCCCGCTACTGTGCATCTTCTTAAATCCCCAACGGCTACCTCCTTCATCCCAACGTGCGCGCGTTCCTCGCCGCTTCCTCCGCCCTCGCCCCGTCGCTCGCGTGCGTTACCGCCCTCGACGCACGACCTCGTCTCCATTCCTTTTCCCTCACTTCCCACGTTCACTCCTCCCTCCTTCGCTCTCAAATCAACCCGACCCTGCACGAACCCCGCCTGCACACTCTTGCCTTGTCGGAGCACCGACCACCGCCGGTGACCCCTCGTCGCCCTGACCTCGCTGCAGAACACCTCGTCGGTCTCGCCTCCGCCTCCTTCCAAACACCACCATCACCCCACCTGCAGCTTAGCTCACACCCGACGCCTTAACCTGCACCACCTCATCGCCGCCTCACCGCCAGCGACCCCCGTCGTCCTCGTCACCACCCTCGTCTGCACTCCCTCACCCCCGGCAACCCACAACCACCACCTCCATCACTTGCATTAATTTATCAGAAGATTTTGCTTATGGGCCGGCCACTATTGTGAACATGATGGATTTGTTCATTAATTAATTTCCTAAGGTTTAAAGGTTGCATTGTGCAGGAGATTTTTGTGAAGTGGGATTAATTTTTAGTAGTGGCTTTGAGCTTATATAAGATGCAGGGGGGGCTGATTGGTTTATGCAGAGCACAAAATTTTGTGCAGCGGCTGTTTTGTTTCTGGACGAGCTCAAGAAAAAGAGGGTGCAGGGGCCGATTTGTGAGGGTGAGAGAAAGAAGCCCATGCTATTAACCCAAGCTCATTTCACAGCAAAGATTGATATAGCATGCTCCATTCCTTATCCAGAAAGTATCTAAGCCTCCATGGATTTTTCTTGTGCACCAATTCCTCCATCATGCCAACTCCTTCAACCTCCATCAAACCCCATCTCAACCGCAACCACCGAGAACACCCCTAAGCTTCCAGCGCACGCAAGACGACTCCGGGAAAACTCCGACGCGAAATTCGTATTTCGAACTAGGCTCGCGGGAATCCGGAACATGGCGCACAACGCGCGTTCGCGACATCGTTGCCATCGTGCGACCCCAAGGCGTTCTCCAGGCAAGTTTTTACTTGCTTACATGCTATCTACCTATGATACAAATGTTAATTACATAAATATTAAAGTTGCAAGATTAGTTAGAATTATGTGTTGTAACTGTTCGATACTTGTTCTCTTAGGAAAACATTAACAAATTTGATGGAACTCGATGGTGTAGGTTGGCCCGTAGGGCTGTGAACATAGTGTGTGATTTTCGTTGGATAATTTGATAGTTAACGACTAAAACAACTACCCCCAAGTTTGATCGTAAAACTGTAATTCTATTGCACCTGAAAATAGTTAAATTCATCATAAATCATATACATATTAGAATGGTGCGTTCGAGGGCTCAAATCGAAGCTAACTCGACGAACTATAACTCTACACTAGTTTCCCGACATTCCTGTACTTAAAACGTGATGATAATTGGGTCGGAGTGTGACTCTGGACTGCAGTCCAGAGCGACTCCAATGGTGGGTTGCTGTTCCATATTGAGTACCGCAGGATTTCCTTAACTCGTAGGTTGCGGAACTTCGCTGCTTATTGTAGGTAACTCTGTTAGCTAGACAAAACAATCAGTTTCATTCTGTTTCGTTACCGTTTGATATTTAAATTGTAATTTGGAAGATCGGGACGCATAACAGTCCCAACAAAATCAGAAAGGACATTTTAGTGTTAAACAGATTATAACTCCTAACGTACAGACGCGATTGAAGATCCGTTTATTGCGTTGAAAACTTTACTGAAAACCCTAGAATTCATCCAACTGTAGCGTCGCTAAATTATGATCCCAACCGGGGTTAAAATGCGTTGCGAAATGGATTCCTGATTCTGAAATTGGATTTCCAGCCGCGAGCGCTTAAAATGAAATGGTTATAACTATTGATCCTGGAACCCGATTGGCTTGAAACAAAATTCCATGGATAGCTAACTGAACATATTAATTACTACCTGTTTATCATTTCGCTAGATTATATACATATGTTTCATGATAAATCATGCAAGTGATAGAATGTTGTTTTATGATACCTTAGTTGTGCTTCTTATACTGTTCATGCATCATATCATACCTATATCATTGTAGTGATAACCTAGTGACATCGTGCATTTACCCAGTGTTAGATTCTAGTGATGATTGTGGCAAGTACGTCAGTGTTCGTGTATCCGTGATTAAGTGAAAGTGATACGTACTTGTACATAATCAGTCTCCCTATTGTTCTATTGCATTGTCGACGTCTGTGGGATGCGTGTACGTGTGACTATAAGTGGTATGGGACACTTATGGAAGCGCTTGCACGGGTGTTACAGATAAGGCATCCGACACTGCCATTTATCTTAGGTATTAGTCGGGACGTGCTTGATGGAGGTCCTGCCTCCAGTTCTCGCGCAGACTTGTCACGGATCGATTAGTACTTAGGGTGATGGTTAGCGTTTGATGTAGACCACGGGGTGTGGGGTAGTTCAAGTGTGAATTCAACAGAATCTCGGGAGTCCCATGCCGGCTTATATATTTAGGGAGTTATATGGAGATTTACAGGGTATGTGCTATAGACACCGTGATACATTCGTTACATGTTGGGCCCGTGGTCCCTTGCCCTTGGGTTCTACCCTTGGGTGGAGGACACTCGCGAGTGGTTGACTCTCACACTTGGACTGACGATAGGCTTTTTGACCTGTGCAGTGAGACTTAGAGACTGATAGGGTTACTGTCGTTTACATTCCTTATATACTGTGTTGACATTCGTGACATATTGATATACTGCTTTACTTTTCCGCTGCATTTATCTCTGCTCATTTATATTCATGCTGTTATTGATTTACGGTTATTCATATTCTTCACCATTGTTAGAACTATTACTTGATTATATACATTATATTGCTATTGTGTCGCTCTGACGACCTGAGTATGCATGCTCAGTGTGAGGAGAAGATTTTAGCCTGGACCAGAACTAGACGTGCATCACAGACTTCTTGATTTGCCTTCTCGAGTTACATTCATTTGTTCCACTTCAGGTCAGTCTTTACATCGTTTACTTCAGTTACTGCATTTCTCATTACCTGCGCATCGTTTACTGTTTACCATGATAAACTAGAAGCCGAAGTGTGACTACGGCAGGACATTTCCTTGACCGTAGGAGCATGGCTGGCCTTGTCTACCCCTCGTATTCCGTATTTTGGGAAGCGGGGCGTGACATGGTTTAGTTGGTATCAGAGCCAGGTTTTGTATCGATTGGGATTGCAGTTTTCCGTGTATAGTTTGGCAATCTAAGATATCCTTCAGTCTAGATTGTAAACTTGATATTCTTGATCCATATTCACATCGTGTGTTCAGCTATCCATTCGCTATGGTTTCGGGTGACCTGACAAGATTACGTGGTTGCAAATCGCACTACCGTATTCGGTTTAGGTAACTTAAAGTCGTACGGTTGATTCTCCACTTGTAATAAAATTCATCATCTCTGATATTCTTGAATCTTTGTCCTATCCATATTATACTTTGATTAGTTTGGCTTGTGACTTATATCATCCTCAAAATCATTATTTCAGGATCATGTTGTCCAACGACTCTTCATCTTTATCCGCTCCCTAGAATCAGACTGTTGAGATCCTTAGTGTACTGCAAGGTTTAAAGGAAGCCAGGAGCGAACAAACGACTTATTAGCTGAAGGGCTGAGAAGACAGGTGAGTCAGACCCCAACGGGAGTCTCCTATCATAAAGGGATCCCTATTGGACGAGGAAAGGAGGAGAAGATGAAGCGTCAACAGAAGCATCGGAAGAACCCTTGCTGTGGATATTGTAAGAGGCCAGGACACCTTCAGAAGGATTGCCGCCGTGCCCAAGGGAAATGTCTGATTTGTGGATCCAGCGAATATCTCATCAACGGTTGCCCAGAAAGGAAGGAACTACAAGGAGGAAACTCGTCCACACTCCCCACTTCTGCCGAGTGAGAATTGCCGCGTAGTTCGGACTTCGACGATAAGGCGGATCAAACGCAGGGTTCAACTCACGCGACGAGAATGCAATATTATAGTAGTCGAAGAATGATTTTTCATGTTATCTACTTTCAGTAACAATATTGTCGTTTTATGAATGTTTCTTTCCGTTTGAATCCTTGTATCCGTCGAACTTTTAGTTGGATGAAATAAAATTTGAATCATAATATATGTATCATTCTCATGCTTTCTCTATATCAAATTCTATTCATTATCACAGTATTTTAAATTCTGAGCTTTCAATTCCTTTCACCGCATATCATTCCATACTTTGTACACTTGGCCATTTTCCTTATTCATTCCATTGTTTAATCATGACTTTTCTTTTCGGGCCATGGCACACCCTGGAGCAGCGCCGCATCTAGATAAGGATGTACAGTCATGCGTGTCCTTAGACCACACGATGACGAGTTCTAACGATGAGATCAACGGTCCCCAAGTCAGCTTCGAAAACAATGATTCAGAGGACAATGGAGCAGCCGCCCCAGAGTTTGACATGATAGCTGATTCCGACGAAAAAGAAGGAGATCCTGAAGAGAACCCTATGGAAGAAAACCCGATAGAGGATGATCCCGAGGAAGGTCCGATAGAAGAAAATTCAGTGGAGGAAGACCCCATGGGAGAAAACCCAGAATGAGAGGATCACATGGAATCGGATCTCGATGAAGAAGCTCTATCCGAGGAAGAAGAACCAGAAGATCAAGACCCTGTGGTGGAAGGACTTCCAATAGAGGTACCTGCGAGGCGCTATGGAAATGGACGCCCTTACCTGAGTGCGCGAGCCTGCCGCAATCTGCTGAATCTCCACAACCGCGACCGATGGAATATCTTTTGATGTTGTCTTTCGGGCCAGATAAACTGTGTATAGTTTAGGGCCACTTCCCATCTTTGAGAATGTCTTGTTTCAGATTTTCTTGAATGAAATAAATCTTCTGAATTTGTAACCTTTTTGATTATTGGTTTGCTTGATGCTTGTTTATTGCTTATATCCGTTTATTTTCGGCGGAGATCCCTGACTGTCCACCCCTACTAGTTGTATAGTTTTCACCCTCATTTTGATTGGAAAGTACCGTATCCTGATCCTTGGAATGAGCCACTATTCATCCTTCGTCTGTACCCTGTTTGAGATCCTTCTGGGAGGAGAACCTTCTTTAGGAGTTATCGAGTTCATTAGCCCTTCAAATTCTTGATTCATAGGATTTACCGATCGTTAGTCTCCCCCTATATCTTTACCTTGTAGTCCTTTTGTTGCTCACCATTACTTTCTGTGCTGACCCGATCCCAATTCCCTTGATCCTCAGCCTAAAACCGCCATACTCCGACCTTCTGAATGAGCTATCTTCCCTTGTAATCGTTACCCTGGCTAGCCCCATACATTGTCGTGTTCTTCCTATAACCCTAATTATATATAGGGACAGTGTTATTCAAAAATTTAGTTTTCATTATTTTGGTTCGTGTTATTGATTACTCCGTTTTTGTATTTTAAGTATACCTATTATTATTATTATTATTATTATTATTTTTTTTTTCTTTTTCTTCATTTTCAGCAACGCAACCCTACACCGCGCATACTTTTGGTCCATGTTTCTTAGTTTCACTATACGAATTTTCCAAATCATTTTTTTTACCTATTTTCGATACGTTTTCCTAAAATGTTTTAACCTACTGACTAGTTTCACTACATTATCGTCGTTACTTTATTTTTGAGTTTCATGCCTACGATTACTATTATAAATGGTTGAACCTTACACTTATTTTTGCTATTTGGATATACTTAGATGTGCACACATTTGGTTTCGACGTTTACCGAGCACACTTCGATTAATATTATTCGTTGATTGTTACCTATATTTTTGTATATTTGTTGTTGCCCTTATAGTGTTCCTGTATTATGCTTTTAGGCCTAACTTTTGTATGTGGTTCTTATATATATGTATGTACCTTCAAAACTTTGCCTACCCGTTCCTTAAGTTAATCAACTTGTATTAGTTTTCGATACGATAATCCTTCGCTTATTATTTATAGCTAGTTGTTTCCTTTAAATTTCGAGGACGAAATTTTTGTAAGGGTGGTATGATGTAATACCCAGTTTTTCTTATACGTCTAAATCCGTATTTCTTTTACTTATAAGATTTATTTATAATTATTTATTTATTTTCAAAATCCTATTAAACCCAAATCCCATCTTTCTTTCCTCTGTCTCAGCCATTTTTTCCTGTTATTGAATTTAGAACACAAAACTAAATCTTTTCCATTTGATTTTTCCCGCAGCCGCTTCAACCCAAACCCAAACTATAATTATCTGGCCCAAGCCCAGCAAACATATTTTTCCTCAGCCAATTCATTCGTTTCCCCACATTCTTTCACAGCCCAGCCGTTTCTATTTTTCTAATTAATTTTCTTTTATTTTTCCCAGCCCATTTTTCCCTTACCAAAATTTCTCTCAAATCCTTTTATCCATTCGGCCGTTGTCCAGCCCACTCTCTTTAGTCCATCTAAATTATTTTCCTTAAATTTCTCCTAACCCAAACAGCCCCAGCCCACCTTCTAAAATTCCTTGCTGAAGGAAATTCCCAGCTCCTTTGCCTAAATGATTTTTCCTTTATTCTTTTTCTTCAGCCCGTTCTAACCCCCTCAGCCCATTCTTTTCCCATAAATTTAATTCCATTACAAATTCCTGGCCCGCTTCAACCTCGGCCCGTTTCTTTTCTCAGCCAACCCTTTTGTTTTAAAAAGGGGAATTATTTTCAGCGCCGGCCCAGCCCATTGTCTCCAAGCCCGCTACTGTGCATCTTCTTAAATCCCCAACGGCTACCTCCTTCATCCCAACGTGCGCGCGTTCCTCGCCGCTTCCTCCGCCCTCGCCCCGTCGCTCGCGTGCGTTACCGCCCTCGACGCACGACCTCGTCTCCATTCCTTTTCCCTCACTTCCCACGTTCACTCCTCCCTCCTTCGCTCTCAAATCAACCCGACCCTGCACGAACCCCGCCTGCACACTCTTGCCTTGTCGGAGCACCGACCACCGCCGGTGACCCCTCGTCGCCCTGACCTCGCTGCAGAACACCTCGTCGGTCTCGCCTCCGCCTCCTTCCAAACACCACCATCACCCCACCTGCAGCTTAGCTCACACCCGACGCCTTAACCTGCACCACCTCATCGCCGCCTCACCGCCAGCGACCCCCGTCGTCCTCGTCACCACCCTCGTCTGCACTCCCTCACCCCCGGCAACCCACAACCACCACCTCCATCACTTGCATTAATTTATCAGAAGATTTTGCTTATGGGCCGGCCACTATTGTGAACATGATGGATTTGTTCATTAATTAATTTCCTAAGGTTTAAAGGTTGCATTGTGCAGGAGATTTTTGTGAAGTGGGATTAATTTTTAGTAGTGGCTTTGAGCTTATATAAGATGCAGGGGGGGCTGATTGGTTTATGCAGAGCACAAAATTTTGTGCAGCGGCTGTTTTGTTTCTGGACGAGCTCAAGAAAAAGAGGGTGCAGGGGCCGATTTGTGAGGGTGAGAGAAAGAAGCCCATGCTATTAACCCAAGCTCATTTCACAGCAAAGATTGATATAGCATGCTCCATTCCTTATCCAGAAAGTATCTAAGCCTCCATGGATTTTTCTTGTGCACCAATTCCTCCATCATGCCAACTCCTTCAACCTCCATCAAACCCCATCTCAACCGCAACCACCGAGAACACCCCTAAGCTTCCAGCGCACGCAAGACGACTCCGGGAAAACTCCGACGCGAAATTCGTATTTCGAACTAGGCTCGCGGGAATCCGGAACATGGCGCACAACGCGCGTTCGCGACATCGTTGCCATCGTGCGACCCCAAGGCGTTCTCCAGGCAAGTTTTTACTTGCTTACATGCTATCTACCTATGATACAAATGTTAATTACATAAATATTAAAGTTGCAAGATTAGTTAGAATTATGTGTTGTAACTGTTCGATACTTGTTCTCTTAGGAAAACATTAACAAATTTGATGGAACTCGATGGTGTAGGTTGGCCCGTAGGGCTGTGAACATAGTGTGTGATTTTCGTTGGATAATTTGATAGTTAACGACTAAAACAACTACCCCCAAGTTTGATCGTAAAACTGTAATTCTATTGCACCTGAAAATAGTTAAATTCATCATAAATCATATACATATTAGAATGGTGCGTTCGAGGGCTCAAATCGAAGCTAACTCGACGAACTATAACTCTACACTAGTTTCCCGACATTCCTGTACTTAAAACGTGATGATAATTGGGTCGGAGTGTGACTCTGGACTGCAGTCCAGAGCGACTCCAATGGTGGGTTGCTGTTCCATATTGAGTACCGCAGGATTTCCTTAACTCGTAGGTTGCGGAACTTCGCTGCTTATTGTAGGTAACTCTGTTAGCTAGACAAAACAATCAGTTTCATTCTGTTTCGTTACCGTTTGATATTTAAATTGTAATTTGGAAGATCGGGACGCATAACAGTCCCAACAAAATCAGAAAGGACATTTTAGTGTTAAACAGATTATAACTCCTAACGTACAGACGCGATTGAAGATCCGTTTATTGCGTTGAAAACTTTACTGAAAACCCTAGAATTCATCCAACTGTAGCGTCGCTAAATTATGATCCCAACCGGGGTTAAAATGCGTTGCGAAATGGATTCCTGATTCTGAAATTGGATTTCCAGCCGCGAGCGCTTAAAATGAAATGGTTATAACTATTGATCCTGGAACCCGATTGGCTTGAAACAAAATTCCATGGATAGCTAACTGAACATATTAATTACTACCTGTTTATCATTTCGCTAGATTATATACATATGTTTCATGATAAATCATGCAAGTGATAGAATGTTGTTTTATGATACCTTAGTTGTGCTTCTTATACTGTTCATGCATCATATCATACCTATATCATTGTAGTGATAACCTAGTGACATCGTGCATTTACCCAGTGTTAGATTCTAGTGATGATTGTGGCAAGTACGTCAGTGTTCGTGTATCCGTGATTAAGTGAAAGTGATACGTACTTGTACATAATCAGTCTCCCTATTGTTCTATTGCATTGTCGACGTCTGTGGGATGCGTGTACGTGTGACTATAAGTGGTATGGGACACTTATGGAAGCGCTTGCACGGGTGTTACAGATAAGGCATCCGACACTGCCATTTATCTTAGGTATTAGTCGGGACGTGCTTGATGGAGGTCCTGCCTCCAGTTCTCGCGCAGACTTGTCACGGATCGATTAGTACTTAGGGTGATGGTTAGCGTTTGATGTAGACCACGGGGTGTGGGGTAGTTCAAGTGTGAATTCAACAGAATCTCGGGAGTCCCATGCCGGCTTATATATTTAGGGAGTTATATGGAGATTTACAGGGTATGTGCTATAGACACCGTGATACATTCGTTACATGTTGGGCCCGTGGTCCCTTGCCCTTGGGTTCTACCCTTGGGTGGAGGACACTCGCGAGTGGTTGACTCTCACACTTGGACTGACGATAGGCTTTTTGACCTGTGCAGTGAGACTTAGAGACTGATAGGGTTACTGTCGTTTACATTCCTTATATACTGTGTTGACATTCGTGACATATTGATATACTGCTTTACTTTTCCGCTGCATTTATCTCTGCTCATTTATATTCATGCTGTTATTGATTTACGGTTATTCATATTCTTCACCATTGTTAGAACTATTACTTGATTATATACATTATATTGCTATTGTGTCGCTCTGACGACCTGAGTATGCATGCTCAGTGTGAGGAGAAGATTTTAGCCTGGACCAGAACTAGACGTGCATCACAGACTTCTTGATTTGCCTTCTCGAGTTACATTCATTTGTTCCACTTCAGGTCAGTCTTTACATCGTTTACTTCAGTTACTGCATTTCTCATTACCTGCGCATCGTTTACTGTTTACCATGATAAACTAGAAGCCGAAGTGTGACTACGGCAGGACATTTCCTTGACCGTAGGAGCATGGCTGGCCTTGTCTACCCCTCGTATTCCGTATTTTGGGAAGCGGGGCGTGACATGGTTTAGTTGGTATCAGAGCCAGGTTTTGTATCGATTGGGATTGCAGTTTTCCGTGTATAGTTTGGCAATCTAAGATATCCTTCAGTCTAGATTGTAAACTTGATATTCTTGATCCATATTCACATCGTGTGTTCAGCTATCCATTCGCTATGGTTTCGGGTGACCTGACAAGATTACGTGGTTGCAAATCGCACTACCGTATTCGGTTTAGGTAACTTAAAGTCGTACGGTTGATTCTCCACTTGTAATAAAATTCATCATCTCTGATATTCTTGAATCTTTGTCCTATCCATATTATACTTTGATTAGTTTGGCTTGTGACTTATATCATCCTCAAAATCATTATTTCAGGATCATGTTGTCCAACGACTCTTCATCTTTATCCGCTCCCTAGAATCAGACTGTTGAGATCCTTAGTGTACTGCAAGGTTTAAAGGAAGCCAGGAGCGAACAAACGACTTATTAGCTGAAGGGCTGAGAAGACAGGTGAGTCAGACCCCAACGGGAGTCTCCTATCATAAAGGGATCCCTATTGGACGAGGAAAGGAGGAGAAGATGAAGCGTCAACAGAAGCATCGGAAGAACCCTTGCTGTGGATATTGTAAGAGGCCAGGACACCTTCAGAAGGATTGCCGCCGTGCCCAAGGGAAATGTCTGATTTGTGGATCCAGCGAATATCTCATCAACGGTTGCCCAGAAAGGAAGGAACTACAAGGAGGAAACTCGTCCACACTCCCCACTTCTGCCGAGTGAGAATTGCCGCGTAGTTCGGACTTCGACGATAAGGCGGATCAAACGCAGGGTTCAACTCACGCGACGAGAATGCAATATTATAGTAGTCGAAGAATGATTTTTCATGTTATCTACTTTCAGTAACAATATTGTCGTTTTATGAATGTTTCTTTCCGTTTGAATCCTTGTATCCGTCGAACTTTTAGTTGGATGAAATAAAATTTGAATCATAATATATGTATCATTCTCATGCTTTCTCTATATCAAATTCTATTCATTATCACAGTATTTTAAATTCTGAGCTTTCAATTCCTTTCACCGCATATCATTCCATACTTTGTACACTTGGCCATTTTCCTTATTCATTCCATTGTTTAATCATGACTTTTCTTTTCGGGCCATGGCACACCCTGGAGCAGCGCCGCATCTAGATAAGGATGTACAGTCATGCGTGTCCTTAGACCACACGATGACGAGTTCTAACGATGAGATCAACGGTCCCCAAGTCAGCTTCGAAAACAATGATTCAGAGGACAATGGAGCAGCCGCCCCAGAGTTTGACATGATAGCTGATTCCGACGAAAAAGAAGGAGATCCTGAAGAGAACCCTATGGAAGAAAACCCGATAGAGGATGATCCCGAGGAAGGTCCGATAGAAGAAAATTCAGTGGAGGAAGACCCCATGGGAGAAAACCCAGAATGAGAGGATCACATGGAATCGGATCTCGATGAAGAAGCTCTATCCGAGGAAGAAGAACCAGAAGATCAAGACCCTGTGGTGGAAGGACTTCCAATAGAGGTACCTGCGAGGCGCTATGGAAATGGACGCCCTTACCTGAGTGCGCGAGCCTGCCGCAATCTGCTGAATCTCCACAACCGCGACCGATGGAATATCTTTTGATGTTGTCTTTCGGGCCAGATAAACTGTGTATAGTTTAGGGCCACTTCCCATCTTTGAGAATGTCTTGTTTCAGATTTTCTTGAATGAAATAAATCTTCTGAATTTGTAACCTTTTTGATTATTGGTTTGCTTGATGCTTGTTTATTGCTTATATCCGTTTATTTTCGGCGGAGATCCCTGACTGTCCACCCCTACTAGTTGTATAGTTTTCACCCTCATTTTGATTGGAAAGTACCGTATCCTGATCCTTGGAATGAGCCACTATTCATCCTTCGTCTGTACCCTGTTTGAGATCCTTCTGGGAGGAGAACCTTCTTTAGGAGTTATCGAGTTCATTAGCCCTTCAAATTCTTGATTCATAGGATTTACCGATCGTTAGTCTCCCCCTATATCTTTACCTTGTAGTCCTTTTGTTGCTCACCATTACTTTCTGTGCTGACCCGATCCCAATTCCCTTGATCCTCAGCCTAAAACCGCCATACTCCGACCTTCTGAATGAGCTATCTTCCCTTGTAATCGTTACCCTGGCTAGCCCCATACATTGTCGTGTTCTTCCTATAACCCTAATTATATATAGGGACAGTGTTATTCAAAAATTTAGTTTTCATTATTTTGGTTCGTGTTATTGATTACTCCGTTTTTGTATTTTAAGTATACCTATTATTATTATTATTATTATTATTATTTTTTTTTTCTTTTTCTTCATTTTCAGCAACGCAACCCTACACCGCGCATACTTTTGGTCCATGTTTCTTAGTTTCACTATACGAATTTTCCAAATCATTTTTTTTACCTATTTTCGATACGTTTTCCTAAAATGTTTTAACCTACTGACTAGTTTCACTACATTATCGTCGTTACTTTATTTTTGAGTTTCATGCCTACGATTACTATTATAAATGGTTGAACCTTACACTTATTTTTGCTATTTGGATATACTTAGATGTGCACACATTTGGTTTCGACGTTTACCGAGCACACTTCGATTAATATTATTCGTTGATTGTTACCTATATTTTTGTATATTTGTTGTTGCCCTTATAGTGTTCCTGTATTATGCTTTTAGGCCTAACTTTTGTATGTGGTTCTTATATATATGTATGTACCTTCAAAACTTTGCCTACCCGTTCCTTAAGTTAATCAACTTGTATTAGTTTTCGATACGATAATCCTTCGCTTATTATTTATAGCTAGTTGTTTCCTTTAAATTTCGAGGACGAAATTTTTGTAAGGGTGGTATGATGTAATACCCAGTTTTTCTTATACGTCTAAATCCGTATTTCTTTTACTTATAAGATTTATTTATAATTATTTATTTATTTTCAAAATCCTATTAAACCCAAATCCCATCTTTCTTTCCTCTGTCTCAGCCATTTTTTCCTGTTATTGAATTTAGAACACAAAACTAAATCTTTTCCATTTGATTTTTCCCGCAGCCGCTTCAACCCAAACCCAAACTATAATTATCTGGCCCAAGCCCAGCAAACATATTTTTCCTCAGCCAATTCATTCGTTTCCCCACATTCTTTCACAGCCCAGCCGTTTCTATTTTTCTAATTAATTTTCTTTTATTTTTCCCAGCCCATTTTTCCCTTACCAAAATTTCTCTCAAATCCTTTTATCCATTCGGCCGTTGTCCAGCCCACTCTCTTTAGTCCATCTAAATTATTTTCCTTAAATTTCTCCTAACCCAAACAGCCCCAGCCCACCTTCTAAAATTCCTTGCTGAAGGAAATTCCCAGCTCCTTTGCCTAAATGATTTTTCCTTTATTCTTTTTCTTCAGCCCGTTCTAACCCCCTCAGCCCATTCTTTTCCCATAAATTTAATTCCATTACAAATTCCTGGCCCGCTTCAACCTCGGCCCGTTTCTTTTCTCAGCCAACCCTTTTGTTTTAAAAAGGGGAATTATTTTCAGCGCCGGCCCAGCCCATTGTCTCCAAGCCCGCTACTGTGCATCTTCTTAAATCCCCAACGGCTACCTCCTTCATCCCAACGTGCGCGCGTTCCTCGCCGCTTCCTCCGCCCTCGCCCCGTCGCTCGCGTGCGTTACCGCCCTCGACGCACGACCTCGTCTCCATTCCTTTTCCCTCACTTCCCACGTTCACTCCTCCCTCCTTCGCTCTCAAATCAACCCGACCCTGCACGAACCCCGCCTGCACACTCTTGCCTTGTCGGAGCACCGACCACCGCCGGTGACCCCTCGTCGCCCTGACCTCGCTGCAGAACACCTCGTCGGTCTCGCCTCCGCCTCCTTCCAAACACCACCATCACCCCACCTGCAGCTTAGCTCACACCCGACGCCTTAACCTGCACCACCTCATCGCCGCCTCACCGCCAGCGACCCCCGTCGTCCTCGTCACCACCCTCGTCTGCACTCCCTCACCCCCGGCAACCCACAACCACCACCTCCATCACTTGCATTAATTTATCAGAAGATTTTGCTTATGGGCCGGCCACTATTGTGAACATGATGGATTTGTTCATTAATTAATTTCCTAAGGTTTAAAGGTTGCATTGTGCAGGAGATTTTTGTGAAGTGGGATTAATTTTTAGTAGTGGCTTTGAGCTTATATAAGATGCAGGGGGGGCTGATTGGTTTATGCAGAGCACAAAATTTTGTGCAGCGGCTGTTTTGTTTCTGGACGAGCTCAAGAAAAAGAGGGTGCAGGGGCCGATTTGTGAGGGTGAGAGAAAGAAGCCCATGCTATTAACCCAAGCTCATTTCACAGCAAAGATTGATATAGCATGCTCCATTCCTTATCCAGAAAGTATCTAAGCCTCCATGGATTTTTCTTGTGCACCAATTCCTCCATCATGCCAACTCCTTCAACCTCCATCAAACCCCATCTCAACCGCAACCACCGAGAACACCCCTAAGCTTCCAGCGCACGCAAGACGACTCCGGGAAAACTCCGACGCGAAATTCGTATTTCGAACTAGGCTCGCGGGAATCCGGAACATGGCGCACAACGCGCGTTCGCGACATCGTTGCCATCGTGCGACCCCAAGGCGTTCTCCAGGCAAGTTTTTACTTGCTTACATGCTATCTACCTATGATACAAATGTTAATTACATAAATATTAAAGTTGCAAGATTAGTTAGAATTATGTGTTGTAACTGTTCGATACTTGTTCTCTTAGGAAAACATTAACAAATTTGATGGAACTCGATGGTGTAGGTTGGCCCGTAGGGCTGTGAACATAGTGTGTGATTTTCGTTGGATAATTTGATAGTTAACGACTAAAACAACTACCCCCAAGTTTGATCGTAAAACTGTAATTCTATTGCACCTGAAAATAGTTAAATTCATCATAAATCATATACATATTAGAATGGTGCGTTCGAGGGCTCAAATCGAAGCTAACTCGACGAACTATAACTCTACACTAGTTTCCCGACATTCCTGTACTTAAAACGTGATGATAATTGGGTCGGAGTGTGACTCTGGACTGCAGTCCAGAGCGACTCCAATGGTGGGTTGCTGTTCCATATTGAGTACCGCAGGATTTCCTTAACTCGTAGGTTGCGGAACTTCGCTGCTTATTGTAGGTAACTCTGTTAGCTAGACAAAACAATCAGTTTCATTCTGTTTCGTTACCGTTTGATATTTAAATTGTAATTTGGAAGATCGGGACGCATAACAGTCCCAACAAAATCAGAAAGGACATTTTAGTGTTAAACAGATTATAACTCCTAACGTACAGACGCGATTGAAGATCCGTTTATTGCGTTGAAAACTTTACTGAAAACCCTAGAATTCATCCAACTGTAGCGTCGCTAAATTATGATCCCAACCGGGGTTAAAATGCGTTGCGAAATGGATTCCTGATTCTGAAATTGGATTTCCAGCCGCGAGCGCTTAAAATGAAATGGTTATAACTATTGATCCTGGAACCCGATTGGCTTGAAACAAAATTCCATGGATAGCTAACTGAACATATTAATTACTACCTGTTTATCATTTCGCTAGATTATATACATATGTTTCATGATAAATCATGCAAGTGATAGAATGTTGTTTTATGATACCTTAGTTGTGCTTCTTATACTGTTCATGCATCATATCATACCTATATCATTGTAGTGATAACCTAGTGACATCGTGCATTTACCCAGTGTTAGATTCTAGTGATGATTGTGGCAAGTACGTCAGTGTTCGTGTATCCGTGATTAAGTGAAAGTGATACGTACTTGTACATAATCAGTCTCCCTATTGTTCTATTGCATTGTCGACGTCTGTGGGATGCGTGTACGTGTGACTATAAGTGGTATGGGACACTTATGGAAGCGCTTGCACGGGTGTTACAGATAAGGCATCCGACACTGCCATTTATCTTAGGTATTAGTCGGGACGTGCTTGATGGAGGTCCTGCCTCCAGTTCTCGCGCAGACTTGTCACGGATCGATTAGTACTTAGGGTGATGGTTAGCGTTTGATGTAGACCACGGGGTGTGGGGTAGTTCAAGTGTGAATTCAACAGAATCTCGGGAGTCCCATGCCGGCTTATATATTTAGGGAGTTATATGGAGATTTACAGGGTATGTGCTATAGACACCGTGATACATTCGTTACATGTTGGGCCCGTGGTCCCTTGCCCTTGGGTTCTACCCTTGGGTGGAGGACACTCGCGAGTGGTTGACTCTCACACTTGGACTGACGATAGGCTTTTTGACCTGTGCAGTGAGACTTAGAGACTGATAGGGTTACTGTCGTTTACATTCCTTATATACTGTGTTGACATTCGTGACATATTGATATACTGCTTTACTTTTCCGCTGCATTTATCTCTGCTCATTTATATTCATGCTGTTATTGATTTACGGTTATTCATATTCTTCACCATTGTTAGAACTATTACTTGATTATATACATTATATTGCTATTGTGTCGCTCTGACGACCTGAGTATGCATGCTCAGTGTGAGGAGAAGATTTTAGCCTGGACCAGAACTAGACGTGCATCACAGACTTCTTGATTTGCCTTCTCGAGTTACATTCATTTGTTCCACTTCAGGTCAGTCTTTACATCGTTTACTTCAGTTACTGCATTTCTCATTACCTGCGCATCGTTTACTGTTTACCATGATAAACTAGAAGCCGAAGTGTGACTACGGCAGGACATTTCCTTGACCGTAGGAGCATGGCTGGCCTTGTCTACCCCTCGTATTCCGTATTTTGGGAAGCGGGGCGTGACAAGATGACTAGTGTTATATCAAGTATATTATTATGACCTAGGAAAGCGTCGTGCATGCGATTTCTACTCGCAGAAGTCTTCTACTCACGAGTTAGCAACTCACCCCCGTTGTGCCAAATTTTTCTTACAGGTTTCGATGTACAGGTTTCCTTGGCAGCTTACTGGCACATCATTTCATTCAAGGTGATTTCATGGTAGGTTAGTTTATTTGTATCAGGACCGCCGTTATACTTTTATTATTTCATTTGTATCTAGTAAGCTCCATCAACCAGACTTGTATTACTTGATAGATTTAGAAGACCAGTTGTTGTTATTTCGACTTTAGAGTCGCGCTTGTATTATTATGGTTTTTGGTGGATTTGGTTTTCTTTTGAGTTTGACCATCGCTCTTCGGTGTTGTATATCATAGTGCATTGTGTGGTTGTTTCCGCCTTTTGGCGTAGAGCTAGCTCCCGCTTAGGGATGTCTTTTTATTGTTGCTTATGTATATATTTTTATTTGTACCCGTTTGGGGCCAGTTTTTACGAAGGAGACTCTGCCGAAATTTTTGAGAAATTGATGTTGCTTTTAAACATATTTTCCTTTACTTCTTCTTTTAAATGGTTTAGCTTTCTGGGCTTCGGTTTACTTATATTACGTTGCGCCTCTAGACGCTTCATAATTTAAGTGCCGGTCACGTTCCGTACTTTCGGGTCGTGAAAGGCGTGCCGCTTCCGCCTCCTTTGTGGCGGCTCGTATTTGGATCGTTGCGATCATCACTCGACATTTGGATCAAGGGCGGAGGATCAACTTTAGTTGGTGGAACAAGATAAGCTTTTCGTTCCCACAGACAGCGCCAACTGATGGAGGCCTTGATCTCCTTCAGATGCTGCCCTCCATGGATCCATCGCGAGCGTTGTTGGACGGTTGAGATTGGATTCGGAGGTTGCCTCCTTGAGTGTGTGGATCTAAATGAGTCGGGTCTGAAGTGGAAGCCGAGCTACTTGCAAAGAAGTCCCGGGGTGGGTGACCACCGTATGACCCTCCAACGATCAAATTAGCCAAGAAATTTGAGCAGAGTAGCGGCTTATTAGGTTCAAGTTGCCTTACCTGAGTCGTCTGAGAGAGGGGTTTTATAGTGGCGCATGGAGCGAGCAGGCGCGAGATCTTCGCCTTCGGTTACGCCTTTGACGTTACGCGTGCGTGAATGACGGGATCCCTTCACTAATGACGGGATACGCTCATTAATGGGGGGACGCGCCAGCGTAGGACGCGGGACATGGGGCAGCGGTTATCCCGCTTTGGTGAGATACGCGGAACTGTTGCGGAGGCGCTATGGCTCTGTAACCTCGGTTGGTCGGGGAAGACCAAGGAAGCTCGGCATGCTTGGAGCTCGGAGACGAGCGGGAGGCCGATGAAGCTCGGCACGAGAGAAGGCTCGGAGACGAGTGAAGAGACTGAGGAAGCTTGAAGACGGGCTGTCGGTAGTCTCCTAGATGAAGATGAAATGTCTTTCAGGGGGTCTCTCGAAGGGTCGAGGACGTCCCCTGAGAAAGGAGCCCCGGGGAATGTCCCCGATGCGACTCATTTATTCCATCCCGTAGAATCCGGGATACGTCATTTGCCACGTGTCTGTAATCTGAGGGGTTCTCAGCATCATCATTAAGGATTTCAGAAGTTAGCCATGACTATTAAAGTAATATTATTATTATAATTATTTTTATTGGATATCTTTATTTTTCAGAGTTGCAGAAGATACTAGGCATAAAAACAAATAACATATAAAAGTGGAAAATTGGTGAAACTTTATGGTATTAAACAGCAATTTACCCATCTTCTTCAGCTGATGCAAGAAAGTCAGCAAACATGACCCGACGTTTCGCTAGTTCCCAGATCTGAGCTCACATCGCAAGTTGAAGCCCACAACAAAAACCTGAGCCCAAATCCTCGACGTTTCTGCTCCTTTCGCTCTGCTCTCTCTTCGTCTCGAGCTCGCCATGCCGGTAACTTCACCTCTCCTCTTTCTCTCCTGCGATTTCGATCTTCGATCTAGTGCTAGGGTTAGGGTTTCTTCAAAGATCCATTCACAACTCACCTAACAATCTTGCAGATGAGGAGGCTAATGGAGGTCGAGCCTCCGGGCCCGCTGCGGTACCTGATCGGCGCCGCGATAATGGTGGTGGGCGTCGTGCTCCCCCTCGGCTACATGATGTTCCGCAACAAGCGCGTGCCTTCATCTTCCTCCTCGTTCTCCAAGCAGACGTAGGTGTGCCCTTCTCTGTTTCTCAACCGCGTTCGCTCTCGATCTGATTCTTGATCCGATTGAAATTGATGTCGTCTATTTGTTTGATTTCGTCTGCAGGAACAAAGGGCTGATTTAGATACACAAATTTGATGGCAGAGACTCTCGCTTAACTGGTACACTGTTACTGAAGCCACATATTGTTTTTGATTTACTGTTTGCATGTTTTGAGCTGTATTGTTGTGATCTTTGCAAGAGTCAAAGTGTAGTTTTGATGGATTGTTAGAGTAATTGAATTGAATTGAATTGGGTAGTATTTGAATATGAATGGGATATTAGATTCTGAAATTGATCGTGGCAACTCGTATAATGTCTGCCGCTTGACCAAAGGATGATGGAGATCAGCTTCACCGGATCTACTGGTTGCTCGGTCATATAAGCATCTAAAAGAGAAGGGTAGGTTCAGTAAGAAATAAACAAACGATGTTAGCAGTTTTTAATATTGCAATTTGGCAATTCGACTTGTGTTGTCAATGGTATGAAGAAATGTAGTAGCACGACATATGCAATTTGCAACTCACCTATGACCTAACATCAAACGACAAATGAGAAAAGAAAAAGACGGAAGAATAAGAAGGATGTTGTAATGTAGAAAAAATCCATTAAGAAAAATCAAGCACTTGAGAATTATGATATAATCAATCCACTTCTTTAATTTATAGGAACGACATTGCTCTTTGTTTAAGCACTACCTTCTCGAACCTTAGCAAGCCATTTCCCAAATTGGCAGTTGTTTATAGTCTTTGCGATGTTTGAAGTATTTGTATTTAATGGTATACCGGTCAGGGACCGATACCAATATACACCGGTATATCAGCAGGTTCGATCAGTATTGATAAATATTATAGCTTGTATATCTTTTAATTGAATTAAGTAACAAATGGTATACTAGTGGCATAGCTGATAAATCCAATTTTACATCATTTTCATTGGTATATCAGCTAATTCAATAGGTATATATATGAATACTAAATAAGCATGGTAGTAAGCTACTAATTAATAATTTCTAAGATAAAACTATTATTATTTTATTATGGATAGTAAAGCAGACTTTAAATATAAAATACTATCAATAAATTACTTTTAGTAATTAATATCCGTGAATAAATAATTTGAGAGATTGTGTAAAACCATTGATTTTTTTAAAATTATTAAATATTCCGATAAAATACCATCAAACTGTATTCATTCTAAATAATCGAGACTATACAACAAATAAACAAAAATTTAGATACCTGAACTTAAAAAAGAGCCTAAGATACGATTTAATGGTAACTGTTGCACTAAAATGAATATATTGATTCATGGTTGTACAAGGCTCGTCGTCAATTGGAAGATCGGCTTCATCCATGTCATGTACCATATTTTCGGCCATTTGAACCATTCTCTCAACTTTATCATGATTTAGTTCCAAACTGTATGGGTCAATTTCCATTTTGAGTAAGATTAATTTCATCTAGCTACCTAACCATTTATCCAAAGTTGCACTAATAGATTATTATTAACGCTAAGAACGTCAGAGCAAACCTTTTATCTTGCATTTTTTATATTGTTTTGCCAAAAGTTTATTGTAATGCATAGAGATTAGGGCAGTTAACTTTTGTTGTATCCTTATGTTTCTCTTCTTAGTATGCATCCGATCAAATGCTCTTTAGTTTCTCTCGTGGCAGGAAGAATAAGAGTATGACTTTCTATATGTATTCCATCATTTTGCTGATTTTTTTTAATAAATATCATATTCTAAACTTATATATGCCATAGAGGTCTTTATTGTATAGGATGCCAGGGATGTGTATGTACATGACAATCTATGTTATTTGGTTTGTCTTTATCGTAACATATATGTTTTACTGGTTATTACATTTTGTTATTACATGTTGATAAAGCCCATAGGATCTTTTGCTCCAGCGTTATGATGACGATCAAACTTGTGGAGGCTGGGTAGTTCATAAGCACATCCTTACAATGTCTTTAGTCGTGCGAGTATTGAGACAAAATATCGATATTCCAGAGTACACTAGTGTATATGTATCTGGACCCCGACGATGGGCGATAGTTGATCCTACAGTCATTGTACGACACCAAAGATAGTATACATGTGCTCATTAGGTTATGGGTTACACTGGATGGACTCGCCAAGAACTTTTAGATGGTAATATACATATCGTTAGATAGCAGTTCTCTGGTGACATAGGTACATGATGGTCTTTAGATCTGACATCGTCATTTGTATCGAGTGTGTTCCCACTGTACTTAGATTACCACCTTACCACTGCTTTAAAGAGTCGTGCTAACAGGTTTTAATTGGGTACAATCCCGAAGCACTTGGGGGCAGTGAGCGATAGAAGGTATTCGTCTCTTCCGGTATAGCGAGTTGATGTCGCGCTGTGTTCGATTGGCCATCACCATAAGACCTTGGCCAAGAAAGATGAGATTTACTGAAAGTGAGATCAGTAGTTTCTCGAGATGGTTTTGAGTAACATCGACACGACTTATCGAGTTATTAGAGGTCTGACGTTTTCTATCCCTAGACCCGGTATGCGACACTCGTAGATGAAGAGATTGGACTGTACGAAAATTGTCACTTATAGGCTGAGTAGGGGTACAAACGAGCTTGCTTGTCGATCTTCCTTTCGCTCAATACCTGGATAGCCGTTACGTATAGCTAGTGCCATTGACGTGCTTGTGGTTAAACTCACTGCCAGCGTATTGTTAAGTCTTTGGAGCCCCACACAGAAGGTTTTCCGACTAAGGCGAAACGATGTAGTGTGTGTATTTTGATGCGTACGAAGGTTCGATTAAATACATGTTTTTAATACACGTACTTTAATCGGATATTTTGTTAATACTAGCCGACTTGAAAGATAATCAGATTATCAAAATTTAGATGAAATGTGAGCTAGTATTATATCTTTCATCTTCTCTCTTTTCGGTATTTGTATTTTTATGTGAATACGGGTATTTATTTCTTAATACAAATACGGGTATTCGTATCTTACTACAAATACGGATATTCGTATCTTACTACAAATACGGGTATTCGTATGTTATACAAATACAGGCGTATGTATTTTGATACGAATACGGGCGTATGTATTTTGATACAAATACGAATGTATGTACTTGTAGCATATACTTGTATGTGTGTATGTATATATGTAGGGGTATATATATATGTATGTGTATATATGATGTGGCTTTTATTCTCTTCTCATTTCTTCTTGGATTGGGTGGAAATATGTGGACTTGTGACTCACACATGTGAGTCACAATTCCACCTGTGTGAGTCACAAGTCCACCTATTTCAAAACTTAAAAGGAAAAAGAGAAGAAAAAGAAAGGATATGGTTAGTTTTTGATCATCATCCTCTTCTCTTCATCTTTTCTTCTCTTTTGAGTTTTGAGTTTCCAAGTTGAGAAAAGAAAAAGAAAAAAGAGAGAAAACCAAGAGATTACCACCATTACATATCTTGTGATCAATTTCTAAGAAGTTTTGTTCACAAGTTGCTTCACTTTGTGTTCTTGTACGAAGCTAGAGTTTGAGCTAGGGTTCTTTTGGATGGATCATCGTCCACATGGAAGACCAGCTTACAAGCCCATTCCCGAAGACCTTGGAGCTTAAGAAGAGGATCTTTAAAGTCGAAGGACACGACTACAAAGGTTGTTATTGCTAACCGAGTAGTTAAGTATCTTTTAGATTGCTAATTTAGTATTTGGAATCGATTCTAGGTCGTAGTTGCTTGTGCTCTTGTTGAAATTTTTCGTTTTACATCCCGCCTTGGCTGGAAGTTAGCGACATGAGTATGACCATCTACTTACATGGTATCAGGGTCACCCAAACACTTAAACTATTTATAGATGATGCTCACGTTTCGAAACCGAAAATCCAAGTTTCTATCAATTTTAAAATGATCTCTGAATTTTTTTTAAAGTATATCAGAAGGCTTGTTTTGTGGTATAAAAACTTTGCAAAATACTTGTGGACCCAACTCCCAACTTTGGCTGCCCAAAATAGGATTTTAGTCGCAATCGTTGGCCTAAAATTTGATTCGGGTCCTTAGTTTTTGTCAGGTGCTTATTTCAGGGGAACTTGGTTTTTGGAATACCTGTTTCTTCTCCAGATTTCAGTATGAGTTATCTTAGTTTACGGGTAACTCGGGAAAGTTTTGGGTCAAAATTTTAGCGTCGTTTATGTTTCGTATCTTTGTATATGTGTTTGTAAACGCCGTCTAATAGCTATAGGTCGATTAGACGTGATTGCATATATTACCTTGTGTTGTGGTTGATATATGTATCTTATGATGGTTTAGTCGGATTGTCGTGGTGGATAGCCTTCATTGTAGAATGAATGTATATTTATTTATTTGGGACGAGCGGCCGAATTGTAGTCATCGTTTCCGCGTGATGTATATTCTTTTCTTAGGACACATCCGGGTTGATGTTGATGTCACTATCGTATATTATTCATTCATGTATTAGGATAAACCCGCGGAGAAATGCGAGGAGCCGGGTTCTAGAATGTGTTAGGTGGTCGTCTCATGGTGATGAGTTCGAGCCGCCTTGCTCTAGAATTGACGGGCTATTCGCCGCATATGTAGGGGTTTTAGGATTGACTCACAGTGGAGTGCTCAAGTTACCGGATTCTATGAAGTATTGGGCGATCCACTCATGACATTGAGTGTTGGTTACTTTACTTCTAGAATTGACGAGTAGCTTACCGCGCTCGTAGGTTTTTTTTTATTTAGGTGATGTTTGAGCTATTCAAATGACCGGAGAACGTTGGTTTTCGTTTGCGGCTCAAATGAAATACGGGGCTCCTAGTTTATCCGCTATTCCATATTGATTATCGCATGCCGATGGTGTTTATTACCCGCCTGTGATGATGATATATATAAATGTGTTTATATGTTTTGCATCCACACTAGTCTTGTCCCCACCATGTTGTAAGTTAAGTAACTTTACGGTGAAGACCCGGGACCCTGTGGCGAATACGGATGGTATATAAAGTATTGTATTTTGGTTGTTTCTGTGATGCATAGGAACTTAAATGATGGGACCCCATTAATTCTAATTAATGCAAGAAAATAAACTTAAAAGATGGAATCAAATTTAAAAAACACTTGGTTCTTTTCAAAATTACTCGGTTTTCTACAAACTATTTGTTTTCAAATTTGAGCTTGAACGACTTGTTTCGAAATCACTAGATTCCTTCAGTGATATCAAGTTCATTACGTTAAAGGTTTTCGCTAAAAACCAGCCGTAGTCCTCCGTCATTTTCTATGAGTAGTGCTTAGTATTCATGCTGCGTTTGTTGACTCAGACAAGACGTAGTGTGCGGTACCTAAGTGGTACTTATTTGTTGCATGTGTTGTGATTGATTAGAACAGTCGTACGGCCTTGTTGACTCAGTCAAGGGCTCATACGGGTGAGTTTAATGCAATCAAGATAATGACTTGTTGAACTTAACTAGGACCCTTTGATTTGTTTATTCGGTTAAGGTCATTAGGTTTTTAGGGGTAAAAAACTATATCGGAAGTTTCAAATATAAAGGAAACTTGCAAGATGAGTGCATACCTTTTGGAGTGTAGTGACTTGAGTGGCTTCCATTAACGTTATCACACGATGATAATTGGGTCCCGATTCCCACTGTGAGTAGGTAGTACTCTCGGGAGATTCACTTCACAACTAGCTAACCTATTAAGTGTGGTGTTAATGGAGTTATACCTCTGCGGAAACAGGGTTATTTAATTAGGTCCGTGTTAAAGCACGGGAAGCCTCCCCCGGAGTACCAACACTTGCCTGGCCGAACGGTTAGCGAACTTATAGGGCGTACATGATCCCAGCTAGTTCTTCTTTTAAGATTTGAAGGAGAATTTGAGGAAACAGTGGGAGCCATCCTTGTTGGATAAATTAAAAACCAATCTAATTTTGCACGAGTGCACGCCGAGTGTTTCTTTTTTCTCTCGAGGTAGCAACCATATCACGACTTAATCAAGATAATAAAATGTATGACTTGACCGAACCAACTTATTACACTGGGATAGCGAACGTCAGTTCGGTTCTAACTTATGACAACAGTTATGAGTATGGGCAAGGGAAAGAGGATTGCAAGGACTTCCACATAACCCCGATGAAGAAGATGCGTTTGTATTTGTTATTGAGAACTGTTTTTCGATCAGTCCTACCTCATGGGTACTAGATACCAGATTAGGATTTCATATCTGTAATTTATTACAGTTACTGAGAAAAAGTAAGATGGTTAGATCGTGTAAAATGTCCCTCAGAGTAGGGAACGGAACACAAGTTAATGCTGCTGCCGTCGGCGAATATCACCTGGTGTTGCTAAGTGGCAACACTGTGATTTTGAACAACTGTTACTATGTACCATTTATGCTTTGCAATATTATATCGGTTTCTTTTCTAAATAAAGAGGGTATAATTTTGTTCTAGATAGAAATATCATGAACATTTATCTTAAACAGGTATTGGTTGTAGAAGGTACATTATGTAATGGCATCTATATTCTTAATCAAAACTTAGTTTTCAATATACAAAACACAAGCAAGAGGAAGAGTTCAGATACGAATGAAACCTACTTGTGGCATTGTAGACTTGGCCATATCAATAAGAAAAAACTAGGTAAGTTTCATAAAGTTGGATATTTGGATCCGTTTGAATTTTCATCTTATAAAATTTGTCAGTCCCGTCTCAAAGAAAAAATGACCATAACTCTGTTCACGGGGCACAGAAAAAGCTACGAAGCTCTTGGAACTCATACACAGTGATGTGTGTGGTCCAATGTCCACACATGCGAGGGATGGGTTCTCATACTTCATTACACACTGATGATCTCTCTAGGTTCGGATATGTATTCTTGTTGAAACACAAATCCGAAACCTTTTAGAAATTCAAGGAATATAAGAACGAAATAGAGAACCAAACATGAAAAAGTATCAAGATCTTTCAATCTGATCGAGGAGGGGAGTACTACAGTATGGTTTTCCTAGACTACTTAAAAGAGAATGGTATTCTCTCTCAGCTTACTCCTTGGTATACACCACAACATAATGGTATATCGGAGTGGAGGAATTGTACCCTATTGGATACGGTTCGCTCCATGATGTGTAGTACCGCGTTGCCTTTTTTTTGGGATACGCGCTTCAGACAGCAGCATACCTATTGAATGACGTTCTATCCAAATATGTGCTTAAGACACCATTTGATATATGGAATGGTAAGAGACCATATCTTAAACGTATTAAGATATGGGGTTGTACGGCCTATGTAAAAACACAAAATTCGGACAAACTTCATGCACGATCAGTTTTATGTATGTTTGTGGGATATCCAAAGCATTTGGCTGAATATCCGTTCTACCATATCGAGGAACAAAAGATATTTGTTGCTCAACACGCCACCTTTTTGGAAAGCGAATTTCTTGCAAAAGAAATTAGTGGGAGCACAATAAAACTGGAAGAAATTCAAGAACCACAAACTGTAACTGACGATTTGGTAAAACCACAGGATTTAATTGTCCTGGACAAACCTCAGCCACTCCGCAGATCTAGTAGGATTTTTCATCCGTCCGAGAGATAACTACGGTTCTCATAGACGGGGATCGAAAGAATTGTATTTTGGAAGATCCTATTAGTTTCGAGTAGACCATTACCAGTAGGGACTCTGCAAAGTGGTTGTTTACTATGCGATCCGAAATGGAGTCCATGTACACCAATAAAGTTTGGATTTTGGATGTTGCACCAACATGGGTAAAACCCGTTGGCTGCAAATCGGTCTTTAAGAAGATTGGTGCAGATGGACAGGTAGAAACCTATAAGGCTATACTTGTTGCAAAAAGTTTTCGTTAAAGACCATGTGGACTATGACGAAACTTTTTCTCCAGTGGCTATGCTAAAATCAATTCGGATCCTACTTTCCATTGCTGCCTTCTATGACTATGCCATCTGACAGATGAACGTAAAAACGACTTTTCTAAATGGAAATTTAGAAGAGCGCGTTTATATGGTTCAGCCAGAGAGCTTCATAGACAGTGAGAGCAGCGGGAAGATGTGCAAGTTGCTTAAATCCATTTATGGATTAAAGCAGACATCGCGGAGTTGGAACATCTGTTTTGATGAGACGGTCAAGAAATTTGACTTCATCAGAAATGTTGATGAGCCCTGTATATATAAGAAGATTGTAGAAAGAGCTGTCGTATTTCTCGATTTGTGCATTGATGACATTCTCATAATAGAAAATGACGTTTCTATGTTTCAGTTGGTCAAGCTGTTCTTGTCACAAAAGTTCTCAATGAAAGACTCGAGTGATGCCTCGTACATTCTGAGGATAAAGATCTATAGAGATAGATCCAAGAGAGTACTGGGACTTTCACAGTTCAGGTACATAGACACCATATCAAAGAGGTTTAGCATGGAAGATTCCAAGTGCGGTAATTTACCCGCTTGTCAAGGAATTACCTTTTCTAAAGAGATGTCTCTCAAACCTGATGAGGAGAGGGCTCTCATGAGCATTATACCCTACACTTCGGCGGTAGGATCTATAATGTATGTGATGTTATGTACCGGACCAGATGTAGCTTACGCACTTAGCGTGGTAAGCACGTATCAGCCAAACCCAGGGGAGAAATGTTGGATAGCTGTGAAGAACATTCTTAAGTACCTAAGAAGGACCAATGAGATGTTCTTAGTGTACGGTAATGGAGACCTTCAGATGAAATCCTTTATCGATTCAAGCTTCCAAAGTGATAAAGATGACAGTAAGTCCGTATCAGGTTATGTGTTTACCCTCAATGGAGGGGCGGTCTGTTGGAAGAGTTCCAAGCAGAACATCGTAATAGACTCAACGATGGAGGTTGAATACATTGCTGCAAACGATGCCGCAAAAGAAGCGGTTTGAATGAGGAAGTTCATTATTAAACTTGAGGCGGTTCCGTCTATTGTTGATCCAATACCTTTGTATTGCGATAATAATGGGGCTATGACATTAGCAAAGGAACCACGGTCTCATCAACGATCTAGATATCTTGAGGCGGTATGACCTGATCAGAGAGATTGTTGATCGCCAGGAGATTGGGGTCTGGAGAATAGAGACAAAAGAGAACACGGCGGATCCATTCATAAGACCTCCCTCAAAAACAGTTCGAGCGATTTTTTAATATGTTGGGGTATGCGATATGCCAACAGCTGGTCCTAGAGCAGACATTGGGTACTCGATACGCCAATAACATGCCCTAGTGCAAGTAGGAGATTGTTAGATATGTAAGGACTTTAGTGCTCACGCCGCAAGATTCGCGGCGGAGGCGGAAGCGAAAACAAAAACTTTTATGCAAACACTAGTGATCCTAGAATCGATTTCAAGCACTAAACTGGATATCATAATAAACAAGGATAGGGGGCTAGCTACTTTTGCAGCATGTCCGATCAATTGCGGAAGACCCCTACACCACTATAGGGACTCTAGCTTAGCTTTGTAGTCGTCGAGAACAAGCTTGCATGCCAATCTTCTATGCCGAAGATGATCTACTCGAGAGAATCCAATTCAAGCTATAGCTTCACAGCGAACAAACAAGTGAAGCAACTCATGATCACAACTTGCTAAAAAGTGATAAGAGATGTAATAAAAATCTCAAGCTTTCTCTCTTTGTCAAATTCTTTTCTCAAGTTGGAAGCTAACATATGAAAGCAAGTCAAGAGAAGAAAAAGAGTGTAGAATCAAAAATCCTTAACCATCTCATTTTTTTTCTTTGCTCTTATCCAAATAGAGAGTGAATTCAAAGCATGAGTCACCTAATGACTCATGACATCTAATGGCTCATGACATTAGTCATGAGCCTAAACTAAACTCTAAGCTTCCAATAATTACTAGAAAAGAATAGGCAATGTATATCCATTGGGGGTGTTCACCGGGTCGGGTTAGACCCGTTACCCGCTCCCGCTCGCTTTTGACGGGTAAAATGGTCGTGCACAATCCATCCGAAATTGACGGTTTCAAAACCCGAACCCGCCTGAATTTGAATAGGGCGGGTTTTAAATTTTTTATAGCCCGCCCGGACCTACACCTGCCCACAACCCTTATTAGCCCGCAACCGACCCGAATTCGCTCGCTTTATTAGCATTTGAGCCGTTGATAGGTTTAATTTTATGCTAAGATTACACTCTAAACCTAAATAAGTTATTTAAACTCTATTCTCATATCCAAAATTTAATTGAGCTGCATCTTTTTTAATTTCCTCTCTCTTCTCATCTCTTTCCATCTTCTTAAATTATCAAATCTTGTTAGTTCTCGGCCATAGGATTTAGTGAAGAAAACTACGATTTCAATTTCTAAAATCAAAAGATTATAGAAAACTATGATTTCATGATAATAAGGTTAGAAAATTAGGGTTTTATGGTTTGGTGCTTTATTTGATATAAATTATACATTAAATTTAGTATGTTAAACCCGTTATTATCCGAAACCGCGTTTAACCCGTCCGAAATAATTAAAGCCGAACATAGGCCCGAAACCTGCCCGAACCCGTTGGATTTGGATTCGGGTTCGGGTTTATCTACCCATTGCAACGGGCGGTTTTAAAGTCGTTAGAAAAACCCGCCCGACATACCAGGTTCGGGTTAATTTATGGTCAAAAACCCGCCCAACCTGACCCGTGCACACCCCTGATATCCATGTACACATACATATACATATATACATACACCCGTATATGTATAAATACATGTACCCGTATTCGTATGGATACCGTATTCGTGTAAATACCGTATTCGTATAAAAATACAAATATCAAAAGAGAGATAATGAGATAAAATACTAGCACACAATAATCCGGCTATCTTTCAAACCTGTTAGTATTATCAAAACGTCCGATTAAAATACATGTATTTAAATACACATATTTAATCGAACCTGAGTGCGTATCAAAATACGCACACTACATCGTTTCGCCTGAACCGGAAAACCTTCTATGTGGGACTCTAAAGACTTGACAATACGCTGGCAGTGGGTTTAACCACAAGCACGTCAGTGGTACTAGCTGTACGTAACGGCTACCCAGGTATTGAATGAAAGGAAGGTCGATTAGCAAACTCGCCCGTATCCCTACTGAGCCTGTAACTGACAATCTCTGTATAGTACAGTCTCTTCGTCTTAGAGTATCGCATACGTATTTAGGGGTGAATAACGTCAAACTCCTAATAACCCGATAAGTTGTGCCGGTATCAAGCCCATTACCAACTGAGAAACTACTGATCTTTGATCAGTAAATCTCATCCGCCCTACTGAAGGACTTATGGTGATGGCTAACCGAACACAACGCGACATCGACTCTCTATACCAGGAGAGACAAATTCCTGACGATCGCTCACTGCTTTCATGTGGCTCGGGACTGTACCCAATAAAACATGTTTGTACGACTCAGTAGAGCCGTGGTAGGGAAGTAATCTAAGGACAATGAGAACTCATACGAGACAAATGACGAACTCATGTCAACAGACTATATGTACTCAGGTCAATTGTGAATCGCTATCTGACGATAGGTATAATACCATCTACAAGTTCTCGACGAGTCCGTCCGGTGTACTCACCTCCAGTGAGCACATGTATACAATCTTAGGTGCAACACACCAATGGCTATGAGACCTGCCACCGTCCCTTGTCGGAGTCTAGAAACATATACACTAGTCTACTCTGGGATACCGATGTGCAGTCTCGATACTCTCACGACTATAGACATTTAAGGATGTGCTTATGGACTACCCAGTTCTCACTAGTATGATCATAACTCCGGTAGTCAAGTAAAGATCCTACGGGCTTTTTCATTATGTATTAACGACATTTAATAACCAGTAAAATGTATACACATCAATGATAAAGACAAATCAGATAACATACCATCATTTCGAGTTAGACTGTTTTACCTGTATAGATCCTCCTTCAATTATCATAGTCGCCTACTTTCGATTACAATAATTGCTTTGAAGGCACTATAGCCAACAATTTTTCACTTGCACTTAAAACCAATTATTGCGATATCGCATGCCCACAGCTTGTGTGCTATCGAATATCCAACTTCTCTACTAACAGCTTATGTGCTTGAGAAATAGCCTCAGTGAGTGATTCCGCTATAATACTTCTAACTTTCTCTCTCTAAATCTTAACTTCGCGGAGATCAAATATCTCCCGAAATGAGCGATACCCTGTCTTAGAATTTGTCTAGATAACTGATGGGACCAAGTTCATAAATGAACTTTATCTAATAAACTTCTTGGGCTGTATCATCCGCTGATCATAATCAGCAACCCAATCATGTCTATTTCGGCATTCTGCTTGGAACTCCATCCAACATACTGCTCTTCAGAACAGGATAAACTTATAACTCTGACAGCCATTCTGTCATCCTGGTCGCCTTGGAAGGTAGAACCGATAATCGCTTCCTAAAGAAGGTAGCCATCACCACATTCTAAGAACATCCTGACACGTTCTTCACCGCTTCCTTTTGTTTCTCCATGATTAATATCTGCTTACTATACTAAGTGCAAACGCGACTTCTGGTCTGGTACTTGACATTGCATGATTGATCCAATCGACAAAGCAATTGGTATGTCATTCATACGAGTCGCTCTCCTCATCAGTCTAGAAGACATTGTTTTAGAGAAGGTAACTCCATCACCCGCGGGTATACTACCATGTCAGGAGTCTTTCATTCTAAAATCCTTTAGAACAGTGTCCAAATCCCAAATTGGGACACTTCCCAAATCTAGATCTAACAACATAGATCTAGTTATCAGAATCCCTGATATATTATCCAGATCTTATATGGAGAAACTTTTGTGTCAGGAGTCTTTCATTCTAAAATCCTTTAGAACGGTGTCCAAATCCCAAATTGGGACACTTCCCAAATCTAGATCTAACAACATAGATCTAGTTATCAGAATCCCTGATATATTATCCAGATCTTATATGGAGAAACTTTTGTGACAACCACAGTTTAACCGATTATAGTATAAGAATATCACTTCCTAGAGTATGTCATCCAAATCTCAGGACAGTACTCCCTACAACCTTCTTACAAGGTTTATCTATTCTTTTGATGAAGTCAAACACCTTGGATTTCACATCAAAACAGATGATCAGTCTCCGCTATGCCCGCTTTAGTCTATGAATAAACATAAGCAACTTGTATACATTCCGCTGCTCTCATTGACTACGATAACCCTTCGACAGAGTCATATACACGTACATTTCCAAATTCCCATTTAGAAAGACGTTATAGTCATCCACCTGCCAGATCTCATAGTCATTAATAGCAGCAGTGGCAAGTAATATCCGTATAGATTTCAGCAGACATTGAAGAAAAATTTCATCACAATCTACATCGGGTATTTAATAAAAACTCCATATCTTAACATCTATAAGATATGCTACCATTTATGTCCATATAGAATCAAAAGCACTAATTTAGATGGAACCGGATTCAAAAAGTTATTCAACCGTGTCCAGTGTATATCCCCTAAATAGAAAAAGGTCATACATCATTACTCATCAAGGACCGCGCCTATGAATGAGTAACTTGTAAGAGAAACAATATTCTCATTATTACTATGACGGAATACCCAGTATAAGTATCTACATCTTTGATTGCTTCGAAGAATCTTGATATTTCCAACGTCTGGTTCTCTAGTTTATTCTTATATCTATGAACTTCTCAAAATCTCTGGAGTTTGCATTTCAATGAAATACGTGTCTAAAACCAAAGAAATCATAAGTAAACGGAATATAGTACGAGAACCATCCCTTGTCTAAATAGACATCGAACAATATACAGTACTTTGTACAAGTCCCTTGAGTTTGCTAACTCAAACTCTGTGTGTTGTAAGTTGAGAAATGTATTTTGATTAAGACCGTCGATACCGTTATTCAATGCACTTTATCTTATCCTCAACTGATAAAGGTAAACGTCTAGGACACAATTTTTAAAAAATTATATCCTACTTTTTAAAATAAAGACACGGATATATTATTTTAAAAATTGGTGTATAACAATGGTTATTCAAAACCCGATATTTGTTGTAAGGCAGAAACGGGTGATTTAATCCAATATTACCAATTTCTACGAATTCCGATATTGAGGATCAAGTCATCCATTCCCAATAATCTATTCCTCAACATCTGTAACGCCATATAGATGTGAGATTCAAATATGGTATATACATATCCTGGAGTCATAATTAATTGGGAAAAAAGTTTTCAATTAAAACTATACATGAAAAACCGAAACATTAAAAATGTTCCAAGGGAGTGGCCGGGTATTCCTAGTAATGCATTTTCCAATGTCCAGATTCATGACACTAGCTGCAATTTCCTTTGCCTTCACTTCATTCCCTTTATATGTCTCCGCATCTTACCTTTTGTATACCATACTTAGGCTAGTTGGTTTTCTTCCTTCCCTACCTTTCAGCGCCGTCCTAAAGTTTGGAAGTCCAACATTGAAACGGGACGAAGACTATCCAATAAGCGTAACCGATGTACTCTCTTATTACGAGCAGCTCTTGACTTGAGAGAAGGTGAAGAAAGGGAGATACCTGAATTATACGATTCAATTTCTCTAGAACCCGTGAACATCTTCTACCGAAGCAATTTCTTTGAGTTCGTATGTAACTATATGAGATGGTCTTTCCAAGCAATATGGATCTCTGTAGTGATACAGAGTGTTCTGGAGAAGGCAAAGGGTAAAGTAGAAATGACAAGAATATATGCGACTTTGTAGTGAATCATGACAATCCAAATCCAGGTTTGTTAAAAAGTTCGGTCAACTTGGTTTATGAGTTTTAGTTTAAGATAAGTCGTGGGTCGTTGCCAAAGAGAGAAGAAACACTCAGCATGCACTCTATCAAAATTAGATTTGTTAATTACTATCTCTAATCTGGATGGCTTCCACTGTTTTCTTGAATTCTCCTTCAAACCCTAAAAGGAGAACCAGCTAGGATTATTTACACCTTACAAGTTCGCTAACCGTTCAGCCAGGTCAGGGTTGGTATTCCGAGGGAGGCTCTTCGTGTTTTCACACGGATCTAATTAAATATCCCCGTTTCTGCAGAGGCATAATCCCGTTAATACCTTTCTAGACTTCTAATGGGTTAGCTAGTTGTAAAGTGAAAATCTTCCGAGAGTAATACTTACTCAACAGAGTGAATCGGGACCCAACTATCATTGTGTGATAATCTTGACGGAAACCGACCAAAATTATCACACTTCAGAAGGTATGCGCAAACTTGGCAAGTTTCCTTTATATTTGAAACTCCCGATATGATTTTTACCTCTAGGATCCTAGTGATCTTGACGAATGATCAACAAATCAAAAGATTCCAGTCCAGTTCAACCCGTCGTTATCTTGATTGTATTAAACCCACCCGTATGACCCTTGACAAATGATCAACAAAGTCGTACGACTGTTCTAACCAATCCATATATCCATGCGATAGAAAATCACCACTTAGCTACCGCACAATACGCCTTCATGAATGATCAACAAATGTAGCACGAATACTAAAAACTAATAATCTGAAATGCCGGAGGGCTACGACTGGTTTTATGCGAAAAACTTTAACGTAATGAACTTGATATCGTTGAAGGAACTCGAGTGGCTTTGAAAAATGAGTCGTTTAGGCTCCACTTTTAAAACAATTGGTTTTGTAGAAAACCGAGTGGTTTTAAAAATTAGTTCCGACAACATCAATTAGCTTTGTTTTCATTGCATTAAACTTATAATGCGATCCCATCAATCTATGTTTTTAAGCCACACCAGAAACAACCAAAATAGCATACTTTTATATGCCATCCGCATTCGCCACGGGGTTTCGGGTCTTCACTGTTAGGTTACTTAACTTACGGCAGGGACAAGGTTAGCGTGGATGCAAAACATATAGAAGTATATATCACATGCAAGCAATAAATATCACATGCATGCTATATACATTAAACAAGATGGAAAAGCGGATAAGCTAGGAACCCCATGTTTCGTTTGAGTCGCAAACGAAAACCAACGTTCCCCAGTCATGTGGATAGCCCGTACAAACTCGAACCAAGACCCCTTCGAGTGCGGTAAGTTACCCGTCAATTCTAGAAGTGAGGCAACCCGCACTCAATGTCATGAGTGGGCCATCCGACACTTGGAATTCGATAACTTGAGCACTCCTCCGTGGGTCAGAGCTACACCCCCTATAAGTGCGGTGAGTAACCCGCCAATCCGAGAATGAGGTGACCCGGTCTTGACTCCACGAGATGGTCATCTGCTGCATTCTCGAATCCGGTTACCCGAGCACTCCGTCGCGGGGTATCCTAGTACAAGTAATGAAATATATACAACAGTAACAACGTCCGCAACTTGGACGTGTCCTAAAATGAATATACATCAAGCGGAAACGATGACCACAATTCGGCGACTCATCCCGAATAAACGAATACAAACATATCAAAACTATACACACAAATCGCACAAGGGGCTATCCAATCACGACAATCCGGTTAAACCATTACAAGATATATATGCAAACATAACAAGTAACCAGTGTGCAATCCCGTCTAATCGAACATATAGCAATTAGACGACGTTAACAACACACAAACAAACATATGGATTATAAACGATGCATTAGTTTCGACCGAAAAGTTCCCGAACTTGCCCGAATATAAAGATAACACTGAAATCTGGGAAAAAACAAACGACGATAAATCAAGTTTCCAAAGAAACAAGCACCTGCAAAAAAACCAGGGACCTAATACAAAAATTGAGCAGACGGAAAGTAAAACGGGCGGCCAAAAACGGGCGGAATTGTCTCGAATTTTAGGCCATGTTTTCTTTTTAAAAGAGTGGTCCTCTGCAATTGTTTAAAAAAAATTCAGGTGTCTTAAAAAATGGACAGAAACTTGTTTTTGTGATCGAATACGGTTAAAATTTCGGTTTCGAAACGTAAACATCGTCTATGACTAGTTAAAGTGTTTGGTATGGCTCTGATATCACTGTAAGGACCCTAGTGCTCGCGCCGCAAGACTCGCAACGAATGCTGGAGCGAAAACAAAAACTTTTATGCAAGCACTAGTGACCAAAACCCTGGAATCGATTCCAAATACTAAACTAGATATCATAACAAATAAGGTTAGAGGGCTAGCTACCTTTATAACGTGTCCGTGCAATTGCGGAAGACCCTTACACCGCTTTAAAGACTTTAGCTTGGCTCCGTAATCTTCGGGAACAAGCTTGCACGCTAATTTTCCATGCCGAAGATGATCCACCCGTGAGAATCCAATTCAAGCTGTTAAGAATAACCCGTATTATACACGTGATTATTATGTAATAGATAAATAATAGGGATGTAACTGAATAATTGCTTTTGCATATATAAAGAGGGGAATTATACACGTATAGGGTGTTTTTCGTCACCCCATTGAGATGGGAATACGCACGCGCTTGTCAGGCGCGTTACAGATTTTCCCTGCCTAGGGTAGGCTGGGGTTTATTGATTGTGGGGATCCGAATCTCTGACAGTGGCGGACTAAGCTGCCGTTAATTACCCATCGTCTTTGGAGCGAGAGAACCTCCGAATGATGGGTCAAGTGGGTCATGCGAACTCAATGTGCAGTGTACGTGTGTTGAAGGGGTTTTGGATATATCGGGATCCCGCAGAGTTTTTACGGGGGTCCCGCTACCCGGATAGCGGGCTGGACAGCCCCCTTGCGGGGTGCAGGGCAGCGCCCCGTTAGATTTTTTTCTAACGGGGGACAGTGTTGTAGAGTATGTGTGTGTATATATATATAAAAGGGAAAGGGCATCCAAAGGATGCGTGGGAGAAGACGCCAGCGCCCCACGTGCCTGGCAAGAGGACGCCGTGTGCTAGAGCGCCAGCGCCCCACGCGCCTAGCACGCGGGCGCCGTGTGCCAGCAGCAAAAGGGACTTGGTTCCTGTACTGGGAGCTGTGCTCCCGATTTGACCCCCGGAATTAAACTCCTAAAAAGAGATTAATTTAGGGAGTTAAACTCCAATGGATCTTGAATGGAATTAGACTCCTAAAAATATTTAGAAATGATCAAAGGGGCTGCTTTGTTTCTCCCCTTTGGCCATGAATATTCCCAAGATGGGATTTCTGGAGATGGGTCTCCTTCTGCCTCCTCTGTTGCCGGATCTTGAAGAACAAGAAGTATGAGATTTTAAAAATCTCTTCTTTTTGAGATCTAATGAGAGATGTGAGTCCTCTTTGTGGGTTTTGTGGTGAAAAACTATTTAGTTTTGGAAAAGAAAGAGTAAAACTCTTGATTTAATTGAAGAAAGTTTAGAACCTTGAGGAAGGAGAAGGAGACATAAGAACTCTAGAGTTTTTAGAGAATGAAAAAGTGTATGCTTTATTCATCATCATGTTGCCTTATATAGGTTTACATATTTACATATAGCCCCTTGGACTTTACAAAATGGTATTTTGCCCATCCCATGTCTCATGTGCTATTTCTTTTTGCACATAAGCTGTGGGCTTTACAAAAATTTGGCTTTATGCCCATTCATGCATAAAAATTATATCAAAATTTATTTATTACATGATTTTTTATTTCAGCATGGAGAGGCCGCTTCATGTTCGGGCTAGACTCGGGCATGAGCCCACTTGATCTGGGTTTGGGCCCACCTGACTTGGGGTTGATCTTGGCTTTGACTTGGTCAATCGGGGTGCAATTTTCGACCCCCACAAAGGATGTAACTGAATAATTGCTTTTGCCTATATAAAGAAGGGAATTAGAGCCTAACTAATTCACCCATTACATTTTCCTAAAATTCTTTTTTTCCTCAATAATAATATCATGGTATCAGAGCCAAATCTGAGCCGTTCAGATTTGGTGATATAATCTTAGCCATCCATTGAACAAACCCTAGCCCAATCTCACCCACGATCTCCACTACGCCGCTGCCACACCCACTCGCAACTGCTTCCTCCATCGCCGACCAATCGCAGGCGCCCTCGCTTTGATACCCCTCCGTCGCCGACCAATCGCAATCGCCATCACCTCGCAGTCGTCGTCGCCATCGCCTCGCCCCTCGTTCACAGATGCAGTCGCTATCTGAGCCGGAGTCGTAGTCGCCGTCGCCTCGCCGTCGCCTCGCCATTTGAGTCGCAGTCGCCATTGCCTCGCATCGTCCCGCTCGACCGCCATCGCCATCGATCGCCTCATTCTCGCAATCGATCATAGGTTCTCGGTCAATCGCACTTCCATCGCAGATTTGAACTGGCTTCCAAATTTCATCGATTTGAACTGTCTCGATGGTTCTTAATTCCTTCGGCTGAGCATGGAGAGATAAGGTGACTCTTTTAGTTGTTTGGTTTATTTTTGTTTGGACAAGTTCTTGATTTCTTGGGAGTTTGTTTGGAGTTTTTATTTTTGATGGATTGTCGTGATGAGTACATTGTTGAGGGGATCGTGCTCTTGGAGATGATTAGCTGAGCTTTTTGATGGGCTTGTTGGTTTGTGTGGATCAGATCTTGAGAGATCGATCACATTCGTTTGAGTTTGATTGGGTTGGAGTAATTCTTGTCATGAAGTTTGGTGTTGGAGACTAAAGAAGGGGTGTCGCTCTCGACAACGAGTGTTGTAGCCACCAAGATGTTGGAATTCAAACTTAATAACAATTTTCATACCTGGAAACTTATAGTTGAGTGCTATGTGAAGGGACGGAGGAAGGGTGCACACTTGACGAAGCCTCCTCCTGACCTTGTTACCTATGATTAGGAGGCCGACGATGCACAATTGAGCCATCTTATGCTGAGTTCCATGGATCGTCGTATTATGGACGACCTCGTTCACTTGGGATCCGTGAAGGCTATTTGGGATAAGCTTCACGAACTCTACTCTTCATATCTCTAACGCATATGATTTGGTACATCAGCTGTATAAGATCCAGCAGGGAACTCGATCGCTGCACCAATATTATTCAGAGCTCGCGTCTTGCTCATCTTGTCTCGGAGATGTTTCCTATTACTAGCGATGTTGAGGAAATGAGAAGGCGACATGAGTCCCTTCTGGTGATTATCTTTATTGGGGGGCTACTACCCGACTACCAGTCAGCTTGCCTGGCCTTGTTCGGGAAGCCGGATATTACTCTTGCCACTACTTATCATACGCTCCATCAGATTTTCCCGTCCGAGATCACCGATGAGCAGGGGGCGGCATCTGACGAGCACAGGGCCCTGATTAGACCGGAGAGTTCTTCTACTCCTGCTTCCTATCTTTCACGGGGGAGAGGAGAGCGCGGGTCATTTTGGAGGCAGAGCCGGGGGCAGAGGCTGTGGAGAGCCTCGTTTCTGCGATTATTGTCGTCAAGAGGGGCATAATCGCAGCATCTGCTGGAAACTGAATGGAAGGCCTCCTCAGCCACCTCAACCGTCTTGTCCTGCCACTCGTGCGCATGTTGGGACAGCGTCTCCTGCATCCTCCACCACTTCGTCAGACCTACCGTCATCTGAGAGTTCCACCAGAGCCTTGGAGGAGGAGAATGCTCGATTGTGCCTTGTTATCTCGACTGTCTCTAGCAGCTCGACTACACCCCGTGCTTCCGTTGTCACTACTCTGGGTGTTACGAGAGGTAACCATATAGCTTTTATTACTCCGACGATTGTACGTTGTCCTTGGGTGATTGATACGGGTGCAACCGATTACACGACAGGAGAAAGACGCATATTATCTTCATATCAGCTACGGCATGGGTGCATCCCATAACCCTAGCGAATGGCACTACCTCAGCCATAGAGGGTGTGGGCACTGTTCTTGCCGCACCACAGCTACTTCTGTCCACCGCCTTATATTTATCTGGTTTTGCATTCAATTTACTTTCTATAAGCCAGTTAACTCGAGAATTAAATTGTGACGCAACTTTCTTTTCTGCTTGTGTTTTTCAGGAGGTTGGGACGAGGCGGACGATTGGCACAGGAACTGTAGTTGATGTTGTACCATCTTGATGAGCATCCACTCTCCGTAGCATGCCCAACAGTATCCACATCTCCTTTTAATGCTCACTGCCGGTTTGATCATCTATCTTTACAGATCTTGAAGATGATTGTTTTCTCTCTTGGTCCTTTATCCAGTTTAGAGTGCGAGTCTTGTGAGCTGGGTAAGTATCATCGCTCTAGCTACCCATCTCGTAGCAATAAGAGTGCTGAAAAACCTTTTTCTTTAGTGCATTATGATGTTTGGGGGCCATGCCCCGTTGCCTAAGGTGGTTTCCGCTACTTTGTGACTTTTATTGATTTCTCGTGTCGCGTGGTTTTATTTAATGAAATCTTGAACTGAAGTGTTTTCGCATTTTCAAAATTTTTGTTCTGAGGTTAAGACTCAATTTGGTGCCATTGTGAGTACGTTGCGGAGTGATAATGCTAAGGAATATTTTACTACAACTTTTAAAACATATATGACGCAGCTTGGCATTATCCATGAGTCTTCTTGTCCTTATACCCCTAGCAGAATGGGGTGGCAAAAACGAAGAATATGCATTTGTTAGATGTCACTCGCACTCTTTTGTTTCATATGCGAGTGTCTAAATCTTTTTGGGAGGATGCAGTCCTTACTGCTAGTTACTTGATCAATAGAACGCCATCTTCTGTTCTTGATGGACAGATTCCTCATTCTTTATTGTTTCCATCACAGGTTCCTTTTGATGTCCTTCCACGAATTTTTGGATGTGTGTTTTGTCCATGATCTGCAACTCGGGAGTTCGAAACTTAACCCTAAGGCCATTAAGTGCATCTTCCTTGGGTATTCTCGGACTCAAAAGAGATATCGCTACTATAATCCAATTTTACGTCGTCGTTTTATTTCGGCTGACATAACTTTTCATCAATCCGCCTTTTACTTTTTTAAGTCTCACACCGCTGTAGACATGGATACTGACTTTCCCCTAGACTTATATTTTTCGTCCATCCCGTCGGAGTTGATTGATTCTCCATCTCCTGTGTTAGAAGGTCACACATACCGCTCCTATTGAACAAGCTCCCACTCCCGATTTTCCACTTTTAGGCCCCACATCAAGATACGAATACCCGTATTCGTATCAAGATACGAATACCAAAAGAGAGATAATGAGAGATAAAATACTAGCTCACAATGATCCTGCTATCTTTCAAACCTACTAGTATTATCAAAACGTTCGATTAAAATACGTGTACTAAATACACGTATTTAATCGAACCTGAGTGCGTATCAAAATACGCACACACTATATCGTTTTGTCTGAACCGAGAACCCCTCTGTGTGGGACTCAAAAGATTCGACAATACGTTGGCAGTAAGTATAACCACAAGCACGTCAGCGGCACTAGCTGAACGCGACGGTTGTCCAGGTATTAAACGAAAGGAAGGTCAATGAGCAAACTCGTTTGTATCCCTACTGAGTATGACAATCTTCGTACAGTTCGATCTCTTCGGCTAAGAGTATCGCATACCGGGTCTAGGGGGTGGATAACGTCATACCCCTAATAACCCGATAAATCGTGCCGGTGTCAAGCCCATTACCAACCGAGAAACTACTTATCTCCGATCAGTAAATCTCATCCGTCCTGACCAGAGACTTATGGTGATGGCCAACCGAACACAGCGTGATATCGATTCCTTATACCGGGAGAGTCGAATCCCTGACGATCGCTCACTGGCTCCGTGTGGCTCGAGACTGTACCCAACTAAAATATGTTTGCACGACTCGGTAGAGCTGTGGTATGGAAGTAATCTAAGTACAGTGGGAACTCATACGAGACAAATGACGAATTTAGGTCAATAGACTACCTATACTCATGTCAACTGAGAAGTACTATCTGACGATATGTATAGTACCATGTAGAAGTTCTCGGCGTGATCATCCGGTGTACTCACTTCCAGTGAGCACATGCATACAATCTTAGGTGCAACACACCAATGGCTATGGGACTTACCAACGCCCCTCGTCGGGGTCTAGAAACATATACATCAGTTTACTCTGGAATATCGATGCGCAGTCTCGATACTCCCACGATTAGGGATATTTAAGGATGTGCTTATGGACTACCCAGCTCTAACTAGTATAATTGCCATCATAACTCTAGTAGTTAAGCAAAGATCCTACATGTGTTATCGTTATGTATTAACGGCATGTAATAACCAGTAAAACGTATACATATCAACGATAAAGACAAACCAGATAATATACTATCATCTCGAGTAAGAATGTTTTACCTGTTTGGGTCCTCCTTCAATTATCATAATCGCCTACTTTCGATTACAATAATTGCCTTGAGGGCGCTTTAGCCAACAGGATATATATGCCCTAAAGGCCTTTATTGTATAGGATTCTAGGGATGTATGTACAGGAAAATTTTGCTCGATATGATAGTATACTATTTGGTTTGTCTTTATCTTAACATATATGTTTTACTGGTTTTTACATTTTGTTATTACATATTAATAAAGCCCGTAGGATCTTTTGTTTGACTACCAGCGTTATGTTGGCGATCAAACTTGTGGGGGCTAGGTAGTCTATAAGCGCATCCTTAAAATGTCTCTAGTCGTGGGAGTACTGAGACAGTGCATCGATATTTCAGAGAAGACTAGTGTATATGTATCTTGACCCCGACGAGGGGCGATGGTTGGTCCCACATGCATTGGTGTACGGCACCAAAGATAGTATACGGGTACTTATTAGGTTATGGGTTACACTGGACGGACTCGCCAAGAACTTCTAGATAGTAATATACTTATCGTCAGATAGAAGTTCTCTGGTGACATAGGCATAGGATAGTGTTTAGACCTGATATCGTCATTTGTCTCAAGCGTGTTCCCACTTTACTTAAGATTATTACCTTACAATGGTTTTAAAGAGCCGTGCAAATAGGTTTTAGTTAGGAACAATCCTGAAGCACTTAGGGGCAGTAAGCGATAGAAGGGATTCGTCTCTCCGGATACAGAGAGTCGATGTCGTGCTGTGTTCGATTGGCCATCACTATAAGACCTTGGCCAAGATAGATGAGATTTACTGATAGTAAAATCAGTAGTTTCTCAGGATGGTTTTGAGTCATATCGACACAACTTATCGGATTATTAGGTGTCTAACGTTTTTCATCCGGTATACAACACTTTCAGACGAAGAGACCGGAATATACGGAGATTGTTATTTATAGGCTCAGTAGGGGTATGGACGAGCTTGCTTGTCGACATTTCTTTCGCTCAATACATGGGTAGCCGTTACGTACAGATAGTGTCACTAATATGCTTGTGGTTAAACCTACTGCTGGAGTATTGTTGAACCTTTAGAGTCTCACACAGAAGGTTTCGGCTTAGGCGAAACGATATAGTGTGCGTATTTTGATACGTACGAAGATTCGATTAAATACATGTTTTTAGTACACATATTTTAATCAGACATTTTGTTAATACTAGCCGGCTTGAAAGATAGCCAGATTATCAAATTTAGATGAAATGTGAGCTAGTATTATATCTCTCATCTTCTCTCTTTGTCGGTATTTGTATTTTGATGCGAATACGAGTATTTATACGAATACGAGTATTTGTACAAATACGGGTATTCGTATCTTACTACAAATACGGGTGTATGTATTTTGATACGAATATGGATGCATGTATTTGTAGCATATACTTGTATGTGTGAGTGGGTATATATATGTATGTATATGTGTACATATGATGTGGCTTTTATCCTCTTCTCATTTCTTTTTTGATGGGGTAGAAGTGTGTGGACCTGTGTGAGTCACAATTCCATCCACTTCAAAACTTAAAAAGAAAAAGAGAAAAGAAAAAGAAAGGATATGGTTAGTTTTTATCATCATCCTCTTCACTTCGTGTCTTCTCTTTTGAGTTTCCAAGTTGAGAAAAGAAAAAGAAGAAAACCAAGAGATTTCCACCACCACGTATCTTTTGATCAATTCCTAGCAAATTTTGTTCACAAGTTACTTCACTTTGTGTTATTGTGTGAAGCCAGAGCTTGAGCTAGGGTTCCTTCAGTTGGATCATTTTCGACAAGGAAGACCGGCTTACAAGCCCGAAGACATAGGAGCTTAAGAAGAGGATCTTTGAAGACGAAGGACACGACTACAAAGGTTGTTATTGTTAACCGAGTAGTTAAGTCTCTTTTAAATTGCTAGTTTAGTGTTTGGAATCGATTCTAGGTCGTAGTTGTTTGTGCTCTTGTTTAAATTTTTCGTTTTGTATTCCGCCTTGGCCGCAAGTTAGCGGCATGAGCACGAGCATCTACTTACACTTTTATGTCAAAACTTCTCAATTCATGAAAATTAAACTAAGAATAAAATGTTAAAAATAATATACCTGGAGCTTTAACTAACTCTAATGAAGCCTTATTATCGAAACTCGGATTGAATGTTGATCGAGTTTTTTTAATCCAGGCGTCTAGTTGAATAGCAAACTTGCCGAAAAAGTATAATTCGTATTAGAAAAGAAATTGATAAAAAAGGATAATAATTATCAAACATACAACTTAAGTCTTTTTTTAGTTTACCTAACCAACAAAATTAGACCCATATTTGTAACTTTACTAGGTAGACCCCATTCAACAACAAATATCGCGCCTTCGTTCGAAATATAATGTGGATTCAGCTTATATGCTGCTTTGTGCATATCATTATGCAGTTGTTCCTTTTACCTCCTGTTATATCAAGCATCACTTTATATATTCTATTATTCACATTCAGGTTCCCTGCAATAAAGCACAAAAGAAAAACTATGAGAATAAACAACAACAACTGAGCCTTTTATCCCAAGCATATAGGGGTAGGCGACATGAACCAACATGAGAATCATGCCGGGTCCAGCACATGAATCCTCCGCCCCCACTCACTCCTATCGGACAATATACTTTCATTGAGGCCTTTGGCAACCATATCTTTTCGCATCACTTTCATCCATGTTTTCTTCGGTCTCCCTTTCGCCCTTTTGACAAAAATTATGCGAATAATTTTTAAAAAAAATACTAATATAAAGTGAAAAATTCTTATTTCATTTTCGTATATGCTTCATATGAATATCCAACGGTGGGAATCTCACTTTTCACCAAGCCGAGGACTTTCATGACTGACTCGCCCATTTAATGAGTATTCTTTTCATTTTTCTCCAAGATCTTTGCCTCGTGCCAATTTTTTCACTCTTTACTTGTTTTAGAAACTGTATGATCTCGCCTTCCAATTAAAACAAATACATTTGAATAACTATAAGATGTATGTTATGAAGAGACAATAATTTATGTAAGGAATTAGAATTCTTTGATCACATATATATCATAGAGGCAATCTTTCTATAGAAAAAACAAGCATTAAAGGAAAGGCTTGGAGCAAATACAACATAATAAACTATGTAAAAGAGCTTTGCGCAACAATCAGCCTTTCACTATTGCCCACATTATTGGTGTGCCAAAAAATAGAATTGATGCCCTGTAAGCATCGAATCCTTGTTAAGAGTGAGGTTTTAGATATTGATAATAAGAAAAATGTGCTTCCTTGTTGTAATTTCTTGAAGGGATTCTCATATCTCAGGTTTGAATTCGAGTTGGTTAGAGTCACTCTCTCATGCTGAATGCTAAATTCGATATGCATTAAGTTAGTATACTATGGCTTTGCCATAGTGGTGTTGTCAGAACGAATTGGATATCTAATGTTGTTCAATGACTTTATGGACTTAGTAGTTTCCAGGCTGGCAGGCTAACATAACATATCATTATTACCGGCATATCATTAGTTACCCTGATTGTTATTTGTAGGTTTCAATCCCTGCATGCCATTCTTTAGTCTTATAGCTAGCTATAAAACTGTTTCATTTTATCAGCCATGAAAATGGAAGTTTCAATTTTGTTACTCACACTTAGAGGTTCTATTTAGGTTTATGATATTAAGCTTGATGCTTTGGAGGATTAGCCCAAGACTTGTATTTTCTCCACTCGTTGCATTTATATCAACTTGTTTGACAGTAGAAAATCGGTTAAAATAATAAAGAAAGTTCCTGACTAGCAAGAAGGGATCCGGTTCTGATCCAGGTTTTAAAATCATGTTTTTTCCTCCTAAATTTGTTGCTGTAGCCCTGAAAGCTGATGGACTTATTTTTGGAGGCATATATATATTTACCTCTTGCAATTCACTGGAATGTGTTAGAAACCTACAATGGTTAGGTTACCTTCTTGAAATTTCTGAGCAATTTGACTTTTTACTTACCGGAGCAACTACAGAATGTTGTGCTTTGGCCAAAAAAGAAAAAACAAAAACTACAGAATGTTAGTGGTAAAATACATCAAACAACATGGGGGAAAAATTGCAGCCTGAGGCCAACCTACAGGGGATATTTGCCACTTGCTTAAATAAAACATTAGTTATATCGACCTTGGCTTGTTGTTATAGACTTACAGGGTTTTCTGAACTCACAACATTATTAAAAACTTAACAAAAATATTAGGCATTTGTGGCACCTGTTGTACTTCTCTACGTAATTGATAGAGGCGATAAAGCCAATTCAAGATGGCGAATCTTATTTGAGAAACAAGCAAGTCTATGCATGGTGAACCAACAGCCCATGCTACATGCATGACCAATAAAGGAGCAATTCTTGGAAACTTGGTTGCACGGTTTCATTTTCAAAATTTTTTATTTTATTTTATTTTGCCATTAGATAAAAACTTTGACTGGTTTCTGCTCCAATTTTTCTCTAGTTTCATGTACTTTGTTGGCATTTTTCTCAACCCAAACCTGTTTTTCAATGGAGATTCACTAACTCGAATTGGCTCTGACTTTGCCTGAATCATAGTAGTATGAGACTGTTTGGTCCCGCCGACAACTATCTGCCTAATCCTGCAAGACATTACTGAGATGGTATATCTGTAGGGTGACTCATTGTGCATTTGATTCTTACATAGCAGCGTCTCTTCTCTCACTTTCCGGACTAGCTTCTCTAAGGGCGTTGGATTGTTGGTCCAGCCATTAGATTGTTGCTCCATTCTTTGCAATGCATCACTCTGTTGATATACCATTTCAGCAATGTACCCTCGTGTTAGATGGATTGTTAATGGTCATCTCGGAGGATTGAATGCTCTGATGGCGAGTCTCCTTTGAGAAACAAGTTTGAGTTGAGAAGAATGTCAAATATTTTTTATTTAGGACTTGAATGACATGATAACACTACAGAGAAAACCCTGTCCCCAAGAACAAATTTAACAACTAATTGAAAGTGAAGCAAAGCAACCATGTTTTTAAGATTTGCTCCTTTATTGGCGATGCATAGACTTGTGAACTTGGTCGGTTGCAAGGAGTCGTGCACATGAACATATTTGCACGAAATTTATTGTTACTGCACATCATCATCAGAGACCACTTAATTGATGTGTATGTTAGAAGATATTCATCCCTTATTAGTTTTATACTGTATCATTCCTTCTTTTTTTGGCACTGGCCCGTAAGTCCTAATCTATGCATATAACACACCCACGTACACAACATTCACGCATCTAGGGGATCCATGAATTTGCCCCGAAAGCTTGTGGCCACTTCCCCTCCTGGGGTTCGAACTCCGCACTCTCCCCCACGAGGGGAAGTACCCGTACCAACTGGGCTCATTGGTACTGTGTCACTTTTTATGTACGGTCTAACATTACTCAGTAGTAGGATTGCATGATGATGATTATTGTATTTTGTTTGTGGATTCATGAATAGTAGAACTGAGCTTTCTTCTGCACACTATGTTTCTATTTGGTGTTTCACTCGTGTACATTGAAGCAGAGCATTTGTGTACATTTGTAGCTAAGCATAGTGTGATTGTGAATCTCAAGTAGGTTAGAGGTGGTTTTTATTGCAAGTTACTTTTCGAAGTATATTTACATGATTAACATGTTCTTTACCTTTTTCAGCAGAGTTGATCAAATTTTATTTTAGGACCATACAGAAGTTACTGAAATTAGAAAACAGGTGATATTCCAGTTTAAAAGCTAACACTTTGCTGCTAGGATTATTGTGATGTACTTGAATAGGCAATACTCACCAGAGAAACTCAGGGCTAACCACTGATATTTCGAGTTAGTATTACATATCGGAAATCATGAACATAGATAAGTTTATGCTGGAGTGTATGCTCGTCCCTAATGGAGTGTTTCTTATTCAGCGTTGAAGAAGCTGTAGGAGCTTATCGATATATTTTGTGGGGATGCTATATTACATTGAAGTTCTCTTGGAGCAACAAAAAATTCTATGTTCAAGACCATGGCATTTCTAATATCTATTTGAAATTCAAGTTGATGCCCATGTTGGTAATGGATCGCGCTTTGTTCATTATAACTGGTGGTTTTTGCCTTGGTGCTTCCAATTTTACGTAAGTTATACCTGGTTGTTCTGTGCTTGATGTTTTCTTGTGTGCCGATCAATGCATTGCTAAAGAATATTCTTCTAAAATTCTTAGTTTGACTGTTATAAGGCGGTGTTTGATTAGTTGCTCTTTGGCTAGAGCAGCATTTTATTTCCAGCTTGGTCCCCAGAACAGAACTTTACCTTTTAGATGAAGCATGCTGCAGATATTGTTCTATCTTCTTATTGTTCTGTCAGCAAACATAGCACTATGTCATGTTATTCTGAATATGTCTTGTAGATTCATTCATAACTAATCTAAAGAGATAAGGACTTGTCACCGATCGGTGGTGTAAACTTATGGTAATTAGAAATGGCTCCAATTGTCTTTGCACCAGTAAAAGGTCGGCGTCAAGTCATTATCATGTTGCGTTAGTTATGGATGAACATGCTAGGTGTACTCAGGATTTCATGGTGTATGTTGTTTGTTGTTTGCTTGCTGATATATCGTTATGGTTGATGAATTCAAATAAGCCATAAATGGAAAATGGAGAGATGTCTTGGAATTTAAAGGATTTAGAATTAGCAGAAAAAAACTGAATATATAGGACGCAATTTCAACAAAACAATGCGTAGGAACAAGTGTTCAAATAAGTGTTCGGTGTAAATTGATGGACATGAATTATTTTCGTTACTGAGAATCTATAATTAATCATTATGGAAAGATTGAGAAGAATGTAAATCAGATGATTAAAACGAGATGGTTGAAATGGAGAAATACTTTGGGAGTGCTATGTGATCGTAAGGTATCTTTGAAATTGAAAGAAAATTTTTGTAAGATGGTGATAAGATCAGAATGTTAGATAATTTAAGAAACAGTATGTTCAAAAAATAAGTGTGGGTAAAATGAGGATGTTAAGATGAATAAGGGGTAATACGTTAAAAGATAGGATAAGAACTAAGTGATTTTAAGAGGATAAGAACTAAGTGCAGAACTAAGTGCATACGTAACAATATGGAGGCAGCTCGTGTAATGGTGACCAATCAATACTTGGTTTGAGTAAAATGATAAAATTATGGTTCATGGTGTAACTAAAAGTAAGAATAGATCTAAATGAACATGGATATAGGTAATAAAAAATGATATGTTAATTGCTAATTTGACCAAAGAGACGATCCTTGAGAAAGCAAAATAGAAAAGAAGGATCCATATAGCTAACCAAAAAGAATTGGGATGGATGATTGTCGTCTTCTTCATCGTCTTATAGTTGTAATGCCCAGGGTATATATTAAACAGAGATCTGACTGTGTAGGGACAGGATCATCTTTTGTGTTCTAGAATGAAGGTCGGGATGGTAGAGAAATTTTCAATATTATGAGTTTTAGGGTTTATAAGTTTTGGTACACTGGCGTATCTTTTCAGGAATTAGGAATTTGGATTAATTCAAAATTGGTCTTTTCTAGCTGCTACAATTGTTTGTTCTTATTTATTTGTCTTGAAGAATCGTGAATGAAGAGCTAAAGCTAAATGCTAACCTGAGGTCATATCTAGTTACATAAAACCATATGAATGATGGATGCTTTGACATGGAGAAAACGCTTGAAGACTTTCCAGTACATGCTGTCAATATGAAAGAAAATAAATAACTCCGGATGACTTTCTGCGTGCTATGTTGTCAATTTGAAAGAAAATAAATAATCCCCCCACTTCCCTTTAAAATGCTTTTGACTGTTGGAATGGAATTTATTGGATTTATGTGTTGTTTTCCATGTTTGGAAACCAACTTGGTTAAATATCAAGGATACAAAAAAGGTCAAAAGAGACCAAGTAAAGGGAAGTAGTTAAATAATTGTATATCTTGTAAAAGAACGGTAAAAGAATAACAAAGACGCTATTGGTAAACCACACGTGTGCCAGTCCAGGCTCAGGCGTTTTGGCGAATTGTCTCGGGTCTCAAAATAGTTAATTGCTGATTTAAATCAGCCTCTTAATGCGGGTTAAAATGGCCATTAACAGTGTAATTAAAAGGTGTTATACCCAGAGAAAGCCAGAGAAAGAAATACACAGAATAAAAATATAGAAAAGAATTAGCTCTGCAGAATTTCTTCTTGCTCTCTGAAAAATTCCAGCTCTCTTTCACGATCTTGACGGTGAAAACTACTTTTGCAGTGACCCTCTAAGCTCACCAAACCACAGAACCTTACCATCCATGGGGCAAACCTGATGACCAAATTCATAGATGTTTATTGATCACATACTCAAAAGAGATCCATATAAAGAATTTTGAAAAATAAAACTATATACAGCAGTAAGTTACCAGTTACCAGACAGTTTGGATCTGGGTCAATTGGTCTTGAACCCTCTTTGAGTGTCCTGGTAAAGAACTCTTGTAGAGATGCATAGTTTTCCAGCGGCAGGGCAGCATCCTCCAAATCTACAATAGAATAGTAGTTTTCAAAATCACATCATGGTGGCAGCATTATATAGGTAAAAGATTTCAAAACAGAAGTAAAATAAATTGTCATCAACCCCAGCCTCATCTAGTGTGTATGAGAGCAATATTATCTAGGAGACTAGGAACATTTCTTATGCAACGAGTATAACACCTGTTCCTTTAATGTACGGATCAAACTGGTGCTAAAAATAGCTTGTTCTTTTATTTTTCATGATTTAGCTATTTCCTTTAGTATTTCTGCAAACGATAATAAATATGAAGCAACTAAACTAATATATCTTCGGATTGGCCATGGTCTTGGCAACACGGGGTAAATTGTCGATAGTTTTGACACTGAAATCTGAGGTGCCACAAGTGAAGTATGTGCTGACTTATAAACACCTTGTTTATATCAGAGGTTAATTCAATTAACATTCTAAATGCAAGTAGAACACAATTTATAAGGATGAATAAATTCATTTGTAAATCTTCGACAAAATTTGAGTTATATTTGGATAAAGGAAGGGAAAGGAATGATACTTCAATGAAATGCCCGAGCCCATGCTTTGCAGACAAAAGGGCGCAACAAGGCAGGAACTTCCAGCAAATGAAGTAATTGTGCCTTTAAGCTTCTTAACATTGTAGAAGAAATATAAAGGAAAAATTCCCTATTTGAAAGTAACTAAACAAACTGATCGCAGCATGTGCCTACATATTCAAAAGTAAATAAACAAACAGAATTCAACATGTACCTATATACAATGAAGTGCACCTCAACTAACAAACCTAAACAGATGTGTGGGTTAGTAGAACTATGATTGATGTCGGAATGTTTTTGTTTAAAATAGATGAGAAACCCCCCTGCCAACATTGTTCAAGTAGATATCACAGGCTGCACAAATAATTGCTTCCATCGTTCTGCCAACACCATTCGTAATGACATTACATGATTGGTGATGTTAGAATACCCGTATTGTACATGGGTTTCTTATATGTAATTAGATACTAAGTAGGGGTGTAATAGTAAAATGGCATTGCCTATATAAAAAGGATTAGGATTAGTCCAATCTATCCATTACATTTTCCTAATCTCTCTCTCAATAATTCACATGGTATCAGAGCACTATGCTCACCAGATGCAGGTTGTTCATCGGTAATCTCCAACTGAAATATCAGGTGGCGTGTGTCGTGTGTGATAAGTGTACGCAAGCGTAATATTTGCCTTCCCAAGCAAGGGCGAACGTGCAGACTGATATTCAGGCCGTAGCTCACCAAGAAAGATGATCGCTAGGAATGCCTCATGTTGCCTCCTCATCTCTGCAACGTCACTAGTGTCCGGTCATGGTTCTTTGGTAGAGGAGGTCTATATGGAGCAATCACCTGGTTTTGTTGCTTTTTTTTTGCTGGTAGTAGTTCTAAGACGATGAGACGACATGAGGCACTCCTAGTGATCAGCCTTCATATGGTGAGCAGAGTGCTCCGATACCATGTGAATTATTGAGAGAGAAATTAGGGAAATGTAACGGATAGATTGGACTAATCCTAATTCACCTTTTTATATAGGCAATACCATTTTGCTATTACACCCCTACTTAGTATCTAATTACATATAAAAAAAACCCATGTACAATACGAGTATTCTAACATGTGAAGTCTCGGTGAAGTCACTGTTACAAGAACAATCACTACATGCAACTCCAGCATATGTTTTATACGTTGACCGACTCGAAGCCTCAACAGATTATAGGCATTTACCTCATACCAATATCTAGTTAAGAAAACTTAGCGCTTGCTTGTAATGATTAATGATTTCGGTGGACTGTACGGGATGGCAGGATTCAGCATTTAGCCAAATGCTTGTTTTTCTGAAGGAAATATAAGTGGACATAATACTTCAAGTATCCAATGATGATAACAGGTGTAATTCATTATTAAGCAGAAACAGATGTTTTGAGATGGTGGTTTAAGGGTTGGTCTTGAGATATGGCACATCTTTTCTCCCAGAGGAAGTAGACTTTGTCCCTTTCTCCCAGAGGTTATGTGAAACCTTCGTCCGGGCAATGCATGCAAAATTGAGTAGCCATAGACATTTATCCAAAAACAATCTTTCCATAAGCAAAATTATGTCAGTTCCACATTTACTCGAATTAGCTAACTCCTTTCACTATGCTTCCCTAACTCAATTGTCCATAAGCAAATTAAAGTGAAAAATAAGTTTGATTTTTGCTGCATAATTTTGTTTCATATATGTGATCCTGCCTAAAGGAGAGAAAAAAAAGAACATGCAGTTAAAAAAAAGGATCTGAATACAATATGGGAACAAAGAGAAAATGATGTGAAGCAATAAACTAAGACTTTGCACAGTTGAGAATGGGAAGAGTATGCATTTAGCAATCTTACCAGTATAATCTGGAAAATGACTACTATTCTAGTCTTGGATATACATTATAAATTGCAATCATTGCAGGAACCATACACCATCACCCAAATGCAAGAGGTTGTCAAAGATGCCGATCTAGGTGGATGCAGAGGCTGCCAATTACATAGGCAGGGAAGAATTTTAAATGGACATTCAGTAACTAAGTGAAGAAACAATTGTCCCTATTTGTGAACAGCATGATATATAAACTAAACAACATGTGCATTTTGCATAATAATAATGTTTTTGCCTAAACCATTTTGTGCCTATTCGTGAACAACATGATAAATAAACTAGGCAACATGTATCTTTTGCATAATAATGATGTTATTACCTAAACCTCTATCTACATATATCCGTCTTGGCGTTTGGTACTCGTTGTTTTTTTAAAGCACTTGACATCAATAAATCACGATTAAACAGCAATTACTTGGACGGCAGGTGGTACAGGACTATCAATGCATTAAATTTTAAAAGGCTCATCTTTAGAGGGAAAACAATCACCGATCGATTGAAACAACTCATAAATGTACATAAATGCAAAAGAGAGAAAAAACTTTACATAAAAGGAATATAGTAATATGTGTAAGCGTCATCGATTGCAAAATCTTACAGACACTAAAACATCTGGATGCAGAGATATAAACTTCATAGTAAAAGAATAAAGTGATACAAACCTAAAGTTGTTAAAAATTCCCAAAAGCGTGACATTGGACGCAAGGGTAACAGCCTCAGGAATGCAGCCGGTATATAAAGGATCATGCAAGTTGCAGCAAGAAATGATGTTAGGCACTGAAACTTGATTATAAGGCATAATTTCCATAAGATAAGAGAGATTCTAACAAGAAATACTACCTTTGCATCTGGAGAGAACTTGACTTCAAATCCTTTTTCCTTCATATCCTCGACCTAATCATCAGTGGTCATGTACCGAGTGAGATTTACAAACATGCAATAAAGAACTACGAAGATGCAAATGGCTTCACCGTTACTTATATCTAAGGACCAATAGGAGTCCGGTTTATAAGGGGAATTCTAAAGGAAAAGCGGCATCTACCACTCAATTCAAGCAGCACTGAAATTTCACCTATTTCTAGAAACATACATCTGCAAACATGATCCAGTAGACAGAACTTGCCCATTAATCAATGCAAACTATTGCCTGACATTAACAAAACATGCATTTGAGATTCTGAAAGCGTAAAACATGCAAAACTAAACATCATATTCTGCACCTACTATCATGCCAGGTCAAGTAAACATTTGGTAGGACGAAGGGGAAAGGCTAAGAATACGTATAAATTTTTTTATAAGAAGCTGTGATCCATTAAAGGGATTATTTCTTGTTCCTTTTTTATTCTACTGTGTGACATGGTCTTCACGCCATGGAGTGTGGGTAATTGGGCTTAAGCCATAGTCTTTTGGTCGGTTTCAAGTACGATCATATACTTCTTTTCCTTTTTTTCCTTTTTGAATAGGCAAGCCTATACCTTGTCTCAGGTAGGCATGTCGCTGAACATAAAGTGACCTTTCTTATAACCAAAATCTTATGCTATGGCATCATCTGGAAAGGGTTGCATACTGTCTCATGACCTCGCCACTTAGAGGTGTGCATACTTGCATATGTCAATGTAACGCGCATATGCAGCAGCTGCACACACACACAGGGAAAACACGTTTACCATGGACGCTGTCGTTTGTTTCCATTAAAACACTTGATTTTGCATTCAAATGTCATGAGACATCTTCACAAATTAGGCAGGAACCTTTAACAAAAGAATAAAATAACTTGTTGTTTAGAAGGCAATGTGTATTGCCCGCTCTTGCATTTTATTTTTATTTTCTTTATTGTGCCTTAGAGTTGAACATAATTCCAAATAACAAATCCGTCACGTCCCTTTTTCTTTAATGCTTTTTCCATGATCTAGGAGAAGTTGGAGGACACCGATAGGATACTTTGTGACAAGTCTTTTTGTCGTTCATTGTTTTCTTACCTAAGAATCTGACACTTGGCTGAAATGGATAACATTAGCAGACTTCTAGGTCATAACTTTGATGGAGTCTTTCTTCACAGCCAATCCCATTTAATGGGAAAAGGCTTGGAAAATGATAATAATGACGGCAATAAACCATTAAATGGACTCTTAAAAATTATAGAATATAGTCCGAGAAACAAAAGTTCTCTTCGTCGCTTCAAATTAATTTACCACAAGATTATCTGACATATGTCTATTAAAAACAAAGTAATATGAAATGCTTATTTCTTTTTTCGTTTTTCTTTTTTGCTCTTTTGAGTATAAGTTGGATACTCCATCCCTCGCCCCTGAGGGTAGAAAAAATCTCCTGAATGTTTTAATCCCTTGTCCCCTACCTTCAGTATCTGACCTCTCAAATCCCAAGCAAGTGCCTTCGCAACTGTGTCATGGACTTTGAGTGTCTTGACATGCTCTATCTCTTGATAGGAAAAGAATTCCCACGACACCAGAAAACCAGATTTCTCAAAGTGCATTATGGAACTTGTTATAAGACATCACAAAACTGAGTTTGGAGCGTGTCATGCCAAGTTCACGGATACTTGAATATAAATAGATGTTTAAAATCAGGGGAATGGAAGGCAATACTACGATTCATGGGCTTGGGGTAATTTTACGACGCACGACACCGTTGTTATATGGCTTTAAGTGGGCTCTTAGAAGATGGTAGGTCTTGTCGATAGTTACTTCAAAAAAGCTTTCAAAATTCTAAATTCAGACCACAATTCAATCTGCAGGGACAACAAATAGATGACTATTTCAAGTGCAAATCAGTGAACTAAAAGATGCTTGCCTTCTTGTCGTCATACATGCGTCTCGCGTGGAGAACACCAAGCATGAGAATGGTCGCCGCCGTAGCTCCAAGGATTACAAAAAAGTTGCCTACAAAATTCACATTGCTCGATGATTAAACACAAAAACATCCAACACAAGTCATGAAAACAGCTAAGAAATTTACTAGGGTTTAGAGAGCGAGATACCTCGAGCGCTGCTTCTGTTGCCGCCATTGGAGGACGTGCGAGCGGTGGGGAGAAATTTGTGGAGATTGGCCAGGCTGAGGTAGGGATTGGGGAAGCGATGGGCTCTGAAGCGATGAGGATGAATGAGAGGCCATTTTGGACAAACCCTAAACTTCAATTTTTTTAGGGACAATTTTTTATATTAAACCATATTAAATTAATATTTTTTTAAAATACCATTTTCAAAACAAAAACAAGTCGTTTTCTGCCTCGCAGGCGCCAGCGGTGGCGCTGACGTGAATAAGAAAAAATTTAAGGGGCACAGTTTGAAAATACGCCCTTTACAATTGTACTGAGCGCGGTTTCAAAATGCGGCCATTACAAATGTAATGGGGCGCAGTTTCAAACTGTGCTCCATACAAATGTAATGGACGCAGTTTGAAACTGCGCTCATATATTTTAGTCCAAAATAATTATGCGCACTTTCAAAGTGCATCCATTCCCCTACTTAAATCTATACAATGTCCTATCTTTCTTCATTTCTCTCTCGATCGCTCTCTCTCTCTCAGGTACTCTCTCTGCTCTCTCCCTCCCCAGACCTCCTCTATGTCCCCTTCGACCTCCCCCCGACTCTCATCTCGCTCCCTCTCTCTCTCTCATCTCGCTCCCTCTATCTCTCTCTCATCTCTTTGTCTCACTCAGCTCTCACGGTCTCTCGCCTGTGCGGGTTTAGATGGAAATTCACGGACGAACAATCACATTCATCCTCGCCATCGTCATCACCACCGTGGGCATCTCGAAAATTAGCTAAACCCTGGTTTTATTTAAAAATAAATCAAAAAAAAGTTGGTTAAAATTTCGTATTGGGTAAGCAATTTGAACAATTGGGTACATATTAGGGGTTTTCCCCGATTTTACTTGTGACGGCTCGATGAGTAAGATACAAGTTCTTGCAACTTATTACATGCTATAAATATGGATTTTATTGTAATTTTATGTAATTAGGTAAGTATAATTGTGAAAATAAATAAGTAGATTGTTTGATGAGAACTCTCAAAGTGCGCCAATATTTCTGGCAGATAAAAAAACGACGGATAATTATATCCATCTAGTTTGCTATTTCGGTGGCCAATTAACGATTGGAAAAAATAATATTCCTGAATATGTCGGTGGAAAAACCAAGATGACTAGAGTCAAGAAGTTTAGCACATACAACAAGCTGCGCCAAGTAGTGTACAAAGCTAACAAAATCAATCCGTTAGAGTTCAATGTCTTCTTAATATGCAAATGGCCGACGGAGTATGAATATACCGCCATTGAAATATCCGATGACGAGGATACACAAGTCATGCTTGCATCGGAATCGAAATCGATCGAGCTGTTTATGAAGAAGGACATATTGATGTCCGCTCAACTGTCCGAACCTTATTCTGAAGTGTCTAATCCTTCATTTCGAGCATCCGAGCATTACCCGCAAGGAGAAATGACACGCATGCTCAATATGAATGCTGATTCTACCGGTTTTATGTCTCCCACCAATGATGAATAGTATAGAGATCAAAATTACGTGGGTAAAGGCACATTAAGCGGGACGCCAGTGAATTGGCAGTTTACGAAGTAAGTATTACACTGCATATCTTTATACCGTATGTACATTTAGTGGAACACTATTTATTGTGAGTGGAGATATGCTGTAGTTACTAAGGATTCATAAATTTGTATGCAGTTCTTATGTACCGCCGGTCGGTTATAATTGCATGTCACCGCCAAACTTCGGTTTTAATTGCATGTCAACGTCAAGCTTCGGCTTCAATGTTCTGCCCCAAAATACCGAGCACATGCAGTCATACAATACGGGATACAATATGGAATACAATACAGAATTGATACCATTTGCAGACGATAGGTCGGGATTTCATCGGTATGAAACCGGAACATCAAGCAACATGTAAGTTCCTAATGTTGGTTCCGCACATCCAGCCGGTATACCTGCTACGGATCCAGCGGTGTTGGAACATAACGGAGATGAAAGTGATGATGATGATGATGATGATGACGAGATTCAAATACAAAACAACATGTAAATTGCACACGTCCTAGACGATAAGAATGGTAGGCAGTAGATTACTAATTCATGTGTTAATAATAATTTCGCTGCGTTTGAAGATCCACTTGCCGATAACATGACAGATACTCACATGTTATCTACAGCGGTAATGGAGAATGTCAACTTTCGTGCTGATAGGCTATCGACAGTCGATATTGAAAGTGGGTTGAAGGTCGGTGATTTGTTCGAGAATAAGGAGAAGTTAATTCAGGCAGTCAGCGTTTGGTCAATTAAACACGAAGTTTCTTTTAAACCAATCAAGACTGTCACGGCTAAGTACACCGTCGTTTGTAAAACAGACGAGAACTGCCCGTGGAGGTTTCATGCATATATATCGAAGAAATCACCGACGGGACATTGGCAGATAAAGAAGTATGCAGGTAATCATACTTGTGTGAATGTTGTAGTGAATTCAAATCATAAACATGTCACTTCTACATTCATATATAACAAGATATTGCCTTTTGTAAAAGCGGATGTCGATTTGACCCCCAAAACGATTCAAGTGCTTATAAAATATATATTATTTATTGAGATAAATTATATGAAGGTATGGAATGCGTTGAATAAGGTATTATCTAAAATATACGGAGATTGGGAAGATTCGTATGAACATTTTCCATGATACCTTACCGCCATCAAATCTACTAATTCCGGGACTGTCTTCAAGATAACTGACGCTTCAATGTCAGAAAGAATGGGATATTTTATCGGTACATTTTGGGCATTCGGACCGAAAATTGATGGTTTCGGTTATTGTCGTTCTGTTCTCAATATTGATGGGACACACATATACGACAAATATAAAGGGACTTTGCTCATTGCTACCGGTGCTGATGCAAATAATGGCCTTTATCCTTTGGCATATGCTGTGGTTGGAGGTGAAACCATTGAAAATTGGGAGTGGTTCATTACTTGCATTCATTTCTACATTCCATCCGTGTGGGGAAGACATATTACATTCATATCTGACCGGATGAAAGGGATTCCGACCGCACTAAGAAAATCATGGTCGGAACCTCATAGTCATCGTTATTATATGCGACATATCAAAACCAACTTCTCAACTGCTGGATTTAGTGGCAAAACCTTGCAGAGTTTGTTCTCTCAAATTGCATATGACATATACAGAGCTGAGAGAGGAACTTATATATATATATATATATATATATATATATATATATATATCAAAAAGCAGATGCTTGGATTGAAAGTAGTCTTAAAAATGAAGAAAAAAGATGGGCTATTTCGAAAGACGGTGGTAGGCGATTTTGCATGATGACTATGAATACTTTAGAAGGCTTTAACGGGGTCTTAAAAAGATCTTGGTCTTTGCCTATTCAGGCCTTAGTAGGACGGACTTTTTACAGGACGGACAAATACTTCTTTGCGCAACGTCAGGAGGGACAAGAGTGGAGGACAAAGTTATGTTCTAAGTTCGAACAATTAATAACAAAAAGGGATGTTGATGCTAGGCATGCTTGGATTGTGAGATTCAGCCAATCCGAATGGCAGGTGACTGACAAACATATAAAAAATTATGGCGTAGTCATCGATGGTAGGAACTGCAGTTGTACGTGCAATATTTCTAAGTTGCAAAAGTTGTCTTGTTCACATGTAATTTCAGTATGCACACGAGCAAAGGGTGGGGGGAACATTGCACATCACGATCTTGCTTCGAAGTGGTATTTTGTCCCCAGATATAAAGCTGCTTATGCCCCGTTGTTCCATCATGTACCCGATAGCCGATATTGGGAGGTATACAACGGTCCAATGATATTACCTGTAACACCCTAGGATATTGGTACAGTATAATAATAGTATCGGTGTATTTTTGCTCAATTAAATCTATCTTTAATTTAGAGTTTAATATTTCCCAGATATAATATTATGGTTATGATTATTTAGCTTGGTAAATATATGATAATTAGTTTTAAAGATTTGTATGCTAATCTATTAGTATCTTATTTAAATAATTCATGCAATATTTTGTTAGTGTTAAGTTTTGTTTGTATCTTAATTAATATGCATACAATATACAGTCTAGATTATTTTAACCATAGATATATTGTAGTTTAATATTCGTTATGATAAGATCTTTAAAACCCCTTTTAAATCTTGTAAACTTATATTAAAGGGTTTGTGCAAGTTAACTTTACACACACACACACAATTTTCCCTAAACCCATATAATTATATATATAAATATTCTTATACTATTATAATTCAAATAATATCATATCACTAACTTCTTTAATATATATATATATATATATATATATATATATATATATATATATATAATTTATCTCTCTTTCTCACTCCAATCACATTTCTCTCCCTCCCCCCTCTCTCACGTCTCTCTCTCTCTCTCATCAAACCAACCCAACAACCAAGCTTATAAATCCACACTATATATATACATATTATCATCTCCTTCCTTGTATCTTTTTTTTAACCCAACCGAGCCTACATCGGAGCCGAGCCGTGTAGCCGAGCATCAAAACTTGGATTTTTGCTTCGTGGCATCGTGTTGTTCCGTGATCATCATCGTTGAGGTAAGTATCGAATACTTGCTTTATATGCTATACGGCAAAGAATTAGGCTTGCCGTAATATCTACTATTATTAAAGATATATCATACCAAGTTATATAAATTATTGTTACGACATGAGTATTAACATGGTAGTTTATTTATATTAACACGGTGATTATAGTATGGATAGTATAACATAACAATTTTACATATTTCATTTAGTTATTATAATGGTAAAATATATATATGATAATTATATATTGTTCACAAAAAGAGTTATATCACCTATATATATATATATCGAATTTGTGAGACCTAGAAGCATAAAATGTTCATATTATTCAATATCGGTAAAATAAACTAATATCGTGTATTGCCCGTTCACATTGATAGATTAGTGATAATATTGGAAACTGATCTTATTTGATCGCCTAAACTAGTTTGAAACATGATATTCAAATTTGACATTGAACCTATAATACTAGTACGCTGCTTGTTTACCTAAATCTACGATAATTCTAACCATGCTAGTATATTAATTGTTTCATGAACACATGCTCGAACCTATTATCTCGTTATCGTTATCATCGCCGTACCAATACTTATACTTGCCATGTAATATTTACTCATATCAACAACTACTGATATTGATTTGATTGACTGGATTTGTTGTCCTGATAGATATAACATGTACCTGATTGTTTCTGTGTTGGAATTAGGTAGATATTATATTGATACATGACTTGAACATGAAACCTGGGGAAAAGGAGAAATCAAGAGTGTAACTGAAACGTAGCTCAAGAGAATATTATTGTTGCCGTGATTCCGGGAGTGAACGGAATAACCATTGTTGATTGTACCGTAGTCCCGTGGGGAATGAACGAGATATATTGTACTGTGGTCTCGTGGGGAATGAACGGGATATATACTATTGAGTTACGATGAGAATTACATTAATTGGTTTCAAATAGCTTTAGGATAGAGAACCTAGACACATGAACCCATAAGATACACGTGACATGATTGACTCCATATATCTTGCTAGTTAGATTACATGTTATGCTATTGCTTATCATTTATATTCATGCCATCTAATTCTTACACCTGGTATATACTATATTTTATACTGATTATATTATTATGATATTATTTATAACGCACTGACATCTGGATTTTGCATGGCCCAGATCCTTTGACTTTAGCAGAGAAGGATCGTGAGTACTTTGAGAAGCTTGCTGATCAATGAGGAGCATCCTGCTGAGATAGTTGTTATAGTTTAGGTTTATTTTCGAGTATTGCACGTTGTAGGTTTATTTTGTGAACCCGAAAGAGGTAAGATTTGGATATTTGTTTTTTTATTTCTTCGCATCGTATTGCTTCCGCTATTGTTTCATATTATTATTTCTTGTGGCTATTGGACATGTGATAGATAGATTTATTATTATATTATTCTTGATTACTGTTTGACAGCCATAATATGACTATGGGAGGATATTTCCTTACCGTATGTAGTATGGTTGGCTTTGTTACGTTCCCGTATTTGAGTATATTGGGAAGCGGGGCATGACGTTACCACCTATCGGTAGGAGACAAGCAGGACGACCACGTCCTACTCATATCAAAGGTGTTATGGATGATTCACGAGAAGGACGTAGGCAAAATAAATGCAGTATTTGCAATGAGTATGGTCATAACAAGACACGATGCAAAAATCCTCCAGTTCCACGTTGCCATTGGTAATCACCGCCTTTATTTTGAAATACACACACATACATATACACACACATACACATACACGTCCAAACACAAAAAAAAACATACATCTGCACACACATATGTTCTTTGTTATACATGCTCATTTTTTCAAAGATAATATAACTCGACTTTTTCATTGTGCAGATATATCTATGGATCCTGGACGTATAGATACGAGTGTTATGTACTTACAGGCTGACCACAGATCGGCCAACGCCGCAGTAGTATAGGTAAAACTTTGTAATATTATTTTCTTTAACTACATATGTTATTTATACGTTACTGATACAGGTCCTCTTTTTGTAATTGGCAGAGTAATCAGGTGATTACATGCGTTAACCACTCAGTCCAGAGCAGCCGGATCCCAGCTGGAGATGCCCGTGTGCAGACTTAGCTGAAACGGGCAGGTTTTCATCTTCTATCCAGATTAAAGTATATACGTCTGGATAGAGGCTTGATTACGGATTTGGTGGATAGATGGAGACCAGAGACCTGCACATTTCATTTTAGAGTTGGTGAGATGATTATCACCCTTCAGGACGTCGCTGTGCTGCTTGGTCTACTTATAAACGGAGAGGTGGTTGCTGTAGAATACAGGCATGATTGGTCAGATTTGTGTCTCGACTTGTTGGGTAAGATTCTGTCTGTTGGGCACAGGAGAGGCAGTAGTATTAACTTGAGTTGACCGCGGGAGGCATTTTCGAGCAGCATGCACAAGCCTACATTTTACATCAGATAGGGGTTCGCTTGTTTCCAGATAGGAGCAATAGCAGAGTTAGTTTTGCATGCCTGTCTCTTTTAGCTGATCTCGACCAGTATGGCACTTTATCATGGGGGAGTGCAGTTCTGTCATTTCTCTACAGCGAGCTGAGGATGGTTGCATTGATGGAGCAGAAGAGTTTTGGGGTTATTTTGACGCTTCTTCGGGTATACAATACTTAAAACCGCATTCTACTAATTTTGCGTAATTAAATTAATATTCAATGTAAAATGTAATTCTATCATATTGTATTTTAGATATGGTAATGAACATATCTCTATTGGTCGCCCGACCATTACGACACGGTTCACTTTAGATGGCCGGAGGTCATATGGATGCCAGTAAGTAATTGAAACTATGCGCATATTTCAAATTTCAGGTTTTTTTGGAATATTAACCCGTGTGTAATCTCTATGCAGGTGGAATGCGTCCAGGTCATGGGATGTGACACCGTATCGCAGTTGTCACGCCCCGCTTCCCGGTGTATGAGGAAGGAGACGTGGCAGGGACGCAACGTGTTTACTCAGAAATAAACTCGTTAAGCGTAAATAAGCAATACAAATGTAAAGCACAAGAATGGCAAGAGATGTAATATAAACAACAACTTTTTATTAATATCCATTATTTACATACAACTGAAAAGTAAAGTACAATGATAGAAAGCGATGGTTAAACAGTAGCATATGAATTGAAAAGAAAATAGTACAAGTAAGGCTTAAAAGTCTGCCTCCTCTGTAAACTGCTCCAAGTCGTCCTGACTGGGCTCGATCTCCTGAGAGTCGGGTCCTCCTGACAACATTCCAAAGAAAGAAGAGACATGAATGTCGTCAGCGAATTAGCGCTCGGTAAGTCCCAAAAGATAGAATAGAATAGAACAAGCAGATAGGGAAGAACTGATAATTTATACAGGTATATGTTTGTTAAACTAATGTAGTTATTTGCAGTTTGGTACAGAAGGTATCAGTGTATACGAGAGGAGTCCAACTTTTCCCGTGGACTATGGTAACCCGTAGTACATGGCCCCGTCAATACCCACGGGACAACAGCAATGGATGTTAATCTACGTATTTTAGTGACCATCATCGTGCCACTTTTAACACCTTCCATACCAATCTACCCCATTAAACCCCGTAATATATATTGTATTGATTGTATTGATTTGTAGCTATCAGACTTGTCGAGACCATGGTATAAGTTGTTCATGTAAACAGATTCAGGATGTAAGCGGTAGTCATGTAGTCAAGTTCAAAATATAGCTATGGTTCGGTCAAGTCAAGTCATGTTGCATGTTTGATATTGTTCTAGTATTCATGTTCGATATTGTTCTGGTATTCATGTTCGATATTGTTCTGGTATTCATGTTCAAGTATTCATGTTTAGATTCATGTTGACTTGGATTCATATTTGTATTGGGTTCCGATTGATTTAGACTTGGACTCAGACTTGAGTCAGACACTTTAAATAGAATTGGATCCTGAATTAGGTTTGGGAATTATCGGTAACCGCTGCACATGGACGGCAGGATTTGTGTCTTTTTCCAAGACAATTACCATTGATAACTCCATTTTAGTTTTCCACCTTAAATAGGTAAGCACCCACTTTCTCCGGCTCCCTGAGGCTCAAGAGAATTGGTCCCGCTTAAACCTATATTTACTAGGGTCCTTAATGTAATTTTATATATCTCGAGGGGTTTTATGAAAAATATTTTATATACTTTCAAAATAAATCTCGAATAATTATTTATATTATTTAGAATTGTCATGAATATGAATTTTAGAGAATGAGGTATATTAGTGAATATATATATAGCTTGAATAGTTCAAGGTATTTTAGTGTAAACTTTGTCTTGTATTGATACTTGATGGTATTTTCATAAAACTTGTAATTCTTTTATTTTGTTTAGAAAATATGGAATTTAATAATATTTTAAAAATATGTGGTTGATAATATTTATATAATTATTAAAAATAAAATTTTATTATTAAATATAAATCCTCGTTTTTCTTAAAAAATTGTATTAAAATTCCATCAAGATCGTATGTTCCGTGAGGAGATCTGCATCTCACCCTACTAGTCCCGAGAATGTGCGATAATCTGCACCATCCAAACCGGATTTCCCAAAATGGGTTGTAGAGGCATAATCGAAAAGAATTAAGCAACACAATTTAAAAAAATCCGGGTTTTTAATATTTTAAGGTATTTTGATGAAAAGTCGTATTTTGCCACAAAAATATTGTTCAAGAGAATCGTGTTATATCAAGATGTGTGTATGTGAGAGGTAGATCATTACCTCGTGAGGTTTTCTAAAGGTATGCTAAGCAAAATAATTGAAAGATGTCGTGTGTAAATTTCATGGTATTTAAACGTAAAAGCTTAATTAAAGTTATTTAATATGGAGTTTTAGAGTGAAATTGGTTTCCAAACATTAGTTAAATGATTAAAAATAAGATATATACATGAGTACAAGTGATTCTTAAGAAGAATTGTGGTTTTCAAAGGTTTTAGAAACAAATGTCGGTATAACTCCACTTACCGACATGTTTTGAAAAAAAGAAGCTTTATAGTAGAAAGGGAAGAAAAGATATGGGACTTACAAGTTTAAAGGAGAGAGAGGATGTGGAGGATGAGGGTAGTAGCCTTCATGGAGTTTCGGGGTCGCCGGAAACATCTCGAATCCTCGTCGGAATTTGACCTAGGGCTAACTCCACTTGCACTCTTCTTAGACTTAGAATTTTTTTTTGAGAATTTTGGCAATGGATTTTAGAATGAAGAGAGGCTAGGGTATGTGGTTGTATTTATAGTGTAAAATTAGGATTTTGGAATTGAGGAAAGAATTAAAAAGCATTAAAAATTGGATTTAAAGCTAAATTTTAATTCTCGGGATAATTACAGGAAAAATAAATAGAACAGGGGTAGTGGGGTAGTCCAAAGGGTGTTGTGTGTAAAGTTTGGGGACTTTTCCCTATGGGGGGACCGTCGGTGCCTGGCTTATAGCCGATCTCGCCGGCCACGTGGAGGAGATGAGGGGTGGGATTGGTGCCACGTGTCCTCGGCCGTGTACTCAACATTTTACACATGTTTATTTTTTCTGTCTTTTCATTTTTACGTTTATTGCACATGTAAACTTTTGGGCTTCCAAAAAGTTTAAAAGAAAAATCAGTAAAAATATATGTGGCTGATGGGATTCGAACATATGGGCTATGTCACAGCAGTGCAAGGCTTTACCAATGAGCTACAAGTGTTTTCTTGCTGTTCTTAAATAAGAATAACTTTTAAATTGTGCTCAGGTTTGCAAACTCCTTTCTGTACTTTAAGAAGAAAAATTTTGTACAGAAATTTAGGGTTGTTACATTCTACCCTCCTTATAAAAATTTCATCCTCGAAATTTATAGAAGGAAGTTGTAACGGATTCAAGAAAAATTTGATTACAGCGGAGGTGAAAGAATTACTGGTATGGTACCGAAAGTGCAAGAAAATGTTTGAAAGAACGAAAGGATGCAAGGGTTTTGAAAAAGGCTGAAAAGATGAGTTATCAAGGAGATAGGATTTGATAATTATAGATATATGATAGAACATAGTTGAATCAAGAGGAAAGAGAATCAAAGGAAGAATTCTAAGCCACTCAAGTAGAGTACCGCATTATATTTATGCTGCAGTTCATAGTTACAATTACATAACTCCATTTAAAGTCACCCAAATCCTACCATCAGAATCAAGGTGATAAGGTTTAAGAAAAAATCAAAGGAAGATTAAGAGTTTGTAGTTTTGTGTTGCGTTGAGATACGATTATCAGGGAAAACAAGAAAAGATTTAAAGGAATGCAATCATGTTGCAGGCGTTACAGTCTACCCTCCTTAAAAAGAATTTCGTCCGCGAAATTCTCTCAAGTCGCGACATGAAGCATTGTGACGCTCCAGTGTTGAACAGTGCAAGTGCAGGAATAGTGGCTACTGGTGTAGTTCTTAAGTTGTGTGAGGTTGGTTTTAGATACAAGGAAAAATATAGAGATATACAAGGATTTGAAAAGATGAAAGGATTGGGAATTACCAGTGCTGACTTGGCTAGTGGTTTCAGCTTCTCCAACCGGAATGTTAGATGGCTGACCTCCTGGTACTTTTCTCTGTGCCTGCTGGTACATCTCGGACTGACAAGGTAAATGTGGTTCTCGCGAAGATGGTGCAGTAGTAGGAGTTTGTATAGTCAGTCTTGGCGTGGGGTTTGTGTGTGCTCTGTACTTTGAGCAAGCCCTCAGAGTGTGTTCAGGCGATCCACAAATCATACAAAGACCATTAGCTCGTCTGCAGTCCTTTATTTCGTGTCCGAGTTTCTTACAATAATAGCAAGTCTTTGCTGACGGTGTCCTTTCCTTCTTCTTGATATAACCATGCGTTGCCTTCAAAGCTGCCTTAGTGCGAACCAGTCCTTGGTGAAGGAGAGCAGCCTGCTTCTGCTGTCCCTCAACTAGACTCCTGGTTGCTTCAAAGAACGCCATTGATCTTATCAGTAAGTCTTCAACGGTAATGGGTGGTAGTGTAGATGGTGGAGTGTTTCCGTTCACATTGGTGCTCGTGTTGTTGGAAGGATCCATAACCTTGATGGAAAAGAAATGTTAGGATAGATTCAAGGAATTTGTAATGTGAAGAATGTATAGTTGCTTATTCTTATAATTCTTGTGATATATATTGCTTAGGATTTCATGCAGAACTGACCTGCATGGGCCGCCAACAAAACCTGTCACGCCCCGCTTCCCGGTGTACGAGGAAGGAGACGTGGCAGGGACGCGACGTGTTTGTAGGGTGTTTTTTGTCACCCCATTGAGATGGGAATACGCGCGCGCTTGTCAGGCGTACTATAGATTCCTCCTGCCTAGGGTAGGCTGGGGTTTATTGATTGTGGGGATCCGAATCTCCGGCAGCCGCGGATTAAGCTGCCGTTAATTACCCCTCGCCTTTGGAGCGAGGGAAACTCCGATTGACGGATCAAATAGGTCATGCGAACTCAATGTGCAGTGTGCATGTGTTGTGCATTGAGGGGTTTCGGATATATCGGGGGTCCTGCAGAGTTTGCGGGGGTCCCACTACCCAGATAGCGGGCTGGGGCTCAAGGGGGCCTAGCGCATTATATTTATGCTGCAGTTCATAGTTACAATTACATAACTCCACGCGTCCACGGGGGAGGTATTTTTGTAAATTTTTACCCCAACAAATTGCCCCTGTTCAATAAATGCACACTACATATGTGGGTTGTGTGCATGAAATTGATGGATCTTCTTTCGCGTAGAGGTTGATTTAATTTGGTTATCGTTTTGACGACGTGGAGGTCGATGCTGCTCTTTTTGCGACGTGGACGGTCGGTGCTTCCCTTTTTGCGACTTGGACGGTCGGTGCTGCCCTTTTTGTGACATGGACGGTCGACGCTGCTCTTTTTGCGACTTGGACGGTCGGTGCTGCCCTTTTTGCGACATGGACGGTCGGCGCTACCCTTTTTACGACTTGGACGGTCGGTGCTGCCCTTTTTGCGATTTGGACGGTCGGTGTTGCCTTTTTTGCTACATGGACGGTCGGTGCTGCCCTTTTTGCGACTTGGACGATCGGTGCTGCCCTTTTTGTGACTTGGACGGTCGGTGCTGCCCTTTTTGCGACTTGGACGGTCGGTTCTGCCCTTTTTGCGACTTGGACGGTCGGTTTTTCCCTTTTTGCGACATGGACGGTCGGTTCTTCCCTTTTTACGACTTGGACGGTTGGTGATTCCCTTTTAGCGACGTGGACGGTCGATGCTGCGCTTTTAGCGACTTGGACGGTCGGTGCTTGATTTGGCTTGCTCCGCTTCTTGCGGTGTCAGAATTCGATTTGACTTGCTCCGCTTTCCGCGGTGTCGGAATTTGGCTTGTTTCCGAGGTGGATATTGATTCCGCCAGGGAGGTCATTGGTTGTCTTGCTGACTTGATATGATTTGGGTTGACATCAGCATCGCTACACTGGAATATGGTAGCAGGAGCGAATCATCATCTGCTGTCACGCCCCGCTTCCCAGAGTACGCAAGATTTGGGTACGTGACATAGCCAACCATGCTACCTGTGGGTAGGAAGTATCCATCCACAGTCACATTACGGTTGTAAAGATATCAAGAACAAGATAATAAGCTAATCTAATTCATGTCCAAATCCATAATAACAAGAATCAATAAACAATAAGTGCGGAAGCTAATGATCCAATACAATGAATAAACAGTATGTCCCATAATGCGGGCTCACATCTGGAAATGAAATGACATAAATGAACTAAACTCTAAAGAACTCACAGTTCAGCCTGCTGGCTGAAGTACTCCTGCTCGGTCGACGACAAAGGTACGGAATCTGGGCCATGCAAAACCCAGACGTCAGCGCGTCATGATATCAAGTATACAGTATAAACATGGTAATAAACAATGCAAGCATGAACATGAATAAAGCAGTAATAAAAGGTAACAAGCAGGGTAATGTGCAATGGTGACTAAACTGTCCTATCAGGTTTTCTACTCTACAGTCTTTGAAACCAATTGATGAATCGTCGATGTAACTCAATAGTATCCCGTGCGTGCCCGGGACCACGGTCATGATCCTCGGGGCTGAATCCGAGACGTGCCGCTAAGCAGTAAAATGGTAGTAGGATAGATGAGTGATGTCAGCATCAACACTCCGGAGCTGGCCAAGCCCGTAAGACTGATCAGAACAATGTATCGAACTGTTGAGTTACAAGTCGGTTTCACCTTTGATTTCCCCATACCCCCAAACTATGTATGTCAGTCAGGTATTCAGTAGTCAAGGACTAATGCCAACACAAGTCAAGTAAAGGTAGGTCTGTCTGGATCGACAGCAGGAATGGTTAGATCTGTCGGCATTAGGCACGAGATCAGGAACAAGTCAGGTTACTTTCAACAGGTAGAGTCGATATGTACAGGGTGTTGTGTCCGGTGTATCAGTACATGTGTCAGGTGTATCAAGATCGGTCAATATGTAATGCAATCAGGTATATGATGATAACAGGTATAGTAACAAATAATGAACAGTAGCAGGAAACAGTAAATAGCAAATATTATTCTATGTGAACACAGTGATGTTTGTATTTTCATATTAATCCGGTTCACGCACCTTTGAGATGCAAAAGCCACAAGACTAAACAATATCGATAATATACGCAATGGAGTTACATGAATTTGAACTAAGCATAATAATTGTCTCAAGAGTGATTTTAACCAATGAAGTGGGGATGATCTACTTGGTTTGATTAGTTAAGTATGAATTAATAGCAGACCGGTTAATACGAGCAATGATTTCATTGATTTAAAGTTACGGATACTTGTAATTGTCACCAAATCGTGTGATTGTAACAGATAACATGTTTATTAAGTTTGTAGCATGTTAAAGCAAGTATTCGGATACTTGCCTCGGCGGTTCCGCAAACCGAAACACGGATGCGATGTCGGCAGAAACTGCGATAAGGAAGCACGGGCCACGGATCGGGTCCCAACAGAGGTCAACGGGATCACACGGACCAGGGGGCTTCGCTGGAGCGTCGGGTTCGTCAGACGGCACGGTCGGATCCGGCAAAATGTCATCGGTAACAAGTTAGCAACAAGATACGATACTCGCAAAATAACGACCAGCGGGGGTTGTACCAAAAGGAAGGAGAAGGAAACTTACAGGGAGACACCAGGGGGTGACCACGGCGGGTTCGACGGCACTGGAACGCCGGCGAGGCCGCGACGGTGGCTGTGAAGGCTGGAACAGCCGCTGGGCTTGCTGGAGAGGGGTGCGACGAGTGGAGGAGGGTGGTGGTCGGCTCGGGTGATCGAGGGGGAAAGGAGGTGGCGCGGGAGACGTCGACGAGGGTCGTCGGCGCGATTTCCGGCGACCTGGAGATGGTGCAGGTGTTGGGCTCGGGTCTGAAGGTGGTCCGGCGAGGAGAGGAGGGGGTGATGTCGAGGTCTCGACGAGGAGGGTGAGAGGGAGTCGTGGGGTCGTCGACGACGATGGGTGGCGTCGACGACGAGGTTTGCGCGGGTGGAGGCGAGGTCGGGAATGGGTTGCAGGCGCGGGGAGGAGCGGGAGAACGGGGGAAAGAGGGTAGGTGGGTGCAGTGGAGGTCGTGGTGGTGAGGGCGGCGACGGCGAGATCGCGAGGAAGCCGACGGTGAGATTGCGGTGAGCTAGGGTTAGGGTTTCGTGATCGCGATGGAGAAGAGGATGGTGAGGGAGGCGGCTGCATGCATGGGTTAAATATATGGAAAGAGAGAGAGAGAGTTGTTGAGAGATTGTTGAGAGAGAGAGAGTTGTTGAGATAGAGAGAGAGAGAGAAAGAGGAGAGAGGCAGAGAGAGATATGGAAAGGAGGGGGCCCACGAGTTTAGCCTCGTGATTGGCCACAAGAAAATTTAAAAGGGATTTACAGTTAAACTTTGGAGATAAAATCAGTTAAGGAAATATATATTCGAAAATTTAGTTTAAATATATTAAATTGAAACGGGCCCTTTTTGGCGCGAAATGAAACATTTCCAAATCGCGCCCGGGTTGCGCCCAAATGTTCCAAATTCAAATTATAGGATTTTAAGCGGGTTCCAAATTTTGAAAAGAGGTGTTTAGTGATTAAAATGCATGCCCCCAAGTCGGACACTTGCACGCGCGCGTAGTCGTCCAAACTTGCCCGTTTAGCCAAACGGAACGGAATCTCGACACGCGGACGCTACCACGCGACTAGTGGCGACGAGTAGGCTAACATGGACATCTTAAATTTCATTTTCGGAGTTAAAATTTGTTATGTGCCAAAATGACTTAACCGGGTAAAATTTAGCAATAAACACCAGAAAATCAGGAAAATTGGAATGAGCAATAAATAACCCTCAACTAGTAATATACATAGCATTATTGGGCTCGGGTATTACATCATACCCAACTACAAAAGAATTTCGTCCTCGAAATTCCAAGAATACAAGATAACTAACTACTGGAAAAGATGAGGGAAATTCTGCCGGATCTCGTCTTCTCGCTCCCAAGTAGATTCTCCATGCGATCGGTTATCCCAAGAAACTAGCACAAGAGGGATAACCTTGTTCTTAAGAACCTTTTCTCTTCGATCCTTGATCTCGACTGGTCGCTCCTCAAAAGTCAGGTCCTCCCGAACGGTCAACTCCGAATGATCCAAGACATGAGTCTCATCACGAACATACCCCCGTAGTTGAGACACATGAAACACATCGTGAACTCCTGCTAATGACGATGGTAACGCCAACCGGTACGATACTTCTCCGACACGCTCCAATATCTCGAAGGGTCCAACGAATCGGGGACTAAGCTTTCCCCGACTTCCAAAGCGAATCACCCCTCTAGTCGGTGATATCTTCAGGAATACCAAATCGCCCACGGCGAACTCTAGAGGTCTTCTTGACGTGTCAGCCCAACTCTTCTGTCTGTCTTGAGCTGCCTTCATATGCTTCCTGATTGTATTCACCTTCTCGACTGTCTGTACCACCAAATCTGGTCCTAATAACCTTCGTTCACCAACATCATCCCAACAAACAGGTGAACGGCACTTACGACCATACAACGCTTCAAACGGAGCCATCTGAATTGTCGCTTGGAAGCTATTGTTGTACGAAAACTCCACCAGGTGTAGATGATCCTCCCAAGAACCTTTGAAGTCTAACATGCAAGCCCTCAACATATCTTCAAGGGTCTGGATCGTTCTCTCTGATTGTCCGTCAGTCTGAGGATGATAAGCTGTGCTAAACTTCAATCGAGTCCCCAAACTTTCTTGTAAACTCCTCCAAAAGTGTGACAAGAACCGAGTGTCCCGATCGGACACGATGCTTACCGGCACTCCATGCAATCTGACAATCTCCTGCATGTACCGCTCTGCCAAAGTCTCCGTAGATTGACCAACCCGAAAAGGAATAAAGTGAGCTGCCTTGGTCAACCGATCGACAATCACCCATACAGCATTGTTGCCCTTTGGACTCCGCGGTAAAGCCGTCACGAAATCCATGGTTATATGTTCCCACTTCCATTGAGGAATCGGAAGTGGTTGCAACAAACCAGCAACCCTTTGGTGTTCAGCCTTGACTTGCTGACACACCAAGCACTTAGCCACGAAGCGAGCGATTTCCCGTTTCATACCTTCCCACCAGAAATGCTGTCGAATATCTCGGTACATCTTTGTCCCTCCTGGATGTACAGAGTAAGCTGAACTGTGTGCCTCCTTCATAAGCTCTTCACGCACATCTCCTTTTGGCACACACACACGGCTACCATATCTCAACGAACCGTCTTCATGGATCAGTAAATCGGTTCGTAGTCCGGCTCCAACCTGCTCTCGAAACTTTTGCAGTCTAGGATCCTGCGATTGCGCCACTTTAATCTTCTCAACTAAGGACGATTGTACTTGCAACTGCATCAACTGTCCTGTAGCACGTGGTAGCACAACCTCCAAGTCAAATCTCCGAAACTCCTCAATGATCTCTCTCTGTGCCGTCAATAACTGAATTGCTGGTAACCGACTTAGTGCATCTGGCACGACATTAACTTTTCCCGGATGATACTTAAGATCAAGGTCGTAGTCGGCCATCAGCTCCAACCATCTGCGTTGCCTCATGTTCAACTCCTTTTGAGTGAACACATACTTCAAACTCTTATGATCCGTAAAGACTTCAACTCTCTCGCCCAGAAGGTAGTGTCTCCAAATCTTCAGGGCGAAGATCACGGCTGCAAGCTCCAAGTCGTGAGTCGGATAGTTCTGCTCATGAGTCTTCAGCTGTCTCGATGCGTAAGCGACGACTTTCCCATTCTGCATCAAAACACATCCCAATCCTTTTCCAGATGCGTCGCTGTGAATCACCAGTCCTCCTGAATCATCCGGTACGGTTAGGATAGGGGCGGTTATCAACTTCTGCTTCAACGTCTCGAAGGCCAATGCACATCCATCTGTCCAAACAAACGGTACCTCCTTACGCGTAAGCTTGGTTAATGGCTCAGCTAAACGAGCGAAGTTCTCCACAAATCTTCTGTAGTAACCGGCGAGTCCAAGAAAACTTCTTATCTCTGCAACATTCTTTGGAACAGGCCAATCTCGAACTGCTGCAATCTTCTCGGGATCAACGGCGATTCCATCGCCCGACACGACATGCCCCAGAAACTTCACTTCTTCCAGCCAGAATTCGCACTTACTCATCTTCGCGAATAACTTCTCTTGTCTCAGCGTCTGCAATGCGATCCTTAAATGCTCAGCATGCTCCTCCGGACTCTTTGAGTACACCAGAATATCGTCAATGAATACCACAATAAACTGGTCCAAGAACGGTGAAAAGATCCTGTTCATCAAGTCCATAAATATTGCCGGCGCATTAGTCACTCCGAAGGGCATCACTAAATACTCGAAATGCCCATACCGAGTCCGAAACGCCGTCTTGCAAATGTCTTCTGCCTTCACTCGGACCTGATGATATCCTGATCGCAAGTCCAGTTTCGAGAATACCCTCGCGCCACTAAGCTGCTCAAAGAGTTCTCCAATGCGAGGGATCGGGTACTTGTTCTTAATAGTCACCCGGTTCAATTCTCGATAATCAATGCACATCCTTCTCGTGCCATCCTTCTTCTTTACTAAGAGAACTGGAGCTCCCCAAGGTGAGTTGCTGCTTCGAATCCATCCCTTCTCGAGTAATTCGCCAACTTGTTTCTTAACTTCTTCTAATTCCACCGGTGCCATCGGATAATAAGATTTTGACACTGGCGCTGCACCAGGAATGAGGTCAATCGCAAACTCCACATCTCGCTTCGGCGGTAAGCCCGAAATATCCTCGAACACATCCATAAAGTCGCGAACAACTGTTGGCTCTTCCACCTCCATTGCCGCAAGAATACTGTTTGTCGGCCTAGCCCTAAACTCGACTGGCCCGACAGAACTGCTTCCTCCAATGAAAGTAAACTCAGGGTGCCCGGGAATCTGGAAAATTACTTTCCTCGCCCTACAATCAATGTGTGCGTGGAAAGTGCCAAGAAAATCCATTCCCAAGACTACTTCATAACTGCCCGTATCAATCACCAAGAAATCTGCAAAAAGCTCCCTTCCACAAACAACAACAGTACAATCTCTACATTCCTTACTAGCTATGATTTTCCCATTCCCAGTGTGTATGTCCCAAAAACTAGACAGGGTCGTGCAGGCGATCGAGTGTGTAGTTATAAAATTTGATGACATAAAACAGTGGGATGCTCCGGAATCAAATAATGCCAATGCGGGAAAACCACGAACGAGTATAGTACCTGAAACCACTTCTCCTGATGTCTTGGCTTCCTCAGCTGTCAACGTGAAAGCTCGACCCTGGTTCGGTCCTTGTGTCAGCTGTTTCTGCCCTTGGAACGGTCTCTGCGGAGTCTTCCGTATATCATCTCTCGTGCGAAGCTTCGACGGACAAGCACCAACTGCGTGATCAGCTGCTCCACAAACCAGACAAAGTCCCAGTCTCCTACGACAATCCTTCTGCACGTGCCCAGGTAATCGGCAGTAATCACAAATCACGCCCTTCCTTCGATCAACGATCACAGGCTTCTTCATTGGCGCTACACCTCGACGGTCCACTGGAATACCTCTGCGCCCATGATCTCGGTTAGGTACAAATGCAGGCTTCCTGGCCGCAGCTGCTGTCTGGTGAAGGTTCCCTTTCGATCCTGATAAACTCTGCTGCTCTCTGGCTGCCGTAAGAACCTGCGAGAAAGTGGTCAAACCCAGGGAGACAATCTGCCTCTGGATGTCCACATCCAAACTGCGCAAGAACCTTCGCGCCCTGTCTGCCTCCTTGGCGACCAAGGGCCCAGCGAAACGGCTAAGTCTCGTCCACTCCGCTGCATGCACATCCACAGCTACTCCATTTTGTTTCAGCCCAATAAATCTCTCCTCCATTTCCTCCCGTGCAGTCCGCGGGAAGAACTTTTCCAAGAAACTTTTGGAGAAATCCGCCCAACTGATTGGCTTGGACAAGCGGGTCTCCTCCACGAGCCACCACTCTCGGGCGTAATCCACCAGCTGAATGCGCACCACATCAACTCTCTTGTCTTCTGGGATCTGTGCCGCAATCAATAAATTCTCTGTGTCCACAAGCCACTGCTCGGCTGGCAACGGCTCCTCCAAGCCAGTGAAAGTAGTAGGACCCAACCGTCTGAAATCTGCCACGGTCCCTACTCGGTCGACTGGCTTCGCTACGGCGGTGTTTACAGACTGCTGCATAGCCTGCAAACCCTCCTGAAATGAATCTGCTTGCTGCTGGATCAGCTCAGTTTGCCTCTTCTGATTTTCCAACATCCCACGTATCACTCCTAACATGGCGGCTTCATCCACACGCCTCTGATACGTCTTGAAATTCTTATCTGCCATGGTCCTGAAATCAAAACAAACAACATTAGCATGATGATAGATTCAATATATAAATCAAGGCTAGAACTCCAAGATACTTAAATAGAGTACTGCATTGTAGCTATGCCGCGGTATCATAGCCGCAATTACTTAACTCCACCCAAGTCGCCTAAGTCCTAGAGATAACAAGAAATTAGGTTTTTGAGTTGACAAATGCAAAGTAAGTTTGCACGTCGACATGATCCGGAAGAATGATTCAAGGATAGTAAAATGGTCAAAGTGGCAGGACATGTTTCCTAATCACAGGTATTACGATTCGTGTATCGGGTGCGATACCCAACTACAAGGAATCAACCCAATTAACCTATGCTCTGATACCATAAAACCATGTCACGCCCCGCTTCCCAGAGTACGCAAGATTTGGGCACGTGACATAGCCAACCATGCTACCTGTGGGTAGGAAGTATCCATCCACAGTCACATTACGGTTGTAAAGATATCAAGAACAAGATAATAAGCTAATCTAATTCATGTCCAAATCCATAATAACAAGAATCAATAAACAATAAGTGCGGAAGCTAATGATCCAATATAATGAATAAACAGTATGTCCCATAATGCGGGCTCACATCTGGAAATGAAATGACATAAATGAACTAAACTCTAAAGAACTCACAGTTCAGCCTGCTGGCTGAAGTACTCCTGCTCGGTCGACGACAAAGGTACGGAATCTGGGCCATGCAAAACCCAGACGTCAGCGCGTCATGATATCAAGTATACAGTATAAACATGGTAATAAACAATGCAAGCATGAACATGAATAAAGCAGTAATAAAAGGTAACAAGCAGGGTAATGTGCAATGGTGACTAAACTGTCCTATCAGGTTTTCTACTCTACAGTCTTTGAAACTAATTGATGAATCGTCGATGTAACTCAATAGTATCCCGTGCGTGCCCGGGACCACGGTCATGATCCTCGGGGCTGAATCCGAGACGTGCCGCTAAGCAGTAAAATGGTAGTAGGATAGATGAGTGATGTCAGCATCAACACTCCGGAGCTGGCCAAGCCCGTAAGACTGATCAGAACAATGTATCGAACTGTTGAGTTACAAGTCGGTTTCACCTTTGATTTCCCCATACCCCCAAACTATGTATGTCAGTCAGGTATTCAGTAGTCAAGGACTAATGCCAACACAAGTCAAGTAAAGGTAGGTCTGTCTGGATCGACAGCAGGAATGGTTAGATCTGTCGGCATTAGGCACGAGATCAGGAACAAGTCAGGTTACTTTCAACAGGTAGAGTCGATATGTACAGGGTGTTGTGTCCGGTGTATCAGTACATGTGTCAGGTGTATCAAGATCGGTCAATATGTAATGCAATCAGGTATATGATGATAACAGGTATAGTAACAAATAATGAACAGTAGCAGGAAACAGTAAATAGCAAATATTATTCTATGTGAACACAGTGATGTTTGTATTTTCATATTAATCCGGTTCACGCACCTTTGAGATGCAAAAGCCACAAGACTAAACAATATCGATAATATACGCAATGGAGTTACATGAATTTGAACTAAGCATAATAATTGTCTCAAGAGTGATTTTAACCAATGAAGTGGGGATGATCTACTTGGTTTGATTAGTTAAGTATGAATTAATAGCAGACCGGTTAATACGAGCAATGATTTCATTGATTTAAAGTTACGGATACTTGTAATTGTCACCAAATCGTGTGATTGTAACAGATAACATGTTTATTAAGTTTGTAGCATGTTAAAGCAAGTATTCGGATACTTGCTTCGGCGGTTCCGCAAACCGAAACACGGATGCGATGTCGGCAGAAACTGCGATAAGGAAGCACGGGCCACGGATCGGGTCCCAACAGAGGTCAACGGGATCACACGGACCAGGGGGCTTCGCTGGAGCGTCGGGTTCGTCAGACGGCACGGTCGGATCCGGCAAAATGTCATCGGTAACAAGTTAGCAACAAGATACGATACTCGCAAAATAACGACCAGCGGGGGTTGTACCAAAAGGAAGGAGAAGGAAACTTACAGGGAGACACCAGGGGGTGACCACGGCGGGTTCGACGGCACTGGAACGCCGGCGAGGCCGCGACGGTGGCTGTGAAGGCTGGAACAGCCGCTGGGCTTGCTGGAGAGGGGTGCGACGAGTGGAGGAGGGTGGTGGTCGGCTCGGGTGATCGAGGGGGAAAGGAGGTGGCGCGGGAGACGTCGACGAGGGTCGTCGGCGCGATTTCCGGCGACCTGGAGATGGTGCAGGTGTTGGGCTCGGGTCTGAAGGTGGTCCGGCGAGGAGAGGAGGGGGTGATGTCGAGGTCTCGATGAGGAGGGTGAGAGGGAGTCGTGGGGTCGTCGACGACGATGGGTGGCGTCGACGGCGAGGTTTGCGCGGGTGGAGGCGAGGTCGGGAATGGGTTGCAGGCGCGGGGAGGAGCGGGAGAACGGGGGAAAGAGGGTAGGTGGGTGCAGTGGAGGTCGTGGTGGTGAGGGCGGCGACGGCGAGATCGCGAGGAAGCCGGCGGTGAGATTGCGGTGAGCTAGGGTTAGGGTTTCGTGATCGCGATGGAGAAGAGGATGGTGAGGGAGGCGGCTGCATGCGTGGGTTAAATATATGGAAAGAGAGAGAGAGTTGTTGAGAGATTGTTGAGAGAGAGAGAGAGTTGTTGAGATAGAGAGAGAGAGAAAGAGGAGAGAGGCAGAGAGAGATATGGAAAGGAGGGGGCCCACGAGTTTAGCCTCGTGATTGGCCACAAGAAAATTTAAAAGGGATTTACAGTTAAACTTTGGAGATAAAATCAGTTAAGGAAATATATATTCGAAAATTTAGTTTAAATATATTAAATTGAAACGGGCCCTTTTTGGCGCGAAATGAAACATTTCCAAATCGCGCCCGGGTTGCGCCCAAATGTTCCAAATTCAAATTATAGGATTTTAAGCGGGTTCCAAATTTTGAAAAGAGGTGTTTAGTGATTAAAATGCATGCCCCCAAGTCGGACACTTGCACGCGCGCGTAGTCGTCCAAACTTGCCCGTTTAGCCAAACGGAACGGAATCTCGACACGCGGACGCTACCACGCGACTAGTGGCGACGAGTAGGCTAACATGGACATCTTAAATTTCATTTTCGGAGTTAAAATTTGTTATGTGCCAAAATGACTTAACCGGGTAAAATTTAGCAATAAACACCAGAAAATCAGGAAAATTGGAATGAGCAATAAATAACCCTCAACTAGTAATATACATAGCATTATTGGGCTCGGGTGTTACATCTGCCATGAGAGGATTTAGGGATTTTGGTTTTGGTTTGGCATCAGCACCGCTACACTGGAATATGGTATCAGGAGCGAATCATCATTTGCTGTGAGGGGATTTCCCTGGTTCCCAGTTTAACGACTTAGGGGTCATCTGTTCCCAGTTTAATGACTTAGGGGTCATTTGTTCCCAGTTTTACGACTTAGGGGTCATCTGTTCCCAGTTTAATGACTTGGGGGTCATCTGTCCCCTGTTTAAAGACTTAGGGGTCATCTATCCCCCGTTTAAAGACTTAGGGGTCTATTGGATTGGAGTTTAGGATTTTGGGGTTAGGGTAGGCATCAGCGTTGCTAACACTGAAGCACATGTGCCAGGAGCAATTCATCATTTACCCCGGGAGGACTTAGGATTTGGTTTTTGGGTCGGCATCAGCACCGCTAACACTGAAGCAATGCCAAGAGCGACTCATCATTTGTCGTTGCCTGTTGGAGAGCGATGGCTTAGGAGACAGGTTTAGATCTCTATCACCTAAGGCTTTTCAATTTTATGAGCCGTAAGGGTCTCATAAAAGCATTTTTTCCTCTACGAGTCGAGAGGATCTCGCAGGTGTATTTCTCCTTAGGAATCGTGGGGATTCCTAAGTGGGTTGCTCCTTTGTAAGTCGTAAGGATCTCACGCGGGGATTTTCTCCTTACAAGGTCGAGAGGAATTTGCGAGTGTATTTTATATCTTTTTTTTACGAGTTTGCGCCTTTTCGGGTTTTCACAAACTCGCCGGCAGTCCTGCTGTTTTACTCACGGAGCCCTTTCGGGTTTTCATCCTTGCCCGTTTTGCTTATGGACATACCTTTTTTTTGGCGAATCTTCATTGCTGGTGGGACTTTAAATGTATTCTCGCCGGTAGGACTTGGGAGAGATAGGGGTCGTTTATGCTCGTGGATTGTATACGGTTTTACAGGATGTATGATCCAGACCGTAGGGCCGGTGTGCTCAATTCGCCTGCGACTTGGAGCATTCATGCGTAGTATTTCTTGAGATATCGGCCATTGATAGGTGGCATGGGCTTTTCTCCCTCGGTATTTATCAGCTGGTAGGATTCTCCATCAAACACTTTCTCGATGACGTATGGTCCTTCCCAGTTTGGCTCGAATTTTCCCTTGGCATGTCGATTGGGGATGATCGGTCTTTTGAGGACCAACATCAATTCACCTTTCTTGAAAGCGCGAAGACGGGTCATCTTGTCATAGGCCCGTGACATTTGGGCTCGGTATAGCTCCAGATTTTGCTGCACCGCGAGCCTCCTTTCTTCTAGGGCGTCAAGCTCTTCAAGCCGAAGGAGGACGTTTTCCTCCTCCGTCAACTCGTGTTGGACGGCCATTCGTAGGCTTGGAACTTCGACTTCGAGCGGGAGAATTGCTTCCACTCCGAAGAGTAACGAGTATGGAGTGGACTGAGTTGGAGTACGGTGTGTGGTACGATATGCCCACAACGCCTCATGAAGTTTGAGATTCCAGTCTCTCTTGTTGGCTAAAGCATTTTTCCTCAGGTGCTTGCACAGAGTTTTATTGAAAGCTTCGGCTATCCCATTGGCTCTTGGATTATAGATGGAGGAATATCTCCAGTCTATCTTGTGTTGGGTAGCGAACCTTGAGACTTTGAAGCTCTTGAAAGAAGGCCCGTTGTCAAAAATGATTCTTCTTGGTGTACCGAAGCGGTATAGAATATTATGCCGGAAGAATGTCAGAATATCTTCTGTCTTGACTTCTTTTAGTGGGACAGTTTCAGCCCATCTGGAGAAATAGTCAGTTGCAGCCAATATGAACCGCTGTCCTTTGGATGACGGAGGAACAATTGGGCCAACTATGTCGGTGCCCCAAACTTCGAAAGGCCACGACGCCACCGTAGGATGCAACGGATTGGGATGCTTATGAATGAAATCACCGTGAATTTGGCAGAGATGGCATTTCTTTGCATGCTCTTCGCAATCTGTTATCATGGTGGGCCAGTGATATCCAAGCCGTTTGATCTGAAGCAGCATTTTGGGGCCGGACTGGTGAGCCCTGCAGACGCCCGAGTGAACCTCTCTCATGACTTTTTGGGCTTCGGCCGTTGACAGGCACCTGAGCCAGAGTTGGTCATATGATCTGCGATATAGCGTATTATTTACAAACACATATCGGAGAGCTCTCTTCTTCAGCTGAATCCTGGCAGATTTTTCTTCGGGCAGCTTGTTGTATCGAAAGTACTCTATGAAGGGTTCTCTCCAATCGGGCTCGTCTTGAATGATCAGAATTTCTTCGGCAGGATTGCTCTTTTGTTCTACGCTTTCCTCTTCTTGTAAAGAGACTAGGGGCAGAATTTTTGTCACGCCCCGCTTCCCGGTATACGGTGAAGGGGACGCGACGAGGCCGCTACGTATTTACTCAGAAGTAAACACGCTAAGCGTATCTAAGCAATATAAGTAAAATGCACAAGAGACAGGATGTAAATGAACAACAACTTTATTTATTAAACATTCTTTTTACAATACAATGAAAAGTAAATACATGGAATGAAAGCAATGCCTAAACAGTGGTATAACAGAAATGAAAATGGAATAAGTACAAGTGGCTACAGCTCTGGATCGAAGGCTATCTGATCCAAGTCTTCGCTGCTGGGCTCTGTCTCCAGAAGGTCCGATCCACCTGACAACATTCCAAAGAAGAAAGAAACGGAATGTCGTCAGCGAACAAATCGCTCGATAAGTCCCAAAGAGGAGGGAGAAGTAGAATAGACAGAGAGAGAGAGTATATAACTATTATAATGTTATTTGTTATGTTAACGTAGTTGTTTGTAGTTTGGTACAGAAGATGCCAGTGTATACGAGAGGAGTCCAACTTACACCGTGGACTTTGCTAACCCGTAGTATAAGGCTCCGTCGATAATACCACGGAACAACGACATGGATATAATTACGTCTTAAGTGACCACCTCGTGCCACCTTTAACATATTCCGTACCAGTCTACCCCTTTATAACCCCGTAGTAATTATAGTATTGATTGTATTGATTGTACGGAATGTATTGTGTTGTATTGTGTTGTATTGTAAATTGTATAGATGGATGACTTGCCGAAACCATGATATCAGTAATGGAACGGATATAATAGATGAACATGCAGATAGAATATATCCATGGTTCGGTTCGGTCAATATAGATTGAATAGATTGAACATATTGAATATATGGATTCATATTGAATTGTAGTTTTGTAATTTCATACTTGAATCATATTCAAGTCATATTGATTATACTGAGACTCAGTCTGAATCAGACAATTAGAAAAGAAATTGAATCATGAATTAGGTTTTGGTGTTATCGATAACCGCTGCATATGGACGGTAGGATTTGTGTCTTTTTCAAAGACAATTACCGTGTTGATAACACCGTTTGTTAAGTTGTCTACCTTAAATAGGCAAGCACCCATATCTCCGGCTCCCTAAAGCTCAAGAGACTGGTCCCGCTTAAACCTATGTTCCTTATTGTAATTTAGTATAACTTGAGGGGGTTTTATGTAAAAATAATTTTGTATAGTTTTCAAAATACACCTCAAGTATTTTATTATCGTCTTTAGAATTTTCATTGATGTATATTTTATAATGTGACATTTCTAGTGAAATAAACCTAATTTCATAATATATGGTATTTATTTGTAATATTGGAATTGTATGGTATTTTCTTGTAAATGGAATGTTTTTCTTGAATTTTGGAAATGTGGAATATTATAAATATTAAAAATAGATATTTTGATATTAATTATATAGATATTTATTTATTAAAAATATAAGTTTTATTTATAATAGAAATCACATTTTCTAAAGAAAATTGTATTTTAAATCTTTCGAGATCGTATGCTCCTTGCGGAAGTCTGTATCTCACTCTACTAAGCCCGAGGATGTGCGATAATCCGCACCATCCTGAACAGATTCCCCGAAATGGGTTGCAGGGGCTCATTTGTAAAGATTTGTTAAAATACACATCTTGTAGAATAAGGTTTTTAATAGTTGAAGATAGTTATATGTAAAGTCATATTTTTCCCAGATCTATGTTCCCAAATTCCATCGTGGTATGTTATATATAAGTGTTGTGAGGAGGTAGGTCATTACCTCGTGAACTATTTAAAGGTATAGCAAGGAATTATAAGGATTTATGTCGAAACTAAACTATATGGTATTTTACTGTAAAAGTGTGATAAAAGTTATAAAAATGATTCTTTTGTAGTGAATCTTGATTTAATGGTTTTGTTAATGTTTGTTAAGCCATATGTGAGAATACGAAGTTATCTTGATTAAGAAAAATATAGATTTTTAAAAAAAACCGAATCGGAAGTCGGACTGACTCCGCTTCCGTTGGGTTTTAGAAAAAGAACTTTTTAGAGATCAAGATGAGAAGGAAGAATGGGACTTACTGGCTTTAGAACTAGAGGGGAGAGAGAAAGAACTACGGATGGCGTCGGGGCGTCGTTTCTTCGCCCGGAACTCCTCGGATCGTCGTCGGAAGTTTGTCGGAGCTTCGCCCTTTGCTAACTCTACTTGCACACAAAAAGTCTTGGGAATTTTCTTGAGAGTTTGGGCAGGGATTTGGGAGTGAGGAGGGGTGATTTTAGGTGTGGTATTTATAGGAAAAATTAGGGTTTAGGGTAATGAAAGGGTGTGATAAAAATTGTATTTAATTTTGCATTAAAAAATTAAAAGGGGTATTTTAATTCTCTGTTTAATTGCAGAGAATTTAAATAATGCAGGGGAGTGGGGTAGTCCAAAGGGTGCAGGGGAAAGAAGAAAATCGGAGTTTCGACCGAGTCAGACCGGCGGCGCCGGCCGAGTCGACCGAGTCGGGCCGTGTCTCCATGCCACATGTTCTCGTCGCTTGGTCTACTGCAGTGGACTCATTTGTTTTATGTGTGACTCTTCAGTTTACGTGTTGTGCACGTGTAGACTCTTGGGTTTCTAAAAGATTAAAAGAATTTAATATAAAAATAATGTGTGGCTGATAGGATTTGAACTCTGGTGCTTTGGTTCAGCAGTGCAAGGTCTTACCAGTGAGCTACAAGCTCTTTCTTGCTGTTCAAAAGAAAATCAAACTTCTAACTTGTGCTCTGGCTCAAGTACCCCTTTCTGTATTTTTGAAAAAAAATTGTAGAGAAAGTTTAGGGCTGTTACATTCTACCCTCCTTAAAAAAAAATTCGTCATCGAAATTTGTACAAGGAAAGTGTAACGGATTCAAGGAAAGTTTGGTGATAGAACTATTGGTAGTGTATGAAAAATATGTGAGAGAACGAAAGAATGCGAGAGATTTGAAAAGAGTTGAGGAAATTACCAGGTTTACCTTGGTCTACGGCCTCTGCTTCTTCGGTCGCTAAAAGGAAAGTCTGACGCCGTGGTACATTCCTCCTAGCTGGGGGCACATTCCTCTGTCCTTGGGGCATGTTTCTCTGCCCTCGAGGCATGTTCCTCAGTGCCTGATGGAATTGGCGAGTAGGTTGTGCAGGTGGTGGAACTGGGAGTGCAAGACGAGATGCAGGAGCCTGGATAGCTGGCCACTGCGGGTAGTTGGTGGGTGTGTGATCTGGGTTGCGTCTATAAGGACAGTTTCCAATTCCGTGATTGGATGCGCCACAAACTAAACACAGAACTTTTGCGCGCCTACAGTCCTTCCACAAGTGTCCTTCCCTCTTGCAATAGAAGCAAAAGTCGGGGCTTGACTGGTTATCTGTTACTTCCGGTTTTCTGGGTTCAACAGTTGGCCTTGAAGAGGCTCCTACTGCCATCTGGTTGGCAGGGCGCTTAACTCCGGCAGATTGAGGTCTGCCCTTCCTCTTCACCACTGCCTCATATCGTCGGGCAGCTTTCAAAGCCAAATCATGGGTTGGGAAATCCCCTGTAGCTAATGCAGCTTGGATTTCCTGGTCCAACCCTTGCTGAAATCTTCTGGCCTTGATCTCAGCAGTCGGTATCAAGTGTGCCGCGAATCTGTTGCGGTCTAGTGTTAGCTGTGTAGTATGTGATATTTGAAAAAAATCAAATTATTGAGACATATCTTATCGACTGTGCATGGTGAACTCAGTATCGTATTCATCCACTGATTTGGTCCACATCGAACCCTGTTGTAAGTGGATGAACTGGTTTTCGATGTCGAACCTGGCAGTCTCTGGGAAGTACTTTGCGTCGAACATGTCGCGGAAAGTCTTCCATTCGATGGGTTGATCAAGACGGCTTTCTTCCGCCTTCCACCAAACCCGTGCATTGTCCGTGAGATGTAATTTCGCAACACGGACCCAAGCTATCTCTGGCACTTGTGCCGCTGCCAGATCATCTTTGATACTCTGAGCCCATTCTTCAGCTTCTAGAGGGCTCTCTTTTCCCGAAAAGTTCTTGGGGTGCAGTGCCCGGAATTGCTTCACTCCGGGTGCTTTCGCTTCTGGACGGTTCAAGAGAATAGCAGTCTGTTGCTGCTGTCCTTCCAGGATGCTGCAGATCGCCTCAAGCAGAACCGTCTGCTCGTTGATCGGAGCAGCTACGGCAGGTGTGAGTGGTAGTGGTGGGGGAGTGTTGTTGACATTCGTGCTGGTGTTGTTTGAGGAATTCATAACCTTGAAAGAAAAATTTGGGTTAGGACAGATTCAAAGTATATGAAATGATAAGATTCAAGAAGTATGAATTGTAAAGAATGTTTTCAGTTCCTGGTTCTTGTGTTATGTTGCTTAGGTTGTCCATGCAGAACTGAACTGCATGGTAGGGTTCCATACAACTCTGACTTGCATGGGCCACCAACAAAACCTGTCACGCCCCGCTTCCCGGTATACGGTGAAGGAGACATGACGAGGCCGCTACGTATTTACTCAGAAGCAAACACGCTAAGCGTATCTAAGCAATATAAGTAAAATGCACAAGAGACAGGATGTAAATGAACAACAACTTTATTTATTAAACATTCTTTTTACAATACAATGAAAAGTAAATACTTGGAATGAAAGCAATGCCTAAACAGTGGCATAACAGAAATGAAAATGGAATAAGTACAAGTGGCTACATCTCTGGGTCGAAGGGTATCTGATCCAAGTCCTCGCTACTGGGCTCTGTCTCCAGAAGGTCCGATCCACCTGACAACATTCCAAAGAAGAAAGAAACGGAATGTCGTCAGCGAACAAATCGTTCGGTAAGTCCCAAAGAGGAGGGAGAAGTAGAATAGACAGACAGAGAAAGAGAGTATAACTATCATAATGTTGTTTGTTATGTTAACGTAGTTGTTTGTAGCTTGGTACAGAAGATGCCAGTGTATACGAGAGGAGTCCAACTTATACCGTGGACTTTGGTAATCCGTAGTACAAGGCTCCGTCAATAATACCATGGAACAACGGCATGGATGTAATTACGTCTTAAGTGACCACCTCGTGCCACCTTTAACATATTCCGTACCAGTCTACCCCTTTATAACCCCGTAGTGTTTATAGTATTGATTATATTGATTGTACGGAATGTATTGTGTTGTATTGTAAATTGTATAGATGGATGACTTGCCGAAACCATGATATCAGTAATGGAACGGATATAATGGATGAACATGCAGATAGAATATATCCATGGTTCGGTTCGGTCAATATAGATTGAATATATGGATTCATATTGAATTGTAGTTTTGTAATTTCATACTTGAATCATATTCAAGTCATATTGATTATACTGAGACTCAGTCTGAGTCAGACAATTAGAAAATAAATTGAATCCTGAATTAGGTTTTGGTATTATCGGTAGCCGCTGCACATGGACGGCAGGATTTGTGTTTTTTTCAAAGACAATTATCGTGTTGATAACACCGTTTGTTAAGTTGTCTATCTTAAATAGGCAAGCACCCATATCTCCGGCTCCCTAAGGCTCAAGAGACTGGTCCCGCTTAAACCTATGTTCCTTATTGTAATTTAGTATAACTTGAGAGGGTTTTATGTAAAAATAATTTTGTATAGTTTTCAAAATACACCTCAAGTATTTTATTATCGTCTTTAGAGTTTTCATTGATGTATATTTTATCAATGTGACATTTCTAGTAAAATAAACCTAATTTCATAATATATGGTATTTATTTGTAATATTGGAATTGTATGATATTTTCTTGTAAATGGAATGTTTTTCTTGAATTTTGGAAATGTGAAATATTATAAATATTAAAAATAGATATTTTGATATTAATTACATAGATATTTATTTATTAAAAATATAAGTTTTATTTATAATAGAAATCATATTTTCTAAAGAAAATTGTATTTTAAATATTTCGAGATCGTATGCTCCTTGCGGAGGTCTGCATCTCACTCTACTAAGCCCGAGGATGTGCGATAATCCGCACCATTCCGAACGGGTTCCCCGAAATGGGTTGTAGAGGCTCATTTGCAAAGATTTGTTAAAATACACATCTTGTAGAAAAATGTTTTTAATAGTTGAAGGTAGTTATATGTAAAGTCGTATTTTTCCCATATCTATATTCCCAAATTCCATCGTGCTATGTTACATATGAGTGTTGTGAGGAGGTAGGTAATTACCTCGTGAACTATTTAAAGGTATAGCAAGAAATTATAAGGATTTATGTCGAAACTAAACTATACTGTAAAAGTGTAATAAAAGTTACAAAAATGATTCTTTTGTGGTGAATCTTGATTTAATGGTTTTGTTAATGTTTGTTAAGCCATATGTGAGAATACGAAGTTATCTTGATTAAGAAAAATATAGATTTTTAAAGAAAACCGAATCGGAAGTCGGACTGACTCCGCTTCCGTCGGGTTTTAGAAAAAGAACTTTTTAGAGATCAAGATGAGAAGGAAGAATGGGACTTACTGGCTTTAGAACTAGAGGGGAGAGAGAGAGAACTACGGATGGCGTTGGGGCGTCGTTTCTTCACCGGAAACTCCTCGGATCGTCGTCGGAAGTTTGTCGGAGCTTCGCCCTTTACTAACTCCACTTGTACACAAAAAGTCTTGGGAATTTTCTTGAGAGTTTGGGCAGGGATTTGGGAGTGAGGAGGGGTGATTTTAGGTGTGGTATTTATAGGAAAAATTAGGGTTTAGGGTAATGAAAGGGTGTGATAAAAATTGTATTTAATTTTGCATTAAAAAAATTAAAAGGGGTATTTTAATTCTCTGTTTAATTGCAGAGAATTTAAATAGTGCAGGGGGAGTGGGGTAGTCCAAAGGGTGTAGGGGAAAAAAGATAATCGGAGTTTCGACCGAGTCAGACCGGCGGCGCCGGCCGAGTCGACCGAGTCGCCGGCCCGAGTTGGCCGAGTCGGGCCGTGTCTCCATGCCACGTGTCCTCGTCGCTTGGTTTACTGCAGTGGACTCGTTTGTTTTATGTGTGACTCTTCAGTTTACGTGTTATGTACGTGTAGACACTTGGGCTTCTAAAAGATTAAAAGAATTTAATATAAAAATAATGTGTGGCTGATGGGATTTGAGCTCTGGTGCTTTGGTTCAGCAGTGCAAGGTCTTACCAGTGAGCTACAAGCTCCTTCTTGCTGTTCAAAAGCAAATCAAACTTATAACTTGTGCTCTGGCTCAAGTACCCCTTTCTGTATTTTTGAAAAAAAATTGTACAGAAAGTTTAGGGTTATTACAATTTGCCGGCTCCTGACTGTGATCAGAATTTCATCCATGTCGGGATTAGCCAGTTCTTTGGCTAGGCGGGCGAGTACGTCGGCTTTTCCGTTCAGCGCCCTCGGGTCTCTCATTAGTTCAATGTGAGTGAACCTTTTCATGAGTTCCACCACCCGGCCTCTATATCGAGCTAAATTGGGCTTTTATATCTTGTAGTCGCCGCTTACTTGGTTGACGACAAGCTGGGAATCACCGTAGACTCATAGCCGAAGGATTCCCATTTCTATAGCGAGCTCCAAACCAGCTATCAGAGCTTCATACTCAGCCTCGTTGTTTGTGTGAGGCTCGGTGAGAGCAAAAGAATGTCGTAGGGTTTCCATCGATGGCGTGATGAACACCTATCTTATCCCTGCTTTTATCTGTGGGATGCTTGATTTGCTGGAGGTCCTGATTGATGAGGCTCCATCGAAGTAGAGCTCCCGACATGGCTCGCTATCCTCGAGGTGCAGCACTTGTTCATCGGGTAATTCACAATTTAGCGGCGACCCTTCTGGTATAGGATGAGCGGCGAGGAAATCGGTGAGGGCTTGCCCTTTTATTGCTTTCTGAGGAGTATAAACTATGTCAAACTTAAGCAGCATGACAGCCCATCTTGCCAGTCTGCCGGCGAGGCTTACTTTGGTCATTAAGTGTTTTAGCGGGTTGACCTTGGAGATCAGCATAACCCGATGAGCAAGCAGATAGTGCCTTAGCTTCTTCACAGTGAATATCAGAGCCAGGTATTGCTTTTCGATCGGGGAATAGTTGTGTTCTGTCCTGACTAAAGTTCGACTGAGGTAGTAGAGGGCATTTTCTTTTCCTTCCTCGTTGTTTTGGGTAAGGAGCGCACCGAGTGACTCATCCAGCGCGGCAGTATAAAGAATCAACGGTTTATTTAGAATAGGAGCAGCAAGCACTGGAGGGCACAACAGACACCGTTTGATACTTTCGAACGTTTCTTGACATTCGGCATCCCAAACAAAAGGAGCTCCTTTCTTCATGAGTTTTGAGAAGGGCCTACATCTCCCTGATAGGTTCGAGATGAACCTTCGTATGTAAGCGAGCTTGCCTTGAAAGGATCTTAGCTGCGTTAGACTCTTTGGAGGGGGCATCTCCATGATGGCCTTTATCTTGGATGGGTCAACTTCGATCCCCCGATGTCGGACTATAAAGCCCAGGAATATTCCCGATGACACTCCAAAAGCGCACTTCAGAGGATTCATCTTCAGATCGTATTCCCTCAGTCTAGTGAGAACGTTCCTAAGATCTTGGATGTGATCGGCCTTGGCTTTAGTCTTGACGACCAGATCGTCAACATAACATTCGACAACTTTATGGATTAGGTCATCAAAGATATTGGTCATTGCCCTTTGGTATGTAGCACCTGCGTTCTTCAGTCCGAACGGCATCACCTTGTAGCAGTATATTCCAGTCGGGGTTCGAAATGCTGTATGCTTCTCGTCCTCAGGCGACATTTTTATCTGATTGTACCCAGACGAACCGTCCATGAAGGTGAACAGCTCATAATTTGAGGTGTCATCGACCATCATTTTCATGAGCGGAAGCGGGAAATCGTCTTTAGGGCATGCCTTGTTAAGGTCCCTGAAATTGACACAAGCCCGGATCTGCCCATTTTTCTTCATGGGACAATGCATGTGATCCAGTCTGCGTATTTCTCCTCCCTGATGAAGCCAGCATCGATAAGTTTCTTAGTTTCCTCGATGACCCTTTCTTCCAGCTCCCTTCTCGTTCTTCGAGGAGCTTGTTTGACAGGCTTGGCATCAGGAGATATAGCAGCTTATGCATGGCCACTTCCGGGGAGAGGCCAGGCATTTCTTTGTACGTCCACGCGAAGCAGTCGATGAACTCATGCAGCAGGGCGATTATCTGCTCTTTCATTTCCTCTGACAAGAGTGAGCTGATGTAGGTCAGCCTTGGATTATCGGGCGTTCCTAAGTCAATCTCGGTTAGCTCGTCAAAGGTTGCTTGTCCACCGTCTTCGAGCTCTCGAGGGGCTTCTTCTGGCTCGGCTAGCTCGTCTTCATCATTTGACTCTCCGCTGGCTTCACCAATATGGATTATGTAGCATGGTTTAGAATCAGGTTGAATGAAACCTATGCCCCGTCTATCTGGGATTCGTCCATCGATGAGTGCTCGGACCTGAGGCGGATGCCATAGCTCTTCGTAAAACTTCGCCTCTGACTCCGTTTGATATAACCGGCATTCGCACCTTTTGAAATATTCCCGTATCTCGGGCGCATAGTATCTGGGATTGAGGATGGCTCTTTTGCCTCTCTCATAGGGAAGGCACGTGACAGACAAATCGTCCGGGGGCACAACAGGATTTGACCCATAAAACAGGATGCCCTTCTATCCATTTTTCCTTCCGGGAACATAGAAAGTTTTCAGCCGGTCCACGGTAGAGACTGACAATGCATCGATCTCTTGGCACATCTGCTCCGGCACCCTTGTGACGGCTAGGGACCCTTCTGCAATTTCGAAGGTCTCGCGTAGTTTCGCTTGTTGCATGGGGTCCAGTCCGCACAGCTGTTGCAAGGCAGGTCCTTTTCCTCCGACTCTTCAGTGTCGCTGCCAAGATGAGGGTAGACTTTGCTGCTAGATGGGCCTTCAGTATCAGATTCATCCGTGTCGCTACCGAAACGAGGGTGAGTTTTACGGAAGGACGAACTTCCAGTGTCGGACTCATCAGTGTCACTATCGAAACGCGGGCGCACTTGGGGTTTTTTTCTTTTGAAACTGAAAGCCGTTTCAGATTTTCTTTTGGGTTTCGGGGCCACTCTGTCCTCAGTCAGTTGTGGCTTAGTATTTTGGTGGTTCATAAATTACCGAGAATCCTCATATCGGACTTCATGCACACCGAACGGCTGGATGTCTCTGCCAATGCATCTTTCTTCGCCATTTTTAGTATACTTCATGCATTGATGGAGAGTTGACGGAATGCTGCCGTAATCGTAGAGCCACAACCGTCCCAAGAGAATTTTATAAGACGTGTCAGCATCGATCACGTATATCTTAGCTTCGGTCTGTAGATCCCCAAATTTGATTGGCAGAGCTATGGATCCCAGAACTTACTGGCAATTTTGATTGAAGCCTTGAATGACAATCCTTTCCCTTGACAGGTGTCGGACGTCCATTGACAAACTCTTCAGAGTTCGCAAGTTCATGATGTTCATCGAGGACCCTGGATCAATCAATATGCGATTAATCCGGTCTCCGTCGCTGTACCCTGTCACGTAAAGCGGCCGATTATGCTCAGCCATTTCCAGTAGCAAGTCTTCATCCTTAAACGTGACTGCGGCGGCATGCAGAGTGTACTGGGCTTCTTTCATATTGATTTCCACAAAGCGAGCTTGATACCGCTCGAGGTTTTGTAGAGCGTGAATGAGAACATCTCTAAGCTCTTTAGATAGGACCAAAGCATCGTAGATGCTCAGAAGAGACGAGAGCTTTTAGAGATGAGCCAAGACATTGTAGTCCACCGAAGAAGGACTCGAATTTTCATGAGCCGGCTCTCTACCATCTTCTTCATTAGTGACTTGTTTTTCCTTCCCTTTTAGGGCGTTGCCTTGATTCGGCGGTAGAGCCCTGCCGCTTCTGAGCTGGATTTTGTTGGCCCTTGTGGCGAGCTCCTCGTCCTCTTCGGGAAAACAGAGCTCCTCCTCAGAGTCGCTGCCTAGATGGATGGCGTAATAGGTCACTATAGGGATCTCTTCATTGGAGCCTTCTTCTAGCTCCTCCAGAATCTCAGCTGCTTTTACAGGGAAGAACTCCTTCAATTGAATTAGAATTATTTCCTTCTGTTCATAGTCTTCGAGGGAATCAATATATTTTTGAATGGTCGATCTCCCTTCAGACTTTTTTTCGCGTCGAGCTTCACTTTTCTTCTTCTTGAGCTTTTTGGATTTTGACCCTGATGGAGCCGAATTGGCAACTGGAACGGTGGGCTCCTTCTGCCCTTACCATTCTGTTCTGGGCTCTTTCCGAAGTAGGTTTAGCATCTTCTTCGTCTTATTAGATATGTACGTATTCCACGGAGGTTGCGGTGAGTGAGTTTCACTTCTCAGGGCAGCGGGTTCAGCTGTCTGCTCCCATAAGGCTTCAGCTTCTGTCTGTATAAAGTTGGTGGTTGCAACTTGATTGTTCACCAACACACTCTTAGACAGCTCGATCTCTCCATTCTTGTACTGCTTCTCGACCCAATCTTTGAAGATATAGCAATCCTCGATCGCATGACTCACTACTCGGTGGTACGGGCAATATAGAGGATTGTCGGTCATTTTTGCTTTGTGAGGACTTTTCGACTCTGGCAATTGTAGACCGTTGTTCAAGGCATCTTTGAATATCTTGCGGACCTTGTCCCTTCCGAAAGAGTAAACCTTGTTCTTTTTCTCCTCTAGTGAAGGCCTTTAACATCCCAGCACTGGCTTTCGAGACCGGTTGGCTTTGGATTCACCTGCCTTTCGCATGTCTTCATTGTCGGATGTATTGAAGACATTGGTATTGCTGGAATTTCCGCTTCTACGGTTGTCGTCCCGCTTGCTTTTCTAAGTCTTGTCTCTCTGAGAGTCCGGGGTAGACTCTTACTTCGAGCGTTCTAGCATTTGGACTTTCTTGGTGAGCTCCTGAAATGCCTTGAGGCCTGCTGTATATAAGAATGGGACCATCCAATTGCTGAGGTTCCCAATGAGGAGGCTGACGGACTGGTCCTGCTTTAGCGGCGGTTCGCACTTGACAGTGAGGTTGTGCCATCGGACAATAAAGTCCGTGTTGCTTTCATTTTCCCCCTGCTTGGTCCTCACGAGGTCAGCGATGGAGATTTTGTCGCTGACACTCATGAATCTTTGCCGAAACAGAGACTCCATTTGGGCGATGGTAATGACGGACCCGTCTGGTATGCTTGCGTACCAGTTGAAAGCAACACTGGTCAGGCTATTGACAAAATGATGAAGAAGGAGCGCACCATTGCCCCCTGTATTTCCGCACGACGCTTTAAAGTGGGCGACGTGCTGATTTGCATTTCCCGTCCCGTCAAATCTTCCGAACTTAGGAATGACGTAGCCACTCGGGAACTCAATCAGATCGTACTGTGCGGAAATGTGGCCAGCTTTCATGCGGCTCGCCCAATTTTAGACCTAAGGGGACATGCATTGGTTGCTTCGGGTTGTCATCACCCGGCTCATGAGTAGAGACTTGTGCTTGATTGGGAGGCGCTCGAGCAATTTGAGCCGTAAGCTGCATCACAACGTTTGTTAGGTCGTCAATTTTTGAATAGAGCTTAGCCATCTCTTTATCTTTGCTCCTGAGTTGTTTTCGAAGCTCTTGAAGTAGCTTTTGCTCTGCGGGTGGAAAGTCGGATCTTCCTCGCTGTCCGAGCTTGACTCTACATAGACTGAGGGGTCTTTCTTCCTATCGGCCTCATCGAGAGGGTTTTCCTCATCCAGTGGAGGCGGCTGATCTTGGGAAGTGGCAACCACATTCAAGCCAGATTGGGCTTGGGATGTGGTGGCCCCATCCTTACTTTTGCTGAGCAGGTTGTCGCAGGGACGCCCGCCCGCCATATAGACCGTATGGATAACATACCATACCCTCTTTTTATTATCGGCAGCTGATTTCACAGATTGCTGTCGTGGCCCTCCTGTTTCGGTAACGGGCAATCAACTGAAAGCGACTGGTCTGACCGGGTTCTTGAATGGTGCTGGCGCTTCTTTTCTGGGTTTTCCCCGCTGCTTTCGCGCGGCACAGAGCGCCTAATAAACACTTGAAGAGACGGTGTCATGCTTTCTCTTTTGGGAATAGGGCATGTCCCTTTGTAGCATTGTTCGGACCTGTCACGACCCGCAGGGTACGGAACGTGACTGGCGCTTAAGTTACGAAATGTCTCAAGGCGTCCATAAAATAAGTAAGCCAAAGCCCAGAAATCAAAACCAAATAAGCAGTAGAGTGAAGGAAAAACCAATCAATTGAAAACGAATTCATCAAATAAGTCATATCAAGCCTTTTTAAAGCAATGTCCATTTTTCTGAAAATTTCGGCAGAGTCTCCTTTGTAAATACTGGCCCCCAAAATGGGTACAACAAGAATATATATGAATACAAAAAATAAGGCATCCTCAAGCGGGAGATAGCTCTTCGCCACAAGGCGGTCACAAATCCTACGCAATGTAAATCAGTAATGTGCATAAATAAACATAAGAAGCACAAGTAAAACATCATGTCGACTCAAGTGAGCTCGACCCCAAAATACAGCATAAAAAGCCCACAAATCTCACAGTCTCACCTCTAGGTCAATATACAACCATACTGGTAAATACAGTAGATGGAGTACTCTAGATACAAAGAATGAACAAGGTGGTACAAAATAATAATACAACCCACTTACGAGCAAAAGCCTCGAGTCCAGGCAAAAGAGGCAAAAGAAGCAAGTGCGCCCGCCGCTACTGTACTGACGGAGCGGACCTGCAAAAAGGCTGTGGCACAACGGCGGTGAGTTGCCAACTCATGAGTAATAAATAACATTTATAGAGGCTATCGCAAGCATGCACACAAGCATCCTAGCATCTATAATACAGGTATGGAAGGATATACTAGCAGGTATGTATGCAACATGAATGTACTAGCAGGTATGTATGCAATATGAATCAACTCGTGATCTGAATGTGTAAGTATAAGAAATCATATTTTTCCTTTAGGAATCTCTTTTGAAATATCAGCACAATACCAATAGAATCAATAAGAATCTGTGTCCAGCATTGACACCTCAAAACTGTCTCAATCTCATGTATCCACGTCACAGTATCTCTGGCCTCAGCCATCCGGCTGACACATCTCAAATATCCATATCTCAATATCTCGTGGCCACGGTCGGTATCCTCTGGATATCCGCCGTGCCAAAAATTCACCGGTAGGTAGTCCATCCCCTGCCAGGCTCATCATCAGCAACACGAGCTTCTTGCCCCGGGTACCTTACCGGGCCCACCATGTACCCGAGACGGTTCATCCAACTCCTCGAAACGGGTCTCGAAAACCACAACAAACTCATGGTGGACGACACTTACATCACTAGAAAACCGCAATTTGCATATTTTAAAAAGGTAATAAGTTTAGAAATTTTGCGGCTTTCCCCCGAAATCCAGAAATATCATAAAATCTCAAGAAATCATCATGAGTGCTGTTCCCCTCCGAACGGTGGCGGAGACGACGTGAGGACGTCTAGCCTGAGGTTCGGGGCAGATCCTATTTGGTTTTATCCGTCCACCTCTCCGAAGATGCCAAATTGATTTATGACACCGTGTATCGGAGGTTTGGACAGATGCGGCCGATGTAGCAAATTTCGTCAGATTCCCCCTCGCTTGAGGGGTTTTTTGATTGTGGGGACGCTCTTCCCTGCAGGCGCAAGCCCCTGCAGTTAATTACGCTACCGCATTGCGGCAGCCACTTTCTCCTTCTCCAGAATTTCACTTCGTGTCGTGTGTGTTTGTTTTGTTTGTGGTTGCCCGTGGATTGTATACGGAGACTGAGCAATGCCGTCGCCCGTAGAACATGGATTAGTCCAAATCCGTATTTACTTAGATTTGGGTTTGGTGTTTTTAGTTTAAGGATACGTTAGCCATATTGAGGCTAAGATCAAACTTAAACGTTCGTTAAGGATACGTTAGTCCTGTTTGAGACTAAGATCGACTTAACGTGGTGATCCATTTAATATATGGCCGTCGGGACTCGTCACCTCTCTGACGTCGTCGAGAGATTACAACGACAGGTGTCAGAGGGGTTCGGAGATGTACCTACGAACCGAAGTTGATTTGGAGTTTTATAGTCCATTTGAATGTTTAAGGATACGTTGGCCGTGTTTGGGGCTAAAATCAACTTAAACGGGATCGTTTAGATCCGGCAAAAGAGCATTTGGAGGCTCTATTGTTCCAGTTTAGGGACGTGGTGGTCCATGTTCCAGTTTAGGGATGTGGTAGTCCATTATTAGTTTAAGGACGTCTCGGTCCGATATTAGTTTAAGGACGTCTCAGTCCGATATTAGTTTAAGGACATTTAGGTCCAATATTAGTTTAAGGACGTTTCGGTCCACGAGTTTAAGGACCCCGCAGTTCGTATTCATATGTGGTCGTCGGGACCCGTCACCTCTCTGACGTCGTTGAAGGATTACAACGATAGGTGTCAGAGGAGTTCGGAGATGTACCCTAGAACCGGTCATAAATTGATTTAGGGAGCAGCTGTGCTCAGTCAATTTAATTTGAGGACTTACGGCCACGATTGGGCTAAGTCCAATTAAAAATGTTCAACATTTTATTTGCTTTTGCATTGCATTTCTTTTTATTTTTATTTGGGCTCTACCCATAAAGGATGCAGAGCATCAATTTGTTTTGGGCTCTGCCAATTTATGAATGATGCAGAGTATCAATTTTACTTGGGCTCTGCCCTTTTTATTGCTTTGCAATTTATTCTGGCCTGTTAGGTCTTTTTGACTTGGGCCTGGCCCTTTAGCAAAAGAAATGCATTGCATTTTCAGGCGCTTTGCGCCAATTAAAGAGCGCAAGCGCTTATGGTGACGACACGTGTCATGCAAGCGCAGTGCGCTGCGCTTGCGCTGCTGGCACGTGTCGCGTTCTGGTGAGTTGCGCCAATTTCAGAGAGCAAGGCTCTATCTTATAGCGCAGATGGTTCAGATGCTGACACGTGGCGCTCTCTGGTGGCTTGCACCAACCCAAGAGCGCAACACTGCAGATTTTCAAGTGCAGAGCACTATTAATTTGAGAATCTTTTAGATTCAAGAACCAATGGTTCATTAAAGGAAGTGCAAAGCACTATTTGATTTCTTCGATCTAATGAGAGTCAAAGAAAAAAAAGTATTTCTTGTTTTTCTTATTTAAAGAACCAGTGGTTCATAAGAAGTGCAAAGCACTGTTTATTATGTTTAGATCTATGATCTATTAGAAGAAATTTCTTCTATTTTTATGAAAGTTTTTACCTTTTTCTTGAAACTTTTCCAGAGTTCTCTCTGTTTGAAACTCTCGATTTCTCAAAAAAAATGTTGATGATTTTGAATTGAGGTCTAGGGTCCTTTTTATAGTGCCCATAAATTAGTTAAATTTGTTAAAGAGATCTTTCTCTGAGTGATTTGGGGAATTTTCCCCACCGTTGGATCTTTGATCCAAGAGCTTCTGTTTTACAGAAGAAAATTTTCTTGTTTTAACAAGAACCGAAAGATTTCTTTAAAATCTTAATTCTGTTTGGCGCAAATGCTCCAGCGCGTGACACGTGTCGCATAGCGCACAGCGCAGTGCAACTGCGCTAGCGCATCTGCGCTGATACGTGTCGCGCAGCGCAGTGCTTGCGCAACTGAAGCGTTGCTTCCTTTAATTTTGCTTCAAATGGAGCTTTGCTCTGATTGTGTGCGCCTTTTTGGGCACTACGCTGACGTATCAGCGCCTGACACGTGGCGCGTTGCACCCGAGATTTGAAGCGTTGCTTTTAAAATTTGAATTTTGAATTTCAACAGAGCTTTGCTCTGATTGGGGAAATAAATGCCCCCCCACCGTTGCGCTCACGTGGCACGCACGTGAGTGCAGCGGTGGCAAGCTCTTGACCGTTGGATCAAGGGGTGAGCTGAAGGGGCGCAAGCGCCTTATAAATAGGACCTATGGCCCTTAGGAAATCTTCACCATTTCAAGATTTTTGATTTTCTACAGAGCTTTGCTCTTGCTTAAGAACTTCAGAGCTTTGCTCATTTCCAAAGTTAGAAACTTTAGGTAAAAATTAATTTAAATCAAATTAATGTAAATTAATCTTAACCAAAGAGCTTTGCTCTCACAGATCTTTTGATCTAAAGAGATCCCCATTAGGGTTTCATAAACAGAGCTTTGCTCTCAAAAAACTGATAGATCTGCAGAGATCTTGTTCATGGGTTCTAACCCATGAACAGAGCTTTGCTCTTGAATCAACTGTAGATCTTTTAGATCTGAAAAAAAATGAAGAATTTTTCCATAAGTTTTTCATGGATTTTTCAAGATTCCAAAAATTTTATTTCTTTTAAGTGTAAAAATTTTCTGATGGACCTTTCTATTATTACCATAGAGCTATGCTCTTTTAAGGAATTTTATTCCTTTGAGACCAGAATTTGACAAGTGTCATTCTGTGACAGAGCTTTGCTCTGAAAGAGGAGATTTTCTCCTCGTCTCTAGGGATTCCCCACTGATGAGAATATTCTCTTGGGGATTTTTTTTTCTTTAACTGACAATCTCATCCAATGATGAGGCTATCTTATTAAATGAGGCATTTTCATCCAGATTTTGTGGGTCTCCATTTGGTCCCCTACCCACTGCACTGCAGTGTGGTGTGATTAATTTTAATTTAATTAATTTTTAAATGCAGTTAATTGAAATTTTTTTAAACGCCAAGCGTTGGAATTGCAGCACTAACGGCTATTTCTTGTTCCTTTGCAGTGACCATGTCTCTCGATACCTCGTTCCCGTTCGCCTACTCGGAGGAAGGGTTTCCTGAAGCGCCCTTGGACCGTGAAGTTTTGGCCATGATTAAGGACCATGACCCGGAATGCGAGAGTCTCCACCTTTGGGAGTTGTGGTATAATCAGATTATCATGGGTCGACGGAGCTTCACCTGCGCAGTGCCATCGGAACCCATCACGGCGATTCATTACGCTAGCCCACCCCCGGTGCAGTACGCCGTGGAGATGGTTGATTGGATATCGAAGGGCTTTCTACATCCCGCCATAGATGCAATCCCGGTCCAGCGTCCTATGGTTTTGGATATCCTAGGACGCCGTATCTGTCAAGGCGAAGCGAGACCTTGGGGGCAATCATACAACATAGGTCTGATCCCCCGCTACCCGATTGGCTACCTGCCATGGGCTCGGTATATCCTGTCGACGAGGAAGTCACAGTTGATAAAGTTAGGGTTGTATACCGTGGTCTACGTCTCCCTCTTCCAGTATCCCACGCTCCCCACCTGGTGGTTTAAGGCTTTCTTGGAGCAGTGGAACATTCCTACCCACACTTTCCTCGCCATGGATCGGGAAGTGTCAATCTCATTGGAAGAGTTCACGGAGGTATCCGGTTTACCAGTCATAGGGGAACACTACGAGGAGTTGCTCCCGACAGACGAGTACGTCTTCAGTGCTAAGCCAGTGGTAAGGGGGCTCATGCCGGAGAATGCTATCCAATACCAATTCCCCAGCTTGATTAAAGTGTTGAACATCTATGAGTCCCTTTTCATCGAACATGGGAGTCGAGGAGTTAACTTTGAGGATTTCATCGCTCGGTTCCTTCGTCCAAGCGTCCTCTCATCAGAAGCTGCCAAGTTCACTACCCTGGATGACCCTTTCGGTTTAGATGTGGATAACCTGCCGGAGAAGGAGATAGACCAAAAGGTTTTTTTTCTTCCGGACTTCCCGACCATGTCTTTTGCAGAAATTGCAGCCCCTGGGATGGACGAGGATGCCTTTTTCCTAGGATTTCTTGGGTTATGGCTTAGTTAGTTTGCGATCCCAATGCACTCTCACCGTATGCGACCCTCTGTCTTTTACCCAGCCCACCGGATGACCATCGGGTAAAAGTGGCTGTTGGGATCGCCGGCTTGGCACACTTATATCATGGTCTCAGTCGAGTAGCGGATGCTAATGAGCTTGGGGTACTGCACGTGGTCTTCCCGATGCACTACTTCGTATCGTGGCTCGAGCTACACACGGCGGGTGTCTTCAGCATGCATAAAAGGCCCTCGTTCTTCGACAAGTGTGGTTTCCCTCGCATTATGCAGCTGATCGGCGCATCAATTGTGACCCCATCACCACGGAACGCCAGGGGTTTACTCCTTCGCCCTCACACCGTTGGAGCCGGGATGTCCTTTTTTGACAAGGTATTGACCGTTGGAAAGGCGTCCACCGCTGCGGTGCGACCATTACAAGTGTCACGCCCCGCTTCCCAGAGTACGCAAGATTGGGCACGTGACATAGCCAACCATGCTACCTGTGGGTAGGAAGTATCCATCCACAGTCACATTACGGTTGTAAGGATATCAAGAACAAGATAAAAACTAATCTAATACATGTCCAAATCCATAACAACAAGAATCAATAAACAATAAGTGCGGAAGCTAATGATCCAATACAATGAATAAACAGTACGTCCCATAATGCGGGCTCACATCTGGAAATGAAATGAAATAAATAAACTAAACCCTAAGGAACTCACAGTTCAGCCTGCTGGCTGAAGTACTCCTGCTCGGTCGTAGACAGTGGTACGGAATCTGGGCCATGCAAAACCCAGACGTCAGCGCGTCATGACATCAAGTATATAGTATAAACATGGTAATAAGCAATGCAAATATGAACATGAATAAAGCAATAATAAGAAATAACAAGCAGGGTAATGTGCAATGGTGACTGAACTGTCCTATCAGGTTTTCTACTCTATAGTCTTTGAAACCAATTGATGAATCGTCGATGTAACCCAATAGTATCCCGTACATACCCGGGACCACGGCCACAATATTCTCGGCTGCAGCCGAGACATGCCATTAGGCACAGAATAGGAAAGTGTTCACTCGGTATTACCCCGTACATACCCGGGATCACGGCCACGATATTCTCGGCCGAAACCGAGACATGCCGCTGGGCACAGAATAGGAATGTGTACACTCGAACGGTAGTGAACTGTCGAGTTACAAGTCAGGTTCATCATTGATTTCCCCATACCCCCAAGCTATGTATGTCAGGTCAGGTATTCAGTAGTCAAGGACTAATGCCAACAGAAAATCCGGTAAAAGTAGGTCTGTCTGGATAGACAGCAGGGATGGTCGGGTTTGTCGGCATTAGGCAAGAAATCATGAAACAAGTCATGTCATGGTACAACAGGATGAGTCGGTATGTATGTATATGTCATGTGTAGCAGGGTCAGGCCAATATGTAGTGCAATCGAGTAGGTGCTCACAACAGGTATGCAATCAAATAATGAACAACAGCAGGAAACAGTAAATAACCATATTATTCCATGTAAACACAATGATGTTTTGTATTCTCTTATTAACAGGTTCAAGCACCTTTGGGGTGCAATAGCCACAAGGTGAAGCAATATCCACAATCGTAAAGTAATGAAGCTACATGAATTTGCACTAAGTATAATAATTGTCTCGTGAATGATTTAACAATTAAAGCAGATATGATCTAATTGTTTTATTTAGTTGAAATATGGATTGGTAGTGGGTTGATTAATTACGAGAAACTATTATAACGATTCCATGTTAAAGATAGCTGCAACTATCAATTCTAACTTATAATATAATATCAATTACCATCATTAAGTTGTTGTATTATATAGTATGAATTCAACTGCGTGGCAAGACTAGATCTCGCACGCTAGCATGTTAAAGCAAGTATTCAGATACTTGCCTCGACGGTTTTGCAAACTGGAACACGGATGCGATGTCGGCAGAAAACACGATATGGTAGCACGGGCCACGGATCGAGCCCCAACAGAGAACAACGGGATCACGCGGACCAGGGTACTTCGCTGGAGCGTCGGGTTCACCAAGACGGCACGGTCGGATTCCGGCAAAAACACGGCAACGAGTTAGCAACACACGATATACGTAACAAGGTCCGCGGGGAAAAACCTAGCACTAAATGAAAGTAAGGGATGCTTACAGGGAAGAAACAGGGTGCAACCACGATGGCTCGACGGCGATGGGGCGCCGGCGGCGATGAACAGTGCGCGGCGAGGGTTCGAGGTGGCTGGACTTCGCTGAAATCGATGGTGCTGAGAGTAAAGGAGGTGCTGGCCCGCTCTGGTGGTCGAGGGGAGAAGGAGGTGGTCGGAGGTGGCACGGGTGACGTCGACGAGGGTCGACGGCGCGTTCTCCGGCGACCCGGGGATGGTGCAGGGTCGGGCTCGGGTTTGCTGGCGATCCGGCGAAGGGAGGAGGAAGGTGATGACGAGGTAGTGACGAGGAGGAGGAGAGGGAGTCGCGGAAGTCGGCGGCGACGAGAGGCGGCGTCGACGTCGGGCTCTGCAGCCGAGTGGAGGCATCGTCGGGGTTGGGTGCAGGCGCGAGAAGCGGCGGAGGAAGGAGGTAGGTGGGTGCGGTTAGTCTCGTGGTGGCGAGGGCGGCGACGGAGAGGTCGCGGGGAGGTCGACGGCGAAGAACGAGGGGCTAGGGTTAGGGTTCTGATGGTTCGTGATGGAGAAGATGAGTGGGGGAGGCGGCTGCATGCGAGGTATAAATAGAGGAGAGAGAGAGTTGTTAGAGGGAGAGAGAGAATGAGGGAAGAGAGAGAGAGAGAGATAGAGAAAGGGGAGACGGGGCCCACGAGTGAACAGTCCTCGCGCTGATTGGCTGATCACGAGATTTAAAGAAAGATTTGAGAGGGTTTGAGAGATTAAACAGTAAGGAAAAATATACACTCGTATAAAAATAGTTTAAGATATTAAATTTAAATGGGCCTTTTTGGCGCGAAATGAAACATTTCCAAATCGCGCCCGGGTTGCGCCCAAATGTTCCAAATTCAAATTATAGGATTTTAAGCGGGTTCCAAATTTTGAAAAGAGGTGTTTAATGATTAAAATGCATGCCCCCAAGTCGGACACTTGCACGCGCGCGTAGTCGTCCAAACTTGCCCGTTTAGCCAAACGGGACGAAATCTCGACACGCGGACGCTACCACGCGACTAGTGACGACGAGTAGGACAACATGGATATTTTAAATTTCATTTTAGGAGTTAAAATTTGTTATGTGCCAAAATGACTTAACCGGTTAAAATTTAGCAATAAACACCAGAAAATCAGGATAATTGGAAATGAGCAATATAAAACCCTCAACTAGTAATATAAATAGTATTATTGGGCTCGGGTGTTACATCATACCCAACTACAAAAGAATTTCGTCCTCGAAATTCCAAGAATACAAGATAGCCAACTACTGGAAAAGGTGAGGGAATTTCTGTCGGATCTCGTCTTCTCGCTCCCAAGTGGATTCTCCCTGCGATCGATTACCCCAAGAAACTAGCACAAGAGGGATAACCTTGTTCTTAAGAACCTTTTCTCTCCGATTGTCCATCAGTTTGAGGATGATAAGCTGTGCTAAACTTCAATCGAGTCCCCAAACTTTCTTGTAAACTCCTCCAGAAGTGCGACAGGAACCGAGTGTCCCGATCGGACACGATGCTTACCGGTACTCCATGCAATCTCACAATTTCTTGCATGTACCGCTCTGCCAAAGTCTCTGTCGATTGACCAACCCGAAAAGGAATAAAGTGAGCTGCCTTGGTCAAACGATCGACAGTCACCCATACGGCATTGTTGCCCTTTGGACTCCGCGGTAAAGCCGTCACGAAATCCATGGTTATATGTTCCCACTTCCACTGAGGAATCGGAAGTGGTTGCAACAAACCAGCAACCCTTTGGTGTTCAGCCTTGACTTGCTGACACACAAGCACTTAGCCACGAAGCGAGCAATTTCCCGTTTCATACCTTCCCACCAGAAGTGCTGTCGAATATCTCGGTACATCTTTGTCCCTCCTGGATGTACAGAGTAAGCTGAACTGTGTGCCTCCTTCATAAGCTCTTCACGCACATCTCCTTTTGGCACACACACACGGCTACCATATCTCAACGAACCGTCTTCATGGATCAGTAAATCGGTTCGTAGTCCGGCTCCAACCTGCTCTCGAAACTTTTGCAGTCTAGGATTTTGCGATTGCGCCGCCTTAATCTTCTCAACTAAGGACGACTGTACTTGCAACTGCATCAACTGTCCTGTAGCATGTGGTAGCACAACCTCCAAGTCAAATCTCCGAAAGTCCGCAATGATCTCTCTCTGTGCAGTCAATATCTGAATTGCTGGTAACCGACTCAGCGCATCCGGCACGACGTTGACTTTTCCCGGATGGTACTTAAGATCAAGGTCATAGTCGGCCATCAGCTCCAACCATCTGCGTTGCCTTATGTTCAACTCCTTCTGAGTGAACACATACTTTAAACTCTTGTGATCTGTAAAGACTTCGACTCTCTCGCCCAAAAGGTAGTGTCTCCAAATCTTCAGGGCGAAGATCACGGCTGCAAGCTCTAAGTCATGAGTCGGATAGTTCTTCTCATGAGTCTTCAGCTGTCTCGATGCGTAAGCGACGACTTTCCCATTCTGCATTAAAACACATCCCAATCCCTTTCCAGATGCGTCGTTGTGAATCACCAGTCCTCCTGAATTATCCGGTACGGTCAGGATCGGGGCGGTTATCAACTTCTGCTTCAACGTCTCGAAGGCCAATGCACATCCATCCGTCCAAACAAACGATACTTCCTTACGTGTAAGCTTGGTTAACGGCTCAGCTAAGCGAGCGAAGTTCTCCACAACCTTCTGTAGTAACCGGCGAGTCCAAGAAAACTTCTTATCTCCGCAACATTTGGAATAGGTCAATCTCGAACTGCTGCAATCTTTTCGGGATCGACGGCGATTCCATCGCCCGACACGACATGCCCCAGAACTTCACTTCTTCCGGCCAGAATTCACACTTACTCATCTTCGCAAATAACTTCTCTTGTCTCAGCATCTGCAGTGCGATCCTTAAATGCTCAGCATGCTCCTCCGGACTCTTCGAGTACACCAGAATGTCGTCAATGAATACCACAATAAACTGGTCCAGGTATGGTGAAAAGACCCTGTTCATCAAATCCATAAATATTGCTGGCGCATTAGTCACTCCGAAGGGCATCACTAGATACTCGAAATGTCCATATCGAGTTCGAAACGCCGTCTTGCAAATGTCTTTTGCTTTCACTCGGACCTGATGATATCCTGATCGCAAGTCCAGTTTCGAGAATACCCTCGCGCCACTAAGCTGCTCAAAAAGTTCTCCAATGCGAGGGATCGGGTACTTGTTCTTAATAGTCACCCGGTTCAATTCTCGATAATCAATGCACATCCTTCTCGTGCCATCCTTCTTCTTCACTAAAAGAACTGGAGCTCCCCAAGGTGAGTTGCTGCTTCGAATCCATCCCTTCTCGAGTAATTCACCCACTTGTTTCTTAACTTCTTCCAATTCCACCGGTGCCATCGGATAATAAGATTTTGATACTGGCGCTGCACCAGGAATAAGGTCAATCGCAAACCCCACCTCTCGCTTCGGCTGTAAGCCCGAAATATCTTCAAACACATCCATAAAGTTGCGGACAACTGCCGGCTCTTCATTACTATCCACTACCATAGCCGCAAGAACATTATTCGTCGGCCTAGCCCTAAACTCGACTGGCCCGACAGAACTGCTTCCTCCAATGAAAGTAAACTTAGGATGTCCAGGAATCTGGAAAATTTCCTTCCTTACCCTACAGTCAATGTGGGCGTGGAAAGTGCCAAGAAAATCCATTCCCAAGACTACTTCATAACTGCCCATATCAATCACCAAGAAATCTGCAAAAAGCTCCCGTCCGCAACCAACAACCGTACAATCTTTACATTCCTTACTAGCTATGATTTTCCCATTCCCAGTGTGTATGTCCCAGAAACTAGACAGGGTCGTGCAGGTGATCGAGTGTGTAGTTATAAATTTGGATGACATAAACAGTGGGATGCTCCGAAATTAAATAATGCCAAAGCGGGAAAACCATGAACGAGTAGTACCTGAAACTACTTCTCCTGATGCCTTGGCTTCCTCAGCTGTCAATGTGAACGCTCGAGCCTGATTAGATCCTTGATTCAACTGTCTCTGCCCTTGGAACGGTCTCTGCGGAGGCTTCTGAACATTATCTTTCGTGCGAGGCTTCGACGGACAAGCATCAACGGTGTGATCTGCCGCTCCACATCTAAAACAGAGTCCCAGCCTCAAACGACACTCCCTTCGCACATGTCCGGGTTTATGGCAGTAGCTACAGATCACGCTCCCTTTCCGATCACCCACAATCATTTTCTTCATCGGTGCTACGCTGCGCCTGTTCACCGGAATACTTCTACGTACAGACGTTTGGTTCAGTGCAAATGCTGGTTCCAGCTCGATTTGTTCCTTTAGTTTCTCCAGCAATCCCCTTATCACTCTACGCCTGGCGGCTAAGACCGCCCGTCTTTGGTCCATCGTCAAATTCTTACCGGCCATATTCCTGGAAATCAAAGTACCCAACATTAGCATGATGATAGATTTCGAGTATAGATCAAGGCTAGAACTCCAAGATACTTAAATAGAATGCTGCATTGTGGCTATGCCGCGGTATCATAGCCGCAATTACTTAACTCCACCCAAGTCGCCTAAGTCCTAGAGATAACAAGAAATTAGGTTTTCGAGTTGACAATGCAAAGTAAGTTTGCATGTCGACATGATCCGGAAGAATGATTCAAGGATGGTAAAACGGTCAAGGTGGCAGGACATGTTTCCTAATCACGGGTATTATGATTCTTGTATCGGGTGCAATACCCAACTACAAAGAATCGACCCAATTAACCTATGGCTCTGATACCAAAAGAACCATGTCACGCCCCGCTTCCCAGAGTACGCAAGATTGGGCACGTGACATAGCCAACCATGCTACCTGTGGGTAGGAAGTATCCATCCACAGTCACATTACGGTTGTAAGGATATCAAGAACAAGATAAAAACTAATCTAATACATGTCCAAATCCATAACAACAAGAATCAATAAACAATAAGTGCGGAAGCTAATGATCCAATACAATGAATAAACAGTACGTCCCATAATGCGGGCTCACATCTGGAAATGAAATGAAATAAATAAACTAAACCCTAAGGAACTCACAGTTCAGCCTGCTGGCTGAAGTACTCCTGCTCGGTCGTAGACAGTGGTACGGAATCTGGGCCATGCAAAACCCAGACGTCAGCGCGTCATGACATCAAGTATATAGTATAAACATGGTAATAAGCAATGCAAATATGAACATGAATAAAGCAATAATAAGAAATAACAAGCAGGGTAATGTGCAATGGTGACTGAACTGTCCTATCAGGTTTTCTACTCTATAGTCTTTGAAACCAATTGATGAATCGTCGATGTAACCCAATAGTATCCCGTACATACCCGGGACCACGGCCACAATATTCTCGGCTGCAGCCGAGACATGCCGTTAGGCACAGAATAGGAAAGTGTTCACTCGGTATTACCCCGTACATACCCGGGATCACGGCCACGATATTCTCGGCCGAAACCGAGACATACCGCTGGGCACAGAATAGGAATGTGTACACTCGAACGGTAGTGAACTGTCGAGTTACAAGTCAGGTTCATCTTTGATTTCCTCATACCCCCAAGCTATGTATGTCAGGTCAGGTATTCAGTAGTCAAGGACTAATGCCAACAGAAAATCCGGTAAAAGTAGGTCTGTCTGGATAGACAGCAGGGATGGTCGGGTTTGTCGGCATTAGGCAAGAAATCATGAAACAAGTCATGTCATGGTACAACAGGATGAGTCGGTATGTATGTATATGTCATGTGTAGCAGGGTCAGGCCAATATGTAGTGCAATCGAGTAGGTGCTCACAACAGGTATGCAATCAAATAATGAACAACAGCAGGAAACAATAAATAACCATATTATTCCATGTAAACACAATGATGTTTTGTATTCTCTTATTAACAGGTTCAAGCACCTTTGGGGTGCAATAGCCACAAGGTGAAGCAATATCCACAATCGTAAAGTAATGAAGCTACATGAATTTGCACTAAGTATAATAATTGTCTCGTGAATGATTTAACAATTAAAGCAGATATGATCCAATTGTTTTATTTAGTTGAAATATGGATTGGTAGTGGGTTGATTAATTACGAGAAACTATTATAACGATTCCATGTTAAAGATAGCTGCAACTATCAATTCTAACTTATAATATAATATCAATTACCATCATTAAGTTGTTGTATTATATAGTATGAATTCAACTGCGTGGCAAGACTAGATCTCGCACGCTAGCATGTTAAAGCAAGTATTCAGATACTTGCCTCGACGGTTTTGCAAACTGGAACACGGATGCGATGTCGGCAGAAAACACGATATGGTAGCACGGGCCACGGATCGAGCCCCAACAGAGAACAACGGGATCACGCGGACCAGGATACTTCGCTGGAGCATCGGGTTCACCAAGACGGCACGGTCGGATTCCGGCAAAAACACGACAACGAGTTAGCAACACACGATATACGTAACAAGGTCCGCGGGGAAAAACCTAGCACTAAATGAAAGTAAGGGATGCTTACAGGGAAGAAACAGGGTGCAACCACGATGGCTCGACGGCGATGGGGCGCCGGCGGCGATGAACAGTGCGCGGCGAGGGTTCGAGGTGGCTGGACTTCGCTGAAATCGATGGTGCTGAGAGTAAAGGAGGTGCTGGCCCGCTCTGGTGGTCGAGGGGAGAAGGAGGTGGTCGGAGGTGGCGCGGGTGACGTCGACGAGGGTCGACGGCGCGTTCTCCGGCGACCCGGGGATGGTGCAGGGTCGGGCTCGGGTTTGCTGGCGATCCGGCAAAGGGAGGAGGAAGGTGATGACGAGGTAGTGACGAGGAGGAGGAGAGGGAGTCGCGGAAGTCGTCGGCGACGAGAGGCGGCGTCGACGTCGGGATCTGCAGCCGAGTGGAGGCGTCGTCGGGGTTGGGTGCAGGCGCGAGAAGCGGCGGAGGAAGGAGGTAGGTGGGTGCGGTTAGTCTCGTGGTGGCGAGGGCGGCGACGGAGAGGTCGCGGGGAGGTCGACGGCGAAGAACGAGGGGCTAGGGTTAGGGTTCTGATGGTTCGTGATGGAGAAGATGAGTGGGGGAGGCGGCTGCATGCGAGGTATAAATAGAGGAGAGAGAGAGTTGTTAGAGGGAGAGAGAGAATGAGGGAAGAGAGAGAGAGAGATAGAGAAAGGGGAGACGGGGCCCACGAGTGAACAGTCCTCGCGCTGATTGGCTGATCACGAGATTTAAAGAAAGATTTGAGAGGGTTTGAGAGATTAAACAGTAAGGAAAAATATACACTCGTATAAAAATAGTTTAAGATATTAAATTTAAATGGGCCTTTTTGGCGCGAAATGAAACATTTCCAAATCGCGCCCGGGTTGCGCCCAAATGTTCCAAATTCAAATTATAGGATTTTAAGCGGGTTCCAAATTTTGAAAAGAGGTGTTTAATGATTAAAATGCATGCCCCCAAGTCGGACACTTGCACGCGCGCGTAGTCGTCCAAACTTGCCCGTTTAGCCAAACGGGACGAAATCTCGACACGCGGACGCTACCACGCGACTAGTGACGACGAGTAGGCCAACATGGATATTTTAAATTTCATTTTAGGAGTTAAAATTTGTTATGTGCCAAAATGACTTAACCGGTTAAAATTTAGCAATAAACACCAGAAAATCAGGATAATTGGAAATGAGCAATATAAAACCCTCAACTAGTAATATAAATAGTATTATTGGGCTCGGGTGTTACAACAAGACTCCTTTAAAGATGGAGCTTCAGTTTTGACGGCCCGGGAGACCCTCCACTTGTACTCTATTAGACCGGGCTTCCTAGTTTTCAGGAAGAACGGTGCGGCAATTTTCATGAGATATAACCCGCATCGTTTCGCCCAACAACTGGGCTACGATCAAGGGGTACCCTTGGAAGCTTTCCTACTGGAACCTGCTGCCAATGAAGAAGGGATGGAGAACGCGTTGCATCACTTCATGCGCCTGAACACGGGTTCTCATTTTTTTATCAGTGCGCCGGCCTGCGCTCCACGACTCCTTAATGTATATAAAGAATTGTAGAATCATGCGACGGGAGCCGTTATAAAGGAGGAAAGGCGATTGCTGGTCGACCGCAAGGGTGTGCCTCCAGGTACCGACCGTAACGCTCCCTTAGTGCCAAAGACTCCGGTGGTCCCCCCTCTAAAAGATGCCAGGGCCGGACCATCGCGTGCGCAAAGTCCTCCGCACGGATTGCCGCCCCCTGATATTACAGATGCACCTCCAGTGCCCTGTGCTCCAGTGGAGACAATGGTTGTAGCCTTGCCGGAGTCTGGGGTGGGTGCAGACATCGGGACCCGCCGTCCCAAAGTGGCTGCTAAGCGTAAATCGATCCCACGTGCACCTATGGTCGGAGGGCAGAAGAAAAAGAAGTCGCTCTTCGCTGCGGATGTCGCGTTCAGTCAAGAACCCCACGCTCCCTATGCCGAGGGCCTGAGTGAATATGGGACTAACGAGGGATTAGTCATGCCGCCGGATGACACGGACTTGGAGGCCGCCCTCGAAGCTTCAGAGCGGTTGGCGAGGCGCGACGTGTGGCTGGCTAAGCTTGCGGCATCAGGTAACCACTAGTCACACTTTTTTTTACTGCATCATATTTTCATTATTGCCTTTGACTAACATTCTCCCTTCTTTTCTTCCAACAGGCATCACCACTGAAGAAGCCATCACCGCTTCCCTGAAGACTTTCCAAAAGGAGGAGCGTCTTAGAGCATCCATGGGTCTTAGTAAGTTTCAATTCATCAAGTTTTCATTTCCCTTGTGTTATGGTCGATCTAACCTCTTCCTTTTTATCGCAGGAACCTCAATGCCATTCCCGCTAAGTGACGCAGATGTTCTGCCAACTGCCTAAGTCCCAGTCTCGTCGAGGCTGCAGCAAGAGCCTCGACTCGACAAGTCGACGAGGGATGCCTTGAAGAATTTGGAGACATCCCTGTATACGGACGAGGACGCCTCAATGAAAGAGGCTCTGGTGAGGTCCGTTTCAACGGCCCGGGAGGAAAGGAAGCGGTTGAGGCGTGAGGCGAAGGCGTGCCAGGCTGCTTTGGCTACGGGAGCGAGCCCCAGCACCGTCCCTCGTGCTGATACTCCTTCCGAAGAGGCCCCCGTCGCCCTATCCACCGCTCACAGACAAGTGGCGCGCGCAGTTCGGAGCGCAAATGATAAATCCACTTCAGGTAATATTTCTCTCAAAATTTTATTGTAAGAGTTATAATGCCATCGGTTCTTATATATTTTATCTTACAGGGCCAAGTCCGACCGAGGGGGAGGCGGAGACCGTTGAACCCAAGGAAACAGAGGAGGTGGCACCTGCCGAACCCAAGCCTACAGTGGGCAACGTTGCTGAGGCTTCGGAGCCTGAGATGGAGGTTGAGGGGTCTGCAGCCGAGAAGGTCATTGATGCCGAGCCTGAAGTGGCGGCAGATGAAATGATCATTACAACTGAGCCCGGGATGGTGGCGGACGAGGCGCTTGAGGCCGGCGATCTCGTGGTGACGGCGAATGAGCCAATGGAGACCGCGGAGCCCGCAGAAGTAGCGGGTGAGATGGGTACGACTCTTAGGGAAGAGTTAGCCGCTCTCTCCCAAGAGTCCGGCAACGCTCCAATCATTGCCCTCCCCGTGTACGATCTTCCGCCGTCTCCAGGTCTTGCGAGCACGTCAACGGTCCCTATCGAGTTCGGTGACGAGGCTACGGGCGGTGACCTCATGTCGATGGAGGAGGGAGTGGCCTCCGTTTCGGCCGGCAGCTCATCAGGTAAATCCCAAGTTACTGTCCTTTTTATTTTGCAATCCTTTCTGACAAGTTCACCTTTTCGTAACGCAGGTGCAGCCAGCGCCGATGCCCCACTGCTCGAGGGAGCGCCTTCAACGACTGCCTTGGCGGTGGTCACCTTTCAGCCCTCTCTCATACCATCGAAGATGTTGGAAGGTATGGGTTTGCAATTTATTAATCTTGTCTTTCAGATGTATAATTTGTGTACTAAAGTCGTACTTGTTGTGCCTTTCAGGAGTGCTTTTTGACCATCTTTATCAGGTGTTGCTCCTACACTTCTCCTTTCCATCCGAACTCGCTTCTTCCTCTGGTGGCGCTGGTGAGTATGATTTTCATTAATATCTTCCTTTTCCATTGATGGAATTACTTCTAACCTTTTTTCTTGTCTCGACTGCAGTGCTACAGATTGAAGGAGCGGATAAAAGATCGGCTGCGCCACCGGCCCTTCCGGCCTTGCCACCTGTCTCAGCTGGTACAGCGACTATCATATTGATAACCCCCATTTTATTTTCTGTATTGTTATCTGATTACATCTTGTTTCTTTTCAGCTGTCATTCCAGTCTCGGCGCCCTTCGAGCCTCGCATTACAATGCCGGCGGGTCCTTATCTAAGGCGTCCATCTTCGAAAGGCGCCGCGAATAGTCTGCGCATGTTAAGTGACTACATCGAGGAACTCGACGTTGAAACTCCTACATCTGCCGCAGACTTCGCTACGGCGGTTAACCCGATGCTGGTGATACTCGTGAACTTTCATGACGAGGGCATCATCGCATCTTGGGTTAACCATTGCAGGGAGATCGTGGCATGCCTGCATTAGCTGGAGTCGATGCGTCCCGCTCCTGAAACCTTAGCCGCCAGTAATCAAAGGGCAGCGTGGATTGAGCAGAGCGTTTCTTACTTCCTCCATCTCGAACAAGAAGTCATTTCAAGGCGTAAGGAGCGCGGTGAGACTTCGAGCAAGTCTGCCCAACTGCATGCTCGGGTGGAGGCCAATGCTGCACGGCTGAAGATTGTCTTTGAGGGCCTTCTGCACTGTCTTTCCGAAGGGTTATCATTGAGGCAACAGCTTGACGTTGTCGAGCGGGATGCACCCATCCAGGAGGCAGCCCAGAAGGCGGCCGAGGAGCAACTTTCATCTTTTTTACAGCAGTGGGCCCAGGTGGAAGCGGAGGTGGCCGCGGCAGCCACTCAGGAGGAGGCGCTGAAGGAAGTGCGAGAGCGGCTTGCGGATTTGTTAAAGACACTTCCTCCTTAGTAGCTATCCCTCTTTGTATCATTTGTACTTGTAAATAAAAAAAATGTATATATATATTTTTTATTCTTTAGCACAATGTATCCTGTACTCAATCAAGTTTATGAATAAAAGATACACATTTTTTTTGTAATGTCTTGTGCTATTCCTTTGCTATTCCTTTTCTTATTATCAGCATGCTGTCACAATTAGCAGATAATAGAGTAAGCACCTTGATTTCTTCACGAGATAGCGATGGCTTAGGCCGCAGGTTCAGATTTGCCGCCTAAGACTTTTCAACTCTATGAGCCGTGAGGGTCTCACAGAGACTTTTCTCCTTACGGATCGAGAGGATCTCGTAGGTGGGTTTTCTCCTTAGGAATCGTGAGGATTCCTAAGTGTGTTTTCTCTTGTAAGTCTATAAGAGAATTTTTCCCTCTTACGAGTCGAGAGGACCCGTAAGGGGTTGTTTCCCTCCTTGTCGAAACTCGACTTTGGAGAGTGAGACCCGTGAATAGTATGCAAGAGACTGTTTTAGATTGACTTGCAGGGTCCCATTGTTCAGGAAGCAAGTTTTTTTTTTAATCCCTGCTGCCTGAGGCTTCATCTTGCAAGTTGAGACGAATCGGGAATTTCCCGCGGAGACACTGGTTTCTTTGCGAGCCGACTCGAATAAGGAGGTTCTCGTCAAGGATTGTTTATCTCCCTAAGTTGAGGTATTTACTAAGGATTATTTGTTTCCCTAGCGCCAAGGATTATTTGTTTCCCTGGTGTTGAAACGAGTCGAGAATTTTCCACGGAGGCACTGGTTGCTCTGCGAGTCGACGCGCATCAGGAGGCTCTCGTCAAGGATTGTTTGTTTCCCTGAGTTGAGGTATTTGCTAAGGATTATTTGTTTCCCTAGCGTTGAAACGAGTCGAGAATTTCCCACGGAGACACTGGTTGCTCTGCGAGTCGACGCGGATCGGGAGGCTCTCGTCGAGGATTGTTTGTTTCCCTGAGTTGAGGTATTTGCTAAGGATTATTTGTTTCCCTAGCGCCAAGGATTATTTATTTCCCTGGTGTTGAAACGAGTCGAGAATTTCCCACGGAGACACTGGTTGCTCTGCGAGTCGACGTGCATCAGGAGGCTCTTGTCAAGGATTGTTTGCTTTCCTGAGTTGAGATATTTGCTAAGGATTATTTGTTTCCCTAGCGCCAAGGATTATTTGTTTCTCTGGAGTTGAAACGAGTCGAGAATTTCCCATGGAGACACTGGTTGCTCTGCGAGTCGACGCGCATCAGGAGGCTCTCGTCAAGGATTGTTTGTTTCCCTGAGTTGAGGGGTTTGCCGAAGACACTGGTTTCTTCGGAGTTGGGATGAATCGTTGAGGTTTGGCTTCGTTTTCTGGCGGAGCCTGTTGGGAAAGTAAGGTTCCTTCTTTGTTTGCGCCCTTGGATTGTATACAGGGATCGGTGTGATCTTAACTGTAGGGCCAAAGTTTTATCATTTCTTTTTTTTTGTTTTATTTCCGCGATGCTCTATCATTTCAGCTTTTATATCGCGAAGGTCACGATTGCCCAATCATTTCGGCTATTTTTCGCGGTGCCCAATCATTTCAGCTGTTTATTTCATTTTTACTCGCTGCTTTTTATTGCGAGTTGCCCAATCATTTCGGCTATTTTGTGTGCATACGTTTTTACTCGCTGCTTTTTATTGCAAGTCGCCCCATCATTTCGGCTATTTCGTATGCATGTGCGGCCTACTGGCTTTTCGCCGTAAACCTGAAATTAGACACCGATTTTAGCATCAGCACCGCTACAACTGGGATATTGCCAGGAGCGAATCATCATTTGCCTTTGTCGATGTCGAACAAAGGTGGCTTAGCGAACATGGTTAAGGTCCTGTCGATTAAGGCTTTTGACTTCATGAGCCGTAAGGGTCCCATAAAGGTATTTCTCCCTACAAGTCGTGAGGATCTTGTAGGTGTATTTTCTCCTTAGGAATCGTGAGGATTCCTAAGTGTTTGTTCCTCTTGTAAGTCGTAAGGATCCTACAAGAGGGTTTTCTCCTTGTAAATCGAGAGGATTTACAAGGGTCGTTCACTATGCGAACACATCCCCAGTCTCGGATGAGACTTGGTTAGGGAAATGTTTATTCGCGCCCGTGGATTGTATACAAGGGCCAGTATTGAGCCACTTGTAGGGCAATATCGGAAGTTGTGGGGGTTGCTTAAGCACAGGTTTAGGTCTCTGTAACTTAAGACTTTCAAATCTTATGAGCCGTGAGGGTCTCATAAGAGAGTTCTCCTTACGAGTCGTGGGGATCTCGCAAGTGTATTTTCTCCTTAGGAATCGTGGGGATCCCTAAGAGTGTTGCTCCCTTGTGAGTCGTAAGGATCTCACGCGGTTGGTTTCTCTTTACAAGGTCGAGAGGACCCTATAAGTGTCTTTTAACGAGGTTGCGCCCTTTCGGGTTTTCACAAACACTCGCCGGTAGTCCTGCTGTTTTTACTCACGGAGCTCTTTTGGGTTTTCATCCGTGCCCATTTTGCTTATGGACATACCGTTTTTGTTTTTTTTTTTATTTTCTTCTTTTCTTTTTTTTACGAGGTCGCGCCCTTTTGGGTTTTCACGAACACTCGCCGGTAGCCCTGCTGTTTTTACTCACGGAGCCCTTTCGGGTTTTCATCCGTGCCCTTTTTGCTTATGGACATACCGTTTTTTTTATCATTCATCATTTTTTTTTATTTTCTTTTTCTCTTCTCTCTCTTTTTTTATTCATCTTGTCAGCCTAAGGATGCTGCGGTAGTAGTTTAAAGATGTTTCGGTCTGTCATTAGTTTTAGGACATTTCGGTCTGCCATTAGTTTAAGGACGTTTCGGTCCGTCCAGGAAACGGCTGGCTACTGCTTATAAAGTTTGAGCTTAGGAAGATAGCGAGCAGACATAGTCGTCGTCATCTACCATTGACCTAGGCTGTGGCTCATTAAGCGTAGTATTTTTTTAGGAATCTACCGTTTATTGGCCTGAAAGGCCTTTCACCGTGCATATCCATGAGTAGATAGGCTCCACCATGGTAGACTTTGTCTATGATGTACGGGCCTTCGTAGTTTGGCTCGAATTTTCCCCGCTTGGCGCGATTGGGGATCATAGGCCTTTTGACCACTAGCACAAGTTCGCCTTGGCGGAATGTCCTCGGCCGGGTCAATCTTTCGTATGAGCGTGTCATCTTTGCTTTATAAGCTTCCAGATTTTGTTGCGCTATGAGCCGGGTCTCGTCGAGGGCATCAAGCTCCTTAAGCCGAAGATGAGCATTTTCCTCGTCTGTCAGCTCGTAGTGGACTGCCACTCGCAGAGAGGGTAACTCTATCTCGAAGGGGAGTACTGCTTCGGTACCGAATACCAACGCATATGGCGTCGTGTTCGTGGCCGTCTTGAATGTAGTTCGATACGCCCAAAGAGCTTCTTGCAGTCTCTCGTGCCAGTCTTTCTTATTTCGGGACACCGTCTTTTTCATGATCTTCGTCAGGGTCTTGTTGAAGGCTTCGGCTAGACCATTAGCTCGCGGATTATAAACTGAAGAATATCTCCAGTCTATATTATGCTGCTGTGCGAAGCGACTGATCTTGTGGCTTCTGTAGGCTGGCCCGTTATCGGAGATGATCCGTCTCGGCGTTCCAAACCGATATATGACGTGCGTTTTGAAGAAATGGAGGATATTCTCCGTTTTTACTTCCCTCAACGGTACTGCTTCTGCCCATTTGGAGAAGTAATCAGTCGTCGCCAGGATGAAACGATGTCCCCTGGACGATGCTGGTTCGATGGGGCCGACTATGTCAGTTCCCCACATTTCGAACGGCCAGCTAGCCACCGTTGGATGTAGTGGATTTAGATGCTGATGGATGAAGTCCCCATAAATTTGGCATGAGTGACATTGCTTCGCATATTCGAGGCAATCTTGAATCATCGTGGGCCAGTAGTAACCCATTCGTTTAATCGTTAACTTCATCTTCGGGCCTGCTTGGTGAGAACCACAGATTCCTTCATGAACTTCCTGGACGACTCTTTCCGCTTCGTCAGGTCCAAGGCATCCCAGCCACAGAGAATCGAATGACCTCTTGTGCAGAGTATCATTGACGAGGGCGAAAGACAGAGCTCGTTTCATGAGCTGATGTCTTGTGGACGCATCTTCGGGCATTCGGTGGGACTTAAAGTAGTTTATGAAGACTTCCCTCCAGTCCGGAGCCTTTTCTCGTTCTTTTATTTGTAAGGTCGTCTACTCAGTCGCTCCCTTTTCTTCGGATGATTCCGGAGATATCTCTGCTGGGGCGAGCACTCGACGGCTTTGTACCACGATTCTGACGTCATCAAGGTTCTCGTCAGCCAATTCTTTAGCGAGCTTAGCTAATGCGTCCGCTTTGCTATTTTCCACGCACGGTATGGAATTTGGGTCAACAGCTGTTGCACCTTTTCGCCATACTTCACCAACTCTGGCTTGCACATCTGGTAGTCGCCGTTTACTTGACTAACGACCAGCTGAGAATCTCTGTATATGAGAAGGTTTTCAATTCCATGTCAATGGCGATCTCGAGGCCTGCTATCAAAGCTTCGTATTCGGCTTCATTATTTGTCCTTGGCTCTGTTAAGGAGAAAGCGAAGCGCATTATCCCTCCTTGTGGAGTCACGAAGATGAGGCCTATCCCCGATTTGATTATAGGGGTACTTTGTTTGCGCTTCTTTACGGAAGATGCTCCATCGAAATAAAGCTCCCATCGGGTTTTACTACTGTCAATCGCGTCAAACTCATGTTCGTCTGGAAGATCGCAATTTCGAGGAGAATCGGCGGCGATCGGATGCTCAGCGAGGAAATCGGCGATGGCCTGGCCTTTCACTGCCTTGAGAGGTTGATAAGTTATCGAGAATTCCATCAAGAGCAGAGCCCATTTAGCGAGTCGTCCCTTCAATATGGCCTTCGACATTAAATATTTAAGAGGGTCCATCTTCGAGATAAGACGGACTTCATGTGCTAATGCATAGTGCCTGAGCTTTGTTATCGCGAAGATCAACGCCAGGCAGTGTTTTTCAATGGGGGAGTAGTTGCTTTCTGCCCCCAGCAGAACTCGACTCAGATAGTAGAGTGCTCTTTCTTTCCCTTGATTATTCTCTTGCGCCCATAATGCGCCTAAAGAACCTTCGAGGGCGGTTGTATAGAGAATGAGAGGCTTTCCCTTAACCGGAGCAGCCAACACTGGCGGGTTCTGCAGGTACTATTTAATCTCGTCCAGCGCGCCCTGGCATTTTTGATCCCAAACGAATGGTGTTCCTTTCTTCATCAGGTGACTGTAAGGACGACACTTGTCCGAAAGGTTGGCTATAAATCACCGTATATATGCGAGCTTCCCTTGGAGAGATCGTAGCTGCTTAAGAGTCCTTGGCGGAGGCATTTCCATGATCGCCTTGATCTTAGACGGATCTATTTCGATACCTCGGTGTCGGACGATGAATCCCAGGAATTTACCCGAGGAAACTCCGAATGCACACTTGAGAGGGTTCATCTTCAAGTTGTATTGTCGAAGGCGTCGAAATACAGTCTTTAGGTGCTCGAGATGTTCCTCGTATGATTTGCTCTTAACCACGAGGTCGTCGATATAACATTCGACGATTTCATGTATAAGGTCATCGAAGATCTTCGCCATGGCCCTCTGATAGGTGGCACCGGTGTTCTTTAAACCGAAGGGCATCACTTTATAACAGAATATTCCCAAAGGGGTCCTGAAGGTGGTGTGCTTCTGGTCTTCGGGATGCATCTTTATCTGATTATACCCTGATGAGCCGTCCATGAAGGAGAAAACCTCATGAGTGGACGTATTGTCTATCATTAGTTCGGTGACTGGTACCGGGAAATCATCCTTCGGGCAGGCTTTATTGAGATCCCGAAAGTCCACGCATATGCGCACCGTCCCATTTTTCTTCATCACCAGGACGATGTTAGCGATCCATTCAGGATATTGAACCTCCTGGATGAAGCCAGAGTCGATTAACTTCTTGACCTCAGCATTGATACTCATCTCAAGCTCAAGCCGCATCCTTCCTGGCGCCTGTTTAACCGGTTTGACGTCCGGGGATATCGCCAATTTATGCACAGCAATTTCTGGATCTAGTCCTGGCATCTCGGAGTAGTTCCATGCGAAGCAATCTTTGTGCTGTACAAGGACGTCTTTTAACGCAGTCACCCTTTCTTCAGATAGCAGCTCACTGACGAACGTCGGTCGTGGATCAATCGCCGTCCCCAACTCGATTTTCTTAAGGTTATCTGCAGTGGTATATATTCCATCCTCCAGTTCTTTCGGTGCTGGTGGAAATTCTGAGATTACCTCATCATGGCTGTTTCCGAAGCACCAGGGAAGGTTGTCCATGTTCTCAAGATTTTCTTTTAATATTGTTATCATGTGACAAGTGCGAATCCGCTTCCAATCCCAATATGGGGTTGGTTCTATTCTCATGGCTTTGGGTTCGTGCTTCTGTGGCAGCGTTACTCTCCAGTTGTCAGTCAGAGCAAATTTGCCAAGCTGGTACTGATCTTTAACCCAATTCTTAAAGGTGAAGCAGTCTTCGAGAGGGTGCCCTATTACTCGATGGTAAGAGCAATAATTTGGGTCGGAGACTTCGCCTGCTTGTTCGGGGTTTTTGGGCTCCGGCAGTGTAAGTATTTGATGTTTTAGAGCAAGATCAAGTATCTTCTTCGTCTTGTCCCGTGGAAACGAGTACGCTCGACCCATTTTCTTCATGAGGGATAGATCAATAACGCTCGACTCCGGCTTGCGTGGCCTCTTAGCCCCGCTTTGTTGCTGTTGAGCGCCTTTTTGGCCTTTCGATTTGTTTCTGCCTCTGCGTCGAGCCTTTTTTTATAACAGGTTAGCAGGGTGCGGCATTTTCGTCTTTCACGGCCTGTTGAAGGAGGCGTTGCTTTTTGGCTTTCTCGTAGATTGCCATTTCACGATTGTGATCATCTCGGACTTTTTGGCCGGCTTCCCTTATAAGCATGTCCATTTGTTCTTCAAACGACGGACTGGGCACTTTTGCATCAGGAACTTTTACTGGTTCAGGATTAGCGTCCTCCTGTTGAGCATCTGCTTCTTCATTGAAGTCACGCACGACGTAACAGTCATGGAGCATCTCTCGTTTCTTGGGGCGAATGTATCCGAGCCCGATCGTCTCCATCCTCCCACTAGGCAGCTTGTGCTGAGTTCCAGGGACGTTCCAGACCCTGTCATAGAATTTGGCCTTTCTAACGGTCTGTTTGAAGGGTATCCCTTGGCGCTTCAACAGCCACTTCAAGCCTTCTGCATAATACCTGGGTAGATGAATGGGTTGAAGCCTGTCCAACGTAGGATCCGTCTCGTGCCAGATTTCTTTCTCCACTTTGTTTTCTTCAGAGCGGTAGAATAGAATTGCCTTCTCGCCTTCTCGCCTGAGAGGGATATAGAACGTCTGCAGCTCCTCTACACTGTCGGTATCAAGCGCATCCAGTTCTTTATAATATTTAAGCGGCACCATAGCGACTTGTAGACTTTGCTCTTCGTCAGCGGAAGCTCGTATTGAAGGTCGAGCAGAGAATACAGAATGGACCTCATCCTCTGAATCACTACCAAAGATCAACGTAGGAGCGGATGGCCCCGGCTTGGTGTATTGGGGCAGACCCGAATATACTATCTCCTCTTCCTCCTCGGTATCACTGCCGAAGACAGGGATGGTAGCGTTAGTTTTGTTCTCCGGCTTGTGACACCTTTCCGTGTCTTCGAAACTCGGTAAGAAGTATTTGGCATCTTCATATTTGCGAACTTCATTTATGGAAAACGGATTCAGTTCTCCCGTCACGGTATACTCGAGACCATCCTTAAAATATTTCATACACTGATGCTGTGTAGAAGGGATGATGTTGTACTCGTGTAACCATGGTCGGCCGAGCAGAGCGTTGTAGCATGTCTTGGCATCTATGACGTGGAATTTAATGTCCGTGACGAGCAGCCCGAAGCGTAGCGTCAGTATCACAGATCCAAGAGTCTTTGACGATTGGGAGTCGAACCCGGAGATGGTGATTTTGTCTCGAGCGAGGTGTTGAACGCTCATGCAGATTTCCTTTAAAACCAGCACATTGAGTAGGTTAACAGACGACCCGTTATCGATCAGGATTTTGCCTATCTTTATATCATGGCAGTATCCTGAGACATAGAGGGGGCGATTGTGTTCGCACATCCCAAGGAGAAGGTCTTCATCGCCAAAGTGACATCGGCCGTGTGCACTTCCTCCAATTCATCCGTCATTTTTTCTTCGGCCAGGAAAGCTTGGAACTGCTCCGGGTCCTGTAGTGCCTTAATTAACGAATCTCTCGCCTCTTTTGATAGTAAAAGGGCGTTAAGAATGCTGAGTTGCGAGAGTAGCTTCCTCAGATGCGCTAAGACGTTGTAATTCACCTTATTCTTTTTTGACGGGTCTTTGGCAGTTAGCTCTTCCGTGACTTGGTCATCCAAGGCGATCTCCTCATAGACCTTTTCTTTCCCCTTATCTTTTTTGTTTAGGGGTCCGAGATTCTTTTCGGGCAACATGCGATTACGCAACCGGATATTTTCATAAATCTTCGGCTCTTCTTCTTCTCCCAAAGTGTGCTCTTTAAAGAGGGGCCCAAGCTCCAACTCTTCATCAGAATCGCTCCCGAATGTGAGTACCTGTGATCCTCCGGCGTTGACCATGCGACAATTGCCGGTAGTTCTATTAAGCCCTTCGGTCACACTGTTTTGCTCTCGGCGAGTCTTGCGCTTTTCCCGCTTAAACTGCTGCCGGTGAACAACATACCCTTGCCACCATCTATCGAAAGCTTTGCACTCTTCAGTGGGGTGTGAAATCTTCCGATGATACAAGCAATAGGAAGGGTGCATTTCCGCTTCATCAGTAACGCTTCCCTCAGAGGATGGTAGCTTCATACCCATTGACACGGCTTTAGCAAACTTCTTCCTCGTCTTGAATTTGATTTTATCCACGGTGGGTGTACTTTGCTCCAGCGGGAGTATCTCAATTCTTTCGTCAAGGCGCTGGCGTTTGGCCCTTTCGAATATAACCTCCTCGCGCTCCCTATCAGGTTTGCTTTTTAAGAGAGCTTCATTGAGGAATGCATCGATTACTTCATCCGATGGCTCTAGAATTTTTGGTTCGGGATCTGCCCCCAGCTTTTCAGTACAAGGAGTCTCCTCATCGTTCGCGAGCGAATGGGAAATCATATGACAGCTCGCCACATATTCCTCGGATTCATCCGACGAACTATCTCCCTCATCTTCCTCTTGAAAGACGTGGTTGAGGAACTCTTGGAATATAATGGGAGTCCGTGTCTTCTGGTTGTATTCCTCCAGCGCGTTATTTTGTTTTTGCAAGTCCGTACGCTTGTCACCAGGTTTCACGGGCTTCTTTGACTTCTTTTTCTTCTTCTTTGAAGATTTCGACGGCTGGTTGTGAATGCTTGGGCCACCTCCATTGATCTTTTGAGTTGGACGAGGCTTCAACATCCCTTCAATGATCTGCGGCTTCAACGGGTTCTTCCACTTGATTGCTGGGCAAAATTGAAGATCATTTAGCATCCTCTTTGTCTTGGCTGATAATACAACCTCCCAAGGAGCTTCTTCAACGACAGAGCATGTTGCCCCCGGCGTATTCATTCCCTTAGAAGTGTGGGGCTGCGATGGATTCACCTTCCATTTGTCAGACAATGCAAACTTGCCCTGTCGGTACTGGTCTTCAAGCCAATTTTTGAAGACGTAGCAATCCTCGATCGGATGACCCAGTACTCGATGATAAGGACAGTAGTTGGACTCATTGACATCACTTGGTTGCGACGGACGTTTTGGGTCCGGCAGATTTATGAGTCGGTTGCGCAACGCCAGCTCGAATAACCTTCTCGTTTTATCTCGGGTAAACGAGTAGGAACGTCCCATCCTCTCCTCAAGGGGTACGTACGGGCGCATATTATTTTGACGAATGACTGGCTTCGGGTTGCTCGGCTGTTGCTTAGCATTAGCAACAACGATCGCTTTCCCCTTCCCCTTCTCATTTCGGGAGTCCGGCTTTGGAAGAGGGGGTTTATGGCCCATCTAATCCATCTGCGCTAGCTTGTCGATTAGTGCCTGGAAAGTGGTCGGCTTGAAGAACATCATAAATTGCGAGATGGTTGCTTGCGGATCGAGGGTTCCCACAAACATACCCACTGCAGGAGCTTCTTCAATACATTGCTCGCATTTTGACTATAAATTACGCCATCGTATAGCATATTGGACCCATGTTTCGCCCGGCTTTACCCTGGCATTAATCAATGCCGTTATCGGGGTACGCTCGCTGGCACTCGCGAAACGTTGGATAAATAGCAGTTCCATTTCAGCAAAGGTCTTGATAGAGTCATTCGGGAGCTCGGAATACCACTCGAACGCCGTATCTGACAAGGTACCAACGAACTGGCGGAGCAACAATTTATCATCACCGCCAGTGTTGCCGCAAAGCGCCCTGAACTGGACGACATGCTGGTGAGGATTGCCAGTCCCCTTATACACATGGAATTTTGGTATCGTATAACCTGGCGGGTACTTGATCTGGTCATACCAGCCCGGATACGGTCGCCCCGTTTTACCACCTGACCCGCTGCTTCAGTCGCTTGATGAAGCCGGATTTGCTGAGCTATATATTCGTCCAGGTCGGCTTTGAAGATTGCCTCCTCCTTGGCTGTTGACAGAGCCGGAGGAGGATTCGACGTTTCTCCCCTATCATCTTCAAGGATGATCAGGGGATCTTCAGCAGGTGGATCCTGTTGAATCATCATGCCCACCATGTCCTGAAACAGGAAGGCCATTTTCTTTATGCTGGCTGCCTGTTCCGCAGCTTCTTTATCCTTCTTCTCCAGTATACGACGAAGGAATTCGGCGTCAGTTTCTTGTTCCTGACGTTCATCCGAGGACGTTTCAGGGGTTTCTTTTGGCCCAGTGAGTGCGGCCATCACGGTCATCATCTCCTGGAGCTTTTGCTGTTTCTCCTGAGCCTTGGTCACTGACCGTGTAAGTGGTCTATGACCCGTGGATGCGCGGCTATCCTCCTTTCCCGATGCCATATAAACTGTATGAACTATCATGTCCCCGGACTTAGGGTGTTTAGGCTCACCACCTTTGGCATTTGCCGTGGGCGCGGGGTTTTTTTCCGGCCTTCTTCTTTTGTGGGCTGTTGAAGTGGAGGGGGCCGTTGAAGTGGAGGGGGCCGTTGCAGTGGGCACCCTGGTGATTGTTGTCCTCTGCTATTTAATAGGACGGTCCTTTTCTTTTTGCACCTTCGCCTTCTTCTGTTGACGAGAATAACCTGGGTCAATCACGAAGTCTTGAACCCTCCGCCAAACCTTGTATATTTTTGAGGACAGCCGTTGAGGGGGCTGTTCTTGCCGTGTTTTCGGAACTCTCTCTGCGGGCGGAGGAGATCTTTTCAATGTAGCGGTTGGAGAGTTCTTACGTACCCTCCTCAGCAGTTCAAAGCTGTTCCCAGTTGGAACAACAGCGTTGACTTCCACCTCTGGAGCCGGTGGAGTTAGCCCTGAGGGGGAGTTGCCCCCTGCCTTCCTCACTCGTCGCCAGTGGTATATCCCTAGTAGGAGGGGTGTTGTCTCCTGAGGGTTTTCAGCGGATTACACCCACAAAATTGTATAATAAAAGAGAGATGGTGAAAGTTATATAAAGATAAGAACTATAAAAGAAAGAACTTGAAAATAAGAGTTTTCAACTCTACCGGCTTTTCATTTGCTATGAGCCCTATCTTAATAGTCATGAAAAGATGTTAGAAATCACATCATCCCTCAATAAAACATCGCCTTTAGTTTTCATTCCTGCCTTTCTTCCAAACATTGATCATATACCCCTACGTGTGTGAACTGGACATCCCTACACTCAGAGAATTCAATTCAAGCAATCATACTCTTGTCCATCTACCTCAGTACTTTTTAATAGATATTTAGATGGAATTTGCTCACACATTCTTCATGCGACCGTTAATACTTCTTGAGGTACTAACCGATCGATTACTCATGTGCTTGCTAATTAGGTGTTTTTCCTCATCTTGCAACACCTGAGGCTTAGCAGTGGCTCCCAAACCAGTTGGTCTAAGGCACTAGGTGATAAAGCACCCTCGCTATATTTTTTTTATTGCTGCCTCGGTGATAACAAAACCAGTGTTCATTTTTCTTTTCACCATTTTATCTTTTATTCTCCACTTTTATTTTCTTCATACTTTGGCTTCCGGACAAGAGCATTTCAAGGTATCCTCTACTATCCCGAGTTTCAAGATGTGTGTACGTGCGTATAGTAGGGTTTCAACGTTCAAATGTTTGGCTTCCAGAATAGGAACTATTTTTCAGGCTTATTTTTATCCTCAGATTAGTAATTTCCTTCATCTTACTAACCTTTGGGACAACAGCTTATAACCACTTATTACTAGTTTCATTTAAGAAAACTTCTAACTTTCTTGTTTTTCTTAAACTATTCCTATCTTTTAAATATAACTTTTCACTTTCTACTCCTTTATTATCACAATTTTTTGTGTGTGCTTATATATAGTATAATGCAAAGTAGGGCGTAAATAAGCACAGGAGCGCTGAAAAACAATTTCTTGGGAGCTTCTTGCGATGGTACAGGAGCGCTGAAGCTCGTTGGCGGGAGCATGGTTTCGAAGAAGAGCCTAGTGGTGGCTTGAGTTACCTGCTCCACTGGCATAGTGAAAAGGGAGGCCGCTTGGGGCCCGTAGGTTACTCCTCCAGATGGGACAGAGCGAGAGTTGCTGTTGCAGTTAGTGCAATTTGAAGCCATTGATTTCTTGAATAGCTTGAATATTCTGCCCCTTGCGTCGACCTTAGTCTTTGGCATGTGCCAGCTGTTTGAGGACCGATTCCGTCGGCAAGGCTGCTGCTTGGGAAGCCTAACTGTGGGCGACAGATATCCTCTGGGCTTCCTCCATCGGCGTTGAGGCACCGAGGGTGGGAGGTGGGAGCATCGACCCAAAAAGAAGCCCGTTCATTTCTTGAAAAGCCGGATTGCAGAGATTTGAGGCTGCAAGTGACCCATACTTGACTCCGCCGGGTATGACAGAGCCTGAGTTGCTAGGGTGGGTGCAAATGCCATTCCTCATAGAGACGAAATGCCGGCTTCAATATCCACTCCCCTAAGGGCAACCAAAAACATACACACCGCGATTATTTGATCGCGGGAAAAACACGACACACGAAGTGTGGAGTGGAAAGAGGAAAAGGTCCCACCGGGCGTGCCAGAATCGGTTCCCCTCCGAACGGCGGCGGAGACGACGTGAGGACGTCTAGCCTGAGGTTCGGGGCAGATGCTATTTGGTTTTATCCGTCCACCTCTCCGAAGATGCCAAGTTGATTTATGGCACCGTGTATCGGAGGTTTGGACGGATGCGGCCGATGTAGCAAACTTCGTCAGATTCCCCCTCGCTTGAGGGGTTTTTGATTGTGGGGACGCTCTTCCCTGCAGGCGCAAGCCCCTGCAGTTAATTACGCTACCGCATCGCGGCAGCCACTTTCTCCTTCTCCAGAATTTCACTTCGTGTCGTGTGTGTTTGTTTTGTTTGTGGTTGCCCGTGGATTGTATACGGAGACTGAGTAATGCCGTCGCCCGTAGAATGTGGATTAGTCCAAATCCGTATTTACTTAGATTTGGGTTTGGTGTTTTTAGTTTAAGGATACGTTAACCATATTGAGGCTAAGATCAAACTTAAACGTTCGTTAAGGATACGTTAGTCCTGTTTGAGACTAAGATCGACTTAACGTGGTGATCCATTTAATATTTGGCCATCGGGACTCGTCACCTCTCTGACGTCGTTGAGGGATTACAACGACAGGTGTCAGAGGGGTTCGGAGATGTACCCTCGAACCGAAGTTGATTTGGAGTTTTATAGTCCATTTGAATGTTTAAGAATACGTTGGCCGTGTTTGGGACTAAGATCAACTTAAACGGGATCCTTTAGATCCGGCAAAAGAGCATTTGGAGGCTCTATTGTTCCAGTTTAGGGACGTGGTGGTCCATGTTCCAGTTTAGGGACGTGGTGGTCCATTATTAGTTTAAGGACGTCTCGGTCCGATATTAGTTTAAGGACGTCTCGGTCCAATATTAGTTTAATGACGTTTCGGTATTAGTTTAAGGACGTTTCGGTCCACGAGTTTAAGGACCCCGCAGTCCGTATTCATATGTGGTCGTCGGGACCCGTCACCTCTCTGATGTCGTTGAAGGATTACAACGATAGGTGTCAGAGGAATTCAGAGATGTACCCTAGAACCGGTCATAAATTGATTTAGGGAGCAGCCGTGCTCAGTCAATTTAATTTGAGGACTTACGGCCACGATTGGGCGAAGTCCAATTAAAAATGTTCAACATTTTATTTGCTTTTGCATTGCATTTATTTTTATTTTTATTTGGGCTCTACCCATAAAGGATGCAGAGCATCAATTTGTTTTGGGCTCTGCTCATTTATGAATGATGTAGAGCATCAATTTTACTTGGGCTCTGCCCTTTTTATTGCTTTGCAATTTATTCTGGCCTGTTAGGTCTTTTTGACTTGGGCCTGGCCCTTTAGCAAAAGAAACGCATTGCATTTTCAGGCGCTTTGCGCCAATTAAAGAGCGCAAGCGCTTATGGTGGCGACACGTGTCATGCAAGCGCAGTGCGCTGCGCTAGAGCGCTGCGCTTGCGCTGCTGACACGTGTCGCGCTCTGGTGAGTTGCGCCAATTTCAGAGAGTAAGGCTCTATCTTATAGCGCAGATGGTTCAGATGCTGACACGTGGCGCTCTCTGGTGGCTTGCGCTAACCCAAGAGCGAAACAGTGCAGATTTTCAAGTGCAAAGCACTATTAATTTGAGAATCTTTTAGATTCAAGAACCAATGGTTCATTAAAGGAAGTGCAAGGCACTATTTGATTTCTTCGATCTAATGAGAGTCAAAGAAAAACAAGTATTTCTTGTTTTTCTTATTTAAAGAACCAGTGGTTCATAAGAAGTGCAAAGCACTGTTTATTATGTTTAGATCCATGATCTATTAGAAGAAATTTCTTCTATTTTTATGAAAGTTTTTACCTTTTTCTTGAAACTTTTCTAGAGTTCTCTCTATTTGAAACTCTCGATTTCTCAAAAAAAAATTGATGATTTTGAATTGAGATCTAGGGTCCTTTTTATAGCGCCCATAAATTAGTTAAATTTGTTAAAGAGATCTTTCTCTTAGTGATTTGGGGAATTTTCCTCACCGTTGGATTTTTGATCCAAGGGCTTCTGTTTTACAGAAGAAAATCTTCTTGTTTTAAAAAGAACAGAAAGATTTCTTCAAAATCTTAATTCTGTTTGGCGCAAATGCCCCATCTGCGCTGACACGTGTCGCGCAGCGCACAGCGCAGCGCAACTGCGCTAGCGCATCTGCGCTGACACGTGTCGCGCAGCGCAGTGCTTGCGCAACTGAAGCGTTGCTTCCTTTAATTTTGCTTCAAATGGAGCTTTGCTCTAATTGGGTGCGCCTTTTTGGGCGCTACGCTGACGTATGAGCGCCGGACACGTGGCGCGTTGCGCCCGAGATTTGAAGCGTTGCTTTTAAAATTTGAATTTTGAATTTCAACGGAGCTTTGCTCTGATTGGGGAAACAAGTGCATACGTCAATGATAATGAATGCATATGGTATCAATGTTCAAGTTACATTGTATGATTAATAGACTAGGCATGAACAAATGATATAATGATATACATGCACATGAATAGCAATTCTACAATTTTATTTTAAGGATTTATTGCAATAGTACAGGTTTAAGTATCAAATATGGTGACAATATTCTAGATTATAAGTTATCTAGTGTCGTGGCATGACAATTACCAGGGCGTGTGTGTACGCATGAATAGTGCTCGTGCTGCATATAAAAACCCTGGCAATGGTGCAGGTGTCCTATAGAATGGGTCCGCATATGTATATCAATATAAAGCATGGATGTAGCAAATAATCATGCAAGTATTACACCCCTAATTACTAACATCACTAGGAATCTTTTTAAATTACTAAAACTATCGGGCGACTTGCGCCATCCAAACGATAGTCCCCCGTAGATGTTACATCTACTCACCGGAATCCCCAGCTAGCTATGTCCAATCACCGCTTTCCCTTTTCGTGCCGCGTCTGAAGTCTCCGCGACCGATCCTGGAATTCGCACAACACAAAACATAAGGTTACATATCATGAAACGACGCAAATCCCAAACAAAAAATATCAACGTTCACAAGCTAGGCACAACGTGCATAAGGTGCGCGGAACACACACGAAAATCGCAAAACTAACTAGAATCGTCGTTTTGGGACGCCCGACAAAACTAAAACCCGATTAACCCAAATTTCACATGCACACCTCCTAAATGTCATAGGAGATGCCAACAATATCATCAAGATCTCATAAATAAATCACCACAATATTTTACGAAAACCTAGTAAGCATGAAAGCTAGAAAATTAGCGCAAATATCGCAGATTTGCGACGAAAATACTGCAATCAAGCTTGAACAACCAACTACACTACAAGCAATCTACAACCCTCACATAACCCACATGTAATGCTTCAAATTCCCCTTTTTCCATAAAAAAAACCCTTCTTGATTTTCATAAAACAACAATTACAAACCAATTTCACACTTTAAAATTAACTAAATTAGCATAATTTGAAGACCACATAAACAAAGTAACCTTTTTGATTTGGTTGTGTAGGAACTAGCAAGCAAAATAAATTTAATTAACCAAATAATGGTTTCTAAAACCTTAGTTTAAACTCAAGCCATGAACTTTAAAACCTAGACTAGAAATTAGCTAAACTTTTAACACTAAAATCATTTAATTAAAGGAATTTAACCAAAAGAAGTTAATTAGGTAGAAATTATACCTCAAGATCTAGAGATCTAGCAAGAAGTTTTGCCTCCAAAGATGACCTCCTAGCATCCAAGATCCATGCAAGAAAGGCTAAGAAGAAGGGATGAAAGATGGGGATTAATTTGTGAGGTTTAATTTGGATTTTGATAGAATTTGATATGAGTTTTGAAGAAAAAAAGAGAAGGGAAATTGGGGGTTGTTTTCTGCAGAATTTTCGGCCAGAGGGAGAGGTGAGGGATGGTGTGGGTGTTGGGGAAAAAGGTCCAAGTCAACCCTCTCATATTACCATAATACCCTTACCTCAAATAAATATATATATAACCCTTTTAAAACACTTCATTTCTTTCAAGGTTGAAGTCAAACAAGAGGAAGAAAAAAAACATGGGCTGCTGTTGGTAGGGCTGGCCTAGTGGAGAGGAATGAGTGTGAGAGATTTTACAAAAAAATTCTATGTAAAAAGACCCCCCACAAGTCCAAAATTGTAAGTTTTAGTTCAAATAATTAAAATTTTAGTTTCCTTCGATTATAACTAAATAGAACTTAAAATAAAATACTAAAAATTTATATTACAAACTAGATTTTAGTTGTCATGGTTCTATAGATTAAAATTAGCCCATTTAAATTTGTATTTATCGCTAATTTAATGTATTTCTAACGGCTTAAAATAATATTAAAAATTGAAATATAGGGAAATTTTTTTAAATGACCAGAAATTTATAAGTAACTCATTAGCTACTAAAAACTAGCAATTACCTATCCAAATTAGGTATAATTAGACTTAAACTGCAAAATAACTATAATGACGATTTACGGAAAAATACCAAATTTTCACCGATTTTCGGGAAAACACCAAACCGACTTTTCAAGGCGTTACAGGACCGCTGTCTTATTGATTCTGGCGGTCATGGCATTTTTCTGAACCCACTTCAGAGGTTCGAAAGAATTGCTGACTTTTACGGCCGACTCAGCCGTCGTCACGGAGTAACCCTGCTCTTGGAACCTCTCAAGATTCCACTTGGCCGAAGTCCTGGCCCTCTTGTTGGCTTGATACCTGAGCCGCTTCTGCCTTAACTTTTCTGTTTTAAGCACTTGGCAGATTTCGGCTCTTTGGGAAGACGCCGTAGACCGATTGAAAGAGAGCCCAGAGAAGATGCCTGCTCGCACGATCGTCAAAGGCACCATCTGAGCTTGCTGGAGTTGCTTTGTGGCCCCATTGGTGTTGACGGCCTTGCCCCCAGTTGGAACAGTGGAGAGCCGTTCGAATACGGATTTGCTTTTAGGGTGGGATGCTCTGGCGACCACGACGTTCGGCCTACTGCCCCTTGAGGTCGGTTTAGCCGCTTGGTTTGTCGGGACCTCCGCCAGATGAGCGCTTCCAGCAGGGTAGATGACGACGGAACCAAATTGACGGGGTGCCTCCTCCAATTGTCGGCTGAGACTGGCAGGGAGAACCACACGAGCATTGATCTTGACCACGTACGAGATTGGGGTAGCGTCGGCAGCTGAATTCATCTTGGGAGACATCGTCGTTGAAAGTTGATTGCTGCATAAAAGGAACATTACTTCAGTACAAACATCGGTATATATGTTAAATGAGTTCGCATGAACGCTTGACCCGAGATATGGGAGGAGAAAAGAGGTCCCACCGGGCGTGCCAGAATTTGTAGGATGTTTTTGTCACCCCATTGAGATGGGAATACGCGCGCGCTTGTCAGACGTACTACAGATTCCTCCTGCCTAGGGTAGGCTGGGGTTTATTGATTGTGGGGATCCGAATCTCCGGCAGTCGCGGACTAAGCTGCCGTTAATTACCCATCGCCTTTAGAGCGAGGGAACCTCCGATTGACAGGTCAAACAGGTCATGCGAACTCAATGTGCAGTGTGCGTGTGTTGTGCATTGAGGGGTTTTGGATATATCGGGGGCCCCGCAGAGTTTGCGGGGGTCCCGCTACCAGGATAGCGGACTGGGGGTCAAGAGAGCTAGCAGCCCCCTTGTGGGGTGCGGGGTAGCGCCCCGCTAGAAATTTTTTCTAACGGGGAGGTATTTTTAGTGTGGAGTGTATATAAAATGAAGGGGGAAATGGCGTCCAAAGGATGCGTGGATGCCAGCGCCTTACCGTGCCTAGCACGCAGGCGCTGGGCGCAGGCGCTGGGCGCAGGCGCCTCACGTGCTTGGCACGCGGGCGCTGGGTATCAGCAGCAAAAGGGACTTGGTCCCTGCACTGGGAGCTGTGCTCCCTATTGATTTTTGGAGTTGAACTCCTGACAAAGAGGACATAGGGGTTTAGCCCCTGCACTGGGAGTTGTACTCCCAAAAGGAAAGATTTATTATTTTATATATGTATATTTGTATGTATATATATATATATATATATTTTTTTTTGAGGAGTTAAACTCCTAAGATATTTTCGAAGCTGATGAAAAGGAACTCCTTTCTTCTCCCTTGGGCCCTGGATCTTCCCCAAAGTGGGGTTTTTGGAGGTGGGTCTCCTTCTTCTTTCTCTCGGTTGGCCGGATCTTGGAGAAAAAAGGGGGGATGAGATTTAAAAATCTCCCCTTTTTGAAATCTGATGGAAGATCCGAGCTCCCCTTTGTGGGTTTTGTGGTGAAAAACTATTTATTTTTTGAAACGAAAGAGTTAAACTCTTGATTTAATTCAAAAAAAGCAGAAGGTTTAGAACGTTGAGGAAGGAAAAGTAGGCACTGACCCTAATCTTTTTTGAGAGAGAGAAAAGCTGTTGAGATATTTTCATCATCTTTGCCTTTATAGGCTACACACTTTACATATAGCCCCTTGGGCTTTACAAAATGGCATTTTGCCCATCCCATACCTCATTTTCTCATTTCTTTTGCACATGAGCCATGGGTTTTACAAAAATTTAGCTTTATACTCATTTTTCTTACATTTATAAAAAAACATCAAAATTATTTATTACAAATTTTTTTTATTGTGGCATGGGGAGGCCGACCGCTTCATGTTCCGGCTCGACTCGGGCATGGGCCCACTTGACCTGGGCTTGGGGTTGACTTTGATTTTGACTTAGTCAACCGGGGTGTAAATTTTTGCCCCAACAGTGTTTACTCAGAAATAAACACGTTAAGCGTAAATAAGCAATATAAATGTAAAGCACAAGAATGACAATAGATGTAATATAAACAGCAATTTTTTATTAATATCCATTCTTTACATACAACTGAAAAGTAAAGTACAATGATAGAAAGCGATGCCTAAACAGTGGCATATGAACTGAAAAGAAAATAGTACAAGTAAGGCCTAAAAGTCTGCCTCCTCTATAAACAGCTCCAAGTCGTCCTGGCTGGGCTCGATCTCCTGAGAGTCGCGTCCTCCTGACAACATTCCAAAGAAAGAAAAGACATGAATGTCGTCAGCGAACTAGCGCTCGATAAGTCCTAAAAGATAGAATAGAATAGAACAAGTAGATAGGGAAGAACTGATAATTTATACAGGTATATGTTTGTTAAACTAACGTAGTTGTTTGTAACTTGGTACATGTTGATGGGGCGGAGCTATGTGTTCCGCCCTGTCCTATTTGTTCTACTTACCGCAATCAAGACGGTGTCGCTTTGCAGCTAGCCGGTTGAGCACGGATCGATCCACAGGGAGATGGTAGTATGTCCGTTCGTGTTTTAGACGAGTCAATGAAAGAATGCATATATGTGTTCAATTCTATCCTAAGTGTTTGTATGTATTTTCAAGTAAGCTTGTTAGGGTTAAGGTTGGTTAGTAGAGTTAGGATTAGTCTTGTACTTGTCTTTTGCCATTCTTAAAACGATATTGGGATAATCAAAAGTAGCGGGGATTAGGAGGACATAGGAATGGGATTTGCGAGTTTAAGCAAGCTTTCCAACGCTAAATCCATTCCTAGTGCCCCTTGTTCGTCCGCTAAATGCGCTTATTTCCAACCCTAGGCCAAACACCCGCAACTATATATTCAATTCAGTCACAACTACATGTCACGTTGTAGTGTGCTTAAAGGATTTCTCGACTTAGGTCGCGGCTATATGTCACGTATAGCGCGCCTAAGTGAGGGGGTTGCATTTGTTTGGTCTAGGTTTGTTTTTAGAATGTTTGGCGAAGAGAAGCACACGGGATTTTTCCGTCCCTCATACTAACCTTCCTTAGCCCCTAACAAGTATGGAAATTATTCACACATTTAAAAGGAAAAGAAAAGAAGAAAAGAAGAAAAGAAGAAAAGAAGAAAAGAAAGAAAGGAAAAATATGGTTTTACAAAATGGTAGCAAGCTAACTACTTGGGCCCTCACCTGCAAGGGACTCCGTCGAGTATCATGGCTTGAAAATACGGATAAAAAGAAAAGGAAAAAGAAAACAAGAAAAGAAAAACAACAACTACTTAACAACAATTAATAAAGTTACACTAAGAAATTAAAATACAATGCATGGAAATAAAAATACAAGATAAGAAAAATAACTCTCATCTTCATTGATTTTCCACTCAAGAGCTCTCACTACACTTTCATGGAGAATAGATGAAGAAGAAGAAGAAGAAGATACAAACTAAACTACACTAATTCTAACAAAGAATAAGCATCCTTACTTGGCAAAAAACTGGGCTATTTATAGGCAGAGAGCTGAAACCCTAGGGCTAAATTCTGAGCCCAAATACAATGACAAAACTACCCCCAAAATATCATCAGGAGAAGACACGTGTCCGCGGCGGAACCGTCTTGAAAACCCACATTTGGCGGCGGTTCTGCCGCGGATTTGGGGAATTAGCTCCTCGTTTTTTCTGTGCTTTCTTATGTTGCTATCTTATGTTGTTCTACATATCCCAAATTGCAAATTGCTTCTAAAATTTCTTCAGATCTGCAACAGTCCAAAATGGCTTCACTTTTAATTCATTTGACCTTATCTCCCTCGAGCTCCGCGCACCCATTGAATCTTGTGCTGCCCCTCTCGTGCTCTGTGCTTGTCTGAGACACGAATGACCTCTGTTCTTTGTCTTGTCTCTTGAACTGGTAAGCGGCACTGGACGGATATGGATGACCGGAACCCGGCTTTTATTTGTCGGCAACAGATGTTCTGGATTTTGGCGTAACTGTGGAGATTTTGTATGATTTGCGTTATTTTGGACTAGAAACCTATAACCTGTAAATATGTAGCAAACACGGATCAAAAGCACCTGCCTATAAACAAACGAGCAGAAAAATGGACGGTATTAAATGCAATATTCTGGTATGAACAGTACAGAAGATATCAGTGTATACGAGAGGAGTCCAACTTTCCCCGTGGACTATGGTAACCCGTTGTACAAGGCCCCGTCAATACCCACGGGACAACAGCAATGGATATTAATCTACGTCTTTTAGTGACCATCATCGTGCCACTTTTAATACCTTCCGTACCAATCTACCCCGTTAAACCCCGTAATGTATATTATATTGATCGTACTGATTTGTAGTTATCAGACTTGCCGAGACCATGGTATAAGTTGTTCATGTAAACAGATTCAGGATGTAAACGGTAGTTATGTAGTCAAGTTCAAAATATAGCTATGGTTCGGTCAAGTCAAGTTATGTTGCATGTTTGATATTTTTCTGGTATTCATGTTTAAGTATTCATGTTTAGATTCATGTTGACTTGGATTCATATTTGTATTGGATTCCGATTGATTTAGACTTGGACTTACACTTGAGTCAGACACTTTAAACAGAATTAGATCCTGAATTAGGTTTGGGAATTATCAGTAACTGCTGCACATGGACGGCAGGATTTGTGTCTTTTTGCAAGACAATTATCATTGATAACTCTATTTTAGTTTTCTGCCTTAAATAGGCAAGCACCCACTTTCTCTGGCTCCCTGAGCCTCAAGAGAATTGGTCCCGCTTAAACCTATATTTACTAGGGTCCTTAATGTAAATTTATATATCTCGAGGGGTTTTATGAAAAATATTTTATATGCTTTCAAAATAAACCTCGAGTAATTATTTATATTATTTAGAATTGTCATGAATGTGAATTTTAGAGAATGAGGTATATTAGTGAACATATACATAGCTTGAATAGTTCAAGGTATTTTAGTTTAAACTTTGTCTTACTTGATGTATTTTCATAAAACTTGTAATTCTTTTATTTTGTTTAGAAAACATGGAATTTAATAATATTTTAAAAATATGTGGTTTGATAATATTTATATAATTATTAAAAATAATTTTTCATTATTAAATAGAAATCCTCGTTTTTCTTTAAAAATTGTATTAAAATTCCATCGAGATCGTATGCTCCATGAGGAGGTCTGCATCTCGTCCTACTAGTCCCGAGGAAGTGCGATAATCCGCACCATCCAAACCGGATTCTCCAAAATAGGTTGTAGAGGCATAATTGCAAAGAATTAAGTAACACAATTTAAAGAAATCCGGGTTTTAATAGTTTAAGGTATTTTGATGAAAAGTCGTATTTTGCCATAAAAATATTGTTCAAGAGAATCGTGCTATTTCAAGATGTGTATATGTGAGAGGTGTTGGGGTAAAAATTTACACCCCGGTTGACCGAGTCAAAGTCAAGGTCAACCCCAAGCCAGGTGGGCCCAAGCCCGGGTCTAGTGGGCCCATGCCCAGGTCGAGTCCGAAACATGAAGCGGCCGACCCTCCCCATGCTAAAATATAAATCATGTCATAAATAATTTTTATGTAATTTTTTATGCATGAATGTAAACAAAATGGGCATAAAGCCAATATTTTGTAAGCCCATGGCTTATGTGCAAAAATGAAATGGCACATGAGCGATGGGATGGCAAAATGCCATTTTGTGAAGCCCAAGGGGCTATGTGTAAAATGTATAGCCTATAAAGGCAAAGGATAATGAAAATATCTCATAACTTTTTCTCTCTCCAAAAAAGTTTCAGAGCTGAGCTCTTTCCTCCTTCTTCAAGGTTCCAAAACCTTCTTCTTTCTTTTGAATTAAATCAAGAGTTTTACTCTTCCTTTTTCAAAACTAAATAGTTTTCCACCACAAAACCCATAAAGGGGAACTTGGATCTGTCATCAGATCTTAAAAAGGGGAGATTTTGAGATTTCACATGTCTTGATCTTCAAGATCCAGCAAGCGACAGGAGGAAGAAGAAGAACCACTTCCATTAAACCCAAAAAACATTCAGGAGCCCGACTCCTCTCTGATTTCTCCTTTGAGAAATCCTTTTTTTCAGGCTAAAAGCCTCTTGTGCCTCTCCGGCGCGCAGCGCAAGTGCGCAAGGCGCCCGCGTGCCGACACGTGGCGCGCGCGCTTGCGCACCTGCGCGCCTGCGCAAGGTGCCCGCGTGCCGACACGTGGCGCGCGCGCTTGCGCACCTGCGCGCAAGGCGCCCTCGTGCCGACACGTGGCGCGCGCGCTTGCGCACCTGCATAAGTGCGCAAGGCGCCCGCGTGCCGACACGTGGCGCACGCGCTTGCGCAAGTGCGCAAGGCGCCCGCGTGCCGACACGTGGCGCGCGCGCAGCGCGCTGAGCGCACAGCACCTAAAGCGCACAGCGCCCAAGGTGCTGCCCCACGCATCCCTTGGATGCCTTTTCCCCCTCTTTTTATGTATATACATATATATATACATTTGTATACAAATGTACACATACACATACTCCGCAACATTCTCCCCCTCCAAAAAATTTTCGGGCCGGGGCGCTGCCCCGAACCCCGCAAGGGGGCTGCTAGCCCCCTTGACCCCCAGCCCGCTATCCGGGTAGCGGGACCCCCATAAAAACTCTGCGTGGCTCCCGATATATCCAAACCCCCCCTTTCAGAACAGAACACACGTACACTGCACATTGAATTCGCATGACCAGTTTAACCCGTTAATCGGAGGTTCCCTCGCCCCAAAGGCGAGGGGTAATTAACGGCAGCTTAGTCCGCGGCTACCGGAGATTCGGATCCCCACAATCATTAAACCCCGGCCTACCCTAGGCAGGGGGAATCTGTAGTACGCCTGACAAGCGCGCGCGTATTCCCATCTCAATGGGGTGACGAAAAACACCCTACAAGAGGTAGGTCATTACTTCGTGAGGTTTTCTAAAGGCATGCTAAGCAAAATAATTGAAAGATATCGTATGTAAACTTCATGGTATTTAAACGTAAAAACTTAATTAAAGTTATTTAACACGGAGTTTTAGAGTGAAATTGGTTTCTAAACATTAGTTAAATGATTACAAGTAAGGTATATACATGAGTATAAGTGATTCTTAAGAAGAATTATGGTTTTCAAAGGTTTTAGAAACAAATGTCAGTATAACTCCACTTACCGATATGTTTTGAAAAGGAGAAGCTTTATAGTAGAAAGAGAAGAAGAGATATGAGACTTACAAGTTTAAAGGAGAGAGGGAAGGTAGAGGATGAGGGTAGTAGCCTTCGTGGAGTCGCGGGGTCGCCGGAAATGTCTTGAATCCTCGCCGGAATTTGACCTAGTGCTAACTCCACTTGTACTCTTCTTAGACTTAGATTTTTTTTGAGAATTTTGGTAATGGATTTTAGAATGAAGAGGGGCTAGGGTATGGAGTTGTATTTATAGTGTAAAATTAGGGTTTTGAAATTGAAGAAAGAATTAAAAAGCATTAAAAATTGGATTTAAAGCTAAATTTTAATTCTCTGGATAATTGCAGGGAAAATAAACAGAATAGGGGTAGTGGGGTAGTCCAAGAGGTGTTGTGTGCAAAGTTTGGGGACTTTTCCCCACGGGGGGCCGTCGGCGCGGGGCTTATAGCCAATCTCGCCATCCACGTGGAGGAGATGAGGGGTGGGATAGGTGCCACGTGTTCTCGGCTGTGTACTCAACATTTTACACATGTTTATTTTTTCTGTCTTTTCATTTTTACGTGTATTGCACGTGTAAACTTTTGGGCTTCCAAAAAGTTTAAAAGAAAAATCAATAAAAATATATGTGGCTGATGGGATTCGAACATATGGGCTATATCACAACAGTGCAAGACTTTACCAATGAGCTACAAGTACTTTCTTGCCGTTCTTAAACAAGAATAACTTTTAAATTGTGCTCAAGTTTGCAAACTCCTTTCTGTACTTTAAGAAGAAAAATTTTGTACATAAATATAGGGTTGTTACAGCAGCCTCCGTTTCTACCGCACTGAGTTCGATGTCTTGGAGGAGGCGGCAGTTACATGGACACCGTACACACATGACCTAATGGGCACTCTCCATCCATTATGCATGGCAGGCGCCGGCTTCCGGCGTGCGCGGATGTCGATCGTCTGCAATGATGTTATTCAGATGCACGTGCCAGACCGTATCTTTCGCCAGTTCGGCTTGAAGCGGTATATACCAGGCACGGTGGAGCGGACACCGCGTCACGGTGGAGCGCTGGCTGGGGATGCTTGGCTCGTGGAGTATCAAATTTAGGTGGATCGATGGTACAGTCGGGTACACCACATAGCCGATGAGATACAGCCAGGTATACCGATAGACCAATACCTTACATGGTATTGGATGATTACCCGCAGATTCGTCATCACAGCCGCCTCTCCGTCCACCTCATATACACCTCGAGGACCGATAGAGAGAGATTTGGTAAGTTTATATCAAACCTTTTAAAACTAGAATTTTATTTTTATGAAATTCATTATGTAACACCCTAGTACGGTTATACGATATTAATTGGTATTTTAACACTTACTTTATATTTCTTCTATTCTATCTATTAAGTCGCGAATGATTCGAATAGTAGTAGTCGTTATCCGACCCGACCCGCAAGTTTAGAACCTAATATGGTGCAAGATTGTATTTGAGATTTACCAGTAATCTATGTGAATCTAGTATAATACCTACATTATATTTTTAGATCTTTATATATCATATATTTAGATTATCATATATCTTTTAATAGCCACAAGTTAAGAATAACTTATATTTTGTTAACTGTCATCATATGTTTGCCATCCCATATCTTATTTTGTTTTTATCTTTTACGTTTAAATCTCAAAATATCTAATATCAAATATTTACTAAATCTAGATATATTTTTAAGATTCTTTTAAATTTTAAATTAGGGGTATGAGTTATTTAAAATATATTCTTGTATTATGGTTGAGAAGTTTACTTATGTGAATTATTTTCCAAAATATATTTTTGATGAGATTTTGGTGGAGATTGGTTCTAGTTTGATATTATCTATATACATTAAAACTAATATATATTTATAATCTAATTTAAACTATACTATATATATTTATATTAAACACAAAACCTCTCTCTCTCTCCACATAACATATCTCTCCCTCATCAATTTATATATTCTTCTTCTTCGTTCTTCAAGCCCATACCTATTCTCGCCGACGCAAATCCAGCCGCATCCTAGAACCTTAACCGAACCATCAAAACTTGGTGTTGATTTGTATAGCGTCATATTGCTTCCGTTCATCGCGTTTTTTTCGAGGTAAGTTTACAACTTGCTACATGCTATACTTTATATAATTTACTTATATGATGTCGTACTATTATTATTATTATCATCATCATCATCATACAGCTATATCTATATAATTTATACACCGTAGTTATTTAACGTTAATCAGTTTTATAATATATAATGTATGCAAGTTTACAACTTGCGACATACTATATATATATATATATATATTTATCATCTTAATATTTATTATTATTATCATTAATTAGTTTATAATCTGTATTTTATAACGTTATACAAAATATAGTTTGAAAATATTATAGTTTACACATGAAACGTCGTCGCAAAGCGGATACGACAAATCTGAAATTTACTGTACACCTTACCTTATAAAATTCATTATAAATCATAGAAAAATCATTAGCATATATTCTTTAGTTCGTTACGAAGATAACTTAGAATACTATAACCCTGTGAAATATTTAATTGCAAAATAAATTGTTTAAATAACTTAAACTATAAATGAAAATACCTCTGAACTATCAGTGAGGACCACATCATTGATATAGCTCTTATGCGGGTTAGTTATTCCTTGGATCTTTATTGCTTCCACTATCTTTTCCAGTTATTGTTCTTGTAGCTATTGGACATGTGATAGATAGATTTAGTAGTTTACTGTTCTTGATATCTGATTGGCAGCCGTAATGTGACTATGGAAGGATCTTTCCTCGCCATAGGTAGCATAGTTGGCTCTGTCACGTGTCGTATTTACGCATTTTGGGAAGCGGGGCATGATAAGGTTTGTTTGGTATCAGAGAATAGGTTTTAGGTTAGCTGGGTTTGGTTTCTTTTATAGTTGGGTATTGGACCCAATATACTAATCAGGAAATCCAGAATTTTAGGAACATGTCCTGCCACATTATTGTCTTGTCATTCGAATTCTTGAATCTATCCTTCTCTTAAACTCTTTTATCTCAACAATTTAGAAATGACTTTGCATTTCGGCTTAGAATCCTTTTGGTTCCTTATTGTTTCTCTCATCTTATTCTCTCGATTCTGTTAGTAGAATTTAGGCGACTTGAATGGGGTTATGTAGTTGTAACTATGTACCGCGGCATGGTTACAATGCGGTACTCTATTTAGGTAACCTGGAGTCCTATTTCGATTTATTTTCTTGACTTATGGTCGTTGTATTACCTTATTTTCTCTCGGCGTCATTGCTTACAAGTTTATGTCTTATCGTGAGCTTAAATCCAGCTGCCACGATATATCTTTCCTCTCGTCCCGTAAGAACCAATCCATTTGCGTTTCGAAGAATAAGGAGAAACACAGGAGAATTTTTTGATGATTGCAGTAGTTCGAGATTAACCCTAGCGGGAGCTGGTACAGATCGTTTCAAGGACGATCAGATGTAAGATATTTGATTGAAGAAGTTTTGACATACCCGTCTCAAATTATCAGAGTAGCGCAACGGAAGAGTGGTGGGATAATAACCCAGAAGTCTTAGAACAAACTTGCAAATTCATGATGAAGAGAACCGTTTACTGAAGGGTGAAGTTCGTAAACAAGTTGCAGATGAAGTGTTGATAGCAGTTCGGGATTTCATAGATGTGTTCAAGGACATCTCGAGTTTACCGTCTAAACGAAATGTGGAGTTTGCGATTGATCTTATTCCTGTAGCAGCGCTAATTTCGAAGGCTTATTATCCGTTGGCACAGGTGAAACTGGAAGAGGTAAAAAGAAAAGTTTCCGAATTACTAAAGAAGAGTTGGATTCAGAGCAATGGTTCACCGTGGGAAGCTCCAGTTCTTCTAGTCAAAAAGAAGGATGGCACGCTGAGGATGTGCATAGACTACTGAGAGTTAAATCGGGTGACTATTAAGAACAAGTACCCAATTCCTCGCATAGGCGAATTATTCGATCAACTCAGTGGCGCGAGAGTAGTCTCGAAGTTGGATTTACGATCATAGTATCATCAAGTTCGAGTGCAAGAAGAAGACATTTGCAAGACAGCGTTCCGAATTCGATATAGGTATTACGAGTTCAAACCCGGGATCACTTTCATCTAGCTAGGCTGCTTGCACAAGCTATCGATAAGACTAAACAGAAGAAAGGGGACTTCTGTTGGAGTTATTAACGCACCAGCAATATTTATGGACTTAATGAAACGAATCTTTTTACCATATCTGGATCATTTCGTAGTGGTGTTTATTGACGATATTTTGGTTTATTCGAGGAGCAAAGAAGAGCATGAAGAACACTTGAGAATCGTACTGCAAACGTTGAAACGAGAAAAGTTATATGTCAAGATAAGCAAGTGCGAGTTTTGGCTCGAAGAAGTGAAGTTCTTGGGTCATGTTGTATCCGGAGATGGAATTGCCGTTGACTCTGAAAATATTGCAGCTGTTCATGATTGGCCACTTCCAAAGAATGTAGGGGAGATCGGAAGTTTTCTTGGGCTCGCCAGATACTATAGAAGGTTCGTGGAGAACTTCACTCGAATAGCAGAACTATTGACCAAGCTAACACGAAAGAAGGTACCGTTCGCATGGACCGAGAAGTGTGCGTCAGCTTTTGAAGCGTTGAAGTAAAGATTGACCACCGCTCCTATTCTAATCGTGCCAGACAGTTCCAAAGGGTTGGTTATTCGCAGCGACGCATCTGGAAAAGGCTTGGGATGTGTTCTAATGCAGAATAGGAAGGTCATAGTTTATGCGTCGAGACAATTAAAGACTCATGAGAAGAACTACCCAACTCATGATCTGGAGTTAGCAGTAATGATTTTTGCTCTAAAGATTTGGGGATACTACTTATTGGGCGAAAGGGTAGAAGTATTTACTGATCACAAAATCTTAAAGTATGTGTTCACACAGAAAGAGCTCAACATGAGACAACACAGATGGTTGGAGCTGATGGCTGACTATGATCTTGATCTAAAATACTATCCAAGGAAAGTTAATGTAGTGCCGGATGCGCTAAGTCGGTTGCCAGCGATACGGATGTTGACTGCACAAAAAGAGATTATAGATGGTTTTCAGAGATTCAAATTGGAGATTGTACTACCGAATTCTTTGAGACAATTGATACAGTTGCAAGTACAGTTATCCTTGATCGATAACATTAAAGAAACGCGGTCACACAATCCAAGATTGCAGAAGTTTCGAGAACAAGTAGAAGCGGGACTTCGAACGAACTTGTTAATTCATGAAGATGGTTCGTTACGATATAGTAGTCGTTTATGTGTGCCCAAAGGAGATGTTCGAGAAGAAGTCATGAAGGAGGCTCATGGTTCCGCGTATTCAGTACACCCGGGAGAGACAAAGATGTACAGAGATCCGCGACAACATTTCTAGTGGGAAGGCATGAAAAGGGAGATTGCTCGATACGTATCGAAGTGCTTGGTATGTCAGCAAGTCAAGGCTGAATATCACAGGTTAGCTGGTTTATTGCAACCACTTCCAATTCCTCAATGGAAGTGGGAACATATAACCATGGATTTCGTGACAGCTTTACTACGGAGTCTAAGGGGCAATAATGCAGTTTGGGTCATTATCGATCGATTGACCAAGGCAGCTCACTTTATACCGTTTCGAATTGGTCAGGCGACGGAAGCTTTGACAGAGCAGTACATGCAGGAGATTGTGAGATTGCATGGAGTACCCGTGAGCATCGTTTCTGATCGTGATACTCGATTTCTATCACTTTTAGAGGAGTCTACAGGAAAGTTTGGGAACTCGCTTGAAATTTAACACGGCCTATCATCCTCAGACAGATGGCCAGTCTGAAAGAACAATCCAAACTCTTGAAGATAAGTTGAGGGCATGCATATTAGACTTCAAGGGTTCATGGGAGGATCATGTACATTTAGTGGAGTTTTCATACAACAACAGTTTTCAGGTAACTATACAGATGGCTCCATTCGATGCATTGTACGGTCGTAAGTGCCGCTCGCCTGTTTGTTGGGACTATGTTGGAGAAATAAGATTGTTGGGTCCGGAACTCATTGTGCAAACTGTGGAGAAAGTTAACTTGATCCGTAATCATATGAAGGTGGCACAGGATCGACAGAAAAGTTGGGCTGATACTGGAAGAAGACCTTTTGTCACGCCCCGCTTCCCAGTGTACGGGCAGAGGACGTGACGGGGGACGCAACGCATTTACTCAGAAGTAAACACGCTAAGCGTATCTAAGCAATATAAAGTAAAAGTACACAAGAGACAGGAATGTAAATGAATAGTAACTTTATTTATTAAACATTCTTTTACAGTACAACTGAAATGTAAAGACATGAGTAGAAAGCGATGCCTAAACAATGACATAACAGAGATGAAAATAGTATGTACAAGTAAAGTCTAATGCTCTGGGTCTTCAGTATACTGCTCAAAATGCTCCTGGCTGGTTTCGAGCTCTAGTGCGCCCGATCTACCTGACAACATTCCAAAGAAAGAAGAGAAGGAATGTCGTCAGCGAACAATCGCTCGGTAAGTCCCAAAGAATAGGTAGAGACAGAATAGACAGAAGGAGAATATAAGTTTTAATGTTTTATTATATTGTTAACGCTGTTGTTTGTAGCTTGGTACAGAAGATGCCAGTGTATACGAGAGGAGTCCAGCTTACATTGTGGACTTTGGTAACCCATAGTACAAGGTTTCGTCGAAAATACCACGGAACAACGGCATGGATGTAATTACGTCTTAAGTGACCACCTCGTGCCACCTTTAACATATTTCGTACCAGTCTACTCCTTATAAACCCCGCGATATCTTTTGTATTGATTGTATTGATTGCATTGTATTGTAAATTATATATGGATGATTTGCCGAAACCATGATATCAGTAAATGGAATGGATATAATGGATGTACATGTAGATGGAGTATATCCATGGTTCGGTTCGGTCGATATAGATTGATATAGATTGAATAGACGGATTCATGAATTCATGTTGTATTGTAGTTTATACTTGAATCATATTCAAGTCAGATTGATTAGATTGAGACTCAGTCTGAGTCAGACACTTTAAAAAGAACTTGAAATCCTGAATTAGTTTTGATATTATCGGTAACTGCTGCACATGGACGGCAGGATTTGTGTCTTTTTCCAAGACAATTGTCGTGTTGATAACACCGTTTGTTAGATTGTCTACCTTAGATAGGCAAGCACCCATATCTCCGGCTCTCTGAGGCTCAATAGACTGGTCCCACTTAAACCTATGTTTACTAGGGTCCTTACTGTAATTTAACATAACTTGAGGGGGTTTATGTAAAAATAGTTTTGGCATATTTTCAAAAAAACCTAATTTAATAAAATATGGTATTTTCTTGAAATATTGTAATTGTGTTGTATTTGGTTGGTATTTTCATGTAATAGTAATTCCTTTGATTTAGAAAATATTGGAATATGTATTTGATTAAAATAGGTATTTTGATAATAGATATATTTATATTTAATGAAAATAATTTATTTATTTTCTTGTAGAAATCTCATTTTCTAAAGAAACAAAAGAATAAAAATTCCATCGAGATCGAATGCTCCTTACGGAGGTCTGCATCTCGCTCTACTAGGCCCGAAGATGTGCGACAACCCGCACTATCCCAAATGGGGTCCCCAAAAGTGGGTTGTAGAGGTGCAATTGCATGGAAATGTTTAATACATCTTTTTATAGAAATAGTTTTATAAGTTGAAGGTATTTATTTGTAAAGTCGTTTTATCCCAAGAATAAATTCCCGAAACTCCATCGTGTTATGATAGAGATATGTGTTGTGATGAGATAGGTCATTACCTCGTGAACTATCTAAAGGTAATATGTTGTTTATGTCGGAAACTAAAGTATGTGGTATTTTACTGTAAAACTGCGATATTGCAATATAAATTCTTTTGATGTGAAACTTGTTTTGATATGTTTGTTAATGTTTATTGAACATGATATGAAAGTTTGGTATTTTCTTGTTTAATAAAAATAGAATTTTTAAAGAAAAACCGAATCGGAAGTCGGATTAACTCCGCTTCCGTCGGGTTTATAATTTAAAGTTTTAAAATAGAGAAAGAGAGGGGAAGAGGGGACTTACTGGCTTTAAGGAGAGGGGAGAGGTAGGGGAAGAATAAGGAAGCGTCGGGATGTCGTTTCGTCGCCGGAATCTCCTCGGAATTTCGTCGGAGCTTCGCCCTTCGCTAACTCCACTTGTACACAATTAGGACTTGGGAATTTTGTATAGTTTTGATAATGAAATTCTAGTGAGGAGGGGTGAAATAGAGTGTGGTATTTATAGGGGAAATTAGGGTTTAGGGGGTGAAAGAAATGCATTAAAATGGGATTTAAAGGAGTTTTATTATTCTCTGTAAATGTGCAGAGAAAATAAACAATACTGGAGTTAAAGGGGGAGTCCAAGGGTCTAGGGTTCCAAAAAAAAAATTGGGTTTGGCCTCAATAGAACCGGCGGCGCCGACCCTATACCCTAATCTCGCCGGTCCACTTAGCATGGTTGGCTCTGGGATTTATGCCACATGTCGGGGTCGTTTGGTATACTCCAGTGCACGTGTTGGTTTATTCAGTTTACGTGTAGTGCACGTGTAAACTCTTGGGCTTCTAAAAAATTAAAAGAAATTAAAATAAAAAAATAATGTGGCTGATGAGATTTGAACTCGGGTGCTACGCACAGCAGTGCAAGGCTTTACCAATGAACTGCAAGTGATTTTTTGCTGTTCAAAAGCAAAACAAACTTATAACTCATGCTCAGGCTTAGGTGTCCATTTCTGTATTTTGAAAAAATTTCGTACAGAAAGTTTAGGGTTGTTACACCTTTGGAGTTCGCTGTTCGTGATCTTGTGTTCTTGAAGATATCACCGACTAGAGGAGTAATCCGATTTGGTAGTTGAGGCAAGCTTAGTCCTCGATTCGTGGGGCCTTTCGATATCATCGAGCGTGTTGGAGAGGTAGCTTATCGATTGTCTTTACTGTTCACCGCCGAAAACAGAGACGAACTGGGATAGATAGTCTTGCCTGAATTTGGGGGTAGATGCTATTTGGACTTATCCATCCACCTCTCTGAAGATACCAAGTTGATTTATGGCACCATATATCAGAGGTTTGGACAGACGCGACCGTTGTAGCAGACTTTATCAGATTCTCCCTCATTTGTGAGGGGTTTTGATTGTGGGGACGCTCTTCCCTGCAGGCGCTAGCCCCTGCAGTTAATTACATTACCGCGTTGCGATAACCACTTTCTCCTGCTCCGGAAGTTCACTTCGTGTCATGTCGTGTTTGTTTTATTTTGGGTTCCCCGTGGATTGTATACGGAGACTAATTTATGTCGTCGCCTGTAGGGTGCGGATTAATCCAAATCTGTATATTTGATATTTGGGTTTAGATCAAGAATTTTGCTTGACGGGGCCCATGTTGGTAGCTTGGATTGCCAACGGGAATGAACTTAGGACACAGATCTCACATTTGTGAGGTCCATCGGTTCATAAGATATTTGGGTTTGATCTAAGGATCATTAACCATATTTGAGACTAAGATCGACTTATGTGCAGTGAGCATATGGGCTCAACTGAACATTAGATCATATATGAATAGCCCATGGATAGTATACGGTAGTCATTATGGAGACAGTCCGCAGGGCAAGACATATTAGTTTAAGGATGTCGCAGTCCAATATTCCCCGTTTGGGACGAATGTTAGTTTAAGGACATTTCGGTCCAACATTCCCGTTTTGGGGACGAATGTTAGTTTAAGGACACTTCGGTCCAGCATTCAGCTTGCGTGCACGCGTATTTGTTACGTGGCGGAGTGAACGATGGTGACAAGGAATGCGTCCAATTTGGGGTGCGATCCGATTTGAGGTGTGCACGTCAGTTTGGAAGGGCATCAATGTGGGGTGTATAATTCCCTATCTTGATGAAATTTTACATCAAGTTTGGACGATGAGTTGTTGTTGGTTGTCGGGACCCGCCACCTCTCTAAAAACGTTAAGGAATTACAACAACATATATCAGAGCTGTAGAAAGATGTACCCTTGAACTAAATCCCGTATTTGAGGGAAAAAAGGACTGTGATGTACCTAAGAATCGTTAGTCATATTTGAGACTAAGATTACCTTAGGAGATATGGGATGAATATCAAATGAGAAATCATTAGTGATGTTTGAGACTAAGATTAGTTTGGAAATCACGAGCACATAATCTCGGTTGATTTAAAATCAAAGAGGTTTAACCTCAGGAAACTTAGCCAATTTGGGCTGAGATTGGGTTTCTATACTACCCAACAGTGCTAAGCACTGAGATATACAGCGCTCACGTGTGTTTCATGTGGGGCGCTGGAATAGTGCTAAATATTAATCTTTTCTGGCGCTCACGTGCTTTTCACGTGAGGTGCTATAATAATGCTAAGCACTAATTTTCTCTGGCGCTCACGTGTGTTTCACGTGAGGCGCTATGTTTTTGGAGATTTAATCTCTGTTGATGTTTTTTAGAGAACTTAAATATCTGTTAATGGTATTTTGACCATTAACGATCACCAAAATCACTATTTTGAGGATCTGGGATCAGGTTCTTTAAGAACTAAGTTCTTGTTTTAAAGGAACTAAGTTCCCAGAGTATTATGGACTCCATTTTCTCCACGTTCTTTTATCCATCTTCTCTTGTTCATGTTTTCAGAGAGATTAAACCTTTGTTAATGGTATTTTGACCATTAACGATCACCAAAATCACTATTTTGAGGATCTTGGATCGGGTTCTTTAAGAACTAAGTTCTTGATTTGAAGGAACTAAATTCCTGAAGTATTATGGACTCCATCTTCTTTCTTTTCAACTTTGTTCTTTCCTGAATGTTTGATTCTTAAGAACAAGATCTTCCCGATGAGAATTAAATTCTCAACTTGTGGGAGATCTGTCTTGTGGTTCTCAGATCCAGAGAACTAAGTTCTTTGAGAAGGGTTAAACACTTAGATATGGTATGTTAAGTAAAGGCGATATTTTGATCTCTTCTTTTTTCTTTACCTAGGGTTTTTAGGAGGGGGATCTTCTTCTTTGAGAGAATTAAATTCTCTGTTGTTTTAAGAGCCTTCTGTATTGTTACAGAAGCTTATGAGGGGTCGCCTCTCTTTTTTTTCTCTCCTTCCCCCCTTCTTTCTCCTTGATTAATCTCTTTGCTCCTATCTATAAGAGAAGAGAAAAAATCAATTTGTTGAGAAAATCTCTCATTGAGAGATCGTGATTGATTTCACAATCAATCAAAATGATCTTTTAGATCAATCGGTGAATTTTATTCACCGTTGGATTTTTAATCCAAAGGCTCTCTGTTTAACGGAGAAGATTTCTTGTTTCTTTAACAAGATTAGGAAATATTTTTCTAAGATAGAATTTTATTCTATCATATGAATATCTTGTTAGTTTAACAAGATTAGAATTTTATTCTAAGACAGAATTTTATTCTATCATATGAATATCTTGTTAGTTTACCAAGATTAGGAAATATTTTCCTAAGATAGAATTTTATTCTATCATATGAATATCTTATTAGTTTAATAAGATTAGGAAGATATTTTCCTAACCATAGAATTTAATTCTATTTAACAGAGAAGATCTTTCTTATTTTAGAAAGATCAGGTAAATATTTCCCACATAGAATTTAATTCTATTAGATGGTTTAATTGGTGATATTTTTATCACTGTTAGATTTTAAATCCAAGATTCTCTATTAGAGAAAGATCTTTCCATATTAGAAAGATCAGGGAAAATATTTTCCAAATAGAATTTAATTATATCATATATAATTTAATTCTATCAGATAGTTTAATTAGTGATATTTTGTCACCATTGGATTTTAAATCCAAGATTCTCTATTAGAGAAAGATCTTTTCAAATTAGAAAGATCAAGGAAAATATTTCTTAAATAGAATTTAATTCTATCATATAGAATTTAATTCTATCAGATGGGGGTATTTTAAATTGGGGCGCTCACATGCTTTGCATATGAGCGCTGCCAAAGAATACGGCAAGAGAACTCACGTGTTTAACACGTGACCCCTAGTGTGGGTTTTTGCCTGTTTATTTTCAGCGCTCATATGCTTTGCATATGAGCACTCACGTGTTTAACACGTGAGGCCTGTTTGGCCTTTGGTTATTTATGTTCAGCGCTCATATGGTTTGCATATGAGCGCTCACGTGTTTAATACGTGTGGCCAGTTTGGCCTTTCGGTTTATTTTATTCAGCGCTCATATGAGCATATGAGCGCTCACGTGTTTAACACGTGAGGCCAGTTTGGCCCTTAGTTATTTATTTTTAGCATTTATATGATTTGCATATAAGCGCCAACGTATTTAACACGTGATACCAAACTATGAGGATTCTTTTCCTCTTTCTTTTCTCTCCCTCTTTTTCTTATAAGGGAACAAACCGCTCTTAGCTAAAAAATTTGGCAGGAACAAATGCCCCCCACTATTTTGCCCACGTAAGTATGTACGTGGGTGAAGTAGTGCAGAGTTATGCATGGCCATAGAATTAATGGCTTAGGAGACAAGTTAGGATCCTTGTAGCCTAAGGCTTTTTTTTATCTTCATGAACCGTAAGGGTCTCAAGAAGGTTTTTTTCCTTATGAGTCTTGAGGATCTCGTAGGTGTGTATTCTCCCTAGAAATCGTGAGGATTTCTAAGTGTTCATCACCTTCGTGAGTCATAAGGATCTCACTCGGGTATTTTTTCCTTACGATTCGTAAGGTCCCGTAAGTAGCATGTTCATTTCATTGGCGAATGTGGCCCGTGGATAGTATACAAGAGTCAATTTCGACCTCATTGTAGGGCAGTGATGGCTTAGGAAACAGGTTTAGATCTGTCATCTAAGACTTTTCAACTTTATAAGCTGTGAGGGTCTCATAAAGAATTTTCTCCCTACGAGTCGAGAGGATCTCGTAGGAGTATTTTCTCTTTAGAAGTCGTGAGGACTCCTAAGTGTCTCTTGAGAGTCGTAAGGATCTCATAAGAGAATTTTCCCCTTACGAGTCGAGAGGACTCGTAAGTGGTTTCTCATCCTCGTCGATATGCGATTTTGGAGAATGTGGCCCGTGGATAGTGTACAAGAGTCAATTTGGACCTAGTTGTAGGGCAGCGATGGTTTAGAAAATAGGTTTAGATCTGTCGCCTAAGACTTTTCAACTTTATGAGCCGTGAGGGTCTCATAAAGACTTTTCTCCCTACGAGTCGAGAGGATCTCCTCGGTGTACTTTTCCTTAGGAGTCGTGAGGACTCCTAAGTGAGTTTTCTCTTGAGAGTCGTAAGGATCTCATAAGAGAATTTTCCCCTTACAAGTCGAGAGGACTCGTAAGTGGTTTCTCCTCCTTTTCGATATGTGACTTTGGAGAATGTGGTACGTGTATAGTGTACAAGAGTCAATTTGGACCTACTTGTAGGACATCGTTAGTTTAGGAAACAGGTTTAGATCTGTCGCCTAATACTTTTCAACTTTATGAGCTGTGAGGGTCTCATAAAGACTTTTCTCCCTACGAGTCGAGAGGATCTCGTAGGTGTATTTTTCCTTAGGAGTCGTGAGGACTCCTAAGTGACTTTTCTCTTGAGAGTCGTAAGGATCTCACAAGAGAATTTTCTCCTTACGAGTTGAGAGGACTCGTAAGTGGTTTCTTCTCCTCATCGGTATGCGACTTTAGAGAATGTGGCCCGTGGATAGTATACAAAAGTCAATTTAGACTTACTTGTAGGGCCACAGTGCTAAGGAAAACAGGTTGATATCCCCGTCGCCTAAGGCTTTTCACTTTCATGAGCTGTGAGGGTTTCATAAAGATATTTTTCCCTACGAGTCGAGACGAGTCGAGGATCTCGCAGGTGTATCCTAACGTGCAATACAGATAACCCCTTTTTTTTATAGTGGTCCGTTAGGTTTTGTGGTAGTAGGGTTTTAGTCCGTGGTACCGTCGCGTTGGCTGATGTATTCCTCGATATGCAGTCTTTAAGCCGCTGTTCGAGTAGCCCCGCGACCGTGTGTCTCTGAGCCCATCTGAGGCTGGACAAGTCGTCTTCAAGTAATCTCCTTTAGGTCATATTACCGTCGGAAGAGCAAGCGTTAGGAATTTTCTATGATGCTTTTTACTTGAGGTTAGGCTCAATTTGGAGCCCTGATGAGTCATAACCGCACCCTTCTGGGGTAAGATGATCTCCAATGGTCTTTTAGGCTTTATATGAGCTGCCGTCAAGATCTGAAGCTAGGAATATACTGTCACTTCCATTTTTTTTGACGATGTCGCGCCGATTCTTTGCTGAAGTCGGGAAAACATCTGTATGATCTCTATGCTGTACGTATTGCAATCAAGATCTGGAGCTACCTCTCCCACTGTTTCTCGAATCCCTCCTCAAACCAAAAAGGAAGAATTAGTCAGGATCAATCTCACCGTACAATACTTGCTTAACCGTTCAGCCAGGCCAGTGTTGGTACTTCGAGGGAGGTTTTCCAACGCTTTCGCGAAGTTCATTAATTAAATAACCTCTTTTCCCTGGGGGCGTAGCCCCGCTAACACCTTTCTAGGCACCTACTAGGTTTATAGCATTGATCGTTTAGTGAGAAATTTCCCGAGGAGTAGCATATACTCACAGTAGGATCGGGATCCAAATATCATCGCGTGACGAAACTGAAGGAATCCTACCAGAATCATCACACTCCAAATGGTATGCAGCACTAGCAAGTTTCAGTTCTTTTGAAACTCCCGATGTGGATTTTTGCCCCATGCTCTTATGACCTTGACTTTGGCCAACAAATCATAAGTCACATGTCAAGTTCTACCCGTCGTTCTCCAGGTTAATTTGAATCCACCCGCACCTACCCTTGACTTTGGCCAACAAGGCAATACGACTGTTCCAAACTAACGCATCTATCTATGCTGCACAAGAATACCCAATAGCTACCAATCACTATGCCTTGACTTTGGCCAACAAACATAGCTTGAATACTATTGACCATCCATGTGAAACGACGGAGGGCTACGAATGGTTTTGGCGAAACCGTGAACGTAGTGAACTTGATATAATCGATGGAACGAGATAGCTTTTAAAAGGAGTGGCTCAAGCTCCGCATTTAAAAGTTAGTTTTGAAAAGAACCGAGTGCTTTTTCGAAAGTGTTCCAACGACTTTTACTTGGTTTATTTTTCTTGCATTAGTTCTTTTAATACGTGATATTCTTGCATTAGTTCTTTTAATGCGTCCCATCATTTAATCCTACCATTGCAGAAAACAACCAAAATATGACGTACGCTTATACCATTCGCATTCGCCACGGGGCCCCGTCATTACCCGTTAGGTTACTTAACTAACGACAGAGCGGGGGCTGGGCTAGTGCGGCTGTAAAACATAAGCAACGCCTAAATAATATCATATATAGATATACTGCAATGATAGCCATTTCAGATCACAGATGAACACATTGGATATACTAGGAATCCGCAATTCGTACGAGCCTGTAACGAAAAGCAGATTACACGGTCGCGGTGAATAGCCAATACCCCACCCAAGACCCCTACGGGTGCGGCAAACTACCCGCCAAGTACCCGAAGCGAAGCAACCTCCCTCAACTCCGTGAGTAGGCCACTCGGCACTTCGGCATACCCGGTAGTTTGTGCACCCCCTCCATGGGTCTATCCTAGGAGCAAAAACAGTAAAAAGAAATTATACAATGACGGCTACAACCCCGACCCGGTTGTGCGTCCATACAAATAATTATTACATCAATTTACAAATTTACATGAATTGAAAGAAAAGAAAAACTCTCGTCTCACAACCCCCGGCTATTCACCCGCGACAATCCAATGAATTCATATACACATTCCAATAACATTACAGATCACAGATTTGTGTAACCCTCACTAATCGACATATAGCGATTAGCAGACGTTCAATACAAATATCACATCACAGAAAAACCCGTCAGCTTAAGTCTTTTAGAAGTTCGATCAAAAATACGGATTTTCAGGACCCCAAAAATAAAATTTTCGTTCTGGAAAATCTGGGCAGAAAATATATATTCCAAAAATCCTAAAATACCCCTATAAGCATACTGTAGCAAAGAACAACCAGAGAGGAGCCAAGACGGCCGCGGAACCGCGGCAATAGCAAGCTATTGCCGCGTTTCCGCGGCGCAATGATGAGATCAGGGGACCGTCTTTCTACAGTGCACTCTAAAAACCCTGAGTCGATTTTTGATGCATGATTTATTATTTTTACAGAACATAAAAAATCGACAGCAAGTATGAAATCGAGGTTCATTTCGGGACTTTTTCTTTGATCGATCTTCTAGCTACTTTGCTAACATGTTAGATAGAGTTTAACTAGGCTCTGATACCACTGTAAGTCTATGCTACCTCTCCCGGTACTTTCGGGCATGCGGAATTTGACGAAAAACGATTTTCTTAGAGATGGTAACATGGACTCAAAACCCTGATCTTTGTTAAACATCTAACCAACAACCTAACTACGAGTTGCTAACTACTCGGTTAGGGGGTTATACCTTTCTTTTTCTTGAACTCCTTCGTCTTCAAGCTTCGATGGTCGTCCGAATCGGCTTCTCCCCGTCGTCTCCTTGCGCCGAAGATAGATCCACCTGAAAGCTTCAACCTTTGGCTCCTTCTTCGAACTTTGAAGAAACTAGTTCACTCGGTTTGCTAAACCTTGTGAACTAGAGTGAGAGAAGAGTTTGTATGAGATTTTATCTATGGTTCTTGGTTCTCAACTCATGAGACAAGTGAACCATAGAGTCAAGAGAGGGAGAGCAAGAGGAGGAGATGAGAGCTCAAGAACAAGAAAGAGAATGAGCATGAAAGAAAATGAGAAAAGACTTTTCTCATTTGGCTCTCATAATCCAAAACAATCATAACACCTCATATCAATCAAGTATTATGTGATGGTTTAAGCAACCATAGCCATATCATTTCATGCACTCATTTTGCACAAAAGAGCAAGCAAGCAAAAGTCTTTGCCATGAAATGATAGCTATAGTTATCATGATGGTCAACTAGTCAAGCCTAGTCAACCGGTCAACAAAGTCAACAAGTCAACAAAAGTCAACAAGTCAACAAAGTCAATCCCTCAACAACCATGTCACCATAATACTTAATTAATATAATTGTTAATCACATATCATATTCTCATTAGGGTTGAGCAAAAAGTCAATAGTCAACTGTCAACGGTCAACAACCCTAATGAGAATCCTCTGCCTCTGTCTCTCCGTCAACTGTGCATACACACCCGCATCCGCGTTCCGAGGAACACGAATGCAAACTGGATAAAACCAATCCCAAAAGGTACACTAGGATCTGGCTTAAACCAAAGCCCGCTAGTGTGAACTGTCCGGACACTGTACGTGCACAAGTGCACGGATGTGACCGAACCCTGTCGCAAAACCATGCGACCTGTCGCAAAACCATGCGACCTCTACTCTTTTGCCTAAAGGCAAATAGCTTTCTGTGTGGGACTCTAAAGACTCGACACTACGCTGGCAGTGGGTTTAACCACAGACCGCAAGCGGCACTAGCTGTGCGTAACGGTCCCCAGGTAGATGCCGACAAGAAGACTGACGAGGTGAAACCCATCTGAACTCCTACTGAGCCTGAATGTGACATTCTCCGTACAGTCCGGTCTGTTCGTCTGATACATCGCATGGCAGGCCTAGGGGGCGGTAAACGTCAGTCCCCCAATAGCGGTACAAGTCGTGTCGGAGTGAAGCCCAAAACACCCTGAGATAACACTGGAAGCCTACCAGTATATCTCGTTTGCCCTGGCCAGGGACTACTCGTGTAATGGCTCTCCTAGACACAGCGCGATGTCAACTCCCAATACCGGGAGAGACGAATCCTGTCTAACCGTCACTGCCTCCAAGTGCTTCGGGACTGCACCCAACTACCACCTGTTTGCACGACTCCTTTGAGCCGTGGTAAAACTACAGTGGGAACACACTCGAGGCGAAGTGACAGTGTCAAGTCAGCGGACTAAGCTATACTCATGTCACCTGGGAACTGATAACTGACGATAGGCATAATACCAACTAGTCAGTTCCCGACGAGTCCTGTCCAGTGTACTCGTAACCCAACGAGCACCCGCATACTATCTCAAGTACGACGTACCGACGGCTGTGGGACAGACCGTCTCCCACACTGGGATGAGAAGCGCATGCGCTAGTCTACTCCGGAGTATCGATGCCCTGTCTCGATAGTCCTGCGACCAGGGACCTGCATAAGGATGTGCTTATAGATTACCCAGCCCCACTAGTGTGACTGCCATCACAACGCTGGTAATCAAGCAAAGATCCTAAGGGCTCCACTAATGTGTATAGGCGATATACTAAAATAAACACATGTACACATTGAAGTAGAAATAAACCAAGTAGCATACTACTATTTTGAGCAAGATTGTATATACAAGGTGAATATCCCAAGCTTCCATTAAGTAATATACAAACTAGTATGATACAGTAATGGCCTCTAGGGCATATACACTAACAATCTCCCACTTGCACTAAGGCCATGTACTGGCGTATCAAAGACCTATCATCTCGATCAGCCGCTCGAACTGAGTCTGGGGCAAGGCCTTGGTGAATGGATCTGTAGTGTTATCTTCTGAAGCGACTCTCCGAACCTCGATCTCCTGGCGATCCACGATCTCCCTGATCAGGTGATACCGCCTCAAGATGTGTCTGGATCTCTGATGGGACCTGGGTTCCTTCGCTAAAGCTATAGCCCCGTTGTTGTCGCAATACAGAGGTATTGGATCAACAATGGAAGGAACCACCTGAAGCTCTTTCAAGAACTTCCCCATCCAGACAGCTTCTTTTGCGGCATCAGATGCAGCGATGTATTCCGCTTCCATCGTCGAGTCTGCAACGGTTTCATGTTTGGAACTCTTCCAACATACCGCCCCTCCATTGAGGGTAAAGACAAAACCCGACATGGACTTGGAATCATCCTTGTCACTCTGGAAGCTGGAGTCAGCAAAGGCCTCGATCTGGAGGTCTTTTCCGTCATACACCAAGAACATCTCCTTAGTCCTTCTCAGGTACTTGAGAATGTTCTTTACTGCTATCCAGTGTTTCTCCCCAGGGTTTGACTGATACCGGCTTACCACACTCAGTGCATAAGCTACATCCGGTCTGGTACACAACATCACATACATTATAGAGCCTACCGCAGAAGCGTAGGGTATAATAGACATGCGATCCCTCTCCAAATCAGTCTTGGGAGACATCTCTTTAGAGAGGGTGATCCCGTGACAAGCCGGTAGGTTACCGCGCTTGGAATCTTCCATACTAAATCTCTTCAGTATGGTGTCGATGTACCTGGACTGTGAAAGTCCTAATATCCTCTTGGATCTATCACGATGGATCCGGATCCCCAGGATGTATGAGGCATCACCCAGGTCTTTCATGGAGAACCTGTGCGACAAGAACCCCTTGACAGATTGTAGCATAGGAATGTCATTTCCTATTAAGAGAATGTCATCCACGTATAAAACGATGAGTACTACAGTTCTCGCTACAAATCTACAATAGATGCATGGTTCATCTGGATTTTTGATAAAGCCAAATTCCTTGACCGTCTCATCAAAACAGATGTTCCAACTCCGTGATGCCTGCTTTAGTCCATAGATGGACTTAAGCAACTTGCACACCTTTCCACTGCTCCCACTCTGAATGAAACCCTCTGGCTGGTCCATATAGACACACTCCTCTAAATTTCCATTTAGAAAAGCTGTCTTTACGTCCATCTGCCAAATCTCATAATCGTGGAAGGCAGCAATGGCAAGAAGGATCCGAATGGATTTCAGCATAGCCACTGGAGAAAAGGTTTCGTCATAGTCCAAACCAGGTCTTTGACGAAAACCCTTTGCCACAAGTCTAGCTTTATAGGTCTCAACCTGTCCATCTACACCAATCTTCCTTTTGAAGATCCACTTGCATCCTACGGGTTTTACCCCGTCTGGAGCAATGTCCAACGTCCATACTTTGTTGGTGTACATGGACTCCATTTCGGTCCGCATTGCATCGAGCCATTTTACTGAGTCAACGCTCTGAACGGCCTGCTGGAAGCTAGTAGGCTCATCATAATCTATGATGCAATCCTCTCTATCCCCGTCTATGAGAAAACCGTAGTATCTCTCGGACGGATGAGACTGCCTACTACTCCTGCGGAGCGGCGTAGGAATGTCCTGTTCTTTTGAACCCTCTGGTTCCATTAAGCTTTCAGTAATAGTTCGTGGTTCTGGAATTTCTTCCAGTTCTACTGTGCTCCCACTTATCTGGGTTTCCAAAAACTCAGTTTCCAAGAAGTAAGCATGACGAGAAACAAGAACTTTTTGTCCCTCTTCGCAGTAGAAGAAATATCCCTTGGAGTTCTTTGGATATCCCACGAATTTACACTGTACTGAGCGTGCCTCGAGCTTGTCCGCATGCTGCTTTTTAACAAAAGCTGGACATCCCCATGTCTTAATATGCTTAAGATAGGGTTTCTTCCCACACCACATCTCATATGGTGTAGTAGGCACAGTCTTAGTGGGAACTCGGTTCAAAAGGTATGCAGCTGATTCTAGCGCATACCCCCAGAATGATCGCGGTAACTCAGCGTTACTCATCATGGACCGTACCATATCCAATAGGGTCCAGTTCCGTCTCTCCGATACACCGTTATGTTGCGGAGTGTATGGAGGAGTAAGCTGAGAGAGAATTCCGTTCTCTTTTAAATAGTCCAGGAACTCGGCACTTAAGTATTCTCCACCTTGATCCGATCTTAGAATCTTGATACTTTTGCCTGTTTGGTTTTCTACTTCATTATTATATTCCTGGAATTTTCCAAAGGCTTCGGACTTATGTTTCATTAAAAAGACATAACCGTACCTTGAGAAGTCATCCGTAAAAGTAATGAAGTAAGAATAACCGCTTCGCGCATGTGTAGATATTGGACCGCACACGTCACTGTGTACGAGTCCCAAGAGCTCGCTCGCCCTTACTCCGTGTCCAGTAAACGGAGTCTTTGTCATCTTTCCTTTGAGACAGGATTGACAAGTGGCATACGATTGATATTCGAACGGATTCAAATATCCTTCTGTATGTAACTTCGTCAACCTTCTCTCATTGATGTGACCCAGTCTACAATGCCATAAGAAAGTCTGATTTATTTCCGGAGACTTTCTTTTGTGTGTATTCTGGACATTGAAAATCTGTGGTTGGTTTAATACGTATATACCATTGCTCAATGTACCTGACCCAATCAGAACTTGATTAAGGTGAATGTTTACAACATTACTTACAAACGCAAATTCATAACCTTCTTTAGAAATCAAAGATACAGAAATGATATTACAAGTTGCGTTGGGTACAAAAAAGCAATTACGCAAAACCAAAACATGTCCATCTGACATTCCCAGGTGATAGTCCCCCACGGCCTTAGCATCCATGCTAGCTCCGTTTGCAACTTTGAGGGTCATGTCACCTGCTTTCAAAACCCTACGGTTTCTCAACGCCTGCAAAGAATTACAGATATGAGATCCTGATCCGGTATCCAATACCCAGGAAGTAGAGTTTATTGAAAGACAGTTTTCAATAACATACACACCTGAAGCTGAAGCTGCAACCTGCTTCAATTCCTGTGTCCTGGCTTTCCAAGCCCTGCAATCATTCTTCCAATGTCCTTTCTTATGACAATAGAAGCATTCTTCCTTATCCACAAGCTTTCCTACTTTCTTTGTTGCTTTTGCCTTTCCCTTCGTATCCACTTTACTAACACAGCCCCTTGGTTTGGCGGGGGCTTTCTTCTTCTTTCCCTTGGCTTTCGCCTTGGACCTAGAAGAAGAAGATCCTCCTACAAACAAAGTGGATGTTTCCCTACCTTTCTGTAGGGTGCCCTCTGCGCTCCTCAGCATGTTGAGGAGTTCTGGAAGTTCAACTTCCTTTTCTTGTAAGTTGAAGTTCAGTATGAATTGGGCGTAAGTGGAAGGAAGGGACTGGAGAATCAAGTCCGTATAGAGCTCATTCTCCAACGTGGTCCCAAGGTCCGCGAGCTCCTCAATGTAGCCAATCATCTTAAGCACGTGTTCCGCTACCGATGATCCGACGGCCAATCTTGCCGAAAATAACTTCTTCGACACTTCGTATCTTGCGATACGAGATTGCTCTCCATACAGTTCTTTTGTATGAAGAAATATGGATTCCAGGTCCATATTCTCGTGCCTCCTCTGATGTTCATTGTCCATAGAGGCAAGCACGAGGCACTTGGCCTTCGCGCAATCTAATTCCCAGGTCTTACGGATTTCCTTATCCGCGACGCTGGTTTTGGGACCAGAGACAGGGGGAGCTTTGGTGGTAAGAAGATACCCCAGCTTGTCGTAAGTGATTGCCATCTTGACATTCCTGAGCCAATCTTTGTAGTTTGGCCCTGTCAGTATGTTTTTATCTAGAAGTAACTTAAGTCCAGTCATGTCGATTGGTCGCTGCAATTAGGAGAGAGAGAAGAAACACTCAGCATGATGCTCTTGCAAGTTTAGAGTGATTTTTAGTTTGTCTAAACAGGATGGCTCCCACTGTTTCTCGAATCCCTCCTCAAACCAAAAAGGAAGAATTAGTCAGGATCAATCTCACCGTACAATACTTGCTTAACCGTTCAGCCAGACCAGTGTTGGTACTTCGAGGGAGGTTTTCCAACGCTTTCGCGAAGTTCCTTAATTAAATAACCTCTTTTCCCTGGGGGCGTAGCCCCGCTAACACCTTTCTAGGCACCTACTAGGTTTATAGCATTGATCGTTTAGTGAGAAACTTTCCGAGGAGTAGCATATACTCACAGTAGGATCGGGATCCAAATATCATCGCGTGACGAAACTGAAGGAATCCTACCAGAATCATCACACTCCAAATGGTATGCAACACTAGCAAGTTTCAGTTCTTTTGAACTCCCGATGTGGATTTTTGCCCCATGCTCTTATGACCTTGACTTTGGCCAACAAATCATAAGTCACATGTCAAGTTCTACCCGTCGTTCTCCAGGTTAATTTGAATCCACCCGCACCTACTCTTGACTTTGGCCAACAAGGCAATACGACTGTTCCAAACTAACGCATCTATCTATGCTGCACATGAATACCCAATAGCTGCCAATCACCATGCCTTGACTTTGGCCAACAAACATAGCTTGAATACTATTGACCATCCATGTGAAACGACGAAGGGCTACGAATGGTTTTGGCGAAACCGTGAACGTAGTGAACTTGATATAATCAATGGAACGAGATAGCTTTTAAAAGGAGTGGCTCAAGCTCCGCATTTAAAAGTTAGTTTTGAAAAGAACTGAGTGCTTTTTCGAAAGTGTTCCAACGACTTTTACTTGGTTTATTTTTCTTGCATTAGTTCTTTTAATACGTGATATTCTTGCATTAGTTCTTTTAATGAGTCCCATCATTTAATCCTACCATTGCAGAAAACAACCAAAATATGACGTACGCTTATGCCATTCGCATTCGCCACGGGGCCCCGTCATTACCCGTTAGGTTACTTAACTAACGACAGAGCGGGGACTGGGTTAGCGCGGCTGTAAAACATAAGCAACGCCTAAATAATATCATATATAGATATACTGCAATGATAGCCATTTCAGATCACAGATGAACACATTGGATATACTAGGAATCCAAAATTCGTACGAGCCTGTAACGAAAAGCAGATTACACGGTCGCGGTGAATAGCCAATACCCCACCCAAGACCCCTACGGGTGCGGCAAACTACCCGCCAAGTACCCGAAGCGAAGCAACCTCCCTCAACTCCGTGAGTAGGCCACTCGGCACTTCGGCATACCCGGTAGTTTGTGCACCCCCTCCATGGGTCTATCCTAGGAGCAAAAACAGTAAAAAGAAATTATACAATGACGGCTACAATCCCGATCCGGTTGTGCGGCCATACAAATAATTATTACATCAATTTACAAATTTACATGAATTGAAAGAAAAGAAAAACTCTCGTCTCACAACCCCCGGCTATTCACCCGCGACAATCCAATGAATTCATATACACATTCCAATAACATTACAGATCACAGATTTGTATAACCCCCACTAATCGACATATAGCGATTAGCAGACGTTCAATACAAATATCACATCACAGAAAAACCCGTCAGCTTAAGTCTTTTAGAAGTTCGATCAAAAATACGGATTTTCAGGACCCCAAAAATAAAATTTTCGTTCTGGAAAATCTGGGCAGAAAATATATATTCCAAAAATCCCAAAATACCCCTATAAGCATACTGTAGCAAAGAACAACCAGAGAGGAGCCAAGACGGCCGCGGAACCGCGGCAATAGCAAGCTATTGCCGCGTTTCCGCGGCGCAATGATGAGATCAGGGGACCGTCTTTCTACAGTGCACTCTAAAAACCCTGAGTCGATTTTTGATGCATGATTTATTATTTTTACAGAACATAAAAAATCGACAGCAAGTATGAAATCGGGGTTCATTTCGGGACTTTTTCTTTGATCGATTTTCTAGCTACTTTGCTAACATGTTAGATAGAGTTTAACTAGGCTCTGATACCACTGTAAGTCTATGCTACCTCTCCCGGTACTTTCGGGCATGCGGAATTTGACGAAAAACGATTTTCTTAGAGGTGGTAACATGGACTCAAAACCCTGATCTTTGTTAAACATCTAACCAACAACCTAACTACGAGTTGCTAACTACTCGGTTAGGGGGTTATACCTTTCTTTTTCTCGAACTCCTTCGTCTTCAAGCTTCGATGGTCGTCCGAATCGGCTTATCCCCGTCGTCTCCTTACGCCGAAGATAGATCCACCTGAAAGCTTCAACCTTTGGCTCCTTCTTCGAACTTTGAAGAAACTAGTTCACTCGGTTTGCTAAACCTTGTGAACTAGAGTGAGTAGAGAAGAGTTTGTATGGGATTTTATCTATGGTTCTTGGTTCTCAACTCATGAGACAAGTGAACCATAGAGTCAAGAGAGGGAGAGCAAGAGGAGGAGATGAGAGATCAAGAACAAGAGAGAGAATGAGCATGAAAGAAAATGAGAAAAGACTTTTCTCATTTGGCTCTCATAATCCAAAACATTCATAACACCTCATATCAATCAAGTATTATGTGATGGTTTAAGCAACCATAGCCATATCATTTCATGCACTCATTTTGCACAAAAGAGCAAGCAAGCAAAAGTCTTTGCCATGAAATGATAGCTATAGTTATCATGATGGTCAACTAGTCAAGCCTAGTCAACCGGTCAACAAAGTCAACAAGTCAACAAAAGTCAACAAGTCAACAAAGTCAATCCCTCAACAACCATGTCACCATAATACTTAATTAATATAATTGTTAATCACATATCATATTCTCATTAGGGTTGAGCAAAAAGTCAATAGTCAACTGTCAACGGTCAACAACCCTAATGAGAATCCTCTGCCTCTGTCTCTCCGTCAACTGTGCATACACACCCGCATCCGCGTTCCGAGGAACACGAATGTAAACTGGATAAAACCAATCCCAAAAGGTACACTAGGATCTGGCTTAAACCAAAGCCCGCTAGTGTGAACTGTTCGGACACTGTACGTGCACAAGTGCACGGATGTGACCGAACCCTGTCGCAAAACCATGCGACCTGTCGCAAAACCATGCGACCTCTACTCTTTTGCCTAAAGGCGAATAGCTTTCTGTGTGGGACTCTAAAGACTCGACACTACGCTGGCAGTGGGTTTAACCACAGACCGCAAGCGGCACTAGCTGTGCGTAACGGTCCCCAGGTAGATGCCGACAAGAAGACTGACGAGGTGAAACCCATCTGAACTCCTACTGAGCCTGAATGTGACATTCTCCGTACAGTCCGGTCTGTTCGTCTGATACATCGCATGGCGGGCCTAGGGGGCGGTAAACGTCAGTCCCCCAATAGCGGTACAAGTCGTGTCGGAGTGAAGCCCAAAACACCCTGAGATAACACTGGAAGCCTACCAGTATATCTCGTTTGCCCTGGCCAGGGACTACTCGTGTAATGGCTCTCCTAGACACAGCGCGATGTCAACCCCCAATACCGGGAGAGACGAATCCTGTCTAACTGTCACTGCCTCCAAGTGCTTCAGGACTGCACCCAACTACCACCTGTTTGCACGACTCCTTTGAGCCGTGGTAGGGTAGTAATCAAAGTACAGTGGGAACACACTCGAGACGAAGTGACAGTGTCAAGTCAGCGGACTAAGCTGTTCTCATGTCACCTGGGAACTCATAACTGACGATAGGCATAATACCAACTAGTCAGTTCCCGACGAGTCCTGTCCAGTGTACTCGTAACCCAACGAGCACCCGCATACTATCTCAAGTACGACGTACCGACGGCTGTGGGACAGACCGTCTCCCACACTGGGATGAGAAGCGCATGCGCTAGTCTACTCCGGAGTATCGATGCCCTGTCTCGATAGTCCTGCGACCAGGGACCTGCATAAGGATGTGCTTATAGATTACCTAGCCCCACTAGTGTGACTGCCATCACAACGCTGGTAATCAAGCAAAGATCCTAAGGGCTCCACTAATGTGTATAGGCGATATACTAAAATAAACACATGTACACATTGAAGTAGAAACAAACCAAGTAGCATACTACTATTTTGAGCAAGATTGTATATACAAGATGAATATCCCAAGCTTCCATTAAGTAATATACAAACTAGTATGATACAGTAATGGCCTCTAGGGCATATACACTAACATAGATTGTATACAAGACTTAATATTGGACCACTTGTAGGGCACCTTAGGGGATATGACGGCTTAAGAACAGGTTTAAATCCCTGTAACCTAAGACTTTTGAATTCTATGAGCCGTGAAGGTCTCATAGGGGGGAATTCTCCTTACGAGTCGTGAGGATCTCGTAAGTGTATTTTCTCCTTAGAAATCATGTGGATTTCTAAGTGTTGCTCCTTTGTGAGTCGTAAAGATCTAACGCAGGTATTTTATCCTCACAAGATCGAAAGGACCCCGCAAGTGTTTTTTATTTTTATTTTTATTATTTTTTTACGAGATTGCGTCCTTCCGGGTTTTCACAAGCTCGCAGGTAGTCCTGCTATTTTTACTCATGGCGCCGTTTCGGGTTTTCATCCATGCCCATTTCGCTTGTGGACGCACATTCTCTTCTTCTTCTTCTTTTAACGATTTTGCGTCCTTTCGGATTTTCATAAGTTCGCCGGTAGTCCTGCTGTTTTTACTCACGGCACCCTTTCGGGTTTTCATCCGTACCCATTTCGCTTGTGGACGTACCTTTTTTTGCGAACGGTGAAACTCTCAAAAGTGACTTCGTCGCAGGTGACCCATCTGTTTTCCGGTAGGACTTAGAGGTGGATTCTCCGTTGGAGTAGCTGTGTAGCCAGTGGGACTTGAGTTGCAACCTTCACTGTTGGGACTTCGATTGCAATATAAATCTCAAGGGAGCATATCGCCGTATTAGGGGCGATGGGCTAGTTTAAGGACATTTCGGTCTATTATCGCCATATTTGAGGCGACGCAATAGTTTAGGGACGTTTCGGTCCAACTGTCACGCCCCGCTTCCCAAAATATGGAATACGAGGGGTAGACAAGGCCAGCCATGCTCCTACGGTCAAGGAAAAGTCCTGCCGCAGTCACACTTCGGCTTCTAGTTTCTCATGGTAAACAGTATATGATACGCAGGTAATGAGAAATGCAGTAACTGAAGAAACAATATAAAGACTGACCTGAAGTGGAACAAAAGAATGTAACTCGGGAGGGCAAATCAAGAAGTCTGTGATGCACGTCTAGCTCAGGTCCAGGCTAAATCTTCTCCTCACACTGAGCATGCATACTCAGGTCGTCAGAGCGACACAATAGCAATATAATGTATATAATCAAGTAACAGTTCTAACAGTGGTGAAAGATATGAATAGCAGTAAATCAATAACAGCATGAATATAAATGAGCAGAGATAAATGCAGCGGAGCAGTAAAGCAGTATAACGATATGTCATGTATGTCAACACAGTATATAAGGAATGTAAACGACAGTAACCCTATCAGTCTCTAAGTCTCACTGCACAGGTCAATAAGCCTATCGTCATTCCAAGTGTGAGAGTCAACCACTCGTGAGTGTCCTCCACCCAAGGGTAGGACCCAAGGGCAAGAGACCACGGGCCCAACATGTAACGAGTGTATCACGGTGTATATAGCACATACCCTGTAAATCTCCATATAACTCCCTAAATATATAAGCCGGCATGGGACTCCCGAGATTCTGTTGAACTCACACTTAAACTACCCCACACCCCGTGGTCTATATCAAACGCTAACCATCACCCTAAATACTAATCGATTCGTGACAAGTCTGCGCGAGAACTGGAGGCAGGACCTCCATCAAGCACGTCCCGACTAATACCTAAGATAAATGGCAGTGTCGGATGCCTTATCTGTGACATCCGTGCAAGCGCTTCCATAAGTGTCCCATACCACTTATAGTCACACGTACACGCATCCCACAAACGTCGACAATGCAGTAGAATAAAAGGGACACTGATTGTGCACAAGTACATATCACTTTCACTTAATCACGAATACACGATCACTGACGTACTTGCCACAATCAACACTAAAATCTAACACTGGGTAAATGCACGATGTCACTAGGTTATCAATACAATGATATGGGTATGATATGATGCGTGAACAAGTATATAAACATGATGAGGATGTTATGAAACCGCATTCTTTCACTTGCACGATTTATCATGAAACATATGTATATAATTTGGCAAAATAACAAACAGGTAGTAATTAATATGTTCAGTTATCTATCCATCTAATTTGGTTTCGAGCCAATCGGATTTCAGGATCATTAGTTATAACTGTTTCATTTTAAGCGCACGCGGCTGGAAATCCGGTTTCAGAATCAGGAATCTAATTCGCAACGCATTTTAATCCCTGTTGGGATCATAATTTAGCGACGCTACAGTTGGAGGAATTCTAGGGTTTTCAGTAAAGTTTTCAACGCAACAAACGGATCTTCAATCGCGTCTGTACGTTAGGAGTTATAATCTGTTTAATATCAACATGTCAATTCTGATTCTGCTGGGACTGTTGTGTGTCCCGATCTTCTAAATTACAGATTAAATAGTAAATGATAACGAAACAAGATGAAACCAAAAGTGTTGTCTAGCTAACAGAATTACCTACAATAAGCAGTGGAGTTCCGCAACCTACGAGTTAAGGGAATCCCATGGTATCCATTACGGAACAGCAAGCGATGACTGGAGTAGCTCTGGACTGCAGTCCAGAGTCGCACTCCGATACAATTATCATCCCAATTTAAGTACAGGAATGTCTGGAAACTGATATAGGGTCAAAGTTCATCGAGTCGGCTTCGATTTGAGCCCTCGAACGCACCAATTCAGTGTGTATATGATTTATGGTGGATTTAACGGTTTTCAGGTGCAGTAAATTTATAGTTTTACGATTAAACTTGGGGGTAGTCGTTTTGGTCATTAGCAGTCATATTATCAAACGAAATTTGCACAAGATACTCATCACATCGAGGGCCAACAAGAACAATCTGGTTCCGTCAAAACAGACGAGTAATTTCATTGGGAACACGCGTCGAACAGGTATGGCACAAAAATAATTCTAAACTTGCAACTTATAATGCATGAAATTAACGATCGCAATATAGATAAATAGCATGTAAGCAAGTAAAAACTTGCCTGGAGACGTTGGGGTACACGGTAGCGAGTACAGTACGGTCACGCGACGAACTGGCATGACGACGGCAGCGGGTGAGCTCGGGCAGTGAGGCTCGTCGGCGTCATCGGGGTGTCTGCGGTGATCGAAGCTTTTGATAGCGGGGCTGCTTGTGTGGTGGCGGCCGGAAGGTGGAATGTTGGCCACCGAGAGAAAGAGAATTGCTGAGAAAGAGATTTAGAGAGAGAGAATTACAGAGAGAGAGAGAGAGACAGAATGAGAATGGAGAGAGAGAGTGAGATGCAGAGTGAGAAACAGAGTGAGAAAGAGAGCTGGGTGAGAGAGAGAGGGAGATCAGGAAAGGGATAGAGAGCTTGGGAGGGGAGAACGAGAGGGTGCTCGAGTGAAGGTTGTCGGTGATCTGAGACGAGGCGATGAGGATCTCGAGAAGAGGTCGGAGATATGGGACGGAGGCGGTGGTGACGACGAGGGAACGAGGGGTCGGCGGTGGTGGATGGGTGTAGTGCTGGATGATGGGGTCTCAAGTTGAGGGTGAGGAGAGGGGCGCCGGCGGTGGTCGAAACGACGGTGAAGAGGGAGGTCGGCTCGGGTGCAGGAGAAATGATGGGTGCGACGAGGGACGAGGGTGAAGGCGGCGAGGTGGGACGAGCGGCGAGGGGAAAATGGAGTGTGGATGTCGGTTATTGGGTGCAAGGGAGGGAGAGAAAGCGAATGAAGATGACGAGAGGGAAGTAGGAGATGAGGAAAGTGATGGGAGTAAGGAGTCGTCGTCGTCGTCGAGGGAAAAGTGGGTTGCAGGGAACTCGAGGGTGTGAGTGCGGGTTCGAGAGAGGAGTGGAATGAGGGAGTGCGAGGGAGAGGGAGTAGTAGGGTACGCGAGGGAAACGGTCGCGACCGTGGCGCGCGACGAGCGGCGACGTGAGCGAAGGAGGCGGCGTGGGCGAAGGAAACGCGCGCGGGGATTGGGGGTGTAGCCGTTGGAGATTTGAAGAAGAGGCACAGTAATGGGTCGGGTGAGGGAGTGAAGCGGGTGAGGGCTTCTGGGCCGAAAGGAGTGGATCAGAAGAAAAAAAAACAATAAAAGAAATTGTGGGGAAAAGGCCAGGCCGAGTGAGTGACGCGGCCGGAGAAACGGGCTGGGCCTTGCAAAGAAAATGAAAATCAAAAAGGAAAAAGAGTTAGAGAAGAGGAGGCCGGGCCTAATAATAAAAAAGGAATTGGAAAACAGTTTAGAAGGAGAATGGGGCCGGGCTTGGTTGGTTTGCAACAATATAAAGAATTTTCATTTTCTAAACCACAGGGCTGAGGAGCTGGGCTCGGTCAGAAACAAAAGAAAATGGATTTAAATTAAATGAACAGTGGGCTGGGGGATTGTGAGGGAAAATTGAGAAGAGAAGAGGGGCTGGGCCAGGAAGTTGGGTTTTAAATTAAATTCTCAAAAGTAATTTGATGGGCTGAGGGAATCATATATATGGAAAATTGAAGAGAAAAGAAGGAATGGGCCAGAATTAAAATGGGGTCTAATTTATGGTAAAATATTGAGTGGCTTGGGTTAGGATTAATGGGAAATAAATATAGGGAGTGGGTTTTATCAAAATAATTAAGTAACAAAATTTGGTTTAAAAAGAAATATGGATTTTAGGCGTATAAAAAGGACCGGGTCTTACATCATACCACCCTTACAAAATTTCGTCCTCGAAATTTAAAAGAAACAACTAGCTGTAAATAATAATCGAAGGATTATCATATCGAAAACTAATACGTTGACTTACTTAAATCGGGTAGATAAAGTCTCGAAGATACGTACATGTATATAAGAACATTTTACGAAAGGTAGGCCAAAAAAGTATAATGCAGGAACACTATAAGGGTAACTACCAAAATACGAGAACATAGGTAGCAATTAACGAATAACAGTCAAAGTGTGCTCGATAAAAGTCGAGACTCAAATATGTGCACTTCTAGGTTTATCAAAATAAGCAGAAAATAATCGTAAGGTTCAACTATTTATAATAGTAATCATAGGCACAAATCTCAAAATAAATTAATGATAATAAAGCAGTGAAAATTAGTCGGTGGTTTAACACATTTTAGAAAAATGTATCGATAAAATAGGTTTAAATTATTTCAGAAAACTGGTATCGCGAAGTTAAGAGGCATAGATCAAAAGTGTGCGCGGTGTAAGGTTGCGCTACTGAAAATGAGAATAACAAAATATACTTAAGATACATAAAGCGGAGTAATCAATAACACTCACTGTTCAATAAATTTTAAAATAATGAAAACTAAATTTTGAATAACAATGTCTCTAAATATATTTGGGGTAACAGGAAGAACACAAAATGTATGTTAGCTAGGATATTGACTACAAGGAAGTGTGGATCATTCAAAGATTGGTGAGTGGCGGCTTTAGGTTGAGGATCAGGGAATTGGGATCGGGTCAGCACAAGTAGGTAATGGTGAGCAACAAAAGGATTACAGGGTAAAAATATAGGGGGCCTAACGATCGGTAAATCCTATGAATCGAGAATTTGAAAAGTTAAATGAACTCGGTAATTCATAAGGAAGGTTCTCCTCCCAGAAGGATTACAAACGAGGCACAGGCAAAGGATGAATGGTGGCTCATTCCAAGGATCAGGGTGCGGTACTTTCTAATCGAAATGAGGGTGAAACCATACAATGAGTAGGGGTGAACAGTCAGGGAACTCAGCAGAAAAATAAATGAATAGGACAATAAACAATAATCAAAAGGTTTACGAATCCAGCAGATTTACTTTATTCAAGAAAAATTTTGAAACAATACATTCCCAAGGGTGATAAGTGGCCCTAAACTATACATATTTTATTTGGCCAGAAAGACAACATCGAGAGAAATTCCGTCAGTCACGGTTGTGGAGATTCAGCAGGTTGCGGTAGGTTCGTGCGCTCAGGTAGCGACGTCCATTTCCATAGCGCCTTGCGGGGGCCGCCATTAGGAGTTCTTCCACAGGAGGGTCCTGATCTTCTGGTCCTTCTTCCTCGGATGGGGCTTCTTCATCGAGGTCCGACTCCATCTGATTCTCTTCTTCTGGATTTTCTTCCACGTGATTTTCCTCAACGAGATTTTCTTCTACCGGGTCCTCATCGGGATCTTCTTCTATCTGGTCTTCCTCTACAGGGTTCTCTTCGGGATCTTCTCCCTCTTCATCAGAATCAGCTATCATGTCGAACACTGGGACGGCTGCTCCTTCGTCCCCTGAATCATTGTTTTCGAAGTTGACTTGGGGACCATAGAACTCATCATCGGAACTCGTCAGTGTGTGATCTAAGGAAATGCATGACTGTGCATCCTCGTCTAGATGCGGCGCTGCTCCAGGGTGGGCCATGGCCTGAAAAGAGAAGTCATGATTAGACAGTGGAATACATCAAGGAAAACTCAGGGTACAAAATATAGGAAAAATGTGCGGTTGCAGGAACTGAAAGATCAGAATGAAAATACTGTGATAATGAATAGAATTTGACATAGAGAAAGCATGAGAATGATATGATTCAAATTTTATTGCATTCAACTAAAAGTTCAACGGATACAAGATTTTAAACGGAAGGAAACATTCATAAAAACGACAATATTATTATTGAAAGTAGATAATATGGAAAAATCATTCTTCGACTACTATAACGTTGCACTCTCGTCGCGTGAGTTGAATCCTGCGTCTGATCCGCCTTATCGTCGAAGTCTGACTACACGGCAATCTTCACTTGGCAGAAGTGGGGAGTGTGGACGAGTTTCCTCCTTGTAGTTCTTTCCTTTCTGGGCAGCCGTTGATGAGATGTTTGTCGGAACCGCATATCAGACATTTCCCTTGGGCACGGCGACAATCCTTCTGAAGATGTCCTGGCCTTTTACAATATCCGCAGCAAGGGTTCTTCTAATGCTTCTGTTGACGTTTCATCTTCTTCTCTTTTCCTCGTCCAATAGGGATCCCTTTATGATAGGATGCTCCCGCTGGGGTCTGACTCACCTGTCTTCTCAATCGTTCAGCTAATAAGTCGTTTGTTCGCTCTTGGGCTTCCTTCAAATCTTGCAGTACACTCAGGATTTCAACGGTCTGATTCTGGGGAGCGGATAAAGACGAAGAGTCGTTGGGAGACATGATCCTGAAATAACAATTTTGAGGATGATATGAGTCACAAGATTACGAATCAAAATGGATAGGACAAAGATTCAAAATATCAGAGATGCTGAATTTATTATAAGTGGAGAATCAACGGTATGACTTTAAGTCACCTAAACAGAATACGGTAGTGCAATTGCAACCACGTAACCTTATCAAGTCACCCGAAACCATAGCGAATGGATAGCTGAACACACGATATGAATATGGATCGATAGTGACAAGTTTACAATCTAGACGGAAGGATATCCTAGATTGCCAAACTATACACGGAAAACTGCAATCCCAAATGATGCAAAACCTGGCTCTGATACCAACTAAACCATGTCACGCCCCGCTTCCCAAAATATGGAATACGAGGGGTAGACAAGGCCAGCCATGCTCCTACGGTCAAGGAAAAGTCCTGCCGTAGTCACACTTCGGCTTCTAGTTTCTCATGGTAAACAGTATATGATACGCAGGTAATGAGAAATGCAGTAACTGAAGAAACAATATAAAGACTGACCTGAAGTGGAACAAAAGAATGTAACTCGGGAGGGCAAATCAAGAAGTCTGTGATGCACGTCTAGCTCAGGTCCAGGCTAAATCTTCTCCTCACACTGAGCATGCATACTCAGGTCGTCAGAGCGACACAATAGCAATATAATGTATATAATCAAGTAACAGTTCTAACAGTGGTGAAAGATATGAATAGCAGTAAATCAATAACAGCATGAATATAAATGAGCAGAGATAAATGCAGCGGAGCAGTAAAGCAGTATAACGATATGTCATGTATGTCAACACAGTATATAAGGAATGTAAACGACAGTAACCCTATCAGTCTCTAAGTCTCACTGCACAGGTCAATAAGCCTATCGTCATTCCAAGTGTGAGAGTCAACCACTCGTGAGTGTCCTCCACCCAAGAGTAGGACCCAAGGGCAAGGGACCACGGGCCCAACATGTAACGAGTGTATCACGGTGTATATAGCACATACCCTGTAAATCTCCATATAACTCCCTAAATATATAAGCCGGCATGGGACTCCCGAGATTCTGTTGAACTCACACTTAAACTACCCCACACCCCGTAGTCTACATCAAACGCTAACCATCACCCTAAATACTAATCGATTCGTGACAAGTCTGCGCGAGAACTGGAGGCAGGACCTCCATCAAGCACGTCCCGACTAATACCTAAGATAAATGGCAGTGTCGGATGCCTTATCTGTGACATCCGTGCAAGCGCTTCCATAAGTGTCCCATACCACTTATAGTCACACGTACACGCATCCCACAAACGTCGACAATGCAATAGAATAAAAGGGACACTGATTGTGCACAAGTACATATCACTTTCACTTAATCACGAATACACGATCACTTACGTACTTGCCACAATCAACACTAAAATCTAACACTGGGTAAATGCACGATGTCACTAGGTTATCAATACAATGATATGGGTATGATATGATGCGTGAACAAGTATATAAACATGATGAGGATGTTATGAAACCGCATTCTTTCACTTGCACGATTTATCATGAAACATATGTATATAATTTGGCAAAATAACAAACAGGTAGTAATTAATATGTTCAGTTATCTATCCATCTAATTTGGTTTCGAGCCAATCGGATTTCAGGATCATTAGTTATAACTGTTTCATTTTAAGCGCACGCGGCTGGAAATCCGGTTTCAGAATCAGGAATCTAATTCGCAACGCATTTTAATCCCTGTTGGGATCATAATTTAGCGACGCTACAGTTGGAGGAATTCTAGGGTTTTCAGTAAAGTTTTCAACGCAACAAACGGATCTTCAATCGCGTCTGTACGTTAGGAGTTATAATCTGTTTAATATCAACATGTCAATTCTGATTCTGCTGGGACTGTTGTGTGTCCCGATCTTCTAAATTACAGATTAAATAGTAAATGATAACGAAACAGGATGAAACCAAAAGTGTTGTCTAGCTAACAGAATTACCTACAATAAGCAGCGGAGTTCCGCAACCTACGAGTTAAGGGAATCCCATGGTATCCATTACGGAACAGCAAGCGATGACTGGAGTAGCTCTGGACTGCAGTCCAGAGTCGCACTCCGATACAATTATCATCCCAATTTAAGTACAGGAATGTCTGGAAACTGATATAGGGTCAAAGTTCATCGAGTCGGCTTCGATTTGAGCCCTCGAACGCACCAATTCAGTGTGTATATGATTTATGGTGGATTTAACGGTTTTCAGGTGCAGTAAATTTATAGTTTTACGATTAAACTTGGGGGTAGTCGTTTTGGTCATTAGCAGTCATATTATCAAACGAAATTTGCACAAGATACTCATCACATCGAGGGCCAACAAGAACAATCTGGTTCCATCAAAACAGACGAGTAATTTCATTGGGAACACGCGTCGAACAGGTATGGCACAAAAATAATTCTAAACTTGCAACTTATAATGCATGAAATTAACGATCGCAATATAGATAAATAGCATGTAAGCAAGTAAAAACTTGCCTGGAGACGTTGGGGCACACGGTAGCGAGTACAGTACGGTCACGCGACGAACTGGCATGACGACGGCAGCGGGTGAGCTCGGGCAGTGAGGCTCGTCGGCGTCATCGGGGTGTCTGCGGTGATCGAAGCTTTTGATGGCGGGGCTGCTTGTGTGGTGGCGGCCGGAAGGTGGAATGTTGGCCACCGAGAGAAAGAGAATTGCTGAGAAAGAGATTTAGAGAGAGAGAATTACAGAGAGAGAGAGAGAGACAGAATGAGAATGGAGAGAGAGAGTGAGATGCAGAGTGAGAAACAGAGTGAGAAAGAGAGCTGGGTGAGAGAGAGAGGGAGATCAGGAAAGGGATAGAGAGCTTGGGAGGGGAGAACGAGAGGGTGCTCGAGTGAAGGTTGTCGGTGATCTGAGACGAGGCGATGAGGATCTCGAGAAGAGGTCGGAGATATGGGACGGAGGCGGTGGTGACGACGAGGGAACGAGGGGTCGGCGGTGGTGGATGGGTGTAGTGCTGGATGATGGGGTCTCGAGTTGAGGGTGAGGAGAGGGGCGCCGGCGGTGGTCGAAACGACGGTGAAGAGGGAGGTCGGCTCGGGTGCAGGAGAAATGATGGGTGCGACGAGGGACGAGGGTGAAGGCGGCGAGGTGGGACGAGCGGCGAGGGGAAAATGGAGTGTGGATGTCGGTTATTGGGTGCAAGGGAGGGAGAGAAAGCGAATGAAGATGACGAGAGGGAAGTAGGAGATGAGGAAAGTGATGGGAGTAAGGAGTTTTCGTCGTCGTCGTCGAGGGAAAAGTGGGTTGCAGGGAACTCGAGGGTGTGAGTGCGGGTTCGAGAGAGGAGTGGAATGAGGGAGTGCGAGGGAGAGGGAGTAGTGGGGTACGCGAGGGAAACGGTCGCGACCGTGGCGCGCGACGAGCGGCGACGTGAGCGAAGGAGGCGGCGTGGGCGAAGGAAACGCGCGCGGGGATTGGGGGTGTAGCCGTTGGAGATTTGAAGAAGAGGCACAGTAATGGGTCGGGTGAGGGAGTGAAGCGGGTGAGGGCTTCTGGGCCGAAAGGAGTGGATCAGAAGAAAAAAAAACAATAAAAGAAATTGTGGGGAAAAGGCCAGGCCGAGTGAGTGACGCGGCCGGAGAAACGGGCTGGGCCTTGCAAAGAAAATGAAAATCAAAAAGGAAAAAGAGTTAGAGAAGAGGAGGCCGGGCCTAATAATAAAAAAGGAATTGGAAAACAGTTTAGAAGGAGAATGGGGCCGGGCTTGGTTGGTTTGCAACAATATAAAGAATTTTCATTTTCTAAACCACAGGGCTGAGGAGCTGGGCTCGGTCAGAAACAAAAGAAAATGGATTTAAATTAAATGAACAGTGGGCTGGGGGATTGTGAGGGAAAATTGAGAAGAGAAGAGGGGCTGGGCCAGGAAGTTGGGTTTTAAATTAAATTCTCAAAAGTAATTTGATGGGCTGAGGGAATCATATATATGGAAAATTGAAGAGAAAAGAAGGAATGGGCCAGAATTAAAATGGGGTCTAATTTATGGTAAAATATTGAGTGGCTTGGGTTAGGATTAATGGGAAATAAATATAGGGAGTGGGTTTTATCAAAATAATTAAGTAACAAAATTTGGTTTAAAAAGAAATATGGATTTTAGGCGTATAAAAAGGACCGGGTCTTACACCAACATTCCCGTTTTGGGGATGAATGTTAGTTTAAGGACATTTCGGTCCAACATTCCCATTCTGGGGACGGATGTTAGTTTAAGGACATTTCGGTCCAACATTACCGTTTTTTAAGAGAACGAGTTAGTTTAGGAACGTTTCGGTCCATTATTATCATTCGGTCGAGGAGTTGCATAACTCATCCCTTCCAATTCTTATTTGCTGAGACACTGCTGCATGTCCTTTGTTTGCATAGACACTTCACGCCTTAGACTATTTTCACCTTCTTTGACTGCTTCATCTATTATCATGCCAATCGGGTTGTTTTGCGGGAAGTACAGGGTATTTTACACGGCACCTGCCCCCTACCCATCAATGTGACTTTCCACTACTGATGGAGCATCTTCTTCATGTACAAAGGAACGAGGTATCACGTCATTCCTTCTACCTAGTCTTCCTCTTCCTTGGAAGAATGAATTTGACTTGGGGGGTTTTCCCCTCATCGTTTGATTTAGAGTGGGATATGGATTTCACATCCCTCCCATGGTTTTTTGGTTCAAGTGGGATATTCTACTTGATTGCATGACCCGCTTGTAGGTCCCTTGATATCATTTCTGTTCTTTGAGAAGAAAGGACCATCCCACGTAGAGATTCTTCCGCCAATGAGAAATATGCCTCATGTGTATATCTCGGGGGGAGCGAGTACCCACGCCATCGCTATTTTGGCGACAGGTTGCTTCAGAGCTGCTCATTTTTTGTTGAGCGTTAGCGACAAACGCCACCTTGCCTTTGCTTTTCATTCATCTTCATCGGATGATGAAGGGTCTTGATCCATCTGATCCAATCGAGTCATTTTATCCATAAGCTCTTGGAAGGTCGTTGGCTTGAAGATGGCCATATATGGGAATACCTTTGAATTTGGGTCAAGGGTGGCTATGCACATTCCCACAGCTACAGCTTCGTCGATGCATTACTCGCATTTTGACCAGAGATTTACCCAGGTTTCATTTAGTCCAACCCTTTCGTTGACCAACGCCGCCACGGTAGTGTGTTCATTCTCACTAGCGAATCTCTGACAGAAGAGCATATCCATCTCGTCGAAGGTCTTCACGGAATCATTTGGGATTTCCACATACTATTCGAAGGCGATGCCCGCCAGACTGCTGACGAACTGTCGGAGGAGCAGTATATCATTTCCTCCAGTATTGCCGCACATGGATTTAAATCGCGCAATGTGCTGGCGAGGATTCTCAGTTCCTTTGTACATGTGGAATATTGGAAGTGTGTACTCTGGAGGATACTGTATTTGATCGTACCAGGCCGGATATGGTCGACCAGTCTTGATTGACCTATTTGCAGCTTCACTGACATGGTGAGCTTTGATTTGCTGAGCGATATATTCATCCAGCTTTACTTTTGGAATCATTTCCTTGTTCACCGCCGAAAGGCATGACCGGGACGTTGGGCCGTCTGGTCTGAATTTTGGGGTAGATGCTATTTGGACTTCTCCATCCACCTCTTCGAAGATACCAAATTGATTTATGGCACCATATATCGGAGGTTTGGACAGATGCAACCATTGTAGCAGACTTCGTCAGATTCCCTCTCATTTGTGAGGGGTTTTTGATTGTGGGAATGCTCTTCCCTGCAGGTGCAAGCCCCTACGGTTAATTACGTTATCGCATTGCGATAACCACTTTCTCCTGCTCCGGCAGTTCACTTAGTGTCGTGTGTGTTTCTGTTTGTTTTGGTTGCTCGTGGACTGTATACTGAGACTAGTTTATGTCGTCGCCCGTAGGGCGCAGATTAGTTTAAATCCGTATATTTTAGATTTGGGATTTGATTTATTTAAGGACCGTTAATCTGGTTTGAGATTAAGATCAACTTAAACATATGAGCATTTGGGCTCAATTATTTTAGTTTATGGACATCAAGGTCCATTATCACCATGTTTGAGGCGAATATTACTTTAAGGACATTTTGGTCCATCATTCATCTTGCGCGCACGTGTATTTGTTACGTGGCGGAGTGAACGATGGTGACATGGAATGCGTCCAATTTAGGACGCGATCCGATTTAATGTGTGCACGTCAATTTGGAAGTGCATCAATGTGTGATGAAAGGAGTTGTTGCTTGTCAGGATCCGCCACCTCTCTGAAGACGTTGAGGAAGTACAACGACATATATCGGAGGTGTGAAAAGATGTACCCTTGAACCAAATCCCGTATTTGAGGGAAAAAGGGGCTGTGGTAGACCTAAGAATCGTTAATCATATTTGAATTGCCTTAGGAGATATGGGATGGATATCATTTTGGATATCATCGATGATAGATCATTAGTCATGTTTGAGACTGAGATCAGTTTGGAAAATCATGAGCAATATAGGCTCGGTTGATTTAAAATCAAAGAGGTTTTAATCTCAGGAAACTTTGCCAATTGGGGCTAAAATTGGGTTTCTATACTACCCAGTAGTGTTAAACACTAATATATGCAGTGCTCATGTGTATTTCACGTGGGGCGCTATTGTAGTGCTAAGCACTAATTTTGTTTAGCGCTTACGTACTAAGTACTTTAGTCATTTTGACTGAATATAGAGTGCTAAGCACTTTGCATGACACTCACGTAGGAAGCACGTGAGGCGCTGGATATTGATTTCGGGTTTTGTTTGTCCCCCCCTTTTCTCTATACAGAAGTGCTAAGCACTTGGTTAGATCTTTGGCACTCACGTGTGAAGCACGTGAGGTATTCAGCCTCTTTTTTTTGTTTCACGTGTATTTCACGTGGTTGCTTTATTTTTTTGGTACTGGGTTGCTTTATTTGGTGGCTGCCCAATCCACACAAATGAGTTTTCTTTATTTTTGGACGCTTACGTGAGAAGCACGTGAGGCGTTTTATCTCTTCTTTTGTTTGTTTTAGGCACTCACGTAGGAAACACGTGATGCACTATAATAGTGCTAAGCACTAATTTTGCTCACGTGTGTTTCACGTGAGGCGTCAAGTTCTTCTTGTTTTTAGAGATATTAATATCTGTTAATGAAATTTTAGCCATTGATGATCATTAAGATTTCTGTTTTGAAGATCTTGAATCGTCATCATTGTTTTTTATTGGAGAACTAAGTTCTTTTTTTATTTTTATAAGAACTAAGTTCTTTATGTAGGGTTAAACCCTAATTTCGGGGGAATTAAATTCCCTGAACATATGTTCTTTTTCTTTTTCTTTTTAACCTAGTTTTTCCCCCTAAGTTTTGAGTCTGAAGAACAGAATCTCCCCGATGAGAATTAAATTCTCAACTTGTGGGGTGATTTGCTTTTGGAAATCGCAAACCAGAGGAAGAACTAAGTTCTTGTATGAAGGGTTAAACCCTTATATCCATTATACTAGGCAAAATGGATACTTTTAATCTCTCCTTTTTATTTACCTAGAGTGTTTTGAAGGAGGAAAGTCTTTTTTCTTTGAGAATTAAATTCTCTGTTCTCTCAAGGGCTCATTGTTTTTTTTGTAGAAGCTTCTGTTCGTCCCTCTGTGTCTTATGTGAGACTTGAAGTCTCGGATCCTTTATATAGCGAAGGCAAGTTTGTTAATTAAAATCTCTCATTGAGAGATTCCAATTGATTTTATTGGTCTCAAAATCCGTTCGGGGAATTTTACCCACCGTTGAATCTTTGATCCAAGTGTTTCTGTCTCACAGAATATGTTTTTTCGTTTTAACAAGATTGAGGGAATATTCTCTCATATATAGAATAAAATTCTATTGAACAGTGATATTTTTATCACCATTGGATTTTTAATCCAAGGGTGCTCTGTTTAACAAAGCACAATCTTTCTTTGTTTAGAAAGATATGGGAAATATTTTCCATCTCATTGAATTTTTTATCCACCAACTTTCTGTTTAACAGAAAATATCCTTCCCAATAGAATTCAATTCTATGCTTAATCACCATTGTATCCTTGATCCAACGGTTCCTTGTTTAAGAGAGAGGATATTTCTCGAGTAGAATTTAGTTCTACGTAAGGAGGTGCCCTCACGTGTATACGTGAGGCTTATTTAGCTTCTCTAATTTGGCGCCCATATGCCTTGCATATGGGCGCTCACGTGTTTAACACATGATGCCAATTTGGCCTTTAGTTGTTTAACTGCAGCGCCTATATGCTTTGCATATAGGTGCTCACGTGTTTAACACGTGAGGCTTATTTAGCTTATCAATTGTTTGATTGCAGCGCCTATATGCTTTGCATATAGGCGCTCACGTGTTTAACACGTGAGACTCGTTTAGCCCATTAGTTGTTTGATTGCAGCGCCTATATGCTTTGCATATAGGCGCTCACGTGTTTAACACGTGAGACTCATTTAGCTCATCGATTATTTGATTACATCGCCAATATGCTTGCATATAGGCGCTCACGTGTTTAACATGTGGGGCTCATTTAGCCCATTAGTTGTTTGATTGCAGCGCCTATATGCTTTCCATATAGGCGCTCATGTGTTTAACACGTGAGGCTCATTTAGCCCATTAGTTGTTTGGTTGCGGCACCTATATGCTTTGCATATAGGCGCTCACGTATTTAACACATGAGGCTTGGGTTGTGGGGAATTTTCTCCCCTTTTTCTTTTTTTTATGAGGGAACAAATGTCCCTCAGCGTTGTTCTCACGTGGCCTGCACGTGAGTGCAATGCTGTTCATCTTTTTCACCGTTGGATTGCCTAAGGGAATGGTAAGCTGAACCGCTTCCCATCACGTCTTATAAATGGGGCCTTTGGCCCTTGAGATGACCACTGTTTCTTCATCTTCTTCCTTAAATCTTTTCTTAAGAATTTAATTCTCCTTTTAGAGCTTACCTCTCTGACCATAGAACTACAGAGTTAAACTCTGCAAAAACTCTTCTTGCTAAGGATTATGAACGGAATTCATTTCTTAGGAAACCCTTTTTGTTCTTGCCTTGGATTTTAAATCCATCAACAGAGCTTTGCTCTTTTCTTGAACTGATCTCTTAGAGATCTAAAAAAACTCTTTTTTTTAAGTAGACTCTGGGGTCTTGAATCAATGAGGATTGTTAGTTCTCCTCTTAGGGTTTTACCGTATCACTGATATTTGAGGATCCTTGGAATTTAATTCCATTTTCTTTGTTTCCCCACCATGGGGGTTTCTGGGATTTAATCCCACTATTGAAGGAATTTAATTCCATTTTCTTACAGAGCTTAGCTATGAGAGATCTAGGGACTTTTGGGAATTTTATCCCCCATCTGTTCTTGAGCATTTTCCTTTTTATGGTTTTAATACTCTTTTCACATATTTGAATCCGTTGTCTATTCTTAACAGAACTCACTTTGCGAGGACGTTAAGAGTTTTTTAAACTCCACCGTTTATTTAATGAGGATCCTTTTGGTTGCTCACAATGATTATCTTGTCTCATCATTGGTGAGCCGCCATTTTGATTTCATGGAGCCCACTGGCAAACTCACACTTTTTATTAATGGGTTTTTTTGTCCTTTTCCTTTAGGTATAATAGCCTCACTTTCTTACTTCTCTTACACACGCTCGGAGGTTGCTTTCCCACAATCGCCATCAGACGAGGAAGTTATGGCAATGATTAGAGAACATGATAAGGACAATAAAAGCTTTCTCCTATGGGGAGTTTTGTACGGTCACATTATCAGGGGCCGCCGTAGTTTCACATGCAAAATACCAACAGAACCCATCTGTTCAATCTCATTTATGGAGCGTCCGTGTACTGCCTATGCAGTGGAGGCGGCTAATTGACCCCCGAGGGCTATCTTGAGCCATCAACGACAGGGATACCCAATCAACTCATGATGGCTATTGATATTTTGGGACGCTGAATATGTCAGGGTGAAGCTCGACCCTGGGGGCAGGTCTATAAGATAGGTGTTACCCCGCGCCATCCAGTGGGATACCTTCCCCGGGCCCGGTACATTCTCTCCTCCCAACGTTCACAGTTGCAGAAAGTTAGGCTGTATCAAGTGGTGTACGCGTCGCTGTTCTACTACCATTCTCCCCACGTCTGGTGGGTCAAGGATTTTTTGAACCAGTGGAATCTTCCAATGAATACGTTTCTGCTAGGGGACCGCGAAGTCTCTATTTCGTTGGAGGAGTCTTGAGAAATTTCAGAGCTGCCGATTAGGGGAGAGCACTATGAAGAATTATGTCACGCCCCGCTTTCCGGTGTACGGTAAGGAGACGCGACCGGCCACGCGACGTATTTACTCAGAAGTAAATACGCTAAGCGTATCTAAGCAATATAAAGTAAAATATACACAAGAGACATGAATATAAATGAACAACAACTTTTATTTATTCAACATTTCTTTACAATACAACTGGAAATATAAATACAAGTCTGGAATGCAATGCCTAAACAATGGCATGAACTGAATGAAAAATAATTACAAGTAAACTCAATGCTCAGGGTCTTCTGTGAACTACTCCAAGTGCTCCTGGCTGGTCTCGAACTCCTCAGAGACGGGTCCTCCTGACAACATTCCAAAAAAGAAGAGAAATAGGAATGTCGTCAGCGAACAATCGCTCAGTAAGTCCCAAAGAAAGAAAGAGAAGAATAGACAGAGAATAGAATAGGTGATATAAATAATGTTATATTTGTTATACTAACGTAGTTGTTGTAACTTGGTATTTTAGTGTAATCTTGGAATTGTTGTAATAGTAGTTTCATGAAATTGGTGGTTCCTTTGATTTAGAAAACATGGAATATATATATAATATATTTAAAGTAGATATTTTGATAGTATTTATATATATCTAATATTTATAAAAATATATAATTTATTTATTAAATAGAAATCACATTTTTCTTAAAAATTGCATTAAAAATTCCATCGAGATCGAATGCTCCTTGTGGAGGTCTGCATCTCGCTCTACTAGGCTCGAGGATGTGCGATAACCCGCACCATCCTGATCGGGGTTCCCCAAAATGGGTTGTAGAGGCGTATTTGCAAGGAATTAAGTAATACACTTTTAAAGAAAACGGTTTTTGAATGTTTATGGTATTTAATCGTAAACTCGTATTTTCCCATAAACTAATGTCCCAAGAGTTATCGTGCTATGTCAAAAATGTGTGTTGTGATGAGGTAGGTCATTACTTCATGAGTTTTCTGAAGGTAATACGGTTAAATTGAATAAAGAATGTCGTATGTAACATGATGGTATTTTACCGTAAAGATGGAATAGAAGTTGCAATTTATATTATTTTGAGATGAAACTTGTTGTGAATGTTGTATTGTGTTTGTTATACAAAAAGATGGTGGATTTTTTCTAAAGAAAAATTATGTTTTTAGTTAAAATGGAATCAGAAGTCGGATTAACTCCGCTTTCGACTAGTTTTGAAAAGTGATTTCGTTTTAATAGAAGAGAAGGGGGAAATTGGGAACTTACAGGTTAAAAATAAAGAGGGGAGATGGAAGAAGCTTTTGGAACCGTCGGGGAGTCGTTTCGTCGCCGGATTCTTCCCGAAACTTCGCAGGAACCTTGCCCTTTGCTAATTCCACTTGTACAATTTGGGACTTGGAAATTTTAGGGAGTTTTTGTATGGGATTTCTGAATGAGGAGGGGTGAAATGTAGTGTGGTATTTATAGGGAAAATTAGGGTTTAGGGTAATGAATTTGAGAATTAAAATGTGCATTAAAATGTGGATTAATACCCATTTTTAATTCTCTGGAAATGTGTAGAGAAATCAAACAGCATGGGGTAGTGGGGTAGGCCAAGGGGTTCTAGGCAAAAAAATTTGGAGCAATACCTACAGGCGGCGGTGCCGGCCCCCCAAGCATTCTCGTCGGTCCAAATCCGGTGATGGGTGGTGGGATCTTGGCCACGTGTCCCTGTCGCTTGGTATACCTCAGTGCACATGTTTGATTACTTTGTGAATTTTCATTTTACGTGCAGTGCACGTGCAAACTTTTGAGCTTCTAAAAGTTTAAATGAAAAATCAATAAAAATAATATGTGGCTGGGGGGATTTGAACACATGGGCTACGTCACAGCAGTGCAAGGCCTTACCAATGAGCTACAAGTGATTTCTTGCTGTTCAAAAGCAAATTTAATTTATAACTTGTGCTCAGACTTAGGTATTCCTTTCTGTATTTTTGAAAAAATTATGTACAGAAAATTAAGGGTTGTTACATTCTACCCTCCTTAAAAAAATTTCGTTCTCGAAATTTGTAGAAGGAAAGTGTAACAGATTCAAGAAAAGTTTATTGATAGTAATGGTGATAGAGCTAGAGATAGAGCATAAAATATTTGGAAGAACGAAAGAATGCAAAAGTTTTGGTAAGATTGAAGAAGATGTGAGAGAATTACCACGGTTACCTTGGTCTACAGTCTCGGCTTCTACGACCGCTAATGTGAAAGCCTGACGCCGGAGTACATTCCTCCTAGCTGGAGGCACATTCCTCTGTCCTTGAGGCATGTTCCTCAGTGCCTGTTGGAATTGGCGATTAGGCCGTGCAGGAGGTCCACGTAGAGGTGGAGCTGGAAGAGCAAGACGAGATGCAGGAGCCTGGATAGCTGGCCGCTGCGGATAAGTGTTGTGAGTTGGAACTGTGTAGCGCCTATAACGACATGTTCCAATTCCATGATTGGATGCGCCACAAACTAAGCACAGGCCTTTTGCACGCCTACAATCCTTCCACAGGTATCCATCCCTCTTGCAGTAGAAGCAAAAATCTGGACTTGGCCGGTTTTTGTTTCTTCCGGTCTCCTAGGTTCAAAAGTTGGCCTTGAAGAGGCTCCTCCTGTCATCTGGGTGGCAGGGCGCTTCATTTCGGCAGATTGGGGCCTGCCCTTCTTCTTCACCACTGCTTCATATCGACGGGCAGCTTTCAAGGCCAGTTCGTGGGTTGGGAAATCCCCTGTAGCTAAGGCAGCTTGGATTTCCTGGTCCAACCCTTGCTGAAATCGTCTGGACCTGATCTCAGCAGTCGGAATGAGGTGTGCCGCGAACCTGTTACAGTCTTGTGTTAGCTGTATAGTATGTGATATAAGAAAATCAAATATTGAGACATATCTTACCTACTGAGCATGGTAAACTCAGCATCATACTCATCCGCAGATTTGGTCAACATCGAACCCTGTTGTAGATGGATGAATTGTTGTTCCATGTCAAATCGGGCAGTCTCTGGAAAGTACTTCGCGTCAAACATGTCGCGAAAAGTTTTCCATTCGATCGGTTGGTCAAGACGGCTTTCTTCCGCCTTCCACCAAACTCGGGCATTGTCGATGAGTTGTAGCTTCGCAATTCGTACCCAAGCGATCTCTGGCACTTGTGCTGCTGCCAGATCATCCTCAATGCTCTGAGCCTATTCTTCCGCTTCTAGATGGATCTCTTTTCCCGAAAATTTCTTTAGGTGCAATGCCCGGAATTGCTTCACTTCGGGTGTTCCGCTTCTGGGCGGTTCAATAATATAGCAGTCTGTTGCTGCTGTCCTTCCAGGAGGTTTCGGATTGCCTCAAGCAGTACCGTTTGCTCGTTGATCGGAGCTACAACGGTAGGTGTAAATGGAAGAGGTGGTGGTGTGTTGCTGAAGTTTGTACTGGTATTGTTTAGAGAATCCATAACCTTGAAAGAAAAATAGGGTTAGGATAGATTCAAAGTATATGAAATTATAAGATTCAAGCAATATAAATTGTAAAGAATGTTTTTAGTTGCCGATTCTTGTGTTATATTGCTTAGGACTTCATGCAGAACTGAGCTGCATGTCCATGCAGAACTGACCTGCATGGTAGGGTTCCATGCAGCACTGACCTGCATGGGCCGCCAACAAAACCTGTCACGCCATGCTTCCCGGTGTACGGTAAGGAGACGCGACGGGCCACGCGACGTATCTACTCAAAATTAAACACGCTAAGCGTATTTAAGAAATATAAAGTAAAATATACATAAGAGACATGAATATATATGAACAACAACTTTTATTTATTCAACATTTCTTTACAATACAACTGGAAATATAAATACAAGTCTGGAATGCAATGCCTAAACAATGGCATGAACTGAATGAATAGTAAGTACAAGTAAAGTCAATGCTCAGGGGCTTCTGTGAACTGCTCCAAGTATTCCTGGATGGTCTCGAACTCCTAAGAGTCGGTTCCTCCTGACAACATTCCAAAAAAGAAGAGAAATAGGAATGTCGTCAGCGAACAATCGCTCGGTAAGTACCAAAGAAAGAAGGAGAAGAATAGACAGAGAATAGAATAGGTGAAGTAGATAATGTTATATTTGTTATACTAACGTAGTTGTTGTAGCTTGGTATTTTAGTGTAATCTTGGAATTATATTTAATTGTAATGGTAGTTTCATGAAATTGGCGATTCCTTTGATTTAGAAAACATGGAATATATATAATATATTTAAAGTAAACATTTTGATAGTATTTATATATATCTAATATTTATAAAAATATATTATTTATTTATTAAATAGAAATCACATTTTTCTTAAAAATTGCATTAAAAATTCCATCGAGATCGAATGCTACTTGCGGAGGTCTGCATCTCGCTCTACTAGGCCCGAAGATGTGCGATAATTCGCACAATCCCGATCGGGGTTCCCCAAAATAGGTTGTAGAGACGTATTTGCAAGGAATTAAGTAATACACGTTTAAAGAAAACGGTTTTTGAATGTTTATGGTATTTAATCGTAAACTCGTATTTTCCTATAAACTAATGTCCCAAGAGTTATCGTGCTATGTCAAAAATGTGTGTTGTGATGAGATAGGTCATTACCTCATGAGTTTTCTGAAGGTATACGGTTAAATTGAATAAAGAATGTCGTATGTAATATGATGGTATTTTACCGTAAAGATGGAATATAAGTTGCAATTTATATTATTTTGAGATGAAACTTGTTGAGAATGTTGTATTATGTTTGTTAAACAATATACAAAAAGATGGTGGATTTTTTCTAAAGAAAAATTGTGCTTTTAGTTAAAATGGAATTGGAAGTCGGATTAACTCCGCTTTCGACTAGTTTTGAAAAGTGATTTCGTTTTAATAAAAGAGAAGGGGGAAAGTAGGAACTTACAGGTTAGAAATAAAGAGGGGAGATGGAGGAAGTTTTTGGAACCGTCGGGGCGTAGTTTCGTCGACGGAATCTTCCCGAAACTTCGCCGGAACCTTGCCCTTTGCTAACTCCACTTGTACAACTTGGGACATGGAAATTTTAGAGAGTTTTTGTATGGGATTTCTGGATGGTGAGGGGTGAAATGTAGTGTGGTATTTATAGGAAAAATTAGGATTTAGGGTAATGAATTTGAGAATTAAAATGTGCATTAAAATATGGATTAATACCCATTTTTAATTCTCTAGAAATACGCAGAGAAAACAAACAGCATGGGGGTAGTGGGGTAGGCCAAGGGGTTCTAGGCAAAAAAAATTGGAGCAATACCTACGGGCTTACCCAGCGGTGCCGGCCCCCAAGCATTCTCGCCGGTCCAAATCCGGTGATGGGTGGTGGGATTTTGGCCACGTGTCCCTGTCGCTTGGTATACCCCAGTGCACATGTTTGATTACTTTGTGACTTTTCATTTTACGTGCAGTGCACGTGCAAAATTTTGAGCTTCTAAAAGTTTAAATGAAAAATCAATAAAAACAATATGTGGCTGGGGGGATTTGAACACATGGGCTACGTCACAGCAGTGCAAAGCCTTACCAAGTGATTTCTTGCTGTTCAACAAGAAAATTTAATTTATAACTTGTGCTCAGGATTAGGTATTCCTTTCTGTATTTTTGAAAAAATTCTGTATAGAAAATTTAGGGTTGTTACAAATTATTACCCCATCACGAGTATATATTTGCTACAGTGCCAGCTATGCTTGAAGGCTTGACGACCGAGAATGCTGTTCGGCATAAGCACCCGAGTCTTATCAAGGCCTTGGGCATTTTTGAGAGACTGTTCGTGGTATCGGATGGGCAAGGTGTCACTTTTGACGCTTTCATTGCTTGCTTTCTCCGTAAAGACGCTCTATCCAAGAAAACTCCGAAATTCGTGAAGGTCGAGGATCCCTTCGGATTCGGCTTGGAGAAATTGCCGGCCAAAGAAGAAGACCTGCCGTAGTTTTACATTCCAAATTCGTCAGCCGTGACCTTTGACGCAGTCGCTGCTCCTGGAATAGATGAAGAAACATTCTTTGTAGGCTTCATCAGTCTCTGGCTTAGCCGGTTCGCCATGCCGATGCACCGCCGTTTTATGAAAGCCTTCGTCTTCTATCATGCCCATCGCATAGCCGAAGGAGCGCAATTGGCCGTTGGCTTTGCAGGGTTATCACACCTATACCATGGTTTAAGTACTGCCGCCAACACTTCAAACCCAGGTTCAGACACTGTGAATTTCTCCCTCCACTACTTCACGTCGTGGATCGAGATGCATGAGTTAGGCTCGTTTGCTGCGTACCGACGCCTGATTTCTATGAGTCGTACATCTTCCCGCGAGTCATGAGGTTGGTCGATGCTTCCGCTCCTGATCCGACTTAGTTAGGGGCTCTGCGCATATTGCTTAATCCGTATTCAAACGAAGGAGGGATGGTTTTCAATGATCGAGTTCTTTCTGCGCCAGCGAGGCCCGTTCAACAGTTATTCGATTTGTCGAAGAATGGGGCTCCGGCTTTAAAACACAAAGAGATCATGCATTTATATTTAATCAGGCCGGGGTACTTAGTGTTCCGCCTAAATGACACTGCTCTCTTCATGCAGTATAATCTGCGTCGCTTCACCCAGCAGCTAGGTTACAACCAGGGGGTCCCTCTCGAAGCCTTTTTAGTTGAGCCCACTCTCTCGCTGGAGGCCACCCGCGACGTTATCCATCATTTCATGCGGTTAAATACTGGTTCCTTCTTCATGATCCCTGAGCCCGACTACCTTCCAAGGCCCGTGGGACCCTTCAAGGGCTGGTATCGCCACCGAGTTAGTCCCATCATCATAGAGGAGAGACGTGTGCTCTTCATGTGTAAAGCCTCTGCTCCAGCTCAAGCCATCAGCGCCCCATAGCGGCCACGGTCGGTTGTTCGCCCTCCTTTGAGGGACAACGATTCAATGCTCATTCCTAAAGCCGCTCGAGCAGAATCAGTCTCCCGTACTGCTGGTATTCCGGTTCGCACTAGAGCAGGGGCAGAGACTCCTGATAAAGTACCAGCAGTGGCGTCACTAAAGGCGGATACCGATGGCGAGATTGGGCAGCGCCGTGCAAAACTGCTGAAGTGGAGGAAGCGCCCCTCTACTAGCGCTAGCTCGGGCCCTAAAAGGAGGAAGAAATCAGCCGCCTGTTTACTCGATCCTTTGCTCGAGTCTGAGCCTCTTATTCATGATGGGCCTATATCTGCGCATGAACCGAACGACGGTCTCCTCTTTCCTGATACATCCGTTGAGGAGGCCGCTCATTTGGCCGAGGCTTTGAAGCGTTCACAGGATGAAGCCGAAAACGTGCGCCCCAAGAAGGGATGCTTTCCCCCTGTTGAATTTCGTGATGTTGACCCGGCCCTGGCTATGTTACCAGTAGTTCCTTTGACGCTGGAAGAAGAACGAGTTCTCAAACAGCCAATATCGGCCGCTTCTGAAGATGAGGCTGCTCTGAAGGCGGGTATGTTTCCCCAATATATTTAACCTAATAAAAGAGCAAAGCTCTGTTGAATTTAATGAGGCAGCGCCTCACGTGCTCTCTACGAGGGCGCGAGCGCTAAAGCCAATCTTATAAGATTAAATCCTATGGTGGCGCCTCACGTGCTCCTCATGCGAGCGCAAATGTGTAAAGCACAGAAGAGTTCATTACATAAGAGTTAAACTCTTAGATAGCGCCGCATGTGTTTCTCACGCTAGCGCCAATGTGCAAAGCATATAAGTACCCATCTTAGGAATTAAATTCTTGAGTGGCGCCCACATGCACTACTTGTGAGCGCCAGCGCCCAGGCAGAATTAAATTCTACAATACCCTCCGTTAAACAGAGCCGTTGGATCAAAGATCCAACAGAGATGATAAATCTTCAAAATACAGAATTAAATTCTGTTGGAAGAAAATATTTCCTAAATTTTTCTAAAATAAGAAAGATACTTTCGGTTGGAGCAAAGAACCAATTATAGAATAAAATTCTATTTTGGGATATATTCCCTCAATCTTTCTAAATAAGAAAAATTGCACTCTGTAAAACAGAGAACCATTAGATTAAAAAATCCAACGGTGATTAAAAATCATCATTTTTACAGAATAAATTCTGTACAAGGAAAATAATTTCCCCAATCTCGTTAAAAACAAAAATCATATTCTGTAAAAACAGAAGTTCTTGGATCAAAAATCCAATGGTGGGTAAAATTCCCCAATTCAATTTTGAGTCCAATTAAATCAATTGGAATCTCTCAATGAGAGATTTTCTCAGAATTAAGTAACAAATTTGCCTCCACTATATAAAGGACCCGAGACTTCAAGTCTCATAGAGAAAAAAACCCCATAAGCTTCTGGAAAATACAGAAAGCTTCCAAAAATAATAGAGAATTCAACCCTCAGAAAGGAAGACTTCCCTTTCAAAAGAAACCTAAGTAAAAGAAATTCAGAGATCAAAATATCTTTTTTTTACCTATTTTAAGGGTTTAACCATTCTAAAAGAACTTAGTTCTTTCGCTGGATCAGAGATCCACAAGACAAGTCTCCCACAAGTTGAGAATTTAATTCTCATCGTGGGGATCTTGTTCTTGAGAATCAAAAATTCAGAAAAGAATTAGGTCTAAAAGAAAAACAAAAGGAAAAAGAACCTATAAAAGAACTTAGTTCTTAAAGAAAAACCTGATTCCAGATTTTCAAAAAACGAAGATCTTGGTGATCATTAATGGTCAAAATGCCATTAACGGAGATTTAATCTCTAAAAGACGAAAAAAGACTAGCGCCTCACGTGGGTGCCTCTTTTAACAGCGCCTAGCGCCTCACGTGAAAACACACGGGCATCCAAAACAGAAAGCCAGCCCTTCACGTGAAACGCACATGGGCGCTGAATAAAAGTGCTCAGCACTCCATATGCAGCCGAAGACAGCTAAGTGCTTAGCACTAATTGGGCAGCGCCCAGCGCCACATGTGCTCCTCACGTAGGCGCCATACAAAAAGTGCTGAGCACTTCATATATAGCTAAAACAGATGAGTGCTTAGCACTGATTGGGCAGCGCCCAGCGCCGCACGTGCACCTTATGTGGACGCTATATAAAAAGTACTTAGCACTTCACATTTAGTTAAAATAACTAAAAGTGTTCAACATTTATTGGGCAGCGCCCATGACTGAATGCTTCCCATGACATACATGTGAGCGTCAGAGCTCAAATATGTGCTAAGCACTTTACATGAAAAGAAAAGAGCTGAACAAATAGAGCCCAAATAAGTGCTTAACACTTTTGAATAAAAAAAAAAGGCTAAGTAGACTTAGCCTAAATTGGCTAAGTCTCTGAAATTTTCTTACAGCTGAGCCCAAATGCTCTTTTGCTGGATTTTAAATAAAAATGATCTTTGAAATTTTGCTAAGTTGATCTTAGTATCAAATTAGACTAACGCATCCTTAGCAAGAACAAATTAAGCCCAAATGCTCACATATTTAAGTTGATCTTAATCTTAAACCAGATTAATGGTCCTTAAATAAACCTAAGCCCACATCTAAAATATACGGATTTGGATTGATCCGCGCCGTACGGGCGACGACATAAATTAGTCTCCGTATACAATCCACGGGCAACCTAAACAAACAAAAACACACACGACACGAAGTGAACTGCCGGAGCAAGAGAAAGTGGTTATCGCAATGCTGCAACGTAATTAACTGCAGGGGCTTGCTCCTGCAGGGAAGAGTGTCCCCACAATCAAAAACCTCTTATAAAATGAGGGGGGATCTGATAAAGTCTGCTACAACGGTCGCGTCTGTCCAAACCTCCGATATATGGTACCATAAATCAACTTGGTATCTTCGGAGAGGTGGATGGATAAATCCAAATAGCATCTGCCCCCAAATTCAGGCCAGACGTCCCAACGTCTCGGTCCGGTCCTTCGGCGGTGAACAGATTCTGGCACGCCCGGTGGGATCTTTTCCTCTTTCCACTCCACACTTCGTGTGTCGTGTTTCGCGAGCGAAATCGCGGTTTGCAATGGTTGCCCTTGGATTTGAGGTACTAAAATTTGGTGTCTTGCTCCTGTGCAGAAGAAGAAAATCGATGGCTTCCCACTGCACCTCTTGCAACAGCAACTCTCGCTCCACCCCAACTGGAGGAGTGACCTACGGGCCCAACGCGGCCTCCATCTTTTCAATGCCGGTGGGGCAAGTAACGCAAGCCACTACTAGGTTGTTCTTCGGGACAATGCTCCCACTAGTGGGTGTCAGTGCCTCAGCGCCGCAGGAAGAAGCTCCCAAGAGCTCGATCTTCGATCGACTAGCGACCACAACGATCCCTCTTAATTGTCTATCCAAAGCTGGTGTCTCAGTCTTCAACAGGCTGGGAAAGAACCCAAACGGGCCCGCAAAGAGGCTCGTGCACCTGAAGGGGCTACCCCAAAACGGATAGCCCTCCCTGTAAGTCGATGTCACGCACCCCGCGAGTTCGCGGGAAGGCGGAATACGCAAAAAATGATTTTTACGGGCTTCGTAACACTGACTTGAACACCAGGATCGATACTAAACCCTAACTAGCAAAACTGTATGAGGTTAACTACTCGGAAAGAATGTTAAACCTCATAGTATCATGTCCTTCGGGTCTTCTTGTTGTCCTCCTCATCATCATAATCTCCTCGGATCGTATACGGATCGGGCCTCCTCGTCGGTTCTATAAAGTCAAAGACGATCCACCCGAGTGTCTATAGTCCGAGCTCCAACCTCAAATCCGAGGTAACTAGAGCACCTAGTTCGCTAAACTAGATGTCCTAAATGATGTAGAGAGTGAAGATGGATTAGTACGTCTCTAAGTACCCTAGGTTTCTCAACACATGAGACATGTAGGGTTAGAGGAAGAAGAAGGGGAGCTTGAGGAAGTGAGAGTGAAGATAGACCTTAGAATGAAGAATGCACTCTCTTATGAAAATAATGAACTATACCAATAATGCGTAAGCAAATATCTCACCAAAATATCAAGCATGGTTCATGAGTCACCTAGTGAGTCACCCCATGAGTCACCAAGTGGCGTGCTTCATTTAATGTAAATCTCCACCTCATTTCCTCCACCTCATTAATCTTTTAATCAAAAGATTAAAAACCCAAATGAGGTGTCTTCTTCTAGAAACAATCTTGAGTAAATTACAAGAATGCCCCTCATCCGTATATACATATCCGTATCCGTATTCCGAAAAATACGATACAAAGAGATGAAAGCAATCCATCAATATAATACTAGGATCCGGCTTAAACCAAAGCCCACTAGTATTATCTGTCTGAATCATCAAAGTACACGTACGTGATCGAACCCTATCGTAAAACCATACGACCTCTACATCTTTTGCCCGATGTAGGAAAACCCTCTGTGTGGGACTCTAAACACTCGACACTACGCTGGCAGTGGGTTTAACCACAAGCCGTCAGCGGTACTAGCTGCACGTATCGGCTATCCAGATATCTGTCGATAAGAAGGCCGATGAGCAAGCTCATCCGAACTCCTACTGAGCCTATCTGTGACAATCTCCGTACAGTTCAGTCTGTTCGTCTAAGAGTATCGCATATCGGGCCTAGAGGGCGGTAATCGTCAGACCCCTAATAGCGCAATAAGTTATGCCGAAGTGGAACCGAAAACACCCTGAGAAACTACTGGAGTATCTACCAGTAAATCTCGCTTGCCCTGGCCAGGGACTTTGTGTAATGGCTTTTCGAACACAACGTGTCACGCCCCACTTCCCAAAGAGCGGTAACGGCATGTGACAAGCCCGCGACGTATTTATTCCGAGAAGGTCATTTCTCGAAACAAATACGCTAAGCGTATATAAGCAATATAAAATGACAAGAAAAGACATGATAATGAAAATCCAACTTTATATATTTACATTCCCAACTTTCAAAAGTTTCAAACTGAGTACATGATGTCTGAAAACAAAGATACATAAAAGAAATTGCCTAAACAAGTGGCATACTGGAAGTAAAAGCTGAAAAGAAAGAATTGGTAGTCGGTCTACTCCGCAAGCTGAAAGTAATTCTCCTTGCTCGGTTCGATCTCTTCAATCTCCAGATCATCTGAAGAACATTCCAAGGAAACAATGAAATGGGTGGAATGCCCGTCAGCGAACTTGCGCTCGGTAAGTCCCCAAGAAAGGTGGGATGTGAATGTATATAAATGAATATGCAAGGTGACACGTGATATAGTATGAATAGAAATAAAACATGAACAAGTATAACATGATAATGTTAGTGGCAACTATGTAAGTATGACAATGTAATATGAGCACAGTAAACAAGTATAGCATGACCGTGGAGTGTAGGTATAATGAACATGAAGTGAATGTAAGTGTCCTAAAGTGTCTCTAAAAGGGTAAAATTAACTAATGTGAGTTCAAGTGTGAATGTCAACCAATCTCAAGAGTATTCTCGAACCCAAGGCTATCGTCCAGGGATAAGGAATCACGGGCCCAAAATAGCGGGACTTCAATTGTTATTGAAGTATTCCAAACCCAACAAGCTATCATCCAGTGGCTTGGAAACACGGGCCCTCATTCGTGGATTCATGATTTGTACCGTTTCAGCCCGGTACCACAGCAACATGATTTGTACCGTTTCAGCCCGGTACCACAGCAACATGATTTGTATTAATGGGACTCATGAGATTCCGTTGGATTCATACTCAAACTACCCCAACACCCCGTGTATATAAGTCTATGATTAATGTTATGAGTCTTGATCGAATCCATGAATACAAAAGGTGATGTATGATATCAAGTTTTCAAGATTGAGTTCAAGCAGTCATGTCAAGTGCAAGTCATGCCAATTGTATTCATGGTTCGAGTCAAGTTGGTTCAAGTGTATATATTGGGTTCAAGTATTCATAATTGAATCGTGTCATGATCAAGTCAATTCTAGCATGTAATGGTTTAATCACAAGTCATATAGATAAAAATAAATAAGCAATCACAGAACATGATATGAGATAAAAATACAAGTAACGTCCAAAAACAATATTGTAAATAAGTGTTGTGTACAACTAATCAATCAAGTCAATCAATTTCGGAATATAAACAGAAATATAGATCTAAGTGTTGTGCACGCGTCTGTTCCAGTATCGCCTAAATACGACTACCGATTTGGGAGATATACATGTTTTCATATCGTCGCGCAAAACAGATCAGAATCTGTTCAACACCGTCACACATTTTTAAAACGCAGTTTGAGTTAATTTATATCACGTTTTAGGTTACAAAAATTATTAGACAATTGTAGGTCTTTCAATGTACTTATCAAAAACACCAAGATTCGCACGATTTGGATTTTTTAAGCTCTAGTTATAATCGTTTTAAAATCAGCGTTTAAAACAGAAATTCAGATTTCTGGACAGCAACTATATATTATATTGCAAAGCCTATATTGAGTTGTTTAATGCGTTTTTAAGTAATATAATATACAGAAAATTATAGTTCTATCAATTATGCATCTACAAATCTAAATTTTGTCACGAACGGACATCGGGAGTTCGAGTTATGTCCTATTGAAAAATAGTGTGCGAATCAGGACAGATTCTGTCCAGATTCGCCGCTTAATATTGTAACACAGTTTTCTATATTTTACGTCAATTTTCAGTAAAAACTTAAAACTAAGGAAATATATATTATTTGATGTAGATATCCAAAACACCTGAGTTTGCTCAATTTGGACATTGGTATACTAAGTTATGTGTCCTAGAAGTTGACTAATAACTGCAGTTTTCTGTTTTACGAACAGTGATTAAAAACGATGTAATTCATAAACGGTTAAGTGATTCGATCTAAAGTTTTTACAGAGTGTACAAAAAAAATATATTCTATCCAAGATAAATTTCTTGAAATTTTCAGAAGTAAAAATTAATTTCTAAAATTATTTTAAAAGTAAAGATATTGATATGTCATATGTGAGAATGAGGAAACCATGGTATTTATTCGTTACTTCATTTTCTTTTACAAAATTTGAATAAAGTAATTTAAAATACAATAACAAACGATGCAATCATAATTGGTCATTATGAAATCTTAACATATGGATTGAGAGTAATGAAAAAGACTTTACAAACTATATATGTGTGTATGTTTGTGTGTGTTCATTATTTATATATGTATCCATTTAATTAATTATTTAGGGACTATGATATGATAAGGGAAGTTTTTCATGGCAATATGATAAGAGAAAGATAGAGAGAAGGAGATGGAGGGAGGGAAAGAGAGAAAGGACTTACATACACAAGCCGGTATTGGCTCGGCGCGTGGTCCGGGAGCGGCACGACGCGTGCACTGGATCGGGCACGATGTGGCACGGTGCCAGGTACGGAGCGCAATGCTGTCGTGGCACACAGGTGGGCACGGCGCGACGCGGGAGTGGGTCCGATGGTGGCACGGTGGTTCTGGGAGTGGGCACGGCCTGGCACAGCGGCAGCACGGATGCGAACACGGCACGACATGCGCACGTGTCTTAGCACAGCGTGGCACGGGAAGTTGGCACGCCGAGGGCTCGGTGGTGTAGTGGTGCTCGCGGTGGTGGGTGATTGTTGCGAAAGATGGAGGGCTCGGTTGCGGGCTGTCAGGGATCGCCGGCGATGATGGGTGCTCGGGAGTTTTTCTGGGGAGAGGAGGGAGCTTGGGTCTCTGTGATTGTGTTGAGGTGATGGTGGCTTGGGTTGATGGAGGCCAGTGAGAGTGGTTGGCAGCGGGGGCGACGGGGATTGCAGGCGCGGGTCGTAGGAGGAGGCGATGGTATAGGGTGAGCGAGGAAGGAGGAGGCGGGAGCACTCGTGGTGTAGGCGACGGTGTAGGCGAGGAGCGGGCAGTGGCTGCTCGGGCGATGGAGTTGGTGATAGCGGTGGCGTGGTCGGCGGGGTGTGCAATGGTCACGTCGTTTCTGACGAGGGGAGCTCGCGGTGATCGAAGGTGGTGAGCTGAGGCGTCTTGGGAGTGGGAGGGAGAAACGAGAGTGAGGGGGAGAGAGGGATGGGTTTTGGTGACGAAGGTGGTGGAGCCGGCGATGGTAAGGGTGGAGGCAGAGGTGGGGATGCAATGGGTATGTAGGCGAGGAGGCTCGGTTGGTGATTGGAGTTAAGGGTGAGGGTGGCGATGAAGGGGAGAGGAGAGAGGAGAGCTCGGGGTTGTAGAGGGTGTGTGAGGAGGAGCTCGGTTTTGTGTGAGAGAGAGGGGGAGCGGGAAGGGCCAATATGGAAGAAGGAGGGGGAGAGAGGTGGTTACGAGAGGGGAGCGACATGGAGACGGGGTCGAAGGAGGCTTCACGAGCGCGCACGGGCGCGAGGTCGTGGGTCAAGGAGTGGGGCGTGCTCGCGACAAGTAGCGACATGGGGAGGAGATGGAAAGAGCGGGAAAGAAGAGAGGGGAGTGGGGAAGAAGAGAGAGATGGGTCGGGTTGGGGAGATGGGCCGGGGCTGGGCCAGAAAGAGAAAAGGAGAGTTAGAGAGGGAGTGGGCTGGGCCAGGAATTGTTTAGGAAAATAAAAGGAATTAAATTAAATTAGGGTTAGGGTTTTTAAAACGAATAAAATAAATAATTATAAATATAAATAAATAAATTTTGCAAGTAACACTTTATAAAAATACGGATATTGGTGTACAAAAGAACTGGGTATTACATGAGCAAGCTGCTAACATAAAGCAGATGGCTCTCTTGTTCCAGGATATAGTTGGAATGATGATCCAGCCAGAACCCCTAGCCGAGGATCCGCCGATAATCATCGAGGATGACAGAGGGGAAATATCAAACCCTCTTCCGGCCATATCGGCAGCCTAGGAGGAAACAATCTTCAAGGCTGCTCTTGATGATTATATCGCTCAACAAATACGAGCTCATCAAGCTAATGAAGCCACAGGCCAAATCGTCAGAACCGGGTGACCGTATCCAGGCTGGTATGAACAAATTAAATACCCGCCGGGATATACGATCCCCAAGTTCCATCTGTACAAGGGGACAGGCAACCCACACCAGCACATCACGCAGTTTAGAGCTCTGTGCGGCATCACTGGAGGTGACAACAAACTGTTGTTTTGCTAGTTCGTTGGCAGCCTGTCAGAGACAGCTTTTGAATGGTATTCGGAGCTCCCAAATGACTCCATGGGAACATTCACAAAGATGGAACTGCAGTTTACACAGCGGTTCGCCAGCGCAAGCAAGCGCACCCCGATCACGGCATTAATCAATGCCGGGGTAAAGTCAGGAGAAACCTGGGTCCAATATGCGATCCGGTGGCGAAACCTATGGTCTAAGTGCGAACAGCGCATCGAAGAATCCCCCGCCGCAGGCATGTTCATCGGGACCCTTGATCCTCAAACGACTGTGTTCCAGTTCTTGACGTTCTTCAAACCAACGACCTTTCAGGCCATGATCGATAAACTGGCCCAAATGGACCGATGGGCCACGGGCCTTCCTCCTCAAGTAAGGACCCTCGAAATGCCAAGGGTAAATGGAAAGCGGCCTTCGTCGCCAACGCTCAACAACAACTGAGTGGCCCAAAACCGGCTGTCCGCCAAAACAACGCACATCCACGCCTATCCCTAGAAGAAAGGATAGGACGCGCTTACTTGTTTCCCCACGATAAGATGAGGAGCCTATTTGAGTTGGCAATGCGTAACAAACTCATCACATTACTAGACCCACGGCGTCCACCGCAACCCGGCGACGTCAACAATCCCAACTACTGTGCCTATCACAGAATGGTGAGCCACCCAATTGAGGATTGCTACATCTTCAAGAACTGTGTCAAGGACCAGTATCAACATGGGAAGTTCGCGCTGTCTGAGAACTGGAGGGTGAACCCACCATAGAAGCACACTCCCAAAAAGGTGGATGCGCCGGAGGCATCATGCTCGCTCATAGAAGATACTCCATAGGAAGTCATTCTTTCAGCTAAAACCAAAAAAATGCTGAAAGATCTACAGGCATGTCCGGCAGTCAGGTGGTAAAGCCCACTTGAACCTGAAATCATCGAAGGGATACTGAAACCGCGTCCTGTACCGAATTGTTGACAAAGGGCAAAATCCCCAAGTCAAGCCTTCAAAGTCTTCGAAGAAAAAGAAGAAGACCAAGAAGCTTGTGCAGCCTGACGAGTATAACGACAAGTGCACAGACCTACAAAAGTATATTGACACGCTAGAGGAGTACAACCAGAAGGTGCAAACCGGTCATGCTTGAAGAGTTCCACAAGCATATTCTTGAGAACGAAGATAGTGACAACGATGAGGGAAATGACTCATCAGAAGAAACCGAAGACCGTGTAGAAAGTTGCTACATGGTCTCCCATTCGTTGTTAAATGACGAAGAAACTCTCTCAGCGTCAGAAAACAACACAGAGGAACTATGAGCAGAATCGGCGCTAAAATCCCCGGAACTGCCAAAAGACCCGATCGATAGGCTGTTAAACGAAGTCATTCGAAAAAGCAAAACTGACTGAGAACGCGAAACAGCCATATACGGAAAAAAAAAAGCGTCGGCGTCAGGATGAAGAAGCTGCGGCAAGGTGGAGTCGTAAAGTACTCCAACCAAACTAAGGCATACCTGCGACAAATAAGAGTAGAATCAAAGCAGAGAAGCGGTTTGCCAAAGCCATGTCAATGGGAATGAAGCCACCACCTCTCGTAGGAAACACTCCTATGGTCATATGCCTCGACGGAGAGGATTCACATCCAAACTACTGCCTATATTATCGGAAGGTCACCCACCCCACCAAAGAATGTAGTACCTTCAAGAAGTGGTGGTAAGGATATGTTGCTCATCAAAAACACTTGAAGAGGATGAAACGCGAACTTTGTCGACGGCAAAAGAGTGTGACAGATGCGCGTGAAAAAACGACTGGAAACTGTCATATGGTTGGTACCAGTTCAGAAGGGGAAAAACCCCAAGTTCTTACTTTTGGGAGCGATTCTGAGAACGAAATACCCCTCAGCCCTCTCTTTAAAGACTCCACCTCCGAAAAAGAAAAGGAGAAGAAGAATTGCGAGAATATTCAGCTGCGTAACCGCACGCTGCCTGAAAAGAATCTCAGACCTACAAATAAAGATTCGAGCAAAAAAGACAAAGGGAAAGCGAAAATCTCTGAGGAAATTGCCCTCGACGATGGAGTTGTCAAAGAGCTCGCAGCAAGGGACCCGCCTAGAAAAAATAAGGTGGATTATAATGTCCTAGCAATCTGAGGAAAATACCCTCACAGTTGAGCATATTGGATGCTCTACTTTGGTCCAAAGAGGCACGAGAGTCTCTGATCAAGGCATTACAAGAGCCTGATCAGTTCCAAGCTTTCCTTGCAGAAGAGAAAATGAAGGACGAGCTGGCAGAGGTTCACACAGCTGACATTACATTCAGCAATGAAGATCTCCTCCTCGGTACGTGCAAATATAACCGCCCGTTATACGTCTCCAGGTACTGCCATGACATCAAAATAAGGAAAATCCTTGTCGACAATGGATCCTCCATCAACCTTCTCAACGTGAGGGTGCTGAAGGAAATTTGCATGAACGTTCAGCACTTGACCCGAGACAAAATTACGATCTCCTGGTTCGACTCACAGTCGTCACGGACGCTTGGGTCCGAAATACTGACATTACGCTTCGGGTTGCTCGTCACTGACATCAAATTTCACGTTATTGATGCCAAGACTTGCTATAATGCTTTGCTCGGCAGGCCTTGGTTGCATGAGTACATCGTCATCCCTTCTATACAACATCAGTGTATGAAGTATTTCAAGGATGGTTTGGAATGCACCGTCACAGGGGAGCTAAATTAATTCTCCGTAAACGAGGTCAGGAAATATGAAGACGCAAAGTACTTCCTACCAGACTTCGAAGACACGGAGAGGTGTTATAAGCCGGAGGATAAACAGAAGTCCATCGCCACTATCCCGATCTTTGTGAGCAATTTCGAGAAAGATGAAGAAATAGTCTACTCGGGGCAACCCTGAAAGAAAACAACAGGCCCGGACCATCTACCCCTATTCTGGTCTTTGGCAGCGACTCTGAGGACGAGGCCAACACAGCGTTCTCCATCCGCCCGTCAGTGCAAACCCTCGACGAAGTAGATCAGAGTCTGCAAATCACAATGGTTCCACCTCGGCATTACAAGGAACTTGATGCGCTCCATACATACAACGTACAAGAACTACAAACTTTCTACGTCCCTCCCAGGCGAAGAGGTAAAAAGGAGATCCTCTTCTACCAAGGCCAAAGTAGAAAAAGAAGTCTAGCATGGTGCCGATTTTGTACTCGACAAGCTTCAACCAATCCGTCTGCCAAGATACTATACGGAGGGATTGAAAAGGCTGTTAAGATGCCAAGGTGTACCCCTCGAACAAACTGTTCGACAAGCCCGTTTCAACAAAAAGATTTGGGATATTCCCATGACTCAGCGAAAGATGCCTAACGGGAAGATGGAGACAACGGGGCTCGGATACGTTCGGTCCAAGAAACGGGAGCAGTTCTACTGCTTCCGTGTCATAAACAGCTCCAGCGAAGGGGAAAACGGTCTTCCGAATGGCCGTGATGTTGGAACAGAGCGAAATCCCGCTCTAAAAACGTTAAGTCCATCGCTCGAAGAACAAATAGACAAGCTAATAAAAGAAGCTTGTCGAAAGAGCCGAGACGATCATAGCCGCGAATTGGCCATTTATGAAAAGGCCAGGACGCAGCGCCTCAATCAGCAATACGCGGAGAAGGAAGACTATAATGTTCTTCATCCCCGGGCCGCTGTATGTCCTCGCAAAAGGGGAAAATCCCGAAATAAAGGCAAAAACAGGGTAAAGAACGCAAACAACGTTCGAAAATAATGAAGCGGATCCAAGAAGCCGTGCAATCGAGAAAAGGTCGATTGGAATCTGTCCTTTATAAAAAGATAGGTCGGGAATACTCTTTCCCTCAAGACAAGACAAGGAAAATATTCAAGCTTGTCATGAAGCACCAAATGATAACAATTCCGGAGTCTCGGCACCTCGAACAAATAAACGAGGTCCATCATCCGGATTAATGCTGCTACCACCGAGCAATAGGTCATCCCCTCGAAGACTGGGGAGAAGACCAGTATCAGCAAGGCAAATTCGCTTTGTCCAACAGCTGGAGGGTAAACCCACCGCAAAAGCATGAGCCAAAGATGACCTATACCGTGAGGATAGGACTAGCTCAATCACAAAAAGAGAAGCGGACTCGTACCTGCCATATGATAACACTCTCAAAAGAGGGAGGGCACGAGATTATGGATGACCTCCACATATGCTTCGCAAATGAAGACGAGGACGAGGTGATCTCAGAGTTTCCACCAGCCCCAAAGGAGCTGGATGGGATACACACTACGGTGGATAACCTAAAGAAAATTGACTTAGGGTCGGAAAAAGATCCGAGGCCAACGTTCGTCGGTGAGCTCCTATCTGAAAAACAGGTAGCCACGTTGAAGGACGTGCTCATGCAATATAAAGACTGCTTTGTATGGAACTATTCCGAGATGCCGGGCCTAGATCCAAAGGTGGCAGTACATAAATTGGCCATATCGCCGAAGATAAAGCCAGTCAAACAGGCGCCAAGAAGAATGCAGCTCGAATTTGATATGAGTATCAACGCTGAAGCCAAGAAACTAATCGACTCCGGCTTCATCCAAGAAGTTCAATACCCCGACTGGATCGCTAACATCGTTCCAGTGATGATGAAGAATGGGACAGTGCGCATCTGTGTGGACTTTCGGGACCTCAACAAAGCTTGCCCGAAGGATGACTTCCCAGTACCTGTTACCGAGCTGATGATCGATAACACGTCTACCCATGAGGTCTTCTCTTTCATCGATGGATCTTCAGGATACAATCAAATAAAAATGATCCTGAAGATCAAAAGCATACCGCCTTCTGGACCTCGTTAGGCATATTTTACTATAAGGTGATTCTCTTCGGTTTAAAGAATGCTGGCGCTACCTACCAAAGGGCCATGACGAAAATCTTCGATGACCTCATACACGAGATCGTCGAATGCTACATTGACGGCCTAGTGGTAAAGAGAAAATCTCATGAGGAGCATTGGGAACACCTTAAAATAGTGTTCTGACGTCTTCGGAAGTATAATCTGAAGATGAATCCTCTAAAATGCGCATTTGGAGTCTCCTCAGGAAAATTCCTCGGATTCATCATACGTCACCGAGGTATCGAAACCGACCCTTCGAAGATCAAGGTGATTATGGAAATGCCCATGCTGAGAACCCTCAAACAACTGCGGTCTCTTCAAGGAAAGCTCGCTTATATCCGGCGGTTCATAGCCAACCTCTCCGGAAAATGGCGTCCTTATAGTCATCTGACGAAGAAGGGGACCCCGTTCGTATGGGATCGAAAGTGCCAAAATGCACTAGACAAAATCAAGCAATACCTGTAAAATCCGCCGGTATTGGCCGCTCCGATAAAGGGAAAACCCTTATCCTATATACAACGGCCCTTGAGGGTTCTCTAAGCGCGCTATGGACACAAGAGACCGATCAAGAAAATGATAGAGCTCTATACTATTTGAGTCGAGTTCTCCTGGGGGCAGAAAACAACTACTCCCCCATTGAAAAGCATTGCCTGGCACTGATATTCGCAATAACGAAGCTCAGACATTACGCCTTGGCACATGACGTCCATCTCATATCAAAGGTGGATCCTCACAAATATCTGATATCAAGGGCCATATTAGCAGGAAGGCTTGCCAAATGGGCTCTACTCCTGATGGAATTCTCGATAACGTATCGACCCCTCAAAGCAATGAAAGGCCAGGCCATTGCTGACTTTCTCAAGGAGCATCCGATACCAGCCGACTCCCCCTTAAATTGTGAGTTTCCAGATGAACATGCGTTCGACACAATCGAAGAAGAGAAAGAAGAAAATGATTCCCAATGGGAACTCTACTTCGATGGAGCTTCCATGAAGAGACGAAAGAAAAATGCCCCCATAATCAAAGCCGGGGTGGGCCTTATCTTCGTGACTCCGCAAGGAGGGATATTGTGTTACGCCCTCTCCTTAACCGAGCGAAGGACTAATAACGAAGCTAAATAGGAAGCTTTGATAGCAGATCTCGAGATCGCTGTCGACATGAGAATCAAAGACCTCCTCATATATGGAAACTCCTAGCTGATTGTTAGCCAAGTAAATGGCGACTATCAGACGTGCAAGATAGAGCTGATAAAATATGACGAAAGAGTGCAGCAACTGCTGACACAAATCCCCTCCTACATCCTGGAGAGTATACCTCGTGCAGAAAACAGTAAGGCGGATGCATTGGCCAAATTGGCTAAAGAACTGGCCGATGAAGACCTCGATGACGTAAGGATCATCGTGCAAAGCCGCCGTGTTCTCGCGCCAACAGTTATATCTTCGGAAGACTTAGTAGAGCCATCCGAAAGAAAAAGAAACGACCAAACAAGCAGCCCTTTAAATAGAGGACGAAGAAAAGGTCAAGGATTGGAGGGAATTCTTCATATACTACTTCAAATCCCAACGAACGCCCAAAAATGCGTCGTCTAGAAATCAGCTCATGAAACAAGCTCTGTCCTTCGCCTTTGTCAATGATACTCTATATAAGAGATCTTTCGACTGTCTGTGGCTAAGATTCCTGGGACCAGAAGAAGCGAAGAGAGTCATTCAAGAAATTTACGACGGACTATGCGGTTCTCACCAAGCTGGGCCAAAGATGAAGCTGAAGATCAAAAGAATGGGTTACTATTGGCCCACAATGATTCAGGACTGCATCGAATATGCGAAGCACTGTCACTCGTGCCAAATCTACGGGGACTTCATCCACCAACATCCAAATCCGCTACATCCAACAGTAGCTAGCTGGCCATTCGAAATGTGAGGAATCGATATAATTGGCCTCATTGAACCGGCATCGTCCAATGGACATCAGTTTATATTGGCAACGACCAACTACTTCTCTAAGTGGGCAGAAGCAGTACCACTAAGGGAGGTGAAGATAGAGAATATCCTCCATTTCTTCAGGAAACATGTCATCTATCGGTTTGGCACTCCGCGGCAAATTATCTCGGATAATGGGCCAACTTATAGAAGCCATAAAATCAGCCACTTCGCATAACGGCATAAAATAGATTGGAGATACTCTTCAGTCTATAATCCTCGGGCCAACGGTCTAGATGAAGCTTTCAACAAGACCTTGACGAAGATTATAAAGAAAACGGTGTCCAGAAACAAAAGAGACTGACACGAAAGGTTGCATGAAGCTCTCTGGGTGTACCGAACAACGTTCAAAACAACCACGAATACAACACCATACACGTTGGTATTCGGCACGGAAGCAGTGCTTCCCCTGGAAATAGAAGTCCCTTCTCTACAAGTAGCGGTTCGATACGAGCTGACAGATGAAGAAAATGCTCATCTTCGGCTTGAGGAGCTCGACGCCCTCGACGAAACTCGCCTTATAACACAGCAAAATCTGGTGGCTTATAAGGCAACGATGACACGGTCATACGAAAGACTGACCAGGCCGAGAACATTCCGCCAAGACGAACTCATGCTAGTCGTCAAAAGACCAATGATCCCCAATCGTGCAAAACGGGGAAAATTCGAGCTGAACTATGAAGGCCCGTACATCATAGACAAAGTCTACCAAGGTGGAGCCTACCTGCTCATAGATATGCATGGCGAAAGACCCTTACGGCCAATAAACGGCCGATTCCTCAAAAAATACTACGCTTAACGAGTCACGACTTAGGTCTATGATAGATAACGACGCTCATGTCCGCTCGATATCTTCCTGAATCAGAACTCTGAGAATAGTATGCAAAGAAGCTCCGTCGCCTCAAACATGGCGATGAAGGACCGAGATGTCCTTAAACTAGAAATTCGCCCCAAATATGGCGATAACGGGCCGAGATGTCCTTAAACTAGAAATTCGCCTCAAATATGGCGATAACGGGCCGAGATGTCCCTAAACTAGAACCTCGCCTCAAATATGGTGACATCGGACCGAGAAGTCAACGGGGGAAATTCGAGCTGAACTATAAAGGCCCGTACATCATAGACAAAATCTACCAAGGTGGAGCCTACCTGCTCATAGATATGCATGGCGAAAGACCCTTACGGCCAATAAACGGCCGATTCCTCAAAAAATACTACGATTGACGAGTCACGACTTAGGTCTATGATAGATAATGATGCTCGTGTCCGCTCGATATCTTCCTGAGTCAGAACGCTGAGAATAGTATGCAAAGAAGCTCCGTCGCCTCAAACAAGGCGATGAAGGACCGAGATGTCCTTAAACTAGAAATTCGCCTCAAATATGGCGATAACGGGCCGAGATGTCCCTAAAGTAGAACATCGCCTCAAATATGGAGACATCGGACCGAGAAGTCCTTAAACTAAGTATCCGCCTCAAATATCGCGACATAGGACCGAGAAGTCCTTAAACTAATTATCCGCCTCAAACATGGCAACAATGGACCGAGAAGTCCCTAAACTAACAACGGACCAAGATGTCCCTAAACTAGAATCTCGCCTCAAATATGGTGACATTGGACCGGGATGTCCCTAAACTAAAATTTCGCCTCAAACATGGCAATAATGGACCAGAATGTCCCTAAACCAGCATATCGCCCCCAAATACGGTGACATGCTCCCTTAAGATCTATATTGCAATCAAAGTTGTCACGACCCAATTTAGGAACGTGGCCGGCACTTAAACCACGTGACGTCAACAGCCGTAACGCAATTTAATAAGCCGAAAACCCAGAAATCTAAACCATAAAAAGAAGTAAGTGATAAAACATTGTTAAAACATTTGGAAATCTCAAGTAAAAATCTTAAAGCTTAAGTTTATTTTCTTAAAAAATTTGGCGGCACCTCCTTTGTAAAATTAGCCCCGAAACGGGTACAAACACAGGATATAAATAAAGTATTCCCAAACGGGAGCAAATCACGCCCAAAGACGGAAAACGATCACCACAAGCATATATACGACGCCGTAGCGAAGAAATAGACAATAAAATGAAAACAACATAAAAGAGATAAAGCAACATAAGAAAGGCCGGCTCACACGAGCATGACATCCAGAGTCACATATAATACAATATCGATCCTCAAAAACTCGTCTCTAAGTCAATACATGAAAGTTGTAGATGGAGAGTACTAGATACAATGAGATATACAATAGATGTAATCGGATAACCGCAAACTCACCTATACCAAAAAGGCATCACAGCAAACCGTAGCGGTATCTGCAGAAATAGATACAATAAGGAGCCCTGCCGCGACTACTCTGAGGGTCAAGCCTGTAAAACACTGTGGCACAACGGGGGTGAGTTGCCAACTCGTGAATAGTAAATAATATCATGCAGATAATCGTAAGTATGCACGCACAGCGATAATCTATCACATGCAATCTGGTAGCCTAAGTATGGCAATATGGATATGCAACAATCATGATCAGGGTACACCATCAGGGTACTACAACTACATGAAACAATGCATATCAAATAATCCTGAGTGGGGGATAAAACATAATCATCATCAATGAATCATCATCATGGAAAACCGGTGTCCATCAACGACACCCCAAATCCCAATACCTCGGGCGCCGTCACTCTGATCGGCCCTCATATCCGTAAATCTCATGGAACCTGAATGCCCAACATCAACACTCGAAACATCATGAAAACCCATGTCCAACATCGACACGTAAATCCACAAAACTCGGGCTCCGTCAGTCCGGATCGGCCCATATCCATCTCACGACTCCGGTCGGTATCCTCCGGATAACCGCCGGGTCCAAACTATCACCGGTAGGTAGTAGTCCCTCTGCTAGGCTTATCGTCTACTGCACAACATACCTTTCTTGTCCCGGGGTACCATACCAGGTCCACCATGAACCCGCAAACAGATCATCCATCTCCTCGAATCGGGTTTCTAAAACCAATCTCAGAACCGAGAAAACTCATGGTGGACGCATCGAAATATCATATCAAGAAAAACCGGGTTTTCAAAACAATGCAACTTTCTTGAAATATAACCACAGTTCTCAAATCCATAAATCACATGAAATCAGTATCTCAATGCGTAAATCCATGAAATATGATGTATGCAACATAGAACAGTAATATGAGCATATCAGGGGGAAAACCGCTCTTTTAAATGAATTAAGTTTTTAAAGATATCATGCGGTTCCCAAATTCCTCAAAATCAAATGCAACATCATATAAAGGTGTATAGGTAGCTATAGCAAGGTATGTGTGTATGCATGTATGTATGTATGCATGATGCAATTCATATGCGCAATACTACAAGAATCAACGTCTAACTATTGATAATAATGAAGGCGGTACAATACATATTCCCTTAGTAAGGTGGTACAAGAATAACAGCCTCAATGTCAATAATGGATGCAGTACCACATATAGGTATATATTGTGCGTGTCATGGTAATTACCAATGGTGTGTGTGTGGCATACAATTCAGTACTCGTGTAACATGAACCGTCAGTAATGGTGCAGTGTCCAATAGGTACTAAGTCAAGGTACAACAAGTAATGATATACAAATGATGCTCATGCACAATCAACGTATATGCATATAAACATGTGGCTACAACACCGAATCTAGCTCTCGACGCTTAACGCCATACGGGAGATTCCCCCGTAGATGTTAAATCTACTCACCGACGATCTCGAGCTAGGTAAATCAAACCACTTGTTTTCCCCTCTTTGCAGCGTCTGAAGTCCCCGCCTGCGATCCTATTATCACACAACACAATAACGCGTGGATTAGCTAACTACCCAATAATATACGAACACAACGCCAAATAATGAATTGGTTCCCTCAAGCTAAAAAAGGGTTCGCTTAGCTGCTAAACGCGTACAGCGGCATCATCAAAATAAATCCACGACTGCAAGCTACCAGAAACAATTTAAACTATGTCGGATTAATCGTATCGCATTTTACCGAAACACTAAAAACTAGCTAAGTGGTACCAGATTTTGTTACTCAAACAATTAGTGAAAGTTGCAAGTTCCACGAGAGTACAAACAACCCCAGAGACCTCACAACCAAGACTCGAGACCCCAGTCCCCAATCTGACCGCAATTTGCGGCCAGAAGCAATATATTTGCGACCAAGGTCAAATGGAATGGTCTCAGGTTTTTAGGGTAGCTTCTAGGTCTCTAAACTAAGTCTCTGTGATGGCAACTTCTAAAACAACAACCTGGTTCGATAGCAGATTCACCCGAGACACAAAACCTTACCAAAATACGATATTTGCATAAAAACTATAACTTTAGTGTTCTAAACAACAACTAATAAGCAACACCACATCTTAAAAGCCTAGTTAACAGTTGGAGATCGCTACCTTACCAAACTTGCTCAAAAACCCTAGCTTTCCATACTCCAAGTCATCTCTAGAGGCTTAACTTGACTTTGTGAGGGTTTTGATGAAGTTTAGTGAAGATTAGGCTTGGTCTAGTGATGAAAAGGTTAAGGTTTCAGTTTAGGGAAGGGAAATGAGAAGAAGAACACAAATGAGAGAGTGTGAGTGATGAGGAAAATGAGGGTGTGAGAGTGGTGAAGAAAAATGGGGGTGTGAGGTTAGGATGAGCCATGCCCTTTCTCTCTCCTCATTAATTGCTTCCATGCTTGCCCCATGCCTCATAATTCTTCATTTGTCAACCCCCTCCCCCTCTCTCTCTCAAGTCAACTCTTAGTCAAAACAAAAATGAAAAGGGTTAACAAGGCAAGAAATTGGTTTAGGGTGTCATGGCAACTTAAGCATGGTTAACACCTCTATAACCCCCAAGTTAACATGCATAAGTGTGTGCAAGCCAAAACAAATAATAATAAAATATTAATTAATTTTTATAAAATATGTGAAAACTATTTTGGTTAACTTTTTACTAAAAACCAGTATTATCGCTTAATTAACACTAATCGCATTCTAAGGTGTTACAATCTTCCCCCCTTAAAGAAATTCGGTCCCCGAATTTAAAAATCTTACTATGCGTACCTTCAAAGAGATGAGGGAATTTTTTTCGCGTCTCGCTCTCGGTTTCCCAAGTGACCTCTTCACTATTCGGGCCACGCCAAAGAACCTTCACCGATGGTAAGACCTTTGACCGAACTTTCTTCACCTGCCGATCAAATATAACTACCTGTTGCTTGGTGAACGAAAGATCGCGCTCCAACTGGACGGTCTAGTGCTGAATCATGTGAGAAGGGTCATGAAGGTACTTGCAAAGTATCGATACATGGAATATGGGGTGAACATCCGGAAAACTGGGCGGAAGTGCCAAACGATAGGCAACGGTACCAACTCGCTCAAGGATCTCAAAAGGACCTACAAATCTGGAACTAAGCTTCCCTTTCTTTCCAAATCTCATCACGCCCTTCATCGGAGAAATCTGTAGGAATACATGATCCCCCACTGCGAACTCAAGCTTGCGACGACGACGGTCGGCATAAGACTTCTATCTGCACAGGGTTGCTTTCATCCTATCCGGAATCAACTGGATCTTCTCCGTAGTCTCTTGAACTAACCGGGGTCCCCATATCCTGCTCTCGCTGAGTTCGGTCCAACAGACTGGCGATCGACACTTTCTACCATACAAAGCCTCAAAAGGTGCCATCTGAATCGTCTCCTGATAACAGTTCTTATAGGAGAACTCTATCAACGGCAAGTGACGGTCCCAACTGCCACCAAAATCAAGCACGCAAGCATGAAGCATATCCTCCAGAGTCCGTATAGTCCGCTCTGACTGACCATCGGTCTGCGGATGGAAAACGGTGCTAAAACTCAATCGGGTACCTAAAGCTTCCTGAAATTTCTGCCAAAGACGGCTGGTAAATTGGGTGCCCCTGCAGGATACGATGCATGTAGGAACGCCGTGCAAACGCACAATCTCATCAATGTACAACTAAGCATATTGAGCATAACCGAAAGTGGTCTTCACTAGAAGGAAGTGAACCGCTTTCGTCAACCGGTCAACAATCACCCAAATGGAGTCATACCCTCGACTGGACCTGGGTAAACCCACAATGAAATCCATGGAGATCTGTTCCCATTTTCACTCCGGAACGGGTAAAGGCTGCAACTCTCTAGCCGGTCTCAGATGCTCAGCCTTGACTTGCTGACAAGTCAGACACCAAGAAACGAAATCCGAAACATCACTCTTCATCCCTGCCCACCAGTAGATATCCCTCAAGTCACGATACATCTTGGTGGAACCTGGGTGAACACTATAAGCTGACTGATGTGCCTGCTCTAGGATATCGCGTCTCAACCTACCGGTATCAGGTATACACAAACGAGTCCCAAAACGTAGCACACCCTGGTCATCAATCTCAAACTCCGAATCTCTACCCTGCCGAACATGCTCAAGAATCTCAGACAAACGGGCATCGTCGGGCTGTGCCTCACGAATACGATCAAGTAAAAGTGGACGGGCATGGACATGAGCAAGCTGTCCCCCAGTGGAAGTGAACTCAAACTGTACCCTACTATCGCACAAGATCTGCCAATCTGCAGAAGACTGTCTCTGAACTGCGCTCAACTGGGACAAGCTACCCCCGGGCCTACGACTCAAAGCATCAGCTACCACATTCGCCTTGCCCGAGTGATAAAGTATCTCACAATCATAATCCTTCACGAGCTCCATCCAACGACGTTGTCTCAAATTCAGATCCCGCTGCTGGAAGATGTACTTTAAGCTCTGGTGGTCTGTGAAAATATGACACGACTCCCCGTACAAGTAGTGTCTCCAAATCTTAAGTGCAAAGACCACCGCGGCCATCTCAAGATCATGAGTGGGATAATTCTGCTCGTGCTTCTTCAACTGCCGGGAAGCATAAGCGATAGCTCTATCATGCTGCATCAATACACAACCGAGTCCCACTCGAGAAGCATCACAGTAAACGACAAAGCCGCTCGATCCAGAAGGCAAAGATAAAACTGGTGCAGTCGTCAACCGAGTCTTCAACTGCTGAAAACTTAGCTCGCATGCCTCAGTCCAAAGAAAAGGAACCCCCTTCCTGGTCAGTCCGGTCAACGGTGCAGCGATACTCGGGAAGTCCTGCACGAAATGGCGGTAATAACCGGCTAAGCCCAAAAAGCTGTGGACCTCTGTCACTGATACAGGTCTGGGCCAAAGCTATACGGCCTCGACTTTCCTTGGGACCACACGAATACCGTCTCCCGTAACCACATGACCCAGGAAGTCAACACTATCAAGCCAGAAGGCACACTTCGAGAATTTAGCAAACAGCTGGTGCTCTCTGAATGTCTGCAAAGCAATCCTCAAGTGCTGCTCATGCTCCTCTCGACTCCTGGAATAAACCAGAATGTCATCAATAAACACAATAATTAACTGGTCGAGGAACGGCCTGAAAATCCGGTTCATCAAATCCATGAATGCTGCTGGGGCATTGGTGAGTCCGAACGACATCACCAAAAACTCATAATGCCCGTAGCGCGTACGAAAAGCAGTCTTCGGAATGTCATCATTTCGAACCCGCAACTGAAGATAACCCGATCTCAAATCTGTTAGTTATATGTATGCCCTAGAGGCCATTACTATACATAGGATGTATATTGTAGTGGATGCTTGGACATATATAGGGAGGACTTTCTTGCTCGACATGATAGTATGCTATCTGGTTGCTCTTTAGCTTAACGTGTACACTGATTGTCTCTCTGATACATGTTGGTAAAGCCCTTAGGATGTGTACTTGACTACCTGGACTATGATGCGGATCATACTAGTGGGGACATGGTAGTCCATAAGTACATCCTTCAAGGTCCCTAGTCGTGGGTGTATCGAGACGGGGCATCGATATACCAGAGTAGACTAGCGTATACCTTCTCGACCCATACAGATGGGCGATGGATGATCTCATATCCATTGGTGTTTTGACATCAGAGATGATATACGGGTGCTCAGTGGAGACTGGGTATACTAGACGGACTCGCCGAGAACTCCCATATGGTATTATACCTTACGTCAGATGGCAGTTCTCTGGTGACACTGGTATAGAGTAGTCTGTTGACCCGAGATCGTCATAGAGTCTTGTGTGGTTCCCACTGTGCTTTGATTTCCACCTTACCACGTCCAAGAGGGCATGTAAAATGGTGGTTTTTGGGTACAGTCCCGAGTCACATGGAGGCAATGAGCGATAGGAGGGGATTCGTCTCTCCCGGTATAGGGGTTGATGTTGCGCTGTGTTCGATTGGCTATAACCGGAAATCCCTGGCCAGGGTTGCTGAGATTTACTGGTAAGTGTTACCTGTAGTTTCTCGAACTGTTATAGACCTTATATCGACACGACTTATCGAGCTATTGGGGTCTGACGTTTACCACCCCTAGGCGAGATATGCGACATATCAGACGACGAGACCGGACTGTACGGTAAGTGTTACTGGTTGGATTCACAGGAGTATGAGCGGGCTTGCTCGTCGATCTTCTGATCGCTCAATACCCGGGTGGCCGTTACGTTTAGCAGACCGCTTGCGGCTTGTGGGTGTTTGATATGATCATCACCTGCTGCCGGCGTATTGACGAGTCTTTAGAGTCCTACACAGAGGTTTCCTGGCTCAAGCAAAACGAAATAGGAGCGCATATGAGATATGTGCGGGACCGAGAATAATGCGTGTATGTGATACCGTATTCTATTCTCGCGATGAATGTATCGATTAGTTGTATGCGATATAACCTAGTTATCGAATCAAGGATTGATTCGATAATCCGATACATTGGATATTAGTCGGTTATATGCGATATGACTGGATCGTTAAATCAAGTGTTGATTTAATGATTTAATGTATAATTATATATTTGATATATTACTTTGCATTAACTAATATTTGTTCACTTTAAATGGATTTTCTCACTTGATGTGCACATTGTATATGTGATATATTTTTGTGCACTTGCTTGTACCATGTTTGATGATACATGCATGTTTGGGTGTATGTTTAGATTAAACCATGGTTAAGGGTTTTGTTTTTATTTATTTATTCATTTATTTATTTATTTATTTGGCATAAAAGAGAAAATGGTGGCTTTCTTTGTTTGATGTTGAAGCTTCATGAAGCTTTGACTAAGTCACCATTTTTGTCTTCATGCTTAACTCTAACCATTCACCTAACCCTAGTTTACTCTCTACACTTGACCATGGTTAGAGTATGATAAGTATTCCTTTTATTTTCTATTTTAGATAACACTTATCATATTCTATCATCTTCTTCTTCTTCTTCAAGAAGAAACCTTGCCTCCATCAATAGCAACTAGTGACAAAGAGTGAGAAATCCAATTCTAAAGTGAACCCACTTCCTATTTCTTCATCCTCTACCTCTTGCCAAGTAGTATAGGGTGTTTTCTTCACAAGTTTCTTGACTTGGTGAAGTTGGAGCTTGATCTAGTGTTGCCTCGACGTAGATCATCTTCGGCATCGAAGTCGACGACCTAGCCCGCCCATTTCTCCGATGAAGCCGATGCTAGAGTCTGGGATCCGATATGGACAGCGAGGGGACTTCATCACGGAGCCATGGAGGTGGAGAACCGGATCTACAAAGGTTGTAGCCTCTTTCTTTTAGTTAAGTTGTTAACTAGTTTCATTTTTCGCCTAAACTCTAGTCAACGATCCGTATTAGGGTTTCCCGGCACTTGTAAAATTTGAAATTGGCATGGTTGATGCCTTGTGAGACCTCATTAGTGTGCCTAGGAACCCTACAGTGGTATCAGAGCCTAGCTAGAGCCTTAGGCGAAGTGTAGACGACGTTTGAAATCCGAACGAACATCGAAACCCTAATCCAAAATGCTCTCTGGACTTTTTTCAAAAACTGGGTTTTTTCCACATTAAAAATATGCAGAAAATTCAGCAGGGAATTGTAAGAAAAACTGTGCAGCACGTGCCCGTGATTCAACTAAAGCGCGGCGGAACCGCGGCACGAGCATGGCTCGTGCGGCGGTTCCATGGCGATATTATCATATTGGGTTTTTAAAATTGCACAGTAATTCCTATATTCAGGTGCTGTATTTTCTGGGAATTTTTAATATTTACTCAAGAGTTGAGTTTTCTGGGTTGTATTGGGAGTTCGTAGATTCGATCGGATTGTCTAATTTTGTCTATGTGATTTTCCGGGTAACTTTAGAATATGTTAAAAAGTTCGACCGGATATAAATACCCACTTTTTTCCCTGCCGGGAAATTTCTAAGTGTTGGATTTTTCCGTAGTTTAACGACGTTCTAAGTAGTGCAAGTAACGCGATGGTCCCTCTAGAAGACAACAAACCTTAACTCGATTATGTGACCGTCTTGAACTGCCCTTTGAACCTTAGGGTTTGGGGCAGTACGGCGTGCCACATGTGAGGCGTTGGCTTGACCCTTCTACGGCTGGACCGTTGGTACTGAGGCACGAACTGAATGTTTTTAGACTTATTTCATGTGTTGAGCTGTATCGGGAAAACTTGGGTGTTCGATTGTTCGATCAGAAAGTTTAACATTTTCTATTTATCCGGAATGTGATACAATAATTGGAATTCACAAATAGTTATGAGATAACTAAAATGAATGTTATAAACATAGCAGTTTAGTCTCACTTGATCGGTTGCCACGGAATTTTGATGTGATCAAAAGTCCGTCGCAATCACGTAGCGTACGCGGATACTCGTCGGGTAAACTTAATAGACATCCACACCCCAAAGCCCCGACCAAGTGACTGTAGGAGAACCCCGTCGCCGAAAGCATCCGTTAGGGTGCTCACGGCAGCGGTGTTCCGCCTTGGTACACTTCGTCGACGGCATCGGGGGTGCGGCCGTCTACTAAAGTTTGCGACGAGCATTCGATCAGTTTTTCGGGAATCTTGTTGAATTGCCCGACTTGATATTGAAAAGTGTTTTCGATAATGAGACTAAAATGCGGGGTTTATAATTGTTAGGCATGTGATGTCTAAGGAATTCATTTGATTAGGCATGCGATGTCTATGCAGGTTGCGGATTCCAACTGTTGTAGTTTTACACTTTCTTTTCTGTGACCGTAAGTGTAATATGTGATATCGCCAGTTTCGTTGCTATTTGTCAACGACAATTGGGATACGCATGTTTACTTACGTTGATGACATGTGATGTTATGTGTTGCTGGATATGTTATATTGGATCGTCGTGTTTGAATAGCCGGGGGTTTTTATGTGAGATGAGTGTTTTTCATTTTCTTTCATGTAAAAACTTGTATGTAATATTCTTTTATTGGGACACTTCCAGGTTGCGGAAGATGTCACCCTTTGTATATTATTTACTTTTCCGCACTAGAATAGACCCAAGGAGGGGAGCACAAGTAACCGGGTTCTGGAGTCCAGTGGGAGACCAACTCGAGGAGTCGAGTCCGGGTCTCCTAACTCTAGAATTGGTAGGGTTGCTTGCCTCTCTCGTAGGGGTCTAGGGGTGTGGGTTTGGCTATTCATCGCGACCGTGGAATCCGTGTTTTATACTGGCTCGTATTGAAAACACGGACGTCCTAGTATATCCAATATTTCATATGTTTCTTCTGCTGCGATATCTGTGATGTGATCATGTGATATGTTCTGTGATAGATACTGTATATAGTATATATGATATATTATATAGACGTTACTTATGTTTTACACCCGTGCTAGCCCTGCCCCGCTCTGCTGTTAGTTACCTAACCTAACGGTGCATGAGGGGACATCGAGACGAATGCGGATGACATAAGCGTACGTCGTATTTATCTGTGATGTTTAGGTACTTAAATGATGGGACTTCATTAATGTGATTAATGAAAGAAAAGAAACCTAAACATGTTGTAGAATTGAATTTCAAAAATAAAACAGGTAGCTACAGTTCTTGCTTTGCACAGCAGTGTATATGATATATCCTGCACCTTATTCGATAAGGAAAGGACCGAGATCTCTTCACCGGGAGTGACTCCTTTAGCAATAACTGGTAGTTGCTACACACTCGGTTTGTCTTTTGATAGCTTCTATAGTTTCTGCTTTGCACAGTGATATATATGATATATCCAGCACCTTATTCGATGAGGAAAGGACCGACGATCCCTTCACCGGGAGTGACTCTTTTAGCAAAACTAGAAAAGCCTCAAAAGCACTCCATTTTAAAATCATTTGATTCTACAACGATATCAAGTTCATTACGTAATAGGTTTTCAGAAAAAACCCTGTCGTAGCCCTCCGTCATTTCAGATAAGTCCTATTTAGTATTCGTGCTACGTTTGTTGACCTCCGTCAAGGCGTAGTGTACGGTAGCTAACTAGTATTTATCTGCTTATGCATATGATGCAGATTGGATTAGGGTAGTCATGCGGCCTTGTTGACCTCCGTCAAGAGTCGTGCGGGTGGGTTTAATTCGATCAAGAAATGACGGGTTGAACTTGACTAGTAGCCTATGGTTTGTTGACCTTCGTCAAGGTCATAGGGTGCTAGGGGCAAAATTATAGGGAATTTCAAGTGTTGAAATTTGCAATGAGATTGCATACCTTCTATGAGATAGTTGGATCCCGATACCCACTGCGAGTAATTGTTACTCCTGGGAGAGTTTTACACATTACAATTAGCCGATCAAGTAGGTGTCTAGAAAGGTGTTAACGAGGTTACGCCTCTGGGAAAACGAGGTTTACATTAATTAGGTTCGTGCGAAAGCACGGTGGACCTCCCTCAAAGTACCGACACTGGCCTGGCTGAAAGATTGGCGAACTTGTAGTGTGTAATTAATCCCGGCTAGTCTTTCCTTTTAGGGTTTGAAGGAAGATTTGATAAAACCAGTGGGAGCCATCCTGATTAGACAAAATAATAACCAATCTATTCTTAAAAGAGCGCACGCTGAGTGTTTTCTTCTCTCTCTCTCCAGGTAGCAACCATATCACGCCTTAATCGAGATAATAATACGGAATATTGACCGAACCCGCTTGTTATACTGAGCTGGGGAACGTTGGTCCCGCTCCAACTTATAATTGTTATAAGACAGAGTAGGAAATTGGGGATTACCAGAATTCCCGTGCCGCCCAAACGAAGAGAGTGCATACTGATGCATCATCTTCGGGTATATTCATTACAAAGAACTGTTTCTCAGTATCCTCCGCATCCTGGGTATATGATACCGGATCAGGATCCCAGATATGTAATCTGTTACATAGGGCTACAGAAAGGTTGAGAACTGAGAACGGGTGATAAGTTTCATGAGGCAGAAAACGGGGCAAGTGTTGCAGCCAAGTCTGTTGGTCACTGTCACCCTGTATTCCAAATACATTGATTCTGAACGAATGTTATTAGATACCGAACCTGATATACAAAATCATATCACTCTCTTAATTAGTAAAGAAATGATAAAATTTTGTATTGTTGAATAATGTTTTGAACATTTCCTATATCAAAAGTTGATCGGTTCAGGCACCTTATCTAAAAGCATTGATGTTCTAAATCAAACTACAGTTCTTAGTATACGGAATACACAAAAGAGGAAGAGTTCAGAAATGAACGAATCCTTCTTGAGGCATTGTAGACTAGGTCCTATCAATGCGATCCGACTGGCTGAAGTTACATTTTAGATGCATATTTAAATCAGTTTGAATTTACATCTTGTGAAACTTGCCAGTCATGTCACAGAGATAAGATGACCACGGCTCTGTTTATTGGAAACAGAGAAAGAGTTAGTTGAACTCTTGGGATGATACATGTTGATGTATGAAGGCCCCCTGTCTGCACATACCAAGACCCGTTCTTTTTACTTCATTACATTCTCTGATGATCTTTCGAGATTCAGACCTATGTTCCTGTTGAAACACAAGTCCGAACCTTTTGAGATATTCACAGAATATAAGTTAGAAGTAGAGAACCAAAATACGGGTATAAGTATTATGTCCTATGATGAGATCAGGAAGGAGAATACTTGTGCATGGAATTCCTGGACTTTTCTAAAGGAGAATGAGATTCTCTCTCAGCATTACTCCTCCGTATACACCATAGAACGATGGTATATCGAGGCGGAGCAATCTCACCCTATATGATAAGGTGTGCTCTATGATGAGTACTACTGAGTTACCTATTTCCTTTTTGGGAGTTATGCACTTGAGAAGCTGCATACCTATTGAATAGGGTTCAAATCAAATCAGTTGCCTACCACTTCATATTTGATATGATAAGGGAAGAGCCCATCTCTTAAGTTAGTTAAGATTTGGGGTTGTCCAGCCTATGTCTGAAAAGCAAAATCCGGACAAGCTCGAGGCATGGTCTGTAATGTAGAACTGGAAAGGTTCCAGCTATACAAACTACAGCAGATGATTTGATAAAACCAAAGGATTCAATAGTTACCAACGAACCTCAGCCTCTCCGCCGATCTAGTAGGGTTTCTCACCCACCTGAGAGATACTTCTGTTTCTCTATGACAGTGGGAGCGAGGATTGCATCATGAGATAATGACCCAACTAGTTTCGAGCTGGCCATCAGGAGTGGGACTCTGTAAGAATGGCTGGATGCTTAGCGATCTGAAATGGAATCCATGTACACCAACAAAGTATGGACTTTGGTTGCTATATCTGAAGGGTTAAATCCCCATCAGGAGCAAGTATATCTTGAGAAGATTACTTGGTGTAGATGGAAAAGTTGAGACTTTCAAAGCTAGACTTGTTAAAGCTTTTCGTCATCGACCAGGCGTGGATAATGATGAAACATTTTCAAGTGGCTATGCTTAAGTCCATCCAGATCCTACTTGCCACGGCTACATACCATGACTACGATATCTGGCGGTTGGGTGTCATGACTGCTTTTCTAAATAATGTTTTAGAAGAGAGAGTCTATAAGTTCACAGCCAGAGGGCTTCGTAGACAGTAGGAGCAGCGGAAACGTGTACAAGATGCTTTATAGGATAAAGCAGGTATCGCGGAGTTGGAACATCTGTTTTGATGTAGTAGTCAAACAGTTTGACATCATCAAAATGGTAGATGAACCTTGTATATACAAAAAGGTAGTAGGGAGTATGGTGATGATCCTCGTAGAGTACGTGGATGACATACTCTAGATAGGAAAGGAGTTTCCTATACTACGCTCGGTCAATCTCCTCTTATCACAATGATTCTCCATATAGGATCAAAGTGATACCTCCTAAATCCTGGGTTTTAGGTCTATGAGATAGATCTAACTGGATGTTAGGATTCTCACTAGTTGTAGTGAGATGATATCAACCGATCCTGGGGAGAATCACTGAAAGGGTTCCAGGATGATAAGGATGACTGAATGTCAGTCACAGGTATTGTCTTTACCCTCAGTAAAGGGACGGTATGTTGGAAAAGTTCCAAGCTAGATACCGTGGCATACTAGAAGATAAAGGCTAGATACATCGCTACTTAAGATGCTACCAAAGAGGCTGTTTGGGTGTATAATAGTTCATGAGATGAACTTCGTTCCTACCATTGTGAGACAATGGAGTTGTGGCTTATGCCAAGGAACGTCCGTCCCATCAGTGATCCATCCATATTCTGAGGCAGCATCACCTGATCATGGTGATGGTTGATCTCCAAGGAGATCGAGGTTATAAATAGAAAATGTTAAACTTTCCGATCGAACAATCGAACACCCAAGTTTTCCCGATACAGATCAACACATGAAATAAGTTTAAAAAACATTCAGTTCATGCCTCAGTACCAACGGTCCAGCCGTAGAAGGGTCAAGCCAACGCCTCACATGTGGCACGCCGTACTGCCCCAAACCCGAAGGTTCAAAGGGCAGTTCAAGACGGTCACATAATCGAGTTAAGGTTTGTTGTCTTCTAGAGGGACCATCGCGTTACTTGCACTACTTAGAACGTTATTAAACCACGGAAAGATCCAACACTTGGAAATTTCCCGACAGGGGAAAAGGTGGGTATTTATATCCGGTCGAACTTTTTAACATATTCAATAATTATCCGGAAAGCCACATAGACAAAGTCTGATAATCCGATCGAATCATCTAAGCTCCAAAACACCCCAGAAAACTCAACTCTTGAGTTCAAATTAAAAATTCCCAGAAAACTCAGCACCTGAAAACATGAATTACTGTGCAAAATTCATAAATTAATGTGACAAAATGGCCGCGGAACCGCCGCACAAGCCATGCTTGTGCCGCGGTTCCGTCACGCTTTTAATGAACTAGCCCCTCGAATTTCACAGTAATTCAAATAAGACCCTGCTGAATTTTTTAGCAATTTTTAATTCACAAAAATCCAAATTTTCAGAAAATTTCCAGAGAGCATTTTAGAGTTAGGGATGGTTAAGTATGAGATACTACAACCACTACTATCAGATGGCCCTAGTGCAAGTGGGAGAAAATCAATCTTGGAAAAATGTCCCACACCCTGGAGCTGATCAAACAAATCGTCAATGCGAAGTAATGGATACCTATTCCGCACCGTAACGCGGTTCAATTGACGATAATCAATGCACAACCTCAAACTGCCGTCCATCTTCTTGACGAATAGAACATGAGCTCCCCAAGGCGAAACACTCAGACGCACAAGTCCCCTATCAAGCAACTCCTGCAGCTGATCCTTAAGCTCCTTAAGCTCCGCCGGGGCCATCCGGTAAGGTGGTATAGAAATAGGCCCCGTGCCGGGGATCAAATCAATGCAAAACTCAATATCGCGCTCTGGCGGCAATCCAGGTAACTTATCGGGAAATACGTCGGGAAACTCTCTCACAATAGGAACCCGGTCCAACAAATCTACCGTGGTTCTGGTATCACGAAATGAAAGCTAAGAATCCCCGACATCCTCTCCTCAAGAGCCGACTAGCGCAAAGGGCAGAAATCAAATTGTGAGGGGCGGCACCACGGTCCCCCTGCACAACAAGAACTGACTCGTCCGGAAAACAAAACCTGACTGTCTTCTCACGGCAGTCCACAGACGCATAGCAAGTAGCTCACCAGTCCATGCCCAAGAGAACATCGAAGTCCAACATCTCAAGAAGAATCAAGTCGACGGACGAATCTCTATCTCCAATCCGAACGGCAAACGACCGAAACACGTGTCGCGCAACAAAAGACTCGCCAATAGGAGTAGTCACAACAAGCGGCTGATCTAGCAAACACGACTCTCGGCCCAACCTCGGCACGAAGTATGTAGAAACATACGAGTGCGTAGATCCCGGATCAAACAATACGTGCGCATCAAAAGAACATACTGAAAGAGTACCTGAAACCACTGCATTGGACGCCTGCGCGTCCTGATGAGTCAAAGCAAACACTCGAGCCTGCCCTCTACCGGCGACTGGCTGCCCTCCACCTCTGCCACCCTTCCTCTCTGAACAAAACCTCCGCGATCACGACCTCTCTAAGCATAAGTCTGACGTGGAGCAACAACAGGCGTAAGAGGCGACGCTCTCTGAGGTGGAGAAGGTGGTAAGGTAACATGTGGTACGGCTGCCTCGTCCTCACGTTCCTCAGTACAATCTCTGACGTGATGATATAAACTCCCGCACCGAAAACATCCAGACGATGACTGCTGACCCTCCTGGGGATAAGAGCTAAATAACTGGCATCATCCCAAGCCTTTGCTACTCCCACAACCTGAACGAAATCTGTCGCGGCGTCTATACATCTGTCTTCGGGCTGATACACTAGAACGAACCCTCTTCGGTTCCGAAACGACCGAAGTCTCGGAAAGACGCTCCTCAACCAGTAGGGCTGCATCCACTGCAGCTGCATATGTGTCAAAATGCTGGGCGCTGATAGCGAGGAACAACTGGGTAATCAGGCCTCGCACAAATCTCTTGATCCGCATCTCTTTAGTGTCCACCAAACATGGAGCATACATAGATAGCTGGGTAAACTGAACATCGTACTCTGCCACCGTCATACCCGGAGTCTGGTGTAACGACTCAAAACTGCGAGCTCGAGCATCCCTGACGCTCTGCGGAAGAAAACGGGCAAGAAAAACTGCCACGAACTCATCCCTGGTCATAGGAGAAAGACCTGAGGCTCGGCCCCTCTCTAAAGACTCGCACCAAGTCTGGGCAAGACCCTCCAGACAAAAACTCACGAACTCTACCCATCTCGCGTCGGAGCATCTCAACGAACGGCAGATCCTGACCATCCGATCGATAAACGACTGGGGATCCTCAGCTGCATCGGTGCCGGTGAAAACCGAAGGCTTCAGCCTCATGAACTCAGATAATGATACGGTGGTAACCTCCATAGCTGTAGGTACGACTGCGTGAACAGTAGGCACCATCTCGGCTCCCATAACAGGTGGGACAACCTCCTGTCTCGGCGCTCGACTGGCCTCAACCAACGACCCCATCATCTGGCGCAAATCCTGCATACCGGCCTCTAGCCTAGTAATACGATCTATCGAAGGTGGATCAATCTGCTCCTGTGGAATAGGCTTACCGCCCTGGTCAGTCCTCGTCTCCGACGAACCTACCCTGACCTCGGCTCTCGCGGCCGCTCTCTGTGCCCTCATAATCTTCGGCGACATAATGGTTGGAAATGAAAACGGGATTCGATAAGAACATAGAAATCGAATCATAAGAATACGTGGAAATCAAGGAAGGAATTACAAGCAATGTGTCCTAAGGTCACTTAGGCGGAGTATCGTGGCGTAAGTATGCCGCGGAACATACACACGCTACGTCACTCTGCATAAGCTACCTACTCCATCATACTAAGGTCATCCTACACTTTGAAAGGTAAAACTTAGCACTCTGATACCAACTTTATCACGACCCAATTTAGGAACGTGACCGGCATTTAAACCACGTGACATCAACAGGCGTAACGCAATTTAAGTAAGCCGAAAACCCAGAAATCTAAACCATAAAAAGAAGTAAGTGATAAAATATTGTTAAAACATTTGGAAATCTCAAGTAAAAATCTTAAAGCTTAAGTTTATTTTCTTAAAAATTTTGGCGGCACCTCCTTTGTAAAACTAGCCCCGAAACGGGTACAAACACAGGATATAAATAAAGCATTCCCAAACGGGGGAAAATCACGCCCAAAGGCGGAAAACAATCACCACAAGTATATATACGACGCCGTAGCGAAGAAATAGATAATAAAATGAAAACAACACAAAAGAGATAAAGCAACATAAGAAAGGCCGGCTCACACGAGCACGACACCCAGAGTCATATATAATACAATATCGATCCTCACAAACTCGTCTCTAAGTCAATACATGAAAGTGGTAGATGGAGAGTACTAGATACAATGAGATAGACAATAGATGTAATCGGATGACCGCAAACCCACCTACACCAAAATGGCATCACAGCCAACCGTAGCGGTATCCACAGAAATAGATACAATAAGGAGCCCTGCCGCGACTACTCTGAGGGTCAAGCCTACAAAACACTGTGGCACAACGGGGGTGAGTTGCCAACTCGTAAATAATAAATAATATCATACAGATAATCGCAAGTATGCACGCACAGCGATAATCTATCACATGCAATCTGGTAGCCTAAGTATGGCAATATGGATATGCAACAATCATGATCAGGGTACACCATCAGGGTACTACAACTACATGAAACAATGCATATCAAATAATCCTGAGTGGGGGATAAAACATAATCATCATCAATGAATCATCATCATGGAAAACCGGTGTCTATCAACGACACCCCAAATCCCAATACCTCGGGCGCCGTCACTCTGATCGGCCCTCATATCCGTAAATCTCATGGAACCTGAGTGCCCAACATCAATACTCGAAACATCATGAAAACCCATGTCCAATATCAATACGTAAATCCACATAACTCGGGCTCCGTCAGTCCGGATCGGCCCACGGGCTCCGTCAGTCCGGATCGGCCCATATCCATCTCACGACTCCGGTCGGTATCCTCCGGATAACCGCCGGTTCCAAACTATCACCGGTAGGTAGTAGTCCCTCTGCCAGGCTTATCGTCTACTGCACAACATACCTTTCTTGTCCCGAGGTACCATACCGGGTCCACCATGAACCCGCAAACGGATCATCCATCTCCTCGAATCGGGTTTCTAAAACTAATCTCAGAACCGAGAAAACTCATGGTGGACGCATCGAAATATCATATCAAGAGAAACCGGGTTTTCAAAACAATGCATACTTTCTTGAAATATAACCACGGTTCTCAAATCCATAAATCACATGAAATCAGTATCTCAATGCGTAAATCCATGAAATATGATGTATACAACATAGAACAGTAATATGAGCATATCAGGGGAAAAACCGCTCTTTTAAATGAATCGAGTTTTTAAAGATATCATGCGGTTCCCAAATTCCTCAAAGTCAAATGCAACATCATATAAAGGTGTATAGGTAGCTATAGCAAGGTATGTGTGTATGCATGTATGTATGTATGTATGTATGTATGTATGCATGATGCAATTCATATGCGCAATACTACAAGAATCAACGTCTAACTATTGATAATAATGAAGGCGGTACAATACATATTCTCTTAGTAAGGTGGTACAAGAATAACAGCCTCAATGTCAATAACGGATGCAGTACTACATATAGGTATATGTTGTGTGTGTCATGCTAATTACCAACGGTGTGTGTGTAGTATACAATTCAGTGCTCGTGTAACATGAACCGTCAGTAATGGTGCAGTGTCCAATAGGTACTAAGTCAAGGTACAACAAATAATGATGCTCATGCACAATCAACGTATATGCATATAAACATGTGGCTACAACACCGAATCTAGCCCTCGACGCTTAACGCCATACGGGCGATTCCCCTGTAGATGTTAAATCTACTCACCGACGATCTCGAGCTAGGTAAATCCAACCACTTGTTTTCCCCTCCTTGCAGCGTCTGAAGTCCCCGCCTGCGATCCTATTATCACACAACACAATAATGCGTGGATTAGCTAACTACCCAATAATATACGAACACGACGCCAAATAACGAATTGGTTCCCTCAAGCTACAAAAGGATTCGCTTAGCTGCTAAACGCGTACAACGACATCATCAAAATAAATCCATGACTGCAAGCTACCAGAAACACTTTAAACTATGTCGGATTAATCGTATCGCATTTTGCCGAAACACTAAAAACTAGCTAAGTGGTCTCAGATTTTGTTACTCAAACAATTAGTGAAAGTTGCAAGTTCCACGAGAGTACAAACAACCCCAGAGACCTCACGACCAAGACTCGAGACCCCAGTCCCCAATCTGGCCGCAATTTGCGGCCAGAAGCAATATATTTGCGACCAAGTTCAAATGGAATGGTCTCAGGTTTTTAGGGTAGCTTCTAGGTCTCTAAACTAATTCTCTGTGATGGCAACTTCTAAAACAACAACCTGGTTCGATAACAGATTCACCCGAGACACAAAACCTTACCAAAATACGATATTTGCATAAAAACTATAACTTTAGTGTTCTAAACAACAACTAATAAGCAACACCACATCTTAAAAGCCTAGTTAACAGTTGGAGATCACTACCTTACCAAACTTGCTCAAAAACCCTAGCTTTCCATACTCCAAGTCATCTCTAGAGGCTTATCTTGACTTTGTGAGGGTTTTGATGAAGTTTAGTGAAGATTAGGCTTGGTTTAGTGATGAAAAGGTTAAGGTTTCAGTTTGGGGAAGGGAAATGAGAAGAAGAACATAAATGAGAGAGTGTGAGTGATGAGGAAAATGAGGGTGTGAGAGTGGTGAAGAAAAATGGGGGTGTGAGGTTAGGATAAGCCATGCCCTTTCTCTCTCCTCATTAATTGCTCCCATGCTTGCCCCATGCCTCATAATTCTTCATTTGTCAACCCTCTCTCACTCTCTCTTTCAAGTCAACCCTTAGTCAAAAGAAACATGAAAAGGGTTAACAAGGCAAGAAATTGGTTTAGGGTGTCATGGCTACTTAAGCATGGTTAACACCTCCATAACCCCCATGTTAACATGTAAAAGTGTGTGCAAGCCAAAACAAATAATAATAAAATATCAATTAATTTTTATAAAATATGTGAAAACTATTTTGGTTAACTTTTTACTAAAAACCAGCATTATCGCTTAATTAACACTAATCGTATTCTAAGGTGTTACGGAAGTCCTAACGGCAATGGTTGCAACTCAAGTCTCACTGGCTACATAGCAACTCCAGCGAAGAAACCATCCCAAAACCCACTGGCAAACAGGTGGGTTACCTGCGACGAAGCTACTTTTGAGAGTTTCGCCATAAAACAAAAAAAATGGTAAGTCTAAAAGAGAAATGGGCACGGATGAAAACCCGAAAGGGCGCCGTGAGTAAAAACAGCAGGACTGCCGGCGAGTTTGTGAAAACCCGAAAGGGCGCAATCTCGTTTAAACAAAACGGTATGTCCACAAACAAAATGGGCATGGATGAAAACCCAAAAGGGCGCCGTGAGTAAAAAACAGCAGGACTGCCGGCGAGTTTGTAAAAACCCAAATAGGACGCAAACTCGTAAAATAAAAGATTCATGTGCACTTGCAAGGTCCTCTCGACCTTGTGAGGAGAAAATAACTGCGTAAAATCCTTACGTCTCACAAAAGAGCAACACACTTAGGAGTCATCATGATTCCTAAGGAGAAATTATACTTACGGGATCCTCCCGACTCGTAAGGAGAATTACCCTTATGAGACTCTTACGGCTCATAAGATTCAAAAGCCTTAAGCTACAGGGATCTGAACCTGTTCTTAAGCCGCCGCATCCCCCAAGTTGCCCTACAGGCGGTCCAATATTGACCCCTGTATACAATCCATGGGCATGAATAAATATTCTCTCACCAAGTTCCACCAACGACGAGAAATGTCCCCGTATACAACACTTGTAAGTCTTTTCGACTTATAAGGAGAAAACACTCTTGTAAGATCCTTACGACTTAAAAGTTAAAATATCACTTAGGAATCCTTATGATTCCTAAGGAGAAAATACACCTACGAGATTCTCACGACTTGTTGTGAGAAATACCTTTATGAGACCCTTACGGCTCATAAAGTCAAAAGGCCTAGATCGACAGTATCCTAACCCTGTTTGCTAAGCCACCTTTGTTCAAATCAGCAAAGGCAAATGATGGGTCGCTCCTGGCAATATTCCAGTCGTAGCGATGCTGATGCCTAAACAGGTGTCAAACTCCAAGTCCTTTCATGGCAAATGATGTTTCGCTCCTGGCAATATTCCAGTCGTAGCGATGCCGATGCCAAGGTTGGTATCAGATTCCAAACTCGCAATAAAAAACAGCAACTAGTAGCAAAAAAATGCATATAAAAACGGTCGAAATGTTTGGGCAACTCGCAATAAAAATGAGCGAGCAAAAAATATGCATATAAAAACAGCCGAAATGTTTGGGCAATTCGCAATAAAAAGCAGCGAGTAAAAATATTTTTAAAAATAGATGAAATGATTGGGCACCGCGGATAATAAGCCGAAATGATTAGGCAATCGCGACTTTCGCGATATGAAAAGCTGAAAAGATAGAGTATCGCGGTAATAAAAAATAAAATTTCCTCTGCCCTGCAAGTATGTCCATATTGACTCTTATATACGATCCATGGGCACAAACAAATGAAAAGGGAACCATACTTTCTCACTCCGTCAAAAGGAGAGCCGGATCTTGACGGCAATATCTACAGCCTAGAGATCAGCTCGACGTTCTTCTCATTCCAACAGGGTGCAGACGTGACGTCAACAAAGCTCTAAGGAGCCAAATCAAAACGGAGTAATGGCAAAATCCTAGTTCCAACTCGGCGTTCCTTCTCATTCCAGCAAGATGCAAACGCAACGTCAACAAAATACCTAAGGATCGAAACAAAAATGGAGCCATGGCAAAATCCTAGCTCCAAGTCTTGACAGTCCATATACAACCCAGAGACTATCTCGACGTTCCTTCTCATTCCAGCAGGATGCATACGCAACGTCCACAAAAGACCCAAGGGTCGAAACCAAAAATAGAGTAACGGCTAAATCCTAACTCCAAATCTCGACGACACATATACAACCTGGAGACCATCCCGACGTTCCTCCTCATTTCAGCAGGATGCGAATGCGGCTATCAAATGAAAATAGAGCAATGGCATATTCCTAGCTCCGGAGTTCAACTGTGATACATACAGCATGGAGGTCCTACCAGATGTCTACCCTACTTCAGCAAAGAATCGGTGCGACATCGTCAAAACAAAAAAAGAAGCAACGGCATATTCCTGTCGGTTAGGGGCTACGCCGCCCTGCAAGGCAACTCATATAAAGCCTAAAAGACTATCGAAGATCATCCCATACCAGAGCGAAGTGGTTATGAATCATCGGGGCTCCAAATTGAGCCTAACCTCAAGTAAAAAGCGTCATGGAAAATTCCTAACGTTTGCTCTTCCGACGGTAATATGACCTAAGGAGATTACTTGAAGACGTCTTATCCAGCCCCCGAAGGGATCAAAAACACGACAGTCGCGGGGCTCTTTGAACAACAGCTTAAAGACCGCATATCGAGGAATACATCAGCCAACGCGATGGTACCACGCACTAAAATCCTAGTACCACAAACCTAACGGACCTCTGTCGTAAAGAATGGAGGTTATCTGCATATAACGTTAGGACAAGTTTGCCTGTAAACCCAAGGGAGGTAAACTAAAAACACTCCGAAATGAGTACATAAACTAGAAACTCCAAAATGAGTAAATAAACTACAAACTCTGAAATGAGTACATAAACTAGAGACTAAGAAATGAGTGAATAAACTAGAAACTCCGAAATGAGTGAATAAACTAGAAACTCCGAAATGAGGAAATAAACTACAAATTCCGAAATGAGTACATAAACTAGAGACTCCGAAATGAGTAAATAAACTACAAACTCCGAAATGAGTATAAACTACAAACTCCGAAACGAGTAAATAAACTGGTGAGCGCTAAATTAAGACATCGGACACAGGGGAGCACATGCAAAAAAAATGTGAATTCTTTATTCATAAATCAAAATGGTTTACATTTATGTAAAGAAAAGTGGGAAATACAATTTTAACTGTTAAGAAGGCGGAGCTTTCAATAAATTGGCAACCCGCTCACTTTCTTCCCGCATCTCCTCCTCGCGTGCCACTACTGCAGCTAGCTTCACTTCGACTTGAGCCCGTTGTTGCAAACATGATGAAAGCTTCTCAGCAATTTCCTGCTTTGCAACCTCGCAATCCTGCATGCCCCACTCGGTAAAGTCGAGGTTCTGCCTCAGCTCCAGTCCATTAGAAATGCATTATTGGAGGTTTTTGAAAATAACTCGCAGCTGCGCGGCATTCTCTTTGACTTGGGCTCGCAATCGGCTGGATTCATCAGAAGCTGTTTCATGCTCCTTTCGCTTCAAGGCCAACCTTTGCTCAAAGTATTGAATAGAATCGACACATTGCTCGATCCACATGATCAGTCGAGCCTTCGAGATTAATGCTTCAGGAGTGAGGCGCTCGATTTCGATCTCATGCAGACAAGCCTCGATCCACTTACAATAATCAACCCAAAGGCCGACGAAATCTTCGTTGTGGAAATTCACAAGCGTCACCAGCATCGGGTTGACCTCGTCAGCAAAATCAGCGGCAGAAGTAAGAGCTTCAACGTTAAAATCTTCGATGAATTCACTCAGCATTCGCCTGCTATTCGCCGCACTCCTGGAAGATTGACGCTTAGCAAAGGGCCTTGCGGGCATGGAAATGCGAGACTCAAAGGGAGCCAAAGCCGATGTAGTTGCTGCAGAATAAATCATGCATAAATAAGGGTCAGATTTCAACATAAAAAGTAAAGAAGAATGCTGATGGACGAGATGTACCATACCAGTGGTCAAAAGTGGTAGGGCAGGGAGCACAGGAGGCTCAGTTATCCCTTCGCTCTCTCCCTCGAGCTGTGATACTGTGGTCAATACGAGAAAAGCTTAGCAATAGAAAGTTTACTCGTGGAAAGATGGAATAACAGGTGAAGAATATACTAACCAACGCCTGAAGGGGGAACGAATTCCGATTGGAAGGCGAAGTGCGGGCTTAACATCTGGTGTAAGCGGTCAAAAAGCACTCCTGCAGGATTGCAACAATATATGGTTAATACAAGAAAACAGTATCTACACTGAAACAAGAAATGAGGGATCTCTACCTTCCATCATTAAACCCAAGAAAACTCGGGGGGACACAGAAGGGAAGGGTGAAGCAGTGATAATCGTGGCCACGGCTGACAGTGATCCTTCAATCAGCACAGCGCCGGGGTCTACCACGCCTGTATTCAGAATAAAGGAAATATCAGCAGAAATGTTTAATGGGATTGAGAAACCAAAAGTAATAGCTCGAGATATACCTGATGGGGCGGAAATCATAACAGGGTCTGGAGCGTTACCAGCCTCAATGGCTTCCTCAGTTTCCATCATCATCAGGAAGGTGGATTCGGCATCTACACCTTCGTCCTCTGAATCAATAAGGGTCGTCGTAATGCTCGCATCACCCACTAATATCGAGGATCCACGAGGGGAGGAAGCGGCAATCAGAATAGTCCCAGATTTGAAAGGGTGGCCTGATACTCCAGGCACTTCGAGCGCTGGCACTTCGCCCACCATGTCAGCACCTGAACTCGGACCTGTTAAAAAAAGTGTTATAATTTAAGGAAAAAAGACTGCTATCAGGTTTCAATAAGGGATTGTGCACTGTTTTACCTTGAAGTGACAACTCGGCCTCTTCGCGAGCCGCACGCGCAACCTGTCTATGAGCAGTGGACAGGGCAGAAGGAGCATCCTCCATGCAAACGTCAGAAGGTCGAGCATCACTCGAACCCGCGTCTTCGGCCAGATTAGTCTGACGCTCTCTTGTGGCGTGCTTTTTGCGCTTCCTCTCGGCTTTGGCTGTGCGGACGGATCTTATCAGGACCTCCGACAGAGGAGCATCTTCGTCCAGATCAGGCTCAACCTCGGGACATACTGCAACATCCGTCATCGGCTACTTCAGCGACGCCTCCCGTGTCAGACCGGGGAGGACCTCAGCCTTAACCGGTGGCTCTGAAGGCTCTTCCACACCACCACCCGAGGTTGGTATTGTAATCGGAACAACATGGGTTGCAGTGGTTCCTGTAACAGGAAAAGGAAAGGAGTCAAGTTGTGAATAGAATAAACTAAATATGTAAAGGCGTCGTGAAACAAATCATACCAAGACCCATGGAAGCGCGAAGCCTCTCCTCCTCCACAAACGTTTTGAGGGACGCCAAAAGAGCCTCTTCGGTGGAGATTCCTGTTAAGAGAAGGGCATTAGTAAAGCATAATAAGTTCATAAAAAGGGATATATACGAGAGAGTATAAATGAAATATACCGGACGCCACAAGAGAAGCTAACGTCGCTTTCTCACGGGTCAGTCTTTCAGAAGCTTCGATAGCAGCTTGAAGGTCGGTAGCGGCAACAGGAGCTTCGAATAGACCATCATTAGTGCCATACTCAGACAAGCCTTCGCTATAAGGAGCATGAGGCTCTTGGCCGAATACAACATCAGCTGAGAACAGAGATTTCTTCTTCTTCCGCGAGCTGGCACCAACACCCGATGATAAGAGTTTTCACTTAAAGGGCTTCTTCGGACGGCGGGTCCCGATCTCCGAGCTAATACCTAACTCGGGGGACGCAGCAGCCACCACAGCCACAGGAGCATTTACCTCCGGTCGAGATCTGGAAAAGTTCACGGAACCACAACTGCGCTGCTTCCCCTCAAAAAAGGAAGCACAACCGCCCGTCGCTTCAGTAGAACCACTGGATTGCTGGCTGGGACAGCATCCTTGTGGTCAAGCAGTAGCCGCCTCTCCTCGTTGATGACAGCGCCCGTCGCCTGTTGGTACTAAGCAATGTAAGAATTCGAGGCCCTTGGAATATGACTCGGCTCGCTGATGAGGAAATGGGACCCCGTATTCAGACAGATGAAATGATGCGTTGCGTTGCGAACACCTTCCTCAATAATAATGGAATCCACGATGAATGCCTCGACGGGAACGCCTTGGTTGTAACCCGATTGCTGAGCGAAACGGTGTGGGTTATATCTCATGAACAAAGCCAAAGCGTTCTGTCTGAATACCAGGAAACTCGGCTTTATAGAATACAAGTGGACGATCTCTCGGGCCCTCAATGCAGAAGCTCCGTCCTTGAAAACGTCATGAAGCGGCTGGATTGCTTTGGAAGATTCCTTGCCGATGGTTAGGACTATGTCGATGAAGGTCATGCTATCCCTGGCCATGTGCGGGTGAAGAAGCAATCGCCAAGCCTCTCGCCGTGTTGGGTCTGGAGAAGAAGCATCGACCAAGTGCATGACCCGAGGAAAATTGTATCCTTCATAAAATCTGGGTCGTTTATGCACACCAAAAGCACCCAGCACGTGCATCTCAATCCATGAGGTGAAGTAATGTTGTGGGAAATTAACGGACTTCAGACCCGGCTGAGTAGTGTTAGCCGCTAGACTCAGGCCATGATATAAGTGAGCCAGACCTACAACCCCAACGGCCAGGCGTGTCCCCGCCACAATACGGTGAGCGGGATAAAAGATAGACGGTCTCATATAACGGGGATGTATCGGAAGTGTGAACCAGCTCAGCCACAAGCCGATGAACCCCAGGAAGAATGTCTCCTCATCAATGTCCGGAGCAGCGACCTCTGCGACAGAAACGATCAGGGTATCCGAAATAAAAAAAACTGCTTTAAATCTGCTTCCGCGGTCGGTAATTTGTCCAAGCCAAATCCGAACGGATCATCAAGCTTGGCGAACTTCGCAGCTTTCTTCGGCAAAGCCTCCAGACGAAGGCAGCGAGCGATGAAATCTGTAAAGCTAACTCCGTGTTCACCAAACTCCAAGAATAAGCTCTCGTATATGTTCAACGCCTTGATCAATCTTGGAAACTTGTGTTGAACGGCATTGTTTGGGATAAGACCCATTACCACTGATTCGGTAGCGAAGATGTACTCGTCAGGGGGAAGTATCTCCTCATAATGTTCCCCTCTAACGGGTAATCCAGATATCTCCGTGAATTCCTCCAATGAGATTGAGACATTCCGATCCGATACGAGAAATGTGTGGGTCGAGATATTCCATTGCTCCAGAAAAGATTTGACCCACTACACATGGAGAGTGTGGTAGTGAAAGAGGGACGCATAGATCACTGGATATAGCCAGGTCTTCAGTAGCAGCGACTTCTTGGCCGACAGAATGTATCGGGCCCACTGTAGATAGCCAGTCGGATGACGGAAAGTCATTCCTATCATGCAAACCTGCCCCTAAGGACGCGATTCTCCTTGGCATATGCGACGCCCTAGAATGTCTAGGGCCATCGGTGGCTGCACTAGTATCGATGCCATGGAAGGTTGGATACGACCTTCCGAGGTCCAGTTGACCTCTTCTACTACGTAAACGACATGCGGAGGGTTAGCGTAATGGATTGACGGGATCGGTTTTGACGGCGCTGCGCAAGTAAAACTGCACCGACCCCGGATAATGTGACTGTACCACGATCCCCACAGATGAAGAGACTTCTGCTCTGGGTCATAATCCCGAATGAGGCAAAGACTTCCCGATCTGTAGGCGCATCGGCGAAAGCACTCTCCGAGAGAACGTAGGGGAAGGAGGAATCGAAAGCCATAATACCTATAAACAAAATAAAAAAGGAGTTAATTATCGACACAATGTTCAAGACATTAGCATTTTCATTACACCTAAATTTGTACTACATTCTGGCATGTTAAAGTCACCACAGTTCAAAGAGAAAGGGACAATGAGCCCCACAAAATCAAGGTAACACCCCCATCAATGATGAGGAAGGGACTCATTGTAAGAATTTAAAAGGATTCTCATTTAACAAAAAATATCATTGAACTGTAGAGTTAAATTCCCAATATTCTCGAAAAACGAGTTCTACAGCAGATTCAAATCTGCAAGAAGAACCCTAAAAAGAAAATAAGAAAAGGGAATAAAATTCCCAAAAGGATTTCTTAAAAAGATATTTTCTCAGAGCTAAGCTCTGTAGAACAACCCGGAATTAAATTCCTTTAATAATGAGATTAAATCCCAGAAATCCCCATGGGAAATATACTGGAATTAAATTCCAGAGAACTCTTAAAGATCAGAGTAATAGGGTAAAACCCTAATATCTCTGAGACCAACGGTCTACCTAAATAAAGTTTTTTAAGATCTCTAAGAGATCATTTCAAGAAAAAGAGCCAAGCCCTGTTAATGGGTTAAAAATCCAAGACAAAAAAGAGTCTCTTTTAAGAGAAAAATAGTCATAATACTTACCAATTTTCTTAAACAGAGTTAAACTCTAAGAGTTTCTTTAGGCAGAGATCTAAACTCTGAGAAAAGAATTAAATTCTCAAGGAAGAAGAAAGAGGATGACGAAACAACAGTCATCTTAAGGGCCAAAGACCCTATATATAAGACATGAAGGGATGGTTCAACTCCCCGGGAGATCAAACGGTGGAAAAGGTGACACCGTTACACCCACGTGTAAGCCACGTGAGAGCAATGGTGGGGAGCATTATTTCCCCAATATATTTAACCTAATAAACGTGCAAAGCTTTATTGAATTTAATGAGGCAGTGCCTCACGTGCTCTCCACAAGGGCGCCAACGCCAGAACCAATCTTATAGGATTAAATTCTATGGTGGCGCCTCACGTGCTCCTCGCGCAGGCGCCAATGTGCAAAGCACAGAAAAATTCATTATATAAGAGTTAAACTCTTAGATGGCGCCGCACGTGCTTCTCACGCGGGCGACAATGTGCAATGCATATAAGTACCCATCTTAGGAATTAAATTCTTGAGCAGCGCCCATGTGCACGACACGTGAGCACCAGCGTCCAAGTAGAATTAAATTATACAATACTCTCCATTAAACAGTGCCGTTGGATCAAAGATCCAACGGAGATGATAAATCATCAAAATACAAAATTAAATTCTGTTGGGAGAAAATATTTCCCTAATCTTTCTAAAATAAGAAAGATACTTTCGGTTGGAACAAAGATCCAATTATAGAATAAAATTCTATTTTGGAATATATTTTCTCAATCTTTCTAAATAAGAAAGATTGATCTCTGTAAAACAGAGAACCATTGGATTAAAAAATCCAATGGTGATTAAAAATCACTATTTTTACAGAATAAATTCTATACAGGAAAAAATATTTCCCCAATCTCGTTAAAAACAAAAATTATATTCTGTAAAAACAGAAGTCCTTGGATCAAAGATTCAATGGTGGATAAAATTCCCCAACTTAATTTTGAGTCCAATTAAATCAATAGGAATCTCTCAATGATAGATTTTCTCAGAATTAGGTAACAAACTTGCCTCCACTATATAAAGGACCCGAGACTTCAAGTCTCATATAGAAAAAAAAAACCCATAAACTTATGAAAAATACAGAAAGCTTCTAAAAACAATAGAGAATTCAACCCTCAGATAGGAAGACTTCCCTTTCAAAAGGAACCTAGGTAAAAGAAATTCAGAGATCAAAATATCTCTTTTTATGTATTTTAAGGGTTTAACCCTTCTAAAAGAACTTAGTTCTTTCTCTGGATCAGAGATCCACAAGACAGGTCTCCCACAAGTTGAGAATTTAATTCTCATCGGAAGGATCTTGTTCTTGAGAATCAAAGATTCAGAAAAGAATTAAATCCTAAAGAAAAACAAAAGGAAAAAGAACCTATAAAAGAACTTAGTTCTTAAAGAAAAACCTGATCCCGGATCTTCAAAAAACGAAGATCTTGGTGATCATTAATGGTCAAAATGCCATTGCCAGAGATTTAATTTCTAAAAAAGGAAAAAAAACTAGCGTCTCACGTGCTCCTCACATGGACGCCCCCTTTTAACAATGCCTAGCGCCTCACATGAAAAACACGCGGGCGTCCAAAACAGAAGGCCAGCGCCTCAAGTGAAACACACGTGGGCGCTAAATAAAAATGCTCAGCACTCCATATGCAGCCGAAGACTGCTAAGTGCTTAGCACTAATTGGATAGCGCCCAGCGCCGTACATGCTCCTCACGTGGGCACTATACAAAAAGTGCTGAGCACTTCATATATAGCTAAAACGGCTGAGTGCGTAGCACTGATTGGACAGCGCCCAGCGCCGCACGCACACCTCACGTGGACGCCATATAAAAAGTGCTTAGCACTTCACATTTAGTCAAAATGACTAAAAGTGTTCAACATTTATTGGGCAGCGCCCATGACTGAATGCTTCACATGACATACATGTGAGCGTCAGAGCTCAAATAAGTGTTTAGCACTTTTACATGAAAAGAAAAGGGTTGAACAAACGGAGCCTAAATAAGTACTTAGCACTTTTGAATTAAAAAAAAGGCTAAGTAGACTTAGCCCAAATTGGCTAAGTCTTTGAAATTTTCTTGCGGCTGAGCCCAAATGCTCTTTTGCTGGATCTTAAATAAAAATGATCCTTGAAATTTTGCTGAGTTTATCTTAGTCTCAAATTAGACTAACGCATTCTTAGCAAGAACAAATTGAGCCCAAATGCTCACACATTTAAGTTGATCTAAATCTCAAACCAGATTAACGGTTCTTAAATAAATCTAAGTCGAAATATAAAATATACGGATTTGGACTGATCCGCATCTTACGGGTGACGACATAAACTAGTCTCCGTGTACAATCCACAGGCAACCTAAACAAATAAAAACACGCACGACACGAAGTGAACTGCCAGAGCAGGAAAAAGTGGTTATCGCAATACGGTAATGTAATTAACTGCATGGGCTTGCGCCTGTAGGAAAGAGCGTCCCCACAATCAAAAACCCCTCATAAAATGAGGGGGGATCTGATAAAATTTGCTACAACGGTCGCGTCTGTCCAAACCTTCGATATATGGTGCCATAAATCAACTTGGTATCTTCGGAGAGGTGGACGGATAAATCCAAATAGCATCTGCCCCCAAATTCAGGCCAGACGTCCCAACGTCTCGGTCCGATCTTTTGGCGGTGAACAGGGTAGGGATTTATTTTCGATCGAAGCCCGACAAGCGCAACTAAACAGAAAAGAGTAGCGTCTCGAAAAGGCCATACTTCATGCTCCCTGGCGTATCGGTATGTATCTCTTACGTCCTTCTCAGCAGATAATTTATATTACTTTCATATCGTATTCGTCTTTACGTATTTTTCCTTTGTAGGGCCTTCTTTGGTAGGCGCAGATTCGAGTCTAGATTGCGCCTTAGAGCCTCCGGTGATGGCCTTTTATTCCTTCAGCGAAGGTCACCGGACTGGCCTTAGACTCTGTAAATATTTCCAGTGACGCACCGGAGGGTGTAGAAGAGATTACTGAAACTGCTATCCCTACAGTCCAAAATGGACGAAGTATCGAAGGTAATCATATATATATATATATTGTTTAACCACCCTTCCAAATGTCTGACCCTTTCTTTCTCTCAGAATTGCGGGAGTTGGCGTCTTCTATTGTAGATCATTCTCCGGAAGAAACCTTCCTGCGTCTACTTAATATGGCGGCCCCGCACACGGTACCCCCCAGAGTATCGTCCTTTCCTCCGGCCAAGGTTGGTATTCCTTTGCCTTCCGTATCATATTTTCATAATGATGCTGAAGTGCCCCTTTTTTTTATTTTAAACCACAGTCCTACAGGCTGATGACGAAGTTGAAGTTCTTGATGGGACTGGGGACTTCTCAGATCCACCTTCTATTGCCATGGATAAGTGACGCTTTAACCCTGGTATCCTTCTACTTATTCTCTGTTCGGAAAGGCGACAACCATACATGTATCTTCACAGTTTTGCCAACCCTGACTCCGCTAGAGTCTCGTATTTGCATGTCGCCGGGCCCTTATGCCAGACGTGTGTCTGAGAGAATGGCAAAACAGAGTATTCATTCACTGGCAACTCTCATTGAAGATCTTTGCGTTGGCATTTCTGTCATGGCTGAGGAATTTGCTGTTGAAGCTAATGCTTCTTTGTCCGTTTTTTCCACCTACCATGACGAGGCGCTGATGCGTACTTGGGTTGAATATTGCCGTCAAGTAGAGGCTTCCTTACATGGAGTTGAATGCGTGCGCCTTCCCTCTGATATCCTATCTGTAAAGGCCAGCTTGCGTGGATGGATCGATCGGTGTGCGGCCAATTTCCAGTCTTGTAAGAAAAGGCTCAACCGGAAGTTTTCGGAAAGGGAGTTGGCTTCGAAGGTTTTGGGGGAACTTCAAGCCTAGCTCACAACCAAGACTACTCGGGCTTATGAAATTTGGCGAGTCCTTCAAGAGGCCATTACGGAGGTGGTGGCTCTTGATAAAGCCGTCATTTTTACACGCGAGATGGTTGAGACCCACAAGACTGCCGAGAAAGAGCTTGAGAATCAGTTTTCTTCATACCAAAAACAACAGGCACATGCAGGGACTCAACTTGCAGCGTTGCTGGAGCTTGAGGCGTAAGTCCGACGGAAATATGATGATCTAGCTGGCCTATTGAACCGCCCGCCGTCTTTAAAAAAAATTTGTCGCTGTACATCTTTCTTTCTTCTTTTTTTGTATCTTGTATTCATTTTTATTTATGAATAAAAGATATATTTTATTTCATGCTTGCACCTCTCTATCCTTTGATGTCTTGATTTGGCGTAAAGTAGTTTATATACTCATTTCGGAGTTTGTAGTTTATTCACTCGTTTCGGAGTCTTTAGTTTATTTACTCATTTCGGAGTTTATAGTTTATTTATTTGTTTCGGAGTCTCTAGTTTATGTACTCTTTTCGGAGTTTGTAGTTTATTCATTCATTTCGGAGTATTTTTAGTCTACCTCCTTTAGGTTTACAGGCAAACGTGTCCTAACGTTGTATGTAGATAACCCCCATTCTTTACGGCAGGGGTCCGTTAGGTTTGTGGTACTAGGGTTTTAGTCCATGGTACCGTCGCGTTGGCTGATATATTCCTCGATATGCAATCTTTAAGCTGCTGTTTGAGTAGCCCCGCGACTGTCGTGTGTCACGCCCTCTTCCCGGTGTACGGTAAGGAGACGTGACTGGCCCGCTACGTATTTACTCAGAAGCAAACACGCTAAGCGTAAATAAGCAATATAATAAAGTACACAAGAAAAATGACAAGAGATATAATTGAACAGTAACTTTTATTAATTAATGTCACGCCCCGCTTCCCGGTATACGGCGAAGGGAACGCGACGAGGCCGCTACGTATTTACTGTGAAGTAAATACGTTAAGCGTATCTAAGCAATATAAAAGTAAAGCACAAGAGACAAGATATAATTAAAAACAGCAACTTTATTTATTCACATTCTTTCTGTACAATACATGGAAAGTAAATACAACTGATAAAAAAAACAATGCCAAAACAATGGCATAATAGAAATGAAAAAGTACTGAATGGAAAGTGTACAATGAACTAGAGCTCGGGGTCTTCACTGAACTGGTCCAAGTATTCAACAGAGGGCTCGATCTCAAGAATGTCCAGATCACCTGACGACATTCAAAGAAGAAAGAAATAGAATGTCGTCAGCGAACAAATCGCTCGGTAAGTCCCAAAGATAAGGGAGAAGTAGGATAGACAGAATAAGAAGGTAACTTTTAATGTTATATTATATTGTTATAGTGTTGTGTTAACGCTGTTGTTTGTATCTTGGTATAGAAGATGCCAGTGTATACGAGAGGAGTCCCACTTACACCGGAGACTTTGGTAACCCGTAGTACAAGGCTCCGTCGATAATACCACGGAACAACGGCATGGATGTAATTACGTCTTAAGTGACCACCTCGTGCCACCTTTAACATATTCCATACCAGTCTACCCCTTAAACCCCATAGTGTTATCTTGATTGTATTGTTGTATTGTATTGTCTTGTATTGTAAACTGTATAGATTGTATAATTGGATGACTGACCGAAACCATGATATCAGTAAACGGATGTAACTGGAGAATCATGTATGTAACTGTAGAATCATGGATGTAACTATATAATCATGTAAATGGAATGTATATCCATGGTTCGGTTCGGTCAAGTTGATAGATTAAATAATGGATTCACGGATTCATGTTGAATTGTAATATTGTAAATTATAGATTGTAGATTGTACTTGAATCATATTCAAGTCAGATTATTAATGAGAATTAGTCTGAGTCGGACAATTAGAAAAGTAAATTAAAGTTCTGATGGTTTTGATGTTATTGGTAACCGCTGCACATGGGCGGCAGGATTTGTGCCTTTTTCAAAGACGATTACCGTATTGATAACACCGTTATTAAGTTGTCTACCTTAGATAGGCAAGCACCACTTCTCCGGCTCCCTGAGGCTCAAGAGATTGGTCCTGCTTAAACCTATGTTTACTAGGGTCCTTAGGGTAATTTATAGAACTTGAGGGGGTTTTATGTAAAAATACTTTTATATACTTTTCAAAATACTCCCCAAGTATTTAGTTATCGTCTTTAGAGTTATCATGAATGTAAATTTTATAATTGTGATATTTCTAGTGAAAATATCCTAAATTCATAATAAAGGGTATTTATTTGTAATATTGACTTGTATGGAATTCATGGTATTTTAATGTAAAATGATTCTTGTGATTTTTGAAAAGAGTTGGAATATATATATTATTACAAAATAGATATTTTAATGTTACTTATATATATATATTTATAAAAATAAATTTAATATATTATATTTCTAGAAATCTCATTTTTCTTAAGATGTCGTATTTTAAATCTTTCGAGACCGAATGCTCTTTGCGGAGGTCTGAATCTCGCACTACTAAGCCTGAGGATGTGCGATAACCAGCACCATCCCGAACGGGTTCCCCAAATGGGTTGTAGCGGCGCTTTGCAAAGATTTGTATAAATACTAAATCCTTTAGAAAACGGTTTTGTTAAGTAAATGGTATTAAAATGAAATTGTGTCGTTTTCCCGTATTCTATGTTCCCAAGGGTATTGTGCTATGTTGTATATGAGTATGTGAGGAGGTAGGTCATTATCTCGTGATCTACTTAAAGGTAATGCAAGTTTTGTGATATTAAATGTAGAATTGAAACTATGTGGTATTTAAATGAAAAATACGGTAAAATGAAATAGCAATTATTTTTTATTATGGAACTTGATCAATATGGTTGATTAGTGTTTAATAGTCAACATGAATTGGTTTAAGCATGATTGTATTAAAGAAAAGTAAGGTTTTATAAAGAATCCGAATCGGAAATCGGATTTGTTCCGATTCCGTCGGGTTTTATAATTCCGTATTTCTAGAATAGAATAGAGAAGATAGAATGGGACTTATGGGTTTAGGACAACCAGGAGAGGGAGAAGGATCGGGAGGAGTCTCCGGTGCGTCGTTTCGTCGCCGGGAGCTCCTAGAGTCATCGTTGGAATTTCCGCCGGAGAATTCGCCGGAGATTCGCCTTTCGCTCACTTCGATTGCACACAAGGGTTTCTAGTGATTTCTTGAGAGTTGGCTCAGAGTTTTGGGGTGAAGGGGTAGTGTGTAGGGTTGGTATTTATAGGGTCAGGGTAGATGAAGGGTTTTAACTAAAAAATATTAAAATTCATTAAAAATAGAGCAAATGAGACTTTTTGAATTCTCTGGAGCCGATCTAAGTAAATGAAGTGTGCAGGGGGGTAGAGTAGGCTAAGAGACACATTTCCCATGTTGACGACTCGGCGGTCCGGCCGAGTCGCGAGGTCAGGGGGTTGCTGGTCGATTGGTGATCCCTCTGGTATGTTTAACTTTTTGGGTGTAGTGGGGTTTTTGTGAGTAATACACGTGTAACTGTTAGTATTCTAAAAAATTCAAAACAAAATAATATTAAAAATAATGTGGGGTATGGGATTTGAACTCTGGTGGCTTGGTTCAGCAGTGCAAGGTATTACCAATGAGCCACAAGCTCCTTCTTGTAATTAAATTGTTAATTAATTACTTATCTTGTGCTCAGGCAATAAATACCTCTTTATGGATTTTTGAAATTTTTTTGTAAAAACTTGTATAGGAAATTTAGGGTTGTTACAATTAAACATTCTTTACAATACAACTGGAAAGTAAAATACAATACTGGAAAGCGATGCCTAAACAATGACATGTACTGAAAGTAAAAGTGAGTACAAGTGAAGCCTAGTGGTCATGTTGCTCAGTGGTCTGCTCCAATTGCTCCTGGCTGGACTCGAACTCCTCAGAGTCGGGTCTTGTCACGCCCCGCTTCCCAAAATACGGAATACGAAGGGTAGACAAGGCCAGCCATGCTCCTACGGTCAAGGAAACATCCTGCCGTAGTCACACTTCGGCTTCTAGTTTATCATGGTAAACAGTATATAATGCGCAGGTAATGAGAAATGCAGTAAACGAAAGATACAATAAAGTAAACTGACCTGAAGTGGAACAAACGGATGTAACTAGGAACGACAAGTCAGGAAGTCTGTGATGCATTGGTCCAGGCTAAATCGTCTTCTCACGCTGAGCATGCATACTCAGGTCGTCAGAGCGACACAATAGCAATATAGTGTATATAATCAAATAACAGTTCTAACAGTAGTAATGGATGTGAATAACAGTAAATCAATGACAACATGAATATAACTGAGCAGAGATCAATGCAGCGGAACAGTAAAGCAGTATAACGATATGTCACGTATATCAACACAGTATGAGGTATATAAAAGTCCGTAACCCTATCAGTCTCTAAGTCTCACTGTACAGGTCAATAAGCCTATCGCCAGTCCAAGTGTGAGAGTCAACCACTCGCGAGTGTCCTCCACCCAAGGGTAGAACCCAAGGGCAAGGGACCACGGGCCCAACATGTAACGAGTGTATCACGGTGTATATATCACATACCCTGTAAATCTCCATATAACTCCCTAAATATATATAAGCCGGCATGGGACTCCCGAGATTCTGTTGAACTCACACTTAAACTACCCCACACCCCGTGGTCTACATCAAACGCTAACCATCACCCTAAATACTAATCGATCCGTGACAAGTCTGCGCGAGAACTGGAGGCAGGACCTCCATCAAGCACGTCCCGACTAATACCTAAGATAAATGGCAGTGTCGGATGCCTTATCTGTGACATCCGTGCAAGCGCTTCCATAAGTGTCCCATACCACTTATAGTCACACGTACACGCATCCCACAGACGTCGACAATGCAATAGAATAAAAGGGACACTGATTGTGCACAAGTACGTATCACTTTCACTTAATCACGGATACACGAACACCGACGTACTTTCCACAATCACCACTAAAATCTAACATTGGGTAAATGCATGATGTCACTAGGTTATCACTATAATGATATAAGTATGATACGATGCAAGAACAGTATAAGAAGCACAATTAAGGTATCAAAACAACGGTCTATCACTTGCATGATTTATCATGAAACATATGTATAAAATTTGGCGAAATGATAAACAGGTAGTAATTAATATGTTCAGTTAACTATCCATCTAATTTGCTTTCGAGCCAATCGGGTTTCAGGATCATTAGTTATAACTGTTTCATTTTAAGCGCACGCGGCTGGAAATCCGGTTTCAGAATCAGGAATCCATTTCGCAATGCATTTTAACCCCTGTTGGGATCAGATTTTAGCGACGTTACAGTTGGATGAATTCTAGGGTTTTCAGTAAGGTTTTCAACGCAACAAACGGATCTGCAATCGCGTCTGTACGTTATGAGTTATAACCAGTTTAATATTAACATGTCAATTCTGAATCTGCTGGGACTGTTATGTGTCCCGATGTTCTAAATTACAGATTAAATATCAGACGGTAACGAAACAGAATGAAATCAATTGTGTTGTCTAACTAACAGAGTTACCTACAATAATCAGCAAAGTTCCGCAACCTACGAGTTAAGGAATACCTGTGGTGTCCAATACGGAACAGCAAGCGAAGACTGGAGTCACCCTGGACTGCAGTCCAGAGTCGCACTCCGATCAAATTTTCACCACAGTTTAAATATAGAAATGTCTGAAAATCAGTATAGGGTTGAAGTTCATCGAGTTGGCTTCGTTTTGAGCCCTCGAACGTACCATTCTAATATGTATATGATTTATGGTGAATTTAACTATTTTCAGGTGCAACAGAATTACAGTTTTACGATCAAACTTGGGGGTAGTTGTTTTAATCTTTAACAGTCGTATTTTCTAACAAAACTTGCGCAGGGTATCCATCACAGCAAGGGCCAAAGCAATATATCTAGTTCCGTCAAATTGGATAATGATTTTCTATGAGAACAAGCATCGAACAGTTTGTAGCAAAATTTAGCATGAAGCAAAACATGGGATATATCTACGATTTCGATTTGTAAACTAATAATAAATAGCATGTAGCAAGTAAAAACTTGCCTGGAAGAAGTCTCGGGGTCGCAAGGCAGCAACGTCGTCACGAACGCGTGATATACGCCGTGGAACCGATTCGTGCGAGCTTGGGTCGAGAAGCGGATATCGCGTCGTTTTGTCCGGAGTCGTCTTGTGCTTCGGCAATTGACAGCACCGGGGGTCGAAACTTTTAGAGATTAATAGGTGTGGGTTAAGGAGAGAGAGAGGGGCAGTGTAGAGAGAGAGGGGTATAGAGAGAGAGGGACACAGAGGGGATATAGAGAGGGAGATAGGGAGTGAGGGAGGGAGAGTTAGGTTTAGAGAGAGAGAGGCAGATGAGAGAGAGAGAGAGAACGAGATAGAGAATGAGAGAGATAGAGAGATGCAGTGAGTGAGAGAGGGAAGTAGAGATTGAGAGAGAGAGACAGATGAGAGAGAGAGAGAACGAGACAGAGAATGAGAGAGATAGAGAGATGCAGTGAGTGAGAGAGGGAAGTGCGGGTGAAGGCTCGGGTGAGCGAGGGGGTCGAGGATGGTGGCGATGGTGGCGATGATGATGATGATGGGGGTCGTCGATGAGACGAGGAACTCGCCGGCGCCGGGCAGGGGTGGTCGAGCTCTGATGCAGGGGCTCTGTGGAGGTGGCAACGGGTTGGTGTGCAGGGGTGCTCGGCAGGGGCGACGAGCGGAGTTGTAGGAGGAGGAGTTGTGGAGTTGAAGGTGCGATGAGGTTGGGGACGAGGCGATGGTGATGGCGGTGGTGGCCAGTGATGGGAAACGGGAGAAAAGAGAGGAGGAAGGAGAACGAGGGAGACGAGGATGAGAGGGGAAGGAGGCGATGGGGGTTAGAGAGGGGGTGCGCTTCGTGGGATAACGTCGCGACGACGTGGCGCAAGCGCGGGCGAAGGAGGCGGCGGGGAAAGGGGATCGCGAGCGGAATGAGGGGTATAGCCGTTGGAATTTAAAGAGGGAGAAGAACAGTGATGGGTTGGGTGAGGTAGGCACGCGGGTGAGGGATAATGAGTGGGCCGGGCCTGAAAATCCAAAATAAATAAAAGGAAGAGGGCTGGGCCAGAAAAGAATTGTGGGAGAAAAAGAAAAACGATTTAAATGGTAAAAGGAGGCGGGCCGGGAAATGAGTTATGTTTAAAAGTAATGGGTTTAGATTTAAATTTAAAGAACAATGGGCTGAGGATTTAACAGTAAAGGAAAAGATGGTGCTAGGTTTTAGGGTTTAACTTATGGTAAAAATATTGAATGGCTTGGGTTAGGATTAATGGGAATAAATATAGGGAGTGGGTTTTAATCGCGGGCCGCAGGGAGTTTTGAAAAGAAATGGTAAAAAGGAGTGGGAAAATTGGGCCGGGCCTAGCAAGCAAATAAATTAAAAGGAAGAGAAAGGCACGGGCCGGGCCAAAAGAATTTGAAGATTAAAAGGAGAAGAATAAATGGGGCCGGGCTTTGGAATTTAAATGGGAAAAAGAAATAGGTGTATTAAGAAACAAGATGGGTTGCTGGCTAAAGAAGGAAAAAATGGTGTTGGGTTCAAATGGGGTTTGAAAAATAAAATATAATAATAATTTATAAATAAAATAAATAATTCCTAATTAGAATAAAGAGAATTCTAAAGTACAAAATACGGTCTTTGGTATAAAAGGGGCCGAGTGTTACATCATACCACCCTTACAAAAATTTCGTCCTCGAAATTTAAAATAAACGATAAGTTATACCAACAAAACGAAACTATTAGATAGCTCACTAACACCAAAGATTTATTAGTAGTACGGGGACGAAGAAATTTGAAAATTTATATATAAGTAAGAACAACATACGAAAGGTAGGTCTAAATAGGTATAAAGCAAGAATAACTATAGGGGCAACTACAAGTATACGAGAATATAGGTATCAATAGCGAACAATAATAGTCAAAGTATGTTCGATAGAAATCGAACCCATATATGTGCACATTTAAGTTTATTAAAACAAGCAGGAAAAGTTATAAGGCTAACTATTTATATAGTAAACATAAGTACAACCCCTAAAATAAAGTAACGACAATAATGTAGTGAAAACTAGTCAGTAGGTTAAAACATTTCAGGAAAACGTATCGAAAAATAGGCTTAAAATGATTTAGAAAACTGGTATAGTGAAATTAAAAGGCATAGACCAAAAGTATGCGCAGTGTAAGGTTGCGCTACTAAAGTGAGAATAATAATAATGCACTTAAAATTTATAAAACGGGGTAATCGATAACACGTACTCTTTGACAAATGCAAAAATACTAAAACTACATTTTAAGATAATCGTGCCCCTAAATATAGTTGGGGTAACAGGAAAAGCACAAGTATGCCTAGGCCTAGGTAGGGTAGGGATTACAATGGGATGTGGCTGATACAAAAGGTCGAAGGTTGACGGCCTTAGGCTGAAGATCAAGGAAATTAGGATCGGGTCAACACAAAGGTAAAGGTGAGCCACAAAGGCTACAAGGGAAAACGTATGGGGAGGGCAACTTTCGGTACATCGTATGAATCAAGAATTTGAAGGGTTAGCTAACTCAAGGGTTTCACTATGAACTTCTCCTCCTGGAAGGATCTCAATCGAGGCACAGACGAAAGATGAATGGCGGCTCATTCCAAGGATCAGGGTGCGGTACTTTCGAGGGTGAAAACTATACAATGAGTAGATAGGGACAGTCAGGGATCTCAGCAGAAAAATAATTGGATGTGGGCAATAAACAAGTATCGGGCGAAACAATAATCAAAAGGTTTATGAATCCAGAAGGTTTACTTTATTCAAGAAATTTGAAACAAGACATTCTCAAGGACGATATGTGGCCCTAAACTATACACATTTTATTTGGCCAGAAAGACAACACCAAAAGGAATTCCGTCAGTCGCGGTTGTGGAGATTCAGCAAGTTGCGGTAGGCTCGCGCGCTCAGGTAGGGGCGTCCATTTCCATAGCGCTTCGCAGGTATCGCTAAAGGAAGTTCTTCCATGGCAGGGTCCTGATCCTCTGGTCCTTCTTCCTCAGATGGAACTTCTTCATCGAGGTCCGATCCCATGTGGTTTTCTTCTTCCGCATTCTCTTCCATGGGATTTTCCCCAACTGGATTTTCTTCTACCGGGTCCTCATCGGGATCTTCTTCTATCTGGTCTTCCTCTACAGGGTCCTCTTCGGGATCTTCTTCCTCTTCATCAGAATCAGCTATCATGTCGAACTCTGGGGCGGCTGCTCCTTTGTCCTCTGAATCATTGTTTTCGAAGTTGACCTGTGGACCATTGACCTCATCATCGGAACTCGTCAGTGTGTGATCTAAGGAAACACATGATTGTGCATCCTCGTCTAGATGCGGCGCTGCTCCAGGGTGAGCCATGGCCTGAAAAGAGAAATCATGATTAGACAGTGGAATATATCAAGGAAAGCTCAGGGTACGAAATATAGGAAAATATGCGGTTGCAGGAACTGAAAGATCAAAATGAAACACTGTGATAATGAATAGGATTTTACATAGAGAAAGCATGAGAATGATATATACATTTACTATGATTCAAATTTCATTTCATTCAACTAAAAGTTCGACGGATACAAAGGTTCAAATGGAAGGAAACGTTCATAAAAGATGGCAACATTATTATTGAAATTGGAAAATCATAAAAATTCTTCTTCGATTGCCAGAACGCTGCATCATCGTTACGCTAGTTGAATTCTGAGTTAGATCCGCCCTATGGTCGAAGTTCAAACTACGCGATGATCCTCACTTGGTAGAAGTGGGGAGTAAGGACGAGTTTCCTCCTTGTAGTTCTTTCCTTTCTGGACAACCGTTGATGAGATGTTTGTCGGAACCGCATATCAGACATTTCCCTTGGGCACGGCGACAATCCTTCTGAAGATGTCCTGGCCTCTTACAATATCCACAGCAAAAGTTCTTCTGATGCTTCTGTTGACGCTTCATCTTCTTCTCCTTTCTTCGTCCAATAGGGATCCCTTTATGATGGGAGACTCCCGCTGGGGTCTGACTCACCTGTCTTCTCAGCCCTTCAGCTAATAGGTCGTTTGTTCGCTCCTGGGCTTCCTTTAAACCTTGTAGTATACTAAGGATCTCAACAGTCTGATTCTGGGGAGCGGACAAAGATGAAGAGTCGTTAGAAGACATGATCCTGAAACAACAATTTGAGGATGATATAAGTCACAAGCTAAATAAATCAAAATATAATATGGATAGAACAAGGATTCAAGAATATCAGAGATGATGAATATCATTACAAGTGGGGAATCAACTGTATCACTTTAAGTCACTTGAATAGAGTACGGTAGTGCAATTGCCACCACGTACCCTTGTCAAGTCATCCGAAACCATAGTGAATGGATAGCTGAACACACGATGTGAATATGGATCAAGAATGACAAGTTTACAATCTAGACCGAGTGATGTCTTAGATTGCCAAACTCTACACGGAAAACTGCAATCTCAATCTATGCAAAACCTGGCTCTGATACCAACTAAACCATGTCACGCCCCGCTTCCCAAAATACGGAATACGAAGGGTAGACAAGGCCAGCCATGCTCCTACGGTCAAGGAAACATCCTGCCGTAGTCACACTTCGGCTTCTAGTTTATCATGGTAAACAGTATATAATGCGCAGGTAATGAGAAATGCAGTAAACGAAAGATACAATAAAGTAAACTGACCTGAAGTGGAACAAACGGATGTAACTAGGAACGACAAGTCAGGAAGTCTGTGATGCATTGGTCCAGGCTAAATCGTCTTCTCACGCTGAGCATGCATACTCAGGTCGTCAGAGCGACACAATAGCAATATAGTGTATATAATCAAGTAACAGTTCTAACAGTAGTAATGGATGTGAATAACAGTAAATCAATGACAACATGAATATAACTGAGCAGAGATCAATGCAGCGGAACAGTAAAGCAGTATAACGATATGTCACGTATATCAACACAGTATGAGGTATATAAAAGTCCGTAACCCTATCAGTCTCTAAGTCTCACTGTACAGGTCAATAAGCCTATCGCCAGTCCAAGTGTGAGAGTCAACCACTCGCGAGTGTCCTCCACCCAAGGGTAGAACCCAAGGGCAAGGGACCACGGGCCCAACATGTAACGAGTGTATCACGGTGTATATATCACATACCCTGTAAATCTCCATATAACTCCCTAAATATATATAAGCCGGCATGGGACTCCCGAGATTCTGTTGAACTCACACTTAAACTACCCCACACCCCATGGTCTACATCAAACGCTAACCATCACCCTAAATACTAATCGATCCGTGACAAGTCTGCGCGAGAACTGGAGGCAGGACCTCCATCAAGCACGTCCCGACTAATACCTAAGATAAATGGCAGTGTCGGATGCCTTATCTGTGACATCCGTGCAAGCGCTTCCATAAGTGTCCCATACCACTTATAGTCACACGTACACGCATCCCACAGACGTCGACAATGCAATAGAATAAAAGGGACACTGATTGTGCACAAGTACGTATCACTTTCACTTAATCACGGATACACGAACACCGACGTACTTGCCACAATCACCACTAAAATCTAACATTGGGTAAATGCACGATGTCACTAGGTTATCACTATAATGATATAAGTATGATACGATGCATGAACAGTATAAGAAGCACAATTAAGGTATCAAAACAACGGTCTATCACTTGCATGATTTATCATGAAACATATGTATAAAATTTGGCGAAATGATAAACAGGTAGTAATTAATATGTTCAGTTAACTATCCATCTAATTTGCTTTCGAGCCAATCGGGTTTCAGGATCATTAGTTATAACTGTTTCATTTTAAGCGCACGCGGCTGGAAATCCGGTTTCAGAATCAGGAATCCATTTCGTAACGCATTTTAACCCCTGTTGGGATCAGATTTTAGCGACGTTACAGTTGGATGAATTCTAGGGTTTTCAGTAAGGTTTTCAACGCAACAAACGGATCTGCAATCGCGTCTGTACGTTATGAGTTATAACCAGTTTAATATTAACATGTCAATTCTGAATCTGCTGGGACTGTTATGTGTCCCGATGTTCTAAATTACAGATTAAATATCAGACGGTAACGAAACAGAATGAAATCAATTGTGTTGTCTAACTAACAGAGTTACCTACAATAAGCAGCGAAGTTCCGCAACCTACGAGTTAAGGAATACCTGTGGTGTCCAATACGGAACAGCAAGCGAAGACTGGAGTCACCCTGGACTGCAGTCCAGAGTCGCACTCCGATCAAATTTTCACCACAGTTTAAATATAGAAATGTCTGAAAATCAGTATAGGGTTGAAGTTCATCGAGTTGGTTTAGTTTTGAGCCCTCGAACGTACCATTCTAATATGTATATGATTTATGGTGAATTTAACTATTTTCAGGTGCAACAGAATTACAGTTTTACGATCAAACTTGGGGGTAGTTGTTTTAATCTTTAACAGTCGTATTTTCTAACAAAACTTGCGCAGGGTATCCATCACAGCAAGGGCCAAAGCAATATATCTAGTTCCGTCAAATTGGATAATGATTTTCTATGAGAACAAGCATCGAACAGTTTGTAGCAAAATTTAGCATGAAGCAAAACATGGGATATATCTACGATTTCGATTTGTAAACTAATAATAAATAGCATGTAGCAAGTAAAAACTTGCCTGGAAGAAGTCTCGGGGTCGTAAGGCAGCAACGTCGTCACGAACGCGTGATATACGCCGTGGAACCGATTCGTGCGAGCTTGGGTCGAGAAGCGGATATCGCGTCGTTTTGTCCGGAGTCGTCTTGTGCTTCGGCAATTGACAGCACCGGGGGTCGAAACTTTTAGAGATTAATGGGTGTGGGTTAAGGAGAGAGAAAGGGGCAGTGTAGAGAGAGAGGGGTATAGAGAGAGGGGGACACAGAGGGGATATAGAGAGGGAGATGGGGAGTGAGGGAGAGAGAGTTAGGTTTAGAGAGAGAGAGAGAGAACGAGATAGAGAATGAGAGAGATAGAGAGATGCAGTGAGTGAGAGAGGGAAGTAGAGATTGAGAGAGAGAGACAGATGAGAGAGAGAGAGAACGAGACAGAGAATGAGAGAGATAGAGAGATGCAGTGAGTGAGAGAGGGAAGTGCGGGTGAAGGCTCGGGTGAGCGAGGGGGTCGAGGATGGTGGCGATGGTGGCGATGATGATGATGATGGGGGTCGTCGATGAGACGAGGAACTCGCCGGCGCCGGGCAGGAGTGGTCGAGCTCTGATGCAGGGGCTCTGTGGAGGTGGCAACGGGTTGGTGTGCAGGGGTGCTCGGCAGGGGCGACGAGCGGAGTTATAGGAGGAGGAGTTGTGGAGTTGAAGGTGCGATGAGGTTGGGGACGAGGCGACGGTGATGGCGGTGGTGGCCGGTGATGGGAAACGGGAGAAAAGAGAGGAGGAAGGAGAACGAGGGAGACGAGGATGAGAGGGGAAGGAGGCGATGGGGGTTAGAGAGGGGGTGCGCTTCGTGGGATAACGTCGCGACGACGTGGCGCAAGCGCGGGCGAAGGAGGCGGCGGGGAAAGGGGATCGCGAGCGGAATGAGGGGTATAGCCGTTGGAATTTAAAGAGGGAGAAGAACAGTGATGGGTTGGGTGAGGTAGGCACGCGGGTGAGGGATAATGAGTGGGCCGGGCCTGAAAATCCAAAATAAATAAAAGGAAGAGGGCTGGGCCAGAAAAGAATTGTGGGAGAAAAAGAAAAACGATTTAAATGGTAAAAGGAGGCGGGCCGGGAAATGAGTTATGTTTAAAAGTAATGGGTTTAGATTTAAATTTAAAGAACAATGGGCTGAGGATTTAACAGTAAAGGAAAAGATGGTGCTAGGTTTTAGGGTTTAACTTATGGTAAAAATATTGAATGGCTTGGGTTAGGATTAATGGGAATAAATATAGGGAGTGGGTTTTAATCGCGGGCCGCAGGGAGTTTTGAAAAGAAATGGTAAAAAGGAGTGGGAAAATTGGGCCGGGCCTAGCAAGCAAATAAATTAAAAGGAAGAGAAAGGCACGGGCCGGGCCAAAAGAATTTGAAGATTAAAAGGAGAAGAATAAATGGGGCCGGGCTTTGGAATTTAAATGGGAAAAAGAAATAGGTGTATTAAGAAACAAGATGGGTTGCTGGCTAAAGAAGGAAAAAATGGTGTTGGGTTCAAATGGGGTTTGAAAAATAAAATATAATAATAATTTATAAATAAAATAAATAATTCCTAATTAGAATAAAGAGAATTCTAAAGTACAAAATACGGTCTTTGGTATAAAAGGGGCCGAGTGTTACATCATACCACCCTTACAAAAATTTCGTCCTCGAAATTTAAAATAAACGATAAGTTATACCAACAAAACGAAACTATTAGATAGCTCACTAACACCAAAGATTTATTAGTAGTACGGGGACGAAGAAATTTGAAAATTTATATATAAGTAAGAACAACATACGAAAGGTAGGTCTAAATAGGTATAAAGCAAGAATAACTATAGGGGCAACTACAAGTATACGAGAATATAGGTATCAATAGCGAACAATAATAGTCAAAGTATGTTCGATAGAAATCGAACCCATATATGTGCACATTTAAGTTTATTAAAACAAGCAGGAAAAGTTATAAGGCTAACTATTTATATAGTAAACATAAGTACAACCCCTAAAATAAAGTAACGACAATAATGTAGTGAAAACTAGTCAGTAGGTTAAAACATTTCAGGAAAACGTATCGAAAAATAGGCTTAAAATGATTTAGAAAACTGGTATAGTGAAATTAAAAGGCATAGACCAAAAGTATGCGCAGTGTAAGGTTGCGCTACTAAAGTGAGAATAATAATAATGCACTTAAAATTTATAAAACGGGGTAATCGATAACACGTACTCTTTGACAAATGCAAAAATACTAAAACTACATTTTAAGATAATCGTGCCCCTAAATATAGTTGGGGTAACAGGAAAAGCACAAGTATGCCTAGGCCTAGGTAGGGTAGGGATTACAATGAGATGTGGCTGATACAAAAGGTCGAAGGTTGACGGCCTTAGGCTGAAGATCAAGGAAATTAGGATCGGGTCAACACAAAGGTAAAGGTGAGCCACAAAGGCTACAAGGGAAAACGTATGGGGAGGGCAACTTTCGGTACATCGTATGAATCAAGAATTTGAAGGGTTAGCTAACTCAAGGGTTTCACTATGAACTTCTCCTCCTGGAAGGATCTCAATCGAGGCACAGACGAAAGATGAATGGCGGCTCATTCCAAGGATCAGGGTGCGGTACTTTCGAGGGTGAAAACTATACAATGAGTAGATAGGGACAGTCAGGGATCTCAGCAGAAAAATAATTGGATGTGGGCAATAAACAAGTATCGGGCGAAACAATAATCAAAAGGTTTATGAATCCAGAAGGTTTACTTTATTCAAGAAATTTGAAACAAGACATTCTCAAGGACGATATGTGGCCCTAAACTATACACATTTTATTTGGCCAGAAAGACAACACCAAAAGGAATTCCGTCAGTCGCGGTTGTGGAGATTCAGCAAGTTGCGGTAGGCTCGCGCGCTCAGGTAGGGGCGTCCATTTCCATAGCGCTTCGCAGGTATCGCTAAAGGAAGTTCTTCCATGGCAGGGTCCTGATCCTCTGGTCCTTCTTCCTCAGATGGAACTTCTTCATCGAGGTCCGATCCCATGTGGTTTTCTTCTTCCGCATTCTCTTCCATGGGATTTTCCCCAACTGGATTTTCTTCTACCGGGTCCTCATCGGGATCTTCTTCTATCTGGTCTTCCTCTACAGGGTCCTCTTCGGGATCTTCTTCCTCTTCATCAGAATCAGCTATCATGTCGAACTCTGGGGCGGCTGCTCCTTTGTCCTCTGAATCATTGTTTTCGAAGTTGACCTGTGGACCATTGACCTCATCATCGGAACTCGTCAGTGTGTGATCTAAGGAAACACATGATTGTGCATCCTCGTCTAGATGCGGCGCTGCTCCAGGGTGAGCCATGGCCTGAAAAGAGAAATCATGATTAGACAGTGGAATATATCAAGGAAAGCTCAGGGTACGAAATATAGGAAAATATGCGGTTGCAGGAACTGAAAGATCAAAATGAAACACTGTGATAATGAATAGGATTTTACATAGAGAAAGCATGAGAATGATATATACATTTACTATGATTCAAATTTCATTTCATTCAACTAAAAGTTCGACGGATACAAAGGTTCAAATGGAAGGAAACGTTCATAAAAGATGGCAACATTATTATTGAAATTGGAAAATCATAAAAATTCTTCTTCGATTGCCAGAACGCTGCATCATCGTCACGCTAGTTGAATTCTGAGTTAGATCCGCCCTATGGTCGAAGTTCAAACTACGCGATGATCCTCACTTGGTAGAAGTGGGGAGTAAGGACGAGTTTCCTCCTTGTAGTTCTTTCCTTTCTGGACAACCGTTGATGAGATGTTTGTCGGAACCGCATATCAGACATTTCCCTTGGGCACGGCGACAATCCTTCTGAAGATGTCCTGGCCTCTTACAATATCCACAGCAAAAGTTCTTCTGATGCTTCTGTTGACGCTTCATCTTCTTCTCCTTTCTTCGTCCAATAGGGATCCCTTTATGATGGGAGACTCCCGCTGGGGTCTGACTCACCTGTCTTCTCAGCCCTTCAGCTAATAGGTCGTTTGTTCGCTCCTGGGCTTCCTTTAAACCTTGTAGTATACTAAGGATCTCAACAGTCTGATTCTGGGGAGCGGACAAAGATGAAGAGTCGTTAGAAGACATGATCCTGAAACAACAATTTGAGGATGATATAAGTCACAAGCTAAATAAATCAAAATATAATATGGATAGAACAAGGATTCAAGAATATCAGAGATGATGAATATCATTACAAGTGGGGAATCAACTGTATCACTTTAAGTCACTTGAATAGAGTACGGTAGTGCAATTGCCACCACGTACCCTTGTCAAGTCATCCGAAACCATAGTGAATGGATAGCTGAACACACGATGTGAATATGGATCAAGAATGACAAGTTTACAATCTAGACCGAGTGATGTCTTAGATTGCCAAACTCTACACGGAAAACTGCAATCTCAATCTATGCAAAACCTGGCTCTGATACCAACTAAACCATGTCACGCCCCGCTTCCCAAAATACGGAATACGAAGGGTAGACAAGGCCAGCCATGCTCCTACGGTCAAGGAAACATCCTGCCGTAGTCACACTTCGGCTTCTAGTTTATCATGGTAAACAGTATATAATGCGCAGGTAATGAGAAATGCAGTAAACGAAAGATACAATAAAGTAAACTGACCTGAAGTGGAACAAACGGATGTAACTAGGAACGACAAGTCAGGAAGTCTGTGATGCATTGGTCCAGGCTAAATCGTCTTCTCACGCTGAGCATGCATACTCAGGTCGTCAGAGCGACACAATAGCAATATAGTGTATATAATCAAGTAACAGTTCTAACAGTAGTAATGGATGTGAATAACAGTAAATCAATGACAACATGAATATAACTGAGCAGAGATCAATGCAGCGGAACAGTAAAGCAGTATAACGATATGTCACGTATATCAACACAGTATGAGGTATATAAAAGTCCGTAACCCTATCAGTCTCTAAGTCTCACTGTACAGGTCAATAAGCCTATCGCCAGTCCAAGTGTGAGAGTCAACCACTCGCGAGTGTCCTCCACCCAAGGGTAGAACCCAAGGGCAAGGGACCACGGGCCCAACATGTAACGAGTGTATCACGGTGTATATATCACATACCCTGTAAATCTCCATATAACTCCCTAAATATATATAAGCCGGCATGGGACTCCCGAGATTCTGTTGAACTCACACTTAAACTACCCCACACCCCATGGTCTACATCAAACGCTAACCATCACCCTAAATACTAATCGATCCGTGACAAGTCTGCGCGAGAACTGGAGGCAGGACCTCCATCAAGCACGTCCCGACTAATACCTAAGATAAATGGCAGTGTCGGATGCCTTATCTGTGACATCCGTGCAAGCGCTTCCATAAGTGTCCCATACCACTTATAGTCACACGTACACGCATCCCACAGACGTCGACAATGCAATAGAATAAAAGGGACACTGATTGTGCACAAGTACGTATCACTTTCACTTAATCACGGATACACGAACACCGACGTACTTGCCACAATCACCACTAAAATCTAACATTGGGTAAATGCACGATGTCACTAGGTTATCACTATAATGATATAAGTATGATACGATGCATGAACAGTATAAGAAGCACAATTAAGGTATCAAAACAACGGTCTATCACTTGCATGATTTATCATGAAACATATGTATAAAATTTGGCGAAATGATAAACAGGTAGTAATTAATATGTTCAGTTAACTATCCATCTAATTTGCTTTCGAGCCAATCGGGTTTCAGGATCATTAGTTATAACTGTTTCATTTTAAGCGCACGCGGCTGGAAATCCGGTTTCAGAATCAGGAATCCATTTCGCAACGCATTTTAACCCATGTTGGGATCAGATTTTAGCGACGTTACAGTTGGATGAATTCTAGGGTTTTCAGTAAGGTTTTCAACGCAACAAACGGATCTGCAATCGCGTCTGTACGTTATGAGTTATAACCAGTTTAATATTAACATGTCAATTCTGAATCTGCTGGGACTGTTATGTGTCCCGATGTTCTAAATTACAGATTAAATATCAGACGGTAACGAAACAGAATGAAATCAATTGTGTTGTCTAACTAACAGAGTTACCTACAATAAGCAGCGAAGTTCCGCAACCTACGAGTTAAGGAATACCTGTGGTGTCCAATACGGAACAGCAAGCGAAGACTGGAGTCACCCTGGACTGCAGTCCAGAGTCGCACTCCGATCAAATTTTCACCACAGTTTAAATATAGAAATGTCTGAAAATCAGTATAGGGTTGAAGTTCATCGAGTTGGTTTAGTTTTGAGCCCTCGAACGTACCATTCTAATATGTATATGATTTATGGTGAATTTAACTATTTTCAGGTGCAACAGAATTACAGTTTTACGATCAAACTTGGGGGTAGTTGTTTTAATCTTTAACAGTCGTATTTTCTAACAAAACTTGCGCAGGGTATCCATCACAGCAAGGGCCAAAGCAATATATCTAGTTCCGTCAAATTGGATAATGATTTTCTATGAGAACAAGCATCGAACAGTTTGTAGCAAAATTTAGCATGAAGCAAAACATGGGATATATCTACGATTTCGATTTGTAAACTAATAATAAATAGCATGTAGCAAGTAAAAACTTGCCTGGAAGAAGTCTCGGGGTCGTAAGGCAGCAACGTCGTCACGAACGCGTGATATACGCCGTGGAACCGATTCGTGCGAGCTTGGGTCGAGAAGCGGATATCGCGTCGTTTTGTCCGGAGTCGTCTTGTGCTTCGGCAATTGACAGCACCGGGGGTCGAAACTTTTAGAGATTAATGGGTGTGGGTTAAGGAGAGAGAAAGGGGCAGTGTAGAGAGAGAGGGGTATAGAGAGAGGGGGACACAGAGGGGATATAGAGAGGGAGATGGGGAGTGAGGGAGAGAGAGTTAGGTTTAGAGAGAGAGAGAGAGAACGAGATAGAGAATGAGAGAGATAGAGAGATGCAGTGAGTGAGAGAGGGAAGTAGAGATTGAGAGAGAGAGACAGATGAGAGAGAGAGAGAACGAGACAGAGAATGAGAGAGATAGAGAGATGCAGTGAGTGAGAGAGGGAAGTGCGGGTGAAGGCTCGGGTGAGCGAGGGGGTCGAGGATGGTGGCGATGGTGGCGATGATGATGATGATGGGGGTCGTCGATGAGACGAGGAACTCGCCGGCGCCGGGCAGGAGTGGTCGAGCTCTGATGCAGGGGCTCTGTGGAGGTGGCAACGGGTTGGTGTGCAGGGGTGCTCGGCAGGGGCGACGAGCGGAGTTATAGGAGGAGGAGTTGTGGAGTTGAAGGTGCGATGAGGTTGGGGACGAGGCGATGGTGATGGCGGTGGTGGCCGGTGATGGGAAACGGGAGAAAAGAGAGGAGGAAGGAGAACGAGGGAGACGAGGATGAGAGGGGAAGGAGGCGATGGGGGTTAGAGAGGGGGTGCGCTTCGTGGGATAACGTCGCGACGACGTGGCGCAAGCGCGGGCGAAGGAGGCGGCGGGGAAAGGGGATCGCGAGCGGAATGAGGGGTATAGCCGTTGGAATTTAAAGAGGGAGAAGAACAGTGATGGGTTGGGTGAGGTAGGCACGCGGGTGAGGGATAATGAGTGGGCCGGGCCTGAAAATCCAAAATAAATAAAAGGAAGAGGGCTGGGCCAGAAAAGAATTGTGGGAGAAAAAGAAAAACGATTTAAATGGTAAAAGGAGGCGGGCCGGGAAATGAGTTATGTTTAAAAGTAATGGGTTTAGATTTAAATTTAAAGAACAATGGGCTGAGGATTTAACAGTAAAGGAAAAGATGGTGCTAGGTTTTAGGGTTTAACTTATGGTAAAAATATTGAATGGCTTGGGTTAGGATTAATGGGAATAAATATAGGGAGTGGGTTTTAATCGCGGGCCGCAGGGAGTTTTGAAAAGAAATGGTAAAAAGGAGTGGGAAAATTGGGCCGGGCCTAGCAAGCAAATAAATTAAAAGGAAGAGAAAGGCACGGGCCGGGCCAAAAGAATTTGAAGATTAAAAGGAGAAGAATAAATGGGGCCGGGCTTTGGAATTTAAATGGGAAAAAGAAATAGGTGTATTAAGAAACAAGATGGGTTGCTGGCTAAAGAAGGAAAAAATGGTGTTGGGTTCAAATGGGGTTTGAAAAATAAAATATAATAATAATTTATAAATAAAATAAATAATTCCTAATTAGAATAAAGAGAATTCTAAAGTACAAAATACGGTCTTTGGTATAAAAGGGGCCGGGTGTTACAGGTCTTCCTGACAACATTCTAAAGAAAGACGAGAAATAGGAATGTCGTCAGCGAACAATCGCTCGGTAAGTCCCAAAGAGAGGTAGAAATAGAATAGACAGATAAGAGAATGTAACTGGTATAATATTTGATTGTTAAGCTAATGCAGTTGTTTGAAGCTTGGTACAGAATATGCCAGTGTATACGAGAGGAGTCCAACTTACACCGTGGACTATGGTAACCCGTAGTACAAGGTTCCGTCGATAAAACCACGGAACAACGGCAATGGATATATAGTTACGTCTTTTAATGACCATCTCGTGCCACTTTTAACACATCTGTGCCAGTCTACCCCTTTAAAACCTCGTAATGTATATTGTATTGATTTGTATTGTTTTGTTTAATAGACGTAGGACTTGCCGAAACCATGATATCAGTAGTTCATGTAAATGAATATGATGTAAACGGATAGTCATGTAATCAGAGTATATCCATAGTTTGGTTCAGTCGAGTCATGTTGATATTGATTGTATCTGGTATAAATGGATTCAAGTTGAATTGGAGTTGCACTTGAATTGTATTCAAGGATGGATTGATTTTAGATTAGACTAAGACTCTGTCTGAGTCGGACACTTTAAAACGAATTGAAGTCTGAATTAGTTTTGGGGTTATCGGTAACTGCTGCACATGGACGGCAGAATTTGTGTCTTTTTCTAAGACAATTACCGTGTTGATAACACCATTTTTAGTTTGTCTATCTTAAATAGACAAGCACCCAAATTCTCCGACTCTCTGAGACTCAAGAGAACTGGTCCCGCTTAAACCTATATTTACTAGGGTCCTTATTGTAATTTAATATAACTTGAGAGGGTTTTATGAAAAATACTTTTGATATATTTTCAAAATACACCTCAAGTATTTAATCATCTTCTTTAGGGTTTTTCATAGATGTAACTTTTAAGAGTGATGAGATAGTCTAGTGGATATAAACCTAACTTGAATACTATATGGCATTTTCATGTAATTTGACTTGTATTGATTCTTGATGGTATTTTCATGAACTTTTATGATTCTTTTCTTTTGATTAGAAAACATGGAATGTATTATATATTTAAAATAGATATTTTGATAATATTTATATATATGATTATAAAAATAGAATTTATTTATTAAATAGAAATCACGTTTTCTTAAAAATTGTAATAAAAATTCCATCGAGAATCGTATGCTCCATGAGGAGGTCTGCATCTCGCTCTACTAGTCCCGAGGACGTGCGATAGCCCGCACCATCCTAATCGAGTTCCCCAAAATGGGTTGTAGAGGCTTATTTGCAAGGAATTTATTAAAACAATTTAAAGAATACGGGTTTTGATAGTTTAAGGTATTTTAATGTAAATTGTATTTTGTCCCACGATAAAATTTGTTACAAAAGCCATCGTGCGATGTCAAGATGAGTGTTGTGATGAGATAGGTCATTATCTCGTGAGTTTTCTAAACATAATATGAGCAAAAGCATAAAGTAATGTCGTATGTAAATTCGATGGTATTTTACTGAAAAAGTGAAATAGAATTTGTTTAACATTATATTTTGAGTTGAAACTTGGTCAAATTGTTGTTTTATGGTTGCTAAACAATATATGAAAAGGTGGTAAATTTTTTATTAAGAAAAATTGTGTTTTTGATGAAATTAGAATCGGAAGTCAGAATAACTCCGCTTCCGACGAGTTTTGAAAAGAAATCTTTTTAAGAGGTGAAAAAGAGAGAAGAGAAAGGACTTACTGGTTTGAAGAAGGGAGGGGAGGTAGAGGGAACTTTTGAAAGCGGCGTGGAGTCGCGGTGTCGCCGGATTTGCCCCGAGTCGTCACCGGAACTTGGCCTTGGGCTAACTCCACTTGTACAACTTTTGGACTTGGAAAATTTAGAGAGTTTTGGAAAAACAATTCTGAATGAGGATGGCTATGGTGTAGGGTGGTATTTATAGGAGAAATTAGGGTATTGAAATGAGAATTAAAAATGCATTAAAATTTGGTTTTAAGGCTCATTTTAATTCTCTGGAAATATGCTGCGAAATTAAACAGAATAGGAGTAGTGGGGGAGGCCAAGGGGTGTAGTGAAAATTTTTGGAGGCAATACCTACGGGGGGCCCGGCGACGCCGGCCCCTGGCAAGATCTCGCCGGCCAATAGTGAGGGGTGGATGCTTGGATCTTGGCCATGTGTCAGGGTCTGTTTGAATAGTATTTTTCACATGTTTGATTTCTGAGACTTTTCATTTTACGTGTAGTGCACGTGCAAACTTTTGAGCTTCTAAAAGTTTAAAAGAAAAATCAATAAAAATATTATGTGGCTGAGGGGATTCGAACACAGGGGCTATGTTACAGCAGTGCAAGACTTTACCAATGAGCTACAAATACTTTCTTGCTGTTCAAAAGCAATTTAAATTTATAACTTGTGCTCAGGCTAAGTTATTCATTTCTGTACTTTACAAAAAAAAATTGTACAGAAGTTTTAGGGTTGTTACATTCTACCCTCCTTATAAAAATTTCGTCCTCGAAATTTATAAAAGGAAAGTGTAACAGATTCAAGAAAAGTTTGATGACAGTGGTGGTAAAAGAAATACTGGTAGTGCATGAAAAATAACGAGATGATGCAAGGGTTTGAAAAGATTGAAGGGAATTACCAGGGTTACCTTGGTCAATAACCTCGGCTTCTAGGCCGCTAATGTGTAAACCTGACGCCTGGGTACGTTTCTCCTAGCTGGAGGCATATTCCTCTGTCCTTAGGGCATGTTTCTCTGCCCTCGAGGCATGTTCCTCATTGCCTGATGGAATTGGCGAGGAGGCTGTGCAGGAGGTCCACGTAGAGGTGGAGCTGGGAGAGCAAGATGAGGTGTAGGATCCTGGATAGCTGGCAGCTACGGATAAGTGATGTGAGTTGGAACTGGGTTGCGTCTATAAGGACATGTTCCAATTTCATGAGTGGATGCGCCACAAACTAAGTACATGCTTTTTGCGCGCCTACAGTCCTTCCACAAGTGTCCATCCCTCCTGCAGTAGAAACAAAAATCTGGACTTGGCCGGTTATTTGTTACTTCCGATCTTCTGGGTTCAAAAGTTGGTATTGAAGAGGCTCCTCCTGCCATCTTGGTGGCAGGGTGCTTCACACCGGCAGATTGAGGTCTGCCCTTCTTCTTCATTACTGCCCTTCTGCAGATTAAGGGCAGATTGAGGTCTGCCCTTCTAAGGATGGACGCGGACGCATGTTGTTTTAGCGAGCAACCAGTTTTGGGCCACTCGGTTGTTGTTGCGTGTTGGCAACGAAGGCCGCTTTCCCTTTACCCTTAGCATTTCGAGGGTCCTTATTTGAGGAGGAAGGCCCGTGGCCCATCTGGTCCATTTGGGCCAGTTTATCTATCAGAGCTTGGAAGGTCGTTGGTTTGAAGAATGTCATGAACTGGGACACGGTCGTTTGAGCATCTAGGGTCCCGATGAACATGCCCACGGCGGGAGATTCTTCAATGTGTTGTTCGCACTTCGACCATAGGTTCGGCCACCAGATCACGTATTGGACCCAGGTTTCTCCCAGCCTTACCCTGGCGTTGATTAGTGTCATAATCAGGGTGCGCTCGCTTGCGCTGGAGAAATGCTGTGTGAACAGCGGTTCCATCTCTGTGAATGTTTTTACGGAGTCATTTGGGAGCTCCGAGTACCATTCAAAGGTCGTTTCCGACAGCCTGCCAACGAACTGGAGAAGCAACGATTTGTCGTCACCTCCAGTGTTGCCGCATAGAGCTCTGAACTGCGCGACGTGCTGATGAGGGTTGCCTGTCTCTTTGTACATATGGAATTTGGGGATCGTATATCCCGGCGGGTATTTGATTTGATCATACCAGCCTGGATATTGTCGCCCAGTTCTGACGATTTGGCCAGCCGCTTCATTAGCTTGATGAGCTCTTATTTGTTGGGCTATATAATCATCAAGAGCAGCCTTGGAGATCATTTCCTCCTTGGCTGTTGATAAAGCCGAAATAGGGTTTGATATTTCCCCTCTGTCATCCTCGATAACTATCGGTGGGTCTTCGGCCTGGGGTTTTGGATGGACCATCATTCCAACCATATCCTAAAATAAGAGCGCCATCTGCTTCATGTTAGCAGCTTGTTCAGTGGATTCTTTGTCTTTTCTTTCAATCACCCTTCGTGGGAACTCTGTATCGGTCTCCTGTTTATGGCGTTGTTCGGCTGCTGTGTCCGGGCTTTCGTTCTGTCTGGTAAGTGCTATCATTTTGGTCAGCATCTCCTGGAGCTTTTGTTTTTGCTCCTGAGCTTTTGTCAGTGACCAAGTTTGCGGTCGGTGACTCACCAAAGTACGGCTTTTATCTTTCCCGGAAGCTATGTAGACCTATGCACGATCATACCCCCAGACTTGGGGCGTTTGGGTCCATCGCCTTTGGAATTTGCCACAGGTGGTGGGATTTTCTCCGGCCTCGTCCTTTTGTGGGAGGTCGAAGTTGAAGGAGCAGTTATGACAGGCACCTGTGTAGAAGAAGTCCCTCGCTGTATAACGGAGGGATGGTCTTTCTCTTGCCGAGCCTTCGATTTCTTCAGTCGACGAGAGTAGTCTTTGTCGATCACAGAGTCTTGGACTTTCAGCCAGACTCTATGAATTTGGGAGGAGAGCCGCTGATAGGGGCGCTCCAGTTCTACCTAAACAGTGACCTCTGCAGGTGGGGACGATTTCTTTAGCACCGCCGTTGAAGTGTTCTTGTGTACCCTCCTAAGCAGATCAAAACTGTTCCCGGTTGGAACAGCAACGTCAACTTCCACCATTGGAGCAGGTGGGGTAAGTCCAGAGGGGGACTTTCCCCCAGCTTTTCTTATTCAGCGACAGTGACGACGTCGAGCGTGTCTTGCAAAAGGGACCGCCTCAGTTTCGGAAGTGGATACTTCATGCCCCCAGCTTTGCTGAGAGGTTGCTGTTGGTGTCAGCCTATTGAAGACCGACGTCTTGATTGAAGTTTGGGGAGGGCCGACCAATCTTTCGAAGACCGACTTTCCGTAGGGGGAGCACCTTTGATGACTTCACCTGTAGGAGGAGTTGGGAGGGCTATCCGTTTTGGCGTAGCCCCTTCAGGTATTACGAGCCTCTTTGCGGGCCCGTTCGAGCTTTTGCTCAGCCTGTTGATGACCGAGACACCAGATTTGGACAGCCCGTTTAGAGGGGCCATTGTGGTCACCAGTTGATCAAAAACCGACTTTTTGGGAGCTTCCTCTTGCGGCGCTAAGGCACCGAAACTCACTAGTGGGAGCATGGTTCCAAAGAACAATCTAGTAGTGGCTTGCGTAACTTGCCTCACCGGCATTGAAAAGATAGAGACCGCGTTGGGCCCGTAGGTCTCTCCTCCAGCTGGGGTGGAGCGAGAGTTGCTGTTGCAAGAAGTGCAGCTAAAAGCCATCGATTTTCTCTGCACAAGAGCAAGACACCAAATTTTAGTAGCTCGAATCCAAGGGCAACCATAGCGAACCGCGATTTTGTTCACGATACACGAAGTGTGGAGTGGAAAGAGAAAAAGGTCCCATCGGGCGTGCCAGAACCTGTTCACAGCCGAAAGACCGGACCGGGACATTGGGTTGTCTGGCCTAAATGTTGGGGGCAGATGCTATTTGGACTTCTCCATCCACCTCTCCGAAAATACCAAGTTGATTTATAGCACCATATATCGGAGGTTTGGACAGATACGACCGTTGTAGCAGAATTCGTCAGATTCCCCCTCATTTTTGAGGGGTTTTTTATTGTGGGGACGCTCTTCCCTGCAGGCGCAGGCCCCTGCAGTTAATTACGTTATCGCATTGCGATAACCACTTTCTCCTGTTCCGGCAGTTCACTTCGTATCGTGTATGTTTCTGTTTGTTTTGGTTGCCCGTGGATTGTATACGGAGACTAGTTTATGTCGTCGCCCGTAGGCCGCGGATTAGTCCAAATCCATATATTTTAGATTTGGGATTTAATTTATTTAAGGATCATTAATATGGTTTGAGATTAAGATTAATTTAAACATATGAGCATTTGGGCCCAATTATTTTAGTTTAAGGACATCAAGGTCCATTATCGTCATGTTTGAGGCAAATATTAGTTTAGGGACATTTCAGTCCATCATTCATCTTGCGCGCACGTGTATTTGTTACGTGGCGGAGTGAACGATGGTGACATGGAATGCGTCCAATTTGGGACGCGATCCGATTTGAGGTGTGCACGTCAATTTGAAAGTGCATCAATGTGTAATGAAAGGAGTTGTTGCTTGTCAGGACCCGCCACCTCTCTGAAGACATTGAGGAATTAGAACAACATATATCGGAGGTGCGGAAAGATGTACCCTTGAACCAAATCCCGTATTTGAGGGGAAAAGGGGTTGTAGTGGACCTAAGATTCGTTAGTCATTTTTGAGACTAAAATTATCTTAGGAGATATGGGATGAATATCATTTTGGATATTATCGATGAGAGATCATTAGTCATGTTTGAGACTGAGATCAGTTTGGGAAATCATGAGCAATATGGGCTCGGTTGATTTAAAATTAAAGAGGTTTTAACCTCAGGAAACTTAGCCAATTTGGGGTAAGATTGGGTTTCTATACTACCCAGTAGTGTTAAACACTAATATATACAGTGCTCGCGTGTATTTCACATGGGGCGCTATTATAGTGCTAAGCACTAATTTTCTCTGGCGCTCACGTGTGAAACATGTGAGGCGTTCAGATATGGGCGCTGCCCAATCAGTGCTAAGCACTTTAGTCATTTTGACTGAATATAGAGTGCTAAGCACTTTGCATGACACTCACGTGGGAAGCACGTGAAGCGCTGAATATTGATTTCGGGTTTTGTTTATCCCCCCTTTTTCTCTATACAGAAGTGCTAAGCACTTGGTTAGAGCTATGGCGCTCACGTATGAAGCACGTGAGGCATTCAGCCTCTCTTTTTTTGGTTTCACGTGTATTTCACATGATTGCTTTATTTTTATGGTGCTGGGTTGCTTTATTTGGTGGTTACCCAATCCACACAAATGAGTTTTCTTTGTTTTTGGACGCTCACGTGGGAAGCACATGAGGCGTTTTAGCTCTTCTTTTGTTTGTTTTAGACACTCACGTGGGAAACACATGAGATATTATAATAGTGCTAAGCACTAATTTTACTCACGTGTGTTTCACGTAAGGCGTCAAGTTCTTCTTATTTTTAGAGATATTAATATCTGTTGATGACATTTTAGTCATTGATGATCATCAAGATTTCTGTTTTGAAGATCTTGGATCATCATCATTGTTTTTTATTGGAGAACTAAGTTCTTTTTTTATTTTTATAAGAACTAAGTTCTTTATGTAGGGTTAAACCCTAATTTAGGGGAATTAAATTCCCAGAACGTATGTTCTTTTTCTTTTCTTTCTTTTTCTTTTTAAGCTAGTTCTTTTCCCTAAGTTTTGAGTCTGAAGAATAGAATCTCCCCGATGAGAATTAAATTCTCAACTTGTGGGGAAATTTGTTTTTGCAAATCTCAAACCAGAAGAAGAACTAAGTTCTTGTATGAAGGGTTAAACCCTTATATCCATTATACTAGGCAAAAGGTATACTTTTAATCTCTCCTTTTTTATTTAGCTAGAGTGTTTTGAAGGAGGAAGGTCTTCTTTCTTTGAGAATTAATTTCTCTGTTCTCTCAAGAGCTCACTGTATTTTTTTTTTTTGCAGAAGCTTCTGTTCGTCCCTCTGTGTCTATTTGTGAGACTTGAAGTCTCGGGTCCTTTATATAGTGAAGGCAAGTTTGTTAATTAAAATCTCTATTTGGGAGATTCCAATTGATTTTATTGGTCTCAAAATCCGTTCGGGGAATTTTACCCACCGTTGGATTTTTGATCCAAGTGTTTCTGTCTCACAGAATATGTTTTCTCGTTTTAACAAGATTGAGGGAATATTCTTCCATATATAGAATAAAATTCTATTGAACGGTGTTATTTTTATCACCATTGGATTTTTAATCCAAGGGTGCTCGGTTTAACAGAGCATAATCTTTCTTTGTTTAGAAAGATATGGGAAATATTTTTCATCTCATTGGATTTTTGATCCACCAACTTTTTGTTTAACAGATAATATCCTTCCCAATAGAATTCAATTCTATGCTTAATCACCATTGGATCCTTGATCCAACGGTTTCTTGTTTAACAGAGAGGATCTTTCTCGAGTAGAATTTAATTGTACGTAAGGAGGTGCCCTCACGTGTTTAACAGGTGAGGCTTATTTAGCTTCTCTAATTTGGCGCCCATATGCCTTGCATATGGGCGTTCACGTGTTTAACACGTGAGGCCAATTTGACCTTTAGTTGTTTGACTGCAACACCTATATGCTTTGCATATAGGCGCTCACGTGTTTAACACGTAAGGCTTATTTAGCATATCAATTATTGATTGCAGCGCCTATATGCTTTGCATATAGGCGCTCACGTGTTTAACACGTGAGGCTCATTTAGCCCATTAGTTGTTTGATTGCAGCGCCTATATGCTTTGCATATAGGCGCTCACGTGAGGCTCATTTAGCCCATCAATTGTTTGATTGCAGCGTCTATATACTTTGCATACAGGCGCTCACTTCTTTAACACGTGAGGCTTATTTAGCCCATTAGTTGTTTGATTGCAACGCCTATATGCTTTTTATATAGGCGCTCACGTGTTTAACACGTGAGACTTGAGTTATGGGGAATTTTCTTCCCTTTTTCTTTTTTTATGAAGGAACATTCCTCTTCGGCCGTTGATGAGACTTGCAAAAGATTTGAAATATCACCCTTATCTTTAAGAGCGACGACCAGCGGTTCATCTGCCAGTGGTTCCGATTGAACCATCATTCCAGCCATATTCTGGATCAGAAGGGCCATCTGGTTCATTTTAGCGGACATCCCTGCCGCTTCTTCATCTCTCTTTTTGAGAGCACGCTTTAGGAAATCAATATCCAACTCCATCCCTACTCTTTCTTCGGGTGCGTCTTCAGGATTTGCCTTAGACGATGGATTAGCGAGTGCTACCGCCTGAGCAAGCATCTCCTGCAGCTTTTCACGTTGCAGTTGAGCCTTTGTCAGGGACCAAGTATGCGGTCCGTGGCTAGTAGAAGCTTGAACTTCGTCTTTGGAGTTTACCATGTGAAATGTATGAACTGCCATGCCCCCAGGCTTGGGGTGTTTGGAGTTTTGGCCTTTGGAATTTGCGTCGGGCACTTGAGCTTTATTAGGCCTCTCTTTTTTGTGAGAAACCGCTTTGGTTTTGGGAGGAACCGTTGTAGCAGGAACCGCCTTGGGATGAGTCCCCTTGTATTTGAAAGGGGATTTGTCAGAATTTAGCTGACGTTTAGGGAAAGTGTCGCGTTTGGCGACTGAGTCCTTCACCTACTTCCACACCTTATATATAGATGAGGAAAGTTCTTTTAGGAAGCGAACTGGTTTCTGCTCTCGTCGGATTTCCACGGGCTGCGGAGATTTCTTCAATACTGCGATGGGAGAATTTTGTCTGATCCTTCACAGCTGTTTGAAGCTGTTCCCGATTGGAACAACAACATTCATCATCAGAGTTGAAGCAGGTGGAGTCAACGCTGATGGAGAACTACCCCCAGCTTGTTTTTTTGATGCCGATATCAACGTCGACCGTTTCTTACGACCGGAATTTGATTAGCCTCAGGATTTTGCTGAGCCTGCCCCCTGTTTTCTTCAAGAACTTGAGTATTCTGCCCCCTTGCGTCGACCATGGCCTTTGGAAGGTACCAGTTGTTTGGAGACCGATTCCATCGGTAAAGCAGAAGCTTGAGGAGCCAGCCTGTGGAAGACAGACTTCTTCTGGGATTCCTCCTTCGGCGTTGAAGTACCGAAAATGGGAGGTAGGAGCATAGACCCAAAGAGTAGTCCATTGATTTCTTGAAGAGCCGGATTGCAGAGATTTGAGGCTGCAAGTGGCCCATACTTGACTCCACCAGATGTGACAGAGCCTGAGTTGCGGTGAGTGGAAGCAAACGCCATTATCGATCTGTAAAGAGACGAAACGCCGGCTTCAGCATCTCATCACCGAAGGGCAACTACAAACATGTATACCGCGATTATTTGATCGCGGAAAAAAACACGACACACGAAGTGTGGAGTGGAAAGAGGAAGAGGTCCCACAGGGCGTGCCAGAATCTGTTCACCGCTGAAAACATAGACGAACTGGGATAGATCGTCTTTCCTGAATTTGGGGGCAGATGCTATTTGGACTTATCCATCCACCTCTCCGAAGATACCAAGTTTATTTAGGGCATTATATATCGGAAGTTTGGATAGACGCGACCGTTGTAGCAGACTTTATCAGATTCTCCATTATTTGTGAGGGGTTTTGATTGTGGGGACGCTCTTCCCTGCAGGCGCAAGCCCATGCAGTTAATTACGTTACCGCGTTGCGATAACCGTTTTCTCCTACTCCGGAAGTTCACCTCGTGTCGTGTTATGTTTGTTTTATTTTGGGTTGCCCGTAGATTGTATACGGAGACTAATTATGTCGTCACCCGTAGGGCGCAGATTAGTTCTAATCCGTATATTTGAGATTTAGGTTTAGGTCAAGAATTTTGCTTGACGTGGCCCACGTTTGTAGCTTGGTTTTCCAATGGGAATGAACTTAGGACGCGGATATCACATTTGTGAGGTCCATCGGTTCATGGGATATTTAGGTTTGATCTAAGGATCATTAGCCATATTTGAGACTAAGATCGACTTATGAGCAGTGAGCATATGAGCTCAACTGATTATTAGATCATATATGAATAGCCCATGGATAGTATACGGTTGTCATTATGGAGACAGTCCGCAGGGCAAGACATATTAGTTTAAGGACGTCGCGGTCCAACATTCCCTGTTTAGGACGAATGTTAGTTTAAGGACAATTCGGTCCAACATTCCCGTTTTAGGGACGAATGTTAGTTTAAGGATATTTCGGTCCAGCATTCAACTTGCGCACACGTGTATTTGCTACATGGCAGAGTGAACGATGGTGACATGGAATGCGCCCAATTTGGGGTGCGATCCGATTTGAGGTGTGCACGTCAGTTTAGAAGTGCATCAATGTGGGGTGTATAATTCCCTATCTTGATGAAATTTTACATCAAGTTGGGACGAGAAGTTGTTGTTGGTTGTCAGGATCCGCCTTTCCACACCTCTGATATATGACGTTGTAATTCCTCAACGTCTTCAGAGAACCAAATCCCGTATTTAAGGGAAAAAGGGGTTGTGGTGTACCTAAGAATCGTTATTCATATTTGAGACTAAGATTACCTCAGGAGATATGGGATGAATATCATTTTGGATATCATAAATGAGAAATCATTAGTCATGTTTAAGACTAAGATTAGTTTGGAAATCACGAGCATATAAGCTCGGTTGATTTAAAATCAAAGAGGTTTAACCTTAGGAAACTTAGCCAATTTGGGCTGAGATTGGGTTTCTATACTACCCAGCAGTGCTAAACACTAAAATATACAGCGCTCATGTGTGTTTCACGTGGGACGCTGGAATAGTGCTAAGCACTAATCTTTTCTGGCGTTCACGTGCTTTTCACGTGAGGCGCTGAGTTTTTAGGTTTGGGCGCTCGCATGCTTTTCACATGGGGCGCTGAAATTTTAGCCTTAGGCGCTCACGTGCTTTTCACGTGATGCGCTACAATAGTGCTAAGCACTAATTTTCTATGGCGCTTACATGTGTTTCAAGTGAGGCGCTATGTTTTTGGAGATTTAATCTCTATTGATGTTTTGGAGAACTTAAATCTCTGTTAATGGTATTTTGACCATTAACGATCACCAAGATCACTATTTTGAGGATTTTGGATCGGATTCTTTAAGAACTAAGTTCTTGATTTAAAGGAACTAAGTTCCTGGAGTATTATGGACTCCATCTTCTTTCTTTTCAACTTTGTTCTTCCCTGAATTTTTTATTCTTATGAATAAGATCTTCCCGAGGAGAATTAAATTCTCAACTTGTGGGAGACTTTTCCTGTGGATCTCAAATCCAAAGAAAGAACTAAGTTCTTTGAGAAGGGTTAAACCCTTATATTTGGTATGTTAGGTAAAGACAATATTTTGATCTCTTCTTTTTTCTTTACCTAGGGTTTTTAGGAGGGAGATCTTCTTCTTTGAGAGAATTAAATTCTCTGTCATTTTGAGAGCCTTCTGTATTTTTACAGATGCTTATGGGGGGTCTCCTCTCTTTTTTTCTCTCCTTCCCCCCTCCTTTCTCCTTGATTAATCTTTTTGCTCCTATTTATAAGAGAAGAGAAAAAATCAATTTGTTGAGAAAATCTCTCATTGAGAGATCATGATTGATTTCATGATCAATCAAAATGATCTTTTAGATCAAACGGTGAATTTTATTCACCGTTGGATTTTTAATCTAAAGGCTCTCTGTTTAACAAAGAAGATTTTTTGTTTGTTTAACAAGATTAGGAAAATATATATTTTCCTAAGATAGAATTTTATTCTATCATATGAATATCTTGTCAGTTTAACAAGATTAGAATTTTATTCTAAGATAGAATTTTATTCTAAGATAGAATTTTATTCTATCATATGAATATCTTGTTAGTTAACAAGATTAGGAAATATTTTCCTAAGATAGAATTTTATTCTATCATATGAATATCTTATTAGTTTAACAAGATTAGGAAGATATTTTCCTAACCATAGAATTTAATTCTGTTTAACAAAGAAAATCTTTCTTATTTTAGAAAAATCAGGGAAATATTTCCCACATAGAATTTAATTCTATTAGATGGTTTAATCGTGATATTTTTTTATCACAATTGGATTTTAAATCCAAGATTCTCTATTAGTGAAAGATCTTTCTATATTAGAAAGATCAGAGAAAATATTTCCCATATATAATTTAATTCTATCACATAGAATTTAATTCTATCAGATAGTTTAATTGGTGATATTTTGTCACCATTGGATTTTTAATCCAAGATTCTCTTTTAGAGAAAGTTCTTTCCATATTAGAAAGATCGGGGAAAATATTTCCCATATAGAATTTAATTCTATCAGATGGGAGTATTTTAAATTAGGCATGTGAGCGCTGCCAAAGAATACGGCAAGAGAACTCACGTGTTTAACACGTGACCCCTAGTGCGGGTTTTAGCCTGTTTATTTTCAGCGCTCATATGCAAAGCATATGAGCGCTTATGTGTTTAACACGTGAGGCATGTTTGGCCTTTCGTTATTTATGTTCAACGCTCACGTGTTAGTTTGGCATTTAGGTTTAGCATATGAGCGCTCACGTATTTAACACGTGAGGACAGTTTGGTCCTTAGTTATTTGATTTTAGCGCTTATATTCTTTGCATATAAGCGCCCACGTGTTTAACACGTGATGCCAAACTATGAGGATTCTTTTTCTCTTTCTTTTCTCCCATTTTTTTTATAAGGGAACAAATAGCTCTTAGCCAAAAAATTTAGTGGGAACATTTACCACCATTCTTAGCGGGTGTTCATGATGTGTTCCATGTATCTCAACTCCGTAAGTATGTTTGAGATGAGACGCACGTCCTAGATCACTCGGAATTGACAGTGAGAGAAGATTTGACTTATAAAGAGCAACCGATAACGATTGTGGATCGACGAGAAAAAGTTCTCAAGAATAGGGTGATCCCTCTAGTGCTTGTTTCGTGGGGAAATCGTTCGTATAGAGAATCTACTTGGGAACATGAAGATGAGATTCGACAAAAGTTTCCTCATCTTTTTCCTTAGATCCGTATCTTCTTATCTTTTCCTATTCCATGAATTTCAAGGACGAAATTCTTTTGTGGTTGTGTATAATGCTACACCCTAATACGGTTATACAACATTAATTGGTATTTTAACACTTGCTTTATATTTCTTCTATTCTATCTATTAGGTCGCGAATGATTCGAATAGTAGTAGTCGTTATCCGACCCGATCCGCAAGTTTAGAACCTAATATGGTGTAAGATTGTATCTGAGATTTACCTGTAAAGCGTATCTATGTGAATCTAGTATGATACCTACATTATATTTTTAGATCTTTATGTTGGGTCGCGGCAGCGCCCCGGCCGTCGAAACGCGGCCAAAATGCGAAACAAAAATTTCTGAAACCGGCGCTACCGCTACCCGAATCCCGGATCAACCTTAAACCCTAAACTAGCAAACTAACTAAGAGTTAGAATCGTTATACCGAGTTGATCCGTGTCCTTCGGTCTTCATTCCAAGCTCCTAGCGGCTCCTTGATGTGGTTTGGTTGCCGGTCTTCCTTTGTCTCCGATGATCCACCCAAGGGAAACGGCGTAAGCTCCAATCTCGTCGAACGAGATAACCGACGCTCCAAAATCGCTAGCGGTGGAGAGTGGGGGTGTATGAAAGTGTCACTATAATTTTTCTCTCATCCCAAAGTGCTCATGGAGCAACCATAGAAGAAGAATGAGGAGGTGAGGAAATCTTGGCATGAGCAAAATGGTTAAGGGTTTTGTGAACTTAAGAGAGTGAGAGAGTGGGCTAGCATGTAATGTGTAATCATACAAAAATGGAAAAAGCAATCCCCTCAAGGAATTGCCCCCCCCTCTCAATCACCACCAAAAAAATAGCATTTCCAATTAATCAATTAAACAATTGCAACCATACCCAAAACCCATACCTTGTTCCATGTTCATGCCACCTCACACCCTCCACCTCATCATTAAACAAATGAATTTCCATAAATGGAAAATCAAGTAATGAGGTGGCAAAACTTCTAGAAGCTATCCCGTATATAATACGGAATACTTCCCGGTACATGTATCGAAATACATATACGCGTATTCGTACAAAAATACGAATAGCCAAGAGAGAAAATGAATAGCGAACAATAATACTGGAATACATATATATAAATATATACATGCAAATTATTAAATCAAAAACCTGATTTAATAATCTGGTTTAATCCTAAACCGCTAGTATTATCAACCGTCCGATTAAAATCTGCGCAGCATGTGCACATATTTAATCGGACACCTGTATGTATCAACATACCCCATGTACACCATATCGCCTGAACCGTGAAAACCCTCTATGTGGGACTCTAAAAACTCGTCAATACGCTGGCAGTGGGTTTAACCACAAGCACGTCAGCGGCACTAGCTGTACGTAACGGCTACCCAGGTATTGAGCGAAAGGGAGGCCGATGAGCAAACTCATACTGAACCCCTACTGAGCCTGACAGTAACAATATCCGTACAGTCCGGTCTGTTCGTCTAAGAGCATCGCATATCGAGTTTACGGGGTGGATAAAGTCAGATCCCTAACAACGTGATATTTAGTGTCGGCATGTAACCCATCACCACCTGAGAAACTATCGATCCTGGATCGGTAATTCTCGTTCACCATGGCCATGGATTTCTGGTGATGGCCACCCATACACAATGCGACATCAACCCCCAATACCGGGAGAGACAAATCCCCGACGATCCGATCACTGCCTCCATGTGGCTCGGGACTGTACCCAACTAAAACCTGTTTACACGACTCCTTTGAGCCGTGGTAGGGTAGTAATCAAAGTACAGTGGGAACTCACACGAGACAAATGATGATCTCAGGTCGACAGACTAACCTGTACACATGTCACCTGGGAACTGCTAACTGACAATAGGTATAATACCAACTAGCAGGTTCCGGGCGAGTCCGTCCAGTGTACTCATAACCCAATGAGCACCTACATACTATCTTAGGTGAACAAACTAACACCAATGGCTTGTGAAACCTAGCCACCGCCCCTCGTCGGGGTTTCGATCAATATACACTAGTCTACACTGGAATATCGATGCCCGGTCTCGATACTCCTACGACTAGGGACATTTAAGGATGTGCTTATAGACCCCAGCTCCCATATATATGATCGTCATCATAATGCTGGCAGTCAAGCAAGAATCCTATGGGCTCTATCAACATGTACATGATGATAAAGGCAAACCAGATAGCATACTTTCATCTTGAGTAAGACTGTTTTATCGGTATAGGTCCTCACTCAATCATCATAATCACAAGTCCGCGACTATGATAATTGCCTTGAGGGCACTATAGCCAACAATCTCCCACTTGCACTTAAGGCCAATTATTGCGATGTCGCATACTCACAGCCCGTGTGATACCGAACACCCAACTTCTCTATTAATCAGCTTCGCAAAGCCCATTTGCGAAAAATGATTGCGTTCGAGAAATAGCCTCAGTGAGTGGATCCGCTCCAATGTTTCTTTCTGTATCTCTCTTAATCTCAACTTCGCGGAGAAAACTATCTCCCGAAATGAGCAATACTTGTCTTAGAATTTTCTGGATATCTGATGGGACCCAGTTCACAAATGAACTCCAAATCCAGCAAACTACTTAGACTGTATCGTCCACTGAATTTAATCAGTATCCTGCACCATGCATTTCCTCAGTATTCGCTTGGACCACCCGTCCAACATATTGTCCCTCAAAAGAGGGAAAACTATAACTCTGATAGTCACTCTGTCATCCATGTCACCTTGGAAGCCTGATATAATAACCGTCTCCTGAAGGAGGCTGCCGTTACCATATCTATAGAATATCCATTCATGTTCATAAACTGCTTCCCAATGTTTCTCTAGGATTGGATTAATATATCTGCTTATTGCATCTAGTGCAAAAGCAATATCTGGTGTGGTACTTGACATTTCATGATTAACTCAATTGCCTAAGCAAGTGATATGCTAATCATGCAGATTCCTCTCCCCTTTAGTCTGTAAGACACCTTTAGAGAGGGTGATTCCATCACCTGCAGGTACACCACCATGCCAGGAGTCGTCCATTTAATGTCAAAGTACCCAGATTAGGATACTTCCCAAATCTAGATCTAGTAACCAGAAAACCTGATATTATATTCATATCCTATGTGGAGAAAACAACTTTGTGACAACCACAGTATAACCGATCGTAGTATAGGAATATCTCTTCCTATCAAGTGCATGTCATCCCGAATCCTCAGACATCACACCCTACTACCTTCTTACCAGATCCATCTCCTATTCTGATGAAGTCAAAACCTATGACTGTCACATCAAAAATAGATGATCTATTTCCGCTATACCTGCTTTAGTCTATAAATAGACACAAGCTACTTGCCTACTATGCTTCCGCTGCTCCCACTGACTACAACAACCCTCTGGCAGAGTCATATATACGTGTACTTCTAAAACTAGTTTAGAACGACGCTATACTCATCCTCCTGCCGGGTCTTATAGTCTAGAACAATAGCAATGGCAAGTCTGGGTAAACAAGAACCTCCCTGTCACCGTCTCTGAGAAGACCGAAGTACCTCTCGAGTGCCTGAGGTTACCCACCAAAATCTGCGGAGTGGCTAATGGAACATCAAATCTAATTGAATCCTTAGGTTCTATTAAATTTCCAGTAATCGTTTGTGGTTCTGGAATAACTTCCAGTTCTACCATACTCCCACTTGTGTTTTTCTGAAAAATTCCATTTTACTAAAACTGTGGCAAGTCAAGAACAATATAAATATTGATCTTCCTGATGGTAGAAAGTTATCCCTCGTCAAAACCCGGGATAACCCACAAACAGCCATTACTGAAACGTGCCTTGAGTTTATCCGGATTCTGGTTTTAAGCATCAGCCGGACAACTCCCTATACCTTAACATCGTTAAGATATAAATTGATTATATATTAATCTAATATAGAAGCAAAAGCACTAATCTAATTTGAAACAGATTCAAAAACATGCATCTGTCTCCAGTGCATATCAACCAAATGGAAAGAGGACAATCAGCATTACTCATCTAGGACTGCATCCATATATGAATAACCCGAAAGAGAAGCAAGTTCTCAAAACCATTACTATTAACTGAATACCAAACACAAGTATCTACATCTTCGACTTCCTCGAAGAATCCTGATACTTACAACAGATGGTTCTCTACTTTATTCTTATACCTATAACTTCTGAATATCTGGACCTTGTATTTCAACGAAATACATGTCCAGAACTGGAGAAGTCATAAGTAAACAGAATATAGTACGAGTACCAACCCCTTTGTCCTAATGGACACTAGACAACATACAATACTTTGTATAAGTCCCCTGAGTTCAATAACTCAAACCCTGTGCGTTGTAGGTTGAAAAACTGTACTATGGTTAAGAAGAATTACACCGCTGTTGAATGCACCTTACCTAATCTCCAACTGATATAGGTAAATGTCATAGACACAATGTCAAAAAGTTATATCTCACTTTATAAAATAAATGTACAGATATATCAGTTTGAAATTGGTGCATAACAATGGATATTCAAAACCAAATATTTGTCATCCGGCAAAATCCAGATGATTTCCTCAAATATCACCAATTACAACGAATTCTGATATAATGAGGATCTAATCACCCAATTCCCAATATCTTACTCCCACTCACCATCCGTAATAACATGCAGATGTGAGAAAATGATCTGGTAAATACATACCCTGGAGTTAGATTCCAACTGGGAAAACAGTTATCAATTAATATCGCACAGTGAAACTGAAACATGAAAATATTTCGAAGGGGTTTAACTGGTATTCCTAGTAATGCCTCTTCCACTATCCTGATTCACGACAGTAACCATATACTTTACCTGTCCTCACTCCAATCCCTTTATTATGTCTTTACTTATTACCTTCTGTACACCTTTTTTAGGCTAATTGGTTTTCTTCTTTCCCTACCCTTCGGCACCAGCCTAAGGTTTGGAAGAAGAATATCCAATAAGCGTAATAGGTGTACTCTCCTAATCCTAGGAGCCCTCGCAACCTGAGAGAAGGTAATGGGAAAAGACATCTGAATAATCCTATCCAATCTCTCCAGAACCAGAATCCATCCTCGAAAAAGTTCCTTCGAGTTCGTATATAACCATACGATGGATTTATCCAATGGAAGTGGATATCCGTACTGATACGGAGTGTTCTAGAGAAAAGCAAAGTAGATGTAGGAGTGGCAGGGGTATACTCGGTCTTTGTCGTGAAAGTTGGTGGTCGCAATTTCCTTTGCCATTATTCTAATCCATTTATATGTCTTTACTTATTACCTTCTGTACACCACACTTAAGCTTAATTGGTTTTCTTCCTTCCCTACCGTTCGGCACCTGCCTATGGTTTGGAAGAAGACTATCCAATAAGCTCAATAGGTGTACCCTCTCATAATCCTAGGAGCCCTCATAATTTGAGAGAAGGTAAAGAGAAAAGACAGCTGAATAATCCTATTCAATCTCTCCAGAACCAGAATCCATTCTCGAAAAAGTTCCTTCGAGTTCGTATATAACCATACGATGGATTTATCTAATGGAAGTGGATGTTCGTAGTGATACGAGATGTTCTGAAGAAAATGCAAAGGTGATATAGAAGTGGAAATGATGTATGCGACACCGTGACATTCCAAAAGTCAAAGTGTTTTAAGAAAATTCGGTCAACTTGGTTTATGAGTTTTAGTCAAAAGTCGGGTCATAGTCACAGCCACAGAGAGAGAGAGAAGAAACACTCGGCGTGCACTCTAACCTAAATCAGAATGGTTAATCATTTTATCTAATCTGAATGGCTCCCACTGTTTCCTCGAATTCTCCTCCAAACCTAAAAGGAGAATTAGTCGGAATCACCCGAGGAGTAATCCTACTCATCAGTGGGAATCGGGATCCAACTATCATCGCATGATAACTTGATGGAAGCCACTCAAGTCACCACACTCCAGAAGGTATGCGCAAGCCTGACAAGTTTCCTGTATGTTTGAAACTCCCGATATGATTTTTACCCCAAGTGGTTTATGATCTTGACAAAGGCCAACAAATCATAAACCACAAGTCAAGTTCAACCAGTCATTATCCTGGATTACTCTAGACCCACCCGTACAAACCCTTGACAAAGGCCAACAAGGTTATACGACTGTCCTAGATAATCGCAACTGAATGCAACAGACAAGCAATATCTAGCTACCGCACACTATGCCTTGACAAAGGCCAACAAACGCAGCACGAATACTAGGTACCGCCTGAAAGAAATGATGGAGGGCTACGACTGGTCTTTGGCGAAAAACCTTTAACTTAATGAACTTGATATCGTTGAAGGAATCCAAGTGGTTTTATAAATTTATAGTGGCGAAAACTTTTGCTAAAGAGGTCACTCCCGGTGAAGGGATCTCGGCTCTTTCCCCGTAGAATGAGGTGCAAGATATTCCAAACTGGATACCACGATGCAAAGCAAAAGAAAACGACTATAGTGAAGTTATTACGTTGACGCAAACTTTTACTCAAGGGGTCACTCCCGATGAAGGCATCTCGGCCCTTGCCTCATCGAATGAGGTGCAGGATATTCCAAATGAATACCATGATGCAAAGCAAAAAAGAACGTCTGTAATGTCAGTTTTTTAAAAACTTGGTTCCAACAACATCATATATATAGGTTTGATTTATCCTTGCATTGATAATAATCAACGCAGTCCCATCAATTAATCACACCAGAAAAGAACGAAAATAAAATGTACGTATATGCCATCCGCATTCGCCACTAGGTCCCGTCATCACCCGTTAGGTTACTTAACTAACGACAGAGCGGGGACTGGGCTAGCACGGGTGCAAAACATATACAATATCTACTAGTATATATAAATATATAACAATCGTCCCAGGCATGATATAAAGCAACATTGCAGAAACATCACAGAAACAACACAGAATGGTGGATAATCTGGAGCCCCGGGTTTCACTTGAGCCGCAAATGAGACCCGATGTTCCCTGTCGTGTGGATAGCCTGTGCAATGAAACCCTAGACCCCTACGAGTGCGGCAAGTTACCCGCAAAACCAGAAGCGAGGCAGCCCCTGCAGCAACGTGAATGGGCCACCCAGCACTTCACGGAATCCGGTAACTTGAGCACCCCTCATGGGTCAACCTATACCCCCTACGAGTGCGGAGAATAGCCCGCCAATTCTAGAGTAAGGTCCCTCCGTCCCAACGCCATGAGATGCGGACCAGTTGCCCTCTAGAACCCGGCTATTCGTGCACTCCACCGCGGGGTAATCCTAGTACAGAAAATAAAATAATATACAAGGGTGATATCGACCTCAGCCCGGTCGTGCCCCAAAAGAATAATATACAAACTGGCAGTGACGGCAGTCCACATGTCGGACGCTCGCCCCGTAATATCAAATGTACAAATGAAATTAAAACTGTACTACCACTGCACCCAGGCTATCCACCACGACGATCCAACCAACATCACAGCACAACACAGAACATCAACATGAATGTCATGTTCGCAAACCCGTCTAAAAGAACATATAGCAGTTAGACAGGTTTACCGATCAAATGACATTCACGGTCGCAGATAGAAATGTATGTACTGTTAAACGCCCACTTAAAATATCGATCGACTAAATTTCCAAATTGTCCCCAATAGCAATAACAGCACTGCACAGAAAACTGGGCCAAAACAGAATATCACAAAAATCACAACTCCAAGTCAGGAGGCTACAGAAAAAATTTGGAATCCCGTCGCCGCTAAACGACCGCGGAACAGCCACCAATGTGGAGTAAGTGCGGCGGTTCCGCGGCGGTTTGGAGTCTTCAGGGGCTCAAATTTTTTCTGTACCCTTAAAATTGCCTGCACGGGTTTTTAAGATGCCTGAAATAATTTTTTGACCACTTTTGAAAATCGACAGCAAACAGAAAAATGGAATCGTGATTTTGGAAATTTCCGTCGATCGATCTTTCAAGCGCGTTTAAATAAGCTAGTAAGGGGTTTAAAGCGTGGCTCTGATACCATGTTGGGTCGCGGCAGCGCCCCAGCCGTCGAAACGCGGCCAAAACGCGGAACAAAAATTTCTGAAACCGGTGCTACCGCTACCCGAATCCCGGATCGACCTTAAACCCTAAACTAGCAAACTAACTAAGAGTTAGAATCGTTATACCGAGTTGATCCGTGTCCTTCGGCCTTCATTCCAAGCTCCTAGCGGCTCCTTGATGTGGTTTGGTTGCCGGTCTTCCTTTGTCTCCGATGATCCACCCGAGGGAAACGACGTAAGCTCTAACCTCATCGAACGATGTAACCGACGCTCCAAAATCGGTAGCGATGGAGAGTGGGGGTGTATGAAAGTGTCACTATAATTTTTCTCTCATCCCAAAGTGCTCATGGAGCAACCATAGAAGAAGAATGAGGAGGTGAGGAGATCTTGGCATGAGCAAAATGGTTAAGGGTTTTGTGAACTTAAGAGAGTGAGAGAGTGGGCTAGCATGTAATGTGTAATCATACAAAAATGGAAAAATCAGTCCCCTCAAGGAATTGGCCGGCCCCCCCTCTCTCAATCACCACCAAAAAAATATCATTTCCAATTAATCAATTAAACAATTGCAACCATACCCAAAACCCATACCTTGTTCCATGTTCATGCCACCTCACACCCTCCACCTCATCACTAAACAAATGAATTTCCATAAATGGAAAATCAAGTAATGAGGTGGCAAAACTTCTAGAAGCTATCCCGTATATAATACGGAATACTTCCCGGTACATGTATCGAAATACATATACGCGTATTCGTACAAAAATACGAATAGCCAAGAGAGAAAATCAATAGCGAACAATAATACTAGAATACATATATATAAATATATACATGCAAATTATTAAATCAAAAACCTGATAATCTGGCTTAATTCTAAGCCGCTAGTATTATCAACCGTCCGATTAAAGTCTGCGCAGCATGTGCACATATTTAATCGGACACCTGTATGTATCAACATACCCTATGTACACCATTTCGCCTGAACCGTGAAAACCCTCTATGTGGGACTTTAAAGACTCGTCAATACGCTGGCAGTGGATTTAACCACAAGCACGTCAGCGGCACTAGCTATACGTAACGGCTACCCAGGTATTGAGCGAAAGAGAGGCCGACGAGCAAACTCATCCTGAACCCCTACTGTGCCTGACAGTGACAATATCCGTACAGTCCGGTCTGTTCGTCTAAGAGCATCGCATATCGAGTCTAGGGGGATGGATAAAGTCAGACCCCTAACAACGCGATATTTAGTGTCGGCATGTAACCCATCACCACCTGAGAAACTATCGATCCTGGATCGGTAATTCTCGTTCACCATAACCATGGATTTCTGGTGATGGCCACCCGTACACAATGCGACATCAACCCCCAATACCGGGAGAGACGAATCCCCGACGATCCGATCACTGCCTCCATGTGGCTCGGGATTGTACCCAACTAAAACCTGTTTGCACGACTCCTTTGAGCAGTGGTAGGGTAGTAATCAAAGTACAATGGAAACTCACACGAGACAAATGATGATCTCAGGTCGACAGACTAACCTGTACACATGTCACCTGGGAACTGCTATCTGACAATAGGTATAATACCAACTAGCAGGTTCCCGGTAAGTCCGTCCAGTGTACTCATAACCCAATGAGCACCTGCATACTATCTTAGGTGAACAAACTAACACCAATGGCTTGTGAGACCTGGCCACCGCCCCTCGTCGGGGTCTCGATCAGTATACACTAGTCTACACTGGAGTATCGATACCCGGTCTCGATACTCCTACGACTAGGGACATTTAAGGATGTGCTTATAGACCCCAGCTCCCACATATATGATCGTCATCATAATGCTGGCAGTCAAGTAAGAATCCTATGGCCTCTATCAACATGTATATGATGATAAAGGCAAACCAGATAGCATACTATCATCTTGAGTAAGACTGTTTTATCGGTATAGGTCATCACTCAATCATCATAATCACAAGTCCGCGACTATGATAATTGCCTTGAGGGCACTATAGCCAACACTTTATATATATCATATATCTAAATCATCATATATCTTTTAATAACCACAAGTTAAAAATAAGTTATATTTTGTTAACTATCATCATATGGTTGCCATCCCATATTTTATTTTTATTTTCTCTTTTACGTTTAAATCTCAAGATATTTAATATCAAACATTTACTAAATCTAGATATATTTTTAGAATTCTTTTAAATCTTAAATTAGGGATATGAGTTATTTAAAATATATTCTTGCATTATGGTTGAGAAGTTTACATATGTGAATTATTTTCCAAAATATATTTTTGATGAGATTTTGGTGGAGATTGGTTGTAGTTTGATATTATCTATATACATTAAAACTAATATATATTTATAACCTAATTTAAACTATACTATATATATTTATATTAAGAGAATAATGGAGGAAAGATGTCATGGGAGGGAATTTCCTTCTATGGCGTCGAAAAAGCACGCCCTCCATCGTGTTTTCCGAAGATCGGCACTCATCATCTTCATCGTTGTCATCTAAGATATCGGTACAACAAATTTCATGTGATTCTACAACTTTTTCACCGTTGAATTAGTGGGTTCAAAATTAACGGTTTACCGACAATAGAACTTTTTACATTGTTGAATCAACGGTGAAAAAATTGTAAGATCACATGAAATTTGGCGTATCCACATCTTAGATGATAACGATGAAGATGATGGATTCCGATCATCGAAAAATATGACGGAAGGCACACTTTTTCGACGCCGTAGGAGGAAATTCCCTCCTATGGCCTCTTTCCTCCATTATTCTCTTATATTAAACACAAACCCCTCCTCTCTCTCCCTCTCCACATAACATATCTCTCCCTCATCATTTTATATATTTTCCTTCTTCGTTCTTCAAGCCCATACCCATTCTCACCGACCCAACTCCAGCCGCATCCTAGAACCTTAACCGAGCCATCAAAACTTGGTGTTGATTTGTATAGCGTCATGTTGCTTCCGTTCATCGCGTTTGTTTCGAGACAAGTTTACAACTTGCTACATGCTATGCTTTATTTAATTTACTTATATGTTGTCGTACTATTATCATCATCATCATCATCATACAGCTATATCTATATAATTTATACACCGTAGTTATTTAACGTTAATCAGTTTTATAATATACAATGTATGCAAGTTTACAACTTGCGACATATTATAATTATATCTATAAATATATATATTGTCGTAATATTTCTTATTATTATCATTAATTAGTTTATAATCTACATTTTATAACGTTATACAAAATATAGTTTGAAAATATTATAGTTTACACATGAAACGTCGTCGCAAAGCGGATACGACAAATCTGAAATTTACTGTACACCTTATCTTATAAAATTCATTATAAATCATAGAAAAATCATTAGCATATGTTCTTTAGTTCATTACGAATCTAACTCAGAATACTATAACCCTGTGAAATATTTACTTGCAAAATAAATTGCATAAATAACTTAAACTTTAAATGAAAGTACCTCTGAACTGTTGTCCAGGAAAATTCCAACAGCAAACTTTCAAATTCGAACGTTCATAACTTTTTTTAGGAATAACCTGAGATATTTTAAGTTATAAAAATGAAAACCTTATTGAATTATCTTTGTTTTGGTATATGACACGTCTCTTTTGGAGAACGTTTATTATTTTTAAGCTATTTTACAAATCACGCTGAATTTCTGAACAGAACTTTCTTGTGCATGGTTAATCAATACCACTTTTATAGTTATTAATCGGATTGAATATGTTGTCCCTGTTATTGTTATTTTATCAATATCTATTAAATAAATAATAGTGCATGTGTTTTAATATTCGACAAATATTCCCGATTTACAGTATTATAGTATCCGTACTGATAATAGCTTATCTAGTTGCATGCCGGAACGTCACTACGTTATCATACTACTATATTAGTTCAATATGTTATCTATATTGTATCATACATGGTAATGGACGTATAATTGTTATTACATATAGAAACATATGCATTCTGGCATTAGTCGTGTTTCGATATTGATTACAGTTTTACATTAGTATCTATTTTGGGTCAATATATATTACATGACATGTTCATGACCCACTACCAGACTTGTTACTTGGATCTTATTACTAATTGTTGGATATGTATGTCGTAGAGGCCATTATTGTATATGTATACATGTGGATGCTTGGACATATATATGTACATGACAGTCTTGCTCGATATGATAGTATGCTATCCGGTTTGTCTTTATCTTAACAAGTGCACATGTTTTACTTGCTATTACGTATCATTCATACATGTTGATAAAGTCCGTAGGATCATTGCTATACTACCTGCGTTGTGATGGCGATCATACTTGTGGGAGCTGGGTAGTCGGTACGCACATCCTTAAAAGGTCCCTGGTCATGGGAGTATCGAGACTGGGCATCGATATTCCGAAGTAGACTAGTGTATACGTTTCTAGACCCCGACGATGGACGATGGTATGGTCCCGCAACCATTGGTCTTTTGCACCTAAGATCGTATACAGGTGCTCACTGGGTGTGAGTACACCGGACGGACTCGCCGAGAACTTCCAGATGGTACTATACCTATCGTTAGGTGAAAGTTCTCTAGTGATATGAGTACTGGTTAGTCTTTAGACCTGAGATCGTCATTTGTCTCGTGTGAGTTCTCACTGTGCTTTGATCACTACCCTACCACGGCTCTACTGAGTCGTGCAAACAGGTTTTGGTTGGGTACAGTCCCGACCACATGGAGGCAGTGAGCGATTGTCGGGGATTCGTCTTTTCCGGTATTGGGAGTCGATATCGCACTGTGTTCGATTGGTCAGGACTATAAGACCTTGGCCAAGGCAGTTGGGATTTACTGATAGGCTGATCAGTAGTTTCCCGGATTGGTCCTGATCCGCATCAGCATGAATTACCGGGTTATTAGGGTCTGACGTTTACCACCCCCTAGACCCGGTATGCGATACTCTCAGATGAAGAGACCGGACTATACGGAGATGATCACAGATAGCCTCAGTAGGGATCCGGATGAGTTTGCTTATCGGCCTTCCTTTTCGACATGTACCCGGGTATCCGTTACGCACAGCTAGTGCCGTTGACCTGCTTGTGGTTATGGATTTATCCAGTAACTCACTGCCGGCGTACTGTCGAGTTTTTAGAGTCCCACACAGAGAGTTTTCCTGGTTCAGGCAATATGATGTAGTAGTCGTATTTGGATACGTGCAGGGTTCCGATCGATTGATGTACTTTGTACCCGGACTTTCGATCGGACAATTGGTAATACTAGCCGGCTCGGGTTTGAGCCGGATTATTAAATCAGGTATTGATTTGATAATTTACATATATGTATTTCGATATGTATATTCTAATATTACGTTCTTCGTGTTATTCTATCTCTTTGGGTATTCGTGTTTTTATCTGAATGCAGGTATGTATATACAGTAGAATATAATCCGCATTTTGTTACAGATAACATTCTAGAAGGTGGACACCTCATCTTGACTTTTTCCATTTATTTGATAAATGGAAATGAGGTGTAAAGTGTGAGGTGAGGGGAGTATGGTGAGGACCATGCCTCAATAGTTGACAAATGAATTCTTTATTCATTTGTGGCAACTATTGAAGCATGGGTCATATATTTTATTCTTGGATATTCATATACAAAACTAATGTGAGTTATTTTCTCTCACATGATTGCTCATTTATTTTGTGCTCACCATTTTTGCTTCACACTCTTCTCCTCCTCTTGAGTACCTCCACCTTCATCATCTTCCTCCTCTCTACTCTCTTATGTGTTGAGAAACAAGAGAGGAGGCAAGATAGAGATAGTAGAACACTTAGAACTTCACACTACATCCTAGAGATCTTGGATTAGCATCCCAAGTTCTCTAGTTGCTCCTTTTGTTATTTAGTTAGGAGCTAGAGCCATGGATCACATCTCTCGGGTGGATCATTTACGACAAAGGAGGACCGGAGAACAAGCTCGATCCCGGAGAACCGATGGAGCGGGAAAAGAAGATCAAGCATGTTCAAGGTGGCCACTAGGAGCACATGATGAGGAAAGAAGACCGAAGGACACGGATCGTTTGGTGAGGCTTTCTTATCATAGTAGATAGCACTCCTAGTTTAGCTAGTTAGGTTTATGGAAACATCCGTTTTAATTGGGTTATTCTACCGCCGTTTTGAAACTCCTAGAAAAATTTTGTTCCGCAAACCGCCACGTTTGATGGCTTGGGCGTTAGGGTAACCCAACATGGTATCAGAGCCACCCCATAAAACCTATACTAGCTAGTTCTAACGTGTTTAAAATATCGATCAACCGAATTTTTCAAAACCGCATTTCCATTATCATGCTTTCTGCCGATTTTTAAAAGTGGTCTAAAAATCTTTTTCAGTGTATCAAAAATTCGTGCAGGCATTTTTAAGACCACAAGAAATTTAGGCCCATGATCCCTCCATAACGCCGCGGAACCGCGGCATAACAAGCATGTTTGCCGCGGTTGCGCGGCCGTATTGGGGCTCCTGTGCACAATTTTTCTTCTGGGTCTATTATGTTTGGAATTGTGGTTTTGGGGATGTTTAGTTTCTGGCCCAGATTTGTTTGAGTACTAGATTAGCACTTGGGGCCAATTCGGAAAAGTTTAGTCGATCGAAATTTTTAAATACGTGTGATTATCAGTACTTAGTTTAGCATCTGCGACCGTTGTTCGCCGACGAAAACCGGGAAAGACAAAGGTCTTGCCTGAATTTGGGGGCAGATACTAATTGGTTTAATCCGTCCATCTCTCCGAAGATGCCAAGTTAATTTATGGCACCGTGTATCGGAGGTTTAGATGGATGCAGCCGATGTAGCAGACTTCGTCAGATTCCCCCTCGTTGAGGGGTTTTTGATTGTGGGGACGCTCTTCCCTACAGGCACAAGCCCCTGCAGTTAATTACGCTACCGCATCGCAGTAACCACTTTCTCCTTCTCCAGATGGTCACTTCGTGTCGTGGGTGTTTGTTTCGTTTTTTGGTTGCCCGTGGATTGTATACGGAGACTAATTTATGTTGTCTCCCGTAGGGCGTAGATTAGTCCAAATCCGTATTTTCTTAGATTTGGATTTGGGGTTGGGTTTAAGGATGCGTTAGTCTTATTTGAGACTAAGATCAACTTAAACGTTTGTTAAGGATACGTTAGTCTAATTTTAGACTAAGATCAACTTAACGATTTGTTAAGGATACGTTAGTCTAATTTTAGACTAAGATCAACTTAACAGGATCATTTAGATCCAACAAGAGAGCATTTGAGCTCTATTGTTTAGTTTAGGGACATTGCGGTCCATTGTTAGTTTAAGGACATTACGGTCTAATGTTAGTTTAAGGACATCTCGGTCCATGATTAGTTTAAAGACATTACGGTCCAATGTTAGTTTAAGGACATCTCGGTCCAATATTAGTTTAAGGACATCTCGGTCCAGTTTAAAGATATCATAGTCTGTAAAGGTTAAGGACATCATAGTCCATGAGCTTAAGGACATCACAGTCCAGTTTAGAGACATCATAGTCTGTAGGGTTTAGTTTAAGGACATCACGGTCCATAAGGTTAAGGACATCATAGTCCATGAGTTTAAGGACCTCACAGTCCAGTTTAGAGACATCATAGTCTGTAAGATTTGCTGGTTGTCGAGACCCGTCACCTCTCTGAAGACGTTGAAGAATTACAACGACACATATCAGAGGAATGAAGAGATGTACCCTTGAACCGATGTAGGTTGGGAGATCTGTAGTCCAATTTGGGGCTAAGATCAATTACTTAGATTATGAGCACATGGGCTCAATTAAATCTGAATTGAGGACTTATGGACAACTTGGGCTAAGTCTAATTAGGTTCCAAATGTTGTACATTTGTTTGGGCTGCTGAACATTTTTCTGGGCTCAGCCCCTCTTTATTTAGCAATGCTAAGCATGGGTTTTGGATCCTGACAATATTTTTGTCTTTTACTGGGCACTGACCATTCATCATGGCTCTGGGGTTTTATTTTGAATGTCATATGAAATGATCAAGTTTGGAAGACAAGAATGTAGTTGGGGTTCAGTTGAAGGGGAGTCTTGCCTCTGGAAGACTTAGCTAATTTGGGCTAAGACTGGTTCGAATATAGTGTTAAACACTAGCGCATATTTGGCGATCACGTGTTCCCACGTGATGCACTTAAAACAATGTTAAACACTAAAAATGAAGCGCTTAAAATAGTGTTAAACACTAAAATTGAAGTGGTCACGTGGGGTCACGTGGGGCGCCTGAGGATTGGGCCAGACTTCCTTTATTTTACTTTCAGAATATGCAAGTGTTAAACACTTAGCTTTTATAATCGTCACGTGTGGGCACGTGATAGTGCTTATGCATTGGGCATTAATTTCTCTGTTTTCCCCCATTTTCTCTTTTGAAAAAAGTGTTTGTCAGGGGTCACGTGGGGACACGTGAGGCGCCCTGAATCTATACTGCCTTTGGCTTTATTCCCTTTTTATTTTGAGGGTCACGTGGGAGCACGTGACCATGTTTAATCCATTCCTTTTTGCTCATTGAGGGGGAGGGTCACGTGTTACCACGTGATCATGTTGGATACTTGATCTTTTTACGTGCATGGAGAGTTTAAGTCTCTTGTTTAAGAATTAAATTCTTTTATAGGGTTAAACCCTAATTTTATTTAGAGAAATTAAATTCCTATGTGTTTAGAAGAATTAAATTCTTTAAACCCTAATTCTCCCACTAAGTTTTGGATCTGCATGGCAGGATCTCCCCGATGAGAATTAAATTCTCAACTTATGGTGAGATTTGCTTCTGCAAACCTATTACCATGAAATAGAACTAAGTTCTTATATTAAAGGGTTAAACCCTATTTTGTTTGGAGGAATTAAATTCCTGGTTGCTTTGGTGTGGGAATTTAATTCTCTGAACTTAAGTCTTTCCTTAGGTTTTAGATCTGCATGGCAAAATCTTCCCGATGAGAATTAAATTCTCAACTTATGGGAAGATCTGCTTCTGCAGATCTTCAACCAAAGGAAGAACTAAGTTCTTATTTAGAAGAGTTAAACTCTTAGTTTTGAGAATTAAATTCTCTTTTATTTTTGTGAAAGCCTGTAGAATGAACTCCTTTCTCTTCTTACCTAGAGTTTTCTTTTTTCCCTTGAAGAGATCTTCTTTTCTCTCTTGAGAATTAAATTCTCTTCTCCTTTTCCTCTCTTCTATTTTCTCTCTCTTTATGTTGTCTCCTCCTTTTTTATTCTGTCTTTGCTCCTATTTATAGGAGAAAGAAAAGAAACAGTTTGTTTAGTCAATCTTTGATTGAGAGGTTTTTAATTGATTTTTGTAACCAACATGATATTTTAGATCATTCGATGAATTTTATTCACCATTGAATTTTTAATCCAGAGATATTTTATTTGTTGTTGCTGGCAGATTTTAGGAAAATATTTCCTTGTACAAAATCTTTCTATAAATTGGTGATTTTTAATCACCATTGGATTTTTAATCCAACGGTGCTCCGCTTTACAGAGTGCAATCTTTTTGTTTGGAAAGATCTAGTGAAATATTTTTCCAACTAGAGTTTTTGATTCCCTTAAATTAGAATTTAATTCTATTATTTCAGAGGGTTTAGGAACCCATCACGTGCTGGCACGTGACCCATCTAATTAGAATTCAATTCTGTTAGTTCAAGGGCTCAGGAACCCATCACGTGCTGGCACGTGACCCCATTGGTTAAGTATCTCCAATTGTTTATTTCATTCAGCGCCTATAGGCTTTGCCTATAAAAGGCCACGTGTTTGCACGTGAGACCTGGTCACGTGTGGACACGTGACCCCCCCCCCCTTTAAGGGTTTTCCTTGCTGCTTTAATTTAGAATTTAATTCTATTAATTCAGTGGGTTCAACAGCCCATCACGTGTGGGCACTTGACTTTATCAATTTAGGCAATTCAGACACAGATAGAATCTGCCCATAAAAAGGTCACGTGTTTGCACGTGAGGCCCCATCACGTGTGAGCATGTGATGCCCCCTTTGGGGTTTTCCTTGCTGCTTTATTTGATTTTATTCAGTTCCCATGAGGGAACAACCGTGAATGTCATTTGATCGGTGTATCCCGTCTATCTGCTATATGTTCTTTTAGACGGGTTTGCGAACATGACATTCACGTTGATGTTATGTGATTGTGCTGATATTGTGGTTGGATTGTCATGGTAGATAGCCGGTGGTGCAATGGTTTAGTACAGTTTATATTCATTTGTACATTTGTTATTGCGGGGTGAGCATCTGATATGTGGACTATCGTTTCTGCCGTGTTGTATATTATTTTATCAGGGCACGACCGGGTTGAGGTCGATGTCACCTTTGTACATATTTTCATTTTCTGTACTAGGATTACCCCGTGGTGGAGTGCTCGAATAGCCGGGTTCTAGAGGGCAACAAGTTCGCATCTCATGGCGTTAAGACGGAGGGGACTTCACTCTAGAACTGACGGGCTATTCGCCGCACCCGTAGGGGGTATAGGATGACCCACGGAGGGGCGCTCAAGTTACCGGATCCCGTGAAGTACTGGGTGGCCTATTCACTTTGTTGATTGGGGTTGCCTCACTTCTGGGATTGGCGGGTAACTTGCCGCGCTCGTAAGGGTCCAGGTTTCTATTGCACAGGCTATCCACACGACCGGAAACGTCGGGTCTCATTTGCGGCTCAAATGAAACCCGGGGCTCCAAGATTATCCACCATTCTGTGTTGCTTGCTGAGATTCTGTGTTGTTGCTTATATCATGTCTGGGACGAATGTTATATATATAATTATATATATACTAGTAGATGTTGTATATGTTTTTCACCCACGCTAGTCCAATCCCCGCTCTGTCGTTAGTTAAGTAACCTAACGGGTGATGACGGGGCCCCGTGGCGAATGCGGATGGCATATACATACATTGTATTTTCGCTCTTTTGTGGTGTGATAGGATTAAATTGATGGGACCACATTAATTTTGATTAATACAAGATAAGAAACCTAAAAGATGTTGTTGGAACAAATTTCGAAAAACTGTAGTTATATTCTTTCGCTTTGCATAGTGGTATTCGGTCATGAATATCCAGCACCTCATTCCAGTAGGCAAAAGCCGACATCCCTTCACGGGGAGTGACCTCTTGAGCAAAAGTCTATACTGTAGATTATTCGGTTTTTTCAAAAACAGAAGTTTTTCAAAAGCAGAGCCTAAACCATTCCTTTTCAAAACTGCTCAGGTTTCTTCAACGATATCAAGTTCATTACGTTAAAGGGACCGTAGCCCTCCGTCATTTCTTACAAGTGTTGCTTAGTATTCATGCTGCGTATGTTGACTGTGTCAAGACGTAGCGTACGGTAGCTGAGGAATATTTGTTTGTGGCATATGATGTGATTGGTTAGGACAGTCGTATGACCATTTTGACTGTGTCAAGGGTCATGCGGGTGGGTCTAATGCAATCTAGGACAATGACGGGTTGAACTTGACTGGCAACTTATGACATGTTGATTGTGTCAAGATCATAAGTCGTTAGGGGCAAAAATCACATCGGGGGTTTCAAATATACAGGAAACTTGCTAGTGTTGCATACCTTCTGGAGTGTGGTGGCTAGAGTGGATTCCATCTACGTCATCACACAATGATAGTTGGATCCCGATCCCACTGATGAGTAGGATTACTACTGGAAAAATATTTCACTTAACAATCAATGCTATAAACCAAGTAGGTGTCTAGAACGGTGTTAGTGGGGCTACGCCTCCAGGGAAAAGAGGTTATATAATTAAGGAACTTCGCGAAAGAGTTGGAAAACCTCCCTCGAAATACCGACACTAGCCTGGCCGAAAGGTTAAGCAAGTATTGTGTCGTGCGATTAATCCCAACTAATTCTTCTTTTAAGGTTTGAAGAAGAATTCGAGGAAACAGTGGGAGCCATCCTGATTAGATAAACTAATAACCAATCTAATCTTGCAAGAGCGCACGCTGAGTGTTTCTTTTCTCTTTCTCTCCAGGTAGCAACCACTTCATGCCTTAAACAAGATAAAAAAAAATGTATCGCTTGACCGATCCAAATTCTTATTCAGGGCTGGGGAATGTCAGTTCGGCTCTAACTTATGAAAACAGTCATGAGTATGAGCAAGGAAAAGAGGATTGCATGAATTCCTTGATGACCCCATCGAAGAAGAAGCATAGTATTGCGTCTTCTTCAGGTGTTCTTGTTATTGAGAACTTTTTTTCGGTCGGTCCTACCTCCTGGGTACTAGATACCGGATTAGGATCTCATATCTGTAATTTATTGCAGGGACTGAGAAAAAGTAGGATGGTTGGACCCGGTGATATGTCCCTGAGAATAGGGAACGGAGCACAAGTTGATACTTCTGCCGTCGATGAATATCACTTAGCATTACTGTTTCCCCCAATCAGAGCAAAGTTCTGTTTGAATTTCAAAAATTCAAAATTAGAAGCAACGCTTCAAATTCCTTGCGCTGCGCGCAACGCGCCACGTGTCAAAAGCTGGTACGTCAGCGCAGCGCCCAAGGCAGCGCGCCCAATCAGAGCAAGACTCTATTTAAAACAAAAATTAAAGGAAACAACGCTTCCGATGACTTGCGCTATGCGCTGCGCGCCACGTGGCAGCGCAGTTGCGCTAGCGCAGTTGCGCTGCGCGCCACTTGGCAGCGCAGTTGCGCTAGCAAAGTTGCGCTGCGCGACATGTGTCAGCGCAGTTGCGCTGCGCTCAGCGCTGCGCGACACGTGTCACGCGCTGGGGCGTTTGCGCCAAACAGAATTAAATTCTAGAAAGATCCTTCTGTTCTTGTTAAAACAAGAAAATTGTCTTCTGTAAAACAAAAGCCCTTGGATCAAAGATCCAACGGTGGGGAAAATTCCCCAAATCACTCAGAGAAGGATCTGTTTAACAAACTTAACAAATTTATGGGCACTATATAAAGACCCCTAGACCCCAACTCAAATGATCATCAATATTGTGAGAGATTGAGAACCTCAAAACAGAGAGAACTCTGAAGAAAGTTCAAGAAAAAGGTAAAAACCTTCATAAAATAGAAGAATTTCTTCTAATAAGATCATTGATCTAAGAACAAGATCAATGATCTTCAAATAATAATAGGTGCCTTGCACTTTTTATGAACCACTGGTTCCCTGAAAATAAGAAAAAAAACAAGAAAAACTTGTTTTCTCTGATCTAAATTGGATCAAGAAATTAAACAGTGCCCTGCACTTATAAAATTTGCACTGTTGCGCTCTTGGGTTGGCGCAAACCACCAGAGAGCGCCACGTATCAACACCTGAACCACTTGTGCTATGCGCTTTTAAGATAGAGCCTTGCTCTCTGAAATTGGCGCAACTCACCAGAGCGCGCCACGTGTCAGCAGCGCAAGCGCAGCGCACTGCGCTTGCGTGACACGTGTCATCACCACAATCGCTTGCGCTCAGTGATTGGCGTAAAGCGCCTGACAAATGCACTGCATTGTTTACTGAAAGGTCAGGCCCAAATCAAAAAGGCCTAGTAGGCCAAAATAAATTGCAATGCAATAAAAGGGCAGAGCCCAAATAAAATTGATGCTCTGCATCATTTATAAAAGGGCAGAGCCCAAACAAAATAAAATACAGAGCCCAAACAAAATAAAAAATGCAATGCATTATTTAAAAAGGAGCAAAGCCCTAGCACAGGCCTATTAGGACAAAAACAAATAAAAGCGTTGAACATATTCTCAACTGGACTTAGCCCAATCACGGCCTTAAGTCCTCAAATTAAATTGACTGAGCAAGACTGCTCTCCTAAATCAATTTACATCCGGTTCAAGGGTACATCTCTGAACTCCTCTGACCCCTATCGTTGTAATCCTTCAACGACGTCAGAGAGGTGACGGGTCCCAACAACCATACATCAACACGGACTGCGGGGTCCTTAAACTCGTGGACCGAAACGTTCCTAAACTAATGTTGGACCGAAACGTCCCTAAACTAATATTCGTCCCAAAATGGGAATGTTGGACCGAAATGTCCTTAAACTAATGCTCGTCCCCAAATGGGAATGATGGACCACCATGTCCCTAAACTGGAAATTGACCGCAACGTCATTAAACTAAACAATAGAGCCAATTGCTCTTTTGTTGGATCTAAACGATCCCGTTAAGTTGATCTTAGTCTGGAGATTAGGCTAACGTATCCTTAACAAAAGTTTGAGTCGGCCTTAGCCTCAATAGGGCTAACGTATCCTTAAACTAAAACACCAAACCCAAATCTAAGTAAATACGGATTTAGACTAATCCACGTCCTACGGGCGACGGCATCACTTAGTCTCCGTATACAATCCACGGGCAACCACAAACAAAACAAACACACACGAAATGAACTTCTGGAGCAGGAGAAAGTGGCTACCGCGATGCGGTAGCGTAATTAACTGCAGGGGCTTGCGCCTGCAGGGAAGAGCGTCCCCACAATCAAAAACCCCTCAAGCGAGGGGGAATCTGACGAAGTCTGCTACATCGGCCGCATCCGCCCAAACCTCCGATACACGGTGCCATAAATCAACTTGGCATCTTCGGAGAGGTGGACGGATAAAACCCAATAGCATCTGCCCTGAATCTCAGGCAAGACGAGCCTACGCGGTCGCGTCTCTGTGTTCGGAGGGGAACAATTACCAAATGGCAATACTATGATTTTGAACAATTGCTACTATATACCTTCCATGGTTTGCAACATCATATCAGTTTCTTTACTTGATAAAGATGGATATAAGTTTGTTCTTGATAGAAATATCATGAACATTTACCTTAATCAGGTATTGGTTGCAGAAGGTGCACTGTGTAATGGTATCTATGTTCTTAATCAAAACACAGTTCTCAGTATACAAAACACACGCAAGAGAAAGAGTTCAGAAGTGAACGAATCCTACTTGTGGCATTGTAGACTTGGTCATATCGGAGAGAAAAGACTAAGTAAGTTGCATAAAGATGGACTTTTGTATACGTTCGAATTTTCATCTTATGAAACTTGTCAGTCTTGTCTCAAGGGAAAAATGACCAAATCTCCGTTCACCGGACACGGAGAAAGAGCAGCAGAGCTCTTGGAACTCATACACAGTGATGTATGTGGTCCAATGTCTATACATAGAAGGGGTGTGTTCTCGTACTTCATCACATTCACTGACGATCTCTCTAGGTTCGGATATGTGTATCTCATGAAACACAAATCTGAAACTTTTGAGAAATTCAAAGAATTCAAAAATGAAGTAGAGAACCAGACTGGCAAAAGCATCAAGATCATCCGATCTGATAGAGGAGGGAAGTACTTAAACACGGAATTCCTAGAATACCTAAAAGAGATCGGAATTCTCTCTCAGCTTACTCCTCCGTATACACCACAGCACAACAGTGTATCGGAGCGGAGGAACCGTACCCTATTGGATATGGTTCGCTCCATGATGAGTAACGCCGAGTTGCCTCTTTCATTCTGGGGATATGCGCTTCAGACAGCGGCACAACTTTTGAATCAAGTTCCATCTAAATCCATGCCTAAAACTCCATATGAAATATGGAGTGGCAAGAGTTTATATCTTAAACGTGTTAAGATTTGGAGTTATCCTGCTTATGTCAAAAAGAAGAACCCCGACAAACTCAAGGCACGATCAGTTTTGTGTAAGTTTGTGGGATACCTAAAGGATTCTAAAGGGTATCTATTAGGAACAAAGGATTATTGTTTCTTGGAATGCCAAATTTTTAGAATGGCTGTTTCTTGCAAAAGAGCATGGTAGAACTAGATGAAATTCCAGAAACACAAACTATAATTGAATATTTTGTGGAACCGCTAGATTCAGTAATACCCGACGAACCTCAGCCACTCCGCAGATCTAATAGTATTTCTCATCCGCCTGAGAGATATTACGATTTTCTCATAGACGGGGATCGAAAGGATTGCATCTTGGAAGATGATGATCCTACTAGTTTCAAGCAGGCCATTATCAGTAGGGACTCTGATAAGTGGCTGGATGCTATGCAATCCGAAATGGAGTCTATGTACACCAATAATGTATGGACCTTAGATATTTCTCCACCTGGGGTAAAACCCGTTGGATGCAAATGGATCTACAAAAGGAAATTTGGTGTAGATAGGCAGATGGAAACCTATAAGGCTAGACTTTTTGCAAAAGATTTTCGTCAAAGACCGGGTGTGGACTATGACGAAACCTTTTCTCCTGTGACTATGCTCAAATCCATTCGAATCCTACTTGCCATTGCTGCCTTCCATGACTATGAGATCTGGCAGATGGATGTAAAAACGGCTTTTCTGAATGGAAGTTTAGAAGAGCGTGTTTATATGGATCAGCCGGAAGGTTTTGTAGACAATGGGAGCAGCGGGAAGGTGTGCAAGTTGCTTAAATCCATTTATGGATTAAAGCAGGCATCGCGGAGCTGGAACATTTGTTTTGATGAAACAGTCAAGGGATTTGACTTCATCAAGAACGAGGATGAGCCTTGTATATATAAGAAGATTGTAGGCCAAACTGTCGTATTCCTAGTCTTGTACGTGGACGACATTCTTTTGATAGGAAATGATATTCCTATGCTACAATCGGTCAAATTATTCTTGTCACAAAAGTTCTCCATGAAGGACCTGGGTGATGCCTCGTACATTCTGGGGATTAAGATCTACAGAGATAGATCCAAGAGATTACAGGGACTTTCACTACATAGTGACCGTACTAAAGAGATTTAGTATGGAAGATTCCAAGCACGATAACATACCCGCATTGCACGGAATCACTCTCTCCAAAGAGATGTCTCCCGAGACTGATGAGGAGAGGGTTCGCATGAGCACTATACCCTACACTTCGGCGGTAGGATCTATAATGTATGTGATGCTATGTACCCGACCAGATGTAGCTTACGCGCTTAGCGTGGTGAGCCGGTATCAGTCTAACCCGGGTGGGAACCACTGGACAGCTGTTAAGAACATTCTTAAGTACCTGAGGAGGACTAAAGAACTATTCCTGGTATTCGGTAATGGGGACCTCCAGGTGGAGTCTTTTACCGATTCAAGCTTCAAAAGTGACAAGGATGACAGCAAGTCTGTCTTGGATTTTGTGTTTACCCTCAACGGAGGGGCGGTCTGTTGGAAGAGTTCCAAACAGGACACCGTCGCAGCCTCGACGATGGAGGCTGAATATATTGCTGCCAACGATGCCGCAAAAGAAGCCGTCTGGATTAAGTTCATTACTGAACTTCAGGTGGTTCCATCCATTATTAACCCAATACCTTTGTATTGCGACAATAATGGAGCCATGGCTTTAGCGAGGGAACCCCGGTCCCATCAGAAATCTAGGCACATCTTGAGGCGGTATCACCTGATCAGGAAGATCGTTGATCGCCAGGAGATCGAGGTGCGGAGAGTGGACACAAAAGACAACACGGCGGATCCATTCACCAAGGTCCTTCCTCAAGCATAGTTCGAGAGACTTTTTGAGATGTTGGGTATGCGGTACGCCAACAGCTGGCCCTAGAGCAGACGTTGGGTACTCGGTACGCCAATATATGGCCATAGTGCAAGTGGGAGATTGTCATGCCCCGCTTCCCAGTGTACGGGTAAGAAGACGCGATGAGGCCCGCTGCGTATTTACTCAGAAATAAACACGCTAAGTGTAACTAAACAATATAACAAAGTACACAAGAAAAATGACAAGAGATATAAATGAACAGCAACTTTTATTAATTAAACATTTCTTTACAATACAACTGAAAAGTAAATACAAGGATGGAAAGCAATGCCTAAACAATGGCATGAACTGAAAAAAAAGTAAGTACAAGTAAAGCCTGAAGGCCGTGCTGCTCAGTGGTCTGCTCCAAGTACTCCTGGCTGGTCTCAAACTCCTCAGAGTCGGGTTCTCCTGACAACATTCCAAAGAAAGAAGAGAAATATGAATGTCGTCAGCGAACAATCGCTCGGTAAGTCCCAAAGAGAGATAGAAATAGAGTGGACAGATAAGAGAGTATAACCAGTAATGTTTGATTATAATGTTAACGCAGTTGTTTGTAGCTTGGTACAGAATATGCCAGTGTATATAAGAGGAGTCCAACTTACACCGTGGACCTTGGTAACCCGTAGTACAAGGCTCCGTCGATAAAACCACAGAACAACGGCATGGATGTATAGTTACGTCTTATAGTGACTACCTCGTGCCACCTTTAACACATTCCGTACCAGTCTACCCCTTTAAAACCCCGTAATGTCTTATTGTATTGATGTAATGTAATGAATGGTTGTATACGACTTGCCGAAACCATGATATCATGTAAACGGAATGGATATGAATGGATAGTCATGTAAACAGAGTATATCTATGGTTCGGTTCAGTCGAGTCATGTTGATATAGATTGAATTCTGGTATAAATGGATTCATGTTGAAATGGAGTTATACTTGAATCATATTCAAGGATAGATTGATTTCATACTAGACTGAGTCAGACCTTTTAGACAGAGTTGAAGACCTGAATTAGTTTTAATGTTATCGGTAACTGCACATGGATGGCAGGATTTGTTTCTTTTTCCAAGACAATTACCGTATTGATAATACCGTTTTTAGGTTGTCTACCTTATATAGGCAAGCACCCATATTCTCCGGCTCCCTGAGGCTCAAGAGAACTGGTCCCGCTTAAACCTATGTTTACTAGGGTCCTTATTGTAAATTAATATAACTTGAGGGGATTTTATGAAAAATAGTTTTGATATATTTTCAAAATAAATCTCAAGTATTTAATTATCGTCTTAATGGTTTTCATGGATGTAAATTTTATAATATGAAGTTTTCTAGTGAATAGAACTTAGAATGTATAGTATATGGTATTTTAGTGTAATATTGGAATTGTATTGATTTGTATCGGTAGTTTCATGAAATTTGTGATTCCTTTGATTTAGAAAAACATAGAATATATATATATATATATAATATATTTAAAGCAGGTATTTTGATAATATTCATATATATATAGTAAAAATAAATTTTATTTATTAAGTAATCTCATTTTTCTTTAAAATTGCATTAAAAATTCCATCGAGATCGGATGTTCCATGAGGAGGTCTGCATCTCGCTCTACTAGGCCCGAGGATGTGCGATAACCCGCATCATCCCGATCGGGGTTTTCCAAAATGGGTTGTAGAGGCGTATTTACAAGGAATTAAATAATGCATTTTTAAAGAAAACGGTTTTTAAATGTTTATGGTATTTAAATGTAAACTCGTATTTTCCCATAAACTAATGTCCCAAAAGTCATCTTGCTATGTTAAAAATGCGTGTTGTGATGAGGTAGGTCATTACCTCATGATTTTTCTAAAGGTAATATAATCAAAATGAATAAGCAATGTCGTATGTAAATATGATGGTATTTTATCGTAAAAATGAAATAGAACTTGCAATACATATTATTTTGAATTGAAACTTGTTGTGAATGTTGTTTTATGTTTGTTAAACACAGAGATGGTAATTTGTTGTTGTAACAACTCCAATTTTAATGTATAGAAAATTGTTTAAAAATTAATGTACAACAAGAGTATTTGCAATCCTGTGTATGCTATAAGTATTTGAATTGCTTTTGAACATCATGAAAGCACTTGTAGCTCATTGGTAAAGCCTTGCACTGCTGTGACATAGCCCCTGTGTTCGAATCCCCCAGCCACATTATCTTTTTGTTGATTTTTCTTTTAATCTTTTAGAAACCCAAAAGTTTACACGTGCACTACACGTAAAATGAAGAGTCACACAGAAATCAAACATGTGCAATAGGCTAGTCGAAGTGACGAAGACACGTGACGAAGATCCAAAGCACATCTCACCGGTTTGGACGGGCGAGATTAAGCATTGGACCGGCACCGCCGGGCTCCCCGTAGGGGATGGTCCCCAATTTTTTAACTCTGCACCTCTTTGCCTACCCCACTACTCCCATGTTGTTTGATTTCTCTGCATTCATCCAGAGAGTGTAATTTCACTCTTTAATTCTAATTTTAATGCAAATTTTTAATGCATTCTTTAACCCTCAAAACCCTAATTTTCCCTATAAATACCACACCACATTTCACCCCTCCTCACTCAGAATTCTATTACAAAAACTCTATAAAATTTCCAAGTCCTAAGTTGTGCAAGTGGAGTTGGCAAAGGGCGACGACGTTTCGAGGAGATTTCGGCGATGAAACGACGCCCCGATGGTTCTGATAGCCTCCTATATCTCTCCTCTTCTTAATCAATCAGTAAGTCCCCTCTCCCCTCCTCCTTTGCTATTCTAAAACTTCTTCTTTTCAAAACTCGTTGGAAGCGGAGTTATTCCGGCTTCCGATTCTCTTTTCTTTAAAATTCTAATTTTTCTTAATAACAAACCTATATATTTTTAATAGATTGTTTAGTAATCATTAACAAACACATTAGAACAAGTTTCATCTCAAAAGAATCTATTATGCAACTTTTATCGCATTTTTACGGTTAAATACCATATACTTTACTTTTGACATAATTCAACATATTTCTTGTATAACCTTTAGAAAACTTATACGGTAATGACCTACCTTATCACAACACACATCCTGGACATAGCACGATGGTTTGTAAAATATTCTTTTAGGGCAAAATACGCCATTATATTTAAATATCCTAAACTTACAAAACCGTTTTCTTTAAAAAGTGTGTTATCTAATTCCTTACAATTGTGCCTCTACAACCCATTTTGGGGAACCCCGGTCGGGATGGTGTGGGTTTTTGCACATTCTCGGGCCTAGTAGAGCAAGATGCAGACCTCCGCAAGGAGCATTCGATCTCGATGGAATTTTTGATGCATTTTTTAAGAAAATGAGATTTCTACAAAATAAATAAAATGTATTTTTATTAAATATATATATATATATTTATTTATTTATTTATTTATTTATAACTATTATCAAAAGATCTATTTTTAATATATTATACAAATATTCCATATTTTCTAAATCAAAGGAACCACCATTTCACGAAACTACCAATTACAATTCAATACAATATCAATATTTCACTAAAATACCATATACATTGGAAACTGGGTTCTACTCACCAGAAAATTTCGCTTTTATAAAATATACATCTATGAAAACACTAAAGACGACAATTAAATACTTGGGGTGTATTTTGAAAATATATCAAAACTATTTTTACATAAATCCCCCTCTAGTTATATTAAATTACAATAAGGACCCTAGTAAATATAGGTTTAAGCGGGACCAGTTCTCTTGAGCCTCGGGGAGCCGGAGAATGTGGGTGCTTACCTATCTAAGGTAGACAATCTAACAACGGTGTTATCAACACGATAATTGTGTTGGAAAAAGACACAAATCCTGCCGTCCATGTGCAGCAGTTACCGATAACATCAAAACCAATTCAGGACTTCAATTTCTTTTTAAAGTGTCTGACTCAGACAAAGTCTCAATCTAATCAATCTGTCTTGAATATGATTCAAGTATAAAATACAATAAAAAATGAATCCATGAATACCAGAATTCAATCTATATTGACCGAACCGAACCATGGATATACCATGTTTACATGACTATCCATTTATATCCATTCCGTTTACTGATATCATGGTTTCGGCAAGTTATCCATCTATTATACAAACAATACAATTCAATACAAAAGACATTACGGGGTTTTAAAGGGGTAGACTGGTACGGAATGTGTTAGAAGTGGCACGAGACGGTCACTTTAATACACTTAACCTGAGTATCCATTGCCGTTGTACCGTGGCTGAACGGTTCCTTATGCTCCGTATACCTTAGTCTCTGGAATAGTGGGACTCCTCTCGTATACACTGGCATATTCTGTACCAAGCTACAAACAACTGCGTTAACATTATAATCAAACATTACTAGTTATACTCCCTTTCTGTCTATTCTATCTCTACCCATCTTTGGGACTTACCGAGCGATTGTTCGCTGACGGCATTCTTTTTCTTCTTTCTTTGGAATGTTGTCAGGTGGATCGGACCCACTGGAGATCGAGCCCAGTACTGAAGACTTTGAGCAGTTAGCCTTTGACCCCGAGCTTTAAACACTTGTACCTACTTTTCATTTCAGTTATGTCATTGGTTAGGCATTGTTTTCTATTCATGTATTTACATTTCCAGTTGTACCTGTAAAAAAATGTTTAATAAATAAAGCTGCTGTTCATTTATATTTCTGTCTCTTGTGTACATTTTACTTTATATTGCTTAGATACGCTTAGCGTATTTACTTCGGAGTAAATACGTAGCGGACCTCGTCGCGGCTCCTTACCGTACACTGGGAAGTGGGGCATGACGGTTGTTTAAGAAAATTTTGAGTTTTTAAAGAAAATAGAATCGGAAGTCGGAATAACTCCGCTTCCGACGAGTTTTGAAAGGTGGAAGTTTTAGAATGGAGATTGAGAAGGGGAAAGGGGACTTACAGGTTGGAATTAGAGAGAAGAGGTAGGGGAGATTTTGGAATCGTCGGAGAGTCGTTTCGTCGCCGGATTCCTCCCGAAACATCGCCGGAACTTCGACCTTTGCCAACTCCACTTATACAATTTTTGAACTTGGAAATTTTAGAGAGTTTTTGTGATAATTTTCAGAATGGAATGACCATAGTGTAGGGGTATTTATAGGATAGAATTTGGGTTTAGGGTAATTAAGAATGGAATTAAAATGTGCATTAAAATGGATTTAATAGAGGAATTATCACTCTCTGGATAATTGTAGAGAATTCAAACAACATAGGGATAGTGGGGTAGGCCAAGGGGTGTTAGGGCAACAAAAAAATTTGCATTTCTTACGGCTAAAACCGGCGGCGCCGGCCCATCACCAAATGTCGCCGGTCCAATTCCGAGGGTGTGTGCTTGGATTGCTGCCACGTGTCCTAGTCGTCTCATATACCTCAGTGCACATGTTTGATTTTGTTGTGACTTTTCATTTTACGTGTTTTGCACGTGTAAACTTTTGAGCTTCTAAAAGTTTAAAAGAAAATCAAAAAAAAATATATGTGGCTAGAGGGATTCGAACACAGGGGCTACGTCACAGCAGTGCAAGGCTTTACCAATGAGTTACAAGTGCTTTCTTACTGTTCAAAAGCAAATTAAATTTATAACCTGTGCTCAGGCTTAGGTGATCCTTTCTGTAATTTTGAAAAAATTCTGTACAGAAAGTTTAGAGTTGTTACATTCTACCCTCCTTATAAAAATTTCTTCCTCGAAATTTATAAAACGAAAGTGTAACAAATTCAAGAAAAGTTTAATGATAGTGATGGTGATAGAACTAGTGATAGTGCATAAAAATATTTGGAAGAACGAAAGAATGCAAAAGTTTTAGAAAGATTGAAAAAGATATAAGGAAATTATCATGGTTACCTTAGTCTACAGTCTCGGCTTCTACGGCCGCTAATGTGAAAGCCTGACGCCGGGGTACATTCCTCCTAGCTGGAGGCACATTCCTCCGTCCTTGGGGCATGTTGCTCTACCCTCGAGGCATGTTCCTCAGTGCCTGATGGAATTGGCAATTAGGCTGTGCAGGAGGTCCACATGGAGGTGGAGCTGGGAGAGCAAGACGAGGTGCAGGAGCCTAGATAGCTGGCTGCTGCGGATAAGTGTTGTGAGTTGGAACCGGGTTGCGTCTTTAAGGACATGTTCCAATTCCATTAGTGGATGCGCTACAAACTAAGTACGGGCCTTTTGCACACCTATAGTCCTTCTACGAGTGTCCATCTCTCTTGCAGTAGAAGCAAAAATCTGGACTTGGCCGGTTATTTGTTACTTCCGGTCTCCTGGGTTCATGAGTTGGTATTGAAAAGGCTCCTCCTGCCATCTGGGTTGCAGGGCGCTTCACACCGGCAGATTGAGGTCTGCCCTTCTTCTTCACTGCTGCCTCATATCGACGGGAAGCTTTCAGAGCTAGGTCGTGGGTTGGCAAATCCCCTGTAGCTAAGGCAGCTTGGATCTCCGGGTCTAACCCTTGCTGAAATCGTCTGGACCTGATCTCAGCAATCGGAATGAGGTGTACCGCAAAACTGTTACGGTCTTGTATTAGCTGTGCAGTAGGTGATATTTGAAAATCGAATATTTGAGACATATCTTACCTACTGAGCATGGTAAACTCAGCATCATACTCATCCACAGATTTAGTTCACATCGAACCTTATAGTAGATGGATGAATTACTGTTCCATGTCAAATCGGGCAGTCTCGGGGAAATATTTCGCGTCGAACATCTCGCGAAAAGTCCTCCATTCAATCTGCTGGTCAAGACGGCTTTCTTCCGCCTTCCACCATACTCGGGCATTGTCGGTAAGTTGCAGCTTCGCAACCCGTACCCAAGCGATGTCTGGCACTTGTGCTGCTGCCAGATCGTCCTCAATGCTCTGAGCCCATTCTTCAGCTTCCAGAGGCCTCTCTTTCCCAGAAAATTGCTTTGGGTGCAATGCCCGGAATTGCTTTACTCCGGGCGCTTCCGCTTCTGGCGGTTCAGTAATATAGCAGTCTACTGCTGTTGTCATTCCAGGAGGCTTCGGATTGCCTCAAGCAGTACCGTCTGCTCATTGATCGGAGCAGTAATGGTAGGCATAAGCGGTAGAGGTCGTGGTGTGTTGTTGAAGTTGGTGCTGGTATTGTTTGGAGAATCCATAATTTTGAAAGAAAAATAGGGTTAGGATAGATTCAAAGTATATGAAATTGTAAGATTCAAGGAATATGAAATGTAAAGAATGTTTTTAGTTGCTGATTCTTATGTTATATTGCTTAGGACTTCATGCAGAATTGACCTGCATGTCCATGCAAAACTAAACTGCATGGTAGGGTTCCATGCAGAACTGACCTGCATGGGCCGCCAACAAAACCTGTCACGCCCCGCTTCCCAGTGTACGGGTAAGAAGACGCGACGAGGCCCGCTACGTATTTACTCAGAAATAAACACGCTAAGCGTAACTAAGCAATATAATAAAGTACACAAGAAAAATGACAAGAGATATAAATGAACAACAACTTTTATTGATTAAACATTTCTTTACAATACAACTGAAAAGTAAATACAAGGATGGAAAGCAATGCCTAAACAATGGCAAAAACTGAAAGAAAAGTAAGTACAAGTAAAGCATAAAGGTCGTGCTGCTCAGTGGTCTGCTCCAAGTACTCCTGGCTGGTCTCGAACTCCTCAGAGTCGGGTCCTCCTGACAACATTCCAAAGAAAGAAGAGAAATAGGAATGTCGTCAGCGAACAATCGCTTGGTAAGTCCCAAAGAGAGATAGAAATAGAGTAGACTGATAAGAGAGTATAACCAGTAATATTCGATTATAATGTTAACGCGGTTGTTTGTAACTTGGTACAGAATATGCCAGTGTATACGAGAGGGGTCCAACTTACACCGTGGACCTTGGTAACCCGTAGTATAAGGTTCCGTCGATAAAACCACGGAACAACGGCATGGATGTATAGTTACGTCTTATAATGACCACCTCGTGCCACTTTTAATACATTCCGTACCAGTCTACCCCTTTAAAACCCCGTAATGTCTTATTATATTGATGTAATGTAATGAATGGTTGTATACGACTTGCCGAAACCATGATATCATGTAAACGGAATGGATATGAATGGATAGTCATGTAAACAGAGTATATCCATGGTTCGGTTCGGTCGAGTCATGTTGATATAGATTGAATTCTGGTATAAATGGATTCATGTTGAAATGGAGTTATACTTGAATCATATTCAAGGATAGATTGATTTCATACTAGAATAAGACTTAGACCGAGTCAGACCTTTTAGACAGAGTTGAAGTCCTGAATTTGTTTAGATGTTATCGGTAACTGCTGCACATGGACGGCGAGATTTGTGTCTTTTTTCAAGACAATTACTGTATTGATAACACCGTTTTTAGGTTGCCTACCTTAGATAGGCAAGCACCCATATTCTCCGGCTCCCTGAGGCTCAAGAGAACCGGTCCCGCTTAAACCTATATATACTAGGGTCCTTATTGTAAATTAATATAACTTGAGGGGGTTTTATGAAAAATGGTTTTGATATATTTTCAAAATAAACTTCAAGTATTTAATTATCGTCTTAATGGTTTTCATGGATGTGAATTTTATAATATGAAGTTTTCTAGTGAATAGAACTTAGATTGTATAGTATATGGTATTTTAGTGTAATATTGGAATTGTATTGATTTGTATCGGTAGTTTCATGAAATTTGTGATTCCTTTGATTTAGAAAAACATGGAATATATATATAATATATTTAAAGTAGGTATTTTGATAATATTCATATATATATATTTAGTAAAAATAAATTTTATTTATTAAGTAGAAATCTCATTTTTCTTAAAAATTGCATTAAAAATTCCATCAAGATCGGATGCTCCGTGAGGAGGTCTGCATCTCGTTCTACTAGGCCCGAGGATGTGCGATAACCCACACAATTCCGATCGGGGTTCCCCAAAATGGGTTGTAGAGGCGCATTTGTAAGGAATTAAATAATACACTTTTAAAGAAAACGGTTTTTGAATGTTTATGGTATTTAAATGTAAACTCGTATTTTCCCACAAACTAATGTCCCAAAAGTCATCGTGCTATGTCAAAAATGTGTGTTGTGATGAGGTAGGTCATTAACTCGTGAGTTTTCTAAAGGTAATATGATCAAAATGAATAAGCAATGTCGTATATAAATATGATAGTATTTTATCGTAAAAATGAAATAGAAGTTGCAATACATATTATTTTGAACTGAAACTTGTTGTGAATGTTGTTTTATGTTTGTTAAACAATATAAGAAGAGATTGTAATTTGTTGTTTAATAAAAATTTGAGTTTTTAAAGAAAAGAGAATCGGAAGTCGGAATAACTACGCTTCCAACGAGTTTTGAAAGGTGGAAGTTTTAGACTAGAGATTGAGAAGGGGAGAGGGGACTTACAGGTTAGAATTGGAGAGAAGAGGTAGGGGGAGATTTTGGGATCGTCGAGGAGTCGTTTCGTCTCCGGATTCTTCCCGAAATATTGCCAGAACTTCGACCTTTGCTAACTCCAATTGTACAACTTTTGAACTTGGAAATTTTAGAGAGTTTTTGTGATAATTTTCAGAATGGAGATGACTATGATGTAGGGGGTATTTATAAGATAGAATTAGGATTTAGGGCAATGAAGAATGGAATTAAAATGTACATTAAAATGGATTTAAGAGAGAAATTATCACTCTCTGGATAATTGCAGAGAATTCAAACAACATGGGGGTAGTGGGGTAGGCCAAGGGGTGTTAGGGCAATAAGAAAATTTGCATTTCCTATAGCTAAAACCGGCGGTGCCGACCCATCACCAAATCTCGCCGGTCCAATTTCGAGGGTGTGTGCTTGGATTGCTGCCACGTGTCCTAGTCGTCTCATATACCTCAGTGCACATATTTGATTTTGTTATGACTTTTCATTTTACGTGTTTTGCACGTGTAAACTTTTGAGATTCTAAAAGTTTAAAAGAAAATCAACAAAAAGAATATATGTGGCTGAGGGGATTCGAACACATGGGCTATGTCACAGCAGTACAAGGCTTTACCAATGAGCTACAAGTGCTTTCTTGCTATTCAAAAGCAAATTAAATTTATAACTTGTGCTCAGGCTTATGTGCTTCTTTCTGTAATTTTGACAAAATTATTTACAGAAAGTTTATGGTTGTTACAGAGATTGTTGGATATGTATGCCCTAGAGGCCATTATTGTATATGTATACATGTAGATGCTTGGACATATATATGTACAGGACAGTCATGCTCGATATGATAGTATGTTATCCGGTTTGTCTTTATCTTAACATGTGCATATGTTTTACTTGCTATTACGTATTATTCATACATGTTGATAAAGCCCGTAGGATCATTGCTAGACTACCTGCATTGTGATGGTGATCATACTTGTGGGAGCTGGGTAGTCGGTACGCACATCCTTAAAAGGTCCCTATTCGTGGGAGTATCGAGACTGGGCATCAATATTCCGGAGTAGACTAGTGTATATGTTTCTAGACCCCGACAAGGGGCGATGATATGGTCCCGCAACCATTGGTATTTTGCACCTAAGATCGTATACAGGTGCTCGCTGGGTGTGAGTACACCGGACGGATTCTCCGAGAACTTCCAGATGGTACTATACCTATCGTCAGGTGGAAGTTCTCAGGTGACATGAGTACATGTCAGTCTTTAGACTTAAGATCGTAATTTATCTCGTGTGAGTTCCCACTGTGCTTCGATCACTACCTTACCACGGCTCTACTGAGTCGTGCAAACAGGTTTTGGTTGGGTACAGTCCCGAGCCACATGGAGGCAACGAGCCATTGTCGGGGATTCGTCTCTTCCGGTATTCGGAGTCGATATCGCACTTTGTTCGATTGGTCAGGACCATAAGTGTTGAAGTCGAAAATTGCATTCTGGTTGACCAAGTCAAAGTCAACCCCAAGCCAAGTGGGCCCATGCCCAGGTCGAGTCCGAACATGAAGCGGCCGGCCCTCCCCCATGCCAAAATGAAATCATGTAATAAATAATTTTTATGTAATTTTTTATGCATGAATGTAAATAAGATGGGCATAAAGCCAAATTTTTGTAAGCCCATGACTTATGTGCAAAAAGAAATAGCACATGAGACATGGGATGGGCAAAATGCCATTTTGTAAAGCCCAAAGGGCTATATGTAAATATGTAAGCCTATATAAGGCAACATGATGATGAATAAAGGATACACTTTTCATTCTTCCCAAAAACTAGGGTCTGTGCCTCTTTCCCCTTTCTCAAGGTTCTAAAAAACCTTCTTCCTCTTTGAATTAAATCAAGGGTTTTACTCTTCTTTTCTCAAAAACAAATAGTTTTTTACCACAAAACCCACAAAGGGGAACTCAGATCTTCCACCAGATCTCAAAAAAAAAAAGAGATCTTTAAAATATCATATCTCTTGATCTTCAAGATACGGCCAATAGAAGAAGAAGAAGACCCATCTCCAAGAATCTAACTTTGGACAGATCCAAGGCTCAGAAGAAGAGCCAAAGATTCCTAGGAGTTTAACTCCTTTCTAGATCTGTTGGAGTTTAACTTCATAAATTAAATTTCTGTCAGGAGTTTAACTCCAAAAATCCCTTGGGAGTTCAACTCCCCAACCTAAGGGCTAGACCCCCTTCCCGCGGGTGTTTTCCCGTGGTCACGTGTGCGCCACGTGACCCCGGGCGCGGAGGCGCCCAATGGTCACGTGCGCCCACGTGACCCCGGGCGCCGAGGCGCCCAATGGTCACGTGCGTCCATGTGACCCCGGGCGCCGAGGCGCCCAAAGGTCACGTGTGCACCACGTGACCCCGAGCGCTGAGGCGCGCAATGGTCACGTGCGCCCACGTGACCCCGGACGCTGAGGCGCCCAACGGTCACGTGTGCGCCATGTGACCCCGGGCGCTGAGGCGCCCAACGGTCACGTGTGCCCACGTGACCCCGAGGGTTGAGACGCCCCATGGTCACGTGTGCGCCACGTGACCCCGGGCGCTGAGGCGCCCGATGGTCACGTGGGCGCACGTGACCCCGGGCGCTGAGGCGCCCGATGGTCACGTGGGCGCACGTGACCCCGGGCACCACACGCCCACGTGCTACGCACGCGTCCTTAAGGCGCTTTTCCCTTCTTCTTTTTGTATGCACTCCACATTAAATATGCCTCCCCCGTTAGAAAAAATTTCTAACGGGGCACTGCCCCGCACCCCGTAAGGGGGCTGCTAGCCCCCTTGACCCCCAGCCCGCTATCCGGGTAGCGGGACCCCCGTAAAAAAACTCTGCGGGGCCCCCGATATATCCAAAACCCCTTCAAAACACAACACTGCACATTGAGTTCGCATGAATAGTTGACCCGTCAATCGAAGGTTCTCTCGCCCCAAAGGCGAGGGATAATTAACGGCAGCTGCCGGAGATTCGGATCCCCACAATCAATAAACCCCAGCCTACCCTAGGCAGGAGGAATCTGTAATGCGCCTGACAAGCGTGCGCGTATTCCCATCTCAATGGGGTGACGAAAAAGACCCTACAATAAGACCTTGGCCAAGGAAGTTGGGATTTACTGATAGGCTGATCAGTAGTTTCCCGGATTGGTTTTGAGCCGCATCAGCATGAATTACCGGGTTATTAGGGTCTGACGTTTACCACCCTCTAAACCCGGTATGCGATACTCTTAGACGAAGAGACCGGACTGTATGGAGATTTTCACAGAGAGGCTCAGTATGGATCCGGATGAGTTTGCTCGTCGGCCTTCTTTTTCGACAGGTACCCGGGTAGCCGTTACGCACAGCTAGTGCCGCTGACGTGCTTGTGGTTATGGATTTATCCAGTAACTCACTGTCGGCGTAATGTCGAGTCTTTAGAGTCCCACACAGAGGGTTTCCCTGGTTCAGGCGATATGATGTAGTAGCCGTATTGGATACGTGCAGGGTTCCGATCGATTGATATACTTTGTACTCGGACTTTCGATCGGACAGTTGGTAATACTAGCCGGCTCGAGTTTGAGCCGGATTATTAAATCAGATATTGATTTGATAATTTACATATATGTATTTCGATATGTATATTCTAATATTACGTTTTTCGTGTTATTCTATCTCTTTGGGCATTCTGTTTTTATCCGAATGCAGGTATGTATATATAGTATAATGTAATCCGCATTTTGTTACGGATAACATTCTAGAAGCTGGACACCTCATCTTGATTTTTTCCATTTATTTGATAAATGGAAATGAGGTGTAAAGTGTGAGGTGAGGGGAGTATGGTGAGGACCATGTCTCAATAGTTGACAAATGAATTCTTTATTCATTTGTGGCAACTATTGAAGCATGGGTCATATATTTTATTCTTGGATATTCATATACAAAACTAATGTGAGTTATTTTCTCTCACATGATTGCTCATTTCTTTTGTGCTCACCATTTTTGCTTCACTCTTTTCTCCTCCTCTTAAGTTCCTCCACCTTCACCATCTTCCTCCTCTCTACACTCTCATGTGTTGAGAAACAAGGGAGGAGGCAAGATAGAGATAGTAGAACGCTTAGAACTTCACACTACATCCTAGAGATCTTGGATTAGCATCCCAAGTTCTCTAGTTGCTCCTTTTGTTACTTAGTTAGGAACTAGAACCATGGATCACATCCCTCGGGTGGATCATCTACGACAAAGGAGGACCGGAGAACAAGCTCGATCCCGGAGAACCGATGGAGCGGGAAAAGAAGATCTAGCACGTTCAAGGTGGCCACTAGAAACACATGATGAGGAAAGAAGACCGAAGGACACGAATCGTTTGGTGAGGCTTTCTTATCATAGTAGATAGCACTCCTAGTTTAGCTAGTTAGGTTTATGGAAAGATCCGTTTTAATTGGGTTATTCTAGCGCCATTTTGAAAGTCCTAGAAATTTTTTGTTCCGCAAACCGCCACGTTTGATGGCTTGGGCGTTAGGGTAACCCAACACTAATGCCAACAATCCTGATTGATGTCCTAACGGACGTGACTTGTTGTTTGCATAGACAAAACCTGTACCTGCTTGATCCTGTGTTGACATTAGACTTACATCATCAATACCTGACTTGAACATATAACCTTGGGGGTAAAGGGAAATCAATAATGAAACCTGACTTGTAACTCAACAGTTCGATACTTATACTGATCAGTCTTTACGGGCTCGGCCAGCCCTGGAATGATGCTGCTGACATCATTCATCTGTATATGTTACCTGTTTACTGCTTAGCGGCACATCTCAGATTCAACCCGAGAATCTTGACCGTGGTCCCGGGCACGCACGGGATACTATTGAGTTACATCGACGATTCTATTAAATTGATTTCAAAGACTTCTAGAATAGATAATCTAGAGGCAAAGACTTTAGGATACACATCACATACCTATATCTCATCGTTTTACACATGTGTTATTTATTTACACTCATGTTTAATCATAGCATCCTATCCTGGTTATTATTATTATTTTGATATTTATGACGCACTGACGTCTGGGTTTTGCATGGCCCAGATACTTGACATAGCATGTGAGTATTCGACAGGATCGCCGATCAGTGAGGACCACCTCATTGATATAGCTCTTATGCGGGTTAGTTATTTCTTGGATCTTTATTGCTTCCGCTATCTTTTCCAGTTATTGTTCTTATGGCTATTGGATATGTGATAGATAAACTTAGTAGTTTACTGTTCTTGATATCTGATTGATAGCCGTAATGTGACTATGAAAGGATCTTTCCTCACCATAGGTAGCATGGTTGGCTCTGTCATGTGCCGTATTTACGTATTTTGGGAAGCGGGGTGTGACACATTATTGTCATGCCCCTCTTCTCAGTAGACGGAAACGGCATGTGACCAAGCCCGCGACGTTTTTATTTCTAGAAGGTCACTTCCCGGAATAAATACGCTTAGCGTAAATAAAACAATATAAAATAACAAGAAAATTAACATGAGATTAAAACTTCAACAACTTTATTTACATTAAAATACAAGAAAAGAAATGCCTAAACAGGTGTCATACATAAACTGAGAAGAAGATAACTGGTTTAGGCTTGGGTCGCGATCTGATCGTGCTCTTTCTCTGATATGTCTACCTCCTCAGTCTCCACAGTATCTGACGAACATCCCAAGAAAACAAAAGTGGGTGGAATGCTCGTCAGCAAACTTTCGCTCGGTAAGTCCCAAAAGAAAGAAGTAAAGTATAAAGTGTAATGATAAAGAAAAAATGTATATCATGAACAATTGATTATGAAGTATGGTATGTCAGCATGTCGTTTAATGTAAACATGGCAAGTTTATTTAGCATGCAATTCTATCGTAATATATGTGAACAATTATAGTAATATATATGACACGTAGGTAAACATGACAGTATAGCACGAGCATGGTAAACAATTATAATGTGGCCGTGAAGTGTAGGTATAGTGAACATGCAGTGAATGTAAGTGTCTTGACATGTCTCTACTTGGGTACACTAATTTAACGTAGGTTCAAGAGTGAATGTCAACCAATCTCAAGAGTGTTCTCGAACCCAAACAGGCTGTAATTCAGGGGTAAGGAACCACGTGCCCGAATCATGTGTTGGTAACGGGACTTCAATCTAGTGTTGAAATATTCCAAACTCAACAGGCTGTAATCCAGGAGTAAGGAAACACGTGCTCTCATGATAGTTTGCTTGTGCTAATAGACATGAATTCATGATCTAGTGGGACTCCTAAGATTTCGTTGAATTCACGTATGAACTACCCCAACACCCCATGTATGCTAAGCTACAGTTAAAATTACCAGCCTTGCTCGAATCCATGAATACATCGAGTTGCAAGATAGAGTTCATATCTATATCAAGTATTCATGTCAAGTTATATTCATGGTTCGAGTCAAGTCATAGTCATGTATTCAGGTTTGATATTGAAGTTTGATTTTTCAAGTATTCAGGTTCATGTTCATGTATTCATGTTAGACTTTGGATTCATGTTTGAATTGTACCCTGATTTAAGTTTGGATTCGGGTTTAGACTCAGACTGAGTCTAACACTTGTAACTGATTTAGATCCTGAATTAGGTTCGGGAGTTATCAGTAAATACTGCACATGGATGACAGGATTTGTGTCTTTTTCCAAGACAATTACCATTGATAACACCGTTAAATTTTCTGCCTTAAAAAGACAAGCACTCACTTTCTCCGGCTCCCTGGGGCTCAAGAGAATTGATCCTGCTTAAACCTATATTTACTAAAATCCTTAAATATTGTTTTATATAACTTGAGAGGGTTTTATGAAAAATATTTTTAATATAGTTTCAAAATAAATCTCGAGAAGTTATTTATATTATTTAGGGTTTTCATGGATATAAATTTTAAGGATTTGGGGTATTTTTGTGATAATAGCTTAGCTTGGAAGGTTCATGGTATTTTACTGTAAAGCTTGACTTTTGTTGGTATCTTGATGGTAATTTTGATGAAACTTGTAATTCTTTCATTTGAAAAATATAAGGTTATTATATTTTGAAAATATATGAATTTTGTAATATTTATATAATTATTAAAAATTAAAATTTTAATTAGGTAGAAAAAATGCGTTTTTCTTAAAAACCGTATTAAAAACCTTTCGAGACCGAATGCTCCGTGAGGAGGTCTGCATCTTGCTCTACTAGCCCAAAGATATACGATAATCCGCACCATCCAATAGCGGGTCCCCTAAAAAGGGTTGTAGAGGCATATTTGCAAAGGAATTTAAATTACAATTTAAAAGAAATCCGGTTTTTATAGTAAATAGTATTTTCTTGTAATATGGTATTCATAATAAAAATACATACAAGGATATATCGTGCTATGGAAGCATGTGTGTATGTGAGGGGTGGGTCGTTACCCCGTGAAGTTTTCTAAAGGTACGTTTAAGCAAAACAAATAAAGATAATATATACAGACTTCATGGTATTTTAGTGTAAATGTTAAGTCAAAGTTATTTTGCATGATATTTTTGATTAAAAGTTGATTCTAAACATTGGTTTTATGTTAACAAGCATGGTGTAAGAATATGAATGAAGAATATGTAAGAAAAAGTGGAATTATAGAGTTTTAAAAGAAGATGTCGGTATTAACTCCATTTTCGACATATGTTTTGAAAATGAACTTTTAAAGAAGGGGAATGAGGATTGGAAGGGACTTACAAGCTAGTTAGGTTAAGAGAAGGTAGAAGGAGCGGGGGTTGTCGTCGTGGCATCGTGGGGTCGCCGAAACTTACTTCGATTCTCTCCGGAAGTTGATCTCTTGCTAACTCCACTTGCACTTCACTTGTACTTAGAAAATTTGGAGAGTTTTGGCTATAATTTTCGGAATGATGAAGGGCTAGGGCATGGGGTAGTATTTATAGTATGAAATTAGTGTTTTGGAATTAAAATGGTGAATTAAAATGCATTAAAATGATGAAAATGGGGAATTGAAGAGTCTTTGTTGTGCAGGGGAGTTAGGGGTAGGGGAAGAGTCAAGTGTGCAAAGCACGGAGGTGTTTGGGCCTATCATAGACGTCGATGCCGGTTTTTTATAGGGTTTGGCCGGCCGAAATGAGGCTTTGGGGTTCTGGATTGATGTCACGTGTACAAGTCAGTGTTTAAACCCTTTTGCACATGTTTGATTTTTCCGAATTTTCATTTTTATGTGTTTTGTACGTGTAAACTTTTGGGCTTCCAAAAAGTTAATAGAAAAAAATGTGTCTGATGGGATTCGAACACATGGGCTACGTCACAGCAGTGCAAGGCTTTACCGGTGAGCTGCAAGTTGTTTCTTGTTGTTCTTAAACAAAATGTACCCATAACTTGTACTCAGGCTTGTAAACTCTTTTCTGTACATTAAACTGAAAAAATTTATACAGTAAATTCAGAGTCGTTACAATTATCTTATTTACCAACAATATAGGTGCAAACCATTTACGCATTAGAGGATATAACTGATGAGGGATTAGTGGCACTAGGGACTCGGTGAGCTGCTTTATAATCATCAAGTTCCTGATCAGGAGTGTGATAATGAGGCACAGATTCACACGTCCACCGGCCGTGTCTTCACCGCCCGTGCCTCCACCTGTTGTGTCCGCACCTGCCATTCCTATCACATATGCATGAACAAGACGTAGACGGACACACCCGGAGCCCTCTCAGCATCCTGATGAGCACGAGCATGGACCATCACAGCCGGAGTCGTCTCAGCCACCTACCGCCGACGAAGCCGGATCGTCACAGTCTCGACGTCCTGTAGCGAAGAGGAGAATACCAAGAAAGGTGTGACGACTTCGTTTGATTGCACGGAGTGTTTTGTGTTGTATTGTACCGCGATGAATTCGTTATTTATTTTGCATTATTTATTGTTTTCAGCTTATTGTTCTTCGCCGTTTGGGCGTCGTATATTTTGTGTGGATTGTGTCTCCGCCGTTTAGACGTTGATTTAGCTCCGTCTGTGGGTGCTATTATTTTACTATGCTTGTACATGAATTTTATTCAAAATTTACGAAGGAGGCGCCGTTCGATTTTCCCCGATCATTTCTTTACAAAACAATACTTTAATTCATTTTAATTCAAACGTTGATTCTCTCTTACACAAACACATGTTCATACACGATATATTACACACATCCTCAACATACACGAGAATGACACAAACAAAATAAATAGTAAGAACGGTAACAACATCTTAATTCATCACTAAAATTTCAGAAATAAATCCTCTACGTTACTGAGCTCCGCAGCAACAAAATTAATCCGCTCTGTAATTGCATCAATGGCCTCATCACCTACCGCGGAATTTCAAGTGAGTTCGAGATGGTTTAAAGTCCGACGGTGCATGAAGATGCAGTAGAGAGAGCTTGCGGAGTACTCGATATTACGACCTGAAAAAAGACCCATAAAATGAAAGAAGTGGAGACAACGATTTGCTTCCCCATGGTGGTCATGGGTTACTTCTTCAGGGGGAGACGGGAGCGCATCCAATACGGTTAAGTGCAAGAGTCGCAGGATTTCACGATCGATCTTCATCGGCCAGTTTATACCCCTTCGTAATCGATAGAGAATGCTTTCGTAACTAGAGTAGTATATCATCGTGTATACATATTTCACCACGGTGTAAGGGATGCACTTCTTAATTTCATCGATTGGTGGCAATCCTGCAGATGAAGATTCCGACATTGAGAGAGAGCGAGACTAAGAACTGAGAGGAAGAAAGATAGAGAATGCGATTGCGATGAGATCTAAGAGAGTTTGAGAGAGCTCGGCACAGAGAATGAGATTCGAGATAGAGAGAAGAGATTGAATTCTTAATATAAGGAACACAATCATTGACATGTATGTGTTTTTTTGGGGCGCGGTTGCTAACGGCGCCCCAGAAAAAACATATACCCGTGAATAATTGTGTTTATTTTTAGGGCGCACTTTCAAACCGTGCCATAAAAAAACACAGACCCATGAATGAATATGTTTCTTTTTGAGACGCAGTTTGCAAGTGCGCAAAAAAAAAACAAAGTTTACCCATGAATGATAGTGTTTCCTTTTGAGACGCACCTGCAAACTGCGCCATGAAAAAATATAGACCCGTGAATGAGTATGTTTCTTTCTGGGACACAGTTTGCAACTGCGCCAAAAAAAAAACAAAATCCCAACAATAAAAATGATTCATATTATTTTGCTAATTTTAAAGGGCGCAGTTTGAAACCGCGCCCATTGCAAATGTATGGGGCGCAGTTTGAAACCGCGCCCATTGCAAATGTATGGGGCACAGTTTGAGATCGCGCCCTACACAATTGTAAGGGGTGCGATTTCAAAATGCGTCCCATACATTTGTAAGGGATGCGGTTTCAAAATGCGTCCCATGCATTTATAAGGGGTGCGGTTTCAAAATGCGTCCCATACACTTGTAAAGGACGCAGTTTCAAACTACATCCCTTAATAAAAAAATTTGTCGCCTACGCCCGTGCTGCGCCAGCGCTGACGCGGCGCTTACGAGTCAGAAAGCAGTATGTTTCTGTAATATGTTTTAAAGTGTTTTTTTTAAAAAAAACATTATTTTGTTATGGTTTAATATAAAAAATTGTCCTTTTTTTTTCCAGTTTTGGGGGCGATTTTGGGGGTTGGAGTGCAGAGATTTTGGGGGGTTTTAAGGGAAGGATTGCGGCCGCGGAAATTTTTTCTTGGGGGACAAGGCTATCTCAGTGGTTTTAGGAGATGGGTTGCGGTTTCCGTTTTCTCTCTTTTTTTCTCCCCTTTTTTATATGGGAAAAATAATTCTAAGCCCCTCAACTTTAGGATGATGGGGTTTTCAGAACTTGCCCAAAAGTCCTGATACGTACATTTTACTCAGGCCCCTATACTTTGAATGATTTATTAGATATTAATAATATCATTCTTTGTTAACCGCTACACATAACATGTTAACCATTACATATTGCGTGCAGGAGTTAACAAACTGTGTATATAAAAAAAGACCATGTGTACAATCAACAGCTATGTGTGGTAAGTTAAAATGCTATGTGTAATAGTTTGAAAAAGATGGTTTGACATTTTGACTGGTTGACCTGATAAACGCATGGGGGCGTATGGAAGGCGGAGAAGGACGGTATGAGCAGTTAATAAATAGGTAAAAGTTTTATAAAAAGAATAAGGAGCTAAAAAATTTGAAAAGTATGTATAAGGAACTATTAACCATTTTCTTTTAACCCGAAGAGCCTGAACCTGCTTCTTTTGGTCTCAAGCGCCTATAATCATATTTTCCCAAAAAATGCATAGAAAGTTGGCCTTTTCACCATGGACTTCTACGGTTAGTGCCCCCCTCACATATATCTAAACTCTTTGCAAATTATGAATATCCAGAAAATGCAAATTATAATAGCCAAATGCTATTAAATTACCCAAAGTCGGATTACCTTAGTAGATAAATACCTAAAGTTTAGAAGCGGACATATAAATATTCAAGTTTTACTTTGGCACGTTGCTGAGTAAAGCCGTTTGGATATTCCAAGTGATTCCCATATGATTTTGTCAGCCACTTGTATTCTTGATATTTTAGTTTCATGGCTGACCTGGTCAACAAGATTAGAAGGATAAAAGTGTTTTTAGACGTAAGTTTGCCCACGTGAAATTATGGGTATTTATGTGTCCGATTTTAAATTTTGAAATTTATCTGCTAAGACAAAAAAAAGCTTTGGATACTTGATGCCATTGACCGGATTATAGCTGTTCATTCACTTTTGGGTACATTGTCGGAAACAAAAACCAAGCATTTTTTTCCGCCGTTAAAAACCTCGGTTAGTCAAAGGCCAGTTGGAATTTTTTTCAGCGGTATATATATAGCAACCTGCTATATCTAATCAGTCTATACAAACTATTTAGATATCACAGGAAATAGTTTAGATATCACATGCAACTGCTTAGATATGGCTACCGTTTAGATATCGCAGGAAACTAGATATAGTATGAAGCCATTAGATATCACATGCAAGGGTTTTTTGCAAGCAAACAAATTTTTTAGGGGTTTTGACTACAATTTCGAGGCCGGGGTTTTTGACAATGGAAAAAAATGCTGGGGGTAATTTTGACAATTTACCCTTCATTTTTCCGTCCATGGTTAAGTTTTAAGCATGAACTTTCACTGGAGACAGTATAAAATTTTTACATGTCACCGGTGGCCATTGCCCCAATTATGTGCGACCTATAAGTATCAGTGGCCTCGCCTTTTGGCGGGCGTCTCCTCTCTCTCTCTCTCTCTCTCTCTACTCTCCATCTCTCATCGCTTCAGATCTCACAAATGGAAGACGAAGGAGGCGGAGGAGGAGCAGATCTATCGAGCTACGTCTGTGGATTGATCGAGAACCGAGCAAAGGAGGTGGTGCATTTCCACATCTACGCTGAACATTCCTCATCATTGAATGCAAATTTTTGTTCAGATTCTATAGATACCAGAGATCTAGGGTTTCGTAGATGCATCCCTTCCATTTCTCGATTCAGATGATGAAATTCTGAACAACATGCTTCGATTCTTGTTCCAGATGTCAATAAGCGATTATTTTTGTTAATTGCCCGATCGTCATGATCTGAAAATTTCAATCCAAAAATTGTTAGGACTTCAACTTTTTTATAAGCTCTAGGGTTTTTGTAGTTCGTATAATGATTTCATTAGTTTATTTCTTAAGCAGTGGCGGCTAGATAATTATGATTTGAAAATTTCAACGAATTTCTTTCAATCTCGTTTCAGATTTTCCTTCTGTCCTAAAATTTCTCAATTTTCAGTACATATATTGGCCGGATTCGGTATCTCCGGAAAGTTTAGAGTTCTGTGGATGCAATGCAGATATTAAATCAATACTGGAAATCGTGGTTTATATCCCTTCCATTTGTTGGCAGATAATTAAATCCTAACAGAAACATAATTAGTGGAATTGATGTGCGTTCAGAATTTATATTGCTGTTTTGTTTTTTATAAAGCTGTAAGTTAGTGCATTTTGTTATTCATTTTTCATTTTATCTTACATTAATCTCCCTGCATACCGTATATGGCTAATTAAGTGATATAACGTTTTTCCGATAGCAAAACAAATATAAAATACAGATCTAAGAAATAAAGACACCGAGAAAACAAAACGGCATACAACAAGTTCTGAACTATTACATGCTAGATACCAATGGCACAGCAAGCAATGCCATATCCGACCTGTATGGCAAAAGAGCCACTGCTCCAGAATAGGAAATATTTGTGTTGTGATACATAGACAAATCTATACCATATAAAATTTTATATAAAACAAGGCCTATATTGTCCTATATTGGCCCAGTATGTTCCAGTTTTAACTCTTTGTTCCAATTAACTAACACCCCCCCTAGAGAATTGCTTTGTTTGATCTTAGATTAGATAATAACATTTTTAAATTATTTGGCAAAAAAGTTTGAGACGGGTTATTGTGGATATGTTTATGATCTACAGACTGATTATAAACATACATTCAAGCAACCCTTGTTTAAGCCTTACTCTGAGAAGCTACCCCATGTCAGATGGTATTGTGGTTGATGTTGCATATTACTGCTTCACATTAGATTCACTGTGACATTATTTGGTTGAGAGCTCATACAATTAAATAATTAAAGAAAATCAGATTACACAACTTGTCTTCAATAGAGGAACTTGTAATTTATTCAAATGTCGAATATACTTGCTGTCCTGTTACCAGCATTTAGCATGTGCAAATATTACTAATGCTTTATGCCCTATATGGTTTTGGAAGAAGTATAGACTATGCACACTATAAGGCTGTTATTGTCTACATGACTTGCTAGCTCCTTGAAGAATTGACTTAGTTATTTTTCAGTTTAGGTTGAGGAAAACTACACTGCCCTAAGGTTTTGTATTGAAACCTTTTGTGCAGGTCGGTGTGGCTGCCTTTGATTTGCGGTCGGCTTCTTTGCATCTTTCTCAATACATCGAAACAAGTTGTTCATACCAAAATACAAAGACCCTGTTGCACTTCTATGACCCGATGGTAATAATTGTGCCTCCAGTCAAGCTGGCATCAGATGGTATGGTTGGAGTCTCAGAATTTGTCGATAAACATTATTCCTCAAATAAAAAGGTGGTAATCCTAGTAGACTTCTCCTTATGGATAACTTATTCATGTACTGACTAGTACTGGGATGTGCAGGTTGTAATGTCTCGTGGCTGCTATGATGATACCAAGGTTGTCCTAGCATACTTCCTCTCCTCTGATGGATAACTTCATGCATGCTTTGCTAACTTTTTTGTTTACTAATTCTTTCCAGGGAGCTGTCTTGGTTAAAAATTTGGCAGTGAAGGAGCCATCTGCTCTTGGTTTGGATACTTATTATAAACAATATTATCTTTGCTTAGCTGCTGCAGCTGCTATTATTAAATGGTATGCCAGGATATATTACCAATCACTAGATTATTCTCTCTAAGCTTAGGAATACAATAATTTCGCGTGGCGTTGAACTTTATGACACCCTTTCCCGGGGTTAATTGGAAAATTCTAGCATCTCTTTTCTATTTAGTCAATCTTCATGCATGATGCCGCCCTATATATATTTCTAGTCATTGCAGTTGCCCTTTCGAGGAGATTGATGAGAAAGATTATTTACTCGAGAACTTTAATCTCTATTTATATCCAACATAAGCATGGTTACACTACTTTTCACAAAGATATATTACCTGTTAAGATTTAGAAGAGAGAGAGAGAAAGTGTTTTAGGGGAATGTAATGGATAAATTGGGATTGACTTAATTCTCCTCTTTATATTGGCATATCACTTATTAATTACACCCTTACTTAGTTTCCTAATAACATAAAGATCACAAACACATTACAGGCACGTGTATTCTAATACTCTCCTCAAGCCGGGGCATACATATCATATATGCCTAGCTTGTTACATATAAAATGCACTCTATTTCTTACTAAAGACTTTGTGAACAAATTTGCTAACTGATGAGCAGATTGAACATAAAAGATGTCAATGGTCCCATCTTCAACCTTCTCCCGCACAAAATGGCAATTAACTTCGATGTGTTTCGTATGCTCGTGAAACACATAATTCGAGGCTATATCAATTGCGGCCTTATTATCGCAGTATAGTCGCATAGAAGAAGTGGGACCAAAGTCAAGCTCTCCAAGTAAGAAACCGATCCATACAAGCTCCCAGATAGTGTTAGCCATGGCTCGATACCCTGACTCAGACTCAACACCGGAATAAGACACTACATCCTGCTTCTTACTATTTCAGGAGACCAAGTCGCCTACTACAAGTACATAGTATCCTGTAGTGGATTTGCAATCAGATAGGGATCTAGCCCAATATGCATTAGTGAACCTTGCTACCCGAGAATGTCCATGATTCGAATATAGTAGACCTTTCCCTGGAGCATTCTTCAAATATCGAAATATCTGAATCACCGCATCCTAATGGGCAACTCGAGGATTGGCCATGGACTGGCTTACGACGCTGACGAGATATGCAATATTAGGTCGAGTAACAGTGAGGTAATTAAGCTTATTGGTCAATCGTCAGTATCTTCCGGGATCCTCAAGCAGAACATCTTGTCCCAAAAACGGCTTAGTATTAAGATCCATTGAAGCCTTTATAGATTTGTATCTTTACATCCCAGTTTCAGTCAGCATATCGAGCACATATTTTTGCTGTGATATAGATGCCATCCTTATATCGAGCAACCTCGATACCCAAAACGTATTTTAGGCTTTCAAGATCCTTAGTTTGAAACTTCATTTGAAGGTGGTGCTTAAACTGTGCAATACTGGCTGATAATCACCATGTCATTGACATATACCACCAATAGAATGCGAAGGCCATTAGTGTTATTATGATAAAACACCGAATGGTCATGAGCACATCGTTTAAGGCCGAACGAAATAACCACTTCAATAAATCTTCCAAACTATGCTCATGGGGACTCTTTCAAGCCATATAATGACTTCTTCAATCGACAAACTAAGCCAAACTTTCCCTGAGCAGCAAATCCAGGTGGTTGCTCCATATAGACCTCCTCGGCCCAAGAGCCATGAAGAAATGCATTCACATCAAGTCGATGCAAAGACCAATGATGTGTAGCCGCAAAAGACATAAGCAGGGAAACTTAAGTCATCTTGGCTACAGGAGAAAATGTCTTCCCATAATCAATCCCATAAGTTTGCGAGTACGCTTTGGCAACCAAACGCGCTTTCAAGCGGAAAAGGGTTCCGTTAGGATCAAGTTTCATGGTGTACACCCAGCGACACCCCACCGCCTTCTTTCCAACCGGAGGAGACTAATTCCCAAGTTTGATTCTGCTCAAGGGTGAGCATGTCATCAATCATAGTATCTGACCACCTTTTATGAGATAAAGCCTCGGAGAGTGACTTGGGTAAAGCATGAGAATTGAGGGAGGAGAGGAACGCCCGGTATGCATGAGATAAATGTAAACTCACCATATGATGAGCTATAGGGTGAGAAGTGCAGCTTCAGGTGTCTTTCCGTTAGGCAATAGGAAGATCAATATCAGCATCCGACGGAGCTTGAGACTGGGAGATTAACAATAGGAGGCTGAGGTTCAGGAGCCGTACGGGCCCGACGAGCATACACTTTTGTAACTGGTGGCGGCGGCGGCCCCAACAATGGTGAATCAGGGATGAGGTGGGTCACCGAAACGGTATGAATAACCTCCAACACGGGGTGGGGCATCAATAGAATCGAAGGGGATACTTTCTCGTGACGAGATATCCAAAAGAAAGTCGTTGTCTATGTCTACAAAGGCGTGGGAAGTAGAAAAGTATGGGGTGGACTTATGAAAAATCACGACAGCCGATATAAATCGACGTCGTAACACATGACTATAACACTCTGTGTTCGAGAGTACCTAAGAAAAACACATTAAACAACATTGGGGTATAATTTAGATCCCACGTGTTGTAGATCATGGACAAAACAAACACACCCAAAGACCCTTGAAGGAATGGGAAATGAGACCGCCGAAGGGAACAATAGAGAATGAGTAATATGTCCATTTAAAACAGAGGAAGGCATACAATTAATCAAGTAATTGGCAGTAAGAACCGCATCCCCAAAAGGATTTAAGCACTCGTATATGAAACAAAAGGGTACGAGTGATCTTTAAAAGATGCCTATTCTTCCTTTCGGTCATCTCATTTTGCAGGATGTATAAGGACAAGAAGATTCATGAATAATACCAAGTTTCTATATACTCCCTAAAGGGTATATTAAAATACTTCTTGGCATTATCACTCCTCAGGGTGCCAACATTAATCCTAAACCGAGTCTTCATTTCGAAACAAAAAATCTGAAAATGAGAAAACACTTCATTTCTAGAGTTCATCAAATACAATCATGAGACTCGTGAAAAATTATCAATAAAAGTCATAAAGTAGCGAAAGCCTGCTTAGGCAAAAACAGTGCATGGCCCCTAAACATCAGAATACACTGAAACAAAAGGTTCTCAGCTCTTATTGATACGAGGTGAGTAGCTAGAGCGATGATGCTTACCCAACTCATAAGACTCGCACTCTAAACTTCGACAAAGTACCAAGAGAGGGAACTATCCTCTTCAAGGTCTGTAAAGAAGGGTGAACAAACCGACAATGGGCATCAAAAACATATATGGATGCTGTTGGGCAGGCTATAAGGTGTGCATGCTCATCGAGGTGGTACAATCCGTTAACCTCAGTCCCTGTGCCAATTGTTCGTTTTGTCCCGAGCTCCTAAAAACACAACCACCAGAGAAAGAAAAATGTGGCATCCCAGTTCAAATTTCGAGTCAGTTGGCTAATAGAAAGTAAGTTCAAAGGAAAGCCAAACAGGTATTAGACAATATTGAAAGGCAACTGTGATGTGGCAAGAACAGACCCCACCTCTCTATAGCAGAGGTGGTGTTATTCACTAAGGTTACCGGGGTACATCCAGATCTTAGCCTATATGAAGACAATATGGCTCTCTCCTGTCATATGGTCTGTCGCTCCTGTATCGATCATCTAGGGACGACATACAGAAGTCGAAATAATAAAAGCTGTATGATTACTTTTCGAAAGGCATAAAGTGGTCATAGCTGAAGCCCAATGTGTAGCCAATCTATAGCCTGGCTACTAGAAGCATACGAGATCACACGAAATCTCATTCGAGCAAATCTTCTCCTCCAAAGACCTGGCAGAGTCCTCGGATGATGTTGAGTCTGTCCAAGTAGTGGAAAATGCAGAAGAAGAGGAAGACGATGTCCCAACATATGGACGGGTTGGGCAAGGAGGCCTCCTGTTCAATTTCCAGCAGGTAATATTGGGTATGTGGACACAATGCCATGCTCACCAAATTCAAATAAGTATGTTGATAAGATTTTTCTACAAAGTTGATTGTGACAAATGATGGAACGGCTACACGTATAGGTTGTCCATACTTTCCTACCTAGCAAAGAAAATACATTCAATGAATGTTGCATACATTAAATGCATTTAAAGACAAAATGCATTCAGAGACCAATGAATTCAAATAGTAAAGACAAGTGCATGAATCATACATCTATGTTTTTCCTTTTGACCATAAGAGGGAAATGAAGACGTGAAGATTTCAAATGAGACATGTTCATTTAAGGAGGGTGGAATTTTTGGTGAAAGCGACCCATATCCACTCCTGTTTTGGTTTTTTGGTAGCAGCCTATATGTTACATGCTATAACATATATTTGAGTGGGTCTGGATGCAATTAAAATGAGAAAAAGGACGTTTGGATTTTTTCTCTTATCTATCTCCTATAAATTCAAAGCTTTATGCGATGCATTAATCAACCCAATCACGAAGAAGTGAAATTGTGAAACTTCATTCTCCATTCTCCAAAGAAACCGTGTGAGAAAATATAGAGTGTTGAAGAATTTGTAATCTTGTATTTTATAAAGAGAAAGAAAATAAGAAAACCTAGCGCGACAAGCGGATTAGGCAAATTGTTGAACTATTCTAAATCCCGTGTCTCCATTTTATTTGTGTGATTATTTCCTTTATTCGTCGTTGTTCTCACATATTCGATATATCTATTCCTAACAACCGGTATCAGAGCGTGGTTAGGGAACTGAAAGATCTTCGATTTTACGATTTAAGTTTATGGTGGGTGACGACGCTTGTGTCCGTTCCCCATCTTCTTAGATTGTAGTTTTGAAGGTGTTAGTTCAGATCCGAAGAAAAAGTTGAATCTGCTACGGCGGTAGATGAATGAAGACGCCGGATGAAGGAAAAGTGAAGATCGATAAATTTAATTGGAAGGATTTTGGGTTCTAGAAGATGCAGATCGAAGATTATTTGTATTAGAAAAACCTTCACGACCCCTTGTTGGGTACGAAACCAGCAGATACAAAGAGAGAAGATTGGAATCTGTTAGATTGTCAGGCCTTGGGTGTGATCCGTCTGACGTTGGCAAAGAATGTTGTGTTCAACATTATCAACGAAAAAGCTACAACGGATCTGATGAAGGCGCTATCAAATATGTACGAAAAATCATCTACCTCTAACCAAGTACAGTTGATGCGTCGTCTATTTAATCTGAAGATGACAGAAGGTGCGTTTGTTGTAGATCACATCAATGATTTCAATGTGATTACAACTCAATTGAGTTATGTGGAAATAGACTTCGATGACGAGATCAAAGCTTTGATCCTGTTGTTCTTATATAAAAATTGGGCCGCAACTGTGACCGTGGTGAGCAGTTCTTTAGGGAGTAAGAAGTTAAAATTCGATGAACTTCGAGATTTGATTCTCAGCGAAAATGTTCGCAGGAGAGAGCCAAGGGAAATTATGGGGTCTGCTTTGAGTATCCAAAGAAGAGGATGGAGTTTTCAATGAGAATATAGGCCGAGCAATGACAGATCTAAATCCAAAAGGAGGAGTAAATCAAAGCATCACAAAAATATCACCTGCTGGAATTGCGGTATTCAGGGCTACTTCTTTAGTGATTGCAGTAAACCAAAAAAGAACAAGAAGTTTCAAAAGTACCAGAAGAATGATCTTCAGGAAGAAGAGTCTTTTTCTGCAAATATTGCTACTGAAGAGATTCATGATGCTCTTATATGTATCATTGGCAGTCCTATTGAGTCCTGGATTCTGGACTCTGGTGCTTCATTTCACTCAACTCCGTGTAAAGACTTGTTGCACAACTTCACTGTAGAAAAGTTTGGAAAGGTTTATTTGCCTGATGATGAACCTTTAGAGATTACTGGGAAATGTGTTCATATAAAGTCTGCCAATGGAACTCAGTGAAAGTTGCAGGATGCCAGATAAGTTCCTGGCCTGAAGAGAAATCTGATCTCCATGAGTTAGCAGGACAGCATGTGATATACAACAATATTTGGAGGCGGTTCTTGGAAGATCTCTAAAGATGCTATGGTCGTAGCAAGAGGTATTAAGTGGGGAACCTTGTATATGACTACAGAATGCAAAGACAATGGCAATGGCCAAAGGTGGTGGTGATTCTAAACTATGGCACCAAAGGCTCGGACACATGAGCGAGAAAGAAATGAAATTGCTAGTATCAAAGACATGACTACCTGAATTGAAGACCGTCGATATCGGCTTGTGTGAAGATTGTGTCTATGACAAGCAGTAAAGAGTTAGCTTCTCAAAAGTTGGAAGTCCACCAAAGAAAGAGAAGTTGGAGCTGGTGCATAAAGATGTATGGGGTCAGCCTCGGTTCAGTCCTTTGGAGGCTCCCGCAACTATCACCTTCATTGACGATTCTACTAGAAAGCTATGGGTTTATTTTTTTAAAAGTAAATCTGATGTGTTTACTACTTTTAAAAGGTGGAAAGCTGAAGTTGAAAATCAGACTGGTTTAAAAGTTAAGTGTTTGAAATCTGACAATGGTAGTGAGTCTGATAGTATGGAGTTCAAGGCATTTTGTGCTGAAAACGGAATCAGGATGATAAAAACGATTACAGGAACTCCACAACAGAATGGTGTCGCTGAAAGAATGAACAAAACCTTGAACGAGCGTGCTAGAAGCATGCGGCTATATTCAGGGTTACCAAAGTATTTTTGGGCAGATGCAGTCAACACAACAACTTACTTAATAAATCGAAGACCTTCAGTTCCGTTGGGTTTGAAGAGGTATGGACTGAGAATGAGGTACATCTTTCTTATTTGAGAGTTTTTGGCTGTGTTTCATAAGTACAAATAGATTCTGATAAAAGAGATAAGCTTGATCTTAAGGCTAGAAAATGTTATTTCATTGGTTATGGCTCAAGACTATTTTGGTTATCGGTTCTGAGATGATCAAAACAGAAAATCTTAAGACACAAAGATGTAACTTTTAATGAAAATGTATTGTATAAAGATAGATTTATAGCAGGATCTGATAGTGTAGGAAAACAAACCGAAGAACACGAAAAGACTGTGTTAGAAGAGATTACAAATAGTGATGTAGCTACGAGATCTCAAGAAAATCCTGAAAACACTACAGCAGAACAGGAAGTTGAACATGAACAAACCACTCAAGTGGTTGTAAGGAGATCAGAAATGATGTCTAAACCCACACAACGGTATTATCCTTCCTTATATTATTTACTGTTGACTAATATTGGTAAAACAGAATATTTTGATGAAGCAATGCAGGTGAAAGATTCCGTCAAGTAGGAGTTAGCCATGAGAGATGAGATGGACTCTCTAGAGAAAAACGGAACATGGGTACTAACTCAGTTGTCAGAAGGAAAGAAAGCTTTGTAGAACAAATGGGTTTACCGGATTAAAGAAGAGAATGATGGCTGCACGAGATACAAAGCAAGATTAGTGGTGAATGGTTTTCAGCAGAAGAAAGGTATTGACTACACCGAATTTTTTTCTTCCGTAGTCAAATTAACTACTATCAGATTGATACTGAATATTATTGCTGCCGAGAATTTGGATCTAGAGCAACTAAATGTGAAAACGGCTTTTCTCTAAGGTGATTTAGATGAGGACATATACATGGTGCGACCAGAAGGTTTTCAAGTTCCCGGTAAAGAAAATCTTGTGTGTAGTTTAAAAAAGAGTTTGTATGGCTTGAAACAATCTCCCAAGCAGTGGTACAAGAAGTTTGATAATTTCATGTGCGACAATGGTTCTATAAGAAGTGAGATGGACCATTGTTTTTACTTCAAGAATTTTGATGGCTCCTATATTATTTTGTTTTTGTATGTGGATGACATGTTTGTTGCGGGATCTAGCATGAAGGAGATCAACAAGCTAAAACTACAAGTGTCAAAAGAATTTGAGATGAAAGACTTAGGACCATCAAAGCAAATATTTAAGATGAAGATCATCAGAGATAGAGCAGAAGGGACTCTGGAGTTATCCCAAGAAAAGTATATAGAGAAGGTGCCCAGCAGGTTCGATCTTTATGATGCAAAGCTTAGAAGCACTCCTTTGGGAAGTCAATTCAAACTTATCAAGAAGCAGTCACCCAAGACAGATGAGGAACAAAAACATATGGAAAAAGTTCTATATGTCTCAGCGGTTGGGAGTTTGATGTATGCTATGGTTTGTGCCAGACCTGGCATAGCACATGCAGTAGGAGTAACAAACAGATACCTGGTTAATCCTGGAAGGATACATTGGGAAGCTGTGAAGTGGTTTCTACAATATCTCAAAGGCACCTCAGGTATGACAGTTCAGTTCAAGAAAAACAGTGTGACTTTGCAGAGATTCACCGATACAGATTTGGGTGGTGACTTGGATGACCGGAAGAGTACAACGGATTATGTGTTCACTTTGGATGGTACGGCTGTGAGTTGGATGTCTAAATTCTAGAAAAGTGTTATTTTATCAACCACTGAAGCAGAGTATATGGCTATATGTGAAGCTGTAAAGGAGATGATTTGGTTGAAGAATTTTCTAAAGGAGTTGGGCAAAGAGCAAGACAACAATGCTCTTTTCAGTGACAGTCAGAGTGCTATTCATCTTGCAAAGAATCCAGTATTTCATTCAAGAACAAAGCACATCCAGTTAAGATATAATTTTTTATTCGCGAACTTGTAGATGGTGGAACATTGTCATTAGAAAAGATTCTTGGATTAAAGAACCCGTCAGATATGTTTATCAAGATTGTCACCATTGAAAAACGGAGGCTGCACAATATCTCAGTTGACCTCTACGATTACTAATCAGGCGGTGCCGCATTAGGAACATTTTTTGGGTTATGAGAAGGAAACAAGATTACCGTAAAATGAAAAGAGAAAAAATTGGTGAAGAACTTGAGCATTGTCTCAAAGTGGGAGATTGTTGGGTATGTAGACCCAATGCCATTCTCACTAAATTTAAATAAGCATGCAGATAAGATTTTTCTACAAAATTGATTGTAACAAATGATGGGATAGCTAAACGTATATGTTGTCCACACTTTCCTACTTAGCAAAGAAAATGCTTTCAAATGCATTCAATGAATGCTGCATATATTAAATGCATTCAAAGACAAAATGCATTTAAAGACCAATGAATTCAAATAGTAAAGACAGGTGCATGAATCATGCATGCATGTTTTTCTTTTTGACCACAAGAGAGAAATGAAGACGTAAAGATTTTAAAGGAGACGTGTGCATTTAAGGAGGGTAGAATTTTTGGTGAAAGCGACCCATACCCACTCTTTTGGTTTTCTGGTAGCAGCCTATACGCTACATGCTGTAACATATATTTGAGTAGGCCCGGATGCAATTAAAATGAGAAAAGGACGTTTGGATTATTTTCTCTAATCTCTTTCCTATAAATTCAAAACTTTATGCGATGTATTAATCAACTCAATCACGAAAAGGTGAAGTTGTGAAACTTCATTCTCCATTCTCCAGAGAAACTGTGTGAGAGAAAATACAGAAAGAGTGTTGAAGAATTTGTAATCTTGTATCTTATAAAGAGAAAGAAAATAAGAAAACTTAGAGCGGCAAGTGGGTTAGGCAAATCGCTGAACCACTATAAATCCCGTGTTTCCATTTTATTTGTGTGATTATTTCCTTTATTCGTCGTCGTTCTTACATATTCGGTAGATCTATTCCTAATAGGTACTACGAATGTCCTTTATGATGACAGTAGTCACAAAAACGAGACTATCCTCAGCCTCTATCTCTGAGGAAATTCTGATCATCTAGCTTGAAGTCCACCATCTTGGTGGCCAAGACATCGATGAAAGAGATCGGCTTTCCTTCTGATTTACTCTCCATCTCCGATACTCCTTAATTAAGAACCACTTCAAGAAAGGGATCGCACACGATCCCACCAAAAGTTCAAAAGAAAGGAATCAAAATTCCACCCAAAATATTGTGATCGATCTCCCAAGACCCGATTCACGATCAAACAACCTCAAATCTACTCAATCGGATCCAAACACGGACTCCGACGACTCCAAAACTCCAACAACCCAAGCAATCGAGCAACCCGTACAAAGTAAAATACCAAGAATAGTAAGCAAAACAAGCTAAGAAATAGGTAAATTGGAGACAAACCTCAACTCCAAATCTCGGCCATTGTAGCAGAAAACAGTAAACTCTCGATTACTGTAGCAGAGAACTGAACCAAATCGAGCTCCTAATCTCCAAGTCGTGCTCAAATCAACTCCAAACAGCCAAAATCAGCAAGAAATAGATCAAGAACTGATTAAACGAGCAAAAGAATCTTCGAAAACAGCAAGTAATCATCAAGACAAGCTTCGAACTGATCAAGTCGACCCAAAATCGACCAAGAAAACTTCCAGCCCGAGCTCAAATCTCCAAGATCCGCCGAACTCGACCTCAAATCGTTCAGCAAACATCGACTCGACCTCGATTTAGAGGGAAGAACACCAAGTCGAGTCATTTGTGGCCATTTCGAGCTCGATTTGCTCCAGATCTAGGCTCGAAGATGATTAGAAAGGCTCGACATGAGCTATTCGATGTTGATTGACATCGTCTGAGCTCGCCGAGGGTCAGCGAGGGCCGGCGAGGCTCCGACGAGGGTCGGTAAAGGTGGGTAGTGGTGGCTGCTGAGCTAGGGTTAGGGTTTGTTTGTTTTTTTATTTGATGATGGAATGTGTGGTGAGGATTAGGTATGAGAGAATGAGCGGTTCAAATCAGCTCTGATACCATGTCATGATTTAGAGAAGAGAGAGAGTTTTAGGGGAATGTAATGGATAAATTGGGATTAACCCAACTCTCCTCTTTATAAAGGCATAGTTATTTATTAATTACACCCCTACTTAGTTTCCTAATAACACAAAGATCACAAACACATTACAAGCACGTGTATTCTAACAATACCTATCACAAATTTACAAAGCCACTAAGCGTGGAATTGACATGGTAATTAAAATGGCATTGAAGACCATTATTGGGTGATTTGTTCACTAGCAATTAGACAACCTGAAGCAAAATGAGGGATACAATTATCGCTGATGTTTATTTTCCAAGCCCAAAAGTTGCTTTTTGTGCTTGAAGGAATCCAAAATGGGAAAAACAAAAACTCGTATGTATGCTTTAATCGTTAGCAACTTCACTGGCCATGGAGCAAGTGCATACACCAGACTTTCTTATGCTGGGAACATATTGATGTGCAATGGCGTGGGAAACAATGATATATTTAGGCTTGCAAGACTATTGGACCACATACCTGATTCAACCTTACTTTTCCCCTTAAATAGCCAATTGGCAAAGCTCATGCGGTAAAGCTTTCCTCTCCAATGTGAAGTCGTTGGTTCGATATCCAAAGGGTAGCAATTAAAAAAAAAACTTTCCCTTAAATAGCGTACACACTAATTTGATCGTTAGCACGTACAATATTGCCTATGTCGGCGTGTTTGTTGTGAACTCGTCAAAAACAATGTCACACTCTATTCCATTGCCCTAACCAATGTTCTCTCATCCTTATGAACCTTCCTGCTGTTTAACTAGCCAGTGAGCCGAAATGAACATCTATTTGAGCATGAAAACCATGATGAATGGTGTTGGTTATCTATTACTAGATCTTTGCATGTGCGATGCTCGTGTACAAAACTTGAGGATTGTGCCAAATATAATTGCAAAACACAAATTGAGGGGCAGAGAGGGCTCTGTTGATTAAAGACAAACTAAAGAAACTTTTCCTTTACTTTGAATTTTCCTTGAAAAATGATAAAATGAAATGCGCCCCTCTTGAGTTTGAGTTATAATATTAGAGACGGCGGTCCACCATTTTTTTAAGCGCTAGGTGTAAGAAATCATCTACAGCCATGTAGGTTTGAACTAACTGAATACATGTTCATTTAATTAGGCTGGGTCTTATTCTTATCATCCTATGCTGCATTAGTTAATAATCATGCCTTAAGCTATCATTTACCATTCTTTTGATTTGTATGTAGGACAGAAGGGGAGAAGGGTGTTATCATAACAAATCATTCACTATCGGTATGCTATTTATACATAAGTACTCTCTTTTGTGGCGACGGTCATTTAAGACATCTGTCAGATCGTTGTAGATACATTCTTTAACTTCATCCTTATGCAGTGTCATTCAATTCCTTCTTTTGGGAATAATGACGGTCCGTGTTCATAGCACCTGTATTTTAGCATGTGGAGAACATTTCTGCTTATAAATTTTAGTCAACTTTGAAGATTTATAAAATTTATCTTTGTTCCATTTTTGTTTGTTCATGTCTAAATGGGTATATTTTGCAAGTCTATGGAGCATCTGCTACAAGGGAGTTGTCAGAAGATTGCTATTATAATAACCAGGCTGTATCTGTTTTACATGCATTAGACCTTCACAAATTTGTTGTTTTCGTGAAAAAGGGTGCACTTGTGTTCCAAGCCTACCTTTTGCTAGTGTTCCCCTTACCGCTATTCTAACCATTGCCTAGACATGTATAGCTGTCACTACCTGAAACCTAAATTGCCTCTTTCACATATTTCAGGATTAACAGCCCAATAAATTTGCCGAGAATTACTTTTCTATATGCTGCTTGCATCTGCTCTATTTTTCCACCCTCATGTTTTCGCTTTTATATTAAGAGGCAGTCGCTAGAGGGATTCTGAACTTTGCAGTGTTCACTTTATTATGTAATTTGTTACATTGCATCCTCAAGTTTAAAAGGTTGCATCTTTATCTGCTTATTATATTCTATTCTTGACGCTCGTGTGACTTGGGTTCTAACTGACCATTTCAGGTTACTTTTAACGGCTCATTTGATCACATGAATATTGATGCTACCAGGTATTAATTTGTTAATTATGGGGACACTTACTTTTGCGAGCTATTGATTTATGTGCATGTCCGTGCGCGCGCGCATGCCCCTTTAGAATTGCTGCATAATTCAAAATTCATGATTTAACAGCATTTAATTGCGTACTTTTAGCAGTGTCCAGAATTTGGAAATTATTGACCCATTACATACTGAACTCTGGGGCAGTATCAACAAGAAGAAAAGTCTGTTTCAGATGTTGAAGACAACAAAGACTATCGGAGGGTATGCATTTTAAATTTTTTTCCAGTTCATTAGTTTATATGAAACCTAATAGGGAAAGGGGAACAAACCTTGACCCAGGGAGACAGATGATGTAGATTCACCTCAGTTATCATATCAGTTTTCTACATTCATCAGTTGTTTTCTGTTGTTTCTAATGACAAAATAATTTGAACTACGGCAATATAAATGATGCTTTTCAGGTGTATATTGTTGCTTAGATAATCTGTAAGCCATTGGGTGAGTAAGATGGTATTTCATCACTTTTCATTCTTCCATTTTTGACAGACCTATATATACCTGTTGATTTTCAATATGTCATCAAAGAATTCATTTTGTCATCAAAGAAGATCTATATGTTGGTCCAATGATTTTCTATCTCAGAATTATGTGCTTTAAATTTCTCTTCTAAATAGCACATGGATCTGGCTACTAAACCTGGCTACTAAACTTCTCACTTTACTAAGAGTTATGGATTTCTTCTTGCATATCTCCAATTTAGGGCTAGGCTACTTCGCGCCAACTTGTTGCAGCCTTTGAAAGATATTGAAACTATCAATGCCCGTCTAGATTGCTTAGTAAGTTTCTATACAATAATTTAGTAGTTGCTGTTGTTATAGCATCTGTTTGAAGAGCCAGCATCCAAAGCTGAATGTTATCAATACTTTATGGTATTTATCTGATATGTTCCTCATTATTCGTATACCTGTTACATTGTCAGCGTGCGTTGTTGAATAGCCTGAATTTTGTTGGACTTCTGGGAAGTCTTTGATCAATAGTGTCCAGCAAGTATCTCACCGATTCCCTTTGTACTCACATTAAACTAGTAAGGATGACAAATAGTTCTCTTAAGCATTAGAAGTGACCTTTTGCTATAAAGAAGGACATGAAGGGGAAAAAATAAAAATAAAATTCATTGTTACCTCAGCGGGCTTTCCTAGCTTGCTGAGGATCAAATTGTTAGCTGGTTGACTTACTAATTACGAGATGAGGTAGTGAAGATAGACAAACATTATAATGGGTGGAACTTGCATTTTGTTCTTTGCTGTTATTCAGAAGTGTCTCCATTGAAGATAGCAAAGCTTTTAACAAAAACAGTTGATAGGATCAGTGGCCTTATTATCCAAATGAAAGACATGATGTTCCCATTAGGATGAGAAACTGAGATACTTGAAGGTATTGGCGAGCGGTGTTAACCATACACTTCATATTTCAAGTGTTTGCGTGCCAGTCGCTTGGACACACTGATACTTTGAGGACACTAAATAAGGCATTTAAAGTTATCATAGAAAATGATATTACTACGTTCATCTAGATGCTTAATATTCCTCCGAAGCGGTTTTAAGGCACTCATCACTTCGCATGGGATCTCTATGCTTTATAATTACTCTCTTATTAGCTACATTACACTCTTTTCGTTACTTAAAGAAGGTATAATGTAAGGGATGTGTGTTATTGGTAGTATTTTATTGCCCCATTCTATTAGTTACTTTGTACTCAATAATAACTCTTATAAAGGGTATTGTCTTAAAGTGAGAATGTTAAGCTTGCTCCTCTTCTACAACATACCATGTCTTTGTTGGTGGCGACTTTGAATCTTGGAAATAAGGAAACAAAGCATTTTATCTTACTTTTTTTTGTATCTCGTGGTGCTGAGTCCGAATACAGAGCTATGGCCAGTGCTATTTGTGAGTTAGTACTAGATTTTAACCCCGCGCGTAACGCGCATGTTTGCGTAATAAAATAATTACTTGCTCTAAAACCGAAGTCAAAGAAAATGTTTAACAATTCATCTGAATTGAAATCTTTAATAACCGTGTGAAGTAAAAAGAAAAGAAAACGACAATGTATCCATATATGTTTGGAAAGCAACATGTAGAGTAAGGCATAGAGTAGCATTAACATTGAAAGAAAATATCTATATTTTAGTTTTTCAAATTCCATTGATATTTTCCTAATCTAACTCTAATGTAGACATAATTTTCTTGTGCGTTAATTTTTAATTTTCTTATTGTTAATCTCATTATTTGAATTTCAAGTCAAATTTTATTTGTTTCTTTATAATAATTATATGTTGGAATTAGATTTTAATTTAACATTTCATGATTGTATAGGCTAAATTTCACTAAATTATCAAAATCTTCTGGTATTTTCTATTTTCTTAGATAAATACCCTATATTTTATAAATTGTAAGTTGATATTAAGAACTTAATGATACATAAATAGATATTGTGTTTTGGAATTTTTCAATTTAAAATTTATGTATTCAAACATCTAGTTTGCATTATGTGTTGTGGCTATGAAGCAATACAAATAATTAACCATGTCAATGCTTTAGCTGATTTTTTCTGAATGTAAATGCCCAATAAATTTTTAAACAACGGTAATTTTTTGAATCATGAAATTTGAGCTTCAACTTTAAAGCAAATATAGTATTTATAAACAAATGTAAAGAATGGATTATCAACTAAACATTTTTTTATTTTATTATGCTTGAATTTCTAACAATTTTTTGTGTTAAAATAAAAATATTATTGGTTGTTTGAAAAAACTAAATACTAAAATTTCCTTTATAAATTATTATCAATCATTGACCATAGGATCCATAGATAGATTAAAGAAATGGAAATTAATCTTAAATTTTTTTCCATGAATTCATTACCTTGTAAATTCTTAAACAATGATAGTTATTTGAATAGTAAAATTTGAACATCATCTTTAAAATAATTATAGTTTCTATAAGCAAAATGTAAAGCAATTCTTGTTGTTTGAAACATTCTTTTTTCATTATGTTTGAAAAAAGAAATATGAGTAGTTATTTTTGCTATTTAGATATAAATATCATTGTTTCTTCTTAATAATTTTTTTTCCAATTTCATATCAATTATTCTTAACCATAAAACCCAAGGATTAATTGAGGGAATATGAAAAAAAACCAAGGGCAAAGAGTGAAGTGAAAAGATAGTGCTTTGACCAAAAAGATGCTTTGACTTGCAAAAGATTCCCTAAAAAACCCGTCTTTGTTTTAGCTATATAGATAGATAGATAGATAGATAGAGGGATTAGCATCTTGCTTGAAGAGCTTGACTTTAGATCCACTTGTTTTTGAGATTATATTTTGAAAATAAGGCATCCATCTATATAGCTTTTAATCCGGTCTTTCATGAGAGGACGAAGCACATCGATTGACTGCACATGTTTATGAGAAGGCATACGATGGGACAGTTGCAGCTTACGAGGTAAAATTTGCTAAGCAATCAGCAGAGCTATTTACAATGCCTTTTGGAAGGTCAAGTGTGAACTTCGTTTGTCCGGCTGTGAATGTATAATACGCATGCTCCAGTTTCATGGGGCGTGTTAGAGAGTAGGAGAGATAATAATCTGGTGTTAATGACTGTGTTAGTTGTTAGGAGTTGGTTACAAGTTTGTTAGGAGTTGTTAATTAGAGGCGCATATTATGTAATTGTACTTCTCACTACAGTTTTATACTTTTATATATCAAGGGGCGAAGAGAGATAATCTCTCTTTATCCATTACATTTCCAATTCTCCTCCTCCTCCTCCTCCTCTCTCTCTCTCTCTCTCTTTCCGTCTCTCTCATACACACACACAAACCCTAACCCTAGATCTTTAGTACTACAACCAACAAGCTTGATTAAAGATGTTAAGAACAATGGTAATCATGATAAGTGTAAACCATTCCCTGCTCACCCGGTCTAGTAAGTATGAACATTTTGCTCATTTGACTAATTTGAAGATTGCAGAAGTGTTAAGATTGTTAAACTAATAAAGCCATCCAATTAATACTGGTATATTGTATAACATGCTCTTGTTCATGTTTTTGTTTTATCAGGACGAGTTGACGACCAATGAGGAACTATTCTTTGGTTTAACACAGGGTCTTCGTAAATTTCCGAGAGAGACTGGTATACCATTTGCTTTAAAGACAGTAGTCTACATGCACCAGTTCTGTATCAATTGATACTAATCTTTATTTGTTTTATTCTAATTCTGGTCTTAGATAAGGTTCTATGTCACTTCTGTTTTAAACCAAAAAAGGTCACTGATGAAGTTTTGAAGCCTTCCAATGGGAGAAAGAGTCAATTGCTGATATCTAGCATTATCATTCTCAAAACTGCTTTGGATGCCTTGCCTTTTCTTTCAAAGGTGTGAAATATTTCTAATTTGTTACTACCATTAATCTTTATGTCATATTAAAATGGGTAAACGAGAATTCTCAACTGAAGTAGGTGTAACCATATCCCATGGTTGGCATCTTGTAGCATGGTCTCCTTCTCTCCTTCATAATTGGGAAAGCATATGCCTCTTTACTTTTTGTTACTGTAGGCATCTTGGTCATCCCACCCTCATCAATCGCCTTACAATTTGCTTATATCATTATTTGATTACAACAAAAAATTAAGCTTATTTTTTATTGCATTACGGCAAGATAAAAACGCACACTACTTGCTACGCCATGTGTGCGTAGTGTACATTAAAAAAAAAGAAAATAAAAGCCCAATGCTCTGGATTTGCGCTTTTCAGATGTGCTTCTTAGCAAAATTGAAGCGCCACACATCATTTCGTTTTTAAAGCATAATTGCATTATTGAGAATCCGAAATGCTTCCCCCCCCCCCCCCCCAAAAAAAAAAAAAAAAAAAAACAAAAACAAAACAAAACAAAAAAAAACACGTACTCACACGCCCCTTCACAATCTGCTACTTGTAGCTGATTAAGGAATTGATACTTAATTTCAATATTCCAGGTGCTCAAGGATGCAAAGAGTTTTTTGCTTTGCAACATCTACAGGTCTGTCTGTGAAAATGAAAAATATGGCTGCATGAGAAAAAGGTTTGATATAAAACTTTCTGCCTTTTGTTCTATCATATTGTATTTGTACATACAAAGGCTTTCAAATTAAAACATATCTGTGCATATTTCTAAGGGGTAGAAGGTCTCAAGCAAGAGTAATGGTATACAAAAGCTAAAATTCAATATTTTTGCTGAGTTTAAAGGCAAAATCTGTTACAGTTTGAACTGATATCTAAAACCCTCTGATCTTCCTTTTCGACAATAATTCCTTGATTGTCCGTGCTCTTGAGCATGATCTTGATTAAGTCATGATTCCGAGATGAATAAATTTAAACTCAAGAAATGTTTTTGGAGTAAAACAATTTTGAGATTACAGAAGTGTTAGATGTAAGAGACTAAAATAGTCCCACATTGGAAAAACTATGAGAGAAACATGGGTATAAGATATAAGATGCGACAAATCTCAACAAGGCTTGAGTTTTATTGTTAGAACCCACTTATATCAAAAGCCTGTGTACACTCATAGATAATATATGTAATCGTCCCCCCCATTCTTGAATATATATATATATATATATATATATATATATATATATATATATATATATATGGTATCAGAGCCAATTGTTCGATCCAAAACCTTGACAATACCTATGAGAGAAGCAGGCTACAAGCACAAAAAAGAAGCAGGCTACAAGCACAAAAAAAGTGTCTCTGAGAGATTTAGCTCTACAAGTGTGTGTAATCCGTGTGACAACCACATCAAGAAAAAGTGATGGTTGCATCTGAGGGGAATGTTGAGATGTGAGAGACTAAAATAGTCTCACATTGGAAAAACTATGAGAGATACATGGGTATAAGATATAAAATGGGACAAATATTAACAAGTCTTGAGTCTTATTGTTGGAACCCACTTATATGAAAAGCCTGTTTACACTCATAGATAATATATATAATCGTCCCCCCCCCGTTCTTGAAAAAATATATATAAAAAATCTAATAACAAGAAATATTCCGCTTTCAATCAATATTTTGTTTTTTTTATCATAATGGATTGTCAGCTTTTACAGAATTAAGTAGAGATTTAGGCCAAGCAATAATCTAGAAATACGACCGTGTAAGCCTTAACCTTTAAGGTAACTGTATTTAAGTAGCCTATGAAGCCTCAAGTAAATTATCTCACTCTATGGCCAGTTCAGAGCCCTAATTTATTATAATTATGTCTCTCTAAATTCTTTCAATACACATCTGTATGTGATACGTGATAACTAGGATAATGGTTTCACTGAAGCATCTTTCGTGTACAGCATTTTATTCTTCATGTTATCCACTTTTAACTGCCCAGGTCATTAGGCCTGTGTGCTTTAGGAATTGTTGGCCTCTACTTGTATTCTACCGAGTTTCTGGACTAAATTCCTTGCTTCATTGCCTAAGATTAGAAATTACTTACACTTGTGTCATGTAATTGTTGATGAGTTAATCATCTAAACAAATCAACCAAGGGCTCCCCCCACCCCTCCAACCCAAAAAAAATTTTACCAATTTCTAAATATCACCACCAAAACTTTGATATTTCATATATCACCCCCAAACATACAAGTAATCCAAAAATCACCTCCAAACATATTTAGAAATAGGCAAGTTTTGAGGGTGTATATAGGAAAACCCATCAATCAAATTGGATCAGTAACAATTATTTCTATACATGTATCTGACATTGTAAATTCGTAAAATCTGGGAATGAGAGTTCCAGCTATATGCTTTTATGTGCTAAATGCTTTTATAACATTTTAAATGCACATATGCTTTATGACTTCCATGCTTGACAGGTGCGTCAATCAGACAGTTAATTGTAGACAACATATTCATTCTTTTTGTTAGAAAAAGATAGGTAACACAGCGCTGCCCGTTATCTTAACTTTAGCACCAAGAAGGCTGCTTGTTTTAATCATGTGATTGGGGCATTTTGTTCAGTTGTAGTTGCAGATACATCCTATGTTGATGATGTTGACATAGGTCATGAGCTAACACAGCGCTGCCCGTTATCTCAGACTGATCATATTTTTTGCTGGACAAATTCTTGTTTGTAATCTATTACTCTGTATTGTGAAACTTTCACTTTCTCATGCTAGTATTCTGTATTGTTCGTAATCTATTAATTAGCTGATTTATAGGCGTTGTACATGTAACACTTTCTATATCAATATCGTTCTTTTTGGATTCCTTTATGCACTCTTTCACATAATCTCGTTTGTACTGGAATTGATCCATCAGTAATCAAATTCAAATTTTAATTATTCTAACATTTTGTATTATTATTTTCCAAAACCCATATATTTACTAAAATTTATTGAAGAGCAAGTAGGTACGACAGAATATAAACAGAAAAACTTTATATGAAATAGAAATGATAAGACTTGAATTCCTGCATAAACTCATCAAAATCTAAGATCTATTAAGTAACCTAATGTTAAGCACTATGAGCCAACATGATGAAACATATTAAATGTTTGATCCTTGCAGAAAGGGGAAGGGAGGAGGATATAAGAGACTCATGACCTTGTCTTTGTATGTAAGGTGTCTTACAATGCCGTTAGAGCATTTTCTTGAATTTGTATCTGACTAGGATTTGGTATTTCTGCATTTAAAGTTCATTTGCATCCAGATCTCACGTGATAGGAATTACTCTACTTTTCTGCATACCAAGTTGCTAGCTATTAGTTTTATTCAATTCTCATGTGATATGAATTAGTCTAGTGGAGCTATTTCCTTTACAGTGGTGCTTTTCTAAAAAAGTGAACATAACAATGTATAACATGATTCTCGTCTCTAAAACTGTTTATGATCTTGAGGTGAATGCATCTTTGTTTTGAGACGGTTAGAAAGAACCATGTTTTCTTGCTTGTTGCATTTCTCCATCTGATAATTCACTTCTAAATGCAGTCAATTTGTTACTTCTGTTATTCGGCACAGGTTCAAATTCTGTTTTTGTCCATCTTTTCACTAGCTAATTATCATATTTTGGCTGCCCACGCAAATGAATGTTCTTTGTTGTATAACATAGAGATGTGCATTTTTGTAACAATTTCTCTACTCATTTCATGTCGTCGTCGTCATCACCTAAGCCTCTTCCCATTCAAATGGGTTGTCTATGAAGTAAAGCTTAAATAAAGATCTTATAAAGTTTGGTGACCGGTTGTCGACCTGATGTCAACCTCTTCAAATAAATGTCAAATTCCTGGTTCATAAAACTTTGCATGAGTATGGCTTGTCATAGTTTAGATAACCAGTCAGCATACTCCAAATTCTCATAGATTATGAAGAAATCTAAACGAAGGGGAAAAGATGATATATTTGCTATATGGAATTATGGTTAATTGTAGGGCACACATATAGCCAAGACCGAAGTGGAACATATCCCATATTCCTTTCCACTCATTTCATGTATGAATTATGATCAATTAATCTAGTTACAATAAAAGCTGCAATCTGTTTTAAGTTTAGTAGTTCTCATTGCTATTAGATACTATTATAGTAGAATGAGTTCTGAAATACTTCTGACATCTGTCTCTTAGAATTGGTGATGTGATTGATGAAAGCGTAGTACATTCAAGGGCTCCTTTTGTTACCTGCACACAACAGTGTTTTGCCATCAAAGCTGGAATAGACGGGCTTCTTGATGTTGCCCGGCGGCGTTTCTGTGATACAAGCGAAGGTGCTTTTACAATATAACTGATTCTTCTGTTTATTCTGCAATACTCATCAAATTGTGGTTACAGCTATTCATAACCTTGCAAACAAATACCGTGAGGAATATAAGATGCCAAATTTGAAGATTCCTTATAACAATAGGCAAGGATTTTACTTTAGCATTCCTCAGAAAGACACAAGTGGAAAGCTCCCTGACAAATTTATTCAGGTTCGGTATATACATTTCCTTAAATGCAATAATAGTTCTAGTTAATATATGCTGCTCATGTGAGGATTTCCATATCTACATCAGGTTATGAAACATGGGAAAAACATGCATTGTTCAAGTTTTGAACTAGCTTCTGTAAGTATTTATATCATATTCTTTGTATGAGATGGCGATTTACTTAAAGTGAAGAATTTATGCTTCCTGATGTTGGATGAAGCACACTCTTAAGATATTAGCCATGGAAGTTTACCTAGCATTGTCTCTTACATATTGCATATTTATGATTTTTTTCATAGTTGTCATTTCTGAAAACAAATTTGTTATTGGATGTGCCTCATGAAGAGTTTCCTTAGCAAATCAAATAGCTAGAATGTCTTGCTATTCTTACTGAATGTGCCTAATTGAGGGTTTCTCTCGTTCACTCAACCATGTACTCTTATTCTTTTAATCAATTCTTTCAAGAGTGTACGATTGCTTACTCCCCATTCTTGTCATTCTTCGTGGGCCTGCATAGAAAGTTTACTATGAGCAAATTTCTTTGAGCCGGTCAAGAGAGTGCATATCACCCAGACTTGGTTGATTACAGATTAAGTTTTTTCCGGATTAAATTTTCAATAGCATTCAAGTGATTCTTTGCGCTGACTTGATTTAATTAGTACTCAACAGTCCCCACCATTCTTGGGCAATTATAACTTTGTAAATCTCATACACTTGTCGATTCCTTTACTAATTAGGACTTGGTTGATTCCTTCATGATGTGTAAAGCTTCAATACCCACGGGACCTCATTTAACTAGAGCTTTGACCAATTCCTTTGGGCTGGCTATGTCCCTACTTTAGTAAAGATCTATCCTAGAGCCTAAAATTTTTGAACTCAGAGACTACTATATCCCTTGGTTTTTAAACTAGAATCAGGTCGAATATGAAATTCTACAGACAAACAAATCCTCTAAACTAAAAGCAAACTGAAAAGTTCTATAGCCATTGTTATATATATATATTAGTTATGTTTGTTAGCTGGTTATTATGTGTTAGTTGATTTGTTAAGATAAGAGAGGAAATCTATAACTCTCTCTATATATAAGCTTGTATGAACCTTTATGTTGAACCAATAAATATTTTCCTCTTGATTTCTTCATGGTATCATAGCTTTAAAGAAATCAAGGAAAAAAATAAAAAAAAGAGAACACTCCAGCATCCATCGATCATCCATAACCCTCGCCTTCCTGCTCTGCTTCCCTCGATAACCCTCGCCAGCACTTGTCCCCCTCCCAGCCATCTTCGATCCCACCGGCGAACCTCCCCAGCCCGTCGACCACCCTCCACATCAACAATCGACTCACCAGCCAACCTCCATCCCACCAACAATCGACCCCTCTACCACCTCAATCCCCCTCGAATAGGCCCCTGATGCACCTCCGACCCCCCTTCCCAGCCACTTCGTTCCCTTCGTCCAAGCCCCTGAAGCACCATCGACCCTTCTCCCCTCCTAGCCACCTCGATCCCCCTCGACCAGCCCCTGAAGCACCATCGACCTCTCCTCCCCTCCCAGCCACCTCAATCCCCCTCGACCGAGCTCTGAAGCTCTCCAGAACCTTTGATCTCTCTCCAGCCCACCTCCATCAGCTGCTGAAGCGCTCCAGCCACCTCAATCCACTTGCAGACCTCTCCATCGCCCTGAAAACATCTACAACACCATCGAATAACTCGTTGTAGAAGATTAACCAAGAACGATGAAGGTTTAATATTGCTGAAGGTGCTCCAATGGTTTTGTTGATTGTCTGCTAGTCTCTAGCTCTAGATAAGCCATATTTGAGATTGGATTGTGAACCGTCGTCTTCACCAGGATTTTGTTGATTGTATATCTTATTGTCTCTCTCTCGTGATTTACCTCTGCGGCATTCATCATGGGTTTTGATTCGATCTCCATTATTGCTCGTGATCGTTCCCCTATTACTGCTTGTGCTCGCGGCCGTCGCTATTCTGGCCTTTATTGATCTTATTGCGGCGGCACTAATCATCGTGTAAACTGGTGTTGGGAGAAGCATAGCTACTCTAATGATACTCTTACAGCTTGCCAGACATCCACAACAGTTGTAACTGCCCGATTTTCCTCTTATGCTAGCAATTTACCATTATTCAGTGCTGAGTGGAGCCAGTTACGTCATCTCCTCTCCTTTATATCTCCTGCTAACCTTTCTACTCTATCTGGTCTATCGTTCCTTTCTCATTCTAATTTGTGGGAAGCTGATTCTGGCGTCTCACATCATATGTCTCGTGATGGACCGTCTGATTTTTCTTCTAGTCCTCACAAGTTGATTTCTGTGGCTGATGGTAATACCACACCTGTTTCTGGTTCTGCTGATTTATCACTTCATCTTTACATCTTAAAATACTTTAATTGTGTCATATTTAAAACAAAACACGCTTTCTATTTGCCAGTTTACAAATGATTCTAATTGCTTCGTAACTTTGTATCCATCTCATTTTGTGATACAAGATCTTCTGATGAAACAACGGATTGACGCGGGGCATGAACATAATGGACTGTACCATGTTGATCATCTTCCCAGTACGCCTACAACTGTCTTTACTATTCAGTGGTATCGGAGACTTGGTCATGCTCGTCTTTCTTCTTTACGTATTATGTTTTCTCTTGATTTATCAGAGTTCAGATGTGAATCCTGTATTCTGGGTAAACACCATTGCTCCTCTTTCCCCCCAGTTAATAAAAGACATGATTTACCCTTTGCATTAGTTCACTTTAATATTTGGGGTCCGTTTAAAATTCCTAGTGTGTTTGGTTATAGATATTTTGTGATTTTTATCGATGATCATTCACGTATGACTTGGTTATATCTTCTGTGTGATAGGTCTGAAATTTTGTCTACCTTTAAAATATTCGTCACTGAGGTTACCAATCAGTTTGGTGTTCTGGTAAAGGTTCTTTGTTCAGATAATGCTAAGTAGCATCTTAGCACGGAGTTTACTGCATTTTGTCAGATTCAGGGTATATTGCATCAAACTTCATGTTCTTATATTTCTCAGTAAAATGGGATTGCTGAACGAAAGAACCGACATTTGCTTGAGATAGTTCGTTCTTTTGTTTTGCATATGCATGTCTCTAAACGATTATGGAATTTTGCAGTCTTAGCTGCCTGTTTTTATATCAATTGCATGTTTTCTCATGTCCTAGGTAACCAGTCCCCTTTCTCTATTTTGTTCCACAGGGCAAGCTTTTTCCCGTTTCTCCTAAAGTGTTTGGTTGCCTTTGCTATCCCTATGTTCTAGGTCTTCATATTGACAAACTTGATCTAGAGCTACCCGTATGGTGTTTGTAGGTTACTCTCGAACCCAAAAAGGTTATGTATGTTTCGACCCCGTAACATCCAAAGTTTGTACTTCCTATGATGTGACCTTCGTAGAAGATCAAGTTTATTTTCCACCACATGTTAAGGACCACACTTCAACTATTCCTGTTCCACACTTACCTTCCTAAGAGCTTGATTCATCTATTCAATCTGTGCTCCTTAGTGATCAGTCTGTAGTCCCTTATCAACAGATGTACCATCGTTGTAAGAAAGTTGTCCCGCCACTTTTCACCAATGATTCTTCTAACGGTTCTTCTACAGGTATTCCAATACAGTCCACAGTTCCTGATTCTCCATCATCCCTGATTTCTGAAGATCTCTCTCTTTCTATTGCCTTACGTAAGGGCAAGTGTTCTTATACTACTGCACATCTGATTTCGAATTTTGTTTCCTATTATAGACTGACCCCATCTGCTCGTCAGTTTGTTTCTTTCTTATCTGCCATCACTCTTTCTTCCTCTGTTCTGGAAGCACTTCAGCATACAGGTTGGCATGCAGCTATGTTAGAGAAGATTGCCGCATTGCGCTTTAATCAGACTTAGAAATTGATACCTCCGCCGCCAGATAAGAAGGTTGTTGGCTGTAAATGGGTTTTTACTGTCAAGCAAAATCCTGATGGAACGACCGACCGTCTCAAAGCTCGATTGGTGGCCAAAGGATTTACTCAGCAGTATGGTTTGGATTATGTCGAGACTTTCTCGCCAGTTGCCAAATTTACATCGGTTCGTGTTCTTATATCCTTGGCCGTTTCTAAGGTATGGCCTCTTCATCAGCTTGATGTGTTGAATGCCTTTTTTAATAGTGATCTCACGGAGACTATTTATATGCAGCAACCTTCTAGTTTTGAGCGACCGGGGGATTCTATAGTTTGTTTTCTACACAAATCGTTATATGGACTGAAACAGTCACCGCGTGTTTGGTTTGAAAAGTTTAGCATGATTTTACGACAGATTGGTTTCAAACGCAGTTGCGCCGATACGTCTTTTTTACGCATAATCGTCCTGAGGGCAGGGTAATTATGCTGGTATATGTTGATATTATCATTACTGGAGATGATTCTGTTGGCAACTCCAAGATGAAGGAACATTTGGCTTCACACTTTCATACCAAGGTCCTTGGGCCACTTAGATATTTCTTTGGAATTGAAGTATCATAGAATTTGGGTAGGTTGCAGCTCTCTCAGTGCAAGTATACACTTAATCTTCTATCTGAGACAAGGTTTCTGGGATGTAAACCGGCAAACACCCCATGGACTCCTCAGTCAATCTATCTTGATTAAGCTCTCCTTCGGATACCCCACTATTTGATCCAGGACGATATCAACGTCTTGTTGGGAAGCTTATTTACCTCACTGTCACTTGGCTTGACATTGTCTTTGCCATTATCAAAGTGAGTCAGTATATGCAGAATCCTTTGATCTCTCATCTTAAGGCAGTTGAGCATATTCTCAGATACATCAAGGGTTCTCCAGGACAGGATTTTCTTTACAAACCATCTATGTTGTCGCACACAGCCTTTGCGGATGCCGACTTTACTGTTTCTATTGATGATCGTCGTTCCATGAGTGGCTATTGTGTTTTCTTGGAAGGAAACTTGATTCCGTGAAAGAGTAAGAAACAAAATGTAGTGGTTCGTTCTTCTGCAGAGGCTGAGTATAGGCCTATGGCGCATACGGTTGCTGAGTTGGCATGGCTTACATCTCTTTTGATAGATTTTGGAGTTCAATCTTCTCTTCCGACTACTCTTCTGTGATAATAAGGCTGCAATTCATATTGCTGAGAATCCAGTTTTTCATGAGCGGACCAAACATATCGAGATAGATTGTCATTTCATTCGTGACAAAGTGGCGGATAAGATGGTTGTACTCCAGCATATTTCATTTGCAACTCAACTAGCAGATATTCTTACCAAAGCTCTTTCTTGACCGGCTTTCGCTCGTCTTCTGTCCAAACTTGGCATGATTGATATCGATGTTTCAGCTTGCGTGGAGTGTTATGAATATATATTAGTTATGTTTGTTAGTTGGTTATTATGTGTTTATTAGTTAGTTGATTTGTTAAGATAGGAGAGGAAATCTACAACTCTATGTATATATAGCTTGTATGAACTCTTGTGTTAATTGAGTCAATAAATATTTTCCTCTTGATTTCTTCAGCCATGAAGTCTTTAGACCGGTAATAAACTAGAATCAGGTTGCGTATGAAATTCTAGTGACAAACAAATCCTCTAAACTAGAAGCAAACATAAAAGTTCTATAACCAATGAACCATGAAGTCTTTAGACCAGGAATAAACTAGAATCTAATTCTCTTTAAAGATTGTCCTCTATTTAAGACCGTAACTGGCTAGAACACCAATATGTCTCTAAGCTCTTCAACTTGAATCAAGTTCAATACAGAGCTATATGAATTGCAAATGGATCAATTCCAGTTAAGAATTTTTAGGGTTCCAAGTGCAATTTTGGATCTGGATCTGGCTTTACCTAGATCTGGCCCTATTCCATCTTGGTCTAGGAAATTGAAACCTACACTGACCCATTGATTAAGTAGGTCAGATTTTTGGGTTGAGCATAATTGGAGCGTGGGATCTTTTGATCAATAAACATATGAATCTGTCTGGTTCAGGTTACAGGTTATAACTTGGATCCGGGTTGACTAAACCTTATGCTGTTAAGCACTGATATTGCTTGGTTATAAATGTAATTCATGTTTAATGTTTGAATTACTGACAATTTGAGTTGTCATGGTTTTTTCTTCTATTTAGTTTGGATGTGTATGGTGGTTTGTTTTGTGTTGTAGTAAGTTTGAAATGTATGGTTGAGATGAAGCCAAACTAAGATGTAATGGGGCTTTTGCCTTGCCTGTAAAAATTATGGATGAATGAACATAGGAGATGAGCCACCATAAAGCTATCCATCTCATTCTCCTTCGTGTTCTTCCCTTTTGTAAAATCCATTAAATCTCTACTTAAAAATCAATTTTCTCCTCCGAAATTAATCTAAAATCGATATTAAACTTATCAGCATTTCTCTTCAGATTTAGCCTTGTTAAAGTGCTCATATTATCTGCTGAAGTGCATAATGCTCCTATGATACCTTTTAAGATTGAAAAATTGTACCATGCTATCTAATCTCAGAAAACTTAAATTACTACTCTAGTGATGAATGATACATTAACATTAGCATTCCTTGTTTCTTTTCCAGCTCAACATCAGGAATAAATCTGCAGCTGCTGAATGTTTTATGAGGACAGAATTTTGCTTGGAAGGTATTAGCAATAGTGCTGCAAAGAACAAGTCTATATTTGCATCTATACTCTTTTTTATAATTATGAGGATAATTATATGAATTTGTGTATTTTTGAATAATGTCTAAGCTGGTAATGACTCATTCCATCATTGTAATGTTTCTCCTGGGTTGCTCCCTTCTCCACTCACTATATGTACAAGTCAGGTACAATCAAGATTCACATAATATCCCTTTAATCCATACACGTAATTAACACATTTATTCTAACAGTTGTCAACCTTTTGCTTCAAGTGTATTTTGATCTCCTCAAATTTGAAACTGACTCTGGCCTGCGCTTGACGAGTTAAACTTTAAAAGTTGGTTCGTTACATGAAGCAATATTTTTTTTACCTCGTCTTCCAGTATTGGTTTGTTTCACTCTAGGGTTGTCAAAAATACCCTAACCCGATAACCAGACTGTTAGTGTAATATGCCCTAGAGGCCATTATTGTATAGTACTAGTTTGTATATTACATTTTGGAAGCTTGGGATATATACATGGATTTATGACAGTCTTGCTCGATATAGTAGTATGCTACTTGGTTTGTATCTATCTTAATATGTGTATATGTTTCTTTTAATATATCGCCAATACATATTGATAGAGCTCTTAGGATCTTTGCTTGACTACCAGCGTTGTGATGGCAGTCACACTAGTGGGGGCTAGGTAGTCTACAAGCACATCCTTACACAGGTCCCTAGTCGCAGGATTATCGAGATATGACATCGATACTCCAGAGTAAACTGGTGTATACGCTTCTCATCCCAAGAGGGGAGATGGTCTGTCCCACAGCCATCAGTACGTCGTACTGGAGATAGTATGCATATGCTCATTGTGTTATGAGTTACATTGGACGGACTCGTGGGGAACTGCTGGTTGGTAATATACCTATCGTCATGTAGCAGTTCCCAGACGACATGAGTACAGCTTAGTCTGTCGACTTGACACTGCTACTTCGCCTCAAGTGTGTTCCCACTATTCTTAGATTACTACCCTACCATAGCTCTGCTGAGTCGTGCAAACATGTAGTAGTTGGGTGCAGTCCCGAAACACTTGGAGGCAGCGGCGGTTAGATATGATTCGTCTCTCCCGATATTGGGGGTTGATGTCGTGCCATGTTCGGAAAGCCATTACATAAAGTCATTGGCCAGGGCAAGTGAGATTTCTGGTAGGGATTCCAGTAGTTTTTCAGGGTGTTTTTGGCCGCACTCCGACACGACTTATTGCACTATTAGGGGTCTGACGCTTGCCGTTCCTTAGGACCGATATGCGACACTCTTAGACGAACAGACCGGACTGTACGGAGATTGTCACAGACATGCTCAGTAGGGGTTCGGATGAGTCATGCTCATCGGCTTTCTTATCGACATCTACCTGGGGGCCGTTATGTACAGCTAGTGCCGCTTGCGGCCTGCGGTTAAACCCACCGCCAGCGTAGTGTCGAGTCTTTAGAGTCCCACACAGAGAGTTTCCCTGCATCAGACGAAATATGTAGAGGTCGTATGGTTTTACTACAAGGGTTCGGTCACGTACGTGTACTTGTGCACGCATGATGATGCAGACAGATAATACTAGTGGGTTTTGGTTTAAGCCAGATCCTAGTATTATACCGATGGATTGTTTTCGTCTCTAATTGTATTTGTATTTTTCGGAATACGGATACGGGTATGTATATACAGACGAGGGGCATTTTTGTAAAATGCTAGATGAAGGTGACATGACATAATTGCATTATTCTTTTTAGGTTAAATTAATAATGCATTATGTAATTAAGAAATGAGATGGATATTGCATGAATTTGGACATGATTTCTTTGGACACTTGTTGCCTTTTCAAACCATGAGTCATTTGTTGGCTATTCAACTCTTTTATTAATTATTCATTGTGATTTATCTCATGAATAATTAGAAGAGTTCAGTTCACAACAAATGAGGAGACTCATTTTCTATTTTCATTGCAAGAGCTCACTAGTTTTTCCTTCTTCACCTTCATTAACCTCAAAACCCTAGTACACTCATGTGTTGAGTAATCTAGGATAAATAGAGATAAACCAATTCACTCACATACTCTACATAGTCTAGGTCATCTAGTGTAGCATACTAGAGATCTTAGTTTCTCTGGTACACAAGCTCTCGGGTGGATCATCTTCGATCCAAGAAAGCCGACGAGGAGGCGACATCCAAATCACTCTAAGCAGCTCACACAGGTGAGGAGGACAGTGAGGAGAAGGACTGGTTATGTGAGGTATAACTTCCGTTCATGTAGTGTATACTTCATTTTCGTTGTGCTAGTTAAGGTTTAGATACGATCTTGGCGGTTAGTCGATGCTACGAAGTATATTATTTTCGTATTTCATAGTTTCCGCCTCTCCGCGATCCCGTGGGGTGCGTAGCATGGACTTAAGTGGTACTAGAGCCAACTAAACCTATTCTAGCTTATTAGCATGTATTAGAATTTTGATCGTCGGAAAAACCGGAAAACTAAATACCGAAAACCCTACTTTCTGTCGAATTTTATAACTGTCTGGAAAATTATTTTAGCACCATAAAAAATACGTGCAGGGTTTTCTAAGATAACAGAAGGAAAATGAGCCACTGAATCGCCGAGACGACCGCGGAACCACCGCATAATGGACTGTTCTGCGGCGGAGTCGCGGCCGAGTCAAGGCCGATTCAACTCATCTTTATTCTGTTATTTCTTAATTTTGGTGTTTTCTTTTCTGGAATATTTGGTTTCTACCCAGTATGTTTTTGAATGCTGGTTTGCATTTGGGGTGGTTACGGAAAATATGTTTCGATCGAATTTCTATTATACTTGGCTAATTGGTCCTTCTGTAATGTTATATGTGTTTTTAAATCTCAGGTAATTGCTATACGTCGGTTAGTCTGGGATTGCACATATCTGTTGGTTTGTGTATATGAATTTTGTTGGATCGTCGATGATGAATAGCCGGGGATGTGAGATGAGTGTTTTTATCTTTCATTCAATATAAATTGTAATTTGATGTAATATTATTTTGCGGGGCACATCCGGGTTGAGGTTGTAGCCATCATTGTATTATTTTTTTATGTTTTCTGCTCCCAGGATAGACCCAAGGTGGGATGCACAAACTATCGGGTTCTTTGAAGTGCCGAGTGGCCTACTCACTTTGTTGAGGGAGGTTGCTTCACTTCTAGAACTTGACGGGTAGTTTGCCGCACCCGTAGGGGTCTGGGGTAGGGTTTTGACTATTCATCACGACCGTGGAATCCGTCTTTCGTTACAGATTTAAACGAAATGCGGAATTCCTACTATATCCAATATATTCATCTGTGATCTGGAATGCCTATTATTGCGTCAGACGAATGCTATTATTATATATGTTATATAATAGACGTTATGTTTTACATCCGCGCTAGTCCAGCCCTCGCTCTGGCGTTAGTTAAGTAACCTAACGGTGTTAGCCGGGGCTCAGTGGCGAATGTGGATGGCATAAGTGGACGTTGTATTTTCGTCTTTTTCTGTAATGATAGGTGTAATTGATTGGACTGTATTAGACTAATGCAAAGCAAACAAACCTAAGCTGAATCGTTGGAACAATTTTAAAACCACTCGGTTTTTTCAAGACAGTAAAACTTTTAAAATGCGGAGCTTAAACCACTCATTTTAAAAGCTATCAGATTTCTTTGATTATATCAAGTTCACTACGTTCACGGTTTCGTCAAAACCATTCGTAGCCCTCCGTCATTTCAGTTGAACATTCAGTAGTATTCAGGCTATGTATTTTGACCTTCGTCAAGGCATAGTGACTGGTAGCTGCTAAATATTCATCTGAAGCATAGATAGATGCGTTGGTTTGGGACAGTTGTACTGCGATTTTGGCCTTCGTCAAGGGTATGTACGGGTGTGTTCAAATTAACCTGGAAAATGATGGGTAGAACTTGACATGTGACTTATGATATGTTGGCCTTCGTCAAAGTCATAAGAGCATGGGGCAAAAATCTATATCGGGAGTTTCTAAAGAAACTGAAACCTGCTAGTGTTGCATACCATTTGAAGTGATAAATTTGGTAGGATTCCTTCGACTTTATCACACGATGATATTTAGGTCCCGATCCTACTGTGAGTATATGCTACTCCTCGGGAGATTTTTTTCACTTAAACGATCAATGCTATAAACCAAGTAGGTGTCTAGAACAGTGTTAGCGGGGCTAAGCCTCCAGGGAAAAGAGCTTATTTAATTAAGGAACTTCACGAAAGTATCGTAAAACCTCTCTCGAAGTACCGACACTAGCCTGGCTGAAAGGTTAAACAAGTATTGTACGGTGAGATTAAATCCTGACTAATTCTTCTTTTATGGTTTGAGGAAGAATTCGAGAAACAGTGGGAGCCATCCTGTTTAGATAAACTAAAAACCAAATCTAAACTTGCAAGAGCATCATGTTAAAGTATTTCTTCTCTCTCTCCTAATTGCAGCAACCAAAGATGACGGGCCTTAAGTTACTATTAGATAAAAATATACTGACAGGGCCAAACTATAAAGATTGGTTCAGAAATGTCAAGATGGCAATAACTTATGACAAATTGGGCTATGTTCTTACTACTAAAGCCCCCGCCGTCTTAGGTCCAGAATCCAGCGTCGCGGATAGGGAAATCCTTAAGACCTAGGAGATTGACTGCGCGAAGGCCAAGTGCCTCGTGCTGGCCTCAATGGACAATGAACATCAGAGACGGCACGAGAATATGGATCTAGAATCCATATTCCTCCATACCAAGGAATTATATGGAGAGCAATCTCGTATCGCAAGATACGAGACATCGAAGAAACTATTTCAAGCGAGGTTGGCCGTCGAATCATCTGTAGGGGAATACGTTCTTAAGATGATTAGCTACATTGGACCACGTTAGAGAATAAGCTGTATACAGACTTAATTCTGCAGCCCCTCCCTTCTACCTACACCCAGTTTATCTTGAATTTTAATATTCAAGGTAAATAAGTTGAACTTCAGAAACTCCTCAACATGTTTAGGAGCGCTGAGGGCACCCTGCAGAAAGCCAGGGAAACACCCGCTCTACTTGTTAGGGGAGCTTCCTCTTCTAGATTCAAGACGAAAACCAAAGGAAAGAAGAAGAAGACCCCACCAAGTCGAGAGGCGGTGTTAGTAAGGTGGAAGCAAAGGGCAAGTCAAGAGTAGCGGGGCCGACAATAGAAAAGGAAGAATGCTTCTATTGTCATAAGAAAAGCCATTGGAAGAAAAATTGCAGGGCTTGGAAGGCCAAGAATCAGGATCCGAAGCAAGTTGTGGTTTCGGCTTCAGGTGTGTTTGTAATTGAAAATTGTCTGTCAATCAACTCTACTTTCTGGGTATTGGTTACCGGATCAGAATCTCATATCTGTAATTCTTTGCAGGCACTGAGAAACCTTAGAGTTCTAAAGACCGGTGATATGACCCTCAGGATTGCTAACGGAGCGAGTATGGATGCTGTGTCCGTATGGGAATATCACCTTGGATTGACGAGTGGACATATTTTGGTTTTGCGCAACTATTTTTGTGTATCTAGTTTGATTTGTAATATCATTTCTGTATCTTTGTTATCTAAAAAAGGTTATGATTTTACATTTGTAAGCGATGTTGTAAACATCCACCTTAATCATTGTCTGATTGGATCAGGTACTCTAAACAACGGTATATACGTATTAAACCAACTACAATTTTTCAATGTCCAGAACACAAAAGAAAGACTCCAGAAATAAATCATGTTTTCTTATAGCATTGTAGACTAGGTCACATCAATGAAACAAAGTTGACCAAGTTACATAAAGAAGGATATTTGGATTCGTTCGAATATCAATCTTATGCAACTTGTCAATCATGTCTCAAAAGAAAGATGACTCCGTTTATTGAACGCGGAGTAAGAGCGAGCGAGCTCCTAAGACTAATATACAGCGACGTGTGCGGTCCAATGTCTACTCATGCAAGAAGTGGTTATTCCTATTTCATTACTTTTACGGATGATTTCTCTAGGTATGGACATGTCCTCTTGATGAAACATAAATCCAAGGCCTTTGAGAAATTCCGAGAATATAAGAATGAAGTGGAAAAACAAACCGGCAAAAATATCAAGACACTGAGATCTGATCGAGATGGTGAATACTTGAGTGCCGGGTTCCTGAATTACCTAAAAGAAAATAGCATTCTCTCTCAGCTTACTCCACACACACCACAACACAACGTTGTATCGGAGAGACGGAACCGAACCCTATTGGATATGGTACGTTTCATGATGAGTAACGCTGAGTTACCGCGATCATTCTGGGGCTATGCACTAGAATCAGCTGCATATCTTTTGAACAAGGTTCCTACCAAGACTGTGCCTACCATACCATATCATATGTGGAGTGGAAAGAAACCCTATCTTCAATATATGAAGATGTCCAGCTTTTGTTAAAAAGCAGTATGCGGACAAACTCGAGACACGCTCAGTACTGTGTAAGTTTGTGGGATACCCAAAGAAGTCAAGGGGTATCTTTTCTATTACGCAGAGCAAAAAAATGTTTTTGTTTCTCTTCATGCCCACTTTTTGGAACATCAATTTTTAGAAAAAAAATTAGTGGGAGCGCAATAGAACTGGAAGAAATTTCAGAACCACAAGCTATTACTGAAAGCTTGATGGAACCAGAAGTTTCAGAAGAACAGGGCATTCTCGCGCTACTCCGCAGGAGTAGTAGGCTGTCTCATCCGTCCGAGAGATACTACGGTTTCTTCATAGACGGGGATAGAGAAGATTGCATCATTGATAATGATGAGCCAACTAACTTCCAGCAAGCCATTCAGAGCAAAGACTCGGTAAAATGGCTGGATGTAATACGAACCGAGATGGAGTCCATGTACACCAACAAAGTATCAACTTTGAACATTGCTCCAGAAGGGGTAAAACCCGTAGGCTGCTAATGGATCTTCAGAAAGAAGATTGGTGTAGATGGACATGTTGAAACCTATAAAGCTAGACTTGTTGCAAAAGGATTTCGTCAAAGATCTGGTTTGGAATGATGAAACATTTTCTCCAGTGGATATACTCAAATCCATTCGGATCCTTCTTGCCATTGCTGCTTTCCACGATTATGAGATTTGGCAGATGGACGTAAAGACCGCTTTTCTAAATGAAAATTTGGAAGAGTGCGTCTATATGGACCAACCAGTGGGTTTCATTCAGAGTGGGAGCAGCGGGAAAGTGTGCAAGTTGCTTAAGTCTATCTATGGACTAAAACAGGCATCACGGAGTTGGAACATCTGTTTTAATGAGACGGTCAAAGAATTTGACTTTATCAAAAATCCAGATGAGCCATGCATTTATAGTAAGATTGTAGCACGAACTGTTGTATTCCTTGTCTTGTACGTGAATAACATTCTCTTGATAGGAAATGATATTCCTATGCTACAATTTGTCAAAAGGTTTTTGTCGCAAAGATTCTCCATGAAAGACCTGGGTGATGCCTCTTACATTCTGGGGATTCGGATTTGTCGTGATAGATCGAAGAGGATGTTGGGACTTTCACAGTCCAGGTACATCGACACCATACCGAAAAGATTCAGTATGGAAGATTCAAAGCGCGGTAATTTACCGGCTTTCACGGAATCACCCTCTCCAAAGGTATGTCTTTCAAGACTGATTTAGAAAGGGATCGCATGTCTATTATACCCCACGCTTCTGCGGCATGCTCTATAATGTATGCGATGTTGTGTACCAGACCAGATGTAGCTTATGCACTAAGCGTAGTAAACCGGTATCAGTCAAACCCTGGGGAGAAACACTGGATAGCAGTAAAGAATATTCTTAAGTACCTTAGAAGGACTGAGGAAATGTTCTTGGTTTACGGCGGAAAAGACCTCCAGATCGAGGTCTTTGCTGACTCCAGCTTCCAGAGTGACAAGGATGACTCCAAATCCATGTCAGGTTATGTCTTTACCCTCAATGGAGGAGCGGTATGTTGGAAGAGTTCCAAGCAGGACACCGTTACTGACTCGACGATGGAAGCGGAGTATATCGCAGCTTCAGATGCCGCAAAAGAAGCAGTCTGGATAAGGAAGTTCTTAACAGAACTTCAGATGGTTCTGTCCTCTGTATTGTAACAACAACGGGGCTATAGCATTTGCAAAGGAACCCGGGTCCCATCAGAAGTCCACACACATCTTGAGGTGGTATCACCTGATCAAGAAGATCGTGGATCGCCGGGAGATCGAGGTACGGAGAGTTGATACTGAGGAAAACACTGCAGATTCATTCATAAAGGCCATCTCTCAGACGCAGTTCGAGAGGCTATTCGAGATGATAGGTCTGCGATATGCCAGCACATGGCCTTAATGCAAGTGGGAGATTCTTAGTGTAATATGCTCTAGAGGCTATTATTGTATAGTACTAGTTTGTATATTACATTTTGGAAGCTTGGGATATACACATGGATTTATGACAGTCTTGCTCGATATAGTAGTATACTACTTGGTTTGTATCTATCTTAATATGTGTATATGTTTGTTTTAACATACCGCCAATATATATTGATAGAGCCCTTAGGATCTTTGCTTGACTACCAGCGTTGTGATGGTAGTCACACTAATAGGGTCTGGGTAGTCTACAAGCACATCCTTGCACAGGTCCCTAGTCGCAGGATTATCGAGACATGGCATCGATACTCCAGAGTAGACTAGTGTATACAATTTTCATCCTAAGAAGGAAGATCGTCTGTCCCACAGCCATCAGTACGTCGTACTGGAGATAGTATGCAGGTGCTCATTGGGTTATGAGTTACACTGGACGGACTCGTGGGGAACTGCTGGTTGGTAATATATCTATCGTCAGGTAGCAGTTCTTAAGTGACATGAGTACCGCTTAGTCCGTCGACTTGACATTGCTACTTCGCCTCAAGTGTGTTCCTACTGTTCTTAGATAACTATCCTACCACGGCTCTGCTGAGTCGTGCAAGCAGGTAGTAGTTGGGTGCAGTCCCGAAGCATTTGGAGGCAGTGGCAGTTAGATAGGATTCGTCTCTCCCGGTATTGGGGGTTGATGTCGTGCTGTGTTCGGAAAGCCATTACAAAAAGTCCCTGGCCAGGACAAGCGAGATTTGCTGGTAGAGATTCCAGTAGTTTCTCATGGTGTTTTTGGCCGCACTCCGACATGACTTATTGCACTATTAGGGGTCTGACGCTTGCCGCCCCCTAGGACCGATATGCGACTTTTAAACGAACAGACCGGATTGTATGGAGATTGTCACAGACAGCCTCAGTAGGGGTTCAGATGAGTCATGCTCATCGGCTTTTTTTTATCGATATCTACCTGGGGGCCGTTACGTACAGCTAGTGCCGCTTGCGGCCTGTGGTTAAACCTACTGCCAGCGTAGCGTCGAGTCTTTAGAGTCCCACACAGAGGGTTTCTTTGCATCGGGCGAAATATGTAGAGGTCGTATGGTTTTACGACAAGGGTTTGGCCACGTACGTGTACTTGTGCACGCATGATGATGCGGACAGATAATACTAGCAAGCTTTGGTTTAAGTCAGATCCTAGTATTATACCGATGGATTGTTTTCGTCTCTAATTGTATTTTTTGGAATACGGATACGGGTATGTATATACAGACGAGGGGCATTTTTGTAAAATGCTAGATGAAGGTGACGTGACATAATTGCATTATTTATTTTAGGTTAAATTAATAATGCATTATGTAATTAGGAAATGAGGTGGATATTGCATGAATTTGGACGTGTCTTCTTTGGACACTTGTTGCCTTTTCAAGCCATGAGTCATTTGTTGACTATTCAACTCTTTTACTAATTATTCATTGTGATTTATCTCATGAATAATTAGAAGAGTTCAGTTCACAACAAATGAGGAGAGAGACTCATTTTCTAGTTTCATTGCAAGAGCTCACTAGTTTTTCCTTCTTCACCTTCATCAACCTCAAAACCTTAGTACACTCAAGTGTTGAGTAATCTAGAATAAATAGAGATAAACCAATCCACTCACATACTCTACATAGTCTAGGTCATCTAGTGTAGCATACTAGAGATCCTAGTTTCTTCGGTTGTTGAAGGAGTCCGGTACACAAGCTTTCGGGTGGATTATCTTCGATCCAAGAATGCCGACGAGGAGACGACATCTAAATCACTCTAAGGAGCTCACACAGGTGAGGAGGACAGCGAGGAGAAGAAGGACCGGTTACGTGAGGTATAACTTCTGTTCATGTAGTGTATACTTCATTTTCGTTGTGCTAGTTAAGGTTTAGATATGATCTTGGTGGTTAGTCGATGCTACGAAGTATATTATTTTCGTATTTCATAGTTTCCGTCTTTCCGCGATCCCGTGGGGTGTGTAGCATGGACTTACACAAACCTGAAGGCTACCTTAACCTAGCAAGTACAACCTGACCGGTCACCCGAATCCAATAACTATTTACCCGTTAATTAAATTGGAAGGGTTTGTGTCGGCCCCAGTCCTTGCTCACGGAATAAAGTGCCACACGGAACAAGGTGCCAGGCCAAAGGGCGGGGGTCATCTCTTGAATCCGTGGGGGCCATCTCTTGAGTATGCAGGATCCATTGTAGAACAATGAAGAATTTTCGGAATACATTACGAAAAAGCAGATCTGTACTATAAATGAAAGGATACCACTCTTTGATTCAGAGACGTCTTTTAAGTGAACCGGTACTATAGGAGCTTGAGAACTCCGTAGTTAAGCGTGCTCGGGTCAGGGAAATTCTGGGATGGGCGACCTCCTGGAAAATGGCTCCGATCGGGTCCGGTTCGCTCCGAAAGACAAAACCGTGCGGTTTCGGCCATAGCGGATAATACCATCTGTATTGGGGTGGGGCGTGTCCCTCAATAGTAGGTCTGTAGTTCGAGAACGAACCATTGTTCAAAAGTGGGGAGGATGTCGGCTCGCGGTCCTTGCTCATGGAATAAAGTGCCACACAGAACAAAGTGACACGCCAAAGGGCGGGGGCCACCTCTTGAATCCGTGGGGGCCATCTCTTGAGTCCGTGGGATCCACTGTAGAACAATGAGGAATTTTCAGAATACATTATGAAATAGAGCAGATATGTACTATAAATGGAATGATACCACTCATTAATTCAGATGCGTCTTTTAAGTGAACCGGCACTACAAGAGTTTGAGAACTCCGTAGTTAAACATGCTCGGGTTAGGGAAATTCTGGGATGGGTGACCTTCTGGGAAGTAGCCATTGGTCAGGTCCGGTTCGCTCCGAAGGACAAAAGTGTGTGGCTTCATCCATAACGGACAATACCGTCTGTGCTATGGTAGGGCATGATAGTTTGGGTTATTTAGCATGACTCGATTTACCTGTGATAAGAAACTTAAATGAACTCGATCAAGTTTATTAGCAAAAACGATAACAAATTATCCCAACAATATATCTAAACATTCAGAATTTGAACATAATAAATGGCAACTAAACCTATCTAATATAACTACAATATCCATGACGGTTACAATTAGATATTTTATGTCTTAAGATCCTCCCTCAAACTCAAGAAGTAGCCATTGGTCGGGTCCGGTTCGCTCTGAAGGACAAAACTGTGAGGCTTCGTCCATAACAGACGATATCGTCTGTGCTGGGGCGGGGCGGGACGGGACAATTTGGGTTATTTAGCATGACCCCGTTTACCTTTGATAAGAAAAAATGAACTCGATTAAGTTTATTATAAAAAACGATAACAAATTATGCCAACAATATATCTAAACAATCAGAATCTCAACATAATAAATGACAACTAAACCTATCTAATTAATTACAATATCCAAGACAGTTACAATTAGATATTTCATGTCTTAACATCCTCCTTCAAACTCAAGATGTATAACCTTGAGTTTGGATAATATGTTGAACTAGAATATGCAATCTAGAAGACGATTCTGGAGAACCACACATCTCCTGTATCGAGCAACGCGGACATATGCATCTGATCTCTTTCGTTGTAGTAAGGTGGACCATAAAACCAGCAACCACTTTCCCAGCTTGGCGGACTTGTGCCTCAAAGTTACATTTGCTAAAGATGTTGGAAAAAAGCAAATTATGTTGCCAGAAAACATCGTAGGAAGAAATGGTTTCACGAAGTTGATCTGATGGAGACAAACGATGATTTGACGGAGAGATTTCTGACGGGATATACGTCGAACTTTATTCATTTTGAGAAACTAAAGTAGGGATAATAAATGAAGATAGGTTGTGGATTGAGTCATTGGTTCTGATACCATGATAAGAAACTTAAATTTACTCGATCAATTTTATTATCAAAGCATCCCTATCAATTTATACAACTTGTTATCTAACAAACGATAACAAATATCCCAACAATATATTTAAACAATGAGAATCTCAACATAATAAATGACAATTAAACTTATCTAATATAACTACAAAATCCAAGACAATTACGATTAGATATTTCATGTCTTGACAACCTGGTTTACCCGAACTCATATATACCATATACTAAAGCTGGGCTGAAGGGCAATAACTGTAAATTTTCACTTCTTCTGGTCTAATCCCATCCTTGGAGCAAACTAAACCATTCCTATTCTTTTGTGTGGTTCACATCTTTTGTGATTATTGCATAAATGTCCCTAGCTAGCCTCAAATGCCTGCATTCAGCCTAAGTTGCACATGGGTACTATGGGGTCCAGCCAAAAAAAAGGATTTAAGAAATTGTCCTCCTTTAATTTGCGGGGCCCACATTCAACCTTTAGTCATGTTTTTTACCTGATCCTCTAATTGTCATACTTGTTTGCTTTGGTAATAATTATATTTTAATTAGCAATGCCTTTATATTTATGGATTAATTAAGGTCTTGACAAGATAAAGTACAAAGCAATATCTTAGTATTGATTGTATTTGTTAGCAATATTTTAAAAGTATAGAGCAATATTGATATGTTTAGGAAAATATTAGTATTGATAGATAAGGAGTACCATTTCGTGGGTCTTAGATAGAAAACCGTGTATTTAGATGCTAGTTATATGACCAATTACAAAATTGAAAAATAATTTTACTTGACATTTTTTAAAGAATATTTTCAATCAGAATCTACTAGCTCCAAGGACGTGTGAAGCACATGTATACAAAAAAAATGTACAAATCATAGAAAGGTTTGATGATTTTATTTTGCTGTCAGACATTTTCAAATTAGTTTCCCAGAAGCACAGTGCATAACAACAACAATTTTCAGTTTACCCTAATCAAAATTAGTTATGTTTAAGAAAAATGATATTATATGTTTGATTTTTGTATCAAATAATGCTTTACAAAATTTGTCATCCAAGTTTTAAAAAATGTATGCATAATTTTTTCTCAACGTTGTTCTTCACTATTCATTACTACTCTCCTCCTTTGAGTTAAAACAGTATCAGTTTTGTTTTGTTTAAACATTCAATCTAATCATAATAGTTCTATGGACAGTTTTCAATCAAAATAATGCATAACTATGTCTCAGGGTTTCCCCCCCATTAAAATAACTCTCATAAATATAATATTAGGATATAAATGTTGAATTATGAATAAATTGATAGCAACTGGAGAAATAAAATTTCTAGATTGACAGAAGGAAAAATTGGAGATGAGCTATTTTCCTTGAGTCTAAGCTTTGGTTAGAATTAGGACCTACAAATTCAATAGTGGGAAACTATACTTCAGAGATGAGCTATGATTCGTTGTTCTTCACTATTCATTACTACAAAAAATTTCATCTATCCACGACGAGTATTATTTCAGTTATCATGACAAATCAATTATCTGCTTGAGCTGACAACTTATCTTTGCAGGCCTTATTGATGATATAAGGAAGGATATTTCCATTCTGACACTGCTTGCAGAGGTTTTGTGCCTTCTAGACATGCTAGTGAACTCTTTCGCGCACACAATCTCCACTAAGCCTGTTGATCGCTATACAAGACCAGAATTCACAGGTAGATAGTTTTTATACAACCTCATCAGATCGGTTGATATATCGGGAGTATATGACATAGGAAATACCTATCCTATGTGATTCCGATATTCGCCGTTATCCGATATTTATCACCTTGCCTCGTCTTAATCTGTCACTTTTGCATTCTCCAACTGCAATTTAATTTTGGCAGATAATGGACCTATGGCAATCGATGCAGGAAGGCATCCAATCTTAGAAAGCTTGCACAGCGATTTTGTTGTATGCTCTTGCTATATTTTGTGGTTTACATAATCTTCGTTTTCATTGAAACTCATTATACTTTTACCATATTCCAACAGCTGAGGCTGACTCTGGGAATTTCTTATGCAGCCTAACAATCTTTTCCTATCCGAAGCATCAAACATGGTGATCATCATGGGCCCAAACATGTAAAGAGTTGTTTTTATATTCCTTATGTATAGATTTACATCCTTCCTGTTACAGTATGTTCTCCATATTATGGTAGTTTCCAGACTGTTTACAGTTTACTGTTCTTACAATGCCTTCTGCATTATTGTTTTATAGGAGTGGGAAAAGTACATATCTCCAACAAGTTTGTCTAATAGTTATTCTCGCACAAATTGGTTGTTACGTTCCTGCTCGTTTTGCATCGCTAAGGGTTGTCGATCGCATATTCACTCGGATTGGGATCGGGGACAACATTGAATACAATTCCAGTACTGTATGCGACTTAAAAACTTCATCATTTTTGTCTAATAGTTCACAGTACACATTTACCCTTTTTTATCCCTCTTTTTTTTATGGCTTTGGTGGCAAACTTTATTGCCACTTGTATTAGTATTCAGATACATGCACCATAATTTCCTTCAAACCAACTTACCGCTATTAACACCGGTAGAAAGCTGAACAATAAATTCTGAGTTGCTTGATGTGTACTAATTGTGTACTTACACTGAGATGGCTCACCGAAAGACAACTTTTCCTTCGCAGTTTATGACTGAAATGAAAGAGACAGCTTTCCTCATGCAAAATGTTTCTTCAAGGTTTTATCTCTACACTATTTGTAGTTATCATGCGGCATTTTCTGTGACCTTATGTGCCTGAAGGCGTTCTTTTCGAATGCAGGAGCCTCATTGTCATGGATGAACTTGGAAGGGCTACTTCTTCCTCTGATGGATTAGCAATCGCTTGGAGCTGTTGCGAACATCTGCTTGCTCTGAAAGCGTAAATACTTCAACACTTGATGTGCCTCATACCTTGTATAAGCTATGGTCTCTTTACCATTCCTGACTGCTTTATTCTTGATCTATCAAAGTGCACACAAGTTCTTTAGCTGCATTATATTAGGGTGGTGTTGCTCCATCATGGTAATTACCAATAGTTCATAAAATATCCTCTCTTTCTCTCCCATTCATCATTACAATCAGATAATTGCAGCATACTGCTGGTCTTAAGGGCCCTTCCACCTTCCCTTTGATTAATCCCTTTTTTCCTCTACAATTCATAGTGTTGCTACCGTTGAAGTTATGTTTTATTCAATCAATAATGCGTGCTTGACCCCTTCTATAATTTTTTTATAAAAAAAATCAGGTACACTGTATTTGCTACACACATGGAAGAGTTATCCCAGTTGGCAACCATCTATCCAAATTTGAAGATTCTTCATTTTGAAGTTGACTTGAGGAACAATCGCTTAGACTTCAAGGTGCTGTTTCCTTAGTATTTTGATTTTATCCTTAAAAGGTGTTTTCACATTTTTCTTTTTGACAGTTCCACCTCAAGGATGGGCCACGAAGAATACCCCATTATGGCCTCTTATTGGCTCGAGTTGCAGGTCTACCGAGCTCTGTAATTGAGACAGCGAGGAGCATAACCACCAGGATCGTGGAAAAGGTAAGAGGCCATATTTTTTTCACCTATCGCATCCCATCACTTACACAGTGAGTGTTGTGCGATTATGTCAGTTTCAGACTGATCCACGTGTAATATAGAGTACAATTCCTTAGACGATAATGTCATTCAACATCACTGATGTTTCTGTTATCAGGCAATGTTGTGGATACCTTAGAAAATACATTAGTTGTGAATTTTTCATTTGGATGGCTTTGTTTTCTCACAATGTTTTTGGGCTCATACTGTTAGTATGTAGCACATAAGATAACTGGGTATTTCATTGTTTGCTTTGACAGGAAATGAAAAGGATGGATATCAACTGCGAGCAATATCATTCAATTCAAATGGCATACCGTGTAGCCCAAAGACTTATTTGCTTAAAGTACTCCAACCAAGGTGAGGATGAGACCCGACGAGCTCTGCAGAATCTTAAGGAGAGCTACACAGAAGGCCGACTAACTTAACATCGTTTGGGTTTGCGTCAAATGACTCTATATGCCATATCTTGTATATACAGATATCAGAAAACACTACAATATCTGCACAAAATAATCTTTTACGATAAAAAGAAACAAAAAAATTTCTCATGCAACAGTTTTTTGCATCTGTACTTATAGTTAATTACTGCCTGTGTTGGTTTTGTTCCTACATCAGGCCTTCTTCAAATGCTGCTTGGAACAGGTACAGGTTTATAAATCCAATTGACGTACAAATGATGGATTTCACTCTACACCTATTAGGTAAGTATTGTTCAATTTTCAGTTGGTCACTATACACTTCAATTTGTTATATCCAACTGAATTTATCGCTCTCTGGCAAAAATGTTTGTTCTTCATGATTGATTTAGCTACTTAATCATTTCATTCCTCCTCTTGAGGTTGTACGCTCTATATCTTGAATAAAGTTTCACACTTGTAGTGAGAGTCGAGAATTATATTTCTATGGGGGCAAAAATCTGATCCTTTTCCCAGCATATATTTTAAATTAATCTGCTTAAATTGTTTGTCTGAATGGGTTTGAATTTAGGCAAACTGAGCATGTGAAAAAAGCACATGTTTTTTACTTTATTTTTTTAAATAAATTTGAACTTCAGACCCCTGCAAGAGGCTTTACCACTAAGCTAACTCGCTATACGATTGTTCCTGCTGTTGTATTAAAATTCTGAAGGGGTGGCTGGATTTGATGGAGGCGAAATAAATAAGAAATAAATTATATTCTTACAATATCTCCTAATCACACAACTCCCATAAATTTTAAATTTTTGGGCCTGTTTCGTTGGTTATAATTAGAAAAACCATGCATCTGCAAGTACAATAGGCTTACAACATCATTTATATGTTTAGTCAAAATGTTGTTTACCCGTAAAATTTGATTTTAGTTGGATGCAGTTGCAATGAAACAACAATTCTACTTGTTTGTGTTCCAAAGCTTGCAGGTAGAGTGCTTTCGCAACTACATGCCTTTTATTTTTATTTTTCCTAACTTCAATTGTGGTTCCAACTACATGCTGGAGGAACAACTCTGAGCAACCACAAGCCAACTTTTTAGAACCACATGAGGCTACTACTACATCCTTAATTGAGCATTCGGAAACTGCTTTCATGTCATATATCACAACTTCTGCATTTAGAAATCGTCTCGACAGCCCTTCAACATGCTGTCTTGAACCTTTTCTCCAAAATTTTATGCCTCTTTAGGCCCTCACCTGTAGACAATCAACCAAAACCCAAACTGGACATTCAACCAAAACCCATAGCGCACACACCATTCGTTTTGATTTGACACTTGTAAGTGCACATTTCTATCAAAACGCCTTTTATATTTATTGGGGAAATGGCAAGATGTCACTAAACCTGCGAGAATAAACATTTTGGCCGGAGGAAAGTGAATTTGAATGACGACATTGAAAAGAGAGAATCCAAGAGCGTTTTAATAAAAATAAATTTCAAAATTTTTACTTTCTAGTTTCCGTTGGTGATAAATTTTTTGTGACCACCGTTACCAAACAGCTCATTGAATTCAGTCAATTGGTGGTCTCTACATAATTCCTAGAGAGACGGTCCATTTTTGGGAGATTCTAGTGAAATTTCTACCAATAAAATCCCCCAACCAATATCTCCACATAAAAAGATTTGGAAAAATCTATATCCACATCGTCAAAGGAACAGCCACACCACACAATCTTCACTCATTTTGCACAGAAAAGATATTCTCTTGATCCATCTCCTGGGCCTTAATTGTGGAGAGAGAGCATCAAAAGCACCTCCCTCCAGCTGCCTATCAACCTAGCACTTTTGCCCCCACTTTTTTTCTCTTTTTATCCCCATGTCTGCTTTTTCACATCCATTATTAAAAGAATTGCGGCCACCCTTCTTTCATTGAGATGGGTGGATGTGATTTACGAACGAAATGATGCCGATATGTAATACACAATTTTATGTATCAAAACCATATTAAAACATAAACGCGCATGTTCAATTGGTGGCTGGATGTGTGATTCATACCCACTCATTGAAAATGTATGTAGGATATGAAAAGCGTCGAGAGCTACTTTATCCAAAAGCAAGCTTGCACTATTAGGTTGTAGGATAATCCAGGCAATATAATGCTATAACATTCTAAGGATTCAAGTGGAAACTCTTGCGAGTTGATAAATATAATTTGATAACAACAAAGTTTGACCATAGGGCCTCTTGAATCTTCTGGTGGTGTGTTCTAATACCATGCCAGGAACCCATTTACTCAAAAAACCTTAAGCTGTTAGGTTACGAGATAACAATGTATATCCGGACAATATGGCACGTTAACAAAAAGTACTTGCCTTTTTTATCCACATGGATCTCTTTCTTGAACTCTTTCTATTATACACATGAGCAAGATAGAGTGAGAGTCTTTTATGTTCCAAACTTGTGGTTGATGCGAGAATCCGAAGGCACTTTTGTCTTTAAAATAGTACTATTGTCATCCTCAATTCCTTTGTGGTGGCAAGTGAAGGCTTTTTCTTTTTCTTTTACACTTTTACTAGCCCTAAAAGAGAACCAAGGCCAATCAAATGATACGGGACACTCTTGGTGGAACAAATCAAAGCCAAGTAATCGATACACATTCATTCAGGGGCCAGATATTTGATTTCACATATCTCCTCCCTACATCTTTATATTTGCAGGCCCACTCATATGTGTGCATGTATGCAAGTAAATGATACATGCACTCATAGACTTGCATCACATGGGGCCTTATTCCCTGTCACTGAATTTTGTGACTAGCCGAATCCATGACAAAATATATCAATAAGTTTCAAGGTCATCTCTGGCATACTTTGTCATGAATATACCACTTAGGTTAAAATTTTCATTAGCAGCAAATTTTTATCCCTAAAATACCCCTTAGTAAGAAAATTATTTACAAAAGAATAATTATTGAAGTGTAGGATAATTTTTAAATATTGGTTTGATCAATGGAAACAATAATCCCGTTAAATTCGGAGGGTATAAAATGCCGGTTTTGGAAAGAAAAATGTGTGTGACTAAATTCCCAGACACAAAATCAAGTACTATAGAAAGCGGTGCCTAGTTAACCTTCCTCATAAACTAATTCAAACTAGGATCCTCTCCATTTCTAGAAGTTTTTTCTTTTACAAAAGAGTAAATGGAATAGAAATCATTAGGAAACCAAAAGAACCACCATTCTTTTAGGGCCGTTTTGGTTTTATGTCAGAAAGATCTGCCATGAAAGATATCTCTTTACATACTATAATAGGAGTTTAGGAAATTTATATGATGCGGAAAATGTCCAGCTGTTAAATAGATATAATTATGATATTTATAATTGAATCCATTGTCATCCTTGAATCCAAACAAGTCGTGAAGTCTTGGTCAGATTTCTAATCAACGACCAACTTGCATGCACCCTTACTATTTCCTCTTCTTTTATTATTGTTGCTGTTGTGCTGTTTTCTTTAATTTTTCTTTTAGCATGGTAATGGTAATGATTATGATAGGTGTGGCAAATGAAGCAAGACGCTTAGCCAGCGAAACGAGGCGGGGCGAGTTCAACAGTAGTAAAAACGTGACCCTGCTCGTCTTGTCTAAGCGAATCGCGAGGCGAGGCAACTCGCCTGAGTCAGACAAGTCGACTCATCTGACTAGTTTTTTTTATAAATAATTTAAAAAGTCCTTAAAAATCAATAATAAATGAAAAATGAATTAAAATTTTGTTAACATAAATCAAATTACAATTAAATAATACAAATTTTTTTACATTAGAGATCAAACCCACTCGGGCTGCCTACGTATCTCTTCCAAATATTAAGCTCAATAAGAGAGAGTCAGATCTACATAGTTCTTTTTCTACTATTATAGTTCCTACTCACTACTCGTCGCCGTCGGTTGTAGTTGCTCTTTCGGTGTTGGTCTCGTCCGATCCTGTAAGTTCCTTAGGTAGATAATCCGAGTCTAAACTGATTGTATTTTGTTTCCTGACAGCCGCTGCTTCCTGATCTTACGAGCAAATCATGCACTCCATGGTGTTGTACGCCAAACTGCATCTTTTCTCGCTTAACATCCTGCCATCTGTATTAAAAACACTTTCCGGCAGTACCCGGGACACTAAAATTGTTAGTAAATTACGAGCCATAGTAGAAACCACCGAATACAAATGTCCTTGGTTTTTCCACCAGGCTAAAATATCAATTTTATTTATAGTATAATCTACGTTTAACTCAATCTGTAAATATATCGTTAATTTATTTAAAGATAACGATGATGAGGCCACAGGGCCTCGTGCCTTTTTTTATTGTTGAATAAGTGCAAAGGCTGGAGTCGAAGCGCGTGAACTGATTGCGGTCGGTGCTATGGTACTTCTACCAACAGAAAATTGTGCAACATATAAATGAAACACTTCATTTAAATTATGTTTAACAATATTAATATAAGCATCAATATTTATAGTATGCGTCATCCATCCATGGAACCCATTTAAAAGAGCTTTCATACCTTCCGATTTAATTTTAGGGTCCATTATCGAACACAAACAGTAAACAATTGGAATTTCACACTAATATGTAGAAATCCTAGCAAGTATAGTAAGTATAACGGGATAAAGTATCTCATTACTAATATGAATAGAAAAACATTGAGCTATATTATACAATTCAGATACAAATATAGGAAGTGCGGTTATAAGTAGCAGAAAAACGTTCGGTTGTTATTTTAAAAGTCGTAAGGAAATCTTTGAAAAGTTCTGCAACCGTCCAATGCTGATTTGTTAAGTGGTTTTCTACAGGCATTTGCTCATTCCACATGCTACTAATAATTCCGCTAATTTTTTATAAACTACGAAGCATGTCATATGTACTATTCTACCTAGTAGAAACATATTTTCTAAATGAGGGTCTTAATCTTGCAACCTGGTATCTAACTTTATATTCAAATTTTATTTTTCCAGAACTTTTAATAAACCTACATTGCATGTTTAATTTTTTGAATATTTGAAGAACATACTTGATATGCGTCATGTACAACCAGATTAAGTATATGACATGCACATCAAATATAAAAAAACGACCATTACAAATTGGTTTGCACAGCCTAATAAGTTCAATAACAGCAGAATTATTGTTGATAGCATTATTGGAAAAAATAGAAAAAAATTATTTACACAATGATATTCTTCTGAAACGGATCTAATTTCAGAAGATATATTAAAAGCATTTAGCGGAAATTGAAACTGTCTGCAAAACCAATCAAAATTTATCCAATGTGCAGTAAAACAAATCCATGGAAGTTCTCGTCTATCAGTCCAAATATCAGAAATTAAAACAAATCCATGGAAGTTCCCGTCTACCAGAAGTTCCCGTCTACCAGTCCAAATATCATAAGTTAAAGAAATACTAGTATTTAAAGAAACAAGAGTAACAATTAATACATGTTTACTTTCGTTATAAAGGCTAAAACAACGAGTTTTAAACGTAATCCTCGGAATTTTTTTATATTTCGGTTGTAATGCCTTTTGAACGTACCGTTCGAAAGCTTGGCTTCTACGAATCAGAGAACGTGTTCATCTGTCATAACAAATCTTGTTATTTCTTCAACATTTGAATCATGATTATATTGAAAAAGACCTTCACCAGATAAAGCAATTTGTGATTGTGTAGAGGAGGAACCGGCCATGCTATCTAAATGGTTTTTTTACATGTTTATGTAATGTACCGGTGCCGGTACCTTCTTTATATTTATATGCAGTGGTATAATATTTACATATTGCGTATCCAACCCCTTCCCTAAATTCAATTGTATAGTGTTTTCAAATATTACTACTAAGCGTACGTTTTCTAGCTTCTCTAGATGTAGGTGTGGATCCTTCTAATTGTGTTTCTAATTCAGGATTAAAAACTTGGGTGTGATGTGTATCAGACGAACCCTCCATAATTGTCATGACCTCCTTCCCAAACTATGAGACGGAGTCGAGACGAGATCCGCGACGCATCTATACCGAGAAGCACACCTTCCTGACACAGACACGCCAAGCGTCTAGTAAGCAATAATATGACAAGAATTTAAATTTTTCAAAACAAATAAATAACATCCAACAATTATTACATCCCAGGAAGTTCAGCAAATAAAGGTTACATCAAACAACCATGAACAAATAAGGAATTTTATTAAACAGTCAAGGAAAGACATGGAATGATAAAAACGAACATCTCAAAAACAGCTAATAGTTGGCTTGGCCTGGGAAGTGCTCCAAGTTTACTGAAGTGAGGACCTGCTCTGCCTGCGGATCCTGGTCTGTCTCAATCCCCAACGAACATTTCAATCAAACAGAAATGTCCGTCATAGAACTGAAGTTTATGTAAGTCTCCTGAAAGGATGTAGAGATAGCATACAAACATATAAAAGTAAAGAAGCGTGAACATGAACAATTATGCATGTATAAGGTGAGATATCTCGAGAAACATTTGCATGGCATTACATATCCATCGTTCGTATTAGTCTAGTATGGGTGTTGGACTAGATTTTGGTGAATATTCCGTCTATCCTAAGGAACAATAGCAACACACACACACACACATCGTTCCATAAAACCACGGCGAACATGATAGGGGACTCCCAAAACCTTGTCTGATACCTTTACTAAACTATCACAACCCCGTGTTTAAATAACCATGTATATAAATAATTGTATGCAAGAGTCCACATGACGTGTTGAAACGTGAATCATGAATAGTGATAACTAGAAACATGACATACTCCATGATTACTCTTGCAAGATCCCGATTATATATATCAATTGCATGAAACAAGCATGATAGTATTGCGACGGATCAGTTGTATATGCGGCATGATTTTAAAGCATAGATAAGTCACGGTAAATATCACCTTTAGGTAACATGGTCTAAACAGGAAGCGTAAGATTTTATGTGCCAATGATGCTATATAAAAAGTTTGTCTGGTTCGGGTGTCGAAAACTTCAGCTACAATGAGATTAAGTCAGGTTGCGTTATATATTCAGCCACTGTTTCAGAAAATAGTGCTGACGCGGTGGTGCAGTTTTTGGTTATTTCGGTGCAGATTATGAGAAGGGTTTTTACTTAGAAAATATGCATTACATTGTGTACTTGTTAGATGTCACAAGGTTCGCATAGTTTGGAGTCCCACGGTGTGAGTTACAGTGAGTTCAACGGCTGTCTCTACGACAGTTTTAAGAAAAACCAGAGAGCTAATTGGTCAAAGATACCACTAAGTCATGGCCTTAGGTATATAATTAGGTCTCGGGAAATTTTACGGTGATAAAACAATAAACCTACTAAATGTCACGAAAGACAGATTTACAAAACCTAATGAAACGAATTTTATAAAAATGTTTGACTACGCGTGGGGAGGTGGTGGACTGACCTTCTGTAATTTAATTCCAGCCTATGTCATAATGTATTATATTAATAATCCAACTACATGTCTCCTGCACATTAATACATATGTCAGATAATGTATGGCATATGACATATGTCGCCATATTACTACATAGGCTAATATATAAAAGTTTTTGTGACATATTTTATACATAACTTAATAACATATGAGAATAATGAGTAAAGATGCCATAAGAGAGAATTTACTCCTGTGGCGTCGAAAAATACGTCATCTATCGTGTTTTTCGACGATCGGAATCCATCATCTTCATTGTTATCATCTAAGATGTGGGTATGCCAAATTTCATGTGATTCTATAACTTTTTCACCGTTGAATTAGTGGGTTCAAAATTAACGGTTTACCGACAATAGAACTTTTTACATTGCTAAATCAACGGTGAAAAAGTTGTAGAATCACATGAAATTTGGCGTATCCACATCTTAGATGATAACGATAAAGATGATGGATTCCGATCATCAGAAAACACGATAGAGGGTGTATTTTTTAGACGCGATAGGAGGAAATTCCCCTCTTTCCTCCATTATACTCATAACATATTATGAGTATATACTATTATACGCCATCAGTTTATTTTACTTGGTCACATATCAGCTTTACTCCAACTAATCTGATATGGTAAATCTTGTTTAATATTAGTATAAGTATGTACATGCTAACGAATTTTAGCAGCCTATAAGACATGCGCGGTAAAATGAGAATACCGATAAATCCAATTTCAGATTATTTTTCGAAAAAGTTATCAACACGAAAAATGTAGATCTTTTTGAGTAGATATTTATCCATCAAGATTTCATCCAAAACGGAGGTCGAATGCAGGAGTTATGACAATTTTACTACGGCCGTCCCTAAAAATCCAAATTAACCAATATAAATTTGTAAATTCCATCAAAGATAACAAATGATCACTCAAAGATAACAAATGATCACTTCAAACAACTATTATGGTGGAAACTTGTAGTATACATCTAATTTCATTATAAAAACATGATCAAACCTTCCAGGGAGAAAGTATATGAAAAAAGAGACACTTAAGAAATATCGTCTATCGGTATATATTGGCAAAACTTCCACTTGCAAAGCTAAAATCTTCAAAACAATAATACTTCTTGCTTTTTAATTTTTACCGGGGCTTCATCATGGTGTCTAATATTTGATAGAATTTGTTTTGGGAATTTTTGGGATTTTCCTTCTTTTCGTTTTCCCTCTCTTCACTTTTCTTCCTCTCCTTGGAGCTCACGGTTGCCCCCCACCGTGGCTTCACTTGATCATGAAGTCCAAAAAATGAAGGGTTTGCATGTAAGCAATTTCCCCCTAAAATAATACTATTTAAATAAAAAATTCCCAAAATAATCCCGATTCAGAAATAATTCCGAGAATAGAGTTCCGTACGCCACGTAGGATTGGACTTGGCACGGATATATAGTTGCGTGGAAGAAGAAAACGCTATTGACAATAGCGTTTTCTTCTTGATGAAAACACTATTATCAATAGCGTTTTCTTCAAAATGAAAACACTATTACCAATAGCGTTTTCGTATTGCTATATTCCCACATAAGTTTTGATTTTGTTATGGTTGTTTTAGATTTTGATTTTGGTTTTGTTGAAATTGTAACAAAATTGACAGAAAATAGATGAAAAATCTCATAGTTTGTTGAGAATAGAATAAATTTAATTAGTATATAGAAATCTATTATGTTTTTCTATAGAAATCTATATTGATTTGAAAAATATATAGAAAAAACATAATAGAAATCTATATACTAACTAATTTTATTCTTTTCTTAAAAAAACTATGAGATTTTTTTCTACCATCTGTCAATTTTGTTACAATTTCAACAAAATCAAAATCAAAATTAAAATCTAAAACAATCTTAACAAAATCAAAATCAAAACCTATATGGGAATATAGCAATATGAAAACGCTGTTGGCAATAGCGTATTCATTTTGAAGAAAATGCCAAGACTAATCCTACGTGGTTGTACGGCTATTCTCGGAATTATTTTGGAAGTAATATTATTTTGGGAATTATTTATTTAAATATGATTAATTAGGGGAAAAATTCCATTTAGGAGTGGGAGAAGTGGGTCCAACCACTTGTCCTCTCTGCCCTTTCATACACGCAACTGCACGTGGGTTGAAAACACCCACCTGCCACAATAGTTAAAAAAATATAAAACTTTAACCACATTTTTAAAACAATAAATCTTTTAACAAATTAATTAAAACAACAAATTAAAACAACTAATTTTATTACATACAAAATTTGAAACAGCTACTTATAACTACGAATTAAAACAAATCATTTTATTTTGGATACATATGGTACAATCTATCCTCTTTAAAAGAATTTCGTTGTCGAAATTCTCACAAAACATACGCTTGCTACATGGCAAAGAAAATGTAAAGATAACGCTGTTGCATATCGTCTTCGCGCTCCCAAGTAGACTCACCCAGGAAATCCTTTCTTTACGATACCCTAACCAACTTGACCACTTTATTCTGTAGGATCTTCTCCTTCTGACCCAAAATCTCAACCGATTGTTGTTCGTAGGTAATATCGGCACCCACGGAAATCTCCGAATGATCTAGAATATGGACGGGTTCACTCACATACCGGCGTAGCTGGAAAACATGGAAGACGTTAAGTACGCCCTCTAAAGAAGATGCCAAGGCTAAACAATACGCCACTTCTCCTACGCGGTCCAAAATATCAAAAGGACTAATAAAACGTGGACTAAGCTTGCCACATCTCCCAAAATGGATGGCTCTTCTGCTAGGAGAGATCTAAAGGCGCACATGATCCCCAGGCGGAAATTCCAAGTGTCTTCTCTTCGCATCTGCTCAATGTTTTTGCCTTTCTTGAGCTACACGCAGGCGCTCTCGGATTGTTCGAACCACATCTACTATCGCCACGATCATCTCAGGTCCAAAAAGTTCTCGGTTGCCAATGTCATCCCAACTCAATGGGAACCGACACTTGCGCCCATACACTGTTGCGAATGGAGTCATTCCTATACTCGCCTGGTATCTGTTATTATAAGAAAACTTCATAAGATGTAATTGATCTTCCTACGATCCTTTGAAGTCGAGCATATAGGCTTTCAACATGTCCTCTAAGATCTGGATAAGTCTCTCAGATTGCCTGTCGGTCTGAGGGTGGTAAGTTGTACTGAAGCTCAAATTGGTTCCCAGGCTCTCTTGAAGACTCTGCCAGAACTAGGATTCGAACCTAGTGTCTCGATCGGAGATGATACTCACTGGCACTCCATATATCCTCACGATCTCTTACACAAACATTTAAGAATGTTTATGACGAGGCTAAAATCATTGAAGGCTATAGTTAAAATAGATTTCTACCTCCTCTCCAAGTTCTCTGTGGATTGGCCAACTCGAAATGGAATAAAGTGGGCCGACTTGGTGAGACGGTTCACGATAACCCAAACATCATCGTTGCCCTTCGTGCTACGTGGAAGGCCCATCACAAAATCCATAGTGATATACCGCCATTTCCACTCTGGGATTGGCAGGGGCTGAAGTAGGCCTACAACTCGGTGATATTCGGCCTTCACTTGCTGGCATATCAAGCACTTGGCCACACTTCGGGCGACTGCTTGCTTCATACCGATCTACCAATAATGTTGCCGAAGGTTCTTATACATCTTTGTGCCTCCAGGGTGAATGAAATAAGGAGAGCTATGAGCTTCCTGTAAGTCCACGTTGCGACCCCCGGTTCTTACGGGGAGGCGGAAACGGTATAAAAATCAAATTTTTAGCGCAAGGGGCAACATGGACTAAACAAAGTCGGGATCTTTTCCTAAACTAAAACTAGCAAACTTGCTAAAGAGAGTTAGCTACTCGGATGAAGATGGTTATACCTAAACTTGAACTCCTTCTTCTTCAAACTTTTGTAGAGGTTGATGGTTCTCTTCTTGTCGCCTTCTTCCGTCGAAGATGGATCCACCTCGAGGGTTCAACCTTTGGGCTCTTTCTCGAACTTGGAGTGAACTAGAATCTCCGGCTTGCTAAACCCTTGATCCTAGAGTGAGTAGAGAGTGTCTAAGGGGTGCTTTTCTTTTTAAAGAGAGGGATTCTCAACACATGAGAAGGGTTCTCTTTTGCTAGAGGAAGAAGAAGATCAAGTGAGGAGAGAGAAGCTAAATGAGATAATGAGCTCTCTTTTTCTTTCTTGCAACCATAATACCAAAAGAAAAAGAATTATCTAAATTAATAATAATAATAATGAAAATGAAAAGGTTGATGGAAAGTTTAGGAATGACCATTATCATTTCAAACATTAAATGAATTTGCTAGAATCAAAGAGCATCTTTCTTTTGTAATGATGATGGTCAAAACTTCAACCATGGTCAACAAGTCAACCATGGTCAACAAGTCAACATAAAAACCAACCATGACACAATTTCATTTTATTATATATTATTAATTGATAAAACAAAAATCCATTAGGGTTTGGAAAAAGACGACTGTCAACTGTGCATACGCACCCGTTCCGAAACCCTAATGAAAGTCCTCTTCCTCTTCCTCAAATAACTGTGCATACACACCTGCATCCTTGTTCCGAGGAACATGAATACTGAGAGATAAAAGCAACCCCAAAACATATACCAGCATCTGACTCAAACCAGAGCCAGCCAGTAATATTCGTCCGGACTCCAAACATGCACAAGTGCGCGGATGAGAACGAACCCTGTCGCAAAACCATGCGACCTCTACTCTGTTTTGCCCAGAGGCGAATACCCTCTGTGTGGGACTCTAAAGACTCGACACTACGCTGGCAGTGGGTTTAACCACAGACCGCAAGCGGCACTAGCTGTGCGTAACGGTCCCCAGGTAGATGTCGATAAGAAGGCTGACGAGGTGAAACCCCATCTGTACTCCTACTGAGTCTGAATGTGACAGTCTCCGTACAGTCCGGTCTGTTCGTCTGATACATCGTATGTCGGGCCTAGGGGGCGGTAAAACGTCAGTCCCCCAATAGCGGTACAAGTCGTGTCGGAGTGAAGCCCAAAACACCCTGAGATAACACTGGAACCTACCAGTATATCTCGCTTGCCCTGGCCAGGGACTACTCGTGTAATGGCTCTCCTAGACACAGCGCGATGTCAACCCCCAATACCGGGAGAGACGAATCCTGTCTAACCGTCACTGCCTCCAAGTGCTTCGGGACTGCACCCAACCACCACCTGTTTGCACGACTCCTTTGAGCCGTGGTAGGGTAGTGATCAAAGTGCAGTGGGAACACACTCGAGGCGAAGTGCCAGTGTCAAGTCAGCGGACTAAGCTGTACTCATGTCACCTGGGAACTGATAACCGACGATAGGTATAATACCAACCTGTCAGTTCCCGACGAGTCCTGTCCAGTGTACTCGTAACCCAACGAGCACCCGTATACTATCTCCAGTACGACGTACTGATGGCTGTGGGACAGACCATCTCCCACACTGGGATGAGAAGCGCATACGCTAGTCTACTCCGGAGTATCGATGCCCTGTCTCGATAGTCCTACGACTAGGGACCTGTATAAGGATGTGCTTATAGATTACCCAGCCCCCACTAGTGTGACTGCCATCACAACGCTGGTAATCAAGCAAAGATCCTAAGGGCTCCACTAATGCGTATAAGTGATATACTGAAATAAACACAAGTACACATTGAAGTAGAAACAAACCAAGTAGCATACTACTATATTGAGCAAGATTGTTTATACAAGATGAATATCCCAAGCTTCCATCAAGTAATATACAAACTAGTATGATACAGTAATGGCCTCTAGGGCATATACACTAACAATCTCCCACTTGCACTAAGGCCATGAACTGGCGTACCGAAGACCTATCATCTCGATCAGCCGCTCGAACTGAGTCTGGGGTAAGGCCTTGGTGAATGGATCTGCAGTGTTCTCTTCTGAAGCAACCCTCCGAACCTCGATCTCCTTGCGATCCACGATCTCCCTGATCAGGTGATACCGCCTCAAGATGTGCCTGGATCTCTGATGGGACCTGGGTTCCTTCGCTAAAGCTATAGCCCCGTTGTTGTCGCAATACAGAGGTATTGGGTCAACAATGGACGGAACCACCTGAAGTTCTTTCAAGAACTTCCTCATCCAGACAGCTTCTTTTGCGGCATCAGATGCAGCGATGTATTCCGCTTCCATAGTCGAGTCTGCTACGGTTTCCTGTTTGGAACTCTTCCAACACACCGCCCCTCCGTTGAGGGTAAAGACAAAACCCGACATGGACTTGGAATCATCCTTGTCACTCTGGAAGCTGGAGTCAGCAAAGGCCTCGATCTGGAGGTCTTTTCCGCCATACACCAAGAACATCTCCTTAGTCCTTCTCAGGTACTTGAGAATGTTCTTTACTGCTATCCAGTGTTTCTCCCCAGGGTTTGACTGATACCTGCTTACCACACTCAGTGCATAAGCTACATCCGGTCTGGTACACAACATCGCATACATTATAGAGCCTACCGCAGAAGCGTAGGGTATAATAGACATGCGATCCCTTTCCAAATCAGTCTTGGGAGACATCTCTTTAGAGAGGGTGATCCCGTGACAAGCCGGTAGGTTACCGCGCTTGGAATCTTCCATACTGAATCTTTTCAGTACGGTGTCGATGTACCTGGACTGTGAAAGTCCTAATATCCTCTTGGATCTATCACGATGGATCCGGATCCCCAGGATGTATGAGGCATCACCCAGGTCTTTCATGGAGAACCTGTGTGACAAGAAACCCTTAACAGATTGTAGCATAGGAATGTCATTTCCTATTAAGAGACTGTCATCCACGTATAAAACAAGGAATACTACAGTTCTCGCTACAAATCTACTATAGATGCATGGTTCATCTGGATTTTTGATAAAGTCAAATTCCTTGACCGTCTCATCAAAACAGATGTTCCAACTCCGCGATGCCTGCTTTAGTCCATAGATGGACTTAAGCAACTTGCACACCTTTCCGCTGCTCCCACTCTGAATGAAACCTTCTGGCTGATCCATATAGACACACTCCTCTAAATTTCCATTTAGAAAAGCGGTTTTTACGTCCATCTGCCAAATCTCATAATCGTGGAAGGCAGCAATGGCAAGAAGGATCCGAATGGATTTCAGCATAGCCACTGGAGAAAAAGTTTCGTCATAGTTGATTGATAGGTTACGAGCGTGTTCAAGTTCTAGTTTAAATACCGCAATCAAGACGGTTTCGCACGTAGCTAGCCGGTTGAGTACGGGTCGTCCGCAGGGAGATGGGAGTCTTTTTCTATGTGTTTTTCGACGAGTTATGTCCGGTTGTTCAGATTTTGTTGTGGTTATCTAAGTGTAAGTTGATATTTAAAGAGAGCTTGTTAGGGTGAGAATTAGGTTAGTTTGAGTTAGGAGTCTCCACATCTTTCGTTGCCCCACTTAATATCGGTGTTACGGTAATCGGCAACAACGGGGATTAGCACGACTAGGAAGGAACTTGCGAGTATAAGCTAGGCTTTCCAACGCATAGTCCTTCCTTTTGGTGCTTGTCCGTCCGTTCTTGGCTCTTATCCATAACCTCCGGTTAATTCAACCACAACCGGTCTCACTACGGAATCACCGCTATCATGTAGGATAGGGTGCCGTAAGGAGCGGATTGTGGTTCAATTAACGGGAGTCGATTCAAGTTGTTGGGCAAGGAAAGAGAGAGAGAGATTTCCTTCTCTCAAACTTCCCTTATCCAACCCTAACAAGTATAAAACTACTCACACTTCATGATAAGGAAAAACAAAACAAAACAAAAGAGGAAGATAGAAAGAGGGAGATTAGAAGAATACGACTAACTATTTGCGACCTCACCTTGGCGAGGATCTAGCGTAAGTATCATTGTCGTATGTAAGGATAAAGAAAAAGAGAGAAGAAAGAAACAACTAAAATAACAACAACTACTTAACAAATTAAAATTACAACAAGTAAAATTGCAACAAATAAAATTATAATAAGCATACAAATAAAGAGACAAGCATGATAACAAATTGTTCTTCTTTATTCATCACTCTTCACTCAAAAGCTCACTTACAAGTTTAATGGAGAAGAGGTGAGAAGAGGAAGAAGAAACACATTACAACTAGGCAAAATGAGATTACAAGAATGGATCCTCTCTTCACAGAATTCTGGGGTATTTATAGGGTGAGAAATGAGAATCTAGGGCAACCATACGGGCACATGTGAAAAGACCAGAGAGCCCCTGAAATTTTTGCGCAATTGGCTCCAGAACTGCCGCGGAAGGGCGGCCAAATCCCACCTTTGGCCGCGATTCCGCGGCCTTTTAGAGGAGTTGGGTGCCCAAATTTCTGGTGGTGGCCTGGTTTGGTGTGTACGTTATTCTGGTATATGTATTTTATCATAATTTCTTCACGAATTTTCCAGAATTTCTGTTGAGGGAAAGGTGGACTTTTTGTCAAGATTTTGTCATGATTGCCTCGAGCTCCGCGTAGATCTCTTGGATTTTGTGCTACCATTGAGCCTTGTGCATGAGAATGACATTGATTTGATCTTTTGTCTTCCTATTGATATCTGGCAACATACGGATGAAGAGCAGAGACCGAGTTTTTATCTGTGGTTGGCAGGAACCGGATTTTGTCGTGTTTTTCATGAGTTTCTCCGTTTGAGAACCGGGAACCTGTATCCTGCAATTGACTAGCAAACACGGCTCAAGAGTATCTACGGATATGCAATGTGATAAAAATTGGGCGGTATGAAAATGCAAAAATCTGATATGAACAATAGTCCAAGCCAGGTCTTTGACGGAAACCCTTTGCTACAAGTCTAGCTTTATAGGTCTCAACCTGTCCATCTACACCAATCTTCCTTTTGAAGATCCACTTGCATCCTACGGGTTTTACCCCGTCTGGAGCAATGTCCAACGTCCATACTTTGTTGGTGTACATGGACTCCATTTCGGTCCGCATTGCATCCAGCCATTTTACCGAGTCAACGCTCTGAACGGCCTGCTGGAAGCTAGTAGGCTCATCATAATCTATGATGCAATCCTCTCTATCCCCGTCTATGAGAAAACCGTAGTATCTCTCGGGCGGATGAGACTGCCTACTACTCCTGCGGAGCGGCGTAGGAATGTCCTGTTCATTTGAACCCTCTGGTTCTACTAAGCTTTCTGGAATTTCTTCCAGTTCTATTGCGCTCCCACTTAATTCTTTTTCTAAGAACTGGTGTTCTAGAAAGTGGGTATGACGAGAAACAAGAACTTTTTGTTCCTCTTTGTAGTAGAAGAGATATCCATTGGAATTCTTTGGATATCCCACAAACTTACACAGTACTGAGCGCGCCTCGAGCTTGTCCGCATACTGCTTTTTAACAAAAGCTGGACTTCCCCAAGTCTTAATGTGACTGAGATGGGGTCTCTTCCCACACCACATCTCATATGGTGTAGTAGGCACAGTCTTAGTAGGAACTCGGTTCAAAAGGTACGCAGCTGATTCTAGCGCATACCCCCAGAATGATCGCGGTAACTCAGCGTTACTCATCATGGACCGTACCATATCCAATAGGATTCGGTTCCGTCTCTCCGATACACCGTTGTGTTGCGGAGTGTATGGAGGAGTAAGCTGAGAGAGAATCCCGTTCTCTTTTAAATAATTCAGGAACTCGGCACTTAAGTATTCTCCACCTCGATCCGATCTTAGAATCTTGATACTTTTGCCGGTTTGTTTTTCTACTTCATTCTTATATTCCTGGAATTTTTCAAAAGCTTCAGACTTATGTTTCATTACGAAGACATAACCGTATCTTGAAAAATCATCCGTAAAAGTAATGAAGTAAGAATAACCGCTTCGCGCATGTGTAGACATTGGACCGCACACGTCGCTGTGTACGAGTCCCAAGAGCTCGCTCGCTCTTATTCCGTGTCCAGTGAACGGAGTCTTTGTCATCTTTCCTTTGAGACAGGATTGACAAGTGGCATACGATTGATATTCGAACGGATCCAAATATCCTTCTGTATGTAACTTAGTCAACCTTCTCTCATTGATGTGACCCAGTCTACAATGCCATAAGAAAGTCTGATTGATATCTGGAGACTTTCTTTTGTGTGTATTCTGGACATTGAAAATCTGTGGTTGGTTTAATACGTATATACCATTGCTCAGTGTACCTGACCCAATCAGAACTTGATTAAGGTGAATGTTTACAACATTACTTACAAACGCAAATTCATAACCTTCTTTAGAAACCAAAGATACAGAAATGATATTACAAGTTGCGTTGGGTACAAAAAAGCAATTACGCAAAACCAAAACATGCCCATCTGACATTCCCAGGTGATAGTCCCCCACGGCTTTAGCATCCATGCTAGCTCCGTTCGCAACTCTGAGGGTCATGTCACCTGCCTTCAAAACCCTACGGTTTCTCAACGCCTGCAAAGAATTACAGATATGAGATCCTGATCCGGTATCCAATACCCAGGAAGTAGAGTTTATAGAAAGACAGTTTTCAATAACATACACACCTGAAGCTGAAGCCGCAACCTGCTTCAGTTCCTGTGTCCTGGCCTTCCAAGCCCTGCAATCCTTTTTCCAGTGTCCACTCTTATGACAATAGAAGCATTCTTCCTTTCCAACAAGCTTCCCCGCAATCTTTGTTGCCTTTTCCTTTCCCTTCGTACCCACTTTACTAACACCGCCTCTTGGTTTGGCGGGGGCTTTCTTCCTCTTTCCCTTGGCTTTCGCCTTGGACCTAGAGGAAGAAGATCCTCCTACAAACAAAGCGGGTGTTTCCCTACCCTTCTGTAGGGTGCCCTCTGCGCTCCTCAGCAGGTTGAGGAGTTCTGAAAGTTCAACTTCCTTTTCTTGTAAGTTGAAGTTCAGTATAAACTGGGCGTAAGTGGATGGAAGGGACTGGAGAATTAAATCCGTATAGAGTTCACTGTCCAACGTGGTCCCAAGTTCCGCGAGCTCCTCAGTGTAGCCAATCATCTTAAGCACGTGGTCCGCTACCGATGATCCGACGGCCAACTTAGTCGAAAATAACTTTTTCGACACTTCGTATCTTGCGATACGAGACTGCTCTCCATACAGTTCTTTTGTATGGAGAAATATGGACTCGAGGTCCATATTCTCATGCCTCCTCTGATGTTCGTTGTCCATAGAGGCAAGCACGAGGCACCTGGCCTTCGCGCAATCAATCTCCCAAGTCTTACGGATTTCCTTATCCACGACGCTGGAGGTGGGACCTGGGACGGGGGGAGCTTTGGTGGTAAGAAGATACCCCAGCTTGTCGTAAGCGATTGCCAATTTGACATTCCTGAGCCAATCTTTGTAGTTTGGCCCTGTCAGTATGTTTTTATCTAGAAGTAACTTAAGTCCAGTCATTTCGAATTTGGTCGCTGCAGGGGGGAGAGAAGAAACACTTTAGCACGATGCTCTTGCAAGTTTAGAATGGTTTTTAATTTGTCTAAACAGGATGGCTCCCACTGTCTCTCGAATCCCTCCTCAAACCACAAAGGAAGAATTAGCCGGGATCAATCCCACCGCACAATACTTGCTTAACCGTTCAGCCAGGCCAGTGTCGGTACTTCGAGGGAGGTTTTCCAACGCTTTCGCGAAGTTCCTTAATTTAAGAACCTCTTTTCCCTGGGGGCGTAGCCCCGCTAACACCTTTCTAGGCACCTACTAGGTTTATAGCATTGATCGTTTAGTGAGAAATTTCCCGAGGAGTAGCATATACTCACAGTAGGATCGGGATCCAAATATCATCGCGTGACGAAAATGAAGGAATCCTACTATAATCATCACACTCCAAATGGTATGCAAATCTAGCAAGTTTCAGTACTTATGAAACCCCCGATGTGGATTTTTGCCCCATGCTCTTATGACCTTGACTTTGGCCAAAATATCATAAGTCACATGTCAAGTTCTACCCGTCACTTTCCAGGTTAATTTGGATCCATCCGTACATACCCTTGACTTTGGCCAAAATGGCAGAACGACTGTCCCAAACCAACGCATCTATCTATGCTACACATGAACACCCAATAGCTACCAATCACTGTGCCTTGACTTTGGCCAAAATACACAGCTTGAATACTATTGCCTATTCATGCGAAACGACGGAGGGCTACGAATGGTTTTGGTAAAACCGTGAACGTAGTGAACTTGATATAATCGATGGAACGAGATAGCTTTTAGAAGGAGTGGCTCAAGCTCCGCATTTAAAAGTTAGTTTTGAAAAGAACCGAGTGGTTTTTCGAAAGTGTTCCAACGACTTTAACTTGGTTTATTATCTTGCATTAGTTCTTTTAATGCGTGATATTCTTGCATTAGTTCTTTTAATGCGTCCCATCATTTAATCCTACCATTGCAGAAAACAACCAAAATATGACGTACGCTTATGCCATTCGCATTCGCCACGGGGTCCCGTCATCACTCGTTAGGTTACTTAACTAACGACAGAGCGGGGGCTGGGCTAGCGCGGCTGTAAAACATAAGCAACGCCTAAATAGAAAGCAATGATAGACATTACAGATCACAGATGAATACATTGGATATACTAGCAATCCGCAATCCTTTCGAGCCTGCAACGAAAAGCGGATTACACGGTCGCGGTGAATAGCAAATACCCCACCCAAGACCCCTACGGGTGCGGCAAACTACCCGCCAAGTACTCGGCAGTTTGTGCACCCCTCCATGGGTCTATCCTAGGAGCAAAAACAGTAAAAAGAATTATACAATGACGGCTACAACCCCGACCCGGTTGTGCGGCCAAACAAATAATAATATTACATCAATTTACATTTACAATGAATGAAAGAAAAACAAAAGCTCATCTCACATCCACCCCGGCTATTCACCCGCGACAGTCCAACACATTCATATACACAATCCAATATCAAACACAGATCATGTATAACCCCGACTAATCGACTTATAGCGATTAGCCGACGTTCAATACATGCAAACATCACAGATATAACCACCATAGTCAAAGTGCAGTGAAGTTCGGAAAAATACGGAATTATAGGACCCCAAAAGTAAATTTCAGTTCTGGAAAATCTGGGCACATATAATATATCTTAAAAATCCCAAAACCAACACAGAGACACACTGCACGAAAAACGATGCAGAGAGGACAACAAACGGCGGCGGTTCCGCGGCAAATGCCTACCTCATGCCGCGGAACCGCGGCGGTTTAGATGAATCAATGGATCGTTTTTCATGGGTGTTCACACAAAACCCTGAGCTGAATTTAGAAGTATAAAGTTTTTCATTTAGAGCAGAAAAAATTTCAACAGAAACTTAGGGTTTTAGTTTTTCCGGTTTTGCGATTTTTCGGTTTCGAACTTCCATACACTTCGCTACCAAGCTAGTTTAAGTTTAGTTAGGCTCTGATACCACTGTAAGTCCACGTTGCGACCCCCGGTTCTTACGGGGAGGCGGAAACGGTATAAAAATCAAATTTTTAGCGCAAGGGGCAACATGGACTAAACAAAGTCGGGATCTTTTCCTAAACTAAAACTAGCAAACTTGCTAAAGAGAGTTAGCTACTCGGATGAAGATGGTTATACCTAAACTTGAACTCCTTCTTCTTCAAACTTTTGTAGAGGTTGATGGTTCTCTTTTTGTCGCCTTCTTCCGTCGAAGATGGATCCACCTCGAGGGTTCAACCTTTGGGCTCTTTCTCGAACTTGGAGTGAACTAGAATCTCCGGCTTGCTAAACCCTTGATCCTAGAGTGAGTAGAGAGTGTCTAAGGGGTGTTTTTCTTTTTAAAGAGAGGGATTCTCAACACATGAGAAGGGTTCTCTTTTGCTAGAGGAAGAAGAAGATCAAGTGAGGAGAGAGAAGCTAAATGAGATAATGAGCTCTCTTTTTCTTTCTTGCAACCATAATGCCAAAAGAAAAAGAATTATCTAAATTAATAATAATAATAATGAACATGAAAAGGTTGATGGAAAGTTTAGGAATGACCATTATCATTTCAAACATTAAATGAATTTGCTAGAATCAAAGAGCATCTTTCTTTTGTAATGATGATGGTCAAAACTTCAACCATGGTCAACAAGTCAACCATGGTCAACAAGTCAACATAAAAACCAACCATGACACAATTTCATTTTATTATATATTATTAATTGATAAAACAAAAATCCATTAGGGTTTGGAAAAAGACGACTGTCAACTGTGCATACGCACCCGTTCCGAAACCCTAATGAAAGTCCTCTTCCTCTTCCTCAAATAACTGTGCATACACACCTGCATCCTTGTTCCGAGGAACATGAATACTGAGAGATAAAAGCAACCCCAAAACATATACCAGCATCTAACTCAAACCAGAGCCATCCAGTAATATTCGTCCGGACTCCAAACGTGCACAAGTGCGCGGATGAGAACGAACCCTGTCGCAAAAACATGCGACCTCTACTCTGTTTTGCCCAGAGGCGAATACCCTCTGTGTGGGACTCTAAAGACTCGACACTACGCTGGCAGTGGGTTTAACCACAGACCGCAAGCGGCACTAGCTGTGCGTAACGGTCCCCAGGTAGATGTCGATAAGAAGGCTGACGAGGTGAAACCCCATCTGTACTCCTACTGAGTCTGAATGTGACAGTCTCCGTACAGTCCGGTCTGTTCGTCTGATACATCGCATGTCGGGCCTAGGGGGCGGTAAAACGTCAGTCCCCCAATAGCGGTACAAGTCGTGTCGGAGTGAAGCCCAAAACACCCTGAGATAACACTGGAACCTACCAGTATATCTCGCTTGCCCTGGCCAGGGACTACTCGTGTAATGGCTCTCCTAGACACAGCGCGATGTCAACCCCCAATACCGGGAGAGACGAATCCTGTCTAACCGTCACTGCCTCCAAGTGCTTCGGGACTGCACCCAACCACCACCTGTTTGCACGACTCCTTTGAGCCGTGGTAGGGTAGCGATCAAAGTGCAGTGGGAACACACTCGAGGCGAAGTGCCAGTGTCAAGTCAGCGGACTAAGCTGTACTCATGTCACCTGGGAACTGATAACTGACGATAGGTATAATACCAACCCGTCAGTTCCCGACGAGTCCTGTCCAGTGTACTCGTAACCCAACGAGCACCCGTATACTATCTCCAGTACGACGTACTGATGGCTGTGGGACAGACCATCTCCCACACTGGGATGAGAAGCGCATACGCTAGTCTACTCCGGAGTATCGATGCCCTGTCTCGATAGTCCTACGACTAGGGACCTGTATAAGGATGTGCTTATAGATTACCCAGCCCCCACTAGTGTGACTGCCATCACAACGCTGGTAATCAAGCAAAGATCCTAAGGGCTCCACTAATGCGTATAAGTGATATACTGAAATAAACACAAGTACACATTGAAGTAGAAACAAACCAAGTAGCATACTACTATATTGAGCAAGATTGTTTATACAAGGTGAATATCCCAAGCTTCCATCAAGTAATATACAAACTAGTATGATACATCAATGGCCTCTAGGGCATATACACTAACACTTCCTTCATCAGCTCCTCTCTAATAACCCCAGCAGGCATGCAGACTCGTTTGCCATACCTCAAGGAACCGTCCTCGTGGATCTTAAACTCTGACCGTTGACCGGCCTTAACCGGTTCTCAGATCTTCTGCAACTTGGCATCGCCCGCTTGGGCTTCCTTGATGTGGTTGACGAGTGAAGACTGGATCTGAAGTTCTTCAGTGATGATGTGATCCCCGGTAAGATGACCTCGGTCTCTAAATCTTGAAGGTCTTGCTGCAGCCTCCACTGGGTGGTAAAGTACATCGCCAATGGCTGGCGGCTTAAGGCATCGGGGACTACATTCACTTTTCCCAGATGATACTGGAGGTTGATATCGTAGTCTGCCATGAGTTTGAGCCATTTCCTCTGTCACATATTCAGCTCCTTCTGCGTGAAGATATACTTAAGACTCTTATGATATGTGAATACCTCTATCCGCTCGCCCAAGAGGTAATGCCTCCACTTCTTGTGGGCAAAGATCATGAGTGCTAGCTTGAGGTTGTTACTGGGTAGTTTCGCTCGTGCATCTTCAACTTCCTAGACGCATATGCAAAAACCTTGTCATTCTAATGCGGTACACAACTGAGCCCTATCCATGACGCATTGCAATGAATCACGAAGCCTCTTGAGCGATCGGGGATAGTGAGAATAGGAGCAGTGGTCAACCTTTTTTCAGCTCTGCAAAGGCCTTCGCATAAGCCTCTAACCATACGAAACCAACGCCCTTCTGAGTAAGCCTGGTTAACGGTTCAGCAATTCTCGAGAAGTTCTCTATGAATCATCAGTAGTAGCCCGCCAATCCTAAGATGTCACAATCCAAAATGGCACGTGACCGGCACTTGAATCACGTGAAGTCTATTAGACTCCACCGTAACCCAAGTATGCCAAAAACCCGGAATCTAAACCTTTTAAAAGAAATAGCGGAGGTGGAGTTTAAAAATGGGTTATTAAATGGAATTAAGTTCCTTTTTGATATATAAATAAGTTTGTTTGAAAATGCAGATGTCGTAAAAAAAAAACGGGCAGCACCTCCTTTATAAATTTTGAATAAAACCACATATAAAGCATCCCCAACGGGAGTTAGCTTCTACACCCAAACGGCGGAGTAACCACGCAGTTAATATACGATGCCTAAGGCGAATAATAGAAAGCGAAACATGAACAAAAAACAATATAAAGTTAACTCCAAACGAGTGTGACACCCAAAAACACACAAACATCTAAGTGTCTCTTTTAAATCAAGAAATATTCAAGTTTTGGTCGATGAAGTTTTTAACTAGATCTAAAAGAATATACACATATAAGGGGCGGTTATGATCCAACATATAACCCACCTACCAAAGCAATCACCGAAATAAGAAGTGTGCCGACAAGCCGCTACTGATCCAAGTGGTCAATCCTGCAAGAAACTGGGGCACGACGGGGATGAGTTGCCAACTCAGTAAATAAAAATATATCGCAAGGTAGATATCGAAATACATTACGATCTCCCTAGGTCATAAAGTATAGTACTATCATATCCTTTACTAATGTATGTATACTGTACAAGTACTATAAACATATCAATATCGATCGCATAAACATGGAAATATATCATCATCATATATATATATATATATGTATATAGCATGCATCCATGTATAAGCTTATAAAGTAACCGAAAGATGCATGCAAAATCCTTTCAAAATACCCGTATGATACGTATATCACGGCACAAGTAGTAGACGTGGGTTTAAAAAGCATTATATGTGATTTGTTTTAAGTATGCGTCTCTCTTTTCAGAAATGAATTTTAAGAGGTTTCCTGTCACGACCCGAAATTTGGTACGAGACGGCCCTTAAACTACGCAACGTCTACAGACGTAGCGCAATTTAAGTAAGCCGAAAACCCAGCAATCTAAACCATCAAAACTAGTAAGTGATAAGAATATTGTTAAAACTTTTAAAAAAATCTCGAGTACAAATTCTTTAAAGTCAAATTTTAGTTTCTTAAAAATTTTGGCAGCACCTCCTTTGTACAAACTAACCCAAAAAATGAGTACAACATAAATATAAGTAAAGCATCCCCAACGGGAGCAAATCCACGCCCAAAGGCGAAAACAACCACCACAACAGATATACGACGCCGTAGCGAAGAAATAAAAGACGATATAATTAAAACTGCATAAAAGACATCCCGAGTCACCAAAAATATACAATATCGTCCTCACATCAAATCTCTAAGTCAGTACATGAAAATGGTAGATGGAGAGTACAAGGTACAAAGATATACAAAGAGAATTATCGGATAACCGCAAAACCCACCTATAGCCAAACTGCACACAGTTAGCCGAAGCGGTATCCGCTGCAAAAGATGATATGATAGGTAGAAGCCTTGCCTCGGCTACTCTGATGAACAACCTGCAAACCCTGTGGTACAACGGGGGTGAGTTGCCAACTCATGAATAGTAAATAACATATGCAGGTAATCGCAAGTATGCACATACTGCGTGAATCTAACACATGTAAGCTGATAGCAATAAAAGGCCATATGTGTGCAACAGTATGAAAGGTGCTCTATCAGGTACTACAAATACATGAAGCGATGCATATAAAGTAAATGCGGAGTATGGGATAAAACATGTCATCCTCACAGAATCCTGACCTCGTGGCAGGACCAAAGTCCATCAAGACAATCTAAATCCCTAATTTCCTCAAATTAGCCCCCAAATTGGTCCTCATATCCTGTAAGTCTCATATATCCTGAGTGTCCAATATCAAGTAAATCTCATATATCCCGAGTGTCCAATATCAAGTAAATCTCATATAACCAGTATCCAATATCGAGTAAGTCTCATGAAACCTGATTGTCCAATATCTACACCCAAAAATATCATGAAAACAAGTGTCTAGTATCGACACATAAATACTCATCTCTGAGGCGCCGTCACCTGGGACTGGCCCTCCTATGTCATGTATGTATATTCTATAGAACCTGAGTGTCCACCACCCGAAATCGACAAGGCATGTGTGTACATAACCTCGATCTGTATCCCCCAGATATCCGTCAAGTCCAAATACTATCACCGCAGGCACACGCCCCCAGCCAGGCTCATCGGCATGTACCGTCGATCTTCTTGCCCCGGGGAACCAACCGGGTTCCACCATGTACCCGCACACGGCCCACTCACTCCTCGCATGGGGTAATATATAAGCTCAGAACCGAGAAATCTCATGGTGGAAGCTGAAATATCATATCAAGAGAAACCGGGTTTTTCAAATAATGCATAATTTCATGAAACTACCACGGTCCTCAAATTCAGAAAACATCAAGTAATGAAAGTATATTTGCATGATGATATATATAATTAGAAATGTATACATATATATTAGTGTCCCATTCCACTAATATATATATATATATATATATATATATATATATATATATATATATATATATATATATATATATATATATATATATAACAGCGTCCCATTCCACTGTTATATATACTTAGGAGTAAAAATATCAGAGGACATCATATGAAAACCATCTATCAATGCGAAATCCATGAAATATAATATATGCAACATAAAACTGTAATGTGAGCATATAAAGGAAAAGCCGCTATTTAACCGCAACAAGTTAATATATATCATGCGGTTCCTAATTTTTTCAAGTCCATATAACATCAAATAAAGGTGAACAGGTAGCTATAGTCAGGTGTGCGTAACCATGTCGGTATAGCAAGATATGTGTATCTACTTATTCATAATGATGTAATACCCTCCAGATATATGTGTAAGCATATATGCAAGATGTACATGTAGCTATATCTCAAATGTGTATATACCTATCACTAATGGTACAATACTATATAGGTATATGGGAAACTAGCATGTAAGCATGTCAAGGCATATGTGTAAGCATGTAGGTATACATGTATGCTATATGTCATATGCACGAAGGAAAATAAGGATCATGTCTCAATGTCCCTAAGCAATACAATATCACATATGTATAGGTGTTGTGCGTGTCATGGCAATTATCGACGGTGTGTGTGTAGCATACAATTAGTGCTCGTAAAATATGAACCGTCAATAATGGTGTTGTGTCTCATTAATACTAAGTCCATGCACAATAGGAAATGAGATATGCAACAAAAGTACACATGCACAATCAATATCCGTATCATCTAACTAATAGTCATATCATTTAATTTAGACCAGACGCAAAACGCCATGCGGGCGATTCCCCTGTAGATGTTAAATCTACTCACTACAATCCTAGTTAAGTAAAGCCAACCACTCACTTTTCCTTCTTCGCAGCGCCCGAAGTCCCCACCTGCGATCCTGAAAGCATATAACAATATAACAAGTGTATATTAGCAATCGATCAATAATACGTACAAACTACATTTGACCGATGCACCAACTCCAATATACTCTCAAGTGTCCGTCTAGTGGCTAACGCGCGTAGCGACACTACGAAAGCAACTCAAGAGCAAAAACTACACAAAGGCACGAATGGCATCGGCACAACCCTAGCTAGGAATGCTAAACGACATAACCATCAAGCCTAGACCTTGATTGTACCGATCGCGCATTCACAACACAATAATAAACGTGGAATCTAATATAAATAACGTCGCAACGTCAAAAGAAACCCACGCGTAAACTTCACACTTAACCATTTCACTAGTCAAAACCCTAACTTGATTATCCAAAATCCCTTTTCTAGAAATTCAAAACATGCAAATACAAGTTTTATTTAAATATCTAATAACTAGATTAAGGTATTAAAACAAGAACTTAAGCTTAGGGTTAGGATTTATACCTCAAACTTGATTTCAAAAACTAGCAAAAATCTCCAAAATTAGCCTCCAAAATGATGTCTTGATTGAAGATCCAAGCTTATTTTGTGAAGAAGAATAATGGGTAATGATTTATTTTTGAGTTTGTGTGATAAATTAAGGATTTTTGATGTATTTTGTGAGCTTGAAGAAGATGAAATGGGAGGAGAGATGAGAGAGGGAAGCAAAGGGAAGAGAGGGGCCGTCCACATTCAAAGAAGATGGTGGTTTTGTGAAGAGTGAAGAAATATCTAGCTAAAAACAACAATAAATGCTAATTAATGCAAATAATATCTAAGCCACCTCATTTCTTTTTCTTTAAATTTTTTCATTTTAATTCACAAAAATATCTAGATATTTGGATGGATGGATTAACTAAAAATCTAGTGATTAACTTAGTATAGATTCACATTAACATTAATTAACCCAAGCAAAAATATAATTACCACTAATTAAGTGCATAATTAACAACTTAAAATAATATTTTAATTAAGGAAAATTATTAAAATGCACAAAAATTACAAGTGGCTTACAAAAACCTGCAAACTAGCAATATTCTAGCTAAACTAGGTGCGGTGAATTCAATACTGCAAAAAGATCGCTTCTAGGTTTTTATGGAAAATACAATTTATTTTACCTAAAAACGGAAAATGCCTAATCGATTTCTAAAGCGTTACATTTCCGTTTGAAAAATTCTTATGTCGTCATAGACACGTAAAATTAGTGAGACTATAAATCATTTGGAAATCTCTTTAATGTGCATCGATTTGTGAAAATAGTATTCAGGTACTGTTCTATTGATCAGTCCTGTTCGGCTACTATATAGCATAGTCTATAACAGCGCATCACAACGGATCGTGCAAACATTAACATATGAGTGCCCAATATCGTCAATCCAAATCTCATGAGTGTCCATCATCGACACTCTAACTCATCATCCACCGAGTATCTATCATCGACATTCAAAATCATCATAAAGCTCGTGTTTATCATCGACACGTAAAATCCTGATATCGTAGGCACCGTTTCACCGATCGATTCTTTCCGGATATCAATTCAGCCACGATTGGAATCTTCCGGATATCCACGCTCCAATGTCACCTCCGGTATTGATCATCCTCACTAAGCTCCTCGTACCTCCCTATGGTCTTCCTGCCCCTCGGAGTCGTACCGGGTCCACCATGTACTCGTAATTGGTTAACCCCTAACTCGATTCAGATATCTCATCATGAAAAGCAAAACCCATGGTGGACGTCAAATCATCATATCACAAGAAAACCGCACTTTTGAAAACATAATCAGTTTGTAAAAAGATACCCGCGGTTTCTCAAATCCAAAAAAACAACAAGTTCCGAAGAACACAAATATAATTCTTCTTTTCCATGATTAGCAACCATCATATACGAATATTCATAGTAATGGTATTCGCATATCAAAATCATGATAGGTATCGTTACATCTATCATGGATATTTAGAACACGAGTAAGCATGGCAGTTTCTACTGTGTCATGAAGATCCTAATGATGTCAAGTATAGCATATGCGTCTGTGCTTGTGTCACATGTCAATCATTAGTAATTGTAAAAGTGTTCTATCAATGTATTCGACCATCACAATCACAATCACAATCATCAACAATGCATCATGCATCGACGTTAGTTGATGATTAATCACACGGATATGTCAATCATCGCATTAATATAATAACATCAGCGCTATTAAGCATGGAAATCCTACAGTGTCATGGCAGTACCAATGAGGTGTAGTGTGACACGCGCGTCTATGATTTGTGCAATATAGCAATCATTGGTAGTTGTGCAGTGTTTTATGTGTTTTATCAGTGTGTTCATACCAGAATAACAACACAACTAGCATACATAATAAGTAATTGAATCGCGAGCGTGTAAAGAGTAACCTAATCATAACATGAACAGTCGTTAAACATAACTAATTATTATGAGCTAAAATGTTATAGTTTAAAATAGAACGAAACATTGTTTTGCAAATAAGGAAGCAGCAGTATTATTTAAAATAGATACTCGTTTAAAATTAGTAGCACATCCTTGCCATTTATCATTTAAAAGTGGAAAACAGATCGTTGGTTTAAAATAGTATAGCTCAAGCAATCACAATTCCTCAATCGAGATAAATGCATGACTCCGCGAGTTCAAATGAATCTCGACCGTATTCGGCAAACTATCCTCATCATAACAAGTATGGATTGATCTCTCGTACAATATCCATCAAATATCCAATTAATATCGTACGGATTTATAGTCGTGTACGCATATCACAATAATCATATATAAATATATATCCACGCATACATATAACCTACTAGATTCAAACTATACACTAATTTAGTTATAGACTAAGTTATCTAATATAACACTGTAGCCTACGTATATAGTATAAGTATCTTAGTTAATTGGTTGCGGGGTTGTTAAACGCCATCCACCCAACTTCCCTTATAAATATAAATCTACTCACCGATGTCTCGAGATAGTCGAAATCTACGATCGCATCGCCGTCTCGGAAGTTCCCGCGATCGTACCTACAATTGAAACCATAACGAAACCGCATAAATATCTAAATTGAAAATGACACAACGAGCGTAGCACACATAGGTTAGAACCTATGATCAACGTATGCTAAATACGACAAAATATTCCCGGTATCGACATACGAGCGTTGAACGATCATGTCGAGATATAGGAATACACAAAACCAAGTTTAAACCCCGTAAAATACCGTCAAAACCCAATTAAAATGCTTCCAGATTTTGATATAGGGAATCTGAGATAAAAAGAAAAATACAACGGCTTAATTACCACAAGATGAAGCTACAGAACAAAACCTAAGACCTAACTTGCAATGGGGCAGAAAATTGCGGCCAAAAGGAATAAAATTGTGGCCAGAGAAAGAAGTTAGGGGCTTGGACTTTTAGGGTGATCTTAGGGGGTTCTCAGAATTTCAAAGTAATGTTCTTTTAATTTTTAGAGAACCCTACTAGCTCTAGATCCAAATTGAACATTAAAAACTTCATGAAATCCTAGTTTTAAATCTCAAAACATATTCAAAACTTAATCTACAAGCATCCTAACTTCTCTACCTCCCTCAAATAAGTAGTGATTATCAACTAAACCCAACCACTAGACAAGACATAACAACATGAATGAAAAAGAAAGTATTTTTACCTCTTGTGATAAAGGGAAGAAGGATCCAAGCTTAACGATGACTTGATGAAGATCTTTGAAATGATATAGGTCTAACTTAATATCTTGATCAATTTATATGAAGGAATCATCAAGATCTATAGTGATTTGTTGAAGGGAGGCTAGGATTTGGATGAGAGTTGAGGGAGTTAAGATATTTGTGTGAAGATATTTGTGTAGAGAGAAAATGAGAGGAGAGGAGATAAAGAACCATAATATGCTAGATATTATGTTAGGGTATTTGTTATGTTGTGATGGGTGAGGGTTTAATACAAACTCAACATATCCCCCCCCCTCTCTTAACCAAATAAAAACATTAAGTTACACCAAAATCCCATATCATTCTCAAAACAAAGTACTTATCATTTTTAGAATATCTCATATTTTCATTTTTCCTAAAATAATTATATTTTTACGGATACCAATTAGAAAACCCAACATCCATACATGATATTATTTTCGTAAACTCATAATATCCATATTTAAATTATAAAATAATATTTATAATTTTTTCAAAATGTTAAAATATCTCCCCCTTAAAAAATTCAGTCCCCGAATTTAAATTTAACTCCATATCTTAAAACATTTTGCCCCATTAAATCAAATCAACGAGGTTCAAATTCTAAAAATATATAGTCCGCTTCAATCAACGGGACTCCAAAGTCCCACATTAATTAGGACTACACTAACGCAACGCACGCGCATGAAAATCAAAAGTATGAAACTCCCATAACTGTAATTTTAGCAGATGCTATGAGAATCACACAAGCTATGATGCAAAGTTCAAAACGCGAAATCAACCGTTTAAATCGAGTACACAATTATAACCATAGCCGTAGTGCAAAATATATAGTACACGACCAAGAGCAAATAAAATCAAAGTTATAGTATATCTCTTCAAGTGCAATACACGAAAACAAAATCAACCTCAATGGGTTTTGCTTAAAAACCAAACCATGTGCAACAGGTGTGCATGAAAGAAATATCAAGTGCATCGGGGGTGCACAAATCAACATCAAGTGCATCAGAGTGCACAAATCAATATCAAGTGCATCGGGGTACACGGAAACATCAATATGCGCAACTGATGTGCACAAAACAATATCAAGTGCAGCTACTGTGTATGAAAACCTTAATTAACAGCATCTAGTGTGAACAAAACACCAAGCAAGTGCATCTACTGTGCATGAAAATCTCAATCGAGTGCATCTAGTGTGCACAAAATTGTATGTGTGACCCTCAAATCATCAAAACATATAAGTCAAAATAACAGACGTCGAAATATCCCTTCTTCAATGTCGAAAATGTGATACTCGGATCATGAAAACGCAAATAAAAAACAAATGACATTAAAGTACACCTTCTTCAATATCGAAAGGTGCCTATACACCCGGAGCTGGCAGAGCAAGTATTCCCACTTGCTTTCTGCCTACGGTATGTCATCCTCTGTCTCTAGGTTCTTGTTCTCTCTGCAGACCACTGAAACCACGACATCACGATACAATCGCTTGGTGAGGAGTAGCGACGGAAACAATTTCGCTCTGATGCCACTCTTAACACTTCCTGGCTAAGTAACACGGTCTCTCGCAATATACCACGTCAACGACAGCGGCCTCTGGACCTCTGAGTACGCGCCATACAACTGGCTCTGGGTCCAATCTCTATCACTAAAGCATCCCGGAACAACCTTCCATGTCTTCTGCCGATATCATCTCTGCCGAACTGCCCGGAAACTGGCACTCCTTAATGAATCCATTTTCGTTCCGGAACAGCTGCAATCTTATCAAGACTTTCCTCTGAAAGTGTGGCCGTATCCAACGCCTCTACATACGTATTAAATCTCTAGCAACGACGGAGAGGAACAGCTGTGCATCGAGACCTCACGCGAATCTCTTAATCCACTTCTTTTCTGTATCGACCAAGTAGGAAGCGTATCGCGATAGCTACGCTAACTACATGTCATACTCGGCTACGATCATACCCGGAGTCTTACGCAAAGATTCGAAACTATGAATTCAGCATCTCTAACACTTTGTGGAAGAAATCTGGCTAAGTATACCCTCGAGAACTCGTCCCAAGTCATCGGAGGAAGATCCACTACTCGGCCTCTCTCGATCGACTCACACCAGGTCTGAGTAAGACCCTTCACACGAAAACTAGCCAATTTCACCAATCTCGCATCGGAGCATCACAACGAACTAAATATCCTAGCCATCCTATCCAGGAATGACTAAAGATCCTCTATCACATCTATTCCCGTAAACACCGGCGGTTTCAGCTTCATGAACTCTGGAAGCGATACCTCGAAAATCTCAGCAACGGCTGGTACACCTGTCTAAACAATAGGCAGCACAACGATCTCCGGAGTAGGCTGAACAACATCAGGCCTCTAAGTCCGGCTGGTCTTAAGCAATGACCCGACCATCTGGTGCGGATCCTTAAAACTCACCTCCAAACAATAAATCCTATCATCAAAGGATAAACAACATGTTCCTATATCACCGGGATATCGCCCTTCCAGTCCTCGTCTCAGATGAGCCTGTCCTGACCCCGTCTCTAATCGCAGTCCTCTCGGCTTGCGTAGACATGGTGACCGGAACAACCAACGAGTATCGATGAGGATAGATCAACTGAACGAATAGAAGAAAGGATCTCAAGATATATTTCCTAAGATTACTTAGGCGGAGTATCATATTGTAAATATGTCGCAGAATATACGTATGGTACGCCGCTTTACTTAGTACCTACTCCATCATACAGAGATCAACCTACGAAGTTCGGGAATAAAACCCCCAAAGTCAAGTCTAAGTTCCGTAAGGTGTCACGACCCAAATTAGGAACGCGACCGCCATTTGAATCACGCAACGTCTAAAGGCGTAACGCAAATTAAGTAAGCCGAAAATCGAGAAATCTAAACTATGAAAAATTAGAGTGATAAAACATTAGTTAAAAACATTTAAAATCTTAAGTTAAAAATCTTAAACTTAAATTTATTTTCTAAAAAATTTCGGCAGCACCTTGTTTGTAAAAACTAGTCCCAAATGGGTACAAATATAGAATATATAAAAGGCATCCCCAAACGGGAGCAACTCACGCCTAATGGTGGAATACAACCACAACAAGTATATATAAGACGACGTAGCGAAGAAATAAGCAAATAAGAAGTGAAAACAACATAATAAGAGGTAAACCAACATCATAGTATGAAATAGAAGCCGACTCACATGAGCATGACACCCAGAGTCACAAAAAAAAATACAATATCGAACCTCTCAGTCTCGTCTCTAAGTCAAATACATATAAGTGGTAGATAGAGAGTACTAGATACAAAATAAGATATACAATGGAATCATATGTATACTCGCAAAACCCATCTACACCAAAATCATGACCAACAGTATTGGTATCCGCAGAAATGGATGTAATAAAGAGCCCTGACGTGACTACACTGAGGGTCAACCCTACAAAACACCGCGGCATAACGGGGGTGAGTTTCCAACTCGTGAATAGTAAATAACATCGTATAGATAATCGCAAGCATGCACGAAAAGCGATAATCCGAAATATACAATCTGATGGCATAAGTATAGCAGTATAGGTATGCAACAAAATCATGATCAAGGTACACCATCAGGGTACAACAACTATATGAAACAGTGCATGTCATAATAAATCCTGAGTGTGAGATAAAACATAATCCTCATCAATGAATCATCATCATAGAAATTCGGTGTCCATCAATGACACCCCAAATCTCAATATCTCAGGCACCGTCACTCAGATCGGCCTTCATATCCATCTCATCTCATAACTCCGAACGGTATTCTCTGGATATCCGTCGAGTTTCCATACAATCACTGGTAGGTAGTACTTCCCTGCCAGGCTCATCGTCTACATCTCGAGCTTCTTGCCCCAGGGTACTTTACCGGATCCACCATGTACCCGCAGACGGCTCGTCCACCTCTTCGAATCGGGTACTCGAAATAGCTCAGAACCGAGAAAACTCATGGTGGACACAATTTATCATATCAAAGGAAAACCACACTTTTTAAATATTTCAAGTTTCAAAAGGTATCTTGTGGTTTCCCAAATCCATGAAATCGAAATAAAACATCATATAAGAGTATATATATTACTATAGAAATGTATATATGTATGCATGTATGTATGTATGCATGCATGCATGTACTAGAACAAGAATCAATGTCTAACTGTTAATAATGAATACGGTGCAATATATTTATCCATGGCAAATTCTATAGTGAGCATGTCATGGCAATATCAACGGTGTGTGTGTGTGGCATATAAATCAGTGCTCGTGCAACATAAACCGTTAGCAATGGTGTAGTGTCCAATTAATATTATGTTAATGTACAACGGGTAATAGGATGCGCAATATGATAATCACACACAATCACAATGTATATGTAAGCATAAGTTTATATCACCGAAATTAGCCATCGGCGCTTAACGCCATACAGACGATTCCCCCGTAGATGTTAAATCTACTCACTGGACGATCTCAAGCTAGGTGAATCCGATCACCTCTTTCCCCTTTCTAGCAACGTCCGAAGTCCCCGCAAATGATCCTAGCTTCACACAAACCATAACAAGTGAAAATTAGCAAACTTTCCGATAACATACGGAAACAACGACAAACCAACGAAATGACCCCCACAAGCTACCAAGTGTTAGCTTAGCGGAAAAACGTGTGCAGCGGCATCCTAACCCAAACCTACGGCTGTAAAACGTACGAAACACTTAACAAAAGTCAAATAAATTCGCATCGCACTTAGTCGAAACGCAAAAATTATAGCTAAACGGCCTCAGATTTTGTCTACAGATTATCTAGGAAAAAACAAAGTATACCAAATATCCTACATGACCCACAGAGAGCTACCCACAAAAACCCAACACCCAGTTCAAAAATCGGCGGTGTAGGGGAAAATTTGATTCTTGCCGGTCCAAAAGTATAGGGTTGGATCCGGATTTCTAGGGTAAACACAAGGCTCTAAAATTAATCTACCATATTATTAGATTAAATTATAGATCAACATAACAATATCAGATTCAACAGAGATTCAAAACTTTACAAAAATACGATATTTAGCACTAAACTATAACATTAAGGTATTTTACTGAAACTAATTAACACAAAACCTTCTCTAGAGCCTAACAAAGAGTTTAACATCAATACCTCATCAAGACTTGGATGAAACCATAGCCATCAAGCTCCAAGACATCACAAGAGGGCTTAAGCAAGCTTAGTGAAGGGTTTAGTGGGGTTTAATGTTGGTTTAGACTTAGGGTTAGTGAAGAAAATCTTTTCAAGAGATGATTTTTTTTGTGAAGAAGAAGGAGAAAAGAATTGAGAGAGTGAGTGTTGTGAGGAAAAAAATGAGAGAGTGAGAGGGTGATGGTGAGAGATGAGAGTTGAGCCATGCTCTTTCTCTCACTTCATTTAATGCCCCACATTCTTTGTCCCCCTATGCTCCCATGCTTCATCATGCTTCCATTTTCAACTCTTTTCCTTTTTTCTCTTATTTTAAAATAAAACCTTTTTGATAATTAAAATAGATATATGTAAACATAACATGACATATTGTGGTTAAGGTGTCATGGCTAACAAAGTATGGTTAACACATACTTAACCCTAGATTAACATGCACATGTGTGTACAAGCACAAAATAATTAAATAAAAATATTAATTAATAATAATGAAATATGTGAAAATAATTATTGGTTAATTTTTATTAAAAACCCGTATTATAACACTTAATTTACACTAATCGCGTTCCAAAGTGCTACAATCTTCCCCCTTAAAGTAATTCGGTCCCCGAATTTAAAAATCTTACTATGCGTACCTTCGAAGAGATGAGGAAATTTCTTCCGCATCTCGCTCTCGGCTTCCTATGTCACCTCTTCTCTAGTTGGTCCACGCCACAGACCCTTCACTGACGGCAAGACCTTTGACCGAAGTTTCTTTACCTGCCGATCTAAAATAACTACCGGCTACTCGGTGAAAGAAAGATCGCACTCCAGCTGGATAGTCTGGTGCTGAATCATGTGAGAAGGGTCATGAAGATACTTGCGAAATATTGATGCATGAAATTACGTGATGAACATCCGAAAAACTGGACGGAAGTGCCAAACGATAGGCAACAGTACCAACTCGCTCAAGGATCTCAAAAGGACTCACAAATCTGGGGCTAAGCTTCCCTTTCTTCCTAAATCTCATCATACCTTTCATCGGAGAAATCCGTAGGAATACATGATCACCCATTGCGAACTCAAGTCTGCAACGATGACGGTCGGCATAAGACTTCTGCCTGCATTGGGCTGCTCTCATCCTGTCCTGAATCAACTGGATTTTCTCCGTAGTCTCCTGAACTAGCTGTGGTCCCAAAATCCTACTCTCGCTAAGTTCGGTCCAACAGACTGGCGATCGAAACTTTCTTCTATACAAGGCCTCAAAAGATGCCATCTGAATCGTCTCCTGGTAACTGTTATTGTAGAAGAACTCTATCAAAGACAAGTGACGATCCCAACTGCCACCAAAATTAAGCACTCATATTCGAAGCATATCCTTGAGAGTATGTATAGTCCGCTCTGACTGACCATCGGTCTGCGGATGGAAAGCGGTGCTAAAACTCAATCGGGTCCCCAAAACTTTCTGGAGTTTCTGCCAAAGGCGGCTGGTAAACTGGGTGCCTCTGTCAGAAACAATGCATGTAGGAACGTCTTGTAAACGAATAATCTTATCAATGTACAACTGGGCATACTGAGCATATCCGAAAGTGGTCTTCACTGGAAGGAAGTGAGCCGCTTTCGTCAACCGGTCAATAATCACCCAAATGGAGTCATACCCTCGACTGGATCTGGGTAGACCCATAATGAATTCCATGGAGACATGCTCCTATTTCCACTCCGGAATAGGCAAAGGCCGCAACTCTCCTGCCGGTCTCTGATGCTCAGCCTTGATCTGCTGGCAAGTCAGGCACATCGAAACGAAGTCCGAAATATCTCTGTCATGACCCAGAAATAGCACGTGACTGGCACTTGAATCATGTGAAGTCTATAGGGCCCTACCTAATTCAAGTAAGCTAAAAGCCCAGAAATCTAAACCTTTTAGGGAAAATAGTGGATGTGCAGTTTTGAAATAAGGTTTACTGAAATCAAACCTATTCTTATAAATACATAAGTAGTAATATATGAAAACACTATATTTGTATCTAACATGAAAACCCTTTTTGTCGCTTGAATTTTGGGCAGCACCTCCTTTGTATATTTTAATCTGAAAATGGTACAAGCAATGCTATATATATAGGCATCCCCAAGCGGGAGCTAGCTCTTCGCCAAATGACGGAAACAACCACGCAAGATAATATAAGTATACAACGCCAAAGGCGAGGATCAAACTCAGAAATAAAACAAGAAGACTAAACATCATTAAGAAAACCAGAAACGACAATAAATACATAAGCGCGACTCTAAGGCCGAAAGAATATGCAACTGGGGTTATCTAGTCTACTAAATATTCAAGTCTGGTTGATGGAGCTTAACTAGATACAAGTGGAATAAATATACAATATATACCGGTGGTCACGAAGCAATGTATCCCACGTATCCAGCAATCACCCAAAAGAAAGTGAAGTACCAGCAAGCCGCAACGGAATCTGTACGGCCAAACCTGCAAGAAACTGTGGCACAACGGGGGTGAGTTGCCAACTCGTAAGTGTTTCCCCTAATCAGAGCAAAGCCCTGTTCAAAATTTGAAATTTAAACTTAGGCAGCGCCTTACGTGCAAAGCACGAGAGCGCTGGCGCCGAGAGCGCCAGCGCTAAGAGTCAAAGACTCTGAGGCAGCGCCTCACGTGCAAAGCACGAGAGCGCCGGCACCAGGAGCGCCAGCGCTAAGAGTCAAATACTCTGAAGCAGCACCTTACGTGCAAAGCACGAGAGCGCTGGCGCCAGGAGCGCCAGCGCTAAGAGTCAAAGACTCTGAAGTAGCGCCTTACGTGCAAGGCGCGAGAGCTCTAGCGCCAGGAGCGCCATCGCTAAGAGTCAAAGACTCTGAGGCAGCGCCTCACGTGCAAAGCACGAGAGCGCCAAGCGCTAGAACTAAATGTTCTCCACCATTGGATCAATGATCCAACTGAGAAGAATAAATCATCAAATTACAGAATAAAATTCTGTTGAGAAAATACTCCTCAAATCATTCCAAACAGGAAAGATTGTGCTCTGTAAATCGGAGTACCGTTGGATCAAAGATCCAATGGTGATTAAAAATCACCAAGATACAGAATAAGTTCTGTATGGGAAAATATTTTCCCAATCTTGTTAAAAATAAGAAGATTGTTTTCTGTAAAACAGGAGCCCTAGGATCAAAAATCCAATGGTAGGGAAACATCCCCAAATCAATCAGAGAAAGATTTTCCTAACTGATTCAACAAATCAGCCTCCCCTATATAAAGGACCCAAGATTTCAAGTCTTGCAGGGAGGAACCCCCCCATAAACTTCAAATTCTTAGAAAAGAAAAGGAGAAGAGCAAGCTCTAAGAAGAAGAACCTTCTTCAAGGTAAATAATAAGAAGAGAGATCATAGCATCTCTTGATAAAAAAATAAGAACTTTGTTCTTTTTCTAGATCACAGATCTGTAAGACAAAGTCTTTCACAAAAATGGAAGAGATCATAGCATCATTTCATAAAAAGAAGAACTTAGTTCTTAGATCCATGAGACAAAGTCTCTTATAAACGAGAATTTAATTCTCAGAGCACAGAACTGTCCAGAACTGCCAAAGAAGCGCTTTAGCGCTCCAACTCTGGTGCTCAGCGCCAAGCACACCACGTACTCCTCATGTGTGCGCTATTTCAAAAGATGCGCTTCAGCGCTCCAAGTCTGGCGCTCAGCGCCAAGCGCACCACGTGCTCCTCACGTGTATGCTATTTCAAAAGAAGCGCCTCAGCGCTCCAAGTCTGGCGCTCAGCGCCAAGCGCACCACGTGCTCCTTACGTGTGCGCTATTTCACAAGAAGCGCCTTAGCGCTCCAGGTCTGGCGCTCAGTGCCAAGCGCACCACGTGCTCCTCACGTGTGCGCTGAGGGAACACAAAGTGTTCTTTAAATAAAGCCCAGCGTCATAAAAAGTGTTCAACACTCAGTAAAAGACAAAAGAAAGAGAGGTGTCAGAACCCAAATTAATGCTCAGCATTATTGAACCAAAAGGGACTGAGCCCAAACAAATGTTCAACATTTTATCCAAATCTGAGTGGACTGAGCCCAAGTTGTCCATAAGTCCTCAATTCAGATTAACTAAGCCCATGTGCTCACAATCTCTTTAATTGGTCTTAGTCCCAAATCTTGACTACAGATCTCTCAACCAACATCGGTTCAAGAGTACATCTCTTCACACCTTTGATATGTGCCGTTGTAATTATTCAACGTCTTCAGAGAGGTGGCGGGTCCTGACAACCAGAAACATTACAGACTATGATATTTTAAAACCCCACAGACTATGATGTCTTTACACTAGACTATGATGTCTTTAAACACAGACTATGATGTCTTTAAACTCCATGGACTACGATGTCCTTAAACCCAATGGACCGCAATGTCCCTAAACTAAAACAATAGAGTCCAAATACTCTTTTGTTGGATCTAAAAGATCCAAAATCCCGTTGAGTAGATCTTAGTCTAAAATTAGACTAACGTATCCTCAACAAATGTTTAAGTTGATCTTAATCTGAAACAAGATTAACGATCCTTAAACCAACCCAAACCCAAATCTAAGAAAATACAGATTTGGACTAATCCACGCCCTACGGGAGACAACATAAATTAGTCTTCGTATACAATCCACGGGAAACCAAAAATAAAACAAACACACACGACACAAAGTGATCATCTGGAGAAGGGGAAAGTGGTTACCGCTATGCGGCAGCGTAATTAACTGCAGGGGATTGCGCCTGCAGGGAAGAGCGTCCCTACAATCAAAAACCCCTCATACACGAGGGGGAATCTGACGAAGTCTGCTACAACGGCCGCATCTGTTTAAACCTCCGATACACGGTGCCATAAATCGACTTGGCATCTTCGGAGAGGTGGATAGATAAAACCAAATAGCATCTGCCCCCAAATTCAGGCAAGACGCTCGTCTCTGTTTTCGGCGGTAAACAAATTCTGGCACGCCCGGTGGTACTTTTTCCTCTTTCCACTCCACACTTCGTGTGTCGTGTTCGCGAACGAATCACGGTTTAATGTGGTTGCCCCTGGATTCGAGGTACTAAGATTTGGTGTCTTGCTCCCGTGCAGAGAAAATGGCTTCCAACTGCACCAATTGCAACAGCAACTTCCACTACCTCGCTGGAGGAGTGACCTATGGGCCCCAAGCGGCCTCCATCTTCGCCATGCCAGTGGGAAATGTGACTCAGGCCACCACCGAACTGTTCTTTGGGACCATGATCCCACCGGAAAGCTTCAGCGTCTCAATGCCGTCACAGGAAGCTCCGAAGAAGTCGGTCTTCGATCGGCTTACAACTACCACGACCCCTCTCAACGGGCCGTACAATTCCGAGTCTACTGCATCAGTCTTCGACAGGCCGAGCTTAAGCTCCAGTGGGCCCGTGAAGAAGCCTGCAATACCTGAACAAGTCATCCCGAAGCGGATAGCCATTCCAACTCTAATAGACGAAGTCGTCAAAGGGGCTTCTCCTGCTAAGGGGTCGGTCTTCGCAAGATTGGCCATTCCAACTCCCGCTGTGGGTGGAGTCGTCCAAACTACTTCCCCTGCTCGAAAGTCGGTCTTCGACAGATTAGACATCCCCCTCAACGGACGTCAGTCTTTGACAGGCTGGCACCAACAACAGCCTCTCCTCAAAGCAGGGGGCATGACGAAGCCACCCCTGTAATTGAGCCGATCCCATCTGCAAGACGTGCTCGACGTCGCTACTGGCGTCGAATGAAGAAAGCTGGGGGCAGTTCCCCTTCTGGACTTACCCTACCAGCTCCAATGGTGGAAATTGATGCTGCTGTTCCAACTGGGAATAGCTTTGAGCCGCTCAGGAGGGTATGCAAGAATTCTCCAATTGCCGTGCTAAAAAGGTCTCCTCTTCTTGCTGAAAACATCACAAAGGCGAAGCAACCCCCTTAGCGGCTATCCTAAAAAATCCATAAGGTCTGGCGAAGACTCCAAGACTCTGTGATCGACAAAGACTACCCCCGCCGACAGAAGAAAATGAAAATTCGGCAAGAGGATGACCATCAAGCCGCCATGCTGCGAAAGGTATCGGCTGCACGAGTGCCTATTGCAGCAGCCCTCTCAACTTCGACCGCCCATAAAAGGAGAAGGCCGGAGAAAATTCTCGTGTCTGCGACCAATCTCAAGGGCACTGAATCCAAATGCCCTAAGCTTGGCGGCATGATAGTGCACACCATTTACATGGCGTCCGGAAAAGAGGATAGCCGTATCTCCACGGGTCATCGACCACTCACACGGTCTATGACAAAGGTGTTAGTGTATATGCCCTAGGGGCCATTATTGTATCATACTAGATTGTATATTACTTAATGGAAGCTTGGGATATTCACAGTTGTATATACAGTCTTGCTAAAAATGGTAGTATGCTACTTGGTTTGTGTCTACTTTAATATGTGCATATGTTTCTTATAACGTATCACTTATACATATTAGTAGAGCCCATAGGATCTTTGCTTGATTACCAGCGTTGTGATGGCAGTCGCACTAGTGGGGGCTGGGTAGTCTGTAAGCAACATCCTATACTGGTCCGTGGTCGTTGGATTATCGAGATAGGGCATCGATATTCCGGAGTAGACTAAGTGTGTACGCTTCTTATCCCAGTTGGGGAGATGGTCTGTCCCACAGCCATCAGTACGTCGTACTGGAGATAGTATACAGGTGCTCGTTAGGTTACGGGTACACCGGACAGGACTCGCAGGGGAACTGATTGGTTGGTATTATACCCGTCGTCAGTTAACAGTTCCCAGATGACATGAGTACAACATAGTCCGCAGACTTGACACTGCTACTTCGCCTCGAGTGTGTCCCACTGTTCTTAGATTGCTACCCTTCCACGGCTCAAAGGAGTCGTGCAAACAGGTAGCAGTTGGGTGCAGTCCCGAGCACTTGGAGCCAGTAGTGGTTAGATATGATTCGTCTCTCCCGGTATTGGGAGATGATATCGTGCTGTGTCAGAGAGCCATTACGCAAAGTCTCGGGCCAGGGCAAGCGAGATATACTGGTAGGTTCCAGTAGCTTCTCAGGGTGTAATGGGCTTCGCTCCGACACGACTTATACAGCTATTAGGGAACTGACGCTTGCCACCCCCTAGGCTTGATATGCGATAGTCTTAGACGAACAGACCGGACTGTACGGAGATTGTCACATCAGGCTCAGTGGGAGTTCGGATGAGTTTCCTCATCGGCCTTCTTATCGACATCTACCTGGGGACCGTTACGTACAGCTAGTGCCGCTTGCGGTCTGTGGTTAAACCCACTGCCAACGTAGTGTCGAGTCTTTAGAGTCCCGCACAGAGAGTTTCCCTGCTCCAGGCGAAACGATATAGAGGTCGTATGGTTTTATGACAAGGGTTCGGATGCATACGTGTGTTTACGCACGTACGACTTTTCGGACAGTTTTTACTAGCCGGCTTTGGATTAAGCCAGATTCTAGTATCGGATAATTGGATTTATACAGTCTAAAGTTTTTCCGTGTTTTCACGGATTGGAGGAGCATTCTCGTAATTTGTCGGGAAGCTTCTAGAAGAGTGGTGACTAAGGGGTTAAGGTGGCATTGCATTAAATGAGATTAGTGACTCATTTGTGTGATTCATCCAAGTCATTAAATGCATCATAAATGCTTAATGACTCATGGAGATGAATCACTCATAGATATTTATGAAGCATGGTTGATAATTCTTTTATTTGATTTTTGGATAAATAATAATGCTTCATATATATTATGATAAGATCATTATCTCATTTCATTCTCATCTTCACCTTCTCTCTCCTCAAGCTCACTCTCTCTTCAAACCCTAACCCTAACCTCTCATGTGTTGAGATCAAGGGTTAGTTAGACTAATACATCTATAACCTCACTCTATATCCCCTAGGTAGCTTAGATTAGCACTTTAAGCAACCTAGTCATCTCAAGTTTGAGATTAAGCTTGGCGTAGGAGCTTTCGGGTGGATCGTCTTTGATTCGAGGAGGCCGTTGAGGTGCCGATGTTCCAAGGAGCCAACGAGGAGTGGAGGACCGCGATGAAGACCCGAAGGACTAGTATCGTGAGGTATAACTTCGTATCCGAGTAGTTAAACCTCTAGTTGATAGTTAGCAATGGTTTAGATACGATTCATGCACTCAAGTCCGTGTTACGAAGCTTTGATAATCGTTTTTCATATATTCCGCCTCCCCGCAAGTTCGTGGGGTGCGTGACATGGACTTACAAAAGGCTCAGGAGCAACAACAGCAAAAGCTCCAAGAGATGCTAACGAAGATGGCCGCACTTACTGGGCCAAAAGAAAGCCCGGAAATATCGTCGGAGCAGCGTCAGGAACATGAAACCGATGCCGAATTCCTCCGCAGAATTCTCGAGAAGAAAGACAAAGAGGCCGCGGAACAAGTGGCCAACATAAAACAAATGGCGCTTTTGTTCCAAGATATGGTGGGCATGATGATCCAGCCGGACCCTCCAGCGGAGGAGCCTCCGGTGATCATTGAAGACGACAGAGGGGAGACATCGAACCTTCTTCCGGCCTTTTCAGCCACCAAGGAGGAAACAATCCCGAAAGCTGCGCTCGATGATTATATAGCTCAACAGATACGAGCCCATCAAGCGAACGAAGCTGCTGGCCAAGTCGTCAGAACTGGGCGACCCTATCCTAGCTGGTACGATCAGATTAAGTATCCACCAGGATACACAATTCCTAAATTTCATGTATATAGGGGGACATGCAACCCCCACCAGCATGTCGTCCAGTTCAGGGCTCTCTGCGGCAATACTGAAGGTGACGATAAGCTGTTACTTCGCCAATTCGTCGGTAGCCTAGCGGAGACGGCCTTCGAATGGTATTCGGAGCTTCCGAACGACTCCGTCAAAACGTTTATAGAGATGGAGTTTCTATTCACTCAGCGTTTCGCAAGCGCTAGCGAACGCACCACAATCACGGCGTTGATCAATGCCTGAGTGAAGCCAGGGGAGACATGGGTTCAGTATGCAATTCGGTGGCGCAACCTATGGTCGAAGTGCGAACAGTGCATAGAAGAGGCTCCTGCAGTAGGCATGTTTATGGGAACCCTCGATCCGCAGGCGACCATATCCCAATTCATGACGTTCTTCAAGCCGACCACTTTTCAGGCTTTGATCGACAAGCTGGCCCAAATGGACCAGATGGGCTATAGACCATCCTCCTCAAAAACGAAGCCGCGAAATGAAAAGGGCAAAGGGAAAGCAGCCTTCGTCGCCAACGCTCAACAACAACCGAGTGGCCTGAGACCGGTTGTTCGCCAAAGCAACAAGCGGCAATTCCTCGATGAGAAGTTGATACGTCCTTACTCGTTTCCCCGGGATAAAACAAGGAGATTGTTTGAACTGGCAGTATGCAACGGGCTCATCACTCTACCGGAGTCGAGACACCCACTGCAACCGAACGACGTCAACAATCCCAATTACTGCACCTACCACCGAATATTGGGCCATCCGATCGAAGACTGCTACATCTTCAAAAACTGGGTTGAAGACCAGTACCAACAAGGCAAGTTCGCGCTGTCCGAAAACTGGAAGGTAAATCCGCCACAACAGCACACTCCTAAAAGGGTAGACACGATGGGGGCATCATGCTCATTCATAGAGGAAGCTCCATGGGAAGTAGTTCTTTCGGCAAAAACGAAAATAATGCTGAAGGATTTTCAAGCATGCCCCGCAATCAGGTGGAAAAGCCCGCTGGAGCCTGAGATCATTGAGGGAATGCTGAAACCGCGCCCGACACCGAGAGTTGGTAGCAATGGGCAAAATACCCAGGCCCAGCCGTCAAAGTCTTTGAAGAAGAAGAAGAAGACCAAGAAGCCCGCGCAGCCTGATGACAAGCGCACGGACCTACAAAAGCATATTGACGCGCTGGAGGAATACAACCAGAAGGCGCATACCCCAGTCACACTCCATGAGTTTCTCAACCATATCCTTGAGAACAGAGGCAATGACAATGACGAGGAGGACGACGCGTCAGAAGAACCCGAAGATTACGTGGTAAGTTGTCACATGATCTCTCACTCGTCAATAGATGATAAAGAAGCTCTTGATGCAGAGAAGCCGGGGGAAGAATCGATACCAAAATCCTTGGAACCGTCCAATGAGCTGATTGACGTGCTGCTAAACGAAGCCCGTCAGAAGGGCAAAGTTGATCGAGAACGCAAAATGACCATATTCGAAAAAGCCAGTCGTCGACGTCAAGTGGAAGAAGTCGCGGTGGGGATGGATCACAAAACACCCCAACAAAACCAAATCACACCCTAAATGGGTGTATCCCACTTTATCGTTATGTATCCTGTCGCGTGACTAATACACGTGCATACAGGATCAACGATGGACCGCAATGTCCTAAAACTAACGACGGACCGAAACGTCTCTAAAACTACTACAAACCGCAGCATCCCAGGGCTAACCCATAAAAAAAACGGTACGTCCATAAGCAAGATGGGCAGGGATGAAAACCCGAAAGGGATCCATGAGTAAAACAATAAGGCTACCGGCGATGTTTGTGAAAACCCGAAAGGGCGCAGACTTGTAAAAAAAACACGGTACGTCCACAAGCAAAATGGGTACGGATGAAAACCCGAAAGGGCTCCGTGAGTAAAAACAGCAAGGCTACCGGCGATATTTGTGAAAACCCGAAAGGGCGCAGACTCGTAATAAAAGGGGGTACGTCCATAAGTAAGATGGGCACGGATGAAAACCCGACAGGGCTCCGTGAGTAAAAACAGCAGGGCTACCGGCGAGTCTGTGAAAACCTGAAAGGCCGCAGACTCGTAAAAAATTCATGCACACTGGCAAGGTCCTCTCGACCTTGTAAAGAGAAAATACTTGCGTGAGATCCTTACGACTCAGCAGGGAGCAACACACTTAGGGATCCCCACGATTCCTAAGGAGAAATTACACTTACGAGATCCTCACGACTTGTAAGGAGAATCCTCTTATGAGACCCTCACGGCTCATAAGATCAAAAGCCTTAAGCTACAGGGATCTGAACCTGTTCTTAAGCCATCACATTTCCCAGACTGCCCTACAAACGGTTCAATATTGATCCTTGTATACAATCCACGGGCACAAATAAATGTCTCCCCCAACGATGAGGAATGTCCTCATTTGGTGAACAAACACTTGTAGGTCCTCTCGACTTGCAAGGAGAAAACACTCTTGTAACATCCTTACGACTTATAAGAGAACACACACTTAAGAATCCTCATGATTCTTAAGGAGAAAACGCACCTACGGGATCTTTACGACTCGTAGGGAGAAACACCTTTATGATACCCTTACGGCTCATGAAGTCAAAAGCCTCAGTCGACAGGATCCTAACCCTGATTGCTAAGCCACCTTTATTCGACATCGAAAGAGGCAAATGATGATTCGCTCCTGGCAATATTCCAATAGTAGCGATGTTGATGCCTAAATCGGTAACAAATTCTAAGTCCTATGGCGGCAAATGATGATTCGCTCCTGGCAATATTCCTGTCATGCCCCGCTACCTGACAGAGCCAACCATGCTACCTGTGGATAGGAAATATCCCTCCACAGTCATATTACGGCTGTAGAGATATCAAGAACAATAATAAACAACTAACTAATACATGTCCATGAGCCAGAATAACGAGTCAAGAATAAAATAATGCGGAAGCTAAAAGATCCAATACAATAATAAACTGGAATGTACGTCCCGTAATGCAGGCTCACATCAGAAATGAAAATACTGAAAGAAAACTAAACCAAACTAATAACAGGTCCTCACTGCTCGGCCTGTTGATCTACTCCTGGACAGCCTGCGATAAAGATAAGGGATCTGGGCCATGCAAAACCCAGACGTCAGTGCGTCATAATATCAATAATTCTAAGCAAGCAGGATATAATGAGATATGTAGGGATGAAGTATGAACAGTAACAAGTCACCAATAACAGGTAAACAGTAACATGAATATATATATATCAGTGAATAGGATATAAACATGTGAAGTGCAGTGAGTAGTCTAAACTGTGCTATAGGGTTATCTACTCTAAAATTATTCGAAATCAATTAATATAATTCTCATCGTAACCCATCGGTCTATGGCCCGTTCATTCCCCACGGGACCATGGTAAAATGATGTAATAGACTGTGAGTCTATGTCCCGTTCATTCCCCACGGGACCACGGTAAAATGATATAATAGCCCTTTGAGTTACGTTCAGCTACATTCTTGATTTCCCCATACCCTCAAGTTATGTGTGTAAGTCAGATATTTATAAATCTGAGACTAATGCCAATACAGGATCAAGCAGGAACAGGTTTGCCTGTATAGACAACAGGAAATGTCCGTAGGGACAACAGGTCAAGATTGTCGGCATTAGTAACAAGATCAGGTAACATGTCAAGCTGTAGTACATCAGGTAATGTCAGGTGGTGAACATGTATCAAGTCGTGTCTAGTAGTGCACAGGTATCAAGTCATGTCAGTAGTAGTGTATCAGGTCATGTCAGATAGTGCACAAGTGTTGAGTGGGTGCTCATAATCAAACTGTAACAAGTATGGGTGCACAAAATCAAGTATAGAGTACTAATAAAATGAACTAAAATGAATGGTATGCACATAGATAGAAAGTCAAAGACATGGATGCACACTATCGATTAGGGTTACTTTTAATAGTTCTAAAACTAGTTAGATTGCACTTTATTAAACATAGGGTAGTAAAACAACAGTATTAGGTTATTAATAAGATCTGTAGATGCATCTATATGCATTCTATATGATATGGATGCAAGCGGACATCATATAACCGTAAAATGATAAACTAACAAGTGTGAGATATAACTAAGCAATATGAGATGCAACTATTCAATTTGATGCAGTATATGATAGTATAGTACGTAACAAGATAAGTTTTCATGACCTAGATCTAAAATGATATGAATGGATGCAAACGGAACATCGAAAAGTTATAAACCTAAACATGGGGTGCATCATTTAAAATATAGGTATGATATTTATTTAAATAGATATATAATGAGTTATATAGCATGTAGCAAGATTAACTTGCCTCGACGGAATACGAAACGGATATGTACGGTACGTCCGACGTCGGCAAAATGTTGCGACGCGCGTACGGCACTCGGAAAGGGTCCAAGCAACGCACGAGGGTGATCACGCAGGTCAGGTACGTCCTCTGGGTTGTCTGAATCGTCGGCGTCACGTCCGGCTCCGGCGATCTACAGAAATCAAGAATCAAAGAAAAGAAAAGAATAGAAGAGAAAGGAAAGAAAGAGGAAGAAGAAAAGAAAGGAAGAGGCTTACTGGGTTTGTGCACAGGGGTCAGAAGAGACGAGAGGGCGACGACAAGATCAACGGCGGTGATGGGGTTGCTGGCGAGGTCTACGACCACAGGCAGTGGCCGCGGGGAGTTGCAGGGTTTCCTACAGGGAAAGCTCGGTTTTTTCAAGCTCTGGAAGGCGAGGAGAAGAGGGAGGAGAGGGTGGCCGCAAGGATGAGGAGGCGACGGAAACGAAGCTCCGGCAATGTGCAGGCGATGAGTTTAGAAAAGATAGGTCGTCGGGGTTAGGCTGCAGTTGGGGAAAGAGAGGAGGAGAAGAGAAGTGGAGAGAGGAGTGGAGGAGATGGAGGCGATGTCGAAGATGGAAGCAGCGACGGCGACGAGCGCGACGCGCGGGCGTGGGTTCTCGCGAGGAGAAGGCTTTCGCGGGGAAGAAGATGAGGGAGAAGAGAGAGAGTGTACGTGGGTTAGGTTTGAGAATGGGTTTTGTAAAAGAAAATAAATATAATATAATATACATAAAGATATAGATGCAGCAGAGAGAGAGAGCGCGCGCGCGCGAAAGGAGAGAGATAGAGAGATGAGAGAGATCGAGAGGAGTGAGAAAGAGAGAGAGGAGACATGGATTTGTTTTTTAGTGGTTAAGATATAAATTTTAAAAATATATTTTTCGTTATAAAATTTTAAACAGTTAGATTATTTTAAATATAATATTAATAAAATTAGATATTTTGGCAAATACAAACTTACTCCAAAATGCGTACAGGTCGGGTCTAAAAATTCGGATTTAAAATATGAAAATATATGCGACGTCCAAATTTCAAAATGAATGCTTAGGTAACGAAAATGCATACCCCCAAGAACGGATACACGCACGTGCGCGTAGCCATCCAAACACGTCCGTTTCACTGAACGGGACGAGAACAAGATGCGCGGATGTTACCACGGGGTTAGGGGTATCATGCAGGCTATGAAATGTATTTTTAAAATATTTTACATAACTTAAAATGTTATATGGTAAAAGATGCAATGTCAGATAAAATGCCAGTATGCGCTAAACTTGAAAATGCACAAGTCAGGGTAATTCATAAACATGAATTAAACAAGTTCAAGCAAGCGGGTCGGGTCGAATGCAATGTAAAATGTAAAATACCATTCGCACCCAAAACACGATAATTCAAGAAATACCACAAATAAGAAAATACGAGAACTGGAATTGGTATAAATGAACTAGGTTGTTACAATTCCAGTCGCAGCGATACTGATGCTAAGATTGGCACCAGATTCCAAGTTCCATACTCGTGGCGAAAAGTCAGCGAGCCATAAATGAATATGAAATAGCCGAAATGATAGGGAAACTTGCAACAAAATCAGCAAGTAAAATATATGCATACAAAAATAGCCGAAATGATTGGACAACTCGTAATAAAAAGCAGCGAGTAAAAATAAAAATAGCCGAAATAATTGGGCACCACGAAAAATAGCCGAAATGATTGGGCAATCGTGACTTTCGCGATACAAAATGTTGAAATGATGGAGCATCGCGGAAAGAAAACAAAAAAATACATATAAAATGAAAATTTTGCCCTGCAGGTAAGTCCATATTGACCCCTGTATACAATCTATGGGCATAAACGAAAAGGGAACCACATGTCCCAACAAACTCTATCAAAGGGAGAGTCAGGTCTCAGCGGCAGTATCTGCATCCCAGAAGACCAGCAACGGCGTTCCTCCTCATGCCAGCAGGACACGGACGCGACACTACCAATCGGAGCCACGGCAAAGTCCCCAGTTCCAAGATTCTGCAGTTCACAGACAACCTAAAGTCAACCCCGACACCGTAGAAAATGGAGAAAGTCGATCCCGACACCGTAGAAAACGGAGAAAGTCGATTCCGACACCATAAAAAACGGAGAAAGTCGATCCCGACACCGTAGAAAACGGAGAAAGTCAATCCCGACACCGTAGAAAACGGGGAAAGTCGATCCCGACACCGAAGAAAACGGAGAAAGTCAACCTTGACACCGCAGAAAGTGGAGAATGTCAACCCTGACACCAAAGAAAGTGGAGAATTTCAACCTTGACATCGCGGAAAGTGGAGCAAGTCAGCCAATGACCTCCAACCCCCAGGGAAATCAGTGTCCTTGGTTAAATCTCTTGATTCAGGGAAATCAACATTCTTGGTGAGAACCTCTCGATTCGTGTCGACCCGCAAGGAAATTAGTGTCTTTGTAGGAATATCTCGATTCGTTTCGACCCCAGGGAAATCAGTGTCCTTGGCAAATATCTCGATTCAGAGAAATCAGCGTCCTTGACGAGAACATCTCGATTCACGTCGACCCGCAGAGAAATCAGTGTCTTTGTACGAATATCTCGATTCGTTTCGACCCCAGGGAAATCAGTGTCCTTGGCAAATATCTCGATTCAGGGAAATCAACGTCCTTGACGAGAACATCTCGATTAGCGTCGACCCACAGAGAAATCAGTGTCTTTGCATGAATATCTCGATTTGTCTCAACCCCAGGGAAATCAGTGTCCTTGGCAAATATCTTGATTCAGGGAAATCAGTGTCCTTGACGAGAACATCTCGATTCGCTTCGACCCGCAGAGAAATCAGTGTCTTTGCAGGAATACCTCGATTCGTCTCGAACCCCAGGGAAATCAGTGTCCTTGGCAAAAATCTCGATTCAGGGAAATTAGCGTCCTTGACGAGAACATCTCGATTCGCGTCGACCCGTAGAGAAATCAGTGTCTCTGCAGGAATCTCTCGATTCGTCTCAACCCCAGGAAAATTAGTGTCCTTGGCAAAAAACTCGATTCAGGGAAATCGGCGTCCTTGGAGAGAACCTCTCGATTCGCGTCGACCCGCAAGGAAATCAGTGTTTTTGCAGGAATCTCTCGATTCGTCTCGACCTCCAGGGAAATCAGTGTCCTTAGCAAGACCTCTCGATTCAGGAAAATCAGCGTCCTTGGCGAGAACCTCGATTGGCGTCGACCCGCAAGGAAATCAATGCCTTTGCAGGAATCTCTCGATTCGTCTCAACCCCAGGGAAATCAGTGTCCTTGGCAAAAAACTCGATTCAGGGAAATCAGCGTCCTTGGCGAGAGCCTCTCGATTCGCGTCGACCCGTAAGGAAATCAGTGTGTTTGCAGGAATCTCTCGATTCGTCTCGACCTCCAGGGAAATCAGTGTCCTTGGCAAGACCTCTCGATTCAGGAAAATCGGCGTCCTTGGCGAGAACCTCGATTCGCGTTGATCCGCAAGGAAATCAGTGTCTTTGCAGGAATCTCTCGATTCGTCTCAACCCTAGGGAAATCAGTGTCCTTGGTAAAACCTTTCGATTCAGGGAAATCAGCGTCCTTGGCGAGAACCTCGATTTGCGTCGACCCGCAAGAAAATCAGTGTCTTTGCAGAAATCTCTCGATTCGTCTCAACCCCAGGGAAATCAGTGTCCTTGGCAAAAAACTTGATTCAGGGAAATCAACGTCCTTGGCGAGAACCTTGATTCACGTCGACCCGCAAGGAAATCAGTGTCTTTGCAGGAATTTCTCGATTCGTTTCAACCCCAGGGAAATCAGTGTCCTCGGCAAAAACCTCGATTCAGGGAAATTAGCGTCCTTGGCGAGAACCTCTCGATTCGTTTCGACCCGCAAGAAAATCAGTGTTTTTGCAGGAATCTCTCGATTCGTCTCGACCTCAGGGAAATTAGTGTCCCTGGACATGAAAAGAAAATTCTCTTGTGAGATCTTTATGATTCTCAAGAGAAAACGCACTTAGGAGTCCTCACGACTCCTAAGGAGAAAAGACACCTACAAGATCCTCTCGACTCGTAGGGAGAAAAATCTTTATGAGACCCTCATGGCTCATAAAGTTGAAAAGTCTTAGATGGCAGATCCTAACTCTGTCTCTTAAGCCATTACTGCCTTACAAGAAGGTCAAGATGGACTATCCATGGGCCATACTCTCCCAAGTCGAATATCGACAAGGAGGGAAACAACCACTTACGAGTCATCTCGACTTGTAGGCAAAACAATTCTCTTGTGAGATCCTTACGACTTTCAAGAGAAAACGCACTTAGGAATCCTCACGATTCCTAAGGAGAAATTACACCTACGGGATCCTCTCGACTCGTAGGGAGAAAAGTCTTTATGAAACCCTCACGGCTCATAAAGTTGAAAAGTCTTAGGCGGCAGATCTGAATCTATTTCCTAAGCCATCACTACCCTACAAAGAGTTCAAGATGAACTGTTATCTATCGTCTACAAGTTACACTTGCTGAAATCACATGCCAACAACATAGCAAAGAAAAGAAAGCGATAGTCGGAGATAAAAAAATGTGTCCTTTATTCATGAATTCAATTGAATACGAGATACATCATATAAAATAAAAAATGAAATGAATACATGTTATTCATAAATTACAATCAATACAAAGACGACTATTGAGAAGGAGGAGATTTTAGCAAATCAGCAAGCCGCTCGCTCACTCCTCTTAGCTCCTTTTCATGAGCAGCCGCCGCGGCCAGCTCCGCTTTGACTCGGGCACGTTGCTGCAAACAGGATGAAACCTTCTCATCGATTTCCTGCTGGGCAGCTTCGTGACTCTGCGTAACCCGCTCAATGAAGTCGAGCTTCTTTCTCAGTGCCAGCCCGTCCGAAATGCATCGCTACAGATTATCAAAGACAGTTCTCAGTTGCGTAGCATTTGCTTTGACCTCGGCATGCAACTGGGCAGATTCGCTTGAAGCTTCCTCACGTTCCTTCCACCTTAAAGCCGTCTCTTGTTCAAAATGGAGAAGGAAAGAAATGCTCCGCTCAACCCATGCAGCCCGCTGGGAATTCAAAGCCAACACTTCCGGAGCGGGACGCCCGAGCTCAATCTCATACAGACAGGCCTCAATCTTCCTGCAGCGATTAACCAAAGACCCAACGACGCCTTCTCTATGGAAGTGCACAAGCATCGCCAGTATGGGATTAATCTCAGCAGCAAAATCTGCGGCGAATGCAGGGGCCTCCACGTCAAGCTCCTCGATGGATTCATTTAGCATACGCAGGCTGGTCGCAGCGCCCTTAGAAGATGGACGTCTAGAAAAGGGCCCTTTCGGCATCAGGATGCGAGACTCGAAGGGAGATGGAGCTGGTGCGATTACTGCAAGACAAGTTACGGTCAAAGGTAGGCTCAAGAGATAAAGAAAATGCACGAGCAATGGAGTATACTATACCGGCTGCGACAGGTGGTAAAGTTGGGAGTACCGGTGGCGCGACTATTCTCTCGTCCCCTCCTTCAATTTGTAACGCTGTAATCAATTCAAATAAAAATTAAAAACGACATGGTCACCCGTAAAAGGAAGGAAAGGATGTTGGTTAAAAAACTATACTCATCGACACCAGCAGGCAGATTGACTTCCGACTGGAAGGAGAAATGCGAGTTCAGCACCTGATACAGATGATCAAAGAGAACTCCTGCAAGGTTGCGACGATGCATGGTCAGTACAAGGAAGATGGTATCCACAATTTAAATTAGATAAATCGCAAACCCATACCTTCTAGCATTTGAGAGGACATAAGAGAAGGCGAAGGGACGGCGACCGTCAGAGCAGCAACTGGTGACGCTTCTTCGGGTGGCACAACTTCAGCGCTCACCACACCTACATTCGAAACAAACAAAATGTCATCAGAAGGGACTGAAAGGATTGTGAAACAAAAAGTAAACGGCGACTCAAGACCTACCTGATGGGTCATCAGCCAAAACTGCGACGGAAGCATCACCTGGCGGTGCGGCTTCTTCGCTCTCATTCAGTGGAATGGTTTCGGCTCCGGTGGCTTCATCCCCTGATTCTACAAGGGCCGTCGTGACACTCGCAATGCCCGCCGATGGCAGGGAACCATAAGGAGAAAGAGCGGCAATTACGGCAGTCCCAAACTCCTGAGAAAGAGTAGCCGCTTCGGGCTCGGTGGTTGCCGTCATCTCACCTGCCACCTCATCTCCAGGACTTGGCTCTGCAGGATATGATATAAAAGAATTTGAACAGCAAATTATAATAAAAAGACCCAGTATTACATTACCTTGGGGCGGCTTTTCGGTTTCTTCCCAAGCCACGCGTACAAGCTATCTATGAGCGGTAGACATGGCAGCTGGAGCATCCTCTGAAGAAATAGCGACAGAGGGAGTAATACTTTAGCCTGCACCCACGCCAAGATGGCATCACGTTCTCTCGCCGCACGCTTCCTACGCTTCCTTTCGGTCTGAGCGGTGAGAAACGATCTCTGCAAGACCTCCGTTAGAAGGACGTCATCGTCCGAACCAAGTTCTGCCTCTGGAGCAGCTACGCCATTCGTCATCGGCTGTTTAAGTGAAGCCTCTTGCAATACTAACGGGGGAGCTGGGGCCACGATAGCCGGCTCTGGAAGTGTCGCCGCATCACCGCTCGGAATCGGCACCGCGCTTGGGATAGCCCGTGTTAAAGTAGTCCCTGCAACAAAATAAAGGAGGGGGTCAGACTACAAATAAAGAAAAAGGAATGAAGGCATAATGAGCCGAATCATACCAAGGCCTAAAGAAGCACATAGCCTTTCTTCCTCATTAAATGTTTTGAGGGGAGCAGCGAGAGCCTCTTCGGAAGAGATACATGTTAAAAAAAAGAACATTAATAAAAGCATGGAAGGGATAAACCCAGAAAGATACGACTGAAGTCTACCTGGCTGTGCAATGGTGATCAGTGTTGCTTCATCGCGAGCTAGTTGCTCGGAAACCATTATGGTAGCCTCTAGATTGGTATCATCCGGCGCAATGAATAGACCCTCATTGGTCCCGTACTCGGATAAGCCTTCACTGTAAGGAGCATGGGGCTCCTAATCAAGTACAAAGTCCATAGAGAAGAGCATTTTTTTTCTGTGAGCGAGTGCCGGCAGCTGATAACACGAGCTTGCGCTTGGCGGACAACTTTGGGCGACGAGTCCCGATCTCCGTACCCACGCCAGAATCGGGAGACGCTACAGCCACCGCTTCTACAGGCGCACGAGATAGACCCTTATCAGGAAAAGCGCGCGGAACCACAGCCGCAACAGTTTCTCTTAGGGGAGGACGAACGATGGTCCGTCGCTTCAAGGGAACGGTTGGGTTACCCACTGGGACAGCACGCTTGCGATCAAGCAATAATCGTTTTTCTTCCCTGATAACAGCGCCCATCGCGTGCTGGTACCACGACATGTACACATTCAAAGCTTTCAGAACGCAGCTTGGCTCGCTGATAAAGAAGTTAGACCCGGTATTTAGTTGCATGAAATGGTGCAACGCACTACGGATACCTTCCTCTGTAGCAGTAGGCTCAGCTAAAAAGGCTTCAAGCGGGACACCCTGATTGTAGCTTGATTGTTGAGCAAAGCGGTGCAGGTTTTATCTCATGAACAGCACCGCATCGTTCTGCCTAAACACTAAAAAGCCTGGCCTGATTGAATATAAGTGAAGAATCTCCCGATCTTTCAAGGCAGAAACCTCATCTTTGAAGGTGTCCCGCAGCGGCTGCACCTTCTTAGAAGATTCCTTGCCGATAGTCATGGCCTTATCGACAAAGGTCATGCCATCCCCGACCGTACGTGGGCGAAGAATCAGACCCTGAGCCTCTCGCTGAGTCGGTTCCAAAACGGAAGCGTCAACCAGCCGCATAACCCGAGGAAAGTTATAACTTTCATAGAAACGGGGCCTCTTGTGGATTTCGAAGGCGCCGAGCATATGTAGCTCGAGCCACGAAGTGAAATAATGCATCGGGAAGTTTACTGGCTGCACCCCCGATTGAGTGGTGTCTGCCGCCAAGCTAAGGCCATGATACAAATGAGCCAGCCCAGCAATCCCAACGGAAACCTGAGTCCCTTCAACCATTTGATGAGCCGGGTAGAAAACGGACGGCCTCATGTAGCGAGAGTGCATGGGGAGCGCAAACCAGCTTAACCATAAACTAAGGAACCCTAAAAAGAACGACTCTTCGTCGATGTCTTGAGCGGCGAGTTCTGCAAAAGGGACGACCGCGGCGTTTGGAAGGAAGAAATTCTTTTGATCTGCTTTCGTGTCACGACCCGAAAGTACGGAAAATGACCGGCACTTAAACTACGAACGTCTCGAGGCGTACGTAATCTAAGTAAACCGAAAACCCAGAAATCCAAACCAAGAAAAGATGTAGAGTGCAGGAAAAACCAATTTAAAGCAAGTAGTTTCAATAGCATAAGCCGAAATTATGCGGTTTTTTAAAAACATCAAAAATTTCCTGAAAATTTCGGCAGAGTCTCCCTTGTAAAAACTGGCTCCCAAACCGGATACAACATGAATAGTATACGAAATCAATAAAAAGGCATTCCCAAGCGGGAGCTAGCTCTTCATCAAACGACGGTCACAACCACACAAGCAATATAATATACAACGCCAACGGCGAGGATCAAAATTCAAAAGGAAACTCAAAACCACACGAAAACCACAGAAATATAACGCGCGGCTCTAAGGTCGAAGGAATAACATTACAGGTCTCTATCTCAAAATAAATACATGTTTGGTTGATGGAACTTCTAGATACAACAGAGTAATAATATAAAAGTTATATAATGGGGGGTACGATACAAGTAAACCACCTACTAGCAAATCACCCGAAGGAAACTATGCCCGCAAGCCGTAATGAAACCTGTACGGCAAACCTGTAAGAAACTGGGGCACAACGGGGGTGAGTTGCCAACTCGTGAATAGAAAAAAATCTACGCACAGAAATCGCATAAATAACGCAACCTAGGTCAATGATCATAATATAACCTCAAATATATGAATAACATGCAGCCTATAACAATGGCTAGGGTAATATCTAACCCGAGTGTGATCTCATGTGCCCGTGTCAGTGCCTCACGTAGCAATATATCATATGAATGAGGTATGAATGCATGAAAACAGAATACATGTAAATGAAGGAACTGTTTTCATAAATTAGTGAGATTTCCTTTGTATTTTTTTAAAAATGAGGTATCATAAATGAAATCAGCATCAACAGTGTCTAGCATCGACACAAAACATAAATCTCAATGTCTTAAACCGCAGGCTCCGGCTATCCGGACTGGCCTGTATCATCAAATCTCAGTACCTCAAAATCTCAAAATCTTAATGTCTCAATCTCAATATCTAGGGCGCCGTCAGTCCAGACCGGCCCCTACCATCCATCTCAAGACCACGACGGTATCCTCCGGATATCCGACGCATCGGGTAAAATCACCGGTAGGTAGTCTCCCCCTGCCAGGCTCATCGTCATCACCACGAGCTTCTTGCCCCGGGGTACCTTACCAGGCCCACCATGTACCCGAAACGGTTCATCCGCCTCCTCGAATCGGGTCTCGAAATCCATCAGCAAACTCATGGTGGACGACTCATACATCATGGGAAAACCGCATTTTTATTTAAAAAGAGAGAAAGCAGTTTATATATGTTTTGCGGTTTTTCTCCAAATCCAGAAAGTATCATGGAAATTCGAATCATCAATAGCATGTAAAACCATGAATATAAGCATGAGCATCCATGAATGCGGCATATAATGAATAACAGTATGCATGAAGTGACAAGTAACAACTACAATGTCTAAACTAGCATATAAGGCAAGTACACTAATATCATGTCTAAACTATTAGCTCACAACCTATGTCAAATGAAATAGTATTTTCTAAAGTGTTCGTGACATGGCAATTACCGATGAAGATGTGTGTGAGCCGGCAAGTAAGTGTACGTGGTACATACGCGTCATTGGTAATGGTGCTGGTGTCCTAACAGCATGATATTAATAATGCAATAAGAAATTATAATATAAGTATGCGATGCGGAGCGAACAGTAAAAATGAGCGGGAGCTGAATACTAGACGCAACTATAACTAATCTGCACTAATCTAATATAAGTCCTACAAATGGTGCCTTTTGAAATAACACGAATCATGGGGTTTTGAAAGTAGGGGCTACGGTGTTTTTATGAAAAGATACGTCTTTTGAAATATCCGTAGGATCCCTTGACATGTCTTTTAAATTACCCACGATTCGTTAGTTTTGAAATAGGTAGGAGTCTAATCTAGTCTAACAACTACACTAAACTATACGGCTGAACTAACAGGTAAGGAAACCGCCTAACATCTGAGTCGATATATATATAAACCTATATATATATATATATATATATATATATATATATATATATATATATATATATTAGTCGGTGATCCCGCCTCGATAATATCACATCCGATACCATATCTATAATCAGATATTCCCAAGTTAAGAGTGCGGATCTATCATCAATATATAGCTCGTACGTAAATCCGTCGTACGGCATCCCCACATCTGGGTACGGGTCAATATCACATTCATCACACTATTCATCTGGTATCCCCTTTATCAAAGATCATAATCCGGGTACGGATCTATGTCTAGTACAATCCTGATACCACCTACGTATGCATACACGTGTATGAAACACTACGTCAAGGACCCGCTACAACGTCATGTCGTATCTCAAATACGAACCCTGCTATATCACCGATCTCACGGCCTCAAATCAATTCTCATCGACTCATCATAAATCCCAAGTACTATTCTCAAATCCGTATGTGAACACATAGTCCCATACCCATGTGAACACATAACTATGTATTCCTGAATAAGCACAAATGAAAGAAGAAAGTATGCAAGTATGGGTGGGTGTGTGCATACGTGGTGCGACCACTACTCTAGGGGTTCGCGACACTAAATATCCAAGAACACCAAATATCCATATTATCATCAATGCACTTAAACAATATATAAAGAATATATATATGTGTGTATACGTATTCGTATACATCACCACGAACTGCGGGGGTGCTATACGCCATCCACCCGACTTCTCCCCGTAGATATAAATCTATTCACCTGGTCCTCGCTCGCCGGTGCCGACGTCGCCATGCGCTTGCTTGTCGTCTCGAAGTCCACATGGGGTACCTACATATCATAACGCACCGTATCGCATTAAAATCCGACTCATGGCCAAAACGACGGACGAATCCCACATAGGTCAAAACCTATGGTTGCCTTCACAAATCGACCCAAAAACTCTCGACGTCGGCGTACAAACGCCAAACCATCGAGAAAGCTCCCAACACACTCATTTGTACAATTACAAGCACTAATTATAATATAAAATAGCTTAAAATTCACAAAAACCCCAATTTCACTTAAAAAGTCATTTTTCCGAAAATCTAGCAAGCACAATTCGCCGTTTTTGTACAAAACATGATGTTTAAACAAATCTAGTGGTCATAATACTTATTAAATATCTTAAATAAGTCATAAAAACAATTTCCATAATTTAATCTCATTAAATTCCATTAACCCCAAAATTCTAGTTTACAATTTTACCCAATTTTAACACTTTTAAAGCAACAAAACATAATTCAACAACTAGACTAGGTTTCGCACAACCTAAGGTGTTAAAATACTCATTAACATGCCAAAGACATGATGAAAGCCTTACCATATTTTAATTCTCAATTTAACACAATATTTACAAAAACTAGTTTGCAATATATATACTTATCACAAATTTAAATTAACAAAAATGCAACTAGCAACTAGATTTGATTTTAGCAAGCAATTATATATTAATCTACCCATCACAATCCTAATCAAATGCTCAAACCTTAATCTTCATTCAAAACCATACACTTGAAATTTCAAACTTCAATTCAAAACCCTTTTTCTTTCTTAAACACTTAATTAACTTAGATTAAGCAACTAGATAACAAATTTAGCAAAAGCATGAGATTATACCTCCCATGAGATCAAGCTCAAGATCTAGCCTCCTAAAATGCCATTTTGAACCCTAGATCCGTGCTAGAATGGCTAATGAGAAATGGGTAGGAGTTGGATTTTAATTTGGATTTTTGCTTGATTTTTAGTGGATTTTTCTTTGGATTTTCTTTGATGGAACAAAGAGAGGAGAAGAGGAAAAAGGGGCTGTTGGGGGGTTGCTGGTTTCGGCCAGAAGTGTGGGGGGTTGGGTGAGGGAGGAGAGAGAGTGAGGTGGAGAAAGTTAGTTCAAGTCAAAGTCAACTCAAATTATATCATTTTCTACTCTTTTCTTTTCTTTTCTTTTGACAAAAGAAGTGATTGGAGAGAGGGAGAGGGGGAGGGCTGTCATGGTGGGGCCAGCCATATGGGGAGGGGGGAGAGGGTGAGGTGTGGGTGTGTGGGTTAGGAAAAAGATAAATGCTAAACCCCAATTCCCATTAACACTAATTTCACCGAAAAAAGCCTTTTTCTTCGATATTTTCTAAACCGTTTTAGCAAACGATTTCATTTCAAAAACCATATGATAAAATTTTATTTAATGTTTTATGATGCACAAAATTTGTTTCAACTCATTCCAATTTGTGATTTTCCCTAATTAAATGTATTAGTGACGGCTTAAAATAATAATAAAATAATTTTTTTCAGAAAATTTGAAATTTCACCAGTGGCTCAATAAACACCAAATACTAGCAATTACATAGCTAGAATATGTATATTTAATTTTTATAATAAGATATTTGCATTTTTACTTTTTACAGAAAACACTCTTATTTTACCGATTTTCCGAAATTTCACCGAAACGATTTTCAAAACGCTACAATCTTCCCCCCTTAAAAAAATTCGGTCCCCGAATTTAAAGTAAAACTCCCCCCAAATACTAAAACATCTAAACCAAAACCATCAAGTCGTCGGGGCTCCGAAATTGTAAATACATAAAACAAATCGTAGCGCAGCGCATGCGCATGAAAAATGAGCATATAACTCAAAATCAAAACTCCGTCAAGCATCCCGCAATCATCAGAGTCATGGCAAAGACACAAATGTAAAATCCAATACAAAACCAATATGATATAACTCGAAACTATACATGTAAATATCGAATATATATATGTAAGTATCTGAAGGAAATGCATGCCAAATCTCTTTAAGTCGCTGTGCAACGCGCATAACACTGCACAGTAGCGGACGTCTATCATAAGAAAATAACCATATACATATATACCTTTTGTTTAAAAAGTACGTTTCGCCGTTTTGGAAACAATTTAGAAGGATCTCCTTATTTTAAACATTTCGTGTCATATCAGACACGTAGGTAAATGCTGAGGCTATAGCTCGCTTTTTGGAAATCTCTTCAATAACTATCAATGCATGAAAAATATATTCAGGTACTGTCCTCTGACTAGTCCTGCTCAGTACGAAAACACATAGCAATATCATAAAAACGTACTGCTCTATAAGAAAAATCAATCCCAAAATACGCGTATGAATACTACGTGCGTCTAGTGCGCACGGAAATCAAAATCTAAATATGTGCCATAAATATGCACAGAAAAAACATCTAAGTGCATCGGATGTGCACGAAACATCTGTCGTAGGCAACATGTGTGCCTGACAGCAAAATCAGGTGCATCTGACATGCACGAAAAATCTCGATTTAGTGCATCTGGTGTGCACCAAAATCACCCTTCAAAACATGCGCCCAACTTGCGCGAAAATCCAAATCAGGTGCATCCATCATGCACGAAATCATGAAATCCAATATCAAGTGCCGAATATGCACAAAATCAAATCAGGTGCACAAGGTGCACAAAACAAATATCGAGTATCACAATCGAAATCGAAGTCCAGTGCATCTAAGTGCACAAAATGTGTAACACTGCACTGCAAGCATATATGAACTATACCGAGTGCAAAAAACAAATTGTGTGCGTACATACGCACAAAATCAACTCAACCGTATGAAACCCATAAAATCATAAACATGCGAAACCAAGGCACGAAAATGATATCAAGTGCAACAACTGTGCAAAAATCGTAAATACTCAGTAGGTGCAACCATGGTACATAAAAACAAATGCCATGAAACTCAATCATCAAAATCAGTCATGCTAATAGATCATCCAAAATACCGAAATCAAATACGGCAGAATAGTCCCGCTCAAGCACATCCTCCAAGAATCTCTGGCCAACTGCCGTGGTCACTCATAGCATGTCTCGTCGACGATCCTGAACTCTGGCCTGCCGGTGTGCATAACATGACCACTACTGGGTCCAAGTCTTCTCGTAATTTATTCCAGAAAGGTCCTATCGAGATCTCTCCCAAATCTCGTCTCTGCCGAACTGTCCGGAAGTCATCCTCCCTTACTAGATCTGTTCTCGTTCTGGAACGGCTGCATACTCAACGCGACTCCTTCTGGAAGGTATATCCAAGTACAATGCCTCGGCATGCGTATCGCATCTCTGATGTCGGCGGAGTGGAACGTCGTTTCATCTAGATCTGGTACGAACCTCTTACTTCACCTTTCTCTAATGTCGACCGCTTCGGACTCGTCTCGTCGTGGCTGCATGGACTGAGCTCCAACGGCTATCCTCGTATCGGGAGTCTTCCAAGAAATGCATCTCACCACCTAGCATCCGAATTAAGTCGAGCTATCCGATCGAGTCGTCAAAACCTCATAATCCCCCAAGAGCTTAACATCTTGGGCACAGTTTAATAGTATCGAGTACATACCACAGCATCGGTGATCCAGCCGTAGAAGGGCAAACCCAAGCCTCACTAATGGCGCCGTAGAACTGCCGCAAACCCAAAGGTTCAAAGGCTTTCACACGGTCATTAAGTCGAGTTAGGGTTTCATTCTTCTAGAGGGACCATAGAATTGCCTGCATGTCTTTCCGACTACTTTAAACTTGGAATAATAGGTTTCTGACATTCGATCGTCTCTGTCGACTCTCAACGTATCCGCGTGAAGTCGTCTCCAGCTGGAATCAATCTATCTGATGACCTCGCATCGGGGTAGGCGAACGATCCACATTTCCTAGTCATTCATCCTCGATGACTAGCGACCTTCTAGCATCTATTAGTGCAACTCGTCCCGCAATAGCTCCAACATATTGGGCGATATCTCGTCACTCGCAGCAACAACTAGCTCATTCGTCTGCACGCTGAACAGTGCCTCAATCATCATGAGTAAGCAATACACCAACGGTCATCAAAATCTGGCCGGCCTCTATCATTGGCTTAATCCTCTAGTGTCGATCAGCACATTCGAGTAACCTCATAAAGGCGATCCGCCAAACGCTCGTGGCGCAGAAACACAGTAAAAAGACACATCTCCGCAATCGTGTGTCGCCGGAATCATGCCATGGTCAGTCCTCGTTCTTGACGAGCTCATGCTGACCGCAACTCTAGCCGTAGCTCTCCCTGCCCGTAATCGTGGCAGTAAAACCATAACTGGTACTGATGAGGCTAGATCGGAATGAATATAATACTGAGCAAAGAAATGTACATCCTACGGCTTCTTAAGTGGAGTAGCGTATCGTAAATATGCCGCGGAACATACCCACGGTACGTCACTCTACTTTAGTCACCTATTCCATCAACCAAGGGTCATCCTACGCTCTGAAGGTAAAACCTAACGCTCTGATACCAACTTTGTCACGACCCGAAAGTACGGAAAATGACCGGCACTTAAACTACGAACGTCTCGAGGCGTACGTAATCTAAGTAAACCGAAAACCCAGAAATCCAAACCAAGAAAAGATGTAGAGTGCAGGAAAAACCAACTTAAAGCAAGTAGTTTCAATAGCATAAGCCGAAATTATGCGTTTTTTTAAAAACATCAAAAATTTCCTGAAAATTTCGGCAGAGTCTCCCTTGTAAAAACTGGCTCCCAAACGGGATACAACATGAATAGTATACGAAATCAATAAAAAGACATCCCCAAGCGGAAGCTAGTTCTTCGTCAAACGACGGTCACAACCACACAAGCAATATAATATACAACGCCAACGGCGAGAATCAAAATTCAAAAGGAAACTCAAAACCACACGAAAACCACAGAAATATAACGTGCGGCTCTAAGGTCGAAGGAATAACATTACTGGTCTCGATCTCAAAATAAATACATGTTTGGTTGATAGAACTTCTAGATACAACAGAGTAATAATATACAAGTTATATAATGGGGGGTACGATACAAGTAAACCCACCTACTAGCAAATCACCCGAAGGAAACTATGCCCGCAAGCCGTAATGAAACCTGTACGGCAAACCTGCAAGAAACCGGGGCACAACGGGGTGAGTTGCCAACTCGTGAATAGAAAAACATCTACGCACAGAAATCGCATAAATAACGCAACCTAGGTCAATGATCATAATATAACCTCAAATATATGAATAACATGCAGCCTATAACAATGGCTAGGGTAATATCTAACCCGAGTGTGATCTCATGTGCCCGTGTCAGTGCCTCACGTAGCAATATATCATATGAATGAGGTATGAATGCATGAAAACAGAATACATGTAAATGAAGGAACTGTTTTCATAAATTAATGAGATTTCCTTTGTATTTTTTTTTAAAATGAGGTATCATAAATGAAATCAGCATCAACAGTGTCTAGCATCGACACAAAACATAAATCTCAATGTCTCAAACCTCAAGCTCCGGCTATCCGGACTGGCCTGTATCATCAAATCTCAGTACCTCAATATCTCAAAATCTCAATGACTCAATCTCAATATCTAGGGCGCCGTCGGTCCAGACCGGCCCCTACCATCCATCTCAAGACCACGACGGTATCCTCCGGATATCCGACGCGTCGGGTAAAATCACCGGTAGGTAGTCTCCCCCTGCCAGGCTCATCGTCATCACCACGAGCTTCTTGCCCCGGGGTACCTTACCGGGCCCACCATGTACCCGAAACGGTTCATCCGCCTCCTCGAATCGGGTCTCGAAATCCATCAGCAAACTCATGGTGGACGACTCATACATCATGGGAAAACCGCATTTTTATTTAAAAAGAGAGAAAGCAGTTTATATATGTTTTGCGGTTTTCCTCCAAATCCAGAAAGTATCATTGAAATTCGAATCATCAATAGCATGTAAAACCATGAATATAAGCATGAGCATCCATGAATGCGGCATATAATGAATAACAGTATGCATGAAGTGACAAGTAACAACTACAATGTCTAAACTAGCATATAAGGTAAGTACACTAATATCATGTCTAAACTATTAGCTCACAACCTATGTCAAATGAAATAGTATTTTCTAAAGTGTTCGTGACATGGCAATTACCGATGAAGATGTGTGTGAGCCGGCAAGTAAGTGTACGTGGTACATACGCGTCATCGGTAATGGTGCTGGTGTCCTAACAGCATGATATTAATAATGCAATAAGAAATTATAATATAAGTATGCGATGCGGAGCGAACAGTAAAAATGAGCGGGAGCTGAATACTAGACGCAACTATAACTAATCTGCACTAATCTAATATAAGTCCTACAAATGGTGCCTTTTGAAATAACACGAATCATGGGGTTTTGAAAGTAGGGGCTACGGTGTTTTTATGAAAAGATACGTCTTTTGAAATATCCGTAGGATCCCTTGACATGTCTTTTAAATTACCCACGATTCGTTAGTTTTGAAATAGGTAGGAGTCTAATCTAGTCTAACAACTACACTAAACTATACGGCTGAACTAACAGGTAAGGAAACCGCCTAACATCTGAGTCGATATATATATAAACCTATATATATATATATATATATTAGTCGGTGATCCCGCCTCGATAATATCACATCCGATACCATATCTATAATCAGATATTCCCAAGTTAAGAGTGCGGATCTATCATCAATATATAGCTCGTACGTAAATCCGTCGTACGGCATCCCCACATCTGGGTACGGGTCAATATCACATTCATCACACTATTCATCTGGTATCCCCTTTATCAAAGATCATAATCCGGGTACGGATCTATGTCTAGTACAATCCTGATACCACCTACGTATGCATACACGTGTATGAAACACTACGTCAAGGACCCGCTACAACGTCATGTCGTATCTCAAATACGAACCCTGCTATATCACCGATCTCACGGCCTCAAATCAATTCTCATCGACTCATCATAAATCCCAAGTACTATTCTCAAATCCGTATGTGAACACATAGTCCCATACCCATGTGAACACATAACTATGTATTCCTGAATAAGCACAAATGAAAGAAGAAAGTATGCAAGTATAGGTGGGTGTGTGCATACGTGGTGCGACCACTACTCTAGGGGTTCGCGACACTAAATATCCAAGAACACCAAATATCCATATTATCATCAATGCACTTAAACAATATATAAAGAATATATATATGTGTGTATACGTATTCGTATACATCACCACGAACTGCGGGGGTGCTATACGCCATCCACCCGACTTCTCCCCGTAGATATAAATCTATTCACCTGGTCCTCGCTCGCCGGTGCCGACGTCGCCATGCGCTTGCTTGTCGTCTCGAAGTCCACATGGGGTACCTACATATCATAACGCACCGTATCGCATTAAAATCCGACTCATGGCCAAAACGACGGACGAATCCCACATAGGTCAAAACCTATGGTTGCCTTCACAAATCGACCCAAAAACTCTCGACGTCGGCGTACAAACGCCAAACCATCGAGAAAGCTCCCAACACACTCATTTGTACAATTACAAGCACTAATTATAATATAAAATAGCTTAAAATTCACAAAAACCCCAATTTCACTTAAAAAGTCATTTTTCCGAAAATCTAGCAAGCACAATTCGCCGTTTTTGTACAAAACATGATGTTTAAACAAATCTAGTGGTCATAATACTTATTAAATATCTTAAATAAGTCATAAAAACAATTTCCATAATTTAATCTCATTAAATTCCATTAACCCCAAAATTCTAGTTTACAATTTTACCCAATTTTAACACTTTTAAAGCAACAAAACATAATTCAACAACTAGACTAGGTTTCGCACAACCTAAGGTGTTAAAATACTCATTAACATGCCAAAGACATGATGAAAGCCTTACCATATTTTAATTCTCAATTTAACACAATATTTACAAAAACTAGTTTGCAATATATATACTTATCACAAATTTAAATTAACAAAAATGCAACTAGCAACTAGATTTGATTTTAGCAAGCAATTATATATTAATCTACCCATCACAATCCTAATCAAATGCTCAAACCTTAATCTTCATTCAAAACCATACACTTGAAATTTCAAACTTCAATTCAAAACCCTTTTTCTTTCTTAAACACTTAATTAACTTAGATTAAGCAACTAGATAACAAATTTAGCAAAAGCATGAGATTATACCTCCCATGAGATCAAGCTCAAGATCTAGCCTCCTAAAATGCCATTTTGAACCCTAGATCCGTGCTAGAATGGCTAATGAGAAATGGGTAGGAGTTGGATTTTAATTTGGATTTTTGCTTGATTTTTAGTGGATTTTTCTTTGGATTTTCTTTGATGGAACAAAGAGAGGAGAAGAGGAAAAAGGGGCTGTTGGGGGGTTGCTGGTTTCGGCCAGAAGTGTGGGGGGTTGGGTGAGGGAGGAGAGAGAGTGAGGTGGAGAAAGTTAGTTCAAGTCAAAGTCAACTCAAATTATATCATTTTCTACTCTTTTCTTTTCTTTTCTTTTGACAAAAGAAGTGATTGGAGAGAGGGAGAGGGGGAGGGCTGTCATGGTGGGGCCAGCCATATGGGGAGGGGGGAGAGGGTGAGGTGTGGGTGTGTGGGTTAGGAAAAAGATAAATGCTAAACCCCAATTCCCATTAACACTAATTTCACCGAAAAAAGCCTTTTTCTTCGATATTTTCTAAACCGTTTTAGCAAACGATTTCATTTCAAAAACCATATGATAAAATTTTATTTAATGTTTTATGATGCACAAAATTTGTTTCAACTCATTCCAATTTGTGATTTTCCCTAATTAAATGTATTAGTGACGGCTTAAAATAATAATAAAATAATTTTTTTCAGAAAATTTGAAATTTCACCAGTGGCTCAATAAACACCAAATACTAGCAATTACATAGCTAGAATATGTATATTTAATTTTTATAATAAGATATTTGCATTTTTACTTTTTACAGAAAACACTCTTATTTTACCGATTTTCCGAAATTTCACCGAAACGATTTTCAAAACGCTACAATCTTCCCCCCTTAAAAAAATTCGGTCCCCGAATTTAAAGTAAAACTCCCCCCAAATACTAAAACATCTAAACCAAAACCATCAAGTCGTCGGGGCTCCGAAATTGTAAATACATAAAACAAATCGTAGCGCAGCGCATGCGCATGAAAAATGAGCATATAACTCAAAATCAAAACTCCGTCAAGCATCCCGCAATCATCAGAGTCATGGCAAAGACACAAATGTAAAATCCAATACAAAACCAATATGATATAACTCGAAACTATACATGTAAATATCGAATATATATATGTAAGTATCTGAAGGAAATGCATGCCAAATCTCTTTAAGTCGCTGTGCAACGCGCATAACACTGCACAGTAGCGGACGTCTATCATAAGAAAATAACCATATACATATATACCTTTTGTTTAAAAAGTACGTTTCGCCGTTTTGGAAACAATTTAGAAGGATCTCCTTATTTTAAACATTTCGTGTCATATCAGACACGTAGGTAAATGCTGAGGCTATAGCTCGCTTTTTGGAAATCTCTTCAATAACTATCAATGCATGAAAAATATATTCAGGTACTGTCCTCTGACTAGTCCTGCTCAGTACGAAAACACATAGCAATATCATAAAAACGTACTGCTCTATAAGAAAAATCAATCCCAAAATACGCGTATGAATACTACGTGCGTCTAGTGCGCACGGAAATCAAAATCTAAATATGTGCCATAAATATGCACAGAAAAAACATCTAAGTGCATCGGATGTGCACGAAACATCTGTCGTAGGCAACATGTGTGCCTGACAGCAAAATCAGGTGCATCTGACATGCACGAAAAATCTCGATTTAGTGCATCTGGTGTGCACCAAAATCACCCTTCAAAACATGCGCCCAACTTGCGCGAAAATCCAAATCAGGTGCATCCATCATGCACGAAATCATGAAATCCAATATCAAGTGCCGAATATGCACAAAATCAAATCAGGTGCACAAGGTGCACAAAACAAATATCGAGTATCACAATCGAAATCGAAGTCCAGTGCATCTAAGTGCACAAAATGTGTAACACTGCACTGCAAGCATATATGAACTATACCGAGTGCAAAAAACAAATTGTGTGCGTACATACGCACAAAATCAACTCAACCGTATGAAACCCATAAAATCATAAACATGCGAAACCAAGGCACGAAAATGATATCAAGTGCAACAACTGTGCAAAAATCGTAAATACTCAGTAGGTGCAACCATGGTACATAAAAACAAATGCCATGAAACTCAATCATCAAAATCAGTCATGCTAATAGATCATCCAAAATACCGAAATCAAATACGGCAGAATAGTCCCGCTCAAGCACATCCTCCAAGAATCTCTGGCCAACTGCCGTGGTCACTCATAGCATGTCTCGTCGACGATCCTGAACTCTGGCCTGCCGGTGTGCATAACATGACCACTACTGGGTCCAAGTCTTCTCGTAATTTATTCCAGAAAGGTCCTATCGAGATCTCTCCCAAATCTCGTCTCTGCCGAACTGTCCGGAAGTCATCCTCCCTTACTAGATCTGTTCTCGTTCTGGAACGGCTGCATACTCAACGCGACTCCTTCTGGAAGGTATATCCAAGTACAATGCCTCGGCATGCGTATCGCATCTCTGATGTCGGCGGAGTGGAACGTCGTTTCATCTAGATCTGGTACGAACCTCTTACTTCACCTTTCTCTAATGTCGACCGCTTCGGACTCGTCTCGTCGTGGCTGCATGGACTGAGCTCCAACGGCTATCCTCGTATCGGGAGTCTTCCAAGAAATGCATCTCACCACCTAGCATCCGAATTAAGTCGAGCTATCCGATCGAGTCGTCAAAACCTCATAATCCCCCAAGAGCTTAACATCTTGGGCACAGTTTAATAGTATCGAGTACATACCACAGCATCGGTGATCCAGCCGTAGAAGGGCAAACCCAAGCCTCACTAATGGCGCCGTAGAACTGCCGCAAACCCAAAGGTTCAAAGGCTTTCACACGGTCATTAAGTCGAGTTAGGGTTTCATTCTTCTAGAGGGACCATAGAATTGCCTGCATGTCTTTCCGACTACTTTAAACTTGGAATAATAGGTTTCTGACATTCGATCGTCTCTGTCGACTCTCAACGTATCCGCGTGAAGTCGTCTCCAGCTGGAATCAATCTATCTGATGACCTCGCATCGGGGTAGGCGAACGATCCACATTTCCTAGTCATTCATCCTCGATGACTAGCGACCTTCTAGCATCTATTAGTGCAACTCGTCCCGCAATAGCTCCAACATATTGGGCGATATCTCGTCACTCGCAGCAACAACTAGCTCATTCGTCTGCACGCTGAACAGTGCCTCAATCATCATGAGTAAGCAATACACCAACGGTCATCAAAATCTGGCCGGCCTCTATCATTGGCTTAATCCTCTAGTGTCGATCAGCACATTCGAGTAACCTCATAAAGGCGATCCGCCAAACGCTCGTGGCGCAGAAACACAGTAAAAAGACACATCTCCGCAATCGTGTGTCGCCGGAATCATGCCATGGTCAGTCCTCGTTCTTGACGAGCTCATGCTGACCGCAACTCTAGCCGTAGCTCTCCCTGCCCGTAATCGTGGCAGTAAAACCATAACTGGTACTGATGAGGCTAGATCGGAATGAATATAATACTGAGCAAAGAAATGTACATCCTACGGCTTCTTAAGTGGAGTAGCGTATCGTAAATATGCCGCGGAACATACCCACGGTACGTCACTCTACTTTAGTCACCTATTCCATCAACCAAGGGTCATCCTACGCTCTGAAGGTAAAACCTAACGCTCTGATACCAACTTTGTCACGACCCGAAAGTACGGAAAATGACCGGCACTTAAACTACGAACGTCTCGAGGCGTACGTAATCTAAGTAAACCGAAAACCCAGAAATCCAAACCAAGAAAAGATGTAGAGTGCAGGAAAAACCAACTTAAAGCAAGTAGTTTCAATAGCATAAGCCGAAATTATGCGTTTTTTTAAAAACATCAAAAATTTCCTGAAAATTTCGGCAGAGTCTCCCTTGTAAAAACTGGCTCCCAAACGGGATACAACATGAATAGTATACGAAATCAATAAAAAGACATCCCCAAGCGGGAGCTAGTTCTTCGTCAAACGACGGTCACAACCACACAAGCAATATAATATACAACGCCAACGGCGAGAATCAAAATTCAAAAGGAAACTCAAAACCACACGAAAACCACAGAAATATAACGTGCGGCTCTAAGGTCGAAGGAATAACATTACTGGTCTCGATCTCAAAATAAATACATGTTTGGTTGATAGAACTTCTAGATACAACAGAGTAATAATATACAAGTTATATAATGGGGGGTACGATACAAGTAAACCCACCTACTAGCAAATCACCCGAAGGAAACTATGCCCGCAAGCCGTAATGAAACCTGTACGGCAAACCTGCAAGAAACCGGGGCACAACGGGGTGAGTTGCCAACTCGTGAATAGAAAAACATCTACGCACAGAAATCGCATAAATAACGCAACCTAGGTCAATGATCATAATATAACCTCAAATATATGAATAACATGCAGCCTATAACAATGGCTAGGGTAATATCTAACCCGAGTGTGATCTCATGTGCCCGTGTCAGTGCCTCACGTAGCAATATATCATATGAATGAGGTATGAATGCATGAAAACAGAATACATGTAAATGAAGGAACTGTTTTCATAAATTAATGAGATTTCCTTTGTATTTTTTTTTAAAATGAGGTATCATAAATGAAATCAGCATCAACAGTGTCTAGCATCGACACAAAACATAAATCTCAATGTCTCAAACCTCAAGCTCCGGCTATCCGGACTGGCCTGTATCATCAAATCTCAGTACCTCAATATCTCAAAATCTCAATGACTCAATCTCAATATCTAGGGCGCCGTCGGTCCAGACCGGCCCCTACCATCCATCTCAAGACCACGACGGTATCCTCCGGATATCCGACGCGTCGGGTAAAATCACCGGTAGGTAGTCTCCCCCTGCCAGGCTCATCGTCATCACCACGAGCTTCTTGCCCCGGGGTACCTTACCGGGCCCACCATGTACCCGAAACGGTTCATCCGCCTCCTCGAATCGGGTCTCGAAATCCATCAGCAAACTCATGGTGGACGACTCATACATCATGGGAAAACCGCATTTTTATTTAAAAAGAGAGAAAGCAGTTTATATATGTTTTGCGGTTTTCCTCCAAATCCAGAAAGTATCATTGAAATTCGAATCATCAATAGCATGTAAAACCATGAATATAAGCATGAGCATCCATGAATGCGGCATATAATGAATAACAGTATGCATGAAGTGACAAGTAACAACTACAATGTCTAAACTAGCATATAAGGTAAGTACACTAATATCATGTCTAAACTATTAGCTCACAACCTATGTCAAATGAAATAGTATTTTCTAAAGTGTTCGTGACATGGCAATTACCGATGAAGATGTGTGTGAGCCGGCAAGTAAGTGTACGTGGTACATACGCGTCATCGGTAATGGTGCTGGTGTCCTAACAGCATGATATTAATAATGCAATAAGAAATTATAATATAAGTATGCGATGCGGAGCGAACAGTAAAAATGAGCGGGAGCTGAATACTAGACGCAACTATAACTAATCTGCACTAATCTAATATAAGTCCTACAAATGGTGCCTTTTGAAATAACACGAATCATGGGGTTTTGAAAGTAGGGGCTACGGTGTTTTTATGAAAAGATACGTCTTTTGAAATATCCGTAGGATCCCTTGACATGTCTTTTAAATTACCCACGATTCGTTAGTTTTGAAATAGGTAGGAGTCTAATCTAGTCTAACAACTACACTAAACTATACGGCTGAACTAACAGGTAAGGAAACCGCCTAACATCTGAGTCGATATATATATAAACCTATATATATATATATATATATTAGTCGGTGATCCCGCCTCGATAATATCACATCCGATACCATATCTATAATCAGATATTCCCAAGTTAAGAGTGCGGATCTATCATCAATATATAGCTCGTACGTAAATCCGTCGTACGGCATCCCCACATCTGGGTACGGGTCAATATCACATTCATCACACTATTCATCTGGTATCCCCTTTAGCAAAGATCATAATCCGGGTACGGATCTATGTCTAGTACAATCCTGATACCACCTACGTATGCATACACGTGTATGAAACACTACGTCAAGGACCCGCTACAACGTCATGTCGTATCTCAAATACGAACCCTGCTATATCACCGATCTCACGGCCTCAAATCAATTCTCATCGACTCATCATAAATCCCAAGTACTATCCTCAAATCCGTATGTGAACACATAGTCCCATACCCATGTGAACACATAACTATGTATTCCTGAATAAGCACAAATGAAAGAAGAAAGTATGCAAGTATGGGTGGGTGTGTGCATACGTGGTGCGACCACTACTCTAGGGGTTCGCGACACTAAATATCCAAGAACACCAAATATCCATATTATCATCAATGCACTTAAACAATATATAAAGAATATATATATGTGTGTATACGTATTCGTATACATCACCACGAACTGCGGGGGTGCTATACGCCATCCACCCGACTTCTCCCCGTAGATATAAATCTACTCACCTGGTCCTCGCTCGCCGGTGCCGACGTCGCCATGCGCTTGCTTGTCGTCTCGAAGTCCACATGAGGTACCTACATATCATAACGCACCGTATCGCATTAAAATCCGACTCATGGCCAAAACGACGGACGAATCCCACATAGGTCAAAACCTATGGTTGCCTTCACAAATCGACCCAAAAAACTCTCGACGTCGGCGTACAAACGCCAAACCATCGAGAAAGCTCCCAACACACTCATTTGTACAATTACAAGCACTAATTATAATATAAAATAGCTTAAAATTCACAAAAACCCCAATTTCACTTAAAAAGTCATTTTTCCGAAAATCTAGCAAGCACAATTCGCCGTTTTTATACAAAACATGATGTTTAAACAAATCTAGTGGCCATAATACTTATTAAATATCTTAAATAAGTCATAAAAACAATTTCCATAATTTAATCTCATTAAATTCCATTAACCCCAAAATTCTAGTTTACAATTTTACCCAATTTTAACACTTTTAAAGCAACAATACATAATTCAACAACTAGACTAGGTTTCGCACAACCTAAGGTGTTAAAATACTCATTAACATGCCAAAGACATGATGAAAGCCTTACCATATTTTAATTCTCAATTTAACACAATATTTACAAAAACTAGTTTGCAATATATATACTTATCACAAATTTAAATTAACAAAAATGCAACTAGCAACTAGATTTGATTTTAGCAAGCAATTATATGTTAATCTACCCATCACAATCCTAATCAAATGCTCAAACCCTAATCTTCATTCAAAACCATACACTTGAAATTTCAAACTTCAATTCAAAACCCTTTTTCTTTCTTAAACACCTAATTAAACACTTAATTAACTTAGATTAAGCAACTAGATAACAAATTTAGCAAAAGCATGAGATTATACCTCCCATGAGATCAAGCTCAAGATCTAGCCTCCTAAAATGCCATTTTGATCTCTAGATCCGTGCTAAAATGGCTAATGAGAAATGGGTAGGAGTTGGATTTTAATTTGGATTTTTGCTTGATTTTTAGTGGATTTTTCTTTGGATTTTCTTTGATGGAACAAAGAGAGGAGAAGAGGAAAAAGGGGCTGTTGGGGGGTTGCTGGTTTCGGCCAGAAGTGTGGGGGGTTGGGTGAGGGAGGAGAGAGAGTGAGGTGGAGAAAGTTAGTTCAAGTCAAAGTCAACTCAAATTATATCATTTTCTACTCTTTTCTTTTCTTTTCTTTTGACAAAAGAAGTGATTGGAGAGAGGGAGAGGGGGAGGGCTGTGATGGTGGGGCCGGCCATATGGGGAGGGGGGAGAGGGTGAGGTGTGGGTGTGTGGGTTAGGAAAAAGATAAATGCTAAACCCCACTTCCCATTAACACTAATTTCACCGAAAAAAGCCTTTTTCTTCGATATTTTCTAAACCGTTTTAGCAAACGATTTCATTTCAAAAACCACATGATAAAATTTTATTTAATGTTTTATGATGCACAAAATTTGTTTCAACTCATTCCAATTTGTGATTTTCCCTAATTAAATGTATTAGTGACGGCTTAAAATAATAATAAAATAATTTTTTTCAGAAAATTTGAAATTTCACCAGTGGCTCAATAAACACCAAATACTAGCAATTACATAGCTAGAATATGTATATTTAATTTTTATAATAAGATATTTGCATTTTTACTTTTTACAGAAAACACTCTTATTTTACCGATTTTCCGAAATTTCACCGAAACGATTTTCAAAACGCTACAATCTTCCCCCCTTAAAAAAATTCGGTCCCCGAATTTAAAGTAAAACTCCCCCCAAATACTAAAACATCTAAACCAAAACCATCAAGTCGTCGGGGCTCCGAAATTGTAAATACATAAAACAAATCGTAGCGCAGCGCATGCGCATGAAAAATAAGCATATAACTCAAAATCAAAACTCCGTCAAGCATCCCGCAATCATCAGAGTCATGGCAAAGACACAAATGTAAAATCCAATACAAAACCAATATGATATAACTCGAAACTATACATGTAAATATCGAATATATATATGTAAGTATCTGAAGGAAATGCATGCCAAATCTCTTTAAGTCGCTGTGCAACGCGCATAACACTGCACAGTAGCGGACGTCTATCATAAGAAAATAACCATATACATATATACCTTTTGTTTAAAAAGTACGTTCCGCCGTTTTGGAAACAATTTAGAAGGGTCTCCTTGTTTTAAACATTTCGTGTCATATCAGACACGTAGGTAAATGCTGAGGCTATAGCTCGCTTTTTGGAAATCTCTTCAATAACTATCAATGCATGCAAAATATATTCAGGTACTGTCCTCTGACTAGTCCTGCTCAGTACGAAAACACATAGCAATATCATAAAAACGTACTGCTCTATAAGAAAAATCAATCCCGAAATACGCGTATGAATACTACGTGCGTCTAGTGCGCACGGAAATCAAAATCCAAATATGTGCCATACATATGCACAGAAAAAACATCTAAGTGCATCGGATGTGCACGAAACATCTGTCGTAGGCAACATGTGTGCCTGACAGCAAAATCAGGTGCATCTGACATGCACGAAAAATCTCGATTTAGTGCATCTGGTGTGCACCAAAATCACCCTTCAAAACATGCGCCCAACATGCGCGAAAATCCAAATCAGGTGCATCCATCATGCACGAAATCATGAAATCCAATATCAAGTGCCGAATATGCACAAAATCAAATCAGGTGCACAAGGTGCACAAAACAAATATCGAGTATCACAATCGAAATCGAAGTCCAGTGCATCTAAGTGCACAAAATGTGTAACACTGCACTGCAAGCATATATGAACTATACCGAGTGCAAAAAACAAATTGTGTGCGTACATACGCACAAAATCAACTCAACCGTATGAAACCCATAAAATCATAAACATGCGAAACCAAGGCACGAAAATGATATCAAGTGCAACAACTGTGCAAAAATCGTAAATACTCAGTAGGTGCAACCATGGTACATAAAAACAAATGCCATGAAACTCAATCATCAAAATCAGTCATGCTAATAGATCATCCAAAATACCGAAATCAAATACGGCGGAATAGTCCCGCTCAAGCACATCCTCCAAGAATCTCTGGCCAACTGCCGTGGTCACTCATAGAATGTCTCGTCGACGATCCTGAACTCTGGCCTGCCGGTGTGCATAACATGACCACTACTGGGTCCAAGTCTTCTCGTAATTTATTCCAGAAAGGTCCTATCGAGATCTCTCCCAAATCTCGTCTCTGCCGAACTGTCCGGAAGTCATCGTCCCTTACTAGATCTGTTCTCGTTCTGGAACGGCTGCATACTCAACGCGACTCCTTCTGGAAGGTATATCCAAGTACAATGCCTCGGCATACGTATCGCATCTCTGATATCGGCGGAGTGGAACGTCGTTTCATCTAGATCTGGTACGAACCTCTTACTTCACCTTTCTCTAATGTCGACCGCTTCGGACTCGTCTCGTCGTGGCTGCATGGACTGAGCTCCAACGGCTATCCTCGTATCGGGAGTCTCCCAAGAAATGCATCTCACCACCTAGCATCCGAATTAAGTCGAGCCATCCGATCTAGTCGTCAAAACCTCATAATCCCCCAAGAGCTTAACATCTTGGGCACAGTTTAATAGTATCGAGTACATACCACAGCATCGGTGATCCAGCCGTAGAAGGGCAAACCCAAGCCTCACTAATGGCGCCGTAGAACTGCCGCAAACCCAAAGGTTCAAAGGCTTTCACACGGTCATTAAGTCGAGTTAGGGTTTCATTCTTCTAGAGGGACCATAGAATTGCCTGCATGTCTTTCCGACTACTTTAAACTTGGAATAATAGGTTTCTGACATTCGATCGTCTCTGTCGACTCTCAACGTCTCCGCGTGAAGTCGTCTCCAGCTGGAATCAATCTATCTGATGACCTCGCATCGGGGTAGGCGAACGATCCACATTTCCTAGTCATTCATCCTCGATGACTAGCGACCTTCTAGCATCTATTAGTACAACTCGTCCCGCAATAGCTCCAACATATTGGGCGATATCTCGTCACTCGCAGCAACAACTAGCTCATTCGTCTGCATGCTGAACAGTGCCTCAATCATCATGAGTAAGCAATACACCAACGGTCATCAAAATCTGGCTGGCCTCTATCATTGGCTTAATCCTCTAGGGTCGATCAGCACATTCAAGTAACCTCATAAAGACGATCCACCAAACGCTCGTGGCGCAGAAACACAGTAAAAAGACACATCTCCGCAATCGTGTGTCGCCGGAATCATGCCCTGGTCAGTCCTCGTTCTTGACGAGCTCATGCTGACCGCAACTCTAGCCGTAGCTCTCCTTGCCCGTAATCGTGGCAGCAAAACCATAACTGGTACTGATGAGGCTAGATCGGAATGAATATAATACTGAGCAAAGAAATGTACATCCTACGGCTTCTTAAGTGGAGTAGCGTATCGTAAATATGCCGCGGAACATACCCACGGTACGTCACTCTACTTTAGTCACCTATTCCATCAATCAAGGGTCATCCTACGCTCTGAAGGTAAAACCTAACGCTCTGATACCAACTTTGTCACGACCCGAAAGTACGGAAAATGACCGGCACTTAAACTACGAACGTCTCGAGGCGTACGTAATCTAAGTAAACCGAAAACCCAGAAATCCAAACCAAGAAAAGATGTAGAGTGCAGGAAAAACCAACTTAAAGCAAGTAGTTTCAATAGCATAAGCCGAAATTATGCGGTTTTTTAAAAACATCAAAAATTTCCTGAAAATTTCGGCAGAGTCTCCCTTGTAAAAACTGGCTCCCAAACGGGATACAACATGAATAGTATACGAAATCAATAAAAAGGCATCCCCAAGCGGGAGCTAGTTCTTCGTCAAACGACGGTCACAACCACACAAGCAATATAATATACAACGCCAACGGCGAGAATCAAAATTCAAAAGGAAACTCAAAACCACACGAAAACCACAGAAATATAACGCGCGGCTCTAAGGTCGAAGGTGTAGGGTGTTTTTCGTCACCCCATTGAGATGGGAATACGCGCGCGCTTGTCAGGCGTACTACAGATTCCCCCGGCCTAGGGTAGGCCGGGGTTTAATGATGGTGGGGATCCGAATCTCCGGCAGCCGCGGACTAAGCTGCCGTTAATTACCCATCGCCTTTGGGGCGAGGGAACCTCCGATTAACGGGTTAAACTGGTCATGCGAACTCAATGTGCAGTATACGTGTGTTCAATTCTGAAAGGGGGGTATGGATATATCGGGAGCCACGCAGAGTTTTTACGGGGGTCCCGCTACCCGGATAGCGGGCTGGGGGTCAAGGGGGCTAGCAGCCCCCTTGCGGGGTGCGGGGCAGCGCCCCGTTAGAAATTTTTTTGGCGAGGGCATTTTCCTTTCCCTCCTCGTTATTCTGGGCGAGGAGCGCACCGAGTGACTCATCTAGCGCGGCAGTGTAGAGAATCAACGGTTTATTTGGAATGGGAGCAGCCAGCACTGGAGGGTGCAACAAGTATTGTTTGATGCTTTCAAACGCTGCTTGACATTCGGCATCCCAGATAAAAGGAGCTCCTTTCTTCATGAGCTTTGAGAAGGGCCTACATCTCCCCGATAAATTTGAGATAAACCTCCGTATATAAGCAAGCTTGCCTTGAAAAGATCTTAGCTGCGTCAGACTCTTCGGAGGGGGCATCTCCATGATGGCCTTTATCTTTGATGGGTCAACTTCGATCCCTCGATGTCGGACTATGAAGCCCAGGAATTTTCCCGATGACACGCCAAAAGCGCACTTCAGAGGGTTCATCTTCAGATCGTATTCCCTCAGTCTGGTGAGAACGGTCCTGAGATCTTGGATATGATCGGCCTTGGCTTTAGTCTTGACGACCAGATCATCAACATAACATTCGACGACTTTATGGATTAGGTCATCAAAGATATTAGTCATCGCCCTTTGATATGTAGCACCTGCGTTCTTCAGTCCGAATGGCATTACCTTGTAGCAATATATTCCGATCGGGGTTCGAAATGCTGTGTGCTTCTCATCCTCAGGCGACATCTTGATCTGATTATATCCAGACGAGCCGTCCATAAAGGTGAACAGTTCGTAATTTGAGGTGTCATCGACCATCATTTCCATGACCGGCAGCGGAAAGTCGTCTTTAGGACATGCCTTATTGAGGTCCCTGAAATCGACACAGACTCGGATCTGCCCATTTTTCTTCTTGACTGGGACTATGCATGCGATCCAGTCCGCATATTTCTCTTCTCTGATGAAGCCGGCATCGATGAGTTTCTTGGTTTCCTCGATGACCTTTTCTTCCAACTCCCTTCTCATTCTTCGAGGAGCTTGTTTGACTGGCTTAGCATCAGGAGATATAGTCAGCTTATGCACGGCTACCTCAGGGGAAAGGCCAGGCATTTCTTTGTATGTCCACGCGAAGCAGTCAACGAACTCACGCAAACAGGGCAATTATCTGCTCTTTCATTTCCCTCTGACAAGGAGCGAGCTGATGTAGGTCGGCCTTGGATTATCGGGCGTTCCTAAGTCAATCTCGGTTAGCTCGTCAAAGGTTTGCTTGTCCTCCATCTTCGAGCTCTTGAGGAGCTTCTTCTGGCTCGGCTATCTCGTCGTCATCATTTGATCTTTTCGCCAGCTTCACCAACATGGATCATGTAGCACGCTCTGGAATCAGGTTGAAAGTAAACCTATTCCCCGTCTGTCTGGAATTCGTCCATCGATGAGTGCTCGGACCTGGGGGAGGATGCCATAGCCCTTCGTAAAACTTTGCTTCGGACTCCGTTTGATATAACCGACATCCGCACTTCTTAAAGTATTCCCGCATCTCGGGCGCATAGTATCTGGGATTGAGGACGGCTCTTATGCCTCTCTCATATGGAAGGCACGCGACAGACAAAATCGTCCGGGTGCGCAACGGGGGTTTGACCCCATAAAACAGGATGCCCTTCTGTCCACTTTTTCCTCCCGGGAACGTAGAAAGTTTTCAGCTGGTCCACGGTGGAGATTGATAATGCATCGAGCTCTTTGTACATCTGCTCTGGTACCCTTGTCACGGCTAGGGGACCCTTCTGCAACTTCGAAGGTCTCTCGTAGTTTCTCTTGTTGCATAGGGGTCCAATCTGCATCGCTGTTGCACGGCAGGTCCTCTTCCTCCGACTCTTCAGTATCGCTGCCAAGATGAGGGCGGACTTTGCTGCTAGATGGGCCTTCAGTAACAGATTCGTCTGTATCGCTGCCGAAACGAGGACGAGTTTTACGGGAGGACGGGCTTCCAGCGTCGGACTCGTCAGTGTCGCTACCGAAATGCGGGCGTACTTGGGTATTTTTTGCTTTTGAAAGTGATAGCCGGCGCAGATTTGCTTTGAGTCTTGGGGCCCGTTCTATCCTCAGTCAGTTGTGGCTTAGCATTTTGGTGGTTCGTAAAAGTACCGAGAATCTTCGTATCGGACTTCATGCACACCGAACGGCTGGATGTCCCTCCGTCAATACGTCTTTCTTCGCCATTTTTAGTATACTTCATGCATTGATGGAGAGTCGACGGAATGATGCCGTAATCATGGATCCACGGCCGCCCCAAGAGAATCTTATAAGATGTGTCGGCGTCGATCACGTATATCTTAGCTTCAGTTTTCAGATCCCCAAATTTGATTGGCAAAGCTATAGACCCTAGAACTTGCTGGCAATTTTGGTTGAACCCTTGAATGACAATCCTTTCCCCTCGACAGGTGTCGGACGTCCATTGACAAACTCTTCAGAGTTCGCAAGTTCATGATGTTCACTGAGGACCCCGGATCAATCAATATACGATTAATTCGATCTCCGTCGCTGTACCCCGGTCACGTAAAGCGGCCGATTATGCTCAGCCGTTCCCAGTAGCAAGTCTTCATCCTTAAATGTGACTGCGGCGGCATGCAAAGCGTGCTGGGCTTCTTTCATATTAATTTCCGCAAAGTGAGCCTGATACCGCTCGGGGTTTCGTAGAGCATGGATGAGAACGTCTCTAAGCTCCTTAGATAGGACCAAGGCGTCGTAGATGCTCAGGAGAGATGGTAGCTTCCGGAGATGTGCCAAGACATTATAGTCCACCGAGGAAGGACTTATGTTTTCATCGGCCGGTTCTCTGCCATCTTCTTCATTAGCGACATGTTTTTCCTTCCCTTTTGGGGCGTTGCCCTGATTTTGCGGTAGAGCCCTGCCGCTTCTGAGCTGGATTTGATTGGCCTTTGTGGTGAGCTCCTCGTCCTCTTCCGGAAAACAGAGCTCATCCTCAGAGTCGCTGCCAAGATGGATGGCGTAGCAGGTCCACTACTGGAATTTCTTTATTGGAGTCTTCTTCTAACTCCTCCAGAATTTCAGCCGCTTGTACAGGGAAGAACTCCTTCAATTGAATCAATGTTCTTTTCCTTTTGCTCATATTCTTCGAGCGAATCGATATACTTTTGAATGGTCGATCTCCCCTGCAGACTCTTTTTCGCGCCGAGCCTGCACTTTTCTTCTTCTTGAGCTTCTTGGATTTTGAGCCTGATGGAGCCGCATTGGCAGCTGGACTGGTATGCTTCTTCTGTCCTTCCCATTCCATCCTGGGTTCTTTCCGAAGTAGCTTTATCATCTTCTTCGTCTTAATAGATATGTGCATACTCCACGGAGGCCGCGATGAGTCAGTTTCGTTTGTCAGGGCAGCGGGTTCGGCTGTCTGCTCCCAGAAGGCTTCAGCTTCCGTCTGTATAAACTCCCAGAAGGCTTCAGCTTCCGTCTGTATAAAGTTGGCGGTTGCAACTTGATTGTTCACCAACACGCTTTTGGACAGCTCGATCTCTCCAGCCTTGTACTGCTTCTCGACCCAATCCTTGAAGATATAGCAATCCTCGATCGCATGGCTCACTACTCGGTGGTACGGGCAATACAGAGGATTGTCGGTCATTTTTGCTTCTTGGGGTCTTTTCGACTCCGGCAATTGTAAGCCGTTGTTCAAGGCATCTTTAAATATCTTACGGACCTTGTCCCTTCTGAAAGAGTAAACCTTGTTCTTCTTCTCTTCTAGGGAAGGCCCATCTCCTCCCAGCAATGGCTTTCGAGACCGGTTGGTTTTGGATTCGCCCGCCCTTCGCTTTTCTTCATTGTCGGAGGCATTGAAGACATTGGTACTGCTGGAACTCCCGCTTCTACGGTTGTCGTCCCGCTTGCTTTTCCAGGTTTTGTCTCTCTGAGTGTCCGGCGGGGACTCTTGCTTTGAGCGTTCCAGCATTTGGACTTTCTTGGTTAGCTCCTGAAATGTCTTGAGGCCCGCTGTACACAAGAATGGGACCATCCAATTGCTGAGGTTCCCAATGAGAAGGCTGACGGACTGGTCCTGCTCCAGCGGCGGTTCGCACTTAACTGTGAGATTACGCCACCGGGAGATAAAGTCGGTGTTGTTTTCATTCTTCCCCGGCTTGGTCCTCACAAGATCGGCTATGGAGATTTTATCACTGACACTCATGAACCTTTGCCGAAACAGGGACTCCATTTGGGCAAAGGTAATGACGGACCCGTCCGGTATACTCGCATACCAGTCGAAGGCGACGCCGGTCAGGCTGTTGACAAACTGACGAAGAAGGAGCGCGTCATTGCCCCCTGTATTTCCGCACGATGCTTTGAAGTGGGCGACGTGCTGATTTGCATTCCCCGTTCCATCAAATCTTCCGAACTTAGGAATGACGTAGCCGCTTGGGAACTCAATCAGATCGTACTGCGCGGGGTATGGCCGCCCACTACTGCCGATTTCTTTCTGAGCTTCAGCTTCGGCCACCAATGTTTTAACCTTGCTGGTGACCAAATCCATTATCCGATCCTGTGTTAACGGGATAGTGCTATCTGGGGCCAAGGCGTCCCCAGAAGCGGAGTGTGGCCGGCTTTCATGTGGCTCGACCAGTCTTGGACCCGAAGGAACAGGCATTGGCTGCCTCGGATTGTCCTCACCCGGCTGATTAGTAGCGGCTTGCGCTTGATTAGGAGGCGCTCGAGCAATTTGAGCCGTAAGCTGCATCACCACATTCGTTAAGTCGTCAATCTTCGAATAGAGCTTGGCCATCTCTTTATCTTTGCTCCTGAGCTGTTTTCGAAGCTCTTGAAGCAGCTCTTGCTCCGCAGTCCTGGGGCGGAAAGTCGGTTCTTCCTCGCTGTCCGAGCTTGACTCTGCATGGACCGAGGGGTCTTTCTGCCTATCATCCTCATCGAGAGGGTTTTCTTCATCCAGCGAGGGCGGCTGTTCTTGGGCGGCAGCAACCACATTCAGGCTAGATTGGGCTTGGGATGTGGTGGCCCCGTCCTTGCTTTTGCTGCGAAGGTTGTCGCTAGGGCGCCCGCCCGCCATATAGACCGTATGGATGGTATATCCGGACGTCTTTCTATCATTGGCAGCTGATTTCATGGGTCGCTGTCTTGACCCCCTTGTTTCGGTAGCTGGTAGTCGATTGAAGGCGGCTGGCCTAACCAGGTTCTTAAATGGTGCTGGCGCATCTTTTCTGGGTTTGCCCCGCTGCTTTCGTGCGGCACAGAGCGCTTGATAGACTCTTGAAGAGATAGTGTCGTACTTTTTCTGTTGAGGCAGGGACACGTCTCTTTGTGGCACTGTTCGGACCGCTGTCTTCTTGATTCGGGCGGTCATGGCGTTTTTCTGAACCCACTTCAGAGGCTCGAAGGAATTGCTGATTCTTACGTCCGGCTCAGCCGTCGTCGCGGGGAAACCCTGCACTTGGAACTTCACATGATTCCATTTGGCCGAAGCCTTGGCCCTTTTGCTGGCTCGATACCTGAGCCGCTTCTGCCTTAACTTTTCTGTTCTAAGCACCTGGCGGACTTCGACTTTTTGGGAAGATGCCGCAGACCGGTTGATGGAGGGCCTTAGAGATACGCCTGATTGTGCATTTGTTAGAGTCATCGCCTGAGCTCGTCCGCGATATTTGATGTTGCCCTTCGCATCGGAAGTCTTGCCCCCAGCTAGAGCGCCAGGGAGTTGTTCAGATAGCGTCTTGAGTTTCGGTTGTGGTGCCTTGGCGATCACGACATTCGGCCTCTTTCCCCTTGAGACCGGCTTCGCCACCTGTTCCGCCGGGATCTCCGCCAGATGAGCGCTTCCGGCAGGGTAGATGATGACGGAGCCGAACTGGCGGGGCGGTTCCTCCCACTGTCGACTGAGGCTTGCGGGGAGAACCACACGAGCGTTGATCTTGACCACGTACAGAATCGGGGTTGCTTTGGAAGTTGAATTCGTCTGGGAAGACATTGTCGTCGAAGGTTGATTGCTGCACGGAAAAAAAACATCATTTCAGTATAAGCAATCGATATGTATATTGATTGAGTTCGCATGAACGTTTAACCCGAAATATGGGAGGAGAGATTGGTCCCACCGGGCGTGCCAGAATCTGTAGGGTGTTTTTCGTCACCCCATTGAGATGGGAATACGCGCGCGCTTGTCAGGCGTACTACAGATTCCCCCGGCCTAGGGTAGGCCGGGGTTTAATGATGGTGGGGATCCGAATCTCCGGCAGCCGCGGACTAAGCTGCCGTTAATTACCCATCGCCTTTGGGGCGAGGGAACCTCCGATTAACGGGTTAAACTGGTCATGCGAACTCAATGTGCAGTATACGTGTGTTCAATTCTGAAAGGGGGGTATGGATATATCGGGAGCCACGCAGAGTTTTTACGGGGGTCCCGCTACCCGGATAGCGGGCTGGGGGTCAAGGGGGCTAGCAGCCCCCTTGCGGGGTGCGGGGCAGCGCCCCGTTAGAAATTTTTTTCTAACAGGGACAGTGTCGTGGAGTACGTGTATGTATAAATTTGTATACATATGCATATGTGTATATATGTACACAAAAGAGGGGGAAAAGACATCCAAGGGATGCGCAGGTGCGCAAGCGCGCGCGCCACGTGTCGGCACGCGGGCGACTTGCGCACTTGCGCAGTTGCGCAAGCGCGCGCGCCACGTGTCGGCACGCGGGCGACTTGCGCACTTGCGCAGTTGCGCAAGCGCGCGCGCCACGTGTCGGCACGCGGGCGACATGCGCACTTGCGCAGTTGCGCAAGCGCGCGCGCCACGTGTCGGCACGCGGGCGACTTGCGCACTTGCGCAGTTGCGCAAGCGCGCGCGCCACGTGTCGGCACGCGGGCGACTTGCGCACACAACAGGCTTTTAGCCTAAAAAGATTTCTCTGAAGAGAAATCAAAGAGGAGTTAGACTCCTGAGTGTGTTTTTTTTTTTGTTGGGTTAATGGAAGGGTTCTTCTTCTTCCTCCTGTTGCTTGCTGGATCTTGAAGATCAAGAGATGTAAAATCTCAAAATCTCTCCTTTTTAAGATCTGATGGCAGATCCAAGTTCCCCTTTGTGGGTTTTGTGGTGGAAAACTATTTAGTTTTGAAAAAGGAAGAGTAAAACTCTTGATTTAATTCAAGAGAAAGAAGAAGGTTTTGGAACCTTGAAGAAGGAAGAAAGAGCTCAGCTCTAATTTTTTTTTGGAGAGAGAAAAGTTGTTGAGATATTTCATTATCTTTGCCTTTATAGGCTATACACTTTACACATAGCCCCTTGGGCTTCACAAAATGGCATTTTGCCTATCCCATGGCTCATGTGCCATTTCTTTTTGCATATAAGCCATGGGCTTTACAAAAATTTGGCTTTATGCCTATTTTTCTTACATTTATCCGAAAATAAAATAAAAGAAATACAACAAAATTATTTATTTCAAAATTTTTATCTTGGCATGGGGGGAGGCCGGCCGCTTCATGTTCGGGCTCGACCCGGGCATGGGCCCACTGGGTCTGGGCTTGGGCCCACTTGGCTTGGGGTTGACTTGTATTTTGACTTGGTCAACCGGAGTGTAAATTTTTACCCCAACAGAAGGAATAACATTACTGGTCTCTATCTCAAAATAAATACATGTTTGGTTGATAGAAATTCTAGATACAACAGAGTAATAATATACAAGTTATATAATGTGGGGTACGCTATAAGTAAACCCACCTACTAGCAAATCACCCGAAGGAAACTATGCCCGCAAGCTGTAATGAAACCTGTACGGCAAACCTGCAAGAAACCGGGGCACAACGGGGTGAGTTGCCAACTCGTGAATAGAAAAACATCTACGCACAGAAATCGCATAAATAACGCAACCTAGGTCAATGATCATAATATAACCTCAAATATATGAATAACATGCAGCCTATAACAATGGCTAGGGTAATATCTAACCCGAGTGTGATCTCATGTGCCCGTGTCAGTGCCTCACGTAGCAATATATCATATGAATGAGGTATGAATGCATGAAAACAGAATACATGTAAATGAAGGAACTGTTTTCATAAATTAGTGAGATTTCCTTTGTATTTTTTTTAAAAATGAGGTATCATAAATGAAATCAGCATCAACAGTGTCTAGCATCGACACAAAATATAAATCTCAATGTCTCAAACCTCAGGCTCCGGCTTTCCGGACTGGCCTGTATCATCAAATCTCAGTACCTCAATATCTCAAAATCTCAATGTCTCAATCTCAATATCTAGGGCGCCGTCAGTCCAGACCGGCCCCTACCATCCATCTCAAGACCACGACGGTATCCTCCAGATATCCGACGCGTCGGGTAAAATCACCGGTAGGTAGTCTCCCCCTGCCAGGCTCATCGTCATCACCACGAGCTTCTTGCCCCAGGGTACCTTACCGGGCCCACCATGTACCCGAAACGGTTCATCCGCCTCCTCGAATCGGGTCTCGAAATCCATCAGCAAACTCATGGTGGACGACTCATACATCATGGGAAAACCGCATTTTTATTTAAAAAGAGAGAAAGCAGTTTATATATGTTTTGCGGTTTTCCTCCAAATCCAGAAAGTATCATGGAAATTCGAATCATCAATAGCATGTAAAACCATGAATATAAGCATGAGCATCCATGAATGCGGCATATAATGAATAACAGTATGCATGAAGTGACAAGTAACAACTACAATGTCTAAACTAGCATATAAGGCAAGTACACTAATATCATGTCTAAACTATTAGCTCACAACCTATGTCAAATGAAATAGTATTTTCTAAAGTGTTCGTGACATGGCAATTACCGATGAAGATGTGTGTGAGCCGGCAAGTAAGTGTACGTGGTACATACGCGTCATCGGTAATGGTGCTGGTGTCCTAACAGCATGATATTAATAATGCAATAAGAAATTATAATATAAGTATGCGATGCGGAGCGAACAGTAAAAATGAGCGGGAGCTGAATACTAGACGCAACTATAACTAATCTGCACTAATCTAATATAAGTCCTACAAATGGTGCCTTTTGAAATAACACGAATCATGGGGTTTTGAAAGTAGGGGCTACGGTGTTTTTATGAAAAGATACGTCTTTTGAAATATCCGTAGGATCCCTTGACATGTTTTTTAAATTATCCACGATTCGTTAGTTTTGAAATAGGTAGGAGTCTAATCTAGTCTGACAACTACACTAAACTATACGGCTGAACTAACAGGTAAGGAAACCGCCTAACATCTGAGTCGATATATATATAAACCTATATATATATATATATATATATATATATATATATATATTAGTCGGTGATCCCGCCTCGATAATATCACATCCGATACCATATCTATAATCAGATATTCCCAAGTTAAGAGTGCGGATCTATCATCAATATATAGCTCGTACCTAAATCCGTCGTACGGCATCCCCACATCTGGGTACGGGTCAATATCACATTCATCACACTATTCATCTGGTATCCCCTTTATCAAAGATCATAATCCGCGTACGGATCTATGTCTAGTACAATACTGATACCACCTACGTATGCATACACGTGTGTGAAACACTACATCAAAGACCCGCTACAACGTCATGTCGTATCTCAAATACGAACCCTGCTATATCACCGATCTCACGGCCTCAAATCAATTCTCATCGACTTATCATAAATCCCAAGTACTATCCTCAAATCCGTATGTGAACACATAGTCCCATACCCATATGAACACATAACTATGTATTCCTGAATAAGCACAAATGAAAGAAGAAAGTATGCAAGTATAGGTGGGTGTGTGCATACGTGGTGCGACCACTACTCTAGGGGTTCGCGACACTAAATATCCAAGAACACCAAATATCCATATTATCATCAATGCACTTAAACAATATATAAAGAATATATATATGTGTGTATACGTATTCGTATACATCACCACGAACTGCGGGGGTGCTATACACCATCCACCCTACTTCTCCCCGTAGATATAAATCTACTCATCTGGTCCTCGCTCGCCGGTGCCGACGTCGCCATGCGCTTGGTTGTCGTCTCGAAGTCCACATGGGGTACCTACATATCATAACGCACAGTATCGCATTAAAATCCGACTCATGGCCAAAACGACGGACGAATCCCACATAGGTCAAAACCTATGGTTGCCTTCACAAATCGACCCAAAAACTCTCGACGTCGGCCTACAACCGTCAAACCATCGAGAAAGCTCCCAACACACTCATTTGTACAATTACAAGCACTAATTATAATATAAAATAGCTTAAAATTCACAAAACCCCCAATTTCACTTAAAAAGTCATTTTTCCGAAAATCTAGCAAGCACAATTCGCCGTTTTTGTACAAAACATGATGTTTAAACAAATCTAGTGGCCATAATACTTATTAAATATCTTAAATAAGTCATAAAAATAATTTCCATAATTTAATCTCATTAAATTCCATTAATCCCAAAATTCTAGTTTACAATTTTACCCAATTTTAACACTTTTAAATCAACAATACATAATTCAACAACTAGACTAGGTTTCGCACAACCTAAGGTGTTAAAATACTCATTAACATGCCAAAGACATGATGAAAGCCTTACCATATTTTAATTCTCAATTTAACACAATATTTACAAAAACTAGTTTGCAATATATATACTTATCACAAATTTAAATTAACAAAAATGCAACTAGCAACTAGATTTGATTTTAGCAAGCAATTATATGTTAATCTACCCATCACAATCCTAATCAAATTCTCAAACCCTAATCTTCATTCAAAACCATACACTTAAAATTTCAAACTTCAATTCAAAACCCTTTTTCTTTCTTAAACACCTAATTAAACACTTAATTAACTTAGATTAAGCAACTAGATAACAAATTTAGCAAAAGCATGAGATTATACCTCCCATGAGATCAAGCTCAAGATCTAGCCTCCTAAAATGCCATTTTGATCCCTAGATCCATGCTAGAATGGCTAATGAGAAATGGGTAGGAGTTGGATTTTGATTTGGATTTTTGCTTGATTTTTAGTGGATTTTTCTTTGGATTTTCTTTGATGGAACAAAGAGAGGAGAAGAGGAAAAAGGGGCTGTTGGGGGGTTGCTGGTTTCGGCCAGAAGTGTGGGGGGTTGGGTGAGGGAGGAGAGAGAGTGAGGTGGAGAAAGTTAGTTCAAGTCAAAGTCAACTCAAATTATATCATTTTCTACTCTTTTCTTTTCTTTTCTTTTGACAAAAGAAGTGATTGGAGAGAGGGAGAGGAGGAGGGCTGTCATGGTGGGGCTGGCCATATGGGGAGGGGGGAGAGGGTGAGGTGTGGGTGTGTGGGTTAGGAAAAAGATAAATGCTAAACCCCAATTCCCATTAACACTAATTTCACCGAAAAAAGCCTTTTTCTTCGATATTTTCTAAACCGTTTTAGCAAACGATTTCATTTCAAAAACCACATGATAAAATTTTATTTAATGTTTTATGATGCACAAAATTTGTTTCAACTCATTCCAATTTGGAATTTTCCCTAATTAAATGTATTAGTGACGGCTTAAAATAATAATAAAATAATTTTTTTCAGAAAATTTGAAATTTCACCAGTGGCTCAATAAACACCAAATACTAGCAATTACATAGCTAGAATATGTATATTTAATTTTTATAATAAGATATTTGTATTTTGACTTTTTACAGAAAACTCTCTTATTTTACCGATTTTCCGAAATTTCACCGAAACGATTTTCAAAACGCTACATTCCGTTGTCGGCCGGCTATCCAAGCCAAAACAAAAAAGGATCATAGAGCTTGGAAAACTTCGCATCTTGTTTCGACAAGACTTCCAGACGAAGAAAACGGGCGATGAAATCCGTAAAGCTGACCCCGTAGCTTCCGGATTCGAGAAACAGGCTCTCGTAAATATTTAACACCTTGATCAAGCTTGTGAATCGATGCTGAATGGCATTCTCTGGGGTCAGACCCATCACTACTGATCGAGTGGTGAAAATGTACGCGTCAGGGGGTAATATCTCCTCATAATGCTCCTCTTTGACAGGCAAGCTGGAGATCTCCGCGAACTCCTCTAAAGATATTGAAACTTCCCGATCTAATAGAAGGAAGGTGTGAGTTGGAACGTTCCATTGTTCCAAAAAATTTTTGACACACCATACAGGGGGCGTGGAATACTGGAAGAGAGAAGCATAAATCACGGGATACAACCCGAGCTTCAGCAGCTACAATTTCTTGGCCGATAAGATGTATCGAGCCCACTGCAGATATTCGGCTAAATGGCGGGGAGGCAAGCCTATCATGTATGGCTGTCCCCAAGGGCATGACTCGCCTTGACATATACGTCGCCTCAAGATATCCAAGGCCATTGAGGCTGTATGGGTATTGCAGCCATAGAGGGCTGAAGGCAACCCTCTGAAGTCCAATTGGCCTCCTCTACGGCAAAGTTCACTGGGGGTGGGTCGGCGTAGTGGATCGCCGAAATGGGCTCCGAAGGCACCACACAAGAGAAGCTGCGTCGACCCCGGATGATTTGATTGTACCACGTCCCCCATAAATGAAGGTTCTTTTGCTCCGGGTCGTGATTTTTGATCAACGCGAAGACTTCCCTATCCACAGGCGCTTCAGGGAATCCGCTTTCCGAACGAATAAACGGGAAAGAAATGTCGAAAGACAGAGTACTTGCGCGAAAAAGAACAAGAGTTAGCCGTCAATGCCACAGTTAAAGTTTGGTACTTGGTATTTTAAATTTGTACCGCACTGTAATGCAGTGGAAAGGGACCCACAAAATCTAGATGACGTCTCATCATTGATGAGACAGTCATTCGTTAAATAGGAAATCCTAAAAGGATTCTCATTTAATGAGAGGCCCTTCGGGCCAAGGAGTTAATCTTCCTTGAGAGCAGTGCTCTACAACAGAAATGATGAAGGGAATAAAATTTCCCCCAAAAATTCTAAGAAGCCATGCTTTGAGAAGAAGATGGAATAATCCATCAAAAAACCCTAAAAGCAAACCTTTTAATGAATTAAAAATTCCAAGATCTTCAAGATTTATGAACAAACTCTAAGAGTTCTTCATGGAAGATGAACAGCGTTCCAGTTTATGGGTTAAAATCACCCTACAAAAATTATATCTTGAAGATCTATGATCTAAAGATGAGCGTGGCTATGTTAATGGGTAAAACCCTAAAACATTTTTTTAAGATCTATGATCTGAGAAGAGCAAAGCTCTGTTAATAAGTTTAATTCTTACCAAAGATTGGGTAGAGTTTTGACACTTAAGAAGTTTCTTAAGGCAGAGAGCTTGGCTCTGAAGGAGAATTAATTCTTATGAAAAACAAGAAAATGAACAATCAGTCATCTCAAGGGCCAAAGGCCCTATTTATAGGCTTTGGGAGCCGATCCAACTTCTAAGTTGATCCAATGGTAATATCTCCTCATAAAGCACGAGAGCGTCAAGCGCTAGAACTAAATGTTCTCCACCATTTAATCAAAGATCAAACTGAGATGAATAAATTATCAAATTACGGAATAAAATTCTGTTGAGAAAATACTCCTCAAATCTTTCCAAACAGAAAAGATTGTGCTCTGTAGATCGGAGCACCGTTGGATCAAAAATCCAGTGGTGATTAAAAATCACCAAGATACAGAATAAGTTCTGTATGGGAAAATATTTTCTTAATCTTGTTAAAAACAAGAAGATTGTCTTCTGTAAAACAGGAGCCCTAGGATCAAAGATCCAATGGTGGGGAAATATCTCCAAATCAATTAGAGAAAGATTTTCTTAACTGATTCAACAAATCAGCCTCCCCTATATAAAAGACCCAAGACTTCAAGGCTTGCAGGGAGGAACCCCCCCCATAAACTTTAAATTCTCAGAAAAGAAAAAGTGAAGAGCAAGCTCTAAGAAGAAGAACCTTCTTCAAGGTAAATAAAAAGAAGAGAGATCATAACATCTCTTGATAAAAAAATAAGAACTTAGTTCTTTTTCTAGATCACAGATCTATAAGACAAAGTCTTTCACAAAAACAGAAGAGATCATAACATCTCTTCATAAATAGAAGAATTTAGTTTTTAGATCCATGAGACAAAGTCTCTTATAAATGAGAATTTAATTCTCAGAGCACAGAACTGACCAGAACTGCCAAAGAAGCGCTTCAGCGCTCCAAGTCTGGCGCTCAGCGCCAAGCGCACCATGCGCTCCTCACGTGTGCGTTATTTCAAAAGAAGCACTTCAGTGCTCCAAGTCTAGCGCTCAGCACCAAGTGCACCACGTGTTCCTCACGTGTGCGCTATTTCAAAAGAAGTGCTTCAGCGCTCCAAGTCTGGCACTCAGCGCCAAGCGCTCCACGTGCTCCTCACGTGTGTGCTATTTCAAAAGAAGTGCTTCAGCGCTCCAAGTCTGGCGCTCAGCGCCAAGCGCACCATGTGCTCCTCACGTGTGCACTATTTCATAAGAAGCGCCTTAGCGCTCCAGGTCTGGCGCTCAGTGCCAAGCTCACCACGTGCTCCTCACGTGCTATTTCACAAAAAGTGCCTTAGCGCTCCAGGTCTGGCGCTCAGCACCAAGCGCACCACGTGCTCCTCACGTATGCGCTGAGGGAATACACAGTGTTCTTTAAATAAAGCCCAGCGCCATAAAAAGTGCTCAACACTCAGTAAAAGACAAAAGAAAGAGGGGTGTCAGAACCCAAATTAATGCTCAGCATTATTAAACCAAAAGGGACTGAGCCCAAACAAATGTTCAACATTTTATTCAATTCTGAGTGGACTGAGCCCAAGTTAGCCATAAGTTCTCAATTCAGATTAACTGAGCCCATGTGCTCACAATCTCTTTAATTGGTCTTAGTCCCAAACCTTGAATACAGATCTCTCAACCAACATCAGTTTAAGGGTACAACTCTTCACACCTTTGATATGTGTCGTTGTAATTCTTCAACGTCTTCAGAGAGGTGGCAGGTCCCGACAACCAGAAACTTTACAGACTATGATATCTTTAAACCCCACAGACTAAGATGTTTTTAAACTAGGCTATGATGTCTTTAAACACAGACTATGATGTCTTTAAACTCCATGGACTACGATGTCCTTAAACCCAATGGACCGCAATGTCCCAAAACTAAAACGATAGAGTCCAAATACTCTTTCATTGGATCCAAAAGATCCAAAATCCAGTTAAGTAGATCTTAGTCTAAAATTAGACTAACGTATCATCAACAAACGTTTAAGTTGATCTTAATCTGAAACAAGATTAACGGTCCTTAAACCAACTCAAACCCAAATCTAAGAAAATACGGATTTGGACTAATCCACGCCCAACGGGCGACAACATAAATTAGTCTCCGTATACAATCCACAGGCAACCAAAATTAAACAAACACACACGACACGAAGTGATTATCTGGAGAAGGAGAAAGTGGTTACCGCTATGTGGTAGCGTAATAAACTGCAAGGGCTTGCGCCTGCAGGGAAGAGCGTCCCCACAATCAAAAACCCCTCGTACACGAGGGGGAATCTGACGAAGTCTGCTACAACGGCCACATCTGTCTAAGCCTCCGATACACGGTGCCATAAATCAACTTGGCATCCTCAAAGAGGTGGACAAATAAAACCAAATAGCATCTGCTCCCAAATTCAGGCAAGGTGTTCGTCTCTGTTTTCGGCGGAAAATAGTGAATAGAAGTCATCACCGGATAGAAATCGTATGAAAGACGATCTCCTTGGTCATACAATAATATGCTCATAATATAACACTGAAGCATCTAGTACTGACAATGGTATTAATATAACCATAAGTGTAATACCAAATACTCGTGTCAGTGCCTCAAGTATGTCATATATATGATGTATGAATGCATCAAGAATGCATAATCATGAAATCAGGGTATATCTGTACGAGAAAGCTGGGTTCTTATCTCAGTAAAGTTTTAGTATAAAAATTGGAGTATCATCAATAAAATCGACAGAAATCCGTGTCAAATATCGACACCAAATCCTCAAAATCCAGGGCTCCGTCGGTCCGGATCGGCCCATATCATCAAATCTCATGACTACGATCGGTATCCTCCGGATATCCACCGCACCAAATATCACCGGTAGGTAGCCTTCCCCTACCAGGCTCATCGTCTACAACTCGAGCTTCTTGCCCCGGGGTACCATACCGGGTCCACCATGTACCCGAAACGGTCATCCTAGTTCTCGAATCGGGTCTCGAAAACCAACTCAATCAGGAAAACTTATGGTGGACGCCATATACCTCATATCATGAGAAAACCGCAACTTGCATTTTTAAAATTATAATAAGTTTATAAAATTCTTGCGGTTTTCCTCTAAATCCAGAAATCATCATGGTAAAACCCGAAAATCTCAAAATCATTAGTCAATAAATAGTGAATATCGGTATAAAGCCCCACAATATGGCATAACAGAATGAATATATAAATGCATGGGTATCTAAGTAAGGAATGCAATGTCTAACTAGCATTTGAGAGCAAGCATACTAATAATGTGTTGAAACTACCAGCTAGCAGGTTATACCAATGAAGTAACGTTTTCTAAATTGTACGTGATATGACAATTACCGATGATGATGTGTGTGAGCCGGCAAGCAAGTGTACGTGGAACATACGTATCATCGGTAATGGTGCTGGTGTCCTAACAGACGGGATTCATAATAGCTAAAGAAAACACATGTAATAAAGATGCAATGCAATGAGAACGAATAAAAATAACAGAAAAATGAATAGTAAAAGTAGCATCATAAAATATACATATCAGTGTACGAGTCATACGGTTTTAGTGTTTTAAAATAGCACGAATCGTGATTTTTAGAAAAGTAGGGGCTACGGGTTTTTTGGGAAAAGATATGTCCTTTGGAAAATTCGTAGTATCACTCGGGCTGTCTTTAAAAATACCCACGATTCGTTAGCTTTGAAAATATGTATGACTCGAGCCTAGTCTAGCATCTTCCTAAACAACTAAGAGACTAACTGAGAAACTAGTCGGAAGGATAAGAAAATCTAAATATATATTCCGAGTCGATATACCTAGTAGTCGGCGATCCAGCCACATAGCGTCACGTACTGTATAATATATAGTATGACATTCTCGAATCAAGAGTGCAGATCAATCATCATATATGTCTCATACGGTAATATCCATCATACGGCATCCTCAAAGTCAAGGGTACGGGTCCAAATCATATATAATATCATTGTTCGTACGGTATCATCATCGTACAATATCATGATCATGGGTACGGTTCAACAGTCTTGTACATTCAAATATTAACCACTCACATATTGTTATATATATGAATACATATCGCCCAACGATCCATTATAATATCATATCATATACCATATCACGACTCAATCACATATCAAATCTCACGGTATCATGCCCGATCATATCGACTCATCTCCACATATCACATGCTATCCTCATCACCCATGTGTGTGTGTGTATAAACACACACACACACACTCACATACCTATATATACACACACAAAATCAAGTGTGCGCGCGCGCGCGCGTGTGTGTGAGACTACATATAACCTGGGATTCGCCGCAAAGGTAATCATCCTATGTATAGGTCTCCCTAGATCAACCTAATCTAACCAAATGTCTTCTAAATATCATCTTTACTAAGTATCCAAATATCGCATCCAAACTTACGGATATAGTAATGCCCTATTCTACGGTTGCGGGGGTGCTATACACCATCCACCCGACTTCCCCCGGAGATATATATCTACCCATTTTGATCCTCGCTTGCTGAAGTCGATGACGCCATGCTCTTCTTTGTCGTTCCAAAGTCCACACGAGGTACCTACTATTCAAACATGTTGTATTGTAAACACGAACCGAATGCGAAAACAAAAATGGCACACGAAGCACACATAGGTTAGAACCTATGGTCTATGCGTGCAAGAATAGCCAAACCACTCTCAATGTTGACGTACAAACATCAATCGACCGAGATAAAATACGAATATCAAAACTCAAATTATTAAAAACCATAAAACCCAAAACAGCAACTTAGGAAAATAGTTCCAGATTTTGTCTCAGGTAAATTAGGACCAAAGAAAGAATACATGGGATAGATTATCAAGTAAGTGAATTACTGCCAAAACCCCTACACCAATGTCTTCAGTCGGCCCGGTGAGAATACCATAAAATCCGGCGCCACCGGTCTAGGGTGGAAATTTTTGGTTCGTCTTTTGGTGGTGGTCTCCTAGGGGTATAACAAGGTCAGTGAGTTTGTTTGATTTTCCTAAAACATACCAGTTTGCTCCAGATTTTTTGTAGGCATCACAAACCCAAGAAGACCGACACGGGAAAATCTATGTTTAAGTCTTGTGGTTTTTCTGTGTTAACTTGGTCCAGGACAACCCTAACAAGCTTGTGGTCACTAAATACACTCAATTACATCCTCACAACTCAAGATAAACCTAACCCTTATCTTGGAATTTTCCAAGATCACTAAGCCTCATAAGTTTAACTCTAAACTACTAAAGGGTCAAGGAAACTCAATTTCTAAGCTAAGGAAGCAAAAATTATCTCATTTGGCAACTCAAGAATTTTCTTGAGTTGCCCTAAGTCTTCAAAACCTCAACTTGTTCATACCATCTTGCTTGTAGTGAGCTTGTGCACATTTTTTGTGAAGAGAGTATGGAGTTTTTGTGAGCATTTTGGGATGGCCATGGTGGTAGTGGAGGTGAAGATATGAAGGAGAATGAGGAAGGAGGAGGAGGAAGGAAAGAAAAAATGAAGAGGAGAGATAATGAGAAGGGTGTAGAAACTTCCTACACTTTCTCTCTCACATTTGCCATGACACCAATCCCATCACTCTCTCTCTCATAAAAAATATCTTCTCTTTTCCATTTTTTTAAAACAAAACCAATTTTAATTTAAAAGAAGCCATCATTCAAAACAATGAAATAAATGTTAGCAACATACACATAATTAAGATTAATGCATAATTAGTGAAACACTAATCGGGTTTTATATTAATTTAAATATAACTAGTTGTATAATAATTCATAGAATGCCCAAATCGTATAAATACCTTCAATCAATAATCCTTATTAATTTACCAAATATTTTCCAAATTATCGGTATATAATTATACCCTTTCATTAAAACTGATTCTCATACTTAATAATATTCGTAGAAATTATTATTTTAATTATTTAATTTCCCAAAAATAATATTTTATTTTCTGACATGTTACAATCTTCCCCCTTAAATAAATTCGGTCCCTGAATTTAAATTTAAACTCCCAAATACTTAAAACATTTCAGTCAATTACTCAAATCAATGGGGTTCCGAGTATCATGAATACATAAAACATGTCTTAGCACAATACATGCACAATGAAAACGAGGGTAAAACCCTACACCAAAACTCCGTCAAGCATCACGCAATCATCGGAGTCATGGCAGAAGTACAAATGTCCAAATCTAATACGAAAACCAATATGATATAATTAAGATAACAACGTATGTATAGTACGCATCTCATGAAATCGTGAAAATATTCAAATAGAAATGCATGCAAAACCTTTTTCAAATCGCCGTGCGATGCGCGTATCACGACACAAGTAGCGGACGTCCATTATAAGGAAAATAACTATACATATATAACTTTTGTTTAACATACACGTTCCGCCTTTTGAAAATAATTTAGAAGGGTTTTCTTCGTAAAGTTTCGTGTCATCATGTACACGTAAGAAAATATTGAGACTATAGCTCCTTTTTGGAAATCCTTTCGGTAATTATCGATGCATGCAAAACACTTAGGCACTGTTCTCAGAACGGTCCTGCTCGGTTACTAAACCAAATAATAAATATCATAAAACATACTGCTCTAAAGGAAATCAATCCCAAACTGTGTACAAGAATGCCACACGTGTCTGTGCGCACGGAAATCGAAATAAAAAACAGGTGTCATACATGTGCACAGAAACAAAACTGAATGCAACGGGTGTACACAAAACATCTATCAGGTGCAACGGGTGTGCACGACAACGACATCAGGTGCATCTGATATGCACGAAGAATCCCGATTTAGTGCATCTGGTGTGCACAAAATCGCATCATGTGCGCCAAGTGTGCGCAAGAATCTCAATCAAGTGCACATGGTACACAAAAACGAATATCGAGTATAAAAATTCGAAATCAACGGTATACGACATACACCAATTCAAAATCATGTATACCGCGGTATATAACTCATAAACATATACAACAGCGTGCACAAAACCGTATCAAGTACTGAAAGCTCGTGTAAACTACGCCGAAAGCATAAATCAAATCATATGCACACTATATGTATGAAATCAAAATCAAACATCTTGGACAACATAAGATCGAAATCGAGTGCAATGAATATGCATGAAAACAACAATCAACACAACTGATATATAAAATACGAGTCAAGCGCAACTATGGTGCACATAAGAAAATATCAATCATAAAACGAATCGTCGAAGTACCAAAATTCAGAACAACAGGAACATGATATCCGAATCACAAAATCGCAAATCATAAATACTATCGTCAATGTGCCCCTCCTTCAAGGTCGAAGGGTGCCGGTGCATCCAAAGCTAGCAGAACAAGTTATCTACTTGCCTTTTGTTCACGGTCTGGTGCCTTGTTTCCTTAGGTTCTCATCTCTCTCTGTGGATTACTAGTTGTATTCCCTCTTGGCTGGACAGTCCGATTCGGGGTACTGACAGAAATAGTCCCGTTCTGGCGCTTCTCTGAAGATCTCCTGACCAATTAACATGGTACTTCGTAACGTATCTTATCAATGATGTCGAACTCTGGCCCACTGATTGTGCGTGATACAACCCATCCTGGGCCCAAGTTGTCTTGTGTAGTATTCCAGAAAGATTCTGTCGGGGTCTCTCTTAAATCTCATCTCTGCCGAACTTCCCGGAAGTTATCACCCTTTACTTAATCCATTTCTTGTTCCAAAACAGCTGCATACTCATCATGACTTCTTCTGGAAGATATATCCATATTCAATGCCTCTGCATGTGTATCACATCTCTGATTTCAACAGAGTGGAACATCTTCTCGTCAAGATCTCGTACGAACCTCTTACTCCACTTTTCTTCAATGTGGACCAATTCGGAATCATCTCTTCGTAGCTGTGTGGACTGGACTACAAACAGCTGCACTCATATGTAGAGTCTCCTTTCCAAAGCTACGAACTTGACAGCTCAATATCTTGTGGTAGGTATCTGGCCAATTACGTCCTCGGGAACTCTTCCAAATCATCGGAGGAATATATTTCATTCGTCCATTTTTGATCAACCCACAATACATCTGGGTAAGGTCCTCCTATCTGAAGCTGGTCAACTAACTGATCTCATATCGGAGTATCTAACGAATAACGCCTTTTATTTGTCGACTCACAGCACGTCTTGTGTGAGAGCCTCTTCTACCTAAAGTTAGTCAATTTATGACCTCGCATTGAAGCATCCAAGCAAGCAAAAAGGTCCTAGTCTTATCCAAAGGTGACTAGCGATATTCTATCACATTCCTGAGTGTTACCGCATGCTGCAATAGCTTTCAAACGTCTGGGAGTGATATCTTATCAAATTCAGCAACAGCTGGCTCCTCTGTCCGCACGGTAGACAACGCTTCAACCATCTGGAGTTAACGGTACCCTAGTAGTCTTTACAATACGGCTGGCCTCTGGTAATAGCCCAATCGTCTGGGCCAGATCTCGAACGCTCATTGTTCATATCATAATTTTGCATTATTATATTCCCCATTCTTATTCATTTTGAAAATAAATAGGTTCTTTTGATCCATGTCTGTTGAATAGTTGCAGGTTACAGGTTCTCGGAACAAAACAATGAAAATGATGAAAAGATGCTACAAAAGTGAGACTACGACCAACAAATAGAAGAATCTTTATCATGCTTACAGTTTGAAGAACAAACGAAGATCAATGAACAATTTCACAAAGTACAAAGGCAGCGCAAGATTCAAGACTTCAACACGAAGCGAACGGTAAAAGTCCACAACATTCTACACTGTGGAAATCTGGATGAAACTAGAAGACATTCTGAAGAACCAAGTGAAGAAACCAGAAGTAAAATGCAACATGAAAGATACTTGAAGATTTAAGACAGAGACCCCACCATACGGCCGCGGATCCGCGGCCAAACATGGCTTATGGCCGCGGTTCCGCGGCCGTACTATGCACGTGTCGGTGCAAAATGTCGGTGGGTGGCGGTGCATTGACCAGGCTTCTCAGGGTAATTTTGTAAATGTAGATAGGGATCAGATGTAAACCCTAGGGTTTCTATAATCTATAAATAGGAACCCTACAGCTCTTTTTGGAGCATGCCTCTTTTTAATTCCTAATTTTAGAATTTCTATTCCCTGTAAATGTTCGAAGAGTACATCAAATAAAAAGTAAGTTTTTCTTTATCTTGCCTTGGTTTTAATTTCTTTTCTGCCCTAGTTATTTATTATCAATTTTATTTCTCTGCCATAGTTATAATTTTATTTATCTTTCGTAGTTGTTAAATTAAAACTAAAATAAAAAAAAATGAACTCGTTTATCAATTCCCTAATGAGTGAGTAGTTCCTCACTTGTTAGGGTTAGGTTTGGGGAAGATTTGAGAGATGAAAATCTCTCACCCCTTTCTCGCCCGTTATACATTTTAAAGTAGGACTCTATGTATACATACACACACCGCTCACTACGGCACCTTATCCCACGAGGTAGCAGTGATACCATAGTTAAAGACCGGTTGTGTATGTTTTCCATGGAGGTTAGGGTAAGAGTTAAGAAAGGACGGACAAGGACCTAGAGGAAGAAACCTAGTTTCTTTCCGATCGTGCTAATCCCCTTTGTTAACAATTACCTTAACACCTAAAAGTTCTTAATTAGGGCATAGAAAGCGGTGAGAATAATTGATTTTCCAAACTTAACCTAATCCTAATCCTAGTAAGGTTTTAATCCTAATCAAACTCAACTTTAGTTTTTATTGATAATCAAACCTATCACAATTGGAATTGACTCGTTAAAACAACTAGAAAATACACAAAATCCCTTTGGACCGACCCGTACTCAACCGACTAGCTACCAAGCGACACCGTTCTTGATTGCGGTTAATTCTTTGATCTATCTTTCGAAACGCATAAGCGAAACCTACAACAATCAAATGGCGCCATTGCCGGGGATGATGTAGTTATTTTCTTTTTGTAATTTCGGGTTGATTAAAATTAAAATTAAAAAATCATAAAAACTGAAAAATTTTAAAAAAATTATCATCTTGTTATTTTTTGAAGGGTTTTTGTTTGAATTGTGCAGGATCGAAGAGACGAACAGATTCAAATCTGGAAAAATCCAGTGAGCAAAACAGCAAACAGTAGATCTGAAAAAACAGAGAAGAACCACAACAGAGAAACAGAAGAATTTTTGGGAACTGAACCGACTAGTTGACCGCGGAACCGCGGCGCCTTGGTGACGTCAGCATGTGGAAAACCCTCTGTAAGCTCTCTTTTCTTCTCTGTAACCCCCTAATCTCCTCTGAAAAATTTTCCTGCAGGGTTCTTTGCGCAAAAACTTCTCTCCCTTCTCCATTAACTTGATCTTGTGCAGGATTCTTTGCGCCGCAATAAATTTTTTTTTTGGCAAGTGTGTTTTGTGTGTTTACTGCTTTGCATATTTTAAAACTGACTTTAAGGGGCTATAACACCAATCCAGATTGGGTGGAGATTTCATTACCCTTCCTAGGACCCAAAAAATCACAAAAAGCATTTTGCATTAACCATCGAGTTAATTAAAAAAGATTAGACTCAGCCTATAAGGACTGTCGCGCTCAATAGGACAAACGAATAGTTGTAGGCATCGGTCGTTTATCAAACCAGACTTTGTGGTGCCTAGACTAGACAAGTGGGGAAAGGTAATTTTAAAAGGCCCGTCTCATGGTGATTCGTGAGCGGATCTCTCCTTTCTTTACTTGTGCTTACCTGGCCATAATTGGCGGTGAAGAGGCGATTTGAGGATCTCACAACTTGCCCTTTGGAACAGTTAGGAGCAGTCTAGTTGACCTAGGAGACCCTAGATCTAGGCTTGATTGTGCATATTGTGATTGCTTGAACGATGTGTCTAAGCTTCTTATAAAAATCTTTTGCAAAAAAAAACTCCTTATAAAAAAAAAACACAAAACAGAAAATTTTACAAAAAGACTTGCCAATTTTGTCGCTAGAAATCCACTTGCACCCCACTTTCTTCCATTGACGTTTTCTTACCCCCACTTTCTGTTTTTACCTTTTGACTACACTACCCTTCTTTAGTGTATGTCCAGTTGGACTAGGGACACTAGCACCCGTTTAGTCCGTATCTCGTTAGTGCCGACTGACGACGTTTTCGACTCCGAAGTCGAAATTCCCTCCACTTCTTTACCTTCATCTTCATATTCTTCATCTTCTAAGGAGATGTCGGGATTCAATCCTAACAACCCCTTACCTGTGGGACTGATTCCATCTTCACTAGGTGCGAATAACCCACCACACCCACCTGTTGAAGCGCCCCAACGAATCGCGCTCCAGGATCTTTTCTATCCCATCCGCACCGCATTTCCCACTTGTCTTTCACTTCCACCGCCTAATGGGGACAACTTCGAAATTAAACCCCACTTCATCAATATGTTGCCCAAATTTCACGGGCTGGAATCCGAAGATGCCTACATCTTCATTAATAAATTCCAGAATGTTTGCGCAATGATGAAGACCACACAACTTTCTGATGATGCTATAAGGCTACGTGTCATTCCATTCACTTTATGTGACCTAGCTGAAAAATGGTTATATAGCACAGCATCACACTCGATAAAAAATTGGGAAGAGTTTGTTAAGGTTTTTCTAAAAAAGTTTTACCCATACCACAAGACCGCGAGAATTCGCAACGAAATTATTTAATTTTCCCAACTTACTTCCAAACCTTTTTGGAAGTGTTTTGAAAGATTTAAGGACCTCCTTGTTCAGTGCCCTCACCACGGTATCGAGAATTGGCAACTTTGCCAAACTTTATACGAAGGACTGAACCCAGCAACTAAGCAGTTGTTGGAAACCATTTGTCAATGTCACTTTCTTACAAAATCAAGCGAGGAAGCTTGGCAATTTCTCGACGATCTTGCTGAACAAACACTTCAGTGGGAAAGCACTAAGACCACCTCATCCACTTCATCAGGTCAGTCTAGGGCAGGCATACATCAACTTGATATGTCGATTGCAATGAAGGCCAAAATGGCCGCACTTACGAAAAAGTTAGAAGCAATTGAGAGCAAATTCTCATCGCCTTCTCCTGCCCCTGCTTTACCCCCACGCACAGTTTGCGCTTGTTGTTCGGATCCGTCCCATCTAACCGAAGAGTGTCCTTACAACTCACCTGTTCAAGGACAAGATCAAGTTAATGCTGCCTTTCAGCAAAGACAAAGAAATGATCCTTACTCTTCGACTTACAATCCTGGTTGGAGGAGCCACCCAAATTTTGCTTGGAGTCAAAATCAACAACAATTTCAAGGCAACACCAACTTTCAAAGGCCTCCTCCACAACAACAAGTCCCTCAACAAACTCAATATTAGCAACCTTTCCAACCCCAACCTTACCCAAACCAAATGAACAATTTTGTACCCAACAACTCTTATCCTCAAAACAATTTTGTTCAGCCGAATAACGATAAGGTTTCCTCGCTATAATGAAGTTTGGATGCGTTTTTAAAACAATCTACACAATCCGCAGCAAGGTTGGAGACTTCCATTCAGTCTTTGGTGCAAAACAGTGCTTCACATGATCAGAGCATCAAATCAATTGAGGCCCAAATTGCACAATTAAATGCTGCGTTAAGCGAGCGAGAAAAGGGAAAGTTTCCGTCTCAACCATTGCCAAATCCCAGTCATACACACAACGCACACGTTGCTTATGAACAACAAAATCATAATGTAAATGCTGTGACCACGTTGAGATCTGGAACAGTGTTGCAAAATAATATGGGTATTAGTGATGAAACCCCGACCGCCACTTCTTCTTCTTCTTCATCTTCTTCTTCTTCATCTTCTTCGTCAGAGCCTGTTCTTCATTCTTCACAAGGCTCTATTTCTTCTAATTCGAACGGACCCACATCTCACTTCACGAAAACATCAACACTGGGATCCGTTCCAACTCCGCAATCTACTCCACAAACATTGGACTCAACAAATTTTCAAAATATTCCATTTCCAAACAGGTTGAGATCCAATAAACCTACTACCTAAATGGAGAAGATTGTGGAGTTATTCAAACAGGTTAGCATATACATACCTCTCTTGGATGCAATCCAACAAGTCCCTTCTTACGCGAAAATCTTAAAGGACTTATGCACCAAGAAGAGGAAATCACAGGTACCTAAGAAAGTTTTCTTGGCTAGTGCTGTAAGTGATGCTCTTATCCAACCTTTACCCCAAAAATATAAGGATCCCGGCTGTCCTACAATTTCAATAACAATTGCGGATAGTAACATCAATCGAGCACTTTTAGATCTTGGTGCTAGTGTTAATTTGCTACCCTATTTAGTATATGAACAATTAGGTGTTGGAGAGCTTAAACCTACACATTGTACTCTCTAAATGGCCGACCAATCCATCACCCATCCTAGGGGTGAATTAGAGATTGTGTTAATTAAAGTAGGGGATTTCATTTTCCCCGTTGATTTCATTATTATGGACACACAGCCTGTAGCTAACCCCCGGAGTCAAATTCCGGTGATACTCGGTCGACCATTCCTTGCGACTTCTAATGCAGTGATCAATTGTCGTAATGGTTCGATGAACTTATCTTTTGGAAATATGACAATTGAACTTAACATTTTTAAGTTGGGGAATCAGCCCTCCGAGCCTAATGCTAGTATACTTGATGTTTGCTCGATCCACGAGATCATGCAGGAGGACTGTGAGCTCGAAAAATTTCTATTCGATCACAGCAGTTTTGACGCCACTAGTGCGTTCCTCCTAGAATCTGACACAGCTTTCACACCGGATAACGATTATGAGTGTTTCACTTTTTTGGATGATTTTGAAGGCTCACCACCCGAGTTTGAGTCCTTTGATCTTTCGGATGAGTTAGTTGAACCATCCGACTCGGTTGCTTACACTCGCTTTGAACCATTGTTGGAATCCTTCAAGTTCGAGACAGTTTCACCAATTTTACCTTCAATTGTTTCACCTCCAAAACTCGAACTCAAGCTATTGCCGTCTCACCTTAAATATGCTTACCTAGGTGAGAATGAGACCCTTCCTGTTATTATATCGGCATCTCTAGCCCACGAGCAAGCGACAACCTTTTTAACGGTCTTACAAAATAATCGGCAAGCTTTTGGCTGGACTATGGCGGACATCAAGGGGATTATTCCCCTCATAATTGAACATCATATACATATGATGGATGATGCCAAACCAGTAAGGGATCCACAGAGACGCCTCGACCCCATAATGAAGGAGGCTGTCAAAAAGGAGATTGTAAAATGTCTTGATAGTGGTATCATTTACCCTATCTCTGATATTCAGTGGGTTAGCCCCATTCATGTTGTCCCAAAGAAATCGGGCATAACGGTCATAACCAATGAGGCGAATGAGTTAATACCTACTCGCACCCAAACTGGGTGGCGAGTTTGCATCGATTATCGAAAACTCAACGCTGCGACACGGAAAGACCACTTTCCGCTACCTTTTATTGACCAAATACTAGAACGATTGGCTAGGCACGAATTTTACTGCTTTTTGGATGGATACTCCGGCTATAATCAAGTTCCCATCGCAGAAAAGGATCAAGACAAGACCACATTTACTTATCCTTTCGGTACATTCGCTTACCGTCGCATGCCCTTTGGGTTATGCAATGCACCCACTACTTTCCAGCGGTGTATGATGGGGATCTTTTCAGACATGGTAGAGAAATTTTTGGAGATTTTTATGGATGATTTCTCCATTTTCGGCGACTCCTTCGATGAGTGTTTGCTACACTTAGACGCAGTTCTTACCCGTTGTAGGGATAAGAACCTCACTTTAAATTGGAAGAAATGCCACTTTATGGTATGAGAGGGTATTGTCTTAGGACATGTCATCTCGCAAAATGGCATTGAGGTTGATAAAGCCAAGATTGAAGTCATTTCGAATCTTCCTCCTCCCAAGTGCGTCAAAGACATCCGAGCCTTCCTTGGCCATGTCGGTTTTTATAGACGGGTCATCAAGGATTTTAGCAAGATAGCTAGACCCTTGACTCTTTTGTTGGCCAATGACACAACTTTTGATTTTGACTCAAGCTGCATGAAGGCATTCGAGTCATTGAAACACTCACTTATTTCTGCGCCCATTCTTTCATCTCCCGACTGGACGCATCCATTTGAAATTATGTGCGATGCATCTGATTTCGCCATTGGTGCTGTCCTTGGACAATACATAAATAAGATACCGCACGTAATTTATTATCCGAACATTAAACGAGGCTCAATTGAATTACACAACAACTGAAAAGAATTCTTAGCCGTTGTGTTTGCACTAGAAAAGTTCAGGCCCTATTTAATCGGCTCTCCTGTGATTATTTACACGGACCCTCAGCTCTTCGCCATCTTTTCGCGAAGAAGGATGCTAAATCTCGGCTAATACGTTGGATCCTCTTGCTACAAGAGTTTGACCTTGTCATAAGAGACAAGAGAGGATGTGAAAATGTAGTCGCCGACCACCTTTCACGACTTCCTTCTTCTCCTACACTTCAAGTTCCTATCAAAGACATTTTTTCCGATGAGCAGCTCTTAACCGTGTCATGCGAACCTTGGTTCGCTGATATCGTAAATTATTTGGCCACCGGACTGATACCAAACGATTGGTCGAATCAGGACAGACTCCGATTCCTGTCCCATGTAAAACATTTTTACTGGGATGAACCGTATCTCTTCAAATACTGTTCCGACCATATCATTCGTCGGTGTGTCCCCGACAGCGAGTTTAAGAGCGTGCTGTCATTCTGCCACGATAAAGCGTGTGGCGAGCATTTTTGCCCCAAGAAGACAGCAGAAAAAATCTTGCAGTGTGGCTTCTACTGGCCACGACTTTTTAAAGATGCATACGAATACTGCAAGACATGCTCCCGGTGCCAACACTTGGGCCGGATATCTCGGAGAAACGAAATGCCGCTCCAATCAATTTTGGTTGTTGATATTTTCGATGTTTGGGGAATAGACTTCATGGGACCATTTCCCTATTCCTTTGGGAACATGTACATTCTACTTGCTGTTGACTATGTTTCAAAATGGGTCGAGACTGTGCCCAGCCGAACTAATGACAACAAGGTTGTCGTTAAGTTTCTTAAAGAAAACATCTTTTCTTGGTTTGGGCATCCTCGCGCGATTATAAGTGATAATGGATCTCACTTTTGTAATAGGACTTTTGAGTCCTTAATGCGCAAATACTCTATTACCCACAAACTGTCAACACCATATCATCTCCAAACTTGTGGGCAAGCCGAAATTTCAAATCGGCAGATTAAACAAATTTTGGAGAAAACGGTTTCTAAAAACCGTAAAGATTGGTCATTAAAACTGATTGATGCATTATGGGAATTCCGTACTGCCTACAAGACCGATCTTGGCATGTCTCCATACCGGCTTGTTTATGGGAAGGCTTGCCACCTTCCAGTTGAAATAGAGCACAAGGCATTTTGGGCGATTAAAGAGTTGAACCTATCTTTGGGCGATGCGGGCAGCAATAGAAAACTGCAATTGAATGAATTAGATGAGCTGCGGGATGAGGCCTATGAGAACGCGGTAATTGTTAAAAACCGAACGAAAGTGTTCCACGATAAACACCTTATGCGCAAAACTTTCAAACCTTGTCAACATGTTTTGCTTTACGATACTCGGTTACATTTCCATCCCGGCAAGCTCAAATCTAGATGGAAAGGGCCGTTTTTGGTACGCACTGTATATCCGCACGGTGCGGTAGATCTAGAAAATCCGGAGGACGGTACACTGTTTAAAGTAAACGGACATCGACTTAAACCGTTCCTCACTGCGGACCCGTTGGAGGAGCTCCTGTTTTTGCAGGAGCCGATTTATACTGACTGATCTTGCTCCATCTACCCCTAAATTTTCGATCATCTAGCCAAAACATTGTTTTAAACAAGTTTGGGGGTATGTAACATTTGTAATTATATAAATACAAAATAACATAAAAAATAAAAAATTTGAATTTTTTTTTTGGGTATTTTGAAAATTTCCAGATTTAATAATAAAAAAATTAAAAATAAAATTTTTATTTGCAAATAATTTCCTCTTTTTAGAGGGGTTTATTTGCAAATACCCATCACACTTCCCCTTATATATATAGACCCCGACCCTCTCTGTGCTCACAAACCCTAATTTCATCTTCTAAAAAACCCTAGCTGCCGCCGCATCAATTTCTGCAGCGAGATCCCTTCATCACACCGCTCTTCCGCCGCAGAAACCCTCTCTTGGCCGCGCTTCCGCCGCACGCTTGCAGCTTCTCCTTCTGATTTTTCAGAGGCGGTTCGATCTCTGAAACTCCTCTCTGTTTTTAATTTTTTAGATCTGTAGCTTATCTGATGGCACCAAATATGCAACTTGAGCGTGATTTCTCACAGATCTTTTCACACACGTTATATGGGAGTTACTTTGCTAATGAAATCGCACGTAGGGGCTGGAATTTTTTGATATATAATCACCCAAACGCTTACGCCCTTCCAGAATTAGTCACTCGTTTTTACGAGTGCATGGAAGACGGCTGTCTCGCCCAATACGGCTTTATAAAATTACTGTGGGGGTGATAGGGAGATAATAATTGATAGAGACTTCATACATGAAGTCACCTTGATCCCTAGGATACATGTTCATGATCAACCACTCCAGTTTAAAGATTACATGCCCTTAATGGGTAATGATTGCTCGAGAGAACCGCGGAAGGGGATACAAGCGAGAACCCTTTTCGCTAACGTTTTAACAGTGTGCCGGTGGGCACAAAACAATATTTTTGGGAGTTCCCATAACACCATATTTTTCACTCCATCACTGCATATCGTGCACACACTTATGACTAGGAACCCTAGATTCGATATGTGCACGGTTTTACTGAACTTAATTGGTGCGGGCAAAAGAGCCGCGAACTACCCATGCCCCATGCTAGTGACGCAACTGTGTCGCCATTTCCTCCCTGTGGAGGAATTTGATTTTTACATGCATGGAGGTATACCCATCAGGCCTCTCATTGAGGGCATATTTACGTCCTATACACGCTTGACTGATCTTTGGTCACGAACTGAACCGGCGGATCACGTGCCCGCCAGAACACCTAGCTCCAGCTTGACTGCGAGCGAAGAAGAGCTCACCCCCTTAGAACATGCACGTTTAATGAGAAGAGATGTTAGGGGGATTGACGAGTTGAGGGGGATGATGAGGGAGCATGATATGCGTTTGACTGAGGTAGAGCAGGGGGTTCGAACCCTGCTGTCTAGAGAGGAGCGTTCCCGTTCATGCTCAAGGGGGCGACGTGGGGCCGAGCAGTGAGGGCACTGCTTTTGGCAAGTTTGGGGGAGAAGCTGGTTGTAAATAGTTATCATTTGCATTACATATTTTTAAAAATTTTGTATATATTTTTTCTTTTTCTTTTGCATGTTTAATTCCGTATTGCATTTTTATAAAACAATTATAAAAAAATTGAAAATGAAAATAAAAAAAAATATAAAAAGAAAAATCAAATAAAAACTGAAAATTTTTAAAAATTATAAAAATTGAAAAATTCAATTTTGGTATAATTGACTTAAGTTTGACAAGACGGTTAACTAGTTAGGAAAAACTAGATCCTAAACTTAGTAATTTAAAAAACCCTAAAAATAACCTTTCTTAAAGTTTAACCGTAGAAAATATATGTCTTTGTAATTTACTTAGAAATAGGCAAATTTTGAGTTCACTTCTTGGGCTAAGTCAAAGTAAGGGAAGAGTATTGAATTTTTATTAAAGTGTAAGTCTGAAAAATAATTCCTAAGCTCAAGTCTAAATTCTGAAAATATATTCCCTACAATTTGCACAAACACGAACCTTGAAACTTGGAATAGTAGAGGATACCTTGAAATGCTCTTGTCTAAAATCCTTAGTATGAAGGAAAATAAAATTATAAATGTGAATAAAGAGAGATAAAAAAATGAACACTGGTTTTGTAATTACTTAAGGCTGTATAAAAAATATATATAGCGAGGGTGCTTTATCATCTAGTACCTTATACCAACTGGTTTGGGAGTCACTGCTAAAGCCTTAGGTATTACAAGACGATGAATTACGCCTTAATGTGCAAACACATTTTGTAATTGGTCGTTAGTAGCTCAAGAAGTATTAACGGTCGCATGAAGGATTTGTGGGCAATTTCATTTAAAAATTCACCAACTAAAAGTACTTTGGACAATGGACAAGAGTATAAGAGCTTGAATTGAATTTCCAAGTGTAGGGGTGATACATACACACACGTAGGGGTATATGATTGGGGTTTGGATGAGAGATAGGAATGAAAAATAGGACTTATATCTTTAGTAAAGATGATAAAAATTCCTAAGTTGAGATGGAACCTTAGAAGGAAAACTCAAAAGATGCTAAAAGCTAAGTAAATTTACAGAACATATACAATCTTAAGTTAAATGATAAGGAAGCATGAAAAATATGGGTCGATAATTTCTGAGTTGAGGATAATAGAATTCTTGCTAGAAAATCGAATTGAAGAATAAAAGTCAATAGGCCAAATTGATAGGATTTTGTGGGTAGTATCCGCTGAAAACCCTCAGGAGACAACACTCCTCCTACTAGGGGCACCTAGAGCTTTAACGGCTTGTTGCACGAGCTCAGTGCAATCGCGTTTCCCTGCGAAAGTGAGGTTAGGTTTTTTCGAGAATAAACTAGTTTTGCTTGAAGACGAACAAAACATAAGTTTGGGGGTATTTGTTCATATCATAATTTTGCATTATTATATTCCCCATTCTTATTCATTTTGCAAATAAATAGGTGCTTTTGATTCATCTCTGTTGAATAGTTGCAGGTTACAGGTTCTCGGAACAAAACAGTGAAAATGATGAAAAGATTCTACAAAAGCGAGACTACGACCAACAAATAGAAGAATCTTTATCATGCCTACAGTTTGAAGAACAAACGAAGATCAATGAACAATTTCACAAAGTACAAAGGCAGCGCAAGATTCAAGATTTCAACACGAAGCGAACGGTAAAAGTCCACAACATTCTGCACTGTGGAAATCTGGATGAAACTAGAAGACATTCTGAAGAACCAAGTGAAGAAACCAAAAGTAAAATGCAACATGAAAGATACCTGAAGATTTAAGACAGAGACCCCACCATACGGCCGCGGATCCGCAGCCAAACATGGCTTATGGCCACGGTTCTGCGGCCGTACTATGCACGTGTCGGTGCAAAATGTCGGTGGGTGGCGGTGCGTTGACCAGGCTTCTCAGGGTAGTTTTGTAAATGTAGATAGAGATCAGATGTAAACCCCAGGGTTTTTATAATCTATAAATAGGAACCCTACAGCTCTTTTTGGAGCATGGCTCTTTTTAATTCCTAATTTTAGAATTTCTATTCCCTGTAAATGTTCGAAGAGTGCATCAAATAAAAAGTAAGTTTTTCTTTATCTTGCCTTAGTTTTAATTTCTTTTCTGCCCTAGTTATTTATTAGCAATTTTATATCTCTGCCGTAGTTATAATTTTATTTATCTGCCGTAGTTGTTAAATTAAAACTAAAATAAAAAAATGAACTCGTTTATCAATTCCCTAATGAGTGAGTAGTTCCTCACTTGTTAGGGTTAGGTTTGGGGAAGGTTTGAGAGATAAAAATCCCTCACCCCTTTCTTGCCCGCTATACATTTTAAAGTAGGACTCTATGCATACATACACACACCGCTCACTACGGCACCCTATCCCACAAGGTAGCGGTGATACCATAGTTAAAGACCGGTTGTGTATGTTTTCCATGGAGGTTAGGGTAAGAGTTAAGAAAGGACGGACAAGGACCTAGAGGAAGTAACATTGTTTCTTCCCGATCGTGCTAATCCCCTTTGTTAACAATTAGCTTAACACCTAAAAGTTCTTAATTAGGGCATAGAAAGCGGTGAGAATAATTGATTTTCCAAACTTAAGCTAATCCTTACCCTAGCAAGGTTTTAATCCTAATCAAACTCAACTTTAGTTTTTATTGATAATCAAACCTACCATAATTGGAATTGACTCGTTAGAACAACTAGAAAATACACAAAATCCCTGTGGACCGACTCGTACTCAACCGGCTAGCTACCAAGCGATACCTTTCTTGATTGCGGTTAATTTTTTGATCTATCTTTCGAAACGCATAAGCAAAACCTACAACAATCACTCGTGTCAACGGAAAAATCCAAATAACAATATATCGACGTGTTTCGTATGCTACCGGAAAACAACCTGGTCAGTCCTCGTCCCTGATGAGCTCGTGCTGACCGCAACTCTTACTCTGCTCGTGTAACCATGGTAACAGAAACCACAATCCGAAATCGATGATGATAGATCAAAGGAATGAATAGATATACAGTGCCTAAGAAATGTACATCCTAAGACTTCTTAAGCAGAGTAGCGTATCATAAGTATGCTTCGGAACATACATACGGTACGTCACTCTACTTAAGTCACCTACTCCATCAACCAAGGTCAACCTACGCGGCGAAAGTTCGCGTCTAATACCCCCTCGGACAAGTCTAAGTTCCGTAAGGTCAAGCCTAGGTTCCAAATATAAATATACGCCCTAGACTCCGTATAGTCAAACCTAGACTCGAACCAAGGTTAAACCTAACATTTTGATACCAACTTTGTCACGACCCGGAAATGGCATGTGACTGGCACTTGAATCATGTGAAGTCTATAGGACCCCACCTAATTCAAGTAAAAGCCAAAAGCCTAGAAATCTAAACCTTTTAGGAAAATAGTAGAGGTGCAGTTTTGAAATAAGGTTTACTGAAATCAAACTTATTCTTATATATACATAAGTAGTAATATATGAAAACACTATATTTGTATCTAACATGAAAACCTTTTTTGTCGCTTGAAATTTGGGCAGCACCTCCTTTGTATATTTTAACCCGAAAACGGTACAATCAATGATATATATATATATATATATAGGCATCCCAAGCGGGAGCTAGCTCTTTGCCAAATGGCGGAAACAACCACGCAAGATAATATAAGTATACAACGCCAAAGGCGAGGATCAAACTCAGAAAGAAAACAAGAAAATTAAACATCATTAAGAAAACCAGAAACGGCAATAAATACTTAAGCGCGACTCTAAGGCCGAAAGAATATGCAACTGGGGTTATCTAGTCTACTAAATATACAAGTCTGGTTGATGGAGCTTAACTAGATACAAGTGGAATAAATATACAATATATATTGGTGGTCACGAAGCAATGTATCCCACGTATCCAGCAATCACCCAAAAGAAAGTGAAGTGCCAGCAAGACGCTATGGAATCTGTACGGCCAAACCTGCAAGAAACTGTGGCACAACGGGGGTGAGTTGCCAACTCGTGAGTAAAAGACATCACCGGGTAGAAATCGTATGAATGACAATCTCCTAAGTCATACAATAATATGCTCATAATATAACACCGAAGCATCTAGTAGTGGTAATGGTACTAATCTAAGCATAAGTGTAATACCAAATACTCGTGTCAGTGCATCAAGTAGCAACATGTCATATATATGATGTATGAATGCATCAAGAATGCATAATCATGAAATCAGGGTATATCTGTACGAGAAAGTCGGGTTCTTATCTGAGTAATGTTTTAGTATAAAAACTGGAGTATCATCAATGAAATCGATAGAAATCCGTGTCAAATATCGACACAAAATCCTCAAAATCCAGGGCTCCGTCGGTCCGAATCGGCCCATATCATCAAATCTCATGACTACGATCGGTATCCTCCGGATATCCGCCGCGCCAAATATCACTGGTAGGTAGCCTGCCCCTGCTAGGCTCATCGTCTACAACTCGAGTTTCTTGTCCTGGGGTACCATACCGGGTCCACCATGTACCCGAAACGATTCATCCTACTCCTCGAATCGGGTCTCGAAAACCAACTTAATCGGAAAACTCATGGTGGACGCCATATACCACATATCACGAGAAGACCGCAACTTGCATTTTTAAAATGATAATAAGTTTATAAAATTCTTGCGGGTTTCCCCCAAATCCAGAAATCATCATGGCAAAACCCAAAAATCTCAAAATCATGAGTCAATAAATAGTGAATATTGGCATAAAGCCCCACAATATGGCATAACAGAATGAATATATAAATGCATGGGTATCTAAGTAAGGAATGCAATATCTAACTAGCATATGAGAGCAAGCATACTAATAATGTGTTGAAACTACAAACTAGCAGGTTATACCAATGAAGTAACATTTTCTAAAGTGTACGTGACATGGTAATTACCAATGATGATGTGTGTGAGCCGGCAAGCAAGTGTACGTGGAACATACGCATCATCGGTAATGGTGCTGGTGTCCTAACAGACGGGATTCATAATATCTAAAGAAAACACATGTAATAAAGATGCAATGCAATGAGAACGAATAAAAATAACAGAAAAATGAATAGTAAGTAGCATCATAAAATATACGTATCAGTGTACGAGTCATACGGTTTTAGTGTTTTGAAATGGCACGAATCATGGTTTTTAGAAAAGTAGAGGCTACTGGGTTTTTTTGGAAAAGAAACGTCCTTTGAAAAATCCGTAATATCCCTCGGTCTGTCTTTTAAAAATACTCGCGATTCGTTAGTTTCGAAAATAGGTACGATTCGAGCCTAGTCTAACGTCTACCTAAACAACTAAGAGACTAACTAAGAAACTAGTCGGAAGGATAAGAAAATCTAAATATATATTCCGAGACGATATACCTAGTAGTCGGCGATCCAACCTCATAGCATCACGTACTGTATAATATATAGTACGGCATCCTTAAGTCAAGAGTGCGGATCAATCATTTTATATGTCTCGTACGGTAATATCCATCGTACAGCATCCTCAAAGTCAAGGGTACGGGTCAAATCATATATAATATCATTGTTCGTACGGTATCATCATCGTACAATATCATGATCATGGGTACGGTTCTACAGTCTCGTACATTCAAATATTAACCACTCATATATTTTCATATGTATGAATACATATCGCCCAACGATCCATTATAATATCATATCATATACCATATCACGACTCAATCATATATCAAATCTCCCGGTATCATGCCCGATCATATCGACTCATCTCCACATATCACATGCTATCCTCATCACCCGTGTATATGTATATATAGAGAGAGAATAATGGAGGAAAGATGCCATAGAAGAGAATTTCCTCCTATGGCGTCGAAAAAATACCCCCTCCATCAATTTTTCGACGATCGGCACCCACCATCTTCATCGTTATCATCTAAGATTTGGGTACACCAAATTTCATGTGATTCTACAACTTTTTCACCGTTGATTTAGAAATGTAAAAAGTTCTATTGTCGGTAAATCGTTAATTTTGAACCCACTAAATCAACGGTGAAAAATTTGTAGAATCACATGAAATTTGGTGTACCCATATATTAGATGATAACGATGAAGATGGTGGGTGCCGATCGTCGGAAAAAATGAGGGAGGGTGTATTTTTACGACGCCATAGGAGGAAATTCCCTCTTATGGCCTCTTTCCTCCATTATTCTCATACACACACACACACACGCACGCACACATATACACACAAAATCAAGTGTATGTGCGCACGTGTGTGTGAGACTACATATAACCTGCGATTCGCCACCAAGGTAATCATCCTATGGATAGGTCTCCCTAGATCAACTTAATCTAACCTAAGGTCTTCTAAATACCATCTTTACCAACTAAAAGACTAACTAAAAAACTAGTTGGAAGGATAAGAAAATCTAAATATATATTCCGAGTCGATATACCTAGTAGTCGGCGATCCAGCCTCATAGCGTCACGTACTGTATAATACATAGTACGGCATTCTCAAGTCAAGAGTGCGGATCAATCATCTTATATGTCTCGTACGGTAATATCCATCGTACGGCATCCTCAAAGTCAAGGGTACAGGTCAAATCATATATAATATCATTGTTCGTACAGTATCATCATCGTACAATATCATGATCATGGGTACGGTTCTACAGTCTCGTACATTCAAATATTAACCACTCACATATTGTCACATGTATGAATACATATTGCCCAACGATCCATTATAATATCATATTATATACCATATCACGACTCAATCACATATCAAATCTCATGGCATCATGCCCGATCATATCGACTCATCTCCACATATCACATGCTATAATCATCACCCGTGTATATGTATATGTATATATATACACACATACTCACATAACCACACACACACACACACACACACACACACAAAATCAAGTGTGTGTGTGTGTGTACGCGCGTGCGTGTGTGAGACTACATATAACCCGCGATTCACCACCAAGGTAATCATCCTATAGATAGGTCTCCCTAGATCAATTTAATCTAACCTAAGGTCTTCTAAATACCATCTTTACTAAGTATCCAAATATCGCATCCAGACTTACGGATACAGTAATGCCCTATTCTACGGTTGCGGGGCTGCTATACGCCATCTACCCGACTTCCGCTGTAGATATACATCTACTCACCTTGATCCTCACTTGCCGAAGTCGATGACGCCACGCTCTCCCTTGTCGTTTTGAAGTCCACACAGGGTACCTACAGTTCAAACATGTTGTATCGTAAACACGAACCGAATGCGAAAACAAAAATGGCACACGAAGAACACATGGGTTAGAACCTATGGTCTACGCGTGCAAGAATAGCCAAACCACTCTCGATGTTGACGTACAAACATCAATCGACTGAGATAAAACACGAATATCAAAACTCAAGTTATTAAAAACCATAAAACCCAAAACAACAACTTAGGAAAATAGCTCCAGATTTTGCCTCAGGTAAATTAGGACCAAACAAAGAATACAGGGGATAAATTATCAAGTAAGTGAGCTACTGCCAAAACCCCTACACCAATGTCTACAGTCGGCCCAGTGAGAATACTATTAAATCCGGCGTCGCTGGTCTAGGGTGGAAATTTTTTGTTCGTCTTTTGGTGGTGGTCTCCTAGGGGTATAACCAGGTCAGTGAGTTTGTTTGATTTTCCTAAAAACATACCAGTTTGCTCCAGATTTCCTGTAGGCATCACAAACCCAAGAAAACCGACACGGGAAAAATCTATGTTTAAGTCTTTGGGTTTTTCTGTGATAACTTGGTCCAAGACAACCCTAACAAGATTGTGGTCACTAAATACACTCAATTACATCCTCACAACTCAAGATAAACCTTAGCCTTTATCTTCGAATTTTCCAAGAACACCATGCCTCATAAGTTTAACTCTAAACTACTAAAGGGTCAAGTAAACTCAATTTCTAAGCTAAGGATGCAAAAATTACCTCATTTGGCAACTCAAGAATTTTCTTGAGTTGCCCTAAGTCTTCAAAACCTCAACTTGTTCATACCATCTTGCTTGTAGTGAGCTTATGCACATTTTTTGTGAAGGAAGTATGGAGTTTTTGTGAGGATCTTAGGATGGCCATGGTGGTAGTGGAGGTGAAGAGATGAAGGAGAATGAGGAAGGAGGAGGAGGATGGAAAGAAAAAATGAAGAGGTGAGATAATGAGAAGGGTGTAGAAACTTCCTACTCTTTCTCTCTCTCTCACATTAGCCATGACACCAATCCCATCACTCTCTCTCTCACATAAAAAATATCTTCTCTTTTCCATTTTTTTAAAACAAAACCAATTTTAATTTAAAAGAAGTCATGGTTCAAAACAATGAAATAAGTGTTTTCAACATACACATAATTAAGATTAATGCATAATTAGTGAAATACTAATCGGGTTTTATATTAATTTAAATATAACTAGTTGTATAATAATTCATAGAATGCCCAAATCAAATAAATACCTTCAATCAATAATCCTTATTAATTTACCAAATATTTTCCAAATTATCGGTATATAATTATATCCTTTCATTAAAACTGATTCTCAAACTTAATAATATTCGCAGAAATTATTATTTTAATTATTTAATTTCTCAAAAATAATATTTTATTTTCTGACATGTTACAATCTTCCCCCTTAAATAAATTCGGTCCCCGAATTTAAATTTAAACCCCCCAGATACTTTAAACATTTCAGTCAATTACTCAAATCAACGGGACTCCGAGTATCATGAATACATAAAACATGTCTTAGCTCAATACATGCGCAATGAAAACGAGGGTATAACCCTACACCAAAACTCCGTCAAGTATCACGCAATCATCGGAGTCATGGCGGAAGTACAAACGTCCAAATGTAATACGAAAACCAATATGATATAATTAAGATAACAACTTATGTATAGTACGCATCTCGTGAAATCATGAAAACATCCAAATAGAAATGCATACAAACCCTTTTTCAAATTGCCGTGCGATGCGCGTATCACGGCACAAATAGCGGACTTCCATTATAAGGAAAATAGTTATACATATATATCTTTTGTTTAACATACACGTTTCGCCTTTTGAAAATAATTTAGAAGGGTTTTCTTCGTAAGTTTCGTGTCATCATGGACACATAAGAAAATATTGAGACTATAGCTCCTTTTTGTAAATCTCTTCGGTAATTATTGAAGCATGCAAAACACTTAAGTACTGTTCTCAGAACAGTCCTGCTCGGTTACTAAACCAAATAGTAAATATCATAAAACATACTGCTCCAAAGGAAATCAATCTCAAACTGTGTACAAGATGGAATAAATATACAAGCTCCATCCAACGGCGCTGCCTCAAATTCAGATCCCGCTGCTGGAAGATATACTTCAAGCTTTTGTGGTCCATGAAAATATGACACGACTCTTCGTACATGTAGTGTATCCAAATATTGAGCGCAAAGACCACCGCGGCCATCTCATGATCATGAGTGGGATAGTTCTGCTCGTGCTTCTTCAACTGCCGAGTAGCATAAGCGATAACTCTGTCATGCTGCATCAACACGCAACCTAGCCCTACTCGAGAAGCATCATAATAAATGATATAGCCGCCTGATCCAGAAGGCAAAGATAGAACTGATGCAGTCGTCAAACGAGTCTTCAACTGCTGAAAACTCTGCTCGCATGCCTCGGTCCAAAGAAAATGAACTCCCTTCCGGGTCAGTCCGGTCAGCGATACAGCGAAACTCAAGAAATCCTGCACGAAACGGCGGTAATAACCGGCTAAACCAAAGAAGCTGCGGACCTCTGTTACTGATACAGGTCTGGGCCAAAGCTATACGGCCTCGATCTTCTTCGGGTCCACCTGTATACCATCTCCCGTAACCACATGACCCAAGAAGTCAACACTATCAAGCCAGAAGGCACACTTCGAGAATTTAGCAAATAGCTGGTGCTTTCTCAATGTCTGCAAAGTGATCCTCAAGTGCTGCTCATGCTCCTCTCGACATCTGGAGTAGACCAGAATGTCATTAATAAACACAATAATGAACTGGTCGAGGAACAGCTTGAAAATCCGGCTCATCAAATCCATGAACGTTGTTGGGGCATTGGCGAGCTTGAACAACATTACCAAGAACTCATAATGCTCGCAGCGCGTATGAAAAGCAGTTTTCGGAATGTCATCATTCCGGACCCGCAACTAATGATAACCCGACCTCAAATCAATCTTGGAAAAATGTCTCGCACTCTAAAGCTGATCAAACAAATCGTCAATGAGAGGTAAAGGATACCTATTCCGCACCGTAACTCGGTTCAATTGATGATAATCAATGTACAGTCTCATATTGCCGTCCTTCTTCTTGACGAACAGAACAGGAGCTCTCCAAGGCGAAACACTCGGACGAATAAGTCCCCTGTCCAACAACTCTTGCAACTGATCTTTAAGCTTTTTAAGATCCACCGGGGCCATCCGATAAGGCGGTATAGAAATAGACCCCGTGCCGGGGATCAAATCGATGCAAAACTCGATATCGAGCTCTGGCGGTGTTCATACCAGAATATTGCATTTTATACCGCCCATTCTTATGCTCGTGTGTTTATAGGTAGGTGCTTGTAATCCGTGTTTGTTACATATTTACAGAATACAGGTTTCCAGTACAAATATTGCAAATCAAGACAAAATCTCCACAGTTACACCAAATACAGAACATCTGTCACAGCAGATAAAAGCCGGGTTCCGGTCATCCATATCCGTCCAGTGCCGAGTACCAGTTCCAGAGACAAGACATATGACAGTGGTCATTCGTGTCTCGGACATGCACAGAGCACGAGGGGGGCTGCACAAGAATCAATGGGTGTGCGGAGCTCGAGGGAGATAAAGTCAAAAGTAAAGAAAAGAAAGCAATCTTGGACTAAGAATTCTGAAGATATTCTGAAAAGATTATCAGAAAATACATGTACCAGACAAAAGGGGACAGCAGATCAGGGCAGTACAAGAAAGCCCATGCCCTGACTCCACCATAGGGCCGCGGATCCACGGCCAATAGGGGTATAGGCCGCGGATCCGCGGCCGTACTGGCGCCGCAGCTGGTCAATTTTCAGGGGTATTTGGGTCTTTTTATGTAGGTTCTGAATGTTGCCCTAGATTTCCAGCTCCCTGCCTATAAATACTCCAGAATTGAGCTAAGCCAAGGGTCCAATTTGGTGTTAATTTCTTTAGCCTCTTTTTGTTAGGATTTAGTCTTTTTCTTCTTCTTCTTCATCTTTTCTCCATGAAAATTGTAGTGAGAGCTTTTTGAGTGGAAGATCAATGAAGATGAGGGCTTTTGTATCATTCTCTTTTGTTTAACTTCCCCTTGAGATTCTTGCTTTCTCTTGATCTTTCAACCTCTTCATTGAGCTTGAAAGGTTAAGAGTTTGTTATTGATCTCAAGGGTCGTATTTTCTTATGGAATTAGCGCTTCATTTCATATGCGTTCTCTACCCTTCTCTTGATCTTGCAACCTCTTGATTGAGCTTGCAAGTTTAAGTGTTGGCTATTGATCCCATGCTTGTCTTGAGTTCTAGTTTCTATTTCTTTTTATTGCTTATTTATTACTTGCTTTTTATTATCTTGCTTTACTTTCTTGCAATTTAAATTCATGCACTTAATTATTTGTAATCTTCTCTTTTCTTTGTTCTTTTCTTTTGCTCTTTTTGGTTCTCTTTGTGAATGTTGTAATTATTGTCGTTGTTAAGAATCAATACGGTATTGTAAGTTAAGATTTTCTTTGCTCATTTCCTTTTCCCGTTATTTTCCATTGAACTCCGCCCAAACGTTACGCAAGCGCTCCTTTAGGCACCCTACCCTAACAAGGTAATGGTGATTCCTAACCGCGACCGGTTGCGTTCGGTTTGGCCGGAGGCGAAAGCAAGAGACAAGAACGGACGGACAAGGGTAAATAAGCCGGATTCCACGAATACCGCGCTTAAATCCCCTAATCCACATTGTTGCCGATTGCCCTAGCTTCAATTGGTCAAGACTCGGCTCAAAGGTTTTGAGTACGGATTTCTTTAGCTTACATTATCGTATCTTTTCTTAACAACTTTATACTTGCAAATTATACACATAGGTTAGATTGAACAAACTCATACATATTCTTTATTGACTCGTCTAAAACAAGAAAGGACATACAACCATCTCCCTGTGGATCGACCCGTGCTCAACCGGCTAGCTGCATAGCGACACCGTCCTGATTGCGGTTAACTTTAATTCTTTCAATCAAATGGCGCCGTTGCCGGGGAGACGGTAACGTAGTTCTTTCTTGTTATTCGGGTTAATATTCTTTTTGTATATATTTAAAAAAAATAATATTCTTTTTGTTTTTTTTGATCATTTTTGTGGGCAAGAGTGCAGATTTTTGCGGATTTGCAAACTGCGATTGTGGGGAGCAAAGTGTACGTTCAAAGTTAAGGTGATTACGAAGTACAGTGCCAAAGATCCGGGTAGTTTGACCCGCGCAAGCGAACTTTTCAAGCTTACTGGATTTGATTCAACGGGGGTTTCCTAACCCAAAACTTAACGGTACGTATTTTACTAACACCTTCTTCTCAAATCCGACGCTTCCAATATACTATTCTTTGCAGGATTCTTTGCAAGTTCGCTAGCAAACGCTAAAAATTGACTAACCCGTATTTGTTGCAGTGCCGTGCTTAAACTAAAAAACAATTGTTTGATTCTTTATAGAATTTTTTGAATTGCGCATTGCATACATTAATACGGACTTAAGGGCAAGCGAACCCCACAATATACGGTAAAGGATTTCATCACCTTTTCCGTGGCCCACAAATCACGAACTTGAGCATAACGTTTACCCGCACAAAATTTAAAAGAAACTAGACTTTAAGCCTTAAGGACTTCGCGCTCACTAGGAGAAGTTAACTGTGTTTAGAACCTTGCTTAACGGTATATTGTTTACGAGGTGTCTAGGAAAGTGTTAACGGCGAAACCGCCAAAAGAGAAAGGGTTATTTAATTAAGGAACTTCGCGAAAGCGTTGGAAAACCTCCCCTTATCTCTGCACTTACCTGGCCTCGTGATCAGTGTATCTTGAGCCCGTTTCTCGACACAGTTTTACTTCGACAATCAAGTTCTGGAGCAGGTCTACTTGACCTAGGTGAACCCTAGAACGATTAGGTGTGTGGTATTTTTTTTTGTGTCGTGATTGTTTTTGTCAATATTCTTTTTGTGTGTATATTTCATTCTTCTGTTAATATATAAACTAAAAAATAAAAAAAATATCACATTCTTTTTCCCCTCCTTTTCTCTGCCTTTCTTTCTTTCTCTTTTCATATCATGGGTACTCCACCTCGCAAAACTCTTGCCGAACTTTGGTACCCACAACCAGACATTACTTCTTACGGTTCTTGCTTTGGCCGAACTTCGAACGACCCCTCCATGCCCAAAATTTCATTGAGAGATCGGATAGACGCGTCTAGGACAAAAATTTGACTCCGCAATACACTTCTTATCAACCATTTCATACATTCACCCCTTCTTACGTTGATACCCCTTCTTCGAGTCATGTTGCAACTCCAAGACCTATGTCTATTGCAGAACGTATTGAACAATCTCGTAGCCGATCTTTCACTCCTTTCACTACTTCAAATTCTTGGGATCAACAATTCCATTCACCTTCCTATCCAAATGTTGATCCTGCTCCTGTCCAGCCATTCAATTCCTACCAATCCTACCCTACTTTTGCACCTTCCCTAGACATTGCATCAGAACCGCCATTTGGGAGTTTTCAGTATCCAAACAACTTTGAATTTTTTCCTGAAACCCCTTCACAACCAATGTCTAGTCTAGAACAGTCGTTGGAAGACTTTAGGGTAGCGTCAGGCCAACAGATGATGGATTTGAATGCGTCCATGGCCGCTCTCATACAACCTACTGACCCGGTAGCTAGTTTCCAGCTAGCTCCAAATTTTCCAATGTATGATGAGGCGGTAGGACAGGCTGTGAATTTGAGTAGAGAGAGTGAGCTGTATACCCTTCCAAATCAAACCTACCCGTTTCAACTTGAATCCCACAACTCCTGTGTTGAAAGTCTATCAAGTGTCCCAAATGAATTATCCATTGAAGATAGAATGTTTAATGAGTTGTGCGACTTTGTAGTGTTTGATTTGCCAGATTGTGAAGGGACCTTGCCAAGTGAAACCACACCCAATCCTTTTGACCTCTACACCTCCACTTTAGAACCTGAATCAATTGATATCCATGCTTTTGTTGAGGTGTCAGAGAATTTTGATTTTCACTTGATTAAGGATATTGATGCCGGGAATATTTCGGATGATGAACCCGTAGATTTGGCTGAGTTTGTCTCTTCAAATCATCATCCCGAGTCATTAACTGTTTTTCCCGAACTTCATATGCGTCTTGATTTTGATGATAAATGCATGGATGAGATAAATGTTGAGGAGAATATTGAGGATAGTACCGAGGATGAAACGGTTTTAATTGATGAGTCGGATTTTCTAATTCATCCTGTTCCTTTCATTGACTGTGTACACCCTCCCGAAACCTTAACTGATACCCTTCCTCAATCACCTCCCACTACCCTTTCCATCGTTCCGACCATGCAAGAAACCGTATCATTTTCACTTCCTGTGTCTGGTTTATCAAGTTCGGCGTACCTATGGTTTCTTACGAATCTTGAGGGATTTGACCCAATCTCTCGCCGGGTTAATAGATTAGCATAATCGCTGTTTACACATCGCTCATCACAAATTGTGCTAATCTATTCACTCCATTTGCACCCTCAAGTTCGTACTCCACTTCTTTTTCCCTTCCGCCATTCTTCTTCTGATATACCGAGACCGTATCCCGCTTCTATCTCCATACGGTCTCGTGTATTCTCCATTTCTTACCTGTTCACCTTCTTTCCCCAACCACTGCTTCACCATGATAAAATCTTTGAATGGTTGGTGTTAACTTTTGGCCTGTGTAAGGCCTTGTATAGCTTGATACTGTTCTTTCCCCCCTAATCCTGAACTTCAACGCTTAACAGTGGAAACACTGTTTTACTTAAGTTTGGGGGGGACACTTTTTTGTATATATTTTTGTTTTCCTTTTTATTTTGTATATAATTTGTTTTTAGGGAGCGCTGGCAATTTTGACCCTCCTGGTGTAGCCTGACAGTGAGGGCACTGTCAAGTTTAAGTTTGGGGGTATGCTCGGTAAGCTTTCTTCCTTCGCATTCATTTGTATATTTTGCATTTGCATACCTTATTAAAAAAAAACCCACAAAAATTAAAAATTTTCCAAAAAAATATAAAAACTTTGTCGTCAAGTTAGCTAATAGGGTAACTTAGATTTTTATTCTGAAAGTTTAGTTGATATGTTAGAAATAACTAAATTCTAGGCTTAGGGATTGAAAACCCTAAAAATAACCCTCATTCTGTCTAACTTTGGTAAGTATACGTCCTTACGGTTTTTTTTTGAGAAATAGGTAATCTTGAGTTCAGTTCTTGAGTTAAGTCAAGATGAAGGGAAAGTATTGAAGCTTTACTGAAGGATAAGTCTGAAAAATAGTTTCTTTTCTCGAGTTCAAATTTAGAAAGTATATACCCTACAAACTGCACTTACACGCACCTTGAAACTTGGGATAGTAGAGGATACCTTGAAATACTCTTGCCTGAAAGCCTAGTATGAAAGAAAAAACGGTATTTAAAGCTAAACACCAAAAGAGCATGTTGAAAAATATATCCGGTCTTGAAAAAGAAAAAGAAAAAGAAAAAGAAAAAGAAAAATAGAATAAAGTCAAGACCTGGAAACTGCTATTTACGCTTTAAGCTCACACATTCAGTAATCGGCCGTTAGTGCCTCAAGAAGCATTAATAGTCGCATGAAAGGTGTGTGAGCAACACCGTCCATCATTAAATGAAAAGAAGTAGTATTAGGTATTAAGGCAAGGGTATTATAGCTTGAATTGAATTCTTGAGTGTAGGGGTGCAAATATACACACACGTAGGGGTATACAATTGATGTTTGGATAAGAGATAGAAATAAAGAATAAGACTTGTGTTTTCTGTAAAATTAATAAAAATCCCTGATTTGAGGCCGCATTTTAGAAGGAAAACTCAGGAGAACCAATATCTTTCTAAACTTTTTTGGAACGTATAGGATCTAAAGTTAAACAGATAGGAGGTGTGAAACATAAGGGTTGCATATTTCTAACTTAGGATGATAGAATTTCTAACGTAAATACTAAATTGTAGGAGTGGAATCGATATTAACTTATGACACTAGCTTGACGGGATTTTGTGGGTGTAATCCGCTGAAAACCCTCAGGAGACAACACTCCTCCTACTAGGGACACCTAGAGGTTTAACGGCTTGTTGCACGCGCTCAGTGCAATCGCGTTCCCTGCGAAAGTGCGGTTATCATTTTATTTTTGTGAATAATTGGTTTTGCTCGGGACGAGCAAAAGTTAAGTTTGGGGGTATTTGTTCATACCAGAATATTGCATTTTATACCGCCCATTCTTATGCTCGTGTGTTTATAGGTAGGTGCTTGTAATCCGTGTTTGTTACATATTTACAGAATACAGGTTTCCAGTACAAATATTGCAAATCAAGACAAAATCTCCACAGTTACACCAAATACAGAACATCTGTCACAGCAGATAAAAGCCGGGTTCCGGTCATCCATATCCGTCCAGTGCCGAGTACCAGTTCCAGAGACAAGACATATGACAGTGGTCATTCGTGTCTCGGACATGCACAGAGCATGAGGGGGGCTGCACAAGAATCAATGGGTGCGTGGAGCTCGAGGGAGATAAAGTCAAAAGTAAAGAAAAGAAAGCAATCTTGGACAAAGAATTCTGAAGATATTCTGGAAAGATTATCAGAAAATACATATACCAGACAAAAGGGGACAGCAGATCAGGGCAGTACAAGAAAGCCCATGCCCTGACTCCACCATAGGGCCGCGGATCCGCGGCCAATAGGGGGTATAGGCCGCGGATCCGCGGCCGTACTGGCGCCGCAGCTGGTCAATTTTCATGGGTATTTGGGCTTTTTATGTAGGTTCTGAATGTTGCCCTAGATTTCCAGCTCCCTGCCTATAAATACTCCAGAATTGAGCTAAGCCAAGGGTCCAATTTGGTGTTAATTTCTTTAGCCTCTTTTTGTTAGGATTTAGTCTTTTTCTTCTTCTTCTTCATCTTTTCTCCATGAAGATTGTAGTGAGAGCTTTTTGAGTGGAAGATCAATGAAGATGAGGGCTTTTGTATCATTCTCTTTTGTTTAACTTCCCCTTGAGATTCTTGCTTTCTCTTGATCTTTCAACCTCTTCATTGAGCTTGAAAGGTTAAGAGTTTGTTATTGATCTCAAGGGTCGTATTTTCTTATGGAATTAGCGCTTCATTTCACATGCGTTCTCTACCCTTCTCTTGATCTTGCAACCTCTTGATTGAGCTTGCAAGTTTAAGTGTTGGCTATTGATCCCATGCTTGTCTTGAGTTCTAGTTTCTATTTCTTTTTATTGCTTATTTATTACTTGCTTTTTATTATCTTGCTTTACTTTCTTGCAATTTAAATTCATGCACTTAATTATTTGTAATCTTCTCTTTTCTTTGTTCTTTTCTTTTGCTCTTTTTGGTTCTCTTTGTGAATGTTGTAATTATTGTCGTTGTTAAGAATCAATACGGTATTGTAAGTTAAGATTTTCTTTGCTCATTTCCTTTTCCCGTTATTTTCCATTGAATTCCGCCCAAACGTTACGCAAGCGCTCCTTTAGGCACCCTACCCTAACAAGGTAACGGTGATTCCTAACCACGACCGGTTGCGTTCGGTTTGGCCGGAGGCGAAAGCAAGAGACAAGAACGGACGGACAAGGGTAAATAAGCCGGATTCCACGAATACCGCGCTTAAATCCCCTAATCCACGTTGTTGCCGATTGCCCTAGCTTCAATTGGTCAAGACTCGGCTCAAAGGTTTTGAGTACGGATTTCTTTAGCTTACATTATCGTATCTTTTCTTAACAACTTTATACTTGCAAATTATACACATAGGTTAGATTGAACAAACTCATACATATTCTTTATTGACTCGTCTAAAACAAGAAAGGACATACAACCATCTCCCTGTGGATCGACCCGTGCTCAACCGGCTAGCTGCATAGCGACACCGTCCTGATTGTGGTTAACTTTAATTCTTTCAATCAAATGGCGCGGCAATCCAGGTAACTCATCAGGAAATACGTCGGGAAACTCTCTTACAATAGGGACCTGGTCCAACGAATCTGTTGTGGCTCCAGTATGATGAATAAAGGCTAAGAATCCCCGACATCCTTTCCTCAAGAGCCGACTAGCGCAAAGGGCATAAATCAAACTGTGAGGGGCGGCACTACGGTCCCCTTGCACAACAAGAACCGACTCTCCCAGAAAATAGAATCTAACTGCCTTCTTACGGTAGTCTACAGATGCATAGCAAGTAGTTAACTAGTCTATGCCGAGGAGAACGTTAAAGTCCAACATATCAAGAAGGATCAAATCGACGAACGAATCTCTATCTCCAATTCGAACGGCACACGACCAAAACACATGTCGCGCAACAGAAGACTCACCAACGGGAGTAATCACGAAAAGCAGCTGATCTAACAAGGACAAATCTCGGCCCAACCTCGGTACGAAGTGTGTGGAAACATACGAGTGCGTAGATCCTGGGTCAAACAATATGCGCGGATCGAAAGAACACACTGGAAGAGTACCTGTCACAACTGCATTCGACGCCCGCGCATCCTGAGGAGTCAACGCAAAAACTCGGGCCTGTCCTCTACTGGTATCCGGCTGTTCTCTACCTCTACCACCTCATCACCTCTGAACAAAACCACTACGACCACGGCCTCTCTGAGCGTATGTCTGGCGTGAAGCAACAACGGGTGTAAGAGGCAATGCTCTCTGAGGTGGAGAAGGTGGTAAAGTAACATGTGGAACTGCTGCCTCGCCCTGGCGTACCTCAGTACAATCTCTGATGCGGTGATACCGACTCCTACACCGAAAACATCCTGACGATGGCTGCTGACCCTATGGGTAAGAGCCATATAACTGGCTTCGTCTTAAGCCTTTGCTGGCCATCACCTGGAAAGAATCTGTCGCGGTGTCTACTTAGCTGCCTCTGATCTGATACACCGGTACAAATCCGCTTCGGCCCCAGAACGATCAAAATCTCAGAAATACGCTCCTCTACCAGTAGGGCTGCGTCCACTGTGGCTGCATATGTATCAAAGTGCTGGGTGTCAATAGAGAGGAACAACTAGGTAACAAGGCTTCGTACGAATCTCTTGATGCGCTTCTCTTCAGTATCCACCAAATATGGAGCATATACGGATAGCTGGGTGAACTGAATATCATACTCTGCCACTGTCATATCCGGAGTCTGGCCCAACGACTCAAAGCTGTGAGCTCGGGCATCCCTGACGCACCGCGGAAGAAAAGAGCAAAAAAAATCGTAGCGAACTCATCCCAGGTCCTAAGAGGAAGACCTGCAGCTCGACCCCTCTGCATAGACTCGCACAAAGTCTAGGCAAGACCCTCCAGACGGAAACTAACAAGCTCGACCGATCTCTCATCGGAACATCTCAAGGAATGACAGATCCTGGCCATCCGGTCGAGGAACGACTGTGGATCCTCCGCTGCGTTGGTGCCAGTGAAAACCGGAGGCTTCAGCCTCATAAACTCCGATAAGGATACGACGATAGTCTCTGTAGCGGTAGGTACGACTGTCTGAGCAGTAGGTATAATCACGGTCCCCGTAGTAGGTGGAACAACCTCTGATCTCTGTGCTCGACTGTCCTCTACCAAAGATCCAATCATCTGACGTAGGTCCTGAATACTGGCCTCTAGCCTAGCAATACTTCCTGGAGAAGGTGGATCAATCTGCTCCTGAAGAATAGGCGTACCATCCTGGTCAGTCATCGTCTCAGACGAGCCTGCCCTGACCTCAGCTCTAGTAGCAGCTCTCTGTGTCATCGTAGTCTTTTGCGGCATAGTGGCTGGAATAAGGAAACAAGATTCGATAAGGACATAGAAATCGAATCATAAGGATATATGGAATCAAGAAAGGAATTACAAGCAAATATATCTTAAGGTCACTTAAGCGGAGTACTGTGTCGTAAGTATGCCGCGGAACATACACACGCTACGCCACTCTGCTTAAACTACTTACTCCATCATACCAAGGGTCATCCTACACTCCGAAAGGTAAAAATTAACGCTCTGATACCAACTTTGTCACGACCCAAATTTGGAACGCGATCGGCACTTGAATCACGCAACTTCTAAAAGCGTAACGCAAATCAAGTAAGCCGAAGACCCAGAAATCTAAACCATGAAAAGATAAAGTGATAAAATATTAGTTAAAAACATTTAAAATCTCAAGTTAAAATTCTCAAACTTAAATTTATATTCTTGAAAATTTCGGCAACACCTCCTTTGTAAAAACTAGCCTCAAACGGGTACATATATAGAATATATAAAAGGCATCCCCAAACGGGAGCAACTCACGCCTAACGGTGGAACACAACCACAACAGGTATATATACGACGCTGTAGCGAAGAAATAAGCAAATAAGAAGTGAAAACAACATAATAAGAGGTAAAACAACATCACAGTATGAAATAGAAGCCGGCTTACACGAGCACGACACCAAGAGTCACAAAAAAAATACAATATCGAACCTCTCAGTCTCGTTTCTAAGTCAAATACATATAACTGGTAGATGGAGAGTACTAGATACAAAATAAGATATATAATGGAATCATACGGATACTCGCAAAACCCACCTACACCAAAATCACGACCAAAAGTAGCGGTATCCGTAGAAGTAGATGCAATAAAGAGCCCTGCCGCGACTACACTGAGGGTCAACCCTGCAAAACACTGTGGCACAACGGGGGTGAGTTGCCAACTCATGAATAGTAAATAACATTGTACAGATAATCGCAAGTATGCACGAAAAGTGATAATCCAAAATATGCAATCTGATGGCATAAGTATAGCAGTATGGATATGCAACAATATCATGATCAAGGTATACCATCAGGGTACAACAACTATACGAAACAATGCATGTCATAATAAATTCTGAGTGTGGGATAAAACATAATCCTCATCAATGAATCATCATCATAGAAATCCGGTGTCCATCAACGACACCCCAAATCCCAATATCTCAGGCGCCGTCACTCTGATCGGCCCTCATATCCATCTCATCTCATAACTCCGAATGGTATCCTCCGGATATCCGTCGAGTTTCCATATGTAGCACCCGAGCCCAATACTACTATTTTTCTGTTATTGGTTGAGCGTTAGATATTACTCATTTCATTTAACTTGCTTGTTTGTTGTTTACTGTAAAATTTTAACTGGCTAAGTCATTTCTGCATATAACAAATTTTAGCACCTAAAACAAAATTAAAAATATCTATCTTGGCCTACTCGTCACCCCTAGCCGCGTGGTAGCATCCGTGCGTCGAGTTCTCGTCCCGTTCGGTAAAACGGGCGAGTTTGGGCGACTACGTGCGCGTACAGGTGTCCGACTTGGGGGTATGCTTTTTAATCATAAAACATTTCATTTTAAAATTTGGAACCCGCTTAAAATCCTATTATTTGAATTTTGAATTTTTGGACCCAACCCGGACGCGATTTGGAAATGTTTCATTTAGCGCCAAAATCCTAAATTAATAAAATAATCTAAACTATATATATCTTCGTAATCTTACTGTTAATTTTAGCTTTTAAAAATCTTTTAATTATTCTTAACTCACGAATCTCTCTCCCCTGGCCAATCAAGGCTCTTCTTTCCCCGTGGGCCCCTCCTATCTCTCTCTCTCTATTTCTCTCTCCATCCCTCACGTCTCTCTCTCTCTCTCTCTCTCTCTCTAATTTCTTTACCTCTCTCTCTCTCTTCCCTATATATTTATACGTCCCCTGCAATTTTTTTCCTTCACGAGAAAACCCAACGCAACCCTAGCCCTAGCCACCGTGCCCGTCGCCGCCGCAGCCCCAACGCCGACGCCACCACCATCATCACCCTCACCTCTTCGCCCTCGTCGCAGCCACTGCACCCCCTTCTCCCCGTGTGCTCGGCGCTGCGACAGAGACCCCGCAGCAACCCCGTGCCTTCTCTGTTTGGCCGGAGACCTCGTCGGCGACCCTCGTCGTCGTCACCCGCGCCACCGTCGGCACCTCCTCTTCACCTGCGCGGACCAGACCCGATAACTTCCTCTCCCTCTCCACCTTCTTTCCTTCTCCTTTATCCGCAGGCCTAGCCGTCGCCGGAAACCTCCTTGCCGGCGCCCACCGCCGTCGACCCCATCGCTATCACGACCTCCGCAACCCCTGTAAGCCTTCTACTCCTTTTCCTCCTCCCTTTTGCTCTGGTTCCTTTGCATTATTGTTTGCACAACTTGATGTTTCATTATTCTCTTTCTCGCCGGAATCCGGCGATGCCGACGACGTGATCCGACGTTCCAGCAAGGTACCCCGATCCGCGTGGTCCCATTGTTCGTTGTTTGGGTTCAATCCGTAAACCGTGCGTCCGTCGCGTGTTTCCCCGCCGACGTTACGCTCCGTTTTTCCCGGTTCGCGACCCGTCGAGGCAAGTATCACTTGCTACATGCTATACTATACAATTATATATGTTCCGACTCATTAAACTTACAAACTTAACGCGGTATAGTTATTTCTCATTTGGTTGTAATATGACATGTATCATTTTTACAGTTAACATAAAATTACAATTTGACACTTTTAACCTAAGAACCAAGTTTACCTGTTAATCACATTTTACCGTTTAATAGATTGTAGCACTTTCCCATGTAGTTCGATTACATTCGGATATTCGTATTCAAAGGCTTGATTTAACTGTATTGCATCATCATTTAAACTATTGCACCGCTAAGGGTGCTCAAAACCTGTTAATATAATAAAACGGCTGCACTATATTAATGCACTCTTGTGATTGAATGAACTGCTTATTGATGTTTAATTTATTGCTTATTTCCTGCTGTTAATCCCCTGTTCGATTATATATCTGTTGTGAGCACACCCACGGTATTGTTACATCTTGACTTGACTTGTTACCCATGATATATATATTGTTACACCTGACATGGCACTGTTTACTGTTGACCTGACCTGTTACCTGATCTCGTGCCTAATGCCAACAAATCTGACATGTTGTCCTCATGGACCATTACTGTTGTCTATCCAGACAAACCTACTGTTACCTGATCTCATGTTGGCATTAGTTCTTGACTACTGAATACCTGACCTGACACATATAACTTGGGGGTATGGGGAAATCAAAGGCGTAAACTAAAGTGTAACTTAAAAGGGTATTACTTGATCCGTGGTCCCGGGGGGTAACGGGACAGAGCCATTCGTGACTCTTACATTTTCCTGATCCGTGGTCCCGGGGGGCAACGGGACAGAACCACTATTGGTTCCCTTCTTCCTGATCCGTAGTCCCGGGGGGTAACGGGACATATCCTTTGAGTTACATGGAGGATTACTCAAATTGATTTCAAAGACTTTAGGATAGAAAACCTGATAGAACAGTTTAGTTACCCACTGCATACTACCCTGCACGGCTTGTTTCATATTATTGCTTTATTCATGTTTATTTCTGCTTTGTCTATTATACTATTCATATTATATTATTGGTTGACATGACGCGCTGACGTCTGGGTTTTGCATGGCCCAGATCCTTTACCACTGTCGCTGTCCGAGCAGGAGTACTTCAGCCAGCAGGCTGATTTGTGAGTTCTGTAGTGGTTAGTTTTATTTCATGCATTCTTATTTCCAGATGTGAGCCCGCATTATGGGACATACTTTTCTATTATTGTATTGGATCATTTGCTTCCGCATTTATTTATCATTGACTCTTGTTATTCTGGATTGTGGACATGTTTTAGATTGTTTTATCTTGTTCTTGATATCTCTACAGCCGTAATGTGACTGTGGATGGATACTTCCTACCCACAGGTAGCATGGTTGGCTATGTCACGTGCCCAATCTAGCGTACTCTGGGAAGCGGGGCGTGACACCATACAATCACAGGTAGGTAGTACTTCCCCTGCCAGGCTCATCGTCTACATCTCGAGCTTCTTGCCCCAGGGTACCTTATCGGGTCCACCATGTACCCGCAGACGGCTCGTCCACCTCCTCGAATCGGGTACTCGAAATAGCTCAGAACCGAGAAAACTCATGGTGGACACAATTTATCATATCAAGGGAAAACCACACTTTTTAAATATTTCAAGTTTCAAAAGGTATCTTGCGGTTTCCCTTGTCCACGAAATCGTAATAAAACATCATATGAGAGTATATATATATATTACTATAGCAATGTATATATGTATGCATGTATGTATATATGATGCAATTCATAATGCGTACTAGAACAAGAATCAATGTCTAACTGTTAATAATGAATGCGGTACAATATATTTATCCATGGCAAATTCTATCGTGAGCGTGTCATGGCAATTACCAACGGTGTGCGTGCGGCATATAAATCAGTGCTCGTGCAACATGAACCATTAGTAATGGTGCAGTGTCCAATTAATACTATGTTAATGTACAATGGGTAATAGGATGCGCAATATGATAATCACACACAATCACAATGTATATATAAGCATAAGTTTATATCACTGAATCTAGCCATCGGCGCTTAACGCCATACAGACGATTCCCCTGTAGATGTTAAATCTACTCACTGGACGATCTCAAGCAAGGTGAATCCAATCACCTCTTTCCCCTTTCTAGCAGTGTCCAAAGTCCCCGCAAATGATCCTAGCATCACACAAACCATAACAAGTGAAAATTAGCAAACTTTCCGATAACACACAGAAACAACGACAAACCAACGAAACGACCCCCACAAGCTACCAAGTGTTAGATTAGCGGGTAAACGTGTGCAGCGGCATCCTAACCCAAACCTACGACTGTAAAACGTACGAAACACTTAACAAAAGTCAGATAAATCCGCATTGCACTTAGTCGAAACGCAAGAATTATAGCTAAACGGCCCCAGATTTTGTCTACAGATTATATAAGAAAAACAAAGTATACCAAATATCCTACATGACCCACAGAGAGCCACCCACAAAAAGCCAACACCCAGTTCAACTGAAAAACCGGCGGCGCCGGGGAAAAGATGATTCTCGCCGATCCAAAAGTGTAGGGTTGGGTCCGGGTTTCTGGGGTAAACATAAGGCTCTAACATTAATCTACTATATTGTTAGATTAAATTATAGATCAACATAACAATAACAGATTCAACCGAGACTCTAAACTTAACAAAAATACGATATTTAGCACTAAACTATAACATTAAGGTATTTTACTGAAACTAATTAATATAAAACCTTCCTTAGAGCCTAACAAAGAGTTTAACATCAATACCTCACCAAGACTTAAATGAAACCCTAACCATCAAAATCCAAGACATCACAAGAGGGCTTAAGCAAGCTTAGTGAAGAGTTTAGTGGGGTTTGATGTTGGTTTAGGCTTAGGGTTATTAAAGAAAATCTTTTCAAGAGATGATTTTTTTTTTTTGTGAAGAAGAAGGAGAAGAGAATTGAGAGAGTGAGAGGGTGAGGGTGAGTGATGAGAGTTGAGCCATGCTCTTTCTCTCACTTCATTTAATGCCCCCATGCTTTGTCCCCCCATGCTCGCATGCCTCATCATACCTTCATTTTCAACTTTTTTTCTCTTTTTCTCTTATTTTTAAATAAAACCCTTTTGATAATTAAAATAAATATATGTAAACATAACATGACATAATGTGGTTAAGGTGTCATGGCTAACAAAGCATGGTTAACACATACTTAACCCTAGATTAACATGCACATGTGTGTGCAAGCACAAAATAATTAAATAAAAATATTAATTAATAATAATAAAATATGTAAAAATAATTATTGGTTAATTTTTATTAAAAATCCGCATTATAACGCTTAATTAACACTAATCGCGTTCTAAGGTGCAGCATAAGGTTAAGCCTAGGTAATGAGAATATACGCCCTAGACTCCACATGGTCAAACCTATAGTCGAACAAAGGCTAAACCTACCGCTCTGATACCAATTTTGTCACAACCCGAAAAGGCACGCGACCGACACTTGAATCACGTGAAGACTATAAGACTCCACCGTAACCCAAATAAGCCGAAAACCCGGAATCTAAACCTTTTAAAGAAATAGTGAAGGTGAAGTTTAAAAAGGGGTTATTAAATGGAATTAAGTTCCTTTTTGAAATATAAATAAGTTTGTTTGAAAATGCTGATGTCGTAAAAAAAACGGCCAGCACCTCCTTTGTAAATATTGAATAAAATCACATACAAAACATAATATATATAAAGCATCCCAACGGGAGCTAGCTTCCACGCACAAATAGCGGAGCAACCATGCAGTTAATGTACGATACCCAAGGCGAAGAATGAAAGCGAAATATGAACAAAAAACAATATAAAGTCGATTCCAAACGAATGCGACATCCAAAAACACATAAATATCTAAGTCTTGCTTCTAAGTTCACAAATATACAAGTTTTGGTCGATAGAGTTCTTAACTAGATCCAAAAGAATATACATATACAAGGGGCGATTACGATCCAACATGTAACCCATCTACCAAAGCAATCACCGAAATAAGAAGTGTGCCGGCAAGCCGTTACTGATATGAGCGGTCGATCCTGTAAGAAACTGGGGCACAACGAGGGTGAGTTTCCAACTCAGTAAATAAAAATATATCGCAAGGTAGAAATCGAAATGCATAACGATTTACCTAGGTCATAAAGTATATTACTAACATATCCTGTACTAATGTATGTATAATAAATAAGTACTATAAGCGCATCAATATCGATCGTGTAAACATGTAAATATATATATATATATATATATATATATATATATATATCATGCATCCATATATAAGCCTATAAAATAGCCGAAAGATGTATGTAAAATTCTTTCAAAATAACCGTATGATACCTATATCACGGCACAAGTAGCAGATGTGGGTTTAAGAAACATTATATGCGTCTTTTTTTAAGCATACGTCTCGCTTAGAAATGAATTTTAAGAGGGTTTTTGTTTGAAAGATTCTTATGTCATCATAGACAGGTCAAAATAGTAAGACTATAACTCATTTGGAAACCTCTTTAATGTATATCGATATGTGAAAATGGTATTCACGTGTTTTCCTATTGATCAGTCATGTTCGGCAACTATATAGCATAATCTATAACAGCGCATCACGACGGATCGCACAAACATCAATATATGAGTGTCCAGTATTGACACTCCAAATCTCACGAGTGTCTATTATCGACATTCTAACTCATCATCCACCGAGTGTCCATCACCGATACTCAAAATTATCATAAATCTCGTGTCTATCATCGACACGTAAAATTCTGAAATCGCAGGCACCGTCTAATCGATCAGCCCTCTCTGGATATCAACTCAGCCATGGTAGGAATCCTCTAGATATCCACCGTGCTCCAATATCACCTCCGGTATCGATCATCCTCGTTAGGCTCCTTGTACCTCCCTACGGTCTTCCTGACCCTCAGAGTCGTACCGGGTTCACCATGTACCCGTAATCGGTTAACTCTTATCTTGATTCGGATATCTCATCATGAAAACCAAAACTCCTGGTGAACGTCAAATCATTATATCACGAGAAAACCGCACTTTTGAAAACATAATCAGTTTGTAAGAAGATACCCGTGGTTTCTCAAATCCATGGAAAACAACAAGTTCCGAAGAACACAAATATAATTCTTCTTTGCCACGATTGGCAACCATCATATACGAATATCCATAGTAATTGTATTCGCATATCAAAATCGTGATAGGTATCATCACATCTATAATGGATATCTAGAACACGAGTAAGCATGGCAGTTTCTGCTGTGTCATGGCGATACTAATGATGTGTAGTGTAGCATATGCATCTGTGCTTGTGTCACATGTCAATCATTAGTAATTGTGCAAGTGTTCTATCAATGTATTCGAATATCACAATCATAATTATCAACAATGCATCATGCATCTACGTTAGTTGATGATTAATCACACGGATATGTCAATCATTGCATTAATATAATAACATTAGAGCTATCAAGCGTGGAAATCCTATGGTGTCATGGCAGTACCAATGAGGTGTAGTGTGACATGCGCGTCTGTAATTTGTGCAACATAACAATCATTGGTAGTTGTGCAATATTCTATCAGTGCGTTCATATGAGAATAACAACATAACTAGTATATATAATAGGTAATCGAATCGCGAGCGTATAAAGAGTAACCTAATCGTAACGTGAACGATCGTTAAACATAACTAACTATTATGAGCTATACTATTATAGTTTAAAATAGAACGAAACGTTGTTTTGCAAATAAGAAAGATGCAGTATTATTTAAAATAGATACCCATTTAAAATTAGCAGCACATCATTGCCATTTATCATTTAAAAGTGGAAAACGGATCATTGGTTTAAAAGAATATAGCTCAAGCAACGATCCTCATCATAACAATTACGGAATGATCCTTCATACAATATCCAATCAATATCGTACGGATCTATAGTAGCATACGCATATCACAATAATCATATATATATATATATATATATATATATATATATAACCTATTAGATACAAACTATACTTTAACTTAGTTATAGACTAAGTTATCTAACATAACACTATAACCTAGGTATGTAGTATAAATATCCTACTTAATTGGTTGTGGGGGTTCTAAACGTCATCCACCCGACTTCTCTCGTAAATATAAATCTACTCACCGACGTCTCGAGCTAGTCGAAACCTACGACGGCCTCGCCCGTCCTTGCCTTCTCGAAAGTCCCCGTTATCGTACCTACAATCGAAACCATAACAAAACCGCATAAATTTCCAAATCGAAAACTACACAATGAGCAAAGTGCACATAGGTTAGAATTTATGGTCAACGTATGCTAAATACGACAAAATATCCCTGGTGTCGACGTACGAATGTCGAACGATCAAGTCGAGATATAGGAATACACAAAACCACGTTTAAAACCCGTAAAACATCGTCAAAACCCAATTAAAATGCTTCCAGATTTTGATATAGGGAATCTGGGATAAAAAGAAAAATACAATGGCTTAATTACCACCAGATGAAGCTACAGAACAAAACCCAAGACCTAACTTGCAGGGGGCCGAAACTTGCGGCTAAGGGGAATAAAATTGCGGCTAGAGAGAGGAGTTAGGGGCTTGGGGTGGTCTTATAGGGTCCTCAGGAGTTCAAAGTAATGTTATTTTAATTTTCATAGAACCTTACTTGCTCCAGATCCAAATTGAACATCAAAAACTTCATGAAATCCTAATTTTAAATCTCAAAACACATTCAAAACTTAATCTCCAAGCATCCTAACACCTCTACCTCCCTCAAACAAGTAGTTATTATCAACTAAACCTAACCACTAAGCAAGACACAACAACATGAATGAAAAAGAAAGAAATTTTACCTCTTGTGATAAAGAGAAGAGGGATCCAAGCTTAAGAGATGACTTGGTGAAGATCTTTGAAATGATATAGTTCAAGCTTGATGTTTTAATCAATTTATGTGAAGGAATCATCAAGATCCATGGTGATTTGTTGAAGAGAGGCCACGGTTTGGATGAGAGTTGAGAGAGTTAGAGATATTTGTGTGAAGATATTTGCGTAGAGAGAAAATGAGAGGAAGAAAGATAAAGAACCATAATATGCTAGATATTATGTATGGATATTTATTAGGTTGTGATGGGTGAGAGTTCAATACAAACTTAACATATTCCCTCTCTCTCTTAACCAGATAAAAACATTAACTTACACCAAAATCCCATATCATTCTCAAAATAAAATACTTATCATTTTTAGAATACCTCATATTTTCATTTTTCCTAAAATAATTATAGTTTTACGAATACCAATCCGAAAACCAAAAGTCCATACATTATATTATTTTCGTAAACTCATAATATCCATATTTAAATTATAAAATAATATTTATAATTTTTTCAAAATGTTACATAAGAATCCCTGAATCTCTAAGACTGACTTTGGAACATGCCATTTCTCAACTGCTACCTTGGCGGGATCTACTGAGACACCATTGCCCGACACATATGCCCTAGAAAGGCAACTCGGTTCAACCAGAACTCACACTTACTGTACTTGGCATACAGTTGATAGTTGCACAACTTCTTTAGTACTATGCACAAATGCTCCGTTTGTTCCTCCCAGTTCTTCGAGTACACTAAAATATCGTCAATGAAGACCACGGCGGACCTGTTCAAATACTTGTGGAAAACCCTGCTCATCAAGTTCATGAAAACGACAGGAGCATTAGTCATCCCAAATGGCATCACAAGATATTCATAATGACCGTAACGGGTCCTGAAGGCGGTCTTAAGAATATCAACTTCTTTGACCTTGATCTGGTGGTATCCTGATCGAAAGTCAAACTTCAAGAACACCTTGGACTCACTCAACTGATCAAACAGGTCATCGATGAGAGGCATCGAGTACTTGTTCTTGATGGTGACCGCATTCAACTCCCGATAGTCGATGCACAACCGCCGAGATCCATTCTTCTTCAGAACAAACAGGACCAGAGCACCCCAAGGTGAGGCACTTGGTCTAATCCACCCCTTATGAAACAAGTCATATAACTGGGTCTTGAGTTCTTCTAACTCTGCGGGACCCATAAGATAGGAAGCCTTAGATACATGTTGGGTGCCGGGCAATAAATAGGCTTTGTCAGGAGAAAAATCTGTGATATCCTCGGGGAATACGTCGTCAAAATCGCGTACTACCTCAGGCCTCTCCTGCTTTGCCAGTAAGGTAGCAAGTACAGATTCCTTCGGCCAAGCACGGCAAACTGGTGGTTTCAATGATCGGCTTCCCCTCTCGAAGAAGAACACGAGATGATCCGGGATTTTGAACACTACCTTCCTTTGACGGCATTCGAGGGTGGCGTGGAAAGCTCCTAACCAGTCCATGCCAAGGACGACGCCAAAACTGAGGATGTTGAGTATTATAAAGTCCGCGTAAAACTCCCGACCGCAAACTACCACTGGACACCGATCGTATCCCAGTGTTGATCGCAACACGCCATTCCTAGCGTGCACATTCCATCCGACTGCTAGAGGTTGCATAAGGATGGCATGTGTGGTCACGAATCTTTATGATATGAAGTAGTGGGACGCTTCAGTGTCAAAGAGAGGTAGGGCTGGCAAGGCGGCAACTACAATAGTTCCAATGATCACCTGCCCAATTGCCTCATCCTCCTCGACTGTCATGGTGAAGGCTTGACAAGGCGGCGCATTCCTCTACGCGTGTTGAAAGACCTAGCGCTGAGGTGGCAGAGGTGGGCCCTGCTGTAGCGAACCAGAATTAGCAGGCCCGGCGGTGGTCATAAGCCTAGGTACGAACCGTGGGCAAGCAGCCAAAGTGTATGCAGAGGACCTGCTGATCAAACATTGCCTGTTCAATTGGTGACAATCATTTCTCAAATGTCCCGGCCGCTGGCAGTGGTAGCAGAATGTCGGAGCGGAACGAGAGGGAATAGATGACACATCTGGCCTTTTATGCTACTATGCACCAAAGTTTCTCGAGGCATCTCCCCCTGACATCTTATGGGCAGGGCGCTTTCTCCCTGTAGTCTGGTGTCTCTGGCGTTTCCTGACGGTGACTTCATAGTTCCTGGCCGCCTCAAGCACTTCTTCTTGAGAGTAGAACTTGTTCGTCAAGAGGGCAGTATGGGTATCATAGTCCAGACCGTTCAGGTATCGCCTGGAATCGGCCTCTGGGGTCGGAATCATATGCTTCACAAACCTGTTAAGTGTTGAGTACTCTGAGTCGTACTTTTCCACAGCCTTGGTCCATATGGACCCCTGCTTCAGCCGAAGGAACTTCTTTTCTAACTCGAATCATGTGATTTGGGGAAAGAACTTCGCATCGAAATGTTCCTTGAAGGTCCCCAAGGCAATAGGCTTCTCTCCTCAGCTTACCACCAAACTTGTGATAGGTCCGTGAGCAGCAACCTGGCGACTTCTACCCATCCTTCCATAGGGATGCTGGCTACCCCTAGGTTATTCTTCGTGCCACGTAGCCATTGCTCAGCTTTGAGTGGGCCCTCCTTCCCGAGAACGACCGGAGGTGTAGGTTATGGAATTGCTCGACGCCCGGTTCATCTTTAGGGCCGGATGCAAGCCTCTGCTCAAGTAATTCAATATGACGCTCTTGGATCGTGTCCTGGCGTTGCAGAGCCTCCACCATCCCTCGCATAATCTCAGCTAATGCGGCAGTGGTCGGGTTAATAGGCATAGGTGCTTGGCGTAGAGGCATGATCTTGAAAAGATAAGATTGAAAGGGTTAGGATAAATTCAAGGACAGATTTAAGATGGATGTTAAATACCGTTGGATCATTTTTAAAAAAAATCTTGCAACATTATGCTTTTGACTAAACCACACAAGTCCAACTGTAGTTGGAGTTGGACCTGCATGGGACACCAACAAAAATTATCACGATCCGCTTCTCAAACTACGAGGCAGAGTCAAGACGAGCCTGCGACGCATCTATACCGAGAAGTACACCTTCCCGACACAGACACGCCAAGCATCTAGTAAGCAATAATATGACAAGAATTTAAAATTTTTAAAACAAAAAAATAACATCCAACAATTATTATATCCGAGAAAGTTCAGCAAATAAAGTTTACATCAAACAGCCTTGAACAAGTAAGGCATTTTATTAAACAGACAAGGAAAGGCATGGAATGATAAAACGAACATCTCAGAAACAACTAATTGTTGGTTTGGCCTGAGAAGTGCTCCAAGCCTCCCGAAGTGAGGTCATGCTCTGCCGGCGGATTCTGATCTGTCTCAATTCCTGACGAACATTTCAATCAAACAGAAATGTCCGTCAGAGAACTGAAGCTCATGTATGTCGCCCGAGAGGATGTAGAGATAGCATACAAACATATAAAAGTAAAGAAGTATGAACATGAACATGTATGCATGTATAAAATGAGATATCTTGAGAAACATTTACATATCTATCGTTCGTATTAGTCTAGTAAAGGTGTTGGACTGGATTTTGGTGAGTATTCTGTTAATCCCACGGAACAACAGCAACATGAATGATTATATATATAGCGTTCCGTAAAACCACCCGAAAACCACGATGGACATGATAGCGGACTCCTGAAACCTAGTCAGCTACCTTTATTAAACTATCCCAACCCCGTGTTTAAACAACCATGTATATAACCGATAATTGTATGCAAGAGTCCACATGACGGATTGAAACGTGAACCATGAATAGTGATAACCAGAAACATGACATGCACCATGATTACTCTTGTAGGATCCCAATTATATATATCGATCGCATGAAACAAGCAAGATAGTATTACAACGTGATCAGCCATACATGCAACATGATTTTAAAGTATAGATAAGTCAAGGTAGATATCACCTTCAGGTAACAGGGTCTATACATGAAGCGTATGATTTTCTATACCGATGATGCTATATAAAAAGTTTGTCCAGTTCGAGTGTCGAAAACTTCAGTTACAATGAGATTAAGTCAGGTTGCGTTATATGTTCAGCCACTGTTTCAGAAAATAGCGCTGACGCGATAGTGCAGTTTTTGGTTGTTTCGGTGCAGATTATGAGAAGGGTTTTTAGTTTTCATTATATTGTGAAATTGTTAGATGTCATAAGGTTCGTATAGTTTGGAGTGCCAGGTGTGAGTTACAGTGAGTTCAACGGCTGTCTCTACGGCAGTTTTAAGAAAACCAGAGAGCTAATTGGTCAATGATACCACTAAGTCGTGGCCTTAGGTATATAATTTGGTCTCGGGAAATTTTACGGTGATAAAACAATAAGTATACTAAATATCCCAAAATACGAATCTACAAAATATAACGATTTTTATAAAAGTGTTTGACCAGTAGTGGGGAGATGGCGGATTGAACTTCTGTAATTTAATTCCAGCCAATGTCAGATATTGTATTAATAATCCAACTTCATATGTCTCCTGCACATTAATACAAATGTCAGATAATGTATAACATATGACATATGTCACCATATTGCTACATAGGCTAATATATAATAGTTTTTGGGACATATTTTATACATAACTTGATAACATATTATGAGTATATACTATATATGCCTTCAGTTTATTTTGCTTGGTCATATATCAGCTTTACTCCAACTAATCTGATATGGAAAATCTTGTTTAATATTAGTATAAGTATGTACAGGGTAACGAATTTCAACTGACTATAAGACATGCGCAGTAAAATGAGACACCGATAAATCCAGTTTCAGATTATTTTCCGAAAAAGTTATCAACACGAAAAACGTAGATATTTTCGAGTAGATATTTATCCATCAAGATTTCGTCCAAAACGGAGGTCGAATGTAGGAGTTGTGACAGTTTTACTACGGTTGTCCCTAAAAATCCGAATTAACCAATATAAATTTGTAAATTTCGTCAAAGATAACAAGCAATCAACTATTATGATGGAAACTTGTAGTATAAATCTAATTTCATTATAAAAACATGATCAAACCTTCCCGGAAGGAACTATATGAGAAAAAAGTGACTTACGAAGTATGGACTATCGGTATATCGGCAAAACTTCCACTTGCAAAGCTAAAATCTTCAAAACCACAATACTTCTTGCTCTTTAATTTTTACCATTGCTTCATCATGGTGTCTAATATTTGATAGAATTTTTGGGAATTTTTGGGAATTTTCTTTCCCTCTCCCTTCATTTTTTTCCCTCTCCTTGGAGCTCTCGGCTGCCTCTCCCTCTATTCTGTGGCTTCACTTGATCATGAAGGCCAAAAAGTGAAGGGTTTGCATGTAAGCCTTCATAAAGAGGGAGTGGGGCAAGTGGGTCCCACCATACACGAAATGGGTTGAAAACACCCACCCACCACAATAGTTTTTTTTAAAAAAAGAACTAAAACTTTAGCCACATTTTTAAAACAATAAATCTTATAACAAACTAATTAAAATAACAAATTAAAACAACTAATTTTATTACATACAAAATTAAAAAGCAACTACTTATAACAACTAATTAAAACAAACCATTTTATCTGGGATACATAGGATTACAATAATATTTTGTTAACTGATTAAAAAAATTAAATACTAAATATTATTAGCAATACTAATTTAACCGTAAGAAAAGAGCTAATAAAATAAAAGCAAGATACAAGAATAGCTAAAACACTGTAGTGGAGCAATTGAGCAGAAGAGCAGTAGTATAGAATAAGTTGGTCGGAACGTCGAAAACTCGGAGTCGGAGCTTCAAATCTTCAAAACTTGAAATTTTCAGAGTTAAGAGTTGAGAAATGTTTTTTTTTGAAGATAGAAATAGATTTAAAACGAGAAGAAATGGGTTGGGTTGTATTTATAGGTTTTTAAAATTTTTAAAAAAATATCAGCCGTTACGAGTCGAGACGGGCCGAGGCGAGTCTATTCGCCTAGAAACAAGCGATTCCGACCGTTGGATGCGATTTTCGAGGCGAGGCGAGACGAGGCGAGGCGAATATCGACCATTGGATGTGGGTTTCGAGGCGAGGCGATTCGTTCAGAATCTAGCCGTTGTCGACTGTTGGGTTGGATTTCGAGGCGAGTTGACGAACGAGTTGGGACGAGTTGGACCGGGTCGGCGAGACGAGGCGAGTCAGGACGTGTCATCTCGCGAGTTGACAAGACAAGACGAGGCGATGGACGAGTTAGGCGAGACGAACTCGGGCGAGGCAACATCCAGAATTTGAGGACCGGCCCGCCTCGCCCAACTTGTCTAATCGAAGCGAGTCGACACGCCGATTCGTTTATGTCAGCAACGAGACGAGACAAATCGAGACGAGTAGCGGTCTACTCAGGACTCGTCTCATTAGCCAGGGTTAGATTAAGATGTACTTGGATTTTATTTTTATCTATATGCTTATATGAAGCCAGCTGTGGCTCAATTTTTCATTAAAAATTGCTTACTTTTTGAGGGCACTAATAGTTAAGGACCAAATGTGCAACAGCACCGTTTCTTTTTCAAGAAAAATAAACTTGGAGCGTGTTTCCTGTCCTCAATTATCCATTATAAGCAACCGCAACAGTTATAGTATATTACCATCAGCAATGGCTCGGTTTGACGCTTCTTCTCATGTGAAGGGTGCACGATCCCAGGAAGAAGAAGTGACCACGATTTAATGTTTTCAGAACAAATTTATGGTTACTTGGAGATGAGTGTGTGTTGTGTGTTTGGGTTACGCTTATGGCCAGTTCAAAAAAAAATTATAGTACACTAAAATATCACAGAACTCTCTCCATCTCTCACTCAAAGACACATGCCGCTAAAACTAACACTGAGAAATTATAAATGTATATAATAAAGATAAGGTATTAATCTTAGGTTCCAAGTTACTCGCCTGTAGTTTTCGGGCATTATAACCACAAGTTAATCTTTGTCCTGTTTATAATTAATTCCACACGCTAAATAATCAAAAAGTGTCACTTCAACTAAATTTGTTAGGCTTCTCACTAAAGAAAATCTCAATAAGAAAGGTTGGTATAATAATGCTGCTTATGTTCCTAACTCTTGCATGATTGAAACTGCTACTCATATCTTTTTTGAATGTAAGGTTGCCAAATCTGTTTGGAAGGACCTTCTTAGGGCCATTAATATTCACATGGTTCCTAATTCTTTCACTCATGCTTTCGAAGGTTGGAAGTCTATTAATATTCAGGCCAGTCTTGGTCGTATGTAGATACTTTTACATTATTCTACTTGTTGGACCATATGAAAGTGTAGAAACAATAAAATTTTCAACAATATGGATTGTTCTCACACTCAGATCTTAAATACCATTCTTTATCATTTCTTCAATTGGGTGGGAGGGATTCCTAGTAAGAGTAAGCAGCATATCCTATCTTTTCAGAAGTTCAAAAATTTGCAGGGCCACCAGTACAAAGATGGTTTATCCCTACGGATGAAAAAATCCGCATGGGCAATTTTATGTTGTTCCTAAGAACAACTAATGCCCCTACGGATTAAACCGTAGGGGCATATATAAATAAAAATTTGTTAAAATTCAACATATGCAGTTGTCCCTACGGTGCCGCAAGATAAGACTCCATGGTTATATCCGTAGGGATAGAGTCGGGGATTTAAAAAAATAAATAAAAACCAAAATTTTCTCTTCCCCGTTTCCACAATACCTTAATTTCCAAACTAATTTCCCCTAATTATTTCCCCGCTCTCGTCGTCTCCTCCCTCGTCGCCTCCTCTCTCGTCGCTTCCTCCGACCTTTCGTTGCCTCTTCCAGCGCCATCATCACCTCCTCCCACGTCGTCACCTTCGGCCTTGTATGACCTCCAACGCCGCCTCCAGCGCCGCTTCGATCGATCGTCGTCTCGGTCGTGCCCTCCTTGTCAACGTCAATCGCCGACCTCTTTATCAACGTCGATCGCCGTCCCGGTTTTCTCGTCACCGTCGAAATTCTCAACCGGTGAGTTAATTTATTCAATTTAAAATTTTATTTTCCTAAATTGAATTTGGTGGGTAAGGCTTTAATTTGGGGATTTTGGATTGTGGTGATGGTCGATGGTGGCTGTGGTGGTAGGTGGTGGTGACTGTGGTGTTTGGTTATATGGTGGTGACTGTGGTGGGTGTCGACAGCTAAGATGGTAGGGAAAGCAGTCGGGGAAGGTCGACGGGGACCGGGTGGGTCTGGAAAAGTAATTTTAGATGAGATTGGTGGTGATGGTGAGGGGAAGAAGAAGATTAATTGTGGGTTAGGGGTTGGTTTGGTTAAGGTTATGATTAGGGTAATGGTTAGGGGTAGGTTTAGAATTAAGGTTAGGATCATGGTTAGGATTAGGGTTAGTGAAAAAATAGCCAAGGGTAGTTCAGTGAAGAATTTATAGAGGGCTAGGGTTAATTAGGTCTAGGCTAGGGTTTGGATTAAGGTAATTAGGGTTAGAGTTAAGAGTGAGGGTTATGGTTATGGTATTTTAGTGTTCGTGTAAGTGTGTGTGCGTGCGCGCGCGCGCGTGTGTTTGTGATATATATGATGATATGTGTGTGTGTGTGTGTGTGATTATGTTGATGATGATATGTGTGTGTATGTGTGTGTGTATGTGATATGATGATGATCTTTCATATTAAGCAATGCCAAACCCTAATTTTAAACTTAACACCAGAACTAAATTCAAAATCTTAAACTTAACACCTGAACCAAATCCAAAATCTTAAACTTGATTAAGAAAGCCCTTAACTTTAAAAAACTTTACCCTAAACTAAAAACTTCAAACTCTTGAAATTGAAACGTAAACGTAAAACCAATTCAAGTTAAACCTTATAATAAGTGTATATATGATAATTGATGATAATATGAAATTTTCATATACTCATCGATAGTCATATGTGAAAATCAAAGCGTGCCCTAGTTCCCGTCTATAGGTTATACGTTCGATATTTGTCGTGACATAAAACTATACGAAAATTGTTAAATATCGGACGGTATCGTTCGGTGCTAACAACTGTTGTGTAGTCTATGTGGCGAGAAGATTCAATCATATGATAATCGATAGATTTGTCCAGTTTGGACAAGTTATAAATGTATAAAGCAAACACCTGAATTCACTTGTGTTTTCATTCGTTTCGACTTATTTCGTCGGTACTTTTCCGCTGGTTCTCCATGTACAAAGATAGACTAGATGTTCATTTTAATTTTGTTTCATAGCATTGAAATGATTATCTATTCTATTACAGTGTACTCGGAGAACAACGGGGAAGTGCTGCTGAAATTTTCTCGAAACGGATAAAAGCACAAGCGAATGGGTGTCTGCTCTAGACATTCTTAATGGAATAGAAGTCTTATCCCCGACAGCCGAAACACATGCATACAATACGAATACACAACACACACATACACAAAGCACATATACACTAACAATCCTACACCTAAACGAAATCATAAATTGAAACACACATACATAGAATACAACTCATACTTGGGTATCTTTGAACATAACTTTGATAATCGATAATTTATCTTTTTCAATGACAAACTGTAACGACTCTGAATTTTCTGTACAAATTTTTTTCTTCTTAAAGTATAGAAAAAAGTTTGCAAGCCTGAGTACAATTAAAAAGTTATTCATGTTTAAGAATAGCAAAAAAGCACTTGTAGCTCATTGGTAAAACCTTGCACTGCTGTGACATAGCCCCTGTGTTCGAATCCCATCAGCCACATATTATTTTATTTCTGATTTTGCTTTTAAACTTTTTGGAAGCCCAAAAGTTTATCCGTACACTGCACACAAAAATGAACAGTCAGGGAAAAAAAACGTGTGCAAAATGCTGTGTATGCTGAAGTGAACACGTGGCAAAGATCCAATGGCATTCCCCTCACCAATGACCGGTGAGATGGAGCTTTCGGCCGGCGGCGACGGTAGGTCTGTAGGGAAAAATCCATGTGCTTTGCCCATATAACCCTTGGCCTACCCCCATTATCCCTACACTATTTGATTTCTCTGAATTTAAACAGAGACTTCAATTTTATCTTTAAATCCAATTTTAATACATTTTAATTCATTCTTTCAATTTCAAAACCCTAATTCCACACTATAAATACAACCCCATATCCTAGAATTTCCTCATTCTGAAATCTCTAGCCATAATTATCAAATTTTTCTAAGTACAAGTGGAGCATAAGTGGAATTAGCCCAAGACCAACTTCCGGCGAGGAATCGAGCAAGTTTCGGCGACCCCGCAACGCCGCAACGATCAAACTATCTTCTTCTACCTCTTTTCTACCCTTCTAACTTGTAAGTCCCACCTCATTCTTCTCTTTCTACATAAAAAGTTCTCTTTTTCAAAATATGTCGGTAAGTGGAGTTAACATCGACTTTTGATTCTAAAACCTTGAAATCACACTTTTTCTTAATCATTGCTCATCCATATTCTTAACATATGTTTATAACCATAAAACTAATAATTAGAAACATATTTCACCCTAAATCATCATGTTAAATAAGTTTAAATTGAGTTTTACATTTAAATACCATGAACTTTGTACTTACCATATTTAATTATTTTGCTTACTATTACCTTTAGAAAACTTCACGGGGTAATGACCTACCCCTCACATACACACATGTTTACATAGCACGATACTCTTTGAAACATATTTTTTTGGCAATTACAGCATTTCATCAAAATACCATGAACTATAAAAACCCGGTTTTCTTTGAATTGTATTATCAAAAGTCTTTGCGATTATGTCTCTACAACCCTTTTTAGGGGACCCACTATTGGATGGTGCGGATTATCACACATCCTTGGGATAGTAGAGCGAGATACAGACCTCCTCACGGAGCATTTGGTCTCGAAAGATTTTTAATACGATTTTTTTAAAGAAAAACGAGATTTTCTATTTAATAATAAAATTAATTTTTAATAATTATATAAATATTATCAAACCACATATTTTCAAGATATAATAAAATTCCATGTATTCTAAAAAGATAAAAAAATTACAAGTTTCACCAAAATACTCTCAAGTTATCTAAAAGACAAGTTTTACACTTAAATATCATGAACTATTCAAGTTAAATTAATATTCACTAAAATACCTCAAATCTTAAAAGTTACATCCATGAAAATCCTAAATAAAATAAATAACTATTCGAGATTTATTTTGAAAGTATATAAAATATTTTTCATAAAACCCCCTCGAGTTATATAAAATTACATTAAGGACTTTAGTAAATATGGGTTTAAGCGGGATCAATTCTCTTGAGCCTCAGGGAGCTGGAGAAAGTGAGTGCTTGCCTATTTAAGGTAGAAAAACTTAACGGTGTTATCAATGGTAATTGTCTTTGAAAAAGACACAAATCCTGCAGTCCATGTGCAGCAGTTACCGATAACTCCCAAACCTAATTCAGGATCCAAATCAGTTCTAAGTGTCTGACTCAAGTCTGAGTCCAAATCAATCAGAGTCTAATCCAAATCAGAATCCAATTCAACAAGAATCCATTATACCAACATGTATACTTGAGCCTGAACCTGAATACCAGAACAAGATCAATATGCAAACATGACTTGACTTGACCTGACCGAACCGTGGCTATAACTTGACTTGATTACATAACTACTTGTTTACATCCTGAACCTGATTATATGAACAACTTGTATCCATGGTCTCGGCAAGTCTGATAATTATAATCAACATAATATACATTACGGGGTTTAACGTGATAGATTGGTACGGAATGTGTTAAAAGTGGCACGATGATAGACACTAAAAGACACCTACATGAACTCTCGAGCCGTTGTCCCGTGGGTTTTGACGGGGCTTTGTACTTACATGTTACCATAGTCCACGGGATAGTTAGACTCCTCTCGTATACAATAATGCATTCTGTACCAAGTTACAAACAACTACGTTAGTATAACAAACATATAGTTGTTCAGATTACCAGTCATATATTCTTTACTTATTCTATTCCACCCTTATCTTTGGGACTTACCAAGCGCTAGTTCACTGACGACATTCCTGTCTCTTCTTTCTTTGGAATGTTCGTCAGGAGGACCCGACTCTCAGAAGACCCAGCTCAGCCAGGAGGATTTGGATCAGTTCACAGAGGCGCCAGACTTCTAGTCTTTACTTGTACTTACCTTTTCATTTGTAAGCCACTGTTTAGGCATTGCTTTTATCATTGTGCATTTTCCTTTTCAAATTAGTTGTAATGTAAAGAATGAATGTTAATAAAAGTTGTTTATATTACATCTCTTTTTATTCTTATGCATTTATTTATATTGCTTATTTACGCTTAACGTGTTTACTTCTGAGTAAATACGTCATGTGCCCGCCACGCCTACTTCCCCATACACTGGGAAGCGGGGCGTGACACAAACTTGGCCCTCCCATTTTCTTCTTTGTTAATAACTATCTCGTTCTTAGATTTCTCAATGCGGTCACCATACAAAACCAACTTCCATAACTTACAATTTATTTGTTATACAGTCTAACATGACCCATTAAGGACTGGAAGCATGTGGATTGGCAACAACGCATACAATCTAAGTTTGTCACAGGAGTTGATGCTTTCTTTGAATTTGCACGCGCACATAATAAGATCGTGTTAGAGAAGATTCTCTATCCGTGCGATAGATGTGAGAATAAGTACTTGGAAAAGGTAGAAATCGTAGAGCTTCACATTGTTAAATATAGTTTTACTAGATTTTATACAACTTGGCTATATCACAGGGAAGGAGAAGAAAAAGTTGGTAATGCAGCGGAAGAAGAAGGAGAAGACGGTAATGCGGCGGAAGAAGAAGACGACAACTTCTTTCCAAGAGAAGAAATAGAGGATATGGTAGAGGTTGCCCTCGGTGATAGTAATCCTACCGAAGAAGACATTCCTTCCGGTCAAAGACCGCGTGCGGATAAATATGAAAAGTTCATGAATGATACTAGAAGACCAATTTGTGAGAATGCAAAGTATTCTACCCTATCACGGTTCGTCCAACTTTTCCAGATTAAGTGCCTAAATGAATGGAGCAACAAGTATTCACGATGCTTTTGAAATTCCTGAAAGATTCTATGGCCCCGGGAAATAATGTGCCCGAGAGCTGGTACGAAGCCCAGAAGATGATGTTGAAAGTGTGTCTTAGCACTACCACTAGGTTTAGACAAGCATCAAGTATACAATTTTAAAAAATCTAGAGTGCTAAGCTACACTAACCTAGAATCGAACTAGAGAATTAGGGTTTTAAAGCAAGTAAACAAATTTTACACTAAGTGAATAGAGAATACAACCTTTGTAGACCAGTTCTTCACTTGTAAAGCTCCAAGTAGTAGTCCCTTAGCTCCAAGTAGTGGTCCTTAGAATTCTTCTTAGGCTCCACTTGGTGAAAGGAATGAGCTTGCTTCGTCGTCTTCGAGGCCGAAGATGATTCACCATGAAGTTACTCTAACTCAAGTTGCCTCTTCACTAATGAAAGAACTAGTGAAGCAAACAACCTAATCTAATGGGCTAGATGAGATTAGGTTGATGAAGTAGGAATTTTACTCACTTTAGGAATCACTTTCTCTTTTTCTTTTCTCACCTCATGAAAAGCTAGAGAGCAAGAAGATGAACTTAGGTGAAGAAATATCTCCAAGTGATAAGTAGAGACTGAACCATGGGCTAAAGATAATGGTTGGGTTATAAAATATTTAGAGTAAAACAAAAATTAGTGGGATGAGTCATAACTTCTATATGTTTCTACAAGCATCTTAAGCCATGCTCATTTCCACCTCATTTTTGTATTTACTCTTAATAAATAATTACCCAATAATCTTTAGTCTTGGTGTGAGTCTCATACACCCATGTTCTATGTATCATCCACCATGACACAATATATTAATACATTTATTAATATATATCTCATATATATATAATGTATTAAAAGAGAAGAAATTCTTTAGTGAGCACAATATTAGTTAATATATATTAATATATCAAATATAAAAATATGTATCAAATTATTAAATCAACACTTGATTCAATAATCCGTTCATATCATATATAACCGACTAATATCACTTATATGTATATCACATTATCAAATCAACACATGATTCAATAACCTGACAAATATTCAATATTACATTAAATCAAACTTGATTCAATAATCCGGTCATATCATATATAACTGGCCAGTATCAAATATATATATATATATATATATTTATATTTATATATATAGCATATCATTGAATAAACACTTGATTCAACAATCCGGTTATATCACATATAACCTAACTGATATCACATATCGCGAGATTAGAATATGGTATCACGTATTCGTATTTAATCAAGCTCCCGCACATATCACCATATGTGCTCTACTTCGTTTCGCTTGAACTAGGAAACCTCTGTGTGGGACTCTATAGACTCGTCTATACGCCAGTAGTAGGTAATGATCACATCAGTCATCCACAAGCCATCAACGGTACTAGCTGTACGTAACGGCTACCCAGGTATTGAGCGAATAGAAGATCAACAAGCAAGCTTGTCCAAACTCCCGCAAAGCCTATAAGAAACACTTACCGTACAGTCCGGTCTCTTCGTCTGATATGTCGCATATCAAGTCTATTGGTGGAATCGTCAGACCCCAGTAACTTGATAAGTCATGCCAATGTATATAAACGTTCGAGAAACTACTGATAACACTTACCAGTAAATCTCATCAGCCCTGACCAGAGACTTGCTGTTATAGACAATCAAGTATAGCGCAATATCAACTCTCAATACTGGGAGAGACGAAACCCCTCCTATCACTCACTGCCTCCATGTGACTCGGGACTGTACCCAAAATCCACCTGTTTGCACGACTCCTTTGAGCCGTGGTAGGAAGGAAATCAAAGCACAGTGGGAATCACACAAGACACTATGGCGATCTCGGGTCTACAGAGTAACATGTACCAGTGTCACCAGAGAACTGCTATCTGATGTTAGGTATGATACCATCTAGGAGTTCTCGGCGAGTCCTGTTAGGTGTACTCATTCTCTAATGAGCACCTGTGTACAATCTTTGATATTAAACACCAATGGTGGTGGGATCAACCATTGCCCCCATACAGGGTCAAGAAACATACACACTGGTCTACTCTGGAATATCGATACCCTGTCTCGATACTCCCTCGACTAGGAACGGTTAACAGGTGTGCTTGCGAACTATACAAGCCCCACTAGTATGATCCGCATCATAGTCCTGGTAGTCAAGCTAACATCCTAAAGGCTTTATCAACATGTATCAGAGAGACAGTATAATATAAGTGTACATGTTAAGATAAAGAGCAACCGGATAGCATCCTATCATGTCGAGCAAGAAATTCCTCTCTATATATATGTCCAAGCATCCATTATAATATACAATAATAGCCTCAAGGGCATACATATGACTAACAATCTCCTACTTGCACTAAGGCCAGTTGTTGTAGTATCGCATACCCAACATCCCAAAAAGTCTCTCAAATTGCGTTTAGGGAAGGGCCTTCGTGAGTGGATTCGCTATGTTGTCCTTTGTGTCAACTCTCCTGACCTCGATCTCCCGGCGATCAACTATCTCCCAGATCATGTGATACCGTATAAAAATATGTCTGATCGCTGATGGACCGAGGTTCCTTGGCCAAAACCACAGCTCCATTGTTATCACAATACAAGGGTATTGGATGCTCAATGGATGGAACCACACCAAGTTCAGCAATGAACTTCTTCATCCAGACAGCCTCTTTGGTAGCATCGTTGGCAGCGATGTACTCAACCTCCATCGTCGAGTCTGCCATGGTATCTTGCTTGGAACTTTTCCAACATACCGCCCTTTCGTTGAGGGTGAAGACAAAACCCGAGACCGACTTATTGTCGTCCTTATCACTCTGGAAGCTCGAATCGGTAAAGGACTCCACTTGGAGTTCTCCGTTACCATACACTAAGAACATTTCTTTAGTCATTGTCATGTACTTAAGAATGTTCTTCACAGCTGTCCAGTGCTTCTTTCCAGGATCTGATTGATACCTGCTTACCACACTAAGTGCGTAAGCTACATCCGGTCTGGTACATAATATCGCGTACATAATAAACCCTACTGCAGAAGCATAGGGTATCTCTTGCATGTGAGCCCTCTCCAAATCAGTCTTGGAAGACATCTCTTTGGAGAGAGTGATTCCTGAGCAAGCGGGTAAATTACCACGCTTAGAATCTTCCATACTAAACCTTTTTAGTATGGTGTCAATGTACCTGGATTGGCATAATCCCAACATCCTTTTAGATCTATCTCTATAGATCTTAATCCCCAGGATGTAGGAGGCATCACCCAGATCTTTCATGGAAAACTTTTATGATAAGAAGAGCTTGACCGAGTGCAACATAGGAACATCATTTCCTATCAAGAGTATGTCATCCACGTACAATACGAGGAAGACAACCTTACTCTCTACAACCTTCTTGTATATACAAGATTCATCTACATTTATGATAAAGTCAAACTCCTTGACTGCCACATCAAAACAGATGTTCCAGCTCCGTGATACCTGCTTTAATCCGTAGATTGATTTAAGCAGCTTGCACACCTTTCCGCTGCTCCCACTATCTACGAAGCCCTCTGGCTGTGTCGTGTACACGCTCTCTTCTAAATCACCATTTAGAAAAACGGTCTTGACGTCCATCTGCCAAATTTCATAGTCATGGTATGCAGCAATGGCAAGTAGGATCCTGATGGACTTAAGCATAGCCACTGGAGAAAAGATTTCATCATAATCGACACCTGGTCGTTGACGGAAACCTTTGCTACAAGTCTAGTTTGAAGGTCTCAACCTTTCCATCTACACCAAGTTTCTTCTTAAAGATCCATTTGCTCCCAATAGGTTTTACCCCTTCATGAGCAACTACCAAAATCCATACTTTGTTGGTGTACATGGATTCCATCTCAGATCGCATAGCATCCAGCCATTTCACAGAGTCTGCACTTGTGATGGCCTGCTCGAAACTAGTTAGGTCATCATCTTCCATGATGCAATCCTCACTCCCACCGTCTATAAGAAAACCGTAGTATCTCTCAGGTGGATGAGAAACCCTACTAGATCTGCGGAGTGGCTAAGGTTCGTCGTGGACTAATGACTCCTCCGGTTCTACCAAATCATCAGTTGTAGTTTGTGTAACTGGAACTTCTTCCAGTTCTACCTTATTGCCACTAATTTCTTTTACAAGAAATTCCTTTTCTAAAAAGATGGCATGCTGAGCAACAAACACATTTGGTTCCTCACTATGGTAGAATAGATATCCATGTGAATTTTTTAGATATTCCATAAACTTGCAAAGAACTGATCGTGCCTCGAGTTTGTCTGGATTATGTTTTTTTTAACATAAGCCGGACAACCCTATATCTTAACTCGTTTAAGATATGGTCTCTTTCCACTCTATATCTCATATGGTGTTTTAGGCACTGATTTAGATATAACTTGATTCAATAGATATGCAGCTGTCTCAAGTGCATAACCCCAAAAGGAAATAGGTAACTCAGCATTACTCATCATAGAGCGTACCATATCTAATATGGTGCGATTCCTCCGTTCCGATACTCCATTGTGCTGTGGTGTATACGGAGGAGTAAGCTGAGAGAGAATCCCATTCTCTTTTAAATAGTCACGGAATTCCGTGCTCAAGTATTCTCCTCCCCGATCAGATCAAAGGATTTTAATACTTTTACCCGTCTGGTTCTCAACTTCATACATGTATTCCTTGAATTTCTCGAAAGCTTCAGATTTGTATTTCAACAAGAACACATGTCTGAATCTTGAGAGATCATCGGTGAATGTAATAAAGTACGAAGAACCACTCCCGGCATGTGTAGACATAGGACCGCATACATCACTATGTATCAGTCCCAAGAGTTCAGTAGCTCTTTCTCCGGGTCCTGTAAACGTAGTTTTGGTCATTTTGCTTTTGAGACATGACTCGCAAGTTTCATAAGATGTAAATCCGAACGAATTCAAATATCCATCTTTATGTAACTTCGCTAGTCTTGTCGCATTGATATGACCAAGTCATCAATACCACAAAAAGGATTCGTTCATTTCTGAACTTTTTCTCTTGTGGTGTTCTGTATATTTAGAACTGTAGTTTGATTTAGAACGTATATACCGTTATACAACGTACCAAACCCAATCAACACTTGATTTAAGAAAATGTTCATAATCTTTTTCTCTAATACAAAGTTATATCCTTTTTTATCTAATAAAGAAATTGATATTATATTGCACATCATTTTTGGTACGAAATAACAGCCGTTCAAAATCAATGTATTACCATTTGGTAATACAAGGTGATATTCGCCAACTGCTTTGGCTGCAGCAATTGCACCATTCTCTACTACTAGAGTTTTATCATCCTTTCCTAGTTCTCTACTTCTTCTTAACCATGTAACATATTATATACGTGGGATCCTGATCCGGTATCCAATACCCAGGCCGTAGAGCATACCGAGAAACAATTCTCGGTTACGAACACACCTAAAGAAGATGCATCATCATGCTCTTTTTTCGTTTGGGTTGCATGGGAATCCTGATATTCTCCTATTCCTTGCTCGGAATTATGACAATCATAAGATAGAGCGGAACCAACGTTCCCCAGCTTAGTATAATAAGCAGGTTCGGTCAATACATCTATATTATTATCTTGACTAAGGCGTGCCATGGTCGCTACCTGGAGAGAGAGAAGAAAACACTTTAGCGTGCGCTCTTGCAAGATTAGATTGGTTGTTATCTTATCTAATCAGGATGGCTCCCACAGTTTTTATCAAATCTTCCTTCAAACCCTAAAATGTAAGATTAGCCGGGATTAATTACACCTTACAAGTTCGCCAATCGGTCAGCCAGGCAGGTATTGGTACTCCGAGGGAGTCTCCCCATGATTTCGCATGAGACTAATTAAATAACCTCATTTCCGCAGGGGCGTAACCCCGTTAACACCTTTCTTAGACACCTACTGGATTAACTAATTGTAAAGTGCAAAACTCTCTCAGGAGTAACTCTTACTCGCAGTGGGTATCGGGATTAAACTATCTCATAGAAGGTATTCAATCTCATTGCAAATTTCAACATTTGAAATTCCCAATATCTGTTTTTACCCCAAGTGGTTTATGACCTTGACAAGGTCAACAAACTATAAACCACAAGTCAAGTTCAATCCGTTCATTTCGTGATTGAATTAAACTCACCCGCACGACCCTTGACAATGTCAACAAGGTCGTACGACTACCCTAATCCAATCGCATCATATGCGGCAGATAAGCAGTAATCAGCTATCACACACTACGCCTTGACAAGATCAACAAACGCAGCACGAATACTGAATATTACTTATCTAAAATGACGGAGGGCTACGACTGGTTTGTAAGAAAACCTTTAGCGTAATGAACTTGATATCGTTGTACAATCGAGTGATTTGAAAAGGAGTGGTTTAAGCTCCGCTTTTTAAATCGAGTAATTTTTCAAAACAAACCGAGTGGGTTGTAGCATTTGCTAGCTTTTGCTAAAGTGGTCATTCCCGGTGAAGGGATCTCGGCTCTTTCCTCATCGAATGAGGTGCTGGATATTCATAGTCCTGATAGTCAAGCTAACATCCTAAGGAATTTATCAACATGTATCAGAGAGATAGTATAATATAAGTGTACATATTAAGATAAAGAGCAACCAGATAGCATACTATCATGTCGAGAAAGAAAGTATATATATATATTATATATATATATATATGTCCAAGCATCCACTATAATATATAATAATGGCCTCTAGGGCATACATATGACTAACCTGATTTGGGTCTGAACTGCGAGAAGATTCATGCATGCCCCAAAAATTGCGTGTTGTACCGGAAATAGAATTCAGATTTAAAAGTGTCCAACATGTGGAGATGCCAGGTATAAACCGAAAATATCTGATAAGAAGCTAGATATACATGTCAAGATAGCACGATACTTTCCGATAACACAGAGGATGCAAAGGTTATTCGGTGCAAGAAGACAGCCGAGGTAATGATTTGGCATCACCATGCTGCTCCAAGCATATATGGAAAAATGAGTCATCCAAGAGATTCACCGGCATGGAAGGATTTCGATAAGAGGCACCAAACATTCGGTGTTGATCCTCGCAATGTCAGGCTCGGACTGGCTAGTGATGGATTCTGCCCAATCAACTATATGGCTTGAAGCCACAGTACATGGCATGTTATAATGATAGTTTATAATCTGTCATCTTTGATGGTTATGGATCAATCCTACTTTATGATACTTCTTCTTATTGACGGACCAAACTCACCAATAAACAATATCGACGTCTATCTCCGACCTCTGATCGATGAGTTAAAATCTTTATTCATTGATGGTGTAGAGACTTACGACGCAAACACAGATACAACCTTCACGATGCGTGCGGCCTTAATGTGGAAAATTAATGACTTTTCTGCGTATGAAATGCTATCAGGTTAGTATGTACATGGTCAGAAAGTATGCCCTTACTACCATCAAGATACAACATCGAAAGGGTTGAATTTTAGCAGGAAGGTTTTTTATTACGGAGCGTTTCCTATCACTAGACCATCCCTACAGATTAGACGATGCTCACATTAATAGTCATCAGGAGCTTCTTGGGCCTCCAGCCTCTTGGCCCAGAGAGGACGTGATTGCTCAGTGGGGTGGTTACAATAATGTAACCTTCGGGATAGATCCGGCAAAATAGGTCAAATCACCCAACTGGAACAAATTAAGTATTTTCTACGAGCTTCCGTACTGGTCAACAAATTTAGTGCGTCATTTTATGGACGTCATGCACATAGAGAAGGGAGTATCTAAGCACGTACTTAACTTGCTTCTTTATAAAGACGGAAAATCGAAAGACAACCTCCGTGCTTGGATAGATCTTCAGGACTAGGAAATTAGAAGTGAACTGAATCCTAAACCGATAGCGGGTAAACCAGGAAAGTTTGTACTTTCTAATACCGCGTATCATATGCCACAACTGGAAAAGAAAAGGTTTCTGCAGTTGTTGCATAATTTGAAAGTTCCCACAGGTTTTTCAGTATCATTTAGTAAGGAAATAAAAATTGTGAAAGGTAAGATCGATGGGCTGAAAAGTCATGATCACCATATTGTTATGGAGCACCTTCTCCTATTAGCCCTCAGGACTTCCTTTCCCAAGTCGGTTGGTCTAGTAATCAATGACCATTGTTGTTTTTTAAGGGAATTATGTGCTAAAACCTTGGATGTTGTGACGCTGAAGAATCTGGAAAATTCTATTTCCTTAATACTGTGCAAGATTGAGCATATTTTCCCACCATCGTTTTTCGATATCATAATACACTTGATGGTTTAACTTACAACCGAGGCTAAGTTTGCCGGACCGGTACAATATCGATGGATGTATCCCGTTGAAAGGTACATTGAATTTTTTATTTCACGAATTTTATAAAATTATTGTTGTCTTATATCCCCGTATTTATTTATTTAACATATTTTTCTTTAGCTATCTCTACACTCTAAAAAAGATATACGCAATAGAAATCGACCAGAGGATTCTATCATGCATGGTTATCTTCTAGATGAAGTAACCACATTTTGTTCTCGTTATCTGGACGAGAATATTGAGATGAAGCTTAACCGGTCTCGGAGAATTCAGAGCATGCCATATGGTAAAGCTGATTATAAGATAGTAGACCCTATATTTGTCAACAAGATATATTGGTTTATCCTCCTCAATAGCATATGTCTTGAAGAAATTAGAGAGTAAGTTTTTTGGATTAATTGTTATATTTGTGTGTGTGTGTGTATGAAATGATATAATACTGATGTCATAATTTATTGTTGAGAACAGAATTTATATTGATGAAGTACGTGAGGGGCAACCTGATTGGAATGATGAACGATTAGAAAAATATCTATTTACCGCCGAAGACTGGACCGAGATGTTGAGACGTTTAGCCTGAATTTGGGGGCAGATACTGTTTGGACATATCCATCCACCTCTCTGAAAACACTAAGTTGATATATAGCACCGTATATCGGAGGTTTGGATAGATGCGACCGATGTAGCAAACTTCGTCAGATTCTACCTCATTTGTGAGGGGTTTTTGATTGTGGGGACGCTCTTCCCTACAGGCTCAAGCCCCTGCAGTTAATTGCGTTATCGCGTTGCGATAACAACTTTCTTCGGCTCCAGTATGTAACAACCCTAAACTTTTTGTACAATTTTTTTCAAAAATACAGAAAGGGGTACTTGAGCCTGAGCACAAGTTATAAGTTTGATTTGCTTTTTAACAGCAAGAATGAGCTTGTAGCTCATTGGTATGACCTTGCACTGCTGAACCAAAGCACCAGAGTTCAAATCCCATCAGCCACATTATCTTTTTACTTTGATTTCTTTTAATCTTTTTAGAAGCCCAAGAGTCAACACGTGCATAACCCGTAAAACCAAGAGTCACACATAAAACAAACGAGTCTATTGTAGTAGACGAAGCGACGGGGACACGTGGCAAGGAGGCGCGGCCTGACTCGGCCGACTCGGCAGCCGCCGTCGGTCCGACTCAGTCAAAACCCAATTTTTCTTAACTCCTTTGCAACCTTTGGCCTACCCCATAACCCCTGTATTATTTAAATTCCCTACATATTTACAGAGCAAATTAAAACCCCATTTAATCCATTTTTTAATATAAATTTTAATACACCCTTTCATTACCCTAACCCTAATTTTTCCTATAAATAATACACCTCAAATCACCCCCTTCACTCTCAAATCCCTGTCAAAACTCTCAAGAAAATTCCCAAGTCTTTTGTGTGCAAGTGGAGTTAGCAAAGGGCGAAACTCCGATGAACTTCCGACGGCAATCTGAGGAGTTTCCGGCGACGAAACGACGCACCGGTGTTTCCCCAATCTTCATCTTCCTCTTCTCTTGACCCTAAACCCGTAAGTCCCCCTTCTCTCTCTCTTTTGCTATTCTCAAATTCTTAATCCTTAAAACGTGTCGGAAGCGGAGTTATCCGGCTCCGATTCTCTTTTCTTTCAAAAATACAACATTTTCTTAATAAAAAACCTATAACTTTTGATATATATTGTTTAATACTCATTAACTAAGACAATAGAACAAGTTTGACATTAAAATAATAATCGTAGCAAATTTTATTCCGCTTTTACATTAAAATACTTTCATATTTCATTTCGACATGCTTGAACTTTTTAAACCGTATTACCTTAGAAAACTCACGAGGTAATGACCTACCTCCTCACAACACTCAAATGTAACATAGCATGATGGAATTTAGGAATATAGATCTGAGAAAATACGACTTTACATATTACTACCTTCAACTATTAAAACATTTTTCTACAAGAAGTGTATTTTAACAAATCTTTGCAATTGCGCCTCTACAACCCATTTTGGGGAAACCGTTCGGGATGGTGCGGATTATCGCACATCCTCGGGTATAGTAGAGTGAGATGCAGAGCTCCGCAAGAAGCATACGATCTCGAAAGATTTTAATACATTTTCCTTTAGAAAAATATGATTTCTATTATAAATAAAATTTATATTTTTATATATAAATATTTATTTAATTAACATAAAAATATCTATTTTTAATATTTATAATATTCCACATTTCCAAAATTCAAGAAAAACATTCCATTTACAAGAAAATACCATATAATTCCAATATTTCAAATAAATACCTTATATTAAGAAATTATGTCATATTCACTAGAAATTTCACGTTGAATAAAAGAAACATCTATGAAAACTCTAAACACGATAATTAAGTACTTGAAGTGTATTTTGAAAATTATACAAAATTATTTTTACATAAAACCCCTCAAGTTATGTTAAATTACAATAAGGACCCTAGTAAACATAGGTTTAAGCGGGACCAGTCTCTTGAGCCTCAGGGAGCCGGAGATTGGGTGCTTGCCTATTTAAGGTAGACAACTTAACAAACGGTGTTATCCACACAGTAAGTGTCTTTGAAAAAGACACAAATCCTGTCGTCCATGTGCAGCAGTTACCGATAACACCAAAACCTAATTCAGGATTCAATTTCTTTTCTAATTGTCTGACTCAGACTGAGTCTCAGTATAATCAATCTGACTTGAATAAGATTCAAGTATGAAATTACAAAACTACAATTCAATATGAATCCATATATATTCAACCTGTTCAATCTATTCAATCTATATTGACCGAACCGAACCATGGATATACATCCATCTACATGATTCTCCAGTTACATCCAGTTACCGATATCATAGTTCCAGCAAGTCATCCATCTATATAAATCAAGACAATACAATACAAATAATACAATCAAGACATCGCGGGGTTTATAAGGGGTAGATTGGTACGGAAGGTGTTAGAAGTGGCACGAGACAGCAACCATAAAGACACCTAACCTGAATTCAATTGCCGTTGTATCGTGGCTGAACGGTTCCTTATACTCCGTATACCATAGTCTCTGGTCTAGTGAGACTCCTCTCGTATACACTGGCCTCTTCTGTACCAAGGTACAAACAACAGCGTTAACATTATAATAAAACATTATAAAACTATACTCTCTCTCTATCTATTCTACTTCTCCCCCATCTTTGGGACTTACCGAGCGATTTGTTCGCTGACGACATTCTCTTTCTTCTTCTTTGGAATGTCGTCAGGTGTTTCGGACTCACTGGAGATCGATCCCACCAGTGAGGATGTAGACGAGCTAGCTTTCGACCCAGAGCTTTAGATTCCTTGTACACATTTACATTTCGTATTTTCCATTTCTGTTATGCCACTGTTTAGGCATTGCTTTCCATTCCATGTATTTACCTTTCAGATGTATTGTAAAAAGAATGTTTAATAAATAAAGTTGTTGTTCAATTATATCTATTGTCACTGTCTCTTGTGCATTTTACTTATATTGCTTAGATACGCTTAGCGTGTTTACTTCAGAATAAATACGTAGCGGCCTCATCGCGTCCTTTGTCCGTATACAGGGAAGCGGGGCTTGACACAGTATTTCACTTCGTGTCGTGTTATATTTTGTTTATTATGATTGCCCGTGGATTGTATACGGAGACTAATTTATGTCGTCGTCCGTAAGGCGCGGATTAGTCCAAATTTGTACATATATTTTCATAATTTAGGTCAAGCATTTGTTTGACGGGGTCCACGTTGGTAGCTTGGTTTGCCAACGGGAATAAACTTAGGACGTATTTCTCACATTTGCGGGGTCTATCCGTTCATATGAAACTTGGGCTTTATCTAAAAGTCGTTAGTCTTATTTGAGAGTAGGATAAACTTAGATGTTTTGGGTCAAGTATTTACATAACATGTTCCGTGTTGGTAGCTTGGTTTACCAACGGGAATGAATTTAGGACGCATTTCTCACATTTTTTAGGTCCATCCGTTCACGGGAAACTTGGGTTTGATCTAAGGATCGTTAGTCGTATATGAGACTAAGATCAACTTATGAACAAATGAGCATATGGGCTCAACTGATCATTAGATCGTATATAAATAGCCCATGGATAATATACGGTAGTCAGTATAGAGACAGTCCGTAGGGTAAAACATATTATTTTAAGGACATCGCAGTCCAACATCACCGTGTTTGGGGCGACGCGCTAGTTTAGGAACATTTCGGTCCATCATTCCCATGTTTGGGACGAATATTAGTTTAGGGACATTTCGGTCCAACATTCCTATGTTTGGGATGAAGAAAGAGGAGTTGATGGTTGTTGGGACCCGTCATCTCTCTGAAGACGTTGAGAAATTACAACAATATAGATCAGAGGTGTGGAAAGATGTACCCTTGAACCAAATCCCATATTTGAGGGAAAAGATCATGGTAGATCTAAGAATCGTTAGGCTTATATGAGACTAAGATTAACTTAGAAGATATGTGATGAAGATCATTAGTCGTATATGGGACTAAAATCAGCTTGGATAACATTGATGAAAGATCATTAGTCGTATATGCGACTAAGATCCAATTGGATATCACGAGCATATGGGCTCAGTTGATTTAAGAAGAAGCTTAAGATTCACAGATTTAGCCAATTTGGGCTAAGATTGGGTTTCTATACCAGCCAGCAATGCTAAGCACTCAATCACGTAGCACTCACGTGCGTTTCACGTGAGGCGTTGCGTTCTTAGAGATTTAATCTCTGTTGATATTTTTAGAGAAATTAAACCTCTGTCAATGGTATTTTGACCATTAACAATTACCAAATATCACTGTTTTGAGGATCTAAGATCAGATTCTTTAAGAACTAAGTTCTTGATTATGAAGGAACTAAGTTCCTGTAGTATTATGAACTCCATCTTCTTCATGTTCTTTTTAACCGTGTTCTTCCCTGAATTCTTGATTCTCAAGAACAAGATCTTCCCGATGAGAATTAAATTCTCAACTTATGGGAGACTTGTCTTGTGGATCTCAGAATCAGAGAAAGAACTAAGTTCTTTTAAACGATTAAACCTTTAGATATGATATGATAGGTAAAGGAAATGTTTTGATCTCTGCTTTTTTCTTTACCTAGAGTTTGAGAGGAGGAAGATCTTCTTCGAAGAGAATTAAATTCTCTGTCGCCGAAGCTTTTGGAGAGCTTTCTATATTTTTTTTAAAGAAACTTATGGGGGTCTCCTCTTTTTAGATTTAACCTCTTTACTCCTATTTATACGAGAAGAGAAAAATCAATCTGTTGGAGAAAATCTCTTATTTAGAGATCATGATTGATTTCATAATCAATCGGAATGATCTTAAGCTTAACAGCTGAATTTTATTCACCGATGGATTTTCAATCCAAAGGCTCCCTGTTTAGCAGAGAAGATTTCTTATTTTTTTTAACAAAATTAGAAAAATATTTTTCTAATATAGAATTTTATTCTATCATATGAATATCTTGTTAGGAAGATATTTTCCTAACCATAGAATTTGATTATGTTTAACAGAGAAGATCTTTCTTATTTTAGAAAGATCGGGAAAATATTTCCCACATAGATTTTAATTCTATCAAATGGTTTGATTTGTGATATATTTATCACCATTGAATTTTAAATCAAAAATTCTCTGTTAGAGAAAGATCTTTCAATATTAGAAAGATCAGGGAAAATATTTCCCAAATAGAATTTAATTCTATCAGATGGTTTAATTAGTGATATTTTATCACCATTGGATTTTAAATCCAAAAATTCTCAGTTAGAGAAAAATCTTTCCATATGAGAAAGATCAGGGAAAATATTTCCCAAATAGAATTTAATTCTATCACATAAAATTTAATTCTATCAGATGGTTTAATTGGTGATATTTTATCACCATTGGATTTTAAATCCAAAGATTCTCCGTTAGAAAAAGATCTTTCCATATTAGAAAGATCAGAGAAAATATTTCTCAAATAGAATTTAATTCTATCACATAGAATTTAATTCTATCATATGAGAGTGTTTTAAATTAGAGCGCTCACGTGATATCACGTGAGCGCTGCCATATACATATATGGCAGCAACGCTCACGTGCTTTGCATGTGAGCGCTGCTAAAAGAATGCGCTAAAAGAACTCACGTGTTTAATACGTGGGGGCTGTCATATGATTTAATCCTATCTGAAACCGGTACTCACATGCTTTGCATTTGAGTGATCACGTGTTTAACACGTCGGCGATGCTATAGGATTTAATCCTAATTGTAGCAGGTACTCACGTGCTTTGCATGTGGGGGCTATCATAAGATTTAAATCTATCTGAAGCCGCTACTCAAATGCTTTGCAAGTGAGTGATCACGTGTTTAACACGTAGAGGCTGCCTTCTATTTTATAAAAGGAACAACAAACTTTGAGCCAAAAATTTTGGCGGGAACAATATCATCAGGATAATTTTTGAGATTGGATTGCAGATCATGTAAGTTTTTCGAATAACATGTTATTACGACCAGTCTTAATATAAACTTATATCGTTATGTATTTGCAGTAAAATTTGTTTTGTCATATCCACGATTCGAACTTATTTGCATCATTAGAGAGAGACTCAAGATATTTAGCTCAGTTTCCTAACATGAAGGTTGCATATTATAAAGGATTCGGTGTCCTTGGATACAAATTTGATATTAAGGACATAGAAACATCTCGAACCATCTAGAATAGTGGGATTGCGACTGTAGAATCGGATGGTGTGATTTATTATGGATACTTAAATTGCATACTTGGTATCTAATATCACGGACGATCAGAACCGTTTTATATATTTCAGTGTATTTGGCACAATTCAACCAATACGGATAAGTGGAGAAACAATCTCAGGACTTGGAAAGATGAATATGGATTGACTAGTGTAAACACACTTCGATTTTACGGTCAAGAAGATCCATTTATCTTTCCTCAACAAGCGTTTCAAGTATACTACTGACAGTGCTTGAAGTATCCAGGATAGAGTGTCATATGCCGTTGGAAACCCACAAATGTTTACAATGTCCCAGAATTTGAGGATCATATGGAGGACAACGATGACGATGAAGAAGAGAGAAGACTTAGAGTGCTCCAACCGTCTGTCTCCAAAGACGGGTTGTCTTCAGCTGATCGTGTAGTTACGTGGATTAGGAATGATATTGATGATGAAATCCAAGTAGATATGTCCAATGTTTCTACGAAACGGAAAGGGTTATCAGTAATATTATATTATTACTTCACATTTTCTACGATCTATACATATATTGCATGCATATGTGATGATTGTACTTTTATCTAGGTCTGATGACGACGCCAAGAGCAGCGTAGGGCGGCAAGAGCACCAGCCGGGGCAGTGGCAGAGACAGAGCGGTTTTGCCATCCGGAGAGCTGCGTAGGGAGATCCAGAGGGCTGGTCTTGCACCCCGATCTGTATCCCCTTCGGATGACACCTTCCGTGTGGATTTTGCCACACCTCCAGGTATATTGCACGCATATTCATTTCGAATGTAATATTATAGATATACGCGCATATTCATTTTAAAGTTACTTATATAGTCAATTTTTAATTGTCTAGTTGTAGGTGGTGCGTCCACATCCGAGACAGAGGCCACTACCGCACCTACAGGTATGTTTATATATCCTATATTGCATGTATATTGATTTAGAATTTTATATTATAGATATACACACATTCTTTTTGCAATTACTTATATAATCAATTTTTGACTGTCTAATTGTAGGTGGTGTCTCCACATTCCGGGCAGAGGCCACTTCCGCACCTGCAGGTATGTTTATATATCCTACATTGCATGCATATTGATTTACAATGTTATATTATAGATATACACACATTCTTTTTGCAATTGCTTATATAATCTATTTTTTATTGTCTAATTGTAGGTGGTGCATCCACATCCGGCGCTAAGGCCACTCCCGCCACTTTCGTACTCTCTGTGCAGTCTGTAAGTTAGTATTCTTAAATATAAGATCTTTTTCACAAAAGAGATGATGACTTGGACACACTAGCCTTTCCAAAGGGTCCAAATTTGACCAACAATTACCACTTTGAATTTAGGGTTTGTATATATCTTTATTTCCATAATGCAAATGATTTAAGATTTCAATTAGTTTTACCTTTTTGGTGGGTGTAGTCAGCCTTTATTTTTATGAAAATTAGTTTTTTCCTTTTACATATTCTCTAAGAATAACCATGAACTTCATGTAATTTTATCGTCGATATTTATTTTCTAGTTGGAGGGGATGCATCCACGTCCGGGTCATCCGCTGTTCCTCACCGGAAGAACTATCGTTCCGCTCGTGCTGCTACCCGGGCCCAGGCTCGTGCTGCTTTTTCCGGAGGTATATATCACACTTCAATTTTCGTTAATTATTGATTCCTAAATACCGTTTCGTCTTGATATTGCTTGTATATATATTTATCTTGTAGATGCAGGATACCCACACCCCGAGAAGGGGACTCGAGGGCCGAATCAGTCCCACAGGCTGAGACCCGAAAGAGCTAGGGGGAGGCACCATTCCCTCTCTTCTTTATCCCCGATTATCGCTACACCGGCGATTATACCGAGAGGTTCGTCCGGTATATGGGGAATGAGAGCCGCATCCAAAAGAAGTATTCTCTTCACGTTAAGTGTGGCGATCAGCACCGGCGCTCCTTTGCCCTCTTCTGAGATCAGGCTTAGGTATTAATTGTTAGTGATATATGCCGTAGAGGCCATTATTGTATCATACTGGTTTGCATATTACATTTTGGAAGCTTTGGATATTCATAGTTATAATAACAGTCTTGCTCAAAATGGTAGTATGCTACTTGGTTTGATTCTACCTCAATATGTGCATGTGTTTCTTTTAGCATATCATTTATACATATTGGTAGAGCCTTTAGGATTTTTGCTTGACTTCCAGCGTTGAGATGGCAGTCACACTAGTAGGGGCTGGATAGTCTATAAGCATATCCTTATACATCCCTAGTCATAGAATTATCGAGACAGAGCATCGATACTCCAGAGTAGACTAGTGTATACGCTTCTCATCCTAGCATGGAAGATGGTCTGTCCCACAGCCATTGGTACGTCGTACCGGAGATAGTATACAGGTGCTCATTAGGTAATGAGTTACACTGGACGGGCTCGTTGGGAACTGCTGGTTGGTATTATACCTATCGTCAGGTAGCAGTTCCCAGGTGGCATGAGTACAGGTTAGTCCATTGACTAGACATCACTATTCGTTTCGAGTGTGTTCCCACTGTACTTAGATTATTACCCAACCACGGCTCAAAGGAGTCGTGCAAACAGGTAGTAGTTGGGTGCAGTCCCGAAGCACTTGGAGGTAGTAGCGGTTAGATAGGATTCGTCTTTCCCGGTATTGGGGGTTGATATCGCGCTGTGTTCGGAAAGCCATTACACAAAGTCCCTGGCCAGGGCAAGCAAGATTTACTGGTAGGCACTCCAGTAGTTTCTCAGGGTGTATTGGGCTTTACTCCGGCACGACTTATTGCGCTGTTAGGGGTCTGACGTTTACCATCCCCCTAGGCCCGATATGCTAGTATCTTTGACGAACAGACCGGACAGTACGGAGATTGTCACAGATAGGCTCAGTAGGAGTTCGGATGAGTTTGCTCATCGTCCTTCTTCTCGACAGATGCCTGGGTAGCCGTTACGTGCAGCTAGTACCGCTGACGGGCTTGTGGTTAAAGCCACTGCCAGCGTACTGTCGAGTCTTTAGAGTCCCACACAAATGGTTTCCCTGCTTCGGGCAAAACGATGTAAATGTCGTATGGTTTTACGGTAGGGTTCCGATCACATACGTATACTGGCTACACGGATGTTGTTCGGACGGATAATACTAGTGGGCTTTGGTTTAAGCTGGATCCTAGTATTATATTATTTGATTATTATTATCTCATTGTATTCGTATTTTTCGGAATACGAATATGGGTATGTATATACGGTGGGGGCATTCTTTTAATTTCATAAAAAATGCTTCTAGAAGGGGACACCTCATTATTTGGATTTATCTATTTTTGGAAATAGATTAATGAGGTGGAAATTGGAGATATTTGAGGCATGGAGTGAAGCATGGCTTATTACATTGTTTATTTGTTTGGACTCACTATTCAAGCATGGTTGTTATTTCTTATTGTGAAATAATGCATGCTTGAGGTGAGATGAGAGTGAGCCATCCTTCACTTAGCACTACACTTGTTCATTTGCATTTTTTCTTTCTCTTTCCATACTTTCCTTTACTTCTGCCTCAAGACCCTAACCCTCACATGAGTTGTGAACCCTAGGGTCTCATGAGATAAAATACTCCATTAGATATTCTATATCTTCTAGGCTACCAAGGTTAGCGAACTAGGTACCCTAGTTACCTCGGTTTAGAGGTTGAAGCTTGAGGTATAGACTCTCGGGTGGATCATCTTCGACATGAGGAGGCCGACGATCAAGCGCGATCCGAATCTTCAAGGAGCTCAAGGAGAGGAGGAGAAGAAGACCTAAAGGACAAGATTCTGGGATGTATAAAACTCTTACCGAGTAGTTAAACCTCCAAGTAGTTTTAGTTAGTTAAGGTTTCTGTTAAGATCCTGGAGTTTAGTCGGTGTTGCGAAGTAAGAAAAATCGTTTTTTTGTAAATTCCACCTCCCCGCGAACCCGCGGAGTGCGCGACATAGACTTACAGTTGTATCAGAGCCTACTTAAATCTTAACTAGCAGTTTAGACGATGTATAAAGTTTCGAAACCGAAACGACTCTGAAACGATAATACTTAAATCCAAGTTTCTGTCGAATTTAAAAAGTCTTCTAAAAATTTTTAAACAAGTACAGAAGGCTACTCATGTTGTAACTAGAACACCATTGAAAAACGAGACCCAAAGTCTAAAATTTGGCCGACGAAATTGCCAATTTTCCCGGCCTGGCCGATCCTAGTAGGGATTTGGGGCTTGTGTTTTTGGTGGTGTTTTGTACTCTTGGATTTAGGTTTTCAGGTGTTGTTTGATTTTGCCCAGATTTCATATTCTTTTACCTTTGTGTTGGGGAAATTCGGAGTGTTTCGAAGTCGCAATTTTAACATTGTTTATTCATTTCAGTTTGTATATGTATTGCTAAACGTCCGCTAATTGGTATACGTCGATTAGTAGGGAATGTATATATTTTTATCTTGATGATGATTTTTGTATATGAAGTATTGGATCGTCGTGGATGAATAGCTGGGAGGACGTGAGAAGAGTGTTTTCTTTTCTTTCATTCATGTAAATTTGTAATTGATGTAATATTCTTTTGCGGGGCACATCCGGTTTGAGGTACAGTACACAGTGAAACTGAAACATTGAAATGTTTCGATGGGGTATCCTGGTATTCCTAGTAATGCCTCTTCTATTATCCAGATTCACAACTATAACCGTATAATTCTTTGCCATCTCTCCAAATCCCTTTATATGTCTTTAGTCATTACCTTCTGTACTCCCCTTTAGGCCAAATGGTTTTCTTCCTTCCCTACCGTTCGGCACCAGCCTATGGTTTGGACGAAGACTATCCAATAAGCGTAATGGGTGTACTGTCCCAGTCCTAGGAACACTCGCAATGCGAGAGAAGGTGAAGATAAAAGACAAAAGCGGTACAAGTCGTGTCGGAGTGTAGCCCAGAACACCCTGAGATACTACTGGAATACCTACCAGCAAATCTCCTGCCTTGGCCAAGGACTTTTCATGTTCTGGCTCTCCTAGACACAGCACGACCTCACCCCCAAAACCGGGAGAGACGAACCCCTGAAGATCCGCTCACTGCCTCCATGTGGCTCGGGACTGTACCCAACTAAAACCTGTTTGCACGACTCCTTTGAGCCGTGGTAGGGTAGTAATCAAAGTACAGTGGGAACTCACACGAGACAAATGACGATCTCAGGTCGATGAACTAACCTGTACACATGTCACCAGGGAACTGCTATCTGACGTCTGGTATAATCCCAACTAGCAGGTTCCCGGCGAGTCATGTCCGGTGTACTCATAACCCAAATATCAAATGTACATAATACAACAGAACTGTACTACCACTGCAACCAGGCTATCCCCCACGACCGATCCGCAACAACACAGTACAATCACAGAACATCAACGTGAAAGTCACGTTCGCAAATCCGTCTAACCGGGCTATAGCAGTTAGACGGGATTTACCGATCAAGTGACATTCACGGTCGCAGATATAATGTAAAAACTGTGTTGCTATACATTTCTGTGTTGCATTTTCTCACGCCTTGAGCGAAATATTATATATTGGTATATATATTAGTAGATGTTGTATATGTTTTGCATCCGCGCTAGTCCAGTCCCCGCTCTGTCGTTAGTTAGCTAACCTAACGGGTGATGACGGGACCCAGTAGCGAATGCGGATGGCATATACGTACGTCAGTATATTTTCGTTCTTTGTGGTGTGATCAATTGATGGGACTGCATTGATTCGGATCAATGCAAGTTAAACAAACCTAATCTGATGTTGTTGGAACACTTTTCAAAAAGCTGTTATTGCAAGGGCGTTCTCTTTTGTTTTATATCGTGGTATTCAGTTGGAATATCCTGCTCCTCAGTCGACGAGGCAAGGGCCGAGATCCCTTCACCGGGAGTGACCCCTTGGACAGAAGTTTGCGTCAGGGTATTAACTTCACTATAGCCGATTGCTTTTGCTTTGCACCGTGGTATTCAGTTGGAATATCCTGCACCTCATTCTACGGGGAAAGAGCCGAGATCCCTTCACCGGGAGTGACCTCTTTAGCAAAGGCTTTCGTTACTATATTTTTCAAAGCTATCAGTTCCTTCGACGATATCAAGTTCATTACGTTAAAGGTTTTCGCCAGAAACCATTCGTAGCCCTCCGTCATTTCAGTTAAATATTCGGTAGTATTCAAGCTATGTATTTTGACCTCACGCCAAGGCATAGTGTTTGGTAGCTGCCGGGTATTTATCTGTTGCATAGATAGATGCGTTGGTTTGGGACAGTCGTACTACTATTTTGGCCTACGTCAAGGGTATGTACGGGTGGGTTCAAATTAACCAGGGTAATGACGGGTAGAACTTGACATGTGACTTATGATATTTTGACCTCACGCCAAGGTCATAAGAGCATGGGGTAAAAATCCACATCGGGAGTTTCAAAAGAACTGAAACTTGCCAGATATGCGCATACCTTCTGGAGTGTGATAACGTGAGCGGATTCCGTCACATTATCATGCGATGATAGTTGGATCCCGATTCCCACTGATGAGTTGGTTTACTCCTCGGGTATTCCCGGCTAATTCTTCTTTCAGGTTTGGGGAAGAATTTGACGTTACAGTGGGAGGTTTCCAGATTAGATAAAGTGACAACCATTCTGATCTAGGTTAGAGTGCACGCTGAGTGTTTCTTTTCTCTCTCTCTCTGGCAGTGACCATTGACCCGACCCTAGACTATGACTCAGTGACTAAGTTGACCGAACCTTCTTAACACTGGCTTTTGGATTGTCAGAGTTGCAAACCTCTTTGCCACTCCTACTTTTACCCTTTTCTCCGGGACACCCCGTATTACTATGAACGTCCACTTCCATTGGACAAAACCATCGTATAGTTATATACGAACTCGAAGGACTTCGAGGATGGTTTCAGGTTCTGGAGAAAACGAATAGGACTATTCAGTTGTCTTTTCCTTTTACCTTCTCTCAGGTTGTGAGTACTCCTTGGTTTAGGAGTAGTACACCTATTACGCAAATTGGATAGTCTTCTTCCAGACCCTAGGCTGGTGCCGACCGGTAGGGAATGAAGAAAGACAATTAGCCTAAACGGTGTACAGAAGGTATTAAGTTCAGACAAAGCAAGGGATTAGTAAGAGGGCAAAGTAAATTGCGACTGCTATTCACGACCAAACCATGTACTTCTTTTTCAATCCTAAATCACCTATGAATTAAGTTCATTCGGTTGTCTTTTATCCTCACCTTCTCTCGCATTGCGAGTGCTCCTAGGACTAGGACAGTACACCCATTATGCTTATTGGATAGTCTTCTTCCAAACCATAGGCTGGTGCCGAACGGTAGGGAAGGAAGAAAACCATTTGGCCTAAAGGGGTATACAGAAAGTAATGACTAAAGACATATAAAGGGATTTGGAGAGGTGGCAAAGAATTATAGGGTTATAGTTGTGAATCTGGATAATGGAAGAGGCATTACTAGGAATACCGGGATACCCCATCGAAACATTTCAATGTTTCAGTTTCACTGTGTACTGTTAAAAGAAAACCGATTTCCCAATTAGACACTTGCTCCAGGGTATGTATTTGCCAGGTATGATTCTCACATCTGTATGGTTTTACAGATGATGAGTGGGAGTAAGTTATTGGGAATTAGGTGACCATCCTCATTATATCGGGATTCGTTGGAATTGGTGATATTTGAGGAAGCCACCTGGGTTGTTTGCCGGTCGGCAAATATTTGGTTTTGAATATCCGTTGTTGTGCACCAATTTCAAATTGATATATCTGTACGTCTATTTTTATAGAGTGAGATATACTTTTTGAAATTATGTCTATGACATTTACCTATATCAGTGGATGGTTAGGTAAGGAGTATTGAATGGCGGTGTAATTCTTCTTAACCAAAAGTACAGTTTTCAACCTACGACACACAGTGAATGAGTCACTAGACTCAGGGGACTTATACAGAGTATTGTATATTGTCCAGTGTCCATTAGGACAGAGGGGTTGGTCCTCATACTATATTCTGTTTACTTTTAACTTCTCTAGTTCTTAGACATGTGTGTCGTAGAAACACAGGGTCTAAGTTTTGAGGAGTTATAGGTATAAGAGTAAAGTAGAGAACCAGGTGTTGCAATTATCGGGATTCTTCAAGGTGATCGAAGAGTAGATACTTGTGAATGGTATTCAGTTGATAGTAATGATTAAGAGAACTAGCTTCTCTTTCAGGTTACTCATAATTGGAAGTACTCCTAAGTTGAGTAACGCTGATCGGCCTCTCTTCCATTTAGTTGACATGCACTGGAGACAGCTGCATGATTTAAATCTGATTCAATTAAATCAGTGCCTCTGTTTCTTGGATATAGAACAGTTCATATCTTGACATTGTTAAGATACGTGGAGTTGTCCGGCTTATGCTTAAAACCAGACTCTGGACAACTCAAGGCACGTTTCTGTAATGGCTGTTTGTGGGTTGACCCGAGCTATGACGAGGGTTGACTTTCTACCATCTGGAAGATCAATAGTGATATTGTTCTTGACTCACCACAGTTTTATCAAAAATGGATTTTTTCAGAAAAACAGTAGTGGGAGTATGGTAGAACTGGAAGTCAATCCAGAACCGCAAACGATTACTGAAGATTTGATAAGAACCTAAAGATTCAATCTGGTTTGACATTCCATTAGCCACTCCGCAGATATGGTGGGTAACCTCAGGCACCCGAGAGGTACTTCGGTATGCTCAAGGACGGTGGCAGGGAGGTTCTTGTTTACCCACACTTGCCATTACTGTTGTTCCAGGCTGCGAGACCCAGCGGGAGGATGAGTATAGCGTCGTTCTAAACTTGCTTTAGAAGTGTACGTGTATATGACTCTGCCAGAGGGTTGTCATAGTCAGTGGGAGCAGTGGAAGCATTGGTGGACATGTGGCTTATGTCTATTTATAGACTAAAGCAGATATAGCGGAGATAGATCATCTATTTCTGATGTGACAGTCATAGGTTTGACTTCATCAGAATAGGGGATGGATCTGTTAAGAAGGTAGTAGGGTGTGATGTCCTGGTATTTGATGACATACACAGAGTAGGAAGTGATATTCCTATACTACGATCGGTTATACTTTGGTCGTCACACAGTGGTTTCTCCACATAGGACTTGGATATTATATCAGACATTCTGGTTACTAGATCTATGGTTTTTAGATCTAGATTTGGGTGGTTTCCCAATCTGGGTACTTTGACCGCATTCTATGAGTATCTAGAATGGACGACTCCTGGCACGGTAGTATACCTGCAGGTGATGGAGTAACCCTCTCTAAAGGTGTCTTACAGACTAAAGGGGAGAGGGATACGCATGATTGACAGATCACTTGCTTAGGCAATTGAGTCAATCATGAGATGTCAAGTGCCACACCAGATGTTGTTCTTGCAGTAGGTGCAATAAGTTGATATTGATCCAATCCTGGAGAAACAGTCGGAAGCAGTTTTAGAACATAAGTGGATGTTCTAGGGATATGATAACGGTAGTCTTCTTCGGGAGACAGTTATCATTCCAGGTTTCCAAGGTGACCTGGATGGCAGAGTGGCTGTCAGAGTTATAGTTTTCCCTCTGACGAGGGGCAGTATTTTGGACAGGTGGTCCAAGTGGATACTGAGGGAAGGCATGGCGCAGGACACTGATTAAGTTCAGTTATCGATACAGTCTAAGAAGTTTGGATTTGGAGTTCACTTATGAGCTAGGTCCCATCAGACATCCAGACATTCTAAGACAGGTATTGCTCATTTCGGGAGATGGCTTTCTCCGCGAACTTGAGATTTAGAGAGACATAGAAAGAAATATCAAAGCGGATCCACTCACTGAGGCTATTCCTCGAACGCAATAGTTTCGCAAACGAGCTTTGTGAGACTGACTAGTAGAGGAGTTGGGTGTTCGGTATCACACGGGCTGTGAGTATGCGACATCGCAATAATTAGCCTCGAGTGCAAGTGGGAGATTGTTGGAGATAGTGCCCTCAGAGTCAATTATTGGATCACAGGCACGTGATTACAATGATTGAAGGGAGGACCTGTCCCAGTAGGACAGTCTTACTCGAGATGATAGTATGCTATTTGGTTTATCTTTATCATCGTGTACTGCTTTAGGTGACCTTTCGAGTCGCTATTACACGTTGATAAAGCCCCTAGGATTCTTGCTTGACTTCCAGCAGTATGAGGGCGATCATATAAGTGGGAGCTGGGGTCTATAAGCACATCCTTAAATGGTCCCTAGTCAAGGGAGTTTCGAGATAGGGCATCGATTCTCCAGAGTAGACTAGTGTATACAGTCGAGACCCCGACGAGGGGCGGTGGCCGGTCTCACAAGCCACTGGTGTCAGTTGGTTCACCTAAGATGTATACAGGTGCTCATTGGGTTATGAGTACACCGGACATGACTCGCCGGGAACCTGCTACTTGGGATTATACCAGACGTCAGATAGCAGTTCCCTGGTGACATGTGTACAGGTTAGTTCATCGACCTGAGATCGTCATTTGTCTCGTGTGAGTTCCCACTGTACTTTGATTACTACCCTACCACGGCTCAAAGGAGTCGTGCAAACAGGTTTTAGTTGGGTACAGTCCCGAGCCACATGGAGGCAGTGAGCGGATCTTCAGGGGTTCGTCTCTCCCGGTTTTGGGGGTGAGGTCGTGATGTGTCTAGGAGAGCCAGAACATGAAAAGTCCTTGGCCAAGGCAGGAGATTTGCTGGTAGGTATTCCAGAAGTATCTCAGGGTGTTCTGGGCTACACTCCGACACGACTTGTACCGCTTTTGGGGGTCTGACTTTTACCAACCCCCTAGGCCCGCCATGCGATGCTCATAGACGAACGGACCGGACTGTACGGATATTGTCACTGACAGGCTCAGTAGGGTGTCAGGATGAGTTCGCTCATCGACGTCCCTTTTGGTCAATAGCTGGTGGCCCGTCATGTATGGCTTATACCTCTGACGTGCTAGTGGTTAAATCCACAGCCATAGTATTAACGAGTCTTTAGAGTCCACCACACACTCAGTTACTCAGGTTTCGGGCGAAACGCTGTAGAGACCGTATGGAGATATGGCAGGGTTCGATCAGATACGTGCTGTATTGCACGGATCGTGATCGGGCGGATTTTACTAGCCGGCTTTGGCTTAAGCCGGATACTAGTATTTGATAGTGTAGTTTTGTCTCTTTGCATTTGTGTTCAGTGGGAATACAAATGCGGGCATGTATTTGCAGTAGCGGGGTTTTCCTGTAATTTACAGGATCGGTTTTCTGGGGTTGCCAGTTTGCATTCCGTTCCGGCCGGTTTTCTATTTTTCCTTCACGGCCGGACTATCCGTTGGAGGGTGTTATTTGCACATTTGCAAATAACATTTTGTGGAGGGTTTTCTTGCATATTTATAGCCTCTTCATCATGAGATTCTTTTCTAGTCTTTATCCTTGCATTTATGGTGATGGTTTGTGAATGGATTGAATTGGTAATTGGTGTGACTAATTTCTCATTCATTCATTCATATTCTTCTCTTTGTTTTGTTTAAATTCTCTTTCCCACCTGGGATTTGTAGTGGGTCGGCCACAGTTCTGGGAATGGGGGTTTAATTTTGGTGTGGATATAATTCCTTCATGCTTAATTAGTGGGCCCCCCCTTTTTTTGTTTGTGTGTGCTGTTGGTTTTGTAAGAGGTGGGAATTTCTTTTGGTTGCATAATTTTAATTCATGCTTTCTACTCACTTCAATTTCCAGTGAGCACACATTACATTGGCCGAGCTCCTTTTTCCCATGGATGCTCCATTTTTCATCAAGCATTCAAGAAAAATTCTTGTGCAAAATCCCTCCAACCATGGCAACCTCATAACCCCAAAAGAGACAAGCTTCTACACTATATCTATAGCAAGTCTTGGACGCGTCGGCTAGCCAACTTCGCGCCCGAGTTGCCTCGGTCAAGAGGTGGGAGCCCGTTAAAGATTCCGGCTACGTGGTGCCCTTTCCTACGAGGAGGTGATGGACGGACTTTCCGCAGGAGATCGGAGCGGAGATGAAGACCGAAGGACACGGATCGCTTGGTTTACTTCTCTACCCGTATTTTACTTTGCTAGTTGCTAGGTTAATGGCCCGATCCGGGTGAAAAGTGCGCGGTGGTGCCGGTTGCAAGTTTTGCAAAGTTTTTTGTTTCCGCGTTTTCCGGCGTCGGATTGACGGCCGGGGCGCCGCCGCGAGCTTACATGTAGCCACTGTTGTATTATTTCATTTACTTTTTCATGCACCTAGGATAGACCCAAAGTGAGGTGCACAAACTACCGGGTTCTTGAAGCGCCGAGTTGCCTACTCATTTTATTGAGAGAGCTTGCTTTACTTCGGGAATTTGGAGGGTAGTTTGACGCACCGTAGGGGTCTAGGGTGGGGTTTGGCTATTCATCACGGCCGTGGAATCCGTCTTTCGTTCTAGGCTAAAACGAAACACAGAATTCCTAGAATATCCAATATATCATCTGTGATCTGGAATGCCTATTATCGCGTGAGACGAATGGCTATATATATTATATATAATAAACGTTACTTATGTTTTGCACCCGCATTAGTCCAATCCCCGCTCTGTCGTTAGTTAAGTAACCTAACAGCGCATGACGGGGACCCATGGCGAATGCGGATGGCATAAGCGTACGTTCTATTTTCGTTTCTTTTCTGCAATGATAGGGTTAAATGTAACACCCTAGTTTATTTATACCAGTTCTAGTTCATGTATTTCTTTATTTATGGTATTTTCCTGATTTATTGTGTTTTGGGTGCGGATAGTGTATTTGACATTTGTATTTGCATCCGACCCGACCCGCTTGCTTGAACCTGTCTTGATTCATATTTATGATTTTTCCTGACTTGTTACGTAGAATTGTGCACTTTCATGTACACTGCATACTGGTATTTTATCTGGCATTTTCATTCTTCCATATAACATTTTAAGTCACATAAAATATTTTAAAAATATATTGCATGGCCTGCATGATACCCCTAACCCCGTGGTAGCATCCGAGCATCTTGGTCACGTCCCGTTCAGTGAAACGGACTTCTTTGGATGGCTACGTGCACGTGCGTGTGCGTGCATCCGTTCTTGGGGGTATGCATTTTCGTTATCCGGATATCCAACTTTAATTTTGGTCGACACATAAATTTTTCATATTTCGAAACTGAATTTTTAAACCCGACCCGGGCGTATTTTGGACTAAATTTGTATTTACTAGAAAATCCAATTTTATTTCATTTAATATCTTTATTAAAATTTAACAGTTTAAAATATTTATAACTTACAAAATCTATTTAAATTAAAATCTAAATCTTAATAACAACCCCTTTCTCTCTCTCTCCCCCTCTCCTTCCTCTGCATATATATATTTATATATATATATATATATATATATTTATTTATTCTTTCTTTATTTAATACACAGCATCTTCTTCTTCTTCTTTCTTCTTTCTTTTTCTTGATCTTGTTTCTTGATTCCGGTGATCACCGCCGGAGCCGTGCTCGTCGCTGACGATCTGAGTGATCCAGTGAACGTACCTTGCCTATGTGATCACCCTCTTGCCTTGCCTGGACCCGTCCCGCGTGCCGCGTGTGCGTTGCGACAATTTACCGACGTCGGACGTGCCGTGCGTATGCGTCGCGTGTTTCGATCGAGGCAAGTTTACAACTTGCTACATGCTATGCTTTATGTAATTTATTTATATGTTTCCGAATTATTATTATTATCATCATCATCATACAACTATATCTATATAATTTATACACCGTAGTTATTTAACGTTAATCCGTTTTATAATATAAAATTTATGAAAGTTTACAACTTGCGACATGCTATAATTATATCTATAAAAATTTATATCGTCGTAATATTTCTTATTATTATCTTTAATTAGTTTATAATCTGCATTTTATAATGTTACAAAAAATATAGTTTGAAAATATTCTAGTTTACACATGAAACGTCGTTACAAAGCGGATACGACAAATCTGAAATTTACTGTACACCTTACTTTATAAAATTCATTATAAATCATAGAAAAATCATTAGTATACGTTCTTTAGTTCGTTACGAAGCTAACTCAGAATAGTATAACTCTATGAAATATTTACTTGCAAAATAAATTGTTTATATAACGTAAAATGCAAATGAAAATATCTCTAAACTGTTGTCCAGGGAAATTCCAGCAGCAAACTTTCAATTTCGAATGTTCATAGCTTTTTGTACGAACAACCTGAGATACTTCAACTTATAAAAATAAAAACCTTATTGAATTATCTTTGTTTTGGTATTAGACACGCCCCTTTTGGAGAACGTTTGTTATTTTTAAGCTATTTTACAAATCAGGGTAACGCTGAATTTCTGAACGGAACTTTCTTGTGCATGGTTAATCAATACCACTTTTATAGTTATTAATCGGTTTGAATATGTTATCCATGTTAATATTATTATATCACTATTTACATATCTAGTCGCATGCTAATTCATCTTGCTACATGCTAGGTATATTATTATGCATCCTTGTGAATAAAATGTTACCCGTTTATCAAAATATAGATCCATATTAAAGTTTTATAGTTTTCGGATACCCGTTTGCATCCATATCATATAGTATACACATAACTGCATCTACAGATCACATTAATATATAATACTGTTATATTAACACCCCATGTTTAATAAAGTGCATCCTAATTAGTAATGGAACTATAAATGTAACCATAATTGATAATTGTGCATCCATATCATTGATTTTATATCTATTTGCATACCGTGTCACATTATTTCATTTTATTGTTATATTAGTACTCCATACTTGATTTTGTGCAACCCATACTTACTACAGTTTTATTGTGTGTATCCACTTGATACCTGTGCACTACCTGACATGATCTGATATATTACTACTTGACTTATTACCTGATCTTGTTACTAATGCCAACAATCTTGACCTGTTGTCCCTACGGACATATCCTGTGTCTATTTAGACAAACCTGTACCTACTTGATCTTGTGTTGGCATTAGCTCCCGATTTATCAATACCTGACTTACACACATAATCTTGGGGGTATGAGGAAATCAAGATTGTAACTGAACGTAACTTAAAGGGCTATTACATCCTGTACCGTGGTCCCGTGGGGTATGAACGGGACATAGACTCACAGTCTATTATATATTGTATCGTGGTCCCGTGGGGAATGAACGGGGCATAGACCGATGGGTTATGATGAAGATTACATTAGGTGATTTCGAATAACTTTAGAGTAGGTAACCCTATAGCACAGTTTAGACTACTAACTGCACTTCACCTGTTTATATCATGTTCACTGATCTATATTCATGTTACTGTTTGTTTGTTACTGATGACTTGTTACTGTTCATACTTCATGCCTGCATATTTCATTACATCTTGCTTGCTTAGAATTATTGATATTATGACGCACTGACGTCTGGGTTTTGCATAGCCCAAATCCGTTATCCTTATCGCAGGCAGTTCAGGAGTATTTCCGCTGTCAGGCCGAGCAGTGAGGATCCTGTTAGTATCCAGTTAGTATCCGGTTTAGTTATGTTTACTTTCTAGATGTTATTGCTCATTGGATTTATCGCTTCCGCATATTATTTCTTGACTCGTTTATTCTGGCTCATGGACATGTACTAGATAGTTTATTTTATTTCTACTGTTCTTGATATCTCTACAGCCGTAATATGACTGTGGAGGGATATTTCCTATCCACAGGTAGCATGGTTGGATCTGTCACGTGCCGATCTTAGCGCACTCTGGGAAGCGGGGCATGACATTAAATGATAGGACCACATTAACATTGATTAATGCAAGGAAAACAAACCAAAGTTTAAATCATTGGAACAATTTCAAAACCACTCGGTTTTTTCGAAAAACAACTTTTAAATGCGGAGCCTAAACCGCTCCTTTTAAAAGCTATCATGATTCCTTCAACTATATCAAGTTCATTACGTTTACGGTTTCGCCAAAACCATATGCAGCCCTCCGTCATTTCAGATGGGTATTCAGTAGTATTCAAGTTATGTATTTTGATCTTCGCCAAGGCATAGTGATTGGTAGCTGCTGGGTATTCATCTGTAGCATAGATAGATGTGTTGATTTGGGACAGTCGTACAGCTATTTTGGCCTTCATCAATGGTTTGTACGGGTGGGTTCAAATTAACCTGGATAATAACGGGTAGAACTTGACTTGCGTCTTATGATATGTTGGCCTTCGTCAAGTTCATAAGCGCCTGGGGAAAAATCCACATCGGGAGTTTCTAAGGAAAATGAAATTTGCTAGTGTTGCATACCATTTGGAGTGTGATGATTTTGGAAGGATTCTTTCAAGGTTGTCACACGATGATATTTGGATCCCGATCCTACTGTGAGTATCCGCTACTCTTCGGGAGAATTTTTCACTTTGCAATCAATACTATAAACCAATTAGGTGCCTAGAACGGTGTTAGCGGGGCTACGCCTCCAGGGAAAAGAGGTTATGTAATTAAGAAACTTCGCGAAAGCGTTGGAAAACCTCCCTCAAAGTACCGATACCAGCCTGGCCGAAAAGTTAAGCAAGAATTGTAGGGTGAGATTAATCCTGACTAATTCTTCTTTTAAGGTTTGAAGGAGGATTCGAGGAACAGTGGGAGCCATCCTGTTTAGATAAATTAATAACCAATCTAAACTTACAAGAGCATCATGCTGAGTGTTTCTTCTCTCTCTCCTGACAGCAGCGACCAAAATGACCGGGCTTAAGTTAATGCTAGATAATAATAAATTGATTGGGCCAAACTATAAAGATTGGCTAAGGAATGTACAGATGGCCATTACCTATGACAAGCTGGGCAACCTCCTAACTACCAAAGCCCCCGCCGTCTCAGGTCCAGATTCCACCATCGCGGATGTTGAAATCCGTAAGACAAGGGAAAAAGACAGTGCGAGAGCCGAGTGCCTCGTGTTAGCCTCAATGGATTATGAATACCAGAGACGGCACGAGAATATGGACTTAGTTTCCATCTTCCTCCATACCAAGGATTTATATGGAGAGCAATCTCGTATCGCAAGATATGAGACCTCGAAGAAATTGTTTTAGACGAGGTTGGTTGTCGGGTCATCTGTAGGATACCACGTCCTTACGATGATTAGCTATATTGAAGAACTCGCTGACTTTGGGACCACGTTGGAGAACGAGTTATATACTGACTTGATTCTATAGTCCCTCCCCTCCACCTACGCCCAGTTTATCTTGAATTTCAACATTCAAGGGAAGGAAGTTTCACTTCCAGAACTCCTCAACATGTTGAGGAGCACTGAGGGCATCCTGCAGAAATTCAGGGAGACACCCGCTCTACTTATTAAGGAATTTTTCTCTTCTAGATCCAAGGCGAAAGCCAAGGGAGAGAAGAAGAATGCCTCCACCAAGCCGATAGGCGGTGTCACGCCCCGCTTCCCAGTGTACGGCGAAATGGACGCGACGAGGTCCGCTACGTATGTACTCAGATACATACGCTAAGCGTAGCTAAGCAATATAAAATAATCACAAGAGACAAATGATATTGAAATAACAGCAACTTTTATTAATAACATTCTTTGTACAATGCATGAAATGAAAATACAACTGGAATGAAAAAGCAATGCCTAAACAGTGGCATAACAGAAATGAAAAATACTGGAAAGAACAAGGTACAATTATCTAGAGCTCTGGGTCTTCTTGGAACTGCTCCAAATCTTCACCGGTGGGCTCGATCTCAGCTTGGTCCAACGCACCTGACGACATTCAAAGAAGAAAGAAATAGAATGTCGTCAGCGAACAGGTCGCTCGGTAAGTCCCAAAGAATAAGAAGAATGAGAATGACAGAGTAACAGTATTTTCTAAAGTATTATATTGTTGAATATTATGGAACATTGTGTAACGCTGTTGTTTGTAGCTTGGTACAGAAGGATGCCAGTGTATACGAGGGGGATCTCTATATGCTAGAGATCAGGGCAAAAGGAAAGTACAAGGAACCGTTATGCCACGGTACAACAGCAATAGGATTCAGGTTAGGTGTCTTAATCTGACCACCTCGTGCCACCTTTAACACCTTCCGTACCAATCTACCCCTTAAACCCCGTAGTGTTTTAACAGTATTGTAGTATTGGAATATGTAAATTGAGTGACTGACCAAAACCATGATATCAGTAAGCATGTTGTAACTGTATAATCAGGTAAATGGAATATCAGGATAATGGATGAATATCCATGGTTTGATTCAGTCAAAAAGAATATATTGTTAACTGGATTCAGGGTTTCATGTATTCAAATTGTGTTGGTATATAAAAGAATATAGATTGACTTGAATCGTATTCAAGTCAGAAATAGTCAGACTCTAACCCGAGTCAGACTAAAAGAAGATAATTTGAAGTTCAATATTAGCTAGGGGTCTTATTGTAATTTGTAAAACTTGAGGGGGTTTTATGTAAAAATAATTTTGTATAGTTTCAAAATACACCTCAAGTATTTAATAATCGCCTTTATTGTTATAATGAATGTGAATTTTATTTGTGTTATTCTAGTGAATATATCCTAATCAAAGTATTAATTGTTTTATCTGAAATTCATGGTATTTTAGTGTAACTTTTAATCTTGTAATTTTTTTAGAAAAATGTGGAAACTTTATATTATGATAAAATAGGTGTTTAAATGATAATTATATATATATATTAACACATGAATAATTTTATATAAATATTTTATTAAAAAAAATCTCATTTTCCCTAAATATTGTATTTTGAACCTTTCGAGACCGAATGCTCCTTGCGGAGGTCTGAATCTCGCACTACTAGCCTGTGGGTGCACGATGAACCGTACTATCCCTAACAGGTTCCCCAAAAGTGGGTTGTAGCGGCGCTTTGCTTAGGTTTAACAAATACTTTTCATTTGGGAAAACGGTTTTATAAATATAAGGTATTTATTTGCAAAAAGTATAGTTTTTAGTTGTTAGGGTTTCCTAAGCCAACTAGCCTACTTCTAAGGTCTAAACGATGAGTCATTAGAAGCCTCAAATCGCCTCTCCACCGTCAATTGCGGCCAGGTAAGTGCCAGGTAAGTGGGAAGGAACCACAGTCGTGGGCCTAATTAAAAACCACTAGCCTTAGACACACTTGCCTAGGCACCACAAGACAGTTTAGATAAACGATCGATGTCCATGACCAATCGTGCTTTCATTTTATTAAAAGATTTTATTTAGAAATGTTTACAACTTAAAGCTTTCAATAAAGATTATAAAGATTAGGGTATTTTAGTGAAAAGTCCTGTAATTTCGTATTCTGTGTTTTGATATTTATCAATTAGGGTTATATTGAGTGTGTGTAGAGGTAGGTCATTACCTTGTGCCTTATTTTAAGTTTTGGTGAAGTTTAAAGGTAAAACATGACATGTTAAAGTTGAAGGTATTAACGCGCAAGAATACGGTATTTGAAAACGTTATCATTTTATGTGTGAAATTTCATTCAAATTGGGTTCTACAAGTTTAGTGATCAAAATAAACATATTTAGGAGTGAGGTAATTAATTAAACTAAGAAAAATGAACTTCATGGTATTTTTATGAAAAGAATACGGTTTTGCAAAGAAGTTATCATTTCATGTGAAAAAGTTTGATTAAATTGGTTTATGGGTGATTAATAGTCAACATGAATATGGGTAGATAATATGTATTAGGTGACAAGTGGAAATTTATAGAAAAACCGAATCGGAAATCGGTTTGTCCGATTTCCGTCGGGTTCTAAAAAGTCGTATTTTTACCTTAAAGAAAAGGGAGATAGAAGAGGTGGGACTTACGGTTTGGACAAGCTAATGAAGCTAAGGGATGTGGTGGTTGCCGATTCGTCGAAAGCGTCGCGAAGGTTCTGATCCGGTCGCCGGAATCCGTCGTCGATTTCGGCAGCGCTTCGCTTCTTGCTCTTCGTACCGAGTTCTCGAGAATTTGAGAGAGTAGACTTAGAGTTGTGAGGGGAAAAGGTAGATGATAGGGGTCTTTATATAGGGCTAGGCTAGGGTTAGGGTTTGGATTAAAAATATTAAAAGAAAATATAAAAAACATTAAAAATTCATTAAAAATCATTAAACCTAGGAGTAAAAAGGATTTATTGGCCAAATCAAAACCGATCCAGGTATAATAAGTATGCAAGAGGGTTGACCAAGTCAAGAGCCAACTTTTCCTAGTTGGTGACTCGGCCGTCCGGCCAAGTCCGGCCGGATCGGCCGGACCGAGTCGGCTGATTCGCCGGCCGGCGGCGCCGAGTCGGGCCGAGTCAAGGGTCCAATGGCCGGGGGTTTTCCTGAGGAACAACTTGGTATTTTTACCTTTTGTTGTTCAGTACATATTTTGGGAGTTATGGCCTTTTTACCGTTGACTTCCAAAAAAAATAAAACAAAATAAATACAAAAATAATGTGGGGCATGGGATTTGAACTCCGGTGGCTTGGTTCAGCAGTGCAAGGTATTACCAATGAGCTACAAGCTCTTTCTTGTAATTATTGTGGTTTTTAATTACTTAAACTGATAGCAGCAAGAATAAATACTCCAAGTATACATTAAATTTTAAAGTAAATTCTTGTACACTAAACATGGAGTTATTTTATTCTTGTAGCTTGTAATTAATAACAAAAATAATTACCTAAATCTTGTGCTCGGGCTAAAATACCCCTTTGTGGATTTTTAAAAAAAATATTTGAAAAATTTTGTATAGGGAAAAAAAATGTATAAGAAATTAGGGTTGTTACAGGCGGTGTCAGTAACGTAAAGGGAAAGGGCAGGGAAAAAGTTTCGGGGCTAACAGTAGGGAAGGAGGATGTTTCTATTGTCACGGGAAAGGGCATTGGCAGAAGGACTGCAAGGCTTGGAAAGCCAGAAATTAGGATTCGAAGCACGTTGTGGCTTCGGCTTCAGGTGTGTTTATGATTGAAAACTGTCTGTCAATTAACTCTACTTTCTGGGTACTAGATACCGGATCAGGATCTCATATCTGTAATTCATTACAGGCTCTGAGAAACTGTCACACCCCGCTTCCCAGAGTACGCTAAGATGGGCACGTGACATAGCCAACCATGCTACCTGTGGATAGGAATTATCCTTCCACAGTCACATTACGGCTGTAGAGATATCAAGAACAAAAAATAAAACTATCTAGCACATGTCCATAAGCCAAAACAAAATGAGTCAAGAATAAATAATGCGGAAGCAAAACATCCAATACAAGAATAACTGGAATGTATGTCCCATAATGCGGGCTCACATCAAGAATAAAATACTAAAAAGTAAACGAACTAACAACTAATGAGTCCTCACTGCTCAGCCTGCTGGCGGAAGTACTCCTGCTCGGACTGCAGCAAAGGTACGGAATCTGGGCCATGCAAAACCCAGACGTCAGCGCGTTATGATATCAAGCAATAATATTAACAGGGGTAGTAAGGTATGCAGGTATGAGTATGAGTAACAATATAATGAGAATATATAACAGTAAATGTGTCAGTATAAGTGACGTGCAGAGATATCTAAACTGCGCTACGGGGTTATCTATTCTAAAGTCTTCGAAATCAAGTAATGTAATCCTCATCGTAACTCATCGGTGGTTATTCCGTAACGCCCAGAAAGACGGCAAACAGTAGGTATTCCGTAACGCCCGGAAAAACGGCAAACAGTGGGTATTCCGTAACGCCCGGAAAAACGGCAAACAGTAGGTATTCCGTAACGCCCGGAAAAACGGCAAACAGTGGGTATTCCGTAACGCCCGGAAAAACGACAAACAATTGGTATTCCGTAACGCCCGGAAAAACGGCAAACAATAGGATGGCCCTTTGAGTTACGTTCAGTTACAATACTGATTTCCCCATACCCCCAAGTTATATATGTTCAAGTCAAGTATTAAATAATCTAGCACTAATGCCAACACATGATCAGGCAAGTACAGGTTTGTCTGGATAGACAACAGGAACGGTCCGTGAGGACTACAGGACAGGTTTGTTGGCATTAGACGCAAGGTCAGGTAACAGGTAATACCATGGTATATCAGGTCAAGCCAGGTAATGTATAGTGGTGTCATGTCATGTCAAGAGTGTACGATACCATGTCAGGTCAAGTAATATGTGTAGCAAGTCACGTCAGGGTGTACAAGATAACATATGGATGCTCATAATCGACTAGCATAATCATGGTTATGAATAAACAAGCATGGTACTATCAGAACAATAAACAGCCACAGTAACATGATAGCAATAGGTGCAGATTAAACTACTTAGTTGTACGGTTATGAGTTTGGTTTAAGGAATAGTGTTAACATTTCAGGAATGCAGTATTACACATGTGGATGATAAAATCATATTAATATGTATTAAAATAATATAGAGATGCAATTGAATGTGAATAAGGCTAAATGTATGCAATCGGTCGTCCGATAGGGTAAAACTACAAAAGGGTAATATGGCTATAAAACAATTGTGATTATGTGATCTAACATATACTTGTGATTACTAGGTATAGTCAACTAAATGCAACAATCAGGTTTCAAGTTTTATATCTGAGATATATAAACGGAACATTGTACTGTTAATCTGGAATTCAAAACTTTAGATTTTATCTATAGATTTTAATAGGAAAATTGATAGATTGATATATGAATAGTATGACTAGCATGTAGCAAGATTAACTTGTCTCGACGGATCGCGATACGGAAAACGGAACGTTACGCGTTGGCGGGGAAAAGTCACGACGCGCGCACGGTATACGGAATGAGCCCAAATGACGAACAGTGGAGTCACACGGGTCAGGGGTCCTGGCTGGATCGTCGGGGATCGTCGCCGGCACGGTCGGATTCCGACCACCGAGAAAACAGTGACCGGTTAAGAAAAAGATTTCATAAGGAAAGTGGAAAAAGAGAAGAAGAAGACGATCGTACCGTGGTAGGGTGTTTTGGGTTTTCAGGGGAGTCGACGCAGGGCGACGACGACGAGGGTTGCCGGCGTGGTGATTTTCCGGCGAAGGGCAGTGGGTTATAAGGGTGCAGCTGTGGTCGTGGGGTTCGGCAGAGGGTAGTGGTTTGTTGGGCCGGGACGTGGAGAGGGAGCTGAGGAGATGAAGAGGGTGACGACGGAGAGTCACCGGCGAAGTTGGGCTCGCGGGAGGTTGCAGCAAGCGGCCTCGTCGGGTGCAGTGGGTCCTCGGGGATCGTTGGAAGGAAGAGAGGAGAGGAAGGAGGTGGAGAGGGCGGTCACGAGGGTGAGACGAAGGTGGCGACGACGAGGTAAGGTCGGTGGAGATGGGGCGGCGAAGGTTAGGTTAAGTTTGAGTATGGGTTTTTTTTGTGAGAAAGGAAACGGGGACGAAGAAAATATATTAAGGGGGGAGAGAAAGATTTGTGAGAGGAGAGAGAGAGAGAGAGAGAGAGAGAGAATTTCTGAGAGGAAGAGAGAGAGAGAGAAGTTGCGAGAGGAGAGAGAGGAAGAGAGAGATAGAGAGGAAGAGAGAGATCGAGAGGAGAGAGAAGGGTTTGAGTAGATATAAAGTTGTTTAGTGGGATGAGAGAAAAAGAGAAAGAGAGAGAGGAGAGATGCGGGTGGGGCCCGGTGGCAAGGAAGGGAAGTTTTGATTGGCTCGGGAGGTTAGGGAATTTGTTTTGGGGAAAAAGATTTACCAGTTTACTCAAAACAAATTAGTTTAGGAAAAATATAGAGTAAGCTGTTAAAATATTTTCTGAATGATTCAGGAAATTCAAAAATAAATAGGATTTGGCGGAAAATACAAAATATTTCAGAATTGCGCCCGGGTCGGGTCCAAAAATTTGAATTTGAAATATGAAATTTATTGGCAGGTTCCAAAAATTAAAATGAATGATTTTGTACTGAAAAAGTATACCCCTCAGAACGGACGCACGTACGTGCGCGTAGTCATCCAAACACGTCCGTTTCACTAAACGGGACGAGAACACGATGTAAGGACGCTACCACAGGGTTAGGGGTATCAAGCAGGCCATGACATGTATTTTAAATTATTTTAAGTAACTTAATTGTAATATGCAAACATATGTAATGTCGGGGTAAATTATAACTATTAACTGTCAAAGCATGATCAATGAAATAAATACCACACACCACTCATACGGTAACTGGAATTTGTATATCTAGACTCGGTTGTTACATTATACCCAACTACAAAAAGAATTTCGTCCTCGAAATTCCAAGAACACAAAAGGATAACGACCAATAACTACAAGAAAAGATGGGGAAACTTCTGTCGGATTTCATCTTCTCGTTCCCAAGTGGACTCTCCATGTGAGCGACTACCCCAAGAAACAAATACAAGAGGGATAACCTTGTTCTTAAGAACATTTTCCCTTCGATCCACAATTACAACCGGTCGCTCCTTAAAAGTCAAATCTTCTCGTACAGTCAGCTCTGAATGATCCAACACATGCGTTTCATCTCGAACATACTTACGGAGTTGAGATACGTGAAACACATCATGAACATTCGCCAAGGATTGCGGTAACGCCAATCGATACGCTACCTCACCAACATGCTCCAAGATCTCAAAGGGTCCGACGAATCGAGGACTGAGTTTTCCTTGACTTCCAAAATGAATCACCCCTCTAGTCGGTGATATCTTCAAGAATACCAAATCACCTACGGCGAACTCTAGAGGTCTTCTCGACGTATCTGCCCAACTCTTCTGTCGGTCTTGTGCTGCTTTCATATGGTTCCGGATAGTGTTAACTTTCTCAATGGTTTGCCCAACCAACCTGGTCCCAACAACCTTCGCTCACCAATATCGTCCCAACAAACAGGTGAACGACACTTGTGACCATGTAAAGCTTCAAATGGAGCCACCTGAATAGTTGCCTGAAAACTGTTGTTGTAAGAAAACTCCACTAAATGTAGATGATCCTCCCATGAACCCTTGAAGTCCAACATGCAAACTCTCAACATATCTTCAAGAGTTTGGATCGTTCCCTCCGACTGGCCATCTGTTTGAGGATGATAAGCTGTGCTAAACTTCAATCGAGTCCCCAAGCCTTCCCGTAAGCTCCTCCAGAAGTGTGTTAAGAAACGGTTGTCACTGTCGGACACGATGCTCGCCGGTACTCCATGCAGTCTTACAATCCCCTGCATGTATCGTTCTGCCAAAGTTCTTGTTGATTGACCAACTCGAAAAGGTATGAAATGAGTTGTCTTGGTCAAACGATCAACAATCACCCAACCTTCATTGCTGCCTTTGGACCCCGCGGTAAAGTCGTCACGAAATCCATGGTCATATGCTCCCACTTCCACTGAGGAATCGGAAGTGGTTGCAATAAACCAGCAACCCTTTGATGTTCAGTCTCAACTTGCTGACAAACCAAGTACTCTGCTACAAAACGAGCAATCTTCCGTTTCATGCCTTCCTAGTATAAATGTTGTCGTAAATCTCGGTACATCCTCATGCTTCCTGGATGTACGGACATGCTGAACTGTGCGCCTCCTTCATGAGTTCCTCACGAATATCCGTACTACCCGGCGAATCCAAGAAAGCTTCTGATCTCTACAACGTTCTTCGGAATCGGCCAATCTCGAACTGTTGCAATTTCTTTCGGGATCAACGGTGATTCCATCTCCAGCTACGATATGCCCCAAACTTCACTTCTTCAAGCCAAAACTCGCACTTGCTCATCTTTGCATACAATCTTTCTTGCCTCACTGTCCGCAGTGCGATCACCAAATATTCTGCATGCTCTCCACTGCTCTTGGAGTAGACCAGAATATTATCAATAAATAACACTGTAAACTGGTCTAAGAATGGTGAAAAGATTCAGTTCATCAAGTCCATGAATATCGTCGGTGCATTCGTTACTCCGAAGGGCATCACTAAATACTCATAATGTCCATACCGAGTTCGGAACACAGTCTTGCAAATATTCTCTGGCTGATGACATCCGGATCGCAAATCCAGTTTCGAAAATACCCTCGCGCCACTAAGCTGTTCAAATAATTCACCAATGCGAGGGATCGGGTACTTGTTCTCAATAGTCACCCGGTTTAATTCTCGATAATCGATGCACATATTCCTTGTGACATCATCTTCTTTGCTAGAATAACTGGGGCTCCCCAAGGTGAGTTACTGCTGCGAATCCAACCCTTCTCAAGTAATTCAGTAACCTGCTTCTTGACTTCTGCCATTGGATAATATGCTTTAAAGACTGGCGCTGCGCCAGAAAAAAGATCAATTGCGAACTCCACTTCTCACTTTGGCGGTAAACCCGAGATGTCCTTGAACACGTCCATGAACTCTCCAACTACAGCTGGCGCTTTCTCTTTTACAACCTTCATCGACGAAAGAACATTAGTTGTCGGCCTAGCCTTAAACTCGACTGGCCCGACAGAACTGCTTCCTCTAGACAACCTCTGGATGTCCAGGAATCTGGAAATTCTCTTTCTTTACTCTACACTCAATGTGAGCGTGGAAAGTGCCGAGAAATCCATTCCCAAGACGACTTCACAACTGCCGGTAACAATCACCAAGAATCTGCAATTAACTCCCGTCCGCCAACAACAACAGAATAGTCCTTACACCTTCTATTAGTTATGATTTTCCCATTCCCAGTGTGTATGTCCCAAAAACTAAACAGGGTCGTGCAAGTCTTCGAGTGTATAGTAATAAACTTGGACGACATAAATCAATGGAATGCACTAGAATTGAAAAAACACTAATGCGAGAAAACCATGAACAAGTAGGGTACCTGAAACGACTTCCTCTGAAGCTTTAGCCTCTTCTGCCGTCAGGGTAAAGGCTCGAGCTAGATTTGGTCCCTGAGTTATCAGCTTCTGCTCCTGAAACTGTCTCTGCGGTGGCTTCTGAGTATCCTCCTTCAACCGTAGCTTCGACGGACAAGTATCAATGGTGTGATCCGCTGATCCACAAATAAGACAAAATCCAAGCCTCTTACGACAATCTCTTCGATAATGGCCCGGTTGTTGGCAGTAATCGCACAACGCCCTTCCCTTTTGCTCGGGCAAAACTGGCTTCTTCATTGGTACAACGCCACGCTTGTCCACCGGAATACCTTTGCGTCCATGTGCTCGGTTCGGTGCAAATGCCGGTTTCTGCACTGTAACTGCTGGCTGCGGTGTACTCTCGGTCTTCATAGATAGACTCTGCTGCTCTCAGGCTGCTGTAAGTACTTATGAGAAAGTGGTCAAACCCAGGGAGACAATCTGCCTCTGGATGTCCACATCCAAACTGCGCATGAACCTTCTTGCCCTATCAGCATTGCTAGCAACCAAAGGTCCCGCGAATCTACTGAGCCGCGTCCACTCAGCTGCATATACATCTACAGGTGCGCTGTTCTGTTTCAAGCTGACGAATTTTTCCTCCATTTCCTCCCGTGCAGTCCGCGGGAAGAACTTCTCCAAGAAACTCTTCGAGAAATCCGCCCAACTGATCGGCTTGGGCAAGCGGGTCTCTTCCACAAGCCACCATTCACGGGCGTAGTCCACCAACTGGATGTGTACTACATCCACCCTCTTATCATCTCGGATCTGTGCCGCAATGAGTAAGTTCTCCATGTCAACTAGCCACTGCTCCGCTGGCAACGGCTCCTCCAGGCCAGTAAAGACAGACGAACCCAGCCTCCTGAAATCTGCTACGGTCCCCACATGATCCACCGGTCTGGCCCCAACATTGCTCACGGACTGCTGAATGGTCCGCAAACCTTCCTGAAAAGATTCAGCTTGCTGCTGGATCAACTCGGTCTGTCGCTTCTGGTTTTCCAACATCCCACGTATTACTCCAAGTATAGTGGCTTCGTCAACACGCCTTTGGTACGTCTTCAGATTCTTGTCTGCCATATTCCTGAAATCAAAACACCCAAGGATTAGCATGATAACAGATTCAAATGTAGATCAAGGCTAGAACTCCGAGTTACTTAAATAGAGTACCGCATTGTAACTATGCCGCGGTATCATAGCTACAAGTACATAACTCCACCCAAGTCACCTAAGTTCTAGAGATAAACAAGGAATTAGGTTTCGAGTCGATATGCAAAGGAAGTTTGCATACCGTAAAAGTATAATCAGGAGGAGGTTAAGATTCAAGAACAGTAAAACGGCAAGGTGGCAGGACATGTTTCCTAATCACGAGTATTCTGATTCATGTATTGGGTACAATACCCAACTACAAAAGAACCAACCCGATTAACATATGTCTCTGATACCAAAAGAACCATGTCACGCCCCGCTTCCCAGAGTACGCTAAGATGGACACGTGACATAGCCAACCATGCTACCTGTGGATAGGAATTATCCTTCCACAGTCACATTACGGCTGTAGAGATATCAAGAACAAAAAATAAAACTATCTAGCACATATCCATAAGCCAAAACAAAATGAGTCAAGAATAAATAATGCGGAAGCAAAAGATCCAATACAAGAATAACTGGAATGTATGTCCTATAATGCGGGCTCACATCAAGAATAAAATACTAAAAAGTAAACAAACTAACTACCAATGAGTCCTCACTGCTCAGCCTGCTGGCGGAAGTACTCCTGCTTGGACTGCAGCAAAGGTACGGATCTGGGCCATGCAAAACCCAGACGTCAGCGCGTCATGATATCAAGCAATAATATTAACAGGGGTAGTAAGGCATGCAGGTATGAGTATGAGCAAGAATATAATGAGAATATATAACAGTAAATGTGTCAGTATAAGTGACGTGCAGAGATATTTAAACTGCGCTACTGGGTTATCTATTCTAAAGTCTTCGAAATCAAGTAATGTAATCCTCATCGTAACTCGTCGATGGTTATTCCGTAACGCCCGGAAAAACGGCAAACAGTGGGTATTCCGTAACGCCCGGAAAAACGGCAAACAATAGGTATTCCGTAACGCCCGGAAAAACGGCAAACAATAGGATGGCCCTTTGAGTTACGTTCGGTTACAATACTGATTTCCCCATACCCCCAAGTTATATATGTTCAAGTCAAGTATTAAATAATCTAGCACTAATGCCAACACATGATCAGGCAAGTACAGGTTTGTCTGGATAGACAACAGGAACGGTCCGTGAGGACTACAGGACAGGTTTGTTGGCATTAGACGCAAGGTCGGGTAACAGGTAATACCATGGTATATCAGGTCAAGCCAGGTAATGTATAGTGGTGTCATGTCATGTCAAGAGTGTACGGTACCATGTCAGGTCAAGTAATATGTGTAGCAAGTCACGTCAGGGTGTACAAGATAACATATGGATGCTCATAATCGACTAGAATAATCATGGTTATGAATAAACATGCATGGTACTATCAGAACAATAAACAGGCACAGTAACATGATAGCAATAGGTGCAGATTAAACTACTTAGTTGTACGGTTTTGAGTTTGGTTTAAGGAATAGTGTTAACATTTCAGGAATGCAGTATTACATATGTGGATGATAAAATCATTTTAATATGTATTAAAACAATCTAGAGATGCAATTGAATGTGAATAAGGCTAAATGTATGCAATCGGTCGTCCGATAGGGTAAAACAACAAAAGGGTAATATGGCTATAAAACAATTGTGATTATGTGATCTAACATATAATTGTGATTACTAGGTATAGTCAACTAAATGCAACAATCAGGTTTCAAGTTTTAGATCTGAAATATATAAACGGAACATTGTACTGTTAATCTGGAATTCAAAACTTTAGATTTTATCTATAGATTTTAATAGGAAAATAGATAGATTGATATATGAATAGTATGACTAGCATGTAGCAAGATTAACTTGCCTCGACGGATCGCGATACGGAAAACGGAACGTTACGCGTCGGCGGGGAAAAGTCGCGACGCGCGCACGGTACACGGAATGAGCCCAAACGACGAACAGTGGAGTCACATGGGTCAGGGGTCCTGGGTGGATCGTCGGGGATCATCGCCGGCACGGTCAGATTCCGGCCACCGATAAAACAGTGAACAATTAAGAAAAAGATTTCATAAGGAAAGTGGAAAAAGAGAAGAAGAAGAAGATCGTACCGTGGTAGGGTGTTCTGGGTTTTCAGGGGAGTCGACACAGGGCGACGACGACGTGGGTTGCCGGCGTGGTGATTTTCCGGCGAAGGGCAGTGGGTTATATGGGTGCAGATGTGGTCGTGGGGTTCGACAGAGGGTGGTGGTTTGTAGGGCCGAGACGTGGAGAGGGAGGTGAGGAGGTGATGAGGGTGACGACGACGAGTCACCGGCGAAGTTGGGCTCGCGGGAGGTTGCAGCAAGCGGCCTCGTCGGGTGCAGTGGGTCCTCGGGGATCGTTGGAAGGAAGAGAGGAGAGGAAGGAGGTGGAGAGGGCGGTCACGAGGGTGAGACGAAGGTGGCGACGAAAAGGTAAGGTCGGTGGAGATGGGACGGCGAAGGTTAGGTTAAGTTTGAGTATGGGTTTTTTTTGTGAGAAAGGAAACGGGGACGAAGAAAATATATTAAGGGGGAGAGAGAAAGATTTATGAGAGGAAGGAGAGATAGAGAGAGAGAGAGAGAGAGAGAGAAGTTGTGAAAGGAGAGAGAGGAAGAGAAAGATAGAGAGGAAGAGAGAGATCAAGAGAAGAGAGAAGGGTTTGAGTAAATATAAAGTTGTTGTTTAGTGGGATGAGAGAAAAAGAGAAAGAGAGAGAGGAGAGATGCGGGTGGGGCCCGGTGGCAAGGAAGGGAAGTTTTGACTGGCTCGGGAGGTTAGGGAATTTGTTTTGGGGAAAAAGATTTTCCAGTTTACTCAAAACAAATTAGTTGAGGAAAAATATAGAGTAAGCTGTTAAAATATTTTTTGAATGATTCAGGAAATTCAAAAATAAATAGGATTTGGCGGAAAATACAAAATATTTCAGAATTGCGCCCGGGTCGGGTCCAAAAATTTGAATTTGAAATATGAAATTTATTGGCAGGTTCCAAAATTTAAAATGAAGGATTTTGTACTGAAAAAGCATACCCCCAAGAACGGACGCACGTACGTGCGCGTAATCGTCCAAACACGTCCGTTTCACTGAACGGGACAAGAACACGTTGTAAGGACGCTACCACAGGGTTAGGGGTATCAAGCAGGCCATGACATGTATTTTAAATTATTTTAAGTAACTTAATTGTAATATGCAAACATATGTAATGTCGGGGTAAATTATAACCAGTAACTGTCAAAGCATGATCAATGAAATAAATACCACACACCACTCATACGGTAACTGGAATTTGTATATCTAGACTCGGTTGTTACAGAAACCGTATAGTTATCAAGACAGGTGATATGACTCTCAGGGTTACTAACGGAATAAGTATGGATGCTGTATCCGTAGGGGAATATCACATAGGTTTGACAAGTGCGCAGATTTTTATTTTGCGTAACTGTTTGTGTGTACCTAGTCTGGCTTGTAATATCATCTCTGTATCTTTACTTTCTAAAGAAGGTTATGATTTTACATTTGTAAGCGATGTCGTCCACATCCACCTTAAACAAAGTTTGATTGGGTCAGGTACATTAGATAACGGTATATACATATTAAATCAAGCTCAGATTTTCAACGTCCAGAACACACTCAAAAGAAAGTCTCCAGAATTAAATCAGGCTTTCTTATGGCATTGTTGACTGGGTCACATCAATGAAACACGGTTGACGAAGATACATAAAGAGGGATATTTTGATCCGTTTGAATATTAGTCTTATGCAACTTGTCAATCATGTCTCAAAGCAAAGATGACAAAGACTCCGTTCACAGGACACCGGGTAAGAGCCAGCGAGCTCTCAGGACTCATACACAGCGACATGTGTGGTCCAATGTCTACACATGCAAAAAGTGGTTATTCTTATTTCATTACTTTTATGGATGATTTCACAAGGTATGGACATATATTCTTGATGAAACATAAATCCGAGGCCTTTGAGAAATTTCGAGAATACAAAAATGAAGTAGAAAAACAAACCGGCAAAAGTATCAAGACACTTAGATCTGATCGAGATGGTGAATACTTAAGTGCCAAGTTCCTGGATTACTTAAAAAAGAATGGAATTCTCTCTCAGCTTACTCCTCCATACACACCTTAACACAACGGTGTATCGAAAAGGCAGAACCGAACCTTATTGGATATGGAATGTTCCATGATGAGTAATGCTGAGTTACCGCGATCCTTCTGGGGTTATGCACTAGAATAAATTGCATATCTTTTGAACAAGGTTCGTACTAAGTCAGTGCCTACCACACCATATCAGATGTGGAGTGGGAAAAAACTCTATCTTAAGTATCTGAAGATATGGAGACATCCAGCTTTTGTAAAAAAACAGCATGCGGACAAACTCAAGGCACGCTCAGTACTGTGTAAGTTTGTAGGATACCCAAAGAACTCCAGGGGGTATCTTTTCTATTACGCGGAGAAACAAAAGGTCTTTGTTTCTTGGCATGCCCACTTTTTGGAAACTCAATTTCTTGAAAAAGAAATAAGTGGGAGTGCAATAGAACTGGAAGAAATTCCAGAACCACAAGCTATTACTGAAAGCATTGTGGAACCAGAAGTTTCAAAAGAACCGGACATCCCCGCGCCACTCCGCAGGACTAGTAGGCGGTCTCATCCATCCGAGAGATACTTTGGTTTTCTCATAAATGGGGATAGAGAGGATTGCATTATCGATGCTGATGAGCCAACTAGCTTCCAGCAAGCCATTCAGAGCAAAGACTTGGTAATATGGCAGGATGCAATGCGAACCGACATGGAGTCCATGTACACCAACAAAGTATGGATTTTGGACATTGCTCCAGAAGGGGTAAAACCCGTAGGCTGCAAATGGATCTTCAGAAAGAAGATTGGTGTAAATGGACAGGTTGAAACCTATAAGGCTGGACTTGTTGCAAAAGGTTTTCGTCAATGACCTAGTTTGAACTATGATGAAACTTTTTCTCCAATGGCTATGCTCAAACCCATTCGGATCTTTCTTGCCATTGCCGTCTTCCACGATTATGAAATTTGGCAGATGGACGTAAAGACCGATTTTCTGAATAGAAATTTGGAAAAGTATGTTTATATGGATCAGCCAGAGGGTTTCATAGAGAGTGGGAGCAGCGGAAGAGTGTGCAAGTTGCTTAAATCCATTTATGAATTAAAACAGGCATCGCGGAGTTGGAACATCTGTTTTGATGAGACGGTCAAGGAATTCGACTTTATCAAAAATTCAGATGAACCATGTATTTATAGTAAAATTGTAGCGAGAACTGTGGTATTTCTCGTCTTGTACATGGATGAGATTCTCCTGATAGGAAATGACATTCCTATGCTACAATCAGTCAAAGGATTCTTGTCACAAAGGTTCTCCATGAAAGACCTGGGTGATGCCTCCTACATTCTGGGGATTCAGATCTATTGTGATAGATCTAAAAAGATGTTGGGACTTTCACGGTCCAGGTACATCGACACCATACTAAAAAGATTTAGTATGGAAGATTCAAAGTGCGGTAACCTACCGGCTTGTCATGGAATCACCCTCTCCAAAGAGATGTCTCCCAAGACTGATTTGGAAAGGGATCGCATGAGTATTATACCCTACGCTTCGGCGGTAGGCTCTATAATCTATGTGATGTGTACCAGACCAGATGTAGCTTACGCACTGAGCGTTGTAAGCAGGTATCAGTCAAACCCAGGGGTGAAGCACTGGACAGCAGTGAAGAACATTCTCAAGTACCTGAGAAGGACTAAGGAGATATTCTTGGTGTACGGAAGTGAAGACCTCCAGATCAAGGCCTTCGCCGACTCCAGCTTCCAGAGTGACAAGGATGACTCCAAGTCCACGTCGGGTTATGTCTTTACCCTCAATAGAGGGGCGGTCTGTTGGAAGAGCACCAAGCAGGACACCGTTGCTGACTCGATGATGGAAGCGGAGTACATCGCTGCATGTGACGCCGTGAAAGAAGCAGTCTGGATTAGGAAGTTCGTGACAGAACTTCAGGTGGTTCCTAGCCGATGTTGTATTCTACTTTTTGCAGAACAAATGGACTGAACCAAGTTCCTAGCCCCCATGGCCGCGAAGACTCAAAAGAAGACCGGGGGTGAAAACTCGTCCAGGCCTGGCCCGAGCTCGGCCCCGAAGCCAACTCCACCGACAAAGCCTTCCGCTGCGCCCCGAGCCCCGGAAGACAGCCGCAGAGGGAGCCAGAAGTATGCACGGGACCCGGTGTCCCGGGCGAGGGAGGAGGATGAAAACGAACCCACAAACGTTCCCTTCAAAAGGCAAAAAAGAACGGTCTCTCGGGCGCCCTCCACTGGAATTCCAGTGTAGGAGAGGGACTTCTGCTTCGGGTTGCCCTCGGGGCTCTCCGTCGCCGACAGCCTGCTCTCCGACATGAAGTAAGCGGCTAGGGGAAAGATTCCCCGCGGGACCCTGAAGGTCTAGGTAGCAGCCATTGCTCAGGAGGCGGTTCAGGTCAGTATCCGTTTTCCTTTAAGAATTTTCTTAAGTATTTTTTCTCAGTTTGAACATTTCTAACTCCTTTTACTGCTTTCCTCAGGTCCTTCAACACTGCGCCCTCATTGTCAATATGGAATCCGAGGAGATAGCCCCGGCTATGAAGAAGGCAGGCGAATCGTCCTTGCAGGAGGAGAATTTGCGCCTTTATTTGCAGCAGGCGGAGGAGAAGATAGCCGCCATCGAAGCTCGAGTGGTCGCCGAGGAGCTGATGAATTCCAAGTATATTGAGTCTCACCGACTTATGAGTGAATCCAATCGGGCCATCCAGGCTAAGTTGGAGGAGGTTGGCAAGCTCTATAACACAATGAAGAAGTCGAGGGATGCCAGCAGGAATGATGCTCGAGTGGCGCTTGAGGCGGTGAAGCTTGCCGAGGTCCGAGCGGTGAAGTCCGTGGAGAAGTATAAGACGTCTGACCAGTTCTACGCCGACCTTGCCAAAGCCTCGGCCATCGTTTGGCATGAGGCCCTCGACGCCGTCAAAGCGTCAATGCCAGAGTTTGCCGATAGTGAGCTCCACGCTAAGAACCCACTCTCCGAGGACGTGCCGCAGGGGGCGGGCACCGAGATAGTCGCAGGTGGCAAAGCAGTCTTAGAGACCGAAGCCTCGACCCTTGAGGACAGTGTCGAGCAGGGCGAAATCTCGGTGGAGCCCACGGCCTGAGCTATCTTCCCTTAGGAGTTTTTGTTTTTATTTTTCAAATTTTTTAAGCCTCCGGGTATTTTTGTGAGGCTAAGGAGCCCAAAATACCTTGCAAAAATTTGAAATATAAATAAAGTTGAGGTTATTTTCCTCTGCCTAAATGTCTCTTTTCTGCGTGAGTATTTTAGCTCGTCAGCCTTCTCTTCCCACGAGTGTTAGGTCGTAGGTCTATGCCAGGCTTTTTAAGTGACGATCACGCGTCGAGTGTCACGCCCCGCTTCCCAGTGTACGGGCAGAGGACGCGACGGGTCACGCAACGTATTTACTCAGAAGTAAACACGCTAAGCGTATCTAAGCAATATAAAGTAAATTACACAAGTGACAAGATATAAATGAACAGCAACTTTATTTATTAAACATTCTCTTTACAATACAACTGAAATGAAAATACATGGAATGAAAGCAATGCCTAAACAATGGCATAACAGAAATGAAAATGAAATGTACAAGTAAACTAGAGCTCCGGGTCAAAGGCTGGCTGATCCAAGTCCTCGTTGGTGGGCTCTGTCTCCAGTAGGTCCGATCCACCGGACAACATTCCAAAGAAAGAAGAAAAGGAATGTCGTCAGCAAACAATCGCTCGGTAAGTCCCAAAGAATAGGTATAGACAGAATAGACAGAAGGAGAATGTAACTTTTAAAGTTGTATTATATTGTTAACGCTGTTATTTGCAGCTTAGTACAGAAAATGCCAGTGTATATGAGAGGAGTCCCACTATTCCGGAGACTAAGATATATGGAGCACAATGAACCGTTCAACCACGGTACAACGGCAATGGAAATTCAGGTTAGGTGTATTATGGTTACAATCTCGTACCACTTTTAACACCTTCTGTACCAATCTACCCCTTATAAACCCCGTGATGTCTTGATTGTATTGTTTGTATTGTATTGTATTGTATTGTAAATTGTATATGGATGACTTGCCGAAACCATGATATCAGTAAATTGAATGGATATAAGTAGAGAGTTATGTAGACAGAGTATATCCATGGTTTGGTTCAGTCAAATTATATATTGAAATAGATTGTACAGACGGATTCATATTGAATCGTTATATTTGTAAGTTTATACTTGAATCGCATTCAAGTCAGATTGATTAGATTGAGACTCAGTCTGAGTCAGACACTTTGAAAAGAAATTGAAGTCCTGAATTAGTTTTGATATTATCGGTAACTGCTGCACATAGACGGCAGGATTTGTGTCTTTTTCCAAGACAATTACCGTGTTGATAATATCGTTTGTTAGATTGTCTATCATAAATAGGCAAGCACCCATATCTCTGGCTCCCTGAGGATCAAGAGACTGGTCCCGGTTAAACCTATGTTTATTAGGGTCCTTATTATAATTTAGTATAACTTGAGGGGGTTTTATATAAAAATAGTTTTGGCATAATTTCAAAATACACCTCAAGCATTTAATTATCGTCTTTAGGGTTTTCATAGATGTATATTTTATAGTTGTGAAATTTCTAGTGAGTAGAACCTAATTTTCATAATATATGGTATTTTGTTGAAATATTGTAATTGTATTGTATTCGGATGGTATTTTCATGTGGTAGTGATTTCTTTGATTTAGAAAATTTAGAATATTTATATAATTAAAATATATATTTTGCTTATATATGTATATATATTTTATAAAAATAATTTATTTATTTTCTTGTAGAAATCTCATTTTCTAAAGAAAAATGTATAAAAATTCCATCGAGATCGAATGCTCCTTGCGGAGGTCTGCATCTCGCTCTACTAGGCCCGAGGATGTGCGATAATCCGCACCATCCAGAACGGGGTCTCCAAAATGGGTTGTAGAGGCCCAATTGCATGGAAATGTTTAATACATCTTTTTATAGAAAACGGTTTTGTAAGTTTAGGGTATTTATTTGTAAAGTAGTATTTTCTCGTATTTTATTGTTCCAAACTTCATCGTGCTATGATAGAGATGTGTGTTGTGATGAGGTAAGTCATTACCTCATGAACTATCTAAAGGTATAGCAAGGAATTATGATGATTTATGTCAAAACTAAAGTATATGGTATTTTTGTGAAAAAGTGCGATAAAAGTTACAAAAATGATTCTTTTAAGGTGAAACTTGTTTTAATAGACTTATTAATGTTCATTAAACAATATGTGAGAGTATGGTATGTTCTTGATTAAGAAAAGTTGAATTTTGAAGAAAAACCGAATCTGAAGTCGGATTAACTCCGCTTCCGTCGGGTTTTAGAATTTGAAGTTTTTAGAATAGAGAAAAGAAGGGAAAGAGGGGACTTACTGGCTTATTAGACTAGAAGAGAGAGGGGGGTTCTAAAGAAGTCTTCGGGGCGTCGTTTCGTCGCCGGAATCTCCTCGGAAGTTCGTCGGAGCTTCGCCCTTCACTAACTCCACTTGTACACAAAAGTACTTGAGAATTTTATATAGTTTTTTGTAATAGAATTCCGAGTGAAGGGGTGTAAAATGGAGTGGGTATTTATAGGGAAAATTAGGGTTTGGTGTATTGAATGGGTGAATTAAAATTTGTATGAAAAATGTATTAAATGGGTGATTCAATGTTCCTTGTATGAATGCAGAGAAAACAAGCAGTGTGAAAGGAGTGGGGTAGCTGAAAGGTTGCAGGGGTGAGAAGATGGAGGGCATCACCGATGGTTGGACCGGCGGTACCGGCTTTATTGGGCATTTCGTCGGGCCTTTACCAACGGGTGGGGTTGGTCTTCGTGCCCCGTGTAGGTGTCACCTCGTATTCTTCAGTGCACATGTTTAAATAATTTATAACTCTTGGTTTTACATGTTGTGCACGTGCAAACCCTTAGGCTTCTAAAAATATTAAAAGAAAATAAAACAAAAAGATAATGTGGCTGATGGAATTTGAACTCTGGTGCTATGTCTCAGCAGTGCAAGGCCTTACCAGTGAGCTACAAGCTCTTTCTTGCTGTTCTAAAGCAAAATAAATTCTTATAGCATTCACAGAATTGCAAGTACCCCAATTATACATTAATTTTTAAACAATTTTATGTACATTGAAATTGGAGTTGTTACAGTCTACCTTCCTTACAAAAATTTCGTTCTCGAAATTTATAATTTATTTTAAGGACTAGTTTACGAATAAATGAGGGTATCTTGCACGCATCTCATCTTCCCTTTCCCATGTTGATTCTCCTGGTGTGTCTTTTCTCCACATCACTAGAAACAAGTTGACTTCCTTATTCCGGAGTGACTTCACTTTTCTGTCCAGGATCTCAACAGGTTGCTGGTCACAAGATAAGTCGGGCTGTACAGTGAGCTCGGAATGATCAAGAATATGGTTGGGATCACTCACATGCCTTCTGAGTTGGGATATGTGGAACACATTGTGCACTCCTTCCGATGAAGGTGGAAGTGTCAAGCGATAAGCCACCTCACCGACTCGTTCGAGTATGTCGAACGGTCCAATATACCTTGGACTTAGCTTACCCCATCTTCCAAAACGAATCACTCCACGGTTCGGAGATATCTTCATAAATACATGATCTCCCTGCTGAAACTCCAAATGACGGCGCTTTACATCAGCCCAGTGTTTCTGTCGATCTTAGGTTATGCGCATTCTTTCCCTGATAGTCCAAACTACGTCAACAGTTGCTACTATCATCTCAGGTCCAAGGAATTCTCTATCTCCGATCTCGTCCTAACTTAATGGCGATCGACACTTCCTTCCATAAAGTGCTGCAAAAGGTGTCATTCCTATGCTTGCTTGGTAGCTGTTGTTGTATGAAAACTCCAAAAGATGTAGATGATCTTCCCACGATCCTCTAAAGTCTAGCATACACGCTCTTAGCATATCCTCTAAGATCTGAATAGTTCGCTCAGACTGACCATCTGTTTGTAGATGATAAGCCGTGCTAAAGTTCAGACTCGTTCCCAAGCTCGCTTGGAGACTTTGCCAAAATTGTGATCGGAACCTAGTGTCACGATCGGAGACAATGCAAACTGGTACTCCATGAAATCTCACGATTTCCTACATGAGTTCATGGGTATCAGAGATAGTACATTTATGAAGAGTTTAAATCTTATTTAGATTCTTACCTCCAAGTACTTCTTTGCTAGTGTCTCAGTGGATTGGCCCACTCGAAATGGGATGAAGTGAGCCGACTTTGTGAGTCGATCCACAATAACCCATACCGCGTCGTTACCCTTTGTGCTGCGAGGAAGTGCAGTCACAAAATCCATTGTGATGTGCTACCACTTCCATTCTGGGATAGGTAACGATTAAAGTAATCCAGCAGTCCTGTGATGTTCAGCCTTTACTTGCTGACACACCAAGCATTTAGCGACGCTTCTGGCTACTTCACGCTTCATTCCATGCCTCCAGTAATTTTGACGCAGATCTTTGTACATCTTTGTACCTCCAGGGTGTACTGAGTAGGGAGAGCTGTGAGCTTCTTTCATTAACGCGTCCTGAATAGAACCTTTTGGTACACACAGTCTGCTGCCGTATCTCAAAGATCCGTCTTCATGGATAATGAAGTCTGTTCTGAGTCCATTCTCCACTTGTTCTCTGATCTTTTGCAACTTAGCATCACTTGCTTGAGCTGCTTTGATCTGATTGATAATGGTAGATTGAACTTGTATGTTTATCAAACTTGAAGCGTTACCTGGCATGATCACTTCAATCTCCATCTGATGCAAGTCTAGTTGAAGCTTCCACTGTGCGGTGAGATTCAATGTTAATGGTTGGCGACTAAAGGCATCAGGTACTACATTCACCTTCCCTGGGTGATATTGCAGGTTGATGTCGAAGTCCGCCATGAGTTCTAACCATCTTCTCTGCCGCATATTAAGCTCCTTCTGAGTAAACACATATTTCAGACTCTTGTGATCTGTGTATATGTCTACACATTCACCAAGAAGATAATGGCGCAAAATCTTAAGATCAAAGATTACGGCCGCCAATTCCAAGTCATGCGTCGGATAATTGCGCTCATGAATCTTCAGCTGTCTTGAAGCATAAGCCACAACCTTACCGTGCTGATGTAAAACACATCCTAATCCCTTACCGGATGCATCATAATACACTTCGAAACCTCCAGATTGGTCCGGTATAACGAGAATAGGCGCTGATGTCAACCTTGACTTGAGTTCTACGAAAGCTTGTCCGCATGCTTCTGACCACACGAATTCTTCATCTTTACGTGTGAGCTTGGTCAGGGGTGTTGCAATCTTCGAAAATCCTTCAATGAACCTTCTGTAATATCCTGCTAGACCCAAGAAACTTCGAATGTCCTTCACTGACTTTGGTGTCAGCCATTCGCTTACTGCTGAAACTTTCGCTGGATCCACAGAGATTCCTTCGCCTGATACAATATGTCCAAGTAAACCAACTTGAACTAGCCAAAACTTACACTTGCTGTATTTGGCATAGAGTTGATGCTGTCGCAAAGTTTCCAGGACAATTCGTAGGTGTTCGGCGTGCTCTTTCCGACTCTTAGAATACACCAGGATGTTGTCGATGAAGATGACAACAAACCTGTCTAGGTACTCCCGGAAAACTTGATTCATTAGGTTCATGAATATTGCTGGTGCGTTGGTCACTCCATATAGCATCACAAGAAATTCGTAATGACCATAGCGAGTTCTGAATGCCGTTTTATGGATATCAAATTCCTTGACCTTCACCTGATGGTAACCCGAACGAAGATCTAACTTAGAGAAAACACAAGATCCACTTAGCTGATCGAACAGATAGTCGATGCGCGGGAGTGGATACTTGTTCTTTATCGTTACTCGTTCAAGGCCCTATAATCAATCTACATTCTGTATGAACCTTCCTTCTTCTTCACAAGTAGAACTGGTGATCCCCAATTTGAAGTGCTGGGACGAATCCATCATTTCGCCAATAATTCGTCCAACTGGGTTCGGACTTCCTTCAAACCTTCCGGACTTAACCGATACGGTGCTTTAATCACTGGTTGTGCTCCTGGTACTAAGTCAATACTGAATTTAAGAGCTCGATCGGGAAGCAAACCTGATATGTCTTCAGGAAATACGTCGTCGAACTCTCGAACTACTTCTGGCTTTGATCCTTCCTCCGCTTGAATTGCCGCAATCACTGCCTTCTTTGGTTTTGTCTTGTATGTACTTGGCTCCAGGGTACGGTCTTCACTTTTGACATAGAAGACCGGATGCTCTGGAATCTCGAATACTACCCTCCTTTGACGACGGTCAATGGTAGCATAGAATGTTCCGAGCCAATCCATACACAAAACGACGTCGAAGTACGGTATGTCCAGCATCTTGAAGTCAGTATAGAATTCTCTGCTGCAGACGACCACCGGACACAGATCGTATCCCATTACTGCCTTTAGAACGTCGTTCCCTGAACTGACATTTCAGCTGGATACGAGAGCTTTGACTGGAATCGCATGAGTTCGGACGAACCGTTGCGACATAAAGCAATGAGATGCTCCAGTATCGAAGAGTGCTAGTGCAGGAAGTGAGGTTACTAAAGTTGTACCTAAGGTATGTGGAATATGTTTTAGGTATAGGGAAAAGATATATAGGTATGTCTATGAACTGAAAGAGAATTTGAAAGAGAAGTGTTACCAATAATGACTTAGCCGGTGGCTTCAGCCTCTTCCACAGTCATTGTGAAAGCCTGTCGCTTCGGCACATTCCTCCTTGCTGGAGGAGCATTCCTATGTCCGTTCCTTGATCCTTGAGGTATATTCCGTTGAACTTGATGGAACTGACGGGGAGGGGGTGCAGTTGGTCCACGAGGAGGTGGAGAAGGTAGTGCAAGTCTCGGAGAAGGTGCCTGGATGGCTGGGCGCTGCTGGTAAGTGATCGCTGGCCTGGGTGCAGCATGTGGATTGTGTCTATGAGGACAAGACCTAATATCATGAGTAGCTGAGCCGCAGACTAAGCAAAGGCGATTTGCTCACCGCCAATCTTTCACCAGATGTCCATCTCTCCTGCAGTATGTGCAAAAGGCTGGGCTAGGCCGGTTATTCGGTACTCCCGATCTCCTTGGCACAAATGGTGGCCTTGAAGAGGCTCCTCCTGCCATCTGATTGGCAGGGCGCTTAACTCCGGCAGATTGATGTCTGCCCCTCATCTTTACCACCGCCTCATATCGACAGGCCGCTTTCAGAGCCAATTCATGAGTCGGGAAATCCCATGTAGTTAACGCAGCTTGGATCTCCGGATCTAACCCTTGTTGGAATCATCGGGCTCTAATCTCATCCGTCGGTATTAGGTGTGCCGCGAATCTGTTAAGGTATTGTGTTAGCTGTGTAGTATGTGATATATTGAAAATCGAATTATTGAGACATATCTTACCGACTGAGCATGGTAAACACAGCATCGTACTCATCCACTGATTTGGTCCACATTGAACCCTGTTGTAGGTGGATGAACTGTTGTTCCATGTCGAATATGGCAGTCTCGGGGAAGTAATTTGCGTCGAACATATCGCGGAAAGTCCTCCATTCGATCGGCTGGGTGAGACGGCTTTCTTCCGCCTTCCGCCAGACCCGTGCATTGTCAGTGAGCTGCAGCTTTGTAACTTGTACCCAAGCGACCTCTGGCACTTATGCCGCTGCCAGGTCATCTTCAATACTCTGAGCCCATTCCAAGGCTTCTAGAGGGCTCTCTTTTCCGGAGAATTGCTTGGGGTGCAAAGCCCTGAATTGCTTCACCCCAGGTGCTTCAGCCTCTGGACAGTTCATCAAGATAGCAGTCTGTTGCTGCTGTCCTTCCAGAAGGCTGCAGATCGCCTCAAGCAGTACCGTCTGCTCATTGTTTGTAGTAGCTACGGCAGGTGTAATCTATAGGGGTGGTGGGGTGTTGTTGAAATTGGTGCTGGTGTTGTTTGGGGAATCCATAATCTTGAGAGAAAGATTTGGGTTAGAACAGATTCAAAATATATGAAATTGGAAGATTCAAGGAATATGAATTGTAAAGAATATTTTCAGTTGCTGGTTCTTGTGTTATATTGCTTAGGTTGTCCACGCAGAGCTGACCTGCATGTCCATACAGTGCAGACCTGCATGGGCCACCAACAAAACCTGTCATGCCCCGCTTCCCAGTGTACGGGCAGAGAACGCGACGGGTCACGCGACGTATTTACTCAGAAGTAAACACGCTAAGCGTATCTAAGCAATATAAAGTATAGTACACAAGAGACAAGATGTAAATGAACATCAACTTTATTTATTAAACATTCTCTTTACAATACAACTGAAATGAAAATACATGGAATGAAAGCAATGCCTAAACAATGGCATAACAGAAAATGAAAATGAAATGTACAAGTAAACTAGAGCTCTGGGTCAAAGGCTAGCTGATCCAAGTCCTCGCTGGAGGGCTCTGTCTCCAGAAGGTCCGATCCACCTGATAATATTCCAAAGAAAGAAGAAAATGAATGTCGTCAGCGAACCATCGCTTGGTAAGTCCCAAAGAATAGGTATAGACAGAATAGACAGAAGGAGAATGTAACTTTTAAAGTTGTATTATATTGTTAATGCTGTTATTTGTAGCTTGGTATAGAAAATGCCAGTGTATACGAGAGTAGTCCCACTATTCCGGAGACTAAGGTATACGAAACACAAGGAACCGTTCAGCCACGGTACAACGGCAATGGAGATTCAAGTTAGGTGTATTATGGTTACAGTCTCGTGCCACTTTTAACACCTTCCGTACCAATCTACCCCTTATAAACCCCGCAATATCTTGATTGTATTGTATTGTCTTATATTGTAAATTGTATATGGATGACTTGCCGAAACCATGATATCAGTAAATGGAATGTATATAAATAGAGAGTCATGTAGACGGAGTATATCCATGGTTTGGTTCAGTCAAATTGTATATTGAAATAGATTGTACAGATGGATTCATATTGAATCGTTATATTTGTAAGTTTATACTTGAATCGCATTCAAGTCTGATTGATTAGATTAAGACTCAGTCTGAGTCAGACACTTTGAAAAGAAATTGAAGTCCTGAATTAGTTTTGATATTATCGGTAACTGCTGCATATGGACGGTAGGATTTGTGTCTTTTTCCAAGACAATTACCGTGTTGATAACATCATTTGTTAGATTGTCTACCTTAAATAGGTAAGCACCCATTTCTCTGGCTCCCTGAGGCTCAAGAGACTGGTCCCGGTTAAACCTATGTTTACTTGGGTCCTTATTATAATTTAGTATAACTTGAGGGGGTTTTATGTAAAAATAGTTTTGGCATAATCTCAAAATACACCTCAAGTATTTAATTATCGTCTTTAGGGTTTTCATAGATGTATATTTTATAGTTGTGAAATTCTAGTGAGTAGAACCTAATTTTCATAATATATGGTATTTTGTTGAAATATTGTAATTGTATTGTATTCGGATGGCATTTTCATGTAGTAGTGATTCCTTTGATTTAGAAAACTTGGAATATTTATATAATTAAAATAGATATTTTGCTAATATATGTATATATATTTTATAAAAATAATTTATTTATTTTCTTGTAGAAATCTCATTTTCTAAAGAAAAATGTATAAAAATTCCATCGAGATCGAATGCTCCTTGCGGAGGTCTGCATCTCGCTCTACTAAGCCCGAGGATGTGCGATAATCCACACCATCCCCAACGGGGTCCCCAAAGTGGGTTGTAGAGGCGTAATTGCATGAAAAATTTTGATACATCTTTTTATAGAAAACGGTTTTGTAAGTTTAATCTGCAAAATAGAGATAATAAGGAGCTCTGCCGTGACTACTCTGAGGGTCAAGCCTGCAAAACACTGTGGTACAACAGGGGTGAGTTACCAACTCATGAATAATAAGTAACATCATACAAATAATCGCAGGTATGCACGTACAGCGATAATCTATCACATGCAATTTGATAGCATAAATATGGTAATATGGATATGCAACAATCATGATCAAAGTACACCATCAGGGTACTACTATTACATGAAACAATGCATATCAAATAACTACTGAGTATGGGATAAAACATATCATCATCAATGAATCATCATCGTGGAAAAACCGGTGTCCTTCAACGACACCCCAAATCCCAATACCTCAGGCGCCGTCACTTTGATCGGCCCTCATATCTGTAAATCTCATAGAACCTGAGTGCCCAAAATCGACACTCAAAATATCATGAAAACCCGTGTCCAACATCGACACGTAAATCCACATAACTCAGGCTCCGTCAGTCTGGATTGGCCCACGGGCTCCGTCAGTCCGGATCGTCCCATATCCATCTCATGACTCCGGTCGGTATCCTCCGGATAACCGCCAGGTCCAACTAATCACCGGTAGATAGTAGTCCCCCTGTCAGGCTCATCGTCTACTGCACAACATCCCTTCCTTGCCCTGGGGTACCATACCGGGTCCACTATAAACCCGCAAACGGATCATCCAACTCCTCGAATCGGGTTTCTAACACAACTCTCAGAACCGAGAAAACTCATAGTGGACGCATCGAAATATCATATCAAGAGAAACCGGGTTTTCAAAACAATGTATACTTTCTTGAAATATCACCACGGTTCTCAAATCCATAAATCACATGAAATCCGTATCTCAATGTGTAAATCCATGAAATATGATATATGCAACATAAAATAGTAATATGAGCATATGAAGGGAAAACCGCTCTTTTAAATGAATCCATTTTTTAAATATATCATGCGGTTCCCAATTTCTCCAAAATCAAATGCAACATCATATAAAGGTGTACATGTAGCCATGTATGCACGATGCATTTCATATGCGCAATAGAACAAGAATCAACGTCTCAATGTCAATAACGAATACAATACCACATATGTGTATAGGTTGTGCGTGTCATGGAAATTACCGACGGTGTGGGTGTAGCATACAATTTAGTGCTCGTGCAACATGAACCATCAGCAATGGTGCAGTGTCCACTAGGTACTAAGTCAAGGCACAACAAGTAAATGTATGTAATGATGCTCATGCACAATCAACATATATGCATATAAACATGCGGCTATAATATCATATCTAGCCCTGACGCTTAACGTCATACGGGCGATTTCCCCGTAGATGTTAAATTTACTCACCGATGATCTCGAGCTAGGTAAATACAACCACCTGCTTTCCTTTCTTCGTAGAGTCTGAAGTCCCCGCCTGCGATCCTATTAACACACAACACAATAACGCGTGGATTTAGCAAACTACCCAATAATAAACAAACACAATGCCAATTAACGAATCAGTTCCCTTAAGCTACAAAAGGGTTCGCTTAGCGGCTAACGTGTGTAGCGACATCATCAAAACAAACCCACGACAACAAGCTACCCGAAACACTTAAACTACGTCGGATCAATCGTATCGCACTTTGCCGAAACGTCTAAAATTAGCTAAGTGGTCCCAGATTTTGCATACTGTCAATATATAAAAATCTAGCAGTACCAAACACCCCAAAATACATACAGACAGCTACCCTACAAACCACAACCCTCCAGTCTCCCAAAAATCCGAGCTCGCCAGAAAATCACCAAGTGTCACCGGCCAAAACAGGTGGGATTGGGTTCGGGTTTCAGGTGAACACTCGGGGCCTCTAGTACAACACTACTACACTGCTAGATTTCCAGTAACAATTCGTGGTCGTAGCAGATTACAGAGACTCTAAAATGACACTAAAAATACGATATGTGCACAAAACTAAAGCTTTAGTGTTCTAAACGATAGCTACTAAGCAACACAACATAACTAACACCTAATTAACAGTTAGAGATCATTACCTATCCACACTTGCTCAAAAAACCTAGCTTTCCATGCTCCAAGTGATCTTAGTGGCTTTAGCTAGGCTTGTGAAGGGTTTTAGTGGGGTTTAGTGAAGATTTTGTTTGATTTTGTGAGGATTTTGGTAGGGTTTCAGTTTGAGGGGATGAGAAAAAGAGATGAAGAAAATAAGGTGTGAATGAGAGAGTGTGAGTGATGAAGAGAATGAGGGTGTGAGACTGGTGAAGTGAAATGAGGGGGTGAGGTTAGAGCGAGCCATGCCCCCTTCTCTCTCCTCATTAAATGCAAGCCATGCTTGTCCCATGCCTCATGATTCCATTGTCAACCCTCTCTCTCTCTCTCTCTCTCAAGTCAACCCTAAAACAAACCCTTCTTTTTTTAATTTTAAAACTAAATAACTTAAATAATTACATAAAACTTAATGGAATGGGGTTAAGGTGCCATGGCTACATAAGCATGGTTAACACTAATTAACCCTAGGTTAACATGCACAAGTGTGTGCAAGCCCAAAATAAATAATAATAAAATATTAATTAATTTTTATAAAATATGTGAAAACTATTTTGGTTAACTTTTTACTAAAAACCCGCATTATCGCTTAATTAACACTAATCGCATTCTAAGGTGTTACAGATGAGGGCTTTTGATCCGCAGTGTTGTTGGGCAGGAGGCTACCCACTGGTGGATGGGCCAGCAGGAAATTGCTTGGTGGCCTCGTGCTGAAGGCTTTGATCCACAACGTTGTTGGGCAGAAAGATACCCGCTGCAGATGGACCGAGCAGGAAGCTGCTCGGCCGCCTCGTGATGAGAGCTTTAGAGACTCCTTTGCGCCTTTGTGGGGCGTCGTTCAACCTTCCGTGACCCGCATAGGCAGGAGTGATGGCGTTGTTCAACATTCCGAGGCCTACATAGCCGCTCATGCAGACCGGCATGGCCGACACGTGGCAGTTCTATATCGGGAAATTGAGGCGTCCCGTGATTTGCGTCGCTACGCGAGTAAATTTCGGCCGTTGGAAGATTTTTGTAGAAGCAATAAATACCAAAGGTGCATCCTTGAGGGGGTGTTAGTTTCCTCTCAATCTTGCATTCCTTAGAAGATGTCTGGGCGTATATTCCTCATCAAGGAGATCTTCTCTCGTGACAACTTTTACCTTTACTGCCTTGATCGCTCCGAGCAGACATACGAGGCGGTGATAGACCGCGTGGAGGGCCACTTTGGTCGCCTACTTCCCCGGCGATCTGGTCTCCTCCAAGTGCTTCTTTATGCAATCTGGAGGATGTCCCCAGGTCTGCACAATGCCCTGTCTCCGCAGCTGAGGGGCGAGGCGTTTGACAAGGTGCATACGCTCTACCATTTCGACCTGATCTTGCAGAGCAGGCGGGAGCGATCAGTAGGTCTTCTTCTGGAGTGTTTCCCAAAAAGGCTGATCGTTGCCTCCGATCCGGCGGATGGGGTCCCCAGCGCTTCCGTGGCATCTAGGGTCCGCGGGCACCGTCAGAGGGAGCGGGTTAAGGTAGCTCGGGCTCGGCTGCAGGAGGTTTCCTCATAGTACCATCAACAGTGCTTCCTTGATCCCCGCCCCCTCTATTGTAATTATTGTAAGGCTGGGGAGCCCATAATACCCTTTAATCAATAAATAAACAATGTTTTTGGCGGTAGTGTGTTGTCTCTTTTTCTTCTCTCTTCGTACATTCTATGGACTTAACTAATCGCCAACAGGAATTACATTATTTCAAAAGGGAATACATTTTTTCTTATTTATACAACTTGAGCTTTTCAGCGTTGTAAGGCCGGGGGCGACGGTCTCCCCTGCCTTCCCGAACTTGATCCGAGGTAACGGCCATGATGTGGCCAATCGTTAATTCCCCGGAAGGGGGCTGGTTCTCTTACTCCCGTTCTGCCTGCGGCTTGTCCCGTAAGTACTTCGCCAAGTGACCGGAGCGGATCAACTCCTCGATGTAGTCACGGAGTTGTTTACAGTTTTCGGTCGGGTGGCCTTGCGACCTGTGGAAGGCACAGTACGGGCCTCGGAGACGCTTGCCCACCCTTTGGGTCACTGGCGGGAACTTGAAGAACCTCTCCCCCTTAGCTTCCTCCAACAGCTCGGTCTGGGAGATGTTTAGGAGAGTGTACTCCTGAAACCTCGGGGAGTAAGGCTCCAGACGATCGATTTTTCTCCTCCCGGTCCCCTTTCTTTCTGTCTGGCTGGTCGGCCCGGGGCAGGTTTGAGTTCACCTCGGACTCGAGTTGGATTTCACGCTCGGTCTAAGCTTTCACCTCGGACATGGTCTTAGGTTACGCTAATGCAAAAGAGCGGAGCCACTCTTTGTGCCTAAGACCCGACCTTAGCGCGGTGATGACCGTTTCATCACAGTGCTCCGGGACCTCGAGGAGCGCGTTATAGAAGCGGGTGACATATCGTTTGAAGGATTCTTTGTCTCCGCTCTTGATGATGAACAGGTAGTCGACCGTCCTCTTCTACCGTCGATTCCTGACGAAATGACCGAGGAATTAGGAGGCCAGCTCATCGAAGGTCAAGATGGAGCGTGGCGTAAGTCCTCTGAACCAGTCCCGGCCAGCCTGGATGAAGGTGGTGGGAAAAGTGCGGCATTGAGCTGCGTCCGAGTTATCTTGGAAGCTCATGCCCGCTGTAAATGCGTCCAAGTGATCTTTTGGGTCGGACTTCTCATCAAAGAGCGCCACCTTGGGCGGCTTGTTCTTGGATGAGACACGTTCGGCCAGCAATTCCTCGGTGAAAGGCTTCATGAGAGAATCCGCGGAATACCTAGCCCCTTCGCCGGAAGGATGGTCGTCTCGCCGTATGCCCTTGATCTTATTTTCAAGGGCCTCGAGTCGGTGGTGGTAACCCGAGGATTCAGCACAATCGGAGTGGCGACTGTCCACGCTCCTGGTCTGCGCGGCGGTGCGGGTTCGATTCCGCTCTATCAGATTTCTCAGATCCTCGGGCAAGATTCTTCTCGAGTAGTCCCAATGTGTACCTCCGCGGTCTTGACGCGAGTGGGGGCATCGGTCATGCCTGGAAACAGGCGAGCTGACCGACACCTCCTCAGAGGGTGTGGGCGCGTCGGACTTCGGGACGATGGCCCTGTCTTCCCCGAGACCGGGGTGTGGAGCCTTCCGGAGCCCAGCGGGTCATGGAATCATGGCCCGCGCATGGGCCGTGGTTGCCGGAGGTGGCACGCCGGCGCTCGGTGACGCTGAGGGGAGAGTGGGCATCGGCCCTTCTGCGTGCGTCGTTGTTTCGGGGGGAAGCGCGACCTGGTGAGCAGGGTCCGCCGCCTGAATGCGGACGAGGGTGTCCACCATCGACGTGAGTCTGTCGATTCGAGCCGATAAAACTGTTTCCCCCAATCATAGCAAAGCTCTGTTCAGAATTTCAATTTTGAAATGAAGCAACGCTTCAGAAGCAGCGCCAAATGCGCTGCGCCCTAAATAGCGCACCACGTGCAAAGCACGTGTGCGCTAGTGCTAGGTGCGCTGCGTTCTAAGGAGCGCACCACATGCAAAGCATGGATGCGCTAGCACTAAATGCACTGCTCCCTAAGTAGCGCACCACGTGCAAAGCACATGTGCGCTAGCGCTAGGTGCGCTGCGCTCTAAGCAGCGCACCACGTGCAAAGCACGGATGCGCTAGCGCTAGGTGCGCTGCCCTCTAAGCAGCGCACCACGTGCAAAGCACGGGTGCGCTAGTGCTGGAACTAAAAGCTCCCCACCGTCAGATCAAACATCCAATAATAATGATAAATCATTAATTAATCAGACTTAAAATATGTTAAGGAAAGATTCCTCAAAATCTTTCTAAACAATAAGATTGTGCTCTGTAAATCAGAGCACCGTTGGATCAATGATCCAATGGTGATTAAAAATCACCAAAAACACAGAATAAATTCTGTTTAGAAGATTTCCCAATCTTGTTAAAAAATAAGAAGATGTCCTTCTGTAAATCAGAAGCCCTTGGGTCAAAGATCCAACGATGGGAAATTCCCCAGATTAATTGGAGAAAAGATCTCCTTAACTCATTAACTCGCCCTATATAAAGGCCCCCAGACTTCAAGTCTCAGATACAGACGCATAGAGAGGAACCCCCCCATAAGCTTTGAGAAAATCTCAGAAAGAATAGCCAAGCTCTCGATAGAAGAACTTCTTTTCTTCAAGGTAAAAGAACAGAGAGATGAAATTATCTCATAACTAAAAAGAAGAATTTACTTCTTCTCACAGATCATAGATCTACAAGACCAATGTCTTTTACAAAGAGATCAAAAGATCTCATCATAAAATAGAAGAAGAATTTACTTCTTCATAGATCTAAAAGAGATCATAAACATCTTATTATAAAAGCGGAGGGAGAATAATTTAGTTCTCTTGAGGATCACAGATCCATAAAGGCAAAGCCTTTCATCAACATAAGAGATTGAAGACATCTCCTACAAAATAAGAACTTTTGTTCTTAGAATCTTGAGACAATGCCTCTTATAAACGATAATTTATTTCTCAGATCATAAAATTGATCAGATGCGCTTTGCGCTCTTAAACTGCGCTTCTGCGCTCTTGGACTGGCGCTCAGCGCCAAGCGCGCCACGTGTCCTTCACGTAGGTGCCATCTAACAGTTAGCGTACGGCGCTCAGTGCCAGACGCACCATGTGTCACTCACGTGTGCTCCACTAAATTAATAGCGCAATGCGCTCATAAACTGGCGCAATGCGCCCATCATCTGGCGCTTAGCGCCAAGCGCAACACGTGTCTCTCACATGTGCGCTAATCGGTAGAAGCGCACTGCACTCTTTGACTGGCGCAAAGCGCCAAGCGCACCATATGTTGCGCTGATAGAACATAAATTGTTCTTTAATATGCCTAGGGCTATGAGGAATGCTCAGCATTCAGTAAAATACAAAGACACTGTCAGGGCCGAGCTCAAACAAATGCTTAACAGCGCAAAATAAATGTTAAACATTTTAACTTGATTGGACTTAGCCCAAGACTGGCCATAAGTCCTCAATTCAGATTTAACTGAGCCTAGGTGCTCCTAATCTAGTTAATTAATCTTAGTCCCAAATTGAACTACAGATTTCCCAATCAACATTGGTTCAAGGGTACATCTCTGAACCCCTCTGATATATGTCGTTGTAATCCTTCAACGTCTTCAGAGAGGTGACGGGTCCCGACAACCATACATTCCATAGATTATGACGTCTTTAAACTGGACTGTGGGGTCCTTAAACCCACGGACTATGATGTCCTTAACCTCGGACTGTGGGGTCCCTTTAAACCCACGGACTAAGATGTCCTTAACCTCGGACTGTGGGGTCCCCTTAAACCCACGGACTATGATGTCCTTAACCTTGGACCGGGATGTCCTTAAACTAACATTGAACCGTAACGTCCTTAAACTAATTATGGACCGTAATGTCCTTAAACTAATGTTGGACCACCATGTCCTTAAACTGGTAATGGACCGTAATGTCCTTAAACTAACGTTGGACCACCATGTCCTTAAACTGGTAATCGACCGCAATATCCCTAAACTAAACAATAGAGCCCAAATGCTCTTTTGTTGGATCTAAACGATCCCGTTAAGTTGGTCTTAGTCTGAAATGAGACTAACGTATCCTTAACATACGTTTAAGTTGATCTTAGCCTCAAATGAGACTAACGTATCCTTAAACCCAACCCCCAAACCCAAATCTAAGAAAATATGGATTTGGATTAATCCACGTCCTACGAGCGACAACATAAATTAGTCTCCGTATACAATCCACGGGCAACCAAAAATAAAACAAACACACACGACACGAAGTGACCATCTGGAGAAGGAGAAAGTGGTTACCGCGATGCGGTTGCGTAATTAACTGCAGGGGCTTGCTCCTGCAGGGAAGAATGTCCCCACAATCAAAAACACCTCAAATGAGGGGGAATCTAACGAAGTCTGCTATATCGGCCGCATCTGTCTAAACCTTCGATATATGGTGTCATAAATCAACTTGGCATCTTCGGAGAGATGGACGGATAGCATCAATTAGCATCTGCCCCCAGATTCAGGCAAGACGTCGCGTATTCCCGGTTTCCGGTGGTAAACAGATTCTGACACGCCCGGTGGGACCTTTTCCTCTTTCCACTCCACTCTTCATGTGTCTTGTTCGCGAACGAATCGCGGTTTGATATGGTTGCCCTTGGGTTCGAGGTACAAAGATTTAGTTTTGCTCCCGTGCAGAAAACAGAACATCAATGGCCTCTAACTGCTCCAGCTGCAACTGCAACTCCCGTTCCATCTCATCTGGAGGTGTAACCTACGGGCCCCAAGCGGCCTCCCTGTTCAATATGCCAGTGGAGCAAGTAATTCAGGCCACCACTGGGCTGTTCTTTGGGACTATGATCCCACCGATGAGCTTCAATACCCCGCTGCTGTCGCAAGAAGCCCCCAAGAAGTCGGTCTTTGATCGACTTACCACTGTCACGGCCCCTCTCAACGGGTCGCCCAACTCCACTGCCTCAGTTTTTAACAGACTGGGCCAAAGCTCCAACGGTCCCATGAAGAAGCCCGCAATACCAGAAAGGGTTATTCCAAAAAGGATAGCCATTCCTGCTCTCGAGGTCGTCAAAGCGGCTTCTCCTGCCAAAAGGTCGGTCTTCACAAGATTGACTGTTCCGGCTCCTGCTCCAGGCGAAGTCCTCAAAGCTGCTTCCCCCGCCCAGAGGTCTGTCTTTGACAGATTGGACATTTCTTCTCAACGGACATCGGTCTTCAAGAGGCTGACGCCGACGACAACTTCTAACCAACACAGAGGGCATGAAGAGGTCACCCCTACAGCTGAACCAACTCCAATCGCACAACATGCTCGACATCGCCACTGGCGCCGAGTGAGGAAGGCTGGGGGAAATTTCCCTTCCGGACTGACTCCGCCGGCTCCAACGGTGGAAATCGATGCTGCTGTTCCAACTGGGAACATCTTTGAACTTCTTAGGAAGGTTCGCAAAAACTCTCCGACTGCCGTGCTGAAGAGATCTCCTCCACCTATGGAGAATGCTACGGAAAAGAAGCCGGAGCAGCTCCTTCATCGGCTGTCCTTCAAAATTTACGAAGTCTGGCGACAGGTCCAGGAATCGGTGATTGACCGGGACTACTCTCGCCGACCAAAGAAGATTAAAGCCCAGCAAGAAAAGAGCCATCCCGTAATACCACAGAAGATGCCATCCGTCAGGGTGCCCACTGCAACGGCTCCCTCAACGTCAACCGCTCACAAGAGAAGGAGGGTGGAGAAAACCCCTGTGACCGTGGCGAACCGCAAGGATGCTGAATCTAAACGCCCCAAGTCTGGGGGCATGGTAACACATACCGTTTATATGTCTTCCGGAAAAGAGGTAAGCCGTGCTTCTACGGGCCATCGACCGCTTACCCGATCGATAACAAAGGCTCAGGAGCAACAGCAGCAGAAACTTCAGGAAATGCTGACTGTGATGGCCGCACTCACTGGGCCGAAAGAAAATCCAGAAACCTCATAGCAGTGTCAGGAACAAGAAACTGATGCTGAATTCCTCCGAAGAATACTCGAGAGGAAAGAAAAAGAGGCCGCGGAACAGGCGACCAACATAAAACGAAAGGCTCTTTTGTTTCAAGACATGGCTGGGATGATGTTACAGCCGGAACCTCCAGCTGAAGACCCCCCGATTATCATTGAAGACGACAGAGGGAAGACATTGAACCCTCCTACGGCTCTTTCAGCAGCCAACGAGGAGACCATCTCCAAGGCCGCTCTGTATGATTACATCGCTCAGTAAATACGAGCTCATCATGCGAGCAAAACGGCCGGGCAGATCGTTAAGACTGGACGACCCTATCCGGACTGGTATGACCAAATAAGGTACCCGCCGGGATATACGATCCCTAAATTCCATGTATATAAAGGGACGGGCAATCCCCACCAGCATGTTGCCCAGTTCAGGGCTCTATGTGGCAACACTGGAGGTGATGATAAACTTCTGCTCCGCCAGTTTGTTGGCAGCTTGTCGGAGACAGCGTTCGAGTGGTATTCTGAACTTCCAAATGACTCTATCAAGACATTTATGGAGATGGAGCTGCTGTTTACACAGAGATTCGCAAGCGCTAGCGAGCGCAGCCCGATCACCGCATTGATTAACGCCAGGGTAAAGCCAGGCAAAACATGGGTTCAATATGCAATACGGTGGTGGAATTTATGATCGAAATGTGAGCAGCGCATCGAGGAAGCGCCTGCGGTGGGCATGTTCGTGGGCACTCTTGACCCTCAAGCGACCATCTCCCAATTTATGATGTTTTTCAAGCCGATCACTTTCCAGTCCTTGATTGATAAGCTGGTCTAAATGGACTAGATGGGCCACAGGCCTTCCTCTTCGAAGCCGGAGCCGCGGAATGAAAAAGGGAAAGGGAAAGCAACCTTCGTCGCCAATGCTCAACAGCAGCCCAGTGGTCCAAAATTAACGGATCGCTTAGACGAGGGACGGCGATTCTATAATGAGAAAATAAAGCGCCCTTATTCGTTTCCCCGGGACAAAACGAGGAGATTGTTCGAGCTAGCGGTGCGCAACAGGCTCATTAAGCCGAATCCAAAACGCCCATTACAACCCGGTGAGACTAATAGTCCCAATTATTGCCCCTACCACCAAGCGGTAAGCCACCCAATTGAAGATTGCTTCATCTTTAAAGGCTAGAACGAAGACCAATACCAACAGGGCAAGTTCGCACTGTCCGAGAATTGGAAAATAAGCCCACCGCAGCCGCACGCTCTCAAAAAGACGGACACACCAGGGGCATCATGCTCTTTTTTAGAAGAAGCTCCATGGGAGGTCGTTCTTTCAACCAAGACGAAAACAATGCTGAAGGATCTCCAAACATGCCCGGCGATCAGGTGGAAAAATCCACTGGAACCCGAGATCATCGAGGGAATGCTGAAACTGTGCCCAACTCAAAAAATCAGTGGTGATAGTCAAAGCGCTCACACCCAGCCGTCAAAGTCTTCGAAGAAGAAGAAGAAAACCAAGAAGCCCGTGAAGCCTGATGACAAGCGCACGGACCAGCAAAAACATATTGACGCGCTGGAAGAATATAATCAGAAGGCGCGGACCCTGGTCACACTCCAAGAATTTCTCAGCCACGTCCTTAAGGACGGATATGATGACAATGGAGAAGACTCGTCGGATGAGCCTGAAGATTATGTGGCAAGCTGCCATGTGGTCTCTCACTCGTCGATAGACGATGAACAAGCTCCTTACGCAGAGAAACCGGGGGCAGATCCTTAGCCTAAACTTCTAATACCATCAGACGAAATTGTTTACCACCGGAAGCCGGGAAGACTGAACGTCTTGCCTGAATCTAGGGGTAGATGCTAATTGGTGCTATCCGTCCACCTCTCCGAAGATGCCAAGTTGATTTATGGCACCATGTATCGAAGGTTTAAACGGATGCGGCCGATGTAGCAGACTTCGTCAGATTTCCCCTCGTTTGAGGGGTTTTTGATTGTGGGGATGCTCTTCCCTGCAGGCGCAAGCCCATGCAGTTAATTACACTACCGCATCGCGGTAACAACTTTCTCTTTCTCCATATGGTCACTTCGTGTCGTGGGTGTTTGTTTTGTGTTTGGTTGCCCGTGGATTATATACGGAGACTAATTTGTGTTGTCGTCCGTAGGACGTGGATTAGTCCAAATCTGTATCTTTCTTAGATTTGGGTTTAGGGGAGTTGTGTTTAAGGATACGTTAGCCTTATTTGAGGCTAAGATCAACTTAAATGTTTGTTAAGGACACGTTAGTCTAATTTTAGACTAAGATCAACTTAACGGGATCGTTTAGATCCGACAAGAGAGCAATTGGGCTCTGTTGTCTAGTTTAATGATATTGCGGTCGATAATTAGTTTAAGGACATTGCGGTCCATTGTTAGTTTTAAGACATTGCGGTCGAGGTTAAGGACATCATAGTCTGTGAGTTTAAGGACCCCACAGTCCGGTGTTAGTTTTAAGACATCACGGTCGAGGTTAAGGACATCATAGTCCGTGGATTTAAGGACTCCACAGTCTGACGTTAGTTTTAAGACATCACGGTCGAGGTTAAGGACATCATAGTCCGTGGATTTAAGGACTCCACGGTCCGATATTAGTTTTAAGACATCACGGTCGTGGTTAAGGACATCATAGTCCATGAGTTTAAGGACCCCACAGTCCGTAGCAATGTGTGGTTGTCGGGACCTGTTACCTCTCTGACGACGTTGAGGGATTACAACGACAGATATCAGAGGAGTAAAGAGATGTACCCTTGAACCGGGTGTAAATTGATTGGAAGAGCAGATGAGCTCAGTTCAATTTAAATTGAGGACTTATGGCCAGAATTGGGCTAAGTCCGGTTAAAAAAATGTTTAACATTTTATTTTTGTTCTGCCTGTTAGGCCTTTATTTGGGCTCTACCCTTTTAATAATGCTAAGCATTAGGCTCTTATATTGAATGCATAGCATTTATCAGAACAAGGTATATTCTGACAGCGCGCCACGTGGCGCACTAGACGCTTTGCGCCAGTCAAAGAGCGCATTGCACTTCTGTCGGTTAGCGCACACGAGGAGGACACGTGTCACTTAGCGCTAAGCGCTAGTTTGTTAGCGCACTGCGCTTTTAATTTATGAGCACGCTGCGCTAGTTTATGGATGCGCCAGTGAGTGACACGTGGCGCGTTTGGCGCTGAGCGCCAACCCAAGAGCGCAGTGCGCTGTTTTCAGGAGCGCAAAGCGCAGATCGTGTCTATGGTTGACATGTGGCATGTTTTGGCGTTCAGCGTCAATCCAAGGAGCGCAAAGGCACAGTTCATGAGTGCAAAGCACTTTTCAGTAGCACAAAGCGCATCTGATCAAATTTAAGATCAAAGAACAAGTTTATGTTCTTCTTAAAGGAGGCTTTGCCTCAAGATTCAAGAACAAAAGTTCTTATTCTTATTAAAGGCTCTGCCTTTATAGATCAAAAGATCTGTGAATGAAGTAAAATACTTCTTTTTATATATTTATGATTAGATCTTTTGATCTTTCTTTCTTTCTTTTTTTAATCAAAGACCTTGGTCTTTTTATAGATCTAAGATCTTTTCTAGAAGATGCTTCTTCTTGTTACGAGATGGTTTCATCTCTGTTGTTCAAGAATTAATTCTTTACCTTAAAGATGAAGAAATGATCTTCTTCTTTTTCTAAAGGATTGCCTTTCTTTCTCTTTGAGTTTTTCTCAAATTTTGTAGAGGGTTTTCTCTATCCTTTTTTAGACTTGAAGTCTTGGGGCCTTTATATAGGGCCATTTGATTTGTTAAATCAGTTTAAGAGATCTTTCTCTGATTGATTTGGGAATATTTTCCACCGTTGGATCTTTGATCCTAAGGCTTCTGTTTTACAGAAGATAATCTTCTTGTTTTAATAAGATTGAAAAATCTTTCCATGCAGAATTTGTTCTATTTTTGGTAATTCATTATTTACCATTGGATTATTGATCCAGCGGTGCTTAAAGCACAATCTTGTTGTTTGGAAAGATTTTGAGAAATATTTCCTTAACAGAATTTAATTCTGGTTAATTAATGATTTATCATCATTATTAGATCCTTTGATCCAATGGTGGGAATTTTTAATTCCAGCGCTGGTGCACCTACGTTAGACACGTGGCGCGTAGCGCAGAGCGCAGCGCAACTGCGCTAGCGCACCCGTGTTTGACACGTGGCGCGCAGCGCAGAGCGCTGGATCTGAAGCGTTGCTTCAGCAGAGGCGTCTTTTTACCTTCCTTTTTAAGTCAAACTTGTTTTCTCTAGAATCTTTCATTTCCCAAATCTTGGAAATAGTTCCATTGTGCACAAAATTTTCTGTGCATAGTCTTTATAACTCAAAGCAAAGCTTCTTTCTTTTCTCATTTCCAAAGAACCCTCTCGACTATGTCTTGTAACCGCCCCCATGCTCGTAGACAGCCGTGGTAAGTGCCCATTCAGGACCTTGTTCCTCGCTTTGCTGTGCGCTTGGTGGATCCTTCTCTCACGGATGAGCAGTGCGACGCTGCACTGCACGATCTTTTGACTCGTGTGGGGTATCCCCTTCCCCCACACTCTATTTGGCTTCGGATGATCCTTGCGTCTGTGCTCGCCGATCTTCCCCTTTCTCCAGCAGAGATGTCCTCGGCAATGCTCGATACTGCCGAAGACAAGATCGAGTGCTTCTTCGAGGCGCACTTAATCACTCAAGCCCTGAGGGATTGCTCCATCCACTTGCTGAGCCAGATACGGGCTCGTCGGGTTGTCATCACCACTTTCTCTGAGGAGTGCGGCGTCGATCATTGGATGGCTACCCCTCAGGAGGATCGCCGTTTCGACATGGTGGAGAAGACGGAGAGGGAACTGGATAATCTCCTCTTTAGCTTTGCGAACCCTTGTCCTTTTGATCCCATGTTTGGTGATCTTTTTTAAATATAATAATAATAATAATAAAAAGATGTTTTAAGTATTTTATTATCTGTTAAATGTTCCCTTGTTTTTAATTCTTTGTTATTCCTCTGTAAGATGTTTATGTGCTGCATAATTTAATTTGCTATAATCATGTGCAAGTAATTCTTGTAAGGATGAAGCGCTTCTGGCGCTTAGCGCTTCTGGCGCCTAGCACTCTCGTGCTTTGCGCGTGGGCGCCGCTTCAGAATCTTTGACTCTTATCGTAAGCGTATTTGATGTTAGTACTTTTCATGAAGCGTTGCTTCGCTTTCCAATCTTGAAAACAGAGCTTTACTCTAATTTGGGATGCGCAGCGCTAGTGCATTCGTGTTTTGACACATGGCGCGCAGCGCGCCTAGCACTAGCGCACTCGTGCTCGACACGTGGCGCGCAGCGCAGAGCGCAGTGCAACTGCGCGAGCGCACCAGTGTTAGACACGTGGCGAGCAGCGCAACGCGCAGCGCAATTGCGCCAGCGCACCTGTGTTAGACACGTGGCGCGCAGCGCAGAGCGCAAGATCTGAAGCGTTGCTTCAATTTTTGACTCTTAAATTTTTAAACAGAGCTTTTCTCTGATTGGGGGAAGCAGAAGCGTCGCTTCATTTCCAATCTTGGAATTTGAACAGAGCTTTGCTCTGATTTGGGGAAGTAGAAGTGTCGCTTCATTTCCAGTCTTGGAATTTGAACAGAACTTTGCTCTGATTGGGGAAACAAATGCCCCCCCACCGTTACGCTTACGTGGCCCCAAATGTGAGTGCGGCGGTGGTAGCATCTCAGTCGTTGGATCAACTCTTGGGGAGTTGAAACGGCTCTCAATGCCTATAAATAGGACCTTTGGTTCTCAGATGATTACCATCTTCTTCATAAGAATTTTTATTCGGAGCCTTGCTCTTCCGTTCAAGAACTTTCAAGAGTTAGAACTCTTTCCAAACATAGGTAAAATTAGATTAATTTTAAGAAATTAAGGTTTTTACCCATTAACAGAGCCTTTCTCTTAATAGATCTTTGATCTAAAGAAAACCCATTTAGGGTTTCACTAGCAGAGCTTTGCTCCATAGGTCTAAAGAGATCTAAAGAGAACTAAAGAGAACCCTATTAGGGTTCCATTAATAGAGCTCTGCTCTCTAAAAGGATTTTTCTTGTGATTTCTTAATTTATTAATGGAGCTTTGCTCCTTTCAAATCATATAGAAGAACTCTTAAGAGTTTTTCATGGATCTTGAAGATTAAAGATGGAATTTTATTTTTGATGAATTATCATTTTCTTATAGCAAAGCTCTCAATGTTCTCGGGGTATTTCTTGAACTTCCCCTCATAATTGATTTTGACAGGTGTCACTCCTGTCTGTAGAACATTGCTCTCGAGGAGTTTAACTTCCTGTGCCTGTTTTGAATAAGAAATTGCTTAATCAGTCTGTCTGCTAATTTTGTTGATTTTCTTTTACAGGAGTAATGGACGCTCACATGTATGATCTTGACGAGATTATCTCTTACGGAGACATCCGCTCACTCGGCCGTTCTCAGAATCGAGAATTCACAAACGTCGAGTGTGACGAAATTATGAGTCGCTTTGACGCATACAATGGTCGACTGCTTCCTCGGCGTTCCCCTCTTCTGAAGCTTATTGTGGGAGCGATTTGGGAAGCGCTCCCTCTATTCTGTACCGGCGTGGCGCTTAGGGAATTAGATGCCGCTGAGGATAAGGTGCACTCGGTGTATCTGATGAGCCTAATCTCAAAGAGACTGCGAGACAATCTTGTCGATCTCCTGCACCAGGCTTTTCAACAGTCGGCCATACTTGCTGCCTATCGGAGGGTGGAGGACATCCGTGGAGATCCCGACGCTTGCGATCGCGAAAGAAAGCACACTAGGATGGTTCGCCAGGCCTGGAAAATTCTGGACAATGTCACTTTTAAGTTCCTCAATCCATGCCCTGGATCTGAGGTTTTGCCATTGTAATTATTTTGATAATGTCTTTGTTTATTGTTTTTATAATTGTAAGAACCTTTTTGCAATATGAATGGCGAATTTCTCATTTTAGCGTGTTTTATTTCATGTTCTAAATCTTTTGCACATGCATGAATGGGTGTGCCTCAAACGCTTAATTAAATGCAGATCAGCTGTTCTCCTTGTTACTTTCTTCTCTTTGTTGTGTTGTTGCCATGTGATTTTAGCAAGTGCGATCTGTAGGTAGCATATAGCTGTCAATCTTGGATTCTTTGAAGGGCGGTGGTGGCTTAGAAGACAGGGCTAGAATCTGTCACCTAAGACTTTTCAACTTTATGAGCTGTGAGGGTCTCATAAAGAGTTTTCTCCCTACCGGTCGAAAGGATCCCGTAGGTGTAATTTCTCCTTAAGAATCGTGAGGATTCCTAAGTGCATTTTCTCTTGAAAGTTCTAAGGATCTCACAAGAGAATTTACTCCCTCACGAGTCGTGAGGACCCGCAAGTGATGGGTGAAGTTGTCCTTATCCGCATTTCAAGGAGTCAGGGGTTGCTTTAGATGCTTCCCACGGGTTCACTGCCGTGTATGGCGAGGACCAGGCTCCGCTCTGGACGTTTTCCAGGATACCGTAGTTTAAAGACATCGCGGTCGAGGTTAAGGACATCATAGTCCATGGATTTAAGGACTCCACAGTCCGTTGTTAGTTTTAAGACATCACGGTCGAGGTTAAGGACATCATAGTCCGTGGATTTAAGGACTCCACAGTCCAATGTTAGTTTTAAGACATCACGGTCGAGGTTAAGGACATCATAGTCCGTGGATTTAAGGACTCCACAGTCCAATGTTAGTTTTAAGACATCACGGTCGAGGTAAAGGACGTCATAGTCCATGAGTTTAAGGACCTCACAGTCCGATGTTAGTTTTAAGACACCACGGTCGAGGTTAAGGACATCATAGTCCGTGGATTTAAGGACTCCACTGTCCAATATTAGTTTTAAGACATCACGGTCGAGATTAAGAACATCATAGTCCATGGGTTTAAGGACCCCACAGTCCGTGAAATGTGTGGTTGTCGGGACCATTCACCTCTTTGAAGGCGTTGAGGAATTACAACGACAAATATCAAAGGAGTGAAGAGATGTACCCTTGAACCAAGGTAAAATTAGTTTAAGGACGTTACGGTCCATTGTTAGTTTTAAGACATCACGGTCAAGGTTAAGGACATCATAGTCCGTGAGTTTAAGGACCTCACAGTCCAACGTTAGTTTTAAGACATCACGGTCGAGGTTAAGGACATCATAGTCCGTGGATTTAAGGACTCCACAGTCCGATGTTTGCTCTGGATGCTTCCCACGGGTTCACTGCCGTGTTCGGCGAGGACCAGGCTCCGCTCTGGATGCTTCACACGGGGTCATTGTCGTGCTCTGCGAGGACTAGGATCCGCTCTGGACATTTTCCACGGGGTCAGAAGTGACATAATCCGCGTTCCACGTAGCCAGGAATTTTGCTCTAGATGCTTCCCACGGGTTCACTGCCGTGTTCGGCGAGGACTAGGCTCCGCTCTGGATGCTTCACACGGGTTCACTACCGTGCTCTGCAAGGACCAGGATCTGCTCTGGACGTTTTCCACGGGGTCAAAAGTGACATAATCCGCGTTCCACGTAGCCAGGAATTTTGCTCTGGATGCTTCCCACGGGTTCACTGCCGTGTTCGGCGAGGACCAGGCTCCGCTCTGGATGCTTCATACGGGTTCACTGCCGTGCTCTGCGAGGACCAGGATCCGCTCTGGACGTTTTCCACGGGGTCAGAAGTGACGTTATCCGCGTTCCACGTGACCAGGAATTTTGCTCTGGATGCTTCCCACGGGTTCACTGTCGTGTTCGGCGAGGACCAGGCTCCGCTCTGGATGCTTCACACGGGTTCACTGCCGTGCTCTGCGAGAACCAGGATCCACTCTGGACGTTTTCCACGGGGTCAGAAGTGACGTTATCCGTGTTCCACGTGACCAGGAATTTTGCTCTGGATGCTTCCCACGGGTTCACTGTCGTGTTCGGCGAGGACCAGGCTCCGCTCTGGATGCTTCACACGGGTTCACTGCCGTGCTCTGCGAGGACCAGGATCCGCTCTGGACGTTTTCCATGGGGTCATAAGTGACGTTATCCGTGTTCCACGTGACCAGGAATTTTGCTCTGGACGCTTCCCACGGGTTCACTGCCGTGTTCGGCGAGGACTAGGCTCCGCTCTGGATGCTTCACACAGGTTCACTTCCGTGCTCTGCGAGGACGTGGATCCGCTCTGGACGTTTTCCACGGGGTCAGGAGTGACATAATCCGCGTTCCACGTAGCCAGGAATTTTTCTCTGGATGCTTCCCATGGGTTCACTGCCGTGTTCGGCGAGGACCAGGCTCCGCTTTGAATGCTTCACACGGGTTCACTGCCGTGCTCTGTGAGGACCAAGATCCGCTCTAGACGTTTCCCACGGGGTCATTGTCGCGTTCCACGTAACCAGGAATGGTTGACTTTATCCGCATTTCGCGGGGTCGGGGTTTGACTCTCAGTCATCTGTGCACCACCGAGTCATGGAACTGGGAGTTGCCGCTGTTCCGTTTTGCTTGATGTTGTGTCTGCTGCAATGAGATGAATATTGAGATGATCTCTAGGTTATCTGTGACCCGTCGAGATTTGGCTTCTTCTTCTGATGAAACCTGGGGAGGAGGAGTGTGACTCCCTCTTCGTTTGCGCCCCTGGATTGTATATAAGGATTGATGTGATATCACCTGTAGGGCAAAAGAATTCATTCATTTTTCTATATTATTATTTTTTTTATTTCCGCGATGCTCTATCATTTCAGCTTTTTATATCGCGAAGGTCGCGATTGCCCAATCATTTCGGCTGTTTTTCGCGGTGCCCAATCATTTCGGCTATTTGTTTTATTTTTACTCGCTGCTTTTTATTGCGAGTTGCCCAATCATTTCGGCTATTTTTCATACATACATTTTTACTTGCTGATTTTGTTGCAAGTTGCCCCATCATTTCGGCTATTTCGTATGCATGTATGGCTTGCTGGCTTTTCGCTTGCAAGCTTGGAATTAGACATCGATTTTCGGCATCAGCACCGCTACAACTGGGATATGGCCAGGAGCGAATCATCATTTGCCTCTGTCGATGACGAACAAAGGTGGCTTAGTAAACAGGGTTAGGATCCTGTCGACTAAGGCTTTTGACTTCATGAGCCGTAAGGATCTCACAAAGGTATTTCTCCCTACAAGTCGTGAGGATCTCGTAGGTGTGTTTTCTGCTTAGGAATCATGAAGACTCCTAAGTGTATGGCTTCTTGTAAGTCATAAGGATCTTACAAGAGTGTTTTCTCCTTATAAGTCGAGGGGACTCACAAAGGTTGTTCACCGTGCGAACATATCCCTAGTCACGGATGGGACTTTGTTAGGGAAATGTTTATTCGTGCCCGTGGATTGTATACAAGGGTCAGTATTGAGCCGCTTTTAGGGCGGTATCGGAGGTTGTGGGGGTTGCTTAAGAACAGGTTCAGGTCTCTGTAGCTTAAGACTTTCAAATCTTATGAGCCGTGAGGGTCTCATAAGAGAATTCTCCTTACGAGTCATGAGGATCTCGCAAGTGTAATTTCTCCTTAGGAATCGTGAGGATCCCTAAGTGTGTTGCTCCCTTGTGAGTCATAAGGATCTCACGCGGGTGATTTCTCCTTACAAGGTCGAGAGGACCTTGCAATTGTCTTTTAACGAGGTTGCGCCCTTTCGGGTTTTCACAAACACTCGCCGGTAGCCCTGCTGTTTTTACTCACGGAGCCCTTTCGGGTTTTCATCCATGCCCATTTTGCTTATGAACACACCGTTTTCTTTTTTTTGTTTTTTTTTATTCTTTCTTCTTCTTTTTTATTCTAACGAGGTTGCGCCCTTTCGGGTTTTCACAAGACTCGCCGGTAGCCCTGTTGTTTTTACTCACGGAGCCCTTTCGGGTTTTCATTCGTGCCCATTTTGCTTATGGACATACCGTTTTTCTTTCATTTTTTTCTTTTTTTTTATTCTTTTTTCTGTACCAGCTTTGGGATGCTGCAATCCACCGTAGTTTATCGACATCTCGGTCAACAGCTAGTTTCAGGACATAGTGGTCCGTCGTTAGTTTAAGGACGTTTCGGTCCGCTGTTAGTTTAAGGATGTTTCGGTCCGTCGTTAGTTTAAGAACGTTTCGGTCCATTGTAAAGTAAGCCGGTTACTACTTATAGAGTTTGGGATTAAGAAGATAGCGAGCGGACATACTCGTCGTCATCTATCATTGACCTAGGTCGTGACTCGTCAAGTGCAGTATTTCTTCAGGAAGCGAACATTTATTGGCCTGAAGGGTCTTTCACCATGCATGTCCATAAGTAGATAAGCCCCACCCTGGTAGACCTTGTCTATGATGTACGGGCCTTCATAATTCGGCTCAAATTTCCCCCGTTTAGCACAATTGGGGATCATAGGTCTTTTGACCACTAGCACGAGTTCGCCTTGGCGGAATGTTCTCGGCCTAGTCAATCTTTCGTAGGAGCGCGTCATCTTTGCTTTATAAGCCTCCAGATTTTGTTGCGCTACGAGCCGGGTTTCATCAAGGGCATCGAGCTCCTCAAGCCGAAGGTGAGCGTTCTCTTCGTCCGTCAGCTCGTAATGGACTGCCACTCGTAGAGAGGGTAGCTCTATCTCGAAGGGGAGTACCGCTTCTGTACCGAATACCGACGCGTACGGCGTTGTGTTCGTGGCCGTCTTGAACGTAGTTCGATACGCCCAGAGAGCTTCTTGCAGTCTCTCGTGTCAGTCTTTCTTATTCCGAGACACTGTCTTTTTCACGATCTTTGTTAAGCTTTTGTTGAAAGCCTCAGCTAGACCGTTAGCTCAGGGGTTATAAACTGAGGAGTATCTCCAGTCTATGTTATGTTGTTGTGCGAAGAGGCTGATCTTGTGGCTTCTGTAGGCTGGCCCGTTATCGGAGATGATCCGTCGCGGAGTTCCAAACCGATAAATAACGTGCGTCTTGAAGAAATGGAGGATATTCTCCGTCTTCACTTCCCTCGGTGGTACTGCTTCTGCCCATTTGGAGAAGTAATCAGTTGTCACCAAAATGAATTGATGTCCTCTGGACGGTGCCGGTTCGATGGGGCCGATTATGTCAGTTCCCCACATTTCGAATGGCCAGCTAGCCACCGTTGGATGTAGTGGATTTGGATGCTGATGGATGAAGTCCCCATGGATCTGACACGAGTGGCATTGCTTCGCATACTCGAGGCAGTCCTGGATCATCGTGGGCCAATAATAACCCGTCCGTTTGATCTTCAGCTTCATCTTCGGCCCGGCTTGATGAGAACCGCAGAGTCCGTCGTGAGTTTCCTGAACGACTCTCTTCACCTCTTCAGGTCCCAGGCATCTTAACCATAGAGAATCAAATGACCTCTTATACAGAATGTCATTGACGAAGGCAAAAGATAGGGCTCGCTTCATGAGCTGGTGTTTTGAGGACGCATCTTCAGGCGTTCGACGGGATTTGAAGTAGTCTATAAAGACTTCTCTCCAATCCTCAACCGTTTCTTGGTCTTTTATTTGCATAGCCATTTGCTCTGTCGCTCCCTTTTCTTCGGACGACTCTGGAGATATTTCCGCCGGCGCAAGAACCCGACGACTTTGCACAACGATTCTCACGTCATCGAGGTTCTCATCGGCCAACTCTTTAGCAAGCTTGGCTAATGCATCCGCTTTGCTATTTTCTGCACGCGGTATGCTTTCCAAGGTTTAGGAAGGTATTTGGGTCAGCAGTTGTTGTACCCTCTCGCCGTACTTTACCAGTTCTGCTTTGCACGTTTGATAGTCACCGTTTTCTTGACTAACGACCAGTTGGGAGTCTCCGTATATAAGGAGGTTTTCAATTCCCATGTCGATGGAGATCTCGAGACCTGCTATCAAAGCATCATACTCGGCTTCATTGTTTGTCCTCGGCTCTGTTAAGGAGAAAGCAAAGCGCATTATCCCTCCTTGTGGAGTTACGAAGATGAGGCCTACCCCTGATTTGATTATGGGGGTGCTTTGTTTGCGTTTCTTCATGGAAGATGCTCCATCAAAGTAAAGTTCCCATCGGGTGCCACTACCGTCGATCATGTCAAACGCATGTTCGTCTGGCAGTTCGCAATTCAAAGGGGAATCGGCCGGTATCGGATGCTCAGCGAGGAAGTCGGTGATGGCCTGGCCTTTCACTGCCTTAAGAGGCTGATAGGTTATCGAGAACTCCATCAAGAGCAAGGCCCATTTAGCGAGCCGTCCCGTCAATATGGCCTTAGACATCAAATACTTGAGAGGATCCACCTTCGATATGAGACGGACTTCATGTGCCAACGCATAGTGTCTGAGCTTCGTTATGGCGAAGATCAATGCCAGGCAGTGTTTTTCGATGGGAGAATAATTGCTTTCTGCCCCCAGTAGAACTCGACTCAAATAGTAGAGGGCTCTCTCCTTCCCTAGGTCGTTCTCTTGTGCCCATAATGCGCCTAAGGAACCTTCAAGGGCGGTTGTATACAGAATGAGAGGCTTTCCTTTGACTGGAGCAGCCAGCACTGGCGGGTTCTGCAGATAGTGCTTGATTTCGTCCAGTGCGCCTTGGCATTTGTGATCCCAGACGAACGGGGTCCCTTTCTTCATAGAGTGACTATAATGACAGCACTTGCCAGAAAGATTGGCTATAAACCGCCATATGTACGCGAGCTTCCCTTGGAGAGACCGCAATTGTTTGAGAGTCCTTGGCGGGGGCATCTCCATAATTGCCTTGATCTTTTACGGATCTATCTCGATACCTCGGTGTCGGACGATGAATCCTAGGAATTTACCTGAGGACATCCCGAACGCGCATTTGAGAGGGTTCATCTTCAAGTTGTACTGCCGAAGGCATTGAAATACGATCTTCAGATGCTCGAGATGTTCCTCGTATGATTTGCTTTTAACCACGAGGTCATCGATATAGCATTCGACGATTTCATGTATGAGGTCATCGAAGATCTTCGTCATGGCCCTCTGATAGGTGGCACCGGCGTCCTTTAGACCGAAGGGCATCACCTTGTAGCAAAATATACCCAAAGGGGTCCGGAAAGCGGTGTGCTTCTGGTCTTCGGGATGCATCTTTATCTGATTGTATCCCGACGATCCGACCATGAAGGAGAAGACTTCGTGAGTGGACGTATTGTCTATCATCAGCTCGGTGACCGGTACTGGGAAGTCTTCCTTCGGGCAAGCTTTATTGAGATCCCGAAAGTCTACGCAGATGCGCACTGTCCCATTTTTCTTCATCACTGGGACGATATTGGTGATTCAGTCAGGATACTAAACTTCTTGGATGAAGCCGGAGTCGATTAGCTTCTTGACCTCGGCGTTGATACTCATCTCAAGCTCAAGCCGCATTCTTCTCGGTTCTTGTTTGATTGGCTTAACGTCCGGGGATATTGCCAATTTGTGGACAGCAATCTCTGGATCTAGTCCTGGCATTTCGGAATAATTCCATGCGAAGCAATCTTTATGCTGCATAAGCACGTCTTTTAGCGCAGCCACCCTTTCCTCAGATAGCAGCTCACTGACAAATGTCGGTCGCGGATCATTTGCCGTCCCCAAATCAATTTTCTCGAGGTTATCTGCAGTGGTATGTATTCCATCTTCCAGCTCTTTCAGCGCCGGTGGAAACTCTGAGATCACCTCGTCATCATTGCTTTCGAAGCACCAAGGGAAGTTATCCATATTCTCGGGCTCTTCTTCTGACAGCGTTATCACATGACAGGTACGAGCTCGCTTCCATGACCGATGTTGATCTGGTTCTATTCTCGCTGTATGCGCGGCTTTGGGTTCATGCTTCTGCGGCGGGATTATCCTCCAACTGCTGGATAGAGCGAACTTGCCGAGCTGATATTGGTCTTCAACCTAGTTCTTGAAGGTGAAGCATTCTTCGACAGGGTGTCCTATTGCTCGGTGATAAGAGCAATAGTCTGGATGAGAGACCTCGTTGGCTTGCTCGGGGTGTTTAGACTCCGGAAGTACAATCATTTGATGTTTTATAGCGAGGTCAAGTATCTTCTTTGTCTTGTCTTGAGGAAAAGAGTATGCTCGACTCATCTTCTTCGTAAGGGACAAATCCGGACCGCTCTATTCTCGATCGCGTGACTTCTTGGTCCCGCTTTGTCACTGTCGAACGCCTTTTCCGCTCTTTGACTTGTTTCTGCCTCTGCGTCGAGCCTTTTGTACAACAGGTTGACAGGGAGGGGCATTTTCGTCCTTAGCAGCTTGTTGAAGAAGGCGTTGCGTCCTGGCTTTCTCATAGATAGCCATTTCGCGATTATGGTCTTCTCGAACCTTTTGACCCGCTTCCTTTATAAGCTTGTCCATTTGTTCCTCGAACGACAGACTGGGCATCTTTACGGCGGGAGCTTTTTCTGGTTCAGGGTTAGCATTCTCCCATTGAGCATCCCCTTCTTCATCAAAGTCATGTACGACGTAGCAGTCGCGGAGTAGCTCCCGTTTCTTGGACCGAACATATCCAAGCCCGATCGTTTCCATTCTCCTATTGGGCAACTTGCGCTGAGTTCCGGGAACGTTCCAGATCCTGTCATAGAACTTAGCTTTTCGAGCGGTCTGTTTGAAGGGTATCCCTTGGCGCTTCAATAGATTTTTCAAGCTTTCTGTGTAATATCTAAGCAGACGGATAGGCCGGAGCCTGTCGAGCGTAGAATCGGCGCCATGCCAAACTTCTTTCTCCACTCTTGTTTCCGTGGATCGGTAGAATAGGATTGCCTGTTCACCTTTTCGCCTGGGAGGGACGTAAAATGTTTGTAGCTCTTGCACGCTATAAGCTTCAAGTGCGTCGAGATCTTTGTAGTGCTTCCGCGGAATCATGGTAATTTGCAAACTCTGATTATCACCAGCGAATGCTTGTATTGGTGGCCGAGCGGAGAATATAGTATGGACCTCATCTTCCGAGTCGCTGCCAAAGATCAACATAGGAGCGGACGGTCCCGGCTTGTTGTACTCGGGTGGACCTGAATAAACTATATATTCCTCTTCCTCAGTATCACCCCCGAAGACAGGAATGGTGGTGATAGCTTTGTTCTCCGGTTTGCAACATCTCTCTGTGTCCTCGAAATCTGGAAAAAAGTATTTTGCATCTTCGTATTTGCGGACTTCGTTCATGGAGAATGGGTTCAGCTCTCCTGTTACGGTATACTCGAGACCATCCTTAAAGTATTTCATACACTGATGTTGTGTAGAAGGGATGATGTTGTACTCGTGTAACCAAGGCCGGCCAAGCAAAGCGTTATAGCATGTCTTGGCATCAATGACGTGAAATTTAATATCCGTGACAAGTAGCCCGAAGCGCAGCGTCAATATCACTGACCCGAGCGTTCGCGACGATTGGGAGTCAAAACCGGAGATGGTGATCTTGTCACGAGCAAGGTGCTGAACGCTCATGCAGATTTCCTTCAACACTCTCACATTGAGGAGATTAACGGAAGACCCATTGTCGACCAGAATTTTACCTATCTTTATATCGTGGCATTACCCTGAGATATAGAGGGAACGGTTGTGCTCGCATGTCCCAAGGAGGAGGTCTTCATCGCCGAAGGTGATATCGGCTGTGTGTACTTCCTCCAGCTCGTCTGTCATCTTTTCTTCGGCGAGAAAAGCTTGGAATTGCTCTGGTTCTTGTAGCGCCTTGATCAATGAATCTCTCGCTTCTTTGGATAGTAAAAGGGCGTCGAGAATGCTGAGCTGCGAAGGTAACTTCCACAAGTGTGCCAGAACGTTGTAGTCTACCTTGTTCTTCTTTGGCGGGTCCTTGGCAGTCAGCTCTTTCATGACTTGGTCATCCAGGGCGATATTCTCAGAGACCTTTTCTTTTCCCTTATCTTTTCTACTCGTGGGTCCGAGATTCTTTTCTGGAAGCGTGCGATTGCGCAGCTGAATATTTTCACAGGCCTTCGGTTCTTCCTCTTTCCAAAAGGTGGGTTCTTTGAAAAGAGGGCCAATAGTCATCTCTTCGTCGGAGTCGCTCCCGAAGGTGAGAATCTGCGATCCCCCGACGTTGACCGTGCGGCAGTTGCCGGTAATTCTTTTATGCTCCTTGGTCGCACTTCTTTGCTCTCGACGAGTCTTGCGTTTCATCCGCTTAAAATGTTGCCGGTGAGCAACATATCCCTGCCACCATCTTTTAAAAGCGCCGCACTCTTCGGTAGGGTAAGAAATCTTTTGATGATATAAGCAGTAGTTAGGATGTGTTTCTGCTTCACCGCGAGTGTTTCCTTCAGAAGGTGGTAGCTTCATTCCCATTGATATGGCTTTAGCAAACATTTTCCTCGTCTTGAACTTGTTTTTATCCGCGACGGATGTTCCTTGATTCGGCGGGAGTGTCTCGAATCTTTCGTCTAATCGTCGGCGTTTGGCTCTTTCAAATATGGCCATCTTACGCTCCCGATTGGCTTTACTTTCCAGATGAATCGCATTCAGGAAGGCGTCAATCATTTCGTCTGACGGTCATAGAAGTTCCGGCTTGGGACCTGCCCCCAGTTTCTTTGTGCAAGAAGCATCTTCATTGTCTAACGATGAATGAGAGATCACATGGCAGCTTGCCACGTAATCTTCAGATTCATCCGAAGAGTCTTCTCCATCATTTCCATTCTCAAGTACGTGGCTGAGAAACTCTTGAAGTATGACCGGAGTCCGCGCTTTCCGGTTATACTCTTCCAACGCGTCAATCTGTTTTTGTAAGTCTGTGCGCTTGTCGCCAGGCTTCACGGGCTTCTTGGATTTCTTCTTCTTTTCCGAAGATTTCGGCGGCTGGGTATGAGCACTTTGGCTATCACCACCAATCTTTGGAGTTGGGCACGGCTTCAGCATCCCCTCGATGATCTCAGGTTCCAACGGATTCTTCCATCTGATCACCAGGCATGTTTGGAGATCATTCAGCATCCTTTTGATTTTGGCCGAAAGAGCCACCTCCCATGGAGCTTCTTCAACAAAAGAGCATGTTGCCCCTGGTGTGTCCGTCTTCTTAGGAGTGTGCGGTTGTGGTGGGTTTACTTTCCACTTCTCAGACAGCGCAAACTTGCCTTGTAGGTACTGATCCTCGATCCATCCCTTAAAGACGAAGCAATCTTCGATCGGATGGCTTACCGTTTGGTGGTAAGGGCAATAATTGGGATTATTCACTTCACTGGGTTGCGGTGGTCGCCTTGGATTCAGCAAATTGTTAAGCCTGTTGCGCACCGCCAGCTCGAACAACCTCTTCGTTTTATCCTGCGGGAATGAGTATGGGCGCTTCATTTTCTCATTGTAATAGCGCCGTCTCTCCTCCAATTGATCCGTTAGTCTTGGAGCACTGGGCTGCTGTTGGGTGTTCGCAACGAAGGTCACCTTCCCTTTACCCTTTTCGTTCCGCGGTTCCGGTTTCGGAGGAGACGGTCTGTGACCCATCTGATCCATCTGGGCTAGCTTATCGATTAAAGCCTGGAACGTGGTCGGTTTGAAGAACATCATGAACTGTGAAATAGTTGCATGAGGGTCTAGGGTGCCTATGAACATGCCCACCGCTGGTGCTTCTTCGATGCGTTGTTCGCACTTTGACCACAGATTTCGCCATCGGATTGCGTATTGAACCCAAGTTTCGCCCGGCTTTACTCTCGCATTGATCAATGCTGTTATCGGGGTGCGTTCACTTGCGCTCGCGAATCGCTGGGTGAACAATAACTCCATTTCTGCGAAAGTTTTGACGGAGTCGTTTGGAAGTTCGGAGTACCACTCAAACGCCGTTTCCGACAAGCTGCCGACGAATTGGCGGAGCAGAAGCTTATCATCGCCCCCGGTGTTGCCGCACAAAGCTCTGAACTGGGCGACGTGCTGGTGGGGATTGCCCGTCCCCTTGTACACATGGAATTTGGGGATCGTGTATCCCGGCAGATACTTTATCTGGTCATACCAGCCCGGATACGGTCGCCCAGTTTTGACGACTTGGCCGGCCGCTTCATTTGCCTGGTGAACTCGTATTTGTTGAGCAATATAATCATCCAGGGCATCTATAGAGATTGTTTCCTCTTTGGCTATTGACAGAGCTGGCAGAGGATTCGATGTTTCTCCTCTATCGTCTTCGTGGATAACCGGAGGATCTTCAGCTGGAGGGTCCTGCTGGATCATTATACCCACCATGTCTTGAAACAGAAGAGCCATTTGCTTTATATTGGCCGCTTGTTCCGCAGCCTCCTTGTCCTTCTTTTCGAGCATTCTCCGAAGGAATTCAGCATCAGTCTCGTGTTCGTGACGTTGTTTCGATGACGCCTCCGGGCTTTCTTTGGGCCCAGTGAGTGCGGCCATGGCAGTCAGCATCTCCTGAAGCTTCTGTTGTTGCTGTTCCTGAGCTCTTGTGATGGATCGGGTGAGTAGTCGGTGGCCCGTAGAAGCGCGGCTATCCTCTTTCCCGGATGCCATGTAAATAGTATGGACCGTTATGCCCCCAGACTTATGGTGTTTGGGCTCAGTGCCTTTGACATTTGTCGCAGGCATGGGGACCTTCTCTGGCCTTCTCTTCTTATGAGCGGTCGAAGTTGAGGGGGGCGTCGCAGTGGGCACCCAGATAGCTTTTCGTGGCTTGGCAGGATGGCTTTCTTCTTGTTGAACCTTCGCCCTTTTTTGTCGGCGAGGGTAATCTTGATCAACTACTGAGTTCCAGACCTGCCGCCAGACTTTGTAGATCTTGGAGGACAGCCGCTGAGGGGACTGTTCTGGCTTTACTTCCGCAACATTCTCCACCGGGGGAGGAGATCTTTTCAGTACGGCGGTAAAAGAATTCTTACGCACCTTATCCAGCAGCTCGAAACTGTTCCCGGTTGGAACAGCAGCATTAATTTCCACCGTTGGAGCTGGTGGAGTTAGCCCAGAAGGGTAGTTGCCCCCGGCCTTCCTTACTCGGCGCCAGTGGCGACGTCGAGCATGTCGAGCTGATGGAGTTGGCTCGGTGACGGGGATGGCCTTGTCTTGCCCCCTGTTCAGGTGAGGGGCTGTTGCTGGTGTCAGCCTGTTGAAGACTGATGTCCTTTGAGTAGCAGGAGCGGGAGTGGGAGTTGGGACAGTCAGTCTTGTAAAGACTGAACCCTTGGCAGGAGAAGCCGCATTGACGACTTCAGGAGCAGGGTTGGTTACTCTCTTCGGAATAACCTTCTCTGGGATTGCAGGCTTCATTGTGGGCCCACAGGAATTTTGGCCCAATCTGGAGAAGACCAAGGCGCCGGTGCTGGACGACCAGTTGAGAGGGGCCGCAGTAGGTGTAAGCCGATCAAAGACCGACTTCTTAGGACCTTCCGGTGTCAACAAAGGAGCGGTGAAGCTCGTTGGCGGGAGCATGGTCCCGAAAAACAACCCTGTGGTGGCTTGAGTGACCTGTTCTACGGGCATCGTGAACAGGGAAGCCGCTTGGGGCCCGTAGGTTATGCCCCCAATTGAGGCAGGATGTGGGTTGCAGCTGCATGTGGAACACTTTGAGCAGGTGAACGCCATTGATCCTTTGCTTTCTGCACCAAGCAAAACGCCAAATCTTAGTACCTTGAAACCTAAGGGCAACTATTAACAAACCGCGATTGGTTCGCGAACACGACACACGAAGTGTGGAGTGGAAAGAGGAAAAGGTCCCACCGGGCGTGCCAGAATCTGTTTACCACCGGAAAGCCGGGAAGACTGAACGTCTTGCCTGAATCTGAGGGCAGATGCTAATTGGTGCTATCCGTCCACCTCTCCGAAGATGCCAAGTTGATTTATGGCACCATGTATCGAAGGTTTAAACGGATGCGGCCGATGTAGCAGATTTCGTCAGATTCCCCCTCGTTTGATGGGTTTTTGATTGTGGGGACGCTCTTCCCTGCAGGTGCAAGCCCCTGCAGTTAATTACGCTACCGCATCGCGGTAACAACTTTCTCCTTCTCCATATGGTCACTTCGTGTCGTGGGTGTTTGTTTTGTGTTTGGTTGCCCGTGGATTGTATACAGAGACTAATTTGTGTTGTCGCCCGTAGGACGTGGATTATTCCAAATCCGTATCTTTCTTAGATTTGGGTTTGGGGGGGTTGTGTTTAAGGATACGTTAGCCTTATTTGAGGCTAAGATCAACTTAAACGTTTGTTAAGGACACGTTAGTTTAATTTTAGACTAAGATCAACTTAACGGGATCGTTTAGATCCGACAAGAGAGCAATTGGGCTCTGTTGTCTAGTTTAATGACATTGCAGTCGATAATTAGTTTAAGGACATTGTGGTCCATTGTTAGTTTTAAGACATTGCGGTCGAGGTTAAGGACATCATAGTCCGTGAGTTTAAGGACCCCACATTCCGGTGTTAGTTTTAAGACATCACGGTCGAGGTTAAGGACATCATAGTCCATGGATTTAAGGACTCCACAGTCCGACGTTAGTTTTAATACATCACGGTCGAGGTTCAGGACATCATAGTCCGTGGATTTAAGGACTCCACAGTCCGATATTAGTTTTAAGACATCACGGTCGAGATTAAGGATATCATAGTCCATGAGTTTAAGGACCCCACAGTCCGTAGCAATGTGTGGTTGTCAGGACCCGTTACCTCTCTGACGACGTTGAGGGATTACAACGACAGATATCAGAGGAGTAAAGAGATGTACCCTTGAACCGGGTGTAAATTGATTGGAAGAGCAGATGAGCTCAGTTCAATTTAAACTGAGGACTTATGGCTAGAATTGGGCTAAGTCCAGTTAAAAAAATGTTTAACATTTTATTTTTGTTCTGCCTGTTAGGCCTTTATTTGGGCTCTGCCCTTTTAATAATGCTAAGCATTGGGCTCTTATATTGAATGCATAGCATTTATCAGAACAAGGTTCTGACAGCGCGCCACGTGGCGCGCTAGGCGCTTTGCGCCAGTCAAAGAGCGCATTGCGCTTCTGTCAGTTAGCGCACACGAGGAGGACACGTGTCGCTTAGCACTAAGCGCTAGTTTGTTAGCGCACTGCGCTTTAAATTTATGAGGGCGCTGCGCTAGTTTATGGATGTGCCAGTGAGTGACACGTGGCGCGTTTGGCACTGAGCGCCAACCCAAGAGCGTAATGCGCTGTTTTCAGGAGCGCAAAGCGCAGATCGTGTCTATGGTTGACACGTGGCATGTTTTGGTATTGAGCGCCAATCCAAGGAGCGCAAAGGCGCAGTTCATGAGTGCAAAGCACTTTTCAGTAGCGCAAAGCGCATCTGATCAAATTTAAGATCAAAGAACAAGTTTATGTTCTTCTTAAAGGAGGCTTTGCCTCAAGATTCAAGAACAAAAGTTCTTATTCTTATTAAAGGCTCTGCCTTTATAGATCAAAAGATCTGTGAATGAAGTAAAATACTTCTTTTTATATTTTTATGATTAGATCTTTTGATATTTCTTTCTTTCTTTATTAATCAAAGACCTTGGTATTTTTATAGATCTAAGATCTTTTTTAGAAAATGCTTCTTCTTTTTACGAGATGGTTTCATCTCTGTTGTTCAAGAATTAATTCTTTACCTTAAAGATGAAGAAATGATCTTCTTTTTTTTCTAAAGGCTTGCCTTTCTTTCTCTTTGAGTTTTTCTCAAAATTTGCAGAGGGTTTTCTCTATTCTTTTTTAGACTTGAAGTCTTGGGGCCTTTATATAGGGCCAATTGATTTGTTAAATCAGTTTAAGAGATCTTTGTCTGATTGATTTGGGAATATTTCCCACCGTTGGATCTTTGATCCTAAGGCTTCTGTTTTACAGAATATAATCTTCTTGTTTTAATAAGATTGAAAAATCTTTCCATGCAGAATTTGTTCTGTTTTTGGTAATTCATTATTTACCATTGGATCATTGATCCAGCGGTGCTTAAAGCACAATCTTGTTGTTTAGAAAGATTTTGAGAAATATTTCCTTAACAGAATTTAATTCTGGTTAATTAATGATTTATCATCATTATTAGATCTTTTGATCCAACGGTGGGAATTTTTAATTCCAGCGCTGGCGAGCGCAGCGCAACTGCGCTAGCGCAGAGCGCAGCGCAACTGCGCTAGCGCATCCGTGCTTGACACGTGGCGCGCAGCGCAGAGCGCTGGATCTAAAGCGTTGCTTCAGCAGAGCGCTGGATCTGAAGCGATGCTTCAACAGAGGTGTCTTTTCACCTTCCTTTTTAAGTCAAACTTGTATTCCCTAGAATCTTTCATTTCCCGAATCTTGGAAATAGTTCCATTGTGCACAAAATTTTCTGTGCATAGTCTTTATAACTCGAAGCAAAGCTTCTTTCTTTTCTCATCTCCAAAGAACCCTCTCGACTATGTCTTGTAACCGCCCCCATGCTCGTAGACAGCCGTGAGAAGCGCCCATTCAGGACCTTGTTCTTCGCTTTGCTGCGCGCTTGGTGGATCCTTCTCTCACGGATGAGCACTGCGACGCTGCACTGCACGATCTTTTGACTCGTGTGGGGTCTCCCCTTCCCCCACACTCTATTTGGCTTCGGATGATCCTTGCGTCTGTGCTCGCCGATCTTCCCCCTCCTCCAGCAGAGATCTCCTCGGCAATGCTCGATGCTGCCGAAGACAAGATCGAGTGCTTCTTCGTGGCGCACTTAATCACTCAAGCCCTGAGGGATTGCTCCATCCACTTGCTGAGCCAGATACAGGCTCGTCGGGTTGTCATCACCACTTTCTCTGAGGAGTGCGGCGTCGATCGTTGGATGGCTACCCCTTGGGAGGATCGCCGTTTCGACATGGTGGAGAAGACGGAGAGTGAACTGGAGAATCCCCTCTTTAGCTTTGCGAACCCTTATCCTTTTGATCCCATGTTTGGTGATCTTTTTTAAATGTAATAATAATAATAATAAGATGTTTTAAGTATTTTATTATCTGTTAAATGTTCCCTTATTTTTAATTCTTTGTTATTCCTCTGTAAAATGTTTATGCGCTGCATAATTTAATTTGCTATAATCATGTGCAAGTAATTCCTGTAAGGATGAAGCGCTTCTGGCGCTTAGCGCTTCTGGCGCCTAGCGCTCTCGTGCTTTGCGCGTGGGCGCCGCTTCAGAGTCTTTGACACTTATCGTAAGCGCATTTGATGTTAGTACTTTTCATGAAGCGTTGCTTCGCTTTCCAATCTTGAAAACAGAGCTTTGCTCTAATTTGGGGTGTGCAGCGCAATTGCGCTAGCGCTAGCGCATTCGTATTTTGACACGTGGCGCGCAGCGCGCCTAGCGCTAGCGCACTCGTGCTCGACACGTGGCGCAGAGCGCAGCGCAACTGCGCCAGTGCACCAGTGTTAGACACGTGGCGAGCAGCGCAACACGCAGCGCACCTGTGTTAGACACATGGCGCGCAGCGCAGAGCGTAAGATCTGAAGCGTTTCTTCAATTTTTGACTCTTAAATTTCTAAACAGAGCTTTGCTCTGATTGGGGGAAGCAGAAGCGTCGCTTCATTTCCAGTCTTGGAATTTGAATAGAGCTTTGCTCTGATTAGGGGAAGCAGAAGCGCCGCTTCATTTCCAGTCTTGGAATTTGAACAGAGCTTTGCTCTGATTGGGGGAAACAGAAGCGTCGCTTCATTTCCAGTCTTGGAATTTGAACAGAGCTTTGCTCTGATTGGGGAAACAGAAATGATTGATGCATTCCTGAACGAAGCTCTTCTTAAAAGCAAAGCTGATCGAGAGTGCAAGATGACCATATTTGGAAAGGCCAAACGCCGGCGACTGGACGAAAGGGTCGAAACACTCCCACCAGATCAAAGTACATCCGCCGCAAATAAAAGCAGGTTCAAGACTAGGAAAAGGTTCGCCAAAGCCATATCGATGGGAATGAAGCTGCCACCTTCCGAAGGAAACACTCCTGATGAAGCGGATATACATCCTAGATACTGCTTATATCATCGAAAGATTGCGCACCCCACCAAAGAGTGCAACGCTTTTAAAAACTGGTGGCAGGGATATGTTGCTCACCGACAACATTTCAAGCGGAAGAAACGCAAAACTCGTCGGGAGCAAAGAAATACGACCGAGGAGCGCAAAAGAACTACTGGCAACTGTCACATAGTCGACGCTGGGGGATCGCAAGTTCTCACCTTTAGGAGCGATTTTGATGAAGAAATAGCCCTTGGCCCTCTCTTCAAAGAACCCACATCCGAAACGGAAGAAATGAAGACCTGTGAGAACATTCAACTGCGCAATCGTACGCTGCCCGAAAAGTGTCTCGGGCCCGCGAACAGTGGGTCGAATAGAAAAGATAAGGGGAATGAAAAAATCCCTGAGGACATCGCCCTAAATGATCAAGTTGTCAAAGAGCTGACAGCCAAGGACCCACCAAAGAAAAATAAGGTGGATTACAACATTCTGACACACTTGAAGAAGCTACCTTCGCAACTAAGCATTCTCGATACCCTCTTGTTATCAAAAGAAGCAAAAGATTCTTTGATCAAGGCGCTACAAGAGCCCGAGCAATTCCAAACCTTCCTCGCCGAAGAAAAGATGAAGGACGAGTTGAAAGAAATACACACGGCCAATATCACCTTCGGCGATGAAGACCTCCTCCTCGGGACGTGTGAGCATAACCGTCCCCTTTATGTCTCCGGATACTGTCATGATATCAAGATAGGCAAAATCCTGGTTGACAATGGGTCCTCCGTCAATCTCCTCAATGTAAGAGTGTTGAAGGAAATCTGCATGAGCGTTCAACACCTCGCTCGGGATAAGATCACTGTTTCCGGGTTTGACTCCCAATCATCACGGACGCTCGGGTATGTGATACTGACGCTGCGCTTTGGCCTGCTAGTCACTGACATTAAGTTTCACGTCATTGACACTAAGACATGCTATAAAGCTTTTCTCGGCCAGCCTTGGTTACACGAGTACAACATTATACCTTCTACACAACATCAGTGTATGAAGTACTTCAAAGATGGTCTCGAGTACACTGTGACAGGGGAACTAAACCCATTCTCCGTGAACGAAGTCCGCAAATATGAGGATGCCAAGTACTTCCTGCCAGATTTCGAAGACACAGAAAGATGTCGCAAACCGGAGAGCAAGCAAAAAGCCATCACTACCATTCCGGTCTTCGGGAGTGATACCGAGGAGGAAGAGCAAATAATTTATTCAGGGCCGCCCCAATGCAACAAGCCGGGACTGTCCACCCCTATTCTGGTCTTCGGCAGCGACTCGGAAGATGAGGTCAATGCCGTATTCTCTGCTCGGCCATCGATACAAGCCTTCGCTGATGAAGATCAAAGTTTGCAAGTTGCCATGGTTCCGCAAGAGCATTACAAAGAGCTCGATGCGCTTGAAACTTATAGTGTGCAAGAACTGCAGACATTCTATGCCCCCCCCAAGGCGAAAAGGTGAAAAGGCGATCCTATTCTACCGATCTGGGGAAACCAAAGTGGAGAAAGAAATTTGGCATGGTGCGGATTCTACACTTGACAGGATCCAGCCCATACGTTTGCCCAGATACTACACAGACGGATTAAAAAGACAGTTGAGGCGCTAAGGCGTACCCTTCAAACAGCCTGCTCGACAAGCCCAGTTCTATAACAGGATCTGGAGCGTCCCCGGAACTCAACGAAAGTTGCCCGACGGGAGAATGGAAACGATCGGGCTTGGATATGTTCAATCCCAGAAACGGGAGCGATTCCGCGGCTGCTATGTCATACATGACTTCGATGAAGAAGGAGATGCTATGTGGGAAGATGCTAACCCTGAACCAAAACGAGCTCCCGTCGTGAAAATCCCAAGCCCGTCGTTCGAAGAACAAATGGACAAGCTTATAAGGGAAGCGGGTCAAAAGGTTCGAGACGACCATAATCGCGAAATGGACATCTATGAGAAAGCCAGAACGCAGTGCCTCCTTCAGCAGGCTGCAGAAAGTGACGATGCCCTTCGTCGCCAGCCCGTCATACAAAAGACCCGACGCAGAGGCAGAAATAAACCCAAGAACGGAAAAAGCGTTCGACAGCGACAAAGCGGGACTAAGAAGCCACGCGATCGAAAATCGAACAACCAGGATTTGTCTCTTGTAAAGAAGATGGGTCGAGCGTATTCTTTTTCCCAAGACAAGACAAGGAAGATACTTGATCTTGCCATAAAACATCAGATGATTACCCTCCCGGAGTCTAAGCACCCCGAGCAAGCAGGTGAAGTTCATCATCCGGATTATTTCTCCTATCACCGAGCAATAGGACATCCTCTCGAAGACTGCTTCACATTCAAAAACTGGATAGAAGACCAGTATCAGCAAGGTAGGTTCGCTATATCTAGCAGTTGGAGGGTAACACCGCCACAAAAGCATGAACCGAAAGCCATATATGTAGCGAGAGTAGAACCAGACCAACATCGGTCTTGGAAGCGATCTCGTACCCGTCACGTGATAATGCTGTCAGAAGAAGAACCCGAGAATATGGATGACCTCCCCTGGTGCTTCGAAAACGATGATGATGAGGTGATCTCAGAGTTTCCACCGGCGCCAAAGGAGCTGAAAGATGGGATACATACTACTGCAGATGACCTCAGAAAAATCGACTTGGGAACGGCAAACGACCTACGGCCGACATTCGTCAGTAAACTGTTGTCTGAAGAAAAGGAGGCTACGCTTAAAGACATGCTCATGCAATATAAAGATTGCTTCGCATGGAACTATTCAGAGATGCCGGGGCTCGATCCAGAAATCGCTATGCACAAATTGGCGATATCTCCGGACGTCAAGCCAATCAAATAAGCACCGAGAAGAATGCGGCTCGAGCTTGAGATGAGCATCAACGCCGAGGTCAAGAAGCTAATCGACTCCGGCTTCATCCAGGAGGTTCAATATCCTGACTGGATTGCCAACATCGTCCCAGTGATGAAGAAAAATGGGACGATGCGCATATGCGTGGACTTTCGGGATCTCAACAAGGCCTGTCCAAAAGACGACTTTCCAGTACCGGTCACTGAGCTGATGATAGATAATACGTCCACTCACAAAGTTTTCTCCTTCATGGACGGCTCATCAGGATACAATCAAATAAAGATGCATCCCGAGGACCAGAAGCATACCGCTTTCCGGGCCCCTTTGGGCATATTCTGCTACAAGGTGATGCCCTTCGGTCTAAAGAACGCTGGTGCCACCTATCAGAGAGCCATGACGAAGATCTTCGATGACCTCATACATGAAATCGTCGAATGCTATATCGACGACCTCGTAGTGAAAAACAAATCATACGAGGAACATTTAGAGCATCTGAAGATCGTGTTTCAGCGCCTTCGGAAATACAACTTGAAGATGAACCCTCTTAAATGCGCGTTTGGAGTTTCCTCAGGCAAGTTTCTAAGATTCGTCGTACGACACCGAGGTATCGAGATAGACTCGTCGAAGATCAAGGCGATCATGGAAATGCCTCCGCCAAGGACTCTTAAGCAACTACGGTCTCTCCAAGGGAAGCTCACGTATATCAGGCGGTTCATAGCTAACCTCTCTGGAAAATGCCGCCCCTACAGTCACTTGATGAAGAAGGGAACCCCGTTCGTCTGGGATCGCAAATGCCAAAACGCACTGAACGAAATCAAGCAATACTTGCAGAATCCGCCAATACTGGCCGCTCCCGTTAAAGGAAAACCTCTCGTCCTGTACACAACAGCCCTCAAAGGTTCTTTAGGCGCGCTATGGGCACAAGAGAACGACCAAGGGAAGGAGAGAGCCCTCTACTATTTAAGTCGAGTTCTCCTGGGGGCAGAAAACAATTACTCCCCCATTGAAAAACACTGCCTGGCGTTGCGATAACGAAGCTCAGACACTATGCGTTGGCACATGAGGTCCATCTCATATCAAAGGTGGATCCTCTCAAATATTTGATGTCAAAGGCTATATTAACGGGACGGCTCGCTAAATGGGCCCTACTCTTAATGGAATTCTCGATAACTTATCGTGCTCTCAAGGCAGTGAAAGGCCAGGCCATCGCCGACTTCCTCGCTGAGCCTCCGATACCTACCAACTCTCCCTTGAACTGCGAATTGCCAGACAAACACGCGTTCGACACAATCGATGGGGAGAGAAGAGATAATGATACCCTGTGGGAACTCTATTTCGATAGAGCATCTTCCATGAAGAAGCGCAAACAAAGCACCCCCATAATCAAATCCGGGGTGGGCCTCATCTTCGTGACTCCACAAGAAGGGATAATGCGCTTTGCCTTCTTTTTAACAGAGCCGAGGACGAATAATGACGCCGAGTATGAAGCTTTGATAGCAGGTCTTGAGATCGCTATCGATATGGGAATTGAAAACCTCCTCATATACGGAGATTCTCAGCTGGTCGTTAGTCAAGTAAACGGCGACTATCAAACATGCAAACCAGAGTTAGTGAAGTACGGTGAAAGAGTGCAGCAATTGCTGACTCAAATCCCTGCCTACGCCCTAGAAAGCATACCGCGCGTGGAAAATAGCAAGGCGGATGCATTAGCCAAGCTCGCTAAAGAACTGGCCGACGAGAACCTCGATGACGTGAGAATCATTGTGCAAAGCCGTCGGGTTCTTGCACCGGCAGAAACGTCTCCGGAGTCGTCCGAAGAAAAGGGAGCTACCGAGCAAATGGACCTACAAATAAAAGACCAGGAAAAGGCTAAGAATTGGAGAGAAGTCTTTATAGACTACTTCAAATCCCGTCGAACGCCTGAAGATGCGTCCTCAAGACATCAGCTCGTGAAACGAGCTCTGTCCTTCGCCTTCGTCAATGATACTCTGTATAAGAGATCATTTGATTCTCTGTGGCTAAGATGCCTGGGACCTGAAGAGGCAGGAGAGTCGTCCAAGAAACTCACGACGGACTCTACGGTTCTCACCAAGCCGGGCCGAAGATGAAGCTGAAGATCAAAAGGATGGGCTACTATTAGCCTACGATGAGCCAGGACTGCCTTGAATACGCGAAGCAGTGCCACTCGTGCCAGATTCACGGGGACTTTATCCATCAACATCCAAACCCACTACATCCAACGGTGGCTAGCTGGCCGTTCAAAATGTGGGGAACTGACATAATCGACCCCATCGAACCAGTATCGTCCAGAGGACATCGGTTCATACTAGCAACAACCGATTACTTCTCCAAGTGGGCAGAAGCAGTACCGCTCAGGGAAGTGAAGACGGAGAATATCCTCTATTTCTTCAAGACACGCGTCATTTATCGGTTCGGCACTCCGCGATGGATTATCTCCGATAACGGGCCAGCCTACAGAAGCCACAAAATTAGCCGCTTCGCACAATAACATAACATAGACTGGACATACTCTTCGGTCTATAATCCCCGAGCTAACGGTCTAGCTGAGGCCTTTAACAAGACCTTGATGAAGATCGTGAAAAAGACGGTGTCTCGAAATAAGAAGGACTGGCACGAGAGACTGCATGAAGCTCTCTGGGCATATCGAACTACGTTCAAAACTGCCACGAACACAATGCCGAACGCATTGGAATTCGGCACAGAAACGGTACTTCCCCTCGAGATAGAGTTACCCTCTCTACGAGTAGCGGTTCACTACGAGCTAACAGACGAAGAAAATGCTCACCTTCGACTTGAGGAGCTCGATGCCCTTGATGAAGCCCGGCTCATGGCGCAACAGAATCGGGAGACTTATAAAGCAAAGATGACACGCTCATACGAGAGATTGACTAGGACGAGGACATTTCGCCCAGGAGAACTCGTGCTAGTGGTCAAAAGACTTATGATCCCCAATCGTGCCAAGCGGGGGAAATTCGAGCCGAACTATGAAGGCCCGTATATCATAGACAAAGTTTACCAGGGTGGAGCCTATCTACTCATAGGCATGCATGGTGAAAGACCTTTTAGGCCAATAAACGATCGCTTCATGAAAAAGTACTACGCCTGACGAGTCACGGCCTAGTTCAACGATAGATGATGACGACTATGTCCGCTCGCTATCTTCTTAAGCCCAAACTCTATAAGTAGTAGCCGGCAACGGACCGAAATGTCCTAAAACTAACGACGGACCGAAATGTCCTAAAATTAACAACGGACCGAAATGTCCTAAAACTAACATCGGACCGAAACGTTCTTAAACTAACAATGGACCACTATGTCCTAAAACTAGCTGTTGACCGAGACGTCGATAAACTACTACGGACTGCAGCCTCCCAAGGCTGACAAAAAAAATAAAAAGAAAAAGAAAAGGAAAAAAGAAAACGGTATGTCCATAAGCAAAATGGGCACGGATGAAAACCCGAAAGGGCTCCGTGAGTAAAAACAGCAAGGCTACCGGCGAGTTTTGTGAAAACCCGAAAGGGCGCAATCTCATTAAAAGACACTTGCAAGGTCCTCTCGACCCTGTAAGGAGAAACCACCCGCATGAGACCTTACGACTCACAAAAGAGAAACACACTTAGGAATCCTCACGATTCCTAAGGAGAAATTACACTTACGAGATCCTCACGACTCGTAAGGAGAACCCTCTTATGAGACCCTCACGGCTCATAAGATTCAAAAGCCTTAAGTTACAGGGATCTGAACATGTTCTTAATCCATCACAACCTCCAATTTTGCCCTACAAGCGTCTTGATATCGACCCTTGTATACAATCCACGGGCGCGAATAAACATTTCCCTAACAAAGTCCCACCAGAGACTGGGGATATGCTCATATGGCAAAAGACACCTGTAAGTCCTCTCGACTTATAAGGAGAAAATACTCTTGTAAGATCCTTACGACTTATAAGAGATACACTTAGGAATCCTTATGATTCTTAAGGAGAAAACGCACTTACGAGATCCTCACGACTCGTAGGGAGAAATACCTTTATGAGACCCTTACGGCTCATGAAGTCAAAAGCCTTAGTCGACGGGATCCTAACCTTATTTACTAAGCCACCTTTGTTCGACATAGACAAAGGCAAATGATGATTCGCTCCTGGCAATATCCCAGTTGTAGCGATGCTGATGCCTAAATCGGTATTAAATCCCAAAACTCGCAGCAAAAAGACAGCGAGCCACAAATGCATATGAAATAGCCGAAATGATGGGGCAACTTGCAACAAAATAAGCAAGTAAAAATGTATGCATACGAAATAGCCGAAATGGTTGGGCAATTCGCAAAAAAAAACAGCGAGTAAATAAAACAAATAGCCGAAATGATTGGGCACCGCGACAAATAGCCGAAATGATTGGGCAATCACGACTTTCGCGATATAAAAGCTAAAATGATAGAGCATCGCGGAAAGAAAAATACACAAAATGAAACCTTTTGCCCTACAGGTGGGATCACATCGATCCCTGTATACAATCCAGGGGCGCAAACAAAGAGGGAACCATACCTTCCCACCAGGCTCCATCAGAAGGAGAGCCAAGTCTCGACGGTTCGCAGACAGCCTATAGATCATCTCAACATTCGTCTCATTACAACAGACGCAATCAAAGCGGAACCACGGCAATTCCCAGTTCCATGACTCGGCGGTGCACAGACAACCAAGAGTCAACCCCCAACTCCATGAAATGCGGATAAAGTCAACCCTTCCTGGTCTAGCGAAACAGGGCCATGTCAATCCTGACCCCGTGGGAAGCGTCCAGAGCGGAACCTGGTCCTTGCGGAACACGACTATGTCAATTCTGACCCCGTGGAAAGCATCCAGAGCAAATCCTGGTCTAGTGGAACACGGCCTATATCAATCCTGACCCCGTGGGAAACGTCCAGAGAGGAACCTGGTCCTTGCGGAACACGGCTATGTCAATCCTGACCCCGTGGGAAGCATCCAGAGCAAATCCTGGTTTCTTGGAACACGGCTTATGTCAATCCTGACCCCGTGGGAAGCGTCCAGAGCGGAACCTGGTCCTTACGGAACACGGCTATGTCAATCCTGACCCCGTGGGATGCATCCAGAGCAAATCCTGGTCTAATGGAACACGGCTTATGTCAATTCTGACTCCGTGGGAAGCATCCAAAGCAAATCCTGGTTTCATGGAACACGGCTTATGTCAATTCTGACCCGGTGAGAAGCATCCAGAGCAAATCCTGGTCTAGTGGAACATGGCCTATGTCAATCTTGACCCCGTGGGAAGCGTCCAGAGTAGAACCTGGTCCTCGCGGAACACGGCTATGTCAATCCTGACCCCGTGGGAAGCATCCAGAGCAAATCCTGATCTAGTGGAACACGGCCTATGTCAATCCTGACCCCGTGGGAAGCGTCCAGAGTGAATCCTGGTTTCGTGAAACACGGCTTATGTCAACCCTGACCCCGTGGGAAGCATCCAGAGCGGAACCTAGTCCTTGCGGACACGGCTATGTCAATCCTGACCCTGTGCGAAGCATCCAGAGCAAATCCTGGTTTCGTGGAACACGGCTTATGTTAATCCTGACCCCGTGGGAAACGTCCAGAGTGGATCCTGGTCCTTGCGGAACATGGCCATATCAATCCTGACCCCGTGGGAAGCATCCAGAGCAAATCCTGGTTTGGTGGAACACGGCCTATATCAATCCTGACCCCATGGGAAGCGTCCAGAGCGGAACCTGGTCCCTGCGGAACACGGCCATGTCAATCCTGATCCCGTGGGAAGCATCCAGAGCAAATACTGGTCTAGTGGAACACGGCTATGTCAATCCTGACCCCGTGCGAAGCATCCAGAGCAAATCCTGGTTTCGTAGAACATGGCTTATGTCAATCCTGACCCCGTGGGAAACGTCCAGAGCGGAACCTGGTCCTTACGGAATACGGCTATGTCAATCCTAACCCCGTGGGAAGCATCCAGAGCAAATCCTGGTTTCATGGAACACGGCTTAAGTCAATTCTGACCCCGTGGGAAGCGTCCAGAGCGGATCCTGGTCCTTACGGAACACGGCTATATCAATCCTGACCCCGTGGGAAGCATCCAGAGCAACCCCTGACTCCGTGAAATGCGGATAATGTCAACCCCATCAATCACTTATGGGTCCTCTCGACTCGTAAGGAAGAAAACTCTCTTGTGAGATCCTTACGACTTTCAAGAGAAAACGCAATTAGGAATCCTCACGATTCCTAAGGAGAAAATACACCTACGAGATCCTCTCGACTCACAGGGAGAAAAGTCTTTGTGAGACCCTCACGGCTCATAACGTTGAAAAGCCTTAGGCAGCAGATCTGAACCTGCTTCCTTAGCCATCACTACCTCTCGAAGAGTTCAAGACGGAATGCTCTCTATCTTCTACAAGCTACGCTTACTAAGGTAACACGCCGGCAACACAGAAAAGACAAGAAAGCAAGAGATAACACAAGATAGTACGACAGAAATGTATCTTTTATTTATAAGGTCAAATTGAGTACAACTTACATCATATGAAAGGATAAAAAAATGGATACATTTTATCCAAAAATTACAAATGGTGTAAAAACAACTATTGGGAGGGAAGCGTTTTCAATAGGCCAATCAGTTGCTCTCACACTCCCCTCAGCCCCTTTTCACGGTCAGCTGTCGCGGCCAACTCCCCTTCGACTTGAGCCCGTTGCTGCAAGTAGGATGAAAGTTGCTCGTCAACGACCCGCTGAGCTGCCCCACGACTCTGCGCATCCCGCTCGATGAGGTTGAGCTTCTGCCTCAGCATTAGCCCGTCGGAAATACATCGTAGAAGGCCCTCAAAGATAGCTTTCAACTGCACAGCATTGGCATCAACCTGAGCATGCGGTCGAGCAGATTCGCTTGAAATCTCTTCACACTCCTTACACTTTAAGGCCGCTTCTTGTTTAAGATGGCGGAAGTAGGGAGTGCTCTGTTCGACCCACGCAGCCCGTTAAGAGTTCACAGCCAGGACCTCAGGAGCAGGACGTCCGAATTCGAGCTCATGCAGACAGGCCTCAATTTTCCTGCAGTGATTAACCCAAAACTCAACGACGCCCTCACTATGAAAGTTCACGAGCGTCGCCAGCATAGGATTAACCTCCGCAGCAAAATCTACAATGAATGTAGGAGCCTCCGCGTCAAGCTCCTCGATATAATCTCTCAACATGCGCAGACTATTCACAGCGCCTTTTGAAGATGGACGTCGAGAAAAGGGGCCTGCTGGCAATATGACTCGAGATTCGAACGAAGCTGAAGTCGGTATCACCGCTGCAAAACAAATCACGGTCAAGTGACGGTTCAAGCAATAGAGAAAGTTCATGAATAATGGAGTTCACTATACCGGCTGCAGCAGGTGGCAAGGCCGGGAGTACCGGTGGAGCAACTGTTCTTTCGTCTCCTCCTTCAATCTGTAGTGCTGCAGTCAAAACAAAGAAGAATTAGAAACGATTTGGCTGCCCGTAAAAGAAAAGAGAAGACATTAGCTAGAGACTGTACTCACCAACGCCACTAGATGAAGCAATCTCCGACTGGAAGGAGAAATGTGGGTGCAACACCTGATACAGATGATAAAAAAGAACTCCTGCAAGAGTATAATAATGCAATGTCAGTACATAAAACGTATCGCTTACAATAAAACCGATAAGTCGCAAACCCGTACCTTCCAGCATTTGGGAGGACACAGGAGAAGGCAAAGGGGCGGTCACCGTCAAAGCAACAACTGGCGATGCTTCCTCGGGTGGCACAACCTCAACGCTCGCCACACCTGCATTAGAAACGAGAGAAATACTGTCAGGAGAGGTTGAAAGGGATTGCAGAATAAAAAGAAAAGCAATGACCCAAAATCTACCTGATGAGTCGCCGGTCGGAACCGCGACAAGGGCGTCACTTGATGCAGCGACTGCTTCACCCTCCTCCATCGGAATGGTTTCGCCGCCCGTGGCTTCATCTCCCGACTTCACGAGAATCGTCTGTAGGGTGCTTTTCGTCACCCTATTGAGATGGAAATATGCGCGCGCTTGTCAGGCGTACTACAGATTCCCCCTGCCTAGGGTAGGCCGGGATTTATTGATTGTGGGGATCCGAATCTCCGGCAGTTGCGGACTAAGCTTCCGTTAATTACCCCTCACCTTTGGGGCGAGGGAACCTCCGATTAACGGGTTAAACTGGTCATGCGAACTCAATGTGCAGTGTACATGTGTTTTTTTTGGAGGAGGGGTTTGGATATATCGGGAGCCACGCAGAGATTTTTTTATGGGGTCCCGCTACCCGGATAACGGGCTAGGGGTCAAGGGGGCTAGCAGCCCCCTTGCGGGGTGCGGGGCAGCGCCTCGGCCCAAAAAAAAAAATTTAGAGGGACAGTGTTGTGGAATGAGTGTGTATCTATACATATATATGCATGTGTACATATAAAACAAGGGAAAAAGCGCCTAAAGGACGCGTGGGGCCAGCGCCTTGAGCGCTGTGCGCTTAGGTGCTGGGCGCTTCAGCACTGGGCGCTTTGAGCGCTAGCGTGCCACGTGTCGGCACGTGGGCGCTTGAGCGCTGGGCGCTTTGAGCACTAAGCGCTCGAGCGCTCGAGCACCACGTGTCGGCACGAGGGCACTGGGCGCTTTGAGCGCTGGGCGCTCGAGCGCTGGGCGCTCGAGCGCTGGCGCGCCACGTGTCGGCACGTGGGCGCTTGGCGCTTGAGCGCTAGGCGCTTTGAGCGCTAAGCGTTAGCGCGCCACGTGTCGGCACGTGGGCGCTTGGCGCTTGAGTGCTAGACGCTCGAGCGCCAGCGCGCCACGTGTCGGCACGTGGGCGCTTGGCGCTTGAGTGCTAGGCGCTCGAGCGCCAGCGCGCCACGTGTCGGCACGTGGGCGCTCGGGCGCTTAGGCGCCGGCGAGAGAAAGGGGCTTTTAGCCCCAGAAACTCCCCAAAGAGAAATCAGTGTGGAGTGAAACTCCTAAGCTGTTTTGAAGCTGATGAAGGCTTCTCCTCTTGAGCCCTAGTTCTTCCCCAAAGTGGGGTTTCCGGAGATGGCTCTCCTTCTTCTTCCTTTGTTGGCCGGATCTTGAAGATCAAGAAGTGTGAGATTTTAAAAATCTCTTCTTTTTGAGATCTGATGGAAGATCTGAGTTTCCCTTTGTGGGTTTTGTGGTGAAAAACTATTTAGTTTTATAAAAAGAAGAGTAAAACTCTTGATTTTAATTCAAGAAAGAAGAAGGTTTTAGAACCTTGAAGAAGGAGAAAGATCTCAGATCTAGATTTTCTCTTTAGAGAGAGAAAAAGTTGTTGGGATATTTTCATTATCCTTGCCTTTATAGGCTATACACTTTACATATAGCCCCTTGGGCTCTACAAAAATGGTATTTTGCCCATCCCATGGCTCATGTGCCATTTTTTTTTACACATAAGCCATGGGCTTTACAAAAATTTGGCTTTATGCCCATTTTTCTTATATTTATTCATAAAATAAAATAAAAGAAATACAACAAAATTTTGGCATGGGGGGGAGGCCGGCCGCTTTATGTTCGGGCTCGCTCCGGGTATTGGCCCACTTGACCTGGGCTTGGGCCCACCTGGATTGGGGTTGACTTTGATTTTGACTTGGTCAACCGGGGTGTAAATTTTTACCCCAACAAATTGCCCCCCATCAATAAATGCACACAGCATATGTGGGTCGTGCGCATGAAATTGATGGATCTTCTTTCACGTGGAGGCGACTTGATTCGGTTCCCACCTTTTGAGAAGCCGGCACTGCCCTTTTTACGACATGGACGGTCGATGCTTGACATATCTCCGAGATGGAGTGTCTGGTTGACTTGATTCCGAGGCGGAGCATAATTCCGACGAGGAGGTCGTTGCTGCCCTTTTAGCGACGTGGACGGTCGGTACTGCCCTTTTAGCGTCGTGGACGGTCGGTGCTGCCCTTTTTGCGACTTGGACGGTCGGTGCTGCCCTTTTTGCGACTTAGATGGTCTATGCTGCCCTTTTTGCGACGTGGACGGTCGGTGCTGCCATTTTAGCGACGTGGACGGTCGGTGCTGCCCTTTTAGCGACGTGGACGATCGATACTGCCCTTTTTGCGACTTGGACGGTCGATGATGCCATTTTAGCGACGTGGACGGTCGGTGCTGCCCTTTTTGCGAGTTGGACGGTCGGTGCTGCCATTTTAGCGATGTGGACGGTCGGTGATGCCCTTTTAGCGACGTGGACGGTCGGTGATGCCCTTTTTACGACTTGGACGGTCGGTGCTGCCATTTTAGCGACGTGGACGGTCGGTGCTGCCCTTTTAGCGACGTGGACGGTCGGTGCTGCCATTTTAGCGACGTGGACGGTCGGTGCTACCCTTTTAGCGACGTGGACGGTCGGTGCTGCCATTTTAGCAACGTGGACGGTCGGTGCTGCCCTTTTTGCGACTTGGACGGTCGGTGCTGCCATTTTAGCGACGTGGACGGTCGGTTCTGGATTTGACTTGCCCCGCTTCTTGCGGCGTCAGGGATGAAGTTGACTTGTTTCTGAGGTGGAATTTGATTCTGCCAAAGAGGACATTGGTTGTTTTGCTGACTTGATGTGATTTGGGTTGACATCAGCATCGCCACGCTGGAATATGGTACCAGGAGCGAATCATCATTTGTCATGACAGGATTTGGGGATTTTGGTTTTGGTTTGGCATCAGCATCGCTACACTGGAATATGGTACCAAGAGTGAATCATCATTTACCGTGAGGGAATTTCCCCCGTTCCCAGTTTAACGACTTAGGGGTCATATGTTCCCAGTTTAATGACTTAGAGGTCATCTGTTCCCAGTTTAAAGACTTAGGGGTCTATTGGATTGGAGTTTGGAATTTTGGGGTTAGGGTAGGCATCAGCGTTGCTAACACTAAAGCACATGTGCCAGGAGCAATTCATCATTTGCCTTTTCCTGTTAGGAAGCGGTGGCTTAGGAGACAGGTTTAGGTCCCTATCACCCATAGTCACATAATTCGCGAATTATTCGCCGAATTCGCGAATAATTCGCGAATTCTTGATCAAACGAATTAATCTCCGAATTATTCGTGATTGCTGAACTGGCCGAATTATTCGCGAATTATTCGCGAATAATTCGCGAATTATTCCCGAATTATGTGATAAAACACCGAATAATTCAAAAAACCGCAAATAATTCACAAAATCAAAACCTAGCGTCTCATATATTAATTTATTGCTCGAAATCCTTCCCGAACATTTCCCAAACACTTACCGAATCTTTCCCGAATACCTGCCGATTTTTTCCGAATAATTCTCCGAATCCGAATTTTCGACCTCGCCGAATTATTCCCGAATGACGAATTTGTGACTATGCTATCACCTAAGGCTTTTCAATTTTATGAGCCGTAAGGGTCCCATAAAAGCATTTTCTCCCTACGAGTCGAAAGCATCTCGTAGGTGCACTTTCTCCTTAGGAGTCGTGGGGACTCCCAAGTGTGTTTTTCCTTTGTGAGTCGTAAGGATCCCACGAAGGTGTTTTCTTATGAGTCGTGAGGATCCCGTAAGTTGGTTCTCCTCATGTATCGTGAGGACACATGAGTGGGTCTTCAAAAATGGAGCATAAGTCCAAGGGCGAAGACCGGCCGCTGGATTGGTGATTGCGGTGGGGCATGGGTATGCTGAGAATTATTTGAGCCCGTGGATTGTATACGGAAGCCAATTTGGGGACTAACCGTAGGACCGGGAGAATTTTGAGAAATTGGATTTTGGTTGGCGTCTGCATCGCTACACTGGAATATGGTACCAGGAGCGACTCATCATTCGCCGTTTGGGGACTTGGAATTTGGATCTTGTTTGGCATCAGCATTGCTGCACTAGAGTAATGCCAAGAGCAACTCATCATTTGCCTCGGGAGGACTTAGGATTTGGGTTTTTGGTCGGCATCAGCATTGCTGCACTGGAACAATGCCAGGAGCAACTCATCATTCGCCTCGGGAGGACTTGGGATTTGGGTTTTTGGTCGGCATCAGCATTGCTGCACTGGAACGATGCCAGGAGCAACTCATCATTTGCCTCGGCATCAGCACCGCTAACACTGAAGCGTAAAGCCAGAAGCGACTCATCATTTGCCATTTCCCGTTGGGGAGCGGTGGCTTAGGAGACAGGTTTAGGTCCCTGTCACCTAAGACTTTTCAATTTTATGAGCCGTAAGGGTCTCATAAAAGCATTTTCTCCCTAAGAGTCAAGAGGATCTCGCAGGTGTATGTTCTCCTTAGGAATCGTGAGGATTCCTAAGTGTGTTGCTCCTTTGTGAGTCGTAAGGATCTCACGCAGGGATTTTCTCCTCACAAGGTCGAGAGAACTCTGCGAGTGTATTTCATCTCTTTTCACGAGTTTGCGCTCTTTCGGGTTTTCATAAACTCGCCGGTAGTCCTGCTGTTTTTACTCACGGAGCCCTTTCGGGTTTTCATCCGTGCCCGTTTTGCTTGTGGACATACCGTTTTTTTTTTTGTTTTTTTGTTTTTTTTCTTTTTGCCGCTGGTGGGACTTTAAAAGTAGTCTCACCGGCAGGATTTGGGAGAGATAAGGGTCGTTTACGCCCGTGGATTATATACGGTTTTGCAGGATGTATGATCCAGACCGTAGGGCTGGTGTGCTCTATTCGCCTGCGGCTTGGAGCATTCACACGTAGTATTTCTTGAGATATCGGCTATTGATGGGTGGCATGGGCCTTTCTCCCTCAGCACTTATTAGTTGGTAGGATCCTCCGTCGAACACTTTCTCGATAACGTATGTTCCTTCCCAGTTAGGCTCGAATTTTCCCTTGGCATGTCGATTGGGGATGATCGGTCTTTTGAGCACCAACACCAACTCACCTTTCTTGAAAGCGCGGAGACGGGTTATCTTGTCATAGGCCCGTGACATTTGGGCTCGGTACATCTCCAGATTTTGTTGTACTGCAAGTCTCTTTTCTTCGAGGGCGTCGAGCTCTTCGAGCCGAAGGAGCACGTTTTCCTCCTCCGTCAATTCGTGCTGAACGGCCATTCTTAAGCTTGGAACTTCGACTTCGAGGGGGAGGACCGCCTCCACTCCGAAGAGCAATGAGTATGGAGTGGACTGAGTTGGTGTACGGTGCGTAGTACGATATGCCCACAACGCCTCGTGAAGCTTAAGATTCCAGTCTCTCTTGTAGGGTGAAACATTTTTCCTCAGGAGCTTGCATAGAGTCTTATTGAAGGCTTCAGCTAGCCCATTGGCTCTTGGATTATAGATGGAGGAATATCTCCAGTCTATCTTGTGTTGAGTAGCGAACCTTGAGACTTTGAAGCTCTTGAAAGAAGGCTCGTTGTCAGAAATAATTCTTCTTGGTGTACCGAAGCGGTATAGAATATTATGCTGGAAGAATGTCAGAATATCTTCTGTCTTGACTTCTTTTAGCGGGACAGCTTCAGCCCATCTGGAGAAGTAGTCTGTTGCAGCCAGTATGAACCGGTAGCCTTTGGATGACGGAGGATCAATTGGACCAACTATGTCGGTGCCCCAAACTTCAAAGGGCCACGACGCCACCGTAGGATGCAACGGATTGGGATGCTTGTGAATGAAATCACCGTGAATTTGGCAGATAAAACATTTCTTTGCATGCTCTCCGCAATCCCGTATCATGGTGGGCCAGTAATACCCAAGCCGTTTAATTTGAAGTCGCATCTTGGGGCCAGATTGGTGAGCACCACAAACGCCCGAGTGAACTTCTTTCATGACCTTTTGGGCTTCGGCCAATGACAGACACCTGAGCCAGAGTTGGTCATATGACCTGCGGTATAGCGTGTCATTTACAAACACGTATCGGAGAGGTCTCTTCTTCAGCTGAACCCTCGCAGATCTTCCTTCGGACAGCTTGTCGTATCGGAAGTACTCTATGAAGGGTTCTCTCCAATCGGGCCCGTCTTGAACAATCGAAGCTTCTTCGGCGGGACAGCTCTTCTGTTCCGCGCTTTCCTTTTCTCGTAGAGAGACAGGGGGTAGAATTTGCCGGCTCCTGACCGTGATCAGAATTTCATCCGTGTCAGAATCAGCCAACTCCTTGGCTAAGCGAGCGAGTACGTCAGCCTTTCCGTTCAACGCTCTAGGGATTCTCATTACTTCAATGTGAGTGAACCGTTTCATGAGTTCCACCACTCGGCCTCTGTACTGATCTAACTTGGGTTTGTATATCTTATAGTCGCCGCTTACTTGGTTGACGACAAGCTGGGAGTCCCCGTAAACCCGTAGTCGAAGGATTTCCATTTCTATGGCGAGCTCCAAACCAGCTATAAGAGCTTCATACTCGGCCTCATTGTTTGTGCGAGGCTCGATGAGAGCAAAAGAACGTCGTAGGGTTCCCATTGATGGCGTGATGAACACCAATCCTATCCCCGCTTTTACCACCGGGACGCTTGATCTGCCGGAGCTCCTTATTGATGAGGCTCCATCGAAGTAGAACTCCCAACATGGCTCATCTTCCTCGAGGTGCAGCACTTGTTCGTCGGGTAACTCACAATTTAGCGGCGACCCTTCTGGTATGGGATGAGCAGCGAGAAAGTTTGCAAGAGCTTGCCCTTTTACTGCTTTCTGAGGAGTATAAACTATGTCAAACTCAAGTAGCATAACAGCCCATCTTGCCATTCTGCCGGCTAGGCTCGCTCTGGTCATCAAGTGTTTGAGCGGGTCGACCTTAGAGATCAGCATAACCCGATGAGCGAGCAGATAGTGCCTCAGCTTCTTCACAGCAAATATCAGAGCCGGGCATTGCTTTTCGATTGGGGAATAGTTGTGTTCCGCCCCGACTAGAGTTTGACTGAGGTAGTAAAGGGCATTTTCTTTTCCCTCCTCGTTATTCTGGGCAAGGAGCGCACCGAGTGACTCATCTAGCGCGGCAGTGTAGAGAATCAGCGGTTTATTTGGAATGGGAGCGGCCAGCACTGGAGGGTGCAACAAGTATTGTTTGATGCTTTCGAACGCTGCTTGACATTCGGCATCCCAGATAAAAGGAGCTCCTTTCTTCATGAGCTTTGAGAAGGGCCTACACCTCCTCGATAAATTTGAGATAAACCTCCGTATATAAGCAAGCTTGCCTTGAAAAGATCTTAGCTGCGTCAGACTCTTCGGAGGGGGCATCTCCATGATGGCCTTTATCTTTGATGGGTCAACTTTGATCCCTCGATGTCGGACTATGAAGCCCAGGAATTTTCCCGATGACACGCCAAAAGCGTACTTCAGAGGATTCATTTTCAGGTCGTACTCCCTCAGTCTTGTGAGAACGGTCCTAAGATCTTGGATGTGATTGGCCTTGGCTTTAGTCTTGACGACCAGATCATCAACATAGCATTCGACGACTTTATGGATTAGATCATCAAAGATATTGGTCATTGCCCTCTGATATGTAGCACCTGCGTTCTTCAGTCCGAACGGCATCACTTTGTAGCAATATATTCCTATCGGGGTTCGAAATGCTGTGTGTTTCTCATCCTCAGGCGACATCTTGATCTGATTATATCCAGACGAGCCATCCATAAAGGTGAACAACTCGTAATTTGAGGTGTGATCGACCATCATTTCCATGACCGGTAGCGGGAAGTCGTCTTTAGGACATGCCTTATTGAGGTCTCTGAAATCGACACAAACTCGGATCTGCCCATTTTTCTTCTTCACTGGGACTATGCATGTGATCCAGTCCGCATATTTTTCCTCCCTGATAAAGCCGGCATCGATGAGTTTCTTGGTTTTCTCGATGACCTTTTCTTCTAGTTCCCTTCTCATTCTTCGAGGAGCTTGTTTGACTGGCTTAGCATCAGGAGATATAACCAGTTTATGCACGACCACTTCAGAGGAAAGGTCAGGCATTTCTTTGTATGTCCATGCGAAGCAGTCGACGAACTCATGTAGCAGGGCAATTATCTGCTCTTTTATTTCCTCCGACAAGAGTGAGCTGATATAGGTCGGCCTTGGATTATCGGGCGTTCCTAAGTCAATCTCGTCTAGCTCATCGAAGGTTGCTTGTCCGCCATCTTCGAGCTCTTGAAAAGCTTCTTCTGGCTCGGCTATCTCATCATCATCATTTGATCTTTCGCTGGATTCACCAACATGGATCATGTAGCACGCTCTGGAATCAGGTTAAATGTAGCCTATTCCCCGTCTGTCTGGATTTCGTCCATCGATGAGTGCTCGGACCTGGGGTGGATGCCATAGCCCTTCATAAAACTTTGCTTCCGACTCCGTTTGATATAACCGGCATCCGCACTTTTTGAAATATTCCCGTATCTCGGGTGCATAGTACCTGGGGTTGAGGACGGCTCTTACGCCTCTCTCATATGGAAGGCACGCAACAGACAAATTGTCCGGGTGCACAACGGGGTTTGACCCATAAAACAGGATGCCTTTCTGCCCGCTTTTCCTTCCGGGAACGTAGAAAGTTTTCAGCTGGTCCACGGTGGAGACTGACAACGCATCGAGCTCTTTCCACATCTGCTCCAGTACCTTTGTGACGGCCAGGGACCCTTCTGCAATTTCGAAGGTCTCCCGTAGTTTCTCTTGTTGCATGGGGGTCCAATCTGCACCGCTGTTGCACGGCAGGTCCTCTTCCTCCGACTCTTCGGTGTCGCTGCCAAGATGAGGGCGGACTTTGCTGCTAGATGGGGCTTCAGTAACAGATTCGTCCGTATCGCTACCAAAATGAGGGCGAGTTTTACGGAAGGACGGACTTCCAGCGTCGGACTCATCAGTGTCGCTACCGAAACGCGGGCGCACTTGGGTATTTTTGCTTTTGAAAGTGACAGCCGGCTCAGATTTTCCTTTGAGTCTTGGGGCCGCTCTATCCTCAGTCAGTTGTGGCTTAGCATTTTGGTGGTTCATAAAGTACCGAGAATCTTCATATCGGACTTCATGCACACCGAACGGCTGGATGTCTCCGTCAATGCATCTTTCTTCGCCATTTTTAGTATACTTCATGCATTGATGGAGAGTTGACGGGACGATGCCATAATCGTGGAGCCACGGCCGTCCCAAGAGAATCTTATAAGACGTGTCGGCGTCGATCACGTATATCTTAGCTTCAGTTTGCAGATCCCCGAATTTGATTGGCAGAGCTATGGACCCCAAAACTTGCTGGAAATTTTGGTTGAAACCTTGAATGACAATCTTTTTCCTTGACAGGTGTCGGGCGTCCATTGACAAACTCATCAGTGTTCGCAAGTTCATGATGCTCACTGAGGATCCCGGATCAATCAATATGCGATTAATTCGATCTCCATCGCTGTACCCGGTCACGTAAAGTGGCCGATTATGCTCAGCCGTTCCCAGTAGCAAGTCTTCATCCTTGAACGTGACTGCGGCGGCTTGCAAAGTGTACTGAGCTTCTTTCATATTAATTTCCGCAAAGCGAGCCTGATACCGCTCAGGGTTTTGTAGAGCATGAATGAGAACATCTCTAAGCTCTTGAGATAGAACCAAGGTATCGTAGATGCTAAGGAGAGACGGAAGCTTTCGGAGGTGAGCCAAGACATTATAGTCTACCGAGGAAGGACTTATGTTTTCATCAGCCGGTTCTCTGCCATCTTCTTCATTAGCGACTTGTTTTTCCTTCCCTTTTGGGGCGTTGCCCTGATTTGGCGGTAGAGCCCTGCCGCTTCTGAGCTGGATTTGATTGGCCTTTGTGGCAAGCTCCTCGTCCTCTTCGGAAAAACAGAGCTCCCCCTCAGAGTCGCTGCCCATATGGATGGCGTAGCAGGTCACTATAGGGATCTCTTCATTAGAGTCTTCTTCTAACTCCTCCAGAATTTCAGCCGCTCGTACAGGGAGGAACTCCTTCAATTGAATCAGAGTTCTTTCCTTCTGTTCATATTCTTCGAGGGAATCGATATATTTTTGAATGGTCGATCTCCCTGCAGACTCTTTTTCGCGCCGAGCTGCACTTTTCTTCTTCTTGAGCTTCTTGGATTTTGAGCCTGATGGAGCCGCATTGGCAGCTGGACTGGTAGGCTTCTTCTGCCCTTCCCATTCCGTCCTGGGCTCTTTCCGAAGTAGCTTTATCATCTTCTTCGTCTTATTAGATATGTGTGTACTCCACGGAGGCTGCGGCGAGTCGGTCTCATTTCTCAGGGCAGCGGGTTCGGCTGTCTGCTCCCAGAAGGCTTCAGCTTCTGTCTGTATAAAGTTGGTGGTTGCAACTTGATTGTTCACCAACACATTTTTGGACAGCTCGATCTCTCCAGCCTTGTACTGCTTCTCGACCCAGTCTTTGAAGATATAGCAATCCTCGACCGCATGGCTCACTACTCGGTGGTACGGGCAATACAGAGGATTGTCGGTCATTTTTGCTTCTTGGGGTCTTTTCGACTCTGGCAATTGTAGGCCGTTATTCAAGGCATCTTTAAATATCTTGCGGACCTTGTCCCTTCTGAAAGAGTAAACCTTGTTCTTCTTCTCCTCTAGGGAAGGCCCATCTCCTCCCAGCAATGGCTTTCGAGACCGGTTGGTTTTGGATTCGCCCGCCCTTCACTTTTCTTCATTGTCGGACGCATTGAAGACATTGGTACTGCTGGAACTCCCGCTTCTACGGTTGTCGTCCCGCTTGCTTTTCCAAGTCTTGTCTCTCTGAGAGTCCGAGGTAGACTCTTGCTTCGAGCGTTCCAGTATTTGGACTTTCTTGGTTAGCTCTTGAAACGTCTTGAGACCTGCTGTACACAAGAATGCGACCATCCAATTGCTGAGGTTCCCAATGAGAAGGCTGACGGACTGGTCCTGCTCCAGTGGCGGTTCGCACTTGACCGTGAGATTACGCCATCGGGCGATAAAGTCGGTGTTGCTTTCATTCTTCCCCGGCTTGGTCCTCACAAGGTCGGCAATGGAGATTTTATCACTGACACTCATGAACCTTTGCCGAAACAGAGACTCCATTTAGGCAAAGGTAATAACGGACCCATCTGGTATACTCGCGTACCAGTCGAAAGCGACACCGGTCAGGCTGTTGACAAACTGATGGAGAAGGAGCGCATCATTGCCCCATGTATTTCCGCACGATGCTTTAAAGTGGGCGACGTGCTGATTTGCATTCCCCGTTCCGTCAAATCTTCCGAACTTAGGAATGACGTAGCCGCTCGGGAACTCGATCAGATCGTATTGTGCGGGATATGGCCTCCCACTACTGCCAATTTCTTTCTGAGCTTCAGCTTCAGCCACCAATGTTTTAACTTTGCTGGTGACCAAATCCATTATCCGATCTTGTGTTAGCGGGATAATGCTATCTGGGGCCAAGGCATCCCCAGAAGCGGAATGTGGCCGTCTTTCGTGCGGCTCGACCATTCTTAGACCCAAAGGAACAGGCATTGGCTGCTTCGGATTGTCATCACCCGGCTGATTAGTAGCGACTTATGCTTGATTGGGAGGCGCTCGAGCAATTTGAGCCGTAAGCTGCATCACAACGTTCGTTAAGTCGTCAATCTTCGAATAGAGCTTGGCCATCCCTTTATCTTTGCTCCTGAGCTGTTTTCGAAGCTCTTGAAGCAGCTCTTGCTCCGCAGTCCTGGGGCAGAAAGTCGGCTCTTCCTCGCTGTCCGAGCTTGACTCTGCATGGACCGAGGGGTCTTTCTGCCTATCATCCTCATCGAGAGGGTTTTCTTCATCCAGCGGAGGCGGCTGTTCTTGGGCAGCGGCAACCACATTCAAGCCAGATTGGGCTTGGGATATGGCGGCCCCATCCTTGCTTTTGCTGCGAAGATTGTCGCTGGGGCGCCCACCCGCCATATAGACCGTATGGATAATATATCCAGCCGTATTTTTATTATCGGCGGCTGATTTCACTGATCGCTGTCGTGACCCCCCTGTTTCAGTAGCGGGCAGTCGATTGAAGGCGGATGGCCTGGCCGGATTCTTGAATGGTGCTGGCTCTTCTTTTCTGGATTTGCCCCGCTGCTTTCGTGCGGCACAGAGCGCCTGATAGACCCTTGAAGAGACAGTGCCATACTTCTTCTGTTAGGGCCGGGACACGTCTCTTTGTAGCGACGTTCGGACCACCATCTTCTTGATTCTGGCGGTCATGGCATTTTTCTGAACCCACTTCAAAGGTTCGAAGGAATTGCTGATTTTTACGGCCGACTCAGCCGTCATCACAGAGTGACCCTGCTCTTGGAACTTCATAAGATTCCACTTGGCCGAAGCCCTGGCCCTCTTATTGGCTCGATACCTGAGCCGCTTCTGCCTTAACTTTTCTGTTCTAAGCACCTGGCAGACTTCAGCTCTTTAGGAAGACGCCGTAGACCGGGCGATGGAGGATTTTGGAGATACGCTCGATTGTGCATTTGTTGGAGTCATCACCTGAGCTCGTCCGCAACATTTGATGTTGCCCCTTGTACCAGAAGTCTTGCCCCCAGCTGGAGTGCCAGAGAGTCGTTCAGACACCGTCTTAAGCTTCGGTTGTGGTGCCTTAGCGATCACAACATTCGGCCTCTTGCCCCTTGAGACCGGCTTGGCAACCTGTATCGCCGAGATTTCTGCCAGATGAGCGCTTCCGGCAGGGTAGATGATGACGGAACCAAACTGGCGGGGCAGTTCCTCCCACTGTCGACTGAGGCTTGCGAGGAGAACCACACAAGCATTGACCTTGACCACGTACGGGATCGGGGTCGCGTTGGAAGCTGAATTCATCTTGGGAGACATTGTCGTCGAAAGTTGATTACTGCACGAAAGAAAAAAAACATCATTTCAGTATAGGCAATCGATATGTATATTGAATGAGTTCGCATGAACGTTTAACCCGAAATATGGGAGGAGAGAAAGGTCCCACCGGGCGTGCCACAATCTGTAGGGTGTTTTTCGTCACCCTATTGAGATGGGAATACGTGCGCGCTTGTCAGGCGTACTACAGATTCCCCCTGCTTAGGGTAGGCCGGGGTTTATTGATTGTGGGGATCCGAATCTCCGGCAGCCGCGGACTAAGCTGCCATTAATTACCCCTCGCCTTTGGGGCAAGGGAACCTCCGATTAACGGGTTAAACTGGTCATGCGAACTCAATGTGCAGTGTACGTGTGTTTTGTTTTGGAGGGGGGTTTGGATATATCGGGAGCCACGCAGAGTTTTTTTTACGGGGGTCCCGCTACCCGGATAGCGGGCTGGGGGTCAAGGGGGCTAGCAGCCCCCTTGCGGGGTGCGGGGCAGCGCCCCGGCCTAAAAAAAATTTTTGAGGGGGACAGTGTTGTGGAGTGAGTGTGTATCTATACATATATATGCATGTGTACATATAAAAAAAGGGAAAAAGAGCCCAAAGGACGCGTGGGGCCAGCGCCTTGAGCGCTGTGCGCTTAGGTGTTGTGCGCTCAGGCGCTAGCGCGCCACGTATCCGACACGTGGGCGCTGGGCGCTCGAACGTTAGCGCGCCACGTGTCGGCACGTGGGCGCTTGGCGCTTGAGCACTGGGCGCTTTGAGCGCGAAGCGCTCGAGCGCTAGCGCGCCACGTGTCGGCACGTGGGCGCTGGGCGCTTGAGCGCAAGGCGCTCGGGCGCTTGGGCGCCGGCGAGAAAAAGGAGCTTTTAGCCCCAGAAACTCCCGAAAGAGAAATCAGTATGGAGTGAAACTCCTAAGCTGTTTTGAAGCTGATGAAGGGCTTCTCCCCTTGAGCCCTAGTTCTTCCCCAAAGTGGGGTTTCTGGAGATGGGTCTCCTTCTTCTTTCTTTGTTGGCCGGATCTTGAAGATCAAGAAGTGTGAGATTTTAAAAACCTCTTCTTTTTGAGATCTGATGGAAGATCTGAGTTTCCCTTTGTGGGTTTTGTGGTGAAAAACTATTTAGTTTTATAAAAAGAAGAGTAAAACTCTTGATTTTAATTCAAGAAAGAAGAAGATTTTAGAACCTTGAAGAAGGAGAAAGATCTCAGATCTAGATTTGCTCTTTGGAGAGAGAAAAAGTTGTTGGGATATTTTCATTATCCTTGCCTTTATAGGCTATACACTTTACATATAGCCCCTTGGGCTCTACAAAAATGGCATTTTGCTCATCCCATGGCTCATGTGCCATTTCTTTTTACACATAAGCCATGGGCTTTACAAAAATTTGGCTTTATGCCCATTTTTCTTACATTTATTCATAAAATAAAATAAAATAAATACAACAAAATTTTGGCATGGGGGGGAGGCCGGCCGCTTTATGTTCGGGCTCGCTCCGGGCATTGGCCCACTTGACCTGGGCTTGGGCCCACCTGGTTTGGGGTTGACTTTGATTTTGACTTGGTCTACCGGGTGTAAATTTTTACCCCAACATCGTCGTGATACTCGCAGCGCCCGGCAACGGCAAGGAACCGCAAGGGGAAAGAGTGGCGATTGGGGCAGTTCCAGACTCTTGAGAAAGAGTGGTCACTTCAGGCTCAGTGGTTGCCGCCATCTCACCTATCACTTCCTCATCAAGACTCGGCCCTGCAAGATAGGATATATGAGAATCTGAAAATTAAAACTTTGACAAAAGAACTCAGTGTTACGTTACCTTGGGTCGGTCTTTCAATTGCTTCCCGAGCCGCATGTGCTGCCTGTCTATGAGCGGTAGACAAGGCGGCCGGAGCACCCTCTGAAGAAGCAAGGACAGGGTAAGCAGCGCTCGAGACTGCACCCGCGGCCAAGGCGGCATTACGTTCCCTTGCTGCACGCATTCTGCGTTTCCTTTCCACCCGGGCCGTGAGAGCTGATCTTCTCAAGACCTCCGTCAAAGGGACGCCATCATCTGTGCCAGGAGTTACCTCTGGAGCCGTTACGGCATCCGTCATCGGTTGCTTGAGTAAAACCTCTTTTGGCAATGCTGAGGAGGTCGGGGCTCCGATAGCTGGCCCTGGAAGTATCTCCACATCACCCTGCGGGATTGGCACTGTACCGGGCAAGACCTGAGTCGAAGTAATCCCTGCGATCAGATGAAAAAGGGGTCAGATTATTCATAAGAAAGGCGAATAAAAGCACAATGAGCCAAAATATAAGAACGCCCAGCGAAGCGCGAATCCTCTCCTCCTTCTCAAAGGTCCTAAGGGAAGCCGCGAGAGCCTCTTCAGTTGAAATGCCTGTTAAAGAAGGAAAAGTGTCAGTCAAAACATGATAATAAAAATATAATGCAATGACAAAAGATACGGCTGAGGTTTACTTGATTGTGCGAGGATGGCCAATCCCGCTTTGTGGCTTGCTAATCGCTCGGAAGCTGCAATAGCAGCCTCGAGGTCGGTATCATCCGGCGCTACGAATAGGCCTTCGTTGGTCCCATACTCGCTCAGGCCCTCGCTATAAGGAGCATGAGGCTCCTAGCCGAGTACGACGTCGGCAGAGAGAATCGACTTCTTCTTCCTCTTCTACAAGCGAGTACCGGTCGCCGCCAGCACAAGCTTACGCTTGGTGGGCACCTTGGGACTACGAGTCCCGATATCTCAACCCACGCCACACTCGGGAGACGCCACAGTCACCGTTTCCACGGGAGCACGGGCTATCGGTGACTCAGGCCTATCATGCAGGACCTCGACCACGGCAACTTCTCTTAAGGGAGGACGGACAATGGTCCGTCGCTTCAGAGGAACATTTGGATTGCCAGCCGGAGCGGTGCCTTTGCGATCAAGCAACAATCGCTTCTCCTCTCTAATGACGGCGCCCATCGAGTGTTGATACCACGCCACATACACATTCAGGGCCTTAGGAACGCAGCTCGGTTCACTAATGAAAAAGTTGGACCCTGTGTTTAGGCGCATAAAATGATGCAGCGCACTTCGCATTCCCTCTTCGATAGCAGCAGGTTCTGCCAAGAAAGCCTCGAGCGGGACGCCCTGATTATAGCTCAGCTGCTGGGCGAAACGATACGGGTTGTATCTCATGAATAACGCCGCATCATTTTTCCTAAATACGAGAAAGCCCGGACGGATGGAGTACAAATGAAGAATTTTCTGAGCTTTTAACACAGAGGCCCCGTCTTTAAAGATGTCCTGCAATGGCAGCACCGTCTTCGCGGATTCCTGGACGACGGTCAAAATTTTATCGGTAAAGTACATACCGTCTCCAACCGTGCGTGGACGAAGGAGCAAACCCCTAGCTTACCGCGGTGAAGGATTTACGATGGATGCGTCGACTAGACGCATTATCCGAGGGAACTTGCATCTGTCATAAAAGGAAGGTCTTCTGTGGATACCGAAAACCCCGAGCACGTGCAACTCAAGCCATAAGGTGAAATAATGCATTGGAAAGTTGGCAGGCTACACCCCTGGCTCAGTAGTATCCGCTGCCAAGCTGAGGTCGTGATACAGGTGGGCTAACCCAGCAATCCCAATGGCCACTTGTATCCCGGCAACCATTCGATGCGCTGGGTAGAAGACGGACGGCCTCATATAGCGAGGGTGCATGGGAAGCGCAAACCACCTTAACCATAAACCGGGGAACCCTAGAAAGAACGCTTTCTCATCGATGCCCGGAGCGGCGATTTCTGAGAAGGGGACGATCGCGACATTTGGAAGAAAGAAATCCTTTTGATCGGCTTCCAATATTGGCCGGCGATCCAAGCCAAAGCCGAAAAGATCATCAAGTTTGACAAACTTTTCACCTTGTCGTGACAAAATTTCTGAGCGAAGAAAACGGGCAATGAAGTCCGCAAAGCTGACCCCCCGGCTTCCAGATTCAAGAAATAGGCCCTCGTAGACATTCAACACCTTTATCAAACTTGGAAATTGGTGTTGAATAGCGTTCTCTGGGGTAAGACCCATTACCATTGATTTGGTGGCAAAAATATACTCATCCGGAGGAAGCAGCTCCTCATAATGCTCTCCCTTAACGGGTAAACCAGAGACCTCGGCAAATTCCTCTAAAGGAATGGAGACTTCTCGATCCAATAGGAAGAAGGTGTGGGTCGGAATGTTCTACTGCTCTAAAAACGCCTTGATCCACCATGTCGGAGGTGCAGAATATTGGAACAAGGAAGCGTAGATCGCAGGGTACAATCCGAGCTTCAGTAGCTGCGACTTCTTCGCCGATAAAATATATCGGGCCCACTGTAAGTATCCGGCCGGATGGCAGGGAGTTAATCCTATGTTGTAGGGCTGTCCCCAAGGACGCGATTCACCCTGGCATATGCGCCGTCCTAAAGTATCCAAAGCTACCGGCGGCTGTACAGGTATTGCAGCCATAGAAGGCCGAAGAAGACCTTCTGAAGTCCAATTTACCTCCTCCACCGTATAACTTATCGGGGGTGCATCTGCATAAGGGATCGCAGAGATAGGCTCCGAGGATGTCGCACAAGAAAAGCTCCGGCAGCCTCTGGTAATCTGATCGTACCATCTACCCCCATAAGTGAAGACTCTTTTTCTCCGGGTCATGGTCTTTAATCAGCGTAAGAACCTCTCGGTCTACGGGCGCTTCGGGAAACCCGCCTTCCGAGCGGACGAACGGTAAAGAAGTGTCGAAAGACATAGTACCTGCGCGGGAAAAGAATAAAGTATCAGCCGCCAATGCTACAGTTTAAGTGCTGTCACTAGGTACTTTAAATTTGTACCGCGCTGCAATGCAGTAAAAAAGGACCAAATGGGGACCCACAAAATTTAGATGACGGCTCATCATTAATAAAACAGCCTCATCATTTGATGAGACTGTCAATTAAATGAGAAAATCCTCAATTGATTCCCATTTAATGAGAAAATCCTCAATTGATACTCGCTGCAGATGGACCGAGCAGGAAGCTGCTCGGCCGCCTCGTGAGGAGAGCTTTAGAGACTCCTTTGCGCCTTTGCGGGGCGTTGTTCAACCTTCCGCGGCCCGCATAGGCGGGAGTGATGGCATTGTTCAACCTTCCGAGGCCCGCATAGCCGCTCATGAAGACTGGCATAGCCGACACGTGGCAGTTCTATATCGGGAAATTGAGGCGTCCCGTGATTCGCGTCGCTACGCGAGTAAATTTCGGCCGTTGGAAGATTTTGTAGAAGCAATAAATACCGAATGTGCATCCTTGAGGGGGTGTTAGTTTCCTCTCAATCTTGTGTTCCTTAGAAAATGTATGGGCGTATATTCCACATCAAGGAGATCATCTCTCGTGACAACTTGTACCTTTACTGCCTTGATTGCTCCGAGCAGACATACGAGGCGTGATAGACCGCGTGGAGGGCCACTTTGGTCGCCTACTTCCCCGGCGATCTGCTCTCCTCCAAGTGCTTCTTTATGCAATCTAGAGGATGTCTCCGGATCTGCACAACGCCCTGTCTCCACAACTGAGGGGCGAGGCGTTTGAAAAGGTACATACGCTCTACCATTTCGGCCTGATCTTGCAGAGCATGCGGGAGCGATCAGTGGGTCTTCTTCTGGAGTGTTTCCAGAAAAGGCTGATCGTTGCCTCCGGTCCAGCGGATGGGGTCCCCGGCGCTTCCGTGGTATCTAGGGTCCGTTGGCACCGTCAGAGGGAGCAGGTTAAGGTTGCTCGGGCTCGGCTGCAGGAGGTTTCCTCGGAGTACCATCAACAGTGCTTCCTTGATCCCCGCCCCCTCTATTGTAATTATTGTAAGGCTGGGGAGCCTATAATACCCTTTAATCAATAAATAAACAATGTTTTTGGCGGTAGTGTGTTGTCTATTTTTCTTTTCTCTTCGTACATTCTATGGACTTAACTAATCGCCAACAGGAATTACATTATTTCAAAAGGGGATACATTTTTTATTATTTATACAACTTGAGCTTTTCAGCATTGTAAGGTCGGGGGCGACGGTCTCCCCTGCCTTCCCGAACTTGATCCGAGGTAATGGCCATGATGTAGCCGATCGTTAATTCCCCGGGAGGGGGCTGGTTCTCTTGCTCCCGTTCTGCCTGCGGCTTGTCCCGCAAGTACTTCGCTAAGTGTCCGGAGCGGATCAACTCCTCGATGTAGTCACGGAGTTGTTTGCAGTTTTCGGTCAGGTGGCCTTGCGACCTGTGGAAGGCGCAGTACGGGCCTCGGAGACGCTTGCCCGCCCTTTGGGTCACTGGCGGGAACTTGAAGAACCTCTCCCCCTTAGCTTCCTCCAGCAGCTCGTTCTGGGAGATGTTTAGGGGAGTGTACTCCTGAAACCTCGAGGAGTAAGGCTCCAGACGATCGGCTTTCTTTTTCTCCTCCGGATCCCCTTTCTTTCTGTTTGGCTGGTCGGCCCGGGGCAGGTTTGAGTTCACCTCAGACTCGAGTTGGATTTCACGCTCGGTCTAAGCTTTCACCTCGGCCATGGTATTAGGTTGCGCTAATGCAAAAGAGCGGAGCCACTCTTTGTGCCTAAGACCCGACCTTAACGCGGTGATGACCGTTTTATCACGGTGCTCGGGGACCTCGAGGAGCGCGTTATAGAAGCGGGTGACATATCCTTTGAAGGATTCTTTGTCTCCGCTCTTGATGATGAACAGGTAGTCGACCGTCCTCTTCTGCCGTCGATTCCCGACGAAATGACCGAGGAATTAGGAGGCCAACTCGTCGAAGGTCGAGATAGAGCGTGGCGTAAGTCCCCTGAACCAGTCCCGGCCAGCCCGGATGAGGGTGGTGGGAAAAGCGCGGCATTGAGCTGCGTCCGAGTTATCTTGGAAGCTCATGCTCGCTGTAAATGTGTCTAAGTGATCTTTTGGGTCGGACTTCCCATCAAAGAGCGCCACCTTGGGCGGCTTGTTCTTGGATGAGACACGTTCGGCCAGCAATTCCTCGGTGAAAGGCTTCATGAGAGAATCCGCAGAATACCTAGCCCCTTCGCCGAAAGGATGGCCGTCTCGCTGTATGCCCTTGATCTTATTTTCAAGGGCCTCGAGTCGGTGGTGGTAACCCGAGGATTCAGCACAATCGGAGTGGCGACTTTCCCCGCTCCTGGTCTGCGCGGCGGTGCGGGTTCGATTCCGCTCTATCAGATTTCTCAGATCCTCGGGCAAGGTTCTTCTCGAGTAGTCCCAATGTGTACCTCCGCGGTCTTGACGCGGGTGGGGGCATCGGTCATGCCTGGAAACAGGCGAGCTGACCGACACCTCCTCAGAGGGTGTGGGCGCGTCGGACTTCGGGACGATGGCCCAGTCTTTCCCGAGACCGGGGTGTGGAGCCTTCCGGAGCCCAGCGGGTCATGGAATCATGGCCCGCGCATGGGCCGTGGTTGCCGGAGGTGGCACGCCGGCGCTCGGTGACGCTGAAGGGAGAGTAGGCATCAGCCATTCTGCGTGCGTCGTTGTTTCGGGGGGAACCGCGACCTGGTGAGCAGGGTCCGCCACCTGAATATGGACGAGGGCGTCCACCATCGACGTGAGTCTGTCGATTCGAGCCGATAAGACTGTTTCCCCTAATCAGAGCAAAGATCTGTTCAAAATTTAAATTTTGAAATGAAGTAATGCTTCAGAAGCAGCGCCAAATGCGTTGCGCCCTAAATAGCATAGCACGTGCAAAGCACGTGTGCGCTAGCGCTAGGTGCGCTGCGCTCTAAGCAGTGCACCACGTGCAAAGCACGTGTGCGCTAGCGCTAGGTGCGCAGCGCTCTAAGCAGCGCACCACGTGCAAAGCACGGATGCGCTAGCGCTAGGTGCGTTGCCCTCTAAGCAGCGCACCACGTGCAAAGCATGGGTGCGCTAGCGCTGGAACTAAAAGCTCCCCACCGTCAGATCAAAGATCCAATAATAATGATAAATCATTAATTAATCAGAATTAAAATCTGTTAAGGAAAGATTCCTCAAAATCTTTCCAAAATACAAGATTGTGCTCTGTAAATCAGAGCACCGTTGGATCAATGATCCAATGGTGAATAAAAATCACCAAAAACACAGAATAAATTCTGTTTAGAAGATTTCCCAATCTTGTTAAAAAATAAGAAGATTGCCTTCTGTAAATCAGAAGCCCTTGGGTCAAACATCCAACGATGGGAAATTCCCCAAATCAATTGGAGAAAAGATCTCCTTAACTGATTAACTCGCCATATATAAAGGCCCCCAGACTTCAAGTCTCAGATACAGACGTATAGAGAGGAACCCTCCCCCCCCATAAGCTTTGAGAAAATCTCAGAAAGAAGAGCCAAGCTCTCGATAGAAGAACTTCTTTTCTTCAAGGTAAAAGAACAGAGAGATGAAATCATCTCATAACTAAAAAGAAGAATTTACTTCTTTCTCACAGATCATAGATTTACAAGACCAAGGTCTTTTACAAAGAAATCAAAAGATCTCATCATAAAATAGAAGAAGAATTTACTTCTTCATAGATCTAAAAGAGATCATAAACATCTTATTATAAAAGGGGAAGGAAAATAATTTAGTTCTCTTGAGGATCACAGATCCATAAAGGCAAAGCCTTTCATAACCATAAGTGATTGAAGACATCTCCTACAAAATAAGAACTTTTGTTCTTAGAATCTTGAGACAATGTCTCTTATAAACGAGAATTTATTTCTCAGATCATAAAATTGATCAGATGCGCTTTGCGCTCTTGAACTGCGCTTCTGCGCCCTTGGACTGGCGCTCAGCGCCAAGCGCGCCACGTGTCCTTCACGTAGGTGCCATCTAACAGTTAGCGCTTTGCGCTCTTTATAATAGCGCACTGTGCTCATAGGCTGGCGCTCAGCGCCAGGCGCACCACTTGTCACTCACGTGTACGCCACTAAATTAATAGCGCAATGCTCTCATAAACTGGCGCAATGCGCCCATCATCTGGCGCTTAGCGCCAAGCACAACACGTGTCCCTCACGTGTGCGCTACTTGGTAGAAGCGCACTGCGCTCTTTGACTGGCACAAAGCGCCAAGCGCACCATGTGTTACGCTGATAGAACATAAATTGTTCTTTAATAAGCCCAGGGCTATGAGGAATGCTCAGCATTCAATAAAATACAAAGACACTGTCAGGGCCGAGCTCAAACAAATGCTTAACAGCCCAAAATAATTGTTAAATATTTTAACTTGATTGGACTTAGCCCAAGACTGGCCATAAGTCCTCAATTCAGATTTAACTGAGCCTAGATGCTCCTAATCTAGTTAATTAATCTTAGTCCCAAATTGGACTACAGATTTCCCAATCAACATTGGTTCAAAGGTACATCTCTGAACCCCTCTGATACATGTCGTTGTAATCTTTCAACGTCTTCAGAGAGGTGACGGGTCCCGACAACTATACATTCTATAGACTATGACGTCTTTAAACTGGACTGTGGGGTCCTTAAACCCACGGACTATGATGTCCTTAACCTCGGACTGTGGGGACCCTTTAAACCCACGGACTATGATGTCCTTAACCTCGGACTGTGGGTTCCTTAAACCCACGGACTATGATGTCCTTAACCTCGGACTGTGGGGACCCCTTAAACCCACGGACTATGATGTCCTTAACCTTGGACCGAGATGTCCTTAAACTAATTATGGACCGTAATGTCCTTAAACTAACGTTGGACCACCATGTCCTTAAACTGGTAATGGACCGTAATGTCCTTAAACTAACGTTGGACCACCATGTCCTTAAACTGGTAATCGACCGCAATGTTCCTAAACTAAACAATAGAGCCCAAATGCTCTTTTGTTGGATCTAAACGATCCCGTTAAGTTGGTCTTAGTCTGAAATGAGACTAACGTATCCTTAACATACGTTTAAGTTGATCTTAGCCTCAAATAAGACTAACGTATCCTTAAACCCAACCCCCAAACCCAAATCTAAGAAAATATGGATTTGGACTAATCCACGTCCTACGGGCGACAACATAAATTAGTCTCCGTATACAATCCATGGGCAACCAAAATTAAAACAAACACACACGACACGAAGTGACCATCTGGAGAAGGAGAAAGTGGTTACCGCGATATGGTAGCGTAATTAACTGCAGGGGCTTGCTCCTGCAGGGAAGAGCGTCCCCACAATCAAAAACCCCTCAAATGAAGGGGAATCTGACGAAGTCTGCTACATCGGCCGCATCTGTCTAAACTTTCGATATATGGTGCCATAAATCAACTTGGCATCTTCGGAGAGATGGACGGATAATATCAATTAGCATCTGCCCCCAGATTCAGGCAAGACGTCGCGTCTTCCCAGTTTCCGGCGGTAAACAAAGACGTTGATGAGATTTGGAGGGGAGAGGAACCGCTAACGCCTCCGGTGTGGGGGCCATGGCGGCTCATGTTGGGATCATCGCGGCTCGCCATTAGGTCGAGGGCAGAAGATCAATTTCGATGAGTGGAAGAAATTTTTGATTCGTTCCCATAAACGGCGCCAACTGATGGAGGGTATGATCTCCTTCAGATGTTGTCTTCCGTCGATCTGTAGCGAGCGTTGTTGAACGGTTGAGATTTGATTTGAAGGTTGTCTCCTAGAGCGTGTGGATCTCAATAGGTTGAGTTTGAGGTGGAAGCCGAGCTACCTGCAAGTAAGTCCCGGGATGGGTGACTATCGTAGGACCCTCCGATGATCAAGTTAGAGCCGGGGAATATTGGCAGAGTAGTGGCTTATTGGAATCAAATTTGTGTTACCTGATTCGTCTGAGAAAGGGTTTTTTATAGTGGTCTCATGGAGCGAGCAGGTGCGAAATCTTCGCCGTCAGTTACACCCCTGACGTTACGCCTGCGTGAATGATGGGATCCCTTCATTAATTATAGGATACGCTCATTAATGGGGGATGTGCCAGCGTGGGACGCGGGACATAGGACGACGGTTATCTCGCTTTGGCGAGTTACGCGGAGCCGTTGCGGAAGCGCTAGGGATCGGCGTTCTCGTTTGATCGGGAGAGCTGGGGAGGCTTAGCTCGGCGGATGTCTCGGAGACGAGCCGAGAGACCGAGAAAGGTTCGCTCTGCAATAGCTCGGAGGCGTGCAAAAGAGGAAGGGTGCAAATTCGGCTGCCAGATTGCTCGTGGGCAAGAAGTGGAGTGTCCACACTGATTTTATCTTGGTAGCCCCTAGGAGTCTAGTGGGCTGTCGCGGATGATACGTCATTTGCCACGTGTCATAATCTGAGGAATTCCCACTTATGAGCATCATCAGTTTCTAATTTTGTGGAGATGCAAGATGTTGATCTTGCTTCTTGTTTCTTGGTTCTTTGTTTTTTTTTCTCTTTCTTCCTTCTGTTTCTTTCATCTTTCTCTCTTTTATTGTTTTGTAAGTTTGTCGGTGCATATGGACACGTGATTGATGATGTATTTTTGTTATAGTTTTGTTGTTAGATATTTTTGGTATTTTAATAAAATTTTATGGGGCGGTCGAGTCTTGCTCTTATGTTGGAAAAAAAAAACTAAATTTGATTGACTTGAAAGCAGCTGAGCTCAGCTGGATACTAGAAAAATCGAATCATGTATTTCTTTATTGAAAATAACAAAGTTAAGTTTTACCGTATGAGTTGTACCCTCCGTCATAACTAGAGGTTGCACTCATCGGTTCGCGGTCTTACATATGCACCCTACATACATACTTACATGCATACACCATCGCTGCAACAAATACAAGAAACAATAGATGCCTTTGCGTCCGTTAAAAGCGCGTAGACAAAAGAGATGCACCTCCTACCCTATTTCCGATCGAATGGTCTTATTAAAACGTCTAGTCAGCCAAGTAAGCGGCTTAGCTCGTCTAGACCGGCCTCTACGGGCCTACTAGTATGTTAATAGTTTGAGTACTAACTCCTTTTTACATTATGATTTCGGCTAAATTAATGGAATGTTAAGTGAGGATGGTCATCCAAGTGGACATCTTGTGGAAGAAGGAGAAATTATTCAGTGTGCAGGACGTAATACATCCGGGCAGGGGGTGAAAGAGAAGGAAGTGTTTCGGACAGACTTAGACAGCGTGTGAGGCCCACACTTCTATTTTTTCTCTCTTTGATCCGGATGTATATGGCCGGCACATGAAATAATTTTTTATGGTGGAGGAAGAGTAAATTAAAGCTTATCTTTTTTAATTGACGTTTGCTTTTAAAAAAGGACAATTAATTTATCAATTCATCCACTTGAGTTTGAGTTATAAGATTATTGGGGAAAAGAAGTCTAGGGACCTCATTCAAAAAAATAAAATAAAAATGGTTGGTCTTGATCCCTGGCGCCTAAAAAAACTTCGGAAAACTCTCTTATGACCACAAAGAGGTGTTTTTAAGTCCCTGAACTTTTTATATTTTTCAATATTTTTACCCTCGTAACTTTTGACAAATAGCTATTACATTTATCATATACATAATATATTTCATATTTAACTACTATATTTACTAATTAGCCACTATATTTATCGTATAGCTCATACACTCCTACATATAAATATTGACAGTTTGAAAAGACATGAGATAGTGGCAATCAAATAATTATGGTAGTTATATAATAAATATAGTAGTTATCTGTCCAAAAGTTATGAGAATAGTATATTAATATTGAAAAGTTAAAAGTATGAGGACATAAATATACCTTTTTTTAATCACAAAGGCGTTTTTCTAAAAAAAATTTGGACCAGTAACCTAGATCCAATCTCAATGCTTGTGCATGAACTGCAAAACTTTGTTACATACATGTCAAAAAAGAGCAAGCAGACTGGTTGAGACCAGAGCTAATTGCAATACTTTACCTAACTAGTTAAAATCCTGTCACAATCCATCCAGAAGATAAATGGTGGGACCAACAACATCTAGATACTAATGCCAACCAAATAGGCTTACGATATTTGTCTTTTGGATAGATTGCGGTGGGATTTCAAGTTCTGCAGTAAAGTAATCCTCATACCTAATAGTTCAATTTTTGTCACAAGTCTTCAAATGTCGTTGAACCTGCAGCAACTAGAAAACCCCTGGATTCCAGAGTGCCACGTGTCAACTATAAGCAATGCAATTGTTGTGCATCACATAAAATATTGTTAATATTCATTCATTCACATCAGCTAAATGACATAATGATATGATTTGATAGGGGTCATTAATCAGTTATGGGTTAATTGCTAAAAAGTACCACAGTGTTTCACTTAAGGCTTATTTGGTTGCAGAATTATGAGTTTGGATTTGGATTTTGGACCATGGAATCCTAGGATTCCATAATTTTGTGTTTGGTTGCAGGATTAGGATTTCTAGGATTCTTTTGTTTTTTATGGGCGGCCCACACAAAACAAGGATTCTTGAATCCTAAAAATTTTCAAGGATTTTGCACTATTCATTATACTTTTAGATGGGCCCATGTACTTTATTTATTTAACAATGCTCTCTCTCTGTCTCTCTCTAAAATCCTCAAATCCAAATCCCATTTTTCTCACCAACCAAACAAAAATTATAAGGATCTACAAATCCAATACTAGGAATCCAATACCAACCAAACAACAAATTACCAAATCCAGAAATTTCAACCGTACTATTTTGGAATCCAAATTCCATAATCCTGCAACCAAACAGGCCCTTATATACATTATTGATTTTTTCGTTACACTTTTGTACCATAAAGTACCAGCCGTTAATACCTTGCTTCTTTCAGTTGACTATCAAATTCATCGATATGTTAAACAAAATCCATACGGTTTGTACTGTAGAATATCTAAATGCAGCGAAAAAATCAATAAGATAAATCGATGCAAACTAGGTGAAACATTTGGATATTATTTAGCAATTAACCCATGAATTCTTGATGACATGCATGGTTGTTTCGAACCTAACACATGATCCAAATTCACCTAGAGAGAGATCTAGTGAGTGATTGCCCAATTAATTGTGGATCAAGCTAACATGTCCGTACGCTGCTCCGCGGTCCATTAAAAATATTAGGAAAAAAACCCTTAATAGGCTTCAGTTTTCACTTTATAGAATGAGAATAATGGAGAAAAAAGAGGGCCAGGGAGGGAATTTCCTCCTACGGCGTCGAAAAGATACGCTCTCCGTCGTATTTTCCGACGATCGGGATCCATCATCTTCATCGTTATCATCTAAGATGTGGGGATGCCAAATTTAATGTGATTCTACAACCTTTTCACCGTTGATTTACCAATGTAAAAAGTTCTATTGTCAGTAAACCGTTAATTTTGAACCCACTAATTCAACGGTGAAAAGGTTGTAGAATCACATGAAATTTGGTGTACCCATATCGTAGATGATAACGATGAAGATGATGGATGCCGATAGTCGGAAAACACGATGGAGGGTGTACTTTTTCGACACCATAGGAGGAAATTCCCTCCTATGACATCTTTCATCCATTATTCTCTTATAGAATATTATTTATCCCAGGCACCTACACATGATCTTTTATAATATATATATATATATATATATATATATATATATATATATATATATATTCCCCTCTTTCTCTCTCTCTCTATATATATATATATATTCCTCTGTTTGTCTTCTCATCAAAATTCATGATTTTGAAGTCTTGATTTCTTACATGGCATGTATGATGACAGTTAAAAATTTGAGCAAGATATGAGCGAAAATACATGTACTCAAAGCTCTGCTTAAATCGAACCTTTCTTCAATTGGAGTGGCTATAGCATAGTAAACAAAGAGAACTAGTTAATACTTAATAGCACTGCAGCCGCATCCAACCAATTACATGTTTTTGCAAAACACGCATTTTGAATGCATTGCAATATAAAAAGAAAAGAAAAGAAAAGAAAAGGAGACAACTGAATACCGTGGTACACACATTCGACACATTATACAAGTTTATTTTGCAAATATATTTATATATGAAGGAGGTCAGAATCTTCATCAGATGTCGCCCTCCGTCGATCTTACTGCCAGCGGGGCTGAGTGGTTGAGATTTGATGTGAGGGTTGAACGTGTGGATCTAAATGGCCAAGCTACCTGCAAAGGAAGTCCCGGGATGGGAAACCACCGTAGGATCCTCCGACGATCAAGTAAGTACCGAGAAATAATTGAATAGAATAGCAGTGTATTGGATTGAGTTCAAAATACCTGAATCGTCTGGAGGAGGGGTTTATATAGGGGTCGTATTGGAGCGAGCCGATGCGAAATTCTCACCGTCCATTTCGCCTCTGCATCATATTCGCGTTGATGGCGGGATATATCCATTAATGGCGAGATACGCTAGCGTGGGATGCGGGGCATGGAACGGCGGAGATCTCGTCGTGGCGAGATGGACGTGTTGGGTTACGTCAGCGCCCTAGCCATCTACTATGGCCGATACAGAACAAAAACCGGCGTTTAAAAACTTGGTGCTAACGAAACCGTTCTAGAATCGAACCATAAACCCTAAACTAGAAAACTACAAGAAGCACTAGCTACTGAGATAGAAGGTTATACTGAACGAACCATGTCCTTCGGTCTTCTACCATCTTCATAAGCTCTTTGAGGCGTCCTGGATCGAGCTTGGACTCCAGTCTTCCTTCGTCGAAGATGATCCACCCGAGGGGGACAATGCAGGCTCCAGTTTCGCCTAGCGAAGCAACCGACGCTCCAAGATTGCTTGCAATGGAGAATGGGGTGTGTAGGAATATCTCACTATATTTTCTCTCAAATCTCATGCTCAAGTGAGCAATTAAAGAAGAAGGAGGAGGAGGTGAGGAAAACCATGAGCATGAGCAACTCTAGAAATGGCTAAATCTCCAAAGAGTGAGTCAATCAATGAATGTGAGTGCGTGTGTGTCATGTAGAAGAATGGCCAAGTGTTTTCAACCATGGAAAAAATATCTCATCCATTTTATAATAAACAAATCCTTAGCTATACCTCTCAACATAACTCTACCATGCACATGCCATCTCACCCTCCACCTCATTTCCTAATGATTTTCTAAAAAGAAAATCATATAATGAGGTGTTCATCTTCTAGAAGATATACTGTATAAATACATAATACAACCCGGTATATGTATCGAAATACATATACGTGAACTCGTATGAAAATACGAATAGCCAAGAGAGAATGAATAGTGAACAATAATATTAGAATACATATATATATATATATATATATTATTAAATCAAAACCTGATTTAATAATCTGGCTCAATCCTAAGCCGCTAGTATTATCAACCGTCCGATAAAAGTCTGTGTAGCCTGTACACATATTTAATCGGACATTTGTATGTACCAACATACGTCATCTACATCATATCGCCTGAACCGTGACAACTCTCTGTGTGGGACTCTAAAGACTCGTCAATACGCTAAAAGTGGGTTTAACCACGAGCACGTCAGCGGCACCAGTTGTACGTAACGGCTACCCAAGTATTGAGCGAAAGGAAGACCAAAGAGCAAACTCATCTGAATCCCTACTGAGCCTGTCAGTGACAATCTACTTATAGTCCAGTCTGTTCGTCTAAGAGTATCGCATATCGGGTCTAAGGGGTGGATAAAGTCAGACCCCTAATAACACGATATTTCGTGTCGGTATGAAGCCCATCACCAACTGAGAAACTATTGATCCAAATCAGTAATTCTCGTCTACCCTGGCCAAGGATTTCTGGTGATGGCCACCCGTGCACCTCGCAACATCAATCCCCAATACCGGGAGAGACGAATCCCCGACAATCCGCTCACTGCCTCTATATGGTTCGGGACTGTACCCAATTAAAATCTGTTTGCACGACTCTTTTGAGCCGTGGTACGGTAGTAATCAAAGCACAGTGGGAACTCACACGAGACAAATGACGATCTAAGGTCGACAGACTAACCTGTACACATGTCATCTGGGAACTACTATCTGGCAATAGGTATAATACCAACTAGTATGTTCCCGGCGAGTCCGTCCAGTGTACTCATAACCCAATAAGCACATGTATACTATTTTAGGTGACTGACTAACACCAATGGCTTGTGAGGCCGGCCACCGTCCCTCGTCGGGGTCTCGATAAGTACACACTAGTCTACTCCGGAGTATCGATACCCAGTCTCGATACTCTCTCGATTAGGGCCATTTAAGGATGTGCTTATAGACCATCCAACTCCCACGTATATGATCGTCATCATAATGCTGGTAGTCAAGTAAGAATCCTATGGGCTCTATCAACATGTAATGGTGATCTGTAATACCACATAATGCATGTACATGATGATAAAGGCAAACCAGATAGTGTGCTATTATTTTGAGTAAGATTGTTCTACCCGTATAAGTACTTCCTCAATCATCACAACCGCATGCCTGCGATTACAATAATTGATTTGAGGGCACGATAGCCAACAGGACGGAACCGTTACGGAGACGCTCGTGCTCCGTGTTTCCGGCTAGACGGGAAAGCTAAGGAAGCTCGGCTCGGTGACAGCTCGAAGACGAGTGAGGAGGCTGAGAAAGCTCAGCTCTGAGACAGCTCGGAGACGGGCGCGGAGGCTGAAAAAGCTTAACTGTATGATAGCTCGGAGACGAGCTGTTAGCTAGTTGCTAAACGAACTAGGAATGTACTCAGGGGAGGCCCCCCAAAGATCAGATGATACCTCGGAGATGAGACGCCGGGGAATGTCACATTCGTATGGTACTTCAAAGAGCCGGTTGATGCACGTGAGAGACTTGACATCCACCACGTGTCTTGATCAGAGAAATCCGCACTCGTGAGCAGTACTATCTATATAAGAAAGAAGAATTCTCTTCCATGGACGAATATATACTTAGCGGTGCACAGAAGAATTTTTATAATGTTTCTTGATACATGTGTGAACACCCTTGGCTTGTTTTCGGACATGTGTTATAAATTTCAAGGAGAAGCTCAAATGACAAGCATATAAATTAATGAAGAGTAAACAAACCACAGCCGCGCGCACAGGTGGATGATGAATAGTTTATACTGCATCACATGTATAGTATACATTATGGTGTGTTTGTGTGTGTGTCCAAAATCCCATGTAAACAACAACAGGAGTGTGTAATTTTGGAGTATCTTATCTTAGTTTCTAAATATAAGAATAAGAATAAGAATAAGAATAATAGTAATCAAATGAAGATGAAAGAAATAAAATGGAAAGAAATAATTAAGGTGGCAAAGAATGATCCACGTAAGGGCAGCAGTGATCGCTCAATATCTGTTCCTGGCTTCCTATTGGCCTCCCACGCTTCGGTCCACAGAATCCCGCATCCCATACCCCCCACATACCTCCCTGAGCTCCCTCTCTTGTAACCCCTTAAATAAATTCCTCCTCCTCCTCCTCCTCCTCTTCAACCCTACCCTACTTCTTCCTCTTCCCACTCCTCGGCCGGCCGGCCGCATGGTCTTCGAATTCGATCCCATGTCGTCTCCCAATTTCTGCACCCTATGCCGCGGCTCCGGCCATAATGCGGCCGTATGCCCCCACATGATCACCGACCTCAACCGGGCCGCCTTCCCCATGTTTCCCGATCCGGGCCATCACGGAGGATCCGAAGCAGGGCTGCAGGAGTTCCAGTTCTTCGGCAACGACGACAACCTGGCTTGGCTGTTTAATGATCCAAAGAGTTCATCCGTCGGCGAGCAAAGGCAGGAAGAGATCGGACATATGTCGACGGTGCCACCGCCGGCGGCGGCGGCGGCTTTCAATTATATAGATATTAATGAAGGGTATAGGAGTTCGGCTTGCAACCCTGGAAGGCTGACCTTCGATGTGTCGTTGAGCGGCACGAGCTCGCCGGACTCGGTGGAGATCCCCGCGGCCATGGGGCAAGTTGCATCGGCCACCGGTAACATTGTGAGTGCTACTGCAGCATGATCAATTTGCATTAATATTTGCTTGCATCCTTACTTAATTTACTTCTTCAACATATATATGCAATTTTTTTTATTCTTGTTCCAAAATATTTTGGTGCTAATTTATTATCTATAGCAGGAATTAATTAGTCGTGATTAAATAACTAACAGGATATAACATTAATTTGTGGGTTCTTGTATAGTAATTCAGTACAGGCAAAGGGAATTTATGTCGACAGAAAAATATCTTATTTGTGGGGGATCCCACAAAACAGAAGCACGAGGTACAAGTAAACCACCCCCCCCGCCCCCCCAACCCAACGGTATACTTTTGGATAACGAGGTAACAATGTACAAACAAGTGAATGTGTAATAAGAACCATATGCATAAAAAAAAAGGGATAGGGCACTTGAAAATGGAAAAGCTAAAAAAACAAAATAGTCAAAGGAATCTAGGATAGTGGTCAATCATCCATGATTTCGGATAACTTGCGACTTTACGAAAGCTCGGTAAATAAGCAGTGGCATGTCTATCATTAATTCTCGATTACAAAAATCATACGGAAAGATATCCGCAGAAGGGCTAAAAGAATATATACAAATTTTTGTGCACTAATCTTTTAGTAGAGGAATACTTCAATCATCCTGCCATCTATAAATGCATGATATAGGCAAAAACTCATGGATTCATGTTTACCAGCAAACTCTCCATAAACATAAAAAAAATAAGGCCGAAAGGGTATATAATTCATCTTGAAATACGAAAGGAAACGTGCATAAACAAATACATACATGTTTTTAGGTCCGTCGATTACGAGGTTTGGATGTAACCTGAGATGTTAGGAAACAAGTTTACTCAAAAATAAAATTTCAAGAGTTTGAGGCCGTAGAAAGCATGTTTGACAAAAATATCTATAGGGAACTTTGGTATTCACACAAGCTTTCGTCATTTATTATTTAATTTTGAGGTTGGGCCCATGTTAGATCCACTCTTCTATTATTTGCGCAAAATGAGCAATGATTTTCCTACACGCACGCCCACCATTGTACAATCCAAGCGGATTGGATGAGGATGACAACTGCGTCGCAAGGGTCTTATCATATTCTTTCTTAACTGTTGGTTGCATAACTTGAACTTGTGATATTTTTATCATCTTTTCACGGCTTACTGACTCTTACATCCTTGTAAAGTTGTTCTCTTATTGGTGTGCTCTCCCGATATTTAATGAGAAAGGGATCTGCTGGTTCATACGTGCCATGCATGATGTGTACCCGTGATATGTAATTATACTGTTGTAAAAAAAGTTAAAGCGGCCAATTTATTAATCGGAGCTTAATTATGCTTTCGGCTACCATCATATTAAATAATATTAAAAGACCAGATGACCGCATAATTGGCCTTATCCAAAAAAAATATTGGTGAATGGACGTGATACCTACAATACATCTAACCCGCATGATATATACACATACACTAGAAACACACAAACTCGATGTCCACTTTGTAAATATGTCTGGTTCCATTTATAATAACCACCAAAGCAAAGTTTTCTCATCTGTGGACCAAGAAGTTGTTCAAAAAGGTTGATATATACACACACAGGGGAGCGCTCCATTGCAAACCGTTCCATCTGCACTTTTTCTTTCCCTTTTTATGCAGGAATAAAGGGCTAGATAGATATCTTAATGTGCCAGGTAAGAAGAAGCCCTTTTCTTTCCATTTGCACTTTTTCACTTTTTTACACAAAAAAGGAATAGTATATTCTACTTGCCTTTTGAGCTATTTGGAGGCACATAAATATCATATATTTTAATTAAAATAACAAGTAATTCCAAAAACCAAGTGAAGGGCAAAAATGGAATCTAATTACATATTGATTTTACATTACCATATATAAAACTTATCATGGTGGGGCAGTAATTATTGAGTAAAGGGTTAATTTAAACCGTGCTAACCTTGGTATGGAAGCGATGCAAATATATAAGAGGTATTTTTGAGGAGAAATTATATGCTTTTTGCGAGGGGTTTTAATGGTTTGAACTTGACGGATGAGAAAAGAGATATATATTTGGATCAATCTTGTGGAGACATTATAGAAAAGCCAGAAAAAAACAACAATAATTAATAAGATTGGTCCGCGTAGTTAAAACTAAATATGTTTCAACCATTCAGATGCTCGATCTTTTGGTCGGCTAGAGAATATGATAATGAAATCTAAGCGCAAATGGATTTATGTTAATGATTAGCTTATTATAAGGGAGTTTGGTTGATTGGTTAAGGGGTAAAAAGGTAAGTATTATTTCGGAGGATTATCCCTAACTGATATCATCTTGCCTGCGAGCGGACGCAAAGGTATAGCTGGGGGCAAGTGCCCCCTCTGAAATTTATGTCTACGGTTAATTGAAATTAAATTCCTATATTTTTGAATCTATGTTATGTATATTAGCTATTTCAAAAGAATTCATGCAAAGCATGTAGCTTATGTGGTGGTATGTTATATTTCATAATGGAAGGCTAAGAGTTCAAATCCAACCACACCAATTATTTATTTTAATTTAGTTTAGGTTTTTTTAGAACAAGAGAAGCTAAGCCGTCATCATCATGCTATGCTAACCTTGGTTTAGAAATATTGTAAAAACATGAGAGATTATTCTCAGAGGAGAAATTATGCACTCTTAGATTTTAACATTTGAGAGGGCTCAATGGTTTTGACTTGGTTAGAAGGAAAATTTTAGCACCAAACTTGTTGACGCGGTACATAGGAGACCTAAAGAACAACAAAAGCCCCGGTTCGGCCCTTGTTGTATCTCTGATTGTACCTGGCCTCCTATAGGAAGGAGCCCGAGTTCTTTTCCTACCGGCCCGAAAAGAATTTGCTCAAAAGATAGATTATTAGATCCGCCTATAGGAAGGATTCCGAGTTCTTTTCCTACCGGCCCGAAAAGAATTTGCTCAAAAGATAGATTATTAGATCCGCCTTGTGCATGTGTGCACCATCCGAAATTTAGAAAAGCCGGGTAAAGACCGATTGTTCCGCAAAGACAAATATATTTCAATCATTTAGATGCTTGTACTAGATGGTTGCGTTTGCTTCATTAGTAAAATAATTTCTGATCTATAACCTTTTTTTCACTAATTTTATTGAATTTTTTTCCATGTCTGTGGGCATCTACCATAGTACTAGTCAAGTTGGCTCAGCTGCAATTAATTTCAACATTAATTTCAACTTGTTGGGTTTCTTGCTGTTTTTATCAACCAATACAACATTTCAAATATTACTGTCTTAGGGTCTTGCTCACTCTATGGTTGAGTTAGAAACCCCAATAAATAAAATGTAGAGATACGATCAAAATCATAAAATAAAAATTAACTCAATTGAAGTATTGTACAATGTACTTCAAGACCACCCTCAGAATTTGGTTTTGTGATTCAATGTTTGCAGGCAAAAAAAAACTTCCGCATATTACATGCAATGTTGACGAAACTCGTGAAAATTTCTTTGTAGATGTCGATCTCCGCTGCCGCACCTCCTTCGATATTTGCCGAAGCCTCGAGCGGCAGCTGTGCCATCCCAAAAGACCATAATATTGGCGAAGGCACGACGTCGAGCTGCAGCGACCCAAACCCGGACAGAGAAGCCAAAGTGTTGAGATACAGAGAGAAGCGAAAGAAGAGAAGATATGAGAAGCAAATCCGTTACGCATCTCGGAAAGCGTATGCCGAGATGAGGCCAAGAATCAAAGGGAGGTTCGCGAAAACTCCGGAGACATCGAGCCAGGATGCTAATGCAAACATTAACATCACTACTCCTAATTATAATCAGGAGATGAGGTTTGATTTTGGGTGGTACCATCCCTGATGTTTAGTAGGGGCTAGTCTCTCTCTCTCTCTCTCTCTCTCTCTCTCTATATATATATATATATATATAAGCTTTACTACATATGATTAAGGAATAATGCAGAGCTTTGATTTGATTGACCTTATTGTTTGTATGTCATATATTTGCCTCATTATTTCTGAATCTGTTTAAAAACTGGATGAAATTGCTTGTTTGGATACTGAGAAAGAAATTTGTATGAGAAACCATTTCAAGTTAATTTTTGTATCTGAACTCATAATTGTATGTACGTAATTGTTTGTAACAGGTCTACAGTTTCTTGAGAAATTAATAGCTCCTTAATACCACCAGAGCTCGAATTTTTCGCCTTTTTGTTAGAACCTCTAACTTGCCAAATGATGCACGAAACAACAGAGATGTCATATGATCACGTGATGCTTTTCTAAAAATGCTAAATTGCATGAAACTATCCCTAAATTGGGGGGAAAACATGCATTTGCCCCAAGTTTTAACCATCGGTCACTTTTACCGATACTGATATCTTTTTATTCTTAAAATACCCCTCCCCTCAGTTAGAACATTAATTATGACCAGTTTCTGAAATAATATCGGAAAATTAATAGATGTTGAGAGGCATATTGGGAATAACATCAAGAAATAATAACACCGTTAGGGCTGCAAAGTGCAGGTTGTTACCACTGAGGTGGTTTTCTAGCAACAGGGATTTGCTGCTATTCAGCCTTCCCTGTACAGCCATGCAGTACTTTTCGCATCATGACTCGTAATCATGCTTACAACTCCGACAAGCAATTTCAGACCATTTATTATATTATCAAATATTTATGCCAGCTTTGAGGGATGAGTCACAGGTTTGATATAAGTTTAATCCTAATCTGAAGACAATAATTACATCAGGAGACCTGTACATATACATGAAGACTGTAAAGCTTAATGTTCACTGTTAACACAAAAGAAAATAAATAAATAAATAAATAAATAAAAAGGTCAAAAAATGTGATTCAGCAAAAGAATTCTATTTGAGAAAATATTTCGAATAGGAAAAACCCTCCTTCCAAGCCAGCCAGCCTTGTAGCTTCACCCATTGGTTACTATCGGTAAGCAGGTTGCCCGTTATGAGTCGAGGTTCATAGATAAAATGACCGAATAACCCACAAATTAGATCACGATCGTGTTCCAAGAGTAAACTCCACAATGATGGCGAAAAGAATGCAGCATCTTCTTTCAGTCACCATGTTCGCGCGAGCGAACAATTCTATTGATGTAATCCCTTTCTTGACGATATCTTTATGTAAAACACAAAAGAACAAGAGTGAGATGACAATTAGTTGCAGAAATCAGATCGAAGCAAAATAATCAGAATACAAATCTGAAAAATGAAGAGAAAATCAAATCAAAAGCACCAAGGGATATAGATAAACAATAAAGAAAATAGCAGTACAAGGCATGCATAATTATAGCGGCGATCGAGAAACAGGCTATGCCAATAGAGACGTGAATTGGAAAAGTCTGCCAAAATCTGTCTCTATCGAGAAAAACTCTCTCCGATGTGAAGGTAAGTGCACCACAAAAAAGAAGTACTTTCCATCCTGACGGCAAGCAACGCTTAAGGAAGATGACTCCTGAGACGCAAATATGGTTATGTAAGCAAGAATATAGTTAAAAAGCACAAATAAGAAAAAAATTGCAGGGGGCAATGTAGCATTGCTCATGCATACCTGAAAATAACCGTTGATAAATAATGCTGAGTATATCATTCGTAGAATCATATCTACATACCAGTCACGGAAAACATGAGAGGTCTTGGTTCTTGAAAGCTAGTATGTTATTTGGTGATATAACCTTTCCACACATGCACAATTTGCCAGGTTCACAAAATTTAGGAGTATTATCGATTAGCAATATATGATTATGAAGTTTATTAAATATATAACTACTATGTTTATGGTATCAGTAAATAACTAATTCCGTCCTATGTACTAAGTGATCAATTACTTCATGCTATAGTCAAGAGAGAGAGGCACTGGCAAGTGCCTATTGAGATCAACGGGATGCACAGTGCATAACAGTGTCGTTAAGTCCATAACCCTAAAATAATCTACAGACTACGGCACTGAATGAATTTAGAGACTTTTCATAGTGTTTCTTTACTTATACACCGATACCTGGACAATAACTTCCCAAAGAAGAAAAGGAGAGACTTGTTATTAAAGTATGACTATATACCAACCTTTTAAAAATCTATGCACGCGCGCAGTCTTTATTGTCCTAATGAATAAATTTACAACTTTGTTCCACCAATCAAACTACATGGTAGGTCATCCTAATGGATGATCCATACTTTTTAAGTTGATCTAAACATTATGAATGGCATGTGCATAAATAAAAACTATTATATGATCACAATTTTAAAAGAAACATCAAAGATCCTTTTTTTTTCCTACATACATAATAAAAACATGATTATCAATATCCAAACACAATTATCAATATTCAAACACAGTTTTCCATCCACGTCAAGACGAACGGTGAACACATCCAATGAGGCGACCCTCTATGGGCGGACCATTGTGTAGGTTGGTAGGAGAGGGCAAACATTTAAGTTTTGATTCCAGGGAATGATAAATTGCTACCGTATGTGTTTAGGCATAGTTTTATTTCTGCATCTATCCATATCTTATAATAAACAAAGCCATAGTCAATTATCTTGTCCGTGATATCTCGAGGAAAGAGTTCTCATTTTGGCAATGTGTGCTTCTATGGAGACGAATCCAATTCTCTATAGTCAATTTTACCTTTCATCCTCGCTTCCTGACTCAAGTATAGGAGAGTATGAGGGATTTACAGGAGTGCCTAGGTAGCAGATTTTCCATATCCGTAATTAATAATGATAACAACAACAACTGAGCCTTTTATCCCAAGCATATGGGGTAGGCTACATGAACCAACATGAGAATCACGCCGGGTCCAGCACATGAATCCTCTGTCTCCACTCACTTCTATCGAACAATATACTTTCATTGAGTCCTTTGGCAACCATATCATTTCGTATCACCTCCATCCATGTTTTCTTCGGTCTCCCTTTTGCCCTTTTGCCATTACCCATATCGAGAGTATCTATTCGTCGAACCGGTGCTTCCATAGGTCTGCGTCGCACATGACCAAACCATCTAAGCCGGTTTTCCCGCATCTTCTCCTCCACGGGTGCTACACCAACTTTTGCACGAATATCCTCATTTCGTACCTTGTCTTTTCTAGTGTTACCGCACATCCAACGAAGCATGCGCATCTCCGCTACGTGCATCTTCTGTGTATGATGCTTCTTAGGAGCCCAGCATTCTGTACCATATAATAAGGCAGGCCGAATAGCGCTCCGATAAAACTTCCCTTTCAATTTTAACGGAAAGTTACGATCACACAAAATCCCTGTTGCACTCCTCCATTTCAACCAACCAGTTCGGATCCTTTGATTAACATCACTATCGATCTCCCCATTCCTTTGGATGATGGAACCTAGATATCTAAACTGGTCGCTCGGTGATATCTCTTGTCCTTCCAATGTTATACCAATATGGTTTTGACTTCTCTGGCTACTAAATTTGCAGTGCATATATGCTGTCTTGGACCTGCTCAATCTGAATCCCCGAGATTCCAATGTTTGTCTCCATAATTCCAATTTGGCATTAACCCCTGCTTTCGTCTCATTTACTAGAACAATATCATCAGCGAATAGCATACACTAAGGGACCTCATCTTGGATAGTTCTAGTAAGCTCATCCATCACGATGGTAAACAGGAAAGGACTTAATGCAGACCCTTGATGTAAACCAATAGTAATCGGAAAATCACTTGTTAAGCCACCGCAAGTTCTGACATTTGCCACTACTCCGTCGTACATATCCTTGATTATGTCAATATACTTGACGGGGACCCCCTTTTTCATCATTGTCCCCCATAATACCTCTCTAGGTACCTTGTCGTACGCTTTTTCTAAATCAATAAATATCATATGCAAATCTCTTCTCCTCTCTCGAAAGCGCTCGACAAGTTGACGAAGCAAATGAATCGCCTCTGTCGTCGATCGTCCAGGCATGAACCCAAATTGGTTCTCTGTTATTTTAATATCCTTCCTTAGCCTGTGTTCAATCACTCTCTCCCAAAGTTTCATGGTGTGACACATTAGTTTTATTCCACGGTAGTTTGAGCAACTTTGAATGTCACCCTTATTCTTGTAGATAGGTACAAGGATACTTTTCCTCCATTCATTTGGCATCTTTTTTGTCTGTCAAATCTTATTAAACAGATCTGTCAGCCATTTAACGCCTATTTCTCCTAAGCATCTCCAAATCTCGATAGGAATCCCGTCAAGACCAACCGCTTTTCTTAAACTCATTCTGTTCAAAGCTTCTTTAACCTCAGTAAGTCTTATTTTACGCATGAAATCACGATTTATATCTTGAGATTGAATGACAAGTCCATCCAAATTCTTAGTAAAGCTCTCATTGAACAATTTGTCAAAATAATCTCTCCATCTTTCCTTGATATCCTCATCTCGAACTAAAACCTTCTGATTTTCATTTTTGACACACTTCACCGCACATAAGTCTCTAGTCTTCCCGCATTCGAGCAATCCGGTATATATCATTTGCAGCCTCTTTAGTGTCTAATTTCTCGTACACCTCCTTGTAGACCTTAGATTTAGCTTCCCGAGCAGCTTTCTTAACTTCCTTTTTAGCCATTTTGTACTTCTCAAATCTCTCCACATCTCTACTTTTCTTCAAATCTTTATAAGAATCTCTTTTAATTTTAATAGCAGCCTTTACATCTTCATTCCACCATGATATGTCCTTAGATGGTGGAGCACCACCTCTCGACTCACCAAGTAGATCTCTAGCTACTTTCTTGATACAACTAGCCATTTTGTTCCATGTTTTGTTTGGATCATCTTCCGACTGCCAATCCGCTTCTTGTACTACACGATCTATAAAAGCCTTTTGATTATCTTCTTTCAATCGCCACCATTTAATTTTAGGCTCTACCTTACGTCTAATCTTCCTAGGTTCTCTTCTAAATCGAAAATCTAGAACTAAAAGTCTATGTTGAGTAGTTACACTCTCACCTGGCACTACCTTACAGTCGATACAACAACCTCTATCTATTCTTCTCGTCAGAAAAAAGTCTATTTGACTAGCATTTGATCTGCTCCTAAAAGTGATAAGGTGGGACTCTCTTTTCCTAAACAGGTGTTTGCTAAGATCAAGTCATAAGATAAAGCAAAATCTAGAATCGAGTCACCTACTTCATTCCTTTGTCCGAAACCAAAACCTCCATGGATAGTATCAAACCCACTACGACTAGTACCTACATGTCCATGAAGATCACCACCAATAAATAACTTCTCTCCACTAGGTATACTTTGCACCACCTCGTCTAAATCCTCCCAGAATAGACGCTTACTAGCGTCATCAAGAGCTATCTGTGGTGCATAAGCACTAATAACATTAAAGATCTCTCCACCTAGAATAAGCTTAACCAGTAAAATTCTATCATCTTTTCTCCTAATCTCAACTACATCCTCAAGCAACCGTCTATCTATGATTATACCTACCCCATTACGATTTTTATCTCTACCCGTATACCAAAGCTTATAACCCCAAGGCTCTATGACTCTACTCTTTTCACATACCCACTTAGTTTCTTGCAAACACATAATACCAACTCTCCTCCTAATCATCACCTCCACTAATTCTATTAGTCTACCCGTAAGGGAACCTATGTTCCAGGAAGCTAGACGGATCCTATGAAACCCTTGCTTATTTGTCACTACACCCGGGGTTCGATGTAGCGCGCCGTCTCTGGACGACGACCCTTGCTTATTTGTCACTACACCCGGGGTCCGATGTAGCGCGCCGTCTGTAGACGACGACCCTTGCTTATTTGTCACTACACCCGGAGTCCGATGTAGCGCGCCGCCGTAATTAATAATGATATAAAAAAAAAAGCTTGCACGCAAGCAATATATAAAAAAAATCTAAAAAGTTGAGTAGATGCTATTGTATCATGCTACCTCTGAACAATCCTTGTTCAAATAAGGCTACTAACTAAGATCTTGATGACAATGTAATCATGACGCAGGATCAACGGAACATTGCATTAAGCACATACTGAAAACACCAAGTAATCTTAAAATTCCTATCTTATAAAGAAGAAAACGACTTGATGGCAAGGGTACTTAATGAATTAGCAGCAATTAGCCCCACTGCTCCAGCAAATCGAATCAGGATGACATTTAGTAGTATGTATATCCCAGAGAATCTAAGCAAGCACTTATTAGACTGCTTGAGCTGGCTTTCATTCACTACTGCATGCATAAATGCTTCGGATGTTCCTGCAGAATGACAATGGAAATTCAGAATTTTGGTAATATAAGAGTAATGATATGTGCATCTTCTATGTGTAGGTTACAACAGTCAAAATTCATAATTTTCCAAGTCCGCAAGCCATCATACAAGATACACCAAGAACGGTAAATGATTTCATGCCGATAGACTCAAACCATTACACCCTGAACTACAAAGATGTGCTGCTTGGCTGTAAGTTACTGGATAAGGCGATGACAGTCAAAGAAGTCTTACATGCCAGAGTGTAGCCAAAATTGGGACATTGATCAATATTTCTCCCACACTAATAAAGTTGATCAGAAAGAATAAACAAACAATTGTACTGCAAAGTCATAACTTTAGTAGGCTTGCACTTCCTCTGTTTCAGCTCTTGGTAATACAACAGGAGTGAAATGTACAGAGCAATTGGATATTAAGAATCAAGAAGCTTATCGATCAGAACTTGGATCTGAATTCTCTTCTGAACATCAGAGATCCCACAAACACATGCCACGGACCAACATTAAAACCTTGACTCCAAATATGTATGATCTCAATTGAGTTGAACCATGGCAGAAAGGTTTGCTTTCTGTGTCCTGGCCCATCATTGTTCATAAAGCACAACGTTCTCTGTTTTATAACTAGTACCTTTATATATAATTTAATTGACTTTGTTCAGAAGTTTGTATTCTTGGTGAAGGCCAACATGCACTTTTTACATCTTCAGCGTCCCACTTGCCAACACATTACCTACCTTGAATCTGCTTTTCAAGGCCCACTGCAAACTCGAATAAACCTAGACCATGAACACATCACAGCAGACATGTTCATTGTGCAAAAAATATATATTATTCTAACTGTAGCACCCATACAGCTAGCCGGACTTGGTTCATTTAACCAACCATACAGTGGCATCAGTCACTACTACGTCCTAAATATGTGACTACAGCAGTTCCTAAGAGACGACATATCATCTCCACCCTCACTCATGGAGAGAAGATTATTATACCGTGAAAACTAAAAGTTCGATATAAAACTTCATTTTCAGATATATAAATGCATAAAGGACCTTGTTTTCTTTTTCACTATCAAACATGTAAGATAAGGTAATAGGCTTTGGTACTCAAACATAAGCGTCAGTCTTTGACTAGCTGTCCAAATTTTTACTACAATGCAAGAGTCAACAGCCAGCAGTGCACTACATTTTCTAATTAATAATAGTTGCATTGAAGTGTACTGTGAAGAGTATCATTGGTTTACAAATAGCAGTAGGCAAAACATCATAAATTATCATCAAAATGAAATGTAGTTGACAACTTAATGCAGAAACGGGAAGTCCAGAGAACAATAATTCAGTCAAAATGACCGGTGCCCAATATAAGATATTCAAGTATGCTAACATAGTGGTAATATCAGTAACTCACCGTTCATGGCTAAAGAAATAACATAGAAGCAATAGTAACGAAGTGCAGCAGGAGCTTCTCCGTCACTCCATTCCCCCCCCCCCTAAAGTAGTCTAATGAGCGCATAAGAATAGCTTGGACCAAATGCTATTACCACAAGTCCTGTAGCAACAATATAAAGTCAAAAAATCAAGTAATTGCCAGTATAATAACATATACTTCATCGCAGCAGCTTTCCTAATTTAAAAATAAAAATAAAATAATTCGTGGAGAAAGAAACTTATATTATTTCGAATATTAAACCAAAGTCTACATGAATATAAAATTTTAAAACGCGGATAAAAAATTTATTATCACATGTGCATGCTCATCATGGTACATGCTTTTCCTTACGGATATTATTGTCTGCCAAGAGGCTTTCGTCGTCATTAAAGGACCTATCAGAAGCCCGTGCTCCGAAGTGCTTCCGAAGTGCACTAAGAGTTTTGTTTTACGAAACCTTACCCCTTCTATTGAGCCATGTCTAGGTGGAATCGGGCTTAGGCTGCATAGCTAAAGGGCGACCATAGGGGGCTTGAGCTACACGAAGGGAAGGAGGTCGTGGGGGCTGAGCCGGAGGTCACTTTTCCCAATCCATCCCGAAGGTTTTTTCCCTCTCTCGCCCATCATCTAGCCCAGCTGTCGGCTCAGCCCTCTCTATTTATCTCTTTTTTTCTCACGGGTAAACTTTATATATGGCACATTAAGGTACTAATAGATGGCTGTCATGCATCCTCTTATTCCACACTCTTCCTTTCTCGGAAACTTGATGTGCACTTAGATAAGGAGTAAGAAATGTGAATAAGCTACCTAATTAATTAGAAATTTAGAGATAAGAGACAAGTCCAACTTGCCCACCAATAGTAGCCACAAATCTAGAAAAAGGTAACCATGATATTTGAGATAATCCAATTATAGCAGCAAGGTGTGGTTTAATCCAATTATAGCAGCAAGGTGTGGTGGTTGTGGTGGACCAGCTGTAGTAGGAACAATGCCAACAAATACAATTTGTTGACTCAGGTATCCCACTATTTTCAGGCACAAATTCTAATGGGTTGTCACCACCTTGTGGATATTAGCATCCCACTTGAGACTCGAGAATCATGGATACTGCTGAAAGAATGTAAACCGCATTGCCATATATTGGAAAACGGCATCCATAGTGATCACATACCAGTAAACACTTTATCGGGGCATGTATGCATTAAATAGAAAAAAGTCACTGGGACTTGTTCCAAGGCTAAATTGTGCAATGAATTTTGTAGAGATGTCCATCACACCAAAGGCATTACCTTGCCAAAGGATGATGCATGCACATGCAAACTAACAAAATCAATACAGGGTAAGCACTCAAACTGATACTTGTAACCAAACGCAAAAACAATTCTTTTGAATGATATATGTGCAGAACTCGGTGGCCCATCTATGATAGCTTCTTCCTAGGCCAAGTCCAATTTTTTAATAACATGTCATAACCTAATGCCAACAAGGATTTAACCCCATATTTCTTGCTCGACGGTATGATACTCTACCACTAGGCTATAGCAGCAGTCACTAATTTAGGAGATGAGCATATCAAGTTATCAGCGAGAGAAGACGAAAAGGTTACATTGCCAAATCATTGTCCTTACTGTGCCAGCAAGGGCCCTTATTTTTCTTCTCAGATTAACTACTGTAATTGGTAGGTCATGGTATCACCATTACAAGACATACTTTAAATGCAACTTAGTTTGCAGTAACTGTATTAAGTATAAAGTAATGTCCTACTATAGTGATTCCAAGCTCAAATTTGGGTACTCCCACAATCATATATGATGCTGTCCACTCTATCTCCCAAGTAAATGTAGAGCAAAAGTCTAAATGGCATTATCTCCTACAACATCTACCCCTCTTCGGCCTTCAACATAAAAAGTATCAATCAATTTGGTGTCAGAAGAAGTTAGGATTGGCCATTGGGGTGGGATTTTACAAACAAAAAGTCAGATGTAAGAAGCATAATCTAAGAAAATGTTCATGTGAAGCGTGAACACTCCAAGATTCTAAAGATTATGCAGCAGTATCCAATCGATAGCCCTTAGGTGGAAGAAAGACGTAATATTGTTTTTCACTGTCTTAAAGTATCTTCTAGAAGTTTTCTAATCTGGCCACTTAACAAATTTAGCCTTTCCTGTTAAGTAATCACAAGGGGAGAAGGGAAACAAACATAACAAGACTCCCGGGAATCCTGTGGTTTACTACTATACATGGTGCTATTCATGCTATAGCACTTACGATAGTAACATCCAGTAGTTTTAAAGAATCCTACTCCATTCTTCGTAAGGTAAATAAGTACACAGTTTTCAAGTTCTTCTCGAATCTAGTTTATCTTATAATAAATAAAGATTCACCATAAGAAAGGAAATAAGTGTCTACTTAGGCATTTATGAGATTAAGTGAAAGAAAGATACCTTCCAGACATTGAGGGTTACATTTATTATACAAATCAATCGATTTACTGAAGATCCCTGGTTGACAATCCACTTGCATTAAGACTCACATCTTATTACATAAATAATATGACAAGACTGTAAGAGTAAAAATCTATACATTTTTAGCCCTTGAGATAAGTGGCCACTAAAAGATTCCAAGGAACTTAGGGGCTATTTGGCTGGGTGTAGTGGGAGCCCAATGCATTTCCATACTACACCGATAAATAAAAACGAGTGTTTGGTTTTAAGTAGTTGTTACTTCAGCATGCAGTTGTAACAACAGATGGAATAAAAGAATCATGTAGTTGCAACTACACTAAAATTAAATGCTTTTGCAACTACTTGTGTTGAAACACAAAATACAATAGAAAAAAGTAGTTATCATGTTACAATTACATCCAAATAACAAATGTTCTGCAAAACATGTAGTAAGAACTATATTTTAACCAAACAAAAGAATTCAGTTATTGGTAGTTGGATCTACATGTATACAAATGCATTGTTTTTCCAACTACAAGCAACCAAAAGCCCCTTAATGAGCTTTAACTAAATACATAGATTTAGAAAAAGAAAGGTTGGGGGACAAATTGTACTTAAACAAAGAAATAAGTAATGATTCTCTACTTTTCTGGGAATATATTAAAAATCGTTAGTAATTTCAAATTTTTAAGATCACACCATATTGTTTGAATAGGTAAATCAGAGAGGTGGTTTAACCTAATGGTAATTCTTGTCAGAAATCTACCACGTTCCTTTTACAAGAACATTTTAATGCCATCATTAGTTTTTGAAACTGTAATAGAAATAACCTCACCCCTTGTCTGACTACTAGCATAGATTATTTCAACCTATTTAATTAAACCAATTTTATGTTCTTGCCATAAATTTATGGAAGGCCTACCTTGCTTCATGGTCCACTGTACTATTCAAAGATGAGAACTTTCAGAATTTCGATATCTAATTGTTTGGTTTGTCACTCTTACTGGGTTCCTTTGAGTCTGTCAAACCAAAAACGCAAATAAACAAACAAACAAATAAATAAATAAAATGATCTTATAATTCCTGTTCCATGTCATATCATATGAATAAGCAGTTTCAATCCTTTCTTATGCTCCATCCTCAAATGCTCACTCACACTACTCCAACTAAGATGCCAACTCAAACAAGTTTTATGGTGGCATATCTGCTTATGTAATGCATTCATGAATTAGGAATTTAATATATTACTCAACAATATTGATTAGAGCCGTAAATTTTTCACAGCAATATTGGAACAGAAATTGTCACGCCCCGCTTCCTAAAAATACGGGATACCAGAGATGACTAGGTCAGCCATGCTCCTACGGTCAGGGATTAATCCCACCGTAATCACACTTCAGCTTCTAACATTACATGGTAGTCAATAAACAGTGCTTGAGTAAAATAAAATCACAATTCACAACTTTATTACATTGCAATTTAAAGGAGTTCGAGGTACATCTATTTCACATAATAAACCACTAACCAAATAAACAAGTGTTGAGATCAAAGAAAATGGCGCTGATGATGCAGTCTAGATCTCCGCGATCTCGAAGGATAGATCCTGCTCCTGGGCTGTATCCACTTCGTCCTCTGAGCATGCACACTCAGGTCGTCAGGGCGACGCATATAACAATAAATATATAATATGGGCGTGCGGTATTATTAAGCATGAGTAGTACAATGAATTGCAGATCATGTGTATAATAACATCAGCTGAATATGAATAGTGCAATGTGAGTTTCATGTCAGTGAACTAGGCAATGCATATGTCACTACTTAACGGTCACTAAGTCAATGAAATCAAGTGGTGGAGAGGATACTCGTGTTTAACAAGGGTCTCGTGCATGCCCGAGACTACGGTCCACTGTGCCCGGGACATAACCCTGTCAGCCGTGCCGCTAGGCCCACGACCTAAAATATGTGTATGTGTATATCACAGATAGCGAATGATCATCCTCTAAATCATTGTACCTCACTAAATACGAGTTCAATTCCACCTTGATTTCCCCATTCCCCAGGTTATAGTATGCATTCATGTATTGAATAGGTTGTGGACAAATACGTATCACTCTCGCTTTCAATCACTTTTCCACTTATCAATATCATTGTTGTATTTGCCACAACCCAATCACTAACATTAATATATCAACAATGCAAATGATCACTATGCAGCAGGTATAACTCAAGCATGAAAATATGTAGAATGCACTGAACATGTATTCATTATTCTAGAACGACCAATGCCATGTAAATGGTAAAATTCACGATAAATCATACACATAGAATCAACCAAAACGGTATAAAGGCGTATGAAGTACACTGGATTATCTAAACAATAAAATTTATTTCAGGTCAATCGGAGTTCAGGTTAGGGAATTATCATCGTTTGAAGGCAGCGATCGATTTCTGGGATTCCAGTTTCAGAACTGGAATCCCAACTTCGCGCGCATTTTACCAGTAATTATGTTCAGCTTCAGCTATTGCCCTAGTTGAATAAAATTTAGTTCTGCCAGTTAAGTTTCCAACGCACCAAACGGATTTTCAATCGCGCCATTACCTCAGAAGTTATGTTCAGATTAATATGTCAATGTAACGAACATTTCTGCGGAAACTGCAGAACGCAATGACATTCTAAAATACAATTTAAATACCAAACGACCGTAAAAATGCACGGGACCCGATTTCATGTGTTAGCTAATTAAGTTATCTACGCGACCATATGGGGCCCCACACATTTTCAGTTTTAAGCAGGTGTGTACAGGTGCTTAGAATTTAGTTTCCCCCATAGAATGCTACTTCGGACTGCAGTCAAGAATTGCGTTCCTCATCATTTTTCAGGGTCATGGAATTGCATTATTCCAAAACTAATTACATAGGGTTATAGGCTATCTCGTTAGGTTCGATACGAGCCCTGGAACATCATGATTGGAATTATATTCAAATAACTACAAATTTTACAACGTGGTATGTACGTTGATTTTCAGATTTGACGTAACCATTTGGGAGGTCATTTTTACATTCGATGCCTTAACGATTTTATGCCGATTTCTTATACGTCACTCGTTAACATCAACCGAAACTTGTAATAATAAACTTGGGGATTTTAATAGGGTAAATGCATCGAGCACTCGGTACGTGTACGGGGATGCTATCTATTTGTTCATACACGCATCAAATATTATATCCATTTAAACTGTTAAACTACATTCAATTACTACAAAGGTACGTAGCATGAATTGAGCAAGTGAAGGAGGTTCACTTGCCTGCGGTCGCTTGATATAGAAGCGACGAACGTGCAGAGTTTGTCTCGACCCATGAGACGGCGTGATTCTGGACACAGACGCGGCGCGGGCGTGATACGGTAGTAGACGTGGCGATGACGCGGGCGCGACACGGTACTGGGCACGGTCATGACTCAGTGCGTGGTCCGGAGCGGCACGGCGCGCGCACTGGATCGGGTACGGTGTGGCACGGGGACTGAGTATGGTGTGTGACACGTCTGGGTACGCGGCGGCACGGAGACGGGCACGGTGCGAGGCTCAAGCATGATACGCACCGCGACGGACATGTGCGGTGTTGCGACGACGAGTGCATTGACGACCATGATGGTCACAGAGACCGAGGTCATGGCTTGGACGGCAACTCCGACGACCGGAACAGCGGCCACAGCGACTGCGAAAGGTGCTCGATAAAATGCCGGGGCTTGATGCTGACGTCGTTTTGGGTTTAACAGTGGCGGAGATCGACGGTGGTGAGCAGAAGGGAGCTAGGCGACTGTGAGGAGTCGGGCGATGATACGGTCGGAGGTGGCGCAGGGGCTCGGCTGTTTGGAGTGGAGGAGGAGCTCGCGTGCAAAGTGGGTCTTGGCTTGGGTTACAGGTGATGGTTGTAGGGGAAGGCCGGCGGTTGGTGGCATTGACGACGAGGGATGGAGGTGGTGGCCAGCGACATGAGGAGGTTGCAAAAAGGGGTCGGTGATGGTGGTAGCTCGGGCTCGGGATTGTAGCTGAGCAGGAAAGGTTGGTGGCTGTTGGGTTTAGGCGGGGGCTTGCTCGTCGGAGGTGGTGCTGGCGGCGACGTGGACGGAGGCGATGGGCTCGTGGGTCCTTGGGTTGGTTGTCGCCGGGTTGGTGGAGGCGAGTCGAGGCGGGCGAAGGTAGGAAGCAGGGACGGGAACGAGAACAGGTGAGGCTTGCTGGAAGAGATGATGGCTGAGGCAGTGCAAGGGAGTTGAGGCGTGGGGCTTGGCTCAAGGAGCTGCTGGCGAATGAGGGCACGATGGCGACTAAGGAGCTTGGCTTGGCCGGAGGAGAAGGCGTCAACGTGGTCGGGTGTTCGGTGCTCAGTTTCTAGTGGGTCTCATCGGGGTATTGGGGTAGCCTCAACGGTGAAGGCAGCTGGTGGTCGGCGGCTGCAGGTGTCAACATGGGCGAGGTGGTTATGGTGGTGTTGGCGAGAGGTGGTCGCTGGAGAAGGCGACGCGGAGCTTGTTGGAGTCTTGAGGGAGGAAGTGGATGGTGGAGGAAAAGTCGAGGAAGTGTGGGGGAGTTGCAGGTGATGGTGGCGAAAACGATGGATGAGTTCGGAGAGAGGAGCGAGATGAGGTGAGTCGGTTGAGGGAGAGGGGGATGCCGATGAGAGGATCTCGGGGTTAGTTGGATGTGGGCTGCGTCATGGGAACGAGTCGAATGAGAGAGGAACGAGGCATGGGGTGAGAGAGGAGAGGGTTGTGGTCTGAGCGAGTCATGGGAGGGTTGCGAAGAAGGGGCTGAGATCGAAAGGAGAGAGAAGGGGAAGGGGAAAAGAGGAGAGAGAAAGAGATGGGGAAAGGGATCGGTCGGGTCGGGATGGAAAGGTCGGGTGCGGGTGGGGTTAAGAGAATTAGGGAAGTGAGTTGTGGGCTTGGGCTGTGGTTTAGAGTAGGAAATTTTAATTTTTTTTAGAAATTAATAAAAGGGTTAAGGTGTGTAACTTATAAATATTTTAGTTAATAAAAATTTTCTGAAAAAATATACATAAATCATTAAAAGGAACTGGGTATTACATACCCCACTTATATAAAATTTCGTTCTCGAAATTAAAATAAATATGTTATGAAGTCATGCGAAAAGCAACCACTAGAAAATCCTAACACTTATATGTAAGCAAATAGAGTAGGAAAAATCATATGTAAGGTCAAAAATAAATAACAATTACTCGTCATAAACTATATATATATACAGTGAATTTTTTTTTTTGAATGACAATAATAAGTAATAATGAATGATTGACAGATAGGTCTTAAGAACCAAACTATTTTAGTAAAACTACAAACCAAGTAATTATATAATAGGTTGAGAATTTACATACGGTAAAAAAATACAGAAGAGAAATGTAAAGGAAATGTAGATGGCGAGTAAACAACTAGATATCAACAATTAACGTAAAAAAAAAAACCAAACTATATTTGCAAGAGTGCGAGGATAATATAATACCAAAGAAACTAAGATAATATCGAGATAATGATATAGGTATAAGTAAATAAAAGATAACGATGATTTATATTACAGTAAATAGAAAATTTAAATCGATTGGAGCACAAGAATACGTAAGTAAATGTAAATACGTAAACAAAAGATAGTTGGCATAAATATGAACAAAGAAAAGGGAATACTATATAGGAAATCAATATGAAACTCATTTTAAAGAAAACTCAAACCACAACAATATAATTTTGAAAATTAATCAAAAGAACCACCGAAACGAACAAAAATGATAACGGTATAATAAACAATAAAACATTAAACGAAAAATAGAGTAGTAAATGGCTCAAAATGGCATCAAAAGATTTTCAAGACAAAGGGCACGAAGAATGGAACTTCATAATATAAGAATGATAGTATGAAAAGTATAAATATGAACAATTTACTAGAAATGGAATATACGGTGTAAGTTGAAACAATCGAGAAAATAAAATAGTAGAGCATTTCAAGACTGGGAGTAAAACTAAAATACTTAGTGACACATAATGGGAATCTAAGTAACTACAAATAGGCAAAACTCTAAATTTAATATAATAAGCGCCACTAGTTATGACTATATTAACAGAAAAATAACACTGGTAATATACGGTAGACTAGCTAGAGTAAGTATTGCAGTATATACTTCGAAGGTCGACGCCGCGAGCAAGCACTCGAATGAAATAAACGTAAATAGGAATTTGGGTTGCCCAGACTGACACAAGGATAAAAGGATGAAATCGGATTCAAAATCAGGGAGACATAAGTTAACAAGGAGTTTAGGAGTTGACAAATTTTAGACAGGGATATGCGGCAAGATACAACCTAATCGAAAAGAGAGTCCGGGGTGCGGTGATGAACCATGATGTCGACTAAGCTTAGGGTAGAAATATAGTGAGTCAAACAAAAGTAGTTAGTCCCAATCCGCCACTTTATTGCATTCAAACTAGGAACTTCAACAGATACAAGATTTAAACGAAAAGAAACAACTACTACATAGAGTGACAAAGAAAAATCTTTATTGCAAGCAGAAAAGGTGATAACTCTGCGTCGATGTTCAATCTCTGCAATCTCGTGAGGCAAGTCTGAATCTTGTGCTGGGTTCATATCATCCTTGAACTCGAACTACGAAACAACCAAGTCGCTTAAATAGATTTGGAGAGCGTTGACGACTCTCCTTCTTGCAGCTCCTTTCTTCTGGGGTAACCATTGACAAGATATTTGGCGGATCCACAAATCATCATTATCCTTTGGCCTGGCGACAGTCTCTCTGTAGGTGCCCCAGTCTCTTGCAATAACCGCATACTCGGGCTCTTCGCTGCTTCATCGGTACACCTCCTCTTTTACTAACAGGGATTCCCTCACGATCGGGGCTCCTCCTGGTGCGCGAACTAGCTGCCTCTTTAACCCTCAGCTAAAAGATTGTTCATCTTTTCCTGGGCTTCTCTCACTCCTTGCAGTATGCCCAAAGTCTCGGCGGTCTGACTCCGGGGAGTGGAAGTGGAAGAAGAGTTGTTGAATGCCAGGTTTTAGCTTCTGCTGTGCGACACTGATAGAAACTTAAAGGTATGCAACGCGATATGATAAATTTGAAGAAACGAAGACGAGAGAAAGCAACGAGTTCGATAAGAAACATAACCAGGTGTAGGATCAATAGGAAAAGTACAAGGATGAAAATGTAAAATAGATCTGAAAACTCGGGAATGATATAAGATATAAATGGAGAGTTGTTGGAAGTCATGATCCTAAAACAACAAATTTTAGGACGACATAAGGTACAAGGAATAAGAATCAGAATAAAATATAGAATGAACAACGAAACAAGAATATATGGTGAGATGAAATTCACACGAGTGGAAATCAATGTAGAACTCTAAGTCACTCAAGCAGAGTGCTGACTTATAACTATGCTTCAGTTCATAGTCATAACCACATATCTATGCTAAGTCACCCAAAACTCTAGCGGATGGAGTCAAAATATAGCTGGACGAACAATAGGAATTCTAGTCAAGGATAACAAGTTCACAATCTGGACGGAAAGGGTAGCTTAAATTGTCAAGCTCTAATCGGAAACTGTAATCTCAATCCAAACAAACCTGGCTCTGATACCAACAAAACCATGTCACGCCCCGCTTCCCAAAAATACGGGATACGAGGGGTGACTAGGCCAGCCATGCTCCTATGGTCAGGGATTAATCCCACCGTAGTCACACTTCGGCTTCTAGCATTACATGGTAGTCAATAAACAGTGCTCGAGTAAAATAAAATCACAGTTCACAACTTTATTACATTGCAATTTAAAGGAGTTCGAGGTACATCTATTTCACAGAATAAACCACTAACCAAATAAACAAGTGCTGAGATCAAAGAAAATGGCGCTGATGATGCAGTCTAGATCTCCGCGATCTCGAAGGATAGATCCTGCTCCTGGGCTGTATCCACCTTATCAATATCACTGTCGTATTTGCCACAACCCAATCACTAACATTAATATATCGACAATGCAAATGATCACTATGCAGCAGGTATAACTCAAGCATGAAAATATGTAGAAATGCACTGAACAGGTATTCATAATTCTAGAACGACCAATGCCATGTAAAAGGTAAAATTCACGATAAATCATACACATAGAATCGACCAAAACAGTATAAAGGGCGTATGAAGTACACTGGATTATCTAAACAATAAAATTTATTTCAGGTCAATCGGAGTTCAGGTTAGGAAATTATCATCGTTTGGAGACCGCGATCGATTTCTGGGATTCCAGTTTCAGAACTGGAAGCCCAACTTCGCGCGCATTTTACCAGTAATTATATTCAGATTCAGCTATTGCCCTAGTTGAATAAAATTTAGTTCTGCCAGTTAAGTTTCCAACGCACCAAACGGATTTTCAATCGCGCCATTACCTCAAAAGTTATGTTCAGATTAATGTGTCAATGTAACGAACATTTCTGCGACAACTGCAGAACGCAGTGACATTCTAAAATACAATTTAAATACCAAACGACCGTAAAAATGCACGGGACCGATTTCATGTGTTAGCTAATTAAGTTATCTACGCGACCATATGGGGGCCCGCACATTTTCAGTTTTAAGCAGGTGTGTACAGGTGCTTAGAATTTAGTTTCCCCCATAGAATGCTACTCCGGACTGCAATCTAGAATTGAGTTCCTCATCATTTTTCAGGGTCATGGAATTGCATTATTCCAAAACTAATTACATAGGGTTATAGGCTATCTCGTTAGGTTCGATACGAACCCTGGAACATCATGATTGGAATTATATTCAAATAACTACAAATTTTACAACGTGGTATGTACGTTGATTTTCAGATTTGACGTAACCATTTGGGAGGTCATTTTTACATTCGATGCCTTAACGATTTTATGCCGATTTCTTATACGCCACTCGTTAACATCAACCGAAACTTGTAATAATAAACTTGGGGATTTTAATAGGGTAAATGCATCGAGCACTCGGTACGTGTACGGAGATGCTATCTATTTGTTCATACACGCATCAAATATTATATCCATTTAAACCGTTAAACTACATTCAATAACTACAAAGGTACGTAGCATGAATTGAGCAAGTGAAGGAGGTTCACTTGCCTGCGGTCGCTTGATATAAAAGCGACGAACGTGCAGAGTTTGTCTCGACCCATGAGACGGCGCGATTCTGGACACAGGCGCGGCGCGGGCATGATACGGTAGTAGACGTGGCGATGACGCGGGCGCGACACGGTACTGGGCACGGTCTTGACTCGGTGCGTGGTCCGGAGCGGCACGGCGCGCACACTGGATCGGATACGGTATGGCACGAGGACTGAGTATGGTGTGTGACACGTCTGGGTATGCGGCGGCACGGAGGCGGGCACGGTGCGAAGCTCGAGCATGATACGCACTGCGACGGACATGTGCGGTGTTGCGACGACGAGTGCATTGACGACCATGATGGTCACAGGGACCGAGGTCACGGCTTGGACGGCAACTCCGACGACCGGAACAGCGGCCACAGCGACTGCGAAAGGTGCTTGATAAAATGCCGGGGCTTGATGCTGACGTCGTTTTGGGTTTAACAGTGGCGGAGATCGACGGTGGTGAGCAGAGGGGAGCTAGGCGACTGTGAGGAGTCGGGCGATGATACGGTCGGAGGTGGCGCAGGGGCTCGGCTGTTTGGAGTGGAGGAGGAGCTCGCGTGCAAAGTGGGTCTTGGCTTGGGTTACAGGTGATGGTTGTAGGGGAAGGCCGGCGGTTGGTGGCATTGACGACGAGGGATGGAGGTGGTGGCCAGCGACATGAGGAGGTTGCAAAAAGGGGTCGGTGATGGTGGTAGCTCGGGCTCGGGATTGTAGCTGAGCAGGAAAGGTTGGTGGCTGTTGGGTTTAGGCGGGGGCTTGCTCGTCGGAGGTGGTGCTGGCGGCGACGTGGAGGTCGACGGCGACATGGACGGAGGCGATGGGTTCGTGGGTCCTTGGGTTGGTTGTCGCCGGGTTGATGGAGGCAAGTCGAAGCGGGCGAAGGTAGGGAGCGGGGACGGGGACGCGAACGGGTGAGGCTTGCTGGAGGAGATGATGGCTGAGGCGGTGCAAGGGAGTTGAGGCGTGGGGCTTGGCTCAAGGAGCTGCTGGCGAATGAAGGCACGATGGCGACTAAGGAGCTTGGCTTGGCCGGAGGAGAAGGCGTCAACGTGGTCGGGTGTTCGGTGCTCAGTTTCTAGTGGGTCTCATCGGGGTACTGGGGTAGCCTCAATGGTAAAGGCAGCTGGTGGTCGGCGGCTGCGGGTGTCGACTTGGGCGAGATGGTTGTGGTGGTGTTGGCGAGAGATGGTTGCTGGAGAAGGAAGGCGACACGGAGCTTGTTGGAGTCTTGAGGGAGGAAGTGGATGGTGGAGGAAAAGTCGAGGAAGAGTGGGGGAGTTGCAGGTGATGGTAGCGAAAACGATGGATGAGTTCGGAGAGAGGAGCGAGATGAGGTGAGTCGGTTGAAGGAGAGGGGGAAGCCGATGAGAGGATCTCGGGGTTAGTTGGACGTGGGCTGCGTCGTGGGAACGAGTCGAATGAGAGAGGAACGAGGCATGGGGTGAGGGAGGAGAGGGTTGTGGTTTGAGCGAGTCATGGGGGGTTGCGAAGAAGGGGCTGAGATCGAGAGGAGAGAGAAGGGGAAGGGGAAAAAGAGGAGAGAGAAAGAGATGGGGAAAGGGATCGGTCGGGTCGGGTTGGAAAGGTCGGGTGCGGGTGGGGTAAAGAGAATTAGGGAAGTGAGTTGTGGGCTTGGGCTGTGGTTTGGAGTAGGAAAATTTTTTTTTTTAGAAAATAATAAAAGGGTTAGGGTGTGTAGCTTATAAATATTTTAGTTAATAAAATTTTTCTGAAAAAATATGCATAAATCATTAAAAGGAACTGGGTATTGCTGAAATAATTAAAGGCTTAAGCATACCAATCATCACTACAAGTTTCAGGGCCTCCATTAAGGAGGTTGCTAGCCTCTTAGTCCTGTCAGGAGATTATCCTGCTCAACAATAAAGATCAAAGAATGATTCCTGCAAAGAGTAAACTAGCACAACGTTTGATTTCTATGTATGAAGACAAATAAATTAAGTTCATAATGATTCAAAGTAAAATAATTAGGGAAATTTTGGTAAAGCCCCCTTCCCTTTCTGGCAATCTATAAATCTTATTTTCTGGCACTTCCTCATTCATCCATGCCTACCCCTTGTTTTCATAACATACTCCACCTTTCAAAATAATAGCAATAATATGATCAATCATAAAAAGTAGATGAAAAATAAAACTTATTGTGGTACACTTGCTCTACTTTCATTCATGCTTACCCATAGCATCATAACTTTCCACTTAAAGCCCCTCTACCAAATGACATACTTGTTGAAATCAGAAATGTCTATCTTGCACAATTTAACACTTATTACACCAACATAATTTACAGGTTATGATGATTTGTTTCAAGAAATTAATTCCCAGATATTGTATAAAATATCTCGTCTAATGGTATACCATATTATTTCGCATATTGTTCTAACATGTTTTTTTATTTTTAAAATTTTAACGATAATTCTAAGAGAAATCCGGTTCAGAACTTGACCTGCCACTGCAACCTGAATTGTTTTTGTCGAGGTAATAAAAGCGTATCAAATGAAGAACATTTAAAGGAGGTCCAAAAGAGACCTGCAAGGACCCTCCAGGCTCGGACCTGCAGTGGCCTGACCCAGGTCACTGCGAGCCCTAAGGTTTTTAATTGTAGAAAAACCCTGGGGCCCACAGTGGCTTAGGTCAGGCCACTGCAAGCCCCCTCAACCTCTTAAAGGAGGGGGTAAGACATGAAGAAAAGTTGAGACAAGGTAAATAAAATAAAATTGAAAAATAGAAGGGTAAAAGAACAGTTTGTACAAAATATAGTTTGAGCTCAAAATATGAATAAAAAATCACCGCAGAAAGTAAGAGATCAAAACATTAACTATCATAGAGATATTAAAAGGCATATACATTTGCAAGGAAAACGTAACAAGCGACATGACAAGGTCCAGAGTCTCCTTAGCTCTCGCGAACCACAAGTGTTTTAGTTTGAGCTCAAAGTCATTGTAAAAGAGAACCTAAACTATTCGCTGATGTGTTTGCCTCAAAGCGGTATATACTTTTGATGGCCAATGAAACATTTCAGTAACCTATACCATATAAGGTGTCTATTGGAGTTAAAATTTTAACTCTTAAATATGAAAAATATTTATATAAGTATTTAAACAAAGTACACCCCAAATGATCGAAAACTTGATCAAGCAAAGCTCAAAAATGAAAGGAAAAAAAAACAAGCCAAAGGCTTGTTCATCATAAAGTGGGGCCCTCGGCACTGGGTGGTCCCCCTAACACAACTTAAAAATAAATTGTTTTGAAGGCACCCCTCATCGGGATACCCCCTCCCGACATCGGGAAGCCCCCTCCCGATCTCAAGAGGTTTCCAATTAGGGCGTCCCAACACTAAATAGTGTCAGGACCTCCTCCATCTGAATATGATTGACCTATTCCTCAGGAGGTAGTGGGCGGGTTTTTATCCCCCCCACTCCCCCGATATCTAGGGAGCAGTTATGCACTACTACCCACCCACAGAGGAGATATTTACCCATGTGGGCAAATTGATCAAGGATCGAATCCTTTTGCCTCGAAACTTTAGAACTTTGATTAAAGTTCTGAAAAGAAGAAGGAAAGAAGGTGAGATATAGGAAAAAGAGATCGTCATTCCTTCACTCTTCTCTCTCGCTCTCGGTCTCTCTATCTCCCTCCATCTCTCTCTGTGATTTAGATAGAGTGAGAATGAAAAACTTATACAAGTTTCCAATTCTTAGTCATGGCCACGGCTTTTCCTTCAAGAGGATAAAGACTCAGAACACAATGTGTTCTTGACTATATGGATAGAACCAAGAACATGGGCCGCCCCATATTCAACATATTTGAGAAATAGATCATCCTATTTCCCACACAAACAGAAAGAGATAAACTTTCTTAAAGAACATGGGTCAAAACCTTATGCTCTTCCATATAAACATATATGAATAGAATATTATATTCATTCTGAGACATCAAATTATCTCTGAAAACGTGTGAATAGGAAAACCCTATTCATCTTCAGACATAAAAAAAATATGTCTGTTTATCATATGAATGGAAATCTCATTCATCCCCTAAGCCATGAAAATATGTCTTTTGGATATCTGTGAACAGGAAAGCCATGTTCATCATTTCAGACATAAAATACATGTCTGAATCATAATGCATGAATAAGAAAACCTTATTTATGAGATATGAAAATCATGTCTCCTGACATGTGAATAGAAAAATCATATTCATTTTCAAGCATAAAACATGGTCTGTATATGACTTATTTGTCTATAACAGACATAATATTCCATTCATGTCTTGAGACATAAAAACTATGTCTTCAAGACCCTCATGAATAGAAAAACCATATTCTCAACCCATTTGTGAATAGAAATACCAAATTCACTTATCAGACATGCAAAGCATGTCTGTTTCGGTGAATGCGGCGCCAAAAACACGGCATTCATAACATGAACATGGCCTCAAAACCATGTTCTTATCCTTGAACACAAATCCATCTGTTCATTTTGCACAAACTATTGAATATGTAATCACATTCTCAATAAATGCATGAAACTCAAAATAAATGAAATTTATTTTAAGAAAACACTATGACAGAGTTTTCTGATGTCTTAAAGCAGCCATCGGGAGGCCCAAAATAGGCCTCTAGGCTGCTTCGGGACCCCACCCGGTCCTTCGAGAGGCCTTAAACAGGCCTCCCTGAAATAGAAACATATATGTTTCTCTGTTTTGGTGTGGACCCCATCTAGGGTGTCCCACCTGCACTTCAAGTGAAGTGTGAACCCCACCAAAGGTGTCCTGGCCACACTGTGATGTAGACCCCACCTAGGGTGTCTCATTTGCACTTCAAATGAAGTGTTTCACCTACACTTCCAATGAAGTGTTGTCTATACTTCAAATGAAGCAACACCCACACTTCAAATGAAGTGATACATGGTGTGGACTCAATTAGGATGTCTCACTTGCACTTCAAAGGAAATGATGTGGCCCCCACATTAGGGCAGTGCCCATCAACTTTATCAGGTTGACACTAAAATACCCCCAAGTATTTCTATTCAACTCTCAAATGAGAGCACTATGTAATTTTACATTCTTTTGCAGATATCAATGTAATTTACATTCAATTTATATATAAAACATGAATGAATGAATAAAATATATATTCTTTTGTTCATCACTTGCAGGTGTTTCATACATACTTTCTTCATAACGATACGATTTTAAAGCGAACCAGTATGATATCCCGTCTTAGATGTGCTGTAAGACACTAGGGTGCAACGGTTTGCGCTGCCGGAAGTCTCGAACCCAGGACCTTCTGATCAACTTTTAAAACACAAAATAATTTGTTTTGTTTAAACTCACATTTGTTTCAACGCTCAAACGCTAGAGATCCAAAAGAGGGACTCCTTAAGCATTAACTTTTATACAAAATCATTTAAGGTGTGTGGATCACCGACATGTGTGAGTTTAGCCTGACCTTAAAATCAATATCTAGGGGAGTGGAGAGGGACGTTCACACCAACTTGAAGATGTTAACAAGAATATATTTAATAAAATCAATTAAGACTCAAAATTCAAGTTACTTGTTTGGCTGAACCATTATATCAACTTTTTAAAGCAGTAATCAAAGATCGCTGCCAGAATAAAGAAACTAACCTGATGCTAATTTTGCAAAAGTGGCATAGGAGCTTTCCTCAAACGGAAGAAAAACCAAACCTACCACTAAACTCCCTGCAAAGGAATAAGAGATACAATCACATAAAACTCTTAAAGAAAATAGTAAATAACCATAAGTGGATATAAATATGTGAACCACAGTTAAAAATATACAGCTATTACGTGCCTAATTTGTCAACAAGGCCATACACAGCCTGGTTGTAGGGCGTATCAAACAATACAAGTACCATTTTTTCACCCTCCTGAAGGAACCACTTCCAGACATATTGACCAGAAAATACTAAACACATGTGCCGAAGCTCCTTATCACTGTCCAAAATGTTCCTTAACCTGAAAATATGTAAACATTTTCCTTATGCAATTAACCACTAGTTCAACAGTACAAAAGTTTCAAAAAGGAAAAAGACAGATTATTAGAGCAAGTTGCCTGCATAAATAGCAGACATATTCGTCCAAAAGTAGCCACTGGTCGACAATCAGTAAAAGAACTGTCGAGAAAAGCTGCAAACCTATAGGGAAATAGATGTGACAGCTTGATCACAGGAAAGCAAAGAAAATAAACCCAATAACCTAAAGCCATGCAGCCACCATATGCCGTCTGTGAGAAAGCAAACACCATCCCTTTTTCCTGCAAGTTAATATAATTGATGAAAAAGAAGCATGATGCAAAATCAAATGTATAATTTTACCGCGAATGAAATTACAAAACCAAAAAGAATAAACAGTGATTGCATTTGATATTTCCAAGGAAAATAAATTCAGTATTCACAAAGAATATTATACTAGAGCATGTGCAGACAACCGAACATCAGGGCTTAAACACACAAGGAAACGAACATGAGATTAACTAGCATGTGATTTCACCACCTATTTGCAAAGTTTGTTACTTGTCCAACAAGCTAGATAGAGACAGCTAATATGAATGACACAATAAATGTATAAATATAATTGTATTATTCTGGTTCCATGTGCTTTCTAATTGCTGTACCATTAAAAGTTTCCTGCCAGGAATCTGTTTAATTTTTGAAAGCATGAAATATTCATTTAGAATTCATAAATCTAATTGCTTCATTGGATTTCAGAGATTGACATAAATAAACAATGTAATTGACACTGCTAGATGAAATTGAAATGTGTTGGCTAATTATCTTTAATTTACTGTTCCACATATGCCATCTATAAGATTTTCCCCAGTTAATTGGGGCTAAGAGATTTGTGGCCTTTCAATGAATCCAACCTTCACGGCACCAATTATTACTGATCAAAATCTAAAAGAGAGAAATACCTATCAATTAGTATATGCATGATTAATCACTGTTATGTGAGAAAATCAATTGAAGTCTTATAGTGAAAGATATGACGCCACTAATAAAGAAAAAAATTCCTCATGTACAGCAAGGAGAATAATATAATAAGAACAACAAAAGAAAGATGTGAAGAGTTGAACACCAGTGTTTTCCTGCTAAGAAAAATATCTATGAGTTCGCATGTAGAAGAAAGTGAATAATCATGCAAATACCATATTAGGCCGGCGGATGATGAGGATGTAGGTAGTCGGACATCGTAAAATAGTTGCAGTAGTTTCAACCATCAATCGCAATTTGAGGAGAAGCAAATTCTGAGAAAGAATATACAGGGGTTCTGCCAACAACTCCAATATACAAGCAAATCCTGCCAGTTATACACAAATTACTAAATGACAAGAGATATAAATTATTTTTAAAAATACATGCAAGGAAATATTTATGAAAATTATGGAAATTGTCGCTTAGCATGACAGTTCCCGTGTCTCTAGGATGCAGCATAAAGAATCGTATTTCTCAGTGCATAACCTCTCTTAAACAAAAAAATCATATATAAACATATTACAAAATTCGCTCGAGATCTACTTTCTGATTTTTTTGGCATGGATTTGTACATGAAAGGGTAAAGGTAAGCATGCCCAAGAATTAGGAAACAGACAAACAAATGGGTACATGCTTCAAAGCTGGATCTCTGTTTCAGTCCCAGCTTGTAGATGCTATCATGGTATAATTCATTGTCGGACACATCAAGCCCCAGAATCAACATAGATAAGTTTATAATGACACAAGATACTCATGCCATCACAGTTTCTCCTTTCTCTGTTTTTTGAATTGACCGTTTTTACCATTGTTAACAAACATCAGCGAGAAAAATAAAAAAGAGAGGGGCAAGGATGGTTTTAATTATCCAGAAAATCGGTCAAGATGCTTTAAGTGTCTTTAGGAACGAATCCTTTTCACTTTCTGGAAGTACAACAATGAGTCAATGACAAGCCTCTATCCCAAACTCTTGGAGTCGGCTGTATGGAAGAAAAGGTTCGTATTGTCAAGCCCAAAAGTTTGGGTTAAAGGCTTGTCGTTGTAGTATTTCCAGCAAGTAGATAGGATTCGTTCTTATAGACACCTACGACATTGCTTCTGAATTTCTGGAGAATTGACATCTCTGCCACTCCTTTCTTAATTTTCTATCCGAAGTTTGTTAACAATGGTAGAAGTAATACCTAATAATAAAATTGAGGATAAATGTTTGCAGTTCAGCAGTAGCAGCAGCAGCAATAAGAACCTATCCCAAACTATTGGGTCTTCTCTCATTAGGATTTAGGGGACTTTACTTATTGGTAGATTAAAAAAGCTTAGCACTTTTATATGGGCAGGAATTTACGATGAATCAGTATAGCCTGTGCATATGGATCAGCAAAGTTGAGTTTCTGAGACCAGAAGACAAAAACACATGCAGTAAGAGTAACAATAATGCCTAGTGGAAACGTCATCCAGGCTACTTTCAGCAGCTTTGCCGCACTTTCCTCCATTGCTTTGCCATCACTGTGATAAAGATGAAGCATAAGATACTGCAATTATATATATCCCAGCCCGACAATCATAGAACATTATTCTTCAAAAAATAAAGTTCATTCCAATCTGTTTGAATCATCCAAGGTTAAACACATTCCAAGCCCAAGTGAATTCTTCCTTCCAAAAAATTCCAAGTGAATTCTTTTAAATCTTAAAGTATCCAATAAAGAAGTTTCAGTTGTTAAATGGAAAAGGTCAATACCAGCAAATGACAGCCTTGTCATATTAAAATGGGTTCAGTTCTGAAGCACCATCATGTTAAATGGGATTTACTTTTTAGTCAAGCTCAAGACAAAGGGAAGTATAAGGAACAGAGGGGCTTCCCATACAGCTAAGACAGCCAGCTACTAAATGATGAATCCAACTTGCAGGTTTTGCTAATTTGAAGCTGGCGCAACCAACAAGCATCGCATAAAAAATCCTTAAGACTAGTAATGAATCTAAACGAGAAGGAAGATGGCAGATTTAACACAGACAGCTGCCTTAATCTCTTAGGCATAATACAATACAGCCGAGATGGACTAGATCCCCTAATCTGTTGATGTCAATGAAATAAATAAAAGATATCAAAGAGCAATTACCTACAATCTACACAGGTCTGTATGTTCAACAGTACTTCTCATTTACAAAATAAACGAAAAAATTGTTGATAAAAAGCTGCTGCTATGGAACTAGAAAAAAAATGCAGATTGAAAACCTACAAATAAATGAAACCATCCCAGATTTTATGGGCCATTACTGGTGCCCGTTAAACATGTAACACCCAAAAAAAAAAAGACAAGCACTTCTGAAGACGATGCACCCAGTCGCTACTATAAATATGAGTTAATAAGAATAGCATATTTTCCTCAAGTTGTCCACTGAAAATTGTAAACTTGATAAAGATGGAGTGCAGGATGTCATGATAACAAACCAGTTGAATGAAAAAATGTTGTGGCAATGGCAGCATGTTTATTAAAAAAAACACAAATTTAATAACTTGATATAAATTGATAAAATCTAACTAATTAAGCATTCCAAAATGCTCATAATTGTTTATACAATATCCAGTATGGCATGGGCAAGCAACCAGTCAATTATTTACTCATTAACTTGAGTAGCACCAAAGGGAGCCAAGAAATTTGAGAAAACAGCAAGTAATTATCTATGAAGAATTATTATGGACTTCAGGCCAACAAATTTAAGATAGTGATCATATACTTAAGTATAAACAAGTTGAGAATAAAAATCTGATTTGGCGAGTGAGTATAGAACCACCATAACTAAAATTTCTGAGTTGCTAGCCTACTGCTATACAACAACTGAACCTTTTATCCCCAGCATATGGGGTAGGCTACATGAACCAACATGAGAATCACGCCGGGTCGAGCATACGAATCCTACGTCTCCACTCACTCCCATCGAACAATATACTTTCATTAAGGCCTTTGGCATCCATAACTTTTCGTATCGCCTCCATCTACGTTTTTTTCGGTCTCCCTTTCGCTCTTTTGACTTGGCCTAAATCAAGAATATCCATTCGTCGAACCAGTGCTTCCGTAGGTCTGCGTCGCACATGACCAAACCATCTTAGGCGGTTTTCTCGCATCTTCTCCTCCACGGGTGATACACCAATCTTGGAACGAATATCCTCATTTCGCATCTTATATTTTCTAGTGTTACCACACATCCAACAAAGCATGCGCATCTCCGCTACATGCATCTTTTGTGCATGATGTTTCTTGGGAGAATAAAAATATTAGATGATAATAACCGTTTCCATTTGAATGTTCTAGAAGAGGAAAAATTAGAATCTATATATATATATGTATGAGATTAATGGAGGAAAGAGGCCATAGGAGGGGATTTCCTCCTATGGCGTGGGAAAAATACAACCTCCGCCATTTTTTCCGACGATCGGCACCCATCATCATCATCGTTATCATCTAAGATGTGCGTACATCAAATTTCATGTGATTCCACAACTTTTTCACCGTTGATTTAGTGGGTTCAAAATTAACGGTTTACCGACAATAGAACTTTTTACATTGCTAAATCAACGGTGAAAAAGTTGTAGAATCACATGAAATTTGGTGTACCCACATCTTAGATGATAACGATGAAGATGATGGGGGCCGATCGTCGAAAAAATTGGTCGAGGTTGTATTTTTTCCACGCCATAGGAGGAAATTTCCTCCTATGGCCTCTTTTCTCCATTATTCTCTCTCTCTCTCTCTCTCTCTCTATCTATCTATCTATCTATCTATATATATATATATATATATATATATATATATATATATATATATGCTTTGATTATGAGTGCATAATAAGATATGAAGCTCTTTCACAGCAAACAAAAGGCCTTTCTCCTGAAAGTGGGGACATAGCATATTAAAGGGAAGTAAACTAGAAAAGAGACGTGTGTATATCATAACTTAACTGTTAATAATATTAATGATAGGATTCATTATTGGCCCTTCTTCCACTCTACCTCCTAAATTTGATATACAAAAGAAACCATTGGTACCACCCATTTGTACAGTAACAAAAGTTTAGCAAATAAGTGAATCAAGTCTTTCATCGCGTAGTTCAGAATTCTTATCAAAAATTGGCAAGCGGTATTATAATGAAGAATGCTGTGTTATTGCTGAAACTATCAGAAAGAAAACATTGCCGCTGAACATCTTTCCGCATGCAAGCTCGACGAAAACCTTCCCGGCTTAGAAATAAGATGGAAGTAACTAGAAGTTGAAATTGAATTGCATAAAGCTGCAGCCATGTAATGGAAGAAATAAATATAATATGAGCATCTCAATTACACATGACATTTTGAAGGATAGGTGGAATATACGATGAGAAACAATCTGATAAGAACACCATATAAAGAGTGTGTGAACATACTCGAAAATAAATGCTAAAGAGACTAGAAGGAAGTCTGAAGGTAATATAATTGTTCTAAACTTAAGATAAACATAAGAATTGATGATCTCCATCTAGTGCTTAATTTTTTCTCACGCTTTTGATGAAATATTATATCTGGTGTTTGGAAACAGAAAACCTGTCAGTTTTTTCATCTCCGGAAATTGGTATTAGTCCAGTGAAACAAATATCAGTTGTATCGGCCGATATATCGGTATCGGACATGCACCGATAAATTTTATATCGATAAGAAGGTTTATCGTTTTAATCTAATATCGGCCGATATTACAAATATCGACCGATATATCGGTAAATATTGTATCGGTTTAAATATCGCAGATATTGTGTTTATTTGAGAAAAGGATCTAGGTTTATGTCCTTTTCGGTTTCAAACAAGTACCCGAAACCCATTTAGAATCCAAAAATACAAATTAAAATATTTAAATCCGATCACATTCCCATCTTGAGATTTTCTCATAAATTTTATATTTATAAAATTTATTAAAATAAATATATATAGTGTTCGGTTATAAAGTAGACCAATATATCCAATCTGTATGGTGAAATTTCCGATATGCCCGATACCAATAGCGATACCCGATATTAACGTCTGATACATAACTCCTATCGACGATATATCGTCCGTTACCGCTCCTGATATAGAAAATACCCATCTGATACGTTTCCAATATCCGACATTTAAAACCTTGGTCCATGTTACATGAGATGACAATTCTCCTTTTATTGAGTATGATGACAGTACCATGACTACATTGCTGATCATCGTTAATAATTGTAAAATTATTATCATGATATGACTGACCCCACTATTTGAAAGATCATCTACAACATGGGAAAAACATAGCATTATGTTAATGCACACATCGTACCAATCTTTACATACAGAAACCAGATAAACTTTATTACCGTTGGTTAAGCTCGTCAACAACATTATTATCAACGGGGCACTTTATGTTTTATACAAGGACCCATATACCGTCCAAACTCTTATAAGCCTTCACGTCAATGTTCTCTCATATTTACTATACCAACAATATGACATCCAGCCATTTTCGCAATCTTAAGTGATCCCTACTAATTTAACTATATCACATTTACCAGAAAAGAAGAAAAAAACCAAGGTTCAAGGTTTCAGCCGAAACCACCAATACGTAGTGGTTTCGTATCGGTTTCGATGGAGACCGATACGAAACCCAAAACCGATACGAAACCTACCATACAATATCGTTTCGGCTAAAATCTTTAAAAACTTATTTTTTTTTTAATACCGTTTTTATTGTCATTGTGATCATTGTAGGTCTTCGTTGTTAGAAAACCGCAAAAAAGTAAACCCAGACCCTATATTAATACTTATCTAAGTACACCTTTCAATATACTTTGCATCATGGTTGGATTTTTAAACACTAGAATCATTGTCATGTAATATAGAACCATAAATTTAAGTATTTAATGTATCTACACTTATGTAAGTTGTATTACCGTCAAAATCGAAACCCAAACCGAGATTAGCGAAACTAGCCGAAACCCAGTGAAACTAATAAAATTATGAGAGACCGAAACCGAATTCTTGAACCTTGGAAAAAACTATTAAAAAACACAAAAAGATGCACCTATAGAGAAGGGGAAAGAAAGAAAATTGAAGGCAAACCCGTTGCACTAAATAGCAATGCATTTGCAACACTAATAAAAAGTGAAACTTACACTTGTTGCAGCAAGTTGGCTTGAATGCACCAACAATGGACGTACCAGGTTAGCTGACTTGGTTGAGTAAGCTTCTTGAATCTTTCATATTTAGTAAACTATTGTACAGTGTTTGTTGATTAGAAGATAAGTATTTCATATATGATTACCTAGTCTATGCAGCATGTAGTCCATAAATTATTATCACAATAAAACAATTCTAATTATGGAGAAACAAATTCAATCAAATTTGGGTGGGTGGTGATTGGGCAGCGCACGTTGCTTCCATCTCCTAGTATTCGCTAATGGTACAAGATTAGAATTATTTAAAAAATTAAGTAGGAGAAGTACCGCATAGTCAGTTTCTGTGAGGTGCCTCACTATCCACGTATTGAACATAAAAGGGATTAACCTCGATAGAAACTGAGTTGCTGCCCAATTAAAGAATCAACAAAATAGAATATAAAAACTACCAAGAGAAACTGAACAAAACACCATTTGTGATGCAAATCAAACTAAAAATTTTAGCTGTGTCAAAGTAACACATAAGATATTTGAAGCTGCAAGCAAAGTTATAAGTAGAGGTGCTTCCACCCACTGACTGTGAACCATCATTTTTGGCCGCCATCTGAAAACAAAAATACCACATTTATTCAGCCATTCTCATTGTGAAAACTGGTGTTGATCAGTCTTCTTTTATCCAATGAAGGGAATTCTTGTAAAATTAAATCTCATGAAAATTTATGGGAGGAGCTTCTAAAATAAAAAATAATTAAGGAACAACTTCATTGGCACGTTTACACATACATGTAGGCACAGTGTTAAGCAGAACTAGAAAATCAAGGGGTGGGAGACCACATGTAGATTGTTCAATAGAATAGATGTGAAGTGGAGTTGGATGAAACAATAAGAAGTTAACATATGAAAAAAGAGACGTACAGGAGATATGTACCATGACTTGTAGATGAGATGAGGCTGGTAGGCAGTTGGAATTAGGAGAGGGAAAAGAGGGTGGATTTTAGAATAGATGGGAATTGAAAATAAGAAATAAGTAGTTGTCTTCTTCTCTCCAATGTAACATCAACAAAGTTTATGGAGTAATCAACTAGCCAATTGCAAAAAATACTTTTTTGAAATATATAATATATGGGGAAGCAGCTAAATTTAATCTTCCCTTGGTGTGATTCTCAAATGTTACTGTGATTCACGGAAAACATCAACACAAAAACAAATGCACAAGTCATTCATAACCAACATATATAAATTGTGTGAGAGAAATTGTTGACATATAGCAAAATTTGTTTTAGGTGAATGAATATAAAACATGTAACATTTTTCAATTTTTTATAGAACAACATTGATCTTTAAGAAGTACGACAACACCACTACATTGTTAACGGAAAAGGACAATCTTTTCAAATTGCCCATCTCATTTCTTCTTCCAAAGAATTAAGGATGTATTTCAAGGGAAAGAAAAAGAAACAAAAACAAAGAATTTAAATTCTGTTTTTATGTTTGATTACTGCAAAACTTGTAAAGAAATTTTAAGGATTTTGGAAAGCAGGCCTTTTTTTTCTGTTGCACAATGGAAAATTAAGAGCATACGATCAAATTAATTATATCATGGTAATAAATTTCACTTCTTTTATTAGCTTCCAAAATTCAAACATTTTAGCATATTACTTTATCTTTCCCAAGCTGACAAACTTAATGACTTCCGATAATAAACTAAGGATCATGGAATATGACGGAAATATAACAAGTTAAAATAATTCTTTATACATCAAAATCGCCAAGAGAATACGCAAAATTTTCATTTTCTTCAAAAAAATACATGGTGTATAACTTATTTGCATGAACAATTATATTTTTTTAACTCATTTTTAGGCAATATTCCAATGTTATATTTCTGGAATCAGCTCAAAGAATTCTTGTTAGCATTTCCTCAAACAAGTTAAGGTCGTAATGTATTATAGGAAATTGTAATTGAGATATAGATTACTTCTAGGCTTCTGGTACCAAAATCAGAAAGGATACATAACAGAAAACGAAGAAAAGCTAACAAATAATTAAGACGATAACAGAAAGTTGAATCAAAGAAGGATTGTTTAATGCTAAAACTCTCAAATTCGTAACGTACTAGCTAATTTGAGCTATCCTGATAAAATTTCAAACAATTTTTACTAAGCCCACCAAAGAGAATTAAGGAATTAAAAGCTCGGCTACAATTTTGTGATCAACTCAGCTAAATCAGCGATCTCAATTACTTTATTTTAGGGAATTAGATCGATGGAGTAAGAGCTGAGATCCCTTTTGAGTGTGTGACATCAATTAAATAAACTCCATTCATGATTCATGAAACAAATTGATTTCAAACAATAATTCCATTGCAGTTCCATTATTACCTCGGGATATAGGTGATGCAAGCTGTGCTCTTTGCCACACGATATCTACAAGCATAAACTGATCCAAAGCTCAACGAAATCTTGATCAAAAGATGTTTTTGTACACAATGTAGTTTGCTCTCTTTGCTGATCTTGCTCGGGCCTTTTCTGCGGCTTCGAGATGTGATCGGGAAATTTGTTGGTCACGACTTGACGTAGGTCAAGGGGCTCTGCCGGTGGCTGATCATCGCCGGGGAACGTGGCCGCGGTGGAGGATGGCGAGGTTGAAGACGGAGACAAGCGATTCAAATAAATTTTGGTACTGGGGGGACAGAGAGAGAGACAGTCAAAGAAGAGTGGGGTTTTGGTATTGGTGCTAGGGTTTGGGTGATTGAGACGACGAGGGAAGCTGGAGAAGGGGAAATGGGTTTTTCTTCTTTTTACACATAGACCCTGAAATGTTTAATATTATACGTAACAACCCTAGATAATTTAGAGCGGCATTAGTTTTCCTATCTATCTATCTATTCGTTTCGTTTTCTTTACTTTAATACAAAGTTGGATTGGTAAAAGAATTTTTTGTAAATCAAAACACTAATTTTTGTTGTTCCTATTTTTCCATTTTCTTTATCCATATTTCATTTCATATACTTTGCTAATGACATGCCTAAAAAAATTATGAATGTTTAGTTGGCCTACTAAGAATATTTTATTGATTATCATAAAAAGTTATATGCTAGAATGTTTTTTGTTGTTATAGTCAGTGTATGTGCTAATATGTTGTTAATAATTAATTATGAGTTGTTGATGAGCTATTATTCATTTCCATAAAATAGTAAAAAGTTGAATCATCTAAGAAGATCTACTAAAATTTTATTTTATGGATATCCACAAATATTTTAATGGTTTTAGTTTAAATCATATTAAATAATTTCTAACGCATAGTATAAAATATATAATTATTCCCTTTTTAATTACATTCCATAATAAGTTTTTTCATAAAAATCTAATAATGTACTTAAACTCATGCAAAGCTAAATATAAATGTTGATTTTATTTTACCTTTTCAAACCTACAGTCTTTACGAAGGAATATTAATATCCATAAAAACTTTAATTCATGAATATTATTTTGAGCCAGAGAAAGTCGGATCCATACATTCTTTTGTTCCATATTACCTACATGTTAAGTTGTAACGGCCGTGTATAACGTACAGATTCAGCTATAAATATTTTAGATTATTTTTAGTTCCACGCGTTACACGTGTGGTCAAAGTCTGGATCTATCTAAAAAGCTAGCTTGGAATTTCAAGTAAAATTTTGTATTCTCACGGAAAATTATGGAAAGACCCTCATTTTCCATGTAAAAGAATAATGGAGGAAATATGCCATAGAAGGGAATTTCCTCCTATAGCATCGAAAAAGTACCCCCTTTCTCATTTTTTCCGGTGATCGGCACACACCATCTTCATCGTTATCATCTAAGATGTGGGTACACCAAATTTCATGTGATTCTACAACCTTTTCACCGTTGATTTAGTGGGTTCGCTAAATCAACGGTGAAAAGGTTGTAGAATCGCATGAAATTTGGTGTATCCATATCTTAGATGATAACAATGAAGTTGATGAGTGCCGATCGCCGAAAAAAATAAGCCAGGACGTACTTTTTCGATGCCATAGAAGAAATTCTCTCCTATGGCCCTTCCCTCCATTAACCTCTCTCTATATAAATATATTATTCCGTTTGTCATTCCTTTGCTCATCTAGGGGAAAATTATAAGTAAGCCCTTCGGTGTCAAAATTTAGTCATGGTTGTCAAATTTTGCTAAAAAAACTTTAAAAATACACTTTGAAAAAAATTCCTTTGAAATCCCGTCAAGATATTAGACTATTTGGATATATTCTAATTATTTTGGTGTTCATGAAAAAAAATTAATTTGCGGTTTAAGACAGCTATATTGGGAAATCGTTACTTGATACATTGTTTATTTTGCTTTCAGATGCAATTTTCAAGCTCATTTTTGTCATCAAGCAGAAAATTCTCGATAAGCCCCTCAGTTTTAAAATTTCATCACGGTTGCAAAATTTTGCAAATAAACTCCGGTAATACATTTTGGAAAAAAATCCCTTAAAATTCTGTCAAGTTATTAGGCCGTTTGGATGCACTCTGATTATTTTTATGTTCATAGAAGATTTTAATTTGTGACTTATTTCAGCTATATTGGGAAATCGTTGGTTAATGCATTGTTTATTTTCCTATCAAATGCAATTTTCTATCTTTTCTTTTGTCATATAGCGGAAAATTATAGATAAGCCCCTTAGTTTCAAAATTTTGCAATCGCTGCAAAAAATTTACAAATGAACTCCAGCAATACACTTTGAAAAAAATTCTTTGAAATTCCATCAAGATATTAAACCATTTGAATGTATGCTGATTATTTTGGTGTCCGTGGAAAAATTTTAATTTCCGATTTACTGCGGCTATATTGGGAAAACATTATTTAATGCATTGTTCATTTCGGTTTCAAATATACAAATGAAAACTTGGATGTCCCTCCACTTGGCGCAGGAGATCGCAAGTATTAATGCAAAAATAAAAAATCAAGCCTTATGCCTCACCCATCAATATGATCTAACCAAATGGATTATTAAAAAACAATTTACTAGTTGTTTGTATGGATGAGCATGGACATGTTCTTCAAGCTAAAGGCTGGCAACTTTCAGGACTAACAGTTCCACCGGTTGAGTTATCGGCGGCTAGAGAAGCGGTTAAGATTGCGGTATTTGAGCCGCATGCTCGTAAACTCTGACCCGAGGATGACACTCTCATGATTATTTGCTGGATTAATCACAAAGGCAATCTATCTTGCATTGCAAAGTTGACGCTAAAGGATATCTGCAGTTGGACTCGACGGGTTGAGTTTCGAGCTACTTATATATTTCGAGAAGGAAATACAGGACCTGAACATTGGATGGTGTTGTCGGATTTATTGAGACAACACTTCCAAGTGTTTTATTGCAACCGGTTGAGATTACTTCTTTGTAAGAGCTTAAAGAAGTTTTATGCACCCAAAAACATTATTTACTAAGCAATTTTTCGACCATAGTGTTAGAATCAAATCATCTCTTACAAAAATAATATGCGCTTATTTACCGAAAACAACCAATTAGTTTGGTTTTGTGACAAAAAACTTTCTCTTGTTGGATATATATGCCTTAAAAGCCTATATTGTATAGAATGTTAAGGATATGTACATGGCAATCTTACTCAGTTATATAGTATACTATTTGGATTGTCTTTATCTGAACATGTGTATTTGTTTTTTCTTACTTCTTTGTATTTCTTATGCATGTTGATAAAGACTTGATACGGTAGTACACTATTTTGGTTTGTCTTTATCTTAACATGTGCATATGTTTTACTTGATATCACATATGGCTGATACATGTTGATAAAACCCATAGGATTTTGCTTAACTACCAGCGTTATGATGGCGATCATACTTATAGGGGCTGGGTAGCCTATAAGCGCATCCTTAAATGTCCCAAATCGCCGGAGTATCGAGACCAGACATCGATATTCCAGAGTAGACTTGTGTATACGTTTCTAGACTCCGCCGAGGTGGTGATTAGTCCCACGGCTATTGGTGTCATCACCTAAGATTGTATACATGTGCTCACTGGGGGTGAATACACTGGACAGACTCACCGAAGACTTCTAGATGGTATTATGTAAGTCCATGTCACGCACCCCATGTGTTCGCAGGGAGACGGAATATATGAAAAACAATTATCAAAGCTTCGTAACACGGACTTGAGCACACGGATCGTGTCTAAACCATTATTAGCAAACTACGAGAGGTTTAACTACTCTGATTCGAAATTATACCTCACGTTACTTGTCCTTCGTGTCTTCATTGCTGTCCTCCACACCTCGTCGGCTCTATGGAACATGGGTATCTCAACGGCCTCCTCGAGTCAAAGACGATCCACCCGAGAGTCTGTAAGCCGAGCTCCTATCTCGAATCTGAGATAACTACGGCTTCTAGTTTGCTAATATAGAAGTCCTAGAGGGTGTAGAGTATTTAGATGGATTACATAGTCACTTTAAACCCTAAAATTCTCAACTCATGAGAGCTTTTAGGGTTTGAAGAAGAAGATGAAGACTTGAGGAGAGAGAAGTGTTTTGTGATAATGAAATGAATTATGTATCATGCTTGAATAATATGAAGTATACAAATATCTCTCTTGATCAAATTAAGATAATATCTAGCATGCTTCATTTAATTCAAATGGCGAATCACCTCATGAGTCATGAATCATTTAATATAAACCTACACCTCATCCTCCACCTCATTTAGTTTAAATCTAAAAAGAAATAAACACAAACGAGTCACCTCCTTCTAAAAGCTTCCCGACAAATTATGAGACTGTCCCTCCCATCCGTATTTCCGAAAAACACGGATAATCTGAGACTGAATAAATCCATCTGTATAATACTAGAATCTGGCTTAAACCAAAGCCCGCTAGTATTATCTACCCGATCATAGTACGTGCACAAGTGTACGTAAGTGATCGTGGCCCTGCCGTAAAATCATACGGCCTCTACACCTTTTGCCCGGTGCAGGGAAACTCTCTGTGTGGGACTCTAAAGACTCGACACTACGCTGGCAGTGGGTTTAACCACAGGCCGCAAGCGGTACTAGCTGTACGTAATGGTCCCCAGATAGATGTCGATAAGAAGAACGATGAGGAAACCCATCCGAACTCCTACTGAGCCTGTATATGACAATCTCCGTACAGTCCGGTCTGTTCGTCTAGGACTATCGCATATCGGGCTTAGAGGCGGTAAACGTCAGACCCCTAATAGCGGTATAAGTCGTGTCGGAGTGAAGCACATTACATCTTGAGAAACTACTGGAGCACCTACCAGTAAATCTCACTTGCCCTGGCCAGGGACCTTGCGTAATGGCTCTCCATACACGGCTCGATATCAACCCTCAATACCGGGAGAGACGAATCATGTTTAACCGCCACTGCCTCCAAGTGCTTCGGGACTGCACCCAACTACTACCTGTTTGCACGACTCCTTTGAGCCGTGGTAGGGTAGTAATCTAAGTACAGTGGGAACACACTCGAGGCGAAGTAGCAATGTCAAGTCGACGGACTAAGCTGTACTCATGTCACCTGGGAACTGCAATCTGACGATAGGTATAGTACCAACCTGCAGTTCCCGGCGAGTCCTGTCCGGTGTACTCGTAACCTAACGAGCACCTGCATACTATCTCCACTACGACGTACTGATAGCTGTGGGACAGACCATCTCCCCATGCTGGGTTGAGAGGCGTATACACCAATCCACTCCGGAGTATCGATGCCATGTCTCGATAATCCTACGACCAGGAACCTGTATAGGATGTTGCTTATAGACTACCCAGCCCCCACTAGTGTGACTGCCATCACAACACTGCTAATCAAGCAAAGATCTTAAGGGCTCTACTAATATGTATAAAAGAAACATATGCACATAATAAGTAGAAACAAACCAAATAGCATACTACCATTTTTAGCAAGTTTGTCGATACAACTGTGAATATCCCAAGCTTCTATTAAGTAATATACAATCTAGTATGATACAATAATGGCCTTTAGGGCATAGACACTAACAATCTCCCACTTGCACTAGGGCCATGTGCTGGCATATCGCAGACCTATCATCTCGAATAGCCTCTCGAACCGCGTCTGAGGAATGGCCTTTGTGAATGGATCAGCAGTGTTATTCTCCGTATCTACTCTCTTCACCTCGATCTCCCGGCGATCTACGATCTCCCTGATCAGGTGATACCGCCTTAAGATGTGTCTGGACTTCTGATGGGACCTGGGTTCCTTCGCTAAAACTATAGCGTCGTTGTTGTCGCAATACAGAGGTATTGGATCAACACCGGTAGGAACCACGTGAAGTTCTGTGAAGAACTTCTTCATCCAGACAGCTTCTTTTGCGGCATCGCAAGGAGCTATGTACTCCGCTTCCATCGTCGAGTCAGCAACAATGTCCTGCTTGGAACTCTTCCAACAGACCGCCCCTCCATTGAGGGTAAAGACATAACCCGACATGGACTTAGATTCATCCTTATCACTCTGGAAGCTGGAGTCAGCAAAGGCCTCGATCTGGAGGTCCTTTCCGCCATATACCAAGAACATCTCCTTAGTCCTCCTTAGGTACTTGAGAATGTTCTTTACTGCTATCCAGTGCTTCTCCCCTGGGTTTGCCTGATACCGGCTTACAACGCTCAATGCGTATGCTACATCTGGTCTGGTACATAACATCGCATACATTATAGAGCCTACCGCAGAAGCGTAGGGTATAATCGACATGCGAGCCCTTTCTAAATCAGTCTTGGGAGACATCTCTTTGGAGAGGGTGATTCCGTGACAAGCTGGTAGGTTATCGCTCTTAGAATCTTCCATACTGAATCTTTTCAGTATGGTGTTTATGTACTTGGACTGTGAAAGTCCCAACATCCTCTTTGATCTATCACGATAGATCTGGATCCCCAGAATGTAGGTGGCATCATCCAGGTCCTTCATGGAGAACTTCCGTGACAAGAATCCTCTGACTGACTGTAGCATAGGAATATCATTTCCTATTAAGAGAATGTCATCCACGTACAAGACGAGAAATACTACAGTTCTTTCTACAATCTTACTATATATGCATGGTTCATCTAGATTTTTGATAAAGTTGAATTCTTTAACAGTATCATCAAAACAGATGTTCCAACTCCGCGATGCCTGCTTTAGTCCATAAATGGACTTAAGCAACTTGCACACTTTACCGCTGCTCCCACTCTGAATGAATCCCCCTGGCTGATCCATATAGACGCACTCTTCCAAATTACCATTTAGAAAAGCCGTCTTTACGTCCATCTGCCATATCTCATAATCGTGGAAGACAGCAATGGCAAGAAGGACCCGAATGGATTTGAGCATAGCCACCGGAGAAAAGGTTTCATCATAGTCCAAACCAGGTCTTTGACGAAAACCCTTTGCAACAAGTCTAGACTTATAGGTTTCAACCTGTCCATCTACACCAATCTTCCTTCTGAAGATCCATTTGCATCCTACGGGTTTTACCCCATCTGGAGCAATGTCCAAAGTCCATACTTTGTTAGTGTACATGGACTCCATTTCGGTCCGTATTGCATCCAGCCATCTTACTGAGTCGCCGCTCTGAATGGCTTGTTGGAAGCTAGTAGGATCATCATTGTCAATGATGCAATCCTCTCGATCCCCGTCTATGAGAAAACCGTAGTATCTCTCGGGCGGATGAGATCGCCTACTACTTCTGCGGATAGGCGCCGGGATGTCCCTTTCTTCTGAAACTTCTGGTTTTACCATACTTTAGTAACAGCTTGTGGTTCTAGAATTTCTTCCAGTTCTATTGCGCTCCCACTCTTCTGATTTTCTAAAAATTCAGCTTCCAAGAAGTGGGCATGACGAGAAACAAAAACCTTTTGTTCCTCTGCGTAATAGAAATAATACCCCTTGGAGTTCTTTGGATATCCCACAAACTTACACTGTACTGAGCGTGCCTCGAGCTTGTTCGCATGCTGCTTTTTAACAAAAGCTGGACATCCCCATGTCTTCAAGTACTGAAGATAGGGTTTCTTCCCACTCCACATCTGATATGGTGTGGTAGGCACAGTCTTGGTTGGAACTTTGTTCAAAAGATATGCAGCTGATTCTAGTGCATAACCCCAGAAAAATCGCGGTAACTCGGTCCTACTCATCATGGAACGAACCATATCCAATAGAGTTCGATTCCACCTTTCCAATACACCATTGTGTTATGGTGTGTATGGAGGAGTAAGCTGAGAGAGAATTCCATTCTCTTTTAAGTATTCCAGGAACTCGGCACTTAAGTATTCACCACTTCGATCAGATCTCAGTGTCTTGATACTTTTTCCTGTTTGGTTTTCCACTTCATTCTTATATTCCCGGAATTTCTCAAAAGCCTCGGATTTATGCTTCATCAAGAAGATATGTCCATACCTAGAGAAATCATCCGTAAAAGTAATGAAGTAGGAATGACCACCTTTTGCATGTGTAGACATTGGACCGCACACGTCATTGTGTACGAGTCCCAAGAGCTAGCTCGCTCTTACTCCGTGTCCAGTAAACGGAGTCTTTGTCATCTTTCCCATGAGACAGGATTCACAAGTAGTATAAGATTGATATTCGAACGGATTCAAATATCCTTCTCTATATAACTTAGTCAACCGTGTTTCATTGATGTGACCTAGTCTACAATGCCATAAGAAAGCCTGATTTACTTCCGGAGACTTTCTTTTTAAGTGTGTTCTGGACATTGAAAACCTGAGCTTGATTTAATACGTATATACCGTTATCCAATGTACCGGACCCAATCAGAACTTGATTTAGGTGGATATTTACCACATCGCTTACGAATGTAAAATCATATCCCTCTCTAGAAAGTGAGGATACTGATATGATATTACAAGTCAAATTAGGTACATACAAACAGTTATGTAGAATTAATATTTGCCCACTTGTCAGTCCTAGGCGATATTCCCCCACGGATTCAGCGTCCATGCTCATTCCGTTCACAACTCTGAGAGACATATCACCTACCCTGATAACTCTACGGTTTCTCAAAGCATGTAACGAATTACAGATATGAGATCCTGATCCGGTATCTAGTACTCAGGAAGTAGAGTTAATTGACAAACAGTTCTCAATTACAAACACACCCGAGGCCGAAACCACAACATGCTTCGAATCCTGGCTACTGGCTTCCAAAGCCCTGCAATCTTTCTGCCAATGCCCCTTCTCATAATAATAGGAGCATCCCTCCCTACACCAAGTCCCGAAACTTTTGCTCTTCCCTTTCCTTCTACTTCACTGACACCGTATATCGGCTTTGTGGAGGTTTTCTTCTTTTTACCCTTTGCTTTCGCCCTGGATGCAGAAGAAGAAGGTCCCCCATTAAGCAGAGCGGGTGTCTCCCTGGTTTCTTTCAAGTTGTAAATAGAGGGTAGGGACTGTGGAAATAAGTCAGCATATGACCTGTTTCCCAATGTGGTCTCCAAGTCCGTGAGCTCATCAATATAGCTAGTCATCGTAAGGACGTCGTCCCTTACAGATGACCCGATAGCCAACCTCGCTCGAAGCAATTCATTCGAGGTCTCATATCTTGCGATACGAGATTGCTCTCCATATAAATCTTTGTTATAGAGGAAGATGGAAACTAAGTCCATCTTCTCGTGCTGCTTCTGGTATACACCATCAACTGAAGCCAACACGAGACACTTGGCATTCGCACTGTCCTTTTCCCTTTTCTAACGGATATCCATATCCGTGACGGTGGAAAGTGGACCTGGGACGGCGGGGGCTTGAGTAGTAATAGGGTGGTCCAGCTTGTCATAGGCAATGGACATCTAGACAGACCTTTGCCAGTCATAAAAGTCAGATTCAGTCAACTTGTTATCTAGATGTAACCTAGTCATGGTCACATGGTCGCTGCAGTTGAGAGAGAGAAGAAAACATTTTAGCATGATGCTCTTGCAAGTTTAGACTGGTTTTTAGTTTATCTAAACAGGATGGCTCCCACTGTTTCTCGAATCCTTCCTCAAACCATAAAAGAAGAATTAGTCAGGACTGATCTCACCATACAATACTTGCTTAACCGTTAAGCCAGGCAAGTGTCGGTATTTCGAGAGAGGTTTTACGACGCTTTCGCGAAGTTCCTTAATTAAATAACCTCTTTCCCCTGGAGGCGTAGCCCCGCTGACACCGTTCTAGACACCTACTTGGTTTATAGCATTGATTGTTAAGTGACGAATCTCCTGATGAGTAGCATATACTCACAGTAGGATCGGGATCCAGATATCATTGTGTGATAATGCTGAAGGAATCCTACCAACATTATCAAACTCCAAATGGTATGCAACACCAGCAAGTTTCAGTTTCTTTAGAAACTCCCGATGTGGATTTTTGCCCCATGCTCTTATGACCTTGACGTTGGCCAAAATATCATAAGTCATATGTCAAGTTCTACCCATCATTATCTTGTTGATTTGAACCCACCCGTACATACCCCTGACGTTGGCCAAATGGCAGTACGACTGTCTCAAACCAACTCATCTATCTATGCAACATATGAATACCCCAGCAGCTACCAAACACTATGCCTTGACGAAGGCCAACAAACATAGCTTGAATACTACTGACCATCCATATGAAATGACGGAGGGTTACGACTGGTTTTGGCGAAACCGTGAACGTAGTGAACTTGATATAATCGAAGGAACCTGATAGCTTTTTAAAAGGGGTGGTTAAAGCTCCGCAATTAAAAATTCTGCGCTTTTAAAATAACCGAGTGGTTTCTTTTAAATTTGTTCCAACGATTCAGTTTTGGTTTATTTTCTTTGCATTAAAATAATGCGTCCCATCATTTATCCTATCATTGCAGAAAACAATGAAAATACAACGTCCGTTTATGCCATCCGCATTCGCCACTGGGCCCCGTCATTCACCCGTTAGGTTACTTAACTAATGACAGAGCGGGGGCTGGGCTAGCGCGGATGCAAAACATAAGCAACGCCTACTAGATATCATATATAGATATTGTACATTCGTCAGACGTAATAATAGGCATTCTAGATCACAGATGAACATATTATATATACTAGGAATCTGTGTTTCGTTTGAACCTGTAACAAAAGACGGATTACACGGTCGTGATGAATAGCCAAACTCCCCCTAGACCCCTACGGGTGCGGCAAACTACCCGCCTAGTACCAGAAATGAAACAGTCTCCCTCAACAAGTAAGTAGGCCATTAAACACTTCAAAGTACCCGGTAGTTTGTGCACCTCATCTTGGATCTATCCTAGGAGCATAAAACAGTAAATGAAATAATACAACGGTGGCTACAACCTCAACCCGAATGTGCCCCGCAAAAGAATATTACAACATATTACAATTTACATCGAATGAAAGACAAAAACTCTCATCTCACATCCCCGGCTATTCATCCACGACAATCCAATAGAGTTCATAGACACAAACCAATATCCATCATAGAAATGTGCAACCCCCAACTAACCGACATACTAGCAATTAGCGGATGTTTACGAACACATTAAACATCACAGATAAGACCTGATTAGCAAATAACTTAGAATTTCGATCGACAACTATTTTCCGAGTCTACCCCAAATGCAAGCCAGCACTGAAAAAACCTGGGCAGAAACAAAATATACAGGAAAACAGAACACCCAAAAATAAGACAAACTGTGTAAATACGAGTCAATTCGGAGTCGACTCAGCCGCGGATCCGCGGTGTATTGCACCAATGCGCCGTGCTTCCGCGGTCGTCTCACCGAGTTAGCAACTCGTATTTCTCCAGTATTCTTAGAATTCCCTGCTGTGACTTTTCATACTTCTGAAAGATATTTTTCGACGGGTTTAAAATCGACAGAAACTATAGGGAAGTGGGGTTATGTTTTCGTGTTTTTCCGACGATCAAAGTTCTAATTAGTTGCTAACAAGCTAGTAAAGGTTTGGTAGGCTCTGATACCACTGTAAATCCATGTCACGCACCCCACATGTTCGCAGGGAGGCGAAATATATTAAAAACAATTATCAAAACTTCGTAACACGGACTTGAGCACACGGATCGTGTTTAAACCATTACTAGCAAATTACGAGAGGTTTAACTACTCCGATTCGAAGTTATACCTCACGTTACTTGTCCTTCAGGTCTTCATCGCCGTCCTCCACATCTCGTCGGCTCTATGGAACATGGGTATCTCAATGGCCTCCTCGAGTCAAAAACGATCCACCCGAGAGTCTATAGTCCGAGCTCCTATCTCGAATCTGAGATAACTACGGCTTCTAGTTTGCTAATCTAGAAGTCCTAGAGGGTGTAGATTATTTAGATGGATTACTTAGTCACTTTAAACCCTAAGATTCTCAACTCATGAGAGCTTTTAGAGTTTGAAGAAGAAGATGAAGGCTTGAGTAGAGAGAAATGTTTTGTGATAATGAAATGAATTATGTATCATGCTTGAATAATATGAAGTATACAAATATCTCTCTTGATCAAATCAAGATAATATCTAGCATGCTTCATTTAATTCAAATGGTGAATCACCTCATGAGTCATGAATCATTTAATGTAAACCTACACCTCATTCTCCACCTCCTTTAGTTTAAATCTAAAAAGAAATAAACACAAATGAGTCACCTCCTTCTAGAAGCTTCCCGACAAATTACGAGACTGCCCCTCCTATCCGTATTTTCGAAAAACACGGATAATCTGAGACTGAATAAATCCATCTGTATAATACTAGAATTTAGCTTAAACCAAAGCCCGCTAGTATTATCCGGCCGATCATAGTACGTGCACAAGTGTACGTAAGTGATCGTGGGCCTGCCGTAAAACCATACGGCCTCTACACCTTTTGCCCGGTGCAGGGAAACTCTCTGTGTGGGACTCTAAAGACTCGACACTACGCTGGCAGTGGGTTTAACTACAGGCCGCAAGCGGTACTAGCTGTACGTAACGGTCCCCAGGTAGATGTCGATAAGAAGGATGATGAGGAAACCCATCCGAACTCCTACTGAGCCTGTATGTGACAATTTTCGTACAGTCCGGTCTGTTCGTCTAGAACTATCGCATATCGGGCCTAGGGGGCGATAAACGTCAGACCCCTAATAGCGGTATAAGTCGTGTCGGAGTGAAGCCCATTACATCTTGAGAAACTACTGGAGCACCTACCAGTAAATCTCGCTTGCCCTGGCCAGGGACCTTGCATAATGACTCTCCATACACGGCGCGATATCAACCCCCAATACCGGGAGAGACGAATCCTGTCTAACCGACACTGCCTCCAAGTGCTTGGGGACTGCACCCAACTACTACCTGTTTGCACGACTCCTTTGAACCGTGGTAGGGTAGTAATCTAAGTACAGTGGAAACACACTCGAGGCGAAGTAGCAATGTCAAGTCGACGGACTAAGATGTACTCATGTCACCTGGGAACTGCAATCTGACGATAGGTATAGTACCAACCTGCAGTTCCCGGCGAGTCCTGTCCGGTGTACTCGTAACCTAACGAGCACCTGCATACTATCTCCAGTACGACGTACTGATGGCTGTGGGACAGACCATCTCCCCATATTGGGATGAGAAGCGTATACACCAATCTACTCCGGAGTATCGATGCCCTGTCTCGATAATCCTACGACCAGGGACCTGTATAGGATGTTGCTTATAAAATACCCAGCCCCACTAGTGTGACTGCCATCACAACGCTGGTAATCAAGCAAAGATCCTAAAGGCTCTACTAATATGTATAAGCGATATGTTAAAAGAAACATATGCACATATTAAAGTAGAAACAAACCAAGTAGTATACTACCATTTTTAGCAAGACTGTCAATACAACTGTGAATATCCCAAACTTCCATTAAGTAATATATAATCTAGTTTGATATAATAATGGCCTCTAGGGCATAAACACTAACATATTATACATATCGTCAGATAGCGGTTCTCAAGTGATATGAGTACAGATTAGTCTTTAGACCTGAGATCGTCACTTGACTCATGTGAGTTCTCACTGTACTTAGATCACTTCCCTACTACGGCTCTACTGAATCGTGCAAACAGGTTTTGGTTGGATGCAGTCCAGAGCCACATGGAGACAGTGAGCGATTGTCAGGGATTTTTCTTTCCCGGTATTGGGGGTCGATATCACATTGTGTCCGGTTGACCAGAATCATAATACCTTAGCCAAGGTAGAGACGATTTACTGATGGTTAGATCAGCAATTTCTTAGATCGGTCATGATCCACATCGACACAACTTATCGGGTTATTAGGAGTTTGACGTTTACCACATCCTAGACCCGGTATGCGATACCCTTAAACGAACAGCCGACAGTTTTCACTGGCGCGGGCGGTCCGCTGGATGCTGTGGATTGTCGACATGGAGAATTTGATGTCAGTCGCCCGGGTTCCTGAAGAGGACAGAGTGGATATAGTCAAGATTCAGCTGCAAGATGTGGCTAGAATTTGGTGGCTCGCAGAAGAGAACAGTTTGAAGAAACCAATTGCATGGACTGATTTCTCTAAGGCTTTTCTTGAGAAATTCTTTCCCAAATCGGCCAGGATCGAGATGGAACAGCAATTTATCAGTCTTCGTCGGAGAGATCGCACAGTGGACGAGATAGCGGCTGAGTTTATCCGACTCAATTGTTTCGCTCCTTCAATGGTAGCCCAGGAGGAGGATAGAGCTAGAAGATTCTTACAGTGTCTCACTCTGGAAATACATGAGAAACTAGCTTCACATGATCTGGGGAATTATTCAGAGGTATTAAATGCGGCCCGCAGAATTGAGACAGTTATGGATAAGAGGAAGAAATTTCAGAGTGGAGGATTCAAACGGCCGGTGAATCAAATTTCAGGGAGGATTCCAGTTAAACAGCATGGAGGAGTTCAGATGAAGCGTACCGCAACCTCACCACAACGAGAATCTCCGGTTTGTGGATACTGTCAGATACCGAGATACGTCGAGAGAAATTGCCGCCGCACTAAGGGTCTATGTCTGATTTGTGGTGCTAGTGACCATCAGATTGGGAGTTGTCCTAGGAGAGCAAAGCGCAACCGACCTAAGGATTTGTCTCTCAGAAGCAACTTTTTGATCAGAGGCGAGGCAACACAGGTCATGGATAGGGACGAGCCTTTACCCTGATAGCTGAGCAGGCGGAGGCGTCGGAGGATGTCATTTCAGGTACCATTCTAATTTGTTCTATTCCTGCTAGAGCACTTTTCGATTCCGAGGCTTCACATTGTTTTATGTCTTTGGGTTTTGCCACAACACATTCTATTACACACAAAACACTGACTAGAGGTTGGGACATTCACACTGGAAATGGAGTAGTTACCACCAACCTAGAGTGCAAGCTTTGTCCGGTAGTGATTTGCGGCAGGGAGCTTTTCGCAGATTTCCTGTTGACTGGGACCGGTAGTTATGATGTCGTCTTAGGAATGGATTGGTTGGGCACCTTTCACGCACATATTGATTGTCGGACCAAAACTGTAAACTTTTGCATTCCTAACCACCCAGAGTTCGTGTTCACTGGGGGGAGCAAATCTCTGGGACCCATAAAGTTTAGAGCAAAGCCGACGTGCAGCATAATAGCGTCAATGGAGATTGATATGAGTTCGGCACCGGTCGTAGTTCGGAAATTTTTGGATGTCTTTCCTGAGGACTTACCCGGCTTACCCCCGCCTCGTGCTTTGGGATTTTCGATAGAATTATTACCAGGAACGGCACTGATTTCTAAGTCACCCTACAGGATGGCACCAGTTGAATTGGCAGAATTGAAAAAGCAGATAGAAGACCTCCTCAGCAAGGGTTTCATTCGCCCGAGTGCTTCCCCGTGGGGCGCTCGAGTTTTACTAGTAAAGAAGAAGGACGGCTCGTTACGCATGTGCATTGACTACCGAGAGTTGAACCGGGTTACGATTAAAAACAAGTACCCTATACCTCAGATCGATGATTTGTTCGATCAATTATGTGGTGCTCGAGTGTTCTCTAAGTTGGATCTTCGGTCGGGGTACCATCAAGTTCGTGTTAAAGCAGAGGATGTATGCAAGACAGCCTTCAGAACTCGATACGGTCACTATGAATTCTTGGTAATGACATTTGGTGTTACTAATGCCCCAGCCGTGTTCATGGATTTAATGAACTGAGTTTTCTCTCAGTACCTTGATCAGTTTTATTGGGGTCAAAAATTTCATCCCGGTTGACCAAGTCAAAGTCAACCCCAAGCCAGATGGGCCCAAGCCCAGGCCAAGTGGGCCCAAGCCCAAGTCGAGCCCCCGGCCAGCCTCCTCATGCCAAAATAAAAATCATGTAATAAATAATTTTGAAGTAATTTTTTATGCATGAATGTAAGCAAAATAGGCATAAAACCAAATTTTTGTAAAGCCCATGACTTATGTGCAAAAGAAATAACACATGAGGTATGGGATGGGCAAAATGCCATTTTGTAAAGCCCAAGGGGCTATATGTAAATGTGTAAGCCTATATAAGGCAACATGATGATGAATAAAAAAGGATAATTCATTCTCTCAAACACTAGGGTTTTTTGTGCCTCCTTCTCCTTCTTCAAGGTTCTAAACCTTCTTCCCCTTTTCAATCAAATCATGAGTTTTACTTTTTCTTTTCCAAAACTAAATAATTTTTCACCACAAAACCCACAAAGGGGAGCTTGGATCTTCCATCAGATCTCAAAAATGGGAGATTTTTAAAATCTCACCCCTCTTGTTCTCTAAGAGCCGGCCAACAGAAGAGGTGGAAGGTGACCCATCTCCACAGATCCCATGGGAATGATCCAAGACTTAAGAGAGAAGAACCTCTGAAGATTTTAGGGAGTTCAACTCCAAGACCTAAATTCTCAAAGGAGTTTAACTCCTAATCCAGCCCTTTTGGAGTTTAACTCCACTCAAAATCCTCTTTTGGAGTTTAACTCCTATTTCTGGGGGTAAAAACCCCTCCCTTTCGCTAGCGCCCACGTGCTGGGAACGTGAGGCGCTAGTGCCAACGCCCGAGCGCCCAAAGAGCCAGCGCCAGCGTCCGAGCGTCCACGTGTCGGGCACGTAAGCCGCTAGCGCCCAAAACGCTAGCGCCCGAGCGCCCACGTGCCGGGCATGAGAGGTGCTAGATCCCAAAGCGCTAGCGCCTCACGTGTCGCATGTGCTGGGCACGTGAAGCGCTAGCGTCCAAAGCGCCCACGTGCCGGGCACGTGAGGCCCTAGCGCCAGTGCCCAAAGCGCCTAGCGCTCACCCAAGCGCTCGCGCCAGCGTGCTAGGCACGTGAGGCGTTGTCGCTCACGCGTCCTTTGGACACCATTTCCCCCTCATTTTACGTGTATTCCACACTAAAATTACCTATCCCATTAGAAAAAATTTCTAACGGGGCGCTGTCCCGCACCCTGCAAGGGGGCTGCTAGCCCCCTTGACCCCCAGCCCGCTATCCGGGTAGCGGGACCCCCGTAAAAACTCTGCGGGGCCCCCAATATATCTAAAACCCCTTTAAAACACAACAATGCACATTGAGTTTGCATGACCTGTTTACCCCATCAATCGGAGATTCTCTCGCCCCAAAGACGAGGGGTAATTAACGGCAACTTAGTCCGCGGGTGCCGGAGATTCGGATCCCCACAATCCATAAACCCCAGCCTATCCTAGGCAGGGGGAATCTTTAATGCGCCTGACAAGCGCGCGCGTATTCTCATCTCAATGGGGTGACGAAAAACACCCTATAAGTTTGTCGTAGTTTTCATCGACGACATTCTTGTGTACTCCAAAAGCAAGGAGGAGCATGCCGAGCATTTGAGAATCGTGTTGCAGGTACCGAGACAGGAAAAGGTATACGCCTAATAAATGTGAATTTTGGCTTGAACAAGTTCAATTTTTGGGCCACATCGTTTCTGGAGACGATATCTCAGTAGACCCGGCGAAGATTGAAGCAGTGGAAGATTGGCCAGCACCAAAGTCAGTAGCAGAGATTAGAAGTTTCTTGGGACTCGCAGGCTACTACCGCATATTTATTAAAGATTTTGCACGAGGGGTTGAGCCGTTGACAATACTTAATCGAAAGGGAGTACCATTCGTATGGTCAGAAGAGTGCAACCGAGCGTTCGAATTATTGAAGGAAAAACTCGTACTGCATCCATATTGACCATACCAGATGGGACAGGAGGACTGGTGATTCATAGTGACGCTTCCGGCAAGGGGCTAGGCTGTATCTTGATGCAGCATGGGAGTGTTGTCGCTTATGCCTCGCGTCAACTGAAAACGCATGAGAAGAATTACCCAACTCACGATTTAGAGTTGGCCGCAGTGATCATTGCTCTGAAGATTTGGAGGCATTATCTTTTGGGAGAACGAGTGGAAATTTTTACGGACCACAAGAGCTTGAAATATGTATTCATGCAGAAAGAGCTAAATATGAGACATCGCAGGTGGTTGGAGTTCATGGCTGATTATAATATTGATTTGCAATATCATCCCGGGAAGGTAAATGTTGTACCGGATGCTCTCAGTCGGAGACCAACAGTGATGTGGTTGACTGGCCAGAAGGAACTCATCGATGAATTTCGAAGACTCAATTTAAAAGTGGTAGAGCAGGGGACGCACAGACAGTATTAGCAACTGCAAGTGCAGTCTTCGTTAGTAGATCGTATTAAAGCTGCACAGGCTGGGGACCCGCAATTGCAGAAGTTCCGCTGGTTAGTAGAGGCCGGATTGAGAACGATATCTATTGATACACGAAGATGGCTCATTAAGATTCGGCAGTTGATTATACGTGCCAAAGGGCGAGGTTCGAGAGGAAGTGTTGAAAGAAGCACACAGTTCAGGTTATTCGGTGTACCCGGGGGGCACCAGGATGTATAGGGATGTTAAACAACACTTTTGGTGGAATGGCATGAAGAGAGAGATTGCCCGCTATGTGTCTAAATTCTTAGTGTGCCAGCAGATGAAGGCCGAATATCAGCGAGTGGCCGGCCTGTTGCAACCACTTCCCATTCCACACGGGTAAAGCCCAGCAAAGCTGCAGGGAGCACTGAGCAATGGGGGGCCCAGTGAAAGTGGGAACACATCACTATGGACTTCATGACGGTTTTACCGCGGAGTCCTAAGGGCAATAATGCTATTTGGGTCATCGTCGACCGTCTCACAAAGGCGGCCCATTTTCTACCCTTTCGAGTGGGACAATCGACGGAGACATTGGCAGAGAAATATATGCAAGAGATCATATGGTTACATGGGGTGCCTATCACTATAGTATCGGACCGGGACACGAGATTCCTCTCACATTTCTGGAGAAGCTTACAAGAGAGTTTAGGCACTCGTCTCCGTTACAGCACAGCTTACCACCCCCAGACTGATGGACAGTCTGAACGTACGATACAGATATTAGAAGACATGTTGAGAGCCTGTATGCTAGATTTCAAGGGATCGTGGGAGAATCACCTTCACTTGGTGGAATTCTCGTATAATAACATCTATCAGGCGAGTATTCAGATGGCGCCGTTCAAGGCACTTTACGGACGTAAGTGTCGTTCCCCACTTTGCTGGGACGATGTGGGTGAGCGAAGATTACTAGGACCAGAGTTTGTAACCCAAACCGTTGAGAAGGTCCAGATGATCAGGGACCGTATCAAGGTAGCACAAGATCGTCAGAAGAGCTGGGCGGATACTAGTCGAAATCCTCTTGAGTTTGGAGTAGGAGATCATGCCTTCCTTAAGATTTCGCCGACTCGAGGAGTGATTAGATTCGGTAGTCATGGGAAACTCAGTCCCCGATTTATCGGACCATTCGAGATTGTGGAACGCGTTGAAGTAGTGGCATACAGATTGGCCTTACCACCCTCTTTGGCTGGTGTGCACGATGTATTCCATGTATCACAGTTGCGTCGGTACGTTCGCGATGACAGTCATGTTCTCGATCACTCTGAATTAATCTTGAGCACTGATCTCTCGTATGAAGAGCAACCTACAGCCATTGTCGACCGTAGAGAGAAGGTATTGAGAAACAAGATCATCCCTTTAGTTCTTGTATCTTGGGGCGGACGTTCTCACGGGGAATCCACTTGGGAGCATGAAGACGAGATTCGTCAAAAGTACCCACACCTGTTTTCTTGATCTTGTAGTCGTCCTTCCAATTTCGAGAGCGAAATTTTCTGTAAGGTGGGTAGGATGTAACAGCCCTATTTGGATGCGGTACTTCAAGATTTATCGAGATTCTTTTTCCATAATTTTAGAACTTTTAGTTGGCTGCTAGTATATTTTATTTTGAATTTTTACCGTAAACAATTTTGATATGAAAATCTTTAGTTTTTATATTATATATAATAATTCCTTAGTGGCAGCAAAAAAATATTTTGCATATCTTAAAATTCCTAAATTGACCTATTAATATTTGGTTTGCATACATATATTATCTTGGCTAACTCATGTTTACTGTTAATATGAGAACAAGAAAAATCTGTGCCGAATCTCTAAATACAATCAATTGAAGATATGTTTATGTGTGTGTGTGTGTGTGTATTTATAATTTTTTTTATATATACAAATCAAAATCTCTCTCTCTCTCTCATACTCACATCTATCTCCCCCTCTGCTCCTCAAATTCCTTTTCGCCACCGACTCCCCTCCTCTCACCCCATCATCGCGGCAGCCCCTTCCATTTCTCCTCGTCGCTACCATCACCGCCGCCGCAACCCTCGACTTCCGCTCCTCACTCCCCGACCCTCGCTTCCTTCTCCTTCCGCCTTCGCCCTCGCGAAACCCTAACCCACGCCTTCGCCGAGCCTCGTCGTCGTCGCCTCCACTCTCGATCCTGCCTCTCCTCTTTCCCTCCTCGACCTCCTCATCTCCCTCTCTCTCGCATCTCCCCTGCAACCCATCACCGCACGACCCATCCTCGCTGCACCCCGTCGCTGCCCTCACCGTCGCAATCTCTCGCCGCCGCAACCCTCGTCTCCACCTCGCAGCTGCTCCCCTCTCTCCTTCGACGACGACGTCGCCTGCCCCATCACCATCACAGCCTTCCCATCACCAGATCCGAGCACTCTTCGACGCTTTCTCGACTCAACCAGGACCCATCCAAACCCTAGCATTTACCATCCTCCTCCTCTGTAAGTTTCCTTGATCCCTGTTTTTAAAACAAAATAAAACAAAATAAAATAAAATGATAGGAAAACAGTGAACATTGAAAGAGGAAAGGAAGATTTAAACTTTAAGTTGATGGGTTTGTTTAAAAGTTATAAATATGTGTACATGGAGTTTATTTTGACAGTGAAATTATATTGGATGGTAGAATAAAACAGAGGATTGAAGGAAGGGGAAAATTAGGATTTAAAACCCTAAGTTGATATGATTGCGTTGGTCGTGTGATAGTATTTATGAGAATATTTATAGTTTAACCGATGATAAATTTATCTAGGCGGAGTATATAACTCAGATCCCAAGTCGAATTTTAGCTGAGATCGTGCCTCGCATCTTCGTACATCATTTTCCCGTGATCTTTATCCTCAGGCAAGTATTCTTGCTTTGCTTTGGTCGATGCACATCGACAACCCCTTATATATATATATTCTTTCTCCTGCACTAGAATAGAAAGAAAGTGTTAGTGCTTAATGATTTCATATCGTTAGAAAGATATAGACTCGTATTCAACCAATTGATAATCAGAAAACTAGATTAAGTATGGTTTTGCTATGAAATCTATTTAACTATGAAAACGTTTGAAAGTTGTTAATCTAACTTATACATGTACCTTACTAGCCAGCTTATGATTATTATATCCATGTTAAGATTGACGGTAAAGATAACAACCATGACTAATACCAGCTTGTACATCACTTTCATGCAGTTACCAGTACCAGATAACAATTACTTTCGACATGTCTTGACTATTCATTACTCTAGTCCGTTTTACTAACAACGAGATCTCTAATTAGAATGCTGAACTACATGACATGACACACCACTATTTACCAGTTTCATTTCTATATAATTCCCATATCACAAGTTACAGTCTTTTCAACATTCTTAATTAGTGCTCTAGTCACCTTAGTAGCTATAAATACGCAGGTGTTGGGGTAGTTTGAGTGTGCGTTCGTACAACAGGATCTCAGGAGTCCCATGCCGGCATCTCGTACCGGACTATATCGGTCGCCTGTTATTACGGCTCGTACCGGGCTATATCGGTCGCATGTTATTACAGCTCGTACCGGGCTATATCGGTCGCATGTTATTACAACTCGTACCAGGCTATATCGGTCGCATGTTCATTCCACGGTAGGGCCCGTGTTTCCTAGCCCCTGGGGCACTACTCTTGGGTTAGGAATACTCCTACAGAGGTTGACGCACATACTCGAACTCACGATAGGATAGTTTACCTTTTAGTGACCAGTTATGTTATGACTTGATCTCTTACATGTTTGTTTTATAGTATCAATGTAATTATTTATATATATGTTTTTCTTGCGCACACGGGTTTCACTACTTTCATATGTTCATGTTATCATACTACACACACACCTTATACGTTAAGTACTTGCTGGGATGTTCTGACATCCCTGAGATTTGCCTTCTCAGGTTTAGAGACAGATTTTCAGGCTGAGCAGGACCACGGCGACTACCAGGACTTTGCCAAAGTCAGTAACCCGTAGGTTTATTTTCTTTTCAGTTAGTTTTTAGCATGTACGTCTTTATAGGACATTAGGACTTATGTATCTCTTTTGGATCTTCTCTTTATTTCGAATCTATTGCATCAGATCTTTAGTTGCACCGATTATCTAGTGGACTCATTTTTAGTATTCTTTGTGGTTTCGTTGCAGCATGATTATCAGTATTATCCCTTTTGGTATTAGTTTTATTTTTGATAGGTTAAGCTAGACAGCCTTATGTGACTATGGAAGGATCTTTCCTTACCGTAGGTAGCACGACTGGCCTTCATTGCTTTCCGTATTCCGTATTTTGGGAAGCAGGGCGTGACATGTTTCGTCATTGAAAACTTCGGCAGCACCTCCTTTGTATATTTTAACCCAAAAATAAAGACAAGTAATAATAATAAAAGGCATCTCCAAGCGGAAGCTAGCTATTCGCCAATTGACGGAAACAACCACGCAATAATATAAATATATAACGCCGAAGGCGAGGATCAAGCACAGAAAGAAATAAAGAAACCTTAAAAACATCATCAAGAACCAGTATAAAGAATAAATACATAAGCGTAACTCTAAGGCCGAAAGAATATACAATAAGGGTTACTAAGTCTACAAATATACATAGTCTGGTTGATTGAGCTTTAACTAGATACAACTGAAATAAATATACAAGTGCAATAGTGGACACGATGCAAGTGAACTCCACTTACCAAAGCAATCACCCGGAAGAAAGGGTTGTGCCAGCAAACCGCAACGGAACCTGTGCGGTCAACCTGCAAGAAAGCTGTGGCACAACGGGGGTGAGTTGCCAACTCGTGAGTAGAAAACATCACCGAGTAGAAACCGAATGTATGACTATCTCCTAGCGATACCGTAATAATAGTAACACGATAACATCGAGAAGCAGAAAAGGTAATAATATAAGTATATGTGTAAAGCCAAGTACTCGTGTACGTGTCATGAAGTAACTACATGTCATATGTATCATGTATAAATGCATCATCCAACGTGTGTCCAGCAACGACACATAAAATCATGATAAAACCTGAGTGCCAAGTATCGACACTCGAAAACATCATGAAATCCGTGTCTAACGGCGACACATAATACTCATATCTCGGACTCCGTCAGTCCGAATCAACCCATGTTATCTGATCTCATATCTCGGGCTCCATCAGTCCGGATCGGCCCATATCATCTGATCTCATAACTACGATCGGTATCCTCCGGATATCCGCCATGCCAAACTATCACCGGTCGGTAGTGCTCCCCTGCCGGGCTCAACGTCTCAATCTTTATACGGCCTTCTTGCCCCGGGGTACCGCACCGGGTCCACCATGTACCCGCAGACGGTGTCACCCTCGCTCCTCATGGCAGGTAATTATATATCATATATGCTCCAGAACTGAGAAATCTCATGTGGACGCCACGCATCATATCAAGGGAAAACCGCATTTTCTTTTAAAAAGGAACATAAGTTTTTTGTTTCACATGCGGTTTCCCAAATCCAGAAATCTCATGAAAATCGGAATCTTATAATCATGAGCTAATAATAGGCAATGAACATCCGCATAGAGCCTAACTGCAGTACTTAACCAGAATATATGTATGTAAATGCATGTGGCATCTAAGTAAGAAATACGAAGTCTAAACTAGCATATGATATCATGAATGCAAAACAACACTACTTAACTACAATTATCAGTGTATACAATGGAATAGCGGTTACTACTGTTAGTTGTATGTATGTCCTAGAGGCCAGTATTGTATAGATGATGTATATTATATTGGATGCTTGGACATATATAGAGATGACTTTCTTGCTCGATATGATAGTATGCTATCTGGTTGCTCTTTATCTTAACATGTATACTTGTCTCTTTATACTGTCTTAGAGTTACATGTTGGTAAAGCCCTTAGGATGTGTACTTGACTACCTGAACTATGATGCAGATCATACTAGTGGGGACATGGTAGTCCATAAGTACATCCTTCAAGGTCCCTAGTCGTGGGTGTATCGAGACGGGGCATCGATACACCAGTGTAGACTAGCGTATACGCTTCTCGACCCATGAGATGGGCGATGGATGATCCCATATCCATTGGTGTTTGACATCAGAGATGGTATACGGGTGCTCAGTGGAGACTGGGTACACTGGACGGACTCGCCGAGAACTCCCAGATGGTATTATACCTCACGTCAGATGGCAGTTCTCAGGTGACACTCGTGCAGGTTAGTCTGTAGACCCGAGATCGTCATAGAGTCTTGTGTGATTCCCACTGTGCTTTGATTTCCACCTTACCACGTCCACAAGGGCGTGCAAAACGGTGGTTTTTGGGTACAGTCCCGAGTCACATGGAGGCAATGAGCGATAGGAGGGGTTTCGTCTCTCCCGGTATTGGGGGTTGATGTTGCACTGTGCTCGATTGGCCGTAACAGGGAAGTCCCTGGCCAGGGCTGATTAGATATTTACTGGTAAGTGTTACCAGTAGTTTCTCGACCCGTTATGAGCCTCACATCGGCACGACTTATCGGTTATTGGGGTCTGACGTTTACCACCCCTAGACTTGATATGCGACATATCAGACGAGGAGACCGGACTGCACGGTAGTGTTGCCGATTGGCTCGACGGGAGTTGTAGCAGGTTCGCTTGTTCTCTTCTGATCGTTCAATACCCGGGTGGCCGTTACGTTTAGCTGACCGCTTGCGGCTTGGGGGTGCTTGATATGATCATCACTCACTGCCGGCGTATTGACGAGTCTTAGAGTCCCACAAAGGAGTTACCTAGTCCAGGCGAAAAGTTGTGGTGCGCGTATGCGATATGCACATGGACCCGATTAAAATGCGCGTATAGGATACCGTATATTGATCGGGCGGCTTACTTTTGGTTAGGGTCATATGTGATATGACCGGATTGATAAATCAAGTGTTGATTTATCATTTAACCATTAGTTTCTCACTAGAAATCCTTTCTTGTATTTGATGGATGTATGCATGCATGTATGTTCTCTTTTTAGATTCATGCACATATGGATGTACATATACATATACATACATACATACATACATCCTTCATGGTTGTACATACATGAAAATGGTGGCAATATAAGACTCACGCCATGGTTTTATATATGGATTTTATTGCATTTGATTTAAAACAAAAAGGAAAAAGGAAAATGGTTATGATTGATTTGTTTCTACACTCTTCTTTTGACCTAACCATTCTCACCCACCTTTTTACCTTGGGTAAACTTTCCTTTTGTGTTTTAACTCTAGTTCAATAATATATTCATTGTTTAAACCATGGTTTGAGATGAGAACAAGAAAATATATATTCATATATTTTCATTTTTCTTGTACAAGAGTTATTCTTTTCGCTCTTGTAAAAGAATAGCCATCATCTTCTTCTTCCTCTCTCATTTGCTCTCTAGATTTTTGTAGTGAGCAATATACTCAACAAGAAAGGATTTTGAAGTGAGAAAGAGAACCACAACACCATTCTACACAAGTCTAGCCCACTTGTTTGGAGTGTTAGCTTCGTTTCATTCTCTTGATCGGGTGAAGTTGCAAGCTTGGACAAAGCGGACTCCGGGTGGATCATCGGTGACCTAGAGGAGTTCAAGCGGAGCTTTTCCAAACCCCAAGTAGCCGAGGAGTCTAGCGTAGGGAGCTACAAAGGTTGTACTCTCAAAACCCTAGCTTTTCTTGCTTATGTTGATGTGCAAAAATTTGAAACCCTAATTTTTCTAGGATACATCCTTTGTTTGTTTACTTAGCACCATAAAAACTTGATCTTTGTGACATGTGATGCTTCCAAACCTCTCATAGGGTGCTAGGTAAACCCTTCAACTACAATGTACGTGACATGGCAATTACCGATGCTGACGTGTGTGAGCCGGTAAGCAAGTGTACGTACAACATACGCATCATCGGTAATGGTACAGGTGTCCTAACAGATGAGATCGTAAAAGAAAGTAAACAATAAAAGCAACAATAAAGTATATAAATCTATATACGAGCCATACCGTTTATCGTGTTTAAAAAGCATGAATCGTTGTTTTTAGAAAAGTAGGGACTACGGTGTTTTTAGAAAAGAGACGTCTTTTGAAAATCCGTAGCGTCCCTCGGTTTATCTTATGAAAATGCCTACGATTCGTTAGTTTTGAAAATAGGTATGACTCGAGCCTAAGCTAACATCTATATAAGTAACTAAAGACTAAACTAAGAACCGAATCGAAAGTGATAAGAAAGTCTATAGCATATCCGAGTCGATATATCTAATAGTCGGCGATCCAGCCTCATAGCGTTACGTACGGTATAATCTATCGTACGGCATTCTCGAGTCAAGAGTGTGGATCAATCATCATATATGCATTTCGTACGGTATAGTCCGTCGTACGGCATCCTCAAAATCAAGGGTACGGATCTAAGGTCTCGTATAATGTATTATATATCAAGTCACATGTTATCGCATTTATGTATATAACGCCCAACTATCCGCGAATATATCGCATCATAAACGACGTCTCATCCCAAATCATATATTAATTATCTCTTGACATCCTGTTCGATCGTATCGACTCCAACCATATAATACATCATATCCTCATCATACACGTATATGTATAGTAAGTGTGTGTGTGTGTGTATACACTTACTATACATATACGTGTATGATCACATCCCCTTATATGTACATATATATATATATATATATATATATACACACACATATACATATACATACATATCATAACAAGTGTGTGTGCGCGCGACAAAGTAAACTGATGGATCACGACTAAGGAATTAAACTAAGAGTAAACTATTCTACAAGTACGCTTAATCTAACCTATAGTCTCCTAGTAATCCTATTTGCTAGGTATCCAAGTCTAGCATCAACACATATCTACAATATAAATAATAGCCTATTCTACGGTTGTGGGGGTGCGATACGCCATCCACCCGACATCCCCCGTAGATATACATCTACTCACCTCGATCCTCGCTTGCCGAAGTCGATGACGCCACGCTCTCCCTTGTCGTCCGAAATCCACGCAAAGGTACCTACAGTTTCAAGCACATCGTATCGTAAACAAAAATTGCATATGAAAACCGACACGGCACGAGGAGTGCACATAGGTTAGAACCTACGGCCTACGCATGCAAAACAATCAAATAACCCTCGTCGTTGATGTACTAATATCCTATGACCAATTCCAAATTCAAATACCAAAAACCAAGTTTTAGAAATCGGGAAAATATAGCCAAAACCAACAAAAATGTTCCCAGATTTTTGCTTAGGTAAATTGGGACAAATCTAACAGTACAGAGGCTAGGTTTTAAGGAGTGTCAGCTATAGCCCAAACCCCAACACCAATTTCCAAAAAGTGCCCAGCGAGATAGCCATTCTACCCGGTGTCGCCGGCCCCACTTGTAAATCCTTGAATCGTTCTTCTGTGGTGGTCATCTAGTGGTCCTACTAGATCAATGAAGTTGTTTGATTTTTTTGAAAAGAACCCAGGTTGCTCCAGATTCATAATATCATCACAATTCCACAAAATACGATATCGGCAACGATTCTAAGGTTCAAGTCTCTGTTTGGTCTCTAATACATCATTAGGGTCATGCAACATAGACTACACCTCAATTACACTTTCACAATTCCAACTCAAACCCTAAATCTCATATAGGAATCTTCCAAGATCACCAAACCTCATAAGTTTAACTCTAAACTACACTAGAACATAAGGGAAACTAAAAACATAACTAAAGGTCTAGAAATATAGCTCATTTGGCAACTTAAGAATTTTCTTGAGTTGCCCAAAGCGCTCAAAGTCTTGACTTGATGCCTCCATAGGGTTTGTAGTGAGCCTGTGCACATTTTTTGTGAAGGGATTATAAGGTTTTGTTTGAGTTTTGGTGGTGTTTTGTGGGCTGTAGTGGAGATGATGGAGGAGGATGAAGAGAAGAAGATGAAGAAGAATAAAGAAGGGAATGAAGGAAGAGATATGATAAGCCATGGTGTGTGTAGAAGTTTCTCCTTCTCTCTCTCTCTCATCCAAGACCATACCTCCATGTCCCCATCCTCACTCTAAATATCTTTTCTTTTTTTTAAAACAAAACAAAAAGGCAACAACATTTTAAATAAAACCATGGTTCATATAATTTGTAACAAGTGTATGCAACATGATTTGTTGCATGACATGCACAAAATACAATCAATACATAATTAGAGAAGTATTAATCGTAATAAACTCTTATACAAATAATTGTATAAATAATTATAAAATATCCAAATCAATTAAACATTTTCCAAATCAATATTTCATATAAATTTCCAAATATTTTCCAAACTATTGGTATATAATTATACCATTTCATTAAAACCAATTTCCATATTTTCTAATATTCATAAAATTTATTATTTTATTTATTTAAATTCCGAAAATAATATTTTATTTTCTTGAAATGTTACAGTATTGTTTCATATCTTCGTATTACTGCTTTATGATTTCTAGTTCATTCTTATTATTTCTGCAACATGCTATGTATCGTTATATTATAACATTGTGTCGTCTTGACGATTGTTCATATCAGAATATTGTATTATTATATTCCCCATTCTTAATCATATTACAAATAAATATGTGCTTTTAATCCATGTCTGCTAAATAGTTGCAGGTTACAGGTTCTCAGAACAATACAGTGAAAATGGTGAAAAGACGCTACAAATGTGAGACTACGACCAACAAATAGATGAATCTGTTTGATGCCGCCTACAGTTTAAGGAACAAATGAAAATCAATGAACAGTTCGATTGCACAAAGTACGAGGGCAGCACAAAATTCAAGACTTCAACGCAAAGCTAACGGTAAAAGTCCACAAATTCTGCACTGTTGGAAATCTGGAAGAAAGTAAAAAAGATTCTGAAGAACCAAATAAAGAAAACATGAGAAAAAGGCAACATGAAGCAACCCTAGAAAGATGAGACAGAGAGCCCCCAAGATGGCCGCGGAACCGCGGCCAAACAAGGCTTCTGGCCGCGGTTCCGCGGCCGTGCAGAGCACGAGTCGGTGCAAAGTGTCGGTGGTGTCAGTGCTTTGACTCGGTTTTCTTAGGGCAGTCTTGTAATTTCAGATGTGGATCAGATGTAAACCGTAGGGTTTCTCCTATCTATAAATAGGAAAACTTACAGCCTCTTTTGGGGTGTGCCTCTTTTGGGTGCCTCTTTTGAGATGCCTCTTTTTATTTTCTAGATTAAATTTTAATTTCCTTGTAATCGTCAAGAGGTCATCAATAAAGGTATTTTTTTTATCTCGCATTCTTTTTATCCGAATTTTATTTTTCTGCAATTTTTTATCTGTCTTTATTTATCTGCAAGTTAATTAGGTTATTAAAGAAAATTATAAAAATGAATTTCATCGTAGCATCCCTAATGAGTGAGTAATTCCTCACTTGTTAGGGTTAGGATAAGGAATGTTTGAGCGAAGGAAATCTCTCCCCCTCCTTTCTTTACCCAAATAATTTTATTTAAAAGACTCTCTTTAAATCAACCACACACCGCTCACTACGACACCCTATCCTACAAGATAGTGGTGATTCCCTAGTTAGACCGGTTGTGGTTAAATTAACCAGAGATTAGGGCTAAGTGCCAAGAACGGACGGATAAGGACCAAAGGGAAGAAACTTAGTTTCTTCTTGGTCGTGCTAATCCCCGTTGTTGACTATTACCCTAACACCTATATTCTTAATTAGGGCATTGATAGAAGCGAGAATGTTTCGCCCAATCAGAGCAAAGCTCTGTTTGAATTCAAAATTTAAATTTTTGAAGCAACGCTTCAAGTCTCAGGCGCAACACGCCGCGTGTCTGGCGCTAATACATCAGCGCAGCGCCCAAGAAGGCGCACCCAATCAGAGCAAAGCTCTGTTTAAAGGAAGCAACGCTTCAGATCCTTTGCGCTGCGCGCGACGCGCCACGTGTCCAGCGCAGATACATTAGCGCAGCGCACCCAATCAGAGCAAAGCTCTGTTTGCCTGAAGCAACGCTTCAGTTGCGCTGCGCTCTGCGCTGCGCGACACGTGTCAGCGCAGATGCGCTAGCGCAGATGCGCTGCGCTCTGCGCTGCGCGACACGTGTCAGCGCAGATGCGCTAGCGCAGTTGCGCTGCGCTCTGCGCTGCGTGACATGTGTCACGCGCTGGGGCATCTGCGCCAAACTAAATTAAGATTTTTAAGAAATCTTTTCTGTTCTTGTTAAAACAAGAAGATTTTCTTCTGCAAAGCAGAAGCTCTTGGATCAAAGATCTAACGGTGGGGAAAATTCCCCAAATCACTCAGAGGATGATCTCTTTAACAAATTTAACGAATTTGTGAGCACTATAAAAAGGACCCTAAGCCTCAATTCAAAGGCATCGAGTTTTTTCTTGAGAATTCAAGAACTTTAAACCGAAAGAACTCCGAGAAGATTTCAAGAAAAAGGTAAAGAACCTTCATGGATTAGAAGAAATTCCTTCTAAAAGACCATTAGCCTAAAAAAATATAAGATCAATGATCTTTATATAAAAAAGAAAACAGTGATTTGCACTTCTTGTGAACCTTCGGTTCTTTAAAAACGATAAAAGAAATAAAAGAATAGTGAATAAAAAAGAAATTTATTTTTCTTTGATCTAATTTAGATCAAGAACTTAAACAGTGCTTTGCACTTCCTTTCTTGAATCTAAAAAGATTCTCAGTGCTTTGCACTTCCAAGTTGCGCCGCTGCGCTCTTAAGAGAGCGCCACGTGTCGGCCATAAAACCACTTGCGCTAAGCGCCCTTAAGATAGAGCTTTGCTATCTGGAATTGGCGCAACTCGCTGAGAGCGCGCCACGTGTCAGCAGCGCAACAGCGCATTGCACTGCGCTAGTGCGCTTGCGCTCATCAGAGCACGACACGTGTCATCACCATATGGACTTACGCTCATTACTTAGCGCAAAGCGCAGATGCATTAAAAAGGGCCAAGCCCAATTAAGAGAAGGCCTAACAGGCTCAACAAAGCGCAAATGCATTATTTTAAGGGGCAGAGCCCAAACAAGAACAGATGCTTTGCATCATTTATAAATGGGCAGAGCCCAAACAAAATATTCAGAATGCTATGCATTTTAAAAAGGGGCAAAGCCCAAACGAAGTAGATACTTTGCAAATGGGCAGAGCCCAAAAGAAACTGATACTCTATATCTTTTGTGGGAAGAGCCTAAATAAAAAATGCAATGCAAATAAAATGTTGAACATTTCAACTGGACTTAGCCCAATTTTGGCCATAAGTCCTTAAATTAAATTGATTGAGCAAAATGGCTCTTTTAAATCAATTTACATCCGGTTCGAGGGTACATCTCCGAACTCCTTTTACATCCGTCGTTGTAATTCCTCAACGACGTCAAAGAGGTGACGGGTCCCAACGGCCACACATCGATATGGACTGCGGGGTCCTTAAACTCATGGACCGAAATGTCCATAAACTAATGTTGGACCGAAACGTCCTTAAACTAATAATGGACCGAAATGTCCTTAAACTAATAGCAGACCGAAACGTCCTTAAACTAATAATGGACCGAAACGTCCCTAAACTAATATCGGACCGAAACGTCCCTAAACTAATATCGGACCGAAACGTCCCTAAACTAATATCGGACCACTACGTCCTTAAACTGGCGATGGACCACTACGTCCTTAAACTGGCGATGGACCGAAACGTCCTTAAACTAATGATGGACCACTACGTCCTTAAACTGGCGACGGACCGAAACGTCCCTAAACTAATAATAGACCACCACGTCTTTAAACTGGCGCAATAGAGTCCGAATGCTCTTTTACCGGATCTAAACGGTCCCGTCTAAGTTGATCTTAGCCCCAAATGTGGTTAATGTGTCCTTAGATATTTAAATAAACAATAAAACTCCAAATCAACTTTGGTTCAAGGGTACATCTCTGAACTCCTCTGACGCCTGTCGTTGTAATCCCTCAACGACGTCAGAGAGGTGACGAGTCCCGACGACCAGATAATTAAATCAATCACTACGTCAAGTCGATCTTAGTCCAAAACAGGACCAACGTATCCTTGACGAACGTTTAAGCTGATCTTAGCCGCAACGCGACTAATGCACCTTTAAACTGAAAACACCCAACCCAAATCTAAGCAAACACGGATTTGGACTAATCCACGTCCTACGGGCGACGACATTACTCAGTCTCCGTATACAATCTACGGGCAACCACAAACAAAACAAACACACACGACACGAAGTGAAATTCTGGAGAAGGAGAAAGTTGTTACCGCGACGCGGTAGCGTAATTAACTGCAGGGGCTTGCGCCTGCAGGGAAGAGCGTCCCCACAATCAAAAAACCCCTCACCCTGAGGGGGAATCTGACGAAGTCTGCTACATCGGCCGCATCCGTCTAAACCTCCGATACACGGTGCCATAAATCAACTTGGCATCTTCGGAGAGGTGGACGGATAAAACCAAATAGCATCTGCCCCGAACCTCAGGCAACGGACGCGAAGTCCGGGCCGCCGTTCGGAGGGGAACAGATTCTGGCACGCCCGGTGGGACCTTTTCCTCTTTCCACTCCACACTTCGTGTGTCGTCTTCGCGAACCCATCGCGGTTTGTTAAATGGTTGCCTTCGGATTTCAAATTGCTAAGATTTGGTTTTTTGTCTGGCGCAGAACTCAAGCATCCATGGATTCCCATTGCACCAAATGCGCGAAGCACCACTGCAACGGACGCTCCACCTCACCGAGAGGTGTAACATATGGGCCCCAAGCGGCCTCTTTCCTTACTCTGCCGGTAGAGCAGGTGACCCAGGCCACCACCGGCCTATTTTTCGGGACCATGGTCCCCCCTGCAAGCTTCTCTATGCCGATACCCGCACCAGAAGCGAACAAGAAGTCGGTATTTGACCGGCTTACCGCTACCATGACCCCTGTCAACGGGTCGCCCACTACTAATCCGACAGCCTCCGTTTTCAGCAGGCTAGGTCAGAACTATAAAGTGGTCGCCCCAAAGAAGGCAACGGCCGCTGCTTTGGAAGTCGTTAAAGCGGCTCCTCCCATCAGAGAGTCGGTCTTCACAAGATTGACAGTTCCCACTCCTCCCCCAGTTGGTCAAAAAGCATCAGTCTTCGATAGGCTGACGTCGACAGTTACCCCACACCCAAACAGGGGGCAACAAGAAACTATCTCGATTTCCGAGCCAGTCCCAACGGCTCGTCGTGCGCGACGTCGCCATTGGCAGCGAGTAAGGAAAGCAGGGGGCAACTCCCCCTCAGGGCTAACCCCACCTGCTCCAGCGGTGGAGGTCAATGCTGCTGTTCCAACTGGGAACAGCTTCGAATTGCTGAGGAAGGTGAGAAAGAACTCTCCGGTTGCTACATTGAAAAGGTCTCCTCCGCCCGTGGAAAAAGTTCCGGAGACGAAGCAGGAACAGCCCCCTCAACGGCTGTCGTCAAAAATTTATAAAGTTTGGCGGAGGGTTCAAGACTCCGTGATTGACTCAGACCACTTCCGTCGCCAGAAAAGGGCAAAGGCGGAAAAAGACAAGAACCGCCCCATTAAACAGCAGGGGGCGACAAATGCTAGAATGCCCGCTTCAACGGCTCCTTCAACCTCAAAGGTCCATAAAAGGAAGAGGCCAGAAAAAGCTCCCATGACACTGATAAAGTTTAAAAGCGGTGAACCTAAACGCCCCAAGTCAGGGGGCATAACAGTTCATACGGTCTATATGGCTTCGGGAAAGGAAGAAAGTCGTACTTCTACGGGCCACCGACCGCTTACCCGGTCAGTGACCAAGTCTCAGGAGCAGCAATAAAAGCTCCAGGAGATGATGACTACAATGGCTGCACTCACGGGGCCAAAAGAGAATCCTGAGACGTCCTTAGATGAACGCCAAGAGGAAGAGACCGACGCTGAGTTCCTCCGCCGAATACTGGAAAAGAGAGACAAAGAGGCTGCTGAACAAGCAGCCAATATACAGCGTATGGGCCTCCTCTTCCAGGACATGATAGGGATGATGATACAACCAGATCCCCCAACTGAAGAACCCCCGATTGTCCTTGGGGATGATAAGGGAGAAACATCAAACCCTCACCCCGTTCTATCAACAGCTAAAGAGGATACAATCTCTAAGACTGATATGGACGAATACATAGCCCAGCAAATAAGGGTTCATCATGCGGCAGAAGCAGCCGGACACGTCGTGAAAACGGGGCGACCGTATCCAGGCTGGTATGACCAAATCAGGTACCCGCCGGTCTACACAATCCCCAAGTTTCATGTCTACAAAGGGACCGGCAATCCCCATCAACATGTGGCCCAATTCAGGGCTCTTTGCGGTAATACCGGCGGCGACGACAAGCTTTTGCTTCGCCAGTTTGTTGAAAGTTTATCTGATACGGCGTTTGAATGGTATTCTGAACTTCCCAACGACTCTATAAAAACCTTTGCGGAGATGGAGCTACTCTTCACCCAACGCTTTGCAAGTGCCAGTGAGCGTACCCCGATGACGGCACTGATCAATGCCAGGGTAAAACCCGGCGAGACATGGGTTCAGTACGCTATACGGTGGCGAAATCTATGGTCGAAGTGTGAACAATGCATAGAAGAAGCTCCAGCGGTGGGAATGTTCGTTGGAACCCTTGATCCACAAGCAACCATCTCACAGTTCATGATGTTCTTCAAGCCGACTTCCTTCCAGGCTTTGATCGACAAATTAGCGCAGATGGACCAGATGGGCCATAAACCCCCTCTCCCGAAGCCGGACCCCCGAAACGATAAAGGAAAGGGAAAAGCGATCATCGTCGCTAATGCCCAACAACAACCGAACGACTCGAAGCCGGTTGCTCGTCCAAACAATACGCGCCCATACGTACCCCTTGAGGACAGGATGGGACGTGCTTACTCCTTCCCTCGTGATAAAACAAGGAGGCTATTCGAGCTGGCATTGCGCAACAGGCTCATAAATCTGCCAGATCCAAAACGTCCGTCACAACCGAGTGACGTCAACGAGCCCAATTACTGCCCTTATCATCGAGTGCTAGGCCATCCAATTGAGGATTGCTACGTTTTCAAGAATTGGCTTGAGAACCAGTACCGTCAGGGCAAATTTGCGCTATCTGACAAATGGAAGGTGAATCCTCCGCAGCCCCACGCCTCTAAGGGGACGAATACGCCGGGGGCAACATGCTCTGTTATAGAAGAAACTCCCTGGGAGGTTGTATTATCAGCTAAAACGAGGAGAATGCTAAATGATCTTCAGACCTGTCCAGCGGTCAAGTGGAAGAACCCCTTGGAACCGCAGGTTATTGAAGGGATGTTGAAGCCACGACCGATTCCGAAGACCGATGGTGGCAGTTCAAGCGCTCATAGTCAGCCGTCAAAATCTTCGAAAAAGAAGAAGAAGAAATCTAAGAAGCCCGTTAAGCCTGGTGACAAGTGCACGGACTTACAAAAGCAAATCGATGCGCTGGATGAGTACAACCAAAAAGCGCGGACTCCCATTACGCTCCAAGATTTCCTTGATCACGTCTTCCAAAAAGAAGATGAGGGAGAAAGTTCATCGGATGAATCCGGGGAATATGTGGCGAGCTGTCATATGATCTCCCATTCGACCACGAACGATGAAGGGACTCCTGGCACTGAAGCGCTGGGGGCAAATGCCGAATCAAGAGCCTCAGGGTTATCAGTTGAAATGATTAGCGCGTTTCTTAATGAAGCTCGGTTGAAAAGTAAAGCTGATCAAGAACGCGAGACGGCTATATTCGAAAGGGCCAAGCGCCAGCGACTTGAGGAAAGAGCTGAGGTGATCCCGCTGGAGCAAAATGCCTCCACCGCTGACAAAGGCCAGTTCAAGATAAAAAAGAGGTTTGCTAAGGCCATATCGATGGGAATGAAGCTACCACCCTCTGAAGAAAAAGTTACTGGCGTGGTAGAAATGCACCCCTCTTATTGCTTATACCATCAGAAGGTCTCGCATTCCACCCAAGATTGCAAAGCTTTCAATGGATGGTGGCAAGGATACGTCGCTAATCGACAACAAGTTAAACGGGAAAAACGTAAAATTCGCCGAGAGCAAAGAAACACGACCAAAAAGCTTGAAAGAACTGCCGGCAATTGTCACATGGTTAACACTACCGGGTCACAAGTGCCTACATTTGGGAGCGACTCCGATGAAGAGCTAGAGCTTGGCCCCCTCTTCGAAGAATCCACTTCGGGAAAAGAAGAAGAACCGAAGTCTTGCGAAAATATACAGCTGCGAAATCGGACATTGCCTGAAAGGAACCTCGAACCCTTGAATAAGAAAAACAAAGGGAAAGAGAAGGTCTCTGAAGACATCACTTTGGATGACCAAGTTGCGGAAGAGTTAACCGCCAAGAATCCCCCAAAAAGGAATAAAGTAGATTACAATGTCTTGGCGCATCTGAGGAAGCTACCCTCGCAACTCAGCATTCTCGATGCCCTATTGCTATCAAAAGAGGCGAGAGATTCTTTGATTAAGGCCCTACAAGATCCGGACCAGTTCCAAGACTTCCTAGCCGAACAAAAGATGAAGGATGAATTGGAGGAGGTGCACACAGCCGACGTTGCTTTTGGTGATGAAGACCTTCTCCTCGGGACGTGTGAACACAATCGCCCCCTTTATGTCTCAGGATACTGCCATGACATACAGATAGGAAAAATCTTGGTCGATAACGGATCGTCTGTCAATTTACTCAATGTGCGAGTGTTAAAGGAGATTTGCATGAGTGTCCAACACCTCGCCCGGGACAAAATCACCATCTCCGGTTTCGACTCTCAATCCTCAAAGACTCTTGGATCTGTGATATTGACGCTACGCTTCGGGGTGCTCGTCACAGACATCAAATTCCATGTTATAGACGCCAAGACGTGCTACAATGCTCTGCTCGGCCGACCATGGCTACACGAGTACAATATCATCCCTTCTACACAGCATCAGTGCATGAAGTATTCTAGGGATGGCCTCGAGTACACAGTGGCAGGAGAGTTGAATCCGTTTTCCGTGAACGAAGTTCGCAAGTATGAAGATGCCAAATACTTCTTACCGAGTTTCGAAGACACGGAAAGGTGTCACAAACCGGAGAACAAAACTAACGCAACCATCCCTGTCTTCGGCAGTGATACCGAGGAGGAGGAGGATATAATTTATTCAGGTCCATCCCAATCCACCAGGCCAGGACCATCCGTTCCTTCATTGATCTTCGGTAGTGATTCAGAGGATGAAGTTCATGCTGTATTCCCTGCTCGGCCTTCAATACGAGTCTCCGCTGATGAAGGGCGAAGTCTACAGATAACCATGGTGCCGCTTGAACATTACAAAGAACTGGATTCACTCGACACCAACAGCGTAGAAGAATTGCAGACATTCTATATCCCTCCCGGACGAAAAGGCGAGAAGGCAATCCTATTTTACCGTTCTGAAGAAAACAAGGTGGAAAAAGAAATTTGGCATGGCGCAGATCCCATGCTCGACAGGCTTCAGCCTATACGTCTTCCCAGATATTATACCGAAGGTTTGAAGAAACTGCTGAAACGCCAGGGGATGTCCTTCACACAGACCGTTAGAAAAGCCAAATTCTATGATAAGGTCTGGAATGTTCCCGGGACTCAATGCAAACTGCCTAACGGGAGAACGGAAACAAAAGGGCTTGGGTACATCCGGCCAAAGAAACGGGAACTAGTAAACAGTTGTTATGCCATGTATGACTTCGATGAAGAGGCGGACGCTCAATGGGAGGACGCTAATCCTGAATCAGCAAAAGTTCCTGATAAAAAACCGCCCAGTCCATCGTCTGAAGACCAGATGAGCAAACTTATAAAGGATGCGAGTCAAAAAGCCCGAAATGATCACGATCGTGAAATGGCAATCTATGAGAAAGCCAAGACACAGCGTCTCCTTCAACAGGCAGTAAAGAACGAAGGTGCTGCCCCACGTCAGCCTGCTACAAAAAGGGGTCGACGCGAAAGCAAAACAAGTCGAAAGGCAAGAAAGGCGCTCGACAACCACAAAGCAGAGCTAAGAAGCCACGCATCAGAGAGTCGAGCGTTATTGACCTAGCCCTCATGAAGAAAATGGGTCGAGCATACTCGTTTCCTCGGAACAAAACAAGGAAAATACTTGATCTTGCTCTAAAACATCAAATGCTTACTCTGCCGGAGTCTAAACACCCTGAGCAAGCGGGCGAAGTCTCCAACCCAAATTATTGCTCTTACCATCGAGTAGTAGGGCATCCGCTTGAAGATTGTTTCACCTTTAAGAATTGGGTTGAGGATCAATATCAGCTTGGCAAATTTGCGTTGTCTGACAGTTGGAGGGTAGCGCCGCCGCAAAAGCACGAACCCGAAAACACAAGGATAGAACCAACTCCGCATTGGGATTGGCAGAAAATTCGCACCTGCCATGTGATAACAATGTTAAGAGAAGGGTCCGAGGACATGAACAACCTTCCTTGGTGCTTTGAAAGCGGCAGCGACGAGGTAATCTCAGAATTTCCACCAGCACCAAAAGAGCTGGAAGATGGAATCCATACTACTGCAGATAATCTCAAGAAAATTGAGTTGGGGATGGTAAATGATCCGCGACCGACATTCGTCAGCGAGCTGCTATCTGAAGAAAGGGTAGCTGCGTTAAAAGACGTCCTTGTGCAGCATAAAGATTGTTTCGCATTGAACTATTCCGAGATGCCAGGACTAGATCCAGAAGTTGCTGTACATAGACTGGCGATATCCCCGGGTGTCAAGCCAGTTAAACAAGCGCCGAGAAGAATGCGGCTCGAGCTCGAAATGAGCATCAATGCCGAAGTCAAAAAGCTAATCGACTCTGGCTTCATCCAAGAAGTTCAGTACCCTGAATGGATCGCCAACATCGTCCCAGTGATGAAGAAAAATGGAACAGTGCGCATATGCGTGGACTTTCGGGATCTCAACAAAGCCTGCCCGAAGGATGATTTCCCGGTACCAGTCACCGAACTGATGATAGACAATACGTCCACGCATGAGATTTTCTCATTCATGGACGGCTCATCAGGATATAATCAAATAAAAATGCATCCTGAAGACCAGAAACATACGGCTTTCCAGACTCCTTTGGGAATATTCTGTTACAAGGTGATGCCCTTCGGTTTAAAGAACGCCGGTGCTACTTATCAGAGGGCCATGACAAAGAACTTCGACGACCTTATACACGAAATCGTTGAATGCTATATCGACGATCTCGTGGTTAAAAGCAAATCATACGAGGAACATCTCGAGCATCTGAAGACTGTATTTCAACGCCTTTGGCAGTACAACTTGAAGATGAATCCTCTTAAATGTGCGTTCGGGGTTTCCTCGGGCAAATTCCTGGGATTCGTTGTTCGACACCGAGGTATTGAAATAGATCCGTCAAAGATTAAAGCGATCATGGAAATGCCTCCGCCGAGGACTCTCAAACAGCTGCGGTCTCTCCAAGGGAAACTCGCATACATACGGCGATTTATAGCCAACCTCTCAGGAAAATGCCGTCCTTATAGTCACCTGATGAAGAAAGGAACCCCATTCGTTTGGGATCAAAAATGCCAAGGCGCACTAGACGAGATCAAGCAATACCTGCAGAACCCGCCGGTGTTGGCTGCCCCGGTTAAGGGGAAGCCTCTCATTCTTTATACGACCGCCCTCGAAGGTTCCTTAGGCGCCTTATGGGCGCAAGAGAACGATCAAGGGAAAGAAAGAGCACTCTACTACTTAAGTCGAGTTCTGCTGGGGGCAGAAAGCAACTACTCTCCCATTGAAAAACACTGCCTGGCGTTGATCTTCGCAATAACAAAGCTTAGACATTATGCATTGGCACACGAAGTCCATCTCATTTCAAAAGTGGACCCTCTCAAATATCTAATGTCAAAAGCCATATTAACAGGGCGACTCGCTAAATGGGCCCTGCTCTTGATGGAATTTTCGATAACATTTCAACCTCTCAAGGCGGTAAAAGGCCAGGCCATCGCCGACTTCCTTGCCGAGCATCCTATACCTGCCGATTCTCCTTTAAATTGTGATTTGCCAGACAGACATGCGTTTGATGCAATCGACAGTGGTGATACCCGGTGGGAGCTTTATTTCGATGGAGCATCTTCCATGAAAAAGCATAAACAAAATACGCCCATGATCAAATCAGGGGTAGGTCTTATCTTCGTAACCCCACAAGGAGGAATAATGCGATTCGCCTTCTCCTTGACAGAGCCGAGAACGAATAATGAAGCTGAATATGAGGCTTTGATAGCAGGCCTCGAGATCGCCATTGACATGGGAATTGAAGACCTCCTCATATATGGGGATTCCCAACTGGTCGTTAGTCAAGTGAACGGCGACTACCAAACGTGCAAACCGGAGTTGGTGAAATACGGTGAAAAGGTACAACAACTGTTGACCCGAATTCCCTCCTATACTTTGGAGAGCATACCTCGCGCGGAAAACAGCAAAGCGGACGCACTAGCCAAACTTGCTAAAGAACTGGCTGACGAGAACCTCGACGACGTTAGAGTCGTGGTACAAAGCCGTCGAGTGCTTGCCCCAACAGAAGTATCTCCGGAATCGTCTGAAGAAAAAGGAGCGAACGAGGAGACGACCCTACAAATAAAAGTTCATGAGAAGATCGAAGACTGGAGAGAAGTCTTCATAGATTACTTCAAGTTCCACCGAATGCCTGAAGAAGCGTCCATAAGACACCAGCTCGTGAAACGAGCTCTGTCTTTCGCCTTCTTCAACGATACTCTATACAAAAGGACATTCGATTCTCTGTGGCTGAGATGCCTAGGACCTGACGAAGCGAGAAGGGTCGTCCAAGAGGTTCACGACGGACTCTGCAGTTCCCACCAAGCAGGCCCTAAGATGAAGTTGAAGATAAAACGAATGGGCTACTACTGGCCCACGATGATTCAAGATTGTCTCGAATATGCGAGGCAATGTCACTCATGCCAAATTCATGGGGACTTCATCTATCAACATCCAAATCCATTATATCCAATGGTGGCCAGTTGGCCATTCGAAATGTGGGGAACTGACATAGTCGGCCCTATCGAACCAGCATCGTCCAAGGGACATCGTTTCATCTTGGCGACGACCGATTACTTCTCCAAATGGGCAGAAGCGGTACCGTTGAGGGAAGTGAAGACGGAGAATATTCTCCATTTCTTCAAAACGCATGTCATATACCGGTTCGGAACCCCAAGAAGGATCATCTCTGATAATGGGCCAGCCTACCGAAGTCATAAAATTAGCCGCTTCGCACAGCAGCACAATATAGACTGGAGATACTCCTCAGTTTATAATCCGCGAGCCAATGGATTAGCTGAGGCCTTCAACAAGACATTGACGAAAATCATAAAGAAAACAGTGTCCCGAAATAAGAAAGACTGGCACGAGAGACTGCAAGAAGCTCTTTGGGCGTAGCGGACCACGTTCAAGACAGCCACAAACACAACGCCATACGCGTTAGTGTTTGGGACAGAAGCAATACTCCCTCTTGAGATAGAATTACCCTCTCTACGAGTGGCAGTCCACTACGAACTGACAGACGAAGAAAATGCTCACCTTCGGTTTGAAGAGCTTGACGCCCTCGATGAAATCCGGCTTCTAGCACAGCAAAATCTGGAAGCCTATAAGGCAAAGATGACGCGCTCATATGAAAAATTGAGCCGGCCGAGGACATTCCACCAAGGCGAACTCGTGCTAGTGGTCAAAAGGCCCATGATCCCCAATCGCGCCAAGCGAGGAAAATTCGAGCCAAACTATGAAGGCACATACATCATAGATAAGGTCTACCAGGGTGGGGCCTATCTACTCATGGACATGCACGGTGAAAGGCCTTTTAGGCCAATAAACGGTCGTTTCCTAAAGAAATACTACGCTTAATGAGCTACGGCCTAGGTTAATGGTAGATGACGACAACTGTGTCCGCTCGCTATCTTCTTAAGCCCGAACTCTATAAGCAGTAAATGGCCTTCCTTAACGCCGGACCGGAATGTCCGTAAACTAATAGCAGACCGAAACGTCTTTAAAATAATACCGCAGCATCTTTAGGCTGACAAGAAAAAAATATATATATAAAATAAAATAAAAACGGTATGTCCATAAGCAAAAAAGGGCACGGATGAAAACCCGAAAGGGCTCCGTGAGTAAAAACAGCAGGACTACCGGCGAATGTTTGTGAAAACCCGAAAGGGCGCAACTTCGTTAAAGAACACTTATAGGGTCCTCTCGACCTTGTAAGGAGAAACCACCCGCGTGAGATCCTTACGACTCACAAGGGAGCAACACACTTAGGGATCCTCACGATTCCTAAGGAGAAAATACACTCACGAGATCCTCACGACTCGTGAGGAGAACTCTCTTATGGGACCCTCACGGCTCATAAGATTTGAAAGTCTTAAGTTACAGAGACCTAAACCTGTGCTTAAGCAACCCCCACAACTTCTAAGATTGCCCTACAAGTGGTTCAATACTGACCCTTGTATACAATCCACGGGCGTGAATAAACATTTCCCTAATCGAGTCTCATCCGAGACTGGGGATATGCTCGCATGATGAATAACCCTTATAAGTCCTCTCGACTTATAAGGAGAAAACCCTCTTGTAGGATCCTTACGACTTACAGAGGAACATACACTTAGGAATCCTCACGATTCCTAAGGATAAAATACACCTACAAGATCCTCACGACTTGTAGGGAGAAATACCTTTGTGAGATCCTTACGGCTCATGAAGTTAAAAGCCTTAGTCGACAGCGCCTTAACCCTGTTCGCTAAGCCACCTTTGTTCGATATCGACGGAGGCAAATGATGATTCGCTCCTGGCAATATCCCAGTTGCAGCGGTGCTGATGCCAAAATCGGTGTCTAATTTCAGGCTTACGGCAAAAAGCCAGTAGGCCGCTCATGCATACGAAATAGCCGAAATGATAGGGCAACTTGCAGCAAGTAAAATATATGCATGCAAAACAGCTGAAATGATTGGGCAACTCGTAATAAAAAGCAACGAGTAAAAATAAAATAAATAGCCGAAATGATTGGGCACCGCGAAAAATAGCCGAAATGATTGGGCAATCGCGACCTTCGCGATATAAAAGCTGAAATGATAGAGCATCGCGGAAATAAAATAAAATAAAAAAAGAAATGATAAAACTTTAGCCCTACAGTTGAGATCACATCGATCCCTGTATACAATCCAAGGGCGTAAACAAAGAAGGAACCATACTTCCCCAGCGGATTCCGTCAAACGACGAAGCCAAACCTCAACGGTTCATTTCAACCGAAGAAGCCTATGACTTCAACAAAAACTCCTCGACTCACGGATACAAACACTCCTTGACGAGAGCCTTCTGATCCGCGTCGACCCGCAGAGCCACCAGTGCCTCCGTAGGAACCCTCGACTCGTTTCAAACCCCAAGGAAACAAATAATCCTTGGCGCTTGGGAAACAAATAATCCCTCGCAAAACTTCTCAACTCACGGATACAAACACTCCTTGATGAGAGCCTCCTGATCCGCGTCGACTCGCAGAGCCACCAGCGCCTCCGTGGGAACCCTCGACTCGTTTCAAACCCCAAGGACACAAATAATCCTTGGCGCTTGGGAAACAAATAATCCCTCGCAAAACTTCTCAACTCACGGATACAAACACTCCTTGACGAGAGCCTTCTAATCCGCGTCGACTCGCAGAGCCACCAGCGCCTCCGCGGGAACCATCGATTCGTTTCAAACCCCAAGGACACAAATAATCCTTGGAGCTTGGGAAACAAATAACCCCTAGCAAAATACTCAACTCACGGATACAAACACTCCGTGACGAGAGCTTCTTTGACTCACATCTCGGGCAGTAAGGATTCAAAAAAAACTTACTTCCTGAACAATGGGACCCTGCAAGTCAATCCTAAATGGTCTCTTGCATACTATTCACGGGTCTCACTCTCTGAAGTCGATTCTCGACAAAGAGGGAAACAACCGCCTACGAGCCCTCTCGACTCGTAAGAGGGGCAATGGGATCCTGCAAGTCAATCCTAAATGGTCTCTTGCATACTATTCACGGGTCTCACTCTCCAAAGTCGAATTTCGATGAGGAGGGAAACAACCGCTTGTGGGTCCTCTCGACCCGTAAGAGGGAAAAACTCTCTTGTAGGATCCTTACGACTTATAAGAGAAAACCACACTTAGGAATCCTCACGATTCCTAAGGAGAAAACCCACCTACGAGATCCTCTCGATCCGTAGGGAGAAAATTCTCTATGAGACCCTCACGGCTTATGGAGTTGAAAAGTCTTAGGCAGCAGATCTGAACCTGCGACCTAAGCCATCGCTGATTATTAGGAAAGTCAAGATGCGTGCCCTACTATCCGTCAACCATGTTCTCTAAGATGATGTGCTGATAATAAAAGAAAGAAAAGACGGAGAAATGACACAAGGCATTACAAAAATATGCATCCTTCATTCATAAAATTTGATTGAGTTTAGGATACATCGTACTAAAGAATACAAGATATACATATATGTTACAAATACCAACGATACAAGGAAAATTACTGAGAAGGAAGCGTCTTGCACAGATCCAGCAATTGCTCGCACACTTCCTTCCATGCCTTTTCCCGATTGGCCACCACTGCCAACTCCGCCTCCACTTGGGCCCGTTGCTGTGCGACGGAGGCAAGCTGGTCCCTGACGGCCTGATGAGCAGCCTCACGGCCTGCGATGTCACGCTCGGCAATATCGAGTGCCCGCTTCAGTCTCAGCCCATTTGAGATGCGCTCCAGAAGGCCCTCGAAGACGGCCTTTACCTCAGCGGCGTTCGTCTCAACTTCAGCTCGCAGGCGAGCAGCGTTGCTTGAAGATTCTTGGCACTCCTTCAGCCTCAAAACCACTTCTTGTTCCAGATGACGGAAATGAGAAGCGCTTTGCTCGAGCCACGCTCCCCGTTGAGTGCTCGAGGCCAAAGTCTCAGGGGACAGGCGCATTGACTCTAGCTGATGAAGGCAAGCCTCGATTTCCCGACAATAGTTAACCCAAGAAGCGACAGCACCCTCGTCATGGAAGGTAGCAAATATCGCCAACATCGGGTTAACCGTCGTGGCGAAATCCTCAGCAGACACCGGAGCCTCGATGTCGAATTCCTCGATGTAGTCGCTCAGCATGCGCAAACTATTTGCGGCACCTTTCGAAGACGGACGTCGCTGGGAAGGGCCGCCCAGTATTGTAATACGAGACTCAAAAGGCACTGAGACTGAAACGACAGCTGAAAAAGACAAAATGTGATTAGATGACGATCCAATAGATATGGAGAAAATCAGTGACAAGATAATTACTATACCGGTGGGAGTAGGTGGCAAGGACGGAAGGGCCGGTAGCGCAACCGATCTGTCTTCTCCCCCTTCGATTTGTAACACTGCAGTCAAGACAAGAGAGAGTTAGAAATAATTCTACCACTGGAAAAACAAAGATATCAATCAGGAACAGTACTCACCGGCGCCACCAGAGGGAGAGGCGAGTTCAGATGAAAAGGAGAAGTGTGGGACCAACACTTGATACAAATGGTCAAAAAGAACTCCTGAAAGACACAACAATGTGAATATAGTATATGGATTATACGTTGGAAAGATGGGTTTAGTAAGTTGCAAACTCATACCTTCCAACATCTTTGACGGTGTAAGAGAGGGCTGAGGGGTAACCATCGCTAAGGCAGTCGTGGAAGGAGCTCCCTCAAGTAGTGGGGCATCAACACTAGCTGCACCTGCATTACGAAAAATGAACTTGTCAGAAAAGATTGTAAAGCAAATAAAAACAACAACTTAAGGTGTACCTGAGGAGCTCCCGGCGGAAACAGAGACGACTCCCTCCTCTATCGACATGAGACCACCGCCTGTGGCCTCATCGCCCGATTCAATGGGGACCGTCGTCGTGCTCGCAAGACCGGGAGACGGCGGAGGACCGTAGACGGGAAGAGCTATGACTGGAGTATTGCCAGATTCCAGAGAAGGAGCGGTTGGCTCGTCTTCAGGAATCGTGGACACCTCGCCCACTACCATCTCAGGCTCAATAGTGGCGGTTGTATCGTCCACCATCGCCGGGGGATCACCGGTCTCGAGCGCCTCATTCGCCGCCACTCTGGGCTCAGTTATAATGATCACATCATCTGCCACCACTTCGGGTTCGGCATCCATGACCTTATCGGCTGCAGGCCCCTCAACCTCTACCCCAAGCTCCAAAGCCACAACGACGTTGCCCACCGTCGGCTCGAGTTCGGCAGGTACTGCCCCCTCTGTCCCTTCGAGATTGACGGTTTCCGCCTCCCCCTCGATCGGACTTGGTCCTGCAAGATGAGAGATGTAAGGACAAACGACATTAAGATACTTATAACAAAAACTCCAAGAGAAACATTACCTAAGGCGGATTTACCGTTCGCGCTCCGAGCTGCACGTGCCACCTCTCTGCGGGCAGTGGACAGGGCGACAGGGGCCTCTTCAGAGGGAGTATCAGCTCGAGGAACGGTGCTAGGGCCCGCTCCCATAGCCAAGGCAGCCCTGCGCGCCTTCGCCTCACGCCTCAACCGTTTCCTCTCCTCCCGAGCGGTCATGAGGGACCTCCGTGATGCCTCCTTCAAGGCATCATCGTCTTCATTCAGGGATGCCTCCAGAGCCTTTAAGGCATCTCTCATCGGCTCTCCGAGATGAGCCTCCTGCGGTGTCCCAGAGAAAACAGGAACATCGGCTGCTGGTAGAACATCTGCGTCGCTAGGAGGGAGCGGCATTGAGGTCCCTGCAATTAAAATGGAAAGGTTAGATCGACCATAACGCAAGGAAAATGAAAAATTCGATGAGTCGAAACAAACTAAAGGCCCACAGATGCCCTGGCACGTTCCTCCTGCTGAAAGGTCTTCAGAGAAGCGGCAATGGCTTCTTCATCGGTGATGCCTGTTGAAAGAAAAGAAAGAAAAGCGTTAGTCAAAAATAATGAAATAACGAAGAAAATACGTTGCAATAAAGAAAAAGTGACTAGTAGTTACCTGATTGCGCAAGCTTAGCCAGCCACGCGTCACGCTTCACCAGCCATGCCGAAGCTCTGAGAGCAGCCTCCAAGTCTGTATCGTCCGGCGGCGGCATCACCAACCGGCGTTAGTCCCATATTCGAGCAGACCCTCGGAATAGGGAGCATGAGGTTCCTAGCCGAACGCAACGTCCGCAGCAAAGAGTGACTTCTTTTTCTTTTGCCCTCCAACCCTAGGCTCGCGGGGGATCGACTTCCGTTTAGCAGCCGCTTTGGGGCGACGAGTCCCGATGTCCGCACCCACGCCAGACTCTGGCGAGGGTACAACCACTGCCTCCACTGAAGCACGGGGTGCGGTAGGTGCGTCTGTGATATCAGGGAGCGGCAGCTCACGTGGAGGACCTTGCGCACGTAATGGTCTGCCCCCAGCATCTTTTAGAGGAGGGACCACCAGGATCCTTGGTGCCAAAGGAGCGTTACGATTGGTACCGGGGGGTACTTCTTTACGGTCAATCAACACTCGCCTCTCTTCCTTTATAACAGCCCCCGTCGCATGATTGTACCAGTCTTTATATACATTAAGGAGTCGTGGAGCACAGACCGGCGGGCTAATGAAAAAACGAGAACCCGTGTTCAGTCGCATGAAGTGGTGTAACGCGTTCTCCATCCCTTCTTCATTTACAGCAGGTTCCAATAAGAAAGCCTCTAAGGGTACCCCTTGATCGTAACCCAGTTGTCGGGCAAAACGATGCGGGTTATATCTCATAAAGACTGCTGCACCGCCCTGCCTGAAGACTAGGAAACCCGGTCTAATAGAATACAAATGGAGGATCTCCCGGGCCGTCAACACTGAAGCTCCATCCTTGAAGGAGTCCTGTAATGGTCGCACCGCAGTGGTGGACGCCTTTCCAATGGTTAATACCTTATCAATAAAGGACATCCCGACTCCAACGGTGTGAGGGCGAAGCAGTAAACCCCTGGCGTCCCGTGGTGAAGGGGTCACGATTGATGAGCCAATCAGATGTAAAACGCGAGGGAAACCGCACTTGTCAAAAAATGAAGGCCTTTTATGCATACCAAAGACACCCGCCGTGTGTAACTCGAGCCACGATGCAAAGTAGTGCATCGGGAAGACCACGTGCAGTGCCCCGGGCTCATTGGCATCCGCTGCTCGGCTGAGGCCATGATATAGGTGCGCCAGGCCGGCAATCCCCACGGCCACTTTTACCCCAATAACCATGCGATGGGCTGGATAAAAGACAGAGGGCCGCATGCGATGAGAATGCATTGGGATCGCGAACCAACTCAGCCACAGCCCGAGAAATCCTAAGAAAAAGGCCTCCTCATCCATCCCAGGGACTGCAATCTCCGCGAAAGATATGGTAGGAAAGTCTGGGAGGAAGAAAGCCTTTTGGTCTATTTCCTTCGTCGGCAGGTTAGCCAAACCTAGACCAAAAGGATCATCCAGAATAGCAGATTTGACGGCTCCTGGCGAAATGACGCTAGGACGGAGGAAGCGAGCAATGAAGTCCTCAAAATTAACTCCTCGGCTCCCGTGTTCGATGAAAAGGGACTCGTAGATGTTCAACACCTTGATCAGGCTTGGGAATTGGTGTTGAACGGCATTTTCCGACGTAATCCCCCTTACCATCGGCTTAGCACCGAAGACGTATTCATCTGTCGGGAGCAGCTCTTCATAGTGTTCCCCCATGACTGGTAGGCCGGATACCTCCGCGAATTCCTCCAAGGAAATGGACACTTCCCGATCCATGGCAAGGAAAGTGTGGGTCGGAATATTCCATTGCTCCAAGAAAACCTTGAACCACCAAGTGGGGAGCGTAGGATATTGAAAAAGAGAGACGTAGACCGCGGTATACAGTCCTAGTCTTATCAACTGCGACTTCCTCGTCGACAGGATGTACCGGGCCCACGGCAGATATCCAATTGGGTGGCGGGGAATCAAACCAAGGTTATATGATTGCCCCCAGGGTCGTGCTTCTCCCTGACAAATACGGCGTCCTAGGATGTCCAAAACCATAGGACCCTGAACCGGGACCGCATCCATAGCGGGATGAAGAAAGCTGTTCGCAGTCCAGTCTATCATCTCCACGGCATACTGTACTGGAGGTGGGTTAGCATAATGAATTGCCGTGATGGGTTCTGACGGCACCGCGCAAGTGAAGCTGCGTCGACCCATAATAATCTGGTTATACCAAGACCCCCAAAGGTAGAGTTTCTTGTACTCCGGGTCATATGCCTTGATCATGGCCAGGACCTCACGGTCCAAAGGCGCCTCTGGAAATCCCTCCTCCGAACGGACAAACGGGAATGAAGTGTCTTCAGACATGATCGCTGCAAAAAGAGCAATGTAGCCGTCAGTGTTGTAATCCCAACGTTTGACATTGAAAGAAGAAAATGCATTAATTAAATTAAAATCAAAATTAATTAATTACACCGCACCACAGTGCAGTGAGTAGGGGACCAAAGAGGGACCCACAAAATCTAAATGACAATACGTCAATTAAGAAGACAAACTCATCATTGGATGAGATTGTCAGTTGGTCCTTGGGGGGAACATTCCCATAATAAAAAAAGGGGGGAAAGAATCCCTAGAGACAATGAGAGAATCTCCTCTTTCAGAGCAAAGCTCTGTCACAGAGTAACACTTGTCAAATTCTGGTCTCAAAAGAATTAAAATTCCTTAAGAAAGAGCTTAGCTCTATAATATTCCATCAAAAAGAAAGTTTTTGAAAAGAAATTTAAAATTAAAATTTCTGGAATCCTAAAAAAAAAAAAAAGATCCATGAAAGCTTATAGAAAAATTCTTCATTTGTTTCAGATCTAAAAGATCTACATTTGATTCAAAGAGCAAAGCTCTGTTCATGGGTTAGAACCCATGAATAAGATCTCTGTAGATCTATGGATTTGTGAGAGCAAAGCTCTGTTAATGAAACCCCAAAAGGAATTTCTTCAGATCAAAAGATCCATGAGAGCAGAGCTCTATTGGTTAAAATTGATTTAAATTAACTTAACTTAATTTTAAAATTAATTATTACCTAAAGTTTTCTAAACTTTGGGAAATAAGAGCAAAGCTCTAGAGTTCTGAAAACAAGAGCAAAGCTCTGAAATTCTTAAGCAAAGAGCAGAGCTCTGAAAATCTAAATCTAAGAAAATGGTGAGATTTTCTAAGGGTTAAAAGGCCCTATTTATAAGGCGCTTGCGCCTCTTGGAATTCCCCCTCAATCCAACGGTCAGGAGGGGTTGCCACCGTTGCACTCACGTGTGCGCCACGTGAGCGCAACGGTGGGGGGGCATTTGTTTCGTCCAATCAGAGCAAAGCTCTGTTTGAATTCAAAATTTAAATTTTTGAAGCAACGCTTCAAGTCTCAGGCGCAACGCGCCGCGTGTCTGGCGCTAATACATCAGCGCAGCGCCCAAGAAGGCGCACCCAATCAGAGCAAAGCTCTGTTTAAAGGAAGCAACGCTTCAGATCCTTTGCGCTGCGCGCGACGCGCCACGTGTCCAGCGCAGATACATTAGCGCAGCGCACCCAATCAGAGCAAAGCTCTGTTTGCCTGAAGCAACGCTTCAGTTGCGCTGCGCTCTGCGCTGCACGACACGTGTCAGCGCAGATGCGCTGCGCTCTGCGCTGCGCGACACGTGTCAGCGCAGATGCGCTAGCGCAGTTGCGCTGCGCTCTGCGCTGCGTGACATGTGTCACGCGCTGGGGCATCTGCGCCAAACTAAATTAAGATTTTTAAGAAATCTTTTCTGTTCTTGTTAAAACAAGAAGATTTTCTTCTGCAAAGCAGAAGCCCTTGGATCAAAGATCCAACGGTGGGGAAAATTCCCCAAATCACTCAGAGGATGATCTCTTTAACAAATTTAACGAATTTGTGAGCACTATAAAAAGGACCCTAAGCCTCAATTCAAAGGCATCGAGTTTTTTCTTGAGAATTCAAGAACTTTAAACAGAAAGAACTCCGAGAAGATTTCAAGAAAAAGGTAAAGAACCTTCATGGATTAGAAGAAATTCCTTCTAAAAGACCATTAGTCTAAAAAAATATAAGATCAATGATTTTTATATAAAAAAGAAAACAGTGCTTTGCACTTCTTGTGAACCTTCGGTTCTTTAAAAACGATAAAAAAAATAAAAGAATAGTGCTTTGCACTTTTATGAACCTCTGTTTCTTCGAATAAAGAAGAAATTTATTTTTCTTTGATCTAATTTAGATCAAGAACTTAAACAGTGCTTTGCACTTCCCTTCTTGAATCTAAAAAGATTCTCAGTGCTTTGCACTTCCAAGTTGCGCCGCTGCGCTCTTAAGAGAGCGCCACGTGTCGGCCATAAAACCACTTGCGCTAAGCGCCCTTAAGATAGAGCTTTGCTCTCTGGAATTGGCGCAACTCGCTGAGAGCGCGCCACGTGTCAGCAGCGCAACAGCGCATTGCACTGCGCTAGTGCGCTTGCGCTCATCAGAGCATGACACGTGTCATCACCATATGGACTTGCGCTCATTACTTAGCGCAAAGCGCAGATGCATTAAAAAGGGCTAAGCCCAATTAAGAGAAGGCCTAACAGGCTCAACAAAGCGCAAATGCATTATTTTAAGGGGCAGAGCCCAAACAAGAACAGATGCTTTGCATCATTTATAAATGGGCAGAGCCCAAACAAAATATTCAGAATGCTATGCATTTTAAAAAGGGGCAAATCCCAAACGAAGTAGATACTTTGCAAATGGGCAGAGCCCAAAAGAAACTGATACTCTATATCTTTTGTGGGTAGAGCCTAAATAAAAAATGCAATGCAAATAAAATGTTGAACATTTCAACTGGACTTAGCCCAATTTTGGCCATAAGTCCTTAAATTAAATTGATTGAGCAAAATGGCTCTTTTAAATCAATTTACATCCGGTTCGAGGGTACATCTCCGAACTCCTTTTACATCCGTCGTTGTAATTCCTCAACGACGTCAAAGAGGTGACGGGTCCCAACGGCCACACATCGATATGGACTGCGGGGTCCTTAAACTCGTAGACCGAAATGTCCATAAACTAATGTTGGACCGAAACGTCCTTAAACTAATAATGGACCGAAATGTCCTTAAACTAATAGCAGACCGAAACGTCCTTAAACTAATAATGGACCGAAACGTCCCTAAACTAATAATGGACCGAAACGTCCCTAAACTAATATCGGACCACTACGTTCTTAAACTGGCGATGGACCACTACGTCCTTAAACTGGCGATGGACCGAAACGTCCTTAAACTAATGATGGACCACTACGTCCTTAAACTGGCGACGGACCGAAACGTCCCTAAACTAATAATGGACCACCACGTCTTTAAACTGGCGCAATAGAGTCCGAATGCTCTTTTACCGGATCTAAACGGTCCCGTCTAAGTTGATCTTAGCCCCAAATGTGGTTAATGTGTCCTTAGTTATTTAAATAAACAATAAAACTCCAAATCAACTTTGGTTCAAGGGTACATCTCTGAATTCCTCTGACGCCTGTCGTTGTAATCCCTCAACGACGTCAGAGAGGTGACGAGTCCCGACGACCAGATAATTAAATCAATCACTACGTCAAGTCGATCTTAGTCCAAAACAGGACCAACGTATCCTTGACGAACGTTTAAGCTGATCTTAGCCGCAACGCGACTAATGCACCTTTAAACTGAAAACACCCAACCCAAATCTAAGCAAACACGGATTTGGACTAATCCACGTCCTACGGGCGACGGCATTACTCAGTCTCCGTATACAATCTACGGGCAACCACAAACAAAAAAAACACACACGACACGAAGTGAAATTCTGGAGAAGGAGAAAGTTGTTACCGCGACGCGGTAGCGTAATTAACTGCAGGGGCTTGCGCCTGCAGGGAAGAGCGTCCCCACAATCAAAAAACCCCTCACCCTGAGGGGGAATCTGACGAAGTCTGCTACATCAGCCGCATCCGTCTAAACCTCCGATACACGGTGCCATAAATCAACTTGGCATCTTCGGAGAGGTGGACGGATAAAACCAAATAGCATCTGCCCCGAAGCTCAGGCAACGGACGCGAAGTCCGGGCCGCCGTTCGGAGGGGAACAGAGAAGAATCCCTTTTTCGAATTAGTCTAATCCTAACCCTAGCAAGCCTTTTTATCAATTTATTCTCATTCATAGATCTACAACAAAACCACCAATTTTTTGGACTTAACTCGTTAGAACATAAAGAAAAGGTATCCTTCTCCCTGTGGACTGACCCGTACTCAACCGGCTAGCTACTAAGCGACACCGTTATTGATTGCGGTATATTCTTAACTTTGATTTTAAAAGCGCACGCACGCGAAATCTACATCAATCAAATGACGCCGTTGCCGGGGAGACGGTAGTCTCTTTCTTTGTGTAATTTCGGGTTAAAAAAATTTTAAAAATACAAAATTTAAAAATCATAAAAATTGAAAAAATTTAAAACAAAACAAAACAAAATAAAAATTCATCTTGTTCTTTTTGAGAGGTATTGTGTGAATTGCGTAGGAAAAGAAGATGGACTAATTCAGATTTGGAAAAAACCAGTGAACAAATTAACAAACAGAAGATTTGAACAGACAGAAGAGAATCACAACAGACAACAGAAAAATTTTGGAGATCCAAACCAACTTAACCACCGCGGAACCGCGGCAGATTCAAGCGTTTGACCGCGGAACCGCGGTCAACTGCTGACGTCAGCACCCCAAAAATTTCTGTAAGTATTTTTGTTCCCTCTCCTACCCTGAGCTCCACTGAAAATTTTTCCTGCAGGGTTTTTTGCGCAAAATCTTTCTCCCTCTTCAAAAAATTGTTTTTGTGCAGGATTCTTTGCGCTGCCAAATAAAAAAAAATTGCAAGTGTTTTTGGTGTGTTAACTGCTTTGCATAATTAATACGGACTTTTAAGAGGCTACAACACCAATCCAGATTGGGTGGGGATTTCATTACCCTTCCTAGGACCCCAAAAATCACAAAAAGTATATGCATCAACCCTCGAGTTAATTAAAAAATATTTAGACTCAGCCAACTAAGGACTGTCGTGCTCAATAGGACAGAGGAAGGTTGTGGGCAATCGGTCGTTTATCTAAACCTGACTTTGTGGTGCCTAAACTAGACAAGTAGGAAAGGTAATTTTAAAAGGCCCGTATCACGGTGATTCGTGAGCAGATGTCTCCTTTCTTTACTTGTGCTTACTTGGCCACAATTGACGGTGAAGAGGCGATTTGAGGGATGTCTCACAACTTGCCCTTTGGAACAGTTAGGAGCAGTCTAGTTGACTTAGGAGATCCTAGCTCTAGGCTTGATTGTGCATGTATAAATTGTGATTGTTTGAAATTGTGCCGTAGTTCCGTACAAATTTTTGCAAAACTCTTTCTAAAAAAACACTTTCAAAAATTTCAAAACTCCAAAAACAAACAATTTTTTTTAAAAAAATTAAAAAAATTAAATAAAAAAAATCATCACATTCTTTTTCTTCTCCTTTCTCATATCATGGGTACCCCACCTCGCAAAACTCTTGCCGAACTTTGGTACCCTCAACCAGACATTACTTCCTACGCGCATTGTTTTGGTCGAATTTCGGACGACCCCTCCATGCCCAAAATTTCTTTGAAAGATCGAATAGACGCGTCTAGGAGAAACAGTAGGACTCCGCAATCCAGTTTGTATCAACCGTTTCAACCTTCACCACCTTCTTACATTGATACCCCTTTTGAGAGTCCGGTGGTAACTCCGAAACCCATGTTTATTGCTGAACATATTGAACAATCTCATCGCCGATCTTTCACTCTTTTCAACACTTCCAGTTCTTGGGATCAACAATTCCATTCACCTTTTTATCCAAATGTTGATCTTAATACCGTCCAACCATTCAATTCCTACCATTCTTACCCGACTTTTGCATCTTCCCTAGACATTGCTTCTACACAGCCATTTGGGAGTTTCCAGTATCCAAACAACTTTGAATCTTTTACCGAAACCCCTTCATAACCCAAGTCTAGTCTGAAACAGTCGTTGGAAGATTTTTTGGTAGCGTCAAGACAACAGATGATGGATTTGAATGCGTTCATGGCCGCCCTTAGACAACCTAGTGACCCGGTAGCTAGTTTCCAACTAGCTCCAAATTTTCCAACGTATGATGAGGCGGTTGGACAGATTGAGAATTTGAGTGGTGAGAGTGAGCTGTACACACTTCCAAATCAAACCTACCCATCCCCAATTGAATCCCATAACTTCGGTTTTGAATGTCTATTAAGTGTTCCAAATGATTCACCAGTTGAAGATAAAACGTCTAATGAGTTGTGCGACATTGTAGTATTTGATTTACCTGATTGTGAAGGGTCCCTTTCGAGTGAAATCGCCACCAATCCTTTTGACCTCTACACCTCCACTCTAGAACCTGGATTGAATAATAGCCATGCTTTTGATGAGGTGTCTGAGAAATTTAATTTTCACTTGATCGAGGATATTGACACTGGGAATATTTTGGATGATGAACCCACAAATTTGGATGAGTTTTTCTATCCAATTCATCATTCCGAGACATTAAATGTTTCTCCCGAACTTCATATGCGTCTTGAATTTAATGAGAATTGCATGGATAAGTTAAATTTTGCGGAGAGTATTGAGCATGGTATTGAGGATGAACCAGTTTTGTTTGATGAGTCGGATTTTCCAATTCATTCTCCTGAACCTTTAACTATTATACTTCCTAAATCAATCCCCTTCACCCTTTCTGTCGTTCCGACCGCGCAAGAAACCGTATCCCTTTCATTTTCAATGTCTGCTTTACCAAGTTTGACGTACACATGTTTTCTCACGAATCTTGAGGGATTTGACCTCATTTCTCAGTGGGTTGATAGATTAGCACAATCGCTTTTTACACATCGGTCATTACAAATTGTGCTAATTTATACACTCTATCTCCACCCTCAAGTTCGTATTCAACTTCTTTCTCCCACTTTCTCAGATTCCTCTTCTATTCTTCCTATAATTTCAGTGAGCGTTGATGAATCACAATCCGATAATTCAAGTTTGATCATTCCAAAAAGCCAACTTGATTTGGACACTTTTGAAAATGAGATAGATGAGTTTTTCGAGTCTCCTACCTCCATAATTTTTGACAAATCAAGTACGATAAATTCTGGCACAAAATTTACTGACAGCAAAGTGTTCAATTATATCGATGAGAGTTTTGAAGAACTTTTTGCTGACGAATTTGCATTCTTAAACGACACGAATTTTGTGATTAATCAACCCCCACCCGAAGAAGTCGAACCACCACCATTTGTTTTTCCCTTCCGCCATTCTTCTCCTCCACCGAGACTGTATACTGCTTCTATCTCCACATGGTCTTGTGTGTTTCTCATTTCTTTTCTCTACACTCCATTCTTTCACCAACCACACTATTATATCGATAAATTATTTGAATGGTTGGTGCTAACCTTTGGCTTGTGTAAGGCCTTGTATAGCTTGATACTGTGTTTTTTCTCCTCCCTAACTCTGAACTTTAACGCTTCAACTGTGGAAACACTGTTTCACTTAAGTTTGGAGAGGACCTTTTTGTGTATATATATTTTGTTTTCTTTTTCTGTTAATAAAAAAAAACATGGGAGTGCTGACAATTTTGACCCTCTTAGTGTAGCCTGACAGTGATGGCACTGTCAAGTTTAAGTTTGGGGGTGTGCTCGGTAAGCTTTCTTCCTTCGCATTCATGTGTATATTTTTGCATTTGCATACTTATTTTAAAACCCATAAAAATAATTTTTTTTTATAAATTATAAAAATTGAAAAGTTCAATTTTGGCCATATTTGACTTAAGTTCAACATGACGGTTGAATAATTAGGAAAAACTAGATCCTAAACTTAGTAAATTAAAAACCCTAAAAATAATCTTTCTTAAAGTTTAATTATAAAAACATATGTTCTTATAGTTTATTTAGAAATAGGCAAATTTTGATTTCAGTTCTTGGGCTAAGTCAAAATAAGGGGTATAGTATTGAATTTTTATTTGAAGTGTAAGTCTGAAAAATAATTCTGAATCTTAAGTCTAAATTCTGAAAATATATACCTTACAACTCGCATATACACACACCTTGAAACTCGGGATAGTAAAGGATACCTTGAAATACTCCTGTCTAAAATCCTTAGTATGAAGGAAAATAAAACAAAAGTACAAGAGTGAATAAAGAGATATAAAAAAATGAACACTGGTTTTGTAATTATTTAAGGCTGCATAAATAAAAAAATATATAGCGGGGGTGCTTTATCATCTAGTGCCTTAGACCAACTGATTTGGGAGTCACTGCTAAAGCCTTAGGTATTACAAGACGAGAAATTATGCCTTAATGCGCGAACACATTTTGTAATCGGTCGTTAGTACCTCAAGAAGTATTAACGGTCGCATGAAAAATGTGTGAGCAATTTCATCTAAAATTCACCAACTAAAACTACTTTGGACAATGGACAAGAGTATGATAGCTTGAATTGAATTTCCAAGTGTAGGGGTGATACATACACACACGTAGGGGTATATGATTGGGGTTTGGATGAGAGATAGGAACGAAAGATAGGGCTTATACCTTCAGTAGAGATGATAAAAATTCCTAAATTGAGATGGAACCTTAGAAGGAAAATTCAAAAGATGCTGAAAGCTTAATAAATTTGCAGAACATATACGATCTTAAGTTAAATGATAAGTGAGTGTGAAAAATATGGGTTGATGATTTCTAAGTTGAAAATAATATAATTTCTTACTAGAATACCAAATTGAAGAATGAAAATTAAACAGGCCAAATTGATCGGATTTTGTATGTAGTATCCGCTAAAACCCCTCAGGAGACAACACTCCTCCTACTAGGGACACCTAGAGGTTTAACGGCTTGTCGCACGAGCTCAGTGCAATCGCGATCCCCTGCGAAAGTGAGGTTAGGTTTTTTCGAGAATAAAATTAGTTTTGCTCGGGACGAGCAAAAGATAAGTTTGGGGGTATTTGTTCATACCAGAATATTGCATTATTATATTCCCCATTCTTAATCGTATTACAAATAAATAGGTGCTTTTGATCCATGTCTGCTAAATAGTTGCAGGATACAGGTTCTCAGAACAATACAGTGAAAATGGTGAAAAAACGCTGCAAATGTGAGACTACGACCAACAAATAGATGAATCTGTTTGATGCCGCCTACAGTTTAAGGAACAAATGAAAATCAATGAACAGTTCGATTGCACAAAGTATGAGGGCAGCACAAGATTCAAGAGTTCAACGCAAAGCTAACGGTAAAATCCACAAATTCTGCACTGTTGGAAATCTGGAAGAAAGTAGAAAAGAGTCTGAAGAACCAAATAAAGAAAACAGGAGAAAAAGACAACATGAAGCAACCCTGGAAAGATGAGACAGAGAGCCCCCAAGATGGCCGCGGAACCGCGGCCAAACAAGGCTTCTGGCCGCGGTTCCGCGGCCGTGCAGAGCACGTGTCGGTGCAAAGTGTCGGTGGTGTCGACGCTTTGACCCGGTTTTCTTAGGGTAGTCTTGTAATTTCAGATGTGGATCAGATGTAAACCCTAAGGTTTCTCCTATCTATAAATAGGAAAGCCTACAGTCTCTTTTGGGGTGTGTCTCTTTTGGGTGTCTCTTTTGAGATGTCTCTTTTTATTTTCTAGATTAAATTTTAATTTCCTTATAATCGTCAAGAGGTCATCAATAAAGGTATTTTTTTTATCTCGCATTCTTTTTATCCAAATTTTATTTTTCTGCAATTTTTTATCTGTCTTTATTTATCTGCAAGTTAATTAGGTTATTAAAGAAAATTATAAAAATGAATTTCATTGTAACATCCCTAATGAGTGAGTAATTCCTCACTTGTTAGGGTTAGAATAGGGAAGGTTTGAGAGAAGGAAATCTCTCCCCCTCCTTTCTTTGTCCAAATAATTTTATTTAAAGGACTCTCTTTAAATCAACCACACACCGCTCACTACGGCACCCTATCCTATAAGATAGTGATGATTCCCTAGTTAGACCGGTTGTGGTTGAATTAACCAGAGGTTAGGGCTAAGAGCCAAGTACGGACGGACAAGGACCAAAGGGAAGAAACTTAGTTCCTTCTCGGTCGTGCTAATTCCCGTTGTTGACTATTACCCTAACACATATATTCTTAATTTGGGTATTGATAGAAGCGAGAAGAATCCCTTTTTCGAATTAGCCTAATCCTAAGCCTAGCAATCCTTTTTATCAATTTTTTCTCATTCATAGATCTACAACAAAACCACCAATTTTTTGGACTTAACTCATTAGAACATAAAGAAAATGAATCTTTCTCCCTGTGGACCGACCCGTACTCAACCGGTTAGCTACCAAGCGACACCGTTATTGATTGCGGTATATTCTTAATTTTGATTTTAAAAGCGCACGCACGCGAAATCTATATCAATCAACGATCTGAGTATGCATGCTCAAAGAAAGAAGTGGACTTAGCCTAGATCATGACCTATCCTAATTCGAGGATATTGCGGTAGATTAGCGACGTCAGCGCTATCATTTCCTTTGTAACCATCTGGTTAATTATTTCCTTGATGTTATAGATTTGCATCCATTGCACTTTGATTCATTTAAATGTGATGGATTTAGTGATTGTGATTCTCATTACTTGTGTTGTGTTTACTGTTTACCATGTACTTCTGGAAGCCGAAGTGTGATTATGGCACGATTATTCCTTGACCGTATGAGTATGACTGGTCTAATCATCCCCGTATTATGTATTTTTACATCCTCAAAATTTAGGATATAGAGAAAACCAAGATGTCTAAACGGCCGGCTTTCATCAATTTTAACAGTGTTAATTCTACATATTAAACAACTGGTTTGCCTTTTTTATAAAAATAATTAATTAATTATTATGTACTAAATATATCACTAATAATTTTAAATAATTGTTAAGTATTAGTTAGACAATTAATGATAGTGGCAGTTGCCGGGCGGTAGGTGGAGGAGATCGGCAGCGGCAAAAGAGATGAGCAACAAAGATGATGGAAGAAAAGATGCTGAAGATGATGATGAAGATTGAGAGGTTAGGGCTAATTAAGGTTTGACTAGGCCCATGAACGTTTGCATGTGCTTGGGGGATGGAGTTGGGAGCTAAGGAGGGATTGACGGCTGCAGAAGGAGGGAGGTGGATTTGGAGAGGTGAGAAGGATTTGAAGGTGGAATAAGAAGATGAAGATGGAGTTTAGGATCATGGATTTGAAGGTTGGGATGAAAAGAAAGAAGATGTTAGGGAAGGAGGAGGATGGCGACCAAAGAGGGGAGGCATGCGCCGATGCTGGTGGTGGTTGCAAGAGGACCAAAGAGGGGAGGCATGCGCCGATGCTGGTGGTGGTTGCAAGAGGAGGAGGAAGTAGGAGGGCTATGCTTAGGATTAAGATAGAGAAGAGAGGTGTTTTGAATGTTGAGGACGACATGACACCGTTAGCTATCCAAGAAGGTTTTGGTAGTATTATGTGATAGGGCCAAACTAATTTGGTTATTTTAAATTTATAATAAGCCAAACTATTAATAACTGATAGAGTATTATTAAATGTGATAAATATGGCTGAGACCCGCTTCAATTTAAAACCAAGGCTATGTCCCAACCGTTTTTCCCTTGCAACTGTGCTACCGAGGGCCGCACTTGATATATCGCTTATAAGGTTAATGTGACCGAGGTCACACTATAGCAGGGTTATAGATCATTTTCTTGCAATAATTAAATTCTTGAGCTTTTTACTGAAACGTTTTCCAGAAAAAGCATCTCATATTTCGCTGATTACTAAAACACCCCTCATATAAGTTGCACTAAAAAAACCTCGTTTTTTTCCATCCAAAGTTAATGGCCCGTTAAGAAAATGTAGCCAGGGCTTGAGCTTAAGCTACTTTCTTATCCTCTAGGTATTTAGATAGGTCTTTCTTCCAAAAAAAGAACTCACATTCTCGTTTAGTTAAAGATTGGGATTTAGTGCAACCAAAGAATCGCTCTCCATTCGAATGAGATTACCCACTAATTCGAAACTCGCAATCGAATGGACAACGGCATTCGACAAGCTCGTTGCTGGAGAAGGCTGAGAAAAACGGGCTAGTTTCCATTATCAACTTGAGCAGAAGAGAGGTTAGGTTTTTCTGTTACCCTAATCCGATACTCACCATTAAGCCCCTAGCGGTGCGATGGAAGATGCCAACAATATTCTTTGTTGCATGCTTGCAAGTTTTTAATGCAACTTAAATGTATTGAAGGTCGGTTAAATAAATACGAAGTAAGAGTGAGTTCTTTAATAATTAGCGAAGTATGAGGGCAGCCCTAAATTCTTTGCAAAACTTGGCGCATATACATAGCCATTGTCTTCTCCACATAGCCATCAACAGAGGGGAGGGAGGGGGGCTCACATGGAGCATAAACATTAAGTGAAAATTTCCTCCTGGTACTGCTATCGTAAGAGTCACATCATATATATATATATATGAAGGGGGGGGGGGGGGAATTCGAATTAAAGGTCTTAACAGGGCCTTGCCGATGAAATAGCAAGCATTTGCCTGGAACCACAAGAGAAATGTAACCAGCTGTTTAGCTCGTAATTCGGCAATAGGAGATGATGAACATTAAGCGCAAAATTAAACAATAAGTTCGCAAATTCAAATAGTTGGGCAAATAAAGTCACAAACCCTACAATATTGGAAATAAACCAAGTATCTTAAATCCAGCAGTACCAGGAATAAACAGCAAGGCAACAGATAATGAAAATTAGCGATATCGTCGGAGAGATTTGGTCTGGTTCCTCTTCCAAGTTGCTCTGCGGGATGGCCTGTTCTTGTGATACAAATGGCCCTTGCCTCTGAGGCCACGATACTTCTTACCAGCAGAGGTAAGGCCGCGAAGCTCACGGTGCTTGTGAACACCTTTGCAGATCCAGTTGATCCTTGGGTCGTTGCGAATTGCATTGTGAGCGGCATCAACGAGAATTACCTCAAAATACTTGTAAGTTGAGTCCTGAAGTCAAGACGAATAAATTAGAATCCTCATACAATAAAGGGTCAACTCACAAAACTTCCTTTTGGCTAAGGACTTTTTTCACTAAAATACCCTTAAATCTAGCAGTTTGACCTATGTGATAATAATCTTTAAGGTAGTTAAGTGAATGAAACTCATAGCTAAGGGTAGTTTAGTGTAAATTAGCCCCTTCTTTGCTTTAACTTTATAGAAGAGGAGCACTATCTCTTTTCAAATTTGTCGTTTACTCCAATTTTAAGTTTTATTTTTGCATCTCTGCTTACTTTTTAATTTCCAAAGGTACACCTTGATAAAAGCATTAAATATGCATCATCAGTCAAAATAGCAGAAAATTAGAAAGTTATATGAAATAAATATTCTTAAAGTACAGAGAAAATGCAAGTTAGAGAGAGAGAGAATCTTGGTATAAGACGAAACATAAGTCAGGGAGGTTTCCTTCAAGCTTAACCTATGAAAAAGGGAAATACAGAAGCTGACAAGCTTATAATTACTACTAACCTCGTTAAGCCAGTAAGAATTGAGGACCTTTAGGCCTCCCAACTTCCTTCCAGCTCTCTCCTCAGCAACTGACCTTTTGTTCCTCTGAAACTTAAGTTGAGTAATACCTTGGTTTTTGGGCTTACCATACACAATTCCCTTGGGAACTGGTCTCTTGCGGCCGCCACGCCTGACACGGACACGGTATATCACATACCCCTGCATAACAAAATTCAAATGATACACTTAAAACCAAAGAAATGCTACAAATGTAAACTAGAAAAGCTAGTAAACTCATTTAAAAATCAGTACAAATGGGTTAATTGAACTAAACCCCTCTATAGTTTAACTAGTAAACCGTATTTAACCCCTCAAGAGATTTATTATCGTAAATACCCCTCAAATCTTTCCAAGCTGTAATGAGGTTGGATAGTTTCTCTCCGAGTAATATATATTATAAAGAAATGCTTGTCCAATTTAACTCTAGAAACTTGTTTTGTGTTTGTTTAGGGTAGAATTTGATTGTTTTCTAGGGGTTTTAATTAATGGGTCGAGGGGATTTGTAGTTTTGTACTAGGTTTCCAAAGATAAACCACAAGAGGGTTTTGTGCATTTAACCAATTTAAAAAATGAGCAAAGAATGTATTGACATGGATGAAATATTAATACAGCTTATTTACTTTGTAGAGCCAACAAGAAGGACAATCATCAACTAGAAATATGAAGAGTTCATAAATTGTACTTGTATATATGACTCTCTTGGAAAAGAACTATTATTAAAATTGGGAAAATGTATATAAAAAATATCCTACAAACTTATGATAAACTCTAATTTTACAAACTTGATACACTTGCAAACCTTAAAAAATGGCTTTTGAAGAGACAACCCTAGATGAAAGTGAGTCGGATTTTAACAAAGCAATCTTGTTAATTGAGAAGTCAAATTAATCAAGAGTTGCAATAATAACAGTTGCATACAAAATAAATCAGTAAAGATTAACACATAATATCAATCACAACAAAGAGATTTACAAGTGGCGCACCATGACTTCTCCACTCCTATAGTCCCTGACTTTAAGATTTCCCTTGCCCACTAAACTTGCTTTTTTAACCAGGTAGACACAAAACCCATACAACTACATCTTCAAGAGGCCTCCATAAAAAAAAGGCTTCTTCCTACTAATAGATGAGAGGAATATTGCTCAAAAGTTTCTCACTTTAATATGGATAACCAGCTTTGTGTAATAGAAGATTTAATGTGATATCAGATATGCAAAACAAATTTAACATAAAGCTATCAAGAGATTACTCAAGAATATGAAACAGGACTAATGATCAAATTTAACACCTAATTTGTAAATATAGAAATGTGATATAACCTACTTTTCAATTTGTGGCGGATAAAAAAGGACATATTTTGCTATTACAACAGCTATTTTGTGCTGCAAATTCGAATCCATTGGAGGTGGAAGATTAAGTTAAGTTGGACTTCACAAAGCCAACTTTAAGATCCATTTCAAGCGTACATTGTACAACATGAAAGGCCTTTTGGCTGATGTGCTATATCAATATGTCATGTACTTTATTTTTTCTCCCGAGGTGTTTTGGAAAGGGGACTAAGATGATAGAGAGATGCTCAACACGGATACTTTGATTATATTTTTCTAATCTAAAAAATATCTTTCCACATATTATCAGTGTTTAGGTTTATTTTTTAATATAAAAAAACTCGTGTGTGTATAGACAGAGAGGGGGAAATAATGGAGGAAATGTGCCATAAGAGAGAATTTCCTCCTATAGCGTCAAAAAAATTATAAACATTCATGATTTTTTTTAAGATCGGCATCCGGCATCTCCATCTTTATCATCTAAGATGTGGATACACCATGTGGTTCTATCACTTTTCACCGTTGATTTAGTGGGTGCAAAATTAACGGTTTACCGACAATAGAACTTATTACATTGCTAATTCAATGGTGAAAGGGTTGTAGAATCACGTGAATACATGGTCCTATCACTTTTCACCGTTGATTTAGTGGGTGCAAAATTAACGGTTTACCGACAATAGAACTTATTACATTGCTAATTCAATGGTGAAAGGGTTGTAGAATCACGTGAAATTTGGTGTACCTACATCTTAGATGGTAAAGATGAAGATGATGAATGCCGATCGTCGAAAAAAATTTAGGATATAGATTTTTGACGCTGCCTAACGAAAAAGCCTCTAAGAGCCTCTTTTCTTCATTATACTCGTATATATTTGTGAGTTCAAAATTATTTATTACTTTCAAGGCAAAGTTAGTGCCGATAAACCCCCGATGTCTTTACAACAGAAAATATTACTTGTTCATAAGAGTGAGCAGAAAAAGAACGAACTGAACCATACAGGCCGGACCGATGAATTCAGTTTGATTTTTTGTACTGACTCGGTTTGGTTTGGTTTGATGAAAAAACTTCAAGTTCAAACCGAACCAAAGCTGATGAATCCCTCGATTAAAGGGTATGTTTTTATGAGTGCATGATACCTAACCACTTAATCCTCACATGCATTCCTTCAAATTTCAACTTTTGCCCTCTCGTTTATTCACCATGTAGCTACAGTTGTCATGACATGATGATAACTACTTCACATTAATCATTTTTTCCCTTGTTTTTCTCATAAAAAATGAGATGTTCCCGGCCTCTATCTTCTTCATCTTTTTCAATTTTCAAGCTTCTTCAACAACTCATCACTAACCCATTAAAAGCTCACAATCGAAGATCACATCAAACTCCCTTCGACATCAATTTTCTTCGCGCCTTGCTGGACAATGAAAACCGACCGAACCGAACCGGTTCGGTTTCGTAGCGGTGATCGGTACGGCTGGTAATTTTTGCCTTAAAACCAAACCGACCGATACTCACCCCTACTTATTTATGCTATTTGGAAAGTATTTAGCATTTTTCTATTATTTCTAATGTTTCATTTTAGGCTATATAGTATTCTATTAAAAATATTTTTTTAATATTTAGTATTTTTATTTTTCAATTAATTTTATCATTTCTTCAATGACTTAAAATTCAAAAAAATGGTTGTATATCACATAGAAATTTGGGCATACATTTGACTATTACTCATACAATAAATTTCATTTTTCTAAGAATTTTCAGGAGCTTCAAATTAAATTTCATTTGTAGATCTCTCGATAAATCATCCATTCTTTAAAAGCTTGTAAGCCATATAATAGTAAGAAATATGAGCGAACATTCTTCTCATTTATTAGGGAAATGCGACCATCCCTCTCATTAATTAAAGAGATTTCTCATTTTTCAACTTCTTGAGAAGAAGCAAATGTCTAAAAGTGGCTGTTTAAGAAAAGACAGTTATTAAGGCTTTGTTCCTATACAACTAAAGGATTAAGTAAAATGAAAAAAGGGAAATCTTAAAACATTCCCTTTTAGGATGGAGTACGTAGAACGTCAAACCACCTAAAAGTCTCTTTATTTCCAATCGTTATTGTGTCACTATTTTATTCATTTAGTTCATACAATTGTTATTGTTAAGGATGCTTCGTTAATTGACTTGCCAAATTAGCAAGGTTTTTATTTGAAACCCTTGTCACTCTGCCCTCTAGGGTTAAAAAAATCTGTTATAGGCATAAAGAAGATAAGGGGACCAACAAGAATTCTAAAGAAGGAAGGCTATTTACATCTTCTCTTCTTGGAATATGAAGGAAGTTAAACAAAGGATCCCTAAATTTAAGAGATTGAACATTAAAGTGAAAATGGTATGGACTGCTTGTCTCATTATGGAGTTATTCGATAAAAATGAAGCTTCATTGAGCATACTATTCATAAATATTAAACATTTACCTGAAATACACCAGAAGTTTGGCGGCTTCAGTAAAATGAAGCTTTTATTCTACTAAGAATGCCTCATCATTATTCTTTCAACTATTCTTCTTGCCTTTAAATAATCAAAATGATTCCACTTTTTACTTAGATTCTTGTATAATAATAGCACCGATCACAACCACATCATACACCCACTTAAGCTTGAGTCTTAAAGTACAAAAAACCAGCTTCATTGATATCAATATTTCTACACAGCCTGTCAGAAATACTTAATTTCCAGTCTTAAACTATTTCCAGGCTAAACCTCTAATCTTTTCCAGAAAGAATTACATCAACAATTGAATGTCGCTAATGTAAGAGGCAACATGTTATTCAAATCATTGAAATGGCGATTGTAACGAAGATCAACCGAATTCGAACCAACAACAATAGTATTTGTACCTGCTTGGCCTTGAACCCGAGCCTGCGAGCCTTGTCGGGGCGAGTCGGCCTCGTGACTCGAACGATGGAGGGGTGCTGGCGATACTCCCAGCACCTCACCCTCTGCAAGAACCTCATCACATCCGATTGCTTCTTCCTCCATAGCTCCGACACGTACTTGTACGCACCTGCAACCAAACGAGATCTATTCAAAGCCGATCGAAACCTTAAGAAAAATGGAGATTCAATGGAGAGAAAGAGGTTGAAGGAGCTCACCCATTTGGTATCTGCTAGGGTTTTGCTTGAAGCGGAGGCGCAGTTGGGGGATTGATTATAAGAGGAGGGGGGTCTGAGATGCGAGAGATGCGAGCCGTTGGATTAAAAGACATTAAGGCCCAGATCCCACTATTTTTTGATTTTCTTATATGTCTATTGGGCCAATATTTCATTTTGGGTAGAGCCCATTGGCCCTGAAACTAAACGGAAAAGACGGACACTATTTACGGAATAGGGTTTGGGTGGAAGTTGAAAAATATAACTTCGAAGAGGACCGACGAGTTCGAATGTTCGAACAACAGATCCATAGATACATATGTATATAAACTAGATAAGTGGCATGCCTAGAAGCAACCAAGGGTCGATCCAAGAGAATGGGCCCAGGGGCCAGATTGAAAACATATAAGTAGGAGTTAATCAGGATGGGCCACAAACCAAGGCCCAGGGACAAGAATTCTATTTGTATATCTAAATCATTGTTTGATCGAGCTATGTTGATTTAGCTTTAGACAACGAACGAGTTTGTAAGATGTATATCCTTCACCCTATCATTTTCATGTGTTTCAAGCCCTCATCCATCCTACGACGACGATCGCTTTCAATCTCCGTCCGCATAAGGTTCTTAATATTAACACATTCCATGTCCAGGCCTTACTTTCCAAGAGAAGAGCCAAAGGAAGACATCATAGAGTCTCCATAAAAGCTACCCATGGATCTATCCACACACGTACATTATGCATTGATCTCATAGGTTAACTAATGATACAGCCATGATAGAGAAGTGATGTAAACATGTGCATTATTATAATATATCTGCCCAAATAATTATGGCACATATACATCATACAGCGAGAAATACAAAGGTGTTATGTTGTCAAGTACGTCGAAGCCATTCAAATTTCCATCACCAAAAGCATGGCAGCAACAATAAAGTTTGGATCAATAAACTTCAATTATATGAGAAATGATTTTGTTGGAAAGCAGAGAGAAAGAGCTCGAAAACAGCTTTTGATTAATCAATGGAGCTTTTTTTTTGTTTGAAAAACTTTTGTAGTGACTACGTTTCAGTACGAATCCTATGCACTCCGTAACTTGCACGGACTATTAGCAAAAAGGTCCCTGTCAGCTTCACTAGCTTATTATAGAGTTTTTCCTTCGACAGTAATCGCTTAAGTTTGATCTATTTCGATAGTAGTCTTGAAAATGCTTTTGCTGATCTACTGGAACTTTCGCTGTTTTCTAGCAAACTGTTCTTGAATAGTTATATGTATAAAACAAGTTTAGGTAGTTGACTAGAAAACACCGAAAATTTAAGGACGGTATACTGAATTAACTTGTTTAAAGTTAGAACGTACGATCGGAACTAACTATCGATGTTTTGAAGAGCATACCGCATGGTTATCCTTGGTATGTATTTCCCTCTATAGATACTATAACCTAATCCAATTCAGAAAATTATCAATTAAATAGTCGAATAAACGTTTTCTCTGCCATTATAATTTAGCTTTTCCTCAACCTAGCTAATCGAGGAATCAAGTGTAAAGAAATGTGAATTTTTGCCTCTATTAACATCGGAGCAAGAGTTATATATAAACAGGTGAAGCTGTCCTGTACTGGTTTAAGGTCAATTGCCAGCAACAAATATTTAGACCCTAGGGGCTAATATAGAAATAGATATAACTGTAAGAACTTATATGGGACAAAGTTCCTTCATTGTCATATACGTTTTCAGCCACCGAATACGGATATGATGACATCTATATCCGTTCCATATTTGTATCTGATGATAATAATAATAATTTTTTAGTTGATTTGGCATATTTTTACTTGTATTCATTTCATATCCGTGTCGGGCTTATTTTTCATTTTCGATAATTAACTATTCGTATTTGTATTCTAATACGCTTACGACAACAAGATACATATATGGCAGCACATGTTTTCGATCCGTTTATATCTCTACCAATTATTCTAAATGCTCTTATTTAACCAATACAAGCGTCCACTAAGATTAGGAAAAGCCTGTAATGGTGCTCTTTGCCGGTGGTCAATTGGAGTACAATAAAATTTCTTCCCTACGGCAAAGGAGCATGCTATAGATATCTTAAGTTAATATTGAACAAGGTATAAAAATGCAAATATGTGGAACTTTAATAGGTTATACAGCAATTTACCATAAAGTAAAACGGTTCGTTCTATTGGATGCATATGCCATGCATAGAGTCCATTATTGTATAGTACAAAATTGTATATTACATATGGATACTTGGGAAATATGTGTACATGACAATCTTGCTCAATATGATAGCTACCTCAACATGTGTATACGTTCTATTTTTATATTACGTATCCCGATTATATGTTGATAAAATCTGTAGGATTTTTGCTTGGCTATTAGAATTGTGATGGCAATCATACTCGTGGGGTCTAGGTAGTTGATTGAATGATTTTTTGTGTGTCGTGTTTTGAAAATGTGTAAAGATCACAATCAAAGAAATTTATAAACCGCAATCAATAACGGTGTCAATTGTAGGTTCGTTAGCGAATGCGGATCGTCCACAGGGAAAGTGAGATTTGATCGTAATTGTTTTAGATGAATTGAAAATTAAAGAGAAAAGAAAAGACAATTCAATTCAAGATTTAAAAGTGAATTTCAAGAATTATCTAGATCTAAATCTAATATCAAGAAAACATTAAAATCAAGAATCAAGAATTGATGATATCCAATCGAATTGGGTTTCAAGAATTAAAGTGAGGCTCGTAGGAATCGATCGAATATATAGAAGTGATGAAAATTAGTGATTACGTTTTCTTATCCATTAATGATTTGATACTAGATCGATGACGATCAATCGAGGTTTAAGGATCTCTTGAAGGAACTAGGGTTTCTTCATCTCATCCTTTGTCCTTTTGATGAATCTCATTCAAATGCCAGCCTCTAGTAAATTGAGTTACCGATCGTCGATCTCTAATTACGAGCGAAAACATTCAATAAAGCATTTCGCTCGAAACTAGATTGTCGATGATTCAATTTACAAGAGTTTACAAAACTTATAGGAATTAAGAATCATTTCAAGATTTGTAACATCATCATCTATTGATTCTCTCGACTCCTCCACGAGCGGAGTTTTTACTCAAGCATTATAACAAAGAACACAATCAAGAATCGAGATCTAATCATAATGTTCAAATATAGAAGTAAGCAAGATAAAGAAATTTCACCTTTTATTTATCAACAATTTTGTTACAATTCTCTCAAGATCTACAAGAGGAAAGAACTCGATCATTGATTTGGCTTCGCACGTCTCTTTGAGTCGCGGATCGTCTTGGATCACTTGCTCGGTTGAAGATCGGCTTCGCTTCTAAAAGGTTGAAGGCTTCTTACTTGATTTGTTCTCAAAGATCTTGAATTTAGCTTTGATGATTGGATTAGGGTTAGGGTTTGAATGCACAAGTTGTGTCACTCAGCTTGTGGGTGGAAATTGATGGAAAGATCAACAACCATTCAACAACCTTTGAGTAGAAGCTTTTAGGGTCTCTTTTATAGCCTCAGAATTGGGATTAGCTTCCTTTAGAAGCTAGGTTTAGATTAGCTTCACTTGTAAGCTTGGTAGTTAGGTATAAGGTTCTAGAGTTAGTTAGTTAGAGCTAACTTCCTTCATAAGCTTGGAGGTTAGGGAGAAGCTTCTAAGCTTAGGTAGTTATTTGAGAGGCTTGCTTGAGAAGCTTGAGAGTGTTTAGCTTGAATAAAGAGCTTTATTGTTCGGACAAAAGCTTCTGGAGATCTCTGGAATTTGCAGTGGCTTGAATGAGTGTATCCAGTGAAATAAGAAACCTGAGATGGAAATGTTCTGCTGACGTGTCACCATGGCCGCGGATCCGCGGCCCTTTGGGTGCCTTAGTGCATCAATTTTCCAGGGTACATTTGTGCTGTCTTTGTGGCACTTTTCTGATGTGTGGACTTTTCTAAATATTTCTTGTTCACTGCCAGATCACAAGTGTTGGACTTGGCGTATTTTTATCAGCACTTTTATCAGTTTTGGCTCTTTTACCTGGAATTTCCTGCACAGATTCTTGAGACAAGTGTTGCGCTATACAAAGATTATGCGATACAATGATAAACACTCAATCTCCCTCAGAAAATGTCGGTTATAATACATAACACATGTTATTTGGTATTTTACAGATGTTTTGCTAATATATGCTATATTCATTCCGAACACCTCTAGATGAGTGCAAATAGTAGGGAAATTGATGTGTTAAAAATGCAATATTTTCGACTGATCAGTAGTCTATAAGCACAACCTTAAATTGTCCATAGGCGTAAGAGTTTCGAGATAGGGCATCGATATTCCGGAGTAGACTGGCATATACGTTTCTTATTTTCATAAGAGAAGATGGCATGTCCCGCAGCCAATGGTATTCGGCACCAAAAACAGTATACATGTGCTCATTAGGTTATGAGTTGCACTTGACGGACTCGTCGAGAACTTCTAGATGGTTATATACCTAACGTCAGATAGTAGAGTTCTGGTGACATAGGTACATGCTTGTCTTTAGATCTGACTTCATCATTCGTCTCGAGTGTGTTCCCACTGTACTTAGATCGCTACCCTACCAGGGTTTTAAAGAGTCGTGTAAACAGGTTTTGGTTGGGTACAGTCTCGAAACACTTAGGGACAGCGAGCGATAGAAGAGATTCGTCTCTTCGGTATTGGAAGTTGATGTCGCGCTGTGTTCGATTGGTCATCATCATAGGACCTTGGCCAAGACAGCTGAGATTTAATGATTGTGAGATCAGTTGTTTCTCTGGATGGTTTTGGGCCACATTGGCATGACTTATTGGGTTATTAGGGGTTTGAGGTTTCCACCCTGTAGACCCAGCATGCGACACTCTTAGACGAAAAGACCGGACTGTACTAAGATTGTCACTTTTAGGCTTAGCAGGGGTTCGGATGAGTTCTCTTGTCGATCTTCTTATCGACAAATATGTGGGTAGCCGTTACGTACAGCTAATGCCACCGATGTGCTATGGTTAAACCCGCTGCCAGCGTATTGTCGAGTCTTTAGAGTCCTACACAGAGGGTTTCCCGGTTTAGGCGAAACGGTATAGTTTGTGTATAATGATACGCTCGCGTGTTCGATTGAACACGTGTATTTATACACGTAGTTTAATCGGACTATTTAGTAGTCCTAACAGGTTTGAAAGACAGCCAGTTTTGATACTAGTATCATATTGCTCTCTTTTAGATATTTGTATTTTAACATGAATACGGTATTCATATGAATACGTGTATTTATATGAATAGGGGTATTTGTGTCTTAATACAAATACATGTATTTTTTCTAAATATAAATACGCGTATTTTGTATTTTTGGTACAAATACAGTATTCGTATTTTCGTAGAAATACGGTATACATATTTATTATAAATACGGGTTTGGTATTGATGAAACTCGATATCGGCGATCTCCCAGATCGTGACACGTGGCAGATGATGTGTCCCAAAGCTCAGAAGAAAGGGCCTACAGGGGCTGACCAGGCCACCCCTGTGCCCAATCCGCCAGCACAAGCTGGCTCTCCTTAGAGCCCCCATGCACAAATTGGCTTCCTTGGCCTCCCAGCTCGCCTCCGAGCCATCGCAGGACCAGGATGCCTCGGCTTTCCCACTCTCCCCTGAGCTCTCCCGCCGAGGCCATTTTCCTCGTTCTCATTGACCAACCAACGGTGCCACTCGCAGGCGTAGCCGCTGCTTCGCGAATCTCGCCATGCACGAGATCTCCGTCGGCCACATCCCACGTTCCACGCCATTACGATCCCCATTAACGAGCCTGTCTCGCCATTAATGGGAAGATCCGCTTATCATGCGGGCCTGACGTCGGGAGCGTAACGGCCGGCGTGATTCTCGCGCCTGCCCCTGCATGCTGCCGCCGTTATATAAACCCCTCTTCCAGAGGGATCAAGTAAGCCATTTTTTACTCCACTAAACCGTTACTCTGCTCGGATCTTGTTACTGATTTGATCGTCGGAGAGTCCTCGGTGGTACCAAACCACCTCGGAACTTCCTTGTAGGTACTCGGCGCAAATCTCCTCCAACCTATTGAGATCCATACATCGCAGGAGATCATGCTCCAGATCAAATCCCAGCCGTCAATCGCAGCCATCGGCAGATCAATGGGAGACAACATCTAAAGGAGACCGGAAAGCTCTCCTCCATCAAAATCCCAGCCGTCAATCGCAGCCATCGGCAGATCAACGGGAGACAACATCTGAAGGAGACCGGAAAGCTCCCCCCATCAGGTATACTAGATTATATATGTGTGTGTGTGCACCTAGATGAGGTGCTCTTTACTCTCTCTCTCTCATTTCTTCATGAAGTGGGCGGGCTAGTGACTCACACTAGTGAGTCGCTGGCCCATCCAATTTTTTGTTTTCTAGTATAAAGAGATAAGAGAGAGGGTGGGGATATTTTTGGATGATAGTTTTTCATCTAAGAGTTGATATTTTCTTGAGCCGCCATTTCTCATCTTCTTCTTCCTGATTTCTCTACTTTAGTTTCGAGAAAATAAAAAAGAGTATTTGTTTATAAATTACACCCTCTAAGCATTTTGTCCTAACCAGACTCGATTTTTAGTTGCTTTGGTAGAGCCATCGCTTGAATCGGCATGCTTGGATGGATCGTCTTTGACGCGGGAGTCTGATTTCGAGAGCTCATTTTATCAACTCTAAGAGCTTGAGGAGTGAATCTTTTAAGGCCCCGTCTACAAAGGTTGTTACACTAACATAATAGCTAAAACCCCAGTATAGTTATTTTGGGCTTGCATTCTAGGATTTTAAGTGTGCAGTATTCAAGTGACATGACCCCAATGGTATCGATCAAATGACATGACCCCACCGCTTCAGGCCTCTTTTTTCCCTCTATCTCCTCGAACTCAAAGACAAAAGCTTTTGCAGCTTAGCGTAGCGTCACCCCCAAATCCAATGCTTATCGCAGATATAAACCCTAGCCCTTATCCCCTTTTGAAAACACAAACAAATCCCCGCAAAAAGTTAAAAAATCAAAAAAAACCCTAATATTTTAAAGCCATGATGAGGAGATCGTCGGGAATGGGCGGGGCTCGGATGCTGTGGGCCATGGGGCGAGCCGTCGGCGCCGGGAAGAAGATGCCGGCGGCGGGACACGCGTCGAAGAGCGCCGCCAAGACTGCCCGCGTCGTTTCGGTGTCGTCACCGACGTCTACTTCGTCTTCTTCGTTGAGTAAGGGGTCTTTGACTTGTTTCTGTGACGGGGATGAATGGGAGAAGGTTGGGGATGAGGCTGAGATTGATGGAGATGTTAATGGGTTTGGGTATGATGAAAGGTGCGTTTTTGGACCCACGCCTTCGGAGGAGGAGGCCGAGGAGGCTGTCTCTACTATTCAGCAGTAAGCAAGTTGTGATTTTGTTTTATTTATTTATTTTCTGCATTTTGCATCTGATTTTGTTTGCTTGGTTTAATTTGATTGAATCCTTATTCAAAATTAGTGGAAGATTTTCATTTTGGTGGAGCTGATAATCGATTTTGACAAGCAAACCTTTTGCGGGTATGAAAAAGTTATCGTTTTTTGGATTTGGGTCTGTTTGAGATTGCTGTGAAGCAATGAGTTATGCAGCTGCATTCATCGGGGCGGTCGGCGTTGAGGGGTGCGGAAACTTCTGTTTTGGAAGCTAAGAGGAGAAAACTAAGCAAGGAACTCTAGAAATCTCCGGCGAAAGAAAGAATTTCAGTTTAGAGAGAAAGCAATTACAAAAGAATTTTGAGTATTTCAAAAATTTTCTCACAAACTCTCAAAACTCTTGATCTCTTGCTTTATCTCTCACTCTTTTGAATTTTGCTTTTTGTTGTTGTGCCTCTACAAGCACCTTAAGCCCCCGGATTATTCTAGTTCCAAAACATCCTCTAGAAACGCTCTAGAAGTTCTCAAGAGATTCTGGATTAATTCTAGAAATTCAAAAGTTCTAGAACAATCTCATATGTAGAGCACTTCTAGAAACCCTCTAGAAGTTATCTAGAACTTCTCTTGAGAATTCTTTGGGCTTTATTAAATTGTTTTGCATCAAAATACAACAGTTATATGAATCCTTCTTTTCCATTTAGCTTTGTTATGGGTCTTCCACTCTGCTGAACTAGCAGCTATCATATCTTTAATAGGCCCAAATCACGGTCATTAGAGCCTGCCTTTAGCCCTCGCTCGTCCATTAACCATTGTCTACCTCCATCTTGTGTCTGATTCTTTTGGAACTAAAAGATTTCTTAGAACATGGGCTTTGTTGTTGAGCTGGATGGTTCTGAAGTCTGCATGCATTGTCCCTTTCTATAGGAAATGAAAAACAAATGCTTTATATGGTAGGGTCAGCTTTGTTTCGTAAACGAGCAAAGAACCAGGTTTCCTCAAACTCAAGCAACGAGGCATACTAACTGGCGTTTTGATCTGGATACTGTTGAGAAGGATAAGAGACAATAGGGACGCATCGTTGGAGATATTTGACGGAAAACGTAGAATTTCTGTATCTTTCAAGTGTTTGTTCATATGCATGATTTCTTTTAGAGCTGACACAGAGACCTTAGATGTGATTGGGAACAAAATTTTTGTGAATGATTAATTTTGCGCTTTGAACTTTTTCTTAACTTTGGATGAATCAACCCTTAGTAATCCATCATTTTTTCCAGAGATGCAGTGATGATGGTAGAGGGGGCCTTAAAAATGTAGTAAAAGCAATGTTCTTGCTTAAGAAGCTTCCCTTCATCAATTACCTTAACCATTGTAGCAAGCAAGATACAATATCTGCTTGGTATCTCAGGCTATAAAAGGCTGGACGCTTGCTGGCCCATGTCAAGGGAATTGGTTAATAAGAATTCATCACTGCATGTCAGGGGAAGAAGAATTCATTCAATCAAGTAAATAATATGGCAGCGTCTTTTTTTAGTATAAATGGTTGGACGCATGCTGGCCAACCGCTCCCATAATATGGCTGGTCTCCTCTCCCTTCATGTCGGTCATACGCCATAAACTTGTGATCTTCTTGTCACAATTCTCATGCCTTACTGGCTTTTATTATCCCTTTGATTTTGATGGTTATTGCTATAGAACCTTGTATTTGTGGTACTTGAAGATAAAGTCCCCCGTACTCTTACCTCATCTCTACCATTACACAAGCCATTGGTCACCCTATGTTACACGGATCGCAGAACGTTTCGGTACGTGGAACGAAAACAGGAATGCGGAACGCTACTTGTCATGGAACGTGACACGATGTGTGAAGTTTTTTTCTATACACTATATACATGATGGGAAATGTAGCTCTAGAACAGAGTGTTTTTTGGAATGCTTGTATACTCACACACACAAAGCCAACTTTTTGTCCATTTTAATATCGGAACGCCGATTCTTCCAATCCGGATCACCAGGGTTGCATGGATACAGACATAGGGACATGGATACGACACGATGCGATACGGGGATGTGGTAAAATCCTAAAATATAGGATACACGGATACAACACGCACACAGACACTAGGACGTGGATACGACACGATGCGATACGGTGATGTGGAAAAATCCCAAAATATAGGATACGGGGATACAACACACATATATGGGAATAATGAAAAAAAGAGGCCATATGAGTAAACTTCCTCCTATGGCATCGAACAAATGTACCCTCCACTATTTTTTCCGATGATCGGCACCCATTATCTTCACCCTATTCATCTAAGACGTGGATATACCAAATTTCATGTGATTTTACCATCTTTTCACCATTGAATGAACAATGTAAAAAGTTCTATTGTTGGTAAACCGTTAATTTTGCACCCACTAAATCAATGGTGAAAAAGTGGTAGAATCGTATAAAATTTTGTATAAAATTTTGTGTGTACATCTTAGAAGATAAAAATGAAGATGATGAATACCGATCGTCGAAAAAATGGTGAAGGGTGTATATTTTTGACGCTATAGGAGGAAATTCCCTCCTATGGCACGTATCATCTATTACGCTCTCTCTCTCTATATATATATAACACTACAATAATAACGTTAAACAAGAAAAAATTAACAAGTTTAGTGTTTAAAAAGACACGTCATAATGCTAACATACAACCATATGAATTTCTTCAAATTTAACACCAAGAATATCCAAAATATAAAATGATTAGGTAAGTAACAAGTCTTTTTTTAAAAATTTGGAATATCCATAAGACACATTATAACGATACATTAGTAACATACAAAACATGCGTAGGGCATATATTATTATACGCATATGATACGTATACGGCGTGTCCTACAAGTGTCGTCCAATACGTGCCGGACACAGATATGACAACCCGTCGGAAGTGTGTGCAACTTAGCCGCTAATGTTTTCTGATTAAGAATGACCATTCCAAACTGCTAATGGTTTAGTGATTTATGGTAATATAGGGCTCATCTAAGTCAAATGATCTTTTGGAGTATGGATGTTATGGAGATAACACGTCACTTTGGCCTATCTAGATTTGTTGTGTGTTAAACTCGAATGCCCAAAAATTCATATTGTTACAGGTCCTGAATAAATTTGCATAATTGGCTTCAACAATAGGCTTGTTATGTTCAAAATGGTCTCTCAATGACGAGAAATGTATGTTTTCTATCGTTAAGCCTATCCATATAATGCTAAATGTATATACTGATATGTTATAGAAGATTTGTCGAACTATATAATCCGTTTTTCGGCTATCTATTTAGATGTAATTATGTGTTGACAAATTTGAGCCTTAAGTTCTACGAGAAATTGGTAAGATTGTGAGTCATAATATGTTTGTATAAAAATGAAATTATGCTAGTACGGTAATACTTTTATTATTTTCTTTGTTTCCCCACTTGAACTTGCCTCATTGCAAATTCATTCTTTTCTATCATAGTATTTGTCACGTCCCGCTTCCTAAACTACGGGAGCGAGAACGAGACAATGCCCGCGACGTATTTATACCAAGAAGTAACCATCCTCGATATACACACTAAGCGTCTAGTTTAAACAGATATACAAATTACAAGAATTTAAAGTATCAAAATATTCCACATCATTTATTACAAAATCAAATGTTCAACCGAAACATAAGGTTCAACAACAAAAGTTCCAACAACCGAAGTAGAGCAGAAAAATAAGCCTTTAACATTAGGCACACAGAAGAAAGCTAACGAAGGAGCAGTTGATACTCGTCTTGAGAGGTAAGCTGATGGATATCTTCGCCCGTGGGTTCGATCTCAAATGACACTTCCTTTTTGCAATTACGTCACCTGACACATTCTCTAAGAAGGAAAACAAAACGGAATGCCCGTCATCGAACCCGCGCTCGGTAAGTTCCCAGTTTTATAAACAATAAAACAACTTTATATTTTATGTGACAAGTGAATTGTAAAATATATAAGCACGGTAACAGAAGAAACATGATGATAACAATGCACATGAGACGAGTTGGTGGAAAATCAATGAATAAGCATGAACAAGTGGTTAACAACATTTGAGATATGGATATCGAACTCAGTGATTTGTTACTATCCTAGCATAGGGTTTGAGTCGTGAGTGTGCAACCTATCTCAGGAGTATTCTGTTAACCCCACGGAACAACGGGTTCACAAATTCATGAGTTAGTAGAATACCTTTTCGGCTCGGTACCACAACAACACGGATTCACGAATTCGTATGTTATTATGGGGACTCCCGAAGCAAATTATACAACCCATTTTTCAAACTACCCCAAAAAACCCCGTCAAACATTTCATCACATTTATATAGAAACTAACCTGGGTCATGGATACATGCGAATAATTCAGGTTCATGTCAAGTTCACGGATTCATGGGTTCATGTTATGCACGTAATCATGAGGTTTGTGTCAGGTTCAAGGTGAATGCAAAGTATTAATCATGGATCAATGAGTAACAGTTTAGAGTTTCCTGCCAGAAAAGATGTTTCAAGTTCGTGACCAGAAAAATGCAGATTTAGTTTATAATTTGAAAAAGTTACCAACATGAAAGTTTTAGATCATGAAGTCTAGCCATCAACAAAACTAAGTTTGCCTAATTCGGGATTCGAATGAGGGAGTTATAAGGTTTTTGGTGTCCGCAGTTCAGTCTAGACCAGTTTTAGAAAACAGTTCTTGAGTAAGGGTGTCGATTTGAAAATGTTTTAATTGTTTTATGAATTTTTTTAAAAATAAGAATCATCCGTTTATCTGTTAAGAATAATTCACAAAAAGAAACAAGGCAATCCGACAAGTACAGAGGGAGTACAATTATTTTACGACAGCTGCGCATGGAATTTCTAGCCTCTGCCCAGATATGAGGTGTCCTTTTATTTAGCCTAAACGATGAGGTTAAGTCGAGTTTAAGTATATGATGTCTTCACGAAAGTTAGAGAACTTCCTATTTTAAAAATTATATAACCCGGTTTGCCCGGTTTGGGTTTCAGATATGTGACTTATACCTTTTTCTATGACGTTGCGCTGAAATGGACTAGCAGAAGTCCAGATATGTGTCATGTTTTTAAAATGCATAATAGGGTATTTTCTATCGGTTTTTCGAAAAAGTCATGAACATGAAAAAGATGTGTCTTCCGGTCTAGTTCTAAGTCCATCAAGGTTTCATCTAATTTGAATTCTAAAACCTAAGTTATGATTATTCAAAGATCATTTGTAAAACAGATTTTTTGCTGTCGAGGACAGCGTTCGCGAGACTCATAAAACCTAAACCAGTGCTTAGACCGACTTCAAATATTTACCGAGTGCATGAAAACTTTTCTATTACCTTACCAAATTTTTGTAGAATTTTCAGAGGTCAAGTCATGGCCTGATCCATACCTAAAGTTTACTTGGTATTAAACATACATATTTCGGGTATTTAAAACATAGGGGATTTATTGGTAATTACTATCTAAATCCAATAAGCAAAAACATACAGAGAATCGTGTAATCATTCTTTGAACAATGAACACCATAAACATTAAATATTACATATGATAATGTTTGAATAATAAATTTACCTATCGCGATTTAGCCTAAACCATGTACGTCATTATGACCACGGGACGACGTCATGCACCGTTAGATTAATTAACCAACGACAGAGTGGTCGTAGGATCAAGCATGACTATACGACTAAATCTCCTTATATTAAAAATCGGTCATAACACACCCGTGACATAGGGTGGAAAACACATGCAAATAATAAAGCTTAAATCAATATTTACATCCGTGACATAGGATATAAAACACATGCAAATATTAAGGCTTAAATTAACATTCTAACAAGAGAATCTTTTTTTGAAAATAAATAATTTTAAATCGGGAGACAAATCACCATGACTTAGCAAGGGCGTTCACACGACGAAAGAGAGAGAAGAGAAAAGGAGAGACGAGGGGATGAGGGGACTTATAATGCAGAATGATCTAAGATCGTTCTATCGTAGTGTAAAGATTATCTCGATAGATCGAGGCTCGTGTGATGATCGAGATTTTCTTCCTTTTTCGCTTGGCCTAGGGAATACAGATGGAGATGGAGATGGCAAAGGAGAAGAAGGGAAATTCGGAGCGGGGAAAATTTTCTTAGAAACGACTGAAAGAAATATAAGGGTTTTCTGTCGTTTTAAAAGATATCAGCTCGCATGATTCGAGCCAGAAAAATTCGGGATTGGATTTCTAATATAAACTACCAGATAAGATCGCACGAACAAGATCGTGCGATCCGGAGACAATATGACCGGCGGGGACGGCTTGGCCTTAAGCTTTGTGCTCGGGTCTTGCCTCCCCTCGTGTCGGGTGCGGGGATTACAACATGTCTACGAAATTTAATTTTGGGCTATAGAGTTCGTGTGGTACATACGTATAACTAGGATTTTCAGGAATCAAAAACAAAAAATAAATAAATTGGGGAGGTTAGGATTTGAACTCGAGACCTGTGGAATAGCAGTATTATCGTCTCAACCAAGGATTACCAGAAACCATGTATATAATTATAAAGGAAATAAATATATATACAAGTGTTTCGAAGAAAAGACGCCTTTTTTTAAGAAAGGAAAATATAAGAAAAGTACTAGGAATTTGTGGCCGTTGCAGTATTTCTAAATAAAATTGAAATGTTTTTCACAGTGAACGAGGATGTGAATTCTCTGTGTAGTTGGAAAAATGAGAATATGTGACGGTTCATTTCACTGCTTTAGTTGTTAATCAGGTAAATAATTGCGAGGACAACACGTCAAAATAAAACGAAAAAACGTAAATGTTGGAAAAGCATTTGATTGTCATGAGACAAAAACGGCCAAGGATGTGAATTCAGGTATGGAACACGACAAATCTGTGAAAATAAATACACGGGGACTCATCTTTATTATTTAGCTATATTTAAATATATATGTATTAAATAAAATATAACACAATAGAAGATGAAACATGTAAAGTACTTAAACATAAAATTAAGGTTAGAACCATCCATATCCATAAGTTTTCAAACAAATACTTTATAAACCAAAAGTGAAACACACAATAATACAATCTATAGGAGTCACAACAGACAAAATATTAACTCTTTTTTAATTGGAGCTAATTTTCATAGATCCGACTTTATCATTTACATAAATTTGGGCTTTCATTTCTTCTTACTATAGTCCGTCGTGAGAGAGATTAAAATATCGAATATTCTTATATCTTCGAAGCTATCAAAGTTGTAATTTATCAACCCTCTATGTTACGTAGAAGTGTTGAATATGTTCAATTTGGGCCACACGACCAATTTGAACCAACACAGTCCAAGCATGTTGCACACAGTGTCGTGCAGAGCGTTCGAGTATCTAAGTGTCCAACACATATTGGACACGACACGACAAGCAAAAATAAATGTCTCTGCTACCTAGGTCATGAGGTAGATCATGGTTAAAGTGGGTTAAATAACGTGTCTAGAAGAAATTTCACATTTTAGGGGACCAAGTGATAATTATCTTCCAAAGCCTTGATTAATATCATACACATCATGCCTGATCCAGATTGATTTGGACTGTTGAAGTTCCTATCTCTTGGAGTACTCTATGAATTAGATTTTTTTTTAATGGCAACACTCGACTGGGTTATAGAGTTGCCTTTTGGGAATATACACCCTCCGCCTTTCTCCAGTTCTAACTTTCCATTGATTTCTATAGAATATGAATTTCTTATGGGTTTCATGTATCTAAGGAATCATTTTATCCATCCAGTACACCTTTTTTAGCAGACAACATGAAATGGTGAAAAGAGGGCACACGCTGTAAAAACAACAACAAAAGAGGGCACACGCTATGAATGGGAAAAAAGGGTAGAGGAAACCATGTTATCTTATTCTTACAAAGGGAGGAGTCTAGTGAATCTATTCAGTCTCCTCTTCCCACATTCTCATTGAGAAATTATCAGTAACTCAGTTAGGATAAGATCCATTGTATCTATTATCAAAAAAGTTACATAAAAGTTACACAGATGGTTTAATCTTATTGTGAAAATTAATGTCATTAGCCCATTCTGCATCTGTTACCTTGGTTGCAGTTTCACATTTTCATGAAATATGTCTGCATTTTTTGCAGGATATTTGTTCCAGCGACATTCTCTCAGGTTGCTGAAGCTGAATATTCTTCTCTGGATGAGGACATAGTGGATAAAGTGGTCACTTCAACAGATGCAACGCTTAGAGATTGTTCCGAATCAGAATCAGATTGGATTGAGCCTGCACTGCACCTTTATAGCTCACAATCTTCTCGAGTTTATGAACATGAAAGAATTCTTGATGCATTCCGTTTTCTGCAAGTCAATCCACCCTTTAAGGTGACACTGGCAGAAGACTCTTCTGATTTTTCGTAAATTAATGACGTCGTTTCTGAAAACACGCTCTAGCCTGACTCTTCACTATTAACATTTTGTTCATTTGATAAAAAATGTAGTATACCCCCAATAAATAAATAGATAAATATAAATAAATATGATACAAAGCGAAATGATACCCAAATGTACCCAAGCACGTACGTAATAAAATGAAATAGAGTAAATGTTTGCAATTTTCCTTTAATTGTTTGCTGTTCTAGACTTTAATGTTTATGATTGATTTTCTTCCCTTCATTTTTCTTCCCTTCATTTACACAACTTGCTAGATGTTCATGCCGTTATGGATCCGACTCCCTCTCTTGATTTCCGGTTTCCATCTGTACGTGTTCATGATCTAAAAATATATCCTGTTGCATATAGAGAGCATCAATGCAGTTCACAACACAAAAAAGGAAAGGTCACAGATAGACAGAAGAACTGAGTGATAAAAGATGATATGTTTGATTTTGATTAAAAAAATACCATTACCATTAAATCAGTCGTCTATTACTTGCTACTCATATTTTAGGAATGCTCTTCATTTCCATGTAACTTACAAAAGCTGTACCTGAAATGGTTGACGCTATTAAAGTAAAGAGGTGTGCACTTGTACACAGTAAAGTTGGTTGTTTTGTTTACTCTATAGTTTTTGACTTGATTTATTGCTTACAGAGGATGGTGACGTCGTTAACGTCTGATCCAGCTGTCTGGGATGCAGTCATGAAGAATGAGGCAGTGCAAGAACTCAAGAAGTCTTTTTATGAAGGTTCGTGATATAATTTTCAAGAAAACTCTATTTTACCTGTCGGATGTAACTATATTATTCCAAATCTTCACATTTCACACTAATCTTCGATTCACGTTCCTTCCCTTGTTGTGCTGTGTTGAATCCTTTCCCTGTTATGCATTATCAGATACGCTTGTTTCTGTATTTAAGTTTGAAGAAGGGTTTATATTTTAGTCAGTTTAGAAATTTTCCATCCTGTGTATTCTTCAAGTTATTGTCACTGCACCAAAGCTCACAAGTTTACGTGAGGATCCAGGAAGATGCATTATAGTCTTAACACTCTGGTTGAACATCCTTTGTGTGGGCTGAACCTACATTCATTGCACATCAGAACTTATTTTTATTTATAAAAAATTAACTATCCATGCACTTCCTTTTTTTCTGTTGAGGTGACCCCCTCCTCCTCCTTTTCTATACCAAAGCTACAAGTTATGGTGAGGGTTGAGAGAAGACGTTTCTTTTGACAACATCCTTTGCCTACACAAGTGCTAAATCCTGTGAAAAGTTTTTTACAGCATTTTTCAGTGCTCAATCTTACAATAATGTCTTGTTCCCGTCTTTCGCCTTGTAAAAAAATGATGTCAGCTTGATGTATAACCCAACAACTTAACATTTTAGGTAAAGATGTTCTTGACATGATATCAGAGCTTGCTAGGTTTCAAAAGATCTTATGCACAAACCTTATCATTATCAGTTCAAAATATATTTATTTACTCCAATTTATTCTGCCTATACAAGCAAGAGTTTCTGCTGGTGAGGAAGAATGTTGAATATTATGTCGGTTTGCTATGCATTGTTAACCTACAACCCAACATCTTAAGCTTTTGGGTGAAGCAGTTCTTGACAGACTTAAAAAATAATGTGGTGTTATGTGCAGCTGAATCCAATGAATCTCACAGTTCCGATGAAGACCATGACATCCCCACAGGAACCCTTATGTGGATTATGCAAAGTACCAAGGACAAAATAATGGAATTATTCGACAAGATTTCAAAGCTTGTGAATGACATCTTTCATTCTGAGGAGAAGGGCAAGGACAAGGACAAGGAGGCAGATCCCTTTGATAACATTTTGAGATCATCGTTCATGCTCTCTGTTGTGGTCTTTATTGTCGTTGTTGTGACCCGTATCCAAAGAGCTTAATTAGCAACAATTCGCCGACATGACGTATACCTTAGTTTCCTTTAGTAGTTTGTTAGTTTGTATCTAAATGCTATATTTGGCTTCAAACTCACGTCAAATTTGAATTATGTTATGTAATTGATGGAGTGTGATTACGCTTTTATGTCTCTTTTCCCCTTGCCTGTTTTTGGGTGTTCCAAGTATATTGTTGGTGAAGCGAATATATTTGCATTATTAGTTCTCAGCTGTGTCTGTATATTATTTGGATACTGAGACAATGCCTGTGCATATTTTGCTGCAATGAAAACTGTTGATTTGCTAATATTTGTTACTGTTACAGTGTGTGCATTCATGTAGTAAATGACATGAAGATTTGATTATATGAGCTTAAGGATGCTGTATTTCATTAATAAATCTTATTTACTCAGAAGTTGCTCTTTTAGGTAACAGCGCAGCCAAACTTGGATAAGTCTGAGCTTGTTCCATGCAATGTTGATATTTCTGGGATATTTTCTGAAACTAGCATCTTTCTCTGAAGCTAAGTTGTTACTTTTAACCCTAAATTATTCACTTCTCTTCTTTTGTGTAGGTGAATTCAGAAAGAGGTGCTAGGAGAATTCAGAAATAGGAGCCTAGTGCAAGTGGTATGTAGTCTTTCATCAAAGCTCTTTTGATGTTGCTTAAGTGAACCTATTTCAGATATAGGAAATGTTTTTTTCTGTCTGATTCTACATGTTTCCTGCTTGAACATAGAACTAAGTATTTGTAAGGTTTATACATTTACAGCATCATTTACAAAGATTTCTCATCATTGTTACCGATATAGACTTTATTCTCACTTTTTGATACCAGCCGAACTATAACTTCTTGTAAAATGAAAAGGATTGATCTATAGAAGACAAACTATTTATAGAAAGAAGAATTGATCAAAAGCGAGACTTCAATCTTTGCTGCTATTTGCTAGCCCAGAATCCATGGAAGCCTAGAGGAAAGTTCAAGTGTTTGGGGACTTCAAGCCTTGCTACTACTGCAGTTGCATTAGCTCTTCCGATGAGCCTTGCATCCAATATCACCAGGTAACATCTCTGTTTCGACACCGCGTACTACTCCAAAAGAAAAAAAGGAATCATTAAAACAACCAACAAAGCTTAGATAGTGGAAAAGGTAAGCTCAAATCTTCCTTTTGCATGCAGCTCCCTCTGCGATCCACTTTTGTCTGATTACATTTTTTTTAAAGCAGTAGTTGTGAATTAACCTTAGCTTTCCGTTATATCCTTGTGTGCTAGCTGAAGGATTTGGATCAAGTGAATAATATTGAGCTATCTAATCCCAATAAACGGTTGGATACATGCAGATCCATTATACTTACTGAGTTGTGATGTTCATGTATGAATATTTAGATCTTTCAGACATCCAGATGGAACTAAATTAGTACGGATGGATCGATATCATTCACTGGACTCTTCAGCAAATTTATTCATATCTCGTTCACGAAGGAATTCGGATTTTCTTATAATTTCACGGGAAAACCCGGTGAATAAAATCAAGCCATTCAGTTTGACCTGGACGGCTTGCAGACGGTCATACTGACCTAACTCATGAAATCATGAGCTGTTTCATAATTCTGAATGATAAATAAGTGATGTGGAGCTGTATGTCTCACCTCTACAACAAGAATGTATCCATGCTCCTCCTCCTCCTCCTCCTCCTCCTCCGTATCTCTACTAACAAATATAGGCTCCCCTACAAATGTTCTTTTCCCGGCCCACCACGAAGCCACCGACCCATCGGAGCCGTTGAGCTTTAACACGGTATCAAATGGAAAATGCGGCAGAAATCTCCGGCTGCCCGAACTCGCTCCCGCATAAGTGAAAGTATTTCTCTGGCCGCAGTAGTTCGGATTGATAGCCGGAAAGTCTGCCGATCTTCTCCATTGCTCCGAGGGACTATCGATTGAGCATTCAGGGCATTTTCCCTCAGTATCCAACTCGATCGATACCTATCAAGTCCGTACGCAGATATGTCAAATACTATAAACGAAAGACCCAGACTTGCAATTTGGAAGTTGATGAAGAAGTAGTTATTATACCTCAACAAGATGTGGTAGGGACTCTCTGTTTTTCACTACATTCATGAAAGCAGGGTCCAGTCTTCCTGTTTGCCAATCATATCCTGCAGAAGAAAGAAGGGAAGCTAAGAAATCTCAGTTTATACTGAAAAGAAGTTAAATTAAAATGACGAAAAAGATGCATACCGAACATCTTTTGAAAGTTGAACCACTGGTATGAACAAACGGAGGCAAGCAGCTTGATCTCCAGGTTGCCATTCCCATTCTTTTCCTCGAAGGCGTTGCCAATGTGCAAGACCCATAACTGAGACGGAGCCTCGACCGGCACTCTCCAGTCCCTTAACCGAGTCTCTTCAGAGAACCTCGGCAGCAAATAGATGGGTGATGTTTGCTGACTAGGATTCACGGATAGTGCCGATATCATCGGAGATAGGCCGGATACTGCAAGCATCGATCCTGCATTTTCCAGGTTTCGATATTTTCAGGCTACATGTTTTGAATTGATTCTGTTAATCCGACGTTAAGAATGAAGGGTACCAAGAACATCGAGCTTGATGCGGTTGCCGAAAATGATGTAGTGGTTGTCAGTGAAGGCCCAGTCATGAATCATAAATTGGTCTGGGATCACAAATTCTTTCTTTTGCCGTAGCTTGAAATTGGTGTCAAATTCTGCAACCAAAAACGATTTTATTTGTTGCAGCTTGACATAAGCCTGTGTGGTTAATGAGACTTCAATTTCTCATGAGTTTTCTTTTTGCCGCTGAATTAAGTATAAGATTATGTTTGGATTGACTTTTTGGAAGCAAGAGCAGTTTTCGGCAGTGTTGGCATGGAAAATGTTATTCTTTGGGCTGAAAATTATTCTCATCTTTTGAGAATATTTTGTATGCCGGGTAAAATGCATCCGGAATCGGATGTATGAGACATATACGATGTTCCATCATGCGTCTTTATTGCCTATTTATTATGATTATTATTATAACCATTGTTTTTTTGGTGCCCATGTCACATCAATGTGACATAGAATGTGTCATAGAGGAGAAAAATGTTGGGCTGATACTACAAGAACCAATTGAATATAAATATTGATCCTATAGCTTTCCTGATAGAGAAATGAGATTTCAGCTTAAATATATTTTATTATATAAAGTTAAAAGAGTAATTAAATTAATTAAGTACCATAGAAGGTGAAGTTGGAGCGATGAAGAAGCATGTCTTCTGCATTGCATGAGAGAACCAAGAGCCTATTCCTCTTTGGGTCAATCTTATAGTGTGACAGCAGTCTCTTTGGCGGCATCCTAAAAATCCCTGCATGCATCCAAAGTCCAGAGTCTAAAATATGCAGCCAACAAGAAATTTAAAAAAGAATATATATATATATATATATATATATATATATATATATATATATATATATATATATATATATCAAGGTTAATGGAGGAAAGTTGCCAATGGAGGGAATTGATCTGCTCTTATGTGGTAACTTGGGAAATATATAACTTACCATGCAATATCGGCTTCAAGATCCCGGCCGCGACGTCGACCCCAACCTCCTTCAATGCCGCGGCCCCTCTCCTTCTCTTTTCAATCTCCACCGTCTGATCTCTGTCTCCCCCGACTAAATTAACAGTCCCCACAGTCTCCAACGTCTCTTCGTCCACCTCGTATGGATCCCCACCCTCCCATAGGCACATCAGCCTCCCTCCCCACTTCACCACGCTTGTGTTCGCCACGTTCTTCATCACCTTCACGTTTCCGAACCTCTTCCCTCCCTTCAGTACTGAAAACGGGCCGCGGTGCGTGAATTTCCACTCCCCGCTCTCCTTCTCCTCTCTTTGTGCTTCTGTCTGTATGTACTTTGCGGAGTATTGGACTGCTTGGTCGTCTCCGAACTCGAAGGCTCTGAGGTACCTGTTAACTGTTATGTTAGCTTTATATACATTCACTGTCTCTAGAAAATGCCCGTGTATTCTGAAATAGCGCGCGCGTGTACACACACACATATGACCATACCCGTGTCCGTCCAGCGGATGGACGGTCGATCCATGATCATCGGCGAAGAGACCAGGTCCGGTAAGATAGTACGTCCCACGTGGGAAATCGGAGGGCACACACCCTTCGACGACCCGTAGCTGTACCGGAGACGGGGACTCTGCGCGCTGTGAAAGGAAAAGAAACTGGTAGTCCCAGTAAGCAGCCGAGGGTGAATCTGCCGGCGCTATGGTTTTTTCGACAACGTCCACAGGCAGAGGGTCGATGGTACGGGCGGCCACAGAGGCGGAGACGGGACCTCGTTTCGAGACGGAGGTTGCCTTGGGGAGGAGGAGGGACCTGGTCACCGCCGGCGGCGAGGGAGAGGTGATGGGGAGGTGAAGGATCGATTGCATTGTTTTGTTTGTTCCTGTTGGAAAGAGAGTGGAATCTATATATAGAGGAGCCGATAAAGAGTCCTGTCATTATATTCTATCTATTCTATTATCTTTAAATATTAGTAATTTTGCACGAGCATTGCACGTGCTTTGAAAATAAAATATAAGTGATACCCAAAAATTAAAACGTGCGGTTGTAGCCACATATAGTTTCAAAATAATTAAGCAGCCAAAGCTTTTCTGATTGGTTTTAAAGATAAAAGATAGTTTCTATCATGGAAAATTTAGTTATAAGTTTTTTTAATCTTTTATTTTTATATATATATTTTTTAGTATTTATCTCAGAAAGATTCGAGGAGGTAGTTATTTGAAGAGATTCATGTGGGGGCGTTTCCCATTTCAATTTTGCCCACAAGATTTCTGATGTGTTTGCATTGATATGTTAAATCTACGTTTGCCCCTGGCTTTTCTGCAAAATGGCAATGAACCCTCATCACTTAATGAGACATGACTACAATTTAGCTTACAAATCGCCCCTCCATGGGAGATTATGATTAACCCCATCATTCAATGGATTAATTAATTACGTGCAATAACTTTGCATGCAAAAATAAACCATCAAGCCTTAATTGGTAAGAAAATTATGTGAATCGCAGGAATTCAAGGGAACTTTGGCTTCATTTAGTTCCTAAAGATAAGGCAATTGCAAAAATTTTAGAAAAAGTTTGCCTACCGTTGCAATTAGGATGTAGACATAATCAGAGATAATTCCATATTTGTATCCAGTTTTTATCAAATACGGATAGTGATTTTCCTTTTCAATGCTTATCTGTATTTGTATCCGCATTCACCAATAGCCACTGGATATGGTATCAGATATATCTGTGCTGTATTCGACAATCAAAACAGTAATTTTTTTTATTTTAATAGGTGATTTTTTCCCTCATGGATTATATTTTTTTTATTTATAATAAATATTCGTATCCATGATAAGGATATAATAACAACTATATCTGTATCCGATCTATTTACATTCCTAAGGGCGCGCTTTGCGGCTGGATCTATGTGCTAGAATGGAGCTAGAATATACGGCAAGAAAAAGAAATTTTGTTACTTATTTGTGTGTTTTTATTCATGATTATATCCGAATTCGAACTCCTTGGTCGATGCCTAGCTTTTTTCATATCTTAAGATTTTATTCTTCTTTGGTTCTCAATATATGGGGGTTGTTGTCAATGGATTAAATTTGTTGTGTTGCTTTGGAATGAATTTGTGTCTGCGTAATTTTCTTTATATATTGAATGAAAAAAAATATTTTTCATATGACTTCTTTATATCCATGTTTCGTCATGTTGATTATCAATATAGAATCTACGCTTATAGTTTGCTTAGACCGGTTTTCCTTTGGGCAGGGGGGCCGTTTGCTGGTACAAAGGAATGAGAAAAATTGAATTTTATTTTAAATTTTAAACTAGATTTAGATTCTGTGTTGAGAGCACTGTGAGATCCCAGGAACGGCTGTTTCGTTTTTGGGTGGGTAACGGGGTGGGGCCCACCGGATGCTGACTTGGAGATTTTATCTTTTTAAATGCCGCTGTCGTTTGTTTTCATGCTTTTATTCTGTGTTTTGCTCCAAGGATTGCTTGCTTGGTATCTCATGAGCACAGGTGCCTCCTTGCAAACAAACAAAACAAAGATGACCGCGGTGACCGGATCCGGACGACTATTTCTGACAAATCTTTGTGGAAAAAACTTTGATGGAAAAAAATGATGATAAGAAACGGGTAATAGTTAAAAATATGAGGGTAAATGGATCCATACAACCGGTTCTCTCCGTCACTGTATGTTTCTTTACTCTTTTCTCCCTGCATCTCTCCCTAGATCTTTTCCATAACTTTTCCAAAAAGGAAACAATAATCTCTGAGATCCATCTCTCTCAAGTCTCGAATTCTCTCATTTTATCTCAAATTGATTTCATGTCCCATCAAAATTGTCTATCAATCTTTTGTCAGCCCAACCATTTATAAGGAACGGTTAATTTATTCCACCTATTATCTCAAAAAAAAAACTGGTGTCCATGTCGCATGAGTCGCCACGACGGCATTGTCAACCGCCGCTGCTTCTCCGGCCGCCATTGTGGTCTCACCTTCAAATCTTCATAAAAAATTAAGCTAAAAATAAAGAAGCCCAAAAAACAGAGATTTCCACTATTATCACCAACCCTACTGCGGAAAAGTCATGATGGGAGTTCCTCGTCATTTTCAGCCGATAATATTGGGACAACGACTACGGCAAGCTCGTACTGTGCAACAAACGACGGTGGTCCGGTGGAAACAAAGAGAGATTTGTTGCACCTGAAGAAGTTGCAGGGCATTCATGTAAATGATTTTTGGAGAGGAATTTAATGGAGATTTTTGGAATCAAAAGCTTGATGTGTTTTATTGAGATGGAAAACATTCTTTCGGATAAAAAAAAAGCAATTAAAGAGAGAACTTTTCGGAAAAAAACCAGTATACAAGGGCTTGCATGGTGCAAGCCACTTGCAAGCCCTTGGATGGATTTCCGTGCACAAATCCCAAACCCATCCAAGAGCTTGCAAGTGGCTTGCACCATACAAGCCCCTGCATATAAGTTTTTTCCGAACTTTTCTGTGAAAAACTGGAAGATAGGAGAGAGGTGGGTTTATTTACACGTGTCGAATTTATATTGCCTCTACCGGAATCATGCTTTTTTTACTTTGTGAACACGCTTTTCAAGATAAAAGGGGAAGCACCGAAGAAATTTCCTATGTCCAGATATTCTGACGTACACCCGTTTTGAGCTTAATTCCAAAAAAACCCACAATCTTTTATCTAAACTAAGAGAAGCCACAAAAAACTTTCAAAATCAGGAGAAACTATTTTTCATTTTTTGGTAGTTTCGTGCAATTTATTGCCGATGTAGCATCTTGCATCTTATTTCTTGTAGTTTTTAGTAGTTTTTTTAAATTTTGTGGTAGTTTCTTGTATATTTTGAAAGTTATGTGGTGTTTACCGTGTATTTTAAAAGTTTTTGAGGGTTTCTCGTAATTTAGCTAAAAGGTTTGGTTTTTTTTTTATAAAGTTAAGCCCCGTTTTGATTCTACAAATAGCTGTTTTTCTTTTCTTTTTGGTTGATATACTACTTTGGGTCAAATCCGTAGCTCAGAACTTGAAGAGAGATTCTTTCTTTCCTCCTTAATACATATATCTTTGTTTTATGATTTCAAAATTCCGATCTTCCTCCTTGATCCAATATTGTATTGCTGCCGTTTCAGACAGTACAGCCGTGAACGATAGTGAAAAATTGAATGCATCGATATTAAAATTATAATATTTCCCCCTTTTCACCGACTTTGATGGAAGATGCTACACTGCAACAAGAGTACACTTTTTAAGTTGTAGCACTATAAGATACCATTTGAGAGTAGAAATGAGAGGACACCCCCCAATGAACTTCAATGGTGCTCCTTACTCGAACCAGAATAACCCTGAATATGACATGCAGGCTTCAATATCTAAAATGGGGAAAATGGGTTATGGTGGTTCATAACAAGTTGGCTGTAAATGACATACGAAGCCCGCTTTAAGCCCCTCCTACAACTTAAACCCCTCCTACAACTTAAACCAGGAGACTCAAGTGTTATGACTGTTGTTCACAGCCAACTGGAAACGCTGATAGCTACATTAACCTCATATAATATATATATATATATCCACGAGCTAAATTATAGAAAATGCCCCTATTTTCTTTATTACCGAGAAAAGGCTTTTTGTTTTCAAAACATGCACTATGTGAACTCCAATTCCAACAATGCTATAATTTTGATCAAAATCCCGATTTTGATTAAACGAGAATCAACATTGATTCGACCGGCTCAGATCTTTGTCAAATATCTCATGCAATCCGGTAACCTTGTTAAAATGGCAAAAAAGAAGAAGAAGACAAATGGTGACAACAATGATGTCGGGGGATATGGGTAATCCCAATAACCAAGGATAAATATATCATTTTCCAATATATGCCAAAAATTTGCAAGTGGTACAAAGACCATTTTTATATATGTAATCTCAAGTACCAATAAACATAGAAACAATAATAGCAAAAGATATTGGCTCAAATCACATATTATTACAGCAGGCAACAACGGTAGCAGTTCTTTCCCACAACTATCCATGAGGAAGATGCCTTTGCTAGTGCTACATGTCCCAACATGGGGAAAAAAACGAAAACAATCATGTTGATCTGCGAACCTTTATAGAGATACAATCCATGTATAATATAAAAATTGTTATATGGTGGCATTTGTTGGCCTCATTCGTATCAGATTACGGCCTCACAACGACATGACCCAAAGATCCCATCTTGTCCATTGCAGCCCTGCCACATTATCCCCAGCATTTCTTAGTGAAAGATGAAATTTATGTCTGATGGAGGTCCTTTTCAGATCTCCTTCAGATGTTGTCTTCTGTCGATCTTCCGGTGGATTCTGGAGGGGATCCTCTGTTGTGTGTGGGTCTCAATGGGTTTTGAGGAGACTTGGTGATTTGGGGAGTTTGACGCCGAGTACCTGCAAAGAAGTCCCGGGGTGGTTTGATACCACCGAGGACCCTCCGACGATCAAGTTAGTGCTAGATCCGAGCAGCGTAACGGCTAAGTGGAGTCAAAAAATGGCTTACTTGACCCATCTGTGATGGAGGTTTATATGGTGGTGGAGGCACGCAGCAGCAGGCGTGAGAATCTCGCCGGCAGTTACGCTCCCGACGTCATGTCCGCGTAGAGAGCGGATCGCCCATGAATGGGGATCGTGAAGGCATGGAACGTGGGATGTTGCTGGCGGAGAATCCGCGCACGGCGAGATTTGCGGAGTGGCGGTTACGCCTGTGAGCGGCAGAACTGGTCGGAGGACCGAGGAAGGCGGCCTCGGCCAAGGGGCTCGAGAATGAGCGAGAAGGCCGAGGAGACTTGGTCCTGTGGCAGCTCTGGGCGAGCTGAGGGGCAGAGGAGGCCAATCTGCAGGGAGCCCTGAGGAGGGCTAGCTTGTGCTGGCCGGTCGGGTACAGGGGTGGCTTGGTCGGCCTTTGTGGGCCCTGAGTTCTGGAACGTGCCATCCGCCACGTGTTCTGATCTTAAGGGTCGCCAATATTGAGCATCATCATTAGCCCCCCACTCTTGTCTCGACCAGCCAGTGGGTCGGGTCAGGATTAGACCGCTGGGCCGCCCGGGGTGAGCTCCCTCCTAAGGTTCCGTCAGGACGCATCCCCGGGCCGCGAGCTGTCTTTTCCGCCAGCGAATCAGCGCGAGATCTCTGCATTTAAGGAGGGTGCGCCGGTTCGTGTACCTTGCCTTTGAAGTGACGGCCCACGTGTCGAGCGTCAGTTGGCTGACGAGACGTGTGCAGACCTGTGACGCCTGGAAGGGTGCGTTCCAGTGCGGGGACGACAAGTGGAGTAATCGGAGCCGTTGGATGCGAGGAGGCGTCTTGGCGGGAGATGAAGGGCACCGTTGGATGAGGTCGCTCGTGGCGATAAGTAGGGGTGAGGCCCGTTACAGGGCCCCTACTCCTTCATATTTCCCGTTCTAAGTCTCGGTCGCTCGGCGCTCGTCTTCTTCTTTCCACTTTCGTTCCCCGAGGATCATTCTTCCCAAGGTTAGATGTCTTCTCTTGTCGAATCAGTAGATGTCGTAGAGGTAGATTCTAGGAACCCTTTAGGTGAGCCTGAGTACTCCCGGGGAGCAGGGGTTGGCCCTTCTTCCCGGGATCATGTGGCGGGAGCAGCCCCTAGGGAGGAAGCGGTAGATACTGCCCCTAGCGCCTTGTGTTGGATAAGGCATGAGGATGGGCTTGCCAACGCTCGGGCTCGCTTCCACATCCCCTCACGCTATACGTTCTGCCTGGCCAAGGATGGAGAGAGGGCGGACCAAGTACGGGGCAGGGAGATCGCCCTGTATTTGGAAGCATTTTGGGGTGGAATGCGTCTGCCCTTCTCTCCTAAGGCCGTTGAAGCGTTGAACTTCTTCGGGTTAGCCCCCGGTCAGTTGGTGCCGAACTCGTGGAGGATCCTCCTCGGGTTTCTGGTCCGCCTGAAGTTACAGGCGATCCCCTTCAGCCTTTCCCTCCTTGATTCTTCCCCCGTCTTCAAAAATCACCCCGGTGGTCGAGCGGGCGACCCGAGGTGGGTTTATCTCCCTTTCAGAAAGTGACCAAGGGCGCCGCCGGGACGGGGGTTGTGGCTTGCCTTCTTCCATTCACGACTGGAAGAAGAAGTTCTTCTTCGTTTCCCCTCCTGAGGGCGAGGACTGGCCCGTGCCTACAGAGTGGTCGAGGGAGAAGCACTTGCCGGGGAACTAGTCCAGTGACCTCGTTGCGGTGAGAGTGGCGTCGTGGGAGCCCATTCCCCATTCCGACGCGCTGTTGTCTGAGTGGGTTCTGAGTTGGGCCGGGCTCCGCCCCGTTGAGTTCGTCGGTAAGTTTAGGTTTTCTTTTTTGGTTCGTATATTGCCTGTGTCGCTGACTCCTTTTACACTTGGTTCCGTGCAGGACCCATGCGCCAGCCGAGGCCGGTTGCGAAGGTTGGGGGTGTAGGGTGTTTTTCGTCACCCCATTGAGATGGGAATACGCGCGTGGTTGTCAGGCGCAGTACATATTCCCCCTGCCTAGGGTAGGCTGGGGTTTATTGATTGTGGGGATCCGAATCTCCGGCAGTCGCGGACTAAGCTGCCGTTAATTACCCCTCACCTTTGGAGCGAGGGAATCTCCGATTAACGGGTTAAACTGGTCATGCGAACTCAATGTGTAACGTGCGTGTGTTGTGTTTTGAAAGGGGGGTTTGGATACATCGGGAGCCACACAGAGTTTTTACGGGGTCCCGCTCCCCGGATAGCGGGCTGGGGGTCAAAAGGGGTAGCAGTCCCTTTGCGGGGTGCGGGGCAGCGCCCCGGCCCAAATTTTTTTTGAGGGGGACCGTGTTGTAGAGTATGTGTGTGTGTGTGTACATATATATAAAAAAAGAAAGGGAAAGGGCATCCAGAGGATGCGTGGGGAAAAGCGCCAGCGCTTTGGGTGCTAGCGCTTTAAGTGCAAGAGCGCTAGCGCTTTGAGCGCTAGCGCCCTAAGTGCTAGGTACGTGGGCGCTCGGGCGCTAGCGCTTTGGGCGCTAACACTCCGAGCACAAGAGCGCTAGCGCCCCACGTGTCAGCACGTGGGCGCTCGGGCGCTAGCGCTTTGGACGTTAGTGCTTTGAGCGTAAGAGCGCTAGCGCTCCACGTGTCAGCACGTGGGCACTCGGGTGTTAGCGCTCTGAGCGCAAGAACGTTAGCGCTTTGAGCGCAAGCGCCCCACGTGTCAGCACGTGGGCGCTCGGGCGCTAGCGCTCCACGTGTCAGCACGTGGGCGCTCGGACGCTAAAAGGGCCTTGGTCTCTGCAATGGGAGTTGTACTCCCAGAAAGGAGCGCTTATTATTGTTAGTTGTATGTATGCCCTAGAGGCCATTACTGTACATTGGATGTATATTGTAGTGGATGCTGGGACATATATAGGGAGGACTTTCTTGCTCGACATGATAGTATGCTATCTGGTTACTCTTTACCTTAACGTGTATACTGATTGTCTCTCTGTTACATGTTGGTAAAGCCCTTAGAATGTGTACTTGACTACCTGGACTATGATGCGGATCATACTAGTGGGGACATGGTAGTCCATAAGTACATCCTTCAAAGTCCCTAGTCGTGGGTGTATCGAGACGGGGCATCGATATACCAGAGTAGACTAGCGTATACCTTCTTGACCCATATAGATGGGCGATGGATGATCCCATATCCATTGGTGTTTGACATCGGAGATGATATACGGGTGCTCAGTGGAGACTGGGTACACTGGACGGACTCGCCGAGAACTCCCAGATGGTATTATACCTTACGTCAGATGGCAGTTCTCTGGTGACACTGGTACATAGTAGTCTGTTGACCCGAGATCGTCATAGAGTCTTGTGTGGTTCCCACTGTGCTTTGATTTCCACCTTACCACGTCCAAGAGGGCGTGCAAAACGGTGGTTTTTGGGTACAGTCCCGAATCACATGGAGGCAATGAGCGATAGGAGGGGATTCGTCTCTCCCGGTATAGGGAGTTGATGTTGCGCAGTGTTTGATTGGCTATAACCGGAAATCTATGGCCAGGGTTGCTGAGATTTACTGGTAAGTGTTATCAGTAGTTTCTCGAACTGTTATAGACCTCATATCGACACGACTTATCGAGCTATTGGGGTCTGACGTTTACCACCCCTAGGCAAGATATGCGACATATCAGACGATCAGACCGGACTGTACGGTAAGTGTTACTGGTTGGATTCACAGGAGTGTGAGCGGGCTTGCTCGTCGATCTTCTGATCGCTCAATACCCGGGTGGCCGTTACGTTTAGCAGACCGCTTGCGGCTTGTGGGTGATTGATATGATCATCACCTGCTGCCGGCGTATTGACGAGTCTTTAGAGTCCTACACAGAGGTTTCCTGGCTCAAGCGAAACGAAATAGGAGCGCATATGAGATATGTGCGGGACCGAGAATAATGCGTGTATGTGATACCGTATTTCATTCTCACGATGAATGTGTCGAATGGTTGTATGCGATATAACCTAGTTATCGAATCAAGGATTGATTCGATAAATCGATACATTGGATATTAGTCGGTCATATGAGATATGACCGGATCGTTAAATCAAGTGTTGATTTAATGATTTAATGCATAATTATATATTTGATATATTACTTTGCATTAACTAGTATTGGTTCACTTTAAATGGATTTTCTCACTTGGATGTACAAGTTGTATATGTGATATACTTTTTGTGCAAATGATTGTATCATGTTTGATGATGCATGTTTACTTGAGTTTGTGTAAAGATTGAACCATGGTTATTTAAATGGTTAGGGTTTTGGTTTTCTTATTTATTTATTTATTTATTTATTCTTTATGGAAAATAATAAGCATAAAGAAAAATGGTGGCTTTCTTTGGATGGATGTTGAAGCTTCATGAAGCTTTGACTAAGTCACCATTTTTGTCTTCATGCTTAACTCTAACCATTCACTTAACCCTAGTTCATTCTCTACACTTGACCATGGTTGGATTACGATAAGTATTCAATTTATTTTCTATTTGAAAATAACTTATCATAATATTTCTATCTTCTTCTTCTTCTTCACATGAAGAAAGCTTGCCTCATCAATGGCAAGTGAAGAAATCAAGTGAGAAATCCAATTCTAAAGTGAACCCACTTCCTATTTCTTCATCCTCTACCTCTTGCCAAGTAGTATAGGGTGTTCTCTTCACAAGTTTCATGACTTGGTGAAGTGGGAGCTTGATCTTGTGATGCCTCGACGTAAATCATCTTCGGCACGAAGTCGACGACCTAGCCCGTCCATTTCTCCGATGAAGCCGACGCTAGAGCCCGGATTTCCATTTGGACAGCGAGGAGACTTCATTGCGGAGTTATGGAGGTGGAGAACCGGATCTACAAAGGTTGTATTTCCGTTCTTTTAGTTATCTTATTAACTAGTTGCTTGTTTCGCCTAAAATCTAGTTAACGATCCGTATTAGGCTTTCTCGGCACTTGTAAAATTTGAAATTGGCATGGTTGATGCCTTGTGAGACCTCATTAGTGTGCCTAGGAACCCTACAGTGGTATCAGAGCCTAGCTAGAGCCTTAGGCGATGCGTAGATGGAGTTTGAAGTCCGATTAAACCGAAACCCTAACACAAATTTGCTCTCTGGACTTTTTCCAAAAATTGGGTTTTTTCCAGATTAAAAATATGCAGAAAATTCAGAAGGAAATTCTAAGAATTACGGTGAAAAAATTACCTAATGATCTTTCTAAAGTGCGGCGGAACCGCGGCATTAGCGTGCTAATGCGGCTGTTCCGCGGCCATTTTGTCTATGTGGCTTTCCGGATATTTTAGAATATGTTAAAAAGTTCGACCGGATATAAATACTCAACTTTTCCCCTGCCGGAAAATTTCCAAGTGTTGGATTTTTCCGTGGTTTAAAGACGTTCTAAGTAGTGCAAGTAACGCGATGGTCCCTCTAGAAGATAACAAACCTTAACTCGATTATGTGACCGTCTCGAACTGCCCTTTGAACCTTAGGGTTTGGGGCAGTACGGCGTGCCACATGTGAGGCGTTGGCTTGACCCTTCTACGGCTGGACCGTTGGTACTGAGGCATGAACTGAATGTTTTTAGATTTATTTCATGTGTTGAGCTGTTTCGGGAAAACTTGGGTGTTCGAATGTTCGATCGGAAAGTTTAACATTTTCTATTTATCTGGAATGGGATACAATAATTGGAATTCACAAGCAGTTATGAGATAACTGAATGAATGTTATAAACATAGCACTTTAGTCTCACTTGATCGGTTGCCACGGAATTTTGATGTGATCAAAAGTCCGTCGCAATCACGTAGCCTACGCGGATACTTGCCGGGTAAACTTAATAGACAGCTACACCCCATAGCCCCGACCAAGTGACTGTAGGAGAACCCCGTCGCCGAAAGCATCCGTTCAGGTGCTCGCGGTAGCGGTGTTCCGCCTTGGTGCACTTCGTCGACGGAATCAGGGGTGCGGCCGCCTACTAAAGTTTGCGACGAGTATTCGATCAGGATGTCGGGAATCTTGTTGAATTGCCCGACTTGATATTGAAAAGTGTTTTCGATAATGAGACTAAAATGCGGGGTTTATAATTGTTAGGCATGCGATGTCTAAGGAATTCATTTAGTCAGGCATGAGATGTCTGAGGTGGTTGCGGATTCCAACTGTTGTAGTTTTACACTTTCTTTTCTGTGACCGTAAGTGTAATATGTGATATCGCCGGTTTCGTTGCTATCTGTCAACGACAATTGGGATGCGCATATTTACTTACGTTGATGACATGTGATGTTATGTGTTGCTGGATATGTTATATTGGATCGTCGTGTTTGAATAGCCGGGGGTTTTTATGTGAGATGAGTGTTTTTCATTTTCATTCATGTAAAAACTTGTATGTAATATTCTTTTATTGGGGCACTTCCAGGTTGCGGAAGATGTCGCCTTTTGTATATTATTTACTTTTCCGCACTAGGATAGACCCAAGGAGGAGAGCACAAGTAACCGGGTTCTAGGGTCCAGTGGGAGACCATCTCGAGGAGTCGAGTCCGGGTCTCCTAGTCCTAGAATTGGTAGGGTTGCTTGCCGCTCTCGTAGGGGTCTAGGGGTGTGGGTTTGGCTATTCATCACGACCGTGGAATCCGTGTTTTATACCGGCTCGTATTGAAAACACGGACGTCCTAGTATATCCAATATTTCATATGTTTCTTCTGCTGCGATATCTGTGATGTGATCATGTGATATGTTCTGTGATAGATAATGTATATAGTATATATGATATATTATATAGGCGTTACTTATGTTTTACACCCGCGCTAGCCCTGCCCCGCTCTGCCGTTAGTTACCTAACCTAACGGTGCACGAGGGGACATCGAGGCGAATGCGGATGGCATAAGTGTACGTCGTATTTATCTGTGATGTTTAGGTACTTAAATGATGGGACTTCATTAATGTGATTAATGGAATAAAAGAAACCTAAGATGTTGTAGAATCGAATTTCAAAAATAAAATAGGTAGCTACAGTTCTTGCTTTGCACAGAGATATATGTGATATATCCTGCACCTTATTCGATGGGGAAAGGACCGAGATCCCTTCACCGGGAGTGACTCCTTTAGCAATAACTGGCAGATGCTACACACTCGGTTTGTCTTTTGATTGCTTTTAAGAGTTTTTGCTTTGCACAGTGATATATATGATATATCCCGCACCTCATTCGACAAGGAAAGGACCGACGATCCCTTCACCAGGAGTGACTCCTTTAGCAAAACTAGAAAAGCCTCAAAAGCACTCCATTTTAAAATCATTTGATTCTACAACGATATCAAGTTCATTACGCAATAGGTTTTCAGAAAAACCTGTCGTAGCCCTCCGTCATTTCAGATAAGTCCTACTTAGTATTCGTGCTACGTTTGTTGACCTCCGTCAAGGCGTAGTGTGCGGTAGCTAACTAATATTTATCTGCTTATGCATATGATGCAGATTGGATTAGGGTAGTCGTGCGACCTTGTTGACCTCCGTCATGGGTCGTGCGGGTGGGTTTGATTCAATCAAGAAATGACGGGTTGAACTTGACTAGTAGCCTATGGTTTGTTGACCTCCGTCAAGGTCATAGGAGACTAGGGGCAAAATTATCGGGAATTTCAAGTGTTGAAATTTGCAATGAGATTGCATACCTTCTATGAGATAGTTGGATCCCGATACCCACTGCGAGTAAGAGTTACTCCTGGGAGAGTTTTACACATTACAATTAGCCGATCAAGTAGGTGTCTAGAAAGGTGTTAACGAGGTTACGCCTCTGGGAAAACGAGATTTACATTAATTAGGTTCGTGCGAAAGCACGGGGGACCTCCCTCAAAGTACCGACACTGGCCTGGCTGAAAGATTGGCGAACCTGTAGCGTGTAATTAATTCCGGCTAGTCTTTCCTTTTTGGGTTTGAAGGAAGATTTGATAAAAAGCAGTGGGAGCCATCCTGATTAGATAAAATAATAACCAATCTATTCTTGAAAGAGCGCACGCTGAGTGTTTTCTTCTCTCTCTCTCCTGGTAGCGACCATATCACGCCTTAATCAAGATAATAATACGGATATTTACCGCACCCGCTTGTTATACTGAGCTGGGGAACGTTGGTCCCGCTCCAACTTATAATTGTTATAAGACAGAGCAGGAAATTGGGGATTACCAGAATTCCCATGCCGCCCAAACGAAGTAAGTGCATGCTGATGCATTATCTTCGGGTATGTTCATTATACAGAACTTTTTCTCAGTATCCTTTACGTCCTGGGTATGTGATACCGGATCAGGATCCCAGATATGTAATCAGTTACATAGGGCTACAGAAAGGTAGAGAACTGAGAACGGGTGATAAGTTTCATGAGGCAGAAAACGGGGCAAGTGTTGCAGCCAAGTCTGTTGGTCACTGTCACCCTGTATTACCAATACATTGATTCTGAACGAATGTTATTAGATACCGAACCTGATATACAAAATCATATCAGTCTCTTTATTAGTAAAGAAATGATAAAATTTTGTATTGTTGGATAATGTTTTGAACATTTCCTATATCAAAAGTTGATCGGTTCAGGCACGTTATCTAAAAGCGTTGATGTTCTAAATCAAACTACAGTTCTTAGTATATAGAACACACACAAGAGGAAGAGTTCAGAAATGAACGAATCCTTCTTGAGGCATTGTAGACTAGGTCATATCAATGCGGCCCGACTAGCTGAAGTTACATGTAGATGCATATTTAAATCAGTTTGAATTTACATCTTGTGAAACTTGCCAGTCGTGTCACAAAGATAAGATGACCATAGCCCTGTTTATTGGAAACAGAGAAAGAGTTAATGAACTCTTGGGACTGATACATGATGATGTATGTAAGGTCTCCTGTCTACAAATGCCAAGACCGGTTCTTTGTACTTTATTACATTCTCTGATAATCTCTCAAGATTCAGACCTATGTTCCTGTTGAAACACAAGTCCGAACCTTTTGAGATATTCACAGAATATAAGTTAGAAGTAGAGAACCAAAAATACGGGTATAAGTATTATGTCCTATGATGAGATCAAGGAGGAGAATACTTGAGCACGGAAATCCTGGACTATTCTAAAGGAGAATGAGATTCTCTCTCAGCATTACTCCTCTGTATACACCATAGCACGATGGTATATCGGGGCGGAGCAATCACACCCTATATGATAATGTGTGCTCTATGATGAGTACTACTGAGATACCTATTTCCTTTTGGGAGTTATGCACTTGAGAAGCTGCATACCTATTGAATAGGGTTCAAATCAAATCAGTTGCCTACCATTTCATATTTGATATGATAAGGGAAGAGCCCATCTCTTAAGTTAGTTAAGATTTGGGGTTGTCCAGCCTATGTCTGAAAAGCAAAATCCGGACAAGCTCGAGGCAAGGTCAGTTATGTAGAACTGGAAATGTTCCAGCTATACAAACTGCAGCTGATGATTTGAAAGAACCAAAGGATTCAATAGTTACCAACGAACCTCAGCCTCTCCGCCGATCTAGTAGGGTTCCTCACCCACCTGAGAGATACTTCGGTTTCTCGATGACAGTGGGAGCGAGGATTGCATCATGAGATGATGACCCTACTAGTTTCGAGCTGGCCATCAGGAGTGGGACTCTGTAAGAATGGCTGGATGCTTAGCGATCTGAGATGGAATCCTTATACACCAACAAAGTATGGACTTTAGTTGCTTTATCTGAAGGGTTAGATCCCCATCAGGAGCAAGTATATCTTGAGAAGATTACTTGGTGTACATGGAAAAGTTGAGACTTTCAAAGCTAGGCTTGTTAAAAGTTTGCTTCATTGACCAGGTGTGGATAATGATGAAACCTTTTCAAGTAGCTATGCTTAAGTCCTTCAAGATCCTACTTGCCAAGGCTACATACCATGACTACGATATCTGGTGGTTGGGTGTCATGACAGCTTTTCTAAATGATGTTTTAGAATAGAGCGTCTATAAGTACACAGCCAGAGTGCTTCGTAGAAAGTGGGAACAGCGGAAACGTGTGCAAGATGGTTTATGTGATAAAGCAGGCATCGCGGAGTTGGAACATCTGTTTTGATGGATTAGTCAAAAAGTTTGACATCATCAAAATGGTAGATGGACCTTGTATAAACAAAAAGGTAGTAGGGAGTATGGTGGTGATCCTCGTAGAGTACGTGAATGTCATACTCTTGATAAGAAAGGAGTTTTCTATGCTACGCTCGGTCAATCTCCGCTTATTACAACGATTCTCCATATAGGATCAAAGTGATACCTACTAAATCCTGGAATTTGGATCTATGAGATAGATCTAGTTGGATATTAGGACACTCACTAGTTGTAGTGAGATGGTATCAGTTGATCTTAGGGAGAATCACTGGAAGTGTTCCAGAGTGATAAAGACGACTGAATGTCAGTCACAGGCATTGTCTTTACCCTCAGTAAAGGGACGGTATGTTGGAAGAGTTCCAAGCTAGATACCGTGACATACTAGACGATAAAGGCAAGATACATCGCTACTTAAGATGCTACCAAAGAGACTGTTTGGGTGTATATTGGTTCATGAGATGAACTACGTTCCAACCATTGTGAGACAATGGAGTTGTGGCTTATGCCAAGGAACGCCGGTCCCATCAGTGATCCAGACATATTCTAAGGCAGTGTCACCTGATCATGGAGATGGTTGATCTCCAGGGTGATCGAGGTTAGGAGAGTAGACTCAGAGGATAACACGGCGGATCCACTCACGAAGGCCTATTCCCAGAAAGAGACTTTTATGGGATGGTTGAGTATGAGATACTGCAACCACTGCTATCAGATGGCCCTAGTGCAAGTGGGAGATTGTTAGTTGTATGTATGCCCTAGAGGCCATTACTGTACATTGGATATATATTGTAGTGGATGCTGGGACATATATAGGGAGGACTTTCTTGCTCGACATGATAGTATGCTATCTGGTTACTCTTTACCTTAACGTGTATACTGATTATCTCTCTGTTACATGTTGGTAAAGCCTTTAGGATGTGTACTTGACTACCTGGACTATGATGCGGATCATACTAGTGGGGACATGGTAGTCCAAAAGTACATCCTTCAAAGTCCCTAGTCGTGGGTGTATCGAGACGGGGCATCGATATACCAGAGTAGACTAGCGTATACCTTCTTGACCCATATAGATGGGCGATGGATGATCCCATATCCATTGGTGTTTGACATCGGAGATGATATACGGGTGCTCAGTGGAGACTCGGTATACTGGACGGACTCGCCGAGAACTCCCAGATGGTATTATACCTTACGTCAGATGGCAGTTCTCTGGTGACACTGGTACAGAGTAGTCTGTTGACCCGAGATCGTCATAGAGTCTTGTGTGGTTACCACTGTGCTTTGATTTCCACCTTACCACGTCCAAGAGGGCGTGCAAAATGGTGGTTTTTGGGTACAGTCCCGAATCACATGGAGGCAATGAGCGATAGGAGGGGATTCGTCTCTCCCGGTATAGGGAGTTGATGTTGCGCAGTGTTCGATTGGCTATAACAGGAAATCCCTGGCCAGGGTTGCTGAGATTTACTGGTAAGTGTTATCAGTAGTTTCTCGAACTGTTATAGACCTCATATCGACACGACTTATCGAGCTATTGGGGTCTGACGTTTACCACCCCTAGGCAAGATATGCGACATATCAGACGATCAGACCGGACTGTACGGTAAGTGTTACTGGTTGGATTCACAGGAGTGTGAGCGGGCTTGCTCGTCGATCTTCTGATCGCTCAATACCCGGGTGGCCGTTACGTTTAGCAGACCGCTTGCGGCTTGTGGGTGATTGATATGATCATCACCTGCTGCCGGCGTATTGACGAGTCTTTAGAGTCCTACACAGAGGTTTCCTGGCTCAAGCGAAACGAAATAGGAGCGCATATGAGATATGTGCGGGACCGAGAATAATGCGTGTATGTGATACCGTATTTCATTCTCACGATGAATGTGTCGAATGGTTGTATGCGATATAACCTAGTTATCGAATCAAGAATTGATTCGATAAATCGATACATTGGATATTAGTAGGTCATATGAGATATGACCGGATCGTTAAATCAAGTGTTGATTTAATGATTTAATGCATAATTATATATTTGATATATTACTTTGCATTAACTAGTATTGGTTCACTTTAAATGGATTTTCTCACTTGGATGTACAAGTTGTATATGTGATATACTTTTTGTGCAAATGATTGTATCATGTTTGATGATGCATGTTTACTTGAGTTTGTGTAAAGATTGAACCATGGTTATTTAAATGGTTAGGGTTTTGGTTTTCTTATTTATTTATTTATTTATTTATTCTTTATGGAAAATAATAAGCATAAAGAAAAATGGTGGCTTTCTTTGGATGGATGTTGAAGCTTCATGAAGCTTTGACTAAGTCACCATTTTTGTCTTCATGCTTAATCCTAACCATTCACTTAACCCTAGTTCATTCTCTACACTTGAACATGGTTGGATTATGATAAGTATTCAATTTATTTTCTATTTGAAAATAACTTATCATAATATTTCTATCTTCTTCTTCTTCTTCTTCACATGAAGAAAGCTTGCCTCATCAATGGCAAGTGAAGAAATCAAGTGAGAAATCCAATTCTAAAGTGAACCCACTTCCTATTTCTTCATCCTCTACCTCTTGCCAAGTAGTATAGGGTGTTCTCTTCACAAGTTTCATGACTTGGTGAAGTGGGAGCTTGATCTTGTGATGCCTCGACGTAGATCATCTTCGGCACGAAGTCGACGACCTAGCCCGCCCATTTCTCCGATGAAGCCGACGCTAGAGCCCGGATTTCCATTTGGACAGCGAGGAGACTTCATTGCGGAGCTATGGAGGTGGAGAACCGGATCTACAAAGGTTGTATTTCCGTTCTTTTAGTTATCTTATTAACTAGTTGCTTGTTTACCTAAAATCTAGTTAACGATCCGTATTAGGGTTTCTCGGCACTTGTAAAATTTGAAATTGGCATGGTTGATGCCTTGTGAGACCTCATTAGTGTGCCTAGGAACCCTACAATTATTTTGTGTGTATATATGTATATGAGGAGTTAAACTCCTAGGATGTTTTGAAGCTGATGAAGGGCTTCTCCCCTTGTGCCCTAGTTCTTCCCCAAAGTGGGGTTTCTGAAGATGGGTCTCCTTCTTCCTCCTCTGTTGGCAGTATCTTGAAGATCAAGAGATGTGAGATTATAAAAATCTCTTCTTTTTGAGATCCGATGGAAGATCTGAGTTCCTGTTCGTACCATAATTTTGCATTATTATATTCCCCATTCTTATTCGTTTTATAAATAAACATGTGCTTTTGACGCATGTCTGCTACATATTACAGGTTCTTGGATCTAAAACGGCGAAAACAAGAAAAGACGACGTAAAAGTGAGACTTTGACCAACAAAGAGAAGGATCTTGATCAGGCCTACATGAAGATCAGTTCACAAAGCAAGGTTCAAGACGTCGATACAAAGCGAACGGTTAAAAGTCCACTACAAGTATTCGCTGGAAGATTTGGAGAAGATCTAGAAGCCACATGGAGAAAAGAACTAAAGAAACAGAAAGCCTAAAAAGCCAGAAGCCTACACCAGAAAGTACAAAGCCCAGTTCTCCTTTTTGGCCGCGGAACCGCGGCCAAACAAGGCCTGAGGCCGCGGTTCCGCGGTGTAGTAGAGCAGTTGGAGAATAAAAATTTTACCATAAATCTTTGCGGCTCTGACTAGTCAACCTAGGGGTAATTTGGTAAATGCAGACGTGCGAATCAATTGTAACCTAGGGTTTCTATCTCTTATAAATAGAAGCCCAAATCATTGTATTAGGTTATGCCTCCCTCATGCCTCTTTTTATGAATAAAATTCAGAGTTCTTTTGGAGAGCATCGATGCCTCTTTTCATATCATCTATTCAGATCTGACAACCCTGCGTAAATGTTTGGAGAGAGCCATCTGTAAAGTAAGTAGGTAATTTCAATTCTTACCCTAGGTAATTTTTCATTCTCTGCCCTAGATAAATATTTTTAAATTCCCTAATGAGCGGGTAGTCTCCTCGTTTGTTAGGGTTAGTTTTGTGGAAGGCTTTTGAGAGATGAGATCTCTCATCTCTTTCTTGCCCATCACACTTTTTCATAGGACTCTATACATACATGCACGTACCGCTCCCTACGGCACCCTATCCCACGAGGTAGCGGTGATACCGTAGTATAAAGGCCCGGTTGTGATGGTTTTCCATGGAGGTTAGGGTAAGGATCGATAAAGGAAGGACAAGAAGCTAGAGGAAGAAAACATCTTCCCGAATGGTTCTAATCCCTTTTATTGATAATTACCATAACTCCTCTTAGATCCTAATTTGGGTATAGAAAGCGTTGGGATTTATTTACATTTCCAAACCTACCCTAAACCTAACCCTAGCAAGATTTAGATCTAGATAATCTTAGTATAGATAGATTTAGTTTTTAGATTTAATAATCAATCCGACCACAATCGGAATTAACTCGTTTGAGCGACTAAAAAATTCACAACATCCCTGTGGACGGACCCGTACTCACTCGCTAGCTACCAAGCGACGCCGTTCTTGATTGCGGTAAATAGATAGTTTTTGAGATCAATCAAATGGCGCCGTTGCCGGGATGGCGTAGTATTTCCTTTTTGCAATTTCGGGTTAATCTAAAATTAAAAAAAAATCATAAAAACTGAAAAAATAAAAAAAAATTATAAAAATATATCATCTGTTATTTTTGGGAAGGGTATTTTTGTGAGAACTTTGCAGGATCAACGAACAAAATCGGATATGGAAATCTACAGAGATCAAAACAGGAAATAAACGATCCTAACAACAGAAGATTACAACAACCGAGGAGGACAAAAAATCTGGAGAGCTGAAACCATTAGCTAACCGCGGATCCGCCGCGCCAAGCCGCTTCAGACCGCGGAACCGCCGCCGTCTGGTCCTCTCAGAACGTCAGAAAAATTTTGGGGATCCGCACCGGTCACGTGAACGCCTTTCCGCGGTGGGATCCACGTTAAGACCGCGGAAACACGGCTTCATAATGTCTTCAGCTCGTGAAAAAAAGCTTTGTAAGCTTCTCTGTTCTTCCTCTGCAAAAATATCCATATATCTTCCGAAAAATCTCCTGCAGGTTCTTTGCGCTTAAAAATCTTTTTCCTTCCAAATAACTAATCTTGTGCAGGATTCTTTGCGCCGCGCTTAAAATAAAAAAAGATTTTTTTGATTGCAAGTGGTTGTTACTGTTTTGCATATATTTAATCTGACTTTAAGGGGCTTTTGACCAATTCAGATTGGGTGGGGATTTCATCACCCTTCCCAGGACCCCAAAAATCACATAAGGCATTTGCATTGACCAATCTTTAATTAAAAAACACTAGACTCAGCCCTAAGGATTTCGAGCTCAATAGGACAGAGAACTAGTTATAGGCATCGGCCGTTAATTCTAACCTGACTTTGCGGTGTCTAGGCAAGTGTGTCTAAGGCGAGTGGTTACTTAATTAGGACCGCTACTTGTAGCGGGGAGCTTTCCACTCATCTGGCACTTACCTGGCCGCAATTGGCGGTGAAGAGACGGTTTGAGGTCCTATTTCTAGCCCTTTGGAACAGTTATGAGCTGTCTAGCTGACCTAGGTGACCCTAGATCTAGGCCTGATTGTGCATTTTTGGTTGATCGAAAGTGTGTCTTAGCCTTTTATCAATTTTTTTTTGCAAACAGTTCCAAATAAAGAGAAAAAGAAAAAAAAAAGGGATTTTTTTTTAACAACTTGCAAATTTTTGCCGCTAAGAAATCCTTGCACTACCTACCTTCTCTCTCTTCTCTTTCTTCTATTATGGGTACCCTGTTAGTTATATGTATGCCCTAGAGGCCATTACTGTACATAGGATGCATATTGTAGTGGATGCTGGGACATATATAGGGAGGACTTTCTTGCTCGACATGATAGTATGCTATCTGGTTACTCTTTACCTTAACGTGTATACTGATTGTCTCTCTGTTACATGTTGGTAAAGCCCTTAGGATGTGTACTTGACTACCTGGACTATGATGCTGATCATACTAGTGGGGACATGGTAGTCCATAAGTACATCCTTCAAAGTCCCTAGTCGTGGGTGTATCGAGACGAGGCATCGATATATCAGAGTAGACTAGCGTGTACCTTCTCGACCCATACAGATGGACGATGGATGATCCCATATCCATTGGTGTTTGACATCAGAGGAGATATACGGGTGCTCAGTAGAGACTGGGTACACTGGACGGACTCGCCGAGAACTCCCAGATGGTATTATACCTTACGTCAGATGGCAGTTCTCTGGTGACACTGGTACAGAGTAGTCTGTTGACCCGAGATCGTCATAGAGTCTTGTGTGGTTCCCACTGTGCTTTGATTTCCATTTTACCACGTCCAAGAGGGCGTGCAAAACGGTGGTTTTTGGGTACAGTCCCGAGTCACATGGAGGCAATGAGCGATAGGAGGGGATTCGTCTCTCCCGGTATAGGGGGTTGATGTTGCGCTGTGTTCGATTGGCTATAACAGAAAATCCCTGGCCAGGGTTGCTGAGATTTACTGGTAAGTGTTACCAGTAGTTTCTCGAATTGTTATAGACCTCATATCGACACGACTTATCGAGCTATTGGGGTCTGACGTTTACCACCCCTAGGCGAGATATGCGACATATCAGACGATCAGACCGGACTGTACGGTAGTGTTACTGGTTGGATTCACTAGAGTGTGAGCGGGCTTGCTCGTCGATCTTCTGATCGCTCAATACCCGGGTGGCCGTTACGTTTAGCAGACCGCTTGCGGCTTGTGGGTGTTTGATATGATCATCACCTGCTGCCGGCGTATTGACGAGTCTTTAGAGTCCTACACAGAGGTTTCCTGGCTCAAGCGAAACGAAATAGGAACGCATATGAGATATGTGCGGGACCGAGAATAATGCGTGTATGTGATACCGTATTTCATTCTCGCGATGAATGTATCGATTGGTTGTATGCGATATAACCTAGTTATCGAATCAAGTATTGATTCGATAAGCCGATACATAGGATACTGGTCGGTTATATGCGATATGACCGGATCGTTAAATCAAGTGTTGATTTAATGATTTAATGCATAATTATACATTTGATATATTACTTTGCATTAACTAGTGTTGGTTCACTTTAAATGGATTTTCTCACTTGGATTGTGCAAGTTGTATATGTGATATACTTTTGTGCACATGATTGTATCATGTTTGATGATACATGTTAGTTTGGGTTTGTGTAAAGAATTAAACCATGGTTACTTAAGTGGTTAGGGTTTCATTTCCTTTTCTCATTTATTTATCTATTTATTCATTTTGGAAAAAGAAAAGCATAAAGAGAAAATGGTTGCTAAATTTGTTTTCTAGTTGAAGCTTCTTGAACATTTGACCAAAGTGACCATTTTGTCTCATGCTTAACCCTAACCACTCCATTTAACCCTAGTCTATTCTCTACACCTAACCAAGGTTAGGATATGATAAGTATTCATTTTATTATTCATTTTGAATAATACTTATGATATTCTTTCTTCTTCTTCTTCATCTTCTTCAATGAAGAAAGCTTCACTTCATCAATGGTGATTGATGAAATAGAGTGAGAAATCCAATTCTAAAGTCTACCCACTTCCTATTTCTTCATCCTCTACCTCTTACCAAGTAGTAGAGTGTGTTTCCTTCACAAGTTTTCTTGACTTGGTGAAGTTGGAGCTTGATCTAGCGATGCCTCGACGTAGATCATCTTCGGCATCGTCGTCGATGACCTAGCCCGCTCTTTCTCCGATGAAGCCGACGCTAAAGCCCGGGATTTGATTTGGACAGCGGAGAGGACTTCATCACGGAGCCGTGGAGGTGGAGGACCGGATCTACAAAGGTTGTATTTCCGTATTCTTGTAGTTAAGTGTTAACTAGGTTGCTTTTTCGCCTAGAATTCTAGTTAACGATCCGTATTAGAGTTTCTCGGCACCGTAAATTTTGAAATTGGCATGGTTGATGCCTTGTGAGACCTCACTAGTGTGCCTAGGAACCCTACAGTGGTATCAGAGCCTAGCTAGAGCCTTAGGCGAAGTCTAGACGACGTTTGAAACCCGATCGAACCGAAACCCAAATTCCAAACATGCTCTCTGTACTTTTTTGAAAATTGTGGATTTTTCGAAATTAAAAATATGCAGAAAATTAAGCAGGGTTTTGTAGGAATTACTGTAAATTTCGTGGACCTAATTCATCTAAACTGCCGCGGTTCCGCGGCATGAGAATGGCTCATGCGGCGGTTCCGCGGCCGTACGGTCGAGTCTCACAGTAAAAGTTTCACAGTAATTCCTCCTTAGTTGTGCTGTATTTTCTGGGATATTTTAATATTTATTATAGAGATGAGTGTTTTGGGGTTGTTTTGGGGATTCGGTGTTTCGATCGGAGTATCAGATTTTGTCTGTGTGGCTTTACGGATAAATATTAGAATATGTTAAAAAGTTCGACCGGATATAAATACCCAATTTTTCCCTTGTCGGGAAATTTCCAAGTGTTGGATTTTTCCGTGGTTTAAAGACGTTCTAAGTAGTGCAAGTAACTCGATGGACCCTCTAGAAGACAACAAACCTTAACTCGATTATGTGACCGTCTTGAACTGCCCTTTGAACCTTCGGGTTTGGGGCAGTACGGCGTGCCACATGTGAGGCGTTGGCTTGACCCTTCTACGGCTGGACCGTTGGTACTGAGGCACGAACTGAATATTTTTAGACTTGTTTCATGTGTTGCTCTGTATTGGGAAAACTTGGATGTTCAACTGTTTGATCGGAAAGTTTAACATTTTCTATCTTATTCGGAATGTGATACAATAATTGGAATTCACAAGTAGTTATGAGATAACTGAATGAATGTTATAAACATAGCAGTTTAGTCTCACTTGATCGGTTGCTACGGAATTTTGATGTGATCAAAAGTCCGTCGCAATCACGTATCGTACGCGGATACTCGCCGGGTAAACTTAATAGACAGCCTCACTCCATAGCCCCGACCAAGTGACTGTAGGAGAACCCCGTCGCCGAAAGCATCCGTTCGGGTGCTCGCGGTAGCGGTGTTCCGCCTTGGTGCACTTCGTCGACGGTATCGGAGGTGCGGCCGCCTACTGAAGTTTGCGACGAGTATTCGATCAGGATGTCGGGAATCTTGTTGAATTGCCCGACTTGATATTGAAAAGAGTTTTCGATAATGAGACTAAAATGCGGGGTTTATAATAGTTAGGCGTGTGATGTCTAAGGTATTCATTTGATTAGGCATGCGATGTCTATGCAGATTGCGGATTCCAACTGTTGTAGTTTTACACTTTCTTTTCTGTGACCGTAAGTGTAATATGTGATATCGCCGGTTTCGTTGCTATATGTCAACGACAATTGGGATGCGCATATTTTCTTACGTTGATGACATGTGATGTTATGTGTTGCTGGATATGTTATATTGGATCGTCGTGTTTGAATAGCCGGTTTTTTTTATGTGAGATGAGTGTTTTTCATTTTCATTCATGTAAAAACTTGTATGTAATATTCTTTTATTGGGGCACTTCCAGGTTGCGGAAGGTGTCACCGTTTGTATATTATTTACTTTTCTGCACTAGGATAGACCCAAGGAGGGGAGCACAAGTAACCGGGTTCGAGAGTCCAGTGGGAGACCAACTCGAGGAGTCGAGTCCGGGTCTCCTAACTCTAGAATTGGTAGGATTGCTTGCCGCTCTCGTAGGGGTCTAGGGGTATGGGTTTGGCTATTCATCGCGACCGTGGAATCCGTGTTTTATACTGGCTCGTATTGAAAACACGGACGTCCTAGTATATCCAATATTTCATATGTTTCTTCTGCTGCGATATCTGTGATGTGATCATGTGATGTTCTCTGATAGATACTGTATATAGTATATATGATATATTATATAGACGTTACTTATGTTTTACACCCGCGCTAGCCCTGCCCCGCTCTGCCGTTAGTTACCTAACCTAACGGTGCACGAGGGGACATCGAGGCGAATGCGGATGGCATAAGTGTACGTCGTATTTATCTGTGATGTTTAGGTACTTAAATGATGGGACTTCATTAATGAGATTAATGAAATAAAAGAAACCTAAGATTTTGTAGAATCGAATTTCAAAATTAAAACAGGTAGCTACAGTTCTTGCTTTGCACAGAGGTATATGTGATATATCCTGCACCTTATTCGATGAGGAAAGGACCGAGATCCCTTCACCGGGAGTGACTCCTTTAGCAATAACTGGCAGATGCTACACACTCGGTTTGTCTTCTGATTGCTTTTAAGTGTTTTTGCTTTGCACAGTGATATATACGATATATCCCGCACCTCATTCGACGAGGAAAGGACCGACGATCCCTTCACCAGGAGTGACTCCTTTAGCAAAACTAGAAAAGCCTCAAAAGCACTCCATTTTAAAATCATTTGATTCTACAACGATATCAAGTTCATTACGCAATAGGTTTTCAGAAAAACCTGTCGTAGCCCTCCGTCATTTCAGATAAGTACTAGTTAGTATTCGTGCTGCGGTAGTTTGGCATTCGTCAAGGCGTAGTGTACGGTAGCTAACTAGTATTTATCTGCTTGAGCATATGATGCGATTGGATTAGGGTATTCGTACGGCGTTGTTTGGCATTCGTCAAGGGTCGTGCGGGTGGGTTTAATTCGATCAAGAAATGTACGGGTTGAACTTGACTAGTGGACTATGGGTTGTTTGGCATTCGTCAAGGTCATAGAACACTAGGGGCAAAATATTATCGGGAATTTCAAGTGTTGAAATTTGCAATGAGATTGCATACCTTCTATGAGATAGTTGGATCCCGATACCCGCTGCGAGTAATTGTTACTCCTGGGAGAGTTTTACACATTACAATTAGCCGATCAAGTAGGTGTCTAGAAAGGTGTCAACGGGGTTACGCCTCTGGGAAAACGAGATTTACATTAATTAGGTTCGTGCAAAAGCATGAGGGACCTCCCTCAAAGTACCGACACTGGCCTAGCTGAAAGATTGGCGAACTTGTAGTGTGTAATTAATCCCGGCTAGTCTTTCCTTTTAGGGTTTGAAGGAAGATTTGATAAAAAGCAGTGGGAGCCATCCTGATTAGATAAAATAATAACCAATCTATTCTTGCAAGAGCGCACGCTGAGTGTTTTCTTCTCTCTCTCTTCAGGTAGCGACCATATCACGCCTTAATCAAGATAATAATACGGATTATTGACCGAACCCGCTTGTTATACTGAGCTGGGGAACGTTGGTCCCGCTCCAACTTATAATTGTTATAAGACAGAGCAGGAAATAGGGATTACCAGAATTCCCGTGCCGCCCAAACGAAGAGAGTGCATGCTGATGCATCATCTTCGGGTGTGTTCATTATGTAGAACTGTTTCTCTGTATCCTCTACGTCCTGGGTATGTGATACCAGATCAGGATCCCAGATATGTAATATGTTACATAGGGCTACAGAAAGGTAGAGAACTGAGAACGGGTGATAAGTTTCATGAGGCAGAAAACGGGGCAAGTGTTGCAGCCAAGTCTGTTGGTCACTGTCACCCTGTATTACAAATACATTGATTCTGAACGAATGTTATTAGATACCGAACCTGATATACAAAATCGTATCTATCTCTTTATTAGTAAAGAAATGATAAAATTTTGTATTGTTGGATAATGTTTTGAACATTTCCTATATCAAAAGTTGATCGGTTCAGGCACGATATCTAAAAGCATTGATGTTCTAAATCAAACTACAGTTCTTTAGTATACAGAACACACAAAAGAGGAAGAGTTCAGAAATGAACGAATTCTTCTTGAGGCATTGTAGACTAGGTCATATCAATGCGACCCGACTGGCTGAGGTTACATTTTAGATGCATATTTAAATCAGTTTGAATTTACATCTTATGAAAACTTGCCAGTCATGTCACAAAGATAAGATGACCATAGCTCTGTTTATTGGAAACAGAGAAAGAGTTAATGAACTCTTGGGACTGATACATGATGATGTATGTAAGGTCTCCTGTCTACAAATGCCAAGACCGGTTCTTTGTACTTTATTACATTCTCTGATAATCTCTCAAGATTCAGACCTATGTTCCTGTTGAAACACAAGTCCGAACCTTTTGAGATATTCACAGAATATAAGTTAGAAGTAGAGAACCAAAATACGGGTATAAGTATTATGTCCTTTGATGTGATCAAGGAAGGGAATACTTGAGCATGGAAATCCTGGACTATTCTAAAGGAGAATGAGATTCTCTCTCGGCATTACTCCTCCGAATACACCAAAGCACGATGGTATATCGGGGCGGAGTAGATACACCCTATTTGATATGGTGTGCTCTATGATGAGTACTACTGAGTTACCTGTTTCCTTTTGGGAGTTATGCACTTATGAAGTTGCATACCTATTGAATAGGGTTCCAATCAAATCAGTTGCCTACCGCTTCATATGTGATATGGAATGGGAAGAGCCCATGTCTTAAGCTAGTTAAGATTTGGGGTTGACCGGCCTATGTCTGAAAGCAAAATCCGGACAAGCTCAAGGCAAGGTCTGTAATGTAGAACTGGAAAGGTTCCAGCTATACAAAATACAGCAGATAATTTGGTAGAACCAAAGGATTCAGTAGATGCCAACGAACCTCAGCCTCTCCGCCGATCTAGAAGGGTTCCTCACCCACCTGAGAGATACTTCGGTTGCTCTATGACAGTGGGAGCGAGGATTGCATCATGAGATGATGACCCAACTAGCTTCGAGCTGGCCATCAGGAGTAAGACTCTGTTAGAATGGCTGGATGCTTAGCGATCTGAGATGGAATCCTTATACACCAACAAAGTATGGACTTTGGTTGCTATATCTGAAGGGTTAAATTCCCATCAGGAGCAAGTATATCTTGAGAAGATTACTTGGTGTACTTGGAAAAGTTGAGACTTTCAAAGCTAGACTAGTTAAAGGTTTTCGTCATCGACCAGGCGTGGATACTGATGAAACCTTTTCAGTACCTATGCTTAAGTCCATCTAGATCCTACTTGCCATGGCTACATACCATGACTATGATATCTTGCGGTTGGGTGTCATGACTGCTTTTCTAAATGATGTTTTAGAAAAGGGGCGTCTATAAGTACACAGCCAGAGAGCCTCGTAGACAGTGGGAGCAGCGGAAACATGTAAAAGTTGCTTTATAGGATAAAGCAGGCATCGCGGAGATGGAACGTCTGTTTTGATGAAGTAGTCAAAGAGTTTGACATCATCAAAATGGTAGATGAACCTTGTATAAACAAAAAGGTAGTAGGGAGTATGGTGACGATCCTCGTAGAGTACGTGGATAACATACTCTTGATAGGGAAGGAGTTTCCTATGCTACGCTCGATCAATCTCCGCTTATCATAATGATTCTCCATATAGGATCAAAATGATACCTCCTAAATCCTGGATTTTGGATCTATGAGATAGATCTAATTGGATATTAGAATACTCACTAGTTGTAGTTAGATGGTATCAGTCGATCCTGGGGAGAATCACTGGAAGGGTTCCAGGGTGATAAGGACGACTGAAAGTCAGTCACAGGCATTGTCTTTACCCTCAGTAAAGGGACGGTATATTGGAAAGGTTCCAAGCTAGATACCGTGGCATACTAGACGATAAAGGCTGGATACATCGCTACTTAAGATGCTACCAAAGAGGCTGTTTGGGTGAATAATGGTTCATGAGATGAACTACGTTCCTACCATTGTGAGACAATGGAGTTGTGGCTTATGCCGAGAAACGCTGGTCCCATCAGTGATCCAGACATATTCTAAGGTAGTATCACCTGATCATGGAGATGGATGATCTCTAAGGGATCGAGGCTAGGAGAGTAGACTCGGAGGACAACGCAGCGGATCCACTCACAAAGGCCTTTTCCCAGAGAGAGACTTTTATGGGATGGTTGAGTATGAGATACTGCGACCACTGCTACAGATGGCCCTAGTGTAAGTGGGAGATTGTTAGTTATATGTATGCCCTAGAGGCCATTACTGTACATAGGATGCATATTGTAGTGGATGCTGGGACATATATAGGGAGGACTTTCTTGCTCGACATGATAGTATGCTATCTGGTTACTCTTTACCTTAACGTGTACACTGATTGTCTCTCTGTTACATGTTGGTAAAGCCCTTAGGATGTGTACTTGACTACCTGGACTATGATGCGGATCATACTAGTGGGGACATGGTAGTCCATAAGTACATCCTTCAAAGTCCCTAGTCGTGGGTGTATCGAGACGGGGCATCGATATACCAGAGTAGACTAGCGTGTACCTTCTCGACCCATACAGATGGGCGATGGATGATCCCATATCCATTGGTGTTTGACATCAGAGGAGATATACGGGTGCTCAGTAAAGACTGGGTACACTGGACGGACTCGCCGAGAACTCCCAGATGGTATTATACCTTACGTCAGATGGCAGTTCTCTGGTGACACTGGTACAGAGTAGTCTGTTGACCCGAGATCGTCATAGAGTCTTGTATGGTTCCCACTGTGCTTTGATTTCCATCTTACCACGTCCAAGAGGACGTGCAAAACGGTGGTTTTTGGGTACAGTCCCGAGTCATATGGAGGCAATGAGCGATAGGAGGGGATTCGTCTCTCCCGGTATAGGGGGTTGATGTTGCGCTGTGTTCAATTGGCTATAACAGGAAATCCCTGGCCAGGGTTGCTGAGATCTACTGGTAAGTGTTACCAGTAGTTTCTCAAATTGTTATAGACCTCATATCGACACGACTTATCGAGCTATTGGGGTCTGAGGTTTACCACCCCTAGGCGAGATATGCGACATATCAGACGATCAGACCAGACTGTACGGTAGTGTTACTGGTTGGATTCACTGGAGTGTGAGCGGGCTTGCTCGTCGATCTTCTGATCGCTCAATACCCGGGTGGCCGTTACGTTTAGCAGACCGCTTGCGGATTGTGGGTGTTTGATATGATCATCACCTGCTGCCGGCGTATTGACGAGTCTTTAGAGTCCTACACAGAGGTTTCCTGGCTCAAGCGAAACGAAATAAGAACGCATATGAGATATGTGCGGGACCGAGAATAATGCGTGTATGTGATACCGTATTTCATTCTCGCGATGAATGTATCGATTGGTTGTATGGGATATAACCTAGTTATCGAATCAAGTATTGATTCGATAAGCCGATACATAGGATACTGGTCGGTTATATGCGATATGACCGGATCGTTAAATCAAGTGTTGATTTAATGATTTAATGCATAATTATACATTTGATATATTACTTTGCATTAACTAGTGTTGGTTCACTTTAAATGGATTTTCTCACTTGGATTGTGCAAGTTGTATATGTGATATACTTTTGTGCACATGATTGTATCATGTTTGATGATACATGTTAGTTTGGGTTTGTGTAAAGAATTAAACCATGGTTACTTAAGTGGTTAGGGTTTCATTTCTTTTTCTCATTTATTTATCTATTTATTCATTTTGGAAAAAGAAAAGCATAAAGGGAAAATGGTTGCTAAATTTGTTTTCTAGTTGAAGCTTCTTGAACATTTGACCAAAGTGACCATTTTGTCTCATGCTTAACTCTAACCACTCCATTTAACCCTAGTCTATTCTCTACACCTAACCAAGGTTAGGATATGATAAGTATTCATTTTATTATTCATTTTGAATAATACTTATGATATTCTTTCTTCTTCTTCTTCATCTTCTTCAATGAAGAAAGCTTCACTTCATCAATGGTGATTGATGAAATAGAGTGAGAAATCCAATTCTAAAGTCTACCCACTTCCTATTTCTTCATCCTCTACCTCTTACCAAGTAGTAGAGTGTGTTTCCTTTACAAGTTTTCTTGACTTGGTGAAGTTGGAGCTTGATCTAGCGATGCCTCGACGTAGATCATCTTCGGCATCGTCGTCGATGACCTAGCCCGCTCTTTCTCCGATGAAGCCGACGCTAGAGCCCGGGATTTGATTTGGACAGCGGAGAGGACTTCATCACGGAGCCGTGGAGGTGGAGGACCGGATCTACAAAGGTTGTATTTCCGTATTCTTGTAGTTAAGTGTTAACTAGGTTGCTTTTTCGCCTAGAATTCTAATTAACGATCCGTATTAGAGTTTCTCGGCACCGTAAATTTTGAAATTGGCATGGTTGATGCCTTGTGAGACCTCACTAGTGTGCTTAGGAACCCTACATACCCCACATCATAAATCTCTTGCCGAATTTTGGTATCCCGAACCTAACTTTGCCTCGTACGTCAATTGTTTCGGTCGATTTAAGGAAGACCCCTCCATGCCCAAAATTTCTTTGAAAGATCAAATAAAAGCGTCTAGGAGAAACAGTTCGACTTTGCAACCCACCTTGTGTCAACCATGTTCACCTTCACCACCTTCGTACGTTGATACCACTTTTTCGAGTCCTACTGTAACTCCTAAACCGATATCCATTGCTGAGTATATTGCTCAATCTCGTAGCCGAGCTTTCACCTCTCTCCGCACATCCAGTTCTACGGATCAACAAGTCTATTCACCTTTTTATCCATATATTGATCCTACGCCTGTCCACTCATCCAATTCCTACCAGTCCTACCCGACTTTCCCACTTTCACTAGACATTGATTCTACACAGCCAGTTGGGTGTTTCACATATTCAAACAATTTCGACTCTTTTACTGAAACCCCTTCCAAACCCATGTCTAGTTTGGAACATTCGTTGGAGGTTTATATTTCTGCAACAAACAAAATGGTTAGGAATGTGGATGCTTCCATTGCCGCACTTATGCAATCGAGTGAACCGGTAGCTAGTTTCCAACTAGCTCCAAATTTTTCAATGTATGAGGAGGCGGTTGGACAGAGTGAGAATTTGAGAGGAGCAAGTGAGTTCTACACATTCCCAAATCAGACCTACCCATACCCAGTTGAAGTCCACAACTCCGGTTTTCCATCGATTGTCCCAAATAGTTCACCAGTTGAAAATAAAAACGAGTTGTGTGATTTTGTAGTGCTTGATTTGCCAGATTGTGGAGAACCCCTTTCGAGTGAAACCACACCTAATCTTTTTGACCTTTACACGTCCACTCTAGAACCGAAAGTGATAAATATCCATGCTTTGGATGAGGTGTCAGAAAATATTGATTTTCACTTGATTGAGGATATAGACGCCGGGAATATTTTGGATGATGAACCCGTAGAATTGATTGATATTTTATGTCCAATTCATCATCCCGAGTCATTAAATGTTTCTCCCGAACTTCATATGCGTCTTGATTTTGATGATAATGGCATGGATAGGCTAAATTTTGAGGAGAATTATGAGGATAGTATTGAGGAGGATTATGAAAATAGTATTGAGGATGAGCCATTTTTGTTTGATGTGTCGGATTTTTCAATTCACCCTCCTGAACCTTTAACTGATATACTTCCTAAATCACCCCTCCTTTCCATCGTTCCGACCACGCAGGAGGACTGTGAGCTCGAAGGATTTCTTTTTGATCACAGCAGTTTGGACGCCACTAGTGCGTACCCCTTTGAATCTGACACAGTTCTCACAGCCGATAACACTTATGAGTGCTTCACTTTTTCGGACGATGTTGCAGACTCACCGCCAGAGTTTGAGTCCTTTGAATTTTCAGATGAGTTAGTTGAACCGTCAGACTTGATTACTTACAGTCGTTTCGAACCATTGATGGAATCTTTCCAGTTCGAGACAGTTTACTACGGTTAGAATGAGACTATCCCTAATTCACTCCCTTTCGTCCTTCCTATCGTTCCGACCTTCCAAGACCGTTACGCTTTAATCTCCAATACCAAGATCGACGGACCCATGTTTTCTTGCGAATCTTGAGAGATTTGACCCCATTTCTCGACGGGTTGATAGATTAGCACAATCGCTTTTAACACATCGGTTATCACAAATTGCGCTAATTTATTCACTCGATTTACACCCTCAAGATCGTACTATACTTCTTTCTCTTTTCCGCCATTCTTCTCCTCCACCGAGACCGTATACCGTTTCTATCTCCACACGGTCTTGTGTGTTTCTCATTTCTTTCCTTTACCCCCCATTCTTTCACCAACCCTACCATTACCACGATAAGATTTTTGAAAGGTTGGTGCTAACCTTTGGCTTATGTAAGGCCAAGTTTAAGTTTGGGGGGAACCTTGTTGTATATTATTTTGTTTTTTCTTTTAACAATAAAAAAATATAAAAAATAAAAATAAAAATAAAAAAAAATAAAAAATAAATAAACAGGGGAGTGCCGACATTTTGACCCTCTTGATGTGGAATGACAGTGAGGACACTGTCAAGTTTAAGTTTGGAGGTATGCTCGGTAAGCCTTCTTCCTTCACATTCATGTGTATATTTTGCATTTGCATACTTATTTTTAAAACCCATAAAAATTGAAAATTTTCAAAAATTATTGTATTCAATTTTGGCCTTATTTTGACTTGAGTTTGACAAATAGGTTAACTAGCTAGGAACAACTAGATCTTAGATTTAGTAAATTAAAAACCCTAAAAATAACCTTCCTCAAAGTTTAACGGTAGAAAGTATATGCCTTTGTAGTTTATTTAGAAATAGGCGAATTTTGAGTTCACTTCTTGGGCTAAGTTAAAGCAGAGGAAAAGTATTGATATTTTTATTAGAGTATAAGTTTGAAAAATAATTCCTACCTTAAGTCTAGATTCTGAAAATGTATACCCTACAATTTGCACAATCACGCACCTTGAAACTTGGAATAGTAGAGGAGACCTTGAAATGCTCTTGTCTAAAGTCCTTAGTACAATGAAAATAAAAGAAAAAAAAGTGAATAAAGAGAAAAAAATGAACACTGGATTTTGTGATTACTTAAGGCTGCATTAATGAAAAAAATATTTAGCGAGGGTGCTTCATCACCTAGTACCTTAGACCAACTGGTTTGGGAGTTACTGCTAAAAAGTCTTGGGTGTTACAAGACTAGGAAGTACGCTTTAAAGTGCAAACGCATTTTGTAATCGGTCGTTGGTACCTCAAGAAGTATTAACGGTCGCATGAAGGATGTGTAAGCAAAATTCATTTAAAAATTCACCAATTAATAAGTAGTTTGGACAATGGACAAGAGTATGATTGCTTGATTTGAATTTCTAAGTGTAGGGGTGATTTAAACACACACGTGGGGATATGTGATTGGAGTTTAGATGAGAGAAAGATGTGAAGAATAGAACTTGTATCTTTAGTAGAGTTGATAAAAATTCCTAAGTGGAGATGGAACCCTAGAAGGAAAACTTAAGAGATGCCGAAAGCTAAGTAGGTCTGCAGAACATATATAATCTTAAGTTAGATGATGAGGAAGTGTGAAGAATATGGGTGGATGATTTATGAGTCGACGATAATAGAATTCTTTGTTAGAAAACCTAATTGGAGAACAAAAGTCGAAAGGCCGAATTGATAGGATTTTGTGGGTAGTATCCACTAAAAACCCTCAGGAGACAACACTCCTCCTATTAGGGACACCTAGAGGTTTAACGGCTTGTTGCACAAGCTCAGTGCAATCGCGTTTCCCTGCGAAAGTGCGGTTAGGTTTTTTGTTGAGAATAAAAAAATAAGTTTGCTCGAGGACGAGCAAAAGATAAGTTTGGGAGTATTTGTTCATACCATAATATTGCATTATTATATTCCCCATTCTTATTCGTTTTATAAATAAACAGGTGCTTTTGACGCATGTCTGCTACATATTACAGGTTCTTGGATCTAAAACGGTGAAAACAAGAAAAGACGACGTAAAAGTGAGACTTTGACCAACAAAGAGAAGGATCTTGATCAAGCCTACATGAAGATCAGTTCACAAAGCAAGGTTCAAGACGTCGACACAAAGCGAACGGTTAAAATTCCACTACAAGTATTCGCTGGAAGATCTGGAGAAGATCTAGAAGCCACATAGAGAAAAGAACTAAAGAAACAGAAAGCCCTAAAAGCCAGAAGCCTACACCAAAACGTACAAAGCCCAGTTCTCCCTTTTGGCCGTGGAACCGCGGCCAAATAGGGCCTGAGGCCGCGGTTTCGCGGTGTAGTAGAGCAGTTAGAGAATAAAAATTTTACCATAAATCTTTGCGGCTCTGACTAGTCAACCTAGGGGTAATTTGGTAAATGCAGACGTGCGAATCAATTGTAACCTAGGGTTTCTATCTCTTATAAATAGAAGCCCAAATCATTGTATTAGGTTATGCCTCCCTCATGCCTCTTTTTATGAATAAAATTCAGAATTCTTTTGGAGAGTATCGATGCCTCTTTTCATATCATCTATTCAGATCTGACAACCCTGCGTAAATGTTTGGAGAGAGCCATCTGTAAAGTAAGTAGGTAATTTCAATTCTTGCCCTAGGTAATTTTTCATTCTCTGCCCTAGATAAATGTTTTTAAATTCCCTAATGAGCGGGTAGTCTCCTCGCTTGTTAGGGTTAGTTTTGGGGAAGGCTTTTGAGAGATGAGATCTCTCATCCCTTTCTTGCCCATCACACTTTTTAATAGGACTCTATGCATACATGCACGTACCGCTCCCTACGGCACCCTATCCCACGAGGTAGCGGTGATACCGTAGTATAAAGGCCCGGTTGTGATGGTTTTCCATGGAGGTTAGGGTAAGGATCGATAAAGGAAAGACAAGAAGCTAGAGGAAGAAAACATCTTCCCGAATGGTTCTAATCCCTTTTATAATTACCATAACTCCTCTTAGATCCTAATTTGGGTATAGAAAGCGTTGGGATTTATTTACATTTCCAAACCTACCCTAAACCTAACCCTAGCAAGATTTAGATCTAGATAATCTTAGTATAGATAGATTTAGTTTTTAGATTTAATAATCAATCCGACCACAATCGGAATTAACTCGTTTGAGCGACTAGAAAATTCACAACATCCCTGTGGACGGACCCGTACTCACTCGCTAGCTACCAAGCGACGCCGTTCTTGATTGTCCGTTGTCAGAATCATTTCTGTGGACCGACCCGTACTCACCGGCTAGCTACCAAAAGAATGTCAGAATATCTTCTGTCTTGACTTCTTTGAGCAGGACATCTTCAGCCCATCTAGAGAAGTAGTCTGTTGCAGCCAGTATGAATCGGTGGACTTTGGATGACGGAGAATCCATTGGACCAACTATGTCGGTTCCCCAGACTTCGAAGGGCCATGACGCCACCGTAGGATGCAACGGATTGGGGTGCTTATGAATGAAATCACCGCGAATTTGGTAGATATAACATTTCTTTGCATGCTCTCCGCAATCCTATATCATGGTGGGCCAGTAATACCCACGCCGTTTAATTTGAAGTCACATCTTGGGGCCAGATTGGTGAGCACCACAAACGCCCGAGTGAACTTCTTTCATGACCTTTTGGGCTTCGGACAATGACAGAAAACTAAGCCAGAGTTGGTCATATGACCTGCAGTATAGCGTGTCATTTATAAACACATATCGGATAGCTCTCTTCTTTAGCTGAATCCTTGTAGATTTTCTTTCAGGCAGCTTGTCGTATCGGAGGTACTCTATGAAGGGTTCTCTCCAATTGGGCTCGTCTTAGATGATCGAAGCTTCTTCGGCAGGACTGCCCTTCTGTTCCGCGCTTTCCTCTTCTCGTAGAGAGACTGGGGGTAGAATTTGCCGGCTCCTGACTGTGATCAGAATTTCATCCATGTCAGGATCAGCCGGCTCCTTGGCTAAGCAAGCGAGTACGTCGGCCTTTCCGTTCAATGCTCTGGGGACTCTCATTAGTTCAATGTGAGTGAACCGTTTCATGAGTTCCTCCACCCGGCTTCTGTACCGAGCTAACTCGGGTTTGTATATCTTATAGTCGCCGCTTGCTTGATTGACGACAAGCTGGGAGTCACCGTAAACCCGTAGCCAAAGGATTTCCATTTCTATGGCGAGCTCCAAACCAGCTATCAGAGCTTCATACTCGGCCTCATTGTTTGTGCGAGGCTCGGTGAGAGCAAAAGAACGCCGTAGGGTTCCCATTGATGGCGTGATGAACACCAATCCTATCCCTGCTTTTATCTCCGGGATGCTTGGTTTACTGGAGGTCCTTATCGATGAGGCCCCATCAAAGTAAAGCTCCCAACATGGCTCGTCATTCTTGAGATGCAGCACTTGTTCGTCGGGTAACTCGCAATTGAGTGGTGACCCTTCTGGTATGGGATGAGCAGCGAGAAAGTCTGCAAGAGCTTGCCCTTTTACTGCTTTCTGAGGAGTATAAACTATGTCAAACTCAAGTAGCATGACAGCCCATCTTGCCATTTTGCCGGCTAAGCTTGCTTTGGTCATCAAGTGTTTGAGCGGGTCGACATTGGAGATCAGCATAACCCGATGAGAGAGCAGATAGTGCCTCAGCTTCTTCACATCAAATATCAGAGCCAGGCTTTGCTTTTCGATCGGGGAATAGTTGTGTTCCGCCCCGACTAAAGTTTGACTGAGCTAGTAGAGGGCATTCTCTTTTCCCTCCTCATTGTTCTGAGCAAGGAGCGCACCGAGTGACTCATCCAGCGCGGCAGTATAGAGAATCAGTGGTTTATTTGGAATGGGAGCGGCCAGCACTGGAGGGTGCAACAAGTACCGTTTGATGCTTTCGAATGCCTCTTGACATTCGGCATCCCAGACAAAAAGAGCTCGTTTCTTCATGAGCTTTGAGAAGGGACTACATCTCCCCGATAAATTTGAGATAAACCTCCGTATATAAGCAAGCTTGCCTTGAAAAGATCTTAGCTGTGTCAGACTCTTCGGAGGGGGCATCTCCATGATGGCCTTTATCTTTGATGGGTCAACTTCGATCCCTCGATGTCGGACTATGAAGCCTAGGAATTTTCCCGATGACACGCCAAAAGCGCACTTTAAAGGATTCATCTTCAGATCGTATTCCCTCAGTCTGGTGAGAACGGTCCTAAGATCTTGGATGTGGTCGGCCTTGGCTTTAGTTTTGACGACCAGATCATCAACATAGCATTCGACGACTTTATGGACTAGGTCATCAAAGATATTAGTCATTGCCCTTTGATATGTAGCACCTGCGTTCTTTAGTCCGAACGGCATCACCTTGTAGCAATATATTCCGATCGGGGTTCAAAATGCTGTGTGTTTCTCATCCTCAGGCGACATCTTGATCTGATTATATCCAGACGAGCCATCCATGAAGGTGAACAACTTGTAATTTGAGGTGTCATCGACCATCATTTCCATAACCGGTAGCGGGAAGTCGTCTTTAGGACATGCCTTGTTGAGGTCCCTCAAATCGACACAAACTCGGATCTGCCCATTTTTCTTCTTCACTGGGACTATGCATGCGATCCAGTCCGCATATTTCTCTTCCCTGATGAAGCCGACATCGATGAGCTTCTTGGTTTCCTCGATGACCTTTTCTTCTAGTTCCCTTCTCATTCTTCGAGGAGCTTGTTTGACTGGCTTAGCATCAGGAGATATAGCCAGCTTATGCACAGCCACTTCAGGGGAAAGGCCAGGCATTTCTTTGTATGTCCACGTGAAGCAGTCGACGAACTCATGCAGCAGGGCAATTATCTGCTCTTTCATTTCCTCCGACAAGAGTGAGATGATGTAGGTCGGCCTTGGATTATCGGGCGTTCCTAAGTCAATCTCGGTTAGCTCGTCAAAGGTTGCTTGTCCGCTATCTTTGAGCTCTTGAGGAGCTTCTTCTGGCTCGGCTAGCTCGTCTTCATCATTTGACTCTTCGCTGGCTTCCCCAATATGGGTCATGTAGCATGCCTTAGAATCAGGCTGGATGAAACCTATGCCCCGCCTATCTGGAATTCGTCCATCGATTTGTGCTCGGACCTGAGGTGGATGCCATAGCCCTTCGTAAAACTTTGCTTCGGACTCCGTTTGATATAACCGGCATCCGCACTTTTTAAAGTATTCCCGCATCTCGGGCGCATAGTATCTGGGATTGAGGACGGCTCTTATGCCTTTCTCATATGGAAGGCACGCGACAGACAAATCGTCCAGGTGCACAACGGGGTTTGACCCATAAAACAGGATGCCTTTCTGTCCACTTTTCCTTCCGGGGACGTAGAAAGTTTTCAGCTGGTCCACGGTGGAGACTGATAACGCATCGAGCTCTTTGCACATCTGCTCTGGTACCCTTGTGACGGCTAGGGACCCTCCGCAATTTTTAAGGTCTGTCATAGTTTCACTTGTTGCATGGGGGTCCAATCTGCACCGCTGTTGCACGGCAGGTCCTCTTCCTCCGACTCTTCAGTGTCGCTGCCAATATGAGGGCGGAATTTGCTGCTAGATGGGCCTTCAGTATCGGATTCTTCCGTATCGCTACCAAAACGAGGGCGAGTTTTACGGAAGGACGGACTTCCCACGTCGGACTCATCAGTGTCACTACCGAAACGCGGGCGCACTTGGGCGTTTTTGCTTTTGAAATTGACAGCTGGCTCTGATTTGCTTTTGAGTCTTGGGGCTGCTCTATCCTTGATCAGTTGTGGCTTAGCATTTTGGTGGTTCATAAAGTACCGAGAATCTTCATATCAGACTTCATGCATTCCGAACGGCTGGATGTCTCCGCCAATGCGTCTTTCTTTGCCATTTTTAGTATACTTCATGCATTGATGGTGAGTTGACGGAACGATGCCGTAATCGTGGAGCCATGGCCGTCCCAAGAGAACCTTATAAGACGTGTCGGCGTCGATCACGTATATCTTAGCTTTAGTTTGCAGATCCCCGAATTTGATTGGCAAAGCTATAGACCCCAGAACTTGCTGGCAGTTTTGATTGAAGCCTTGAATGACAATCCTTTTCCTTAACAGGTGTCGGACGTCCATTGACAAACTCTTCAGTGTCCGCAAGTTCATGATGTTCACTGAGGACCCCGGATCAATCAATATGCGATTAATCCGATCTCCGTCACTATACCCGGTCACGTAAAGTGGCCGATTATGCTCAGCCGTTCCCGGTAGCAAGTCTTCATCCTTAAATGTGACGGCGGCGGCTTGCAAAGTGTACTGAGCTTCTTTCATATTAATTTCCGCAAAGCGAGCCTGATACCGCTCAGGGTTTTGTAGAGCATGAATGAGAACATCTCTAAGCTCTTGAGATAGAACCAAGGCATCGTAGATGCTAAGGAGAGACGGAAGCTTTCGGAGGTGAGCTAAAACATTATAGTCTACTGGGGAAGAACTCGAATCTTCATGAGCAAGTTCTCTGCCATCTTCTTCATTAGCGACTTGTTTTTCCTTCCCTTTTGGGGCGTTGCCCTGATTTGGTGGTAGAGCCCTGCCGCTTCTAAGCTGGATTTGGTTGACCTTTGTGGTGAGCTCCTCGTCCTCTTCGGGAAAACAGAGCTCCTCCTTAGAGTCGCTGCCAAGATGGATGGCGTAGCAGGTCACTTCCGGGATCTCTTCATTGGAGTCTTCTTCTAACTCCTCCAGAATTTCAGCCACTCGTACAGGGAAGAACTCCTTCAATTGAATCAGAATTCTTTCCTTATGTTCATATTCTTTGAGCGAATCGATATATTTTTGGATGGTCGATCTCCCTGCAGACTCCTTTTTGCACCGAGCTGCACTTTTCTTCTTCTTGAGCTTTTTGGATTTTGAGCCTGATGGAGCCGCATTGGCAGCTGGAAAGGTAGGCTTCTTCTGCCCTTCCCATTCCGTCCTGGGCTCTTTCCGAAGTAGCTTTATCATCTTCTTCGTCTTATTAGATATGTGCGTACTCCACGGAGGCCGCGACGAGTCCGCTCCATTTCTCAGGGCAGCGGGTTCGGCTGTCCGCTCCCAGAAGGTTTCAGCTTCTGTCTGTATAAAGTTGGTGGTTGCAATTTGATTGTTCACCAACACGCTTTTGGACAGCTCGATCTCTCCAGCCTTGTACTGTTTCTCGACCCAGTCCTTGAAGATATAGCAATCCTTGATCGCATGGCTCACTACTCGGTGGTACGGGCAATACAGGGGATTGTCGGTCATTTTTGCTTCTTGAGGTCTTTTCGACTCTGGCAATTGTAGACCGTTGTTCAAGCAATCTTTAAATATCTTTCGGATCTTGTCCCTCCTGAAAGAGTAAACCTTGTTCTTTTTCTCCTCGAGGGAAGGCCCTTCTCCTCCTAGCACTGGCTTTCGAGACCGGTTGGTTTTAGATTCGCTCGCCCTTCGCTTTTCTTCATTGTCGGACGCATTGAAGACATTGGTACTGCTGGAACTCCCGCTTCTACGGTTGTCGTCTCGCTTGCTTTTCCAAGTCGTCTCTCTGAGAGTTCGGCGGGGACTCTTGTTTCGAGCGTTCCAGCATTTGGACTTTCTTGGTTAGCTCTTGAAATGTCTTGAGGCTTGCTGTACACAAGAATGGGACCATCCAATTGCTGAGGTTCTCAATGAGAAGGCTGACGGACTGGTCCTGCTCCAGCGGCGGTTCGCACTTGACCATGAGATTACGCCATCGGACGATAAATTCGGTGTTGCTTTCATTTTCCCCCGGCTTGGCCCTCACAAGGTCAGCAATGGAGATTTTATCACTGACACTCATGAACCTTTGCCGAAACAAAGACTCCATTTGGGCAAAGGTAATAACGGACCCGTCTGGTATACTCGCGTACCAGTCGAAAGCCACACCGGTCAGGCTGTTGACAAACTGACGAAGAAGGAGCACATCATTGCCCCATGTATTTCTGCATGATGCTTTAAAGTGGGCGACGTGCTGATTTGCATTTCTCGTCCCGTCAAATCTTCCGAACTTAGGAATGACATAGCCGCTCGGGAACTCGATCAGATCGTACTGTGCGGGATATGGCCGCCCACTACTGCCAATTTCTTTCTGAGCTTCAGCTTCAGCCACCAATGTTTTAACTTTGCTAGTGACCAAATACATTATCCGATCTTGTGTTAGCGGGATAGTGCTATCGGGGGCCAAGGCATCCCCAGAAGCGGAATATGGCCGGCTTGCGTGCGGCTCGACCAGTCTTGGACCCAAAGGAACAGGCATTGGCTGCTTCGGATTGTCATCACCCGGCTGATGAGTAGCGACTTGTGCTTGATTGGGAGGCGCTCGAGCAATTTGAGCCGTGAGCTGCATCACAACATTCGTTAGGTCGTCAATTTTCGAATAGAGCTTGGCCATCTCTTTATCTTTGCTCTTGAGCTGTTTTCAAAGCACTTGAAGCAGCTCTTGCTCTGCGGTCCTGGGGTGGAAAGTCAGCTCTACCTCGCTGTCCGAGCTTGACTCTGCCTGGACCGAAGGGTCCTTCTGCCTATCGTCCTCATCGAGAGGGTTTTCATCATCCAACGGAGGCGGCCGTCCTTGGGAAGCGGCAACCACATTCAAGCCAGATTGGGCTTGGGATGTGGTGGCCCCATCCTTGCTTTTGCTGCGAAGGTTGTCGCTGGGGCGCCCACCCGCCATATAGACCGTATGGATAATATATCCAGCCGTCTTTTTATCATCGGCGGCTGATTTCACAGATCGCTGTCTTGACCTCCTGTTTCGGTAGCGGACAGTCGATTGAAGGAAGCTGGCCTGACCAGGTTTTTGAATGGTGCTGGCGCTTCTTTTCTGGGTTTGCCCCACTACTTTCGTGTGGCACAGAGCGCTTGATAGACTCTTGAAGAGACAGTGTCATATTCTTTTTGTTGGGGCCAGGACACATCTCTTTGTAGCGACGTTCGGACCGCCGTCTTCTTAATTCTAGCGGTCATGGCCTTTTTCGGAACCCACTTCAGAGGTTCGAAGGAATTGCTGGTTTTTACGGCCGATTCAGTCGTCGTCGCAGGATGACTCTGCTGTTGGAATCTCACATGACTCCACCTGGCCGAAGTCCTGGCCCTCTTGTTGGCTCGGTACCTGAGCCGCTTCTGCCTTAACTTTTCTGATTTGAGCGCTTGGCAGGTTCCGGCTCTTCGGGAAGCCACCGTAGACCGGGCTGTTCCCCTCCGAATGGCGGCCGAGACACGAGGACGTCTTACCTGAGGTTTGGGACAGATGCTATATGGTTTTATCCATCCACCTCTCCGAAGATGCCAAGTTGATTTATAGCACCGTGTATCGGAGGTTTAGAAATATGCGGCCGATGTAGCAGACTTCGTCAGATTCCCCCTCGCTAGAGGGGTTTTTGATTGTGGGGACGCTCTTCCCTGCAGGCGCAAGCCCCTGCAGTTAATTACGCTACCGCATCGCGGTAACAACTTCTCCTTCTCCAGAATTTCACTTCGTGTCGTGTGTGTTTGTTTTGTTTGTGGTTGCCCGTGGATTGTATACGGAGACTAAGTAATGCTGTCGCCTGTAGGACGTGGATTAGTCCAAATCCGTATTTACTTAAATTTGGGTTTGGTGTTTTAGTTTAAAGATACGTTAGCCATATTTAGGTTAAGATCGACTTAAACATTTGTTAAGGATACGTTAGTCTAATTTCCAGACTAAGATCTACTTAACGGGATCGTCTAAATCCATTTCCAGTTTAGGGACGTGGTGGTCCATTTAATATATGGCCGTCGGGACTCGTCCCCTCTCTGACGACGTTGAAGGATTACAACGACATGTGTCAGAGGAGTTCGGAGATGTACCTTTGAACCAAAGTTGATTTGGAGTTTTATAGTCCATTTAAATGTTTAAGGATACGTTAGCCGTGTTTGGGGCTAAGATCGACTTAAACGGGATCGTTTAGATCCGGCAAAAGAGCATTTGGAGGCTCTATTGTTCCAGTTTAGGGACGTGGTGGTCCATGTTCCAGTTTAGGGACGTGGTGGTCCAATGTTAGTTTAAGGACGTTTCGGTTCATTGGTAGTTTAAGGACGCTTAAGTCCGTGGATTTAAGGACCCCACAGTCCGTATTTTAGTTTAAGGACGCTTAAGTCCGTGGGTTTAAGGACCCCACAGTCCGTGTCTTAGTTTAAGGACGCTTAAGTCCGTGGGTTTAAGGACCCCACAGTCCGTATTAATGTGTGGTTGTCGGGACCCGTCGCCTCTCTGACGTCGTTGAAAGATTACAACGATAGGTGTCAGAGGAGTTCGGAGATGTACCCTTGAACCGGATGTAAATTGATTTAGGAGAGCAGTCTTGCTCAGTCAATTTAATTTGAGGACTTACGACCATGATTGGGCTAAGTCCAGTTGAGAATATTCAACGTTTTTATCTTTGGCCTATTAGGCCTGTGCTAGGGCTTTGCCCCTGTTTAATAATGCACTGCATTTTATTTTGGCCTGCTAGGCCTTTCTGATTTGGGCTCTGTCCCTTTATAAATGATGCAGAGCATCTGTTTGGGCTCTGCCCTTCTTTAAAATAATGCATTGCATTTAATTTGGCCTGTTAGGCCTTTTTTAATTGGGCTTGGCCCTTCTGTAAATAATGCAGCCCATTAATTGTCTGACAGTGGTCATATGGCCTGTCAGGCGCTTTGCGCCAATTGAGGAGTGCAAAGCGCAAACTCATATGGTGGTAACACGTGTCACGATCTGGGGAGCGCAAGCGCAACAACACAGTGCGCTGTGTCAGTGCGCTGCGCTGTTGCGCTGCTGACACGTGACGCTCTCTGGTGGTTTGCGCCAACACAGGAGCGCAACAGTGCAATTTTTCAAGTGCAAAGCACTGTTTTATCTTTTGATCGATTTTAAATCAAAGAAAACAAGTTTTTCTTGTTCTTAAAGAGCCATTGGTTCATAGGAAAGTGCAAAGCACTATTATCATTATTTTTTTCTTTTTATTGAAGATCATTGATCTTCTTCTCAGTTCAATGATCTGATAATAAGAGAAATTTCTCTTTTTTCTAAAGGTTTTTACTTTTTTTGTTCTTGAGGAATTCTCTCCAATTCTTTAGAGTTCTCAATGATGATCTTCATTTTTTTGAATTGAGGTCTAGGGTCCTTTATATAGTGCCCAAAAATTAGTTAAATTTGTTAAAGAGATCTTTCTCTGAGTGATTTGGGAAATTTTTCCCACCGTTGGATATTTGATCCAAGGGCTTCTGTTTTACAGAAGAAAATCTTCTTGTTTTAACAAGAACAAAAAGATTTCTTTAAAATCTTAATTCTGTTTGGCGCAAATGCCCCAGAGCGTGACACGTGTCACGCAGCACACAGCGCAGCGCAACTGCGCTGACACGTGTCGCGCAGCGCACAGCGCAGCGCAACTGCGCTGACACGTGTCGCGCAGCGCAGCGCTTGCGCAAAAGCGACTGCGCTGACATGTGTCGCGCAGCGCAGCGCTTGCGCAACTGAAGCTTTGCTTCTTTAATTTTGTTTTTTTAATTGAGCTTTGCTCTGATTGGGTGCGCTGCTTTGGGCGCTGCGCTGATGTATCAGCTTTTGACACGTGGCGCGTTGCGCGCAGCGTAAAAAATCTGAAGCGTTGCTTCAAAATTTGAATTTTGAAATTCAAACAGAGCTTTGCTCTGATTGGGGGAAAATGAAGCGTTGCTTCATCTCCCGCCTTGGAATTTGAACAGAGCTTTGCTCTGATTGGGGTGAACAAATGCCCCCCCACCGTTGCGTTTACGTGGCCCCAAACGCGAGCGCAACGGTGGTAGAATTCCAACCGTTGCGGCAACTTTTGGAAGTTGAAAGGTCATTTGATGCCTATAAATAGGACCTTTGGTCCTCGACAGATGATTATCATCTTTAGATTTTTACCTTCAAAACTCTAGAGCTCTGCTCTTGCCTTTAAGAACTCTTAGAGTTATATTTTTATCAAAAGAAACTTTTTAGATAAAAATTAATCTTGAATTAAACTAATTTCAATTAATAGAGCCTTGCTCTCTTGGATCTTTTGATCTAAAAGAAAACCCCTTTGGGGTTTTACTAACAGAGCCTCGTTCCTTTGTTCAAACACTTTTAAAAGTTTAAGCTTTAGAGAATTTTAGGTGAAAAATTAATTTGGACTGAGGAGGACCCACTTAGGGTTTCACTTAGCAGAGCTTTGCTCTAAAGGGGTCTGACAAGGACTAAGGAGAATCTTATTAGGGTTCCATTAATAGAGCTCTGCTCTCTAAAAGGTTTTCCTTGGATTTTCTTGATTTATTAATGGAGCTTTGCTCCTTCCAAATCATATAGAAGAACTCTTAAGAATTCTTCATGGATCTTGGAAGCTAAAGATGACATTTTATATTATTATTATAATTATATCATCTTTTCAGAGCAAAACTCTCAATGTTCTTAGGGGATCTTCTTCAAATTCTCCTCATTACTGAATTTGATAGGCGTCACCCTTATTCGTAGAGCATTGCTCCCGAGGAGTTTAACTTTCTGTGCTCGTTTTCAACAAGAATTCGCTTAATCAGTCTGTCCGCTAATTCTGTTGATCTTCTTTTACAGGAGCAATGGACGCCCACATGTACGATCTCGACGAGATTATCTCTTACGGTGACATCCACCGACTCGGCCGCTCTCAAAATCGAGAATTCACGAATACGGAGTGTGCCGAGATCATGAGCCGCTTCGACTCATACAACGGTCAACTGCTTCCTCGACGTTCTTCTTTCCTGAAGCTTATCGTGGGAGCCATTTGGGAAGCACTTCCCCTATTCTGTTCCGGCGTGCCGCTTGGGGCGTTGGATGCTGCTGAGGATAAGGTGCATTCGGTGTATCTGATGCACCTCATCTCAAAGATACGGCGAGACAATCTTATCGATCTCCTGCACCAGGCTTTCCAACAGTCCGCCATACTCGCTGCTTATTGGAGGGTGGAAGACATCAGGGGGGACCCTGACGCCTGTGCTCGCGAAAGAAAGCACACCAGGATGGTCTGCGAGGCTTGGAAAGTCATAGATAGGGTCACTTTCGAGTTCCTCAATCCATGTCCTGAGTTCGAGGTTATACCTTTGTAAACATTTTAATAATGTTATTATTTATTTCTCTGTGATTGTAAGAACCCCTTTTTATGATATGAATAGAAAATTTCCATTTCAGCTTGTCTTATTCCTCGTTCTGAATCTTTTGCACATGCATGAATGAGTATGTTTCGAACGCTTGATCAAATATAAATCGGATGCTCTTTCCGTCACTTCTTTCTTTTATTCTCAGCATGCTGTCTTAATAAACAGGGTCGACAGATAATAAAGTAAGCATCTTAGTTTTTCCAAGAAACAACGATGGCTTAGGCCGCAGGTTCAGATCTGCCGCCTAAGACTTTTCAACTCTATGAGCCATGAGGGTCTCATAGAGACTTTTCTCCCTACGGATCGAGAGGATCTCATAGGTGGATTTTCTCCTTGGGAATCGTGAGGATTCCCAAGTGCGTTTCCTCTATAAGTCGTAAGGATCGTATAAGAGAATTTTCCCTCCTACGAGTCGAGAGGACCCGTAAGCGGTTGTTTCCCTCCTTGTCGAAACTCGACTTTGGAGAGTGAGACCCGTGAATAGTATGCAAGAGACCGTTTTAGACCGACTTGCAAGGTCCCATTGTTCAGTAAGCAAGTTTTTTTATCCCTGCTGCCTGAGGCTTCATCTTGCAAGTTGAGACGAATCGGGAATTTCCCGCGGAGACACTGGTTTCTCTGCGAGCCGACGCGAATCAGGAGGCTCTCATCAAGGACGCTAGTTTCCCTGAATTGAGGTATTTGCCAAGGATTATTTGTTTCTCTGGTGTTGAAACGAATCGATAATTTCCCACGGAGACACCGGTTGCTCTGCGAGTCGACGCGAATCAGGAGGCTCTCATCAAGGACGCTAGTTTCCCTGAATTGAGATATTCGGCAAGGATTATTTGTTTCCCTGGTGTTGAAACGAATCGAGAATTTCCCACGGAGACACCGGTTGCTCTGCGAGTCGACGCGAATCAGGAGGCTCTCATCAAGGACGCTAGTTTCCTTGAATTGAGGTATTTGTCAAGGATTATTTGTTTCCCTGGTGTTGAAACGAATCGAGAATTTCCCACGAAGACACGGGTTGCTCTGCGAGTTGACGCGAATCAGGAGGCTGTCATCAAGGACGCTTGTTTCCTTGAATTGAGGTATTTGCCAAGGATTATTTGTTTCCCTGGTGTTGAAACGAATCGATAATTTCCCACGGAGACACCGGTTGCTCTGCGAGTCGACGCGAATCAGGAGGCTCTCATCAAGGACGCTAGTTTCCTTGAATTGAGGTATTTGCCAAGGATTATTTGTTTCCCTGGTGTTGAAACGAATCGAGAATTTCCCACGGAGACACCGGTTGCTCTGCGAGTCGACGCGAATCAGGAGGCTCTCATCAAGGACGCTTGTTTCCTTGAATTGAGGTATTTGCCAAGGATTATTTGTTTCCCTGGTGCTGAAACGAATCGAGAATTTACCACGGAGACACTGGTTGCTCTGCGAGTCGACACGAATCAGGAGGCTCTCATCAAGGACGCTAGTTTCCTTGAATTGAGGTATTTGCCACGGATTATTTGTTTCCCTGGTGTTGAAACGAATCGAGAATTTCCCACGGAGACACTGGTTGCTCTGCGAGTCGACGCGAATCAGGAGGCTCTCGTCAAGGACGCTTGTTTCCTTGAATTGAGGTATTTGCCAAGGATTATTTGTTTCCCAGGTGTTGAAACGAATCGAGAATTTCCCATGGAGACACTGGTTGCTCTGCGAGTCGACGCGAATCAGAAGGCTCTCATCAAGGACGCTTGTTTCCTTGAATTGAGGTATTTGCCAAGGATTATTTATTTCCCTGGTGTTGAAACGAATCGAGAATTTCCCACGGAGACACTCGTTGCTCTGCGAGTCGACACGAATCAGGAGGCTCTCATCAAGGATGCTAGTTTCCTTGAATTGAGGTATTTGCCAAGGATTATTTGTTTCCCTGGTGTTGAAACGAATCGAGAATTTCCCACGGAGACACTAGTTGCTCTGCGAGTCGACGCGAATCAGGAGGCTCTCATCAAGGACGCTTGTTTCCTTGAATTGAGGTATTTGCCAAGGATTATTTGTTTCCCTGGTGTTGAAACGAATCGAGAATTTCTCACGGAGACACTGGTTGCTCTGCGAGTCGACGCGAATCAGGATTTTCTTCGTCAAGGACACTTGTTTCCTCGAGCCGAAGGATTTTGCCGAATACACTGGTTTCTTCGGGGTTGGGATGAACCGTCGAGATTTGGCTTCGTTTTCTGGCGGAGCCTGTTGGGAAAGTATGGTTCCCTCTTTGTTTGCGCCCTTGGATTGTATACAGGGATCGATGTGATCTCAACTGTAGGGCCAAAGTTTTATCATCATTTTTTTATGTTTTATTTCCGCGATACTCTATCATTTCAGCTTTTATATCGCGAAGGTCGCGATTGCCTAATCATTTCGGCTATTTTTCGCGGTGCTCAATCATTTCGGCTGTTTATTTTATTTTTACTCGCTGCTTTTTATTGCGAGTTGCCCAATCATTTCAGCTGTTTTTTTTATTTTTACTCGCTGTTTTTTATTGCGAGTTGCCCAATCATTTCGGCTATTTTTCGCGGTGCCCAATCATTTCGGCTGTTTATTTTATTTTTACTCGCTGCTTTTTATTGCGAGTCGCCCAATCATTTCGGCTGTTTAGTGTGCATAAGTTTTTACTTGCTGCTTTTTATTGCAAGTTACCCCATCATTTCGGCTATTTCATATGCATGTGCGGCCTACTGGCTTTTCGCCGTAAATCTGAAATTAGATACCGTTTTCGGCATCAGCACCGCTACAACTGGGATATTGCCAGGAGCGAATCATCATCTGCCATGAAAGGACTTGGAATTTGATACCGATTTAGGCATCAGCATCGCTACAATTGGGATATTGCCAGGAGCGAATCATCATTTGCCTCTGTCGATGTCGAACAAGGGTGGCTTAGCGAACAAGGTTAAGGTCCTGTCGACTAAGGCTTTTGACTTCATGAGCCGTAAGGGTCTCACAAAGGTATTTCTGCCTACAAGTCGTGAGGATCTTGTAGGTATATTTTCTTCTTAAGAATCGTGAGGATTCCTAAGTGTATGTTCCTCTGTAAGTCGTAAGGATCCTACAGGAGGGTTCTCTCCTTGTAAATCGAGAGGATTTACAAGGGTTGTTCACCATACGTACATATTCCCAGTCACGGATGGGACTTGGTCAGGGAAATGTTTATTCGCGCCTGTGGATTGTATACAAGGGCCAGTATCGGAACACTTGTAGGGAAATATCGGAAGTTGTAGGGGGTTTGCTTAAGCACAGGTTTAGGTCTCTGTAACTTAAGACTTTCAAATCTTATGAGCCGTGAGGGTCCCATAAGAGAGTTCTCCTTACGAGTCGTGAGGATCTCGCAAGTGTATTTTCTCCTTAGGAATCGTGGGGATCCTTAAGTGTGTTACTCCCTTGTGAGTCGTAAGGATCTCACGTGGGTGGTTTCTCCTTACAAGGTCGAGAGGACCCTGTAAGTGTCCTTTAACGAGGTTGCGCCCTTTCAGGTTTTCACAAACACTCGTCGGTAGTCCTGCTGTTTTTACTCACGCAGCCCTTTCGGGTTTTCATCCGTGCCCTTTTTGCTTATGGACATACCCCCTTTTTTTTATTCTTTTTATTTATATATATATATTTTTTTTACGAGGTCGCGCCCTTTCGGGTTTTCACGAACATTCGCTGGTAGCCCTGCTGTTTTTACTCACGGAGCCCTTTCGAGTTTTCATCCGTGCCCTTTTTGCTTATGGACATACCGTTTTTATTTATTATATTTTTCTTCCCTTCTTTTTTATCTCGTCAGCCTACGGATGCTGCGGTATTAGTTTAAGGATGTTTCGGTCCGCTATTAGTTTAAGAACGTTTCGGTCCGTCATTAGTTTAAAGACGTCCCGGTTCGTCATTAGTTTAAGGACGTCTCGGTCCGTCCAGGAAGGGGTTGGCTACTGCTTATAAAGTTTTAGCTTAGGAAGATAGCGAGCGGACATAGTCGTCGTCATCTATCATTGACCTAGGTGGTAATTCGCTAAGCGTAGTATTTCTTTAGGAATCGACCATTTATTGGCCTGAAAGGCCTTTCACTGTGCATATCCATGAGTAGATAGGCTCTACCTTGGTAAACCTTGTCTATGATGTACGGACCTTCATAGTTCGGCTCGAATTTTTCCCGCTTGGCGCGATTGGGGATCATATGCCTTTTGACCACTAGCACGAGTTCGCCTTGGCGGAATGTCCTCGGCCTGGTCAATCTTTCATATGAGCGCGTCATCTTCACTTTATAAGCTTCCAGATTTTGTTGCGCTATGAGCCGGGTTTCATCAAGGGCATCAAGCTCCTCAAGCCGAAGGTGAGCATTTTCTTTGTTCGTCAACTCGTAGTGGACTGCCACTCGCAGAGAGGGTAACTTTATCTCGAGGGGGAGTACTGCTTCTGTACCGAATACCAACGCATATAGCGTTGCGTTCGTGGCTGTATTGAACGTAGTTCAATACGTCCAAAGAGCTTCTTGCAGCCTCTCATGCCAGTCCTTCTTATTTCGGGACACCGTTTTCTTCATGATCTTCGTCAAGGTCTTGTTGAAGGCCTCGGCCAGACCGTTAGCTCACGGATTATAAACTGAGGAATACCTCTAGTCTATATTATGTTGTTGCGCGAAGCGACTGATCTTGTGGCTTCTGTAGACTGGCCCATTATCGGAGATGATCTGTTGTGGAGTTCCAAACCGATATATGACGTGCGTCTTGAAGAAATGGAGGATATTCTCCATCTTCACTTCTCTCAATGGTATTGCTTCTGCCCATTTGGAGAAGTAGTCAGTCGTCGCCAGGATGAAACGATGTCCCCTGGACGATGCTGGTTCGATTGGGCCGACTATGTTAGTTCCCCACATTTCGAATGGCCAGCTAGCCACCGTTGGGTGTAATGGATTTGGATGCTGGTGGATGAAGTCCCCATGAATTTGGCATGAGTGGCACTGCTTCGCATATTCAAGGCAGTCCTGGATCATCGTGGGCCAGTAGTAGCCCATCCGTTTAATCTTTAGCTTCATCTTCGGGCCTGCTTGGTGAGAACCACAGATTCCGTCATGAATTTCCTGAACGATTCTTTTTGCTTCGTCAGGTCCCAGGCATCTCAACCATAGAGAATCAAATGACCTCTTGTACAGAGTATCATTAACGAAGGAGAAAGACAGAGCTCGTTTCATGAGCTGATGTCTTGAGGACGCATCTTCGGGCGTTCGACGGTATTTGAAGTAGTCTATAAAGACTTCTCTCCAATCCTCGGTATTTTCCCGATCTTTTATTTGCAGGGTCGTCTGCTCAGTCGCTTCCTTCTCTTCGGGTGATTCCGGAGGTATTTTTGCTGACGCTAGCACCCGACGGCTTTGTACCACGATTCTAACATCATCGAGGTTCTCGTCAGCCAGTTCTTTAGCAAGCTTGGCCAACGCGTCTGCTTTGCTGTTTTCCGCGCGCGGTATGCTTTCCAAAGTATAAGAGGGAATTTGGGTCAACAGTTGTTGCACCTTTTCACCGTACTTCACCAACTCCGGTTTGCACGTTTGGTAGTCGCCGTTTACTTGACTAACGACCAGTTGAGAATCTCCGTATATGAGGAGGTTTTCAATTCCCATGTCGATGGCGATCTCGAGACCTGCTATCAAGGCTTCATATTCGGCTTCGTTATTTGTCCTCGGCTCTGTTAAGGAGAAAGCGAAGCGCATTATTCCTCCTCATACGGTCACGAAGATGAGGCCTACCCACGATTTGATCATTGGCATACTTTGTTTGCGCTTCTTCATGGAAGACGCTCCATCAAAATAGAGTTCTCATCGGGTATCGTTCCCATCGATAGCGTCAAACGCATGTTCGTCTGGCAACTCGCAATTCAGAGGAGAATCGGCCGGTATCGGATGATCAGCAAGGAAGTCGGCGATGGCCTGGCCTTTCACTGCCTTGAGAGGTTGATACGTTATCGAGAACTCCATCAAGAGCAGAGCCCATTTAGCGAGTCGTCCTGTCAATATGGCCTTCGACATTAAATATTTAAGAGGGTCCACCTTCGAGATGAGACGGACTTCATGTGCCAATGCATAGTGCCTGAGCTTTGTTATCGCAAAGATCAACGCCAGGCAGTGTTTTTCAATGGGAGAGTAGTTGCTTTCTGCCCCCAGAAAAACTCGACTTAAATAGTAGAGTGCTCTTTCTTTCCCCTGGTCATTCTCTTGCGCCCATAATGCGCCTAAAGAACCTTCGAGGGCGGTTGTATAAAGAATGAGGGGCTTTCCCTTGACCGGAGCAGCCAACACTGGCGGGTTCTGCAGGTACTGTTTAATCTCGTCCAGCGCGCCCTGACATTTTTGATCCCAGACGAATGGAGTTCCCTTCTTCATCAGGTGGCTGTAAGGACGGCACTTGCCTGAAAGATTGGCTATAAATCGCCATATGTATGCGAGCTTCCCTTAGAAAGACTGCAACTGTTTGAGGGTTCTCGGCGGAGGCATTTCCATGATCGCCTTGATCTTAGACGGATCTATTTCGATACCTCGATGTCGGACGATGAATCCCAGGAATTTGCCCGAAGAAACTCCGAATGCACACTTGAGAGGGTTCATCTTCAAGTTCAACTGTCGAAGGCGTTGAAACACGGTCTTCAAATGCTTGAGATGTTCTTCGTATGATTTGCTTTTAACTACGAGATCGTCGATATAGCATTCGACGATTTCGTGTATAAGGTCATCAAAGATCTGCGTCATGGCTCTCTGATAAGTAGCACCGGCGTTCTTTAAACCGAAGGGCATCACCTTGTAGCAGAATATACCCAAAGGAGTCCTGAAGGCGGTGTGCTTCTGGTCTTCGGGATGCATCTTTATTTGATTATACCCTGATGAGCCGTCCATGAAGGAGAAAACATCATGAGTGGACGTATTGTCTATCATCAGTTCGGTGACTGGCACTGGGAAATCGTCTTTCGGGCAAGCTTTATTGAGATCCCGGAAGTCTACGCATATGCGCACTGTCCCATTTTTCTTCATCACCAGGACGATGTTGGCGATCCATTCAGGGTATTGAACCTCCTGGATAAAGCCGGAGTCGATCAGCTTCTTGACTTCGGCGTTGATGCTCATCTCATGCTCGAGCCGCATTCTTCTCGCTGCCTGTTTGACTGGTTTGACGTCCGGGGATATTGCCAATTTATGCACAGCAATTTCTGGATCTAATCCCGGCATTTCGGAATAGTTCCATGCGAAGCAATCCTTGTGCTGCATAAGCAGGTCTTTTAATGAAGCCACCTTCTCTTCAGACAACAGCTCACTAATAAATGTCGGTCGCGGGTCGCTTGCCGTTCCCAACTCAATTTTCTTGAGGTTATCTGCAGTGGTATGGATTCTATCTTCCAACTCTTTCGGCGCTGGCGGAAATTCCGGGATTACCTCATCGTCGTTGTTTTCGAAGCACCAGGGAAGGTCATCCATGTTCTCAGGCTCTTCCTTTGATATTGTTATTATGTGACAAGTACGAATTCGCTTCCAATCCCAATGAGGAACTGGTTCTTCTTTCATGGCCTTGGGTTCTTGCTTCTGTGGCGGCGTTACCCTCCAGTTGTCAGACAGAGCGAACTTGCCAAGCTGATACTGATCTTCGACCCGATTCTTGAAGGTGAAGCAGTTTTCGAGAGGATGCCCTATTACTCGATAATAAGAGCAATAATTTGGATCAGAGACTTCGCCTGCTTGTTCGGGGTTTTTGGACTTCGGCAGTGTAAGCATTTGATATTTTAGAGCAAGATCAAGTATCTTCTTTGTCTTGTCCCGAGGAAACGAGTATGCTCGACTCATTTTCTTCACAAGAGATGGATCGGAACCACTCGATTCCCTTCTGCGGGGCTTCTTAGTCCCGCTTTGTTACTGTTGAGCACCTTTTTCGCCTTTCGACTTATTTCTGCCTCTGCGTCGAACTGTTTTTTATAACAGGTTGGCAGGGTGCGGCATTTTCGTCTGTCACGGCTTGTTGAAGGAGGCGTTGCGTTTTTGCTTTCTCGTAGATGGCCATTTCGCGGTTGTGATCATCTCGGACTTTTTGACCAGCTTCCCTTATAAGCCTGTCCATTTGTTCTTCAAACGACGGACTGGGCACTTTTGCATCAGGAACTTTTACTGGTTCAGGATTAGTGTCCTCCCGTTGAGCATCTGCTTCTTCATTGAAGTCGTGCACGACGTAACAGTCGCGGAGCAGCTCTCGTTTCTTGGAGCGAATGTATCCGAGCCCGATTGTCTCCATCCTCCCACTAGGCAGCTTGTGCTGAGTTCCGGGGACGCTCCAGACCCTGTCATAGAATTTGGCCTTTCTAACGGTCTGTTTGAAGGGTATCCCTTGGCGCTTCAACAGCCTCTTCAAGCCTTCTGTATAATATCTCGGTAGACGGATGGGCTGAAGCCTGTCCAGCGTAGGATCCGCCCCGTGCCAGATTTCTTTCTTCACTTTGTTTTCTTGAGAGCGGTAGAATAAAATTGCCTTTTCGCCTTCTCGCCTGGGAGGGATATAGAACGTCTGCAGCTCCTCTACACTGTCGGTATCGAGCACATCCAGTTCTTTATAATGTTTAAGCGGCACCATGGTGACTTGCAGACTTTGCTCTTCGTCAGCGGGAGCTCGTATTGAAGGTCGAGCAGAGAATACAGCATGGACCTCATCCTCCGAATCACTACCAAAGATCAACGTAGGAGCGGATGGTCCCGGCTTGGTGTATTGGGGCGGACCCGAATAGACTATCTCCTCTTCCTCCTCAGTATCACTGCCGAAGATAGGGATGGTAGCGTTAGTTTTATTCTCCGGCTTGTTACACCTTTCCGTGTCTTCGAAATTCGGCAAGAAGTATTTGGCATCTTCATATTTGCGGACTTCGTTTACGGAAAACGGATTCAGTTCTCTCGTCGCGGTATACTCGAGACCATCCCTAAAATATTTCATACACTGATGTTGTGTAGAAGGGATGATGTTGTACTCGTGTAACCATAGTCGGCCGAGCAGAGCGTTGTAGAATGTCTTGGCATCTATGACGTGGAATTTAATGTCCGTGACGAGCAGCCCAAAGCGTAGCGTCAGTATCACAGATCCAAGAGTCTTTGATGATTGGGAGTCGAACCCGGAGATGGTGATCTTGTCCCGAGCATGGTGCTGGACGCTCATGCAGATTTCCTTCAACACCCACACGTTAAGGAGATTAACAGACGATCCGTTATCGATCAGGATTTTGCCTATCTTTATATCATGGCAGTATCCTGAGACGTAGAGAGGGCGATTGTGTTCGCACGTCCCAAGGAGAAGGTCTTCATCGCCAAAAGTGACATCTGCCGTGTGCACTTCCTCCAATTCATCCTTCATCTTTTCTTCGGTCAGGAAAGCTTGGAATTATTCTGGGTTCTGTAGTGCCTTAATTAACGACTCTCTCGCCTCCTTTGATAGTAAAAGGGCGTCAAGAATGTTGAGTTGCGAGGGTAGCTTCTTCAGATGCGCTAAGACGTTGTAATCCACCTTATTTCTCTTCGGCGGGTTTTTGGCAATTAGCTCCTCCACAACTTGGTCATCTAAGTCGATATCTTCAGAGACCTTTTCTTTCCCTTTATCTTTTCTGTTCGAGGGTCTAAGATTCTTTTCGGGCAGCGTCCGATTACGCAGCCGGATATTTTCGCAGATCTTCGGTTCTTCTTCTTTTCCCGAAGTGGACTCTTTAAAGAGGGGGCTAAGAGCTAGCTCCTCGTCGGAATCGCTCCCAAATGTGAGCACTTGTGATCCTCCGGCATTGACCATGCGACAATTGCCGGTAGTTCTGTTAAGCCCTTCGGTCGTACCGTTCTGCTCTCGGCGGGTCTTGCGCTTTTCCCGCTTAAAATGCTGCCGGTGAGCAACATATCCTTGCCACCATCTATCGAAAGCTTTGCACTCTTCAGTGGGGTGCGAAATCTTCTGATGATACAAGCAACAGGAGGGGTGCATTTCCGCTTTACCAGTAATGCTTCCCTCAGAGGATGGTAGCTTCATACCCATTGACACGGCTTTAGCAAACCTCTTTCTCATCTTGAATTTGATTTTATCCGCAGTGGGTGTACTTTGCTCCAGCGGGAGTACTTCAATTCTTTCGTCAAGGCGCTGGCCCTTGGCCCTTTCAAATATGATCGCCTCGCGCTCCCGATCAGCTTTACTTTTTAAGAGAGCTTCATTGAGGAATGCGTCAATAACTTCATCTGATGGCCCCAGAATTTTTGGTTCAGGATCTGCCCCCAGCTTTTCAGTACAAGGAGTCTCTTCGTCATCCATGAACGAATGGGAAATCACATGACAGCTCGCCACGTATTCTTCAGATTCATCAGATGAACTTTCTCCCTCATCTTCCTGTTTAAAGACGTGATTGAGGAATTCTTGGAGTGTAATGGGAGTCCGTGCCTTCTGGTTTTATTCCTCCAGCGCGTCAATTTGTTTTTGCAAGTCTGTGCGCTTGTCGCCAGGCTTCACGGGCTTCCTTGATTTCTTTTTCTTCTTCTTTGAAGATCTCGACGGCTGGTTGTGAATGCTTGGGCCACCTCCATCGATCATTTGAGTTGGACGCGGCTTCAACATTCCTTCAATGACCTGCGGTTCCAGCGGGTTCTTCCACTTGATCGCTGGGCATGTTTGAAGATCATTTAGCATCCTCTTTGTCTTGTCTGATAAAATAACCTCCCAAGGAGCTTCTTCAACGACAGAGCATGTTGCTCCCGGCGTATTCATTCCTTTAGAGGTGTGAGGTTGCGGTGGATTCACCTTCCATTTGTTGGACAATACGAACTTGCCCTGTCGGTACTGGTCTTCAAGCCAATTTTTGAAGATGTAGCAATCCTCGATCGGATGACCCAGTACTCGATTATAAGGATAGTAGTTGGGCTCATTGACATCATTTGGTTGCGACGGACGTTTTGGATCCGGCAGATTTATGAGTCGGTTGCGCAACGCCAGCTCGAATAACCTTCTCGTTTTATCTCAGGGAAAAGAGTAAGAACGTCCTAGCCTCTCCTCAAGGGCTACGTACGGGCACATATTATTTTGACGAACAACCGTCTTCGAGTTGCTCGGTTGTTGTTGAGCATTAGCAACAACGATCGCTTTCCCCTTCCCCTTATCATTTCGGGAGTCCGGCTTTGGAAGAGGGGGTCTATGGCCCATCTGATCCATTTGCGCTAGCTTGTCAATCAAGGCCTGGAAGGTAGTCGGCTTGAAAAACATCATAAATTGCGAGATGGTTGCTTGCGGATCAAGGGTTCCCACAAACATACTTACCGCGGGAGCTTCTTCATTGCGCTGCTCGCACTTTGACCATAAGTTTCGCCACCGTATAGCGCATTGAACCCATGTCTTGCCTGGCTTTACCCTGGCGTTAATCAGTGCCGTCATCGGGGTGCGTTCACTGGCGCTTGCAAATCGTTGGGTGAACAGCAGCTCCATCTCAGCAAAGGTCTTGATAGAGTCGTTCGGGAGCTTGGAATACCACTCGAATGCTGTATCCGACAAGCTTCCGACAAACTGGCGAAGCAACAGCTTGTCATCACCGCCGGTGTTACCGCAGAGTGTCCTGAACTGGGCAACATGCTGGTGAGGATTGCCCGTCCCCTTGTAGACATGGAACTTGGGAATTGTGTAGCCCGGCGGGTACTTGATCTGGTCGTACCAACTCGGATACGGCCGTCCTGTTTTTACGACCTGGCCGGCTGCTTCAGTAGCATGATGAACCCGTATTTGTTGGGCTATGTACTCGTCCAAATCAGCTTTGGAGATTGTATCCTCCTTAGCTGTTGATGGAGCTGGTGGAGGATTTGACGTTTCTCCCCTATCATCTTCAAGGAAGATCGGGGGATCTTCGGCCGGAGAATCTTGTTGGATCATCATCCCCACCATGTCTTGGAACAGGAGGCCCATACGCTTTATGTTGGCTGCTTGTTGAGCAGCCTCTTTATCCTTCTTCTCCAATATTCGACGAAGGAATTCGGCTCGGTTTCTTGCTCCTGGCGTTCATCCGAGGACGTTTTAGGGTTTTCTTTTGGCCTAGTAAGTGCGGCCATAGCGTTCATCATCTCTTGGAGTTTCTGCTGCTGCTCCTGCGCTTTGGTCATTGATCGCGTGAGCGGTCTATGACCTGTTGATATGCGGCTGTCCTCTTTACCAGACGCCATATAGACGGTATGAACTACCATGCCCCCAGATCTAGGGCATTTGGGTTCACCACCTTTGGCATTTGCCGCGAGTGCGGGGTTTTTCTCCGGCCTTCTTCTTTTGTGGGCCGTCGAAGTTGAGGGGGCCATTGTAGTGGGCACCCAGGCGGTGGTCGCCCTTTGCTGTTTGTCTGGACGTTTCTTTTCTTCTTGCACCTTCGCCTTTTTCTGTTGACGAGAATGCTCTGGGTCAATTACGGAGTCTTGAACCCTCCGCAAAACCTCGTATATTTTTGAGGACAGCCGTTGAGGGGGCTGCTCCTGTTTCGTTTCCGGAACTCTCTCCGCAGGTGGAGGAGATCTTTTCAATGTAGCGGTTGGAGAGTTCTTACGTACCCTCCTCAGCAGTTCAAAGCTGTTCCCCGTTGGAACAGCAGCGTTGACTTCCACCACTGGAGCAGGTGGAGTTAGCCCTGAGGGGGAGTTGCCCCCTGCCTTCCTTACTCGTCGCCAATGGCGACGTCGAGCATGACGAGCCGTTAGGACTGGCTCGGAGATAGAGACAGTTTCTTTTTGCCCCCTGCCCGAATGAGGCGCTGCCGGTGTTAACCTTTTATAGACTGAGGTTGTCCTTTGAGGGGTGATATTCAATCTGTCAAAGATAGATCCTCGAGTATGGGCGGGAGCAGGAATAGTCAGCCTTGAAAAGACTGACTCTTTGACGGGAGAAGCCGCCTTAACGACTTCCGGAGCAGCGGCTGTTGCCTTCCTTGGGACAGCCATTTTAGAGTTCATGGGCTTCCTAGCGGGCCCCTCAGAGTTCTGATCCAGCCTGGCGAAGACAGAGACTGTTGGTTTGGTAGTGGACGACCCGTTGACAGGGGCCGTCGTAGCAGTGAGCCAGTCAAAGACCGACTTCTTGTTCGCTTCTGGTGCAGGTATTGGCATAGAGAAGCTTACAGGTGGGTCCATGGTCCCGAAAAATAGGCCGGTGGTGGCCTGAGTAACATGTTCTACCGGCAGAGCGAGGAAGGAGGCCGCTTGAGGCCCATATGCTACACCTCCAGATGAAATGGAGCGTCGGTTGCACTGACACTTCGAGCTGTTGGAGCAGTTAGAGGCCATTGATGCTTGAGTTCTGCGCCAGGCAAAAGACCAAATCTTAGTAACTTGAAATCCAAAGGCGACCATTAACAAACCGCGATTCGTTCGCGAAGACGACATATGAAGTGTGGAGTGGAAAGAGGAAAAGGTCCCACCGGGCGTGCCAGAATCTGTTCCCTTCCGAACGGTGGCCGAGACGCGAGGACGTCTTGCCTGAGGTTCGGGGCAGATGCTATATGGTTTTATCCGTCCATCTCTCCGAAGATGCCAAGTTGATTTATGGCACCGTGTATCGGAGGTTTAGACGGATGCGGCCGATGTAGCAGACTTCGTCAGGTTCCCCCTCGCCAGAGGGGTTTTTGATTGTGGGGACGCTCTTCCCTGCAGGCGCAAGCCCCTGCAGTTAATTACGCTACCGCATCGCGGTAATAACTTTCTCCTTCTCCAGAATTTCACTTCGTGTCGTGTGTGTTTGTTTTGTTTGTGGTTGCCCGTGGATTGTATACGGAGACTAAGTAATGCCGTCGCCCGTAGGATGTGGATTAGTCCAAATCCGTATTTATTTAGATTTGGGTTTGGTGTTTTAGTTTAAAGATACGTTAGCCTTATTTAGGTTAAGATCGACTTAAACATTTGTTAAGGATACGTTAGTCTAATTTCCAGACTAAGATCTACTTAACGGGATCGTTTAGATCCATTTCCAGTTTAGGGACGTGGTGGTCCATTTAATATATGGCCATCGGGACCCGTCACCTCTCTGACGACGTTGAAGGATTACAATGACATGTGTCAGAGGAGTTCGGAGATGTACCCTTGAACCAAAATTGATTTGGAGTTTTATAGTCCATTTAAATGTTTAAGGATACGTTAGCCGTGTTTGGGGCTAAGATCGACTTAAACGGGATCATTTAGATCCAGGAAAAGATCATTTGGAGGCTCTATTGTTCCAGTTTAGGGACGTGGTGGTCCATGTTCCAGTTTAGGGACGTGGCGGTCCAATGTTAGTTTAAGGACGTTTCGGTGCATTGGTAGTTTAAGGACGCTTAAGTCCGTGGATTTAAGGACCCCACAGTCCGTATTTTAGTTTAAGGACGCTTAAGTCCGTGAGTTTAAGGACCCCACAGTCCGTGTCTTAGTTTAAGGACGCTTAAGTCCGTGGGTTTAAGGACCCCACCGTCTGTATTAATGTGTGGTTGTCGGGACCCGTCGCCTCTCTGACGTCGTTGAAAGATTACAACGATAGGTGTCAGAGGAGTTTGGAGATGTACCCTTGAACCGGATGTAAATTGATTTAGGAGAGCAGTCTTGCTCAGTCAATTTAATTTGAGGACTTACGGCCATGATTGGGCTAAGTCCAGTTGAGAATATTCAACGTTTTTATCTTTGGCCTATTAGGCCTGTGCTAGGGCTTTGCCCATGTTTAATAATGCACTGCATTTTATTTTGGCCTGCTAGGCCTTTCTGATTTGGGCTCTGTCCATTTATAAATGATGCAGAGCATCTGTTTGGGCTCTGCCCTTCTTTAAAATAATGCATTGCATTTAATTTGGCCTGTTAGGCCTTTTTTAATTGGGCTTGGCCCTTCTGTAAATAATGCAGCCCATTAATTGTCTGACAGTAGTCATATGGCCTGTCAGGCGCTTTGCGCCAATTGAGGAGCGTAAGGCGCAAACTCATATGGTGGTGACACGTGTCACGATCTGGGGAGCGCAAGCGCAACAACACAGTGCGCTGTGTCAGTGCGCTGCGCTGTTGCGCTGCTGACACGTGGCGCTCTCTGGTGGTTTGCGCCAACACAGGAGCGCAACAGTGCAATTTTTCAAGTGCAAAGCACTGTTTTATCTTTTGATCAATTTTAAATCAAAGAAAACAAGTTTTCTTGTTCTTAAAGAACCATTGGTTCATAGGAAAGTGCAAAGCACTATTATCATTATTTTTTTCTTTTATTGAAGATCATTGATCTTCTTCTCAGATCAATGATCTGTTAATAAGAGAATTTTCTTTTTTTTCTAAAGGTTTTTAGCTTTTTTGTTCTTGAGGAATTCTCTCCAATTCTTCAGAGTTCTCAATGATGATCTTCTTTTTTTTGAATTGAGGTCTAGGGTCCTTTATATAGTGCCCAAAAATTAGTTAAATTTGTTAAAGAGATCTTTCTCTGAGTGATTTGGGGAATTTTTCCCACCGTTGGATCTTTGATCCAAGGGCTTCTGTTTTACAGAAGAAAATCTTCTTGTTTTAACAAGAACAGAAAGATTTCTTTAAAATCTTAATTCTGTTAGGCGCAAATGCCCCAGAGCGTGACACGTGTCGCATAGCGCACAGCGCAGCGCAACTGCCCTGACACGTGTCGCGCAGCGCACAGCGCAGCTGCGCTGACACGTGTCGCGCAGCGCAGCGCTTGCGCAAAAGCGACTGCGCTGACACGTGTCGCGCAGCGCAGCGCTTGCGCAACTGAAGTTTTGCTTCTTTAATTTTTTTTAATAGAGCTTTGCTCTGATTGGGTGCGCTGCTTTGGGCGCTGCGCTGATGTATCAGCTTTTGACACGTGGCGCGTTGCGCGCAGCGCAAAGAATCTGAAGCGTTGCTTCAAAATTTGAATTTTGAAATTCAAACAGAGCTTTGCTCTGATTGGGGAAAAATGAAGCGTTGCTTCATCTCCCGCCTTAGAATTTGAACAGAGCTTTGCTCTGATTGGGGTGAACACGGGCGATGGAGGGCATTGGAGATACGCCTAATTGTGCATTTGTTGGAGTCATCGCCTGGGCTCGTGCGCAACGTTTGATGTCGCCCTTTGTATCGGAAGTCTTGCTCTTAGCTGGAGCGCCAGAGGGTCGTTCAGACACCGTCTTAAGTTTCGGTTGTGGTGCCTTAGCGATCACAACGTTCGACCTCTTGCACCTTGAGACTGGCTTGGCCACCTGTTTTGTCGAGATTTCTGCCAGATGAGCGCTTTCGGCAGGGTAGATAATGACGGAGCAAAACTGGCGGGGCAGTTCCTCCCACTGTCGACTGAGGCTTGCAGGAAGAACCACACGAGCATTGACCTTGACCACGTATGGGATCGGGGTCGCGTTGGAAGCTGAATTCGCCTTGGGAGACATTGTCGTCGAAAGTTGATTGCTGCACGGGAAAAAAACATCATTTCAGTATAGGCAATCGATATGTATATTGATTGAGTTCGCATGAACGTTTAACCCGAAATATGGGAGGAGAGAATGGTCCCACCGGACATGCCAGAATCTGTTAGGTGTTTTTTGTCACCCCATTGAGATGGGAATACGCGCGCGCTTGTTAGGCACAATACAGATTCCCCTTGCCTAGGGTAGGCTAGGGTTTATTGATTGTGGAGATCCGAATCTCCGGCAGCCGCGGACTAAGCTGCCGTTAATTACCCCTCGCCTTTGAAGCGAGGGAACCTCCGATCAACGGGTTAAACTGGTCATGCGAACTCAATGTGCAGCGTGCGTGCGTTGTGTTTTGAAAGGGGGTTTTGGATACATCGGGAACCACGCAGAGTTTTTACGGGGGTCTCGCTACCCGGATAGCGGGCTGCGGGTCAAGAGGGCTAGCAGCCCCCTTGCGAGGTGCGGGGCAGCGCCCCGGCTCAAAATTTTTTTGGGGGGGGACCGTGTTGTAGAGTATGTGTGTGTGTGTATAAAGATATATAAAAAAAGAAAGGAAAAGGGCATTCAGAGGATGCATGGGGAAAAGCGCCAGCGCTTTGGGTGCTAGCGCTAGCGCCCCACGTGTCAGCACGTGGGCGCTAGCGCTCCACGTGTCAGCACGTGGGCGCTCGGGCGCTAGCGCTTTGGGCGCTCGGGCGCTAGCGCTTTGGGCGCTAGCGCTCTAGGCGCAAGAGCGCTAGCGCCCCACGTGTCAGCACGTGGGGGCTCGGACGCTAAAAGGGACTTGGTCCCTGCAATGGGAGTTTTACTCCCAGAAAGGAGCGCTTATTATTTTGTGTGTATATATGTATATGAGGAGTTAAACTTCTAGGATATTTTGAAGCTGATGAAGGGCTTCTCCCCTTGAGTCCTAGTTCTTCCCCAAAGTGGGGTTTCTGGAGATGGGTCTTCTTCTTCCTCCTCTGTTGGCAAGATCTTGAAGATCAAGAGATGTGAGATTTTAAAAATCTCTTCTTTTTGAGATCTGATGGAAGATCTGAGTTCCCCTTTGTGGGTTTTGTAGTGAAAAACTATTTAGTTTTATAAAAGGAAGAGTAAAACTCTTGATTTAATTCAAAAGAAAGAAGAAGCTTTTGGAACCTTGAGGAAAGAGAATGATCTCAGATCTAGATTTGTTTTTGGAGAGAGAAAAAAGTTGTTGGGATATTTTCATTATCCTTATCTTTATAGGCTATTGTTCCTGCTAAAATTTTGGCTTACAACCTGCGCCTTTATAAAAAAAATAATAATAAAATAATAAAATAAATAATAATAATAATAATTATAATAATAATAAAATAAAAAAAAGAAGCTCCAAATGCAAAGAATGTAAATGTTTCAGCGCTTAGAGTCAAAGACTCTGTTGTAGCGCACCACGTGCAAAGCACGTGTGCGCTAGCGCAGGCTGCGCTCTGCGGTGCGCGCCACGTGTCAAACATAGGTGCACTAGCGCAAAGTGCACCGTGCTCTGAGCAGCGCACCACGTGCAAAGCACAGGTGTGCCAGCGCTGGAATTATAAAATTCCCCACCGTTAGATCAAAAGATCTAATAATAATGATAAATCATTAATTAATCAGAATTAAAATTCTGTTATGGAAAGATTTTCTTAATCTTGTTAAAAACAAGAAGATTGCCTTCTGTAAAACAGAAGCCCTTGGATCAAAGATCCAAAGGTGGGAAACATCCCCAAATCAATTAGAGAAAAATCTCTTTAACTGATTTAATAAATCAACTTGCCCTATATAAAGGCCCCAAGACTTCAAGTCTGATATGGAGAAAACCTTCTGCAAACTTTGAGAAAAACTCAAAGAGAAAGAAGAGCAAGCTCTTAGATAAAAGAAGATCACTTCTTCATCTTCAAGGTAAAGAACTAGTTCTTGAACAACAAAGATGAAACCATCTCGTAAAAAGAAGAACCATCTTCTAAAAAGATCATAGATTTACAAAAGACCAAGGTCTTTGCTAAAAAGAAAAAGATCAAAAGATATAATCATAAAAAAATAAAAGAAGTATTTACTTCATTCACAGATCCTTGATCTACAAAGATAGAGCCCTTTTATAAAACAAGAACTTTTATTCTTGAATCTTGAGGCAAAGCCTCCTTTAAGAAGGACATAAATTTGTTCTTTGATCTTAAATTTGATAAATTCGCTTTGCGCTATTAGAAAGTGCCTTGTACTCATGAATTGCGCTTTTGCGTTTCTTGGACCGGTGCTCAGCGCCAAAACGTGCCACGTGTCAATCACAGAAACAACTTGCGCTTTCCGCTTCTGAAATAGCGCACTGCGTTCAGGGGCTGGCGCTTGGCGCCAAGCGCGCCACGTGTCACTCACTGGCGCCCCCTTAAATTAGCGCAAAGCGCTCATAAATGGAAAGCGCAATGCGCTAATAAATTAGCGCTAAGCGCGACATGTGTCACCTTCGTTTGCGCTACCTGACAGAAGCGCAATGCTCTCTTTAATTGGCGCAAAGCGCTTGACGCACCACGTGGCGCACTGTCAGAACACACTTTGTTCTGATGAATGCTATGCATTCAATACAAGACAAAAATTGTCAGGACCTAATGCTCAGCATTACTAAAAGGGCCAAGCCCAAGTGAAGGCTCAATAGCCAGAATTAAAAATGTTAAACATTTTAATTGGACTTTGCCCAATTCTGGACATAAGTCTTCAACTTATATTGAACTGAGCCCATCTGCTCATGAATATTCAACAGATCTTAGTCCTAAAATAGGCTACTAATCTTTCAACCAAGTCATACCGGTTCAAGGGTACATCTCTTTACTCCTCTGATATCTATCGTTGTAATCCTTCAACGTCTTCAGAGAGGTGACGGGTCCCGACAACCACACATATCACGGACTGTGGGGTCCTTAAACTCATGGACTACGATATCCTTAAACATTATAGACTACGATATCTCTAAATCGGACTGTGGGGTCCTTAAACTCATGGACTACGATGTCCTTAAACATTATAGACTACGATGTCTCTAAACCGGACTGTGGGGTCCTTAAACTCATGGACCACGATGTCCTTAAACCTTATAGACTACGACGTCTCTAAACCGGACTGTGTGGTCCTTAAACTCATAGACTACGATGTCCTTAAATCTTATAGACTACGACGTCTCTAAACCGGACTGTGGGGTCCTTAAACTCATGGACTACGATGTCCTTAAACTTTATAGACTACGATGTATTTAAACCGGACTGTGGGGTCCTTAAGCCCATGGACTACGATGTCCTTAACCTGGACTGTGGGGTCCCTTTAAACCCACGGACTACGATGTCCTTAACCCGGACCGAAATGTCCTTAAACTACCGATGGACCGAGACGTCCTTAAACTAACATTGGACCACCACGTCCTTAAACTGGTAATCGACCGCAATGTCCCTAAACTAAACAACAGAGGCAGCCCAAATGCTCTTTTGTCGGATCTAAATGATCCCGTTAAGTTGATCTTAGTCTAAAATTAGGCCAACGTATCCTTAACAAACGTTTAAGTTGATCTTAGTCTCAAATAAGGCTAACGTATCCTTAAACCCAACCCCCAAACCCAAATCTAAGAAGATACGGATTTGGACTAATCCACGCCCTACGGGCGACAACATAAATTAGTCTCCGTATACAATCCACGGGCAACCACAAACAAAACAAACACCCACGACACGAAGTGACCATCTGGAGAAGGAGAAAGTTGTTATCACGATGCGGTAGCGTAATTAACTGCAGGGGCTTGCGCCTGCAGGGAAGAGTGTCCCCACAATCAAAAACCCTCACCATGAGGGGGAATCTGACGAAATCTGCTACATCGGACGCATCCGTTTAAACCTTCGATGCATGGTGCCATAAATCAATTTGGCATTTTCGGAGAGGTGGACGGATAGCACCAATTAGTATCTGCCCAGGATTTCAGGCAAGATGTTCGCCGCGTCTTCGCGCGTCTTTCGGCGGGGAACAAATTCTGGCACGCCCGGTGGGACCTCTTCCTCTTTCCACTCCACACTTCGTGTGTCGCGTTCGCGAACGGATCGCTGTTTGTTAATGGTTGCCCTTCGGTTCGAGGTACTAAGATTTGGTGTCTTGCTGGGTGCAGAAAACAATGGCGTTTACTTGCATGAAGTGTTCCAGCTTTAATTGCAACTCTCGCTCCGTCCTGTCCGGAGGAGTGACTTACGAGCCCCAAGCAGCTTCCATCTTCACAATGCCGGTGGAACAGGTGACTCCGGACACCACCGGATTGTTCTTTGGGACTATGCTCCCACCAATGAGCTTCAGCACCCCTGTACCAACACCAGAAGCTCCCAAGAAGTCGGTCTTTGATCGGCTTGCTACTACCGCGGCCCCTCTCAACGGGTCGTCCAGCTCCAGCTCCTCGGTCTTCGCGAGATTGGGCCGAAGTTCATATGGGCCCGTGATGAAGCCTGCAATCCCAGAGAAGGTTGTTTCGAAAAGGATAGCCATCTCTGCTCCTGAAGTCGTCAAGGCGGCTTCTCCCGCCAAAGGGTCGGTCTTTATAAGATTGACTGTTCCGGCTCCCACTACGGTTCCCGTCCCTGCTCAGAAGTCTGTTTTTGACCAGTTGGATACCGCTTCCCAACGGACATCAGTCTTCAAGAGGCTGACGCCAGTAACAGCCCTTCACCTAGATAGGGGGCAAGACAAAGCCATTACCATCTCCGAACCAACACCATCGGCTCGACACGCTCGACGTCGCCACTGGCACCGAGTAAGGAAGGCTGGGGGTAACTCCCCCTCTGGGCTAACTCCACCAGCCCCAACGGTGGAAGTCAATGCTGCTGTTCCAACCAGGAATAGCTTTGAATTGCTGAACAAGGTGCGCAGGAACTCTCCTACCGCCGTATTGAAAAGATCTCCTCCACCCGTGGAGAATGTTACAGAGGCAAAGCCGGAACAGCCCCCTCAGCGGCTGTCCTCCAAAGTTTACAAAGTCTGGCGACGGGTCCAGGAGTCAATGATCGATCAAGACTATTTTCGCCGACAGAAGAAGCTGAAGGTTCAGCAGGAAGAAAACCGTCCTAGCAAGCCACAAAGGACGACAATCACCTGGGTGCCCGCTGCAACGGCCCCCTCAACGTCAACTGCTCAAAAGAAAAGGAGGCTAGAGAAAGCCCCTATGACTACAGCAGATCGCAAAGACACTGAGTCCAAACGCCCCAAGTCTGGAGGCATAATGGTGCATACCATTTACATGGCTTCCGGAAAAGAGGAAAGCCGCTTCGACGGGCCACCGACCGCTCACCCAATCTATCATAAGAGCTCAGGAACAACAGCAACAGAAGCTTCAGGAGATGTTGACTGCAATGGCCGCTCTCACCGGGCCAAAAGAAAGCCCGGAGGCATCATCAGAACAGCGTCATGAACAAGAAACTGATGCTGACTTCCTACGCAGGGTCCTCGAAAAGAAGAACAGAGAGGCTGCAGAACAGGCAGCCAATATAAAACGAATGGTGCTTCTCTTCCAAGACATGGTCGGGATGATGTTACAACCAGAACCTCCAGCTGAAGACCTTCCTATCATCATTGAAGATGACAGAGGGGAGATATCGAACCCTCCTCCGGCTCGTTCAGCAGCCAAAGAGAAGACCATCTCAAAAGCTGCGCTCGATGATTATATAGCTCAGCAAATACGAGCTCACTAGGCGAATGAAGCGGCTGGCCAAATTGTCAAGACCGGACGACCATATCCAGGCTGGTATGACCAAATAAGTTAACCACCGGGATATACGATCCCTAAGTTCCATGTATATAAAGGGACGGGGAATCCACATCAGCATGTCGCTCAATTCAGGGCCTTATGCGGAAACACTGGAGGCAACGACAAACTGTTGCTTCGCCAATTCATCGGCAGCTTAGCGGAAACGGCCTTCGAATGGTATTCGAAGCTGCCTAACGACTCTGTCAAAATATTTGCGGAGATGGAGCTGCTGTTTACACAAAGATTTGCAAGCGCCAGCGAGCGCACCCCGATCACCGCATTGATCAACGCCAGGGTAAGGCCAGGTGAAACATGGGTTCAATACGCAATACGGTGGCGGAACTTATGGTCGAAGTGCGAACAACGCATCGAAGAAGCATCGGCGGTAGGCATGTTCGTAGGCACTCTTGATCCGCAAGCGACCATCTCGCAATTCATGATGTTCTTCAAGCCAACTACTTTTCAGGTCTTGATTGACAAGTTGGCCCAAATAGACCAGATGGGTCATAGACCATCTTCTTCGAAGACGGATCCTCGGAATGAAAAGGGGAAAGGAAAAGCAACTTTCGTCGCCAATACTCAACAACAGCCGGGCAACTTAAAGCCGGTTGTTCGCCAAAACATTATGCGTCCACGCCCATCCATTGAGGAGAGACTAGGACGTCCTTACTCGTTTCCCTAAGATAAAACGAGGAGACTGTTCGAGCTGGCATTGCGCAACAGGCTCATAAATTTGCCAGACCCAAAACGTCCGTTGCAGCCAAACGACGTCAATGATCCCAATTACTGCCCCTACCACCGAGTATTGGGCCATCCGATCGAGAACTGCTACGTCTTCAAAAACTGGGTTGAAGACCAATACCAACAAGGCAAGTTCGCGTTATCAGAAAACTGGAAGGTGAGCCCATCACAACCTCACGCCCCTAAAAAAGTGGACGTGCCGGGGGCATCGTGCTCATTCATAAGGGAAGCCCCATGGGAGGTCGCTCTTTCAGCCAAGACAAAAGGAATGAAGGATCTCCAAACATGCCCGGCGATCAGGTGGAAAAATCCACTGGAACCTGATATCATCGAGGGGATGCTGAAGCCGCACCCAACTCCAAAAATTGGTAATGATAGCCAAAGCGCTCACATCCGGCCGTCAAAGTCTTCGAAAAAGAAGAAGAAGACCAAAAAACCCATGGAGCTTGATAGCAAGCGCACGGACCTGCAAAAACAGATTGACGCTCTGGAAGAATATAACCAGAAGACGTGGACCCCGGTCACACTCCAAGAATTTCTCAACAATATCCTTGAGAACGGAGATGACGACAATAACGACAAGGATGACTCGTCAAAAGAATCTGAGGACTATGTGGCAAGTTGCCACATGATCTCTCATTCGGTATTAACTAATGAAGAAACGCATTTGGCGATGGAAGACAGCATAAAAGAGCTGGGGGCAGGATCGAAGCTAAAACCCTTGAACCGTCTCATGAGATGATTGACTTGCTACTGAACGAATCCCGTCAGAAAAGCAAAGCCAATCGAGAGCGCGAACTGGCTATATTCGAAAAAGCTAAACGCTGACGACTGGAGGAAAAGGTCGAGACACCTCAACTGGAGCAAAGCATCTCTATCGCTAGCAAAAGCAATCTTAAAGTAAGGAAACGATTCGCTAGGGCCCTGGCAATAGGAATGAAGTTATCTTCTTTCAAAGGAAATTTCCCTCGTAATATATGTCTTGATGAAGCGGACATACATCCTAACTTCTGCCTATACCATCAGAGGATTGCACACCCTACCGAAGAGTGCATAGCCTTTAAAAAACTAGTGGCAGGGATATGTTGCCCATCGACGACACGTTTAACGAGTGAAGCGCAAGGCTCGTCAGGAACAGAAAAGCACGACAGATGAGCGCGAAGGAGCTACTGGCAACTGTCACAAAGCCGACACCAAGGGATCGCAAGTTATCACCTTTGGAAGCGACTCTGACGAAGAAATCGCCCTCAGCCCTCTCTTCAAGGAATCCACCCCCGACACAAAACATGCGAAGATTTGCGGCAAAATTTAGCTACGTAATCGTACGTTGATTAATGACCGAAACGTCGTTAAACTACTACCAACCCGCGGCATTCTCAGGCTGACATGATAAAAATAAAAAAAGAAAAAAATGGGGAATAAAAAAAAGAAAAACGGTATGTCCATAAGCATAATGGGCACGGATGAAAACCCGAAAGGGCTCCGTGAGTAAAAACAGCAGGGCTACCGGCGAGTTTTGTGAAAACCCGAAAGGGCGCAACCTCGTTAGAATAAAAAAAAGAAAGAATAAAAAAAACGGTATGTCCATAAGCAAAAAAGGGCACAGATGAAAATCCGAAAGGGCTCCGTGAGTAAAAACAGCAGGGCTACCGGCGAGTTTTGTGAAAACCCGAAAGGGCGCAATCTCGTTAAGAGACACTTGTAAGGTGCTCTCGACCTTATGAGGAGAACCCACCTGCGTGAGATCCTTACGACTCACAAGGGAACAACACACTTAGGGATCCCCACGATTCCTAAGGAGAAACACACTTACGAGATCCTCACGACTCGTAAGGAGAACCCTCTTATGAGACCCTCACGGCTTATAAGATTCAAAAGTCTTATGCTACAGGGATCTGAACCTGTTCTTAAGCGGCCACCACATCCTCCAATGCTGCCCTACAAGCGGCTTAATGCCGACCCTTGTATACAATCTACGGGTGCGAATAAACATTTCCCTAACAAGGTCCTATCCGTGACTAGGGATATATCTATACGGTGAACAACCCTTGTAAGTCCTCTCGACTTATAAGGAGAAAACACTCTTGTAAGATCCTTACGACTTATAAGAGACCATGCACTTAGGAATCCTCATGATTCCTAAGGAGAAAACGCACCTACGAGATCCTCATGACTCGTAAGGAGAAATACCTTTGTGAGACCCTTACGGCTCATGAAGTCAAAAGCCTTAGTCGACAGGACCCTAACCCTATTCGCTAAGCCACCTTTGTTCGACATCGACAGAGGCAAATGATGATTCGCTCCTGGTAATATCCTAGTTGTAGCGGTGCTGATGCCGAAATCGGTGTCTAATTCCAGGCTTACAGCAAAAAGCCAGCAAGCCACACATGCATACAAAATAGTCGAAATGATGGGGCAACTTGCAACAAAATCAGCAAGTAAAAATATATGCATGCAAAATAGCCGAAATGATTGGGCAACTCGCAATAAAACGCAGCGAGTAAAAATAAAAAATAAAGCCGAAATGATTGGGCACAGCGAAAAATAGCCGAAATGATTGGGCAATCGCGACCTTCGCGATATAAAAGCTGAAATGATAGAGCATCGTGGAAAGAAATAAAAAAAAAGTTTGAACGAATGAAATTTTTGCCCTACAGGTGATATCACATCAATCCCTGTATACAATCCAGGGGCGCAAACAAAGAGAGAACTATATCATCCCACCAGGCTCCATCAGAAGCAGAGCCAAGTCTCGATGGTCACATCTGCATCCCAGAAGACCAACAATAGCGTTCCTCCTTATGCTAGCAAGGCACGGAAGCGACACAACAAAACGGAGCTACGGCATAGTCCTTAGTTCCAAATCTTAACGGCAATATCTACAGCCTAAAAATCAGCAACGGTGATCCTCCTCATTCCAATAGGACTCGGACGCAACATCACCAAGCGGAGTGACGGCAAAATCCCAGCTCCACTTCAGCATTCGTCTCGTTACAGCAGACACAATTTCAACAACGGCGTTCCTTCGCAGTCCAACAGTATGCAGATACAACGTCAACAAAAGACCTCACGGTCGAAACAAAGCGGAGTGACGGCAAAATCCCAGCTCCACCTCAGTGTTCGTCTTGTTACAGCAGACGCAATGTCAACAACGACGTTCCTTCGCAGTCCAGCAGGATGCAGACACAATGTCAACAAAAGACCTCACGGTCGAAACAAAGCGGAGTGACGACAAAATCCCAGCTCCACCTCAGCATTCGTCTCGTTACAGCAGACGCAATGTCAACAATGGCGTTCCTTCACAGTCCAGCAGGATGCAGATACAACGTCAACAAAAGACCTCACGGTCGAAACAAAACGGAGTGACGGCAAAATCCCAGCTCCACCTCAGCGTTCGTCTTGTTACACCAGATGCAATGTCACCCAGGGTCAAAACAACGGAGCCATGGCAGAGTCCCTAATTCCAGGCCTAGACGGTTCACACGCAACCTAGAGACAACCGTGACATTCGTCTCGATACAGCACACACAATACCAGCAAATGAAGCGAAGGCCAAATTCCTAGCTTCACGGTCTTGACGGCAACTCATATAAAACCTGAAAGACTATCGGAGGTCATCTCATACCAGCGTGGAGTGGTCACCACTTCGACGTTCGCCTCGATACAGCAGACGAGATGTCTCCACAGCATTCTTCCTCCAGCAGGACTCGGACGCAACATCACCAAGCGGAGTGACGGCAAAATCCTAGCTCCACCTCAGCATTCGTCTCGTTACACCAGACACAATGTCAACAGCGGCGTTCCTTCGCAGTCCAGCAGGATGCAGATGCAACGTCAACAAAAGACCTCATGGTCGAAACAAAGCGGAGTGATGGCAATATCCCAACTCCACCTCAGCATTCGTCTCATTACACCAGACGCAATGTCCACAATGGCGTTCCTTCGCAGTCCAGCAGGATGCAGATGCAACGTCAATAAAAGACCTCACGGTTGAAACAAAGCGGAGTGTCGGCAAAATCCCAACTCCACTGCAGCATTCGTCTCGATACACCAGACACAATGTCAACAACGACGTTTCTCCTTACTCCAGCAGGATGCAGATGCAACGTCAATGAAAGACCCAATGGTCGAAACAAAGTGGAGTGACGGCAAAATCCCAGCTCCATCTCAACATTCGTCTCGTTACACCAGACGCAATGTCAACAACGACGTTCCTTCGCAGTCCAGCAGGATGCAGATGCAACGTCAATGAAAGACCGAATGGTCGAAACAAAGCGGAGTGACGGAAAAATCCCAGCTCCACCGCAGCATTCGTCTCGATACAGCAGACGAGATGATACCACAGCGTTCTTCCTCCAGCAGGATTCAGGCGTGACAATCCAACAACGGAGCCATGGTAAAGTCCCTAGTTCCAGGTCCTGATGGTTCACCAACAACCTGGAGACCACCTCGACGTTCGTCTCGATACAGCAGACGAGATGTCACCACAACGTCTTTCCTCCAACAGGATTCACGCCAAAGCAAACGAAGCGAAGGCCAAATTCCTAGCTTCAGGGTCTTGACGGTAACTCATATAAAACTTGAAAGACTATCGGAGATCATCCCACACCAGCGCGGAGGGGTCACCACCTCGACGTTCGTCTCGATACAGCAAACGAGATGTTACTACAGCGTCCTTCCTCCAGCAGGATTCAGACGCGACAATCAAACAACGGAGCCATGGCAAAATCCTTAGTTCCGAACCTTGACGGTTCACCAGCAACCTAGAGACAACCGCAACATTCGTCTCGATATAGCAGACGCGATGCCAGCAAACGAAGCGAAGGCCAAATTCCTAGCTTCAGGGTCTTGACGGCAACTCATATAAAACCTAAAAGACTATCGGAGATCATCCCACACCAGTGCGGAGTGGTTATGACTCATCGGAGCTCTCCAAAATGAGCCTAACCTCAAGTAAAAAGCGGCATGGCAAAATTCCTAACGCTTGCTCTTCCGACGGTTAAACTGCCTAGGAGGATTGCTTGAAGACGTCTTGTCCAGCCCCCGAAGGGATCGGAGACACGACAATCGCAAGGCTACTCGAACAGCAAGATCGCCTATCGAGGAATACATCAGCCAACACGACGGTACGACGGACAAAACTCTAGTACCACAGGCCCTAACGAACTTCTATTAGCAGGAGTTAACTGTGACGTCAGGAGATTCCTACGAGAACTGCTTGATTCGTCTCGACTCGTGAGGAAATTAGTGTCCTTGCAAAAACTTCTCGATTCGTCTCGACTCGTAGGGAAAAGCCTTAGGCAATGGGGATAAGAACCGGTTTCCTAAGCACTGGGGCCCTGCAAGTCGGTCCAAAATGGACTCTTGCATACTATTCATGGGCCACACTCTCCAAAGCCGAATCTCGGCAAGGAGGGAAACAACCACTTATGAGTCCTCTCGACTTGTAAGAGAGAAAATTCTCTTGTGAGATCCTTACGACTCTCAAGAGAAAACGTGCTTAGGAATCCTCACGATTCCTAAGGAGAAAGTACACCTACGGGATCCTCACGACTCGTAGGGAGAAAAGTCTTTATGAGACCCTCACGGCTCATGAAGTTGAAAAGCCTTAGGCAGCAGATCTGAACCTGCTTCCTAAGCCATCACTACCTTTCGGAGAGTTCAAGATGAAATGCTCTTTATTACCTACAGGCCACATTTGCCAAAGCCACATTCGCCGCTGAAGTGAAGAAGCTACTTACGGATCCTCACGATTCGTAAGGAAAAATACCCGAGTGAGATCCTTACGACTCACGGAGGTAATGCACACTTAGAAATCCTCACGATTTCTAGGGAGAATTTGCACCTACGAGATCCTCTCGATTCGTAGGAAGAAAAACCTTCTTGAGACCCTTACGGCTCATGAAGACGAAGAAAGTCTTAGGCTACAAGGACCATAAACTTGTCTCCTAAGCCCTCAATTCTGTGGCCATACATAACTCTGCACTACTTCACCCACGTATATACTTACGTGGGTAAAGTAGCGGGGGCATTTGTTCCAGCCAAATTTTTGGCTTACAACCTGCGCCCTTATAAAAATAAATAATAAAAATAATAATAAAATAATAAAATAATAAATAATAAAAATAATAATAATAATAAAAAAAGAAGCTCCACATGCAAAGAATGTAAATGTCTCAGCGCTGAGTGTCAAAGACTCTGTTATAGCGCACCACGTGCAAAGCACGTGTGCGCTAGCGCAGGCTGCGCTCTGCGCTGCGCGCCACGTGTTAAACGTAGGCGCACTAGCGCAAAGTGCACCGTGCTCTGAGCAGCGCACCACGTGCAAAGCACAGGTGTGCCAGCGCTGGAATTATAAAATTCCCCACCGTTAGATCAAAAGATCTAATAATAATGATAAATCATTAATTAATCAGAATTAAAATTCTGTTATAGAAAGATTTTCTCAATCTTGTTAAAAACAAGAAGATTGCCTTTTGTAAAACAGAAGCCCTAGGATCAAAAATCCAACGGTGGGAAACATCCCCAAATCAATCAGAGAAAAATCTCTTTAACTGATTTAACAAATCAACTTGTCCTATATAAAGGCCCCAAGACTTCAAGTCTGATATGGAGAAAACCCTCTGCAAACTTTGAGAAAAACTCAAAGAGAAAGAAGAGCAAGTTCTTAGAAAAAAAGAAGATCACTTCTTCATCTTCAAGGTAAAGAACTAGTTCTTGAACAACAGAGATGAAACCATCTCGTAAAAAGAAGAACCATCTTCTAAAAAGATCATAGATTTACAAAAGACCAAGGTCTTTGATAAAAAGAAAAAGATCAAAAGATCTAATCATAAAAAAATAAAAGAAGTATTTACTTCATTCACAGATCCTTGATCTACAAAGATAGAGCCCTTTTATAAAAAAAGAACTTTTGTTCTTGAATCTTGAGGCAAAGCCTCCTTTAAGAAGAACATAAATTTGTTCTTTAATCTTAAATTTGATCAAATGCGTTTTGCGCTATTAGAAAGTGCCTTGCACTTATGAATTGCGCTTTTGCGCTTTTTGGACCGACGCTTAGCGCCAAAACGTGCCACGTGTCAATCACAGAAACAACTTGTGCTTTGCGCTTCTGAAATAGCGCACTGCGTTCATGGGCTGGCGCTTGGGGCCAAGCGCGCCACGTGTCACTCATTGGCGCGCCCCTAATTCAGTGCAAAGCGCTCATAAATGGAAAGCGCAATGCGCTAATAAACTAGCGCTTAGCGCTAAGCGCGACACGTGTCACCTTCATGTGCGCTACCTGACAGAAGCGCAATGCGCTCTTTAATTGGCGCAAAGCGCCTGACGCGCCACATGGCGCACTGTCAGAACACACTTTGTTTTGATGAATGCTATGCATTCAATACAAGACAAAAATTGTCAGGACCTAATAATCAGCATTACTAAAAGGGCCAAACCCAAGTAAAGACTCAATAACATAATTAAAAATATTAAACATTTTAATTGGACTTAGCCCAATTCTGGACATAAGTCCTCAACTTATATTGAACTGAGCCTATCTGCTCACGAATATTCAACAGATCTTAGTCCTAAAATGGGCTACTGATCTTTCAACTAAGTCACACCAGTTCAAGGGTACATCTCTTTACTCCTCTGATATTTGTCGTTGTAATCCTTCAACGTCTTCAGAGAGGTGACGGGTCCCGACAACCACACATCTCACGGACTGTGGGGTCCTTAAACTCATGGACTACGATATCCTTAAACATTATAGACTACGATGTCTCTAAACCGGACTGTGGGGTCCTTAAACTCATGGACTACGATATCCTTAAACCTTATAGATTACGATGTCTCTAAACCGGACTGTGGGGTCCTTAAACTCATGGACTACGATGTCCTTAAACCTTATTGACTACGACGTCTCTAAACCGGACTGTGGGGTCCTTAAACTCATGGACTACGATGCCCTTAAACTTTATAGACTACGATGTCTTTAAACCGGATTGTGGAGTCCTTAAGCCCATGGACTACGATGTCCTTAACCTGGACTGTGGGGTCCCTTTAAACCCACGGACTACGATGTCCTTAACCCGGACCGAAATGTCCTTAAACTACCGATGGACCGAGACTTCCTTAAACTAACATTGGACCACCACGTCCTTAAACTGGTAATCGACCGCAATGTCCCTAAACTAAACAACAGAGGCAGCCCAAATGCTCTTTTGTCGGATCTAAATGATCCCGTTAAGTTGATCTTAGTCTAAAATTAGGCGAACGTATCCTTAACAAACGTTTAAGTTGATCTTAGTCTCAAATAAGGCTAACGTATCCTTAAACCCAACCCCCAAACCCAAATCTAAGAAGATACAGATTTAGACTAATCCACGCCCTACGGGTGACAACATAAATTAGTCTCCATATACAATCCACGGGCAACCACAAACAAAACAAATACCCACGACACGAAGCGACCATCTGGAGAAGGAGAAAGTTGTTACCGCGATGCGGTAGCGTAATTAACTGTAGGGGTTTGCGCCTGCAGGGAAGAGCGTCCCCACAATCAAAAACCCATTACCGTGAGGGGGAATCTGACGAAGTCTGCTACATAGGCTGCATCCGTTTAAACCTTCGATGCATGGTGCCATAAATCAATTTGGCATCTTCGGAGAGGTGGACAGATAGCACCAATTAGTATCTGCCCTGAATTTCAGGCAAGTCGTTCACCGCGTCTTCGCGCGTCTTTCGGCGGGGAACAACTATACACTTTACATATAGCCCTTTAGGCTTTTCAAAATGGCATTTTGCCTATCCCATGGCTCATGTGCCATTTCTTTTTGCACATAAGCTATGGGCTTTACAAAAATTTGGCTTTATGCCCATTTTCTTATATTTATTCATAAAATAAAATAAAATAAATACAATAAAATTATTTATTACAAAATTTTTATTTTGGCATGGGGGGAGGCCGTCTGCTTCATGTTCGGGATCGCTCCGGGCATTGGCCCACTTGACCTGGGCTTGGGCCCACCTGACCTGGGCTTGGGCCCACCTGGCTTGGGGTTGACTTTGATTTTGACTTTGTCAACCGGGGTGTAAATTTTTACCCCAACAGGGGGCGTCGGCTCTTCCTGTTCATAGCCTGCCCCGGCTCCTTCTCCCCCGGCGGTAGTGCCCCGCGAGCGCTCGGAGGCGGATCTCGCCCCCGGGCCCAGCAGAACGTCGGGTCGGAGGCGCGCTCGGATTCTGGAGGACCCGGCCTCTGAGGAGGAGACCGGCTCTCCCTCGAGGCCGCTCAAGAGGAGATCTTCCCGGGGACCGTCTTCGCCGATCACGGTGGAGGTAGGCGGTCTCTAATTCGCCGTGCCATCGGGGCTATCCGTCGCGGATAGCCTGTTGCATGAGATAGAGGCATCGGCCGGGGGTAGAGTCCCCGGGGGGACCTTCAGGGCTCAGCTGGCATCCATCGCCCAGGAGTCCGTGCAGGTAAGCTCTTGCCTTTTATTATTATTATTATTTTTTTGAGATTCGGTGCCTCTCTCATCTTCCTGATCTCTCTTCTGCCTTTCAGGTCCTTAAGCACATTGCCCTCGCTTTGCGCATGGAGGCCGAGGTGGTAGCCCCGGCGATGAAAGCTGCGGGTCAGCTCGCCTCACTAGAAGAGAGCTCCAAGCAGGAGCTGGAGGCGATGAAGGAGAAGATCGTCGCCCTGGAGGGCGAGGTGGAGGCCGGGAAGCGGGAGGTCTCCCGGCACCGCGAGGCCGCCGCGGTTGTTGAGGCCAAGCTTGAGGACGCTCAGGTGCTGGCCGGCAACCTGAAGAAGACAGTGAAAACCCTCCGGAAGGAGCTGGAGGCTGCGGCTGAGTGGGCGAATTCGGCCGATCTGAGGGCGGCCAAGTTGGCCGACCTCTCGGCGGCGAAGGCGGTGGAGGGTTACAAGAAGTCGAGAGACTACTATGATGACGTGGCCGTCGCCATGGCCCTCATCTGGCACGAGGCCCTCGACGCTGTTAAGGCCCGGGTGCCGGGGTTCGCCGACGAAGAGCTCCGGGCCCAGTACCCCCTCACGGACACCAGTGGGCAGGAGCAGGAGATTCATGGAGAGGAAGTCGTCGAGGACCCAACTCTCCTCGTGGTGGATGTCGAGGGCCCCGAGGTCGCTCATGGCCCCGAGGCCTAAAGCCCCCGTCTTCCTCCTCCTTTTTATTTTGCTGCGTCTGGAATTTTGTATGCCTCCGGGAATTTTGTTAGTATGAGGAGCCAAAAATACCCTCTGTAAAGACCGCGATTTAGTAATAAAACTTTTTCTTTGGTTTCATTGGCTTGCTTGTAAAAATTTTTCTTAAAATTTTTTCTTCTCGTTTTTCTTCTCGCGCTGTTGGGCTTCCATGTCAGGTCGGTTATTTGCCTAGCGATCGTTCGTTGAGTTGATTCAAGTGCTGCCGAGGAGAAGGCGTCTCAATGGCCCCGAAGTCGAGGGGAGATCGCTCGAGACTTGGATAGTCCTGATGCCCCTAGTTGGCAGTTTGGATCCTCTGCGTGTGGTGGGCAGAGGGCTGTCCGCCTTATTTGCGCCGAGGATGGATGGAAGCTGCTCCGTTGCCCTTCGGCGAGGGCTTCTGATTTCTGATGTCGTCGGTAGGGAGCTACCGGCCGAAGATGACCGAGCAGGGTAGCTGCCCGGTTGCCCCTTGCGAGGTCTTTGATCCTTCAGGATGGGGACCGAGCAGGGTTACTGCCCAGTGCCTCTTGGCGAGGACTTTGATCCCTGTCGGTTGTGGTAGAATGCTACCAGCCGGGGATAGCCGAGCAAGGGCTCGACTACCTCTGGGAGGACTTTGGTCCTTGGCACGGGAAGGGCTGTAGGAGCCTACTAAGGGCCCTTGGCCGGGCAGGGTTATTGCCCGGTGCCTCTTGGCGAGGGCTTTTGTCCTGAAGGATAGCCGAGCGAGGGATCCTCAGGCTTGACTGCCTCTGGGAGGGCTTTCTGATCCTTGGCGTTGAGGTAGGGAAGCTACCCGCCAGGGATAGCCGAGCGATGGCTGGGCTCGACTGCCTCTGGGAGGACTTTCTGATCCCCGGCGTTGCGGTAGAGAAGCTACCTGCCAGGGATAGCCGAGCGATGGTTGGGCCCGACTGCCTCTGGGAGGACTTTCTGATCCCAAGCGTTGCGGTAGGGAAGCTACCCGCCAGGGATAACCGAGTAGGGCAGCTGCTGGGTTGCCTCTTGGTGAGGGCTTTGATCCCCGGCGTTGCAGGGCTTTCTGATCCTTGGCGTTGAGGTAGGGAAGCTACCCACCAAGGATAGCCGAGCGATGGTTGGGCTCGACTGCCTCTGGGAGGACTTTCTGATCCCGGGCGTTGCGGTAGGGGAGCTACCTGCTAGGGATAACCGAACGGGGAAGCTGCGGGGTTGCCTCTTGGTGAGGGCTTTTATCCCTGGCGTTGCGGTAGGGAAGCTACCCGCCAGGGATAACCGAGCAGGGCAGCTGCTGGGTTGCCTCTTGGTGAGGGCTTTGATCCCCGGCGTTGCGGTAGGGAAGCTACCCACCGGGGATGACCGAGCAGGGCAGCTGCTAGGTTGCCTCTAGGAGGACTTTCGATCCCTGGCATTGCGGTAGGGAAGCTACCCATTAGAATAACCGAGCAGGGCAGCTGCTGGGTTGCTTCATGGTGAGGGCTCTGACCTTTAGCGCTAGGGGGGCCTGAGGAGGCCGGCTAAGGACCATCGAGGAAGGCGGTTGCTCGGCCGAATCTTCATGAGGTTTCGCCCGATCGTACATTTGTGGATAAGGGGAACAGGGACGGTTAGTCTGCGCATTGAAGCGGTTAGCCTGCGCATTGAATATGGGGGGAGGTGAAGTGCCAGGGCCGCGTCGCTTCGATTCCGTCGGAGGAGGCTTAATGATCGCCGCGTGGCAGCGACTCCTTGCGCGAGAGCGAGTGACCGTTGAGTTCCTATAGGGGTGCAGCGGGCTATATAAGGCTAAAGAAGTACCAGTCCTTCCTTCCCTTGCAAACAGAGTGTTGAGAATGCAGGACTTCCTCTTTACCATCCCCGATATCATTAATTTTGAGGACGTGTACCTCTATGACCAGAACTGCACTGAGGACACGGTGCGGTTGGTGTACGGGAGCATCGAGGACCACTTCGGCCGTCTGCTCCCCCGACGTTCCTCCTTGCTGCAGCTGCTGATGTACTCCATCTGGAGGGCGTCGCCGGGGCTTTATAACCCCTTGTCCGAGCAGCTCTACGATGAGGCCGTGGGCAAGCTGCGGTCCCTGAGGCGCTTCAGCCTGATCTCCGCGAACCGGCTGGCTCGCTTGGAGGCGCTCGTCCGCGAGTGCTACGAGTTGAGGCTTGGGATTAACGCGCGCGGGGGGAACCGAGGGGAAAGGTTGGATCTCACGAGGCCTCGGCTGGCTGAGATCTTTACCGAGTATCAAGAGTAGTGCTCTTTGCTGTGGGAGACCTGCGTCTGGGCATGGCTCCGGTTCCTCTCGATGAGGTTCCTCAGATCCCCGGGGGCAGTGGTTCTCGAGCCGTCGTGGCAAGCCCCTTTTGTGCGACCTCGTCGGGGGAGAGGGTGTCGATCATGCCTGTGCGCAGGCGAGGTGATCGACATCTCCTCGGGAGGGGGGGGGGAAGGGGGGCAAGGGTCGCGAGGAGGTTCGAGGCGTGGTGCTCCGGCGGTGGGCCTTAGGGGTGGAGCCGCGAGGCGCCCAATGGGCTTCAGGGAGTATCGGTCCATGAGATTCATGGTCAGGAGTCGTAGCCTGCCGGTGGTCGGCCGTGCCGACGGGGGCAGAGTGTTCCGGGGGTGGAGGAGCGGCGATCTGGGGCCAAGGCCCGGCCGTTTGGGTGCGGACGAGTGCCTCCACAAGGGTCTGTAGCCGATCTATTCGGCTGGCGAGGGCGTGGATGATGGTCGCCGGAGGGGGTTCATCCGCACCTCCGGTGAGGGGGAGGCGGTGGCTGGTACCCGAATCTTCAGGATGGTCGCTTGCCATGTGGGCGGAGATCGGAAGGACAACTTTGTTTTTTTGGAGTTTGCTTTCCCACAGACGTCGTCAACTGATGGAGGTCCTTTTTCAGATCTCCTTCAGATGTTGTCTTCCGTCGATCTCCCGGTGGATTCTGGAGGGGATCCCCTGTTGTGTGTGGGTCTCAATGGGTTTTGAGGAGATTTGGTGATTGGGGGAGTCTGACGCCGAGTACCTGCAAAGAAGTCCCGGGGTGGTTTGATACCACCGAGGACCCTCCGACGATCAAGTTAGTGCTAGATCCGAGCAGCGTAACGGCTAAGTGGAGTCAAAAAATGGCTTACTTGACCCCTCAGTATGGGGATTTATATGGTGGTGCAGGCACGCAGCAGCAGACGCGAGAATCTCGCCGGCAGTTACGCTCCCGACGTCATGCCCGCGTAGAGAGCGAATCGCCCATGAATGGGGATCGTGAAGGCGTGGAACGTGGGATGTTGCTGGCGGAGAATCCGCGCACGGCGAGATTCGCGGAGCGGCGGTTGCGCCTGTGAGCGGCAGAACTGGTCGGAGGACCGAGGAAGGCGGCCTCGGCCAAGGGACTCGGGGACGAGCGAGAAGGCTGAGGAGACTTGGTCCTGTGGCAGCTCAAGGCGAGCCGAGGGGCCGAGGAGGCCAATCTACAGGGAGCTCCGAGGATGGCTAGTTTGTGCTGTCCGGTCGGGTACAGGGATGGCCTGGTCGGCCTTTGTGGGCCCTGAGTTCTGGAACGTGCCATCCGCCATGTGTCCTGATCATAAGGGTTGCCAATATTGAGCATCATCAGTGTCAAAGCAAAAAACCATAGAGATCATAACATGATCATTCCGGCATCAACCTCTAATAGACCTGCTACAAATGTTACAAGCTGACTGTTTGAATATGGCTGCAAATTATATTGTCACATATGTTAAAAGTCTTGATAACGGAGGAATCATCAGCGCAAGCCATCTATTCGTAAAATTGGTCTTCAACTGATAACAATACGTTCCTAATTGAAATGTATGCAGGTTCCTATACCGATCGTAATGCCATGTATTTTTGACTTTGTTCAATGCGGGCTCGAAACGGGCGATCTCCAGTATAAAACCTTACATGATGATGTCATCACTGGAGAGTCCATGATAATGGAAGATGGCGGCATTCTCCCACTGGGTAACAATTTGGCCAGAACCTGCAACATAGACGGCGAACAGTAAAGGCGAGCATAATGAATAAATTAATGCTGCTGCTGACCAATTAAAAATGGTCTTTTAAATTAGAAAGGGAATTGGGAAAGTACAAGGAGAGCACTTGAAGAGTGGGGAGGTGAATTAGTGGGAGATTTTTTGATGCAAGAGGAGAATGTTGGAGGGATTTTGCCTGCAATACAACGAACACAATTGGGGGCCACTTGCTACTCTTTGCTGTCCCCTTTTCTCCTTTAGTTTGGTGTTGGTTTCAGGCCATCCTTGGTGGGAAAATCTCCTGCCGCCGTAAGCGCAATCGATATCGATGTTTCCTTTTTGACCCCTGAAAATGAAAGCAAACATAAACAAGTGTCAACTTGTTGCAAAGATTCCAGGAACCTCTTCGAAGGATTCCATCATTGTTTTGCATCAACAGTTGAATGCACTGAGCCATTTCTAGTTCTCTACATATAGCCATAATAAAGCCATTGAATATTCAACTGTATGGTACTGAATTGACCCAAAAAGAAAAAAAATAATCATACGGAATCTCAATTGTCGTAAAATAAGAATATCATATTTGACGGTGGCAAAAGCAATTCTAACTCCTCTTATAACAAAAGCCTTTCCGAAACAGGAAAAAGTATGGTTTAGCATGACGATGCTCGTTTTTATACTGTTCTTAAAGCTTCCTTGCCTTGATTTTTCGGTTGCTGTTTGAAATAATAAGCACTCATTAGATATTTCATTTGCTAAATCTTCAGAACTCAGTAATATTATGCATTGGAGCAAATCCATAATACAACCTCGGCTTTTCCTGGGAGTATCATGGTCTAGGAAAATTCGGAGACTAGCTCCCTGGTGCGCGAGTTTAAATTGCATCTTGTAGTTATTTCGACTAGGAATTTGAAAGTGATGGAAGGTAAATTGATTGCTAGGAAGTTAAAACTTAAATTATTTTTACCTTAAATTTGGAAAAAGGTTGTCGACAAGGAGTAATGCATTATTTGAATGGCCGAGTCTTTGCTAACGGAGATTTACATCGTCAGACCTTTAATTTAGCAAGGAGATCAGGGAGATGTTAGAATAGTAAAGAGTACTAGCCCATTGTATCATAGTTTCTGTGCTTATTTCCTACCACTTCTAATCTTTGGCATGCCCTACTTCTCTATATCAGTTAAGCCCACAGCATTAAATAACCAAACACAAGAAAACACTGGACTGAGAAAAAACCGACCAGAACAAGAAAGGCTATACTTTCGCAGTAGGGATTTACCTTCAACTTTACACAGATTTGGTACGATAGACCGAAAAATTCTCAAAATAAGCTGGAACTGCGAAAACTCTATTCTAGATCCAATGTTTTTCACAAACGACAGAGGATCTCGTAGGTGTATATTCTCTTTAGGAATCATGGGGATTCCTAAGTGGTATTTTCTCATTCAAGTCGTAAGGATCTTATAAGAGTATTTTCTCCTTGCAAGTCGAGAGGACTTACAAGTGTTGTTCACTGTGTTAGGAATATCACTCCGGTGGAACTCAGTTGAAACATATTTTGTTATGCCCGTGGATTGTATACAAGAGTCAATATTAAACTATTTGTAGAGCATAAATCTCATGGGGGGCACGATGGCTTAAGAAACATGCTTGGATCCCTGTAATCTTAAGGCTTTTCAATTCTATAAGCCATGAGGGTCTCATAAGGATATTTATCTTTACGAGTTGAGAGGATCTTTCAAGCGTACCTTCTCCTTAGGAATCATATAGATTCATAAATTTGTTGCTTCTTTGTGAGTTGTAAGTATCCCACGCAAATATTTTCCCTTTTCAAAGTCGAGAGGACTTTGCAAGGGTATCATGTCATTATTTTTTTAACAAGTTTGCGCCCTTTCGAGTTTTCACAATCTTGCCGGTAGTCCCTCTGTTTTTACTCAAGGCGTCCTTTCGGATTTTCATACGTGCGCTTTTTGCTTGCGGACATATCTTTTTTCCGTGACGGAAGTTTCTCGGACGTAGCTTCGCTGCGGGTGATCCAGTATCTTTTGTTGGTGGGACTTGGACGAGATATGGATCGTTTATACCCGTGGATTGTTTACGGTGATCAATATGGAGATCAGCCGTATGGCATAACATCTTTTGGAAGACTACATCATCAGTGGAGCTTCATAGCTGGTAAGACTTTAGGCGCAGTTTCATCTGTGGGACTTCGGGTGCAATGTAGATCTCGAGGAGTCCGTAGGGAGACATATTAGTTTAAAGACATCGCGGTCTAATATTAGTTTAGGGATATTGTGGTCCAATACCATCATAACGACGGCACATATCATCCGGTGGGAATAGCGAGCGGAAATTGTTGGGGTTCCTAGCGCCCTGGCCATCGACCGCGGTCGTTGCGGAACGAAAAATTTTGGGGTTTAAAAAACTTGGCCATAAAAACAACTACCTAGAATCGAAACCAAATATGAAACTAGCAAGCTAAAAGAGCTTCTAGCTACTGTGATAGAAGTGTTTTACCAAAAGATTCATGTCCTTCGGTCTTCTACTCTCTTCCTTAGTTCCTTGAGATCTCCTTGATCGATCTTGGCCGCTGGTTTTCCTCCGTCGAAGATGATTCACCCGAGAGATGTGGTTCATAGTTTTAGCTCCACACTAAAAATCTAGTGGAGCAACTAAGAACTCTGGTTTGCTAATTTAGAGTGTCTAGGAATGTAGTGAGTTATTCTTAGTGTATATCTATCTCTCTTCCACTTTTGATTCTCAACTCATGAGATGGTAGGGTGAAAGATCAAGAAGAAGGAGGTGAAGCTCAAGAAAGGTTAGTGATGAGAGATGAGGCAAATGGTGAGAGTCTTTTTCTTTTTTTCCAACCATAAACCAAGTGTTCATACAACCTCCAAAATGAGAGTATGATATGAAGTATGGTTTTGAAAAAACCATTTTCCAAATAAAATAAAGCAACTATACTTGAATACAACAACAACAACAACAACTGAGCCTTTTATCCTAAGCATATGGGGTAGGCTACATGAACCAACATGAGAATCACGCCGAGTCCAGCACATGAATCCTCTGTCTCCACTCACTTCTATCGAACAATATACTTTCATTGAGTCCTTTGGCAACCATATCGTTTCGTATCACCTCCATCCATGTTTTCTTCGGTCTTCCTTTTGCTCTTTTGCCATTACCCATATCGAGAGTATCTATTCGTCGAACCGGTGCTTCCATAGGTCTGCGTCGCACATGACCAAACCATCTAAGCCGGTTTTCCCGCATCTTCTCCTCCACGGTTGCTACACCAACTTTTGCACGAATATCCTCATTTCGCACCTTGTCTTTTCTAGTGTTACCGCACATCCAAAGAAGCATGCGCATCTCCGCTACGTGCATCTTCTGTGTATGATGCTTCTTAGGAGCCCAGCATTCTGTACCATATAATAAGGCAGGCCGAATAGCGCTCCGATAAAACTTCCCTTTCAATTTTAACGGAAAGTTACGATCACACAAAATCCCTGTTGCACTCCTCCATTTCAACCAACCAGCTTGGATCCTTTGATTAACATCACTATCGATCTCCTCATTCCTTTGGATGATGGAACCTAGATATCTAAACTGGTCGCTCGGTGATATCTCTTGCCCTTCCAATGTTATACCAATATGGTTTTGACTTCTCTGGCTACTAAATTTGCAGTGCATATATGCTGTCTTGGACCTGCTCAATCTGAATCCCCGAGATTCCAATGTTTGTCTCCATAATTCCAATTTGGCATTAACCCCTGCTTTCGTCTCATTTACTAGAACAATATCATCAGCGAATAGCATACACCAAGGGACCTCATCTTGGATAGTTCTAGTAAGCTCATCCATCACGATGGTAAACAGGAAAGGACTTAATGCAGATCCTTGATGTAAACCAATAGTAATCGGAAAATCACTTGTTAAGCCACCGCAAGTTCTGACATTTGCCACTACTCCGTCGTACATATCCTTGATTATGTCAATATACTTGACGGGGACCCCCTTTTTCAACATTGTCCCCCATAATACCTCTCTAGGTACCTTGTCGTACGCTTTTTCTAAATCAATAAATATCATATGCAAATCTCTTCTCCTCTCTCGAAAGCGCTCGAGAAGTTGACGAAGCAAATGAATCGCCTCTGTCGTCGATCGTCTAGGCATGAACCCAAATTGGTTCTCTGTTATTTTAATATCCTTCCTTAGCCTGTGTTCAATCACTCTCTCCTAAAGTTTCATGGTGTGACACATTAGTTTTATTCCACGGTAGTTTGAGCAACTTTGAATGTCACCCTTATTCTTGTAGATAGGTACAAGAATACTTTTCCTCCATTCATTTGGCATCTTTTTTGTCTGCCAAATCTTATTAAACAGATCTGTCAGCCATTTAACGCCTATTTCTCCTAAGCATCTCCAAATCTCGATAGGAATCCCGTCAGGACCAACCTCTTTTCTTAAACCCATTCTGTTCAAAGCTTCTTTAACCTCAGTAAGTCTTATTTTACGCATGAAATCACGATTTATATCTTGAGATTGAATGACAAGTCCATCCAAATTCTTAGTAATGTAAGTGCACGGCGGCGCCCCGGCCGTCAAACCGACGCCGGAAAGCGGAAGCGGTGATAAACTTTAATTTTGCGGACTTAGCAAACCGGCACCACCGCGCACTAAACTCCGGATCGTGCCATTAAACTAGTCTAAGCTATCAAGAGAGGGGGTAGAGAAGTATACCGACGATCCAAGTCCTCCGGTCTTCATCTCCACTCCGATCTCCTCGCGGGATCTCCGTCCGTCTCCTCCTCGTCGGAAAGGGCACCACGAAGCCGAGTACTTTTACGGGCTCCCACCTCAATACCGAGGCAACTCGGGCGCGAAGCTGGCGAATCGACGCGTCCAAGATTTGCTGTAGGAAGTGTAGTGTAGAGTGCATGTCTCACTTTGGGGTTGGTTGCCATAGATGGAGGAATCAAGATGATATGAACTTGGGGATTTAGGTAGCAATGAAAATTGAGATGGATGATGAATTTCCCACACAAAATGAAGCCTCTCATTTTCTCCCCTCCTCTCCAAAAATTGTGGCCGGCCAAGTCCTGCTAGCAAATGGTGGAGGAATCAATTCTAATACAAGAGGGAGGTGATGGTAGTAGAACACAAGTGGTGACCACATCAAAAGTAAGCCTCAAATCAAAGATGCAAATCAATCTCATCCTCATCCAATCACATTAATGCAAAAACCATGATGAAGAAAAGAATGGAATCTAATGATCATAATCCAACAATTGCAAGAAACCCCCTCCCCAAATGTAATTTGCAAAACTGCAAATTACCCCCTCCATCGGAAAATTCCGGCCGGGAAAGAACAAAGGAAAACCGGCCGGAACGGAATGCAAACTGGCAACTCCAGAAAACTGGTCCCGTAATAAATTACAGGAAAACCCCCATACTGTGCATACACACCCGCATCTGTATTCCGTCCGGATACAAATGCAATGAGACAAAATCTACACTGTACTATACTAGGATCCGGCTTAAACCAAAGCCGGCTAGTAATATCCGTCCGATCCTGATGCGTGCAATACCGCACGTATCTGATCGAACCCTGCCATATAACCATACGGCCACTAGTACAAACTGTCCGATCCTGATCCGTGCAATACCGCACGTATCTGATCGGACCCTGCCATATCTCCATACGGCCTCTACAGCGTTTCGCCCGAAAGCTTGAGTAACTGAAAGTGTGGTGGACTCTAAAGACTCGTCAATACTATGGCTGTGAATTTAACCACTAGCACGTCAGAGGTATAAGCCAATACGTGACGGGCCACCAGCTATTGACCAAAAGGGACGTCGATGAGCGAACTCATCCTGACACCCTACTGAGCCTGTCAGTGACAATATCCGTGCAGTTCGGTCCGTTCGTCTATGAGTATCGCATGGCGGGCCTAGGGGGTTGGTAAAAGTCAGACCCCCAAAAGCGGTACAAGTCGTGTCGGAGTGTAGCCCAGAACACCCTGAGATACTACTGGAATACCTACCAGTAAATCTCCTTGCCTTGGCCAAGGACTTTGTGTAATGGCTCTCCTAGACACAGCACGACCTCACCCCCAATACCGGGAGAGACGAACCCCTGAAGATACGCTCACTGCCTCCATGTGGCTCGGGACTGTACCCAACTAAAACCTGTTTGCACGACTCCTTTGAGCCGTGGTAGGGTAGTAATCAAAGTACAGTGGGAACTCACACGAGACAAATGACGATCCCCAGGTCGATGAACTAACCTGCACACATGTCACCTGGGAACTGCCATCTGACGTCTGGTATATGACCAACTAGCATGTTCCCGGCGAGTCCTGTCCGGTGTACTCATAACCCAATGAGCACCTGTATACATCTTAGGTGATCCAACTGACACCAGTGGCTTGTGAGACCGGCCACCGCCCCTCGTCGGGGTCTCGACTGTATACACTAGTCTACTAATGGAGTATCGATGCCCAGTCTCGAAACTCCCACGACTAGGGACCTTTTAAGGATATGCTTGTAGACCCCCAGCTCCCACTTATATGATCGCCCTCATACTGCTGGTGGTCAAGCAAGAATCCTAGGGGCTCTATCAACGTGTAATAGCGACGTGTCAGGTCACCTAAAACAGTACACGATGATAAAGGTAAACCAGATAGCATACTATCATCTCGAGCAAGACTGTCCTACCGGGATAGGTCCTCCCTCAATCATTACAATCACGTACCTGTGACCTAATAATTGACTCTGAGGGCACTATCTCCAACAATCTCCCACTTGCACTCAAGGCTAATTATTGCGATGTCGCATACTCACAGCCCGTGTGATACCGAACATCCAACTCCTCTACTAGTCAGTCTCACAAAGCTCGTTTGCGGAACTATTGCGTTCGAGGAATAGCCTCAGTGAGTGGATCCGCTTAGTTGTTTCTTTCTGTGTCTCTCTATATCTCAAGTTCGCGGAGAAAGCCATCTCCCGAAAAGAGCAATACCTGTCTCAGAATATGTCTGGATATCTGATGGGACCTAGTTCATATATGAACTCCAAATCCAAACTTCTTAGACTGTATCGTCAACTGAACTTAATCAGTATCCTGCGCCATGCCTCCCTCAGTATTGCCTTGGATCACCTGTCCAAAATACTGCCCCTCGTCAGAGGGAAAACTATAACTCTGACAACTTCCTTGTCGTCCAAGTCACCTTGGAAGCCTGGAATGATAACTGTCTCCTGAATAAGGCTGTCGTTATCATATCCCTAGAACATCCACTTATGTTCTAAAACTGCTTCCGACTGTTTCTCCAGGATTGGATTAATGTCAACTTATTGCATCTAGTGCAAGAACAACATCTGGTGTGGTACTTGACATTTCACGATTGACTCAATTGCCTGAGCAAGTGATCTGCCAATCATGCACGTCCCTCTCCCCTTTAGTCTGTAAGACCCCTTTGGAGAGGGTGACTCCATTACCTGCAGGTACACTACCGTGCCAGGAGTCGTCCATCCTAAATACTTTTAGAATGCTGTCAAGTACCCTGATTGGGAAACCACCCAAATCTAGATCTAAAACCATAGATCTAGTAACCAGCATGTCTGATATAAAATCCATTTCCTTTGTGGAGAAACCACTGTGTGACGACCAAAGTATAACCGATTGTAGTATAGGAGTTTCTTTTCCTACTTTGTGTATGTCATCCAAATACCATGACATCACACCCTACTACCTTCTCAACAGATCCATCCCCTATTCTGATGAAGTCAAACCCATGACTGTCACGTCAGAAATAGATGATCTATCTCCGCTACATCTGCTTTAGTCTATAAATAGACATAAGCTACCTGTCCACCAATGCTTCCGCTGCTCCCACTGACTACGACAACCCTCTGGCAGAGTCATATACACGTGCACTTCCAAAACTAGTTTAGAACGACGCTATACTCATCCTCCCGCCGGGTCTCGCAGCCTGGAACAACAGCAATGGTAATTGTGGGTAAACAAGAACTTCCCTGTCACCGTCCTTGAGGCTACCTGAGTACCTCTCGGGTGCCTGAAGTTACCCACCTTATCTGCGGAGTGGCCAATGGAATGTCAAATCAGATTGAATCTTTAGGTTCCTTATCAAATCTTCAGCAATCGTTTGCGGTTCTGGAATCACTTCCAGTTCTACCATACTCCCACTACTGTTTTTGAAAAATAACCATTTCTTTTAAAATGTGGCGAGTTAAGAACAATATCACTATTGATCTTCCAGATGGTAGAAAGTCAACCCTCGTCATAGCCTGGGTCAACCCACAAACAGCCATTACAGAAACGCGCCTTGAGCTGTCCAGAGTCTGGTTTTAATCATAAGCCGGACAACTCCCCGTACCTTAACAACGTTAAGATATGAACTGATCTATATCCAATATAGAAACAGAGGCACTGATTTAATTGAACCAGATTCAAATCATGCAGCTGTCCCCAGCGCATGTCAACTAAATGGAAGGAGGCCGATCAGCGTTACTCAACTTAGAAATGCTTCCAATTATGAGTAACCTGAAAGAGAAGCAAGTTCTCTTAATCATTACTATCAACTGAACACCATACACAAGTATCTACATCTTCGATCACTTTGAAGAATCCCGATACTTGTGACACCTGGTTCTCCACTCTATTCAAATACCAATAACTTCTCCAAATTCGGACCCTGCGTTTCCACGAAACACCTGTCTAAAAACTAGAGAAGTCATAAGTAAACTGAATGTTGTATGAGGACCAACCCCTCTGTCCTGATGGACCCTGGACAACATATAATACTCTGTATAAGTCTCTTGAGTCTGATAACTCATTTACTGTGTGTCGTAGGTTGAAAACTGTACCTTTGGTTATGAAGAATTACACCGTTGTTTAATGCTCCTTACCTAACCATCCACTGATATAGGTAAATGTCGTAGACATAATTTCATAAAGGTATATCTCACTCTATGAAAATAGACGTACAGATATATCAATTTGAAATTGGTGCATAACAGCGGATATTCAAAACCAAATATTTGCCAACCGGCAAACAGCCCAGGTGATTTCCTCAAATATCACCGATTACAACGAATCCCGATATAATGAGGATGATCACCCAATTCCCAATAACTTACTCCCACTCATCATCTGTAAAACTATACAGATGTGAGAATCGTACCTGGTAAATACATACCCTGGAGTAAGTATCTAATCGGGAAATCAGTTTTCCTTTAACATTACACAGTGAAACTGAAACATCGAAATGTTCCGATGGGGTATTCTGGTATTCCTAGTAATGCCTCTTCCAGATTCACGACTGTAACCGTATAGTTCTTTGCCACCTCTCCAAATCCCTTCATATGTCTTTAGTCATTACCTTCTGCACACCCATTAGGCCAAATGGTTTTCTTCCTTCCCTACCGTTCGGCACCAGCCTATGGTTTGGAAGAGGACTATCCAATAAGCATAAAGGGTGTACCGTCCTAATCCTAGGAGCACTCGCAACGCGAGAGAAGGTGAAGATAAAAGACACCTGAATGTACTTTATTCCTATTTCTCCTGAACCAGGATCCATCCCCGAACTGGAACAAGTTCCTTTCGAGTTCGTATATAACCATACGATGGATTATCCAATAAAATGGGATCTTCGTAGTGATACGGAGTGTCCTGGAGAAATACAAAGGTGATTTAGGATTGGCGAAGAAATACTTGGTTTGGTCGTGAATAGCAGTCGCAATTTACTTTGCCCTCTTACTAATCCCTTGCTTTGTCTGAACTTAATACCTTCTGTACACCGTTTAGGCTAACTGGTTTTCTTTATTCCCTACCAGTCGGCACCAGCCTATGGTTTGGAAGAAGACTATCCAATTTGCATAATAGGTGCACTACTCCTAAACTAAGGAGTACTCGCAACCTGAGAGAGGGTGAAAAGAAAAGACAACTGAATAATCCTATCCGTTTTCTCCAGAACCGGAAACCATCCTCGAATCCCTTCGAGTTCGTATCTAACCATACGATGGTTTTGTCCAATGGAAGTGGACGTTCGTAGTAAAACGGGGTGTCCTGGAGAAAAGGGTAAAAGTAGGAGTGGCAATGAGGTTTGCAACTCTGACAATCCAAAGGTCGGTGTTTAAGAAGGTTCGGTCAACTTGGTCACTGAGTCAAAGTCTTAGGGTCGGGTCAATGGTCGCTGCCAAAGAGAGAGAGAGAAAAGAAACACTCAGCGTGCACTCTAACCTAGATCAGAATGGTTACCAATTTATCTAATCTGGAAACCTCCCACAGTACCTCAAATTCTTCTCCAAACCTAAAAGAAGAATTAGTCGGGGTCACCCGAGGAGTATACCAACTCATCAGTGGGAATCGGGATCCAACTATCATTGCATGATAACGTGACGGAATCCGCTCACGCTATCACACTCCAGAAGGTATGCGCATATCTGGCAAGTTTCAGTTCTTTTGAAACTCCCGATGTGATTTCTGCCCCATGCTCTTATGACCTTGACTTTGGCCAACAAATCATAAGTCACATGTCAAGTTCTACCCGTCATTCTCCAGGTTGATTCGAATCCACCCGCACAAGCCCTTGACTTTGGCCAACAAGGCTATACGACTGTCCCAAACCAACGCATCTATCTATGCTGCATATGAATAACCAACAGCTACCAAACACTGTGCCTTGACTTTGGCCAACAAACACAGCTTGAATACTATTGACTACCCATATGAAACGACGGAGGGCTACGAATGGTTTCTGGCGAAAACCTTTAACGTAATGAACTTGATATCGTCGAAGGAACGGATAGCTTTTAAAAATATAGTGACGAAAACCTTTACTAAAGAGGTCACTCCCGGTGAAGGGATCTCGGCTCTTTCCCCGTAGAATGGGGTGCAGGATATTCCAAATGAATACCATGATGCAAAGCAAAAGTAATCGGCTATAGTGAAGTTAATGCCCTGACGCAAACTTCTGTCCAAGGGGTCACTCCCGGTGAAGGGATCTCGGCCCTTGCCTCGTCGACTGAGGAGCAGGATATTCCAAATGAATACCACGATGCAAAACAAAAGTGAACGTCCTTGCAATAACAGCTTTTTGAAAAGTGTTCCAACAACATCAGATTAGGTTTGTTTTAACTTGCATTGATCCGAATCAATGCAGTCCCATCAATTAATCACACCAAAAAGAACGAAAATATACTGACGTACGTATATGCCATCCGCATTCGCCACTGGGTCCCGTCATCACCCGTTAGGTTAGCTAACTAACGGCAGAGCGGGGACTGGACTAGCGCGGATGAAAAACATATACAACATCTACTAATATATATACCAATATATAGTATTTCGCTCAAGGCGTGAATGAAATGCAACATCACAGAAATGTACAGCATCACAGAACAATACAGATATCTGGGATCCCCGGGTTTCACAGAGCCACTACTGAAACCCGACGTTCCCCTGGTCGTGTGGATAGCCTGTGCAATGAAATCCTAGACCCCTACGGGTGCGGCAAGTTACCCGTCAAAACCTGAAGCGAGGCAGCCCCCTTCAGCTCCGTGAATGGACCACCCAGCACTTCACGGAATCCGGTAACTTGGGCACCCCTCCTGGGTCAACCTGTACCCCCTACGAGTGCGGCGAATAGCCCGCCAATCCTAGAGTGAAGCCCCCTCCATCTCAATGCCATGAGATGCGGGCTTGTTGCCCTCCAGAACCCGGCTATCCGTGCACCCCTCCGCGGGGCAATCCTAGTACAGAAAGTAAAATATACATACAACGGGTACATCGACCGCAACCAGGTCGTGCCCCAAAAGAATAATACAAACGGGCAGTGACGGCAGTCCACATGTCGGACGCTCGCCCCGCAATATCAAATGTACATAATACAACAAAACTGTACTAGCATTGCATCCAGGCTATCCCCCACGACCGATCCGCAACATCACAGCAAATACATAGAACATCAACGTGAAAGTCACGTTCGCAAATCCGTCTAACCGGGCTATAGCAGTTAGACGGGATTTACCGATCGAGTGACATTCACGGTCGCAGATATAATGTAAATACTGTGAAAAATGTGTTTAAAATTTTCCGATTGACCAAAAATTAACAAGTGGGCCCTCAATCAAAACTGTAGCACTCACAGAAATCCTGGGCCCAATTTTAATATTCCAAAACCCATATTTTAAGTCAATAAGGCCTCTGTAAAAAATTGGTGACGTCATGTGAATAGTGCGCGGCGGAAGGGCCGCGGGAAGGGGGTTTTCGCGGCGCTTCCGCGCTCCCACTGTGGAATTACTTCGTCGAATTTTTACAGAGCTCTTACATTTTCCAGTACATCAATAATTTACAACCTGAAAAATTTTTAGACTTCAAAAAATTTCAACAGAAACTGATGTGAAGGAAAAATACGGTTTTTGGAATTTTGGTCGATCGGAACTGCGAAACACATCAAACGAAGCTAGACGAAGTTAATGGCGAGGCTCTGATACCACTGTAAGTGCACGGCGGCGCCCCGGCCGTCAAACCGACGCCGGAAAGCGGAAGCGGTGATAAACTTTAATTTTGCGGACTTAGCAAACCGGCACCACCGCGCACTAAACTCCGGATCGTGCCATTAAACTAGTCTAAGCTATCAAGAGAGGGGGTAGAGAAGTATACCGACGATCCAAGTCCTCCGGTCTTCATCTCCACTCCGATCTCCTCGCGGGATCTCCGTCCGTCTCCTCCTCGTCGGAAAGGGCACCACGAAGCCGGGTACTTTTACGGGCTCCCACCTCAATACCGAGGCAACTCGGGCGCGAAGCTGGCGAATCGACGCGTCCAAGATTTGCTGTAGGAAGTGTAGTGTAGAGTGCATGTCTCACTTTGGGGTTGGTTGCCATAGATGGAGGAATCAAGATGATATGAACTTGGGGATTTAGGTAGCAATGAAAATTGAGATGGATGATGAATTTCCCACACAAAATGAAGCCTCTCATTTTCTCCCCTCCTCTCCAAAAATTGTGGCCGGCCAAGTCCTGCTAGCAAATGGTGGAGGAATCAATTCTAATACAAGAGGGAGGTGATGGTAGTAGAACACAAGTGGTGACCACATCAAAAGTAAGCCTCAAATCAAAGATGCAAATCAATCTCATCCTCATCCAATCACATTAATGCAAAAACCATGATGAAGAAAAGAATGGAATCTAATGATCATAATCCAACAATTGCAAGAAACCCCCTCCCCAAATGTAATTTGCAAAACTGCAAATTACCCCCTCCATCGGAAAAGTCCGGCCGGGAAAGAACAAAGGAAAACCGGCCGGAACGGAATGCAAACTGGCAACTCCAGAAAACTGGTCCCGTAATAAATTACAGGAAAACCCCCATACTGTGCATACACACCCGCATCTGTATTCCGTCCGGATACAAATGCAATGAGACAAAATCTACACTGTACTATACTAGGATCCGGCTTAAACCAAAGCCGGCTAGTAATATCCGTCCGATCCTGATGCGTGCAATACCGCACGTATCTGATCGAACCCTGCCATATAACCATACGGCCACTAGTACAAACTGTCCGATCCTGATCCGTGCAATACCGCACGTATCTGATCGGACCCTGCCATATCTCCATACGGCCTCTACAGCGTTTCGCCCGAAAGCTTGAGTAACTGAAAGTGTGGTGGACTCTAAAGACTCGTCAATACTATGGCTGTGAATTTAACCACTAGCACGTCAGAGGTATAAGCCAATACGTGACGGGCCACCAGCTATTGACCAAAAGGGACGTCGATGAGCGAACTCATCCTGACACCCTACTGAGCCTGTCAGTGACAATATCCGTGCAGTTCGGTCCGTTCGTCTATGAGTATCGCATGGCGGGCCTAGGGGGTTGGTAAAAGTCAGACCCCCAAAAGCGGTACAAGTCGTGTCGGAGTGTAGCCCAGAACACCCTGAGATACTACTGGAATACCTACCAGTAAATCTCCTTGCCTTGGCCAAGGACTTTGTGTAATGGCTCTCCTAGACACAGCACGACCTCACCCCCAATACCGGGAGAGACGAACCCCTGAAGATACGCTCACTGCCTCCATGTGGCTCGGGACTGTACCCAACTAAAACCTGTTTGCACGACTCCTTTGAGCCGTGGTAGGGTAGTAATCAAAGTACAGTGGGAACTCACACGAGACAAATGACGATCCCCAGGTCGATGAACTAACCTGCACACATGTCACCTGGGAACTGCCATCTGACGTCTGGTATATGACCAACTAGCATGTTCCCGGCGAGTCCTGTCCGGTGTACTCATAACCCAATGAGCACCTGTATACATCTTAGGTGATCCAACTGACACCAGTGGCTTGTGAGACCGGCCACCGCCCCTCGTCGGGGTCTCGACTGTATACACTAGTCTACTAATGGAGTATCGATGCCCAGTCTCGAAACTCCCACGACTAGGGACCTTTTAAGGATATGCTTGTAGACCCCCAGCTCCCACTTATATGATCGCCCTCATACTGCTGGTGGTCAAGCAAGAATCCTAGGGGCTCTATCAACGTGTAATAGCGACGTGTCAGGTCACCTAAAACAGTACACGATGATAAAGGTAAACCAGATAGCATACTATCATCTCGAGCAAGACTGTCCTACCGGGATAGGTCCTCCCTCAATCATTACAATCACGTACCTGTGACCTAATAATTGACTCTGAGGGCACTATCTCCAACAAGTAAAGCTCTCATTGAACAATTTGTCAAAATAATCTCTCCATCTTTCCTTGATATCCTCATCTCGAACTAAAACCTTCTGATTTTCATTTTTGACACACTTCACCGCACATAAGTCTCTAGTCTTCCTTTCCCGCATTCGAGCAATCCGGTATATATCATTTGCAGCCTCTTTAGTGTCTAATTTCTCGTACACCTCCTTGTAGACCTTAGATTTAGCTTCCCGAACAGCTTTCTTAACTTCCTTTTTAGCCATTTTGTACTTCTCAAATCTCTCCACATCTCTACTTTTCTTCAAATCTTTAGAAGAATCTCTTTTAATTTTAATAGCAGCCTTTACAGCTTCATTCCACCATGATATGTCCTTAGATGGTGGAGCACCACCTCTCGACTCACCAAGTAGATCTCTAGCTACTTTCTTGATACAACTAGCCATTTTGTTCCATGTTTTGTCTGGATCATCTTCCGACTGCCAATCCGCTTCTTGTACTACACGATCTATAAAAGCCTTTTGATTACCTTCTTTCAATCGCCACCATTTAATTTTAGGCTCTACCTTACGTCTAAGCAACTATACTTGAATAGTTTGCACAAATGAATTTTCAATTCATTTGTCAACATTATTCAAGTATGGTTCTCACCATTCTCTTTTCACCACCTTTACACCTCATTTCCATTTAAATTAATAAATGGATAAACCAAAATAAGGTCTCCACCTTCTAGAATGTTTTCCGTATAAATACGGAATACACTCAACTGTATATACATACCCGTATTCGTATCAAAATACGAATACCCAATGAGATAGAATAACACAAAGAATATAATACTAGAATATACATATCGAAATATATATACGTAAATTATTAAATCAATACCTGATTTAATAATCCGGCTCAATCCTAAGCCGGCTAGTATTATCAACTGTCCGATCGAAAGTCCGGGTAACTAGTATAATCATTCGATCGGAACCTTACACGTATCAAAATACGGCTACTATATCATTTCGCCTGAACCAGGAAGACTCTCTGTGTAGGACTCTAAAGACTCGACAATACGCCGGCAGTGAGTTACTGGATAAATCCATAACCACAAGCACGTCAGCGGCACTAGCTGTACGTAACGCCTACCCAGATACCTGTCGAAAAGGAAGGCCGATGAGCAAATTCATCCAGATCCCTACTGAGCCTATTTGTGACAATCACCGTACAGTCCGATCTTTTCGTTTAGGAGTATCACATATCGGGTTTAGGGGTGGATAAAGTCAGATCCCTAATAATGCGATATTTCGTGTCGGTGTGAAGCCCATCACCCACTGAGAAACTACTGATCCAAATCAGTAATTCTCATCTACCTTGGCTAAGGATTTCTGGTGATGGCCACCTGTGTACAACGCGACATCAACCCCCAATACCGGGAGAGACGAATCTCCAACGATCCGCTCACTGCCTCCATGTGGCTCAGGACTGTACCCAACTAAAATTTGTTTGCACGACTCCTTTGAGCCATGGTAGGGCAGTAATCAAAGCACAATGGGAACTCACACAAGACAAATGACGATCTCAGGTCGAAAGACTAACTTGTACTCATGTCACCTGAGAACTGCTATCTGACAATAGGTATAATACCATCTAGCATGTTCCCGGTGAGTCCGTCCAGTGTACTCACCCCAGTGAGCACCTGTATACGATCTTAGGTACGAAAGACCAATGGCTGTGGGACCAACTATTTCCCCTCGTCGAGGTCTAGACATGTATACACCAGTCTACTCCGGAATATCGATGCCCAGTCTCGATACTCCCACGACTAGGGACATTTAAGGATGTGCTTATGGACTACCCAGCCCTATATGTATGATCTGTAAGTCTATGTTACACATCTTGGTAGTTTACGGGGAGGCGGAATAGGTAAAAAACGATTTTTTCTTGCAAGGTAACATAGACTAGCAATTAGGATCTTTGCTAAATATTAACTAACAAACTAACTAGGAGTTCTAACTACTGTGTTAGATGATTATACCTCAAATTTGAACTTCTTCTTCTCCTTATTGTGTTTCTCCTTGTTGTGAGCTCCTTGGAGTGGTTGTGGATGGTTCCTCCTCACCGGCTTCTCCACGTCATAGATGATCCAACCGAAGGTCTCTACCTTAAGCTCCAACCTCTATAATGAAGTGACTAGGATACTTGGTGTGCTAAACTAAGAACCCTAGAGTGAGTAGAGAAGGATTTTGGTGGCTTGGTCTTAATAGCTCTTGATTTTCAACTCATGAAACACTAGGGTTTTGAGAGAGCAAGAAGAAGAGAGAGCAACCATGAGAGAGAATGTCTCCAAGATTATGAAGAGAAGCTTTCATATGAGTAAAAAAGAATAATAAGTTTTATTAGGATAATTGTGATGGCTCATTTGATATGACTATTATCATGTCACAATTAATGCTAAGCAAAATATCCCGTGCTCAACAAAAATATTTAAGTCAACAATGGTCAACATAGTCAAATGGTCAAACCAATTAGCTATGACACAATTATCACTAATAAAAATTAGTAAACAATTTTCTCCATCTTATTATGGTTTTAATCAAGTCAATGGTCAAAACCCTAATGGGGTGTCTCCTTCTCTGCTCCTATCATCCGTATATACATACCCGCATCCGTGTTCCGAGAAACACGGAGACAATGAGACGAAGCCAATCCAAAAATCTAATACTAGGATCCGGCTTAAACCAAAGCCCATTAATATCAACCGCCCGAACACCAAACACGCACAAGTACGTGAACAAACCCTGTCGTAAAACCATACGACCTCTACTTCGTTTCGCCCAAAGGTGGAAAACCCTCTGTGTGGGACTCTAAAGACTCGACACTATACTGGCAGTGGGTTTAACCACAGGCCGCAAACGGTATTAGCTATACGTAACGGTCTCCAGGTAGATGTCGATAAGAAGGCCGATGAGGAAAACCCATCCGAACTCCTACTGAGCCTGAATGTGAAAATCTCTGTACAGTCCGGTCTGTTCGTCTAAGAGTATCATATATTGGGCCTAGGGGGCGGTAAACGTCAGTCCCCTAACAGCGGTATAAGTCGTGTCGGAGTGTAGTCCAAAACACACTGAGAAACTACTAGAGTACCTACCAGTAAATCTTGCTTGCCCTGGTCAGGAACTTTGTGTAATGGCTCTCCAAACACAGCGTGATATCAACCCCCAATACCGGGAGAGACGAATCCTATCTAACCGCCATTGCCTCTAAGTGCTTCGGGACTGCACCCAACTACTACCCGTTTGCACGACTCAATAGAGCCATGGTAGGATAGTAATCTAAGAACAGTGGGAACACATTTGAGACGAAGCAGCAGTGTCAAGTCAACGGACTAAGCTGTACTCATGTCACCTGGGAACTGCTAACTGACAATAGGTATAGTACCAACCAACAATTCCCGACGAGTCCTGTCCAGTATACTCATAACCTAACGAGCACCTGCATACTATCTTCATTACGACATACTGATGGCTGTGGGACAGTCCATTTCCCGTGTTGGGATGAGAAGCGTACACACCAGTCTACTCTGGAGTATTGATGTCCTATCTCGATAATCCTACGACCAGGGACCTGTATAAGGATGTGCTTGTAGACTACCCAGCCCCCACTAGTGTGACTGCCATCACAACGCTGGTAGTCAAGTAAAGATCCTAAGGGCTCTATCAATATGTATTAGCGATATGTTAAAAGAAACACATACACATATTAAGATAGATACAAACCAAGTAGCATACTACTATATTGAGCAAGACTGTTATAAATCCGTGTATATATTCCATGTTTCTAAAATGTAATATACAAACTAGTACTACACAATAATGGCCTCTAGGGCATATCACACTAACAATCTCCCACTTGCACTAAGGCCATGTGCTGGCATATCGCAGACCTATCATCTCGAATAGCCTCTCGAACTGCGTCTGAGGAATGGCCTTTGTGAATGGATCTGCAGTGTTATCCTCTGTAGCAACCTTCCGAATCTCGATCTCCCGGTGATCCACGATCTTCCTGATCAGGTGATACCGCATCAAGATGTGTCTGGACTTTTGATAGGACCTGGGTTCCTTCGCTAAAACTATAGCCCCGTTGTTGTCACAATACAGAGGTATTGGATCAACAATGGACAAAACCACCTGAAGTTCTGTTAAGAACTTTCTCATCCAGACTGCTTCTTTTGCTGCATCAGAAGCTGCAATATACTCCGTTTCCATCGTCGAGTCAGCAACAGTTTCCTGTTTGGAACTCTTCCAACAGACCGCCCCTCCATTGAGGATAAAGACATAGTCCGATATGGACTTGGAGTCATCCTTGTCACTCTAGAAGCTGGAGTCAGCAAAGGCCTCGATCTGGAAGCCTTTTTCGCCGTAAACCAAGAATATATTCTTAGTCTTTCTCAGGTACTTGAGAATGTTTTTTACCGCTATCCAGTGCTTTTCCCCGGTGTTTGACTGATACCGGCTTACCACACTCAGTGCATAAGCTACATCTGGTATGGTACACAATATCGCATACATTATAGAGCCTACCGCAGAAGCGTATGGTATAATAGACCACTCTTGACCCGACCCAGGAACAGGTCAGACCACTCTCGACCCGACCCAGGAACAGGTCGAGACGAGAGTGGGGCTAATGATGAGGCTCGATAACGGTGACTCTCCAGATGCTGACACGTTGCAGATAACGTGTTCCAGAACCAACGAAAAAGGATCAAGAACTACAGTTGGGATCATACCTCAGGCCCCGGCCCGAGGAGTCTCCCGACCTTCGGTGGCCTTCCAGACTACCCCCAGATCACCTCCGAGCTATCACAGAACTAAGATGCCTCGGCCTCCCGCTCGTGTCCAAGCCTCCCGTTGAGCTCATCTTCCTCGGTCTCACCGACCGACCCACAGCACTGATCACAGACGCCTCCGCCACGGCTCTGCGAAACTCGCCATGCGCGAGATATACGCCGCCCATGACCCCGCGTCCTACGCCATGACGATCCCCCATTAACGAGCCTGTCTCGTCATTAATGCGTGATCCCGCCTGTCACGCGTGCGTGGCGACAGGGGCGTAACGGCCGGCGTGAATCTCGCGCCCGCCTGCCCATTGCTGCCGCTATATAAACCCCTCTCTCAGACGGTTAAGGTAAGCCAATTTTACTCCAACAGGCCGTTACTTTGCCAAAATATCTTGACTAACTTGATCGTCGGAGGGTCCTCGGCGGCACAACCACCCCGGGACTTCTTTGCAGGTAGCTCGGCCTCAACCACAAAACCCATTGAGATCCACATGCTCCAGGAGTCAGCCCTCCAAATTCAATCCTAGCCGTCCGTCAGCGCTCGCAGCAGATCAACGGAAGATAACATCTGAAGGAGATCCAGAGATCCATCACACACAAAACGCTATCATTCTGTATTTCAATCTGTGAGAACAAAGTATGATTGCAGTCTGAAATGTCAGAAATATATGTTATTTATAGTAATCCATTTAAAATTGTCAATCATGTACTTTGTTTATATGTTTTTGTAAACATGATTGTATGAATGTTGCTTACCTAGTTTATGCAAATTACCAGTCCTTTTTTGTTCAGGCTCGTGGCATAAATATAATTACACCGTCATTTTCATTACCTGCAGTTCTTTTGTCCTCACCTTAACCAACCCTTTGTTGTTTTCGTCGTCTCCAACTTGTGATGAGTGTTTGTGTCAAACTTATTTATTTTTCCTGATGCCCTGATCACTAATATTGTAGACAGACCTTTTCTTTTGATGTAATTTGACTAAATCATTCAGAGTAGTAACAAGTTTAGCAGGAAGAACTTTACTGATATCTTTAAATCCAAGTTTGAGGAGGATTAGCATCTGGATACAAGTGTAGTAGGAACAACAGATGGAGTAATCATGTAGCAATTTCTACTTGTGGGCTCATTTTCCCTTGGGCTAAGTTCATATTATTTCGTTATACCTCTGAAATTAAAAAATAGGAATTTCTTTTAATCCTCGATCCTAATTAAATCTATTTGATAGCCTGACTGATAAGAAGACGCTTCATAAAATGGAAATGGATTGATTTGGAAGTTTGAACCTTTTAGTTAATCGGATTTCTCCTTTCTCTGGTATACAAGGTTATGGTTGACTCCTAGAGGAAATAGGGCACTCTGCATAATTAACAAACTACAGATCCCAATTTGTAGATAAGTTGGTAACTGAATATGAAACACAGTTTATCTTGAATGAGATTAAGTTCTCTAAGAGGGGCAGATACAAATTTATCCATTTCTCTTAGGATCTGTCTCTTTGCATCAGAAGTAACATGACAACTCTATTTAGACACCTAGTTCTATATTTAGTCATGGTGTTTAAATTTGGACCATATCATGTTTCAATCTCTTAGTCAGCCCACTCCATCCTGAAATGCCTTCAGATAGTTTTTAGCAGCAAGGATCCATGCATATAGTTAGGTTCGATGGTGAGAATGATAGCTATAATCTTTTATATAATATGTACAAACCACTATTATAGGATGTGACCTATAATTTTCCCTGCTTACTTTCTCTCTGTCTAAGAGAACAAATACTCTGTAATTCTTGTAGGTTGATGTTGCTGGGCTTCAATACCGAAGTCAAAAGCTTGTCCAACAATTGGAGGCTCAGAAGGTTGAGTATTCTGCTCTCGAGAACAAATTTCACCAGCTGGAGGAGAAACGGAAAACTCATGATGATACAATTGGAGTGATACATAAGTCGTGGGAGCGGATGAATGACCACTTTTCCTTATTTTAGTCATCTTTATACTGTCCAATTCTCTATATTCTTATTGATGATGCTTAGTACTGAGAACTTCCCAGATCATGACACGTGGCAGATGACGTGTCCCAAGACTTACGGGAAAGGAGCAAGAACGGTACGTTGGAGGCATATCCCGGGCCTTCGACCCGAGAATGTTCTCGACCTTCGATGACTTCCTAAAGCACTTCCATGATCGTCCTATAAACAACCATTGGCTCACCTCCGAGCCCTCTTTCACGCTGTGCCTCCTCAGCCCTCCCAGCCCGCCTCCAAGCTATCACAGAACCAAGCTTGCTCGGCCTCCTGCTTACCTCCGAGCCTCTCGCCGAGCTCAGCTTCCTCGGTCTCATCGACCGACCCAGAGCGTAGATCGTAAGCGTCCTGGACATGGCTCCGCAAATCTCGCTATACGCGAGATATCCGCCGCCCCATGATCCCGCGTCCCACGCCATCACGTTTCTCTGTTAACGGGCGTATCTCGCCATTAATGGAGGATCTCGCCATTCGCACAGGCGCGGCTCCAAGGGCGTAACGGCCGGCATAAATCTCGCGCCCTTCAGCCCATGGCTGCCACTATATAAACCCCTTCTTAGACGACTCAGGTAAGGCAATTATTATCCAATAGGCCGCTACTCTGCCTAAATACCTCGACTAACTTGATCGTCAGAGGGTCCATGGTGGTACAATCATCCCGGGACTTCCTTCCAGATAGCTCAGCTTCAATCCAAATCAAACCCACTGAGATCCACATGCTTCAAGAGGCAACCCTCAAACCCAATCTCAGCTATCCATCAACGCTCGCTACAGATCAACGGAAGACAATATCTGAAGGAGATCCAGACCTCCATCAGTTGGCGCCGTCTGTGGGAACGTCGAAAATTCCGCTCAACGAAAGTTGATCTTCCGATCTCGAACTCATGGCGAGTGATCACCGCGACGATCCAAACACTAACCGCCATCCTCCCCACAACGGAGGCGCGGATGGATCCCCTCCTCCCCCGAACGCCATTTATGCACTGTCTGCGCGAATAGATCGGCTCGCGTCCGTCATGGATGCGCTTATCCGTGTCCAAACGGCGAGACAGCTTCCCTAAGTTGCCGCTCCCCCACCTCGGGAGCGACACATAGGAAGAGAAGACACTGCTTGCGCCGGCACATCCGAGCACCGCCTCGCTATCTTCGGCGGCCACAGATCCCCCTTAGCGACCAATTCGATGACCCGGTGGGCACCTCATAGCTCGACGCCGAGGTCTTATGAAAGAGCGCCCCGCCCTGAGGCCCATCGCGCTCCTGTCCCTCCTGAGGAGGTGTCGGTCAGCTCGCCTGCTCCCAGGCATGGCCGGCGCCCTCTCCCTCGACAGGTTCGCGTAGACGGGACTCACCACGGTAGCTTGAAGACGACCTCGCCAGGGGACCTGAGGAATCTCATTGAACGGAACGGAATCTCGGCCAGGCGCAAGCCGCCAATAGCAGAGGCCATAAATCCGAGTATGCCGGATCCTCAGGATACCACGACCGACTCGATGCTCTCGAAAAAAAGATCGAGGGCATAAATCGGGAGAGTCGTCCTTCAAGCGACGGCGCTAGATATGCCGTCGACTCGCTTATGAGGCCCTTTACTGAAGAGCTGCTCACTGTCCACGTCTTTTTCAGAAACAAGCCTCCGAAGGTTTCACTCTTCGACGGAAAGTCCGACCCGAAACACCACTTGGACGCATTCACGGCAGGGATGAGCTTCCAGGACAACTCAGACGCCGCACAATGCCGTGCATTCCCCGCTACTCTCATCCACTCTGGACGGGACTGGTTCCGAGGACTCACGCCATGCTCCATCTCTACCTTTGATGAGCTGGCCGCCTAATTCGTCGGGAACAGGCGGCAGAAGCGGACCGTCGACCACCTCTTCACCATAAAGAGCGGGGACATGGAGTCTTTCAAAGGATACGTCACCTGCTTCTACAACGCTCTTCTTGAGGTCCCAGAGCACCGGGACGAGACGGTCATCACGGCCCTTAGGTTGGGTCTTAGGCATAAGGAGTGGCTCTGCTCCTTTGCATTAGCACAACCTAAGACTATGGCCGAGGTAAAATCCTGGACCGAACGAGAGATCCAGCTCGAGTCCAAGGTGATCGCAAACCTACCCCAGACCGACCAGGCCGATCAAAAGAAGAGAGCCAGAGAAGAGAAAAAGAAGATTGACCGGACAAAGCCGTACTCCCCGAAGTTCCAGGAGTATACCCCACTCAACATCTCCCAGACAGAGCTGTTGGAGGAGGCGAAGGGCGAGAGATTCTTCAAACTCCCCCCGGTCAATAATAAGGCGGCCAAACGGACATGAGGCCCCTATTGCGCTTTCCACAGGTCGCAGGGGCACCCCACCGAAAACTGCAAACAGCTCCAAGATTACATTGAGGAGTTAATTCGCTCAGGGCACCTTGCAAAATACTTGCGGAAAAAGTGACAAGCATGTAGGGTGTTTTTCGTCACCCCATTGAGATGGGAATACGCGCGTGCTTGTCAGGCGTACTACAGATTCCCCCTGCCTAGGGTAGGCCGGGGTTTAATGATTGTGGGGATCCGAATCTCCGGCGGCCGCGGACTAAGCTGCCGTTAATTACCCCTCGCCTTTGGGGCGAGGGAACCTCCGATTAACGGGTTAAACTGGTCATGCGAACTCAATGTGCAGTGTACGTGTGTTCTGTTCTGAAAGGGGGTTTTTGGATATATCGGGAGCCACGCAGAGTTTTTACGGGGGTCCCGCTACCCGGATAGCGGGCTGGGGGTCAAGGGGGCTAGCAGCCCCCTTGCGGGGTTCGGGGCAGCGCCCCGGCCCGAAAATTTTTTTGGAGGGGGAGAATGTCGCGGGGTATGTGCATGTGTACATTTGTATACAAATGTATATATATACATATATATATAAATAAAGGGGAAAAGGCATCCAAAGGATGCGTGGGGCAGCCCCTTGGGCGCTGTGCGCTTAGGTGCTGTGCGCTCAGGCGCAAGCGTGCCACGTGTCGGCACGTGGACGCTTTGCGCATGGGCGCTGCGTGCAGGTGCGCAAGCGCGCGCGCGCGCCACGTGTCGGCACGTGGGCGCTTTGCGCAAGAGCGCCGCACGCAGGTGCGCAAGCGCGTGCGCGCCACGTGTCGGCACACGGGCGCTTTGCGCAATGCGCGTTGGAGCGCAAGCGCGCGCGCCACGTGTCGGCACGCGGGCGCTTTGCGCACTTGCGCAAGCGCGCGCGCCACGTGTCGGCACGCGGGCGCTTTGCGCACTTGCGCTGCGCGCTGGAGAGGACAAGAGGGTTTTAGCCTAAGAAACAGAAGCTATGCTTCAAAAAGGAAATATTTGTTGTTTTATATATATGGAGTTAAACTCCTAGGATGTTTTGAAGCTGATGAAGGGGGTTCTTCTTCCTCCTCCTGTTGTTTGGCCGGATCTTGAAGATCAAGAAGTAGGAGATTTTAAAAATCACTCCTTTTTAAGATCTGATGGAAGATCTGAGTTCCCCTTTGTGGGTTTTGTGGTGGAAAACTACTTGGTTTCAGAAAAGAAAGAGTAAAACTCTTGATTTAATTCAAAGAAATGAGAAGGTTTAGAACCTTGGAGAAGGAGCAGGAGGCACAAAGAACCCTATTTTTGGGGGAATGAAAAGTTTTTTTTTTATTCATCATGTTGCCTTTTATAGGCTTACATATTTACATATAGCCCCTTGGGGCTTTACAAAATGGCATTTTGCCCATCCCATGGCTCATGTGCTATTTCATTTTTGCACATAAGCCATGGGCTTACAAAATATTGGCTTTGTGCCCATTTCGCATACATTCATGTATAAAAAATTACATAAAAATTATTTATTACATGATTTTTTTGTTGGGATGGCGGAGGGCCGGACGCTTCGTGTTCGGGCTCAACCTGGGCATTGGCCCACTTGCTTGGGCTTGGGCCCACCTGGCTTCGGGTTGACCTTGACTTTGACTTGGTCAACCGGGGTGCAAATTTTGACTTCAACAAAGTGCCCCCCATCAATAAATGCACACTACATATGTGAGTCGTTTGCATGAAATTGATGGATCTTCTTTCACGTGGAGGCGACTTGCCTTAATTCCCACTTTTTAGGATGCACTGCCCTTTTTACGACGTGGACGGTCGACGCTTGACGTGTCCCCGAGACGGAGTGTCCGTGGTAGACGTTTCCCTGGCCCGGAGCGATCTGGTTCCTTGTTTTTAGGAAGCCTGCACTGCCCTTTTTGCGACATGGACGGTCGACGCTCTGTTCCGGAGCGATTTGGTAGACGTGTCCCCGGCACGGAGTGTCGCTGGTCGACGTTTCCCCGAGGTGGAGTGTCGGTTGTAGGACGTTTCCCCGAGACGGAGTGCCTGTTGTAGGACGTTTCCCCGAGGCGAAGTGCCTGTTGTAGGACGTATCCCCGGGACGGAGTGCCTGTTGTAGGACGTATCCCCGAGACGGAGTGCCTGTGGTAGGACGTTTCCCCGAGACGGAGTGCCTGTTGTAGGACGTATCCCCGAGACGGAGTGCCTGTTGTAGGACGTTTCCCCGAGACGGAGTGCCTGTGGTAGGACGTATCCCCGAGACGGAGTGCCTGTGGTAGGACGTTTTCCCGAGACGGAGTGCCTGTTGTAGGACGTATCCCCGAGACGGAGTGCCTGTTGTAGGACGTATCCCCGAGACGGAGTGCCTGTGGTAGGACGTTTCCCCGAGACGGAGTGCCTGTTGTAGGACGTATCCCCGAGACGGAGTGCCTGTTGTAGGACGTTTCCCCGAGACGGAGTGCCTGTGGTTGGACGTATCCCCGAGACGGAGTGCCTGTAGTAGGACGTATCCCCGAGACGGAGTGCCTGTGGTTGGGCGCAGAGGTCGATGTTGGAATTGGTTGGTTTGATTTGTTTGATTTGAGTTGACATCAGCATCGCTATACTGGAATATGGTACCAGGAGCGAATCATCATTTATCATGAGAGGGTTTGGGAATTGGCGGCTTAGGAGACAGGTTTAGATCCCTATCACCTAAGGCTTTTCAATTTTATAGGCCGTGAGGGTCCCATAAAAGCATTTTCTCCCTACGGGTCGTAAGGATCCCGCAGGTGTATTTTCTCCTTAGGAGTCGTGGGGACTCCTAAGTGTGTTGCTCCTTTGTGAGTCGTAGGGATCTCACGCGGGAATTTTCTCCTCACAAAGTCGAGAGGACTTTGCGAGTGCATTTCATTTCTTTTTTTTTTTTACGAGTTTGCGCCCTTTCGGGTTTTCACAAACTCGCCGGCAGTCCTGCTGTTTTTACTCACGGAGCCCTTTCGGGTTTTCATCCGTGCCCGTTTTACTTGTGGACATACCGTTCTTCTTTTTTATTTTTTTTTTGAGAGATCGGGATTGTTTTACGCCCGTGGATTGTATACGGTTTTGCAGGATGTATGATCCAGACCGTAGGGCCAGAAACACTTCAGGACTTTGTTGGCGTCTGCATCGCTGCACTGGAATATGGTACCGGGAGCGACTCATCATTCACCGTTGGGGTATGGGATTTGGAATTTGGTTGGCGTCTGCATCGCTGCACTGGAATGTGGTACCAGGAGCGACTCATCATTCGCCGTTGGTATGAGAGTTGGAATTTGGTTGGCGTCTGCATCGCTGCACTGGAATATGGTACCAGGGGTGACTCATCATTCGCCACTTGAGGATTGGGGAGCGATGGCTTAGGAGACAGGTTTAGATCCCTATCACTTAAGACTTTTCAATTTTATGGGCCGTGAGGGTCCCATAAAGGTATTTTCTCCCTGCGAGTCGTAAGGATCCCGCAGGTGTATTTTCTCCTTAAGAGTCGTGAGGACTCCTAAGTGTGTTTTTCCTTGGTGAGTCGTAAGGATCTCACGAAGGTTTGTTCTCCTCATGCATCGTGAGGACACATGAGTGGGTCTTCCCAATGAAGCATAATTCCAAAGGCGGAGACCAGCCGCGTAACTGGTGGTTGCGGTGGGGCATGGGTATGCTGAGAATTATTTGAGCCCGTGGATTGTTTACGGTAGTCAATTTGGGGACTGGCCGTAGGGCTGAAAGAATTTTGGGAAATTGGATTTTGTTTGGCGTCTGCATTGCTGCACTGGAATAATGCCAGGAGCAACTCATCATCCGCCCTTTTTTTGTTTTTTTTTTGTTGTTGTTTTTTTTTTCTATTTTACCGCGATTGCTCTATCATTTCAGCTTTTCTTATCGCGAAGGTCGCGATCGCCCTATCATTTCGGCTATTTATTCGCGGTTGCCCCATCATTTCGGCTTTATTTTCATTTTCATTTTTACTCGCTGATTTTTATTGCGAGTTGCCCCATCATTTCGGCTTTATTTTCATTTTCATTTTTACTCGCTGATTTTTATTACGAGTTGCCCCATCATTTCGGCTTTATTTTCATTTTCATTTTTACTCGCTGATTTTTATTGCGAGTTGCCCCATCATTTCGGCTTTTCTTTATTTTTCTTTTATTTACACATTTTTTTTTATTTACATTTTTTTTTACATTCCCAGTTTAACGACTTAAAGGTCGATTATTCCCAGTTTAATGACGTGGTGGTCGATTGTTCCCAGTTTAATGACATGGCGGTCGATTGTTTCCAGAGAAAGGTGGGTGTTTGACAGAATCAGGTCCCTGAAGGACTTCGGTCCCCGTTTGTATGAAATTGGCGGTCGCAGCTTGATTGTTTGTTAACACGCCAGGGGACAATGATATTTCTCCCGCCTTGTATTGTTTCTCAACCCAATCCTTGAAGATACAACAGTCTTCAATAGTGTGCCCCAGCACTCGGTGGTATGGGCAAAAGTTGGGATGATCAGTCTTGTTCGCTTCACTTAGCCTTCTCGGTTCTGGTAGCCGCAGGCCATTCTTTAGAGCATCTTTAAAAATTTTGTGGACCTTGTCCTTTCGAAATGAGTAGACCTTATTTCTCCTTTCCTCCAAAGTTGGCTCTCGAGGCTGGTCAGTCTTTGCCCCGCCCGTTCTCTGTTTATTTGGAGAATCGGTGATGTTAGAACTTCCTCCTTTTCGGTTGTCGTCCCTCCAAGGTTTCGGTCTGTTTGTGAACTGAAGATCCTGAGCGGACTCGGGCTTTGAGCGTTCCAACGTTTGGACCTTTTTGGTCAGCTCTTGGAATGTTTTGAGACCCGCGGTACATAGAAACGGGGCCATCCAGTTGTTGAGATTCCCGACGAGGAGACTGACAGATTGGTCCTGCTCTATCGGCGGTTCGCATTTGACGGAGAGATTGCGCCATCGGGTTATAAAATCCGTGCTGCTTTCGTCGCTCTTGGGCTTGGTCCTCACAAGCTCGGCAATGGTAATCTTATCGCTGACGCTCATGAACCTCTGCCGAAACAGAGACTCCATTTGGACAAAAGTTGTGACGGAGCCATCCGGTATGCTCGCGTACCAGTCGAAAGCAACATCGGTCAAGCTATTAACGAACTGGCGGAGGAGAAGCGCATCATTGCCCCCAGTATTCCCGCATGAGGCTTTGAAGTAGGCGATGTGCTGATTCGCATTTCCCGTCCCATCGAATCTTCCGAATTTAGGGATGACATAGCCGCTAGGAAATTCTACCAGATCATACTGAGCAGGATATGGTCTCCCACTACTGCTGATATCTTTTTGCGCTTCGGCTTCGGCTACCAAGGTTTTGACTTTGTTGGCAACCAAATCCATGATTTGATCTTGAGTTAGCGGGCTACTTTCATCGGTAGCCAAGGCATTTCCTGAGGTATGATGCGACTGATTTTCATGTAGTTCGCCCACTTTTGGATTTGAGGGAATAAGCGTCGGTTGCTTTGGCACACCACTTCCCGGTTCACGAGCAGAGCCCTCCGCTTGATTGGGCGGCTGAGAGGCAAGTCGGGTTGTGAGCTGCATCACGACATTCGTCAAGTCATCGATTTTGGAGTAGAGTTTGGCCATCTCCTTGTCTTTGTTTCTGAGCTGCTTTCGGAGCTCTTGAAGCAGCTCTTGCTCCGCGGTCCTGGGGAGGAAAGTCGGCTCTTCTTCGCTTTCCGAGCCCGACTCCTCATGGACCGAAGGGTCTTTCCGCCTATCATCCTCATCAATAGGGTTTTCATCACCCAGCAGAGGCGGCTGCTCTTGGGAAGCGGCCACCACGTTCAAGCCAGATTGGATTTGAGATGTGGTAGCCCCGTCCTTGCTCTTGCTGCGCGTGCCCACCGTGTAGACAGTGTGGACCACATACCCAGCCATTTCCTCATCTTCGGCGGAGTAACCCTGTTCTTCGAACCTTATGAGGTTTAGCCTGGCAGGAGCCCTAACCCTTTTGTTGGCTCTATATCTGAGCCTTTTCTCCCTCTGCTTCTCGATTTTGAAGGCTTGGCGGGCATCCGCTACCCGGAAAGCCATTGTGAGTTGATCAACGGGGAGCTTAGAGAAGACACCCGATCGGGCATTTTTCAGGGGCGCCGCTGGAGCTTGCTCGGGACGCGTTGTAGCTTCGTTGGTGTTGATGGCCTTGCCCCCAGCTGGGGCCAAGGAAAGTCGTTCAGATACCGACTCGCGTTTGAGTTGGGGCGCCCTTGAGATCACCACATTTGGTCTCCTGCCTTTCGAGACCGGTTTGTCTGCCACCGGGGCTTGAGGAGCTGGGATGGCGCCAACTGGCATGAACATGATAGAGCCAAAAGGTAGCAGCGGCTCCTCCCATTGTCGTCCGAGACTGGCCGGAAGGACCGTCCTGGAGTCTATCTTCATCGTGTAGGAGACGGGAGTCGTGCTGAGAGCTGAGTTCATCATCGGAGACATTGTTGGAAAGTGATTGCTTGAAAACCTGCATGAAAAAGCATTATTTTAGTATAAGTATAGACATGTATATAGATTGAGTTCGCATGAACGTTTAACCCGAAATATGGGAGGAGAGATAGGTCCCACCGGGCGTGCCAGAATCTGTAGGGTGTTTTTCGTCACCCCATTGAGATGGGAATACGCGCGCGCTTGTCAGGCGTACTACAGATTCCCCCCGCCTAGGGTAGGCCGGGGTTTAATGATTGTGGGGATCCGAATCTCCGGCGGCCGCGGACTAAGCTGCCGTTAATTACTCCTCGCCTTTGGGGCGAGGGAACCTCCGATTAACGGGTTAAACTGGTCATGCGAACTCAATGTGCAGTGTACGTGTGTTCTGTTCTGAAAGGGGGGTTTTGGATATATCGGGAGCCACGCAGAGTTTTTACGGGGGTCCCGCTACCCGGATAGCGGGCTGGGGGTCAAGGGGGCTAGCAGCCCCCTTGCGGGGTTCGGGGCAGCGCCCCGGCCCGAAAATTTTTTTGGAGGGGGAGAATGTCGCGGGGTATGTGCATGTGTACATTTGTATACAAATGTATATATATACATATATATATAAATAAAGGGGAAAGGCATCCAAAGGATGCGTGGGGCAGCCCCTTGGACGCTGTGCGCTTAGGTGCTGTGCGCTCAGGCGCAAGCGCGCCACGTGTCGGCACGTGGGCGCTTTGCGCATGGGCGCTGCGTGCAGGTGCGCAAGCGCGCGCGCGCCACGTGTCGGCACGTGGGCGCTTTGCGCAAGAGCGCTGCGCGCAGGTGCGCAAGCGCGCGCGCGCCACGTGTCGGCACGCGGGCGCTTTGCGCAATGCGCGTTGGAGCGCAAGCGCGCGCGCCACGTGTCGGCACGCGGGCGCTTTGCGCGCTTGCGCAAGCGCGCGCGCCACGTGTCGGCACGCGGGCGCTTTGCGCACTTGCGCAAGCGCGCAGGTGCGCAAGCGCGCGCGCGCCACGTGTCGGCACGCGGGCGCTTTGCGCACTTGCGCTGCGCGCTGGAGAGGACAAGAGGGTTTTAGCCTAAGAAACAGAAGCTATGCTTCAAAAAGGAAATATTTGTTGTTTTATATATATGGAGTTAAACTCCTAGGATGTTTTGAAGCTGATGAAGGGGGTTCTTCTTCCTCCTCCTGTTGTTTGGCCGGATCTTGAAGATCAAGAAGTAGGAGATTTTAAAAATCACTCCTTTTTAAGATCTGATGGAAGATCTGAGTTCCCCTTTGTGGGTTTTGTGGTGGAAAACTACTTGGTTTCAGAAAAGAAAGAGTAAAACTCTTGATTTAATTCAAAGAAATGAGAAGGTTTAGAACCTTGGAGAAGGAGCAGGAGGCACAAAGAACCCTATTTTTGGGGGAATGAAAAGTTTTTTTTTTTATTCATCATGTTGCCTTTTATAGGCTTACATATTTACATATAGCCCCTTGGGGCTTTACAAAATGGCATTTTGCCCATCCCATGGCTCATGTGCTATTTCATTTTTGCACATAAGCCATGGGCTTACAAAATATTGGCTTTGTGCCCATTTCGCATACATTCATGTATAAAAAATTACATAAAAATTATTTATTACATGATTTTTTTGTTGGGATGGCGGAGGGCCGGACGCTTCGTGTTCGGGCTCAACCTGGGCATTGGCCCACTTGCTTGGGCTTGGGCCCACCTGGCTTGGGGTTGACCTTGACTTTGACTTGGTCAACCGGGGTGCAAATTTTGACTTCAACAAAGCAGACCAAGAGCAAGAGCAGCGTCCCCCTCCCGGTGAGTTAACGATCAGCCAAATCATGGTCGTATCAGCAGGGATGCGCCTGGAGCCGGCGAGATCAGACTCCTCCTGCCGGTCGAAAGGACAAGCAGCCAACCCATGAAGAGGACCAAAGCAGCCGAACCCATCACCTTTACCAACGAGGATCACCACGGGATATCCTTACCTCACAACGACCCCTGGTGATTACAGCGCGGGTCCATCGCTACGAGGTTCAAAGGATACTGGTCGATTTGGGAAGCTCGGCAGACATCCTCTTCTACGACTGCTTCCTACGTATGGGGCTTAGCCTGTCGGACCTTAGGCCGACCGCCCACATCCTGTCGGGGTTTACTAACCACTCCATCCCGGCGGAAGGAGTGGTCACCTTCCTACTTAACATTGGGGAGGCAGGCCGTACACGTACCATGCCTGTGGAGTTCATCGTCGTCAGAATTCCTTCGGCCTACAATATCCTCCTGGGACGTCCGACGCTAAACTCCCTCCGGGCCCAGATATCGACCTACCATCTTGCGATCAAGTTTCCACTCGACTAAGGTGGAATAGGCCGGGCCTACGGGAACCAGCAAACCGCAAAAATTTGCTTCACAGCGACATCTATGCCCGAGGAGCGAGGCATGACCTTGACGGCACGGAGGATTTCATGGGGTCCTTGGATACTCGGGACGAGCAAAAAGAGATCCGAAGAGCCCCGGTGGAGCCGCTAACGGAGGTTTCCCTCGTCGAAGGGGACAATGAACGAACCGTCCAAATCGGGTCGCTCTTAACAGGGACCTGACGCGATGACCTTGTCCGCTTCCTCAGGGGAAACTCGGACGTGTTCGCTTGGGCGCCCGCCGAAATGCCTGGGATCGACCTAAAGTAATCTCACATAAGCTCGGGGTCGACCCGATGGTCCGACCCGTCGGGCAGAAGAAACGAAGTTTCGCCCCGATCAAACAAAAGACGATCGAGGATGAGGTTAACAGATTGCTCGCAGCCAACTTCATTCGAAACTTGGCCTACTCAGAATGGCTGGCGAATGTGGTAATGGTTAAAAAGGCGAGCGGGGAGTGACGCATGTGCGTCGACTTCACAGATCTCAACAGGGCCTGCCCGAAAGACAACTATCCCCTCCATCGGATAGATCAGCTTGTCGACAGCTCGGCAGGCCATGAGTTACTCAGCTTCATGGATGCTTTCTCCGGCTACAACCAGATCCGTATGAATCCGGCAGACGAAGAACTCACCGCATTCACAACGCACCGGGGGGTATACTGCTTTAAAGTGATGCCCTTCGGCCTCAAAAATGCCGGGGCTACATACCAACGCTTGGTCAACAGGATGTTCAAACCACAGATCGGGAGGAACATGGAGGTTTACATTGACGGCATGCTCGTTAAATCGACCTCGTCATAGGAACACGCCAAAGATCTTAGCGAGACTTTCGACATCTTCCGCAAATACAAAATGAAGCTGAATCCCACCAAGTGCACGTTCGGGGTCACTAGTGGAAAATTCCACGAATCCATGGTTACCCACCGAGGAATCGAGGCTAACCCAGAGAAAATCAGCGCCATCCTCAACATGGCTGCGCCAAAGACCAACGTCGAAATCATGCGGTACACAGGGAGGGTAGCCGCCCTGAGGCGTTTCATGTCAAGATCCGGGGAAAAGTGCATCCCATTCTTCAAAAACCTTAGGAAGATCCTAAGGTTCGAATGGTCGGAGGAGTGTCAGATCGCTTTCGAACAATTGAAAACGCACCTGGCGACTCCCCCACTGTTCACCCGGCCAGTTGAAGGAGACGAGCTATCGCTGTATCTGGCGGTGTCCGATCAAGCTGCAAGCTCGGTGCTTGTCCGAGAGGTCGAAGAAGTCCAGAGGCCGGTCTACTATGTAAGCCACGTTTTTAAGGACGCGGAAACAAGGTACCCGGCCATAGAGAAGATTTTCCTAGCGCTTATAGTGGCCTCAAGGAAACTACGGCACTACTTCCAGGCACACACCATCCTCGTTCTCACCGAGCGCCCTTTAGGGGCTATTCTCGGCTCTCCCGAGTCTTCTGGTCGTTTGGAGAAATGGAGGTGAGAGTTGTTCCAATTCAACATCAAGTACAGCCCGAGGCAGGCTATCAAGGCACAGGTTTTGGCCGATTTTATTGTCGAATGCACTATCCCCAACAAAGGGGCAGTGTCCGTGCCGGCCCCCGAATCTCAACCTTCGATTGAAGAGGGGCCCGACTCCATTCCCGACTGGGTCCTTTAAGTCGACGGGTCATCAACCGAGGAAGGCTGTGGTGCCGGCCTCATCATTCGGGGCACGAACGAGGAAGAGATGGAATATTCCTTAAAGCTCGGGTTCAGATCTTCAAACAACGCCGCGGAGTACGAGGCTTTGCTCGCTGGACTACGAATCGCCTCCGGAGTGAGGCTAAAGATGATCCGAATCCGCAGTGACTCCTCCATGGTCGTAGGTCAGGTGACCGGCCGTTTCGAGGCACGGGAACCTCTGATGGTAAAATGTCTGGCCGAGGTAAGAAGACCACGGAAGGACTTTGATGAAGTTCAAGTGGAGCAGATCCCTCGACACCTAAACGCCGATGCCGACGCCCTGAGCAAGCTAGCTTCCTCCTACACGGCCAACAACAAGAGAAACATCCTCTTCGAGGTCTTTCCATGGCCAAGCGTGGAGGATAGAGCGACATCACTCCAAGTTTACACGGTCCGGGAAGAAGGCCGGGATTGGAGGCAGCCCCTTGTGGAATTCCTGAAAGAGGGTACGCTCCCTGGAGATCGAGGGGAGGCCCGCCGTCTCTGAGCCAAAGCCCGCTATTTCGTGTGGAGCAGAGGGAACCTCTACAAGAAATCCTTCACTCAACCTCTGCTTTGGTGAGTCGATCCCCACGAAGCCGACTACGTCCTCCGTGAGGTTCACGAAGGGTCGGCAGAGCACATCAGGGGGCCTGCACCTTAGCCCATAAGACACTCCTTCAAGGGTATTATTGGCCGACCATTTATCAGGATGCTCAGAAACTCGTCAGAAAGTGCAAGAGCTACCAACTCCATGATAGCATACCTGTCACGCCCCGCTTCTCGGTATATGGGCAGAGGGCGCAACGGGCCCGCTACGTATTTACTCTGAAGTAAACACGCACAAGAGACAATGACAATAGATATATATTGAACAACTTTATTTATTAACATTCTTTTACAGTACATGGAAAAGTAAATACATGGAATGAAAAACAATGCCTAAACAGTGGCATAAAAGAAATGGAAAGTATTGAAATGAAATGTACAAGTATCTAGAGCTCCGGGTCGAAGGCTAGCTGATCCAAATCCTCGCTGGTGGGCTCGATCTCCTAAAGGTCCGATCCACCTGACAACATTCCAAAGAAGAAAGAGAAGGAATGTCGTCAGCAAATAATCGCTCGGTAAGTCCCAAAGATAAGGGAGAAGTAGAATAAACAGAGAGAGAGAGTAGCTTTTAAAGTTGTATTATATTGTTATAATGTTGCATTTAGTGTTAACGCTGTTGTTTGTAGCTTGGTACAGAAGAGGCCAGTGTATTCGAAGGAGTCTCACTTACCCCGGAAACTAAGGTATTAGGAGTACAAGGAACCGTTTATGCCACGGTACAACAGCAATCGAATATAGGTTAGGTGTCTTAATGGTTGCAGTCTCGTGCCATTTCTAACACCTTCCGTACCAATCTACCCTTTAAACCCCGTGATGTCTTGATTGTATTGTTTTGTATTGTTTGAATTGTAAATGTTTTGTTTGGACTGTTTTGTAAACGTAAATGGAAGACTTGCCGAAACCATGATATCGTTAAATGGAAATAGAGGTACCGGAATATATCCATGGTTCGGTTCAGTCAAGTTATATAGATTGATAAATTGAACAGATTGAATATATGGATTCATATCGAATTGTTATATATATACTTGAATCTCATTCAAGTCAGATTATTTATAATGAGACTCAGTCTGAGTCAGATAATTAGAAAAGAAATTGAATCCTGAATTAAGTTTTGGTGTTATCGGTAACCGCTGCATATGGACGGCAGGATTTGTGTCTTTTTCAAAGACGATTACCGTGTTGATTACACTGTTTGTTAAATTGTCTACCTTTAATAGGCAATCACTCATATCTTCGGCTCCATCAGGCTTAAGAGACTGGTCCCGCTTAAACCTATATTTACTAGGGTCCTTATTGTAATTTATAAACCTTGAGGGGGTTTTATGTAAAAATAATTTTGTATAATTTTTAAAATACATCTCAAGTATTTAATTATCGCTTTTAGAGTTTTTATAGATGTAGATTTTATATATGTGACATTTCTAGTGAGTAAAACCTAATTTCATAATATATTGTATTTAATTGTAAAGTATTCAACTTGTATGGAATTACATGGTATTTTTATGTAAAGTGATTCTTTTGATTTAGAAAAATTGGAATATTTATACTATATCAAAAATAGATATTTTGATGATACATATATATATTTATAAAATAATTTAATTTATTATTTTTCTAGAAATCTCATTTTCTTAAGATATTTGTATTTTTAAATCTTTCGAGACCGTATGCTCCTTGCAGAGGTCTGTATCTCGCACTACTAAGCCCGAAGATGTGCGATAATCCGCACCATCCCGAACGGGTTCCCCAAAATGGATTATAGCGGCGCATTGCAAAGATTTGTTAAAAATACATATCTTGTAGAAAAAGGTTTTTATAAGCTTGAGGTAGTTTTATGTAAAATAGTATTTTCCAAAATCTATGTTTCCCAATATCATCGTGCTATGTTACATATGAGCGTCGTGAAGAGGTAGGTCATTACCTCATGAACTATCTAAAAGTATAGTAAGGGTAATGATATTTTTATGTCGAAACTAAACTATATGGTATTTTTTTGAAAAAGTGCGATAGAAATTTCAATATACATTCTTTTGATACGGAACTTGTTCAATATATTTTGTTAATGATTAATAGTTATGTTGTGAGAGTTTGGTGTTGTTGTTTTTAAGAAAAATGGAACTTTTAAAGAAAAACCTAATCGGAAGTCGGATTAACTCCGTTTCCGTCGGGTTTTAGAAATACAAGTTTTTAGATTAGAAAAGAGAAGAGAGATGAGGGACTTACTGGATTTTGGATTAGAAAAGAGGAAGAGAGAGTGGTAGGAGATGCCGGTGCGTCGTTTCGTCCTCGGGAGCTCCTAGGGTCGTCATCGGAAGCTCGTCGGAGTTTCGCCCTTCGCTAACTCCACTTGCACACTAGTGAACTTAGAATTTTCTTGAGAGTTTTGGACAGAGATTTGGAGTGAGGAGGTGGAAAAGAGTGTGGGTATTTATAAGAGAATTTTAGGGTTTAGGGTAGATGAAAAGATTTATTGAAAATTGTATTAAAATTGTATTAAAAATAGATTAATAGGCTTTTAAAAAGTCTCTGATAATGTGCAGGGGATTTAAACCATACAGAAGTTATAAGAAGACCAAAAGGCACAGAAGTTAAGAAGACTAACTCGGATTTTGTAATGACTCGGCCTGCGGCGCCGGCCGATTCGGCCGAGTCGCCGGCGACCGAGTCAGGCCGGGTCTTGTTGCCATGTGTCCTCTGTCGATTGGTCTACCTCCTGAGCTCGTTTGTTTTTAGTATGACATTTGGTTTTACGGGTTTTGCACGTGTAGACTATTGGGCTTCTAAAAAGATTAAAAGAAATCAATACAAAAAATAATATGGCTGATGGGATTTGAACTCTGGTGCTTTGGTTCAGCAGTGCAAGGTCTTACCAATGAGCTACAAGCTCATTCTTGCTATTAAAAAGCAAAACAAATTTATGACTTGTGCTTAGGCAAAAGTACCCCTTTCTGTATTTTTGAAAAAAAAATTGTTCAGAAAGTTTATGATTATTACATTCTACCCTTCTTATAAAAATTTCGTCCTCGAAATTTGTAAAAGGAAAGTTTAACGGATTCAAGAAAAGTTTGGTGATAGGACTATTGGTAATGTATGAAAAATATTGGAAGGAATGAAAGAATGCGAAGGTTTTGGTAAGATTGTAAAAAAGGTGCGGAAATTTGAGTTAGGACATATTCAAAATATATGATAAGATTCAAGGAATAGGTATTGTAAAGACTGTTTTCAGTTGCTGGTTCTTTTGTTATATTGGTTAGGTTGTCCACACAGAACTGAACTGCATGGTAGGGTTCCATACAGCTCTGACCTACATGGGCTACCAACAAAACCTGTCACGCCGCGTTTCCCGGTGTACGGACAGAGAGCGCAACTGGCCCGCTACGTATTTACTCTGAAGTAAACACGCTAAGCGTATTTAAGCAATATAAGTAAAATGCATAAGAGACAATGATAATAGATATATATTGAACAGCAACTTTATTTATTAACATTCTTTTACAGTACATGGAAAAGTAAATATATGGAATGAAAAACAATGCCTAAATAGTGGGATAAAAGAAATGAAAAGTACCGAAATGAAATGTATAAGTATCTAAAGCTCCGGGTTGAAGACTAGCTGATCCAAATCTTCGCTGGTGGGCTCGATCTCCTGAAGGTCCGATCCACCTGACAACATTCCAAAGAAGAAAGAGAAGGAATGTCGTCAGTGAACAATCGCTCGGTAAGTCCCAAAAATAAGGGAGAAGTAGAATAAACAGAGAGAGAGAGTGTGTGTGTAGCTTTTAAAGTTGTATTATATTGTTATAATGTTGCATTTAGTGTTAACGCTGTTGTTTGTAGTTTGATACAGAAAATGCCAGTGTATACGAAAGGAGTCTCACTTACCCCGAAGACTAAGGTATTAGGAGTACAAGGAACCGTTTATGCCACGGTACAACAGTAATGGAATACAGGTTAAGTGTCTTAATGGTTGCAGTCTCGTGCCATTTCTAACACCTTCCGTACCAATCTACCCCTTAAACCCCGCGATGTCTTGATTGTATTGTTTTATATTATTTGAATTGTAAATGTATTGTTTGTACTGTTTTGTAAACGTAAATGGAAGACTTGTATTGTAAATGGAAGACTTGTCAAAACCATGATATCGTATAAATGGAAATAGAGGCACTGGAATATATCCATGGTTCGGTTCAGTCAAGTTATATAGATTGATAAATTGAACAGATTGAATATATGGATTCATATTGAATTGTTATATATATATATACTTGAATCTCATTCAAGTTAGATTATTTATAATGAGACTCAGTCTGAGTCAGACAATTAGAAAAGAAATTGAATCCTGAATTAAGTTTTGGTGTTATCGGTAACCGCTGCACATGGACGGCAGGATTTATGTCTTTTTCAAAGACGATTACCGTGTTGATTACACCGTTTGTTAAATTGTCTACCTTTAATAGGCAAGCACTCATATCTCCGGCTCTCTGAGGCTCAAGAGACTGGTCCCGCTTAAACCTATATTTACTAGGGTCCTTATTGTAATTTATAAAACTTGAGGGGGTTTTATGTAAAAATAATTTTGTATAATTTTAAAAATACAACTCAAGTATTTAATTATCGTCTTTATAGTTTTTATAGATATAGATTTTATATATTTGACATTTCTAGTGAGTAAAACCTAATTTCATAATATATGGTATTTAATTGTAAAGTATTGAACTTATATGGAATTGCATGGTATTTTTATGTAAAGTGATTCTTTTGATTTAGAAAAGTTGGAATATTTATACTATATCAAAAATAGATATTTTGATGATACATACATACATACATACATATACATACATACATACATATACATACATACATACATACATATATATATATATATATATATATATATATAGAATAATGGAGAAAAGATGCCATAGAAGGAAATTTCCTCCTATGGCGTGGAAAAAATACAACCTCCATCAATTTTTTCGACGATCGGCCCCCATCATCTTCATCGTTATCATCTAAGATGTGGGTACACCAAATTTCATGTGATTCTACAACTTTTTCACCGTTGATTTAGCAATGTAAAAAGTTCTATTGTCGGTAAACCGTTAATTTTGAACCCACTAAATCAACGGTGAAAAAGCTGTGGAATCACATGAAATTTGGTGTACGCACATCTTAGATGATAACGATGATGATGATGGGTGCCGATCGTCGAAAAAAATGGTGGAGGTTGTAATTTTTCCACGCCATAGGAGGAAATCCCCTCCTATGGCCTCTTTCCTCCATTAATCTCATATATATATATATATAATTTAATTTATTATTTTTCTAATAATCTCATTTTCTTAAGATATTTTTATTTTTAAATCTTTCGAGACCGTATGCTCCTTGCAGAGGTCTGCATCTCGCACTACTAAGCCCGATGATGTGCGATAATCCGCACCATCCCAAACGGGTTCCCCAAAAAGGGTTGTAGCGGCCCATTGCAAAGATTTGTTAAAAAAACATATCTTGTAGAAAAATGTTTTTATAAGTTTGAGTTAGTTTTGTGTAAAATCGTATTTTCCAAAATCTATGTTTCCCAATATTATCGTGCTATGTTACATATGAGTGTCGTGAAGAGGTAGGTCATTATCTCGTGAACTGTCTAAAGGTATAGTAAGGGTAATGATGTTTTTATGTCGAAACTAAATTATATGGTATTTTTCTAAAAAAGTGCGATAAAAATTTCAATATACATTCTTTTGATATGGAACTTGTTCAATATATTTTGTTAATGATTAATAGTCATGTTGTGAGAGTTTGGTATTGTTGTTTTTAAGAAAAATGGAACTTTTAAAGAAAAACCGAATCGGAAGTCGGATTAACTCCGCTTCCGTCGGATTTTAGAAATACAAGTTTTTAGATTAGAAAAGAGAAAAGAGAGGAGGGACTTACTAGATTTTAGATTAGAAAAGAGGAAGAGGGAGTGATAGGAAGTGCCGGTGCGTCATTTCGTCGCCGGGAGCTCCTAGGGTCGTCGTCGGAAGTTCGTCGGAGTTTCACCCTTCGCTAACTCCACTTGCACACTATTGAACTTAGAATTTTCTTGAGAGTTTTGGACAGAGATTTGGAGTGAGGAGGTGGAAAAGAGTGTGGGTATTTATAGGAGGATTTTAGGGTTAAGCTAGATGAAAAGATGCATTGAAAATTATATTAAAAGTTGTATTAAAAGTAGATTAATGGGGTTTTAAAAAGGCTCTGTTAATGTGCAGGGGATTTAAACTATACAAAAGTTATAAGAAGACCAAAAGGCACAGAAGTTAAGAAGACTAACTCGGATTTTGTGATGGCGCCGGTCGAGTCAGGCCGGGTCTTGTTGCCATGTGTCCTCTATCGATTGGTCTACCTTCTGGGCTCGTTTGTTTTTAGTGTGACCTTTGGTTTTACGGGTTTGCACGTGTAGACTCTTGGGCTTCTAAAAAGATTAAAAGAAATCAATATAAAAAATAATGTGGCTGATGGGATTTGAACTCTGGTGCTTTGGTTCGGCAATGCAAGGTCTTACCAATGAGCTACAAGCTCCTTCTTCCTATTAAAAAGCAAAACAAATTTATGACTTGTGCTCTGGCAAAAGTACCAATTTCTGTATTTTTGAAAAAAAAATTGTACAGAAAGTTTAGAGTTGTTACAATACCCCGCCTTCCGGCTACCGAGCTAACGGCCCTCACCTCCCCCTGACAGTTTGTCCAGTGGGGAATGGACATGATATGCCAATTCCTTATAGGTACGGGTGGATACAAATACATCCTCATCACGGTGGACTACTTTACGAAGTGGATCGAGACCGTTCCCATCAGGAAACCGGACGCCACCACGACCATCAAGTTTCTGCAGAACAACGTAATGTACCGGTTCGGGATCCCGAGGTGTCTCATCACTGACCATGGGATGAATTTCGATAACGAAAAAATCAAAGAATTCTGCAGCGAATACCATATACTGATGAAGTTCACTACGGTCATGCACCCCCAGTGCAACGGGCAGGCCGAGGTCGCTAACCGGGACGTCATTCGAGGTCTTCGAGCTCGCCTAGAGGGACGATATGGCAGTTGGGTCGACGAGTTACCCCGGGCCTTATGGGCCTTACACGCGTCGAAGAAGACCCCCACTGGAGAGACCCCTTTCAGCCTCTACTACGGCATCGAGGCGATGGTCCCAGCAGAGATCGGGCTGTCCAGTTACAGGGTCGAGCACTTCGATGACGAAGCAAACACCTCGGCCCTACGGACTAATTTGTACATCTTGTTTGGGAAGCGGGACCGGGCAAAGATCAGGGCTGCCGCCTACCAACAACAGACTGTTTGCTACTACAACGCACGAGTCAAGCATCGCGTCTTCAAAACCGGAGATTTGGTCCTAAGGCGGAACGAGTTCGTTGATCAGGGCAAGTTGCACAAGTTTTCTCCGAAGTGAAACGGCCCATTCCTCATCTCCGAAGTCTTGCCCAGCGGGGCCTATCGCCTACAAGACGCTGCGGGTCGTAAATTTCCACGGCCTTACAACGCCGAAAAGCTTAAGTTATACTTCTGAAAGTATATCTATGGATACATGTTTCTTTTTTGACAAAGCGATGCAAATTTTTTCTAAGTTTCTTAATAATAAGAAGGAACTTCCCCTATCTGTTTCCTTCTTCCTCGGCTCAAAGTTCATGGTTTTCGTTTCGCAAAAATACTTAAATGCACCCGGAAAACAAAAAGGAAACAATAGAACATCGCAAAATGGAGAACTTTATTTATCAAATAGTATTATGGGCTCCTTAACCTTACATAAAAATTGAAATTACAAAAGAGGGGGAACGGGGTCAAGGAAGCACTGCTGGTGATACTCTCTGGAGATCTCCCCAGACGAGCCCTTGCCTCTTTAGCCCGCGTCCGCTGATGCTACCCACGAACTCAGGATGCCACGGAAACGCCGGGCCCTCCATCTGTCGAGCCCTGGATCGCGATCTGTCTCTTTTGGAAGCACTCCAAAATAAGGGCCAAAAATCGGTCGTGCCTGCTCTTCGAGATGAGGCCAAGCACGTAGATCGTACACGTCTTGTCAAGCGCCTCGTCCAGCAACTCTTCGGAGAGGGGGTTGTACAATCCCGAGGACCTCCTCCAGATTGCGTACATCAGCAATTGGAGGAGGGACGACCGGCGAGGAAGGAGACGGCTGATGTGGTCCTCGAGGCACTGGACCACTCCCCGGCATCTCTCCTCGGAAACGGATTGGTCGTATAGATAGATGTCATCGGGAGTAATGATCTCTTCGATCGCATAGATACGTCCGTCCATCTCAAGAAAGCAATACTGAAAAGCTGGTATCTCCTTCTCTATTTATAGCCTCCACAAAATCCCCAAGCCCCTAAATTTGCGTGCGCATGGGCGTGAATCCTGGGATTCGCTCAATTCTTCCAATACTGTACTGCCACGTGGCGGGTTTCCCGTATTTCTCGGCGAATCGAAGTCGGAATGACGCGGATCTTGGAACGCCTCGCCTCACCTATACGTTTCTACCACGTGCCGTCCGCGACGATCACTCTTTTAGGTATTCACACATTTAGGAAGGCCAGGCAAAACCGAGCAGCTTCCCTGCTCGGTCCATCCTTGGCTGGTAGTTTACTACCTACCGATACCAAGGATCGAAGCCCTCGTCAGGAGGCCATCGAGCAGCTTCCCTGCTCGGTCCATCCTTGGCTGGTAGTTTACTACCCAGCGACGCCAAGGATCGAAGCCCTCATCAAGAGGCTACCGAGCAGCTTTCCTGCTCGGTCCATCCTTGGCTAGTAGTTTATTACCCACCAACGCCAAGGATCGAAGCCCTCATCAAGAGGCCACCGAGCAGCTTCCCTGCTCGGTCCATTCTTGGCTGGTAGTTTACTACCCACCAACGCCAAGAATCGAAGCCCTCATCAAGAGGCCACCGAGTAGGGAAGTTGCTCGGTACATTCTTAGTGGGTAATTTCTTACCCATCTACGCTAAGGATCGAAGCTCTCATCAAGAGGCCACCGAGCAGCTTCCCTGCTCGGTCCATCATTGTCTGGTAGTTTACTACCCACCGACGCCAAGGATCGAAGCCCTCGTCAAGAGGCTGTGCTAAGGATGTAGACCTTCCCAAGAGGTCACCGAGCAGCTTCCCTGCTCGGTCTACCCTTAGTGGGTAACCCTCTACCCATCTACATTGAGGGTCGGAAGCCCTCAACCTCGTCTACGCCGACTTATCTTCAGAAAGATGGTCGCCAGTCTAATTCGAGGAAATGGGCGAGTCTACGCCTTTCTACTCGGGGGTACCAATCGACATACCTTCAACGTGAGATCGCCATCTCGACTTCGGGGCCATAACGACGCCGACCTTACATCGGCCATTGTATACTGACAAATAATTGGGTTTAACTCGACACGCGATCGCCAATTAAACGATCGTTTGCCGACCTAGTGCTCATCAGGCGAGCAAAATGAAGACATTGTCGCAAAATAGAAACATTGCCACAAAAATTTCTGCAAAAGGGCTTTATTACAACTCGGAAACCTTTACAAAGGTATTGTGGGCTCCCCAGCCTTACAAAATCGCCCGAAGGCTTACAAAATTCCAAAACAAGAAAAAAAAGTGACTCGGGCCTCGGGGCCGGAAAGGACCTCGACGTGCTCCACGACTGCGTCGGGAGCCGGGGTGGCGGCTTGAGGGTCGGAGCCCTCAGCAGGAGCTTCGGCACAGGGAGCTGGGGTGACCGACTTCTCCCCAACGCCCCCACTAGGGGCCTTCCCCCCGGCGACGCTTCCAACGGCATCCCCCTGCACCTCACCCTCGAGGGGGTACTCAAGCCGGAGCTTATCGTCGGGAAATTCCGGCATCAGCGCCTTGACGGCGTCGAGGGAATCATGCCAGACGAGGACCGAGGGTTCGGCGAGGTCGGCGTAGAATTGATCCGACGTCTTGTAGCTCTCCACTGCCTTCGCAGCCCGGAGGTTGGCGTGCCTCATCCCTTCCTTCACCGCATCGTTTTCCCTTTTTAGGGTGTCCCGCGTCTTCTTCAAAGTGGCGACGAGCACTCTGGCATCCTCCAACTTGGCCTCAGCGACCTTGTTGGACTCCATCATGGCTCGGAGGGTCTCCCGGCAGTTGGCGTTCACACCCTCCTTGGCAACCACCCGGTTTTCGAGGGCGGTGTTAGGGTAAAAATTTACACTCCGGTTGACCGATTCAAAGTCAAGGTCAACCCCCAAGCTAGGTGGGCCCAAGCCTAGGTCAAGCGGGCCCATGTCCAAGTCGAGCCCGCGGCAAGCCTCCCCATGCAAACAACGAAATCATGTCATAAATAATTTTTATGTAATTTTTTATGCATGAATGTAAACAAAATGAGCATAAAGCCAAATTCTTGTAAGCCCATGGCTTATGTGCAAAAAGAAATAGCACATGAGCCATGGGATGGGCAAAACGCCATTTTGCAAAGCCCAAAGGGGCTATATGTAAATATGTAAGCCTATATAAGGCAAAATGATGATGGATAAAAAAAAGAATACTTTTCATTCTCTCCAAAAAAAAAAATTAGATCTGAGATCTTTTCTCCTTCCTCAAAGTTCCAAAACCTTCTTCTTTCTCTTGAATTAAATCAAGAGTTTTACTCTTCCTTTTCAAAAACAAAATGGGTTTTCACCACCAAACCCACAAAGGGGAACTTGGATCTGTCTTTAGATCCCAAAAATGAGAGATTTTGAGATCTCATATCTCTTGATCTTCAAGATCCAACTAACAGAGGAGGAGAAGAAGAACCCCTTTCACTAAACCCAAAAAAAACACTCAGGAGTCCAACTCCTTTCTGATTTCTCTTCCGAGAAATTTTTTAGTTCTTTTTCTCGTCGGCGCTCAAGCGCAGAGCGCCCGCGTGCCGACACGTGGCGCGCTTGCGCTCAAGTGCTCGGCGTTCGAGCGCAAAGCGCCCACGTGCCGACACGTGGCGCGCTTGCGCTACAGCGGCCTGCCCTCGAGCGCAAAGCGCCCACTTGGCGACACGTGGCGCGCTTGCGCTCAAGCGCAAGCGCTCAGGCGCAAGTCGCCCCTTTGCCGACACGTGGCGCACTTGCGCTCGAGTGCCCGGCGCTCCAGCGCAAGTCTCTCCCGTGCCGACACGTGGCGCACTTGCACTCGAGCGTCAGGCGCTGAAGCGCAAAGCACCCACGTGCTGACATGTGGCGCGCTTGTGCTCAAGCGCCTGAGCGCACAACACCTAGACGCACAGCGCCCAAGGTGCTGCAACTACGCATCCTTTGGATGCCTTTTCTTCCCTTTTTTTTCCTTATATATATACACATATATATATATATACACATATGTATACATATGTGCACACACACATACACCACGACACTGTCCCTGTTAGAAAAAAATTTTCTAACGGGGCGCTGCCCCGCACCCCGCAAGGGGGCTGCTAGCCCCCTTGACCCCTAGCCCGCTATCCGGGTAGCGGAACCCCCGTAAAAACTCTGCGTGGCTCCTGATATATCCAAACCCCCCTCCAAAACACAACACACGCATACCGCACATTGAGTTCGCATGACCAGTTTAACCCGTCAATCGGAGGTTCCCTCGTCCCAAAGGCGATGGGTAATTAACGGCAGCTTAGTCCGCGGCTGCCGGAGATTCGGAGCCCCACGATCAATAAACCCCGGCCTACCCTACACAGGGGGAATCTATAATGCCCCTGACAAGCGCGCGCGTATTCCCATCTCAATGGGGTGACGAAAAACACCCTACAGATTCTGGCACGCCCGGTGGGACAAATCTCTCCTCCCATATTTCGGGTTAAGCATTCATGCGAACTCAATCAATATACATATTGATTGCCTATACTGAAATAATGTTTCTATTTGCAGGGTTAACAATTTCCAGTTGCCATCTTCAAACGCAAGTCGGTATTTGAACGACTTTCCTCGGCCCTCAGCTGGGGGCAAGGCCATCAACACCGATAAAATAATAAGGCATCTCATGCAAGCTCCATCGATAACCACCAAGTATTTAAACTGGAAACAGATGACCTCCAAGTCGTTAAACTGGAAACAGATGACCTCTACGTCGTTAAACTGGAAACAAATGACCTCCAAGTCGTTAAACTGGAAACAGATGACCTCTACGTCGTTAAACTGGAAACAGATGACCACCAAGTCTTTAAACTGGAAACAGATGACCTCCAAGTCATTAAACTGGAAACAGATGAGCTCTACGTCGTTAAACTGGAAACATATGACCACCAAGTCTTTAAACTGGAAACAGATGGCCTCCAAGTCGTTAAACTGGAAACAGATGACCTCTACATCGTTAAACTGGAAATAGATGACCTCCAAGTCGTTAAAATGGAAACAGATGACCTCTACGTCGTTAAACTGGAAACAGATGACTACCAAGTCTTTAAACTGGAAACAGATGACCTCCAAGTCGTTAAACTGGAAACAGATGACCTCTACGTCGTTAAACTGGAAACAGATGACCACCACGTCGTTAAACTGGAGACAGACGACCTCTACGTCGTTAAACTGGAGACAGACGACCTCTACGTCGTTAAACTGGAAACAGACGACCTCTACGTCGTTAAACTGGAAACAGATGACCACCAAGTCTTTAAACTGGAAACAGATGACCTCCAAGTCGTTAAACTGGAAACAGATGACCTCTACGTCGTTAAACTGGAAACAGATGACCACCAAGTCTTTAAACTGGAAACAGATGACCTCCAATTTGTTAAACTGGAAACAGATGACCTCTACGTCGTTAAACTGGAAACAGATGACCACCACGTCGAAACAGATGACCTCTACGTCGTTAAACTGGAGACAGACGACCTCTACGTCGTTAAACTGGAAACAAATGACCTCTAAGTCTTTAAACTGGAAGCAGATGACCTCTACGTCGTTAAACTGAAAACAACATACCTCTAAGTCTTTAAACTGGAAACAGATGACCACTATGTCGTTAAACTGGAAACAGATGACCACTATGTCGTTAAACTGGAAACAGCAGACCTCTAAGTCGTTAAACTGGAAACAGTAGACCTCTAAGTCTTTAAACTGGAAACAGACGACGTCTAAGTCGTTAAACTGGAAACAGATGACCTCTACGTCGTTAAACTGGAAACAGACGACCTCTACGTCGTTAAACTGGAAACAGACGACCTTTACGTCGTTAAACTGGAAACAGACGACCTCCATATCGTTAAACTGGAAACAGACGACCTCTACGTCTTTAAACTGGAAACAGATGATCTCTACGTCGTTAAACTGGAAACAGATGACCACTATGTCGTTAAACTGGAAACAGATGACCTCTAAGTCTTTAAACTGGAAACAGATGACCTCTACATCGTTAAACTGGAAACAGATGACCACAAAGTCTTTAAACTGGAAACAGATGACCACCACGTCGTTAAACTGGAAACAGATGACCGCTAAGTCGTTAAACTGGGCACAATAGACTCCTAAGTCGTTAAACTGGAAACAGATGACCTCTAAGTCGTTAAACTGGAAACAGTCGACCTCTAAGTCATTAAACTGGGAACGAGGGAAATCCACTCATGTGTCCTCACGATACATGAGGAGAACAAATCTTTATGGGATCCTTACGACTCACGAAGGAAAAAACACACTTGGGAGTCCTCACGCCTCCTAAGGAGAACATACACCTGCGAGATCGTTACGACTCGTAGGGAGAAAATGCTTTTATGGGACCCTCACGGCCCATGAAATTGAAAAGTCTTAGGTGACAGGGATCTAAACCTGTCTCCTAAGCCATCGCTCCCCAACCCCTAAGTGGCGAATGATGAGTCGCTCCTGGTACCATATTCCAGTGCAGCGATGCAGACGCCAACCAAATTCCAAATCCCATACCCTAATGGCGAATGATGAGTCGCTCCTGGTGCCATATTCCAGTGCTGCGATGCAGATGCCAACAAGGTCCTGAAATTTTTCCGGCCCTACGGTCTGGATCATACATCCTGCAAAACCGTATACAATCCACGGGCGTAAAACAATCTCGATCCCTCCAAAAAAAAAAAAGAAAAGAGAACGGTATGTCCACAAGCAAAATGGGCACGGATGAAAACCCGAAAGGACTCCATGAGTAAAAACAGCAGGACTGCCGGCGAGTTTGTGAAAACCCGAGAGGGCGCAAACTCGCAAAAGAAGAAAAAGAAACGAAATGCACTCACAAAGTCCTCTCGACTTTGTGAGGAGAAAATTCCCGCGTGAGATCCCTACGACTCACAAAGGAGCAACACACTTAGGAGTCCCCACGACTCCTAAGGAGAAAATACACCTACGGGATCCTTACGGCCCGCAGGGAGAAAATGCTTTGTGAGACCCTTACGGCTCACAAAATGGAAAAGCCTTAGGTGACAGGGATCTAAACCTGTCTCCTAAGCCACCAATTCCCAAATCCTCTCGGGGCACATGATGAGTTGCTCCTGGCATTATTCCAGTGCAGCAATGCAGATGCCAAACAAACCAAATCCAAATCCTCCCGGGGCAAATGATGAGTTGCTCCTGGTATTATTCCAGTGCAGCAATGCAGATGCCAAACAAACCAAATCCAAATCCTCCCGGGGCAAATGATGAGTTGCTCCTGGCATTATTCCAGTGCAGCAATGCAGATGCCAAACAAAAACCAATTCCCAAATCCTCCCGGGGCAAATGATGAGTTGCTCCTGGAATTATTCCAGTGCAGCAATGCAGATGCCAAAACAAAACCAATTCCCAAATCCTCCCAGAGCAAATGATGAGTTGCTCCTGGCATTATTCCAGTGCAGCAATGCAGATGCCAAAACAAAACCAATTCCCAAATCCTCCCGGGGCAAATGATGAGTTGCTCCTGGCATTATTCCAGTGCAGCAGTGCAGATGCCAAACAAAAAACCAAATCCAAATCCTCCCGGGGCAAATGATGAGTTGCTCCTGGCATTATTCCAGTGCAGCAATGCAGATGCCAAAACAAAACCAATTCCCAAATCCTCCCGGGGCAAATGATGAGTTGCTCCTGACATTATTCCAGTGCAGCAATGCAGATGACAAACAAAAAACCAAATCCAAATCCTCCCGGGGCACATGATGAGTTGCTCCTGGCATTATTCCAGTGCAGCAATGCAGATGCCGACAGAAAACCAATTCCCAAATCCTCTCAAGACAGATGATGATTCGCTCCTGGTACCATATTCCAGTGTAGCGATGCCGATGCCAACCCAAATCAAATCAAACCAACAACCTCTATGGTGGAATCATGCTCCGTCCCAGAATTTACCCCGTGTCGAAATCATGCTTCGCCTCGGGATATCTACCTTCCTTGCCGGAATTATGCTCCGCCTCGGAATCAATTCAACTCGACACTCCGCGCCGGGGAAAAGTCAACCCGACACTCTGCGCCGGGGAAAAGTCGATCAGCGACACTCCACGCCGGGGAAAAGTCAACCCGACATTCCGCGCCGGGGAAAAGTCAATCAGCGACACTCCGCGCCGGGGAAAAGTCAACCCGACACTCCGCGCCGGGGAAAAGTCGATCAGCGACACTCCGCGCCGGGGAAAAGTCAACCCGCGACACTCCGCGCCAGGGAAAAGTCGATCAGCGACACTCCGTGCCGGGGAAAAGTCAACCCGACTCTCCGTGCCGGGGAAAAGTCGATCAGCGACACTCCGTGCCGGGGAAAAGTCAACCAGCGACACTCCGCGCCGGGAAAAAGTCAATCAGCGACACTCCATGCCGGGGAAAAGTCGACCCGACACTCCGTGCCTGGGAAAAGTCGATCAGCGACACTCCGTGCCGGGGTAAAGTCGACCCGACACTCCGCGCCGGGGAAGAGTCGATCAGCAACACTCCGTGCCGGGGAAAAGTCAACCAGCGACACTCCGCGTCAGGGAAAAGTCGATCAGCGACACTCCGCGCCGGGGAAACGTCAAGCAGACACTCCGTGTCGGGGACACGTCAGCAAGCGACACTCTGTATCGGGGAAACGTCCAACACAGACACTCCGCATTAGGGAAACGTCCAACAGCGACACTCCGTGCCGGGAAAACGTCAAGCAGACACTCCGTGCCGGGGGCGCGTCAACCAACGACACTCTGCATCGGGGAAACGTCCAACACAGACACTCCGCATCAGGGAAACGTCCGACAGCGACACTCCATGCCGGGAAAACGTCAAGCAGACACTCCGTGCCGGGGACACGTCAACCAGCGGCACTCCGCCTCGGGGAAACGTCGACCAGCGACACTCCGTGCCGGGGACACGTCTACCAAATCGCTCCGGATCAGAGCGTCGACCGTCCACATCGCAAAAAAGGGCAGAGCAGGCTTCCCACAAATCGGGAACCAAATCGCTCCGGATCAGAGCGTCGACCGTCCATGTCGTAAAAAGGGCAGTGCAGGCTTCCTACAAAGCAGAAACCAGGTCGCTCCGGGCCAGGGAAACGTCTACCACGGACACTCCATCTCGGAGACGCGTCAAGCGTCGATTGTCCATGTCGTAAAAAGGGCAGTGCATCCCGAAAAGTGGGAACCAAAGCAAGTCGCCTCCACGCAAAAGAAGATCCATCAATTTCATGCACACGACCCACATGTGCAGTGTGCATTTATTGATGGGGGGCAATTTGTTGGGGTAAAAATTTACACCCCGGTTGACCGAGTCAAAGTCAAGGTCAACCCCCAAGCTAGGTGGGCCTAAGCCCAGGTCAAGCGGGCCCATGTCCAAGTCGAGCCCGCGGCCAGCCTCCCCATGCCAACAACGAAATAATGTCATAAATAATTTTTATGTAATTTTTTATGCATGAATGTAAACAAAATGGGCATAAAACCAAATTCTTGTAAGCCCGTGGCTTATGTGCAAAAAGAAATGGCACATGAGCCATGGGATGGGCAAAACGCCATTTTGCAAAGCCCAAGGGGGATATATGTAAATATGTATGCCTATATAAGGCAAAATGATGATGGATAAAAAAAAGAATACTTTTCATTCTCTCCAAAAAAAATTAGATCTGAGATCTTTTCTCCTTCCTCAAAGTTCCAAAACCTTCTTCTTTCTCTTGAATTAAATTAAGAGTTTTACTCTTCCTTTTCAAAAACAAAATAGTTTTTCACCACCAAACCCACAAAGGGGAACTTGGATATGTCTTTAGATCCAAAAAATGAGAGATTTTGAGATCTCACATCTCTTGATCTTCAAGATCCAGCTAACAGAGGAGGAAGAAGAAGAACCCCTTTCACTAAACCCAAAAAAAACAAACTCAGAAGTCCAACTCCTCTCTGATTTCTCATCCGAGAAATATTTTAGGCTAAAAGCCTCTTTTTCTCGCCGGTGCTCAAGCGCAGAGCGCCCGCGTGCCGACACGTGGCGCGCTTGCGCTCAAGCGCTAGGCGTTCGAGCGCAAAACGCCCACGTGCCGACACGTGGCGCACTTGCGCTACAGCGGCCTGTGCTCGAGCGCAAAGCGCCCACGTGCCGACACGTGGAAGCGCTCGAGCGCAAGTCGTCCCGGTGCCGACACGTGGCGCGCTTGCGCTCAAGTACGAGCCCAAGTCGTCCCGGTGCCAACACGTGGCGCACTTGCGCTCGAGTGCCTAGCGCTCCAGCGCAAGTCTCCCCCGTGCCGACAAGTGGCGCACTTGCGCTCGAGCGTCAGGCGCTGAAGCGCAAAGCACCCACGTGCTGACACGTGGCGCGCTTATGCTCAAGCGTCCAGCGCTCAAGCGCAGAGCGCCCACGTGCCGACACGTGGCACTCTAGCGCCTGAGCGCACAACACCTAGGCGCACATCGTCCAAGGTGCTGCCCCCACGCATCCTTTGGATGCATTTTCTTCCCTTTTTTTCCTTATATATATATATATATATATATATATACACACACACATATGTATACATATGTGCACACACACATACACCACGACACTGTCCCTGTTAGAAAAAAATTCTAACGGGGCGCTGCCCCGCACCCCGCAAGTGGGCTGCTAGCCCCCTTGACCCCCAGCCCGCAATCCGGGTAGCGGGACCCCCGTAAAAACTCTGCGTGGCTCCCGATATATCCAAACCCCCCTCCAAAACACAACACACGCACACCGCACATTGAGTTCGCATGACCAGTTTAACCCGTCAATCGGAGGTTCTCTTGCCCCAAAGACGAGGGGTAATTAACGGCAGCTTAGTCCGCGGCTGCTGGAGATTCGGAGCCCCACGATTAATAAACCCCCGGCCTACCCTAGGCATGGGGAATCTGTAATGCCCCTGACAAGCGCGCGCGTATTCCCATCTCAATGGGGTGACGAAAAACACCCTGCAGGCGGCGATCCTCTCCCTCACCTGACGCAGCTCTCGGCTCAGGCTCTCCTCCCATGAGGAAGACTCGCCCGCTAGCTGCAGCGCCAGGGCTATTTCCTCGTTCTCCATGTTGGCGATGAGGGCGCAGTGCTGGAGGACTTGAGGAAAACAAAAGGAGGGGTTAAAAAGGTATACGATCTTACAAACCAAAGGGCTTAATGAAAACCCGAACGGAAGGCGGATACTAACCTGCACGGCCTCCTTAGCTATGGCCGTGATTTAGGCCTCGAGGGTCCCCTAGGGGATTCTGTCCCCAGCCGACTGCTCCATCTCGGAGAGCAAGCTATCGACGATAAAAAGCCCCGATGGCACCTCGTAGCGAAGATCCCCCTCCTGCACGAAGATCGGGGAAGACGGAGCTCGGGACATCGTCCTCTTGGGCTGCTTGAAAGGGGCCACGGTCGGCCTCATCCGCCACCTCCACAACCCGGGGCTCCTGCTCCCGAGTATGTTTGCGGCTCTCCTCGTGGCCGGTCTCCAGAGTCCGGTGAGTAGTGGAACGCCTAGCCGAAGCGGCCGCCGACGGGCCCGGGCTCGCAACAGGGTGTGACGGGCCGGCGCCTCTGGCCTTCCTCCCTTTCTTCTCGGCCATGGCAGCCCGGAATTTAGATCGGTCCATCGATTCTGCAAAACAAGCGAAAACATAAAGAGAGGGTTAGCAATGCCAGAAAGAATGGAAGAATACACAAGTCTAAACAGGCCGTCTAAGTTCCTAACTTACCAGCAAACTGAGCGGGGTTGATCCCGGCCCAACTGAGGGCCTGCTCGGACAGCAACACATCGGCCCGATGGACGGGCTCCCACCCCGACACCGCCATCGCATCGGGATCAGACGACCGCCTCACCCGCGGGCAGTTGGCCTTGTGCCACTGGACAAGTACAGGCCAATCCTCACCCTCGGGTGGCCCAATAAACAAGAACTTCTCTTTCCATTCATGAATGGAAAAAGGTACTGCTACGACCCCCGACCCGGACGCCCCTTCTCTGTGTTTTCTAAAAGAAACATATACCTAGCTAGGCTCGTCCCGACGAGTACCGGGGTGATTTTTGTAGCAGAGGGAAGAAAAAAGAAGGTCCAGGCTGAAAGGGATCTTATGCAGTCTCAACCGGACCAGGAACCCGAGGAGAATCCTCCACGAGTTCGGCACTAGCTGGCCCGGAACTAATTGGAAGCAACGCAGCGCCACACTCACCTCGGGGGAGAAGGGCAGATGCATTCCGGCCCAAAAGGCTTCCAACTACAAGGCAATCTTCTTGTCCCGTACCTGGTCTTCCCTCTCTCCCTCCCCGGCCAAGTGAAGTGAGTAGCCGGGAGGAATGTGGAAGCAAGCCCGGATTGTGGTGAGCTCGTCCATATGCCTCAGGAGGGAAGGCACGTCATGGACACTCCTGACACACACTTTGGGGACTGTCCCTGCCGCACGACCCCGGGTGATAGGACTAACCCTAGCTCCCTGGGGGATTCCGACTCGGACGAGGATGAGGAAGAAGCAGAGGAAGAAGCGGCAGAAGACTCCCTAGACTCTACCTCTACTACCTCAACAGACTCCCCAGAGGAAGACATCTAACTTGAGCAAAAAAAGGAGACGTCCGAGGGAAGAACGAAAGAAATTCGACCTAATGGGAAGAGCGCCGAGCTAACGCACATAGCGATGAGGAAACTATAGCGAAGTGTGGACCTTGGGGGGGGGTCCCACATCTATTTATAACATTCGGCAAGCGCATCCAATGGCGCCGATTGATTCCGCCAAAACAGACGCTTCGCGTCCGACGACCACCAACTTTCCACATGTCTCAAGAGTATTGGACACGTCCCTTCAAGTGCCAAGGACACCGGCGGCCCGTCACGTCAGCCAACCAGCGCCGGACGCGTGGCCTGATGCCTCAATGAACGTACGATCGAGTCGGTGCTTCCTTTTTAATGCACGATCTCTTCTCTGATCCGCTGACGTCATAAAAAATACGACTAACTGCTCGGGAATCCACGTCGATGATGTCTTCAAATAAGAATTTAGCCCGGTTAACCGATTAGACCACTCTCGACCCGACCCATAAATAGGTCGGGACAAGAGTGGGAGGCTAATGATGATGCTCGGTACTGAGAACTCCCCAGATCATGACATGTGGTAGATGACGTGTCCTAAGGCTTACGGGAAAGGAGCAAGAACGGTACATTGGAGGCATATCCCGGGCCTTCGACCCGAGGATGTTCTCGACCTTCGATGATCTCCCAGAGCACTCCTATGCTCGTCCTACAAACAACCATTGGCTTACCTCCGAGCCCTCCTGCAAGCTGGGCCTCCTTAGCCCTCCCAGCTCGCCTCCGAGCTATCACAGAACCAAGCTTGCTCGGCCTCCCGCTTGCCTCCGAGCTTCCCGCCGAGCTCAGCTTCCTCGGTCTCATCGACCGACCCAGAGCGCAGATCGTAAGCGTCCCGGACATGGCTCAACGAATCTCGCCATACGCGAGATATCCGCCGCCCCACGATCCCGCGTCCCACGCCATCACATTCCCCCGTTAACGGGCGTATCTCGCCATTAATGGAGGATCCCGCCATTCGCGCAGGCGCGGCTCCAAGGGCGTAACGGCCGGCGTAAATCTCGTGTCCGCCAGCCCATGGCTGCCACTATATAAACCCCCTCTCAGACGACTCAGGTAAGGCGATTATTATCCAATAGGCCGCTATTCTGCCCAAATATCTCGACTTGATCGTCGGAGGGTCCACGGTGGTACAACCATCCCGAGACTTCCTTGCAGGTAGCTCGGCTTCATTCCAAATCAAGCCCACTGAGATCCACACGCTTCAAGAGACAACCCTCAAACCCAATCTCAGCCATCCATCAACGCTCTCTACAGATCAACGGAAGACAACATCTGAAGGAGATCCAAACCTCCATCACTTACGAACAGAAGTTCTTGATTATTTGAACAGCTAGTGGACGATTTAGAGGCGTGCTCTGTTTGCTCACGCGGATACAAAAATGCTGGAGATACAAAAAGATCTCATACCTTAGACGGTGAGACTGTAAATTTTCATCATTGCTTGTATCAATTTGCTTATGCTGAGCATCATTGTGATAAGAAATCATCAAGCTTAAAATTATTTATATATGTAACACCCTAGTTCATTTATACCAGTTTTTTGGGTAATTCTTTATTTATGGCTATTCTTGATTTATTGTGTTTTGGATGCGAATAGTGTAATTGGTATATGTGTTTGCATCCGACCCGACCCGCATGCTAGAAACCCGTCTTGATTACTGTTTTGGATCTATCCCGGCTATTTATGAAGATCCGTACACTTTCATATTTTTTTATATACCGCAAAACTGTATCTGGCATCTGTATTTTTCAATATAACATATAAAGTCAAATAAAATATTTTAAAAATATCTAGCATGGCCTGCATGATATCCCTAACCTTGTCGTGGCATCCGTATATCTTGTTTTCGTTCCGTTTAGTGAAACAGACTCGTTTGGATAGACTCGTGCACACTGCGTGTATCCGTTCTTGGGGGTATGCATTTTCGTTACCCGGATATTCTATTTTGGTTTTGGTTAACACGTATATTATCCGTATTTTCAAAACATAATTTTAGACTCGACTCAGGTATTTTTTTGGACTATTTTTGTATTAGCCAAAATCTCAAATTTAACTAATATTATATTCTAATATATCTTAACTGTTAAATTCATAGGTTTACAAATTTTTCATAAAAAGATTTAAAAAAAAGAAGATTTTATCCTGATCCTAACCTCCTGATCCCACCTTGATCCCACGTACTTCTTCTTTCTCTCTCTCTATATATACATATTAATATATTAAATATTATTTTTTTCAAACACCACGTCTCTTTCTCCTCCTTCATCTCATTTTCTCTTTCCCGCCTCTCGTTTTCGTCCTTCTCGTGCTCCCGCCTCCCACGCTCGAACCCACGCCCGTGCGCCGCGCTCGTCACTGTTGCCGCCTCCATCTTCGACCTCGCCTCCATCTCTTCCACTCCTCTCTCCACTCTCCTTTACCGACTCTCCATTGCAACCCCTCACCCGAACCCTGCCTGCAAACCCATCGACCTCGCCTGCATGAACCCGCCGTCTCTTCCCCGCTCGAACACATCACGACCCCTCGCCTCCACCCTCATCTGCACCCCTCACCCTCGGCAACACCACAACCACCACCGTCGTTACCTCCTTATCGACGGGGACCCCGAGCCGACCACGAAACCCATTGCAACCAACCCAACTTCCCTGCCTCGCCTTGCCGTCGCCCCACGTCGCCAATCCCCGACCTCGTCACCTTCCCCTCCTCTCCGACCTCACCTCCACCACCTCCTCTCCCCTGCTCGAGAACCCACATCCCCGCAATGACCCAATGCCAAGCCCCTGCCCTTGTTGCTGCACCCTCGCCGGAGCTCCGATCCCGTCGGCTTCACCCCCTCACCACCAGCTCTCTTCCCTCTCTCCTTCCTTCGACCCCTGCACCCCCGACACCATTGCAAACCGACCTCAAGAAACCAAGAAACTCCCTCTGCCTCGTCGCCGAAAAACCCTCGCCCGCATCCTCGCCGTCGACGGCCCATCGTCGACGTCGCCTCTTCGCCTTCCTTTCCAAATCCAGAGCAACAAACCAATCCCCTCTCTTCTCTTTTCTTCGTCTTCTTCTTCTCTTTCTCTTTCTAGCTTCACATTTTCCGGTGATTGCCGGAGTCGTGCCACCGCCGACGATCCAGGCGACCCAGTGGACATCCCCGGCCAGCGTGGTCACGTTCTTACTTTGCCTAGTTTAGTTCTGTACGCGCACGCGTGTATCGTGACATTTACCGATATCGTACGCACCCCGTCGTGAGATCCGATCAGGCAAGTTTATCTTGCTACATGCTATACTATTATATTTGCATCCATATGAATAAAAATATCACATGTTTAGTGCATTGTATATCCATGTTACCATTTTACTGTTTTCGAATAGCCGTTCGTATCCATATCATTTATCACATATCTAGTTGCATGCAAGTTTATCTTGCTACATGCTATGATACACATTTTACATCCATATTAATAAACATATTGCATGTATATTTCATTATGCATCCAATGTTACCGTTTTACTGTTTTACGATACCAGTTCACATCCGTATCATTTATTACATATCTAGTCGCATGCAAGTTTATCTTGCTATATGCTATGTATCATATTTGGCATCCATATGAATAAAAATATCACATGTTGATTGCATTGTACACTCATGCTAATGTTTTACTGTTTTCGGATACCCGTATGCATCCATATCATTTATCATATATGTAGCTGCATCTACAGATCATATTATTTCATGTTACTGTTGTACTAACATCCCATGCTCGATAATGTGCATCCTACATACTCACGGAGCTGTAGATGTAACCCCTAAAAGATATTTGTGCATCCGTATTTTATTGTGCATCCATACCATTAATTATTTATCTAGTTGCATGCCATGTCACATTATTTCATGTTACTGTTATATTAACACCCAATACTTGATAGTGTGCATCCTACATAGTCATGAAGCTGTAGATGTAACCCCTGATAGATATTTATGCATCCATGCTTTTATCGTGCATCCGTACTTGCTACAGTTTTATTATGAGCATCCGTTTGATACCTGTGTACTACTGACATGATCTAATACAGCACTGCTTGACTTGATACCTGATCTTATTACTAATGCCGACAATCCTGACTTGTCGTCCTGACGAACGTATCCTGTTGTCTACATAGACAAACCTGTATCTGCTTGATCCTTTGTTGGCATTAGATATCGATTGGCAATACCTGATTTGAACATATAACCTTGGGGGTAAGGGGAAATCAAGAATGTAACTGAACGTAATTCAAAGGGCTATTATATTGTTTGCCGTTTTTCCGGGCGTTACGGAATATATTGTTTGCCGCCGGGCGTTACGGAATATATTGTTTGCCGTTTTTCCGGGCGTTATGGAATAATCCTGTTACCGTAGTCCCGTGGGGAATGAACGGGGTATAGACCGATGGGTTATGTATATTAATTGATTTCGAAGACTTTAGAATAGATAACCCAGTAGTATAGTTTAGATTACTCACTGCACTTCACCTGCACGTATACACTTCACTGTTGCATTCCCATGTTTACTGGTTATATTCATGTCATCGTTTATATTCATGCCTGCATATCTCGTGTATCATGTTCATTTATTATTGTTGATATTATGACGCACTGATGTCTGGGTTCTGCATGGCTCAGATCCTCTGTCTCTTTTGCAGAATGATCAGGAGTATTTTCGCCGTCAGGCCGAGCAGTGAGGATCTTGTTAGTATCCAGTTTAGTTTAGTTTTATTTCCCTACTTTTATTTTCTGATGTGAGCCTGTATTTGGGACGTACTTTCCAGATGTTATTGTTTATTGGATTTATTGCTTCCGTATATTATTTCTTGACTCGTTTATTCTGGCATATGGACATATATTAGATAGTTTATTTTATTTTATTGTTCTTGATGTCTTATAGACAGCCGTAATGTGACTGTGGAGGGATGTTTCCTAGCTGCAGGTGGCATGGTTGGTTCTGTCACGTGCCGATCTTAACGCACTTTAAGACGCGGGGCGTGACAATATAAAAGATGATTTCCTCTGCAAATGTCCCTGCTAGTTATCAATGTTTCAGTTAAAGGCATACCATACGGTTGTGAGTCCTAGTGCATCGGTACTGGGGTGAACCAATCAGGCCAAAAAGTTTTGAACATCTGACAAGCCAAGATTAAAAAAAAAAAAGCTTGTTCTAACAGTGAGAAAAACGTTAGATTTAACAAATCAACAATAAAATACCATTGCTAGTTATCATTTCTCTTCTTGGGAAAACTTGATGGGTGCCTACAATTGTATGGCATAATACTAAAGTCTTATGGAGGTTTATCCCATCTTATACCAATATGCATTCCACAAATTTTCCAATGTGAGACTAAATGTTTACCACATTCTCAACACTCTCCCTCATGTACGAGCTCTCATATCATGTAAACTTGAGTTGGGTCCACACATGGATGCACATAGCCTTTTAATATAGTGAGACTCCATCCAAAAGCTCAAGTCTTATAAAGGTTTATCCCATCTTATATCTTACATCCATATGCATCCCATAATTTTTCCAATGTGACTAAATGTTAACCACATTCTCAACAGATCTCTACTGCAAAAATCAGTGTTTGTCAATGATCCTATGTGGACATGTCATGGTAGTAGCTAACTTTAATACATTATAAGACCACCAATCTGCTTGCTTACCTAACTCTACAAACTCAAGTTGTTACCAAGGCCCTCCCTTATTCTATGGCTACTTTGTTAGGCTTCCCATCAGGTCTGTAAATGCTTGAGGTGGATGGGGTACTTGCCAAATTCTATCTCGGGTTCATTCCAACTTCCCATCCATATGGTAACTTACCAGGTTGAGTTCTGAGTTCTTTTTAATGATTTGTTTATTTTTGTTTTATATATGTTATCATGCACATTTTGGCTTTATATTATAGACCTTATAAATTGCCTTCTACTACATGATAATTCCACATCTAAAATACATGATAAATATAGCAAAGAAACCTATGGAAGAGCTCTCTGCTCATCAGCTTCTGTGTAGGGAGGAAGAAGGGGAGATATTTGAGTTTCTTGAGATTGTTCCTAAGAAACATAGGAAGAATCAAAGTAATGTAAATAAATAAACCGACTTGTGAAAATTTGGAGTTTGTGGCAATACTTAAAAAATGATGGCTTTCAAAAAATAAAAGTTCTCAATAGATTCAAAATGCAAGTATTTGGTTACCTCTTTTAAGGAGCTTATTTTGATTGGAGAAGATGTGATGCGTTGGTCGAGAAAATTCCCTTTACCGTCTTAACTAAATATTCAATATTTTTTTCCGTTTTTTATCCATTCATATTCAGATTCTCGTACATGTTTTCGGTTCAAACTTATTCTAGAACATATTTTTCTATATCGAAAATTATACAATTATTATTCAATTTTGATAGCCATCTACCCTTTCTAATTCACCCAATACTTAATAGATAATTCGTTCATTGCAACTTCTTCTTAAGTATTTTGAAGCACTGTTCACAGGGAAAACAAATACCTACACTCAAACATCTAAATGAATATTTAGAGAACAAAAGTGTCAGCCTTTTCTCTCAAAAAACCGAAAATGTAATTACTCTCTGAAAATTGTTAACTGCATGATGTTTTATATTTTTAATATCAAAATAATGAACTTTGTATTTTATTTTCAAGCTCCAACAAAATAATAAGAAAAAGGGGAAATATCAATCTTCTAAGAATTTCTAAAACAATTATACAAGCTATACACTAAACAACTAGACAATAAACACTTCATATCAAAATCAAACATCTAATTAAAATTAGATCTTCGTAGCAAATCAAATTATCAATAGCCAGTTGACAGTAAATCCAAAAAGTAAATAAGCAAGCAATAACTAACTAGTATTTAGCAATAAATCCAATTATTAATTAACACGTAAGTAAACTTGATGATGCTCAATATTGGTGGTCTACAGGATCATGACACGTGGCAGGTGACGTGTCCCAGAACTCAGAAGAAAGGGCCCGCAGGGGCCGATCAGGCCACCCCGTGCCCGACCAGCAAGCACAAGCTGGCCCCCTTCGGGGTCCCTGCAAATTGGCCTCCTCGGCCTCTCAGCTCGCTCCCGAGCTACCTCAGGACCAAGACTCCTCGGCCTCCTTGCTTGTTCCCGAGCTTCTGCCGAGGACGTCTTCCTCGGCCCTCCGACCACTCCCAGGCGTAACCGCCGCTTCGCGAATCTCGCCATGCGCGGATTTTACGCCAGCAACGTCCCACATTCCATGCCATCACGATCCCCATTGATGGGCGATCCGCTCTCTATGCGGGCGTGACGTCGGGAGCGTAACTGCCGGCGAGATTCTCGCGCCCGCTGCTGCATGCTCTACTGCTATATAAACCCCCATCACAGAAGGGTCAAGTAAGCAATTCTTTACGCTTTTACGCCGTTACTCTGCTCGGATCTCATCACTAATTTGAGCGTCGGAGGGTCCTTGGTGGTACTAAACCATCCCGGGACTTCTTTGCAGGTACTCGGCGACAACTCCCTCACCTCACCCTTCCTCCAAAAACCCATTGAGACCCACACGCAACGAAGGATAATCAGCTAAGTTCACCGCGAGATCAACGGAAGACAATATCTGACGGAGGCCCGAAAAGGAGCTCCATCAGTTGGCACCATCTGTGGGAAACGATAACTCCACAAAATACAAAGTTGGCCTTCCGATCTCCGCCCGCATGACAACCGATTCCCCTAAAGATCCAAACGCCCGCTGTCGCCTCCCTCGCAACGGAGACGCGGGTGAACCCTCGCCCAAGGTCGTCTGTCTCCCCGCTGGTTGCTGCCTCACAGGCTCCGGCAGCCGCCCGGGCAAAAGGGCTAGGGGCTGGGAGCCCATCACCTTTGACAACGAGGATCTCCACGGCATATCTGTGTCCTATAGCGACCCGCTGGTGATCGTAACACAAATTCACTGATACGAGGTCCACCGAATACTCATCGATTCGGGCAGCTCGGCGGACATGCTCTTCCATGACTGCTTTTTGCGAATGGGGCTGGCCCCAGCAGACTTGAGACCGACCTCCCACGTCCTCTCGGGGCTCACCAACCACTCCGTCCCGGCACAAGGGGTGGTCACCCTGCAGTTCACAATCGGGAAGCCCAGCCGCACGCGCACACTGCCTGTGGACTTCATTGTGGCTAGGGTCCCATCGGCCTACAATGTCCTTCTCGGCCGGCCGACGCTGAACTCCCTCCAGGCCCAGATCTCGACATACCACCTGGTGATAAAATTCCCCCTCGATCAGTGTGGGGTGGGCCGGGCATATGGGAGCCAGCGGGTCGCGAAGGTAGGCCTAACAGAGGCATCTTCCCCCGAGCAGCACGCTGATAGCGCCGACGCATGTGGCGACATTAAAGGGTCCCTGGACACCTGGGACGAGTGGAAAGAGGTCCGTGGAGCACCGGTCGAGCCTCTAACCGAGGTGCCCTTAGCGGAAGGAGACCCAGGAAAGACCATCCAGGTCGGGTCACTCCTGACGGGAATTCAGCAGGATGACCTGACCGAGTTCCTCCGAAGCAATTCCGACGTCTTCGCCTGGGCACCGGCAGACATGCCTGGGATCGACCCCAAAATCATCTCCCATAAGCTCGGAGTTGATCCTACGGCCCGACCCGTCAGGCAGAAGAAAAGAAGCTTCGCCCCGGTCAAACAGAAGGCCATCGAAGAGGAAGTTGACCGGCTCCTCGCCCCAACTTCATCAGGAACGTGCCCTACTCGGAGTGGCTGGCAAACGTGGTCCTGGTCAAGAAGTCGATTGGGAAGTGGCGTATGTGCATCGACTTCACCGACCTCAACAAGCCCTGCCCCAAAGACAACTTCCCGCTCCCCCGCATAGACCAGCTCGTCGACAGCTCGGCTGGGCACGAGCTTCTGAGCTTCATGGACGCTTTCTCCGGCTATAACCAAATCTGCATGAATCCTGACGACGAAGATATGACCACATTAACAACGGATCGGAGGGTGTACTGCTGCAGAGTGATGCCCTTCGGCCTCAAGAATGCCGGGGCCACATACCAGAGGCTGGTCAACCGCATGTTCAAGCCACAGATCGGCAGGAACATAGAAGTCTACGTGGACGACATGCTCGTCAAGTCCGTCTCGTCGGCCGACCATGTCAAGGACCTGGGCGAGGCGTTTAGGGTGCTCCGCAAATTCAACATGAAGCCGAACCCCGCAAGTGTGCGTTCGGAGTCACCGGAGGGAAATTCCTCGGGTTCATGGTCACTCACCGCGGAATTGAAGCTAACCCAGAGAAGATCGACGCCATCCTGAGTGTGACCGCACCCAAGACCAACGTCGAGATCATGTGACTCACAGGGTGGGTCGCCGCTCTGAGCCGTTTCATGTCTAGGTCGGGGGAGAAGTGCCTCCCGTTCTTCAAGGCGCTGAGGAAAATTCCGAGGTTCGAGTGGTCGGAAGATTGCCAATCCGCCTTTGACTAACTGAAGAGGCACCTCGCAACACCGCCCCTGCTCATCCGGCCCGTGGAAGGGGACGAGCTGTCGCTGTATCTGGCATTATCTGACCAAGCAGTGAGCTCGGTGCTCGTCCGAGAGGCTGAGGGGGCACAGAAGCCAGTGTACTATGTGAGCCATGTGTTCAAGGACGCGGAGACGAGATACCCCACCATAGAGAGGATTGTCCTGGCCCTCGTAGTAACCTCGCGGAAACTGCGGCACTACTTCCAAGCACACACAATCATCGTCCTCACTGAGCGCCCATTAGGGGCTATCCTGGCATCGCCGGAATCCTCTGGCCGTCTAGAGAAATGGAGATGGGATCTATCTCAATTCGACATAAGGTATCGCCCGAGGCAAGCCATCAAGGCGCAGGCCCTGGCCGATTTCATCGTTGAATGCACCACCATTCCAAGCAGGAACTTGGATTTCGCGCGCCCCTCACAGCCCGGCATCCTGTCCAGGAAGGCCTTAGCTCAGCTCCGGAGTGGGTCATCTACGTCGACGGGTCTTCTACCGAGGAAGGCTGCGGTGCCGGCCTAATTATCCGGGGCCCAAACGAAGCTGAGATGGAGTATTCCTTGAGGCTCGGTTTCAAAGCATCGAACAACGTGGCGGAGTACGAAGCCCTCCTAACCGGACTGCGCATGGCCGTCAGGCTGGGGCTGAAGATCATCCGAGTCCGCAGCGACTCGGCCTTAGTTGTCGGCCAGGTGACTGGCCGCTTTGAGGCCCGAGAGCCCCTAATGATGAAGTACCTCAACGAGGTGAGGAAGCTCCGAAAAAACTTTGACGAAGTCCAGGTGGAACAAATATCCAGGCAAATGAATGCTCAAGCAGATGCCCTGAGTAAGCTGGCTTCATCGTACTCGGCCAACAACAGGCGGTCGATATTTTTCGAAACCTTGACCCGACCCAGCATGGGAGACGAGGCGGCAACACTTCAAGTATACATGGCTCAGGAGAACGACCGGGATTGGAGGAAGCCCCTCGTGAAATTCCTGAAGGACGGCACGCTCCCGGAAGACAGAGCAGCCTCCCGCCGCCTCCGGGCCAGAGCCACCCACTTCGTCTGGAGCAACGGGAACCTCTACAAGGACTTCATCCAGCCCCTGCTCCGGTGTGTTGACCCCCATGAGACCGACTACGTCCTGTGGGAAATCCATGAAGGGGTGGGCGGCGCACACCAGGGGGCTCGAACCTTGACCCAAAAGGCACTGCTCCAGGGGTACTACTGGCTCACCATGCATGAGGACACCATGAAGCTGGTCAGGAGGTGCAAGAGCTGCCAACTCCATGGTTGTATTCCCCGCCTCCCGGCTACCGAGCTAACTGCCCTGACGTCCCCGTGGCCATTTGCCCAGTGGGGATTGGATATGATCGGCAGTTCCCCATCGGAACTGGTGGACATAAATACGTCCCCGTCACGGTGGACTACTACACCAAGTGGATCGAGGCCGTTCCCATCAGGAAACCGGACGCCGCCACAACCATCAAGTTCCTCCAAAACAACCTAATACACCGGTTCGGGATCCCGAGGTGCATCATCACCGACCACGGGACGAACTTCGAGAATGAAAAAGTAAGGGACTTCTGCAAAGAATACCATATCCTCATGAAGTTCGCCGCGGTCGTGCATCCCCAATGTAACGGGCAGGCCGAGGTCGCTTATCGGGACGTCCTTCGGGGTCTCCGAACCCGCCTGGAAGGGAGACAAGGCAGTTGGGTCGAGGAGCTACCCTGGGTCTTATGGGTCCTGCGCACGTCAAAAAGGACTCCTACTGGGGAGACCCCTTTCAGCCTCTGCTACGGGACCGAAGCGATGGTCCCAGCGGAGATCGGGCTACCCAGTCACCGAGTCGAGCACTTCGACGATGAAGCGAACACCATGGCACTACGAAGCAACCTCAACATACTGTTGGAGAAAAGGGATTGGGCCCAGATCAGAGCCGCCGTCTATCAACAGCAGACGACCCGATACTACAACGCTCGGGTAAAACACCGCTCCTTCAAGACCGGGGACCTAGTCCTGCGGCGGAACGAATTCATCGACCAAGGCAGGCTTCACAAGTTCTCCCCAAAGTGGGAAGGTCCTTTTCTCGTCTCCGAAACGCTCCCCGGCGGAGCCTACCGCCTACAGGACGCGGACGGACGGAAGCTTCCTCGGCCTTACAACGTCGAGAAGCTCAAGCTATACCAATGAAGTCAAAGCTAGCGAAGCGTCGCACCCCAGCTACCGCTCGAGATTTCCCTTTAACAAGATGGTGTAAAGCGTTGTCTAGGATTCCTACCCATATGAATAAAGAAACTTCGAATCCTTTTCCCCGGTAGAGTTCCCCCTGTACAACGAAAAAGCCCTTCCAGATGCAATCGAGCCCGAGGTTCCCTTGCTCGGCTATCTTCAGCGGGCAGCTTCCCTGCCACAACGCCAGGGATCAAAAAGCCCTCTCAGAGGCAGTCGAGCCCGAGGTTCCCTCGCTCGGCTATCCCCAGCGGGCAGCTTCCCTGCCACAACGCCGGGGATCAAAAAGTCCTCTCAGAGACAGCCGAGCCCGAGGTTCCCTCGCTCGGCTATCCCCAGCGGGCAGCTTCCCTGCCTCAATGCCAGGGATCAACAAGCCCTCCCAGAGGCAGTCGAGCCCGAGGTTCCCTCGATCGGCTATCCCCAGCGGGCAGCTTCCCTGCCACAACTCCGGGGATCAAAAAGCCCTCTTAGAGGCATTCGAGCCCGAGGTTCCCTCGCTCGGCTATACCCAGCGGGCAGCTTCCCTGCTACAACGCCGGGGATCAAAAAGCCCTCTCAGATGCAGTCGAGCCCGAGGTTCCCTCGCTCGGCTATCCCTCAGGACAAAAGCCCTCGCCAAGAGGCACCGGGCAGTAACTCTGCCCGGCCAAGGGTCCTTGGTAGGCTTCTTACAGCCTTATAGCTCTTCCCGCGCCAAGGACCAAAGTCCTTCCAGAGGCAGTCGGGTCTTTGCTCGGCTATCCCCGGCTGGTAGCTTCCTACCATAACCGACAGGGATCAAAGCCTCGCCGAGAGGCACTGGGCAGTAACCCTGCTCCGTCCCCATCCTGAAGGATCAAATCCCTCGCAAGAGGCAACCGAGCAGCTACCCTGCTCGGTCTACTCTGGCTGGTAGCTCCCTACCCTCGACGCCAGGGATCAAAGGCCCTCATAAGAGGCACCAGAGCGGCTACCCCACTCATTCGTCCCAGGCTGGTAGTTGCCTACCCACGACACCAGAGATCAAAGCCCTCACCAAGAGGCAACCGCGCATCCTCACTGCCCAGTCATTTCTAGTGGCCCTCCGCAGCCCTTCCCGCGCTAAGGCCCAAAGTCCTCCTAAAGGCGGTCGAGCCCCTGCTCGGTTAAGCCCGGCCAGTAGCCCTATGGCCATACATGAGGATCCGAAACACCCGGAAGGACGACAGGTTCATCCAAGTCTGAACGATCTCCCATCGACCTAGGGAGCCGTACATGAGGATACCTCCGCGGCAGCGCTTGACACACTCGTCGGCTGGTGATTGGAGTCAACTCGACAGGAGATCGCCGGACAAATGGCCAACCCGATACAGAAACATGACAAGAAAAGCGAGGATATCCTACGAACGTCTTTCACACACAAAAGACAAAATACAAACCGACGAATCAAGGGTTTTTCTTTTATTGCCAAAATCAAGGTCTTTACAAAGGGTGCTCTGGGGCCCCCCAGCCCTACAAACTGCCCGGAGGCTTACTTCGGCCGCTTCATCGTCGGCGTCATGGCCCAAGGCCCTACCACCGGAGACTTTGCCACCAGGGGCGCGCCCCGCTTCCCTTGTCATCTCTCATCGGAGGCCTCGTCGCCGGAAGCGGAACCCGAGCATGAAGTTCACCATCGTCGAACTCGGGAAGCTGTTCCTTCACGGCGTCCAAAGCCTTGTTCCACGCGACGGCAGAATACTCCCCGAGCTCGGCGTAAAACTGCTCTGATGCCTTATACCCGGCCATAACTTTCTTAGCCCGAGCCTCGGCAACTTGGGCCTTCAGTAGCGTCGCCTCGGCATCTCTCCTGTTGGCGTTCCTCTCTTTTTCTAGCGCCGCAAAGCGTTCGGCCATGTCCGCCAGCTTCCTGTCGGCAACCCGGAGAGACGCGTTCAGATAACGAAGGGCACCCCGAGTCGCCGAGTTGGCAAGCTCCACAGCTTCCGCCCGGCCCGCCACAACGTCAGCCTTTTCCCTCTCCTGGCGCAGGTTGCATCGCAAAATCTCGACCTCCGAAGGGAACACCTCCACTGGCCTCGGGGCGTGGAACGCCCCCTCGGCCTCTATGCGAATAGCAAGGGCGCAGTGTTGAAGAACCTGACAAAAACCCGATGAGAAACCAGGAAGCACCCTAACCAGGGGAAGGCATACCAAGGCAAATACATGTGGAGGGATTCGTACCTGGACCGTCCCTTGGGCCATGGCCTCCAATTGATCCCTCAAGGAGCCACACGAAAGCTTTCCCCCAGCCGACTCCTCCATCCCGGCGAGCAGGCCAGTGTCGACAGAAAGCCCAGACGGAACCGTGAAGACGGAGCCCCCTTCCTGCACAGGAATCCCTTCAGGGGCCTTCGACGACGGCGCACGAGAAACTGTCCTCTTCCTCTTGAGAAGGGGTCTGCCCTCGCCCTTCCTCCCATCCCCAGTCTGGGACTCGGGTAACTGCTGACGACTCTGGCCGCCGCCAAAGAAACCACCAGATGCCGTCGACGAAATGGACGGCCCTGCCGCCAGCACAGAATCCGGCGGAGGGCGATGGCTTGCTGGGGGCTCGGCTACGCCATTAGCTTCCTACCGGCGCGGGCCGCCCGAAGAGTGGGAGCGAACCATGTATCCCGAAGGAAGAAGAACGTCGAGCGGCAGCGACTCAAGGAAGAAGGGAAATGAAAGATTGGGGGCCCAGAGGCGGGCCCTGCCCCCATTTTATCACCACGTACGACCACATCCAACGGCGCCCGTCGCTTCCCGCCGAAACGACTCCTCACGCCCAGCGGCTCCGATCGCTCCACGTGTCGGTCCTGCACTGGACTGCATCCAATCGGGCGCTGTAGGCCCGCATACGTTGTACCGGCCAGTCATCCTTTGACACGTGGACCATTGATCCGGTTACATAGTGCACGAACCGGCACATACTCTTTAAGGTGCAGAGATCTCGCCTTGGTTCGCTAGCGGAAAAGACAACCGACGGCCCGAGGATTCGTCCCGACGAAACCCTAGAAGGGATCTCACCTCGGGCGGCCCGGCAGTCCACTCCTGACCCGACCACTATCTGGTCGGGACAGGAGTGGGGGGCTAATGATGATGCTCAATATTGGTGGTCTACAGGATCATGACACGTGGCAGATGACATGTCCCAGAACTCAGAAGAAAGGGCCCGTAGGTGCCGATCAGGCCACCCCGTGCCCGACCAGCAAGCATAAGCTGGCCCCCCTTGGGGCCCCTGCAAATTGGCCTCCTAGGCCTCTCAGCTTGCTCCCGAGCTACCGCATGACCAAGACTCCTCGGCCTCCTTGCTCGTCCCCGAGCTTCCGCCAAGGACGTCTTCCTCGGCCCTCCGACCTACTCCCAGGCGTAACCGCCGCTCCGCGAATCTCGCCATGCACGTTCCACGCCATTACAGTCCCACGTTCCACGCCATCACGATCCCCATTGATGGGCGATCCGCTCTCTATGCGGGCGTGACGTCGGGAGCGTAACTGCCGGCGAGATTCTCGCGCCCGCTGCCGCGTGCTCCACTGCTATATAAACCCCCATCACAGAGGGATCAAGTAAGCAATTCTTTACACTTTTACGCCGTTACTTTGCTCGGATCTCATCGCTAACTTGAGCGTCGGAGGGTCCTTGGTGGTACCAAACCACCTCGGGACTTCTTTGCTGATACTCGGCGACAACTCCCTCACATCACCTCTTCCTCCAAAAACCCATTGAGATCCACACACAACGAAAGATAATCAATTAAGTTCACTGCGAGATAAACGGAAGACAACATCTGACGGAGGCCCGAAAAGGAGCTCCATCAAAACTAAAATCAAGATTATCTACTAACATGATTTACTTTTCTCACAATGAAAGTGGTATAATAATCGTGATTTGGGTGGAATTGATGCGCTTGTTACTGTGAATAGAAATAATAGTCTCCGGGGGCAAGGCTAGGATTTTCTTCTTCTTGAGAAGTCAAAACTTGTCTGCTTATGTTGAAATCATTTTTATTTTAAACATTGAAGATTTTAAAATTATAAACAAATCCCATGTGTCCCTTGGCCTTCAACTGGTAGACTAATTAACACCTGTCTAGATGGAAAGAAGACAATTGCTTATCAAGTCATTTCTTACATTTGGGTTCTTCTTTAGGAACTCTTCTGCTATTATGCCTATCTGCTCAGTTTTCACTTGTGCTTCAAAACATTTTATTTATGCATGTAGTAAGTTATTATACGGTACTTTTGGAGTATGGTTTAGAATATGCCCTCTAGCAATTAGAGACAACCTAATTGATGGAGCTCCTTTTCGGGCCTCCGTCAGATGTTGTTTTCCGTTGATCTCCCGGTGGACTTGATTGATTATCCTCCGTTGCGTGTGGGTCTCAATGAGTTTTTGGAGGAAGAGATGAAGTGAGGGAGTTGGTGCCGAGTACCTGTAAAGAAATCCCGGAGTGGTTTGGTACCACCAAGGACTCTCCGACGCTCAAGTTAGTGATGAGATCCGAGCAGAGTAACGGCCTAAAAGTGTAAAAAATGGCTTACTCAATCCCTCTGTGATGTGGGTTTATATAGCAGTGGAGCGCGCAACAGCGGGCTCGAGAATATCGCCGGCAGTTACGCTCCCGACGTCATGCCCGCGTAGAGAGCGGATCGCCCATCAATGGGGATCATGATGGCGTGGAACGTGGGACGTTGCTGGTGTAAAATCCACGCATGGCGAGATTCGCGGAGCGGCGGTTACGCCTGGGAGTTGGTCGGAGGGCCGAGGAAGACGTCCTCGGTGGAAGCTCGGGGACGAGCAAGGAGGCCGAGAAGTCTTGGTCCTGTGGTAGCTCGGGGGCGAGCTGAGAGGCTGAGGAGGCCAATTTGCAGGGGCCCCGAGAGGGGCCAGCTTGTGCTTGCTGGTCGGGCACGGGGTGGCCTAATCGGCCCCTGCGGGCCCTTTCTTTTGAGTTCTGGGACACGTCACCTGCCACGTGTCATGATCCTGTAGACCACCAATATTGAGCATCATCATTAGCCCCCCAGTCCTGTCCCGACCAGATAGTGGTCGGGTCAGGAGTGGACTGCCGGGCCGCCCGAGGTGAGATCCCTTCTAGGGTTTCGTCGGGACGAGTCCTCGAGCCGTCGGTTGTCTTTTCCGCTAGCGAATCAGGGCAAGATCTTTGCATTTAAAGAAGGTGCGCCGGTTCTTGCACTCGGCAGTTGAAGCGACGGCCCATGTGTCGAGTGTCGATTAGCCAATGCGACGTGCGCAGGTCTGCGGCGTCTGATGAGATGTGGTCCAGCGTTGGGCTGCCATGTGGAACGATCGGAGCCGCTGGGCGCAAAGAGCCATTTCGGCGGGAGATGATAGACGCCGTTGGATAAGGCCGTATGTGGCAATAAATATGGGTGGGGTCCGCCCTAGGGCCCTTACTCTTTCATATCTTCCTCCCTCAAGCCTCAGCTGCTCGGCGCTCGTCTCCCCTCTTTCGCTTTCAACCTTTGAAGAATTTCTTCTCCCAGGTTAGATGTCTTCCTCTGTAGAATCGGTAGACGTCGTAGGAGTAGATGCTAGGGTTCCTTTAGATGTGTCTGAGTCTCCTCGGGGAGCAAGGGCCGGGCCCTCTCCCCGGGGTCGTGAGGCGGGGGCCGCCTCCAGGGAGGAGGAGGCCGATGTGGCCCCCAGCACCTCGTGCTGGGTGAGGCATGAGGACGAGCTCGCCAACGCTCGGGCTTGCTTCCACATTCCCCCACGCTACGCGCTCCGTATGGCCGAGAAGGGAGAGAGGGAAGACCAGGTACGGGGCAGGGAGATTGTCATGTATTTAGAAGCTTTTTGGGGCGGAATGCGCCTACCCTTCTCTCCTGAGGTCATCGCCGCTCTGAATTTCTTCGGTTTGGCCCCCGGCCAGTTAGTGCCGAACGCGTGTAGGCTTCTCCTTAGGTTCTTGATCCGCCTGAGGCTGCAGGCGGTTCCTTTCAGTCTTTACCTTCTCGATTCCTCCCTTGTATTCAAGAGTCACCCCGGTGGTCGAGCGGGCGACCCGAGGTGGGTTTATTTTATTTTTAAGAAGCGGCCCGGGGTCGCTGCCGGGACCGGGGTCGTGGCCTTACCCTCCTCTATTCATGATTGGAAAAAGAAATTCTTCTTCGTTTCCCCTCCCGAGGGCGAGGACTGGCCGGTGCCCACCGAGTGGTCGAGGAAGAAGTGTCTGCCGGGGAACCTGTCCGATGACCCCGCCGCGGTGAGAGTGGCATCATGGGAGCCCGTTCCTTGACACGACGTGCTGCTGTCCGAGAGGGTTTTGAGCTGGGTCGGGCTTAGCCCCTTCGAGTTCGTCGGTAAGTTAGGCTTGCTTCTTGGGTTTACATTTTACTCGTGTTGCTGATCTGTTGGGTGTTCATTTCATGCAGGATCCATAGACGTCGGCTCTCTCCGAGATGCTATGCTCCAACCGAGGCAGCTTACTAGGGCCGGGGGCGCCAGCTCTTCCCGGGCGCAGCCTGCCCCGGCTCCTACTGCCTCGGTAGCGGTGCCCCGAGGACGCTCGGCGGCGGATCCCGCCCCGGACCCTAGCAGAGCGTTGGGTCGGAAGCGGGCCCTGATTGTGGAGGACACGGCCTCGGAAGAGAAGATCGGCTCCCCCTCGGAGCCGCTCAAGAGGAGTCCTCGGAGACCTTCCCGGGGCCGGTCTTCGCCGACCGTAGTGGAGGAAGGGGGGCTCCGGTTCGCGGTGCCGTCAGGGCTGTCGGTCACGGACAGCCTCCTGCACAAAATAGAGACCTCTGCTGGGGGTCGGGTTCCTGAGGGAACCCTCAGGGCTCAGCTGGGGTCGATTGCCCAGGAGTCCGTGCAGGTAAGCCCCCAGTGCATTGTGAGATTTGGTGTCTCCTTCATTTCTCTGATCTTTTTTATGTCTTCCCAGACTCTCCAACACGTGGCCCTCGCCCTTCGTATGGAGACCGATGTGGTAGCCCGGGCGGTGGAGGCCATGCGCCAGCTCGCCGCATTGCATGAGAGCTCCAGGCAAGGGCAGGAGGCGATGTCGGTGAGGATCGCCGCCTTGGAGGGCGAGGTGGATGCCGGGAAAAGGGTGGTCTCCCGCCATCGCGAGGCCGCCGCGATCGCCGAGGGCAAGCTCGAGGACTCCCAGGTGCTCGCCGGCAACCTGAAGAGGACGGTGGAGGCCCTCCGAAAGGAGCTGGGGGCGGCGGCCGATGCCTTTAAGTCGGCTGGATCGAGGGCCGTCGCGAGCTATAAGGGGTCGAAGGATTTTTATGACGACCTGGCCGTGGCCACGACCTGCATTTGGCACGACGCCCTTGATACCGTCAAGTCTCGGATGCCGGGGTTCGACGATGCGGATCTCCAGGCCGAGTTCCCCCTCGTGGCCACCGACGAGCAAGGGGGAGAGGCTCCCGGTGAGGAGGGGGTCGAGGACCCAGCGCCCCAAGTGGTGGAGGTCGAGGACCTCGAGGTCGCGCCCGGACCCAAGGTGTAAAGCCCCCGTTCTCCTACCTTCATTTTGTTTTTCTTTTGAATTTTGTAAGGCTGGGGAGCTCAAAAAATACCTTTTGTAAAAAAAAACTTGTCTTTGGCAGTAGTAATAAAGTTTTTCTTCAGCTGTGATAAAGTTTTTCTTCAGCTCCATAGAATTGCGTTCTGCCATCTGTTTGTGAAGAATGCTCGTTTGGGATATTTTTACTTATGCCGTTGTGCTTTCATGTCAGGTTGGCCTTCTGTCTAACGATCGTCCGTCGAGTTGACTGCAATCGCTTGCCGACGAGCGTCTCCGAGGAGGTATCTCCCTGGGCCCCGGAGTCGAGAGGAGATCGTTTAGACTTGGGCAGACCTGACATCCATTTCTGATTTAGAGTATTGGCCACCATCCGGGGGTGACCGGGCAAGGTAGCTGCCCCGTCACCTCCTGCTAAGGCTTTATGCTTCTGTCGCGGCAGTAGGGGGTTACCCGCCAGGGATGGCCGAGCAGGGTAGCTGCTTGGTTGCCTCTTGTGAGGGTGTCACGCCCCGCTTCCCAGAGTACGCAAGATTGGGCACGTGACATAGCCAACCATGCTACCTGTGGGTAGGAAGTATCCATCCACAGTCACATTACGGCTGTAGAGATATCAAGAACAAGATAAATAAACTAACTAACACATGTCCAAATCCATAATAACAAGAGTCAATGAAAAATAAGTGCGGAAGCAAATGATCCAATACAATAAATAGAAAAGTACGTCCCATAATGCGGCTCACGTCTGGAAATGAAATGCAATAAATAAACTAATCACTACAGAACTCACAAATCAGCCTGCTGGCTGAAGTACTCCTGCTCGGTCGGCGACAGTGGTAAAGAATCTGGGCCATGCAAAACCCAGACGTCAGCGCGTCATGTCAACCAATAATATAATATGAACATGGTAATAAGCAATGCAGGGATAAACATGAATAAAGCAATAATATGAAACAACAGTGCAGGGTAATGTGCAGTGGGTAACTAAACTGTTCTATCAGGTTTTCTATTCTAAAGTCTTTGAAATCAATTGATGACTCGTCGGTGTAACTCAATAGTATCCCGTGCATGCCCGGGACCACGGTCAAGACCCTCGGGGCTGAATCCGAGACGTGCCGCTAGGCAGTAATAGGTAGCAGGATGGGCGAGTGATGTCAGCATCATCACTCCGGGGCTGGCCGAGCCCGTAAGACTGATCAGAACAGGTATCGAACTGTTGAGTTACAAGTCGGTTTCACCTTTGATTTTCCCATACCCCCAAGTTATGTATGTCAGGTCAGGTATTCAGTAATCACGAACTAATGCCAACACAGGATCAGGTAAAAGCAGGTTTGTCTGGATAGACAACAGGAATGGTCCATGAGGACCCCAAGTCAGGTTTGTTGGCATTAGGCATGAGATCAGGTAACAGGTCAGGTCATGGTACAACAGGTTGAGTTGGTAGTAAAGGGTACCATGTCCGGTGCATCGGTATGTATATACGTCATGTGTATCAAGGTCGGGTCAATATGTAACGCAATCGAGGGTGTGCTCATAACAGGTATATAATCGAATAAGGAATAACAGCAGGAAATAAAGTAAACAACAATAACAGTTCATTTAATCACAATGGTGCATTAATATGGTGCAGTTGTATTATCATATTAACAGGTTCGAGCACCCTTGGGGTGCAATAATCACAAGGTAGTGCAATATCAATAACAGAAAGTAATAAAGCTATATGTGTACGGCTATCGTCCTTTAAACCGCAAAATGATTAACCGGTAGTTTCGTTATTAGGGTTTAAGGTGGCAATTGTGATTCTAGGTTACAATATCATGATATATGTCATAATGCGTCCAAATTATAAAATAGCTCTACTTAGTTAAGTTTTGTAAGTTTTATGAGTCAAACACGTTCAATTGGTATAACATAGCATGTAGCAAGTAATACTTGCCTCGACGGTTTCGCAAACCGGAAAACACGAACGTAACGTCGGCGGAAAACACGCGACAGATGCACGGGTCACGGATCGAGTCCAAACAACGAACAGCGGGGCCACGCGGACCGGAGTACTTCGCTGAAAAGTCGGGTCAAGTCGTCGGCACGGCCGGAATCCGGCGAAATGTCAAAACAGCGACGATGGTTAGCAAACTACGCCCGGACAAAACGCGACCAGCGAAGGGAAAAGGGAAGGGGAGAGGTCATGAGAAACTTACTGGGATATCAAGGATGGCAACCGTGATGGGGTCGACGGCGATGGGCTCCGGCGGCGAACAGTGAACGCGGCAGCAGTGCTGGAGGTGGCTGGATTGGGTGGTGCTGTGAGTAGGGGGACGTAAAGACTGGGGTTTGGTTGCAGGGGAAGAGGAGGTGGTCGGCGGTGGCGCGGGTGACGACGACGAGAGTCGACGGCGGCGATTTCCGGCGAGCCAGAGGAGGTGGTTGGGTTGCAGCTTGGGTTCCGTTGCGGCGCCGACGAGGGAAGGAGGAGGAAGGTGGAGAGGTCGGGACGAGGGCGAAGGGGAGATGCTGGCGTCGTCGGCGACGAGATGCGGCGGCGATGGCGAGAACGACGATGGTGCGGGTGGCTCTGGTGTTGGGTTGCAGGCGCTGGAAGGAGGGAGAAGGGAGGAAGGAGGGGGTAGCGGCTGCGACGAGGGTGATGGTGGTGGTGTCGTCGGCGCGGGGGCTGCGGCGGCGACGGCAAACGGAGACGGCTAGGGTTCGATGGGGGTTCTCGTGGGTTCTCGCGATGGAAAGACGAAGACGAGGCTACGCACAATAAATATGGGATAGAGAGAGAGAGATTATAGGGTGAGAGAGAGAGATTATCGTAGGAGAGAGATAGAGGTAGAGAGAGAGAGAGAGAGAGATAGAGGAGAGATGAAGAGACAGAGAGAGGGGGAGAGAGACGGGCCCACGAGGGGTTAATCCCCTCGTGATTGGCCAGGGACAAATTAGAAAAGATTTAAAAGGTTTAAATTTGTTAATTAAGTAACAGTTTAGAGATTTTAATATATTTATTATAGTTTTAGTATATTTAATTAAATGGGGATTTTGGCGCTAAATGAAACATTTCCAAATCACGCACGGGTTGCGCCCAAATATTTGAAATTCAAATAATAGGATTTTAAGCGAGTTCCAAATTTTAAAATGAGATATCTTGTGATTAAAATGCATACCCCCAAGTCGGACACTTGCACGCGCACGTAGCTGCCCAAACTCGCCCGTTTCACCGAACGGGATGAAAACTCGATGCACGGACGCTACCACACGGCAAGGGGTGACGAGTAGGCCAATACGGATATTTTTAATTTCACTTTAGGTGCTAAAATTTGTTATATGCAAAACTGACTTAGCCGGTTAAAATTTTGCACAAGAACCAAACAAGCCAGATAATTGAAATGAGCAGTGTCAAACACTCAACCAGTAACAGAAATAGTATTATTGGGCTCGGGTGTTACATCATACCCAACTACAAAAAGAATTTCGTTCTCGAAATTCCAAGAATACAAAGTAGATAACTACAGGAAAAGGTGAGGAAACTTCTGCCGGATCTCGTCTTCTCGCTCCCAGGTGGATTCTCCATGCGATCGATTACCCCAAGAGACTAGCACAAGAGGGATAACCTTGTTCTTAAGAACCTTTTCTCTTCGATCCTTGATTTCAACCGGTCGCTCCTCAAAAGTTAGGTCCTCCCGTACAGTCAACTCCGAATGATCTAAGATGTGTGTTTCATCTCGAACATACCTCCATAGTTGAGATACATGAAACACATCGTGCACACCTGCCAAGGACTGTGGTAACACCAAATGGTACGCTACCTCTCCAACACGCTCCAATATCTCGAAGGGTCCAACGAATCGAGGACTAAGCTTTCCCCGACTCCCAAAGCGAATCACCCCTCTAGTCGGTGATATCTTCAAGAATACCAAATCACCCACGGCGAACTCGAGAGGTCTTCTTGACGTGTCAGCCCAACTTTTCTGTCTGTCTTGAGCTGCCTTCATATGCTTTCTGATTGCGTTAACCTTTTCAACTGTCTGTACTACCAAATCTGGTCCCAATAATCTTCGTTCACCAACATCATCCCAACAAACAGGTGAACGGCACTTACGACCATATAAAGCTTCAAACGGAGCCATCTGAATAGTCGCTTGGAAGCTATTGTTGTACGAAAACTCCACCAAGTATAGGTGATCCTCCTAAGAGCCCTTGAAGTCCAACATGCATGCTCTCAACATATCTTCAAGAGTCTGGATCGTTCTCTCCGACTGCCCATCAGTTTGAGGATGATAAGCTGTGCTAAACTTCAATCGAGTCCCCAAACTTTCTTGTAAACTCCTCCAGAAGTGTGACAAGAACCGAGTGTCCCGATCGGACACGATGCTCACCGGTACTCCATGCAATCTTACAATCTCCTGCATTACCGCTCTACCAAAGTCTCCGTCGATTGACCAACCCGAAAAGGAATAAAGTGAGCAGCCTTGGTCAACCGATCGACAATCACCCATACTGCATTGTTGCCCTTTGGACTCCGCGCTAAAGCCGTCACGAAATCCATGGTTATATGTTCCCACTTCCACTGAGGAATCGGAAGTGGTTGCAACAAACCAGCAACCCTTTGGTGTTCAGCCTTGACTTGCTGACAAACCAAGCACTTAGCCACGAAGCGAGCAATCTCCCGTTTCATGCCTTCCCACCAGAAATGCTGTCGAATATCTCGGTACATCTTTGTACCTCCCGGATGTACAGAGTAAGCTGAACTGTGTGCCTCCTTCATAAGCTCTTCACGCACATCCCCCTTTGGCACACACACACGGCTGCCATATCTCAACGAACCGTCTTCGTGGACCAGTAAATCTGTTCGCAGTCCGGCTTCAACCTGTTCTCGAAACCTTTGCAGTCTAGGATCCTGCGATTGTGCCGCTTTAATCTTCTCAACTAAGGACGACTGTACTTGCAACTGCATCAACTGTCCCGTAGAATGTGGTAGCACAACCTCCAAGTCAAATCTTCGAAAATCCGCAATGATCTCCCTCTGTGTAGTCAATACCTGAATCGCTGGTAACCGACTAAGCGCATCCGGCACGACGTTAACTTTTCCCGGATGGTACTTAAGATCAAGGTCGTAGTCGGCCATCAGCTCCCACCATCTGCGTTGCCTCATGTTCAACTCCTTCTGAGTGAACACATACTTCAAACTCTTATGATCTGTAAAAACTTCGACTCTCTCGCCCAAAAGGTAGTGTCTCCAAATTTTCAAGGCGAAGATCATGGCCGCAAGCTCCAAGTCATGAGTCGGGTAATTCTTCTCATGGGTCTTCAGTTGTCTTGATGCGTAAGCTACGACCTTCCCATTCTGCATCAAAACACATCCCAATCCCTTTCCAGATGCGTCGCTGTGAATCACCAGTCCTCCTGAATTATCTGGTACGGTCAGGATAGGGGTGGTTATCAACATCTGCTTCAACGTCTCGAAGGCCAATGCATATCCATCCGTCCAAATAAAAGGTACTTCCTTGCGTGTAAGCTTGGTCAACGGTTCTGCCAAACGAGCGAAGTTCTCCACAAATCTCCTGTAGTATCCGGCCAAACCAAGGAAACTTCTTATCTCAGCCACATTTCTTGGAATAGGCCAATCTCGAACTGCTGTAATCTTCTCGGGATCGACGGCGATTCCATCGCCCGACACAACATGCCCCAGAAACTTCACTTCTTCCAGCCAGAATTCGCACTTACTCCTCTTCGCATACAATTTCTCCTGTCTCAGCGTCTGCAGTGCGATCTTTAAATGCTCAGCATGCTCCTCCGGACTCTTCGAGTACACCAGAATATCGTCAATGAATACCACAATAAACCGGTCCAAGAATGGTGAAAAGATTCTGTTCATCAAATCCATGAATATTGCCGGCGCATTCGTTACTCCGAAGGGCATCACTAGATACTCGAAATGTCCATACCGAGTTCGAAACGCCGTCTTGCAAATATCTTCTGCTTTCACTCGGACCTGATGATATCCGGATCGCAAATCCAGTTTCGAGAATACTCTCGCGCCACTAAGCTGCTCAAAAAGTTCTCCAATGCGAAGGATCGGGTACTTGTTCTTAATAGTCACTCGGTTCAATTCTCGATAATCAATGCACATCCTTCTCGTGCCCTCCTTCTTCTTTACTAAAAGAACTGGAGCTCCCCAAGGCGAGTTGCTGCTTCGAATCCAACCCTTCTCAAGTAATTCACCAACCTGCTTCTTAACTTCTTCCACTTCCACTGGTGCCATCGGATAATAAGCTTTAGATACTGGCGCTACACCAGGAATAAGGTCAATCGCGAACTCCACGTCTCGCTTCGGCGGTAAGCCCGATATATCTTCAAATACGTCCAAAAAGTCGCGAACAACTGCCGGCTCTTCATTAATATCAACTTCCATAGCTGCAAGAACACTGTTTGTCGGCCTAGCCCTAAACTCGACTGGCCCGACCGAACTGCTTCCCCCAGTGAAGGTAAACTCAGGATGTCCGGGAATCTGGAAAATTACCTTCCTTGCCCTACAGTCAATGTGGGCGTGGAAAGTGCCAAGAAAATCTATTCCCAAAACCACTTCATAGCTGCCCGTATCTATTACCAAGAAATCTGCAAAAAAGCTCCCGTCCGCACACAACAACTGTACAATCTCTACACTCCCTACTAGCTATGATTTTCCCATTCCCAGTGTGTATGTCCCAAAAACTAGACAGGGTCGTGCAGGTAATCGAGTGTGTAGTTATGAATTTGGATGATATAAAACAGTGGGATGCTCCGGAATCAAATAATGCCAATGCGGGAAAACCATGAACGAGTAAAGTACCTGAAACCACTTCTCCTGATGCCTTAGCTTCCTCAGCTGTCAACGTGAAAGCTTGAGTCTGATTAGGTCCTTGAGTCAGCTGTTTCTGCCCTTGGAACGGTCTCTGCGGAGGCTTCTGTATATCATCCTTCGTACGAAGCTTCGACGGACAGGCACCAACTGCGTGATCGGCCGCTCCACAAACCAGACAAAGTCCCAGTCTCCTTCGACACTCCTTCTGCACTTGCCCAGGTAAACGGCAGTAGTCACAGATCACGCTCTTTCTTCGATCAACGATCACAGGCTTCTTCATGGGTGCTACACCTCGACGGTCCACTGGAATACCTCTGCGCCCATGATCTCGGTTAGGTACAAATGCGGGCTTCCTGGCCGCAACTGCTGTCTGCTGTAGGTTCCCTTTCATTCCCGATAAACTCTGCTGCTCCCTGGCTGCCATAAGAACCTGCGAGAAAGTGGTCAAACCCAGGGAGACAATCTGCCTCTGGATGTCCACATCCAAACTGCGCAAGAACCTTCGCGCCCTGTCTGTCTCGTTGGCGACTAAGGGTCCAGCGAAGCGGCTGAGTCTCGTCCATTCTGCTGCATGTACGTCCACAGGTGCTCCATTTTGCCTCATCCCAATAAATTTCTCTTCCATTTCCTCCCGTGCAGTCCGCGGGAAGAACTTCTCCAGGAAACTCTTAGAGAAATCCGCCTAACTGATTGGCTTGGGCAAGCGAGTCTCCTCCACAAGCCACCACTTTCGGGCGTAATCCACCAGCTGAATGCGCACCACATCAACTCTTTTGTCCTCTGGGATCTGTGCCGCAATCAGCAAATTCTCCGTGTCCACTAGCCACTGCTCGGCTGGCAACGGCTCCTCCAAACCAGTGAAAGTAGTAGGACCCAAACGTCTGAAATCTGCCACGGTCCCTACTCGGTTAACTGGTTTCGCTCCAGCGGTGTTTACAGACTGCCGAATGGCCTGCAAACCCTCCTGAAATGAATCTGCTTGCTGCTGGATCAGCTCAGTTTGCCTCTTCTGATTTTCCAACATCCCACGTATCACTCCCAACATGGCGGCTTCATCCACGCGCCTCTAATACGTCTTGAAATTCTTATCTGCCATAGTCCTGAAATCAAAACACCCAACATTAGCATGATGATAGATTCAATATATAAATCAAGGCTAGAACTCCAAGATACTTAAATAGAGTACCGCATTGTAACTATGCCGCGGTATCATAGCCACAATTACTTAACTCCACCCAAGTCGCCTAAGTCCTAGAGATAACAAGGAATCAGGTTTTCGAGTCGACAATGCAAAGTAAGTTTGCACGCCGTAAAAGATATAATCAGGAAGAATGTGATTCAAGAATGGTAAAACTGTCAAGGTGGCAGGACATGTTTCCTAAGCACGGGTATTCTGATTCGTGTATCGGGTACAATACCCAACTACAAAAGAATCAACCCAACTAACCTATCTCTCTGATACCAAAAGAACCATGTCACGCCCCGCTTCCCAGAGTACGCAAGATTGGGCACGTGACATAGCCAACCATGCTACCTGTGGGTAGGAAGTATCCATCCACAGTCACATTACGGCTGCAGAGATATCAAGAACAAGATAAATAAACTAACTAACACATGTCCAAATCCATAATAACAAGAGTCAATGAAAAAAAGTGCGGAAGCAAATGATCCAATACAATAAATAGAAAAGTACGTCCCATAATGCGGCTCACATCTGGAAATGAAATGCAATAAATAAACTAATCACTACAGAACTCACAAATCAGCCTGCTGGCTGAAGTACTCCTGCTCGGTCGGCGACAGTGGTAAAGAATCTGGGCCATGCAAAACCCAGACGTCAGCGCGTCATGTCAACCAATAATATAATATGAACATGGTAATAAGCAATGCAGGGATAAACATGAATAAAGCAATAATATGAAACAACAGTGCAGGGTAATGTGCAGTGGGTAACTAAACTGTTCTATCAGGTTTTCTATTCTAAAGTCTTTGAAATCAATTGATGACTCGTCGATGTAACTCAATAGTATCCCGTGCATGCCCGGGACCACGGTCAAGACCCTCGGGGCTGAATCCGAGACGTGCCGCTAGGCAGTAATAGGTAGCAGGATGGGCGAGTGATGTCAGCATCATCACTCCGGGGCTGGCCGAGCCCGTAAGACTGATCAGAACAGGTATCGAACTGTTGAGTTACAAGTCGGTTTCACCTTTGATTTCCCCATACCCCCAAGTTATGTATGTCAGGTCAGGTATTCAGTAATCACGAACTAATGCCAACACAGGATCAGGTAAAAGCAGGTTTGTCTGGATAGACAACAGGAATGGTCCATGAGGACCCCAAGTCAGGTTTGTTGGCATTAGGTATGAGATCAGGTAACAGGTCAGGTCATGGTACAACAGGTTGAGTTGGTAGTAAAGGGTACCATGTCCGGTGCATCGGTATGTATATACGTCATGTGTATCAAGGTCGGGTCAATATGTAACGCAATCGAGGGTGTGCTCATAACAGGTATATAATCGAATAAGGAATAACAGCAGGAAATAAAGTAAACAACAATAACAGTTCATTTAATCACAATGGTGCATTAATATGGTGCAGTTGTATTATCATATTAACAGGTTCGAGCACCCTTGGGGTTCAATAATCACAAGGTAGTGCAATATCAATAACAGAAAGTAATAAAGCTATATGTGTACGGCTATCGTCCTTTAAACCGCAAAATGATTAACCGGTAGTTTCGTTATTAGGGTTTAAGGTGGCAATTGTGATTCTAGGTTACAATATCATGATATATGTCATAATGCGTCCAAATTATAAAATAGCTCTACTTAGTTAAGTTTTGTAAGTTTTATGAGTCAAACACATTCAATTGGTATAACATAGCATGTAGCAAGTAATACTTGCCTCGACGGTTTCGCAAACCGGAAAACACGAACGTAACGTCGGCGGAAAACACGCGACGGATGCACGGGTCACGGATCGAGTCCAAACAACGAACAGCGGGGCCACGCGAACCGGAGTACTTCGCTGGAAAGTCGGGTCAAGTCTTCGGCACGGCCGGAATCCGGTGAAATGTCAAAACAGCGACGATGGTTAGCAAACTACACCCGGACAAAACGCGACCAGCGAAGGGAAAAGGGAAGGGGAGAGATCATGAGAAACTTACTGGGATATCAAGGATGGCAACCGCGATGGGGTCGACGACGATGGGCTCCGGCGGCCAACAGTGAACGCGGCAGCAGTGCTGGAGGTGGCTGGATTGGGTGGTGCTGTGAGTAAGGGGAGGTAAAGACCGGGGTTTGGTTGCAGGGGAAGAGGAGGTGGTCGGCGGTGGCGCGGGTGACGACGACGAGAGTCGACGGCGGCAATTTCCGGCGAACCAGAGGAGGTGGTTGGGTTGCAGCTTGGGTTCCGTTGCGGCGCCGACGAGGGAAGGAGGAGGAAGGTGGAGAGGTCGGGACGAGGGCGAAGGGGAGATGCTGGCGTCGTCGGCGACGAGATGCGGCGGCGACGGCGAGCACGGCGACGGTGCGGGTGGCTCTGGTGTTGGGTTGCAGGCGCTGGAAGGAAGGAGAAGGGAGGAAGGAGGGGGGTAGCGGCTGCGACGAGGGTGATGGTGGTGGTGTCGTCGGCGCGGGGGCTGCGGTGGCGACGGCAAGCGGAGACGGCTAGGGTTCGATGGGGGTTCTCGTGGGTTCTCGCGATGGAAAGACGAAGACGAGGCTACGCACAATAAATATGGGATAGAGAGAGAGATTATAGGGTGAGAGAGAGAGATTATCGTAGGAGAGAGATAGAGGTAGAGAGAGAGAGAGAGAGAGATAGAGGAGAGATGAAGAGACAGAGAGAGGGGGAGAGAGACGGGCCCACGAGGGGTTAATCCCCTCGTGATTGGCCAGGGACATATTAGAAAAGATTTAAAAGGTTTAAATTTGTTAATTAAGTAACAGTTTAGAGATTTTAATATATTTATTATAGTTTTAGTATATTTAATTAAATGGGGATTTTGGCGCTAAATGAAACATTTCCAAATCGCGCCCGGGTTGCGCCCAAATATTTGAAATTCAAATAATAAGATTTTAAGCGAGTTCCAAATTTTAAAATGAGATGTCTTGTGATTAAAATGCATACCCCCAAGTCGGACACTTGCACGCGCACGTAGCTGCCCAAACTCGCCCGTTTCACCGAACGGGATGAAAACTCGACGCACGGACGCTACCACACAGCAAGGGGCGACGAGTAGGCCAATACGGATATTTTTAATTTCACTTTAGGTGCTAAAATTTGTTATATGCAAAACTGATTTAGCCGGTTAAAATTTTGCACAAGAACCAAACAAGCCAGATAATTGAAATGAGCAGTGTCAAACACTCAACCAGTAACAGAAATAGTATTATTGGGCTCGGGTGTTACAGAGGGCTTGGTTCTTTAGAGTCGTGGGTAGGCAACTACCAGCTGGGATGGACGAGCGGGGTAGCCGCTCCGATGCCTCTTGTGAGGGCTTTTGATCCCTGGCGTCGAGGGTAGGAGACGGAGTTTGACCGAGCAGGGTAGCTGCTCGGGTGCCTCTTACGAGGGCTTTTGATCCTTCAGGACGGGGACTGAGCAGGGTTACTGCCCAGTGCCTCTTGGCAAGGGCTTTTGTCCTGAAAGATAGCCGAGTGAGGGAACCTCGGGCTTCGAGTGTCTCTGGGAAGGCTTTTTTTGGTCCCTGGCGTTGTGGCAGGGAAGTTGCCCTCAGGGGATAGCCGAGCGAGGGAACCTCGGGCTCGACTGCCTCTGAGAGGGCTTTTTGATCCCCGGCGTTGTGGCAGGGAAGCTGCCTGCTGGGGATAGCCGAGCGAGAGAACCTCGGGCTCGGCTGCCTCTGGGAGGGCTTTCCGATCCTTCAGGACAGGGACCGAGCAGGGCTACTGCCCAGTGCCTCTTGGCGAGGATTTTGATCTCTGTCGGTTATGGTAGGAAGCTACCAGCCGGGGATAGCCGGGCAAGGACCCGACTGCCTCTGAGAGGACTTTGGTCCTTTGCACGAGAAAAGCTATAAGGCTGTAAGAAATCTACCAAGGACCCTTGGCCGGGTAGGGTTGCTGCCCGGTGCATCTTGGCGAGGGCTTTTGTCCTGAAAGATAGTCGAGTGAGGGAACCTCGGGCCTCGACTGCCTCTGGGAGGGCTTTTTTAATCCCCGGCGTTGTGGCAGGGAGGCTGCCCGCAGGGGATAGCCGAGCGAGGGAACCTCGGGCTCGACTGCCTCTGAGAGAGCTTTTTGATCCCCGACGTTGTGGCAGGGAAGCTGCCCTCTGGGGATAGCCGAGCGAGGGAACCTCGGGCTCGACTGCCTCTGGGAGGGCTTCTTGATCCCCGGCGCTGCGGCAGGGAAGCTGCTCGCTGGGGGCGACCGAGCTGGATAGCTGTTGGGTTGAATCTTGACGAGGTGTAGCCCTCCCATTCAGCCGTAGGTACACGGGATGGGAACGGTCGGGGCAACGGCGTGCGTAGCTAGTGCATTGAATGCAGGGGGAGGCGAAGCGACAGGGGTGCGTCGCCTCGTTCTTACCGGATAACGCTCGATGGACGCCGCGTGGCGGTGACTCCCTAGGCGAAAGCGAGCGGCTGTTGGGCAGCATAGCGGGCTATATAAGGAGTATTGGTTCTTCCCCCCTTCGCAGACAGGCCATCGAGAATGGAGGATTTCCCGTTCACCATCCCCGACATCGTCATCTTTGAAGATTTGTACCTTTACGACCCCTATTGCACCGAGGACACGGTGCAGTTGGTTTACGGGCGCATTGAGGATCACTTTGGCCGGCTGCTCCCTAGACGCTCCTCCTTGCTGCAGCTACTAATGTACTCCACCTGGAGGGCATCGCCGGGGCTTTACAACCCCCTGTCGGAGCTTCTCTTCGACGAGGCCGTGAGCAAGCTGCGGTCTTTGAGGCGCTTCGGCTTAATCTCTGCGAACCGGTTGGCCACTCGGAGGCGCTCGTCCGTGAATGCTACGAGCTGAGGCTCGGGGTTGATGCCCGCGGGGGGAACCGAGGACAGCGGTTGGACCTTGTGCGGCCCCGGTTGGTGGAGATCTTCGCCGAGTACCACGAGCAGTGCTCGCTGCACCCCGTTCCCCCACTATTGTAACTTCCTCCCTTTTTTTGCATGTTTGGCTGAGGAGCCCATAATACCCTTTGAATAAACAAGGCTTTTCTTTCTTTTTCGCAATGCTCCATTGATCCTTATTAAATTAACAATAGATCCTAGGAAGAATTTACATCGCTTAAAAAAAGGTACAGGCTAAAAGATGTCTTTATTGGCTTGGGCCGAGCTCCCTGAAGGGCTGTCGGCCCCCGCGCTTGGCATAGGGCATGGGGCTCCTTGAGCTCCGGGCTGGCCGTCTACTGAAACAAGCATGATCTAACCGATGGTCAGGTCGGTAGGAGGGCGATGCTGCTCCTGCTCGCGGTTGGCCTGCCGTTTGTCCCTTAGGTAGGCGGCGAGGTGCCCAGATCGGATGAGCTCCTCGATGTAGTCTTTCAGTTGTTTGCAGTCCTCCATGGCGTGGCCCAGTACCCGGTGGAAAGCGCAGTAGGGGCCCCGGGTTCGTTTAGCGGCCTGACGTGGGACCGGAGGGAACTTGAAGAATCTCTCGTTCTGGACCTCCTCCAGCAACACCGCGAGGGAGATGTTGAGGGGGGTATACTCCTGGGACTTCGGATGGTATGGCTGCCGACGCTCCGGCTTCTCCTCCCGAGTCCTCTTCTTCTGGTCGGGCCGTTCTGCCCAGGAAAGGTTAGCATTCACCTTGGATTCCAGCTGGACCTCGCGCTCGGTCCACGCCTTGACTTCGGCCATGGTCTTAGATTGAGCCAGCACGAAGGAGCGCAACCATTCCTTGTGCTTCAAACCAGATCTGAGTGCCGTTATGACTGTTTCGTCTCGGTGCTCGGGCACCTCGAGAAGGGCGTTGTAGAAACGGGTAATATAGGCCTTAAACGTTTCCTTGTCCCCGCTCTTAACCGTGAAGAGGTAGTCGACCGTACACTTCTGTTGACGGTTCCCCACGAAATGTCCGAGGAACTGAGTAGCCAGCTCGTCGAAGGTCGAAATCGAGCGGGGCTCAAGCCCCCGGAACCAGTCCCGACCTGCGCGGATTAGGGTGGCTGGGAAGGCCCTGCACTGGACGGCGTCGGAGTGATCCTGGAAGCTCATTCCCGTAGTGAAAGCGTCCAAGTGGTCCTTTGGGTTGGTTTTCCCGTCGAACAGAGAGTCCTTCGGGGGTTTGTTGCGCGAGGAGATGTGCACGGCGAGCAGTTCCTCGGTGAACGGCTTCGTGAGCGAGTCAGAGGTGTACTTAGCCCCGTCGCTCGAGAGGTAAGCTTCTCGGCGCATCCCTCGATCTTCTTCTCTAGGGCGTCGAGCCGACCGTGGTACCTCGAGGAATCGACGCCTCGGGATTCCTGGCCCCCGCTGCAGGTGACCTGCGTCTGGGAGCGGCCCCGGTTTCTCTCGATGAGATGCCTCAGGTCCCGGGATGGGGTAGCTTTTGAGTTACCTGGGCGGACCCCACCATGATCGGCGGGGCCGCACGGAAGGGGTCGGCCACGCCTGTGGATAGGTGAGGTGACTGACATTTCCTCAGGGGGATAAGGGGCACGAGGAGGCTCGAGGCGAGACGTCCTGACGGCGGATCTCGGGGTGGAGCCCTGGGGTGCCCAGCGGGCCTCAGGGAGCACTGGTTCGAGGGACCGGCGGCCAGGGGATGCAGACTGTTGGTGGTCGGCCGTCCAGACAGGGACAGAGCCTTCTGGAGGCGGCGGAGCAGCTATCTGAGGCCCGGGCGCGGCCGTTTGGACGCGGACGAGGGCCTCCACGAGGGATTGTAGGCGATCTATCCGGCCTGCGAGGGCGTTGATAACGGTCATGGGAGGAGGTTCATCCCTGCCCTCGGTGAGTGGAAGGCGGCGACTGGTACCGGGATCCCTAGGATGGTCGTCCGCCATGAGGATGGAGATAAGAAGGCCAACTTTGTATTTTGTGGAGTTTTAGCTTCCCACAGACGGCGCCAACTGATGGAGCTCCTTTTCGGGCCTCCTGTTGGGGTAAAAATTTACACCCCGGTTGACCGAGTCAAAGTCAAGGTCAACCCCCAAGCCAGGTGGGCCCAAGCCCAGGTCAAGCGGGCCCATGCCCAAGTCGAGCCCGCAGCCAGCCTCCCCATGCCAACAACAAAATCATGTAATAAATAATTTTTATGTAATTGTTTATGCATGAATGTGAACAAAATGGGCATAAAGCCAATATTTTTTAAGCCCATGGCTTATGTGCAAAAATGAAATGGCACATGAGCCATGGGATGGCTAAAATGCCATTTTTTGTAAAGCCCAAGGGGCTATATGTAAATATGTAAGCCTATATAAGGCAAAATGATGATGAATAGAAAAACACCTTTCATTCTCTCCACAAAAATTAGAGCTGAGCTCTTTCTTCCTTCTTCAAGGTTCTAAAACCTTCTTCTTTCTCTTGAATTAAATCAAGAGTTTTTACTCTTCCTTTTTCAAAACTAAATAGTTTTACACCACAAAACCCACAAAGGGGAACTTGGATCTGCCATTAGATCTCAGAAAGGAGAGATTTTGAGATCTCACATCTCTTGATCATCAAGATCCAGCAAGCAACAGGAGGAAGAAGAAGAACCCTTCCATTAACCCAACAAAAAAAAACACTCAGGAGTCTAACTCCTCTTTGATTTCTCTTCAGAGAAATCTTTTTAGGCTAAAAGCCTGTTGTGTGCGCAAGTCGCCCGCGTGCCGACACGTGGCGCGCGCGCTTGCGCAACTGCGCAAGTGCGCAAGTCGCCCGCGTGCCGACACGTGGCGCGCGCGCTTGCGCAACTGCGCAAGTGCGCAAGTCGCCCGCGTGCCGACACGTGGCGCGCGCGCTTGCGCACCTGCGCATCCCTTGGATGTCTTTTCCCCCTCTTTTGTGTACATATATACACATATACATATGTATACAAATTTATACATACACGTACTCCACGACACTGTCCCTGTTAGAAAAAAATTTCTAACGGGGCGCTGCCCCGCACCCTGCAAGGGGGCTGCTAGCCCCCTTGACCCCCAGCCCGCTATCCGGGTAGCGGGACCCCCGTAAAAACTCTGCGTGGCTCCCGATATATCCAAACCCCCCCTTTCAGAACTGAACACACGCACAATGCACATTGAGTTCGCATGACCAGTTTAACCCGTTAATCGGAGGTTCCCTCGCCCCAAAGGCGATGGGTAATTAACGGCAGCTTAGTCCGCGGCTGCCGGAGATTCGGATCCCCACAATCATTAAACCCCGGCCTACCCTAGGCAGGGGGAATCTGTAGTACGCCTGACAAGCGCGCGCGTATTCCCATCTCAATGGGGTGACAAAAAACACCCTATAGATTCTGGCACGCCCGGTGGGACCAATCTCTCCTTCCATATTTCGGGTTAAACGTTCATACGAACTCAATCAATATACATATCGATTGCCTATACTGAAATGATGTTTTTTTTCCGTGCAGCAATCAACCTTCAACGACAATGTCTTCCCAGACGAATTCAACTTCCAAAGCGACCCCGATTCCGTACGTGGTCAAGATCAACGCTCGTGTGGTTCTCCCCGCAAGCCTCAGTCGACAATGGGAGGAACCGCCCCGCCAGTTTGGCTCTGTCATCATCTACCCTGCCGGAAGCGCTCATCTGGCAGAGATCCCAGCGGAACAGGTGGCCAAGCCGGTCTCGAAAGGTAAGAGGCCAAATGTGGTGGTCGCGAGGGCACCTCAGCCCAAGCGCAAGTCCATTTCCGAACGACTCCCCATGGCCCCAGCTGGGGGCAAGGCCATCAACACCAATAAAGCTACAACACGTCCTGAGCAAGCTCCAGCGATGCCCTTGACCACTGCTCGATCGGGTGTCTTCTCTAAGCTCCCCTATGATCAACTCACAATGGCTTCCCGGGTAGCAGATGCCCGCCAAGCCTTCAAAATTGAGAAGCTGAGGGAGAAAAAGCTCAGATATAGAGCCAACAAAAGGGCTAGGGCTACTGCCAGGCTAAACCTCATGAGGTTCGAAGAACAGGGTTACCCCGCCAAAGATGAAGGGATGGCTGAATGTGTTATCCACACTGTCTACGTGGTGGGCACGCGCAGCAAGAGCAAGGACGAGGCTACCACATCTCAAATCCAATCTGGCTTTAATGTGGTTGCCGCCGCCCAAGAACAGCCGCCCCCGCTAGATGAAGAAAACCCTCTCGATGGGGCTGATAGGCAGAGAGAGCCCTCAATTCATGAGGAGTCAGGCTCGGAAAGCGAAGATGAGCCAACTTTCCGTCCTAAGACCACAGAGCAGCAACTTCTCCAAGGGCTCTGAAAACAGCTCAGAAGCAAAGATAAGGAGATGGCCAAGCTCTACTCAAAGATCGACTACTTGACAAATGTCGTCTTACGGCTTACGGCCCAACTTGCCTCTCAGCCGCCCAACCAAGCACAGGGCTCGGCTCATGAACCGGGAAACAGTGTCCCAAAGCAACCGACGCCTATTCCCTCAAATCCAAAAGTGGGCGGACCTCATGAAAGTCAATCGCATCCTATCTCAGGAAATGTCTTGGCTACCGATGACAGTAGCCCGCTAACTCAAGATAAAATCATGGATTTGGTTTCCAGCAAAGTCAAAACATTGGTGGCCGAAGCCGAAGCACAAAAAGATATCAGCAGTAGTGGGAGACCATATCCTGCTCAGTATGATCTGGTAGAATTTCCCAGCGGCTATGTCATCCCCAAATTCGGAAGATTCGATGGGACGGGAAATGCGAATCAGCATATCGCCCACTTCAAAGCCTCATGCGGGAATACTGGGGGCAACGATGCGCTTCTCCTCCGCCAGTTCGTTAATAGCTTGACCGATGTTGCTTTCGACTGGTACGCGAGCATACCGGATGGCTCCGTCACAACTTTTGTCCGAATGGAGTCTCTGTTTCGGCAGAGGTTCATGAGCTTCAGCGATAAGATTACCATTGCCGAGCTCGTGAGGACCAAGCCCAAGAGCGACGAAAGCAGCACGGATTTTATAACCCGATGGCGCAATCTCTCCGTCAAATGCGAACCGCCGATAGAGCAGGACCAATCTGTCAGTCTCCTCGTCGGAAATCTCAACAACTGGATGGCCCCGTTTCTATGCACCGCGGGTCTCAAAACATTCCAAGAGCTGACCAAAAAGGTCCAAACGTTGGAACGCTCAAAGCCCGAGTCCGCTCAGGATCTTCAGTTCACAAACAGACCGAAACCTTGGAGGGACGACAACCGAAAAGGCGGAAGTTCTAGTATCACCGATTCTCCAAATAAGCAGAGAACGGGCGGAGCAAAAACTGACCAGCCTCGAGAGCCAACTTTGGAGGAAAGAAGAAATAAGGTCTACTCATTCCGAAGGGACAAGGTCCACAAAATTTTTAAAGATGCTCTGAAGAATGGCCTGCGGCTACCAGAACCGAAAAGGCTAAGTGAAGCAAACAAGACTGATCATCCCAACTTTTGCCCATACCACCGAGTGTTGGGGCACACTATTGAAGACTGTTGCATCTTCAAGGATTGGGTCGAGAAACAATACAAGGCAGGAGAAATATCATTGTCCCCTGGCGTGTTAACAAACAATCAAGCTGCGACCGTCAATTTTATACAGACGGGGACCGAAGTCCTTCAGGGACCTGATTCTCTCAAACACCCGCCTTTCTCTGGACACAAACGACCGCCACGTCATTAAACTGGGAACAATCGACCGCCACGTCATTAAACTGGAAACGATCGACCGCCACGTCATTAAACTGGGAACAATCGACCGCCACGTCATTAAACTGGAAACAATCGACCGCCACGTCATTAAACTGGGAATGTAAATAAAAAAAATGTGTAAATAAAAGAAAAATAAAGAAAAGCCGAAATGATGGGGCAACTCGCAATAAAAATCAGCGAGTAAAAATAAAAATGAAAATAAAGCCGAAATGATGGGGCAACCGCGAATAAATAGCCGAAATGATAGGGCAATCGCGACCTTCGCGATAAGAAAAGCTGAAATGATAGAGCAATCGCGGTAAAATATAAAAAAAACAAAAAAAACAACAAAAAAAAAACAAGGGCGGATGATGAGTTGCTCCTGGCATTATTCCAGTGCAGCAATGCAGACGCCAAACAAAAATCCAATTTCCCAAAATTCTTTCAGCCCTACGGCCAGTCCCCAAATTGACTACCGTATACAATCCACGGGTTCAAATAATTCTCATCATACCCATGCCCCACCGTAATCACCAGTTACGCGGCTGGTCTCCGCCTTTGGAATTATGCTTCATTGGAAAGACCCACTCATGTGTCCTCACGATGCATGAGGAGAACAAGCCTTCGTGAGATCCTTACGACTCACCAAGGAAAAACACACTTAGGAGTCCTCACGACTCTTAAGGAGAAAATACACCTGCGGGATCCTTACGACTCGTAGGGAGAAAATGCTTTTATGGGACCCTCACGGCCCATAAAATTGAAAAGTCTTAGGTGATAGGGATCCAAACCTGTCTCCTAAGCCATCGCTCCCCATACCCCAAAAAAAAGGCGAATGATAAGTCGCTCCTGGTACCATATTCCAGTGCAGCGATGCAGACGCCAACCAAATTCCAACTCCCATACCCCAAAATGGCGAATGATGAGTCGCTCCTGGTACCATATTCCAGTGCAGCGATGCAGACGCCAACCAAATTCCAAATCTCATACCAACGGCGAATGATGAGTCGCTCCTGGTACCATATTCCAGTGCAGCGATGCAGACGCCAACAAAGTCCTGAAATGTTTCTGGCCCTACGGTCTGGATCATACATCCTGCAAAACCGTATACAATCCACGGGCGCAAAACAATCCCGATTCCTGCAAAGAAAAAAAAAACGGTATGTCCACAAGCAAAAGGGACACGGATGAAAACCCGAAAGGGCTCCATGAGTAAAAACAGCAGGACTGCCGGCGAGTTTGTGAAAACCCGAAAGGGCGCAAACTCGTAAAAAAAAAAAAAAAAAAAAAAAGAGAAGAAATGAAATGCACTCGCAAAGTCCTCTCGACTTCGTGAGGAGAAAATTCCCGCGTGAGATCCCTACGACTCACAAAGGAGCAACACACTTAGGAGTCCCCACGACTCCTAAGGAGAAAATACACCTGCGGGATCCTTATGACCCGTAGGGAGAAAATGCTTTTATGGGACCCTCGCGGCCCATAAAATTGAAAAGCCTTAGGTGACAGGGATCTAAACCTGTCTCCTAAGCCACCAATTCCCAAATTCTCTCGGGGCACATGATGAGTTGCTCCTGGCATTATTCCAGTGCAGCAATGCAGATGCCAAACAAACCAAATCCAAATCCTCTCGGGGCACATGATGAGTTGCTCCTGGCATTATTCCAGTGCAGCAATGCAGATGCCAAACAAAAAAAACAAAACAAAAACAAATCCAAATCCTCCCGGGGCACATGATGAGTTGCTCCTGGCATTATTCCAGTGCAGTAATGCAGATGCCGACAAAAAACCAATTCCCAAATCCTCTCAAAGACAGATGATGATTCGCTCCTGGTACCATATTCCAGTATAGCGATGCTAATGTCAACTCAAATCAAACAAATCAAACCAACTAATTCCAACATCGACCTCTGCGTCAACCACAGGCACTCCGTCTCGGGGATACGTCCTACAACAGGCACTCCGTCTCGGGGAAACGTCCTACCACAGGCACTCCGTCTCGGCGATACGTCCTACCACAGGCACTCCGTCTCGGGGATACGTCCTACAACAGGCACTCCGTCTCGGGGAAACGTCCTACCACAGGCACTCCGTCTCGGGGATACGTCCTACCACAGGCACTCCGTCTCGGGGATACGTCCTACCATAGGCACTCCGTCTCGGGGATACGTCCTACAACAGACACTCCGTCTCGGGGAAACGTCCTACCACAGGCACTCCGTCTCGGGGAAACGTCCTACCACAGGCACTCCGTCTCGGGGATACGTCCTACCACAGGCACTCCGTCTCGGGGATACGTCCTACCACAGGCACTCCGTCTCGGGGAAACGTCCTACCACAGGCACTCCGTCTCGGGGATACGTCCTACGACAGGCACTCCGACTCGGGGAAACGTCCTACCACAGACACTCCGTCCCGGGGATACGTCCTACCACAGGCACTCCGTCCCGGGGATACGTCCTACCACAGGCACTCCGTCCCGGGGATACGTCCTACCACAGGCACTCCGTCTCGGGGAAACGTCCTACCACAGGCACTCCGTCTCGGGGATACGTCCTACCACAGGCACTCCGTCTCGGGGATACGTCCTACAACAGGCACTCCGTCCCGGGGAAACGTCCTACCACAGGCACTCCGTCTCGGGGATACGTCCTACCACAGGCACTCCGTCTCGGGGATACGTCCTACCATAGGCACTCCGTCTCGGGGATACGTCCTACAACAGACACTCCGTCTCGGGGATACGTCCTACCACAGGCACTCCGTCTCGGGGAAACGTCCTACCACAGGCACTCCGTCTCGGGGATACGTCCTACGACAGGCACTCCGACTCGGGGAAACGTCCTACCACAGACACTCCGTCCCGGGGATACGTCCTACCACAGGCACTCCGTCCCGGGGATACGTCCTACCACAGGCACTCCGTCCCGGGGATACGTCCTACCACAGGCACTCCGTCCCGGGGATACGTCCTACCACAGGCACTCCGTCTCGGGGATACGTCCTACCACAGGCACTCCGTCTCGGGGAAACGTCCTACCACAGGCACTCCGTCCCGGGGATACGTCCTACCACAGGCACTCCGTCCCGGGGATACGTCCTACCACAGGCACTCCGTCCCGGGGATACGTCCTACCACAGGCACTCCGTCCCGGGGATACGTCCTACCACAGGCACTCCGTCCCGGGGATACGTCCTACCACAGGCACTCCGTCCCGGGGATACGTCCTACCACAGGCACTCCGTCCCGGGGAAACGTCCTACCACAGGCACTCCGTCTCGGGAAAACGTCCTACCACAGGCACTCCGTCTCGGGGATACGTCCTACCACAGGCACTCCGTCTCGGGGATACGTCCTACCACAGGCACTCCGTCCCGGGGATACGTCCTACCACAGGCACTCCGTCCCGGGGATACGTCCTACGACAGGCACTCCGTCTCGGGAAAACGTCCTACGACAGGCACTCCGTCTCGGGGAAACGTCCTACAACCGACACTCCACCTCGGGGAAACGTCCTACAACCGACACTCCACCTCGGGGAAACGTCGACCAGCGACACTCCGTGCCGGGGACACGTCTACCAAATCGCTCCGGATTCGACCGTCCATGTCGCAAAAAGGGCAGTGCAGGCTCCCGCAAATTGGGAACCCAAATCGCTTCGTAACAGAGCGTCGACCGTCTATGTCGCAAAAAGGGCAGCATCGACCGTCCATGTCGCAAAAAGGGCAGTGCAGGCTCCCGCAAATTGGGAACCCAAATCGCTTCGTAACAGAGCGTCGACCGTCTATGTCGCAAAAAGGGCAGTGTAGGCTCCCGCAAATTGGGAACCCAAATCGCTTCGTAACAGAGCGTCGACCGTCCATGTCGCAAAAAGGGCAGTGCAGGCTTCCCACAAAGAAGGAACCGGATCGCTCCGGGCAAGGGAAACGTCTACCACGGACACTCTGTCTCGGAGAAGCGTCAAGCGTCGACTGTCCACGTCGTACAAAGGGCAGTGCATCCCAAAAAATTGGGAACCAAAGCAAGTCGCCTCCACGTGAAAGAAGATCCATCAATTTCATGCACACGACCCACATGTGCGGTGTGCATTTATTGATGGAGGGCAATTTGTTGGGGTAAAAATTTACACCCCGGTTGACCGAGTCAAAGTCAAGGTCAACCCCCAAGCTAGGTGGGCCCAAGCCCAGGTCAAGCGGGCCCATGCCCAAGTCGAGCCCGCAGCCAGCCTCCCCATGCCAACAACAAAATCATGTAATAAATAATTTTTATGTAATTGTTTATGCATGAATGTGAACAAAATGGGCATAAAGCCAATATTTTTTAAGCCCGTGGCTTATGTGCAAAAATGAAATGGCACATGAGCCATGGGATGGCTAAAATGCCATTTTTTGTAAAGCCCAAGGGGCTATATGTAAATATGTAAGCCTATATAAGGCAAAATGATGATGAATAGAAAAACACCTTTCATTCTCTCCACAAAAATTAGAGCTGAGCTCTTTCTTCCTTCTTCAAGGTTCTAAAACCTTCTTCTTTCTCTTGAATTAAATCAAGAGTTTTTACTCTTCCTTTTTCAAAACTAAATAGTTTTACACCACAAAACCCACAAAGGGGAACTTGGATCTGCCATTAGATCTCAGAAAGGAGAGATTTTGAGATCTCACATCTCTTGATCATCAAGATCCAGCAAGCAACAGGAGGAAGAAGAAGAACCCTTCCATTAACCCAACAAAAAAAAAACACTCAGGAGTCTAACTCCTCTTTGATTTCTCTTCAGAGAAATCTTTTTAGGCTAAAAGCCTGTTGTGTGCGCAAGTCGCCCGCGTGCCGACACGTGGCGCGCGCGCTTGCGCACCTGCGCATCCCTTGGATGTCTTTTCCCCCTCTTTTGTGTACATATATACACATATACATATGTATACAAATTTATACATACACGTACTCCACGACACTGTCCCTGTTAGAAAAAAATTTCTAACGGAGCGCTGCCCCGCACCCCGCAAGGGGGCTGCTAGCCCCCTTGACCCCCAGCCCGCTATCCGGGTAGCGGGACCCCCGTAAAAACTCTGCGTGGCTCCCGATATATCCAAACCCCCCCCTTTCAGAACTGAACACACGCACACTGCACATTGAGTTCGCATGACCAGTTTAACCCGTTAATCGGAGGTTCCCTCGCCCCAAAGGCGATGGGTAATTAACGGCAGCTTAGTCCGCGGCTGCCGGAGATTCGGATCCCCACAATCATTAAACCCCGGCCTACCCTAGGCAGGGGGAATCTGTAGTACGCCTGACAAGCGCGCGCGTATTCCCATCTCAATGGGGTGACGAAAAACACCCTACACCTCCGTCAGATGTTGTCTTCCGTTGATCTTCCGGTGGACTTGATTGATTATCCTCCGTTGCGTGTGGGCCTCAATGGGTTTTTGGAGGAAGAGGTGAAGTGAGGGAGTTGGTGTCGAGTACTTGCAAAGAAGTCCCGGGGTGGTTTGGTACTACCAAGGACCTTCCGACGCTCAAGTTAGTGATGAGATCCGAGCAGAGTAACGGCCTAAAAGTGTAAAAAAATGGCTTACTTGACCCTTCTATGATGGAGTTTATATAGCAGTGGAGCACGCAGCAGTGGGCGCGAGAATCTCGCCGGCAGTTGCGCTCCCGACGTCACGCCCGCGTAGAGAGCGGATCGCCCATCAATGGGGATCGTGATGGCGTGGAACGTGGGACGTTGCTGGCGTAAAATCCGTGCATGAAGAAAGGGCCCGCAGATGACGTGTCCCAGAACTCAGAAGAAAGGGCCCGCAGGGGCCGATCAGGCCATCCCGTGCCCGACCAGCAAGCACAAGCTGGACCCCCTCGGGGCCCCTGCAAATTGGCCTCCTCGGCCTCTCAGCTCATGCCCGAGCTACCACAGGATCAAGACTCTTCGCCCTCCTTGCTCGTCCCCGAGCTTCCGCCGAGGACGTCTTCCTCGGCCTTCCGACCTACTCCCAGGCGTAACCGCCGCTCCGCGAATCTCGCCATGCGTGGATTTTACGCCAGCAACATCCCACGTTCCATGCCATCACGATCCCCATTGATGAACGATCCGCTCTCTACGCGGGCGTGACGTCGGGAGCGTAACTGCCGGCAAGATTCTCGCGCCCGCTGCTGTGCGCTCCACTGCTATATAAACCCCCATCACAGAGGGGTCAAGTAAGCCATTTTTTACACTTTTAGGCCGTTACTTTGCTCGGATTTCATCACTAACTTGAGTGTCGGAGGGTCTTTGGTGGTACCAAACCACCCCAGGACTTCTTTGCAGGTACTCGGCACCAACTCACTCACTTCACCTCTTCCTCCAAAAACCCATTGAGACCACACGCAACGGATAATCAACCAAGTCCACCGGGAGATCAACGGAAGACAACATCTGACGGAGGCCTGAAAAGGAGCTCCATCAGTTGTTCTTATGGATCCTATGTGTCTCAAACCATCCTTCTGGTTTTATAGAACCTGGCAGACAATTGCAGAAGGCTGCTAATGATCTGCGGTTGGAAGTTCAGAGCTTTCATGCTGCAATTCGTGATCTTCATTTGAAGCACAAACCATTGTCAAATAAGGTTCAGTACCATCGAGATATGAATGCCAAAAATAAAGCTGAACATAAATGTTTGGCAGGTAGCTTTTGCACACTATCAATGAATTTTACTTATTTTTGATATTTACTTAGGGCCTTGGATTATGCATCTAATTGAACTGTATATTCATCGAGACCCACGTTACTGTGAAACTGACAGTTCTTTGGTAATGTGAAGGGGAATTGGCAAGTACTGTTGCAGAGTTGGAAGAAATCAACTGTAAATTGACAAATCTCAAAGCACAAAAAGATGTACCACCTGGGGCACATTTCCTGTTTCCAACTTTAGGAAATAAACTAGTTGATGGAGATAAGGCCAGGGATAAACAAAAAGAATTGCAAGATTTAGAGCCTGAACTCAAGGATTTGAAGGTACCTATACATGGTTGGCATCTAGATATTTGCAACATGTATGTTCTTATTTGAGTTCTTGAACAGGATGTAGCGTTAAGCCGCCTTGTAGAAATAAGAGGTCTGCATGAAAGCAGGCTAGAAGCTTTGAAGAGGCTAGCTGATTTGCAGGTCTAGCTCATTTTTTTCCTTATAAAAATTGCAATAGATTTGAGAAACGATTACGAAAAATTGTTCAATGATGAATGCAATCGCAATTTGGTTGTGTACGTGGTTCCAGAATGCTGTAATGGATGTTCAAAGTCTCACTTCGTCTAAGGCTTTTTTACTTATAACCGGGCAGCTTGATAATTCAAAGGTAGAGATGGACCAGTGCCGAACAGATTTGGAGAAACTACAGGTAGTAACCGGTCAGTAGATGCATGCAGTCTACCTAGCTACTTGACCTCAGAATTTTCTCTTACTGTGCTAAAGTTGTTTCAAATTCATTTGATAGGCCGAAAAGGATAATTTCATCTGGCACGAGAAAGAAGTTATTGTGAAAGCTGATCTAGCTGAAGTTTTTCAAAGATCTTCTGCATTTTCAGATTCTCACATAGCTCAGCTAGAACAGGATGTAGAGAAATTACTTAAAGAAAAGGATTCAATTAAAGAGCAAGCTTGAAAAAGCTTCAAAAGAACCAGGTATCGGAATAGTTAATATTGCTGGCCTTAAATTAGCAACACTCATTTTTGTTCCTTTTTAGTCCTTTTAGCAGTCCTCCTTGTGTGTCTCAGGTAGGAAGGAAATCATTGCAGAATTTAAATCGCTTGTTTCATCCCTTCCTAATGAAATGGCAATCATGCAAAGGGAACTCGGTAAAAATAAGGAAGCAGCTTCGGAGATTCATCTTCTGCAAGCTGAAGCGCAGTCGCTTTCTGGCATATTAGATAGGAATGTGAGTTGTTCAGCTTCTTCCTGCAGATATCTCTCTTCATTCTTGTAGTTGTGCCTGATACTAATTAAAGTCGCTGTAATTCACTATTTTAATACAGGTGAGACAGTTGGAATCATTGTATGGCAGGTCTGCTCATCTACTATCTGAGATAACGAAACTGCAGGCAGTGGTATGATTTCTTGTTTTAACAATTTACATAAACGAATATTAGTGTGATTAAATTACTTATTTTACTATTCACAGCAGGACAATAAATGAATAGTTAGAAACATGGTTTAAAATCTTGCCCAATCCCGATCTGATATGGCCGATTGCGATCTCAAAAATAACAGACAATTCCGATGATGAGATTGATCCTGAGGTTGTACACATTGGTTTGGATTCACCAATATATTAGGGGTTATAATATTAAGTTTAATAATGGGTTAGTGAGTTTCTGAATCGGTTTATTAATGGTCATTGGTTTATTAGACATCATTAATTACTAAAACAATTATTAAATGGATTATAGATAATTTTTAGTATATGTAAATTTATTTTACTAATTTAGAAATACGTTTAGCCAAACAACAATAAACTTGGGTATTCGAGATGGCTGATACAAACAGCTGTGATGATCAATACCTATCCCAAAAATAACCGTCTGTGCCAATACTGAGATTTTAAACCTTGGATAAAAGCTTTGATCTCTGGCCTATTCAATTAAATTAATAATTCCTAGGCCATAGTGTGACGTTCTTGTATGAATTTGTTGACATTGTTTTGCAAATTTGCTATGACGTTGTTAGGATTTCATGGAGGCCCTTATGACCCTGACCGATAAATGGCCCTTCTTTCGAAGGTTAGACTGGGAGTAAATTCGGATGCACACTAACACTTTTAACTTGCATTTTCAAAGTGGTTGGTTTTGACAATGGATTAGTTGGGTTATTGTGGTATTTTATTTTTTTGAATTACTGCACAATGTGCCGCTATAATCTCCTTTGCTTATTTCATTTTTCGTTAATTAATTATATTGCTAAGAACATAATAGACAAGTTGAGATTTGTACCATATTTTCAGATCTATGAAATTCAACTAGTTCTCCTTCTGCCATTGCTGTTCATTTTTTCCCTTTGGAGTAGATTCGTTCCCATTGAGAACTTAGTATCATTAAGTAGATGTTTTACAATTTCTTTCTTTGATAAATTCATTGTAAATTGTTATTGATTGCAAAAAAGGGAGTGTATCATAATCCTAGGACATATATATAAAATCTGCGGGTTTCTTTTTCTGTGTTATAGTTTTTGGTTTTACTTAGTGAAGGTAACAAATGTTTTCGGTGGTGTGATGTGACATCAGTTCTATCATGACATTGACTTGTGCAGTTACTACTATGTTTATTTTGTTGTGCCTCCAAATGTTGGTATGTATGAACTGACAAATCCTTAGAAAGTAGTATACGGGGGGTCACAGCTGACACATCTATGTAAATAATGATTATGTATGACATTATAATACTAGGAATAAATAATAATTACACCAACTAGGAGAAATTGTATCTAATACATGCATGCATGTATAGACAACATTTCAATGTAAGGTTCATACACTAATGTTCTTGATAATGTAATTACATATAATATTTATATATATGTGCCCAAATAAACCTATAATACAATTTCATACATTTGCACAAGGATAGACCTTTCTATATAACTTTTTATGAAATAGCCCTAATGTATTTCGCAGTATCACTGTAACACCCTAGTACATTTGTACTATATATTTTGGTATTTTAGATCTTGCGGTGAGATTCTTTACTATTGTTGCAATTGGATGCAATTAGCAGCTGTGGTTATTATCCGACCCGACCCGCATATTTGAAACTCAATATGGTGCGAGATTATATCAAATATTTGCTAGTACAGTGTATCCATATGAATCGAGTACTATATATATATATATATATATATATATATATATATATATATATATATATATATATAATATTTTAAGCTCTACATATCTCTTTATAATACAAGATAAAAACAATAATATTCTTTTTCTATAGCATTGCATGGCAAATTACCGTATATCAGGTTGTTGCACTTATATATCATGTTTATATCTTCAGTTATAGACAGCCAAATAATTAGAAATTTCTACGTATATTTACGTAGATTTTATTGGGGGTATATGCATTTAATTACATAATATTGCATTATGGTTACGATTCTTACGTATACTCTTTATATTTAAAAACTATATTTTTGAAGGGAGACGGGTAATAGTTGGAGTAATATGGTATTATCTGTAAAATCCTACAATATATATATATATATATATATATATATATATATATATATATATATAATATTAATTTTTATAAACACTCTCTGTTAGGAATATGTATGCCCTAAAGACCATTATTGTATGATATAGTGGATGCTTGAATATATATATATATAGAGGACTTTCTTGCTCGACATGATAACATGCTATCTGGTTGCTCTTTATCTTAACATGTATACTTGTATTTCTTGCTCGACATGATAGCATGCTATCTGGTTGCTCTTTATCTTAACATGTATACTTGTATTATTATATTGTCTCTCTGATACATGTTGATAAAGCTCTTATGATGTTTGCTTTACTACCAGGACTATGATGCGGATCATACTACTGGGACTTGTGTAGTCCACAAGCCCATCCTTTAACTGTTCCTAATCGAGTGAGTATCGAGACATGGCATCAATATTCCAAAGTAGACTAGTGTGTACATTTCTTGACCCTGTAGGGGGCGATGGTTGATCCCATAACTATTGGTATTTGACATCAAAGATTATACATATGTGCTCATTAGAGAATAGGTACACCGAACAGGACTTGCCGAGAACTCCTAGATGGTACTATACATATCGTCAGATAGCAGTTCTTTGGTGACATTGGTACATATTAGTCTGTAGATCCAAGATCGTTATAGTGTCTTGTGTGGTTCCCACTGTGCTTTGATTTCCTCCCTATCACGGCTCAAAGGAGTCGTGCAAATAGGTAGATTTTGGATACAGTTCCGAGTCACATGGAGGCAGTGAGCGATAGGAGGGGTTTCGTCTCTCCCGGTATTGGGAGTTGATGTTGCGCTGTGCTCGATTGGCTATAACAGTAAGTCCCTGGTTAGGACTGATGAGATTTACTGGTAAGTGTTATCAGTAGTTTCTCAAACCGTTATGAGCCATATATCGACATGACTTATCAAGTTACTGGGATCTGACGATTCCACTCTTAGACTCGATATGCGACATATCAGACGAAGAGACCGGACTGTATGGTAAGTGTTACTTATAGGTTTCATGGGAGTTTGGACAAGCTTGCTTGTTGATTTTCTAATCGCTCAATATCTGGGTAGCCATTACGTCCAGTTAGTACCGCTGACGATTTGTGGGTAACTGATATGATCATTATCTACTGCTGGCGTATTGACGAGTCTTTAGAGTCCCATATAAAGGTTTCCTAGTTCAAGCGAAACGAAATAAGGCACATATGCTGATATGTGCGGGAGACTGATTAAATACGAGTATGTGATACCGTATTTTAATCTGGCGACATTTGATATCAGTTAGGTTATATGTGATATAACCGGATTATTGAATCAAGTGTTGATTTGACAATGCGATATACAGATAAATGATATTAGTCTGTTATATGTGATATAACCGGATTATTAAATCAAGTGTTGATTTAATAATTTGATATATATTATATATGATATAATTATATATTAACTAATATTATTTCTCACTAATTATTTTCTTCTCTTAGTGTATATATATGTATATGTATATGTGTGTGTGTGTGTGTGTGTGTGTGTATATTATGAAGCATTGTTGGATTTTCTATTTTGAGAAAATAGAAATAAGAGGTGGAAAATGGGGAGACTTTTGAGAAATGGGTGAAGTATGGCTTTGTTCATTATTATATTCATTTGCATTCACTATTGAAGTATGGTTGGATTTTATTATTGAGAAATAATCCATGCTTCAGTAAGTGAGATGAATGAGAGAGCCATTCACTTGACTTGCTTATTTTTTCATGCTAGCTTATTCACTCTCTAGCTCTCACCCTTTTCTTCTTCTTCCTCCACCAGGCTTTACTCTTTTTCATGAGTTGGAAAATAAAGAGTTAGAGAATTCTAAGTGAGCTTATAAACCTACTTCATCAATCTACTCAAGATTAACACTCAAGATTAGGTTGTTTTCTTCACTAATGAAAGATTAGTGAAGAGGTAGTTTGTCCTAGAGGAACTTCAGATGGATCATCTTCGCCACAAAGGTCGCGAAGCAAGCTCGATCCTTCTTCAAATGGAGCTACGAGGAGTCGTAGGGACTACTACCCGGAGCTTTAGAAGAGAAGGACTTGGTCTACAAAAGTTGTAGTTCCATCACTTAGTGTAAAGCTTTGCTATATTATCATATTAACCCTAATACTCTAGCTAGATTCTATGTTAGTGTAGCTTAGCACCAATAATTTTTTAAAATTGCATGCTTGATGCTGGTTAAAACCTTGTGGTGGTGCTAGGATACACTTTCATGGTATCAGAGTCAAGCTAGAATATTAGGAGAAGTCTTTATGACGTTAAAGTGTTCGATCGAGTTTCGAAACCCAGATTTCACCAAGTTCCTGTCCATTTTTCAAAAGTTGAAATTTTCGAGATTAAAAATATGCAGAAAATTGTGCAGGGTATTTTATGGAGCCTCAAGAAGTACGAGGACCTAATTCATTCAAACCGCCGCGGAACCGTGGCTTAACCCCATGTTTGGCTACGGTTCCGCTGCAAGTTTGTTGAATTGTGGGCTTATGCTTCTTATGCTGCTCCATTGTCTTATTTGGTATTTTCTGGATATTTTTAGTGAGGCTCAAGTTATTGAGGTCTCTGTGATTTGTGGGTGTTTCTTAATTCGATCGGAATGTTTAACGCCGTCTAGATTATAATGATATATGATACAATATTTGGAATCCACAACAATTAGTTTTGAGAAAACTAGTTAGTGTTTTATAAATCTAGCGTTTTAGTCTCGATTGATCGATTACCATGGAGTTTCGATTCAGATCAAAACTCCGTCGCAATAGCGTATAGTACGCGAACAGTTAGTCGGGAATCTTGTTGAATTATCCGACTGCTTATTGAAAAGAGTTTTCAATTTAAGACTTATATTCAAGGTTTATAAGTTAGGTATGAAATTCGGAATATGAGATATTTCGGGTTTATGATGTCTAAGGAGTTTGCGGATTCTAATTATTGTAGTTTTTCATTTCTTTTCTGCGACCGTAAATGTAATATGTGGGGTATCCCCGATCTCGTTGCTATATCTCAATGGAATTCGGGATGCGCATATTTACTTACGTTGATGACATGTGATGTTATGTATTGCTGTGATATGTTATATTGGATCGTTGTGATTGAATAGCCAGGGTTTTTTGCGTGAGATGAGAGTATTTCTATTTTCATTCATATAATAATTTGTATATAATATCTTTTATTGGGACACTTCCGGGCTGAGGTTGTTGTCACCATTGATATATATATTATTTACTTTTCCACATTATGATAGATCCAAGAAGGGGAGCACAAGTAACCGGGTTCTAGAGTCCAGTGGGAGACCATCTCAAGTAGTCGAGACCGGGTCTCCTAACTCTAGAATTGGCATGGTTGCTTGCCGCTCTTGTAAGGGTGTAGGGATGTGGGTTTGGCTATTCGTTACGACCATGGAATCCGTGTTTTTCATTACTGGCTTAATTTAAAATACGAACCTCTTAGTATATCCAATATTTCATATGTTAACTTCTGCTACTTGAGTTCTGTGATGTGATCATATAACTGCGCGAGACAAATGCTATATATATGATATATATAATAAACGTTGCTTATGTTTTGCATCCGCGCTAATCTAGCCCCCGGTCTGCCGTTAGTTAAGTAACCTAACGATGCATGACGGGGCCCTGTAGCGAATGCGGATGGCATAAGCGTAAGCTCTATTTTCGTTTCTTTTTCTGTGATGTTTAGGGAATATAAATGATGGGACTTCATTAATGAGACTAATGGAGAGAAAAGAAACCTAAAGATATTGTAGAATCAAAGTTTTCAAAAAGATAGCTCTAGTTCTTGCTTTGCATAGTTGTATTTCTTGATGAATATCCAGCACCTTATTCGATGAGGAAAGAGCGGAGATCTCTTCACCGGGAGTGACCTCTTTAGCAAAACTAGCAAATTCTACAACCCACTCGGTTTTGTTTTGATAGCTTCACTAGTTCTTGCTTTGCATAGTAGTTTCCTTGATGAATATCCAGCAGCTCATTCGATGAGGAGATAGCCGAGATCCCTTCACCGGGAGTCACCTCTTTAGCAAAACTAGCAAATGCTACAAAAACCACTTCTTTTCAAAACACTTGATTCTACGACGATATCAAGTTCATTATGTTAAAGGTTTTTTTCAAAACCAGTCGTAGCCCTCCGTCATTTCAGATAATGACTATTTTAGTATTTGTGCCGCGTTTGTTGGCTTTCATCAAGGCGTAGTGTACGGTAGCTGATCAGTGCTTATCTGCCGCATATGATGCGATTGGATTAGGATAGTCGTACGACCTTGTTCACCTCCGTCAAGAATCGTGCTGGTGAATTTAATTCAATCACTAAATGAACGGGTTGAACTTGACTAGCGGCCTATGGTTTGTTGGCATCCGTCAAGGTCATATATAGTTAGGGGTAAAAACAGATATTGAGTATTTTAAGTATTAAAATTTGCAATGAGATTGCATACTTTCTATAAAATAGTTGGATCCCGATGCCCACTGCGAGTAAGTGTTACTCTTGGGAGAGTTTTCCACTTTACAATTAGCTGATCCAGTAGGTGTCTTAGAAAGGTGTTGACGGGGTTATGTCTCTGCGGAAATGAGGTTATTTAATTAGTTCTATTCAAAAACATGGAGAGACTCCCTCGGAGTACCAATACCTGCCTGGCTGACCGATTGGCGAACTTATATGATGTAATTAATTCCGGCTAATTTTACCTTTTAGGGTTTGAAGGAAGATTTGATAAAAACAGTAGGAACTATCCTGATTAGATAAGATAATAACCAATCTAATCTTCCAAGAGCGCATGCAAAATTGTTTCTTTCACTCTCTCTGGGTAGCGACCATGACACGCCTTAATCAAGATATGATTGTCATAAGTTTGAGCAAGATATAGGGGAATATTAGGATTCTCACGCAATCCGAACGAAGAAAGAACATGTCGATGCATCGTCTTCGGGGGTGTTTGTAATCGAGAATCGTTTCTCAGTATGCTCTACGTCCTGGGTATTGGATACCGGATCAGGATCCCACGTATGTAATTTGTTACATTGGTTAAAGAGAGGTAGAGAACCGGGAAAAGATGATAAGTCTATAAAAGTAGGGAATGGAGTAATTGTTGCAGCCAAACCAGTTGGCGAATATCACCTTTTATTACTAAATGATGATACATTGATTCTGAACGACTGGTATTACAAACCAAAAATGATGTGCAATATTATATCAGTTTCTTTGTTGCCTAAAGAAAGATATAACTTTGCATTAGAGGATAATGTTATGAACATTTTCCTAAATCAAGTGTTGATTGGGTTTGGTACGTTGTGTAACGGTATATACGTTCTGGATCAAACCACGGTTCTAAATATACAGAACACATACAAAAGGAAAAGTTCAGAAATGAACGAAGCCTACTTGTGGCATTGTAGACTAGGTCATATCAACGCGACAAGACTAGCTAAGTTGTATAAAGATAGATATTTGATTCCGTTCGAATTTACATCTTATGAAACTTACGAGTCATGTCTCAAAGGCAAGATGACCAAAACTCCATTTATTGGACACGGAGAAAGAGCTACTGAACTCTTGGGACTGAAATATAGTGATGTATGTGGTCCTATATCTACACATGCCAGAAATGGTTCCTCATACTTCATTACATTCACCGATCTCTCAAGATTCGGACATGTGTTCCTGTTGAAACACAAATCTGAAGTTTTTGAGAAATTCAAGGAATATAGGAACGAAGTTGAGAACCAGACGGGTAAAAGTATTAAAGTCCTACGATCTGATCGGGAAGGAGAATACTTGAGCACGGAATTCCGAGATTACTTAAAAAAGAATGTGATTCTCTCTCAGCTTACTCCTTCATATACACCACAGCACAATGGTGTATCGGAGCGGAGAAATTACACCCTATTAGATATGGTGCGCTCTATGATGAGTGTTGCCGAGTTACCTATATCCTTTTGGAGTTATACACATGAAACAGCTGCATACCTATTGAATATGGTTCCCACCAAATCCGTGCCTACCACTCCATATGAGATATGGAAAGGGAAGAGACCATATCTTAATTTTATTAAGATATGGGGTTGTCCGGCTTTTGTGAAAACACAAAATCCGGACAAACTCGAGGCAATGTCAGTTCTGTGCACATTTATAGGATATCCTAAACATTCATGATGGTATATTTTTTACCACACCGAGGAACAAAAGGTGTTTGTTTCTCGATATGCCACCTTTTTGGAAAAGGAATTTCTTGTGAAAGAAATTAGTGGGAATGGGGTAGAACTGGAAGAAATTCCAGCTACACAAACTATAACTGACAATTTGGTAGAACCGGAGGATTCAATAGTCCCCGACGAACCTCAGCCACTCCGCAGATCTAGTAGGGTTTCTCATCCACCTGAGAGATACTACGGTTTTCTTATAGATGGTGGGAACGAGGATTGCATCATGGAAGATGATGACCTAACTAGTTTTGAGCAGGTCATCACAAGTGGAGACTTTGTGAAATGGCCGGATGCTATGCGATCTGAGATGGAATCCATGTACACCAACAAAGTATGGAATTTAGAAGTTGCTCATGAAAGGGTAAAACCCATCGGGAGCAAGTGGATCTTTAAGAAGAAAATTGGTATAGATGGAAAGGTTGAGACTTTCAAAGGTAGACTTGTAGCAAAAGGTTTTCGTCAACGACCAGATGTTGATTATGATGAAACATTTTCTCCAGTCGCTATACTTAAATCCATCAGGATCCTACCTGCCATTGCTGCATACCATGACTACCAAATCTGGCAGATGAATGTCAAGACCGTTTTTCTAAATGGTGATTTAGAAGAGAGCGTGTACATGACACGGCCAGAGAGCTTTGTAGACAGTGGGAGCAGCGGAAAGGTGTGCAAGTTGCTTAAATCCATTTACGAATTAAAGCAGGCATCGCGGAGCTGGAACATTTATTTTGATGAAGCTATCAAAGAGTTTGACTTCATCAAAAATGTAGATGAACCATGTATATATAAGAAGATTGTAGAGAGTAAGATTGTCTTCCTCGTATTGTACGTGGATGACGTACTCTTGATAGGAAACGATGTTCCTATGCTACACTCGGTTAAGCTCTTCTTATCACAAAAGTTCTCTATGAAAGATCTAGGTGATGCCTCCTACATCCTGAGAATAAAGATCTATAAAGATAGATATAAGCGGATGTTGGGATTGTCTCAATTCAGGTACATTGACACCATACTAAAGAGGTTTAGTATGGAAGATTCTAAGCGTGGTAATTTACCCGCTTGTTCAGGAATTAGTCTCCCTAAAGAGATGTCTCCCAAAATTGATTTGGAGAGGGCTCGCATGCAAGGGATACCCTATGCTTTGTGTCACGCCCCGCTTCCCAGAGTACGCTAGATTGGGCACGTGACATAGCCAACCATACTACCTGTGGGTAGAAAGTATTCATCCACAGTCACATTACGGCTGTAGAGATATCAAGAACAAGATAAAACTATCTAAAACATGTCCATAATCCAGAATAACAGGGGTCAATAATAAATAAATGCGGAAGCAAATGATCCAATACAAATAACTGAAAGTATGTCCCATAATGCGGGCTCACATCAGGAAATAAATGCAGGAAATAAAACTAACTACTACTGAACTCACAGCTCAGCCTGCTGGCTGAAGTACTCCTGCTCGGACTGCAACAGCGGTACGGAATCTGGGCCATGCAAAACCCAGACGTCAGCACGTCATGTCATCAAGTAATATAATATGAACAGTGTAACAGGCAATGCAAAATAAATATGAATACAGCAAGAATAACAATAATATGAATCATACAGGGTAGCGTGCAGTGGGTAAACTAAACTGTTCTATCAGGTTTTCTATTCTAAAGTCTTTGAAATCAAATTGATGAATCATCGATGTAACTCAATAGTATCCCGTGCATGTCCGGGACCACGGTCAAGACTCTCGGGGCTGAATCCGAGACGTGCCGCTAGGCAGTAACAGGTAGCAGGATGGGCGAGTGATGTAGGGTTCCTAGGCACTCTAATGAGGTCTCACAAGGCATCAACCATGCCAATTTCAAATTTTACAAGTACCGAGAAACCCTAATACGGATCGTTAACTAGAATTTTAGGCGAAACATGAAACTAGTTAACAACTTAACTACAAGAACGGAAATACAACCTTTGTAGATCCGGTCCTCCACCTCCATAGCTCCGCAATGAAGTCTCCTCGCTGTCCAAATCGAAACCCGGGCTCTAGCGTCGGCTTCATCGGAGAAATGGACGGGCTAAGTCGTCGACTTCGATGCCGAAGATGATCTATGTCGAGGCATCACAAGATCAAACTCCCACTTCACCAAGTCATGAAACTTGTGAAGAAAACACCCTATACTACTTGGCAAGAGGTAGAGGATGAAGAAATAGGAGTTGGGTTCACTTTAGAATTGGATTTCTCACTATTTTTCTCAAGTTGCCATTGATGGAGGCAAGCTTCTTCTTGAAGAAGAAGAAGAAGAAGATGAAAAATGTTATGATAAGTATATCTCAAAAATAAAATAAAATGAATACTTATCATAATCCAACCATGGTCAAGTGTAGAGAATAAACTAGGGTTAGGTCAATGGTTAGGGTTAAGCATGAAGACAAAAATGGTGACTTAGTCAAAGCTTCATGAAGCTTCAACATGCATCCAAAGAAAGCCACCATTTTTCTTTTCTTTTGCCAAAAAGAAATAAATAAATAAATGAATAAATAGATATGAAAAACAAAACCCTAACCATTTAAATAACCATGGTTTAATCTTTACACAAACTCAAGTAAGCATGTATCATCAAACATGATACAATCAAGTGCACAAAAGTATATCACATATACAACTTGTGAACTTCAAGTGACAAAATCCATTTAAAGTGAACCAATACTAGTTAATGCAAAGTAATATATCAAATATATAATTATGCATTAAATCATTAAATCAACACTTGATTCAATGATCCGGTCATGTCGCACACAACCGACTAGTATCCAATGTATCGGCTTATCGAATCAATCCTCGATTCGATAACTAGCTTATATCGCATACAACCATTCGATACATTCATCACGAGAATAGAATACGGTATCACATATACGCATTATTCTCGGTCCCGCACATATCTCATATGCGCTCCTATTTCGTTTCGCTTGAGCCAGGAAACCTCTGTGTAGGACTCTAAAGACTCGTCAATACGCCGGCAGCAGGTGATGATCATATCAAACACCCACAAGCCGCAAGCGGTCTGCTAAACGTAACGGCCACCCGGGTATTGAGCGATCAGAAGATCGACGAGCAAGCCCGCTCACACTCCTGTGAATCCAACCAGTAACACTTACCGTACAGTCCGGTCTCGTCGTTTGATATGTCGCATATCTTGCCTAGGGGTGGTAAACGTCAGACCCCAATAGCTCGATAAGTCGTGTCGATATGAGGTCTATAACTGTTCGAGAAACTACTGGTAACGCTTACCAGTAAATCTCAGCAACCCTGGTCAGGGATTTCCGGTTATAGCCAATCGAACACAGCGCAACATCAACTCCCTATACCGGGAGAGACGAATCCCCTCCTATCGCTCATTGCCTCCATGTGACTCGGGACTGTACCCAAAAACCACCGTTTTGCACGCCCTCTTGGACGTGGTAAGGTGGAAATCAAAGCACAGTGGGAACCACACAAGACTCTATGACGATCTCGGGTCAACAGACTACTCTGTACCAGTGTCACCAGAGAACTGCCATCTGACGTAAGGTATAATACCATCTGGGAGTTCTCGGCGAGTCCGTCCAGTGTACCCAGTCTCTACTGAGCACCCGTATATCATCTCTGATGTCAAACACCAATGGATATGGGATCATCCATCGCCCATCTGTATGGGTCGAGAAGGTATACGCTAGTCTACTCTGGTATATCGATGCCCCATCTCGATACACCCACGACTAGGGACCTTGAAGGATGTACTTATGGACTACCATGTCCCCACTAGTATGATCCGCATCACAGTCCAGGTAGTCAAGTACACATCCTAAGGGCTTTACCAACATGTAACAGAGAGACAATCAGTATACACGTTAAGGTAAAGAGCAACCAGATAGCATACTATCATGTCGAGCAAGAAAGTCCTCCCTATATATGTCCCAGCATCCACTACAATATACATCCTATGTATAGCAATGGCCTCTAGGGCATACATATAACTAACAATCTCCCACTTGCACTAGGGCCATCTGATAGCAGTGGTTGTAGTATCTCATACTCAACCATCCCATAAAAGTCTCTCTCTGGGAAAAGGCCTTTGTGAGTGGATCCGCCGTGTTGTCCTCTGAGTCTGTTCTCCTAACCTCGATCACACTGGAGATCAACCATCTCCATGATCAGGTGATACTGCCTTAGAATATGTCTGGATCACTGATGGGACGTGCGTTCCTTGGCATAAGCCACAACTCCATTGTCTCACAATGGTAGGAACGTAGTTCATCTCATGAACCAATATACACCCAAACAGCCTCTTTGGTAGCATCTTAAGTAGCGATGTATCTTGCCTTTATCGTCTAGTATGCCACGGTATTTAGCTTGGAACTCTTCCAACATACCGTCCCTCCACTGAGGGTAAAGACAATGCCTATGACTGATATTCAGTCTTCCTTATCACCCTGGAACACTTCCAGCGATTCTCCCCAGGATCAATTGATACCATCTCACTACATCTAGTGAGTATCCTAACATCCAATTACATCTATCTCATAGATGAAAACTCAGGATTTAGGAGGTATCACTTTGATCCTATGTGGAGAATCATTATGATAAGCGGAGATTGATCGAGCGTAGCATAAGAAACTCCTTCCCTATCAAGAGTATGTCATCCACGTACTCTACGAGGATCGCCACCATACTCCCTACTACCTTTTTGTATATACAAGGTTCATCTACCATTTTGATGGTGTCAACTTCTTTGACTAATCCATCAAAACAGATGTTCCAACTCCGCGATGCCTGCTTTATCCTATAAAGCATCTTGCACACGTTTCCGCTGCTCCCACTGTCTACGAGGCCCTCTGGCTGTGTACTTATAGACGCACTCTTCTAAAACATCATTTAGAAAAGCAGTCATGACACCCAACCGCCAGATATCGTAGTCATGGTATGTAGCCGTGGCAAGTAGTATCTGGATGGACTTAAGCATAGGTACTGGAAAAGGTTTCATCATTATCCATGCCTGGTCGATGACGAAAACCTTTAACAAGTCTAGCTTTGAAAGTCTCAACTTTTCCATGTACACCAAGTAATCTTCTCAAGATATACTTGCTCCTGATGGGGATTTAACCCTTCAGATATAGCAACCAAAGTCCATACTTTGTTGGTGTAGATGGATTCCATCTCAGATCGCTAAGCATCCAGCTATTCTTACAGAGTCTTACTCCTAATGGCCAGCTCGAAGCTAGTTAGGTCATCATCTCATGATGCAATCCTCGCTCCCACTGTCATAGAGAAACAGAAGTATCTCTCAGGTGGGTGGGGAACCCTACTAGATCGGCGGAGAGGCTGAGGTTCGTTGGTATCTACTGAATCCTTTGGTTCTACCAAATCATCTACTGTAGTTTGTATAGCTGGAACCTTTCCAGTTCTACATTATAGACCTTGCCTCGAGCTTGTCCGGATTTTTCTTTCAGACATAGGTCGGTCAACCCCAAATCTTAACTAGTTTAAGACATGGGCTCTTCCCTTTCCATATCACATATGAAGTGGTAGGCAACTGATTTGATTTGAACTTAATTCAATAGGTATGCAGCTTCTCAAGTGCATAACCCCTTAAAAGGAAATAGGTAACTCAGTATTACTCATCATAGAGCACACCTTATCATATAGGGTGTGATTGCTCTGCCCCGATATACCATCGTGTTATGGTGTATACGGAGGAGTAATGCTGAGAGAGAATCTCATTCTCCTTTAGAATAGACCAGGATTTCCGTGCTCAAGTATTCTCCTCCCTGATCACATCAAAGGACATAATACTTATACCCGTATTTTTGTTCTCTACTTCTAACTTATATTCTGTGAATATCTCAAAAGGTTCGGACTTGTGTCTCAACAGGAACATATGTCTGAATCTTAAGAGATTATCAGAGAATGTAATGAAGTATAAAGAACCGGTCCTGGCATGTGTGGACAGGGGACCTTTATACATCAACATGTATCATCCCAAGAGTTCACTAACTCTTTCTCTGTTTCCAATAAACAGAGCTATGGTCATCTTATCTTTGTGACATGACTGGTAAGTTTTCATAAGATGTAAATTCAAACTGATTTAAATATGCATCTAAAATGTAACTTCAGCCAGTCGGGTCGCATTGATATGACCTAGTCTACAATACCTCAAGAAGGATTTGTTCATTTCTGAACTCTTCCTTTTGTGTGTGATCCATATACTAAGAACTGTAGTTTGATTTAGAACATTAATGCTTTTAGATAACGTGCCCGAAGCGATCAACTTTTGATATAGGAAATGTTCAAAACATTATCCAACAATACAAAATTTTATCATTTCTTTACTAATAAAGAGACTGATACGATTTTGTATATCAGGTTCGGTATCTAATAACATTCGTTCAGAATCAATATATTTTAATACAGGGTGACAGTGACCAACAGACTTGGCTGCAATACTTGCCCCGTTTTCTGCCTCATGAAACTTATCACCCGTTCTCAGTTCTCTACCTTTCTGTAGCCCATGTAACGGATTACATTTGCGGGATCCTGATCAGGTATCTAATACCCAGGACGTAGTGGATACTGAGAAACAGTTCTTTGTAATGAACACACCCGAAGATGATGCATCAGCATGCACTCTCTTCGTTTGGGCGGCACGGGAAATCTGGTATTCCCCAATTTCCTGCTCTGTCTTATAACAATTATAAGTTGGAGCGGGACCAACGTTCCCCAGCTCAGTATAACAAGCGGGTTCGGTCAAATATCCGTATTATTATCTTGATTAAGGCGTGATATGGTCGCTACCTGGAGAGAGAGAGAAGAAAACACTCAGCGTGCGCTCTTGCAAGAATAGATTGGTTATTATTTTTATCTAATCAGGATGGCTCCCACTGTTTTTATCAAATCTTCCTTCAAACCCTAAAAGGAAAGACTAGCCGGGATTAATTACACACTACAAGTTCGCCAATCTTTCAGCCAGGCTAGTGTCGGTACTTTGAGGGAGGTCCCCCGTGCTTTCACACGAACCTAATTAATGTAAACCTCGTTTTCCCAGAGGCGTAACCTCGTTGACACCTTTCTAGACACCTACTTGATCGGCTAATTGTAATATGTAAAACTCTCCCAGGAGTAACCCTTACTCGCAGCGGGTATCGGGATCCAACTATCTCATAGAAGGTATGCAATCTCATTGCAAATTTCAACACTTGAAATTCCCGATAATATTTTGCCCCGAACGATCTATGACCTTGACAAGGTCAACAAACCATAGACCGCAAGTCAAGTTCAACCCGTCATTTCTTGATTGAATCAAACCCACCCGCACGACCCTTGACAAGGTCAACAAGGCCGCACGACTACCCTAACTCAATCTGCATCATATGCATAAGCAAATAAATACTGGTTAGCTACCGCACACTGCGCCTTGACAAGGTCAACAAACGCAGCACGAATACTAAACAGGACTTATCTGAAATGACGGAGGGCTACGACAGGTTTTTCTGAAAACCTATTGCGTAATGAACTTGATATCGTTGTAGAATCAAATGATTTTAAAAATGGAGTATTTTTAAGGCTTTTCTAGTTTTACTAAAGGAGTCACTCCCGGTGAAGGGATCGTCGGTCCTTTACTCGTCGAATGAGGTGCGGGATATATCATATATATCACTGTGCAAAGCAAAAACTCTTAAAAGCAATCAAAAGACAAACCGAGTGTGTAGCATCTGCCAGTTATTGCTAAAGGAGCCACTCCCGGTGAAGGGATCTCGGTCCTTTCCTTATCGAATAAGGTGCAGGATATATCATATATACCGCTGTGCAAAGCAAGAACTGTAGCTACCTGTTTTATTTTTGAAATTCGATTCTACAACATCTTAGGTTTCTTTTATTTCATTAATCACATTAATGAAGTCCCATCATTTAAGTACCTAAACATCACAGATAAATACGATGTACACTTATGCCATCCGCATTCGCCTCGATGTCCCCTCGTGCACCGTTAGGTTAGGTAACTAACAGCAGAGCGGGGCAGGGTTAGCGCGGGTGTAAAACATAAGTAACATCTATATAATATATCATATATACTATATACAGTATTTATCACAGAACATCACATGATCACATAACAGATATCGCGGCAGAAGAATCATATGAAATATTGGATATACTAGGACGTCCGTGTTTTCAATACGAGCCAGTATAAAACACGGATTCCACGGTCGCGATGAATAGCCAAACCCACACTCCTAGACCCCTACGAGAGCGGCAAGCAACCCTACCAATTCTAGAGTTAGGAGACCCGGACTCGACTCCTCGAGTTGGTCTCCCACTGGACTCCAGAACCCGGTTACTTGTGCTCCCCTCCTTGGGTCTATCCTAGTGCGGAAAAGAAAATAATATACAAAAGGTGACATCTTCCGCAACCTGAAAGTGCCCCAATAAAAGAATATTACATACAAGTTTTTACATGAATGAAAATGAAAACACTCATCTCACATAAAAAACCCCGGCTATTCGTACACAACGATCCAATATAACATATCCAGCAACACATAACATCACATGTCATCAACGTAAGTAAACATGCGTATCCCAATTGTCGTTGACATATAGCAACGAAACCGGCGATATCACATATTACACTTACGGTCACAGAAAAGAAAGTGTAAAACTACAACAGTTGGAATCCGCAGCCTCTTTAGACATCGCATGCCTAATCAAATGAATTCCTTAGACATCACATGCCTAACAATTATAAACCCCGCATTTTAGTCTCAAAATCGAAAACACTTTTCAATATTAAGTCGGGCAATTCAACAAGATTCCCGACATCCTGATCGAATGCTCGTCGTAAACTTTAGTAGGCGGCCGCACCCCCGATACCGTCGACGAAGTGCACCAAGGCGGAACACCGCTACCGTGAGCACCCAAATGGATGCTTTCGGCGATGGGGTTCTCCTACAGTCACTTGGTCAGGGCCATGGAGTGAGGCTGTCTATTAAGTTTACCTGGCGAGTATCCGCGTACGCTACGTGATTGCGACGGACTTTTGATCACATCAAAATTCCGCGGCAACCGATCAAGTGAGACTAAAGTGCTATGTTTATAACATTCATTCAGTTATCTCATAACTGCTTGTGAATTCCAATTATTGTATCCCTTTCCAGATAAATAGAAAATGTTAAACTTTCCGATCGAATATTCGAACACCCAAGTTTTCCCGAAACAGCTCAACACATGAAACAAGTTCAAAGACATTCACTTCGTGCCTCAGTACCAACGGTCCAGCCGTAGAAGGGTCAAGCCAACGCCTCACATGTGGCATGTCGTACTGCCCCAAACCCGAAGGTTCAAAGGGCAGTTCAAGACGGTCACATAATCGAGTTAAGGTTTGTTGTCTTCTAGAGGGTCCATCGCGTTACTTGCACTACTTAGAACGTCTTTAAACCATGGAAAAGTCTAACACATGGAAATTTTCCGGCAAGGGAAAAATTGGGTATTTATATCCGGTCGAACTTTTTAACATATTCAATAATTACCCGGAAAAACACATAGACAAAGTTTGATAATCCGATCGAATATACGAACTCCCAATACAACCCAGAACACTCAACTCTTGAGTCAAATTAAAAATTCCCAGAAAATACAGCATTGCAAAACAGGAATTACTGTGCAAGATTCAATGGGAGAAGAGACAAAATGGCCGCGGAACCGCCGCATTAGCATGCTAATGCCGCGGTTCCGCCGCACTTTAGACACATCATTAGGTAATTTTTGCACCGTAATTCTTAGAATTTCCTGCTGAATTTTCTGCATATTTTTAATCTGGAAAAAACCCAATTTTTGGAAAAAGTCCAGAGAGCAAATTTGTGTTAGGGTTTCGGTTTAATCGGACTTCTAATTTCGTCTACGCATCGCCTAAGGCTCTAGCTAGGCTCTGATACCACTGTAGGGTTCCTAGGCACTCTAATGAGATCTCACAAGGCATCAACCATGCCAATTTCAAATTTTACAAGTGCCGAGAAACCCTAATACGGATCGTTAACTAGAATTTTAGGCGAAACATGAAACTAGTTAACAACTTAACTACAAGAACGGAAATACAACCTTTGTAGATCCGGTCCTCCACCTCCATAGCTCCGTAATGAAGTCTCCTCGCTGTCCAAATCGAAACCCAGGCTCTAGCGTCGGCTTCATCGGAGAAATGGACGGGCTAGGTCGTCGACTTCGATGCCGAAGATGATCTACGTCGAGGCATCACAAGATCAAGCTCCCACTTCACCAAGTCATGAAACTTGTGAAGAAAACACCCTATACTACTTGGAAAGAGGTAGAGGATGAAGAAATAGGAGTTGGGTTCACTTTAGAATTGGATTTCTCACTATTTTTCTCAAGTTGCCATTGATGGAGGCAAGCTTCTTCTTGAAGAAGAAGAAGAAGATGATGAAAAATGTTATGATAAGTATATCTCAAAAAGAAAATAAAATGAATACTTATCATAATCCAACCATGGTCAAGTGTAGAGAATAAACTAGGGTTAGGTCAATGGTTAGGGTTAAGCATGAAGACAAAAATGGTGACTTAGTCAAAGCTTCATGAAGCTTCAACATGCATCCAAAGAAAGCCACCATTTTTCTTTTCTTTTGCCAAAAAGAAATAAATAAATAAATGAATAAATAGATATGAAAAACAAAACCCTAACCATTTAAATAACCATGGTTTAATCTTTACACAAACTCAAGTAAGCATGTATCATCAAACATGATACAATCAAGTGCACAAAAATATATCACATATACAACTTGTGAACTTCAAGTGAGAAAATCCATTTAAAGTGAACCAATACTAGTTAATGCAAAGTAATATATCAAATATATAATTATGCATTAAATCATTAAATCAACACTTGATTCAATGATCCGGTCATGTCGCACACAACCGACTAGTATCCAATGTATCGGCTTATCGAATCAATCCTCGATTCGATAACTAGGTTATATCGCATACAACCATTCGATACATTCATCGCGAGAATAGAATACGGTATCACATACACGCATTATTCTCGGTCCCGCACATATCTCATATGCGCTCCTATTTCGTTTCGCTTGAGCCAGGAAACCTCTGTGTAGGACTCTAAAGACTCGTCAATACGCCGGCAGCAGGTGATGATCATATCAAACACCCACAAGCCGCAAGCGGTCTGCTAAACGTAACGGACACCCGGGTATTGAGCGATCAGAAGATCGACGAGCAAGCCTGCTCACACTCCTGTGAATCCAACCAGTAACACTTACCGTACAGTCCGGTCTCGTCGTCTGATATGTCGCATATCTTGCCTAGGGGTGGTAAACGTCAGACCCCAATAGCTCGATAAGTCGTGTCGATATGAGGTCTATAACTGTTCGAGAAACTACTGATAACACTTACCAGTAAATCTCAGCAATCTTGGCCAGGGATTTCCGGTTATAGCCAATCGAACACAGCGCAACATCAACTCCCTATACCGGGAGAGACGAATCCCCTCCTATCGCTCATTGCCTCCATGTGACTCGGGACTTGTCACGACCCGAAAGAGCACGTAACTGGCCCTTGAACCATATGAAGTCTATAGGACCCCATCTGATCCAAGTAAGCCAAAAGCCCAGAAATCTAAAACCATATAAAGAGTAAGTAAAGAAAACTGGTTTAAAGAAGTGAAGAAAAACATGTTTGAAATCAAGGTTTTTAAATAACTAAGCCGAAAGTACGTTTTGAAAACAGTAAGGTCTTTTCTAAAAATTTCGGCAGAGTCTCTTTTGTAAAACTGGCCCCGAATGGGGTACAACAAGGATAACAATATATGTAATGATAAAGGCATCCCCAAGCGGGAGCTAGCTCTTCGTCAATTGACGGTCACAACCACACATGCAACAATGATATGATATACAACGCCAAGTGGCGAGGATCAAGTCCAAAGAAAACTCAAAAAGCAACAAGAAAAACCGCAATACAACTAAGCGCGACTCTAAGGTCGAATAATACATCACTAGTCTAGGTCTGAAACAATATACAAGTTTTGGTTGATGGAAATTCTAGATACAATGAAATACATAAATACAATGGTGGTTCTTGATGCGAAAGAATCCCCCTACCAAAAGCAAATCACCCGCAAGAAGGTAGTGTGCCAGAAATGCCGCAATGAAATCTGTACGGCAGAACCTGCAAGAACTGTGGCACAACGGGGGTGAGTTGCCAACTCGTGAATAGAAACATCTACAAGCAGAAACCGAATGCAAGACATAAACCTAAGTCAACAATCAGTAATAAACCTTAAGGAATAAGCCTGAAACATGATAAGGTGGCAAATCAACATCTAAACAGGTATGTGGTGCCAAGGACTCAGGTAATAACATGTCATCAGTATAAGGTATGTCTGCATGAAGTAAATATGATGAAGTATCAATGATATCAATACACATATATTAGCGTCCCATACCACTAATATTGGTGTAAGGGTATATATAACAGCGCCCTCATACCCTGTTATATATACAAATGAAGTATGATCAGTGTAAATCCAGTCTGTATATGATCTATATCTGTATATACGTGGAACCCGTCCACCCGTCACCCAATGACAATAAATGTGGAACCCGTCCACCCGTCACCCAATGACAATAAGCATCATGTAAGCAATATGAGGATATAAACAAAATCATGGAAAAACATCATGAAACCCGTGCCTAGCATCGACACGTAAATCCTCGTCCATATGGGGCTCCGTCTGCGGTATCGGCCCTCGGCCCCCGGCAGTACGAGTCAACCCATGTCCATCTCTGGGCTCCGTCTGCGGTATCGGCCCTCGGCCCCGGCAGTACGGGTCAGGCCATATCCATCTCTCAACTCCGGTCGGTATCCTCTAGATATCCGCCGAGCTCAAATACAATCACCGGTAGGTAGTAATCCCTCTGCCGGGCTCACCGTCTACTACACAGCGAAACCGTTCTCATCCCGGGGTACCATACCGGGTCCACCATGTACCCGTAATCGGCCTCAACCGCCTCCTCGATTCGGATTTTCATATATCACTCTAGCACCGAGAAAACACATGGTGGACGCACCGAAATATCATATCAAGGGAACCGGGTTTTTAAATGATTACATATTTGCAATAGCCACGGTTCCCAAATCCAGAAATCACATGTAATCCCAACCAAAATGCAAGTCAATGATCCGATATGATATGTGCGTCAAATATAAATGTCATGTCAAGTCACATGTAGATGAGCTACAATATGATGATCCGATGTGATATAAGCATCAAGTATGAGTAGCATGTCAAGTCACATATAGATGAGCTACAATATGATGATCAGATGTGATATAAGCATCAAGTATGAGTAGCATGTCAAGATCATATATGTTTGTGTACAGATATATGTGTACAATATGCCATGCGGAAATCCTATCATGAATGCGGCGGTACTACAGTGTAGTGGCATGGCAATTATCGATGATGAAGTGTGTGAGCCGGCAAATAGTGTACGTGGAACATACGCATCATCGATAATGGTGCTGGTGTCCTAACAGCATGATATCAGTATAGCAATAACATATGCAGGCAATAGGAATAGCATGAATATGCGGAAGTCAAATAATCAACACTACAGTGAACAAATTACATCAATAGTTATAAGTCTTGCAGTGATGCCTTTTGAAATAAGACGAATCAGGGTTTTTGTAAAATAAGGGATGTGAAGTTTTTAAGAAAAGATACGCCTTTTAAGTATTCGCAGAATCCCTTTGTTCGTCTTTTAAGATACCCCTGATTCATAGCTTTTGAAATAGGTATGCCTCGGTCTAGTCTAACATCTACTATGCAACCTACAGATCTAAGTATCAAATAAGTCGGGAGGGGTATGGAAACCGCCTAAATCTGAGTCGATACATATATAGATATATATATAGTCGGTGATTCCGCCTCAATAGTATCGCGTACGATACAGTATATCATATGACCTCCTCTATTCATGAGCGCGGATCTATCATCAATATCGGCTCGTACGGTAAATCATCGTACGGCATCCCAATAGCTGGGGTACTGATCTAAATCTAGTACAACTGATACCATCTATAAGATATGAATGCGGGGGTAAACACACATCCCAAGCCGCAAGAATCACATGTCATATCCCAAATAGGAATCCTATCAAATCACCGATCTTGCGGCACAAGGCCCAATATCGTCGACTCATCACTAGTGTCGTCCAATATCATCAACGAAGTGCAAGTATAAGGAACATACAAGTGTAGGCGTGTGGGTGCAATTCTATCCTAGGGCTCGCAACTAGGAACTACGCTAGTTACTTCTACCCCTAACTATCCATATCACACTATAATTAACATATATATACACTACATAGTATATTAACTACGGACTGCGGGGGTGCTATACGCCATCCACCCGACTTCCCCCAGTAGATATAATCTACTCACCTTGCGTCTCCATCTTTCGATGTCACCACGCGTTTGCTCGTCGTCCCGTAGTCTTCATAGGGTACCTACACATCAAAATATCGTATATGCGCATTAAAACCAGATTAAAGCTAAAACGGCACACGAAATCCAAAATGATACGATAAGGGGCCTATAGGTGAGAACCTATGGCACGCCTTCAAAACCATCAATGAATCCTCTATATCGTCGTATAAACGCCAAATAGTCGAGGCAAAACACAATTCACAATTGCAGAATCAAAAATACGGAATACGGAAACACGAATCCAAAATAGCAACTTAGGATATATGTCCCAGATTTCACCCTAGATCACTTTATACAAATCTATATATACCAAGGGCCTAAAGTAAGCATGTAGGAGCTACAGAACCAATACGAGCCAAGAAGGTGGGACCCAGGCCGCAAATTGCGGCCAATTGGGAGAAATTGGCGGCCGTACGGATGAGTTGGGGGCTAGGGTTTGGGGTGTTGGTTCAATGGTGCCTGCACATCTCACTGTCCACTCAATATTCTTTTAGGATACCTCGTATGATAGCAGATTCCAATTAACCTTCACAGATTCCATAATTTCCCCGATATCGGTTTCTAAAATCCGTATTATGGGTTTAAACTTCAAGTTAGGGTCTCAATTCATACACTAGGGTGTTGGTGTATCCTCTACTGACCTCAATTTCGTATTACAACCCATAATTCACCACAACCCTAACTAGGTTTTCATCATGTCCATAATATCACACAATATCGATTCTATAACAACATTGGGGTATAAGTAATGCAAGAATTAAGCTAAAGGTCCAGAATTTACCTCACTTGGCAACTCAAGAATTTTCTTGAGTTGCCCCTAGTGGTCAAAATCCACGCTTTCTTGATCCATCTTGAAGGTCTCGGGCTCGTGCACATTTTTAATGAAATGAGTGTGAGGTTTTGGTGTAGTTTTTGAGGTGTTTTGGAGCTTTGAAGAGGGGAGGGGAGGAGGTGCAGGAGCAGCAGCAGAAGAAGAGAGAAGAGGGAGGGAAATGAGGGGGAAAATGGCTAAGTTCCAAGGTCAATGGTGCCCCATGCCTCTCATTCTCACCAACCCCCAATTCTTTAATCTTTTCTCTTTTCTTTTCCTTTTCTTTTCTCTCAAAACCCTTCTCACATAAATAGTAAACCCCAAACGATAAATCATGGCAAGAGAAATGCACAAGTGTAGAAAAGGTGATATGTGCAAGTTTTGCACAAAATTGCCAAAACCCGATTAGCGATTTTAATCGCGATTAGCACTAAATTAGTGTCAAACTAATCACAAAAACTTAAAAATGTCATAATTCACTAATTTACCCTATTTTAGAATTTTCCAAAATTTTTCATAGTTTTTCTAACATTTTTCCTATTTATTTGCATTTAATTATAGATTTAATATTAAAATAATCAATAAAATAATATTAAATTATAAAAATTCCCAAAATTAATATTTTATACTTTTGAAAATGTTACAATCTACCCCCCTTAAAGAAATTCGGTCCCCGAATTTAAATTTAAACCCCCAATACTAAAGCAATTTCAGTAATAATCCAATTTGTCGGGGTTCCGAAAACATCAATACATAGAGAATATCATAAAATGTACTGCTCTACTAGAAATCAATCCCCAAAATGCATATTATAAGAATATCCTATGCGTCTGGTGCGCAAGGAATCAAAATCTATATATGTGTCAAACAGGTGTACAAAATAACATCTAGGTGCAACGGGTGTGCACGAAACATCTGTCATAGGCAACGTGTGTGCCTGACAGAAAAATCAGGTGCATGTGAATGCACGAAGAATCCCGATTCAGTGCATCTGATGTGCACCAGGATCGTGTACCAAAACACTAAAGGTGCATGAAAACTATGCTGGAAGTATAAATCAAATCACTGAATACAGTAGGCATGAAATCTCAATCAATATCTCAAATGTAATAACTCAGCGCAAAATATATAAATATCCAGTGGGTGCATGAAACCAATATCATGAAACTCAGTCATCAAAACTAAATCATGCAAACAGAACGCCCAAAATACCGAAATCCAAAATGACGGATACGTGGTCATCGAATCACAAAATTACAGATCATAAATACCGTCGTCGGTAGTTCCTCCTTCGAGGTCGGGAAGGAGTCGGTGCAATCCACTGCTAGCAGCGCAGGATATCTACTTGCCTCTTGCTCACGGTCTGGCGTCCTCTGACTCTGGGTCCTTATTTTCCTTGCGGATTTCCTATCTCACAGTCAATCGGCTCATCGGCCCTGTCAGGTGTGCTAACGGGGACGATTCCGTTCTGGCACTTCTCTGGTCACCTCTCGGTCAATCCTCATGACCACTCGTAAGGCAGCATATCACTGGCGTCGGCCTCTGGCTTTCTGAAAGCACGTCACACATCTGATCCTGGGTGTAAACATCATTGCAGCAATATCCTGGAAGGAATCCTGCTCAAGGTCTCTTCCAAACATGCCTATGCCGATCTGTACAGAGGCTGGCTCTCTTGTACTACCTCTTCTCGCTTGATAGACATCTGTATCCTCAGCACAACATTTCTCAGAAATTGGTCACATCCCAACGTCTCTGTAAGCATATCTGGTCTCTAGTCTCGACGGGAAGTAATGACAGCTCGTCAGTGTCTCGCACGAACCTCTTGTTCCGCTTGTCTGTATCGTCGTCCACTATGACGTCCCGCCAAGCTACTATGCACTGCACTGTTCTCGGCCACGGTCAATCTGAAGTCTCTCACACGGACTCGAAATCGCGTACTCTGTAGCTTCATCATTCTGTAGAAGATGTCAGGCCGAATAGGTCCTCGGGAACACGTCCCAACCATCGAAGGAGTACTCATCACCCGTCCGTCCTTGATCAATTCGCAACGTATCTGGGTAAGCCCCTTTATCCGAACCTGGTCAACTACCTCGTCGACCATGCCGAACTCTGTCCTGCTGGTGTGCGCAATACGACCACTCCCGGGTCTAGGTCTTCTCGTATCGTACTCCAGAAAGGTCCTGTCGAGGTTCCTTTCTCAAATCTCATCCTGCCGAAATGCCCGGGAGTCATCATCCAATGCTGAAGCTAAAGCTTATTCCGGAATGGCTGCATACTCATCGCGCTTCTTTCTGGAAGATATATCCATATACCACGCCTCTGGGTGCGTATAACATCTCTGATGTCAGCGGAGTGGGACGTCATCTCGTACGAACTCTTTTCTTCACTCTGCTCAAATGTCGACTGATTCGGACTTATCTCATCGTGGCTACACGAACTGCTCTCCGACGGCTACGCTCGCATCTGGAGTCTCCCAAGCAGTGTCCCATCACGATATCCGAAAGATGTCGAACCATCCGATCGACTCGTCAGATCCTCATAATCCCCCAAGAGCTCACATCTCGGGTACAGTTTAATAGTATCGAGTACATGCCACAGCGTCGGTGGTCCAGCCGTAGAAGGGCAAACCCAAGCCTCACTAATGGTGCCGCGGAACTGCCGCAAACCCTAAGGTTCAAAGGCTTTCACACGGTCATTAAGTCGAGTTAGGGTTTCATTCTTCTAGAGGGTCCATAGAATCACCTGCATGTCTTTCCGTATACTTTAAACTTGGAAAATGGGCTCCTGACATTCGATCGTCTCTATCGACTCTCAACGAATCTGCGTGAAGTCGTCTCTAGCTGGAAACAATATATCTGATGACCTCGCATCGGTAACCGAACGAACCACATGTCCTAGTCATTTATCCTCAGGTGACTAGCGACTCACTATCACGTCTCCAAGAACATGCTCATGCTGCAGTAGCTCCAACCATCTGGGCGATATCTCATCATTTGCAGCAGCAACTGGCTCATTCGCCTGTACCCCGAACAGCGCCTCAATCCTCCAGGAAAAGCGACACAGTGGCGGTCATCTCTGAATCGGTCTGCTCTAGATCTGAGTAAGACTCTCCACACTGGAAATCTTCAACTCACTGGGCACGCTCTGGCGCAAAATCGGACGAATCACCTTCGTCTCTCAATCGGGTAGACTAGCTATCATCTGTCTCATATCTGCCTGAAAGCTACGGCAATCTCAGCTCGTAAGCTTCGGAAGCGACATCCTGTCAATCTCAGCAATAGCTGGTCCATCTGTCTGCACGGTAGGCGACATCACAATCTCTGAGGTATGCTGTACATCAACAGTCCTCTCTCAACTGGCAGCTCTAACAATGGCCCGATCATCCGGTGCAAGACCAAGCACTCGCCTCCACTAGAGGCCACAATCACCAACACTAACTCGAGACGTTCCCATGTCACCAGAAAACACAATGGTCGGCCCTCGTACCAAACGAGCTCACACCGGCCGTAACCCTAGCAGCAGCCCAAACTGCGCTCAAACATGGTGACAGGAATCTCAATCGAGTATCAAAAAGAGCACATCGATGGCAAGAAAGGAAACAACAGATCCAAAATGGATACATGATCATAGGAAGGAACAGCATCAATGAAGGTATGATCATGAAACTAATAGAATCGGGGATCTCAAACGGATGTATAATCCAGGATATAAAGAGAATCACTGATCTCGAAAGTATGTACATCCTAAGGTTCCTTAAACGGAGTGGCGTGTCGTAAGTATGCCGCGGAACATACCAACGGTACGTCACTCTACTTTAGTCACCTATTCCATCAACCAAGGGTCATCCTAATACGACGAAAGTTCGGGTCTAATACCCCCTCGACCAAGTCTAAGTTCCGTAAGGTCAAGCCTAAGTTCCGTATATATATAAACGTTCTAGGCTCCACATAGTCAAACTTAGATTCGAACCAAGGTCAACCTAGCGCTCTGATACCAACTTTGTCACGACCCGAAAGAGCACGTGACTGGCCCTTGAACCATATGAAGTCTATAGGACCCCATCTGATCCAAGTAAGCCAAAAGCCCAGAAATCTAAAACCATATAAAGAGTAAGTAAAGAAAACTGGTTTAAAGAAGTGAAGAAAAATATGTTTGAAATCAAGGTTTTTAAATAACTAAGTCGAAAGTACGTTTTGAAAACAGTAAGTCTTTTCTAAAAATTTCGGCAGAGTCTCTTTTGTAAAACTGGCCCCGAATGGGGTACAACAAGGATAACAATATATGTAATGATAAAGGCATCCCCAAGCGGGAGCTAGCTCTTCGTCAATTGACGGTCACAACCACACATGCAACAATGATATGATATACAACGCCAAGTGGCGAGGATCAAGTCCAAAGAAAACTCAAAAAGCAACAAGAAAAACCGCAATACAACTAAGCGCGACTCTAAGGTCGAATAATACATCACTAGTCTAGGTCTGAAACAATATACAAGTTTTGGTTGATGGAAATTCTAGATACAATGAAATACATAAATACAATGGTGGTTCTTGATGCGAAAGAATCCCCCTACCAAAAGCAAATCACTCGCAAGAAGGTAGTGTGCCAGAAATGCCGCAATGAAACCTGTACGGCAGAACCTGCAAGAACTGTGGCACAACGGGGGTGAGTTGCCAACTCGTGAATAGAAACATCTACAAGCAGAAACCGAATGCAAGACATAAACCTAAGTCAACAATCAGTAATAAACCTCAAGGAATAAGCCTGAAACATGATAAGGTGGCAAATCAACATCTAAACAGGTATGTGGTGCCAAGGACTCAGGTAATAACATGTCATCAGTATAAGGTATGTCTGCATGAAGTAAATATGATGAAGTATCAATGATATCAATACACATATATTAGCGTCCCATACCACTAATATTGGTGTAAGGGTATATATAACAGCGCCCTCATACCCTGTTATATATACAAATGAAGTATGATCAGTGTAAATCCAGTCTGTATATGATCTATATCTGTATATACGTGGAACCCGTCCACCCGTCACCCAATGACAATAAACGTGGAACCCGTCCACCCGTCACCCAATGACAATAAGCATCATGTAAGCAATATGAGGATATAAACAAAATCATGGAAAAACATCATGAAACCCGTGCCTAGCATCGACACGTAAATCCTCGTCCATATGGGGCTCCGTCTGCGGTATCGGCCCTCGGCCCCCGGCAGTACGAGTCAACCCATGTCCATCTCTGGGCTCCGTCTGCGGTATCGGCCCTCGGCCCCGGCAGTACGGGTCAGCCCATATCCATCTCTCAACTCCGGTCGGTATCCTCTAGATATCCGCCGAGCTCAAATACAATCACCGGTAGGTAGTAGTCCCTCTGCCGGGCTCACCGTCTACTACACAGCGAAACTGTTCTCGCCCCGGGGTACCATACCGGGTCCACCATGTACCCGTAATCGGCCTCAACCGCCTCCTCGATTCGGGTTTTCATATATCACTCTAGCATCGAGAAAACACATGATGGACGCACCGAAATATCATATCAAGGGAACCGGGTTTTTAAATGATTACATATTTGCAATAACCACGGTTCCCAAATCCAGAAATCACATGTAATCCCAACCAAAATGCAAGTCAATGATCCGATATGATATGTGCGTCAAATATAAATGTCATGTCAAGTCACATGTAGATGAGCTACAATATGATGATCCGATGTGATATAAACATCAAGTATGAGTAGCATGTCAAGTCACATATAGATGAGCTACAATATGATGATCAGATGTGATATAAGCATCAAGTATGAGTAGCATGTCAAGATCATATATGTTTGTGTACAGATATATGTGTACAATATGCCATGCGGAAATCCTATCATGAATGCGGCGGTACTACAGTGTAGTGGCATGGCAATTATCGATGATGAAGTGTGTGAGCCGGCAAATAGTGTACGTGGAACATACGCATCATCGATAATGGTGCTGGTGTCCTAACAGCATGATATCAGTATAGCAATAACATATGCAGGCAATAGGAATAGCATGAATATGCGGAAGTCAAATAATAAACACTACAGTGAACAAATTACATCAATAGTTATAAGTCTTGCAGTGATGCCTTTTGAAATAAGACGAATCAGGGTTTTTGTAAAATAAGGGATGTGAAGTTTTTAAGAAAAGATACGCCTTTTAAGTATTCGCAGAATCCCTTTGTTCGTCTTTTAAGATACCCCTGATTCATAGCTTTTGAAATAGGTATGCCTCGGTCTAGTCTAACATCTACTATGCAACCTACAGATCTAAGTATCAAATAAGTCGGGAGGGGTATGGAAACCGCCTAAATCTGAGTCGATACATATATAGATATATATATAGTCGGTGATTCCGCCTCAATAGTATCGCGTACGATACAGTATATCATATGACCTCCTCTATTCATGAGCGCGGATCTATCATCAATATCGGCTCGTACGGTAAATCATCGTACGGCATCCCAATAGCTGGGGTACTGATCTAAATCTAGTACAACTGATACCATCTATAAGATATGAATGCGGGGGTAAACACATATCCCAAGCCGCAAGAATCACATGTCATATCCCAAATAGGAATCCTATCAAATCACCGATCTTGCGGCACAAGGCCCAATATCGTCGACTCATCACTAGTGTCGTCCAATATCATCAACGAAGTGCAAGTATAAGGAACATACAAGTGTAGCCGTGTGGGTGCAATTCTATCCTAGGGCTCGCAACTAGGAACTACGCTAGTTACTTCTACCCCTAACTATCCATATCACACTATAATTAACATATATATACACTACATAGTATATTAACTACGGACTGCGGGGGTGCTATACGCCATCCACCCGACTTCCCCCAGTAGATATAATCTACTCACCTTGCGTCTCCATCTTTCGATGTCACCACGCGTTTGCTCGTCGTCCTGTAGTCTTCATAGGGTACCTACACATCAAAATATCGTATATGCGCATTAAAACCAGATTAAAGCTAAAACGGCACACGAAATCCAAAATGATACGATAAGGGGCCTATAGGTGAGAACCTATGGCACGCCTTCAAAACCATCAATGAATCCTCTATATCGTCGTATAAACGCCAAATAGTCGAGGCAAAACACAATTCACAATTGCAGAATCAAAAATACGGAATACGGAAACACGAATCCAAAATAGCAACTTAGGATATATGTCCCAGATTTCACCCTAGATCACTTTATACAAATCTATATATACCAAGGGCCTAAAGTAAGCATGTAGGAGCTACAGAACCAATACGAGCCAAGAAGGTGGGACCCAGGCCGCAAATTGCGGCCAATTGGGAGAAATTGGCGGCCGTACGGATGAGTTGGGGGCTAGGGTTTGGGGTGTTGGTTCAATAGTGCCTGCACATCTCACTGTCCACTCAATATTCTTTTAGGATACCTCGTATGATAGCAGATTCCAATTAACCTTCACAGATTCCATAATTTCCCCGATATCGGTTTCTAAAATCCGTATTATGGGTTTAAACTTCAAGTTAGGGTCTCAATTCATACACTAGGGTGTTGGTGTATCCTCTACTGACCTCAATTTCGTATTACAACCCATAATTCACCACAACCCTAACTAGGTTTTCATCATGTCCATAATATCACACAATATCGATTCTATAACAACATTGGGGTATAAGTAATGCAAGAATTAAGCTAAAGGTCCAGAATTTACCTCACTTGGCAACTCAAGAATTTTCTTGAGTTGCCCCTAGTGGTCAAAATCCACGCTTTCTTGATCCATCTTGAAGGTCTCGGGCTCGTGCACATTTTTAATGAAATGAGTGTGAGGTTTTGGTGTAGTTTTTGAGGTGTTTTGGAGCTTTGAAGAGGGGAGGGGAGGAGGTGCAGGAGCAGCAGCAGAAGAAGAGAGAAGAGGGAGGGAAATGAGGGGAAAAATGGCTAAGTCCCAAGGTCAATGGTGCCCCATGCCTCTCATTCTCACCAACCCCCAATTCTTTAATCTTTTCTCTTTTCTTTTCCTTTTCTTTTCTCTCAAAATCCTTCTCACATAAATAGTAAACCCCAAATGATAAATCATGGCAAGAGAAATGCACAAGTGTAGAAAAGGTGATATGTGCAAGTTTTACACAAAATTGCCAAAACCCGATTAGCGATTTTAATCGCGATTATCACTAAATTAGTGTCAAACTAATCACAAAAACTTAAAAATGTCATAATTCACTAATTTACCCTATTTTAGAATTTTCCAAAATTTTTCATAGTTTTTCTAACATTTTTCCTATTTATTTGCATTTAATTATAGATTTAATATTAAAATAATCAATAAAATAATATTAAATTATAAATATTCCCAAAATTAATATTTTATACTTTTGAAAATGTTACAGGACTGTACCCAAAAACCACCGTTTTGCACGCCCTCTTGGACGTGGTAAGGGTGGAAATCAAAGCACAGTGGGAACCACACAAGACTCTATGACGATCTCGGGTCAACAGACTACTCTGTATCAGTGTCACCAGAGAACTGCCATCTGACGTAAGGTATAATACCATCTGGGAGTTCTCGGCGAGTCCGTCCAGTGTACCCAGTCTCTACTGAGCACCCGTATATCATCTCTGATGTCAAACACCAATGGATATGAGATCATCCATCGCCCATCTGTATGGGTCGAGAAGGTATACGCTAGTCTACTCTAGTATATCGATGCCCATCAAGATACACCCACGACTAGGGACCTTGAAGGATGTACTTATGGACTACCATGTCCCCTCTAGTATGATCCGCATCACAGTCCAGGTAGTCAAGTACACATCCTAAGGGCTTTACCAACATGTAACAAAGAGACAATCAGTATACACGTTAAGGTAAAGAGCAACCAGATAGCATACTATCATGTCGAGCAAGAAAGTCCTCCCTATATATGTCCCAGCATCCACTACAATATACATCCTATGTATAGCAATGGCCTCTAGGGCATACATATAACTAATAAGTGATGTCAGCATCATCACTCCGGGGCTGGCCTAGCCCGTAAGACTGATCAAAACTGGTATCGAATTGTTGAGTTACAAGTCAGGTTTCACCTTTGATTTCCCCATACCCCCAAGTTATGTATGTCATGTCAGGTATTCAGTAATCAAGAACTATGCCAACACATGATCAGGTAAAAGCAGGTTTGTCTGGATAGACAACAGGAACGGTCCATGAGGACTACATGTCAGGTTTGTTAGCATTAGACACAAGATCAGGTAACGGGTCAGGTCATGGTACATCAGGTCAAGTCAACAGTATACGGTACCATGTCAGGTATAACAATATATATATGTGTAGCAATGTCAGGTCAAGAGGTAAACAATATCGTGGGTGTGCTCACAATCAGTTATATAATCTAGCATTAGTATCAACAACATGAGATGAGCAATGAACTAAGTAATAGGCAGTTTCATTCAATTTGCAATACAGTTATCGAATTGTCACAGAGATGATTACAAGAGTGCAGTAAGACAAGTATAGCCATTTAGTCATGTTAACAAGTTTAAGAACCCTCAGAGGTGCAATGATTTATGTAACGGTTCAGTACAGCTATTTCAGGTTAAATGCATATGAGTGTCCGAATGTAACAGAACTACAGGGATAAATGCCATAAGCTACGTTAACATTTAAAATGTGATTAAACAGGTAAATATGGTTATCAGGTTCAATTAACAAACTGTAGATTCCAAGTGTAGCGGTAAAATGATATAATGTAATACCGTACACGGAAAATGAGAAATTGATTGTACCAAAACTAAATTTACAGTTTTAGGGTATCACAATATATATGTAAATATTGTATAGCATGTAGCAAGGGGTACTTGCCTCAGAACAAGGGTCGAGATGCAGGCGGCCTGGTGCACATGTCACGATACGGCGTGTGAAACGGCACGACAGGGTACTGGGTCAAGTCGCGATCTGGTGCGCGGTCTGGACGCGATCTGGTGCGTGATCTGGTGCACGGTCTGCGCGCGATACGGACGCGATCTGGTGCGCGATCTGGTGCACGGTCTGGGCACGATACGGACGCGATCTGCTGCGCAATCTGGGACGAACCCAAACGACGAACAATGGAACCACACGGGTCGGGGTACCTTGCTGGAACGTCGGGACACGTCGCCGGCACGACCGGATTCCGGCGATGATCAGAAAATACGGATCAATAAAAGCAAAAGAGAAGAACAAGAAGAAGAAGAAGAGGGTTGTGGTGGTCCTCTGGGTCTGGGACAGAGGAAGCGGAAGCGAGGGGTGCAGACGAGGTAGTGGGTCACCGGTGATGGTGTTTTTCTGGCGAGGTAGTGGATCAAGGTTCTTGGTTGTCGGGGATCTGGGTGTGCAGGGTTTTTGCAGATTGTAGGGTGAGGGTGATCTGGAGTTGGCTCGGGGTCAAAGGAGGTGAAAAGGGGGCGACGACAGCAGTGGATCGGACTCCGGCAAGGTGTGCAGGTGGCCGGCTGGTGCAGGATGAACGGGAATGGAGAAAGGAGAGGAAGAGGAGATGGATAGGGTGTTGGAGTGTGCAGAGGGTGAGAAAGGTGAAGGTGGTGGTCGAAGGGGGAAACGAGATCGCCAGCGTTGGGCTGCGGCGGCGAGGTGCAGGAGCGGGTGCAGGCGGTCGCGGTGAGGGTTGCAGGTCTGGTCGGGGTGCACAGGGACAAGGGAGAAGGAGGAGGCTGCGATGAGGGTGCGGAGACGACTAGCCCGGCGGTGCTGGTGCCGGCGATGGGGTTGCGGCGGCGACGGAGGTGCGCGGCTAGGGTTCTCTGAAGTTGGGTTATCGTTTTGAAAAAACAAAGGAGGAGGGAGAAGGGTTATATAAATATATATAGAGAGAGAAAGAGAGAGAGATATGAGAGAGAGAGAGAGACGGTGAGAGAGGGATTAAGGAGTGGGGCCCACGGAAATTGGAGAGAGTTGATTGGCTGAGTGAAGGATTTGTAAAAGGTTTTTAGAAATCTTTCAGTTTAATATATATATATGATTGTTAGAGAATTTAATATACGAAAGGTTTTAAAATATTAAATTTTGGGATTTTGGTGCAAAATAAAACATTTCCAAATTGCGCCCGGGTCGGGTCCAAAAATTTGAAATTGAAATAATAGGATTTTAAGCGGGTTCCAAATTTTAAAATTAAGTGTCTTATGATTACAAAGCATACCCCCACAACGGACACATGTACGCGCGCGTAGCCGTCCAAACTCGCCCGTTTCACTGAACGGGACGAGAACACAATGCACAGACGCTACCACGAGACTAGGGGTGTCAAGTAGGCCAAGATGGATATTTTTAATTTTATTTTAGATGCCAAAATTTGTTATATGTAGAAATGAATTGACGGGGTAAAAATACAATGAGTAACAAACAAGTAAGATAAATGAAATGAGTGCCACACTACACTCAAACGGTAACTGAAAATAGTAGTATTGGGCTCGGGTGTTATATTATACCCAACTACAAAAAGAATTTCGTCCTCGAAATTCCAAGAATACAAAGATAGAAAAATTACAGGAAAAGGGGAGGAAACTTCTGCCGGATTTCATCTTCTCGTTCCCAAGTGGACTCTCCATGCGAGCGATTACCCCAAGAAACAAGCACAAGGGGATAACCTTGTTCTTAAGAACTTTTTCCCTTCGATCCACGATTTCAACTGGTCGCTCCTCAAAGTCAAGTCTTCCCGCACTGTTAGCTCCGAATGCTCCAATACATGCGTTTCATCACGAACATACCTTCGTAGTTGAGAAACGTGAAACACATCGTGCACACTTGCCAAGGACTGCGGTAACGCCAAACGGTACGCTACCTCACCAACACGCTCCAAGATCTCAAAGGGTACAACGAATCGAGGACTAAGCTTTTCTCGACTCCCAAAACGAATCACCCCTCTAGTCGGTGATATCTTCAAGAACACCAAATCACCCACGGCGAACTCTAGAGGTTTTCTTGACGTGTCAGGCCAACTCTTCTGTCTGTCTTGAGCTGCCTTCATATGATTTCTGATAGTGTTAACCTTCTCAACTGTTTGCACAACCAAATCTGGTCCTAATAACCTTCGTTCACCGACATCATCCCAACAAACAGGTGAACGGCACTTACGACCATACAAAGCTTCAAATGGAGCCATCTGGATAGTTTCCTGAAAACTGTTGTTGTAAGAAAACTCCACCAAATGTAGATGATCCTCCCAAGAACCCTTGAAGTCCAACATGCATGCTCTCAACATGTCTTCAAGAGTTTGGATTGTTCTCTCCGACTGGCCATCAGTTTGAGGATGATAAGCTGTGCTAAACTTCAATCGAGTCCCCAAACTTCCCTGTAAACTCCTCCAGAAGTGTGATAAGAACCGAGTGTCCCGATCGGACACGATACTCACCGGTACTCCATGCAACCTTACGATCTCCTGCATGTACCACTCTGCCAAAGTCTCTGTTGATTGACTAACCCGGAAAGGAATAAAGTGAGCTGCCTTGGTCAAACGATCGACAATTACCCATACTGTATTGTTGCCTTTTGGACTCCGTGGTAAAGCCGTCACGAAATCCATGGTTATGTGTTCCCACTTCCACTGAGGAATCGGAAGTGGTTGCAATAAATCAGCAACCCTTTGATGTTCAGCCTTAACTTGCTGACACACCAAGCACTTTACCACAAAGCGAGCAATCTCCCGCTTCATGCCTTCCCACCAGAAATGCTGTCGAATATCTCGGTACATCTTTGTGACTCCTGGGTGTACAGAATAAGCTGAACTGTGTGCCTCCTTCATAAGCTCTTCACGAACATCACCATTTGGCACACACAAACGGCTACCGTACCTCAACGAACCATCTTCGTGGATCAATAAATCTGTTAGTAGTCCGACTTCAATCTGCTCTCGAAACTTTTGCAGTCTAGGATCCTGCGATTGTGCTGCTTTAATATTCTCAATCAAAGACGACTGCACTTGCAGCTACATCAACTGTCCCGTAGAACGCGGTAGCACAACTTCCAAGTCAAATCTTCGAAAATCTTCAATGAGCTCCTTCTGCGTAGTTAACACCTGAATTGCTGGTAACCGACTAAGCGCATCCGGCACAACATTAACCTTCCCCGGATGGTACTTAAGATCAAGATCGTAGTCAGCCATCAGCACCAACCATCTACGTTGCCTCATATTCAGCTCCTTCTATGTGAACACATACTTCAAACTCTTATGATCTATATAAAAAAAAAAAACTTCGACCCTTTCGCCCAACAGGTAGTGTCTCCAAATCTTCAAAGCGAAAATCACAGCCGCAAGCTCCAAGTCATGAGTTGGATAATTCTTCTCATGGGTCTTTAATTGTCTCGATGCGTACGCTACAACCTTCCCATGCTGCATCAAAACACATCCCAATCCTTTCCAGGATGCGTCGCTGTAAATCACCAATCCTCCGGAATTGTCTGGCACGGTCAGAATAGGGGCAGTTATCAACTTCTGCTTCAACGTCTCAAAAGCTAACGCACACTTATCCGCCCATACAAAAGGTACCTCCTTGCGCGTAAGCTTGGTTAACGGCTCTGCCAGATGAGCAAAGTTCTCCACAAATCTCCTGTAGTATCCGGCTAATCCAAGGAAACTTCTTATCTCAGCAACATTCTTTGGAATAGGCCAATCTCGAACTGTTGCAATCTTTTCTGGATCGACGGCAATTCCATTGCCAGATACAACATGCCCCAAAAACTTCACTTCCTCCAGCCAAAACTCGCACTTACTCATCTTCGCATAAAGCTTCTCCTGTCTCAACGTCTGCAGTGCGATCTTCAAATGCTCAGCATGCTCCTCAGAACTCTTCGAGTAAACCAGAATATCGTCAATGAAGACCACGATAAACTGGTCTAAGAACGGTGAAAAGATTCGGTTCATCAAGTCCATGAATACTGCCGGCGCATTCGTTACTCTGAAGGGCATCACTAAGTACTCGTAATGTCCATACCGAGTTCGGAACGCCGTCTTGCAAATATCTTCTGCTTTCACTCGAACCTGATGATATCCGGATCGCAAATCCAGCTTCGAAAATACCCTCGCGCCACTAAGCCGCTCAAAAGTTCTCCAATGCGAGGGATCGGGTACTTGTTCTTAATAGTCACCCGGTTTAATTCTCGATAGTCGATGCACATCCTTCTCGTGCCATCCTTCTTCTTTACTAGAAGAACTGGAGCTCCCCAAGGCGAGTTACTGTTTCGAATCCAACCCTTCTCAAGCAATTCAGCAACCTGTTTCTTAACTTCTTCCAACTCTACTGGTGCCATTGGATAATACGCTTTGGATACTGGCGCTGCACCAGGAATAAGATCAATTGCGAACTCTACGTCTCGCTTCGGCGGTAAACCCGATATATCTTCAAATACGTCCATAAAATCGCGAACAACCGCCGGCTCTTCACTATTATCAACTTCCATCAATGCAAGGATATCATTTGTCGGCCTAGCCCTAAACTCGACTGGCCCGACAGAACTGCTTCCTTACCGTAACTGCTGTCTGCTGCAAACTCCCTTTTATCCCAGATAGACTCTGCTGTTCTCGGCTGCCGCAAGTACTGGTGAGAAAGTGGTCAAACCCAGGGAGACAATCTGCCTCTGGATGTCCACGTCCAAGCTGCGCATGAACCTCCGTGCCCTGTCTGCATCGTTGGCAACTAAAAGTCCAGCGACTCTACTGAATCTTTTCCATTCTGCTGCGTGCACATATACGGGTGCTCCCTTCTGCTTTAGCCCGATAAATTTCTCTTCCATTTCCTCCCGTGCAGTCCGCGGGAAGAACTTTTCCAGGAAACTCTTTGAGAAATCCGCCCACTTGATCGGCTTGGGCAAATGGTTCTCCTTTACAAGCCATCATTCTCGGGCGTAGTCCACTAACTGAATGCGTACCCCATCAACTCTTTTGTCATCAAGAATCTGTGCCGCGATAAGCAAATTCTCCATGTCAACTAGCCACTGCTCTGCTGGCAACGGCTTCTCCAAACCAGTAAATGTAGATAGACCCAATTGCCTGAAATCTGCCACGGTCCCAACTCGATCAACTGGTTTAGCTTCAACCTTACCTACAGACTGCTGGACGGTCCGCAAACCTTCCTGGAATGATTCTGCTTGCTGCTGGATCAGCCCGGTCTGTCTCTTTTGATTCTCCAGCATTCCCCTTATCACTCCAAGCATAGCGGCTTCGTCCACACGCCTCTGGTACGTCTTCAAATTCCTATTTGCCATATTCCTGAACTCAAAACACCCAACATTAGCATGATGATAGATTCTGAATTTAGATCAAGGCTAGAACTCCAAGATACTTAAATAGAGTACCGCATTGTAACTATGCCGCGGTATCATAGCCATAATTACTTAACTCCACCCAAGTCGCCTAAGTCCTAGAGATAACAAGGAATCGGGTTTTCGAGTCGATATGCAAAGGAAGTTTGCACATCGTAAAAGATATAATCAGGAAGAATGTGATTCAAGAAAGGGTAAGACGGCAAGGTGGCAGGACATGTTTCCTAAACACGGGTATTCTGATTCGTGTATTGGGTACAATACCCAACTACAAAAGAATCAACCCAACTAACCTATGGCTCTGATACCAAAAGAACCATGTCACGCCCCGCTTCCCAGAGTATGCTAGATTGGGCACGTGACATAGCCAACCATGCTACCTGTGGGTTGAAAGTATCCATCCACAGTCACATTACGGCTGTAGAGATATCAAGAACAAGAAAAAACTATGTAAAACATGTCCATAATTCAGAATAACAGGGGTCAATAATAAATAAATGCGGAAGCAAATGATCCAATACAAATAACTGAAAGTATGTCCCATAATGCGGGCTCACATCAGGAAATAAATGCAGGAAATAAAACTAACTACTACTGAACTCACAGCTCAGCCTGCTGGCTGAAGTACTCCTGCTCGGACTGCAACAGCGGTACAGAATCTAGGCCATGCAAAACCCAGACGTCAGCGCGTCATGTCATCAAGTAATATAATATGAACAGTGTAACAGGCAATGCAAAATAAACATGAATACAACAAGAATAACAATAATATGAATCATACAGGGTAGCGTGCAGTGGGTAAACTAAACTGTTCTATCAGGTTTTCTATTCTAAAGTCTTTGAAATTAAATTGATGAATCATCAATGTAACTCAATAGTATCCCGTACATGTCCGGGACCACGGTCAAGACTCTCGGGACTGAATTCGAGACGTGCCGCTAGATAGTAACAGGTAGCAGGATGGGCGAGTGATGTCGGCATCATCACTCCGGGGCTGGCCTGGCCCGTAAGACTGATCAAAACAGGTATCGAACCGTTGAGTTACAAGTCAGGTTTCACCTTTGATTTTCCTATACCCCCAAGTTATGTATGTCAAGTCAGGTATTCAGTAATCAAGAACTATGCCAACACATGATCAGGTAAAAGCAGGTTTGTCTGGATAGACAACAGGAACAGTCCATGAGGACTACATGTCAGGTTTGTTGGCATTACACATAAGATCAAGTAACGGGTCAGGTCATGGTACATCAGGTCAAGTCAACAGTATACGGTACCATGTCAGGTATAACAATATATATATATGTGTAGCAATGTCAGGTCAAGAGGTAAACAATATCGTGGGTGTGCTCACAATCAGTTATATAATCTAGCATGGGTATCAACAACATGAGATGAGCAATGAACTAAGTAATAGGCAGTTTCATTCAATTTGCAATACAGTTATCGAATTGTCACAGAGATGATTACAAGAGTGCAGTAAGACAAGTATAGCCGTTTAGTCATGTTAACAAGTTTAAGAACCCTTAGAGGTGCAATGATTTATGTAACGGTTCAGTACAGCTATTTCAGGTTAAATGCATACGAGTGTCCGAATGTAACAGAACTACAGGGATAAATGCCATAAGCTACGTTAACATTTAAAATGTGATTAAACAGGTAAATATGGTTATCAGGTTCAATTAGCAAACTGTAGGTTCCAAGTGTAGCGGTAAAATGATATAATGTAATACCGTACACGGAAAATGAGAAATTGATTGTACCAAAACTAAATTTACAATTTTAGGGTGTCACAATATATATGTAAATATTGTATAGCATGTAGCAAGGGGTACTTGCCTCAGAACAAGGGTCAAGATGCAGGCGGCCTGGTGCACATGTCACGATACGGCGTGTGAAACGGCACGACACGGTACTGGGTCAAGTCGCGATCTGGTACGCGGTCTGGACGCGATACGGACGCGATCTGGTGCGCGGTCTGGACGTGATACAGACGTGATCTGGTGCGCGGTCTGGTGCACGGTCTGGGCGCGATACGGACGCGATCTGCTGCGCGATCTGGTGCACGGTCTGGGCGCGATACGGACGGTCTGGGCGCGATACGGATGCGATCTGCTGCGCGATCTGGGACGAACCCAAACGACGAACAGTGGAACCACACGGGTCGGGGTACCTTGCTGGAACTTCGGGACACGTCGCCGGCACGACCGGATTCCGGCGATGATCGGAAAACACGGATCAATAAAAGCAAAAGAGAAGAACAAGAAGAAGAAGAAGAGGGTTGTGGTGGTCCTCTGGGTCTGGGACAGAGGAAGCGGAAGCGAGGGGTGCAGACGAGGTAATGGGTCACCGGGGATGGTGTTTTTCTGGCGAGGTAGTGGATCAAGGTTCTTGGTTGTCGGGGATCTGGGTGTGCAGGGTTCTTGCAGATTGTAGGGTGAGGGTGATCTGGAGTTGGCTCGGGGTCAAAGGAGGTGAAAAGGGGGCGAAGACAGCAGTGGATCAGACTCCGGCAAGGTGTGCAGGTGGCCGGCTGGTGCAGGATGAACGGGAATTGAGAAAGGAGAGGAAGAGGAGATGGATTGGGTGTTGGAGTGTGCAGGGGGTGAGAAGGGTGAAGGTGGTGGTCGAAGGGGGAAACAAGATCGCCGGCGTTGGGGTTGCGGCGGCGAGGTGTAGGAGCGGGTGCAGGCGGTCGCGGTGAGGGTTGCAGGTCTGGTCAGGGTGCACAGGGAGAAGGGAGAAGGAGGAGGCTGCGACGAGGGTGCGGAGACGACTAGCCCGGCGGTGCTGTGCCGGCGATGGGGTTGCGGCGGCGACGGAGGTGCGCGGCTAGGGTTCTCTAAAGTTGGGTTATCGTTTTGAAAAAACAAAGGAGGAGGGAGAAGGGTTATATAAATATATATAGAGAGAGAGATTTATGATGAGAGAGATATGAGAGAGAGACGGGGAGAGAGGGATTAATGAGTGGGGCCCACGGAAATTGGAGAGAGTTGATTGGCTGAGAGAAGGATTTGTAAAAGGTTTTTAGAAATCTTTCAGTTTAATATATATATATATGATTGTTAGAGAATTTAATATACGAAAGGTTTTAAAATATTAAATTTTGGGATTTTGGTGCAAAGTAAAACATTTCCAAATTGCACCCGGGTCGGGTCCAAAAATTTGAAATTGAAATAATAGGATTTTAAGCGGGTTCCAAATTTTAAAATTAAGTGTCTTATGATTAAAAAGCATACCCCCACAACGGATACATGTACGCGCGCGTAGCCGTCCAAACTCGCCCGTTTCACTGAACGGGACGAGAACACAATGCACGGACGCTACCACGAGACTAGGGGTGTCAAGTAGGCCAAGATGGATATTTTTAATTTTATTTTAGATGCCAAAATTTGTTATATGTAGAAATGAATTGACGGGGTAAAAATACAATGAGTAACAAACAAGTAAGATAAATGAAATGAGTGCCACACTACACTCAAACGGTAACTGAAAATAGTAGCACTGGGCTCGGGTGTTTCACTTTTGCAGTCGGGTCTATTATGTATGCGATGTTATGTACCAGACCGGATATAGCTTACTCACTAGGTGTAATGAGTAGGTATCAATCAGATCCTAGGAAGAAACACTGGACAGCTGTGAAGAACATTTTTAAGTACTTAAGAAGGACTAAAGAAATGTTCTTTGTGTGTGGTAACGGAGAACTCCAGGTAGAGTTCTTTACCGATTCGAGCTTCCAAAATGATAATGACGAAATTAAGTCGGTCTCGGGTTTTGTCTTCACCCTCAATGGAGGGGCGGTATGTTGGAAGAGTTCCAAGCAAGATAACGTAGCAGACTCGACGATGGAGGCTGAATACATCGCTGCTAAAGAGGCTGTCTGGATGATGAAGTTCATAGCTGAACTTGGTGTGGTTCCATCCATTGAGTATCTAATACCTATGTATTGTGATAACAATGGAGCTGTGGTTTTGGCCAAGAAACTCCGGTCCCATCAGCGATCCAAACATATTCTTATGCGGGATCACCTGATCCGGGAGATAGTAGATCGACAGGAGATTGAGGTCAGAAGAGTAGACACGAATGACAACGCAGCAGATCTACTCATGAAGGCCCTTCTCCAGACACAGTTTGAGAGATTTTTTGAGATGTTGGGTATGAGATACTACAACAACCGGCCTTAATGCAAGTGAGAGATTGTCAGGAATATGTATACCCTAGAGGCTATTATTGTATGATATACTAGATGCTTGGACATATATAGAGAGGACTTTCTTGCTCGACATGATAGCATGCTATCTGGTTGCTCTTTATTTTAAAATGTACACTTGTATTATTATACTGTCTCTCTGATACATGTTGATAAAGATCTTAGGATATTTGCTTGACTACCAAGACTATGACGTGGATCATACTACTGGGAATTCTATAGTCCACAAGCACATCATTTAACTGTTCCTAGTCGAAAGAGTATCGAGACAGGCCATCGATATTCCAGAGTAGACTAGTGTATACGTTTCTTGACCCTGTAGGGGACGATGGTTGATTCTATAACCATTGGTGTTTGACATCAAAGATTGTACACATGTGCTCATTAGAGAATGGGTACACTGAACAGGACTCGTCGAGAACTCCTAAATGGTACTATACATATCGTCAGATAGCAGTTCTCTGGTAACACTGGTATAGGTTAGTCTGTAGACCCGAGATCGTCATAGTGTCTTGTGTGGTTCCCACTGTGCTTTGATTTCCTTCCAACCACGGCTCAAAGGAGTCGTACAAACAGGTGGATTTTGGGTACAGTCCCGAGTCACATGGAGGTAGTGAGCGATAGGAGAGGTTTCGTCTTTCCCGGTATTGGGAGCTGATGTTGCGTTATGCTTGATTGACTATAACAGTAAGTCCCTAGACAAGGCTAATGAGATTTACTGGTAAGTATTATCATTAGTTTCTCGAACTGTTATGAGCCACACATCGGCATGACTTATCAAGTTACCGGGGTCTGACGATTCTACCCTTAGACTCAATATGCGACATATCAGACGAAGAGACCGGACTGTACGGTAAGTGTTACTTATAGGCTTTATGGGAGTTTGGACAAGCTTGCTTATTGATCTTCTAATCGCTCAATATCTGGATAGCCGTTACGTCTAGCTAGTACCGCTGACGGCTTGTGGATAACTGATGTGATCATTACCTACTGCTGACGTATTGACGAGTCTTTAGAGTCCTACACAGAGGTTTTCTAGTTCAAGCGAAAGAAGTAAGGCACATATGCTGATATGTGCGGGAGCCTGATTAAATACGAGCATGTGATACCGTATTTTAATCTGGGGACATTTGATATCGGTTAGGTTATATGTGATATAACCGGATTATCAAGTGTTGATTTGATAATATGATATACAGATAAATGATATTAGTCGATTATATGCGATATAACCGGATTATGTAATCAAGTGTTGATTTAATAATTTGATATATATTATATTTGATATAATTATATATTAACTAATATTATTGCTCACTAATTATTTTCTTCTCTTAATATATATATATATATATATGTATGATGTATGTATATATATGTATGATATATGTATATGTATGTATGTATGATATATGTATATGTATGTGTGTATGTGTATGTGTGTGTATGGTTGGATTTTCTATTTTGAGAAAATAGAAATAAGAGATGGAAAATGGGGAGACTTTTGAAGAATGGGTGCAGCATGGTTTTGTTCATTATTATATTCATTTGCATTCATTATTGAAACATGGTTGGATTTTATTATTGAGAAATAATCCATGCTTCAATAAGTGAGATGAATGAGAGAGCCATTCACTCGACTTGCTCATTTTTTCATGCTAGCTCATTCACTCTCTAGCTCACCCTTTTCTTCTTCTTCCTCCACCAAGCTTTACTCTTTTCCATGAGTTGGAAAATAAAGAGTTAGAATTCTAAATGAGCTTATAAACTTACTTCATCAATCTATTCAAGATTAGCACTCAAGATTAGGTTGTTTCCTTCACTAATGAAAGATTAGTGAAGAGGTAGCTTGACCTAGAGGAACTTCGGATGGATCATCTTCGACACGAAGGCCGCGAAGCAAGCTCGATCCTTCTTCAAATGGAGCTACGAGGAGTCGTAGGGACTACTATCCGGAGCTTTAGAAGAGGACTTGGTCTACAAAGATTGTAGTTCCATCACTTGATGTAAAGCTTGCTATATTATCATATTAACCCTAATACTCTAGTTAGATTCTAGGTTAGTGTAGCTTAGCACCAAGAATTTTTTAAAATTGCATGCTTGATGCCGGTTAAAACCTTGTGGTCGTGCTAGGATACATTTTCACTCTCTCTCTCTCCGTCCCTGTATCTCTATCTCTCCCCCTATATATATATATATATATACATACATATATATATAATAATAATAATATAATTATTAATAAACTCTCTCTCTCCCCCGTCTTCATCTCTTTTTCGCCGAACCCTAACCCGCGCCAAACCCCACGTCGTCGTCGTCCCCCTCTCGTCGCCGTCCCCACTTCTTCATCCTCACCTCCTCATCACCACCACCACCGGCCACACTTCCTCTTTCTCCTTTCCTGAAATCTCACCCGAGCCGATCCCTAAGCCGAGAACCCACCTTCTCCTTCATCGACCTCGTCGTCAGAACCCGACCGCCACCATCACCCTCCATCACCTTCCCTCTTCTCGTTAGCATTGCCAGAGCACCCACACACCACCACCGTACCTTCTCCTTCTTCTTCCTCTCGTTTCCCCGATCACCATTAACCCCTCACCGGCCACGGCGCATTGTCGTCAACCTCGTTCCTTCAACCTCGTCGCCGACCATCTCTCTCATCTTCCCCGCCCATGCTCAAACCCCAGAACCCCAACAACCCTGTCTTCTTCTTCTTTTCTTTTCTCGGTCTCCGATTTGTGTTCGCCGGAGTAGCTCACATCGCCGACGATCCAGACAACCCCAGTCACCGTCATCTAATCCATTTACCACGTCAAGTAGTTGCTCAGTTCAGGTCAAGTCCCACGTACGTGGGTTTTGCATCATGGCGTTATTCGGTTTTCGGAACATGATATCCATATATTAGTGGTGAGATTTCGATCAGGCAAGTTCTAAACTTGCAACATACTATATTGTTTATATCAATATTTATATGATTAATTATAGTACATGTGGTTTAATATTCCGCAAATATTATCGATTTACAGTTTTATATTATCAGTCTGTAGGTTTTATCTAGTTGTATGCCGGATCATCACAATCTTATTATAATTTTATATCAGTTCAGTAATCTTTATCTAGATTGCCATATACTTGGTAACAGATATAAAACGGTTATTACAGATAGATCCATATAAATCCTGGGCATTAGTTATGTTTACCGTGTTTAGTTACGGTCTTACATTTGGTATCTATTTTGGTTAATATATTGCCTGACTTGTACATGAGATATTACCAGACCTGTTACTTGGATCATCCGTCAATGCCGACAATCCTGACTTGTTGTCCTGATGGACGCGATTTGTTGTCTGCATAGATAAGACTTGTACCTGCTTGATCCTGTGTTGGTATTATATTGATATCATTAATACCTGACTTGAACACAAAACCTAGGGGTAAGGGGAAATCAATAATGAAATCTGACTTAGAACTCAACAGTTCGATACTTTCCAGGGACTGATCAGTCGATACAGGCTTCGGGCCCCGGAATGATGCCGCTGACATCATTCGTCTGTACATGATACCTGTTTTTACTGCTTAGCGGCAAGTCTCGGATTCAGCCCCAAGAGTTTTGACCGTGGTTCCAGGCACGCACGGAATACTATTGAGTTATATCGACGATTCCATTTAATTAATTTCAAAGACTTGTAGAATAGATAACCTAGACACACATACTTTAGGATACATATCACATACATATAGCTCACTTTTTTACACATGTATTTATTATTTACTCATATTTAATCACAGTATCCTATCCTGGTTATTATTATTCGATATTTATGACGTATTGACGTCTGGGTTTTGCATGACCCAGTTCTTTTGACCTTGTCGCAGGCAGATCAATAGTATTTTAGCAAGCAAGCCGAGCAATGAGGCGCTAGATGTTTAGTTTTAAAGATAGTTTATTTTAATTCCATAGTTTTATTTACCAATGTGATCCCATAAGGCACGAGTTCAGATATTATTCTTTATTGGATCTTAATTCGTTTCCGCGACATGCATTTCTTCAATTTTATTTATTATGGCAGATGGATATGTGTTGGTTAGATTTTATATACTGTTCTTGATATCTAATTGACAGCCGTAATGTGACTATGAAGGGATTATTCCTGGCCATAGGTAGTATGGTTGGCTCTGTCACGTGCTGTATTTACATATTTTGGGAAGCGGGGCATGACAATCACTTCTTTTGTTGATGCTTTTCTTGATGCTATATAGTTTTTATGTTCTTTTCTACTTAATCTAGTATTAAGACATAATTGAAAGTAAGTGCATTTATGTGGCATGTATGAGAAAGTGTTTGGTATGTAATGAAAGTGTCGAAGAAGAGTCCAATAATAATCTGAAATTACAAAATATATATTATAAATGAGGACTCGTAGCCCGCCACGGGTGTGTCTCCATTGTAGAAGTGTTTGTGCTTTGTAGCTTTGCATCATAAGGTGGACATGATATTCTTTTGCTTTTGCTTTTGTTTTTTGTAAAACTGAGTATTACCAAGTTATTTGAACTTTGAGGACTTAATCTATAGAATGACTCATATAATGGAAAGTTTCAGGAAGGCTAAAAGTAAACATTCTTATAATCACCATGTGCATGATATATTAGATCATCAAGGACTTCAGCAACCACATCTAAGATGAGTTCTAGCATTGCCCATGGGCCAATCAGCTGCTTGAGGGACAACCAAGGTCTTGACCTTTCATAGCTGCCGAGATAGAAATGACAGGGTGAACCTATCAGTTTGATACTGTCAATTGAGAATTGTCAAAGCATCAGATCGTTGCCTACACATTTTACGCATCCTTTTTGGCACATTCTATATGGACTAAAGGTTGCATCAACTTTGGCAGTCACAATTTTGATGCTTGTATATTCTTTAATAACAAAGATTATACATATTAAGCCATAATATATGTAATTTGTATCTTGTTAAAAGATATATGATTTACAAACCCTATGCAAGGAATAAAAGCATTGAAAGGACAAGCAATGCACTCCTTACTACTTCCATATGGATCTTCTTTGGTCTTCTTTATACCGATCACCTGACGAAAATCAAACAGCCTGCTGGCGAATATTAAACATGATCAAACTATCTTAAATCGTTATTTGTTCTTCATTTTATATTTGTTTCTTTTCTCTTGCATCTAATTTCCATCTTCCTTTTCAATTATTCATTTACTTATATACCACACATTTGCGTCAAAATTCTAATTTTGGCTAAACCTGTCTTTGGATAGTTCACCATCAACATGGATCCATTGTTGTCTTCATTATTGTACTAATTTCTAGCTCTCTTTTATAATTATGAATTACCGTTTTCTGTATTCGATGTCTGTAAAAACTAAAAAGCGGCATCCTAATATATTTTTACCTTTGAAACTAATCATTTGTTGTTCTTTGAGGATGGCTAGGTGAAGAGGGTTTATGGGCAAAAATAGTACCAGTCAATCCTTGTCACAAACTATAAGGCAGTTCTTACCAATCAATCTTACAAATGGTAACAACCAATGGCATTATGGTGTAGAGGAACAACACTCTCAAGATTGATCATGTTGTGAAGCTCTACTGGATCAGATTGGACAATGAATTTGAATCAAATAGTGGATATTAAGATCCTTCTTTATTAGTGTCACTATACAAAAGATGGTTGACAAATGACATAATAATAGAAACACGCATCATTAATCATATCAATAAGAGTTAAGGCTCATTAAGTATTTGCATATGTAAGACCCCATCATCAATAAGTAAAAAAACTAAAAGCTACAGCAACGGCATTAACAGGTTTTCACGAGTTGATCGCTCAAAGAGGGGAAGCTTGAGTTATTAATGTGAGGGCAGCATGCAGGAAGTTGCAGGGAGACATAGAGATGTTGAATGGGTCTGACAAGCTTTAGATAAGGAGCGCGAATCAGTTAGGTGTTGTTTTAAGATCGATTAGTAGGGTTGCGGTCTTGCAGGGACGTGACACCCCAAGAGATTGGGAACTAAGATCGCACTCAAATATGACGATTTCAGATCATAATTGAGATCAAGGAGGCAACATGTGTTATCGTTGGCTTGCTAACAGGTTTAAAAGGGGTTTTCAGCTTTGTAAGAGACATGACATATGGCAAGGTTGGCGAAAGATGGTCTCAAGCGATGATCAACAGGGAGCTTTAGGTAAATCATGAGAATTAATAATTAAAATTTGGTTGTGGCAATTCCCAAACAGCAACAAGTCAGCAACAATAATTATTTGGACACCATCATGTCCTTGATGGTGAAAAGCGAGCAACTCCTTTCTTGTTCTTGTACAATTCCTTGCTTGATATTGTGCAACTTCTTGCTCAATGGATTCAGATCTTCGTGATCTTCCATAGCAAACAATTACATTTTTGTAGGTGCTATTTGGGTGTTATGTGCCTAAGGGGCGTTAATTAGCCAAACTTGACCTAAAACTGAATAGGCCCTCTGTTTATAATTGAACACGGGAAGGAATATATGTTGGTTTATTATTGGACTGAAGAGAAATATGAGTTAGGCTTAAGAAATGTGGCTTGGATTATTATTTTTTATAAATTTTAAGAACTTTATTATAATGTATGTGGTGGATTAATTGTGTTAAGCTTCTTGAATATAATATGAACGTACATTTTAATAAAAGATGAGCATTCTTATTAACTCAGCTTTCAATTACTATTTATCTATTTAACTTTTGCTAGTTAAGAATTCTAATGTTTGAATAAAAAAATCTATTGTTAATGAAATAATTCTAGGGGTGGTCTAAATTGCTAGGTTTTAATTCAGATTTTAACCGATTCCTTAATATATTCCACTTATGATCCATCCTGGTCAAACGAGTCATCATCTTAGAGAATATGAGCCCGGCTTAAGTTCTATAGTTGCCGCCCTTATTGTACATAGGTCTGATCGACATTGATCAATATTGAGACTGACCAAGATTTCAATATTGTTAAGTGGAATGATCATGTAATTGTCCAAGGTATCTGGACTAATGTGTATTAAATTAGGGATGCACATAAGATGTGCATAATTTATTTGATATATAATTTTTGATATGCAAATGCAAACCCAGTATCCACTAAATAATGAATTAATTTTTTTCCTTTTTTCTCCAATTGACATATATTTCTATATTTTCTTTGATCAATTTGGGAATTTATATAATCTTAAATATGTGAATGTATATGTGTATGTATATGTGTGTAATTTACTTCTATAAAGTACCATATGGTTTGATTAGGTATGATGTGCTATATGCAACCCAATCGAAATATAAAAAGAATGTGTTTCATAAGGTTGTAGGGAATAAATTTGTTGACTGAAGTGCAAGAGTTCTAAAAACGAGCATGTATTGGTTTAGGCAAATAATGAGTGTGGTGGTGTGATTCTTGGGCCAATATGGTTGGCTTTGATGACATGTTAACAAACTTCATCTTTTCTCATGCCGATATTTTTTTGATTTGGTAGCTTAGTAGGATCTTCTCATAATTTATCAAAAATGAAATAAGTTCACATAACAGTCAAATCTACATGCTAACAATAGGAAGATCACCTTGTTTTTATGTCCGGTAATAGGATAAGTATCGCTAACAGTGGTGGATCCATAAATCTTGGTTTTTAGGGGCATACAGAGGTCTCAAGAGAAATTAAAAACTGTAACTAAAGAACATATAACAAATAGTAATATAAATTCTGAACCGAGTGATAAAATATATGAACTACTTATAATCATAAAAATGATATTGTTTGGAACTTGCATTGAAAAGGGTTTGTGTTTAAATATAATATTTGACAATATATAGATGAGCTAGGCTTTGTTTCAAGTATTATATTTTGAACATAAGAAGTGAAAGCCCTTCTTGCCATAATTAAACTCATTCTACATTTCTTCGAGAGTTCCCCTCAATCTTCCTTTATCGAGGTGATAATGAAAAACTGGTTTAAAGTACAATAAAAGATCATTCGTAATCACAAGAGTGAATTCTTCAAAACATGTCATCCTATTTCTGAGAACCCAACCATGAACGCCAAATAGTTCTAATGCATGTGAGAGTAGTACAAATGAAAAACTTTGTTTAGAGTAGTAAATTGTATCAGAGAGTAACAAAGTTTGGTTATAATTTTTTGTGAATTTTTTGTGGCGGTACATGCTCCCACGAAGTTTATGTGGGTTGGTCACTGATCACAAACTCTCGCTCACGTACCAATACACATTTATATCTACAAAAGTTAGATTGCGAAGTTCTATTAAAGCGTTCAATATATGGTTTTTATTATAATGAAGATTGAATAGTGTCCATAATATCTGCTATAATAATTAGAAAACGTCGAACACACATGTCACGTTTAACTTAATACACACACACACAATTTCTTAAATTTAAGGATGTCCATCTCATCACTTAAATTACTTAGAGTAAAAATAACAATTATTCTACCCATCATTTCCTAAAGAATATAAAAAATCTCAACTGCACCATTGAACAAATAATAACTACCATTTTCATTTATTCTATTTTATTTAGTTCTAATCAAATAAAATTCTTAATTGTTTCATATACAGCCTCTTACACCTTTCATTTGTTATAATTACAAACTTTCATATTTGTAATTTTAATTTGGGCTATTTACTAAAAAGACCACTCGTATTTTGCTAATTACTATAAGCCCCCTCATACTTCGTATTTTCTTAAAACTCTCCATACATTTAAATTGCACTAAGAAACCTCTTAGCATGCCAAAAAGATAATCTTTTTAGTATCTTCTATTACTCCGTTATAGGGCTAAAGGTGAGTATAGGGCTAGGGTGTAACAACCATGTTTTTCTAATAAAAAGTCTTTTATTTAACTGTAAAAATTTGCTTGATGGAAACATATTTTATCTTAATGATTTTATTTTAGTGATGCGAGAAATTATAAAAGTATTGAGATACAATTAAAGGAATTTTCAAAAAAAGATCTATTTATATGTTTCTGGACTAATAATGTTTTAAGGGAATTTTGTAATGCATTAAAATATTTTACGTATTTTTTATAATTAAAATAATTATTTCGCAATTAAAATATTTTTCTAGATTAAAATAGATTTTTTATATAGTTATGATAACTAACAAAAATAATAGATATGGGAATATTATTTAGTTTTAGCCCAAAATCATTTTTAAACTGAAGATAATAATAAAATATATTTTGTGGGATTTTCTCATATTTTCCCCGTATTTTTCAATATTTTAAACAAATTTTTTAAAACAAATTCGATTTTTAAAAGAAAAAACAGTTAGATTTTCTTTTTAAAAAATATTAAAACAACATTTAACCTGGACTGTTGGATGCTAGATCCAACGGCCAAGGAACGCTGGCGGCTGCCTACGAGAGTGGGACTACGCGCTTGCGCCACAAGCATGTGAAACCACGCCTCGTGGCCACGTGGCGAGTGGCGGCGGCCTCTGGGCCGTTGGATTCAAATCCAACGATCACGATCGTAGCGGCGGTGGCAGAAATCATGGGAAAATCATTAGGTGTGGATTTTTGGAGGGATTTGACAGATTTTTGGATTTTATAGTTGGAAAAAAGACCCTATAAATACAGACCTTCAAATACTGATTTCTCACATCTCAGAACTCTAAAAATTCTGAAAAAAATACCCAGGACTTCGTTTCGACGACGCCGACGCTGTGGTTCTACCCAAGTATCGAGGAAAAATCCGAGCACGGGGCTATTGAGGATTTAGTACGAGTCTACATTTTCGACCTCTCGACATCCAACTCAAACCAAAAGTAGGATCCGTCTCTCTCCTGTTGTCTGTCACCTTCTTTCTTTTAAATGATCTTAGTTACAAATCCTAATCCCCAAACTTATATTAAAATGATGTTAAAAATATTTCTGCATGTCTATTGTGGTACCTCCTAATAATTAAATTTGAGCCATGTTTAAAATGGTTTAATTAATTACCTTCATATGCGTATATATTGCACCCTCATCCTATATGGAATATGATATGCTTGACGGTATAACTCATGGGGTATAAATCCACCCTATGTGTATACCCACTTACTCATGTTACCAATAAGATCTCGAAATAGACCACTTCCACAAAATACCCTCATTTTATTAAAATGTTGTACGTATTTAAAATACACATATGATATGAGATGTTTTGAATAAATACTTTAGACACCCTAAAACGATGTGTTTGTGCTTGCACTTTTAATTCACCGATTAACCTAGCTTTGTTAAAATCCTTTTTCCTTTTGTTAAGGGTTAATACCAATTTAAATAATTATGCTATGATTTTCAACTTAATCCTCTTCCACTTAGAGGCAATATTTTCATATAAAATCTTTCTTAATTTATTCGCTAAGGATTAATAAGGTACCCTAATAGGGTAATATTTTACATGAATCGTCCCGTGGTTAACACGGACGTATTTCAAAAATGTTACCTCTAAATTAAAACCATCACTTTTATAAATGTTATTGTTCAAAGAGAATACCTGAATATTTATTAAAAGATAATTTCAAATAAATATCATAAACTTTCATTAAAAGGATATTTTCTCATTAAAATACCATGGGTTTCCAAAACGATAAATACTCTAAACATCAGGGTTTTCATTATAAACAATAATTATCATTAAACACTATTATTTTTTAACTAAGTATTTTTATAAAATGATATGAAGCATCGTACCAACTTTAAAAGATAACAAGATAAAGTGAGTGGCTGTGGAAGGTCATGTTAAATGAGATCAACTTTTGAACACAAGTTTATGACATACATAAAATATCATACGGTTATGGTTAGAATGTGCGGACCTAGGTATGGAATACTTATAAATGAAGATCTCTGCAGGCAGGGTGGATAGTCCAAAATGTGGACGAATACTAACTCGATATTCGGACGAATACTAATCCTACTTGAGGGTGAATGGTCCAATGTGTGGACGAATACTAACCCTACTTTAAGGGCGAATAATTCAATATGTGGATGCTATACAATGTGGAAATTCCATACCTAAATGTATACGTACTAACTCAAATTCGTCAAAACCTTTACACTGAATATCGGGGATGGGTAGTTGGTTTAGGCAAGGAGATGCGGAACTTGGATTCCCCTACTATTCGATCATGATCCCGAGAAGCGAAATGGTGCATTTCACTTCCCTAGTTGTTCCGTGGCCACAACGGAATAATCGCGAGTATCCAGACTCTTGTTTAACAAACTAATGCGAACTTTTACCTTCACTTATACTTCATACAAATATACTCATATTCCTATATACCTCATGCAACATAGCTTTATTAACGTATACCTCATACAAACATATTCATATTCACATATATCTCTGTCAACATGTCTTATTTGTATACAACTCATACCCTCATACCCACATACATCATATGTGCACATACGCATCATACTTATATATATACTCGCTCGTTTCTCTACCTTTACTTTCTTATGAGGAAATCCTACCCGAGTACAACTCGCCGACGGACTTTCCTTTTCTCCTGGAATGTCCGTAAGATGGAAATGGGTATTATGTCGAGGATCAAGGTGTGGAGCCAACTAATGAAGATTATGCAGACTTGATGACGGAAGATTAGCTAATTTTTTATTGCCCATCTGTTTAAGGCTTTGCTTCACTTTCGATGTAATTAAACTATTTAGTTTCTTTTACTCTTTCCTTTGGGATGTAATAAAGTTTGGTTTATGGAAATAAATGCCTTTCGCTTTTATTATTTTGTTTTAGTACACATCCTGCATGTTATAGATACTCATACGCTTAACGTAACTATATTGAATAGACCACATTCAATACAGTTAGGTTGCGGATCATGCCACGTCACCCTTCACCTTCTTTTGGGAAACTGGGCGTAACAGGTTTTAGTGGTAGCCTATACAGGTCCTTTTCTTGTGTACTAAAATGAAACTGATAACCGACTAATTATATTTGTGAATCTCATCCACTTGTATCAATTTCAAAATTTTCATATTCGCCGCACCTTCCTTGACATTCTGTATCCTAACCATGGCCTTTCCTTTCAGGTCGTGGTAAATCTTTCGGATGAGGACAACATGCCGGACATCACCTTTGAGGCTACGCTTGGATATTCGGACGACGAAGTAATAGGTCCCAAAACAAGTATCTACAATGGTGATTTAGAAGATGGAGAAAGAGAAGCCCCAGTAGAGGAAGAACCCGAGGAAGAGAAAGCTCATGCGGAGAAAGAAGAGCTTGAGGAGGACGTCCTTGCTGAAGAGGAAAATCCCGTTGAGGAGAAAGAACCAGAGGAGGAGGCCCCGCTGAGGAGGAGATTCCTGTGGAAGAGGATGAACCAAAGGAATACGGTCTACACATGTGGTTTATTGGGGAGACACTCTATATTCGGGGATGTATTTATCGATGTGTTCGCCGTACCCCTCCACCACTCTATCGTCGGGATGTACCAGGCTCACCCTTCTTTTACAGTTTTGCAAGAAAGATCAACAAACGCCAGGCCAACAACGCACAGTTTCCGCCGTGTAATTGATGGACGACGATCGAAACATTTATAATTAGTTCGTGTCATGTTTAGTTTCTTAGTTCCTCAGTGGACCAAATAAGCTTATAGCAGTAAGGTTATATTTAATCTTCATTGTATCTCTTTTAGCTTTTATTAATAAAATCTTAACTTCAGACAATTTCGCTTTTGTGCTTCTCGCTTTTTCCTTATTAGTTTTTTCTCTTGCATTAATTGTCACTTCTCATGCAAGCTACTATCCTATGACATTATCAGCCTGTTTGTAATATAAGCTCTTCTGATTCAGACCATCATGGCCGGACGACACCATAACCGCAACAGAAGGGGAAATGGGAGTAACGAAGCCGCTGCTCAGCAAGCAGCTATGCTACAAATGATGCAAGGACTACTAGAGCAAACAGTAGCAGCAGACAGCCGCCCTTCATCAGGAGCTGCGAGAAAGTAGGCAGCAACAAACAGAGATTTTAAGAAAGGCACTAGCCCCAGTTCCTCAAGGTTCGACGGGAGTGAAGCAATTCAGATCTCTTCACCCTGAGACATTTTCAGAGAAGGAAACTCCTTTAGAAGCTGAGGAATGGCTCAAAGGAACAACCAATGATCTCGGTGCCGCGCAAATCCCTAAGGACGCGTGGGTGAACGTCGCCAAACTACAACTCACGGATAATACCAGAATATGGTCGGAGGTCGAGAAAAGTAGACTGAAGGAGCCCATCGATTGGGAAACGTTCAAACATCGTTTTGATATTCAATACTTTCCTGTCGTGGTACACCTAAAGATGGAAAGGGAGTTTATACAATTCCAATAAGGGAGCATGTGGGATAGGTCGGTGGACGAGTACGCTTCGGAGTTCGCAAAATTAAGTCGGTTTGCACACCATCTGGTGGCAACCCCAGAACTTTATGCTAAAAGATTCCGACAATGGCTGGATTTGAAGACACAGTCCTCCATGTCTTCTGCTACCCTTTCAACCTACGATGAAATCTTAAAGGTGGAGTGGGACTTTGAAGATCTTCAGAGACGCATAAGAAAGGATGACTGTTTGTTTGGAACTAAGCGACCCGTCAACCAAATTCTTAGGGATCATCTTCCAGATTCAACGGAAGACAGCAATCCAAGAAGCCAGCATGGCCAATTGTCTTCAGGAAACCAGCCATCACATGCAACCATTGCGGTAGGGTCGAACATTACATGAGGGATTGCCGCGTGTTGAATAAACTTTGCGTAATCTGTGGCTCACCAGACTATGCTATGGGGGATTGTCCTTAGAGAAGACGGCAACTAGTCCCTGATAATAAACCAGCCAATCATGGAGCGCATCAACTAGGAGCCCGGCGACCTCCCATTAATAAGCAAATCGGACACGATCCGCCAGTTAGGGGACCACCCCTGCCCTCTTAGAAACGGGTCTTCCAGCAAGCTCAACGTAACGGCCTAAAGCATCAGGCCTTCACTATGACCATGGAAGAGGCTGAAGCAACGGAGGAAGTTATTACAGGTACTGCTACTTTTTATGGCCGTCATACTTTCATGTTACCCTCTTTTTGATGCATGCATGTCTTGTTAGGCTCATCCTTATTTTTCATATAAAACTTAGGTACTCTACTAGTAACCTTTACATCCGCACTTACACTTTTTGACTCGGACGCATCGCACTGCTTTATAGAACAAAAGATTGCGACCGCCGGTTCTATTCCAGTAACACCTTTCATCACTGAGTGGAATGTCAACATGGGAAACTGAGTGATCAAGTCTACTATGGGATACGATCTGTGTCCCGTGGTGATCCGCGGTTGGGGTTTCTACGCCAACTTTATGGTGATAGATATGCCAAATTTCGACGTGGTCTTGAGTATAGACTAGTTGAGCACTTTTTACGCTACCATCAACTGTCGTTAAAGGAGAGTAGTGTACGAAATCCTTGACCACCCAATGTTCATATTCGAGAGTGGAAGTAAATTCTTGGACCCAGCAACTTACCGAGCTGTACCGAGAAGGGAAGAGATGTTATACACAGTACAGGGGAGGAGAGTATACCGATGGTTGTGCGTGAATTTGAAGACGTGTTTGCAGATGTGTCGGGTTTACCACCAGATCGGGCAATCGAGTTCACTATAGACTTGATTCCGGGGACTCAACCCATATTGAAAACACCGTACCGGATAGGGCCAGAAGAATTGAAGGAGCTTCTGATGCAAATTTGTCACGCCCCGCTTCCCAGAGTGTGCTAAGATAGGCACGTGACAGAGCCAACCATGCTACCTGTGGATAGGAAAAATCCCTCCACAGTCACATTACGGTTGTAGAGATATCAAGAACAGGAAAGTAAATAAACTATCTAGTACATGTCCATGAGCCAGAATAAACAAGTTAAGAAATAATATGCGGAAGCAATAAATCCAAGTAACAATAACATCTGGAAAGTAAGAAAATAACTAACTGGATACTAACAGGATCCTCACTGCTCGGCCTGACGGCGGAAATACTCTTGATCAGCTTGCGACAAAGGTAGAGGATCTGGGCCATGCAAAACCCAGACGTCAATGCGTCATAATATCAATAATTCTAAGCAAGCAGGATGTGATGAAATATGCAGGCATGAAGTATGAACAGTAACAAGTCATCAGTAACAAGTAAACAGTAACATGAGTATAGATCAGTGTACAGGATATAAACATGTGAAGTGCAGTGAGTAGTCTAAACTGTGCTATAGGGTTATCTACTCTAAAGTTATTCGAAATCAATTAATGTAATCCTCAGCGTAACCCATCGGTCTATGCCCCGTTCATTCCCCACGGGACCACGGTAAAATGATGTAATAGACTGTGAGTCTATATCCCGTTCATTCCCCACGGGACCACGGTAACATGATGTAATAGCCCTTTGAGTTACGTTCGGCTACATTATTGATTTCCCCATACTCCCAAGGTTATGTGTGTAAGTCAGGTATTGATAAATCTGGAGCTAATGCCAACACAGGATCAAGCATGTACAGGTTTGTCTGTACAGACAACGAAATATATCCATCGGGACATGTTAGGATTGTCGGCATTAGAAACAAGATCAGGTAACATGTCAAGTAGTGATATATCAGGTCATGTCAGGTAGTGTACATGTATCAAGTCATGTCAAGTAGTGATGTATCAGGTATCAAGTCAAGCAGTGGTATATCAGGTCATGACAGGTAGTGCACATGTGTCAAGCGGATGCTCATACTAAAACTGTAGCAAGTACGGATGCACGGTAAAGTATGGATGCACAAATATTTTGTCAGGGGTTACATCATGACTATATAGGATGCACAATTATCAAGCATGGTTCACTAATACAACAGTAACATGAAATAATATGGTTTCGGTATGCAACTAGATATGTAATAAACTGTACGGATACAGACGGATACTATAAAACTGTAAATCGGTAAAATTTGCTGAATATTAAAACACAAGCACAATTATTTATTAAATAGATATTTATATAATAATATTAACATGGATAATATATTCAAACCGATTAATAACTATAAAAGTGGTATTGATTAACCATGCACAAGAAAGTTCCGTTCAGAAATTCAGCGTCGCCCTGATTTGTAAAATAGCTTAAAAATAACAAAGGTTCTCCAAAAGGGACGTGTCCTATACCAAAACAAAGATAATTCAATAAGGTTTTCATTTTTACAAGTTGAAAGTTATGAACATTCGAATTTGAAAGTTTTCTGCTGGAATTTCCCAGGACAGCAGTTTAGAGATATTTTCATTTGCATTTTACGTTATTTAAACAATTTATTTTGCAAGTAAATATTTCATAGAGTTATAGTATTCTGAATTAGCTTCGTAACTAACTAAATAACGTATACTAATAATTTTTCTATGATTTATAATGAATTTTATAAGGTAAGGTATACAGTAAATTTCAAATTTGTCGTATCCGCTTTGCAACGACGTTTCATGTGTAAACTATAATATTTTCAAATGTATAACATTGTAAAATGCAGATTATAAACTAATTAAAGATAATAATAAGAAATATTACGACGATATATATTTTAAATGATATGGATGCAAACGGGTTTCACATAATCGTAAAATGATAAACCAACAAGTGCGGAACATATAACTAAGCAATATGAAATGTAACTATTCAATTTGATGCAGTATATGATAGTATAGTATGTAACAAGATAAGTTTTCATGACCTAGATCTGAAATGATATGAATGGAAGCAAACGGAACATCGAAAAGTTATAAAACTAAACATAGGATGCTTGATTTAAATTACAGGTGTGATATTTATTTAAATAGGTATATAATAAGTTATATAGCATGTAGCAAGATTAACTTGCCTAGACGGAACAAGAACGGATGTGTACGGAACGTCCTTCGTCGGCGAAATGTCACGACGCGCGCACGGTACATGGAACGGTTCCAAACAACGCACGAGAGTGATCACGCAAATCAGGTATGTTCACTGGATCACTCGGATCGTCAACGACGAGCACGGCTCCGGCGGTGATCACCAGAATCAAGAATCAAGAAAAAGAAAGAAGAAAGAAGAAGAAGAAGTAAGAAGAAGAGGCTGTGTATTAAATAAGAAAAGAAAAAATTAAATAAATAAAAAATATATAAATATATATATATATATATATAGAGAGAGAGAGAGAGAGAGGAGAGAGAGAGAGAAAGGGGTTGTTAGTTTGTTAGGAAATTAGTTTAGATTTAAATTTAAAAAATCTTTTATTAGTTTACTAAATTTTAATTTGTATCAATTTATAAAATTAATATTATATAAATAAAATTTGATATTCTGGTAAATACAAATATAGTCCAAAACATGCTCGGGTCGGGTCTAAAATTCAGTTTTAAAATACGAAAAATATACATATCGACCAAAATAAAAAAATGAATGTCCGGATAACGAAAAATGTATATCTCTAAGAACGGATGCACGTACGTACGCGTAGCCATCCAAACAAGCCCGTTTCACTGAACGGGACGAGAACAAGATGCGCGGATGCTACGACAGGGTCAGGGGTAGCAAGCAGCCCATGCTAGATATTTTTAAAATATTTTACTTGACTTTAAATGTTATATTAAAAATGCAGATGCTAGATAAAATGCCAGTATGCAGTAAAAATGAAAATGCACGAATCCATGTAACAGGTCAGGATAAATCATAAACATGAATCAAGATAGGTTTCAAGCAAGCGGGGCGGGTAAAATGTAAATAATGTCAAAATACTATTCGCACCCAAAACACAGTAAACCAAGAAACTACCATAAATAAGTAAATACTTGAACTGGAATTGGTATAAATAAACTAGGGTATTACATTATACCCAACTACAAAAAGAATTTCGTCCTCGAAATTCCCAAAACAAGAAAAGATAAGCAACACGAATCTACAGGAATAGGTGTCGAAAGTTCTGTCGAATTTCTTCTTCTCGTTTCAAGTCGATTCTCTATGCGAGCGATTTCCCCAAGAAGCAAGTACGAGAGGAATAACCTTGTTATTAAGGACCTTTTCTCTTCGATCAACAATCGACATCGGTCGTTCCTCAAAAGTCAAATCCTCTCTTACAGTCGGCTCCGAATGATCTAGCACATGTGCTTTATCTCGAACATACTTACGGAGTTGAGATACATGAAACATGTCATGAACATTCGCCAAAGACTGTGGTAACGCCAATCGATAAGCCACTTCTCCAACACGCTCCAAAATCTCGAAAGGCCCCACGAATCGAGGACCAAGATTGCCTCGACTCCCAAAACGAGTCACTCCTCTAGTAGGTGATATCTTCAAGAATACCAGATCACCAACATCAAACTCTAGAGATCTTCTCGATATATCGGCCCAACACTTCTGCCGATCTTGTGTTGCCTTGATATAATTCCGGGTAGTATTAACTTTCTCCACGGTTTGCACGATCAAATCCAGTCCCAACAATCTTCGTTCTCCAACATCGTCCCAGCAAACATGTGAGCGACACTTGCGACCATACAATACTTCGAATGGAGCCATCTGAATAGTCGCCTGAAAGCTGTTGTTGTACGAAAACTCCACCAAGTGTAGATGATCCTCCCATAAACCCTTGAAGTCCAACATGCAAGCTCTCAACATATCTTCAAGAGTTTGGATTGTTCTCTCCGACTGACCATCTGTCTGAGGATGATAAGCTGTGCTAAACTTCAATCGCGTCGCCAAACTTTCCTGTAACCTCCTCCAGAAGTGCGATAAGAATCGGGTGTCACGGTCGGACACGATGCTCACAGGTACTCCATGCAATCTCACAATCTCCTGCATATACCGTTCTGCTAAAGCTTTCGTTGACTGACCAACTCAAAACGGTATGAAGTGAGCTGCCTTGGTTAATTGATCAACAATCACCCAAACTACATTGTTGCCCTTTGGACCCCGCGGTAAAGCTGTCATGAAATCCATGGTTATATGTTCCCACTTCCATTGAGGAATCGGAAGCGGTTGCAATAAACCAGCAACCCTTTGATGTTCAGCCTTAACTTGCTGACACACCAAGCACTTTGCTACAAAGCGAGCAATCTCCCTTTTCATGCCTTCCCACCAGAAATGTTGTCGTAGATCACGGTACATCTTCGTGCCTCCTAGATGTACGGAATACGCGGAACTGCGTGCCTCCTTCATATCTTCTTCGCGAATATATCCTTTTGGCACACACAAACGGCTACCATATCGTAACGATCCATCTTCATGAATTAACAAGTCTGTTCGAAGTCCAGCTTCAACCTGTTCTCGAAACCTTTGCAATCTTGGGTCCTTCGACTGCGCTGCTTTAATACTCTCGATCAATGACGACTGAACTTGCACCTGCATCAACTGTCCTGAAGAATGCGGTAGCACGATCTCCAACTCGAATCTCCGAAAGTCTTCCATAAGCTCCTTCTGTGCAGTCAACATCCGAATTGCTGGCAACCGACTAAGCGCATCCAGCACTATATTAACCTTCCGTACTTGAGATCAAGATCATAGTCGGCCATCAGCTCCAACCATCCATGCTGCCTCATGTTAAGCTCTTTCTGTGTGAACACATACTTTAGGCTTCTGTGATCGGTGAATATTTCGACCCTTTCGCCCAGTAAGTAGTGTCTCCAAATCTTCGAAGCGAAAATCACTGCTGCAAGCTCCAAGTTATGAGTTGGATAATTCTTCTCATGGGTCTTCAACTACCTCGATGTGTAAGCTATAATTTTCCCATGCTGCATCAAAACACATCCCAAACCTTTCCCAGATGCGTCGCTGTGAATCACTAATCCTCCGGAACCGTATGGTACGGTCAAAATAGAAGCGGTTATCAATTTTTGTTTCAACGCCTCAAAAGCTGACGCACACCTATCCATCCATACGAACGGTACTTCCTTACGCGTAAGCTTGATTAAAGGCTCAGCCAAACGGGCAAAATTCTCCACGAACCTTCTGTAATAGCCGGCAAGTCCAAGAAAACTTCTGATCTCTGCTACGCTCTTCGGAATCAGCCAATTTTGAATTGCTGCAATCTTCTCGGGATCAACGGCGATTCCATCTCCGGATACGACGTGCCCCAAAAACTTCACTTCTTCAAGCTAAAACTTACACTTGCTCATTTTTGCATATAATCTTTCTTGCCTCAATGTCTGCAGTGCGATCTTCAAGTGTTCCGTATGCTCTTCAATGCTCCTCGAGTGGACCAGAATATCATAACACCACTATAAACTGGTCCAAGAACGGTGAAAAGATTCGGTTCATCAAGTCCATAAATATCGCCGGTGCATTCGTGACTCCGAATGGCATCACTAAATACTTGTAATGTCCATACCGAGTTCGGAACGCAGTCTTGCAAATATCTTCTGATTTAACTCGGACCTGATGATATCCGGACCGTAAATCTAGCTTCGAGAATACCCTCGCGCCACTAAACTGCTCGAACAATTCGCCAATGCGAGGGATCGGGTACTTGTTTTTAATAGTCACCCGGTTTAATTCTCGATAATCGATGCATATCCTCCTTATGCCATCTTTCTTCTTTACTAGAAGAACTGGAGCTCCCCAAGGTGAATTGTTGCTGCGAATTCAACCCTTCTCTAGTAATTCGGTAACCTGCTTCTTTACTTCTTCCAACTCCACTGGTGCCATCGGATAGTACGCCTTTGAGATTGGCGCTGCACCAGGAACAAGATCGATCGCGAACTCCACATCTCGTTTTGGCGGTAAACCCGAGATGTCCTCGAACACGTCCATGAACTCTCAAACTACAGCTGGCGCTTCCTCCTTATCAACTTCTATTGACGAAAGAACATTACTTGTCGGCCTAGCCCTAAACTCGACTAGCCCGACAGAACTGCTACTTCCAGCAAAACAAACTCCGGATGTCCGGAAATCTGGAAAATCACTTTCTTTGCCCTACAATCAATGTGAGCGTGGAAAGTGAGACCATCAATTTCTAAAACAACTTCATAACTGCCAGTATCGGTCACCAAGAAATCTGCAAAACATAAACTGGTAAGCAATGAAACGGAGAGAACCAAGGTAATAGAACGACCATGAAACAAGGAAATGAAACAAGACCAGGACTCCAAGTTACTTAAATAGAGTACCGCATTGTAACCATGCTGCGGTACATAGTTACAATCACATAACTCCACTCAAGTCGTCCAAATCCTAGACATAAACAATAGGGAACCAAAAGTTTCAAGTCGAGATGCAAAGATGTTTGCATATCGTCAAGGTAAGGATCAGGAGGAAGTTAAGATTCAAGAATGGCAAGATGGTAAAGTGGCAGGACATGTTCCTAATCATGAATATTCTGATTCGTGTATTGGGTTCAATACCTAACTACAAAAGAATCAAACCCGATTAACCTATATCCTATGGCTCTGATACCAAACAAATCCTGTCACGCCCCGCTTCCCAGAGTGTGCTAAGACAGGCACGTGACAGAGCCAACCATGCAATCTGTGGATAGGAAAAATCCTTCCACAGTCACATTACGGCTGTAGAGATATCAAGAACAGGAAAGTAAATAAACTATCTAGTACATGTCCATGAGCCAGAATAAACAAGTCAAGAAATAATATGCGGAAGCAATAAATCCAAGTAACAATAACATCTGGAAAGTAAGGAAATAACTAATTGGGTACTAACAGGATCCTCACTGCTCGGCCTGACGGCGGAAATACTCTTGATCAGCCTGCGACAAAGGTAGAGGATCTGGGCCATGCAAAACCCAGACGTCAATGCGTCATAATACCAATAATTCTAAGCAAGCAGGATGTGATGAAATATGCAGGCATGAAGTATGAACAGTAACAAGTCATCAGTAACATGAATATAGATCAGTGTACAGGATATAAACATGTGAAGTGCAGTGAGTAGTCTAAACTGTGCTATAGGGTTATCTACTCTAAAATTATTTGAAATCAATTAATGTAATTCTCAGCGTAACCCATCGGTCTATGCCCCGTTCATTCCCCACGGGACCACGGTAAAATGATGTAATAGATTGTGAGTCTATATCCCGTTCATTCCCCACGGGACCACGGTAACATGATGTAATAGCCCTTTGAGTTACGTTCGGCTACATTATTGATTTCTCCATACCCCCAAGGTTATGTGTGTAAGTCAGGTATTGATAAATCTGGAGCTAATGCCAACACAGGATCAAGCAGGTACATGTTTGTCTGTACAGACAACGAGATATGTCCATCGGGACATGTTAGGATTGTCGGCATTAGAAACATGATCAGGTAACATGTCAAGTAGTGATATATCAGGTCATGTCAGGTAGTGTACATGTATCAAGTCATGTCAAGTAGTGATGTATCAGGTATCAAGTCAAGCAGTGGTATATTAGGTCATGACAGGTAGTGCACATGTGTCAAGCGGATGCTCATACTAAAACTGTAGCAAGTACGGATGCACGGTAAAGTATGGATGCACAAATATTTTGTCAGGGGTTACATCATGACTATATAGGATGCACAATTATCAAGCATGGTTCACTAATACAACAGTAACATGAAATAATATGGTTTCGGTGTGCAACTAGATATGTAATAAACCGTACGGATACAGACGGATACTATAAAACTGTAAATCGGTAAAATTTGCTGAATATTAAAACACAAGCACTATTATTTATTAAATAGATATTTATATAATAATATTAACATGGATAACATATTCAAACCGATTAATAACTATAAAAGTGGTATTGATTAACCATGCATAAGAAAGTTCCGTTCAGAAATTCAGCGTCATCCTGATTTGTAAAATAGCTTAAAAATAACAAACGTTCTCCAAAAGGGACGTGTCTTATACCAAAACAAAGATAATTCAATAAGGTTTTCATTTTTATAAGTTGAAGTATCTCAGGTTATTCCTACAAAAAATTATGAACATTCGAAATTTAAAGTTTGCTGCTGGAATTTCCCTGGATAGCAGTTTAGAGATATTTTCATTTGCATTTTATGTTATTTAAACAATTTATTTTGCAAGTAAATATTTCATAGAGTTATAGTATTCTGAGTTAGCTTCATAACTAACTAAAGAACGTATACAAATGATTTTTCTATGATTTATAATGAATTTTATAAGGTAAGGTATATAGTAAATTTCAGATTTGTCGTATCCGCTTTGCAACGACGTTTCATGTGTAAACTATAATATTTTCAAATGTATAATATTATAAAATGCAGATTATAAACTAATTAAAGATAATAATAAGAAATATTACGACGATATATATTTTAAATGATATGGATGCAAACGGGTTTCACATAATCGTAAAATAATAAACCAACAAGTGCGGAACATATAACTAAGCAATATGAAATGTCTATTCAATTTGATGCAGTATATGATAGTATAGTATGTAACAAGATAAGTTTTCATGACCTAGATCTGAAATGATATGAATGGAAGCAAACGGAACATCGAAAAGTTATAAAACTAAACATGGGATTCTTGATTTAAAATACAGGTGTGATATTTATTTAAATAGGTATATAATAAGTTATATAGCATGTAGTAAGATTAACTTGCCTAGACGGAACAAGAACGGATGTGTACGGAACGTCCTTCGTCGGCGAAATGTCGCGACGCGCGCATGGTACATGGAACGGTTCCAAACAACGCACGAGGGTGATCACGCAAGTCAGGTACGTTCACTGGATCACTCGGATCGTCAGCGACGAGCACGGCTCCGGAGGTGATCACCAGAATCAAGAAACAAGATCAAGAAAAAGAAAGAAGAAAGAAGAAGAAGTAAGAAGAAGAGGCTGCGTATCAAATAAGAAAAGAAAAAATTAAATAAATAAAAAATATATAAATATATATATATGTAGAGGGGGGGAGAGAGAGAAAGGGGTTGTTAGTTTGTTAGGAAATTAATTTAGATTTAAATTTAAAAAATCTTTTATTACTTAACTAAATTTTAATTTGTATCAATTTATAAAATTAATATTATATAAATAAAATTTGATATTCTGGTAAATACAATATAGTCCAAAAGATGTCCGGGTCGGGTCTAAAATTCAGTTTTAAAATACGAAAAATATACATATTGACCAAAATAAAAAAATGAATGTCCGGATAACGAAAAATGCATACCCCCAAGAACGGATGCACGTACGTGCGCGTAGCCATCCAAACAAGTCCGTTTCACTGAACGGGACGAGAACAAGATGCGTGGATGCTATGACAGGGTCAGGGGTAGCAAGCAGGCCATGCTAGATATTTTTAAAATATTTTACTTGACTTTAAATGTTATATTAGAAATGCAGATGCCGGATAAAATGCCAGTATGCAGTAAAAATGAAAATGCACGAATCCATGTAACAGGTCAGGATAAATCATAAACATGAATCAAGATAGGTTTCAAGCAAGCGGGTCGGGTAAAATGTAAATACAAATGTCAAAATACTATTCGCACCCAAAACACAGTAAACCAAGAAGCTACCATAAATAAGTAAATACTTGAACTGGAATTGGTATAAATGAACTAGAGTATTACAAAATTGAAGACCATCTCAATAAGGGATTTATTAGACCGAGCTCGTCACCTTAGGGTGCCCCGGTTCTGTTGGTATCTAAGAAGGATGGAACCAAGCGGATGTGTATCGACTATCAGGAGTTAAATAAGATAACATTCAAGACTAAGTATCCTTTACCGAAGATAGACAATATGTTCGATCAATTGGAGAGACCTCGAGTGTTCTCAAAGTTGATTTGCGGACATGCTATCATCAACTCAAGGTGAAAGCGTCTGATATACCTAAGACGGCTTTCAGGACTAAGTATAGACACTATGAATTCCTAGTGATGCCTTTTGGAGTAACCAATGCTCCAGCGGTATTTATTAATTTGATGAACCAAGTGTTTTACGAATACGTAGACAAGTTTGTCGTTATCTTCATCGACGATATTCTTATGTATTCGAAGAATCAAGAAGAATACGCAGAACATTTACACGCGGTGCTCGAAACCTTGCGTCAACACCAGCTATATGCAAAGCTTAGCAAATGCGAGTTTTAGCTAAGGCGGGTAGCGTTCTTGGGACATGTTTTGTCAGGTGAAGGGATTTCAGTGGACCCGGCCAAGATTGTTGCAGTTCAGACATGGCCAATACCAAGAATAATTACAGAGATCAGAAACTTCTTAGGACTTGCCGGATATTACCGCCGTTTTATTAAGAACTTCTCCAAGATTGCAGAACTACTGACTATCTTGACTCGGAAGGATGTGCCGTATATATGGTCCAAGGGTTGCGAGAAAGCATTCGCAGAATTGAAGGCTCATTTAATCTCAGCACCTATTCTTACAATTCCAGACAGAACTGAAGGTTTCGACATACATTGCAACGTTTCGGGAAAAGGTTTAGGATGTGTTTTGCACCCGCATGGAAGGGTGGTGGCTTATGCGTCAAGGCAGTTGAAGGTGCATGAATGAAATTATCCAACGCACGATTTAGAGCTTGCCGCAGTTGTTTTCGCACTCAAAATCTGGAGGCACTACTTATTGGGAGAGGGTAGATTTTTACACCGATCATAAGAACTTGAAGTATATTTTCATCTAAAAGGAACTCAACGTGAGACAAAGAAGATGGCTAGAATTAATGGTAGATTTTGACGTAAATTTGCAGTTCCATCCGAGGAAAGTGAATGTAGCCCCGGACGCTTTGAGTTGCCAACCCATGGTTTCGAGTCTTACTGTTCATTGGAGGAATCGTCAAGACCTCAATAAACTAGAGACTGAGATGATAATGCCAGGAATGCTCACATCCTTCATGAATCTGCAAATTCACTCCACGTTAGTCGAACGAATCAAGACAGCTCAAATTGAGGACACTAGATTGTAAAGGATCAGAGAACAAGTGGAAACGAATCTGCAAGCAGATTTCATCATCCACGAAAATGGTTCTTTAAGGGATGGAAGCAGGATTTGTGTGCCTAAGGGCGAAATAAGAGAAGCACATAATTCTCTATACTCTGTTCATCCGGAAGGACAGAGATGTACAAGAACCCCAGACAAAACTATTGGTGACATGAGATGAAGCGAGAGATAGCTAAGAGTGTGTCTAAATGCCTAGTTTGCCAACAAGTAAAGGCCGAACACTACAGGGCGGCAGGTCTATTACAGCCCTTACTGATTCCCGAATGGAAATGGCAACACATCATAATGGATTTTGTGACCGCACTCCCTCATAGCCCCAAGGGAAACCACGCAGTATGGATGATAGTGGATCGACTCACCAAGTCGGCACATTTCATTCCGTTTCGAGTCAACCAATCAATCGAAAGCCTCGCCAAGAGGTATATGGAGGAGATTGTTAGATTTCATGGAGTGCCAATTTGCATTGTGTCCGACCGAGATACACGTTTCATATTTCAGTTTTGGCAAAGTTTATAAGAGAGTCTTGGCACGAATCTGAGTTCCAGTACTGCCTACCATCCTCAAACCGATGGCCAATCAGAAAGGGTTATCCAGGTTCTCGAAGACATGCTCCGGGCCTGTATGTTGGATTTTAAAGGATCTTAGAAAGATCATCTACATTTTGTAGAGTTTGCTTACAAAATAGCTACCAGTCTAGTATCGGCATGGCGCCTTTTGCCGCTTTGTATGGACGGAAGTGTAGATCACCATCAAATTGGGACAGCATTGGGGATCGAGAACTTTTGGGCTCCGAAATGATTATCGAGACAGTGGAGGTGATAAGAACAATCAGGGAACGGTCACACATAGCATAAAATCGGCAGAAACATTGGGCTGATATGAAGAGAAGGCCACTAGAATTTCAACCAGAAGAACACGTGTTTTTGAAGATTTCTCCTAACCGGGAAGTGATACGTTTTGGGAAACGCGGAAAACTCGACCTACAGTTTATAGGCCTTTTCGATATCCTCGAACGAGTTAGGGAGGTTGCGTATCGCCTAGTCTTACCACCTTCTCTGGAAGACGTACACAATGTTTTCCATATCTTGCAGTTGAGGAGATACGTCAGTGACCCCAGTCATGTTTTGGATCATTCCGAAATCACCGTAGAGGCTGATCTAATCTATGAACAACCGGTTGCAATTCTGGACCGGAAGGAGAAGATCTTGAGGGACAAAACAATCAAGTTAGTTAGGGTCATGTGGAGGAAGGACTCTCCGGATGAGTCCACTTGGGAAAGGAAAGACGAGATGAGAGAACGATAGCTAGCCTTACTTATTTGGGTTTTCCCTTATGTAAAATTTTCTTTTTTCGTCTAACTTCATAATTTCGAGAACGAAATTGTTTTAAGGATGGTAAATTGTAACGACCGTGTTTTTCTAATAAAAAGTCTTTTATTTAACTGCAAAAATTTGTTTGAAGGAAAAATATTTTATCTTAATGATTTTATTTTAGTGATGCGAGAAATTGTAAAAGTATTGAGATACAATTAAAGAAATTTTCAAAACAAAAATCTATTTATATGTTTCTGGACTAATAATGTTTTAAAGGAATTTTGTAATGCATTAAAATAATTTACGTATTTTTTTATAATTAAAATAATTATTTCGCAATTAAAATATTTTTCGAGAATAAAATAGATTTTTTATATAGTTATGATAACTAACAAAAATAATAGATATGAGAATATTATTTAGTTTTAGCCCAAAATCATTTTTAAACTGAAGATAGTAATAAAATATATTTTCTGGGATTTTCTTATATTTTTCCCGTATCTTTCAATATTTTAAACAATTTTATTAAAACAAATTCGATTTAGAAAAAGTTAGATTTTCTTTTAAAAAAATATTAAAAAATCATTTAACCTGGACCGTTGGATGCTAGATCCAATGGCCCAGGAACACTGACGGCTGCCCACAAGGGTGGGACCATGAGCTTGCGCCGCAAGCGCGTGAGACCACGCCTCGTGGCCACATGGCGAGCGGCGGTGGCGGCGGCCTCTGGGCTGTTCGATTCAAATCCAACGGCTACGAATCGTGGTGGCGGCGGCAGAAATCATGTGAAAATCATTGGGCATGGATTTTTGGGGAGGGGGGGTTTTGACAGATTTTTGGATTTTATGGTTGGGAAAAAAGACCCTACAAATAGAGACCTTCAAACACTGATTTCACACACCTCAGAACTCTAAAAATTTTGAAAAAAATATCCATGCCTTCGTTTCGACGACACCAACACTGTGGTTCTACCCAAGTATCGAGAAAAAATCCGAGCGCGGAACTATTGAGGATTTAGTATGAGTCTACATTTTCGATTTCTCGACAACCAACTCAAACCAAAGGTAGGATCTGCCTTCCTCCTCTTATCTGTCACCTTCTTTCTTTTGAATGATCTTAGTTTCAAATCCTAATCCCTAACCTTATATTAAAATGATGTTAAAACTATTTCTGCATGCCTATTATGGTATCTCCTAATAATTAAATTTAACCCATGTTTCAAATTGTTTAATTAATTACCTCCATATGCGTATATATTGCACTCTTATCCTACATGGAATATGCTATGCGTGACGTTATAATTCATGGGGTATAAATCCACCATATGTGTACACTCACTTACCTATGTTACCAATAAGATCTCGAAATAGGTTACTTCCACAAAATACCTTCATTTTATTAAAATGTTGTACGTATTTAAAATACCCATATGATATGAGATGTTTTGAATAAATACTTTAGACACCCTAAAACGATATGTTTGTGCTTGCACTTTTAATTCACTAATTAACCTAGCTTTGTTAAAATCCCTTTTCCTTTTGTAAAGGGTTAATACTAATTTAAATAATTATGCTATGATTTTCAACTTAACCCTCTTCCACTTAGAAGGAATATTTTCATATAAAATCAATCTTAGTTTATTCATTAAGGTTTAATAAGGTACCCTAATAGGGTAATATTTTACATGAATCGTCCCGTGGTTACGTATTTCTAAAATGTTACCTCCAAATTAAAACCATAACTTTTATAAATGTTATTGTTAAAAGAGAATACCTGAATATTTATTAAAAGATAATTTCAAATAAATACCATAAACTTTCAGTAAAAGGATATTTTCTCATTAAAATACCATGGGTTTCCAAAATGATAAATATTCTAAACATCAGGGTTTTCCTTATAAACAATAATTATCATTAAACACTATTATCATTTAACTAACTATTTTTATAAAATGATATAAAGCACCTTACCAACTTTAAAAAATAACAAGATAAAATGAGTAGTTGTGGAAGGACATATTAAATGAGATCAACTTTTGAACACAGGTTTATGACATACGTAACACATGATATGGTTAGGGTTAGAATGAGCGGATTCAGGTATGAAATACTTATAAATGAAGATCTCTGCAGGTAGGATGAACAGTCCAAAATGTGGACGAATACTAACCCGATATTCGGGCGAATACAAACCCTACTTGAAGGTGAATGGTCCAATGTGTGGACGAATACTAACCCTATTTTGAGGACGAATAATCCAATATGTGGATAACATACAATGTAGAAATTTCATGCCTAGATATATATATACGCACTAACCCAAATTCATCAAAACCTTTACACTGAATATCGGGAATGAGTAGTTTGATTAGGCAAAGAGATGCGGAACTAAGATTTTCATACTACTCGATCATGATCCCGGAAAGTGAAAAGGTACATTTCACTTTCCCAGTTGTTGTTCCGTGGCCACAACGGAATAATCGCGAGTATCCGGACCCTTGTTTAACAAACTAATGCGAACTTTTACCTTCACTTATATCTCATACAAATATACTCATATTCCTATATACCTCATGCAACATACCCTTATTAACATATACCTCATACAAACATATTCATATTCACATATATCTCTGTCAACATGTCTTATTTGTATACACTTCATACTCTCATACCCACATACATCATATGTGCACATACGCATCATACTTATATATATATACTCGCTCGTTTCTTTACCTTTACTTTCTTATGAGGAAATCCTACCCGAGTACAGCTCGCTGACGGACTTTCCTTTTCTCCCTCTATTTTTGGAATGTCCGTCAGATAGGAATGGGTATTATGACGAGGATCAAGGCGTGGAGCCAACTAATGAAGATTATGCAGACTTGATGACGGAAGATTGGCTAGTTTTTTTATTGCCCACCTATTTAAGGCTTTGCTTTTCTTTCGATGTAATTAAACTATTTAGTTTCTTTTACTCTTTCCTTTGGGATATAATAAAATTTGGTTTATGGAAATAAATGTCTTTCGCTTTTATTATTTTGTTTTAGTACACATCTTGCATGTTATAGATACTCATACGCTTAACGTAACTGTATTGAATAGAACACTTTCAATATAGTTAGGTTGCGGACCATGCCACGTCACCCTTCACCTTCTTTTGGGAAGCAGGGCATGGCATAGGGTTTTAAACCCCCTGCTTGTCTTCTTCCAAAATTCCCAATTTTTCCTCACTATTGGCTTTAGGGTTAGGGTTTCGATAAAAAAATCTTTCAAATTGAACATGGAAACCGGCTCGTCTTCCTTAACCTTCTCCAACAATGTGATTGTTGAGTGTCGTCGTCCGTAAGCTTCGAGTTAGTGGGCAACTCATTTGAAGGGAGAACGATTTTTTAGTTGCTTTAAATTGCAATCTTCAACTAAGCGATGATGTCTCCTTTTTGTAGGAGAGGCATAGCTAAATACCTAGAAGCAATAGAGCAGTGCAAGCTCAAGATTTAGCTCCATCTCCTTAATGGGATGTTAACTTTAGATGGAAAACTAGCGAGGTTTTTTAGTGCAACTTAAATGTGTGTGTTAGGGGGGCCTTTTAAGTAAATACAAAGTATGAGTCTTTTTAGTAATTAGCGAAGTATGAGAACGATTTTTACATTTTAATCTCTATGTGGATTTTGTCCAAACATGTGCAAAACTAATCTCTTTAACCGCTTGCTCTTTTTTCACGTTTATCACACGTGCTTAAAATCTAGTGAATTATATTGGAAAATGAATGGTAAAAACTAGTTTGTATCTTCATAGATTTAATGTCAAGTGTGTAGTTAGGCATATATTCATGTGGGAGGAGGAAGAATTTCTTCGTGGTAATGAAAAACTCCACCGTTCAACCTTGGCAAGAACGATGTTCGACAGAATAAATGACCCCTGCTACTTTAGATTATTCTAATTCTCCATGGCGTACCTATCGAGATCAATGCAGTCATTTTTTTTAAACTAGAAGTTGGTTAGCTACCTGGCCTCATTTTGTTTTAGGATTCTTCATATTTGCAGGACAACAAGAGTTGAAAGAAGAATGGATTTGAAACCTGATTTCCCTTGAGCTTTCTTAGCCGAGTTTTTCTATAAATATATTTATTATCTTTGATCGACTAGATTTATATTCGAATATCTTATTAAAACATAGTGAGCTGACCCCATAAGCAAGTCCGCCACCAGTAGCATGTTGCTTTCAAAGCAGGATTCTTATTTCTTTTACTAGTTTAAGCCTTTTTCCATCTGCCTTTGTTCCTCTACAAAATATGGATGCCTATATCCTATAGATGATCCACACTGTACAATTTCATCTATGGTCCCTTGGACATGAGTGAAAACAACTACTTTGGAGAGTCATCATTTATGCGTCTATTGGTTGCAAATAGAATGGTTTTGCATGCCCCATTTTGTGGTCATCCGATGTATGCTAGTATACAAATATTGTGTGCATGCACAAATGTATGTAATCATGCAATTATTAAAGAAGTGAACACATTTTTGACAAGGAGAACCGGGCAGTTTAGGTTCACCCAATATTCATGTACATGGGACACGAAGTCTGCATGATTCTTTTATGGCTTCATAAAATATGCACTTTCTTCTGACCTAGAGAACCAGAGTAATTAAATGATATCATATCATATCGATCATATAAAGTCGACAAGCCAATGGTTTTAGTTCAGTGCTTTTATGTTATTGTAATTGTTGCCCTCACTGTGAAAAAACTTGACATGTTTATACTTTCTGTAATTAGTATAATGTGTTTCCTGTTGTATCACGTGAGTTGTAGGAAGTAGTGTTGGAATTCAGAAGTTGAGCATAACTTGAAGCGGTCATTGCCTGCTTCTACCTGTTTGTACTGCAGGGAGATCTTGGAGAGTAGAGACAAGGAATACAAGGCATGGGCTCATGTTCAAAACCTCAAATCATTTCTTGATGAGCACAACTTGGCATTGCGTGTTAAGGAAGCAAATGAATCGGAAGCAATGTCCCAACAACGGCTAGCCGCAACTGAATCTGAGATTGCTGATGTAAGGCATAATTTGGAAGTCGCTGCAAGGTACAGATGCAACCTTTCCATCTCTTTTCCTCAGAGACTGGAAGATGTAGAAGAAGCCATATCTTTTACTTCTAAGGATCTTTCCATCTATTCCCATGTAGACTTTTTATACTCATTAAATGAAGATATTTGTTTATGCATTATGTTGTGTATTTCTGCGCATTCAACGGTTTTGAAGGGTGCTTGGGTTTTGAATATCCTCAGATTGTTATTTACTTTTTTCTATCACACTTACATGGACTCAAAGATAGTAGCACTAGAAGCTTCTTAAGAGGGCACAGTTGTTTATGTTTCTAGCTGAAATTTCTTAGGGACTAACAGTCATATGTTCTAACCCAGTGATACATGGAATTCATCAGAAGCTTTAAAATCGAAGCACGAAGAAGGCGAAGCTTATTTATCTGAGATTGAGGTTTGATGTCTCTTGTTGTAGTACCTGAGATCATATGCATCATTGGAACAATGATCTAAGTTCCATCATCTGCAGAGCATAGGGCGGCGTATGAAGATATGCAAACTCAAAATCAGCACCTGTTGAAGCAAATCACAGAAAGAGATGACTACAATATTTGGGTGATTTTTTTGTGCTATATTTTCTTTAATTTTCTTATCTTATGCACAAGCATTTGATCTTTTCGTTCAGGCCTAGTGTTTATATAATGCATGGCCCTTTTGCTTTTATGCCAAAGCATATAGTACTGCATTACTGAGGAATATAATGCATCGTGGAAGTATTTCATGTCCATATGCATTCATTGGCATGGTCCAGTAATTATGATATTATAAATAAACCTCAGCAACTATGTGTTCCAGGACATGAAATTTAATAGGCTTGCATAACAGCATAAGCAAGGAATAAACTTTGCTAGAATAGATGCTCCATACAGGACATTGGTTATCTGCTCGGAAGCAATATATATATATATATATATATATATATATATATATATATATATATATATATATATATATATATATTAGAGAGAGAGAGGGGGGGGGGGAGCCCTAGGAGGCTTTTTCATCAAGTGGCATCAAGAAATACACCCTCCATTTTATTCGATGATCGGCACCAACCATCTTGATCTTTATCTAATATGCAAAGTTGTCAAGTCATGATTTGAATCGTATATCGTTTTTCTGTTGTATCATATCGTATATCGAATCGTATATAGCTATGTATTTTGTAATTGTATGATTAAATGAGCAATATAGAGCAATATATTGAAAAAAATATAATGTTTAGTATACTCTTAGTCACAGTCACACAACTAACACAATAAATATTTACATATATGCGCACAATACATATTAATCATCAAACGTCATGTGAACAATCATAATAAATAAGATAAATAAGAAAAATAATACTATATAGTCTAAAATATAAACCACATACATAAAGATTAACATAAGCTTCATAATACCAACATTTTCTAATCAATTTCATAAACCATAAAGCATAATGAGGCGAGCGGTCGAAGTGAGGAGTCGACCGAGGTGGCGAGGCAAGCAAATCTGAGTCAAAGCCGAGCGAGGAGTCAAAGCGAGGTGGCGAGGGTTTCTCGTAGTCAAGCAAATCGTATATAGCTATGTATTTTTGGCAATTTCTTGCAATTTATTGCTGATGTGGCATCCTGTTTTTAGTAGTTCTCGTAGTTTTTAAAAGTTTTGTGGTAGTTTCTTGTGCATTTTAAAAGTTTTTGAGGGTTTCTCGCAGTTTAGCTAAAAGGTTTGGTTTTTTTTCCTTTGGAATTAAGCGTTATTTCCTTATGGGCCATCAATATATGTTAAGAAAACCTCTAGTCGATCCATCCAATGTTCGTAAAACAATGGATTCTTATCTATAGATGAATGATTAATATCATTTAATAGGGGCATAAATAATATTTAGATTTTTATTTTTGAAGGGTTGACTTGCTGGTATGCAAATATTGCTACAGCGCTATACAGCAAAGCCCTTGGCTACATAAAATATGTTGATGGTGCACAACATTTGTATTATGAAAGTCGATCAGAAGAATTTTGGATCAGTAAAAGATCCCAATTCAGTATGGAACAAGAACTTCATAAGTTCGAGTTTTAAACTTTCTTAAGGGTCAAGGGAAAAAATGTTTTAGTCCTTGGTAGGAAGTATAGGCATAGTTGAAATACTGGGATTATAATGCGGTGATTGGAGCAACAAAGAATAAAGTCTCTTGATCATTTAGATCACCATACTCTTGGCAAGCTTGAGGATGATACTAAAGGGAATTAGAACTGGACAAATGTTATGGAAAACTACTTCTGCATTGTGCAAACATTAAATGTTTAGATCAAGAATGCAAGGCCAACCATTCTTTATATGTTAAAATCATGAACCAGGAAGCTGCGTGCATGGTGAAAACTGTAACTGAATATAAGAGACGGTGCACTTAGTGATAACAATTGAGTGCCTTTGGAAAGGTTAGAGATAGTTCCAATAGAGAACAAGGAGCGATAATTGTTATGTTGCAGAACTTTGATCTTATGAACAAGTAGAATCCTAAAGCAGCACAATAAACATCTTTGTCAATTCTCTATCAACCAAATTTTTTGTTTATAAAATAGGCTTTATTCCAAAAAAAACTACCAAATACTTTGGCCTAATTACAGAAATTACCAAATTCTTGTTAAATATACAAGAAACTAGGGGTGAAAGTCGGGTTGGGTTTGACCGAATCCGACCCAATTTTTTCGGGTTTTTTAGACATTTCATATATACCTGGCGGGCTGAAGATTAGATGAAAACATTTCGGGTTGGGTATGAGTTTAGTGTTAAACCCGCCCGCCCGAACACTAAACCTGGTCCAAACCAAACCCGCGTCCTATATTGTATCTAACTCTATATATTTCACTTCAAATATTATAATGTGCATATTCTAATTTATTGCATGATATCTAATTAGTGTAATTTTTAAGTGTAGAAGATAAATCTATCATATATAAATTATAAAGTTATATCAAATCAAAAATTTTGTATAAATATATTTTGGTAGAAATCATTTCAAGTATTATAACTTCAATTTCTTTGATTATTTACAATGGACAAAACCCGAAAACCCGCAAAAACCGACCCGTCCACTTAAACCTGCCTAAATCCGCCAAAAACCTGAAGTTGCGGGTTCGGCTTTAACACATTGTGAATTTGTCGGGTTCGGGCAGGATTAGGCATGGCAAATGAAGCGAGACGAGACGATTCGCCCGACTCGCTTCAAGGTCGAGGCAAGTTGGACCTCCCTCGCTTAGCCAATGATGCGAGGCGAGACGAGTGTAACAGTAACGGAGTAAGAACCCACTCACCTCGCCTAAGCGATTTGCAAGGCAAGGCGCCTGAGTCAGACGAGTCGACTCACCTGACTCTCGGTATTTAAAAAAAAAAATTCTCTAGATCCAAGCGCATCCGACCATTCGATGGGCGAGACGAGGCGAGGCGAATAACGATCGTTGGTGGGGTTTTTCTAGGCTAGGCGAGGCGATTTGTAAACAATCCAACTGTTGCCGACCGTTGGATGTGGGTTTTGAGGCGAAGCGGAGACGAGTTGAAGCGAGTTGATGTGAGTCGGCGAGTTAAGGCGAGTCAGAACTAGTCAGCTCGCGATTTGACGGGACGAGGCGAGCGATGAGTTAGCCGAGGCGAACTCAAACGAGGCAACATCAGGGATTTCCTGAACCCGTCGCGATGAGGTGATTAAAATTCGCCTCATCGCGAGGTGAGGCGAGTCACGGTTAACTCGCCTCATTAGCCAAGCCTAGGCGGGATTTGGGTTTAGGTTTTAATTTTCAGGTCGGGTATAAAATTTGTTAAAATCCCACTTAATCCGGCCCGCTTTCACCCCTACAAGAAACTACCACAAAACTTTCAAAATCTAAAAAAACTACCATAAATAAGGTGCCACGTCACCAACATTTTTCGAAGTACCGTAGTTTCTTGTAATTTTGAAAGAATTTGGTAGTTTCTCGTAACCGAAACCGAGACGGAATGTGGTATTTTTTTTTTTGAATTAAGCCTATAAAATGACTTGAGATTCATGTATGGCATGAATGACAGGACTGAATTAGTTTTTAGCATTTTTTTTCGAGTGCATCAACCACCCAAATATTTTGGAATTACCTTTAGAAAAGACCGCCACCGAAATATTTATATTTTGGAACCTTGGGAACCTGGCATTAATCAAGGTTTTGGAGGGCAATGTTATACAACTTTTTCACCATATTTATCTTTATCATCTAACCTGGCATTAATCACTAAATCAACGGTGAAAAAGTTGACGAATCATAGGAAATTTGGTGTACCCACATCTTAGATGATAACGATGAAGATGGTGGGTGCCGATCGTCGGAAAAGATGAAAGAGGATGTATTTTTTCAACGCCATAGGAGGAAATCCCCATCTATGGCATCTTTCCTCCGTTATTCCTTTTTTTGGTTTCTAATTATACTTCCTTAACAGTTGAAAATTTGGTCAGATCAAGTTGGTAAACTTGTAGAGGATGGTTGGCATAATTCTACTAGTTTGCGGGGACAGCCCAAAGGAACTTGGGCTCTGAACTACCAGAAATCTATCTTTATCTTAAAACCATAAATTTGAACTGCTTGTCTTAAAACCATAAATTTGAGATTCCTACTAACAATTATAAAGCGGGCATATTACTAGTGCATTAATTTCTTTAATAGCTCTCTCACTACCAAGCAGAACATGGACATATTCCCATTGCATAATAAGGAAAAGTAGTTGTTCAAGCATCAAAAATACCGAGTAACAATATCTTTTTCTTTGAAAATAACCATTGTCGCATCACATGTCGTACCTCTGTCCAGCTCAACGTTCCGAAGAAGGCTACCCCTATTGTACCTTGTTCCCATCCCATTACCATGCTCCCGTCTTTATTCCATGTACTGCCGTGTTCCGTGATTTATGTAACTTTGCTTGGACGAGAATAGAGTGTTGTAAAACACGTATTAGTCCTTTTTTCTGTTCTTTTTTTGCGAAAAGGAAAAATATAGGAAGGGTGGGAATACTGGAATGATCTTGTTGTTCGTATGTTGCAGGTTGTGATTTCCAAATGCTACCATTTATTTTGTGGCCAATGCATCCAAAAGACCCTTGGACGCCGACAAAGAAAGTGCCCATCCTGTACTGCAAGTTTTGGGCCTAACGATGTCAAACCAAAATATATATATATATATATATATATATATAGTGCTTCTGCTAGGAAACGAGAATTAGAGGCGAACGATCTCTCTCCTAATGGATGCAGATTTGTTGCTTTTATTATTATAGCCAATTCCTGTAACATATCTAGTCAGGAAATTTTAGTTGGGCTAGTTGATTCCCAGCCTCACTTAGATTGAAGTTTTTGTGGCCATATTATTCTTGGCTGCGTATTGCATGCGCTTGTTCTTTGTTAAGCTTTGGTAACAATCAACTGAACCGTGTAGACAAGGCGCCGATTGTTTTCCAACGATCCAACAAAGAGCATCCTGATGCTTTGGATGCTCTGTACTGTACATCATGTACTTTCTGAGGTTAGATTAAGGGTAGATAAAAAAAAGTTTGTGGGTTGTTTTAGTCAATTTTCCTTGTGTGTACATTATTTACGAGGGTGTACACATTTCCCAAGGACAACAATAGTGAAATTTGATTTAAGTTGCATGTGTAGGCTGTTCGTGGTTTGTTGTATGGTAGTTATTGGAATGTAGAATTTGCTGTAATTGCTTGGATGGGTTGGCAGTTGTAAATGAATATGAGGGAGTAATCAAAAATATATATGTTGTTGATTTTAAGGCTTGAATTGAATGGGATAATAAGACTCATGTGGCTGATATTAAGTATTCCGGATGTTGGAGATTACCCCCTTTCCTTTGCTCTCATGTTAAAAGAGTTTTACTTTCTTTGGGATGCGGCCTCTTGAGGAATCAAACCGGTGAGAATCAAACCGGTGAACGATGAGCTCTTGTTCTTGTTGATGTTTGGTGAGAAAAAAGCACATCTTGTGAACATCGAATAATGCAAAATTTCCAGAATCACAATTTTTTCTGTTTTCTTCCGTTTTTTCAATATAGAATGTTATGGCACGTGAAAATCAAGAAATTTTCAAAAATCTCGCATTTTCTGTATATTTTGGTTTTTCAATATTTGGCTTGCTATATATATGAAGCTCGTAAAAGCTTCAAAAATCTTAAGAATTTTCTGTTTTCTTTGGCTTCTCGATATTTTTTTGTTTGCTATAGGACATGGAAAATAGTGTAATTTTCAACGCAATCACTACAGTAAATAGACATATATTTCGACGGCAATTTACCGTCTAATAGGTCTATTTCATCGGGTGACACCAAATAGGCACGAATGAACGCCGACGCAATAGGTTATTTCGATGGCTAAAGTTCGTCGCAATAATCAAAACTATTTCGACGGCTTATTCCTGTCGAAATAGATTTTTTATCGACGGGTAATTTCTGTCGAAATATATAAGTTTTTAAACTTAAAAAATGGACAATTTTTTATAGCAAACCAAATTTAATTTAAAATTAAAAAAAACACTTTAAAAAATAATTACAAAAAAAGACAACTTTTTGCCTCGTAGGCGCCATGTCAGCGCCAGCTCAGCACTGGCGTGGAATTAAATTTTATTTTTATGGGCGCAATTTTAAACTACGCCCATAGCATTTGTATGGGGCACAGTTCAAAACTGCGTCATACATTTGCCCTTTACATTTATATGGGACGCATTTTGAAACTGCGCCCCATACAAATGTTATGGGCGCAGTTTGAAACTGCGCCCCAAACAAATGTATTGGGCGCAGTTACAAACTGCGCCCATAACATTTGTATGAGACTCGGTTTCAAAATGCGCCCCATACGATTAATAAATGCAAAATAATATGAATCATTGTTTTTGTAAGGACTTTGTTTTTTTTTGAGAGCAGTTGCAAACCGCGTCCCAAAAAGAAACATACTCATTCACGGGTGTGTTTTTCTATGACGCGGTTTGAAGGTGCGCCCCAAAAGGATATACAATCATTCATGGGTATGATTTTTTCTGGGGCACAGATACAAACTGCGCCCAAAAAAGAAACATATTCATCTACGGGTCTGTGTTTTTTCTATGGTGTAGTTTGAAGGTGCGCCCCAAAAGGAACACAATCATTCATGTGTATGTGTTTTTCTGGGGCGTAGTTGCAAACTACGTCCCAAAAAAACCCATACCTGTGAATGATTGTATTCATTATATTAAGAGTTCAATCTCTTCCTCTCTATCTCGAATCTCACTATCTGTGCTAGGCTCTCTCTCACTTTCTCAGATCTCATCGCCATCACATTCTCTGTCTTTCTCCCTCTCAGTTCTTAGCCTCGCTCTCTCTCTCTCTCTCTCTCAATGTCGGAATCTTCATCTGCAGGATTGCCATCAATCGATTAAGAGGTGCATCCCTTACACCGTGGTGAAATCTGTGTATACGATGATAAACTATTCTGGTTACGAAAGCATTCTCTATCGATTACGAGGGGGTATGAACTGGTCGATAAAAATTGATCGTGAAATCCTGTGGCTGTTGCACTTAGCCATATTGGATGCACTCCCGTCTCTCCCTGAAGAAGTAACCAATGACCACCATGGGGAAGCAAATCGTCGTCTCCACTTTTTTCATTCTATGGGTCTTCTTTCAGATCGCAATACCGAGTACTTCGCAAGCTCTCTTTACCTCATCTTTATGCACCGTCGGACTTTGAACTACCTCGAACTCACTTTAGATACTGTGCTAGGTGATGAGGCCATTGATGCAATTACAGAGCGAATTAATTCTGTTGCTGCGGAGCTAAGTAATGTAGATGATTTATTTTTGAAATTTTAGTAATGAATTATGTCGTTGTTACTGTTCTTTATATCTATTTTGTTTGCGTCATTCTCATGTATGTTGTGGATGGGTGTACCATGTATGTATAATATATCGTATATGAACACGTGTTTATGTGAGAGAATCAACGTTTGAATTAAAATGAATTAACGTGTTATTTTGTAAAGAAATAATCGGGAAATTCGGACAGCACATCCGTTGTAAATTTTGAATAAAATTCATGTACAAGCATAATAAAATAATAGCATCCACAGACGGAGCTAACTCAATACCCAAATGGCGGAGACTTAACGCCCAAACAGCAGAGACACAATCCGCGCACAATATACGACACCCAAACATCGAAGAACAATAAACCGGAAACATTTAACAATGTAAAATAAATAACGAATTCATCGCAATACACAACACGAACACTCATGACAATCTAACGAAGTCGTCGCACCATTCCAGGTGCCCTCCTCTTTGCTACAGGATGTCGAGGCTGTGACGGTCCGGCTTCGTCGGCGGCAGGCGGCTGAGACGGCTCAGGCTATGATGGTCCATGCTCATACTCATCGGGATGATGAGACGGCGCCGGCTGTCTCCGTCTACGTCGTGCATACGTGATAGGAATGACAGGTGCGGACACAGCTGGTGGAGGCACGAGTGGTGCAGGCATGGGTGGTGGGGGCACGGGTGGTGCAGGGACGGGTGGCAGAGGCACGGGTGGTACAGACACGGACGGTGGACGTGTGAATATGTGCTTCGTCATCACATTTCTGATCAGGGACTTGATGTTCATAAAGCAGCTCGCTGAGTTCTTGGTGCTACTAATACCCTCATCAGCTATATCCTCCCACACGTAAATGGTATGAATCTATATTGATGGTAAATAAAATAATGAATTTCATAAAAATAAGATTTTAGTTTTAAAAGGTTTGATATAAATTTACCAAATCTCTCTCTATCGGTCCTCGAGGCGTATATAAAGTGGGCGGAGGGCGGCTGTGATGACGCATCTGCGAGTAATCATCCAAGACCAGGAAAGCTACTGATCTATCGGTATACCTGGCTGTATCTCATCGGTTATGTGGTGTACCCGATCGTACCATCGACCCACCCAAATCTGATACTCCACGAGCCAAGCATCCCCAACTAGCGCTCCACCCTGTCGTGGTGTCTGCTCTATCGTGCCTGATATGTGCTGTCTCAAACCGAACTGGCGGAGCACGCGGTCTGGCACGTGCATCTGAATAACATCGTTGCAGACGATCAGCGTCCACGCATGCCAGAAGCCGGCGCCTGCTAAACATAATGGATGTAGAGTGCCCATCAGTCATGTGTGTACGGCGTCCACGTAATTGCCGCCTTTTCCCTGACATCGAACTCATTGCGGTAGAAACGGAGGCTGCGATCCGGTGTCACATCCCATAACCCGGGCACATTCCACCTGCATAGAGATTATACACAAGTTAATATTCCAAAAAAAACTTGAAATTTGAAATATGCGTATAGTTTCAAATACTTACTAGCATCCATATGGCCTTTGGCCATCTAAAGCGAACCTTGTCGTAATGGCCGGGCGACCAATAGAGAGATATGTCCTTGACCATATCTGAAGTACAATATGATTGAATTACATTTTACGTTGAATATCAATTTAATTATGCAAAATTAGTAGAATGCGGTTTTAAGTATTTGTTCACCGCCGAAAACAGAGACGAAACCGCGTAGGTCGTCTTGCCTGAATTTGGGGGCAGATGCTATTTGGTTTAATCCGTCCACCTCTCCGAAAATGCCAAGTTGATTTATGACACCGTGTATCGGAGGTTTAGACGGATACGGCCGTTATAGCAGACTTCGTTAGATTCCCCCTCATTGTGAGGGTTTTTTTGATTGTGGGGACGCTCTTCCCTGCAGGCGCAAGCCCCTGCAGTTAATTACGCTACCGCAGCACGGTAACCACTTTTTCCTTCTCCAGATGGTCATTTCATGTCGTGTGTGTTTGTTTTCTTTTTAGTTGCCCATGGATTGTATACAGAGACTAATTTATGTTGTCACCCGTAGGGCGTGGATTAGTCCAAATATGTATTTTCTTAGATTTGGATTTGGGTTGATTTAAGAACCATTAGTCTTATTTTAGACTAAGGTCAACTCAACCGTTTGTTGAAGATACGTTAGTATAATTTTAGACTAAGATCTACTCAACAGGGTTTTGGGATCATTTAGATCCGACGAAAGAGTGTTTGGACTATATCGTTTGTTTAAGGACATCATAGTCCATAAGTTTAAGGACATCATAGTCCATGGAGTTTAAGGACATCATAGTCCATAGTTTAAACACGTCATAGTCTATCGAGTTTCTGGTTGTCGGGACCCGCCACCTCTCTGAAAACGTTGAAGAATTACAATGACACATATCAGAGGAATGAAGAGATGTACCTTTGAACCAATGTTGGTTGGGAAATCTGTAGTCAGGTTTGTGACTAAGACTATTTAGGGAAATTATGAGCACATGGGCTCAGTTGGTCTGAGTTAGGGACTTGTGGCCAATTTGGGCTCAGCCCACTCAGTTTTGATTAAAGTGTTGTACACTTGTTTGGGCTCGGTCCCTTTTTGTTCAATAATGCTGAGCATTAATTTGGGTTTTGACACCCCATTTTCTTTTGTCTTTTATTGAGTGTTGAACACTCTTTATAGCGCAGAGCGCTTTATGTACAGAACCTATATGTATAGAGCGCTTGGCGATGAGCGCCATATTTGGAACGCTGAGGCGCTTCTTCTGAGATAGCGCCTACGTGGAGAGCACGTGGAGCACTTGGCGCCGGATTTGGAGCGCTAAAACGCTTCTTTTAGAATAGAGCCCACGTGAGGAGCACGCGACGCGCTTGGCGCTGAGCGCCAGACTTGGAACGCTAAGGCACTTCTTTTAAAATAGCGCTTAGAGCGCTGGGCGCTGAATGCCAGATTTGGAGCGCTAAGGCGCTTCTTTTTAAATTGGAGCGCTAAGGTTCTTCTCTGGTAGCTCTGATCAGTTCTGTGCTCTGAGAATTAAATTCTCGGTTTATAAGAGACTTTGTCTCATGGATCTAACAACCAAGTTCTTCTCTTTTTGATGAGATGCTATGACCCCTTTTGTTTTTTGTGAAAAACCTTGTCTTATGGATCTGTGATCTAGAAAAAGAACTGAATTTTTATGATGTGAGAGTTGAACTCTCAAGAATTGAGGAGATGTTATGATCTCACTTATCATCGTTTACCTTGAAAAAAATTTCTTCTTCTTAAAGGCTCTTCTCTTTTTCTTTTCTGAGAGCTTGAAGTTTATGGAGGGGGGGGTTCTTCTCTGTAAGACTTGAAGTCTTGGGTCCTTTATATAGGGGAAGCTGATTTGTTGAATCAGTTAAGGAATCTCTCATTGAGAGATTTCTGATTGATTTGGGGAATGTTTCCCACCGTCGGATCTTTGATCCAAGGCTTTCTGTTTTACAGAAGACATCTTTCTTGTTATTTAACAAGATTTGGAAATTATTTTCCCATACAGAGATTGTTCTGTATCTTGGTGATTTTAATCATCATTGGATCTTTGATCCAACGGTGCTCTGATTTACAGAGCACAATCTTTCTTTTTTGGAAAGATTTGAGGAGTATTTTCTCAACAAAATTAAATTCTGTAATTTGATGATTTATTCATCTCAGTTGGATTTTTGATCCAATGGTAGAGAACATTTAGTTCTAGCACTTGGCACTCTCGTGCTTTGCACGTGAGGCGCTGCCTCAGAGTCTTTAGTGCTGGCGCTCTTGCCGCTAGCTCTCTCGTGCTTTGCATGTGAGCGCTGCTTCAGAGTCTTTAGCGCTGGCGCTTTTGGCGAGAGCGCTATCGTGCTTTGCACGTGAGCGCTGCCTCAGAGTCTTTGACTCTTAGTGCTGGCGCTCTTGGCGCGAGCGCTCTTATGAGGCGCTGCCTCATTTCAAATTTCAAATTTTGAATAGAGCTTTGCTCTCTGATTGGTGGAAATAAATGCCCTCCACCATTGCGCTCACGTGGCTTATACGTGAGTGCAGCGGTGGTAGCCTCTCCTCCGTTAGATTAACTTGAAAGTTGGATCGATTTCCAGTGCCTATAAATAGGGCCTTTGGCCCTTGAGATGACTGCTTGTTCATCTTCTTGATTTCTTGTTTTCTGAGAATTTTATTCTCTCTTCAGAGCTAAGCTCTCTGCCTTAAGAAATTTCTTTAGAGTCAAGACTCTGCCCAAATTTGGTAAGGATTGAACTTATTAACAGAGCTTTGCTCTTCTCAGATCGTAGATCTTAAAAAAATGTTTTAGGGTTTTACCCATTAACAGAGCCGTGCTCATCTTTAGATCATAGATCTGTTCATCTTCCATGAAAAACTCTTAGAGTTTGTTCATAGATCTTGAAGATTTTGGAGTTTTTAACTTAGTAAAGCTTTGCTTTTTAGGGTTTTTTTTATGGGTTACTCCATCATTTTCACAGAGCATAGCTCTTCGGATTTTTTGGGGGAATTTTTATTCCCTTCATCATTAGAGTTGACAGATGTCACTCTTTTGCAGAGCGCTGCTCTCAAGAGAGTTTTACTCCTTGGCCCAAAAGGCCTCTCATTAAATGAGAATCCTTTTAGGATTTTCTATTTAATGAGTGACTGTCTCATCAATGATGAGCCGTCACCTTGATTTTGTGGGCCCCCTCTGGTCCCTTTCCACTGTATTGCAGTGTGGTACAAATTTTAAGTACCAAGTGTTAGAATTTGGACTGTAGCATTGACAGCTAACCCTTGTTTTTTCTTGCACAGGTACTATGTCTTTTGACACTTCTTTCCCGTTCGTTCGTCCGGAGAGCACATTTGCTGACGCTCCCGTGGATAGGGAAGTATTTGCTTTCATCAAAGATCACGACCCGGAGCGGAAATCTCTTCATCTATGGGGGTCGTAGTACAATCAAATCTTCCGGGGCCGACACAGCTTCTCTTGTGCGGTGCCTTCGGAGCCTATTTCGGCGATCCACTACGCTAACTCACCCCCAGTGAACTATGCCGTAGAGGAGGGCAACTGGACTTCGGAGGGTTGCCTTCAGCCCTCTATGGCCGCGATATCCGTACAGCCACCGATGGTTTTGGATACTCTGGGGCGGCGTATATATCAAGGCGAGTCATGCCCTTGGGGACAGCCGTACATGATAGGCTTGACTCCACGCCATCCAGCTGGATATGTGCAGTGGGCCCGGTACATTTTGTCGGCCAAGAAATCGCAGCTGCTGAAGCTCGGGTTGTACCCCGCGATTTATGCATCTCTCTTCCAATATTCCATGCCCCCGGTATAGTGGGTCAAAGCTTTTTTGGAACAATGGAACGTTCCGACTCATACCTTTCTTCTATCAGATCGGGAAGTCTCAATCTCTTTGGAGGAATTCGCGGAGATCTCCGGCTTTCCTGTCAGGGGAGAACATTACGAGGAGCTACTTCCTCCTGACGAGTACGTCTTTGCCACCAAGTCAGTGGTGATGGGCCTTACCCCGAAGATTGCCATTCAACATCAATTCCCAAGTCTGATTAAGGTGTTGAATATTTATGAGAGTCTATTTCTCAAATCCGGAAGCCACGGGGTTAACTTCACAGATTTCATCGCCTGTTTTCTCCGCCCAGAAGTCCGGTCGAAGGAAGCCGCGAAATTCACCAAACTCGACGATCCTTTTGGCTTTGGTTTGGACAACCAGCCAGCAACGGAAGCGGATCAGAGGAATTTCTTTCTCCCTGACACCCGGTCGTCTCTTTCGCAGAGCTCGCAGCTTCTGACGTCGACGAAGAGGCATTATTTTTGGGGTTCCTCGGGCTATGGCTAAGCTGGTTTGTGCTCCCGATGCACCCTCGCCATATGAGGCCATCCGTCTTCTATCCAGCTTACCAAATGGTTATTAGGATGCAAGTGGCTGTCGGGGTCGCTAAGATAGCTTACCTTTATCATTGCCTTAGCTTGGCGGCAGACACCACTCAGCCGGGGGTGCAGCCCGTAAACTTCCCGATGCATTATTTCACTTTGTGGCTCGCGCTGCATGTGCTCGGCGCCTTTGGAATCCACAAGAGGCCCCGTTTCTACGAAAGTTATAACTTTCCTCGGGTTATGCGGCTAGTTGACGCTTCCGTTTTGGAACCGACTCAGCGAGAGGCTCGGGGCTTGGTTCTTCGCTCGCGTACGGTCGGGGATGGCATGACCTTCGTCGATAAGGTTTTAACTATCGGCAAGGAATCTACTAAGACGGTGCAGCCGCTGCGAGACACCTTCAAAGACGGTGCTTCTACCTTGAAAGCTCGGGAGATTCTTCACTTATATTCAATCAGGCCGGGCTTCTTAGTGTTTAGGCAGAACGATTCGGCGTTGTTCATGAGATACAACCCGCATCGTTTCGCTCAACAATTAAGCTATAATCAGGGTGTCCCGCTTAAGGCCTTCCTAGCTAAGCCGGTTGCCACGGAAGAGGGTTTCCGTAACGCGCTACACCATTTCATGCGGCTTAACACCGGGTCTAACTTCTTTATCAGTGAGCCGAGTTGCGTCCCGAAGATCTTGAACGTATATGTGGCGTGGTACCAATACGCGATGGTAGCAGTTATCAGGGAAGAGAAGTGATTATTGCTTGATTGCAAGGGTGCTGTCCCAGCTGGTAATCCAGCCGTTCTCTTGAAGCGACGTACCATTGTTCGTCCTTCCTTGAGAGGAGCTGCTGTGGTGGTGGTGGTCCCGCGCGCCTTTCCTGATAAGCCTCTACCTCGCGTGCCTGTAGAAACAGTGGCTGCAGCGTCTCCTGAGTCTGGCGTGGGTTCGGAGATCAGGACTTGTCGCCCAAAATTGCCCGCCAAGCGTAAGCTCCTGTTGCCGGCTGCTGGCGTCCGCTCACAGAAGAAGAAGAAGAAGTCACTATTTTCTGCGGACGTTGCATTCGGCCAGGAGCTTCATGCTCCTTACAGCGAAGGCTTAAGTGAGTACGGGACCAATGAGGGTCTATTTATCGTGCCTGCAGATGATACCGATTTTCAAGCTGCCCTTGTGGCTTCCGAGTGACTGGCTCGCGATGAAGCAGCAATAATTACTATCACACAGTCAGGTAGACTTCAGTCATATTTTTCCGCGGTTATCTTTTTTTATTATGTTTTGATTGACGCTTTCTTCTTCAACATGTATTTCTGCCGAAGAGGCTCTTGCGGCTTCCCTCAAAACATTTGAAGAGGAAAAGAGGCTCCGTGCTTCTTTGGGTCTTGGTATATTTCGGCTCATTGTGCATTCATTCCCTTTTTCTTCATTTGTGACTTGACCCTCTCTTTTGTCTTATTGCAGGGACTACCTTGACCTAGGTTATCCCGAGCGCGGTGTCGATTCCGAGCGGCGACGCTTCCAGAGCTGGCTATGGTGGCCCCAGCTCCCCCGCCAGTACTGCAAGAGGTTTCACTTAAACAGCCGATGACGGACACCATAGCGGCTCCAGAGGAAGAGCTTGGTTCGGACGATGACGTCCCTTTGACGGAGGTCTTGAGGAGATCGCTTCTCACTGCTCGGACCGAAAAGAAATGCAGGAAGCGTGCAGCGAAGGAACGTGACGCTGCTTTGGCTGTGGGTGCAGGTTCAAGCACTACCCCATCTGTTGCTGTTCCTCCAGAGGATGCTCCAGCTGCCCTGTCTACCGCCCATAGACAGGTTGCGCACGCGACTCGGGAAAAGACCGAAAAGCTGCTTGAAGGTAACGTAACGCTGAGTTTTTTTATTAGAAATTGGTCTTCAAATTATTATATATCATATCCTGCAAGGCCAAGTCTCGGCGATGAGATGGCAGGTGAGACGATGGTGACCACAGAGCCCACAGCGGCTACTCTCTCTCGGGAGTCTGGGACTGCCCAAACCTCCGCTCTTTCCTTTGCGGTTCCCCGAGATCGGCAGACATCGCAAGCGTCACAACGGCTCTTGTCGAATCAGGGGATGAAGCCACATGCATCGAAACTATTCCACTGAAGGAGAGCGAAGAAGTCGCTGCGCCTGGTGATGCTTTCGTCGTGGTTTTGGCTGATGACCCATCAGGTAGGTCTTGGGCCGCTGCATTTTTTTATTTCGCAATCTCTTTCAGTTCGTTCTGACGGTATTTTGTTTGTTGGTGTAGCGAACGCTGAGATTGTGTCATCTGACACACCTCCGGTTGCCGCCATGACGGTTGTTGTCCCCTCGCCTTCTCCTATATCCTCTGGAACGCTGGAAAGTAAGGGTTTTCCACTTATCAGTTTCATCGTGGGTATCCTCCTCCCTGTACTGATAGTATATTGGCACAACTTTGCAGGAGTCCTTTTTGACCATCTGTATCAGGTGTTGAACCCATATTTCTCCTTCCAGTCAGAAATCGTCCTGCCCGCTGTTGTCGGTGAGTATAGTTTTTAACAAACATCTTTTTCTTTCTTCTACGGGCAGCCATGTCGTTGCTAATTCTTCTTTGCATTGATTGCAGCGTTACGGATTGAAGGAGGGGACGAGAGAATAGTCGCGCCACCGGTACTCCCAATTTTGCCACCTGTCGCAGCCGGTATAGTAGACTCCGTTGCTCGTGTGATTTTTTTATTTCTCGAGTCAGCTTTTAACCGTAATTCATTTTGCAGCAATTGCACCGGCTCCAGCTCCCTTCGAGTCTCGCATCCTAATGCCGGCAGGGCCCTTTTCTAGACGTCCATCTTCCAAGGGCGCTGTGATCAGCTTGTGTATGTTGAGTGAATCTATCGAGGAGCTTGACACGGAGGCCCCTGCATTCGCTGCAGATTTTGCTGATGAGGTTAATCCGATGTTGGCGACGCTTGTGCACTTCCATAGCGAGGGCGTCGTCGAATCTTGGGTTAATTATTGCAGACAAATCGAGGCTTGCATGCACGAAGTTGAGCTCAAGTGTCTTGCTCCCGAAGTTCTGGCTTTGAACTCCCAGCGGGCTGCATGGGTTGAGCAAAGTGATTCTTTCCTTCGCCATTTTGAATAAGAGGCGGCCTTGAAGCGGAAGGAACGCGAGGAGGTTTCAAGAGAATCTGTCCGGCTGCATGCCGAGGTCAAAGTAAATGCTGTGCAACTGAGAACTGTCTTTGATAATCTGCAGCGATGCATTTCGGACGGCTTGGCACTGAGGCAGAAGCTCGACTTCATTGAGCGGGTTATGCAGAGTCGCAAAGCTGCCCAGCGGGAAATCGATGAGAAGGTTTCATCCTATTTGCAACAACGGGCTCGAGTCAAAGCGGAACTAACCACAACGGCTGACCATGAAAGGGAGTTGAGAGGAGTGCATGAAAGGCTTACCGACTTGTTGAAAACGCCTCCTTCCCAATAGTCATCTTTGTATCGATTGAAAATTTGTAACTTATGAATAACATGTATTCATTTCATTTTTTTTATTCCATTCATTTTTTTCATATAATGTATCTTGTATTCAATTGAATTCATGAATAAAGGACACATTTCTTTTCTATCTTGTACTATCGCCTTCTTTTCTTTGCTGTGTTGTTTTCATGTTACTCTAGTAGGTGTAGCCTGTAGATAACAACTCATCTTGAACTCTTTGTAGGGTAGCGATGGCTTAGGAAACAGGTTCGGGTCTGCTGCTTAAGACTTTTCAACTTTATGAGCCATGAGGGTCTCATAAAGATTTTTCTCCTTACGAGTCGAGGGGATCACGTAGGTGTATTTTCTCCTTAGGAATCGTGAGGATTCTTAAGTGTGCTTTCTCTTGAGAGTCGTAAGGATCTCGCAAGAGAATTTTCTCCCTTACAAGTCAAGAGGTCTCGTAAGTGGTTGATGAGTTGACTTATTCCCGAGTCGAAGCGTTGCTTCGACGGGGAGGTCGAGAGTTGACTTTCTCCATTTTCTACGGTGTCAGGATTGACTTTCTCCGTTTTCTAAGGTGTCGGGGTTGACTTTCTCCGTTTTCTGCGGTGTCGGAATCGACTTTCTCCGTTTTCTACGGTGTCGGGGTTGACTTTCTCCTTTTTCTACGGTGTCGGGGTCGACTTTCTCCATTTTCTACGGTGTCGGGGTTGATTTTCTCCGTTTTCTACGGTGTCGGGATCGAATTTCTCCGTTTTCTACGGTGTCGGGATCGACTTTCTCCGTTTTCTACAGTATCGGGGTTGACTCTAGGTTGTTTGTGAACCGCAGAGTCTTGGAACTGGGGACTTTGCTGTGGCTCCGATTGGTAGTGTCGCATCCGTATCCTGCTGGCATGAGGAGGAACACCATTGCCGGTCTTCTGGGATGCAGATATTACCGCTAGGACCTGACTCTCCCTTTGATAGAGTTTGTGGGATATGTGGTTCCCTTTTCGTTTATGCCCATGGATTGTATACAGGGGTCAGTATAGACTTATCTGCAGGGCAAAAGTTTCATTTTATATGTATTTTTTGTTTTCTTTCCGCGATGCTCTATCATTTTAGCTTTTTGTATCATGAAAGTCGCGATTGCCCAATCATTTCGGCAATTTTTCGCGGTGCTCAATCATTTCGGCTATTTTTCTTTTTACTCGCTGCTTCTTATTGCGAGTTGCCCAATCATTTCGGCTATTTTGTATGCATATATTTTACTTGCTGATTTTGTTGCAAGTTGCCCCATCATTTCGGCTATTTCATATGCATTTTTAGCTCGCTAAGTTTTATCGCAAGTTTAGACCTGGAATTTGATACCGATTTAGCATCAGTATCGCTGCGACTGGAATATTTCCAGAAGCGAATCATCATTTGCGGTAAAAGGACCTGGAATTTGATACCGATTTAGGCATCAACATCGCTACCACTGGGACATTGCCAGGAGCGAATCATCATTTGCCTTTGTCGATTCGAATAAAGGTGGCTTAGTAAACAGGGTTAGGATCCTGTCGACTAAGACTTTTGACTTCATGAGCCGTAAGGGTCTCATAAAGGTGTTTCTCCCTACAAGTCATGAGTATCTCATAGGTGTATGTTCTCCTTAGAAGTCGTGAGGACTTCTAAGTGGTGTTCTTTCTTATAAGTCGTAAGGATATCATAAGAGCATTCTCCTTATAAGTCGAGAGGACTTACAAGTGTCTGTTCACCAAACAGGGGGATTTCACGCCATTGGTGGAACTTGGTGTGGGAGCAGTTTATTTATGCCCGTGGATTGTATACAAGGGTCGATATTGAACCACTTATAGGGAAGTTTGGGAAATATGATGGCTTAAGAACAGGTTCAGATCCCTGTAGCTTAAGGCTTTTAAATCTTATGATCCGTGAGGGTCTCAAAAGAGGGTTCTCTTTACGAGTCATGAGGATCTCGTAAGTGTAATTTCTCATCAGGAATATGGGGATCCCTAAGTGTGTTGCTCCCTTGTGAGTCGTAAGGATCTCATGCAGGTATTTTTCTCCTTACAAGGTCGAGAGGACTTTGCAAGTGTCTTTTAACTAGATTGCGCCCTTTCGGGTTTTCACAAGCTCGCCGGTAACCCTGCCGTTTTTACTCATGGAGCCTTTTCGGATTTTCATCCTTGCCCATCTTGCTTATGGACGTACCTTTGTTATTATTATTATTTTTTATTATATTTTTTTGCGTCAGTCCTAGGATACTGCGGTTTGTAATAGTTTAAAGACGTTTCGGTCCGTAGCTAGTTTCAGGACATTGCGGTCCTTTGTTAGTTTAGGGACGTTTCGGTCCGTAGCTAGTTTAAGGACGTTTCGGTCTATTGTTAGTTTAGGGACGTTTCGGTCCACGACGCCATTTTGGAGACAACGGTTTCGCTGGATACTACTTATAGAGTTTGGGCTTAGGAAGATAGCTAGCGGAGATAGACGTCGTCATCTATCGTTGACCTAGGCCGTGACTCGTTAGGCGTAGTATTTTTTTAAGAACCGGCCGTTTATTGGCCTGAAGGGTCTTTCGCCATGCATATCCATGAGCAAGTAAGACCCGTCTCGGTAGACTTTGTCTATGATGTACGGGCCCTTATAGTTCGGCTCGAATTTCCCCCGTTTGGCACGATTGGGGATCATAGGTCTCTTGACTACTAGCACGAGTTCGCCTTGGCGAAATGCTCTCGGCCTAGTCAATCTCTCATATGAGCATATCATCTTTGCTTTGTAAGCCTTCAAGTTTTGATGTGCCATGAGGCGGGTTTCATCGAGGGCGTCTAGCTCTTCAAGCCGAAGATGAGCATTCTCTTCGTCTATTAGTTCGTAATGAACTTCCACTCGTAGAGAGGATAGCTCTATCTCCAAGGGGAGTACCGCTTCTGTGCCGAATACTAACGCATATGGCGTTGTATTCGTAGCTGTTTTGAATGTAGTTCGATACGCCCAGAGAGCTTCATGCAGTCTCTCATGCTAGTCCTTTTTATTTTTAGACACCGTCTTCTTTATGATCTTCGTCAGGGTCTTGTTGAAAGCCTCAACTAGACCGTTAGGTCGGGAATTGCAGACCGAAGAGTATCTCCAGTCTATATTATGCTGCTGTGCGAAGCGGCTGATTTTGTGACTTCTGTAGGCTGGCCCGTTATCGTAGATAATTCGTCGCGGAGTGCCGAACCGATAGACGGCGTGTGTCTTGAAGAAATAGAGGATATTCTCTGTCTTCACTTCTCTTAGCAAGACTTCTTCTGCCCACTTAGAGAAGTAATCAGTTGTCGCCAATATGAACTGATGTCCTTTGGATGACGCTGGTTCGATGGCCCAATTATGCCGGTTCCCCACATTTCGAACGGCCAGCTAACCACTGTTGGGTGTAGCGGGTTTGGATGCTGGTGGATGAAGTCCCCATGAATTTGGTACGAGTGGCATTGTTTTGCGTATTCGAGACTATCTTGAATCATCGTGGGCCAATAATAGCCCATCCTTTTGATACAGCTTCATCTTCGGCCCGGCTTGATGAGTCGTGAGTTTCTTGGATAACTCTCCTTACTTCTTCCGGTCCCAGGCATCTCAGCCATAGAGAGTCGAACGATCTCTTATACAGCGTGTCATTGACGAAGGCGAAAGACAGAGCTCGTTTAATAAGCTGATGTCTTGAGGACGCATCTTCAGGTGTTCGACGGGATTTGAAGTAGTCTATAAAGAATTCTCTCTAATCCTTAGCCTTTTCCCGGTCTTTTATTTGTAGGGCCGTTTGCTTGGTCGCTCCCTTTTCTTCGGACGACTCCAGAGATATTTCTGCCGGTGCAAGAACCCGACGGCTTTGCACAATGATCCTTACGTCATTGAGGTTTTCGTCAGCCAGTTCTTTAGCGAGTTTGGCTAACGCATCCGCTTTGCTATTTTACGTACGCGGTATGCTTTCCAGAACGTAGGAAGGAATTTGAGTCAACAATTTTTGTGCTTTCTCGCCGTACTTCACCAACTCTGGTTTGCATGTTTGATAGTCACCATTTACTTGACTAACGACTGTTAGTGTATATGCCCTAGGGGCCATTATTGTATCATACTAGCATGTATATTACTTAATGGAAGCTTGGGATATTCACAGTTGTATACAACAGTCTTGCTAAACATGGTAGTATGCTACTTGGTTTGAGTCTACTTTAATATGAGCATATGTTTCTTGTAACGTATCACTTATACATATTAGTAGAGCCCATAGGATCTTTGCTTGATTACCAGCGTCGTGATGGCAGTCACACTAGTGGGGGCTGGGTAGTCTGTAAGCAACATCCTATACAGGTCCCTGGTCGTTGGATTATCGAGACAGGGTATCGATATTCCAGAGTAGACTAAGTGTATACGCTTCTCATCCCAGTTGGGGAGATAGTCTGTCCCACAGCCATCAGTACGTCGTACTAAAAATAGTATACAGGTGCTCGTTAGGTTACGGGTACACCGGACAGGACTCGCCAGGGAACTGATTGGTTGGTATTATACCCATCGTCGGTTAACAGTTCCCAGGTGACATGAGTACAGCATAGTCCGCAGACTTGACACCGCTACTTCGCCTCGAGTGTGTCCCACTGTTCTTAGATTGCTACCTTACCACGGCTCAAAGGAGTCGTGCAAACAGGTAGCAGTTGGGTGCAGTCCCGAGCACTTGGAGGCAGTGGCGGTTAGATAGGATTCATCTCTCCCGGTATTGGGAGTTGATGTCGCACTGTGTCAGAGAGCCATTATGCAAAGTCCCTGGCCAGGGCAAGCGGGATATACTGGTAGGTTCCAGTAGCTTCTCAGGGCGTAATGGGCTTCGCTCCGACACGACTTATACAGCTATTAGGGGACTGACGCTTGCCGCCCCCTAGGCTTGATATGCGATAGTCTTAGACGAACAGACCGGACTGTACGGAGATTGTCACATCAGGCTCAGTAGGGGTTCGAGATGGTTTTCCTCATCGGCCTTCTTATCGACATCTACCTGGGGACCGTTACGTACAGCTAGTGCCGCTTGCGATCTGTGGTTAAACCCACTGCCAGCGTAGTGTCGAGTCTTTAGAGTCCCACACAGAGAGTTTCCCTGCTCCAGGCGAAACGATATAGAGGTCGTATGGTTTTACGACAAGGGTTCGGATGCGTACGTGTGTTTACGCACGTACGACTTTTCGGACAGTTTATACTAGCCGGCTTTGGTTTAAGCCAGTTTCTAGTATCGGGTTATTGGATTTATACAGTCTAAAGTTTTTCCGTGTTTTCACGGATTATAGGGGCGTTCTCGTAATTTGTCGGGAACCTTCTAGAAGAGTGGTGACTAAGGGGTTAAGGTGGCATGAGCATTAATTGATTAATGACTCATTTGTATGATTCATCCTTTGCACTTAATGACTCATTAATGAGATAATGAGTCATTTGATGAATCACACAAGGTGAATGCATCAACCATAATGATTAAATCATTTATTTATTTATTTGATTAAATTGTTATGGTTGTTATATTCAAAATGAGTTCATTATTCTTTTCATTCTCATCTTCTCCTTCTCTCTCCTCAAGCTCACTCTCTCTTGAAACCCTAACCCTAACCTCTCATGTGTTGAGATCAAGGGTTAGCCAGACTAAAACATCCATAATCTCACTCTATATCCCCTAGGTAGCTTAGATTAGCACTTTAAGCAACCTAGTTATCTCAAGTTTGAGATTTAGCTTGGCGTAGGAGCTTTCGGGTGGATCGTCTTTGATTCAAGGAGGCCGTGAAGTTGCCGATGTTCCAAGGAGCCTACGAGGAGTGGAGGACAGCGATGAAGACCCGAAGGACATGTAACGTGAGGTATAACTCCGGTACCGAGTAGTTAAACCTCTAGTATAACGTTAGCAATGGTTTAGATTACGATTCATGCGCTCAAGTCCGTGTTACGAAGCTTTGATAATCGTTTTTCATATATTCCGCCTCCCCGCAAGTTAGTGGGGTGCGTGACATGGACTTACAGTGGTATCAGAGCCAACTAAACCATTACAAGCTTGTTAGCAACTGATTAGAAGTTCGATCGACGGAAAACACGGAAAACAAAACCCTAATCCTTAACAGTTTCTGTAAATTTTAAAAGTGTCGCAAATTTTTTTTGACATACCTTAAAATTCACAGCAGGGAATTGTAAGAAATCTGGGAAAATTCGAGGTGGCAACTCGACTAAACGGCCGCGGAACCGCGGCCAAATGGTGCTTTTGGCCGCGATTCCGCCGCCGAGTCAATGCCGAGCTGACTCGGAGTTTCACAGTAATTCTTATTTTTTGTGTTTTGTTTTCCTGTATATACTGTTTCTGCCCAGGTTGCCTCTGTGTTGATTTGCTTTTGGGGTAGACACGGAATTTGGTATTCGATCGATGTTCTAACATATTTGCTAACTGGGTTTTTATCTTTAATGTTTAATGTGTTCGTAAACCTCCCTTAACTGCTAGTATGTCGGTTGGCAGGGGGTTGTACATTTCTGAAATGTTTACTGTTTGTGTGTATGAACTGTATTGGACTGTTGTGATGATTAGCCGGGGGTTTGAGATGTATTTAATATTCATTCAATGTAAATGTAATTTGATGTAATATTCTTTTGCGGGGCACATCCAGGTTGCGGTTGTAGCCACCGTTGTATTATTTCTTTTTACTGTTTTTGCTCCTAGGATAGACCCAAGGTGGGGTACACAAACTACCGGGTATTTTGAAGTGTTGAGGCAGACCGCTTCACTTCTGGTACTTGGCGGGTAGTTTGCCGTACCCGTAGGGGTCTAGGGTGGGGTAATGGCAATTCATCACAACTGTGTAATCCGTCTTTTATTGCAGGCTCAAAGCAAATGCGGATTGCTAATAAATCCAATAAAGTTCATCTGTGATCTGGAATGCTTATTATTGCGTCTGACGAATGTACAATATCTATATATGATAGCTATTAGACGTCACTTATGTTTTACACCCGCGCTAGCCCAGCCCCCGCTCTGTCGTTAGTTAAGTAACCTAACGGGTGATGACGGGACCCCGTGGCGAATGCGGATGGCATAAGAGGACGTGGTATTTTCGTTGTTTTCTGCAATGATAGGATAAATGATGGGACGCATTATTATAATGCAAAGAAAATAAACCAAAGTTTAATCGTTGGAACAAATTTAAAAGAAACCACTCGGTTATTTTAAAAAAGGATCAGATTTTTAATTGCGGAGCTTTAACCACTCCTTTCAAAAAGTATCAGGTTCCTTCGATTATATCAAGTTCACTACGTTCACGGTTTTGCCAAAACCATTCGTAGCCCTCCGTCATTTCATATAGATAGTCAGTGGTATTCAAGCTGTGTTTGTTGACTAAAGTCAAGGCACAGTGTTTGGTAGCTGTTGGATATTTATATGCAGCATAGATAGATGCGTTGGTTTGGGACAGTCGTATTACCTTGTTGACTAAAGTCAAGGGTATGTACGGGTGGGTTCAAATTAACCTGGACAATAACGGGTAGAACTTGACATGTGACTTATGATTTGTTGTCAAGGTCATAAGAGCATGGGGCAAAAATCCACATCGGGAATTTCTAAAGAAACTGAAATTTGCAGAGAGAGCATACCATTTTGGAGTTTGATGAATGTTGGTAGGATTCCTTCAACATTATCATACGATGATATTTTGGATCCCGATCCTACTGTGAGTACATGCTACTTATCAGGAGATTCGTCACTTAACGATCAATGCTATAAACCAAGTAGGTGCCAAGAAAGGTGTCAGCGGGGTTACGCCCCCAGAGAAAAGAGGTTATTTAATTAAGGAACTTCGCGAAAGCGTTGGAAAACCTCCCTCGAAGTATCGACACTAGCCTGGCTGAACGGTTAAGCAAGTATTGTACGGTGAGAATTGTCCTGGCTAATTCTTCTTTTATGGTATGAGGAAAGATTCGAGAAACAGTGGGAGCCATCCTGTTTAGATAAACTTAAAACCAATCTAAACTTGCAACAGCATCATGCTAAAATGTTTTCTTCTCTCTCTCTTAATTGCAGTGACCTTGTGACCACACATAGGTTACATCTAGAAAACAAATTGACTGAATCTGACTTATATGACTGGCAAAGGTCTGTCCAGATGTCCATTGGTTATAACAAGCTGGACCACCCTATTACTACTCAAGATCCCGCCGTCCCAGGTCCAGTTTCCACTGTCGTTGATATGGATATCCGTCAGACAAGGGAAAAAGATAAAGCAAAAGCTAAATGCCTCGTGTTAGCTTCAGTTGATGGTGTATACCAGAAGCAGCACGAGAAGATGGACTTAGTTTCCATCTTTCTCCATAATAAAGATTTATATGGAGAGCAATCTCATATCACTAGATATGAAAGCTCGAACGAATTAATTCAAGCGAGGTTAGCTGACGGGTCATCTGTAGGGGAAAACGTCCTTACAATGACTAGCTGTATTGATGAGCTCCAGGACCTGGAGACCGCGTTGGGAAACGAGTCAAAAACTGACTTGATTCTACAGTCTCTGCCTCCTACCCTGAAGAAAACCAGGGAAGGAGAAGGAAAGAGAAAGGCAATAGTTTCGGGACTGGATATAGTAAAAGAGGGACATTCCTATTGTTACAAGAATGAACATTGGCAGAATGATTGCAGGGCTTTAGAAGCCAGTAACCAGAATGAGAAGCATGTTGTGGCTTCAGCCTCAAGTGTGTTTGTTATTGAGAACTGTATGTCAGTTAACCCTACTTCCTGGGTATTGGATACCGGGTCAGGAACTCACATCTGTAATTCATTACAGACTTTGAGAAACCGTAGGGTTATCGGGATAGGTGATATGACCCTCACGGTTGCTAACGGAATGAGCATGAACGCTGAATCCGTAGGGAAATATCATCTTGGACTGACAACTGGGCAGATATTGATTCTGCGTAACTGTTTTTATATACCAGGTACGAGTTGTAATATCATATCTGTACCCTTACTTTCTAAGGAAGGATATGATTTTGCTTTTACAAGAGATGTGGTTCACATCCACCTAAATCATGATTTGATTGGGTCAGGTACATTAGAAAACGGGATATACGTATTAAATCAAGCTCAGGTTTTCAGTATCCAGAACACACTTAAAAGAAAGTCTCCGGAAACAAATCAGGCTTTCTTATGGCATTGTAGACTAGGTCACATCAATGAGAGAAGGTTGACTAAGTTACATGGAGAAGGATATTTGAATCCATTCGAATATCAATCTTATGCTACTTGTGAATCTTGTCTCATGGGAAAGATGACAAAGACTCCGTTTACTGGACACGGAGTAAGAGCAAGCGAGCTCTTGGGACTCGTACACAGTGACGTGTGCGGTCCAATGTCTACACATGCGCGAGGTGGTTATTCCTACTTCATTACTTTTACGGATGATTTCTCTAGGTATGGATATATCTTCTTAATGAAGCATAAATCCGAGGCCTTTGAGAAATTCCAAGAATACAAGAATGAAGTAGAAAAACAAACTGGAAAAAGTATCAAGACACTGAGATCTGATCGAGGTGGTGAATACTTAAGTGCCGAGTTCCTAGGTTACTTAAAAGAGAATGGAATTCTCTCTCAGCTTACTCCTCCATACACACCACAACATAACGGTGTATCGGAGAGATGGAACCGAACCCTATTGGATATAGTACGTTCCATGATGAGTAACGCTGAGTTGCCGCGATCATTCTGGGGATATGCACTAGAATCAGCTGCATATCTTTTAAACCGAGTTCCAACCAAGACTGTGCCTACCACACCATATCAGATGTGGAGTGGGAAGAAACCCTGTCTTAAGTATCTTAAGACATGGGGATGTCCAGCTTTTGTAAAGAAGCAGAATACGGATAAGCTCGAGGCACGCTCAGTACAGTGCAAGTTTGTGGGATATCCAAAGAACTCCATGGGATATTGTTTCTATTACGCAGAGGAACAAAAGGTCTTTGTTTCTCAACATGCCCGCTTCTTGGAAACTGAGTTTTTAGAAAATCAGAAGAGTGGGAGCGCAATAGAACTGGAAGAAATTCTAGAACCACAAGCTATTACTGAAACCTTGGTAGAACGAGAAGGTTCAGGAGAACAGGACATCCCGACGCCACTCCGCAGGAGTAGTAGGCAATCTCATCCGCCCGAGAGATACTACGGTTTTCTCATAGACGGGGATAGAGAGGATTGCACTATTGATTATGATGAGCCTACTAGCTTCCAGCAAGCCGTTCAGAGCGGTGACTCAGTAAAATGGCTGGATGCAATGCGGACCGAAATGGAGTCCATGTACACCAACAAAGTATGGACTTTGGACATTGCTCCAGATGGGGTAAAACCCGTAGGATGCAAATGGATCTTCAAAAAGAAGATTGGTGTAGATAGACAGGTTGAAACCTATAAAGCTAGACTTGTTGCAAAGGGTTTCCGTCAAAGACCTGGTTTGGACTATGACGAAACCTTTTCTCCAGTGGCTATGCTTAAATCTATTCGGGTCCTTCTTGCTATTGCTGCCTTCCACGATTATGAAATCTGGCAAATGGACGTAAATACGGCCTTTCTAAACGGTAATTTGGAAGAAAGCGTCTATATGGATCAGCCAGAAGGATTCATTCAGAGTGGGAGCAGCGGTAAAGTATGCAAGCTGCTTAAGTCCATTTATGGACTAAAGCAGGCATCGAGGAGTTGGAACATCTGTTTTGATGATGCTGTCAAAGAATTTGATTTTATCAAAAATCCAGATGAACCATGCATATACAGTAAGATTGTAGGGAGAGCTGTAGTATTCCTCGTCTTGTACGTGGACGATATTCTCCTAATAGGAAATGATATTCCTATGTTACAGTCAGTCAAAAGATTCTTGTCACATAAATTCTCCATGAAAGATCTAGGTGATGCCATCTACATTCTGGGAATCCGGATCTATCGTGATAGATCAAAGAGGATGTTGGGACTTTCACAGTCCAGGTACATAGACACCATAGTAAAGAGATTCAGTATGGATGATTCTAAGCGCGGTAACCTACCGGCTTGTCACGGAATCACCCTCTCCAAAGAGATGTCTCCCAAGACTGATTTGGAAAGGGATCGCATGTCGATTATACCCTACGCTTCTGCGGTAGGCTCTATAATGTATGCGATGTTATGTACCAGACCAGATGTAGCATACGCATTGAGCGTTGTAAGCCGGTATCAGGCAAACCCAGGGGAGAAGCACTGGATAGCAGTAAAGAACATTCTCAAGTACCTGAGAAGGACTAAGGAGATGTTCTTGGTGTATGGCGGAAAAGACCTCCAGATGGAGGCCTTTGCCGACTCCGGCTTCCAGAGTGACAAAGATGACTCCAAATCCATGTCGGGTTATGTCTTTACCCTCAATGGAGGGGCGGTCTGTTGGAAGAGTTCCAAGCAGGAGACCGTTGCTGACTCAACAATGGAAGCAGAGTACATAGCTGCTTGCGATGCGGCAAAAGAAGCTGTCTGGATGAAGAAGTTCCTCACAGAACTTCAGGTGGTTCCTTCCAGTGTTGGTCCAATACCTCTGTATTGTGACAACAACGGCGCTATAGCTTTAGCGAAGGAACCCAGGTCCCATCAGAAGTCCAGACACATCTTAAGGCGGTATCACCTGATCAGGGAGATCATAGATCGCCGGAAGATCGAGGTGAAGAGAGTAAAGACGGAGGATAACATTGCTGACCCATTCACAAAGGCCATTCCTCAGACGCAGTTCGAGAGGCTATTCGAGATGATAGGTCTACGATATGCCAGCTCATGGCCCTAGTGCAAGTGGGAGATTGTTAGTGTATATGCCCTAGGGGCCATTATTGTATCATACTAGCATGTATATTACTTAATGGAAGCTTGGGATATTCACAGTTATATATAACAGTCTTGCTAAATATGGTAGTATGCTACTTGGTTTGAGTCTACTTTAATATGAGCATATGTTTCTTGTAACGTATCACTTATACATATTAGTAGAGCCCATAGGATCTTTGCTTGATTACCAGCGTCGTGATGGCAGTCACACTAGTGGGGGCTGGGTAGTCTGTAAGCAACATCCTATACAGGTCCCTGGTCGTTGGATTATCGAGATAGGGCATCGATATTCCAGAGTAGACTAAGTGTATACGCTTCTCATCCCAGTTGGGAAGATGGTCTGTCCCACAGCCATCAGTACGTCGTACTAGAGATAGTATACAGGTGCTCGTTAGGTTACGGGTACACCGGACAGGACTCACCGGGGAACTGATTGGTTGGTATTATACCCATCGTCGGTTAACAGTTCCCAGGTGACATGAGTACAGCATAGTCCGCAGACTTGACACTGCTACTTCGCCTCGAGTGTGTCCCACTGTTCTTAGATTGCTACCCTACCACGGCTCAAAGGAGTCGTGCAAACAGGTAGCAGTTGGGTGCAGTCCCGAGCACTTGGAGGCAGTGGCGGTTAGATAGGATTCATCTCTCCCGGTATTGGGCGTTGATATCGCATTGTGTCAGAGAGCCATTATGCAAAGTCCCTGGCCAGGGCAAGCGAGATATACTGGTAGGTTCCAGTAGCTTCTCAGGGCGTAATGGGCTTCGCTCCGACACGACTTATACAGCTATTAGGGGACTGACGCTTGCCGCCCCCTAGGCTTGATATGCGATAGTCTTAGACGAACAGACCGGACTGTACGGAGATTGTCACATCAGGCTCAGTAGGGGTTCGAGATGGTTTTCCTCATCGGCCTTCTTATCGACATCTACCTGGGGACCGTTACGTACAGCTAGTGCCGCTTGCGGTCTGTGGTTAAATCCACTGCCAGCGTAGTGTCGAGTCTTTAAAGTCCCACACAGAGAGTTTCCCTGCTCCAGGCGAAACGATATAGAGGTCGTATGGTTTTATGACAAGGGTTCGGATGCGTACGTGTGTTTACGCACGTACGACTTTTCGGACAGTTTATACTAGCCGGCTTTGGTTTAAGCCAGTTTCTAGTATCGGGTTATTGGATTTATACAGTCTAAAGTTTTTCCGTGTTTTCACGGATTATAGGGGCGTTCTCGTAATTTGTCGGGAACCTTCTAGAAGAGTGGTGACTAAGGGGTTAAGGTGGCATGAGCATTAATTGATTAATGACTCATTTGTATGATTCATCCTTTGCACTTAATGACTCATTAATGAGATAATGAGTCATATGATGAATCACACAAGGTGAATGCATCAACCATAATGATTAAATCATTTATTTATTTGATTAAATTGTTATGGTTGTTATATTCAAAATGAGTTCATTATTCTTTTCATTCTCATCTTCTCCTTCTCTCTCCTCAAGCTCACTCTCTCTTGAAACCCTAACCCTAACCTCTCATGTGTTGAGATCAAGGGTTAGCCAGACTAAAACATCCATAACCTCACTCTATATCCCCTAGGTAGCTTAGATTAGCACTTTAAGCAACCTAGTTATCTCAAGTTTGAGATTTAGCTTGGCGTAGGAGCTTTCGGGTGGATCGTCTTTGATTCGAGGAGGCCGTGAAGTTGTCGATGTTCCAAAGAGCCTACGAGGAGTGGAGGACAGCGATGAAGACCCGAAGAACATGTAACGTGAGGTATAACTCCGGTACCGAGTAGTTAAACCTCTAGTATAACGTTAGCAATGGTTTAGATTACGATTCATGCGCTCAAGTCCGTGTTACGAAGCTTTGATAATCGTTTTTCATATATTCCGCCTCCCCGCAAGTTAGTGGGGTGCGTGACATGGACTTACAACGACTAGCCGGGAGTCTCCGTATTTGAGATGATTTTCGATTCCCATGTTGACGGCGATCTCAAGACCTTCTATCAAAACTTCATATTCGGCTTCATTGTTTGTCCTCGGCTCTGTTAAGGAAAAGGCAAAGCACATTATCCCTCCTTGTGGAGTCACGAAGATAAAGCCTACCCAGATTTGATTATAAGGGAGCTGTGCTTTCGCTTCTTCATGGAAGATGCCCCATCAAAGTAGAGTTCCCATCGGGTATCACTCTCTCCTCTCTCCCTATCGATCGTGTCAAACGTGTGCTCGTCTGGCAATTCGCAATTTAGGGGTGAATCGGCAGGTATCGGATGCTCAGCGAGGAAGTCGGCGATGTCCTGGCTTTTCACTGCCTTGAGAGATTGGTATGTTATCGAGAACTCCATCAAGAGGAGGGCCTATTTATCCAGCCATCCCGTTAGTATGGCTCTTGACATCAAATATTTGAGAGGATCCACTTTTGATATGAGATGGACCTCATGCGCCAACGCATAGTGTCTGAGCTTCGTTATCGCGAAGATTAACGCCATGTAGTGTTTTTCGATGGGGGAGTAGTTGTTTTCTGCCCCCAGGAGAACTCGACTCAAATAGTAGAGGGCTTTTTCCTTCCCTTGGTTATTTTCCTGTGCCCATAGTGCGTCTAAGGAACCTTCAAGGGCGGTTGTGTACATCTTTTTCGGAGCATGTGGTTGTGGCGGGTTTACCCTCCAGTTTTCAGACAACGCGAATTTGCCTTGCTGGTACTGGTCCTCAATCCAGTTTTTGAAGACAAAGCAATCTTCGATTGAATGGCCCATTATTCGATGGTAGGGGCAATAGTTGGGACTGTTGACATCACTGGGCTGTAGTGGGCGTTTCGGATCCGGCAGGGTGATGAGTCTGTTGCGCACCACCAGTTCGAACAGTCTCCGCGTTTTATCCCGGGGAAACGAATAAGGGTGTTTTAGCTTCTCGTTGAAGAATCACTGTCTATCTTTTGGCGATCAGCTGGTTTTGGACCACTGGGCTGCTGCCGAGCATTGGCGACGAATGTCGCTTTCCCTTTCCCCTTTTCGTTTCGAGGCTCCATTTTCGAGGAAGACGGTCTATGGCCCATCTGATCCATTTGGACCAGCTTGTTGATCAAGGCCTGGAAGGTAGTCGGCTTGAAAAACATCATGAATTGGGATATGGTCGCCTGCGGATCGAGGGTACCCACGAACATGCCTACTGCAGGAGCTTCTTCGATGCGTTGTTCGCATTTCGAAAATAGGTTCCGCCACCGGATTGCATACTGAACCCATGTTTATCCCGGCTTCATCCTGGCATTGATCAATGCCGTGATTGGGGTGCGTTCGCTAGCGCTTGTGAAACGCTTGGTGAATAGCAATTCCATCTCCGTAAAAGTTTTGTCGGAGTCGTTGGGAAGTTCTGAATACTATTCGAACGCCGTCTTCGCTAAGCTGCCTATGAATTGGCGAAGCAGTAGCTTATCGTCACCTCCAGTGTTGCCGCACAGAGCCCTGAACTGAGCGACATGTTGATGGGGATTGCCTGTCCCCTTGTATAGGTGGAACTTAGGAATCGTGTATCCTGGCGGGTACTTAATCTGATCGTACCAGCTTGGATATGGTCGCCCAGTTCTGACGACTTGGCCAGCGGCGTCGTTCGCTTGATGAGCTCGTATCTGTTGAGCTATATAATCATCGAGCGCAGCTTTTGAGATTGTTTCCTCCTTTGCAGCTGAAGAGGCCGGAGAGGGTTTGATGTCTCTCCTCTATCGTCTTCAATTATTACCGGAGGATCTTCGGCTGGGTGGTCTGGCTGGATCATCATGCCCATCATATCTTGGAACAATAGCGCCATTTGTTTTATGTTGGCCGCTTGTTCCGCGGCCTCTTTGTCTTTCCTCTCGAGCATTCTTCGGAGGAATTTGGCATCAATTTCCTGTTCTTGGCCCTGCTCCGACGATGTCTCCGGGCTTACTTTTGGCCCAGTGAGTGCGGCTATGGTTGTCAGCATCTCCTAGAGGTTTTGCAGTTGTTGCTTTTGAGCCTTTGTCACTAATCGGGTGAGTGGTCGATGGCCCATAGAGATACGGCTATCCTCTTTTCTGGAAGCCATGTAAATGGTGTGCACCACCATGCCCCCAGACCCGGGGCGTTTGGATTCAGTGCCTTTGAGCTTTGTCGTGGACATGGGGATTTTCTCCGGCCTTCTTCTTTTGTGGGCAGTCGAAGTTGAGGGGGCCGTTGCAGCGGGCATCCAAGTAGATGACACCTTCTGTGGTACGACAGGGTGGTCCTTCTCTTACCGAACCTTCATTTTCTTTGGTCGGCGGGAGTAGTCTTGGTTAATCACAGAGTCTTGGACACTTCGCCAGACCCTGTGAATTTTGGAGGACATCCGCTGAGGGGGCTGCTCTAACTTTGCCTTTGTAGCGTTCTCCATAGGTGGAGAAGACCTTTTCAACACAGCAGTTGGAGAGTTTTTGTGCAGCCTCCTAAGTGGTTCAAAGCTGTTCCCAGTTGGAACAGCAATATCAATTTTTACCATTGGAGCTGGTGGAGTCAGTCCAGAAGGGGAACTGCCCCCATCTTTCCTTACTCGGAGCCAGTGGCGACGTCGAGCGCATCTTGCAGATGGGATCACCTCGGTTTTCGGGGTAGCTGCATCGTGCTTCATGCTTTGATGAGAAACTGCTGTTGGTGTCAGCCTGTCAAAGACTGACGTTCGTTGAGAGGGGATGGCCAACCTGTCGAAGGCAGACTTTCGAGCAGGGGTGGCAGCCTTGGTGACTTCGCCTTGAGCAGGAGTTGGAACGGCCAGTCTTATGAAGACCGACCCCTTACTAGGAGAAGTCTCTCTGATGACTTCATTTATTGGAGCAGGGATGGCTATCCATTTCGGGATAACCCCTTCAGGTATTGCGGGCTTCTTCACGGGCCTATTGGATCTTTGGCCCAGTCTATTAAAGACCGAGGCGTTGGATTTGGGCGAACCGTTGAGAGGGGCCGCGGTAGTTGCAAGCCGATCAAAGACCGACTTCTTCGGAGCTTCTTGCGATGGCCTTGGTGCGTTGAAGCTCATTGGTGGGAGCATAGTTCCGAAGAACAATCCATTGGTGGCCTGCGTCACCTGTTCTACTAGCATCTCGAAAATGGAGGCCGCTTGAGGCCCGTAGGTCACTCTTCCAGCGAGGATGGAGTGGGAGTTGTTGCAATTGTTGCAGTTGGCGCAGTTGGAAGCTATTGACTCCATCTTCTTTTCTGCACAGAGCAAGACACCAAATCTTAGTACCTTGAATCCAGCGGCAACCATATTAAACCGTGATTCGTTCGCGAACAGGACACACGAAGTGTGGAGTGGAAAGAAGAAAAGGTCTCACCGGGCGTGCCAGAATTTGTTCACTGCCGAAAACATAGACGAAACCGTGTAGGTTGTCTTGCCTGAATTTGGAGGCAGATGCTATTTTGTTTTATCTGTCCACCTCTCTGAAAATGCCAAGTTGATTTATGACACCGTGTATCGGAGGTTTAGACGGATACAGCCGTTGTAGCAGATTTCGTCAGATTCCCCCTCATTGTGAGGAGTTTTTTGATTATGGGGACGCTCTCTTGCAGGCGCAAGCCCCTGCAGTTAATTACGCTACCACATCGCGGTAACCACTTTCTCCTTCTCTAGATGGTCACTTCATGTCGTATGTGTTTGTTTTCTTTTTAGTTGCCCATGGATTGTATACGGAGACTAATTTATGTTGTATCCCGTAGGGCGTGAATTAGTCCAAATCCGTATTTTTTTAGATTTGGGTTTGGATTGGTTTAAGGACCATTAGTCTTGTTTTAGACTAAGGTCAATTCAAACGTTTGTTGAAGATACGTTAATCTAATTTTAGACTAAGATCTACTCAACAGGGTTTTGGAATCATTTAGATCCGACGAAAGAGTGTTTGGACTCTATCGTTTTAGTTTAGGGACATTGCGGTGTTTAAGGATATCATAGTCCATGGAGTTTAAGGACATCACAGTCCATAGTTTAAAGAAGTCATAGTCTATCGAGTTTCTGGTTGTCGGGACCCACCACCTCTCTGAAGACGTTGAAGAATTACAACGACACATATCAGAGGAATGAAGAGATGTACCTTTGAACCAATGTTGGTTGGGAGATCTGTAGTCAGGTTTGGGACTAAGACCAATTAGGGAAATTGTGAGCCCATGGGCTCAGCTGGTCTGAGTTAGGGACTTGTGGCCAATTTGGGTGCAGCCCACTCAGTTTTGATTAATGTGTTGTACACTTGTTTGGGATCGGTCCCTTTTTGTTCAATAATGTTGAGCATTAATTTAGATTCTGACACCCCTTTTTCTTTTATCTTTTATTGAGTGTTGAACACTCTTTGTAGCGCAGAGCGCTTTATTTACAGAGCCTTTATATACAGAGTGCTAGGCGATGAGTGCCAGACTTAGAGCACTGAGGCGCTTCTTCTGAGATAGCGCCCACGTGGGGAGCACGTGGAGCACTTGGCGCTGAGCGCCAGATTTGGAGCGCTGAAGCGCTACAGCGCTTCTTTTAGAATAACACCCACGTGAGGAGCACGTGGCACGCTTGGCGCTGAGCGCCAGACTTGGAGCACTATGGCGCTTCTTTTAAAATAGCGCTTGGAGCGCTGGGCGTTGAGTGCCAGACTTGGAGCGCTAAGGCACTTTTTTTTTTAAATTGGAGTGCTAAAGCTCTTCTCTGGTAGCTCTGATCAGTTTTGTGCTCTGAGAATTAAATTCTCGATTTATAAGAGATTTTGTTTCATGGATCTAAGAACTAAGTTCTTCTCTTTTTTATGAGATGCTATGTCCTCTTTTGTTTTTTGTGAAAAACCTTATCTTATGGATCTGTAATCTAGAAAAAGAATTGAATTCTTATGATGTGAGAGTTAAGCTCTCAAGAATTGAGGAGATGTTATGATCTCACTTATCATCATTTGCCTTGAAGAAAATTTCTTTTTCTTAGAGCTTGCTCTTCTTTTTTTTCTTTTCTAAGAACTTGAAGTTTAGGGGGGAGGGGGTTATTCTCTGCAAGACTTGAAGTCTTGGGTCCTTTATATAGGAGAAGCTGATTTGTTGAATCAGTTAAGGGAATCTCTCATTGAGAGATTTTTGATTGATTTGGGGAATGTTTCCCACCGTCGGATCTTTGATCTAAGGGCTTCTGTTTTACAGAAGACATCTTTCTTGTTATTTAAAAAGATTGGGATTTTATTTTCCCATACAGAGATTATTCTGTATCTTGGTGATTTTTAATCACCATTGGATCTTTGATCCAATGGTGCTCTGATTTACAGAGCACAATTTTTCTTGTTTGGAAAGATTTGAGGAGTATTTCCTCAACAGAATTAAATTCTATAATTTGATGATTTGTTCATCTCAGTTGGATCTTTGATCCAATGGTGGAGAACATTTAGTTTTAGCGCTTGGCGCTCTCGTGCTTTGCACATGAGGCGCTGCCTCAGAGTCTTTAGCGCTGGCGCTCTTGGCGCTAGCTCTCTCGTGCTTTACATGTGAGCGCTGCTTCAGAGTCTTTAGCGCTGGCGCTCTTGGCACGAGCGCTCTCGTTCTTTGCACGTGAGCGCTGCCTCAGAGTCTTTGACTCTTAGCGCTAGCGCTCTTGGCGCGAGCGCTCTTATGAGGCGCTGCCTCATTTCAAATTTCAAATTTTGAATAGAGCTTTGCTCTCTGATTCGTGGAAACAGTATTGTATACCTGAAAAAGAGTCAAATAGCCCCCAAAACTCTTCTGCTCCATCAATGCAGCCATCCTCAACTCGTTGTAGAGGAATGACAGAACTGCACTCCCTACGATAAAGTGGCACACTGGTAGAGATCGGCTAAAATAGGCAGCCATGCAAGACTAACTCTGCTCTTGCTCCTATCCGGAAACAAGCGAACCCCAATCTGATGTAAAATGTAGTCTCGTGCGTGCTGCTCGATCGCCGCGGAAGTAGTATCCAAGGCAGGCTCAGCACTAAACGCCTCCTGCAGCCAACTCAGGTGGATGCTACTGTCTCCCCTCTGGTCAACAGGCGGAATCCTACCCAACAAGCTGGGACACAAGTCTGACCAATTGTGGTTGTACTCCACAGCAACCACCTTTCCATCTATAGGCAGACCAAGTAGCACAACAATGTCCTGAAGGGTGATAGTCATCTCACCAACTCTAAAATGAAATGTATAGGTCTCTGGTCTCCATCTACTATCAAAGCCGTAATCAAGCCTCTATCCGGGCGTATATACTCTAATATGGATAGAAATTGAAAGACCGCCCCTTGCAGCTTAGCCTGCACACATGCATCTCTAACTGGGATCCGGCTGCTTTGGACTGAGTGGTCAACGCATGTAATCACCTGATCACTCTGCCAATTACAAAAAGAGGACTTTTATCAGTAACAAATAAATAACATATGTAAGTAAAGAAAATACAATTACAAAGTTTTACCTATACTACTGCGGCGTTGGCCAACCTGTGGTCATCCTGCAAGTACAGAACACTCATATCTGTAGGTCCAGAATTCATAGATATATCTGCAAAATGAAAAAGTCGAGTTATATTATCTTTGAAAAAGTGAGCATGTATAACAAAGAATGTATGTGTCCGTGTATATGTGTGTAGATGTATGTTTGTTTTTTGTGGTTAAACTCTGAATAATCCATGTGGAACGAATCTCGAGACTTAAAGCTCTAGATTGACAGGCCAAAAGTGCTTAAAACCGGTGCCGACGGCTTAGATGAGGCCAATGAAGCCTTGGCATTGCACACTCGTCTCTTCAGCTACTCCTAACCCCTCTGCATTGTTTGATTTCTCTGCAATCAAACAGATACCTTTCATTTAACAATTAAACACAATTTTAATGATTTTTAATCCACAATTTTAATTCCCAAACCCTAATTCTCCACTATAAATACCACCCCCCACTTTGGCTTAGCACCATTCTGAAAATTCTAGCCAAAACTCTTTAAAAAATTCCTAGTACAAGTGAAGTAAAGTGGAGTTAGCGAGCAAGTTGGTTCCGGCGAAGATCGAAGTCAATTCCGGAGCTCCCGTGACGCCACGAAGATCATCCTCTCTTCTTTAACCTTTCTTTGAAGTTTCTAAACCGTAAGTCCCTCCCAAACTCCTTTTCTCTTCATTGAATTTCATTTTAAATCAAAATCGGTAAAAGTGGAGTTATTACCGATATCATCTTTTCTAAAACCTATAACTCCATTTTCTTTTATCATTTGGTCAAACCAATTTGACCACTTCACTTATAATCCAAATACTAATGTTTAGAATCAAATTTTATCCAAGAATCTCATGTAAATCAATCATAATTGAACTTTTACATTAAAATACCTTGAACTTTGTTATCACATCTTTTCGACAAAATTGCTTAACAACACCTTTAGGAAAACTTCACGGGGTAACGACCTACTGTAGGGTTCCCTAAGGCGGCAGCAAGGTTTCGGGAGGCATCGTCCATGCCGTTTTCAAATTTTTACCGTTCTAAAGAACCCTAACCCTAGAATCTTAACTAGAGATATAAACAATACATCATGCAAACAACTTTGCAAGTATAGTGAATGAGAAATACAACCTTTGTAGACCGATCCTTCACTTCTAAAGCTCCGTGTAATAGTCCCTTCACTGCGAGTAGTGATCTCCCGAACTCTAGTATGGGTTCCCTTGGAGAAATGAATAAGTTTGCACAAAGTCTTCGAGGCCGAAAATGATCTACGTCGAGGAGACACAAGCTAATTCTACCTCTTCACTAATATGTGAATTAGTGAAGCAAACACCCTAAACTAAATGGCTAATAGTAGAAGATGATGAATTAGGAAATGGACTCTCTTTAGTTTTCTTTTTCTCAACATATTTTTTCACCTTGAGAAAAGCTAGTGAGCTTTCTCATGGGGAAGAAGAAGCTCAAGTGAAGAATGAGAATGAACTCATGAGGTGAGAATATCAACCATGGGTGAGTTAGTTTCATACACTAACTCATGTAAAGAATAAACCATCGGTTAACAATAATGGTTACGTTGATAAATATCTTCAAGTAAAACAAAATGAGTGGACTTGGGCAATGGTTCCACAAGCTTCTACAAGCTTCAACCATGTGACTAATTACCACTAATTTGTGAATTACCAAGATAAATAAAAAACTTAGGATTATCATAACCATGGTGTAAGTCTTATACACCGATGTTGCATGTAGCATCAAGCATGACACAATAAAATGTACATTAATATATATCACATATATACTAAGTGTACACAAATGAGAAAAGAAATCTTAAGTGAGCTAATATTAGTTAACGTAAGATAATATATCAAATATATATTTATACATTAAATTATTAAATCAACACATGATTTAATAATCCGGCTATATCATATACAACCGACTAATATCAAATGTAACATCCTATCGAATCAACACTTGATCCGACAACCCGGCTATATCACATATAACTGACCGATATCACATATTGCGAGAATAGAATGCGGTATCACATATGCACATTAATCTCGGTCCCGCACATATCACATATGTGCTCCTACTTCGTTTCACATGAACCAGGAAACCTCTGTGTAGGACTCTAAAGACTCATCAATACGCCGGCAGTAGGTGGTGATCATATCAGTCACTCACAAGCCGCAAGCGGTCTGCTAAACGTAACGGCCACCCGGGTATTGAGCGATTAGAAGATCAACAAGCAAGCCTATTCATACTCCTGTGAATCCAATCAGTAACACTACCGTACAGTCCGGTCTCTTCGTCAAATATGTCGCATATCGCAGCCTGGGGGTGGTAAAACGTCAGACCCTAATAGCCTGATAAGTCATGCCGATGCAAGGTCCATAACGGTTTGAGAAACTACTGATAACACTTACCAGTAGATCTCAGCAATCCTGGTCAGGGATTTCCTGTTATGGCCAATCGAGCATACGCAACATCAACTCCCAATACCGGGAGAGACGAATCCCCTCCTATTGCTCATTGCCTCCATGTGACTCTAGACTGTATCGAAAAACCACATTTTTGCACGATCTATTGACCGTGGTATGGTTGAAATCAAAGCACAGTGGGAATCACACAAGACTCTATGACAATCTCGGGATGACAGACTAACCTGTACCAGTGTCACCAGAGAATTGCTATCTGACGATAGGTATAATACCATTTAGGAGTTCTCGGCGAGTCCATTCAGTGTACCCAGTCTCCATTGAGCACCCGTATACCTTCTCTGATGTCAAACACAAATGGATACGGGATCATCCATCGCCCATCATATGGGTCGAGAAGCGTATACGCTAGTCTACTCTGGAGTATCGACCCTGTCTCTATACACCCTCGACTAGGAACAATTATAGGGTGTACTTGTGGACTAGCTTTGGCCCCACTAGTATAATCTACATCATAGTCCTGGTAGTCAAGTACACAGCCTAAGGGCTTTATCAACATGTGAGAGCAAGACAGCATCACGTATACAAGTCAACATGTTAAGACAAAGAGCAACCAGATAGCATACTATCATGTCGAGCAAGAAAGTCCTCCCTATATATGTTTAAGAATCCACTACAATATACATCACATGTACAGTAATGGCCTCAAGGGCATACATATAACTAACAATCTCCCATTTGCACTAAGGCCATTTGTTGCAGTATCCAATACCCAACAATATAGCAGTGGTTGTAGTATCCCATACTCAACCATCTCAAAATCTCTCAAATAGTATTTGGGGAAGTAGGCCTTGGTGAATGGATCCACCGTGTTATCTTTCGTGTCAACTCTCCTGACCTCGATCCGTTGGAGATCAACCATCTCCCTGATCAGGTGATACTTGCCTTAGAATATGTCTGTATCGCTGATGGGACCGGTGTTCCTAGGCTAAAGCCATAACTCAATTATAGTCACAATAACAATTATTGGATACTCAATGGTAGGAACCATGTTCATCTCATGAATAAGAAATGCCCCGACAGCCACTTTGGCAGCATCATTGGTAGCAATGTAATCAGCTTTTATCGTTTAGTATGCCACGGTATCTAGCTTGGAACTCTTCCAACATACCGTCCCTCCACTAAGGGTAAATACAATGCCTGTGACTGATTTTCAGTCGAACTTATCACTCTGGAAGCTGGAACCAAGAACCTTCTTTTAGTGCTTCTCAAGTACTTAATAATGTCCTCCACAGCTGTCCAGTGATTCTTCCAAGATCCGATTGATTCCTGATCACTACGCCTAGTGAGTCATCTAAATTTGGTCTGGTACATAACATCGCATACATGATAAAGCCTACTGTCGAAGCATAGGGTATCCCTTGCACGCGAGCTCTCTCCAAATCAGTCTTGGAAGACGTCTTTTTGGAGAGAGTGATTCCTGAGTAAGTAGACGAACCACCACGCTTAGAATCTTCCATACTAAATCCCTTTAGTACGGTGTTAATGTACCTGGATTTGGGACACTCCCAACATCCACTTAGATCTATCACCATAGATCATAATCCACAAGATGTAGTAGGTATCATCCAGATCTTCTATTGAGAATTCTCGTGATAAGAAGAGCTTGACCGAGTGTAGCATAGGAAACCATTTCCTATCAAGAGTATGTCATCTACATACAATATGTATAAGACAACCTTACTCTCTACAACCTTCTTGTTATATACAAGGTTCATTTACCTTTTTGGTGAAGTCAAACACTTTGACTGCCACATCAAAACAGATGTTCCAACTCTGAAATGCCTGCTTTAATCCTGATGGACTTAAGCATAGCTTTGAAAGTCTCAACTTTTCCATTTACACCATGAATCTTCTCAAGATCCGATTGCTCCCGATGGGTTTTACCCCTTTAGGTGAATCATTCAAAGTCATACTTTGTTTTGGTGTATATGGATTCCATCTTTGATCGCATAGCATCCAGCCTTTACATAGAGTCCCCACTCGTGATGGCCTTCCTGAACCTAGTTGGGCCATCATCTACCATGATGCAATCCTCGCTCCCACTGTCACCGAGAAAACCATAGTATCTCTCAAGTGGATGAGGAATCCTACCATATTCGCGGAGAGGTTGAGGTTCGTTGGAGACTATTGAATCCTTTGGTTTCACCAAATCATCAGCTGTTAGTTTGTTTAGATGGAACTTCTTCCAGTTCTACCTCATGACTACAAACTTCTTCATAAGAAATTCCTTTTCTAAAAAGGTGGCGTGCTGAGAAACAAAATACCTTTTGCTCCTCAGTGTGGTAGAAGATATTCCCTCACGAATGTTCGGGATAACCAACAAACTTATACAGAACTGACATTGCCTTGAGCTTGTCCAGATTCTGCTTTGCAACATAGGCCGGACAACCCCATATCTTAACTCGTTTAAGATATGGTCTCTTCCTATACCATATCTCATATGGAGTGGTAGGCACTGATTTGGATGGAACTCCATTCAATAGGTATGAAGCTTCTCAAGTGCATAACACCCAGAAGAAAACAGGTAACTTAGCAGTACTCATCATAGAGCACGCTATATCTCATAGGGTGAGATACCTCCGCCCCGATACACCGTTGTGCTGTGGTGTACTTGAAGGAGTAAGCTGAGAAAGAATTACATTCTCCTTTTACAAACTCCCGGAACTCCATGCGCAAGTATTCGCCTCCTCGATCACATCGTAGGACTTTAATACTTCTACCCGTCTGGTTCTTTAACTTCAAGCTTATATTCCTTGAATTTCTCAAAAGTTTCAGACTTGTGTTTCAACAGGAACATATGCCCGAATCCTGAGAGTTGATCAGTGATATAATGAAGTACAAAGAACCAACCTTGGCATTTGTAGACATAGGACCGTATACATCATCATGTATCTGTCCTAAGAGCTCACTAACTCTTTCTCTATTTCCAGTAAACGGAGTATTGGTCATTTTATCTTTGAGACAAGACTGGCAAGTATCATAAGATAAAAATTCGAACAGATTCTCATATTCATCCTTATGTGACTTAGCTGGTCGTGTCGCATTGATATGACCTAGTCTACAATACCACAAGAAGGATTCGTTCATTTCTGAACTACTCCTCTTGTGTGTGTTCTAGATATTTTGAACTGTGGTTTAATTTAGAACGTCTATGCTATTATATATCGTGCCTGATCGAATCAACCCTTGATTCAGGAAAATGTTCACAGCATTATCCTCCAATACAGAATTATATCCTTCTTTAACTCATTAAAGAAACTGATGTAATGTTGTATATTAGGTTCGGTATATAATAACATTCGTTCAGAATTAATGTATTAATACAAGGTGATATTTGCCAACTGATTTGGCTGCAACACTTGCACCATTCTCTACACTTAGAGATATATCACCCATTCTCAGTTCTCTACCTTTCTGTAGACCATGTAACATATTACATATGCGGGATCCTGATCCGGTATCATATACTCAGGACGTAGAGGATACTGGAAAAACAGTAATGAACACACCCGAAAAAGATGCATCAACATGCACTTTCTTCGATCGGGTGGCATGGAAATCCAGATATTCCCCTATTTCCTGCTCGGACTTATAACAGTTATAAGATAGAGCGGAACCAACATTCCCTAGCACAGTATAATAAGCAGGTTCGGTCAATGCATTCATATTATTATCTTGATTAAGGCGTGGCATGGTCGCTACCAGGAGAGAGAGAGAAGAAAACACTCTGCGTGCGCTCTTGCAAGATCAGATTAGTTATTATTTTATCTAATCAGGATGGCTCCCACTTTTTTTATCAAATCTTCCTTCAAAATCTAAAAGGTAAGACTAGCCGGGATTAATTACACCCTACAAGTTCGCCAATCTTTCGGCCAGGATAGTGTCGGTACTTTGAGGGAGGTTTCCCGTGCTTTCGTACGGACCTAATTAAAATAAACCTCGTTTTTCTAGGGGCGTAACCCCGTTAACACCTTTCTAGACACCTACTTGATCGGCTAATTGTAATGTGCAAAACTCTCCTAGGAGTACTCTTGCTCGCAGTGGGTATTGGGATCCAACTATCTCATAGAAGGTATGCAATCTCATTGCAAATTTCAACACTTGAAATTCCCGAATATATTTTTGCCCCTAGCAACTTATGACCTTAACAAGGTCAACAAATCATAAGCGTTAGCCAAGTTCAACCCGTCATTTCTTTATTGAATTAAACCCACCCGCACGACCCTTAACATAGTCAACAAAATCGTACGACTACCCTAATCCAATTGCATCATATGCTTAAGCAGATAAGCACTAATCAGCTACCGCACACTACGTCTTAACATAGTCAATAAACGTAACACGAATACTAAGTAGTACTTATCTGAAATGACGGAGGGCTACGACAGGTTTTTAAGAAAACCTTTTGCGTAATGAACTTGATATCGTTGTAGAATCGAGTGATTTTGAAAAGGAGTGTTTTTAGGCTTTTACTAGTTTTGCTAAAGAGTTCACCCCGGTGAAGGGATCTCGGCTTTTTCCTTATCGAATAAGGTACATGATATTTCACAAATACCGCTAAGCAAAGCAAAAACTATAGAAGCAATCAAAAGACAAACCGAGTGGGTTGTAGCATCTGCTAGTTTCGCTAAAGAGGTCACTCCCGGTGAAGGGATCTCGGCTCTTTCCTTATCGAATAAGGTGCTGGATATTCTACAAGGAATACCTCTATGCAAAGCAAGAACTAGAGCTACCTGTTTTCGAGACAAGTTTGTACAACATCTTTAGGCTTCTTTTATTTCATTAATCTCACTAATGAAGTCCCATTAATTATGCTTCACAAGCATCACAGAAGAAACGAAAGCAATAATATTTATTATATATCATATATATATAATATAAGCATTCGTCTCAACATATAAAGTGATCACATCGCAGAATATCAGCAGCAGAAGAACACATATGAAATATTAGATATACTAGGAATTCCGTGTTTTAATTTAAACTAGTATAAAACACGGATTCCACGGTCGTGATGAATAGCCAAACTCATATTCCTAGACCCCTACGAGAGCGGCAAGGAACCCTACCAATTCTAGAGTTAGGAGACCCGGTCTCAACTCCTCAAGATGGTCTCCCACTGGACCCTAGAACGCGGTTACTTGTGCTCTCCTCCTTGGGTCTATCCTAATGCGGAAAAGTAAATAATATACATCAATGGTGACATCATCCTCAACCCGGAAGTGCCCCAATAAAAGAATATTACATACAAGTTTTTACATGAATGAAAATGAAAAACTCTCATCTCACATAAAAAAACCCGGCTATTCAAACACGATGATCCAATATAACATATCACAGCAACACATAACATCACATGTCATCAACGTAAGTAAATATGCGTATCCCAATTGTCGTTGACATATATCAACGAAACCGGCGATACATCTTATATTACACTTACGGTCGCAGAAAAGAAAGTGAAAAACTACAATAGTTGGAATCCGCAACCACCTTAGACATCATAAACCTAATGTATCGCATACTTTGGATTTCATGCCCAACAAATGAATTCATTAGACATCACATACCTAACAATTATAAACCCCGCATTTTAGTCTCGATATTGAAAACACTTTCCAATAACATGTCGGGTAATTCTACAAGATTCCCGATAAAATGATCGAATGCTCGTCGGAAACTTTAGTAGACGGCCGCACCCCCGATGCCGTCGACGAAGTGCACTAAGGTGGAACACCACGGCCGCGAGCACCCGAACGGATGCTTTTGGCGACGGGGTTCTCCTACAGTCACTTGGTCAGGGCTATGAGGCATGTGTTAGTTATATGTATGCCCTAGAGGCCATTGCTATACATAGGATGTATATTGTAGTGGATGCTGGGACATATATAGGGAGGACTTTCTTGCTCGACATGATAGAATTCTATCTGGTTACTCTTTACCTTAAAGTGTATACTGATTGTCTCTGTGTTACATGTTGGTAAAGCCCTTAGGATGTGTACTTGACTACCTGGACTATGATGCAGATCATACTAATGGGGACATGGTACTCCATAAGTACATCCTTCAAGGTCCCTAGTCGTGGGTGTATCGAGACGGGGCATCGATATACCAGAGTAGACTAGCGTATACCTTCTCGACCCATACAGATGGGCGATGGATGATCCCATATCCATTGGTGTTTAACATCAGAGATGATGTACGGGTGCTCAGTAGAGACTGGGTACACTGGACGGACTCGCCGAGAACTCCCAGATGGTATTATACCTTACGTCAGATGGCAGTTCTCTGGTGACACAGGTACAGAGTAGTCTGTTGACCCGAGATCGTCATAGAGTCTTGTGTGGTTCCCACTGTGCTTTGATTTCCACCTTACCACGTCCAAGAGGGCATGCAAAACGGTGGTTTTTGGGTACAGTCCCGAATCACATGGAGGCAATGAGCGATAGGAGGGGATTTGTCTCTCCCGGTATAGGGAGTTGATGTTGCGCTCTATAACCGGAAATCCCTGGCCAGGGTTGCTGAGATTTACTGGTAAGTGTTACCAGTAGTTTCTCGAATTGTTATAGACCTCATATCGACACGACTTATCGAGCTATTGGGGTCTGACGTTTACCACCCCTAGGCAAGATATGCGACATATCAGACGATCAGACCGGACTGTACGGTAAGTGTTACTGGTTGGATTCACAGGAGTGTGAGCGGGCTTGCTTGTCGATCTTCTGATCGTTCAATACCCGGGTGGCCGTTACGTTTAGCAGACCGCTTGCGGCTTGTGGGTGTTTGATATGATCATCATCTGCTACTGGCGTATTGATGAGTCTTTAGAGTCCTACACAGAGGTTTCCTGGCTCAAGTGAAACGAAATAGGAGCGCATATGAGATATGTGCGGGACCGAGAATAATGCGTGTATGTGATACCGTATTTCATTCTCGCGAAGAATGTGTCGAATGGTTGTATGCGATATAACCTAGTTATCGAATCAAGGATTGATTCGATAAAACGATACATTGTATACTAGTCAGTTGTGTGCGACATGACCAGATCATTGAATCAAGTGTTGATTTAATGATTTAATGCATAATTATATATTTGATATATTACTTTGCATTAACTAGCATTGGTTCACTTTAAATGGATTTTCTCACTTGAAGTTCACAAGTTGTATATGTGATATACTTTTGTGCACTTGATTGTATCATGTTTGATGATACATGCTTACTTGAGTTTGTGTAAAGATTAAACCATGGTTATTTAAATGGTTAGGGTTTTGTTTTTCATATCTATTTATTCATTTATTTATTTATTTCTTTTTGGCAAAAGAAAAGAAAAATGGTGGCTTTCTTTGGATGCTTGTTGAAGCTTCATGAAGCTTTGACTAAGTCACCATTTTTGTCTTCATGCTTAACCCTAACCATTGACCTAACCCTAGTTTATTCTCTACACTTGACCATGGTTGGATTATGATAAGTATACATTTTATTTTCTTTTTGAAAAATAATGATCATAACATTTTTCATCTTCTTCTTCTTCTTCAAGAAGAAGCTTGCCTCCATCAATGGCAACTTGAGAAAATGAATGAGAAATCCAATTCTAAAGTGAACCCACCTCCTATTTCTTCATCCTCTACCTCTTGCCAAGAAGTATAGGGTGTTTTCTTCACAAGTTTCATGACTTGGTGAAGTGGGAGCTTGATCTTGTGATGCCTCGACGTAGATCATCTTCGGCATCGTAGTCGATGACCTAGCCCGCCCATTTTTCCGATGAAGCCGACGCTAGAGCCCGGGATTCGATTTGGACAGCGAGGAGACTTCATTGCGGAGCTATGGAGGTGGAGGACCGGATCTATAAAGGTTGTATTTCCGTTCTTTTAGTTAAGTTGTTAACTATTCGCATGTGTTCGCCTAGAATTCTAGTTAACGATCTGTAGTAGGGTTTCTCGGCACCCGTAAAATTTGAAATTGGCATGGTTGATGCCTTGTGAGACCTCATTAGCATGCCTAGGAACCCTACAGTGGTATCAGAGCCTAGCTAGAGCCTTAGGCGATGCGTAGACGGAGTTAGAAGTCCGATCGAACCGAAACCCTAATTCAAACTTGCTCTCTGTACATTTTCTGAAATCGTGGATTTTTGAGAATTAAAAATATGCAGAAAACCCAGCAGGAGATTCTAAGAATTACTGAGAAACCCGTGCTCCTGATTCCATCAAAGCGCGGCGGAACCGCGGCATTAGCATACTAATGCGGCTGTTCCGCGGCCCTTTAGTCTCCTCTTGCATTGATTTTTACACAGTAATTCTTAATTTACAGTGCTGGTTTTCCTGGGAATTTTTAATATGAACTCAAGAGTTGAGTTTTCTGGGTTGTATTGGGAACTCGGTGTTTTGATCGGATTGTCTAATTTTGTCTGTGTGCTTTTTCGGATAATTTTAGAATATGTTAAAAAGTTCAACCGGATATAAATACCCATTTTTTCCCCTGCTGGGAAATTTCCAAGTGTTGGATTTTTCCGTGGTTTAAAGACGTTCTAAGTAGTGCAAGTAACGCGATGGACCCTCTAGAAGACAACAAAGCTTAACTCGATTATGTGACCGTCTTGAACTGCCCTTTGAACCCTCGGGTTTGGGGCAGTACGGCGTGCCACATGTGAGGCGTTGGCTTGACCCTTCTACAGCTGGACCGTTGGTACCGAGGCATGAAGTGAATCTCTTTGAACTTATTTCATGAGTTGATCTGTATCGGGAAAACTTGGGTGTTTGAATGTTCGATCGGAAAGTTTAACATTTTCTATTTATCTAGAATGGGATACAATAATTGGAATTCACAAGTAGTTATGAGATAACTGAATGAATGTTATAAACATAGCAGTTTAGTCTCACTTGATCGGTTGCCATGAAATTTTGATGTGATCAAAAGTTCGTCGCAATCACGTAGCGTACGCGGATACTCGCCGGGTAAACTTAATAGACAGCCTCGCCCCATAGCCCCGACCAAGTGACTATAGGAGAACCTCATCGCCGAAAGCATCCATCTGGGTGCTCGCGGCAGCGGTGTTCCGCCTTGGTGCACTTCGTCGACGGCATCGGGGGTGCGGCCGTCTACTGAAGTTTGCGACGAGCATTCGATCAGGATGTCGGGAATCTTGTTGAATTGCCCGACTTGATATTGAAAAGTGTTTTCGATAATGAGACTGAAATGCGGGGTTTATAATTGTTAGGCATGCGATGTCTAAGGAATTCATTTGATTAGGCATGCGATGTCTATGCAGATTGCGGATTCCAACTGTTGTAGTTTTACACTTTCTTTTCTGTGACCGTAAGCGTAATATGTGATATCGCCGGTTTCGTTGCTATATGCCAACGACAATTGGGATGCGCATATTTATTTACGTTGATGACATGTGATGTTATGTGTTGCTGGATATGTTATATTGGATTGTCGTGTTTGAATAGCCGGGGTTTTTTTATGTGAGATGAGTGTTTTTCATTTTCATTCATGTAAAAACTTGTATGTAATATTCTTTTATTGGGGCACTTCCAGGTTGCGGAAGATGTCACCCTTTGTATATTATTTACTTTTCCGCACTAGAATAGACCCAAGGAGGAGAGCACAAGTAACCGGGTTCTGGAGTCCAGTGGGAGACCAACTCGAGGAGACGAGTCCGGGTCTCCTAACTCTAGAATTGGTAGGGTTGCTTGCCGCTCTCGTAGGGGTCTAGGGGTGTGGGTTTGGCTATTCATCGCGACCGTAGAATCCGTGTTTTATACTGGCTCGTATTGAAAACACGGACGTCCTAGTATATCCAATATTTCATATGATATTTTCTGCTGCGATATCTGTGATGTGATCATATGATGTTCTGTGATAGATACAGTATATAGTATATATGATATATTATATAGACGTTACTTATATCTTACACCCGCGCTATCCCTGCCCCACTCTGCTGTTAGTTACCTAACCTAACGGTGCACGATGGGACATCGAGGCGAATGCGGATGGCATAAGTGTACGTCGTATTTATCTGCGATGTTTAGGTACTTAAATGATGGGACTTCATTAATGTGATTAATGAAAGAAAAGAAACCTAAGATGTTGTGGAATCGAATTTCAAAATAAAACAGGTAGCTACAGTTCTTGCTTTGCACAGCGGTATATATGATATATCCTGCACCTTATTCGATGAGGAAAGGACCGAGATCCCTTCACCGGGAGTGACTCCTTTAGCAATAATTGGCAGATGCTACACACTCGGTTTGTCTTTTGATTGCTTTTAAGAGTTTTCGCTTTGCACAGTGATATATATGATATATCCCGCACCTCATTTGACGAGGAAAGGACCGACGATCCCTTCACCGGGAGTGACTCCTTTAGCAAAACTAGAAAAGCCTCAAAAACACTCCATTTTAAAAATCATTTGATTCTACAACGATATCAAGTTCATTACGCAATAGGTTTTCAGAAAAACCTGTCGTAGCCCTCCGTCATTTCAGATAAGTCCTGTTTAGTATTCGTGCTGCGTTTATTGACCTTGTCAAGGCGCAGTGTGCGGTAGCTAACCAGTATTTATCTGCTTATGCATATGATGCAGATTGGGTTAGGGTAGTCGTGCGGCCTTGTTGACCTTGTCAAGGGTCGTGCGGGTGGGTTTGATTCAATCAAGAAATGACGGGTTGAACTTGACTTGCGGTCTATGATTTGTTGACCTTGTCAAGGTCATAGATCGTTTGGGGCAATATCGGGAATTTCAAGTGTTGAAATTTGCAATGAGATTGCATACCTTCTATGAGATAGTTGGATCCCGATACCCGTTGCGAGTAAGAGTTACTCCTGGGAGAGTTTTACACATTACAATTAGCCGATCAAGTAGGTGTCTAGAAAGGTGTTAACGAGGTTACGCCTCTGGAAAAACGAGGTTTACATTAATTAGGTTCGTGCGAAAGCACGGGGAACCTCCCTCAAAGTACCGACACTGGCCTGGCTGAAAGATTGGCGAACTTGTAGTATATAATTAATCCCGGCTAGTCTTTCCTTTTAGGGTTTGAAGGAATATTTGATAAAAACAGTAGGAGCCATCCTGATTAGATAAAATAATAACCAATCTATTCTTGCAAGAGCGCACGCTGAGTGTTTTCTTCTCTCTCTCCAGGTAGCGACCATATCACACCTTAATCAAGATAATAATACGGAATATTGACCGAACCCGCTTGTTATACTGAGCTTGGGAACGTTGGTCCCGCTCCAACTTATAATTGTTATAAGACAGAGCAGGAAATTGGGGATTACCAGAATTCCCGTGCCGTCCAAACGAAGAGAGTGCATGCTGATGCATCATCTTCGGCTGTGTTCATTACAAAGAACTGTTTCTCAGTATCCTCCGCATCCTGGGTATTTGATACCGGATCAGGATCCCAGATATGTAATCTGTTACATAGGGCTACAGAAAGGTAGAGAACTGAGAACGGGTGATAAGTTTCATGAGGCAGAAAACGGGGCAACTGTTGCAGCCAAGTCTGTTGGTCACTGTCACCCTGTATCCCAAATACATTGATTCTGAACGAATGTTATTAGATACCGAACCTGATATACAAAATCATGTCAGTCTCTTTATTAGTAAAGAAATGATATAATTTTGTATTGTTGGATAATGTTTTGAACATTTCCTATATCAAAAGTTGATCGGTTCAGGCACGTTATCTAAAAGCATTGACGTTCTAAATCAAACTTCAGTTCCTTGTATACTGAACACACACAAGAGGAAGAGTTCAGAAATGAACGAATTCTTCTTGAGGCATTGTAGACTAGGTCATATCAATGCGACCCGACTGGCTGAAGTTGCATATAGATGCATATTTAAATTAGTTTGAATTTACATCTTGTGAAACTTGCCAGTCATGTCACAAAGGTAAGATGACCATAGCCCTATTTATTGGAAACAGAGAAAGAGTTAGTAAACTCTTGGGATGATACATGTTGATGTATGTAAGGTCCCCTGTCTACACATGCCAGGACTGGTTTTTTATACTTCATTACGTTCTCTGATAATCTCTCAAGATTCAGTCATATGTTCCTGTTGAAACATGAGTCCGAACCTTTTGAGATATTCACATAATATAAGCGTGAAGTAGAGAACCAAAATACGGGTATAAGTATTATGTCCTATGATGAGATCAAGGAGGAGAATACTTGAGCACGGAAATCCTGGTCTATTCTAAAGGAGAATGAGATTCTCTCTCAGCATTACTCCTCCGTATACACCATAGCACGATGGTATATCGGGGCAGAGCAATCACACCCTATATGATAAGGTGTGCTCTATGATGAGTACTACTGAGTTACCTGTTTCCTTTTAGGGGTTATGCACTTGAGAAGCTGCATACCTATTGAATTAGGTTCAAATCAAATCAGTTGCCTACCACTTCATATGTGATATGGAAAGGGAAGAGCCCATATCTTAAGTTAGTTAAGATTTGGGGTTGTCCGGCCTATGTCTAAAAGCAAAATCCGGACAAGCTCGAGGCAAGATCAGTTATGTAGAACTGGAAAGGTTCCAGCTATACAAACTACAGCAGATGATTTGGTAGAACCAAAGGATTCAGTAGAGACCAACGAACCTCAGCCTCTCCGCCGATCTAGTAAGGTTCCTCACCCACCTGAGAGATACTTCGGTTTCTTGATGACAGTGGGAGCGAGGATTGCATCATGAGATGATGACCCAACTAGTTTCGAGCTGGCCATCAGGAGTGAGACTCTGTAAGAATGGCTGGATGTTTATCGATCTGAGATGGAATCCTTATACACCAACAAAGTATGGACTTTGGTTGCTATATCTGAAGGGTTAAATCCCCATCAGGAGCAAGTATATCTTGAGAAGATTACTTGGTGTACATGGAAAAGTTGAGACTTTCAAAGCTAGACTTGTTAAAAGTTTGCATCATTGACCAGGTGTGGATAATGATGAAACCTTTTCAAGTAGCTATGCTTAAGTCCTTCCAGATCCTACTTACCACGGTTACATACCATGACTACGATATCTGGTGGTTGGGTGTCATGACAGCTTTTCTAAATGATGTTTTAGAAGAGGGAGTCTATAAGTACACAGCCAGAGGGCTTCGTAGACAATGGGAGCAGCGGAAACGTGTGCAAGATGTTTTATAGGATAAAGCAGGCATCGCGGAGTTGGAACGTCTGTTTTGATGTCGTAGTCAAAAAGTTTGACTTCATCAAAATGGTAGATGAACCTTGTATATACAAAAAGGTAGTAGGGAGTATGGTGGTGATCCTCGTAGAGTACGTGGATGACATACTCTTGATAAGAAAGGGGTTTCCTATGTTACGCTCGATCAATCTTCGCTTATCACATGGATTCTCCATATAGGATCAAAGTGATACCTCCTAAATCCTGTGTTTTCATCTATGAGATAGATGTTATTTGGATGTTAGGATACTCACTAGATATAGTGAGATGGTATCAATTGATCCTGGGCAGAATCACTGGAAGTGTTCCAGGATGATAAAGACGACTGAGTGTCAGTCACAGGCATTGTCTTTACCCTCAGTAAAGAGATGGTATGTTGGAAGAGTTCCAAGCTAGATACCGTGGCATACTAGACGATAAAGGCAAGATACATCGCTACTTAAGATGATACCAAAGAAGCTGTTTGGGTGTATATTGGTTCATGAGATGAACTACGTTCCTACCATTGTGAGACAATGGAGTTGTGGCTTATGCCAAGGAACGTTCGTCCCATCAGTGATCCAGACGTATTCTGAGGCAGTGTCACCTGATCATGGAGATAGTTGATCTCCAGGGTGATCGAGGTTAGGAGAGTAGACTCAGAGGACAACACGGCGGATCCACTCACAAAGGCCTTTTCCCAGAGAGAGACTTTTATGGGATGGTTGAGTATGAGATACTACAACCACTGCTATCAGATGGCCCTAGTGCAAGTGGGAGATTGTTAGTTATATGTATGCCCTAGAGGCCATTGCTATACATAGGATGTATATTGTAGTGGATGCTGGGACATATATAGGGAGGACTTTCTTGCTCGACATGATAGTATGCTATCTGGTTACTCTTTACCTTAACGTGTATACTGATTGTCTCTGTGTTACATGTTGGTAAAGCCCTTAGGATGTGTACTTGACTACCTGGACTATGATGCATATCATACTAATGGGGACATGGTACTCCATAAGTACATCCTTCAAGGTCCCTAGTCGTGGGTGTATCGAGACGGGGCATCGATATACCAGAGTAGACTAGCGTATACCTTCTCGACCCATACAGATGGGCGATGGATGATCCCATATCCATTGGTGTTTGACATCAGAGATGATGTACGGTTGCTCAGTAGAGACTGGGTACACTGGACGGACTTGCCGAGAACTCCCAGATGGTATTATACCTTACGTCAGATGGCAGTTCTCTGGTGAACTGGTACAGAGTAGTCTGTTGACTCGAGATCGTCATAGTGTCTTGTGTGGTTCCCACTGTGCTTTGATTTCCACCTTACCACGTCTAAGAGGGCATGCAAAACGGTGGTTTTTGGGTACAGTCCCGAATCACATGGAGGCAATGAGCGATAGGGGGGGATTTGTCTCTCCCGGTATAGGGAGTTGATGTTGCGCTCTATAACCGGAAATCCCTGGCCAGGGTTGCTGAGATTTACTGGTAAGTGTTACCAGTAGTTTCTCGAATTGTTATAGACCTCATATCGACACGACTTATCGAGCTATTGGGGTCTGACGTTTACCACCCCTAGGCAAGATATGCGACATATCAGACGATCAGACCGGACTGTACGGTAAGTGTTACTGGTTGGATTCACAGGAGTGTGAGCGGGCTTGCTCGTCGATCTTCTGATCGTTCAATACCCGGGTGGCCGTTACGTTTAGCAGACCGCTTGCGGCTTGTGGGTGTTTGATATGATCATCATCTGCTACCGGCGTATTGATGAGTCTTTAGAGTCCTACACAGAGGTTTCCTGGCTCAAGCGAAACGAAATAGGAGCGCATATGAGATATGTGCGGGACCGAGAATAATGCGTGTATGTGATACCGTATTTCATTCTCGCGAAGAATGTGTCGAATGGTTGTATGCGATATAACCTAGTTATCGAATCAAGGATTGATTCGATAAAATGATACATTGTATACTAGTCAGTTGTGTGCGACATGACCGGATCATTGAATCAAGTGTTGATTTAATGATTTAATGCATAATTATATATTTGATATATTACTTTGCATTAACTAGCATTGGTTCACTTTAAATGGATTTTCTCACTTGAAATTCACAAGTTGTATATGTGATATACTTTTGTGCACTTGATTGTATCATGTTTGATGATACATGCTTACTTGAGTTTGTGTAAAGATTAAACCATGGTTATTTAAATGGTTAGGGTTTTGTTTTTCATATCTATTTATTCATTTATTTATTTATTTCTTTTTGTCAAAAGAAAAGAAAAATGGTGGCTTTCTTTGGATGCTTGTTGAAGCTTCATGAAGCTTTGACTAAGTCACCATTTTTGTCTTCATGCTTAACCCTAACCATTGACCTAACCCTAGTTTATTCTCTACGCTTGACCATGGTTGGATTATGATAAGTATACATTTTATTTTCTTTTTGAAAAATAATGATCATAACATTTTTCATCATCATCTTCTTCTTCTTCAAGAAGAAGCTTGCCTCCATCAATGGCATCTTGAGAAAATGAGTGAGAAATCCAATTCTAAAGTGAACCCACCTCCTCTTTCTTCATCCTCTACCTCTTGCCAAGAAGTATAGGGTGTTTTCTTCACAAGTTTCATGACTTGGTGAAGTGGGAGCTTGATCTTGTGATGCCTCGACGTAGATCATCTTCGGCATCGTAGTCGATGACCTAGCCCGCCCATTTTTCCGATGAAGCCGACGCTAGAGCCCGGGATTCGATTTGGACAGCGAGGAGACTTCATTGCGGAGCTATGGAGGTGGAGGACCGGATCTACAAAGGTTGTATTTCCGTTCTTTTAGTTAAGTTGTTAACTATTCGCATGTATTCGCCTAGAATTCTAGTTAACGATCCGTATTAGGGTTTCTCGGCACCCGTAAAATTTGAAATTGGCATGGTTGATGCCTTGTGAGACCTCATTAGTGTTAGTTATATGTATGCCCTAGAGCCCATTACTGTACATTGGATGTATATTGTAGTGGATGCTGGGACATATATAGGGAGGACTTTCTTGCTCGACATGATAGTATGCTATCTGGTTACTCTTTACCTTAACGTGTACATTGATTGTCTCTCGGTTACATGTTGGTAAAGCCCTTAGGATGTGTACTTGACTATCTGGACTATGATGCGGATCATACTAGTGGGGACATGGTAGTCCATAAGTACATCCTTCAAAGTCCCTAGTTGTGGGTGTATCGAGACGGGGCATCGATATACCAGAGTAGACTAGCGTATACCTTCTCGACCCATACAGATGGGCGATGGATGATCCCATATCCATTGGTGTTTGACATCAGAGGAGATATACGGGTGCTCAGTAGAGACTGGGTACACTGGACGGACTCGCCGAGAACTCCCAGATGGTATTATACCTTACATCAGATGGCAGTTCTCTGGTGACACTGGTACAGAGTAGTCTGTTGACCCGAGATCGTCATAGAGTCTTGTGTGGTTCCCACTGTGCTTTGATTTCCATCTTACCACGTCCAAGAGGGCGTGCAAAACGGTGGTTTTTAGGTACAGTCCCGAATCATATGGAGGCAATGAGCGATAGGAGGGGATTCGTCTCTCTCGGTATAGGGAGTTGATGTTGCGCTGTGTTCGATTGGCTATAACCGGAAATCCCTGGCCAGGGTTACTGAGATTTACTGGTAAGTGTTACCAGTAGTTTCTCGAACTGTTATAGACCTCATATAGACACGACTTATCGAGCTATTGGGGTCTGACGTTTACCACCCCTAGGCAAGATATGCGACATATCAGACGACGAGACCGGACTGTACGGTAAGTGTTACTGGTTGGATTCACAGGAGTGTGAGCGGGCTTGCTCGTCGATCTTCTGATCGCTCAATACCCGGATGGCCGTTACGTTTGGCAGACCGCTTGCGGCTTGTGGGTGTTTGATATGATCATCATCTGCTGCCGGCGTATTGACGAGTCTTTAGAGTCTACACAGAGGTTTCCTGGCTCAAGCGAAACGAAATAGGAGCGCATATGTGATATGTGCGGGACCGAGAATAATGCGTGTATGTGATACCGTATTCTATTCTCGCGATGAATGTATCGATATGGTTGTATGCGATATAACCTAGTTATCGAATCAAGGATTGATTCGATAAGCCGATACATTGAATATTAGTCGGTTATATGCGATATGACCGGATCGTTAAATCAAGTGTTGATTTAATGATTTAATGCATAATTATATATTTGATATATTACTTTGCATTAACTAGTGTTGGTTCACTCTAAATGGATTTTCTCGCTCGGATGTGCACATTGTATATGTGATATACTTTTTGTGCACTTGATTGTATCATGTTTGATGATACATGCTCACTAGGGTTTGTGTGAAGATTAAACCATGGTTGTATATTGGTTAGGGTTTTCTTTTTCTTATTCATTTTGTTTATTCAATTATTTATTTTTTCATTTAGGAAAGAAAAGAAAATGGTGGCTTTTTGGATTTATCTTGAAGCTTCTTGAAGCTTAGAAAAGCTTTGACCATTTTTGTTTCTTTCCTTAACCCTAACCAATTGCTTTAACCATAGTTTATTCTCTACACCAAACTATGGTTGGTATATGATAAGTATTCATATTATATTCTTTTTGGAAAATACTTATCATATCATTTTTCATCTTCTTCTTCTTCTTCTTCAAGAAGAAGCTTGCCTCCATCAATGGCAAAGTGAGAAAAAGAGTGAGAAATCCAATTCTAAAGTGAACCCACTTCCTATTTCTTCATCCTCTACCACTTGCCAAGTAGTATAGGGTGTTTTCTTCACAAGTTTCATGACTTGGTGAAGTGGGAGCTTGATCTTGTGATGCCTCGACGTAGATCATCTTCGGCATCGAAGCCGACGACCAAGCCCGCCCATTTCTCTGATGAAGCCGACGCTAGAGCCCGGTATTCCATTTGAACAGTGAGGAGACTTCATTGCGGAGCTATGGAGGTGGAGGACCGGATCTACAAAGGTTGTATTTCCGTTCTTTTAGTTATATTGTTAACTATTCGCATTTGATTCGCCTAAAATTCTAGTTAACGATCCGTATTAGGGTTTCTCGGCACTTGTAGTTTTTGAAATTGGCATGGTTGATACCTTGTGAGACCTCACTAGTGTGCCTAAGAACCCTACAATTAGCATGCCTAGGAACCCTACAGCATGGCTATCTAGTAAGGTTACCCGGCGAGTATCCGCGTACACTACGTAATTACGATGGACTTTTGATCCACATAAAAATTCCGTGGCAACCGATCAAATGAGACTAAACTGGTAGATTTATAAAATTCAAACTAGTTATCTCATAACTAGTTATGTGGATTCCAAATATTGTATCACAATCACAGATAGCTAGACGAAGTTAAACTTTTCGATTGAATAAGTAAGCACCCAAAATTTCCCAACAAGCCCAACACTTGAGCGGAGTTCAAAAAGTACCCAGAACATGCCACAACTCCTATGAACCATCCGTAGAAGTGCCGACCCATGCCTCACTCATGTCGCCACGGAACTGCGGCAAACCCTAGGGTATCACTGCGGTTCCGCGATCCAAAAAGTCGAGTTTGGGTATCGTTTTTCTAAAGGGTCCACAGAATCGCTTGCATGATTTTCTGAAGATTTTAAACTCGGAAAAAATCCAACACTTGGAAAATTTCCAGTGGGGAAAAATTGGGTTATTTATATCCGTTCAAACTTTTTAATGACGTCTAAATAACCCGAATACATGTTAGAATTACGACTATGAAACACTCCGAGTTGCCTTTGCTGAAAGTTAACATCACATGCAAATTTAGCAAAAACAAACAACACCTGAAACACCAAAACCCAGAGACTGGAACACCATGAAAATTTGAACCCTGAACTCCCAAATTGGACCAAGCTCACCGGTCTTTGGGGCATTGTGGCCGGCCACTTAGAGGTGGAATTGCCTCAAATTTTCACAGTGTTCATGTTATATCATATACAACATTCTACAGTTGTTTAAAGAATTTTTAGAGGACTTTTTAAATTCAACAGAAACTGGGTTGAAATGTTTAAAGTTTCGGAGTAGTTTCGGTTTCGTAATCTAACAAACATTGTTTAAATCTCTAGCTTGGCTCTGATACCACTGTAGGGTTCCATAGGGCGGCAGCAAGGTTTCGGGAGGTATCGTCCATGTCGTTTTCAAATTTTTGCCGTTCTAAAGAACTATAACCCTTGAATCTTAACTAGAGATATAAACAATATGTCACGCCCCGCTTCCCAGAGTGCGCTAAGATCGGCACGTGATATAGCCAACCATGCTACCTGTGGCTAGGAAATATCCTTCCACAGTCACATTACGGCTGTCTGGGAGATATCAAGAACAGGAAAATAAAATAACTATCTTATACATGTCCATATGCCAGAATAAACGAGTCAAGAAATAATATGCAGAAGCAATAAATCCAATAAACAAAACACCTGGAAAGTAAAACTGGATACTAACTGGATCCTCACTGCTCGGCCTGACGGCGGAAAATACTCCTGATCAGCCTGCGACAAAGGTAGAGGATCTGGGCCATGCAAAACCCAGACGTCAGTGCGTTATAATATCAAGCAATAATAAAGTTAAGGAGTAGCAAGGCATGCAGATACGAGTATGCACGGTAAAACAGGTATAACAGTAATATAAATAGTGACAGTGAAGGGTAAGGCACAGGTGATGTGCAGTGAGTAATCTAAACTGGTCTACTGGGTTAACTACTCTCAAGTCTTTGAAATCAATTTGATGAATCATCGATGTAACTCAATAGAATCTCGTGCATGCCCAGGACAACGGTTAAGATTCTCGGGCTGAATCCGAGACATGCCGCTAGGCAGTAAAAGGTAGTATGTAACGATGAATGATGTCAGCAGCATCATCCCGGGGCTGGCCTAGCCCGTAAGACTGATCAGTAAAGGCATCGAACTGTCGAGTTACAAGTCAGGTTTCATCATTGATTTCCCCATACCCCCAAGTTATGTGTTCAAGTCAGGTATTGATAAATCTGGAGTTAATGCCAACACAGGATCAGGCAAGTACAGGTTTGTCTGGATAGACAACAGGAAATGTCTGTAGGGACAACAGGTCAAGATTGTTGGCATTAGTAACAAGATCAGGTAATATGTCAAGCTGTGGTACATCAGGTCATGTCAGGTGGTGTACATGTATCAGGTCAGGTCAAGTAGTGCACAGGTATCAAGTCGTGTCAAGCAGTAGTGTATCAAGTCATGTCAGGGGAGTGCACAAGTATCACGTGGGTGCTCATAATCAAACTGTAATAAGCATGGGTACACAAAAACAAGTATGGGATACCAATATAACAAGAAAATGGAATAGTGTGATATGGTATGCAAATAGATATAAATTCAAAGATATGGATGCACAGTTATCGATTAGGGTTACAATTATAGTTCCAATACTAATTAGGATGCACTTTATTAAATATGGAGTGTTAATATCACACTATTATTTATTACCATGATCTATGGATGCAGTATAATGAAATCTAGTATGTAATAAGATTAGTTTTCATGATCTAGATTTAAAATGATATAAACGGATGCAAACGGAACATCGACATGTTATAAAACTAAACACGGGGTACTAGATTTAAACTACAGGTATAATATTTATTTAAATAGGCATAAAATGAGTTATATAGCATGTAGCAAGATTAACTTACCTCGATAGATCACGATACGGATACGCGCTGCAACGTCCAATGTCGGTAAAAGTTTCCATGCACATACGGCATACACGGGACTGAACCAAGCAATGCGGGAACGGACCACGCTGGATAGGGATGTCCGCTAGGTTGCCTGGATCACCGGTGGTGAGCACGGCTCCGGCGGTGATCGAAAACATTGATCAAGAAACAAGAAAACAAGAAGAGAAGGAAAAACAAGAAGAGAAGAAAGAAGAGATGAAGGTTGTGGCTAGGGTTTGGGTTCACTAGAGAAGGGTTCTCTTGAGTGTGAGGTGATGGAGGCGGCTGCAGCTAGGTAGAGGTGATGCTGTGATAGAGAGGAGGAAGGACTTGGTTGCTGGAGATGGAGATGGTGAACAATAGAGAACAAAGAGATGATGGTTGGAGGACTCGGCCTGAGGGAGACGACAAAGAAGATGACGATGGAGTCGCAGCGAGGGCAAGCGTCTGGAGCGAGGGTGGCCGTGGGTTTGAGGAGAAGGTTCCGATATCTGGAGAAAAGAGATGAAGACGAGGCGGGTCTCGGTTGTGGAATGCGGAGGCAGGAGACGCCGGCGGCTGAGGGAGTCGAAGTACTGGGTCGAAGATGAAAGGATCTCGAAGGAGTTAGGGGTGCTCGGTTTGATGATGAGGGCTGTTGGGGTAAGATGGGGTCGATGAAGTGAGGTCGTCGGGGTTGAGTGGACGACGGCGAGGTGAGGCTAGGTCGGGTTACAATTGGTTGTGGGGCTCGGGCTCGGGGGAAGAGAGGTGAGCAGGGAGAGGGAGGAGATGAGCGAGGTCGGAGGGAGTCGGCCGAAGGTAAGGTTGGCGACGGCGAGTGTGACGCGAGGGCAAGGAAAGTGGGTTCTCGCGAGGAAGAAGAGAGGCGGCGAAAAAATAAAGAGAACGAAGAAGAAGATGAAAGGAGAGGGCCTGGGGATTAGGGTTTTATTTTAATATAAAAGGTAAGGAATAATATATATATATAAGAGAGAGAAAGAGATCGAGATGAGAGAAAGAGGGAGAGAGAAAGAAATCGAAAGGAGAGAGATAGGCAGAGGAGAGAGATCGAGAGGAGAGAGAGAAAGGTAAATGAATAGGGAGGAGAAAGAAAATTGGAAGGTAGCGGGGAGAGAGAAAGAGAGAAAGAAAGAGAGAAGAGAGAGAGAGAGATAGGATCTGTTGTATAAGAAAGTTGGGATTATAATTTAAAAAATATTTTAGTTTGTTAAAAAAAGAGTTAAGATAAAATATTTAGTTAGGCTGTCGTATTAATTTAAAGATATTATAATTAATAAAATTGAATTTTGGCAGGATACAAAAATAATCCAAAATACGCCCGGGTCGGGTCTAAAGATTCAGTTTTAAAATACGAACAATATATGTGATGACCAAATTTCAAAATGAATGCTCAGGTAATGAAAATGCATACCCCCAAGAACGGATGCACGTACGTACGCGTAGCCATCCAAACACGTCCGTTTCACTGAACGGGACGAGAACAAGATGCGCGGATGCTACCACGGGGTTAGAGGTATCATGCAGGCTAAGATAAGAAATTTTAAATTATTTTACGTGACTTAAAATGTAATATGGTAAAAGATGCAATGCCAGATAAAATGCCAGTATGCAGTATACATGAAATGCACGTGTCTATGTAACAAGTCAAGGTAATTCATAAATATGAATCAAACAGGTTCAAGCAAGCGGGTCGGGTCGAATGCAATGTAAAAATATAAAATACCATTCGCACCCAAAACACGATAAATCAAGAAAATACCACAGATAAGTAAATACGGGAACTGGAAATAGTATAAATGAACTAGGTTATTACATTATACCCAACTAAAAAAAGAATTTCGTCCTCGAAATTCCAAGAACAAGAAAGGATAAACAATCAAGAAACTACAAGAATAGATGTGGAAACTTCTGCCGGATTTCATCTTCTCGTTCCCAAGTTGATTCTCCATGTGAGAGATATTCCCAAGAAACAAGTACAAGAGGGATAAACTTGTTCTTAAGAACCTTTTCTCTTCGATCCATAATCGACATCGGTCGCTCCTCAAAACTCAAATCTTCTCGTACAGTCAAAGGAAGAAGCAAGAATTAACATTTCCTCCTCTGAATGATCCAGCACATGGGTTTCATCTCGAACATATTTATGAAGTTGAGATACATGAAACACGTCATGAACTTTCGCTAAAGATTGTGGTAACGCCAATTGATAAGCCACTTCTCCAACACGCTCAATAATCTCGAAAGGCCCAACGAATCGAGGACTAAGCTTGCCTCGACTTCCAAAACGAATCACTCCTCTAGTCGGTGATATCTTCAAGAATACCAGATCACCAACAGCGAACTCTAGAGGTCTTCTCGAAGTATCAGCCCAACTCTTTTGCCGATCTTGTGCTGCCTTCATATGATTCCGGATAGTGTTAACCTTCTCCATTGTCTGCACGATCAAATCCTGTTCCAACAATCTTCGTTCTCCAACATCGTCCCAACAAACAGGTGAACGACACTTACGACCATATAATGCTTCGAATGGAGCCATCTGAATAGTCGCCTGAAAACTGTTGTTGTACGAAAACTCCACCAAGTGTAGATGATCCTCCCATGAACCCTTGAAGTCTAACATGCAAGCTCTCAACATATCTTCAAGAGTTTGGATCGTTCTCTCCGACTGGTCGTCTGTCTGAGGATGATAAGCTATGCTAAACTTCAATTGAGTCCCCAAACTTTCCTGTAAGCTCCTCCAGAAGTGTGATAAGAAACGGGTGTCACGGTCGAACACGATGCTCACCGGTACTCCATGCAATCTTACAATCTCCTACATGTACCGTTCTGCCAAAGGTTCTGTTGATTGACCAACTTGAAATGGTATGAACTGAGCTGCCTTGGTCAATCGATCAACAATCACCCAAACTGCATTGTTTCATTTTGGACTCCGTGGTAGAGCCGTCATAAAATCCATGGTTATATGTTCCCACTTTCACTGGGGAATCGGAAGTGGTTGCAATAAACCAGCAACCCTTTGATATTCAGCCTTAACTTGCTGACACACCAAACACTTCGCTACAAAGCGGGCAATCTCCCGTTTCATGCCTTCCCACCAGAAATGCTGTCGTAGATCTCGGTACATCTTCGTGCCTCCTGGATGTACGGAATAAGCGGAACTGTGTGCCTCCTTCATAACTTCTTCGCGAATATCTCCCTTTGGCACACACAAACGACTACCATATCGCAACGAAGCATCTTCATGAATCAACAAGTCCGTTCGAAGTCCAGCTTCAACCTGTTTTCGAAACTTTTGCAATCTAAGGTCCTGTAACTGCGCTCCTTTAATATTCTCGATCAACGACGACTGTACTTGCAGCTGCATCAACTGTCCTGAAGTATGCGGCAGCACAACCTCCAAATCGAATCTCCGAAAGTCTTCGATAAGTTCCTTCTGTGCATTCAATATCTGAATTGCTGGCAACCGACTAAGCGCATCCGGCACTACATTAACTTTCCCCGGATGGTACTTAAGATCAAGATCGTAGTCAGCCATCAGCTCCAACCATCTACGCTGCCTCATACTAAGCTCCTTCTGTGTGAACACATACTTCAGGCTTTTGTGATCGGTGAATATTTCGACTCTTTCGCCCAATAAGTAGTGCCTCCAAATCTTCAAAGCGAAAATCACAGCTGCTAGCTCCAAATTATGAGTTGCGTAATTCTTCTCATGGGTCTTCAACTGTCTCGATGCGTAAACTATAACCTTCCCATGCTGCATCAAAACACATCCCAATCCTTTCCCAGATGCGTCGCTGTGAATCACCAATCCTCCAGAACTGTCTGGCACGGTTAAAATGGGAGTGGTTATCAGTCTCTGCTTCAACGTCTCAAAAGCTAACGCACACTTATCCGTCCACACAAATGGTACCTCCTTGCGCGTAAGCTTCGTTAAAGGCTCAGCCAAACGAGCAAAATTCTCCACGAACTTTCTGTAATACCCGGCAAGTCCAAGAAAGCTTCTGATCTCTGCAACGTTCTTCGGAATCGGCCAATCTCGAACTGCTGCAATCTTTTCGGGATCAACGGCGATTCCATCTCCGGACACGACATGCCCCAAAAACTTCACTTCCTCAAGCCAAAACTCGCAATTGCTCATCTTTGCATACAATCTTTCTTGCCTCAATGTCTGTAGTGCGATTTTCAAGTGTTCTGCATGCTCTTCAATACTCTTTGAGTAGACCAGAATATCATCAATGAACACCACTATAAACTGGTCCAAGAATGGTGAAAAGATTCGGTTCATCTAGTCCATAATATCGCCGGTGCATTCGTTACTCCGAAGGGCATCACTAAATACTCGTAATGTCCATACCGAGTTCAGAACGCAGTCTTGCAAATATCTTCTGATTTAACTCGGACCTAATGATATCCGGATCGCATATCCAGCTTTGAGAATACCCTTGCGCCACTAAGCTGCTCAAATAATTTGCCAATGCGAGGGATCATGTACTTGTTCTTAATAGTCACCCGGTTTAATTCTCGATAATCGATGCACATCCTCCTTGTGCCATCTTTCTTCTTGACTAGAAGAACTGGAGCTCCCCAAGGTGAGTTACTGCTGCGAATCCAACCATTCTCAAGTAATTCAGTAACCTGCTTCTTGACTTCTTCCAACTCTACTGGTGCCATTGGATAGTACGCTTTAGAGATTGGCGCTGCACCAGTAAGATCGATCGCGAACTCCACATCTCGTTTTGGTGGTAAACCCGAGATGTCTTCGATCACGTCCATGAAATCTCGAACAACAGCTGGCGCTTCCTCCTTAACAACTTCCATTGACGAAAGAACATTGCTTGTCGGCCTAGCCCTAAACTCGACTGGCCCGACAGAACTGCTTCCTCCAGCAAAAACAAACTCCGGATGTCCTGGAATCTGGAAAATCACTTTCTTTTCCCTACAATCAATATGAGCGTGGAAAGTGCCGAGAAAGTCCATTCCTAAGAAAACAACAAACAAAGGGATGCACCAGAATTAAATAATTCTAATGCGGGAAAGACATGATCAAGTAGGATACCTGAAACGTTTTCACCTGAAGCCAAAAACTGAAGAAGATAAGCACGGTAAACAGAATTTAAGTTTGCGATAAAACATGAACTGGAAAGCAAGAGAAGCAAGGCAATATAACGACCATGAAACAAGGAAGTGAATCAAGACAAGGACTCCAAGTTACTTAAATAGAGTACCGCATTGTAACCATGCTGCAGTTCATAGTTACAATCATATAACTCCGTTCAAGTCGCCCAAATCCTAGTATCAGAATCAAAGGAATAGGACGGAAGAAACAATAGGGAACCAAAAGAATTTCAACTCAAGATGCAAAATTGTTTGCATATCGTCAGGACAGGGGTCAAAAGAAAGATATGATTCAAGAATCACGATTACAATGTGGCAGGACATGCTCCTAGTTACGAGTAGTCTGATTCGTGTATTAGGTCCAATACCCAACTACAAAAGAATCAAACCCGATTAACCTAAATCCTATGGCTCTGATACCAAACAAACCCTGTCACGCCCCGCTTCCCAGAGTGCGCTAAGATCAGCACGTGATCGAGCCAACCATGCTACCTGTGGCTAGGAAACATCCTTCCACAGTCACATTACGGCTGTCTGGGAGATATCAAGAACATGAAAATAAAATAACTATCTAGTACATGTCCATATGCCAGAATAAACGAGTCAAGAAATAATATGCGGAAGCAATAAATCCAATAAACAAAATACCTAGAAAGTAAAACTGGATACTAACTGGATCCTCACTGCTCGGCCTGATGGCGGAAAATACTCCTGATCAGCTTGCGACAAAGGTAGAGGATCTGGGCCATGCAAAACCCAGACGTCAGTGCGTCATAATATCAAGCAATAATAAAGTCAAGGAGTAGCAAGGCATGCGGATACGAGTATGCACGGTAAAACAGGTATAACAGTAATATAAATAGTGACAGTGAAGGGTAAGGCACAGGTGATGTGCAGTGAATAATCTAAACCGGTTTACTGGGTTAACTACTCTCAAGTCTTTGAAATCAATTTGATGAATCATCGATGTAACTCAATAGTATCCCGTACATGCCCGGGACCACGGTCAAGATTCTCAGGCTGAATCCGAGACGTGCCGCTAGGCAGTAAAAGATAGTATGTAACGATGAATGATGTCAGCAACATCATCCCGGGGCTTGCCTAGCCCGTAAGACTGATCAGTAAAGGCATCGAACTGTCGAGTTACAAATCATGTTTCATCATTGATTTCCCCAAACCCCCAAGTTATATGTTCAAGTCAGGTATTGATAAATCTGGAGTTAATACCAACACAGGATCATGCAAGTACAGGTTTGTCTGGATAGACAACAGGAAATGTCTGTAGGGACAACAGGTCAAGATTATCGGCATTAGTAACAAGATCAGGTAATATGTCAAGCTGTGGTACATCAGGTCATATCAGGTGGTGTACATGTATCAGGTCAGGTCAAGTAGTGCACAGGTATCAAGTCGTGTCAAGCAGTAGTGTATCAAGTCATGTCAGGGGAGTGCACAAGTATCACGTGGGTGCTCATAATCAAACTGTAATAAGCATGGGTACAAAAAAACAAGTATGGGATACCAATATAACAATAAAATGGAATAGTGTGATATGGTATGCAAATAGATATAAATTCAAAGATATGGATGCATAGTTATCGATTAGGGTTACAATTATAGTTCCAATACTAATTAGGATGCACTTTATTAAACATGGAGTGTTAGTATCACACTATTATGTATTACCATGATCTATGGATGCAGTATAATGAAATCTAGTATGTAACAAGATTAGTTTTCATGATCTAGATTTAAAATGATTTAAACGGATGCAAACGGAACATCGACATGTTATAAAACTAAACATGGGGTACTAGATTTAAACTACAGGTATAATATTTATTTAAATAGGTATAAAATGAGTTATATAGCATGTGGCAAGATTAACTTGCCTCGATAGATCATGATACGGATATGCGCTGCAACGTCCAATGTCGGTAAAAGTTGCAATGCACATACGGCGCACACGGGACTGAACCAAGCAATGCAGGAACGGACAACACTGGATAGGGATGTCCGCTGGGTCACCCGGATTAGCGGCGGCGAGCACGGCTCCAGCGGTGATCGGGAACATTGATCAAGAAACAAGAAAACAAGAAGAGAAGGAAAAACAAGAAGAGAAGAAACAGAAGAAAGAAGAGATGAAGGTTGTAGCTAGGGTTTGGGTTCACTGGAGAAGGGTTCTCTCGGGTGTGAGGTGATGGAGGCGGCTGTGGCTAGGTGGAGGTGATGCTGTGATAGAGAGGAGGAAGGACTTGGTTGCTGGAGATGGAGATGGTGAACAATAGAGAACAAAGAGATGATGGTTGGAGGACTTGGCTTGTGGGAGACGATAAAGAAGATGATGATGGAGTCGCAGCGAGGGCAAGCGTCTGGAGCGAGGGTGGCCGTGGGTTTAAGGCGAAGGTTCTGATATCTGGAGAAAAAGAGATGAAGAATAGGCGGGTCTCGGTTGTGGAATGCGGAGGCAGGAGACGCCGGCGGCTGAGGGAGTCGAAGTGCTGGGTCGAAGATGAAGGGATCTCAAAGGAGTTAGGGGTGCTCGGTTTGATGATGAGGGCTGTTGGGGTGAGATGGGGTCGACGAAGTGAGGTCGTCGGGGTTGAGTGGACGACGGCGAGGCGAGGCTAGGTCGGGTTGCAATGGGTTGCGGGGCTCGGGGGAAGAGAGGTGAGCAGGGAAAGGGAGGAGATGAGCGAGGTCGGAGGGAGTCGGCCGAAGGTTAGGTTGACGACGGCGGGTGTGACGCGAGGGCAGGAAAAGTGGGTTCTCGCGAAGAAGAAGAGAGGCGGCAAAAAAATAAAGAAAACGAAGAAGAAGATGAGAGAAGAGGGCCTGGGGATTAGGGTTTTATTTTAATATAAAATGTAAGGAATAATATATATATAAGAGAGAGAGAGATCGAGATGAGAGAGGGGGGGGGGAGAGAGAAAGAAATCGAGAGGAGAGAGATATGCAGAGGAGAGAGATCGAGAGGAGAGAGAGAGGTAAATGAATAGGGAGGAGAAAGAAAATTGGAAGGTAGCAGGGAGAGAGAAAGAGAGAAAGAAAGAGAGAAGAGAGAGAGAGAGATAGGATCTGTTGTATAAGAATGTTAGGATTATAATTTAAAATATATTTTAGTTTGTTAAAAAAAGAGTTAAGATAAAATATTTAGTTAGGCTGTCATATTAATTTAAAGATATTATAATTAATAAAATTGAATTTTGACGGGATACAAAATAATCCAAAATACGCCCGGGTCGGGTCTAAAGATTCAGTTTTAAAATACGAACAATATATGTGATGACCAAATTTCAAAATGAATGCTCAGGTAACAAAAATGCATACCCTCAAGAACGGATGCACGTACGTGCGCGTAGCCATCCAAACACGTCCATTTCACTGAACGGGACGAGAACAAGATGCGCGGATGCTACCACGGGGTTAGGGGTATCATGCAGGCCAAGATATGAAATTTTAAATTATTTTACGTGACTTAAAATGTAATATGGTAAAAGATGCAATGCCAGATAAAATGCCAGTATGCAGTATACATGAAATGCACGTGTCTATGTAACAAGTCAACGTAATTCATCAATATGAATCATACAAGTTCAAGCAAGTGGGTTGGGTTGAATGCAATGTAAAAATGTAAAAGACCATTCGCACCCAAAACACGATAAATCAAGAAAATACCACAGATAAGTAAATACGGGAACTGTAAATGGTATAAATGAACTAGGTTGTTACACAATACATCATGCAAACAACTTTGCAAGTATTGTGAATGAAGAATACAACCTTTGTAGACCGGTCCTACACTTCTAAAGCTCCGTGTAGTAGTCCCTTCGCTGCGAGTAGTGATCTCCCGAATTCTAGTATGGGTTCCCTTGGAGAAATGAACAAGCTTACATGAAGTCTTCGAGGCCGAAGATGATCTACGTCGAGGAGACACAAGCTCATGCTACCTCTTCACTAATATGTGAATTAGTGAAGCAAACACCCTAAACTAAATGGCTAATAGTAGAAGATGATGAAGTAGGAAATGGGCTCTCTTTAGTTTTCTTTTTCTCACAATATTTTTTTACCTTGAGAAAAGCTAGTGAGCTTTCTCATAAGGAAGAAGAAACTCAAGTGAAGAATGAGAATGAACTCATGAGGTAAGAATAGCAACCATGGGTGAGTTAGTTTCATACACTAACTCATGTAGAGAATAAACCATGGGTTAACAATAATGGTTGGGTTAATAAATACCTTCAAGTAAAACAAAATGAGTGGACTTGGTCAATGGTTCCACAAGCTTCTACAAGCTTCAACCATGTGACTAATTACCACTAATTTGTGAATTACCAAGATAAATAAAAACCTTAGGATTATCATGACCATGGTGTAAGTCTCATACACCGATGTTGCATGTGGCATCAAGCATGACACAATAAAATGTACATTAATATATGTCGCATATATACTAAGTGTACACAAGTGAGAAAAGAAATCTTAAGTGAGCTAATATTAATTAATGTAAGATAATATATCAAATATATAATTATACATTAAATTATTAAATCAACACTTGATTTAATAATCCGGCTATATCATATACAACCGACTAATATCAAATGTAACATCCTATCGAATCAACACTTGATCCGACAACCCGGTTATATCATATATAACCAACCGATATCATGTATCATGAGAATAGAATGTGGTATCACATATGCGCATTAATCTCGGTCCCGCACATATTACATATATGCTCCTAATTCATTTCGCATGAACCAGGAAACCTCTGTGTAGGACTCTAAAGACTCGTCAATACGCCGGCAGTAGGTGGTGATCATATCAGTCACCCACAAGCCGCAAGCGGTCTGCTAAACTTAACGGCCACCCGGGTATCGAGCGATCAGAAGATCAACAAGCAAGCCTGCTCATACTCTTGCGAATCTAATCAGTAACACTACCGTACAGTCTGGTCTCTTCGTCAGATATGTCGCATATCGCAGCCTGGGGGTGGTAAAATGTCAGACCCCAATAGCATGATAAGTCATGCCGATGTAAGGTCCATAATGGTTCGAGAAACTACTGATAACACTTACCAGTAGATCTCAGCAACCCTGGCCAGGGATTTCCTGTTATGGCTGCAGGGTTGTCTAGCACGGCAGCAAGGTTTCGGGAGGCATCGTCCATGCCATTTTGAAAAAAATGCCGTTCTAGCTAACCCTAACCCTAGAATCTTTACTAGAAAATGTGACGATACGATATGTAAACTGCTTTACATCTAAGTGAATGAGGAATACAACCTTTGTAGACCGGTCCTTCACTTCTAATGCTCCGTGTTGTATTCCCTTCGCTGCAAGTCATGAACAACCAAAATCTAGAAAGGGTTCTCCCGGAGAAATGAACAAGCTTGCTCGAAGTCTTCGAGGCCGAAGATGATCTATGTTGAGGAGACTCAAGCTTATACTACCTCTTCACTAATGGTGAAATTAGTGAAGCAAACACGCTAAACTAAATGGCTAATAGTAGAGGATGATAAAGTAGGAAATGGGCTCTCTTTAGTTTTATTTTTCTCACAATATTTTCTTCACTTCACAAAAGCTAGTGAGCTTGAGGAAGAAGATGAAGAATTCTCTCATGGAATTCACCAAGTTAAGAATGTGAACCATGAGTGAGTTAATATCACATATTAACCCATGTAGAGACTTAACCATGGCTAATCTAATGGTTGGGTTAATAAATATCTCAAGTATGACAAAATTAGTGGACTTGGTCAATGGTTCCACAAGCTTCTCCAAGCTTCAACCATCAATCCAATTTCCACCTAATTTTGTTTAAATTAAAATAAATAAAACCCTTCATTAATCTAGCATGGTGTGAGTCTCATACACCCAAATCACATGTGTCTCAAGTATGACACAAAACATGTACACAAATATATATCACATATATATTATGTGCACAAAATCAAGTGAGAAAACAAAACTTAAGTAAGCCAATACTAGTTAATGTAAATTAATATATCAAATATATAATTATATATTAAATTATTAAATTAACACTTGATTTAATAATCCGGCTATATCAGATATAACCGACTAATATCTAATGTAATAACTTATCGAATCAACACTTGATCTGATAACCCGGCTATATCACATATATCCGATCGATGTCATAAATCGCGAGAATAGAATGCGGTATCACATATGCACATTAATCTCGGTCCCGTACATATCACATATGTGCTCCTACTCCGTTTCGTATGAACCAGGAAACCTCTGTGTAGGACTCTAAAGACTCGTCAATACGCCGGCAGTAGGTGATGATCATATCAAACAATCACAAGCCGCAAGCGGTCTGCTAAACGTAACGGCAATCCGGGTATTGAGCGATCAGAAGATCAACAAGCATGCCTGCTTATACTCCTGCGAATCCAATTAGTAACACTACCGTACAGTCCGTTCTCTTCGTCTGATATGTCGCATATCTCGTCTAGGGGTGGTAAACGTCAGACCCCAATAACTCGATAAGTCGTGCCAATATGAGGCTCATAACGGGTCGAGAAACTACTGATAACACTTACCCGTATATCTTCAAATCAGCCCTGGCCAGGGACTTCCTGTTATAGCCAATCGAGCACAGTGCAACATCAACTCCCTATACCGGGAGAGACGAATCCCCTCCTATCGCTCATTGCCTCCATGTGACTCGGGACTATACCTAAACCCCCCCTTTTGCACGATCTCTTGACCGTGGTATGGTGGAAATCAAAGCATAGTGGGAATCACACAAGACTCTATGACGATCTCGGGTCGACAGAGTAACCTGTACCAGTGTCACCAGAGAACTGCCATCTGACGTGAGGTATAATACCATATGAGAGTTCTCGGCGAGTCCGTCCAGTGTACCCAGTCTCTACTGAGCACCCATATACTATCTCTGATGTCAAACACCAATTGATATGCGATCATCCATCTTCCATCAACATGGGTCGAGAAGCTATACGCCGGTCTACTCTGGTATATCGATGCCCCGTCTCGATACATCCACGACTAGGGACATTAAAGGATGTACTTATCGACCACCTTTGTCCCACTAGTATGATCCGCATCATAATCTAAGTAGTCAAGTACACATCCTAAGGGCTTTATCAACATGTAACAGAGAGACAATCAGTGTACATGTTAAGATAAAGTGCAACCAGATAGCATACTATCATGTTGAGCAAGAAAGTCCTCCTTATATATGTCCAAGCATCCATTACAATATACATATCATGTACATTAATGGCCTCTAGAGCATACATATAACTAATAATCTCCCACTTGCACTAAAGCCATCATATAGCAGTGGTTGTAGTATCCCATACTCAACCATCCCATAAAAGTCTCTCTTGGGGAAAAGGCCTTCGTGAGTGGATCCGCCGTGTTGTCCTCTGAGTCTACTCTCCTAACCTCGATCTTTCTGGAGATCAACCATCTCCATGATCATGTGATACTGCCTTAGAATATGTCTGGATCACTAATGGGACGGGGGTTCCTAGGCCTAATCCACAACTCCATTATCACACAATGGTAGGAACGAAGTTCATCTCATGAACTAATAAACACCCAGACTTCCTCTTTGGTAGCGATGTATCCGGCCTTTATTGTCTAGTTTGCCACGGTATCTAGCTTGGAACTCTTCCAACATACGGTCCCTCCACTGAGGGTAAAGACAATGCCTGTGACTGACATTCAGTCGACCTTACCACCCTTGAAGCTATCCAGTGATTCTCCTCAGAATCGATTGATACCATCTCACTACACCTAGTGAGAATCCTAACATCCACTTAGATTTATCTCATATATCCAAAACCCAGGATTTAGAAGGTATCACCTTGATCCTATATGGAGAATCATTGTGATAAGGGAGATTGACCGAGTGTAGCATAGGAAACTCCTTTCCTATCAAGAGTATGTCATCCACGTACAATACGAGGAAGACCACCTTACTCTCTACTATCTTTTTGTATATACATGGTTCATCTACCATTTTGATGAAGTCAAACTCTTTGACTACCACATCAAAACAGATGTTCCAACTCCGTGATGCCTGCTTTAACCTGTAAAGCAACTTGCACACGTTTCCACTGCTCCCACTGTCTACGAAGCCCTCTGGCTGTGTACTTATAGACGCTCTCTTCTAAATCAGTATTTAGAAAAGCATTCATGACACCCAACCGCCAGATATCGCAGTCATGGTATGTAGCAATGGCAAGTAGGATCCGGATGGACTTAAGCATAGGTACTGGAGAAAAGGTTTCATCATAATCCACACCTGGTCGATGACGAGAACCTCTTACAACATCTCTAGCTTTGAAAGTCCAAACTTTTCCATCTACACCAAGTAATCTTCTCAAGATATACTTGCTCCTGATGGGGGTTTAACTCTTCAGATAAAACAACCAAAGTCCATATTTTGTTGGTGTATATGGATTCCATCTCAGATTGCATAGCATCCAGCCATTCTTACAGAGTCCCCACTCTTGATGGCCTGCTCGAAACTAGTTGGGTCATCATATCATGATGCAATCCTCGTTCCCACTGTCATTGAGAAAACCGAAGTATCTCTCAAGCGGATGAGAAACCCTACCAGATCGGTGGAGAGGCCGAGCTTCGTCGGGAGCTATTGAATCCTCCGGTTCTACCAAATCATCAGCTGTAGTTTGTATAGCCGGAACTCTTTCCAGTTCTACCTCATGACCACAAATTTGTTTCCAAAATAAATTCATTTTCTAAAAAGGTGGCATGCCGAGAAATAAAACACCTTTTGTTCCTCAGTGTGGTAGAAGATATTCTCTTGCAAATGGTTGGGATATCCAAAAAACTTCCACAGAACTGACCATGCCTCAAGCTTGTCCAGATTTTGCTTTTAGACATAGGCCGGACAACCCCAAATCTTAACTTACTTAAGACATGGGCTCTTTCTATACCATATCACATATGGAGTGGTAGGCACCTGATTTGGTTGGAACCCAATTTAATAGGTATGCAGCTTCTCAAGTGCATAACTCCCAAAAAGGAAATAGGCAACTCAGTAATACTCATCATAGAGCGCACCATATCAAATAGGGTGCGATTACTCTGCCCCGATATACCGACGTGTTGTGGTGTATACGGAGGAGTAATGCTGAGAGAGAATCTTATTCTCCTTTAGAATAGTCCAGGAACTTCGTGCTCAAGTATTCTCCTCCCTGATCACATCAAAGGACATAATACTTACACCCGTTTTGGTTTTCTACTTCTGACTTATATTCTTTGAATATCTTAAAAGCTTTAGACTTGTATTTCAACAGGAACACATATCCGGATCTTAAGAGATAATCAATGAATGTAATGAAGTATAAAGAATCAGTCCTGCTATATGTAGACAGGGGACCTTATACATCATCATGTATCAATCCCAAGAGTTCATTAACTCTTTCTCTGTTTCCAGTAAACGGAGCTATGGTCATTTTATCTTTGTGACATGACTGGAAAATTTCACAAGATGTAAATTCAAACTAATTTAAATATGCATCTGAATGTAACTTAGCTAGTTGTGTCGCATTGATCTGACCTAGTCTACAATGCCTTAAGAAGGATTCGTTCATTTCTGAACTCTTCCTCTTATGTATGTTCTACACGTTAAGAACTATAGTTTGATTTAGAACGTATATGCCATTAGATAACGTGCCTGATCCGATCAACTCTTGATATAGGAAATGTTCAAAACATTATCCGACAATACAAAATCATATCCTTCTTTACTAAATAAAGAGACTGATATGATATTGCATATCAGGTTCGGTATATAATAACATTCGTTTAGAATCAATATATTTGGTAATACAAGATGATAACTGCCAACAACATCCTTGGCTGCAACAATTGCACTGTTTCTAACTCTTGAAACTTATCACCCATTCTCAGCTCTCTACCTATCTGTAGCCCATGTAACAGATTACATATGTGGGATCCTGATCCGGTATCTCATACCCAGGACGTAGAGGATACTGAGAAACAGTTCTCTGTAATGAACACACCCGAAGAAGATGCATCATCATGCACTTTTTTCATTTGGGCGGCACCGGAATCCTGGTAATCCCCTATTTCCTGCTCGGTCTTATAACAATTATAAGGTAGAGTGGGACCAAAGTTCCCCAGCTCAGTATAACAAACGGGTTTGGTCAATACATCTATATTACCTGGAGAGAGAGAGAAGAAAACACTCAGCGTATGCCCTTGCAAGATTAGATTGGTTATTATTTTATCTAATCAGGATGGCTCCCACTGTTTTTATCAAATCTTCCTCCAAACCCTAAAAGGAAAGACTAGCCGGGGTAATTACACCCTACAAGTTCGCCAATCTTTCAGCCAGGCCAGTGCCGGTACTTTGAGGGAGGTTCCCCGTGCTTTCGTACGGACCTAACTAAAATAAACCTCATTTTCCCAGGGGCATAACCCCATTAACACTTTTCTAGACACATACTTGATCGGCTAATTGTAATGTGCAAAACTCTCCCAGGAGTAACTATTACTCGCAGTGGGTATCAGGATCCAACTATCTCATAGAAGGTATGCAATCTCATTGCAAATTTCAACATTTGAAATTCCCGATAATATTTTGCCCCTAGCATCCTATGACCTTGACGAAAGCCAACAAATCATAGGCTGCTAGTCAAGTTCAACCCGTACATTTCATGGTTGAATTAAACCTACCCGCACGACCCTTGACGAAAGCCAACAAAGTCACATGACTACCCTAACTCAATCACATCATATGCTTTTGCAGATAAGCATAAATAGGTACCGCATACTACGCCTTGACGAAAGCCAACAAACGTAGCATGAATACTATGAAGTACTTATCTGAAATGACGGAGGGCTACGACGGGTTTTTAAGATAACCTTTTGCGTAATGAACTTGATATCGTTGTAGAATCAAATGATTTAAAATGGAGTGTTTTTTAGGCTTTTGCTAGTTTCTCTAAAGAGGTCACTCCCGGTGAAGGGATCTCGGCTCTTTCCTCGTCGAATGAGGTGCAGGATATTCACAATACAGCTATGCAAAGCAAGAACTAGAAAAGCAATCAAAAGACGAAATCGAGGATTGTAGCATATGCCAGTTATTGCTAAAGAGGTCACTCCCGGTGAAGGGATCTCGGCTCTTTCCTTATCGAATAAGGTGCAGGATGTTCTACAAGGAACACCGCTATGCAGAGCAAAAACTAGAGCTACCTGTTTTTGAAAATTCAATTCCACAACATCTTTAGCTTTATTTTCTTTCATTAATCTCATTAATGAAGTCCCATCATTTATGTTACCTAAGCATCACAGATAAATACAACGTACACTTATACCATCCGCATTCTCTTCGATGTCCCATCATGCACCATTAGGTTAGGTAACTAACGGCAGAGTGGGGCAGGGCTAGTGCGGGTGAAAAATATAAGCAACGTCTATATAATATATCACATATACTATATACAGTATCTATCTCAACATATCAAGTGATCACATCACAGAATATCGCAGCAGAGATATACTAGGATTTCCGGGTTTTATATTAAGCCTGTATAAAACACGGATTCCACGGTCGTGATGAATATCCAAACCCACATTCCTAGACCCCTACGAGAGCGGCAAGCAATCCTACCAATTCTAGAGTTAAGAGACCCGGACTCGACTCCTCGAGATGGTCTCCTACTGGACTCTAGAATCCGGTTACTTGTGCTCCCCTTCTTGGGTCTATCTTAATGCGGAAAAGTAAATAATATATATCAACGGTGACATCTTCCTCAACCCGGAAGTGCCCCAATAAAATAATATTACATACAAGTTTTTACATGAATGAAAATGAAAAACTCTCATCTCATATAAAAAAACCCCGCTATTCAAACACGACGATCCAATATAACATATCACAGCAACACATAATATCTCATATCATCAACGTAAGTAAATACGTGTATCCCAATTGTCATTGACATATAGCAACGAAACCGGCGATACACCACATATTACACTTATGGTCGCAGAAAAAAAAGTGAAAAACTACAACAATTGGAGTCGTCACTACCCTTAGACATCATAAACCCGGAATATCACATATTCTGGATTTCATGCCTAACAATGCAAATCTTACATTTAGGTCTCAACTATGAAAACACTTTTCAAAAGAAGTCGGGTAATTCAACAAGATTCCCGATTTCTCCCGAGACCGAAATGTAAACTTGCACGCAACTAAATAGATTCCAATTATTGTATCACAATCACAGATAGCTAGACGAAGTTAAACTTTTCAATCGAATAAGCAAGCACCCAAAATTTCCCAACAAGCTCAACACTTGAGCGGAGTTCAAAAAGTTCCCAAAAACTGCCACAGCTCCTATGAACCATCCGTAGAAGGGCCGACCCATGCCTCACTCATGTCGCCATGGAATTGGGGCAAACCCTAGGGTATTACCGCGATTCCGCGATCCCAAAAGTTGAGTTTGGGTATCGTTCTTTTAGAGGATCCACAGAATCGCTTGCATGATTTTCTGAAAATTTTAAACTCGGAAAAATCCAACTCTTGGAAAATTTCAGTGAGGGAAAATATGGGTTATTGATATCCGTTCAAACTTTTTAACATTGTCTAAATGACCCGAAAACATGTTAGAATTATGACTGCGAAACACTCTGAATTGCCTTTACAGAAAGTTAACATCACATGCAAATTTAGAAAAAACAAACAACACCTGAAATACCAAAACCCAGAGACTGGAACACCATGAAAATTAGAAGCCCAAATACCAAAATTGACCCGAGCTCGCCGGTTTTAATGCCATTGTGGCCGGCCACTTTGTGGTGAAATTGGACCAAATTTTGGTAGTGTTCATGTTGTATCTCATACACCATTCTGTACTTGTTTAAAAAAAATTTTGAAGACTTTATAAATTCGACAGAAACTGGGTTATTTTGTTTCAAGTTTCGGTTTCGTAATCTAACAAATATCGTCTAATTTTCTAGCATGGATATGATACCACTGCAGGGTTGTCTAGCACGTCAGCAAGATTTCGGGAGGCATCGTCCATGCCATTTTAAGAAATTGTCGTTCTAGTTAACCCTAACCCTAGAATCTTTACTAGAAAATGTGACGATACGATATGTAAACTACTTTACATCTAAGTGAATGAGGAATACAACATTTGTAGACCGGTCCTTCACTTCTAATGTCCGTGTAGTAGTCCCTTCGCTGCAAGTCATGAACAACTGAACTCTAGAAAGGGTTCTCCCGGAGAAATGAACAAGCCTGCTCGAAATCTTCGAGCCGAAGATAATCTACGTCGAGGAGACTCAAGCTCATGCTACCTCTTCACTAATGGTGAAATTAGTGAAGCAAACACGCTAAACTAAATGGCTAATAGTAGAGGATGATAAAGTAGGAAATGGGCTCTCTTTAGTTTTATTTTTCTCACAATATTTTCAACACTTCACAAAAGCTAGTGAGCTTGAGGAAGAAGATGAAGAATTCTCTCATGGAATTCACCAAGTTAAGAATGTGAACCATGGGTGAGTTAATATCATATATTAACCCATGTAGAGACTTAACCATGGCTAATCTAATGGTTGGGTTAATAAATATCTCAAGTAAGACAAAATTAGTGGACTTGGTCAATAGTTCCACAAGCTTTTCCAAGTTTCAACCATCAATCCAATTTCCACCTAATTTTGTTCAACTTAAAATTGTTAGTTGTATGTATGCCCTAGAGGCCAGTATTGTACAGATGATGTATATTATATTGGATGCTTGGACATATATAGAGATGACTTTCTTACTCGATATGATAGTATGCTATCTGGTTACTCTTTATCTTAACATGTACCCTAGTCTCTTTATACTGTCTTATAGTTACATGTTGGTAAAGCCCTTAGGGTGTGTACTTGACTACCTGGATTATGATGCGGATCATACTAGTGGGGACATGGTATTCCATAAGTACATCCTTCAAGGTCCCTAGTCGTGGGTGTATCGAGACGGGGCATCGATATACCAGTGTAGACTAGCGTATACGCTTCTCGACCCATGTGATGGGCGATGGATGATCCCATATCCATTGGTGTTTGACATCAGAGATGGTGTACGGGTGCTCAGTGGAGACTGGGTACACTGGACGGACTCGCCGAGAACTCCCAGATAGTATTATACCTCACGTCAGATGGCAGTTCTCAGGTGACACTTGTACAGGATAGTCTGTAGACCCGAGATCGTCATAGAGTCTTGTGTGATTCCCACTGTGCTTTGATCTCCACCTTACCACGTCCATGAGGGCGTGCAAAACGGTGGTCTTTGGGCACAGTCCCGAGTCACATGGAGGCAATGAGCGATAGGAGGGGTTTCGTCTCTCCCGGTATTGGGGGTTGATGTTGCGCAGTGCTCGATTGGCCGTAGCAGGGAAGTCCCTGGCCAGGGCTGATCAGAGATTTGCTGGTAAGTGTTACCAGTAGTTTCTCGACCCGTTATGAGCCTCACATCGGCGCGACTTATCGGGTTATTGGGGTCTGACGTTTACCACCCCTAGACTTGATATGCGACATATCAGACGAAGAGACCGGACTGTACGGTAAGTGTTACTGGTCGGATTCGCAGGAGTGTGAGCGGGCTAGCTCGTCGACCTTCTGATCGCTAAATACCCGGGTGGCCGTTACGTTTAGTAGACCGCTTGCGGCTTGTGGGTGCTTGATATGATCATCATCTGCTACCGGCGTATTGACGAGTCTTTAGAGTCCTACACAGAGGTTTCCTAGCTCAAGCGAAACGAAATAGGAGTGCATATGAGATATGTGCGGGACCGAGAATAATGCGTGTATGTGATACCGTATTTGATTCTCGCGATTTATGTTTCGATTGGTTGTATGAGATATGACCTAGTTATCGAATCATTGATTCGATAAATCGATGCATTGAATACTAGTCGGTTATGTGCGACATGATCGGATCATTGAATCAAGTGTTGATTTAATGATTTAATGTATAATTATATATTTGATATATTACTTTGCATCAACTAGTATTGGTTCACTTTAAACGGATTTTTCTCACTTGATTTACACATTGTATATGTGATATACTTTTGTGCACATATAAGTATCATGTTTGATGATACTTGATCATATGGTTAAGTGTATGGAATTAAACCATAGTTAACTTGAGATTAGGGTTTTAATTATGCATTTATTCATTTAATTGTTTATTCATTTATTTGGATAAAGCTTAAGTGGAGAATGGTGGCATTTCTTGTTTTATGTTGAAGCTTCATAAAGCCTTGACTTTATGCAACCATTCTTGTCCACTAGCTTAACCCTAACTCTCCAAATAACCATGGTTGATTCTCTACACTTAACCTTAGTTAGAATTATGATAAGTATAGATTTTTCTTTTCATTTTAAATAACTTATCATAATTCTAGCTCTTCTTCTTCTTCATCCTCAAAAGAAAAACTTAGATGCCATCAATGGCAACTTGAGTTCTAGTGAGAGAATTCCAAATCTAAAGTGAACCCATCTCCTATTTCTTCACCCTCTACCTCTTGCCAAGTTGTTTTGGGTGTTCTCTTCACAAGTTTCACAACTTTGTGAAGTCGGAGCTTGAACTAGTGCAACCTCGACGTAGATCGTCTTTGATACGAAGCCGACGACCTATTCCGCACGTTTTTCCGATGAAGCCGACGAATGAGTCGAGGATTCATGATGGACAGCGAGGGCATGACCATGTGGAGCTAAGGAGGTGGAAATCCGGATCTACAAAGGTTGTAGCTTCCGACCTTTAGTTAATTTGCTAACTAGTTTAGTTTTTCGCCTAGAATTCTAGTCTAAGATCCGTGTTAGGGTTTCTCGGCACCATAATTTTTGTAAAATGGCATGTTCGATGCCTTGTGAGACCTCTATAGGGTGCCTAGGAACCTTTCAGTGGTATCAGAGCCTAGCTAGAGCCTTAGGCGAAGTCTAGACGTAATTTGAAGCATGAACGAACCCGAAACCCTAAACCAAATGAGCTCTCTGGACATTTTTCAAAAACAGGGATTTTTCAGTATTAAAAATATGCAGAAAATCAAGCAGGGTTTTCTAAGAATTACTGTAAATTTCGTGGGTCTAAGTCAACTTTTCCACCGCGGAACCGCGGCACGTGCTATGCATGTCGCGGCGGTTCAGCGGTGGTTTTGTCGTTTTGTGCATTTTTCTTTTCACAGTAATTCTCAGATTTCTGTGCTGATTTTCCTGGGATATTTTAATATTTATTATACAGTTGAGTTTTCAGGGGTTGTTTTGGGTTTTCATGAGTTCGATCGGATTATCAAATTTTGTCTGTGTGGCCTTCCGGATAATTTTTAGAATATGTTGAAAAGTTTGACCGGATATAAATACCCAATTTTTCCCCTGTCGGGAGATTTCCAAATGTTGGATTTCTCTGTGGTTTAAACACGTTCTGAGTAGTGCAAGTAACGCGATGGTCCCTCTAGAAGACAACAAACCTTAACTCGATTATGTGACCGTCTTGAACTGCCCTTTGAACCTTCGGGTTTGGGGCAGTACGGCGTGTCACATGTGAGGCATTGGCTTGACCCTTCTACGGCTGGACCGTTGGTACTGAGGCATGAAATGAATGTCTTTGAACCTATTTCATGTGTTGATCGGTGTCGGGAAAACTTGGGTGTTCGAATGTTCGATCGGAAAGTTTAATATATTCTATTTGTCCGGAATTGGATACAATAATTGGAATTCACAAGTAGTTATGAGATAACTGAATGAATGTTATAAATCTAGCAATTTAGTCCCATATGATATTGAAAAGAGTTTTCGATAATGAGACTAAAATGCGGGATTTATATCTGTTAGGCATGCGATGTCTAAAGAGGTTGCGGATTCCAATTGTTGTAGTTTTACACTTTCTTTTCTGTGACCGTAAGTGTAATATGTGAATCGCCGGTTTCGTTGCTATATGTCAACGACAATTAGGGTATGCATACTTACTTACGTTGATGACATGTGATGTTATGTGTTGCTGGATATGTTATATTGGATCGTCGTGTTCGAATAGCCGGGGGTTTTTATGTGAGATGAGTGTTTTTCATTTTAATTCATGTAAAAACTTGTATGTAATATTCTTTTTTTTGGGGCACTTCCAGGTAGCGGAAGTTTTCACCCTTTGTATATTATTTACTTTTCCGCATTAGGATAGACCCAAGGAGGGGAGCATAAGTAACCGGGTTCTGGGGTCCAGTGGGAGACCAACTCGAGGAGTCGAGTCCGGGTCTCCTAACCCTAGAATTGGCAGGGTTGCTTGCCGCTCTCGTAGGGGTCTAGGGGTGTGGGATTGGCTATTCATCACGACCGTGGAATCCGTGTTTTATACTGGCTCGTATTGAAAACACGGACGTCCTAGTATATCCAATATTTCATATGTTTCTTCTCCTGCGATATCTGTGTTGTGACTCTGTGATGGATATAGTATATAGTATATATGATATATTATATAGACGTTACTTATGTTTTACACCCGCGCTAGCCCTGCCCTGCTCTGTCGTTAGTTACCTAACCTAACGGTGCACGAGGGGACATCGAGGCGAATGCGGATGGCATAAGTGTACGTCATATCTATCTGTGATGTTTAGGTATTTAAATGATGGGACTTCATTAATGTGATTAATGAAAGATAAGAAACCTAAGATGTTGTAGAATCGAATTTTAAAATAAAACAGGTACCTACAGTTCTTGCTTTGCACAGCGGTATATATGATATACCCTGCACCTTATTCGATGAGGAAAGGACCGAGATCCCTTCACCGGGAGTGACTCCTTTAGCAATAACTGGCAGATGCTACAAACTCGGTTTGCTTTTGACTGCTTTTGGGTTTTTGCTATACACAGCGGTATATATGATATACCCTGCACCTTATTCGATGAGGAAAGGACCGAGATCCCTTCACCGGGAGTGACTCCTTTAGCAATAACTGGCAGATGCTACAAACTCGGTTTGCTTTTGACTGCTTTTGGGTTTTTGCTTTGCACAGCGATATATATGATATATCCTGCACCTCATTCGACGAGGAAAGGACTGAGATCCCTTCGCCGGGAGCGACTCCTTTAGCAAAACTAGAAAAGCCTCAAAATCACTCCATTTTAAAAAAACTTCATTTGATTCTACAACGATATCAAGTTCATTACGCAATAGGTTTTCAGAAAAACCTGTCGTAGCCCTCCGTCATTTCAGATAAGTACTATTTAGTATTCGTGCTGCGGTTGTTTGGCATGCGTCAAGGCGTAGTGTACGGTAGCTAACTAGTATTTATCTGCTTATGCATATGATGCAGATTGGATTAGGGTATTCGCACGGCGTTGTTTGGCATGCGTCAAAGGTCGTGCGGGTGGATTTAATTCAATCAGGAAATGACGGGTTGAACTTGACTAGCGGACTATGGGTTGTTTGGCATGCGTCAAGGTCATAGCACGCTAGGGGCAAAAGATTATCGGGAATTTCAAGTGTTGAAATTTGCAATGAGATTGCATACCTTCTATGAGATAGTTGGATCCCGATACCCACTGCGAGTAAGAGTTACTCCTGGGAGAGTTTTACACATTACAATTAGCCGATCAAGTAGGTGTCTAGAAAGGTGTTAACGAGGTTAAGCCTCTGGGAAAACGAGGTTTACATTAATTAGGTTCGTGCGAAAGCACGGGGGACCTCCCTCAAAGTACCGACACTGGCCTGGCTGAAAGATTGGCGAACTTGTAGTGTGTAATTAATCCCGGCTAGTCTTTCCTTTTAGGGTTTGGAGGAAGATTTGATAAAAAGCAGTGGGAGCCATCCTGATTAGATAAGATAATAACCAATCTGATCTTGCACGAGCATACGCTAAAGTGTTTTCTTCTCTCTCTCTCCAGGTAGCGACCATTTCATACCTTAATAAAGATAATAATATGGATGTATTGACCGAACCCGCATGTTATACTGTGCTGGGGAATGTTGGTTCCGTTCTATCTTATAAGAGTTATAGGAATGAACAGGAAATGGGGGAATACCAGGATTCCCATGCCACCCGAATGAAGAAAGTACATGTTGATGCATTTTCTTTGGGTGTGTTCGTTACAGAGAACTGTTTCTCCATTTGCTCTACGTCCTGGGTATTAGATACCGGGTCAGGATCCCATATATGTAATCAGTTACATGGGCTTAGAAAAGGTAGAGAACTTGGAGAAGGTGATAAAGACATTAGAGTTGGAAATAGTGCAATTGTTGCAGCTAAGACTGTCGGGGAATATCACCTTGAATTACCAACTGGTAATACATTGGTTCTGAACGAATGCTATTACATGCCGAACCTGATATGCAACATTATATCGGTTTCTTTATTGAGTAAAGAGGGATATAATTTTGTATTACAGGACAATGTTGGATCAGGCACGTTATGCAATGGCATTTATGTTCTAAATCAATCAACAGTTCTGAGCATAACAAACACACACAAGAGGAAGAGTTCTGAACTCAATGAATCCTTCTTGTGGCATTGTAGACTGGGTCACATCAATGCGACACGACTAGATAAGTTGCATAAAGATGGATATTTAAATCCGTTTGAATTTTCATCTTATGACACTTGCCAGTCATGTCTCAAAGGCAAGATGACCAAAACTCCGTTTACGGGACACGGAGAAAGAGTTACCGAACTCTTGGGACTTATACATAGTGATGTATGCGGTCCCATGTCTACACATGCCAGGGATGGTTCTTCATACTTCATTACATTCACTGACGATCTCTCTAGGTTTTGGTATGTGTTCCTGATGAAACACAAATCAGAAGCTTTTGAGAAATTTAGGGAATATAAACAAGAAGTTGAGAACCAAACCGGAAAAAGTATTAAAATCCTTCGATCTGATCGAGGAGGGGAATACTTGAGCAATGAATTCCTGGACTTCCTAAAAGAGAATGGGATTCTCTCTCAGCTGACTCCTCCTTATACACCACAGCACAACGGTGTATCTGAACGGAGAAACCGCACCCTATTAGATATGGTGCGCTCAATGATGAGTACAGCTGAGTTACCTATTTCCTTCTGGGGACATGCGCTTGAGACAGCCATGGACCTATTGAATAGAGTTCCTACCAAATCAGTGCCTACCACTCCATATGAGATATGGAAAGGGAAGAGACCACATCTTAATTATATTAAGATATGGGGTTGTCCAGCCTATGTCAAAAGACAAAATCCGGACAAACTCGAGGCAAGATCTGTCTTGTGTAAGTTTGTAGGATATCCCAAAAATTCACAAGGGTATATCTTCTACCACCCCGAGGAACAAAAGGTGTTTGTTTCTCGACATGCCACTTTCTTAGAAAAAAGTTTTCTTATGAAACAGATAAGTGGCATTGAGGTAGAACTGGAAGAGGTTCCAGCGACACAGACTACAACAGAAGATTTGGTTGAACCAGAGGATTCCGTAGTTCCCGATGAACCCCAGCCTCTCTGCCGATCTAGTAGGGTTCCTCGCCAACCTGAGAGATACTACGGTTTTCTCATGGACGGTAGGAGCGAGGATTGCATCATGGAGGATGATGACCCAACTAGCTTCGAGCAGGCCATCATGAGTGGGGACTCAGTGAAATGGCTGGATGCTATGCGGTCCGAGATGGAATCCATGTACACCAACAAAGTATGGACTTTGGAAGTTGCTCCTGAAGGGGTAAAACCCATTGGGAGAAAATGGATCTTCAAAAAGAAACTTGGTGTAGATAGGAAAGTGGAAACTTTCAAAGCTAGACTTGTAGCAAAGGGTTTTCGTCAAAGACCAGGTGTGGACTATGACGAGACCTTTTCTCCAGTGGCTATGCTTAAATCCATCCGGATCATGCTTGCCATCGCTGCATATCATGACTACGAAATCTGGCAAATGGATGTTAAGACCGCCTTTCTAAATGGTGATTTAGAAGAGTGCGTGTACATGACTCAGCCAGAGGGCTTCGTGGACAGTGGGAGCAGCGGGAAGGTGTGCAAGCTGCTTAAATCCATTTATGGATTAAAGCAAGCATCGCGGAGTTGGAACATCTGCTTTGACGTCGTTATCAAAGAGTTTGATTTCGTCAAAAATCCAGATGAACCTTGTATCTACAAGAAGGTGGCAGAGAGTAAGGTTGTCTTCCTCGTATTGTACGTGGACGACATACTCTTGATAGGAAATGATATTCCTATGCTGCAATCGGTCAAGCTCTTCTTATCACAAAGATTCTCGATGAAAGATCTTGGTGATGCCTCCTGCATATTGGGAATCAGGATCTATAGAGATAGATCCAAACGGATTTTGGGATTGTCCCAATCCAGGTACATTGACACCATACTAAAGAGGTTTAGTATGGAAGAGTCCAAGCGTGGGAACTTGCCCACGATCTCTGGAGTCACTCTCTCCAAAGAGATGTCTCCCAAGACTGATTTGGAGAGAGCTCGCATGCAAGGGATACCCTATGCTTCGGCAGTAGGCTCTATCATGTATGCGATGCTATGTACCAGACCCGATATAGCATACTCACTAAGTGTAGTGGGCAGGTATCAAGCTGATCCTGGAGAGAGTCACTGGATAGATGTGAAGAGCATTCTCAAGTACTTGCGAAGGACTAGAGATATGTTCTTGGTGTATGGTAACGGAGAACTCCAAGTGGAGTCCTTTACCGATTCGAGCTTCCAGAGTGATAAGGACGACTCTAAGTCGCAGTCGGGCTTTGTCTTTACCCTTTACGGAGGGGCGGTTAGCTGGAAGAGTTCCAAGCAGGAAACCGTGGCAGACTCGACAATGGAGGCTGAATACATCGCTGCCAACGATGCTGCCAAAGAGGCTGTCTGGATCAAGAAGTTCATTACTGAACTTGGAGTGGTTCCATCCATTGAGCATCCAATACCTTTGTATTGCGATAACAATGGAGCGGTGGCTTTAGCCAAGGAACCCAGGTCCCATCAGCGATCCAGGCATATTCTGAGGCGGTATCACCTGATCCGGGAGATAGTTGATCGCCGGAAGATCGAGGTCAGGAGGGTTGACACGAAGAACAACACGGCGGATCCACTCACGAAGGCCATTCCCCAGATACAGTTTGAGAGACTCTTCGGGATGCTCGGTATGCGATACTACAGCAGCTGGCCCTAGTGCAAGTGGGAGATTGTTAGTTGTATGTATGCCCTAGAGGCCAGTATTGTACAGATGATGTATATTATATTGGATGCTTGGACATATATAGAGATGACTTTCTTACTCGATATGATAGTATGCTATCTGGTTACTCTTTATCTTAACATGTACACTAGTCTCTTTATACTGTCTTATAGTTACATGTTGGTAAAGCCCTTAGGATGTGTACTTGACTACCTGGATTATGATGCGGATCATACTAGTGGGGACATGGTATTCCATAAGTACATCCTTCAAGGTCCCTAGTCGTGGGTGTATCGAGACGGGGCATCGATATACCAGTGTAGACTAGCGTATACGCTTCTCGACCCATGTGATGGGCGATGGATGATCCCATATCCATTGGTGTTTGACATCAGAGATGGTGTACGGGTGCTCAGTGGAGACTGGGTACACTGGACGGACTCGCCGAGAACTCCCAGATGGTATTATACCTCATGTCAGATGGCAGTTCTCAGGTGACACTTGTACAGGATAGTCTGTAGACCCGAGATCGTCATAGAGTCTTGTGTGATTCCCACTGTGCTTTGATCTCCACCTTACCACGTCCATGAGGGCGTGCAAAACGGTGGTCTTTGGGCACAGTCCCGAGTCACATAGAGGCAATGAGCGATAGGAGGGGTTTCGTCTCTCCCGGTATTGGGGGTTGATGTTGCGCAGTGCTCGATTGGCCGTAGCAGGGAAGTCCCTGGCCAGGGCTGATCAGAGATTTGCTGTTAAGTGTTACCAGTAGTTTCTCGACCCGTTATGAGCCTCACATCGGCGCGACTTATCGTGTTATTGGGGTCTGACGTTTACCACCCCTAGACTTCATATGCGACATATCAGACGAAGAGACCGGACTGTACGATAAGTGTTACTGGTCGGATTCGCAGGAGTGTGAGCGGGCTAGCTCGTCGATCTTCTGATCGCTCAATACCCGGGTGGCCGTTACGTTTAGTAGACCGCTTGCGGCTTGTGGGTGCTTGATATGATCATCATCTGCTACCGGCGTATTGACGAGTCTTTAGAGTCCTACACAGAGGTTTCCTAGCTCAAGCGAAACGAAATAGGAGTGCATATGAGATATGTGCGGGACCGAGAATAATGCGTGTATGTGATACCGTATTTGATTCTCGCGATTTATGTTTCGATTGGTTGTATGAGATATGACCTAGTTATCGAATCATTGATTCGATAAATCGATGCATTGAATACTAGTCGGTTATGTGCGACATGATCGGATCATTGAATCAAGTGTTGATTTAATGATTTAATGTATAATTATATATTTGATATATTACTTTGCATCAACTAGTATTGGTTCACTTTAAACGGATTTTTCTCACTTGATTTACACATTGTATATGTGATATACTTTTGTGCACATATAAGTATCATGTTTGATGATACTTGATCATATGGTTAAGTGTATGGAATTAAACCATAGTTAACTTGAGATTAGGGTTTTAATTATGCATTTATTCATTTAATTGTTTATTCATTTATTTGGATAAAGCTTAAGTGGAGAATGGTGGCATTTCTTGTTTTATGTTGAAGCTTCATGAAGCCTTGACTTTATGCAACCATTCTTGTCCACTAGCTTAACCCTAACTCTCCAAATAACCATGGTTGATTCTCTACACTTAACCTTAGTTAGAATTATGATAAGTATAGATTTTTCTTTTCATTTTAAATAACTTATCATAATTCTAGCTCTTCTTCTTCTTCATCTTCAAAAGAAAAACTTAGATGCCATCAATGGCAACTTGAGTTCTAGTGAGAGAATTCCAAGTCTAAAGTGAACCCATCTCCTATTTCTTCACCCTCTACCTCTTGCCAAGTTGTTTTGGGTGTTCTCTTCACAAGTTTCACAACTTTGTGAAGTCGGAGCTTGAACTAGTGCAACCTCGACGTAGATCGTCTTTGACACGAAGCCGACGACCTATTCCGCACGTTTTTCCGATGAAGCCGACGAATGAGTCGAGGATTCATGATGGACAGCGAGGGCATGACCACGTGGAGCTAAGGAGGTGGAAATCCGGATCTACAAAGGTTGTAGCTTCCGACCTTTAGTTAATTTGCTAACTAGTTTAGTTTTTCGCCTAGAATTCTAGTCTAAGATCCGTGTTAGGGTTTCTCGGCACCATAATTTTTGTAAAATGGCATGTTCGATGCCTTGTGAGACCTCTATAGGGTGCCTAGGAACCTTTCAAAAATAAATAAAACCCTTCATTAATCTAGCATAGTGTAAGTCTCATACACCCAAATCACATGTGTCATCAAGCATGACACAAAACATATACACAAATATATATCACATATATATTATGTGCACAAAATCAAGTGAGAAAACAAAACTTAAGTGAGTCAATACTAGTTAATGTAAATTAATATATCAAATATATAATTAGATATTAAATTATTAAATCAACAATTGATTTAGTAATCCGGCTATATCAGATATAACCGACTAATATCTAATGTAATAACTTATCGAATCAACACTTGATCCGATAACCCGGCTATATCATATATCCGATCGATGTCACAAATCGCGAGAATAGAATACGGTATCACATATGCGCATTAATCTCGGTCCCGCACATATCACATATGTGCTCCTACTCCATTTCGCATGAACCAGGAAACCTCTGTGTAGGACTCTAAAGACTCGTCAATACGCCGGCGGTAGGTGATGATCATATCAAACACCCATAAGCCGCAAGCGGTCTGCTAAACGTAACGGCCACTCGGGTATTGAGTGACCAGAAGATCAACAAGCATGCATGCTCATACTCCTGCGAATCCAATCAGTAACACTACCGTACAGTCAGGTCTTTTCGTCTGATATGTCGCATATCTCGTCTAGGGGTGGTAAACGTCAGACCCCAATAACTCGATAAGTCATACCGATGTGAGGCTCAAAACGGGTCGAGAAACTACTGATAACACTTACCGGTATATCTCCAAATCAGCCCTGGCCAGGGACTTCCTGTTATAGTCAATCGAGCACAACGCAACATCAACTCCCTATACCGGGAGAGACGACTCCCCTCCTATCGCTCATTGCCTTTATGTGACTAGGAACTGTACCCAAAAACCGTCTTTTTCATGATCTCTTGACCGTGGTATGGTGGAAATCAAAGTACAGTGGGAATCACACAAGACTCTATGACGATCTTGGGTCGACAGACTAACCTGTACCGGTGTCAACAGAGAACTGCCATCTAACGTGAGGTATAATACCATCTGAGAGTTCTCGGCGAGTCCGTCCAGTGTACCCAGTCTCTACTGAGCACCCGTATACCATCTCTGATGTTAAACACCAATGGATATGGGATCATCCATCGCCCATCAACATAGGTCGAGAAGCTATACGCTGGTCTACTCTGGTATATCGATGCCCCGTCTCGATACACCCACGACTAGGGATATTAAAGAATGTACTTACCGACTACCTTTGTCCCACTAGTATGATCCGCATCATAATCTAGGTAGTCAAGTACACATCCTAAGGGCTTTATCAACATGTAACAAAGAGACAATCAATGTACATGTTAAGATAAAGTGCAACCAGATAGCATACTATCATGTTGAGCAAGAAAGTTCTCCCTATATATGTCTAAGCATCCACTACAATATACATATCTTGTACAGTAATGGCCTTTAGGGCATACATATAACTAACAATGACCAATCGAGCATAGCGCAATATCAACTCCCAATACCGGGAGAGACAAATCCCCTCCTAACGCTCATTGCCTCCATGTGACTCGGGACTATACCCAAAAACCACTTTTTTGCACGATCTATTGACCGTTGTATGGTGGAAATAAAAGTACAGTGGGAATCACACAAGACTCTATGACGATCTCGGGTCGACAGACTAACCTGTACAGTGTCACCAAAGAACTGCTATATGATGATAGGTATGATACCATCTAGGAGTTCTTGGCGAGTCCGTTCAGTGTACCCAGTCTCCACTGAGCACCCGTATACCTTATCTGATTTCAAACACCAATGGATATGTGATCATCCATCGCCCATCATATGGGTCGAGAAGCGTATACGCTAGTCTACTATGGAGTATCGATGCCCTGTCTCGATACACCCTCGACTAGGAACAATTATAAGGTGTACTTGTGGACTACCTTTGGCCCCACTAGTATGATTTACATCATAGTCCTGGTAGTCAAGTACATAGCCTAAGGTCTTTATCAACATGTGAGAGCAAGACAACGTCACGTATACAAGTCAACATGTTAAAACAAAGAGCAACGAGATAGCATACTATCATGTTGAGCAAGAAAGTCCTCTCTATATATGTCCAAGCATCCACTACAATATACATCACATGTATAGTAATGGCCTCTAGGGCATACATATAACTAACACCTACCCAACACGCAACTTGGTTTCATAGCACGATGCCTAGTTGTATGTATTTTTGGTTCGAAAATAGTATTTACAATAAAATACCACATAATTCTAAAACTGGATTTATTTTAAAGCGGTATTTCATTTTCTTTGCAATTATACATCAACAACCCTCTTTAGGGGACTCGCTAACGGATGGTGTGGATTATCGCACATCCTTGGGCTAGTAGAGCGAGATGCAGACCTCCTCGCGAAGCATTCGATCTCGAAAGGATTTAAATACGTTTTTAAGAAATACGAATTTTATAAATAAAATAAAACTAATTTTTAAAATTATATAAAATTATAAATCCATATTTTCAAAATATAATAAATCTATATTTTCTAAAAAAGATGAAAGATTAACAGATGCTAATAAAATGCCATCAGGATACCAAAAAGGACAAGTTTTTCAATAAAATACAATGAACTTTCCAAGCTAAGTAATTATCACTAAAATACCCAATACTTAAAATCCATACTCATGAAAACCCTAAGTAATACTAATCACCCTCGAGGTTTTATATTTTAACTATATTAAAATATTTTTCATAAAACCCTCTCGAGATATATAAAAACAATATTTAAGGAATTGAGTAAATATAGGTTTAAGCGGGATCAATTCTCTTGAGTCTCAGGGAGCCGGAAAAAGTTAGTGCTTGCCTATTTAAGATAGACAACTTAACGGTGTTATCAATGGCAATTGTCTTGGAAAAAGACACAAATCCTGCCGTTCATGTGCAGCAGTTGCCGATAACTCCTAAATCTAAGAATTCCAAAGATAAATCAGTACAAGTGTCCTATTCAAACCTAAATCCAACTTCAAATCTGAATACTTGATCATGAACATGAGTACTTGAAATCAAACATCAATATCAAACATGTATAGTTGACCTGACTTGACCGAACCATGGTTATAACTTGATATGACTACTTGAATACTTGACTACATCCTGAACATGAATACCTGAACAATTTGTATCCGTGGTTTCAGCAAGACTTGTAAATATAATCGATACAATACATTACGAGGGGATAAAAGGGGTAGATTGGTACGGAATGTATATCGTGGCACGAGAGGTCACTTAAAAGACACCTATATGAAATCACGTGTCGTTGTCCTATGAGTTATGACGGGGCCTTGTACTACATGTTACCATATTCCACGGAATAAGATGGACTCCTCTCGTATACATGAATACCTTCTTTATCAAGCTACAAACAACCACGTTATAATAACTATCATATACCAGTAATCAATCATACACAACTTACCTGTTCATTTCACATTACTTGTTATATTCTTCTTCTTCTTTTAGGACTTGCTGAGCGTTAGTTCGCTGACGACATTCCTTTCTATTTCTATCTTTGGAATATTCGTCAGGAGGACCCGACTTTGAGGGGATCGAGCCGAGCCAGGAGGACTTGGAACAGCTTACTACTCAGCCTGACTTCTAGTTCCGTTGCAGTTACATTTCTTGTATGCCATTGTTTAGGCACTGTTTTATATCATTGTATCTTTTATTTTCAAACAGTTGTATATAAAGATGAATGTAAATAAAGTTGCTGTTTTATTTTAATACGCTTGTCATTCTTTTTCAATTTATATATTGCTTAATTACGCTTAACGTATTTATTTCTTAGCAAATATGTTGTGGCCTGCCACGTCATCATTTCTGTCTACTGGGAAGCGGGGCGTGACAGGTTTTGTTGGTGGCCCATGCAGGTCAGTTCTGCATGAAATCTTAAGCAATATATCACAAAATTATAAGAATCAGCAACTATACATTCCTTACATTGCAAATTTCTTGAATCTATCCTAACCATTCCTTTTTCTATCAAGGTCATGGATTCTCCTAACAACACCGGTATCAATGTCAATGGAAACACTCCACCGCCTACTCTACCACCACCACCTACCATTGCAGCTCCCATCAATGAGCAAACGATATTGCTTGAGGCTATCAAAAGCGTATTGGAGGGTCAGCAGCAGCAGACTGCTATCTTCATGCACCGCTCCGAAGCTGAGGCACCCGGAGTCAAACAATTTCGGGCACTGCATCCAAAACACTTCTTAGGAAAAGAGAGCTCACTGGAGGCAGAAAAATGGGCTCAATCGATAGAAGATGATCTGGCAGCAGCTCAAGTGCCAGATATTACATTGGTGAGAGTTGCTAAGTTGCAACTGACAGACAATGCCAGAATCTGGTGGAAGGCTGAATAGAGCCGTCTCATCCAACCTATCGAGTGGAAGATGTTTTGCGATCTATTCGATGCAAAGTACTTCCCTGGACTACCCGTTTTGACATGGAGCAGCAGTTCATTCATCTACAACAAGGCTCGATGTGGGTCAAGTTTGTGGATGAATACGATGCTGAGTTTACTATGCTTAGCAGGTAAGATATTGTCTCAAATTCAAATTCCTGATCTCACTCATTACACTGCTAACAAAAGGTCGTAACAGGTTCGCTGCACACCTGATTCCTACTGCTGAGATCCGGGCACGACGATTTCAGCAAGGGTTGGACCTGGAAATCCAAGCTGCACCCGCTACAGGGGATTTCCCAACCCATGAACTTATTTTGAAGGCTGCCCGACACTATGAGGCAGTTGTGCAGAAGAAGGGCAGACCACACACTGCCGGTGTGAAATTCCCTGCCACACAGATGATAAGAGGAGCCTCTTCTAAGCCGTTCTTTGCACCCAGGAGACCGGGAGGATCATTTAACCGGTCCAGTCCAGACTTTTGTTTCTACTGCAAGAGAACGGGACACCCGGCAAAGGACTGCAGGCGTGCAAATGGCATGTGTTTGGTTTGTGGTGCATCTACTCACGCCATAGGAGTATGTCCATATCGTATCAATACAGCACCAGCACCCAGACCCGCAATCATAGTTTCATAGCGGCCAGCCATTTAGGCTCTTGCACCTCGCCTAGCTCTCCCTGCACCATCTCCATGTGGACCTCCTGCACAGCCTCAATGTCAATTCCATCAGGCATATAGAGAAATATGCATCAAGGGCAGAGAAACGTGCCCCAAGGACAGAGGAATGTGCCTCCAGCAAGGAGGAATGTACCCCGACATCAGGCTTTTACAATGACGGTCCAGGAGGCTGAAGCCACAGGACAAGTCATCACTGGTAAATCGCCCAATCCTTTCAATTTTTCAATCCTTGTATATCACTATACTTTTTCTATATCTAAACCCAAACTCACACAACTTAGGTACTATACTAGTAGCCTCCCTACCTGCTCTAGCTTTCTTCGACACTGGAGCATCATATTGCTTTATGTCGCAACGTTTTTTCCAAACTCATGTGATTCCAGTTAAACAGCTCGTATTCAGCTGGAATGTCAGTTTAGGGAACGGCGTTCTAAAAGCAACTTTGGGATACGATATGTGTCCAATGGTCGCTTACAGTAAAGAATTTTATGCGGACTTCAAGGTGCTGGACATGCCAAATTCGACGTAGTCTTAGGAATGGACTGGCTGGGAACTTTCTTCGTGACCATCGACTGTCACCAAAGGAGGGTAGTGTTCGAAATACCAGATCATCCAGTGTTTTATTTCAAGAGTGGAGACCGTACCTTGGAACCTAGCGTCTACAAAGCAAAACCAAAGAAGGCAGTGGTTGCAGCATTACAAGTGGAAGAATCGAAGCCAGAGGTAATTCGAGAGTTCGAGGATGTATTCCCGAAAGATATATCCGGTTTGCCTCCCGATCGAGCTCTTGAATTCAGTATCGATTTACAACCTGGTGCGCAACCGGTAATCAAAGCTCTGTACCGACTAAGTCCAGAAGGATTGAAGGAGATCCGCATTCAGTTGGACGAACTCTTGAAGAAAGGTTGGATTCGTCCCGGTACTTCAAGCTGGGGATCTCCGGTATTACTAGTGAAGAAGAAATAAGGTTCTTACAGGATGTGTGTGGATTATCGATCTCTGAACGAAGTGACGATTAAGAACAAGTATCCATTACCGCGCATCGATGACCTTTTCGATCAGCTAAGTGGGTCTTGTGTATTTTCAAAACTAGATTTTTGTTCGGGTTATTATCAGGTGAAGGTCAAAGAGTCCGACATTCCGAAGACGACGTTTAGGACTCGATATGGTCATTATGAATATCTTGTAATGCCATTTGGAGTGAACCAGGAAACCTGCTATCTTTATGAACCCGATGAACCAAGTTTTCCGAGAGTACTTATATAGGTCTGTTGTCATCTTCATCGAAGACATCCTTGTGTATCCAAAGAATCGGAAAGAACAAGCCGAGCACTTACGAATTGTTCTAGAGATATTGCGACAACACCAGCTCTATGCCAAGTACAGCAAGTGTGAATTTTGGCTAGATCAAGTCGAATTTCTCGGACATATCGTTTCAGGAGAAGGAATCTTAGTAGATCCAGCTAAGGTGTCAGCTATCAGCGAATGGCCGACACCAAAGACGGTGAAGGATATACGAAGTTTCTTAGGATTAGCAAGATACTACCGATGATTCATTGAAGGCTTCTCAAAGATTGCAGCACCCCTGACCAAGCTCACACGTAAAGATGAAGCATTCGTGTGGTCAGAAGCTTGTGAAAAAGCTTTTATAGAACTCAAGTCAAGATTAACCTCTGATCCTATTTTTGTAATACCGGATTAATCTGGAGGATTCGTTGGGCATTGTAATGCGTCCGGTAAAGGATTAGGATGTGTTATACACCAGCATAGAAAAGTTGTGGCTTTTGCATCAAGACAACTAAAGGTTCTTGAGCGCAACTATCCAACACATGATCTGGAGTTGGTAGCCGTCATCTTTGCACTTAAGATTTGGTGCAACTACCTCTTGGAAGAACGAGTGGATATATACACTGACCACAAGAGTCTGAAGTATGTATTTACTCAGAAGGAACTAAATATGTGGCAGAGAAGATGGCTAGAACTCATGGCGAGTTTTGACATCAACCTACAGTATCATCCTGGGAAGGTGAACGTAGTTCCTGATGTACTTAGTCGCCATCTATTAGCAACGAACCTCACCGCTCAGTGGAAGCTACAGCAAGAATTGCAAAGATTGGCGATCGAAGTAGTTAAGCCAGGTAACGCTTCAGATTTGATGAACTTATAAGTCCAGTCCACTCTTATCAATCAGATCAAGGCAGCTCAAGCAAATGATGCCAAGCTACAAAAGATCCGAGAACAAGTAGAAAGTGGACTTCAGACCGACTTCATCATCCAGGAAGACGGATTTTTGAGATATGGAAGTCGATTATGTTTACCTATCGGCCTAGTTCGAGAAGAGTTGATGAAAGAATCTCACAGCTCTCCTTATTCTATATACCCCGGTGGTACGAAAATGTACAAGGATCTACGGCAACACTACTGGTGGCATGGAATGAAGCGTGAAGTAGCAAGGAGTGTGGCCAAGTGTTTAGTATGTCAGCAAGTGAAGGCTGAATATCATAGAACTGCTGGTCTATTTCAGCCGTTACCAATCCCAGAATGGAAATGGCAGCATATTACCATGGACTTCGTGACTGCTCTTCCTTGCAGCACGAAGGGTAACGACGCAATATGGGTTATTGTGGATCGACTCATCAAGTCGGCTCACTTTATTCCATTTCGAGTTGGACAATCAACCGAAAGTTAGCAAAGAAGTACATTAAGGTAAGCATAAGTCTAAAGTAAGATTTAAAGCTTCAAGATGTACTATATTTGATACCCATGAACTCATACAGGAGATCGTGAGATTACATATAGTACCTGTTTGCATCGTCTCCGATCGTGATACCAGATTCCAATCACAATTTTGGCAGAGTCTGCATGCTAGCCTATGAATGAGTCTGAATTTCAGCATGACTTATCATCCATAAACGGATGGACAGTCCGAGCGAACAATCCAGATTCTGGAGGACATGCTAAGAGCTTGTATTTTAGACTTTGGAGGTTCGTGGGAAGATCACCTACACCTTATGGAGTTTTCATACAACAATAGCTATCAGGCAAGCATTGGAAAGGCACCATTCGCAGCACTCTACGGACAGAAGTGTCATTCACCGCAACTTGGGATGACGTTGGAGATCGTGAACTCCTTAGACCAGAGATGATCGTGGCAACCGTGGATGTAGTTTGCACGATCATGAAATGAATGCGCATAGCCCAAGACCAATAGAAACATTGGGTAGATGCTAAGCGTCGACATCTGGAGTTCCAACCCGGAGACCATGTATTCCGAAAGATATCTCCAAATCGAGGAGTGATCCACTTTGGCAAGAGGGGTAAGATAAGTCCAAGATACATAGGATTGTTCGACATACTTGAACGAGTTGGAGAAGTGGCATACCGTTTAGCACTACCACCCTCATTGGAAGGTGTGCACAACGTGTTCCACATATCCCAGCTACGACGATATGTGAGCGACCCCAGCCATATACTCGATCACTTTGAGTTCACAGTATAGACTGATCTAACCTGCGAGTAACAACCCGTTGAGCTCCTGGACCGAAAGGTAAAGACATTACGGAACAAGGAAGTAAACTTGGTCCGAGTGATGTGGAGAAAGGATTCTCCAGGAGAATCAACATGGGAACGAGAAGAAGACATGTGTGCAAGGTATCCTTATCTATTTGAAAATTAGTCCCCATGTAAATGTAAATTTCAAGGACGGAATTTTTATATGGAGGGTAGAATGTAACGACTTTGAAATCTTTGTACGGAAATTTTTCTGTTAATATACAGGAAATGAGTTTTACAGCCTGAGTTTGAGTTATAAGTCACTTTTGCGAAATAACAGCAAGAGCAAGCTTGTAGCTCACTGGTAAATCCCTTACACTGCTGTGACGTAGCCTGTGTGCTCAATTCCCATCAGACACATTATTTTTTCTGATTTTTTTAACTTTTTGGAAGCCTAAAAGATTGCACGTGCAATACACGGGGAAATGAAAAGTTCAGAAAAATTAAACATGTGGAAAATGGAGTAAACTCTGAATAATCCACGTGGAACGAATCTCAAGACCTAAAGCCCTAGATCGACTGGCCAAAAGTGCTTAAAATTGGCTCCGACGGCTCAGATGAGGCCAATGAAGCCTGGGCTTTGCACACTCGTCTTTTCAGCTACCCCTAACCCCTCTGCACTGTTTGATTTCCCCGCGGTCAAACAGAGACCTTTCATTTCACAATTAAACATAATTTTAATAATTTTTAATCCACAATTTTAATTCCCAAACCCTAATTCTCCATTATAAATACTACCCCACACTTTGGCTCAGTATCATTCTGAAAATTCTAGCCAAAACTCTCTAAAAAGTTCATAGTGCAACTGAAGTAAAGTGGAGTTAGCGAGCAAGTTGGTTCCGACGAAGATCGAAGCTAATTCCGGAGCTCCCGCGACGCAACGAAGATCATCCTCTCTTCTTTAACCTTTCTTTGAAGTTTCTAAACCGTAAGTACCTCCCAAACTCCTTTCTCTTCATTGAATTTCATTTTAAATCAAAATCGGTAAAAGTGGACTTATTACCGATATCATCTTTTCTAAAACTTATAACCCTATTTTCTTTTATCATTTGGTCAAACCAATTTTACCACTTCACTTATAATCTTAATACTAATGTTTAGAATCAAATTTTATCCAAGAATCTCATGTAAATCAATCATAATTGAACTTTTACATTAAAATATCTTGAACTTTATTATCACATTTTTTCGACAAAATTGCTTAACAATACCTTTAGGAAAACTTCACGGGGTAACGACCTACCCCACACGCACACTTAGTTTCATAGCACGATACCTAGTTATATGTATTTTTGGTTCGAAAATAGTATTTAAAATAAAATACCACATAATTCTAGAACCGGATTTCTTTTAAAGCGGTATTTCATTTCCTTTACAATTATGCATCTACAACCCTCTTTAGGGGACCCACTAACGGATGGTGCGGATTATCGCACATCCTTGGGCTAATAAAGTGAGATGCAGACCTCCTCACCGAGTATTTGATCTCGAAAGGATTTAAATACTTTTTTAAGAAATACGAATTTTCTAAATAAAATAAAACTAATTTTTAAAATTATATAAAATTATAAATCCATATTTTCAAAATATAATAAATCTATATTTTCTGAAAAAGATGAAAAATTAACAAATGCAAATAAAATGCCATCAAGATACCAAAAGGACAAGTTTTTCAATAAAATGCCATGAACTTTTCAAACTAAGTAATTATCACTAAAATACCTAATACTTAAAATCCATACTCATGAAAACCCTAAGTAATACTAATCACCCTCGAGCTTTATTTTTTAACTATATTAAAATATTTTTTATAAAACCCCCTCGAGATATATAAAAACAATATTTAAGAACTTTAGTAAATATAGGTTTAAGCAGGATCAATTCTCTTGAACCCAGGGAGACGGAGAAAGTGAGTACTTGCCTATTTAAGATAGACAACTTAACAGTGTTATCAATGACAATTGTCTTGGAAAAAGACACAAATCCTGCCATCCATGTGCAGCAGTTGCCGATAACTCCCGAACCTAAAAATTCCAGAGATAAATAAGTACAAGTGTCTGACTCAGTCTGAGTCCAATTCAAATTTGAATCCAAATTCAAACCCGAATACTTGATCATGAACATGAATACTTGAAATCAAATATCAATATCAAACATGTATACTTGATCGAACCATGGTTATAACTTGACATGACTATTTGAATACTTGACTATATCCTGAACATGAATACCTGAATAATTTGTATCCATGGTTTCGGCAAGACTTTTAAATATAATCGATACAATACATTACGTGGGGATAAAAGGGATAGATTGATAAGGAACGTATATCGTGGCACGAAAGGTCATTTAAAAGACACCTACATGAATTCATGTGCCGTTGTCTCGTGAGTTATGACGGAGCCTTATACTACATGTTACCATAGTCCACAAGATAAGATGGACTCCTCTCGTATACATGAATACCTTCTTTACCAAGCTACAAACAACCATGTTATAATATCCATCATATACCGATAATTAATCATACACAACTTACCTGTTCATTTCACATCACTTGTTATATTCTCCTTCATCTTTTGGAACTTACCGAGCGTTAGTTCGCTGACGACATTCCTTTCTATTTCTATCTTTGGAATGTTCATAGGACCAGACTCTGAGGAGATCGAGCCGAGCCAGGAGGACTTGGACCATCTTACCACTCAGCCTAACTTCTAGTTCCGTTGCACTTACATTTCCTGTATGCCATTGTTTAGGCACTGCTTTATATGATTGTATGTTTTATTTTCAAACAGTTATATGTAAAGATGAATGTAAATAAAGTTGCTGTTTTATTTTAATACTCTTGTCATTCTTTTTTAATTTATATATTTCTTAATTACGCTTAACGTATTTATTTCTTAATAAATACGTTAAGGCCTGCCACGCCATCGTTTCCGTCTACTGGGAAGCACGACGTGACAGTTTCAAACTGCGCCTATAACAAATGTATGGAACGCAGTTTCGAACTGCGTCCCATACAAATGCTATGGGCGCAGTTTGAAAATGTGCCCATAAAAAAATTTATTCCACCCCAGCGCCGGCGCTGACGTGGCGCCTACGAGGCAAAAATTGGTTTCTTTTTGTAATTATTTTTGAAAGTAGCTTTTTTATAATTATTTTTTTATTTTTGGTTTACTATAAAAAATTGTCCTTAAAAAATCGTTTCAAGAATCATTTAAAAATCCTTTTTTATATTTTGATGGGCCACTTCCGTTGAAATAGACTATTTCGATGGAAATTTACCGTCGAAATAGAGTGGATTACAGTAAAAAAAATTGAAAGAGCCAAGAAAATCTCCAATCCAATCTATTTCAATTTAACATCGATTCCATTCCATTCAAATAACAATTCTAATACAAATTCCATTCCATTCAAATATCGATTATCTAAAAACGATTACAATCTTAACATCATAAATTTACAATCTTAACATCATAAATTTACTGTAACATTTTAAAAATCGTTGGAATAATTATAGATGAATTAGTGGTATAACATGCGTTTTTCAATAAAACCTAGTTAATAATTATTTCCACATAGACATAAATATACCTATTTGCGTATGTAATTATTTATTAATTATGTATTTAATTATTTGTTTATTTATTTATCTATTAAAAAATTATATTTTAAATGCACTTACATACTAATCTAGTGTTAACCATAGGTTAGTATAGGTTAAAACAAGTTTTTACAACCATGACAACCAAAACATATGTATTTTTTAAACATGCTTATTCATGTAAAAATTATGGATGGTTCTAGATTTTTTGTGAAGAAGAAAAATAAAAAATAAAATTGAATAAGTGGCATGGTGCATTAAATGAGGGGTGAGGGGTGTGCCATGGCTTGAGTTCTCTCTCACTCTCTAGATATTTCTTCTCTTCTTCTTCTTCTTCTTCGAACAAAATTCCTTCTCTACCTCACTTAAAACCCTATCCAAATCACCATAAATCTTTCATTAAACCATTCCAAAATCCTAATCCAAACCTCTTCAAAAGTTTCCTTCAAGCAAGTTTTCATTTTGGTGGCTATCTTATTAAGTTAGGGTCTTCTTCATCTCTTGGTAAGATATGAGTCAAGTTTACTTCATGATTTTCAAATCTCTTATCGTAATTGTTCTTAATTAGGTTTTAGGGTGGTAATTAAAGAAAATCTTAAGTTTCAAGAGAGGGTTAAGTCAAGTTTAGGATTTTAATGACTTTTAGGGTAATCATGACTCATATTAGGGTAGTTAAGAGTAGTTTAGTGTCTAATAGTCTTGTTACACTACCAAGTTTGCAATGAAACACCTTAATATTTCAAATTAGTGTTAAATATCATTTTAGTTAAAGATTAGGGTTTTTACGGGATTTGCTATCAACCCAGACACTTTTGTGAGAAGTTGCAATTACTGTAAGATTGTTTTTGGACCAGGAATTCACCCTCAAAACCCGAGCCCCCATATCAACTTTGTGGCCGCAATTTTATTAGTTCTGGCCGCAATTTGCGGCCAGGTTATAGGGTCAGGAGGTGGGTCTTGGTCGAGGGCTCTCTGTTGCTCTATTTAGGTCTCTGGTGTATGTAACTTTCTCTAGTTGCACATCTATAAAAATCTGGAACCATTTTACTTTAAATTAAGTGTTTTGTTAATGTACGATACGAACGTTTCGATTCTAGTTTTGACGTTTTCTTTGGAAAATAGCCCTTAGGGGTGGTCTTAGACGTTGTTGCACACGTTTAGCGCACCAAGTTTACACATGTTTAACTTGTGATAGTTAGTTCCTTCGTATAGTATTTGATTTCGCGTTATATCAGATTCCTAGCCTCATGTGCTAAGTTTGTGCGATTCTAGGATCGGTTGCGGAGACGTTGGACGCGGCTAGGAAAGTAAAGGCGGTGGTCGGATTTGATTAGGCGAGACGTTCCGGTGAGTAGATTTAAACATCTATGGGGAAATCGTTCGAATGACGTAAAGCGCCCGATAGTTGGAATCTAATTACAATTCTTGTATTCATATGTTTATACCCATATCCATATTGCATATGCATCGTCATGCATCTTGATATTATCACACTAGGACACTTGCACCATTACTAATGGTTCATGTCGCACGTGCACTGTCCTGTATGTACACACACGCCATTGGTAATTGCTATGTCACGTACACTATAGAATTTACTTGATAACTTACATGTTTGCATTTGCATCATTATGACATATAAATCTTCAAGTCATTCATCTAGTTGCATCATATTGATATCATGGACATTCTCCATCATCGATATATTCATGTATTATGATTTTCTTGGAGATTTCCATTTTTCATGAGATTTCTGGATTTGGGAAACCTCAAGTGAATTTATAAACTTATGATCATTTTAAAAGGAAAATTCGGTTTCTAGTGATATGATGTGTGGCGTCCACCATGAGTTTTCTCGGTTATGGAGTTATGTATATACCCGATTCGAGGAGAGAAGAGGCACTGTCTGCGGGTACATGATGGACCCAGTGAGATACAACGGCGAAAGAAGGTCGTATAGAGAGACGTTGAGCCTGGCAGGAGAACAATACCTACCGGTGATTGTTCGCCCGGCGGATATCCGAAGGATACCGACCGGAATCGTGTGATTCAAATGGATTTGAGGGCCGATCTGAATGACGGCACCCGAGATATCGAGATATTGAGTGTCGATGCTTGACACGGGACTATGTTGTTTTTATTGATGATACTTTGGTTTTACCATACCAAAATCTATTAAGATAAAACTCATTTTTCGCATAGTAGATATACCCAGATTTCATACTTGATCACTTATTCATGTCGCATTTATACTAGTATATCGCATCATAGTTCATACTTAGGATCTGACGCTTTTACGTGCATGCTTGCGATTGTCTCATATGATATTACTTACTACTCACGAGCTGGCAACTCACCCCCATTGTGCCACAGTATCTTGTAGGACCGACCCATCAGCATAGTCGCGGCGGGCGCACTACTACTTTTTTTGCTATTCCTTTTGCTTCTACTTTTGGGCACGATATTTGTAGGTAGGTTTTTGAGGATATTCTTTTGTATTCCCTTATATATTTACTTTTGTATCTAGTATACTCCATCAAGCATTTGTATATTTGACCTAGAGACGAGACTATAAGACTTCTATTATATCGATATCTGGTGTCGAGCTCATGTGAGCCGACTTTTATGTTTTCTTATGGGCGATGTTTTCTATTTCTTGCTCCTTTATTGTTTTCGCACTATTATGATATATTCTTGCCTGTGTTTGTGTTCCGCCAATTCGGCGAAGAGCTAACTCCTGCATGGGGATGCCTATTATGATTGATTATATATGTTCATGTTATGTATCGATTTTGAGATCAGTTTTTATAGAGGAAATGCTGCCGAAATTTTCATAAAACTTGAGTCTTAAAAAGATTTTTTATACAACTTTTGCATGTTTAGATTAACCTTTTTAAACAAGTATTTTATCACTCAATTTTATTTCACGGTTTAGATTTCTGGGATTTTGGCTTACTTGAATTACGTTACGCCTTTAGACGCTGCGTGATTTAAGTGCCAGTCACGCTCCACCTTCGGGTCGTGACAAAATTGGTATCAGAGCGTTAGGTTTTACCTTTCTGAGTGTAGGATGACCCATGGTATGATGGAGTAGGTGAATTAAGCAGAGTGACGTAGCATGTATATGTTTCGCGGCATACTCACGATACGATACTCCGCTTAAGTGACCTTAGGAAATTTTCTTATAATTTTTTCCTTGATTCCATATATCCTTTTGTTCCAATTGCAATGTTCTTAACGAATCCTGTTTCTTGTTCCAGCCTCTATGCCGCTGAAGACTACGAGGGCCCAGAGGGCTACCACCAGAGACGAGGTCAGGGCAGGCTCATTTGAGACGAGGACCGACCAGGGCGGTACGCTTACCCCTCAGGGACAGATTGATGCCCCTTTTCAATGCCGGATTGCTAGGCTGGAGGCGAGAATTCAGGATTTGCGCCAGATGGTTGAATCTTTAGTCGAGGTCGGCCGAGCACCGAGATCTGATGATGTTCCTCCTACTATGGGGACTATGATAGTACCTCCTGCCCAGACAGCTGTATCTGCCGCTACCGAGACTATCGCAGTGTCACTACAGGAGTTTATGAGGCTGAAGCCTTCGATTTTCACGGCACAGACGCAGCAGAGGATCCACAGACGTTCCTCAACAAGATGGCCAGGATTTGTCGTTCCCTGAGATGTTCCGATGCGAGATCGGTCAAGCTTGCTACCTTTCGTCTGGAAGGTCTTGCCCAGACTTGGTGTGAGTTCGTAGAGAGAGGCCGAGCTGCAGCTCTTCCTCCTATGACCTGGGATGAGCTCACGACGGTGTTTCTTGCTCATTTCTTTTCGTAGAGCGTCAGGGATGCTCGAGCTCGCAGTTTTGAGTCTTTGCACAAGACTCCTGGTATGACCGTAGCCGAGTATGATATACAATTCACTCAGCTATCCAGATATGCTCCTTATTTGGTGGACACCGAAGAGAAGCGCATCAAGAGATTCATGCAAGGCCTTCACACACAGTTGTTTCTTTCTATCGACGCCGAGCACTTTGACACCTATGTAGCAGCGATGGACGCATCCATATTAGTGGAGGAGCGTATTTCTGAGACTACGATTGTTCCGGGACCAAAGCAGATTCGTACAGGTGTATCATCTCCCATGCGGTTTGGAAGAGATACGGCAGGAAGAGGGTGCAGCGGATTCTTTCTAGTCCGTGGTGGTGGCCCAGGCATGATACAGGACTAGTTATTCAGCTCTTACTTACCGGGTCAGCAGCCGTCGCCAGGATGTTTTCGATGTGGGAGTCCACATCACTGTGTCAGATATTGTACGGTGAGGCGCCAGGGCGAGGCAGCAGTTCCACATGTTACTCTACCGCCTTCACCCCTTCCTCCGAGAGCTTTACCTCCTACGCCCGTTGTTGCTCCACGCCAGACCGATGCTCCGAGTGGTCGTGGTCGTGGCGGTACTGTTCAGAAAGGACAAGGTGGCAGAGGCAGAGGACAGCCGAGTACCGGTAAAGGACAAGCCTGAGTTTTTGCTTTGACTCATCAGGATGCGCAGGCATCGAATGCAGTTGTGACAGGTACTCTTTCATTGTGTTCCTTCGACGCGCGCATATTGTTCGACCTAGGTTCTATGCACTCTTATGTATCCACACACTTCGTACCGAGGTTAGGCCAAGAGTCGTCTTTGTTGGATGAGCCGCTAATTTTGATTAATCTCGTAGGAGAGTCTTTTACCGTTCGACATGTGTTTTGGTCATGTTCCATTCGTATTGGGGATAGAGATTCTTCTGTTGATTTGATCCTTCTTGACATGTTAGACTTCGATGTTCTTCTTGGCATGGACTGGTTAGCCACTTGTTATTCATCCATGGACTGCCGTGAGAAGGCGGTCAGATTTAGTTTTCCGGGTGTGCCGGTTCTTGTTGTTCAGGGAGACCGTAGTGCCACCCTTCCCGGTTTGATTTCTACCCTTTGCGCCAGTCGGCTCTTGAGGAAAGGATGTCGAGTATTCTTGGCATATATTCATGATGCTGGAGCCACAGAGGTTCCGTTGGACCAGGTTCCGATTGTGAGAGAGTTCCTCGATGTATTTCCTGATGAGTTACCTGGATTGCTGCCAAAGCACGATATCAAGTTCTGCATCGACTTGATCCCCGGCACGGGGCCTATTTCTATACTGCCTTATCGGATGACCCCGGCGGGGCTTAAAGAGCTTAAGGATCAGTTGCAAGATTTCCTTGGCAAGGGACTTATTCGTCCGAGTGTGTCGCCTTAGGGAGATCCTGTCTTGTTCTTCAAGAAGAGGGACGACAGTATGAGATTGTGCATTGATTATTATCAATTGAATCAGGTTACGGTGCGAAATAGGTATCCTTTACCTCGCATTGACGATTTATTTGATCAGCTCCAGGGTGCAGGGAATTTTTTGAAGATTAACTTGCGGTCGGGCTATCATCAATTGTGGGTCCAAAATGATGACATTCCGATGACTGCTTTCGTACGTGCTACGGGCATTACGAGTTCTTGGTGATGTCGTTCGGGCTCACCAATGCCCCAGCAGCGTTCATGGATTTGATGAACCGTATCTTCAGGCCATTTCTCGACCAGTTTATTATCGTATTCATAGACGACATTCTAGTATACTCTAAGAGTCGAGAGGAGCACGAGCAGCATTTGAGGATTATATTGCAGATATTAAGAGAGCACCAGCTGTTTGCTAAATTATCGAAGTGCGCTTTCTGGCTTGATAGTGTGGAATTCTTGGGTCATGTGGTTACAAGAGATGGTATACGCATGGACCCGAGAAAGATCGAGGCCGTACAGCATTTGCACAGGCCTGTCTCCATGACGGAGGTTCGCAGCTTCTTGGGCTTAGCCGGTTATTACCGACTTTTGTGTAGGATTTCTCTCGTATCGCTGCACCGCTGTTGGGAACTCACCCACGCGCGCAAACGCGTATGTTTTATAAATGTGATCGTTTTAGGAAATGGAATGCGCACGCGAGATCATTTTCGTTTAAAATATTTATAAACCGCAAGTGCACGGCGCATTGTAGCGAGCCGGCAAGTACGGGTCGATCTGCAGGAAGTTGTCTATTGGGTTTTGTGATTTAAGGTTCAACAAATTAACGAATGGTTTGTTTTGTCATAAAAAATATAAAAAGAATACGAAATCAAGAAACAAAGAAAACAAGTTAAGAAAGAATGGTCATGGCTTTGGCTCGGAACGTTGAATCACGACGATTCCCTCGAAGCTCCTTTGATAATGAGTTGTCCATTCTCGCATTGATCCCGGCATGAAGCACGACTTGTCGAAGTGGTTGCGAGGCACAAGTCGTCAAATTCCGATATTAGTCTGTTTTGTTCACTTACCGTTGTATGTCCGAGCTTGGGGTAACAACACTTAGCACAAAGGGATAGCAAGCTTATCACAACATCAAAAACACAATTAGTGAGTGAGAGCAAATAGTTTTAGTGTTGAGTTTGCTAGGTGTTTGTGATGGTATATCATATATGAAACCAAGAGATTGTCAAACACTTGATCACAAAATACGATATCCAAACCTAGCAACCTTAACCCTAAATTGATTTTAACTTAAACATTGAAATGGGCAAAGGAAGTGAATATGGTATATGTGGAGGTTACAAAGTAACCATGTTTCAAAATACCATATCACATCAATACATAAACAATATTTATGTTAGAATCATATAGTTAAGCACATTACACATTAACAAGAGGAGGAGGAGGCAAAGCCTTTCATCTCACTTCCTTACCATTAGCACAACTAAAGAAAGATTAGTTACACATCATAAAAAGAAAAGCAAGTAAAGAAAAGAGGCAATTAAACAAAGCAACACAAATATTAATAACACTTGAGAAAGGGATACAAGATTTGGTTACTTGTTCAACCTCCTTAATGAAGCTCTCCAAAGAAAACTTCAAGAGGGAAGAAGAAGAAGAAACCAAGTGAAGATCACACAACACTCAAGCCTAAACCAAAAAACAAAGAAAACTAAGAAAATGTGTACAAGTATGTGAGAATGAGAGAGAGCCCTTACCTTGCTCACTGGTCTGCTTTTATAGGCATAAAAGAAAAATAAACAAGCAGTAAAAATAAGGTGACGTGGCAGCAAGGGAGGGACCACAGAAGTTTGGTGCATATTAAGGCAAGGGGGCCGAGCTCGCCGGATCCTAAGGGTGTTTGGCCGGTCCAAAACCGAGCTATGAGGCTCGTATTCATTGTGTGGACTTGTGTCTCCTCCAACATCACTCTGGTGCTGCTTGTTTTGTCATTTTAATCCTGGTTTGCATGCAGATATTTGGAGGGAAACATGATGCCAATATCACATCAAAACTTTATAGCATTCAATGCACAATCAATGCACATCACACCCACACATGTGCCTACTTGCATGATTTGTGCAAGGGAAGCCCCCATATGGTCCATGGTCCATGTCAAAGAGCTAGTGTCATACATGTATTGTGTTGGACCAAAAATTATGTGCACAGTTGTTATTGCAAAAGAGCTCTTTGGATATCGGTCGGTTTTCTGTTCTGATTTGCAGTATCGGCTCCCAAATGTTATATCCATGATTTTGAATGTGTTTTCAGTATTTTATCACGAACACCTGTAATCTATAATTACTGAGTAGACACTGGTTAAAAGTACCGATATATACAAAATAGATAACGAATGAGTGGTATTAAAATGCAGTTTTCTGTGATGAACAAATACCCCCAAACTTATCTTTTGCCCGTCCCGAGCAAAACAAAAAATCCTAGCCTCACTTTCGCAGGGAACGCAATTGCACTGAGCATGTGCAACAAGCCGTTAAACCTCTAGGTGTCCTTAGTAGGAGGAGTGTTGTCTCCTCAGGGTTTTCAGCGGATTACACCCGCAAAATCCAGTCAAGTTAGCGTTGCGGAAAAAACTGTTGATTCTAATCTTAAGGTTAGAGATCAAAGTTAGAAGTTTTATTACCCAAGTTAGAAACGTTAAACCCTATTTTACACTCCTCGCAATTTGTTTAACATAAACGTATACACATCTTTACGTGATTGTGCAGATAGTGTCCATAAGTTTTTAAGAACTTTTATTAGGGTCATCATGTCATAATTACAGACCAGGATAAACTTCTGAAGGATTACACGAGTTTGAAAGGAGTTAAGATTTTCTTAAGTTTTATTCTCCAGTTAGGTTTTAAGTCAGAATTTTAAATCATTTTTAACAGAGAACTTAAGTCTTATGTTTCACTCCTATCTTTCACCTATTATTGTTCATACACACCCTTCGTTATCGTGCAAAACATCTTTATAAATATACCTTCATATCTCCGCGAAAAAACTGTTTTAATAGAAAATTCGTCTCCGCCAAGATTATTCTCCCACAAAGAACCGTTAGACTTTTAACTCGGAGAGAACACTTGCTTAGCTTGTTTTATCTAGCGATTGGAAACTTAGCGAGCTTTGGGTCAATGGCTCCCAAACCAGATGGTTTTAGGGCATTAGGTGTGGAGACACCCCAAGGACTTAATTACCCAAGTTACCAAGGCCACAAAACAAAAGATTTATTTCATTTTAAATAATTCTGTACTCAGTGAAAACAGAAATATAGTGTCACGACCCGAAGGTACGGAACGTGACTGGCACTTAGATTACGAGACGTCTCAAAGCGTAACGTAACCTAAGTCAGCCAAAACCCAGAAAATCTAAACCATAAACAATAAGAGTGAAGGAAAACCTTTTATGAAAACGATTTTAAACCAATTAAGTTATATTAATCCCTTTTTTTTTAAAACATCAAAATTTTCCGAAAATTTCGCCAGAGTCTCCTTTGTAAATACTAGCCCCCAAAATGGGTACAACAAGATATATAATCTGTAATGATATAATGGCATCCCCAAGCGGGAGCTAGCTCTTAGCCCAAGGCGGATCACAACCACACACATTATATATGCAATATCAAGCAAATAAGCATAAAGAAGCACAAAACTAAGAAAAAAAACACAACGTCGGCTCAAGTGAGCTCAACCCTAGAGAAACCATATATACACAAATCTCTCAGTCTCATCACTAGGTCGCATATACAAAATAAGAAGTGGTAGATGGAGAATACTAGATACATTGATAGTACAAAAAGACAAAAGTGTCACCGCAACCCACCTAAGAGCAATGTCGCGAGTCTGGGCAAAAGGAGCCAATGAAAGGATACGCCCGCCGCTACAAGGCTGACGGGTCCGACCTGCAAGACACTGTGGCACAATGGGGGTGAGTTGCCAGCTCGTGAGTAGAAAATAAGATCTAATAAGGCTATCGTAAGAATGCACGCAAATGCGTCACAACTTGTATGTCTAGATATGATGTGATGCCACTAGTATGTATGCACATGAATGCAACATCAATACGAAATCTTTAACTGTTTAAATACGATAATATCTGCATTCTTAACTTTAAAAAATATATGTACAATAGCTAAGGTACCATCAATGAAATCATCCGAAAACCGTGTCAAGCATCGACACCAAATATGGAAATATATCTGTCTCAATGTCTTACTATGTCAATATCCCAATACCTCGGGCTCCGTCAGTCCGGATCGGCCCATATCATCAAATCTCACGACAACGGTCGGTATCCTCCGGATATCCGCCGCGCCAGACATCACCGGTAGGTAGTCTTCCCCTGCCAGGCTCATCGTCTACAACTCGAGCTTCTTGCCCCGGGGTACCATACCGGGCCCACAATGTACCCGAGACGGTTCATCCACTCCTCGAATCAGGTCTCGAAATCTAACAGAAAACATGAAAACTCATGGTGGACGACACATACATCATGAGAAAACCGCAACTTGCCTTTTTAAAACATAATGAGTTTGGAAAATTCTTCCGGTTTTCCCCAAAAATCCAGAAATCTCATCAATACCGAAATCCTCAAGAAATCATAATATCTGACATGTTGTAAATGATAGATGCTTATGAATTCAATATTATGCAATGTAGTTTATGATGAGGAATCTATATAAGCATGATGATGAAGTGAGGTATATACATACTTTGCAATTCAATGTATCATGTATGATGCAAGTGTTTGATACTGAACTAAGCAGGTTCTAAAGTGCTCGTGGCATGGAAATTACCAAAGCCGTGTGTGTTCACATGAATAGTACGCGTGCAACATGAGCCAATGGTAATGGTGTAAGTGTCCTACAAGGTGATATAACACATAGGTATATAGATAACCATGCAATACCAGCAGACGAATAACTAGAAAGTTATGCATATGAATGAGATGGTTAACTAAATAACTATGCATATAGTTTGTAAGTAATAAAGTGATCCTAACTATGGGGCGCCTCGCGCCATCCAAACGATTTCCCCATAGATATATACATCTACTCATCCGGACACCTCGCTAATCTGATCCAACCACTGCTTTGCCTTTGCGCGCCGCGTCTGATATTTCCGCAACCGATCCTAAAATTGCAAAACACAAAACATAAGATTATATATTCCAGAAACAACACAAAGTCACAATATGAAAAGATAAACGCTCACAAGTTAGGCACAACGTGCACTAGGTGCGCGGAACACACACGAAAATACTTTAACCTTAACTAAAATCGTCGTTTCGGAGCAACCGTCAAAACTAAACCCGATCAAACCAAATTTCGCATTCACACACCCTAAAAGTCATAGGAGATGCTAATAATATCGTCGAGATTTCAAAATTAATTCACCTCCTAATTATATCGAAAACCTAGTGAGCACTAAAAATTTCAAATTCGTGCAAACATCGCGGATTTGCGATAAAATGACAACCATCTAGCACCATCATCCAACTCAAACCACTAGATGGCCATAACACTAAATTTAACCCATTTACAATGCTTCAAACCCTAATTTTAAATCAAACCCTTTTCTTTAATTTCCTAAACAAGTAATTATAACCAAATTTCACACTTTAAATTTCTAAATTAGCATGTTTAAACTACAAATTAACAATTAGATTAGAATTTTTACCTCACAAGTTTGAACCCTAGCTTGCACTAGCCTCCAAAGACACCTCCTTTCTTCATGTTTTAAACCAATTTGGGCTTGAGAAGGGATAGCATAAGGATTTGTTTGAGTTTTGTGAAGAAATTGTGAATTTTTAATGGATTTTTGATGAATTTTGAGCCAAAAAATAGGGGGAAATGGGGGGGATGGGAGCAGGTTGCTCTCGGCCTGAGGTAAGAGGGGGAGAGTGTGGGAGAGTTGTGTAGAAAATTCTATGAGAAAAGAACCCCTCAAGCGTAATTAATGCTTATCACATCAACTTCTTATTTAAAATTTCATTTTAATTCATTTTGATTTATTTTTAAACCATAAAACAACAACTCTTGGAAAGTGTTGATAAAATTTTTGTTAACACTAGATTTTAGTTTATAATGGTTCCTAAGTATATAATTTACCCATTTAAATTTGTATTTATCACTAATTTAATGTATATTTAAAAGCTTAAAATAATATTAAAAATAATTAATTAAGGAAAAAAATTTAAACGACTAGAAATTTTTAAGTGACAATTAATTAACCAATTTCTAGCAATTTCTTATCTAAATTTTGTATAATTAGGCATATATTGAAAAATAATTATTTTGACTTTTTACGGAAATACCGATTATTTTACCGATTATCGAAAAACTACCTAAACGATTTTCAAAGCGTTACAATCTCCCCCCTTAAAGAAATTCGGTCCCCAAATTTAAAATTTAACTACGCGTACCTTCAAAATGATGGGGATATTTCTTTCTCATCTCGTCCTCGGTCTCCCAGGTGACCTCCTCGCTGTTCAGGCCATGCCAAAGAACCTTGACGGTTGGTATAACCTTCGACCTCAATTTCTTCACCTGCCGATTCAAAATGACCACCGGTTGCTCGGTGAATGAAAAATCGCGCTCCAGCTGGATCATCTGGAGCTGCATGAGAAGGGTCATGAAGGTACTTGCGGAGCATCGAAACATGGAACACGGGGTGAACATCGGGGAAGCTGGGCGGAAGAGCCAACCGATAAGCCACCAAACCAACACGCTCTAGGATCTCGAAAGGACCAACATATCTAGAACTAAGCTTCCCTTTCTGCCCAAATCTCATCACCCTTCATCGGAGAGACCCACAGGAAAACATGGTCGTCAATAGCGAACTCGAGTCGGCGACGGCGCCTATCAGCATATGATTGCTGCCTACTCTGGGCCGCTCTCATCCTGTCTCGAATCGGCTGTATCTTTTCGGTCGTCTCCTGTACGATCTGCGGCCCTAAAATACTGCTGTCCCTGAGCTCTGTCCAACATATAGGCGATCAACATCTCCTCCTATATAAAGTCTCAAAAGGTGCCATCTGAATTGTCTCCTGGAAGCTATTATTGTAGGAGAACTCGATCAAGGGCAAATGACAATCCCAGCTACCACCAAAATCTAAAACACAAGCTCTGAGCATGTCCTCAAGAGTCTGAATAGTACGCTCTGACTGGCCGTCAGTCTGTGGATGAAAAGCTATGCTAAAACTCAATCGGGTGCCCAAAGCCTCCTGAAGTTTCTGCCGTAATCGGCTGGTAAACTGGGTGCCCCTGTCGGACACGATGCAAGTCGGGACGCCATGCAATCGTACGATCTCATCAATATAAACCTGGGCGTACTGAGCAGTGGTCTTCACCGACAGAAAGTGAGCCACTTTCGTCAGTCGATCCACAATCACCCAAATAGAGTCATACCCTCGACTGGTCCTCGGTAGACCCACAATGAAGTCCATGGAGACCTGTTCCCACTTCCACTAAGGAATGGGCAAAGGCTGTAACTCGCCGGATGGCCTCTGGTGCTCGGCCTTGACTTGCTGACAAGTTAAGCATCTCGATACGAAGTCTGTAACATCCTTCTTCATCCCGTCCCACCAGTAAACCTCTCTCAAATCACGGTACATCTTGGTGGAACCTGGATGAACACTGCATACTGATCTATGTGCCTCCTCAAGAATATCATGCCTCAGTCCCTCAGAATATGGTACGCACAGTCAAGTCCCAAATCGGAGTATCCCCTGATCATCAATCACGAACTCGGAAACTCTGCCCTGCCGAATCTGCTCGATAATCTCTAAAATACGGGCATCACCGGACTGTGCCTCATGAATGCGGTCAAGTAAATGTGGGCGTGCTCTGAAATGGGCCAGCGATCCCCCTGTAGGAGTAAACTCGAACTGCACTCTACTGTCATATAAAACCTGCCAATCCGCCGTCGACTGCATCTGTACTGCGCTCAAACAAGATAAGCTACCTCCGGGCCTTTTGCTCAAAACATCTGCCACCACATTCGTCCTTCCTGGATGGTATGGAATCTCGCAGTCATAGTCTTTCACCAACTCCATCCAACGGCGCTGTTTCAGATTCAGATCTCGCTGCTGAAAGATATACTTCAAGCTCTTGGAGTCTGTGAATATCTAGCACGACTCGCCGTATAGGTAATGTCTCCAGATCTTGAGTGCAAACACCACTGCAGCCATCTCTAAATCATGAGTGGGGTAGTTCTGCTCGTGTTTCCTCAACTGCCGAGAAGCATACGCGATAACTCTGTCGTGCTGCATCAATACACAGCCCAACCCCACTCAAGAAGCATCACTATATACCACGAAACCGCCCGATCCTGAAGGCAATGATAACACTGGTGCAGTAGTCAGACGAGTCTTCAACTGCTGGAAGCTATTCTCACATGCCTCGGTCCAATCAAAAGGAACCCCTTTCCGGGTCAACCCGGTCAGCGGTGCAGCAATACGGGAGAAATCCTGGACAAAACGTCGATAATAGCCGGCCAGACCTAAAAAGCTGCGAACCTCTGTAACTGATACCGGTCTGGACCAACGCTGAACTGCCTCGATCTTCTTTGGGTCCACACAAATACCATCTCTCGTCACCACATGACCCAAGAAGTTGACACTGTCAATCCAGAATGCGCACTTAGAAAATTTAGCAAACAGCCGATGCTCCTTCAACGTCTGCAATATGATACGCAAGTGCTGCTCGTGCTCTTCCCGGCTCTGAGAATAAACCAAGATGTCGTCAATGAACACAATGATGAACTGATCAAGATGCGGCTTGAATACACGGTTCATCAAGTCTATAAATGCTGCCAGGGCATTGGTGAGCCCAAACGATATCACCAAGAACTCATAATGACCATATCGTGTACGGAAAGCGGTTTTCGGAATATCCTCCTTCCGAACCCGCAACTGGTGATAACCTGACCGTAAATCAACCTTCGAGAAATAACCCGCACCTTGGAGCTGATCAAATAAGTCGTCAATGCGGGGCAGGGGATATCTGTTCCGCACAGTAACCCGGTTCAGCTGACGATAATCAATGCATAGGCGCATACTGCCGTCCTTCTTCTTAACGAGCAGGACGGGAGCATCCCAAGGTGACACACTCGGTCGGATAAGCCCTTTGTCTAGCAAGTCCTGCAACTGATCTTTCAGCTCTCAAAGCTCCGCCAGGGCCATCCGATAAGGCGGTATAGAAATAGGCCCCGTGCCGGGGATCAAGTCAATGCAGAACTCAATCTCACGCTCTGGCGGCAGACCAGGCAGCTCATCAGGGAATACATCAGGAAACTCTCTCACAATAGGGACCTGTTCCAACGGAACCTCTGTGGCGCTAGTATCACAAACATAGGCTAAGAATCCCTGACACCCTTTCTGCAAGAGCTGACCAGCGCGAAGAGAAGAAATTAAGCTGGGAAGGGTAGCGCTACGATCTCCCTGAATAACAAGAACCGGCTCACCAGGAAAGCTGAATCTGACTGCTTTCTCACGGCAGTCCACAGATGCATGACAGGTGGCTAACCAGTCCATACCAAGAAGAACGTCAAAGTCTAGTATATCGAGAAGAATCAAATCAACTAAAGAATCCCTCTCCCCGATACGAACAGGACACGATCGGTACACAAAACGAGCAACAAACGACTCGCCTACCGGAGTAATAATGATAAGCGGCTGATCTAACGAAGAAGACTCTCGGGCCAACCTCGGTGCAAAGTATGTGGATGCATAAGAATGTGTGGAGCCTGGATCAAATAATACCCATGCATCAAAAGAACATACTGGCAGAGTACCTGTCACAACGGCATTGGATGCCTATGCATCCTGAGGAGTCAAAGCGAATACTCGGGCCTGTCTACCACCAATAGCTGGCTGTCCTCTGCCTCGACCTCTGCCTCTGTCGTCTCATCCTATCTGAATAGTACCGCCACGCCCACGACCTCTAGGAGCATCTGCCTGGCGTGGAGCGTCATCAGGGGTAGGAAGTAGAGCTCTCTGAGGAGGTGGTGAAGGTGGTAAGGTCACATGTGGCACTGTCGCCGCACCCTGGCGCCCCATGGTACAGTCTCTGATACGATGGTACTGACTCCCGCACCGAAAACATCCTGGCGACGACTGCTGGGTCTGCAGATATGAACTAAATAACTGACCCCGTCTCAATCCTTTTCCGCCACCATCTCCCGGAAAGAATCTATCATGGTGTCTACCCATCTGCCGCTAGGCTGGCGTATCAGTACGAATCCGCTTCAGCCCAGAAACGACCGGAGTCTTAGAAATGCGCTCCTCCAAAAGTAAGACTGCATCCATTGCGGCTGCGTATGTGTCAAATTGCTGGGTGCCGATGGCAAGGAATAACTGTATGTCAAGTCCTCGCACAAACCTCTTTATCCTCTTCTCTTCAGTATCTACTAGGTACGGAGCATATCGGGACAACTGGGTAAACTGTATATCATACTCGGACACTGTCATCCCAGGAGTCTTGCGCAAATACTCAAAACTACGGGCTCGAGCATCTTGGACACTCTCCGGAAGAAAACAGGCAAGAAATGCAGCTGTGAACTCATCCCAAGTCATAGAAGGTAAACTTGCAGCTCGGCCTCTCTCTACTGAATCGTACCACGTCTGAGCAAGGCCCTCCAGATGAAAACTCACGAATTCTACCCATCTATCATCAGAACACCTCAACGAACGGCGAATCCTAGCCATCCTATCAAGAAATGCCTGCGGGTCCTCTGTTGCATCCGTGCCGGTAAAAGCTGGAGGTCTCAGCCTCATAAACTCCTGTAGTGATACGGGGATAGTCGCAGTAGTAGCAGGAGCAACCGTCTGGGCAGCAGGTACAATCGTGGTCTGTGCGGTGGAAGGAACGTCCTCAGATCTCTGTGCCCGAGTAGACTCAACTAAAGATCCTATCATCTGTCGCAACTCCTGCATACCGGCCTCTAATCTGGCAATACGGTCTGGAGAAGGCAGATCAATCTGACCCTGAGGGGTAGGCGTATCATCTCGCTCGATCCTCGCTTCAGACGAGCCCGCTCGAATCTCATCTCTAGCGGCAGCCCGCTGAGCTCTCGTAGTCTTTGGCGGCATCGAAGATGGAATAAGAAACAGGAGCGATAAGAACATTTCAATTGAATCAAGGAGTGCATAGAATCAAGAGGGGAAATACAAGCAATTATGTCCGAAGGTCACTTAGGTGGAGTACTGTATCGTAAGTATGCCGCGGAACATACCCACGCTACGCTACTCTGCTTAAGTCACCTACTCCATCTACCAAGGGTCATCCTACACTCAGAAAGATAAAACTTATCGCTCTGATACCAACTTTGTCACGACCCGAAGGTACGGAACGTGACTGGCACTTAGATTACGAGACGTCTCAAGGCGTAACGCAACCTAAGTCAGCCAAAGCCCAGAAAATCTAAACCATAAACAATAAGAGTGAAGGAAAACCTTTTATGAAAACGATTTTAAACCAATTAAGTTATATTAATACCCTTTTTTTTTAAAACATCAAAATTTTCCGAAAATTTCGGCAGAATCTCCTTTGTAAATACTAGCCCCCAAAATGGGTACAACAAGATATATAACCTGTAATGATATAATGGCATCCCCAAGCGGGAGCTAGCTCTTCGTCCAAGGCGGATCACAACCACACGCAATATATATGCAATATCAAGCAAATAAGCATAAAGAAGCACAAAACTAAGAAAAAAAAACACAACGTCGGCTCAAGTGAGCTCGACCCCAGAGAAACCACATATACACAAATCTCTCAGTCTCATCACTAGGTCGCATATACAAAATAAGAAGTGATAGATGGAGAATACTAGATACAATGATACTACAAAAAGAAAAAAGTGTCCTCGCAACCCACCTAAGAGTAATGTCGCGAGTCTGGGCAAAAGAAGCCAATGAAAGGATACACCCGCCGCTACAAGGCTGACGGGTCCGACCTGCAAGACACTGTGGCACAACGGGGATGAGTTGCCAGCTTGTGGGTAGAAAATAAGATCTAATAAGGCTATCGTAAGAATGCACGCAAATGCGTCACAACTTGTATGTCTAGATATGATGTGATGCCACTAGTATGTATGCACATGAATGCAACATCAATACGAAATCTTTAAGTGTTTAAATAAGATAATCTCTGCATTCTTAACTTAAAAAAAATATCTGTACAATAGCTAAGGTACCATCAATGAAATCATCCGAAAACTGTGTCAAGCATCGACACCAAATATGGAAATATATCTGTCTTAATGTCTCACTATGTCAATATCTCAATACCTCGGGCTCCGTCAGTCCGGATCGGCCCATATCATCAGATCTAACGACAACGATCGGTATCCTCCGGATATCCGCCGCGCCAGACATCACCGGTAGGTAGTCTTCCCCTGCCAGACTCATCGTCTACAACTCGAGCTTCTTACTCCGAGATACCATACCGGGCCCACCATGTACCTGAGACAGTTCATCCACTCCTCGAATTGGGTCTCGAAATCCAACAGAAATCATGAAAACTCATGGTGGACGATACATACATCACAAGAAAACCGCAACTTGCCTTTTTAAAACATAATGAGTTTGGAAAATTATTGCGGTTTTCCCCAAAAATCCAAAAATCTCATCAATACCGAAATCCTCAAGAAATCATAATATCTGACATGTTGTAAATGATAGATGCTTAAGATGTCAATATTATGCAATGTAGTTTATGATGAGGAATCTATATAAGCATGATGATGAAGTGAGGTATGTGCATGCTTTGCAATTCAATGTATCATGTATGATGCAAGTGTTTGATACTGAACTAAGCAGGTTCTAAAGTGCTCGTGGCATGGCAATTACCAAAGGCGTGCGTGTTCACATGAATAGTGTGCATGCAACATGAGCCAATGGTAATGGTGTAAGTGTCCTGAGAGGTGATATCACACATAGGTATATAGATAACCATGCAATGCCAGCAGACGAATAACTAGAAAGATATGCATATGAATGAGATGGTTAATGAAATAACTATGCATATAGTTTGCAGGTAATAAAGTGATCCTAACTATAGAGCGCCTCATGCCATCCAGATGATTTCCCCATAGATGTATACATCTACTCACCCGGACACCTCGCTAATTTGATCCAACCACTGCATTGCCTTTGCGCGCCGCGTCCGATATTTCCGCAACCGATCCTAAAATTGTACAACACAAAACATAAGATTACATATTTCTGAAATGACGCAAAGTCACAATATGAAAAGATCAACGCTCACAAGTTAGGCACAACGTGCACTAGGTGCGCGGAACACACACGAAAATCACTTTAACCTTAACTAAAATCGTCGTTTCGGAGCAACCGTCAAAACTAAACCCGATCAAACCAAATTTCGCATACACACCCTAAAATTCGTAGGAGATGGTAATAAGATCGTCAAGATTTCAAAATTAATTCACCTCCTAATTGTATCGAAAACCTAGTGAGCACTAAAAATTTCAAATTCGTGCAAACATCGCGGATTTGCGATAAAATGACAACCATCTAGCACCATCATCTAACTCAAACCACTAGATGGCCACAACACTGAATTTAACCCATTTACAATGCTTCAAACCCTAATTTTAAATCAAACCCTTTTCTTGAATTTCCTAAACAAGCAATTATAACCAAATTTCACACTTTAAATTTCTAAATTAGCATGTTTAAACTACAAATTAACAATTAGATTAGAATTTTTACCTCACAAGTTTGAACCCTAGCTTGCACTAGACTCCAAAGACACCTCCTTTCTCCATATTTTAAACCAATTTGGGCTTGAAAATGTATAGCATAAGGATTTGTTTAAGTTTTGTGAAGAAATTGTGAATTTTTGATGGATTTTTGATGAATTTTGAGCCCAAAAAATGGAGGGAAATGGGGGGATGGGAGCAGGTTGCTCTCGGCCTGAGGTAAGAGGGGGAGAGTGAGAGAGAGTTGTGTAGAAAATTCTATGAGAAAAAAACCCCTCAAGCGTAATTAATGCTTATCACATCAACTTCTTATTTAAAATTTCATTTTAATTCATTTTGATTTATTTTTAAACCATAAAATAACAACTCTTGGAAAGTGTTGATAAAATTTTTGTTAACACTAGGTTTTAGTTTATAATGGTTCCTAAGTATGTAATTTACCCATTTAAATTTGCATTTATCAATAATTTAATGTATATTTAAAAGCTTAAAATAATATTAAAAATAATTAATTAAGGAAAAAATTTTAAACGACTAGAAATTTTTAAGTGACAATTAATTAACCAATTTCTAGCAATTTCTTATCTAAATTTTGTATAATTAGGCCTTCATTGAAAAATAATTATTTTGACTTTTTACGGAAATACCGATTATTTTACCGATTATCGAAAAACTACCTAAATGATTTTCAAAGCGTTACATATAGCCAGCTTTTTCTTTTAAATCTGAAGACGTTACATGTGGATAAGGTGTGTAATTACTCCAACAAGATTTCAGATGGGTTATTTTTTTCAGACTTATAGTTTCTGTTAAAACCTTTATAAAATTCTTCATATCTACTTCACTGTATGAACTATTCTTGATATTACTTAACTCAGAACAATCTTTTTTGATCCTAAAGGTGTTTATAAAATTTAAAAGTTTACAGACATGTCAGACTTTCATCAAATTCTCAAAAACATATGACACGTGTAAAGTGTTATAAAAGACGTATATTAGCTATAGTTAAACACAAAGGAGGGTTATTTTTCGGATCGTCGGTCTCACAAAAAGAATTTAGTTATTTCTAACTTATCAACCGAACCGTCAGACTTCGAATCTAAGTTCCCCCGGTAGCTAACATGATAAAGTTTTTATATTTTTGGGAAAATTTTTCAATGTTTATGGGTTTTTTAATATGTATGCAATGCAGAATATACACATGATGCAACAGTGCTCACCCATAAACCTAAGTTTTACGATGTCCTCATCGTTGCTCCCGTCTCCGGTAGCTAGACTTAGACATCAAAGTGAGAATTTTATTCAAAGAAAAAGAAAAAAACCTAAGATTAATTACAACACTTACAGGTTAAATGATTGGGTTAGTCCAGAAATTAATACCAGCCATTTAAAGATTTTGTCTATATAGTGCAATGGCTGGCAAAAGAATATGTATATACAAAAGAAAAAAACAAAGAAAAGGTATATGTTAGATGTTAGTGAAGGCCTGGGCGTGTAAAAGTAGGGATCAGAAGACGCTGAAAGTGAAGATGAAGTTTTGAAGAGGAAAAAGAATTGTTGTTCGAATGAATTGAATTTTCAAGAAGTATATGTGGAGTTTCAAAGTCAGGTTCATTTAAAAACTGGAGTTCATCCGCAAAAAGTTCGGCAAAAAAAAGGTTTTTAGGATGTTCCCAAATGGATCCTGACTCAAACTCACCAAGAATATCAAGTTCATCAGCAAAAATCTCCTCAAAACTCTGTATGAAAGAATGTTTTTCAATGCTGCCTTCCTCCCTATAATCTACCACAATTCTATTCTTATTGCTATAACTCACAATTCCAAATACGAAGTCTCTCTCATCACATTCACAAATGGATAGGTACATGTCATCCAAAAAAGTAGGTTCCTACACTAACGTTTCTTCCGAAACAATATCACTAGGTGATACAAAAATTGTGGGTTCCTGATCATTGATCTCTTCTGACAATCTATCCAAACTATACCCGTAAAAATCATAAGATTCCTCCTCTAAAAATGGAATGTACAAATCAGTCGGAGGTTTTTTTTGTGTGTCCTAGTAACACTCGGTCAATTCAATTGTATAATCATCTATGAAATCATCAAAATTCAATTGGTCGTTTATCTTTGGGTGACTTCCTAGATGACAGATATTAACACTATTGGGTTCAGATTGACTGTGTTCACTCCCTAGAATCCTCTCAGCTAAATGTTTCACTTGTTCTTCTATTCTAGCCAAAGATTGAGCCTGAGCGTGAAATAATTGCTTAGACTGTTGTATACACAGGGCTAGCATAGCAGCTGTTTGATTCTCCACTTCAATCATCACTTCAATACCCTTTTCTAAAGCGGTCAACTTAGCATCCATCTCACTATCATACCCTAATGATGGTTCAATCGTTTCAGATTGGAAGGGTTGTGATGGTGGTGATACTAAAGCAGTCAATCTGTCGACCTCTTTCTCTAAGTCTTCAATCATTAGGTCTCTAATTGAAGTGGGATTGGGTTCAAGAGTGTTAGGTGGGTGACCATTATCAAAACTCTGGGACAGTTGGTTACCCCCTAAGAAAGGACAGTTGTCATGAATGTGGGAAGAATTTTGGCAATTTGAACAAGTGAATTGGGATTAAGTATAAAAAAAAGAATAAGAATCGTGAAAAATTGAATTAAATCATGTATCGCCCATATTAACAAGAATTCACAAATATCACAAAATTAAAGAATATCACACCCCTAGCAGTCTATGGTATGCTAGTCAACTCGACCTGCTCAAGAACCTGATTGTTAAAGTAAAATGTGTCGAGAAACGGGCTCAAGATATACGGATCACAAAGCCAGGTAAGTGCAAGAGAGAAGGGGATGTTTTCCAACGCTTTCGTGAAGTTCCTTAATTAGATAACCCTTGCTCTTGAACACTTTCCTAGACACCCCGTGAACGATATACCATTAACCGGTGTTCTAATCACAGTTAACTTCTCCTAATAAGCGCGATGTCCTTAAAGTCAAAGTCTAGTTGATTTTAAATTACTGTGGGTATGCAAGAATGCAGTTTTATGATTTGTGGGCTACGGAAAAAGGTGATAAAATCCTTTACCGTATCTTGTTTGGTCTTTTTGCCCTTAAATCCGTATTAAGATGCAAATGCGCAATCAAATAAAAGAATTCAAAAAATCAAGCAATTTAAGCAATTCTTTTTCGTTTTAAATTTAAGCGCTGCAAAAAATACTGTTAGTTCTCTGTGCAATTGGTGGCAAGCTTGTGCGAAGAATCCTGCAGAAGATAGAATAGTGGAATGCGTCGGATTCGAGAGGAATGTGTTAAAAAAAGCGTACCGAAGTGATTTTGGGTTTAGAAACCCCTTTGAAATGATCTGAGTCCTTGATTGTTCGCTTGCGCGGGTCAAACTACCCGGATCTTTGGCACTATATTTCTTTAACGTATTGAAATTGAGTTTGAGCCTCGCTTCGCACGATCGCTGGTCGTAATTCTGTGAAAAACATGAAATGTCGGAAAATACGATATTTAGTGTTAAAAAGCGATATATCTGCCCCAATTCCTATACACTCAAAATTATAAAAATCAAACAATACCACTAAAGTAAAAACACTGTATTGGAGGTCACACAAAATGAAAAAATCACAAACACCCACAAAGGGCAGGCGAGCTCGGATTCATAAGCAATGTCGCCGGTCAAAATCCGAGGAGAGGGGATGAAATTTTGTGTGGGTTCTCTAGGCTATATTAGTATTCTAATGGTCTGACTTGATTTTTTAGTTAAATCACGGAGTGCTAGCAGGTCTGAAGGACAGAGAACAATTATGAAAAAATGTCGTATTGTTAGTTTTGAAAAAATTCGAGTTAAAAAATTAGTGAGTTGGTACGAACCAGAAATAACATTTCCTAATAACTACCAACTCCCCGGCAACGGCGCCAAAAACTTGTTGGGAACTCACCCGCGCGCGCAAACACGTATGTTTTGGAAATATGATCGTTTTAGGAAATGGAATGCGCATGCGAGATCGTTCTCGTTTTAAATATTTATAAACCGCAAGTGCATGGCGCGTTGTACCGAGCCAGCAAGTATGGGTCGATCCGCAGGGAGTTATGTATTGGGTCTTGTGATTTAAGGTTCAACAAATTAACGAATTGTTTGTTTTGTCACAAAAAATATAAAAAGAATACGAAAACAAGAAACAAGGAAAACAGGTTAAGAAAGAATGGTCGTGGCTTTGACTCGGAAGGTTGAATCGCGACGATTCCCTCGACGCTCCTTTGATCATGAGTTGTCCGTTCTCGTGTTGATCCCGGCATGAAGCTCGACTTGTCGAAGCAGTTGCGAGGCATAAGTCGTCAAATTCCGATATTCTCCGCAAACACGAAACTAGTCTGTTTTGTTCACTTACCGTTGTATGTCCGAGCTTGGGATAGCAACACTAAGCACAAGTGATAGCAAGCTTACCACAACATCAAAAACACAATTAGTGAGTGAGAGCAAATGGTTTTAGTGTTGAGTTTGCTAGGTGTTTGCAATAGTATATCGTATATGAAACCAAGAGATTGTCAAACACTTGATCACAAAATACGATATCCAAACGTAGCAACCTTAATACTCAATTGATTTTAACTTAAACATTGAAATGAGGAAAGGAAGTGAATATGGTATATGAGGAGGTTACAAAGTAACCATGTTTCAAAATACCATATCACATTAATACATAAACAATATTTATGTTAGAATCATATAGTTAAGCACATTACTGAGCAGACACTGGTTAAAAGTACCGATATATGCAAAATAGATAATGAATGAGTGGTATTAAAATGCATTTTTCTGTGATGAACAACCGCTGACTGGATTAACCCGGAAGGGAGTTCCATTTCTTTGGACCGAGGCATGTGAGCAGAATTTTCAGCAGTTGAAGACTCGTTTGACGACTGCACTAGTCTTATCTTTGCCTTCAGGGTCAGGTGGCTATGTTGTTTATTGTGATGCTTTTAGAGTGGGTCTAGGTTGCATGTTGATGCAGCACGGTAGAGTCGTCGCTTATGCTTCTCGGCGGTTGAAGAAGCACGAGCAGAACTATCCCACTCACGATTTAGAGATGGCCACGTTGGTCTTTACGCTCAAGATTTGGAGACATTACTTGTACGGAGAGTTGTGTCAGATCTTTACGGACCACAAAAGCTTAAAGTACATATTCCAGCAGCGGGATCTGAATTTGAGGCAGTGCCATTGGATGGAGCTCGTGAAGGAGTATGATTGTGAGATTCTTTATCACCCGGGTAAGGCAAATGTTGTAGCTGATACTTTGAGTCGGAGGCCCGGTGGTAGTTTGTTCTATTTGAGTGCAGTTCAGAGATAGTCTTTTATAGATTGGCAGATCTTATGCAACAGTAGAGTACAGTTCGAGTTCACTTCCATCTGAGGACAGCTTGCTCATGTTCGCGCCCGTCCATTTTTTACTTGATCTCATCCGGGAGGCACAGTCTGACGATGCTCGTTTGTTAGAGATTTCGGAGCAGGTTCGGCAGGGTAGAAATTCGGAGTTTGTGATTGATGACCAGGGAGTGCTACGATTTGGGACTAGTCTATGTGTACCAAATTCCGAGGGGCTGAGACATGAGATCATAAAGGAGGTACATCACTCAGCATACAGCGTTCATCCGGATTCCACCAAGATATATCGTGATTTGAGAGATATCTATTGGTAGGAAGGGATGAAGAAAGATGTTGCAGATTTCGTTTCGAGATGCCTGACTTGCCAGCAAGTCAAGGCCGAGCATCAGAGGCCGGCGGGAGAGTTACAGCCTTTGCCCATTCCATAGTGGAAATGGGAGCGGATGTCTATGGATTTCATTGTGGGTCTACCTAGGTCCAATCGAGGGTATGTCTCTATTTGGGTGATTGTAGACCGGTTGACGAAAGTGGCCCACTTCCTTCCAGTGAAGACCACTTTCGGATTTGCTCAGTATGCTCAGATATATATTGATAAGATTGTGCGACTACACGGCGTTCCGACTTGCATTGTGTCCGACAAAGGCACCCAGTTTATCAGCCGCCTTTGGCAGAAACTTCAAGAAGCTTTGGGCACCCGTTTGAATTTCAGTATAGCTTTCCATCCGCAGACCGATGGTCAGTCATAGCGGACTATACAGACTCTCAAGAATATGCTCCGAGCATGCGTACTAGATTTCGGTGGCAAATGGGATCGTCACTTGCCCTTAATAGAATTCTCCTATAATAACAGTTTTCAGGAGACGATTCAAATGGCACCTTTCGAGGCCTTGTATGGAAGAAAGTGTCGATCGCCAGTTTGTTGGATAGAGCTTAGCGAGAGCAGGATTTTAGGACCGTATCTAGTTCAGGAGACTACAGAGAAGATCCAGTTGATTCAGGACAGGATGAGAGCAGCCAAGAGCAGGCAGAAGTCTTATTCCGATCGCCGTCGTCACAGACTTAAGTTCACCGTGGGTGATCATGTTTTCTTACGGGTCTCGCCGATGAAGGGCTTGATGAGGTTCGAAAAGAAAGGGAAGCTTAGTTCCAGATATGTGGGTCCTTTCGAGATCCTTGAATGGGTCAGTATTGTTGCCTATCGTTTGGCACTTCCGTCCAGTTTTCCGGATGTACACCCCGTATTTCATGTATCGATACATCGTAAGTACTTTCATGACCCTTTTCACACGATTCAGTATCAGATGATCTAGCTGGAGTGCGATCTTTCTTTCACCGAGCAGTCACTAGTTATCCTGGATCGGCAGGTGAAGAAAGTACGGTCAAAGGTTTTACCGTCCGTGAAGGTTCTATGGCGTGGCCCGAACAGCAAAGAAGTCACGTGCGAAGCCGAGAAAGAGATGCGAAAGAAATTTTCCCATATCTTCGAAGGTACGCGTAGTTAGATTTTAAATTCAAGGACCGAATTTTTTTAAGGGGGATGATTGTAACGTTTTAAAAATCGTTGGAATAATTATAGATAAATTAGTGGTATAACATGCGTTTTTCAATAAAACCTAGTTAATAATTATTTCCACGTAGATATAAATATACCTATTTGCTTATGTAATTATTTATTAATTATGTATTTATTTAGTTATTTATTTATTTATTTGTTTGTTTATTTATTTATCCATTAAAAAATTATATTTTAAATGCACTTACACACTAATCTAGTGTTAACCATAGGTTAGTATAGGTTATAACAAGTTTTTGCAACCATGACAACCAAAACATACCTTTTAAACATGCTTATTCATTTAAAAATTATGGATGGTTCTAGATTTTTTGTGAAGAAAAATAAAAAAATAAAATTGAATAAGAGGCATAGTGCATTAAATGAGGGGTGAGGGGTGTGTCATGGCTTGAGCTCTCTCTCACTCTCTAGACATTTCTTCTCCTCTCTTCTTAGAACAAAAATCCTTCTCTAGCTCACTTAAAACCCTATCTAAATCACCATAAATCTTTCATTAAACCATTCCAAAATCCTAATCCAAACCTCTTCAAAAGTTTCCTTCAAGCAAGTTATAATTTTGGTGGCTATCTTATCAAGTTAGGGTCTTCTTCATCTCTTGGTAAGATATGAGTCAAGTTTATTTCATGATTTGCAAATCTCTTATCGTAATTGTTCTTAATTAGGTTTTAGGGTGGTAATTAAAGCAAATATTAAGTTTCAAGAGAGGGTTAAGTCAAATTTAGGGTTTTAATGACTTCTAAGGTAATCATGACTCATATTAGGGTAGTTAAGAGTAGTTTAGTGTCTAATGGTCTTGTTACACTACCAAGTTTGCACTAAAACACCTTAATGTTTCAATTAATGTTAAATATCGTTTTAGTTAAAGATTAGGGTTTTTACGGGATCTGCTATCAACCCAGACACTTTTGGGAGAAGTTGTGTTGGCTATAGTGCCCTCAAGTCAATTATTGGATCGCAGGCACATGATTGCAATGATTGAGGGAGGGCCTATACCGGTAGAACAGTCTTACTCAAGATGATAGTATGCTATCTGGTTTGTCTTTATCATCGTGTACATACTTCAGGTGATATTACAGATCACTATTATATGTTAATAGAGCCCTTAGGATTCTTGCTTGACTACTAGCAGTATGATGGCGATCATATACATGAGAGTTGGGTGGTCTATAAGCACATCCTTAAAGTGTCCCTAGTCATGGGAGTTTCGAGACTGGGCATCGATACTCCAAGAGTAGACTGGTGTATACGGATCGAGACCCCGACGAGGGACGGTGGCCGGTCTCACAAGCCATTGGTGTTAGTAGGTACACCTAAGATATATACAGGTGCTCATTGGGTTATGAGTACACCGGGCGAACTCGCCGGGAACATGCTAGTTGGTATTATACCTATTGTCAGATAGCAATTCCCAGGTGACATGTGTACAAGTTAGTCTATCGACCTGAGATCGTCATTTGTCTCGTGTGAGTTCCCACTGTGCTTTGATTACTACCCTACCACGGCTCAAAGGAGTCGTGCAAACAGGTTTTAGTTAGGTACAATCCGAGCTACATGGAGGCAGTGAGCGGATCGTCAGGGGATTCGTCTCTTCCGGTATTGGGGGTTGATGTCGCGGAGTGCACGGGTAGCCATTACTAGAAATCCTCGGCCGGGATAGACGAGAATTACTAATTCGGATCAGTAGTTTCTCAGTTGGTGATAGGCTTCATACCGACACTAAATGTCAAGTTATTAGTGGTCTGACTTATCCACCCCCTAAACTCGATATGCGATACTCATAGACAAACAGACCGGACAGTATGGATATTGTCACTGTCAGGCTCAGTAGGGTTTCAGGATGAGTTCGCTCATCGGCCTCCCTTTCGATCAATACTTAGGTAGCCGTTATGTACAGATAGTGCCACTGACATGCTTGTGGTTAAACCCACTGCCAGCGTATTGACAAGTCTTTAGAGTCCCACACAGAGGGTTTCCTTGGTTCGGGCGAAACGTTATAGAGGCTGTATGGTTTTATAGCAGAGTTCGATCATATTCGTGCACTTGTACACGAATCATGATCGGACGGATAATACTAGTGGGATTTGGTTTAAGCCGAATTCTAGTATTATATTATTGGATTACTTTTGTCTCGTTGTATTCGTATTCAGTCGGAATACGGATGCGGGTATGTATATACAGATGAGGGGTAATCTTGCAATTCGTTACGAGTTTACTTTAGAAGTTGTCATTCTCTTTATTGCTTTAAACATTTGGATTAATGTTTATTATGTGGAAATTGTGAGGTTAAGTCTTGGCATTTGGCATTGAATGGTGCTTGTGACTCATGGTGTTGGGTCTTGTGTGGGTTTGGTGAGATGTGATTGTGAGATGGCAAATCTTTTATTGTGCTAGGATTTTCTTTAGTTGCTCACAATATTTCTCACAACACTCACAAGAAAAAGAGCAGAGAACATTTTTCTTGATCTCTTTTTCTTTTGCCAAAACTTGAGCTCACTCTTTTCTTCATATGGCTTCTTCTTCAACCTCCACCCATTCCATCTCATGTGTTGAGAATTCTTGGGTGTTTTGAGACAAAGTATTCACACATATCCTCTACTTCATCTTGGGTATCTAGACTAGCAAACTGGATGCCCGAGTTGCTTCGGTTTTGAAGAGGGAGCCCGTATTACTAATTCTCTGCGTGGATCGTCTTCGACGAAGAAGACCGGAGATCGAACTTCATCGAGGCAGCCACGACGAGCTTAGGATAGAGGTTGAAGACCGAAGAACATGGATCAATCGGTATAATCTCTCTAAACTCTTTCTATAGTACTAGTATAGGGTTAATGGTGCGATCCGTCGATTAGGGTTCCGTTAGCGCCGGATTTTTAAAGTTTTTGTTCCGCGTTTAGCCACGGATTGATGGCCAGGGCGCTGCTGTAACCCTACATGGTATCAAAGCCAACCCATTAACCACATACTAGTTGGTTTAGACAATGTTAAACTATCAAAACCGAAACAACTCCGAAACAATACCCGATATAGTCTAGTTTCTATCAATTTTTCAGCGTCTTCTAAAATTATTTTAGTAACTGCAGAAGACTACTATGATGACCACTAGACTGCACCCTAAATATGAGCCACATCCACCCAATTTGACCCGAGCACAATTCCTAAAAATCCGATCCGGCCGGCCATTCTATTGATTCTGGATTTTGTATTTTGGGTGTGTGTTAGTCTCTAGAATATTGGTTCAGTGGTGTTGCTAGTTTAGCCCAGTTTTGATATGGTTTTATCTAGTTGTTTGGGGGCTATTCGGGGTTATTTTGAAGTCGATATTTCTAACATTGTTTAAAATTTACAGTACATACATTTCTATCTGCGACCGTGAATGTCATTAGAGCGGTACAACTTGTCTAATTGTTATAGTTCTTTTAGACGGGTTTGCGAACGTGACATGCATGTTGATATTCTGTGTTGTGCTGTGTTGTTGCGGATTTGTCGTAGTGGATAGCTTGGGTGCAATGATAGTATAGTTTGGTTTCATTTGTACATTTGATATCACGGGGCAAGCGTCCGACATGTGGACTGCCGTCACTACCTGTTTGTATATTATTATTTTTGGGCACGACCGGGTTGAAGTCGATGTTACCGTTGTATATATATTTTTTCTTTTCTGTACTAGGATTACCCCGCGATGGAGTGCACGGATAGCCGGGTTCTGGAGGGCAACAGATCCGCATCTCATGGCGTTGAGAAGGAGGGGGCCTCACTCTAGAATTGGCAGGCTATTCGCCGCACTCGTAGGGGGTAAAGGTTGACCCATGGAGGGGTTCTCAAGTTATCGGATTCTGTAAAGTGTTGAGTGGCCCATTCACTTTGATGAAGGGGGCTGCCTCACTTCTGGTTTTAGCGGATAACTTGTCGCGCTCGTAGGGGTCTAGGTTTTCATTGCGCAGGCTATCCACACGATCAGAGGAACGTTGGGTTTCACTTGCGGTTCAAAAGAAACTCGGGGCTCCCAGGTTATCTGTATTGTTTTGTGATGCCTATTGCTTATCTGTGATGTTGCATTTATCATGCCTGGAGTGATTATTATATATTGTTATATATATACTAGTAGATGTTGTATATGTTTTTCACCCGCGCTATTCCAGTCCCCGCTCTGTCATTAGTTAAGTAACCTAACGGGTGATGACGGGACCCAGTGGCGAATGCGGATGGCATATACGTACATCATATTTTCGTTCTTTTGTGGTGTGATTAATTGATGAGACCGCGTTGATTCAGATCAATGCAATGAAAACAGACCTATTCGATGTTGTTGAAATAAGTTTCAAAAGCTGTTATTACAAGGGCATTTTCTTTTATTTTGCACAGCGGTATTTGGTTATGAATATCCAGCATCTCACTCGACGAGGCAAGAGCCGAGATCTCCTCACCGGGAGTGACCTCTTGGGTAGAAATTTGCGTCAGGGTAATAACTTCACTATATCGATTAGTTTTTGCTTTGCATCATGGTATTCAGTGGGAATATCCTGCACCTCATTCCACAAGGAAAGAGCCGAGATCCCTTCACCGGGAGTGACCTCATTAGCAAAGGTTTTCACCATTATATATTTGTAAAAATCTATCTGGTTCCTTCAACGATATCAAGTTCATTACGTTAAAGGTTTTTCGCCAAAAACCATTCGTAGCCCTCCGTCATTTCAGACGGGTAGCAATTAGTATTCATGCTATATTTGTTGGCCTTCATCATGGCATAGTGTATGGTAGCTATTTGTTACTTTTCTGTTGCATAGATAGATGCGTTAGTTTGGGACAATCGTACTATTATTTTGGCCTTCGTCAAGGGTATGTACGGGAGGGTTCAAATTAACCCGGACAATGATGGATAGAACTTGACATGTGACTTATGATATGTTGGCCTTCGTCAAGGTCATAAGAGCATGGGGTAAAAATCACATCGGGAGTTTCTAAAGAAACTGAAATTCGCCAGGCATGCGCATACCTTCTAGAGTATGATAACTTGAGTGGATTCCATCAGGTTATCATGCGATGATAGTTGGATCCCGATACCCACTGATGAGTTGGTTTACTCCTCGGGTAATTTTAGATGAGCCCGACTAATTCTTCTTTCAGATTTGGAGGAGAATTTGAGGATACAGTAAGAGACATCCTAATTAGATAAAGTGATTGACCATTCTAATCTAGATTAGAGAGCATGCTGAGTGTTTCTTTTCTCTCTCACTTTGGCAGCGACCATGGCCTGACCCTAGACTATAACTCAGTAACCAAGTTAACCGAACCTTCTTAAAACACATTGGCTTTTGGATTGTCTGAGTTGCATACTTCATTACTGTTAGTTGTATGTATGCCCTAGAGGACATTATTGTACATATGATGTATACAATAGTGGATGCTTGGACATATATAGAGAGGACTTTCTTGCTCGACATGATAGTATGCTATCTGGTTGCTCTTTATCTTAATATGTATACTTGTCTCTTGATACTGTCTTTTGGTTACATGTTGGTAAAGCCCTTAGGATGTGTACTTGACTACCAGGATTATGATGCAGATCATACTAGTGGGGCCATGGTAGTTCATAAGTTCTTCCTTTAATGTTCCTAGTCGTGGGTGTATCGAAACGGGGCATCGATATACCAGAGTAGAGTAGCGTATACGCTTCTCAACCCATGTGATGGGCGATGGATGATCCCATATCCATTGGTGTTTGACATCAGAGATGGTATACGGGTGCTCAATGGAGACTGGGTACACTGGACAGACTCGCCGAGAACTCCTAGATGGTATTGTACCTCATGTCAGATAGCAGTTCTCTGGTGACACTGGTACAGCTTAGTCTGTTGACCCGAGATCGTCATAGAGTCTTGTGTGATTCCCACTGTGCTTTGATTTCCACCTTATCACATTCAAGAGGACGTGCAAAACGGTGGTTTTTGGGTACAGTCCCGAGTCACATGGAGGCAATGAGCGATAGGAGGGGTTTCGTCTCTCCCGGTATTGGGGGTTGATGTTGCGCTGTGCTCGATTGGCCATAACAGGGAAGTCCCTGGCTAGGGCTGATTTAGAGATTTACTGGTAAGTGTTATCAGTAGTTTCTCGACCCGTTATGAGACTCATATCGGCATGACTTATCAATTATTGGGGTCTGACGTTTACTACCCCTAGACTTGATACACGACATATCAGACGAGGAGACCGGACTGTACGGTAGTGTTACTGACAGGCTTTACAGGAGCTAGAGCGGGCTTGTTTGTTGATCTTCTGATCGCTCAATACCCGGGTAGCCGTTACGTCTAGCTAGTACCGCTGACGGCTTGTGGGTGCTTGGTGTGATCATCACCTACTACCGGCGTATTGACGAGTCTTCAGAGTCATACATAGAGGTTTTACTGGCTCAGGCAAAATGAAATAGGAGCACATATGTGATATGTGCGGGACCGAGAATAATGCGAGTATGTGATACCGTATTCTATTCTCGCGATATTTGTATCGGACGGTTATATGTGATATAGCCGGGTTATCGAATCAAGTGTTGATTCGATAAGTTGGTACATTTAATATTAGTCGGTTATATCAGATACAACCGGATTATTAAATCAAGAGTTGATTTTATAGTTTAGTGTATAATTGTATATTTGATATACTAATTTACATTAACTAATATTAGCTCACTTAAGCATTTATTATTCTCACATGTGCACACTTAATATATATATGATATATATTAATTGTGTTCTATTTTGTATCATGGTTGTTGATACGCATTACATGGATGTATGAGACTTACACCATACTAATTATAATGTTGGGTTTTAGTATTTAAAGTAATTCCAAATTAGTGTATTATTAGCCAAATGCATGAAGCTCGTAGAAGCTTGTGGATGGTTTGACTAAGTCCACTAGTTTTGTTTTACTTAAGATATTTATTAACCTAACCATTATAATTAAGCCATGGTTATGTCTCTACATGAGTTAGTATATGATACAAACTCACTCATGGTTATTTCTCTCACCTCATTAGTTCATTCTCATCTCTTGAGCTCTTCTTCTTCTTCCTTGAGCAAAAGCTTGCTAGGATTTTCTAAAGAGAGAAAATATTGTGAGATAAATAAAACTATAGTGAGCCAGCTTTCTATTTCATCATCCTCTACTAGATTAGCAATTTAGTATAGGGTGTTAGCTTCACTAATCTCTCAATTAGTGAAGTAGTAGCTTGAGTTAGTGTCTCCTCGACGTAAATCATTTTCGGCCTCGAAGACTTCAAGCAAGACCGTTCCTTTCACCTTGAGAAGCCATGCAAGAGTCCGGGAGTACCATAATCGCAGCGAAGGGACCACTACAAAGAGCGAATGAAGTGAAGGACCGGTCTACAAAGGTTGTATTCCGTTATCACTTAGATGTAAAATAGTTTACATGTTGTTTCGTATGATTCTCTAGTTATCGATTCTAGTTTAGGGTTCTTTGAAATGGCGAAACGGCAAAATTTTGAAAATGGCATGGACGATGCCTCCTGAAACCTTGTTGTCATTAATAATAACCCTACAGTGGTATCAGAGCCTAGCTAGAGAATTAGACGGATTGTGTAGGATTACGAAACCGAAATGAACTCTGAAACATGAAACCCTAAAATCCAGGTTCTGTCGATTTTTATATGAGCTCTAAATTTTTTTTAAACAAGTGCAGAATCATATTTGAGAGAAAATAAGAACATGGAAGAAATTTGGGGGCATCTGCTCGGATTTTGGCCGAGCAGATGAAGGGATTTTCTGAGGTGGCCGGCCCCAGTGAAGGATTTTGGTGTTAAATTTTTTTCATGTTCTGTGCTCTGGGTTTTGGTGTTTCAGGTGTTGTTTGATTTTTCTACTTTTTTCATGTGATGATTAACTTACTGAAATGGAAACTCGGAGTGTTTCATAGTCGTAATTCTAATTGTTTTCAGGTTATTTTAGACGGTATTAAAATGTTCAATCGGATATCAAATACCCGCTTTGACCCTTGCCGGAAAATTTTCCAAGTGTTGGATTTTTTCCGTAGTTAAAAAGCATTCAAACATCATGCAAGTTATGCGATGGACCCTCTAGAAGAACAAAACCTTAACTCGATTATGTGACCGTCAGAACCGCCACTAAACCCTCGGGTTTGTTGTGGTTCAGCGGTGCCACATGTGAGGCGTTGGTTGACCCTTCTACAGCTGGTCCATTGGTACTGTGGCATGTGCTGAATAATTTTAAACTACGCTCAAGTGTTAAGCTTTTTGGGTAATTGTGGGTGTTTGTTGATTCGATCAGAATGTTTAACATCGTCTAGTTTTTTCTGCGACCGTAAGTGTAATATGTGGTGTGTCGCCGGTTTCATTACTATATGTCAACGACAATTGGGATACGCATATTTACATATGTTGATGACATGTGATCTTATGTGTTGTTGTATATGTTATATTGGATCGTCGTGTTTTGAATAGCCGGGGGTCTTATGTGAGATAAGAGTTTTTATTTTCATTCATGTAAAATTCAATGTATGTAATATTCTTTTATTGGGGCACTTCCAGGTTGAGGAAGATGTCACCGTTATTGTATATTATTTACTTTTCCGCATTAGGATAGACCCAAGGAGGGGAGCACAAGTAACCGGGTTCTAGAGTCCAGTGGGAGACCAACTCGAGGAGTCGAGTCCGGGTCTCCTAACTCTAGAATTGGTAGGGTTGCTTGCCTCTCTCGTAGGGGTCTAGGGATATGGGTTTGGCTGTTCATCGCGACCGTGGAATCCGTGTTTTATACAGGCTCAAAATAATATACGGACCTCCTAGAATATCCAATATTTCATATGTTTCTTCTGCTGCTTTGTGATGTGATCACTGTGGATTCTGAGACGAATGGATATACATTATATATGAGATATATAGTAGATGTTACTTATGTTTTGCACCCGCGCTAGTCCCGTCCTGGTATGCCGTTAGTTAAGTAACCTAACGGTGCATAACGGAACATTGTGGCGAATGTGGATAGCATAAGCGTACGTTGTATTTTCGTTTCATTTTCTGTGATGCTTAGGAAGCTTAAATGATGGGATTTCATTAATGAGATTAATGAAAGAAAAGAAACCTAAAAGATGTTGTAGAATCAAATTTTTAAAAAGGGTAGCTCTAGTTTTTGCTTTACATAGTGATATATGTGATATATCCAGCACCTTATTCGATAAGGAAAGAGCCGAAATCCCTTCACCGGGAGTGATCTCTTTAGAAATAACTAGCATATGCTACAACACTCGGTTTGTCTTTTGATTGATTTTAGAGTTTCTTGCTTTGCATGGTGATATATGTAATATATCCTGCACCTTATTCGATGAGGAAAGAGCCGAGATCTCTTCAACGGGAATGACCTCTTTAGCAAAACTAGTAAAAGCCTCAAAAACACTTCTTTTCAAAATCACTCGATTCTACAACGATATCAAGTTCATTACGCAAAAGGTTTTTTGGAAAACTTGTCGTAGCCCTGCGTCATTTCAGATAAGTCTTACTTAGTATTCGTGCTACGTTTGTTGGCCTGCGTCAAGACGTAGTATGCGGTAGCTAACTAATGCTTATCTACAACATAAGATGAGATTGTATTAGGGTAGTCGTACGACTTTGTTGGCCTGCATCAAGGGTCGTGCGGATGGGTTTAATTCAATCAAGAAATGACGGGTTGAACTTGACTAGCGAGCTATGGTTTGTTGGCCCGCGTCAAGGTCATAGGACGCTAGGGGTAAAATATTATCGGGAATTTCTAGTGTTGAAATTTGCAATGAGATTGCATACCTTCTATGTGATAGTTGGATCCCGATACCCACTGTGAGTAAGAGTTACTCCTGGGAGAGTTTTACATAGGACAATTAGCCGATCAAGTAGGTGTCTAGAAAGGTGTCAACGGGGTTATGTCTCTGGGAAAATGAGGTTTATTTTAATTAGGTCCGTGCGAAAGCACGGGGAACCTCCCTCAATGTAACGGTACTGGCCTGGCTGAAATATTGGCGAAATTGTAGGGTGTAATTAATCCTGACTAGTCTTTCCTTTTAGGGTTTGAAGGAAGATTTGATAAAAACAGTAGGAGCCATCCTGATTAGATAAAATAATAACCAATCTGATCTTGTAAAAGCATACGCTAAAGTGTTTTCTTCTCTCTCTCTCTCTCCAGGTAGCGACCATGTCACATCTTAATCAAGATAATAATATGGATGTATTGACCGAATCCGCATGTTATACTGTGCTGGGGAACATTGGTTCCGTTCTTTCTTATAATTTTTATAAGGCTGAACAGGGTATAGGGACATATCCGGATCCCCATGCCGCCAAAACAAAGAATAAATATATTGATGCATCTTCTTCGGACATGTTAGTTGTTGAGAACTGTTTCTCGGTTCACTCTACGTTCTGGGTATTAGATACCGGATCAGGATCGCATATATGTAATATGTTACATGGACTACGGAAAGGTAGAGAACTGGTAATAGGTGATCATTCCGTAAGAGTAGGAATGGGGAAAATGTTGCAGCCAAAGCAGTTGGCGAATATCACCTTGTGTTACCAAGTGGAAACACATTGATTCTGAACAAATGCTATTACATTCCGACCCTGATATGCAATATTATATCAGCTTCTTTATTAAGTAAAGAAGGATATAATTTTGTAGTACAGGATAATATTATGAACATCTTCCTAAATCAAAAGTTGATTGGATCAGGCTCGTTAAATAATGGCATATACATTCTAGATCAAACCACAGTTCTTAATGTACAAAACACACACAAGAGGAAGAGTTCAGAAATGAACGAATCCTTCTTGTGGCATTATAGACTGGGTCATATCAATACGACACGGCTAGCTAAGTTGCATAAGGATGGATATTTGAATCCGTTCGAATTTTCATCTTATGACACTTGCCAGTCATGTCTCAAAGGTAAGATGACCAAAACTCCGTTTACAAGACACGGAGAAAGACCTGGTGAGCTCTTGGAACTGATACATAGTGATGTATGTGGTCCCATGTCTACACATGCCAGTAATGGTTCTTCGTACTTCATTACATTCACTGACGATCTCTCAAGATTCGGACATGTGTTCCTATTGAAACACAAGACTGAAGCTTTTGAGAAATTCAAAGAATATAAACATGAAGTCGAGAACCAAATGGGTAAAAGTATTAAAATCCTTCGATCTGATCGATGAGGTGAATACTTGAGCACGGAGTTCCTAGACTTTCTAAAAAAGAATGGGATTCTATCTCAGCTTACTCCTCCATATATACCACAGCATAACGGTATATCGGAACGGAAGAATCCCACCCTATTGGGTATAGTGCGCTCTATGATGAGCACTGCTGAGTTACATATTTCCTTTTAGGGATATGCACTGGAGACAGCTGCAGACCTATTGAATATGGTTCCCACTAAATCTGTGACAACCACTCCATATAAGATATGGAAAGGAAAGAGACCATATCTTAATTATATTAAGATATGGGGTTGTCCGGCATATGCGAAAACACAAAATCCGGACAAGCTCGGGACAAGGTCTTTTATGTGTAAGTTTGTTGGATATCCCAAACATTCAAGAGAGTATATCTTCTACCACCCCGAAGAACAAAAGGTGTTTGTTTCTCGACATGCCACCTTTTTAGAAAAGGAATTTCTTGCAAAGGAAATTAGTGGAAAGGAGGTAGAACTGGAAGAGGTTCCAGCTATACAAACCACGACAGAAGATTTTATGGAACCAGAGGATTCGGTAGTTCCCAACGAACCTCGGCCTCTCCGCCGATCTAGTAGGATTTCTCATCCACCTGAGAGATACTACGGTTTTCTCATTGATGGTGGAAGTGAGGATTGCATCATGGAGGATGATGACCCAACTAGCTTCGAGAAGGCCATCACGAGTGGGGACTCTGTGAAATGGCTGGATGCAATGCGGTCTAAGATGGAATCCATGTACACCAACAAAGTATGGACTTTGGAAGATACTCCTGAAGGGGTAAAACCCATTCAGAGCAAGTGGATCTTCAAGAAAAAACTTGGTATAAATGGGAAAGTAGAGACTTTCAAAGCTAGACTTGTTGCAAAGGGTTTTCGTCAACGACTAGGTGTGGATTATGACGAAACCTTTTCTCCAGTGGCTACACTTAAATCCATCCGGATCATGCTTGCCATCGCTGCATGCCATGACTACGAAATCTGGAAAATGGATGTTAAGACCGCCTTTCTAAATGGTGATTTGGAAGAGTGCGTGTACATGACTCAGCCAGAGGGCTTCGTAGACAGTGGGAGCAGCGGAAAGGTGTGCAAGCTGCTTAAATCCATCTACGGGTTAAAGCAAGCATCGTGAAGTTGGAACATCTGTTTTGATGTCGTTATCAAACAGTTTGATTTCGTCAAAAACGTAGATGAACCTTGTATATACAAGAAGGTGGTAGAGAGTAAGGCTGTCTTCCTCGTATTGTACGTGGATGACATACTCTTGATAGGAAATAACATTCCTATGCTGCAATCGGTCAAGCTCTTCTTATCACAATGATTCTCAAAGAAAGATCTAGGGGATGCCTCCTACATCTTAAGGATTAAGATCTATAGAGATAGATCTAAACGGATACCGGGATTGTCCTAATCCAGGTACATTGACACCATACTAAAGAGATTTAGTATGGAAGAATCCAAGCGTGGGTTTTTACCCACGATCTCAGGACTCACTCTCTCCAAAGAGATGTCTTCCAAGACTGATTTGGAGAGAGCTCGCATGCAACGGATACCCTATGCTTCGGCAGTAGGCTCTATCACGTACACGATTCTATATACCAGACCCGATATAGCATACTCACTAAGTGTAGTGAGCAGGTATCAAGCAGATCCTGGAGAGAGTCACTGGACAGCTGTGAAGAGAACTCTCAAGTACTTGAAAAGGACTAAAGAGATGCTCTTGGTGTATGGTAACAGAGAACTCCAAGTGGAGTGCTTTACCGATTCGAGCTTCAAGAGTGATAAGGACGACTCTAAGTCGCACTCGGGATTTATCTTTACCCTCAATGGAGGGGCGGTATGCTGGAAGAGTTCCAAGTAGGAAACCGTGGCAGACTTGACGATGGAGGCTGAATACATCGCAGCCAACGATGCTGCCAAAGAGGCTGTATGGATGAAGAAGTTCATAACTGAACTTGGAGTGGTTCCATCCATTGAGTATCCAATACCTTTGTATTGTGATAACAATGGAACGGTGGCTTTATCCTAGGAACCCAGGTCCCATCAGCGATCCAGGCATATTCTGAGGTGGTATCACCTGATCTGGGAGATAGTTGATCGCCGGGAGATCGAGGTCAGGAGAGTTGACACGAAGAACAACACTGCGGATCCACTCATGAAGGCCATTCCCTAGATACAGTTCGAGAGACTCTTCGGGATGCTGGGTATGCGATACTACAGCAGCTGGCCCTAGTGCAAGTGGGAGATTGTTAGTTGTATGTATGCCCTAGATGCCATTATTGTACATATGATATATATTATAGTGGATGCTTGGACATATAGAGAGAGGACTTTCTTGCTCGACATGATAGTAAACTATCTGGTTACCCTTTATCTTAACATGTATACTTGTCTCTTGATATTGTCTTTTGGTTACATGTTGGTAAAGCCCTTAGGATGTGTACTTGACTACCAGGATTGTGATGCAGATCATACTAGTGGGGCCATGGTAGTCCATAAGTTCATCCTTTAATGTTCCTAGTCGTGGGTGTATCGAGACGTGGCATCAATATACCAGAGTAGACTAGCGTATACGCTTCTTGACCCATGTGATGGGCGATGGATGATCCCATATCCATTGGTGTTTAACATCAGAGATGGAATATGGGTGCTCAGTGGAGACTGGGTACACTGGACGGACTCACCGAGAACTCCTATATGGTATTATACCTCACGTCAGATAGCAGTTCTCTGGTGACACTGGTACAGGTTAGTCTGTTGACCCGAGATCCTCATAGAGTCTTGTGTGATTCCCATTGTGCTTTGATTTCCACCTTACCGCGTTCAAGAGGACGTGCATAACGGTGGTTTTTGGGTACAGTCCCGAGTCACATGGAGGCAATGAGCAATAGGAGGGGTTTCGTCTCTCCCGGTATTGGGGGTTGATATTGCGCTGTGCTCGATTGGCCATAACAGGGAAGTCCCTGGCCAGGGCCGATTTAGAGATTTACTGGTAAGTGTTATCAGTAGTTTCTCAACCCGTTATGAGCTTCATATCGGCATGACTTATCGGTTATTGGGGTCTGACGTTTACCACCCCTAGACTTGATATGCGACATATCAGATGAGGAGACCGGACTGTACGGCAGTGTTACTGACAGGCTTTACAGGAGCTATAGCGAGCTTGCTTGTTGATCTTCTGATCGCTCTATACCCGAGTAGCCGTTACGTCCAGTTAGTACCGCTGACGGCTTGTGGGTGCTTGATGTGATCATCACCTACTGCCGACGTATTGACGAGTCTTTAGAGTCCTACATAGAGGTTTTACTGGCTCAGGCAAAACAAAGTAGGAGTATATAAGTGATATGTGCAGGACCGAGAATAATGCGAGTATATGATACCGTATTCTATTCTGGCGATATTTGTATCGGACGGTTATATGCGATATAGCCGGGTTATCGAATCAAGTATTGATTCGATAAGTTGGTACATTTAATATTAGTCGATTATATGTGATATAGCCGGATTATTAAATCAAGAGTTGATTTGATAGTTTAGTGTATAATTGTATATTTGATATGCTAATTTACATTAACTAATATTAGCTCACTTAAGCATTTATTATTCTCACATGTGCACACTTAATATATATGTGATATATAGTAATTGCGTTTTATTTTGTATCATGATTGTTAATACACACTACATGGGTGTATGAGACTTACACCATACTAATTATAATGTTGAGTTTTAGTATTTAAATTAATTCCAAATTAGTGGACTATTAGCCAAATACATGAAACTTGTAGAAGCTTGTGGATGCTTTGACTAAGTCCACTAGTTTTGTTTAACTTAAGATATTTATTAACCTAACTATTATAATTAAGCCATGATTATGTCTCTACATGAGTTAGTATATGATAAAAACTCACCCATGGTTATTTCTCTCATCTCGTTAGTTCATTCTCATCTCTTGAGCTCTTCTTCTTCTTCCTTGAGCAAAAGCTTGCTAGGGTTTTCTAAAGAGAGAAAATATTGTGAGATAAATAAAACTGAAGTGAGCCCACTTCCTATTTCATCATCCTCTACTAGATTAGCAATTTAGTATAGGATGTTAGCTTCACTAATCTCTCAATTAGTGAAGTAGTAGCTTGAGTTAGTGTCTCCTCGACGTAGATCATTTTCGGCCTCGAAGACTTCAAGCATGACCGTTCCTTTCACCTTGAGAAGCCATGCAAGAGTCCGGGAGTACCATGATCGCAGCGAAGGGACCACTACAAAGAGCTAATAAAGTGAAGGACCGGTCTACAAAGGTTGTATTCCGTTATCACTTAGATGTAAAATAGTTTACATGTTGTTTCGTATGATTCTCTAGTTATCGATTCTAGTTTAGGCTTCTTTGAAACGATGAAACGGCAAAATTTTGAAAATGGCATGGACGATACCTCCCGAAACCTTGCTGTCATTAATAAAAACCCTACAGTGGTATTAGAGGCTAGCTAGAGAATTAGACGGATTGTGTAGGATTACGAAACCGAAACGAACTCTGAAACTTGAAACTCTAAAATCCAAGTTCTGTCGATTTTTATATGAGCTCTAAAAAATTTTTAAACAAGTACAGAATCATATTTGAGAGAAAATAAAAACATGGAAGAAATTTTGGGGCATCTGCTCGGATTTTGGCCGAGCAGATGAAGGGATTTTCCGAGGTGGCCGGCCCAAGCGAAGGATTTTGGTCTCAAATTTTTTTCATGTTCTGTGCTCTAGGTTTTGGTGTTTCAGGTGTTGTTTGATTTTTCTGCTTTTTTCATGTGATGATTAACTTACTAAAATGGCAACTTGGAGTGTTTCATAGTCGTAATTCTAATTGTTTTCGGGTTATTTTAGACGGTATTAAAATGTTCAATCGGATATCAAATACTCGCTTTGATCCTTGCCGGAAAATTTTCCAAGTGTTGGATTTTTTCTGTAGTTAAAAAGCATTCAAACATCATACAAGTTATGCGATGGACCCTCTAGAAGAACAAAACATTAACTCGATTATATGACCGTCAGAACCACCACTAAACCCTCGGGTTTGTGGTGGTTCGGCGGTACCACATGTGAGGCGTTGGTTGACCCTTCTACGGCTGATCCATTGCTACTGTGGCATGTGTTGAATAATTTTAAGCTACGCTCAAGTGTTGAGCTTTTTGGGTAATTGTGGGTGTTTGTTGATTCGATCGGAATGTTTAACATCGTCTAGTTTTTTCTGCTACCGTAAGTGTAATATATGGTGTGTCGCCGGTTTCGTTGCTATATGTCAACGACAATTGGGATACGCATATTTACTTACATTTATGACATGTGATGTTATGTGTTGCTGTATATGTTATATTGGATCGTCGTGTTTTGAATAGCCGGGGGTTTTATGTGAGATGAGAGTTTTTATTTTCATTCATGTAAAATTCAATGTATGTAATATTTTTTTATTGGGGCACTTCCGGGTTGAAGAAGATATCACCGTTGTTGTATATTATTTACTTTTCCGTATTAGGATAGACCCAAAGAGGGGAGCACAAGTAACTAGGTTCTAGAGTCCAGTGGGAGACCAACTCTAGGAGTCGAATCCGGGTCTCCTAACTCTAGAACTGGTGGGGTTTCTTGCCGCTCTCGTAGGGGTCTAGGGATGTGGGTTTGGCAGTTCATCGCGACCGTGGAATCCGTGTTTTATACAGGCTCAAAATAAAACACGGACCTCCTAGAATATCCAATATTTCATATGTTTCTTCTGCTGCTTTGTGATGTGATCACTGTGGATTCTGAGATGAATGGATATACATTATATATGAGATATATAGTAGACGTTGGTTATGTTTTGCACCCGCGCTAGTCCCGTCCCAGTATGCTGTTAGTTAAGTAACGTAACGGTGCATAACGGGACATTGTGGCGAATGCGGATGGCATAAGCGTACATTGTATTTTCGTTTCATTTTCTGTGATGCTTAGGAAGCTTAAATGATGGGACTTCATTAATGAGATTAATGAAAGAAAAGAAATCTAAAAGATGTTGTAGAATCAAATTTTCAAAAAGGGTAGCTCTAGTTTTTGCTTTGCATAGTGATATATGTGATATATCCCGCACCTTATTCGATAAGGAAAGAGCCGAGATCTCTTCACCGGGAGTGACCTCTTTAGCAATAACTGGCAGATGCTACAACACTCGGTTTGTATTTTGATTGCTTTTAGAGTTTCTTGCTTTGCATAGTGATATATGTGATATATCCCACACCTTATTCGATGAGGAAAGAGCCGAGATCCCTTCACCGGGAATGACTTCTTTAGAAAAACTAGTAAAAGCCTCAAAAACACTTCTTTTCAAAATCATTCGATTCTACAACGATATCAAGTTCATTACGCAAAAGGTTTTCTGAAAAACTTGTCGTAGCCCTCCGTCATTTCAGATAAGTCCTACTTAGTATTCATACTGCGTTTGTTGGCCTGCGTCAAGGCGTAGTTAACGGTAGCTAACTAGTGCTTATCTGCAGCATAAGATGAGATTGGATTAGGGTAGTCGTACGACTTTGTTGGCCTGCGTCAAGGGTCGTGCGGGTGGGTTTAATTCAATCAAGAAATGACGGGTTGAACTTGACTAGCGAACTATGGTTTGTTGGCACACGTCAAGGTCATAGGACGCTAGGAGCAAAATATTATAGGGAATTTCAAGTGTTGAAATTTGCAATGAGATTGCATACCTTCTATGTGATAGTTGGATCCCGATACCCACTGCGAGTAAGAGTTACTCTTGTGAGAGTTTTACACAGGACAATTAGCCGATCAAGTAGGTGTCTAGAAAGGTGTCAACGGGGTTATGCCTCTGGGAAAACGAGGTTTATTTTAATTAGGTCCGTGCGAAAGCACGGGGAACCTCTCTCAAAGTACCGGCACTGGCCTGGCTGAAAAATTAGCGAAATTGTAGGGTGTAATTAATCCCGGCTAGTCTTTCCTTTTGGGATTTGAAGGAAGATTTGATAAAAACAGTAGGAGCCATCTTGATTAGATAAAATAATAACCAATCTGATCTTACAAGAGCATACGATAAAGTGTTTTCTTCTATCTCTCTCCAGGTAGCGACCATGTCACGTCTTAATCAAGATAATAATATGGATGTATTGACCGAATCCGCATGTTATACTGTGCTGGGGAACGTTGGTTCCGTTCTTTCTTATAATTGTTATAAGACTGAACAGGGAATAGGGACATATCTGGATCCCCATGCTGCTCAAACGAAGAATAAGCATATTGATGCTTCTTCTTCGGATGTGTGAGTTGTTGAGAACTGTTTCTCGGTTCACTCTACGTCCTGGGTATTAAATACCGGATCAGGATCCCACATATGTAATATGTTACATGGGCTACGGAAAGGTAGAGAATTGGGAATAGGTGATCATTCCGTAAGAATAGGGAATGGGGCAAATGTTGCAGCCAAACCAGTTGGCGAATATCACCTTGTGTTACTAAGTGGCGACACATTGATTCTGAACGAATGCTATTACATTCCGACCCTGATATGCAATCTTATATCAGTTTCTTTATTAAGTAAAGAAGGATATAATTTTTTAGTACAGGATAATATTATGAACATCTTCCTGAATCAAATGTAGATTAGATCAGGCTCGTTAAATAATAGCATATACATTTTAGATCAAACCACAGTTATTAATGTACAAAACACACACAAGAGGAAGAGTTCAGAAATGAACGAATCCTTCTTGTGGTATTGTAGACTGGGTCATATCAATACGACACGGCTGCTAATTTGCATAAGGATGGATATTTGAATCCGTTCGAATTTTCATCTTATGACACTTGTCAGTCATGTCTCAAAGGCAAGGTGACCAAAACTCCGTTTACAGAACACGGAGAAAGAGCTGGTGAGCTCTTGAGACTGATACATAGTGATGTATGTGGTCCCATGTCTACACATGCCAGGAATGGCTCTTCGTACTTCATTATATTCACTGACGATCTCTCAAGCTTCGGACATGTGTTCCTGTTGAAACACAAGTCTGAAGCTTTTGAAAAATTCAAAGAATATAAACACGAAGTTGAGAACCAAACGGGTAAAAGTATTAAAATCCTTAGATCTGATCGAGGAGGTGAATACTTGAGCACGGAGTTCCTGGACTTTCTAAAAGAGAATGGGATTCTCTCTCAGCTTATTCCTCCGTATACACCACAGCACAACGGTGTATCGGAACGGAGGAATCACATCCTATTGGATATGGTGTGCTCTACGATGAGCACTGCTGAGTTACCTATTTCCTTTTGGGGATATGCACTGGAGACAGCTGCAGACCTATTGAATATGGTTCCCACTAAATCTGTGCTAACCACTCCATATGAGATATGGAAAGGAAAGAGACCATATCATAATTATATTAAGATATGGGGTTGTCCAGCATATGTGAAAACACAAAATCCGGACAAGCTCGGGGCAAGGTCTTTTATGTGTAAGTTTGTTGGATATCCCAAACATTAGAGAGAGTATATCTTCTACCATCCTGAGGAACAAAAAGTGTTTGTTTCTTGACATGCCACCTTTTTAGAAAAGGAATTTCTTGGAAAGGAAATTAGTGGCAAGGAGGTAGAACTGGAAGAGGTTCCAGCTATACAAACTACGACAGAAGATTTGGTGGAACCAGAGGATTCGGTAGTTCCCAACGAAGCTCAGCCTCTCCGCCGATCTAGTAGGATTTCTCATCCACCTGAGAGATACTACGGTTTTCTCATTGATGGTGGAAGCGGGGATTGCATCATGGAGGATGATAACCCAACTAGCTTCAAGCAGGCCATCACGAGTGGGGACTCTGTGAAATAGCTGGATGCAATGCGATCCGAGATGGAATCCATGTACACCAACAAAGTATGGACTTTGGAAGATACTCCTGAAGGGATAAAACCCATTGGGAGCAAGTGGATCTTCAAGAAAAAACTTGGTGTAGATGGGAAAGTGGAGACTTTCAAAGCTAGACTTGTTGCAAAGGGTTTTCGTCAACGACCAGGTGTGGATTATGACGAAACCTTTTCTCCAGTGGCTATGCTTAAATCCATCCGAATCATGCTTGCCATCGCTGCATACCATGACTACAAAATCTAGAAAATAGATGTTAAGACCGCCTTTCTAAATAGTGATTTGGAAGAGTGCGTGTACATGACTCAGCCAGAGGGCTTTGTAGACAGTGGGAGCAGCGGAAAGGTATGCAAGCTGCTAAAATCCATCTACGGGTTAAAGAAAGTATCGCGGAGTTGGAACATCTATTTTGATGTCGTTATCAAAGAGTTTGATTTCGTCAAAAACGTAGATGAACCTTGTATATACAAGAAGGTGGCAGAGAGTAAGGCTGTCTTCCTCGTATTGTACGTGGATGACATACTCATGATAGGAAATGACATTCCTATACTGCAATCGGTCAAGCTCTTCTTATCACAAAAATTCTCAATGAAAGATCTAGGGGATGCCTCCTATATCTTGGAGATTAAGATCTATAGAGATAAATCTAAACGGATACTGAGATTGTCCCAATCCAGGTACATTGACACCATACTAAAGAGATTTAGTATGGAAGAATCCAAGCGTGGGCTTTTACCCACGATCTCAAGACTCACTCTCTCCAAAGAGATGTCTTCCAAGACTGATTTGGAGAGAGCTCGCATGCAAGGGATACCCTATGCTTCGGCAGTAGGCTCTATCACGTACGCGATGCTATGTACCAGACCCGATGTAGCATACTCACTAAGTGTAGTGAGAAGGTATCAAGCAGATCCTGGAGAGAGAGTCACTGGATAGCTATGAAGAGCATTCTCAAGTACTTGAGAAGGACTAAATAGATGCTCTTGGTGTGTGGTAACGGAGAACTCCAAGTGGAGTGCTTTACCGATTCGAGCTTCCAGAGTGATAAGGACGACTCTAAGTCGCACTCGGGATTTGTCTTTACCCTCAATGGAGGGGCGGTATGCTGGAAGAGTTCCAAGCTGGAAACCGTGGCAGACTTGACGATGGAGGCTGAATACATCGCTGCCAAAGAGGCTGTCTGGACTAAGAAGTTCATAACTGAACTTGGAGTGGTTCCATCCATTGAGTATCCAATACCTGTGTATTGTGATAACAATGGAGCGGTGGCTTTGGATAAGGAACCCAGGTCCCATCAGCGATCTAGGCATATTCTGAGGCAGTATCACCTGATCTGGGAGATAGTTGATCGCCGGGAGATCGAGGTCAGGAGAGTTGACACGAAGAACAACACTGCGGAAACACTCATGAAGGCCATTCCCCAGATACAGTTCGAGAGACTCTTCGGGATGCTGGGTATGCGATATTACAGCAGCTGGCCCTAGTGCAAGTGGGAGATTATTAGTTGTATGTATGCCCTAGAGGCCATTATTGTACATATGATATATATTATAGTGGATTCTTAGACATATATAGAGAGGACTTTCTTGTTCGACATGATAGTATGCTATCTGGTTGCTCTTTATCTTAACATGTATGCTTGTCTCTTGATACTGTCTTTTGGTTACATATTGGTAAAGCCCTTAGGATGTGTACTTGACTACTAGGATTGTGATGCAGATCATACTAGTGGGGCCATGGTAGTCCATAAGTTCATCCTTTAATGTTCCTAGTCATGGGTGTATCGAGAAGGGGCATCGATATACCAGAGTAGACTAACGTATACGCTTCTCGACCCATGTGATGGGCGATGGATGATCCCATATCCATTGGTGTTTGACATCAGAGATGGTATACGGGTGCTCAGTGGAGACTGGGTACACTATACGGACTCGCCGAGAACTCCTAGATGGTATTATACCTCACGTCAGATAGCAGTTCTCTGGTGATACTGGTACAGGTTAGTCTGTTGACCCGAGATCGTCATAGAGTCTTGTGTGAAACCCACTGTACTTTTATTTCCACCTTACTACGTTCAAGAGGACGTGCAAAACTGTGGTTTTTGGGTACATTCCCGAGTCACATGGAGGCAATGAGCGATAGGAGGGGTTTTGTCTCTCCCGGTATTGTGGGTTGATATTGCGCTGTGCTCGATTGGCTATAACAAGGAAGTCCCTGGCCAGGGCTGATTTAGAGATTTACTGGTAAGTGTTATCAGTAGTTTCTCGACCCGTTATGATCCTCATATCGGCATGACTTATCGGTTATTAGGATCTAACGTTTACCACCCCTAGACTTGATATGCGAGATATCAGACGAGGAGACCGGACTGTACGATAGTGTTACTGACAGGTTTTACAGGAGCTAGAGCGAGCTTGCTTGTTGATCTTCTCATCGCTCAATACCCGGGTAGCCGTTACGTCCAGCTAGTACTGCTGACGGCTTGTGGGTGCTTGATGTGATCATCACCTATTGCCGGCGTATTGACGAGTCTTTAGAGTCTTACATAGAGGTTTTACTGGCTCAGGCAAAACGAAGTAGGAGCACATATGTGATATGTGCGGTACCGAGAATAATGCGAGTATGTGATACCGTATTCTATTCTCGCGATATTTGTATCGGACAGTTATATGTGATATAGCCGGATTATCGAATCAAGTGTTGATTCGATAAGTTGGTACATTTAATATTAGTCGGTTATATATGATATAGCTAGATTATTAAATCAAGAGTTGATTTGATAGTTTAGTGTATAATTGTATATTTAATATTCTAATTTACATTAACTAATATTATTTCACTTAAGCATTTATTATTCTCATATGCGCACACTTAATATATATGTGATATATATTAATTGTGTTTTATTTTGTATCATGGTTGTTGATACACACTATATGGGTGTATGAGACTTACACCATACTAATTATAATGTTGGGTTTTAGTATTTAAAGTAATTCCAAATTAGTGGATTATTAGCCAAATGCATGAAGCTTGTAAAAGCTTGTGGATGCTTTGACTAAGTCCACTAGTTTTGTTTTACTTAAGATATTTATTAGCCTAACCATTATAATTAAGCCATGATTATTTCTCTACATGAGTTTGTATATGATACAAACTCACCCATGGTTATTTCTCTCACCTCATTAGTTCCTTCTCATCTCTTGATCTCTTCTTCTTCTTCCTTGAGCAAAAGCTTGCTAGGGTTTTCTAAAGAAAGAAAATATTATGAGATAAATAAAACTAAAGTGAGCCCACTTCCTATTTCATCATCCTCTACTAAATTAGCAATTTAGTATAGGGTGTTAGCTTCACTAATCTCTCAATTAGTAAAGTAGTAGGTTGAGTTAGTGTCTTCTCGACGTAGATCATCTTCGGCCTCGAAGACATCAAGCAAGACCGTTCCTTTCACCTTGAGAAGCCATGTAACAGTCCGGGAGTACCATGATCGCAGCGAAGGGACCACTACAAGAAGCTAATGAAGTGAAGGACCGGTCTACAAAGGTTGTATTTCGTTATCACTTAGATGTAAAATAGTTTACATGTTGTTTCGTATGATTCGCTAGTTATCGATTCTAGTTTAGAATTCTTTAAAACGGAAAAATTTTGAAAATTGCATGGACGATGCCTCCCGAAACCTTACTGTCATTAATAGGAACCCTACAATTACCACTCCTACTTTTACCTTTTGCTTTTCTCCGGAACATTCCGTATCACTACGAAAATCCACAGTTATTGGATATGACCATCGTATAGTTACATACGAACTCAAAGAAACTTGTTTCAGATTCGAGAATGGTTTCCGGTTCTAGAGAAATTGAATAGGACTATTCAGTTGTCTTTTCCTTTTACCTTCTCTCAGGTTGTGAGAGCTCCTAGAATTAGGAGAGGGTACACCTATTGCGCTTATTGGATAGTCTTCTTCCAAACCATAGGCATGTGCCGATAGGTGGGGAAGGAAGAAAACCAATTAGCCTAAGTAATGTGTACAGAAGGTAATAAGTAAAGACAAATAAAGGGATTAGAAAGAGGGCAAAGTAAATTGCGACTGCTATCATTCACGACCAAACCACGTATTTCATCGCCACTCCTACTTCACCTTTGCATTTCTCCGGTTTAGGAGAAATAGAATAAGGTTTATTCAGTTGTCTTTTATCTTTATCTTCTCTCAAGTTGCGAGTACTCCTAGGATTAGGAGAGTACACCTATTACACTTATTGGATAGTCTTCTTCCAAACCATAGGCTGGTGCCGAACGGTAGGGAAGGAAGATAACCATTTAGCTTAAGGATGGTGTACAGAAGTTAATGAGTAAAGAAAATAAAGGGATTTGGAGAGATGGTAAGGAAATATACGGTTATAGTCATGAATCTGGTTAATGGAAGAGGCATTACTAGGAATACCCGGCTACCCCTTCGAAGCATTTTTATGTTTCAGTTTCACTATGCGTTGTTAATTGAAAACCGATTTCCCAATTAGATCCTTACTCCAGGGTATGTATTTACCAGGTTTGATTCTCACATATGTATGGTTTTACATATGATGAGTGGGAGTAAGTTATTGGGAATTAGGTGATTATATTCTCATTATATCAGAATTCTTTGTAATTGGTGATATTTGAGGAAATCACCTAGGGTTTTGCCTGATGGCAAATATTTAGTTTTGAATATCCGTTGTTATGCACCAATTTCAAACTAATATATCTATACGTTTATTTTATAAAGTGAGATATAACTTTTTGAAATTATGTACATGACATTTACATATATCAGTTGATGATTGGGTAAGGAGCATTAAACAGCGGTGTAATTCTTCTTAATCATAGTACAGTTTTCAACCTATGACGTACAGGGTTTGAGTTATTCAACTCAGGAAACTTATACAAAGTATTGTATATTGTCCAGTGTCCATTAGAACAGAGGGGTTGGTACTTATGACTTCTCAAGTTTTAGACAAGTATTTCGTAGAAATACAATGTCCAAGTTTTGAGAAGTTATAGGTATAAGAATAAAGTTGAGAACCATGTATTGCAAGTATCAGGATTCTTCAAGGAGATCAAAGATGTAGATACTTGTGTTTGGTATTCAGATGATAGTTATGGTTTTGAGAACTTGCTTCTCTTTCAGATTACTCATATTTGGATGCACTCCTAGTTGAGTAATGTTGATCGGCCTCCTTCCATTTAGTTGATATGCACTGGAGACAGCTGCATGATTTGAATCTGGTTCCAATTAAATCAGTGCCTCTGTTTCTATATTGTATATAGAATGGTTTATATCTTAACTGTAAGGTTAGTATGGCACCCTATGAAGTGTTTTGAAGCATCACATGACCCAAAGTTATAATTTTTAAGGTGCTAAACTAACATGCAAAGGGATCGATCCTAGAAAATTAGGGTTATGAAACATTAAGCTAGAAAAGATTAGGGTTTGAAGGCTACAACCTTTGTAGCTCCCCTTTGCTAGACTCCTTGGTGTCTTGGGTGTTGAATCGAGGTCCTCTCGAAGTTCCCTTGCGTCCACGACGATCCACCACGGAGTACTCAGTCCAAGCTCGCTACTTTGGAAAACCGAAGGAAACACTCTAATCAAGTCGGCTAGACTTGAGTAGAATGATGTTGTGGTATGGAATCTCACTTCAAAAATCTATCTTTAAGTGGTATTTGCTCACTAGGAAAAACAAGAGAGCAAAAGAGCTAGAGGAAGAAGATGGTGGCAATTTTTAACAAGAGATAAAAAGTTAACTCTAGTGAAGAAAAAGAAATATATCCATATATATTTTATTCCTTCATGCTATGAACCATGGTTAAAGTGATGGAGACATTATTTAACTTTAGTTTGGAATGATAAAGAGAAGGATAACCTTAAGTTAGTGGTAGTTGAGCATGGTTAGGTCAAAGGAAGAATGTAGAAGCATGAAAGATTATCCTTTCCTTTTTCATTTTACTTTAAAACCAAAATTAAATAATTATCCATTGTTTAATCCATGGTGTGAGTCTTATATTGCCACCATTTCCATTTGCTAACAACCATGATGGATGAGTGTATGTATGTGTGCATGTATGCACATTCACATGTGCATGAAACTAGCATGAAAGAAAGAAAGAAAAGCACACATGCATGCACACATCCATCATCCAAGAAAAGATTTTAAGTGAGAAAACTAATGGTTAAATGATAAATCAACACTTGATTTATCAATCCGGTCATATCTCATACGACCCCACCAAAAGCAGTTCACCCGATCAATGTTCGGTATCATATACGCACATTTCAATCGGATGCATGCGCATATCGCATATGCGCACCACAACGTTTCGCCTGGACTGGGTAACTCCTTTGTGGGACTCTAAGACTCGTCAATACGCCGGTAGAGGGTGATGATCATATCAGGTACCCTCAAGCCGCAAGCGGTCAGCTAAACGTAACGGCCACCCGGGTATTGAGCGATCAGAAGGCAACAAGCGAACCTGCTACAACTCCCGTCGAGCCATCCGGCAACACTACCGTATAGTCCGGTCTCTTCGTCAGATATGCTGCATATCGAGCCTAGAGATGGTCACGTCGACCCCAATAACTCAATAAGTCGTGTCGGTAAATGGTCTATAACAGATCGAGAAACTACTAATAACACTTATCAGCAAATCTCAGCAGCCCTGGCCAGGGACTTGCTGTTATAACCAGTCGAGCACAGCACAGCATCAACTCCCAATACCGGGAGAGACGAAACCCCTCCTATTGCTCATTGCCTTCGTGTGTCTCGGGACTGTACCCAACGGCCACCTGTTTGCACGACTCAGTAGAGCCGTGGTAGGATGGCAATCAAAGTACAGTGGGAGAACACACAAGACTCCATGACGATCTCGGGTCTACAGACTAACCTGTACCAGTGTCACCTGAGAACTGCTATCCGACGATAGATATAATTCCATATATGAGTTCTCGGTGAGTCCGTCCAGTGTACCCAGTCAGCACTGAGCACCCGTATATGATCTTGATGTCAAACATCGATGAATGTGGGAACATCCATCGCCCATCACATGGGTCTAGTATTATATACGCTAGTCTACTCTGGTATATCGATGCCCCATCTCGATACACCTCCGACTAGGGACATTTCAGGATATGCTTATAGACTACAAATGTCCCACTAGTATGATCTCTATCATAATCAGAGTAGTCAAGCAGATATCCTTGGGGCTTTATCAGCATGTATGAATGAATAAAAGCATGATCAAATCAACATGTCAGATAAAGAATAACCAGATAGCATACTATCATGTCGAGCAAGAGTGCAAACTGAATATATATACATGTATAGATACATCCACTATCACATAATGGCCTCTAGGGCATACATATATCCAACAATCTCCCACTTGCACTAAGGCCAGTTATTGGCGTATCTCATACCCAACATCTCAAAAAGTCGCTCATGCTGTGGCTGAGGGAGGGCCTTGGTGAGTGGATCCACGGCGTTGTTCTTTGTGTCAACTCTCTTAATCTCGATCTCGCAGCAATCTACAATCTCCCGGATCAAATGAAAGCGCCTCAGGATATGTCTGGACCGCTGATGGGATCAGGGCTCCTTGGCTAACGCCATCGCCCCATTATTGTCACAATACAAAGGTATTGGATCAATAATTGTTGGAACTACTCCTAGCTCCGAGACGAACTTCTTCATCCAGATGGCTTCCTTGGCGGCATCATTTGCAGCAATGTACTCAGCTTCCATCGTAGAGTCTGCAACGGTATCCTGTTTGGAACTCTTCCAACTTACCGCCCCTCTATTGAGGGTAAATACAAACCCTGAGATAGATTTGCTGTCATCCTTATCGCTCTGGAAGCTCGAATCGGTAAAGGCCTCCATTTGGAGATCTGTATTACCATACACCAAGAACAATTCTTTAGTCCTTCGTAAGTACTTAAGAATGTTCTTCACAGCTGTCCAGTGGTTCTCCCCTGGGTTGGATTGATACCTGCTTACAACACTAAGTGCATAAGCTACATCTGGGCGTGTACATAACATCGCATACATTATAGACCCTACTGCCGAAGCATAAGGTATAATGCTCATGCGAGCTCTCTCTTCATCGGTCTTTGGACAAGAATCCTTGGAGAGAGTGACTCCATGGCAAGCGGGTAAGGCACCCCGCTTGGAGTCTTCCATACTAAACCTCTTTAGGATGGTGTTGATGTACCTGGTTTGGGACAATCCCAATAACTTTTTGAATCTATCCCTATAGATCCTTATGCCCAGGATGTATGTGGCATCACCCAGGTCCTTCATAGAGAACCTTAGTGATAAGAATGATTTGACCGACTGTAGCATAGGAATATCATTTCCTATCAGAAGAATGTCATCCACGTATAATACGAGGAATGTGACAGCTCTTCCTACAGCCTTCTTATAAACACAAGGTTCATCTGGATTTTTGATGAAATCAAACTCTTTGATAACATCATCGAAACAGATGTTCCAACTCCGAGATGCCTGCTTCAACCCATATATGGATTTAAGCAATCTACATGCTTTCTCGCTGCTCCCACTGTCAATGAAGCCCTCTGGCTGATCCATATAAATGCATTCTTCTAAATTTCCATTTAGAAATGCTGTTTTAACGTCCATCTGCCAGATTTCATAGTCGTAGTGAGCAGCAATAGCAAGTAGGATCCGAATGGATTTAAGCATGGCTACGGGCGAAAAAGTTTCGTCATAGTCCAAACCTGGTCTTTGACGAAAACCTTTCGCCACAAGTCTTGCCTTATAGGTCTCTACCTGCCCATCCACACCAATCTTTCTTTTAAAGATCCATTTGCACCTTACAGGTTTTACCCCAGGGGGTACAACGTCCAAAGTCCATACTTTGTTGGTGTACATAGACTCCATTTCGGATCTCATGACATCCAGCCACTTCACAGAGTCACCACTCGTGATAGCCTGCTGAAAACTGGTAGGATCATCATCATCCATGATGCAATCTTCTCCGTTACCATCAATGAGGAAACCGTAGTACCTCTCCGGTGGGCGAGAAGTCCTACCAGACCTACGGAGTGGCCGAGGTTCTTCAGTTTCTGTTGCAACAGCCGGTTCAACCAAATCGTCATTTGTAGTTTATGTCTCCAGAACCTCTTCTAGATCTACCACCTTGCCATCTTCTTTATCTGTGAAAAACTCTTTTTCCAAGAATGTGGCATACTGAGAAACAAACACTTTTTGTTCCTCTTTGTGGTAGAACAGATATCCATAAGAATTCTTTGGATATCCCACAAAGTTACACATGACTGACCGTGTCTCCAGTTTGTCCGGATTCTGTTTTTTAACATAGGCCGGGCAACCCCAAATCTTAATTCTCTTAAGAGATGGTCTCTTCCCATTCCATATCTCATATGGCGTGGTAGACACGGCTTTGGTCGGAACCCTGTTTAGCAGAAAAGCTGCAGTCTCCAATGCATGCCCCCAAAACGAGACTGGCAACTCTGCGTCACTCATCATGGACCGGACCATATCTAATAGGGTCCTATTCCGTCGTTCTGACACACCGTTGAGCTGTGGTGTGTAAGGAGGAGTGAGCTGAGAGAGAATCCCATTCTCTTTTAGGAAGTTTGCAAATTCTGTACTGAGATACTCTCCACCTCGATCTGATCGAAGCATCTTAATACTCAAGCCGGTTTGTTTTTCTACTTCTTGTTTATATTCAACGAATTTCTCGAAAGCGTCGGACTTGTGCTTTAATAAAAATACATGACCGAATCTTGAGAAATCGTCGGTGAATGTAATGAAGTATGAAAAACCGTCTCTAGCCTGTGTAGACATTGGCCCACATACATCACTATGTATGAGGCCAAGGAGTTGAGTAGCTCTTTCTCCGTGTCCGGTAAACGGAGTTTTGGTCATTTTATCCTTGATACAAGACTGGCAAGTCGCATAAGATTTATATTCAAAAGAGTTTAAATATCCATCTTTGTGTAACCTGTTTAGTCTTGTTTCATTAATATGACCAAGTCTACAATGCCAAAGAAAAGCTTCATTTAATTCTGAAAGTTTTCTTTTATTAGTGTGTTGTATACTGAAAACTGTGTGTTGATTTAGGACATATATTCCGTTATTAAGCGTACCATACCCAACCAACATTTGATTTAGGTGAATGTTCATAACATTGTTCTGCAACACAAAATTATATCCTTCATTGTCCAACAAAGAAACGGATATTATATTACATAGCATACTTGGTACAAAATAACATGGATTCAAAATCAAAATACATCCAGATGGCAACCCCAAGTGATACTCTCCCACTGCGACTGTATGTACATTGGAACCATTTCCAACGCGGAGAGTATGGTCACCTGTCTTCAAAACCTTGCTCTTTCTCAGCCCCTGCATAGAATTACAAATGTGAGAACCTGAACCGGTATCCAATACCCAGGAAGCAGAGTTTATAGAAAAACAGTTTTCAGTCACAAACGCACCTGAAGCAGAAGCATCACCATGCTTCTTCTTGAGACTTAGGTACTCCGTGCAATTGCGCTTCCAATGTCCTGTCTTGTGGCAATGAAAACACTCGCCTTTCCCTGGGTCTCCAGCCATGGACTTTCCCTTTCCCTTCACCTTTTTGACTCCGCCCTTAGGATTAGTGGGTTTTTTCTTTTTCTTTCCCTTGGCCTTAGCTTTTGGGCGAGAAGAAGAAGACTGTCCAATGGTCATAACGAGAGTCTTTGCTGACTTCATAGTGCTCTCTGCACTCCTTAACATATTAAGGAGTTCAGGGAGGTCCTTCTCCATGCCATGCATGTTAAAGTTCACTATGAACTGAGCAAAGGTAGAGGGGAGGGACTGCAGAATAATATCTATATTTTGTTCATTGTCCATTGTCCATCCAAGGCCCTCAAGCTCTTCTATAAGAGCTATCATCTTCAACACATGGTCTCCTACTGGTGTGCCAGGGGCCATTCGCATCTGAAACAGTTTCTTCGATGCTTCGTATCGTAATACGCGGGATTGCTCCCCATACAACTCCTTTGTATGGAGCAGTATCCCGTGAATGTCTATGTCCTCATGCTGCTTTTGATGTGGTTATCCATCGATGCAAGCACGAGGCATGTGGCCGTGGCACAGTCAGCGTCCCATGTCTTGCGGACTTCAATGTCCGCAACTGAGGATTTTGGACCTGGGACGGGCGGGGCTGAAGCCGTGAGGACATATGATACTTTATCATAAGTCAAGGCGATCTTCAGATTCCTTAGCCAGTCTTTATAGTTGGTCCCATTCAGTTTGTTTTTATCTAGTAGAAGCTTAAGTCCAGTCATTGGTATCTGCCATTAAGAGAGAGAAAAGAATACACTCAGTGAAAGCTCTTGCATAGATTAGAATGGTTTATTATCTTGTCTAATAGATGTTTCCCACTGCTTTTTATCAAGTTTTTCTTTCAAACCTTAAAAAGAAAAAGTAGCCAGGATTAATTACAGTCTACAACTTCGCTAACCGTTCAGCCAGGCCAGTATCGGTACTTTGAGGGAGGTTCCTCGTGCTTTCGCACGGACCTAATTAGAGTAAACCTCGTTTTCCCAGAGGCGGAGCCCCGTTAATACCTTTCTAGACACCTAATGAGTTAGCTAATTGTAAACTGTAAAACTCTCCTAGGAGCAACTATTGCCCATAGTGGGATCGGGATCCAACCATCACATGGAAGGTATGCAATCTCATTGCAAATTTCAACACTTGAAATTCTCGATGTAATTTTTACCCCTAGTACTTATGACCTTAACTATAGTCAACAAATCATAAGTACCAGTCAAGTTCTACCCGTCATTTCTTGATCAATTAGACCCACCCATATGACCCTTAACTATGGTCAACAAAGTCGCATGAATGTCCTAATTAATCTGCATCATATGCAGTGTAGGAAGACATCACTTAGCTACCGTACACTACGCCTTAACTAAAGTCAACAAACGTAGCACGAATACTAAGTACTCTACTTCCTAAAATGACGGAGGGTTGCGAATGATTTTTAAGAAAATCTTTAACGCTTTGAACTTGATATCGTCGTAGAATCAAACAGTTTTCAAAAGGAGTGGCTTAAGCTCCGCAGTTTTGAAATGTAGCTTTTTCACAAATAGCCGAGTAGTTTTTAAATCCGATTCTACAACATCTTTTTAGGTTTATTTTCTTTACATTAATCACATTAATGTAATCCCATCATTTAAGTCCTTAAGCCAATCACAGAAAAGAAACGAAAATAACACGTACGCTTATGCCATCCGCATTCGCCGCAATGTTCCGTTATGCACCGTTAGGTTACTTAACTAACGGCATACCGGGACGGGACTAGCGCGGGTGTAAAACATAAGCAACGTCTACTATATATCATATATATAATATGTCATTCGTCTCAGATATCACAGAACACAGGCAGCAGAAACATAAATATAACGTGGGATATCCTAGGACGTCCGTATTTAGTATTTAGCCAGAATAGAACATACGGATTCCACAGTCGCGATGAATAGCCAAGCCCACACCCTGGACCCCTACAAGAGCGGCAAGTGACCCTACCAATCCTGGAGTTTAGGAGACCCGGTCTCGACTCCTCGAGATGACCTCCCACTGAACCCCAGAACCCGGTCACCTGTGCTCCCCTCCTTGGGTCCATCCTAATGCGGAAAAGTAAATAATATACAACACTGGTGACACAACCGCAACCTGGAAGTGCCCCAAATAAAAGAATATTACATTACATTTGAATTTACATGAATGAAAATATAAAACTCTCATCTCACAAACCCCCCCCCCCGGCTATTCGATCGCGACAATCCTGCACATCATATCTCAGCAACACATAATATCACATATCATCAACGTAAGTAAGTATGCGTACCCCGATTGTCGTTAATGTATAGCAACGAAACCGGCGATATCGTACATACTACACTTACGGTCACAGAAAAGAAAGTGTAAAACTACAATATTTGGAATCCAGATTCTCTTTAGACATCATAAATGCGAAATATCACATATTTCATATTTCATGCCTAAACTATATGAATTCCACATATTGTATCACATTCCAGACAAACAGACAGTATTAAAGTTTTCGAACGAACAATCAAGCACCCAAGATTCACTAAAGCTCAACACTTGAGCAGGGTTCAAAAAATCCGGAGTGTGACACAGTAGTGGCGGTCCAGCCGTAGAAGGGTCAAGCCAACGCCTCACATGTGGACGCCGTACTGCCCCAAAGCCTAAGGTTCAAAGGGCAGTTCGAGACGGTCACATAATCGAGTTAAGGTTTGTTGTCTTCTAGAGGGACCACCGCAAAAAGACTTGCACATATCTCCAAACTATTTAAACCCCGTGAATAGTGAGTAAATGATACTCGTTCAAACACTTCAATACTTTCTAATTTACCCGGAAAAACTACGAAATGAAAATCCCGATCGAATTGACGAGTCCAAAACCACCTCCAGAATTTTTCAAAACCAAATACAGATTAAAAATATCCAAAAAATTATACAAGCAGATTCAAGAATTACTTTGCAAAAGGAATCCATCAATTCATATGTACGGCCGCGGAACCGCGGCCTAAGCAAGCTTAGGCCGCGTTTCTGCGGCTATAATCACTGTTCACTGAAAACATTTTGTACCGTAACTCTTATTTTTTCCTGCTGTATTTTTTACATATTTTTAATTCTGCAAATTGTCAAAATTTAGAAAATTTCCAGAGAGCACCCAAAAATACCGTATTTTTGTCCGATCGGGGTTTTCACTTCGTAAAAACGTCGCCTAATGTTCTAGGTCGGCTCTGATACCAATGTAAGGTTAGTATGGCACCCTATGAAGTGTTTTGAAGCATCAGATGACCCAAAGTTATAATTTTTAAGGTGCTAAACTAACATGCAAAGGGATCGATCCTAGAAAATTAGGGTTATGAAACATTAAGCTAGAAAAGATTAGGGTTTGAAGGCTACAACCTTTGTAGCTCCCCTTTGCTAGACTCCTTGGTGTCTTGGGTGTTGAATCGAGATCCTCTCGAAGTTCCCTTGCGTCCACGAAGATCCACCACGGAGTACTCCGTCCAAGCTCGCTACTTTGGAAAACCGAAGGAAACACTCTAATCAAGTCGGCTAGACTTGAGTAGAATGATGTTGTGGTATGGAATCTCACTTCAAAAATCTATCTTTAAGTGGTATTTGCTCACTAGGAAAAACAAGAGAGCAAAAGAGCTAGAGGAAGAAGATGGTGGCAATTTTTAACAAGAGATAAAAAGTTAACTCTAGTGAAGAAAAAGAAATATATCCATATATATTTTATTCCTTCATGCTATGAACCATGGTTAAAGTGATGGAGAAATTATTTAACTTTAGTTTGGAATGATAAAGAGAAGGATAACCTTAGGTTAGTGGTAGTTGAGCATGGTTAGGTCAAAGGAAGAATGTAGAAGCATGAAAGATTATCCTTTCCTTTTTCATTTTAGTTTAAAACCAAAATTAAATAATTATCCATTGTTTAATCCATGGTGTGAGTCTTATATTGCCACCATTTCCATATGATAACAACCATGATGGATGAGTGTATGTATGTGTGCATGTATGCACATTCACATGTGCATGAAACTAGCATGAAAGAAAGAAAGAAAAGCATACATGCATGCACACATCCATCATCCAAGAAAAGGTTTTAAGTGAGAAAACTAATGGTTAAATGATACATCAACACTTGATTTATCAATCCGGTCATATCTCATATGACCCCACCAAAAGAAGTTCACCCGATCAATGTTCGGTATCATATACGCACATTTCAATCGGGTGCATGCGCATATCGCATATGCGCACCACAACGTTTCGCCGGGACTGGGTAACTCCTTTGTGGGACTCTAAGACTCGTCAATACGCCGGCAGAGGGTGATGATCATATCAGGTACCCTCAAGCCGCAAGCGGTCAGCTAAACGTAACGGCCACCCGGGTATTGAGCGATCAGAAGACAACAAGCGAACCTGCTACAACTCCCGTCGAGCCATCCGGCAACACTACTGTATAGTCCGGTCTCTTCATCAGATATGCTGCATATCGAGCCTAGGGATGGTCATGTCGACCCCAATAACTCAATAAGTCGTGTCGGTGAATGGTCTATAACAGATCGAGAAACTACTGATAACACTTATCAGCAAATCTCAGCAGCCCTGGCCAGGGACTTGCTGTTATAACCAGTCGAGCACAACACAGCATCAACTCCCAATACCGGGAGAGACGAAACCCCTCCTATCGCTCATTGCCTTCGTGTGTCTCGGGACTGTACCCAACGGCCACCTGTTTGCACGACTCAGTAGAGCCGTGGTAGGGTGGCAATCAAAGTACAGTGGGAGAACACACAAGACTCCATGACGATCTCGGGTCTACAGACTAACCTGTACCAGTGTCACCTGAGAACTGCTATCCGACGATAGATATAATTCCATATAGGAGTTCTCGGTGAGTCCGTCCAGTGTACCCAGTCAGCACTGAGCACCCGTATATGATCTTGATGTCAAACATCGATGAATGTGGGAACATCCATCGCCCATCACATGGGTCTAGTATCATATACGCTAGTCTACTCTGGTATATCGATGCCCCGTCTCGATACACCTCCGACTAGGGATATTTCAGGATATGCTTATAGACTACAAATGTCCCACTAGTATGATCTCTATCATAATCAGAGTAGTCAAGCAGATATCCTTGGGGCTTTATCAGCATGTATGAATGAATAAAAGCATGATCAAATCAACATGTCAGATAAAGAATAACCAGATAGCATACTATCATGTCGAGCAAGAATGCAAACTGAATATATATACATGTATAGATACATCCACTATCACATAATGGCCTCTAGGGCATACATATATCCAACATTAACGATGTTAAGGTATATGGAGTTGTCCGTCTTATACTTAAAACCAGACTCTGGATAACTCAAGGCACGTTTCTGTAATGGCAGTTTGTGGGTTATCCTGGACTATGACGAGGGTTAACTTTCTACCATCTGGAAAATCAATAGTGATATTGTTCTTAACTCTCTACAGTTTTAGTAAAATGGATTTTTCAGAAAACAGTAGTGGGAGTATGGTAGAACTGGAAGTGATTCCAGAACCACAAACGATTACTGAAAATCTAAATAGAACCTAAAGATTCAATCGGGTTTGACATTCCATTGGCCATTCCACAGATATGGTGGGTAACCTCAGCCACCTGAGACGTACTTCGGTATCCTCAAAGACGGTGATAGGGAGGTTCTTGTTTATCCAGACTTTCCATTACTGCTGTTCTAGACTATGAGACCCGGCATGAGGATGAGTATAGCATCGTTCTAAACTAGCTTTAGAAGCGCACGTGTATATGACTCTGCCAGAGGGTTATTGTGGTCAGTGGGAGCAGCGAAAGCATAGTGGACAAATTGCATATATATATTTATAGACTAAAGCAGGTATAGCGGAGATAGATCATCTATTTTTAATGTGACAGTCATAAGCTTTGACTTTATCAAAATAGGAGATAGATCTATTAAGAAGGTAGTAGGATGCGATGTCCTGGTATTTGGATGACATACACATTGTAGGAAGTGAAATTTCTATACTACGATCGGTTATACTGTGGTTGTCATACAGTGATTTCTCCACATAGGATATGTATATTATATCTGGCATTCTGGTTACTAGATCTATGGTTTTAGATCTAGATTTGGGTAGTTTCCCAATCTGGGTACTTAGATAGTATTCTAAATGTGCTTTAGAATAGACGACTCCTAACATGGTGGTGTACCTGCAGGTGATGGAGTCACCCTCTCTAAAGGTGTCTTACAGACTAAATAGGAGAGGGATGTGCATGATTGGCATATCACTTACTTAGGCAATTGAGTCAATCATGAGATGTCATGTACCACACCAAATGTTGTTTTTGCACTAGCTGCAATAAGTTTATATATTAATCCAATCCTGGAGAAACGTTCGGAAGCAGTTTTTTGAACATAAATGGATGTTCTAGGGATTTAGTAACGGCAGCCTCCTTCGGGAGACGGTTATTATTCCAGGCTTCCAAGACGACCTGGATGACAGAGTGACTGCCAGAGTTGTATTTTTTCCTCTTAATGAGGGGCAGTGGTTTGGACAGGTGGTCCAAGAGGATACTGAGTGAGGCATGGCGCAGGATACTGATTAAATTCAGTAGACGATACAGTCTAAGAAATTTGCTGGATTTGGAGTTCATTTGTGAACTGGGTCCCATCAGATATCCAGACATATTCTAAGACAGGTGTTGCTCATTTCGGGAGATGGCTTTCTCCTCGAACTTAAGATAAATAGAGACATAAAGAGAAATATTGGAGCAGATCCACTCACTGAGGCTATTTCTCGAACGCAATAGTTTTACAAACGAGCTTTGTGAAACTGATTAGTAGAGAAGTTGGGTGTTCGGTATCACACGGGCTGTGAGTATGCGACGCCGCAATAATTAGCTTTAAGTGCAAGTGGGAGATTGTTGGCTATAGTGCCCTCAAGTCAATTATTGGATCGCAGACACGTGATTGCAATGATTGAGGGAGGACCTATACCGGTAGAACAGTCTTACTCAAGATGATAGTATGCTATCTGGTTTGTCTTTATCATCATGTACATATTTCATGTGACATTACAGATCACTATTACATGTTGATAGAGCCCTTAGGATTCTTGCTTGACGACCAGCAGTATGATGGTGATCATATACGTGAGAGTTGGGTGGTCTATAAGCACATCCTTAAAGTGTCCCTAGTCGTGGGAGTTTCAAGACTGGGTATCGATACTCTAAGAGTAGACTGGTGTATACGGATCGAGACCCCGACGGGGGGCGGTGGCCGGTCTCACAAGCCATTGGTGTTAGTAGGTACACCTAAGATGTATACAGGTGCTCATTGGGTTATGAGTACACCGGACGAACTCGCCAGGAACATGCTAGTTGATATTATACCTATTGTCAGATAGCAGTTTCCAGGTGACATGTGTACAGGTTAGTCTATCGACCTGAGATCGTCATTTGTCTCGTGTGAGTTCCCACTGTGCTTTGATTACTACCCTACCATGGCTCAAAGGAGTCATGCAAACAGATTTTAGTTGGGTACATTCCCGAGCCACATGGAGCCAGTGCGCGTATCGTCAGGGGATTCGTCTCTCCCGGTATTGGGGTTTGATGTCGTGGAGTGCACGGGTGACCATCACCAGAAATTCTCGGCCAGGATAGACGAGAATTACTGATTCGGATCAATAATTTCTCAGTTGGTGATAGGCTTTATACCGACACTAAATGTCAAGTTATTAGGGGTATGACTTTATCCACCCCTTAGACTCGATATGCGATACTCATAGATGAACAGACCGGACTGTACGGATATTGTCACTGTCAGGCTCAGTAGGGTTTCGGGATGAGTTCGCTCGTCGGCCTCCCTTTCGATCAATACCTGGGTAGCCGTTACGTACAGCTAGTGCCACTGACGTGCTTGTGGTTAAACTCACTGCCAGCGTATTGACGAATCTTTAGAGTCCCACACAGAGGGTTTCCCTGGTTTGGGCGAAACGTTGTAGAGGCTGTATGGTTTTATGACAGGGTTCGATCATATTCGTGCACTTGTGCATGGATCATGATCAGACGGATAATACTAGTGGGCTTTGGTTTAAGCCGGATCCTAGTATTATATTGTTGGATTACTTTCGTCTCGTTGTATTCGTATTCAGTCGAAATACGGATGCGGGTATGTATATACAGATGAGGGATAATCTTACAATTCGTTACGAGTTTATTTTAGAAGTTGCCATTCTCTCTATTGCTTTAAACAATTGGATTAATGTTTATTATGTGGAAATTGTGAGGTTAAGTCTTAGCATTTGGCATTGAATGGTGCTTGTGACTCATGGTGTTGGGTCCTGTGTGGATTTGGTGAGATGTGATTGTGAGATGGCAGATCTTTTATTGTGCTAGGATTTTCTTTAGTTGCTCACAATATTTCTCACAACACTCACAAGAAAAAAGATCAGAGAACATTTTTCTTGATCTCTTTTACTTTTGCCAAAACTTGAGCTCACTCTTTTTTCATATGGCTTCTTCTTCAACCTCCACCCATTCCATCTCATGTGTTGAGAATCCTTGGGTGTTTTGAGACAAAGTATTCACACATATTCTCTACTTCATCTTGGGTATCTAGGCTAGCAAACTGGATGCCTGAGTTGCTTCGGTTTTGAAGCGGGAGCCCATATTACTAATCATCGACGTGGATCGTCTTCGATGAGGGAGACCGGAGATCGAACTTCATCAAGGCAGCCGCGACGAGCTTAGGACAGAGGTTGAAAACCGAAGGACACGGATCAATCAGTATAATCTCTCTAAACTCTTTCTATAGTACTAGTATAGGGTTAATGGTATGATCCGTCGATTAGGGTTCCATTAGCGCCGGATTTTTAAAGTTTTAGTTCCGCGTTTGGCCACGGATTGATGGCCAGGGCACTGCCGTAACCCTACAAGTTGCTATTACTGTAAGATAGTTTTTAGACCAGGAATTCACCCTCAAAACCCGAGCCCCCATATCAACTTTGTGGCCACAATTTTATTAGTTCTGGCCGCAATTTGCGGCCAGGTTAGGGGGTCAGGAGGTGGGTCTTGGTCAAGGGCTCTCTGTTGCTTTATTTAGGTCTCTTATGTGTGCAACTTTCTCTAGTTGTACCCCTATAAAAATCTAGGACCATTTTACCTTAAATTAATCGTTTTGTTAATGTACGATACGAACATTTCGATTCTAGTTTTGGCGTTTTCTTTGGAAAACAGCCCTTAGGGGTGGTCTTAGACGTTGTTGCACACGTTTAGCACACCAAGTTTACACGTGTTTAACTTGTAAGAGTTAGTTCCTTCGTTTAGTATTTGATTTCGCATTATATCGGATTCCTAGCTTCATGTGCTAAGTTTGTACGATTCTAGGATCGGGAGACGTCGGACGCGGCTTAGAAAGAAAAGGTGGTGGTCGGATTCAATTAGCCGAGATGTTCCGGTGAGTAGATTTAAACATCTATGGGGGAATCGTTCGGATGGCGTAAAACGCCCGATAGTTAGAATCTAATTACAATTCTTGTATTCATATGTTTATACCCATATCCATATTGCATATGCATCATCATGCACCCTTATATTATTACACTAGGACACTTGCACCACTACCAATGGTTCATGCCGCACGTGCACTGTCCTGTATGTACACACACGCCATTGGTAATTGCTATGTCACGTACACTATATAATTTACTTGATAACTTACATGTTTGCATTTTCATCATTATGACATATAAATCTTCAAGTCATTCATCTAGTTGCATCATATTGATATCATAGACATTCGCCATCATCGATATATTCATGTATTATGATTTTCTTGGAGATTTCCGTTTTTCATGAGATTTCTGGATTTGGGAAACCGCAAGTGAATTTTATAAACTTATCATCATTTTAAAAGAAAAATGTGGTTTCTCTTGATATGATATTTGGCGTCAACCATGAGTTTTTTCTGTTCTAGAGTTATGTATATACCCGATTCGAGGAGAGAGAAGACACCGTCTGCGGGTACATGGTGGACCCGGTGAGGTATCCCGGAACAAGAAGGCCGTATAGAGAGACGATGAGCCTGGCAGGGGAATAATACCTACTGGTGATTATTGGCCCGGCGGATATTCGAAGGATACCGACCGGAGTCGTGTGATTCAGATGGATTTGAGGGCCGATCTGAGTGACGGCACCCAAGATATCGAGATATTGAGTGTCGATGCCTGACACGGGACTATGTTGTTTCTATTGATGATACTTTGGTTTTACCATACCAAAATCTATTAAGATAAAACTCGGTTTTCGCATAGTAGATATACCCAGATTTCATACTTGATCACTTATTCATGTCGCATTTATACTAGTACATCGTATCATAGTTCATACTTAGGATTTGACGCTTTTACGTGCATGTTTTCGATTGTCTTATATGATATTACTTACTACTCACGAGCTGGCAACTCATCCCCATTGTACCATAGTGTCTTGCAGGACCGACCCGTCAGCATAGTCCCGGTGGACGCACTACTACTTCTTCTGCTATTCCTTTTGCTTCTACTTTTGGGCGCGATACTTGTAGGTGGGTTTGTGAGGATATTCTTTTGTCTTCCACCATGTATATTTACTTTTGTATCTAGTATACTCCATCTACCACTTGTATATTTGACTTAGAGACGAGACTGTAAGACTTGTATTATATTGATATCTGGTGTCGAGCTCGTGTGAGCCGACTTTTATGTTTTCTTGTGGGCGATGTTTTCTATTTCTTGCTCCTTTATTATTTTCACACTATTATGATATATTCTTGCCTGTATCTGTGTTCCGCTAATTCAGCGAAGAGCTAGCTCCCGCTTGGGGATGCCTATTATGATTGATTATATATGTTCATGTTATGTATCGGTTTTGGGATCAGTTTTTACAAAGGAAATGCTGCCGAAATTTTCATAAAACTTGAGTCTTCAAAAGATTTTTGATACAACTCTTGCATGTTTAGATTAACCATTTTAAACAAGTATTTTACCATTCTCTATTTTATTTCACGGTTTAGATTTCTAGGATTTTAGGTTACTTGAATTACGTTACTCCTTTAAACGTTGCGTGATTTAAGTGACGGTCACGCTCCACCTTCGGGTCGTGACATTTACAAAAGTGGGAAATGAAAAATCAACGGAGGACGAACACGGGGAGGGAGAGTCGATCACGAAGGAGGCGCTCATGGATTTCCTGGGTAAAGCCCTGCGATTAAAAGTTTAAAATACATGAATCGGTATAGATATTTTATATTAATCAAATGTGTGTGCGTGTGCGCTTGTTTATGTGCGTGTGTGTATGTATGCTTATGTGCGCACATGCGTGTTTGTTTGTTTGTGTCTATGCTTGTGTGCGCACGCACCCCTGTTTGTGTCTGTGTGTATGTATGCATGTGTGTGCGTGCGTGCGCGTGCGTGTATGTATGCATTTGTGTGTGTGTGTGTGTGATATGTGTGTATGTATGCATGTGTGTGTATGTGACATGTCATATGTATGTATGTGTGTATGTGATATGTGCGTATATATGCATGTGTGTTTGTGACTGTGTATATATGCATGTGTGTGTGTGTGTGTATGATTGTGCGTGTATGTATGCATGTGTGTGTGGTGTGTATGCATGTGTGTATGCATGTGTGTATGTGATATGTGCATATGTATGCATGTGTGGTGTATGATTGTGTGTATGTCACATGTGATATGTATGCATGTATGTACGTGATATGTGCATATGTGTGCATGTGTATGTATGCATGTGTGTATGTATGCATGTGCGTGTATGTGTGTGTATGTATGATTGTGTGTGTTTGTGATATGTGTGTATGTATGTAAGGGTTATCAAACTTACCGGAGGTACGGGCCTCCCAGGATGCACGTGTTGATAAGATTAAGCCTCGGCTCGAGAGTCCAGCCAGCAAATAGATCGGCAACGGGAGCGGGAGCGGGAGCGGCAGTCGATCGGCGTGAGAAACCGCCGGATTCCGGCGTCCACTCTTGGGGCAATCCATGAAACACAGGGGTTCTGATCCTAGAGGCCCTGGTCTGTATCGGCATCTCTGAAGACAATTCGTCTGCCGGCTGAAATCTAGGAGGTGGATGCCCGGTCGGCTGGAAAGGAGTGTTATACTGACACGGAGTGATCTTGGAGGACACGCAATATACTCTCCCGTGATGATCCGTTAGCAAGTATATGCAGTCGAACCGCCCCCTCGACTATCATTTCTACCATTACAATATTTCCTATAAGGACAGAGGATCTGACTACCACCCACTCTTGATTGCATGAACTTTTCTACACCGATTTTAAATTCAGAGCCAAACTTGTTCTTATTTATCCAAGCCTTATCCATTCTTGTCCGATTCGTAAAACCTAATACAGTTCATAATTAATTATTATATTATAATAAACATTTTAAAATCATACAGGATATTAACAATTCTAACCCGCAGTGAGAAAGCTAAGAACGAGATAGTTATAAACAAAGAAGATAATGACAACAGTGTCTCGAAAATACATTTGAGTGATTTATCATGGTTGAAAATAATATTAACGCTTCTATTTTGGATGTCAATGGGTAATGGTTGTCGGGAGTAAGGCTTATATCCCATTAAGAATGTATAACGCATACATCTTTTGGACTTATATTTTCATTCGCTTCGAGAAAATTTTGGCAGCACCTCCCTGCCGTTCTCCGAGTATACTGCAATAGAAGAGATAAACATCTCCATACTATTAGTATTGAGATGATCATCTCAACTACATTTGTATACGGAGAACAAGCAGAAAGGTACTGACGAAACTCATCTCGAAACGAATGAAAAGCATAAGTATGCAGAGAAGTGTATACATTAGAGATTCTTAACTTGTCCAAAACGGGAAAAATCTATCGGTTATAGTAAGACTAGTATTCTCGTCGCATAAACACGAGATGGTTGTCAACGAAGAACGATTAACGTTCGAGATTGACAATGCAAGCTTAGTTTTATATCACGAAAATAACCGTACGCATATAACTGATAGACGGGTTCTAAGTCGCGATATTTTTTCAATGTAAGATACTCGATGACGATATATATCGGTTTACTTTTTTCATCATCGAGTATCATGCGCTTAATTAGATTGGTTTTGATAGTTATCGTTTCAGCATTGCCAGTTATTCAACTATTTTGTTTAAGGTTTTGGAATTTTCAGTTTGAATGGTAAGTTCTTAAACAATTGATATTATTAATGAAGTATTTGCATTCATTAAAATAAACATGCATCCATTCAACGAAAATTACATAAAAGTGAGCCTCACACACTCTTTCACACAACCATATTTCCATAAACAATATATTACACACACAGTACACAGACACCCACATTAGATCCCAACATTGAATATTTGTTTAAGGAATGATGATTAATTGATTTTAAACTCGTGAAAGAAAGCATGTATATAGCTAATTGGTTTATGGCATGTCAAGTATCTATATTTTCGGTTTAATCAATATTTAATTGGTGACTTAATTTAGGTATTGTGACTTGGGCTAATTTTAGTACATAAAAATTAAAAATGATAAAGTTGTGTACCGGAGACTGACGTATATAGAAAGCGAAGAAATAAGAGCAATCACACCTACGTCAGATCTACAATCACACAAATTTTTAGTTACATATATTTTCATTCTCTATCAATAACAACAATAATACGCATACACACACACACACTTCTAACTGTAATTAACTAAAATTAACAATCTAACCCAAGCCCTAATCCAAAATTTTTCAACAAATAAATTAATTTAACCTTATCCCTAAAATTAATCCTAACCAACCCTAACCCCAAAATTATTAACCTTAACCCTAACACTAACCCCAAAATTAGCCCTAATCCTAACCCTAAAATTAATCCTTATTCTAATCCTAAAATTAACCCTTACACTAAAATTATTCCTAAAATTAACCATAACCCTAAAAGTCTTAACATTAACCCTAAAATTACTTCAATTTAACAAAATTTCAAACAACCTAAATAAATTAAGAAACCAACACATCGGCGTCGGAGGCGGAGGCCGGAGGTGCGTGGAGAGGAGGAGGCTACACTACTAAAATAGGGGGTTGCCCCTACGGATAATGAAATCCGTAGAGGCATATTTAGTTTGGCCCTACGGACTAATCCGTAGGGTCAAAAGGTTGCCCCTACGGTCCTTACATATTAATTTAAAAATATTAAATCTCAAATTGTTGTTTGCCCCTACGGAGCCGCAAACCAAGAACCTACGGACTTATCCGTAGGGGCATCTAAATAGAAATTTAATTATAAAGGCACAGATCGATCTCTACGCTGATTATCTAAATATTATTTTCCCATCTGCGTGCGAACCCAAAATCCCCAAACCCTCGTTCCCGCCGATCGCCTGTGTGTTTCGGCGCCGTTCTCGTCGTCGCCAGTGCAGGCCGATTCGTCATCGCCACCGCCTGGTTCTTCCTCATCTCCGTTTTCGTCGTCGCCTCCTTTCGTCGCCGCCTCCGATGGATCGTCGTCTCCACTGCACAGGTTAGGAAATCTTCAATTAAACAAATTTTCGATTATTTTAGGGCTAGGGTTCATGGTTTGGGTACCGATGAAGCATCGGTTGGGGTTAGCGTTACGGTTAGGGTTGGGATTGCTGTTGGGGCTGGGGTTGCGGTTGCGGTTGGGGTTGGGGTTCGGCAGGGGGTTGCGGTTGGGGTTAGGGTTGGGGTTGGGGTTCAGCTGGGGTTGGGGCTGGGGCTGGGGCTAGGGTTAGGGTTAGGATTGGGATTGGGGTTGGGGTTAGAAACCACTTCTTGACATTATTGATAGCAAAGCTTAATTCATCTATGAGGATTCCAGTTTCCAAGGACCAAAGAAAGTAAAATGTTTTGATACAGGAGACCATTAATGATATAGTTTACAAGGAGCAATATATATAAATCATTCAATGGTTATAACCCCTCATTGGTTAATTTGGTGTGAAATCTTTGAAATTAGTATACTTAACGGTTATAAGATGCCGGTATGGCCCGAACCAAGACTAACTCTACAAGAGTGTCGGATGCTGATAAGCCAGTCAATAAGTAAAGGGTGTTATGAGCAATTAACCTCGACTTCATTTCTTGTTTCTTTTTCTGTAAATTTGATATATATATCATGAAAACAAACCTTTAATTGAGATCAAGATAAGCTCTATGACGCGAGAAACCAATGACATCATCTTAGAATTGTGGTTGTCGAATTTGTTAAGGAAGTAGTCTATAAAAGAGAAGGGGGCCACTGCTTGCATCCTCCATTTGAGGGTGCCGAGGACTAGAAACTCCATTCTTTGTATAGTTTTACCTTCAAATATGTACTTGGCCTTACCAACCTTACCCCCGACAGCCGAAACACACGCATACAACAAGAATACACAACAAACGCATCATTAGAGAGTGATTCAAGATGTTCAAGTTAAAACCAATATATGATACTCGATGATAATATGAAACTTTCATATTCTCATCGATACTCATATATGAAACTAAAAGCGCCACTTAGTCCCCGTCTATCGGTTAACATACGTTCGATATTAGTCGTGATAGAACTATACGAAGGTTGTTAAATATCGGACGGTATAGCTCGATACTAACAACTGTCGTATAGTCTATGTAACGAGAAGATTCAATCGTATGATAACCGATAGATTTGTCCTGTGTGGACAAGTTAGGAATGTATAAAGCAAACACCTTCATTTACTTGTGTTTTCATCCGTTTCGAGATATTTCGTCGGTACCTTTCCGCTGGTTCTCCGTGTACAAAGATAGATTAGATGTTCATTTCAACGTTGTTTCACAGGTTTGAAATGATTATCTATTCTATTACAGTGTACTCAGAGAACAGCGGGGAGGTGCTGCCAAAATTTACTTGAAACGGTTGAAAGCACAAGCGAATGGGTGTTCGCTCTATACATTCTTAATGGGATAGAAGCCTTACCCTCGACAGCCGAAACACACACATACAACAAGAATACACAACAAACGCATCATTAGAGAGTGATTCAAGATGTTCAAGTTAAAACCAATATATGATACTTGATGCTAATATGAAATCTTCATATTCTCATCGATACTCATATATGAAACTAAAAGCGCCACTTAATCCCCATATATCGGTTAATATACGTTCGATGTCCGTCGTGACATAGAAATATACGAAAGTTATTAAATATCGGATGGTATAGCTCGATACTAACAACCGTCGTATAATCTCTGTGACGAGAAGATTCAATCGTATGATAACTGATAGATTTGTCCCATGTGGACGAGTTAGGAATGTATAAAGCAAACATCTTTATTCACTTGTGTTTTCATCCATTTCGAGATATTTCATCGCTACCTTTCCGTTGTTTCTCCGTGTACAAAGATAGATTAGATGTTCATTTCAACGTTGTTTCACAACTTTGAAATGATTATCTATTCTATTACAGTGTACTCGGAGAACAGCGGGGAGATGCTGCCGAAATTTACTCGAAACGGTTGAAAGCAAAAGCGAATGGGTGTTCGCTCTATACATTCTTAATGGGATAGAAGCCTTACCCCCGACAGCCGAAACACATACATACTAGAAGAATACACAACAAACGCTACATTAGAGAGTGATTCAAGATGTTCAAGTTAAAACCAATATATGGTACTCGATGATAATATGAAACCTTCGTATTCTCATCGATACTCATATATGAAACTAAAAGCGCCACTTAGTCCCCGTCTATTGGTTAACATACGTTCGATAATTTATTCTTTTCAACGACAAACGCACACACAAAGCATGTAGACGGATTTTCTCCTTTGTCAGTAATATCCCGTTCTTAGATTTCTCAATATAGTCACCATAACCTACAATTTATATGTTATACAGTCTAACATGGCCCATGAGTACGTCAGAGTTAAGGACTGGATGTATGTGGATTGACAACAACGTATGCAACCTAAATTTATCGCAGGAGTTGCTGTTTTTATTGAATTTGCATGCGCACATAATAAGATCATAATAGAGAAGATTCTCAGCCCGTGCGATAGATGTGGCAATAACTGCTGGCAGAAGGTAGAATTGGCAGAGCTTCATATTGTAAAATATGGGTTTACTAGACTTTATACAACTTGGAAATATCACGGGGAAGGAGAAGAACGCAGTAATGCGGCAGAAGAAGAAGGAGAACACGATAATGCGGCAGGAGAAGAAGGAGAAGACGGTAATGCGGCAGAAAGAGAAGACGGTAATTTATTTCCATCAGAAGAAATGGAGGATATGGTAGAGCCTGCCTAGGTGAATCTATTCGTACCGAATATGACATTCCTTCCGGTCAAGGACCGCGTGCGAATAAATATGAAAATTTCATGAATGATGTTAGAAAACCAATTTATGAGAATGTAAAGTATTCCACCCTCTCATGGTTCGTCCAACTTTTCCAGATTAAGTGCCTAAATGGATGGAGCAACAAATCATTCACAATGCTTCTTTCGTTCTTGAATGATTCTATGCCCCCGGGAAATAACGTGCCCAACAGCTGGTACGGAGCCCAGAAGATGATTTCTGATTTGGGTCTAAAGTGCGAGAAGATTCAAGCATGTCCTAAAAATTGCGTGTTGTACCGGAAAGAGAATTCAGATTTGAAAAAGTGTCCAACATATGGAGAGGCCAGGTATAAGCCGAAAGATTCTGATAAGAAGCTTGATATACCTGTCAAGATAGCATAATACTTTCCTATAACAAAGAGGCTACAGAGGCTATTCAGGTGCAAGAAAACAGCCGAGGCAATGATTTGGCATCACCGTGCTCCTCCAAGTGAAGATGGAAAAATGAGTCTTCCAAGAGATTCACCGGCATGGAAGGATTTCGATAGGAGGCACGCAATATTCAGGAGCGATCCTCGCAATGTCCGGCTCGGACTGGCTAGTGATGGGTTCTGCCCTTTCAACTATATGGCTGGAAGTCACAGCACATGGCCCGTTATAATGATAATTTATAATCTGTCGCCTTTGTTGGCTATGGACCAATCATACTTTATGATGCATCTTCTTATCGACGGACCAAACTCACCGGGAAACAATATCGACGTCTATCTCCGACCTCTGATCGAGGAGTTAAAATCTTTGTTCATTGATGGTGTAGAGACATACGATGTAAACACAAATACAATCTTCATACTGTGTGCGGCTTTAATGTGGACAATTAATAACTTTCCTGCGTATGGAATGCTATCAGGTTGGTCCGTACATGGTCACAAAGCATGTCCTCATTGACATCAATACACAACATCGAAATTCTTGAATTTTAGCAGGAAGGTTTGTTATTGCGGCCATCGACGTTTCCTGCCTCTAGACCACCCCTATAGGTTAGACATTGTTCACTTTGATGGTCATCAGGAGCTTCTTGGACCTCCAGCCCCATTGTCCGGAGAGGACGTGACTGCTCAATGGGATGGTTACAATAATGTAACCTTCGGGATGGATCCGACGAAACAGGTTAAACCACCATTTTGGAACAAGTTAAGCATTTTTTTCGAGCTTCCGTACTGGTCAACAAATTTAGTCCGTCATTGTCTGGACGTCATGCATATAGAGAAGGGAGTATCAGAGCACATACTCAACTTGCTTCTTTATAAAGACGGTAAATCGAAAGATAACCTGAATACTCGAATGGATCTACAGGAGTTGGGAATAAGAAGTGAATTGCACCCTAGACCGGTAGCGGGTAAACCAGGCAAGTTTGTACTTCCCAATGCCGCTTATCATATGTCACAACCGGAGAAGAAAAGATTCCTGCAGGTGTTGCATGATTTGAAAGTTCCCACAGGTTTCTCAAGATCATTCAGCAAGAAAATAAAAATTGTGAAAGGCAAGATCGATGGGCTGAAAAGTCATGATCACCATATTATCGTGGAGCACCTTCTTCTATTAGCCTTCAGGACTTCTCTCCCCGAATCGGTTGGTCTAATAATCAACGACCTATATTGTTTTTTCAGAGAGTTGTGTGCTAAAACACTGGAGGTTCTGACGCTGGATAAACTAGAAAATTTTATTGCGTTGATACTTTTCAAGTTTGAGCGTATTTTCCTACCGTCATTCTTCGATATCATAATACACTTGACGGTTCATCTTGCAACTGAGGCTAAGTTAGCCGGACCGATACAATATCGATGGATGTATCCCGTCGAGAGGTAAGTGTAATTTTTTGTTTCGTGCAATTTTTAAAATTATTGTTGTCATGTATGCCCGTATTTATTTATTCAACATATTTTCTTTAGGTACCTCTACACTCTTAAAAAGTATATACGCAATAAAAATCGACCAGAGGGTTTTATCATGCAAAGTTATCTTCTTGATGAAGCAACCACATTTTGTTCCCGCTATCTGGACGAGAACATTGAGATGAGACTTAACCGGCCTCGAAGAATTCAAGACGGGCCATATGGTAAAGCCGATTATAAGAGGGTAGACACTATGTTTATCAACAAGATATACCGGTTTATCTTGCTTAATTGCGCATGTCTTGAACAAATTAGAGAGTAAGTTTTTTTGGATTAATTGTTATATTTTGTATTTGTGTGTGTATGAAATGATATAATATTAATGTCACCATTATTTGTCGAAAACAGAATTCATTTTAACGAGGTACGTGAGGGGAATCCTGATTGGAACGAAGAACGATTGGAAAAATCATCAGGATAATTTTTGTGATTGGGTCACAGATCATGTAAGTTATTCGAATAACATTTTATTGCTATCAGTTTTAATCTAAACTTATATCGTTATGTATTTATCATAAAATTTGTTTTGTTAAATTCACGATCCGAACTTATCTGCATCATTTGAGAGTGATTCAAGATGTTTAGCTCAATTTCCTAGTTTGGAGGTTGCATATTATAAAGGATTTGGTGTTCTTGGATACAAATTCGAAATTAAGGACATAGAAACATCTAGAACCACTCAGAATAGTGCGATTGCGACGGTAGGATCGGACGGTGTGATTTATTATGGGTACTTAAATTGTATACTCGGCATCCACTATCCCGGACGATCAGAACCCTTTTATATATTCCAGTGTACTTGGTACGATACGCGAACCGATACGAATAAGTGGAGAAGCAATCTTGGGACTTGGAAAGATGAATATGGATTGACCAGTATGAACACACTTCAATTTTACTGTCAGGAAGATCCGTTTATCTTTCCGAACCAAGCGTTCCAAATATACTACTCACAGTGTTTGAAGCATCCGGGATAGAGTGTCGTATGCCGTTGGAAACCCAGGGATGTCTACGATGTCCCAGAATTCAAGGACAGCGATGAGGATGAAGAAGAGAGAAGGCTTAGAGTGCTCCGACCGTCTATTTCGAAGGACGGGTTGTTTTCGGCCGATCATGAAATTACATGGGTTAGAAATAATATCGATGATGAAATCCAAGTAGATATGTATAATGCGCCCACGAAATGAAAAAGGTTATCAGTAATGTTAAATTATTACTTCACATTTTACGATCTATACATATATAGTCAATACTTGTAATGATTGTCTAATGCGTCCACGAACCGTTTATCTAGATTTGATAACGATGACGGAAGCAGCGAGGGGCGGCAGGAGCTCCAGCCGTGGCACCAGCAGAGGCAGAGGTAGAGCGGTTCTGTCGCCGGAGAGCTGCGTAGGGAGCTTCAGAGGGCCGGTCTTGCACCTAGATCGGAGAACCCTTCGGATGCCTCCTTCCGTGTGGACTTTGCCACACCTCCAGATATATTGCACACATATCCATTTTGAATGTAATATTATAGATATTCATGCATGTTCATGTCAAAATTACTTATATTGTCAATGTTTGATTGTCTAGTTGTTGGTGATGCGTCCACATCAGGGACAGAGGCCACTCCCGCTCCTCCAGGTATCTTTATATATCATATAGTGCATGTATATTGATTTAGAATGTTATATCATAAATATACACACATTCCTTTTGCTCTTATTTAGATAGTAATTTTTTTTATTGTCTAGCTGTAGGTGCTGACACCACCGCACCTGCGGGTATGTTTATATATCCTATAGTGCATGCATATTGATTTAGAATGTTATATTATTGATCTACACATTCTTTTTGCAATTACTTATATAATCTATTTTTAATTGTCTAATTATAGGTAGTGCGTCCACATCTGACGCAGAAGCCCACTCCTGCCACTTCCGTACCCTCTGCATCGTCTGTAGGTTAGTATGAATAAATATAAAATATTTATTCATTTTACATATCCTTTATAGAATAAATATGAAACTTCATGAAAATTTATCGTCAATGTTTATTTTCTAGTTGGAGGGGATGTGTCCGCATCCGGGACACCGGCTGTTCCTCACCGGAGGAACTATCGTCCCGCTCGTGCTGCTGCCTGGGCCCAGGCTCGTGTTTTAGTCACCGGAGGTATATATCACACTTTAATTTTCGTTTAACCTTAATTTCTTAATACAACTTTGTCTTAATATTGATTGTCTTGATATTTCTTGCATACGCAAGGCCTCTCCATCCCCAGAGGAGGACTCGAGGCCCGAATCAGTCCCATAGGCAGAGGCCTGACAGAGCTAGGGGGAGGAAACATTCCCCCTCTTTTTTACCCCTGATTATCGCTATATCGGTCCTCATGCCGAGAGGTTCGGCCGGTATATGGGGGATGAGAGCCGGCTCGTGCAGAACTATCCACTTCATGTTGACTGGGGCGACCAACACCGGCGCTCATTCGCCCTCTTCTTTGATCAGGCTCGGGTATTGATATATATTTTCATTTGATTTATCCAATATATTTATTATTAACACTTGCAATCTAATAGCAATGTTTTTTTTGTATTTTCAGTTGGATTACGATTTTCAGCCTGTACCCGACCCTGATCACCCTAGGAGGGTGCTCGACCTTCATGCTCTGTACAATGGCCTGATAAAGAACATGCAGACCAAGGTCCGATACAACAGGAATGAGCTGAAGGCCGATTGCTACTCCCTGTGGATGGCGACCCCCGAGGCAGAGAGAGAGGCCCTCCTATCTACTCCGGCCTTTGCGAGAGTCGACGTAGAGACATGGCCTCTATTGTATGAATATTTCGACTCTCAACGCAAACAGGTATGTATTTTAAATGTAATTCATTGTTTAGTATAAAATTTATTTTTTTGTGTTCCTTAATTAGAAAACTAAATGTGAATGTGTTGTGCAGAAACAGGCAGCTCAAAATATAGAGAATAGGAAGTCGGCGAAGAGGGGTCGCCCCTGTTAGTTATATGTATGCCCTAAAGGCCATTACTGTACATAGGATGTATATTGTAGTGGATGCTGGGACATATATAGGGAGGACTTTCTTGCTCGACATGATAGTATACTATCTGGTTACCCTTTACCTTAACGTGTATGCTGATTGTCTCTCTGTTACATGTTGGTAAAGCCCTTAGGATCTGTACTTGACTACCTGGACTATGATGCGGATCATACTAGTGGGGACATGGTAGTCCATAAGTACATCCTTCAAAGTCCCTAGTCGTGGGTGTATCGAGACGGGGCATCGATATACCAGAGTAGACTAGCGTGTACCTTCTCGACCCATACAGATGGGCGATGGATGATCCCATATCCATCGGTGTTTGACATCAGAGATGATATACGGGTGCTCAGTAGAGACTGGGTACACTGGACGGACTCGCCGAGAACTCCCAGATGGTATTATACCTCACGTCAGATGGCAGTTCTCTGGTGACACTGGTACAGAGTAGTCTGTTGACCCGAGATCGTCATAGAGTCTCGTGTGGTTCCCACTGTGCTTTGATTTCCATCTTACCACGTCCAAGAGGGCGTGCAAAACGGTGGTTTTTGGGTACAGTCCCGAGTCACATGGAGGCAATGAGCGATAGGAGGGGATTCGTCTCTCCCGGTATAGGGAGTTGATGTTGCGCTGTGTTCGATTGGCTATAACAGGAAATCCCTGGCCAGGGTTGCTGAGATTTACTGGTAAGTGTTACCAGTAGTTTCTCGAATTGTTATAGACCTCATATCGACACGACTTATTGAGCTATTGGGGTCTGACGTTTACCACCCCTAGGCGAGATATGCGACAGATCAGACGATCAGACCGGACTGTACGGTAGTGTTACTGGTCGGATTCACTGGAGTGTGAGCGGGCTTGCTCGTCGATCTTCAGATCGCTCAATACCCGGGTGGCCGTTACGTTTAGCAGACCGCTTGCGGCTTGTGGGTGTTTGATATGATCATCACCTGCTGCCGGCGTATTGACGAGTCTTTAGAGTCCTACACAGAGGTTTCCTGGCTCAAGCGAAACGAAATAGGAGCGCATATGAGATATGTGCGGGACCGAGAATAATGCGTGTATGTGATACCGTATTTCATTCTTGCGATGAATGTATCGAATGGTTGTATGCGATATAACCTAGTTATCGATTCAAGCGTTGATCCGATAAGCCGATACATTGTATACTAGTCGGTTGTGTGCGACATGACCGGATCATTGAATCAAGTGTTGATTTAATGATTTAATGCATAATTATATATTTGATATATTACTTTGCACTAACTAGTATTGGTTCATTTTAAACGGATTTTCTCACTTGGTTTGTGCACAAAGTATATGTGATATACTTTAGTACACATCTATGTATCATGTTTGATGATGCTTGCTATTGAGGTTAAGTGTGAAGAATTAAACAATGGTTAAGAGATGATTAGGGTTTGCTTTATCATTTTATTTATTCATTTATTTATTTAAATGAAAAAGATTATGAGTTATGATAAGAATGGAGGCCATTTTTGTTTCTTATTGGATGCTTCATGAACATTTGACTTTATGCCACCATTCTTGTCATTTTCCTTAACCCTAACCCACTCTAATCACCATGGTTAATTCTCTACACCTAACCCTAGTTAGTTATGATAAGTATTGGATTTTCTTTTTGATTAAAAGAATACTTATCATAATTCTATGCTCATCTTCTTCTTCTTCTTCAAGTGAGCAACCTTGATGCCATTCATGGCAACTTGTGTTCTAGTGAGCAAAATCCAAATCTAAAGTTAACCCACCTCCTATTTTTTCATCCTCTACCTCTTGCCAAGTAGTAGAGTGTGTTTCCTTCACAAGATTTTAGGGTTTGGTGAAGGTGGAGCTTGATCTATCGATGCCTCGACGTAGATCATCTTCGGCATGGACATCGACGACCTAGCTTGCCCATTCTCCGACGAAGCCGACTCTAGAGCCCGGATTAGATTTGGACAGCGGAGACGACCTCGTTGCGGAGCCGTGGAGGTGGAGAACCGGATCTACAAAGGTTGTATTTCCGTATTCCCTTAGTTAATTGTTAACTAGTTCTATATTCGCCTAGACATCTAGCAAACGATCCGTAGTCGGGTCTCTCGGCACCTAGAATTTTTGAAAATGGCATGTTCGATGCCTTGTGAGACCTCATTAGGGTGCCTAGGATACCTACAGCCCCTCTTATACAGGTGGCTCGAGAAATATTACTCGATCCATGGAGTTATCAGTAAATTACAATAGACCGGCCTTTGTGATATAATGCAATATTAAGAGTTATTTTCTAATATATCTAATATTAAGAGTTATTTTCTAATATTGCAGATAGCTCAGACCCTGGCGCAAGGTGGTACACCGAGCGTGCTGTCCGCATATCTTGCCGTCCACGGCACCTCGACAGATCCCGCCACGGGCGAGTTTCGATACCCCGACGTCGCTACCAAAGAGTATTGCGTAAGTGTTAATATTTATTCAACCCCTATTTGAAATTTTAGTTTTGGAAGGTTCAAATTGAAATGATATACTTATATTTTACTGGTTAATGTGGGTGTAGGAGCGGGTGGTTGAGCAAGCCGAGGCATCGGGGATCGATTTTACCGGACAGAGCGATCCGATGTTGCTGACCCCAGTCCTGGACGCCGCACATGGACGGCACCACGGAGGTTGAGAGAGAGGCCGGGGACTGGGCCCTAGCAGGGCCCATATGAGGTTGGACTCCACCCCGGCGGTTACTTCCTCCGTTTCCAGTGAGCGACGTTTCCAGCAGGAACTAGAGAGCTTGAAGGCCACCGTTCAGGAGTTGAAGGAGATGCTGGTATGTATACTACTTAATAGTAAAATATCATGTCATATTATAGATATCAACATATCCAATATTAGTACGTAGCCTGAGCTTATTTGGTTGTAGACTTAGTTTTGATTAATCATACATACATATCTAATTAAAATAAACTACGGTTTTCCAAACTAGATATCCAAATGGGGTTTCGAAATAACTTGATAATGATATGAATTCGAATAATACACAGTTCTTACTCGCTTATTACACACGTTAGGTCCAGACACGACAGGGTACATCGGCCGAGCCTCCACATGCATCTCCTTCGGCTGTGGCTCCGCAAGCCACTACATCGGCTGCGGTTCCGCAAACAGCTCCTACAGCTCCACCGCCCGCTCAGACTCCCACAGCCGCGGCTCCGCAAGCCACTACCTCGACGGCGGCTGCGCAGGCCACATCGCCGGCTCCACAGCCCGCTTAGACTTCTGCACGCTCCGCATTGCATGATTTATTGACCGAGGAGCAGGCGCGCCAGATTCTGGCGTTTATCAGAGATGAAGCTGGACCGAGCTAGGGTACCTTTTTGATTCTTATATTTTAAACATGTATTTATTTATATGATACATATTGTACTATATTTTGGACGATATTGATATTGGTGGTGTTTGCGTGTTTATATTGATATCATATTCTGCTTTTTGGTTTCTTTTGTATATTATGCGTGAGATGTGATTATGAATACTGCGATATATGTTCTGCGTGATGATTAATTTTATATATGATCGATGTATATATTATTATGCACAGGGCGAGAAAAAAATAGGCAGCTCTTTTATTTTAAAAAAAAACTGATAATATGTACCTACGGATTTAACCGTAGGTCCCTTCATTGCCCCTACGGATTAATCCGTAGGACCCAACTATGTACCTACAGATTTATACGTATGGGCAAAATATCAGGATACCTGATATTTTGCCCCTATGATCTCAGTATTAGGGGTTAAGCTTGTCTCTCCGGATATATCCGTAGGGGCAAACAAATGCCCCTACACAGGTATCCGTAGGGGCAAAATATCAGGTATCCTGATATTTTGCCCCTACGGATATATACCTACGCACTTATCCGTAGGGGCAACTACTTGGCCCTACGGATAAGTTCGTAGGGACATCTAATCTATTTTATAAAATCGTAAATAAAATAAATTTTTTGTCCCTACGGCGTAATTCGTAGGGACAACTGGACCTACAGATAAATCCGTAGGGGCCGTAGGGGCACTTTTTAGTCCGTATGGGCAAGTTCAAGACTTCGACTTGCACCTACGGCGTTTGTACCTATAGGGTATTTTCGTGCCCGCAATGGTTTGCTCCTACGGATAAATCCGTAGGGGCAACCCTTATTTGTAGTAGTTCTAGGAGGTGGCTGAAATAGATCTTCGATGAAGAAAAGCCTAAGAGGCTGCCGGAGGAGATCGTCGGAGAGGAGGATGCTAGGAAGTGGCCGGGGAAGATCGTCGATCGTCGACGAAGGGGCTTGAATGACCGAGGAGGCGGGTGGAGGGCTGATCGGAGGCCGGAGGAGATTTTTTGGATGGCCGGTGAAGTTTTTTAGATGGCTCAGAGGGGTAGAAGAGGGGGGATTGGAACCGAGGGGGTGAAAAATTTTAGGAGCGAAATGAAAAAAAGGGAGGAAAATAAAATTTAGTAAGGGGAGAATGAGGGGTAGGTCATGGGAAAATTTTGTTGATTTCGGTCATCTATATTTCGACGAAATTTAGTCGTCGAAATAACTGTTGATCGAAATCAACAAAAATTCAAATTTTTTCGTCTATTTTGTTGGGAATATGCCATCGAAATAAAAACTAAAAATTTTCCAATCGAAATTACACCCATTTTTTTTTCGGCAAATGAAAAATTCAGCATGCTGCTCTTTATGAAATATTTGGCACTACATGAAATAATTGCCTTACCTGGTCAAAATCATCATAGTGAAGAATATAAAAATAAATGGGAACAGAGACAGCACAGATCTACATTATTGTCATGACAATTATTCATCTCATGTCAGGATGCAAGCTCTATCACTCATCTTACAGACCACAAAACTCACCTTGATCTTGATCTTATGAAAATTGAAGAGAAGAAAACAGAGCATTTCGTTTTACATCTCAAATCTCTTTAACTCTCTCATCTGAAACAAACATCAGTAACACACAGATCCAAACATCAACAACAGAAAGAAAATTTAAGATATCAGATGGTAGCAGAGCTGCCGCCTCCAGCAGTATCTCCGATCACAAAATGTGATTTATAATTCTTCCCAGCTCCATTGCCGCCAGACTCAACCTGGCACCCATCGACGGTCGCATTAAGCCTATACGGCGCCACGTCAGACGCGAGCCACTGCCGGACGTAGAACAGCGTCTGCATGCATGGAACATGCGGCCCGGTGGCGGTCACCTCGACGTACTCGCAGTACCACCCGTGGCCGGACCCGCCGCCGTCTGACGTGAGGTTGAGGCTGCATATGGGTGCTGAGAGCCCGCACGGCCCCCGCCCGCTGAACGTGTCCAGGTTCCCCCTCTCGAAGTAGTCGTGATCGGGGCCCATGAGGCCGCCCCACGCCTGCAGGTTACCGATGTTCACGTGGCCTCCGGCAGGGTCACCGATGGCGAGGCTGATGTTGGCGTCGGTGCCGGACTTGATCCCGGAGCCGGTGCGGACGTAGATGGTGTACACGCATTCCTCCTTGTCTTTGCCAATAATGTGCTGCATACATCCATCTCAATTAGATTAACTATTCATAATTTACGGACTTTTTATTAAATAGAAAAACAAAAACAAAAACAGAAAGAATGAATTGCAGAAAAAACTTACAGAGGAAGAAGAAGAAGCAGCCAAAGAGATTGCTACGAGACCGATGATGAGAAAACGAGTAGGAAACTTCATTTTTTGTTTTTGTTCGGCTTTGGGATTTGTGTTGTGATGATTCTTTCTATTGGTCACTCACTCTCTCTCTCTTCTCTCTCTCTCGCTCTTTTGCTATTGGTGGTTTTATAACTGTGGGAGAGAGAGAGAGGGAAAGCGCGCGCCTCGAGATAGGATCTAATAACGAAGTGTGAGCAAAACGTGTGGATTTTATTTTTTGAGAGTTCATCAAATTTACATCCAATTGTTTAGTTTCATCTGTCTGGACTGCTGAAAGACTATTCTTAGTATACCGAGCATTCCGATCCTAGATAACCAAAATCTGACGCATTGAATAAGTCTGTCTTTTACCTCTTTTCTACTATTATACGGGCAAAATGAAAATGAATGAGGCTATTTAATTTTGAAAATTGATTGGTAACGTGGTTTCTTAATTTTTTTTAAAGAAATCAAATTAAAAGATGCTTTGTATTAAAAAACCTTTTCATACTTCGTTAATTACTACAAAACCCCTTCATACTTCATATTTACTTAAAATACTCCATACATTTAAATTGCACTAAAAAAGCCCTTAACAGGCCTAAGAGAATTTTTTTGGCATCTTCCGTTACTTTGTTAGGAGGCTAATGGTGAGTATCGGATTAGGGTTTTAAAACCTTCACAGCCCCTCTAATTTTTCCAAAATTCCTAAATTTCCAAATTGGTTTTAGGATAAAGATTTTAATCAAAGATCTCTCAAATTGATCATGAAAACTGGCTCATATTTCTCAATCTTCTCCAGCTACGAACTTGTCGAGTGTCGTTGTCCCATCAATTTCAAGTTTCGAGTTCGTGGATAACTTTATTTGAAAGGAGAGCGATTCTTTAGTCGTGCTAAATCCCAATTTTCAACTAAGCGGGGGTCATGTGGGTTTTTTTATGTGAGAAAGATCTATCTAAATACCTAAAAAGTAAGAGAATAGTTAAACACAAGTTCCAGCTCTCCATCTTTCTGAAGGGACGTTAACTTTTGATTAAAAAAAAATTAGTGAGGGGGGCTTTTTGTGCAATTTAAATGTATGAAAGGTATTTTAAGTAAATACAAAGTATTGGGGCTTTTTTTAGTAATTAACGAAGTATTGGGACATTTTTTAGTAATTAACGATGAAGAGTCTTTTTAATAAAAAAAAGCCAATAAAAAAACCATATTGTCTTATGTACAATGCATAATTAAATAACACATCATCATTATTTTATAACGGGATGCATATAGTTAATTTTTTTTATAATTAGATGCAAAGCATACAAAAACGTTAGTTAGTTTAGACGAAACTGAAGGATAGAGGTGGAAAGATGGTACCATGCAATTTCTGAACAGAGGAAAAATTGTTACCTAGTCTCTATTTAATTCTTCTACTGTATTTGGGTCATGATTTTTTTTATTGGCTCGCTGCTAAATATTTATCCCATTTTATTCCGTAAACATGGGTTTATATAGTGGAACATTTTGATTAGACCCCTTCTTTAAAATTTCTTTTTATTTTTTCCTCACTACCTAGTTTTACTAGCAAAATATTAAAAAAAATTATAATTGTTGGGTGTTAGAGTATGCAAAATATTAAAAAAATTTAAAAAGAAATTTTTTGAGTTCAAAATATTCGTTACTTTCATTTGGTATTGCTAAAAATGTACAGATTAAAAACAAGAGAAAATAGAAAATTTTGATATTTTTGAAAAATTAGTTATATTCAAGTTTTATAGAATGTAAAATATTAAAATTTTGAAGAAAACAAAAAGTTTAAGATTTTTGAAAACTCACCGATTTGCGTATGCTATGCATTCATAATAATGAAAAAATGGAAGAAAACACAAAAAATTAAGATTTTGAAAATTTTGTGATTTTCTTATACCGTGACATGGAAAATATAGAAAAACGAAAGAAAATAGAAAATATTGGGACTTTTAAAAATTTCATGATTTTGCGTTTTTAATATTATTGAAAAAGCAACAAACAGAAAATGCATGATTTTTGAAAATTTCGTAATTTTCGTGTGCTTTATAATATTAAAAAACGGAGGAAAAAAGAAAGATTTTAGATTTTGAAAATTTTGCGCTGTATAGAAAGTAACATATAGAAAAACAAAATAAAACAGAAAACACTGAGACTTTTGAAAATTTTATGACTTTTGTTTAGTAAAAATGGATTTTTTTTTGATATTTTTGATGCTTTTGCGATTTTATATGCTATAGAAAGTGAAATATTGAAAAACCAAAGTAAACAGAAAATGTGAGAGTTTTGAAAATTTCACGATTTTCATGCGCTATATAGCAATCATAATTTTTAAAGAATGAAAGTAAACAGAAAATTTTGAGATGTTGAAACTTTTGCGATTATTTTGTGCTATAGCATATAAAATATAAAGAAACGGAAGAAAATAGAAAATATTAAGAATTTTTGAAAATTTCGTAATTTAAGTACGGTATAGCAAATACATAATATTGAGAAACCAAAGGAAACTGAAAATTCTAAGGATTTTTAAAACTTTTATGATTTTCATTTGCAATGGCAAGCGGAATTTTAAAATACCAAAACAGATAGAAAATGTGATATTTTTGAAAATGTTGTGATTCTCTTATGCAATAACATTCAAAATATTGAAGAAAAAAAACAGAAAAAATTGAAAATTTTTGAAAATTTTACTATTTTTTGTGATATATAGCATGAAAAATATAGAAAAACAAAAAAAAACATAAAATATTGAGATTTTTGAAAATTTCTTGACTATCATGTATAGCAAACAAAAAATATCGAGTCACCAAATAAAACAGAAATTTTTTAAGATTTTTGAATTTTTTATGATTTTCGTATGCTATAACAAACGAAATAAGGAAAAACCAAGACGAACGGAAAATGTAAAATATAGAAAACAAAAAATTTGCGACATTCTTATACTATAACATGTAAAATATAGAAAAACGGAAGAAAACAGCAAAAAAAATGGGACTTTTGAATATTTCGTGATTTTCATGGTGTATGGTAAATAAAAAAATGTTGACAAAACGAAGAAAACGAAAAATTCTTAAGATTTTTGAAACTTTTACGACTTTCATATGCAGCAAGCGAAATATTGAAAACACAAAGCAAACCAAAAATATGAAATTTTTGAAAATTTCACGATTTTAATGTATTATAGCATTGACAATATTGAAAGAACAGAAAAATTTGAGATTTTGAATTTTTTTTGATTTTCTTGTGCTATAGCATATAAATATAGAAAAACGGAAAATTTTGAGATTTTTGAAAAATTCACGATTTTCACATGATATAAAAAACAATACAATATTTAAGAAAGTAAAGAAAACAGAAAATTCTTAAGATTTTGAAAATTTTACAATTTTTGTGTATTGTAGCATTCAAAATATTCAAAAACGGAAGAAAATTGAAATGTTTTGCAATTTTGACAATTTTGCAATTTTCTTGTTCTTAAGCATGTAAAATATAAAAGAAAGAAGCATACGGAAAATATTGAGATTTTTAAAAATTTAGCCATTTTCGTGCGGTATAGCAAACAATAATTTTAATATTTTTGATGTTTTAACGATTTTCATTAGCTATAGTAAGCGCAATATTGATAAACCAATGCAAACAAAAAAAAGTGAGATTTTTAAAAATTTTACGATTTTTTTGTTACAATGAAACAAAATGGAAAATTTTAAGATTTTCTTGTGCTATAATATGTAAATTGTAGAAAAACATAAGAAAGAAAAATATTGAGACCTTTTCCTGTAGGCAAACACAAAAAATGAGAACTCGAAGGAAACAAAAAATTCTTAAGAATTTTGAAGCTTTTGCCATTTTTATATGATCTGACAAGCGGAATATTGAAAACCAAAGCAAACAAAAAATGATATTTGTGAAAATTTCTTTATTTGGTTATGCTATAGTATTCATAAAATTGGAAAAAAGAAAAAGAACATAAAAATTTTGATATTTTGAAAATTTTGTGATTTTTTGTGCTATGTTAGCAAGTAACATATAGGAAAATGGAAAAAAAAACCAGAAAATATTGAGAATTTTTGAATATTTCACGATTTTCATGTGGAGTAGACAAAAAATATTGAGAAACCAAACAAAATAGAAAATTCTTGAGATTTTTTAAGGTTTTGCGATTTTTATATGTTATAGCAACCTAAATTTTGAAAAACTAAAGCAAATAGAAAATGTGAGATTTTTGAAAATTTCATGATTTTCATATGCGTTTATAATATTGAAAAAAAGGAAGGAATAAAAAAATTTAAGATTTTGAAGATTTTAATATTTTTCTTGTATTATGAGCATGTAAAATATAAAAAAAGACAGAAAGTAAAAAATATTGAGAATTTTTTAAAATTTTGCGTTTTTTGTGTGGTATATAACAAACAAAAAATTCTAAAGATTTTTGAACGTTTTGCGATTTTCATATGCTATAGCAAGTGAAATATTGAAAAACCAATACAAACAGAAAATGTAAGATTGTTGAAAATTTCATGATTTTCATGTGCTATAGCAATCATGATATTGCAGAAAAGGAAAACCGAAAAATTTGAGATACTGAAACTTTTTGAATTTTTTTTGCTATAGTATTTAAAATATAGAAAATCGGATAAAAGCAGAAAATATTGAGATTTATGAAAATTTCGCGATTTTCGTTTTGTATAACAAAAAAAATTTCATGAAATACAGAAAGTTCTTAAGGTTTTTGAAACATATACGATTTTCATATGCTATAGCAAGCGAAACATGAAAAACCAAAGCAAACAAAAAAATGTGAGATTTTTGAAAAGTTTGCGAATTTCCTGTGTTGCATTCAAGATATTGAAAATGTGGAAAAAATATATAATTTTAAGATTTGAAAATTTTGGCATTTTCTTGTGTTATAGCATGTGAAATAAAAAAAAACGAAAGAAAAAAAATATATTGAGACTTTTAAAAATTTCACGGTTTTCTCGAGGTATAACAGAAAATATATTGAGAAATCGAAGAAAATAAAAAAATCTTGAGATATTTGAAGCTTTTGCGATTTTTATATACAACAAGCGAAATATTAAAAACCCAAAGCAAACAAAAAATATGCAATTTTAAATAAAAAATTATTTTCGGCATTCATAATATTGAGGAAAATTAATTTTTTTACGATTTCTTATATTATAACATGTAAAATATAGAAATATGGAAGCAAACAGAAAATATTAAGAGTTTTGAAAATTTAGCAAACAAAATATTGAAAAACTGAATAAAACAGAAATTTTCATATTTTTATATTTTTGTGATTTTCATATGTTATAACAAGCGAGAAAGGAAGAAAACGGAAATTTTTGTCCATTTCTTGTGCTATATCATTTAAATTGGGACAATTTTTTTTAAAAATCCCAATTTAATATTTAATTAGGAAAATCAACCTCAGAAGTTGGCATGTCATAATCTAATACTAATTGTACCTGATTAATTTTCCGTTAATGCCAACCCCCCCTTCTCAATTTTCAATTTCTTTACATTCTCTCTTAATCAAAGATTCAAACCTATATTTAGATTAGCTATCTATTACTATTAATTAAAGATCCAACCTAGATCATTTTTAATTATTTAGAACTAAGCTTTTAATATAGTTTCTAAATGATCTTTTATAATTGATAAGCTATTTTTAATTAATTTAATATAACCTATACTTTTATATTAAATAATAGAAAATATATTAGAAATAGATAAAGAAAAGAAGTAGTGTCTTTTAAACCAACCATAGAAAGATGAGCAATACAAAAACCCTAGAACTTTCTCTCTCATAAAAAACCCATTTTTATTTGTACTTTTAAAAAAATAATCCAACTCTTTAACTTAGCTTAAAAGTAGTCAGCACACCTCTCTGTGGGAACGATTCTCAAGTACGACTGCGATAAGCTGTATATTTGCGATTAAATTTAGAGATAATAAAACCCCATTAAGTTTTTGGTGTCGTTGCCGAGAAGGTGTAGTTTAATTACTTTTAAATTCATGTTTTAGTTATTTAGATTTAATTAGATTTGTTTTAGTGCATATGATTGTGCAAAATTTCTGTTTAACATTTCAGGAATCGAGACAAACTTTCAGAAAGAGCAGATCGAAACGAATAGGAGGAAACTTGGTAATTTTACCCATCAAAGAAATTTTAGGCCGAAACCCAATTAAAATCAAAATCGGCCGAAATTTTAAGAGTTTCACAAAAAATTCAAGTTGCGGTTTGTTGCATTTATTCGCATATTCTGGAGCTTTGTTCCAATTTTTTTATAACATGCCAAGATTGCAATAGAATTAAGGTAAATCTCTAAACTTTAGGTAAGATCTTGTTCTTCCGAAATCTTGATTTGATTCCAACTAACAGATTTTTGCAGGATTCTTTGCGCTATTAAAATAATTAGTTTAGATTTTTGATTGTTTTAGATTGCATTGCATATTTACAAAGATTCTAAGGGGCAATAACCCATATCTAGATTAGGTAAGGATTTTATCATCCTTCCTAGACCCCACAAATCACAACTGAGTATCCGCATTAATATACATTAATTTAAAAAATATCTAGACTCCAGCCTCCAAAGGACATTCGCACTCAATAAAACTAAAGGAGGATGTAGGTAATCTAATGGTTATCTAATTCAATCTTGAGGTGTCTACTGACGTGTGACTAAATTGTGGTTATTTAATTAAGTCCGCTATTTCGATGATTTGTATAGCGGAATCCTCTCACTTAACTGGCACTGATCTGGTTTCAAGCTTGAAAAAGAGCTGTTAGATGATCTATCCCGCAATTTGTCTTTTGGCAGTTAGGAGCGGATCTAGTAACTTAACCTAGGTAACCTTATATCTAGGTTGTTTGTGAATTTTTGATTGTGATTTTTTTAGAATCTCTAGTCATCTTAGTATTTGTATATAAAAAAACAAAAAAAAATCCATAAAAGAATATAACCTATATTCTTTTGCGTACGGTGTATGCACGTGTGGGATCGAGACGAAAAACATAGATTGAATCGTCTTGATTCAGAAGATCCAATGGCTGAGATTGTTCCCACTATACCTATCCTACAGGATAGATGCTATCCTATCTTCACATCACTGCCGTCTTGCATAGTCTTATCGATTGCTACCGGTGACTATGAAATTAAAACTGCTTTCATAAACTCACTTCCCAAATTGCATGGTCCAGAATCGGAGACGCTTATGTCTTTATAAAGGAATTTGAAGATTTGTGTCAATTATTCAAATTGAAGCAGTTAAATCAAGATGTTATAAAATTTAGACTAATACCATTTGCCCTCACTCATAAAGCTAAGCATGGGCTTTACAATGTGCCGGCCAATACTATTCACATATGGGAGGAGTTTACTAAAACTTTCCTTAAAAAATTCTACCCGCATTTTAAAACCGGTAAATTTAGAAATGAAATTAAGGCATTTTCATAAAAACTAGGGGAATCCTTTTGAACGTTTTAAAGACCTTCTCATTAAATGCCCATATCAAAATATAGCTAAGTAGGAACTATGCTAGATAGTGTATGATGGTATGGAATCTAAACTTATGATAGAGTCGATGTGTTAAGATGGCTTTATAATGAAAAAGAAAGATAACGTATGGAACTTTCTAAAAGAATTATCTGATAAAACCATACAATAGGAGAGTACTAGTGAGAGAGGTTCGATCACATCTAGGGGAGAGTTACACGCAGTTGAAACTACTATAAGGATGCAAGCTGAGCTAGCAGCTGTTTACCGTCGAACTGGACTGAGACGCGGAGGTGTCTAGCCTGAATTTGGGGGCAGATACTATATGGAAATATATCCATCCACATTTCCGAAGATACCAAGTTGATTTATGGTACCGTATATCGAAAGTTTGAATAGATGCGATCGATATAACAGACTTATCAGACCCTCCCTCATATGTGAGGGGTTTTTAATTGTGGGGATGCTCAAGCACAACCACCTGCAGTTAATTACATTATTGCGCTGTGATAATCACTTTCACCTGCTCTAGACAGATCACTTTGTGTCGTGTTATGTTTGTTTATTATAAGATTGTCCTTAGATTGTATACGGAGACTAATCTTGTCATGCCCGTAGGGCGCGGACTATTCTAAATTCGTATATATTGAATATGGGGGTTTTGAACTTAGAATGTAGATCTTATATAAATGAGATCTATCAGTTCACGGGATATTTGGGTTTGATCTAAGGATCGTTAGTCATATATGAGACTAAGATCGATTTAGGAGCAGTAAGCATATGGACTTGACTGATCATTAGATTATATATGAATAACCTATGTATAGTATACGGTAGTCAATATGGAGACAGTCCGCAGGGCAAAACATATTAGTTTAAGGACATTGCGGTCCATGGAAGACATGGGTGGAATATGGCTTGTTTATGCCCGTGGATTATATACAGGGGTCAATATGGAGACCAGCCGTAGGACCAAACATATATTAGTTTACGGACATCACGGTCCAATATTAGTTTAGGGAAATTTCGGTCGAACATTCCTGTGTTCGGGACGGAATACTAGTTTAAGGACGTTTCGGTCCAATATTCCCGAGTTCGGGGCGAAGTATTAGTTTAAAGACGTTTCGGTCCATTTTTCATTTTACGCACACGTGCATATTTTACGTGGCGAAGTTAGTATGATGGTAACATGGGATGCGTCCAATATTGGGGTGCGATCCAATTTGAAGGTATTTATATTTCCCTTAAAAACACACACACACACACACACACACACACACACACATATAAAGTCGGAACTCAATATGAGATTCGCATCTATATGAGATGCATGTCAATATGAGGTGTGCATATCAATATAGAAATGCATAAATATGGGGTGTATCGATATGAAGATTAAGGCATTCCTTGTCTTGATAAAATTTCATATCTTTTATCAAGTTGGGACGATGAGTTGTTGGTTGTTGGAACCCGCCACCTCTCTGAAGAAATTGAGGAATTATAACGACGTATCTCAAAGATGTGGAAAGATGTACTCTGGAACCAAATCCCATATATGATGGAAAAGAACCTAGTAGATCTAAGGATCGTTAGTCTTATATGAGACTAAGATTAACTTAGAAAATATGGGATGAAAATCATTAGTCGTATATGGGACTAAAATCAATTTGGATATCATGAGCATACGGGCTCAGTTGATTTAAAATCAAAGAAGAAGCTTAAACTTCAAAGACTTAGCTAATTTGGGCTAAGATTGGGTTTGTATACTACCCAGCAGTGTTAAGCACTCAGTCACGTAGCGCTCACGTGAATATCACGTGAGTCTCTGACGTTTTTCAAGCGCTCACGTGTATGGCACGTGAGGCGCTGAGTCCTTACTTAAGAGCGCTCATGTGTATGGTACGTGAAGCGTTAAGTCCTTGCTTATGGACGCTCACGTCTATGGCACGTGAGGAGCTGTCTTCATGGGCCTTAGGCACTCATGTATATGGCACATAAGACACTGAGTCTCTGAGATTCTATGCACTCACGCGAATATCACGTGAGATACCATCATCTGCTTTTTTTGAGTGCTCACGTGTCTTTCATATGAGCTGCTGTTTTGGGTGCTCACGTACCTGTCACGTGAGGTGCTTTTGTTTGAATTTCCTTTTAGCGCTCACGTGGATATCACGTGCGGCGCTTCTTTCTTAGAGATTTAATCTCTGTTTATCTTTTTAAATTTCAGAAAAGTTTAGCTTTTTTTAATGATATTTTGACCATGAATGATCACCAAGATCACTATTTTGAAGATCCAGGATCAAGTTCTTTAAGTACTAAGTTCTAGATTATGAAGAAACTATGTTTCTGGAGTATAAACTCCATCTTCTTCATTTCCTTTCTTCCATTGTTCTCCCTTAAATTTTTAATTCTCAAGAACAAAATTATCCCGATGAGAATTAAATTCTCAACTTTTAGGAGACTTATTTTATGGATCTCAGATCTAGAGAAACAACTAAATTCTTTTAAAGGGTTAAACCCTTAGATATGATATGATAGGCAAAGGAGATATTTTGATCTCTGCTTTTTTCTTTCCCTAGAGTTTGATAGGAGGAAAATCTTCTTCTTTTTTGAGAATTAAATTCTCTATTGTTTTGTGGGAGCTTTTCGAGAATCTTCTGTATTTTTTTACAGAAGCTTATGGGGGGTTTCCTCTTTTTTAGATTTAATCTATTTTCTCTTATTTATAAGAGAAGAAAAAGATCAATCTGTTTTGAGAAAATCTTTCATTAAGAGATTATGATTGATTTCGTAATCAATCAAATTGATCTTAAAGATTAACTGGTGAATTTTATTCACCGTTGGATTCTTAATCTAAAGGCTCTCTGTTTAACAGAGAAGATTTATTTGTTTTAATAAGATTAGGAAAATATTTTTCTAAAATAGAATTTTATTCTATCATATGAATATCTTATTTGTTTAACAAAATTAGGAAAATATTTTCCTAGCATAGAATTTAATTCTGTCATATGAATATCCTGTTAGGAAGATATTTTCCTACCTAGAATTTTATTCTGTTTAACAAAGAAGATCTTTTTTATTTTAGAAAGATCAGGGAAAATATTTTCAAAATAGAATCTAATTCTATCACATAGAATTTCATTCTATCATATGAATATCTTGTTAGGAAGATGTTTTCCTAACCATAGAATTTTATTCTGTTTAACAGAGAAGATCTGTCTTATTTTAGAAAGATCAGGAAAAATATTTCCCAAATAGAATTAAATTCTATAACATAGAATTAAATTCTATCATATGATAACGTTTTAAATTGGGGCGCCCCGGACGGGCAAGCCTATTTGTTTTAGATTAACCTTACCTGGCTTGAAACGTTAGCTCTGCTCTAGCTTGCCCGCTTCGCTCGCCTCATAGACGGGATTTAGAACTTCTTTGGAAAGCCTGCTGCGCCTAAGTCTGCCAAATCTAGTAAAGAAGCTCTTGATTCTAGTTCAAAATCACGCTGCCATATATATATATATATATATATATATATATATATATATATATATATATATATATATATATATATATATGGCAGCGACGCTCACATGCTTTGCATGTGAGTGCTGCCAAAAGAATGCGGTAAGGCAACTCATGTGTTTAACACGAGAGTGCTCACGTGTTTAACACGTGGACGCTGCTATAGAATTTAATCCTAACTGCTGCGGGTACTCGCGTGCTTTGCACGTGAGTGCTCATGTACTGGTTTATATGTGGAGGCTGTTATAGGATTTAAATCTATCTGAAAGCGCTACTCATATGCTTTGTATGTGAATGATCACGTGTTTAACATGTAGGGGTTGCTCTCTATTTTTTATAAAAGGTACAGCAAGTTTTGAGGAAATTTTTTTGGCGGGAACAAATACTCCCCATTACTTTGCTCACGTAGGTATGTATGTGGGTTAAGTAGTGCAAAGTTATGCATCGCTGTAGAATTGATGGCCGGGAGTCAGGCTTAGGTCTTTGTCGCCTAAGGCTTTTTCCATCTTCATGAGTCGTAAGGGTCTCAAGAAGGTTTTTGTCATGCCCCGCTTCCCGGTGCACGGAGGCGGAGACGCGGCAGGCACACGGCGTATTTACTAAGAAATAAATACGTCAAGCGTAATTAAGCAATATATAAAATGCACAATAAATGACAAGAGTATAAAATGAACAACAACTTTTATTAACATTCATCATTACAATAAAACTGATTTGAAAAGAAAAAGGACAATGATAAAAGTAATGCCTAAACAGTGGCATACAAACTGGAAGATAAGTACAAGTAAAGCTAGTAGTCGGCTGTGTCTTATTCTGATCCAAGTACTCCTGACTGGGCTCAGTCTCCTGAGAGTCCTATCCTCCTGATGAACATTCCAAAGAAAAAGATAGTCAGGAATGTCATCAGCGAACTAGCGCTTGATAAGTCCCAAAAGAAAGGAAAGAATACAACAAGTAATGTGTAAGAAAACTGTTAAGTTATACATGTATCAGTTTATTATTCTAATATAGTTGATTGTAACTTGGTACAGAAGGTATCCGTGTATACGAAAGGAGTCCAACTTGCTTAATGGACTATGGTAACAGGTAGTACAAGGCCCTGTCAAAACCCAGGGGATAACTGCACGAGAGTTCATGTATGTATCTTTTAGTGACCATCTCGTTCCACTTCTAATACATTCCGTACCAATCTACCCCGTTAACCCCGTGTAATGTGTTATATAGATTACAATTATCAGACTTACTGAGACTATAGATACAAGTTGTTCATATAATCAGGTTCAGGTTGTAAATAAGTAGTCATGTAATCAAGTTAAGTCATAGCCATGGTTCGGTTAAGTCAAGTCATGTTTGCATGTTGATATTGTTCTGATATTCAGGTTCAGATTCAAGTATACATGTTAGAGTTTGGATTCATGTTTGAATTGGATTCTCGTTTGAGTTTGGATTCAAGTTTGATTTTGACTCAAACTGAGTCCTTGCAACTGATTTAGATCCTGAATTAAGTTTGAGAGTTATTAACTGTTGCATATGGACGGCAGGATTTATGTCTTTTTTCAAGATAATTACCATTAATAACACCGTTGGGTTTTTCTACCTTAAATAGGCAAGCACTCACTTTCTCCGGCTCCTTGAGGCTCAAGAGAATTGATCTCGCTTAAACCCATATTTACTAAAGTCCTTAAATGTAATTTTATATAACTCGAGAGGGTTTTATGAAAAATATTCTTTTAAGATATAGTTCAAAATAATCTCGAGAAATTATTTATATTATTTAGGGTTTCCATGAATGTGAATTTTAAGAATTGAAATATTTTAATGATAATAGCTTAACTTGAATAATTCATGATATTTTACTGTAAAGCTTGACTTTCGTTGGTATCTTGATGGTATTTTGATGAAATTTGTACTTTTTTCCTTTGAAAAAAATATAAGGTTATTTTATTTTGAAAATATATGGATTTTATAATATTTATATAATTATTAAAAATTAATTTTATTATTAGGTAGAAAATTGCGTTTTTCTTAAAAATCGTATTAAAAACCTTTCGTGATCGAATGCTCCGTGAGGAGGTCTGCATCTCGCTTTACTAGCTTAAGGACGTGCGATAATCCACACCATCCAATAGAGCGTCCCCTAAATAGGGTTGTAGAGGCTTATTTGCAAAGAAATTTTATACAATTCTAAAGAAAAACGTTTTGATAGTAGATGGTATTTTAATGAAATATATTGTATTTGCCACAAAAATAGGTTCAAAGAGAATCGTGCTATGAAATCATATGTGTTTGTGAGGGGTAGGTTGTTACCCCGTGAAGTTTTCTAGAGGTATGTTTTGACAAAGGAAAATAAGATGACATATATAAAGTTCATGGTATTTAAATGAAAAACCCAATTTAAAGTTATTTTACATGAGAATTTAGATGGAATTTGATTCTAAATAACCATGAGTTAAAATTACAAGTGATGTGTACAAATTGGACTTAACGAAGTATTAAAGATGAGTAGCTTTTTAGGTTTTAGTAAAAGTTGTCGGTAGTAACTTCACTTTAACATATATTTTGAGAAGAGATATTCAAAGAAGAAGATTAGGAATTGAGAGGGACTTACGAGTGAAATAGTTTAAGAAGAGGTAGAAGAAGAATGGGTTGTCGTCGTGGTGTCGCGGGGTCGCCGGAATAGCCTCAATTCCACGCCGGAAGTTGGTCGTTGGCTAACTCCTCTTCTACTCCATTTGTACTTGAGAAAATTTGATAGTTTTGGTTAGAATTTTCAGAATGAGGAAGGGTTAGGGCATGTGATAGTATTTATAGTGTGGAATTAGAATTTTGGAATTAAAAGAGTAAATTAAAATACATTAAAATGTGATAAATTGGGGAATCGAGGGGTCTCTATTTGATTGTAGAGCAATCAAACAGTGCAGGGGAGTTAAGGGTAGGGGAAACGACACTTGTGCAAAGCACGGGCCTCATTGCTTACGGAGGGACCGTCGGCGCCGGCCCTTTGGTGGATCTCCCCGGTCGAATTGGTGAGTTGAGCCGGTGGATTTTGGCCACGTGTACATGTCCCTGTTAACTCCAATGTGCACATGTTTGTTTTCTCTGGCTTTTCATTTTTATGTGCATTGTACGTGTAAACTTTTGGGCTTCCAAAAAGTTTAAAAGAAAAATCAGAAAAAAATATGTGTCTGATATGGTTCGAACACAGGGGCTACATCACAGCAATACAAGGGCTTTACCAGTGAGCTACAAGTTGTTTCTTGCTGTTCTTAAACAAAAATTAACTTTTAAATTGTACTCAGACTTGTAAACTCCTTCCTCTACATTAAATTGAAAAATTTTCATACAATAAATTCAGAGTCGTTACATACTACCCTCCTTATAAAAATTTCGTTCTCGAAATTTACAATTATATAAGGACTAGTTTACAAATAGGTAAGGGTATCTTGCATGCATGTTATCTTCTCGTTCCTACGTTGATTCTCCTAGTGAATCTTTTCTCCACATTACTCGGACCAAGTTTAATTCCTTGTTCCGCAGTGTTTTCACCTTTCTGTCCAGGATCTCAACGAGTTGTTGCTCGCAAGTCAGGTCAGTCTGTACAGTGAGCTCGGAGTGATCAAGGATGAGGCTGGGGCCGCTCACATATCTTTGAAGCTGTGATATGTGGAACACGTTGTGCACTCCTTCCAATGAGGGTGGTGGTGCTAAACGATATGTCGAACGATCCTATATATCTCGGACTGAGCTTACCCCTCTTGCTAAAACGGATTACTTCTCGGTTTGGAGAGATCTTTATAAACATGATCTCCAGGTTGGAACTCCTGGTGTTGACGCTTTGCATCAGACCAATACTTCTGTCGGTCTTGGGCTATGCGTATTCTTTCCCTGATCATGCGAACTACATCTACAGTTGTCACGATCATCTCTGGTCCAAGGAGTTCACGATCTCCGATGTCGTCCTAACTTAGTGGTGAACGACACTTCCTTCCATAGAGAGCTACAAATGGTACCATTTCAATGCTCGCCTGATAGTTGTTGTTGTATGAAAACTCCATAAAGTGTAGGTGATCTTCCAACGAACCTCCGAAGTCTAACATACAAGCTCTTAGCATGTCCTCCAGAATCTGAATTGTTCGCTCAGACTTTTCTTCTGTTTGTGGATGGTAAGCCGTGTTGAAGTTCAGACTCGTTTCCAGGCTAGCTTGCACACTCTGCAAAAACCGTGATCGGAATCTGGTGTCACGATTGGAGACGATGCAAACCGTTACTTGATCAGTCGAAAATAATATATTTTTAACACGGTAATTTCCCTATCATTTGCACTCATTTAGAAGTGTTCGGTATTCATATTTCACATATTAGCAAATCAGTCATAAAATATCAGATTGCATGTGTTAGACTTTTAAACCGGCACTTTAAGGGAAATCCATTTGATTGAATGATTTTTGTTGTGTTTATCAAATGATCCCCGGCAACGGCGCCATTTGATTGAATGATTTTTGTTGTGTTTATCAAATGATCCCCGGCAACGGCGCCATTTGATTTTGATTTTTCCGTTGTGTATGTAGAAAATATTATAGAAATCACAACCAAAAATATTTTGACCGCAATCAATAGCGGTGTCGATTGTAGCGCGTTAGCGAGTGCGGTCAAAATATTTTTGGTTGTGATTTCTATACTATTTTCTACATACACAACGGAAAAATCAAAATCAAATGGCGCCGTTGCCGGGGATCATTTGATAAACACAACAAAAATCATTCAATCAAATGGCGCCGTTGCCGGAGATCATTTGATAAACACAACAAAAATCATTCAATCAAATGGCGCCGTTGCCGGGGATCATTTGATAAACACAACAAAAATCATTCAATCAAATGGCGCCGTTGCCGGGGATAGTGCGCTAATTGTTTGTATTTTGAAATTTGAGTTGAAAAATTTATTCTATTATAATTTTTAGATCTAAACTCGCACAAACCCTAATACGTGTGTTGTGATTTGATTGCGAGGAAATCTGGAATCATTGGAGCTTGGATAAAATTTTTGTGAATATTCCAGAGAGCTCTTGAGGTGAACATAAGCCTCTGTAGAAAATTTTGTGAAGAGATCTCCTCACTCCACCGCGATTCCGCGGCAAAGACCCCTCTTTTGCGGCGGTTCCGCGGCAATCTTGCTTCTTCTCTGCACCAATTTTTCTCTGTAAGTCTCTATCTTTCTTATCTCTTACCTCATCTGCTCCAAATAACAATTTCTTGCAGGTTTCTTTGCAAATAATCGCTGCGCCGCAAAAGCAAAATAAAATTTGTGCTTGATTTTGTTTCTTGGTTGTTTGCATTCTAATACGGAAAATTAAGGGGCACGACCAAATCCAGATTAGGTGGGGATTTCATTACCCTTCCTAGGCCCCGAAAATCGCAAAACTTGCATCCGCATTTACCCTCATTAATTAAAAAATATCTAGAGATGACTCTAAGGACCGTCGCGCTCACTTAGGACAGAAGAAGGCCGTGGGTAATTCATTGCTTATTCACGTTTTCTTGTGATGCCTAGGCAAGTGTGTCGAAGGCTAGTGGTTATTAATTAGGCCCACTACTTACGTAGTGGAGTACCTTCCCACTTACCTGGCACTTACCTGGCCACAGGGGGACAAAGAGGCAGTGGAGGATTCTATCCTGCGACTTGTCTTCTGGCAGTTAGGAGCGGTCTAGAGCCGGACCTAGGTGACCACTAGATTCTAGGGTTTTGGGTGTTGCATTTGTTGTGTTGCATCATTTTTTTAAAAATCCGTCCACTTTTCAAAACAAACACCGCATTCACACTTCATTTCCCCTAATTATAAAGCCACGCTGCCACTTGTACTAACCCTTTTTAGTACAAGATAGGCTGGACAACAGGATTCTAGTGCATGTTTAGTCCGCGTCCCCCGATCGACCCTAAAGTCGGTATTTCTACACTTACCTTTCTTTTACCCACCACCACACCCACATCGATGGATCCGTCTCCATCGAACTTCTTTTTCACTACCCTACCGCCGTCCGTTGGTGCGCAGAATCCACCTCGCATCTCTCTCCAAGAGAGATGCTATCCTACAGGAGGACCACTTTCCACCTGTCTTTCCATTCCACCAGCCAACGGGGAAAATTTTCAAATAAAACCCCAATACATCAACCTTCTACCAAAATTTCACGGTCTCGAGTCTGAGGACACATACGTGTTTATCACGAAATTTGAAAATGTATGCGCAATGATGTGTACCACACAGTTGTCTGTGGATGCTTTGCGTCTTCGTCTTCTCCCATTTACCTTGTACGATTTAGCCGAGAAGTGGCTATATAACACTACCGCACATTCCATTTCAAATTGGGACGAATTCGTCAAAGCATTCCTTAAGAAATTCTACCCACATCAAAAGACAGCTCGAGTCCGTAGCGAAATCTATCAATTCACCCAGCTTCCAAATGAAACATTTTCAAAATGTCTTGAACGTTTCAAGGATCCGTTAGTCCAATGTCCACATCACGGCATCCCGAGATGGGAACTGTGCCGAATCATTTATGAGGGCATTACTCCTTACACAAGACAGACCCTTGAATCCATGTGTCAAGGCAACTTTATAACCAAAGATGATGGGGAAGCCTGGAAATTCCTAGAAGATTTCGCTGAAAAATCTTTACAGTGGGAGGGTGTAAGTCAATCGTCTAGGGATGGCAATGATATTTCCATAGGAGTTAGAGCTGACATTGCAGCTATACACAAGAAACTTGAGAGTATGGAAAACAAATTTTTAGCCGCCACCCTAAATCAAACGTCACTCTTCAAAACTGTATGTGGCTGTTGTTCTGATCCGTCTCACTTGACGGAAGAATGTCCGTTTCAAGGTCATGAGCATACCAATGCCGCATTTCAAAGACCTAGAAACGATCCATTTTCCTCCACATATGATCAGGGTTGGAGGAATCACCCTAATTTGGCTTGGAACCAATCACAATCTCAAAACACGGTTCCAACCCAACACAATTTCCAAAGGGTCCCTCTACCACAACAGCAGCCACCACTTCAATTGAGTCAGCACCCCTTTCAATCACAAAACTTCCAAAATCCGGCCAACACTTTTACACCATCTAGTCCTTTGCAGTTGACCGGGACTGATGAATCCTATTCATTTGCACAATGCATGAGTTTGGTCTTAACAAATATCATGCAAGTTTCGGCTGAAATGAAGTCTTCTGTCGATAAAATTGAGAAAAACTCAGCGTCCCAAGCTGAGAGTATCAAATCGATGGAAGCGGAAATTTCACGATTAAGAGCCGAAATGAGTGCAAGAGAGAAAGGGAAACTTCCAGCTCAACCTTTATCCAATCCTAGCTATTCACATCATGTGGATGCAATCACGTTGAGATCTGGAAAAGTGCTTGACAATCATGTTGGGGAAGAGTTTGATGACTGTTCAGTTGATAAAACTGCACATTTGTATTACATTTTTCCTACCATTTTCATATTAAAAAAGGACTTTATTATAATATATTATACATATGAGGGTTTATGTGTAAAAACATTATTTTCCATGTGTTAATATATTTTAATTATCATTTGGTAGGAAAATGTATGCAAATATTATTGACCTAATCCTAGTAGAATAAAGTCTACTAAAATCTTATTTGAGTTGTTGTGCAGAATATTTCCAAGTTGTTATGAAGAATTTATCAAACAAATCAATTTGTTGAAGAAAACTTGCCAAATTAAAAAGCAAAACTTGGAGACCAAGTCTGGAAGCAACCGAGAGAAGATTTCTGAATTCTAAAGGTGTCTAGGATTGCCACATGTCACGAGAAGAAAGCCCAAGAAATTTGATCGAGAGATCCCCACCTTTGAGCGCGGATCCGCGGTCAAACCCACCCTTGGGCCGCGGATCCGCCGCAAGTCTAGGGAGTTAAAGCACAAGAATTTTTGGGGTGAATCAAATCTATATTTTTCCAAGTTTTCAACAATAAGATTCTGGCTTTGCACTATAAAAGAGCACCGAGAGCCTCTTGGAAAAATTATCAAGCCGAAGAGATCACGAAGCTCCCGACGCTCACGCATTCAGGCTGATCATCAACTGTTCGTCTACCTCCTTGGAAGAGATCGAGAAGCAAACTAGTCTTTGTAATCATTTTCTAAGGAATCAAAGTGTAGATTGTTCAAGTTGATTAATAAAGGTAGTTGTTTTATCTAATTCTTTTGCATTTTACATTATGTTTTCCCTCTCTATCTTTTCATCTTCTTCTTTCAACATGCGCGAGTAATTCTCCGCTTGTTAGGGTTCGTAGGATTAGGGTAGACTAATGGATGATGAAAATAACTAAACCCTTTTTAAGTCCTATAAAGTTTAGGAACTGTATCAAAAGAATCATTAACATCCTAATCGGGCGCGCAAGCAATTCTTTGCTAGTTCCGACCGCGATTAGAGATTAGATTAATGATTGTTTTGGTAAAGGCTAGATATGAACGGAGTCCCGTGTCGAGATAGGGGTTAAGAGTGGGATTCCTTTTCTCTCCAGAAACCCTAATCTATACGCATCACCGTCGTTCTAGTTCTAAATCTATTAATGGATAAAAAGGGTAACTTTTAATTAATCGTCCATAACTACTAAATCCTAACGAACCCTACAAGCCCTCTTATTATATTAATTACATCTTTAAAATAATCTAGATCTATATTTTACATTCTTGTTTAACGTAGATCTAGAAACCATTCTATAAAATTCTTTATCCCTCCTCTCTTTCTCAACACATCTAAAGTAAAAGTAAAAGGTTCCACGTTTCCCTGAGGACGACCCGTACTCACCTCGGTCTAGCTACGCGCGACACCGTTCTGATTGCGGTTAAACTACAAATAAAAACACAATTTCGTAACAATCAAATGGCGCCGTTGCCGGGGATACGTGCGTAATTTTTTTTTTTACTATTTGTGTTGAATTCTTAGACGAGTCATATCATTATTAACACAAAATTGCAAATTGCATATTTAACGATTTGTGCTTGATTTTTTGCAAGGAGATCTGGAGTCACAGAATTAAGGAGAACAGGAAACAGAGACATTTTTAGAGATCCAGAGGAGCACAGAAGGCTATACAAAAAATTTCATCAACTGTTCCGTCTTCCACGCGGCGGAACCGCGGCAAAAGCACCCCTTCTGCGGCGGAATCGCGGCCAATTGGAGGATTTAGGGAATCAATCTTCTCTGGTATCTTTCTCAACGCCTTCTCTCTCTCCTCAAATCCAATAAAATCTATTTTCTGAAGGATTCTTTGCAAAATTGTGCCGCTAAAAAAAAATCTTTTTGCAAAAGTTTTGTGATTGGTTTTGTTTTGCATATTTAATACGGACTTTAAGGGGCAAAGACCAAATCAAGATTAGATGGGGATTTCATCACCCTTCCTAAGCCCCACAAATCACAAACCGAGCATATAGATCAACCCTTCATTAATTTAAAAAATATCTAGACCAGACTCTAAGGACTGTCGCGCTCAATAAGGACAGAGGAAGGTCGTGTGTAATCTATCGTTTATCCGCATTACTTTTGTAGTGCCTAGGCAAGTGTGACAAAGGCTAGTGGTTTTTAATTAGGCCCACGACGTGGTTCCTTCCCACTTACCTGGCACTTACCTGGCTACAAGGGTAGTACGGAGGTGGTAGAGGATTGATCCTGCGGCTTGTCCTTTGGAAGTCTAGGAGCGGTCTAGAGACTGACCTAGGTGAGCTTAGTTCTAGGGTTGCTTGTGCATCTTAGGGAGATTTGTCTTGAGTCTCACTTTTTTAAAAACAAGCCAATTTTAAAATCACACACACGCTGCCACTTGCACTAAACCCGCTTAGTGCATGCTCGGCTGGACACGGGATCCTAGTGCCCGTCTTGTCCGCGTTCCTGCTATCGACACCGAAGTCGGTACTTCTTCATCTTCTTTTCCCCCACCACACACCACATCGACCGTAATGGACGGCACTCCATCTAATTATAACACCACGCTGCCACCGCCCGCAGGTGAGCAGAATCCACCGCGCATCTCTCTCCAAGAGAGATGCTATCCTATTCGTGGTCCTCTTCCTACTTGTCTATCTCTTCCACCACCTAACGGGGATAATTTCAAAATTAAACCCCACTACATCAATCTGCTGCCCAAATTTCATGGGCTTGAGTCGGAAGACGCGTACGTTTTCATCACCAAATTCGAAAACGTATGCGCAATGATGGGTACTTCACAATTGACTTTAGATGCTATGCGCTTACGTCTTCTCCCATTCACACTGTGCGACTTGGCAGAAAAATGGCTTTATAATACTACCGCACACTCTATCACTAATTGGGATGAATTCGTCGTAGCATTTCTTAAGAAGTTTTACCCAAACCATAAGACTGCCCACATTAGGAGCGAGATCAACCAGTTCACCCAGCTTCCCAATGAACCATTTTGGAAGTGCTTTGAACGTTTCAAAGATCTGCTTGTCCAATGCCCCCATCACGGAATACAAAGATGGGATTTATGTCGGATTATATATGAGGGCATTAATCCAGCGACAAAGCAGATGCTTGAAACAATGTGTCAATGCAATTTCATGTCTAAAGATGATGGTGAAGCATGGAAATATCTGGAAGATCTCGCTGAACACACGTTGCAGTGGGAAAGCGTAAGACCACCTACAACTAAGGGAGGTATTCACCAGCTCGACGTTTCCATCGCAGTGAAAGCCGAAATGGCAGCGATACAAAAGAAACTCAACGCTATTGAAAACAAGTTCTCATCTTTCTCCCTAAATCAGGTCACGCTTCCTAAGACCGTCTGTAGTTGCTGTTCGGATCCTTCACACTTAACGGAAGAATGTCCTATGAATGCATCGTTTCAAGCTAATGCTGCTTTTCAGCAGCGACCTAGAAACGACCCTTATTCTTCCACGTACAATCAAGGATGGAGGAATCATCCTAGCTTTTCTTGGAATCAAAACCAACAAAGCAATTATCAAAGACCTCCTCCACAGCAACCACAACCACAGAATCAGCCCCCCTTTCAGTCACAGAATTTCCAAAATCCGGCCAACATTTCTACACCACAAGTGGCCGGTATTGACAACTCACTTGCACAAACTTTGGATATGTTCATGAAACAATCCATGCAAAATTCGGCTGAGATGATGTCTTCTATTGATGCCCTAACGAAAAACTCCTCCTCCCATGGTGAGAGTATCAAATCAATAGAAAACCAAATCGCACAGTTAAACGCCGCAATGAGTGCGAGAGAGAAAGGGAAACTCCCATCTCAACCCCTACCGAATCCTGGCCATTCACAAAGTCATAATGTGAATGCCGTCACTACGTTGAGATCGGGGAGAGTGCTGAACAACCAAGTGGGTGAGCAATTTGATGATAGTAACACATTTGATACCCCTTCTTCTTCTTCTTCTTCTTCTTCTTCTTCTTCCAGTCTTCCACCTTCATCCGAGCCTATTCTCCGTTTTCCCCAAGGCTTAAACATTTTGCCAAATCTATCTAAGTCGATTCCCACTCCAATTTTGGGATCGAATCCGTCGCCACAGTCTTCTCCACAAATGTTGGACCCAAAACTTATTGATCGAGCTCCATTTCCAAACCGATTAAGGGCCAACCGACCTAACCCGCAAATGGAGAAGATTGTGGAAATGTTTAAGCAAGTGAGCGTGAATATTCCTCTCCTAGATGCTATTCAATAAGTCCCATCTTATGCAAGAATCCTTAAAGACTTGTGCACTAGGAAGAGAAAAACTCAAGTGCCTAAAAAGGTTTTCATGACGAGTAATGTTAGCACAGCTTTTACCCAACAAATACCAAAGAAACGTAAGGACCCCGGCTATCCTACAATCTCTATTTCTATTGGGGGTAAAAATATTAATCGTGCTTTACTCGATCTAGGCGCTAGCGTCAACTTGCTTCCTTATTCAGTATACGAGCACTTAGGGATTGAAGAGTTAAAACCCGCCCATTGTACTCTCCAAATGGCAGACCGATCTATCACCAAACCTCGGGGCGAACTAGAGGATGTGTTAATTAAAGTCGGGGAATTCATATTTCCCGTGGACTTTATTGTTTTGGATACACAACCTGTGGCAAACCCACGCAATCAAATCCCGGTGATACTTGGTCGACCCTTCCTAGCAACTTCTAACGCTGTGATTAATTGTTGTAACGGTTCTATGAACTTATCCTTCGGAAAAATGACAATTGAGCTTAATATTTACAAGCTAGGAAGTCAGCCATCAGAGCCTTCTGCTCAATTGCTGGATGTTTGTTCCATCCACGAGATAGCTTCCGAAAGCTGCATGGATGAGGAGCTTTGCTTTGATGTTCTCGACAACACTAATGAGACATCGTTTGATCTTGCACCACTTTACAGTGAGGATATGTTCAATGAGTCCGACCTTAAGATTGAACCCGTTGACTCGTTGCAAAAGTCAGCAGCACTTTCCGAGTCAATATCTTATGCAAGTGTTGAACCTCTTCGGGAGTCCGAATATCATTCGCTTACCCCACCTTCTATAGTCTCTCCGCCAATTCTTGATCTCAAACCGCTACCTTCTCATCTTAAATATGCATATTTAGGAGAGAATGGGACTTTGCCAGTGATTATTTCCGTTTCTCTAGCCTTAGAGCAAGAGAATGCACTTTTGGCAGTGTTGAGATCGAATCGAGAAGCATTTGGTTGGGCAATGGCTGACATCAAAGGGATTAGTCCCTTAATTGTTGAACATTACATACATCTGATGGATGAAGCCAAACCAACCCGAGACCCACAAAGACGGTTAAATCCCGTTATGAAGGAGGCGGTAAAGAAAGAAATCGTCAAGTGCCTTGATAGTGGAATAATTTACCCCATATCTGATAGTCAATGGGTAAGTCCAATTCATATAGTCCCTAAAAAGTCTGGCATCACGGTCATCACTGATGAGGCTAATGAGTTAATCCAAACACGCACCCAAACTGGGTGGCGCGTATGTATCGATTACAGGAAACTCAATGCCGCGACGAGGAAAGATCATTTCCCTCTACCTTTCATTGACCAGATGTTAGAACGATTAGCGGGACACGAATACTACTGTTTCTTGGACGGATACTCTGGTTATAACCAGGTCTCCATCGCCGAAAAGGATCAAGATAAAACCACTTTTACTTGTCCTTTCGGAACTTTTGCTTATAGACGCATACCCTTTGGGTTATGCAACGCTCCCGCTACATTTCAGCGGTGCATGATGGGGATATTTTCAGATATGGTGGAAAATTTTCTGGAAATTTTTATGGACGATTTCTCCATTTTTGGGGACTCCTTTGAGGACTGCCTTCGTAATCTTGACGCTGTTCTTACCCACTGTAAGGATAAGAACTTGATTTTGAATTGGGAAAAATGCCATTTTATGGTCCAAGAAGGTATTGTACTTGGACATATAATTTCACATAAAGGCATTGAGGTTGACAGAGCTAAAATAGATGTCATTCAAAACCTCCCTCGTCCCAATTGCGTCAAAGATATACGATCCTTCCTTGGTTATGTAGGATTTTATAGGAGATTTATTAAGGACTTTAGCAAAATTGCTAGACCCTTAACCCTTCTATTGGCCAAGGACACTACTTTTCACTTCGATTCGGATTGTGAGGCTGCTTTTGAATCACTTAAAGAATCACTCACTACTGCCCCCGTTCTATCATCTCCGGATTGGAACCACCCGTTTGAGCTTATGTGTGACGCATCAGACTTTGCTATTGGTGCTGTCTTGGGACAGCATATTGATAAGATGCCACATGTAATTTACTATGCAAGTAGGACCTTGAATGATGTACAAATAAATTACACAACTACCGAGAAAGAACTCTTGGCAGTTGTATTTGCATTAGAGAAATTCAGGCCCTACTTGATTGGCTCGCCTATTGTGGTTTACACAGATCATTCCGCCCTACGACATCTTTTATCGAAGAAGGATGCGAAGGCCAGGCTAATACGTTGGATCCTATTGTTACAAGAATTTGATCTTGTCATCAAAGACAAGAGTGGATGTGAAAACGTTGTAGCTGACCATCTTTCACGCATCACTTCTTCGCCAATTGTGACCGTGCCGATAAATGACTCATTTCCCGACGAACAGCTCTTGAATGTATCCTACGAACCTTGGTTCGTGAATATCATGAACTATCTTGCGACGGGACTTATACCTAGCGATTGGTCGAAACAAAACAAACTTCGATTTTCATCCCAAGTAAAATATTTTTACTGGGATGAACCATATCTATTCAAGTATTGTTCCGATCAAATCATTCGCAGGTGTGTCCCTAACGATGAATTCAAGAGCGTGTTATCATTTTGTCATGATCAGGCATACGGCGGTCACTTTGGACCTCGAAAAACGGCGGAGAAAGTTTTGCAATGTGGCTTTTATTGGCCAACATTATTTAAAGATGCATTTGAACATTGCAAAACTTGTCCGCGATGTCAGCATTTGGGTCGGATTTCACGAAGGAATGAGATGCCGCTCTAACCTATTTTGGTTGTGGAAATATTTGATGTTTGGGGTATTGATTTTATGGGCCCTTTTCCCAACTCCTTTGGGAATCTATATATCTTGTTAGCGGTTGATTATGTCTCGAAGTGGGTGGAAGCTATACTATGTCGCACTAATGACAACAAAGTTGTCATTAAGTTCCTTAAAGAAAATATCTTTTCGCGATTCGGACACCCTCGCGCTATCATTAGCGACAACGGGACACATTTCTGCAATAGGTCTTTCGAGGCCTTGATGCGGAAATATTCAATCACTCACAAGCTTTCTACGCCCTATCACCCTCAAACAAGCGGGCAGGCTGAGATTTCAAATAGGCAAATTAAACAGATATTGGAGAAGACGGTTTCGAAAAACCGTAAGAATTGGTCAACCAAATTGACAGATGCTCTTTGGGCATTCCGCACCGCTTATAAGACCGATCTTGGTATGTCTCCATACCGCCTTGTGTTTGGGAAGGCATGCCACCTCCCCGTCGAGATTGAACATAAGGCAATGTGGGCTATTAAAGAGCTTAATTTTGATCTTGAGCATGCAGGCAGCTATCGGAAGCTGCAATTGAATGAGCTAAGCGAACTCCGCGATGAAGCTTACGATAATGCGGTGATAGTAAAGAACAGGACTAAAGTGTTCCACGATAAAAATCTTTCTAGAAAAACCTTCATATCGGGGCAACAAGTCATTCTTTACGATTCCCGTCTCCATCTTCATCCGGGTAAGCTTAAATCTCATTGGAAAGGACCTTTTGTGGTGCGGTATGTACACCCGCACGGAGCAGTTGAAGTCGAAAATTTGAAAAACGGTTCGATTTTTAAAGTGAATGGGCATAGATTAAAACCGTATTTTTCTGCTGACCCCGCGGAGGAGCTCCTGTTTTTACAGGAGCCGCTTTATCAAAACTAAAATTCCTCCGCCTCACCTCCATGTTTTGATAACTTTTTCACATTTTAAGAATGGAGGTGAGTAAAAAAATGATTTGATTGAATATCTGTGCGTGTCAAAGAATAAGTTTGGGGGAATTTTTCATTTCACTATTATTTTACCCCTTGTATCTCTCCCTTAGTATACAGGTCTATGTTCTCAAAATGCTACATCAGTGTGGACACCGCTGAAAACAGGTTTGGGGGGGAGGTTTGTATTCACTAAATTATCTTTGACACCGGGCATTAAATTTTTTTTTTATATATATAACAAAAGAGTAGAAAGTGAAAAATTACATCCAAAAGATTGGAATAGTTTAAGAAAACCAGGAAAATTAGAAGTTTTCTTACACGAACTAGTAATAAGTAGTTATGAGCTGTTGTCCCAAGGGTTAGTAAAATGAAGGAAGTCACTAATCTGAGGATAAAAATAAGTCTGAAAAATAGTTTCTATTCTGGAAGCCAAATATTTGAATGTTGATACCCTACTATATGCACTTACACACGTCTTGAAACTCAGGATAGTAGAGGATACCTTGAAATGCTCTTGTCCAAAAGCCAAAGTATGAAGGAAATGAAAAAAAATGAAGAAAATATAAATGGTGAAAAAAAAAAATGAACACTGGTTTTGTTATCGCCAAGGCAGTAATAAAAAAATATAGCGAGGGTGCCTCTTCACCTAGTGCCCTAAGGCCAATTGGTCTGGGAGTCACTGCTAAGCCTTAGGTGGTGCAAGACGAGGAAAATATTATCACCTAATTAGCAAGCACATGGGTAATCGGTTGGTTAGTACCTCAAGAAGTATTAACGGTCGCATGAAAATGTGTGAGCAAATCTTTAATATTCATTAAATTAAAAAGTACTAAGGTAGATGGACAAGAGTATGATAGCTTGAATTGAATTCTCCGAGTGTGAGTGTAGGGATGTCCATTTCACACACGTGGGGTTATATGATCAATGTTTGGAAGAAAGGTAGGAATGAAGAATAAAGACGATGTTTTATTGAGGGGTAATGTGATTTCTAACATTTTTTCATGATTATTAAGATAGGGCTCATGATAACTGAAAAGCTAGTATAGTTGGAAACTCTTCTTTTCAAAGTCTTTCTTTTATGGTTCTTATCTTTATATGTAAATTTCACCATCTTTCTTTTGTTATAGGATTTTGTGGGTGTAATCCGTTGAAAACCCTCAGGAGACAACACTCCTCCTACTAGGGACACCTAGAGGTTTAACGGCTTGTTGCACATGCTCAGTGCAATCGTGTTGCCTACGAAAGTGTGCTTAGTTTTCTCCTTTCTTTTTCTCCTCTTAAATAAACTAGTTTGCTCGGGACGATTAAAGATAAGTTTGGGGGTATTTGTTCAGTTGATAAAACTGCACATTTGTATTACATTTTTCCTACCATTTTCATATTAAAAAAGGACTTTATTATAATATATTATACATATGAGGGTTTATGTGTAAAAACATTATTTTCCATGTGTTAATATATTTTAATTATCATTTGGTAGGAAATATATGCAAATATTATTGACCTAATCCTAGTAGAACAAAGTCTACTAAAATCTTATTTGAGTTGTTGTGCAGAATATTTCCAAGTTGTTATGAAGAATTTATCAAAAAAATCAATTTATTGAAGAAAACTTGCCAAATTAAGAAGCAAAACTTGGAGACCAAGTCTGGAAGCAACCGAGAGAAGATTTCTGAATTCTAAAGGTGCCTAGGATTGCCACATGTCACGAGAAGAAAGCCCAAGAAATTTGATCGAGAGATCCCCACCTTTGAGCGCGGATCCGCGGCCAAACCCACCCTTGGGCCGCGGATCCGCCGCAAGTCTAAGGAGTTAAAGCACAAGATTTTTTGGGGTGAATCAAATCTATATTTTTCCAAGTTTTCAACAATAAGATTCTGGCTTTGCACTATAAAAGAGCACCGAGAGCCTCTTGGAAAAATCATAAAGCCGAAGAGATCACGAAGCTCCCGACGCTCACGCATCCAGGCTGATCATCAACTGTTCGTCTACCTTCTTGGAAGAGATCGAGAAGCAAACTAGTCTTTGTAATCATTTTCTAAGGAATCAAAATGTAGATTGTTCAAGTTGATTAATAAAGGTAGTTGTTTTATCTAATTCTTTTGCATTTTACATTATGTTTTCCCTCTCTATCTTTTCATCTTCTTCTTCCAACATGCGCGAGTAATTCTCCGCTTGTTAGGGTTCGTAGGATTAGGGTAGGCTAATGGATGATGAAAATAACTAAACCCTTTTTAAGTCCTATAAAGTTTAGGAACTTTATCAAAAGAATCATTAACATCCTAATCGGGCGTGCTAGCAATTCTTTGCTAGTTCCGACCGCGATTAGAGATTAGATTAATGATTGTTTTGGTAAAGGCTAGATATGAACGGAGTCCCGTGTCGAGATAGGGGTTAAGAGTGGGATTCCTTTTCCCTCCAGAAACCCTAATCTACACGCATCACCGTCGTTCTAGTTCTAAATCTATTAATGGATAAAAGGGTAACTTTTAATTAATCGTCCATAACTACTAAATCCTAACGAACCCTACAAGCCCTCTTATTATATTAATTACATCTTTAAAATAATCTAGATCTATATTTTACATTCTTGTTTAACGTAGATCTAGAAACCATTCTATAAAATTTTTTATCCCTCCTCTCTTTCTCAACACATCTAAAGTAAAAGTAAAAGGTTCCACGTTTCCCTGAGGACGACCCGTACTCACCTCGGTCTAGCTACGCACGACACCGTTCTGATTGCGGTTAAACTACAAATAAAAACACAATTTCGTAACAATCAATGACACCGATAAATCAATCAATAACACCCCGGCTGAGACCTTTCCTTACACACACACTTCTAATTCTGACCCCAGTTCTTCTACACCACCACCTCCTTGCGAGCCTATTCTTTGTTGCCCAAAAGGCTCGCCACCTCAGTCCACCTCTTCTAGTTCTGCATAGACGATCCCCACTCCTCTTTCGGGATCATGTCTACCCCCACTTCCTTCTCATATGTTGGACCTAGCGCTTATTGCTAAAGCACCTTATCCTAATCAGTTAAGGACAAACACACCGAGTCCACATATGGAGAAGATTAGGGACATTTTTAAGCAAGTTAATATCAACATCCCTCTCCTAGATGCTATCCAACAAGTTCCGTCCTATGCGAAAACTCTTAAGAACTTGTGCACTAGGAAGAGGAAGACTCAAGTGCCCAAGAAGATATTCATGGCAAAAACAGTAGACACGGCCTTCCCCCAACAATTACCGAGGAAACGTAAGGATCCTGGATATCCTACGATTTCCATTTCTATTGGGGAAAAACACATCAACCGTGCTCTACTAGACCTTGGCGCTAGTGTTAACTTGCTTCCTTTCTCAGTCTATGAGCAATTAGGGATCGGAGAGTTGAAGCCAACCCATTGCACTCTCCAGATGGCTGACCGATCAATCACCAAACCCAGGGGTGAACTGGAGGATGTGTTAATAAAAATCGGGGAAATTATATTCCCTGTGGATTTTATTGTAATTGATACACAGCCTGTAGCGAACCCACGGAATCAAATTCCGGTGATTTTAGGTCGCCCCTTTTTGGCCACTTCCAACGCTATCATCAACTGTCGTAACGGTTCCATGACCCTATCCTTCGGGAATAGGTCAATAGAGCTGAACATTTACAAGTTGGGAAGTGTACCCTCCGAACCTATTGCTCAGGTCTGTTCTGTCGACTTAATGGATGTCGACAGCAGCGAATTTGATGATCCTCATGACGATCTTGACTCTTTTCATACGTTATTGTTTGACCCAACTGTGTATCATACACATACGGACTCTTCCATCGAGATGTCCGGGTCAACAACTAACACTGATTATGAACTGCTTTTAGAGTCTGAAGATCACCCCGCACTTTGTGATGACATTATTCATCGGGGTATTGATGGAACTTTCGAGGAGATCTTCGCTGATGAACTCGCATTTTTGAATGACACGGGTGTTGAGATGAATCATCTCCCAATCACTGAAATTGAACCTCTACCCCTTCTTTTGAATTGTAAAAAGAATGCGAGTAATCCATCACATACACTGCATCGTCTCTCCAAAATGAGACGCACACACTTTCTATTCCACCACTTAACCTTTCCCCACCTCTTCTTCCACCAACCATTGCACTGCATTGACAAATTTTTGAATGGTTGGTGTTAACTTTCGGTCTTTGCAAAGCTTGGTATCGACCACTGATTTTTGACCCCCTCATATGATTTTCAAAGATTAACATTGCATAACTTAAGTTTGGGGGGGGTATGATTTTCTGGCTCCTAAAAAGAATTTTTACAAAATTTTGAGACAAAAATAAGTTTGGGGGAGGGTCTTCACTTAAATATTTTGCCCCCACTAATAAATTCCTCCCAAGCTTACATGTTTTTCAGATTTAGCAGAAGGCAACAGTGAGGACACTGTTGAAAACAAATTTGGGGGAGGTTTGTGCTTATTTTTGCATCATTTGCATATCATTTGCATAAGCACAAAACATTTTCGAAAAACCTATAAAAATTTAAAAATTTTCAAAAGATAAAAATATTTTTGTACATAAATAAGATAATAAAAGATTAGATACTGAAAAATTACATTCATGAGATTAGAAAAATTTAAGAAAACTAAGAAAATTAGAGGTTTTCTTATACGAACTAGTAATAAGTAGTTATGAGCCGTTGTCCCAAAGGTCAGTAAGATGAAAGACGTCACTAATCTGAGGATAAAACTAAGTCTGAAAAATAGTTTCTATTCTGGAAGCCAAACATTTTGAACGTTGCTACCCTGCTATTCGCACTTACACACGTCTTAAAGCCTGGGATAGTGGAGGATACCTTGAAATGCTCTTGTCTTAAAGCCGATGTATGAAGGAAATAAAAAAAAAGTGAATAAAAAAATATAAAGTGGTGAGAAAAATGGACACTGGTTTTGTTATCACCGAGGGCAATAAAAAATGTATAGCAAGGGTGCCTCTTCACCTAGTGCCCTAAGGCCAACTGGTCTGGGAGTCACTGCTATGCCTGAGGTGGTGCAAGACGAGGAAAATACACCAGATAAGCAAGCACATGAGTAATCGGTCGGTTAGTACCTCAAGAAGTATTAACGGTCGCATGAAAGTGTGTGATCAATCTCATCTAAATATTCATTAATTAAAAAGTACTGAGGCTGATGGGCAAGAGTATGTTAGCTTGAATTGAATTCTCCGGGTATAGGGATGTCCTTTACACACACGCAGGGTGATATGATCGATGTTTGGAAGAAAGATAGGAATGAAGAATAGGACAATGTTTTATTGAGGACGTGATTTCTAACATCTTTTCATGACTATTAAGATAGGGCTCATGACAACCGAAAAGCTAGCTTAGTTGGAAACCCTAATTTTCAAACCTTTTCTTTTACAATTCTTGTCTTTAAATGTAATATTCATGATCTTTCTTTTATTATTGGATTTTGTGGGTGCAATCCGCTGAAAACCCTCAGGAGACAACACTCCTCCTACTAGGGACACCTAGAGATTTAAAGGCTTGTTGCACGTGCTCAGTGCAATCGTGTTGCCTACGAAAGTGTGCTAGTTAGTTTTTCTCTTTATTTATTTTCTCCTTCTCTTTTTAATAAAACAATTCGCTCGAGACGGTCGAAATTAAGTTTGGGGGAATTTGATCAGTCGAAAATAATGTATTTTTAACACGGCAATTTTCCTATCATTTGCACTCATTTAGAAGTGTTCGGTATTCATATTTCACATATTAGCAAATCGGTCATAAAATATCAGATTGCATGTGTTAGACTTTTAAACTGGCACTTTAAGGGAAATTGACCGCATTTCATGGCATCGCATCATTCCTGTATTGCGCAACACTTGTGTCGAGATTTGTGCAGGAAATTGCAGGAGCAAAGCCAAAAGAGCTGATCAAAAATACGCCAACTCAATGATTTCAGATCTGGTAGCAATTCAGAAGGAATTATACAAATAAATATATCCTAAAAAGGCCCAAGAATCAGTCCAAGCCTGTACCAGAAAGCCTAATCCCCAAGGCTCATAAAGCGCCGCGGATCCGCGGCGGGAGACTGCTTGCGCCGCGGTTCCGCGGCGGTTTGGCCACGTCAGCAAGTCATTTTCACTGCAGAATTTATATCTCAGGGCCCACATTCCTTTCTGATACTTCAAATTCTAGAAGGACCTCGAAGCTACTGCCAGATCAGCAAAGATCATTAAGCAAGGCTAATCCTAATTAAGCTCCTAACAAACTATTTCTAGAAGCTCCCTCCTAACTAATCACATCTAGAAGCTTCTCCTCTAACTAACTTTTGGAGGGAAATTCAAATTTCCTCAACAAACTTTTGGAGGGAAACTTAGAATTTGAAATCCTAGATCTAGGGTTTGGATATCTATAAATAAAAGCCTAGACCTAGGGTTAAGGGACAATCAATCTTAGTTAGTTCAATCTCCTATTCCAAAATCTCAATTCATCATCTTCTTCCACAAGTCTAGTGACAAGGCTTGTGCGAAACCCTAACCCTAATTCCAATCCAAATTCAAGATCTTGAGTACCAATCAAGCAAGAAGCCCTTCAACCTTTTAGGAGCCGAGCCGATCTTCAATCGGGCAAGTGATCCAAGCCGATCCGCGACTCAAGGAGACGAGCAAAACCAAATCGACGATCGAGTTCTTCCTCTTATAGTTCTTGAGCGAATGTAATGAAATTGTTGATATAAATAAAATGTGAAATTCTTTTATCTTGCTTTCTTTAAATTCTTGCTTCATGATTAGATCTCAATTTGTGATTGTAGTTCTTGTTGTGATGTTCGAGTAAAACTCCGCTCGTCGAGGAGTCAAGACGATCAATAGAATGATGATGTAACAAATTTTAATACGATTCTTAAGTCCTACGAGTTTTGTAAACCCTAGCAAGTTCAAGAATCGATGACCTAGTTTCGTTGCGATGCTTTCTTGAATGTGATCGCTCGAAATTAGGGATCTACGATCGTTTCTTGAATTTACTAGAGGCTAGAATGTGAATGATATCGACGAAAGAATAAGGGATAAGATGAAACCCTAGTTTCATAAGAAATCCCTAATTCTCGATCGATCATCATCGATCTAGTATCAATTCATCGAAGGATAAGAATAAGTAATTGTAAGATTACATCACATCTATAGATCCGATCGATTCCTACGAGCCTCATTTCGATTCTTGATATTTGGATTGGAAAAATCAACAAACTCTCAATTCTTGATTCTATCTTTTTCTTGTTATTAGATTTAGATTTTCTAATTCTTGAACTTCAAATACAAATCTTGAATTGTTTTGTTTTCTTTCCTTTAAAGTTTCAACTCATCTAAATCGAAACACGAACGATTACACTTTCTCTGTGGACGATCCGCACTCGCTAACGCGCTACAATCGACACCGTTATTGATTGCGGTCAAAATATTTTTGGTTGTGATTTCTATACTATTTTCTACATACACAACGGAAAAATCAAAATCAAATGGCGCCGTTGCCGGGGATCATTTGATAAACACAACAAAAATCATTCAATCAAATGGCGCCGTTGCCGGGGATCATTTGATAAACACAACAACAATCATTCAATTAAATGGCGCCGTTGCCGGGGATCATTTGATAAACACAACAAAAATCATTCAATCATTACTCCATGTAATCTTACGATCTCCTCCATGTACTTCTTTGCTAACGTCTCAGTAGTTTGGCCAACTCGAAAGGGAATAAAGTGAACCAACTTGGTAAGTCGATCCACAATAACCCATACTGCGTTGTTACCTTTCGTGCTGCGTGGAAGAGTAGTTATGAAGTCCATGGTAATGTGCTGCCATTTCCATTCTGGGATTGGTAACGGTTGAAGTAAACCAGCAGTCATGTGATGTTCAGCCTTTACTTACTGACACTTCAAACACTTGGCTACGCTTCTGGCTATTTCGCTGTTCATTCCATGCCACCAATAGTGTTGCCGTAGATTCTTATACATTTTGGTACCGCCGGGAGAGAACACTTCTGCATCTTTCGGTTTAGCACGGTATCTCCCTGGCTCCAACGTTTTATCTCCTCTCTTGAATTAGAAGACTGAGTGATCTGGTGTCTCGAATACTACCATTCTTTAACGGTAGTCAATTGTAGTATAGAAAACTCCCAGCCAGTCTATTCCCAACACAACATCGAAATTTGGAATTTCCAGTACTTTGAAATTCGCGTAAAATTCTCGTCCGCAAATTACAACTGGATACCGATCAAATACCATAGTTGCCTTCAAGACCCCATTCCTGGAACTGACATTTCCAGCTTGAAATGAGTAGTTTCACGAGAATCACATGCGTTCTCATGAATCATTGCGACATGAAGCAGTATGGCGCTCCAGCGTTGAATAGTGCAAGTGCAGCAAGAGTAGCTACCAGTATAGTACCTAAGTTGTGTGGGGATGGTTTTAGATACAGGAAAAATATAGTGGTATACAAGAATTGACAAGGTGTGAAAAATTTGGAATTACCAGTGATAACTTGGCCAGTGGCTTTGGCTTCTCCAGCCGGTATCGTGAATGTCTGGCCTCTTGGCACTTTTCTTTGTTCTTGTTGGTACATTTCGGACTGATGAGGCAAATGTGGTCCTCGCGAAAGTGGTGCAGTTAAAGCTAAGAGGGTAATAAGAGCTTGTATAGTCAGTCTTGGTGTGGGATTTGCGTTTGCTCTGCACTTTGAGCATACTCTTAGAGTTTGTTTAGGCGATCCAAAAATCATATAAAGACCATTAGCTCGTCTGCAGTTCTTTACCAAATGTCCGAGCTTCTTACAATAATTGCAAGTCCTTGCTGGCGGTGTCCTTTCCTTCTTCTTGATATAACCATGAGTTACCCTCAAAGCTGCCTCGGTGTGAACTAGTCCTAGTGAAGGAGAGCAGCCTGCTCCTGCTGTCCCTCAACTAGACTCCTGGTTGCTTCAAAGAACACCATTGGTCTTATCAGTAGGTCCGCAACGGTAATTGGTTGTAGTAGTGTAGGTGATGGAGTGTTGCCATTGACGTTCATGCTGGTGTTATTGGAAGAATCCATGATCTTGATAGAAAAAGAAAGGTTAGGATGGATTTAAGGAATTTGAAATGTAAAGAATGTATAGTTGCTGATTCTTATTATTCTTGTGATATATTGCTTAGGATTTCATGCAGAACGGGCCTGCATGGGCCGCCAACAAAACCTATCAGGCCCTGCTTCCCGGTATACAGAGGCGAAGGCGTGGCAGGCACGCGATATATTTACTAAAAAATAAACACGTCAAGCGTAATTAAGAAATATATAAAATGCACAATAAATGACAAGAGTATAAAATGAACAACAATTTTTATTAACATTCATCTTTACAATACAACTGATTTGAAAAGGAAAAGCACAATGATAAAAGCAATACCTAAACAATGGCATACAAACTGGAAGATAAGTACAAGTAAAGCTAGTAGTCTGGTTGTGCCTCAATCTGATCCAAGTACTCCTGACTGGGCTCAGTCTCCTGAGAGTCATGTCCTCTTGACGAACATTCCAAAGAAAAAAATAAACAAGAATATCTTCAGCGAACTAGTGCTCGGTAAGTCCCAAAAGAAAGGAAGTAATACAACAAGTAATGTGGAAGGAAACTGTTAAGTTATACATGTATCAGTTTATTATTCTAATATAGTTGTTTGTAGCTTGGTACGGAAGGTATCAGTGTATACGAGAGAAGTCAAACTTGCTCCGTGGACTATGGTAACAGGTAGTACAAGGCCCCGTCAAAACCCATGGGACAACGGCACGAGAGTTCATGTAGGTGTCTTTTAGTGACTTTCTCGTTCCACTTTTAATACATTCTGTACCAATCTACCCGTTAACCCCGTGTAATGTTTTATATAGATTATAATTATCAGACTTGCCGAGACCATGGATACAACTTGTTCATGTAATCAGGTTCAGGTTGTAAGCAAGTAGTCATGTAATCAAGTCAATTTATACCCATGGTTCGGTCAAGTCAAGTCATGTTTGCATGTTAATATTGTTCTGGTATTCAGGTTCAGATTCAACTATACATGTTAGAGTTTGGATTCATGTTTGAATTGGATTTTGGTTTGAGTTTGGATTCAAGTTTGATTTAGACTCAGACCGAGTCAGACACTTGCAACTGATTTAGATCCTGAATTAGGTTTGAGAGTTATCGGTAACTGCTGCACATGGACGACATGATTTGTGTTTTTTTCCAAGACAATAACCATTGATAACACCGTTAGGTTATTCTATCTTAAATAGGCAAGTACTCACTTTCTCCGGCTCCCTGAGGCTCAAGAGAATTGATCCCGTTTAAACCCATATTTACTAAAATCCTTAAATGTAATTTTATATAACTCGAGGTGGTTTTATGAAAAATATTCTTTTAAGATATAGTTCAAAATAATCTCGAGAAATTATTTATATTATTTAGGGTTTCCATGAATGTGAATTTTAAGAATTGAAGTATTTTAGTGATAATAGCTTAACTTGAATAGTTCATGGTATTTTACTGTAAAACTTGACTTTCGTTTTATTTTAATGGTATTTTGATGAAATTTGTAATTCTTTCCTTTGAAAAAAATATAAGGTTATTTTATTTTTAAAATATATGTATTTTATAATATCTATATAATTATTAAAAATTAATTTTATTATTAAGTAGAAAATTGCGTTTTTCTTAAAAATCGTATTAAAAACCTTTCGAGACCGAATGCTCCGTAAGAAGGTCAGCATCTCGCTCTACTAGTCTAAGGATGTGCGATAATCCACACCATCCAATAGCGGGTCCCCTAAAGAGGGTTGTAGAGGTATATTTACAAAGGAATTTTAAAATACAATTCTAAAGAAAACCATTTATATAATAGATGGTATTTTAATGAAATATATTGTATTCGCCACAAAAATAGGTTCAAAGAGAATCGTGTTATGGAATCATGTGTATTTGTGAGGGGTAGGTTGTTACCCATGAAGTTTTCTAGAGGTATGTTTTGACAAAGGAAAATTAGATGACATATATAAAGTTCATGGTATTTAAACGAAAAACTCAATTTAAAGTTATTTTACATGAGAATTTAGATGGATTTTGATTCTAAATAACTATGTGTTAAAATTACAAGTGATGTGTACAAATTGGACTTAACGAAGTATTAAAGATGAGTAGTTTTCTAGGTTTTAGTAAAAGTTGTCGGTAGTAATTTCACTTCAACATATATTTTAAGATGGGATATTCAAAGAAGAAGGTGAGGAATTGAGAGGGACTTACGAGTGAAATAGTTTAAGGAGAGGTAGAATAAGAGTGGGCTGTCTTCATGGTATCGCGGGATCGCCGGAATAATCTCAATTCCTCGCTGGAAGTTGGTCGTTGGCTAACTCCTCTTCTACTCCACTTGTACTTGAGAAAATTTGAGAGTTTTGGCTAGAATTTTCAGAACGAGGAAGGGCTATGGAATGGGATAGTATTTATAGTATGGAATTAGGGTTTTAGAATTAAAAGAGTGAATTAAAAATGCATTAAAATGTGATAAATTAGGGAATTGAGGGGTCTCTGTTTGATTGCAGAGCAATCAAACAGTGCAGGGGTGTTAGAGGTAGGGGAAACGACATTTGTCCAAAGCATAGGTCTCATTGCCTATGGAGGGACCGTAGGCGCCGACCTTTTGGTGGATCTTGATTGATCATCTTCGTGTGTATTTGGAAAAGTTTTAATCACAACCAAAGAAATTTATACCGCAATCAATTAATGGCTTCGATGTAGCGCGTTAATGAATACGGATCGTCCACTGAGATGTGTGTTTTGATCAATCTTGTTTTAGATGAGTCGAAATGAAAAGATAAAAGAAAATGCAAGAAAATTGATTCAAGATTTGTGAATTCTAATTTCAAGAAACATAAAGAAACTAAAGATCTAGAATCAAGAATCAAGAAATGTCCCAATCAATTTAGTTATCAAGATTTGTAAAATAGCTTGTAGGAATCGATCGAATTGGTAGCAATGATGGATCTAATAATGACTAATATTATCTATGGATAATTTGTAGCTAGATCGATGGTGATGAATGAAGATTAGGGATCTATTGAAGAAACTAGGATTTCTCCTTCTCTATCCCTTGTCTTTTCATTGATCATCATTCGGATCTAGCCTCTAGCAAAGAGATTCATCAATTGTTTGATCCCTAATTTGCAACGAGATTCACAAGAATATGATCTCGATCCAAATTAGGTCATTGATGATTCTTTTTTCTAAAGTTCACAAATCTCATAAGACTTAAGATTAGTATTGGGATTTTATCATCACTAGATTTACCGATTCTCTCGAATCCTTTACATGCGGAGATTTACTCAAGCATCATGAAAATAAAAGATTCAAGATCTAGAAATTTCATAGTGCAAGAAAATAAAGAAAGCAAGATTTAACTAATTATCACCTTTATTAAATCGACGACTAATTACACATTCCCTCAATTCGAGATTATAAGATATTGCTCTCGATCGCTCCTTTGAAGAGGTAACTAGATCCGTCGAAATTTGCTCCGCTTGATCTCCGTGAGACTTGGATCGTCGTGGATCTTGCGCTCTTGATGAAGATTGGCTTCGCGAATGAAGGATCGATGGTTGCTTGCTTGATTTGCTTCTCAAAATGATCTTGATTTGGCTTTGGATTTGGATTTGGGCTAGGGTTTTTGATCAAGTTGTGTCACTCAACTTTTTGCAAATTTGGCTCAATATTCAACCCTAATTAATGAACTAATGAATAACCTCAACCCTAGATCTAGATCTCCTTTTATAAATTCAAATTCAAATTTCCCTCCAAAAGCTAGGTTGTTAGAGAGAGTCTTCTAGAATGAGGTTGTTATAAGGAGCCTTCTAGATGAAGGTTGTTCAGAGAAGTTTCCAGAAGAAGTCTGTTACACTAGAGCGTCTAAGGTAAGCGAGGTTGTTAGAATGAAGCTTCTGGAGAGACACGTCACCCTAATCCCTCAACTCGGCCGTGGAACCGCGACAACTCGGCCGACTCGGCCGCGGATTCGCGGCCATTTAATGAGATCTCTACATCATTTTTCTGTGCTCTTCTTCTGTTGATGTTTGGGTCTTCTTCTGATATCTGGAATTTTTTATCTCTTCTGAATCTCTGCCAGATTTGAATTCTTTAACTTGCTGTAATTTATCGGCACTTTTGTGATTCCGGTTCTTTGACCTGAAGAATTTTCTGCACACAATATCGATAAAATGTGTTGAGATAAACAATATCATGCGTGCAGAAATAAACACACAATTTCCTATAAAGAATGTTGAATATATATACAACACATGGTATTTAGTATTTCCAGACAAACTGGTAATATGTGTTATATTTATATCAACTATCCTTAAATGATCAGAATAATGAGAAAATTGATGTGTTACAAAATGCATTATTTTCGACTTAATAGATCTCGCCAGTCGAATTGGTGAGTTGAGCTGGTGGATTTTGGCCACGTGTACATGTCCCTGTTAACTCCAATGTGCACATGTTTGTTTTCTCTTGCTTTTCATTTTTATGTGCATTGCACGTGTAAACTTTTGAGATTCTAAAAAGTTTAAAAGAAAAATCAGAAAAAATATAATTTGTCTGATGGGGTTCGAACACAGGAGTTACGTCACAGCAATGCAAGAGCTTTAACAGTGAGCTACAAATTGTTTCTTGTCGTTCTTAAATAAAAATTAACTTTTAAATTGTACTCAGACTTGTAAAATCCTTTCTCTACATTAAATTGAAAAATTTTCGTATAGTAAATTCGGAGTCGTTACAGTTTTTCTCCCTATGAGTCATGAGGATCTCATAGGTGCATACTCTCCCTAGAAATCGTAAGGATTCTTAAGTGTCCATCGCCTCTGTAAGTCATAAGGATCTCACTCGGGTATTTTTTCCTTACAAGTCGTGAGGACCCATAAGTGACTCCTTCACTTCATAGGCATGCAATTTTGACGATTATGGCCCGTGGATAGTATACAAGAGTCGGTCTTAACCTTTTTGTAAGGCAGCGATGGCTTAGAAAACAGGTTTAGATCTGTCGCTTAAGGCTTTTCAACTTTATGAGCCATGAGGGTCACATAAAGATATTTCTCCTTACGAGTCGAGAGGATCTCACAGGTGTATTTTCTCCTTAGAAGTCGTGAGGACTCCTAAGTGTATTTTCTTTTGAAAGTCGTAAGGATTTCATAAGAGTATTTTAACTTTACGAGTCGAAAGGACCCGTAAGTGGCTTCTTCTCCTCATTGGATACAAATTTATCGAATGTGGCCCGTGGATAGTATACAAGAGTCAGTCTTGACCTCCTTGTAGGGCAATAATGGCTTAAGAAACAGGTTTAGATCTGTCACCTAAGGATTTTCAATTCTATGAGCCGTGACGGTCTCATAAATTTATTTCTCCCTACGAGTCGAGAGGATCTTGCAGATGTATTTCTCCTTAGAAGTCATGAGGACTCCTAAGTGTGTTTTCTCTTGAGAGTCGTAAGGATCTCACAAAGAGTATATTACCCTTACGAGTCGAGAGGACCCGTAAGTGGCTTCTTCTCTTCATTGGATGCAACTTTGTCGAATTTGGCCCATGGATAGTATATAAGAGTCAGTCTTGACCTCCTTGTAAGACAATAATGGCTTCGGAAACAGGTTGACATCCTCGTCATCTAAGGCTTTTCACCTTTATGAGCTGTGAGGGTCTCATAAAGATATTTCTCCCTACGAGTCGAGAGGATCTCGCAGGTGTATCCTAACATGAAATATAGATAACCTCTTTCGATATAGGAGTCCGTTAGGTTTGTGGTACTGGGTTAAGTCTATCGTACCATCATGTTAGCTGATATATTCTTGACATGCAGTCCCTTAGGTTACTGCTTGAGTAGTCCCGCGTCTGTCGTGTCTCTGATCCCTTCTGAGGCTAGACAAGACATCTTCAAGTAGCTTTCTTTGGTTGGAATATTCACATTACCATTAGAAAATCCAGTGTTAGGTATTGCTGTGGCGTTTTACTTAAGATTAGGCTCTATTTGGAGCCCCTATGAGTCATAACCGCACCCTTCTGGGGTGGGATGACATTCAATGGTTTTTAAGTTGTAGATATTGCCATCAAGACTTGAAACTAGGAATATGTCGTCACTTCACTTTTGCTTTGATGGTGTCGTACTAATTCTTTGCTGAAGTAGGGTAAACATCCATATGATCATTAGGCTGTATATATCTCCATCGAGATCTGGAGCTAGGATTTTTTCGTCACTCTACTTTTATTTGACCGTTGCGTCCGCACCCTACTGGAATAAGGAGGCACGTCGAGATGATCTCTATGTTGTAGATATTGCCATCGAGATCTGGAGCTAGGATTTTGCCATCACTCCACTTTTGCTTTGATGATGTCGTGCCAATTCTTCACTGAAAGGGGTAGACATCCATATAACCTCTATGCTGTATATATCTCCATCGAGGTCTGGAGATAGGACTTTGCTATTGCTCCACTTTTGCTTTTTCCATATTAACGTTGCATCTGTGCCCTGCTGGAATGAGAAGAACGTGGAGATGATCACTAGACTGTAGATATTTCCATCGAGATCTAGAGTTAGGATTTTGCCATCGCTCCACTTTTTCTTTGACCCTTTGATCCATATTGATATCGCATCTGCACCGAGAAGGAATGTCGAGCCGGAGCTAGGATTTTTCCATTACTCTGCTTTGATTTGACCCTTTGGTCTTTGATGACATCTCGTCTGCATTCTGCTAGAATGAAAAGAACGTCGAGTTGATCTCTAGGTTGTAGATATTGTCATCGAGATCTGGAACTTGAAATATGTCATTGCTCCACTTTTATTTGACCCTTGGGTCCTTATTGACGTCACGTCTACACTGAGAAGGAACGTCGAGCTGGAGCTAGGATTTTTCCAATACTCCTCTTTTATTTGACCTTTTGGTTTTTAATGACGTTGCATCTGCACTCTATTGGAATGAGCAGAACGTGGAGATGATTTTTATGCTGTAGATGTTGCCATCGAGATCTAGAACTTTTTTTGACGAAGCATGGTAGGAAAATATGGTTCCCTTTCTTTTATTTGTGCTCATCAATTGTATACAAGAGTCAATATGGACCTACTTGCAGGATAGAATTTTTTTATTTTATTATCTATTTCTATGATGCTCTATCTTTTTAGCTTTTCATATCGCGAAAGACGGGACTGCCCAATCATTTCGGCTATTTATCGCGGTGCCCAATCATTTCGGCTATATTTTTATTTTTGATTCGCTGTTTTTTATTTCGAGCTGCCCTGTTATTTCGGCTTTATGCATATATATTTTTTTATGACTCGCTGATTTTTATTGCGAGCTGCCGGATCATTTCGGTTATTTCATACGCATTTTTTTGTGACTCGCCGAGTTTTATTACGAGTCAGGAACTTGGGATCTGATACCAATCTTGGAATCAATATTGCTGCAACTGGAATATTTCTACGAGCGAATCATCATATGCCTTACGAGGACTTGAAGTTTGACACTTGTTTAGGCATTAGCATCGCTACAACTGGGATATTGCCAAGAGCGAATCATCATTTGCCCTTATCAATTTAAACAAAGGTGGCTTAGAAAATAGGGTTAGGATCCTATCGACTAAGGCTTCTGTAGGGTTTACCTAGCACCTCACAAGGGTTTGGGTTGCATCAAACATGCTACAATTTAAATTTTTGGGGTGCTAAGCAAACTAACCTAGGATCAAAACTAGAAATTTAAAGTAACAAGTGAAGTAGTATCTCATACTACAAGTAACTTAACACAAAGTAAAGAGAATACAACCTTTGTCGTTCCTTTTACTTGACTCCTTGGCTACTTGAGAGTTGGAACGGGCTTGCTTGTGATCTTCCGAGTCCACGATGATCCACCCGGAGTCCTCTTTGTCCAAGCTCCAAGCTCCACTTGACCAAAAGATGAAGATGAAGCTAACACTCTAAACTAATTGGCTAGACTAGTGTAGAATGATGATTTGGTTTGTTTTCTCACTTCAAAACCCTAACTTTATCACTATCTCACTCACTAACAAAATCTAGAGAGCAAGAGAGAGGAGGAAGAAGATGAAGGCAACTCAAGAGCTCAAGTTATGAAAAGATAATCAAATGAAAACGAGAATAGAAAATATATATATTTTCCACTCTTATCTCAAACCATGGGTTAATAAATATCTAGATATTTACTTTGGAGAAAAGTGAGCCAAAGAAAATTAACTCATGGTTAATTCAAGGTTAAGTCAAAGATGAAGGATAATTATCAACCATGAATTAATCCTATTTAACATTAACTCAAAAATAAATATTTAGATAAATACTTCCATGTGAGTCTTGGATTGCCACCACTAGTATATCAACAACCATGATACACACAAGTGTATGCATGTATGTGTGCATGTACATCAACATGTGCATCAATATAAACATATACATACATGCATACATACAATAAAGAAAATGGTTTAAATAAAGTGAGCTATTAACTCAATGTTAAATCAACACTTGATTTAACAAACTGGCCATATCTCATACTTCCCGACCAATAGAAAATTGCCCGATTAATATACAGTATCACATACTCGCATTTAATCGGGTCCCCGTGCATATCACATATGCACATCACATCGTTTCACCTGGGCTAGGAAACTCCTTTGTGGGACTCTAAGACTCGTCAATACGCTGGCAGTGGGTGATGATCATATCAAGCACCCCCAAGTCGCAAGAGGTCAGCTAAACGTAACGGCCACCCGGGTATTGAGCGATCAGAAGAAAACAAGTGAACCTGTCAAAACTCCCGTCGAGCCAACCAGCAACACTACCGTACAATACGGTCTCTTCATCAGATATGCTGCATATTAAGTCTAGGGATGGCATCGTCGACCCCAATAACTCAATAAGTCATGCCGATGTATGTCCTATAATCAGACCAAGAAACTACTGATAACATTTATCAGTAAATCTCAACAGCCCTGGTCAGGGACTTACTGATATAGCCAATCGAGCACAGCACAATATCAACTGCCAATACCGGGAGAGACAAAACCCCTCATATCGCTCATTGCCTCCACATGTCTCGGGACTGTACCCAAAAGCCACCTGTTTGCACGACTCAGCAGAGCCGTGGTAGGGTGGCAATCAAAGTACAGTGGGATAACACATGAGACTCTATAACGATCTCGGGTCTATAGACTAACCTGTACCAGTGTCACCTGAGAACCGCTATCCGACGATAGATATAATACTATATAGGAGTTCTCGGTGAGTCCGTCCAGTGTACTCAGTCTCTACTGAGCACCCACATACGATCTTGATGTCAAATATCAATGGATATGGAAACATCCATCGCCCATCATATGGGTCCAGTATCATATACGCTAGTCTACTCTGGAATATCGATGCCCCGTCTCGATATACCCACGACTATGGACATTTCAGGATATGCTTATGAACTACACATGTCCCACCAGTATGATCTGCATCATAATCACAGTAGTCAAGCAAATATCCTCAGGGCTTTATCAACATGTACAAATGAATAAAAGCATGATCAAGTGAATATGTCAGATAAAGAGTAACCAGATAGTATACTATTGTGTCGAGCAAGAAAGTCCTCTGTATACACACACACACACACACACACACACACACACACACACACACATATAAATACATCCACTATCATATAATGGCCTCTAGGGCATACATATATCCAACAACTTTTTGACTTTATGAGACATAAGGGTCTCATAAAGGTATTTCTCCTTATAATTCAAGAGAATCTCGTAGGTGTATTTTCTCCTTATGAATCGTGGGGATTTCTAAGTGTGTTTTCTCTTGCAAGTCGTAAGGATCTTACCAGAGAGTTTTCTCCTTGTAAGTCGAAAGGACTTATAAGTGTCGTTCACCATATAAGGGCATTTCTCGCTATTGGTGGAACTCGGTTGGAACATATTTTGTTCGTGCTCGTGGATTGTATACAAAAGTCGATATCGAACTACTTGTAGGGTAACTTGGGGGATATGCCGGCTTAATAATAGGTTTAGATCCCTGTAATCTAAGACTTTTAAATTCTATGAGCCGTGAGGGTCTCATAGGAGGTATATTCTCCTTATGAGTCATGAGGATCTCGTAAGTGCGTTTTCTCTTTAGGAATTGTATAGATTCATAAGGATCTCACGTAAGTATTTTCTTCTTAACAAGGTCGAGGGGATCCTGCAAGTGTACAATTTTTTTACGAGATTACACCCTTTTAGGTTTTCACAAACTCGCCGGCTGTCCCGCTGTTTTTACTCACGGCGCCCTTTCGGGTTTTCATCCGTGCTTATTTCGCTTGTGGACATACCGTTTGTTTTACGAACGGTGGAACTATTGAAAGTAGCTTCTCCACAGGTGACCTATCTATTTGCCTGTGGGACTTAGGGGTGGCTTCATCGCTGGAGTAGCTGTGTAGCCGGTGAGACTTGAGTTGCAATTTTCGCCGATGGGACTTCAATTGCAATGTCGATCTCAAGAAGTATGTTAGTTTAGGGACATTGCGGTCCATTATCACCTTGTTTGGGGCGATGCGTTAGTTTAGGAACATTTCAGTCCATTATTAGTTCGGGACGAAGTATTATTTTAAGGACGTTTCTGTCAAATATTAATCATTCGGTCGGGGAGTTACATAACTCATTCCTTTCGATGCTTGTTTGTTGAGGTGCTGCTGCCTATACTTTGTATGCACAAACATTTCACGTCTTAGGCTATCTTCACCCTCTTGGACTGTTTCTTTTATCATCGTATCAATCGAGTTGTTTGCAGGAAATACCGGGCATTTTACACGGCACTTGCCCCCTACTCATCAATGTCGCTTTCTGATATTGATAGAACATCTTCTTCATATACGAAAGAACGAGATATCACATCACTCCTTCTGCTGCGTCTTCTTCTTCCTTGGAAGAATAAGCTTGACTTGGGGCTTTTCCCTTTATCATCTGATTCGGAATGGGATATGGATTTCATATCCCTTCCATGGTTTTTGGTTTAAGCGGGCTACTCCACTTGATTGCAGTACTCACTTGTAGCTTTCTTTGTTGGGGTCAAAAATTACACCCAGTTGACCAAGTCAAAGTCAACCCCAAACCAAATAGGCCCAAGCCCAAGCCAAGTGGGTCCATGCCCAAGTTAAGCCCGAACATGAAGAGGCCGGCCTCCCCATGAAAAGAAGAAAATTATGTAATAAATAAGTTTGAAGTAATTTTCATGCATGAATGTAAAATAAATGGGCAAAAATCCAAATTTTTGTAAAACCCATGGCTCATGTGCAATAAGAAATAAGCACATAGGCATGAGATGGGCAAAATGCCATTTTGAAAAACCTAAAGGGCTATGTGTAAACTTATAAGCCTATATAAAGCAACATTATGATGAAATAGAATAACTTTTCATTCCCCATCAAATCTCTAGCGTTTGTACCTCCATCCTCACTCTCTCAAGTTCTTCCTCTTCATTTTCAAATTAAATCAAGAGCTTAGCTTTCTTTTTCTCAAAACTAAATAAAGTTTCATCATAAACCCATTGAAGAAGAGTTTAATTCTCATATCCAATAAAAAAAAAAGAGAAGAAGGGAAACCCACCTCCTAAGGCTCCTTCAAGAGAAGAAAAGGGGTCTCTTTTCATCATCTAAGATCTAAATCTTAGAGTTTCAAGAGAACCCATTTGGGTTTCTTCTCAAAAGAGAAAGCAGAATTTTTTTTCGGAGTTTAACTCCATAATAAAAATTCTTTTGGAGTTTAACTCCACAATAAAAATTCTTTTAGGAGTTTAACTCTATTTAAAATGTTTTGGAGTTTAATTCCATAATAAAAATTCTTTTGGAGTTTAACTCCACAATAAAAATCCTTTTAGGAGTTTAACTCCATTTAAAATATTTTGGATTACTCCAAAATAAAAATTCTTTTGGAGTTGAAATCCACAATAAAAATCCTTTCGGGGAGTTTAACCACAAATCTTTTGGAGTTTAACTCCAAATAAAATTATTTTGCGAGTTTAACTCCAAATAAAATATTTTGGAGTTTGACTCCATTATAAAAAAATGTCTTTTGGAGTTTAATTCCAAACCTGCGGGCACCCTCCGCCTCCCCCACTGAGGGGATTCCCTTTCTCACATGAGGGGGAGGCTCCCACTAAGTGGGATCCCTTCCTCCCTCTCATGTGAGTGGGAAGGGGGCTTCTCCTCCTTTTTTTAAAAAAAATAAAGTAAATAGAACAAATATAAAATATAAAATATAAATAATAAATAATAAATAAAATCATTTAAAAAAAATGTTTCATTGAATAATTTAAAAAAAATCATTTTTCATAAATAGAATTAAAACAAATGAATGCGTCTATATTGTTAATTTCAAAAAAAAAAAACACACCAACACATCATATTGATTTCGCATGACCAGTTTGACCCGTCAATTGGAGGTTCTTTCGTTCTAAAAGCGAGGGGATAATTAACGGCAGTTTGGTCCACGGTTGCCGGAGATTTGGATCTTCACGATCAATAAAACCCTACCTGCCCCAGGCAGGGGGAATCTGTACATGCCTAATAAGCGTGCCGATTCCTATCTTAATGGGGTGATGAAAAAAACTCTATAGATTCTGGCACGCCCGGTGGGACCGTCCTCTCCTTCCATATTTCGGGTTAAACGTTCATGCGAACTCAATCAATATATATATCAATTTTCTGTACTGAAATCATGCTTCTTTGTGCAGGTTAACAGTTTCCAATTGCAATCTACGGACGCAGCAAAAATGTCTCCAAGGACAAGCTCAGCTCTCAACACAGCTCCCATCTCCTACACGATGAAGATGGACGCCAGGACGGTCCTCCCAGTAAGTTTTGGGTGACAGTGGGAGAAGCCTCTGCTGTAAGTCGATATTACACACCCTACACACTTGTGGGGAGGCGGAATTTATAAAAAATGATTTTCTTGACTTGCAACACTGACTTAAACTCCAGGATCTTTATGGAAACCTTAACTACCTATTCTACTTGGAAGTTCTAACTACTATGTAAGAGTTTTACCTCCTTGTTACTTGTCCTTCGGGTCTTCTTCTCCTCCTCTTCTTGAGCTCCTCGAAGATCCGGATCGCGCCTAAACATCGGTCTCCTCGTGTCAAAGACGATCCACCCTACAGTTTATGGTTCAAGCTCTAACCTCTAAACCGAGGTAACTAAAATACCTAGTTTGCTAAACTAGGTAGCTTAGAAAATGTAGAGTGTTAATTAGAGTATTTAATCTTAAAAGACACTATGGTTCACAACTCATATGAGGGTTAGGTTCTTGAGGAAGAAGGAGAGAAAAAATGGAGAGAGAAAGGAAATTTGCAAATGAGCTAAGTCTTTGCTAGTGAAGGATGGCTCATTCTCTATCTCACATGAAGCATGGATTATTTTCCAATAGAAAATAACACCCATGCTTCAATAGTAAACCAAACACATAAACAAATGAAATGAGCTATATTTCACCATGCCACAAATATCTCCATTTTCCACCTCATTAATCTATTAGAAAAAATAGATAAATCCAAATAATGAAGTTTCCCCTTCTAGAAGCATCTATTGTAAAATTATAAGAATACTCTCACCGTATATACATACCCGTATTCGTACTCCAAAAAATACGAATACAATAAGATAATAATAATCCAATAATATAATACTAGAATCCGTCTTAAACCAAAGCCTACTAGTATTATCTGTCCGAACAACATCTGTGCAACTACTATACGATATGATTGGAACCCTGCACGTAAAACCATACGGCCTTTACATCATTTTGCCTGAACCAGGGAAACCCTCTGTGTGGGACTCTAAAGACTCGAAAGTACGCCGGCAGTGGGTTTAACCACAAGTCTGTTAGTAGCACTAGCTGTACGTAACGGCTACCCATGTATCTGTCGGTTAGAAAGCCGATGAGCAAACTCATCTGAACTCGTACTGAGCCTATATATGACAATCTCTGTACAGTCCGGTCTATTCGTCTAAGAGTATCGCATATCGGGCCTAGGGGTGGTAACCGTCAGACCCCTAATAGCGCAATATTGTTAGTTATATGTATGCCCTAGAGGCCATTACTGTACATACGATGTATATTGTAGTGGATGCTTGGACATATATAGGGAGGACTTTCTTGCTCGACATGATAGTATGCTATCTGGTTGCACTTTATCTTAACATGTACACTGATTGTCTCTCTATTACATGTTGGTAAAGCCCTTAGGATTAGTACCTGACTACCAGGATTATAATGCAGATCATACTAGTGAGGACATGGTAGTCGCTAAGTACATCCTTCAAATGTTCCTAGTCGTGGGTGTATCGAGATAGGGCATCGATATACCAGAGTAGACTAGCGTATAACTTATCGACCCATGTAGATGGGCGATGGATGATCCCATATCCATTGGTGTTTGACATCGGAGATAGTATACGGGTGTTCAGTGGAGACTGGGTACACTGGACGGACTCGCCGAGAACTCCCAGATGGTATTATACCTCATGTCAGATGGCAGTTCTCTGGTGACACTGGTACATATTAGTCTGTAGAATCGAGATTGTCATAGAGTCTTGTGTGATTCCCACTGTGCTTTGATTTCCACCTTACTACGTTCAAGAGAATGTACAAAATGGTGCTTTTGGGTACAGTCCCGAATCACATGGAGGCAATGAGCTATAGGAGGGGTTTCGTCTCTCCCGGTATTGGGAGTTGATATTGCGCTGTGCTCGATTGGCTATAACAGGAAGTCCCTGGCCATGGCTACTTCAGAGATATACTGGTAAGTGTTATCAGTAGTTTCTCGACCCGTTATGAGCCTAATATCGACACGACTTATCGAGTTACTGGGCGTTTACCACCCATAGACAAGATATGCGACATATCAGACGAAGAGACCGGACTGTACGGTAGTGTTACCGATTGGATTCGCAGGAGTATGGGTAGGCATGCTTGCTGATCTTCTGATCGCTCAATACCCGAGTGGCCGTTACGTTTAGCAGACTGCTTGCGGCTTGTGGGTGTTTGATATGATCATCACCTACTGTCGGCGTATTGACGAGTCTTTAGAGTACTACACAGAGGTTTCCTGGATCAAGTGAAACGGAGTAAGAGCACATATGGGATATGTGCGGGACCGAGATTAATACGATATGTGATACCGTATTCTATTCTCGCAATATGTGACATAGGTCGGTTATATGTGATATAGTCGGGTTATCGGATCAAGTGTTGATTCGATAAGTTGTTACATTTGATATTAGTCGGTTATATGTAATATAACCGGATTATTAAATCAAGTGTTGATTTAATGATTTAATGTATAATTATATATTTGATATATTAAATTACATTAACTAATATTAATTCACTTAAGATTTCTTTTCTCACTTGGTTTGTGCACATTGTATATATGTGATATATGCAAGTGTACATTATTTTGTGTCATGCTTGATGATACATGGACATGGGTGTGTGTATGACTTACACCATGCTAGGGATTATCTAGGGTTTTATTTATTTAAAGTTATTCTAAAATTAGTTGCACTTTGTCATGGCATAAAGCTTGTAGAAGCTTATGGATGCTTTGACTTAGTCTTCTATTTTTGTTTAGCTTAAGATATTTATAAATCCAACCATCATAGCTAGCCATGGTTAACTCTCTGCAAGGGTTAGTGTGTGTCATATACTCACCATGGTTTATTTTCTCACCTTATGAGTTCATTCTCTCTTGTTCATTGATAAAAGCTTGCTAGCTTTTAGATATGTGAGAAAATAATGTGAGAAAATGATTTCTAAAGTGAACAAAATTCCTACTTCATCATCCTCTACTACTTGCTACTTAGTATAGGGTGTTTGCTTCACTAATTCCACAATTAGTGAAGAGATAGATTGGATTAGTGTCTCCTCGACGTAGATCATTTTCGGCCTCGAAGACTTCGATGCAAGCTTGTTCATTTCTTCATGGGAGTCTCTCTAGAGTTCGGAGTTCATGATCGCAGCGAAGAGACTACTACACGGAGCTATTGAAGTGAAGGACCGGTCTACAAAGGTTGTATTCCTTGTTCACTTTAGTTGCAAAGTAGTTCACATATCGTTTCGTCGGGTTTCTAGTAAACGATTCTTTGTTAGGGTTGGCTAGAACGGCTAAAATTTGAATATGGCATGAACGATGCCTCTCGAAACCTTGTTGCCGTGCTAGGCAACCCTACAAATATGTCGTGTCGGTGCAAAGCCTAATACACCCTGAGAAACTACTGGTGTACCTACCAGTAAATCTCGCTTGCCCTGGGCAGGGACTTTGTGTAATAGCTATCCGAACACAATGCGATATCAACCCCCAATACCGGGAGAGACGAATCCTATCTAACCACTAATGCCTCCAAGTGCTTCGAGACTGCACCCAACCACTACCTGTTTGCACGACCCATTTGAGCTGTGGTAGGGTAGTAATCTAAATACAGTAGGAACATACTCCAGACGAATAGTGATGTCAAGTCAACCGACTAACCTGTACTCATGTCATCCGGGAACTGCTAACCGATGATAGGTATAATACCAACCAGCAGTTCCTATCGAGTCCGTCCAGTGTAACTCATAACCCAATGAGCACATGTATATTATCTCCGGTATCGCATACCAATGGCTGCTGGACAGGCCATCTCCCGAACTGGGATGAGAAGCGTATACACCAGTCTACTCTGGAGTATCGATGCGCTGTTTCGATAATCCTATAACCAGGGACAAGTATAAAGATGTGCTTATAGACTACCCAGCCCCCACTAGTGTAACTGCTATCACAATGCTAGTAGTTAAGCAAAGATACTAAGCGCTCTATCAATATGTATTAGCGATATGTTAAAAGAAACATATATACATATTAAGATAGAATCAAACCAGATAGCATACTATCATTTTGAATAAGACCGTTATTATATCCGTGTATATCCCAAACTTCCAAAATGTAATATACAATCCAGTACTATACAATAATGGCCTCTAGGGCATATATCACTAGCATCTTCTACCATTTGGTTTTATTCTGTTTGTACCAGCTAACGCCATCCCTGCTCCTCAAGCCCCGATGATAGATAAATCGGCCTCAAAAGGGAAAAATCCAAATGTCATGGTCATGAAAGCACCTCAGCCCAAGCAATAATCCATTTCCGAATGAATCTCCGTTCCTCCGGCTGGGGGCAAAGCCATCAACACCAACAAAGCAATAAGGTATCTTGGGCAAGCTCCAGCTGTACCTCTGACAACTGCTTAATCGGGTATCTTCTCTATGCTCCCTGTCAATCGACTCACGATGGGTTCCTGGATAACGGATGCCCGCCAAGTGTTAGTGTATATGCCCTAGAGGCCATTACTGTATCATACTAGTTTGTATATTACTTAATGGAAGCTTGGGATATTCACCTTGTATAAACAATCTTGCTCAATATAGTAGTATGCTACTTGGTTTGTTTCCACTTCAATGTGTACTTGTGTTTATTTCAGTATATCACTTATACGCATTAGTGGAGCCCTTAGGATCTTTGCTTGATTACCAGCGTTGTGATGGCAGTCACACTAGTGGGGGCTGGGTAATCTATAAGCACATCCTTATACAGGTCCCTAGTCGCAGGACTATCGAGACAGGGCATCGATACTCCAGAGTAGACTAGCGTATGCGCTTCTCATCCCAGTGTGGGAGATGGTCTGTCCCACAGCCATCAGTACGTCGTACTGGAGATAGTATACGGGTGCTCGTTGGGTTACGAGTACACTGGACATGACTCGTCGGGAACTGACAGGTTGGTATTATACCTATCGTCAGTTATCAGTTCCCAGGTGACATGAGTACAGCTTAGTCCGCTGACTTGACACTGGCACTTCGCCTCAAGTGTGTTCCCACTGCATTTTGATCACTACCCTACCACGGCTCAAAGGAGTCGTGCAAACAGGTGGTGGTTGGGTGCAGTCCCAAAGCACTTGGAGGCAGTGACGGTTAGACAGGATTCGTCTCTCCCGGTATTGGGGGTTGACATCGCGCTGTGTCTAGGAGAGCCATTACACGAGTAGTCCCTGGCCAGGGCAAACGAGATATACTGGTAGGTTTCCAGTGTTATCTCAGGGTGTTTTGGGCTTCGCTCCGGCACGACTTGTACCGCTATTGGGGGACTGACGTTTACCACCCCCTAGGCCCGCCATGTGATGTATCAGACGAACAGACCGGACTGTACGGAGACTGTCACATTCAGACTCAGTAGGAGTACAGATGGGGTTTCACCTCGTCAGCCTTCTTGTCGACATCTACCTGGGGACCGTTACGCACAGCTAGTGCCGCTTGCGGTCTGTGGTTAAACCCACTGCCAGCGTAGTGTCGAGTCTTTAGAGTCCCACACAGAGGGTATTCGCCTCTGGGCAAAACAGAGTAGAGGTCGCATGGTTTTGCGACAGGGTTCGTTCTCATCCGCGCACTTGTGCACGTTTGGAGTCCGGACGGATTATACTGGCAGGCTCTGGTTTGAGCCAGATACTGGTATATGTTTTGGGGTTGCTTTTATATCTCGGTATTCTTGTTCCTCGGAACGAGAATGCAGGTGTGTATGCACAGTTGCTTGAGGCGGAGGATGAGTTTTTTCATTAGGGTTTCGGAACGGGTGCGTATGCACAGTTGACAGTTATCATTTTCCAAACCCTAATGGATTTATGGATTATCTATTTATAATAGTAATTAAATGAGAATTTTGTTATGGTTGATTTTGTTGACTTGTTGACCATAGTTGACTTGTTGACCATGGTTGAATGTTGACCACCATCATGCTTTAAAAAGTCCTCCTTGATTTATGCTTACAATTCATTAAATGAAGCATGGTAGTGGTCATTCCAAATTACCATCAACTATTCTCATTTTCAATTATTATTATTAGATAATTCTTTTTCTTTTGCATTATGGTTGCAAGAAAGAATAGAATAGCTCATTCTATCATATTCATTCTCTCTCCTCTCTTCATCTTCTTCTTCCTCTAGCAAAGAGAAACCTTCTCATGTGTTGAGAATCCTTCTCTTTAAAAAGAAAAGCAAACCCTAGTCACTCTCTACTCACTCTAGGATCAAAGGATTAGCAAGCCGGAGATTCTAGTTCACTCCAAGTTCGAGAAAGAGCCCAAGGTCGAACCCTCGAGGTGGATCCATCTTCGACGGAAGAAGGCGACGAAAAGAGAACCATCAACCTCTACAAGTTTTCAAGAAGAAGGAGTTCAAGTTTAGGTATAACCATCTCTATCCGAGTAGCTAAATATCTTTAGCTTAGTATGCTAGTTTTAGTTTAGGTAAAGATCCCGACCTTGTTTAGTCCATGTTGCCTCTTGCGATAAAAATTTGTTGATTTTTTTTTACCGTTTCCGCCTCCCCGCAAGCACCGGGGGTCGCAATATGGACTTACAGTGGTATCAGAGCCTAACTAAACTTAAACTAGCTTGGTAGTGAAGTGTAACGAAGTTCGGAACCGAAAAAATCACAAAACCGGAAAATTACAAAACCTGAGTTTCTGTTGAAATTTTTTTGGCTCAAAATGAAAAAATTTATACATGTAAATTCGGCTCAGGGTTTTGTGTGAACACCCAAGAAAAACGATACAGTAATTCGTCCAAACCGCCGCCCATCCGCCGCGTGAACTAGGCATCCGCCGCGGAAGCGCCGCGCCTTGTCGTCTTCTGTGCATCGTTTTTCGTGCAGTGTGTGTCTGTGTTGGTTTTGGGATTTTTTAAATATATTATATGTGCCCAGATTTTCCAGAAAAGAAATTTCCTTCTGGGGTCCTATAATTCCGTATTTTTCCGAACTTCACTGCACTTTGACTATGATGGTTATATCTGTGATGTTTTGCATGTATTGAACGTCGGCTAATCGCTATAAGTCGATTAGTCGGGGTTATACATGATCTGTAATGTGCTGGAATGTGTATATAAATATGTTGGATTGTCGCGGGTGAATAGCCGGGGGTTGTGAGACAAGAGTTTTCTTTTCTTGCAATTCATGTAAATTTGTAAATTGATGTAATAATTATTTGTATGGCCGCACAACCGGGTCGGGGTTGTAGCCGTCATTGTATAATTTCTTTTTACTGTTTTTGCTCCTAGGATAGACCCATGGAGGGGTGCACAAACTACTGGGTATGCCGAAGTGTCGAGTGGCCTACTCATGGAGATGAGGGAGGTTGCTACGCTTCGGGTACTTGGCGGGTAGTTTGCCGCACCCGTAGGGGTCTTGGGTGGGGTATTGGCTATTCACCGCGACCGTGTAATCTGTTTTTGTTACAGGCTCGTACAAATTACAGATTCCTAGTATATCCAATGTATTTATCTGTGATCTGAAATGTTTATCATTGCAGTATATCTATATATGATATTATTTAGGCGTTGCTTATGTTTTACAGACGCGCTAGCCCAGCCCCCGCTCTGTCGTTAGTTAAGTAACCTAACGGGTAATGACGGGGCCCAGTGGCGAATGCGAATGGCATAAGCGTACGTCATATTTTGGTTGTTTTCTGCAATGGTAGGATTAAATGATGGGACGCATTAAAAGAACTAATGCAAGAATATCACGCATTAAAAGAACTAATGCAAGATAATAAACCAAGTTAAAGTCGTTGGAACACTTTCGAAAAACCACTCGGTTCTTTTCAAAAACAACTTTTAAATGCGGAGCTTGAGCCACTCCTTTTAAAAGCTATCTCGTTCCATCGACCAAATCAAGTTCACTACGTTCACGGTTTTGCCAAAACCATTCGTAGCCCTCCGTCGTTTCGTATGAATATTCAATAGTATTCAAGCTGTGTTTGTTGACCTTCGTCAAGGCATAGTGATTGGTAGCTATTGGGTGTTCATATGTAGCATAGATAGATGCGTTGGTTTGGGACACTCGCATTACCTTGTTGACCTTCGTCAAGGGTATATACGGGTGGATTCAAATTAACCTGGATAATGACGGGCAGAACTTGACATGTGACTTATGATTTGTTGACCTTCGTCAAGGTCATAAGAGCATGGGGCAAAAATCCACATCGGGAGTTTCATAAGTACTGAAACTTGCTAGATTTGCATACCATTTGGAGTGTGATGATTCTGGTAGGATTCCTTCAGTTTCGTCACGCGATGATATTTGGATCCCGATCCTACTGTGAGTATATGCTACTCCTCGGGAAATTTCTCACTAAACGATCAATGCTATAAACCTAGTAGGTGCCTAGAAAGGTGTTAGCGGGGTTACGCCCCCAGGGAAAAGAGGTTATTTAATTAAGGAACTTCGCGAAAGCGTTGGAAAACCTCCCTCGAAGTACCGACACCGGCCTGGCTGAACGGTTAAGCAAGTATTGTACGGTGGGATTGATCCTGACTAATTCTTCCTTTATGGTTTGAGGAGGGATTCGAGAAACAGTGGGAGCCATCCTGTTTAGACAAACTAAAAACCACTCTAAACTTGCAAGAGCATCATGCTGAGCGTTTCTTCTTCTCTCTCCTAATTGCAGCGACCAATCAACATGACTGGACTTAAGTTACTCCTAGATAAAAACAAACTGACAGGGCCAAACTACAAAGATTGGCTCAGGAATGTCAAGATAGCAATCACTTATAACAAGCTGGGGTATCTTCTTACCACCAAAGCTCCCCCTGTCCTGGGTCCAACTTCCAGTGTCGCGGATAAGGAAATCCGCAAGACTTGGGAGATTGATAGCGCGAAGGCCAAGTGCCTCCTGCTTGCCTCGATGGACAACGAACATCAGAGGAGGCATGAGAATATGGACATGGAGTCCATATTGCTCTATACAAAAGAACTGTATGGAGAGCAATCACGTATCGCAAGATACGAAGCGTCGAAAAGGTTATTTTCGACAAGAATGGCCATCGGATCATCAGTAGCCGAGCACGTGCTAAAGATGATCGGCTACATTGAGGAGCTCGCTGACCTAGGGATCACATTAGATTGAGCTATATACGGATATAGTTCTCCAGTCCCTTCCTTCCACTTATGCCCAGTTCATACTGAACTTCAACCTACAAGAAAAAGAGGTTGAACTTTCAGAGCTCCTCAACATGCTGAGGAGCGCAGAGGGAACCCTACAGAAAGGTAGGGAAACATCCACTTTGTTTGTAGGAGGATCATCTTCTTCTAGGTCCAAGGCGAAAGCCAAGGGAAAGAAGAAGAAGGCCCCCGCCAAACCAAGGGGCGGTGTTAGTAAAGTGGATACGAAGGGAAAAGGTAAAGCAACAAAGATAGCGGGGAAGCTTGTGGATAAGGAAGAATGCTTCTTTTGTCATAAGAAAGGACACTGGAAGAATGATTGCAGGGCCTGGAAGGCCAGAACACAGGAATTGAAGCAGGTTGCAGCTTCAGCTTCAGGTGTGTATGTTATTGAAAACTGTCTTTCAATAAACTCTACTTCCTGGGTATTGGATACCGGATCAGGATCTCATATCTGTAATTCTTTGCAGGCGTTGAGAAACCGTAGGGTTTTGAAGGCAGGTGACATGACCCTCAGAGTTGCGAACGGAGCTAGCATGGATGCTAAAGCCGTGGGGGACTATCACCTGGGAATGTCAGATGGACATGTTTTGGTTTTGCGTAATTGCTTTTTTGTACCCAACGCAACTTGTAATATCATTTCTGTATCTTTAGTTTCTAAAGAAGGTTATGAATTTGCGTTTGTAAGTAATGTTGTAAACATTCACCTTAATCAAGTTTTGATTGGGTCAGGTACATTGAGTAATGGTATATACGTGTTAAACCAACCACAGATTTTCAACGTCCAGAATACACAAAAAAGAAAGTCTCCGGAAATGAATCAGACTTTCTTATGGCATTGTAGATTGGGTCACATCAATGAGAGAAGGTTGACTAAGTTACATACAGAAGGGTATTTGAATGCGTTCGAATATCAGTCGTATGCCACTTGTCAATCCTGTCTCAAAGGAAAGATGACAAAGACTCCGTTTACTGGACATGGAGTAAGAGCGAGCGAGCTCTTGGGACTCGTACACAGTGACGTGTGCGGTCCAATGTCTACACATGCCCGAAGCGGACATTCTTACTTCATTACTTTTACGGATGACTTCTCAAGGTATGGTTATGTCTTCTTAATGAAACATAAGTCTGAGGCTTTTGGAAAATTCCAGGAGTATAAGAGTGAAGTAGAGAAACAGACCGGCAAAAGTATTAAGATTCTAAGATCGGATCGAGGTGGAGAATACTTAAGTGCCGAATTCCTGAATTACTTAAAAGAGAATGGTATTCTCTCTCAGCTTACTCCTCCATACACTCCGCAACATAACGGCGTATCGGAGAGACGGAACCGAACCCTATTGGATATGGTTCGGTCCATGATGAGTAACGCTGAGTTACCGCGATCATTCTGGGGATATGCACTAGAAGCAGCTGCGTATCTCTTGAACAAGGCTCCTACCAAGACTGTGCCTACCACCCCATATGAGATGTGGACTGGGAAGAAACCCTGTCTTAAGTATCTTAAGGTATGGGGATGTCCAGCTTTTGTAAAAAAGCAGCATGCGGACAAACTTGAGGCACGTTCAGTACAGTGTAAGTTTGTGGGATACCCAAGGAACTCCAGGGGGTATCTTTTCAATTCCGCTGAGGAGCAAAAGGTCTTTGTTTCTCAGCATGCCCGCTTCTTGGAAACTGAGTTTTTAGAAACCCAGATAAGTGGGAACACAATAGAACTGGAAGAGGTTCCAGAACCACAGACTGTTACTGAAAGCTTAGTGGAACCAGAGGGTTCAACAGAACAGAACATTCCTGCGCCACTCCGCAGGAGTAGTAGGCAGTCTCATCCGCCCGAGAGATACTACGGTTTTCTCATAGACGGGGATCGAGAGGATTGCATCATAGATTATGATGAGCCTACTAGCTTCCAGCAGGCCGTTCAGAGCATTGACTCGGTAAAATGGCTGGATGCAATGCGGACCGAAATGGAGTCCATGTACACCAACAAGGTATGGACGTTGGACATTGCTCCAGACGGGGTAAAACCCGTAGGATGCAAGTGGATCTTCAAAAGGAAGATTGTTGTAGATGGACAGGTTGAGACCTATAAAGCTAGGCTGGTAGCAAAGGGTTTTCGTCAAAGACCTGGCTTGGACTATGACGAAACCTTTTCTCCAGTAGCCATGCTGAAATCCATTCAGATCCTTCTTGCCATTGCTGCCTTCCACGATTATGAGATCTGGCAAATGGACGTAAAGACAGCTTTTCTAAATGGAAATTTAGAGGAGTGTGTCTATATGGACCAGCCAGAGGGTTTCATTCAGAGTGGGAGCAGCGGAAAGGTGTGCAAGTTGCTTAAGTCCATCTATGGACTAAAGCAGGCATCGCGGAGTTGGAACATCTGCTTTGATGAGACAGTCAAAGAATTTGGCTTTATCAAAAATCCAGATGAACCATGCATCTATAGTAGATTTGTAGCGAGAACTGTAGTATTCCTCGTTTTATACGTGGATGACATTCTCTTGATAGGAAATGACATTCCTATGCTACAATCTGTCAAGGGGTTCTTGTCACAAAGGTTCTCCATGAAAGACCTGGGTGATGCCTCATACATCCTGGGGATCCGGATCCATCGTGATAGATCCAAGAGAATATTGGGACTTTCTCAGTCCAGGTACATCGACACCATAGTGAAAAGATTCAGTATGGAAGATTCCAAGCGCGGTAACCTACCGGCTTGTCACGGGATCACCCTCTCTAAAGAGATGTCTCCCAAGACTGATTTGGAGAGGGATCGCATGTCTATTATACCCTACGCTTCTGCGGTAGGCTCTATAATGTATGCGATGTTGTGTACCAGACCGGATGTAGCTTATGCACTGAGTGTGGTAAGCCGGTATCAGTCTAACCCTGGGGAGAAACACTGGATAGCAGTAAAGAACATTCTCAAGTACCTGAGAAGGACTAAGGAGATGTTCTTGGTGTATGGCGGAAAAGACCTCCAGATCGAGGCCTTTGCTGACTCCAGCTTCCAGAGTGACAAAGATGATTCCAAGTCCATGTCGGGTTTTGTCTTCACCCTCAATGGAGGGGCGGTGTGTTGGAAGAGTTCCAAACAGGAAACCGTTGCAGACTCGACGATGGAAGCGGAATACATCGCTGCATCTGATGCCGCAAAAGAAGCTGTCTGGATGAGGAAGTTCTTGAAAGAACTTCAGGTGGTTCCGTCCATTGTTGACCCAATACCTCTGTATTGCGACAACAACGGGGCTATAGCTTTAGCGAAGGAACCCAGGTCCCATCAGAGATCCAGGCACATCTTGAGGCGGTATCACCTGATCAGGGAGATCGTGGATCGCAAGGAGATCGAGGTTCGGAGGGTTGCTTCAGAAGAGAACACTGCAGATCCATTCACCAAGACCCTACCCCAAACTCAGTTCGAGCGGCTGATCGAGATGATAGGTCTTCGATACGCCAGTACATGGCCTTAGTGCAAGTGGGAGATTGTTAGTGTATATGCCCTAGAGGCCATTACTGTATCATACTAGTTTGTATATTACTTAATGGAAGCTTGGGATATTCACCTTGTATAAACAATCTTGCTCAATATAGTAGTATGCTACTTGGTTTGTTTCCACTTCAATGTGTACTTGTGTTTATTTCAGTATATCACTTATACGCATTAGTGGAGCCCTTAGGATCTTTGCTTGATTACCAGCGTTGTGATGGCAGTCACACTAGTGGGGGCTGGGTAATCTATAAGCACATCCTTATACAGGTCCCTAGTCGCAGGACTATCGAGACAGGGCATCGATACTCCGGAGTAGACTAGCGTATGCGCTTCTCATCCCAGTGTGGGAGATGGTCTGTCCCACAGCCATCAGTACGTCGTACTGGAGATAGTATACGGGTGCTCGTTGGGTTACGAGTACACTGGACAGGACTCGTCGGGAACTGACAGGTTGGTATTATACCTATCGTCAGTTATCAGTTCCCAGGTGACATGAGTACAGCTTAGTCCGCTGACTTGACACTGGCACTTCGCCTCAAGTGTGTTCCCACTGCATTTTGATCACTACCCTACCACGGCTCAAAGGAGTCGTGCAAACAGGTGGTGGTTGGGTGCAGTCCCGAAGCACTTGGAGGCAGTGACGGTTAGACAGGATTCGTCTCTCCCGGTATTGGGGGTTGACATCGCGCTGTGTCTAGGAGAGCCATTACACGAGTAGTCCCTGGCCAGGGCAAACGAGATATACTGGTAGGTTTCCAGTGTTATCTCAGGGTGTTTTGGGCTTCGCTCCGGCACGACTTGTACCGCTATTGGGGGACTGACGTTTACCACCCCCTAGGCCCGCCATGCGATGTATCAGACGAACAGACCGGACTGTACGGAGACTGTCACATTCAGACTCAGTAGGAGTACAGATGGGGTTTCACCTCGTCAGCCTTCTTGTCGACATCTACCTGGGGACCGTTACGCACAGCTAGTGCCGCTTGCGGTCTGTGGTTAAACCCACTGCCAGCGTAGTGTCGAGTCTTTAGAGTCCCACACAGAGGGTATTCGCCTCTGGGCAAAACAGAGTAGAGGTCGCATGGTTTTGCGACAGGGTTCGTTCTCATCCGCGCATTTGTGCACGTTTGGAGTCCGGACGGATTATACTGGCAGGCTCTGGTTTGAGCCAGATACTGGTATATGTTTTGGGGTTGCTTTTATATCTCGGTATTCTTGTTCCTCGGAACGAGAATGCAGGTGTGTATGCACAGTTGCTTGAGGCGGAGGATGAGTTTTTTCATTAGGGTTTCGGAACGGGTGCGTATGCACAGTTGACAGTTATCATTTTCCAAACCCTAATGGATTTATGGATTATCTATTTATAATAGTAATTAAATGAGAATTTTGTTATGGTTGATTTTGTTGACTTGTTGACCATGGTTGACTTGTTGACCATGGTTGAATGTTGACCACCATCATGCTTTAAAAAGTCCTCCTTGATTTATGCTTACAATTCATTAAATGAAGCATGGTAGTGGTCATTCCAAATTACCATCAACTATTCTCATTTTCAATTATTATTATTAGATAATTCTTTTTCTTTTGCATTATGGTTGCAAGAAAGAATAGAATAGCTCATTCTATCATATTCATTCTCTCTCCTCTCTTCATCTTCTTCTTCCTCTAGCAAAGAGAAACCTTCTCATGTGTTGAGAATCCTTCTCTTTAAAAAGAAAAGCAAACCCTAGTCACTCTCTACTCACTCTAGGATCAAAGGATTAGCAAGCCGGAGATTCTAGTTCACTCCAAGTTCGAGAAAGAGCCCAAGGTCGAACCCTCGAGGTGGATCCATCTTCGACGGAAGAAGGCGACGAAAAGAGAACCATCAACCTCTACAAGTTTTCAAGAAGAAGGAGTTCAAGTTTAGGTATAACCATCTCTATCCGAGTAGCTAAATATCTTTAGCTTAGTATGCTAGTTTTAGTTTAGGTAAAGATCCCGACCTTATTTAGTCCATGTTGCCTCTTGCGATAAAAATTTGTTGATTTTTTTTTACCGTTTCCGCCTCCCCGCAAGCACCGGGGGTCGCAATATGGACTTACACCAAGCCCTCAAAATCGAGAAGCTAAGGCAGAAAAGACTCAGATACAGAGCTAACAAAAGGGCTAAGGATTTTTCTAGGCTGAATTTCATGAGGTTCCAAGAACAGGGTTATCCCGCAACAATAGCTGAATCGGCTGTGAAACTCGCTAACTCTTTTGAACCGCTAACATTGGTTCAGAAGAATACTATGACCGCAAGAGTCAAGAAAGCGGCGATCCAAACAGCGCCACCCAAGGACCCAGTCAAACCAACCATCTTCAGTCGCCTGTCCATTTCGAAAGAGGAAGGGCCATGACGATGGTCCAAAAAATCAGCCGCCAAAGATAAAGAGATGGCTTGATATGTGGTCCACACGGTCTACATGGTAGGCACGTGCAGCAAGAGCAAGGACGGGGCCACAACATCTCAAATCCAATCTGGTGAGAATGTGGCTGCCACTTTTCAAGACCAGCCTCCTCTGGAAGGTAATGAAAACCCTTCCAGTAAGGCTGATAAGTAGAGTGATCTCTCGGTTCATGAAGAGTCGGGCTCGAAAAGAGAATAGGAGCTAATCTTTCATCCCAAGTCTGCAGAGCAGCAACTTCTCAAAAAGCTCCTGAAGTAGCTTAAAAACAAAGATAAGGAGATGGCCAAGCTCTACTAAAAAATTGACGACTTGAAAAACGTCGTCTTACAGCTCATAACCCAAGTTGCCTCTATTCCCTAATATTTAAACATAATAAAAAGAGCTAAGCTCTGTTAAATTTTGTTGAGGCAGCGCTTCACGTGCCCCTTATGTGAGCGCCAACCTTTTAGGATTAAATCCTATGGTGGCGCTGCACGTGAAGCTCACGTGGGCGCCATTGTGCAAAGCACAGAAGCGCCTATCATAAATAAGAATTTAATTCTTAAGTGGCACCTACGTGCACAACACGTGAGCGCCGGCGCCCAAGTTTATATCAGTAAAATTAAATTCTACATGAGGATATTTCTCTAACAAAAAGTTGGGATACTCTCTGTTAAACAGAGCCGTTTGATCAAAGATCCAGTGGTGATGACAAATTATCAAACAGTAGAATTAAATTCTATTATGAGAAATATTTTTTCTCAATCTTTACAAACAAAAAAAATATTGTTCTTTGTAAAACAGAGAGCCCTTGGATAAAAAATCCAATGGTGATTAAAAATCACCGTTTGACAGAATAAATTCTGTATATGGGAAAATATTTTCCCAGTAATTTTAAAAATAAGAAAACATATTCTATAAAATAGAAATCCTTGGATCAAAGATCCAACGGTGGGTAAAATTCCCCAAATCAATTTTGAGACCAATTAAATTAATTAGAATCTCTCAATAAGAGATTTTTCCAAAACTAGTTAAAAATTTGCCTCCACTATATAAAAGACCCGACACTTCAAGTCTCATATAGAGAGAACCCCACCCCCATAAGCTTCTGAAAAATACCGTAAGCTTCCAAAACAACAGAGAATTCAATTCTCAATAAAAGAATAAGACTTTCTTTCTTAAAACCCTAGGTAAAGAAAACACAGAGATCAAAATATCCCTTTTTACCTATCTAAAGGTTTAACCCATCTCAAAAAACTTAGTCTTCCTCTGGATCAGAGATCCACAAGACAAATCTCCTACAAGTTAAGAATTTAATTTTCATTGGGAAGATCTTGTTCTTGAGAATTAAAGACTCAGAAGAAAACTAAATTAAAAATAAATAAAAAAGAAAAAGAACATGTGTTCTGGGAATTTAATTCCTCCAAAATTAGGGTTTAACCCTACATAAAGAACTTAGTTCTTATAAAAAGAAAAGAAGAGCTTAGTCCTCCAAAGAAGGAAAAAAAACTGATCCAAGGTCTTCAAAATAGAGATCTTGATGATCATTAATGGCCAAAATGACATTAACAGAGATTTAATCTCTAAAAAGAAAAGAGATTAGCGCCTCATGTGTTTCCAATGTAGGTGCCCTCCCAATAGCGCCCAGCGCCTCACGTGAAAACCACGCGGACGCCCAAAGCAGAAGTCCAGCGCTTTACGTGAAATACACATGGGCGCTAAATCAAAATGCTTAGCACTTCATAAACAGCCAAAATGGCTAAGTGCTTAGCACTAATTGGGCAGCACCTAGCTCCTCACGTGATCCTCACGTGGGCGCCATATAAAAAGTGTTTAGCAGTTCATACACAGCCAAAACGGCTGAGTGCTTAGTACTGAATGTGCAGTGCCCAGCGTCTCACATGCTCCTCACGTGGGCGCCATACAAAAAGTGTTTAGCACTTCATGCATAGACAAAACGGCTAAGTGCTTAGCACTGATTGGGTAGTTCCCAGCGCCGCATGTGCTCTTCATGTGGACGCCACATAAAAAAGTGTTTAACACTATATATATAACCGAATGCTTAGCACTGATTGGGCAGCGTCCATGACTGAAGGCTTCACATGATACCCATGTGAGCGCCAGAGCTTCAAACAAGTGTTTAGCATTTTTCATAAAAAAGGAGGCTGAACAAACAAAACCCAAATAAGTGCTTAGCACTTATGAACAGAAAAACGAGACTGAGCAGACTAAGCCCAAATTGGTTAAGTCTCTGAAGTTTTTCTTCCAGCTGAGCCCAAATGATCTATTGTTGGATTTTAATAAAATTTAATGATTCTTAAAATATTGATAAGTTGATCTTAGTCTCAAATAGGACTAACGTATCCTTAGTTGAAAATAAATTGAGCCTATATGCTCATATATTTAAGTTGATCTTAATCTCAAACTAGATTAACGGTCCTTAAATAAAATCAAACCTCTTTGAACTAAAGGAATACATAACCTAAGTTCAAAACCCAAATCTAAAATATACGGTTTGGATTAATCCGTGCCCTACGGGCGACGATATAAACTAGTCTCCGTATACAATCCACGGACAACCAAAATAAACAAAAGTACATACGACACGAAGTGAACTGCTGGAGAAGGAGAAAGTGGTTATCGCAATACTATAACGTAATTAATTGCAGGGGCTTGCGCCTGCAGGGAAGAGCATCCCCACAATCAATAACCTCTCATAAATGAGGGGGGATCTGATGAAGTCTGCTACAACGGTCGCATCTGTCCAAACCTTCGATATATGGTGCCAAAAATCAACTTGGTATCTTCGGAGAGGTGGATGGAGATGTTCAAATAGCATCTGCCCCCAAATTCAGGTCAGACGTCCCAACGTCTCGGTCTCTGTCTTTCGGCGGTGAACAGGTTTTGGCACGCCCGGTGGGACCTTTTTTCTCTTTCCATTCCACACTTCGTGTGTATTGTTTCGCGAACAAAATCGCAGTTCGCTATGGTTGTCCTTGGATTCAAGGTACTAAAAATTGGTGTCCTGCTCCCGTGCAGAAAATCAACGACTTCTCAATGCACTGCATGCAGCAGTAACTTTCGCTTTACCCCAAAGCGAGGAGTGACTTATGGGCTCAATGCGGCCTCTATCTTCTCAATGCCAGTGGGGTAAGTCACACAAGCCACTACTGGATTGTTCTTTGGGACCATGCGCCCACCTATGAGTTTTGGTGCCTCAACGCCGCAAGAAGAAGCTCTTAAAAGATCAATCTTTAATCGACTGTCAACTACAACGGCCCGTACAAATCTGGCGTCTCAGTTTTCAATAGGTTGAGCAAAAGCACAAATGAACCTGTAAAGAAGCTCGTGATATCTGAATGGGCTACCCCAAAACGGATAACCCTCCTAACTTTTCCTGCAGGCGAAGCCGTTAAAGGCGCTTCCCCCACCAGACAGTTAGTTTTTGAAAGGCCGGCCGCTTCTCCTCAAACTTTAACATGGACGTCAGTCTTCAACAGGCTGACACCGATTGAAGCTCCTCAGCAAAACCAGGAGCATGATGAAGCCACTTCCAAAACTGAGGCGGTCCCTTCTGTGAGGTACGCTCGATGTCGCCACTGGCATCGAGTGAGAAAAGTTGGGGTCAACTCCCCCTCTGGACTCACCCCACCAGCTCCAATGGTGGAAGTCAACACTGTTGTTCCAACCGGAAACACCTTTGATCCGCTCAGGAGGGTACGTAAGAATTCCTCGACGGCAGTGTTGAAGAAATCACCTCTGCTAGTAGAGGTTCCTGTGCAGAAAAAGCTAGAGTGGCCTCATCAGCGGCTCTCCTCGCAAATTCATAGGGTCTGGCGGAAAGTCCAAGACTCTGTGATTGACAAAGATTACTCTCGTCGACCTAAGAAATCCAAGGGCCGACAAGAAAAAGATCACTCCTCCGCCATACAACGGGGGACTTTTTCTAAATGGGTGCCTGTCACAACGGCTCCTTCAACTCCAATCTCTCATAAAAGAACGCGGCTGGAGAAAACTCTACCGTCCGCGATAAATTCCAAAGGCGATATAACTAAACGCCCTAAGACCGGGGGCATAACAATACATACGGTCTACATGGCTTTGGGAAAAGAAGAAAGCCATGCTTCGGTGAGTCACCGACTATAAACTCGATTGCTGACCAATGCTCAGGAGCAACAACAGAAGTTCCTGGAAATGCTGACCAAAATGGCAGCACTCACTGGACAAAAAGAAAGTTCGGACAAAGAGGCCGAACATACGGTCTACATGGCTTCGGAAAAAGAAGAAAGCCGTGCTTCAGTGAGTCACCGACTGCAAACTCGGTCGCTGACCATGGCTCAGGAGCAACAATAGAAGCTCCAGGAAATGCTGACCAAAATGGCAGCACTCACTGGACAAAAAGAAAGTCCAGATAAAGAGGCTGAACAGCGCCAGGAGCAGGAGACCGATACGGAGTTTCTGCGAAGGGTACTCGAGAGAAAGGATAAAGAAGCCGCTGAGCAAGCTGCCAACATAAAGCAGATGGTTCTCTTGTTCCAAGATATGGTTGGGATGATGATCCAACCAGAACCCTCGGCCGAAGATCCGCTGATAATCATCGAGGATGATAGGGGCAAACATTAAACCCCCCTCCGGCCTTATCAGCGGCCAAAGAAGAAATGATCTCCAAGGCCGCCCTTGATGATTACATTGCTCAACAAATAAGAGCTCATCAAGCTAGTAAAGCCGCCGGCCAAATTGTCAAAACAGGGCGACTATATCCAGGCTAATATGATCAAATCAAATACCCTCCCGGATATCTGATCCACAAGTTCTATGTATACAAAGGAACAGGCAACCCTCATCAACACATCACAAATTTCAGAGCTCTGTGCGGCAACACTGAAGGCGATGACAAATTGTTGCTTCGCCAGTTCGTTGGCAGCTTGTCAGATACAGCCTTCGAATGGTACTCGGAGCTCCCAAATGAATCCGTGAAAACATTCGTAGAAATGGAGCTGCTGTTCACACAGCGTTTCGCCAGCATGAGCAAACGCACCCCGTTCATGGCATTAATCAATGCCACGGTAAAGTCGGGAGAAACATAGGTCCAATACGCGATCCGGTGGCGGAACCTGTGGTCTAAGTGTGAACAACGCATTGAAGAATCCCCTGCCATGGGCATGTTCATTGGGACTCTTGATCCTCAAACGACTGTGTCCCACTTCATGACATTCTTCAAACCAACCACCTTCTAGGCTGTGATAGATAAACTGGCTTAAATGGATCAGATGGGCCATGGGCCTTCCTCCTCAAATAAGGACCCTCGAAATGCTAAGGGTAAAGGGAAAGTGGCCTTCGTTGCCAATACGCAACAACAGCCGAGCGGCCCAAAAACGGCCGCTCTCTAAAACAAGGCACGTCCGCGCCCATCCTTGGGGGAAAGACTAGGACACGCTTACTCGTTTCCCTGCGACAAGATGAGGAGATTTTTCGAATTGGAAATGCGTAATAAACTCATCACATTGCCAGACCCGCGGCGTCCACAACAACTCGGTGACGTCAACAACCCTAATTACTGCTCCTATCACAGAATGGTGAGCCATCCAATTGAAGATTTCTACATGTTTCCTGATTTAAAATCAGGAAAGCTTATGGAAAAAGCTTGAGAAAAGGGTCACGTGCTTACACGTGACCAGCAGTCACGTGTTGGCACGTGACACCCAAAAGTACCAGCAAAGCAAGTTCAGCTTCCTGACTACATCAAAGAAAGAGGGCTTAAGAAAGGGTCACGTGCTCCCACGTGACCAGGGTCACGTGTCGGCACGTGACATTTAAAAGCAGCAGCAAAGACCCAACGCTTCCTGATCAAATCAAGGAAAAAGCTTCAGAAGAAGTCACGTGCTCCCACGTGACCAGGGTCACGTGTTGGCACGTGACGCTCAAAACATCAGAATTGTTCTCCAGTTAAACCAAGAAAAAGAATCCAAACAAGGGTCACGTGCTCACACGTGACCGGGGGTCACGTGGTGGCACGTGACGGTCAAGCAGCAGCCAGAAGACAGCGCAAAAAGAAGGAGGGAGGCTCATTCCAAAGAGGGTCACGTGTCCACACGTGACCATGGGTCACGTGGTCACACGTGACCGGCTTTCAAAGCCCATTTTGTCAACAGAATTAAATTCTGAAAGAAATTCAAATCTTTCCAAAGGAAAGCGGCTATCTAGAACCAATCGAATTAAAGATTCAGAGGTGATGAAATATCATCTATCTATGGGAAAATCTCGGGTTTGGAAAGATTTTCCCTTTAAATCTAACCGAAACAACAAAGGAGAATCCCTGGATTTGAAATCCAATGGTGAATAAAATTCACCTAATAATCCAAAGGTCCAAAACGAATGATTGATGCAAATCAAATCTCTCATGAAGATTCGTCAAAAACTGATTGATTCGGCTGCTTCTCCTATAAATAGGAGCCAAGAGACACAGAGAAGGATATATATATACAGAGACAGGGAGAGAAAAAGAAAAAGAAGAGAGCTTCGATACTTGGAGAAACTTGGATCTTCTGCAAAAACCCTAGGTAAGAAAGGGAAAAGCTCCTTGAAAGAAAAAGAGAATTTAATTCTTAACAGAGTTTAACTCTGATACATAAAAACAGAAGAATATACTTCTTCTCTCTTTGATAGAGGATCAGCAAAGTGCACATCTCCCCTTGAGGTTGAGAATTTAATTCTCAATGGGTTGAGATCCTGCCATGCAGATCCGAAACATAGAGAGGGAGTGCAAGCACGAGAATTCAATTCTCACAGAACTATAGGAATTTAATTCCTTTCAAATAAAATTAGGGCTTGACCCCGTATCATGGGAATTTAATTCCTCCAGAACAAAAAGAAACAGGGTTTAACCCTAATTAAGAACTTAGTTCTGTTGAATCAACGGGAATTTAATTCCCTTAATCATCATTTAACAGGGGGTGGGAATTCAATTCCTTAAAAGCTTTTATTAGGGTTTAACCCTATTCAGTCCTTCACATATACGAGGAATTTAATTCCTACGGAAGATTCAGAGTTCAACTCTATTCAGAATATAAACCTTCAAAAGGAAATAGGAATTTAATTCCTCTGAAATTTAAAGCTCGAGGAATTTAATTCCTGAAAAAAGATTAACAGAGTCTCTAAACAAAATACATAGAGGCAGGGTCACGTGTTACCACGTGACCCCCCCAAGAGATCTACAGAAGGCCCCTTTGAGGCAGTCCCCCACGTGACCCACGTGACCCTCGGCAGAAGCTTTAATACATAGGCATTTGAATGCCCATCATGTGATGGCACGTGACGCTCTGAAAGACGCGATAATCTCAGCAGAATACATGAAGGGAGGGCGCTCTCACGTGTTGCCACGTGGCCCCTCTCGCCTTAGTGTTTAACACTAAGTCAAAACTCTCGAACCCAGTGTTAAAACACTGTTGGGCCTTAGTGTTCAACACTAATTAAAAAGCTTTATTTGCAGTGTTCAACACTGATCTGTTTTAGTGTTTAACACTAATTTGAAAAGCCTTGTTGCTGGTGTTTAACACCAATTATCTCTTAGTGTTAAACACTAACTTGTCAACCTCATTCCCAGTGTTCAACACTGACTGCTTTGTAGTGTTTAACACTAGGCTTTGGCCCAATTGGCCTAAATGGATAGAGGCAAAGCCTCTCCTGATTGGACTTAGCCCAAGATGGCCATAAGTCCTCAATTTGTGATTAACTGGGCCAATGGACTCATAACATAATTAATTCGTCTTGACCCCAAATTGGGCCAAGGACTATTTAATCCACTCCGGTTCTAGGGTACATCTCTTCACTCCTTTGATACTTGGCATTGTAATCCCTCAATGTCTTCAAAGAGGTGACGGGTCCCGACGACCACACATTGATATGGACTGCGGGGTCCTTAAACCCGTGCCTAATGCAAAATTCCTGGTTACGTGGAACGCGGATAATGTCACTCTTTGACCCCGTGGAAAACGTCCAGAGCGGATCCTGGTCCTCGCAGAGCACGGCAGTGAACCCGTGTGAAGCATCCAGAGCGGAGCCTGGTCCTCGCTAAGCGCGGCAGTGAACCCGTGTGAAGCATCCAGAGCACAACGGACTGTGGGGTCCTTAAACCCATGGACTACGACGTCATTAACCTTGACCGCAATGTCCTTAAACTACCCATGGACCGCAATGTCCTTAAACTACCCATGGACCGCAACGTCCTTAAACTACCCATGGACCGCAACGTCCTTAAACTAGAACAATAGAGCCCCCGCATGCTCTTTTGTCGGATCTAAACGGTCCCGTTTAAGTTGATCTTAGCCTCAAAGATGGCTAACGTATCCTTAAACCTTCAAACAGAGTGGACTATAAATCCCCCCAATTAACTATGGCTCAAGGGTACATCTCTGAACTCTTCTGACATCTGTCGTTGTAATCCTTCAACGTCGTCAGAGAGGTGACGGGTCCCGATGGCCATACATTCAATGGACCACTATGTCCCTAAACTGGAACAATAGAGCCAATTACTCTTTTGTCGGATCTAAACGATCCCGTTAAGTTGATCTTAGTCACAAAGTTAGACTAACGTATCCTTAACAAACGTTTGAGTCGATCTCAGCCTCAAGTATGGCTGACGTATCCTCAAACCAAACCCCCAAACCCAAATCTAAGATAATACGGATTTGGACTAGTCCACGCCCTACGGGCGACGACACCACTCAGTCTCCGTAAACAATCCACGGGCAACAAAATATAAAACAAACACCCACGACACGAAGTGACCATCTGGAGAAGGAGAAAGTTGTTACCGCAATGCGGTAGCGTAATTAACTGCAGGGGCTTGCGCCTGCAGGGAAGAGCGTCCCCACAATCAAAAACCCCTCAAACGAGGGGGAATCTGACGAAGTCTGCTACATCGGACCCATCCGTCTAAACCTTCGATACACGGTGCCATAAATCAACTTGGCATCTTCGGAGAGGTGGACGGATAGCACCAATTAGCATCTGCCCCGAATCTCAGGCAAGACGCCATGTCGCGCCGTCTTTCGGAGGGGAACAGATTCTGGCACGCCCGGTGGGACATTTTTCTCTTTCCACTCCACACTTCGTGTGTCGTGACTCGCGAACCAATCGCGGTTCGCTATTGGTTGCCCTTGGGTTTCAAGATACTAAGAATTGGCTTCTCGCTTATTGTAGAAAGCAAAGGATCGATGGCTTCTACTTCCGTGAAATTCTCCAACTGCTCAGACTGCAATTGCAACCAACGCTCTGCCTCGCCAGGAGGTATAGCCTACGGACCCCAAGCTGCGTCGCTATTCACAATGCCCGTGGAACAGGTCACTCGCGCCACCACAGGATTGTTCTTTGGGACCATGCTCCCGCCGATAAACTTCACCGCTCCAGCGCTGACAACGGAAGCTCTCAAGAAGTCGGTCTTTGATCGTCTTACCCCTGCCGCGGCTCCTCTCAACGAGTCGCCCAACGTCAACGCCTCGGTCTTCTCTAGATTGGGCCAGAAATCTTGCGAACCCATCATGGGACCTACAATCTCAGAGAAGGCTGCTTCTAAGAAGGTGGCCTCTCCTGCCCCCAAAGTCGTCAAGGCAGCCTCTCCGGCCAAAAGGTCGTTCTTTACAAGATTGACGGCTTCAGCTCCCGCTCCTGCTGCCCAAAGGACATCGGTCTTTGACAGGCTAATACCAACTGCGACCCCCCACCCAGACAGGGGGCAAGATGAAACCATTCTTACCGCTGACCCTACACCGTCCGCTCGACACGCTCGACGTCGCCATTGGCGCCGAGTAAGGAAGGCTGGGGGCAACTCCCCCTCCGGGTTGACTCCATCGGCCCCGGTGGCAGAGGTTAATGCTGCTGTTCCAACTGGGAACAGCTTTGAAATGCTAAATAAGGTGCGAAGGAATTCTCCTACGGCAGTGCTGAAGAGGTCTCCTCCCTCATTAAAAAAGGTTGTGGAAATAAAATCCGAACAGCCCCGATCTCCTCAACGGCTGTCTTCCAAAATCTATAAGGTTTGGCGGCAGGCCCGAGACTCGATCATCGATCCAAACTTCTCCCGCCAGCACAAGAAGCTGAAAATCCAACCGGAAGCTGGTCACCAGGCTAAACCCCAAAAGGCTGTTGATCAACTGACTCATAAGAGAAGGAGGCCAGAGAAGACCCCACAGCATGCAACGACGGCTAAAAGCACTGAGCCCAGACGCCCTAAGTCTGGGGGCATGGTGGTGCACACTGTTTACATGGCCTCTGGAAAAGAGGAAAGCCGCACTTTTACGGGCCACCGACCGCTAACCCGATCCGTGACGAAAGCCCAGGAGCAGCAACAAAAGCTTCAAGAAATGATGAATGCTATGGCCGCGCTCACCGGGCCAAAAGAAAACCCAGAAACGTCCTTAGACGCACGCCGGGAGGAAGAAACCGATGCGGAATTCCTTCGCCGGACACTGGAGAAAAGGGACAAAGAGGCTGCTGAACAAGCGGCCAACATACAACAGATGGGTCTTCTCTTCCAAGATGTGATAGGAATGATGATCCAGCAGGACTTACCCGCCGAGGATCCCCCAATCGTTCTTGAAGACGACCAAGGAGAAACGTCAAATCCACCACCAGCCCTCTCAACGGCCAAGGAGGAGGCAATCTCTAAGGCTGACTACATAGCCCAGCAAATCCGGGTTCACCACGCGACTGAGGCAGCTGGTCAAGTCGTGAAAACAGGGCGGCCATATCCAAGCTGGTACGACCAAATCAAATACCCGCCAGGCTATACGATACCGAAATTCCACGTGTACAAGGGGACCGGCAACCGCCATCAACATGTCGCCCAGTTCCGGGCCCTCTGCGGTAACACCGGCGGTGATGATAAATTGTTGCTCCGCCAGTTCGTGGGCAGCTTATCAGAAACAACGTTCGAATGGTATTCGGAACTCCCGAACGATTCTATTAAAACGTTCGCTGAAATGGAGTTGTTGTTCACTCAGCGATTTGCAAGTGCCAGCGAACGCACTCCGATAACTGCACTTATTAACGCCAGGGTAAAACCGAGCGAAACCTGGGTCCAGTACGCTATACGCTGGCGGAACTTGTGGTCGAGATGTGAACAACGCATCGAGGAGGCACCCGCAGTGGGCATGTTCGTGGGAATCCTAGACCCTCACGCAACTATTTCCCAGTTTATGATGTTCTTTAAGCCAACCACATTCCAGGCTTTGATCGACAAGTTGGCTTAGATGGACCAGATGGGTCATAGACCACCTACCCTGAAGTCGGAACCTCGGAATGACAAGGGTAAAGGAAGGGCAACCTTCGTTGCGAATGCCCAACAGCAACCTAACGCCCCGAAACCGGCAGATCAACTGGAGGAAAGGCGTCGGTATTATAACGAGAAGATGAAGCGTCCCTACTCATTCCCACGGGACAAGACGAAACGGCTATTCGAGCTGGCAATACGCAATAGACTTATAAACCTGCCAAATCCAAGGCGACCGCCGCAACCCACCGAGGTGAATAACCCTAACTATTGCCCTTACCATCAAACGGTAGGCCATCCGATTGAAGATTGTTTCGTCTTCAAAGGATGGATTGAAGACCAGTACCTCCAGGGGAAGTTTGTACTGTCCGAAAAGTGGAAGGTGAACCCACCACAGCCGCATGCTCCTAGGAAAGCGGATACACCGGGGGCAACATGTTCTTTTATTGAAGAAGCTCCATGGGAGGTCGTGCTATCAACTAAAACCAAAAGAATGTTGAGAGACCTTCATGCGTGCCCTGCGATCGAATGGAAGGACCCTCTTGAACCTCAAATTATCAAAGGAATGTTGAAGCCCCGCCCAATTACGAAGATTCGCGATAAGGGCCCAAATACTCACGCCCAACCGTCAAAATCTTCGAGGAAAAAGAAGAAGAAATCCAAGAAGCTCGTGAAGCTTGAAAACGAACATACGAACTTGCAGAAGCAAATCGACGCGTTGGAAGAGTACAGTCAAAAGGCGCGAACCCCTGTCACACTGCAAGAGTTCCTCAACCACATCTTTCAAGAGGAAGATGATGGAGAGAGCTCGTCGGATGAATCCGAAGGATATGTGGCGAGTTGTAACGTAATCTCCCACTCGTTTACCGATGATGGGAAAACTCCCGGCACTAAGAAGCTGGAGGCAGAGCCTGTACCAGAGCGTGCATGGCCAACAGATGAAATGATCGACGCTTTTCTAGACGAGATTCGTCTAAAATGTAAAGCGGACCAGGAGCGTGAAATGGCCACATCGGAAGGAGCCAAATGCGGGCAACTGAACGAGAGAGTTGACCTACCACTACCAGAGCAAAAGGCATCCAAAGTAGACAAGAAGATATTCAAGACGAGAAAAAGGTTTGCCAAAGCCATGACAATGGGGATGAAGCTACCGCCCTCGGAAGGAAACACACACGATGGGGTGGAGAGGGACCCTGACTATTGCGCATATCACCGGAAAATCTCACACCCCATGGAGGAGTGCGACGCCTTTAAGATATGGTGGCAAGGATATGTCGCTCGTCGGCAACATGTTAAGCGCATGAAACGCAAGATCCGTCGGGAGCAAAGAAGTACTGTCGATGGGCATAATAGAACGATTGGCAACTGTTATATGGTTAACGCCAGGGGGTCACAAGTTCTCACCTTTGGGAGCAGCTCTGATGAAGAAATGGCTCTGGGCCCTCTCTTTAAAGAATCTGTTTTGGGGAAAGAGGAGGAATCAGAGGCCTGCGAGAACATTCAGCTGCGCAATCGCACACTCCCAGAAAAGAATCTCGGGCCCGGGAATAGAAAGGATAAGGGAAAGGAAAAGGTCACTGAAGATATCACTTTAGATGACCAAGTCATGAGAGAGCTGGCTGCTAAAGACCCTCCTAGGAAGAGTAAAGTGGACTATAACATCTTAGCCCACCTAAGGAAGCTACCTTCTCAACTTAGCATTCTCGATGCCCTCCTATTATCAAAAGAAGCGCGAGACTCACTAATTAAGGCGTTACAAGAACCTGAGCAATTCCAAGCCTTCCTCGCCACTGAAAAGATGAAGGATGAACTGGAGGAAGTGCATACAGCCGACATCACTTTCGGTGATGAAGACCTCCTTCTCGGGACGTGCGACCACAACCGTCCCCTATATGTCTCCGGATACTGCCATGATATCAAGATAGGCAAGATCCTGGTGGATAATGGATCCTCCGTCAATCTCCTTAATGTTCGGGTGTTGAAGGAAATATGCATGAGCGTGCAACACCTCGCTCGTGACAAAATTACTATCTCCGGTTTCGATTCACAATCGTCACGGACTCTCGGATCCGTGATACTAACATTACGCTTTGGACTTCTCGTCACAGACATCAAATTCTATGTCATTGACGCCAAGACCTGCTACAACGCTTTACTCGGCCGTCCTTGGCTACACGAGTACAATATCATTCCTTCTACACAACATCAGTGTATGAAGTACTTTAAGGATGGTTTCGAGTATACCGTAACAGGTGAGTTAAACCCATTTTCCGTGAACGAAGTCCGCAAATACGAAGATGCGAAGTACTTTTTGCCAGATTTCGAGGATACAGAAAGGAGTCGCAACCCGGAGAACAAAACCGCCGCCACCATCCCTGTTTTCAGGAGCGATACCGAAGAAGAGGAAGAGATAGTTTATGAGGGGCCATCTCAACGCAACAACCTGGGGACACCCGCCCCCATATTAGTCTTCGGAAGTGATTCAGAAGATGAAGTTAATGCTGTGTTCTCCAATCGACTGTCAATACAAGCACCCCCTGGCGATGACCATAGTTTGCAAATCATCATGGTACCACGAGAACACTACAAGGATCTCGACGCGCTTCAGGCTCACGATGTGCAGGACCTACAAACATTTTACGTCCCTCCCAGGCGAAGGGGCGAGAAGGTGATCCTATTCTACCGATCCTCAGAGTCGAAAATAGAGGAAGAGATCTGGCATGGCGCGGATGCTACACTTGACATACTCCAACCCATCCGTCTGCCCAGATACTATACAAATGGATTAAAGAAGCTATTGAAGCGCCAAGGAGTACCTCTAGAACAGACCGTTCGGCAGGCGCGGTTCTACAACAGGATTTGGGACGTCCCCGGGACTCAACGCAAATTTCCCAACGGGAAGATGGAAACACTCGGGCTTGGATACGCAAGAGCCGGAAAACGGGAACGGGCTCACAGCAGCTACGCTATATATACCTTTGATGAAGAGGAGGACGCCCTGTCAGGAGATGCCAACCCCCCATCAAAACTAGACCCCGCGATTAAAGCGCCGAGTCCATCGTTTGAAGAACGAATGGGCAAGCCTATCAGGAAAGTGGGTCAGCGAGCTCGGGAAGACCACAACCGCGAAATGGCCATCTACGAGAAGGCCAGGACGCAACGTCTATCTCAACGTGCTGCAAAAGACAAAGATGCTTATCCTCGTCAATCCGTTGTACGAAAGGCCCGACGCAGAGACGGAAACAAATCAAGAAGCGGCTCTGGTTTGTCCCTCATGAAGAGGATGAGTCGAGCGTACTCCTTCCCCCGAGACAAGACGGAGAGGTTACTCAGCCTCGCTATAAAACATCAAATGATCACGCTTCCAGAGTCTAGACATCCTGAGCAGGCTAGCAAGGCCTCTCATCCGAGTTTTTGCTCTTATCACCAAGCCATAGGACATCCTACCGAAGACTGCTTCACCTTCAAGAACTGGGTCGAGGACCAGTACCAACGGGGCAGATTCGCTTTATCCGACGGCTGGAATGTGACGCCACCGCAAAAGCATGAGCCCAAGGCCGCAAGAGCAGAACCGGGTCCACCTCAGTCCAGGGAGCGGGTTCGCACTTGTTATACGATTACGATATTAGGAGAAGAGTCCGAGAACGTAGATGACCTTTCCCGGTGCTTTGAGAACAGCGATGATGAGGTGATCTCAGAATTTCCGCCCGCTCCGAAAGAACTGGAAGATGGTATACATATTACTGCAGATAACCTCAAGAAGATTGAGTTGGGATCGGCAGACGACCCGCGACCGACATTTGTCAGCGAGCTGTTATCCGAAGAGAGGGTGGCTGCGTTAAAGGACGTGCTTCTACGGCATAAAGACTGCTTCACGTGGAACTACTCCGAGATGCCAGGATTAGATCCGGAGATTGCTGTGCATAGATTAGCAATATCCCCAGATATCAAGCCAGTCAAGCAGGCACCAAGGAGGATGCGACTCGAGCTTGAGATGAGCATCAACGCTGAAGTCAAGAAGCTGATCGATTCTGGATTTATCCAAGAAGTCCAATATCCCGACTGGATTGCCAATATCGTCCCGGTAATGAAGAAGAATGGGACGGTACGCATATGCGTGGATTTCAGGGATCTCAATAAAGCCTGTCCAAAGGATGATTTCCCAGTACCAGTAACCGAGCTAATGATAGATAACACGTCCACTCACGAGGTTTTCTCCTTTATGGATGGTTCGTCAGGATACAGTCAGATAAAGATGCATCCCGAAGACCAGAAGCATACCGCTTTTCGCACCCCTTTGGGTATATTTTGCTACAGGGTTATGCCCTTTGGTCTTAAGAACGCTGGCGCTACCTACCAAAGGGCCATGACAAAAATCTTCGATGACCTCATACACGACGTCGTCGAGTGCTATATCGATGACCTCGTAGTAAAGAGCATGTCATACGAAGATCATTTAAAGCATCTGGAGACTGTATTTCGACGCCTTCGGCAATATAATATGAAAATGAATCCCCTCAAATGCGCGTTTGGAGTCTCCTCGGGCAAATTTCTGGGATTCATCGTTCGACACCGAGGTATTGAAATCGATCCGTCAAAGATTAAGGCGATCATGGAAATGCCTCCGCCAAGAACCCTCAAGCAGTTGCGGTCTCTCCAAGGGAAGCTCGCATACATCCGGCGGTTTATCGCTAATCTTTCGGGCAAATGCCGTCCTTACAGCCACCTGATGAAAAAGGGAACTCCATTCGTTTGGGATCACAAATGTCAAGGTGCACTAGACGAGATCAAGCAGTACCTGCAGAACCCTCCGGTGTTGGCCGCGCCGGTCAAGGGAAAACCCCTCATTCTTTATACGACCGCCCTCGAAGGTTCTTTAGGCGCATTATGGGCACAAGAGAACGATCAGGGGAAAGAAAGAGCACTTTACTACTTAAGTCGAGTGCTGCTGGGGGCAGAAAGCAACTATTCCCCCATTGAAAAACACTGCCTGGCGTTGATCTTCGCGATAACAAAGCTTAGACATTACGCATTAGCACATGAAGTCCGTCTTATTTCGAAGGTGGACCCTCTCAAATATTTGATGTCGAAAGCCATATTGACGGGACGACTCGCTAAGTGGGCCCTGCTCTTGATGGAGTTCTCGATAACATATCAACCTCTCAAGGCAGTGAAAGGCCAGGCCATTGCCGACTTCCTCGCCGAGCACCCGATACCGGCCGATTCTCCTCTGAACTGTGATTTTCCGGACGAGCATGCATTTGATGCGATTAGCGGCGGAAGCACCCGATGGGAACTCTATTTCGATGGAGCGTCCTCCATAAAGAAACAGAAACAAGGTATCCCAATGATCAAATCAGGGATATGACTCATCTTTGCAACTCCACAAGGAGGGATAATGCGCTTCGCCTTCTCCTTAACAGAGCCGAGGACAAACAATGAAGCCGAATACGAAGCTCTGATAGCAGGCCTCGAGATCGCCATCGACATGGGAATTGAAGACCTCCTTATATACGGGGATTCTCAGCTGGTCGTTAGTCAAGTAAATGGTGACTACCAAACGTGCAAGCCGGAGTTGGTGAAGTACGGCGAAAGGGTGCAACAACTATTGACCCAAATTCCCTCCTATACTTTGGAGAACATACCGCGCGCGGAAAACAGCAAAGCAGACGCGTTGGCTAAACTTGCTAAAGAACTGGCTGACGAGAACCTCGACGACGTCAGAATCGTGGTACAAAGCCGCCGAGTGCTCGCCCCGGCAGAAATATCTCCGGAATCATGCGAAGAAAAGGGAACGACTGAGCAGACGACCCTACAAATAAAAGACCACGAGAAGGCCGAAGACTGGAGGGAAGTCTTCATAGACTACTTTAAGTCCCACCGAATGCCCGAAGAAGCGTCCTCAAGACATCAGCTCATGAAACGAGCTTTATTTTTCGCTTTTGTCAACGATATTCTATACAAGAGATCGTTTGATTCTCTATGGCTGAGATGCTTAGGACCTGACGAAGCAGAAAGAGACATTCAGGAAGTTCATGATGGACTTTGCGGTTCTCACCAAGCAGGCCCAAAGATGAAGTTAAAAATTAAACGGATGGGTTATTACTGGCCCAAGATGATCCAGGACTGCCTCGAGTATGCGAAGCAATGCCACTCGTGCCAGATTCATGGAGACTTTATCCACCAACATCCGAATCCACTACATCCAACGGTGGCTACTTGGCCATTCGAAATGTGGGGGACTGACATAGTCGGCCCCATTGAGCCAGCATCATCCCGGGGACACCGTTTTATCCTGGCGACAACTGATTACTTCTCCAAATGGGCAGAAGCAGTACCACTGAGGGAAGTGAAGACGGAGAATATCATCCATTTCTTCAAGACGCACGTCGTCTATCGGTTCGGGACTCCACGGCGGATTATCTCCGATAATGGGCCGGCCTACCGAAGCCATAAGATTAGCCGCTTCGCACAGCAGCACAATATAGACTGGAGATATTCTTCGGTTTACAATCCACGAGCTAACGGCCTGGCCGAGGCCTTCAATAAGACCTTGACGAAGATCATAAAAAAGACCGTTTCCAGGAATAAGAGAGACTGGCACGAAAGGCTGCAAGAAGCCCTTTGGGCTTATCGAACTACATTCAAGGCGGCCACAAACACAACGCCGTACGCGTTGGTATTTGGGACGGAAGCAGTGCTCCCCCTCGAGATAGAGTTACCCTCTCTACGAGTAGCAGTCCACCATGAGCTGACGAACGAAGAAAATGCCCACCTTCGGCTTGAGGAGCTTGATGCCCTCGACGAAACCCGGCTCATAGCGCAACAACATCTAGAGGCCTACAAAGCGAAGATGACGCGCTCATACGAAAGATTGACCAGGCCGAGGACATTCCGCCAAGGCGAACTCGTACTAGTGGTCAAAAGACCTATGATCCCTAATCGCGCCAAGCGAGGAAAATTTGAGCCAAACTATGAAAGCCCGTACATCATAGACAAGGTCTACCAGGGTGGAGCCTATCTACTCATGGACATGCACGGTGAAAGGCCTTTCAGGCCAATAAACGGCCGCTTCTTAAAGAAGTACTATGCTTAATGAGCCACAGCCGGGGTCAATGATAGATGACGACGACTATGTCCGCTCGCTGTCTTCCTAGGCTCAGACTTTACAAGCAGCAGCCGGCCTTCCCATAACGACGGACCGAAACGTCCTTAAACTAACGACGGACCGAAACGTCCTTAAACTAACGGTGGACCGAAACGTCCTTAAACTAACAACGGACCGAGACGTCCCTAAAACTACTACCGCAGCATCCGTAGGCTGACGAGATGGATAAAAAAAAAGAAGATAAATAAAAAAAAAAAAAACGGTATGTCCATAAGCAAAGTGGGCACGGATGAAAACCCGAAAGGGCTCCGTGAGTAAAAACAGCAGGGCTGCCGGCAAGTGTTCGTGAAAACCCGAGAGGGCGCGACCTTGTAAAAAAAAAAACAAAAAAAAACGGTATGTCTATAAGCAAAATGGGCACGGATGAAAACCCGAAAGGGCTCCGTGAGTAAGAACAACAGGACTACCGGCGAGTGTTTGTGAAAACCCGAAAGGGCGCAACCTCGTTAAAGAACACTTACAGAGTCCTCTCGACCTTGTAAGGAGAAACCACCTGCGTGAGATCCTTACGACTCACAAAGGAGCAGCACACTTAGGGATCCTCACGATTCCTAAGGAGAAAACACACTTACGAGATCCTCACGACTCGTAAGGAGAATTCTCTTATGGGACCCTCACGGCTCATGAGATTTGAAAGTCTTAAGTTACAGAAGCCTGAACCTGTTCTTAAGCAAATCCTTCACAACCTTCGATATTGCCCTACAAGAGGCTCAATACTGACCCTTGTATACAATCCACGGGCGTGAATAAACATTTCCCCAGCAAAGTCCAACCCTTGTAGGTCCTCTCGACCCATAAGGAGAAAACCCTCTTGTAGGATCCTTACGACTTACAGAGGGACATACACTTAGGAATCCTCACGATCCCTAAGGAGAAAATACACCTGCAAGATCCTCACGACTTGTAGGGAGAAATACCTTTGTGAGACCCTTACGGCTCATGAAGTCAAAAGCCTTAGCCGACAGGATCCTAACCCGGTTTGCTAAGCCACCTTTGTTCAACATCGACAGAGGCAAATGATGATTCGCTCCTGGCAACATACCAGTTGCAGCGATGCTGACGCCGAAATCGGTGTCCAAAATCCGAGCTTGCGGCGAAAAAGCTAGCAAGCCACACATGCCTACAAAATAGCCGAAATGATGGGGCAACTTGCAATAAAAAGCAGCAAGTGAGAATGAAGGCCCTAAAAACAGCCGAAATGATTGGGCAACTCGCAATAAAAAGCAGCGAGTAAAAATAAAATAAATAGCCGAAATGATTGGGCACCGCGAAAAATAGCCGAAATGATTGGGCAATCGCGATTTTCGCGATATAAAAAGCTGAAATGATAGAGCATCGCGGAAGGAATAAAAAAAATGATGAAAGAATGAAATCCTTACCCTACGGGCGATGTTACATCTATCCCTGTATACAATCCAGGGGCGCAAACAAAGAAGGGATCATACTCCTCCCCCAGGTTTCATCATAACAAGAAGCCAAATCTCGACGGTTCATAGATAGCCTAGAGATCATCTCAACGTTCGTCTCATGGCAGCAGACACAACATCAACCGAAACGGAACAGCGACAACCCCCAGTTCCATGGCTCGGCGATATACATATCACCAAGAGTCAAGCCTCCATTCCGTGAAATGCGGATATATTCAGCAAAATTCCTGGTTACGTGGAACGCGGATAATGTCACTCTTTGACCCCGTGGAAAACGTCCAAAGCGGATCCTGGTCCTCACAGAGCATGGCAGTGAACCCGTGCGAAGCATCCAGAGCAGAGCCTAGTCCTCGCCTAACGCGGCAGTGAACCCGTGTGAAGCATCTAGTGCAAAATTCCTGGTCACGTGGAACGCGGATAATGTCACTCTTTGACCCCGTGGAAAACGTCCAGAGCGGATCCTAGTCCTCGCAGAGCATGGCAGTGAACCCGTGCGAAGCATCCAGAGTGGAGCCTAGTCCTCGCCTAATGCGGCAGTGAACCCATGTGAAGCATCTAGTGCAAAATTCCTGGTCACGTGGAATGCGGATAATGTCACTCTTTGACCCCGTGGAAAACGTCCAGAGCGGATCCTGGTCCTCGCAGAGCATGGCAGTGAACCCGTGCGAAGCATCCAGAGCGGAGCCTAGTCCTCGCCTAACACGGCAGTGAACCCATGTGAAGCATCTAGTGCAAAATTTCTGGTCATGTGGAACGCGGATAATGTCACTCTTTGACCCTGTGGAAAACGTCCAGAGCGGATCCTGGTCCTCGCAGAGCATGGCAGTGAACCTGTACGAAGCATCCAGAGCGGAGCCTAGTCCTCGCCTAACGCGGCAGTGAACCCGTGTGAAGCATCTAGTGCAAAATTCCTGGTCACGTGGAACGCGGATAATGTCACTCTTTAACCCCGTGTGAAGCATCCAGAGCGGAGCCTAGTCCTCGCCTGACGCGGCAGTGAACCCGTGTGAAGCATCTAGTGCAAAATTCCTGGTCACGTGGAACGCGGATAATGTCATTCTTTGACCCCGTGGAAAACGTTCAGAGCGGAGCCTAGTCCTCGCCTAACGCGGCAGTGAACCCGTGTGAAGCATCTAGTGCAAAATTCCTGGTCACGTGGAACGCGGATAATGTCACTCTTTGACCCCGTGGAAAACGTCCAGAGCGGATCCTGGTCCTCGCAGAGCATGGCAGTGAACCCGTGCGAAGCATCCAGAGCGGAGCCTAGTCCTTGCCTAACGCGGCAGTGAACCCGTGTGAAGCATCTAGTGCAAAATTCCTGGTCACGTGGAACGCGGATAATGTCACTCTTTGACCCCGTGGAAAACGTCCAGAGCGGATCCTGGTCCTCGCAGAGCATGGCAGTGAACCCGTGCGAAGCATCCAGAGCGGAGCCTAGTCCTCGCCTAACGCGGCAGTGAACCCGTGTGAAGCATCTAGTGCAAAATTCCTGGTCACGTGGAACGCGGATAATGTCACTCTTTGACCCCGTGGGAAACGTCCAGAGCGGATCCTGGTCCTCGCAGAGCACGGTAGTGAACCCGTGTGAAGCATCCAGAGCGGAGCCTGGTCCTCGCCAAGCACGGCAGTGAACCCGTGTGAAGCATCCAGAGCAAATACCGGACTGTGGAGTCCTTAAAATCCACGGACTATGATGTCCTTAACCTCGACCGTGATGTCTTAAAACTAACGACCAACCACCCCGATTCCCTACGGATTTTGCCTTGGTCTAAGGGTATATCTCTTCACTCCTTTGATGCCCGGCGTTGTAATTCCTCAACGTTTTCAAAGAGGTGACGGGTCCCTGCAACCAAACACCGGACTGTGGAGTCCCTAAATCCACGGACTATGAGGTCCTTAACCTTGACCGTGATGTCTTAAAACTAATATCGGACTGTGGAGTCCTTAAATCCACGGACTATGAGGTCCTTAACCTTGACCGCGACGTCTTTAAACTACAATACCTGGAGGAACACCTAATTCCGTAAAACACGGATAAGGACGATCACATCCGACACTTGCAGGTCCTCACGAAAAGAAAAACTCTCTTGTGAGATCTTTACGACTCTCAAGGGAAAACCCGCTTAAGAATCCTCACGATTTTTAAGAAGAACTTACACCTATGGGATCCTCTCGACCTGTAGAGACAAAAACTCTTTATGAGACCCTCGTGGCTCATAAAGTGCAAAAGCCTTAGGAAGCAGATCCTAACCCTGTATCCTAAGCCATCACTGTCCTGCAAAGAGATCAAGATAAATTGTCCGCAGAACACATTCAATAGAAATGGGACACACCATTGAAGGGAAGAATATGTCTTCATTTATAAACCTCCCTTCGACAACAATACTCGATCTAAAGCCAGCACAAACCACCCGATACGGGAGATAACGAGGCAAGTTTCTGATCTATATCCTATCAAGCGCGCATTTGCAACTATACGAATGTTTAAAAGGAAATGTTGCCCGAGGCACTGATGTGCATGCAACGTAACGATGGTACTCGTAATTAAAGAAAGATAGACGGCTCATTTACGCAAGCAAGACACACGTACGACTATCTGACAAGCATGAAAATTCAACAGAAAGCATGCAAACCACCAATGATTAAAGGAGTACATTGATTCAAACATACTACATTGGTGGGAAAAGATCACCAAATAAGGGATCAGAAATACAAGGGTTAACAAAGCAAAACACAAAATTCTCCAACCCCCTCTCCGCCTTCTCCAGCATGTCAAAGCGGCGGTTTTCGCGAGGAGTCGCTCCCCACCGGTTGGAGCCGTGCTCATCAGCAAAAGAAGACATGACGGCCCGATGAGCTCTTATCTGACTCAGTAAATGAACTGAGTGATCCTTCAGAGCTTGAGTGATCAGACAAGCCTCATGAAAGCACTCAAGCTTGTCCTCCGCCGCGTCAAGGATCGCCGAAGTCATCTCCGCCGGATGAGGGGGTATATCGGCAAGCACAGACATGAGGATCATCCGGAGCCAAATGGAGCCCATGGGAAGAGGAGAGCCCCGACGGGTCAGTAGCTCGTACATCACCGTGTCACATTGAGCGTCGGTGAGAAGGGGATCCGCCAGCCTCGCAGCGAAGCGAGGAATTATCTCCTCAAGGGGCACCTCCCATGGTTGCCGACGAGCATGGGGACGATTGCAAGCCATGGCGATCAATCGGGTTCTCAAAGATGACCACCTTAAGGTATGAATGGGTTTCTCTGTGAAGAAAAGAAGTAAGGCGCAGGGTTCAGGTTATATAGGGGAGCATTTAATGCTATGCACAAAAAATGTCGTGCATGGTGGGACTACTCTCAAAGCCCGGAAAGAAGGGGAGAGCATTGGAAATGAAATCCAACGACGCATTGGAATTAGGTTAGGGAAATGAAACGTCCCCATCAAATAGATCCCTGCATACGCAACACATGAGCACTAGCCTTTGATTGGCAAATGAGGCGGCACTGCACAGACACAACAGAGAACTAAGCTCTGAGAACGAGAATCAAATTCTTAAAAGAAAGGTTTGAAAGGAAGGACATGAAAAAGTGAAGGCGCTTATGAAAGGACGTTTCATCTCCCCAAATCCCTAAAGGAATCTAACGGTCGCAAGAGGTGACAGCGTTGCACTCACGTGCTGACACGTGAGAACAACGCTGTGGGGGCATTTGTTTCCTAATTTAAAATCAGGAAAGCTTATGGAAAAAGCTTGAGAAGAGGGTCACGTGCTTACACGTGACCAGCAGTCACGTGTTGGCACGTGACACCCAAAAGTACCAGCAAAGAAAGTTCAGCTTCCTGACTACATCAAAGAAAGAGGGCTTAAGAAAGGGTCACGTGCTCCCATGTGACCAGGGTCACGTGTCGGCACGTGACATTTAAAAGCAGCAGCAAAGACCCAACGCTTCCTGATCAAATCAAGGAAAAAGCTTCAGAAGAAGTCACGTGCTCCCACGTGACCAGGGTCACGTGTTGGCACGTGACGCTCAAAACATCAGAATTGTTCTCCAGTTAAACCAAGAAAAAGAATCCAAACAAGGGTCACGTGCTCACACATGACCGGGGGTCACGTGGTGGCACGTGACGGTCAAGCAGCAGCCAGAAGACAGCGCAAAAAGAAGGAGGGAGGCTCATTCCAAAGAGGGTCACGTGTCCACACGTGACCATGGGTCACGTGGTCACACGTGACCGGCTTTCAAAGCCCATTTTGTCAACAGAATTAAATTCTGAAAGAAATTCAAATCTTTCCAAAGGAAAGCGGCTATCTGGAACCAATCGAATTAAAGATTCAGAGGTGATGAAATATCATCTATCTATGGGAAAATCTCGGGTTTGGAAAGATTTCCCCTTTAAATCTAACCGAAACAACAAAGGAGAATCCCAGGATTTGAAATCCAATAGTGAATAAAATTCACCTAATAATCCAAAAGTCCAAAACGAATGATGGATGCAAATCAAATCTCTCATGAAGATTCGTCAAAAACTGATTGATTCGGCTGCTTCTCCTATAAATAGGAGCCAAGAGACACAGAGAAGGATATATATATACAGAGACAGGGAGAGAAAAAGAAAAAGAAGAGAGCTTCGATACTTGGAGAAACTTGGATCTTCTGCAAAAACCCTAGGTAAGAAAGGGAAAAGCTCCTTGAAAGAAAAAGAGAATTTAATTCTCAACAGAGTTTAACTCTGATACATAAAAACAGAAGAATATACTTCTTCTCTCTTTGATAGAGGATCTGCAAAGTGCACATCTCCCCTTGAGGTTGAGAATTTAATTCTCAATGGGTTGAGATCCTGCCATGCAGATTCGAAACATAGAGAGGGAGTGCAAGCACGAGAATTCAATTCTCACAGAACTATAGGAATTTAATTCCTTTCAAATAAAATTAGGGCTTGACCCCGTATCATGGGAATTTAATTCCTCCAGAACAAAAAGAAACAGGGTTTAACCCTAATTAAGAACTTAGTTCTGTTGAAACAACGGGAATTTAATTCCCTTAATCATCATTTAACAGGGGGTGGGAATTCAATTCCTTAAAAGCTTTTATTAGGGTTTAACCCTATTCAGTCCTTCACATATACGAGGAATTTAATTCCTACGGAAGATTCAGAGTTCAACTCTATTCAGAATATAAACCTTCAAAAGGAAATAGGAATTTAATTCCTCTGAAATTTAAAGCTCGAGGAATTTAATTCCTGAAAAAAGATTAACAGAGCATCTAAACAAAATACATAGAGGCAGGGTCACGTGTTACCACGTGACCCCCCCAAGAGATCTACAGAAGGCCCCTTTGAGGCAGTCCCCCATGTGACCCACGTGACCCTCGGCAGAAGCTTTAATACATAGGCATTTGAATGCCCATCACGTGATGGCACGTGACGCTCTGAAAGACGCGATAATCTCAGCAGAATACATGAAGGGAGGGCGCTCTCACGTGTTGCCACGTGGCCCCTCTCGCCTTAGTGTTTAACACTAAGTCAAAACTCTCGAACCCAGTGTTAAAACACTGTTGGGCCTTAGTGTTCAACACTAATTAAAAAGCTTTATTTGCAGTGTTCAACACTGATCTGTTTTAGTGTTTAACACTAATTTGAAAAGCCTTGTTGCTGGTGTTTAACACCAATTATCTCTTAGTGTTAAACACTAACTTGTCAACCTCATTCCCAGTGTTCAACACTGACTGCTCTGTAGTGTTTAACACTAGGCTTTGGCCCAATTGGCCTAAATGGATAGAGGCAAAGCCTCTCCTGATTGGACTTAGCCCAAGATGGCCATAAGTCCTCAATTTGTGATTAACTGGGGCAATGGACTCATAACATAATTAATTCGTCTTGACCCCAAATTGGGCCAAGGACTGTTTAATCCACTCCGGTTCTAGGGTACATCTCTTCACTCCTTTGATACTTGGCATTGTAATCCCTCAATGTCTTCAAAGAGGTGACGGGTCCCGACGACCATACATTGATATGGACTGCGGGGTCCTTAAACCCGTGCCTAATGCAAAATTCCTGGTTACGTGGAACGCGGATAATGTCACTCTTTGACCTCGTGGAAAACATCCAGAGCGGATCCTGGTCCTCGCAGAGCACGGCAGTGAACCCGTGTGAAGCATCCAGAGCGGAGCCTGGTCCTCGCTAAGCACGGCAGTGAACCCGTGTGAAGCATCCAGAGCACAACGGACTGTGGGGTCCTTAAACCCATGGACTACGACGTCCTTAACCTTGACCGAGATGTCTTAAAACTAACAATGGACCGCAATGTCCTTAAACTACCCATGGACCGCAATGTCCTTAAACTACCCATGGACCGCAATGTCCTTAAACTACCCATGGACCGCAACGTCCTTAAACTAGAACAATAGAGCCCCCGCATGCTCTTTTGTCGGATCTAAACGGTCCCGTTTAAGTTGATCTTAGCCTCAAAGATGGCTAACGTATCCTTAAACCTTCAAACCGAGTGGACTATAAATCCCCTCAATTAACTATGGCTCAAGGGTACATCTCTGAACTCCTCTGACATCTGTCGTTGTAATCCTTCAACGTCGTCAGAGAAGTGACGGGTCCCGATGGCCATACATTCAATGGACCACTATGTCCCTAAACTGGAAAAATAGAGCCAATTACTCTTTTGTCGGATCTAAACGATCCCGTTAAGTTGATCTTAGTCACAAAGTTAGACTAACGTATCCTTAACAAACGTTTGAGTCGATCTCAGCCTCAAGTATGGCTGACGTATCCTCAAACCAAACCCCCAAACCCAAATCTAAGATAATACGGATTTGGACTAGTCCACGCCCTATGGGCGACGACACAACTCAGTCTCCGTAAACAATCCACGGGCAACAAAATATAAAACAAACACCCATGACATGAAGTGACCATCTGGAGAAGGAGAAAGTTGTTACCGCAATGCGGTAGCGTAATTAACTGCAGGGGCTTGCGCCTGCAGGGAAGAGCTTCCCCACAATCAAAAACCCCTCAAACGAGGGGGAATCTGACGAAGTCTGCTACATCGGACGCATCCGTCTAAACCTTCGATACACGGTGCCATAAATCAACTTGGCATCTTCGGAGAGGTGGACGGATAGCACCAATTAGCATCTGCCCCAAATCTCAGGCGAGATGCCATGTCGCGCCGTCTTTCAGAGGGGAACACTACATCTTTAAGAACTGGGTCGAAGACCAGTATCAACTGGTGAAATTCGCACCGTCAGATAACTGGAGGGAAAACCTACCCAAGAAATACACTCCCAAAAAGGTGGATGCGCAGGGGGCATCATGCTCACTCGTGGAAGAAACTCCATGGGAAGTTGTTCTTTTAGCAAAAACCAAAAGAATGCTGAAGGATTTACAAGCATGTCCGGCAGTCAGGTGGAAAAGCCCACTTGAACTCGAAATAATTGAAGGGATGTCAAAACCTTATCCCACACCGAAAATTGTTGACGCGGGGAAAACCCCTAAGTCAAGCCTTCAAATTCTTCGAAGAAAAAGAAGAAGACCAAGAAGCATGTGCAGCCTGCCGAATATAACGACAAGCACGCAGATCTACAAAAATACATTGACGCGCTAGAGGAGTACAACCAAAAGGCGCGAACACCGGTCACGCTCGAAGAGTTCCTCAAGCATATGATTGAGGGCGAAGACAATAACAATGATAGGGAAAATGACTCATCAGAGGACACCGAAGACCATGTAGAAAGTTGCCATATGGTCTTCCATTCATCGTTATATGATGAAGAAGCTCCTTCAGCGTCAGAAAACAACGTAGAGGAACTGGGGGCAGAATCGGCGCTAAAATTCCCGAAACTGCTAGAAGACCCGATCGATAGGCTGTTAAACGAAGCCTTTTAAAAAAGCAAAGTTTACCGAGAACGCGAGACAGCCATATATGAAAAGGCTAAGCATCAATGTCAGGATAAAGAAGCCGCGGTGAGGACGAGTCGTAATTTACTCCAACTAAACCAAAGCACATCTGCTACAAATAAGAGCAGGATCAAAACAGAGAAGCGGCTCGTCAAAGCTCTGTCAATGGGGATGAAGCTGCCACATCTCGTAAGGAACACTCCCGGTGCTATATACCTCGATGGAGAAGATGCATGCCTAAACTACTGCCTATATCATCGGAGGGTCACCCACTTCATCGAGGAATGCAATGCCTTCAAGAAATGGTGGTAACGATACGTCGTCCATCAAAAACACTTCAAGAAAATGAAGCGCGAAGCTCGTGGTCATCGTTGGAAAAATAGTGTGGTAAATGCACGTGAAGAAATGACTGGCAACTGTCATATGGTTGGTACCGGTTCGGAAGGGGGAAAACCCCAAGTTCATACCTTTGCGAGCAATTTTGAGGACGAAATACCCCTCATCCCTCATTTCAAAGACTCCACCTCCGAAAAAGAAGAGGTGGAGAAGAACTACGAGAATATTCAGCTGCGAAATCGCATGCTGCCTGAGAAAAATCTCGGACCTACAAACAAAGATTTGAATAAAAAAGACAAAGGGAAAGGGAAAATCCCTGAGGAAGTTGCCCTCGATGAAGAAGCAGTCAAAGAGCTCGCAGCAAGGGACCCGTCTAGGAAAAACAAGGTGGATTACAATATCCTAGCACATCTGAGGAAAATACCCTCAAACTGAGCATATTGGATGCTCTTCTCCTGTCCAAAGAGGCACGAGATTCCCTGATCAAGGAATTACAAGAGTCCGATCAGTTACAAGCTTTCATCGTAGAAGAAAAGATGAAGGATGAGCTAGCAGAGGTCCACACGGCAGACATTACATTCAGTGATGAAGATCTCCACCTCGGTACGTGCGAACATAATCGCCCGTTATACGTCACCGGTGCAGGGTTGTCTAGCACGGCAACAAGGTTTCGAGAGGCATCATCCATGCCATATTTAAATTTTTTCCATTCTAGCTAACCCTAACCCTACAATTGAAATTAGAAAATCCGACGAATTGATATGCAAACAACTTTGCAAAGAAGTGAACAAGGAATACAACCTTTGTAGACCGGTCCTTCACTTCAATAGCTCCATGTTGTAGTCCCTTCACCGTGAATGGTGAACTCCCGGACTCTAGAGAGGGTTCACTTGAAGAAACGAACAAGCTTTCTCAATGTCTTCGAAGCTGAAGATGATCTACGTCGAGGAGGCTCGAGCTCATGCTACCTCTTCACTAATATGTGAAATTAGTGAAGCAAACACCCTAAACTAAATGGCTAATAGTAGAGCATGATGAACTAGGAAGTGGGCTCATATTAGTTTTATTTTTCTCACAATATTTCTTCACATCTCAAAACCCTAGAAAGCTTTTGAGCTCATGAAGAAGATGAAGAGTGAAGAAGAGAGAATGAGCTCTTGAGGTTAGAAATGCAACCAAGGGTGAGTTAGTGTCATACACTAACTCATGGAGAGAGTTAACCATGGTGTAAGGTTAATGGTTAGGTTAGAAAATGTAGGGGTTCCTAGGCACCCTAATGAGGTCTCACAAGGCATCAACCATGCCAATTTCAAATTTTAACGGTGCCGAGAAACCCGACTACGGATCGTTGGCTAGATGTCTAGGCGAAAATGAAACTAGTTAACAACTTAACTAAAGTTTAAACGGAAATACAACCTTTGTAGATCCGGTGCTCCACCTCCATAGCTCCGCAACGAAGTCCCCTCGCTATCCAAATGAATTCCCGGGCTCTAGCGTCGGCTTCGTCGGAGAAATGGCGAGCTAGGTCGTCGATGTCCATGCCGAAGATGATCTACGTCGAGGCATCGCTAGATCAAGCTCCACCTTCACCAAGCCATGAAAACTTGTGAAGGAAACACCCTATACTACTTGGCAAGAGGTAGAGGATGAAGAAATAGGAAGTGGGTTCACTTTAGAATTGGATTTCTCACACTTTTCATCAATCCACCATTGATGAAGTGAAGCTTTCTTCAATGACTAAGATGAAGAAGAAGAAGAAAGTGTTATGATAAGTTATTTTTAAAAACAAAAGTAAATCAATACTTATCATAATCATAACCATGGTCAAGTGTAGAGAATAAACTAGGGTTAGTGGGAATGGTTAGGGTTAAGCATGAGACAAAAATGGTCACTTGGTCAAAGTCTTCAAGAAGCTTCAATATGAAACAAAATTAGCCACCATTTTCTCTTTATGCCTTTTCTAATTATTTCCAAAATGAATAAATGGATAAATAAATAAGAAAGGGAAATAAAACCCTAATCATAAGTTTAACCATGGTTTAATTCTTTACACTTAACCAAGTAAACATGTATCATCAAACATGATACAATAATATGCACAAAAAGTATATCACATATACAACTTGTACATCCAAGTGAGAAAATCCTTTAAAGTGAACCAATACTAGTTAATGCAAAGTAATATATCAAATATATAATTATGCATTAAATCATTAAATCAACACTTGATTTAACGATCCGGTCATATCGCATATAACTGACTAGTATCCAATGTATCGGCTTATCGAATTAATCCTCGATTCGATAACTAGGTTATATCGCATACAACCTTTCGACACATTCATCGCGAGAATGAAATACGGTATCACATACACGCATTATTCTCGGTCCCGCACATATCTCATATGCGCTCCTATTTCGTTTTGCTTGAGCCAGGAAACCTCTGTGTAGGACTCTAAAGACTCGTCAATACGCCGGCAGCAGATGATGATCATATCAAACACCCACAAGCTGCAAGCGGTCTGCTAAACGTAACGGCCACCCGGGTATTGAGCAATCTGAAGATCGACGAGCAAGCCCGCTCACACTCCAGTGAATCCAACCAGTAACACTACCGTACTGTCCGGTCTGATCGTCTGATATGTCGCATATCTCGCCTAGGGGTGGTAAACGTTAGACCCCAATAGCTCGATAAGTCGTGTCGATATGAGGTCTATAACAATTCGAGAAACTGCTGGTAACACTTACCAGTAAATCTCAGCAACCCTGGCCAGGGATTTCCGGTTATAGCCAATCGAACACAGCGCAACATCAACTCCCTATACCGGGAGAGACGAATCCCTTCCTATCGCTCATTGCCTCCATGTGACTCGGGACTGTACCCAAAAAACACCATTTTGCACGCCCTCTTAGACGTGGTAAGATGGAAATCAAAGCACATTGGGAACCATACAAGACTCTATGACGATCTCGGGTCAACAGACTACTCTGTACCAGTGTCACCAGAGAACTGCCATCTGACGTAAGGTATAATACCATCTGGGAGTTTTCGGCGAGTCCGTCCAGTGTACCCAGTCTCTACTGAGCACCCGTATATCTCCTCTGATGTCAAACACCGATGGATATGGGATCATCCATCGCCCATCTGTATGGATCGAGAAGGTACACGCTAGTCTACACTGGTATATCGATGCCCCGTCTCGATACACCCACGACTAGGGACTTTGAAGGATGTACTTATGGACTACCATGTCCCCACTAGAATGATCCGCATCATAGTCCAGGTAGTCAAGTACACATCCTAAGGGCTTTACCAACATGTAATAGAGAGACAATCTGTGTACACGTTAAGGTAAAGAGCAACCAGATAGCATACTATCATGTCGAGCAAGAAAGTCCTCCCTATATATGTCCCAGCATCCACTACAATATACATCCAATGTACAGTAATGGTCTCTAGGGCATACATATAACTAACAATCTCCCACTTGCACTAGGGCCATCTGTAGCAGTGGTTGTAGTATCTCATACTCAACCATCCCATAAAAGTCTCTCTCTGGAAATAGACCTTCGTGAGTAGATCCGCCGTGTTGTCCTCAGAGTCTACTCTCCTAACCTCGATCACCCTGGAGATCAACCATCTCCATGATCAAGTGATACTGCCTTAGAATATGTCTGGATTACTGATGGGACCTGCGTTCCTTGGCATAAGCCACGATTCCATTGTCACACAATGGGAGGAACATAGTTCATCTCATGAACTAATATACACCCAAACAGCCTCTTTGGTAGCATCTTAAGTAGCGATGTATCCTGCCTTTATCTTCTAGTATGTCACGGTATTTCGCTTGGAACTCTTCCAGCATACGTCCCTCCACTGAGGGTAAAGACAATGCCTGTGACTTACATTCAGTCATCTTTATCACCCTGGAACCCTTCCAGTGATTCTCCCCAGGATCGATTGATACCATCTCACTACAACTAGTGAGAATCCCAACATCCAATTAAATCTATCTCATAGATCCAAAACTCAGGATTTAGGAGGTATCATTTTGATCCTACACGGAGAATCTTTGTGATAAGCGGAGATTGACCGAGCGTAGCATAGGAAACTCCTTCCCTATCTAGAGTATGTCATCCACGTACTCTACGAGGATCATCACCATACTCCCTACTACCCTTTTTGTATATACAAGGTTCATCTACCATTTTGATGATGTCAAATTGTTTGACTAATCCATCAAAACAGATGTTCCAACTCCGCGATGCCTGCTTTATCCTATAAAGCATCTTGCACACGTTTCCGCTGCTCCCACTGTCTACGAGGCCCTCTGGCTATGTACTTATAGACGTACTCTTCTAAAACACCATCTAGAAAAGCTGTCATGGCACCCAACCGCCAGATATCGTAGTCATGGTATGTAGCCGTGGTAAGTAGGATCTGGATGGACTTAAGCATAGCCACTTGAAAAGGTTTCATCATTGTCCACGCCTGGTCGATGACGAAAACCTTTAACAAGTCTAGCTTTGAAAGTCGCAACTTTTCCATGTACACCAAGTAATCTTCTCAAGATATACTTGCTCCTGATGGGAATTTAACTCTTCAGATATAGCAACCAAAGTCCATACTTTGTTGGTGTATAAGGATTCCATCTCAGATCATTAAGCATCCAGCCATTCTTACAGAGTCCCACTCCTGATGGCCAGCTCGAAACTAGTTGGGTCATCATCTCATGATGCAATCCTCGCTCCCACTGTCATAGAGAAACAGAAGTATCTCTCAGGTGGGTGAGGATCCCTACTAGATCGGCGGAGAGGCTGAGGTTCGTTGGTATCTACTGAATCCTTTTGGTTCTATCAAATCATCTGCTGTAGTTTGTATAGCTGGAACCTTTCCAGTTCTACATAACTGACCTTGCCTCGAGCTTGTCCGGATTATGCTTTTAGACATAGCCCGGACAACCCCAAATCTTAACCAACTTAAAATATGGGTTCTTCCCTTATCATATCAAATATGAAGTGGTAGGCAACTGATTTGATTTGAACCATATTCAATAGGTATGCAGCTTCTCAAGTGCATAACTCCCAAAAAGGAAAAAGGTAACTCAGTAGTACTCATCATAGAGCACATCTTATCATATAGGGTGTGATAGGTCCACCCCGATATACCATCTTGCTATGGTGTATACAGAGGAGTAATGCTGAGAGAGAATCTCATTCTCCTTTAGAATAGTCCAGGAATTCCATGCTCAAGTATTCTCCTCCTTGATCACATCAAAGGACATAATACTTTTACCCGTATTGGTTCTTTACTTCTAACTTATATTCTGTGAATATCTCAAAAGGTTCGGACTCATGTTTCAACAGGAACATATGTCTGAATCTTGAGAGATTATCAGAGAATGTAATGAAGTACAAAGAACCGGTCCTGGCATGTGTAGACAGGGGACCTTACATATATCAACATGTATGATCCCAAGAGTTCACTAACTCTTTCTCTGTTTCCAGTAAACTGAGCTATGGTCATCTTATCTTTGTGACATACTGGCAAGTTTCACAAGATGTAAATTCAAACTGATTTAAATATCCATCTAAATGTAACTTCAGCTAGTCGGGTCGCATTGATATGACCTAGTCTACAATACCTCAAGAAGGATCCTTTCATTTCTGAACTCTTCCTTTTGTGTGTGTTCCGTATACTAAGAACTGTAGTTTGATTTAGAACATCAACGCTTTTAGATAACGTGCCTGAACCGATCAACTTTTGATATAGGAAATGTTCAAAAACATTATCCAACAATACAAAATTTTATCATTTCTTTACTGATAAAGAGACTGATATGATTTTGTATATCAGGTTCGGTATCTAATAACATTCGTTCAGAATCAATGTATTTGTAATACAGGGTGACAGTGACCAACAGATTTGGCTGCAACACTTGCCCCGTTTTCTGCCTCATGAAACTTATCACCCGTTCTCAGTCCTCTACCTTTCTGTAGCCCTATGTAACAGATTACATATCTGGGATCCTGATCCGGTATCATATACCCAGGATGTAGAGGATACAGAGAAACAATTCTTTGTAACGAACACACCCGAAGATGATGCATCAGCATGCACTCTCTTCGTTTGGGCGGCACGGGAATTCTGGTAATCCCCAATTTCCTGCTCTGTCTTATAACAATTATAAGTTGGAGCGGGACCAACGTTCCCCAGCTCAGTATAACAAGCGGGTTCGGTCAATAATCCGTATTATTATCTTGATTAAGACGTGATATGGTCGCTACCTGGAGAGAGAGAGAAGAAAACACTCAGCGTGCGCTCTTGCAAGAATAGATTGGTTATTATTTTATCTAATCAGGATGGCTCCCACTGCTTTTTATCAAATCTTCCTTCAAACCCTAAAAGGAAAGACTAGCCGGGATTAATTACACACTACAAGTTCGCCAATCTTTCAGCCAGGCCAGTGTCGGTACTTTGAGGGAGGTCCCCCGTGCTTTCGCACGAACCTAATTAATGTAAACCTTGTTTTCCCAGAGGCGTAACCCCGTTGACACCTTTCTAGACACCTACTTGATCGGCTAATTGTAATGTATAAAACTCTCCCAGGAGTAACTCTTACTCGCAGCGGGTATCGGGATCCAACTATCTCATAGAAGGTATGCAATCTCATTGCAAATTTCAACATTTGAAATTCCCGATAATATTTTGCCCCAAGCGATCTATGACCTTGACTGAGTCAACAAATCATAGACCACAAGTAAAGTTCAACCCGTCATTTCTCGATTGAATTAAACCCACCCGCACGACCCTTGACTGAGTCAACAAGGCCGCACGACTACCCTAATCCAATCGCATCATATGCTTTGCAGATAAGCACTAATCAGCTACCGCACACTACGCCTTGACTGAGTCAACAAACGCAGCACGAATACTAACTAGGACTTATCTAAAATGACGGAGGGCTACGACAGGTTTTTAAGAAAACCTTTTGCGTAATGAACTTTATATCGTTGTAGAATTAAATAATTTTAAAAATGGAGTGCTTTTGAGGCTTTTCTAGTTTTGCTAAAGGAGTCACTCCCGGTGAAGAGATCGTCGGTCCTTTCCTCTTCGAATGAGGTGCGGGATATATCATATATATCACCGTGCAAAGCAGAACTCTTAAAAGCAATCAAAAGACAAACCGAGTGTGTAGCATCTGCCAGTTATTGCTAAAGGAGTCACTCCCGGTAAAGGGATCTCGGTCCTTTCCTCATCGAATAAGGTACAGGATATATCACATATACCGCTGTGCAAAGCAAGAACTGTAGCTACCTGTTTTATTTTTGAAATTCGATTCTACAACATCTTAGGTTTCTTTTATTTCATTAATCACATTAATGAAGTCCCATCATTTAAGTACCTAACCATCACAGATAAATACGACGTACACTTATGCCATCCGCATTCGCCTCGATGTCCCCTCGTGCACCGTTAGGTTAGGTAACTAACGGCAGAGCGGGGCAGGGCTAGCGCGGGTGTAAAACATAAGTAACACCTATATAATATATTATATATACTATATACAGTATCTATCACAGAATATATCACATGATCACATCACAGATATCGCAGCAGAAGAAACATATGAAATATTGGATATACTAGGACGTCCGTGTTTTCAATACGAGCCAGTATAAAACACGGATTCCACGGTCGTGATGAATAGCCAAACCCACACCCCTAAACCCCTACAAGAGCGGCAAGCAACCCTACCAATTCTGGAGTTAGGAGACCCGGACCCGACTCCTCGAGTTGGTCTCCCACTGGACTCCAGAACCCGGTTACTTGTGCCCTCCTCCTTGGGTCTATCCTAGTGCGGAAAAGTAAATAATATACAAAAGGTGACAACTTCCGCAACCTGGAAGTGCCCCAAAAAAAAGAATATTACATACAAGTTTTTACATGAATGAAAATGAAAAAACACTCATCTCACATAAAAACCCCGGCTATTCAAACACGACGATCCAATATAACATATCCAGCAACACATAACATCACATGTCATCAACGTAAGTAAATATGCGCATCCCAATTATCGTTGACATATAGCAATGAAACCGGCGATATCACATATTACACTTACGGTCACAGAAAAGAAAGTGTAAAACTACAACAGTTGGAATCCGCAACCACCTCAGACATCGCATGCCTGACCAAATGAATTCCTTAGACATCACATGCCTAACAATTATAAACCCCGCATTTTAATCTCAAATCGAAAACACTTTTCAATATCAAGTCGGGCAATTCAACAAGATTCCCGACATCCTGGTCGAATGCTCGTCGCAAACTTCAGTAGGCGGCCGCACCCCCGATACTGTCGACGAAGTGCACCAAGACGGAACACCGCTACCGCGAGCACCCGGACGGATGCTTTCGGCGACGGGGTTCTCCTACAGTCACTTGGTCGGGGCTAAGGGATGAGGCTGTCTATTAAGTTTACCCGGCGAGTATCCGCGTACGCTACGTGATTGCAACGGACTTTTGATCACATCAAAATTCCGTGGCAACCGATCAAGTGAGACTAAACTGCTATGTTTATAACACTGATTCAGTTATCTCATAACTATTGTGAATTCCAATTGTTGTATCCCATTCCGGATAAATAGAAAATGTTGAACTTTCCGATCGAACATTCGAACACCCAAGTTTTCCCGATACAGATCAACACATGAAACAAGTCTAAAAAACATTCAGTTCGTGCCTCAGTACCAACGGTCCAGCCGTAGAAGGGTCAAGCCAACGCCTCACATGTGGCACGCCGTACTGCCCCAAACCCGAAGGTTCAAAGGGCAGTTCAAGACGGTCACATAATCGAGTTAAGGTTTGTTGTCTTCTAGAGGGTCCATCGAGTTACTTGCACTACTTAGAACGTCTTTAAACCACGAAAAAATCCAATACTTGGAAATTTCCCGACAGGGGAAAAATTGGGTATTTATATCCGGTCGAACTTTTTAACATATTCTAATATTTATCCGGAAAGCCACATAGACAAAATCTGATACTCCGATCAAAACACCGAATCCCCAAAACAAACCCAGAAAATTCAACTCTTGAATAATATTAAAAATTCTCAGAAAATCCAGCATAATAAAATAAGAGTTACTGTGCAAACATGGAATGCTGATGTCACCTTTCTGCCGTGGAACCGCCGCAGAAGCCAAGCTTCTGCCGCGGTTACGCCGCACTTTGTACTGTTCATGATAAACTTTTTGCGCCGTAATTCTTAGATTTTCCTGCTGAATTTTTTAGCAATTTTTAATTTGGAAAAATCCACGTTTTTGAAAAAAGGACAGAGAGCATGGAAATTTTGGGGTTTCGGTTCGTTCGGACTTCAAATTCCGTCTAGACTTCGCCTAAGGCTCTAGCTAGGCTCTGATACCACTGTAGGGTTCCTAGGCACCCTAATGAGGTCTCACAAGGCATCAACCATGCCAATTTCAAATTTTAACGGTGCCGAGAAACCCGACTACGGATCGTTGGCTAGATGTCTAGGCGAAAATGAAACTAGTTAACAACTTAACTAAAGTTTAAACGGAAATACAACCTTTGTAGATCCGGTGCTCCACCTCCATAGCTCCGCAACGAAGTCCCCTCGCTGTCCAAATGAATTCCCGGGCTCTAGCGTCGGCTTCGTCGGAGAAATGGCGAGCTAGGTCGTCGATGTCCATGCCGAAGATGATCTACGTCGAGGCATCGCTAGATCAAGCTCCACCTTCACCAAGCCATGAAAACTTGTGAAGGAAACACCCTATACTACTTGGCAAGAGGTAGAGGATGAAGAAATAGGAAGTGGGTTCACTTTAGAATTGGATTTCTCACACTTTTCATCAATCCACCATTGATGAAGTGAAGCTTTCTTCAATGAATAAGATGAAGAAGAAGAAGAAAGTGTTATGATAAGTTATTTTTAAAAACAAAAGTAAATCAATACTTATCATAATCATAACCATGGTCAAGTGTAGAGAATAAACTAGGGTTAGTGGGAATGGTTAGGGTTAAGCATGAGACAAAAATGGTCACTTGGTCAAAGTCTTCAAGAAGCTTCAATATGAAACAAAATTAGCCACCATTTTCTCTTTATGCCTTTTCTAATTATTTCCAAAATCAATAAATAGATAAATAAATAAGAAAGGGAAATAAAACCCTAATCATAAGTTTAACCATGGTTTAATTCTTTACACTTAACCAAGTAAACATGTATCATCAAACATGATACAATAATATGCACAAAAAGTATATCACATATACAACTTGTACATCCAAGTGAGAAAATCCTTTAAAGTGAACCAATACTAGTTAATGCAAAGTAATATATCAAATATATAATTATGCATTAAATCATTAAATCGACACTTGATTTAACGATCCGGTCATATCGCATATAACCGACTAGTATCCAATGTATCGGCTTATCGAATCAATCCTCGATTCGATAACTAGGTTATATCGCATACAACCTTTCGACACATTCATCGCGAGAATGAAATACGGTATCACATACACGCATTATTCTCGGTCCCGCACATATCTCATATGCGCTCCTATTTCGTTTTGCTTGAGCCAGGAAACCTCTGTGTAGGACTCTAAAGACTCGTCAATACGCCGGCAGCAGATGATGATCATATCAAACACCCACAAGCCGCAAGCGGTCTGCTAAACGTAACGGCCACCCGGGTATTGAGCGATCTGAAGATCGACGAGCAAGCCCGCTCACACTCCAGTGAATCCAACCAGTAACACTACCGTACAGTCCGGTCTGATTGTCTGATATGTCGCATATCTCGCCTAGGGGTGGTAAACGTCAGACCCCAATAGCTCGATAAGTCGTGTCGATATGAGGTCTATAACAATTCGAGAAACCACTGGTAACACTTACCAGTAAATCTCAGCAACCCTGGCCAGGGATTTCCGGTTATAGCCAATCGAACACAGCGCAACATCAACTCCCTATACCGGGAGAGACGAATCCCTTCCTATCGCTCATTGCCTCCATGTGACTCGGGACTGTACCCAAAAACCACCGTTTTGCATGCCCTCTTGGACGTGGTAAGATGGAAATCAAAGCACAGTGGGAACCACACAAGACTCTATGACGATCTCGGGTCAACAGACTACTCTGTACCAGTGTCACCAGAGAACTGCCATCTGACGTAAGGTATAATACCATCTGGGAGTTTTCGGCGAGTCCGTCCAGTGTACCCAGTCTCTACTGAGCACCCGTATATCTCCTCTGATGTCAAACATCGATGGATATGGGATCATCCATCGCCCATCTGTATGGGTCGAGAAGGTACACGCTAGTCTACACTGGTATATCGATGCCCCGTCTTGATACACCCACGACTAGGGACTTTGAAGGATGTACTTATGGACTACCATGTCCCCACTAGTATGATCCGCATCATAGTCCAGGTAGTCAAGTACACATCCTAAGGGCTTTACCAACATGTAATAGAGAGACAATCTGTGTACACGTTAAGGTAAAGAGCAACCAGATAGCATACTATCATGTCGAGCAAGAAAGTCCTCCCTATATATGTCCCAGCATCCACTATAATATACATCCAATGTACAGTAATGGCCTCTAGGGCATACATATAACTAACAGAAAATATCTTAAGCAAGACAAAGGAGTGGACTAAGTCAACGAAGACTACAAGCTTTGAACCATGACAAATATCTCCACAATTTTGAATTTGCTTGAAATAAATATAAACCATAACTTAACCCTAGAATGGTATAAATCTCATACATACATGTTGCATGTGTAACCTAGCATGATACAACAATATATATCACATATAAATTTTGTGTGCAAAAAGAAAATAATACAATTAACATAAATCACATATATATCAATATATCATCAAGTGAGAAAAAGTAATACTTAAGTGAGCTAATATTAGTTAATATAATGTAATATAACAAATATATAATCATACATTAAATTATTAAATCAACACTTGATTTAATAATCCGGCTATATCACATATAACCGACTAATATCAAATGTATCCTTTTATCGAATCAACATTTGATCCGATAACCCGGCTATATCACATATAACCAATCGATACATATATCGTAAGAATAGAATGCGGTATCACATACGCGCATTAATCTCGGTCCCGCACATATCACATATGTGCTCCTACTCCGTTTCGCATGAACTAGAAAATCTCAGTGTAGGACTCTAAAGACTCGTCAATACGCCGACAGTAGGTGATCATCATATCAAATACCCACAAGACGCAAGCGGTCTGCTAAACGTAACGGCCACCCGGGTATTGAACGATCAGAAGATCAACAAGGAAGCCTGCTCGTACTCCTGCGAATCCAATCAGTAACACTACCGTACAGTCCGGTCTCTTCGTCTGATACATATCAACATCCTTGGGGTGGTATAACGTCAGACCCCAATAGCCTGATAATTCATGCCGATGCAAGGTCCATAACGGTTCGAGAAACTACTGATAACACTTACCAATAAATCTCAGCAACCCTGGCCAGGGATTTCCTGTTATGGCCAATTGAGTAAAGCGCAACATCAACTCCCAATATCGGGAGAAACGAAACCCCTCCTATTGCTCATTGCTTCCATGTGACTCGGGACTATACCCAAAAGTCACCTTTTTGCATGATCTCTTGACCGTGGTATGGTGGAAATCAAAGCACAGTGGGAACTACACAAGACTCTATGACGATCTCGGGTCTACAGACTAACCTGTACCAGTGTCACCAGAGAACTGCTATCCGACTATAGGTATAATACCATCTAAGAGTTCTCAGCGAGCCCGTCCAGTATACCCAGTCTCCACTGAGCACCCATATACCTTCTGTAATGTCAAACACCAATGGATATAGGATCATCTATCGCCCATCATATGGGTCGAGAAGCGTATACGCTAGTCTACTCTGGAGTATCGATGCCCTGTCTCGATACCCTATCGACTAGGAAAATTACATGGTGTACTTGTAGACTACCCTTGGCCCCACTAGTATGATCTCTATCATAGTCCTGGTAGCCAAGTACACATCCTAAGAGCTTTGTCAACATGTGAGAGCAAGACAACATCACGTATACAAGTCAACATGTTAAGACAAAGAGCAAAAAGATAGCATACTATCATATCGAGCAAGAAAGTCCTCCCTATATATATCCAAGCATCCACTACAATATACATCCCATATACAGTAATGGCCTCTAGGGCATACATATAACTAACAATCTCCCACTTGCACTAAGGCTATCTGTTGTAGTATCCAATACCCAACAATTTAGCAGTGGTTGTAGTATCCCATACTCAACCATCCTAAAATCTCTCAAATAGTATTTGGGGAAGCAGGTCTTGGTGAGTGGATCCACCGTGTTAACCTCAAAATCTACTCTCATTACCTCGATCCTTTGGAGATCAACCATCTTCCTGATCAGGTGATACTTGCCTTAGAATATGTCTGGAACGCTGATGGGACCTTCGTTCCTAGGCCAAAGCCACAACTCTATTGTTGTCACAATAACAGTTATTGGACGCTCAATGGTAGGAACCTTGTTCATCTCATGAACAAGAAATGCCCAGACATCCACTTTGGTAGCATTTTTGGTAGTAATGTATTCATCCTTTATCGTCTATTATGTCACGGTATCTAGCTTGGAACTCTTCCAACATACCGTCCCTCCACTGAGGGTAAAGACAATGCCTGTGACTGACTTTCAGTCGAACTTATCACTCTGGAAGCTGGAACCAAGAACTTTCTTTTAGTGCTTCTCAAGTACTTAAGAATGTCCTCCACAGCTGTCCAGTGATTCTGCCAAGATCCGATTGATTCCTGATCACTACACCTAGTGAGTCATCTACATCTAGTCTGGTACATAACATCACACACATGATAGAGCCTACTGCATAAGAATAGGGTATCCCTTGCATGCGAGCTCTCTCTAAATCAGTCTTGGAAGACATCTTTTTGGAGAGAGTGATTCATGAGTAAGTGGGCGAACCACCACGCTTAGAATCTTCCATACTAAACCCCTTTAGTATGGTGTTTATGTACCTGCATTTGGGACACTCCCAACATCCACTTTAGATCTATCATCATAGATCGTAATCCACAAAATATAGTAGGTATCATCCAGATCTTCTATTGAGAATCTTTATGATAAGAGGAGCTTGACAGCGTGTAGCATAGGAAACCATTTCCTATCAAGAGTATGTCATCTACGTACAATACGTAGAAGACAACCTTACTCTCTACAACCTTCTTGTATATACAAGGTTCATCTACCTTTTGATGAAGTCAAACTCTTTGACTGTCACATCAAAATAGATGTTCCAACTCCGCGATACTTGCATTGGTCCTGATGTACTTAAGGATAGCTTTGAAAGTCTCAACTTTTCCATTTACACTAATAATCTTCTCAAGATCTATTTGCTCCCAATGGGTTTTATCCCTTCAGGTGCAACATGCAAAGTCATACTTTGTTGGTGTACATGGATTCTATTTTTGATCGCATAGAATCCAGCCATTTCACAGAGTCACCACTCCTGATGGCCTGCCTGAACCCGGTTGGGCCATCATCTTATGATGTAATCCTCGCTTCCACTGTCACCGAGAAGACCATAGTATCTTTCGAGTGGATGAGGAACCCTACCAGATTCGCGGAGAGGCCGAGGTTCGTTGGAACTATTGAATCCTTTGGTTTCACCAAATCATCAGCTGTTAGTTTGTCTAGCTGGAACTCCTTCCAGTTCTATCTCATGACTACTAATTTCTTCACAAGAAATTCCTTTTCTAAAAAGGTGGCATGCTGATAAACAAAACACCTTTTGCTCCTCAGTATGGAGAAGATAATCCTTCACAAATGTTTTGGGATATCCTAACAAACTTATACAGAACTGGCCTTGCCTCGAGCTTGTCCGGATTCTGTCTTTCAACATAGGCCGGACAACCTCATATCTTAACTCGTTTAAGACATTGTCTCTTCCCATTTCATATCTCATATGTATTGGTAGGCCCTGATTTGGATGGAACCCCATTCAATAGGTATGCAGCTTCTCAAGTGCATAACACCAAAAGGAAATAGGTAACTCAGCAATACTCATCATAGAGCGTGCCATATCTCATAGGGCGTGATACCTCCGTCCAGATACACCGTCGTGCCGTGGTGTGTACGAAGGAGTAAGCTGAGAGAGAATCACATTCTCCTTTTAGAAACTCCAGGAACTCCATGCGCAAGTATTCTCCTTCTCGATCACATCAAAGGACTTAATACTTCTACCCGTCTGGTTCTTAACTTCAAGCTTATATTCCTTGAATTTCTCAAAAGTTTCAGACTTGTGTTTCAATAGGAACATATGTCCGAATCTTGAGAGATGATCAACGAATATAATGAAGTATGAAGAACTAACCTTGGCATTTGTAGACATAAGACCATATACATCATTATGTATCTGTCTCAAGAGTTCACTAACTCTTTCTCTGTTTCTAGTAAACGGAGTATTGGTCATTTTATCTTTGAGACAAGACTAGCAAGTATCATAAGATGAAAATTCGAACAGATTCTCATGTTCATCCTTATGTAATTTAGCTGGTCATGTCGCATTGATATGACCTAGTCTACAATGCCACAAGAAGGATTCGTTCATTTCTGAACTACTCCTCTTGTTTGTGTTATAAATACTTTGAACTGTGGTTTGATTTAGAACGTATATGCTATTATATAACTTGCCTGATCCAATCAACTCTTGATTCAGGAAAATGTTCACAACATTATCCTCTAATACAGAATTATATCCTTCTTTAACTCATTAAAAAACCCGAAATAATGTTGTATATCAGGTTCGGTATGTAATAACATTCGTACAGAATCAATGTATTAATACAAGGTGATATCTGTCAACAGACTTGGCTGCAACAATTGCACCATTCTCTAACTCTTAGAGATATATCACCTATTCTCAGTTCTCTACCTTTCTGTAGCCCATGTAACTTTTACATGTGTGGGATCATGATCCGGTATCTCATACCTAGGACGTAGAGGACACTGAGAAACAGTTCTTGGTAATGAATACACCCGAAGAAGATGCATCAACATGTACTTTCTTCGATTGGGTGGCATGGGAATCCAGATATTCCCCTATTTCCTGCTCGGACTTATAACAGTTATAAGATAGAGTGGAACCAACGTTCCCTAGCTCAGTATAATAAGCAGGTTCGGTCAATGCATCCATATTATTATCTTGATTAAGGCATGACACGGTCGCTACCAGGAGAGAGAGAAGAAAATACTCTACGTGCGCTCTTGTAAGATTGGATTGGTTATTATTTTATCTAATCAGGATGGCTCCCACTGTTTTAGTCAAATCTTTCTTCAAACCTTAAAAGGAAAGACTAGCCGGGATTAATTACATCCTACAAGTTCGCCAATCTTTCGGCTAGGCTAGTGTCGGTACTTTTAGGGAGGTTTCCCATGCTTTCGCACGGACCTAATTAAAATAAACCTCATTTTCCCAGGGGCGTAACCCTGTTAACACCTTTCTATACACCTACTTGATCAGCTAATTTTCATGTGTAAAACTCTCCCAGGAGTAACTCTTACTCGCAGTAGGTATCGGGATCCAACTATCTCATAGAAGGTATGCAATCTCATTGCAAATTTTAACACTTGAAATTTCCGATAATATTTTTGCCCCTAACAACTTATGACCTTAATAAGGTCAATAAATCATAAGCGCTAGCCAAGTTCAACCTGTCATTTCCTGACTGAATTAAACCCACCCGCACGACCCTTAACAAGGTCAACAAAGTCGTATGACTACCCTAATCCAATCACATCATATGCTTATACAGATAAGCACTAATCAGTTACCGCACACTACGTCTTAACATGGTCAACAAACGTAGCACGAATACTAAGTAGTACTTATCTGAAATGACGGAGGGCCATGACATGTTTTTAAGAAAACCTTTTGCGTAATGAACTTGATATCGTTGTAGAATCGAGTGAATTTGAAAAGGAGTGTTTTTGAGGTTTTTACTAGTTTCGCTAAAGAGGTCACTCCCGGTGAAGGGATCTCGGCTCTTTCCTTATCGAATAAGGTGCAGGATATTTCACAAATACCACTATGCAAAGCAAAAACTATAGAAGCAATCAAAAGACAAACCGAGTGGGTTGTAGCATCTGCTAGTTTCGCTAAAGAGGTCACTCCCGGTGAAGGGATCTCGGCTCTTTACTTATCGAATAAGGTGCTGGATATTCTACAAGGAATACCGCTATGCAAAATAAGAATTAGAGCTACCAGTTTTTAAACAAGTTTCTACAATATCTTTAGGTTTTTTTTATTTCATTAATCTCATTAATGAAGTCTCATTTATTATGCTTCCCAAACATCACATATGAAATGAAAGCAACAATATTAATTATATCTCATATATATAATATAGGCATTCGTCTCAGAACATATCAAGTGATCACATCACAGAACATCAGCAGCAGAAGAATCACATATGAAATATTGGATATACTAAGAACTCTGTGTTTTATTTAAGCCAGTAAAAATGCGGATTCCACGGTCGTGATGAATAGCCAAACCCACATCCCTAGACCCCTAGGAGAGCGGCAAGCAACCCTACCAATTCTAGAGTTAGGAGACCTGGTCTCGACTCCTCGAGATGGTCTTCCACTGGACCCTAGAACCCCGTTACTTGTGCTCCCTGCCTTGGGTCTATCCTAATGCGGAAAGTAAATAATATACATCAATAGTGACATCATCCTCAACCTGGAAGTGCCCTAATAAAAGAATATTATATACAAGCTTTTACATGAATGAAAATGAAAAAATCTCATCTCATATAAAACCCCGGCTATTCAAAACACGACGATCCAATATAACATATCACAGCAACACATAACATCACATGTCATCAACGTAAGTAAATATGCGTATCCCAGTTGTCGTTGACATATAGCACCGAAACCGGTGATACATCACATATTACACTTATGGACGCAGAAAAGAAAGTGAAAAATTACAACTGTTGGAATCCGCAACCACCTTAGACATCATAAACCCAATCTATCACATATATTGGATTTCATGCCTAACCAAATGAATTCCTTAGACATCACATGCCTAACAATTATAAACCCCGCATTTTAGTCTCGATATTGAAAACACTTTCCAATAACATATCGGGTAATTCAACAAGATTCCTGATAACCTGATCGAATGCTCATCGGAAACTTTAGCAGACGGCCACACCCTTCGATACCGTCGACGAAGTGCACTAAGGCGGAACACCGCGGCTGCGAGCACCCGAACGGATGCTTTTGGCGATGGGGTCCTCCTACAGTCACTTGGTCGGGGCTATGGGGCGTGGCTATCTAGTAAGGTTACCTGGCGAGTATCCGCGTACATTACGTAATTTCGACGGACTTTTGATCACATCAAAATTCTGTGGCAACCGATCAAATGAGACTAAACTGCTAGATTTATAAAATTCAAACTAGTTATCTCATAAAATTTTTTGTGGATTCCAAATATTGTATCACAATCACAGATAGCCAGACGAAATTAAACTTTTCGATCGAATAAGTAAGGACCCAAAAATTCCCAACAAGCTCAACACTTGAGTGGAGTCTAAAAAAGCACCCAGAACATGCCACAGCACCTATGAACCAGCCGTAGAAGGGTCAACCAATGCTTCACCTGTGGCGCCGCTAAACTACTACAAATCCTAGGGTTTAGTGGCGGTTTTGACGGTCATTAAATCGAGTTAAGATTTCGTTCTTCTAGAGGATCCACAGAATCACTTGCAAGATTTTCTGAAAATTTTAAACTCGGAAAAAATCCAACTCTTGAAAAATTTCCAGCGGGGATAAATTGGATTATTGATATCCGTTCGAACTTTTTAACATCGTCTAAATAACCCGAATACATGTTAGAATTCCGATTACAAAACACTCCGAATTTCCTTTGCAGAAAGTTAACATCACATGAAAATTTAGCAAAAACAAATAACACCTGAAACCTCAAAACCCAGAGACTGGAACACCATAAAAATTTGAAGTCAAAACTCCAAATTTGGGCCGAGGTGGCCGGTTTTTCTCCCTATGTGGCCGGCCATATTTACACAAAACCCACAAAAATTTTCTTGGTGTTCATGTCATATCTCATACAATATTCCGCAGCTGTTTAAAATTTTTTTTGAAGACTTGTTAAATTCGACAGAAACCAAGTTTTCGTATCGGGTGTTTCGGAATAGTTTCGGTTTCGTAATCCTAGCAAACCCCGTCTAATTTTCTAGTATGGCTCTGATACCACTGCAGGGTTGTCTAGCACGGCAGCAAGGTTTCGGGAGGCATCATCCATGCCATATTTAAATTTTTGCCGTTCTAGCTAGCCCTAACCCAAGAATCGAAACTAGAAAATTCGACGAATCGATATGCAAACAACTTTGCAAAGAAGTGAACAAGGAATACAACCTTTGTAGACTGGTCCTTCACTTCAATAGCTCCATGTTGTAGTCCCTTCGCTGCAAATGGTGAACTCCCGGACTCTAGAGAGGGTTCACTTGAAGAAACGAACAACCTTGCTCAATGTCTTCGAAGCCGAAGATGATCTACGTCGAGAAGACTCGAGCTCATACTACCTCTTCACTAATGTATGAAATTATTGAAGCAAACACCTTAAATTAAATGGCTAATAGTAGAGGATGATGAAGTAGGAAGTGGGCTTACATTAGTTTTATTTTTCTCACAATATTTCTTCACATCTCAAAACCCTAGAAAGCTTTTGAGCTCATGAAGAAGATGAAGAGTGAAGAAGAGAGAATGAACTCTTGAGGTTAGAAATGCAACCAAGGGTAAGTTAGTATCATACACTAACTCATGTAGAGAGTTAACCATGGTGTAAGATTAATGGTTAAGTTAGAAAATATCTTAAGCAAGACAAAAGAGTGGACTAAGTCAATGAAGACTAAAAGCTTCTACAAGCTTTGAACCATGACAAATATCTCCACAATTTTGAATTTGCTTGAAATAAATATAAACCCTAACTTAACCCTAGCATGGTATAAGTCTCATACATACATGCTGCATGTGTAACCTAGCATGACATAACAATATATATCACATATATATTTTGTGTGCAAAAAGAAAATAATACAATTAACATATATCACATATATATATCAATGTATCATCAAGTGAGATAAAATAATACTTAAGTGAGCTAATATTAGTTAATGTAATGTAATATATCAAATATATAATCATACATTAAATTATTAAATCAACAGTTGATTTAATAATCCGTCTATATCACATATAACCGACTAATATCAAATGTATCCTTTTATCGAATCAACACTTGATCCGATAACCCGGCTATATCACATATAACCAATCAATACATATATCGCGAGAATAGAATGCGGTATCACATACGTGCTTAATCTCGGTCCCGCACATATCACATATGTACTCCTACTCCGTTTCGCATGAACCAGGAAACCTCTGTGTAGGACTCTAAAGACTCGTCAATACGCCGGCAGTAGGTGATGATCATATCAAACACCCACAAGCCGCAAGTGGTCTGCTAAACGTAACAGCCACCCGGGTATTGAGCGATCAGAAGATCAACAAGCAAGCCTGCTCGTACTCCTGCAAATCCAATCAGTAATACTACCGTACAGTCCGGTCTCTTCGTTTGATATGTCGCATATCAATAGCCTGGGGGTGGTATAACGTCAGACCCCAATAGCTGATAAGCCATGTCGATGCAAGGTCCATAATGGTTCGAGAAACTACTGATAACACTTAACAGTAAATCTCAGCAACCCTGGCCCGGGATTTCCTGTTATGGCCAATCGAGCATAGCGCAACATCAACTCCCAATACCGGGAGAGACGAAACTCCTCCTATCGCTCATTGCCTCCATATGACTCGGGACTGTACCTAAAAGCCACCTTTTGCACGATCTCTTGACCGTGGTATGGTGGAAATCAAAGCACAGTGGGAACCATACAAGACTCTATGACAATCTCGGGTCTACAGACTAACCTGTACCAGTGTCACCAGAGAACTGCTATCCGACGATAGGTATAATACCACCTAAGAGTTCTCGGCGAGTCCGTCCAGAGTACCCAGTCTCCACTGAATACCCGTATACCTTCTGTGATGTTAAACACCAATAGATATAGGATCATCCATCATCCATCATATGGGTCGAGAAGCGTATACGCTAGTCTACTCTGGAGTATCGATGCCCTGTTTCGATACTCTCTCGACTAGGAACAATTATAGGGTGTACTTATGGACTGCCCTTGGCCCTACTAGTATGATCTCCATCATAGTCCTGGTAGTCAAGTACACATCCTAAGGACTTTGTCAACATGTGAGAGTAAGACAGTATCACGTATACAAGTCAACATGTTAAGACAAAGAGCAACCAGATAGCATACTGTCATATCAAGCAAGAAAGTCCTCCCTATATATGTCTAAGCATCCACTACAATATATATTCCATGTACAGTAATGGCCTCTAGGGTATACATATAACTAACAACCGGGTACTGCCACGACATCAATATAGGAAAAATACTAGTCGACAACGGATCCTCCGTTAACCTTCTCAACGTGAGAGTGCTGAAAGAAATTTGCATGAATGTTCAGCACCTTTCCCGAGATAAAATTACCATTTTCGGGTTCGACTCACAGTCATCACAAACACTTGGGTCCGTATTACTGACGCTACGCTTCGGGCTACTTGTCGCTGATATCAAATTTCATGTCATTGACGCCAAGACTTGCTATAACGCTATGCTCGGCAGGCCTTAGTTACACGAGTACAACGTCATCTCTTCTACACAACATCAGTGTATGAAGTGTTTTAAGGTTGGCTCGTAGTACACCGTCATAGGAGAGCTAAATCCGTTCTACGTAAACGAATTCCGGAAATACGAAGACGCAAAGTACTTCCTACCAGACTTTGAAAATACGGAAAGGTGTCATAAGCCGGAGGATAAACAGAAGTCCGTCGCCACTATCTCGATCTTTGGGAGCGAAACCAAGGAAGATGAAGAAATAGTCTACTCGGGGCAACCCTAAAAAGAAAACAATACGTCTAGACCATCTACTCCTATTTTGGTCTTTGGCAGCGACTTTGAGGACGAGGCCAACGCAGTGTTCTCCGTTCGCCCGTCAATGCAAACTTTTGCTGAAACAGATCAGAGTCCACAAATTACAATGGCTCCACCTCGGCATTACAAGGAACTTGATCCAATCCATACACACAGCATACAAGAATTGCAAACTTTCTACGTACCTCTCAGGCGAAGAGGTGAAAAGCGATCCTCTTCTACCAATCTACGGAAAACAAAGTTGAAAAAGAAATCTGGTATGGTGCCAATCTTGCACTCAACAGGCTTCAACCAATATGTTTGCCAAGATACTATGTGGAGGGATTGAAAAAGCTGTTAAGATGCCGAGGTGAACCCCTCGAGCAAACTGTTCGACAAGCTCAATTCTACAAAAAGATTTGGGATATTCCAGAGACTCATCAAAAGATACCCAATGGGAATGTGGAGACAACCGGGCTTGGAAATGTTCGTTCCAAAAAATGGGAGAAGATCTACAGTTGCCACGTCATAAACAGCTCAAGTGAAGCAGAAGACGCTCTTCTGAATAGCCATGACATCAAATCGGTGCAGGCTCTTGTTCTAAAAACGTTGAGTCGTTCGCTGGAAGAGCAAATTGACAGGTTAATAAAAAAATCTTTTCAAACGAGCCGGGAAATCATAACCGCGAAATGGCCATTTATGAAAAGGCTAGGACGCAGCGTCTCAGTCAGCAATCTGCAAAAAAAAAAGATTATAATGCTCTTCATGCCCGGCCCACCGTATGTTCTCGCGAATGGGAAAATCCTGAAATAGAGGCAAAAACAGGGCAAAGAACGCAAACAACGTTCGAAAAAAACAAAGCGGATCCAAGACGCCATGCAATCGAGAAAAACTCGATTGGAGCCCATCCTTTATAAAGAAAATGAGTCAGGAATACTGTTTCTCTCAAGATAAGACAAGGAAAATATTCAACCTTGTCATGAAGTATCAAATGATGACACTTCCGGAGTCTCGGCACCCCGAGCAAATAAACGAGGTCCATCATCCGGATTATTGCTCCTACAACCGAGCAATAGGTCATCTCCTTGAAGACTGCTTCACCTTCAAAGACTGGGTAGAAGACCAGTATCGACAAGGTAGGTTTATATTATCTGACAGCTGGAGGGTAACCCCGCCGCAAAAGAATGAGCCAAAAAGAACCTACAACGTCAGGTTAGGACCGGCTCGACAACATCGAGAAGTGAAGTATACTCGTACCTGCCATATGATAACCCTCTCAAAAGAAGGACGGCACGAGACTATGTACGACCTCTACATGTGCTTCGCAAATGAAGATGAGGAAGAGGTGATCTCAGAGTTTTCACCAGCACCAAAAGAGTTGGAGATGGGATACACACTACGGCGGACAATCTAAGAAAGATTGACTTAGAGACGGAAAATGATCCGAGGCCAACGTTTGTCAGTGAGCTACTATTTGAAAAACATGTGGCCACATTAAAAGATGTACTCATGCAATATAAAGATTGCTTCGCTTGGAACTACTCTGAAATGCCGGGTTTAGATCCAAAAGTGGCAGTATATAAACTGGCCATATCGCCGGACATAAAGCCAGTCAAGAAGACACCAAGAAGAATGCGACTCGAACTTGATATGAGCATCAATACTGAGGTCAAGAAACTAATCGACTCCGGCTTCATCCAAGAAGCTCAATACCCCGTCTGGATCACTGACATCGTTCTAGTGATGAAGAAAAATGGGACAGTGCGCATCTGCGTGGACTTTCGGGACCGCAACAAAGCCTGCTCGAAGGATGACTTCCAAGTACCTGTTACCGAGCTGATGATCGATAACACGTCTACCCATGAGGACTTCTCCTTCATGGATGGATCTTCAGGATACAACCAAATAAAAATGCATTCAGAAGACCAAAAGCATACCGCCTTCCGAACCCCATTGGGCATATTTTTCTATAAAATAATGCCCTTAGGTTTGAAGAACGCTGGCGCTACCTACCAGAGGGCCATGACAAAGATTTTTGATGACCTCATACACGAGATCGTCGAATGCTACATCGATGACCTTATGGTAAATAGCAAATCTCATGAGGAACATTGGGAACATTTAAAAATAGTGTTCCAACGTCTTCAGAAGTATAATCTGAAGATGAATCCTCTAAAATTCGCGTTTGGAGTTTTCTCAGGCAAATTCCTAGGATTCATCATACGTCATCGAGGTATCAAAATTGACCTTTCAAAGATCAAGGCGATCATGGAAATGCTCATGCCAAGAACCCTCAAACAACTGTGGTCTTTCTAAGAAAAGCTCGCATATATCTGGCGGCTCATAACCAACCTCTCCGGAAAATGCCGTCCCTACAGTCATTTGATGAAGAAGGGGACTCTGTTCTTCTGGGATCAAAAATGCTAAAACGTACTGGACGAAATCAAGAAATATCTGCTAAATCCCCCGGTATTGACCTCTCCGATTAAAGGAAAGCCCATTATCCTATATACAACGGCCCTTAAGGGTTCTCTAAGCGCACTATGGGTACAAGAGAATGATCAAGGAAAGGAAAGGGCTCTATACTATTTGAGTCAATGGGGGCAGAAAACAACTATTCCCCTATCGAAAAGCATTGCATGGCACTGATCTTCGCAATAACGAAACTCAGACATTATGCCTTGGCACATGAGGTCCATCTCATATCGAAAGTGGATCCTCTCAAATATCTAATGTCAAGGGCCATACTGATAGGAAGGCTTGCCAAATGGGCCCTCCTCCTGATGGAGTTCTCGATAACATATCGTCCACTCAAAGAAGTGAAAGGACAGGCCATTGCCGACTTTCTTGTGGAGGATCCGATATCGGCTGACTCCCCATTAAATTGCGAGTTACCAGACGAACATGCATTCAATACAACCAAAGAAGAAAATGATTACCAATGGGAACTCTACTTTGATGGAGCATCTTACATGAAGCAGCGAAAGCAAAACACCCCATAATCAAAGCCGGGGTGGGCCTTATCTTCGTGACTCCGCAAAAAGGGATATTGCGTTATTCCCTCTCTTTAACAGAGCCAAGGACTAATAACAAAGCTTAATATGAATCTTTGATAGAAGGTCTTAAGATCGCTATCGACATGGGAATCAAAGACCTCCTCATATATGGAGACTCCCAGCTGATCATTAGCTAGGTAAATGGCGACTATCAGATATGCAAGCCAGAGCTGATAAAGTATGCGAAAGAGTGCAACAATTGCTGACATAAATTCCCTCTTACACCCTGGAGAGTATATCGCATGCAGAAAACAGCAAGGCAGATGCATTGGCCAAATTGGCTAAGGAGCTGGCCGATGAAGACCTCAATGACGTAAGGATCATTGTACAAAGCCGCAGGGTTCTCGCGCCAACAGATATATCTTCGGAAAACTTAATAGAGCCATCTGAAAGAAAAGAAATGACTGAACAAGTAGATTTTCAAATAGAGGACGAAGAAAGGGTTAAAGATTGGAGGGAAGTCTTCATAGACTACTTCAAATCCCAACGAACGCCCGAAAATGCGTTGTCTAGACATGAGCTCATGAAACGAGATTTATCTTTCACCTTCGTCAATGATACTCTATATAAGATATCGTTCGAATCTCTATGGCTAAGATTTTTGGGGCCTGAGGAAGCAAAAAAATTCGTCCAAGAAATAAACGATGGACTCTGCGGTTCTCACCAAGCTAGGACAAAGATGAAGCTGAAGATAAAAAGAATGTGTTATTATTGGCCCACAATGATTCAAGACTGCCTCAAATATGCGAAGCAGTGTCACTCATGACAAATTCACGGGGACTTCATCCATCAACATGCAACTCCTCTACACCCGACAGTAGCCAGCTGGCCGTTCGAGATGTGGGGAACATATATAATTGGCCCTGTTGAACTAGCATCCTCTAAAAGACATTAGTTCATACTGGCAACGACCGAATACTTCTCTAAATGGGCAGAAGCAGTACCACTATGAGAGGTGAAGATGGAGAATATCCTCCATTTTTCAGAACATATGTAATCGATCGGTTCGGCACTCCGCGATGAATAATCTCAGATAATGGGCCAGCTTACAGAAGCTATAAAATAAGCCGCTTCGCACAGCAGCATAAAATATACTGGAGATACTCTTCAGTCTATAATTCTGGGGCCAACGGTCTAGATGAAGATTATAACAAGACCTTGATAAAGATTATAAAAACGACGGTGTCCAGAAACAAAAAGGACTGGCATGAAAGGTTGCATGAAGCTCTCTGGGTATACCAAACAACGTTCAAAATGGCCATGAATACAACACCATATGCGTTGGTATTTGGCGCGGAAGCAGTGCTCCCACTGGAGATAGAACTCCCTTCTCTACGAGTAGCAGTTCGATACGAGCTGACAGATGAAGAAAATGCTTATCTTAGACTTGCGGAGTTCGACGCCCTCGACGAAACTCGCCTTATAGCACAGCAAAATCTGGAGGCTTATAAAGCAAGGATGACACGGTCATACGAAAAACTGACCAGGCCGAGAACATTCCGCCAAGGCGAAATCATACTAGTCGTCAAAAGACCAATGATCCCCAATTGTGCATAACGAGGGAAGTTCGAGCCAAACTATGAAGGCCTGTACATCATAGACAAAGTCTACCATGGTGGAGCCTGCCTGCCCTGAAAGTGTTTCTTAGCACCTCTACTAGGTTTCCACATGCATCAAGTATGCAATTTAAAAAAATTCTAGAGGTCTAAGCTACATTAACTTAGAATCTAACTAGAGTATTAGGGTTTAACAAAAGATAAAGCAAGCTCTATGATAAGTGAAGAAGGTTACAATCTTTGTAGACCAAGTCCTTCACTTCTAAAGCTCCAAGTAGTAGTCCCTAAGTTCCAAGTAGTAGTCCCTAGAACACTTATTGTCTCCACTTGAAGAAACGATCGAGCTTGCTTTGCGATCTTCGAGGCCGAAGATGATCCACCTTGAAGTCTCTCTAACTCAAGCTACCTCTTTACTAATCAAGAAATTAGTGAAGCAAACAACCTAAACTAAAGGGCTAGTAAAGTGTAGGTTGATGAAGTAGGAATTTTTCTCACTTTAGAAATATATTTCTCTTTTTATTTTCCAACTCAAGAAAATATAGAGAGGATGAAGATGCACTTGGGTGAAGAAAAATCTCAAGGTTAGAATGAGAGAGTTAACCATGGGCTGAAAATATGGGTTTGGTGAGAAAATATCTAGTGTAAAAAAAACTTAGTGAGATGAGTCATGGCTTCTACATACTTCTACATGCTTCTACAAGCATCTAAGCCATGCTCATTTCCACCTAATTTTGAATTTTCCTCTTAATAAATAATCATCCTAATTATCTTTAGTCTTGGTGTGAGTCTCATACACCCATGTTCTATGTATCATCTACCATGACACAATAGTGTTATATATATATATCATTATATAAAACAAGAGAAGAAAAATCATTTGTGAGCTAATATTAGTTAATATACAAATATATCAAATATAAATATATATTAAATTATTAAATCAACACTTGATTCAATAATCCGGTTATATCAAATATAACCGACTAATATCATTTATATGTATATCATATTATTAAATCAACACTTGATTCAATAATCTGGTTATATCACATATAACCGTCTTATATTCAATACTAGTTTATATATATATATATATAATTATTAAATCAACACTTGATTTAATAATCCGGCTATATCAAATATAATCCAGCTAATATCAAATACACAAATATATATAAAATATATGTTAACAATATATGCATATACCATTGAATCAACACTTGATTCAATAGTCCGGTCATATATCATATAACCAGACCGATATCAAATATCACGAGATTAGAATACGGTATCACATACTCGTATTTAATCAAGCCCCCACACATATCATCATATGTGCCCTACTTCGTATTGCTTGAGCTTGGAAACCTCTGTGTGGGACTCTAAAGACCCGTTAATACGCCAGCAGTAGGTAATGATCATATCAGTCATCTACAAGCCGTTAGCGGTACTAGCTGGACGTAACGGCTACCCAGGTATTGAACGAATAGAAGATCAACAAGCAAGCTTGTCCAAACTCCCGTAAAGCTTATAAGCAACACTTACTGTACAGTCCAGTTTCTTCGTCTGATATGTCGCATATCAAGTCGAGGGGTGGAATCGTCAGACCCCAGTAACATGATAAGTCATGCCGATGTGTGGACTATAACCGTTCGAGAAACTACTAATAACACTTATCTGTAAATCTCATCAGCCCTGGTCAGGGACTTGCTGTTATAGCCAATCAAGTATAGCGCAACATCAAATCCCTATAACGGGAGAGACAAAACCCCTCCTATCACCCATTGCCTCCATGTGACTCGGGACTGTACCCAAAATCCACCTTTTTGCACGACTCTTTTGAGCCGTGGTAGGAAGGAAATCAAAGCACAGTGGGAACCACACAAGACTCTATGACGATCTTGGGTCTACAGACTAATCTGTGTAAGTGTCACCAGAGAACTTCTATCTGACGATATGTATGGTACTATCTAGGAGTTCTCGGTGAGTCCTATTTAGTGTACTCATTCTCTAATGAGCACCTGTGTACAATCTTTAACGTCAAACACCAATGGTTGTGGGATCAACCATCATCCCATACAAGGTCAAGAAACGTACACACTAGTCTACTCTGGAATATCAATGCCCTGTATCGATACTCCCTTGACTAGGAATGGTTAAAGGATGTGCTTTCGGACTACACAAGCCCCAGTAATATGATCTGCATCATATTCCTGGTAGTCAAGCCAACATCCTAAGGGCTTTATCAACATGTATTAGAGAGATAATATAATAATACTAGTGTGCATGTTAAGATAAAGAGCAACCAGATAGCATACTATCATGTCGAGCAAGAAAGTCCTCTATATATATGTCCAAGCATCCATTATATCATACAATAATGGCCTCCAGGGCATACATATTCCTAACAATCTCTCACTTGCAATAAGGCCAGTTGTTGTAGTATCTCATAACTAACATCCCAAAAAGTCTCTCAAATTGCGTCTGGGGGAGGGCCTTCGTGAGTGGATCCACTGTGTTATCCTTCGTGTCAACTCTCCTGACCTCGATCTCCCGGCGATCAACTATCTCCCGGATCAGATGATAACGCCTAAGAATATGTCTGGATTGCTGATGGGACCGGGGATCCTTGGCCAATGCCATAGCTCCATTGTTATCACAATACAAGGGTATTGGATTCTCAATGGATGGAATCACACCAAGTTCGGCAATGAACTTCTTCATCCAGACAGCCTCTTTAGCAGCATCGTTGGCAGTGATGTATTCATCCTCCATCGTCGAGTCTTCTACGGTATCTTGCTTGGAACTCTTCTAACATACCGACCCTCCATTGAGGGTAAAGACAAAACCGAAGACCGACTTAGCGTCGTCCTTATCACTCTGGAAGCTCGAATCGGTAAAGGACTCTATCTGGAGTTCACCGTTACCATACACTAAGAACTGGATCATAAAACAAGGTAAACAAGAGGATGGAATGAGAACTGGTTTTGATCTTTATTTGAATTGAAAGGATTTGGATACAGAAGTAAAGAGTAAAGTTACAAAGTCTGAACTCTCTCTCTAAAACCTCTCCTAAAACCTCTGTCTAGTTACATGAATGAACCTAGTTTATATAGACTTGAATCCTTTTTGAGTTGGATGAGCACGAATCTTTTGAGTGGATGTCTTGTCTTGCATTTTTAAAAGCTGAGTGGCCATTTGCCTTAGCTGTCTTCAATTATTTGAGTGGTCTTCTTGTCTTCTTCTTTTGCAGAAAGAATCTTATGAATTGGTGTCTTGTCTTGTCTCGTCTTCTTTGTAGAAAGCATCTTTTGAACAGTGGTTTTTGTCCATTCTTCCTTTTAGAAAGCATCTTTTACTTTTGAAAATGGTTGTTTTACTTTTGAGCTGGCATCTTTGAGTGGACATCTTTCGTCTTCTTTTGGCATGAGTGGACATCTTTGAAAATGGTTGTTTTACTTTTGAGCTGGCATCTTTGAGTGGACATCTTTCGTCTTCTTTTGGCATGAGTGGACATCTTTCGTCTTCTTTTGGCATCTTTGATTAGACATCTTTTGTTTTCTTTTGAGCTGTTCTTGTTTTTGAGAGGAATCTTTAGTAATCGAATTTTGGGCAAATCCGCAGCCATTAACGGATTTAATATGCCTTTACCAATCACCGTTTGAGATTGGGCTAGTATGTAGATTTGAACCGTTCTACATATGACGTTGTTGTGGAGAATTACTTCTCCAGTAAATTGGCTGTTTTAAGAGCCATACTCCTTTGGGTTAGGAGCAAACCTTTTTTCAAAAACGGATTTGATAAGTCTTTACCGGTAGCCGTTTGCTCCGGACTAGCTGTAGTCACCATTCACTACAGAGAAGAGAACACTAGAAAGATAAGATAATATACATATACATTTTTTATTTTTTTTTTTTAATTTACAATTCGAAAGGGTCTTGAGCACAAGGCCCTCCCATAGGATCAGTAGAGGATCCTTCTGAGGAATGCTTGGAGTTTGATTTTGAGCTTCTCATTTGTTTCTGCATTTTTTTGAATTTTTGGAACTCCAGAAAAATCTTCATATCATCATTCTCTGAATCTGAGGAGTTGAAATCTATGACTGCTTTTGCCTTCTTTTGAGTCTTCACTTCTTTTGCAGGAGTTTTTGGTTCAGGTTTTGCTGGTTCTTTTGGAATTTGCTGAATTTCTTGTTGAAGTTTCTTCCCTGTTTGAATGTAATGTATTACTGCCTTCTCATTGCAGTAATCTTGAGTGTAACGGGTCCACCATTTGACTTTGAATTCTCTACCCAAACTGAGAGGGTAGTCATCGTTGTAATGTTTGAATAATGTAAATGTCCAACAAAATATCCATGGGACTTTGAAGGATTTGTGGAATAGGAAAGCCTTTTTGAAATGTTCACCTCCCGTTCTTTGGACCCAAGTTTGGAAGGCCTTTAGAACAACAGGTGGAAGTATGTCTGGAACGGGGCCAAAACGTAGCCACCATTCATAGAACCAGATAGGAATATTGTCAGCACAATTTGAATGGAAGGTAAGGAACCATGAATGATTGAATGGCCTATAGAATAAGGTTCGAAACCAAGCCATTTGATAGTCTTGGTATGTATAACCTTTGGGAATGTAAGTAATTGAGAATTCTTTTGTAGTCCAGATGCTGGACCATTCATTTGGTAGAATAACCTTCTTTATGACGCATTTTGAATAAGAAATCAGTGAAGGAGTTTTTCTATCAGGAGTATGAGTGATTTCAGCTGACCCAGAGTCAACTAAGATCAACTCATAGAATTGTTGAGTTTTGAGGGGATCATCCAGCCAATAGGAGTTTGGCGGGAATAATTGATGAGTGTAGATTTGAAGTGTGTTGTAGTGGGGAGGTTCTTTGAAGGTGGTCAAGCAGATGTGTTGAACACCAGATTTTGTGAAATATGGGCTGTCTTGATCTTTTGGAGAAGTTTGAACTTGTGGAGTTGAATTTTGAGGTTTCTTGCTTTCCACTGCTGATGCGTAAGTTAGAGCAGGGAAATCTTGGAGAATATGGAATTTGTTTGTTGATGAAGTTGCTGTTGTCAATTTTTTCATCTCATAGTCCTTTGAAGTGCGAACTTTTGAATTGGGATCACCCATTTTTTCCTGTAAGAAATTCCCTAGGCAAAAAGTCTGGTAATGAATTATCAGTACCTTTCAAATATTGAATATCAAAATCAAAGACAGAAAGTAAAGCTTGCCATCTAGCGAATATTTGTTTTGAAACTAGATTTTTTACGTCTTTTTCTAAAATGAATTTTGCAGATTGACAGTCTATTCTAAGGAGAAACTTTTTATTAAAAAGATCATCTTGAAATTTTAAAATACAATTAACAATTGAAAGCATTTCCTTTTTAATAGTATAGTAATTTTTCTGAGGTCCTAACCAGACACCAGAGTGATATCTGACTAGATCTTCTTTTGAAGAGTTTGGTAGCCGTTGTTTTAAAATACCACCGTAACCAATATTTGAAGCATCGGTCTCAACAATCATGAAAGCATCAGGATGAGGAATATTAATGCAAGGTAAAGAATGAATAGTTCTTTTGATTTGTTTAACAATACCTGTATGAATCGAAGTCCAAGGTGAAGGATTTGTTTGAAGTCGTTGAAATAAAGGCGCACAAGTTTGTCTCATCTTTGGAATAAAATCAGAAATATAATTTAAACAGCCTAAAAATCTTTGGAGTTGAGTTTTGTCTTTAATTTCATCAGGAAATTTATCAGCAAAATCAATACTTCGATTTATAGGAATAATGGTACCTTGATTTATGAAATGTCCAAGAAAACGAATATTGTTTTGAAATAATTTCATTTTTGTGGCTGAAAGAACTAAGCCATTTTTCTTTACAGTATATAAGAAAGTTTTTAAATGTTTAAAATGTTGATCAATGTTTTCAGAGAAAACTAATACATCATCAATATAAACAATCATAAACTTTGAATATGGATTCAGAATGTCATTCATTATTCTTTGGAATTCTGAAGGGGCGTTTTTGAGTCCAAAAGGCATTACATTCCATTCGTAATGGCCAAAGGGTACAGTAAAGGCGGTTTTGTATCTGTCTTTTTCAGCAACTTGAATTTGCCAAAAGCCAGATTTCATGTCAAACTTTGAAAAGATTTTTGCAATGCTTAAACGTTTTAATAAATCTCTTTTATTTGGAATAGGGTAACGAATCCATTGAAGAACCTTGTTGAGAGGTTTATAATTAATAACAAGCCTAAGGACACCACGTTCCTTTTCTGCTTGATTTATGACATAAAATGCTGCACAGCTCCAAGGTGATTTGGATGGCCGTATCAGCTCTTTATCTAAAAGAGTTTGAATTTCCTTTTTACAAACTTCTAATAGATCATGATTCATTTGAATGGGTCTTGCTTTTGTAGGAATATTTCTTTCTGAAAATTCCTTTTCATATGGTAATTCAACGATGTGCCTTTTTCTTTCCCAAAAAGCATTAGGAAGATCTGCACAGACTTCTCTTTTGAATAGATCCTCTAACTGTTGAATTTCTTGTTTTGTGCTGGGTAATTGTAGGTGTTCTTCAATTTGAGCATAAGACAAATCTTCTTTGAGAAAATTTATCTTATTCTGCTTCCTTTGAATAAGGTTGATATGTTGATATATGGAGTTATTTTGCAAAGCATTTAACTCCTTTTGTCGAACAGGAATCAAGAATCTGAAATGTATAGTATTACCCATAATGTTAGTGCTGATACCTTTGTTATCAACAACAAAAGGGTAAATTTGAGTAAGGAATGGAGTACCTAGAATAATATCAGTGTTGAGATTTTCTACTACAATAAACTGATGTTTAAAGCAGTAGTTTTGATTACATATCTCAGTTTTTGTCAATTTTCCTTTGATTCGAAGGGGAGAGTTGTTGGCGGCTATAAGAACTTCATTAGTAAAACTATAGTATTTTGTTGGTACTAGACCGTCTCTGATGCAGCTTTGATCTGCACCACTGTCTAACATTGCAACAAAAGTTTGTTTGAAATTTCCGATAGAAATTGTTAGATGAACTAACCACTTTTGAAATTGGAATTTCTCAATCGTAGAAATGAATTGAGAAGCTGAAGGTTGAGTAGGGGTAATATTTATTTCTTGTGGAGGAATAAGTGTTTCTTCTTCTTCTTCTAGATAAGTTTCTTTTCCTTTGGAAAGTCTAGATTGAATAATTGCAATATGAGCTTCTAAAGAGAGATTTTTCATCTCTATATTGTTAGTAGTTTGTTTTAAAGACTTGACTTCTTCTTTTAGAATATGAATTTCTGTTTGCAATTCTCTGGTAGAGATAGACTTAATACCAGAGGTTTGATTCATAGGATACTTTTCAAAAACTTTTGATATACTGAAAGGTTGAATGATATTAAACTTCTCTTCATCTTGCAGAATCAAAGATTTTAATCTTTCAAAAAGTTTCTTTTGTTTGATAGGATCAGGTAATTGTTGAATCATATCAAAGATGAATTCTTTTGTGTCAGAATTTATCTTCTTATTATCAGTAGAAGACTTAATCATATTAATCTGTTTACAGTGACAGTCATCCTGACTTTCACTAGAGGAATCATAATTGCCATTATCATCGTCAGTAATATAATTGATCTCAGAATAGATTTGCAATCTTTCTTTTAATTTGTTTCTGATATTTTCTTCAACATCAGAAATGCCATCAATGATTTCATTAATCTTTCCTTTGCTTCGGCATTTGCTAGCAATATGACCTTTCTTGCCACATTTAAAGCACTTGAAATCACTTGAATTCTTTTTTCTATTAAATCTTCTGAATTTCTTTGGGGAAAAGGAATCATCTTTATATTTCTTTGAATGTCTTTTTTGTGAAAAAGATTTTTGAAGGAATTTTTTCTTTCTTTCAGTGGAAGGAGCACTGATTCCAGTAATTCCAAAAGCTTGACAGAAAGATCCCATTTCTTTTCTCTTACTGCCATATTTAGCCTGGAATTTGAGTTCTTGGCAAGCTGCAAGGGCTTCTTTTTTGACAAAAGCAAAGAGTTGACCAAAGGTCATTGAAGTGAAATCAATCTGTTCTGTTCCCATTTCCTTTTGTAAATTGATCATAATTCTTTGGGAAAACAGAGTTGGTAAACCAGTAATGAATTTTTCTTTCCAGAATGGTGCAGTACTGTCTGTTCGTTTAAGAACATGAGTCAAAAACATGTCTTTGTACCATCTGAAATCACTAAGTGTTGGACACCTAATGTTAGTAAGGAATATCTTTGAAGAAGCTAATTCTTCCTGAGGATTTCCTACAAAGTGCATGGCTATGGTAACTATGAGGAAATCACTTGAATCGTTTTGGGTAGTAATTTCTCCTTGGGCATTTTCTACGTCTATAGTATGCTCAAGAATTGCTGTTTTGTCTTGCAAAGTCAAAGCATTGTCCCACCAATACTTTAACTGTCCAGTAAAACCAGTTATGAATAAACTTGCAATATCCTGTTCAGAACATCTTTTCATTTTGTATGCCAATTTGGCCATACCCATTTCTTGTAATGTGTTGAGTATTTCATACTCACTTTTTCCATCAATATTCCATTCATAAATGGAATTTCCATCATAATCTTTCGTATGGAATTTTGCTCTTTCTTCATACATAATGTCAGGAGGGGTAGGTCTTGGATAGTAGTCTTTGGTTCTACTATTGTTCCAATTTGTTCGAGGTTTATTGAAATTATTTGGCTTCTTTCCTCTTTCAATTTTATTAATATCCTGATCAGAATTAATATCGTTTTCAACTTTATTGATTTGTTGAACTTCAGAGTTTTCAGAGGATTGAGCTACAGAGTTTTCAGAGGAATTAGATTCTAATGAGGAATCTGATTCTTCATTTTCTTCTATAGTGTCAATATTGTTGATTTTTGAAGGACCGGGAAGGTTCTTGTTAATTGAATCAAGTGTTTGATTTATTTTAGATAATAATGACTCGTTTTCAAATGTGAGCTTATTTTCTAAAGCTCTAGGAATACTTCTTGGTTGAAAATGTGGTAAAGAAGTACTGTGAGGGAATGTTGAATTTGGTTTTGAAATGGCCTTAATGTCAGTAGATAAGGAATCTATTTGTGTTGAAATCGTGTGTAAAACTTGATTGGAGTAGTTATTCTGTTGATATAATTTCTTGACATCATCCAAATTAACTTGATCATTTCCTCTAGGGTCAATACTTTCACGACCCCTTTTGAAAGGTGTAGCTATGACTTCTCCTTCTTTGGAATGGAGTTTCAAGGTCTGTAAGGGAGGAGTGATAGCAGTAATAGTAGTGCCATCTTGAAGTTGCCATTTCTTGTACAAACTTGTTTGTACATTAATAGCAGATTTTTTGAATGGTTCAGAAATTTCATTTTTTGTAAAATAAAATTCTAACCAGTTTTCAAAATGAAAGGGAGCATGATATTTTTGAATATCTCTTATCCATTGAATTCGAATCTTAGCTTGACAGTAAGCATCTAGCTTAGAGTACCATGTGTAGTATTCTGATTCTTCTTTGAAATCTTTTTCAAGTTCTTCGATATCAATTTTAACACCAACTTTAGTGATAACATTAATACCGTGGAATTCTCCATGCATCTGACTGGAATTAGGAGAATTATTAGGAGAAAAATTGAGTTCATTTGAAATGTCAGGAATAGGTGTTTGATTGTGAATCCTAATTGAAGGATCTTCTTGAGTAGAAGGAGTTTCTACGATGAAAGATCTAGATTCTCTAAATGAATTTCTAGGAATAGAGTAGGGTCTGATGGATCTCCTATTTTCATTGAGTGAGTTGAAACGAACCAGGACTGTACCATCTTGTTCTTCAACTATCTCTTGAATTTCTGTTCTTTCGAGATTTCTTGGTCTCTGAGGAACATCTATTTGAAAGGCTTCTGGAATGGTAATTTCATTCCATTTCAGGCGTTTAGGGACAAAGGTCTTTGAATAGTCAGCATCAATTTGTAATAGTATTGTCTCATCGGTAAAGTTATTAATTAATTTGCATTTGGGATTAATAGCAGAACTCATTAATCTAAAGTAAATGCGATAAATAATTACAAATTGTTCTGCAAGTTTTTCAAATTCTTCTCCTTGCAGATGAACATCGAGAATTAAGGAATTCATAATTAAAGGATCAGTTAATGAAACTGGAAAATTAGGAATACAATTGAAATAAATAGGACCATTACAAATATTAGTTTGAATCATACTTAAAATTGACGATTTGTATCTTCGCAAACGTTTATCACGTAAAGCCATGTAAACAGGAATGTCTATACCAATATGAGCAAGTGGTTTGACTGCTACTTGAATCATACCAAAATGAATATAACGAAATCCTTTCTCTAAATATTTTCGTATAGAAATATGAGATAAAAGAGGAATTGATTGAAACTTATTTTGAATGTTTAAAGTCTCTTCATGAATTTTTACGCTAAAAGCGCTTTTGAAATCAAAAGTACCAATTTTGTAAATATTTTCTATATTTTCATTAGGAAGAGTCCAGTTTGAAAAGTCCTCATTAATCATCTCTTCTTTGCTTTGTATTATGTGTCCTGAATTACTTCCAGAACCAGAGAAAAATTTTCTAATAAAACCAGCCATCATCAATAGCAATTTTATGAACTAGACATAGATCATACCTTGACCGGGAACAACGGGAACACTCCACCGGGAACACCACGCTCTCTTTGGGCTTACCAACGGGTTCACGAGCTTACCAACGTCTTACCAACGCTCAGGATACTCACTATGAATAGGTCACTCGTTGCTCTCAACGAAGAGTGGAATTACTAGAGCACCTGGCTCTGATACCATAAGGGAGTCAGGATCATAAAACAAGGTAAACAAGAGGATGGAATGAGAACTGGTTTTGATCTTTATTTGAATTGAAAGGATTTGGATACAGAAGTAAAGAGTAAAGTTACAAAGTCTGAACTCTCTCTCTAAAACCTCTCCTAAAACCTCTGTCTCGTTACATGAATCAACCTAGTTTATATAGACTTGAATCCTTTTTGAGTTGGATGAGCACGAATCTTTTGAGTGGATGTCTTGTCTTGCATTTTGAATGATTGCCTTAGCTGTCTTCAATTCTTTGAGTGGCTGTCCATGCTGTCTTCAATTATTTGAGTGGCTGTCTATTCTTCTTTTTAGAAAGCATCTTTTGAATAGGCATCTTTTTCTTTTGAGCTGGCGTCTTTGAGTGGTCATCTTTTGCTTTTGAGAGGAATCTTTCTTTTGAGCTTGTCCTTTCTTTTGAGTAGGCACCTTTTGTTCTTTGTCTTTCTTTGAGAAAGTATCTTTGAGTAGACAACTTTACTTTTGAGCTGGCATCTTTGAGTAGACATGTTTTGTTTTCTGGCATCTTTTGAGTTTCAATTATTGGGGTGGAAGATCCCTCTGCTAATAATTCATTGGATTTGCTGGTTCTTCAGATTGATCTTCTTCTCCATCTTCTTGTCCATAGATATATGAGAACAGTTTTGTAGTATTGGATTCGGCTAATAATTCCAAATTTGTTAAATCGACGTCTTTCAGATTTCTTCGGAACTTGAAATATTTTGATCGATCATTGATGTCCTTGAAATCATATTGAGCACTGAATCCTCCCAAGGGTATATGTACTGAGGACATTATTATAATATTTTCTGCGGGATAGAAGATCCTGCCTTCTTGATGTGGGAATGTTGAAAATATTGTTAAGTAATATCTTCCTTCAGGGGCAAATTCCTGGATAGCATTATAAATTTTTTCTCCAAAGAATTCGGGGATTCTGTCAGTAATAACAATTTCCCTAATCAAACCTGCCCAATAAAAATCCTGAAGATTTTGTAATAAGTATGGCATTGCTCCTTCATTGAATGTAATATTCAAAATTAAGGGCTCCAGATCGAAAAAATGGATTACTTCTTGAACAACATTGTTATGAGTGTACCACCTGTCTGTTTCTGCATTCTTCTTTAGAATATTCTGGAGTTCTATGAGTTTATCATAATGTGATTTTTTTGCCATATCTTTGATTTTTTCTTGGATTTCATAAGGAAGTTTTTCCAAGAAATTTTGTCGGAATGAATGACTCAATGTCATCCTCTTCTTGAATTGTAGGAAGGGAATAGGTTCCATCCTTAATTGTGCCTCCAAATGATAAATTATGTCATTTAATCTGGAAATTTCTTCGACATAATCTTCAATATTGTGAGTAACTGAAGAATAAGCTTCTTGAGTTTTTCTGGCCATCTCCTTGAAGTAAAGATTTTCTTTCTTCAGCCTTTTAACCTGCAAATTGAAACGCTCACTTTCTTTTTTGTACTCACTCATTTTAGTGGAACTCTCATCCTCACTCATTTGAATTGGGGATCCCAACGGATCTACTATGATTTTTGGTAAATCATCAACCATCAACGGATTTGAGATGTCTTTGCCTTTTACCGTTTGAAAAGGACTAGGTTCATCATTTATTTTAATTGGTGATGAACTACCAATTTGAGATTTCAAGATCTCTATGAGCTTTAATTGCTCTTTATCACGTTCGTCTTCCACAAAGAAGTTACGAACATTATTGTTTGAGAGCGAAAAATCCCTCAATGCTTCTTCAAGGTTGTAATAACCTTTCCATCTACAGTCTTTTCTGTTGCCGACTGTATTCATCAAAGAACCATAATTGATATAGACTCCGGGCTTTGGGCCGTTGAAGAGTACATAATGAGTAAAATTCTTTGAAGTGGGCTTTGTAATAATTTTTGTAAAATAATATGTAAGAGCACTAAGAGCTTTTAATTTCTCTTGTGGTGTTCTTGCCATCCACAGTGCGTTTAAGAATACACTGTTGTTGCTCATCAACTGATGATCCTTTTGCGACTTTATAAGATTTGTCGTCATTTGCTTGAAGTAAAGGGAGGGTAATCCTTCCGAACTTCATATTTTTGTTGCTGTTACCTTTGTGGCTACATTGAAACATATAAACAGAGTTAGAAGTAATAAACATCAGCTCCTGAATTATTTTTCCTTTTACATTGATCCTGCATAAATAATCCACAAAGTTAACCCAACGATTTCTGTATAATTTATCAGCAAAATCAAAACTTCGATTTATAAGAATAATAGTACCTTGATTTATGAAATGTCCAAGAAAGCAAATATTGTTTTGGAATAATTTCATTTTTGTGGCTGAAAGAACTAAGCCATTTTTCTTTACAGTATATAAGAAGGTTTTTAAATGTTTAAAATGTTGATCAATGTTTTCAGAGAAAACTAATACATCATCAATATAAACAATCATAAACTTTGAATATGGATTCAGAATGTCATTCATTATTCTTTGGAATTCTGAAGGGGCGTTTTTGAGTCCAAAAGGCATTACATTCCATTCGTAATGGCCAAAGAGTACAGTGAAGGCGGTTTTGTATCTGTCTTTTTCAGCAACTTGAATTTGCCAAAAGCCAGATTTCATGTCAAACTTTGAAAAGATTTTTGCAATGCTTAAACGTTTTAATAAATCTCTTTTATTTGGAATAGGGTAACGAATCCATTGAAGAACCTTGTTGAGAGGTTTATAATTAATAACAAGCCTAGGGACACCACGTTCCTTTTCTGCTTGATTTATGACATAAAATGCTGCACAGCTCCAAGGTGATTTGGATGGCCGTATCAGCTCTTTATCTAAAAGAGTTTGAATTTCCTTTTTACAAACTTCTAATAGATCATGATTCATTTGAATGGGTCTTGCTTTTGTAGGAATATTTCTTTCTGAAAATTCCTTTTCATATGGTAATTCAACGATGTGCCTTTTTCTTTCCCAAAAAGCATTAGGAAGATCTGCACAGACTTCTCTTTTGAATAGATCCTCTAACTGTTGAATTTCTTGTTTTGTGCTGGGTAATTGTAGGTGTTCTTCAATTTGAGCATAAGACAAATCTTCTTTGAGAAAATTTATCTTATTCTGCTTCCTTTGAATAAGGTTGATATGTTGATATATGGAGTTATTTTGCAAAGCATTTAACTCCTTTTGTCGAACAGGAATCAAGAATCTGAAATGTATAGTATTACCCATAATGTTAGTGCTGATACCTTTGTTATCAACAACAAAAGGGTAAATTTGAGTAAGGAATGGAGTACCTAAAATAATATCAGTGTTGAGATTTTCTACTACAATAAACTGATGTTTAAAGCAGTAGTTTTGATTACATATCTCAGTTTTTGTCAATTTTCCTTTGATTCGAAGGGGAGAGTTGTTGGCGGCTATAAGAACTTCATTAGTAAAACTATAGTATTTTGTTGGTACTAGACCGTCTCTGATGCAGCTTTGATCTGCACCACTGTCTAGCATTGCAACAAAAGTTTGTTTGAAATTTCCGATAGAAATTGTTAGATGAACTAACCACTTTTGAAATTGGAATTTCTCAATCGTAGAAATGAATTGAGAAGCTGAAGGTTGAGTAGGGGTAATATTTATTTCTTGTGGAGGAATAAGTGTTTCTTCTTCTTCTTCTAGATAAGTTTCTTTTCCTTTGGAAAGTCTAGATTGAATAATTGCAATATGAGCTTCTAAAGAGAGATTTTTCATCTCTATATTGTTAGTAGTTTGTTTTAAAGACTTGACTTCTTCTTTTAGAATATGAATTTCTGTTTGCAATTCTCTGGTAGAGATAGACTTAATACCAGAGGTTTGATTCATAGGATACTTTTCAAAAACTTTTGATATACTGAAAGGTTGAATGATATTAAACTTCTCTTCATCTTGCAGAATCAAAGATTTTAATCTTTCAAAAAGTTTCTTTTGTTTGATAGGATCAGGTAATTGTTGAATCATATCAAAGATGAATTCTTTTGTGTCAGAATTTATCTTCTTATTATCAGTAGAAGACTTAATCATATTAATCTGTTTACAGTGACAGTCATCCTGACTTTCACTAGAGGAATCATAATTGCCATTATCATCGTCAGTAATATAATTGATCTCAGAATAGATTTGCAATCTTTCTTTTAATTTGTTTCTGATATTTTCTTCAACATCAGAAATGCCATCAATGATTTCATTAATCTTTCCTTTGCTTCGGCATTTGCTAGCAATATGACCTTTCTTGCCACATTTAAAGCACTTGAAATCACTTGAATTCTTTTTTCTATTAAATCTTCTGAATTTCTTTGGGGAAAAGGAATCATCTTTATATTTCTTTGAATGTCTTTTTTGTGAAAAAGATTTTTGAAGGAATTTTTTCTTTCTTTCAGTGGAAGGAGCACTGATTCCAGTAATTCCAAAAGCTTGACAGAAAGATCCCATTTCTTTTCTCTTACTGCCATATTTAGCCTGGAATTTGAGTTCTTGGCAAGCTGCAAGGGCTTCTTTTTTGACAAAAGCAAAGAGTTGACCAAAGGTCATTGAAGTGAAATCAATCTGTTCTGTTCCCATTTCCTTTTGTAAATTGATCATAATTCTTTGGGAAAACAGAGTTGGTAAACCAGTAATGAATTTTTCTTTCCAGAATGGTGCAGTACTGTCTGTTCGTTTAAGAACATGAGTCAAAAACATGTCTTTGTACCATCTGAAATCACTAAGTGTTGGACACCTAATGTTAGTAAGGAATATCTTTGAAGAAGCTAATTCTTCCTGAGGATTTCCTACAAAGTGCATGGCTATGGTAACTATGAGGAAATCACTTGAATCGTTTTGGGTAGTAATTTCTCCTTGGGCATTTTCTACGTCTATAGTATGCTCAAGAATTGCTGTTTTGTCTTGCAAAGTCAAAGCATTGTCCCACCAATACTTTAACTGTCCAGTAAAACCAGTTATGAATAAACTTGCAATATCCTGTTCAGAACATCTTTTCATTTTGTATGCCAATTTGGCCATACCCATTTCTTGTAATGTGTTGAGTATTTCATACTCACTTTTTCCATCAATATTCCATTCATAAATGGAATTTCCATCATAATCTTTCGTATGGAATTTTGCTCTTTCTTCATACATAATGTCAGGAGGGGTAGGTCTTGGATAGTAGTCTTTGGTTCTACTATTGTTCCAATTTGTTCGAGGTTTATTGAAATTATTTGGCTTCTTTCCTCTTTCAATTTTATTAATATCCTGATCAGAATTAATATCGTTTTCAACTTTATTGATTTGTTGAACTTCAGAGTTTTCAGAGGATTGAGCTACAGAGTTTTCAGAGGAATTAGATTCTAATGAGGAATCTGATTCTTCATTTTCTTCTATAGTGTCAATATTGTTGATTTTTGAAGGACCGGGAAGGTTCTTGTTAATTGAATCAAGTGTTTGATTTATTTTAGATAATAATGACTCGTTTTCAAACGTGAGCTTATTTTCTAAAGCTCTAGGAATACTTCTTGGTTGAAAATGTGGTAAAGAAGTACTGTGAGGGAATGTTGAATTTGGTTTTGAAATGGCCTTAATGTCAGTAGATAAGGAATCTATTTGTGTTGAAATCGTATGTAAAACTTGATTGGAGTAGTTATTCTGTTGATATAATTTCTTGACATCATCCAAATTAACTTGATCATTTCCTCTAGGGTCAATACTTTCACGACCCCTTTTGAAAGGTGTAGCTATGACTTCTCCTTCTTTGGAATGGAGTTTCAAGGTCTGTAAGGGAGGAGTGATAGCAGTAATAGTAGTGCCATCTTGAAGTTGCCATTTCTTGTACAAACTTGTTTGTACATTAATAGCAGATTTTTTGAATGGTTCAGAAATTTCATTTTTTGTAAAATAAAATTCTAACCAGTTTTCAAAATGAAAGGGAGCATGATATTTTTGAATATCTCTTATCCATTGAATTCGAATCTTAGCTTGACAGTAAGCATCTAGCTTAGAGTACCATGTGTAGTATTCTAATTCTTCTTTGAAATCTTTTTCAAGTTCTTCGATATCAATTTTAACACCAACTTTAGTGATAACATTAATACCGTGGAATTCTCCATGCATCTGACTGGAATTAGGAGAATTATTAGGAGAAAAATTGAGTTCATTTGAAATGTCAGGAATAGGTGTTTGATTGTGAATCCTAATTGAAGGATCTTCTTGAGTAGAAGGAGTTTCTACGATGAAAGATCTAGATTCTCTAAATGAATTTCTAGGAATAGAGTAGGGTCTGATGGATCTCCTATTTTCATTGAGTGAGTTGAAACGAACCAGGACTGTACCATCTTGTTCTTCAACTATCTCTTGAATTTCTGTTCTTTCGAGATTTCTTGGTCTCTGAGGAACATCTATTTGAAAGGCTTCTGGAATGGTAATTTCATTCCATTTCAGGCGTTTAGGGACAAAGGTCTTTGAATAGTCAGCATCAATTTGTAATAGTATTGTCTCATCGGTAAAGTTATTAATTAATTTGCATTTGGGATTAATAGCAGAACTCATTAATCTAAAGTAAATGCGATAAATAATTACAAATTGTTCTGCAAGTTTTTCAAATTCTTCTCCTTGCAGATGAACATCGAGAATTAAGGAATTCATAATTAAAGGATCAGTTAATGAAACTGGAAAATTAGGAATACAATTGAAATAAATAGGACCATTACAAATATTAGTTTGAATCATACTTAAAATTGACGATTTGTATCTTCGCAAACGTTTATCACGTAAAGCCATGTAAACAGGAATGTCTATACCAATATGAGCAAGTGGTTTGACTGCTACTTGAATCATACCAAAATGAATATAACGAAATCCTTTCTCTAAATATTTTCGTATAGAAATATGAGATAAAAGAGGAATTGATTGAAACTTATTTTGAATGTTTAAAGTCTCTTCATGAATTTTTACGCTAAAAGCGCTTTTGAAATCAAAAGTACCAATTTTGTAAATATTTTCTATATTTTCATTAGGAAGAGTCCAGTTTGAAAAGTCCTCATTAATCATCTCTTCTTTGCTTTGTATTATGTGTCCTGAATTACTTCCAGAACCAGAGAAAAATTTTCTAATAAAACCAGCCATCATCAATAGCAATTTTATGAACTAGACATAGATCATACCTTGACCGGGAACAACGGGAACACTCCACCGGGAACACCACGCTCTCTTCGGGCTTACCAACGGGTTCACGAGCTTACCAACGTCTTACCAACGCTCAGGATACTCACTATGAATAGGTCACTCGTTGCTCTCAACGAAGAGTGGAATTACTAGAGCACCTGGCTCTGATACCATTCCTTTTCTGGAATGGTAATTTCATTCCATTTCCAAAACATCTCTAATTCTGGAGCTCGAATCGGTAAAGGACTCTATCAGGCGTTTCAGGATCATAAAACAAGGTAAACAAGAGGATGGAATGAGAACTGGTTTTGATCTTTATTTGAATTGAAAGGATTTGGATACAGAAGTAAAGAGTAAAGTTACAAAGTCTGAACTCTCTCTCTAAAACCTCTCCTAAAACCTCTGTCTAGTTACATGAATGAACCTAGTTTATATAGACTTGAATCCTTTTTGAGTTGGATGAGCACGAATCTTTTGAGTGGATGTCTTGTCTTGCATTTTTAAAAGCTGAGTGGCCATTTGCCTTAGCTGTCTTCAATTATTTGAGTGGCCTTCTTGTCTTCTTCTTTTGCAGAAAGAATCTTATGAATTGGTGTCTTGTCTTGTCTCGTCTTCTTTGTAGAAAGCATCTTTTGAACAGTGGTTTTTGTCCATTCTTCCTTTTAGAAAGCATCTTTTACTTTTGAAAATGGTTGTTTTACTTTTGAGCTGGCATCTTTGAGTGGACATCTTTCGTCTTCTTTTGGCATGAGTGGACATCTTTGAAAAAGGTTGTTTTACTTTTGAGCTGGCATCTTTGAGTGGACATCTTTCGTCTTCTTTTGGCATGAGTGGACATCTTTCGTCTTCTTTTGGCATCTTTGATTAGACATCTTTTGTTTTCTTTTGAGCTGTTCTTGTTTTTGAGAGGAATCTTTAGTAATCGAATTTTGGGCAAATCCGCAGCCATTAACGGATTTAATATGCCTTTACCAATCACCGTTTGAGATTGGGCTAGTATGTAGATTTGAACCGTTCTACATATGACGTTGTTGTGGAGAATTACTTCTCCAGTAAATTGGCTGTTTTAAGAGCCATACTCCTTTGGGTTAGGAGCAAACCTTTTTTCAAAAACGGATTTGATAAGTCTTTACCGGTAGCCGTTTGCTCCGGACTAGCTGTAGTCACCATTCACTACAGAGAAGAGAACACTAGAAAGATAAGATAATATACATATACATTTTTTTTATTTTTTATTTTTATTTTTTATTTTTTATAATTTACAATTCGAAAGGGTCTTGAGCACAAGGCCCTCCCATAGGATCAGTAGAGGATCCTTCTGAGGAATGCTTGGAGTTTGATTTTGAGCTTCTCATTTGTTTCTGCATTTTTTTGAATTTTTGGAACTCCAGAAAAATCTTCATATCATCATTCTCTGAATCTGAGGAGTTGAAATCTATGACTGCTTTTGCCTTCTTTTGAGTCTTCACTTCTTTTGCAGGAGTTTTTGGTTCAGGTTTTGCTGGTTCTTTTGGAATTTGCTGAATTTCTTGTTGAAGTTTCTTCCCTGTTTGAATGTAATGTATTACTGCTCACTTTCTTTTTTGTACTCACTCATTTTAGTGGAACTCTCATCCTCACTCATTTGAATTGGGGATCCCAACGGATCTACTATGATTTTTGGTAAATCATCAACCATCAACGGATTTGAGATGTCTTTGCCTTTTACCGTTTGAAAAGGACTAGGTTCATCATTTATTTTAATTGGTGATGAACTACCAATTTGAGATTTCAAGATCTCTATGAGCTTTAATTGCTCTTTATCACGTTCGTCTTCCACAAAGAAGTTACGAACATTATTGTTTGAGAGCGAAAAATCCCTCAATGCTTCTTCAAGGTTGTAATAACCTTTCCATCTACAGTCTTTTCTGTTGCCGACTGTATTCATCAAAGAACCATAATTGATATAGACTCCGGGCTTTGGGCCGTTGAAGAGTACATAATGAGTAAAATTCTTTGAAGTGGGCTTTGTAATAATTTTTGTAAAATAATATGTAAGAGCACTAAGAGCTTTTAATTTCTCTTGTGGTGTTCTTGCCATCCACAGTGCGTTAAGAATACACTGTTGTTGCTCATCAACTGATGATCCTTTTGCGACTTTATAAGATTTGTCGTCATTTGCTTGAAGTAAAGGGAGGGTAATCCTTCCGAACTTCATATTTTTGTTGCTGTTACCTTTGTGGCTACATTGAAACATATAAACAGAGTTAGAAGTAATAAACATCAGCTCCTGAATTATTTTTCCTTTTACATTGATCCTGCATAAATAATCCACAAAGTTAACCCAACGATTTCTGTATAATTTATCAGCAAAATCAAAACTTCGATTTATAAGAATAATAGTACCTTGATTTATGAAATGTCCAAGAAAGCAAATATTGTTTTGGAATAATTTCATTTTTGTGGCTGAAAGAACTAAGCCATTTTTCTTTACAGTATATAAGAAGGTTTTTAAATGTTTAAAATGTTGATCAATGTTTTCAGAGAAAACTAATACATCATCAATATAAACAATCATAAACTTTGAATATGGATTCAGAATGTCATTCATTATTCTTTGGAATTCTGAAGGGGCGTTTTTGAGTCCAAAAGGCATTACATTCCATTCGTAATGGCCAAAGGGTACAGTGAAGGCGGTTTTGTATCTGTCTTTTTCAGCAACTTGAATTTGCCAAAAGCCAGATTTCATGTCAAACTTTGAAAAGATTTTTGCAATGCTTAAACGTTTTAATAAATCTCTTTTATTTGGAATAGGGTAACGAATCCATTGAAGAACCTTGTTGAGAGGTTTATAATTAATAACAAGTCTAGGGACACCACGTTCCTTTTCTGCTTGATTTATGACATAAAATGCTGCACAGCTCCAAGGTGATTTGGATGGCCGTATCAGCTCTTTATCTAAAAGAGTTTGAATTTCCTTTTTACAAACTTCTAATAGATCATGATTCATTTGAATGGGTCTTGCTTTTGTAGGAATATTTCTTTCTGAAAATTCCTTTTCATATGGTAATTCAACGATGTGCCTTTTTCTTTCCCAAAAAGCATTAGGAAGATCTGCACAGACTTCTCTTTTGAATAGATCCTCTAACTGTTGAATTTCTTGTTTTGTGCTGGGTAATTGTAGGTGTTCTTCAATTTGAGCATAAGACAAATCTTCTTTGAGAAAATTTATCTTATTCTGCTTCCTTTGAATAAGGTTGATATGTTGATATATGGAGTTATTTTGCAAAGCATTTAACTCCTTTTGTCGAACAGGAATCAAGAATCTGAAATGTATAGTATTACCCATAATGTTAGTGCTGATACCTTTGTTATCAACAACAAAAGGGTAAATTTGAGTAAGGAATGGAGTACCTAAAATAATATCAGTGTTGAGATTTTCTACTACAATAAACTGATGTTTAAAGCAGTAGTTTTGATTACATATCTCAGTTTTTTTCAATTTTCCTTTGATTCGAAGGGGAGAGTTGTTGGCGGCTATAAGAACTTCATTAGTAAAACTATAGTATTTTGTTGGTACTAGACCGTCTCTGATGCAGCTTTGATCTGCACCACTGTCTAACATTGCAACAAAAGTTTGTTTGAAATTTCCGATAGAAATTGTTAGATGAACTAACCACTTTTGAAATTGGAATTTCTCAATCATAGAAATGAATTGAGAAGCTGAAGGTTGAGTAGGGGTAATATTTATTTCTTGTGGAGGAATAAGTGTTTCTTCTTCTTCTTCTAGATAAGTTTCTTTTCCTTTGGAAAGTCTAGATTGAATAATTGCAATATGAGCTTCTAAAGAGAGATTTTTCATCTCTATATTGTTAGTAGTTTGTTTTAAAGACTTGACTTCTTCTTTTAGAATATGAATTTCTGTTTGCAATTCTCTGGTAGAGATAGACTTAATACCAGAGGTTTGATTCATAGGATACTTTTCAAAAACTTTTGATATACTGAAAGGTTGAATGATATTAAACTTCTCTTCATCTTGCAGAATCAAAGATTTTAATCTTTCAAAAAGTTTCTTTTGTTTGATAGGATCAGGTAATTGTTGAATCATATCAAAGATGAATTCTTTTGTGTCAGAATTTATCTTCTTATTATCAGTAGAAGACTTAATCATATTAATCTGTTTACAGTGACAGTCATCCTGACTTTCACTAGAGGAATCATAATTGCCATTATCATCGTCAGTAATATAATTGATCTCAGAATAGATTTGCAATCTTTCTTTTAATTTGTTTCTGATATTTTCTTCAACATCAGAAATGCCATCAATGATTTCATTAATCTTTCCTTTGCTTCGGCATTTGCTAGCAATATGACCTTTCTTGCCACATTTAAAGCACTTGAAATCACTTGAATTCTTTTTTCTATTAAATCTTCTGAATTTCTTTGGGGAAAAGGAATCATCTTTATATTTCTTTGAATGTCTTTTTTGTGAAAAAGATTTTTGAAGGAATTTTTTCTTTCTTTCAGTGGAAGGAGCACTGATTCCAGTAATTCCAAAAGCTTGACAGAAAGATCCCATTTCTTTTCTCTTACTGCCATATTTAGCCTGGAATTTGAGTTCTTGGCAAGCTGCAAGGGCTTCTTTTTTGACAAAAGCAAAGAGTTGACCAAAGGTCATTGAAGTGAAATCAATCTGTTCTGTTCCCATTTCCTTTTGTAAATTGATCATAATTCTTTGGGAAAACAGAGTTGGTAAACCAGTAATGAATTTTTCTTTCCAGAATGGTGCAGTACTGTCTGTTCGTTTAAGAACATGAGTCAAAAACATGTCTTTGTACCATCTGAAATCACTAAGTGTTGGACACCTAATGTTAGTAAGGAATATCTTTGAAGAAGCTAATTCTTCCTGAGGATTTCCTACAAAGTGCATGGCTATGGTAACTATGAGGAAATCACTTGAATCGTTTTGGGTAGTAATTTCTCCTTGGGCATTTTCTACGTCTATAGTATGCTCAAGAATTGCTGTTTTGTCTTGCAAAGTCAAAGCATTGTCCCACCAATACTTTAACTGTCCAGTAAAACCAGTTATGAATAAACTTGCAATATCCTGTTCAGAACATCTTTTCATTTTGTATGCCAATTTGGCCATACCCATTTCTTGTAATGTGTTGAGTATTTCATACTCACTTTTTCCATCAATATTCCATTCATAAATGGAATTTCCATCATAATCTTTCGTATGGAATTTTGCTCTTTCTTCATACATAATGTCAGGAGGGGTAGGTCTTGGATAGTAGTCTTTGGTTCTACTATTGTTCCAATTTGTTCGAGGTTTATTGAAATTATTTGGCTTCTTTCCTCTTTCAATTTTATTAATATCCTGATCAGAATTAATATCGTTTTCAACTTTATTGATTTGTTGAACTTCAGAGTTTTCAGAGGATTGAGCTACAGAGTTTTCAGAGGAATTAGATTCTAATGAGGAATCTGATTCTTCATTTTCTTCTATAGTGTCAATATTGTTGATTTTTGAAGGACCGGGAAGGTTCTTGTTAATTGAATCAAGTGTTTGATTTATTTTAGATAATAATGACTCGTTTTCAAACGTGAGCTTATTTTCTAAAGCTCTAGGAATACTTCTTGGTTGAAAATGTGGTAAAGAAGTACTGTGAGGGAATGTTGAATTTGGTTTTGAAATGGCCTTAATGTCAGTAGATAAGGAATCTATTTGTGTTGAAATCGTGTGTAAAACTTGATTGGAGTAGTTATTCTGTTGATATAATTTCTTGACATCATCCAAATTAACTTGATCATTTCCTCTAGGGTCAATACTTTCACGACCCCTTTTGAAAGGTGTAGCTATGACTTCTCCTTCTTTGGAATGGAGTTTCAAGGTCTGTAAGGGAGGAGTGATAGCAGTAATAGTAGTGCCATCTTGAAGTTGCCATTTCTTGTACAAACTTGTTTGTACATTAATAGCAGATTTTTTGAATGGTTCAGAAATTTCATTTTTTGTAAAATAAAATTCTAACCAGTTTTCAAAATGAAAGGGAGCATGATATTTTTGAATATCTCTTATCCATTGAATTCGAATCTTAGCTTGACAGTAAGCATCTAGCTTAGAGTACCATGTGTAGTATTCTGATTCTTCTTTGAAATCTTTTTCAAGTTCTTCGATATCAATTTTAACACCAACTTTAGTGATAACATTAATACCGTGGAATTCTCCATGCATCTGACTGGAATTAGGAGAATTATTAGGAGAAAAATTGAGTTCATTTGAAATGTCAGGAATAGGTGTTTGATTGTGAATCCTAATTGAAGGATCTTCTTGAGTAGAAGGAGTTTCTACGATGAAAGATCTAGATTCTCTAAATGAATTTCTAGGAATAGAGTAGGGTCTGATGGATCTCCTATTTTCATTGAGTGAGTTGAAACGAACCAGGACTGTACCATCTTGTTCTTCAACTATCTCTTGAATTTCTGTTCTTTCGAGATTTCTTGGTCTCTGAGGAACATCTATTTGAAAGGCTTCTGGAATGGTAATTTCATTCCATTTCAGGCGTTTAGGGACAAAGGTCTTTGAATAGTCAGCATCAATTTGTAATAGTATTGTCTCATCGGTAAAGTTATTAATTAATTTGCATTTGGGATTAATAGCAGAACTCATTAATCTAAAGTAAATGCGATAAATAATTACAAATTGTTCTGCAAGTTTTTCAAATTCTTCTCCTTGCAGATGAACATCGAGAATTAAGGAATTCATAATTAAAGGATCAGTTAATGAAACTGGAAAATTAGGAATACAATTGAAATAAATAGGACCATTACAAATATTAGTTTGAATCATACTTAAAATTGACGATTTGTATCTTCGCAAACGTTTATCACGTAAAGCCCTGTAAACAGGAATGTCTATACCAATATGAGCAAGTGGTTTGACTGCTACTTGAATCATACCAAAATGAATATAACGAAATCCTTTCTCTAAATATTTTCGTATAGAAATATGAGATAAAAGAGGAATTGATTGAAACTTATTTTGAATGTTTAAAGTCTCTTCATGAATTTTTACGCTAAAAGCGCTTTTGAAATCAAAAGTACCAATTTTGTAAATATTTTCTATATTTTCATTAGGAAGAGTCCAGTTTGAAAAGTCCTCATTAATCATCTCTTCTTTGCTTTGTATTATGTGTCCTGAATTACTTCCAGAACCAGAGAAAAATTTTCTAATAAAACCAGCCATCATCAATAGCAATTTTATGAACTAGACATAGATCATACCTTGACCGGGAACAACGGGAACACTCCACCGGGAACACCACGCTCTCTTCGGGCTTACCAACGGGTTCACGAGCTTACCAACGTCTTACCAACGCTCAGGATACTCACTATGAATAGGTCACTCGTTGCTCTCAACGATGAGTGGAATTACTAGAGCACCTGGCTCTGATACCATAAGGGAGTCAGGATCATAAAACAAGGTAAACAAGAGGATGGAATGAGAACTGGTTTTGATCTTTATTTGAATTGAAAGGATTTGGATACAGAAGTAAAGAGTAAAGTTACAAAGTCTGAACTCTCTCTCTAAAACCTCTCCTAAAACCTCTGTCTAGTTACATGAATGAACCTAGTTTATATAGACTTGAATCCTTTTTGAGTTGGATGAGCACGAATCTTTTGAGTGGATGTCTTGTCTTGCATTTTTAAAAGCTGAGTGGCCATTTGCCTTAGCTGTCTTCAATTATTTGAGTGGCCTTCTTGTCTTCTTCTTTTGCAGAAAGAATCTTATGAATTGGTGTCTTGTCTTGTCTCGTCTTCTTTGTAGAAAGCATCTTTTGAACAGTGGTTTTTGTCCATTCTTCCTTTTAGAAAGCATCTTTTACTTTTGAAAATGGTTGTTTTACTTTTGAGCTGGCATCTTTGAGTGGACATCTTTCGTCTTCTTTTGGCATGAGTGGACATCTTTGAAAATGGTTGTTTTACTTTTGAGCTGGCATCTTTGAGTGGACATCTTTCGTCTTCTTTTGGCATGAGTGGACATCTTTCGTCTTCTTTTGGCATCTTTGATTAGACATCTTTTGTTTTCTTTTGAGCTGTTCTTGTTTTTGAGAGGAATCTTTAGTAATCGAATTTTGGGCAAATCCGCAGCCATTAACGGATTTAATATGCCTTTACCAATCACCGTTTGAGATTGGGCTAGTATGTAGATTTGAACCGTTCTACATATGACGTTGTTGTGGAGAATTACTTCTCCAGTAAATTGGCTGTTTTAAGAGCCATACTCCTTTGGGTTAGGAGCAAACCTTTTTTCAAATTGAAGACAGCTAAGGCAAATGGCCACTCAGCTTTTAAAAATGCAAGACAAGACATCCACTCAAAAGATTCGTGCTCATCCAACTCAAAAAGGATTCAAGTCTATATAAACTAGGTTCATTCATGTAACTAGACAGAGGTTTTAGGAGAGGTTTTAGAGAGAGAGTTCAGACTTTGTAACTTTACTCTTTACTTCTGTATCCAAATCCTTTCAATTCAAATAAAGATCAAAACCAGTTCTCATTCCATCCTCTTGTTTACCTTGTTTTATGATCCTGACTCCCTTATGGTATCAGACAATTTTATGAACTAGACATAGTCTCCAGAATCAGAGCCAGGTGCTCTAGTAATTCCACTCTTCGTTGAGAGCAACGAGTGACCTATTCATAGTGAGTATCCTGAGCGTTGGTAAGACGTTGGTAAGCTCGTGAACCCGTTGGTAAGCCCGAAGAGAGCGTGGTGTTCCCGGTGGAGTGTTCCCGTTGTTCCCGGTCAAGGTATGATCTATGTCTAGTTCATAAAATTGCTATTGATGATGGCTGGTTTTATTAGAAAATTTTTCTCTGGTTCTGGAAGTAATTCAGGACACATAATACAAAGCAAAGAAGAGATGATTAATGAGGACTTTTCAAACTGGACTCTTCCTAATGAAAATATAGAAAATATTTACAAAATTGGTACTTTTGATTTCAAAAGCGCTTTTAGCGTAAAAATTCATGAAGAGACTTTAAACATTCAAAATAAGTTTCAATCAATTCCTCTTTTATCTCATATTTCTATACGAAAATATTTAGAGAAAGGATTTCGTTATATTCATTTTGGTATGATTCAAGTAGTAGTCAAACCACTTGCTCATATTGGTATAGACATTCCTGTTTACATGGCTTTACGTGATAAACGTTTGCGAAGATACAAATCGTCAATTTTAAGTATGATTCAAACTAATATTTGTAATGGTCCTATTTATTTCAATTGTATTCCTAATTTTCCAGTTTCATTAACTGATCCTTTAATTATGAATTCCTTAATTCTCGATGTTCATCTGCAAGGAGAAGAATTTGAAAAACTTGCAGAACAATTTGTAATTATTTATCGCATTTACTTTAGATTAATGAGTTCTGCTATTAATCCCAAATGCAAATTAATTAATAACTTTACCGATGAGACAATACTATTACAAATTGATGCTGACTATTCAAAGACCTTTGTCCCTAAACGCCTGAAATGGAATGAAATTACCATTCCAGAAGCCTTTCAAATAGATGTTCCTCAGAGACCAAGAAATCTCGAAAGAACAGAAATTCAAGAGATAGTTGAAGAACAAGATGGTACAGTCCTGGTTCGTTTCAACTCACTCAATGAAAATAGGAGATCCATCAGACCCTACTCTATTCCTAGAAATTCATTTAGAGAATCTAGATCTTTCATCGTAGAAACTCCTTCTACTCAAGAAGATCCTTCAATTAGGATTCACAATCAAACACCTATTCCTGACATTTCAAATGAACTCAATTTTTCTCCTAATAATTCTCCTAATTCCAGTCAGATGCATGGAGAATTCCACGGTATTAATGTTATCACTAAAGTTGGTGTTAAAATTGATATCGAAGAACTTGAAAAAGATTTCAAAGAAGAATCAGAATACTACACATGGTACTCTAAGCTAGATGCTTACTGTCAAGCTAAGATTCGAATTCAATGGATAAGAGATATTCAAAAATATCATGCTCCCTTTCATTTTGAAAACTGGTTAGAATTTTATTTTACAAAAAATGAAATTTCTGAACCATTCAAAAAATCTGCTATTAATGTACAAACAAGTTTGTACAAGAAATGGCAACTTCAAGATGGCACTACTATTACTGCTATCACTCCTCCCTTACAGACCTTGAAACTCCATTCCAAAGAAGGAGAAGTCATAGCTACACCTTTCAAAAGGGGTCGTGAAAGTATTGACCCTAGAGGAAATGATCAAGTTAATTTGGATGATGTCAAGAAATTATATCAACAGAATAACTACTCCAATCAAATTTTACACACGATTTCAACACAAATAGATTCCTTATCTACTGACATTAAGGCCATTTCAAAACCAAATTCAACATTCCCTCACAGTACTTCTTTACCACATTTTCAACCAAGAAGTATTCCTAGAGCTTTAGAAAATAAGCTCACGTTTGAAAACGAGTCATTATTATCTAAAATAAATCAAACACTTGATTCAATTAACAAGAACCTTCCCGGTCCTTCAAAAATCAACAATATTGACACTATAGAAGAAAATGAAGAATCAGATTCCTCATTAGAATCTAATTCCTCTGAAAACTCTGTAGCTCAATCCTCTGAAAACTCTGAAGTTCAACAAATCAATAAAGTTGAAAACGATATTAATTCTGATCAGGATATTAATAAAATTGAAAGAGGAAAGAAGCCAAATAATTTCAATAAACCTCGAACAAATTGGAACAATAGTAGAACCAAAGACTACTATCCAAGACCTACCCCTCCTGACATTATGTATGAAGAAAGAGCAAAATTCCATACGAAAGATTATGATGGAAATTCCATTTATGAATGGAATATTGATGGAAAAAGTGAGTATGAAATACTCAACACATTACAAGAAATGGGTATGGCCAAATTGGCATACAAAATGAAAAGATGTTCTGAACAGGATATTGCAAGTTTATTCATAACTGGTTTTACTGGACAGTTAAAGTATTGGTGGGACAATGCTTTGACTTTGCAAGACAAAACAGCAATTCTTGAGCATACTATAGACGTAGAAAATGCCCAAGGAGAAATTACTACCCAAAACGATTCAAGTGATTTCCTCATAGTTACCATAGCCATGCACTTTGTAGGAAATCCTCAGGAAGAATTAGCTTCTTCAAAGATATTCCTTACTAACATTAGGTGTCCAACACTTAGTGATTTCAGATGGTACAAAGACATGTTTTTGACTCATGTTCTTAAACGAACAGACAGTACTGCACCATTCTGGAAAGAAAAATTCATTACTGGTTTACCAACTCTGTTTTCCCAAAGAATTATGATCAATTTACAAAAGGAAATGGGAACAGAACAGATTGATTTCACTTCAATGACCTTTGGTCAACTCTTTGCTTTTGTCAAAAAAGAAGCCCTTGCAGCTTGCCAAGAACTCAAATTCCAGGCTAAATATGGCAGTAAGAGAAAAGAAATGGGATCTTTCTGTCAAGCTTTTGGAATTACTGGAATCAGTGCTCCTTCCACTGAAAGAAAGAAAAAATTCCTTCAAAAATCTTTTTCACAAAAAAGACATTCAAAGAAATATAAAGATGATTCCTTTTCCCCAAAGAAATTCAGAAGATTTAATAGAAAAAAGAATTCAAGTGATTTCAAGTGCTTTAAATGTGGCAAGAAAGGTCATATTGCTAGCAAATGCCGAAGCAAAGGAAAGATTAATGAAATCATTGATGGCATTTCTGATGTTGAAGAAAATATCAGAAACAAATTAAAAGAAAGATTGCAAATCTATTCTGAGATCAATTATATTACTGACGATGATAATGGCAATTATGATTCCTCTAGTGAAAGTCAGGATGACTGTCACTGTAAACAGATTAATATGATTAAGTCTTCTACTGATAATAAGAAGATAAATTCTGACACAAAAGAATTCATCTTTGATATGATTCAACAATTACCTGATCCTATCAAACAAAAGAAACTTTTTGAAAGATTAAAATCTTTGATTCTGCAAGATGAAGAGAAGTTTAATATCATTCAACCTTTCAGTATATCAAAAGTTTTTGAAAAGTATCCTATGAATCAAAGCTCTGGTATTAAGTCTATCTCTACCAGAGAATTGCAAACAGAAATTCATATTCTAAAAGAAGAAGTCAAGTCTTTAAAACAAACTACTAACAATATAGAGATGAAAAATCTCTCTTTAGAAGCTCATATTGCAATTATTCAATCTAGACTTTCCAAAGGAAAAGAAACTTATCTAGAAGAAGAAGAAGAAACACTTATTCCTCCACAAGAAATAAATATTACCCCTACTCAACCTTCAGCTTCTCAATTCATTTCTACGATTGAGAAATTCCAATTTCAAAAGTGGTTAGTTCATCTAACAATTTCTATCGGAAATTTCAAACAAACTTTTGTTGCAATGTTAGACAGTGGTGCAGATCAAAGCTGCATCAGAGACGGTCTAGTACCAACAAAATACTATAGTTTTACTAATGAAGTTCTTATAGCCGCCAACAACTCTCCCCTTCGAATCAAAGGAAAATTGACAAAAACTGAGATATGTAATCAAAACTACTGCTTTAAACATCAGTTTATTGTAGTAGAAAATCTCAACACTGATATTATTCTAGGTACTCCATTCCTTACTCAAATTTACCCTTTTGTTGTTGATAACAAAGGTATCAGCACTAACATTATGGGTAATACTATACATTTCAGATTCTTGATTCCTGTTCGACAAAAGGAGTTAAATGCTTTGCAAAATAACTCCATATATCAACATATCAACCTTATTCAAAGGAAGCAGAATAAGATAAATTTTCTCAAAGAAGATTTGTCTTATGCTCAAATTGAAGAACACCTACAATTACCCAGCACAAAACAAGAAATTCAACAGTTAGAGGATCTATTCAAAAGAGAAGTCTGTGCAGATCTTCCTAATGCTTTTTGGGAAAGAAAAAGGCACATCGTTGAATTACCATATGAAAAGGAATTTTCAGAAAGAAATATTCCTACAAAAGCAAGACCCATTCAAATGAATCATGATCTATTAGAAGTTTGTAAAAAGGAAATTCAAACTCTTTTAGATAAAGAGCTGATACGGCCATCCAAATCACCTTGGAGCTGTGCAGCATTTTATGTCATAAATCAAGCAGAAAAGGAACGTGGTGTCCCTAGGCTTGTTATTAATTATAAACCTCTCAACAAGGTTCTTCAATGGATTCGTTACCCTATTCCAAATAAAAGAGATTTATTAAAACGTTTAAGCATTGCAAAAATCTTTTCAAAGTTTGACATGAAATCTGGCTTTTGGCAAATTCAAGTTGCTGAAAAAGACAGATACAAAACCGCCTTTACTGTACCCTTTGGCCATTACGAATGGAATGTAATGCCTTTTGGACTCAAAAACGCCCCTTCAGAATTCCAAAGAATAATGAATGACATTCTGAATCCATATTCAAAGTTTATGATTGTTTATATTGATGATGTATTAGTTTTCTCTGAAAACATTGATCAACATTTTAAACATTTAAAAACTTTCTTATATACTGTAAAGAAAAATGGCTTAGTTCTTTCAGCCACAAAAATGAAATTATTTCAAAACAATATTCGTTTTCTTGGACATTTCATAAATCAAGGTACCATTATTCCTATAAATCGATGTATTGATTTTGCTGATAAATTTCCTGATGAAATTAAAGACAAAACTCAACTCCAAAGATTTTTAGGCTGTTTAAATTATATTTCTGATTTTATTCCAAAGATGAGACAAACTTGTGCGCCTTTATTTCAACGACTTCAAACAAATCCTTCACCTTGGACTTCGATTCATACAGGTATTGTTAAACAAATCAAAAGAACTATTCATTCTTTACCTTGCATTAATATTCCTCATCCTGATGCTTTCATGATTGTTGAGACCGATGCTTCAAATATTGGTTACGGTGGTATTTTAAAACAACGGCTACCAAACTCTTCAAAAGAAGATCTAGTCAGATATCACTCTGGTGTCTGGTTAGGACCTCAGAAAAATTACTATACTATTAAAAAGGAAATGCTTTCAATTGTTAATTGTATTTTAAAATTTCAAGATGATCTTTTTAATAAAAAGTTTCTCCTTAGAATAGACTGTCAATCTGCAAAATTCATTTTAGAAAAAGACGTAAAAAATCTAGTTTCAAAACAAATATTCGCTAGATGGCAAGCTTTACTTTCTGTCTTTGATTTTGATATTCAATATTTGAAAGGTACTGATAATTCATTACCAGACTTTTTGACTAGGGAATTTCTTACAGGAAAAAATGGGTGATCCCAATTCAAAAGTCCGCACTTCAAAGGACTATGAGATGAAAAAATTGACAACAGCAACTTCATCAACAAACAAATTCCATATTCTCCAAGATTTCCCTGCTCTAACTTACGCATCAGCAGTGGAAAGCAAGAAACCTCAAAATTCAACTCCACAAGTTCAAACTTCTCCAAAAGATCAAGACAGCCCATATTTCACAAAATCTGGTGTTCAACACATCTGCTTGACCACCTTCAAAGAACCTCCCCACTACAACACACTTCAAATCTACACTCATCAATTATTCCCGCCAAACTCCTATTGGCTGGATGATCCCCTCAAAACTCAACAATTCTATGAGTTGATCTTAGTTGACTCTGGGTCAGCTGAAATCACTCATACTCCTGATAGAAAAACTCCTTCACTGATTTCTTATTCAAAATGCGTCATAAAGAAGGTTATTCTACCAAATGAATGGTCCAGCATCTGGACTACAAAAGAATTCTCAATTACTTACATTCCCAAAGGTTATACATACCAAGACTATCAAATGGCTTGGTTTCGAACCTTATTCTATAGGCCATTCAATCATTCATGGTTCCTTACCTTCCAATCAAATTGTGCTGACAATATTCCTATCTGGTTCTATGAATGGTGGCTACGTTTTGGCCCCGTTCCAGACATACTTCCACCTGTTGTTCTAAAGGCCTTCCAAACTTGGGTCCAAAGAACGGGAGGTGAACATTTCAAAAAGGCTTTCCTATTCCACAAATCCTTCAAAGTCCCATGGATATTTTGTTGGACATTTACATTATTCAAACGATGACTACCCTCTCAGTTTGGGTAGAGAATTCAAAGTCAAATGGTGGACCCGTTACACTCAAGATTACTGCAATGAGAAGGCAGTAATACATTACATTCAAACAGGGAAGAAACTTCAACAAGAAATTCAGCAAATTCCAAAAGAACCAGCAAAACCAGAACCAAAAACTCCTGCAAAAGAAGTGAAGACTCAAAAGAAGGCAAAAGCAGTCCTAGATTTCAACTCCTCAGATTCAGAGAATGATGATATGAAGATTTTTCTGGAGTTCCAAAAATTCAAAAAAATGCAGAAACAAATGAGAAGCTCAAAATCAAACTCCAAGCATTCCTCAGAAGGATCCTCTACTGATCCTATGGGAGGGCCTTGTGCTCAAGACCCTTTCGAATTGTAAATTAAAAAAAAAAAAAAAAATGTATATGTATATTATCTTATCTTTCTAGTGTTCTCTTCTCTGTAGTGAATGGTGACTACAGCTAGTCCGGAGCAAACGGCTACCGGTAAAGACTTATCAAATCCGTTTTTGAAAAAAGGTTTGCTCCTAACCCAAAGGAGTATGGCTCTTAAAACAGCCAATTTACTGGAGAAGTAATTCTCCACAACAACGTCATATGTAGAACGGTTCAAATCTACATACTAGCCCAATCTCAAACGGTGATTGGTAAAGGCATATTAAATCCGTTAATGGCTGCGGATTTGCCCAAAATTCGATTACTAAAGATTCCTCTCAAAAACAAGAACAGCTCAAAAGAAAACAAAAGATGTCTAATCAAAGATGCCAAAAGAAGACGAAAGATGTCCACTCATGCCAAAAGAAGACGAAAGATGTCCACTCAAAGATGCCAGCTCAAAAGTAAAACAACCATTTTCAAAGATGTCCACTCATGCCAAAAGAAGACGAAAGATGTCCACTCAAAGATGCCAGCTCAAAAGTAAAACAACCATTTTCAAAAGTAAAAGATGCTTTCTAAAAGGAAGAATGGACAAAAACCACTGTTCAAAAGATGCTTTCTACAAAGAAGACGAGACAAGACAAGACACCAATTCATAAGATTCTTTCTGCAAAAGAAGAAGACAAGAAGGCCACTCAAATAATTGAAGACAGCTAAGGCAAATGGCCACTCAGCTTTTAAAAATGCAAGACAAGACATCCACTCAAAAGATTCGTGCTCATCCAACTCAAAAAGGATTCAAGTCTATATAAACTAGGTTCATTCATGTAACTAGACAGAGGTTTTAGGAGAGGTTTTAGAGAGAGAGTTCAGACTTTGTAACTTTACTCTTTACTTCTGTATCCAAATCCTTTCAATTCAAATAAAGATCAAAACCAGTTCTCATTCCATCCTCTTGTTTACCTTGTTTTATGATCCTGACTCCCTTATGGTATCAGAGATCATAAAACAAAAGATATAAAGAAAAGGATAATTCTATCAAGGAATATTGTGCTGACAATATTCCTATCTGGTTCTATGAATGGTGGCTACGTTTTGGCCCCGTTCCAGACATACTTATGGTATCAGAGTCCTTTACCGCTCTGATACCATAAGGGAGTCAGGATCATAAAACAAGGTAAACAAGAGGATGGAATGAGAACTGGTTTTGATCTTTATTTGAATTGAAAGGATTTGGATACAGAAGTAAAGAGTAAAGTTACAAAGTCTGAACTCTCTCTCTAAAACCTCTCCTAAAACCTCTGTCTCGTTACATGAATCAACCTAGTTTATATAGACTTGAATCCTTTTTGAGTTGGATGAGCACGAATCTTTTGAGTGGATGTCTTGTCTTGCATTTTGAATGATTGCCTTAGCTGTCTTCAATTCTTTGAGTGGCTGTCCATGCTGTCTTCAATTATTTGAGTGGCTGTCTATTCTTCTTTTTAGAAAGCATCTTTTGAATAGGCATCTTTTTCTTTTGAGCTGGCGTCTTTGAGTGGTCATCTTTTGCTTTTGAGAGGAATCTTTCTTTTGAGCTTGTCCTTTCTTTTGAGTAGGCACCTTTTGTTCTTTGTCTTTCTTTGAGAAAGTATCTTTGAGTAGACAACTTTACTTTTGAGCTGGCATCTTTGAGTAGACATGTTTTGTTTTCTGGCATCTTTTGAGTTTCAATTATTGGGGTGGAAGATCCCTCTGCTAATAATTCATTGGATTTGCTGGTTCTTCAGATTGATCTTCTCCGTCTTCTTGTCCATAGATATATGAGAACAGTTTTGTAGTATTGGATTCGGCTAATAATTCCAAATTTGTTAAATCGACGTCTTTCAGATTTCTTCGGAACTTGAAATATTTTGATCGATCATTGATGTCCTTGAAATCATATTGGGCACTGAATCCTCCCAAGGGTATATGTACTGAGGACATTATTATAATTCTTTCTGCGGGATAGAAGATCCTGCCTTCTTGATGTGGGAATGTTGAAAATATTGTTAAGTAATATCTTCCTTCAGGGGCAAATTCCTGGATAGCATTATAAATTTTTTCTCCAAAGAATTCGGGGATTCTGTCAGTAATAACAATTTCCCTAATCAAACCTGCCCAATAAAAATCCTGAAGATTTTGTAATAAGTATGGCATTGCTCCTTCATTGAATGTAATATTCAAAATTAAGGGCTCCAGATCGAAAAAATGGATTACTTCTTGAACAACATTGTTATGAGTGTACCACCTGTCTGTTTCTGCATTCTTCTTTAGAATATTCTGGAGTTCTATGAGTTTATCATAATGTGATTTTTTTGCCATATCTTTGATTTTTTCTTGGATTTCATAAGGAAGTTTTTCCAAGAAATTTTGTCGGAATGAATGACTCAATGTCATCCTCTTCTTGAATTGTAGGAAGGGAATAGGTTCCATCCTTAATTGTGCCTCCAAATGATAAATTATGTCATTTAATCTGGAAATTTCTTCGACATAATCTTCAATATTGTGAGTAACTGAAGAATAAGCTTCTTGAGTTTTTCTGGCCATCTCCTTGAAGTAAAGATTTTCTTTCTTCAGCCTTTTAACCTGCAAATTGAAACGCTCACTTTCTTTTTTGTACTCACTCATTTTAGTGGAACTCTCATCCTCACTCATTTGAATTGGGGATCCCAACGGATCTACTATGATTTTTGGTAAATCATCAACCATCAACGGATTTGAGATGTCTTTGCCTTTTACCGTTTGAAAAGGACTAGGTTCATCATTTATTTTAATTGGTGATGAACTACCAATTTGAGATTTCAAGATCTCTATGAGCTTTAATTGCTCTTTATCACGTTCGTCTTCCACAAAGAAGTTACGAACATTATTGTTTGAGAGCGAAAAATCCCTCAATGCTTCTTCAAGGTTGTAATAACCTTTCCATCTACAGTCTTTTCTGTTGCCGACTGTATTCATCAAAGAACCATAATTGATATAGACTCCGGGCTTTGGGCCGTTGAAGAGTACATAATGAGTAAAATTCTTTGAAGTGGGCTTTGTAATAATTTTTGTAAAATAATATGTAAGAGCACTAAGAGCTTTTAATTTCTCTTGTGGTGTTCTTGCCATCCACAGTGCGTTTAAGAATACACTGTTGTTGCTCATCAACTGATGATCCTTTTGCGACTTTATAAGATTTGTCGTCATTTGCTTGAAGTAAAGGGAGGGTAATCCTTCCGAACTTCATATTTTTGTTGCTGTTACCTTTGTGGCTACATTGAAACATATAAACAGAGTTAGAAGTAATAAACATCAGCTCCTGAATTATTTTTCCTTTTACATTGATCCTGCATAAATAATCCACAAAGTTAACCCAACGATTTCTGTATAATTTATCAGCAAAATCAAAACTTCGATTTATAAGAATAATAGTACCTTGATTTATGAAATGTCCAAGAAAGCAAATATTGTTTTGGAATAATTTCATTTTTGTGGCTGAAAGAACTAAGCCATTTTTCTTTACAGTATATAAGAAGGTTTTTAAATGTTTAAAATGTTGATCAATGTTTTCAGAGAAAACTAATACATCATCAATATAAACAATCATAAACTTTGAATATGGATTCAGAATGTCATTCATTATTCTTTGGAATTCTGAAGGGGCGTTTTTGAGTCCAAAAGGCATTACATTCCATTCGTAATGGCCAAAGAGTACAGTGAAGGCGGTTTTGTATCTGTCTTTTTCAGCAACTTGAATTTGCCAAAAGCCAGATTTCATGTCAAACTTTGAAAAGATTTTTGCAATGCTTAAACGTTTTAATAAATCTCTTTTATTTGGAATAGGGTAACGAATCCATTGAAGAACCTTGTTGAGAGGTTTATAATTAATAACAAGCCTAGGGACACCACGTTCCTTTTCTGCTTGATTTATGACATAAAATGCTGCACAGCTCCAAGGTGATTTGGATGGCCGTATCAGCTCTTTATCTAAAAGAGTTTGAATTTCCTTTTTACAAACTTCTAATAGATCATGATTCATTTGAATGGGTCTTGCTTTTGTAGGAATATTTCTTTCTGAAAATTCCTTTTCATATGGTAATTCAACGATGTGCCTTTTTCTTTCCCAAAAAGCATTAGGAAGATCTGCACAGACTTCTCTTTTGAATAGATCCTCTAACTGTTGAATTTCTTGTTTTGTGCTGGGTAATTGTAGGTGTTCTTCAATTTGAGCATAAGACAAATCTTCTTTGAGAAAATTTATCTTATTCTGCTTCCTTTGAATAAGGTTGATATGTTGATATATGGAGTTATTTTGCAAAGCATTTAACTCCTTTTGTCGAACAGGAATCAAGAATCTGAAATGTATAGTATTACCCATAATGTTAGTGCTGATACGTTTGTTATCAACAACAAAAGGGTAAATTTGAGTAAGGAATGGAGTACCTAAAATAATATCAGTGTTGAGATTTTCTACTACAATAAACTGATGTTTAAAGCAGTAGTTTTGATTACATATCTCAGTTTTTGTCAATTTTCCTTTGATTCGAAGGGGAGAGTTGTTGGCGGCTATAAGAACTTCATTAGTAAAACTATAGTATTTTGTTGGTACTAGACCGTCTCTGATGCAGCTTTGATCTGCACCACTGTCTAGCATTGCAACAAAAGTTTGTTTGAAATTTCCGATAGAAATTGTTAGATGAACTAACCACTTTTGAAATTGGAATTTCTCAATCGTAGAAATGAATTGAGAAGCTGAAGGTTGAGTAGGGGTAATATTTATTTCTTGTGGAGGAATAAGTGTTTCTTCTTCTTCTTCTAGATAAGTTTCTTTTCCTTTGGAAAGTCTAGATTGAATAATTGCAATATGAGCTTCTAAAGAGAGATTTTTCATCTCTATATTGTTAGTAGTTTGTTTTAAAGACTTGACTTCTTCTTTTAGAATATGAATTTCTGTTTGCAATTCTCTGGTAGAGATAGACTTAATACCAGAGGTTTGATTCATAGGATACTTTTCAAAAACTTTTGATATACTGAAAGGTTGAATGATATTAAACTTCTCTTCATCTTGCAGAATCAAAGATTTTAATCTTTCAAAAAGTTTCTTTTGTTTGATAGGATCAGGTAATTGTTGAATCATATCAAAGATGAATTCTTTTGTGTCAGAATTTATCTTCTTATTATCAGTAGAAGACTTAATCATATTAATCTGTTTACAGTGACAGTCATCCTGACTTTCACTAGAGGAATCATAATTGCCATTATCATCGTCAGTAATATAATTGATCTCAGAATAGATTTGCAATCTTTCTTTTAATTTGTTTCTGATATTTTCTTCAACATCAGAAATGCCATCAATGATTTCATTAATCTTTCCTTTGCTTCGGCATTTGCTAGCAATATGACCTTTCTTGCCACATTTAAAGCACTTGAAATCACTTGAATTCTTTTTTCTATTAAATCTTCTGAATTTCTTTGGGGAAAAGGAATCATCTTTATATTTCTTTGAATGTCTTTTTTGTGAAAAAGATTTTTGAAGGAATTTTTTCTTTCTTTCAGTGGAAGGAGCACTGATTCCAGTAATTCCAAAAGCTTGACAGAAAGATCCCATTTCTTTTCTCTTACTGCCATATTTAGCCTGGAATTTGAGTTCTTGGCAAGCTGCAAGGGCTTCTTTTTTGACAAAAGCAAAGAGTTGACCAAAGGTCATTGAAGTGAAATCAATCTGTTCTGTTCCCATTTCCTTTTGTAAATTGATCATAATTCTTTGGGAAAACAGAGTTGGTAAACCAGTAATGAATTTTTCTTTCCAGAATGGTGCAGTACTGTCTGTTCGTTTAAGAACATGAGTCAAAAACATGTCTTTGTACCATCTGAAATCACTAAGTGTTGGACACCTAATGTTAGTAAGGAATATCTTTGAAGAAGCTAATTCTTCCTGAGGATTTCCTACAAAGTGCATGGCTATGGTAACTATGAGGAAATCACTTGAATCGTTTTGGGTAGTAATTTCTCCTTGGGCATTTTCTACGTCTATAGTATGCTCAAGAATTGCTGTTTTGTCTTGCAAAGTCAAAGCATTGTCCCACCAATACTTTAACTGTCCAGTAAAACCAGTTATGAATAAACTTGCAATATCCTGTTCAGAACATCTTTTCATTTTGTATGCCAATTTGGCCATACCCATTTCTTGTAATGTGTTGAGTATTTCATACTCACTTTTTCCATCAATATTCCATTCATAAATGGAATTTCCATCATAATCTTTCGTATGGAATTTTGCTCTTTCTTCATACATAATGTCAGGAGGGGTAGGTCTTGGATAGTAGTCTTTGGTTCTACTATTGTTCCAATTTGTTCGAGGTTTATTGAAATTATTTGGCTTCTTTCCTCTTTCAATTTTATTAATATCCTGATCAGAATTAATATCGTTTTCAACTTTATTGATTTGTTGAACTTCAGAGTTTTCAGAGGAATTAGATTCTAATGAGGAATCTGATTCTTCATTTTCTTCTATAGTGTCAATATTGTTGATTTTTGAAGGACCGGGAAGGTTCTTGTTAATTGAATCAAGTGTTTGATTTATTTTAGATAATAATGACTCGTTTTCAAACGTGAGCTTATTTTCTAAAGCTCTAGGAATACTTCTTGGTTGAAAATGTGGTAAAGAAGTACTGTGAGGGAATGTTGAATTTGGTTTTGAAATGGCCTTAATGTCAGTAGATAAGGAATCTATTTGTGTTGAAATCGTGTGTAAAACTTGATTGGAGTAGTTATTCTGTTGATATAATTTCTTGACATCATCCAAATTAACTTGATCATTTCCTCTAGGGTCAATACTTTCACGACCCCTTTTGAAAGGTGTAGCTATGACTTCTCCTTCTTTGGAATGGAGTTTCAAGGTCTGTAAGGGAGGAGTGATAGCAGTAATAGTAGTGCCATCTTGAAGTTGCCATTTCTTGTACAAACTTGTTTGTACATTAATAGCAGATTTTTTGAATGGTTCAGAAATTTCATTTTTTGTAAAATAAAATTCTAACCAGTTTTCAAAATGAAAGGGAGCATGATATTTTTGAATATCTCTTATCCATTGAATTCGAATCTTAGCTTGACAGTAAGCATCTAGCTTAGAGTACCATGTGTAGTATTCTGATTCTTCTTTGAAATCTTTTTCAAGTTCTTCGATATCAATTTTAACACCAACTTTAGTGATAACATTAATACCGTGGAATTCTCCATGCATCTGACTGGAATTAGGAGAATTATTAGGAGAAAAATTGAGTTCATTTGAAATGTCAGGAATAGGTGTTTGATTGTGAATCCTAATTGAAGGATCTTCTTGAGTAGAAGGAGTTTCTACGATGAAAGATCTAGATTCTCTAAATGAATTTCTAGGAATAGAGTAGGGTCTGATGGATCTCCTATTTTCATTGAGTGAGTTGAAACGAACCAGGACTGTACCATCTTGTTCTTCAACTATCTCTTGAATTTCTGTTCTTTCGAGATTTCTTGGTCTCTGAGGAACATCTATTTGAAAGGCTTCTGGAATGGTAATTTCATTCCATTTCAGGCGTTTAGGGACAAAGGTCTTTGAATAGTCAGCATCAATTTGTAATAGTATTGTCTCATCGGTAAAGTTATTAATTAATTTGCATTTGGGATTAATAGCAGAACTCATTAATCTAAAGTAAATGCGATAAATAATTACAAATTGTTCTGCAAGTTTTTCAAATTCTTCTCCTTGCAGATGAACATCGAGAATTAAGGAATTCATAATTAAAGGATCAGTTAATGAAACTGGAAAATTAGGAATACAATTGAAATAAATAGGACCATTACAAATATTAGTTTGAATCATACTTAAAATTGACGATTTGTATCTTCGCAAACGTTTATCACGTAAAGCCATGTAAACAGGAATGTCTATACCAATATGAGCAAGTGGTTTGACTGCTACTTGAATCATACCAAAATGAATATAACGAAATCCTTTCTCTAAATATTTTCGTATAGAAATATGAGATAAAAGAGGAATTGATTGAAACTTATTTTGAATGTTTAAAGTCTCTTCATGAATTTTTACGCTAAAAGCGCTTTTGAAATCAAAAGTACCAATTTTGTAAATATTTTCTATATTTTCATTAGGAAGAGTCCAGTTTGAAAAGTCCTCATTAATCATCTCTTCTTTGCTTTGTATTATGTGTCCTGAATTACTTCCAGAACCAGAGAAAAATTTTCTAATAAAACCAGCCATCATCAATAGCAATTTTATGAACTAGACATAGATCATACCTTGACCGGGAACAACGGGAACACTCCACCGGGAACACCACGCTCTCTTCGGGCTTACCAACGGGTTCACGAGCTTACCAACGTCTTACCAACGCTCAGGATACTCACTATGAATAGGTCACTCGTTGCTCTCAACGAAGAGTGGAATTTCTCTGATACCATAAGGGAGTCAGGATCATAAAACAAGGTAAACAAGAGGATGGAATGAGAACTGGTTTTGATCTTTATTTGAATTGAAAGGATTTGGATACAGAAGTAAAGAGTAAAGTTACAAAGTCTGAACTCTCTCTCTAAAACCTCTCCTAAAACCTCTGTCTAGTTACATGAATGAACCTAGTTTATATAGACTTGAATCCTTTTTGAGTTGGATGAGCACGAATCTTTTGAGTGGATGTCTTGTCTTGCATTTTTAAAAGCTGAGTGGCCATTTGCCTTAGCTGTCTTCAATTATTTGAGTGGCCTTCTTGTCTTCTTCTTTTGCAGAAAGAATCTTATGAATTGGTGTCTTGTCTTGTCTCGTCTTCTTTGTTGAAAGCATCTTTTGAACAGTGGTTTTTGTCCATTCTTCCTTTTAGAAAGCATCTTTTACTTTTGAAAATGGTTGTTTTACTTTTGAGCTGGCATCTTTGAGTGGACATCTTTCGTCTTCTTTTGGCATGAGTGGACATCTTTGAAAATGGTTGTTTTACTTTTGAGCTGGCATCTTTGAGTGGACATCTTTCGTCTTCTTTTGGCATGAGTGGACATCTTTTGTCTTCTTTTGGCATCTTTGATTAGACATCTTTTGTTTTCTTTTGAGCTGTTCTTGTTTTTGAGAGGAATCTTTAGTAATCGAATTTTGGGCAAATCCGCAGCCATTAACGGATTTAATATGCCTCAAAAGATGCCAGAAAACAAAACATGTCTACTCAAAGATGCCAGCTCAAAAGTAAAGTTGTCTACTCAAAGATACTTTCTCAAAGAAAGACAAAGAACAAAAGGTGCCTACTCAAAAGAAAGGACAAGCTCAAAAGAAAGATTCCTCTCAAAAGCAAAAGATGACCACTCAAAGACGCCAGCTCAAAAGAAAAAGATGCCTATTCAAAAGATGCTTTCTAAAAAGAAGAATAGATAGCCACTCAAATAATTGAAGACAGCATGGACAGCCACTCAAAAAATTGAAGACAGCTAAGGCAATCATTCAAAATGCAAGACAAGACATCCACTCAAAAGATTCGTGCTCATCCAACTCAAAAAGGATTCAAGTCTATATAAACTAGGTTCATTCATGTAACGAGACAGAGGTTTTAGGAGAGGTTTTAGAGAGAGAGTTCAGACTTTGTAACTTTACTCTTTACTTCTGTATCCAAATCCTTTCAATTCAAATAAAGATCAAAACCAGTTCTCATTCCATCCTCTTGTTTACCTTGTTTTATGATCCTGACTCCCTTAAGGTTTTAGAGAGAGAGTTCAGACTTTGTAACTTTACTCTTTACTTCTGTATCCAAATCCTTTCAATTCAAATAAAGATCAAAACCAGTTCTCATTCCATCCTCTTGTTTACCTTGTTTTATGATCCTGACTAGAAAGATAAGATAATATACATATACATTTGGTAGAATTATTGGGCTAATGATGTAGGGAATCCCTTCATCATGGGCTAGATCTTCTCAAGGCCCAATAACCCCAAGGAAGAATAACATTACACTGTGCATGCTGATATTGTTGAGGGCTGGTTTTGTTGACCTTTGTAATGACTTGGCTATACCCATGATTCAATCTGAATTTTAGTTTGGTGAAGTGTTTCAGCTGAAGCACAACCCAATTTTTTGTCTACCCATGACTCAAAAGATGCCAGAAAACAAAACATGTCTACTCAAAGATGCCAGCTCAAAAGTAAAGTTGTCTACTCAAAGATACTTTCTCAAAGAAAGACAAAGAACAAAAGGTGCCTACTCAAAAGAAAGGACAAGCTCAAAAGAAAGATTCCTCTCAAAAGCAAAAGATGACCACTCAAAGACGCCAGCTCAAAAGAAAAAGATGCCTATTCAAAAGATGCTTTCTAAAAAGAAGAATAGACAGCCACTCAAATAATTGAAGACAGCATGGACAGCCACTCAAAAAATTGAAGACAGCTAAGGCAATCATTCAAAATGCAAGACAAGACATCCACTCAAAAGATTCGTGCTCATCCAACTCAAAAAGGATTCAAGTCTATATAAACTAGGTTCATTCATGTAACGAGACAGAGGTTTTAGGAGAGGTTTTAGAGAGAGAGTTCAGACTTTGTAACTTTACTCTTTACTTCTGTATCCAAATCCTTTCAATTCAAATAAAGATCAAAACCAGTTCTCATTCCATCCTCTTGTTTACCTTGTTTTATGATCCTGACTCCCTTAAGGTTTTAGAGAGAGAGTTCAGACTTTGTAACTTTACTCTTTACTTCTGTATCCAAATCCTTTCAATTCAAATAAAGATCAAAACCAGTTCTCATTCCATCCTCTTGTTTGATGGTTGATGATTTGCCAGGTCACTCGTTGGGCTGAAAATATGGGTTTGGTGAGAAAATATCTAGTGTAAAAAAAACTTAGTGAGATGAGTCATGGCTTCTACATACTTCTACATGCTTCTACAAGCATCTAAGCCATGCTCATTTCCACCTAATTTTGAATTTTCCTCTTAATAAATAATCATCCTAATTATCTTTAGTCTTGGTGTGAGTCTCATACACCCATGTTCTATGTATCATCTACCATGACACAATAGTGTTATATATATATATCATTATATAAAACAAGAGAAGAAAAATCATTTGTGAGCTAATATTAGTTAATATACAAATATATCAAATATAAATATATATTAAATTATTAAATCAACACTTGATTCAATAATCCGGTTATATCAAATATAACCGACTAATATCATTTATATGTATATCATATTATTAAATCAACACTTGATTCAATAATCTGGTTATATCACATATAACCGTCTTATATTCAATACTAGTTTATATATATATATATATATATATAATTATTAAATCAACACTTGATTTAATAATCCGGCTATATCAAATATAATCCAGCTAATATCAAATACACAAATATATATAAAATATATGTTAACAATATATGCATATACCATTGAATCAACACTTGATTCAATAGTCCGGTCATATATCATATAACCAGACCGATATCAAATATCACGAGATTAGAATACGGTATCACATACTCGTATTTAATCAAGCCCCCACACATATCATCATATGTGCCCTACTTCGTATTGCTTGAGCTTGGAAACCTCTGTGTGGGACTCTAAAGACCCGTTAATACGCCAGCAGTAGGTAATGATCATATCAGTCATCTACAAGCCGTTAGCGGTACTAGCTGGACGTAACGGCTACCCAGGTATTGAACGAATAGAAGATCAACAAGCAAGCTTGTCCAAACTCCCGTAAAGCTTATAAGCAACACTTACTGTACAGTCCAGTTTCTTCGTCTGATATGTCGCATATCAAGTCGAGGGGTGGAATCGTCAGACCCCAGTAACATGATAAGTCATGCCGATGTGTGGACTATAACCGTTCGAGAAACTACTAATAACACTTATCTGTAAATCTCATCAGCCCTGGTCAGGGACTTGCTGTTATAGCCAATCAAGTATAGCGCAACATCAAATCCCTATAACGGGAGAGACAAAACCCCTCCTATCACCCATTGCCTCCATGTGACTCGGGACTGTACCCAAAATCCACCTTTTTGCACGACTCTTTTGAGCCGTGGTAGGAAGGAAATCAAAGCACAGTGGGAACCACACAAGACTCTATGACGATCTTGGGTCTACAGACTAATCTGTGTAAGTGTCACCAGAGAACTTCTATCTGACGATATGTATGGTACTATCTAGGAGTTCTCGGTGAGTCCTATTTAGTGTACTCATTCTCTAATGAGCACCTGTGTACAATCTTTAACGTCAAACACCAATGGTTGTGGGATCAACCATCATCCCATACAAGGTCAAGAAACGTACACACTAGTCTACTCTGGAATATCAATGCCCTGTATCGATACTCCCTTGACTAGGAATGGTTAAAGGATGTGCTTTCGGACTACACAAGCCCCACTAATATGATCTGCATCATATTCCTGGTAGTCAAGCCAACATCCTAAGGGCTTTATCAACATGTATTAGAGAGATAATATAATAATACTAGTGTGCATGTTAAGATAAAGAGCAACCAGATAGCATACTATCATGTCGAGCAAGAAAGTCCTCTATATATATGTCCAAGCATCCATTATATCATACAATAATGGCCTCCAGGGCATACATATTCCTAACAATCTCTCACTTGCAATAAGGCCAGTTGTTGTAGTATCTCATAACTAACATCCCAAAAAGTCTCTCAAATTGCGTCTGGGGGAGGGCCTTCGTGAGTGGATCCACTGTGTTATCCTTCGTGTCAACTCTCCTGACCTCGATCTCCCGGCGATCAACTATCTCCCGGATCAGATGATAACGCCTAAGAATATGTCTGGATTGCTGATGGGACCGGGGATCCTTGGCCAATGCCATAGCTCCATTGTTATCACAATACAAGGGTATTGGATTCTCAATGGATGGAATCACACCAAGTTCGGCAATGAACTTCTTCATCCAGACAGCCTCTTTAGCAGCATCGTTGGCAGTGATGTATTCATCCTCCATCGTCGAGTCTTCTACGGTATCTTGCTTGGAACTCTTCTAACATACCGACCCTCCATTGAGGGTAAAGACAAAACCGAAGACCGACTTAGCGTCGTCCTTATCACTCTGGAAGCTCGAATCGGTAAAGGACTCTATCTGGAGTTCACCGTTACCATACACTAAGAACATCTCTTTAGTCCTTCTCAAGTACTTACGAATGTTCTTCACGGCTGTCCAGTGCTTCTCCCCTGGGTTTGATTGATACCTACTTACCACACTAAGTGCGTAAGCTACATCGTCTGGTGCATAACATTGCGTACATGATAGACCCAATTGCAGAAGCATAGGGTATCTCTTGCATGCGAGTCCTCTCCAAATCAGTCTTGGGAGATATCTTTTTGGAGAGAGTGATTCCTGAGCAAGCGGGTAAATTACCATACTTAGAATCTTCCATCCTAAACATCTTTAGTATGGTGTCAATGTATCTGGATTGGGGCAATCCACACACCCTTTTAGATCTATCTCTATATATCTTTATCCCTAGGATGTAAGAGGCATCACCTAGATCTTTCATGGAGAACTTTTGTGATAAGAAGAGCTTGACTGAGTGTAGTATAGGAACATCATTTCCTATCAAGAGTATGTCATCCATGTGTAATACGAGGAAGACAACCTTACTCTCTACTACCTTCTTATATATACAAGGTTCATCTACGTTTTTGATGAAGTCAAATTCTTTGACTGCCACATCAAATTATATGTTCCAGCTCCGTGATGCCTGCTTTAATCCGTAGATTGATTTAAGAAGATTGCACACCTTTCCGCTGCTCCCACTGTCTATGAAGCCCTCTAGCTGTGTCATGTACACGCTCTCTTCTAAATCACCATTTAGAAAAGCGGTATTGACGTCCATCTGCCAGATTTCGTAGTCATGATATGCAGCAATGACAAGTAGGATCCTGATGGACTTAACTATAGCCACTGGAGAAAAGGTTTCATCATAATCGACACCTGGTCATTGACGAAAACCTTTTGTTATAAGTCTAGCTTTGAAGGTCTCAACCTTTCCATCTATACCAATTTTCTTCTTAAAGATCCACTTGCTCCCGATGGGTTTTACCCCTTCAGGAGCAACTTCCAAAGTCTATACTTTGTTGGTGTACATGGATTCCATCTCAGATCGCATAGCATCCAGCCAGTTCATAGAGTCCCCACTTGTGATGGCCTGCTCGAAACTAGTTAGGTCATCATCTTCCATGATGCAATCCTCACTTCCACCGTCTACAAGAAAACCGTAGTATCTCTCAGGTGGATGAGGAACCCTACTAGATCTGCGGAGTGGCTAAGGTTCATCGGGGACTATTGAATCCTCCGGTTCTACCAAATCATCTGCTGTAGTTTGTGTAGCTAAAACTTTTTCCAGTTCTACCCTATTACCACTAATTTCTTTCACAAGAACTTTTCTAAAAAGGTGGCATATTAAGAAACAAACACCTTTTGTTCTACAGTGTGGCAGAAGATATATCCATGTGAATTCTTTGGATATCCCACAAACTTGCAAAGAACTGATTGTGCATCGAGTTTGTCCGGATTCTGTTTTTTAACATAGGCCGGACAACCCCATATCATAACTCGTTTAAGATATGGTCTCTTTCCACTCCATATCTCATATGGTGTTTTAGGCACTGATTTTGATGGAACTTGATTCAATAGGTATGCAGTTGTCTCAAGTGCATAACCTCAAAAGGAAATAGGTTACTCAGCAACACTCATCATAGAGTGCACCATATCTAATCGGATGCAATTTCTCTGCTCCGAAACTTTATTGTGCTGTGGTGTATACGGAGGAGTAAGCTGAGAGAGAATCCCATTCTCTTTTAAATAGTCTCGGAATTCCATGCTTAAGTATTCTCCTCCTCGATCAGATCAAAGGACTTTAATATTTTACCCGTCTGGTTCCTTACTTCGTACTTATATTCCTTGAATTTCTCAAAAGCTTCAGAATTGTGTTTCATCAAGAACACATGTCCGAATCTTGAGAGATTATCGGTAAATGTAATGAAGTACGGGGAACCATTCCTAGCATGTTTTGACATAGGACCGCATACATCACTATGTATCAGTCCCAAGAGTTCAGTAGCTCTTTCTCCGTGTCCACTAAATGGAGTTTTGGTCATCTTGCTTTTGAAAGATGATTGGTAAGTTTCATAAGATGTAAATTCGAACAGATTCAAATATCCATCTTTATGCAACTTGGCCAGTCTGGTCGCATTGATATAACCAAGTCTACAATGCCACATGAAGGCTTCGTTCATTTCTGAACTTTTCCTCTTGTGTGTGTTCTGTATGCTTAAAACTGTATTTTGATTCAGAACGTATATACCGTTACACAACGTACCAAATCCAATCAACACTTGATGCAGGAAAATGTTCATAACATTTTTCTCTAGTGCAAAATTATATCCATCTTTATCTAATAAAGAAATGGATATGATGTTGCACATCATCGATGGTACATAATAAAAGTCGTTCAAAATCAATATATTACCATTTGGCAATACAAGCTGATATTCGCCGACAGCTTCGGCAGCAACAATTGCTCCGTTCCCTACTCTGAGGGACATATCATCCTTTTCCAGTTCTCTACTTCTTCTTAACCCTTGTAACTGATTACAAATATGCGATCCTGATCCGGTATCTAATACCCAGGACATAGAGCAAACTGAAAAACAGTTCTCAATAATGAACACACCCGAAAAAGATGCATTATCATGCTGTTTCTTCGTTCAGGTTGCATGGGAATCCGTGCATTCCCCTATTCCTTGATCAGACTTATGACAGTCATAAGATAGAGCGGAACCAACGTTCCCCAGCTCAGTATAATAAGCAGGTTCAGTTAATACAATCATATTATTATCTTGATTAAGGCGTGACATTGTCGCTATCTGGAGAGAGAGAGAGAAGAAAACACTTTAGCGTGCACTCTTGCAAGATTAGATTGGTTATTATCTTATTTAATTTGGATACCTTCCACTGTTTTTATCAAATCTTTTTTCAAACCCTAAAAGGTAAGATTACCCAGGATTAATTGTTAGTTGTATGTATGCCTTAGAGGCCATTATTGTACATGAGATGTATATTATAGTGGATGCTGGGACATATATAGGGAGGGCTTTCTTGCTCGACATGATAGTACGCTATCCGGTTGCTATTTATCTTAACATGTACATTTTCTGTCTCTCTATTACATGTTGATAAAGCCCTTAGAATGTGTACTTGACTTCCAGGTTTATGATGCAGATCATACTAGTAGGGCCTGGGTAGTCCATGTGTTCATCCTTCAATGTTCCTAGTCGTGGGAATATCGAGACGGGGCATCGATATTCCAGAGTAGACTAGCGTATATCTTCTCGACCCATGTAATGGGCGATGGATGATCCCATATCCATTGGTGCTTGACATCAGAGATCGTATACGGGTGCTCAGTAGAGACTGGATACACTGAACGGACTCGCCAAGAACTCCTAGATGGTATTATACCTCACGTCAGATAGCAGTTCTCTGGTGACACTGGTACAGGTTAGTCTGTCGACCCGAGATCGTCATAGAGTCTTATGTGTCTCCCACTATGCTTTGATTTCCACCCTACCACGGCTCTGCTGAGTCGTGCAAGCAGGTGGTTTTTGGGTACAGTCCCGAGTCACATGGAGCTTGTTAGTTATATGTATGCCCTAGAGGCCATTGCTATACATAGGATGTATATTGTAGTGGATGCTGGGACATATATAGGGAGGACTTTCTTGCTCGACATGATAGTATGCTATCTGGTTGAACTTTACCTTAACGTGTATACTGGGTGTCTCTCTGTTACATGTTGGTATAGCCCCTAGGATGTGTACTTGACTACCTGGACTATGATGCGGATCATACTAGTGGGGACAGGGTAGTCCATAAGTACATCCTTCAAGGTCCCTAGTCGTGGGTATATCGAGACGGGGCATCGATATACCAGAGTAGACTAGCGTATACCTTCTCGACCCATACAGATGGGCGATGGATGATCCCATATCCATTGGTGTTTGACATCAGAGATGATATATGGGTGCTCAGTGGAGACTGGGTACACTGGACGGACTCGCCGAGAACTCCCAGATGGTATTATACCTTGCGTCAGATGGCAGTTCTCTGGTGACACTGGTACAGAGTAGTCTGTTGACCCGAGATCGTCATAGAGTCTTGTGTGGTTCCCACTGTGCTTTGATTTCCATCTTACCACGTCCAAGAGGGCGTGCAAAACGGTGGTTTTTGGGTACAGTCCCGAGTCACATGGAGGCAATAAGCGATAGGAGGGGATTCGTCTCTCCCGGTATAGGGGGTTGATGTTGCGCTGTGTTCGATTGGCTATAACTGGAAATCCCTTGCCAGGGTTGCTGAGATTTACTGGTAAGTGTTACCTGTAGTTTCTCGAATTGTTATAGACCTCATACCGACACGACTTATCGGGCTATTGGGGTCTGACGTTTACCACCCCTAGGCGAGATATGCGACATATCAGACGAACATACCGGACTGTACGGTAAGTGTTACTGGTTGGATTCACAGGAGTGTGAGCGGGCTTGCTCGTCGATCTTCTGATCGCTCAATACCCGGGTGGCCGTTACGTTTAGCAGACCGCTTGCGGCTTGTGGGTGTTTGATATGATCATCACCTGCTGCCGGCGTATTGACGAGTCTTTAGAGTCCTACACAGAGGTTTCCTGGCTCAAGCGAAACGAAATAGGAGCGCATATGAGATATGTGCGGGACCGAGAATAATGCGTGTATGTGATACCGTATTCTATTCTCGTGATGAATATGTCGAATGGTTGTATGCGATATAATCTAGTTATCGAATCAATGATTGATTCGATAAATCGATACATTGTATACTAGTCGGTTATGTGCGACATGACCGGATCATTGTGTCAAGTGTTGATTTAATGATTTAATGCATAATTATATATTTGATATATTACTTTGCATTAACTAGTATTGGTTCACTTAAGATGGATTTTCTCATTCGGATGTGCATATTGTATATACGATATAATTTTGTGCACTAGTTTGTATCATGTTTGATGATGCATGCTAAATTGGCTAAGTGTAAAGATTAAACCATGGTTGTGTAATGGTTAGGATTTTGTTTTTACTTATTCATTTATTTATTTCATTTATTCTTTTTGGAAAATAAAATGCATAAAGAGAAAATGGTGGCTTTCATTTTGTTTCTTTCATGAAGATTCATGAAGGTTTGACTAAGTCACCATTTTGTCTCATGCTTAACCCTAACCACTCCATTTAACCATAGTCCACTCTCTACACCTAACTATGGTTTTGTTTATGATAAGTTTTGATTTTCTATTCTAATTTAAAAAACTTATCATATTCATTATATTCTTCTTCTTCTTCATCTTCAAAGAAGAAAGCTTGCTTCATCAATGGTGATTGATGAAAAAGTGTGAGAAATCCAATTCTAAAGTCTACCCACTTCCTATTTCTTCATCCTCTACCTCTTGCCAAGTAGTAGAGTGTGTTTTCTTCACAAGTTGCATGACTTGGTGAAGTGGGAGCTTGATCTTGCAATGCCTCGACGTAGATCATCTTCGGCACGAAGCCGACGACCTTGCCCGCCCATTTCTCCGATGAAGCCGACGCTAGAGCCCGGGATTTCCATTTGGACAGCGAGGAGACTTCATTGCGGAGCTATGGAGGTGGAGAACCGGATCTACAAAGGTTGTATTTCCGTTCTTGTAGTTAATTTGTTAACTAGTTGCATGATTCGCCTAATCTCTAGTCAACGATCCGTATTAGGGTTTGTAGGCACCCGTAATTTTTGAAATTGGCATGGTTGATGCCTTGTGAGACCTCTTGGGAGTGCCTAGGAACCCTACAGTGGTATCAGAGCCTAGCTAGAGCCTTAGGCAAAATCTAGACGACGTTTGAAATCCGAACGAACCCGAAAACCCATTTCCAAAATGCTCTCTGTCCAATTTTTAAAAATCTGGTTTTTTCCATATTAAAAATATGCAGAAAATTAAGCAGGGTTTTTTATGAATTACTGTGCAAAACGGAGCCCTAACTCCGTCAAACCGTCGCGGAACCGCGGCCTTACCCCACGTGGAGCGGCGGTTCCGCGGCCTTTATGTTGAATCTTTGACTTTTGTTTGCACAGTAATTGTTATATTTGACTCCTGTGTTTTCTGGATAATTTTAATATTTTATTCAAGAGTTGAATTTTCTGGGGTTGTTTTGGGGATTCGTATATTCGATCGGATTATCAAATTTTGTCGTGTGGCTTTCCGGGTAAATTTTAGAACATGTTAAAAAGTTCGACCGGATATAAATACCCAATTTTTCCCCTATCGGGAAATTTCCAAGTGTTGGATTTTTCCGTAGTTTAACGACGTTTTAAGTAGTGCAAGTAACGCGATGGTCCCTCTAGAAGACAACAAACCTTAACTCGATTATGTGACCGTCTTGAACTGCCCTTTGAACCTTCGGGTTTGGGGCAGTACGGCGTGCCACATGTGAGGCGTTGGCTTGACCCTTCTACGGCTGGACCGTTGGTACTGAGGCACGAACTGAATGTTTTTAGACTTATTTCATGTGTTGATCTGTATCGGGAAAACTTGGGTGTTTGACTGTTCGATCGAAAAGTTTAACATTTTCTATTTATCTGGAATGGGATACAATAATTGGAATTCACAAGGAGTTATGAGATAACTGTATGAATGTTATAAACATAGCACTTTAGTCTCACTTGATCGGTTGCTACGAAATTTTGATGCGATCAAAAGTCCGTTGCAATCACATAGCGTACGCGGATACTCGCCGGGTAAACTTAATAGACAGCCTCACTCCATAGCCCCGACCAAGTGACTGTAGGAGAACCCCGTCGCCGACAGCATCCGTTCGGGTGCTCGCGGGTAGCGGTGTTCCGCCTTGGTGCACTTCGTCGACGGTATCGGGGGTGCGGCCGTCTACTGAAGTTTACGACGAGCATTCGATCAGGATGTCGGGAATCTTTTTGAATTGCCCGACTTGATATTGAAAAGTGTTTTCGATAATGAGACTAAAATGCGGTGTTTATAATTGTTAGGCATGCGATGTCTAAGGAATTCATTTGATTAGGCATGAGATGTCTATGTAGGTTGCGGATTCCAACTGTTGTAGTTTTACACTTTATTTTCTGTGACCGTAAGTGTAATATGTGATATCGCCGGTTTCGTTGCTATATGACAACGACAATTGGGATGCGCATATTTACTTACGTTGATGACATGTGATGTTATATGTTGCTGGATATGTTATATTAGATCGTCGTGTTTGAATAGCCGGGTTTTTTTTATGTGAGATGAGTGTTTTTCATTTTCATTCATGTAAAAACTTGTATGTAATATTCTTTTATTGGGACACTTCCAGGTTGCGGAAGTTGTCACCTTTTGTATATTATTTACTTTTCCGCACTAGGATAGACCCAAGGAGGAGAGCACAAGTAACCGGGTTCTGGAGTCCAGTGGGAGACCAACTCGAGGAGTTGAGTCCGGGTCTCCTAACTCCAGAATTGGTAAGGTTGCTTGCCGCTCTCGTAGGGGTCTAGGGGTGTGGGTTTGGCTATTCATCGTGACCGTGGAATCCGTGTTTTATACTTGCTCGTATTAAAAACACGGACGTCCTAGTATATCCCATATTTCATATGTTTCTTCTGCTGCGATATCTGTGATGTGATCATGTGATATGTTTTATGATAGATACTGTATATAGTATATATGATATATTATATAGATGTTACTTATGTTTTACACCCGCGCTAGCCCTGCCCTGCCCTGCCGTTAGTTACCTAACCTAACGGTGCACGAGGGGACATCGAGGCGAATGCGGACGGCATAAGTGTACGTCGTATTTATCTGTAATGTTTAGGTATTTAAATGATTTGACTTCATTAATGAGATTAATGAAATAAAAGAAACCTAAGATGTTGTAGAATCGAATTTCAAAATAAAACAGGTAGCTACAGTTCTTGCTTTGCACAGCGGTATATGTGATATATCCTGCACCTTATTCGATAAGGAAAGGACCGAGATCCCTTCACCGGGAGTGACTCCTTTAGCAATAACTGGCAGATGCTACACCCCTCGGTTTTTCTTTTCATTGCTTTTAAGTGTTTTTCCTTTGCACAGTGATATATATGATATATCCCGCACCTCATTCGACGAGAAAAGGACCGACGATCCCTTCACCGGGAGTGACTCCTTTAGCAAAACTAGAAAAGCCTCAAAAGCACTCCATTTCAAAATCATTTGATTCTACAACGATATCAAGTTCATTACGCAATAGGTTTTCAGAAAAACCTGTCGTAGCCCTCCGATGTTTCAGATAAGTTGTATATAGTATTCGTGTTGCATTTGTTGGCTTTCGTCAAGGTGCAGTGTGCGGTAGCTATATGCTGCTTATCTGCCAGCATACGATGCGATTGGATTAGGGTAGTCGTGCGGCTTTGTTGGCTTTCGTCAAGGGTCGTGCGGGTGGATTTAATTCAATCAAGAAATGTACGGGTTGAACTTGACTAGCGGGCTATGGTTTGTTGGCTTTCGTCAAGGTCATAGCACGTTAGGGGCAAAATATTATCGGGAATTTCAAGTGTTGAAATTGTAGGGTTCCTAGGCACCCTAATGAGGTCTCACAAGGTATCGATCATGCCAAATTAAAGTTTTAACGGTGCCGAGAAACCCGACTACGGATCGTTGGCTAGATGTTTAGGCGAAAAAGCTAACTAGTTAACAATTAACTAAGAGATACGGAAATACAATCTTTGTAGATCCGGTGCTCCACCTCCATAGCTCCGCAACGAAGCCATCTCCGCTGTCCAAAAAGTACCCGGGCTCTAGTGTCGACTTCATCGGAGAATAAGCGAGCTAGGTCGTCGATGTCCATGCCGAAGATGATCTACGTCGAAGCATCACTAGATCAAGCTCCACCTTCACCTAGTCTTGAAAACTTGTGAAGGAAACACACTCTACTACTTGGCAAGAGGTAGAGGATGAAGAAATAGGAAGTGGGTAGACTTTAGTTTTGAATTTCTCACTCTTTTTCATCACTTGCCATTGATGGAGTGAAGGTTTCTTCACTTGAAGCAAGGAAGAAGAAGAAGAATATATGATAAGTCTTATTTTGAGAAAGAAAATAATCATAATACTTATCATCTATTGAACCATGGTCAAGTGTAGAGAATAAATCATGGTTAGTGGGATGGTTATGGTTAAGCATGAGACAAAATGGTCACTTGGTCAAAGTCATCATGAAGCTTCATGAACAAAACAAAAGAAGCCACCATTTTCTCATTTGCTTTTCATTTTCCAAAATGAATAAATAGATAAATAAATAGATATGAAAATGTAAACCCTAACCATTACATAACCATGGTTTAAACTTTACACAAAACACAAGTAAACATGTATCATCAAACATGATACAATCAAGTGCACAAAAATCATATCGCATATGCAATGCACACACCCGAGTGAGAAAATCCATTTAAAGTGAACCGATACTAGTTAATGCAAAGTAATATATCAAATATATAATTATGCATTAAATCATTAAATCAACTCTTGATTTAACGATCCGGTCATATCGCATATAATCAGCTAGTATCCAATGTATCGGCTTATCGAATCAATGCTTGATTCGATAATTAGGTTATATCGCATACAACCATTCGACACATTGATCGCGAGAATGAAATGCGGTATGCCGAAGATGATCTACGTCGAAGCATCACTAGATCAAGGATACTTTTTGGACAGCGGAGACGGCTTCGTTGCGGAGCTATGGAGGTGGAGCACCGGATCAACAAAGGTTGTATTTCCGTATCTCTTAGTTAATTGTTAACTAGTTAGCTTTTTCGCCTAAACATCTAGCCAACGATCCATAGTCGGATTTCTCGGCACCGTTAAAATTTTAATTTGGCATGATCGATACCTTGTGAGACCTCATTAGGGTGCCTAGGAACCCTACAGTGGTATCAGAGCCTAGCTAGAGCCTTAGGCGAAGTCCAGACGGAGTTTGAAAGCCGGACGAACCGAAAGCCCAACCCTAAAAATGCTCTCTGTCCATTTTTTAAAAACTGGGATTTTTCCAAATTAAAAATATGCAGAAAATCAAGCAGGGTTTTCTAAGAATTACTGTAAATTTCGTGGGCCTAAGTCAACTTTTCCACCGCGGAACCGCGGCACGTGCTACGCATGGCGCGGCGGATCAGCGGCGGTTTTGTCGTTTTGTGCATTTTGTTTTTCACAGTAATTCTCAGATTTCTGTGCTGATTTTCCTGGGATATTTTAATATTTATTATACAGTTGAGTTTTCAGGGGTTGTTTTGGGTTTTTCATGTGTTCGATCGGATTATCAAATTTTGTCTGTGTGGCTTTCCGGATAAATTTTAGAATATGTTAAAAAGTTCGACCGGATATAAATACCCAACTTTTCCCCTGTCGGGAAATTTCCAAGCGTTGGATTTTTCCATAGTTTAACGACGTTCTAAGTAGTGCAAGTAACGCGATGGACCCTCTAGAAGACAACAAACCTTAACTCGATTATGTGACCGTCTTGAACTGCCCTTTGAACCTTCGGGTTTGGGGCAGTACGGCGTGCCACATGTGAGGCGTTGGCTGGACCCTTCTACGGCTGGACCGTTGGTACTGAGGCACGAACGGAATGTTGTTAGACTTGTTTCATGTGTTGATCTGTATCGGGAAAACTTGGGTGTTCGATTGTTCGATCGGAAAGTTTAACATTTTCTGTTTATCTGGAATGTGATACAATAATTGGAATTCACAAATAGTTATGAGATAACGGAATGAATATTATAAACATAGCAGTTTAGTCTCACTTGATCGGTTGCCACGGAATTTTGATGTGATCAAAAGTCCGTCGCAATCACGTAGCGTACGCGGATACTCGCCGGGTAAACTTAATAGACAGCCTCACTCCATAGCCCCGACCAAGTGACTGTAGGAGAACCCCGTCGCCGAATGCATCCATTCGGGTGCTCGCGGTAGCGGTGTTCCGCCTTGGTGCACTTCGTCGACGGTATCAGGGGTGCTGCCGCCTACTAAAGTTTGCGACGAGCATTCGATCAGTTTTTCGGGAATCTTGTTGAATTGCCCGACTTAGTATTGAAAAGTGTTTTCGATAATGAGACTAAAATGCAGGGTTTATAATTGTTAGGCATGCGATGTCTAACGGAATTTTGATGTGATCAAAAGTCCGTCGCAATCACGTAGCGTACGCGGATACTCGCCGGGTAAACTTAATAGACAGCCTCACTCCATAGCCCCGACCAAGTGACTGTAGGAGAACCCCGTCACCGAATGCATCCGTTCGGGTGCTCGCGGTAGCGGTGTTCCGCCTTGGTGCACTTCGTCGACGGTATCAGGGGTGCTGCCGCCTACTAAAGTTTGCGACGAGCATTCGATCAGTTTTTCGGGAATCTTGTTGAATTGCCCGACTTAGTATTGAAAAGTGTTTTCGATAATGAGACTAAAATGCAGGGTTTATAATTGTTAGGCATGCGATGTCTAAAGAATTCATTTGGTCAGGCATGCGATGTCTGAGGAGGTTGCGGATTCCAACTGTTGTAGTTTTACACTCTCTTTTCTGTGACCGTAAGTGTAATATGTGATATCGCCGGTTTCGTTGCTATACGTCAACGACAATTAGGGTGCGCATATTTACTTACGTTGATGACATGTGATGTTATGTGTTGCTGGATATGTTATATTGGATCGTCGTGTTTGAATAGCCGGGGGTTTTTATGTGAGATGAGTGTTTTTCATTTTCATTCATGTAAAAACTTGTATGTAATATTCTTTTATTGGGGCACTTCCTGGTTGCGGAAGTTGTCACCCTTGTATATTATTTACTTTTCTGCACTAGGATAGACCCAAGGAGGGGAGCACAAGTAACCGGGTTCTGGGGTCCAGTGGGAGACCAACTCGAGGAGTCGAGTCCGGGTCTCCTAACTCCAGAATTGGTAGGGTTGCTTGCCGCTCTCGTAGGGGTCTAGGGGTGTGGGTTTGGCTATTCATCACGACCGTGGAATCCGTGTTTTATACTGGCTCGTATTGAAAACACGGACGTCCTAGTATATCCAATATTTCATATGATTCTTCTGCTGCGATATCTGTGATGTGATCATGTGTTACTCTGTGATGGATATAGTATATAGTATATATGATATATTATATAGACGTTACTTATGTTTTACACCCGCTCTAGCCCTGCCCCGCTCTGCCGTTAGTTACCTAACCTAACGGTGCACGAGGGGACATCGAGGCGAATGCGGATGGCATAAGTGTACGTCATATCTATCTGTGATGTTTAGGTACTTAAATGATGGGACTTCATTAATGTGATTAATGAAATAAAACAAACCTAAGATGTTGTAGAATCGAATTTCAAAATAAAACAGTTAGCTACAGTTCTTGCTTTGCACAGCGGTATATGTGATATATCCTGCACCTTATTCGATGAGGAAATGATCGAGATCTGTTCACCGGGAGTGACTCCTTTAGCAATAACTGGCAGATGCTACACACTCGGTTTGTCTTTTGATTGCTTTTATGTGTTTTTGCTTTGCACAGTGATATATATGATATATCCCGCACCTCATTCGACGAGGAAAGGACTGACGATCCCTTCACCGGGAGTGACTCCTTTAGCAAAACTAGAAAAGCCTCAAAGACACTCCATTTCAAAATTCATTCGATCCTACAACGATATCAAGTTCATTACGCAATAGGTTTTCAGAAAAACCTGTCGTAGCCCTCCGTCATTTCAGATACGTACTAGTTAGTATTCGTGCTGCGGTTGTTTGGCCTCCGTCAAGGCGTAGTGTACGGTAGCTAATTAGTGCTTATCTGCTAGCATATGATGCGATTGGATTAGGGTATTCGTACGGCGTTGTTTGGCCTCCGTCAAGGGTCGTGCGGGTGGGTTTAATTCAATCAGGAAATGACGGGTTGAACTTGATTAGCAGACTATGGGTTGTTTGGCCTCCGTCAAGGTCATAGCGAGCTAGGGGCAAAATATTATCGGGAATTTCAAGTGTTGAAATTTGCAATGAGATTGCATACCTTCTATGAGATAGTTGGATCCCGATACCCGCTGCGAGTAAGTGTTACTCCTGGGAGAGTTTTATACATTACAATTAGCCGATCAAGTAGTTGTCTAGAAAGGTGTTAACGAGGTTATGCCTCTGGGAAAACGAGGTTTACATTAATTAGGTTCGTGCGAAAGCACGGGGGACCTCCCTCAACGTACCGACACTGGCCTGGCTGAAAGATTGGCGAACTTGTAGTGTGTAATTAATCCCGGCTAGTCTTTCCTTTTAGGGTTTGAAGGAAGATTTGATAAAAAGCAGTGGGAGCCATCCTGATTAGATAAAATAATAACCAATCTATTCTTGCAAGAGCGCACGCTGAGTGTTTTCTTCTCTCTCTCTCCTGGTAGCAACCATATCACGCCTTAATCAAGATAATAATACGGATTATTGACCGAACCCGCTTGTTATACTGAGCTGGGGAACGTTGGTCCCGCTCCAACTTATAATTGTTATAAGATAGAGCAGGATATTGGGGAATACCAGATTTCCCGTGCCGCCCAAACGAAGAGAGTGCATGCTGATGCATCATCTTCGGGTGTGTTCATTATATAGAACTGTTTCTCAGTGTCCTTTACGTCCTGGGTATGTGATACCAGATCAGGATCCCAGATATGTAATCTGTTACATAGGGCTACAGCTAGGTAGAGAACTGAGAACGGGTGATAAGTTTCATGAGGCAGAAAACGGGGCAAGAGTTGCAGCCAAGTCTGTTGGTCACTGTCACCCTGTATTACCAATACATTGATTCTGAACGAATATTATTAGATACCGAACCTGATATACAAAATCATATTAGTCTTTTATTAGTAAAGAAATGATAAAATTTTGTATTGTTGGATAATGTTTTGAACATTTCCTATATCAAAAGTTGATTGGTTCAGGCACGTTATCTAAAAGCATTGATGTTCTAAATCAAACTACAGTTCTTTAGTATACAGAACACACACAAGAGGAAGAGTTCAGAAATGAACGAATCTTTCTTGAGGCATTGTAGACTAGGTCAGATCAATGTGACCCGACCAGCTAGAGTTACATATAGATGCATATTTAAATCAGTTTGAATTTACATCTTGTGAAACTCGCCAGTCATGTCACAAAGATAAGATGACCACAGCTCTGTTTATTGGAAACAGAGAAAGAGTTAGTGAACTCTTGGGATGATACATGTTGATGTATGTAGGTCCCCTGTCTACACATACCAAGACTGGTTCTTTTTACTTCATTACATTCTCTGATAATCTTTCGAGATTCAGACCTATGTTCCTGTTGAAACACATGTCCGAACCTTTTGAGATATTCACGGAATATAAATTAGAAGTAGAGAACCAATACGGGTATAAGTATTATGTCCTATGATGAGATCAAGGAGGAGAATACTTGTGCACGGAAATCCTGGATTATTCTAAAGGAGAATGAGATTCTCTCTCGGCATTACTCCTCTGAATGCACCATAGCACGATGGTATATCGGGGCGGAGCAATCACACCCTATATGATAAGGTGTGCTCTATGATGAGTACTACTGAGTTACCTATTTACTTTTGGGAGTTATGCACTTATGAAGCTGCATACCTATTGAATAGGGTCACAATCAAATTAGCTGCCTACCGCTTCATATGTAATATGGAAAGGGAAGAGCCCATATCTTAAGTTAGTTAAGATTTGGGGTTGTCCGGCCAATGTCTAAAAGCAAAATCCGGACAAGCTCGAGGCAACGTCTGTTATGTAGAACTGGAAATGTTCCAGCTATACAAACCGCAGCAGATGATTTGATAGAGCCAAAGGATTCAGTAGATTCCAACGAACCTCAGCCTCTCCGCCGATCTAGTAGGGTTCCTCACCCACCTGAGAGATACTTCGGTTTCTCTATGACAGTGGGAGCGAGGATTGCATCATGAGATGATGACCTAACTAGTTTCGAGCTGGCCATCAGGAGTGTGACTCTGTAAGAATGGCTGGATGCTTAGCGATCTGATATGGAATCCTTATACACCAACAAAGTATGGACTTTGGTTGCTATATCTAAAGGGTTAAACCCCCATCAGGAGCAGGTATATCTTGAGAAGATTACTTGGTGTACATGGAAAAGTTGAGACTTTCAAAGCTAGACTTGTTAAAGGTTTTCGTTATTGACCAGGCGTGGATAATGATGAAACCTTTTCAAGTAGCTATGCTTAAGTCCATTCGGATCCTACTTGCCACGGCTACATACCATGACTACGATATCTGGCGGTTGGGTGCCATGACTGCTTTTGTAAATGATAATTTAGAAGAGTGCGTCTATAAGTACACAGCCAGAGGGCCTCGTAGACAGTGGGAGCAGCGGAAACGTGTGCAAGATGTTTTATATGATAAAGCAGGCATCGCGGAGTTGGAACGTCTGTTTTGATGAATTAGTCAAAGAAGTTGATATCATCAAAATGGTAGATGAACCTTGTATAAACAAAAAGGTAGTAGGGAGTATGGTGACGATCCTCATAGAGTACGTGGATGGCATACTCTTGATAAGAAAAGAGTTTCTTATGCTACGCTCGGTCAATCTCCGCTTATCACTAGAATTCTCCATATAGGATCAAAGTGATACGTACTAAATCCTGGATTTTGGATCTATGAGATAGATTTAATTGGATGTTAGGATTCTCACTAGTTGTAGTGAGATGGTATCAATTGATCCTGGGGAGAATCACTGGAAGTGTTCCAGGGTGATAAAGACGACTGAATGTCAGTCGCAGGCATTGTCTTTACCCTCAGTAAAGGGACGGTATGTTGGAAGAGTTCCAAGCTAAATACCGTGACATACTAGACGATAAAGGCAGGATACGTCGCCACTTAAGATGCTACCAAAGAGGCATGTTTGGGTGTATATTGGTTCATGAGATGAACTACGTTCCTACCATTGTGAGACAATGGAGTTGTGGCTTATGCCAAGGAACGCCGGTCCCATCAGTGATCCAGACATATTCTAAGGCAGCATCGCCTGATCATGGAGATAGTTGATCTCCACGGTGATCGAGGTTAGGAGAGTAGTTTCAGAGGACAACACAGCGGATCCACTCACAAAGGCCTGTTCCCAGAGAGAGACTTTCATGGGATGGTTGAGTATGAGATACTATAAACACTGCTACAGATGGCCCTAGTGCAAGTGGGAGATTGTTAGTTATATGTATGCCCTAGAGGCCATTACTGTACATAGGATGTACATTGTAGTGGATGCTGGGACATATATAGGGAGGACTTTCTTGCTCGACATGATAGTATGCTATCTGGTTACCCTTTACCTTAACGTGTATGCTGATTGTCTCTCTGTTACATGTTGGTAAAGCCCTTAGGATGTGTGCTTGACTACCTGGACTATGATGCGGATCATACTAGTGGGGACATGGTAGTCCATAAGTACATCCTTCAAAGTCCCTAGTCGTGGGTGTATCGAGACGGGGCATCGATATACCAGAGTAGACTAGCGTGTACCTTCTCGACCCATACAGATGGGCGATGGATGATCCCATATCCATCGGTGTTTGACATCAGAGATGATATACGGGTGCTCAGTAGAGACTGGGTACACTGGACGGACTCGCCGAGAACTCCCAGATGGTATTATACCTCACGTCAGATGGCAGTTCTCTGGTGACACTGGTACAGAGTAGTCTGTTGACCCGAGATCGTCATAGAGTCTTGTGTGGTTCCCACTGTGCTTTGATTTCCATCTTACCACGTCCAAGAGGGCGTGCAAAACGGTGGTTTTTGGGTACAGTCCCGAGTCATATGGAGGCAATGAGCGATAGGAGGGGATTCGTCTCTCCCGGTATAGGGGGTTGATGTTGCGCTGTGTTCGATTGGCTATAACAGGAAATCCCTGGCCAGGGTTGCTGAGATTTACTGGTAAGTGTTACCAGTAGTTTCTCGAATTGTTATAGACCTCATATCGACACGACTTATCGAGCTATTGGGGTCTGACGTTTACCACCCCTAGGCAAGATATGCGACATATCAGACGATCAGACCGGACTGTACGGTAGTGTTACTGGTTGGATTCACTGGAGTACGAGCGGGCTTGCTCGTCGATCTTCAGATCGCTCAATACCCGGGTGGCCGTTACGTTTAGCAGACCGCTTGCGGCTTGTGGATGTTTGATATGATCATCATCTACTGCCGGCGTATTGACGAGTCTTTAGAGTCCTACACAGAGGTTTCCTGGCTCAAGCGAAACGAAATAGGAGCGCATATGAGATATGTGCGGGACCGAGAATAATGCGTGTATAAGATACTGTATTTCATTCTCGGTCCCGCACATATCTCATATGCGCTCCTATTTCATTTCGCTTGAGCCAGGAAAGCTCTGTGTAGGACTCTAAAGACTCGTCAATACGCCGGCAGCAGATGATGATCATATCAAACATCCAGAAGCCGCAAGCGGTCTGCTAAACGTAACGGCCACCCGGGTATTGAGCGATCTGAAGATCGACGAGCAAGCCCGCTCACACTCCAGTGAATCCAACCAGTAACACTACCGTACAGTCCGGTCTGATCGTCTGATATGTCGCATATTTTGCCTAGGGGTGGTAAACGTCAGACCCCAATAGCTCGATAAGTCGTGTCGATATGAGGTCTATAACAATTCAAGAAACTACTGGTAACACTTACCAGTAAATCTTAGCAACCCTGGCCAGGGATTTCCTGTTATAGCCAATCGAACACAGTGCAACATCAACCCCCTATACCGGGAGAGACGAATCCCCTCCTATCGCTCTTAGCCTCCATGTGACTCGGGACTGTACCCAAAAACCACCGTTTTGCACGCCCTCTTGGACGTGGTAAGATGGAAATCAAAGCACAGTGGGAACCACACAAGACTCTATGACGATCTCGGGTCAACAGACTACTCTATACCAGTGTCACCAGAGAACTGCCATCTGACGTGAGGTATAATACCATCTGGGAGTTCTCGGCGAGTCCGTCCAGTGTACCCAGTCTCTACTGAGCACCCGTATATTATCTCTGATGTCAAACACCGATGGATATGGGATCATCCATCGCCCATTTGTATGGGTCGAGAAGGTACACGCTAGTCTACTCTGGTATATCGATGCCCCGTCTCGATACACCCACGACTAGGGACTTTGAAGGATGTACTTATGGACTACCATGTCCCCACTAGTATGATCCGCATCATAGTCCAGGTAGTCAAGCACACATCCTAAGGGCTTTACCAACATGTAACAGAGAGACAATCAGCATACACGTTAAGGTAAAGGGTAACCAGATAGCATACTATCATGTCGAGCAAGAAAGTCCTCCCTATATATGTCCCAGCATCCACTACAATATACACCCTATGTACAGTAATGGCCTCTAGGGCATACATATAACTAACAGAAATTTGCAATGAGATTGCATACCTTCTATGAGATAGTTGGATCCCGATAGCCACTGCGAGTAAGAGTTACTCCTGGGAGAGTTTTACACATTACAATTAGCCGATCAAGTAGGTGTCTAGAAAGGTGTTAACGAGGTTACGCCTCTGGGAAAATGAGGTTTACATTAATTAGGTTCGTGCGAAAGCACGGGGGACCTCCCTCAAAGTACCGACACTGGTCTGGCTGAAAGATTGGCGAACTTGTAGTGTGTAATTAATCCCGGCTAGTCTTTCCTTTTAGGGTTTGAAGGAAGATTTGATAAAAACAGTGGGAGCCATCCTGATTAGATAAAATAATAACCAATCTATTCTTGAAAGAGCGCACGCTGAGTGTTTTCTTCTCTCTCTCTCCAGGTAGCGACCATATCACGCCTTAATCAAGATAATAATACGGAATATTGACCGAACCCGCTTGTTGATGCATCATCTTCGGGTGCGTTCATTATATAGAACTGTTTCTCAGTGTCTTTTACGTCTTGGGTATATGATACCGGATCAGGATCCCAGATATGTAATCTGTTACATAGGGCTACAGAAAGGTAAAGAACTGAGAACGGGTGATAAGTTTCATGAGGCAGAAAACGGGGCAAGAGTTGCAGCCAAGTCTGTTGGTCACTGTCACCCTGTATTCCAAATACATTGATTCTGAACGAATGTTATTAGATACCGAACCTGATATACAAAATCATATCAGTCTCTTTATTAGTAAAGAAATGATAAAATTTTGTATTGCTGGATAATGTTTTGAACATTTCCTATATCAAAAGTTGATCGGTTCAGGCATGTTATCTAAAAGCATTGATGTTCTAAATCAAACTACAGTTCTTAGTATACTGAACACATACAAGAGGATGAGTTCAGAAATGAATGAATCCTTCTTGAGGTATTATAGACTAGGTCATATCGATGCGACCCGACTAGCTGAAGTTACATTTAGATGCATATTTAAACCAGTTTGAATTTACATCTTGTGAAACTTGCCAGTTATGTCACAAAGATATAATGACACTAGCTCTGTTTACTGGAAACAGAGAAAGAGTTAGTAAACTCTTGGGATGATACATGTTGATGTATGTAGGTCCCCTGTCTACACATGCCAAGACTGGTTCTTTGTACTTCATTACATTCTCTGATAATCTTTCGAGATTCAGACCTATGTTCCTGTTGAAACACAAGTCCGAACCTTTTGAGATATTCACAGAATATAAGTTAGAAGTAGAGAACCAAAACGGGTATAAGTATTATGTCCTTTGATGAGATCAAGGAGGAGAATACTTAAGCATGGAATTCCTGGATTATTCTGAAGGAGAATGAGATTCTCTCTCAGCATTACTCCTCCGAATACACCATGGCACGATGATATATCGGGGCGGAGCAATAACACCCTATATGATAAGGTGTGCTCTATGATGAGTACTACTGAGTTACCTATTTCCTTTTGGGAGTTATGCACTTGAGAAGCTGTATACCTATTGAAAAGGGTTCAGATCAAATCAGTTGCCTACCACTTCATATGTGATATGGAAAAGGAAGAGCCCATATCTTAAGATGGTTAAGATTTGGGGTTGTCCAGCCTATGTCTGAAAAGAAAAATCCGGAAAAGCTCGAGGCAAGGTCTGTAATATAGAACTGGAAAGGTTCCAGCTATGCAAACTACAGCAGATGATTTGGTAGAACCGAAGGATTCAATAGAAACCAACGAACCTCAGCCTCTCCGCCGATCTAGTAGGGTTCCTCACCCACCTGAGAGATACTTCGGTTTCTCTATGACAGTGGGAGCGAGGATTGCATCATGAGATGATGACCCAACTAGCTTCGAGCTGGCCATCAAGAGTAAGACTCTGTAAGAATGGCTGGATGTTTATCGATCTGAGATGGAATCCTTATACACCAACAAAGTATGGACTTTGGTTGCTATATCTGAAGGGTTAAATCCCCATCAGAAGCAAGTATATCTTGAGAAGATTACTTGGTGCAGATGGAAAAGTTGAGACTTTCAAAGCTAGACTTGTTAAAGGTTTTCGTCATTGACCAGGCGTGGATAATGATGAAACCTTTTTCCAGTATCTATGCTTAAGTCCATCCAGATTCTACTTGCTACGGCTACATACCATAACTACGATATCTGGCGGTTGTGTGTCTTGACTGCTTTTCTAAATGATGATTTGGAAGAAAGCGTCTATAAGTACACAGCTAGAGGGCTTCGTAGACAGTGGGAGCAGTGGAAACGTGTGCAAGATGCTTTATAGGATGAAGCAGGCATCGCGGAGTTGGAACGTCTGTTTTGATGTATTAGTCAAAGAGTTTGACATCATCAAAAATGGTAGATGAACCTTGTATAAACAAAAAGGGAGTAGGGAGTATGGTGGTGATCCTCGTAGAGTACGTGGATGACATACTCTTGATAAGAAAGGAGTTTCTTATGCTACGCTCGATCAATCTTCGTTTATCACAAAGATTCTCCGTGTAGGATCAAAATGATACCTCCTAAATCCTGAGTTTTGGATCTATGAGATAGATCTAATTGGATATTAGGATTCTCACTAGTTGTAGTGAGATGGTATCAATCGACCCTGGGGAGAATCACTGGAATTGTTCCAGGGTGATAAAGACGACTGAATATCAGTCACAGGCATTGTCTTTACCCTCAGTGGAGGGACGGTATGTTGGAAGAGTTCCAAGATAGATACCGTGACATACTAGACGATAAAGGCAGGATACATCGCTACTTAAGATGCTACCAAAAGAGGATGTTTGGGTGTATATTGGTTCATGAGATGAACTATGTTCCAACCATTGTGAGACAATGGAGTTGTGGCTTATGCCAAGGAACGCCGGTCCCATCAGTGATCCAGACATATTCTAAGGCAGTATCACCTGATCATGGAGATGGTTGATCTCCAGGGTGATCGAGGTTAGGAGAGTAGACTCAGAGGACAACACGGTGGATCCACTCACAAAGGCCTTTTCCCAGAGAGAGACTTTTATGGGATGGTTGAGTATGAGATACTGCAACCACTGCTATCAGATGGCCCGAGTGCAAGTGGGAGATTGTTAGTTATATGTATGCCCTAGAGGCCATTGCTATACATAGGATGTATATTGTAGTGGATGCTGGGACATATATAGGGAGGACTTTCTTGCTCGACATGATAGTATGCTATCTGGTTGAACTTTACCTTAACGTGTATACTGGGTGTCTCTCTGTTACATGTTGGTAAAGCCCCTAGGATGTGTACTTGACTACCTGGACTATGATGCGGATCATACTAGTGGGGACAGGGTAGTCCATAAGTACATCCTTCAAGGTCCCTAGTCGTGGGTATATCGAGACGGGGCATCGATATACCAGAGTAGACTAGCGTATACCTTCTCGACCCATACAGATGGGCGATGGATGATCCCATATCCATTGGTGTTTGACATCAGAGATGATATATGGGTGCTCAGTGGAGACTGGGTACACTGGACGGACTCGCCGAGAACTCCCAGATGGTATTATACCTTACGTCAGATGGCAGTTCTCTGGTGACACTGGTACAGAGTAGTCTGTTGACCCGAGATCGTCATAGAGTCTTGTGTGGTTCCCACTGTGCTTTGATTTCCATCTTACCACGTCCAAGAGGGCGTGCAAAACGGTGGTTTTTGGGTCCAGTCCCAAGTCAAATGGAGGCAATGAGCGATAGGAGGGTATTCGTCTCTCCCGGTATAGGGGGTTGATGTTGCGCTGTGTTCGATTGGCTATAACCGGAAATCCCTGGCCAGGGTTGCTGAGATTTACTGGTAAGTGTTACCTATAGTTTCTCGAATTGTTATAGACCTCATATCGACACGACTTATCGAGCTATTGGGGTCTGACGTTTACCACCCCTAGGCGAGATATGTGACATATCAGACGAACAGACCGGACTGTACGGTAAGTGTTACTGGTTGGATTCACATGAGTGTGAGCGGGCTTGCTCGTCGATCTTCTGATCGCTCAATACCCGGGTGGCCGTTACGTTTAGTAGACCGCTTGCGGCTTGTGGGTGTTTGATATGATCATCACCTGCTGCCGGCGTATTGACGAGTCTTTAGAGTCCTACACAGAGGTTTCCTGGCTCAAGCGAAAAGAAATAGGAGCGCATATGAGATATGTGCGGGACCGAGAATAAAGCGTGTATGTGATACCGTATTCTATTCTCGCGATGAATGTGTCGAATGGTTGTATACGATATAACCTAGTTATCGAATCAAGGATTGATTCGATAAATTGATACATTGTATACTAGTCGGTTGTGTGCGACATGACCGGATTATTGTGTCAAGTGTTGATTTAATGATTTAATGCATAATTATATATTTGATATATTACTTTGCATTAACTAGTAATGGTTCACTTAAGATGGATTTTCTCACTCGGATGTGCACATTGTATATACGATATAATTTTGTGCACTAGTTTGTATCATGTTTGATGATGCATGCTAAATTGGCTAAGTGTAAAGATTAAACCATGGTTGTGTAATGGTTAGGGTTTTGTTTTTACTTATTCATTTATTTATTTCATTTATTCTTTTTGGAAAATAAAATGCATAAAGAGAAAATGGTGGCTTTCATTTTGTTTCTTTCATGAAGATTCATGAAGGTTTGACTAAGTCACCATTTTGTCTCATGCTTAACCCTAACCACTCCATTTAACCATAGTCCACTCTCTATACCTAACTATGGTTTTGTTTATGATAAGTTTTGATTTTCTATTCTAATTTAAAAAACTTATCATAATCATTATCTTCTTCTTCTTCTTCATCTTCAAAGAAGAAAGCTTGCTTCATCAATGGTGATTGATGAAAAAGAGTGAGAAATCCAATTTTAAAGTCTACCCACTTCCTATTTCTTTATCCTCTACCTCTTGCCAAGTAGTAGAGTGTGTTTTCTTCACAAGTTTCATGACTTGGTGAAGTGGGAGCTTGATCTTGCGATGCCTCGACGTAGATCATCTTCGGCACGAAGCCGACGACCTTGCCTGCCCATTTCTCCGATGAAGCCGACGCTAGAGCCCGGGATTTCCATTTGGACAATGAGGAGACTTCATTGCGGAGCTATGGAGGTGGAGAACCGGATCTACAAAGGTTGTATTTCCGTTCTTGTAGTTAATTTGTTAACTAGTTGCATGATTCGCCTAATCTCTAGTCAACGATCCGTATTAGGGTTTGTAGGCACCCGTAATTTTTAAAATTGGCATGGTTGATGCCTTGTGAGACCTCTTGGGAGTGCCTAGAAACCCTACAGAGCTAATGAGCGATGGGAGGGGATCCGTCTATCCCGGTATTGGGGGTTGATGTTGCGCTGTGCTCGATTGTCCATAACTGAAATTCCTGGCCAGGGTAGATGATATTTTATAGTAAGTGTTATCAGTAGTTTCTCGACCTGTTATGGACCTTACATCGGCATGACTTATCAAGATATTAGGGTCTGACGTTTACCACCCCTAGGCGAGATATGCGACATATCAGACGAAGAGACTGGACTATGCGGTAAGTGTTACTGATTGGATGTGCAGGAGTATGAGCAGGCTTGCTTATTGATCTTCTGATCGCTCAATACCTGGGTGGCCGTTACGTTTAACACGCCTCTTACGGCTTGTGGGTGTTTGATATGATCATCACCTACTGCCGGCGTATTGACGAGTCTTTAGAGTCCTACACAGAGGTTTCCTAGCTCAGGAGAAATGGAGTATGTGCACATATGAGATATGTGCGGAACCAAGATTAATACGTGTATGTGATACCGTATTCTATTCTCGCAATTTGTGTTATCAGTCGGTTATATGTGATATAGCCGGGTTATCGAATCAAGTGTTGATTCGATAAATCGATACACATGATATAGCCGGATTTTTAAATCAAGTGTTGATTTAATAATCTAATGTATAATTATATATTTGATATATTAATTTACATTAACTAGTATTAGATCACTTAAGATTGCTTTTCTCACTTGATTATGCATTAAGTATATATGTGATATATACTTGTGTACATGTTTGTGTCATGCTTGATGATACATGCAAACTTGGGTGTGTGTATGATTTACACCATGTTAATTATAATTTAGGGTTTTATTTGTTTTAAGTAAATTAAAATGATACGGATTTTGTCATGGATTGAAAACTTCATGAAGCTTGTAGACTATTGACCAAAGTCTACTCATTTTGTTTTACTTAAGATATTTTAAACCCAACCATTATCATTCTAGCCATGGTTAAGTCTCTACAATAGTTAGTATTTGATACTAACTCACCCATGGTTGCTTGATTCACCGCTTGATTTATTCTTGAGTTCATTCTTCTTCTTCTTCTTCATCTCAACTCAAAAGCTTTCTAGGTTTTTGATAAATGATGAAAATGAGTGAGAAAATAAAATCTAAAGTGAGCCCACTTCCTACTTCATCATCCTCTACTACTTGCCATTTAGTTTAGGGTGTTCTCTTCATAAAGTTCATCACCTAGTGAAGAGGTAGCTTAGGTTTGAGTCTCCTCGACGTAGATTATCTTTGGCCTCGAAGACTTCGAGCAAGCTTGTTCATTTCTCCATGGGAACCAATACTAGAGTTTGGGAGATCGATACTCGCAGCGAAGGGAATACTACACGGAGCTTTAGAAGTGAAGGACTGGTCTACAAAGGTTGTATTTCTTATTCACTTCTCATTGTAATGGTAGATTACAAGTTTTGTTACTCTAGTTTTCTAGTTCGATTCCTAGGTTGATTGTTTAGCACCCCCTAAATTTTTTGTTGTGGAATGTGTGATGCTTGCAAACCCTAGGCATGGTGCTAAGGAATCCCAACAGTGGTATCAGAGCCAAACTAGAAACTTATACGATATTAGAAACAATACGAAATGGAAACAATTCCGTAAAACACGATTTCTGAAACCCTGCAAATTTGCTCTCTGTCGATTTTTCAAAGGTCTGTAAAAATTATTCAAACAACTGCAGAAGCACGTATTTGATATATGTAGTGCACAGAACAAATTCGAGACCCTTTGCTCGGATTTCACCCGAGCACCTCCTTGTAAAATCCGAGGAGGCCGGCCCTCAGTGCTCCATATCATGTCGAATTTGTTTTGTGCTCTGGTCTGCTTATTTTGGGGTTTCAGGTATTGTTTGTTTAGTCCAAAATTTCATGTGATGTTAATTTTGCTATAGGACTAATACGGAGTATTTCGTAATCGTATATTTTAACATTGTAATGGTAACCTTGATAATGTTTAACACTTCGAACGAGCTTCGAACACTGCCTCATGATCCCCTCTAAAGTTTTCTAAGAGTTGAAATTTTCTAAGTTGAATATATTCAATGGTCGTGCAAGTAAGTCTATGGACCCTCTAGAAGAACAAGAACATTAACTCGATTCTATGCCTAAGGAACAGCGATCGAACCCTAAGGTTTGCCGTAGTTCCGCGGTGCCATAGGTGAGGCATTGGTTGATCCTTCTACGGCTGGTCCATAGGTACTGTGGCACGTTTTGGGTATTTCAATTTTGCTCAAGTGTTGAGTTCTTAGGGAGATATGGGTGTTTATTGATTTGATCGAAATGTTTAACATCGTCTTGTTGATTGTGATACAATATTTGGAATCCAAAATAATTAGTTATGCAATAGCTAGTTTGAATTTTATAAATCTAGTAATTTAGTCTCATTTGATCGGTTGCCACGAGATTTTGATGTGATCAAAAGTCCATCGCAATTACGTAGTGTACACGGATACTCACCGGGTAACCTTACTAGATAGCCATGCCCCATAGCCCCAACCAAGTGACTGTAGGAGAACCCCGTCGCCAAAAGCATCCGTTCGGGTGCTCACGGCTGCGGTGTTCCTCCTTAGTGCACTTCGTCGACGGCATCTGGGGTGCGGCCGTCTCCTAAAGTTTCCGACGAGCATTCGATCAGATTATCGTGAATCTTATTGAATTACCCGACAGGATATTGGAAAGTATTTTCAATATCGAGCCTAAAAATACGGGGTTTATAATTGTTAGGCATGAAATCCAAAGTATGAGATACATTGGGTTTATAATGTCTAAGGTGGTTGCGGATTCCAACTGTTGTAGTTTTTCACTTTCTTTTCTGCGACCGTAAGTGCAATATGCGGTATATTGCCGGTTTCGTTGCTATACGTCAACGACAATTGGGATATGCATATTTACATACATTGATGACATGTGATGTTATGTGTTGCTATGATATATTATATTGGATCATCGTGTTTGAATAGCCGGGTTTTTTTATGTGAGATGAAAGCTTTTCATTTTCATTCATGTAAAATTCAATGTATGTAATATTCTTTTATTGGGGCTCTTCCGGGTTGAGGATGATGTCAGCGTTGATGTATATTATTTACTTTTCTGCATTAGGATAGACCCAAGGAGGGGAGCATAAGTAGCCGGGTTCTGGGGTCCATTGGGAGACCATCTCAAGGAGTCGAGACCGGATCTCCTAACTCCAGAATTGGTAGGGTTACTTACCTCTCTTGTAGGAGTCTAGGGATATGGGTTTGGCTATTCATCAAGAACGTGGAATCCGTGTTTTTACTGGCTTGATATAAAACACGGAAGTCCCAGTATATCCAATATTTTATATGTTCTTTTCCGCTGCTGATATCTGTGATGCGATCATTTGATATTTTGAGACGAATGCTTATATTATATATATGATATATATTATTGATGCTTTCGTTTCTTATATATTGCTTAGGAAGCATAAATGATGGGACTTCATTAATGAGATTAATGAAAGAAAATAAACCTAAAGATGTTACAGAATCTTGTTTCAAAAACTGGTAGCTCTAGTGTTAGTTGTATGTATTCCCTTGAGGCCATTATTCTATATGAGATGCATATTATAGTGGATGTTGGGACATATATAGGGAGGACTTTCTTGCTCGTCATAATAGTATGCTATCTGGTTGCTCTTTATCTTAACATGTACACTTACTGTCTCTCTGTTACATGTTGATAAAGCCCTTAGGATGTGTACTTGACTACCAGGATTATGATACAGATCTTACTAGTGGGGCCTGTGTAGTCCATGAGTTCATCCTTCAATGTTTCTAGTCGTGGGAGTATCGAGACGGGGCATCGATATTCCAGAGTAGACTAGCATATATCTTCTCGACCCATGTGATGGGCGATGGATGATCCCATATCCATTGGTGTTTGACATCAGAGATCGTATATGGGTGCTCAGTGGAGACTGGGTACACTGAATGAACTCGCCGAGAACTCCTAGATGGTATTATACCTCACATCAGATAGTTGTTCTCTGGTGACACTGGTACAGGTTAGTCAGTCGACCCAAGATCGTCATAGAGTCTTGTGTGTCTCCCACTGTGCTTTGATTTCCACCCTACCACGGCTCTACTGAGTCATGCAAACAGTTGGTTTTTGGGTACAGTCCCGAGCCACATGGAGGCAATGAGCGATAGGAGGGGATTCGTCTCTCCCGGTATTATGGGTTGATGTTGCGCCATGCTCGATTGGCCATAACTGAAATCCCTAATCAGGGTAGATGAGATTTACTGGTAAGTGTTATCAGTAGTTTCTCGACCCGTTATGGACCTTATATCGGCATGACTTATCAAGCTATTGGGGTCTGACGTTTACCACCGCTAGGCGAGATATGGGATATATCAGAAGAAGAGACCGGACTGTACGGTAGTGTTATTGATTGGATTCGCAGGAGTATGAGCAGGCATGCTTGTTGATTTTCTGATCGCTCAATACCCGGGTGGCCGTTACGTTTAGCAGACCGCTTGCGGCTTATGGGTGTTTGATATGATCATCACCTACTGCCGGCGTATTGACGAGTCTTTATAGTCCTACACAGAGGTTTCCTGGTTCATGCGAAACGGAGTAGGAGCACATATGTGATATATGCAGGACCGAGATTAATGCGCGTATGTGATACAGCATTTTATTCTCGCTGTCACGCCCCGCTTCCCGGAATACAGGCAGAGGACGCGACGAGGCCGCTACATATTTACTCTGAAGTAAATACGCTAAGCGTAACTTAGCAATATAAATATAAATGCACAAGAGACAAGATATAATAAAACAACAACTTTATTTATTAACATTCTTTTTACAATACATGGAAAAGTAAATACAACTGAATGAAAGCAATGCCTAAACAGTGGCATAACAGAATGAAAAGTACTGAAATAAAAATGTGTATAATGAAACTAGAGCTCTGGGTCATAGGCAAGCTGGTCCAAGTCCTCACTAGTAGGCTCGATCTCTGGAAGGCCCGAATCACCTGAAGACATTCAAAGAAGAAAGAAAGAGAATGTTGTCAGCGAACAAATCGCTCGGTAAGTCCCAAAGAGAAGGGAGAAATAGAATAGACAGAAGAGAAGGTAGCTTTTAAAGTTGTATTATATGAGTATTTGGTGTTAACACTGTTGTTTGTAGCTTGGTACAGAAGGATGCCAGTGTATACAAGAGGAGTCTCTATAGCTAGAGATTAGGGTAAATGGAAGTACAAGGATCCGTTAGAAAGCCCGGAACAACGGCGTGGATGTAATTACGTCTTATGGTTGCTCTCTCGTGCCACTTCTAACACTTTCCGTACAAATCTACCCCTTATACCACGCGATGTCTTGTATTGTATTGTTTGTGTTTATGTTGTAAATTGTAATATAGGATGTATAATTGGATGACTTGCCGAAACCATGATATCAGTAAAATGGATGTAACTGTAGAATCATGGATGTAACTGGAGAATCATGTAAATGGAAGTATATCCATGGTTCGGTTCGGTCAATACAGATTGAATAGATTGAATATATGTATTCAAGGATTTATGTTGAATTGTAAATTGTAGATTGTACTTGAATCATTTTCAAGTCAGATTATTAATGAGACCCAGTCTGAGTCATAACAATTAGAAAAGAAATTGATGTCCTGATTATTTTGATGTTATCGGTAACCACTGCACATGGGCGGCAGGATTTCTATGTTTTTCAAAGACGATTACCGTGTTGATAACACCGTTGTTAAGTTGTCTACTTTAAATAGGCAAGCACCCACTTCTCCGGCTCCCTGAGGCTCAAGAGATTGACCCCGCTTAAACCTATATTTACTAGGGTCCTTAGAGTAATTTATAAAACTTAAGGGGGTTTTATGTAAAAATACTTTTGTATAATTTTCAAAATACACCCCAAGTGTTTATTTATCGTCTTTAAAGTTGTAATAAATATAGATTTTATATTTGTGACATTTCTAGTGAGAATAAACTATTTTTCATAATGCATGGTATTTAGTTGAAATATTGAACCTGTATGGAATTTCATGGTATTTTAATGTAAATTGATTCTTGTGATTTTTAGAAAAAAAGTTGGAATATTTATATTATCACAAAATAGATATTTTAATGATACATATATATATATATATATATATATATATTTATATAAAAATAATTTTAGTATATATTATATTTCTAGAAATCTCATTTTCTTAAGATTTTTGTATTTTAAATCTCTCGAGACCGTATGCTCCTTGCGGAGGTCTGGATATCGCACTACTAAGCCCAGGGATGTGCGATAATCCGCACCATCCTAGTCGGGTTTCCCAAAATGGGTTGTAGCGGCACTTGCAAAGATTTATAAAAATACTTAATCCTTTAGAAACCGGTTTTATTAATTCATAGTATTTATTTGAAATGTTTCGTTTTCCCGTATTCTATGTTCCCGAAAGGTATTGTTCTATATTGCATATGAGTTTTGTGAGGAGGTAGGTCATTATCTCATGATCTACTTAAAGGAATAGCAAGTTTGTGATGTTTAAATGTAGAAATTAAACTATATGGTATTTTAGTGAAAAAGTACGATAAAAGTTACAAATTGAATTACATTGTCGTGAAACTTGATCAACATGTTTATTAATGTTTAATAGTCAACATGTAAGAGTTTTGTGTGAATGTATTTAAGAAAATGTTGGATTTTTAGAAAGAACCGAATCGGAAATCGGTATAACTCCGATTCCGTCGGGTTTTGAAATTTCGTATTTTTAGAATAAGATTAGAGAAGAGGGAGGGGGACTTACTGGCTTAGAAGTTAGGGACGAGGAAGAAGAAGTGAACGTAGCTTCCGGTGCGTCGTTTCGTTGCCGGGAACTCCTAGGGTCGTCGTCGGAAAATCGCCGAAGCTTTCGCCCTTCGCTACTCCAAAAGTACACTAAGCTTCTAGGAATTTTCTTGAGAGTTTTGATCAGAATTTTGGAGTGAGGGGTGTGTGTTTAGGGGTTGTATTTATAGGGTAAGGCTAGGGTTTAGGGTAGGTGAAAGGTTTAGTTGAAAAATTGTAATAAAATGTATTAAAATGGAGTAAATAGGGGTTTTAAAGAGTTCAGGTACTGGTCTGAGGATTTAAACCATACAGGGGTGCAAGGGAGCTGAGAAGACAAAACATTGTTGTTGATGACTCGGTGGTCCGGCCGAGTTCGGCCGGCGGCGGTGGCCCAAGTCGGCCGGTCCGTCGGCCGATTCGGCCGATCCTGGCCGAGTCAGGAGGCCGGAATTCTCGCCGTCGGTTCAAGTAGCCTCTGGTACTATTAGTTTTCTTGGTGTAGTGGGGTTTTATGGATTTAGCACGTGTTTACTCTTGAACTTTTAAAATTTTAAAAAGAAAATAATATTAAAAATAATGTGGGGTATGAAATTTGAACTCTGGTGGCTTGGTTCAGCAGTGCAAGGTATTACCAATGAGCTACAAGCTCCTTCTTAGTATTAAAAAGCAAAACAAACTTATAATTTATGCTCAGGTAAAAGTACCCCTTTCTGTATTTTTTGAAAAAATTGCACAGAAAGTTGTACAGAAAGTTTAGGGTTGTTACATTCTACCCTCCTTAAAAAAATTTCCTCCTCGAAATTTGTAAGAGGAAAGTGTAACCGATTCAAGGAAAGCTTGATGATAGCACTATTGGTAGTGTATGAAAATATTTAGAAGAAAGAAAGATTGTAAAAGTTTTGGTCAAAGTTGAAAGGACCGTGAGAGAGTTAACAGGGTTACCTTGGTTCACAGTCTCAGGTTCTACGACTGCTAAGGTGTAAGCCTGTCACGTTTCATCTAGCTGGAGGCACATTCCTCTGTCTTTGGGGCATGTCTCTCTGCCCTCGAGGCATGTTCCTTATTGCCTGTTGGAATCGGCGAGTAGGTTGTGCAGGTGGTGGAGCAGGGAGTGCAAAACGAGGTGCAGAAGCCTGGGTAGCTGGTTGCTGCGGGTAGTTGGTGGGTGTGTGAGCTTGGTTGCGTCTATAAGGACAGTTTCCAATTCCGTGATTGGACGTGCCACAAACTATACATAGGCCTTTTGCGCGCCTATAGTCCTTCCATAAGTGTCCCTCTCTCCTGCAGTAGTAGCAGAAGTTTGGACTTGACTGGTTATTAATTTCTTCAGTTCTTCTGGGTTCGAACGATGGCCTGGAAGAGGCTCCTCCTACCATTTGAGGGGCAGGGCGTTTCAAACCGGCAGATTAAGGTCCGCCTTTCCTCTTTACCAATTCATGGGTTGGGAAATCCCCTGTAGCTAATGCAGCTTGGATTTTCAGTTCCAACCTTTGCTGAAATCTTCTATCTCTGATCTCAGCAGTCGGTATGAGATGGGTCGCAAATGTGTTACGGTTTTGTGTTAGCTGTGTAGTATGTGATATAAAATCGAACATTGAGACATATCTTACCGACTGAGCATGGTGAACTCAGCATCATACTTATCTACCGACTTGGTCCACATCGAACCTTGTTGCAGATGTATGAACTACCGTTCCATGTCAAACCTGGCAGTCTCAGGGAAGTACTTAGCATCGAACATGTAGCAGAAAGTCTTCCATTCAATGGGTTGTTCAAGACGGCTATCTTCCACCTTCCACCAGTTCCGTGCATTGTCCGTGAGCTGTAATTTTCCAACACGAACCCAAGCAATTTCTGGCACTTGTGCCGCTACCAGATCATCCTCGATACTCTGAGCCCATTCCTCAGCTTCCAGTGGGCTCTCCTTTCCTGAGAATGTTTGGGGTGCAAAGTTCTGAATTGCTTCACCCCAGGTGCTTCAGCCTCGGGACGGTTCAAGAGCTGCTGCTGTCCCTCTAGGAGGCTGCGGATTGCCTCAAGCAGAACCGTTTGCTCGTTGGGTGGAGCAGGAACGGCAGGTGTGATTGGTAGTGGAGGTAGAGTGTTGTTAAAATTGGTGCTGGTGTTGTTCGGGGAATCCATAACCTTGAAATGAAAAATTTAGGTTAGGACAGATTAAAAGTATATGAAATGATACAATTCAAGGAACATGAATTGTAAAGAATGTTTTAGTTGCTAGTTCTTGTGTTATATTACTTAGGTTGTTCACGCAGAACAGAACTGCATGGTAGTGTTCCATACAACTCTGACCTGCATGGGCCACCAGAAAACCCGTCACGCCCCACTTCCCGGAATGCAGGTAGAGGACGCGACGAGGCCGCTACGTATTTACTCTGATGTAAATACACTAAGCGTAACTAAGCAATATAAATATAAATGCATAAGAGACAGATATAATAAAACAATAACTTTATTTATTAACATTCTTTTTACAATACATGGAAAAGTAAATACAACTGAATGAAAGTAATGCCTAAACAGTGGCATAACAGAATGAAAAGTACTGAAATAAAAATGTGTATAATGAAGCTAGAGCTCTGGGTTGTAGGCAGGCTGGTCCAAGTCCTCACTAGTAGGCTCGATCTCTGGATGGTCCGAATCACCCGACGACATTCAAAGAAGAAAGAAAGATAATGTCGTCAGCGAACAAATCGCTCGGTAAGTCCCAAAGAGAAGGAAGAAATAGAATAGACAGAAGAGAAGGTAACTTTTAAAGTTGTATTATATGAGTATTTGGTGTTAACGCTGTTCTTTGTAGCTTGGTACAGAAGGATGCCAGTGTATACGAGAGGAGTCTCTATATAGTAGAGACTAGGGAAAATGGAACTACAAGGATCCCTTAGAAAGCCCGGAACAACGGCATGGATGTAATTATGTCTTATGATTGCTGTCTCGTGCCACTTCTAACACCTTTCATACAAATCTACCCCTTAAACCCCGCGATGTCTTGTATTGTACTGTTTGTGTTTGTGTTGTAAATTGAAATATAGGTTGTATAATTGGATGACTTGCTAAAACCATGATATCAGTAAAATGGATGTAATTGTAGAATCATGGATTTAACTGGAGAATCATGTAAATGGAAGTATATCCATGGTTCGGTTCATTCAATACAGATTGAATAGATTGAATATATGTATTCAAGGATTCATGTTGAATTGTAGATTATAGATTGTACTTGAATCATATTCAAGTCAGATTATTAATAAGACTCAGTCTGAGTCAGAACAATTAGAAAAGAAATTGAAGTCCTTATAGTTTTGATGTTATCGGTAACAGCTGCACATGGGCATGAGGATTTGTGTCTTTTTCAAAGACGATTACCGTGTTGATAACACCGTTGTTAAGTTGTCTACCTTAAATAGATAAGCACCCACTTCTCCGGCTCCCTGAGGCTCAAGATATTGGTCCCGCTTAAACCTATATTTACTAGGGTCCTTAGAGTAATTTATAAAACTTGAGGGGATTTTATGTAAAAATACTTTTGCATAATTTTCAAAATACACCCAAAGTGTTTATTTATCATCTTTAGAGTTGTAATAAATATAGATTTTATATTTGTGATATTTTTAGTGAAAATAACCTATTTTTCATAATATATGGTATTTAGTTGAAATATTGAACTTGTATGGAATTTCATGGTATTTTAATATAAAGTGATTCTTGTGATTTTTAGAAAAAAGTTGGAATCTTTATATTATCACAAAATAGATATTTTAATGATACATATATATATTAATATAAAAATAATTTTAGTATATATTATATTTCTAGAAATCTCATTTTCTTAAGATTTTCGTATTTTAAATCTCTCGAGACCGTATGCTCCTTGCGGAGGTTTGCATCTCGCACTACTAAGCTCAGGGATGTGCGATAATCCGCACCATCCCAGTCGGGTTCCCCAAAATGGGTTGTAGCGGCACTTTGCAAAGATTTATAAAAATACTTAATCCTTTAGAAAACGGTTTTATTAATTCATGGTATTTATTTGAAATGTTTCGTTTTCCCGTATTCTATGTTCCCAAAAAGTATTGTGCTATATTGTATATGAGTTTTGTGAGGAGGTAGGTTATTACCTCGTGATCTACTTAAAAGTATAGCAAGTTTGTGATGTTTAAATGTCGAAATGAAACTATATGGTATTTTAGTAAAAAAGTACGATAAAAGTTACAAAATGAATTAGATTATCGTGAAACTTGATCAACATGTTTATTAATGTTTAATAGTCAACATGTAAGAGTTTTGTGTGAATGTATTTAAGAAAATGTTTGATTTTTAGAAAGAACCGAATCGGAAATCAGTTTAACTACGATTCCGTCGGGTTTTCAAATTTCGTATTTCTAGAACAAGATTAGAGAAGATGGAGGGGGAATTACTGGCTTAGAAGTTAGGGATGAGGAAGAAGAAGTGAACGTAGCTTCCGGTGCGTCGTTTCGTCGCCGGGAGCTCTTAAGGTCGTCGTCGGAAAATCGCCGAAGCATTCGTCCTTCGCTACTCCAAAAGTACACTAAGCTTCTAGGAATTTTCTTGAGAGTTTTGATCAGAATTTTGGAGTGAGGGGTGTGTGTTTAGGGGTTGTATTTATAAGGTAAGGCTATGGTTTAGGGTAGGTGAAAGGTTTAGTTGAAAAATTGTAATAAAATGTGATAAAATATATTAAAATGGAGTAAATAGGGGTTTTAAAGAGTTCAGGTACTGGTCTGAGGATTTAAACCATACAGGGGTGGAGGGGAGCTGAGAAGACAAAACATTGTTGTTGATGACTCGGCGGTCCGGCCGAGTTCGGCCGGTGGCGGCGGCCCGAGTCGGCCGGTTCGTCGGCCGGTTCGGCCGATCCCGGCCGAGTCAGGAGGCCGGAATTCTCGCCGTCGGTTCAAGTAGCCTCTGGTACTGTTAGTTTTCCAGGTGTAGTGGGATTTTATGGATTTAGCACATGTTGACTCTTGAACTTCTAAAATTTTAAAAAGAAAATAATATTAAAAATAATATAGGGTATGGGATTTGAACTCTGGTGGTTTGGTTCAGCTGTGCAAGGTATTACCAATGAGCTACAAGCTCCTTCTTGCTATTAAAAGCAAAACAAAGTTATAACTTGTTCTCAGGAAAAAGTACCCCTTTCTGTATTTTTTGAAAAAATTGTACTGAAAGTTTAGGGTTGTTACACTCACGATATGTGATATCGGTTGGTTATATATGATATAGCCGGGTTATCGGATCAAGTGTTGAATCGATGGATTGTTACATTTGATATTAGTCGGTTGTATGTGAATAGCTGGATTATTAAATCAAGTGTTGATTTAATAATTTAATGTATAATTATATATTTGATATATTAACTTACATTAACTAACATTAGCTCACTTAACATTTCTTTTTTTCACTAGTGTGCATATAGTATATATGTGATATATATTCATGTACATGTTTTTGTGTCATGCTTGATGCCACATGCAATATGGGTGTATGAGAATCACACCATGCTTAATATAATGTAAGGTTTTTTTTTATTTATTTAAGTAAATCACAAATTAGTGGTATTAAGTCACATGGTTGAAGCTTGTGGAACCATTGACCAAATCCACTAATTTTGTTTTACTTGTAAATATTTATTAAGCTAACCATTATTAATTGGCCATGGTTTATTCTCTACATGGGTTAGTGTATGACACTAACTCATCCATAGTTGCTATTCTCACTTCATGAGTTCATTCTCCCATCTTCATTCTTCATCTTCTTCTTCATGAGAGAAAAAGCTTGCTAGCTTTTTCTAAGTGAGAAAATATTGTAAGAAAATGAAATCTAAAGAGAGCCCACCTCCTACTTCATCATCCTCTACTATTAGCCATTTAGTTTAGGGTGTTTGCTTCACTAATTCACATATTAGTGAAGATGTAGCATGAGCTTGAGTCTTCTCGACGTAGATCATATTCGGTCTCGAAGACATTGAGCAAGGTTGTTCATTTCTTCATGTGAAACCTTACTAGAGTCCGGGTGTTCACTACTTGGAGCGAAGGGACTACTACACGGAGCTTTAGAAGTGAAGGTCCGGTCTAAAAAGGTTGTATTCTTCATTCACTTAGTGCAATGGTAGATTACATGTTCATTTACTCCTAAAACTCTAGTCAGATCCTAGGTTAGGTTGTTTGGCATGCTAGAAAATTTTAAATACGGCATGTTTGATGCCTTCCGAAACCTTGTGGTCGTGCCAAAGAAACCTACAGTGGTATCAGAGCCTTACTAGAGCATTAGGAGTTATCTATGCGAAGTTAAAAATCCGATCAAACCCCGAAAACCCACTTGATACCCCCTCTCTGGAAATTTTTCAAAAAGTTGGATTTTTCCATATTAAAAATTCTCAAAAAATTGTGCAGGTAATTTCTATGGATCTCAGAGAAGTACGATTCCCTAACTCGATTAAGTCACCGCGGAACCGCAGCCATACCATGCCTGTGGCGGCGGTTCCACGGCAGAACTTGTAAGTTATGGAATCGTACTTTAAGGGGTGATCCGTAGCTACTACATCATACTTCTGGGAATTTTTAATATTACTCAAGTGTTGAGCTTTCTGGAATTTATTGGGAATTCGTTTATTCGATCGGAATGTTTAACATCGTTTAGCCTTTTTCGGGTATTCACATGTTATCTAGGCGAAGTTAAGAAGCTCGAACGAATGTTGAAAACTCATTTTCCAAGTTTAAGGTATTCGAAAAAACGTGCAAGTAATTCTGTGAAGCCTCTAGAAGAATGTAACCCTAACTCAACTTTTTGGATCGCGGAATCGCGGTCATACCTTAGGGTTTGCCGCAGTTCCGTGGCAACATGAGTGAGGCTTGGGTCTGCCCTTCTACGGTTGGTCCATAGGCGCTGTGGCATGTACCGGGTATTATTAAACTGTGCTCAAGTGTTGAGCCGTCTGGGAATTATGGGACTTTGATGAATCAATCGAGAAGTTTAATGTCGTCCGGATATCATGTGATGTGATACAATATGTGGAATTCATATAGTTAGGCATGAAATCCGAAGTATGGGATACTTCGGGTTTATGATGTCTAAGGTTATCATGGATTCCAAATGTTGTAGTTTGACATTTTCTTTTCTGTGACCGAAAGTGTAATATGTAGAGTATCGCCGGTTTCGTTGCTATATGTCAACGACAATTGGGATACGCATATTTACTTAGGTTGATGACATACGATATTATGTGTTGCTGTATATGTTATATTGGATCGTCGTGTTTGAATAGCCAAGGGATTTTATGTGAGATGAGAGTTTTTCATTTTCATTCATGTAAAAACATATATGTAATATTCTTTTATTGGGGCACTTCCGGGTTGAGGAAGATGTCATCGTTGATGTATATTATTTACTTTTCCGCATTAGGATAGACCCAAGGAGGGGAGCATAAGTAACCGGGTTCTAGAGTCCAGTGGGAGACCATCTCGAGGAGTCGAGTCCGGGTCTCCTAACTCTAGAATTGGTAGGGTTGCTTGCCGCTCTCGTAGGGGTCTAGGGATGTGGGTTAGGCTATTCATCACGACCGTGGAATCCGTGTTTTATACAGGCTCAAAATAAAAAACGAACATCCTAGTATATCCTACATTTCATATGCTGTTTTCTGCTGCGATATCTGTGATGTGATCATTTGATATGATGAGTTAGATACTATATATAGTATATGTGATATATTTTATAAACGTTGCTTATGTTTTACACCTGCGCTAGCCCTGCCTCGCTCTACCGTTAGTTACCTAACCTAACGGTGCATGACGGGACATCGAGACGAATGCGGATGGCATAAGCGTACGTTGTATTTATCTGTGATGCTTAGGTAACTTAAATGATGGGACATTCATTAATGAGATTAATGAAAGAAAATAAACCTAAAGATTTTGTGAAATCGAATTTTCAAAAATAGGTAGCTCTAGTTGTTGCTTTGCATAGCGGTATTCCTTATAGAATATCCGGCACCTTATTCGATGAGGAAAGAGCCGAGATCCCTTCACCGGGAGTGACCTCTTTAGCAATAACTAGCAGATGCTACAACCCTCGTTTTGTCTTTTGATTTCTTTTCTAGTTCTTGCTTTGCATAGTGGTATTGTGAATATCCCGTACCTCATTCGACGAGGAAAGAGCCGAGATCCCTTCACCGGGAGTGACCTCTTTAGCGAAACTAGCAAAAGCCTCAAAAACACTCCAATTTAAATCATTTGATTCTGCAATGATATCAAGTTTAAAGCGTTAAAGGTTTTCGTAAAAACCGTCCGCAACCCTCCGTCATTTTAGGAAGTAGAGTACTTAGTATTCGTGCTGTGTTTGTTGACCATAGTTAAGGCACAGTGTACGGTAGCTAAGTGATGTCTTCCTATATGGCATGTGATGCGATTAGTTAAGACAGTCATGCGACTTTGTTGACCATAGTTAAGGGTTATGTGGGCGGGTCTAATTAATCATGAAATGACTGGTAGAACTTGACTAGTGCTTATGATTTGTTGACCATAGTTAAGGTCAAGAGTCACTAGGGGTAAAAACCATCATTGAGAGTTTCAAGTGTTGAAATTTGCAATGAGATTGCATACCTTCTATGAGATAATTGGATCCTGATACCCACTGCGAGTAATTATTACTCCTGAGAGAGTTTTGCACTTTAAAATTAGCCGATCAAGTAGGTGTCTAGAAAGGTGTCAACGGGGTTACGCCCCTGGGAAAATGAGGTTTATTTTAATCAGGTCCGTGCGAAAGCATGGGGAACCTCCCTCAAAGTACCGACACTGGCCTGGATGAAAGATTGGCGAACTTGTAGGGTGTAATTAATCCTGGCTAGTCTTTCCTTTTAAGGTTTGAAAGAAGATTTGATAAAAACAATGGGAGCCATCCTGATTAGATAAAATATATATAACCAATCTAATCTTGCAAGAGCGCACGTAGAGTGTTTTCTTCTCTCTCTCCAGGTAGCGACCATGTCACGCCTTAATCAAGATAATATAGATGTATTGACCGAACCCGCTTGTTATACTATGCTGGGGAACGTTGGTCCCGCTCCAACTTATAATTGTTATAAGACCGAGCAGGAAATAGGGGAATACCAGGATTCCCATGTCGCCCAAACGAAGAAAGTGCATGATTGATGCATCTTCTTCGGGTGTGTTCGTTACAGAGAACTGTTTCTCAGTATTCTCTACGTCCTGGGTATTTGATACCGGATCAGGATCCCGCATATGTAATCTGTTACATGGGCTACAGAAAGGTGGAGAACTGGAAATGGGTGATATGTCTCTAAGTATAAAGAACGGTGCAATTGTTGCAGTCAAGGTGTTGGCAAATATCACCTTGTATTACCAAGTACATTGATTCTGAACGAATGTTATTAGATACCGAACCTGATATGCAACATTATATCAGTCTCTTTATTTACTAAAGAAGGATATAATTTTGTATTGTTGGATAATGTTTTAAACATTTCCTATATCAAGAGTTGATCAGTTCATGCACGTTATCTAATAGCATATACGTTCTAAATCAAACCACAGTTCTTAACGTACAAAACACATACAAGAGGAAGAGTTCAGAAATGAACGAATCCTTCTTGAGGCATTATAGACTAGGTCATATCAATGCGACCCGACTAGCTGAGTTACATTTAGATGCATATTTAAATCAGTTTGAATTTACATCTTGTGAAACATGCCAGTCATGTCACGAAGATAAGATGATCATATCTCCGTTTACTTGAAACAGAGAAAGGGTTATTGAACTCTTGGGACTGATACAAGATGATGTATGTGGTCTCCTGTCTACACGTGCCAGGACTGGTTATTTGTAATTCATTATATTCACTGATGATCTCTCAGGATTTGGACATGTGTTCCTGTTGAAACACAAGCCTGAAGGTTTTGAGAAATTCAATGAATATAAATCCGAAGTAGAGAACTAAAACGGGTATCAGTACTATGTCCTTTGATGTGATCAGGGAGGAGAATACTTGTGCATGGAATTCTTGGACTATTCTAAAGGAGAATGAGATTCTTGTTAGTTATATGTATGCTCTAGAGGCCATTACTGTACATATGATGTATATTGTAATGGATGCTTGGACATATATAGGGAGGACTTTCTTGCTCGATATGATAGTATGCTATCTGGTTGTAATTTATCTTAACATATACTCCGAGTTATTGCTCTTATCACCGAGCCATAGGACATCCTACCGAAGACTGCTTCACCTTCAAGAACTGGGTCGAGGACCAGTACCGACGGGGTAGATTCGCTTTATCCAACGGTTGGAGAGTAACGCCGCCGCAAAAGCACGAGCCCAAAGCCACAAGAGCAGAACCGGATCCACCTCAGTCTCGGGAGCGGGTTCGCACTTGTTATATGATTACGATATCAAAAGAAGAACCCGAGAACGAAGATGACCTTCCCCGGTGTTTCGAGAACAGCGATGATGAGTTGATCTCGGAATTTCCGCCCGCTCCGAAAGAACTTGAAGACGGTATACATACTACCGCAGATAACCTCGAGAAGATCGAGCTGGGATCGGCAGACGACCCGCGACCGACATTTGTCAGCGAGCTGTTATCCGAGGAAAAGGTGGCCGCGTTAAAGAACCTGCTCCTACGGCACAAAGACTGCTTCGCGTGGAACTACTCCGAGATGCCAGGATTGGATCCGGAGATTGCGGTGCATAGATTAGCAATATCCCCGGATATCAAGCCAGTCAAGCAGGCGCCAAGGAGGATGCGACTTGAGCTGGAGATGAGCATCAACGCCGAAGTCAAGAAGTTGATCGATTCCGGATTTATCCATGAAGTCCAATACCCCGACTGGATTGCCAACATCGTCCCGGTAATGAAGAAGAATGGAACGGTGCGCATATGCGTGGATTTCAGGGATCTCAATAAAGCATGCCCAAAGGACGATTTCCCGGTGCCGGTAACCGAGCTAATGATAGATAACACATCCACTCACGAGGTCTTCTCCTTTATGGATGGTTCATCAGGATACAATCAGATAAAGATGCATCCCGAAGACCAGAAGCACACCGCTTTCCGGACTCCTTTGGGCATATTCTGCTACAAGGTTATGCTCTTTGGTCTCAAGAACGCTGGCGCTACCTATCAAAGGGCCATGACAAAGATCTTTGATGACCTCATACACGACGTCGTCGAGTGCTATATCGATGACCTCGTAGTAAAGAGCATGTCATACGAAGATCATTTAAAGCATCTGGAGACTGTATTTCGACGCCTTCGGCAATATAATTTAAAAATGAATCCCCTCAAATGCGCGTTTGGAGTCTCCTCGGGCAAATTTCTGGGATTCATCGTTCGACACAGAGGTATTGAAATAGATCCGTCAAAGATTAAAGCGATCATGGAAATGCCTCCACCAAAAACCCTCAAGCAGTTGCGGTCTCTCCAAGGGAAGCTCGCATACATCCGGCGGTTTATCGCTAATCTTTCGGGCAAATGCCGTCCTTACAGCCACCTGATGAAAAAGGGAACCCCGTTCGTTTGGAATCACAAATGTCAAGGTGCACTAGATGAGATCAAACAATACTTGCAAAATCCGCCGGTGTTGGCTGCCCCAGTGAAAGGAAAGCCTCTCATTCTTTACACGGCCGCCCTTGAAGGTTCTTTGGGCGCATTATGGGCACAGGAGAATGATCAGGGGAAAGAAAGAGCACTTTACTACTTAAGTCGAGTGCTGCTGGGGGCAGAAAGCAATTACTCGCCCATCGAAAAACATTGCTTGGCATTAATCTTTGCAATAACGAAGCTCAGGCACTATGCGTTGGCGCATGAAGTCCGCCTCATTTCGAAGGTGGACCCCCTTAAATACCTGATGTCAAAGGCTATATTGACGGGAAGACTCGCTAAATGGGCCTTGCTCTTGATGGAGTTCTCGATAACATATCAACCCCTCAAGGCAGTGAAGGGCCAGGCCATTGCCGACTTCCTCGCCGAGCACCCGATACCGACCGACTCTCCTCTGAACTGTGATTTGCCGGACGAGCATGCATTTGATGCAATTGGCGGTGGAAGCATACGATGGGAACTTTATTTCGATGGAGCGTCCTCCATAAAGAAACAGAAACAGGGTAGCCCGATCATCAAATCGGGGATAGGCCTTATCTTTGCAACTCCACAAGGAGGGATAATGCGCTTCGCCTTCTCCTTAACGGAGTCAAGGACAAACAATGAAGCCGAATACGAAGCTCTGATAGCAGGCCTCGAAATCGCCATCAACATGGGAATTGAAGACCTCCTCATATACGGAGATTCTCAGCTGGTCGTTAGCCAAGTAAATGGTGACTACCAAACGTGCAAACCAGAATTGGTGAAGTACGGCGAAAAGGTGCAACAACTGTTGGCCCAGATCCCCTTCTATATTCTAGAGAACATACCGCGCGCGGAGAACAGCAAAGCAGACGCGTTGGCCAAACTCGCTAAAGAACTGGCCGACGAGAACCTCGATGACGTCAGAATCGTAGTACAAAGCCGTCGAGTGCTCGCCTCGGCAGAAATACCTCCGGAATTATATAAAGAAAAGGGAGCGATTGAGCAAGCGACCCTACAAATAAAAGACCGTGAGAAGGCTGAGGACTGGAGGGAAGTCTTCATAGACTACTTCAAGTCCCGCCGAATGCCCGAAGAAGCGTCCTCAAGGCATCAGCTCATGAAACGAGCTTTATCTTTCGCTTTTGTCAACGACATTCTATACAAGAGATCATTTGATTCTCTATGGCTGAGATGCCTGGGACCCGACGAAGCAGAAAGAGTCATTCGGGAAGTTCATGACGGACTTTGCGGTTCTCACCAAGCAGGCCCAAAGATGAAGTTAAAAATTAAACGGATGGGTTACTACTGGCCCACGATGATCCAGGACTGCCTCGAGTATGCGAAGCAATGCCACTCATGCCAGATCCATGGAGACTTCATCCACCAACATCCGAATCCACTGCACCCGACGCTGGCTAGTTGGCCATTCGAAATGTGGGGGACTGACATAGTCGGCCCCATTGAGCCAGCATCATCCCGGGGACACCGCTTTATCCTGGCGACAACTGATTACTTCTCCAAATGGGCAGAAGCAGTACCACTGAAGGAAGTGAAGACGGAGAATATCCTCCATTTCTTCAAGATGCAAGTCATCTATCGGTTCGGAACTCCACGACGGATTATCTCCGATAATGGGCCGGCCTACCGAAGCCATAAGATTAGCCGCTTCGCACAGCAGCACAATATAGACTGGAGATATTCTTCAGTTTACAACCCACGAGCTAACGGTCTAGCCGAGGCTTTCAATAAGACCTTGACGAAGATCATAAAAAAGACCGTCTCCAGAAATAAGAGGGACTGGCACGAAAGGCTGCAAGAAGCCCTTTGGGCTTATCGAACTACATTCAAGACGGCCACGAACACAACGCCGTACGCGTTGGTATTTGGGACGGAAGCAGTTCTCCCCCTCGAGATAGAGTTACCCTCTCTACGAGTAGCAGTCCACCACGAGCTGACGAATGAAGAAAATGCTCACCTTCGGCTTGAGGAGCTTGACGCCCTCGATGAAACCCGGCTCATGGCGCAACAACAGCTAGAAGCCTACAAAGCAAAGATGACGCGCTCGTACGAAAGATTGACCAGGCCGAGGACATTCCGCCAAGGCGAACTCGTACTAGTGGTCAGAAGACCTATGATCCCCAATCGTGCCAAGCGGGGAAAATTTGAGCCAAACTATGAAGGCCCGTACATCATAGACAAGGTCTACCAGGGTGGAGCCTACCTACTCATGGACATGCACGGTGAAAGGCCTTTCAGGCCAGTAAACGGCCGCTTCTTGAAGAAATACCATGCTTAATAAGCTGCAGCCTAGGTCAATGATGGATGACGACGACTATGTCCGCTCGCTATCTTCCTAGGCTTAGACTTTACAAGCAGCAGCCGGCCTTCCTATAACGACGGACCGAAACGTCCTTAAACTATCGTCGGACCGAAACGTCCTTAAACTAACAGCGGACCGAAACGTCCTTAAACTATCGTCGGACCGAAACGTCCTTAAACTAACAGCGGACCGAAACGTCCTTAAACTATCGTCGGACCGAAACGTCCTTAAACTAACAGCGGACCGAAACGTCCTTAAACTATCGTCGGACCGAAACGTCCTTAAACTAACAGCGGACCGAAACGTCCTTAAACTATCGACGGACCGAAACGTCCCTAAACTACCACCGCAACGTCCTTAGGTTGACGAGATGGATAAAAAAAAAAAAAAAAAAAACGATATGTCCATAAGCAAAATGGGCACGGATGAAAACCCGAAAAGGGCTCCGTGAGTAAAAACAGCAGGGCTGCCGGCAAGTGTTCGTGAAAACCCGAAAGGGCGCGACCTGGTAAAAAAAGGAGAAGAGTAAAAATGATATAGATATAAAAAAAAAAAAAAAAAAAAACGGTATGTCCATAAGCAAAATGGGCACGGATGAAAATCCGAAAGGGCTCCGTGATTAAAAACAGCAGGACTACCGGCGAGTGTTTGTGAAAACCCGAAAGGGCGCAACCTCGTTAAAGGACACTTACAGAGTCCTCTCGACCCTGTAAGGAGAAACCACCTGCGTGAGATCCTTACGACTCACAAAGGAGCAGCACACTTAGGGATCCTCACGATTCCTAAGGAGAAAATACACTTACGAAATCCTCACGACTCGTAAGGAGAATTCTCTTATGGGACCCTCACGGCTCATGAGATTTGAAAGTCTTAAGTTACAGAAACCTGAACCTGTTCTTAAGCAAATCCCCCACAACCTCCGATATTGCCCTACAAGAGGCTCAATACCGACCCTTGTATACAATCCACGGGCGCGAATAAACATTTCCCCAACAAAGTCCAACCCTTATAGGTCCTCTCGACCCATAATGAGAAAGTCCTCTTGTAGGATCCTTACGACTTACAGAGGAGCATACACTTAGGAATCCTCACGATCCCTAAGGAGAAAACACACCTACGAGATCCTCACGACTCGCGGGGAGAAATACCTTTGTGAGACCCTTACGGCTCATGAAGTCAAAAGCCTTGGTCGACGGGACCCTTAACCCTGTTTGCTGAGCCACCTTTGTTCGTCATCGACAAAAGCAAATGATGATTCGCTCCTGGCAACGTTCCAGTTGTAGCGGTGCCGATGCCAAAATCGGTGCCTAAAACCCAGGCTTGTAACGAAAAGCTAGCAAGACACACATGCCTACAAAATAGCCGAAATGATAGGGCAACTCGCAATAAAAAGAAGCGAGCAGAAAATAAATAAATAGCCGAAATGATTGGGCACCGCGAAAAATAGCCGAAATGATTGGGCAATCGCGATTTTCGCGATATAAAAGCTGAAATGATAGAGCATCGTGGAAAAAGAAATAAAATAAAAATAAAATTTATGCCCTACAGGTGATATTCCATCACACCCTGTACACAATCCAAGGGCGTAAACAAAAAGGGGGTCATACTTCTCCCCCAGGTTTCATCAGAAAAAGAAGCCAGGTCTCGACGGGCCACAGGCGACCTAGAGATCATCCAAACATCGTCTCGTAACAACGGACATGACTTCAAGCAAAGCGGGACAGCGACAACTCCCAGTTCCATGACTCGATGATGTACTCCCACAGAGAGTCAAATCCCAACTCCGTGAAATGCGGATATAATCAACAAAATTCCTGGTTACGTGGAACGCGGATAACGTCACTCTTTGACCCCGTGGAAAACGTCCAGAGCGGATCCTGGTCCTCGCAGAGCATGGCAGTGAACCCGTGCGAAGCATCCAGAGCGGAGCCTAGTCCTCGCCTAACACGGCAGTGAACCCGTGTGAAGCATCTAGTGCAAACTTCCTGGTTACGTGGAACGCGGATAACGTCACTCTTTGACCCCGTGGAAAACGTCCAGAGCGGATCCTGGTCCTCGCAGAGCATGGCAGTGAACCCGTGCGAAGCATCCAGAGCGGAGCCTAGTCCTCGCCTAACACGGCAGTGAACCCGTGTGAAGCATCTAGTGCAAACTTCCTGGTTACGTGGAACGCGGATAACGTCACTCTTTGACCCCGTGGAAAACGTCCAGAGCGGATCCTGGTCCTCGCAGAGCATGGCAGTGAACCCGTGCGAAGCATCCAGAGCGGAGCCTAGTCCTCGCCTAACACGGCAGTGAACCCGTGTGAAGCATCTAGTGCAAACTTCCTGGTTACGTGGAACGCGGATAACGTCACTCTTTGACCCTGTGGAAAACGTCCAGAGCGGATCCTGGTCCTCGCAGAGCATGGCAGTGAACCCGTGCGAAGCATCCAGAGCGGAGCCTAGTCCTCGCCTAACGCGGCAATGAACCCGTGTGAAGCATCTAGTGCAAACTTCCTGGTTACGTGGAACGCGGATAACGTCACTCTTTGACCCCGTGGAAAACGTCCAGAGCGGATCCTGGTCCTCGCCGAGCACGGCAGTGAACCCGTGTGAAGCATCCAGAACAAACACCGGACTGTGGAGTCCTTAAATCCATGGACTATGACGTCCTTAACTTCGACCGTGATGTCTTAAAACTAACAGTCAACCCCCCCGATTCCCTACGGATTTCGCCTTGGTTTAAGGGTACATCTCTTCACTCCTTTGATACCTGGCGTTGTAATTCCTCAACGTTTTCAAAGAGGTGACGGGTCCCTGCAACCAAACAGCGGACTGTGGAGTCCTTAAATCCACGGACTATGAGGTCCTTAACCTTGACCGCGATGTCTTAAAACTAACAGCGGACTGTGGAGTCCTTAAATCCACGGACTATGAGGTCCTTAACCTTGACCGCGACGTCTTTAAACTACGATACCTTGAGAGATCCCTAACCCCGTGAAACACAAAAAAAAAAGGTGATCACACCCGGCACTTGCAGGCCTTCGCCACCTGTAAGGAAGAAAAACTCTCTTGTGAGATCCTTGCGACTCTCAAGGGAAAACCCGCTTAAGGATCCTCACGATCTTTAAGAAGAACTCACACCTATGGGATCTTCTCGACCTGTAGGGAGAAAAACTCTTCATGAGACCCTTGTGGCTCGCAAAAAAAAAAAAAAAAAAAAAAAAAAAAAAAAAAAAAAAAAAAAAAAAAAAAGCCTTAGGAAGCAGATCTTAACCCTGAGTCCTGAGCCATGGCTGTCCTGCAAGGAGATCAAGATAGAATATCCACAGAATACATGCGGTGAAAAGGAGACACATCATTGACGAGAAAAATGTATCTTTTATTTATAAACCAAAACGGGTACAAAGTACAATTTATGGAAGGAACAAGAAAATGCTCTCATCCATGAGTATGTACAAAAAAAAATAAAAATTAGAAGCTTTAATGTGCGCGCGACATGACAACAGCATTGATAATTGAAGAAAATTTTCATAAAAGGAACACAAAATTTATTCATGCAAGCGGAAACATACATACGAGTACTGAGCCTACATGGAAGTTCAACATAAAGCATGCAAAAAGGAAGGACTAATTTAAAAAGGTTCTACACTAACGGAAAAGGTCACCAAACACAGGATCAACGGCACAGGGGTTAACGAAGCAAAGGACAAAATTCTCCATCTCTCTCTCCGCCTTCTCTAGCACATCGAAACGACGATTCTCGCGAGAAGTCGCTCCCCATCGGTTGGTGCCATGTTCGTCCGCGAATGCAAACATAATAGCTCGCCGGGCCCTGATCTCACTCAGCAGATGAATTAAGCAGTCCTTCAGAGCTTGGGTAATCAAGCATGCTTCATGGAAACCCTCGAGCTTTTCTTCCGCCGCATCAAGCATCGCCAGGGTCATCTCTGCCGGGTGAGGAGGAATGTCGGCAAGCACGGCCATGAGGATCATCCGGAGCCAGAGGGAACCCATCGGGAGGGGAGACCCTCTACGAATCGAGAGCTCGTGCATGGCCGAGTCACATTCGTTGTCGGTAAGGAGGGGGTCCACCAACCGAGCAGCAAAGCGGGGGATCATCTCCTCAAGAGGAACTTCCCATGGCTGTCGACGAGCATGAGGGCGATTACAAGCCATGGCACTCGTTTCTCCCTCAAAAAAAAAAATATATATATATATGATATGAATCTCTCTGTGAAAAGAAAAGAAGGCTATTGCTTCATATATAATGAAGCGCATTAAGTGCTGTGCGCGGAAAATCCTGCATGGTGAAATTATTTCCAAGGCCTAAAAAAGGAAAGGCACCGAAAATCAAGGAGATGGAACTATTTCCAAGGCCCTTTTTTTTCTGTACCTAGCATTGCGCACTGAAAATATGGCATGAGGAAAATCTTGTGAACAGCCACATCAAAGGATCCCACATGTAGAACACGTGAGACCTAAACCTGAATTGCGTTGAAAAGGGAAATATGGAGTGGCACCTTGCATGTTAAAAAGCACAAACAGCAATAGTAGCAAAATAATAAAATCTCAAAAAAAAAGGGGCGGGAAAACATACAAGGACACAACAAAATTTATCATCCAGACTTCAAGAAGGCGATACAGAATAAAAAGAAAAACTGTTACAATGGGAACACTTCAGATGCGGGGCATGGGTTGAGAAACTCAAAATTAACTTTATTCAAAACCTTCCAAACGTTGCGAACCTCCCGAGTATGCTTTCGCTCACGGTCACAAGCATCGGGATCCCCGCGGATGTCCTCTATCCTCCGATAGGCGCCCAGTATGGCTGATTGTTGAAAGAGCTGATGAAGGAGATCAATGAGATCATCCCGCCTCCTCTTTGAGATCAAGCCCATAAGGTACACCGAATGCACCTTATCCTCGGCAGCGTCTAAGTCCCCGAGTGGTATGCCGGCGCAAAAGAGAGGAAGGGCCTCCCGGATCGCCAGCACGATCAGCCTCAGAAGAGAAGAGCGACGGGGAAGTAGTCGATGGTTGTACTCATCAAAGCGGCTCATGATCTCGGCGCACTGAGCATCGGTGAACTCCTGGTTCTGACTGCGGCCCAGCGCACGAATGTTCCCATAGGAAATGATCTCGTCAAGACGATATAGATGGGCGTCCATGATACCTAAAATGAAAGTCACTAGCATCATTACAAAATCCCCAGCGCATTAATTGCAGAAGAACAGCCTCGGGCCAAGGGACCCCAAGGAGCCTCTGTGTGAAGAGATTGAGTTCTTCATAGGAATTAAATTCCTTATTTTAAAAAAAAAGAGGGGAATTAAATTCCCAGAAATAATTTTGATGGAATTAAAGTCTATGGAGTTGAAACGTTGTCATCATCTCTTCAAAGATCATCTAAACCCTAAGAGATCTACAGTTGAAAGATTAAACAGTTTCATGTTCTTATGGAAAATATGAAGAAAGAAGGGTAAAAACCCTTGTTTTGGATTTAAAATCCAGGAAAATGTGAAGGTCCATCGTTGTCCAAGAACATTACCTGAGGAAAACGGATTCCTTTTGAGCAGAGTTAAACTCTGAAAATATTTTAAAACAGAGAACTAAGCTCTGGAAGAAGAGAATTAAATTCTCAGAAAAAGTTCTCAGAAGAAGAAGATAGGCAAAAGTGAAGGCTCCTATGAAGAGACAGCAGTATTTATAGAAAAACAAGGGAAACGTTTCATCTCCCCAGATCCCTAAAGGAATCCAACGGTCGCGAGAGATGACAGCGTTGCACTCACGTGCTGACACGTGAGAACAACGCTGTGGGGGCATTTGTTTCCTGATTTAAAATCAGGAAAGCTTCTGGGAAAAGCTTCAAAAGAGGCCACGTGCTTACACGTGACAGCAGTCACGTGTTGACACGTGACCTATAAAATACAGAAAAAGAAGCATTTTGATTCGCTGATCAAGTCAAGGAAAAAAGCTTCAGAGGAGGTCACGTGCTCCCACGTGACCAGGGTCACGTGTCGACACGTGACGTTCAAAGCAGCAAACTCGCTCTCCAATTGAACCAAAGAAAGGAGCGCCAGACAGGGGTCACGTGCTCACACGTGACCAGGCGTCACGTGGTAGCACGTGATGGCTACAACAGCAACCGGAAGATAGCGCAGAAAGGAAGAGGATTCTTCATTCCAAAGGGGGTCACGTGTCTACACGTGACCATGGGTCACGTGGTCACACGTGACCGGCTTTCAAAGCCCATATTTTTTTAACGACAGAATTAAATTCTGAAGGAAATTCGAATCTTTCCAAAGGAAAGTAATTATTTGGGACCAATCAAATTAAAGATTCAGAGATGATTAAATATCATCTATTTATGGAAAATCTCGGGTTTGGAAAGATTTCCCCCTTTAATCTAACCAAAATAACAAAGGAGAATCTCTGGATTTAAGATCCAATGGTGAATAAAATTCACCTGATAATCTAAAGGTCCAAAATGAATGATGGACGCAAATCAAATCTCTCAATGAAGATTCACAAAAGACTGATTGATTCGGCTGCTTCTCCTATAAATAGGAGCCAAGGGACACAAAAAGATATATACATGCGCAGAGAAGAAAAAAGAAAAAAGGAGAAGAGCTTTGATACTTTGAAAAGACTCGGATCTTCTGCAAAAAACCCTAGGTAAGAAAGGGAAGGCCTTTTGAAAGAAAGAGAATTTAATTCTCAACAGAGTTTAACTCTGACAATGTGAAAACAGAAGAATATATTTCCTCTCTCTTTGATAGAGGATCTGCGAAGTGCACATCTCCCCTTAAGGTTGAGAATTTAATTCTCAATGGGTTGAGATCCTGCCATGCAGATCCAAAACATAGAGAAGGAATGCAAGCACGAGAATTTAATTCTCACAGAACTATAGGAATTTAATTCCTTTAAAATAAAAGTAGGGCTTGACCCTATATTATGGGAATTTAATTCCTTCAGAACAAAAAAGAAACAGGGTTTCACCCTAATTAAGAACCTAGTTCTGTTGAAACAGCAGGAATTTAGTTCCCTTAATCATAATTTAACAGAGAATGGAAGTTTAAACTCCCTAAGAACTTTTATTAGGGTCTAACCCTATTCAGCCCTTCACGTATATGAGGAATTTAATTCCCTCAGAAAATTCGGAGTTAAACTCTATTCCAGAAAACAAAGTCTTCGAAAGGAAGTAGGAATTTAATTCCTCTGAAATTTACAGTTCGAGGAATTTAATTCCTGAAAAAAAAAGATTAACAAAGCCTCTAAACAAAATACTTTGAGGCAGCATCCCACGTGACCCACGTGACCCTCGGCAGAAGCTCCAATACATAGGCATTTGAACGCCCATCACGTGACGGCACGTGATGCTCTGAAAGACGCGATAATCTCAGCAGAATAAATGAAGGGAGGGCGCTCTCACGCGCTGCCACGTGACCCCTCTTGCCTTAGTGTTTAGCACTAAATTAAAACTCTCGAACCCAGTGTTAAAACACTGTTGGGCCTTAGTGTTCAACACTAAATAAAAAGCTTTATCTGCAGTGTTCAACACTGATTACCTTAGTGTTTAAACACTAATCTGAGATCTTCATTTGCAGTGTTCAACACTGATTACCTTAGTGTTTGACACTAATCTAAAAAAGCATTGTTGCTGGTGTTTAACACCAAATATTCTCTTGGTGTTAAACACTAACTTGTCAACCCCATCCCCAGTGTTCAACACTGACTGCTCTGTAATGTTTTAACACTATGCTTTGGCCCAATTGGCCTAAATGGATAGAGGGAAAGCCTCTCCTGATTGGACTTAGCCCAAGATGGCCATAAGTCCTCAATTGGTGATTAACCGGTCCAATGGACTCATAACCTAATTAATTCGTCTTGACCCCAAATTGGGCCAAGGACTATTTAATCCACTCCGGTTCTAGGGTACATCTCGTCACTCCTTTGATACTTGGCATTGTAATCCCTCAATGTCTTCAAAGAGGTAACGGGTCCCGACGACCACACATTGATATGGACTGTGGGGTCCTTAAACTCATGTCTAATGCAAATTCCTGGTTATGTGGAACGCGGATAATGTCACTCTTTGACCCCGTGGAAAACGTCCAGAGCGGAGCCTGGTCCTCGCCAAGCACGGCAGTGAACCCGTGTGAAGCATCCAGAGCACAGCGGACTGTGGAGTCCTTAAACCCATGGACTACGACGTCCTTAACCTTGACCGAGATGTCTTAAAACTAACCATGGACCGCAATGTCCTTAAACTACCCACGGACCGCAATGTCCTTAAACTACCCATGGACCGCAATGTCCTTAAACTACCCATGGACCGCAACGTCCCTAAACTAGAACAATAGAGCCCTTTCCTACGCTCTTTTGTTGGACCTAAACGGTCCCGTTTAAGTCGATCTTAGCCTCGAAGATGGCTAACGCGTCCTTAAACCCTCAAACATACTGGACTACGAATCCCCCAAATTAACTCCGGCTCAAGGGGACATCTCTGAACTCCTCTGACATCTGTCGTTGTAATCCTTCAACGTCGTCAGAGAGGTGATGGGTCCCGACAGCCATACAGACGATGGACCACTATGTCCCTAAACTGGAACATTGGAGTTCAAACACTCTTTTGTCGGATCTAAACGATCCCGTTAAGTTGATCTTAGTCACAGAGTTAGACTAACGTATCCTTAACAAACGTTTGAGTTGATCTTAGCCCCGAGTAGGGCTGACGTATCCTCAAACCAAAACCCCCCCAAACCCAAATTTAAGATAATGCGGATTTGGACTAGTCCACGCCCTACGGGCGACGACATAACTCAGTCTCCGTAAACAATCCACGGGCAATAAAACAAACACCCACGACACGAAGTGACCATCTGGAGAAGGAGAAAGTTGTTACCGCAATGCGGTAGCGTAATTAACTGTAGGGGCTTGCGCCTGCAGGGAAGAGCGTCCCCACAATCAAAAACCCCTCAAACGAGGGGGAATCTGATGAAGTCTGCTACATCGGTCGCATCCGTTTAAACCTTCGATATATGGTGCCATAAATCAACTTGGCATCTTCGGAGAGGTGGACGGATAGCACCAATTAGCATCTGCCCCGAACCTAACGCTTCAGACGTCCCAACGTCCCGGCCGCCGTTCGGAGGGGAACAGGGTGTTCACTTCATTTAGTGATTGAGAGCTTGTGTTAATGAAACTTCAAGGTAGATCATCTTTGTTATCGAAGATCAGAAGTAAGCTTGCATCTTTCTCTTCGTGGAGCCTCTCGAGAGTCCGGAACATGATGATTGCAGCGAATGGACCACAACACGGAGCTTATGAAGTGAAGGACCGGATCTACAAAGGTTGTAATCCCTCTCACTTAGTGTTAAAATGTTTAACATGCTTGTTTTCGCCTAATCTCTAGTATAAAGAGCTTGTTTAGGGTTGTTCGGCACGGCTAAATTTTAAATCGGGCATGGTTGATGCTTCGTAGACCCTTGTGCGTGTGCCTAGTAACCTTACAGTGGTATCAGAGCCAAGCTAGAGTTTTAGGCGAAGTCTAGACGAAGTTTAAAGTCCGATTGAACTCCGGATACCCGTTAATCCCTAGTTTCTGGAATTTTTCTAAAAATGTTGATTTTTTCATATTAAAAATAGTCAAAAAAATCAGCGGGGTATTTTAAGAATTACTGTAAAAAATGACCCCACAATACCTTCATTGCGCCGCGGAACCACGGTCGTACCCTTACTTACGCGGCAGTTCCGCGGCGCTACAGTGGGATTATGGATTCAATTTTGTACAGTAACATCCGTTGGAACTGCTGCATGTTTCTGGGATATTTTTAATTCTTCTCAAGTGTTGAGTTTTCTGGGATGTATTAGGGACTCGTTGATTCGATCGGATAATTTAACTTCGTTTAATTTTTTTCCGGATATTTTAGAAACTGTTAAAAAGTTCGAACGGATATCAATAACTCACTTTTTCCCCTGTCGGAAATTTTTTCAAAAGTTGGATTTTTTCTCGAGTTTGAAACTTCCGGAAAATCATGCAAGTAACGCGGTGGATTCTCTAGAAGAACACAAATCTTAACTCGATTATGTGACCGTCTGAACAGCCTCTGAACCTTAGGATTTGGGGCAGTACGGCGTTGCCACATGTGAGGCGTTGGCTTGACCCTTCTACAGCTGAACCATCGGTACTGTGGCATGTGATGGATACTTTTTGAACTCCGCTCAAGTGTTGAGCTATCTGGGAAATCTTGGGTGTTTGTTTATTCGATCGGAAAGTTTAACATTGTCTATTTATCTGGAATGTGATATAATATTTGGAATCCACATATAGTTGTGAGATAACTAATTTGAATGTTATAAATCTAGCAGTTTAGTCTCAAATGATCGGTTGCCACGGGATTTTGATGCGATCAAAAGTCCGTCGCAATCACGTAGCGTACGCGGATACTCGCCGGGTAAACTTAATAGACAGCCACGCCCCATAGCCCCGACCAAGAGACTGTAGGAGAACCCCATCGCTAAAAGCATGCGTTCGGGTGCTCGCGGCAGCGGTGTTCCGCCTTAGTGCACTTCGTCGACGGCATCCGGGAGTGCGGCCGTCTACTAAAATTTACGACGAGCATTCGATCAGGATGTTGGGAATCTTGTTGAATTTCCCGACTTGATATTGAAAAGAGTTTTCGATAATGAGACTAAAATGAGGGGTTTATAATAGTTAGGCATGCGATGTCTAAGGAATTCATTTGGTTAGGCATGTGATGTCTAAGCAGGTTGCGGATTCCAACTGTTATAGTTTTACACTTTCTTTTCTGTGACCGTAAACGTAGTATGTGGTGTATCGCCGGCTTCGTTGATATACATCAACGACAATCGGGATACGCATACTTACTTACGTTGATGATGTGGGATATTATGTGTTGCTGTGATATGTTATATTGGATTGTCGCGTTCTGAATAGCCGGGGGTTTTATGTGAGATGAGAGTTTTTCTTTTTCATTCATGTAAAATTCATTTGTATGTAATATTCTTTTATTGGGGCACTTCCGGGCTAAGGATGATGTCACCATTGTATATTATTAACTTTTCGGCATTAGGTAGACCCAAGGCGGGGAGCACAATTAACCGGGTTCTAGGGTCCAGTGGGAGACCATCTTGAGAAATCGAGACCGGGTCTCCTAACCCTAGAATTGGCAGAGTTGCTTGCCGCTCTCATAGGGGTCTAGGGATGTGGGTTTGACTATTCATCGCGACCGTAGAATCCGTGTTTTATACAGGCTCGTATTAAAACACGGACGCCCTAGTATATCTAATATTTCATATATGTTCTTCTGCTGCAATGTTCTGTGATGAGATCATCTTACTGCTTGAGACGAATGTTTATATTATATATATGAGATATATGTTATATTGCAGATTTCGTTTCAAATGTGATGCTTGTGAAGCAAAATAAAATGGGACTTCATTTATGAGATTAATGAAATAAAAGAAACCTAAAAATGTTGTAGAAACATGTTTAAAAACTGGTAGCTCTAGTTCTTGCTTTGTATAGCGGTGTTCCTTGTAGAACATCCAGCACCTTATTCGATAAGGAAAGAGCCGAGATACCTTCACCTGGAGTGACCTCTTTAGTGAAACTAGCAGATGCTACAAACTCAGTCTGTCTTTTGATTGCTTCTATAGTCCTTGCTTTGCACAGCGGTATTTGTGAAATATCCTGCACCTTATTCGATGAGGAAAGAGCCGACGATCCCTTCACCGGGAGTGACCTCTTTAGCAAAACTAGAAAAGCCTAAAAAACACTCCATTTAAAATCACTCGATTCTACAATGATATCAAGTTCATTACGCAAAAGGTTTTCCTAAAAACCTGTCGCAGCCCTCCGTCATTTTAGGAAGTAGAGTACTTAGTATTCGTGCTGCGTATATCGACTTTAGTTGAGGCGTAGTGTACGGTAGCTAAGTGATGTCTTCCTACACAACATATGATGTGATTAGTTAGGACATTCATGTGATTATATCGAATATAGTTGAGGGTCATGTAGGGCGGGTCTGATTAATCATGAAATGACGGGTAGAACTTGACTAGTGCTTATGATATGTTGACCTTAGTTAAGGTCATAAGTGGTAGGGGTAAAATATTATTGGGAATTTCAAGAGTTGAAATTTGCAATGAGATTGCATACCTTCTATGAGATAGTTGGATCCCGATACCCGCTGCGAGTAAGAGTTACTCCTGGGAGAGTTTTACACATTATAATTAGCCGATCAAGTAGGTGTCTAGAAAGGTGTTAACGGGGTTACGCCCCTGGGAAAACGAGGTTTACTTTAATTAGGTCTGTGCGAAAGCACGGGGAACCTCCCTCAAAGTACCGGCACTGGCCTGGCTGAAAGATTGGTGAACTTGTAGAGTGTAATTAATCCCGGCTAGTCTTTCCTTTTAGGGTTTGAAGGAAGATTTGACTAAAACAGTGGGAGACATCCTGATTAGATATATTGATAACCAATCTAATCTTGTAAAAGCGCACGCTGAGTGTTTTCTTCTCTCTCTCTCTCCTGGTTACGACTATGTCATGCCTTAATCAAGATAATAATACGAATGTATTGACTGAACCCGCTTGTTATACTGCGCTAGGGAACGCTGGTCCCACTCCAACTTATAATTGTTATAAGACAGAGCAGGAAATAGGGGAATACCAGAATTCCCGTGCCGCCCAAACGATGAAAGTGCATGTTGATGCATCTTCTTCGGGTGTGTTCATTACACAAAACTGTTTCTCAGTATCCTTTCCGTCCTGGGTATGAGATACCGGATCATGATCCCACATATGTAATTTTTTACATGGGCTACAGATAGGTAGAGAACTGAGAACGGGTGATAAATTTCATGAGATAGAAACGGTGCAAGTGTTGCAGCTAAGTCTGTTGGTAGTTATCACCCTGTATTACCAAAATACATTGATTCTGAATGAATGTTATTAGATACCGAACCTGATATACAACATCATATCAGTTTCTTTATAAGTAAAGAAATGATATAATTTTGTATTGTTGGATAATGTTTTGAACATTTCCTATATCAAGAGTTGATCGGATCATGCACGTTATCTAAAAACATAAACGTTCTAAATCAAACTACAGTTCTTAGTATACAGAACACACACAAGAGGAAGAGTTCAGAAATGAACGAATCCTTCTTGAGGCATTGTAGACTAGGTCATATCAATGCGACCCGACTAGCTGAAGTTACATAAAGATGCATATTTAAATTAGTTTGGATTTACATCTTGTAAAAACTTGCCAGTCATGTCACAAAGATAAGATGACCACAGCTCCGTTTATTGGAAATAGAGAAAGAGTTAGTGAACTCTTGGGATTGATACATGTTGATGTATGAAAGTCCCCTGTCTACATATGCCAGGACCGGTTCTTTATACTTCATTACATTCTCTGATGATCTCTCAAGATTCAGACATATGTTCCTGTTGAAACACAAGTCCGAACCTTTTGAGATATTCACAGAATATAAGTTAGAAGTAGAGAACCAAAACGGGTATAAGTATTATGTCCTTTGATGTGATAAGGGAGGAGAATACTTGAGCACGGAATTCCTGGACTATTCTAAAGGAGAATGAGATTCTCTCTCAGCATTACTCCTCCGTATACACCACAACACGTAGGTGTATCGGGGCGGAGCAATCACACCCTATTAGATATGGTGAGCTCTATGATGAGTACTACTGAGTTTCCTATTTCCTTTTGGGAGTTATTCACTCGAGAACTTGCATACCTATTGAATAGGGTTCAAATCAAATCAGTTGCCTACCACTTCATATGTGATATGGAATGGGAAGAGCCCATATCTTAAGTATGTTAAGATTTAGGGTTGTCCGGCATATGTCTAAAAAGCAAAATCCGGATAAGCTCGAGGCAAAGTCAGATCTGTGGAAGTTTGTTGGATATCCCAAGCATACGCAAGGGAATATCTTCTACCTAACCGAGGAACAAAGATGTTTTGTTTCTCAACATGCCACCTTTGTAAAAGGGAATTTCTTATGAAAAAATTAGTGGTCATGAGGTAGAACTGGAAAGAGTTCCAGCTATACAAACTACAGCAGATGATTTGGTAGAACCAAAGGATTCAATAGATTCTAATGAAACTCAGCCTCTCCGCCGATCTAGTAGGGTTCCTCACCCACCTGAGAGATACTTCGGTTTCTCTATGACAGTGGGAGCGAGGATTGCATCATGAGATGATGACCCAACTATTTTCGAGCTGGCCATCAGGAGTGGGACTATGTAAGAATGGCTGGATGCTTAGTGATCTGAGATGGAATCCTTATACACCAACAAAGTATGGACTTTGGTTGCTTTATCTGAAGGGTTAAATCCCCATCAGGAGCAAGTATTGTTTCCCTCCGAACGGCGGCCAAGACATGGACGTCTTGCCTGAAATTCGGGGCAGATGCTAATTGGTTTTATCCGTCCACCTCTCCGAAGATGCCAAGTTGATTTATGGCACCGTGTATCGGAGGTTTAAACGGATGCGGCCGATGTAGCAGACTTCGTCAGATTCCCCCTCGCTTGAGGGGTTTTTGATTGTGGGGACGCTCTTCCCTGCAGGCGCAAGCCCTTGTAGTTAATTACGCTACCGCATCGCGGTAGCCACTTTCTCCTTCTCCAGATGTTCACTTCGTGTCGTGTGTGTTTGTTTTGTTTGCGGTTGCCCGTGGATTGTATACGGAGACTAAGTGATGCCGTCGCCCGTAGGATGTGGATTAGTCCAAATCCGTATTTACTTAGATTTGGGTTTGGTGTTTTAGTTTAAGGATACGTTAGCCATATTGAGGCTAAGATCAACTTAAACTTTTGTTAAGGATACGTTAGCCTAATCTCCAGACTAAGATCAACTTAACGGGATCGTTTGGATCCGACAAGAGAGCAATTGGCTCCATTGTTTAGTTTAATGATATTGCGGTCGATTTCCAGTTTAGGGACATGGTGGTCCATTTAATGTATATGGCCGTCGGGACCCGTCACCTCTCTGACGACGTTGAAGGATTACAACGACAGGTATCAGAGGAGTTCGGAGATGTACCCTTGAACCAAAGTTGATTTGGAGTTTACGGTCCATTTGAATGTTTAAGGATACGTTAGCCAAGTTTGAGGCTAAGATCAACTTAAACGGGATCGTTAGATCCGGCAAAAGAGCGTTTAGGGGGGCTCTATTATTCCAGTTTAGGGACGTAGTGGTCCATGGGTAGTTTAAGGACATTGCGGTCCATTGCCAGTTTAGGGATGCAGTAGTCCATGTTCCAGTTTAGGGACGTGGTGGTCCATGTTCCAGTTTAGGGACATGGTGGTCCATCATTCCCATTCGGGGACGAGCATTAGTTTAAGGACATTTCGGTCCATTGATGTATGGTTGTCGGGACCCGTCACCTCTCTGACGTCATTGAAGGATTACAACGATAGGAGTCAGAGGAGTTCGGAGATGTACCCTCGAACCAGATATAAATTGATTTAAGAGAGCAGCCGTGCTCAGTCAATTTAATTTGAGGACTTACGACCATGATTGGGCTAAGTCCAGTTGAAGATGTTTAACGTTTTTATTTGTGGTTGGCCTGTTAGGCCATGTCTTGGGCTTTGCCCTTTGTTTAATAATGCATAGCATTTTATTTTGGCCTGTAAGGCCTTTCTGATTTGGGCTCTGTCCCTTTTAATAGTGCATAGCACTTTGTTTGGTCTGATAGACCTTCCTTTATTGGGCTCTGCCCTTTTATTAATGCTGTGCATTTAATGTTCTGACATTGCCCCATGTGGCTTGTCAGGCGCTTTGCGCCAATTGAGGAGCGCAAGGTGCAAGTCCATGGGGAGGTGACACATGTCACGCTCTGGTGAGCGCAAGCGCAGTGCGCTGCGCCAATGCGCTGTGCTGTTGTGCTTCTGACACGTGGCGCGCTCTGGTGGGTTGCGCCAATTCATGAGGGCAGTGCTCTTTTTTTAACAGTGCATAGCGCAGATCGTTCTGGAGTTGACACGTGGCGCTCTCTGGTGGCTTGCGCCAACCCAGTAGCGCAACAGTGCAAGGCACTGTTTTATTATTTTAATCAATTTTAGATCAAAGAAAATAAATTTTCTTGTTTTCAAAGAACCAGTAGTTCATCAAAAGGCAATGCCTTTATATTATATTTTTATTGAAGATCTTTGATCTTGTTCTTAGATCAATGATCTTTTTAGAAGAAATTCTTCTTTATTCAGAGGTTTTTACCTTTTCTTTCTCTGATCTCTTCAAAATTTTCTTTAGAGGAGTTCTCACTTCTTCTTTTTTCTGTGTTGATCATTTTTGGAATTGGGGTCTAGGGGCCTTCATATAGGGCCCATTGATTTGTTAAATTTGTTAAAGATATCCTTCTCTGAGTGATTTGGGGATTTTTCCCCACCGTTGGATCTTTGATCCAAGGGCTTCTGTTATACAGAAGGAAATCTTCTTGTTTTTTAACAAGATTGAGAAAGATCTTTCCAGAATTTTTCTGTTTTGGTGCTGGCATTGGCGCAAATGCATCTGCGCTTGACACGTGTCGCACAGCGCAACCGCGCTAGTGCAACCGCACTGCCACGTGTCGCACAGCGGAGAGCACAGCGCAACTGCGCTGCCACGTGGCGCGCAGCGCAGAGCACAAGTCAGCTGAAGCGTTGCTTCTTTAATAGAGCCTTGCTCTTGATTGAGTGCGCTGCCTTGGACGCTGCGCTCCCTGCGCTGGCGTGTCTGATTTTGACACGTGGTGCTCTGCGCGCAGCGCAGGGGATCTGAAGCATTGCTTCATTTATTTTAATTTTAATTTTCAAAATAGAGTTTTGCTCTGATTGGGGGAAACAAAAACGTTGCTTCGTTTCCCGCCTTGGAATTTGAACAGAGCTTTGGTCTGATTGGGGTAAACAAATACCCCCTCCCACCGTTGTGCTTACGTGGCCCCCAAACGTGAGCGCAGCGGTGACAGAATTCCAACCGCCGCGGCAATTTTTGGAGGTCGAAAGGGTATTTGATGCCTATAAATAGGACCTTTGGTCCCTTAGATGATTTTCATCTTCAAAATTTTACTTTCAGAACTCAGAACCCTGCTCTTTATTTTCAAGAACTCCAAGAGTTAAACTCTTAAAACTTTTAGGTGAAAATTTTAATTTAAATTAAATTAATTTTCATTGACAGAGCCTTGCCCTCCATAGATCCCTGATCTAATGAAAACCCATTTAGGGTTTCACTTAGCAGAGCTTTGCTCTATAGGTCCAAAGGGATCTAAAGAGAACTAAAGAGAACCCTGTTAGGATTCCATCAATAGAGTTCTGCTTTCATTTATAATTTCTTGATTTATTAATGGAGCTTTGCTCCTTTTAAATTATATAGCAGAACTCTTAAAAGTTGCTAATTTTTGTCGATTTTCTTTTATAGGAGTGATGGACGCCCACATGTACGACCTCGACGAGATTATCTCCTATGGGGACATCCTCCAACTCGGCCGTTCCCAAAATCGAGAATTTACTAATGCCGAATGTGCAGAGATCATGAGTCGCTTTGACGCGTACAACGGTCAACTGCTTCCCCGACGTTCCTCTTTCCTGAAGCTTATCGTGGGAGCCATCTGGGAAGCACTCCCCTTATTCTGTTCCGGTGTGCCGCTTAGGGCGTTGGATGCCGCTGAAGATAAAGTGCACTCGGTGTACCTGATGAACTTAATCTCGAAGAGACGGCGAGACGATCTTGTCGATCTCCTGCACCAGGCCTTCCAACAATCCGCCATACTTGCTGCTTACTGGAGGGAGGAGGAAATCCGTGGGGACCCCGATGCTTGTGCTCGTGAAAGAAAGCACATTAGGATAGTTCGCCAGGCTTGGAAAGTCTTAGATAGGGTTACTTTCGAGTTCCTCAATCCATGTCCTGGAAATGAAGTTATACCATTGTAAACATTTCAATAATGTTGTTATTTATTTTTTTATGCTTGTAAGAACCCTTTTGAAATATTAAAAAAAGAATTTATTTCAGCTTGTCTTATTTCTCGTCCTGAGTCTTTTGCACATGCATGAATGAGTGTGTCTCGAAGACTTGATCCAACGCCAGTCAAGTGTTCTTTCTGTCGCTTTCTTCTTCTTTTTATTATCCGCATGTTACCTTAGTGAACATGGTTGACAGATGATAGAGCGAGCAGTTTGTCTTAGCTTCTTCAAGAGGTAGCGATGGCTTAGGCCGCAGGTTCAGATCTGATGCCTAAGATTTTTCAATTCTATGAGCCATGAGGGTCTCATAGAGATTTTTCTCCCTACGGATCGAGAGGATCTCGTAGGTGGATTTTCTCCCTAGGGATCGTGAGGATCCCTAAGTGTGTTTTCTTCTTACAAGTCGTAAGGATCTTATAAGTGAATTATCCCTTCTTACGAATCGAGACGACTCGTAAGCGGTTGTTTCTCTCTTTGTCGAGATTCGACTTTGGAGAGTGAGACCCGTGAATAGTATACAAGAGACTGTTTTAGGCCGACTTGCAGGGTCCCAGTGCTTAGGAAACAAGTTTTTTTTAATCCCTGGTGCCTAAGGCTTTATCTTACGAGTCGAGCCGCATCGAGAATTTCTCGCAAAGACATCAATTTCCTCACAAGTCGAGACGAATCGAGCATTTCTCTCAAGAATATTCTAACGTCACAGTTAACCTCTGCTCTTTACGACAGAAGTCCGTTAGGGTCTGTGGTACTTAGGGTTTTGGCCGTCGTACCGTCGCATCAGCTGATATATTCCTCGATAGGCTATCGTGTTGTTCGAGTTGCCATGCGACTGCCGTGTCTCTGCTCCCTTCGGGGGCTGGACAAGACGTCTTCAAGCAATCCTTCTTGGCAGTTTGACCGTCGGAAGAGCAAGCGTTAGGAATTTTGCCATGCCGCTTTTTACTTGAGGTTAGGCTCATTTTGGAGAGCCCCGATGAGTCATAACCACTCCGCGCTGGTGTGGGATGATCTCCGATAGTCTTTCAGGTTTCATGTGAGTTGCCGTCAAGACCCTGAAGCTAGGAATTTGGCCTTTGCTTCGTTTGCTGGCATCGCGTCTGCTGTATCGAGACGAATGTCGCAGTTGTCTCTAGGTTGCTGGTGAACCGTCGAGGTTTGGAACTAGGGATTTTGCCGTGGCTCCGTTAGTTTGATTGTCGCGTCTGAACCCTGTTGGAAGAAGAACGCTGGGGTGACATCTCGTCTGCTGTATCGAGACGAACGTCGCGGTTGTCTCTAGGTTGCTGGTGAACCGTCGAGGTTTGGAACTAAGGATTTTGCCGTGGCTCCGTTTGTTTGATTGTCGCGTCTGAACCCTGCTGGAGGAAGAACGCTGGGGTGACATCTCATCTGCTGTATCGAGACGAACGTCGTGGTGGAGCTGGGATTTTGCCGTTACTTCGCTTGTTTGATGGTGCTGCGTCTGCTGTACCGAGACGAACGTCGCGGTGGAGCTGGGATTTTACCGTTACTCCGCTTGTTTGATGGTGTTGCGTCTGCTGTACCGAGACGAACGTCGCAGTGGAGCTGGGATTTTGCCGTTACTCCGCTTGTTTGATGGTGTTGCGTCTGTTGTATCGAGACGAACTTCGCGGTGGAGCTGGGATTTTGCCGTTACTCCGCTTGTTTGATGGTGTTGCGTCTACTGTATCGAGACGAACGTCACGGTGGAGCTGGGATTTTGCCGTTACTCCATTTGTTTGATGGTGTTGCGTCTGCTGTACCGAGACGAACATCGAGGTGGTGACCATTCCGCACTTTTGTGAGACGATCTCCGGTTATCTTTCAGGCTTTATATGACTCGCCATTAAGACCTTGAAGCTAGAAATTTGGCCTTCGCTTCGTTCGCTTTGTCATGTCTGAATCCTGTTGGAGGAAGGGCACTGTTGTTGACATTACGTCTGCTGTAACGAGACGAATGCTAAGGTGGGGCTGGAATTTTGCCGTCACTCCGCTTTACTGACCATGGGGTCTTCTGTTGACGTTGCATCTATATCCTGCTGGACCGCGAAGGAACGCCGTTGTTGACATCTCGTCTACTGTATCGAGACGAATGTCGCGATGAAGCTGGGATTTTGCCGTCGCTTCGCTTTGTTTCGACCGCGAGGTCTTTTGTTGGCGTTGTATCTGCATCTTGATGGACTGCGAAGGAACGCCTTTGTTGATTCTTAGGCCGTAGATATTGCCGTTAAGATTTGGGACTAGGGACTATGCCGTGGCTTCATTTCATTGCGACTCTGAGGTCGGTTGTTGACGTCAAGACCCTGAAGCTAGGGATCTTGCTTTTGCTCCGTTTGTTGACATTATGTCTGCAATATTGCGACAAATGTCGAGGTTGTCTCTAGGTTGTCTATGAACCGTCGAGATTTGGCTTCGCTTTCTGGTGGAGCCTGTTGGGAAGGTATGGTTCTCTCTTTGTTTGTGCCCTTGGATTGTATACAGGGATCGACGTGATCTCACCTATAGGGCAGCCGTTTCATTCATTTTTTTAAATTCTTTCCGCGATGCTCTATCATTTCAGCTTTTTATATCGCGAAAATCGCGATTGCCCAATCATTTCGGCTATTTTTCGCGGCGCCCAATCATTTCGGCTATTTTTCTTTTTACTCGATGTTTTTATTGCGAGTTGCCCAATTATTTCGGCTATTTTGTGTGCATACGTTTTTACTTGCTACTTTTTATTGTAAGTTGCCCCATCATTTCGGCTATTTCGTATGCATGTGCGTCCTACTGGCTTTTCTCCGTAAACCTGAAATTAGACACCGATTTCGGCATCAGCACCGCTACAACTGGGATATTGCCAGGAGCGAATCATCATTTGCCTCTGTCGATATCAAACAAGGGTGGCTTAGTGAACAGGGTTGAGGTCCTGTCGACTAAGGCTTTTGACTTCATGAGCCGTAAGGGTCTCATAAAGGTATTTCTCCCTACAAGTCGTGAGGATCTCATAGGTGCGTTTTCTCCTTAGGAGTCGTGAGGATTCCTAAGTGCATGGTCTCTTATAAGTCGTAAGGATCTTACAAGAGTGCTTTCTCCTTATAAGTCGAGAGGACTTACAAGGGCTGTTCATCGTGTAAACATATCCCTAGTCACGGATGGGACTTTGTTAGGGAAATGTTAATTCGCGCCCGTGGATTGTATACAAGGGTCAATACTGAACCGCTTGTAGGGCAGTATCGGAGGGTTGTGGGAGTTGCTTAAGAACAGGTTCAAGTCTCTGTAGCTTAAGACTTTCAAATCTTATGAGCCGTGAGGGACCATAAGAGGGTTCTCCTTACGAGTCGTGAGGATCTCGCAAGTGTAATTTCTCCTTAGGAATCGTGAGGATCCCTAAGTGTGTTGCTCCCTTGTGAGTCGTAAGGATCTCACGCGGGTGGTTTCTCCTTACAAGGTCGAGAGGACCTAGCAAGTGTCTTTCAACGAGATTGCGCCCTTTCAGGTTTTCACAAAACACTCGCCGGTAATCCTGCTGTTTTTACTCACGGAGCCCTTTCGGGTTTTCATCCATGCCCATTTCGCTTATGGACATACCGTCTTTTTTTAAATTCTTTTTATTCTTTTTTTCTAACGAGGTCGCGCCCTTTCGGGTTTTCATGAACACTCGCCGGTAGCGCTGCTGTTTTTACTCACGGAGCCCTTTCGGATTTTCATCCATGCCCATTTCGCTTATGGACATAGCGTCTTTTTTTTTAATTCTCTTTATTCTTTTTTTTTAACGAGGTCGCGCCCTTTCGGGTTTTCACGAACACTCGCCGGTAGCCCTGCTATTTTTACTCACGGAGCCCTTTCGGGTTTTCATCCGTGCCCATTTCGCTTATGGACATACCGTCTTTTTTTTTTGGATCAGCCTGAGGATGCTGCTGTAGTAGTTTAAAGACGTTTCGGTCATTTGCAAGTTTTAGGACATTGCGGTCCGCCGTTAGTTTAAGGACGTTTCGGTCCACTATTAGCTTAGGGACGTTTCGGTTTACCGTCCCCGTATTTGAGGCGAATATCTATTTTACTGACTTTTTGGTCTATAGGGCTTTCTCTATGATTGAGCATGATGCCCCCGCCGTGTCCACTTTTCTCGGAGCATGTGGTTATGGCGGGCTCACCTTCCAGTTTTCGGATATGACGAACTTGCCCTGTTGGTATTGGTCTTCAACCCAGTTTTTGAAGACGTAGCAATCCTCGATCATGTGACTTACCGTTTGGTGGTAAGGGCAATAATTGGGATTATTGAGATCGCCTGGCAGCAACAGACGTTTTGGACTCGGCAGATTGATGAGTTTCTCGCGCGCTGCCATCTCGAACAGTCTCCTTGTTTTATCTTGAGGAAACGAGTAAAGACGTTTCAACTTTTCATGGAGGGGTTGCCGCTTGTTGTTTCGGCAAACAACCGGTCTAGGGTCACTCGATTGCTGTTGAGTGTTGGCTATGAGGGCCGTTTTTCCCTTCCCTTTATCCTTTTTGCTCGATCCTTTGTTTGCGGGGCTGAGATTTTTTTCGGGTACCGTGCGATTGCACGGCTGAACGTTCTCGCAACTCCTCAATTCTTTCATTTTTGAAATGGATTCCTTGAGGAGAGGGTTGAGGGCAGCTTCTTCGTCAGAGTCGCTTCCAAAGGTGATAATTTGCGATCCCTTGGAGTCGGTTATGTGACAGTCGTCGTCGGCTCTTTTGCGCTCATCTATCGCATTTTTCTGATGTCTACGAGCTCTACGCTTTGTCCTGTTGAAGTGTTGCTTTTGAGCGACATACCCTTGCCACCAACACTTAAAGGAGTCGCAGTCTTCGGTAGGATGTATGATCTTCTGATGATATAAGCAGAAGTTAGGATGCATCTCTACTCCACCGAGAATATTTTCTTCAGAGGGTGGTAGCTTCATTCCCGCTGACAGGGCTTTAGCCAACCTTATCCTCGTCTTGAATTTGTTTTTATCCGCAGCAGATGGCTTTTGATTTGACGGGAGTGCCTCGACTCTTTGGTCCAGTCGTCGGTGTTTGGCTCCTTCCAGTATGGCCATCTCACGCTCTTGATTGGCTTTAACTTTCAGACGAATCTCATTCAGGAAGGTATCGATCAACTCGTCTGACGGCCGCGGAATTTCTGGTTCAGGGTCCGCTCTCGATTTCTCGGCGCAAGGAGCCCCTTTATCATCCGCCAATGAGTGAGAGATCACATGACAAGTTTCCCCCAGTGCGTCTGTCTTCCTTGGAGTGTGCGGCTGTGGTGGGTTTACCTTCCACTTTTCAGACTAGGCAAACTTGCCTTGTAGGTACTGATCCTCGATCCATCCCTTAAAGATGAAACAATCCTCGATCGGGTGACTTATTGTTTGGTGGTAAGGGCAATAATTGGGATTATTGGGATCGCCTGGCTGCAACAGATGTTTTGGACTTGGAAGATTTATGAGTCTGTTGCGCACTGCCAGCTCAAACAGTCTTCTTGTCTTATTATGAGGAAACGAGTAAGGATGTCCTAGTCTCTCCTCGAGGGATGGGTGTGGACGCACGTCGTTTTGGTGAACGACCGGCTTTGAGTTGCTCGGCTGCTGTTGAGTATTGGCGACGACGATCGCTTTTCCTTTCCCCTTCTCATTTCGAGAGTCCGGCTTTGGAGGAGACGGTCCATGGCCCATCTGGTCCATTTAGGCTGATTTGTCGATCAAGGCCTGGAAAGTGGTCGGCTTGAAGAACATCATGAATTGGGAGATGGTCGCTTGAGGATCGAGAGTGCCCACGAACATGCCCACCGCTGGCGCTTCTTCGATACGTTGTTCGCATTTCGACCATAGGTTCCGCCATCGTGTTGCATATTGGACCCACGTTTCGCCTGGCCTTATCCTGGCATTGATCAGTGCTGTTATCGGGGTGCGTTTACTAGCACTCGCGAATCTTTGTGTAAACAGTAACTCCATCTCCGCAAATGTTTTGATAGAGTCGTTAGGTAGCTCCGAATACCATTCAAAGGCTGTTTCTGCTAAGCTGCCGACGAATTGGCGAAGCAACAATTTGTCATCGCCTCCAGTATTTCCGCATAAGTCCCTGAATTGAGCGACATGCTGATGTGGATTCCCTGTCCCTTTATATATATGGAACTTAGGTATTGTATAGCCCGGCGGGTACTTAATCTGATCATACCAGCTCGGATATGGTCGCCCCGTCTTGACAACTTGGTCAGTTGCCTCAGTCTCCTGATGAACCCAGATATGCTGGGCTATATATTCGTCCAAATCAGCTTTGGAGATTGTCTCCGCCTTGGCTGTCGACAGAGCCGATGGAGGATTTGACGTTTCTCCCCTATCGTCTTCAAGGACGATTGGAGGATCTTCAGCAGGAGGATCTTGTTGGATCATTATTCTCACCATGTCTTGGAACAGGAGGGCCATTCGCTTTATATTGGCTGCTTGTTCAGCAGCCTCTTTATCCTTCTTCTCCAATATCCGGTGAAGGAATTCAGCGTCAGTTTCTTGCTCCTGGCGTTGATCAGATGACGCTTCGGGACTTTCTTTTGGCCCAGTGAGTGCAGCCATCGCGTTCATAGTTTCCCGGAGCTTTTGCTGTTGCTCCTGAGGTTTGGTCACTGACCGTGTAAGCGTCTATGACCTGTAGATGTACGGCTGTCCTCCTTCCCCGACGCCATGTATACAGTATGGACCATGATGCCCCCGGACTTAGGGTGTTTAGGCTCACCGCCTTTGGCATTTGCCGCGGGCGTGGGATTTTTCTCCGGCCTCCTTCTCTTATGGGCCGTTGAAGTTAAGGGGGCCGTTGCAGGGGGCACCCTGGTGACTGTTGTCTTTTGCTGTTTTATGGGACATCTCTTTTCTTCCATCACTTTTGCCCTTTTCTGTTTACGAGAGTGATCTGGGTCGATTACCGAGTCTTGAACCCTCCGCCAAACTTTATAAATTTTGGAGGACAGTCGTTGAGGTGGCTGCTCCAGTTTAGTTTCTGTAACTCTCTCCGCGGGTGGAGGAGATCTTTTCAGCGTAGCAGTTGGAGAGTTCTTACGTACCCTCCTAAGTGGTTCAAAGCTGTTCCCAGTTGGAACAGCAGCATTAACTTCCACAGCTGGAGCAGGTGGAGTTAGCCCTGAGGGGGAGTTGCCCCCGGCCTTCCTCACTCGGCGCCAGTGGCGACGTCGAAAGTGACGAGCCGTTGGGATTGGCTCGGCGATAGAGACAGCTTCTTCTTGCCCCCTGTCCGAATGAGGTGCTGCTGGTGTCAGCCTTTTAAAGACTGATGTTGTCCTTTGAGTGGCGATGTTCAATTTGTCAAAGACAGATCCTCGAGTAGGAGCAGAAGCCGGAATAGTCAGCCTTGAAAAGACTGACTCTTTAATAGGAGAAGCCGCCTTGACGACTTCAGGAACAGAGGTTGCTATCTTCCTCAGGACGGCCACTTCAGGGTTCGTGGGCTTCATGGCGGGCCCATCAGGGTTCTGGTTCAGCCTGGTAAAGACAGAGGCTGCTGGTTTGATGTTGGACGACCCGTTGAAAGGGGCCGTCATAGCAGTGAGCCGATCGAAAACCGACTTCTTGTTCGCTTCTGGTGCTGGCACTGGCATTGTGAAGCTTGCAGGCGGGATCATGGTCCCGAAAAATAGGCCGGTGATGGTTTGGGTCACCTGTTCTACCGGCATAGTAAGGACGGAGGCCCCTTGAGGCTCATATGCTACACCTCCAGGTGAGGTGGAGCGTCGGTTGCATTGGCACTTCGAGCAGTTCGAGCAATTTGAGACCATTGATGCTTGATTTCTGTGCCAGGAAAAATACCAAATCTTAGTAACTTGAAATCCAAAGGCAACCATTAACAAACCGCGATTGGTTCGCGAAGACGACACACGAAGTGTGGAGTGGAAAGAGGAAAAGGTCCCACCGGGCGTGCCAGAATCTGTTCCCCTCCGAACGGCGGCCAAGACATGGACGTCTTGCCTGAGCTTCGGGGCAGATGCTAATTGGTTTTATCCGTCCACCTCTCCGAAGGTACCAAGTTGATTTATGGCACCGTGTATCGGAGGTTTAAACGGATGCGGCCGATGTAGCAGACTTCGTCAGATTCCCCCTCGCTTGAGGGGTTTTTGATTGTGGGGACGCTCTTCCCTGCAGGCGCAAGCCCCTGCAGTTAATTACGCTACCGCATCGCGGTAGCCACTTTCTCCTTCTCCAGATGTTCACTTCGTGTCGTGTGTGTTTGTTTTGTTTGTGGTTGCCCGTGGATTGTATACGGAGACTAAGTGATGCCGTCACCCGTAGGACGTGGATTAGTCCAAATCCGTATTTACTTAGATTTGGGTTTGGTATTTTAGTTTAAGGATACGTTAGCCATATTGAGGCTAAGATCAACTTAAACTTTTGTTAAGGATACATTAGCCTAATCTCCAGCTAAGATCAACTTAACGGGATCGTTTGGATCCGAAAAGAGAGCAATTGGCTCCATTGTTTAGTTTAATGACATTGAGGTCGATTTCCAGTTTAGGGACATGGTGGTCCATTTAATGTATATGGCCGTCGGGCCTCGTCACCTCTCTGACGACGTTGAAGGATTACAACGACAGGTATCAGAGGAGTTCGGAGATGTACCCTTGAACCAAAGTTGATTTGGAGTTTTACGGTCCATTTGAATGTTTAAGGATACGATAGCCAAGTTTGAGGCTAAGATCAACTTAAACGGGATCGTTAAGATCCAGCAAAAGAGCGTTTAGGGAGGGCTCTATTATTCCAGTTTAGGGACGTAGTGGTCCATGGGTAGTTTAAGGACTTTGCGGTCCATTGCCAGTTTAGGGATGCGGTGGTCCATGTTCCAGTTTAGGGACGTGGTGGTCCATGTTCCAGTTTAGGGACATGGTGGTCCATCATTCCCATTCGGGGACGAGCATTAGTTTAAGGACATTTCGGTCCATTGATGTATGGTTATCGGGACCCGTCACCTCTCTGACGTCGTTGAAGGATTATAACGATAGGAGTCAGAGGAGTTCGGAGATGTACCCTCGAACCGGATGTAAATTGATTTAAGAGAGCAGCCGTGCTCAGTTAATTTAATTTGAGGACTTACGACCATGATTGGGCTAAGTCCAGTTGAAGATGTTCAACGTTTTTATTTGTGGTTGGCCTGTTAGGCCTTGGCTTGGGCTTTGCCTTTTGTTTAATAATGCATAGCATTTTATTTTGGCCTGTAAGGCCTTTCTGATTTGGGCTCTGTCCCTTTTAATAGTGCATAGCACTTTGTTTGGTCTGATAGACCTTCCTTTATTGGGCTCTGCCCTTTTATTAATGCTGTGCATTTAATGTTCTGAAATTGCTCCACGTGGCTTGTCAGGCGCTTTGCGCCAATTGAGGAGCGCAAGGCGCAAGTCCATGGGGAGGTGACACGTGTCACGCTATGGTGAGCACAAGCGCAGTGCGCTGCGCCAATGCGCTGCGCTATTGCGCTTCTGACACGTGGCGCGCTCTGGTGGGTTGCGCCAATTCATGAGAGCAGTGCTCTTTTTTTAACAGCGCATAGCGCAGATCGTTCTGGAGCTGACACGTGGCGCTCCCTGGCGGCTTGCGCCAATCCAGTTGCGCAACAGTGCAGATTTACAAGTGCAGGACACTGTTTTATTATTTTGATCAATTTTAGATCAAAGAAAATAAATTTTCTTGTTTTCAAAGAACCAGTAGTTCATCAAAAGGCAATGCCTTTATTATTATATTTTTATTGAAGATCTTTGATCTTGCTCTTAGATCAATGATCTTTTTAGAAGAAATTCTTCTTTATTCAGAGGTTTTTACCTTCTCTTTCTCTGATCTCTTCAAAATTTTCTTTAGAGGAGTTCTCTCTTCTCTCTTCTTTTTTTCTGTATTGATCATTTTTGGAATTGGGGTCTAGGGGCCTTTATATAGTGCCCATTGATTTGTTAAATTTGTTAAAGAGATCTTTTTCTGAGTGATTTGGGGATTTTTCCCCACCATTGGATCTTTGATCCAAAGGCTTCTGATTTACAGAAGGCAATCTTCTTGTTTTTTAACAAGATTGATAAAGATCTTTCCAGAATTTTTCTGTTTTGGTGCTGGCATTGGCTCAAATGCATCTGCGCTTAACACGTGTCGCGCAGCGCAACCGTGCTAGCGCAACCGCGCTGCCACGTGTCGCGCAGCGGAGAGCGCAGCGCAACTGCGCTGCCACGTGGCGCGCAGTGCAGAGCGCAAGTCAGCTGAAGCGTTGCTTCTTTAATAGAGCCTTGCTCTTGATTGAGTGCGCTGCCATGGGCGCTGCGCTCCCTGCGCTGGCGTGTATAATTTTGACACGTGGCGCTCTGCGCGCAGCGCAGGGGATCTGAAGCGTTGCTTCATTTATTTTAATTTTAATTTTCAAAACAGCGCTTTGCTCTGATTGGGGGAAACAGAAGCGTTGCTTCGTTTCCCGCCTTGGAATTTGAACAGAGCTTTGCTCTGATTGGGGTAAACAAGTATATCTTGAGAAGATTACTTGGTGTACATGGAAAAGTTGAGACTTTCAAAGCTATGCTTAAGTCCATCCAGATCCTACTTGCCACTGCTACATTCCATGACTACGATATCTCATGGTTGGGTGTCATGACAGCTTTTCTAAATGATGATTTAGAAGAGAGTGTCTATAAGTACACAGCCAGAGGGCTTCGTAGACAGTGGGAGCAGCGGAAACGTGTGCAAGTTGTTTTATGCGATATAGCAGGCATCACGGAGTTGGAACGTCTGTTTTGATGTAGTAGTCAAAGAGTTTGACTTCATCAAAATGGTTGATGATCCTTGTATATACAAAAAGGTAGTAGGAAGTATGTTGGTGATCCTCATAGAGTACGTGGATGACATAATCTTGATAGGGAAGGAGTTTCCTATGCTACGTTCGGTTAATCTCCGCTTATTATAAGGATTCTCCATTTAGGATCAAAATGATACCTCCTAAATCCTGGGTTATGGATCTCTGAGATAGATCCATTTGGATATTAGGATTCTCACTAGATGTAGTGAGATGGTATCAATCGATCCTGGGGAGAATCACTGGAAAAGTTCCAGAGTGATAAGAACGACTGAATGTCAGTCGCAGGTATTGTCTTTACCCTCAGTGGAGGGACGCTATGTTGGAAGAGTTCCAAACTAGATACCGTGACTTACTAGATGATTAAAGGCAAGATACATTGTTACCAAAGATGCTATCAAAGAGCCAGTCTGGATATATTTTAGTTCATGAGATGGACTTGTTGCTTATGCCAAGGAACCCCCGTCCCATCAGAAATCCAGAAATAATTCTTAGGCAGTATCACCTGATCATGGAGATGGTTGATCTCCAGGGAGATCGAGGTTAGGAGAGGAGACACAGAGGACAACAGCGCGGATCCACCCACAAAGGCCTTTTTTCCAAGTAGAGACTTTTATAGGATGGTTGAGTATGAGATACTTCAACCGCAGCTAATTGTTGGGTATGTGATACCACAACAGATGGCCCTAGTGCAAGTGGGAGATTGTTAGTTATATGTATGCCCTAGAGGCCGTTACTGTACATATGATGTATATTGTAATGGATGCTTGGACATATATAGGGAGGACTTTCTTGCTCGACATGATAGTATGCTATCTGGTTGTACTTTATCTTAACATGTACTCTGATTGTCTCTATGTTACATGTTGATAAAGCCCTTAGGATATGTACTCGACTACTGGGACTATGATGAGATCATACTAGTAGGGCCACGGTAGTCGACGAGTACATCCTATAACTGTTCCTAGTCGAGGGTGTATCGAGACAGGGCATCGATACACCAGAGTAGACTAGCGTATACGCATCTTGATCCATATGATGGGCGATGGATGATCCCATATCCATCGGTGTTTGACATCAAGGATGGTGTACGGGTGCTCAGTAGAGACTGGGTACACTGGACGGACTCGCCGAGAACTCCCAGATGGTATTATACCTCACGCCAGATGGCAATTCTCCGGTGACACTGGTACAGAGTAGTCTGTTGACCCGAGATCGTCATAGAGTCTTGTGTGATTTCCACTGTGCTTTGATTTTCATCATACCACGTCCAAGAGGGCGTGCAAAAAGGTGGCTTTTGGGTGCAGTCCCGAATCACATGGAGGCAATGAGCGATAGGAGGGGATTCGTCTCTCCCGGTATAGGGAGTTGATGTTGTGCTTTGTTCGATTGGCTATAACTGGAAATCCCTGGACAGGGTTGCTGAGATTTACTGGTAAGTGTTATCAGTAGTTTCTTGAACTGTTATAGACCTCATATCGACACGACTTATCAAGCTACTGGGGTCTGACGTATACCACCCCTAGGCGAGATATGCGACATATCAGACGACGAGACCGGACTGTACAGGAGTGTTACTGATTGGATTTGCAGGAGAATGTACAGACTTTCTTGTTGATCTTCTGATCGCTCAATACCTGGGTGGCTGTTACGTTTAGCTGACCGCTTGTAGCTTGTGGGTGTTTGATATGATCATCACCTACTGCCGGCGTATTGACGATTCTTTAGAGTCCTACACAGAGGTTTCTTGACTCAGGAAAAACGGAGTAGGGGCACATATGTGATATGTTCAGGACCGAGGATAATGTGATATGAGATACCGTATTATATTATCGCGATATTTGATATCAGCCGGATCATCGGATCGAGTGTTGATTCGATGAATCGGAAAATGATATATTAGTCGGTTATATGCGATATAGCCGGATTGTCGGATCAAGTGTTGATTCGATGATTTAATGTATAATTATATATATGATATATTAAATTACATTAACTAATATTAGCTCACTTATTGATTCATTTTCTCACTCGGGTAATACATTGATATATATGTGATATATGTTAATTGTATTATTTTATTTTGTTACAATAAATATTATATATGTGATATATAATATTGTAACATGATATGATTACTAATGCAACATGTTTAGTGGAGATTAAATAAGGTTAGGGTTTGAATTGGGTTAGTTCTTTCATGAACATTCTAGAAGGTTTTTCTTTTGTCATGAAAGAGATATTATGCTTGATATTTTGTAATGACTCATTCTTAACCCAACCCAAACCCTAGCCCTAGTTAAATCTCTACAAAGGTTTAGTTGACCATGGTTATATTATTAATCATATATTATTTCATTATTCATCACAAAAGGTTTTTTAATTGATTTTCTTCTTCTTCTTTCTTGAGTTCTTCATGGAAAAGCTTTCTAGCTTTTTCAAAGGTGATGAAAATGAGTGAGAAATAGAAAATAAATGGGAGCAAAAATCCTACTTCATCATCCTCATCTATCCTTGCCATTTAGATGAGGGTGTTCACTTCATTCAGTGAGTGAGAGCTTGTGTTAATGAAACTTCAAGGTAGATCATCTTTGTTATCGAAGATCGGAAGCAAGCTTGCATCTTTCTCTTTGTGGAGCCTCTCGAGAGTCCGGAACTTGATGATTGCAGCGAAGGGACCACAACACAGAGCTTATGAAGTGAAGGACCGGATCTACAAAGGTTGTAATCCCTCTCACTTAGTGTTAAAGTGTTTAACATGCTTGTTTTCGCCTAATCTCTAGTATAAAAATCTTGTTTAGGGTTGTTCGGCATGGCTAAATTTTAAATCGGGCATGGTTGATGCCTCGTAGACCCTTGTGTGTGTGCCTAGTAACCCTACAATTCTCTCTCAGCATTACTCCTCCGTATACACCACAACACAACTATGTATCGGGACGGAGCAATCGCACCCTATTTGAAATGGTGCGCTCTATGATGAGTACTGCTGAGTTGCCTGTTTCCTTTTGGGTTTATGCGCTTGAAGAAGCATCATACCTATTGAATTGGGTTCCAATCAAATCAGTGCCTACCACTCCATATGAGATATGGTTTGGGAAGAGCCTATCTCTTAAGCATGTTAATATTTGAGTTGTCTGGCCTATCTCTAAAAGCAAAATCTGGACAAGCTCGAGGGAAGGTTAGTTCTGTGGAAGTTTATTGGATATCCCAAGTATTCGCAAGGGAGTATCTTCTACCACACCGAGAAACAAAAGGTGTTTTATTTCTCGGCATACCACTTTTTTTAGGAAAATGAATTTTTATGAAAGAAATTTGTGGTCATGAGGTAGAACTGGAATTAGTTCCAGCTATACAAACTCTAGCTGATTATTTGGTAGAACCAGAGGATTCAATAGTTTCTAACGAACCTCAGCCTCTCCACCGATCTAGTAGGGTTCATCATCCGCCTAAGAGATACTTTGGTGTTCTCGATGACAGTGGGAGCGAGAATTGCATCATGGAGATGATGACCCAACTAGTATCGAGCAGGCCATCAAGAGTGGAGACTCTGTAAGAATGGCTTGATGCTAAGCGATCTGAGATGGAATCTATGTACATCAACAAAGTATGGACTTTGGTTGCTATATCTGAAGGGTTAAATCCCCATCAGGAGCAAGTATATCTTGAGAAGATAACTTGGTGTAGATGAAAAAGTTAAGGCTTTCAAAACTAGACTTGTTGCAAAAGGTTTTCATCATCGACCGGTCATGGATAATGATGAAACCTTTTTCTCTAATAGCTATGCTTAAGTCCATCCAGATCCTAGTTGCCATTGCTACATACCATGACTACGATATCTGGTGGTTGGGTGTCATGACTGCTTTTCTGAATACTGATTTAGAAGAGAGCGTCTATAAGTACAAAGCCAGAGGGCTTCGTAGACAGTAGGAGCAGCAGAAACGTGTGGAAGTTGCTTTATGCGTTAAAGCAGGCATCACGGAGTTGGAACATCTGTTTTGATAGTCAAAGCGTTTGACTTCATCAAATTGGTAAATGAACCTTGTATATACATAAAGGTAGTAGAGAGTAAGGTGGTCATCCTCGTATTGTACGTGGATGACATACTCTTGATAGGGAAGGTGTTTCCTATACTACACTCGGTCTATCTCCTCTTATCACAAGGATACTCCATATAGGATCTAGGTGATACCTCATAAATCCTGAGTTTTGGATCTATGAGATAGATCTAAGTGGATGTTACGATTCTCACCAGATGTAGTGAGATGGTATCAATAGATCCTGGGGAAAATCAATGGACAGCTTTGGAGAACCTTCTTGAGTACTTGAGAAGCATAAAAGAAATGTTCTTGGAGTTTGGTAATGGTGAACTCCAGTAGGAGTCCTTTACCAACTCAAGCTTCCAAAGTGATAAGGTCGGCTGTTAGACAGTCACAGGCTTTGTCTTTACCCCAGAAGTGGGGCGGTATGTTGGAAGAGTTCCAAGCTAGATACCGGGGCAAACTATACGATAACGGCTGAATATATCGCTATCAACGATGCTACCAAAGAGACAGTCTGGATGTATATTTGTTCATGAGATGAACTTGGTTCCTACCATTGTGTGACAATGGAGGTGTGGCTTTGGCCTAGGAACCCTGGTCCTATCAGTGACTCAGACATATTCTAAGGCAGTATCACCTGATCATGGAGATGGTTGATCACCAAGAGATCGAGGTTAGGAGAGTAGACTAAGAAGTTAACACGGTGGATCCACTCACTGAGGCCTTTCCTGCGAGAGACTTTTATAGGACGTTGGGTATGCTACACTATAACAACTGGCCTTAGTGCAAGTGGAAGATTGTTAGTTGTATGTATGCCCTAGAGGCCATTATTCTACATGAGATGCATATTATAGTGGATGCTGGGACATATATAGGGAGGACTTTCTTGAGTTCATCCTTCAATGTTTCTAGTCGTGGGAGTATCGAGACGGGGCATCGATATTCCAGAGTAGACTAGCGTATATCTTCTCGTCCAATGTGATGGGTGATGGATGATCTCATATCCATTGGTGTTTGACATCAGAGATCGTATACGGGTGCTCAGTGGAGACTGGGTACACTAAACGGAATCACCGAGAATTCCTAAATGGTATTATACCTCACGTCAGATAGCAGTTCTCTGGTGACACTAGTACAGGTTAGTTTGTCGACCCGAGATCGTCATAGAGTCTTGTGTGTCTCCTACTGTGCTTTGATTTCCACCCTACCACGGTTCTACTGAGTCGTGAAAACAGGTGGTTTTTGGGTACAGTCCCGAGTCATATAGAGGAAATGAGCGATAGGAGGGGATTCGCCTCTCCCGATATTGTGGGTTGATGTTGCGCTATGCTCGATTGGCCATAACTGAAATCCCTGGCCAGGGTAGATGAGATTTACTGGTAAGTGTTATCAGTAGTTTCTCGATCCGTTATGGACCTTACATCGGCATGACTTATCAAGCTAGTGTTACAGATTGGATTCATAGGAGTATGAGCAGGCTTGCTTTTTGATCTTCTGATCGCTCAATACCCGGGTTGCCGTTACGTTTAGCAGATCGCTTGCGGCTTTTTGGTGTTTGATATGATCATCACCTACTGCCGGCGTATTGACGAGCCTTTAGAGTCCTACACAGAGATTTCCTGGTTCATGCGAAACGGAGTAGGAGCACATATGTGATATGTGCGGGACCGAGATTAATGCGCGTATGTGATACCGCATTCTATTCTCGTGATATGTGATATCGGTCGGTTATATGTGATATAGCCGGGTTATCGGATCAAGTGTTGATTCGATGGATTGTTACATTTGATATTAGTCGGTTGTATGTGATATAGCTGAATTATTAAATCAAGTGTTGATTTAATAATTTAATGTATAATTATATATTTGATATATTAACCTATATTAACTAACATTAGCTCACTTAACATTTCTTTTTCTCACTAGTGTGCATATAGTATATATGTGAAATATATTAATGTACATGTTTTTGTGTCATGCTTGATGCCACATGCAACATGGATGTATGAGAATCACACCATGCTTAATATAATATAAGGTTTTTATTTATTTAAGTAAATCACAAATTAGTGGTATTAAGTCACATAGGTGAAGCTTGTAGAAGCTTGTGGAACTATTGACCAAGTCCACTAATTTTGTTTTACTTGTAGATATTTATTAACCTAACCATTATTAATTAGCCATAGTTTATTCTCTACATGGGTTAGTGTATGACACTAACTCACCCATGGTTGCTATTCTCACCTCATGAGTTCATTCTCTCATCTTCATTCTTCATCTTCTTCTTCATGAGAGAAAAAGCTTGCTAGCTTTTTCTAAGTGAGAAAATATTGTGAGAAAATGAAATCTAAAGAGAGCCCACTTCCCATTTCATCATTCTCTACTATTAGCCATTTAGTTTAGGGTGTTTTCTTCACTAATTAACATATTAGTGAAGATGTAGCATAAGCTTGAGTCTCCTCGACGTAGATCATATTCGGCCTCGAAGACATTGAGCAAGGTTGTTCATTTTTTCATGTGAAACCTTACTAGAGTCCGGGTGTTCACTACTTAGAGCGAAGGGACTACTACACGGAGCTTTAGAAGTGAAGGACCGGTCTAAAAAGGTTGTATTCTTCATTCACTTAGTGTAATGGTAGATTACATGTTCATTTACTCCTAAAACTCTAGTTAGATCCTAGGTTAGGTTGTTTGGCATGCTAGAAAATTTTAAATACGGCATGTTTGATGCCTCCCGAAACCTTGTGGTCGTGCCAAAGAAACCTACATCTAGTTCTTGCTTTGCCTAGCGGTACTCCTTGTAAAATATCCAGCACCTTATTCGATAAGGAAAGAGCCGAGATCTTTTTACCGGGAGTGACCTCTTTAGCAAAACTAGTAAAATCCTAAAAAACACTCCTTTTCAAAATCACTCGATTCCGCAACGATATCAAGTTCGAAGCACTAAAGGTTTTCTTGAAAACCATCCGCAACCTTCCGTCATTTTAAGAAGTAGAGTACTTAGTATTCGTGCTGTGTTTGTTGACCATAGTTAAGGCACAGTGTACGGTAGCTAAGTGATGTCTTCCTACACCGTATATGATGCGATTAATTAGGACAGTCATGTGACTTTGTTGACCATACTTAAGGGTCATGTGGGTGGGTCTAATTAATCATGAAATGATGGGTAGAACTTGACTAGTGTTTATGATTTGTTGACCATAGTTAAGGTCATGAGTCACTAGGGGTAAAAACCATTATCGGGAGTTTCAAGTGTTGAAATTTGCAATGAGATTGAATGCCTTCTATATGATAGTTGGATCCTGATACCCACTGCGAGTAATTGTTACTCCTGGGAGAGTTTTGCACTTTACAATTAGCCGATCAAGCAGGTGTCTAAAAAGGTGTCAACGGGGTTATTCCCCTGGGAAAACGAGGTTTATTTTAATTAGGTCCATGCGAAAGCACGGGGAACCTCCCTCAAAGTACCGGCACTGGTCTGGCTGAAAAATTGGCGAACTTGTAGGGTGTAATTAATCCTGGCTAGTCTTTCCTTTTAAGCTTTGAAGGAAGATTTGATAAAAACAGTGGGAGCCATCCTGATTAGATATAATATATAATCAATCTAATCTTACAGGAGCGTACGCAGAGTGTTTTCTTCTCTCTTTCTCCAGGTAGCGACCATGTCACGCCTTAATAAAGATAATAATATGGATGTATTGACCGAACCCGCTTGTTATACTGAGCTGGGGAATATTGGTCCTGCTCCAACTTATAATTGTTATAAGACCGATCAGGAAATAGGGGATTACCAGGATTCCCGTGCCGCCCAAACGAAGAAAGTAGATGTTGATGCATTTTCTTCCGGTGTGTTCATTACCGAGAACCGTTTCTCAATATCCTCTGCATCCTGAGTATGAGATACCGGATCAGGATCCCACATATGTAATCTGTTACATGGGCTACAGATAGGTAGAGAACTGGGAATTGGTGATAAGTTTTAAGAGTTAGAAATGATGTAATTGTTGCAGCCAAGGTGTTGGCAGTTATCACTATGTATTACCTAAATATTTTGATTCTGAACGAATGTTATTAGATACCGAACCTGATATGCAACATTATATCAGTCTCTTTATTAAGTAAAGAAGGATATAATTTTGCATTGATGGATAATGTTTTGAACATTTCCAATGTCAAGTGTTGATTGGTTCAGGCACGTTATTTAATGGCATATACGTTCTAAATCAAACCACAGTTTTTAACTTACAGAACACACACAAGGGGAAGAGTTCAGAAATGAACGAATCCTTCTTGAGGCATTGTAGACTAGGTCATATCAATACGACCCGCCTTGCTAAGTTAAATTAAGATGCATATTTAAATTAGTTTGAATTTACATCTTGTGAAACTTGCCAGTCATGTCACAAAGATAAAATGACCATAGCTCCGTTTACTGGAAATAGAGAGAGAGGGAGTTAATAAACTCTAGGGATTGATACATGATGATGTATGTGGTCCCCTATCTATATATGCCAGGACTGGTTCTTTGTACTTCATTACATTCACTGATGATCTCTCAAGATTTGGATATATGTTTCAGTAGAAACGCAAGTATGAAGCTTTTGAGAAACTCAATAAATATAAATCCGAAGTAGAGAACCAAAACGGGTATAAGTATTATGTCCTTTGATGTGATCGGGGAGGAGAATACTTAGGCATGGAGATCCTGGACTATTCTAAAAGAGAATAAGATTCTTTCTCAGCATTAGTCCTTCGTATACACCACGACACAACGGTGTATCGGGAAAGAGCAATCGCACCCTATTAGATATGATGCGCTCTATGATGAGTACTACTGAGTTGCCTATTTCCTTTGGATGTTATGCACTTATGAAGTTGCATACCTATTGAATTCGGTTCCAACTAAATCAGGTGCCTACCACTCTATATGAGATATGGAATGGGAAGAGCCCATGTATTAAGCAAGTTAAGATTCGGAGTTGTCCGGCCTATGTCAAAAAGTAAAATCCGAACAAGCTTGAGGTAAGGTCAGTTTTGTGGAAGTTTGTTAGATATACCAAACAAACGTGAGGGAATATATTCTACCAAACCGAGGAACAAAAGTGTTTTGTTTCTCAACATGAATACTCTTTTTAGAAGAATTTCTTGAAAAACATTTTAGTGGTCATGAGGTAGAACTGGAAGAGTTCCAGCTATACAAACTTTAACTGATGATTTGGTAAAACCGGAGGATTCAATAGTTCCAAACGAACCTCAGCCTCTCCGCCGATCTGGTAGGGTTTCTCATCCGCCTGAGAGATACTTAAGTTTCTCGATGACAGTGGGAGCGAGGATCATCATGGAGATGATGACCCGACTAGTATCGTGCAGGCCATCAAGAGTGGGGACTCTGTAAGAATAGCTAGATGCTAAGCGATCTGAGATGGAATCCATGTACACCAACAAAGTATGGACTTTGGTTGCTATATCTGAAGGGTTAAATCCCTATCAGGAGCAAGTATATCTTGAGAAGATTACTTGGTGTAGATAGAAAAGTTGAGACTTTCAAAGCAAGACTTGTTGCAAAATGTTCTCGTCATTGACCAGACGTGGATTATGATGAAACCTTTTCTTATGGCTATGCGTAAGTCCATCTGGATCCTAATAGCCATTGATACATACCATGACTGCGATATCTGGAGGTTGGGTGTCATGACTGATTTTTCTGAATACTGATTTAGAAGAGAGCGTCTATAAGTACACAGCCAGAGGGCTTCGTAGACAGTGGGAGCAACAGAAACGTGTGCAAGTTGCTTTATACGTTAAAGCAGGCATCGCAGAGTTGGAACATCTATTTTTATGTGGTAGTCAAAGTATTTGACTTCATCAAAACGGTAGATGAACCTTGTATATACAAAAGGGTTGTAGAGAGTATGGTGGTCATTCTCGTATTGCACGTGGATGACATACTCTTGATAGGAAAGGAGTTTCTTATGCTACACTCGGTCAATCTCCTCTTATCACATTGATTCTCCATATAGGATCAAGGTGATACCTCCTAAATCCTGGGTTTTGGCTCTATAAGATAGATCTAAGTGGATGATAAGATTCTCACTAGATGTAGTGAGATGGTATCAATCGATCCTGAGGAGAATCACTGGATAGATTCCACGGTGGTAAGGTCGACTGAATGTCAGTCATAGGCATTGTCTTTGCCCTCAGTGGAGGGACGGTATGTTGGAAGAGTTCCAAGCTAGATACCGGGGCAAACTAGACGATAAAGGCTGGATATATCGCTATCAAAGATACTACCAAAGAGGCAGTCTGGGTGTATATTTGTTCATGAGATGAATTAGGTTCCTACCATTGTGAGACAATGGAGGTATGGCTTTGGCCTAGGAACCCCGGTCCCATCAGTGACCCATACATAATCTAAGGCAGTATCTCCTGATCATGGAGATAGCTGATCTCCAAGAGATCGAGGTTAGGAGAGTAGACTCAGAGGTTAAAATGGCGGATCCACTCACTGAGGCTTTTCCTGCGAGAGACTTTTATAGGACGTTGGGTATGCTATACTACAACAACTGGCCTTAGTGCAAGTGGGAGATTGTTAGTTGTATGTATGTCCTAGAGGCCATTATTCTACATGAGATGCATATTATAGTGGATGCTGGGATATATATAGGGAGGACTTTCTTGCTCGACATGATAGTACGCTATCTGGTTGCTCTTTATCTTAACATGTACACTTTCTTTCTCTCTGTTACATGTTGATAATGCCCTTAGGTTGTGTACTTGACTTCCAGAATTATGATGCAGATCATACTAGTGGGGCCTGGGTAGTCCATGAGTTCATCCTTCAATGTTTCTAGTCGTGGGAATATCGAGATGGGACATCGATATTCCAGAGTAGACTAGCGTATATCTTCTCGACCCATGTGATGGGCGATAGATGATCCCATATCCCTTGGTGTTTGACATCAAAGATGGGATACGGGTGCTCAGTGGAGACTGGGTACACTGAACGGACTCACCGAGAACTCCTAGATGGTATTATACCTCACATCGGATAGCAGTTCTCTGGTGACACTGGTACATGTTAGTCTGTCGATCCGAAATCGTCATAGAGTTTTGTGTGTCTCCCACTATACTTTGATTTCCACCCTACCATGGCTCTACTGAGTCGTGCAAGCAGGTGGTTTTTGGGTACAGTCCCGAGTCATATGGAGGAAATGAGCGATAGGAGGGGATTCGTCTCTCCCGGTATTGGGGGTTGATGTTGCGCTATGCTCGATTGGCCATAACTGAAATCCCTAGCCAGGGTAGATGAGATTTACTGGTAAATGTTATCAGTAGTTTCTCAACCCGTTATGGAACTTACATCGGCATTACTTATCAAGCTATTGGGGTCTGACGTTTACCACCCCTAGGCGAGATATGCGACATATTAGACGAAGAGACCGGACTATGCGGTAAGTGTTACTGATTGGATTCGCAGGAGTATGAGCAGGTTTGCTTGTTGATCTTCTAATCGCTCAATACCCGGGTGGCCGTTACGTTTAGCACGCCTCTTGCGGCTTTTGGGTGTTTGATATGATCATCACCTGCTGCCGGCGTATTGACGAGTCTTTAGAGTCCTACACAGAGGTTTCCTGGCTCAGGCGAAACGGAGTAGGTGTACATATGAGATATCTGCGGGACTGAGATTAATACGTGTATGTGATACCATATTCTATTTTCGCGATTTATGTCATCAGTCTGTTATATGTGATATACCCGGGTTATCGAATCAAGTGTTGATTCGATAAATCGATACACATGATATAGCTAGATTTTTAAATCAAGTGTTGATTTAATAATCTAATGTATAATTATATATTTGATCTATTAATTTACATTAACTAGTATTAGCTCACTTAAGAATTCTTTTCTCACTTGATTATGTATTAAGTATATATGTGATATATACCTGTGTACATGTTTGTGTCATGCTTGATGATACATGCAAACTTGGGTGTGTGTATGACTTACACCATGCTAATTATAATTTAGGGTTTTATTTGTTTTAAGTAAATCAAAATGACATGGATTTTGTCATGGCTTGAAAACTTTATGAAGCTTATAGACCATTGACCAAAGTCTACTCATTTTGTTTTACTTAAGATATTTTAAACCCAACCATTATCATTCTAGCCATGGTTAAGTCTCTCCAATAGTTAGTATTTGATACTAACTCATCCATGGTTGCTTGATTCACCACTTGATTTATTCTTGAGTTCAATCTTCTTCTTCTTCATCTCAACTCAAAAGCTTTGTAGGTTTTTGATAAATGGTGAAAATGAGTAAGAAAATAAAATCTAAAGTGAGCCCACGTCCTACTTCATCATCCTCTACTACTTGCTATTTAGTTTAGGGTGTTCTCTTCACAATGTTCATCACCTAGTGAAGAGGTAGCTTGGGTTTGAGTCTCCTCGACGTAGATCATCTTCGGCCTAGAAGACTTCAAGCAAGCTTCTTCATTTCTCCAAGAGAACCCATACTGGAGTTCGGGAGATCGATACTTGCAGCGAAGGGACTACTACATGGAGCTTTAGAAGTGAAGGACCGGTTTACAAAAGTTGTATTTCTTATTCACTTCTCATTGTAATGGTAGATTACAAGTTTTGTTACCCTAGTTTTCTAGTTCGATTCCTAGGTTGATTGTTTAGCACCCTCTAAATTTTTTGTTGTGGCATGTGTGATGCTTGCAAACCCTAGGCATGGTGCTAAGGAATCCCAACATTAATTACACCCTACAAGTTCTCTAATCGGTCAGCCAAACAGGTATTGATACTCCGAGGGACTCTCCCGATGCTTTCGCATGGAACTAATTAAATAACCTCATTTCCGTAGGGGCATAACCCCGTTAACACCTTTCTTAGACACCTACTGGATCAGCTAATTGTAAAGTGAAAAACTCTCACAGGAGTAACTTTTACTCACAGTGGGTATCGGGATCCAACTATCTCATAGAAGGTATGCAATCTCATTGCAAATTTCAACACTTGAAGTTCCCAATATCCGTTTTTACCCCATGCGGTTTATGACCTTAACAAGGTCAACAAATCATAAACCACAAGTCAAGTTCAACCCGCTATTTCGTGATTGAATTAAACCCATCCATATGACCTTTAACAAGGTCAATAAAGTCGTACGACTATCCAAATCTAATCGCATCATATACGGCAGATTACCACTAATCAGCTACCGTACACTACGGTTTAACAAGGTCAACAAACGCAGCATGAATACTAAATAGCACTTATTTGAAATGACGGAAGGCTACAACTGGTTTTGAATAAAACCTTTAACGTAATGAACTTCATATTGTTTTAGAATCTAGTGATTTGAAAAGGAGTGGTTTAAACTCCGCTTTTAAAATCAAGTAGTTTTCAAAACAATCCGAGTGGATTGTAGTATTTGCTAATTTTGCTAAAGAGGTCACTCCTAGTGAAGGGATCTAGGCTCTTTCCTCATCGAAGGAAGTGCTGGATATTCATAAAGGAATACCGCTATGCAAAGCAATAATAAGAGCTACTTTTTGAAAAATTTGATTCTACAACATCTTTAGGTTTCTTTTCTTTTCATTAATCTCATTAATGACATCCTATCATTTATGTTTCCTAAACATCACAGAAGAAACGAAAATAGAACGTACGTTTATACCATCCACATTCACCACGGGGTCTCGTCATTCACCGTTAGGTTACTTAACTTACGGCAGAGGGGGGGCTGGACTAGCGCGGGTGCAAAACATAAGCAACGTTTATTATATACATCATATATATATAGCATTCGTCTCACGCAGTTATATGATCACATCATTGAACTAAAGCTACAGAAGCAAAACATATGAAATATTTGATATACTAGGAGGTCCGAGTTTTAAATTAAGTCAGTAATGAAAAAACAAGGATTCCACGGTCATGATGAATAGCCAAACCCATATCCCTAGACCCCTATGAGAGCAGCAAGCAACCCTGCCAATTCTAGAGTTAGGAGACCTGGTCTCTACTTCTCGAGATGGTCTCCTACTGGACTCTAGAACCTAGTTACTTGTGCTCACTACCTTGGGTCTATCCTAATGAGGAAAATAAATAATATACATCAATGGTGACAACATCCTCAACCCGGAAGTGTCCTAATAAAAGAATATTACATACAACTTTTTACATGAATGAAAATAGAAAAACTCTTATCTCACGTAAAAAAAAACCCGGTTATTCAATCACAACGATCCAATATAATTTATCACAGCAACACATAATTGTTAGAAATATGTATGCCCTAGAGGCCATTATAGTACATTGATGTATTTTATAGTGGATGCTGGACATATATATATAGAGGACTTTCTTGCTCGATATGATAGTATGCTATTTGGTTACTCTTTATCTTAACATGTACACATAGTATTAATATATTGTTTCTCTTATACATGTTGATAAAGCCCTTAGGGTGTTAGCTTGACTACCAGGACTATGATGCAGATCATACTACTGGGACCTGGGTAGTCCACAAGCATATCCTTTAATTGTTCCTAGTCGAGGGTATATCGAGACAGGGCATCGATATTCCAGAGTAGACTAGTGTGTATGTTTCTTGACCCTCTATGGAGGCGATGGTTGATCTCATAGCCATTGGTGCTTGACATCAAAGATTGTACACAGGTGCTCATTAGAGAATAGGTACACCAAACAGGACTCGCCGAGAACTCTTAGTTGGTACTATACCTATCGTCAGATAGCAGTTCTCTGGTGACACTGGTACAGGTTAGTCTGTAGACCCAAGGTCGTCATAGAGTCTTGTGTGTCTCTCACTGTGCTTTGATTTCCTCCCTACCACGGCTCAAAAGAGTCATGCAAATATGTGGATTTTGGGAACAGTCCCGAGTCACATGGAGGCAATGAGCGACAGGAGGGGTTTTGTCTCTCCCGGTATTAGGAGTTGATGTTGCGCTATACTCGATTGGTTATAACAGGAAGTCTTTAGCCAGGGCTGTTGATGAGATTTACTGGTAAGTGTTATCAATAGTTTCTCGAACCGTTATAAGCCATGCATCGGCATGACTTGTCAAGTTACCGGGGTATGACGATTCCACACTTAGACTCGATATACAACATATCAGACGAAGAGACCGGACTATACGGTAAGAGTTACTTATAGGATTCATGAGATTTTGGACAAGTTTGCTTGTTGATCTTCTAATCGCTCAATACTTGGGTGGCCGTTACATCCAGCTAGTATCGCTGACGACTTGTGGATGACTGATGTGATCATCACCTACTGCTGGCGTATTGATGAGTCTTTAGAGTCTCACATAGAAATTTCTTGGTTCAAGCGAAACGAAATAGGGCACATATATTGATATGTGCGGGGGCCTGATTGAATACGAGTATGTGATACCGTATTCTAATGTGGCAGTTATTTGATATCAGTTAGGTTATATATGATATAACCGGATTATTGAATCAAGTGTTGATTTGATAATGTGATATACAGATAAATGATATTAGTCGGTTATATGTGATATAACCGAATTATTAAATTAAGTGTTGATTTAATAATTTGATACATATTATATTTGATATAATTATATATTAACTAATATTATTAGCTCACTAATTATTTTCTTTACTTTATATATATATATATATAATGTAGCATGGTTGGTTTTTCTATTTTTAGAAAATAGAAAATGAAATGGAAAATGTGGAGATATTTGTAGAGTGGGCAAGCATGGATATTTTCATTTATTTTATTCATTTGCTTGCACTATTGAAGCATGGTCATAATTTTTAATGGTTAAAAATTGTATGCTTCAATAATGTGTGAGTTTTAACTTGCCATTCTACACTTAGTTATTTTCTTGAGCTCATATTTGCCTTAGCCATTCTAGCTCTCTCCATCTTTCATCTTCTTCTTCCTTCTCATGCTAAGCCCTAACCCTCACATGTGATATGAACCATAGGGCTTAGAATAAATCCTAGTGAGCTTAGAAACCCCATTTCATCATCCTAGTTTAGATTAACACTCTAAACTAGTGTGTTTGCTTCACTAAAGATAGTTTAGTGAAGATGTAGGTTGAGCTAGAGGGACTTTGGATGGGTCATCTTCGGCACGAAGATCACGGTAGAGGCTCTTTCAAACTTCAAGTGGAGCTACGAGGAGTCGTAAGGACCACAATCCGGAGCTTGAAAAGAGAAGGACACGATCTACAAAGGTTGTAGTTTCGTTCTCTTAGTGTAGTTTTTGATATCATGCTTAAAAACCCTAATCATCTAGTTTAAGATCTTGGTTAGTGTTAATTAGCACCCCAAAAAATTTTAAATGGCATGCTTGATACTAGTAACACCCAATGGTGGTGTTAACGTATGCTTTCATGGAATCAGAGCCAAAACTAGAAGATTAGACAATGTTTGTAAAACCAGGAAACCGAAACAACTCCGAAACCGGAAACCCAAACACTTAGTTTCTGTCGAATTTTAAATAATCTCTGAAATTTTTTTAAACAACTGCAGAAGCTTACATTTGATGTAACTTGAACACCAGAGGAATTCGAGACCTTAACTCTAAAATTAACCTGGCAAGATAGCCAAAATGGCCGGCCTGGCCGGTCCCCTTGCATTATCTTGGGATCGAATTTCTTTGGTGTTCTGGTGTCTGGGTTTTGGGGTTTCAGGTTATGTTGATTAGCCCAGTTTGCATGTGATGTTAAAAATTCTGTTAGGGCTAATCGGAGTGTTTCGTAGTTGTGTTTTAACGTCGTTTTGGATTTAAGTTTGATATGTGATAAATCCACATTTAATTAGTTTTGTGAAAACTAGCTAGTGTTCATAAATCTAGCATGTTAGTCTCTATTGATCGATTGCCACAAAATTTCGATTCGGATCGAAACTCCGTCATAATCATGTATCGTACGCGAATACTCACCAGATAACTTTACTAGGTAGCAACACCACACAGCCCCGACCAAGTGACTTTAGGAGAACCCCATTGCTAAAAGCATCCACTCGGGTGCTCGCGACCACGATGTTCCGCCTAAGTGCACTTGGTCGACGACATCGGGGGTGCGGCCATCAACTAAAGTTCCCGACAAGTACTCTATCGGATAGTCAAAAATCTTGTTGAATTACCCGACTAAGTTATTGAAAAGTGTTTTCGATATGAGACTAAAATGCAAGGTTTATAGGGTTAGGCATGAAATTCAGAATATAAGATATTTTGGGTTTATAATGTCTAAGGAAATGCGGATTCTAATTATTGTAGTTTTTCATTTCTTTTCTACGACTGTAAGTGTAATATATGGGGTATCCTAAATCTCATTGTTATATGTCAACGGAATTTGGGATACGCGTATTTACTTACGTTGATGACATTTGATGTTATGTGTTGCTGTGATATGTTATATTGGATCGTCGTGATTGAATAGCCGGGGGTTTTAGGTGAGATGAGAGTTTTTCAATTTTCATTCATGTAAAATTTGTATGTAATATTCTTTTATTGGGACACTTCCGGGTTGAGGATGATGTCACCATTGATGTATATTTTTTACTTTTCCGCATTAGGATAGACCCAAGGCTGGGAGCACAAGTAACCGGGTTCTGGAGTCTAGTAGGAGACCATCTCGAGGAGTCAAGACCGGGTCTCCTAACTCTAGAATTGGCAGGGTTGCCTGCCGCTTTTCGTAGGGGTCTAGGGATGTGGGTTTGGCTATTCATCACGACCGTGGAATCCGTGTTTTTCATTACTGGCTGAATTTAAAGCACAGACCTGCTAGTATATCTAATATTTCATATGTTGACTTCTGCTGCTTAGTTATGTGATGTGATCATATAACTGCGTGAGACGAATGCTATATATATATATATGATATATATAATAAACGTTACTTATGTTCTACACCCGCGCTAGTCCGGCCCCTGCTCTGCCATTAGTTAAGTAACCTAACGGTGCATGACGGGGCCCCGTGGCGAATGCGGATGGCATAAGCGTATGTTCTATTTTTGTTTCCTTTTTTGTGATGTTTAGAAAACATTAAATGATGGGACTTCATTAATGAGATTAATGAAAAGAAAAGAAACCTAAAAATGTTGTAGAATCAAAATTTTCAAAAAGTTAGCTCTAGTTTTTGCTTTGCATAGTGATATTCCTTGATAAATATCCAGCACCTCATTCGATGAGGAAAGAGCCGAGATCCATTCACCGGGAGTGACCTGTTTAGCAAAACTAGCAAATTCTATAACCCACTAAGTTTATCATCATAGCTTTTATAGTTATATAGAGTGGTAGGCAACGTATTTGATCGAAACTCTATTCAATAAGTATGCAGCTTCTTAAGTGCATATCCCTAAAAGGAAAAAAAGAAACTCAGCAGTACTAATCATAGAGCGCACCATATCTCATAGGGTGTGATTCCTCCACCCTGATATACCGTTGTGCTGTGGTATATACGGAGGAGTAAACTGAGAGAGAATCTCATTCTCTTTTAAATAGGCTCGGAATTCCGTGCTCCAGTATTCTTCTCCCCGATCATATCCATGGATTTGAATACCTTTACCCATCCGGTTCTCTTCTTCGTACTTATATTCCTTGAAATTCTGAAAAGATTCAGTTTTTTGTTTCAACAAGAACACATGTACGTATCTTGAGAGAACATCGGTGAATGTAATAAAGTACGCGGAACCATTCCTGGCATGTGTAGACATAGGACCGCATACATCACCATGTATCTGTCCAAGAGTTCAGTAGCTCTTTCTCCGTTTTCAGTAAACGGAGATTTTGTCACCTAGTCTTTGAGACATAACTGGTAAGTTTCATAAGATGTAAATTTGAACGGATTCAAATATACATCCTTATATAACTTCAGATAGTCTTGTTTCATCGATATGACCCAGTCTACAATGCCACAAGAAGAATTCATTCATTTCCGAATTGTTCCTCTTGTGTGTGTTCTGTACGTTTGGAACTGTGGTTCGATTCAGAACGTGTATACTGTTATACAACATACCATACCCAATCAACACTTGATTTAGCAAAATATTCACAATATTATTGGTACGAAATAACGGTCGCTAAGAATCAATGTATTACCAGTTGGTAACACCAGGTGATATCTGCTAACTGCTTTGGCTGCAACAATTGCACCATTCTCTACTACTAGAGATATATCACCCTTTTCCGGTTCTCCACCTGTTTATAGCCCATATAACAAATTACATGTGTGGGATCCTGATCCGGTATCCAATACCCAGGACATAGAGGTAACTGAGAAACAGTTCTTGGTTACGAACACACCCGAAGACAATACATCGATATACTTATTCTTCATTTGGGTGGCGTGAGAATCCGTATATTCTCCTATTCCTCGCTCATACTTTTGACAATCATAAGGTAGAGCGGAACCTAACCAAGTATAATAAGCAGGTTCGGCCAATACATCCATATTATTATCTTGATTAAGGCATTTCCATTGGTCGCTACCAGGAGAGAGAGAGAAGGATAATCACTTTGTGTGCGCTCTTTGTAAGATTAGATTGGTTATTTTTATCTAATCAGGATGGCTCCCACTGTTTTTATCAAATCTTCCTTCAAACCCTAAAAGGTAAGATTAGCCGGGATTAATTACACCCTACAGGTTCGCTAATCGTTCAGCCAGGCATGTATCGGTACTCCGAGGGAGGTTCCCCGTGCTTTCGCACGGACCTAATTAAAATAAATCTCATTTCCCTAGAGGCATAACCCCGTGGACACTTGTCTAGACACCTACTTGATCGGCTAATTATAAAGTGCAAAACTTTCCCAGGAGTAACTCTTACTCGCAGTGGGTATCAGGATCCAACTATCATATAGATGGTATTTAATCTCAATGCAAATTTCAACACTTGAAATTCCTGATAATAGTTTTTACCCCTAGCGTCCTATGACCTTGACAGAGGCCAAACTACCCATAAGGCGCTAGTCAAGTTCAACCCGTTCATTTCTTGATTGAATTAGACCCACCCACACGACCCTTGACGAAGGTCAAACAACGTCGTATGAATACCCTAATCCAATCGCATCTCATGCTACAGATAAGTACTAATCAGCTACCGTACACTATGCCTTGACGGAGGCCAAACTACCGTTGCACGAATACTAAAATAACACTTATCTGAAATGACGGAGGGCTACGCAGGTTTTTAAGAAAACCATAAGCGTAATGAACTTGATATCGTTGTAGAATCTAATATTTTTAAAAAAGGAGTGTTTTTAAGGCTTTTGCTAGTTTTGCTAAAGCGTTCACTCCCGATGAAGGGATCTCGGCTCTTTCCTCATCGAATAAGATGCAGGATATTCAGGAATACCACTATGCAAAGCAAGAACTATAGAAGAAATCAAAAACAAAACCGATTGAGTTGTAGCATTTGCTAGTTTTGTTAAAGAGGTCACTCCTGGTGAAGGGATCTCAGCTCTTTTCTCATCGAATGAGGTGCAGGATATTCATCAAGGAATGCCACTATGCAAAGCAAAACCTAGAGCTACTCTTTTTGAAAATTTGATTCTACAACATCTTTTGGTGAAGGGATCTCATTAATGAAGTCCTATCAATTAATATTTCCTAAATATCACAGAAAAATGAAACGAAAATAAAACGTACGCTTATGCCATCCGCATTTGCCATGAGGCTCCGTCATGCACCGTTAGGTTACTTAACTACCGGCAGAGCGGGGGCTGGACTAGCGCGTGTGCAAAACATAAGCAACGTTTATTATATATAATATATATAATATTACATTCTTCTCATGCAGTTATATGATCAACATCATAGAAATAAGCAGCAGAAGCAACATATGAAACATTGGATATACTAGGATATCCGTGTTTTAAATTAAGCCAATAATGTAAAACACGGATTCCACAGTCATGATGAATAGCAAAACCCACATCCCTAGACCTCTACGAGAGCGGCAAGTAATCCTGCCAATTCTAGAGTTAGGAGACCCGGTCTTAACTCCTTGAGATTGTCTCCCACTAGACTCTAGAACCCGGTTACTTGTGCTCCCCGCCTTGGGTCTATCCTAATGCGGAAAAGTAAATAATATACAATAGTGCTGACATCATCCTCAACCCGGAAGTGCCCCAATAAAAGAATATTACATACATATTTTACATGAATGAAAATAAAAACCCTCATCTCATATAAAACCTCGGCTATTCTTTCACGGCGATCCAATAAATCATATCAAGAGCAACACATGATATCACATATCATCAACGTAAGCAAATATGCGTATCCCTAAAACTTGTTGACATATAGAAACGAGATTGGGATACCCCACATATTACACTTACGGTCCTAGAAAAGAAAACAGAAAACTACAATAATTAGAATCCGCAACCTCCTTAGACATCATAAATCCGGAATATCTCATATTCCGAATTTCATGCCTAACTTATAAAACTTGCATTTTAGTCTCAAATTAAAAACTCTTTTCAATTGGTTGTCGGATAATTCAACAAGATTCCCGACTTAGTGATCACGTACAATACGCAATTGCGATGGAATTTTGATCTGAATCAAAACTTCGTGGCAATCGATCAATTGAGACTAAACGGCTAGGTTTATAATATGCTAAGTAGTTTTCATAAAACTAATTAATCCGGATTCTAATAATTGTATCACACACATCACAATCCGGATTCTAAGTAACCGCGACATTAGAATTATGCACGCAATTAGCAAACTAAACCAATTTTCCAACACTTGAAAAATCTAATGAGCTAAAGTTCCAAAACCGATCGTTTTAAGCCAATCCGGGAGTCGAAACGAACTCGAAACCCACCCGATTCTTCACGGGGAAGAAGACCCAAAAAATACATATCGAACGAGGGGCCTGGGGGCTACCCACCCCTGGGGGCCACCACGAAGTGGGCCCCTAGGGTTGGCAGACCCGAGAGCACCCATATAGGATGCTCTCGGGTCACCCATCCCCAAGGCCACCTTGTGGTGGTCTTGGGGTGTGGGTCCGGCCTCTGGTCCCCCCCGGGGTGACCCCGGGGTGTGTACGCTCCACCCCGCAGCTTCTTAGTTCAAACCATGAGCCCGCGGGGTGTGCAAACAACTTAAATCATCAATTTTGAAACTGTTTTTATCGGTATTTTTTGCGCGACAAAAACGACGGATTTCTGACGTCGCTACAAGTTACTCTAATGTTCTAGCTTGGCTCTGATACCATGAAAGTCTACCTTAACACCACCAAAAGGTTCTAGAGGTATCAAGCATGCCAAATTTAATAATCCGGTTATATCACATATGACCGACTAATATCATTCATCTGTATATCACATTATCAAATCAATACTTGATTCGACAATTTGGTTATATCACATATCATCGAACTGATAACAGATAACTGCCAGATTACAATACGATATCGCATACTCATATTTAATCAGGCCCACGCACATATCAACATGTGTGCCCTACTTCGTTTCGCTCAAACTAGGAAACTTTTGTGTGGGACTCTAAAGACTTGTCAATATGCCAGCAGTAGGTGATGATCATATCAATCACCTACAAGCCATCAGCGGTACTAGCTGGACGTAACGGCTACCTGGGTATTGAGCGATATAAAAATCAACAAGTAAGCTCGTCCATACTCTCCATGAAGCCTATCAATAACACTGCCGTACAGTCCGGTCTCTTCGTCTGATAAGTCGCATATCATGTCTAGAGGTGGTAAACGTCAGTCCCCAGTAACATAATAAGTCATGCCGATGTCTGGCCTATAACGGTTTGAGAAACTACTGATAACTCTTATCAGTAAATCTCAGCAGCAAACCTGGCCAGGGACTTCCAGTTATAGCCAATCGAGCATAGCGCGACATCAACCCCCAATACCGGGGAAGACGAAACCCCTCCTATCTCTCATAGCCTCCATGTGACTCGGGACTGTACCCAAAATCCACCTATTTGCACGAATCCTTTGAGTCGTGGTAGGGAGTAAATCAAAATACAGTGGAAGTTACACAAGACTCTATGACAATCTCGGATCTACAGACTAACCTGTACCAGTGTCACTAGAGCACTGCTATCTGACGATAGGTATACTACCACATAGGAGTTCTCGGCGAGTCCTATTCGGTGTACCCATTCTCCATTGAGCACCTGTGTATAGTCTTTGATGTCACACACCAATGGTTGTCGGATCAACCATCGCCCTCTAAGGGACAAGAAACGTACACACTAGTCTACTCTGGAATATCGATGCCCTAGTCTTGATATTCTCTATACTAGGAACTGATTAAAGTATGTACTTTTGGACCACCCAGGCCCCACTAATATGATCTCATCATAATCCTGGTAATCAAGTACATATCCTAAGGGCTTTATCAACATGTGAGAGTAAGAAAGTAAAGAATACCAGTCAACATGTTAAGATAAAGAGTAACTAGATAGTATACTATCATGTCGAGCAAGAAAGTCCTATATATATATATATATATATATATATATATATATATGTCCAAGCATCCACTATAATATATATCACATGTAAAATAATGGCCTCTAGGGCATACATATAACTAACAACTGGGATTTTCCCAATCCAGGTATATAGACACCATACTAAAAAGGTTTATTATGGAAGATTCTAAGCGTGGTAATTTAACCGCTTGTTCAGGAATCACTCTCTCCAAAGAGATGTATCCCTAGACTGATTTGGAGAGGGCTCGCATGCAAGGGATACCCTATGCTTCGGCAGTCGGGTCTATCATGTATGCGATGTTATGTACCAGACCAGATGTAACTTACTCACTAGGTTTAGTGAGTAGGTATCAATCAGATCCTGGGGAAAACCACTGGACAACTGTGAAGAACATTCTTAAGTATTTGAGAAGGACTAAAGAAATGTTCTTGGTGTATGGTAACGGTAAACTCCAGGTGGAGTCCTTTACCGATTCGAGCTTCCAGAGTGATAAGGACGACAGTAAGTCAGTCTCGGGTGTTGTCTTTACCCTCAATGGAGGGGCGGTATGTTGAAAGAGTTTCAAGCAAGATACCGTAGCAGACTCAACGATGGAGGCTGAATACATCGCTGCCAACGATGCTGCCAAAAAGGCTGCCTGAATGAAGAAGTTCATTGCTGAACTTGGTGTGGTTCCATCCATTGAGCATCCAATATCTGTGTATTGTGATAACAATGGAGCTCTGGCTTTAGCCAAGGAACCCCGATCCCATCAGAGATCCAGACATATTATTAAGCGGTATCACCTGATCAGGACATAGTAGATCGCCGGGAGATCGAGGTCAGGAAAGTTGACACGAAGGAGAATGCAGCAGATCTACTCATGAAGGCCCTCCCCAGACGCAGTTTGAGAGATTTTTTGGGATGTTGGGTATGAGATACTACAACACATGGCCTTAGTGCAAGTGGGAAATTGTTAGGAATATGTATGCCCTAGAGGCCATTATTGTACATTGATGTATATTATAGTGGTTGCTTGGACATATATATAGAGGACTTTCTTGCTCGACATGATAGTATGCTATTTTCTTACTTTTCATCTTCACATGTACACTTAGTATTATTATACTGTCTCTCTTATAGATATTGATAAAGCCCTTAGGGTGTTAGCTTGACTGCTAGGACTATGATGCGGATCATACTACTGGGACCTGTATAGTCCACAAGCACATCCTTTAATTGTTCCTAGTCGAGGATATATCGAGACATGGTATCGATATTCCAGAGTAGACAAGTGTGTACGTTTCTTGACTCTGTATAGGGGCGATGGTAGATCCCATAGCCATTGGTGTTTGACATCAAAGATTGTACACAGGTGCTCATTAGAGAATGGGTACAACGAACAGGACTTGCCGAGAACTCCTACATGGTACTATACCTATCATCAGATAGCAGTTCTCTGGTGACACTGGTACAGGTTAATCTATAGACCCAAGATCGTCATAGAGTTTTGTGTGGCTCCCACTGTGCTTTGATTTCCTCCCTACCATGGCTCAAAGGAGTCGTGCAAACAGGTGGATTTTGGGTACAGTCCCGAGTCACATGGAGGCAATGAGCGATAGAATGGGTTTCGCCTCTCCCAGTATTGGGAGTTGATGTTGCGCTATGCTCGATTGGCTATAACAGGAAGTCCCTATCCAGAGCAGTTGATGAGATTTACTGGTAAGTGTTATCAGTAGTTTCTCGAACCGTTATGAGCCATACATCGGCATGACTTATCAAGTTATTGGGGTCTGACGATTCCACCCTAGACTCGATATGTGACATATCAGACTAAGAGACCGGACTATACGGTAAGTGTTATTTATAGGCTTCATGAGATTTTGGACAAGCTTGCTTGTTAATTTTCTAATCGCTTAATACCTGGGTGTCCGTCACGTCCAGCTAGTGCCGTTGACGGCTTATGGGTGACTGATGTGATCATCACTTACTGCTGGCGTATTGACAAGTCTTTAGAATCCCACATAGAAGTTTCCTGGTTCAAGCGAAACGAAGTAGGGCACATATGTTGATATGTGCGGGGGCCTGATTGAATACAAGTATGTGATACCGTATTCTAATCTGGCGGTTATTTGATATTAGTTAGGTTATATGTGATATAACCGGATTATTGAATCAAGTGTTGATTTGATAATGTGATATACAGATAAATGATATTAATCGGTTATATGTGATATAACCGGATTATTGAATCAAGTGTTGATTTATTAATTTGATATATATTATATTTGATATAATTATATATTAACTAATATTATTAGCTCACTAATTATTTTCTTTACTTTATATATATATATATAACGTAGCATGGTTGGTTTTTCTATTTTTAGAAAATAGAAAATGAAATGGAAAATGGGGAGATATTTGTGGGATGGGCAAGCATAGCGATTTTCATTTATTTTATTCATTTGCTTGCACTATTGAAGCATAGTCACAATTTTTAATGGTTAAAAATTGTATGCTTCAATAATGTGTGAGCTTTAACTTGCCATTCTACACTTGAGTTATTTTCTTGAGGTCATTTTTGCCTTAGCCATTCTATCTCTCTCCATCTTCCATCTTCTTCTTCCTCTTCATGCTAAGCCCTAACCCTCACATGTGATGTGAACCATAGGGTTTAGAATAAATCCTGGTGAGCTTAGAAACCCCACTTCATCATCCTAGTTAAGATTAGCACTCTAAATTAGTGTGTTCCCTTCACTAAAGATAGTTTAGTGAAGAGGTAGGTTGAGCTAGAGGGACTTCGGATGGATCATCTTCGGCACGAAGATAATGGAGGAGGCTTGTTCAAACTTCAAGTGGAGCTACGAGGAGTTGTAGGGACCATAACTCGGAGCTTGAGAAGAGAAGGACACGATCTATAAAGGTTGTAGTTTCGTTCTCTTAGTGTAGTTTTTGATATCATGCTTAAAAACCCTAATCATCTTGTTTAAGATCTTGGTTAGTGTTAATTAGCACCCCAAAATTTTTTAAATGGCATGCTTGATGTTAGTAAAACCCAGTGGTGGTGCTAACATGCACTTTCAATAACATCACAAGTCATCAACGTTAGTAAATATATGTATCCCGAATGTCATTGACGTATAGCAACGAGATCTGAGATACCCTACATATTACACTTACGATCACAGAAAAGAAATGAAAACTACAATAATTAGAATCCACATAAACCTTAAACATCATAAACCCGGAATATCTCATATTTCGAATTTCATGCCTAAGCCTATAAAGCTTGAATTTTTGTCTCAAATCGAAAACACTTTTCAATAACTTAGTCGGGTAATTCAACAAGATTCTTGACTACCTGATCGAATGCTCGTTGGGAACTTCAGGAGATTGCCAAACCTCCGATATCGTCAACGAAGTGCACTTGGGCGGAACACCGTGGCCGCAAACACCCGAGTAGATGCTTTTGGCAACGGGGTTCTCTTATAGTCACTTGGTCGGGGCTATGAGGCGTGGCTATCTAGTAGTATTACCCGACGAGTGTTCACGTACTATACGCGATTGTGACAGAGTTTTGATCCGAATCAAAACTCCATGGGAATCGATGAACCGTGATTAAAACGCTAGATTTACCAATTACAACTAGTTTTCACAAAACTAATTTAATGTGGATTCCAACTATTGTATCACATATCTAAATTAAACCCGAAATGATGTTAAAATTGCGACTACGAAACACACTGAATTGCCCTAACAGAAAAGATAACATCACATGCAATCTGGGCAAAACAAACATAACCTGAAACCGTAAAACCAACACACCAAAACACCAAAGAAATATTAGACCAAAATGGGAAAGTGGGGCCGGCCAGGCCGGGCATATGAAGGTTTTCATCAGCCAAAAAGTTGATTCATGGTCTCGTTTTTCTTCAGTGTTCTAGTTACATCACATGTAACATTCTACATCTGTTTAAAAAGTTTTCAAAGGACTTTAAAAAAATGTACAGAAACTAGGGTTTCGATTCGACTGTTTTGGAGTTGTTTCGTTTTCGCAATTCCTATACATCGTCTAATGCTCTAGCTTGGCTCTGAAACCATGAAAGTGTGTCTTAGCACCTCTACTAGGTTTCCATATGCATCAAATATGCAATTTAAAAAATTCTAGAGGTGTAACAACCCTAAACTTTCTGTACAGAATTTTTTCCAAAATACAGAAAGGAGTACCTAAGCCTGAGCACAAGTTATAAATTTGATTTGCTTTTGAACAGCAAGAAATCACTTGTAGCTCATTGGTAAAGCCTTGCACTGCTGTGACATAGCCCCTGTGTTCGAATCTCCCCAGCTACATATTATTTTTATTGATTTTTTATTTAAACTTTTAGAAACCCAAAGGTTTACACGTGCACTATACGTAAAATGAAAAGTCATAGATTAATCAAACATGAGCAAATTGTTAAATACATTGAACAAGACACATGAAATGAATCCAGAGCCCCACCATCGGAATTTGACCGGCGACCTTAAGGCCAATGGCCGGCACCGCCGAGCCCCCCGTAAGGGATGCTCCCTAACTTCAACCTCTGAACCCCTTGGCCTACCCCACTATCCCCATACTGTTTGATTTCTCTGCACAATTCTAGAGAATTAAAAATGGGCATTAAATCAAATTTTTAATGCAAATCTTAATTCTATTCTTAATTACCCTATACCCTAATTTTCCTTAAAAATACCACATCACATTTCACCCCTCCTCATCCAGAATTCCACTACAAAAACTCTCTAAAATTTTCAAGTCCTAAGTTGTGCAAGTAGAGTTAGCAAAGGTCGGAGTTCCGACGACGTTCCGAGGAGAATCTGGAGACGAAACGATGTCCCGACGGTTCCAATAGCTTCCTCTCTCTCCTCTTGTTTTTTAACCTGTAAGTCCCCATTCCCCTCCTCCATCTCTAGTCTAAAACTTCTCTTTTTCAAAACTCGTCGGAAGCGGAGTTATTCCGACTTCCGATCCGTTTTTCATTACAAAACATCATTTTTCTTAAATAATAAAATACCATATTCTCTCATAATGTTTGAAAAACATAAATAAACACATTAGAACAAGTTTCATCATAAAATAATTCATGTTGCAATTTCTGTTTCACTTTTACAGTAAAATACCATCATGTTACATAAAACTTATAATTATTCAATTTAACCGTATTACCTTTAGATAATCATGAGGTAATGACCTACCTCATCATAACACACATTCTTGACATAGCACGATGAATTTTGGGAATCTAGTTTATGGGAAAATACGAGATTACAAATAAATACCTTGAACATTCAAAACCGGTTCTTTAAAAGTGTGTTATTTAAATTCCTTGCAAATACGCATTTACAACCCATTTTGGGGAACCCCGATCAGGATGGTGCGGGCTATCGTACGTCCTCGGGCCTAGTAGAGCGAGATGCAGACCTCCGCAAGGAGCATTCGATCTCGATGGATTTTTGATGCAATTTTTAAGAAAATAAGATTTCTACAAAATAAATAAAATTTATTTTTATTATATATATATATATATATATATGAATATTATCAAAAGATCTATTTTAATATATATTATATAAATATTCCATATTTTCTAAATCAAAGGAATCACAATTTCATGAAACTACCGTTACAATTCAATACAAACTTCAGTATTTCATTAAAATACCATATACAATGAAACTAGGTTCTATTCACTAGAAAATTTCATCTTTGTAAAAACTACATCTATGAAAACCCTAAAAACGATAATAAAATACTTAAGGTGTAATTTGGAAATTATATCAAAACTATTTTTACATAAAACACCATCAAGTTATACTAAATTACAATAAGGACCCTAGTAAATATAGGTTTAAGCAAGACCAATTCTCTTGAGTCTCAGGGAGCCGGAGAATATGGGTGCTTGCCTATCTAAGGCAGACAACCTAACAACGGTGTTATCAACATGGTAATTGTCTTGGAAAAATACACAAATCCTGCCGTCCATGTGCAGCAGTTACCGATAACATCCAAAATTAATTCAGGACTTCAATTTTTTTTAAAAGTCTGACTCAGTTCGAGTCATGATCTGCAATCAATCTGACTTGAATCCAATTCAAATATAACTATAATACAATATGAATCCATGATTACCAGAATACAATCCATATCAACATGAACTTGACCGAACTCAACCATGGATATACTTTGATTACATGACTATCCATTTATATCCATTCCATTTACCGATATCATGGTTTCGGCAAGTCTTCCATTTACTACAAGACAATACAATACAATCAGTACAATCAATACATCGGTACATAAGACATTACGGGGTTTATAAAGGGGTAGACTGGCACAGAACATGTTAAAGGTGGCACGGGGTGGTCACTAAAAGACGTTATTGCACCCATATCGTTGTTCCGTGGTATTTTCGACGGAGCCTTGTACTACGGGTTACCAAAGTCCATGGTGTAAGTTGGACTCCTCCCGTATACACTGGAATATTCTGTACCAAGCTAAAACAACCACGTTAGTATAAAAAAATATAACATTATCTACTTCACCTATTCTATTCTCTGTTTATTCTTCTCCTTCTTTCTTTGGGACTTACCGAGCGATTGTTCGCTGATGATATTCCTATTTCTCTTTTTCTTTGGAATGTTGTCAGGGGGACCCAACTCTGAGGAGTTTGAGACCAGACAGGAGAACTTGGAGCAGTTCACAGAAGACCCTGCGCATTGACCTCAGTTGTATATACTTTTCATTTTAGTTATGCCATTGTTTAGGCATTGCTTTCCATTCATGTATTTACATTTTTAGTTGTACTTGTAAAGAATTGTTAAATAAATAAAAGTTGATGTTAATTATTCATGTCTCTTGTGTACATTTACTTTATATTGCTTAGTTACGCTTAGCGTGTTTACTTCCGAGTAAATACGTAGCTGCCTCGCCGCTTCCCTTCCCCGTACACTGGGAAGCGGGGTGTGACAGGCTTTTTTGGTGGCCCATGCAGCTCAGTGCTGCATGGAACCCTACCATGCAGGCCAGTTCTGCATGGACATGCAGGTCAATTCTGCATGAAGTCTTAGGCAATATAACACAAGAATCAGCAACTAAAAATATTCTTTACATTTCATATTTCTTGAATCTTACAATTTCATATTCTTTGAATCTATCCTGACCCTATTTTTATTTCAAGGTTATTGATTCTCCAAACAACACCAGCACCAACTTCAACAATACGCCACGACCTCTACCGCTTACGCCTACCGTTGCTGCTCCGATCAATGAGCAGACGGTACTGCTTGAGGCGATACGAAGCCTCCTGGAAGGGCAGCAGCAGCAGACTGCTATATTAATGAACAGTCCAGAAGCGGAAGCGTCCGGAGTGAAGTAATTTCGGGTATTTCACAAAAGAAATTTTCGGGGAAAGAGAGCCCTCTGGAAGCTGAGGAATGGGCTCAGAGCATTGAGGATGATCTGGCAGCAGCACAAGTGCCAGAGATCGCTTGGGTACGAGTTGCGAAGCTGCAACTCACTGACAACGCTCGAGTTTGGTGGAAGGCGGAAGAAAGCCGTCTTGACCAACCGATCGAATGGAAAACCTTTCGCGACATGTTCGACGCGAAGTACTTTCCATAGACTGCCCGATTTGACATGGAACTGCAATTCATCCATCTACAACAGGGTTCGATATGGACCAAATCTGTGAATGAGTATGATACTGAGTTTATCATGCTCAGTAGGTAAGATATGTCTCAATATTCGATTTTCAAATATCATATACTACACAGCTAACACAAGACCGCAACAGGTTCTCGGCACACCTCATATCGACTGTTGAGATCACGTCCAGACGATTTCAGCAAGGGTTAGATCCGGAGATCCAAGCTGCCTTAGCAACAGGGGATTTCCCAACCTATGACTTGGCTTTGAAAGCTGCCCGTCGATATGAGACAGTAGTGAAGAAGAGGGGCAGAACTCAATCTGCCGGAGTGAAGCGCCCAGCCACTCAGATGGCAAGAGGAGCCTCTTCAAAACCAACTTTTGAACCCAGGAGACCGGCAGAAACAGATAACCGATCAAGTCCAGATTTTTGCTTCTACTGCAAGAGGGATGGACACCAATGGAAGGACTGTAGGTGCGCAAAAGACCTGTGCTTAGCTTGTGGCGCATCTAATCATAGAATTGGAATATATCCTTATAGGCGCAACACGGTTCCAACTCACAACACTTATCCGCAGCGGCCAGCTATCCAGGCTCCTGCACCTCGTCTTGCTCTTCCTGCTCCACCTCTACGTGGACCTCCTGCACAGCCTAATCTCCAATTCTATCAAGCATTGAGGAACAAGCCTCAAGGGCAGAGTTGTAAGTCTTCGGTAGCGCCCCGGCCGTCGATCTGAGGCCAAAATGCGGAAACAAAAACTTTTTCTAAACTTGAAACCGGCGCTAACGCAGACTTTAATCCCGGATCGAACCATTAACCTATAACTAACAACTAGAGAAAGGGTTGGAAAGGCTATATCGATCGATCTGTGTCCTTCGGTCTTTGGCCACCATCCCAAGCTCCTCACGGCATCACCGATCTCCGGTCTCCTCGTCGGAAGGGCACCACATCAAAGAGCCTTTTACAGGCTCCCGTTTCATCCGAAGCAACTCAGACACGAAGTGTGCTAGCCGACGTGTCCAAGGTGAAGTAGAGAATGTTTGTGATCACTTTGTTTCAAGCATCCATTGATTCTTATCACATGAGAGTGTATGAATGGAGGTTGAAAATGATGCCATTAATGGAAATGGTGAGCTAGAGGAAGAAGAAGAATAGGAGCCTTTTCTTTCTTATGTTGTATGATAAAATGAGAGAGTAAGTATGAAATAATACAAGAGCTAACCTCTCATATGGCTGCCCTTCCTCTCTCCTCTTATCGTTTCAACATTCTAATCAATCAATAATGTGACATATGCACAAAGAAAAAGACCATGAGTCACTAAACATGCACATGCCACATTAAATGCTCTTCATGATGACTTAAGCTCACAATTTCCATTTGTAAACATTAATCCAAATATTTACAACAATAAAAAGATACGACAACATCTAAAGTAAACTCGTGACGGATCACAAAGATACCCCTCACCTGTATATACATATCTGCATCTGCATTCCGACGGAATGCGAATGCAATGAGACTAAAATAATCCAACAAATCTAATACTAGGATCCGGTTTAAACCAAAGCCCACTAGTATAATCCGTCCGATCATGATCCGTGCACTACTACACGTATATGATCGAACCCTGCCATATATCATACGGCCTCTACAATGTTTCGCCCGAAACCTGAGAAACTGTCTGTGGGGGACTTTAAAGACTCGCCAATACTTCTGTGGATTTAACCACTAGCACGTCAGTGGTACTAGCCGTACGTAATGGGCCACCAGGTATTGACCAAAAGGGAGGTCGATGAGCGAACTCATCCTGACACCCTACTGAGCCTGTCCGTGACAATATCCATACAGTCCGGTTCGTTCGTCTATGAGTATCGCATGTCAGGCCTAGGGGGTTGGTAAAAGTCAAACCCCCAAAAGCGGTACAAGTCGTGTCGGAGTGTAACCCAGAACACCCTGAGATACTACTGGAATACCTAAGAGTAAATCTCCCACCTTGGCCAAGGACTTCGTGTAATGGCTCTCCTAGACACAGCGCGATCTCACACCCAATACCGGGAGAGACGAAACCCCTGCCGATCCGCTCACTGCCTCCATGTGGCTCGGGACTGTACCCAACTAAAACCTGTTTGCACAACTCCTTTGAGCCGTGGTAGGGTAGTAATCAAAGTACAGTGGGAACTCACACGAGACAAATGACGATCTCAGGTCGATGAACTAACCTGTACACATGTCACCAGGGAACTGCTATCTGACGTCAGGTATAATACCAACTAGCATGTTCCCGGCGAGTACTGTCCGGTGCACTCATAACCCAATGAGCACCTGTATACATCTTAGGTGAACCAACTGACACCAATGGCTTGTGAGACCGGCCACCGCCCCTCGTCGGGGTCTCGACTGTATACACTAGTCTACTCCGGAGTATCAATGCTCTGTCTCGAAAACTCCCACGACTAGGGACCTTTTAAGGATGTGCTTATAGACCCCAGCTCCCACGTATATGATCGCCATCATACTGCTGGCAGTCAAGCAAGAATCCTAAGGGCTCTATCAACGTGTAATAGCGACCTGTAAGGTCACCTAAATCAGTACACGATGACAAAGATAAACCAGATAGCATACTATCATCTCGAGTAAGACTGTCCTACCGGCATAGGTCCTCCCTCAATCATTGCAGTCACATGCCTGTGATCCAATAATTGACTCTGAGGGCACTATATCCAACAATCTCCCACTTGCACTCAAGGCTAATTATTGCGATGTCGCATACTCACAGCCCGTGTGATACCGAACACCCAACTCCTCTACTAATCAGTCTTACAAAGCCCGGTTGTGAAACTACTGCGTTCGAGGAATAGCCTCAGTGAGTTGATCCGCCCTGATGTTTCTTTCTATGTCTATCTTTATCTCAAGTTCGCGGAGAAAACCATCTCCCGAAATGAGCAACATCTGTCTCAGAATATATCTGGATGTCTGATGGGACCTAGTTCATAAATGAACTCCAAATCCAAACTTCTTAGACTGTATCGTCAACTGAACTTAATCAGTATCCTGCACCATGCCTCCCTCAGTATCTGCTTGGACCACCTGTCCAAAATACTGTCCCTCATCAGAGGGAAACTATAACTCTGACAGCCACTCTGTCATCCAGGTCACCTTGGAAGCCTGGAATGATAACCGTCTCCCGAAAGAGGCTGCCGTTATCATATCCCTAGAACATCCACTTATGTTCTAAAGCTGCTTCCGAATGTTTCTCTAGGATAGGATTAACATCAACTTATTGCATATAGTGCAAAAACAATATCTGGTGTGGTACTTGACATCTCGTGATTGACTCAATCGCCTAAGCAAGTGATATGTCAATCATGCACATCCCTCTCCCCTTTAGTCTGTAAGACACCTTTAGAGAGGGTGACTCTATCACCTGCAGGTATACTACCGTGCCAGGAGTCATCCATTCTAAATACCTTTAGAATGCTGTCTATGTACTCAGATTGGGATACTTCCCAAATCTAGATCTAAAACCATAGATCTAGTAACCAGAATGTCTGATATTATATCTATATCCTGTGTGGAGAAACCACTGTATGACAACCAAAGTATAACCGATTGTAGTATAGGAATTCCACTTCCTACTCTGTGTATGTCATCCATATACCAGGACATCACACCCTACTACCTTCTTAACAGATCCACCCCCTATTCTGATGAAGTCAAACCTATGACTGTCATATCAGAAATAGATGATCTATCTCCGCTATATCTTCTTTAGACAGATCCATCCCCTATTCTGATGAAGTCAAACCTATGACTGTCATATCAGAAATAGATGATATGTCTCCACTATATCTGCTTTAGTCTCTAAATAGACACAAGCTACTTGTCCATTATGCTTCCGCTGCTCCCACTGACTATGATAACCCTCTGGCAAATCATATACATGTGCACTTCTAAAGCTAGTTTAGAACGACGCTATACTCATCCTCCTGCCGGGTCTCACAGCCTGGAACAACAGTAGTGTCAAGTCTGGGTAAATAAGAACCTCCCTGTCACCGTCTTTGAGCATACCGAAGTACCTCTTGAGTGCCTGAGGTTACCCACCATATCTGCGGAGTGGCCAATGGAATGTCAATCCAGATTGAATCTTTAGGTCCTATTAAATTTTCAGTAATCGTTTGCGGTTGTGGAATCACTTCCAGTTCTACCATACTCCCACTACTGTTTTCTGAAAAAGTCCATTTTACTAAAACTGTGGCGAGTCAAGAACAATATAACCATTGATCTTCCAGATGGTAGAAAGTTAACCCTCGTCATAGCCCGGGTCAACCCACAAACAGCCATTACAGAAACGTGCCTTGAGTTATCCAGAGTCTGGTTTTAAGCATAAGCCGGAAAACTCTCTGTACCTTAACATCGTTAAGATATGAACCGTTCTATATCCAATATAGAAACAGAGGCACTGATTTAATTAGAACATGCGGCTGTCTCCAGTGCATGTCAACTAAATGGAGAGAGGTCGATCAGCATTACTCAACATAGGAATACATCCAGATATGAGTAACCTGAAAGAGAAGCAAGTTCTCATAATCATTACTATCAACTGAATACCATACACAAGTATCTACATCTTCGATCACCTTGAAGAATCCCGATACTTGCAACACTTGGTTCTCTACTTTACTATTATACCTATAACTTCTCAAAACTATGACCTTGCGTTTCTACGAAACACTTGTCTAAAACTAGAGAAGTCACAAGTAAACAGAGTATAGTACGAGGACCAACCCCTCTGTCCTAATGGACACTGGACAATATACAATACTTTGTATGAGTCCCCTGAGTTAAATAACTCAAACCCTGTGCGTCGTAGGTTGAAAACTGTACTATGGTTCTGAAGAATTACACCGCTGTTGAATGCTCCTTACCTAACCATCAACTAATATAGGTAAATGTCATAGACATAATTTCAAATGGTTATATCTCACTTTATAAAAATAAACATACAGATATATCAATTTGAAATTGGTGCATAACAACGGATATTCAAAACCAAATATTTGCCGTCCGGCAAATAGCCCAGGCGATTTCCTCAAATATCACCAATTACAACGAATTCCGATATAATGAGGACAATCACCTAATTCCCAATAACTTACTCCCACCCATCATCTGTAAAACCATACAGATGTGAGAATCATACCTGATAAATACATTCCCTGGAGTAAGAACTAATTGGGAAATCAGTTTTCTATTAACAATACACCGTGAAACTGAAACATGAATATGTTTCAAAAGGGTATCCGGGTATTCCTAGTAATGCCTCTTCCATTATCTAGATTCATGGCTGTAACCCTAAATTTCTTTGCCATCTCTCCAAATCCCTTTATATGTCTTTACACATTACCTTATGTACACCATCGTAAGGCTAAATGGTTTTCTTCCTTCCCTACCATTCGGCACCAGCCTATGGTTTGGAAGAAGACTTTCTAATAAGCATAATAGGTGTACTCTCCTAATCCTAGGAGTACTCGTAACCTGAGAGAAGGTGAAGATAAAAGACAACTGAATAAACCTTAGTCCTATTTCTCCTGAACTAGAATCCATCCCCGAACTGGAATAAGTCCCTTCGAGTTCGTATATAACCATACGATGGAGTATCCAATAAACTGTGGATCTTCGTAGTGATACGGGGTGTTTCGGAGAAATACAAAGGTGAAGTAGAAGTGGCGATGAAATACTTGGTTTGGTCGTGAATAGCAGTCGCAATTTACTTTGCCCTCTTTCTAGTCCCTTTATTTGTCTTTACTTAATACCTTCTGTACACCGCACTTAGGCTAATTGATTTTCTTCATACCCTATCTTTCGGCACCTGCCTATGGTTTTGAAGAAGACTATCCAATAAGCGTAATATATGTACCATCCTAATCCAAGGAACACTCGCAACCTGAGAGAAGGTAAAAGGAAAAGACAACTGAATAGTCCTATTCATTTTCTCCAGAATCGGAAACCATCCTCGAATCTGGAGTAAGTTCCTTCGAGTTCGTATATAACCATACGATGGTTTTATCCAATGGAAGTGGATGTTCGTAGTGATACGAAATGTTCCGGAGAAAAGGGTAAAAGAAGGAGTGGCAATGAGGTGTGCAACTCTGACAATCCAAAAGCCAGTGTTTTTAAGAAGGTTCGGTTAATCTTGGTCACTGAGTTATAGTGCAGGGTCGGGCCATGGTCGCTGCCAAAGAGAGAGAGAAAAGAAACACTCTGTGTGCACTCTAACCTAGATCAGAATGGTTATCAATTTATCTAATCAAGAAACCTCCCACTGTATCCTCAAATTTTACTCCAAACCTGAAAGAAGAATTAGTCGGGATCACCCGAGGAGTAAACTAACTCATCAGTGGGAATCGGGATCCAACTATCATTGCATGATAACGTGATGGAATCCACTCACGTTATCACAATCCAGAAGGTATGCGCATGCCTGGCAAGTTTCAGTTTCTTTAGAAACTCCCGATGTGATTTTTTACCCCATGCTCTTATGATCTTAACGAAGGCCAATATATCATAAGTCACATGTCAAGTTCTACCTGTCATTACCCAGGTTAATTTGAACCCACCCGTACATACCCTTGACGAAGGCCAAATAAGTAGTATGACTGTCCCAAACTAACACATCTATCTATGCAACAGAAAAGTAACAAATAGCTACCATACACTATGCCTTGACGAAGGCCAACATACATAACATGAATACTAAGTGCTACCTTTCTGAAATGACGGAGGGCTACGAATGGTTTTTGGCGAAAAACCTTTAACGTAATGAACTTGATATCGTTGAAGGAACCGGATAGCTTTTTATAAAAAAATATAGTGGCGAAAACCTTTGCTAAAGAGGTCACTCCCGGTGAAGGGATCTTGGCTCTTTCCCCGTAGAATGAGGTACAGGATATTCCAACTGAATACCACGATGCAAAGCAAAAAGTAATCGACTATAGTGAAGTTGTTACCCTGACGCAAACTTCTGTCCAAGGGGTCACTCCCAGTGAAGGGATATCGGCCCTTGCCTCGTCGACTGAGGTGCTGGATATTCATAACCGAATATCACTGTGCAAAATAAAAGAGAACGTCCTTGTAATAACAGCTTTTTGAAAAATGTTCCAACAACATCAGAATAGGTTTGTTTAGCTTGCATTGATCCGAATCAATGCAGTCCCATCAATTAATCACACCATAAAAGAACGAAAATATGATGTACGTATATGCCATCTGCATTCGCCACTGTGTCCCGTCATCACCCGTTAGGTTACTTAACTAACGACAGAGCGGGGACTGGACTAGCGCGGATGTAAAACATATACAATATCTACTAGTATATATATAGCAATATAAAATAATCGCTCAAGGCGTGATAAATGAAACATCACAGAAATGTAATAAGTATCACAGAACAATACAGATAATCTGGGAGCCCCGGGTTTCATAGAGCCGCAACTGAAACCCGACGTTCCCCTGGTCGTGTAGATAGCCTGTGCAATGAAATCCTAGACCCCTACAGGCACGGAAAGTTACCCGCCAAAACCTGAAGTGAGGCAGCCCCCTTCAGCAAAGTGAATGGACCACCCAGTACTTCACGGAATCCGGTAACTTGAGCACCCCTCCTTGGGTCAACCTATACCTCTTACGAGTGTGGCGAATAGCCCGCCAATTCTAGAGTAAAGCCCCCTCCGTCTCAAAGCCATGAGATGCGGGCTCGTTGCCCTCTAGAACCCGGCTATCCGTGCACCCCACTGCGGGGTAATCCTAGTATAGAAAAGAAAATATATATACAACGGGTACATCGACCTCAGCCCGTTCGTGCCCCAAAAGAATAATATACAAACAGGCAGCGACGGTAGTCCACATGTCGGACGCTCGCCCAGCAATATCAAATGTACAAATAAATCCAAACTGTACTAACATTGCACCAAGCTATCCACCATGAAAAATCCGCAACATCATAGCACAACACAGAACATCAACGTGAATGTCACGTTCCCAAATCCGTCTAAAAGGGCTATAGCGATTAGACAAGATTTACCGCTCGAATGACATTCACGGTCACAGATAGTAATGTAAGTACTGCGAACTAACTTATTCAAAATTTCGATCAACAAAATTTCCCGAAGTGGGCCCCAAGTATAATTCCAGCACTCAAAATAATCTGGGCCAAAACTAAATTTTCCAGAAACCACAATTCCAAGAGAAAGACCACCTGAAGAAATTAGGTGCAATGAAGCCCCAGAACGGCGGCGGAACCGCGGCCAAAACCAGGGTAAGGCCGCGGTTCCGCGGCTTTCTTGTGGGATCGTCCTACCAAATTTCTACAGTGTTCTTAAAAAAGCCTGCCTGATTTTCTGAAATACTCAAAATAATTTTTCGACGACAAAAAAATTTCGACAGAAACTTTAGTATTGGAAATGTGGTTTCGGAAATTTTGTTCGATCGATATTTTAAATACGTTAGAACAAGCTAGTAAAGGTTAATGGCGTGTCTCTGATACCAATGTAAGTCTACAGTAGCGCCCCGGTCGTCGATCCAAGGCCAAAATGCGGAAACAAAAACTTTTTCTAAACTTGAAACCGGCGCTAACGCAGACTTTAATCCCGGATCGAACCATTAACCTATAACTAGCAACTAGAGAAAGGGTTGGAAAGTCTATACCGATTGATCCGTGTCCTTAGGTCTTTGGCCACCATCCCAAGCTCCTCGCGGCATCACCGATCTTCGGTTTCCTCGTCGGAAGGGCACCACATCAAAGAGCCTTTTACGGGCTCCCGCTTCATCCGAAGCAACTCGGACACGAAGTGTGCTAGCCGACGTGTCCAAGGTGAAGTAGAGAATGTCTGTGATCACTTTGTCTCAAGTGTAACAACTCCAATTTTTGTATACTTAAATTTGCTTTAAATTTGAAGTTACTTGGAGTATTGATGTTGCTGAAAACATTTTAAGTATCTACTTTCCTACAATAATTACAAGAAGGAGCTTGTAGCTCATTGGTAATACCTTGCACTGCTGAACCAAGCCACCAGAGTTCGAATCCCATGCCCCACATATTTTTATATCTTTTTGTTTTAAATTTTTTTGGAAGTCAAACGGTCAAACAGCCATAACACACGAAATTAATGCGGTATAAAAAAATAAAGTACACCAAAAATCCACCCAGAAGAAACCACACCCAACTCACCCCGACTCAGCCCCAACTCGGCCAAGTCGGCCGGCGGCTCGGCCGAGTCGTCAACACGGAAAAATTCCGTGTTGGCTTAGTCATACCACTGCATACTTCAATTTTTCAGAGCTGTTACTAGATTCCCATTACACCTCTTTTAATCCCAAATTTAATGAAATTTTAATGAATTTATATATTTTTTAATATTTTTTTTAATCCAAACCCTAACCCTAGCCTAGCCCTATATAAACACCCGTACCCTCTACCATTTCACCCTACAACTCTAAGTCCACTCTCTCAAATTCTCAAGAGAACTCGGTACGTAGAAAAAGAGCGAGAAGCGAAGCGCTGCCGAAACCGACGACGAATTCCGGCGATCGTACTAGAACCTTCGCGACGTTTTCGACGCCCCGACAACCACCACTTCCTTAGCCTCCTTAGCTTGTCCAAACCCGTAAGTCCCATCTCTTCTATCTCTCTTTTCTTTTAATAGAAAATACGAATTTCTGGAACCCGACGGAAATCGGAACAAACCGATTTCCGATTCGGTTTTTCTACAAATTTCCACTTGTCACCTAATACATAATACCTAAACCTATCTATGATGACTATTAATCACCTAGAAACCAATTTAAATAAAGTTTCTCACATGAAATGATAGCTTTCTTGTAAAACCGTATTCTTTTCATAAAAATACCATGAAGTTTATTTTTCTTCGTTTAATCAATTCCCTCACTCCTAAATATGTTTATCTTGATAAATAAACTTGTAGAAATCAATTTGAATGAATTTTCACACATGAAATGATAACGTTTTCAAATACCGTATTCTTGCGCTTAAATACCTTCATGTTTAATACATCATATTTAACCTTTAAACTTCATTAAACCTTAAAATAAGTCACGAGGTAATGACCTACCTCTACACACACACAAATATAACCCTAATTGATAACGTCAAAACATAGAGTACGAAAATACAGGACTTTTTCACTAAAATACCATATTCTTTATAAACCCTTCTTGCAGGCCTTAAGTTGTACACAATTCTAAATAAAATCTTTTAAAATGAAAATACGATTTGTCATGGACATCGATCGTTTATCTAAACTGACTTTGTGGTGACTAGGCAAGTGTGTCTAGGCTAGTGGTTTTTAATTAGGCCCACTACTGTGGTTCCTTCCCACTTATCTGGCACTTACCTGGCCACAATTGGCGGTGAAGAGGCGATTTGAAGCTTCTAATGACTTATCGTTTAGACCTTAGAAATATGCTAGTTGGCTTAGGAAACCCTAGAAACTAAAATACGGAAATTACATCCTTTACAAATAAACACCTTATATTTATAAAACCGTTTTCCTAAATGAATGGTATTTGTTAAACCTAAGCAAAGCGCCGCTACAACCCACCTTTGGGGAACCCGTTAGGGATAATACGGTTCATCGTACATCCGCGGGCTTCGCAAGGAGCATTCGGTCTCGAAGGGTTTAAAATACGGCATTTAAGAAAAATGTGATTTTGGAAAATAAAATATTTATTTAAAAATTATTCTTGTATTAATATATATTTAATTATCATTTAGACACCTATTTTATTATAATATAAAGTTTCCACTTTTTCTGAAAAATTACAAGACTAAAAGTTACACTAAAATACCATTAGTTTTGAATAAATCAATTAATACTTTCATTAGGATATATACACTAGAATAACACAAATAAAATTCATACTCATTATAGATATAAAAAAGAATAATAAATACTTAAGGTGTATCTTGAAAACTATACAAAAGTACTTTTTACATAAAACCCCCTCAAGTTTTATAAATTACAATAAGGCCCCTAACAAATATAGAACTTCAAATTATCTTTCTTTTAGTCTGACTCGGGTTAGAGTCTGACTATTTCTGACTTGAATTTGATTCAAGTCAATCTATATTCTTTATTTTCCAACTCTATATGAACACATGAATCCCAGAATCCTGTTAACAATCATTACAACTTAACTGGATCAAACCATGGATATTCATCCGTTATCCTGTTATTCCATTTACCTGATTATACAGTTACAACATGTTTACTAATATCATGGTTTTGGTCAGTCAACCAACTTACACAATACAATACAACAATACTGTTAAAACATTACGGGGTTTAAGGGGTAGATTGGTACGGAAGGTGTTAAAGGTGGCACGAGGTGGTCAGATTAAGACACCTAACCTGAATCCTATTGCTGTTGTACCGTGGCATAACGGTTCTTTGTACTTTCCTTTTGCCCTGGTGTCTAGCATATAGAGACCCCCCTCGTATACACTGGCATCCTTCTGTACCAAGCTACAAACAACAGCGTTAACTCAATATTCCATAATAACCAACAATATTATACTTTAGAAAATACTTATACATTGTCTTTCTAATTCTTCCTTATCTTTGGGACTTACCGAGCGACCTGTTCGCTGACGACATTCTATTTTTTTCTTCTTTGAATGTCGTCAGGTGCGTTGGACCAAGCTGAGATCGAGCCCACCGGTGAAGATTTGGAGCAGTTCCATGAAGATCCCGAGCTCTAAATACTGTACCTTGTTCTTTCCAGTATTTTCATTTTCTGTTATGCCACTGTTTAGGCATCGCTTTTCATTTCAGTTGTAATTTCTTTTCATGCATTGTAAAAAGAGTGTTATTAATAAAAGTTGCTGTTATTTCTACATCATTCGTCTCTTGTGATTTACTTTATATTGCTTAGTTACGCTTAGCGTATGTACTTCTGAGTATATACGTAGCAGGCCTCGTCGCGTCCACTTCGCCGTACACTGGGAAGCGGGGCGTGACAGGTTTTGTTGGTGGCCCATGCAAGTCAGAGCTGTTTGAATCCCTGTCATGCAGTTCTGGTCTGCGTGAACAACCTAAGCAATATAACACAAGAACCAGCAACTAAAACATTCTTTACAATTCATGATTCCTTGAATCTTGCAAATCTCTATTTCTTGAATCTTATCATTTCATGTATTTGAATCTGTCCTAATCCAAATTTTTCTTCAGGGTTATAGATTCCCCGAACAACACCAGCACCAACGTCAACAACACCCCTCCAGCACTACCTCTCACACCAGCTGTTCCTGCACCACCCACTGAGCAAACGATGCTATTTGAGGCGATCCACAGTCTTCTCGAGGGACAACAACAACTTTTGAACCATCCTGAGTCCGATGCACCGGGAGTAAAGCAATTCAGAGCTTTGCACCCAAAGCAATTCTCTGGTAAAGGAAGCCCTCTTGAAGCGGAAGAATGGGCACAAAGCATCGAAGACGATCTGGCAGCAGCTCAAGTGCCAGACAATGCTTGGGTCCGTGTAGCAAAACTACAGCTCACGGATAATGCTCGCAATTGGTGGAAGGCGGAAGAAAGCCGTCTTACGCAGCCGATTGAATGGAAGACCTTTCGCGAGAAGTTCGACGCAAAATATTTCCCTGTGACTGCCAGGTTTGCAATGGAGCAGCAGTTTATTCATCTACAGCAAGGATCAATGTGGGATAAATCGGTAGATGAATACGACGCTGAATTCACTATGTTGAGCCGGTAAGATATGTCACAATAGTTCAATTTTTAGATATCACATACTACACAGCTAACACAATCTTTAAACAGATTCGCGGCACACTTGATACCGAAGGACGATATCAGAGCCCGTCGCTTTCAGCAAGGTTTGGACACAGAGATTAAGGCTGCTTTAGCCACAGGAAAGTTTTTGACTCATGAGGATGCCCTAGAAGCTGCCCGCAGTTATGAGGCAGTAATAAAAGAGAGGGGCAGACCTCAAAATGCAGGAGTCAAACGCCCTGCCAACCAGATGGCAGGTGGAGCCACGTCCAGACCACCTTTCATGCCAAGGCGACCCGGAGTACCAACCCATCGTCCTAGCCCAGCCTTTTGCACCTACTGCAAGAGAACTTGACATATGATGAAGGACTGCCGTCGAGCCAACCGCCTTTGCTTAATCTACGGTTCAGCTACTCACGGTATTGGGTCTTGTCCCCAAAGACAGAACCCAGTTGCTGCACACAGGCCAGCAAACACCTATCAGCAGCGACCAGCTCTTCAGGCACCTGCTCCTAGACTTGCACTGCCAGCACCACCCAGGGGACCACAAGCTGCACCACCTCCTCGAAAGTTCCATCAAGCTCAAAGGAACGCTCTGAGGAATGCTCCTCAGGCCAGGAGGAATGTGCCAAAGCGCCAAGCTTTCATGATGTCTGTGGAAGAAGCTGAGGCCACTGGCCAAGTCATTACTGGTAAACTTTCCTTCTCAAACTTATCTTTTAGTCTTGTTTACCTACACACTTTCCCTATACCTAAAACCTATCCTATATACCTTAGGTACAATCCTAGTAGCTTCACTACCTGCACTTGCACTGTTTAATACTGGAGCATCCCACTGCTTTATTTCGCAACGGTTTGTCCGAACCCACGCGATTCCAGTCTCACCGCTTGTATCCAGCTGGAACGTCAGTTCCGGAAATGGTGTTCTAAAGGCAACTATGGGATACAGCATGTGTCCAGTCGTCGTCTGCAGTCGAGAGTTTTATGCTGACTTCAAGGTACTGGACATACCAAACTTCGATGTGGTTCTAGGAATGGACTGGCTTGGAACCTTTTATGCTACCATCGACTGTCGTCAAAGGAGGGTAGTATTCGAGATTCCCGATCATCCGGTCTTCTATTTTAAAAGTGGAGACCGTACATTGGAGCCAAGTACCTACAAAGCGAAGCCAAGGGAAGCAATAGTTGCAGCAGCTCAGGCAGAGGAAGAATCAAGACCAGAGGTAGTTCGAGAGTTCGACGATGTATTTCCTGACGATATATCAGGTTTGCCTCCCGATCGAGCTCTTGAATTCAGTATTGACTTAGTACCAGGAGCACAACCAGTGATCAAAGCACCTTATAGACTAAGTCCGGAAGGTTTGAAGGAAGTTCGAACACAGTTGGACGAATTACTGGCGAAAGGATGGATTCGTCCCAGCACTTCAAGTTGGGGAGCACCTGTGCTATTGGTGAAGAAGAAGGAAGGTTCATACAGAATGTGCATCGACTATAGGGCCTTGAACGAAGTTACTATAAAGAACAAATATCCACTTCCGCGCATCGACGATTTATTCGATCAGCTAAGTGGATCTTGTGTTTTCTCTAAATTGGATCTTCGTTCAGGTTATCATCAAGTAAAGGTCAAGGAAGCTGATATTCACAAAACAGCTTTCAGAACTCGCTATGGACATTACGAATTTCTAGTGATGCCATTTGGAGTGACCAATGCACCAGCAATCTTCATGAATCATATGAACCAAGTCTTCCGGGAGTATTTAGACAGGTTCGTTGTCATCTTCATCGACGACATCCTGGTATATTCTAAGAATCGGAAAGAGCATGCGGAGCACCTACGAATTGTCCAAGAAACTCTTCGACAACATTAGCTTTATGCCAAGTACAGCAAGTGTGAGTTTTGGCTAAATCAAGTTGGTTTTCTTAGACATATCGTATTAGGAGAAGGAATTTCTGTGGATCCAGCAAAAGTTGCAGCAGTCAGCGAATGGCCTACGCCAAAATCAGTGAAGGATATTCGAAGTTTCTTGGGTTTAGCTGGATATTACAGAAGATTCATTGAAGGATTTTCGAATATAGCAACACCCCTGACCAATCTCACACGAAAAGATGAAGAATTTGTGTGGTCAGAAGCATGCGAGCAAGCTTTCGTAGAACTCAAGTCAAGACTGACATCAGCACCTATTCTTGTCATACCGGATCAATCTGGAGGATTCGAAGTGCATTGTGATGCATCCGGTAAGGGATTAGGATGTGTTCTACATCAGCACGGTAAGGTTGTAGCTTATGCTTCAAGACAACTGAAGACTCATGAGCGCAATTATCCGACGCATGATCTGGAGTTGGCAGCCGTCATTTTTGCTCTCAAGATTTGGCGCCACTACTTACTTGGTGAACGAGTGAACATCTACACAGATCATAAAAGTCTGAAGTATGTGTTTACTCAGAAGGAGTTGAATATGCGGCAGAGAAGATGGTTAGAACTCATGGCGGACTTTGACAACATCCAGGAAAGGTGAACGTAGTACCTGATGCTCTTAGTCGCCAACCATTAGCAATGAATCTCACTGCCCAGTGGAAGCTTCAGCAAGACCTACCTTAGATGGAGATTGAAGTAGTCATGCCAGGTGATGTTTCAAGTTTGATGAATCTACAAGTTCAATCAACCATTGTCAATCAGATCAAGGCAGCTCAAGCCAGCGATGCTAAGTTGCAAAAGATCAAAGAACAAGTGGAGAATGGACTCAGAACAGATTTTATCATCCATGAAGATGGATCTTTGAGATACGGCAGCAGATTATGTGTACCAAAAGGTCCTGTTAGGGAAGAGTTAATGAAAGAAGCTCACAGCTCTTCCTATTCAGTATATCCTGGAGGTACTAAAATGTACAAGGATCTACGTCAGAATTATTGGTGGCATGGAATGAAGCGTGAAGTAGCCAGAAGTGTCGCAAAATGTTTGGTGTGTCAGCAGGTAAAGGATGAACATCACAGGACAACTGGACTACTTCAACCGTTACCAATTCCAGAATGGAAGTGGCAGCACATCACGATGGACTTTGTAACTGCTCTTCCTCGCAGCACAAAGGGTAACGATGCGATTTGGGTCATTGTGGATCGACTCACAAAGTCGGCTCACTTCATCCCATTCCGAGTTGGCCAATCAACTGAGACACTAGCAAAGAAGTAAATGGAGGTAATAATCTAATTTAGATTTAAAACTCTTCATAATGTACTATCTCTGATACCCATGAACTCATACAGGAAATTGTGAGACTTCATGGAGTACCGGTCTGCATTGTCTCCGATCGTGGCACCAGATTCCGATCGCAATTTTAGCAGAGTCTGCAAGCTAGCTTGGGAACAAGTTTGAATTTCAGCACGGCTTATCATCCACAAACAGATGGTCAGTCGGAACGAACTATTCAGACCTTGGAGGATATGCTCAGAGCATGTATGCTCGACTTCAAAGGATCGTGGGAAGATCACCTGCATCTTGTGGAGTTCGCATACAACAACAGCTACCAAGCAAGTATAGGAATGGCACCTTTTGCAGCATTATATCGAAGGAAGTGTCGATCGCCATTGAGTTGGGATGATATCGGAGATAGAGAACTCTTTGGACCAGAGATGATAGTAGCGACCGTTGATGTAGTTCGTACTATCAGGAAAAGAATGCGCATAGCCCAAGATAGACAGAAACATTGGGCTGATGCGAAGAGACGACACTTGGAGTTCCAGCCAGGAGATCATGTATTCTTGAAAATATCTCCGAACCGCGGAGTGATCCGATTTGGAAGACGGGGAAAGTTGAGTCCGAGATACATTGGACCGTTCGACATACTCGAACGAGTCGGTGAAGTGGCATACCGATTAGCGCTTCCACCCTCATTGGAAGGAGTGCATAATGTGTTCCACATATCTCAACTCAGAAGATATGTGAGTAACCCCAGCCATGTACTTGATCATTCCGAGCTCACTATATAGCCCGATTTGTCTTGTGAGCAACAACCTGCGGAGATTCTGGATAGGAAAGTGAAGACACTTCGGAACAAAGAAGTTAAATTGGTCCGGGTAATGTGGAGAAAAGACACTCCAGGAGAATCCACGTGGGAAAGGGAAGATGAAATGCGTGCAAGATATCCGCACCTTTTTGTAAACTAGTCCTCAAATAAAAGTTGTAAATTTCGAGGACGCAATTTTTGTAAGGAGGGTAGATTGTAACAACTCCAATTTTTGTATACCTAAATTTGCTTTAAATTTGAAGTATACTTAGAGTATTGATGTTGCTGATAACATTTTAAGTATCTACTTTTCTACAATAATTACAAGAAGGAGCTTGTAGCTCATTGGTAATACCTTGCACTGCTGAACCAAGCCACCAGAGTTCGAATCCCATGCCCCACATATTTTTATATCATTTTGTTTTAAATTTTTTTGGAAGTCAAACAGCCATAACACACGAAATTAATGCGGTATAAAAAAAATAAAGTACACCAAAAATCCCCCCAGAAGAAACCACACCAAACGAGCCCCGACTCGGCCCCAACTCGGCCAAGTCGGCCGGCGGCTCGGCCGAGTCGGCCGGTTGGCCGAGTCGTCAACACGGAAAAAATCCGTGTTGACTTGGTCAATACCACTGCATTCTTCAATTTTTCAGAGCTGTTACCAGATTCCCATTACACCTCTTTTAATCCCAAATTTAATGAAATTTTAATGAATTTTTATATTTTTTAATATTTTTTTTAATCCAAACCCTAACCCTAGCCTAGCCCTATATAAACACCCCTACCCTCTACCATTTCACCCTACAACTCTAAGTCCACTCCCTCAAATTCTCAAGAGAACTCGGTACGTAGAAAAAGAGCGAGAAGCGAAGCGCTGCCGAAACCGATGACGGATTCCGGCGATCGTACTAGAACCTTCGCGACGTTTTTGACGCACCGACAACCACCACTTCCTTAGCCTCCTTAGCTTGTCCAAACCCGTAAGTCCCATCTCTTCTATCTCTCTTTTCTTTTAATAGAAAATACGACTTTCTGGAACCCGACGGAAATCGGAACAAACCGATTTCCGATTCGGTTTTTCTACAAATTTCCACTTGTCACCTAATACATAATACCTAAACCTATCTATGATGACTATTAATCACCTAGAAACCAATTTAAATAAAGTTTCTCACATGAAATGATAACTTTCTTGTAAAACCGTATTCTTTTCATAAAAATACCATGAAGTTTATTTTTCTTCGTTTAATCAATTCCCTCACTCCTAAATATGTTTATCTTGATAAATAAACTTGTAGAAATCAATTTGAATGAATTTTCACACATGAAATGATAACGTTTTCAAATACCGTATTCTTGCGCTTAAATACCTTCATGTTTAATACATCATATTTAACCTTTAAACTTCATTAAACCTTAAAATAAGTCACGAGGTAATGACCTACCTCTACACACACACAAATATAACCCTAATTGATAACGTCAAAACATAGAGTACGAAAATACAGGACTTTTTCACTAAAATACCATATTCTTTATAAACCCTTCTTGAAAGCCTTAAGTTGTACACAATTCTAAATAAAATCTTTTAAAATGAAAATACGATTTGTCATGGACATGGATCGTTTATCTAAATTGACTTTGTGATGACTAGGCAACTGTGTCTAGGCTAGTGGTTTTTAATTAGGCCCACTACTGTGGTTCCTTCCCACTTACCTGGCACTTACCTGACCGTAATTGGCGGTGAAGAGACGATTTGAGGCTTTTAATAACTTATCGTTTAGACCTTAGAAATATGCTAGTTGGCTTAGGAAACCCTAGAAACTAAAATACGGAAATTACATCCTTTACAAATAAACACCTTATATTTATAAAACCGTTTTCCTAAATGAATGGTATTTGTTAAACCTAAGCAAAGCGCCGCTACAACCCACCTTTGGGGAACCCGTTAGGGATAATACGGTTCATCGTACACCCGCGGGCTAGTAGTGCCAGATTCAGACCTTCGCAAGGAGCATTCGGTCTCGAAGGGTTTAAAATACGGCATTTAAGAAAAATGTGATTTTGGAAAATAAAATATTTATTTAAAAATTATTCTTGTATTAATATATATTTAATTATCATTTAGACACCTATTTTATTATAATATAAAGTTTCCACTTTTTCTGAAAAATTACAAGACTAAAAGTTACACTAAAATACCATGAGTTTCGAATAAATCAATTAATACTTTCATTAGGATATATACACTAGAATAACACAAATAAAATTCATACTCATTATAACTATAAAGACGAATAATAAATACTTGAGGTGTATCTTGAAAACTATACAAAAGTACTTTTTACATAAAACCCCTTCAAGTTTTATAAATTACAATAAGGCCCCTAACAAATATAGAACTTCAAATTATCTTTCTTTTAGTCTGACTCGGGTTAGATTCTGACTATTTCTGACTTGAATTTGATTCAAGTCAATCTATATTCTTTATTTTCCAACTCTATATGAACACATGAATCCCAGAATCCTGTTAACAATCATTACAACTTGACTGAATTAAACCATGGATATTCATCCATTATCCTGTTATTCCATTTACCTGATTATACAGTTACAACATGTTTACTGATATCATGGTTTTGGTCAGTCACCCAACTTACACAATACAGTACAACAATACTGTTAAAACACTACGGGGTTTAAGGGGTAGATTGGTACGGAAGGTGTTAAAGGTGGCACGAGGTGGTCAGATTAAGACACCTAATCTGAATCCTATTGCTGTTATACCGTGGCATAACGGTTCCTTGTACTTTCCTTTTGCCCTGGTCTCTAGCATATAGAGACCCCCTCGTATACACTGGCATCCTTCTGTGCCAAGCTACAAACAACAGCGTTAACTCAATATTCCATAATAACCAACAATATTATACTTTAGAAAATACTTATACATTGTTTTTCTAATTCTTCCTTATCTTTGGGACTTACCGAGCGACCTGTTCGCAGACGACATTCTATTTCTTTCTTCTTTGAATGTCGTCAGGTGCGTTGGACCAAGCTGAGATCGAGCCCACCGGTGAAGATTTGGAGCAGTTCCACGAAGATCCCGAGCTCTAAATACTGTACCTTGTTCTTTCCAGTATTTTCATTTTCTGTTATGCCACTGTTTAGGCATCGCTTTTCATTTCAGTTGTATTTTCTTTTCATGCATTGTAAAAAGAGTGTTATTAATAAAAGTTGTTGTTATTTCTACATCATTCGTCTCTTGTGATTTACTTTATATTGCTTAGTTACGCTTAGCGTATGTACTTCTGAGTATACACATAGCGGGCCTCGTCGCGTCCACTTCGCCGTACACTGGGAAGCAGGGCGTGACATCAAGCATCCATTGATTCTTATCACATGAGAGTGTATGGATGGAGGTTGAAGATGATACCATTAATGGAAATGGTGAGCTAGAGGAAGAAGAAGAATAGAAGCCTTTTTTTTCTTATGTTGTATGATAAAATGAGAGAGTAAGTATGAAATAATACAAGAGCTAATCTCTCATATAGCTGCCCTTCCTCTCTCCTCTTATCATTTCAACACTCTAATCAATCAATAATGTGACATATGCAGAAAGAAAGAGACCGTGAGTCACTAAACATGCACATGCCACATTAAATGTTCTTCATGATGACTTAAGCTCACAATTTCCATTTGTAAACATTAATCCAAATGTTTACAACAATAAAAAGATACGGCAACATCTAAAGTAAACTCGTGACGGATCACAAGGATACCCCTCACCTGTATATACATACCTGCATCCGCATTCCGACTGAATGCGAATGCAATGAGACTAAAATAATCCAACAAATCTAATACTAGGATCCGGCTTAAACCAAAACCCACTAGTATGATCCGTCCGATCATGATCCATACACTACTGCACGTATATGATCGAACCCTGCCATATATCATACGGCCTCTGCAACGTTTAGCCCAAAACTTGAGAAACTGTCTGTGGGGGACTCTAAAGACTCGTCAATATTTTGGCTGTGGATTTAACCACTAGCACGTCAGTGGTACTAGCCGTACGTAACGGGCCACCAGATATTGACCAAAAGGGAGGTCGATGAGCGAACTCATCCTGACACCCTACTGAGTCTGTCAGTGACAATATCCGTACAGTCCGGTCGTTCGTCTATGAGTATCGCATGTCAGGCCTAGGGGGTTGGTAAAAGTGGGAACACTCTGAGATACTACTGGAATACCTACCAGTAAATCTCCTGCCTTGGCCAAAGACTTCGTGTAATGGCTCTCCTAGACACAGCGCGATCTCACACCCAATACCAGGAGAGACGAAACCCCTGTCAATCCGCTCACTGTCTCCATGTGGCTCGGGACTGTACCCAACTAAACCCTGTTTGTACGACTCCTTTGAGCCGTGGTAGGGTAGTAATCAAGCACAGTGGGAACTCACATAAGACAAGTGACGATCTCAGGTCGATGAACGAACCTTTACACATGTCATCAGGGAACTGCTATCTGACGTCAGGTATAATACCAACTAGCATGTTCCCGGCGAGTCTTGTCCGGTGTACTCATAACCCAATGAGCACCTGTATACATCTTAGGTGAACCAACTGACACCAATGGCTTGTGAGACCGGCCACCGCCCTTCGTCGGGGTCTCGACTGTATACACTAGTCTATTCCGGATAATCGATGCCCTGTCTCGAAAACTCCCTCGACTAGGGACCTTTTAAGGATGTGCTTATAGACCCCAGCTCCCATGTATATGATCGCCATCATACTGCTGGCAGTCAAGCAAGAATCCTAAGGGCTCTATCTGTTAGTGTATATGCCCTAAAGGCCATTCCTGTATCATACTAGTATGTATATTACTTAATGGAAGCTTGGGATATTCACCTTGTATTGACAATCTTGCTCAAAATGGTAGTATGCTACTTGGTTTGTTTCTACTTCAATGTGTACATGTGTTTATTTTATTATATCACCTATACGGATTAGTGGAGCTCTTAGGATCTTTGCTTGATTACCAGCATTGTGATGGCAGTCACACTAGTGGGGGCTGGGTAATCTATAAGCACATCCTTATGCAGGTCCCTAGTCGCAGGACTATCGAGACAGGGCATCGATACTCCGGAGTAGACTAGCATATGCGCTTCTCATCCCAGTATGGGAGATGGTCTGTCCCACGGCCATCAGTACGTCGTACTGGAGATAGTATGCGGGTGCTCGTTGGGTTACGAGTACACTGGACAGGACTCGTCGGGAACTGACCGGTTGGTATTATACCTATCGTCAGTTATCAGTTCCCAGGTGACATGAGTACAGCTTAGTCCGCTGACTTGACACTGTCACTTCGCCTCGAGTGTGTTCCCACTGCACTTTGATTACTACCCTACCACGGTTCAAAGGAGTCGTGCAAACAGGTAGTTTTTGGGTGCAGTCCCGAAGCACTTGGAGGCAGTGACGGTTAGACAGGATTCGTCTCTCCCGGTATTGGGAGTTGACATCGCGCTGTGTCTAGGAGAGCCATTACACGAGTAGTCCCTGGCCAGGGCAAGCGAGATATACTGGTAGCCTTCCAGTGTTATCTCAGGGTGTTTTGGGCTTCACTCCGACACGACTTGCACCGCTATTAGGGGACTGACGTTTACCGCCCCCTAGGCCCGCCATGCGATGTATCAGACGAACAGACCGGATTGTACGGAGACTGTCACATTCAGGCTCAGTAGGAGTTCAGATGGGTTTCACCTCGTCAGTCTTCTTGTCGGCATCTACCTGGGGACCGTTACGCACAGCTAGTGCCGCTTGCGGTATGTGGTTAAACCTACTACCAGCGTAGTGTCGAGTCTTTAGAGTCCTACACAGAAAGCTATTCACCTTTAGGCAAAAGAGTAGTGGTCGCATGGTTTTGCGACAGGTCGCATGGTTTTGCGACAGGGTCCGGTCACATCCGTGCACTTGTGCACGTACAGTGTTCGGACATTTAACACTAGCGGGCTTTGGTTTAAGCGAGATCCTAGTGTACGTTTTGGGATTGGTTTTATCCAGTATGTATTCGTGTTCCTCAGAACGCGGATGCGGGTGTGTATACACAGTTGACGGAGAGACAGAGGCAGAAGATTCTCATTAGGGTTGTTGACCGTTGACTGTTGACTATTGACCTTTTTGCTCAACCCTAATGAGAATATGATATGTAATTAACAGTAATATTAATTAAGTATTATGGTGACATGGTTGTTGAGGGGTTGACTTTGTTGACTTGTTGACTTTGTTTACCGGTTGACTAGGTTGGACTAGTTGACCATCATGATGACAATGGCTATCATTTCATGCAAAGACTTTTGCTTGCTTGTTCTCTTGTGCAAAATGAGTGCATGAAATGATATGGCTATTGTAGCTTAAACCATCACTAATACTTGATTGCTATTATGGGTTATGATGGTTTTGGATTATGAGAGCCAAGAGAGAAAAGTCTTGCTCATTCTTTCATTTCCTTTCTCTCTCTTGTGTTCTTGAGCTCTCATCCTCTTCCTCTTGCTCTCCCTCTCTTTAGTCTATGGTTCACTTGTCTCATGTATTGAGAACCAAGAGCCATAGAGAAAAATCCCAACACACTCTCCTCTACTCACTCTAGTTCACAAGGTTTAGCAAACCGAGTGAACTAGTTTCTTCAAAGCTCGAAGATGAAGCCAAAGGTAGATGCTTTCGGGTGGATCGATCTTCGGCGCAAGGAGACGACGGGGTGAAGCCGATCCGGACAACCATCGAGGCTTGAAGACGAAGGAGTTCAAGAAAGAAAGGTATAACCCCCTAACCGAGTAGTTAACAACTCCTAGTTAGATTGTTAGTTAGATGTTTAACAAAGATCCAGTTTTGAGTCCATGTTACCGCCTCTAGAAAAATTGTTTTTCACCAAATTCCGCATGCCCGAAAGTACCGGGAGAGGTAGCATGGACTTACAGTGGTATCAGAGCCTAGTTAAACTCTATCTAACATGTTAGCATAGTAGCTAGAAATTCAATCGGAGAAAAAGTCCCGAAATGAACCTGGAATTCATGCTCGCTGTCGAATTTTTACTCTGTCCCAAAAATGATAAATCATACTTTAAAATTCGGCTCAGGGTTTTTATAGCAAACTGCAAAAATTTCATCCACTGATCCGATCAAAGCGCCGCGGAAACGCAGCGGGAGCGTGCTCCCGCCGCGGTTCCGCGGCCGAGTTGACTCGGCCGTGGGAAATTTTAGTTGCGGTTTGTTTAGTGGGGTATTTTAGGAATTTTGGTATATGTTTTTCCAGCCCAGATTTTCCAGAAAGAAAATTTTGTTTTTGGGGCTTTAAAAACCGTATTTCGATCGTGTTTCTAAAGACTTAAGCTGACGGGTTTTTATCTGTGATGTGATATTTGTATTGAATGTCTGCTAATCGCTATATGTCGATTAGTGGGAGTTATACAAATCTGTGATCTGTAATGTTATTGGTTTGTGTATATGAATTCATTGGATTGTCGCGGGTGAACAGCCGGGGGTTGTGAGACGAGTGTTTTCTTTTCTTTCAATTCATGTAAATTTGTAAATTGATGTAATAATTATTTATATGGCCGCACAACCGGGTCGGGGTTGTAGCCGTCATTGTATAATTTCTTTTTACTGTTTTTGCTCCTAGGATAGACCCATGGAGGGGGTGCACAAACTACCGGGTATGCCGAAGTGCCGAGTGGCCTACTCATGGAGTTGAGGGAGGTTGCTTCGCTTCGGGTACTTGGCGGGTAGTTTGCCGCACCCGTAGGGGTCTTGGGTGGGGTTTTGGCTATTCACCGCGACCGTGTAATCTGCTTTTCGTTACAGGCTCGTACGAATTGCGGATTCCTAGTATATCCAATGTATTCATCTGTGATCTGAAATGGCTATCATTGCAATATATCTATATATGATATTATTTAGGCGTTGCTTATGTTTTACAGCCGCGCTAGCCCAGCCCCCGCTCTGTCGTTAGTTAAGTAACCTAACGGGTAATGACGGGGCCCCGTGGCGAATGCGAATGGCATAAGCGTACGTCATATTTTGGTTGTTTTCTGCAATGGTAGGATTAAATGATGGGACGCATTAAAAGAACTAATGCAAGAAAATAAACCAAGTAAAAGTCGTTGGAACACTTTCGAAAAACCACTCGGTTCTTTTCAAAACCAACTTTTAAATGCGGAGCTTGAGCCACTCCTTTTAAAAGCTATCTCGTTCCATCGATTATATCAAGTTCACTACGTTCACGGTTTCGCCAAAACCATCCGTAGCCTTCCATCATTTCAGTTAAATATTCGGTAGTATTCAAGCTATGTATTTTGACCTCACGCCAAGGCATAGTGATTGGTAGCTGCCGGATATTTATCTGTTGCATAGATAGAATGCGTTGGTTTGAGACAGTCGTACTTCCATTTTGGCCTACGTCAAGGGTAGGTACGGGTGGGTTCAAATTAACCTGGATAATGATGGGAAGAACTTGACATGTGACTTATGACATTTTAACCTCACGCCAAGGTCATAAGAGCATGGGGCAAAAATCCACATCGGGAGTTTCATAAGTACTGAAACTTGCTAGCGCTGCATACCATTTAGAGTGTGATGATTCTGGTAGGATTCCTTCAGTTTTGTCACGCGATGATATTTGGGTCCCGATCCTACTATGGGTATATGCTACTCCTCGAGAAATTTCTCACTTAACGATCAATGCTATAAACCAAGTAGGTGTCTAGAAAGGTGTTAGCGGGGCTACGCCCATAGGGAAAAGAGGTTATTTAATTAAGGAACTTCACGAAAGCGTTGGAAAACCTCCCTCGAAGTACCGACACCAGCCTGGCCGAACAGCTAAGCAAGTATTGTACGGTGAGATTGATCCTGACTAATTCTTCCTTTTTGGTTTGAGGAGGGATTCGAGAGACAGTGGGAGCCATCCTGTTTAGACAAACTAAAAACCACTCTAAACTTGCAAGAGCATCATGCTGAGTGTTTCTTCTCTCTCTCCTAATTGCAGCGACCAATCGACATGACTGGACTTAAGTTACTTCTAGATAAAAACATACTGACAGGGCCAAACTACAAAGATTGGCTCAGGAATGTCAAGATGGCAATCACTTACGACAAGCTGGGGTATCTTCTTACCACCAAAGCTCCCCCTGTCCCAGGTCCTAAAACCAGCGTCGCGGATAAGGAAATCCGTAAGACCTGGGAACTAGACTGCGCGAAGGCCAAGTGCCTCGTGCTTGCCTCTATGGACAATGAACATCAGAGGAGGCACGAGAATATGGACCTCGAATCCATATTTCTCCATACAAAAGAACTGTATGGAGAGCAATCTCGTATCGCAAGATACGAAGTGTCGAAGAAGTTATTTTCGGCAAGATTGGCCGTCGGATCATCGGTAGCGGAACACGTGCTTAAGATGATTGGCTACATTGAGGAGCTCGCGGATCTTGGGACCACGTTGGAGAATGAGCTCTATACGGACTTGATTCTCCAGTCCCTTCCTTCCACTTACGCCCAGTTTATACTGAACTTCAACTTACAAGAAAAGGAAGTTGAACTTTCAGAACTCCTCAACATGCTGAGGAGCGTAAAGGGCACCCTACAGAAAAGTAGGAAAACATCCACTTTGTTTATAGGAGGATCTTCTTCTTCTAGGTCCAAAGCGAAAGCCAAGGGAAAGAAGAAGAAAGCCCCCGCCAAACCAAGGGGCGGTGTTAGTAAAGTGGATACGAAGGGAAAGGCAAAAGCAACAAAGAAAGTGGGGAAGCTTGTGGATAAAGAAGAATGCTTCTATTGTCATAAGAGTGGACACTAGAAGAAAGATTGCAGGGCTTGGAAGGCCAGAACACAGGATCTGAAGCAGGTTGCGGCTTCAGCTTCAGGTGTATATGTTATTGAAAACTGTCTTTCAATAAACTCTACTTCCTGGGTATTGGATACCGGATCAGGATCTCATATCTGTAATTCTTTGCAGGCGTTGAGAAACCGTAGGGTTTTGAAGGCAGGTGACATGACCCTCAAAGTTGCAAACGGAGCTAGCATGGATGCTAAGGCCGTGGGGGACTATCACCTGGGAATGTCAGATTGACATGTTTTGTTTTTGCGTAATTGCTATTTTGTACCCAACGCAACTTGTAATATCATTTCTATATCTTTGGTTTCTAAAGAAGGTTATGAATTTGCGTTTGTAAGCAATGTTATAAACATTCACCTTAATCAAGTTCTGATTGGGTCAGGTACATTGAGCAATGGTATATACGTATTAAACCAACCACAGATTTTCAATGTCCAGAATACACACAAAAGAAAGTCTCCAGAAATCAATCAGACTTTCTTATGGCATTGTAGATTGGGTCACATCAATGAGAGAAGGTTGACTAAGTTACATACAGAAGGATATTTGAATCCGTTCGAATATCAATCGTATGCCATTTGTCAATCCTGTCTCAAAGGAAAGATGACAAAGACCCCGTTCACTGGATACGGAGTAAGAGCGAGCTCGCTCTTGGGACTCGTACACAGCGACGTGTGCGGTCCAATGTCTACACATGCGCGAAGCGGTTTTTCTTACTTCATTACTTTTACGGATGATTTTTCAAGGTTCAGACATGTCTTCTTAATGAAACATAAATCTGAAGCCTTTGGAAAGTTCCAGGAATATAAGAATGAAGTAGAAAAACAAACCGGCAAAAGTATCAAGATTCTAAGATCAGATCGAGGTGGTGAATACTTGAGTGCCGAGTTCCTGGACTATTTAAAAAAGAATAGAATTCTCTCTCAGCTTACTCCTCCATACACTTCGCAACATAACGGTGTATCGGAGAGACGGAACCGAACCCTATTGGATATGGTACGGTCCATGATGAGTAACGCTGAGTTACCGCGATCATTCTGGGGATATGCGCTAGAATCAGCCGCATATCTTTTGAACCGAGTTCCCACTAAGACTGTGCCTACCACACCATATGAGTTATGGAGTGGGAAGAAACCCTATCTTCAATATCTGAAGATCTGGGGATGTCCAGCTTTTGTCAAAAAGCAGCATGCGGACAAACTCGAGGCACGCTCAGTACTGTGTAAGTTTGTGGGATACCCAAAGAACACCAGGGGGTATCTTTTCTACCACGCAGTGGAACAAAAAGTCCTTGTTTCTCGTAATTCCCACTTTCTAGAACACCAGTTCTTGGAAAAGGAAATTAGTGGGAGCGCAGTAGAACTGGAAGAAATTCCAGAACCACAGACTATTACTGAAAGCTTAGTGGAACCAGAGGGTTCAAAAGAACAGGACATTCCTACGCCGCTCCGCAGGAGTAGTAGGCAGTCTCATCCGCCCGAGAGATACTACGGTTTTCTTATAGACGGGGATAGAGAGGATTGCATCATAGATTATGATGAGCCTACTAGCTTCCAGCAGGCCGTTCAGAGCGTTGACTCGGTAAAATGGCTGGATGCAATGCGGACCGAAATGGAGTCCATGTACACCAACAAAGTATGGACGTTGGACATTGCTCCAGACGGGGTAAAACCCGTAGGATGCAAGTGGATCTTCAAAAGGAAGATTGGTGTAGATGGACAGGTTGAGACCTATAAAGGTAGACTTGTTGCAAAGGGTTTTCGTCAAAGACCTGATTTGGACTATGACAAAACCTTTTCTCCAGTGGCTATGCTGAAATCCATTCGGATCCTTCTTTCCATTGCTGCCTTCCACGATTATGAGATTTGGCAGATGGACGTAAAAACCGCTTTTCTAAATGGAAATTTAGAGGAGTGTGTCTATATGGACCAGCCAGAAGGTTTCATTCAGAGTGGGAGCAGCGGAAAGGTGTGCAAGTTCCTTAAGTCCATCTACGGACTAAAGCAGGCATCGCGGAGTTGGAACATCTGTTTTGATGAGACAGTCAAGGAATTTGGCTTTATCAAAAATCTAGATGAACCATGCATCTATAGTAGATTTGTAGCGAGAACTGTAGTATTCCTCGTTTTATACGTGGATGACATTCTCTTGATAGGAAATGACATTCCTATGCTACAATTTGTCAAGGGGTTCTTGTCACACGGGTTCTCCATGAAAGACCTGGCTGATGCCTCATACATCGTGGGGATCCGGATCCATCGTGATAGATCCAAGAGGATATTAGGACTTTCACAGTCTAGATACATCGACACCATACTGAAAAGATTCAGTATGGAAGATTCCAAGCGCGGTAACCTACCGGCTTGTCACGGGATCACCCTTTCCAAAGAGATGTCTCCCAAGACTGATTTAGAGAGGGATCGCATGTCTATTATACCCTACGCTTCTGCGGTAGGCTCTATAATGTATGCGATGTTGTGTACCAGACCGGATGTAGCTTATGCACTTAGTGTACTAAGCCGGTATCAGTCAAACCCTGGGGAGAAATACTGGATAGCGGTAAAGAACATTCTCAAGTACCTGAGAAGGACTAAGAAGATGTTCTTGGTGTATGGTGGAAAAGACCTCCAGATCGAGGCCTTTGCTGACTCCAGCTTCCAGAGTGACAAGGAAGATTCTAAGTCCATGTCGGGTTTTGTTTTTACCCTCAATGGAGGGGCGGTGTGTTGGAAGAGTTCCAAACAGGAAACCGTTGCAGACTCGACGATGGAAGCGAAATACATCGCTGCATCTGATGCCGCAAAAGAAGCCGTCTGGATGAGGAAGTTCTTGAAAGAACTTCAGGTGGTTCCGTCCATTGTTGATCCAATACCTTTGTATTGCGACAACAACGAGGCTATAGCTTTAGCGAAGGAACCCAGATCCCATCAGAAATCCAGACACATCTTGAGGGGGTATCACCTGATCAGGGAGATCGTGGATCGCCAGGAGATCGAGGTTCGGAGGGTTGCTTCAGAAGATAACACTGCAGATCCATTCACCAAGGCCTTACCCCAGACTCAGTTCGAGCGGCTGATCGAGATGATAGGTCTTCGATACGCCAATACATGGCCTTAGTGCAAGTGGGAGATTGTTAGTGTATATGCCCTAGAGGCCATTACTGTATCATACTAGTATGTATATTACTTAATGGAAGCTTGGGATATTCACCTTGTATTGACAATCTTGCTCAAAATGGTAGTATGCTACTTGGTTTGTTTCTACTTCAATGTGTACATGTGTTTATTTTATTATATCACCTATACGCATTAGTGGAGCCCTTAGGATCTTTGCTTGATTACCAGCGTTGTGATGGCAGTCACACTACTGGGGGCTGGGTAATCTATAAGCACATCCTTATGCAGGTCCCTAGTCGCAGGACTATCGAGACAGGGCATCGATACTCCGGAGTAGACTAGCGTATGCGCTTCTCATCCCAGTGTGGGAGATGGTCTGTCCCACAGCCATCAGTACGTCGTACTGGAGATAGTATGCGGGTGCTCGTTGGATTACGAGTACACTGGACAGGACTCGTCGGGAACTGACCGGTTGGTATTATACCTATCGTCAGTTATCAGTTCCCAGGTGACATGAGTACAGCTTAGTCCGCTGACTTGACACTGTCACTTCGCCTCGAGTGTGTTCCCACTGCACTTTGATTAGTACCCTACCACGGCTCAAAGGAGTCGTGCAAACATGTAGTTTTTGGGTGCAGTCCCGAAGCACTTGGAGGCAGTGACGGTTAGACAGGATTCGTCTCTCCCGGTATTGGGAGTTGACATCGCGCTGTGTCTAGGAGAGCCATTACACGAGTAGTCCCTGGCCAGGGCAAGCGAGATATACTGGTAGGCTTCCAGTATTATCTCAGGGTGTTTTGGGCTTCACTCCGACACGACTTGCACCGCTATTAGGGGACTGACGTTTACTGCCCCTAGGCCCGCCATGCGATGTATCAGACGAACAGACCGGACTGTACGGAGACTGTCACATTCAGGCTCAGTAGGAGTTCAGATGGGTTTCACCTCGTCAGTCTTCTTGTCGGCATCTACCTGGGGACCGTTATGCACAGCTAGTGCCGCTTGCGGTATGTGGTTAAACCCACCACCAGCGTAGTGTCGAGTCTTTAGAGTCCCACACAGAAAGCTATTCGCCTTTAAGCAAAAGAGTAGTGGTCGCATGGTTTTGCGACATGTCACATGGTTTTGTGACAGGGTCCGGTCACATCCGTGCACTTATGGACGTACAGTGTTCGGACAGTTAACACTAGCGGGCTTTGGTTTAAGTCAGATCCCAGTGTACGTTTTGGGATTGGTTTTATCCAGTATGTATTCGTGTTCCTCGGAACGCGGATGCGGGTGTGTATGCACAGTTGACGGAGAGACAGAGGCAGAGGATTCTCATTAGGATTGTTAACCGTTGACTGTTGACTATTGACCTTTTTGCTCAACCCTAATGAGAATATGATATGTAATTAACAATAATATTAATTAAGTATTATGGTGACATGGTTGTTGAGGGGTTGACTTTGTTGACTTGTTGACTTTGTTGACCGGTTGACTAGGTTGGACTAGTTGACCATCATGATGACAATGGCTATCATTTCATGCAAAGACTTTTGCTTGCTTGTTCTCTTGTGCAAAATGAGTGCATGAAATAATATGGCTATTGTAGCTTAAACCATCACTAATACTTGATTGCTATTATGGGTTATGATGGTTTTAGATTATGAGAGCCAAGAGAGAAAAGTCTTGCTCATTCTTTCATTTCCTTTCTCTCTCTTGTGATCTTGAGCTCTCATCCTCTTCCTCTTGCTCTCCCTCTCTTTAGTCTATGGTTCACTTGTCTCATGTGTTGAGAACCAAGAACCATAGAGAAAAATCCCAACACACTCTCCTCTACTCACTCTAGTTCACAAGGTTTAGCAAACCGAGTGAACTAGTTTCTTCAAAGCTCGAAGAAGAAGCCAAATGTAGAACCTTTCGGGTGGATCGATCTTCGGCGCAAGGAGACGACGGGGTGAAGCCAATCCGGACAACCATCGAGGCTTGAAGATGAAGGAGTTCGAGAAAGAAAGGTATAACCCCCTAACCGAGTAGTTAACAACTCATAGTTAGGTTGTTAGTTAGATGTTTAACAAAGATCCGGTTTTGAGTCCATGTTACCGCCTCTAGAAAAATTGTTTTTCACCAAATTCCGCATGCCCAAAAGTACCGGGAGAGGTAGCATGGACTTACAGTGGTATCAGAGCCTAGTTAAACTCTATCTAACATGATTGCATACTATCATCTCGAGTATGACTGTCCTACCGGCATAGGTCCTCCCTCAATCATTGTAATCACGTGCCTGTGATCCAATAATTGACTCTGAGGGCACTATATCCAACAATAAGAACATGCCCCAAGGACAGAGGAAAGTGTCTCCAGCTAGGAGGAATGTACCCCAGCGTCAGGCTTTCACATTAGCGGTCGTAGAAGCTGAGGCTGTATACCAAGGTAACTCTGGTAATTCCCTCACATATATCCAAAACTTTTGTATTCTTTCTTTCTTCCACATATTTTCATGCACTGTCAATAGTTCTATCATTAAATTGCTTTGAATCTGTTATACTTTCCTTATATAATTTTCGGGGACGAATTTATAGAAGGAGGGTAGAATGTAACAACCCTTAACTTTCTATACAGAATTTTTTCCAAAAAAAGAAAGGAGTACCTAAGGCTGAGAACAAGTTAAATTTGATTTGCTTTTGAACAGCAAGAAAGCACTTGTAGCTCATTGGTAAAGCCTTGCACTGCTGTGACATAGCCCCTGTGTTCGAATCCCTCCAGCCATATATTATTTTTATTGATTTTTCATTTAAATTTTTAGAAGCCCAAAGGTTTACACATGTACTACACGTAAAATGAAAAGTCATAAATTAATCAAACATGTGCAAATTGTTAAATACACTAAACATGACACATGGTATGAATCCAGAGCCCCACCACCAGAATTTGATCGACGATTTTAAGGACAACGGCAGGCACCGCCGGGCCCCCTGCAAGGGATGCTCCCCAAACTTCAACCCCTGAATCCCTTGGCCTAACCCACTACCCCCATATTGTTTGATTTCTCTGCACATTTCCAGAGAATTAAAAATGGGCATTAACAGAATTTTTATTGCAAATTTCAATTCTATTCTTCATTACCCTAAACCCTAATTTTTCCTATAAATAACAGACCACATTTCACCCATCCTCATCCAGAATTCCATTACAAAAACTCTTTAAAATTTCCAAGTCTTAAGTTGTGCAAGTGGAGTTAGCAAAGGTCGGAGTTCCGACGATGTTCCGAGGAGAATCCGGCGACGAAACGACGCCCCGACGGTTCCAATAGGTTCCTTTTCTCTCCTCTTGTTTTCTAACCTGTAAGTCCTCATTCCTCTCCTCCGTCTCTATTCTAAAACTTCTCTTTTTCAAAACTCGTCAGAAGCGGAGTTATTCCGAATTCCGATTCGTTTTTCTTTAAAAAAAAACTCCATTTTTCTTAAATAATAAAATACCATATTCTCTCATAATGTTTGACAAATATAAATAAACACATTAGAACAAGTTTCATCACAAAATAATTCATGTTGCAATTTCTATTTCACTTTTCACAGTAAAATACCATCAAATTACATACAACTTATAATTATTAGATTTAACCGTATTACCTTTAGATAACTCATGAGGTAATGACCTACCTTATCACAGCACACATTCTTGACAGAGTACGATAAATTTTGGGACTCTAGTTTATGGGAAAATACGAGATTACGAATAAATACCTTAAACATTCAAAACCGTTTCTTTAAAAGTATGTTATTTAAATTCGTTACAAATACGTCTCTACAACCCATTTTGGGGAACCCCGATCAGGATGATGCGGGTTATCGCACGTCCTCGGGCCTAGTAGAGTGAGATGCAGACCTCTGCAAGGAGCATTCGATCTCGATGGAGTTTTGATGCAATTTTTAAGAAAATAAGATTTCTACAAAATAAATAAAATTTATTTTTATTAAATATATATATATATATATATATATATATATGAATAGTATCAAAAGATCTATTTTAAAATATATTATATAAATATTCCATGTTTTCTAAATCAAAAGAATCACAATTTCATGAAACTACCGTTACAATTCAATACAAACTTCAGTATTTCATTAAAATACCATATACAATGAAACTAGGTTCTATTCACTAGAAAATTTCATCTTTATATAAACTACATCTATGAAAACCCTTAAGACGATAATAAAATACTTGAGGTGTAATTTAGAAATTATATCAAAACTATTTTTACATAAAACACTCTCAAGTTATACTAAATTACAATAAGGACCCTGGTAAATATAGGTTTAAGCGGGACCAATTCTCTTGAGGCTCAGGGAGCCAAAGAATACGGGTGCTTTCCTATCTAAGATAGACAACCTAACAATGGTGTTATCAACACGGCAATTGTCTTGGAAAAATACACAAATCCTGTCGTCCATGTGCAGCAGTTATCGATAACATTCAAAATTAATTCAGGACTTCAATTTTGTTTAAAAGTCTGACTCAGTTCGAGTCATGATCCGAAATTAGTCTGACTTGAATCCAATTCAAGTATAACTATAATACAATATGAATCCATGATTACCAGAATACAATCCATATCAACATGAACTTGACCGAACCGAACCATGGATATACTCTGATTTTATGACTATCCATTTATATCCATTCTATTTTCAGATATCATGGTTTCGGCATGTCTTCCATTTACTAAAAGACAATACAATACAATCAGCACAATCAATACATCAATACATAAGACATTACGGGGTTTATAAAGGGGTAGACTGGCACAGAACATGTTAAAGGCGGCACGAGATGGTCACTAAAAGACGTTATTACATCTATGCTGTTGTTCCGTGGTATTTTCGACGGAGCCTTATACTATGGGTTACCAAAGTCCATAGTGTAAGTTGGACTCCTCTCGTATACACTGGCATATTCTGTTCCAAGCGACAACAACTACGTTAGTATAACAAATATAACATTATCTACTTCACCTATTATATTCTCTGTTTATTCTTCTCCTTCTTTCTTTGGGACTTTCCGAGTGATTATTCGCTGATGACATTCCTATTTCTCTTTTTCTTTGGAATGTTGTCAGGAGGACCCGATTCTGAGGAGTTCGAGACCAGCCAGGAGCACTTGGAACAGTTCACAGAAGACCCTAAGCATTTACCTCACTTGTATATACTTTTCATTTCAGTTATGCTATTGTTTAGGCGTTGCTTTCCATTCATGTATTTACATTTCCAGTTGTACTTATAAAGAATTGTTAAATAAATAAAAGTTGATGTTCATTATTCATGTCTCTTGTGAACATTTTACTTTATATTGCTTAGATACGCTTAGCGTGTTTACTTCCGAGTAAATACATAGCGGCCTCGCCGCGTCCCCTTCCCGTACACCGGGAAGTGGGACGTGACAAGAGGTCTAAGCTACACTAACCTAGAATCTAACTAGAGTAATAGGATTTAACAAAAGATAAAGAAAGATCTATGCTAAGTGAAGAAGGTTACAACCTTTTTAGACCAAGTCTTTCACTTTTAAAGCTCCAAGTAGTAGTCCCTAGAACTCTTCTTGGCTCCACTTGAAGAAAGGATCGAGCTTGCTTTACGATCTTTGAGGCCGAAGATGATCCACCTTGAAGTCTCTGTAACTCAAGCTACATCTTCACTAATCAAGAAATTAGTGAAGCAAACAACCTAAACTAAAGGGATAGTAAAGTGTAGGTTGATGAAGTAGGAATTTTGCTCACTTTAGAAATATATTTCTCTGTTTTATTTTCCAACTCAAGAAAATCTAGAGAGGAAGAAGATGAGGTTGGGTGAAGAAAAATCTCAAGGTTAGAATGAGAGAGTTAACCATGGGCTAAAGATATGGGTTGGGTGAGAAAATATTTAGAGTAAAAAAAAAATTAGTGAGATAAGCCATGGCTTCTACATGCTTCTACAAGCATCTAAGCCATGCTCATTTCCACTTAATTTTTAATTTTCCTCTTAATAATAATCACCCTAATTATCTTTAGTCTTGATGTGAGTCTCATACACCCATATTCTATGTATCATCTACCATGACACAATAGTGTTATATATATATATATGTCATTATATATAACAAGAGAAGAAAAATCATTAGTGAGCTAATATTAGTTTATATACAAATATATCAAATATAAATATATTTTAAATTATTAAATCAACACTTGATTCAATAATCCGGTTATATCACATATAACCGTCTTATATTCAATACTAGTTAATATATATATATATATATATTAAATTATTAGATCAACACTTGATTTAATAATCCGGCTATATCAAATATAATCCGGCTAATATCAAATACATAAATATATATCAAATATATATTAACAATATATACATATACCATTGAATCAACACTTGATTCAATAGTCCGGTCATATCTCATATAACCAGACTGATATCAAATATCGCGAGATTAGAATACGGTATCACATACTCGTATTTAATCAAGCTCCCGCACATATCACCATATGTGCCTTACTTCGTTTCGCTTGAGCTAGGAAACCTCTGTGTGGGACTCTAAAAACTCGTCAATACGCCAGCAGTAGGTAATGATCACATCAGTCATCCACAAGCCGTCAGCGGTACTAGCTGGACGTAACGGCTACATAGGTATTGAACGAATAGAATATCAACAAGCAAGCTTGTCCAAACTCCTGTAAAGCTTATAAGTAACACTTACTGTACAGTCCGGTCTCTTCGTCTGATATGTCGCATATCAAGTCTAAGGTTGGAATCGTCAGACCCCAGTAACTTGATAAGTCATGACGATACATGTGTTAGTTGTATGTATGCCCTAGAGGCCATTATTATACATATGATGTTTATTATAGTGGATGCTTGGACATATATAGGGAGGACTTTCTTGCTCGACATGATAATATGCTATCTGGTTACTCTTTATCTTAAAATGTACACTTATTGTCTCTCTGTTACATGTTGATAAAGCCCTTAGGATGAGTACATAACTACCAGGATTATGATGCAGATCATACTAGTGGGGCCGGGGTAGTCTATAAGTACATCCTTCAATTATTCCTAGTCGTGGGAGTATCGAGACGGGGCATCAATATTCCAGAGTAGACTAGCGTATACGTTTCTTGACCCATATGATGGGTGATGGATGATCCCACATCTATTGGTGTTTGACATCAAAGATTGTATACGGGTGCTCAATAGAGACTGGTTACACCGAACATGACTCGCCGAGAACACCTAGATGGTATTATACCTTACGTCAGATAGCAGTTCGCTGGTGTCACTGGTACAGGTTAGTCTGTAGACCCGAGATCGTCATAGAGTCTTGTGTGATTCCCACTGTGCTTTGATTTCCACCTTACCACGTTTAAGAGAATGTGTAAAACGGTGGTTTTTGGGTACAATCACGAGTCGTATGGAGTCAATGAGCGATAGGAGGGAATTTCGTCTCTCCCGGTATTGGGGGTTGATGTTGCGCTATGCTTGATTGGCCATAATGGGAAATCCCTGGCCAGGGTTGCTGAGATTTACTGGTAAGTGTTATCAGTAGTTTCTCGAACCGTTATGGGCCTCACATCGGCATGACTTATCAGGCTATTGGAGTTTGACGTTTACCACCCTCAGGCTGGATATGCGACATATCAGACGAAGAGACCGGACTGTACGGTAGTGTTACTTATTGGAATCGCAGGAGTATGAGCAGGCTTGCTTGATGATCTTCTGATCGCTCAATACCCGGGTAGCCGTTACGTCCAGCTAGTACCGCTGACGGCTTGTGGGTGACTGATATGATCATCACCTACTGCCGACGTATTGACGAGTCTTTAGAGTCCTACACAGAGGTTTCCTGGCTCAGGCGAAACGAAGTAGGAGCACATATGTGATATGTGCGGGACCGAGATTAATATGCGTATATGATACCGTATTCTAATCTCGCGATATGTGATATCGGTCGGTTATATGTAATATAGTTGGGTTATCGAATCAAGTATTGATTCGATAAGTTGATAAAAATGATATTAGTCGATTATATGTGATATAGCCGGATTATTAAATTAAGTGTGGATTTAATAATTTAATGTATAATTATATATTTGATATATTAATATACATTAACTAATATTAGCTCACTTAAGAATTTCTTTATCTCACTTGTGCACATTTAATATATATGTGATATATATTATTTGTGCCATGCATGATGATACATCTAACATTGGTGTATGAGACTCATACCATGTCATAGATAATCCGGGTTTTTATTTATTTAGGTAAATACAAAATTAGGTAGAATAATCACATGGTTTGAAGCTTAGTGGAAGTTTGTAGAACCATTGACTTAGTCCACTAATTTTGTCTCACCGTAGATATTTATTAACCCAACCATTATCTTAAGCCATGGTTAAGTCTCTACATGAGTTAATATGAGATATTATTTCACCCATGGTTGCTATTCTCACTCAATTGATTCTACACTTCATCTTCTTCCTCATCTCAAGAAAGCTCTCTAGCTTTTCTTGAGGTGAAGAAATATTATGAGAAAAATTATTCTAAAGTGAGCAAAAATCCTACTTCTTCAACCTACACTAGATTAGCCATTTAGTTTAGCATGTTTGCTTCACTAATTCCCAATTAGTGAAGAGGTAGCTTGAGTTAGAGTCTTCTCGACGTAGATCATCTTCGGCCTCGAAGACTTCAAGCAAGCTTGTTCATTTCGCTTTGTGGAGCCTAACTTGAGTCCAGGAGATCACTACTTGGAGCGAAAGGACTAGTACACGGAGGTTTAGAAGTGAAGGACCGGTCTACAAAGGTTGTATTCCTCATTCATTTAGTGTAATGTTTGATTACATGTTGGTTTACCCTAATTCCTCTAGTTAGATCCTAGGTTAGGGTTCTTTAGCACCTTAGAATTTAAAATGGCATGGTTAACGCCTTCCGAGACCTAGTGGGGGTGCTACGGAACCCAGCAGTGGTATCAGAGTCGAGCAAGAGAATTAGACGATGTTAGTAGAATTACGAAACCGAAACAACTCCGAAACAATCGAAACAAAACCCTAGTTTTTTTCGAATTTTTCAGAGCCTCTAAAATTTTTTTAAACAGTTGCAGAATGTTACATGAGATGTAACATGAACACCAGACAAAAACGAACCCAATCCACCGGATTTGACCCGGAGAAAAGATGAAAATGACCGGCTTGGCCGATTTTCTGGGCTTGTTTTGGCTTCATTTTTGTTCGGTGCTCCAGGCTCTGAGTTTGGTGTTTCAGGTATTGTTTGTTTTTACAAAGATTGCATGTGATATTATCTTTCTGTAAAGGCAATTCAAAGTATTTCGTAATCGTAATTTTAACATCGCTTCGGCTAACATCGACGATGTTAAAATGTTTGAACGAATATCAAAAACCTATTTTTCACCCCTTTCTGGAAAATTTTCCAAAAGTTGGATTTTTCCAAGTTTAAAATATTCAAAAATCATGCAAGTAATTCTATCGACCCTCTAGAATAACGATATCCAAACTCGACTCTTTGACCACGGAACCATCGGCAAACCCTAAGGTTTACGGCGGTTCCGCGGCGCTATGAGTGGGGCATGGGTCGGCCCTTCTACGGTTGGTCCATAGGTGATGTGGCATATTCTGGGTATTTTTTAAACTGTGCTCAAGTGTTGAGCTCTCTAGGAAACTTTGGGTGTTTGTTGATTCGATCGAAATGTTTAACATCATCTATCTTTTATGAATGTGATACAATATTTGGAATCCACAATAATTAGTTTTGTGAAAACTAGTTTGAATTTTGTAAACCTAGCAATTTAGTCTCATTTGATCGGTTGCAACGGGGTTTTGATATGGATCAAAACTCTATCGCAATCACGTAGTGTACGCGGATACTCACCGTGTAACATTACTAGATAGCCACGCCCCATAGCCCCGACCAAGTGACTGTAGGAGAACCCCGTTGCCAAAAGCATCCTCCCGGGTGCTCGCGGCCGCGGTGTTTCACCTAAGTGCACTTCGTCGATGGCATCGGGGGTGCGGCTGTCTACTGAAGTTTCCGAGGAGCATTCGATCAAGTTATCGGGAATCTTGTTGAATTACCCGACTGGTTATTGAAAAGTGTTTTCAATATCAAGACTAAAATGCGGGATTTACAATGTTAGGCATGAAATTCGGAATATGAGATATTCCGGGTTTATGATGTCTAAGGAATTCATATGGTTAGGCATGAAATCCGAAATATATGATATTTCGGGTTTATAATGTCTAAGGTGGTTGCGGATTCCAATTGTTGTAGTTTTCACTTTCTTTTCTGCGACCGTAAGTGTAATATGTGGCGTGTCTCCGGTTTCATTGCTATATGTCAACAACAATTGGGATACGCATATTTACTTACGTTGATGACATGTGATGTTATGTGTTGCTGTGATATGTGATATTAGATCATCGTGTTTGAATAGCCGGGGGTTTTTGCGTGAGATGAGATTTTTTTCATTTTCATTCATGTAAAAACTTGTATGTAATATTCTTTTATTGGGGCACTTCCGGGTTGAGGATGATGTCACTATTGATATATATTATTTACTTTTCCGCATTAGGATAGACCCAAAGTGGGGAGCACAAGTAACCGGGTTCTAAACCCCTTCAAGTTTTATAAATTACAATAAGGACCCTAGTAAATATAGGTTTAAGCGGGACCAGTCTCTTGAGCCTCAGGGAGCCGTAGATATTGGTGCTTGCCTATTTAAGGTAGACAACTTAACAAACAATATTATCAACACGGTAATCGTTTTTGAAAAAGACACAAATCCTGCCGCCCATGTGCAGCGGTTACCGATAACATCAAAACAATCAGGATTCAATTTCTTTTATAATTGTCTGACTCAGACTGAGTCTTATTATAATCAACCTGACTTGAATGAGATTCAAGTATCAAACTATAATTCAACATGAATCCATGAGTCCATCTATTCAATCTATTCAATCTGTATTGACTGAACCAAACTATGGATATACATCCATCTACATGATTCATACATCTATATGATTCTCCAGTTATATCCATTTACTGATATCATGGTTTCGATAAGTCATCCATCTATACAATTCAAGACAATACAATACAATGCCATCAGTACAATCATTACTATCAATACATACACGGGGTATTGAGGTAGTTCATGCGTGAATCCAAAAAAATCTCAAGAGTCCCCCTCGATCATGAATCCATGTCTATTAACACAAGCAAGCTATCATGATGGCCCGTGTTTCCTTGCTCCTGGATTACAGCCTGTTGAGTTTGGAATACTTCAACACTAGGTTGAAGTCCCGTTACTAACAATTGATTCGGGCCCATGGTTCCTTACCCCTGGATTACAGGCTGTTGAGTTTGAGAACACTCTTGAGATTGGTTGACATTCACCCTTGCACTTACGCGTTAATACTAAATATAACATTATAACAATATCATACCACTTTAAAAGTTGTACACACTCTCTCTCTCTCTCTGTCTATTCTACTTCTCCCCCATCTTTGGGACTTACCGAGCGATTTGTTCGCTGACGACATTCTTTCTCTTTCTTCTTTAGAATGTTATCAGGTGGATCGGACGCACTAGAGTACGAGACCATTCAGGAGTGTTCCCTTACGGAAAATAAAGAAATAAATAAAGCAACGAGAAAAAGTCCCTAAGTGAAGCATCATGTGCCCACACGTGATAGGCGCTGTGCTTGAAAAAACTAAGCCAAAATTGGGCCTCACGTGCAGACACGTGACCGCTATAGACAAAGTATATAGGCTCCTGAATAAAGCAAACAATTGTACAAAAAAAACACTCATGTGATAGCACGTGACACCTTTTTGTGGGCTTAATTTGGTGGGGTCACGTGCTACATGTGATAGACTCCTATGCCTTCCGAACCGATAGAAGTAAATTCTAATTAAAAGGGACCAAAAGCCTTATTTGGAAAATATTTTCTTGGATCTTTCTAAACAAGAAAGATTACGCTCTATAAAACAGAGCGCCATTGGATTAAAGATCCAATGGTGATTAAAAATCACCAATCTAAAGAAAAATTCTATGCAAGAAAATATCTTCATAAACTTGTTAAGAACAACAAAAGAAATATCTTCTGTAAAACAGAAGTCCTTGGATTAAAAATCCAACGGTAAATAAAATTCACCGAGTAATCTAAAAGATCATGTTGGTTAATTAGAAAATCAATCAAAATCTCTCAATGAGAGATATTCTAAACAAATTGATTCCCTTCTTTCTCCTATAAATAGGAGCCAAGAGACAAAAAAAAGGAAGATATACAGAAAAGGGGGTAGAGAAAAAAGAGAGAGATAAATACCCTCGTAAGCTTAGAGAATTTAATTCTCCGGAGAGAAGAAGGCCTCTTAAAAGAAATAAAAAAAGAAACTCTAGGAAAGAGAAGGAACGAAACACAAAGAATATCTCATCTCCTTTTCACTTCCATAAGAGTTTAACTCTTCTAAAAAGAACTTAGTTCTTCCTTTGGTTGAGATTTGCAGAAGCAGATCTCTCCACAAGTTGAGAATTTAATTCTCATCGGGGAGATCCTGCATGCAGATCCAAAAACTACGGGAAGATCTAAGTTCAGAGAATTTAATTCTCCCAAAAAGTATATAGGAATTTAATTCCTCTGATAAAACAAGGGTTTAACCCTTCATATAGAACTTAGTTCTTCATTATGGTGAAAGATCTGCAGAAGCAAATCTCCTTACAAGTTGTGAGTTTAATTCTCATCGAGGAGATTTTGCCATATAGATCCTAAACCCAAGAGAAAAAAGCTAAGTCCTAAGAATTTAATTCTTACAAAACAGTGGGCTTGAAAGTCTCAAAACTCAAGATCTCCATGCACGTAAAAATATTAGCACCCAATATGATAATGGCCGATCACGTGCTCCCACGTGAGCACCCTTGATGAATGAAAGAGAACAACTAAGATCAGGTCGTGTGATCCCACGTGACCCCACTAAAAATGCTTAGCACTTCCAAAAGAGAAAGGGTATAAACCCCAGAATCAGTTATCACTTTTGTGACGCCTCACGTGATCCCACGTAGCCCTCTAAAAGTGCTTAGCACTTATACTGAAAAGGGAATGAGCCCAAATACAGCGCTTACATTTGGATAATACCTCATGTGTCTGCACGTGACCATTTAATGAAACAATTGCTCAGCACTCGTATAGAAAGAAATATATCTAAAAGCAGCGCTCATATCTTGAAGGCGCCTCACGTGTCCACACGTGAGCACCACAGAGAGCTAAGTGTTTAACACTTCATATAAAAGAATATAAGTAAAACAAAAAGGAGGAGGGGTGTCAGAACCCAAATCAATGCTCAGCATTGTTGAACAAAAGGGGACTGAGCCCAAACAAATGTTCAACATTTTATTCAAAACTGAGTGGACTGAACCTAAGTTGGCCTCAAGTCCTTAATTCAGATCAACCATGCCCATGTGCTCACAATCTTTTTAATTGGTCTTAGTCCCAAACCTGACTACAGATCTCCCAATCAACATTAGTTCAAGGGTACATCTCTTCATACCTCTGATACATGTCGTTGTAATTCTTCAACGTCTTCAGAGAGATGAAGGGTCCCAATAACCAATAACTTTTGGCGCATCCCCAAACGGTTAAACCAAAACCATACAGACTATGATGTCTTTAAACCTCACAGACTATGACGTCTGTAAACCAGATTATGATGTCTCTAAACCTTATGGACCGCAATGTCCTAAAACTAACAATGGACCGCAATGTTCTCAAACTAACAATGGACCGCAATGTCTTTAAACTAACTGTGGACCGTACTGTCCTTAAACTAACTGTGGACCTTAATGTCCTTAAAATAACCGTGGACCATAATGTCCTTAAACCAACTGCGGACCATGACGTCTTTAAACTGAACATTATGGACTATAATATCCTTAAACTGAAAACCCCATAGACTATGATGTCTTTAAACTTCACGGACTATGACGTCCTTAAACTCATGGACTATGACGTCCTTAAACTTATGGACCATGACGTCCCTAAACTACATTCTACGAGCTATGATGTCCTTAAACTCATGGACCATGACGTCCTTAAACTGTGGACCCTATTGTCCCTAAACTAAAACGATAGAGTCTAAACACTCTTTCGTTGGATCTAAATGATCCTAAAAGATTGTTAAGTAGATCTTAGTCTAAAATTAGGCTAACGTATCCTTAACAAGCATTTAAGTTGATCTTAATCTAAAACAAGATTAACAATCCTTAAACCAACCCAAACCCAAATCTAAGAAAATACGAATATGGACTAATCCACGCCCTACGGGCGACAACATAAATTAGTCTCCATATACGATCCACGGGCAACCGAAAATAAAACAAACACACACGACACGAAGTGACCATCTGGAGAAGAAGAAAGTTGTTACCGCGATGCAGGAGCGTAATTAACTGCAGGGACTTGCGGCTGCAGGGAAAAGCGTCCCCACAATCAAAAAACCCATCACAACGAGAGGGAATCTGATGAACTCTGCTACATCGGTCGCATCTGTCTAAACCTCCGATATACGGTGCTATAAATCAACTTGGCATCTTCGGAGAGGTGGACGGATAAATCCAAATAGCATCTGCCCCCAAAATTCAGACCAGACGTCCCGACGTCCCGGCCGCGTCTTCCGGCGGCGAATAGATTCCAGCACGCCCGGTAGGACCTTTTTCTCTTTCCACTACACACTTCGTGTGTCGTGTTTGCGAATGAATCGCGGTTTAATATGGTTGCCCCTGAATTCGAGGTACTAAGATTTGGTGTCTTACTCTGTGCAGAAGAGAAAATGGCTTTCAACTGCACTAGCTGCAACAACAACTCCCACTCCGTCCCTACTAGAGGAGTGACCTATGGGCCCCAAGCGGCCACCATCTTTGCCATGCCAGTGGAACAGGTGGCTCAGACCACCACTGGACTGTTCTTTAGGACCATGATCCCACCGGCAAGCTTCAGCGTCCCAATGCCATCATAGGAAGCTCCGAAGAAGTCAGTCTTCAATCGGCTTACAACTACTACGGCCCCTCTCAACTGGCCATCCAATTCCAGGTCTACTACATCAGTCTTCGACAGGCTGAGCCTGTGTTCTAGTGGGCCCATAAAGAAGCCTGCAATACATGAAGGAGTCATCCCGAAGCGGATGGCCATTCCAACTCCGACAGACGAAGTCGTAAAAAGGGCTTCTCCTGCTAAAGGATCAGTCTTCACACGACTGTCCGTTCCAACTCCCACTTCAGGCGAAGTCACCAAAGCTGCTTCCCCTGCCCAAGGGTCAGTCTTCGATAGGTTGGACGTTTTTCTCAGTGGACGTCTGTCTTCGATAGGCTGGCACCAACAGCAACCCTTCACCTGAACAGAGGGCATGATGAAGCCAACCCCATAACTGAGCCAGTACCGTCTACAAGACATGTTTGACGTCGCCATTGGCGCGGAGTAAGGAAAGCTGGGGGCAGTTCCCCTTCTGGACTTATCCCACCAGCTCCAACGGTGGAAGTTGATACTGCTGTTCCAACTGGGAATAGCTTTGAACCAATCAAGAGGGTGCACAAGAACTCTCCGACCGCCGGGCTAAAAAGATCTCCTCCACCTGTGGAGAACGTTACAAAGGCAAAGCCGAAACAGCCCCCTCAGCAGCTATCCTCCAAAATCCACAGGGTCTGGCAAAGAGTCCAAGACTCTGTAATTAACCAAGACTACTCTTGCCGACCGAAGAAAATGAAGGTTTGGCAAGAGAAGGACCATCCCGTTACCGTGCCACAGAAGGTATCGTCTGCCCGGGTGCCTATCACAACAGCCCCCTCATCGTTGATCGCTCATGAAAGGAGAAGGCCGGAGAAGATCCCTACGTCTGGGATGAATCTCAAGGGCATGAATCCAAACGCCCCTAGTCTGGGGGCATGGTAGTGCACACCATCTACATGGCTTCCGGGAAGGAGGATAGCCGCATCTCTTCGGGTCATCGACCACTCACCCGGTCTGTGACAAAGGCTCAGGAGTAACAGCAAAAGCTCCAGGAGATGCTAACAAAGATGGCCGCACTCACTGGGCCAAAAGAAAGCCCGGAGACATCGTCGGAGCAACCACAGGAGCAAGAAACCGATGCCGGGTTCCTCCGCAGAATGCTCGAGAAGAAAGATAAAGAAGCTGCAGAACAAGTGGCCAACATAAAGCAAATGGCGCTATTGTTCCAGTACATGGTGGGCATGATGATCCAGCCGGATCCTCCAGCTGAAGACCCTCCAATAATTGTTGAGGACGACAGAGGGGAGACATCGAACCCTCTTTCGGCCTTTTCAGTCGCCAAGGAGGAAACAATCTCTAAAGCCGCGCTCGATGACTATATAGCTCAACAGATACGAGCCCGTCAAGCGAACGAAGCTATTGGCCAAGTCATCAGAACTGGGCGACCCTATCCCAGCTGGTATGATCAGATTAAATACCCGTCAGGATACACAATCCCTAAATTTCATGTATATAAGGGGACAGGCAACCCTCACCAGCATGTCGCCCAGTTCAGGGCTCTGTGTGGCAATACTGGAGGTGACGATAAGCTATTGCTTCGCCAATTCCTCGGTAGCCTAGCGGAGACGGCCTTCGAATGGTATTCGGAGCTTTCCAATGACTCCGTCAAAACATTCACGGAGATGGAGTTGCTATTCACTCAGCGTTTTGCAAGCGCTAGCGAACGCACCTCAATCACGGCATTGATCAATGCCCGAGTGAAGCCAGGGGAGACATAGGTTCAGTATGCGATACGGTAGTGCAACCTATGGTCAAAGTGCGAACTGCGCATAGAAGAGGCTCCTGCAGTAGGCATGTTCGTGGATACCCTCGATCTGCAGGCAACCATATCCCAGTTCATGATGTTTTTCAAGCCGACTACCTTCCAGGACTTGATTGATAAGCTAGCCCAAATGGAACAAATAGGCCATAGACCGTCTTCCTCGAAAATGGAGCCTCGAAATTAAAAGGGCCAATGCTCAGCAGCAGCCCAGTGGTCCAAAACCAGCTGATCGCCAAAACGATAGATAGCGATTCTTCAACGAGAAGCTAAAACGCCCTTATTCGTTTCCCCGGGATAAAACGAGGAGACTGTTCGAGCTGGCAGTGAGCAACATGCTCATCAATCTGCCAGATCCAAGACGTCCACTGCAGCCGGGCGATGCCAACAATCCTAATTACTGCCCCTACCACCAAGCCGTAGGCCATCTAATCGAAGATTACTTCGTCTTCAAAGACGGGATTGAGGACCAATACCAACAGGAAAAATTCACGCTGTCTGAGAATTGGAAGGTAAGCCCTCCCCAGCCACACGCTCCTAAAAAGATAGACACGCCAGGGGCATCATGCTCTTTCATAGAAGAAGCTCCATGAGAGGTCGCTCTTTCAGCCAAAACAAAACGAATGCTGAAGGATCTCCAAACATGCTCGGCGATTAGGTGGAGAAGCCCGCTGGATCCTGAGATCATTGAGGGAATGCTAAAACCGCGCCCGAAGCCAAGAATTGGTAGCAATGGTCAAAATGCTCAGGCCCAGCCGTCAAAGTCTTCGAAGAAGAAGAAGAAGACCAAAAAGCCCATGAAGCCTGATGAAAAGCGTACGGGCCTGCAAAAACATATTGACACGATGGAGGAATACAACCAAAAGGCGTGAACCCCGGTCACACTCCACGAATTTCTCAACAATATCCTTGAGAGTGGAAATAACGACAATGACGACGGAGATGACTCATCAGAAGAATCTGAGGATGATATGGCAAGTTGCCATATGATCTCGCATTCGTAAATTAATGTAGAAGTAGCTCACTCAGCGTTAGAAGACAACATAGAGAAACTGGGGGCAGATGCAGAACTAGAACCTTTGGAACCATCAGATGAGATGATCGACATGCTACTGAACGAAGCTCGTGAGAAGAGAAAAGCCGATCAAGAGCGTGAAATGGCCATATTTTAAAGAACCAGGTGTCGGCATCAAGCTGAAAAAGTCATGGCGGGGATGAGTCGCAGAGCGCTCCAACCAGATCGAAGCATGCCCACGGCAGAAAAAAGCAAGCTTAAGGAAAAGAAATGGTTCGCTAAAGCCCTGTCAATAGGAATGAAGCTGTCATCTCCTAAAGGAAGTACTCCTGGCAGTATACACCTTGACGAAGCGGATGTACATCCCACCTATTGCTTATACCATCATAGAATTGCACATCCTACCGAAGAATGCATGGCCTTTAAAAAATGGTGACAAGGATATGTCGCTTACAGGCAACACTTTAAGAGGATGAAGCGTGAAGCTCGTCGACAGCGAAAAAGTGCGACAGACAAACGTGGAAGAACTACCGGCAACTGTCACATCGTTGAATCCGGGGGATCACAAGTTCTCACCTTCGGAAGCAACTCTGACGAAGAAATAGCCATTGGCCCTCTCTTCAAGGAATCCACCTCCGAGACAGAAGAAATGAAGACCTGTGAGAATATTCAGCTGCGCAGCCATATGGTTCCTGAAAAGAGTCTCGCACCCACAAACAAGGGAACGAACAAAAAAGATAAAGGGAAGAAAAAATTCCCTGAGGATATCGCCCTCGATGATCGAGTCGTCGAAGAGCTTGCAGCCAAGGACCCGCTTAAGAAAAGCAAGGTGGATTACAATGTCCTAGCGCATTTGAGAAAGATACCCTCATAATTGAGTATCTTTGATGCCCTCCTCCTATCCAAAGAGGTGCGAGATTCCCTGATCAAGGCATTGCAAGAGCCCGACCAGTTTCAAGCCTTCTTGGTGGAAGAAAAGATGAAGGATGAGCTGGAAGAAGTCCACACGGCCGATATCACCTTCAGCGATGAATATCTCCTCCTCGGAATGTGCGAGCACAACCGTCCCTTATATGTCACCGGGTATTGCCATGACATCAAGATAGGAAAGATCCTAATTGACAACGGGTCCTCTGTCAACCTTCTCAACGTGAGGGTGCTAAAGGAAATTTGCATGAGCGTGCAGCACCTAGCTCAAGATAAAATCACCATCTCCGGTTTTGACTCCCAGTCATCACGGACGCTCGGGTTTGTAATTCTCACATTACGCTTCGGGCTGCTCGTCACTGACATCAAATTTTATGTCATTGATGCCAATACTTGCTACAACTCTTTGCTCAGCAGGCCTTGGTTACACAAGTGCAATATCATCCCTTCGACACAACATCAATGTATGAAGTATTTCAAAGATGGTCTCGAGTACACCGTAACGGGGGAGCTAAACCCATTCTCCATGAATGAAGTCCGCAAGTACTAGGATGCAAAGTATTTCCTTCCAGAAGACGCGGAAAGATGCCATAAACCGGAGAATAAGTAAAGAGCTATCACCACTATTCCGGTCTTCGGGAGCGATACCGAGGAGGAAGAAGAGATAGTCTATTCGGGGCCGTCTCAATGCAACAAGCCGGGACCATCTACCCTTATTTTGGTTTTTGGCAGTGACTCTGAAGACGAAGTCAACGCAGTGTTCTCGGTCCTTCCATCAGTGCAAGCCTTCAATGGAGATGATCAGAGTTTGCAGATCGCCATGATTCTGCGGCAGCACTATAAAGAGCTTGATGCGCTTGAGACATATAGTGTGCAAGAGCTATGGACATTCTATGCCCTTCCCAGGAGAAGAGGTGAAAAGGCGATTCTATTCTATCGATCCACGGAGACTAAAGTCGAAAGAGAAGTCTGGCGTGGTGCCGAACCTAAGCTTAACAGGCTCCAACCCATCCGTCTTCTCAGATACTACGCAGAAGGATTGAAAAGGCTATTAAGATGCCAAGGCGTACCCTTTAAGCAAACCGCACGATAGGCCCAATTCTACAACAGGATCTGGAACGTCCCAGGAAATCAGCGAAAATTGCTCAACGGAAAAATGGAAACGATCGGGCTTGGATATGTCCCCGCATCCCAAAATATGGAATACGAGGTATGACTAGGCCAGCCATGCTCCTACGGTCAAGAAATCATCCTGCCGTAGTCACACTTCGGCTTCTAGCACTACATGGTAATCAGTAAATAAGCACAATATTAAAGGAATCACATCACTAATTTATTACATTGAAATTTCATTGTTCACAGATTACAGATAATAAGAACGATAACTAACCGAGTTCAATCTCACAATCTCTTTTATGGAAAGCAATAAATGAAGAAGATACACCAAACTATATCTCCGTGAGCTCAAAGGATAGATCCGTCTCCTGTGCTGGTCTTCCCGCGGGATCTGAGCATGCATACTCAGGTCGTCAGAGCGACACAAATAATAATAATATAATAATCAATGAAACAGGTAAATGAGGTATTACGGGTATGAGAATAATGCGAGTAAACACTATGTCACAATATGATGCAGAATATGTTATGTGTCCCTATCGGTCTCTAGGTCATATTTGAAATCACATAGTGGAAGGAGGATCATGTTTAACAGGAGTCTCGTACATACCCGAGACCACGGCCCACACGCCCGGGACATAACCCTGTCAGCCGGATCGCCAGATCCTGTCCTACACGAATAAGTATCACAGTTCGAATGATCATCCTCTAAACACGGTCCCGCTAAATAAGATACTCTTTCCACTTTGATTTCCCCTTTTTCCCCAGGTTACACTATTTAAGATATTGATCTATTTGTGTACGAGTATACCAATGTCACGGTTTCATCACTGTCCACTATATCACTCACTGTCCACTGTACCAATCACTATCACGATTATTCACTTTCCATTGGTGTACTCGTCACTCCTAAATCAACACCTATCACGCACGATAATGCAATGTCCACACGCACTAACACTGTGTAAATGACAAGGGTATGATATATGTATTGTATGCTACCAATAAACACGGTATGTTATGAATTAGCATGCACGTCATGAATTTAAGTAAATTGCACAAATTAATATATTACAAATTCAGCAGAAATGATGTAGGTAAGATATATAGAACAATCAGTCAGTAATTCATCAAAATTTGTTTCAGTCCAATCGGGGTTTCGGTTTTCAAGATATAACTGTTTCAGTTTAAGTGTTCACGGCTGGAATTTCAATTTCAGAGCTGAACTTCTGTTTCGCAACACGAATTGCACCCAGTTGGGCTCAAAATTTAGCGATGACACAGTTAGATGAAATCTAGGGTTTTCGATAAAGTATTCAACGCAACAGACGGATCCTCAATCGCATCTGTACGTTGAAAGTTATATACAGTTTAATCTCAAATATCATTCCAGAAAGTGTTCTGGACAGCTTTATGTTCTGCTCTTTTAAAATAAGTTTAAAATAACAAACTGCGATGAATCGGAATGAAACCACTTGTTTTCTTTCACTAACAGGTATATCTTATAACTACTGAAAGCTCCGTATCATGCGATTTCAGGAAACACGGGGACGCAGGACTTTAGACAGAACATACTAATCTGAAACGCTCTGGACTGCAGTCCAGAGTCGTGTTCCGATCCAATTATCTTCATGGTTTCAGAACAGAAAACATTAAAATTCTACATAGGGTTAAAATTCGTCGAGTCAGCTTCGATTTAAGCCCTCGAACGCATTTTTCCAATATGTGTATGATTTATGGTGTATTTATTCGTTTTCAGCTACGAGAGAATTCTAGTTTTAACAACATGTTTGGGGGTATCGATTTTTTGTTACAAACAATCGTGTTTTCCAGCAAATTTCACACATGTTATATATCATTCAAAGGGCCAACAGGATGTATCGGTTGCCGTCAAATTAGACATTTTTTTCTATTAGTAATTAACATCGAGCACTTATGTTTTAACACGTATAGGAAATCGGAAAGCTTGTAAACTACATGATCTAGGTGGGTTACACTATTATTATAGCATGAAGCAAGTAAATACTTGCCTGGAGAATGCCTCGGGGTCGTACGGCAACAGCGTCGTCGCGAACGCGCGGTATACGCCACGTACTGAATTCCCGCGAGCCTCGATCTAGATGTGAATCTCGCGTCGGGGTTTCCCGGAGCCGTCTTGCGTGCGCTGGAAGCTTAGGGGTGCTCTGTGGTTCGCCTGAGATGTGTTGGGGTTGCTGACGGTCGGCGTCGTTGCTCCGGCGACGCACAGTGCAAACCCACAGTGATAAACTGTTTGCTAATTGTGTTTTGGAGTTTTTGAAGAATGGAATATGTTAAGCAGTGGGCTAGGGTCGTGGTGATGGTGATGATGCTGAGGAGGTGGAGGTCGTTGGGAGGCCGGTGATGCGTTGGGGAGTTCGCCGGCGTCGAGAGGCAAGGTGGCCGAGTTAAGTTGAAATGGGTTAGTGTGCAGGTGAGGACTAGTGGGGCTCGGGTGATGAAGGGAGAAGTCGTGGAAGGAGAAGGAGGGGGATTTGAGTGGCTGTCGTCGACGTGGGTCGAGCGACGAGGTGGTACGATCGCCGACGTGGAGGTGGCAATGGGTTCAAGAGAAAATTTTTTGGGTGCTCGGTGGATTTTTGAGCTCGGTGAAAGTAAAGGAGAGAGGTGAGGAGTTTGTGAGTACGAGAGAGTTGAGGGCGACGAGATTGACCACGTGGGGGCAACGGCAGGGCGAGGGCGTGGGCGATGGTGGGGGAGGCGTGTCGCGCGCGCAGTTAAGGGAGTAGCCGTTGGGATTTTTTTTTTGAAAGGGAAGAAGAACAGTGAGGGGTTGGCAAGCGGGCTTGGGTTGATGGAAGTGGGCCGGGCTATGAAAGGAATTCATTCTTTTTTTTCTTATAAATCTCGTGGGCTTCAGAAAGAACGGGCCGGGTTTTTTTTTAAAAAAAACAATTAATTCCCAAAGTGGGCTGCAGAGAAGGGAACGGGCTGGGATTTTAAAAAAAGGGATTTTGCTAAAAAATCGAGTGGGCTGATTAACAGAATTTATTTAGTGTGGGCTGAGGGATTAGGAAAAATAATGGTTGAATTAAATTGGTTTTATTTGTGTTAGTTTTTGGTTTTAAATTCCGGGTTTTGACTTTTAGGGTTTGGACTATCATTCCAAAGGAGTTGGAAAAATAGGGTTTAAACAACCAACTAAAATATACGAAGTCAAGAATAAGTTAATCACTAGGATTCAGAAATAGGAAGTTTCATGTAGAAAGGAAACGGGGATTTACATCATACCCCCCTTAACAAAAATTTCGTCCTCGAAATTTAACAAAGATACAAGAGTACAATGTACTAAACAAAAAGATGTGGATAACGATCACGGATGTCTTCCTCCCGCTCCCAGGTGGATTCTCCTGGGGAACGACCGCCCCAAGACACTCGGACTAACGGAATGACCTTATTCTTCAGCACTTTCTCTCTGCGGTCGAGAATGGTAGTAGGCTGCTCCTCGTATGACAGATCGGTCCCCAAAACTAACTCTGAATGGTCCAGAACATGGTTCTCATCTCGAACGTAACGCCGCAACTGTGACACGTGGAAGGTATTGTGCACACCAGCTAGCGATGGAGGCAAGGCCAATCGATAGGCCACCTCTCCTACTCGCTCTAGCACCTCAAAAGGTCCGATAAAACGGGGACTAAGCTTTCCCCGACTCCCGAATCTGATAACTCCACGAGTAGGTGAAATCTTCAAGAACACATGATCTCCGACTTCAAAATCAAGTGCCCTTCTGCTGGTATCTGCCCAACTCTTTTGTCGATCCTGAGCCGTCTTAATACGCTGCCTGATCATTTGGACCTTGTCCACTGTCTGAACAATGAGTTCGGGGCCCAGTAATCTTCGTTCTCCCACATCATCCCAACATACTGGGGATCGACACTTCCGCCCATATAGTGCTTCAAAAGGAGCCATCTGAATACTAGCCTGATAACTGTTGTTGTAAGAGAACTCGACTAGGTGCAGATGGTCCTCCCAGGAACCTTGAAAGTCCAACATACAGGCTCTCAACATATCCTCGAGCGTCTGAATTGTACGCTCGGATTGTCCATCCGTCTGTGGGTGATAAGCTGTGCTGAATTTGAGGCGGGTTCCCAAACTCTCCTGTAAGCTCTTCCAAAAGTGTGACAAGAATCTCGTGTCCCGGTCTGACACAATGCTGACCGGAACACCGTGAAGTCGCACAATCTCCTGCATATATCTTTCTGCCAGTGATTCAGTCGACTGTCCCACTCGGAAAGGTAGAAAGTGTGCCACCTTTGTGAGGCGATCGACGATAACCCAAATAGCATTATTTCCTCTAGGGCTCCGTGGTAAGGCCGTCACAAAATCCATAGTAATGTGCTCCCACTTCCATTCAGGTATCGGCAATGGTTGTAATAATCCTGCTGTTCTCTGATGTTCCGTCTTCACCTGCTGACATACCAAGCATCTGGATACGAACCTCGCAATCTCCCGCTTCATTCCGTTCCACCAAAAGTGCTGCTTTAGGTCCTGATACATTTTTGTACCTCCTGGATGCATAGAATAAGCTGAACTGTGTGCTTCAGCCAAAACTTCTTCTCGTACATCCCCTTTAGGTACGCAGAGTCTGTTACCGAATCTCAGAGAGCCATCTTCATGTATAATCAAATCCGTTCTCAATCCAGCTTCCACTTGCTCTCTGAACTTTTGTAATCGAGGATCATCCGCTTGTGCAATCTTGATGCGATCCACCAGGGAAGATTGCACCTGTAGTTGCCAAAATTGACTAAGTGCGTTCGGAGTAACGACCTCAAGTTCAAGTCTCTGGAAATCCTCAATAATACTCCTCTGATCGGTCAACATCATGACCGCTGGTTTGCGACTGAGTGCGTCTGGTACAACATTGACCTTCCCCGGGTGATACTGAAGGTCCAAGTCATAGTCTGCCATTAGCTCTAGCCATCGGCGCTGCCTCATGTTCAGTTCCTTCTGAGTGAAAACATACTTCAAACTTTTGTGATCGGTGTATACCTCCACTTTTTCTCCTAATAGATAGTGCCTCCAAATCTTCAACGCAAAGACTACCGCAGCTAACTCCAAGTCATGTGTAGGGTAGTTCTTCTCGTGGTTTCTCAATTGTCGAGAGGCGTAAGCAACCACTCGGCCGTGCTGCATCAAAACACAGCCTAAACCCTTCCCTGAGGCATCACTGTGTATCACCAAACCACCGGAATTATCTGGTACTGTAAGTATAGGTGCTGTGGTTAACTTCTGCTTCAGAGTGTCGAATGCCTGAGTGCACTCTTCTGCCCATGTAAACGGCACGTCCTTCCGTGTCAGCCGTGTCAATGGTTCTGCGATTCTTGAGAAATCTTGGACGAATCTCCGATAATAGCCTGCTAATCCCAGAAAACTCCTGATCTCGGCCACTGATTTCGGCGTCGGCCAATCTCTGACAGATTCTATCTTTGCCGGGTCCACTGAGATGCCTTCGCCCGAAACAATATGTCCCAAAAACTGAACCTTGTCAAGCCAGAATTCACACTTGCTTAGCTTCGCGTACAACTTCTCTTCCCGAAGAACCTGCAGTACCGTGCGCAAATGCTCAGCATGCTCTTCTCGGGTCTTTGAATAGACAAGTATGTCGTCGATAAACACAACGACAAACGTGTCCAAGTATTTTGCGAACACCCTGTTCATTAAATCCATGAATATTGCTGGGGCATTGGTAACACCGAACGGCATCACAAGGAATTCGTAATGTCCGTATCGGGTCCTGAAAGCCGTCTTGCATACATCCTCGGCTGCTACTCTGATTTGATGATATCCAGAACGGAGATCCAACTTCGAGAAAACCTTGGCTCCACTTAGCTGATCGAATAGGTCATCGATACGCGGGATTGGGTACTTGTTCTTTATTGTGACCTTGTTCAGCTCCCGGTAATCTATGCACATTCGCAATGATCCATCCTTTTTCTTCACCAATAGAACTGGTGCACCCCACGGTGAAGCGCTTGGCCGAATAAATCCCTTCTCCAATAATTCTTCAACCTGTTTCTTCAATTCCGCCAACTCCACTGGTGCCATTCTGTATGGGGCCCTGGATACTGGGGCTGTACCTGGGATCAAATCGATCGAGAACTCCAAGATTCGAGGGGGTGGTAGACCTGGTAGATCTTCAGGAAATACGTCTAGAAAGTCCCGAACAATTTCTGGGGCTGGGCTCTTATCAATCTCCATGGCTGTCAGTTCCTTAGGCTTTGCTCTGTACTTAGCTGGTTCCAAAGATTCGCTTCCGCCCTCGAAAACAAACTCCGGGTGATTAGGAATACGGAAGATCACCTTCTTTGCACGACAATCGATAACTGCATGAAAAGTGCTCATCCAATCCATCCCAAGGATTGCGTCGTAACTGCCTGTCCCAATTAGGAGGAAATTCGCATAGAATTCCCTGCCACACACTACAACCGGGCATAATCTACATTCTCGACCAGATATAATAACGCCATTACCCGTATGAATTTCCCATCCCTTGGTTAGTGGTTCATATGGTATTGAGTGTGTATTTGTGAAATGCTCAGACAAGAAACAATGCGATGCTCCTGAATCAAAAAGTACTCTAGCTGGCAAGGAATGTATAAGTAGAGTACCTGAGACTACGTCTCCTGATGCCTCTGCCTGCTCGGCGGTCAAGGTGAAAGCCCGTCCCTGACCGCGACCTGTAAATGGCTGTCTCTGTTCCTGCGGCCTCTGCTGTGACGGTCCAGAACCTCTCTGTATTTCTGCTCGCTCAGGACAACTGTCAATCCTGTGCTGACTGGAACCGCAAATCAAACACTGTCCCTTAGCACGGCGACAGTCCTTCTGGGTATGCCCTCCTCTACCGCAATAGCCGCAAGTTACGCCCTTTCTCTGGGGGCGATGCTGTGGTACAAACGGGCGCTTCATCTGAGTTGTCCCTGCTCTGTGAACCGGTATGGCTCCTCGAGAAGGCACGTGGGTACGTGCTGGAACGACTGGGGGTCTCCTGAACTTGTTAATCAATTGCTCCTGAACTCTCGCTGCGTTGAGTACCTGTGCGAAAGTCTGTAGATCTAACGATGCGATCAGCTGCTGCAACTCAAAATCTAACCCCTGAAGGAAACGCCTAGCCCTGGTGACTTCTGATTTGACCATGTATGGAGCAAAGCGGCTCAGACGGTTGAACTCTGCCGCATAAACGTCCACTGGGCGTCCATTCTGCTTCAGAAGAATAAACTTTTCCTCCATTTCTGCCTTGGCTGTGGGAGGAAAATAGTGATCTAAGAAGTACTCCTTAAACTTGTCCCATTCAATCGGCTCTTCAAGTCTGCTTTCTTCTACCGACCACCATGTACGAGCCTCGTCTTCTAATTGTATCTTTATCACATTCACTCTGTCTTCCTCTGGAACCCTGGCGGCTGCCAATAAATTCTCCATGTTTACCAGCCATTGTTCAGCTTCAAGTGGTTCAGCTAGCCCTGTAAACGCAGCTGGGTGTAACCGTCGGAAGTCTGACACAGTACCAGCCCTAGCCTGGTAAGCTGGTGGAGTAGCGCCCTCGGGGGCGGTAATAAGTGCGGAGGGTCCTCCTGCAGCGGTAATCGCTCTGAGTCCCTCAGTAAGCAAATCTGTCTTCCTCTCCTGAGCTTCCGCGAGAGTGGTCAGTGCACTGAGTATTCTTTCCGTGCGGTCCTGAGAGCTGGAGTCCGAGGAGGGGTCGTTCGGGGACGTCATATCACTGGAAGATTCAAAAGAATAGGATCAGATTCAAGGATAGAAATCAAGAGTAGTGAAACAAGAATAACGTAATATCGCCTAGTGAATGTTATCCCTTGATGCTAAACACAGTCTCTGATACCAACTAAACCATGTCACGCCCCGCATCCCAAAATATGGAATACGAGGTATGACTAGGCCAGCCATGCTCCTACGGTCAAGAAATCATCCTGCCGTAGTCACACTTCGGCTTCTAGCACTACATGGTAATCAGTAAATAAGCACAATATTAAAGGAATCACATCACTAATTTATTACATTGAAATTTCATTGTTCACAGATTACAGATAATAAGAACGATAACTAACCGAGTTCAATCTCACAATCTCTTTTATGGAAAGCAATAAATGAAGAAGATACACCAAACTATATCTCCGTGAGCTCAAAGGATAGATCCGTCTCCTGTGCTGGTCTTCCCGCGGGATCTGAGCATGCATACTCAGGTCGTCAGAGCAACACAAATAATAATAATATAATAATCAATGAAACAGGTAAATGAGGTATTACGGGTATGAGAATAATGCGAGTAAACACTATGTCACAATATGATGCAGAATATGTTATGTGTCCCTATCGGTCTCTAGGTCATATTTGAAATCACATAGTGGAAGGAGGATCATGTTTAACAGGAGTCTCGTACATACCCGAGACCACGGCCCACACGCCCGGGACATAACCCTGTCAGCCGGATCGCCAGATCCTGTCCTACACGAATAAGTATCACAGTTCGAATGATCATCCTCTAAACACGGTCCCGCTAAATAAGATACTCTTTCCACTTTGATTTCCCCTTTTTCCCCAGGTTACACTATTTAAGATATTGATCTATTTGTGTACGAGTATACCAATGTCACGGTTTCATCACTGTCCACTATATCACTCACTGTCCACTGTACCAATCACTATCACGATTATTCACTTTCCATTGGTGTACTCGTCACTCCTAAATCAACACCTATCACGCACGATAATGCAATGTCCACACGCACTAACACTGTGTAAATGACAAGGGTATGATATATGTATTGTATGCTACCAATAAACACGGTATGTTATGAATTAGCATGCACGTCATGAATTTAAGTAAATTGCACAAATTAATATATTACAAATTCAGCAGAAATGATGTAGGTAAGATATATAGAACAATCAGTCAGTAATTCATCAAAATTTGTTTCAGTCCAATCGGGGTTTCGGTTTTCAAGATATAACTGTTTCAGTTTAAGTGTTCACGGCTGGAATTTCAATTTCAGAGCTGAACTTCTGTTTCGCAACATGAATTGCACCCAGTTGGGCTCAAAATTTAGCGATGACACAGTTAGATGAAATCTAGGGTTTTCGATAAAGTATTCAACGCAACAGACGGATCCTCAATCGCATCTGTACGTTGAAAGTTATATACAGTTTAATCTCAAATATCATTCCAGAAAGTGTTCTGGACAGCTTTATGTTCTGCTCTTTTAAAATAAGTTTAAAATAACAAACTGCGATGAATCGGAATGAAACCACTTGTTTTCTTTCACTAACAGGTATATCTTATAACTACTGAAAGCTCCGTATCATGCGATTTCAGGAAACACGGGGACGCAGGACTTTAGACAGAACATACTAATCTGAAACGCTCTGGACTGCAGTCCAGAGTCGTGTTCCGATCCAATTATCTTCATGGTTTCAGAACAGAAAACATTAAAATTCTACATAGGGTTAAAATTCGTCGAGTCAGCTTCGATTTAAGCCCTCGAACGCATTTTTCCAATATGTGTATGATTTATGGTGTATTTATTCGTTTTCAGCTACGAGAGAATTCTAGTTTTAACAACATGTTTGGGGGTATCGATTTTTTGTTACAAACAATCGTGTTTTCCAGCAAATTTCACACATGTTATATATCATTCAAAGGGCCAACAGGATGTATCGGTTGCCGTCAAATTAGACATTTTTTTCTATTAGTAATTAACATCGAGCACTTATGTTTTAACACGTATAGGAAATCGGAAAGCTTGTAAACTACATGATCTAGGTGGGTTACACTATTATTATAGCATGAAGCAAGTAAATACTTGCCTGGAGAATGCCTCGGGGTCGTACGGCAACAGCGTCGTCGCGAACGCGCGGTATACGCCACGTACCGAATTCCCGCGAGCCTCGATCTAGATGTGAATCTCGCGTCGGGGTTTCCCGGAGCCGTCTTGCGTGCGCTGGAAGCTTAGGGGTGCTCTGTGGTTCGCCTGAGATGTGTTGGGGTTGCTGACGGTCGGCGTCGTTGCTCCGGCGACGCACAGTGCAAACCCACAGTGATAAACTGTTTGCTAATTGTGTTTTGGAGTTTTTGAAGAATGGAATATGTTAAGCAGTGGGCTAGGGTCGTGGTGATGGTGATGATGCTGAGGAGGTGGAGGTCGTTGGGAGGCCGGTGATGCGTTGGGGAGTTCGCCGGCGTCGAGAGGCAAGGTGGCCGAGTTAAGTTGAAATGGGTTAGTGTGCAGGTGAGGACTAGTAGGGCTCGGGTGATGAAGGGAGAAGTCGTGGAAGGAGAAGGAGGGGGATTTGAGTGGCTGTCGTCGACGTGGGTCGAGCGACGAGGTGGTACGATCGCCGACGTGGAGGTGGCAATGGGTTCGAGAGAAAATTTTTTGGGTGCTCGGTGGATTTTTGAGCTCGGTGAAAGTAAAGGAGAGAGGTGAGGAGTTTGTGAGTACGAGAGAGTTGAGGGCGACGAGATTGACCACGTGGGGGCAACGGCAGGGCGAGGGCGTGGGCGATGGTGGGGGAGGCGTGTCGCGCGCGCAGTTAAGGGAGTAGCCGTTGGGATTTTTTTTTTGAAAGGGAAGAAGAACAGTGAGGGGTTGGCAAGCGGGCTTGGGTTGATGGAAGTGGGCCGGGCTATGAAAGGAATTCATTCTTTTTTTTCTTATAAATCTCGTGGGCTTCAGAAAGAACGGGCCGGGTTTTTTTTTAAAAAAAACAATTAATTCCCAAAGTGGGCTGCAGAGAAGGGAACGGGCTGGGATTTTAAAAAAAGGGATTTTGCTAAAAAATCGAGTGGGCTGATTAACAGAATTTATTTAGTGTGGGCTGAGGGATTAGGAAAAATAATGGTTGAATTAAATTGGTTTTATTTGTGTTAGTTTTTGGTTTTAAATTCCGGGTTTTGACTTTTAGGGTTTGGACTATCATTCCAAAGGAGTTGGAAAAATAGGGTTTAAACAACCAACTAAAATATACGAAGTCAAGAATAAGTTAATCACTAGGATTCAGAAATAGGAAGTTTCATGTAGAAAGGAAACGGGGATTTACAGTCCAGTCCAAGAAACGGGAGCAGTTCCATGGCTTCCATATAATAAAGGACCTTGATGAAGGAGACGATTGAGCACGGAATTCACTAACTTACACTATCTTATCTAATCCTAACAACTTATACTTGCATATAAACACTTAAGGTAGATACAAACAATCTCCGCCCCGCGCGCTAACTCGTGAAAATAAGAACTTGAAACGCTCCGTCTCCCTGCGGACGACCCGTGCTCACCGCGGCTAGCTATACGCGACGTCGTCCTTGATCGTGGTTAAACTTTACGCGCCGAAGGTATGCCGATCAGATTTCAAGCAAGCTTATTCATTTCGCTTTGTGGAGCCTAACTTGAGTCTGGGAGATCACTACTTAGAGCGAAGGGACTACTACACGGAGTTTTAGAAGTGAAGGACTGGTCTACAAAGGTTGTATTTCTCATTCACTTAGTGTAATGTTTGATTACATATTGGTTTACCCTAATTTCTCTAGTTAGATCCTAGGTTAGGGTTCTTTAGCACCTTAGAATTTTTAAAATGGCATGGTTGATGCCTTCCGAAACCTAGTGGAGGTGCTACGGAACCCAATAGTGTGGATTATAACCGTTCGAAAAAATACTGATAACACTTATCAGTAAATCTCATCAATCTGGACAGAGACTTGCTGTTCTAGCCAATCGAGCATAGCGCAACATGAACTCCCTATACCGGGAGAGACGAAACCCCTCCTATCGTCCATTGCCTCTATGTGACTCGGGGTTGTACCTAAAATCCACCTGTTTGCATGACTCCTTTGAGCCATGGTAGGGAGGAAATCAAAGCATGGTGGGAACCACACAAGACACTATGACGATCTGGGGTCTACAAACTAACATGTACAAGTGTCACCAGAGAACTGCTATCTGATGATAGGTATGGTACCATCTAGGAGTTCTCAACGAGTTCTGTTCGGTGTACCCATTCTCTAATGAGCACCTGTGTACAATCTTTGATGTCAAACACCAATGGTTATGGGATCAGCCATCGCCCCATACAGGGTCAAGAAACGTATACACTAGTCTACTCTGAAATATCGATGCCCTGTCTCGATACTCTCTCGACTAGGAACGGTTAAAGGATGTGCTTTTGGACCACACAAGCCCCACTAGTATGATCTGCATCATAGTCCTGGTAGTCAAGCCAACATCCTAAGGGCTTTATCAACATGTGTCAGAGAGATAGTATAATAATGCTAGTGTACATGTTAAGATAAAGAGCAACCAGATAGCATACTATTATGTCCAGCAAGAAAGTCCTCTATATATATATGTCCAAGCATCCATTATATCATACAATAATGGCCTCTAGGGCATACATATTCCTAACAATCTTCCACTTGCACTAAGGCCAGTTGTTGTAGTATCTCATACCCAACATCCTAAAAAGTCTCTCAAATTGCGTCTGAAGGAGAACCTTCGTTAGTAGATCCGCTGTATTATCCTTTGTGTCAACTCTCCTGACCTCGATCTCCCGGCGATCAACTATCTCCCGGATCAGATGATACCGCCTAAGAATATGTCTGGATCGCTGATGGGACCGGGGTTCCTTTGACAAGGCCATAGCTCCATTGTTATCACAATACAAGGGTATTGGATCCTCAATGGATGGAACTACACCAAGTTCGGCAATGCACTTCTTCATCCAGACGGTCTCTTTGGCAGCATCGTTGGCAGCAATGTATTCAGCCTCCATCATCGAGTCTGCCACGATATCTTGCTTGGAACTCTTCCAACATACCGCCCCTCCATTGAGGGTAAAGACAGAACCCAAGATCGACTTAGTGTCGTCCTTATCACTCCGGAAGCTCGAATCGGTAAAGGGCTCCACCAATAGTTCACCGTTACTATACACTAAGAACATCTCTTTTGTCCTTCTCAAGTACTTAAGAATGTTCTTCACAGCTGTCCAGTGCTTCTCACCTGGGTTTGATTGATACCTACTTACCACACTAAGTGCGTAAACTACATCTGGTCTGGTGTATAACATCGTGTACATGATAGACCCAACTGCAGAAGCATAGGGTATCCCTTGCATGCGAGTCCTCTCTAAATCAGTCTTGGGAGACATCTCTTTGGAGAGAGTGATTCATGAGCAAGTGGGTAATTACCGCGCTTAGAATCTTCCATACTAAACCTCTTTACTATGGTGTCAATGTACCTGGATTGGGACAGTCCCAACACCCTTTTAGATTTATCTCTATATATCTTTATCCCCGGGATGTAGGAAGAATCACCCAGATCTTTCATAGAGAACTTTTGTGATAAGAAGAGCATGACCGAGTGTAGCATAGGAACATCATTTCCTATCAAGGGTATGTCATCTATGTATAATGTGAGGAAGACAACCTTACTCTCTACTACCTTCTTATATATACAAGGTTCATCTACATTTTTTATGAAATCAAACTCTTTGACTGCCACATCAAATTAGATGTTCCAGCTCTGCGATGCCTGCTTTAATCCTTAAATTGATTTAAGCAGCTTTCACACCATTCCGCTGCTCCCACTGTCTACGAAGCCTTCTGGCTGTGTCATGTACACACTCTCTTCTAAATCACCATTTAGAAAAGCGGTATTGACGTCCATCTACCAGATTTCGTAGTCATGGTATGCAGCAATGGCAAGTAAGATCCTAATGGACTTAAGCATAGCCACTGGAGAAAAGGTTTCATCATAATCGATACCTGGTCATTGACGAAAACCTTTTGTTACAAATCTAGCTTTGAAGGTCTCAACCTTTCCATCTACACCAATTTTCTTCTTAAAGATCCACTTGCTCCCGATGGGTTTTACCCTTTCAGGAGCAACTTCCAAAGTCCATACTTTGTTGGTGTACATGGATTCCATCTCAGATTACATAGCATCCAGCCATTTCACAGAGTCCTCACTTGTGATGGCCTGCTCGAAACTAGTTGGGTCATCATCTACCATGATGCAATCCTCACTTCCACCATCTATAAGAAAACCATAGTATCTCTCAGGTGGATGAGGAACCTACTAGATCTGCGGAGTGGCTGAGATTCATCGGGGACTATTGAATCCTCCGGTTCTACCAAATCATCAGCTGTAGTTTGTGTAGTTGAAACTTTTTCCAGTGCTACCCCATTACCACTAATTTCTTTCACAAGAAATTCCTTTTCTAAAAAGGTGGCATATTGAGAAACAAACACCTTTTGTTCCTCAGTGTGGTAGAAGATATATCCATATGAATTCTTTGGATATCCTACAAACTTGCAAAGAACTGATTGTGCCTCGAGTTTGTCTGGATTCTATTTTTTAATATAGGCCGGACAACCCCATAGCTTAACTCGTTTAAGATGCGGTCTCTTTCCACTCCATATCTCATATGGTGTTTTAGGCACTGATTTTGATGGAACTTGATTCAATAGGTATGCAGCTGTCTCAAGTGCATAATATCAAAAGGAAATAGGTAACTCAGCAACACTCATCATAGAGCGCACCATATCTAATAGGGTGTGATTTCGCTGCTCCGAAACTCCATTGTGTTGTGGTGTATATGGAGGAGTAAGCTGAGAGAGAATCCCATTCTCTTTTAAATAGTCTCGGAATTCCGTGCTGAAGTATTCTCCTCCTCGATCGGATCGAAGAACTTTAATACTTTTACCCGTCTGGTTCTTTACTTCGTACTTATATTCCTTGAATTTCTCAAAAGTTTCAGATTTGTGTTTCATCAGGAAGATATGTCTGAATCTTGAGAGATCATCGGTGAATGTAATGAATTACGAGAAACTTTTCCTGGCATGTGTAGACATAGGACCGCATACATCACTATGTGTCAATCCCAAGAGTTCAGTAGCTCTTTCTCCGTGTCCAGTAAATGGAGTTTTGATCATCTTGCCATTGAGATATGACTGGCAAGTTTTGGCCTCTATGAGACCCTCACAGCTCGTAGGATTTGAAAGCCTTAAGCTACACGGATCTAAACCTGTTCTTAAGCCGTCATATTCCCCTAATATTGCCCTACAGGCAGTCCTAAATTGACCTTTATATACAATCCACGGGCACAAATAAATATATCCCCCGCCAAGTTCCACCAATGATGAGAAAAGTCCCCATGTAGTGAATGACGCTAGTAAGTCCTCTCGACTTATAAGGAGAAAACACTCTTGGAAGATCCTTACGACTTAGAAGAGAAAATGCACTTAGAAATCTCCATGATTCCTAAGAAGAAAACTACACCTACGAGATCCTCTCGACTCGTAGGGAGAAATACCTTTATGAGACCCTTATGGCTCATAAAGTCAAAAAACCTTAGTTGACAGGATCCTAGGCTTGTTTGGTAAGCCATCTTTGTTCAAATTGACAAAGGCAAATGTTGATTCGCTCCTATTAACATTCCAGTTGTAGCGATTCTGATACCTAAATAGGTGTCAAACTCCAAGTCCTCTCGCGGCAAATGAAGATTCGCTCCTGAAAATATTCCAGTGGTAGCAATGCTGATGCCAAAATTGGCATCAGATTTCAAATCCCCAAAAGAGAGGGCTGAAATGATAGAGCAACTCACAATAAAAAAACAGCGAGTAAAAACGAAAACAACTGAAATGATTAGGCACTGCGATAAATAGCCGAAATGATTGGGCAATCGCTACTTTCGCGATATAAAAAGATGAAAAGATAGAGCATCGCGAAAAAAATAATAATAATAATTAAAACTTTCTGCCCTGCAAGTATGTCCATATTGAATCTTGTATATGATCCATGAGTACAAATGAAAGAAAGGGAACCATATTTTCCCACCAGGCTCGGTCAAAAGGAGAGCTAGATCTCGACGACAACATCTAAAGCCTAGAGATCACCCGACGTTCTTCTCATGATAGCAGGGTGCAAATGCGACGTCAACAAAGACCCAAGGGTCAAAGCAAAAAAAAGGAGTAATGGCAAAATTCTAGCTCCAAGTCCTGACGGTACATATACAACCTAGAGACTATCCCGGCGTTTCCCTTTCATTTCAGTAGGATACGGATGCAACTATCAAATGAAATTCGAGAAATGGCATATTCCTAACTCTGGACTTCAATTGCAATACATACTGTATAGAGGTCCTACAGATGTCTACCCTATTTCAGTAAAGAATTAGCGCGACATCGTCAAAGCAAAAAATGAAGTGACGGCATATTCCCAGCTTTGGGTCTTGACAGCAACTCATATAAAGCCTGAAAGACCATTGGAGATCATCCCACCCCAGAAGAGTGCAGTTAAGGCTCATCGGGGCTCCAAATTGAGCCTAACCTCAGGTAAAAAGCATCATGGAAAATTCCTAACGCTTGCTCTTCCGACGGTAATATGACCTACGGAGATTACTTGACGATATCTTGTCCAGTCCCTGAAGGGATCAGAGACACGACAGTCGTAGGGCTACTCGAACAGCAACTTAAAGACTACATATCGAGGGATACATCAGTCAACGCGATGGTACCACGGACTAAAACTCTAGTACGACAAACCTAACGGACCTCTGTCGTAAAAAGATTATGGGTTATCTACATACCATGTTATGACAAGTTTGCCTATAAACCTAAGAGAGGTAAACTAAAGAGACTCCGAAACGAGTGAATAAACTACAAACTCCGAGATGAGTACATAAACTAGAGACTCCGAAACGAGTGAATAAACTACAGACTCCTAAATGAGTACATAAACTAGAGACTCTGAAACGAGTGAATAAACTACAGACTCCTAAATGAGTACATAAACTAGAGACTCCGAAATGAGTGAATAAACTAATTAGCGCTAAATTAAGACATCAAACACAGAGGAGCGCATGCAAAAAAATGTATATTCTTTATTCATGAATCAAAGTGTTTGAAATATACAATTTATATAAAAAAAAAGGGGGGGATACAATTCTAGCTTTTAAGAAGGCGGGGTTTTCAATAAAGTGGCAACCCGCTCACTCTCTTGCCGCAGCTCCTCCTCACGCTTCACTATTGTAGCCAGTATTGCTTTGACTTGAGCCTGTTGTTGTGTTCAGTCGATAAAACTGCACATTTGTAGTACATTTTTCCTACCATTTTTATATTAAAAAAGGACTTTATTATAATATATTATACATATGAGGGTTTATGTGTAAAAACATTATTTTCCATGTGTTAATATATTTAATTATCAATTGGTAGGAAAATGTATGCAAATAATATTACTGGTCTAATCCTAGTAGAACAAAGTCTACTAAAATCTTATTTGAGTTGTTGTGCAGATTATTTCCAAGTTGTTATGAAGGATTTAACAAACAAATCAATTTGTTGAAGAATACTTTCCAAATTAAAGAGCAAACTTGGAGACTAAGTCTGGAAGCAGCCGAGAAAATATTTTCAGATTCTGAAGATGTTTAGGAATGCCAAATGTCACCATCAGAGAGCCCAAGAGAAACAACAGAGAGATCCCCACCATCGAGCGCGGTTCCGCGGCCAAACTCACCCTGGGGCCGCGGAACCGCCGCAATTATGAGGAGAGAGAAAGTAATATTTTGGGAGATTTTCAAATGCTGAATTTTACCAACTTCTCAACAAAAAGATTCTGGCTTCGCACTATAAAAAGGCACCGAGGGCCTCTTGGAAAAGCTATCAAGCCGAAGAGATCACGAAGCCCCCGACGCTCACGCATCCAGGCTGATCATCGACTGTTCGACTACCTCCCTAGGAAAGATCGAGAAGCAAATCAAGTTTTGTAATCATTTTCTATGGAATAAAAAGTGTAGTTTGAAGGAGCTGATTAATAAAGGTATTTAGTTTTATTTAATTGTTTGTTTTCTTTTACATTATGTTTTCCATCTCTTTCTTTTCATCTTCTTCTCCCAACATGCGCGAGTAATTCTCCGCTTGTTAGGGTTCGTAGGATTAGGGTAGGTTAATGGGGGATGAAAATAATTAAACCCTTTTTAAGTCCTATAAAGTTTAGGAACTTTATCAAAATAATCATTAACATCCTAATCGGGCACGCTAGCAATTCCTTGCTAGTTCCGACCGCGATTAGAGATTATATTAATGATTGTTTTGGTAAAGGCTAGATATGAACGGAGTTCCGTGTCGAGATAAGGGTTACGAGTGGGATTCCTTTTCCCTCCAGAAACCCTAATCTACACGCATCACCGTCGTTCTAGTGCTAAATCTATTAATGGATAAAAAGGGTAACTTTTAATTAATCTTCCATAACTACTAAATCCTAACGAACCCTACAAGCCCTATTATTATATTATTTAAATCTCTAAAAAATATAGATCTATATTTTACATTAAAGTAGATCTAGAAACCTTTTCACAAAATTCTTTCTTCCTCCTCTCTTTTTCAACACATCTAAAGTAAAAATAAAAGGTTCAACGTTTTCCTGAGGACGACCCGTACTCACCTCGGTCTAGCTACGCGCGACACCGTTCTGATTGCGGTTAAACTACAAAACACACTTTTTCACATCAATCAAATGGCGCCGTTGCCGGGGATACGTGCGTAATTTTTTATTTTTACTATTTGTGTTGAATTCTTAGACGAGCCATATCATTATTAAAACAAAACTGCAAATTGCATATTTAACGATTTGTGCGTGGATTTTTGCAAGGAGATCTGGAGTCACAGAATTGAGGACAACAGGAAACAGAGAGATTTTTAGAGATCCAGAGGTGCAAAGGAGATCACAGAAAAATTCTCATCAATTGTTCTCTCTACCACGCGGCGGAACCGCGGCATAAAGGCACCTTTGGCGGCGGAAGCTCGGCAGGCTAGAGGAATCAGGGCTTCAATCTTCTCTGGTATCTTTATTAACTCCTCCTCTCTCCTCTCAAATCCAATAAAATCTATCTTCTGCAGGATTCTTTGCAAAATTGCGCCGCTCAAAAATCTTTTTGCAAAAGTTTTGTGATTGGTTTTGTTTTGCATATTTTAATACGGATTCTAAGGTGCAAAGACCAAATCAAGATTAGGTGGGGATTTCATCACCCTTCCTAAGCCCCACAAATCACAAACCGAGCATATAGATCAACCCTTCATTAATTTAAAAAATATCTAGACCAGACTCTAAGGACTGTCGCGCTCAATAAGGACAGAGGAAGGTCGTGGGTAATCTATCGTTTATCCGCATTACTTTTGAAGTGCCTAGGCAAGTGTGACAAAGGCTAGTGGTTTTTAATTAGGCCCACTGTAGTGGTGGTTCCTTCCCACTTACCTGGCACTTACCTCGCTACAAGGGTAGTACGGAGGCGGTAGAGGATTTATCCTGCGGCTTGTCCTTTGGAAGTCTAGGAGCGGTCTAGAGACTGGACCTAGGTAACCTTAGTTCTAGGGTTGCTTGTGCATTTAGGGAGATTTGTCTTGAGTCCCACTTTTTCAAAACAAGCCAATTTTAAATCACACACACGCTGCCACTTGCACTAAACCCGCTTAGTGCATGCTCGGCTGGACACGGGATCCTAGTGCCCGTCTTGTCCGCGTTCCTTCTATCGACACCGACCACATCCGCACATCTCTCTCCAAGAGAGATGCTATCCTATTCGTGGTCCCCTTCCTACTTGTCTATCTCTTCCACCACCTAACGGGGATAATTTCGAAATTAAACCCCACTACATCAACCTGCTGCCCAAATTTCACAGGCTTGAGTCGGAAGACGCGTACGTTTTCATCACCAAATTCGAAAATGTATGCGCAATGATGGGTACTTCACAATTGACTTTAGATGCTATGCGCTTACGTCTTCTCCCATTCACACTGTGCGACTTGGCAGAAAAATGGCTTTACAATACTGCCGCACACTCTATCACTAATTGGGATGAATTTGTCGTAGCATTTCTTAAGAAGTTTTACCCAAATCATAAGACTGCACATGTTAGGAGCGAGATTAACCAGTTCACCCAGCTTCCCAATGAACCATTTTGGAAGTGCTTTGAACGTTTTAAAGATCTGCTTGTCCAATGCCCCCATCACGGAATACAAAGATGGGATTTATGTCGGATTATATATGAGGGCATTAATCCAGCGACAAAGCAGATGCTTGAAACAATGTGTCAATGCAATTTCATGTCTAAAGATGACGGTGAAGCTTGGAAATATCTGGAAGACCTCGCAGAAAGCACTTTGCAGTGGGAAAGCGTAAGACCACCTTCAACTAAGTGAGGTATTCACCAACTCGATGTTTCCATCGCAGTAAAAGCCGAAATGGCAGCGATGCAGAAGAAACTCGATGCTATGGAGAATAAATTCTCATCATTCTCCCTAAATCAGGTTACGCTTCCTAAGACTGTCTGTGGTTGCTGTTCGGATCCTTCACACTTAACGGAAGAATGTCCTATGAATGCATCGTTTCAAGCTAATGCTGCTTTTCAGCAGCGACCTAGAAACGACCCTTATTCTTCTACGTACAATCAAGGATGGAGGAATCATCCTAACTTTGCTTGGAATCAAAACCAACAAAGCAATTATCAAAGACCTCCTCCACAGCAACCACAACCACAGAATCAGCCCCCCTTTCAGTCACAAAATTTCCAAAATCCGGCCAACATTTCTACACCACAGGTGGCCGGTATTGACAACTCACTTGCACAAACTTTGGATATGTTCATGAAACAATCCATGCAAAATTCGGCTGATATGAGGTCTTCTATTGATGCCCTAACGAAAAACTCCTCCTCCCATAGTGAGAGTATCAAATCAATAGAAAACCAAATCGCACAGTTAAACGCCGCAATGAGTGCGAGAGAGAAAGGGAAACTCCCATCTCAACCCATACCTAATCCTGGCCACTCACAAAGTTATAATGTGAGTGCTGTTACCACGTTGAGATCGGGAAAAGTGCTGAACAACCAAGTGGGTGAGCAAGTTGATGATAGTGACACATTTGATACCCCTTCTTCTTCTTCTTCCCCTAATTCGTCTAGTCTCCCACCTTCACCCGAGCCTATTCTCCGTTTTCTCCAAGGCTCGAACCCTTCGCCCATTTCGCCAAATCTATCTAAGTCGATTCCCACTCCGGTTTTGGGATCGAATCCATCCCCACAGTCTTCTCCACAAACGTTGGACCCAAAACTTATTGATCAAGCACCTTATCCAAACAGGTTGAGGGGCAACAGACCTAGTCCACAAATGGAGAAGATTGTGGAAATTTTTAAGCAAGTTAACATAAACATTCCTCTCCTAGATGCTATTCAACAAGTTCCGTCATATGCGAAAATCCTAAAGGACTTGTGCACTAGGAAGCGAAAAGTTCAAGTACCTAAAAAAGTTTTCCTTGCGAGTAATGTGAGCACTGCTTTTACATAACAACTTCCCAAGAAACGAAAGGACCCCGGAAGTCCTACAATTTCAATTTCTATTGGGGGTAAAAACATCAATCGTGCTCTACTCGATTTAGGTGCTAGTGTTAACTTGCTTCCGTATTCGGTTTATGAGTAATTAGGGATCGGAGAGTTAAAACCTGCGCATTGCACTCTTCAGATGGCCGATCGATCTATCACCCAACCAAGGGGTGAGCTAGAGGATGTGTTAATCAAAGTCGGGGAATTCATATTCCCCGTGGACTTTATCGTTATAGATACACAACCTGTAGCAAACCCACGCAATCAAATCCCGGTGATACTCGGTCGACCCTTTTTGGCCACTTCCAACGCAGTAATCAATTGTAGAAACGGCTCTATGACCCTATCCTTTGGAAAGAAGTCAATTGAGCTTAACATTTACAAGTTGGGAAGTGAACCCTCCGAACCCTATGCTCATGTGTGTTCTGTCGAATTAATGGATGTCGACAGCAGCGAATTTGATCAACCTCATAATTCTGACTCTTTTCATATGTCGTTGTTTGACACGGACTCTTCCACCGAGTTGTCCGGGTCAATATCTAACACTGATGAGGAACTTTTTATAGAGTCGGACGATCACCCCATTTTTTCTGATGACATTATTCTTCGGGGTATCGACGAAAGCTTTGAGAAAATTTTCGCTGATGAGCTCGCATTTTTACAAGACACGGGTGTTGAGATGAATCAACTCCAAGATGAAGAAATTGGACCTACACCCCCTCTTTTGGACAATCATGACAATGCGAGTAATCCATCATTACTATCACTGTGTCGTCTCTCCAAATTGAGACGCAATCTTTTTCCAATACACCTCTTGTCACCTCCCCACTTCTTCACGTCAATAGGTGACATGTTCTTCCACCAACCTTGGTGCTTCATCGATAAAATTTTTGAATGGTTGGTGTTGACCTTCGGTCTTTGCAAAGCTTGGCATTGACCAATAACCTTGACCCCCTCGTGTGATTTTAAAAGATTAAAAATGTTTAACTCAAGTTTGGGGGAGGGGTGGTATATTTTGGCTCTTGAAAGAAAATGATTTTTACAAAATTGTGAGCCTAAAATAAGTTTGGGGGAGCATTTTCACTTTCATATATTCTTTCCCCCATTAATAATTTCCTCCCAAGTCTACAGGTTTTTGAGCTTAACGGATGACATCAGTGAGGACACTGCTGTAAACAGGTTTGGGGGAGGTTTCTGCTTATTTACACATCAATTTGCATCATATTTTGCATAAGCACAACATTTTCAAAAATTTAAAAAAAAAAAAAATTATAACAAAAGAGTAGAAAGTGAAAAATTACATCCAAAAGATTGGAATAGTTTAAGAAAACCAAGAAAATTAGAAGTTTTCTTAAACGAACTAGTAATAAGTAGTTATGAGCTGTTGTCCCAAGGGTTAGTAAGATGAAGGAAGTCACTAATCTGAGGATAAAAATAAGTCTAAAAAATAGTTTCTATTCTGGAAGCCAAACATTTGAATGTTGATACCCTACAATATGCACCTACACACGTCTTGAAACTCGGGATAGTAGAGGATACCTTGAAATGCTCTTGTCTAAAAGCCAAAGTATGAAGGAAGTGAAAAAAAAAATGAAGAAAAAAATAAAAATGGTGAAAAGAAAAAAAAATGAACACTGGTTTTGTTATCGCCAAGGCAGCAATAAAAAAATATAGCGAGGGTGCCTCTTCACCTAGTGCCCTAAGGCCAACTGGTCTGAGAGTCACTGCTAAGCCTTAGGTGGTGCAAGACGAGGAAAATATTATCACCTAATCAGCAAGCACAGGAGTAATCGGTTGGTTAGTACCTCAAGAAGTATTAACGGTCGCATGAAAATGTGTGAGCGAATCTTAGTATTCATAAAATTAAAAAGTACTGAGGTAGATGGACAAGAGTATGATAGCTTGAATTGAATTCTCCGAGTGTAGGGATGTTCCTTACACACACGTGGGGTTATATGATCAATGTTTGGATGAAAGGTAGGAATGAAGAATAAAGACGATGTTTTATTGAGGGATGATGTGATTTCTAACATTTTTTCATGACTATTAAGATAGGGCTCATGACAACTGAAAAGCTAGTATAGTTGGAAACTCTTCTTTTCAAAGTATTTCTTTTATGGTTCTTGTCTTTATATGTAAATTTCACCATCTTTCTTTTGTTACAGGATTTTGTGGGTGTAATCCGCTGAAAACCCTCAGGAGACAACACTCCTCCTACTAGGGACACCTAGAGGTTTAACGGCTTGTTGCACGTGCTCAGTGCAATCTTGTCTGCCTACGAAAGTGTGCCTAGTTTTCGCCTTTCTTTTTCTCCTCTTAAATAAACTAATTTGCTCGGGACGATCAAAGATAAGTTTGGGGGTATTTGTTCAGTCGATAAAACTGCACATTTGTAGTACATTTTTCCTACCATTTTTATATTAAAAAAGGACTTTATTATAATATATTATACATATGAGGGTTTATGTGTAAAAACATTATTTTCCATGTGTTAATATATTTAATTATCAATTGGTAGGAAAATGTATGCAAATAATATTACTGGTCTAATCCTAGTAGAACAAAGTCTACTAAAATCTTATTTGAGTTGTTGTGCAGATTATTTCCAAGTTGTTATGAAGGATTTAACAAACAAATCAATTTGTTGAAGAATACTTTCCAAATTAAAGAGCAAACTTGGAGACTAAGTCTGGAAGCAGCCGAGAAAATATTTTCAGATTCTGAAGATGTTTAGGAATGCCAAATGTCACCATCAGAGAGCCCAAGAGAAACAACAGAGAGATCCCCACCATCGAGCGCGGTTCCGCGGCCAAACTCACCCTGGGGCCGCGGAACCGCCGCAATTATGAGGAGAGAGAAAGTAATATTTTGGGAGATTTTCAAATGCTGAATTTTACCAACTTCTCAACAAAAAGATTCTGGCTTCGCACTATAAAAAGGCACCGAGGGCCTCTTGGAAAAGCTATCAAGCCGAAGAGATCACGAAGCCCCCGACGCTCACGCATCCAGGCTGATCATCGACTGTTCGACTACCTCCCTAGGAAAGATCGAGAAGCAAATCAAGTTTTGTAATCATTTTCTATGGAATAAAAAGTGTAGTTTGAAGGAGTTGATTAATAAAGGTATTTAGTTTTATTTAATTGTTTCTTTTCTTTTACATTATGTTTTCCATCTCTTTCTTTTCATCTTCTTCTCCCAACATGCGCGAGTAATTCTCCGCTTGTTAGGGTTCGTAGGATTAGGGTAGGTTAATGGGGGATGAAAATAATTAAACCCTTTTTAAGTCCTATAAAGTTTAGGAACTTTATCAAAATAATCATTAACATCCTAATCGGGCGCGCTAGCAATTCCTTGCTAGTTCCGACCGCGATTAGAGATTATATTAATGATTGTTTTGGTAAATGCTAGATATGAACGGAGTTCCGTGTCGAGATAAGGGTTACGAGTGGGATTCCTTTTCCCTCCAGAAACCCTAATCTACACGCATCACCGTCGTTCTAGTGCTAAATCTATTAATGGATAAAAAGGGTAACCTTTAATTAATCTTCCATAACTACTAAATCCTAACGAACCCTACAAGCCCTATTATTATATTATTTAAATCTCTAAAAAATCTAGATCTATATTTTACATTAAAGTAGATCTAGAAACCTTTTCACAAAATTCTTTCTTCCTCCTCTCTTTTTCAACACATCTAAAGTAAAAATAAAAGGTTCAACGTTTCCCTGAGGACGACCCGTACTCACCTCGGTCTAGCTACGCGCGACACCGTTCTGATTGCGGTTAAACTACAAAACACACTTTTTCACATCAATCATGTTGCAAGCATGAAGAAAACTTCTCAGTAATTTCCTGTTTAGCAACTTCGCACTCTCTTATTCCCCGCTCAGTAAAGTCAAAGTTCTGCCTCAGCGTCACTCCTTCAGAAACGCATTGTTGAAGATTTTCAAAAATAACTTGTAGTTGCGCGGCATTCGCTTTGACCTGAGCACGCAATTGGATGGATTCGCCAAAAGCCGTCTCATGCTCCTTTTGCTTCAGAACCAACTTCTGCTCAAAGTATTGAATTGTAGCGGCACTGTGCTCGATCTATGTGACTAGTTGAGCCTTTGAGGATAATGCCTCAGGCGCAAGACATTTGTGCTCGATCTCATGAAGGCAAGCCTCAATTCGCTTATAGTAGTCAACCCAAATATCGACGAAATCTTCATTGTGGAAAGTCATAAGGGTCGCCAGCATAGGGTTGATCTCATCTGCAAAATCTGCAGCAGAAGTGAGAGTTTCGATATTAAGATCTTCAATAACTTCACTTAGCATCTTCCTGCTATTTGTCGCACCCCTGGAATACCGACGCTTAGCGAAGGGCCCCGTGGGTATAGAAATGCGGGACTCAAGAGGAGCCAAAGCCAGTGTAGCTGCTACAAAGTAAGACACGCACAAAGAAGGGTTAGATTTCGACCTAAAAATAAAAAAGAATGATGATGAATGAGATCTAACATACCAATAATCAAAAGTGGCAAATCAGGGAGCATAGGAGGCTCAGCTATTCCTTCATCCTCTCCCTCAAGCCATAAGACTGTGGTCAATATGAGAAAAGCTTAGCAATAGAAAAATTACTCATAAAAAGATGAAATGAGAAATGAAGAATATACTAATCAACGCCCGAAGGAGGGACGAGTTCCGATTGGAAGGCAAAGTGCGAGTTTAACATTTGGCATAAGCGGTCGAAAATCACTCCTACAGGATTGCAACAATATAACTCCTACAGGATTGCAACAATATACGGTAAAAAAATTAATCCGAGAAATAATATCTATACTAAAACAAGGAAATGAAAAATCTTTACCCTCCGAGAGAACTCAGAGGGTACAAAAGAGATAGGTGGAGCAGCGATAGTCACGGCCACAGTTGACAGTGATTCTTCAATCAGTGCAGCGCTAGAGTTTACTGCACCTATATAAAGGAGATATCAGCGAATATGTCTAGCAGGACTGAGAACCCAAATTAATAACACGAGAAATACCTGACGGGGTAGAAACCATAGCAGTATCTGAAGCGCTACTAACCATGACGGATTCCTCAATTTCCACCATCACCAAAAAGATGGATTCAACGTCGACACCTTCGTTCCCCCAATCAATAAGGGTCGTCGTCATGCTCGCATCACCCGCCGATGTCGGGGACCCACAAAGGGAGGAAGCGACGGTTGGAATGGTCCTAGATACGAGATGAAGGCTCGACGCACCAGACTCTTCAAACGCTGGCACTTTACCCATCACGTTAACACCTAAACTCGGCCCTGCTGCACCATTCAAGGGCAAATGTGTTATAATTCAAGAAAAACTGTTGTGGGAAGAAATATGGAAAAAGTAAATAAATCCTACTAGGTTTCAATAAGGGATCGTGCGATATTTTACCTTGAAGTAACTGCTCAGCCTCTTCGTGAGACGCACGCGCAATCTGCCTATGAGCGGTTGACAACACAGAAGGAATGTCCTTCATAGGAACATCACGGGGTTGTGTATCACTCGAACCCGTGCCTGTGGCCAAGTTAGCCTGACGCTCCCTTACTGCGTGCTTTCGGCGCTTTTTCTCAGCTTTAGCTATACAAAGAGACCTCCTCAGAACCTCCGAAGGAGGAACGTCTTTATCTAAATCAGGTTCGGCTTCCAGATATGCTGCACCGTCCGTCATCGGCTGCTTTAGCGACGCTTCTTGTAGTGGCCTTGGGTGACCTCAACTGTAGCCGGTAGCTCTGAAGGCTCCTCTACACCACCACCTAAGGACGACATCGCACTCGGAACAGCACAAGTTGCGGTGGTTCTTGTAATAAAAAAAGAAAGAGAGAAAGGGGCAGGGTGTCAACAAAATGAGCTAAATATATATATTCAGAGGCGTCATAAAATGAATCATACCGAGACCTATAGAAGCGCGAAGTTTCTCCCCTACCTCAAATGTCTTGAGGAACGCCAAAAGAGCCTCTTCACTAGAGATTCGTATTAAGAAAAGAGCGTTAATAAAGCATAATAAATTCAATATATATATATATATATATATATATATACACACACACACACACGGAAGAATGTAAATGAGATATACCTGACGCCGCAAGATAAGCAAGCGCTGCTTGATCGCATGCTAATCTCTCAGAACCCTCAATAGCGGCTTGAAGATCAGTGGCGGCATTCTAATCAGTAGAAGCCCTGAACAGACTGCCGTTGGTGCCGTATTCGGACAAGCCCTCGTTGTAAGGAGAATGCGGCTCCTGACCGAAGACAACATCAGCCGAAAATAAAGATTTCTTCTTTTTCTGCGAGCCGGCAACAACACCCGACGATAAAAGCTTATGCTTTATGGGCTTCTTGGGACGGCGAGTCCCAATTTCCGAGCCAATACTTTACTTAGGAGATGCCTCCACTACCACAAGAGCACTTACATCTGGCCGTGGCTTAGCCGGAAAGGCTCACGGGACTACAGCCATGGTACTCTCTTTCAAAAAAGGATAGACAACTGCCCATCGCTTCAGCGGAACCGCAAGATTACCGGTCGGGAAAGAATCCTTATAGTCAAGAAGCATCCGCCTTTCCTCCTTGACAACAGCACTCGTCGCATGCTGATACCAGACGATGTAAGCATTCGAGGCCTTCAGGATATGACTCGGCTCACTGATCAAGAAATGAGACCCCGTATTTAGTTGCATAAAATGATGCGCCGCATTGCGAACGCTCTCCTCTATAGCAACCGGATCAATGAGAAACGCTTCAAGGGGAACGCCTTTGTTATAACCAGATTGCTGGGCAAAGCGATGTGGGTTATATCTCTTGAACAACACCGAGGCGTTCTTTCTGAATACAAGGAAACCCGGCTGGATAGAATACAAATGTGCAATCTCCCAGGCCCTCAAAGCAGAAGCTTCATCCTTAAAGACATAATGGAGCGGCTGGATTACTTTTGAGGGTTCCTTACCAATGGTCAGAACCCTGTCAACGAAGGTCATGCTGTCCCCAACCATACGTGGACGAAGAAGCAATCCCCGAGCCTCTCGTTGTGTTGGGTCTAGAGAAGAAGCATCGACCAATTGTATGACTCGAGAGAAGTTGTACCCTTCATAAAATCTAGGCCTTTTATGCATGCCAAACGCACCGAACACGTGCATCTCGATCCAGGAGGTGATGTAGTGCAAGGGGAAATTTACGGGCTTCAAATCCGGCTGGGCGGTGTCGGCCGCTAAACTTAGGCCATGATACAAGTGGTCCAGTCCGGCAGCCTCAACAGCCATACGCGTCCCCGCCGCGATGCGATGAGCCAAATAGAAGACAGATGGTCTTATGTAGTGAGGGTGGATTAGAAGTGCAAACCAGCTCAGCCACAAACCAATATAACCCATGAAAAACGTCTTCTCATCAATATCCGGAGCGGCAATCTCTGCAAAAGGGACAATGGGGGTATCTGGAATAAAAAAACTGTTTTAAATCCGCCTCTGCAGTTGACAATTTATCCAAGCCAAATCCTAACGGATCATCGAGCTTGGAAAACTTTGCATCCATCTTCGATAAAGCCTCCGGATGAAGGAAACGGGCGACGAAGTAAGAAAAGATACCCTCATGCCCCCCAGACTCCAAAAACAAGCTCACATAGATATTCAGCACTTTGATCAAACTAGGGAACTTGTGTTGGATAGCATTTTTTGAGGTAAGGCCCATGATTACCGACTCAGTGGCAGAAACGTACTCGTCAGGAGGAAGTATCTCATCGTAATGCTCCCTTTTGACGGGTAACCCGGAAATTTCTGCGAATTCCTCCAGCGAGATCGATACTTCACGGTCAGATAAAAGGAATGTGTGGGTCAGAATATTCCACTGCTCCTAGAAGGATTTAACCCACCACACATAAGGAGTGTGGTAATAAAAGTGAGATGCGCAGACCGCCGGGTATGATCCGGTCTTCAGCAATAGCAACTTCTTGGACAACAAAATATAACGATCCCACTGCAGATAACCAGCCGGATGTCGGAGGGTCACTCTTATTGTATAGAACTGACCAAGGACACGCTTCTCCTTGGCATATGAGACGCCCCAGAATATCTAGGGCCATCGGCGGCTGGACTGGTATCAACACCATGGAAGTTTGGAGACGACCTTCCGAGGTCCAATTGACCTCTTCCACTGCATAAGCGACCTGCGGAGGATCAGCATAATGAATCGACGGGATCGGTTCTGATGGCACCGCATAAGTAATGCTGCGCCGACCTCGGATAATATAACTATACCACGATCCCCACAGATGAAGAGACTTCTACTCTGGGTCGTAGTCCCGGATTAGAGCAAAGAATTCCCGATCACTAGCCGCATTGGCAAAAGCGCTCTCCGAACGGATATAAGGAAAAATGAATTGGAAGCCATAGTACCTGAAAAAACCGAGAGAATTAGCGATTGGCATAATTTAGTTAACTGCAACTGAGAGCCTTAGCATTTTCAGTACACCCAAATCTGTACTCTATTATGACATAATAAAATCACTGCAGTCAAAAAAGTGGGCCCCACAAAATCAAGGTAACAGCTCATTAATGATGAGACATGTACTCATTGTGAGAATCCAAAAGGATTCTCATTAAATGAATAATCCTATTGAGCATTGGAGTTAAAAACTCCAAATGTTCTCGAAAAACATGCCCTGCAACAAATTCAAATCTGTGAAAAGGTTATTAGAACCCTATATATAAAAAAGGGAAATAGGAAAGGGGAATAAAATTCCCAAAAAGTTCAGAAAATTTCTCATTGCTAAGCTCTGTAAAACAAAATGGAATTAAAATTCTCCAGATAATGGGATTAAATCCCAGAAGTCCCTCATGTTGGGAGATAGATGAGAAATATAATGAAATTAAATTTCAGAAACCCTCAAAGAGCAAGATCAATGATAGGGTAAAAACCTAAGAAGAGAACTAACAGGGATTTGAGACCCACGGTTTATTTAAAATGGGATGAGAAGTTCTTCTTAAGATCTCTGAGAGATCATTTTAAAAAAAAAGAGAGAGAGCCAAGCTTTGTTAATGGGTTAAAAATCCAAAACAAGAAAGAAGGTTCTTTTAAGAGTTGAACTTTGGTCATGATCCTTACCAATTTTTTTGACAGAGTTTAACTCTGAAAAAGTTCTATGGACAGAGATCTAAACTCTGAGATGAGAATTAAATTCTCAAGGAAGAAGAAGATTCAAGAAAGATGATGAGACGACAGTCATCTCAAGGGCCAAAGGCCCTATTTATAGGATGTGAAGAGACAGTTCAGCTCCTTAGAAGATCTAACGGTGGAAAAAGTGATACCGTTACACTCACGTGTGAGCCACGTGAGAACAACGGTGGGGGGCATCTGTTCCCCCAATATTTAAACATGATAAAAAAAAGCTAAGATCTGTTAAATTTTGTTGAGGCAATGCCTCATGTGCCCCTCATGAGGGCGCCAGCGCCAACCCTTTAGGATTAAATCGTATAGTAGTGCCGCACGTGAAGCTCACGTGGGCACCAATATGCGAAGAACAGGGCGCCTGTCATAAATAAGAATTTAATTCTTAAGTGCCACCCACGTGCACAACACGTGAGCGTCGGCGCCCAATTTTATATCAGTAGAATTAAATTCTACATGAGGATATTTCTTTAACAAAAAGTTGGGATACTCTCTGTTAAACAGAGTCGTTGGATCAAAGATCCAGTAGTGATGACAAATCATTAAACAATAGAATTAAATTCTATTCTGAGAAATATTTTTCCTCAATCTTTACAAACAAAAAAAGATTGTTCTCAGTAAAACAGAAAGCCCTTTGGATCAAAAATCCAATAGTGATTAAAAATCATCGTTTGACAGAACAAATTCTGTATATGGGAAAATATTTCTCCAATCTTGTTAAAAATAAGAAAACATATTTTTTAAAACAGAAGTCCTTAGATCAAAGATCCAACGGTGAGTAAAATTTTCCAAATCAATTTTGAGACCAATTAAATCAATTGGAATCTCTCAATAAGAGATTTTCACAAAACTAATTAACTATTTGCCTCCACTATATAAAGGACCCGAGACTTCAAGTCTCATATAGAGGGAACCCCCCATAAGGTTCTGAAAAATACAGAAAGCTTTCAAAACGACAGAGAATTCAATTCTCAATAAAAGAAGAAAACTTTCCTCTTCAAAACCCTAGGTAAAGAAAACACAGAGATCAAAATATCTTCTTTTCCTATCTAAGGGTTTAACTCTTCTTAAAGAACTTAGTTCTTCCTCTGGATTAGAGATCCACAAGACAAGTCTCCCACAAGTTAATAATTTAAGTCTCATCGGGAAGATCTTGTTCTTGAGAATCAAAGATTCAGAAAAGAACTAGATTAAAAAGAAAGAAAAAAGAAAAAGAACATGTGTTTTGGGAATTTAATTCCTCCGAAATTAGGGTTTAACCCTACATAAAGAACTCATATAAAAGGAAAAGAAGAGCTTAGTCCTCCAATGAAGGGGGAAAAAACGATCCAAGGTCTTCAAAATAGAGATCTTGATGATCATTAATGGCCAAAATGGTATTAACTGATATTTAATCTCTAAAAATGAAAAGAGATTAGCATCTCACGTGTTTCCCATGTGGGCGCCCTCCCAATAGCGTCCAGTGCCTTACATGAAAAATACGCGGATACCCAAAGCAGAAGGCCAGCGCCTCACATGAAATACATATGGGCGCGGAATCAAAGTGCTTAGCACTTCATATACAGCCAAAATGGCTGAGTGCTTAGCACTGATTGGGCAACGCCTCACGTGCTCCTCACGTGGGCGACACATAAAAAGTGTTTAATACTTCATATACGGCCAAAACGGCTGAGTGCTTAGCACTGATTGGGCAGTGCCCAGCGCCTCATATGCTCCTCACGTGGGCGCTATTCAAAAAGTGCTTAGCACTTCTTACATAGCCAAAACGGTTAAGTGATTTGCACTGATTGGGCAGTGCCCAGCACCGCACGTGCTCTTCACGTGGACGCCAAATAAAAAAAATGTTTAACATTATATATATAACTGAGTGCTTAGCACTGATTGGGCAGCGCCCATGACTGAAGGCTTCACATGATACCTATGTGAGCGCCAGAGTTTCAAACAAGTGCTTAACACTTTTGCATAAAAAAAGAGGGGCTGAACAAACAAAGCCCAAATAAGTGCTTAGCACTTTTGAACAAAAAAAAGAGACTGAACAGACTAAGCCCAAATTGGTTAAGTCTCTGAAGTTTTTCTTACAGCTGAGTCCAAATGCTCTGTTGTTGGATCTTAATAAAATTTAATGATCCTTAAAATATTGCTAAGTTGATCTTAGTCTCAAATAGGACTAACGTATGCTTAGTTTGAAAATAAATTGACCCTATATGCTCATATATTTAAGTTGATCTTAATCTCAAAATAGATTAACGGTCCTTAAATAAAATCAAACCTCTTTGAACTAAAAGAATATATAACCTAACACTACTACAAATAAGGGTTGCCCCTATGGATTTGTCTGTAGGAGCAAACTACTGCCCCAACGGATATATCCGTAGGGCAAGAAAATACCCTGTAGGTACAAACGCCGTAGGTGCAAGTCGCAGCCTTGAACATGCCCCTACGGTCAAAAACTTGCCCCTACAAATAAATCTGTAGGTCCCGTTGTCCCTACGGATTTATCCGTAGAGACAAAAAATTTATTTAATTTATAATTTTATAAAATAAATTATGTGTCCCTACGGACTAATCCGTAGGGACAAGAACATGCCCCAACAGATAAGTGCTTAGGTATAAATCCGTAGAGACAAAATATCAGGTATCCTGATATTTTGTCCCTACGGATATCTGTGTAGGGGTATTTGGTTGCCCCTACGGATATATCCGTAGGGGCAAGCGCAACCCCTAATACTAAGATCATAGAGGCAAAATATCAGGTATCCTGATATTTTGCCCCTAGGGATAAATCTGTAGGTATAATGTTGGGCCCTACGGTTAAATCCGTAGGTACATGTTATCAGTTTTTTTTTAAAAAAAGGGCTGCCTATTTTTTTCTCGCCCTGTGCACAATAATATATACATCATATATAAAATTAATCATCACGCAGAACATATATCGCAGTATTCATAATCACATCTCACGCATAATATACAAAAGAAATCAATAAGCAGAATATGATATCAATATAAACACGCAAACACCACCAATATCAATATCGTCCAAAATGTAGTACAATATGTATCATATAAATAAATACATGTTTAAAATATAAGAATCAAAATGCTACCCTAGCTCTGTCCAGCTCCACCTATGATAAACACCAAAATCCGGCACGCCTGCTCCTCGGATATATCCTGAGTCAATAAATCATGCAATGTGGAGCGTGCGGGAGTCTGAGCAGGCTATGCAGCTGTAGGAGCGGTCTGCGCAGCCGCCGTCGAGGTAGTGGCTTGCGGAGCCACGGCTGCAGGAGTCTGAGCGGGCAGTAGAGCTATAGGAGCTGTCTGTGGAACCGCAGCCGATGTAGTGGCTTGCGGAGCCGCAGCCGAAGGAGATGCATGTGGATGCTCGGCCGATATACCCTATCGCGTCTGGACATACGTGTGTAATAATCGAGTAAGAACTGTGTATTATTCGAATTCGTATCATTATCAAGTTATTTCGAAACCCCAATCTATGTATACTTAGGGACTTAGACCTCGTTTGGATATCTAGTTTGGAAAACCGTAGTTTATTTTAATTAGATATGTATGTATGATTAATTGCTAATAAGCTCAGACTACGTACTAATATTGGATATGTTGCTATCTATAATATGACATAATATTTTACTATTAAGTAGTATACATACCAACATCTCCTTCAACTCCTAAACTGTGGCCTTCAAGCTCTCCAGTTCCTGCTGGAAACATCGCTCACTGGAGACGGAGGAAGTAACCGCCGGGGTGGAGTCCAACCTCATATAGGCCCTGCTAGGGCCCAGTCCCCGGCCTCTCTCCTAACCTCCGTGGTGCCCTCCGTATGCGGCGTCCGGGACTGAGGTCAGCAGCATCGGATCGTTCTGTCCGGTAAAATCGATCCACGATGTCTCGGCCTGCTCAACCACCTGCTCCTACACCCACATTAACCAGTAAAATATAAGTATATCATTTAAATTTGAACCTTTCAAAACTAAAATTTCAAATAGGGGTTGAATAAATATTAACACTTACGCAATACTCCTGGGTAGCGACGTCGGTGTAAGTGCACGGCAGTGCCCCGGCCGTCAATCCGAGGCCAAAGAGCGGAAACGAAACATTTACAAAACTTGTAAACCGGCACTACCGCGCACTATAAAACCCAGATCGGACCATTAACCTAATGCTAGCTAACTAGGGAAAAGGAAGAGAGCTATACCGAGCGATCCGTGTCCTTCGGTCTTCGGCCTCCATCCCGATCTCCTCGCGGAATCTCCGGTCTTCATCTCCTCGTCGGTACGGGCACCACATCGCCTGGTTCTTTTACGGGCTCTCACCTCTGGACCGAGGCAACTCAGGCACGAAGTTGGCAAGTCGACGTGTCCAAGAATGTTGTAGGCTATACGTAGATCACCATGTCTTTAAAGGGTTATGAAGTTGCCATTTTTGGTGGAGGAATGAGATGCAAGCTTTTTGTGGAGCTAGGGGATTTTGTGCAAGCCAAAAGAGATCAAAAATCCCCACAAAAATTTTGGACAGCCCCCTCCAAGAATGGCCGGCCAAGCTTAATTGATAGGGAGGGAGGGAGTAGATAAATAATAATGCAAGAGAGAGAAAAGGTGATGATGATGAAATATCATTACTACAAAGTCAAAACCAAAACCCATCACCTAAGTTATGATGCACAAAGAATCATCATATACTAGAACAATCATGAGAACCATCATGTCAAAAAGTCTTCCCCGTTATAAAATGCACAATTGCAAATAACCCCTCCATCAAAATTCAGCCAAAGAAAGAAACAAAGGAAAATTGCCGAAACCGGAAAGCAAACTGGCAACTTCAGAAAAATGATCCCGTAATAAATTACAGGAAAACCTCGCGACTGTATATACATACCCACATTCGTATTCCGACCGAATACAAATGCAATGAGACAAAATCTACACTGTACAATACTAGGATCCGGCTTAAATCAAAGCCCGCTAGTATTATCCGTCCGATATGATCCGTGCAATACCGCACGTACATGATCGAACGCTACCATATATCTATACGGTCTCTACAGCGTTTCGCCCGAAACTTGAGAAACTGTTTGTGGGGGGCTCTAAAGACTCGTCAATACTTTGGCTGTGGATTTAACCACTAGCGCGTCAGAGGTATTAGCCATATGTAACGGGCTACCAGCTATTGACCAAAAGGGACATCGATGAGCGAACTCATCCTGACACCCTACTGAGCCTGTCAGTGACAATATCCGTACAGTCTGGTCCGTTCGTCTATGAGCATCGCATGGTGGGCCTAGAGGGTTGGTAAAAGTCAGACCCCCAAAAGTGGTACAAGTCGTGTCGGAGTGTAGCCCAGAACACCCTGAGATACTACTGGAATACCTACCAGTAAATCTCCTACCTTGGCCAAGGACTTCGTGTAATAGCTCTCCTAGACACAGCGCGACCTCACCCCCAATACCAGGAGAGACGAACCCCTACAGATCCGCTCACTGTCTCCATGTGGCTCGGGACTGTACCCAACTAAAACCTGTTTTCACGACTCCTTTGAGCCGTGGTAGGGTAGTAATCAAAGTACAGTAGGAACTCACACGAGACAAATGACGATCTCAGGTCGATGAACTAACCTGTATACATGTCACCAGGGAACTGCTATCTGACGTCAAGTATAATCCCAACTAGCACGTTGCCGGCGAGTCCTGTCCGGTGTACTCATAACCCAATGAGCATCTGTATACATCTTAGGTGAACGAACTGACACCAGTGGCTTGTGAGACCGGCCACCGTCCCTCGTCGGGGTCTCGACTGTATACACTAGTCTACTTTGGAGTATCGATGCCATGTCTCGAAACTCTCACGACTAGGGACCTTTTAAGGATGTGCTTATAGACCCCAGCTCCCACGTATATGATCGCCATCATACTGCTCGCAGTCAAGCAAGAATCCTAGGGGCTCTATCAACGTGCAATAGTGACCTGTAAGGCACCTAAAGCAGTACACGATGATAAAGATTAACTAGATAGCATACTATCATCTTGAGTAAGACTGTCCTACCGGTATAGGTCCTCCCTCAATCATTGCAATCACGTGCCTGTGATCCAATAATTGACTCTGAGGGCACTATCTCCAACAATCTTCCACTTGCACTCAAGGCTAATTATTGTGATGTCGTATACTCACAGCCCGTGTGATACCGAACACCCAACTCCTCTACTAATCATTCTCACAAAACCCGTTTGCGAAACTATTGCGTTCGAGGAATAGCCTCAGTGAGTGGATCCGCCCTGATGTTTCCTTCTATGTCTCTCTTTATCTCAAGTTCGCGGAGAAAACTTCTCCCGAAATGAGAAATACCTGTCTTAGAATATGTCTGGATATCTGATGGGACTTAGCTCATAAATGAACTCCAAATCCAAACTTCTTAGACTGTATCGTTAACTGAACTTAATCAGTATCCTGCGTAATGCCTCCCTCAGTGTCCGCTTGGATCACCTGTCCAAAACACTGTCCCTCGTCAGAGGGAAAACTATAACTCTGACAGTCACTCTGTCATCCAAGTCACCTTGGAAGCCTGGAATGATAACTGTATCCCGAATGAGGATGTCGTTATCATATCCCTAGAACATCCACTTATGTTCTAAAACTGCTTCCGAACGTTTCTCCAGGATTGGGTCAATATCAACTTATTGCATCTACTGCAAAAAACATCTTGTGTGGTACTTGACATCTCATGATTGACTCAATTGCCTAAGTAAGTGATCTGCCAATCATGTACATCCCTCTCCCCTTTAGTCTGTAAGACACCTTTAGAGAGGGTGACTCCATCACCGGCAGGTACACTACCGTGCCAGGAGTCGTCCATTCTAAAACACCTTTAGAATGCTGTCTAAGTACCCTGATTGGGACACTTCCTAAATTTAGATCTAAAACCATAGATCCAGTAACCAGAATGTCTGATATTATATCTATACCCTATGTGGAGAAACCACTGTGTGACAACCAAAGTTTAACCGATCGCAGTATAGGAACTTCACTTCCTACTCTGTGTCATCCAGATACCAGGAAATCACACCCTACTACCTTCTTAACAGATCCATCCCCTATTCTGATGAAGTCAAACCTATGACTGTCACATCAGAAATAGATGATCTATCTCCGCTATATCTGCTTTAGTCTATAAATAGACATAAGCTACCTGTCCACTATGCTTCCGTTGCTCCCGCTGGCTACGACAACCCTCTGGCAGAATCATATACACATGCACTTCTGAAGCCAGTTCAGAACGACGCTATACACATCCTTCTGCCAGGTCTCATAGCCTGGAACAACAGTAGTATCAAGTCTGGGTAAACAAGAACCTCCCTGTCACCGTCTTTGAGCATACCGAAGTACCTCTCGAGTGCCTGAGGTTACCCACTATATCTGCGGAGTGGCCAATGGAATGTCAAACCAGATTGAATCTTTAGGTTCTTATCAAATCTTCAGTAATCGTTTGCGGTTCTGGAATCACTTCCAGTTCTACCATACTCCCACTACTGTTTTCTGAAAAAATACATTTTTATTAAAACTGTGGTGAGTCAAGAACAATATCACTATTAATCTTCCAGATGGTAGAAAGTCAACCCTCATCATAGCCCGGGTCAACCCACAAACAGCCATTACAGAAACGTGCCTTAAGTTATCCAGAGTCTGGTTTTAAGCATAAGCCGGACAACTCCCCGTACCTTAACATCGTTAAGATATGAACCGTTCTATATCCAATATAGAAACAGAGGCACTGATTTAATTGGAACCAGATTCAAATCATGCAGCTGTCTCCAGTGCATGTCAACTAAATGGAAAAAGGCCGTTCAGCATTACTCAACTTAGGAATGCTTCCAATTATGAGTAACCTGAAAGAGAAGCTTGTTCTATTAATCATTACTATTAACTGAATACCATATACAAGTATCTACATCTTCGATCACCTTGAAGAATCCTGATACTTGTAATACCTGGTTCTCTACTTTATTCATATACCTATAACTTCTCAAAACTTAGACCTTGTGTTTCTACGAAACACCTGTCTAAGAATTAGAGAAGTAATAAGTAAACAGAATATAGTACGAGTACCAACCCTTCAGTTCTAATGGACACTGGACAATATACAATACTCTGTATAACTCTCTTGAGTCTAATAACTCATTCCCTGTGTGTCGTAGGTTGAAAACTGTACTTATGATTTAAGAAGAATTATACCGCTGTTTAATGCTCCTTACCTAACCATCAACTGATATAGGTAAATGTCATTGACATAATTTCAAAAAGTTACATCTCACTCTATAAAAATAGACGTACAGATATATCAATTTGAAATTGGTGCATAACAGCGGATATTCAAAACCAAGTATTTGTCGTCCGGCAAACAACCCAGGTGACTTCCTCAAATATCACCAATTACAACGAATTCCGATATAATGAGGATGATCACCTAATTCCCAATAACTTACTCCCACTCATCATCTGTAAAACCATACATATGTGAGAATCAAACCTGGTAAATACATACCCTGGAGCAAGTGTCTAATTGGGAAATCAGTTTTCCTTTAACAATACAGTGAGACTGAAACATTGAAAATGTTTTGTAGGGGTATCCGGGTATTCCTAGTAATGCCTCTTCCATTATCCAGATTCACAACTGTAACTGTATATTTCTTTGCCATCTCTCCAAATCCCTTCATATGTCTTTAGTCATTACCTTCTGTACACCCTCTTAAGCTAAATGGTTTTCTTCCTTCCCTACCGTTCGGCACCAGCCTATGGTTTGGAAGAAGACTATCCAATAAGCATAATGGGTGTACTGTCCTAATCCTAAGAGCACCGCAACCCGAGAGAAGGTAAAGATAAAAGACAACTGAATAAACCTTATTCTTATTTCTCCTGAACCAGAATCCATCCCCGAACTGGAACAAGTTCCTTTCAAGTTCGTATATAACCATACGATGGAGTATCCAAATAACTGTGGATCTTCTAGTGATACGGAGTGTTCTGGAGAAATACAAAGGTGAAGTAGGAGTGGTAATGAAATACTTGGTTTGGTCGTGAATAGCAGTCGCAATTTACTTTGCCCTCCTTCTAATCCCTTTATTTTGTCTTTACTTAATACCTTCTGTACACCACACTTAGGCTAATCGGCTTTCTTCATTCCCTACCGTTCGGCACCAGCCTAAGGTTTGGAAGAAGACTATCCAATAGGCGTAACGGGTGTACTATCCCCTAATCCAAGGAGCACTCGCAACCTGAGAGAAGGTAAAAGGAAAAGAAAACTGAATAGTCCTATTCATTTTCTCCAGAACCGGAAACCATCCTCGAATCTGGAACAAATTCCTTCGAGTTCGTATATAACCATACGATGGTTTTATCCAATGGAAGTGGACATTCGTAGTAATACGGGTGTTCTGGAGAAAAGGGTAAAAGTAGGAGTGGCAATGAGGTATGCAACTCTGACAATCCAAAAGCCAGTGTTATAGAAGGTTCGGTCGACTTGGTCACTGAGTCATAGTCAAGGGTCGGGTCATGGTCGTTGCCAAAGAGAGAGAGAAAAGAAACACTCTGTGTGCACTCTAACCTAGACCGGAATGGTTATCAATTTATCTAATTAGGAAACCTCCTACTGTAACCTCAAATTCTCCTCCAAACCTGAAAGAAGAATTAGTCGGGATCACCCGAGGAGTAAACCAACTCATCAGTGGGAATCGGGATCCAACTATCATCGCATGATAACGTGATGGAATCCACTCACGTTATCACACTCCAGAAGGTATGCGCATATCTGGCAAGTTTCAGTTTCTTTAGAAACACCCGATGTGATTTTTGCCCCATGCTCTTATGACCTTGACGAAGGCCAACATATCATAAGTCACATGTCAAGTTCTACCCGTCATTATCCAGGTTAATTTGAACCCACCCGTACATACCCTTGACGAAGGCCAAAATAGTAGTACGACTGTCCCAAACCAACGCATCTATCTATGCAGCAGAAAAGTAACAAATAGCTACCATACACTATGCCTTGACGAAGGCCAATATACATAGCATGAATACTAAGTGCTACCTTTCTGAAATGACGGAGGGCTACGAATGGTTTTTAGCAAAAAACCTTTAACGTAATGAACTTGATATCGTTGAAGGAACCGCTTTTTATAAAAATATAGTGACGAAAACCTTTGCTAAAGAGGTCACTCCCGGTGAAGGGATCTCGGCTCTTTCCCCGTAGAATGAGGTGCAGGATATTCCAATTGAATACCACGATGCAAAGCAAAAGTAATCGACTATAGTGAAGTTATTGCCATGACGCAAACTTCTGTCCAAGGGGTCACTCCCGGTGAAGGGATCTCGGCCCTTGCCTCATCGACTGAGGTGCTGGATATTCATAACCGAATACCACTGCGCAAAACAAAAGAGAACGTCCTTACAATAACAGCTTTTTGAAAAATTGTTCCAACAACATCAGAATAGGTTTGTTTAGCTTGCATTGATCCGAATCAATGCAGTCCTATCAATTGATCACACCAATAAAGAACGAAAATAATGATGTACGTATATTCCATCCGCATTCGCCACGGGGTCCCGTCATCACCCGTTAGGTTATTTAACTAACGACAGAGCGGGGACTGGACTAGCGCGGATGCAAAACATATACAACATCTACTAGTATATATATCAATATATAATATTCGCTCAAGGCGTGATAAAAATGCAACATTACAGAAATGTAATAAGCATCACAGAACAATAAAGATATCTGGGATCCCCGGGTTTTATAGAGCCGCTACTGAAACCCAACGTTCCCCTGGTCATGTGGATAGCCTGTGCAATCAAATCCTAGACCCCTACGGGCGTGGCAACTTACCCGCCAAAACCTGAAGCGAGGCAGCCCCCTTCAACAACGTGAATGGACCACCCAGCACTTCACGGAATCCGGTAACTTGGGCATCCCTCCTTGGGTCAACCAGTACCCCCTACAAGTGCGGCGAATAGCCCACCAATTCTAGAGTGAAGCCCCCTCCGTCTCAACGCCATGAGATGCGGGCCCGTTGCCTTCTAGAACCCGGCTATCCATGCACCCCTCCGTGGGGTAATCCTAATACAGAAAGTAAAATATACATACAACGGGTACACCGACCTCAGCCCGGTCGTGCCCCAAAAGAATAATATACAAACAGGCAGTAACGGCAGTCCACATGTCGGACGCTCGCCCCGCAATATCAAATGTGCATAATAAACCAAACTGTACTACCATTGCATCCAGGCTATTGACCACGACAATCCGCAACATCACAGCACAACACAGAACATCAACGTGAATGTCACGTTCGCAAATCCGTCTAAAAGGGCTACAGCAGTCAGACAGGATTTACCGATCAAATGACATTCACGGTCGCAGATATAATGTAAATACTGTGAACTAACAAGTTTAAAATTTTCGATCGACAAAATTTCCTGAAGTGGGCCCCAAGCACAACTGTAGCACTCAAAATAAATCTGGGCCCAAACAGAACATACCAAAAACCCTATTTCCATGTCAGAAGCCCACTGTAAAAATTTGGTGCTGTGAACAGTTTAAATGGCGGCGGAACCGCGGCCAATGCGTGGGTTTGGCCGCGGTTCCGTGGTGGAACAGTGCCATCAAGCTACCAAATTTTCACAGAATGCATAAAACACCCTGTACGTATTTTTACAATGTACCAAATAATTTTTAGAGCACTGGAAAAATTCGACAGAAACTTGAAATGGAAACGCGGTTTTTGGAAAATCCGTTCGATCGAACTTGTAAACATGTTAGAGCAAGCTAGACTAGGTTAATGGCGTGGCTCTGATACCATTGTAAGTGCACGGCAGCGCCCCGGCCGTCAATCCGAGGCCAAAGTGCGGAAACGAAACTTTACAAAACTTGTAAACCAGCACTACCGCGCACTATAAAATCCGGATCGGACCATTAACCTAATGCTAGCTAACTAGGGAAAAGGAAGAGAGTTATACCGAGCGATCCGTGTCCTTCGGTCTTCGGCCTCCATCCCGATCTCCTCGCGGAATCTCCGGTCTTCATCTCCTTATCGGTACGGGCACCACATCGCCGGGTTCTTTTACGGGCTCCCACCTCTGGACCGAGGCAACTCGGGCATGAAGTTGGCGAGTCAACGTGTCCAAGAATGCTGTAGGCTATACGTAGATCACCATGTCTATAAAGGGTTATGAAGTTGCCATTTTTGGTGGAGGAATGAAATACAAGCTTTTTGTGGAGCTAAGGGATTTTGTGCAAGCCAAAGAGATCAAAAATCCCCACAAAAATTTTGGACAGCCCCCTCCAAGAATGGCCGGCCAAGCTTGATTGATAGTAAGGGGGGAATGGATCAATAATAATGCAAGAGAGAGAAAAGGTGATGATGATGAAATATCATTACTATAAAGTCAAAACCAAAACCCATCACCTAAGTAATGATGCACAAAGAATCATCATATACTAGAACCATCATGAGAACCATCATGTCAAAAAGTCTTCCCCATTATAAAATGCACAATTGCAAATAACCCCCTCCACCAAAATTCAGCCAAAAAAAGAAACAAAGGAAAATGGCCGAAACCGGAAAGCAAACTGGCAACTTCAGAAAAACGATCCCGTAATAAATTACAGGAAAACCCCGCGACTGTATATACATACCCGCATTTGTTTTCCGACCGAATACAAATGCAATGAGACAAAATCTACACTGTACAATACTAGGTTCCGGCTTAAACCAAAGCCCGCTAGTATTATCCGTCCGATCATGATCCGTGCAATACACACGTACATGATCGAACCCTGCCATATATCCATACGGCCTCTACAGCGTTTCGCCCGAAACTTGAGAAACTGTCTGTAGGGGACTCTAAAGACTCGTCAATACTTTGGCTATGGATTTAACCACTAGCATGTCAGAGGTATTAGCCATACATAACGGGCTACCAGCTATTGACCAAAAGCGACGTCGATGAGCGAACTCATCCTGACACCCTACTGAGCCTGTCAGTGACAATATCCGTACAGCCCGGTCCGTTCGTCTATGAGCATCGCATGGCGGGCCTAGGGGGTTGGTAAAAGTCAGACCCCCAAAAGCGTTACAAGTCGTGTCGGAGTGTAGCCCAGAACACCCTGAGATACTACTGGAATACCTACCAGTAAATCTCCTGCCTTAGCCAAGGACTTCGTGTAATGGCTCTCCTAGACACAGCGCGACCTTACCCCCAATACCGGGAGAGACGAACCCCTGCAGATCCGCTCACTTCCTCCATGTGGCTCGGGACTGTGCCCAACTAAAACCTGTTTGTACGACTCCTTTGAGCCGTGGTAGGGTAGTAATCAAAGTACAGTGGGAACTCACACGAGACAAATGACGATCTCAGGTCGATGAACTAACCTGTACACATGTCACCAGGGAACAGCTATTTGACGTCTAGTATAATCCCAACTAGCATGTTCCCGGCGAGTCTTGTCCGGTGTACTCATAACCCAATGAGCACCTGTATACATCTTAGGTGAACCAACTGACACCAGTGGCTTGTGAGACCGGCCACCGCCCCTCGTCGGGGTCTCGACTGTATACACTAGTCTACTCTGGAGTATCGATGCCCTGTCTCGAAACTCTCACGACTAGGGACCTTTTAAGGATATGCTTATAGACCCCAGCTCCCAAGTATATGATCGCCATCATATTGCTGGCAGTCAAGCAAGAATCCTAGGGGCTCAATCAATGTGCAATAGTGACCTGTAAGGTCACCTAAAGCAGTACACGATGATAAAGATAAACCAGATAGCATACTATCATCTTGAGTAAGATGTCCTACCGGTATAGGTCCTCCCTCAATCATTGCAATCACGTGCCTGTGATCCAATAATTGACTCTGAGGGCACTATCTCCAACAGTCGGGGTATCGAAGCTCGCCCGTGACGGGATCTGTCGAGGTGCCGTAGACGGCAAGATATGCGGACAGCACACTCGGTGTACCACCTTGCGCCAGGGTCTGAGCTCTCTGCAATATTAGAAAATAACTCTTAATATTAGATATATTAGAAAATAACTCTTAAGATTGCATTATATCACAAAGGCCGGTCTACTGTAATTTACCGATAACTCCATGGCTCGAGTAATATTCATCGAGCCACCTGTATAAGTAGGGCGACCCCTCTTCCCCGACTTCCTATTCTCTATATTTTGAGCGGCCTGTTTCTGCACAACACATTCACATTTAGTTTTCTAATTAAGGAATACAAAAAAATAAATTATGTACTAAACAATGAATTACATTTAAAATACATACCTGTTTGCGTTGAGAGTCGAAATATTTGCACAATAGAGGCCATGTCTCTACGTCGACTCTCGCAAAGGCCGGAGTAGATAGGAGGGCCGCTCTCTCTGCTTCGAGGGTCTCCATCCACAGAGAGTAGCAGTCGGCCTTCAGCTCATTCCTGTTGTATCGGACCTTGGTCTGCATGTTCTTCATCAGGCCATTATACAGAGCATGAAGGTCGAGCACCCTCTCAAGGTGATCAGGGTCAGGTACAGGCTGAAAATCGTAATCCAACTGAAAATACAAAAAAAAACATTGTTATTAGATTGCAAGTGTTAATAATAAATATATTGGATAAATCAAATGAAAATATATATTAATACCCGAGCCTGATCAAAGAAGAAGGCGAATGAGCGCCGGTGCTGATCGCCTCACTCAACGTGAAGTGGATAGTTCTTCACGAGCCGGCTATCATCCCCCATTTACCGGCCGAACCTCTCGGCATCGATCTTGCCTTTCATAAATTTTATTTTATTGCTGAATGATCCTGAGAAACCTGTGGGAACTTTCAAATCATGCAACACCTGCAGGAATCTTTTCTTCTCCGGTTGAGACATATGATAAGCGGCATTTGGAAGTACATACTTGCCTGGTTTACCTGCTACCGGTCTAGGGTGCAACTCACTTCTTATTCCCCACTCCTGTAGATCCATCCAAGCATTCAGGCTGTCTTTCGATTTCCCGTCTTTACAAAGAAGCAAGTTGAGTATGTGCTCTGATACTCCCTTCTCTATATGCATGACGTCCAGACAATGACGCTCTAAATTTGTTGACCAGTACGGAAGCTCTAAGAAAATGCTTAACTTGTTCTAAAATGGTGGTTTGACCTGTTTTGTCGGATCCATCCCGAAGGTCACATTATTGTAACCATCCCACTGAGCAGTCACGTCCTCTCCGGAAAATGGGGCTGGAGGTCCAAGAAGCTCCTGATGACCATCAAAGAGAACCGTGTCTAACCTGTAGGGGTGGTCTAGATGCAGAAAACGTCAATGGCCGCAATAACAAACCTTCCTGCTAAAAATCAAGAATTTCGATGTTGTTTGTTGATGGCAATGAGGACATGCTTTGTGACCATGTACGGACCAACCTGATAGTATTCCATATGCAGGAAAGTCATTAATTGTCCACATTAAAGCCGCACGCAGTATGAAGGTTGTATTTGTGTTTACATCATAAGTCTCTACACCATCAATGAACAAAGATTTTAACTCCTCGATCAGAGGTCGGAGATAGACGTTGATATTGTTTCCCGGTGAGTTTGGTCCGTCGATAAGAAGAGGCATCATAAAGTATGATTGGTCCATAGCCAACCAAGGCGACAGATTATAAATTATCATTACAACGGGCCATGTGCTGTGACTTCCAGTCATATAGTTGAATGGGCAGAAGCCATCACTAGCCAGTCCGAGCCGGACATTGCGAGGATCGCTACTAAATATTGCGTGCCTCCTATCGAAATCCTTCCATGCCGGTGAATCTCTTGGATGGCTCATTTTTCCATCTTCACTTGGAGAAGCACGGTGATGCCAAATTATTGCCTCGGCTATTTTCTTACACCTGAATAGCCTCTGTGTTATGGGAAAGTATCGTGCTATCTTGATAGGTATATCAGGCTTCTTATCAGAATCTTTCGGCTTATACCCGGCCTCTCCGCGTGTTAGACACTCTTTCAAATCTGAATTCTCTTTCCGGTACAACACGCAATTTTTAGGACATGCTTGAATCTTCTCGCACTTTAGACCCAAATCAGACATCATCTTCCGGGCTCTGTACCAGCTGTCGGGCACGTTATTTCCCGGGGGCATAGAATCTTTCAAGAACGAAAGAAGCATTGTGAATGACTTGTTGCTCCATCCATTTAGGCACTTAATCTGGAAAAGTTGGACGAACCATGAGAGGGTGGAATACTTTGCATTCTCATAAATTGGTTTTCTGGTATCATTCATGAAATTTTCATATTTATCCGCACGCGGCGAAGTGACAGTGTCAAGTCAGCGGACTAAGCTGTACTCATGTCACCTGGGAACTGATAACTGATGATAGGTATAATACCAACCAATCAGTTCCCGACGAGTCTTGTCCAGTGTACTCGTATCCTAACGAGCACCCGCATACTATCTCAAGCACGACGTACTGACGGCTGTGGGACAGACCGTCTCCCCTGCTGGGATGATAAGCGCATACGCTAGTCTACTCCGGAGTATCGATGCCCTGTCTCGATAGTCCTATGACTAGGGACCTGTATAAGGATGTGCTTGTGGATTACCCAGCCCCCATGAGTGTGACTGCCATCACAACGCTGGTAATCAAGCAAAGATCCTAAGGGCTCTACTAATATGTATAAGCAATATGCTAAAAGAAACACATGAACATATTAAAGTAGAAACAAACCAAGTAGCATACTACCATTTTGAGCAAGATTGTCAATACAAGGTGAATATCCCAAGCTTCCATTAAGTAATATACAAACTAGTATGATACAGTAATGGCCTCTAGGGCATATACACTAACAATCTCCCACTTGCACTAAGGCCATGTACTGGCGTATCGAAGACCTATCATCTTGATTAGCCGCTCGAACTGAGTCTGGGGAAAGGCCTTGGTGAATGGATCTGCAGTGTTATCTTCTGAAGCAACCCTCCGAACCTCGATCTCCTGGCGATCCACGATCTCCCTGATCAGGTGATACCGCCTCAAGATTTTTCTGGATTTCTGATGGGACCTGGGTTGCTTCGCTAAAGATATAGCCCCGTTGTTGTCGCAGTACAGAGGTATTTGATCAACAATGGACGGAACCACCTGAAGTTCTTTCAAGAACTTCCTTATCCAGACGGCTTCTTTTGCGGCATCAGCAGTAGCGATGTATTCTGCTTCCATCGTCGAGTCAGCAACGGTTTCCTGTTTGGATCTCTTCCAACACACCGCCCCTCCATTGAGGGTAAAGACAAAACCCGACATGGACTTGGAATCATCCTTGTCACTCTGGAAGCTGGAGTCAGCAAAGGCCTCGATCTGGAGGTCTTTTCCGCCATACACCAACAACATCTCCTTAGTCCTTCTCAGGTACTTGAGAATGGTCTTTACCGCTATCCAGTGTTTCTCCCCAGGGTGGGACTGATACCGGCTTACTACACTCAGTGCATAAGCTATATCCGGTCTGGTACACAATATCGCATATATTATAGAGCCTACCGCAGAAGCGTAGGGTATAATAAACTTGCGATCCCTTTCCAAATCAGTCTTGGGAGACATCTCTTTGGAGAGGGTGATCCCGTGACAAGCCGGTAGATTACCGCGCTTGGAATCTTCCATACTGAATCTTTTCAGTATGGTGTCGATGTACCTGGACTGCGAAAGTCCCAACATCCTCTTGGATCTATCACGATGGATCCGGATCCCCAGAATGTAATTGGCATCACCCAGGTCTTTCATGGAGAACCTGTGTGACAAGAACCCCTTGACAGATTGTAGCATAGGAATGTTATTTCCTATCAAAAGAATGTCATCCACGTATAATACGAGGAACACGACAGTTCTTGCTACAAATCTACTATAGATGCATGGTTCATCTGGATTTTTGATAAAGTCAAATTCTTTGACTGTCTCATCAAAGCAGATGTTCCAACTCCGCGATGCCTGCTTTAGCACATAGATGGACTTAAGCAACTTGCACACCTTTCCGCTGCTCCCACTATGAATGAAACCCTCTGGCTGGTCTATATAGACACACTCCTCTAAATTTCCATTTAGAAAAGCGGTCTTTACGTCCATCTGCCAAATCTCATAATCGTGGAAGGCGGCAATGGCAAGAAGGATCCGAATGGATTTCAGCACAGCCACAGGAGAAAAACTTTCGTCATAGTCCAAACCAGGTATTTGACGAAAACCCTTTGCAACAAGTCTAGCCTTATAGTTCTCAATCTGTCCATCTACACCAATCTTCCTTTTGAAGATCCACTTGCATCCTACGGCTTTTACCCCGTCTGGAGCAACGTCCAACGTCCATACTTTGTTGGTGTACATGGACTCCATTTCGGTCCGCATTGCATCCAGCCATTTTACCGGGTCAACGCTCTGAACCGCCTGCTGGAAGTTAGTAGGCTCATCATAATGAATGATGCAGTCATCTCTATCCCCGCCTATGAGAAAACCGTAGTATCTCTCGGGCGGATGAGACTGCCTACTACTCCTGCGGAGCGGTGTAGGAATGTCATGTTCTTTCGAACCCTCTGGTTCTACTAAGCTTTCAGTAATAGTCCGTGGTTCTGGAATTTCTTCCAGTTCTATTGCGCTCCTACTTATTTCTTTTTCTAAGAACTGGTGTTCCAGAAAGTGGGCATTACGAGAAACAAAGACCTTTTGTTTCTCTGCGTAATAGAAAAGATACCCTATGGAGTTCTTTGGGTATCCCACAAACTTGCACAGTACTGAGCGTGCCTCGAGTTTGTCCGCATGCTGCTTTTGACAAAATCTGGACATCCCCAGATCTTCAGATACTGAAAATAGGGTTTCTTCCCACTCCACATTTCATATGGTGTGGTAGGCACAGTCTTAGTTGGAACTCGGTTCAAAAGGTATGCAGCTGATTCTAGCGCATATCCCCAGAATGATCGCGGTAACTCAGCGTTACTCGTCATGGAACGTACCATATCCAATAGGGTGCGGTTCCGTCTCTCCGATACACCGTTATGTTGCGGAGTGTATGGAGGAGTAAGCTGAGAGAGAATACCATTCTCTTTTAGGTAATCCAGGAACTCGGCACTCAAGTATTCACCACCTCGATCAGATCTCAGTGTCTTGATACTTTTGCCGGTTTGTTTTTCTACTTCATTCTTATATTCCTGGAATTTTCCAAAGGCTTCGGATTTATGTTTCATTAAGAAGACATGTCCGAACCTTGAAAAATCATCCGTAAAAGTAATGAAGTAAGAATAACCGCTTCGTGCATGTGTAGACATTGGACCACACACGTCGCTGTGTACGAGTCCCAAGAGCTCGCTCGCTCTTACTCCGTGTCCAGTGAACGGAGTCTTTGTCATCTTTTCTTTGAGACAGTATTGATAAGTTGCATACGAATGATATTCGAATGGATCCAAGTATCCTTCTGTATGTAACTTAGTCAATCTTCTCTCATTGATGTGATCCAGTCTACAATGCCATAAGAAAGCCTGATTAGTTTCCGGAGACTTTCTTTTGTGTGTATTCTGGACATTGAAAATCTGTGGTTGGTTTAATACGTATATACCATTACTTAATGTACCTGACCCAATCAAAACTTGATTAAGGTGAATGTTCACAACATTACCTACAAATGCAAATTCATAATCTTCTTTAGATAATAAAGATACAGAAATGATATTACAAGTTGCATTGGGTACAAAATAGCAATTATGCAAAACCAAAACGTGTCCATCTGACAAGCCCAGGTGATAGTCCCCCACGAACTCAGCATCCATGCCAGCTCCGTTTGCAACTCTGAGGGTCATATCACCTGCCTTCAAAACCCTACGCTTTCTCAGTGCCTGCAAAGAATTACAGATATAAGATCCTGATCCGGTATCCAATACCCAGGAAGTAGAGTTTATTGAAAGACAGTTTTCAATAACATACACACCTGAAGCCGAAGCCGCAACTTGCTTCGGATCCTGGTTTCTGGCTTTCCAAGCCCTGCAATCTTTCTTCCAGTGTCCCTTCTTATGACAATAGAAGCATTCTTCCTTACCCACAAGTTGCCCCGCTATCTTTGTTGCCTTTGCTTCTCCCTTCGCATCCACTTTACTAACACCGCCCTTTGGTTTGGCGGGGGCTTTCTTCTTCTTTCCCTTGGCTTTCGCCTTGGACTTAGAAGAGGAAGATCCTCCTACAAACAAAGTGGATGTATCCCTACCTTTCTGTAGGGTGCCCTCTGCACTCCTCAGCATGTTGAGGAGCTCCGGAAGTTCAACTTCTTTTCCTTGTAAGTTGAAGTTCAGGATAAACTGGGCGTAAGTGGAAGGAAGGGACTGGAGAATCAAGTTCGTATAGAGCTCGTTCTCTAACGTGGTCCCAAGGTCCGCGAGCTCCTCAATGAAGCCAATCATCTTAAGCACGTATTCCGCTACCGATGATCCGATAGCCAACCTTGCCGAAAACAGTTTATTCGACACTTCGTATCTTGCGATACGAGATTGCTCTCCATACAGTTCTTTTGTATGGAGAAATATGGATTCGAGGTCCATATTCTCATGCCTCCTCTGATGTTCATTGTCCATAAAGGCAAGCACGAGGCACTTGGCCTTCGCGAAATCGATCTCCCAAGTGTTACGGATTTCCCTATCCGCGACGCTGGAGGTGGGACCTGGGACAGGGGGAGCTTTGGTGGTAAGAAGATACCCCGGCTTGTCGTAAGTGATTGCCATCTTGACATTCCTGAGCCAATCTTTGTAGTTTGGCCCTGTCAGTATGTTTTTATCTAGAAGTAACTTAAGTCCGGTCATGTCGATTTGGTCGCTGCAATTAGGAGAGAGAGAAGAAACACTTAGCATGATGCTCTTGCAAGTTTAGAGTGGTTTTTATTTTGTCTAAACAGGATGGCTCCCACTATATCTCGAATTCCTCCTCAAACCAAAAAGGAAGAATTAGTCGGAATCAATCTCACCGTACAATACTTGCTTAACCGTTCAGCCAGACCAGTGTTGGTACTTCGAGGGAGGTTTTCCAACGCTTTCGCGAAGTTCCTTAATTAAATAACCTCTTTTCCCTGAGGGCGTAGCCCCGCTAACACCTTTCTAGACACCTACTTGGTTTATAGCATTGATCGTTAAGTGAGAAATTTTCCGAGGAGTAGTATATACTCACAGTAGGATCGGGATCCAAATATCATCGCGTGACAAAACTGAAGGAATCCTACCAGAATCATCACACTCCAAACGGTATGCAGCACTAGCAAGTTTCTGGTTCTTTAGAAACTCTCGATGTGGATTTTTGCCCCATGCTCTTATGACCTTGGCGTGAGGTCAAAATGTCATAAGTCACATGTCAAGTTCTACCCATCATTATCCAGGTTGATTTGAACCCACCCATACCTACCCTTGACGTAGGCCAAAATGGCAGTACGACTGTCTCAAACCAACGCATTCTATCTATGCAACAGATGAATATCCGGCAGCTACCAATCACTATGCCTTGGCGTGAGGTCAAAATACATAGCTTGAATACTACCGAATATTTAACTGAAATGATGGAGGGTTACGAATGGTTTTGGCGAAACCGTGAATGTAGTGAACTTGATATAATCGATGGAACGAGATAGCTTTTAAAAGGAGTGGCTCAAGCTCCGCATTTAAAAGTTGGTTTTTGAAAAGAACCGAGTGGTTTTGAAAGTGTTCCAACGACTTTAATTTGGTTTATTTTCTTGCATTAATTCTTTTTAATGGGTCCCATCATTTAATCCTACCATTGCAGAAAACAACCAAAATATGACGTACGCTTATGCCATCCACATTCGCCACGGGGCCCCGTCATTACCCGTTAGGTTACTTAACTAACGAAGAGCGGGGGCTGGACTAGCGCGGATGCAAAACATAAGCAACGCCTAAATAGTTATTATATATAGATATATATTTCAATGATAGCCAATCCAGATCACAGATGAACACATTGGATATACTAGGAATCCGCAATTCGTACGAGCCTGTAACGAAAAGCGGATTACTCGGTCGCGGTGAATAGCTAATACCCCACCCAAGACCCCTACGGGTGCGGCAAACTACCCGCCAAATACCCGAAGCGAAGCAACCTCCCTCAACGACGTGAGTAGGCCACTCGGCACTTTGAGGTACCCGGTAGTTTGTGTACCCCCTCCATGGGTCTATCCTAGGAGCAAAAACAGTAAAAGAAATTATACAATGACGGCTACAACCCCGACCCGGTTGTGCGGCCATACAAATAATATTACATCAATTACAAATTTTACACGAATTGAAAGAAAAGAAAACTCTCATCTCACAACCCCTCGGCTATTCACCCGCGACAATCCAATGAATTCATATACACATACCATCAACATTACAGAACACAAATATGTATAACCCCCACCAATCGACGTATAGCGATTAGTAGACGTTCAATACATATAACACATCACAGATATTAACCCGTTAGCCATAGTCTTTAGAAGTTCGATCAAAATACAGTTTTTTTAATCCCCAAAAACAAAATTTGCTTTCTGGAAAATCTGGGCAGAAAAAACATATTGTAAAAATCCCAAAACACCCCTATGACCTCACTGCAAGAAAAATCGTCCACGCCCGAGTCAACTCGGCCGCGGATCCGCGGCGGAAGCAAGCTCCTGCCGTGGTTCCGCGGCTCTCTGGACCATTTTTCTATAGTGAGATGTAAAAACCCTGAGTCAAATTTTAAGGCAAGATTTATTATTTTTGGAACAGAGGAAAAATTCGACAGAAAGTATGCAACCCGGGTGTTTTTCGCGACTTTTTCTACGATCGAACTACTACTTACATTGCTAACATATTAGATAGTGTTTAACTAGGCTCTGATACCACTGTAAGTCCATGCTACCCTTCCCCGGTTCTTTGGGGTTGCGGAAATGGTCAAAAAACGATTTTTCAAGAGGTGGTAACATGGACTCAAAATACGGATCTTTGTTAAACAACTACCTAACAACCTAACTATGAGTTGTTTACCTACTCGGTTAGGGGGTTATACCTTTCTTGAACTCCTTCGTCTTCAACTCTTCGTGGTGTACGGATCGGCTTCACCCCGTCGTCTCCTTGCGCCGAAGATCAACCCACCTGAAAGCTTCTACCTTTGGCTTCTACTTCGAACTTGAAGAAACTAGAACACTTGGCTTGCTAGGCCTTGTGAACTAGGATGAGTAGAGGAGTGTTTTGGTGTTTTATCTATATGGTTCTTGCTTCTCAACACATGAGACAAGTAGAACCATAAACTAGAGAGAGTAACAGGAAGAGGGAGAGCTTGAGAATGAGAGAGCTCAAGAGAGAGAAAGCCAAATCAAAAGTGAGCCAACCTCCTCTCATCTCACCTCTCATAATCCAAAATTATGATAACAAGTAATAATAATTGAGTATAATGTGATGGTTGATATCATGACAAATGACAATATCATTTCTTGCATTAAATGCAATTTGTAAAGCATCAAGCAAGCACAAGTCAATGCAAACAAATGATAGCCACTGTCATGATGGTGGTCAACAAGTCCAACCTAGTCAACCGGTCAACAAAAGTCAACAAGGTCAACCTTTCAACCCTAACCATGTCACTATAATACTTAATTAATATTATTGTTAATCATAATTCTAATTCTTATTAGGGTTTAGCAAAAGTCAACAGTCAACAACCCTAATGAGAATTCTCTGCCTCTGTCTCTGTCAACCGTGCATACACACACGTATCCGCGTTCCGGGGAACACGAATACTAACGAGATAAAACCAATCCCAAAACGTATACTAGGATCTGGCTTAAACCAAAGCACTAGTAATAACTGCCCGGATACTAAACGTGCACAAGTGCACGGATGTGACCGAACCCTGTCGCAAAACCATGCGACCACTACTCTTTTGCCTAAAGGCGAATAGCTCTCTGTGTGGGACTCTAAAGACTCGACACTGCGCCGGCAGTGGGTTTAACCACAGACCGCAAGCGGCACTAGCTGTGCGTAACGGCCCCCAGGTAGATGCCGATAAGAAGACGGACGAGGTGAAACCCATCTGAACTCCTACTGAGCCTGAATGTGACAATCTCCGTACAGTCCGGTCTGTTCGTCTGATACATCACATGGCGGGCCTAGGGGGCGGTAAACGTCAGTCTCCTAATAGCGGTACAAGTCGTGTCGGAGTGTAGCCCAGAACACCCTGAGATAACACTGGAAACCTACCAGTATATCTCGCTTGCCCTGGCCAGGGACTACTTGTGTAATGGCTCTCCTAGACACAGCGCGATGTCAACCCCTAATACCGGGAGAGACGAATCCTGTCTAACCGTCACTGCCTCCAAGTGCTTCGGGACTGCACCCAACTACTACCTGTTTGCACGACTCCTTTGAGCCGTGGTAGGGTAGTAATCAAAGTACAGTGAGAACACACTCGAGGCGAAGTGACAGTGTCAAGTCAGCGGACTAAGCTATACTCATGTCACCTGGGAACTGATAACTGACGATAGGTATAGTACTAACCAATCAGTTCCCGACGAGTCCTGTCCAGTGTACTCGTAACCTAACGAGCACCCGCATACTATCTCAAGCACGACGTACTGACGGCTGTGGGACAGACCGTGTCCCCTGCTGGGATGAGAAGCGCATACGCTAGTCTACTCCGGAGTATCGATGCCCTGTCTCGATAGTCCTACGACTAGGGACCTGTACAAGGATGTGCTTGTGGATTACCCAGCCCCCACGAGTGTGACTGCCATCACAACGCTGGTAATCAAGCAAAGATCCTAAGGGCTCTACTAATATGTATAAGCAATATGCTAAAAGAAACACATGCACATATTAAAGTAGAAACAAACCAAGTAGAAAACTACCATTTTGAGCAAGATTGTCAATACAAGGTGAATATCCCAAGCTTCCATTAAGTAATATACAAACTAGTATGATACAGTAATGGCCTCTAGGGCATATACACTAACATCCTTCGCTAAAGCTACAACGCCATTGTTATCACAATACAAAGATATTGGATTGGCAATGGACGGAACCACCTGAAGTTCGGAAATGAACTTCCTCATCCAAACAGCCTCTTTTGCGGCTTCACTAGCAGCTAAATACTCAGCCTCCATAGTTGAGTCTGCGACGGTATCCTGTTTGGAACTCCTCCAACATACCGCCCCTCCATTGTGGGTAAACACAAAACCCGAAATGGATTTAGAATCATCCTTGTCACTTTGGAAGCCGGAGTCGATAAAAGCCTCTACCTGGAGGTCCTTATTACCGTAAACTAAGAACATCTCCTTAGTCCTTCTCAGGTACTTCAGAATGTTCTTCACCGCTATCTAATGTTTCTCACCTGGGTCAGACTGATACCTGCTTACCACACTAAGTGCGTAAGCTACATCCGTTCTGGTACATAACATCGCATACATTATAGATCCTACCGCCGAAGCATAGGGTATAATGCCCATGCGAGCCCTCTCTTCATCAGTCTTTGGAGACATCTCTTTGAAGAAGGTGATTCCGTGACAAGCGGGCATATTACCACGCTTGGAATCTTCCATACTAAATCTCTTTAGTATAGTGTCAATATACCTGGACTGTGAAAGTCCCAACATTCTATTAGATCTATCACGATGGATCTTAATGCCCAGAATGTATGATGCATCTCCCAAGTCTTTCATAGAGAATTTCTTTGACAAGAAGAGCTTTACTGATTGTAGCATAGGGATATCATTCCCTATCAGTAGTATGTCGTCGACGTACAAAACGAGGAAGACTACTGCTCTTTCTACAATCTTCCTATAAATGCATGGTTCATCTACATTTTTGATAAAGTCAAATTCTTTGACTGTCTCATCAAAGCAGATGTTCTAACTCCGCGATGCTTGCTTTAATCCATAAATGGATTTAAGCAACTTGCTGACTCTTCCGCTGCTCCCACTGTCTAAGAAACCTTCTGGTTGATCCATGTAAACACTCTCTTCTAAATGTCCATTTAGAAAAGCTGTTTTTACATCCATCTGCCAGATTTCATAGTCATGGAAGGTAGCAATCGCAAGCAGGATCTGAATAGATTTAAGCATAGCTACAGGTGAAAAGGTTTCATCATAGTCCAATCCTGGTCTTTGACGAAAACCTTTTGCTACGAGTCTAGCTTTGTAGGTTTCCACTTGTCCAAATGCACCAATCTTCTTTTTGAAGATCCATTTGCATCCAACTGGTTTTACTTCAGGAGGAGCAACTTCTAAAGTCCATACTTTATTGGTGTACATGGATTCCATTTCGGATCTCATAGCATCCAGCCATTTCATCGAGTCACTACTCGTAATAGCCTGCTGAAAACTAGTAGGCTCATCATCATCGATGATGCAATCCTCTCGATCCCCATCTAGAAGAAAACCATAGTATCTTTCAGGAGGATGAGAAAGCCTGCTAGATCTGCGGAGTGGCGTTGGTTCGTCATGTTCTATTGAAATCTGAGGTTCTACTAAGTCCTCGGTAGCAGTTTGAGGTTCTGGAATTTCTTTCAGCTCTACCGTGCTCCCACTAATTTCTTTTGCAAGAAATTCGCTTTCTCAGAAGACAATGTGACGAGCGACAAACACCTTTTGTTCATCAGTGTGGTAGACCATATACCCTCTTGAATGCTTAGGGTATCCTACAAACTTGCATAAAACCGATCGTGCCTCGAGCTTGTCCGGATTATGCTTTTTAACATATGCCGGACACCCCCATATCTTGATATACTTGAAGTATTGTCTCTTCCCGCTCCACATTTCATATGGAGTGGTAGGTACTGACTTAGTTGGAACTCTATTCAATAGGTATGCGGCTGATTCTAGAGCAAATCCCCAGAAGGAAAGTGGCAACTCAGCACTACTTATCATTGAACTCACCATATCTAATAGCGTGCGATTCCTCCTTTCTGATACACCATTATGCTGAGGTGTATAAGGCGAAGTAAGCTGAGAGAGAATTCCATTCTCTTTTAAGCATTTAAGGAAACTGGTACTTAAGTATTCTCCACCTCGATCAGATCGAAGTGTCTTGATGCTTTTACCAGTTTGTTTCTCCACTTCATTTTTATACTCCTTAAACTTCTCAAAAGCCTCGGATTTATGCATCATTAAGAACATATGTCCATACCTACAGAAGTCATCAGTAAAAGTGATGAAGTAGGAGTGACCACTTCGTGCATGCGTAGACATCGGACCGCATACATCACTGTGTACAAGTCCTAAGAGTTCAGTGGCTCTTTCTCCGTGTCCGGTGAACGGAGATTTGGTCATTTTTCCTTTAATACATGATTGACAAGTTGCATATGATGAATATTCAAACGGATCTAAATATCCATCTTTATGTAACTTAGTCAACCTTGTTTCATTTATATGACCAAGTTTACAATGCCATAGGAAGGCTTGATTCGAATCTGGAGCCTTTCTTTTACGCGTGTTTTGAATATTGAAAATTTGAGATTGATTAAGTATGTATATGCCGTTTTTCAGTGTGCCATACCCAATCAGTTCTTGATTTAGGTGAATGTTCATAACATTTCTTTCAAGCGCAAAACTATATCCTTCATTCGATAACAAAGATACTGATATAATATTACACAACATACTGGGAATACAAAAACAGCTGTACAACACCAAAATGTGTCCACTAGTCAACCCTAAGTGATATTCCCCTATTACAATTGCATCTACATGCATTCCATTGCCCATCCGGAGAGTCATATCACCTGTCCCCAGCACTCTACTATTTTTCAAATCCTGCAATGAATTACAGATATGAGAACCAAAACCGGTATCAAGTACCCATGATGTAGAGTTAACTGAAAGACGATTTTCGATTACAAACACACCTGAAGTAAAAGCAACCGCTTGCTTCATGTCCTTGGCTTTGAAGGCCTGACAATCCATCTTCCAGTGCCCTTGCTTGTGACAATAGAAGCACTCGTTTTTTTCTGTCTTCACCCTTCCTGCCTTGTTCCATCCCTGCACCTTCTTGACCCCACCTTTCGGTTTGGTGGCTTTCATCTTCTTCTTCCCTTTAGCTTTCGCTTTAGATTTAGAAGAAGATGATTGGCCAACATACAGAACGGGAGTCTTCTCCTTTTTCAAGAAGGTCTCTGCTACCCCCAACATATTGAGGAGCTTTGGAAGATCAGCTTCCATTTCGTGCATGTTGAAGTTCAGCACGAACTGAGAGAAGGTGTGGGGAAGGGACTGCAAAATCAAGTCGATATACAAATCGTTCTCTAGCACGCATCCCAGGTTTGCGTGTTCCTCAATGAGGATGATCATTTTGAGGACGTGCTCTCCTATAGGCGATCCTGGAGCTAACCTCATCTGGAAGAGTTTCCTTGAGGTTTCGTACCTCGTGATACGGGAGTACTCCCCATACAATTCTTTGACATGGAGAAAGATGGATACAATATCCATACTCTCGTGTTGTTTCTGGAGTTCATTGTTCATGGACGCCAGCACGATACACTTAGCTCGCTCACAATCTAGATCCCAGGTTTTGCGGACTTCCCTGTCCACAACTGAAGAATCTGGTCCAGGCATAAGGGGAGGAACAGCGGTGGTAACATATGCTACTTTGTCATAAGTCAGTGCAATATTGACGTTCCTTAGCCAATCTTTATAGTTCTGCCCGGTCAGTATATTTTTTTCAAGTAATAGTTTTAGTCCAGTCATGGTAGCTGTCAGAGAGAGAGAAAAGAAAACACTCAGCATATGCTCTTGCAAGTTTAGATTGGTTTATTAATTTATCTAAATAGGATGTCTCCCACTGTTTCCTCAAATCCTTCTTCAAAACCTAAAAGAAGAACTAGTCAGGATTTAATCACACGTCACAATACTTGCTTAACCTTTCAGCCAGGCTGGTGTTGGTACTTCGAAGGAGGTTTTCCAACGCTTTCGCGAAGTTCCTTAATTAAAGAACCTCTTTTCCCAGGAGGCGTAGCCCCTCTAACACCTTTCTAGATACCTACTTGGTTTATAGCATTGATTGTTAAGTGAGAAAAATTCCCGAAAGTAATCCTTACTCATCAGTGCAATCGGGATCCAACTATCATTGCATGATGCCCTAGATGGAAGCCACTCTAGTTACCACACTCCAGAAGGTATGCTAAATCTGCAAGTTTCCTTTATGTTCGAAACTCCCGATGTGATTTTTACCCCAAGCTCTTATGACCTTGACGTAGGCCAACAAATCATAAGACGCAAGTCAAGTTCTACCCGTCGTTGTCCTGATCAACTTAAGTACATCGTATATGCCCTTGACGTAGGTCAACAAGGTGTACGTCTGTCTTAAACTAATGCATCTATCTATGCAACAAATAGGCACACACACTGCTACCATACACTATGCCTTGACGTAGGCCAACAAGCATAGCATGAATATAATGTGCTGTCTATCTGAAACGACGGAGGGTTACGGCTGGTTTTTGGCAAAAAAACGTTAACGTAATGAACTTGATATGATCGAAGGAACAAAGATAGCTTTTATTTAAAAGGAGTGGTTTAAGCTCATCATTTAAAATTTGCTTTTTCAAGAAAACCGAGTGGTTTTTAGAAATTGTTCCAACGATTCAGTTTAGGTTTTATTTTCTTTGCATTAATAATAATGCGTCCCATCATTAACCTATCATTACAGATAACAACGAAAATACAACTTCCTCTTATACCATCCGCATTCGCCACTGGGTCCCGTCATCACCCGTTAGGTTACTTAACTAACGGCAGAGCGGGGGCTGGGCTAGCGCGGGTATAAAACATAAGTGACGTCTAAATAGCTATCATATATAGATATTGTACATTCGTCAGACGCAATAATAGGCATTCCAGATCACAGATAAACAATATTGGATTTGCAAGCAATCCGCGTTTCAATTGAGCCTGCAATGAAAGACGGATTACACAGTTGTGATGAATAGCGATTACCCCACCCTAGACCCCTACGAGTACGGCAAACTACCCGCCAAGTACCAGAAGTGAAGCGGTCTACCTCAGCACTTCAAAATACCCGGTAGTTTGTGCATCCCACCTTGGGTCTATCCTAGGAGCAAAAACAGTAAAAAGAAATAATACAACGGTGGCTACAACCGCAACCTGGATGTGCCCCGCAAAAAATATTACAACTTATTACAATCACATCGAATGAATTAATACAATAACCTATCACATAACCCGGCTAATCATCACAACAGTCCAATACAGTTCATATCCACAAACAGTTAAAAACAACATCACAAATATGTGCAACCCCCTGCCAACCGACATACTAGCAGTTAGGGGAGGTTAACGAACACATAATACAGTTCACAGATATAATCAAACAAGCAAACATCGTATAATTTCGATCGATTAAACACTTTAAATTCTACTCCAAATCTTCTCTGTAAATTTGAAACCTGAGCAGAAAATAAAAATACCAGAAAATACAAAATATCACAAAAGATGCACAGAAGAAAACTGGGCTGAATCGGCCCCAACTCGGCCACGGATCCGCGGCGGATCGGTGGGATCGGCCGCGGTTCCGCGGCTCTTTGGCCGATTCAGGAGCCCATTTTTCTTGTGTGTTCTTATATATTCAAGCTGGTCATTCTGGAGGTCCCTGAAAAATTTTTAGACCTCATTTTTAATTCGACAGAAACTATGCAATATCGGTGTATTTTCCGGTTTGTTTCGCGTTCGAAATACATACGACTTTGCAAGTGAGTTAATTATTGTTTAGTGAGGCTCTGATACCACTGTAAGGCGATGTGCAACACCCCACGAGTTGCGGGGAGGCAGAAATATGAAAAACAATCTTGTTCTAAAACATACATCGACTAACTGAAGATCTTTGCTAAACAATACTTAACAATAAACATAGAGTTCTAAGCTACTATGTAAAGAGATTATACCAAACAATTCTAGTCCTTCGTCTTTACGATCTCTACGGCCTCCTTGGATCTCCACGTCCTCCTCGGCTTCCTTCCGTGATAGACGATCCACCCGAGAACCTAAATCCAAGCTATTACCTCTAAACTTGAGGTTACTTAGTTTCTCTAGTTGCTAATTAAAGTAACTAAGGTGATGTAGAGTTAGGTTATGGAGTGTTTAGTCTTTACTAATCCTTGTACTCAACTCATGAGTGGTAGGATTAGGGTTTGGAGAAGGAGAGAGAGCTTGAGGAGAGAGAAGGTAGAGATGATAATGATAATAGAAAAGCTTCTCACTTGAATATATCAAACATAATGAATTATCAAATAATATCAATTAAATGAATATTCACCATGCTTCATTTATTCAAGAAGAGTGATTCATCATGTGAGTCATTAGATCATTAATGATGCATTGATGATGCATTTAATGATATGATGAATCATATGAATGAGTCACTAAAGCAATTAATGAAAATGCCACCTTAACCCTTCATGTCACATCCTTCTAGAAGCTTCTCGGAAATTACGAGAACGCCCCTCGCATCCGTGAAAACACGGAAAAACTTTAGACTGTATAAATCCAATAACCTGATACTAGAATCTGGCTTGAACCAAAGCCGGCTAGTAAAAACTGTCCGAATGTCGTACGTGGGTTTAAACAAGTATGCGTCCGAACTTTTGTCGTAAAACCATACGACCTCTATATCTTTTCGCCTGGGTTTGGGAAATCTCTGTGTGAGACTCTAAAGACTCGACTACTACGCTGGCAGTGGGTTTAACCACAAACCGCAAGCGGCACTAGTTGTACGTAACGGTCCCCAGGTAGTTGTCGATAAGAAAGCCGATGAGGTAACCTATTCGAAATCCTACTGAGCCTGTCCGTGACAATATCCGCGCAGTCTGGTCTGTTCGTCTAAGAGTATCGCATGTATGGTCTAGAGAGGTGGTGGACGTCAGACCCCTAATAACCGTACAAGTCGTGTCGGCATGGCTCAAGACCATCTGAGAATCTACTGATCAGTCCATCAGTAATTCTCAATCAGCCCTGGCCAAGGACTTATGGTAATGACCAACCGATCACCGTGCGATATCAACTCCCTATACCGGGAGAGACGAATCCTTAACAGTCGCTCACTGCCTCCACGTGGCTCGGGATTGTGCCCAACTAAAAGTTGTTTGCACGACTCCTTTGAATCGTGGTAGGGTAGTAATCAAAGCACAGTGGGAACTTACACGAAACAAATGACGACCTTAAGTCAACGGACTGTCTGCATACATGTCACCTGAGAACTGCTATCTGACGTTAGGTTAATACCATCCAGTCAGTTCTCGGCGAGTCCTGTCCGGTGTACTCACATCCAGTGAGCATCTGTATACAATCTTAGGTGCACTCCACCAATGGTTGCGGGACCAGTCCATCGCCCCTCCTCAGGGTCTAGATATGTATACACTAGTCTACTCCGGAGTATCGATGTCCAGTCTCGATACTCCTGCGACCAGGGACATCTAAGGATGTGCCTATTGACTATCCAGCTCCCACAAGTATGACTGCCACCACAACGCCGGTAGTCAGGAAAACACCCTATGGGCTTTATCAACATATATATATATATATATATATATATATATATATATATATATACCAGGTAAAATATATCATACGTTAAGATAAAGACAAACCAAATAGCGTTCTATCATATCAAGCAAGACTGTCATGTACATACATATTCCTAGCATCCTATACAATGAAGGCCTCTAGGGCATATATATCCAACAATACTGTCTGATAGTTAACAACCATCGTATAGTTCTATGTCACGACGAACATCGAACGTATGTTAACCGAAAGACGGGGACTAAGTGGCGCTTTTAGTTTCATATATGAGTATCGATGAGAATATGAAAGTTTCATATTATCATCGAGTATTATATATTGGTTTTAACTTGAACATCTTGAATCACTTTCTAATAATACGTTTGTTGTGTATTCTTGTTGTATGTGTGTGTTTCGGCTGTCGGGGGTAAGGCTTCTATCCCATTAAGAATGTATAGAGTGAACACCCATTCGCTTGTGCTTTCAACCGTTTCGAGTAAATTTCAGCAGCACCTCCCCGCTGTTCTCCGAGTACACTGTAATAGAATAGATAATCATTTCAAAGCTGTGAAACAACGTTGAAATGAACATCTAATCTATCTTTGTACATGGAGAACCAGCGGAAAGGTACCGACGAAATATCTCGAAACGGATGAAAACACAAGTGAATGAAGGTGTTTGCTTTATACATTCCTAACTTGTCCACACGGGACAAATCTATCGGTTATCTTACGATTGAATCTTCTCGTCACATAGAATATATGACGGTTGTTAGTATCAAGCTATAACGTCCGATATTTAAAAACCTTTGTATAGTTCTATGTCACGACGAACATCGAACGTATGTTAACCAATAGACGGGGACTAAGTGGCGCTTTTAGTTTCATATATGAGTATCGATGAGAATATGAAAGTTTTATATTATCATCGAATATCATATATTGGTTTTAACTTGAACATCTTGAATCACTCTCTAATGATGCGTTTGTTGTGTATTCTTGTTGTATGTGTATGTTTCGGCTGTCGGGGGTAAGGCTTCTATCGGTTATCATACGATTGAATCTTCTCGTCACATAGACTATACGAAGTATTTAAATAAAATATAAAGTAACTGATATAACATGATTTTAAACTTATGAAATAATACTTGCTTAGTTACTTGCAAGTTGCAACTTGAGAATAAGATATATGAAGAATTGAGCATTAAAGAACCAAGATGCATATTTTGGGTTTTTGTGATGAAGGATTAGTGCTGAAGATTCAATCCTTTGTGATGAAGGATTGGTGTTGAAGATTCACCTCCCTAAAGTGAATCACGAGATCCAAGTGGGTGGTTTGTCTATTCGACCCGTCTTGATGCGTTCCTTGAATCCGTTCTTTACTAATTTAGTACGACTTACTTGTTCAGAGAGATGAACAAATATTTTTTTGACAGAAGTATTTTGAACATCAAACAATTTGAAAGCAACGGAAGATGAGAAGAACTACTATATAAGGCTTGTATGGTGCAAGCCCTCAGATAGCCCTTGGATGGATTTCCCCCTATACAAGTAGCATCAATATCTGAGAAAGTACTGGGAACAGCCCACATGCTCACCGTATCCTCACCTAAACTCATTGATTGAATACAAAAACAACAAAAACACGTTCACAAATGATGCTGCAAACGGTAGAGAAAACCTGTTGCTAATTAAAGAACTAAAACCCTTTCCAGCTCTAAACAACAAAAATCAAAAGAGCCTTCATCTTCAATATAAACAGCACTAATCCTTCATCACTTCAGCACTAATCCCCAACCCGAACCCCAACCGCAACCCTAACCCTAACCCTAATTCCAGCCCCAGCCCCAGCCCCAGCCAAACCCACCCCAACCCTTGTTGCGCCACGGCAGCGCCCCGGCCGTCTATCCGAGGCCAAAATGCGGAATCAAAATTTTCTTAACTTTTAAACTGGCGCTACCGCGGACAATATACCCGGATCGAAACCATTAACCGATACTAGCTAACAAGAGAAAGGGTGAGAGATATACCGAGTGATCCGAGTCCTCCGGTCTTCTCGTCGTCGTCCCGATCTCCCGCGGAAACTCCGGTCGTTGCATCCTTGCCGGAAGGGCACCACATCGTCTGCATCTTTTACGGGCTCCCACCTCAATACCGAGGCAACTCGGGCACGAAGCTGGCTAGTCGACGTGCCCAAAGTTTGCTGTAGAATGTAGTGTAGATGATACTTGTCTCATATGGGGTAATGAAGTTGCCGTTGGATGGAGGGAAGTGAAGAAGGAAATGGAGATGAACTTTGGTGTAACCAAATGAGATGATAATTTTTCCCATTTCACCAAATGAAAAAAATCCCTCATCTCATACTCAAGTGGCCGGCCATTATAATGTGGGAAATGGTGGGGGGAAAAAACCAAATGCAAGAAGGAAGGTGAGTGTAGGATAAATCAAGAGGTGACCACAAACAAACATCAACCATGCTTATCACTCCATTCACATCAAATCTCATTAATGCAAAATCATGGATGAAAGATATCATAATGAAGACATTTGCAAGAAACCCCTCCACAAAGTGTTATTTGCAAACTTGCAAATAACCCCCTCCATCGGAAAAGTCCGGCCGGGAAAGAACAAAGGAAAACCGGCCGGAACGGAATGCAAACTGGCAACTCCAGAAAACTGGTCCCGTAATAAATTACAGGAAAACCCCGATACTGTGCATACACACCCGCATCTGTATTCCGACCGGATACAAATGCAATGAGACAAAATCTACACTGTACTAAACTAGGACCGGCTTAAACCAAAGCCGGCTAGTAATATCCGTTCGATCCTAATCCGTGCAATACCGCACGTATCGGATCGAACCCTGCCATATATCCATACGGCCACAAGTACAAACCGTCCGATCCTGATCCATGCAATACCGCACGTATCTGATCGGACCCTGCCATATCTCCATACGGCCTCTACAGCGTTTCGCCCGAAAGCTTGAGTAACTGAAAATGTGGTGGACTCTAAAGACTCGTCAATACTATGGCTGTGGATTTAACCACTAGCACGTCAGAGGTATAAGCCAATACGTGACGGGCCACCAGCTATTAACCAAAAGGGACGTCGATGAGCGAACTCATCCTGACACCCTACTGAGCCTGTCAGTGACAATATCCGTACAGTCTGGTCCATTCGTCTATGAGCATCGCATGGCGGGCCTAGGGGGTTGGTAAAAGTCAGACCCCCAAAGGCGGTACAAGTCGTGTCGGAGTGTAGCCCAGAACGCCCTGAGATACTACTGGAATACCTACCAGTAAATCTCCTGCCTTGGCCGAGGGCTTTGTGTAATGGCTCTCCTAGACACAGCGCGACCTCACCCCCAATACCGGGAGAGACGAACCCCTGAAGATCCGCTCACTGCCTCCATGTGGCTCGGGACTGTACCCAACTAAAACCTGTTTGCACGACTCCTTTGAGCCGTGGTATGGTAGTAATCAAAGCACAGTGGGAACTCACACGAGACAAATGACGATCTCAGGTCGATGAACTAACCTGTACACATGTCACCAGGGAACTGCTATCAGACGTCTGGTATAATCCCAACTAGCAGGTTCCCGGCGAGTCATGTCCGGTGTACTCATAACCTAATAAGCACCTGTATACATCTTAGGTGAACCAACTGACACCAGTGGCTTGTGAGACCGGCCACCGCCCCTCGTCGGGGTCTCGACTGTATACACTAGTCTACTCTGGAGAATCGATGCCCTGTCTCGAAACTCCCACGACTAGGGACCTTTTAAGGATGTGCTTGTAGACCACCAGCTCTCACGTATATGATCGCCATCATACTGCCGGCAGTCAAGCAAGAATCCCAGGGGCTCTATCAGCGTGTAATAGCAACCTGTAAGGTCACCTGAAGCAGTACACGATGATAAAGGTAAACCAGATAGCATACTATCATCTCGAGTAAGACTGTCGTCCCGGGATAGGTCCTCCCTCAATCATTGCAATCACGTGCCTGTGATCCAATAATTGACTCTGAGGGCACTATCTCCAACAACCCTAACCCTAACCCTAACCCCAGCCCCAGCCCCAGCCCCAACCAAATCCACCCCAACCCTAACCTTAACCCCAGCCCCAGCCCCAGCCCCAGCCCCAGCCGAACCCCAACCCTAACCCTAACCCCAACCCCAACCGCAACCCTAGCCGAACCCCAACCCCAACCGCAACCCTAGCCCCAGCCCCAACTGCAACCCTAACCCTAACCCTAACCCCAACCGATGTCTAACCCTAACCCTCATCGCCAAACCCTGAACCCTAGCGCCCTAAAATAATCAAAAATTTCTTTAATTGAAGATTTAATTACTTACATGTTCGGTGGAAGAGACAATCGATGCAATCGGCGACAAGGAAGAACGGCGACGAGATCGGGAACGAGAGAGAGAACGGCGACGAGACCGGCGACGAGAAAAGGGGATTTGGGAGTTTCGAGCGCTCGAGCGAGAGATAGGAGATAACCGGCATAGGGAAATTATGTGCCATTTTATTAAATCCATATTTAGATGCCCCTACGGATTAGTCCGTAGGTCCTTGGTTTGCGGCTCCGTATGGGCAAACAACAAATTACGATTTAATATTTTAAATTAAACGTCTGGGACCGTAGGGGTAACCGTCTGGCCCTACGGACTAATCCGTAGGGCCAAAATAAATCTGCCCCTACGGATTTCAATATCCGTAGGGGCAACCCCCTATTTTAGTAGCGTAAGTTCAAAACACAAATCTAAAATATACGGATTTGGACTAATCCGCGCCCTACGGGTGACGACATAAACTAGTCTCCGTATACAATCCATGGGCAACCAAAATAAAGAAATATACATATGACACGAAGTGAACTGCTAGAGAAGGAGAAAGTGGTTATCGCAATACGATAACGTAATTAACTGCAGGGAAGAGCGTCCCTACAATCAAAAACCCCTCACAAATGAGGGGGAATCTGATGAAGTCTGCTACAACGGTCACATCTGTCCAAAGTTCCGATATATGGTGTTGTAAGGTGTTTTTTGTCACCCCATTGAGATGGGATTACGCGCGCTTGTCAGGCGCATTACAGATTCCCCCTGCCTAGGGTAGGCCGGGGTTTATTGATTATGGGAATCCGAATCTCCGGTAGCCGCGGACTAAGCTGCCGTTAATTACCCCTCGCATTTGGAGCGAGAGAACTTCCGATTAACGGGTTAAACTGGTCATGCGAACTCAATGTGCGGTATCGTGTTTTGAAGGGCTTTTGGAAATATCGGGGGCCCCGCAGAGCTTTTTACGGGGGTCCCACTACCCGGATAGCGGGTTGGGGGTCAAGGGGGCTAGCAGCCCCCTTACGGAGTGCGGGGCAGCGCCCCGTTAGAAATTTTTTTCTAACGGAAGACAGTGTCGTGGAGTCTGTGTATGTTTTCCTTCCCCCCTTTCTTTTTTTTTTTTAAAAGTGGAGTTTAATTTCAAAAGGAATTTTATTGTGGAGTTAAACTCCAAAGAATTTTAAATGGAGTTAAACTCCTAAAAGAATTTTATGCGGAGTTGAACTCCTAAAATAGAACTTTATTGTGGAGTTAAACTCCAAAGAATATATATATATATATATATATATTTAAAGGGTTTAAACTCCAGAAAGGATTTTGTTAGGGAGTGCACGTAAAACGAGGGGGGAAAGAAAACAAAATGGCGTCTAAAGGACACTCGCACAGCAGGTGGGCCCTTTAATGCCCGGGGTCACGTGCGCGCACGTGACCGATGGGCACTTTGGCGCCCCCAGGGTCACGTGGGCACACGTGACCGAAGGGGGGGCCTTGACGCCCCGGGGTCACGTGCGCACACGTGACCGATGGGCGCCTTGGCGCCCCCCCCGGGGTCACGTGGGCACACGTGACCGATGGGCGCCTTGGCGCCCCGGGGTCACGTGCGCACACGTGACCGATGGGCGCCTTGGCGTCCCGGGGTCACGTGCGCACACGTGACCGATGGGCGCCTTGGCGCCCCGGGGTCACGTGGGCACACGTGACCGCGGGAAAAACCCGCGGAAAGGGAGGCCTAGCCCCTAGGCTGGGGAGTTGAACTCCCAAGGGAATTTTTGGAGTTGAACTCCTAATAGAAACAAATTTATGGAGTTAAACTCCAACAGAAACTAAATTATGGAGTTAAACTCCAGCAACTTTAGACAGGAATTAAACTCCTGGGGGATTTGTTGCTCTTCTTTGAGCCTCGGGTCTGTCCAAAGTTAGAATTTTAGAGATGGGTCTCCTTCTTCTTGCTCTTGACCGGCGGGATCTTGGAGAAAAGGGGATGAGCCTTAAAAGCCTCCCCTTTTCGAGATCTGATTGGAGATCCGAGCTCCCCTTCGTGGGTTTTGTGGTGGAAATCTACTTATTTTGAGAAAAGGAAGAGTTAAACTCTTGATTTAATTCAAAAGAAAAAAGAAGGTTTTAGAACCTTAAGGAAGGAGGAAGAGATCTCAGATCTAGAAAATTTTTGGAGAGAGAAAAAAAGTTGTGAGATATTTTCATTATCCTTGCCTTTATAGGCTATACACTTTACACATAACCCCTTGGGCTTCACAAAATGGCATTTTGCCTATCCCATGACTCATGTGCCATTTGTTTTTGCACACAAGCCATGGGCTTTACAAAAATTTGGCTTTTCTTACATTTGTCCATAAAATAAAATAAAAGAAATGCAACAAAATTATTTATTACAAAATTTTTATCTTGGCATGGGGGGAGGCCGGCCGCTTCATGTTCGGGCTCGACCCGAGCATGGGCCCACTGGATCTGGGCTTGGGCCCACTTGGCTTGGGGTTGACTTTGATTTTGACTAGGTCAACCAGGGTGTAAATTTTTACCCCAACAAATTGCCCCCCATCAATAAATGCACACCACATATGTGGGTCGTGTGCATGAAATTGATGGATCTTCTTTTACGTGGAGGCGACTTGATTCGGTTCCCGCCTTTTGAGAAGCTGGCACTGCCCTTTTTACGACATAGACGGTCGATGCGGCCTATTTTGCGACTTGGACGGTCGGTTCTGCCCTTTTTGCGACTTGGACGGTCGGTGCTGCCCTTTTTGCGACTTGGACGGTCGATGCTGCCCTTTTAGCGACGTGGACGGTCGGTGCTGCCATTTTTGCGGCTTGGACGGTCGGTTCTGCCCTTTTAGCGACTTGGACGATCGATTCTGCCCTTTTAGCGACTTGGACGGTCAATGCTGCCCTTTTTGCGACTTGAACGGTCGGTTCTGCCCTTTTTGCGACTTGGACGGTCGGTTCTGCCCTTTTAGCGACTTGGACAGTCGGTTCTGCCCTTTTAGCGACTTGGACGGTCGGTTCTGCCCTTTTAGCGACTTGGACGGTCGGTTCTGCCCTTTTAGCGACTTGGACGGTCGATGCTGCCCTTTTTGCAATTTGGACGGTCGATGCTGCCCTTTTAGCGACTTGGACGGTCGATGCTGCCCTTTTTGCGACTTGGACGGTCGATTCTGCCCTTTTTGCGACTTGGACGGTCGATTCTGCCCTTTTAGCGACTTGGACGGTCGATGCTGCCCTTTTTGCGACTTGGACGGTCGATTCTGCCCTTTTAGCGACTTGGACTGTCGATGCTGCCCTTTTTGCGACTTGGACGGTCGATTCTGCCCTTTTTGCGACTTGGACGGTCGATTCTGCCCTTTTAGCGACTTGGACGGTCGATGCTGCCCTTTTTGCGACTTGGACGGTCGATTCTGCCCTTTTTGCGACTTGGACGGTCGATTCTGCCCTTTTTGCGACTTGGACGGTCGGTGCTGCCCTTTTTGCGACGTGGACGGTCGATTCTGCCTTTTTTGCGACTTGGACGGTCGATTCTGCCCTTTTTGCGACTTGGACGGTCGGTGCTGCCCTTTTTGCGACGTGGACGGTCAATTCTGCCCTTTTTGCTACTTGGACGGTCGGTTCTTGATTTGACTTGCTCTGCTTCTTGCAATGTCTGGGGTAGACTTGACTCGCTCCGCTTCTTGCGGTGTCGAGATTGGATTCTGACTTGCTCCGCTTTCTGCTGTGTCGGAGTGGAAGTTGACTTGTTGATTTTGATTTGGGTTGACATCAGCATCGCTATACTGGAATATGGTACCAGGAGCGAATCATCATCCGTCATTGAGAGGACTTTGGGATTTTGGTCTTTGTTTGGCATCTGCATTGCTACACTGGAACAATGCCAGGAGCAACTCAACATTTGCCCCGGGTTTTTTTTTTTTTTTTAGGACTTTGAATGTGGTCTCACCGGTAGGACTTGGGAGAGATTGGGATTGTTTTACGCCCGTGGATTATATACGGTTTTGCAGGATGTATGATCCAGACCGTAGGGCCGGAAAAATTTCGGGACTTTGTCGGCGTCTGCATCGCTGCAATAGAATATGGTGCCAGGAGCGACTCATCATTCGCCATTGGGGTATGGGATTTGGAATTTGGTTGGCGTCTACATCGCTGCACTGGAATATACTACCAGGAGCGACTCATCATTCGCCATTGAGAGGACTTTGAATTTGGGTCTTGTTTGGCATCAGCATTGCTGCACCGGAATAATGTCAGGAGCAACTCATCATTTGCCTTGGGAGGACTTGGGATTTGGGTTTTTTGTCGGCATCAGCACCACTAACACTGAAGCGAAATGCCAGGAGCGACTCATCATTTGCCATTGCCCGTCGGGGAAGGATGGCTTAGGAGACAGGTTTGGGCTCCTGTCACCTAAGGCTTTTCAATTTTATGGGTCGTGAGGGTCCCATAAAAGCATTTTCTCCCTACGAGTCATAAGGATCCTGCAGGTGTATTTTCTCCTTAAGAATCGTGAGGATTCTTAAGTGTTTTGCTCCTTTGTGAGTCGTAAGGATCTCACGCAGGGTTTTCTCCTCACAAGGTCGAGGGGACTTTGCGAGTGTATTTCATCTCTTTTCACGAGTTTGCGCCCTTTCGGGTTTTCACAGACCCGCCGGTAGTCCTGATGTTTTTACTCACGGAGCCCTTTCGGGTTTTCATCCGTGCCCATTTTGCTTGTGGACATACCGTTTATTATTATTATTTTTTATTTTATTTCTTTTATTTTTCTTTTCTTCTTCTTTCTTTTTTTTTCTTTTTTTTTTGCCGCTGGTGGGACTTCAAAAGTAGTCACACCGGCAGGATTTGGGAGAGATAGGGGTCATTTACATCCGTGGATTGTATACGATTTTGCAGGATGTATGATCCAGACCGTAGGGCTGATGTGCTCAATTTGCCTGCGACTTGGAGCATTCACATGTAGTATTTCTTGAGATATCGGCCATTGATGGGTGGCATGGGCCTTTCTCCCTCAGCGCTTATTAGTTGGTAGGATCCTCCGTCAAACACTTTCTCGATGACATATGGTCCTTTCCAGTTTGGCTCGAATTTTCCCTTGGCATGTCGATTGGGGATGATCGGTCTTTTAAGGACCAACACCAATTCACCTTTCTTGAAAGCGCGGAGACGGGTTATCTTGTCATAGGCCCGTGACATTTGGGCTCGGTATAGCTCCAGACTTTGCTGCACCGCGAGCCTCTTTTCTTCGAGGGTATCGAGTTCATCCAGTCGGAGGAGCACGTTTTCCTCCTCCGTCAACTCATGCTGAACGGCCATTCTTAAGCTTGGAACTTCGACTTCGAGGGGGAGGACCGCCTCCACTCCGAAGAGCAATGAGTATGGAGTGGACTGGGTTGGAGTACGGTGCGTGGTACGATATGCCCAAAGCGCCTCGTGAAGCTTGAGATTCCAGTCCCTCTTGTTGGCTGAAGCATTTTTCCTCAGGAGCTTGCATAGAGTCTTATTGAAGGCTTCGGCGAGCCCATTGGCTCTTGGATTATAGATGGAGGAATATCTCCAGTCTATCTTGTGCTGAGTAGCGAACCTTGAGACATTGAAGCTCTTGAAAGAAGGCCCGTTGTCAGAAATGATTCTTCTTGGTGTACCGAAGCGGTATAGAATATTATGCTGGAAGAATGTCAGAATATCTTTTGTCTTGACTTCTTTTAGCGGGACAGCTTCAGCCCATCTGGAGAAGTAGTCTGTCGCGGCCAGTATGAACCGGTGGCCTTTGAATGACGGAGGATCAATTGGGCCAACAATGTCGGTGCCCCAGACTTCGAAGGGCCACGACGCCACCGTAGGATGCAACGGATTGGGATGCTTGTGAATGAAATCACCATGGATTTGGCAGATCTGACATTTCTTTGAATGCTCTCCGCAATCCCGTATCATGGTGGGCCAGTAATACCCAAGCCGTTTGATTTGAAGTCGCATCTTAGGGCCAGATTGGTGAGCACCGCAAACGCCCGAGTGAACATCTTTCATGACCTTTTGGGCTTCGGCCGATGACAGGCACCTGAGCCAGAGTTGGTCATATGACCTGCGGTATAACGTGTCATTTACAAACACGTATCGGAGAGCTCTTTTCTTCAGCTGAATCCTCGTAGATTTTTCTTCAGGCAGCTTGTCGTATCGGAGGTACTCTATGAAGGGTTCTCTCCAATCGGGCTCGTCTTGGATGATCGAAGCTTCTTCGGCAGGACTGCTCTCTTGTTCCGCGCTTTCCTCTTCTCGTAGAGAGACTGGGGGTAGAATTTGTCGGCTCCTGACTGTGATCAGAATTTCGTCCAAGTCAGGATCAGCCAGCTCCTTGGCCAGGCGAGCGAGTATGTCGGCTTTTCCGTTCAATGCTCTAGGGACTCTTGTTAGTTCAATGTGAGTGAACCGTTTCATGAGTTCCACCACCCGACTTCTGTACCGAGCTAACTCGGGTTTGTATATCTTATAGGTGCCGCTTACTTGGTTGACGACAAGCTGGGAGTCACCGTAAACCCGTAGCCGAAGGATTTCCATTTCTATGGCGAACTCCAAACCAGCTATCAGAGCTTCATACTCAGCTTCATTGTTTGTCCGAGGCTCAGTGAGAGCGAAAGAACGCCGTAAGGTTCCCATTGATGGTGTGAAAAACACCAATCCTATCCCTGCTTTTATCTCCGGGACGTTTGATCTGCCGGAGCTCCTTATTAATGAAGCCCCATCGAAGTAGAGCTCCCAATATGGCTCGTCTTCCTCGAGGTGCAACACTTGTTCGTCGGGTAACTCACAATTTAGCGGTGATCCTTCTGGTATGGGATGAGCAGCGAGAAAGTCTGCAAGAGCTTGCCCTTTTACTGCTTTATGAGGAGTATAAACTATTTCAAACTCAAGTAGCATGACAGCCCATCTTGCCATTCTGCCGGCTAGGCTTGCTTTGGTCATCAAGTGTTTGAGCGGGTCGACCTTGGAGATCAGCATAACCCGATGAGCGAGCAAATAGTGCCTCAGCTTCTTCACAGCAAATATTAGAGCCAGGCATTGTTTTTCGATTGGGGAGTAGTTGTGTTCCGCCCCGACTAGAGTTCGACTGAGGTAGTAGAGGGCATTTTCTTTTCCTTCCTCGTTATTCTGGGCAAGGAGAGCACTGAGTGACTCATCCAACGCGGCAGTGTAGAGAATTAGCGGTTTATTTGGAATAGGAGCGGCCAGCACTGGAGGGTGCAACAAGTATTGTTTGATGCTTTCGAATGCCGCTTGACATTCGGCATCCCAGATGAAAGGAGCTCCTTTCTTCATGAGCTTTGAGAAGGGCCTACATCTCCCCGACAAATTTGAGATAAACCTCCGTATATAAGCAAGCTTGCCTTGGAAAGATCTCAGCCGCGTCAGACTCTTTAGAGGGGGCATCTCCATGATGGCCTTTATCTTTGATGGATCAATTTCGATCCCTCGATGCCGGACTATAAAGCCCAAGAATTTTCCCGATGACACGGCAAAAGCACACTTCAGAGGATTCATCTTCAGATCGTATTCCCTCAGTCTGGTGAGAACGGTCCTAAGATCTTGGATGTGGTCGGCCTTGGCTTCAGTTTTGACGACCAGATCATCAACATAGCATTCGACGACTTTATGGATCAGGTCATCAAAGATATTAGTCATTGCCCTTTGATATGTAGCGCCCGCGTTCTTCATCCCGAACGGCATCACTTTGTAGCAGTATATTCCGATCGGGGTTCGAAATGCTGTGTGCTTCTCATCCTCAGGCGACATCTTGATCTGATTGTATCCAGACGAGCCATCCATAAAGGTGAACAGCTCGTAATTTGAGGTGTCATCGACCATCATTTCCATGACCGGTAGCGGGAAGTCGTCTTTAGGACATGCCTTGTTGAGGTCCCTAAAATCGACACAAACTCGGATCTGCCATTTTTCTTCTTCACTGGGACTATGCATGCGATCCAATCCGCATATTTCTCTTCCCTGATGAAGCCGGCATCGATGAGCTTCTTAGTTTCCTCGATGACCTTTTCTTCTAGTTCCCTTCTCATTCTTCGAGGAGCTTGTTTGACTGGCTTAGCATCAGGAGATCTAGCCAACTTATGTACGGCCACTCCAGGGGAAAGGCCAGGCATTTCTTTGTATGTCCAAGCGAAGCAGTCGACGAACTCACGCAGCAGGGCAATTATCTGCTCTCTCATTTCCTCCGACAAGAGTGAGCTGATGTAGGTCGGCCTTGGATTATCGGGCGTTGTAACAACCCTAATTTTTCCTATACAAATTTTTTTCAAATATTTTTTTCAAAAATCCACAAAGGGGTATTTTAGCATGAGCACAAGATATAGGTAATTATTTTGTTTTTAATTACAGGCTACAAGAATATAATAACTCAATTTTTAGTGTACAAGAATTTACTTTAAATTTAATGTATACTAGGAGTATTTATTCTTACTGCTATCAGTTTAAGTAATTAAATACTATAATAATTACAAGAAAGAGCTTGTAGCTCATTGGTAATACCTTGCACTGCTAAACCAAGCCATCAGAGTTCGAATCCCATACCCCACATTATTTTTAATATTGATTTTTTAAAAACCTTTAGAATACCAAGAGTTTACACGTGCATATCTCACAAAAACCCCACTACACCCAAAGATGTAACACTTGCAGAGGGTAGATGAACCGTCGGGGGAGATCCAGGTCACCGGACTCGGTCGGGAATCGGCCAACTCGGCCTTGACTCGGCCGACTCAGTGATCCGACCGAGTCACGGCCGAGTCACCCCCGATTCGGCCGATTCCGGCGAGGATCACAACATGAAAGTTCTGTCTTTTGGTATTCCCTACGCACCTGCAAAGTTTTAGCCTCATACCACTTCCAGAGATCTTTAAAACCCCCAATTACTCCACTTTTAATACATTTTTATTACATTTTATCATAATTTTATTTTTAACTTTTCATCTACCCTAACCTTAGCTTAACCCTATAAATACCAACCCTACACACTACCCTCTCACCCCCCAAAATCTTGAGCCACTCTCTCAAAAGTTTCCACAAGAAGTGTGCTTCCAAATCGAGTTCCCGGCGAAGCTCTGACGGAATTCCGACGACGCGTTTTGGAGCAACCGGCGACGTAATCACCCCTCGGCCTTCCTCCCTAGTTCTATTTACTCTTTAGAAGAGTTTAAACCTGTAAGTCCCACCTCTTCTACCTTCTTTTTCTTTAATGTAAAAATACGAATTTCTGGAACCCGACGGAAATCGGACAAACCGATTTCCGATTCGATTTTTCTTTAAAATTCCACTTGTCACCTAATACATATTATCTACCCATATGCATGTTGACTATTAATCACCCTTAAACCAATTTAATCACACTTTTCCACATGAAATGATAAGTTCTTTACAAAACCGTATTTCTTTCATTAAAATACCATGAAGTTCATTTTTCTTAATGTAATCAAGTACCTCACTCCTAAACATGTTTATTGTGATAACTAAACTTGTTTCAATCAATTTGAATGAAATTTCACACATGAAATGATAACGTTTACGAATACCGTATTCTTGCACTTTAATACCTTTAGGTTTAACATAGCTTATTTCACCTTTAAACTTCACCAAAACCTAATATAAGTCACGGGGTAATGACCTACCCTTACACACACTCAATATAACCCTAAATGATAAATATCAAAACTACATAATACGAAATTACAGGACTTTTCACTAAAATACCATAACCTTTATAACCTTTAGTTAAATCTTTAAATTGTAAACTTTTCTAAATAAAATCTTATATAAAATGAAAGCACGATTGGTCATGGACATCGATCGTTTATCTAAACTGTCTTGTGGGTCTAGGCAAGTGTGTCTAAGGCTAGTGGTTTTTAATTAGGCCCACGACTGTGGTTCCTTCCCACTTACCTGGCACTTATCTGGCCGCAATTGACGGTGAAGAGGCGATTTGAGGCTTCTAATCGTTTAGACCATAGAAATAGGCTAGTTGGCTTAGGAAACCCTAACAACTAAAATACGGAAAACTATACACTTTTACAAATAAATACCTTATATTTATAAAACTGTTTTCCTAAATGACTAGTATTTATAAAACCTAAGCAAAGTGCCACTACAACCCACCTTTGGGGAACCCGTTAGGGATAGTACGGTTCATCGTGCACCCGCGGGCTAGTAGTGCGAGATTCAGACCTCCGCAAGGAGCATTCGGTCTCGAAGGGTTTAAAATACAACTTTTAAGGAAAATGAGATTTTGGAAAATAAAATATTTATTTAAAATTATTCTTGTATTAATATATATTTAATTATCATTTAAACACCTATTTTATTATAATAACAAGTTTCCATTTTTTTTCTAAAATTACAAGATTAAAAGTTACATTAAAATACCATGAATTTCAAATAATCAATTAATATTTTTATTAGGATATATTCACTAGAATAACATAAATAAAATCCATACTCATTATAACTATAAAGACGAATAACAAATACTTGAGGTGTATTTTGCAAACTATACAATATTACTTTTTACAATAAACCCCCTCAAGTTTATAAATTACAATAAGGCCCCTAACAAATAAAGAACTTCAAATTATCTTCTCTAGTCTGACTCGGGTTAGAGCCTGATTATTTCTGACTTGAATATAATTCAAGTCAATCTATATTCTTTATATTTCAACTCAAGATGAATACATGAATCCCAGAATCCAGTTAACAATCTATATAACTTGACTGAACCGAACCATGGATATTCCTTTTACATGATTCCCAGTATTCCATTTACATGACACTATGGTTATAACCGTTTCTTGATATCATGGTTTCGGTCAGTCGGTCAGTCAGTTAATCACTCATACAATCAACACAATTTTACAAGATAACAATATAAATAAGACATCGCGGGGTTTAAGGGGTAGACTGGTACGGAATATGTTAAAGGTGGCACGAGGTGGTCACTTAAGACGTAATTACATCCATGCCGTTGTTCCGTGGTATTATCGACGGAGCCTTGTACTACAGGTTACCAAAGTCCCTGGTGTAAGTGGGACTCCCCTCGTATACACTGGCATCTTCTGTACCAGGCTATAAACAACAGCGTTAATACAACATTACAATATTATAATACAACATTAAAAGCTACACTCTCCCTCTCTTACTCTCTGTCTATTCCTCTCTTATCTTTGGGACTTACCGAGCGACCTGTTCGCTGACGACATTCTATTTCTTTCTTCTTTGAATGTCGTCAGGTGATTTGGACCCGGCCGAGATTGAGCCATCGCAAGAAGACTTGGAGCAGTTTACTGAAGACCTTGCACTGTAGTTTCATTGTACACTTTTCCTTTCTGTACTTTTCATTTCCTGTTATGCCACTGTTTAGGCATCTTTTATTTCAGTTGTATTTCCTTTCATGTATTGTACAAAGAATGTTAATAAATAAAAGTTGCTGTTCTTTTTATACTCTTGTCTCTTGTGTAATATTTTTATATTGCTTAGCTACGCTTAGCGTATGTACTTCTGAGTACATACGTAGCGGACCTCGTCGCGTCCACTTCGCCGTACACTGGGAAGCGGGGCGTGACAGGTTTTGTTGGTGGCCCATGCAGGTCAGAGCTGTATGAATCCCTGTCATGCAGTTCTGGTCTGCATGAACAACCAAAGAAATATAACACAAGAACCAGTAACTTAAAACATTCTTTACAATTAATATTCCTTGAATCTTGCAAATTTCTATTCCTTGAATCTTATCATTTCATGTATTTGAATCTGTCCTAACCCAAATTTTTCTTCAGGGTTATGGATTCCCCAAACAACACCAGCACCAACGTCAACAACACACCCTCAGCACTACCTCTCACACCGGCTGTTCCTACACCACCCACTGAGCAAACAATGCTATTTGAGGCGATCCGCAGCCTTCTCGAGGGACAGCAACAACTTCTGAACCGTTCTGAGACTGATGCTCCGGGAGTGAAACAATTCAGGGCTTTACATCCGAAGCAGTTCTTAGGAAAAGGGAGCCCACTGGAAGCTGAGGAATGGGCTCAAAGTATCGAGGATGATCTGGCCGCAGCACAAGTGCCAGACGTCGCTTGGGTCCGTGTAGCGAAACTATAACTCACGGACAACGCTCGCAACTGGTGGAAGGCGGAAGAAAGCCGTCTTGTGCAGCCTATTGAATGGAAGACTTTTCGCGAGAAGTTCGACGCGAAATACTTTCCAGCGACTGCCAGGTTTGCAATGGAGCAGCAGTTCATTCATCTACAACAAGGATCGATGTGGGATAAATCAGTAGATGAATACGACGCTGAATTCACCATGTTAAGTCGATTCGCAGCACACTTGATACCGACGGACGATATCAGAGCCCGTCGCTTTCAACAAGGACTGGACACGGAGATTCAGGCTGCCCTAGCCACGGGAAAATTTCTGACTCATGAAGATGCTTTGGAAGCTGCCCGCAGCTATGAAGCAGTGATAAAGGCAAGGGGCAGACCTCAGTCTGCAGGAGTGAAACGTCCTGCCACTCAGATGGCAGGAGGGGCCTCTTCAAGGCCAGCTGTTGAACTCAGAAGACTAGAAGAAGTTAAGGATCGGTCAAGACCCAATTTTTGCTTTTATTGCAGGAGGGAAGGTCACTTGTGGAAGGACTGTAGGCGCGCAAAAGGCCTATGTTTGGTTTGTGGCGCGTCCAATCACGGAATTGGAAACTGTCCTTATAAACGCAACTCAGCACACACACCCGCCAACTACCCGCAGCAGCCAGCTATCCAGGCTCCTGCAACTCGTCCTGCACTCCCAGCACCACCTCCACGTAGATTTCCTGCTCAGCCAAATCGTCAATTCCATCAGGCACTGAGAAATATGCCTCGAGTACAGGGGAATATGCCTCCAGCTAGGAGGAACGTGCCACGGCGACAGGCTTTCACCTTAGAAGCCATAGAACCTGAAACTGTGAACCAAGGTAACCCAGGTAACCTCCTCACCACTTTGACTAAAACTTCTTTACAACCTTTAATTTTGACACCAAACTGTTACACTTTCCTTTTACAAATTTCGAGGACGAAATTTTTATAAGGAGGGTAGAATGTAACAACCCTAATTTTTCCTATACAAAATTTTTTGAAATATTTTCTTCAAAAATCCACAAAGGGGTATTTTAGCATGAGCACAAGATATAGGTAATTATTTTGTTTTTAATTACAGGCTACAAGAATATAATAACTCAATTTTTAGTGTATAAGAATTTACTTTAAATTTAATGTATACTAGGAGTATTTATTCTTACTGCTATCAGTTTAAGTAATTAAATACCATAATAATTACAAGAAAGAGCTTGTAGCTCATTGGTAATACCTTGCACTGCTAAACCAAGCCATCAGAGTTCGAATCTCATACCCCACATTATTTTTAATATTGATTTTTTAAAAACCTTTAGAATACCAAGAGTTTACACGTGCATATCTCACAAAAACCCCACTACACCCAAAGATGTAACACTTGCAGAGGGTAGATGAACCGTCGGGGGAGATCCAGGTCACCGGACTCGGTCGGGAATCGGCCAACTCGGCCTTGACTCGGCCGACTCAGTGATCCGACCGAGTCACGGCCGAGTCACCCCAGATTCGGCCGATTCCGGCGAGGGTCACAACATGAAAGTTCTGTCTTTTGGTATTCCCTACGCACCTGCAAAGTTTCAGCCTCATACCACTTCCAGAGATCTTTAAAACCCCCAATTACTCCACTTTTAATACATTTTTATTACATTTTATCATATTTTTATTTTTAACTTTTCATCTACCCTAACCCTAGCCTAACCCTATAAATACCAACCCTACACACTACCCTCTCACCCCCCAAAATCTTGAGCCACTCTCTCAAAAGTTTCCACAAGAAGTGTGCTTCCAAATCGAGTTCCCGGCGAAGCTCTGACGGAATTCCGACGACGCGTTTTGGAGCAACCGGCGACGTAATCACCCCTCGGCCTTCCTCCCTAGTTCTATTTACTCTTTAGAAGAGTTTAAACCTGTAAGTCCCACCTCTTCTACCTTCTTTTTCTTTAATGTAAAAATACGAATTTCTGGAACCCGACGGAAATCGGACAAACCGATTTCCGATTCGATTTTTCTTTAAAATTCCACTTATCACCTAATACATATTATCTACCCATATGCATGTTGACTATTAATCACCCTTAAACCAATTTAATCACACTTTTCCACATGAAATGATAAGTTCTTTACAAAACCGTATTTCTTTCATTAAAATACCATGAAGTTCATTTTTCTTAATGTAATCAAGTACCTCACTCCTAAACATGTTTATTGTGATAACTAAACTTGTTTCAATCAATTTGAATGAAATTTCACACATGAAATGATAACGTTTACGAATACCGTATTCTTGCACTTTAATACCTTTAGGTTTAACATAGCTTATTTCACCTTTAAACTTCACCAAAACCTAATATAAGTCACGGGGTAATGACCTACCCTTACACACACTCAATATAACCCTAAATGATAAATATCAAAACTACATAATACGAAATTACAGGACTTTTCACTAAAATACCATAACCTTTATAACCTTTAGTTAAATCTTTAAATTGTAAACTTTTCTAAATAAAATCTTATATAAAATGAAAGCACGATTGGTCATGGACATCGATCGTTTATCTAAACTGTCTTGTGGGTCTAGGCAAGTGTGTCTAAGGCTAGTGGTTTTTAATTAGGCCCACGACTGTGGTTCCTTCCCACTTACCTGGCACTTATCTGGCCGCAATTGATGGTGAAGAGGCGATTTGAGGCTTCTAATCGTTTAGACCATAGAAATAGGCTAGTTGGCTTAGGAAACCCTAACAACTAAAATACGGAAAACTATACACTTTTACAAATAAATACCTTATATTTATAAAACTGTTTTCCTAAATGACTAGTATTTATAAAACCTAAGCAAAGTGCCACTACAACCGACCTTTGGGGAACCCGTTAGGGATAGTACGGTTCATCGTGCACCCGCGGGCTAGTAGTGCGAGATTCAGACCTCCGCAAGGAGCATTCGGTCTCGAAGGGTTTAAAATACGACTTTTAAGGAAAATGAGATTTTGGAAAATAAAATATTTATTTAAAATTATTCTTGTATTAATATATATTTAATTATCATTTAAACACCTATTTTATTATAATAACAAGTTTCCATTTTTTTTCTAAAATTACAAGATTAAAAGTTACATTAAAATACCATGAATTTCAAATAATCAATTAATATTTTTATTAGGATATATTCACTAGAATAACATAAATAAAATCCATACTCATTATAACTATAAAGACGAATAACAAATACTTGAGGTGTATTTTGCAAACTATACAATATTACTTTTTACAATAAACCCCCTCAAGTTTATAAATTACAATAAGGCCCCTAACAAATAAAGAACTTCAAATTATCTTCTCTAGTCTGACTCGGGTTAGAGTCTGATTATTTCTGACTTGAATATAATTCAAGTCAATCTATATTCTTTATATTTCAACTCAAGATGAATACATGAATCCCAGAATCCAGTTAACAATCTATATAACTTGACTGAACCGAACCATGGATATTCCTTTTACATGATTCCCAGTATTCCATTTACATGACACTATGGTTATAACCGTTTCTTGATATCATGGTTTCGGTCAGTCGGTCAGTCAGTTAATCACTCATACAATCAACACAATTTTACAAGATAACAATATAAACAAGACATCGAGGGGTTTAAGGGGTAGACTGGTACGGAATATGTTAAAGGTGGCACGAGGTGGTCACTTAAGACGTAATTACATCCATGCCGTTGTTCCGTGGTATTATCGACGGAGCCTTGTACTACAGGTTACCAAAGTCCCCGGTGTAAGTGGGACTCCCCTCGTATACACTGGCATCTTCTGTACCAGGCTATAAACAACAGCGTTAATACAACATTAAAATATTATAATACAACATTAAAAGCTACAATCTCCCTCTCTTACTCTCTGTCTATTCCTCTCTTATCTTTGGGACTTACCGAGCGACCTGTTCGCTGACGACATTCTATTTCTTTCTTCTTTGAATGTCGTCGGGTGATTTGGACCCGGCCGAGATTGAGCTATCGCAAGAAGACTTGGAGCAGTTTACTGAAGACCCTGCACTGTAGTTTCATTGTACACTTTTCTTTTCTGTACTTTTCATTTCCTGTTATGCCACTGTTTAGGCATCTTTTATTTCAGTTGTATTTCCTTTCATGTATTGTACAAAGAATGTTAATAAATAAAAGTTGCTGTTCTTTTTATACTCTTGTCTCTTGTGTAATATTTTTATATTTCTTAGCTACGCTTAGCGTATGTACTTCTGAGTACATACGTAGCGGACCTCGTCGCGTCCACTTCGCCGTACACTGGGAAGCGGGGCGTGACAGGCGTTCCTAAGTCAATCTCGGTTAGCTCATCAAAGGTTGCTTGTCCGCCATCTTCGAGCTCTTGAGGAGCTTCTTCTGGCTCGGCTATCTCGTCATCATCATTTGATCTTTCGCTGGCCTTACCAACATGGATCATGTAGCACGCTTTGGAATCAGGTTGAATGTAGCCTATGCCCCTTCTATCTAGAATTCGTCCATCGATGTGTGCTCGAACCTGGGGCGGATACCATAGCCCTTCGTAAATCTTTGCTTCGGACTCCGTTTGGTACAACCGGCATCCGCACTTCTTAAAGTATTCCCGCATCTCGGGCGCATAGTATCTGGGATTGAGGACGGCTCTTATGCCTCTCTCATAGGGAAGGCACGTGACAGAAAGATCGTCCGGGTGCACAACGGGGTTTGACCTGTAGAACAGGATGCCCTTCTGTCCATTTTTCCTCCCGGGCACGTAGAAAGTTTTCAGCTGGTCTACGGTAGAGACTGACAATGCATCGAGCTCTTTGCACATCCATTCCGGCACCCTTGTGATGGCCAGGGACCCTTCTGCGACTTCGAAGGTCTCTCGTAGTTTCGCTTGCTGCATGGGGGTCCAATCTACACAGCTGTTGCACGGCAGGTCCTCTTCTTCTGACTCTTCAGTGTCACTGCCGAGATGAGGGCGGACTTTGCTGCTAGATGGGTCTTCAGTAACAGATTCATCCATATCGCTGCCGAAACGAGGGCGAGTTTTACGGAAGGACGGTCTTCCAGCGTCGGACTCATCAGTGTCGCTGCCGAAATGCGGGCGCACTTGGGCGTCTTTGCTTTTAAAAGTGACAGCCGGCGCAGATTTGCTTTTGAGTCTTGGAGCTGGTCTATCCTCGGTCAGTTCTGGCTTAGCATTTTGGTGGTTCATAAAGTACCGAGAATCTTCATAGCGGACTTCATGCATACCGAACGGCTGGATGTCTCCGTCAATGCGTCTTTCTTCGCCATTTTTAGTATACTTCATACATTGATGAAGAGTTGACGGAATGATGCCGTAATCGTGGAGCCACGGCCGCCCCAAGAGAATCTTATAAGACGTGTCTGCGTCGATCACGTATATCTTAGCTTCAGTTTGCAGATCCCCGAATTTGATTGGCAAAGCTATAGACCCTAGAACTTGCTGGCAATTTTGGTTGAAGCCTTGAATGACAATCCTTTCTCTTGATAGGTGTCGGACGTCCATTGACAAGCTCTTCAAAGTTCGCAAGTTCATGATGTTCACTGAGGACCTCGGATCAATCAATATGCGATTAATTCGATCTTCGTCGCTGTACCCGGTCACGTAAAGCGGCCGATTGTGCTCAGCTGTTCCCAGTAGCAAGTCTTCATCCTTAAATGTGACTGCGGCGGCACGCAAAGAGTGCTGAGCTTCTTTCATATTAATTTCCGCGAAGTGAGCCTGATACCGCTCGGGGTTTTGTAGAGTATGGATGAGAACATCTCTAAGCTCCTTAGATAGGACCAAGGCGTCGTAGATGCTCAGGAGAGACGGAAGCTTCCGGAGATGTGCCAAGACATTATAGTCCACCGAGGAAGGACTTATGTTTTCATCAGCCGGTTCTCTGCCATCTTCTTCATTAGCGACTTGTTTTTCTTTCCCTTTTGGGGCGTTGCCTTGATTTGGCGGTAGAGCCCTGCCGCTTCTGAGCTGGATTTGATTGGCCGTTGTGGCGAGCACTTCGTCCTCTTCGGGAAAACAGAGCTCCTCTTCCGAGTCGCTGCCAAGATGGATGGCGTAGCAGGTCACTACTGGGATCTCTTCATTGGAGTCTTTTTCTAACTCCTCAAGAATTTCAGCCGCTTGTACAGGGAAGAACTCATTCAATTGAATCAATGTTCTTTCCTTTTGTTCATATTCTTCAAGGGAATCGATATATTTTTGAATGGTCGATCTCCCTGCAGATTCTTTTTCGCGCCGAGCTGCACTTTTTTTCCTCTTGAGCTTTTTGGATTTTGAGCCTGATGGAGCCGCATTGGCAGCTGGACTGGTAGGCTTCTTCTGTCCTTCCCATTCCATCCTGGGCTCTTTCTGAAGCATCTTTAGCATCTTCTTTGTCTTATTAGATACGTGTGTACTCCACGGAGGCCGCGATGAGTCAGTTTCGTTTGTCAGGGCAGCAGGTTCAGCTGTCTGCTCCCAGAAGGCTTCAACTTTTGTCTGTATAAAGTTGGCGGTTGCAACTTGATTGTTCACCAACACGCTTTTGGACAGCTCGATCTCTCCAGCCTTGTACTGCTTCTCGCCCAGTCTTTGAAGATATAGCAATCCTCGATCGCATGGCTCACTACTCGGTGGTACGGGCAATACAGAGGATTGTCGGTCATTTTTGCTTCTTGGGGTCTTTTCGACTCCGGCAATTGTAGGCCGTTGTTCAAGGCATCTTTAAATATCTTGCGGACCTTGTCCCTTCTGAAAGAGTAAACCTTATTCTTTTTCTCCTCTAGGGAAGGCCCATCTCCTCCCAGCAATGGCTTTCGAGACCGGTTAGTTTTGGATTCGGCCGCCCTTCGCTTTTCTTCATTGTCGGACGCATTGAAGACATTGGTACTGCTGGAACTCCCGCTTCTACGGTTGTCGTCCTGCTTGCTTTTCCAAGTTTTGTCTCTCTGAGAATCCGGCGGGGACTCCTGCTTTGAGCGTTCCAGCATTTGGACTTTCTTGGTTATCTCCTGAAATGTCTTGAGGCCTGCCGTACACAAGAATGGGACCATCCAATTGCTGAGGTTCCCAATGAGAAGGCTGACGGACTGGTCCTGCTCCAGCGGCGGTTCGCACTTGACTGTGAGATTACGCCATCGAGCGATAAAGTCGGTGTTGCTTTCATTCTTCCCCGGCTTGGTCCTCACAAGGTCGGCAATGGAGATTTTATCACTGACACTCATGAACCTTTGTCGAAACAGGGACTCCATTTGGGCAAAGGTAATGACGGACCCGTCCGGTATACTCGCATACCAGTCGAAGGCGACGCCGGTCAGGCTGTTGACAAACTGACGAAGAAGGAGCGCGTCATTGCCCCCTGTATTTCCGCACGATGCTTTGAAGTGGGCGACGTGCTGATTTGCATTCCTCGTTCCATCAAATCTTCCGAACTTAGGAATGGCGTAGCCGCTTGGGAACTCAATCAGATCGTACTGCGCGGGATATGGCCGTCCACTATTGCCGATTTCTTTCTGAGCTTCAGCTTCGGCCACCAATGTTTTAACCTTGCTGGTGACCAAATCCATTATCTGATCCTGTGTTAGCGGGATAGTACTATCTGGGGCCAAGGCGTCCCTAGAAGCGGAGTGTGGCCGGCTTTCATGCGGCTCGACCAGTCTTGGTCCCAAAGGAACAGGCATTGGCTGCCTCGGATTGTCATCACCCGGCTGATTAGTAGCGGCTTGTGCTTGATTGGGAGGCGCTCGAGCAATTTGAGCTGTAAGCTGCATCACCACGTTCGTTAAGTCGTCAATCTTCGAATAGAGCTTGGCCATCTCTTTATCTTTGCTCCTGAGCTGTTTTCGAAGCTCTTGAAGCAGCTCTTGCTCCGCAGTCTTGGGGCGGAAAGTAGGCTCTTCCTCGCTGTCCGAGCTTGACTCTGTAGGGACCGAGGGGTCTTTCTGCCTATCATCCTCATCGAGAGGGTTTTCTTCATCCAGCGGGGGCGGCTGTTCTTGGGCGGCGGCAACCACATTCAGGCTAGATTGGGCCTGGGATGTGGTGGCCCCATCCTTGCTTTTGCTGCGAAGGTTGTCGCTGGGGCGCCCGCCCGCCATATAGACCGTATGGATGATATATCCGGCCATCTTTCGGTCATTGGCGGCTGATTTCACGGATCGCTGTCTTGACCTCCTTGCTTCGGTAGCCGGTAGTCGATTGAAGGCGGCTGGCCTAACCAGCTTTTTGAATGGCGCTGGCGCTTCTTTTCTGGATTTGCCCCGTTGCTTTCGTGCGGCACAGAGCGCCTGATAGACTCTTGAAGAGACAGTGTCATACTTTTTCTGTTGGGGCCGGGACACGTCTCTTTGTGGCACTGTTCGGACCGCTGTCTTCTTGATTCTGGCGGTCATGGCGTTTTTCTGAACCCACTTCAGAGGCTCGAAGGAATTGCTGATTCTTACGTCCAACTCAGCCGTCGTCGCGGGGCAACCCTGCACTTGGAACTTCACACGATTCCATTTAGCCGAAGCCTTGGCCCTCTTGTTGGCTCGATACCTGAGACGCTTCTGCCTTAACTTTTCTGTTCTACGCACCTGGCAGACTTCGGCTCTTTGGGAAGACGCCGCAGACCGAGTGATGGAAAGCCTTGGAGATACGCTCGATTGTGCATTTGTTGGAGTCATCGTCTGAGCTCGTCCGCAACATTTGATGTTGCCCTTTGTACCGGAGTTCTTGCCCCCCGCTGGAGCACCAGAGAATCGTTCAGATACAGTCTTAAGTTTCGGTTGTGGTGCCTTGGCGATCACGACATTCGGCCTCTTACCCCTTGAGACCGGCTTGGCCACCTGTTCCGCCGGGATCTCCGCCAGATGAGCGCTTCCGGCAGGGTAGATGATGACGGAGCCAAACTGGCGGGGCGGCTCCTCCCATTGCCGGCTGAGACTGGAGGGGAGAACTACGCGGGCATTGATCTTGACTACGTACGAGATCGGGGTCGCGTCGTAAGCCGAATTCGTCTTGGGAGACATCGTCATTGAAAGTTGATTGCTGCACGAAAAAAAGAAATTATTTCAGTACAAATATCGGCGTATATGTTAAATGAGTTCGCATGAACGCTTAACCCGAGATATGGGAGGAAAGAAAGGTCCCACCGGGCGTGCCAGAATCTGTAGGGTATTTTTCGTCACCCCATTGAGATGGGAATACGCGCACTTGTCAGGCGCATTACAGATTCCCCCTGCCTAGGGTAGGCCGGGGTTTATTGATTATGGGAATCCGAATCTCCGGCAGCCGCGGACTAAGCTGCCGTTAATTACCCCTCGCATTTGGAGCGAGAGAACCTCCGATTAACGGGTTAAACTGGTCATGCGAACTCAATGTGCGGTATCGTGTTTTGAAGGGGTTTTGGAAATATCGGGGGCCCCGCAGAGTTTTTTACGGGGGTCCCGCTACCCGGATAGCGGGCTGGGGGTCAAGGGGGCTAGCAGCCCCCTTGCGGGGTGCGGGGCAGCGCCCCGTTAGAAATTTTTTTCTAACGGAAGACAGTGTCGTGGAGTCTGTGTATGTTTTCCTTCCCCCCTTTCTTTTTTTTTTTTTAAAAGTGGAGTTTAATTTCAAAAGGAATTTTATTGTGGAGTTAAACTCCAAAGAATTTTAAATGGAGTTAAACTCCTAAAAGAATTTTATGCGGAGTTGAACTCCTAAAATAGAACTTTATTGTGGAGTTAAAGTCCAAAGAATATATATATATATATATATATATATATATATATATTTAAAGGGTTTAAACTCCAGAAGGGATTTTGTTGGGGAGTGCACGTAAAACGAGGGGGAAAAGAAAACAAAATGGCGTCTAAAGGACGCTCGCACAGCAGGTGGGCGCTTTAATGCCCGGGGTCACGTGCGCTCACGTGACCGATGGGCACTTTGGCGCCCCCAGGGTCACGTGGGCACACGTGACCGAAGGGGGGGCCTTGACGCCCCGGGGTCACGTGCGAACACGTGACCGATGGGCGCCTTGGCGCCCCCCCAGGGTCACGTAGGCACACGTGACCGATGGGCGCCTTGGCTCCCCGGGGTCACGTGCACACACGTGACCGATGGGCGCCTTGGCGCCCCGGGGTCACGTGGGCACACATGACCGCGGGAAAAACCCTCGAAAAGGGAGGCCTAGCCCCTAGGCTGTGGAGTTGAACTCCCAAGGGAATTTTTGGAGTTGAACTCCTAATAGAAACAAATTTATGGAGTTAAACTCCAACAGAAACTAAATTATGGAGTTAAACTCCAGCAACTTTAGAAAGGAGTTAAACTCCTGGGGGATTTGTTGCTCTTCTTTGAGCCTCGGGTCTGTCCAAAGTTAGATTTTTGGAGATGGGTCTCCTTCTTCTTGCTCTTGACCGGCGGGATCTTGGAGAAAAGGGGATGAGCCTTAAAAGCCTCCCCTTTTCGAGATCTGATTGGAGATCCGAGCTCCCCTTCGTGGGTTTTGTGGTGGAAATCTACTTATTTTGAGAAAAGGAAGAGTTAAACTCTTGATTTAATTCAAAAGAAAAAAGAAGGTTTTAGAACCTTGAGGAAGGAGGAAGAGATCTCAGATCTAGAAAATTTTTGGAGAGAGAAAAAAGTTGTGAGATATTTTCATTATCCTTGCCTTTATAGGCTATACACTTTACACATAACCCCTTGGGCTTCACAAAATGGCATTTTGCCAATCCCATGACTCATGTGCCATTCGTTTTTGCACACAAGCCATGGGCTTTACAAAAATTTGGCTTTTCTTACATTTGTCCATAAAATAAAATAAAAGAAATGCAACAAAATTATTTATTACAAAATTTTTATCTTGGCATGGGGGGAGGCCGGCCGCTTCATGTTCGGGCTCGACCCGGGCATGGGCCCACTGGATCTGGGCTTAGGCCCACTTGGCTTGGGGTTGACTTTGATTTTGACTTGGTCAACCAGGGTGTAAATTTTTACCCCAACAGGTGCCATAAATTAACTTGGTATCGTCGGAGAGGTGGATGGAGATGTCCAAATAACATCTGCCCCCAAATTCAGGCCAGGCATCCCAACGTCTCGGTCTCTGTCTTTCGGCGGTGAATAGCCTCTCAGCCTCCCAATCAAGTGCAGGGCTCTGCTCATGAACCGGAAAACGGTGTCCCGAGGCAGCCGATGCCTATTCCCTCAAATCCAAAGGTGGGCAAGCCGCAAGAAAGTCGGCTGCATCCTATCTCAGGAAATGTCTTGACTACCGATGACAGCAACCCGCTGACGCAAGATCAAATCATGGATTTGGTCACCAACAAAATCAAAACATTGGTAACCGAAGTCGAAGCACAAAAAGATATCAACGGTAATTGTCACGACCCGAAATAGCACGTGACTGGTACTTGAATCATATGAATTCTATAGGACCCCATCTAATTCAAGCCAAAAATCCCAGAAATCTAAACCATTTAAAAGAAAAAAGAAGGAAATGTTTAGTTTTAAAGAAAGTAGTTTAACAACATAAGCCGAAGTATGCATTTTTAAAAGCTCAAGTCTTTTCTGAAAATTTCGGCAGAGTTTCCTTTGTAAATACAGGCCCCAAAAGGGTACAACGTGCATAATATATAAAAAGGCATCCCCAAGCGGGAGCCAGCTCTTCGCCAATTAGCGGTCACAACCATGCAAGCAATATAATATTCAACGCCGAAGGGCGAGGATCAAAACTCAAAAGGAAACTCAATATCATCAAGAAAACCATAATAATACAACGCGCGAATTTAAGGTCGAAAGAATATACAACTGGTCTTCTAGGTCAAAAAAATATACAAGTCTGGTTGATGGAGTTACTAGATACAACTGAATGTAAATAAAATTTAATGGTGGTCACGATGCGAGTGAACCCACCTACCAAAGCAATCACCCGAAGATGAGCAGTATGCCAGCAAAGCCACAACGAAACCTGTACGGCAAAACTTGCAAGAAACTGTGGCACAACGGGGGTGAGTTGCCAACTCGTGAGTAGAAACATTACCGAGCAGAAATCATATGTATGACTCAATCCTAGGTCAATACGATCAAATATATCCTCAAATAATATGGCCTGAAGCATGATAAAATGGCTAGGTAAACATCTATACAAAGTGTAGTAACAAGTGCTCGTGTCAGTGCCTCAGCTAGCAACATATCATAAATATGAGGTATGAATGTAATATAATGATAACAGAATACATCATAAATGAGAAAATTGTTTTCTTAGTTTAGTGAGATTTCTGTATATTTAAATCGAGGTATCATCAATGAAATCAATATAGAATCAGTGTCAAGCATCGACACAAAATATAAATCTCAATATCTCAATATCTCAGGCTCCGGCTATCCGGAGTGACCTATATCATCAAATATCAGTATCTAAGGCTCCGGCTATCCGGACTGGCCTAAGTCCTCAAATAAAAGACCACGTCGGTATCCTCCGGATATCCAGCGCGTCGCAATAAAATCACCGGTCAGTAGTACTCCCCTGTCTCAGACTCAATGCCATCATCTGCGACCTTCTCGCCCCGGGGTACCACACTGGGTCCACCATGCACCCACAGACGGTTCCTCCTCCTCCTCGAATCGGGTGTATGATATCGCTCAAGAGCCGAGAAAACTCATGGTGGACATATCTCATATCATATCATGAGAAAACTGCAATTTTATCTTTATAAATGATAATCAGTTTATAAAATCCTTGCAGTTTCTCTAAATCCATAAATCTAATGGAAATCCGAAATCAACAAATCACGATGTAAGTAAATAAATAATGAATAATGGGCTTCGGCAATCCAGGCCCATACTATCGCATGATAAATGAATATATGAATATACATGCATGAGAAAACACAGTAAATAAATGCAATATCTAAACTAGCATATGAAAACAATAACATATAGGAACTATCAGCTATCAAGCTATGCCAACGACGTAATGTTCTCTAAAGTGTACGTGACATAGCAATTACCGATGAAAATGTGTGTGAGCCGGCAAGTAAGTGTACGTGGAGCATACGCATCATCGGTAATGGTGCTGGTGTCCTAACAACAGGTTTTATCATTACTCACGGAAATACATATAGACATGCAATGCAATGCGAACAGCAGAATAAATGACAAATGAATAGTAAATGCAGCAATAATATGCGGAACATGAATAATAACGCAACATATGTGGATACACATTTATATATGAGTCATGCAGTTTTGACATTTGAAATAATACGAATCGTGGTGTTTAGAAAATATGGCTACGGTGTTTTTAAGAAAAAGTACGTCCTTTGAAATATCCATAGAATCGCTTGGCCTATCTTTAAAATACTCACGATTCGTTAGTTTTGAAAAAGGTATGACTCGAGTCTAGTCTAACACCTATAAATAAACTACAGGACTAAACTAACAGGCTAATCTAAATAGTAAGGAAACCACCTAAATCTGAATCGATATATATATATATATATATATATATATATATATAACATATAGTAGTCGGTGATCCCGCCTCAATAGTATCACATATGATACAATATATAACATGACATTCTCAAGTCAAGAGTGCGGATCTATCATCAATATATAGCTCGTACGGTAAATCTATCGTACGACATCCCAAATCTGGGTACGGGTCGAATATCATATTTATCTCATTATTCATCTGGTATCCTTATCATCATATCTTGTATTAGGGGTACTGATCTAAGTCTAGTACATACTAATACCATCTGCATATATATATGCGTGTGTATGAAAACACATCACCTAAGGACCCGCTATAATAATCATGTCGTATCTCATAATACGAACCATGTCATATCACCAATCTCGTGGCACCATACCCAATCTCATCGACTCATCTCCAAATACCATATACTATCCTCATTATCCATGTATATGTATACATGTGTGTAATGACCCCAAAATCTTTATACATTTGTATTATCCCTCTTCAATAATATACCGTATTTATTTGTACTTGGTATTTTCCTTTTTCTATTAAATTTATTATTATTTTATTCCTCAATCTATTATGTATTTTTTTCTACGTACAATTTCTTTTTCTTATATTTAAGTTTTTAACTTCTCATTCTTATTTTTCCTTTCATAAATATTTAACCAAAATCCATTATTCTTATTCTTTACAGCCCATCTAAAAAGCCCATTTTCTTTTTAAGCAACATCATATATTTAATTCTAATTAAATATATGCATGAACAACCTTATAGCTCATTGGTTAAGTCCTTGCATTGTTATTCCATAAGTCGCGTGTTCAAATCCCCATTCTTGCAATTATTTTTATCATTTTTTATTCTTCTCATAACCTACAAATGAGACCTTTCATTTCCAAAATGAATGGTGACCTTTCATTTCTCTTTTAATTCTCATGTTGAATGCATATATTAATATACATAATTCACCATTACACCACCTTTATTGTCCTCCTATATCTTTTCCTTCCTTACATTTTTCTATCTCTCACTTCTTCCTCTTCACCTAGAGTCCAAGAAGAAGAACATGAAGAAGTATTCAAGAAGGTCTCGCTACTAACGCGAGGCTATCGGCGGATAGACAAGCCCGGTGACAATACCGGCTTGTGCATATAAGTCCCTTCTCTCTTTCCTTCCCTCCATCTCTTTCTTTTTCTCTTTATATTTCTCTTAGTTTATATTGCCATGAAAAACTTCCCTTGACTTATCATAGTTCCTAAATAATTAATTAAATGGATACATATATAAATAATGAACACACAAATATACACACATATATAGTTTGTAAAGTCTTTTTCATTACTCTCAATTCACATGTTAACATTTCATAGTGACCAATTAGGAGTGCATGTTTATTGTTTTATTTTAAACCACTTTATTTAAAGTTTGTAAAAAAAAAATGAAGTTACGAATAAATACCATGGTTTTCTCATTTCTCACATATGACATATCAATACCTTTAGTTTTAAAATAATTTTTATAAATTAATTTTTAATTCTGAAAATTTCATGAAATTTACATATGATAGAATATGTTGTTTTGTACACGCTGTAAAAATTTTAGATCGATCCGCTTAACGGTTTAGGAATTACATCGTATTTATTCACTGATCGTAAAACAAAAAACTGCAGTTATCGGTCAACTTCTAGGATATATAACTTGGTATACCAGTATCCAAATTGAGCAAACTGAGGTGTTTTTGATATCTATATCGAATGATCTAGATTTTCTTAGTTTTATAGTTTTACTGAAAACCCATCTAAGAAAAAGAAAACTGCGTTATAATATTAAGTGAGGGATCTGGACAGAATCTATCCTGATTCGCATACTGTTATTAAATTAGACATAACTCAAACTCCCGATGTCCGTTCGTGACAAAATTTAGATGTGTAGATGTAAAATTGATAGAACTATAATTTTATGTATACTTTATTACTTATAAATGCATGAAACACCCCGATATAGGCTTTGCAATACAATATATAGTTGCTGTCCAGAAATCTGAATTTCTGTTTTAAACACTGATATTAAAATGATCATAACTAGAGCTTCAGAAATCCAAATCGTATGAATCTTGGTGTTTTGGATAAGTACTACAAAACACCTATAATTTTCTAATAATCTTCGTAACCTGAAACCTGATGGAAATTAACTCAAACCGTGTTTTAAAAATATGTGACGGTGCTGAACAAATTCTGATCTGTTTTGCGCAATAATACGAAACCGATATATCTCTCAAACCGGTAGTCGTATTTAGGTGAAACTGGAACTCACGCATGCAAAACACTTAGAGCCATATTTCTGTTTATATTCCGCATTCGCTCAACTTGATTAATTAGTCTTACATAATATTTCTTTACAGCATTGTTTATGGTAGTTACTCGAATAATATACTTAACTCATTTTATGTTGTTCGAACATGTATACATATTTATCTTGATTTTTAAATTGTTGTATATACATAAAGACGATAATTAAATACTTGAGATGTATTTTGGAAAAGTATATAAAAGTATTTTTATATAAAGCCCCCTCAAGTTTTATAAGTTACCCTAAGGACCCTAACAATTGTAAGACCTCGATTCACATTTCTGATTATCTGACTCGGGTTTGAGTCTGATTAATCTGACTTGAATATGATTCAAGTTAATTTATAAACTACAAGATTCCAATTCAATATGAACACATGAATCCATGAATACAATTATCAGGTTATACAACTTGACTGAACCGAACCATGGATATATATTCCTTTTACATGATTCACAGAATTCCATTTACATGACTCTACAGTTATAACCGTTTCCTGATATCATGGTTTCGGTCAGTCAGTTAATCACTCATACAATCAACACAATTTTACAAGATAACAATATAAACAAGACATCGAGGGGTTTAAGGGGTAGACTGGTACGGAATATGTTAAAGGTGGCACGAGGTGGTCACTTAAGACGTAATTACATCCATGCCGTTGTTCCGTGGTATTATCGACGGAGCCTTGTACTACAGGTTACCAAAGTCCCCGGTGTAAGAGGGACTCCCCTCGTATACACTGGCATCTTCTGTACCAGGCTACAAACAACAGCGTTAATATAACATTACAATATTATAATACAACATTAAAATCTACTCTCTCTCTTACTCTCTGTCTATTTCTCCCTTATCTTTGGGACTTACCGAGCGACCTGTTCGCTGACGACATTCTATTTCTTTCTTCTTTGAATGTCGTCAGGTGGTTTGGACCCGGCGGAGATCGAGCCATCTCAAGAATACTTGGAGCAGTTTGCCGAAGACCCTGCACTTTAGTTTCATTGTACACTTTTCCTTTGTGTATTTTTCATTTCCTGTTATGCCACTGTTTAGGCATCTTTTTATTTCAGTTGTATTTCCTTTCATGCATTGTACAAAGAATGTTAATAAATTAAAGTTGCTGTTCTTTTTATATCTTGTCTCTTGTGTATTTATTTTATATTGCTTAGATACGCTTAACGTATGTACTTCTGAGTATATACGTAGCGGGCCTCGTCGCGTCCCCTTCGCCATACACTGGGAAGCGGGGCGTGACAATGTGTGTGTGTGTGTGTGTGTGTGTGTGTATACATAGTCTCATACCTATGTGTGTATGTGTGTGTGTGTGTGTGTGTATACATATCCCCATATACTCATAAGTAAAATAAAATGTATGCATGAGTGTGTGTGTGTGTGCAATTCACTACTCTAGGGTTCACGACTAAGAACTAACTAAATCACTATTTACGAATACGCTAACACTAACCCAAAGTCATCTAAGCATTTCTTACTAAGTAAACACATAAGTATATATATATCATAACGCAATCGCATTCTTTACTACGAAACTGCGAGGGTGCTATACGCCATCCACCCGACTTCCCTCGTAGATATAATCAACTCATCTGCACGCCTCGGCTCATCTGATCTGATTTCATCTCTGACATTCCCGCGCCACGTCCGACGCCTCTGCACCCGATCCTAGGAATGTACACAAGAAAAACAAGAGAATAAATATAATTAGTCGCGGACATAAACAATAAAAGTCAACCACACATATTAACTTGACGCGCACACACTTTTCGCACCAAATGCGCCGCGACAACGCCACAAACTACAACTTGGGTCACAATACGTGGCATCAGTGACCCAAAAATCCAATCGCACTAATCGCGCGTTCACAACACATCAAATATTATATGAATTAGGTTATATATCAACAAAACCTCAATTTTGATCAAATCGATATTATTCCAAAAATACTAGTAAGCATCAATTACCCGTTTTACTTCAAAATATGATGTTTTAACAAAACTAGTGGCCACTATATTCACTAAATATCTTAATTTAGTCACACAACCAATATTAAATTTTAATCTTACCTCTTAATATGAATTATAAAATTCTAGTTTGCAATATAATACAATTTGGACAATTTTTCAAGTAACAATTTGAAATCTAGCAACTAGGTTATGTTTTAGCATGCTTAAGATGTGAAACTACACATCACAACCAACCTCAAGTGATCAAACCCTAGCCTCAAATCAAAACCTTCACTTGAATTTCATAAACTTGAAATTGGAACAATATTACTTACTAACTGAGTTTGGATTAAGTGCTTAAACAACAAATTAACTATAGGTTTAGAATTTATACCTTAAAGATTGTCGATCAAACATGAATTTTAGCCTTCCAAACTTGCTTCCATCCCCCAAGATCCATGCTAGATTGGCTAAAGAATAATGGGTAAAGCTTGGATTTGGAGTTTTGTGAGGTTTTATTTGATTTTTAATGGATTTTTTAAGTGGGGAGAGGTGAGAAAAATTGGGGCAGCCAAGAAAGAGGGCTCGGTCAGCAGCCTTGAGGGGAGAGGGAGAGTGAAATGTGTGTGGGTTTTGAAGTCAAGAAAAAGTCCACATCAATATCTAACACCCCATACTTCTTTTGTTTATTGTTTTCATTTTCCATTTTCTTTTCTTTTTCTTTTCATTGACTTTGAAGTGGGAAAATGGGCAGCCCCTTGGTCGGCCAGATTTAGTGAGGGGAGAGAGTGTGTGTGAGGGGTGAGTGTGTGTGAGGAAACATGTCCAATAATACACCCATTAACTCATATTCTAATTATCTTATTTTCTTAATTACCTCATTTTATTTTCCAATCTATTTTATCCTAGAATTCACTTGACAATTCCATTTCATTACCAAAACAACATGTTACGCTTTGGTTTAATGTGTCATGATGCACAAAAACTTGTATTAACCCATTCCAATTTGTAATTAACACTAATTAAATGTATTGGTGAAGGCTTAAAATAATATTTAAAATAATTAATTACGGAAAAATCTTTTAGTAAACTAGAATTTACAATTGATCAATTAAATACCAAATACTAATAAATATATATAGATAGAATAGGTATATTTAACTCTATGTTGAAAAATAATTGTATCTTGATTTTTACGGAAAACACTGATTATTTTACCGATTATCCGGAATTTCACCTAAACGATTTTTAAAATGTTACAGTAATGGTAGACCATATCCTGTTCGGTATGATCTGTTGAGTTTCCTAATGGCGATGTCATCCCTAAATTCGGAAGATTCAATGGGACGGAAAATGCGAATCAACACATTGCCCACTTTAAAGCCTCATGCAGGAATACTGGGGGCAGTGATGCACTTTTCCTCTGCCAGTTTGTTAATAGCTTAACCGATATAGTTTTCAACTGGTACGTGAGCATACCGAATGATTCCGTTACTAATTTCGTCCAAATGGAGTCTCTATTTTGGCAAAGGTTCATGAGTGTTAGCGATAAGATCACCATTGCCGATCTCGTGAGGACCAAGCCAAAGAACAACGAAAGCAGCGCGGATTTTATAATCCGGTGGCGCAATCTCTCCGTCAAATGTGAGCCACCGTTGGAACAAGACCAATTCGTTAATCTCTTCATCGAAAATCTCGGAACCTGGATGAATCCTTTTTTATGCACCGCGGGTCTCAAGACGTTCCAAGAACTGACTAAGAAATTTCAAATGTTAGAGCGCTCAAAGCAGAAATCTTCCTCGGATTCCCAAAATAGCAATAAATCCTGGAGAAACCGAAAGGAGGATAATCCCAAAGGAGAAAATTCTGACGATACTGAATTTTTTAACACTTTAGCTGACCGAAATATGCAAGGGACAAGCGGGCCCAATGTCGATCAACCTTGAAAGCCATTGTTGGGAAAATGAGGAGAATCGCCTCTGAAAGAGAAACTAGATAGGATCTATTCCTTCAGAAGGGACAAAATCCACAAAATATTCAAGGACGCCCTGAAAAAAGGTCTACAATTGCTAGAATCAAAAAGACCGCAAGAAACGAATATGACCGACGACCCCAAATATTGCCCCTACCACAGAGTGATAGGTCATGCTATTGAGGACTACTTTGTCTTTAAAGATTGGGTCGAAAAACAATACAAGGAAGGAGAGATAGAATTATCTAAAGGCGTATTAGTAGACAATCAAGCTATGACCGCCAATTTCATATAAACAGAGACCGAAGCACTTCGGGAACTTACTGCTCTCAGTCGTCTGCCCTTCTCTGAAAGGAGCGGACTACGGCAACAAGCCAAAAGCCCAACGAGCAACATTACCAATGAAGAAGCAGTAGATGGGTGTACTACCCATACGGTCTACATAGTGGTGCCCAGAAGAACAAGTCCTCCTACGCCTCATACCTATGACAATAACGTGGTTGTTGCTACCCAACACTATCTCGATCTAGATGATGAAGAGCCCGCTTAGGCCTTTAAGCCAAAAGAGCTCGTGGATCCTGCAGAATCGAGCTCAGGCAGTAAGGATGACCCGGTTATCATACCAGGAACTATAGAGCAAGTGTTATTCCAATGGCTTCAAAAGCAGGTTCAGGACATGGACGAGAAGTTACCCAAGGTCAATTCCAAAGTCGACGAGCTGGCAAACTTCGTGGCAGATCTCACGACCTAAGTCATTGTTGGGATCCAACGCCCACACCGCAGAGGCCGCGGGCAAGGCAGAAGAGAAAACAAAAACTGTAACATTTCAGAAAATATAAAATATTATTTTTAGAATTTAATATTAAAATAATATATTTCCCGAAAACTGCTCGATTTGCGAAATTGGGGTTTTCGAAAAAGGGTATAAATATATACCGATAATTATGAAATAATTGGAGATTAAAATGATTTATTCATTTAAAAATATATTTAAAGGATTTGGCATTTTTAAAATTTATTATATGCAGTTTGGATAAAAATCCGATTAGTGCACTGCTAATCGCGATTAAGCCAAATCCGTGTTTCTACAGTTTTCATGGTTAGTGCACCATGACATATTTTATTTGGTTACATGTTCATTTGTGTTGTTTTATGTTATGGTTTTATTGTGGTGAGAAAAGAAAAGAAAGGGAAAATGTGTCATGATGACTTGAGAAGAGAGAGAGAGGGCATAATGATGTTGAGGCCATGCTAGGAGAGAGAATGAGAGTGAGAAAGAAAGAGAAGGGAAGAGTGCTGCCCCATTCTTTTCCCCCATCATTTTTTTCATCTCTTTCTTCATCTTCAAGCTCCATCATCTAGCCTCATGACCCATCTCAAAATACTCCTCAAAACCCTATACCCCTTTCACAAAAATTGATCACCTCCTCACCCTCATCGCATTGGACCAAGCAAAATGGGATTTTGATGATATTGAGAAGCTAGGGTTTTCTAGAGTGGCCTAAATGAGGTATAATTTCTACCATTTAGTTTAGTTTATGTTTTCCTAGCATTCTAGTTTAGTTAGAAGTTGTTTTAGTGTGGAATTGTGAAGTTAGATATTTCAAGAGAAGGAATGGGTTGGAGTTGTGTTGTGGTGATGTGTAGTGGCTATTACAAGGCCCTTAGTGCTGTTTTTACTGGCCAAGACCTGGATTAGAAACCAAGATACGAACTTTAGAATTGCCAATATCGGGTTTTTGTGGATATAGTGATGGTATATAGGAATCTGGGATTACCTGAGACCACCATAAAATAAGTTCCCTTGGCAGAGATGTGTGCAGGTGATTTTGAAGCAACCCCTGAAACCCGAGACCAAAATTCCTTAATCTGGCCGTAGATTTATTCATTGCGGCCGCAAATTGCGGCCACATTTTGGTGGAATTTGTTGATTTTTGGTTGGTGGTTCCCTTAGGTGATATCTACAGCAACCTTATATGCAAAATTGGCTAGTTTGACCTTAGTCAAAATCTGGGAGCACTTTGGTGTGATTTTGGCTATGTTTTCCGTATTTTGAAATGTTTAGTTTTGATATTTGGATTTGTATTTGGTTGTTGGATATTTGTACATCAACAACAAGGGTTATTTGATTGTTTTTGCACGTGTAGGCCATAGGTTCTAACCTATGAGCGCACCGTATGTCGTATCGGTTTTCCGGATTCGATTTTAATAAGCAATTTCGATTGTGTATTATTGTAGGTACCTTCACGTGGATTCCGAGGCGGCGGAGCGTGGCGTCATCGACTTCGGCAAGAAAGAAGCAAGATGAGTAGATCTATATCTACAGGGGAAGTCGGGTGGATGGCGTATAGCACCCCCGTAAACTTTGATGGAAACCGATTTATATATAGATTATGATTAATGAAACCTTTAATATAAGACTATAGATAGAGTTAAAAGATAGTTAGAGAAACTATATTAGAAACTAAAGGATAATTAGAAGTGATATGATACGGCTAATATGTGATGACGAAATTTGAGGATGATGTTTGACGATATTGCCGTTTAGGGTACTATAAAACTAGATAGTCGACGTAGATGTGTCATCCGAACCATACCTATTTACAAACTGAAGAATTGTATGCATATTTTAAACAGATACCTTGAGGGACGTTACGGATTTTCAAATGATATCTTTTCTTTAAAAACACCGTAGCTCCTACTTTCAAAACTACGATTCGCATCCTTCAAAAACTGTTTGTATGGTTCGGGTGTGTATGTTAGATTAGATACGTATGCTTATAGTAAAGGTAGAATGTATTTGTAAAAATTGACTTGATGTGAGATATAAATGCGATGAAAAGAATATATGACGTGATATGATGATTTGATGATATGTTGGTATACCGATGCGAGTCGATTGAGATGATTGATACCCTGTCGGTCAGCTGATATGAGATTGTTGCGGGTGTGACCTGGGACATAGGTATATAAAGATATTTATATATGTTGTGAATCGTGAGTGATAGCCGTACAAGACGTTAGGTCCGTACCCTCCCCGTCTTAAAGGTTGATAGGATCCCTGATAGCTTAATGCCGCCGTACGATAATTTTCCGTACCTGATAAGTTTGACTTGATGTTTGATCCATACCCTTGACTATAGGATGCCGTACGATGGATTATACTGTACGCGATGTAGTGAGGCTGAATACCGATTGATAGATTCACCGACTCGGTCATGTTAGATACGTATATCATATAGATTTTAGCTGGCGATTTACTTTATGCTACATTCATGTCATTCTCATTACATTTTATATATACCTGTGCTAGTACACCTACACCATTATTGATGATGCGTATGCTACACTTACACAGATTGGCCGGCTCACACACATCATCATCGATAATTGCTATGTCACTTACACAGTAGAATCGCGGCATCAGGATGTGACTCCTTGCATGATATACTTGCGCGCATACATATTGTACACTCATACATGCATATATACCACTTGTACATCCATATTAGCGCATATACATATTGTACATTCATACTTGCGTATATACCACTTGTACATCCATATTGACCCATATACATATTGTACATCCATACTTGCGTATATACCACTTGTGTATCCATACTTGCGCACATACATATTGTACACTCATATATGCGTATATACCACTTGTACATCCATATTGGCGCATATACATATTGTACATTCATACTTGCGTATATACCACTTGTACATCCATACTTGTGCACATACATATTGTACATTCATACATGCGTATATACCACTTGTACATCCATATTAGCGCATATACATATTGTACAATCATATTTGCGTATATACCACTTGTACATCCATACTTGCGCGCATACATATTGTACACCATAGTTGCGTACATACATATTGTACACCCATGCTTGCGTGCATACATATTGTACACCATACTTGCATACATACATATTGTACACCATACTTACGTACATACATATTGTACACCCATAGTTGCATACATACATATTGTACACCCATTCTTGCGGACATACACATTTGTACATCCATACTTGCGTATATACACATATGCACTATTATACGATGTTGTATTTGATTTTGGAGATTTGGGAACCACATAATATATTTTAAAAACTAGATTCATTTAAAAGAGCGATTTTCTCTCGATATGTGCATATTACTGTTCCATGTTGCATGATATACGGATATACTTACATTCTGTTATATGTCGCATACATCATGCTTTACGCTTTTACGCATTGAGATATGCTGTTTTCATGAGATTTCTGGATTTGAGAACCGTGGCTATTTCAAAAGAAAGCATGTACTGTTTTAAAAACCCAGTTTCTCTTGATATAATATTTCAGTGCGTCCACCATGCGTTTTCTCGGTTCTGAGACGTGTGACAGTGATACCCGATTCGAGGAGCTGGATGAGGCCAATTGCGGGTACATGGTGGACCCGGTATGGTACCCTGGGGCGAGAACGGATTGCTGTGCAGTAGACGGTGAGCCTGGCAGAGGGACTACTACCTACCGGTGATAGTATTTGTGCTCGGCGGATATCCGGAGGATACCGACCGGAGTCGAGAGATGATGTGAGCTGATCCGGACTGACGAAGCCCGAGGGCCGATCCGGACTGATGGAGCCCAAGAAATGATGATTTACGTGTCGATGCTGGACATGAGTTTCATGATGTTTTCGAGTGTCGATGTTGGACACCCAGGTTCCATGATTTTGATGTGTCGCGAGGGACACCCGTTGATTATATCCTCATACTTTCATGCATATACTTTTATGATATTTACATGCATGATATTGTTGTGTCATTGATTATATGGTTGGACGAGATCCACATGCATACATATATTGATTATATTGTTGGATTATATCCGCATACATATAGGTATTGATTACATTGTTGGCACATATACAGATACGGTCACCCTAGATATCATAGTATTACCTTCATGATATAGTTGACCTAGGAGTCGTTGTTTATTCGATTTGTACTTGTTGATAATTTTCTACTCATGAGTTGGCAACTCACCCCCGTTGTACCACAGTTCTTGCAGGTAGACCGTATGGATCAGTAGCGGCATCGCTGGCACATAGCTACTTTTGGGTGGTTTGCTTGGTAGGTGGGACATTTATATCGTACCCACTCTTGTATTTACTATTTCACATTGTATCTAGTCAACTCCAACTAGTATTTGTATAAGTAATGAGACTTAGCAAGACTTGTAGTTGCGAGACTTGAGCGATGGGTTTTATTTTCACTTTTGGGGATTCATGTCTTGCTTTACTTTATCTTTTGTGGTGATCTTCGCCATTGGGCGTCGTATACATATATTTATGCTTTGCGTGGTTGTGATCCGCCGGTTGGCGAAGAGCTAGCTCCTGCTTGGGGATGCCATTATTCTTGTTATGTATTTGTGGTTTTGGATCAAAATATACAAAGGAGGTGCTGCCCAAAATTTTTAAAAGGCGAAACATGTTTTCAAATTAGTAAACTCACTTGCATTCTTCATGTTCATTTCTATGCATTTAAGAAAACTTGATTTCATTATACCTTATTTTAAAACTTCACCTCTTTTATTTTCTTAAAAGGGTTTAGATTTCTGGGTTTCGGCTTACTTGAATTACGTTACGCCTTTAGACGTTGCGTGATTTAAGTGCCGGTCATGAGCTAATTTCGGGTCGTGACAAAGTTGGTATCAGAGCGGTAGATTTAACCTTGGTTCGAGTCTATATTTGACTATGCGGAGTTTAGGGCGTATGTATATTTCGGAACCTAGGCTTGACCTTACGGAACTTAGACTTGAACAGGGAGGGTATTAGACCTGAACTTCCGTTACATAGGCTGACCCTGATTGATGGAGTAGGCAGCTTGAGTAGAGTGACGTACCGTACGTATGTTCCGCGATATATTTACGATACGATACTCCACTTAAGAAACCTTAGGATGTACATATTTTTAAGATCCTTGATTCTATTCGTTTCCATGATCATACTTTCATTGATGTTGTATCTTCATGTGATCACGTATCATTTCTGGATCTGTCGTTTCCTTTCATGCCTTTGATCTACTTTCATCGATACTCGATTGAGGTTCCTGTCACCATGGTTTGAGCGCAGATTGAGATGCTGCTAGTGTTGCGGTCAGGGTAAGCTCGGCATGGACGAGGACTGACCATTGTGTTTTCTGGTGACATGGGAACGTCTTAATGTAGTTTTTATGTTGCGACCTCTTATTGAAGCGAGTGTTTGGTTTTGCACCGGATGATCGGGCCATTGTTAGAGCTGCCAGTTGTGAGAGGACTGTTGATGTACAACATACCTCAGAGATTATGAAGTCGTCTACCGTGCAAACGGATGACCCAGCTGTTGCTGAGATTGAGAGGATGTCGCCTCCAGACTTTACGAGACGAGATCGCTGGAGCTTCCAGGAAGAGATGCGACAGGTGATAGCTAGTCTATCCCGAGTTGAGTGACGAAGGTGATTCGTCAGATTGATACACCGACGCAGGCCCAGTTGAATTAAAGATTTTTAATGTGGAGGGTCTTACTCAGATCTAGAGCAGACCGATCCAGAGATGACCGTTGATGTATCGCCTTTCCTGGAGGATTGAGGCATTGTTAGCATGCAGACGAAGGTTATTCACATGTCGCCTAGGCGAAATTAAAAAGTTCGAACGAATGTCAGAAAACCCATTTTTCCAAGTTTTAAGTTTTCGGAAGAACATGCAAGTAATTCTGTGGGCCTTCTAGAAGAATGAAACCCTAACTCGACATGATGACCATGAACTGCTTTTGAACCTTTGGGTTTGTGGCAGTTTAGCGGTGCCATCAGTGAGGCTTGGGTTTGCCCTTCTACGGCTGGTCCAGAAGTACTGTAGTATGTACCGGATATTATTAGACTGTGCTCAGGTGTTGAGCTTTCGGGGAATTATGGGACTTTGGCGAATCGATCGAAAAGTTTAGCGTCGTCCGGATATCATGTGATAAGAGATCAGCAAGCTTACCAGTTTTGGATAGAGGACCTCACTCAGATGCATTGTGAGTTGATCGAGAACGGACGAGTATTGAGTATTCCACCGATGGTTGGGACGAGTTCCCGAGGATGTGTTCGGCTAGAGATCTTCTACAGAGTGATGAAGATACCGAGTTCGTGATTTCGAGTCCGTGTGAGAGACATCGGATTGACCGTGGCCGAGAACAGTTGCAGTGCGTAGATAGTATGACGTGACGTCGAAGTGGACAATGATAAAGACGACTGGAACAAGAGGTTTGTGCAAGATGCTGGTGAGCTGTTATTACTCCCCGTTGAGATTAAAGATCGGATATGTCTACAGAGGCGTTGGATGCGACCAGTTCCCGAGGAAATGCTGTGCTAAGGACGCAGATGTCCAGAGAGCGAGAAAAGATTATGCAAGAGTACCAGCCTCCGTACAGTTCGGCATAGATGAGATCGGAAGAGACCCTGAGCAGGTTCCTTCCAGGACACTGCTGCGATGAGATTTGAACCAAGGATCAGTTGGGTCACGAGTATTCAGAGGACCAGAGGCCGACGCCAGTAACGTGCTGCTTTACGAGTGGCCGTGATGATTGGTCGAGAGATGATCAGAGAAATGCCAAAGCGGAATCGTTCCCGTTAGCACACCTGACCGGGCCGATGAGCCGATGGATTGCGAGATTGGTAATCCGAGTAGATAATGAGGACCCAGAGACAGAGGACGCCAGACCGTGAGCAGGAGGCAAGCAGATGTTCTTGCTCCGCCAGTTTTAGGCACACCGACATTTTTCGACATTATAGGAGGTGTACCTTAATGTCATTTTTTGCGATTTGCGTTTGTGATCCAAGTATCACGCTTATATCGCTTGGATTTGAGTTTTTGATGATTCAGTTTCATGATATCGTTTTCGTGCACCATGGCTGCACCTACTGGGTATTTAATAGTTATCGCACTTGATATATATTTTATACACCGTTGTGTTGATTTGCGATTTGTTCATATCCATTGCATTTGATGTCGATTTTGTACCTTCGTAGCATGTGTTTATGATTTCGTGGATTTCATACGGATGATATGATTTTTGCACTCGGTATAGCTTACATATGCTTGCATTGCATTGATACGGATATTGTGCACATAGTCGCACATGTTTTTGATTTATACACCTTGGTGCACTCGGTGTTGCTTTTTATGCATTTGAGTTATTGATTGTATTTCGTGCATTTGATGCACCAGATGTGTTGTCGTGCACACCCGTTGCACTGGACAGATGCTTTCGTGCACACCCGTTGCACTTAGTTTTGCTTTGTGCATATTGTGGCACGTGTGTTTGGATTTGATTTCCATGCGCACCAGACGCATATGATTGTTGGGTACGCCTTTTGAGGCTGATTTTGCTTTTGAGCACTTTGTTTTCGTTTGGGGCACCATATTATATAGTAGCCGAACAGGACTGATCTGAGGACAGTACCTGAGTACTTTGCATGCATTTAAAAAGTTTAACAAGAGCTTTTCAAAAGGGAGCTATAGTCTCGCTAGTTCCTACGTGTCCGTGAGCGACACGAATGTTTTTAAAGGAAAACCTTTTGGGATATTTTGAAACGACGGAACGTATATTTAGCAATACATATATGGACATATATTATTATTTTACAAATGAGCGTTCGTGACTTATACCGTGGGTTACGCATTCATGCGGTGATTTAGAAAAGATTTTGCATGTATTTTATTCAGATTTTGGAGTTTTTAAGGATGCGTACTATACACGTATTATAGTATTTGACTAGTGTATATTGGATTTCAGTAGTGAATTTCGAAATCTGTATCTCTATTGTAACTCTGAGGATATGCGTGCAAATCCGATGATTTGCGTGACGCTTGACGGAGTTCGGTTTTTGAGTTTTGTACTCGTTTTCATGCGCACTTGACGCGCTGTGTTGTTTTTGCATCTTCCATAATTTCGGAGCCTCGTTGATTTGAGCTGATTATTGAAATATTTTAGGAATTAGGGGTTTAAATTTAAATTCGAGGACCGAATTTATTTAAAGGGGAAGACTATAACATTTCAGAAAATATAAAATATTATTTTTGGAATTTAATATTAAAATAATATATTTCCCGAAAACTGCCCGATTTGTGAAATTTGGGTTTTCGAAAAAAGTTATAAATATATACCGATAATTGTGAAATAATTGGAGATTAAAATGATTTATTCATTTAAAAATATATTTAAAGGATTTGGCATTTTTAAAATTTATTATACGCAGTTTGAATAAAAACCCGATTAGTGCACTGCTAATCGCGATTAAGCCAAATCCGTATTTCTACAGTTTTCATGGTTAGTGCACCATGACATATTTCATTTGGTTACATATTCATTTGTGTTGTTTTATGTTATGGTTTTATTGTGGTGAGAAAAGAAAAGAAAGAGAAAAGGTGTCATGATGTCTTGAGCAGAGAAAGAGGGAACATAATGATGTTGAGGCCATGCTAGGAGAGAAAATGAGAGTGAGAAAGAGAGAGAGAGGGAGAGTGCTGCCCCATTCTTTTCCCCCACCATTTTTTTCATCTCCTTCTTCATCTTCAAGCTCTATCATCTACCCTCATGACCCATCTCAAAATACTCCTCAAAACCCTATACCCCTTTCACAAAAATTGATCACCTCCTCACCCTCATCCTATTGGACCAAGCAAAATGGGATTTTGATGATATTGAGAAGCTAGGGTTTCTAGAGTGGCCTAAATGAGGTATAATTTCTACCATTTAGATTAGTTTATGTTTTCCTAGCATTCTAGTTTAGTTAGAAGTTTAGTGTGAAATTATGAAATTAGATATTTCAAAAGAAGGAATGCGTTGGAGTTGTGTTGTGGTGATGTGTAGTGGCTATTACAAGGCCCTTAGTGCTGTTTTTACTGGCCAAGACCTGGATTAGAAACCAAGATACGAACTTTAGAATTGTCGATATCGGGTTTTTATGGATTTAGTGATGGTATATAGGAATCTGGGATGACGTGAGACCACCATAAAATAAGTTCCCTTGGCACAGATGTGTGCAGGTGATTTTGAAGCAACCCCTGAAACCCGAGACCAAAATTCCTTAATCCGGCCGCAGATTTTTTCATTGTGGCCGCAAATTGCGGCCACATTTTGGTGGAATTTGTTGATTTTTGGTTGGTGGTTCCCTTAGGTGATATCTAGAGCAAGCCTATATGTAAAATTGGCTTGTTTGACCTGAGTTAAAATCTGGGAGCACTTTGGTGTGATTTTGGCTATGTTTTCCGTATTTTGAAATTTTTAGTTTTGATATTTGGATTTGTATTTGGTTGTTGGATATTTGTACATCAACAACAAGGGTTTTTTGATTGTTTTTGCATGCGTAGGCCATAGGTTCTAATCTATGAGTGCACCGTGTGCCGTATCGGTTTTCTGGATTCGATTTTAATAAGCGATTTCGATTGTGTATTATTGTAGGTACCTTCACGTGGATTCCGAGGCAACGGAGCGTGACGTCATCGACTTCAGCAAGCAAGAAGTAAGGTGAGTAGATCTATATCTACGGGGGAAGTCGGGTGGATGGCGTATAGCACCCCCGCAAACTTTGATGGAAGCCGATTTATATATAAATTATGATTAATGAAACCTTTAATAGAAGACTATAGATAGAGTTAAAAGATCGTTAGAGAAACTATATTAGAAACTAAAGGATAGTTAGAAGTGATATGATACGGCTAATATGTGATGACGAAATTTGAGGAAGATATTTGACGATATTGCCGTTTAGGGTAGTATAAGACTAGATAGTCGACGTATATGTGTCATCCGAACCATACCTACTTCCAAACTGAAGAATCGTATGCATCTTTTAAACAGATACCTTGAGGGACGTTATGGATTTTCAAATAATATCTTTTCTTTAAAAACACCGTAGCCCCTACTTTCAAAACTACGATTCGTATCTTTCAAAAGCTGTTTGTATGGTTCTGGTGTGTATGTTAGATTAGATGCGTATGCTTATAGTAAATATAGAATGTATTTGTAAAAATTAACTTGATGTGGGATATAAATACGATGAAAAGACTATATGACATGATATGATGATTTGATGATATGTTGGTATACGGATGCGAATCGATTGAGATAATTGATACCCTGCCGGTCCCCAGATATGAGATTGTTGCGGATGTGACTTAGGACATAGGTATATAGAGATATTTATATATGTTTTGAATCGTGAGTAATAGCCGTACAAGACGTTAGGTCCGTACCCTCCTCGTCTTATAGGTTGATAGGATCCCTGATAGCTTAATACCGCCGTACGATGATTTTTCATACCTGATGAGTTTGATTTGATGTTTGATCCATACCCTTGACTAGAGGATGTCGTACGATGGATTATACCGTACACGATGTAATGAGGCTGGATGCCGATTGATAGATTCACCGACTCGGTCATGTTAGATACGTATATCATATAGCTTTTAGCTGGCGATTTAGTTTATGCTACATTCATGTCATTCTCATTGCATTATATATATACGTGTGCTAGTACACCTACACCATTATCGATGATGCGTATGCTACACTTATACAGATTGGCCGGCTCACACACTTCATCATTGATAATTGCTATGTCACTTACACAGTAGAATCGCGGCATCAGGATGTGACTCCTTGCATGATATACTTGCGCGCATACATATTGTATACTCATACATGCGTATATACCACTTGTACATCCATATTGGCGCATATATATATTGTACATTCATACTTGCGTATATACCACTTGTACATCCATACTTACGCACATACATATTGTACACTCATACATGCGTATATACCACTTGTACATCCATATTGACGCATATACATATTGTACATTCATACTTACGTATATACCACTTGTACATCCATCTTGCGCACATACATATTGTACACTCATACATGCGTATATACCACTTGTACATTCATATTGGCGCATATACATATTGTACATTCATACTTATGTATATACCACTTGTACATCCATACTGCACATACATATTGTACACCATACTTGCGTACATACATATTGTACACCCATGCTTGCGTGCATACATATTGTACACCATACTTGCGTACATACATATTGTACACCATACTTGCGTACATACATATTGTACACCCATATTTGCGTACATACACATTTGTACATCCATACTTGCGTATATACACATATGCACCATTATACGATATTGTATTTGATTTTGGAGATTTGGGAACCGCATGATATATTTTAAAAACTAGATTCATTTAAAAGAGCGGTTTTCCCTCGATATGTGCATATTATTGTTCCATGTTGCATGATTTACGGATATACTTGCATTCTGTTATATGTCGCATACATCATACTTTACGCTTTTACGCATTGAGATATGCTGTTTTCACGAGATTTCTGGATTTAAGAACCGTGGTTATTTCAAAAGAAAGCATGTAATGTTTTAAAAACCCGGTTTCTCTTGATATGATATTTCAGTGCGTCCACCATGCGTTTTCTCGGTTCTGAGATGTGTGACAGTGATACCCGATTCGAGGAGCTGGATGAGGCCGATTGTGGGTACATGGTGGACCCGGTATGGTACCCCGGGGCGAGAACGGATTGCTGTGCAGTAGACGGTAAGCCTGGCAGAGGGACTACTACCTACCGGTGATAGTATTTGTGTTCGGTGGATATCCAGAGAATACCGACCGGAATCGAGAGATGATGCGAGGAGCTGATCCGGACTGACGAAGCCCGAGGGCCGATCCGGACTTACGGAGCCCGAGAAATGATGATTTATGTGTCAATGCTGGACACGGGTTTCATGATATTTTCGAGTGTCGATGTTGGACACCCGGGTTTCATGATTTTGATGTGTCGCGAGGGACACCCGTTGGTTATATCCTCATACTTTCATGCATATGCTTTTTTGATATTTACATCATGATATTGTTGTGTCATTGATTATATGGTTGGACGAGATCCACATGCATACATATATTGATTATATTGTTGGATTATATCCGCATACATATAGGTATTGATTACATTATTGGCACATATACAGATACGGTCACCCTAGATATCATAATATTACCTTCATGATATAGTAGACCTAGGAGTCGTTGTTTATTCGATTTCTACTTGTTGATGTTTTCTACTCACGAGTTGGCAACTCACCCCTGTTGTGCCACAGTTCTTGCAGGTTGACTGCATGGATCAGTAGCCGTATCGCTGGCACATAGCTACTTTTGGGTGGTTTGCTTGGTAGGTGGGACATTAGTATCGTACCCACTCTTGTATTTACTATTTCATATTGTATCTAGTCAACTCCATCAAATCAAACTAGTATTTGTATAAATAATAAGACTTAGCAAGACTTGTAGTTGCGAGACTTGAGCGAAGGATTTTATGTTCGCTTTTGGGCATTCATGTCTTGCTTTACTTTATCTTTTGTGGTGATATTCGTCGTTGGGCGTCGTATATTTATATTTATGCTTTGCGTGGTTGTGATCCGCCGGTTGGCGAAGAGCTAGCTCCCACTTGGGGATGCCATTATTCTTATTATGTATTTGTGGTTTTGGATCAAAATATACAAAGGAGGTGCTGCCCAAATTTTTTAAAAAGCGAAACATGTTTTCAAATTAGTAAACTTCACTTGCATTCTTCATGTTCATTTCTATGCATTTAAGAAAACTTGATTTCATTATACCTTATTTCAAAACTTCACCTCTTTTATTTTCTTAAAAAGGTTTAGATTTCTGGGTTTCGGCTTACTTGAATTACGTTATGCCTTTAGACGTTGCATGATTTAAGTGCCGGTCACGAGCTAATTTCGGGTCGTGATAAAAACTTTTTGCGAGCACCGGACGCACACACCCGAGGATTCGAACCAAACACCATAAACGAGTAAGCTAAAACATGCAAGGTTGAGAAATACAACTTTTGTCGCGTGTCCACCTAATTGTGGAAGACCCCTCCAAGCTCGTTACCGCCGAGAACGCACTTGAGTATCGATCACCCTTGTCGAAGACAATCTACCTAAGGGAACAAGGAGGATCAAACTGATGGTTCAAAGTTGTTAGGTTTGGATGGCCGGTGATATAGGAATACTTCACTATATTTTTCTCTCTAGAATCTTGCTTAAAAATGATAGCAAGAAGAAGAAGGAGATGAGCTAGAGGAAGCATGAGCCATGGTGGAGGAGATGAAGAAAAAATCTCATCAAGTCATCAAGTCAACTAGCAGAAATGAATGGCTATAATATACAACCATGATGCAATAGTGCATCCAAATGAAATAATCATTTTTAAAACAAAGCTGTGCCTCTCTACATTGTTCATACCATACTTCATTTTCTCCACTTGCCACCTCATTTCCTTATTTGTTTTTCTTAAAAGAAAAACAAATATGAGGTGTCCATCTTCTAGAAGCATTCCCATATAAATACAGAATACTTCGCCTGGTATATGTATCGCTACATATACGCGTATCCGTATAAAAATACGGATAGCACCAAAGAAAGAAAATAAATAGTGAACAATAATACTAAAATACATGTATCAAAATACATATATAAATTATTAAATCAAAACCTGATTTAATAATCCGGCTTAATCCTAAGCCGGCTAGTATTATCAACTGTCCGATTAAAATCCGTGTATCGCATACACATATTTAATCGGATCCCCTGCACATACCACCGTACGGCTCCTACATCTGTCTCCTGAACCGGGAAAACGCTTTGTGTGAGACTCTTAAGACTCGACAATACGCTGACAGTGGGTTTAACCACAAGCACACCAGCGGCACTAGCTGTACGTAACGGCTACCTTGGTACTTTTTGAAAGGGGGGTCGACAATCAAGTGCATCCTTACCCTACTGAGCCTAAATGTGACAATCTCCGTACAGTCTGATCTCTTCGTCAAAGAGTATCGCATATCGGTTCTAGTGGTGGATAACGTTAGACCCCTACTAACCCGATAAGTCGTGTCTGAGTCTAGCTCATCACCAACTAAGATACTACCGGTCAACTATCAGTAAATCTCCCCCACCGTGGCCATGGATTTCTGGTGATAGCTTACTGAACACAGCGCGGCATCGACTCCTAATACCAGGAGAGACGAATCCTTGATAGGCGACCACCGCCTCCATGTGGCTCGGGACTGTACCCAACTAAAACCTGTTTGCACGACTCCTTTGAGCCGTGGTAGGGTAGTAATCAAAGTACAGTGGGAACTCACACGAGATAAATGACGACTTCAGGTCAAAAGACTAACCTGTACTCATGCCACCTGAGATCTTCTATCTGACGATAGGTATAATACCATCTAAAAGTTTTCGGCGAGTCCGTCCAGTGTACTCACCTCCAGTGTGCACCTGTATACTATCTTAGGTGACACAACACCAATGGCTTGTGTGACCGGCCACCGCCCCTCATCGGGGTCTCAAAGCGTATACACTAGTCTACTCCGGAATATCGATGCCCAGTCTTGATACTCCCACGACTAGGAACATTTAAGGATTTGCTTATAGACCATACAGCTCTCACGTATATGATCGCCATCATAATGCTATTAGTCAAGCAAGAATCCTATAGGCTCTATCAACATGTAATAGTGATCTTCAATACCACATAATGCATGTACATGATGATAAAGACAAACCAGATAGCATACTATCATTTTGAGTAAGACTGTCCTACCCATATAGGTCCTCCCTCAATCATCACAATCGCGTGCCTGCGATTACAATAATTGACTTGAGGGCACTATATCCAACAGTCATCTGATTGAAATTATAGCAAAATCAAAATTTGGTTCATGAGCCAGGGATTGATATCTTGAAACAACCAACTGATGCTCCCTCCGGCCTAAGAGCATAACACTTTTATGAAAAATGGCCGCAATCATCCTCCAGACCCTCTGATACGTACACTGAACGGGGTAAGCGGACAACAGGCGAACCAAAGACCGATCAGCCTTGAAGACCAGCATCAGGAAAGGTACCGACTCTAATGGAGAGAAGGAAAAAAGTATACTCCTTCAGAAAGGACGGAGTCTGCAAAATATTCGAGGACGCCTTGAACAACGGTCTGCAACTGCCTATTTCAAAGAGGCTGCATGAAATGAACATGATCGAAAATCCCATATACTGCCCATATCATAGATTGGTGAGTCATACCATCGAAGACTACTATGTTTTCAAAGATTGGGTGGAGAACCAATATAAGGCTGGGAAAAACCTACCGTCCTTGGATATACTAGAAAACCACCAAGTTACGGTCATCAACTCGGCCCCGCCAAGATCAAAATTCGAGAAGCTCGGATAAGCAAACACAATTGACCACCATATCATTAAATTAGGAATAGTCGACTCTTAAGTCGTTAAACTGGGAGTGTAAAAAAAAGGGCCGAAATGATAGGGCAGCTCGCAATAAAAATCAGCGAGTAAAATAAAAATAATAATAAAGCCGAAATGATGGGACAACCATGAATAAATAGCTGAAATGGTAGGACAATCGCAACTTTCGTGATAATAAAAGATGAAATGATAGAGCAAACACGGTTAAAAAAAACTTGTATACAAATAGATACCCCAAATTCCCGAAAAGTGAATGATGAGTCGCTCCTGGAACCATTCCAGTGTTAGCGATGCAGATGCTAGCAAAATTCCAAATTCACCCAGCCCTACGGCTAGTCCCCAAATTGACTACCGTATACAATCTACGGGCTCAAATAATCCTCACCACACCCATGCCCCACGGCAATCACAAGCCCCGCAGCCGGTCTCCACCATCGGAATTATGCTCAATTTGGGAATACCCACTTGTGTGTCCTCATGATATATGAAGAGAATAAAACTTACGAGATCTTCTTGACTCGTAAGAAAACACCTTCCTAGGATCCTTACAACTCATAAAGGAAAAACACACTTGGGGGTCCCCAGGACTCCTAAGGAGAAAATACACCTACGAGATCCTTTCGACTCTTGGGGAGAAAATACTTTTATGGGATCCTTACGGCTCATAAAATTGAAAAGTCTTAGGTGATAAGGACCTAAACCTGTCTTCTAAGCCACCACTCTCCAACGGGCAAAGGCAAATGATGAATTGCTCCTGGCATCTGTGTTTCAGTGTTAGCAACGCTGATGCCGACCCCAACCCTAAAATTCAAAACTTTCGATCCAATAGACCCCTATTTCGTTAAACTGGGAACAGATGACCTTTAATTCGTTAAACTGGGAACAGAAGACCCCTAAGAAGTTGTTAAACTGGGAACAGATGACCTCTAAGTCATTAAACTGGGAACAGATGACCTCTAAGTCATTAAACTGGGAACAGATGACCCCTAAGTCGTTAAACTGGGAATGAGGGAAATCCTCTCATGGCAAATGATTATTCTCTCCTAGTACCATATTCCAGTGTAGCGATACTGATGCTAAACCAAAACCAAAATCCTCAAATTATCTCATGGCAAATGATGATTCGCACTTGGTACCATATTACAGTGTAGCGACGCTGATGCCAAACCAAAACCAAAATCCACACATTCATTCATGGAAAATGATGATTCGCTCCTGATACCATATTCCAGCATTGGGATGCTGATGCTAACCCAAATCCCATATTCTCATGGAAAATGATGATTCGCTCCTGGTACCATGTTCTAATGTAGCGATGCTGATGCCAACCCAGATCCTATGCTTTCCACGGCAAATGATGATTCGCTCCTGATACCATATTCTAGTGTAACGATGCTGATGCCAAACAAAAACCCAAATTCCAAGTCCCACGCTCAAAAGCCCTGCTGGACGGATAAGAAACTCCTAAATCAAATCAAATCAACAAGTCAACCAGCAATCTCCCTGTCGGAATCATATTTCGTCTTAGAATGTACCCCATGTTGAAATTATGCTTCGCCTCGGAATATCTGCCTTCCTTATTGGAATTATGCTTCATATAGGAATCAACCTCTGAATCGGAATTATACTTCAGTCATAATATCTGCCCTATGCTGGAATTACGTTTCGTCTCAGGATACACCTGTCCCGTGTCGAAATTATGCTTCGTCTCGGAACCCTGCATCGGAATTATGTTTAGTCTCAGGATATACCTATCCCGCGTTGGAATTATGTTTCGCCTCGAAACTCTGTGTTGAAACTATATTTCGTCTCAGAATATATCCTCCCCCTGGAATTATGCTCCGCTCTTCTAAATGATACCCTGATCCTGAAATTATACTCCTCGGAATGATACTCCGATCCTGGAATTATGCTCCACACATTAGAATTATGTTCCGCACTTCGGAATGATACTCCAACCCTGGAATTATAATTCTCGAAATGATACTCCGACCCAAGAATTATGCTCCTCGGAATGATGCTCCGATCCCGGAATTATGCTCCACACATTGGAATTATGCTCCGCATTTCGAAATGGTGCTTCGATCCTGGAATTATGCTTCTCGAAATGATGCTCCGACCCAAGAATTATGCTCCTCGGAATGAAGCTCTGACCCTGGAATTATGCTCCGCACATCAGAGTTATGCCCTGCACGCTGGTATGATGCTCCGATCCCCTAGAATTATGCTCCGTACATTGGAATGATACTCCGACCCCCGGAATTATGCTCCCGGAAGGATGCTCCCTCCCGAAATGATGCTCTACCTTAAAGTCCAATTTTCACGGAACAAGATCCATCAATTCCGTGCACACAACCCATATACGCGATGTGCATTTATTAATGGGGGGCAGTTTGTTAGGGTCAAAAATTACACCCCGGTTGACTAAGTCAAAGTCAAAATCAACCCCAAACCAAATGGGCCTAAGACCAGGCCAAGTGGACCTATATCCAAGTCAAGCTCGAACAAGTAGGCCCATGTCCAAGTCAAGCTCGAATATGAAGCGGCTGTCTCCCCCATGCCAAGAAGAAAATTACGTAATAAATAAGTTTGATATAATTTTCATGCATGAATGTAAAAAAATTGGGCAAAAAGCCAAAATTTTGTAAAGCCCATGGCTCATGTGCAAAAAAAAAATAAGCACATGGACATGAGATGGGCAAAATGTCATTTTGTAAAATCTAAGGGGCTATGTGTAAACTTGTAAGCCTATATAAGGCAGCATTATGATGAAATTGAACAACTTTTCATTTCCCATCAAATCTCTACGGTTTGTGCCTCCATCCTCACTCTCTCAATTTCTTCCGCTTCCTCTTCATTTTCCAATTAAATCAAGAGCTTAGCTCTCTTTTTCTCAAAACTAAATAAAGTTTCACCATAAACCAATTGAAGGAGAGTTTAACTCTCATATCCAATCCAAAAAGAGAGAAGAAAGGAAACCCACCTCACAAAGCATTTTCAAGGGAAGAAAAGGTGTCACTTTTCATCACCCAAGATCTAAATCTTGGAGTTTCAAGAGAACCCATTTGGGTTTCTTCTCAAAAGAGAAAGGAGAAAATATTTTAGAGTTTAACTCTATAATAAAAATTCTTTTGGAGTTTAACTCCACAATAAAAATCCTTTTGGGATTTTAACTCTATTTAAAATCTTTTGGAGTGTAACTCCATAATAAAAATTCTTTTGGAGTTTAACTCCATTTAAAATCTTTTGGAGTTTAACTCCATAATGAAAAATCTTTTGGAGTTGAACTCCACAATAAAAATCCTTTCGGGGAGTTTAATCCCACTTAAAATCTTTTAGAGTTTAACTCCAAATAAAATTGTTTTGGGAGTTTAACTCCAAATAAAATCTTTTGGAGTTTAACTCTATTATAAAAAAAAGTCTTTGGAATTTAATTCCAAATCCGCGGGCACCCTCCGCCGCCGCCACTGAAGTGATTCCTTTCCCCATGAGCTCCTACTAAGTAGGAGCCCCTCCTCCCTCTCACGTGAGTGGGAGGGGGCTTCCCTTTCCTTTTTATTTATTTTTTAAAAAAAATAAAATAAATAGAATAAATAAAATAAAATGTAAATATAAATAATAAATAAAATAATTTTTTAAAAAATGTTTGAATAATTTAAAAAAATCATTTTTCACAATAAGAATAAAAAATGAACACGTCCCTATTGTTAATTTTTTAAAAAAACACCAACACATCATATTGATTTCGCATGACCAGTTTGACCCGTCAATTGGAGTTTCGCTCGCTCCAAAAGCGAGGGGTAATTAACGGCAGCTTAGTACTTGCTGACGGAGATTTGGATCCCCACGATCAATAAAACCTCAGCCTTCCCCAGGCAGGGGGAATCTGTATATGCCTGACAAGCGCGCGCATTTCTATCTCAATGAGGTGACGAAAAACACTCTACACCCTTAATATCCTTTCTGTTCTTTGAAGAAAGGACTATCTCATATAGAAATTCGTCCACCAGCGAGCAATATGCCCCCTGCATATATTTCGGGAGAGCGAGTATTTGCATCCTAATCTTTCGAAGGGTAAAACCCGTGTTATCGCTATTTTGGCGACAAGTTGCTTCAGAGCCACTCATTTTTTGTTAAGATTTGGCGATAAACACCTCCTTACCTCTACTTTTCATATATATTCATAGGAAGAGGATGCATCTTGACCCATCTGATCTAATCGAGCCATTTTATCCATGAGCTCTTGGAAGGTCGTGGATTTGAAGAGGGCCATATATGAGAACACCTTTGAATTTCGGTCAATGGTGACTATGAACATTCTCACAGCTGGGGTTTCGTCTATCCGTTGCTCGCATTTAGACCAGAGATTTTGCCATCGGGTAATATATTGAACCTAGGTCTCGTTCGGTCTAATCCTTTCATTGACCAACGTCGTCACGGTAGTGCGTTTATTCACACTGGCAAATATCTGACAAAAGAGCATCTCCATCTCATTGAAGGTCTTCACGGAGTCATTTGGGAGTTCTGTATACCATTCGAAGGCAGTGCCCACCGGACTGCTGACGAACTGTCGGAGGAGCAGTATATCATTTCCTCCGGTATTGCCGCACATGGATTTAAAACGTGCGATGTGCTGACGAGGATTCTCGGTTCCTTTGTATATGTGGAATATTGGAAGTATGTATTCTAAAGGGTACTGTACTTGATCGTAGCACATCGGATATGGTCGACCAGTCTTGATCGACCTATTTGCAGCTTTACTGGTATAGTCTGCTTTGACTTGATGAGCGATATATGCGTCCAGCTTTACTTTTGGGATCATTTCCTCCTTAGCCATTGATGAGGCTTGCATAGAATTTAAAATGTCACCCTTGTCTTTAAGAGCGACTACTGGCGGTTCATTTACTAGTGGTTCTGAATGGACCATCATTCTAGCCATATTCTGGATCAGAAGGGTCATCTGGTTCATTTTAGCGGACATCGTTTCTGCTCCTTCATCTCTCTTCTTGAGAGCACGCTTCAGGAAGTCAATATCCGACTCCAGCCCTACTCTTTCTTCAGGTGCGTCCTTGGGATTTTCCTTAAGCAGTGGACTAGTGAGTGTTGCCACCTGAGCAAACATCTCCTGCAGCTTTTTATGTTGCTGCTGAACTTTTATCAAAGACTGAGTATGCGGTCTGTGACTGGTAAAAGCACGACCTTCATTTTTAGGGTTCACCATGTGGACTGTATGAACTATCATGCCCCCAGGATTAGGGCGTTTGGATTCTTGACCCTTGGAGTTTGCCTCGCGCACTTATGCTTTATCGGGCCTCTCTTTTTTGTGAGAAGCTGCTTTAGGAGGCACCGTCAGATCAGAAGTGGCCTTGGGAGGATTCCCCTTGTATTTAGAAGGGAAGTAGTCAGAGTTTAGCTGACGCTTAGGGGAAAAGCCGTGGATGACGACTGATCCCTTCACCTGCTTCCATACCTTATATATAGATGAGTAAAGTTTTTTTAAGGAGCGAACTGGTTTCTACTCTCCTTTGATCTCCGTGAGTTGCGGAGACTTTTTCAATACTACGGTATGGGAATTTTTTCTAACCCTTCGTAGCAGCTCAAAATTGTTCTCGGTTGAAATAGCAGCATTCGCCGTTGGAGTCAATGTGAACTCGAACGACAATTGTCCCCAGCTTGTCTTATTTGACGCACATATTGACGTCGATCATGTGTTTTGACCGGAGTTTCTTCAGTCTCAGGAATTTGATGAGCTTGGCCCCTTATTTTCCTTGAGAGCATGAATATTCTGCCCCCTGCGTCGATCTTGGACCTTAAGAGCATGAATAATACCATCTATTATCATGTATATGTATTATAGTATTACATATCACTATTACATGTTGATAGAGCCCATAGGATTCTTACTTGACTACTAGCATTATGATGGTAATCATATACGTGGAAGCTAGGTGGTCTATAAGTACATCTTTAATTGTCCCTAGTCGAGAGAGTATCGAGATTGGGCATCGATACTCCGAAGGAAACTAGTGTATACTTTTCGAGACCCCGACGAGGGGGAGTGGCCGGTCTCATAAGCCATTAGTGTTAGTTAGTCACCTAAGATAGTATACAGGTGTTCATTGGGTTATGAGTTGTTGGCTATAGTGCCCTCAAGTCAATTATTATGATCGCTGGCACGCGATTGTGATGATTGAGGGAGGACCTATACGGGTAGAACAGTCTTACTCAAAATGATAGTATGCTATCTGGTTTGCCTTTATCATCATGTACATGCTTTATGTTGTATTACAGATCACTATTACATGTTGATAGAGCCCATAGGATTCTTGCTTAACTACCAGTATTATTATGGCGATCATATACGTGGGAGCTGGGTGGTCTATAAACACATCCTTAAATGTCCCTAATCAAGAGAGTATCGAGACTGGGCATTGATACTCCGGAGTAAACTAGTGTATACTTATCGAGACCCCGACGAAGGACGGTGGCCGGTCTCACAAGCTATTAGTGTCATTCAGTCACCTAAGATGGTATACAGGTGCTCAATGGGTTATGAGTACACTGGACGGACTCGCCGGGAACATGCTAGTTGGTATTATACCTATTGTCAGATAGCAGTTCCTAGATGACATGGGTACAGGTTAGTCTATCGACCTGAGATTGTCATTTGTCTCATGTGAGTTTCTACTGTGCTTTGATTACTACCCTACCACGGCTCAAAGGAGTTGTGCAAACAGGTTTTAGTTGGGTACAGTCCCGAGCCACATGGATGCAGTGAGCGGATCGTCGAAGATTCGTCTCTCCCGGTATTGGGGATTGATGTTGCATGGTGCACGGGTGTCCATCACCAGAAATCCTTGGCCAAGGTAGACGAAAATTACTGATTTAGATCAATACTTTCTCAGTGGATGATGGGCTTCATACCGACACGAAATATTGCGTTATTAGGAGGCTGACTTTATCCATCCCTATAGACTCGATATGCGATACTCTTAAACGAACAGACCAGACTGTACAGAGATTGTCACTGATAGGCTCGGTAGGGGTTCGGATGAGTTTGCTCTTCGGCCTTCCTTTCGTTCAATACCTGGGTGGCCGTTACGTACAGTTAGTGCCACTGACATGTTTATGGTTAAACCCACTGCCAACATTTTGACGAGTCTTTATATTACCACACAGAGGGTTTTCACGGTTCAGGCGATATGATGTAGATGACGTATGTTGGTACATACAGGTATCCGATTAACTATGTGAACAAGCTACACAGACTTTTATCGGACGGTTGATAATACTTGCGGCTTAGGATTGAACCGGATTATTAAATCAAATTTTGATTTAATAATATATGTATTCTAGTATTATTGTTCACTATTCATTTTCTCTCTTGGCTATTCGTATTTTTATATGAATTCACGTATATGTATTTTGATACGTATACCAGGTTGTATTCCGTATTTATACGGAATATCTTTTAGAAGATAGACACCTCATTATATGATTTTTCTTTTAGAAAATCATTTGGAAATGAGGTGGAGGGTGAGGTGGCATGAGCATGGTTGGAGATATGTAGAGAGGTATGGCTCTTGATTGTTTATTATAAAAATGTGTGAGATATTTTCTTGCATGGTTGAAAAAGGCTTATCCATTCTTTCTACATGCTACACTAATTCACTCTTGATTCATTCATTCACTCTCTTGGAGACTTAGCCATATTCTTGAGTTGCTCATGCCCATGATTTTCCTCACCTCCTCTTTCTTTTTCATTGATTGCTCACTTGAGCATGAGGTATGAGAGAAAAAGATAGTTAAATATTCCTACACCTCACTCTCTATTGCTAGCGACCATGGAGCGTCGGTGGCTTCGCTAGGCGAAACTGGAGCCTGCATCATCTCTCTCGGGTGGATCATCTTCGACGGAGGAAGACCGGAGGCCAAGCTCAATCATGGACACCTTAAGGAGCTAAGGATGATGGTGGAAGACCGAAGGAAACGGATCATTCGGTATAATGCTTCTATCATAGTAGTTTAGCTCTTTGTTAGTGGCTAGTATATTTATGGTTTAATTCTAAATGGGTTCGTTAGCGCCAAGTTTTTAAACGTCATTTTTGTTCCGCATCGGCCACGGTAGATGGCCAGGGCGCTATCGTAACCCAATATGGTATCAGAGCCACCACATAAACCATTACTAGCTAGTTTACACAAAATTAAAATATCGATCGACCAATTTTTCTGAATCGTATTTCTATTTGGTCATGCTTGCTGTCGTTTTTTAAACCTGTTCAAAAAATCTTTCAGAGTGTCTTAAAAATACATGCAGGAATTTGTAGAGCACCACAAGAAATTTGGACACTTGAACCGTCATTTTAGCTGCGGAACTGCCGCAAAACATGCTAATTTCCGGCTGTTCCGCGGCTCTTTTGTGGCCAATTGTCTCGAAATTTCTTCTGGCACTCTAATTCATGGAAATATGATTTTTAGAATGTATGGTTTTGGTCCAGATTTGTTTGAGTGTCGGTTTGCATTTGGGGGCCAATTTGGGAAAGTTTTAGTCGATCGAAATTTTAATATGTGATTATAAGTACATGTGAATATATCTGCGGCTGTGAATATCATTGAGCGGTGCAACCCTACTAGTTGCTATATATTCGATTAGACGGGTTTGCGAACATGATATTCATGTTGATGTTCTGTATTGTGCTGATATTGTGGTTGGATTGTCGTGGTGGATAGCCTATGGTGAAATGGTAGTAGTACAGTTCAGACTCATTTGTATATTCGTTATTGCGGGGCGAGCGCCCGACATGTGGATAATCGTCTCTGGAAGATTGTATATTCTTTATTGGGGCACGACCGGGTTGAGGTCAATGTCGCCATTGTATATATGCTTTTCTTTTCTATACTAGGATTACCCCACGGAGGAGTGATCGAGTAGACGGGTTCTAGAGGGTAACAGGCCCGCATCTCATGGCGTTGAGACGGATGGGGCATTACTCTAGAATTGGTGGGCTATTCGCCGCACTAGTAGGGAGTATAGGACGACCCACGGAGGGATGCTCAAGTTACCGGATTCCATGAAGTGATAGGTGGCCCATTCACTTTGTTGATTGGGGTTGCCTCACTTCTTGGATTGGCGGGTAACTTGCCGCGCTCGTAGGGGTCCAGGTATTCATTGCACGGGCTATCCACACAACGGGGAACGTTGGGTTTCATTTGCGGCTCAAATAAAACACGAGGCTCTAAGATTATCCACCATTCTGTGATTCTTGTTGATGTTCTGTAATGTTGCTTATGTCATTCCTGGGACGAATGTTATACACACACACACACACACTAGTAGATATTGTATATGTTTTGCATACGCGCTAGTCCAACCCCCGCTCTGCTATTAGTTAAGTAACCTAACGGTGAATGACGGGGCCCTATGGCGAATGTGAATGGCATATACGTATATTGTATTTTCGTTCCTTTTTCTGGTGTGATATGGTTTAATTGATGCGACTGCATTAATTCTGATTAATACAAGGCAAAAAAACCTATATGACGTTGTTGGAACCAAGTTTTTGAAAACTGACATTACAGACGTTTTCTTTTGCTTTGCACACTGGTATTCGATTATGAATATCCAGCACCTCATTCGATGAGGCAAGAGCCGAGACCCTTTCATAGGGAGTGTGACCTCTTGAGCAAAAATTTGCGTCATTGTAATAACTTCACTATAGTCGATTCTTTTTCTTTAAATCATGGTATTCAGTTAGGAATATCCTGCACCTCATTCAATGAGGAAAGAGCCGAGATCCTTTCACAAGGAGTGACCTCTTTGGCAAAAGTTTGTGCCACTATATATTTGTAAAACCGCTCGGCTTCCTTCAAATTTATCAAGTTCATTACATTAAAAGGTTTTTTTTTTGCCAAAACTAGCCGTAGCCCTCCGTCATTTGGTATGAGTAGTGCTCAGTATTCTTGCTGCGTATGTTGGCATTGTCAAGGCATAGTGTATGGTAGCTGAGTATTACTTGTTTGTAGCTTTAGATGTGATTGGTTAAGACAGTCGTACGGTCATGTTGGTATTGTTAAGGACTCGTACGGGTGGCTTTAATGCAATCAAGATAATGACGGGTTGAACTTGACTAGGAACCTTTGATATATTGGCAATGTTAAGGTCACTTGGATCCTAGAGGCAAAAACCACATCGGGAGTTTCAAACATACAGGAAACTTGCCAGGCATGCGCATACCTTCTGAAGTGTGGTGACTTGAGTGGCTTCCATCAATTTATCATGTGATGATAGTTGGATCCCGATTCTCACTGATGAGTAGGTGTTACTCCTCGGGTGATTTTCAGATAATCCCGACTAATTCTCCTTTTAGGGTTTGAAGGAGAATTCGAGGAAACAGTGGGAGCCATCCTGATTAAATAAAGTGATTAACCAATCTAATCTAGGTTAAAGTGCACGCTAAGTGTTTCTTTTCTCTCTCTCTCTTTGGCCGCGACCATAGCCTGACCTTAAAAACTCATGAACCAAGTTAACCGAACCTTCTTAAAACACTTTGGCTTTTTGGATTGTCATTTAGTCGCATATATCCCTACCGCTCGTACTTTCCCTTTGCATTTTTCCAGAACACTTCGTATCACTATGAAGATCCATATTGATTGGATATTCCATCGTATAGTTACATATGAACTCGAAGAAACTTGTTTCAATTCGAGGATGGATTCTGGTTTTGGAGAAATTGAATAGGATTATTCGGTTATCTTTTTTCTTTACCTTCTCTCAGGTTGCGAGGGCTCCTAGTATTAGGAGAGTACACCTATTGCGCTTATTGGATAGTCTTCTTCCAAACCATAGGCAGGTGCCGAAAGATAGGAAAGGAAGAAAACCAATTAGCCTAAGTGTGGTGTACAGAAGGTAATAAGTAAAGACATAGAAAGAGATTAGGGTAAGGGCAAAGGAAATTGCGACTACTATCATTCACGGCGAAGCCGCGCATACCCCTGACACTCCTACTTCTCCTTTGCATTTCTTAGGAACGATCTGTATCACTGCGAAGATCCATATTGATTGGATATTCCATCGTATAGTTACATACAAACTCGAAGAAATTTATTTCGGTTCGAGGATGGATTCCGGTTCTGGAGAAATTGAATAGGATTATTCAGTTGTCTTTTATCTTTTCCTTCTCTCAGGTTGCGAGGGCTCCTGGTATTAGGAGAGTACACCTATTGCGCTTATTGGATAGTCTTTTTCCAAACCATAGGCAGGTGCCGAAAGGTAGGGAAGGAAGAAAACCAATTAGCCTGAGTGTGGTGTACAGAAGATAATGAGTAAAGACATTAAGGGATTGGAGTGAGGGCAAGAAAATGTACGGTTACTGTCATGAATCTGGATAGTGGAAGATGCATTACAAGGAATACTCGGCTTCCCCTTCAAAACATTTTCATGTTTCAATTTTACTGTGCGATGTTAATTGAAAACTAATTTCCCAATTTGATTCTAACTCCAGGGTATGTATTTATCAGATTTGATTCTCACATCTGTATGGCGTTACGGATGGTGAGTGAGAGTAAGATATTGGGAATTGGGTGATTAAATCCTCTATATATCGGAATTCTGTATTGGTGATATTTGAGGAAATCGCCTGGGTTTTGCCTGACGATAAATTTTTGGTTTTGAATATCCGTTGTTATGCACCAATTTCAAAATGATATATCTATACGTTTATTTTATAAAGTGAGATATAACTTTTTGAAATTATGTTTATGACATTTACCTATATCAGTTGATAGTTAGGTAAGGAGTATTCAATAGCGGTATAATTCTTCTTAACCATAGTTCAGTTTTTAACCTACGATGCACAGGGTTTGAGTTATTAAACTCGGTGGACTTATACAGAGTATTGTATATTGTTCGGTATCCATTAGGACAAAGGGGTTGGTACTCGTACTATATTCTGTTTACTCATGACTTCTCTGGTTTTAAACAAGTATTTCGTTGAAATACAAAGTCCAGATTTTGAGAAGATATAGGTATAAAATTAAAGTAGAGAACTATATGTTGCAAGTATCAGGATTCTTCAAGGTGATCGAAGATGTAGATATTTGTGTCAGGTTTTCCGTTGTAAGCAATAGTTTTGAGAACTTGCTTCTCTCTCAGGTTACTCATCCGTGAGTACGCTCTTTAATGAGTAATACTGCTTGGCTTTCTTCTATTTAGTTGATATGCACTGGGAACGGCTGCATGTATTTTGAATCTGGTTCCAATTAAATTAGTGTCTTTGTTTCTATATTGAATATAGAATGGATTCATATCTTAACGATGTTAAGGTATATGGAGTTTTCCGGCTTATGCTTAAAACCAGAATCCGGATAAACTCTAGGCACATTTCAGAAATGGTAGTTTGTGGATTATCCCGGGCATTGACGAGGGTTAACATTCTACCATCTGGAAGATCAATAGTTATATTGTTCTTGACTCGCCACAGTTTTAGAAAAATGGATTCTTTTTAGAAAACATTAGTGGGAGTATAGTAGAACTGGAATTGATTCCAGAACCGCAAACGATTACTGAAAATTTAGTAGAACCTGGGGATTCAATTGGTTTCAACGATTCATTAGCCACTCCGCAGATTTGGTGGGTAACCGTAGGCACCCGAGAGGTACTTCAGTCTCCTCAAAGACGGTGACAGAGAAGTTTTTGATTACCCAAACTTGCCACTACTGCTGCTCTAGACTATGAGATCTGGCGGGAGGATGAGTATAACGTCGTTCTAAATTAGCTTTAGAAGTGCACGTGTATATGACTCTGCCATAGGGTTGTTGTAGTCAGTGGGAGCAGCGGAAGCATAGTAGGCAAGTAGCTTATGTCTATTTATAGACTAAAACAAGTATAGCAGAGATAGATCATCTAGTTTTGATGTGACAGTCATAGAGTTTGATTTCATCAGAACAACAGATGGACATGGTAAGTGTTGGATATGTATGCCCTACAGGCCACTATTGTATATGCATACATATGGATGCTAGGGATATGTATGTACAGGACATTCTTTCTCAGTTATATAGTATATTGTTTCAGTTGTCTTTTATCAGGATATGTGTATTTGTTTTTTTTCATGCTTTATCCAGCTTGCACATATTGATAAAGACTTGATACAGTGATATACTATTATGGTTTGTCTTTAACTTAACATGGCATATGTTATACATGTTATTACATATTGCGGTTACATGTTGATAAAGCCCATAGGATCTTGCTTGACTACCTGCGTTGTGATGGCGATCATACTTGTGGGAGCAGGGTAGTCCATAAGCATATCCTTAAATGGCCCCTAGTTGCGTGGGTATTGAGACTGGGTATTGATACTCCAGAGTAGACTAGTGTATACGTTTCTAGCCCTGACAAGGGGCAATGGTTTGTCCCGCAACCATTGGTCAGATGCACCTAAGATCGTATACAGGTTCTCACTGGGTGTGGGTACACTGGACGGACTCACAGAGAACATCCAGATGGTACTATACCTATCGTCAGATGAAAGTTCTCAGGTGACATGTATACAGGTTAGTCTTTGGACCTGAGATCATCATTTATCACGTGTGAGTTCCCACTATGATTTGATTACTACACTACCATTGCTCTACTGAGTCGTGCAAACAAGTTTTGGTTGGGTACAGTTCTGAGCCACATAGAGGCAGTGAGTGATTGTTGGGGATTCGTCTCTCCCGGTATTGGGAGTTGATATCGCACAGTGTTCGATTGGTCAGGACCATAAGACCTTGGCTAAGGCAGTTGGGATTTACTGATAGGTTGATCAGTAGTTTTCCGGATTGGTCCTGAGCCACATCAGCACGACTTATCAGGTTATTAGGGTCTGACGTTGTAGGGTTCCTAAGCACGGCAGCAAGGTTTCGGGTGGCATCATCCATGCCAAGTTAAAATTTTGCCTTGCTTAAACAACCCTAAACAAGATCTTTAACTGGAGAATCATGCGGAAACTAAAAGCAAACGAATTTACTTCTAAGTGATCAGAGATTACAACATTTGTAGTCTTCTCCTTCACTTCACAAGCTCCAAGTAGTGGTCTCTTCGCTGCAATCCAAGAACTCCCAGACTCTTGAGAGGCTCCGCAAGGTGAATGATCCATGCTTGCTTGAAGACTTCGAAATCCAAGATGATCTACTTCGAGGAAACACGGACTCAAGCTATGAATTCACTAATATGGAATTAGTGAAGCTAACACACTAATCTATATGGGTAGTATAGAAGAGGATGATAAAGTAGGAATTTTGCTCTCTTTAGTTTTCTTTTTCTCAAAATTTTTTATCACAAAGGAAAAAGCTAGCAAGCTTTTTGAGGAAGAAGAAGATGAAGTGATAAAAGAATAATTCTATGAGGTTAGAAATGCAACCTTGGGTTAAGTATGTCATGCTTAACCCTTATAGAGACTTAACCATGAGCTAGGGTTAAAGGTTAGATTGATAAATATCTTAAACTTGACAAAAGAGTGGACCAAGTCAATGAACCTACAAGCTTCTACAAGTTTTGAACCATGACTTAATTCCATAATTTTGAATTTCCTTAATAATAAATATAAACCATAATCTTAACCCTAGCATAATTTAAGTCTCATACACTCTTGTTGCATGTATAACCCTAGCATGTTACAATTATACATATCACATATATATAATTTTGTAACAAAAGAAAATAATACAATTAACATATATCACATATATATTAATGTATCATCAACTGAGAAAAAGTAATGCTTAAATGAGCTAATATTAGTAAATATAATTTAATATATCAAATATATAATTCTATATTAAATTATTAAATCAATACTTGATTTAATAATCCGGCTATAGTACATATAACTGACTAATATCAAATGCAACAACTTATCGAATCAACACTTGATCCGATAATCTGGCTATATCACATATAACCGACCAATGTCACAAGTCGCGTGAATAGAATACGGTATCACATACACGTATCAATCTCGATCCCACACATGTCACATATGTGCTCCTACTCCATTTCGCCTGAGCTAGGAAACCTCTGTGTAGGACTTTAAAGACTCGTCAATACGCCGGCAGTAGGTGATGATCATATCAAACACCCACAAGCCGCAAGCGGTCAGCTAAACATAATGGCCACCCGGGTATTGAGCGACCAGAAGATCAACAAGCAAGCATGCACATACTCCTGCGAATCCAATCAGTAAATACTACTGTACAGTCCGGTCTCTTCGTCTGATGTGTCGCATATGCAGTCTAGGGGTGGTAAACGTCAGACCCCGGTAGCCGATAAGTCGTGTCGATGTGAGGCTCATAACAGGTCGAGAAACTACTGATAACACTTACCAGTAGATCTCCATATCAGCCCTGGCCAGGAACTTTCAGTTATACCCAACGAGCACAGCGCAACATCAACCCCCAATACCGGAAGAGATGAAATCCCTCCTATCGCTCATTGCCTCCATGTGATTCGGGATTGTACCCAAAAGCCACCGTTTTGCACGTCCTCTTGAACGTGGTAAGGTAGAAATCAAAGCACAGTGGGAATCACACAAGACTCTATGACGATCTCGGGTCTACAGACTAACATGTACCAGTGTCACCAGAGAACTGCTATCTGACGATAGGTATAATACCATATAGGAGTTCTCGGCGAGTCCGTTTAGTGTACCCAGTCTATATTGAGCACCTTATACCATCTTTGATGTCAAACACCAATGGATGCAGGATCATCCACCGCCCATCATATGGGTCAAGATGCGTATACGCTAGTCTACTCTGGAGTATCGATGTCCTGTCTCGATACACTCTTGACTAGGAATAGTTATAGATGGCCTACCCTAACCCCACTAGTATGATCTGCATCATAGTCCTAGTAGTCAAGTACATATCCTAAGGGCTTTATCAACATATGAGAGCAAGACAGTAATACAATACAAGTCAACATGTTAAGGCAAAGAGCAACCAGATAGCATACTATCATATCGAGCAAGAAAGTCCTCTCTATATATATCCAAGCATCCACTATAATATACATCATATGTACAACAATGGCCTCTAGGGCATATACATAACTAACAGATGTTGACCCGGTATGCGATACTCTATGACGAAGAGACTGGACTGTACGGATATTGTCACGGATAGGCTCAGTAGGAGTTCGGACAAGTTTGCTCGTCGGCCTTCCTTTTCGACGGGTTTGCTCGTCGGCCTTCTTTTTCGACAGGTACCTGGGTAGCCGTTACGTACATCTAGTGTCGCTGACGTGCTTGTGGTTAAACCCACTGCCAGCGTACTATCGAGTCTTTAGAGTCCCACACAGAGGGTTTTCCTGTTTAGGTCGAAACGATGTAGAGGGCTTATGGTTTTATGGCAGGGTTTCGATCACATACATGCACTTGTGCACATGTGATGTTCGGGCGAATAATACTAGTAAGCTTTGGTTTAAGCCGGATCCTAGTATTATATTGATGGATTATTTTCGTCTCTTTGTATTCGTATTCTTTGGAATGCGGATGTGGGTATGTATATACGGATGAGGGGCATTCTCGTAATTTCCTGGGAAAGCTTCTAGAAGAGACACCTCATTAGGGTTTTAATTCTTTATGGATTAAACTAAATAAGGTGGAGGAAATGAGATGTAAACTTGACAAAAGATCACTCATTGCTCTTGGTGACTCGCCACTTGATATTTTGAGAAGCTTACTAGATATTTGTGAGATATTTTTTATCTCATCTATTATTTAGTTTGCTTCTACTATTTATCACAAATGAGCTATGGCTTTTCTTTAGTTGCTTCTTCACTCATTTTCCTCAAGTCTTTTTCTTCATCATCAAAACCCTAAACCTCTTATGTGTTGAGAATCCTAGGGTTCCAAGAGACAAACTAATCTATCTTCACACTCTACACACTCTAGGTTAGTAACCTAGTTACCTAGATTAGCAAGCTAAGTAACCTAGTTACCTTGTTTTGGAGGTAGGAGCTCAAAGTCGAAACTCTCGGGTGGATCATCTTTGACGCAAGGTGGCCGAAGTTCAAGCACGATTCGTACTTCCTTCAAGGAGTTAGAGGAGAGGATTGAAGACCCGAAGGATTTGATTCTCATGATATAACTTTCTATCATAGTAGATAGAAATCTTTGTTAGCTAGTTAGGTTTATGGTAAAGATCCGGTTTAGGGTTACACTAACGCCAAGTTTTGTTCGCTATGAAAATTTTTGTTTCGCAAATGGCCATGGGAGATGGATAGGGCGTTAGCATAACTTTTCATGGTATCAGAGCCAACCCATAAAACCTAAACTAGCTAGTGCTAACATGCTTAAAAGATCGATCGAAAAAAACTATCCGAAATCACATTTTCAAACTTGGGTTCTCTGTTGATTTTTAAATGCGTTCAAAAAATATTTTTCTGTATCTCAGAAATTCGTGCAGGGTTTTTTAGGAAAGTACAAGAAATTTGAGCAGCTAATACCTTAATACCACCGCGGAACAGCGGCATAATAGTGCATTTGGCCGCGGTTGCACGGCGGAATTGGGTCTTCTATGCTCAAAATTTCCTGTACTGTTCTAGCTTTTGGAAAGGTGATTTCTAGTATATTTGGATTCTGGCCCAGATTTGTGTTAGTTATATGTATGCCCTAGAGGCCATTACTGTACATGCGATGTATATTGTAGTGGATACTTGGACATATATAGGGAGGACTTTCTTGCTCGACATGATAGTACGCTATTTGGTTTCTCTTTATCTTAACATGTACTATGATAGTCTCTATGTTACATGTTGATAAAGCCCTTAGGATATGTACTCGACTACTGGGACTATGATGAGATCATACTAGTGGGGCCACGGTAGTCGACGAGTACATCCTATAATTGTTCCTAGTCGAGAGTGTATCAAGACAGGGCATCGATACACCAGAGTAGACTAGCGTATACGCATCTTGACCCATATGATGGGATTTGGATGATCCCATATCTATCGGTGTTTGACATCAAGGATGGTGTACGGGTGCTCAGTAGAGACTGGGTACACTGAACGGACTCGCCGAGAACTCCCAGATGGTATTATACCTCACGTCAGATGGCAGTTCTCTGGTGACACTGGTACAGGTTAGTCTGTAGACCCGAGATCGTCATAGAGACTTGTGTGGTTCCCACTGTGCTTTGATTTCCATCATACCACGTCCAATGGGGCGTGCAAAACGGTGGCTTTTTGGTACAGTCCCGAATCATATGGAGACAATGAGCGATAGGAGGGGATTCGTCTCTCCTGGTATAGGGAGTTGATGTTGTGCTGTGTTCGATTGGCTATAACTGGAAATCCCTGGCCAGGGTTGCTGAGATTTACTGGTAAGTGTTATCAGTAGTTTCTCGAACTATTATAGACCTCATATCAACACGACTTATCAAGCTACTGGGGTCTAACGTTTACCACCCCTAGGCGAGATATGCGACATATCAGATGAAGAGACCGGACTGTACGGGAGTGTTACTAATTGGATTCGCAGGAGAATGTACAGGCTTGCTTATTGATCTTTTGATCGCTCAATACCTGGGTGGCTGTTACGTTTAGCTGACCGCTTGCAGCTTGTGGGTGTTTGATATGATCATCACCTACTGCCGGCATATTAACGATTCTTTAGAGTCCTACACAAAGCTTTCTTGGCTCAGGCAAAATGGAGTAGGAGCACATATATGATATGTGCGCGACCGAGAACAATACGTGTATATGATACCGTATTAGATTCTCGCGATATGAGATATCGGCCGGGTATATGTGATATAGCCGGGTCATCGGATCAAGTGTTGATTCGATGAACTGACACAAATTATATTAGTCAATTATTTGTGAAATAGCCAAATTATTGGATCAAGTGTTGATTCGATAATTTAATGTATAATTATATATTTGATATATTAAATTACATTAACTGATATAAGCTCACTAAAAGATTCTTTTTCTCACTCGGGTAATACATTGATATATATGCGATATATGTTAATTGTATTATTTTATTTTGTTACAATAAATATTGTATATGTGATATATAATATTGTAACATGTTTGGGTTATTAATGCAATATGATTAGTGGAGATTAAACATGGTTAGGGTTTGATTTGGGTTAATTCTTTCTAGTTGCTTCTAGAAGCTATACTTTTGTTTTCTTGTAAAGAAATTTTGTGTAGATATTTCCTTAACCAAACCCAAACCCTTAACTATGATTCATTCTCTACAATGGTTAAGTCTTCTCTTTCTTAACTATGGTTGCATTTCTAACCTCACATATGAGTTTTCATTATTCATCACAAAAAGATTACTATTCTTTTTCTTCCTTGAGCTTTTGAAAAGCTTTCTAGGTTTTTCTTATGTGATGAAAATGAGTGAGAATAAGAAAACAAATGAGAGCTAAAATCCTACTTCATCATCCTAATCTATCCTAACCATTTAGATTAGGGTATTCACTTCATTTATAAGTGAGAGCTTGTGTTAATGAAACTTCAAGGTAGATCATCTTTGTTATCGAAGATCGGAAGTAAGCATTCATCTTTCTCTTCGTGGAACCTCTCCAGAGTCCGGGAAATCGATGATCACAGTGAAGGGACCTCAACACGGAGCTTATAAAGTGAAGGACCGGACTACAAAGGTTGTAATCCCAAACTCTTAGATGTTAAAGTGTTTAACATGCTATGTTTCGCCTAATCTCTAGTTTAAAGATCTTGGTTAGGATTGTTCGGCATGGCTAAAATTTAAATCGGGTATGGTTGATGCCTTGTAGAACCTTATTAGAGTGCCTAGTAACCCTACAGTGGTATCAGAGCCAAGCTAGAACTTTAGGCGAAGTCTATGCGAAGTTTAAAGTCCGATCGAACTCCGAATACCCGTAAAACCCTAGTTTCTGGAAATTTTTCAAAAATGTTGTTTTTTCATATTAAAAATACTCAAAAAAATCAGCAGGGTATTTTAGGAATCACTGTGCAAAACGACCCCATAATGCCTTTAATGTGCCGCGGAACCGCAGCAATGACCTGGCTTGCGCGGCGGTTCCGCGGCCAAACAGTAACATTAGGGTTTACTATTTGCACAGTAATATCCGTATATATTTCTTGATATTTTTAGGAATTTTTTTTATTTTACTCAAGTGTTGAGTTTTCTGGGTTGTATTGGGAGCTCGTTGATTTGATCGGAAAGTTTAACTTTGTTTATGTGTTTTCCGGATAATTTAGAACCTGTTAAAAAGTTCGAACGGATATCAATAACTCACTTTTACCCGACCCGGAAAATTTCCAAGTGTTGGATTTTTCCGTAGTTTAACAACGTTCTAAGTCGTGCAAGTAACGCGGTGGACCCTCTAGAAGACAACAAACCTTAACTCGATTATGTGACCGTCTTGAACTGTCTCTAAACCTTAGGGTTTGTGGTAGTACGGCGTTGCCACATGTGAGGCGTTGTCTTGACCCTTCTACGGCTGGACCATTGGTACTGTGGCATGTGGTGGATGTTTTTAAACTAATTTCAAGTGTTGAGAACTATTTGGGAAATCTTGGGTGTTTGTTTATTCGATCGTAAAGTTTAACATTGTCTATTTATCTGGAATGCGATACAATATTTAGAATGCACAAGTGGTTATGAGATAACTAATTTGAATGTTATAAATCTAGCAGTTCAGTCTCATTTGATCAGTTGCCATGGGATTTTGATATGATCAAAAGTCCGTCGCAATCACGTAGTGTACGCGGATACTCGCCGGGTAAACTTAATAGACAGCCATGCCCCATATCCCCGACCAATTAACTGTAGGAGAACCCCTTCGCCAAAAGCATCCGTTCAGGTGCTCACAGCAGCGGTGTTCCGCCTTAGTGCACTTCGTCGACGGCATCGGGGGTGCGGCCGTCTACTAAAGTATTCGACGAGCATTCGATCTGGATATCGGGAATCTTGTTGAATTGATCGACTAAATATTGAAAAGAGTTTTCGATAATGAGACTAAAATGCGAGGTTTATAATTGTTAGGCATGTGATGTCTAAGGAATTTATTTGGTTAGGCATGCGATGTCTAAGAGGGTTGCGGATTCCAACTGTTGTAGTTTTACACTTTCTTTTCTGCGACCGTAAGTGTAGTATGTGGTTGTATCGCCGGTTTTCGTTGCTATACATCAACGACAATCGGTGTATGCATACTTACTTACGTTGATGATATGAGATATTATGTATTGCTGTGATATGTTATATTGGATCGCCGTGTTCTGAATAGCCGGGGGTTTTATGTGAGATGAGAGTTTTTCTTTTTCATTCATGTAAAATTCTTTGTATGTAATATTCTTTTATTGGGGCACTTCTGGGCTGAGGATGATGTCACCATTGTATATTATTTACTTTTCCGCATTAGGTAGACCCAAGGCGGGGAGCACAAGTTACTGGGTTTTAGGGTACAGTGGGAGACCATCTCAAGGAGTCGAGACCGGGTCTCCTAACTCTAGAACTGGCAGGGTCACTTGCCGCTCTCGTAGGGGTCTAGGGATGTGGGTTTGGCTATTCATCGCGAACATAGAATCCATGTTTTATACAGGCTCGTATTAAAACACGGACGTCCTAGTATATCCAACATTTCATATATGTTCTTCTGCTGCAATGTTCTGTGATGAGATCATATTACTGCCTGAGACGAATGTTTATATTATATATATGAGATATATATTATATATTGTTGATTTCGTTTCATATCTGATGCTTGTGAAGCATAATTAAAATGGGACTTCATTAATGAGATTAACGAAATAAAAGAAACCTAAAGATGTTGTAGAAACTTGTTTAAAAACTGGTAGCTCTAGTTCTTGCTTTGCATAGCGGTGTTCCTTGTAGAACATCCAGCACCTTATTCGATAAGGAAAGAGCCGAGATCCCTTCACCGGGAGTGATCTCTTTAGCGAAACTAGCAAATGCTGCATACTCGGTTTGTCTTTTGATTGCTTCTATACTTTTTGCTTTGCATAGCGATATTTGTGAAATATCCTGCACCTTATTCGATGAGGAAAGAGCCGATGATCCCTTCACCGGGAGTGACCTCTTTAGCAAAACTAGTAAAGGCCTCAAATGAAAGGTTCCTAGGCAACCTATAGAGGTCTCAAAAGGCATCGAACATGCCAATTTTAAAAAATATGGTGCCGAGAAACCCTAGTTAACGGATCGTTGCTAGATGTCTAGGCGAAATGGAAAACTAGTTAACTATTTTACTATAGGTTAGATGCTACAACCTTTGTAGATCCGGATTTCCACCTCCCTAGCTCCACATGGTCATGCCCTCGCTGTCCATCATGAATCCTCGACTCATTCGTCGGCTTCATCGGAAAACGGGCGAGCAAAGTCGTCGGCTTCGTGTCAAAGACGATCTACGTCGAGGTTGCACTAGTTCAAGCTCCGACGTCACCAAGGAGTGAAACTTGTGAAGAAAACACCCAAAACCACTTGGCAAGAGGTAGAGGATGAAGAAATAGGAGGTGGGTTCACTTTAGATTTGGATTTCTCTCACTAAAACTCAAGTTGCCATTGATGTAGCAAGCTTGAAGAAGAAGAAGAAGATGATAGAATATGATAAAAACCTTTATCAAAATAGAAAAGAAAATGATATTTATCATATCCTAACCATGGTCAAGTGTAGAGAATTGACCATGGTTAGTGGGAGTGGTTAGGTTTAAGTGTGAAGACAAAATAGCATCATTAGAAAATGCTTCATGAAGCTTCACCATTCTTCATGATAAATGAAACCATTTTATTTTCATAAAAGCAATTAATAAATAAAGAATGAATTAAATAATAAGTGAATAAATCATAAACCCTAACCACTCTCATAACCATGGTTCAATTCTTTTACACATAGTCAAGTCAACATGCATCATCAAACATGATACAATCATGTGCACAAAAGCATATCACATATACAATGTGCATCAAGTGAGAAAAATCCGTTTAAAGTGAACCAATACTAGTTAATGCAAAGTAATATATCAAATATACAATTATACATTAAATCATTAAATCAACACTTGATTCAATGATCCGGTCATGTCGCACATGACCGACTAGTATTCAATGTATCGATTTATCGAATCAACGATTCGATAACTAGGTCATATCGAATATAACTAATCGAAACATATATCGCGAGAATGAAATGCGGTATCACATACACGCATTATTCTCGGTCCTGCACATATCTCATATGCGCTCCTATTTCATTTCGCTTGAGCTAGGAAACCTCTGTGTAGGACTCTAAAGACTCGTCAATACGCCGGTAGCAGATGATGATCATATCAAGCACCCACAAGCCGCAAGCGGTCTGCTAAACGTAACGGCCGCCCGGATATTGAGCGATCAGAAGATCGACGAGCTAGCCCGCTCACACTCCTGCGAATCCGACCAGTAACACTTACCGTACAGTCCGGTCTCTTCATCTGATATGTCGCATATCAAGTCTAGGGGTGGTAAACGTCAGACCCCAATAACCCGATAAGTCGTGCCGATGTGAGGATCATAACGGGTCGAGAAACTACTGGTAACACTTACCAGCAAATCTCTGATCAGCCCTGGCCAGGGACTTCCCTGCTACGGCCAATCGAGCACTGCGCAACATCAACCCCCAATACCGGGAGAGACGAAACCCCTCCTATCGCTCATTGCCTCCATGTGACTCGGGACTGTGCCCAAAGACCACTGTTTTGCACGCCCTCATGGATGTTGTAAGGTGGAGATCAAAGCACAGTGGGAATCACACAAGACTCTATGACGATCTCGGGTCTACAGACTAACCTGTATAAGTGTCACCTGAGAACTGCCATCTGACGTGAGGTATAATACCATCTGGGAGTTCTCGGCGAGTCCGTCCAGTGTACCCAGTCTCCACTGAGCACCCGTATACCATCTCTGATGTCAAACACCAATGGATATGGGATCATCCATCGCCCATCACATGGGTCGAGAAGCGTGTACGCTAGTCTACTCTGGTATATCGATGCCCCGTTTCGATACACCCACGACTAGGGACCTTGAAGGATGTACTTATGGACTACCATGTCCCCACTAGTATGATCTGCATCATAGTCCAGGTAGTCAAGTACAAATCCTAAGGGCTTTACCAACATGTAACTATAAGACAGTATAAAGAGACTAGTGTACATGTTAAGATAAAGAGCAACCAGATAGCATACTATCATGTCGAGCAAGAAAGTCATCTCTATATATGTCCAAGCATCCAATATAATATACATCATCTGTACAATACTGGCCTCTAGGGCATACATACTACTAACAATCTCCCACTTGCACTAGGGCCAGCTGCTGTAGTATCGCATACCGAGCATCCCGAAGAGTCTCTCAAACTGTATCTGGGGAATGGCCTTCGTGAGTGGATCCGCCGTGTTGTTCTTCGTGTCAACTCTCCTGACCTCGATCTCCCGGCGATCAACTATCTCCCGGATCAGGTGATACCGCCTCAGAATATGCCTGGATCGCTGATGGGACCTGGGTTCCTTGGCCAAAGCCACCGCTCCATTGTTATCGCAATACAAAGGTATTGGATGCTCAATGGATGGAACCACTCCAAGTTCAGTAATGAACTTCTTGATCCAGACAGCCTCTTTGGCAGCATCGTTGGCAGCGATGTATTCAGCCTCCATCGTCGAGTCTGCCACGGTTTCCTGCTTGGAACTCTTCCAGCTAACCGCCCCTCTGTAAAGGGTAAAGACAAATCCCGACTGCGACTTAGAGTCGTCCTTATCACTCTGGAAGCTCGAATCGGTAAAGGACTCCACTTGGAGTTCTCCGTTACCATACACCAAGAACATATCTCTAGTCCTTCGCAAGTACTTGAGAATGCTCTTCACAGCTGTCCAGTGACTCTCTCCAGGATCAGCTTGATACCTACTCACTACACTTAGTGAGTATGCTACATCGGGTCTGGTACATAGCATCGCATACATGATAGAGCCTACTGCCGAAGCATAGTGTATCCCTTGCATGCGAGCTCTCTCCAAATCAGTCTTGGGAGACATCTCTTTGGAGAGAGTGACTCCAGAGATCGTGGGCATGTTCCCACGCTTGGACTCTTCCATACTAAACCTCTTTAGTATGGTGTCAATGTACCTGGATTGGGACAATCCCAGTATCCGTTTGGATCTATCTCTATAGATCCTGATTCCCAATATGCAGGAGGCATCACCAAGATCTTTCATCGAGAATCTTTGTGATAAGAAGAGCTTGACCGATTGCAGCATAGGAATATCATTTCCTATCAAGAGTATGTCGTCCACATACAATACGAGGAAGACAACCTTACTCTCTGCCACCTTCTTGTAGATACAAGGTTCATCTGGATTTTTGACGAAATCAAACTCTTTGATAACGACATCAAAGAAGATGTTCCAACTCCGCGATGCTTGCTTTAATCCATAAATGGATTTAAGCAGCTTGCACACTTTCCCGCTGCTCCCACTGTCTACGAAGCCCTCTGGCTGAGTCATGTACACGCACTCTTCTAAATCACCGTTTAGAAAGGTGGTCTTAACATCCATTTGCCAGATTTCATAGTCATAATATGCAGCGATGGCAAGCATGATCCGGATGGATTTAAGCATAGCCACTGGAAAAAAGGTTTCATCATAGTCCACACCTGGTCTTTGACGAAAACCTTTTGCTACAAGTCTAGCTTTGAAAGTCTCCACTTTCCTATCTACACCAAGTTTCTTCTTGAAGATCCACTTGCTCCCAATGGGTTTTACCCCTTCAGGAGCAACTTCCAAAGTCCATACTTTGTTGGTGTACATGGATTCCATCTCGGACCGCATTGCATCCAGCCATTTCACTGAGTCCCTACTCGTGATGGCCTGCTCGAAGCTAGTTGGGTCATCATCCTCCATGATGCAATCCTCACTCCCACCATCCATGAGAAAACCGTAGTATCTCTCAGGTTGGCGAGGAACCCTACTAGATCGACGGAGAGGCTGGGGTTCATTGGGAGCTACTGAATCCTCTGGTTCAACTAAATCTTCTGTTGTAGTCTGTATTGCTGGAACCTCTTCCAGTTCTACCTCATTGCCACTAATTTCTTTTTCAAGAAATTCCTTTTCTAAAAAGGTGGCATGTCGAGAAACAAACACTTTTTGTTCCTCGGTATGGTTAAAGATATACCCTCGTGAATGTTTGGGATATCCAATAAACTTACACAGAATAGACCTTGCCGCGAGTTTGTCCGGATTTTGCGTTTTTACATAGGCCGGACAACCCCATATCTTAACATAATTAAGACAAGGTCTCTTTCCTTTCCATATCTCATATGGAGTGGTCGGCACGGTTTTGGTGGGAACCATATTCAATAGGTCTGCAGCTGTTTCCAGTGCATATCCCCAGAAGGAAATAGGTAACTCAGCTGTGCTCATCATAGAGCGCACCATATCTAATAGAGTGCGGTTCCTCCGTTCTGATACACCGTTATGCTGTGGTGTATATGGAGGAGTCAGCTGATAGAGAATCCCATTCTCTTTTAGGAAGTCCAGGAATTCATTGCTCAAGTATTCACCTCCTAGATCAGATCGAAGGATTTTAATACTTTTTCCGGTTTGGTTCTCGACTTCTTGTTTATATTCTCTAAATTTCTCAAAAGCTTCTGATTTGTGTTTCATCAGGAACACATATCCGAATCTAGAGAGATCTTCAGTGAATGTAATGAAGTATGAAGAACCATCCCTGGCATGTGTAGACATGGGACCGCATACATCACTATGTATCAGTCCCAAGAGTTCGGTAACTCTTTCTCCGTGTCCCGTAAACGGAGTTTTGGTCATCTTGCCTTTGAGACATGACTGGCAAGTGTCATAAGATGAAAATTCAAACGGATTTAAATATCCATCTTTATGCAACTTAGCTAGTCGTGTCGTATTGATGTGACCCAGTCTACAATGCCACAAGAAGGATTCGTTCAGTTCTGAACTCTTCCTCTTGTGTGTGTTTGTTATGCTCAGAACTGTTGATTGATTTAGAACATAAATACCATTGCATAACATGCCTGATCCAACCAACTTTTGGTCACGGAAAATGTTTATAACATTGTCCTGCAATACAAAATTATATCCCTCTTTACTCAATAAAGAAACCGATATAATGTTGCATATCAGGTTCGGCATGTAATAGCATTCGTTCAGAACTAATGTATCACCAGTTGGTAATATAAGGTGATATTCCCCGACAGTCTTAGCTGCAACAATTGCACCATTTCCAACTCTAATGTCTTTATCACCTTCTCCAAGTTCTCTACCTTTCCTTAGCCCATGTAACTGATTACATATATGGGATCCTGACCCGGTATCTAATACCCAGGACGTAGAGCAAATGGAGAAACAGTTCTCAGTAACGAACACACCCGAAGAAAATGCATCAACATGTACTTTCTTCATTCGGGTGGCATGGGAATCCTGGCATTCCCCTATATCCTGTTCATTCCTATAACTCTTATAAGAAAGAACGGAACCAACGTTCCCCAGCACAGTATAACATGCGGGTTCAGTCAATACATCCATATTATTATCTTGATTAAGGCATGAACTGGTCGCTACCTGGAGAGAGAGAGAAGAAAACACTTTAGCGTAAGCTCGTGCAAGATCAGATTGGTTATTATCTTATCTAATCAGGATGGCTCCCACTGCTTTTTATCAAATCTTCCTCCAAACCCTAAAAGGAAAGACTAGCCGGGATTAATTACACACTACAAATTCGCCAATCTTTCAGCCAGGCCAGTGTCGGTACTTTGAGGGAGGTCCCCCGTGCTTTCGCACGAACCTAATTAATGTAAACCTCGTTTTCCCAGAGGCGTAACCTCGTTGACACCTTTCTAGACACCTACTTGATCAGCTAATTGCAATGTGTAAAACTCTCCCAGGAGTAACTCTTACTCGCAGTGGGTATCGGGATCCAACTATCTCATAGAAGGTATGCAATCTCATTGCAAATTTCAACACTTGAAATTCCCGATAATTTTTTGCCCCTAGCGTCCTATGACCTTGACGCAGGCCAACAAACCATAGTGCGCTAGTCAAGTTCAACCCGTCATTTCCTGATTGAATTAAACCCATCCGTACGACCCTTGACGCAGGCCAACAAAGTCGCACGACTACCCTAATCCAATCTGCATCATATGCATAAGCAGATAAATACTAGTTAGCTACCGCACACTACGCCTTGACGCAGGCCAACAAACGTAGCACGAATACTAACTACTACTCATCTGAAATGACGGAGGGCTACGCCAGGTTTTTATGAAAACCATGAGCGTAATGAACTTGATATCGTTGTAGAATCAAATGAAGTTTTGAAATGGAGTTATTTTGAGGCTTTTCTAGTTTTGCTAAAGGAGTCACTCCCGGCGAAGGGATCTCGGTCCTTTCCTCGTCGAATGAGGTGCGGGATATATCATATATATCGCTGTGCAAAGCAAGAACCCAAAAGCAGTCAAAAGCAAACCGAGTGTGTAGCATCTGCCAGTTATTGCTAAAGGAGTCACTCCCGGTGAAGGGATCTCGGTCCTTTCCTCATCGAATAAGGTGCAGGGTATATCATATATACCGCTATGCAAAGCAAGAACTGTAGCTACCTGTTTTGTTTAAAATCTGATTCTACAACATCTTAGGTTTCTTTTCTTTCATTAATCACATTAATGAAGTCCCATCATTTAAATACCTAAACATCGCAGATAGATATGACGTACACTTATGCCATCCGCATTCGCCTCGATGTCCCCTCGTGCACCGTTAGGTTAGGTAACTAACGACAGAGCAGGGCAGGGCTAGCGCAGGTGTAAAACATAAGTAACGTCTATATAATATATCATATATACTATATACTATATCCATCACAGAGTCACAACACAGATATCGCAGCAGAATAAACATATGAAATATTGGATATACTAGGACGTCCGTGTTTTCAATACGAGCCAGTATAAAACACGGATTCCACGGTCGTGATGAATAGCCAATCCCACACCCCTAGACCCCTACGAGAGCGGCAAGCAACCCTGCCAATTCTAGGGTTAGGAGACCCGGACTCGACTCCTCGAGTTGGTCTCCCACTGGACCCCAGAACCCGGTTACTTGTGCTCCCCTCCTTGGGTCTATCCTAATGCGGAAAAGTAAATAATATACAAAAGGTGACATCTTCCGCTACCTGGAAGTGCCGTAAAATAAAAGAATATTACATACAAGTTTTTACATGAATGAAAATGAAAAACACTCATCTCACATAAAAAAACCCCCGGCTATTCGAATACGACGATCCAATATAACATATCCAGCAACACATAACATCACATGTCATCAACGTAAGTAAGTATGCGCATCCCAATTGTCGTTGACATATAGCAACGAAACCGGCGATTCACATATTACACTTACGGTCACAGAAAAGAAAGTGTAAAACTACAACAGTTGGATTCCGCAACCTCTTTAGACATCGCATGCCTAACAGATATAAATCCCGCATTTTAGTCTCATTATCGAAAACTCTTTTCAATATCATATGGGACTAAATTGCTAGATTTATAACATTCATTCGGTTATCTCATAACTACTTGTGAATTCCAATTATTGTATCACATTCCAGATAAACAGAAAATGTTAAACTTTCCGATCGAACAGTCGAATACCCAAGTTTTCCCGATACAGCTCAATACATGAAATAAGTCTAACAACATTCAGTTCATGCCTCAGTACCAACGGTCCAGCCGTAGAAGGGTCAAGCCAACGCCTCACATGTGGCACGCCGTACTGCCCCAAACCCGAAGGTTCAAAGGGCAGTTCAAGACGGTCACATAATCGAGTTAAGGTTTGTTGTCTTCTAGAGGGTCCATCGCGTTACTTGCACTACTTAAAATGTTGTTAAACTACGGAAAAATCCAACACTTAGAAATTTCCCGACAGGGGAAAAGTTGGGTATTTATATCCGGTCGAACTTTTTAACATATTCTATAAATTATCCGGAAGTACACAAAAGACGAAATTTGATAATCCGATCGAAATACCGAATCCCCAAAACAATCCCAGAAAATTCAACTCTTGAATGAATACCAAAAATTTCCAGAAGACTCAGCACTACACTACATGAATTACTGTGCAAGCCACGTGCTGTAAATCAATACAGTGGCCGCGGAACCGCCGCTATGTTGTGGATTTATCAGCACGTGTTTCACAGTAACTCACTATATTCCCTGCTGAATTTTTTGGCAACTTTTAATCTGGAAAAATCCACGTTTTCAGAAAAAGTACAGAGAGCAATTTGTATTGGGGTTTCGGGTTCGTTCGGAGTTCAAATTCCGTCTAGACTTCGCCTAAGGCTCTAACTAGGCTCTGATACCAGTGAAAGGTTCCTAGGCACCCTATAGAGGTCTCGCAAGGCATCGAACATGCCAATTTTAAAAAATATGGTGCCGAGAAACCCTAGTTAACGGATCGTTGCTAGATGTCTAGGCGAAACGGAAAACTAGTTAACTATTTAACTATAGGTTAGATGCTACAACCTTTGTAGATCCGGATTTCCACCTCCTTAGCTCCACGTGGTCATGCCCTCGCTGTCCATCATGAATCCTCGACTCATTCGTCGGCTTCATCGGAAAACGGGCGAGCAAAGTCGTCGGCTTCGTGTCAAAGACGATCAACATCGAGGTTGCACTAGTTCAAGCTCCGACTTCACCAAGCAGTGAAACTTGTGAAGAAAACACCCAAAACCACTTGGCAAGAGGTAGAGGATGAAGAAATAGGAGGTGGGTTCACTTTAGATTTGGATTTCTCTCACTAAAACTCAAGTTGCCATTGATGTAGCAAGCTTGAAGAAGAAGAAGAAGATGATAGAATATGATAAAAACCTTTATCAAAATAGAAAAGAAAATGATATTTATCATATCCTAACCATGGTCAAGTGTAGAGAATTGACCATGGTTAGTGGGAGTGGTTAGATTTAAGTGTGAAGACAAAATAGCATCATTAGAAAATGCTTCATGAAGCTTCACCATTCTTCATGATAAATGAAACCATTTTATTTTCATAAAAGCAATTAATAAATAAAGAATGGATTAAATAATAAGTGAATAAATCATAAACCCTAACCACTCTCATAACCATGGTTCAATTCTTTTACACATAGTCAAGTCAACATGCATCATCAAACATGATACAATCATGTGCACAAAAGCATATCACATATACAATGTGCATCAAGTGAGAAAAATCCGTTTAAAGTGAACCAATACTAGTTAATGCAAAGTAATATATCAAATATAATATTATACATTAAATCATTAAATCAACACTTGATTCAATGATCCGGTCATGTCGCACATGACCGACTAGTATTCAATGTATCGATTTATCGAATCAACGATTCGATAACTAGGTCATATCGAATATAACCAATCGAAATATATATCGCGAGAATGAAATGCGGTATCACATACACGCATTATTCTCGGTCCTGCACATATCTCATATGCGCTCCTATTTCGTTTCGCTTGAGCTAAGAAACCTCTGTGTAGGACTCTAAAGACTCGTCAATACGCCGGTAGCAGATGATGATCATATCAAGCACCCACAAGCCACAAGCGGTCTGCTAAACGTAACGGCCACCCGGGTATTGAGCGATCAGAAGATCGACGAGCTAGCCCGCTCACACTCCTGCGAATCCGACCAGTAACACTTACCGTACAGTCCGGTCTCTTCGTCTGATATGTCGCATATCAAGTCTAGGGGTGGTAAACGTCAGACCCCAATAACCCGATAAGTCGTGCCGATGTGAGGCTCATAACGGGTCGAGAAACTACTGGTAACACTTACCAGCAAATCTCTGATCAGCCCTGGCCAGGGACTTCCCTGCTACGGCCAATCGAGCACTGCGCAACATCAACCCCCAATACCGGGAGAGACGAAACCCCTCCTATCACTCATTGCCTCCATGTGACTCGGGATGTGCCCAAAGACCACCGTTTTGCACGCCCTCATGGACGTCGTAAGGTGGAGATCAAAGCACAGTGGGAATCACACAAGACTCTATGACGATCTCGGGTCTACAGACTAACCTGTACAAGTGTCACCTGAGAACTACCATCTGACGTGAGGTATAATACCATCTGGGAGTTCTCGGCGAGTCCGTCCAGTGTACCCAGTCTCCACTGAGCACCCGTATACCATCTCTGATGTCAAACACCAATGGATATGGGATCATCCATCGCCCATCACATGGGTCGAGAAGCGTGTACGCTAGTCTACTCTGGTATATCGATGCCCCGTCTCGATACACCCACGACTAGGGACCTTGAAGGATGTACTTATGGACTACCATGTCCCCACTAGTATGATTTGCATCATAGTCCAGGTAGTCAAGTACAAATCCTAAGGGCTTTACCAACATGTAACTATAAGAAAGTATAAAGAGACTAGTGTACATGTTAAGATAAAGAGCAACCAGATAGCATACTATCATGTCGAGCAAGAAAGTCATCTCTATATATGTCCAAGCATCCAATATAATATACATCATCTGTACAATACTGGCCTCTAGGGCATACATACTACTAACATCAAAAACACTCCATTTAAAATCACTCGATTCTACAACAATATCAAGTTCATTACGCAAAGGGTTTTCTTAAAAAACTGTCGTAGCCCTCTGTCATTTCAGATAAGCATTACATAGTATTCGTGCTACGTTTGTTGGCCTGCATCAAGACGTAGTGTTCGGTAGCTATTTATGCTTATCCGTAAAAGCATATGATGCTATTGAGTTAGGGTAGTCGTGCGACTTTGTTGGCCTGCGTCAAGGGTCGTGCGGGTGGGTTTAATTCAATTGGGAAATGACGGGTTGAACTTGACTAGCGGACTATGGTTTGTTAGCCCGCGTCAAGGTCATAGGACGTTAAGGGTAAAATATTATTGGGAATTTCAAGTGTTGAAATTTGCAATGAGATTGCATACCTTCTATGAGATAGTTGGATCCCGATACCCGCTGCGAGTAAGAGTTACTTCTGGGAGAGTTTTACACATTACAATTAGTCGATCAAGTCGGTGTCTAGAAAGATATCAATGGGGTTACGCCCCTGGGAAAATGAGGTTTACTTTAATTAGGTCCGTACGAAAGCACGGGGAACCTCCCTCAAAGTACCAGCACTGGCCTGGCTGAAAGATTGGCGAACTTATAGCGTGTAATTAATCCCGGCTAGTATTTCCTTTTAGGGTTTGAAGGAAGATTTGACTAAAACAGTGGGAGACATCCTGATTAGAAATATTAGATAACCAATCTAATCTTGCAACAGGATACGCTGAGTGTTTTCTTCTCTCTCTCTCTAGGTAGCGACCATATCATGCCTTAATCAAGATAATAATACGGATTTATTGACCGAACCCGCTTGTTATACTGAGCTGGGGAACGTTGGTCCCGCTCCAACTTATAATTGTTATAAGACAGAGCAGGAAATTGGGGATTACCAGAATTCCCGTGCCGCCCAAACGAAGAAAGTGCATGTTGATGCATCATCTTTGGGTGTTTTCATTACAGAGAACTGTTTCTCAGTATCTTTTACGTCTTGGGTATTTTGATACCGGATCAGGACCCCACATATGTAATTTATTATATGGGCTACAGATAGATAGAGAACTGAGAAGGGGTGATAAGCTTCAAGAGATAGAAACGGTGCAAGTGTTGCAGCCAAGTCTGTTGGTAGTTATCACCCTGTATTACCAGAATACATTGATTCTAAACGAATGTTATTAGATACCGAACCTGATATACAACATCATATCAGTCTCTTTATTAGTAAAGAAGGATATAATTTTGTATTGTTGGATAATGTTTTGAACATTTCCTATATCAAGAGTTGATTGGTTCAGGCACGTTATCTAAAAGCATTGACGTTCTAAATTAAACTACAGTTCTTAGTATACAGAATACACAAAAGAGGAAGAGTTCAGAAATGAACGAATCCTTCTTGAGGCATTGTAGACTTGGTCATATCAATGCGACCCGACTAGCAAAGTTATATTTAGATGCATATTTAAATTAGTTTGAATTTACATCTTATGAAACTTGCCGGTCATGTCACAAAGATTAGATGACCATAGCTCTGTTTATTGGAAACAGAGAAAGAGTTAGTGAACTTTTGGGATTGATACATGATGATGTATGTAAGGTCCCCTGTCTACACATGCCAAGACTGGTTCTTTGTACTTTATTATATTCACTGATAGTCTTTCAAGATTCGCACATATGTTCCTGTTGAAACACAAGTCTGAACCTTTTGAGAAATTCAATGAATATTAGTTAGAAGTAGAGAACCAAAAACGGGTATAAGTATTATGTCCTTTGATGAGATCAAGAAGGAGAATACTTGAGCACGGAGATTCCTGGACTATTCTAAAGGAGAATGAGATTCTCTCTCAGCATCACTCCTCCGTATACACCACAGCACGTCGGTGTATCAGGGCAGAGCAATAGCACCCTGTGTGATATGGTGTGCTCTACGATAAGTACTACTGAGTTTCCTATTTCCTTTTGGGAGTTATGCACTTGAGAAGCTGCATACTTATTGAATAGGGTTCCAATCAAATCAGTTGCCTACCACTTCATATATGATATGGAATGGAAAGAGCCCATATCTTAAGTATGTTAAGATTTTGGGTTGTCCAGCCTAGGTCTAAAAGCATAATCCGGACAAGCTCGAGGCAAAGTCAGATCTGTAGAAGTTCGTTGGATATCCCAAGCATAAGCAAGGGAATATCTTCTACCTAACAGAGGAACAAAATATGTTTTGTTTCTCAACATGCCACCTTTGTGAAAGGGAATTTCTTGTGAAGAAATTAGTGGTCATGAGGTAGAACTGGAAAGAGTTCCAGCTATACAAACTGCAACTGATGATTTGGTAAACCCGAAGAATTCCATAGTTTCCAACGAACCTCAGCCTCTCCGCCGATCTAGTAGGGTTCCTCACCCACCTGAGAGATACTTCGGTTTTCTCTATGACAGTGGGAGCGAGGATTGCATCATGAGATGATGACCCAACTAGTTTCGAGCTGGCCATCAGGAGTGGGACTCTGTAAGAATGGCTGGATGCTTAGCGATCTGAGATAGAATCCTTATACACCAACAAAGTATGGACTTTGGTTGCTTTATCTAAAGGGTTAAATCCTCATCAGGAGCAAGTATATCTTGAGAAGATTACTTGGTGTACATGGAAAAGTTGAGACTTTCAAAGCTATGCTTAAGTCCATCTAGATCCTACTTGCCACTGCTACATACCATGACTACGATATCTGGTGGTTGGGTGTCATGACTGCTTTTCTAAAATGATGTTTTGGGAAAGAGCGTCTATATGTACACAGCCAGAGGGCTTCGTAGATAGTGAGAGTAGCGGAAACGTGTGCAAGATGTTTTATGTGATAAAACAGGCATCGCTGAGTTGGAACGTCTGTTTTGATGTTGTAGTCAAAGAGTTTGACTTCATCAAAATAGTAGATGAACCTTCTATATACAAAAAGGTAGTAGAGAGTATGGTGGTGATCCTCGTAGAGTACGTGGATGACATACTCTTGATAGGGAAGGAGTTTCCTATGCTATGCTCGGTCAATCTCCGCTTATCACAAGGATTCTCCATACAGGATCAAAGTGATACCTACTAAATCTTGGGTTATGGATCTATGAGATAGATCTAATTGGATGTTAGGATACTCACTAGTTGTAGTGAGTTGGTATCAATCGATCCTGGAGAGAATCACTGGAAAGGTTCCAGGGTGATAAGGACGACTGAATATCAGTCGTAGATATTGTCTTTACCCTCAGTGGAGGGACAGTATGTTGGAAGAGTTCCAAGCTAGATACCGTGACTTACTAGACGATTAAAGGTAAGATACGTCGTTACAAAGGATGCTACCAAAGAGGCAGTCTGGATAGATATAAGTTCATGAGATGAACTTCGTTCCAACCATTGTGTGACAATGGAGTTATGACTTATGCCAAAGGAACCCCCGTCCCATCAGAAATCCAAATATAATTCTTAGGCAGTATCACCTGATCATGGAGATGGTTGATCTTCAGGGAGATCGAGGTTAGGAGAGTAGACGCAGAGGACAACAGCACGGATCCACTCACAAAGGCCTTTTTTCCAGTAGAGAATTTTATGGGATGGTTGAGTATGAGATACTTCAACCACAACTAAATTGTTGGGTATGTGATACCACAACAGATGACCCTAGTGCAAGTGGGAGATTGTTAGTTATATGTATGCCCTAGAGGTCATTACTGTACATGCGATGTATATTGTAGTGGATGCTTGGACATATATAGGGAGGACTTTCTTGCTCGACATGATAGTACGCTATCTGGTTGCCCTTTATCTTAACATGTACTATGATAGTCTCTATGTTACATGTTGATAAAGCCCTTAAGATATGTACTCGACTGCTGGGACTTTGATGAGATTATACTAGTGGGGTCACGGTAGTCGACGAGTACATCCTATAACTGTTCCTAGTCGAGGGTGTATCGAGACAGGGCATCGATACACCAGAGTAGACTAGCGTATACGCATCTTGACCCATATGATGGGCGATAGATGATCCCATATCCATCAGTGTTTGACATCAAGGATGGTGTACGGGTTCTCAGTAGAGACTGGGTACACTGGACAGACTCGCCGAGAACTCCCAGATGGTATTATACCTCACGTCAGATGGCAGTTCTCTGGTGACACTGGTACAGGTTAGTCTGTAGACCCGAGATCGTCATAGAGTCTTGTGTGATTCTTACTGTGCTTTGATTTCCATCATACCACATCCAATGGGGCATGCAAAACGGTGGCTTTTTGGTACAGTCCCGAATCACATGGAGACAATGAGCGATAGGAGGGGATTCGTCTCTCCTGGTATAGGGAGCTGATGTTGTGCTGTGTTCGATTGGCTATAACTGGAAATCCCTAGCCAGGGTTGCTGAGATTTATTGGTAAGTGTTATCGGTAGTTTCTCGAACTGTTATAGACCTCATATCGACACGACTTATCAAGCTACTGGGGTCTGACGTTTACCACCCCTAGGCGAGATATGTGACATATCAGATGAAGAGACCGGACTGTACGGGAGTGTTACTGATTGGATTCGCAGGAGAATGTACAGGCTTTCTTATTGATCTTCTGATCACTCAATACCTGGGTGGCTGTTATGTTTAGCTGACCGCTTGTAGCTTGTGGGTGTTTGATATGATCATCACCTACTGCCGGCGTATTGACGATTCTTTAGAGTCCTACACAGAGGTTTCTTGGCTCAGGCAAAACGGAGTAGGAGCACATATATGATATGTGCGCAACCGAGAACAATACGTGTATGTAATACCGTATTAGATTCTCGCGATATGAGATATCGGCCGGGTATATGTGATATAGCCGGGTCATCGGATCAAGTGTTGATTCGATGAACTGATACAGATTATATTAGTCGGTTATTTGTGAAATAGCCGGATTATCGGATCAAGTGTTGATTCGATAATTTAATGTATAATTATATATTTGATATATTAAATTACATTAACTGATATAAGCTCACTAAAAGATTCTTTTTCTCACTCGGGTAATACATTGATATATATGCGATATATGTTAATTGTATTATTTTATTTTGTTATAATAAATATTGTATATGTGATATATAATATTGTAACATGTTAGGGTTATTAATGCAACATGATTAGTGGAGATTAAACATGGTTAGGGTTTGATTTGAGTTAATTCTTTCTAGTTGCTTCTAGAAGCTATGCTTTTGTTTTCTTGTAAAGATATTTTGTGTAGATATTTCCTTAACCAAACCCAAACCCTTAACTATGATTCATTCTCTACAATAGTTAAGTCTTCTCTTTTTTAACTATGGTTGCATTTCTAACCTCACATATGAGTTTTCATTATTCATCACAAAAGGATTACTATTCTTCTTCTTCCTTGAGCTTTTGAAAAGCTTTTTAGGTTTTTCTTATGTGATGAAAATGAGTGAGAATAAGAAAACAAATGAGAGCTAAAATCCTACTTCATCATCCTAATCTATCCGAGCCATTTAGATTAGGGTGTTCGCTTCATTTATAAGTAAGAGCTTGTGTTAATGAAACTTCAAGGTAGATCATCTTTGTTATTGAAGATCGGAAGCAGGCATGCATCTTTCTCTTCGTGGAACCTCTCTAGAGTCCGGAAAATCGATGATCGCAGCGAAGGGACCTCAACACGGAGCTTATGAAGGGAAGGACTGGACTACAAAGGTTGTAATCCCAAACTCTTAGATGTTAAAGTGTTTAACATGCTATATTTCGCCTAATCTCTAATTTAAAGATCTTGGTTAGGGTTGTTCGGCACGGCAAAAATTTAAATCGGGCATGGTTGATGCCTTGTAGAACCTTATTAGAGTGCCTAGTAACCCTACAATTTGTTAGAGTTCTGGATTGCACTTGGGGCCAATACGGAAGTTTTTTGTCGATCGAAATTTTAAATACATTGAGTTTCAGTGCCTATATTACTATCTGCGACCGTGAATGTCATTAGAGCGGTATAACTCATCTACTTACTATATGTTCTTTTAGACAGGTTTGCGAACATGGCATTCATGTTGATGTTCTGTGTTTGTGCTGTGATTGTAGCTGGATAGTCATGGTGGATAGCTTCTGGTGAAATGTTAGTGGTACAGTTAAGATTCATTTGTACATTTGATATTGTGGGGCGAGCGTCTAACATGTGGACTATCGTCTTTGCTGGGTTGTATATTATTTGATTGGGGCACGACCGGGTTGAGGTCGATGTCACTATTGTACATATTTATTTCATTTTTTGTACTAGGATTACCCCACGGTGGAGTGCACAAATAGCCGGGTTCTAGAAGGTAACAAGCCCGCATCTCATGGGGTTGAGACGGAGAGGGCTTCATTCTAGAATTGGCAAGTTATTCGCCACACTCGTAGGGGGTATAAGATGACCCATGGTGAGGCGCCCAAGTTACCGGATTTCGTGAAGTGCTGGATGGCCCATTCACTTTGTTGAAAGGGGCTGCCTCACTTCTGCGATGGGTGGGTAACTTGTCGTGCTCGTAGGGGTCCAGGTTTACATTGCACAGGCTATCCACACGACCGGGAATGTCGAGTTTTATTTGCGGCTCAAATGTAACCCGGGGCTCCAAGATTATCCACTATTCTGTATTATTGGCTGAGATTCTGTGAGGTTGCTTACTATCATGCCTGGGACGAATGTTGTGTATACTTATACATATATACTAGTAGATATTGTATATGTTTTGCACCCGCGCTAGTCAAACCCCCGCTCTGTTGTCACGCCCCGCTTCCCAGAGTGCGCTAAGATAGGCGCGTGACATAGCCAACCATGCTACCTGTGGATAGGAAAAATCCTTCCACAGTCATATTACGGCTGTAGAGATATCAAGAACAGGAAAGTAACTAAACTATCTAATACATGTCCATAAGCCAGAATAAAAGAGTCAAAAAATAATACAATATGCGGAAGCAAAAGATCCAATAAATACAACATCCGAAAAGTAAAACTGGATACCAACAGGATCCTCACCGCTCGGTCTAACAGCGGCAGTACTCCTGATCAATCTGCAACAAAAGTAGAGGATCTGGGCCATGAAAAACCCAGACGTCAGTGCGTCATAATATCAAGCAATAAAATAAACAGGGGTAGCAAAACATACAGGTATGTGTATGAACAGTAAAGCATGTATAACAGTAATATAAAAGTGACAGTGAAGGGTAAGGCACAGGTGATGTGCAGTGAGTATTCTAAACGGGTCTACTGGGTTAACTACTCTCAAGTCTTTGAAATCAATTTGATGAATCATCAATGTAACTCAATAGTATCCCGTGCGTTCCCGGGATCACGGTCTATGACTCTCGCGCTGAATCCGAGACGTGCCGCAAGGCAGTAAAGGGTGGTAGGTAATGACGAGTGATGTCAGCAGCATCACCCCGGGGCTGGCCTAGCCCGTAAGACTGATCAGAAAAGGTATAAAACTGTCGAGTTACAAGTCAGGTTTCATCATTAATTTCCCCATACCCCCAAGTTATATGTGCTCAAGTCAGGTATTAAATAATCTGGAGCTAATGCCAACACAGGATCATGCAGGTACAGGTTTGTCTAGATAGACAACAGGAAATGTCCGTAAGGACAACAGGTCAGGTTTGTTGGCATTAGTCACAGGATCAGGTAACAGGTAAAGCCATAGTACATCAGGTCAAGTCAGGTAGTATATAGGTATCATGTCATGTCGAGAGGTGCACGGTACCATGTCGTGTCAAGTAGTAGGTGTATCAAGTCATGTCAGGGGTGCACAAAATGTCATGTGAATGCTCATAATCAACTAACATAAGCATGGGTATACAAAATAAGCATAGGGTACTAATAGAACAATAAAATGGAACATTGTAATGTGGTATGCAAATAGGTACAGATTAAAACATATGGATGCACGGTTATCGATTTGGGTTACGTTTATAATTCCAATATTGAATAGGATGCAGTTTATTAATAATGGGGTATTACAACAACAGTAATAGGTTATAATGAGATCGGTAAATGCAGCTATATGTGATCTATTCGATGTAGATGTGAATTGGTATCATATCACTTTTAAATGATAAACTAGTTAATGCACGATGTTCAGTTAATCAATGTGAATGGTTAAATTCAATTTGATGCGGTATACTATAGTATGATATGTGACAAGATAAGATTGCATATGCTAGATATGAAATGATAAGAATGGATGCATACGGTCATTGTAAAACAAGTACCTTGGGTGCACGGTTTGAAATTCATTTATTATATTTACTAAAATAGATGCATAAAATGTAATGTAGCATGTAGCAAGATAAACTTGCCTCGACGGATCAAGAAATGGATGTGAACAGAACGTCTCACGTCGGCGAAATGTCGCGACACGCGCACAGTACACGGAACGGTTCCAAACAACGCACAAGGGTGATCACGCAAGCAAGGTACGTCCACTGGGTCGTCTGGATTGTCAACCTCAAGCACGGCTCTGGCGATGGATCTTTGACGCATTGCCTCTCAACCGTCAAAGACTTTTTGGCATAGTCCTTTCCCTTTTCCAATTCAGATAAGGCAATCATGTGTGCAGTTTGTTCCCACTAAAATTTTCCCCAACTTCTGACAGCGTCTGTCCTATTTCCTCACCTTCAGAAGTCCACTTCTCCTTATCAATAAGAAGAAGGCCCATATGATATTGGTAATCATGAAGCTCGGCCTCGAGTTCTTGAATCCTTTCGGCAAGCGCTTCTCTATCTTTCCTTCACATCTCAGACTCATCCAACAGCCCCGCGTCCCTAAACCTCTCCCAGACCTCGGATTCTCCCACTTCAGCGCCACTCTCATCGCCTAAAGCCACCACCTTGCTCTTTATCTTCTCGATGCTGAAAACCCTAGGGCTTCGAGGGTTGGATGAGGTCAAGAACTTGCTCTTTCGATCCGTGGGTAATGGGAATAGGAACGCCCATTTTCTGTGACTAAACATTGTCGATGATTCATTAGAAGAAGAAGAGAGGTTGGGAAGGTGAGGTGAAAGCAAGGGGTGACGAGTCGAGAATAGGAGGAGGTGGTCGAGGTGGTGACGGCAAGGGACGAGCGCCGGCGGAGAGGCAGGCATGGTCCAGGTGGCTGTAGGGGTCGGTTTCGTCGGGTGTGCAGGTAAGGGTCTCGTTGGAGGTAAGGGGAGAGGGAGGATGATGGTTGCGGAGAGGTGAGTTTGAGAAGGACGATGACGAAGGTGGAGGTGATGTGGGCGGTCGGCGACGGTGAGGGCGGAGACGAGGAGGGTGAGAGATGATGGGTCATGGGTTCTTGGTTGGTGGTGGTGCGAGGAGAAGAAGGAGAAGGAGACGAGAGAGGTGAGGATGAAGAAAGGCGATGAGGGTGGTGACGAGGCCGACGGGGGAGATCGGCGGTGAGGTCAGAGATGGAGGTGATGGGTGCGTGGGTAGCGACGATAGGATCTTGCGGGGTTATGGGTGCAGACGGAAGAAGAGAGGAGATCGAGGTGATGTGGGATGGCGAAGACGGAGGTCGGAGCTCCGGCGACACGCATGCGAGGGGCGCGGGTTCGCGAGAGCTGGAAAGGAAATTTTGAGAAGAAGAAGAAGAAGAACGTGGGCAGTAAAAAAAATTATAGGGTTTAAGAAAAAATAATTATACGTAGAGGAGAGAAAGAAAGAGAGAAAGTCACGAGAGAGAGAGAGTCAGGAGAGAGAGAAATGATCAGTTGGTTTAAGAAAAAATATATTCTGTTAAAAAAATATAATGATTAATATATGACAGTATATGTATATAATTATAGTTTAGAAATATATTAATATAATATTAGTACGTTTTGAGATTTTGGCAAATACAAACTTACACCAAAACACATCCGGGTCGGGTCTAAAATTTCAGATTTAAAATATGAAAAATATATGCGACTTCCGAATTTCAAAATGAATGCTCTGGTAACGAAAATGCATACCTCCAAGAACGAATGCATGTACGTGCGCGTAGCCAGCCAAATACGTCTGCTTCACTGAACGGGACGAGAACAAGATGCGTGGATGCTACCATGGGTTTAGGGGTATCACGCAGGCTATGAAATGCAATTTTAATTTATTTACATGACCTAAAATGTTATATGGTAAAAGATGCGGTGCTAGATGAAATGCCAGTATATACTAATCATGAGATGCACGTGTCCATGCAACAAGTCAAGATAATCTATAAATAAGAATCAAACAGGTTCAAGCAAGTGGGTTGGGCCGAATGCAATGTAAAATGTAAAAAATACCATTCGCACCCAAACACGATAAATCAATAAAATACCAATAAGAAAATACTAGAACTGGAATATGTATAAATGAACTAGGTTATTACATTATACCCAACTACAAAAGAATTTCGTCCTTGAAATTCCAAGAACAAGAAAAGATAAACAATCAAGAAACTACAAGAATAAATGTGAAAATTTCTGCCGGATCTCAACTTCTCGTTCCCAAGTTGATTCTCCACAAGTGTGATTTCCCAAAGAAATAAGTACGAGAGGGATAACCTTGTTCTTAAGAACTTTTTCTCTTCGATCCACAGTCGACATCGGTCGCTCCTCAAAAGTCAAATCTTCTCGGACAGTCGGCTCCGAATGATCCAACACATGTGTTTTATCTCGAAAATACTTACGGAGTTGAGATACATGAAACACGTCATGAATATTCGCCAAGGATTGCGGTAATGCCAATCGTTACGCCACTTCTCCAACACGCTCCAAAATCTCAAAGGTCCAACGAATCGAGGACTAATCTTTCCTCGACTTCCGAAACGGATCACCCCTCTAGTCGGTGATATCTTCAAGAATACCAAATCACCTACGACGAACTCTAGTGATCTTCTCGACGTATCTGCCCAACTCTTTTGTCGGTCTTGTGCTACTTTCATATGATTCCGGATAGTGTTAACCTTCTCAACTGTTTGCACGATCTATTCCGGTCCCAACAATCTTCGTTCACCAACATCGTCCCAACCAACAGGTGAACGACACTTGTGACCATATAAAGCTTCGAATGGAACCATCTGAATAGTCGCTTGAAAACTGTTGTTGTAAGAAAACTCCACCAAATGTAGATGATCCTTCCATGAACCCTTGAAGTCTAACATGCAAGCTCTCAACATGTCTTCAAGAGTTTGGATCGTTCTCTCCGACTGTCCATCTGTCTGAGGATGATAAGCTGTGCAAACTTCAATCGAGTCCCCAAACTTTCCTGTAAGCTCCTCCAAAAGTGTGATAAGAAACGAGTGTCACGGTCGGACACGATGCTCACCGGTACTCCATGCAATCTTACAATCTCCTGCATATACCATTCTGCCAAAGCTTCCGTTGATTGACCAACTCGAAAAATGGTATGAAGTGAGCTGCCTCGGTCAATCGATCAACTATCACCCAAACTGCATTGTTGCCCTTTGGACTCCGCGGTAAAGCCGTTACAAAATCCATGGTTATATGTTCCCACTTCCACTGAGGAATCGGAAGTGGTTGCAATAAACTAGCAACCCTTTGATGTTCAGCTTTAACTTGCTGACATACCAAGCACTTCGCTACAAGCGGGCAATCTCCCTTTCATACCTTCTCACCAGAGATGCTGTCGTATATCTCGGTATATCTTCGTGCCTCCTGAATGTACGGAATATGATGAACTGTGTGCCTCCTTCATTAGCTCTTCGCGAATATCTCCTTTTGGCACACACAAACGGCTACCATAACGCTACGAACCATCTTCATGAATTAACAGGTCCGTTCGAAGTCCAGCTTTAACTTATTCTTAAAAACTTCTACCATCTAGGGTCTTGCGACTGCGCTGCTTTAATATTCTCGGTCAACGACGACTGTACTTGCAGCTGCATCAACTGTCCCGAAGAATGCAATAGCACAACCTCCAAATCGAATCTTCGAAAGTCTTCAATAAGTCCCTTCCGCGCAGTCAACATCTGAATTGCTGGCAACCGACTAAGCGCATCCAGTACAACATTAACTTCCCCCGGATGGTATCTAAGATCAAGATCGTAGTCAGTCATCAGCTCCAACCATCTAAGCTGCCTCATATTAAGCTCCTTCTGTGTGAACACATACTTCAAGCTTTTATGATCGGTGAAAACCTCGACCCTTTCGCCCAATAGGTAGTGTCTCCAAATCTTCAAAGCGAAAATCACAGCTGCTAGCTCCAATTCATGAGTTGGGTAATTCTTCTCATAGGTTTTCAACTGTCTCGATGCGTATGCTATAACCTTCCCATGCTGCATCAAAAAACATCCCAATCCTTTCTCAGATGCGTCGCTGTGAAACACCAATCCTCCGGAACTGTCAGGTACGGTCAAAATAGGAGCAGTTATCAACCTTTGCTTTAGCGCCTCAAAAGCTGACGCACACTTATCCGTCCACACAAATGGTACTTCCTTGCGCGTAAGCTTGGTCAAGGCTCCACTATACAAGCGAAATTCTCCACGAACCTTCTATAATACCCGGCAAATCCAAGAAAGCTTCTGATCTCTGCTACGTTCTTCGAAATCGACCAATCTTGACCTGTTGCAATCTTCTCAGGATCAATGGTGATTCCATCTCCGGATACGACATGCTCCAAAAACTTCACTTCTTCAAGCCAAAACTCGCACTTGCTCATCTTTGCACACAATCTTTCCTGCCTCAACGTCTGCAGTGCGATCTTCAAGTGTTCTGTATGCTCTTTAATACTCTTCGAGTAGACCAGAATATCACCAGTGAACACCATAATAACTGGTCCAAGAATGGTGAAAAGATTCGGTTCATCAAGTCCATAAATATTGCTGGTGCATTCGTTACTCTGAAGGGCATCACTAAATACTCGTAATGTCCATACCGAGTTCGGAACGCAGTCTTGCAAATATCTTCTGATTTAACTCGGACCTGATGATATCCGGATCGCAAATCCAGCTTCGAGAATACCCTAGCGCCACAAAGCTGCTCGAGCAATTCGCCAATGCGAGAGATCGGGTACTTGTTCTTAATAGTTATCCGGTTTAATTTTCGATAATCGATGCACATCCTCCTTGTGCCATCTTTCTTCTTTACTAGAAGAACTGGAGCTTCCCAAGGCGAGTTACTGCTGCGAATCCAACCCTTCTCAAGTAATTCAGTAACCTGCTTCTTGATTTTTTCCAACTCTACTGGTGCCATTGGATAGTACGCCTTTGAGATTGGCACTGCACCAGGAACAAGATCGATCACAAACTCCACATCTCGTTTTGGCGATAAACCCGAGATGTCTTCGAATACATCCATGAACTCTCGGACAACAGCTGGCGCTTCTTCCTTATCAACCTCCATCGATGAAAGAACATTGTTTGTCGGCCTAGCCCTAAACTCGACTGGCCCGACAGAACTGCTTCCTCCAGCAAAACAAACTCCGGATGTCCGGGAGTCTGGAAATTTGCTTTCTTTGCTCTACGATCAATGTGAGCGTGGAAAGTGCCGAGAAAATCGATTCCTAAGACACAACAAACAAAGGGATGCACCAGAATTGAATAATTCTAATGCGGGGAAGACAAGATCAAATAGGATACCGAGATGACTTCATCCGAAGTCAAGATACTGAAGAAGATAAGCACGGTAACCAGAATTTAAGCTTGCGATAAAACATGAACTGGAAAGCAAAAGAAGCAAGGCAATATAACGACCATGAAACAAGGAAGTGAATCAAGACCAGGACTCCAAGTTACTTAAACAGAGCACCGAATTGTAACTATATTGCAGTTCATAGTTACAATCACATAACTCCACTCAAGTCGCCCAAATCCTAGTATTAAAATCAAGGAACAGGGAGAAACAATAGTGAACCATAAAGGTTTCAAGCCGAGATGCAAAGTCATTTGCATATCGTCAAGACAAGGATCAAAAGAAAGATATGATTCAAGAATCACGATCACAAGGTGGCAGGACATGTTCCTAATCACGAGTATTCTGATTCGTATATTGTGTCCAATACCCAACTACAAAAAGAATCAAACTAGATTAACCTATATTCCATGGCTCTGATACCAAAAGAACCATGTCACGCCCCGCTTCCCAGACTGCACTAAGATAGGCACGTGACATAGCCAACCATGCTACCTGTGGATAGGAAAAATCCTTCCACAGTCGCATTACGGCTGTAGAGATATCAAGAACAGGAAAGTGACTAAACTATCTAATACATGTCCATAAGCCAGAATAAAAGAGTCAAGAAATAATATAATATGCGGAAGCAAAAGATCCAATAAATACAACACCTGGAAAGTAAAACTGGATACCAACAGGATCCTCACCGCTCGGTCTAACAGCGGCAGTACTCCTGATCAATCTGCAACAAAGGTAGAGGATCTGGGCCATGCAAAACCCAGACGTCAGTGCGTCATAATATCAAGCAATAAAATAAACAGGGGTAGCAAGACATATAGATATGTGTATGAACAGTAAAGCATGTATAACAATAATATAAAAGTGACAGTGAAGGGTAAGGCACAGGTGATGTGCAGTGAGTATTCTAAACTGGTCTACTGGGTTAACTACTCTCAAGTCTTTGAAATCAATTTGATAAATCATCGATGTAACTCGATAGTATCCCGTGCGTGCCCGGGATCACGGTCTATGACTCTCGGGCTGAATCCGAGACGTGCCACAAGGCAGTAAAGGATGGTAGGTAATGACGAATGATGTCAGCAGCATCACCCCGGGGCTGGCCTAGCCCGTAAGACTGATCAGAAAAGGTATAGAACTGTCGAGTTACAAGTCAAGTTTCATCATTAATTTCCCCATACCCCCAAGTTATATGTGCTCAAGTCAGGTATTAAATAATCTGGAGCTAACACCAACACAGGATCATGCAGGTACAGGTTTGTCTGGATAGACAACAGGAAATGTCCGTAAGGATAACAGGTCAGATTTGTTAGCATTAGTCACAGGATCAGGTAACAGGTAAAGCCATGGTACATCAGGTCAAGTCAGGTAGTATATAGGTATCATGTCATGTCGAGAGGTGCACGGTACCATGTCGTGTCAAGTAGTAGGTGTATCAAGTCATGTCAGGGGTGCACAAAATGTCATGTGGATGCTCATAATCAACTAACATAAGCATGGGTATACAAAACAAGCATGGGGTACTAATGGAACGATAAAATGGAACATTGTAATGTGGTATGCAAATAGGTACAGATTAAAACATATGGATGCACGGTTATCGATTTGGGTTACGTTTATAATTCCAATATTGAATAGGATGCAGTTTATTAATCATGGGGTATTACAACAACAGTAATAGGTTATAATGAGATCGGTAGATGCAGCTATATGTGATCTATTCGATGTAGATGCGAATTGGTATCATATCACTTTTAAACGATAAACTAGTTAATGCACGATGTTCGGTTAATCAATGTGAATGGTTAAATTCAATTTGATGCGGTATACTATAGTATGATATGTGACAAGATAAGATTGCATATGCTAGATATGAAATGATAAGAATGGATGCATACGGTCATTGTAAAACAAGTACTTTTGGTGCACGGTTTGAAATTCAATTATTATATTTACTAAAATAGATGAATAAAATGTAATATAGTATGTAGCAAGATAAACTTGCCTCGACAGATCAAGAAATGGATGTGCACAGAACGTCTCACGTCAGCGAAATGTCGCGACACACGCACAGTACACGGAACGGTTCCAAACAACGCACAAGGGTGATCACGCAAGCAAGGTACATCCACTGGGTCGTCTGGATTGTCGACCTCAAGCACGGCTCTGGCGATGGATCTTTGACGCAGTGCCTCTCAACCGTCAAAGCCTTTTTGGCATAGTCCTCTCCCTTTTCCAATTCAGATAAGGCAATCATGTGTGCAGTTTGTTCCCACTTAAATTTTTCCCCAACTTCTGACAGCGCCTGTCCTATTTCCTTACCTTCAGAAGTCCACTTCTCCTTATCAATAAGAAGAAGGCCCACATGATATTGGTAATCATGAAGTTCGGCCTTGATTTCTTGAATCCTTTCGGCAAGCGCTTCTCTATCTTTCCTTCTCATCTCAGACTCATCCAACAGCCCCGCGTCCCTAAACCTCTCCCAGACCTCGGATTCTCCCACTTCTGCGCCACTCTCATCGCCCAAAGCCACCGCCTTGCTCTTTATCTTCTCGATGCTGAAAACCCTAGGGCTTCGAGGGTTGGATGAGGTCAAGAACTTGCTCTTTCGATCCATGGGTAATGGGAATGGGGACGCCCATTTCCTGTGACTAAACATCGTCGCTGATTCGTTAGAAGAAGAAGAGAGGTTGGGAAGGTGAGGTGAAAGCAAGGGGTGAGGAGTCGAGAATAGGAGGAGGTGGTCGAGGTGGTGACGGCGAGGGACGAGTGCCGGCGGTGAGGCAGGCATGGTCCAGGTGGCTGTAGGGGTCGGTTTCGTCGGGTGTGCAGGTAAGGGTCTCGTTGGAGGTGAGGGGAGAGGGAGGATGATGGTTGCAGAGAGGTGAGTTTGAGAAGGACGACGACAAAGGTGGAGGTGACGTGGGCGGTCGACGATGGCGAGGGCGGAGGCGAGAAGGGTGAGAGATGATGGGTCGTGGGTTCTTGGTTGGTGGTGGTGCGAGGAGAAGGAGGAGAAGGAGACGAGAGAGGTGAGGATGAAGAAAGGCGATGAGGGTGGTGACGAGGCCGACGGGGGAGATCGGCGGTGAGGTCAGGGATGGAGGTGATGGGTGTGTAGGTAGCGACGATAGGATCTAGCGGGGTTGTGGGTGCAGGCGGAAGAAGAGAGGAGATCGAGGTGATGGGGGATGGCGAAGACGGAGGTCGGAGCTCCGGCGACGTGCAGGCGAGGGGTGCGGGTTCACGAAAGCGGGAAAGGAAATTTTAAGAAAAAGAAGAAGAACATGGGCAGTAAAAAAAATTATAGGGTTAAAGAAAAAATAATTATACGTAGAGGAGAGAGAGAAAGAGAGAGAGTGACGAGAGAGAGAGAGAGAGTCAGGAGAGAGAGAAATGATCAGTTGGTTTAAGAAAAAATATATTCTGTTAAAAAAATATAATGATTAATATATGACAGTATATGTATATAATTATAGTTTAGAAATATATTAATATAATATTAGTACGTTTTGAGATTTTGGCAAATACAAACTTACACCAAAACACACCCGGGTCGGATCTAAAAATTCAGATTTAAAATATGAAAAATATATGCGACTTCCAAATTTCAAAATGATTGCTCTGGTAACAAAAATGCATACCCCCAAGAACAGATGCATGTACGTGCGCGTAGCCATCCAAACACGTCTGTTTCACTGAATGGGACGAGAACAAGATGCGCGGATGCTACCACGGGTTTAGGGGTATCACGCAGGTTATGAAATGCAATTTTAGATTATTTACATGACCTAAAATGTTATATGGTAAAACATGCGGTGCTAGATGAAATGCCAGTATGTACTAATCATGAGATGCACGTGTCCATGCAACAAGTCAAGGTAATCTATAAATAAGAATCAAACAGGTTCAAGCAATCGGGTCGGGCCGAATGCAATGTAAAATGTAAAAAATACCTTTCGCACCCAAACACGATAAATCAATAAAATACCAATAAGAAAATACTAGAACTTGAATAGGTATAAATGAACTAGGTTTTTACATCTATCGTTAGTTAAGTAACCTAACGGGTGATGACGGGGCCCAGTGGCGAATGCAGATGGCATATGCGTACATCATATTTTTGTTCTTTTCTGGTGTGATAGGTTAATTGATAGGACCACATTAATTTAATTAATGCAAGAAAAGAAACCTAAAAGATGGTGTTGGAACAAATTTCAAAAAACTACAGTTATATTCTTTCACTTTGCATAGTGGTATTCGGTCGTGAATATCCTGCACCTCATTCCACGAGGCAAGAGCCGAAATCTCTTCACGGGGAGTGACCTCTTGAGCAAAAGACTATACTATAGATTACTCGGTTTTTGCAAAACCAGAAATTTTCAAAAAGCGGCGTTTAAACCACTCCTTTTTCAAAGCTATCAGGTTCCTTCAACGATGTCAAGTTCATTACGTTAACGGGTTTTTCGCCAAAAACCCAGCCGTAGCCCTCCGTCGTTTCAGAAAATTAGTACTTAGTATTCTTGTTGTGTTTGTTGATTATTCATCAAGGCACAGTGAACGGTAGCTGAGTAATGATTCTCTGTTGCATAGATAGATGCGATTGGTTAGGATAGTCGCGTGATTTTGTTGATTATTCGTCAAGGATCATGCAGGTGGGTCTAATGCAATCCTAGATAACGACAGGTTGAACTTGACTAGGACCTTTTGATTTGTTGATTATTCGTCAAGGTCACTTGGGTCCTAGGGGTAAAAACCACATCGGGAGTTTCAAATATACAGGAAACTTGCAGATTTAGCATATCTTCTGGAGTGTGGTGACTAGAGTGGATTCCATCTAGGTCATCACACAATGATACTTGGATCCCGATCCTACTGATGAGTAGGATTACTCTCAGGAGATTATTTCACTTAACAATCGATGCTATAAACCAAGTAGGTGTCTAGAATGGTGTTGGCGAGGCTACGCCTACAGGGAAAAGAGATTACATAATTAAGGAACTTCGTGAAAGTGTTGGAAAACCTCCCTCGAAATACCAACACTAGCCTGACTGAAAAGTTAAGCAAGTATTGTGACATGCAATTAATTCTGACTAGTTCTTCTTTTAAGGTTTGAAGAACAATTTGAGGAAACAATGGGAGCCATCCTATTTAGATAAATTAATAATCAATCTAATCTTACAAGAACGCACGCTAAGTGTTTCTTTTCTCTCTCTCTAGGTAGCAACCATTTCACGCCCTAATCAAGATAATAAAATGTATCGCTTGACCGATCCGAATTCTTATTCGGGCTGGGGAACGTCGGTTTAGCTCTAACTTATGATGGTGATCATAAGTAGGAGCAGAGGAAAGAGGATATTCTAAATTCCTTAAAGACCCCAATGAAGAAGAAGCATACTATTGCATCTACTTCAGGTGTTCTTGTAATTGAGAACTGTTTTTCGGTCAGTCCTACCTCCTGGATACTAGATACCGGATCAGGATCTCATATCTGTAATCTATTGCAGGGACCGAGAAAAAGTAGGATGGTTGGACCTGGTGATATGTCCCTCAGAGTAGGAAACGGAGCATAAGTTAATGTTGCAGCCGTCGGTGAATATCACCTAATGTTGCCAAATGGCAATGCTATGATTTTGAACAATTTCTACTATGTACCTTTCATTGTTTGCAACATAATATCAGTTTCTTTACTTGATAAAGATGGATATAACTTTGTTCTTGATAGAAATATCTTGAACATTTATCTTGATAAGGTACTAGTTGCAGAAGGTACATTGTTTAATGGTATCTATGTTCTAAATCAAAACGCGGTTTTCAATGTATAAAACACACTCAAGAGGAAGAGTTCAGAAACGAACGAATCCTACTTGTGGTATTGTAGACTTGGTCATATTGGAGAGAAAAGACTAAGTAAGTTGCATAAAGATGTACTTTTGAATACGTTCGAATTTTCATCTTATGAAACTTGTCGATCTTGTCTCAAGAGAAAGATGACCAAATCTCCATTCACCGGACACGGAGAAAGAGCAGCAGAGCTCTTGGGACTTATACACAGTAATGTATGTGGTCCAATGTCTATACATGCAAGGGGTGGGTTCTTGTACTTCATCACATTCACTGACGATCTCTCTAGATTCGAATATATGTATCTGATGAAACAAAAATCTGAAGCTTTTGAGAAATTCAAAGAATTCAGAAATGAAGTAGAGAACCAGATTGGCAAAAGTATCAAGAACTTCTGGTCTGATAGAGGAGGAGAGTACTTGAGCACGGAATTCCTAGATTATCTAAAATAGAATGGAATACTCCCTCAGCTTACTCCTCTGTATACACCACAGCACAACGGTGAACCGTACTCTATTGGACATGGTTCGCTCCATGATGAGTAACGTCGAGTTGCCTCTTTCATTTTGGGGACATGCGCTTTTGACAGCGGCATATCTTTTGAATCAAGTTCCATCCAAATCTGTGCCTAAGACTCCCTATGAAATATAGAGTAGTAAGAAACCATGTCTTAAATTTATTAAGATATGGGGTTGTCCGGCCTATGTGAAAACACAGAAACCGGACAAACTTCAGGCACAATCAGTTTTATGTAAATTTGTGGGATATCTTAGGATTCACTAGGATATCTGTTCTACCACACTGAGGAACGGAAGGTGTATATATCTCGCCACGTTACCTTTTTAGAAAGGGAGTTTCTTGCAAAAGAAGCTAATGGGAGTACGATAGAACTGGAAGAAATTTCTGAACCATAATGTAACCGAAGATTTGGTAGACCCGCTAGATTCAGTAGTCCCAGACAAACCTCAGCCACTCTGCAGATCTAGTAGGATTTCTCATCCGCCCAAGAGATACTACGGTTTTCTCATAGACGGGGATCAAGAGGATTGCATCTTGGAAGAAGATAATCCTACTAGTTTCAGGCAGGCCATTATCAGTAGGGACTCTGATAGGATGCTATGCAATCCGAAATGGAGTCCATGTACACCAATAAAGTGTGGACCTTGGATATTGCTCCACCTGGGGTAAAACTCGTTGGATGAAAATGGATCTACAAAAGGAAACTTGGTGTAGATGGGCAGGTTGAAACCTATAAGGCTAGACTCGTTGCAAAAGGTTTTCATCAAAGACCAGGAGTGGACTATGACGAAACCTTTTCTCCAGTGGCTATGCTCAAATCCATTCGGATCCTATTTGCCATGGCTGCCTTCCATGACTATGAAATCTGGCAGATGGACGTAAAAATGGCTTTTCTAAATGGAAGTTTGGAAGAGTGCATTTATATGGATCAGCCAGAAGGTTTTGTAGACAATGGGAGCAGCGGGAAGGTATGCAAGTTGCTTAAATCCATTTATGGATTAAAACAGGTATCACGGAGCTGGAACATCTGTTTTGATGAAACTTTCAAGGAATTTGACTTCATTAGGAACGAGGATGAGCTATCTATATATAAGAAGATTGTAGGACGAACTGTCGTATTCCTAGTCTTGTACGTGGAATACATTCTTTTGATAGGAAATGGTATTCCTATGCTATAATCGGTTAAGCTGTTCTTGTCACAAAGGTTCTCCATGAAGGACCTGGGTGATGCCTCGTACATTCTGGGGATCAAGATCTACAGAGATAGATCCAAGATATTATTGGAACTTTCGCAGTCCAGGTACATAAAGACCGTACAAAAGAGATTTAGTATAGAAGATTCCAAGCGCGGTAACATACCGCATTGCACGGAATCACCCTCTGTTCCCCTCCGAACGACGGCGCGACGCAAGGACGTCTCGCCTAAGATTCGGGACAGATGCAAATTGGTGTTATCCGTCCACCTCTCCGAAGATGCCAAGTAGATTTATGGCACAATATATCGAAGGTTTAAACGGATGCGTCCGATGTAGCAGACTTCGTCAGATTCCCCCTCGCTTGAGGGGTTTTTGATTGTGGGAACGCTCTTCCCTGCAGGCGCAAGCCCCTGCAGTTAATTACGCTACCGCATTGCGGTAACAACTTTCTCCTTCTCCAGATGGTCACTTCGTGTCGTGTGTGTTTGTTTTATGTTTGGTTGCCCGTGGATTGTATACGGAGACTGAGTTATGTCGTCGCCCGTAGGGCGTGGACTAGTCCAAATCCGTATTATCTTAGATTTGGGTTTGGGGGTTTGGGTTTAAGGATGCGTTAGCCTCATTCGAGACTAAGATCAACTTAAACGTTTGTTAAGGATACGTTAGCCTAGTTTTTAGACTAAGATCGACTTAACGGGATCGTTTAGATCCAACAATAGAGCAATTAAGGGAGCCCTGTTGTTTAGTTTAGTGACATTGCGGTCAATAGGTAATTTAAGGACATTGCGGTCCAATGTTAGTTTTAAGACGTTGCAGTCAAGGTTAAGGACGTCGTAGTCTGTGGGTTTAAGGACCCCACAGTCCGATGTTAGTTTTAAGACATCACGGTCAAGGTTAAGGATGTCATAGTCCATGGGTTTAAGGACCCCACAGTCCGATATTAGTTTTAAGACATCACGGTCAAGGTTAAGGACGTCATAGTCCATGGGTTTAAGGACCCCACAGTCCGATATTAGTTTTAAGACATCACGGTCAAGGTTAAGGACGTCATAGTCCATGGGTTTAAGGACCCCACAGTCCAATGTTAGTTTTAAGACATCACGGTCAAGGTTAAGGACATCATAGTCCATGAGTTTAAGGACCCCACAGTCCGTATCAATGTATGGTCATCAGGACCCGCCACCTCTTTGAAAACGTTGAGGAATTACAACGCCAATTATCAAAGGAGTGAAAAGATGTACCCTTAAACCAAGGTAGATTAAACAGTCTTTGACCCAGTTTAGGACCAAGACCAATTAATTATGTTATGAGCCCATTAGCCCAGTTGAATTTGAATTGAGGACTTATGGCCATCTTGGGCTAAGTCCAATCATGTTTAGCATATTGACTTTCTGTTGGTCCATTAGAAGAGAGGCTTTGCCTCTAGACACTTAGCCAATGGGGCTAAAGTTAGTGTTAAACACTAAAGACCAATCAGTGTTGAACACTGAGAATGAGATTGACAAGTTAGTGTTTAACACTAAAAGATAGTTAGTGTTAAACACCAGCAACAGGGTTTTCAAATTAGTGTTAAACACTAAAACAAATCAATGTTAAATACTGGCAACGGAGATCTCAAATTAATGTTAAACACTAAGATAATCAGTGTTAAACACTGGTGACAGGGATTTTAATTTAGTGTTGAACACTAAGAAAATTAATGTTAAACTCTGTTAACAGAGATTTTAATTTAGTGTTAAACACTAAGAAATTCAGTGTTAAACATTGCAAATAAAGTTCTTCAATTAGTATTGAACACTAAGGCAAATCAGTGTTAAACACTGGATTCAGAGGTTCCAATTTAGTGTTAAACACTAAGGCAAGAGGGGTCACGTGGTAACACGTGAAAGCGCCCTTCTTCTCTTTATTTTGTTCTACAGATAGGTGTTTAACACTTTCAGTTCTGAAAACCATCACGTGCGGGCACGTGATGGGGGCTCATACTCTGGTTTATTAGAATACTCGGTAGGGGTCACGTGGTGACACGTGAGGGCGCCCCAGAGTTCTCTTTTATTTTGTTGTTTCTTTATGTGCTTCAGGGATCACGTGAGGCATTGCCTCAAAGTTCTCTTTTATATATTTTTGCAGGAGTCACGTGGTAACACGTGAGGTGTCTACTTCAGAGCTCTATTCTGTGGGCCTTTGCAGGGGTCACGTGGTAGCACGTGACTCTGCATGTTTTAGAGTTATGTTCATAGGGTTAAACCCTAAACTTTAGAGGACTTAAATTTTCTGTTTTCTTCTGAAGAATTACACTCTTAATAGGGTTAAACCCTAATTTCTTTTCTTAAGGGAATTAAATTCCTGTGAGTTTGAGAGAATTATATTCTCAATTAGGGTTAAACCCTAGTTTTGTTCATTTTGAAGGAATTAAATTCCTATAACATAGGGTTAAACCCTAATTCTGTTTCAAAGGAATTAAATTCCTATAATTCTATGAGAATTAAATTCTCAAACTCCCATTCCCCCTCTATGCTTTGGATCTGCATGGCAGGATCTCAACCCAATGAGAATTAAATTCTCAATTCATGGGGAGATGTGCACTTTGCAGATCCTCTACTAGAGAAAGAACTAAGTTCTTCTTTTTAATATAAGAGTTAAACTCTTTTGAGAATTAAATTCTCTTTTCTCTTACCTAAGGTTTTCTTTTACAGAAGATCAAATTCCTCCAAAGTCTCAAGGCTCTATATTTCTCTCTCTATGTCTCTCTCTCTCCTTCTGTGTATCTCCTGGCTCCTATTTATAGGAGAAGGAGCAGAATCAATCGGTTTTAGTGAATCATTCATTAAGAGATTTGATTTGTATTCGTTAGAGATTTGATTTGCATTCATCAATCATTTGGACCTTTGGATTATTAGGTGAATTTTATTCACCATTGGATTTTGAATCCAAAGATATTCCTTTGTTATTTCGGTTAGATTTTAAAGGGAAATCTTTCCAAGTCCAAGATTTTTCCATAGATAGGTGATATTTAATCACCTTTAAATCTTTAATTCAATCGGTTCCAAATAATCATTCTCCTTTGGAAAGATTTGAATGTTGTTCAGAATTTAATTCTGTTAAATAGATAGGCTTTGAAAGCCGGTCACGTGTGGCCACGTGACCCCTGGTCACGTGTAAGCACGTGACCCCTTGGAACGAGCTTTCCTCTGCTTTCTGCGCTTTGTCTTCTAGCCGTTGTTCAGCCGTCACGTGCCAACACGTAACCCCTGGTCACGTGCCAACACGTGACCCCTGGTCACGTGTGAGCACGTGACCCTTTCTGGAGCCTTTTCTTTGATTTAATCAGGGAGCGAATCCGCCTTTGCCGCTGCTTTTTAATTGTCACGTGCCAACACGTGACTGCTGGCCACGTGCTAGCACGTGATGCCTCCTCCGTAAACTTTCCTGATTTTAAATCAGGAAACAAATTCCCCCACAGCGTTGTTCTCACGTGTCTGCACGTGAGTGCAACGCTGTCACTTTTATGACCGTTGAATTCCTCTAGGGATTTGGGGAGATGAAGCGTCCCCATCACATCCTATAAATATAGGGGTCATTTCAGAAACGCCTCCACTTTTGCTTATCTTCCTCCTTGCGAACTTTTTCTGAGAATTTAATTCTCTTCTTCTAGAGCTTAGTTCTCTGCCTTGAAACATTTTCAGAGTTTAACTCTGTTCAACCGATTCCTCTTCTTCAGGTAATCATCTTGAGTGGACGAAGAACTTTCATATATAAAATTCTCTGGATTTTAAATCCACTTCAAGGGTTTCACCCTTTTAATATGAACCCATTTTTCCTTTAAGTTTTTCAACCAAAGTATGAAATAGAACTTTCAACAGTAGATCTTTTTAGGGTTCATATGATCTTTAGGAAGATAATGGTGACGGTTAAAATCTATGGAATTTAATTCCATCCCAAAAAAGTTTCTGGGAATTTAATTCCCTTTTTCTTAATAAGGAATTTAATTACTATGAAGAACTCGGCTTCTTCACATGGAGGCTTCTTAGGGTCTCTTTGCCCGAGGTTGTCCTTCTGCAATTAATGAAGCAGAAGCTTTGTAACAATTCTCATGACCTTTATTTCAGGTATTATGGATACCCATATGTACGGTCTTGACGAAATCATTTCCTATAGGAACATTCGTGCACTGGGCCGCGGTCAGAACCAGGAGTTCACCAATGCTCAGTGTGCTGAGATTATGAGCCGCTTTGACGAGTACAACCATCGGCTACTCCCCCGTTGCTCTCCTCTTTTGAGACTCATCGTGCTGGCGATTTAGGAGGCGCTTCCTCTCTTCTGCGCCGGTGTACCGCTCAAGGCATTGGACGCTGCCGAGGACAAGATACATTCGGTGTATCTGATGAGTCTAATCTCGAAAAGAAGGCGCGACAACCTCATTGATCTCTTGCACCAAGCATTTCAGCAGTCGGCCGTACTTGCCGCCTATCGGAGGGTGGAGGACATTTGCGAGGACCCCGACACTTGTGATCGTGAGAGAAAACATACTCGGGAGGTTCGAAATGCTTGGAGGATCTTGGACAAAGTTAACCTTGAGTTTCTCAATCCGTGCCCCGCGTCTGAGGTCTAACCATTGTAAACGTGTTCTCTTTATTTTGTATGAACTTCTTAAAGTATGAATGATAAGTTCTATTATGTCTTTGTATGTTTGCATGCCTTTTTGTGGGATTTTATCATTTTGCTATTGTTGTTGTTGGCGCTTCTAATATGCAGGGTGCTAATCCATTTTTTAGTGCACGTCGAGTTTGGGGCTCGCATGCTCCACACATGGGGTCCTTTTGATGAGACTGTTCAAAAAACTTTCCAACGCCATATTTTTAGTGCACAATATCAGATGCAAAAAAGTAGCCTTGGAAATAGTTCTATCTCCTTGATTTCCGATGCCTTTCCTTGTTTAGGCCTTGGGAATAGCTTTAACATGCAAAATTTTCTGCGCTCAACACTTAATGCACCTCTTTATATCTGAGGCCAAAGCCATCTTTTCTCTTCACAAAGAGATTTATTTTCATTTTGGTGTGATTTGTCTTGAGAAACAACCGAGCGCCATGGCCTGCAATCGCCCTCATGCTCGTCAACTGATAGGTTCCTAGGCACTCTAGTGAGGTCTCACAAGGCATCGAACATGCCAATTTAAAAAAATGGTGCCGAGAAACCCTAGACTACGGATCTTAGACTAGATGTTTAGGCGAAAAGATAATCTAGTTAACAAATTAACTAAAAGTTAGGATGCTACAACCTTTGTAGATCCGGATACCCACTTCCTTAGCTCCACGAAGGCGTCCTCTCGCTGTCCATCTTGAACCTTGGACTCTCGTGACGGCTTCATCGGAGAAACGTGCGGACTAGGTCGTCGGCTTCGTGCCGAAGATGATCTACGTCGAGGCATCACTAGTTCAAGCTCCGACTTCACAAACTTGTGAAACTTGTGAAGTAAACACCCAAAACAACTTGGCAAGAGGTAGAGGGTGAAGAAATAGGAGGTGGGTTCACTTTAGAATTGGATTTCTCACTTTGGATCTCAAGATGCCATTAAAGTAGCAAGCTTTTCTATTTCAAGAAGAAGAAGAAGATGAAGCTTGTTATGATAAGTTCTAATTAAAATGAAATATAAAATCAATACTTATCATAACTAAACCTTGGTTAAGTGTAGAGAATATACCATGGTTAGTTGGGTGGGTTAGGGTTAAGCATGATGACAAGAATGGTAGCAAAAGTCAAGGGTTCATGAAGCATCTTATAAGAAACAAAAATGCCACCATTCTCATCTAAACTTATCCAAATAAATGAATAAACAAATAAATGAACAAATAAAAATGCAAAACCCTAATTATCATAATAACCATGGTTTAATTCTATTCGCTTAATCATATGATCAAGTATCATCAAACATGATACAAAAAAGTGCACAAAAGTATATCGCATATACAATGTGCAATCCAAGTGAGAAAAATCCGTTTAAAGTGAACCAATACTAGTCAATGCAAAGTAATATATCAAATATATAATTATACATTAAATCATTAAATCAACACTTGATTCAATGATCCGGTCATGTCACACACGACCGACTAGTATTCAATGTATCGGCTTATCGAATCGATCTTCGATTCGATAACTAGGTTATATCGCATACAACCATTCGAAACATTAATCGCGAGAATTAAATACGGCATCACATACACGCATCATTCTCGGTCCCGCACATATCTCATACGCGCTCCTATTTCGTTTCGCTTGAACCAGGAAACCTCTGTGTAGGACTCTAAAGACTCGTCAATACGCCGGTAGCAGATGATGATCATATTAAGCACCCACAAGCCGCAAGCGGTCTGCTAAACGTAACGGCCACCCGGGTATTGAGCGATCAGAAGATCGACGAGCTAGCCCGCTCACACTCCTGCGAATCCGACCAGTAACACCTAACGTACAGTCCGGTCTCTTCGTCTGATATGTCGCATATCAAGTCTAGGGGTGGTAAACGTCAGACCCCAATAACCCGATAAGTCGTGCCGATGTGAGGCTCGTAACGGGTCGAGAAACTACTGGTAACACTTACCAGCAAATCTCTGATCAGCCCTGGCCAGGGACTTCCCTGTTACGGCCAATCGAGCACAGCGCAACATCAACCCCCAATACCGGGAGAGACGAAACCCCTCCTATCGCTCATTGCCTCCATGTGACTCGGGACTGTGCCCAAAGACCACCGTTTTGCACGCCCTCATGGACGTGGTAAGGTGGAGATCAAAGCACAGTGGGAATCACACAAGACTCTATGACGATCTCGGGTCTACAGACTAACCTGTACAAGTGTCACCTGAGAACTGCCATCTGACGTGAGGTATAATACCATCTGGGAGTTCTCGGCGAGTCCGTCCAGTGTACTCAGTCTCCACTGAGCACCCGTATACCATCTCTGATGTCAAACACCAATGGTTATGGGATCATCCATCGCCCATCACATGGGTCGAGAAGCGTATACGCTAGTCTACACTGGTATATCGATGCCCCGTCTTGATACACCCATGACTAGGGACCTTGAAGGATGTACTTATGGACTACCATACCCCCACTAGTATGATCTGCATCATAGTCCAGGTAGTCAAGTACAAATCCTAAGGGGTTTACCAACATGTAACTATAAGACAGTATAAAGAGACTAGTGTACATGTTAAGATAAAGACCAACCAGATAGCATATTATCATGTCGAGCAAGAAAGTCATCTCTATATATGTCCAAGCATCCAATATAATATACATCATCTGTACAATACTGGCCTCTAGGGCATACATACAACTAACAATCTCCCACTTGCACTAGGGCCAGCTGCTGTAGTATCGCATACCGAGCATCCCGAAGAGTCTCTCAAACTGTATCTGGGGAATGGCCTTCGTGAGTGGATCCGCAGTGTTGTCCTTCGTGTCAACCCTCCTGACCTCGATCTCCCGGCGATCAACTATCTCCCGGATCAGGTGATACCGCCTCAGAATATGCCTGGATCGCTGATGGGACCTGGGTTCCTTGGCCAAAGCTACCGCTCCATTGTTATCGCAATACAAAGGTATTGGACGCTTAATGGATGGAACCACTCCAAGTTCAGTAATGAACTTCTTGACCCAGACAGCCTCTTTGGCAGCATCGTTGGCAGCGATGTATTCAGCCTCCATCGTCGAGTCTGCCACGGTTTTCTGCTTGGAACTCTTCCAACTAACCGCCCCTCCGTAAAGGGTAAAGACAAAGCCCGACTGCGACTTAGAGTCGTCCTTATCACTCTGGAAGCTCGAATCGGTAAAGGACTCCACTTGGAGCTCTCCGTTACCATACACCAAGAACATATCTCTAGTCCTTCGTAAGTACTTGAGAATGCTCTTCACAGCTGTCCAGTGACTCTCTCCAGGATCAGCTTGATACCTGCTCACTACACTTAGTGAGTATGCTACATCGGGTCTGGTACATAGCATCGCATACATGATAGAGCCTACTGCCGAAGCATAGGGTATCCCTTGCATGCGAGCTCTCTCCAAATCAGTCTTGGGAGACATCTCTTTGGAGAGAGTGACTCCAGAGATCGTGGGCAAGTTGCCACGCTTGGACTCTTCCATACTAAACCTCTTTAGTATGGTGTCAATGTACCTGGATTGGGACAATCCCAAAATCCGTTTGGATCTATCTCTATAGATCCTAATTCCCAATATGCAGGAGGCATCACCAAGATCTTTCATCGAGAATCTTTGTGATAAGAAGAGCTTGACCGCTTGCAGCATAGGAATATCATTTCCTATCAAGAGTATGTCGTCCACGTACAATACGAGGAAGACAACCTTACTCTCTGCCACCTTCTTGTAGATACAAGGTTCATCTGGATTTTTGACGAAATCAAACTCTTTGATAACGACGTCAAAGCAGATGTTCCAACTCCGCGATGCTTGCTTTAATCCATAAATGGATTTAAGCAGCTTGCACACCTTCCCGCTGCTCCCACTGTCTATGAAGCCCTCTGGCTGAGTCATGTACATGCACTCTTCTAAATTACCATTTAGAAAGGCGGTCTTAACATCCATTTGCCAGATTTCGTAGTCATGAAAGGCAGCAATGGCAAGCATGATTCGGATGGATTTAAGCATAGCCACTGGAGAAAAGGTTTCGTCATAGTCCACACCTGGTCTTTGACGAAAACCCTTTGCTACAAGTCTAGCTTTGAAAGTCTCCACTTTCCCATCTACACCAAGTTTTTTCTTGAAGATCCACTTGCTCCCAATGGGTTTTACCCCTTCAGGAGCAACTTCCAAAGTCCATACTTTGTTGGTGTACATGGATTCCATCTCGGACCGCATAGCATCCAGCCATTTCACTAAGTCCCTACTCGTGATGGCCTGCTCGAAGCTAGTTGGGTCATCATCCTCCATGATGCAATCCTCGCTCCCACCATCCATGAGAAAACCGTAGTATCTCTCAGGTTGGCGAAGAACCCTACTAGATCGGCGGAGTGGCTGAGGTTCATTGGGAGCTACTGAATCCTCTGGTTCCACTAAATCTTCTGTTGTGTTTTGTTCAGCTGGAACCTCTTCCAGTTCTACCTCAGAGCCACTAATCTCTTTTGCAAGAAATTCCTTTTCTAAAAAGGTGGCATGTTGAGCAACAAATACTCTTTGTTCCTCACTGTGGTAGAAGATATACCCTCGCGAATGTTTGGGATATCCAACAAACTTACACAAAACAGATCTTGCCTCGAGTTTGTCCGGTTTTTGTCTTTTGACATAGGCCGGGCAACCCCATATCTTTATAAAATTAAGATATGGTCTCTTCCCTTCCCATATCTCATATGGTGTGGTAGGCACAGATTTGGTGGGAACCCTGTTCAGTAGGTATGCTGCTGTTTCCAGTGCATATCCCCAGAAGGAAACAGGTAACTCAGCTACACTCATCATAGAGCGCACCATATCTAATAGCGTGCGGTTTCTCCGCTCCGATACACCGTTGTGCTGTGGTGTATATGGAGGAGTTAGCTGAGAGAGAATCCCATTCTCTTTTAGGAAGTCCAGGAATTCATTGCTCAAGTATTCACCTCCTCGATCTGATCGAAGGATTTTAATACTTTTTCCGGTTTGGTTCTCAACTTCTTGTTTATATTCCCTAAATTTCTCAAAAGCTTCTGATTTGTGTTTCATCAGGAACACATACCCGAACCTAGAGAGATCGTCAGTGAATGTAATGAAGTATGAAGAACCATCCCTGGCATGTGTAGACATGGGACCGCATACATCACTATGTATCAGTCCCAAGAGTTCGGTAACTCTTTCTCCGTGTCCCGTAAACGGAGCTTTGGTCATCTTGCCTTTGAGACATGACTGGCAAGTGTCATAGGATGAATATTCAAACGGATTTAAATATCCATCCTTATGCAACTTAGCTAGTCGTGTCACATTGATGTGACCCAGTCTACAATGCCACAAGAAGGATTCGTTCAGTTCTGAACTCTTCCTCTTGTGTGTGTTTGTTATGCTCAGAACTGTTGATTGATTTAGAACATAAATGCCATTGCACAACGTGCCTGATCCAACCAACTTTTGGTTACGGAAAATGTTCATAACATTGTCCTGTAATACAAAATTATATCCCTCTTTACTTAATAAAGAAACCGATATAATGTTGCATATCAGGTTCGGCATGTAATAGCATTCGTTCAGAACCAATGTATTACCAGTTGGTAATACAAGGTGATATTCCCCGACAGTCTTAGGTGCAACAATTGCACCATTTCCAACTCTAATGTCTTTATCACCTTCTCCAAGTTTTCTACCTTTCCTAAGCCCATGTAACTGATTACATATATGGGATCCTGAACCGGTATCTAATACCCAGGACGTAGAGCAAATGGAGAAACAGTTCTCAGCAACGAACACACCCGAAGAAAATGCATCAACATGTACTTTCTTCATTCGGGTGGCACGAGAATCCTGGCATTCCCCTATATCCTGTTCATTCCTATAACTCTTATAAGAAAGAACGGAACCAACGTTCCCCATCACAGTATAACATGCGGGTTCGGTCAATACATCCATATTATTATCTTCATTAGGGCAAGAAATGGCTGCTACCTGGAGAGAGAGAGAAGAAAACACTTTAGCATATGCTCGTGCAGGATCAGATTGGTTATTATCTTATCTAATCAGGATGGCTCCCACTGCTTTTTATCAAATCTTCCTTCAAACCCTAAAAGGAAAGACTAGCCGGGATTAATTACACACTACAAGTTCGCCAATCTTTCAGCCAGGCCAGTGTCGGTACTTTGAGGGAGGTCCCCCGTGCTTTCGCACGAACCTAATTAATGTAAACCTCGTTTTCCCAGAGGCGTAACCTCGTTAACACCTTTCTAGACACCTACTTGATCGGCTAATTGCAATGTGTAAAACTCTCCCAGGAGTAACTCTTACTCACAGTGGGTATCGGAATCCAACTATCTCATAGAAGGTATGCAATCTCATTGCAAATTTCAACACTTGAAATTCCCGATAATCTTTAGCCCCAAGCATCCTATAACCTTGACGGAGGTCAACAAACCACAGGGTGCAAGTCAAGTTCAACCCGTCATTTCTTGATTGAATCAAACCCACCCGCACGACCCTTGACGGAGGTCAACAAGGTCGTACGACTACCCTAATCCAATCTGCATCATATGCATAAGCAGACAAATACTAGTTAGCTACCGCACACTACGCCTTGACGGAGGTCAACAAACGTAGCACGAATACTAAGTAGGATTTATCTGAAATGACGGAGGGCTATGCCAGGTTTTTCTGAAAACCATGAGCATAATGAACTTGATATCATTGTAGAATCAAATGAAGTTTTAAAATAGAGTGATTTTGAGGCTTTTTCAGTTTTGCTAAAGGGGTCACTCCCGGTGAAGGGATCGTCGGCCCTTTCCTCGTCGAATGAGGTGCGGGATACATCATATATATCACTGTGCAAAGCAAAAACCCAAAAGCAGTCAAAAGCAAACCGAGTGTGTAGCATCTGCCAGTTATTGCTAAAGGAGTCACTCCCGGTGAAGGGATCTCGGTCCTTTCCTCATCGAATAAGGTGCAGGGTATATCCATATGTACCGCTGTGCAAAGCAAGAACTGTAGCTACCTGTTTTATTTTAAAATTTGATTCCACAACATCTTAGGTTTCTTATCTTTCATTAATCACATTAATGAAGTCCCATCATTTAAATACCTAAACATCACAGATAGATATGACGTACACTTATGCAATCCGCATTCGCCTCGATATCCCCTCGTGCACCGTTAGGTTAGGTAACTAACGACAGAGCAGGGCAGGGCTAGCGCGGGTGTAAAACATAAGTAACGTCTATATAAATATCATATATACTATATACTATATCCATCACAGAGTCACAACACAGATATCGCAGCAGAATAAACATATGAAATATTGGATATACTAGGACGTCCGTGTTTTCAATACGAGCCAGTATAAAACACGGATTCCACGGTCGTGATGAATAGCCAATCCCACACCCCTAGACCTCTACGAGAGCGGCAAGCAACCCTGCCAATTCTAGGGTTAGGAGACCCGGACTCGACTCCTCGAGTTGGTCTCCCACTGGACCCCAGAACCCGGTTACTTGTGCTCCCCTCCTTGGGTCTACCCTAATGCGGAAAAGTAAATAATATACAAAAGGTGACATCTTCCGCTACCAGAAAATGCCCCAAATAAAAGAATATTACATACAAGTTTTTACATGAATGAAAATGAAAAACACTCATCTCATATAAAAACCCCCGGCTATTCGAATACGACGATCCAATATAACATATCCAGCAACACATAACATCACATGTCATCAACGTAAGTAAGTATGCATACCCCAATTGTCTTTGACATATAGCAATGAAACCGGCGATATGAACATACTACACTTACGGTCACAGAAAAGAAAGTGTAAAACTACAACAATTGGAATCCGCAACTTCTTTAGACATCGCATGCCTAATCAAATGAAATTCTTAGACATCACATGCCTAACAGATATAAATCCCGCATTTTAGTCTCATTATCGAAAACTCTTTTCAATATCATGTGGGACTAAACTGCTAGATTTATAACAATCATTCAGTTATCTCATAACTGTTTGTGAATTCCAATTATTGTATCACATTCCAGATAAACAGAAAATGTTAAACTTTCCGATCGAACAGTCGAATACCCCAGTTTTCCCGATACAGTCCAACACATGAAATAAGTCTAACAACATTCAGTTCGTGCCTCAGTACCGACGGTCCAGCCGTAGAAGGGTCAAGCCAACGCCTCACATGTGGCTCGCCGTACTGCCCCAAACCCGAAGGTTCAAAGGGCAGTTCAAGACGGTCACATAATCGAGTTAAGGTTTGTTGTCTTATAGAGGGTCCATCGCGTTACTTGCACTACTTAGAACGTCGTTAAACTACGGAAAAATCCAACACTTGGAAATTTCCCGACAGGGGAAAAATTGGGTATTTATATCCGGTCGAACTTTTTAACATATTCTGGAAATTATCCGGAAATACACAAAAGACGAAATTTGATAATCCGATCGAAATACCGAATCCCCAAAACAACCCAGGAAAACTCTTCTGTAGAATCACAATAAAAATACCCCAGAAAATACAGCATTATATTATATGAGTTACTGTGCAGATAATATTAAATAATTGAACAGTAAGGCCGCGGAACCGCCGCACCATGCATAGCACGTGCCGCGGTTCCGCACTGGAAAATTTGATTTAGGCCCTCATATTTCACAGTAATTCAAATAACACCCTGCTTATTTTTCTGCATATTTTTAATTTCGAAAAATCCACAATTTTCAAAAAAGGACAGAGAGCATGTTAGAAATGGGTTTTCGGGTTCGTTCGGACTTCAAACTCCGTCTGGACTTCGCCTAAGGCTCTAGCTAGGCTCTGATACCAGTGAAAGGTTCCTAGGCACTCTAGTGAGGTCTCACAAGGCATCGAACATGCCAATTTAAAAAAATGGTGCCGAGAAACCCTAGACTACGGATCTTAGACTAGATGTTTAGGCGAAAAGATAATCTAGTTAACAAATTAACTAAAAGTTAGGATGCTACAACCTTTGTAGATCCGGATACCCACTTCCTTAGCTTCACGAGGGCGTCCTCTCGCTGTCCATCTTGAACCTTGGACTCTCGTGACGGCTTCATCGGAGAAACGTGCGGACTAGGTCGTCGGCTTCGTGCCGAAGATGATCTACGTCGAGGCATCACTAGTTCAAGCTCCGACTTCACAAACTTGTGAAACTTGTGAAGTAAACACCCAAAACAACTTGGCAAGAGGTAGAGGGTGAAGAAATAGGAGGTGGGTTCACTTTAGAATTGGATTTCTCACTTTGGATCTCAAGATGCCATTAAAGTAGCAAGCTTTTCTATTTCAAGAAGAAGAAGAAGATGAAGCTTGTTATGATAAGTTCTAATTAAAATGAAATAGAAAATCAATACTTATCATAACTAAACCTTGGTTAAGTGTAGAGAATATACCATGGTTAGTTGGGTGGGTTAGGGTTAAGCATGATGACAAGAATGGTAGCAAAAGTCAAGGGTTCATGAAGCATCTTATAAGAAACAAAAATGCCACCATTCTCATCTAAACTTATCCAAATAAATGAATAAACAAATAAATGAACAAATAAAAATGCAAAACCCTAATTATCATAATAACCATGGTTTAATTCTATTCACTTAATCATATGATCAAGTATCATCAAACATGATACAAAAAAGTGCACAAAAGTATATCACATATACAATGTGCAATCCAAGTGAGAAAAATCCGTTTAAAGTGAACCAATACTAGTCAATGCAAAGTAATATATCAAATATATAATTATACATTAAATCATTAAATCAACACTTGATTCAATGATCCGGTCATGTCACACACGACCGACTAGTATTCAATGTATCGGCTTATCGAATCGATCTTCGATTCGATAACTAGGTTATATCGCATACAACCATTCGAAACATTAATCGCGAGAATTAAATACGGTATCACATACACGCATCATTCTCGGTCCCGCACATATCTCATACGCGCTCCTATTTCGTTTCGCTTGAAGCAGGAAACCTCTGTGTAGGACTCTAAAGACTCGTCAATACGCCGGTAGCAGATGATGATCATATTAAGCACCCACAAGCCGCAAGCGGTCTGCTAAACGTAACGGCCACCCGGGTATTGAGCGATCAGAAGATCGACGAGCTAGCCCGCTCACACTCCTGCGAATCCGACCAGTAACACCTAACGTAGAGTCCGGTCTCTTCGTCTGATATGTCGCATATCAAGTCTAGGGGTGGTAAACGTCAGACCCCAATAACCCGATAAGTCGTGCCGATGTGAGGCTCGTAACGGGTCGAGAAACTACTGGTAACACTTACCAGCAAATCTCTGATCAGCCCTGGCCAGGGACTTCCCTGTTACGGCCAATCGAGCACAGCGCAACATCAACCCCCAATACCGGGAGAGACGAAACCCCTCCTATCGCTCATTTCCTCCATGTGATTCGGGACTGTGCCCAAAGACCACCATTTTGCACGCCTTCATGGATGTGGTAACGTGGAGATCAAAGCACAGTGGGAATCACACAAGACTCTATGACGATCTCGGGTCTACAGACTAACCTGTACAAGTGTCACCTGAGAACTGCCATCTGACGTGAGGTATAATACCATCTGGGAGTTCTCGGCGAGTCCGTCCAGTGTACTCAGTCTCCACTGAGCACCCGTATACCATCTCTGATGTCAAACACCAATGGATATGGAATCATCCATCGCCCATCACATGGGTCGAGAAGCGTATACGCTAGTCTACACTGGTATATCGATGCCCCGTCTCGATACACCCACGACTAGGGACCTTGAAGGATGTACTTATGGACTACCATGTCCCCACTAGTATGATCTGCATCATAGTCCAGGTAGTCAAGTACAAATCCTAAGGGCTTTACCAACATGTAACTATAAGACAGTATAAAGAGACTAGTGTACATGTTAAGATAAAGAGCAACCAGATAGCATACTATCATGTCGAGCAAGAAAGCCATCTCTATATATGTCCAAGCATCCAATATAATATACATCATCTGTACAATACTGGCCTCTAGGGCATACATACAACTAACAATCTCCCACTTGCACTAGGGCCAGCTGCTGTAATATCGCATACCGAGCATCCCGAAGAGTCTCTCAAACTGTATCTGGGGAATGGCCTTCGTGAGTGGATCCGCAGTGTTGTCCTTCGTGTCAACCCTCCTGACCTCGATCTCCCGGCGATCAACTATCTCCCGAATCAGGTGATACCGCCTCAGAATATGCCTGGATCGCTGATGGGACCTGGGTTCCTTGGCCAAAGCTACCGCTCCATTGTTATCGCAATACAAAGGTATTGGACGCTCAATGGATGGAACCACTCCAAGTTCAGTAATGAACTTCTTGACCCAGACAGCCTCTTTGGCAGCATCGTTGGCAGCGATGTATTCAGCCTCCATCGTCGAGTCTGCCACGGTTTTCTGCTTGGAACTCTTCCAGCTAACCGCCCCTCCGTAAAGGGTAAAGACAAAGCCCGACTGCGACTTAGAGTCGTCCTTATCACTCTGGAAGCTCGAATCGGTAAAGGACTCCACTTGGAGCTCTCCGTTACCATACACCAAGAACATGTCTCTAGTCCTTCGTAAGTACTTGAGAATGCTCTTCACAGCTGTCCAGTGACTCTCTCCAGGATCAGCTTGATACCTGCTCACTACACTTAGTGAGTATGCTACATCGGGTCTGGTACATAGCATCGCATACATGATAGAGCCTACTGCCGAAGCATAGGGTACCCTTGCATGCGAGCTCTCTCCAAATCAGTCTTGGGAGATATCTCTTTGGAAAGAGTGACTCCAGAGATCGTGGGCAAGTTTCCACGCTTGGACTCTTCCATACTAAACCTCTTTAGTATGGTGTCAATGTACCTGGATTGGGACAATCCCAAAATCCGTTTGGATCTATCTCTATAGATCCTAATTCCCAATATGCAGGAGGCATCACCAAGATCTTTCATCGAGAATCTTTGTGATAAGAAGAGCTTGACCGCTTGCAGCATAGGAATATCATTTCCTATCAAGAGTATGTCGTCCACGTACAATACGAGGAAGACAACCTTACTCTCTGCCACCTTCTTGTAGATACAAGGTTCATCTGGATTTTTGACGAATTCAAACTCTTTGATAACGACGTCAAAGCAGATGTTCCAACTCCGCGATGCTTGCTTTAATCCATAAATGGATTTAAGCAGCTTGCACACCTTCCCGCTGCTCCCACTGTCTAAGAAGCCCTCTGGCTGAGTCATGTACATGCACTCTTCTAAATTACCATTTAGAAAGGCGGTCTTAACATCCATTTGCCAGATTTCGTAGTCATGAAAGGCAGCAATGGCAAGCATGATTCGGATGGATTTAAGCATAGCCACTGGAGAAAAGGTTTCGTCATAGTCCACACCTGGTCTTTGACGAAAACCCTTTGCTACAAGTCTAGCTTTGAAAGTCTCCACTTTCCCATCTACACCAAGTTTTTTCTTGAAGATCCACTTGCTCCCAATGGGTTTTACCCCTTCAGGAGCAACTTCCAAAGTCCATACTTTGTTGGTGTACATGGATTCCATCTCGGACCGCATAGCATCCAGCCATTTCACTGAGTCCCTACTCGTGATGGCCTGCTCGAAGCTAGTTGGGTCATCATCCTCCATGATGCAATCCTCGCTCCCACCATCCATGAGAAACCGTAGTATCTCTCAGGTTGGCGAGGAACCCTACTAGATCGGCGGAGTGGCTGAGGTTCATTGGGAGCTACTGAATCCTCTGGTTCCACTAAATCTTCTGTTGTGTTTTGTTCAGCTGGAACCTCTTCCAGTTCTACCTCAGAGCCACTAATCTCTTTTGCAAGAAATTCCTTTTCTAAAAAGGTGGCATGTTGAGCAACAAATACTCTTTGTTCCTCACTGTGGTAGAAGATATATCCTCGCGAATGTTTGGGATATCCAACAAACTTACACAAAACAGATCTTGCCTCGAGTTTGTCCGGTTTTTGTCTTTTGACATAGGCCGGGCAACCCCATATCTTTATAAAATTAAGATATGGTCTCTTCCCTTCCCATATCTCATATGGTGTGGTAGGCACAGATTTGGTGGGAACCCTGTTCAGTAGGTATGCTGCTGTTTCCAGTGCATATCCCCAGAAGGAAACAGGTAACTCAGCTACACTCATCATAGAGCGCACCATATTTAATAGCGTGCGGTTTCTCCGCTCCGATACACCGTTGTGCTGTGGTGTATATGGAGGAGTTAGCTGAGAGAGAATCCCATTCTCTTTTAGGAAGTCCAGGAATTCATTGCTCAAGTATTCACCTCCTCGATCTGATCGAAGGATTTTAATACTTTTTCCGGTTTGGTTCTCAACTTCTTGTTTATATTCCCTAAATTTCTCAAAAGCTTCTGATTTGTGTTTCATCAGGAACACATACCCGAACCTAGAGAGATCGTCAGTGAATGTAATGAAGTATGAAGAACCATCCCTGGCATGTGTAGACATGGGACCGCATACATCACTATGTATCAGTCCCAAGAGTTCGGTAACTCTTTCTCCGTGTCCCGTAAACGGAGCTTTGGTCATCTTGCCTTTGAGACATGACTGGCAAGTGTCATAGGATGAATATTCAAACGGATTTAAATATCCATCATTATGCAACTTAGCTAGTCGTGTCACATTGATGTGACCCAGTCTACAATGCCACAAGAAGGATTCGTTCAGTTCTGAACTCTTCCTCTTGTGTGTGTTTGTTATGCTCAGAACTGTTGATTGATTTAGAACATAAATGCCATTGCACAACGTGCCTGATCCAACCAACTTTTGGTTACGGAAAATGTTCATAACATTGTCCTGTAATACAAAATTATATCCCTCTTTACTTAATAAAGAAACCGATATAATGTTGCATATCAGGTTCGGCATGTAATAGCATTCGTTCAGAACCAATGTATTACCAGTTGGTAATACAAGGTGATATTCCCCGACAGTCTTAGGTGCAACAATTGCACCATTTCCAACTCTAATGTCTTTATCACCTTCTCCAAGTTTTCTACCTTTCCTAAGCCCATGTAACTGATTACATATATGGGATCCTGAACCGGTATCTAATACCCAGGACGTAGAGCAAATGGAGAAACAGTTCTCAGCAACGAACACACCCGAAGAAAATGCATCAACATGTACTTTCTTCATTCGGGTGGCACGAGAATCCTGGCATTCCCCTATATCCTGTTCATTCCTATAACTCTTATAAGAAAGAACGGAACCAACGTTCCCCATCACAGTATAACATGCGGGTTCGGTCAATACATCCATATTATTATCTTCATTAGGGCAAGAAATGGCTGCTACCTGGAGAGAGAGAGAAGAAAACACTTTAGCATATGCTCGTGCAGGATCAGATTGGTTATTATCTTATCTAATCAGGATGGCTCCCACTGCTTTTTATCAAATCTTCCTTCAAACCCTAAAAGGAAAGACTAGCCGGGATTAATTACACACTACAAGTTCGCCAATCTTTCAGCCAGGCCAGTGTCGGTACTTTGAGGGAGGTCCCCCGTGCTTTCGCACGAACCTAATTAATGTAAACCTCGTTTTCCCAGAGGCGTAACCTCGTTAACACCTTTCTAGACACCTACTTGATCGGCTAATTGCAATGTGTAAAACTCTCCCAGGAGTAACTCTTACTCACAGTGGGTATCGGAATCCAACTATCTCATAGAAGGTATGCAATCTCATTGCAAATTTCAACACTTGAAATTCCCGATAATCTTTAGCCCCAAGCATCCTATAACCTTGACGGAGGTCAACAAACCACAGGGTGCAAGTCAAGTTCAACCCGTCATTTCTTGATTGAATCAAACCCACCCGCACGACCCTTGACGGAGGTCAACAAGGTCGTACGACTACCCTAATCCAATCTGCATCATATGCATAAGCAGACAAATACTAGTTAGCTACCGCACACTACGCCTTGACGGAGGTCAACAAACGTAGCACGAATACTAAGTAGGATTTATCTGAAATGACGGAGGGCTATGCCAGGTTTTTCTGAAAACCATGAGCATAATGAACTTGATATCATTGTAGAATCAAATGAAGTTTTAAAATAGAGTGATTTTGAGGCTTTTTCAGTTTTGCTAAAGGGGTCACTCCCGGTGAAGGGATCGTCGGCCCTTTCCTCGTCGAATGAGGTGCGGGATACATCATATATATCACTGTACAAAGCAAAAACCCAAAAGCAGTCAAAAGCAAACCGAGTGTGTAGCATCTGCCAGTTATTACTAAAGGAGTCACTCCCGGTGAAGGGATCTCGGTCCTTTCCTCATCGAATAAGGTGCAGGGTATATCATATATACCGCTGTGCAAAGCAAGAACTGTAGCTACCTGTTTTATTTTAAAATTCGATTCCACAACATCTTAGGTTTCTTATCTTTCATTAATCACATTAATGAAGTCCCATCATTTAAATACCTAAACATCACAGATAGATATGACGTACACTTATGCCATCCGCATTCGCCTCGATGTCCCCTCGTGCACCGTTAGGTTAGGTAACTAACGACAGAGCAGGGCAGGGCTAGCGCGGGTGTAAAACATAAGTAACGTCTATATAATATATCATATATACTATATACTATATCCATCACAGAGTCACAACACAGATATCGCAGCAGAATAAACATATGAAATATTGGATAGACTACGACGTCCGTGTTTTCAATACGAGCCAGTATAAAACACGGATTCCACGGTCGTGATGAATAGCCAATCCCACACCCCTAGACCCATACGAGAGCGGCAAGCAACCCTGCCAATTCTAGGGTTAGGAGACCGGAACTCGACTCCTCGAGTTGGTCTCCCACTGGACCCCAGAACCCGGTTACTTGTGCTCCCCTCCTTGGGTCTACCCTAATGCGGAAAAGTAAATAATATACAAAAGGTGACATCTTCCGCTACCTGAAAGTGCCCCAAATAAAAGAATATTACATACAAGTTTTTACATGAATGAAAATGAAAAACACTCATCTCACATAAAAACCCCCGGCTATTCGAATACGACGATCCAATATAACATATCCAGCAACACATAACATCACATGTCATCAACGTAAGTAAGTATGCATACCCCAATTGTCTTTGACATATAGCAATGAAACCGGCGATATGAACATACTACACTTACGGTCACAGAAAAGAAAGTGTAAAACTACAACAATTGGAATCCGCAACTTCTTTAGACATCGCATGCCTAATCAAATGAAATTCTTAGACATCACATGCCTAACAGATATAAATCCCGCATTTTAGTCTCATTATCGAAAACTCTTTTCAATATCATGTGGGACTAAACTGCTAGATTTATAACAATCATTCAGTTATCTCATAACTGTTTGTGAATTCCAATTATTGTATCACATTCCAGATAAACAGAAAATGTTAAACTTTCCGATCGAACAGTCGAATACCCCAGTTTTCCCGATACAGTCCAACACATGAAATAAGTCTAACAACATTCAGTTCGTGCCTCAGTACCGACGGTCCAGCCGTAGAAGGGTCAAGCCAACGCCTCACATGTGGCTCGCCGTACTGCCCCAAACCCGAAGGTTCAAAGGGCAGTTCAAGACGGTCACATAATCGAGTTAAGGTTTGTTGTCTTCTAGAGGGTCCATCGCGTTACTTGCACTACTTAGAACGTCGTTAAACTACGGAAAAATCCAACACTTGGAAATTTCCCGACAGGGAAAAAATTGGGTATTTATATCCGGTCGAACTTTTTAACATATTCTGGAAATTATCCGGAAATACACAAAAGACGAAATTTGATAATCCGATCGAAATACCGAATCCCCAAAACAACCCAGGAAAACTCTTCTGTAGAATCACAATAAAAATACCCCAGAAAATACAGCATTATATTATATGAGTTACTGTGCAGATAATATTAAATAATTGAACAGTAAGGCCGCGGAACCGCCGCACCATGCATAGCACGTGCCGCGGTTCCGCGCTGGAAAATTTGATTTAGGCCCTCATATTTCACAGTAATTCAAATAACACCCTGCTTATTTTTCTGCATATTTTTAATTTCGAAAAATCCACAATTTTCAAAAAAGGACAGAGAGCATGTTAGAAATGGGTTTTCGGGTTCGTTCGGATTTCAAACTCCGTCTGGACTTCGCCTAAGGCTCTAGCTAGGCTCTGATACCAGTGAAAGGTTCCAAGGCACTCTAGTGAGGTCTCATAAGGCATCGAACATGCCAATTTAAAAAAATGGTGCCGAGAAACCCTAGACTACGGATCTTAGACTAGATGTTTAGGCGAAAAGATAATCTAGTTAACAAATTAACTAAAAGTTAGGATGCTACAACCTTTGTAGATCCGGATACCCACTTCCTTAGCTCCACGAGGGCGTCCTCTCGCTGTCCATCTTGAACCTTGGACTCTCGTGACGGCTTCATCGGAGAAACGTGCGGACTAGGTCGTCGGCTTCGTGCCGAAGATGATCTACGTCGAGGCATCACTAGTTCAAGCTCCGACTTCACAAACTTGTGAAACTTGTGAAGTAAACACCCAAAACAACTTGGCAAGAGGTAGAGGGTGAAGAAATAGAAGGTGGGTTCACTTTAGAATTGGATTTCTCACTTTGGATCTCAAGATGCCATTAAAGTAGCAAGCTTTTCTATTTCAAGAAGAAGAAGAAGATGAAGCTTGTTATGATAAGTTCTAATTAAAATGAAATAGAAAATCAATACTTATCATAACTAAACCTTGGTTAAGTGTAGAGAATATACCATGGTTAGTTGGGTGGGTTAGGGTTAAGCATGATGACAAGAATGGTAGCAAAAGTCAAGGGTTCATGAAGCATCTTATAAGAAACAAAAATGCCACCATTCTCATCTAAACTTATCCAAATAAATGAATAAACAAATAAATGAACAAATAAAAATGCAAAACCCTAATTATCATAATAACCATGGTTTAATTCTATTCACTTAATCATATGATCAAGTATCATCAAACATGATACAAAAAAGTGCACAAAAGTATATCACATATACAATGTGCAATCCAAGTGAGAAAAATCCATTTAAAGTGAACCAATACTAGTCAATGCAAATTAATATATCAAATATATAATTATACATTAAATCATTAAATCAACACTTGATTCAATGATCCGGTCATGTCACACACGACCGACTAGTATTCAATGTATCGGCTTATCGAATCGATCTTCGATTCGATAACTAGGTTATATCGCATACAACCATTCGAAACATTAATCGCGAGAATTAAATACGGTATCACATACACGCATCATTCTCGATCCCGCACATATCTCATATGCGCTCCTATTTCGTTTCGCTTGAACCAGGAAACCTCTGTGTAGGACTCTAAAGACTCGTCAATACGCCGGTAGCAGATGATGATCATATTAAGCACCCACAAGCCGCAAGCGGTCTGCTAAACGTAACGGCCACCCGGGTATTGAGCGATCAGAAGATCGACGAGCTAGCCCGCTCACACTCCTGCGAATCCGACCAGTAACACCTAACGTAGAGTCCGGTCTCTTCGTCTGATATGTCGCATATCAAGTCTAGGGGTGGTAAACGTCAGACCCCAATAACCCGATAAGTCGTGCCGATGTGAGGCTCGTAACGGATCGAGAAACTACTGGTAACACTTACCAGCAAATCTCTGATCAGCCCTGGCCAGGGACTTCCCTGTTACGGCTAATCGAGCACAGCGCAACATCAACCCCCAATACCGGGAGAGACGAAACCCCTCCTATCGCTCATTGCCTCCATGTGACTCGGGACTGTGCCCAAAGACCACCGTTTTGCACGCCCTCATGGACATGGTAAGGTGGAGATCAAAGCACAGTGGGAATCACACAAGACTCTATGACGATCTCGGGTCTACAGACTAACCTGTACAAGTGTCACCTGAGAACTGCCATCTGACGTGAGGTATAATACCATCTAGGAGTTCTCGGCGAGTCCGTCCAGTGTACTCAGTCTCCACTGAGCACCCGTATACCATCTCTGATGTCAAACACCAATGGATATGGGATCATCCATCGTCCATCACATGGGTCGAGAAGCGTATACGTTAGTCTACACTGGTATATCGATGCCCCGTCTCGATACACCCACGACTAGGGACCTTGAAGGATGTACTTATGGACTACCATGTCCCCACTAGTATGATCTGCATCATAGTCCAGGTAGTCAAGTACAAATCCTAAGGGCTTTACCAACATGTAACTATAAGAAAGTATAAAGAGACTAGTGTACATGTTAAGATAAAGAGCAACCAGATAGCATACTATCATGTCGAGCAAGAAAGTCATCTCTATATATGTCCAAGTATCCAATATAATATACATCATCTGTACAATACTGGCCTCTAGGGCATACATACAACTAACAAACAGCCATGGGAAGTTCCTATCGAGGAGATGATCCCCCGCTCCGCCGCCCGATTGGTGGATCCCCTCCTTACCGACGATGAATGCGACTCCGCAGCGTATAAACTCTCGATCCGCAGGGGATCTCCTCTCCCAATGGGCTCCCTCTGGCTCCGGATGATTCTTGCTGCCGTGCTTGCCGACGTCCTTCCTCACCCGGCGGAGATGACCCTGGCGATGCTTGACGCGGCCGAAGAAAAGCTCGAGGGCTTTCACGAAGCGTACCTAATCACTCAAGCTTTGAAAGATCGCTCGGTTCACCTTTTGAGCGAAATAAGAGCCCGTCGGGCTGTTATGTCTGCTTTTGCGGACAAACATGGCGCCAATCGGTGGGGAGCAACTCCTCGGGAGAACCGGCGCTTTGACGTGTTGGAGAGAGCGGAGAGAGAGATGGAGAATTTTGTCTTTTGTTTTGTCAACCCTTGCACTACCGATCCTTTATTCGGCGACCTTTTCCCGCTAATGTAGTACATTCAAATTAGTTTTCACTTGCTTTACGTAGAACTTTAATGTGTGTTGGGTATCCGTATGTATGTTTTTGCTTGCATAAATGAACTTTGTGTTCTTCCCATGAGAATTTTTTTAATTACGAACACTGTTACTATGTTGCATGCATATCCGAGCTTCGGGTATTATTTCTTTTCGGATATTCATATAGTTGCGAATGCATGCTTGATAGGATGTACACCGAGAACTTTTTGTTGCTTCCCATACCAGGTGATATGAGCACGTTTCAGATCGACTGTTGCTGTCGACTGGAGGCTCGTTTATATGGCCTTGAGTGTATACGTCCTGTTTCCGAGGTTGCCGTGGCGAACACATTGTTGTGTAAGAAGAGGCTCGGCCGTAAATTCTCGGAGAGGGAACTGGCCTCCAAGGCATTGAGCGAGCTTCAGACCAGCCTTACAGCCAAAGCCAATAAAATGTATGAGCTCTGGCGGGTACTTCAAGAGTCTATCGAAGAGGTGGTGGCTCTTGATAAAGCTATCGTGTTCACTCGTGAAAGGGTCGAAGCACACAAGGCCACCGAGAAAGAGCTTGAAGGCCGTCTCGCTTCCTATCAGGCTCAGCAGGCTCAGACGGAGGCTCGTCTTCTGGAGATTTTGAATCATGAAGCCGTGACTCAGCAACAGAAAGATGAGCTGGTAAAGTTGCTACATTGCCCGCCGGCTTGAAGACTTGTATCTTTTCCTTTCTTTTCTGTTTTTGTACATACTCATGAATGAGAGTATCTTCTTTTTGTTCTTTCATGAATTGTACTTTGTATCTATTTTGATTTATGAATAAAAGATACATTTTTCTTCTCAATGATGTGTCTCTTTTATTGAATGTATTCTGCGGACAATTTATCTTGGCCTACTTACAGGGCAGCGATGGCTTAGGATTCAGGGTTAAGGTCTGCTTCCTAAGACTTTTGCGCTTTATGAGCCATGAGGGTCTCATAAAGAGTTTTTCTCCCTACAGGTCGAGAGGATCCCATAGGTGTAAGTTCTTCTTAAGAATCGTGAAGATTCTTAAGCGGGTTTTCCCTTGAGAGTCATAAGGATCTCACAAGAGAGTTTTCTTCCTTACAGGTCATGAGGACCTGCAAGTGCTGGATGTGGTCGCCCTTATCCGTGTTTCACAGGGTTAGGAGTTGCTCAAAGTATCGTAGTTTAAAGACGTTGTGGTCAAGGTTAAGGGCGTCATAGTCCGTGGATTTAAGGACTCCACAATCCAATGTTAGTTTTAAGACATCACGGTCAAGGTTAAGGACGTCATAGTCCGTGGATTTAAGGACCCCACGGTCCGATGTTAGTTTTAAGACATCACGGTCAAGATCAAGGATGTCATAGTCCATGGGTTTAAGGACCCCACAGTCCGATGTTAGTTTTAAGACATCCCGGTCAAGGTTAAGGACCTCATAGTCCGTGGATTTAGGGACTCCACAGTCCGATATTAGTTTTAAGACATCACGGTCAAGGTTAAGGACGTCATAGTCCGTGGATTTAAGGACTCCACAGTCCGATATTAGTTTTAAGACATCACGGTCAAGGTTAAGGACCTCACAGTCCATGGATTTAAGGACTCCACAGTCCGATGTGTCGTTGCGGGGACCCGTCACCTCTTTGAAGACATTAAGCAATTACAACGCCAGGTATCAAAGGAGTGAGGAGATGTACCCCTAAACCAAGGTGGAATCAATATAGAATCGGGGTGGTTGATTGTTAGTTTTAAGACATTACGGTCGAGGTTAAGGACATCATAGTCCGTGGATTTTAAGGACTCCACAGTCCGGTGTTTGCTCTGGATGCTTCACACGGGTTCACTGCCGTGCTTGGCGAGGACCAGGCTCCGCTCTGGGCATTTTCCGCGGGGTCAAAGATTGACATTATCCGCGTTCCACGTAACCAGGAATTTTGCACTAGATGCTTCACACGGGTTCACTGCCGTGTTCGGCGAGGACTAGGCTCCGCTCTGGATGCTTCGCACGGGTTCACTGCCATGCTCTGCGAGGACCAGGATCCGCTCTGGACGTTTTCCATGGGGTCAAAGAGTGACGTTATCCGCGTTCCACGTAACCAGGAATTTTGCACTAGATGCTTCACACGGGTTCACTGCCGTGTTCGGCAAGGACTAGGCTCCGCTCTGGATGCTTCACATGGATTCACTGCCGTGCTCTGCGAGGACCAGGATCCGCTCTGGACGTTTTCTATGGAGTCAAAGAGTGACGTTATCCGCATTCCACGTAACCAGGAATTTTGCACTAGATGCTTCACACGGGTTCACTGCCGTATTCGGCGAGGACTAGGCTCCGCTCTGGATGCTTCACACGGGTTCACTGCCGTGCTCTGCGAGGACCAGGATCCGCTCTGGATGCTTCACACGGGTTCACTGCCGTGCTCTGCGAGGACCAGGATCCGCTCTGGACGTTTTCCACGGGGTCAAAGAGTGACGTTATCCGCGTTCCACGTAACCAGGAATTTTGCACTAGATGCTTCACACGGGTTCACTGCCGTGTTCGGCGAGGACTAGGCTCCGTTCTGGATTCTTCACACGGGTTCACTGCCGTGCTCTGCGAGGACCAGGATCCGCTCTGGACGTTTTCCACGGGGTCAAAGAGTGACGTTATCCGCGTTCCACGTAACCAGGAATTTTGCACTAGATGCTTCACACGGGTTCACTGACGTGTTCGGCGAGGACTAGGCTCCGCTCTGGATGCTTCACACGGGTTCACTGCCGTGCTCTGCGAGGACCAGGATCCGCTCTGGACGTTTTCCACGGGGTCAAAGAGTGACGTTATCCGCGTTCCACGTAACCAGGAATTTTGTTGATTGTATTTGCATTTCACGGAATTGGGATTTGACTTTTCGGTGATCAGGATATCGCCGAGCCATGGAACTGGGAGTTTCCGCTGTTCCGTTTCGCTTGAAGTCGTGTTCGTTGTTACGAGACGAGTGCTGAGATGATCTCTAAGCCATTCGCGGCCCGTCGAGATTTTGCTTCTTCTTATGATGAAACCTGAGGGAGAAGTATGATCCCTTTTTTGTTTGTGCCCTTGGATTGTATACAGGGATTGATGTAAGATCATCTGTAGGACATAAATTAAAACTTTTTTTTATTTTATTTCTTTTTCCACGATGCTCTATCATTTCAGCTTTTATATCGCGGAGGTCGCGATTGCCCTATCATTTCGGCTATTTATTTCATTTTTACTCGCTGTTTTTTATTGCGAGTTGCCCCATCATTTCGGCTATTTTGCGTGCATACATTTTTACTTGCTGCTTTTTATTGCAAGTTGCCCCATCATTTCGGCTATCTCGTATGCACGTGCGGCCTACTGGCTTTTCGCCATAAACCTGAAATTAGATACAGATTTCGGCATCAGCACCGCTACAACTGGGATGTGGCCAGGAGCGAATCATCATATGCCTCTGTCGATGTTGAACAAAGGTGGCTTAGCAAACAGGGTTAGGGTCCCGTCGACTAAGGCTTTTGACTTCATGAGCCGTACGGGTCTCACGAAGGTATTTCTCCCTACAAGTCGTGAAGATCTCGTAGGTGTATTTTCTCCCTAGGAATCGCGAGGATTCCTAAGTGTATGTTCCTCTGTAATTCGTAAGGATCTTACAAGAGGGCTTTCTCCTTATAAGTCGAGTGGACTCATAAGGGTTGTTCACCATAGGGACATACCCCTAGTCACGGGTGGGACTTTGCTGGGCAAATATTTATTCGCGCCCGTGGATTGTGTACAAGGGTCAGTATTGAGCCACTTGTAGGGCAATGTCGAAGGTTATGGGGGATTTTGCTTAAGCACAGGTTTAGGTCTCTGTAACTTAAGACTTTCAAGTCTTATGAGCCGTGAGGGTCCCATAAGAGAGTTCTCCTTGCGAGTCGTGAGGATCTCGCGAGTGTGTTTTCTCCTTAGGAATCGTGAGGATCCCTAAGTGTGTTGATCCCTTGTGAGTCGTAAGGATCTCACGCGGGTGGTTTCTCCTTACAAGGTCGTGAGGACCCTGCAAGTGTCCTTTAATGAGGTTGCGCCCTTTCGGGTTTTCACAAACACTCGCCGGTAGTCCTGCTGTTTTTACTCACGGAGCCCTTTCGGGTTTTCATCCGTGCCCTTTTTTGCTTATGGACATACCGTTATTATTTTTTTTCTTCTCTTCTTTTTTTTTTACGAGGTCGCGCCCTTTCGGGTTTTCACGAACACTCGCCGATAGCCCTGCTGTTTTTACTCACGGAGCCCTTTCGGGTTTTCATTCATGCCCTTTTTGCTTATGGACATACCGTTTTTCTTTTGTTTTTTTTTTGTATTCATCTCGTCAGCCTAAGGATGCTGCGGTAGTAGTTTTAAGGACGTTTTGGTCCGTCATTAGTTTAAGGACGTTCCGGTCCGACGTTAGTTTAAGGATGTTTCGGTCCGACGTTAGTTTAAGGACGTCTCGGTCCGTCGTTAGTTTAAGGACGTTTCGGTCCGTTGTTAGTTTAAGGACGTTTCGGTCCGTTAATCTGCTACTACATATAGAGTTTTGGGCGTAGTATTTCTTTAGGAAGCGGTCGTTTATTGGCCTGAAAGGCCTTTCACCGTGCATATCCATGAGTAGATAGGCTCCACCCTGGTAGACCTTGTCTATGATGTATGGGCCTTCATAGTTCGGCTCGAACTTTCCCCGCTTGGCGCGATTAGGGATCATAGGCCTTTTGACCACTAACACGAGTTCGCCTTGGCGGAATGTTCTCGGCCTGGTCAATCTTTCATACGAGCGCGTCATTTTCACTTCGTAAGCCTCCAGATTTTGTTGCGCTATGGCCGGGTTTCATCAAGGGCGTCAAGCTCCTCAAGCCGAAGGTGAGCATTTTCTTCGTTTGTTAACTCGTGTTGGACTGCCATTCGTAGAGAAGGTAGCTCGATCTCGAGGGGGAGTACTGCTTCCGCACCGAATACCAATGTGTATGGCGTCGCGCTCGTGGCCGTCTTGAACGTAGTTCGATACGCCCAGAGAGCCTCTTGCAGTCTCTCGTGCCAGTCTTTCTTATTTCGGGACACCGTCTTTTTCATGATCTTTGTCAAGGTCTTATTAAAGGCCTCAGCTAGACCGTTAGCTCGCGGATTATAAACCGAGGAATATCTCCAGTCTATATTGTGTTGTTGCGCGAAGCGACTGATCTTATGGCTTCTGTAAGCTGGCTCGTTATCGGAAATGATCCGTCGCGGAGTTTCATACCGATAAATGACGTGCGTCTTGAAGAAATGAAGGATATTCTCCATCTTCACTTCCCTCAACGGCACTGCCTCTGCCCATTTGGAGAAGTAATCAGTCGTCGCTAAGATGAAACGATGTCCCCTAGACGATGCTGGTTCGATGGGGCCGACTGTGTCAGTTCCCCACATTTCGAATGGCCAGCTAGCCACCGTTGGATGGAGTGGATTTGGATGCTGGTGGATAAAGTCCCTGTGGATTTGGCATGAGTGGCATTGCTTCGCATATTCGAGGCAGTCCTGGATCATCGTGGGCCAGTAGTAAACCATCCGTTTAATTTTTAACTTCATCTTCGGGCCTGCTTGATAAAAACCCCAGATTCCATCATGAACTTCCTGAACGACTCTTTCTGCTTCGTCAGATCCTAAGCATCTCAGCCATAGAGAATCAAACGATCTCTTGTATAGAGTATCGTTGACGAAAGCGAAAGATAGAGCTCGTTTCATGAGCTGAAGTCTTGAGGACGCTTCTTTGGGCATTCGGTGGGACTTAAAGTAGTCTATGAAGACTTCCCTCCAGTCCTCAACCTTCTCACAGTCTCTCATTTATAGGGTCGTCTGCTCAGTCACTCCCTTTTCTTCGGATGATTCCGGAGATATTTCTGTGGAGGCAAGCACCCGACGGCTTTGCACCACGATTTTAACGTCATCAAGGTTCTCATCAGCCAGTATTTTAGCGAGCTTAGCCAACGCGTCTGCTTTGCTATTTTCCGCGCGTGGTATGCTTTCCAGAGTATAGGAGGGAATTTGGGTCAACAGTTGTCGCACCTTTTCACCATACTTCACCAACTCCGGTTTGCACGTTTGGTAGTCACCGTTTACTTGACTAACGACCAGTTGAGAATCCCCGTATATGAGGAGGTTTTCAATTCCCATGCCGATGGCGATCTCGAGGCCTGCTATCAAAGCTTCGTATTCAGCTTCGTTATTCGTCCTCGGCTTCGTTAAGGAAAAAGCGAAGCGCATTATCCCTCCCTGTGGAGTTATGAAGATGAGGCCTACCCCCGATTTGATCATTGGGGTACTTTGTTTGCGCTTCTTTACGGAGGACGCTCCATCGAAATAAAGTTCCCATCGGGTATCACCACCGTCGATCGCGTCAAACGCATGTTCATCCGGCAAATCGCAATTTAGAAGAGAAACGGCAGGTATTGGATGCTCAGCAAGGAAGTCGGCGATGGCTTGGCCTTTCACTGCCTTAAGAGGCTGATAGGTTATCGAAAACTCAATCAAGAGCAAGGCCCATTTAGCGAGTCGTCCCGTCAATATGGCCTTCGACATTAAATATTTAAGGGGGTCCACCTTTGATATAAGACGGACTTCATGTGCCAATGCATAGTGCCGGAGTTTTGTTATCGCAAAGATTAACGCCAGGCAGTGTTTTTCGATAGGGGAGTAATTGCTTTCTACCCCCAGCAGAACTCGACTTAAGTAATAAAGAGCTCTCTCCTTCCCTTGATCATTCTCTTGCGCCCATAATGCGCCTAAAGAACCTTCGAGGGCGGTTGTGTAAAGAATGAGAGGCTTTCCCTTAACCGGAGCAGCCAACACTGGCGGGTTTTGCAGGTACTGTTTGATTTCATCTAGCGCACTTTGGCATTTCTGGTCCCAGATGAACGGAGTTCCCTTTTTCATCAGGTGACTGTAAGGACGGCACTTGCCTGACAGGTTGGCGATAAACCACCGGATGTACGCGAGTTTCCCTTGGAGAGACCGCAGCTGTTTGAGAGTCCTTGGCGGTGGCATTTCCATGATTTCCTTGATCTTGGACGGATCTATCTCGATACCTCGGTATCGGACGATGAATCCCAGGAATTTACCCGAGGAGACTCTGAACGCGCATTTGAGGGGATTCATCTTCAAATTATATTGCCGAAGGTGTTGAAATACGGTCTTCAGATGCTCTAAATGCTCTTCATATGACATGCTCGTTACTACGAGGTCGTCGATATAGCACTCGACGATTTCATGTATGAGATCATCAAAGATCTTTGTCATGGCCCTCTGATAGGTAGCACCGGCGTTCTTTAAATCGAAGGGCATAACTTTGTAGCAGAATATACTCAGAGGAGTCCAGAAAGCGGTGTGCTTCTGGTCGTCGGGATGCATCTTTATCTGATTGTACCCTGATGAACCGTCCATAAAGGAGAAAACCTCATGAGTGGACGTATTGTCTATCATCAGCTCGGTGACCGACACTGGGAAATCGTCCTTCGGGCAGGCTTTATTGAGATCTCGGAAGTTCACACATATGCGCACTGTCCCATTTTTCTTCATCACAAGGACGATGTTGGCGACCCAGTCAGGATACTGTACCTCCTGGATAAACCTAGAATCGATCAGCTTCTTGACTTCGGCGTTAATGCTCATCTCAAGCTCGAGCCGCATCCTTCTCGGCGCCTGCTTGACTGGCTTGATATTCGGGGATATTGCTAATTTATGCACAGCAATCTCTGGCTCTAATCCTGGCATCTCGGAATAGTTCCACGCGAAGCAATCTCTATGCTGTAGAAGCACGTCCTTTAACGCAGCCACCCTTTCCTCAGATAGCAGCTCGCTAACGAATGTCGGTCGCGGATCGTCTGCCGACCCCAACTCAATCTTCTTGAGGTTATCTGCAGTAGTATGTATGCCATCTTCTAGTTCTTTCGGAGCTGGTGGAAATTCTGAGATCACCTCGTCATTGCTGTTCTCAAAGCACCAGGGAAGGTCATCCATGTTCTCGGGCACCTCTTTCAATATTGTAATCATGTGACAGGTGCGAATCCGCTTCCAAGATCGATGTGGATATGGTTCTGCTCTTGCGGCTTTGGGTTCGTGCTTTTGTGGCGGCGTTACCCTCCAGCTGCTGGATAAAGCAAATCTGCCTTGCTGGTACTGGTCTTCGACCCAGCTCTTGAAGGTGAAGCAGTCTTCGATAGGGTGTCCTATGGCTCGGTGATAAGAGCAATAGTCCGGGTGATTGACTTCGCCTTCTTGATCGGGGTGTTTGGACTCCGGAAGTGTAATCATTTGATGTTTTATGGCAAGATCAAGTATCTTTCGTGTTTTGTTCTGGGGAAAAGAGTATGCTCGACCCATCTTCTTTATAAGAGACGAATCCGGACCGCGCAATGCCCGATCACATGACTCTCTAATCCTGCGTCGTTGTTGTCGACTCCTTTTTCCGCTTCTTGACTTACCTCTGCCTCTGCGTCGGGCCTTTTGCACAACGGGTCGACAGGGAGGAGCATCTTCGTCTTTTGCAGCCTGTTGAAACAGACGTTGCGTCATGGCCTTCTCGTAGATGGCCATCTCGCGGTTGTGGTCTTCCCGAGCCTTTTGACCTGCTTTCCTGATAAGCTTGTCCATTCGTTCTTCAAACGACGGACTCGGCACTTTACTCGCGGGATCCAGTTTTGACGAGGGGTTAGCATCTCCTGACAGGGCGTCCTCTTCTTCATCGAAGTTATATATGGAGTAGCTACCGTGTACTCGTTCCCGCTTCCCGGATCTTACATATCCAAACCCAAGCGTTTCCATTCTCCCGTTGGGCAATTTGCGCTAAGTCCCAGGGACATCCCAAATCCTGTTATAGAATCGAGCTTGTCGAATAGTCTGTTTTAAGGGTACCCCTTGGTGCTTCAATAGCCTTTTTAGTCCGTTTGTGCAATATCTGGGCAAACGGATGGGTTGAAGCTTGTCGAGTGTAGAATCCGCGCCGTGCCTGATTTCCTTCTTTAGGTGCGACTTCGGGATTTTCTTTAGACGATGGATTAGCGAGTGGTGTCGCCTGAGCAAGCATCTCCTGCAGCTTTTCACGTTGCAGTTGAACTTTTGTTAAGGACTAAGTTTGATGTCGGTGACTAGTAGAAGCTCGAACTTCGTCTTTGGAATTCACCACATAGACTATGTGAACTACCATGCCCCCAGGCTTGGGGTGTTTGGAGTTTGCTTCGGGCACTTGAGCTTTATTGGGCTTCTCTTTTTTTTTTGTGAAAAGCCGCTTTGGTTTTGGGAGGAACCGCTGTATCAGGATCCGTCTCGGGGTGAGTCCCTTTCTCCTGCTTCCACACCTAATATAGATGAGGAAAGTTGTCTCGGGGAGCAAACTGGTTTCTGCTCTTGTGGGATCTCCATGGGCTGCAGAGACTTCTTCAATATTGCGGTAGGAGAACTTTGTCTGACCCTTCACAACAACATTCACCACCGGGGTTGAAACAGGACCATGCGGAGAACTGCCCTTAGCTCATATTATATGACGCTGACATCGACGTTGGTCATTTCTTACAGCCGGGATTTGATTAGCTTCAGGATTTTACTGAGCCTGCCCCCTGTTTCCTTTGAGAGCCTGAATATTCTGCCCCCTGCGTCGTCCTTGGTTCCTGGCATGTGCCAGTTGTTTGAGGACTGATTCCGTCGGCAAAGCTGCCGCTTGGGGAGCCTACCTGTGGAAGACAGACTTCCTCTGGGATTCCTCCATCGGCGTTGAGGCACCGAGGGTGGGAGGTGGGGGCACCGATCTAAAGAGAAGCTCGTTGATTTCTTAAAGAGCCGGATTGCAGAGATTTGGGGCTGCAAGTGGCCCATTCTTGACTCCGCCAGATGTGACAGAGCCTGAGTTGCTAGGGTAGGACCAAATGCCATTCTTCATAGAGACGAAATGCCGGCTTCAAAATCCACTCCCCTAAGGGCAACCAAAAACATACACACTGCGATTATCTGATCGCGGGAAAAACACGACACACGAAGTGTGGAGTGGAAAGAGGAAAAGGTCTCACCGAGCATGCCAGAATCTGTTTCCCTCCGAACGACGGCGCGACGCAGGGACGTCTCGCCTGAGATTCGGGGAAGATGCTAATTGGTGCTATCCGTCCACCTCTCCGAAGATGCCAAGTTGATTTATGGCATCATGTATCGAAGGTTTAAATGGATGCGTCCGATGTAGCAGACTTCGTCAGATTCCCCCTCGCTTGAGGGGTTTTTGATTGTGGGGATGCTCTTCCCTGCAGGCGCAAGCCCCTGTAGTTAATTACGCTACCGCATTGCGGTAACAACTTTCTCCTTCTCCAGATGGTCACTTCGTGTCGTGTGTGTTTTTTTTATGTTTGGTTGCCCGTGGATTGTATACGGAGACTGAGTTATGTCGTCGCCCGTAGGGCGTGGACTAGTCCAAATCCGTATTATCTTAGATTTGGGTTTGGGGGTTTGGGTTTAAGGATACGTTAGCCTCATTTGAGACTAAGATCAACTTAAACGTTTGTTAAGGATACGTTAGCCTAGTTTTTAGACTAAGATCGACTTTACGGGATCGTTTAGATCCAACAATAGAGCAATTAAGGGAGCCATGTTGTTTAGTTTAGTGACATTGCGGTCAATAGGTAGTTTAAGGACATTGCGGTCCGATGCTAATTTTAAAACGTTGCGGTCAAGGTTAAGGACGTCGTAGTCCGTGGGTTTAAGGACCCCACAGTCCGATGTTAGTTTTAAGACATCACGGTCAAGGTTAAGGACGTCATAGTCCATGGGTTTAAGGACCCCGCAGTCCGATGTTAGTTTTAAGACATCACGGTCAAGGTTAAGGACGTCATAGTCCATGGGTTTAAGGACCCCACAGTCCGATGTTAGTTTTAAGACATCACGGTCAAGGTTAAGGACATCATAGTCCATGAGTTTAAGGACCCCACAGTCCGTATCAATGTATGGTCATCAGGACCCGCCACCTCTTTGAAAACGTTGAGGAATTACAACGCCAATTATCAAAGGAGTGAAGAGATGTACCCTTAAACCAAGGTAGATTAAACAGTCTTTGACCCAGTTTAGGACCAAGACCAATTAATTATGTTATGAGCCCATTAGCCCAGTTGAATTTGAATTGAGGACTTATGGCCATCTTGGGCTAAGTCCAATCATATTTAGCATATTGACTTTCTGTTGGTCCATTAGAGGAGAGGCTTTACCTCTAGACACTTAGCCAATGGGGCTAAAGTTAGTGTTAAACACTAAAGACCAATCAGTGTTGAACACTGAGAATGAGATTGACAAGTTAGTGTTTAACACTAAAAAATAGTTAGTGTTAAACACCAGCAACAGGGCTTTCAAATTAGTGTTAAACACTAAAACAAATCAGTGTTAAATACTGGCAACGGAGATCTCAAATTAATGTTAAACACTAAGATAATCAGTGTTAAACACTGGTGACAGGGATTTTAATTTAGTGTTGAACACTAAGAAAATTAATGTTAAACTCTGTTAACAGAGATTTTAATTTAGTGTTAAACACTAAGAAATTCAGTGTTAAACATTGCAAATAAAGTTCTTCAATTAGTGCTGAACACTAAGGGCAAATCAGTGTTAAACACTGGATTCAGATGTTCCAATTTAGTGTTAAACACTAAGGCAAGAGGGGTCACGTGGTAACACGTGAGAGCGCCCTTCTTCTCTTTATTTCGTTCTACAGATAGGTGTTTAACACTTTCAGTTCTGAAAGCCATCACGTGCGGGCACGTGATGGGGGCTCATACTCTGATTTATTAGAATACTCGTTAGGCGTCACGTGGTGACACGTGAGGGCGCCCCAGAGTTCTCTTTTATTTTGTTGTTTCTTTATGTGCTTCAGGGATCACGTGAGGCATTGCCTCAAAGTTCTCTTTTATATATCTTTGCAGGAGTCACGTGGTAACACGTGAGGTGTCTACTTCAGAACTCTATTCTGTGGGCCTTTGCAGGGGTCACGTGGTAGCACGTGACTCTGCATGTTTTAGAGTTCTGTTCATAGGGTTGAACCCTAAACTTTAGAGGACTTAAATTTTCTGTTTTCTTCTGAAGAATTACACTCTTAATAGGGTTAAACCCTAATTTCTTTTCTTAAGGGAATTAAATTCCTGTGAGTTTGAGAGAATTATATTCTCAATTAGGGTTAAACCCTAATTCTGTTTCAAAGGAATTAAATTCCTATAATTCTATGAGAATTAAATTCTCAAACTCCCATTCCCCCTCTATGCTTTGAATCTGCATGGCAGGATCTCAACCCAATGAGAATTAAATTCTCAATTCATGGGGAGATGTGCACTTTGCAGATCCTCTACTAGAGAAAGAACTAAGTTCTTCTTTTTAATATAAGAGTTAAACTCTTTTGAGAATTAAATTCTCTTTTCTCTTACCTAAGGTTTTCTTTTGCAGAAGATCAAATTCCTCCAAAGTCTCAAGGCTCTATATTTCTCTCTCTCTATGTCTCTCTCTCTCCTTCTGTGTATCTCCTGGCTCCTATTTATAGGAGAAGGAGCAGAATCAATCGGTTTTAGTGAATCATTCATTGAGGGATTTGATTTGTATTCGTTAGAGATTTGATTTGCATTCATCAGTCATTTGGACCTTTGGATTATTAGGTGAATTTTATTCACCATTGGATTTTGAATCCAAAGATATTCCTTTGTTATTTCAGTTAGATTTTAAAGGGAAATCTTTCCAAGTTCAATATTTTTTCCATAGATAGGTGATATTAAATCACCTTTAAATCTTTAATTCAATCGGTTCCAAATAATCATTCTCCTTTGGAAAGATTTGAATGCTGTTCAGAATTTAATTCTGTTAAATAGATAGGCTTTGAAAGGCGGTCACGTATAGGCAGGTGACCCCTGTTCACGTGTAGGCACGTGACCTCTGGTCACGTGTAGGCACGTGACCCCTTGGAACGAGCTTTCCTCTGCTTTCTGCGCTTTGTCTTCTAGCCGTTGTTCAGCCGTCACGTGCCAACACGTGCACGTGACCCTTTCTGGAGCCTTTTCTTTGATTTAATCAGGGAGCGAATCCGCCTTTGCCGCTGCTTTTTAATTGTCACGTACCAACACGTGACTGCTGGTCACGTGCTAGCACGTGATGCCTCCTCCGTAAACTTTCCTGATTTTAAATCAGGAAACACCCTCTCTAAGGAAATGTCTCCCAAGACTGACGAGAAGAGGGTTCGCATGAGCACTATACCGTACGCTGCAGCAGTAGGATCTATAATGTATGCGATGCTATGTATAAGACCAGATGTAGCTTATGCGCTAAGCATGGTGAGCCGGTATCAGTCAGACCCAGGTGAGAACCACTGGATAGTTGTGAAGAACATTCTCAAGTACCGGAGAAGGACTAAGGAGACGTTCCTGGTTTACAGTAATGGAGACCTGAAGGTCGAGTCCATTACCGATTCAAGCTTCCAGAGTGACAAGGATGACAGCAAGTTTGTCTCGGGTTTTGTGTTACCCTCAACAAAGGGGCGGTATGTTGGAGGAGTTCCAAATAGGATACCGTCGCAGACTCGACGATAGAGGCTGAATACATTGCTGCCAGCGATGCCCCAAAAGAAGCGGTCTAGATGAAGAAGTTCATTGCTGAACTTCAGGTGGTTCCATCCATTGTTGATCTGATACCTTTGTATTGCGATAACAATGGGGCTATAGCTTTAGCAAAGGAACCACGGTCCCATCAGAAATTCAGACACATTTTAAGGCGGTATCACCTGATTAAAGAGATCATTGATCGCCAGGAGATCGAGGTATGAAGAGTGGACACTAAAGAAAACAAGGCGGATCCATTTACAAAGGCCCTCCCTCAAGCGCAATACGAGCGAATTTTTGAGCTATTGGGTATGCGGTATGCCAGCAGCTGGCCTTAGTGCAGACGTTGGGTATTCGGTACACCAATTACTGGCCTTTAGGGCAAGTGGGAGATTGTTGGATATGTATGCCCTAGAGGCCATTATTGTATATGCATACATGTGGATGCTAGGGATATGTATGTACAGGACATTCTTGCTCGGTTATATAGTATATTGTTTCAGTTGTCTTTTATCACGATATGTGTATTTGTTTTTTTTTCATGCTTTATCCAGCTTGCACATATTGATAAAGACTTGATACTGTAATATACTATTATGGTTTGTATTTATCTTAACATGGCATATATTATACATGTTATTACATATTGCAGTTGCACGTTGATAAAGCCCGTAGGATCTTGCTTGACTACCTGCATTGTGATGGCGATCATACTTATAGGAGCAGGGTAGTCCATAAGCACATCCTTAAATGGTCCCTAGTTGCATGAGTATCGAGACTGGTCATTGATACTCCAGAGTAGACTAGTGTATACGTTTCTAGCCCTGACAAGGAGCAATGGTTGGTCCTGCAGCAATTGGTCGGATGCACCTAAGATCGTATACAGGTGCTCACTAGGTGTGAGTACATTGGACGGACTCACGGAGAACGTCCAGATGGTGCTATACCTATCGTCAGATGGAAGTTCTCAGGTGACATGTGTACGGGTTAGTCTTCGAACCTGAGATCGTCATCTATCTCGTGTGAGTTCCCACTGTGCTTTGATCACTACCCTGCCACGGCTCTACTGAGTTGTGAAAACAGGTTTTGGTTGGGTACAGTCCCGAGCTATATGGAGGCAGTAAGCAATTGTTTGGGATTCGTTTCTCCCGGTATTAGGAGTCGATATCGCACAGTGTTCGATTGGTCAGGACCATAAGACCTTGGCTAAGGCGGTTGGGATTTGCTGATAGGTTGATCAATAGTTTGCGGGATAGGTCCTGAGCCACATCAGCACGACATATCGGGTTATTAGGGTCTGACATTTACCACCCCCTAGACCCGGTATGTGATACTCTTTGACGAAAAGACCGGACTGTACGGATATTGTCACGGATAGGCTCAGTAGGAGTTCGGACGAGTTTGCTCGTCGGCCTTCCTTTTCGACAGGTACCTGGGTAGCCGTTACGTACAGCTAGTGTCGCTGACGTGCTTGTGGTTAATCCCGCTGCCAGCGTACTGTCGAGTCTTTAGAGTCCCACACAGGGGGTTTCCCTGCTTCGGGCGAAACGATATAGAGGTCGTATGGTTTCACGGTAGGGCTTCGATCACATACATGCACTTATGCACGTGTGATGTTCGAGCGGATAATACTAGTGGGCTTTGGTTTAAACCGGATCCTAGTATTATATTGATGGATTATTTTCGTCTCTTTGTATTCGTATTCTTCGGAATGCGGATGCGCATATGTATATACGGATGAGGGGCATTCTCGTAATTTCCTGGGAAAGCTTCTAGAAGAGACACCTCATTAGGGTTTTAATTCTTTATGGTTTAAACAAAATAAGGTGGAGGAAATGAGGTGTAAACTTGACAAAAGATCACTCATTGCTGTTGGTGACTCGCCACTTGATATTTTGAGAAGCTCACTAGATATTTTATGAGTTATTTTTTATCTCATATATTATTTAGTTTGCTTCTACTATTTATCACAAATGAGCCATGGCTTTTCTTTAGTTGTTTCTTCACTCATTTTCCTCAAGTCTTCTTCTTCTTCATCAAAACCCTAAACCTCTCATGTGTTGAGAATACCAGGATTCCAAGAGACAAACTAATCCATCTTCACACTCTACACACTCTAGGCTACTTAGCTTAACAAGCTAAGTAACCTAGTTACCTTGTTTTGGAGGTAGGAGCTCAAAGTCGAAACTCTCGGGTGGATCATCTTTGACACGAGGTGGCTAATTTTCAAGCACGATCCGTACTTTCTTCAAGGAGCTAGAGGAGAGGATTAAAGACCCAAAGGACTTGATTCTCATGATATACCTTTCTATCATAGTAAATAGAAATCTTTGTTAGCTAGTTAGGTTTATGGTAAAGATCCGGTTTAGGGTTACACTAACGCCAAGTTTTGTTCGTTATGAGAATTTTTGTTCCGCAAATGGCCATGGGAGATGGCTGGGGCGTTAGCAAAACCTTTCAGTAAGAAGGTGGTAGGGAGTGATGTCCTGGTATTTGGATGGCATGCTCTTGATAGGAAGTGATATTCCTATACTACGATCGGTTATACTGTGGTTGTCACAAGGTGTTTCTCCACATAGGATCTGGATTAAATATCAGGGTTTTTGGTCACTAGATCTATGGTTTTAGATCTATATTTGGGAAGTGTCCCAATTAAGGTACTTTAACACTATTCTAAAGTGTTTTAGAATAGACGACTCCTGGCGTGGTGGTGTACCCGCAGGTGATAGAGTCATCCTCTCTAAAGAGATATCTTCTAGACTGATAAGAGGAGGAATTTGCATGATTAGCATATCTCTTGCTTAGGCAATTGAATCAATCATGAGTTGTCAAGTACCACACCAGATATTGCTTTTGCACTGGCTGCAATAAGCATATATATTAGTCCAACCCTAAAGAAACGTTGGGAAGCAGTTATGAACATAAATGGATGTTCTTGGTATATGGTAACGGCAGCCTTCTTCAGGCGGCAGTTATCATTTCAGGCTTTCAAGGTGACCTAGATGACAGACTGGCTGTCAGAGTTATAGTTTTCCCTCTTTTGAGGGGCAGTATGTTGGACAGGTGGTCCAAGCGGATATTGTGGAAGGCATGGCGCAGGATACTGATTAAATTCGGTAGATGATACAGTCTAAGAAGTTTGTTGGATTTGGAGTTCATTTATGAACTGGGTCCCATCAGATATCAAGACAAATTCTAAGACATGTATTGCTCATTTTGGAAGATAGTCTTTCTCCGTGAAGTTGAGATATAGAGAGATAAAGATAGAAATATTGGAGCGGATTCACTCACTGTGGCTATTTCTCGAACACAATAGTTTCACAAACGGGCTTTGCAAGACTGATTGGTAAAGAAGTTGGGTGTTCGATATCACACGGGCTGTGAGTATGCGACACCGCAATAATTAGCCTTAAGTGCAAGTGGAAGATTGTTGGCTATAGTGCTCTCAAGTCAATTATTGTGATTGCAGGCACACGATTGTGATGATTGAGGGAGGCCCTATACGGGTAGAACAGTCTTACTCAAAATTATAGTATGCTATATGGTTTGTCTTTATCATTATGTACATGCTTTATGTGGTATTACAAATAGCTATTACATGTTGATAGAGCCCATAGGATTCTTTCTTGACTACCAGCATTTTGATACGTATACCAGGTTGTATTCTGTATTTATATGAAATATCTTCTAGAAGATGGACACCTCATTATATGATTTTCTTTTTAGAAAATCATTTGGAAATGAGGTGGAGGGTGAGGTGGCATGAGCATGGTTGGAGGTATGTAGAGAGGTATGGCTCCTGATTGTTTATTGTAAAAATGTGAGATATTTTCTTGCATGGTTGAAAAAGACTTAGCCATTCTTTCTACATGCTACACTAATTCACTCTTGATTCATTCATTCACTCTCTTGGAGACTTAGCCATATCCTTGAGTTGCTCATGCCCATTTTTTTCCTCACCTCTTCTTTCTTCTTCTTTGATTGCTCACTTGAGCATGAGGTATGGGAGAAAAAGATAGTGAAATATTCCTACACCCAACTGATTTGTCTCAAAAATATTTAGTAACCGCAATCAAGAACGGCGTCGCTTTGCAGCTAGTCGATGAGTACGGGTCGGTCCACAGGGATTTTGTGAATTTCCTAATCGCTCTTACGAGTTAATTCCGATGGAAGCCGGATTGATTAAATCTAAAAACTAAATTAATCTAGATCTAAATCTTGCTAGGGTTAGGTCTAGGTTAAGTTTGGAAAGTCAATAAATCTCACCGCTTTCTATACCCATATGAAGATCTATTAGGAGTTATGGTAATTATTAATAGAGGGGATTAGAACCATTTGGAAAAATGTTTCTTCCTCTAGGTTCTTGTCCTTCCTTTATCAATTCTTACCCTAACCTCCATGGAAAACACGCTCAACCGGGCCTTTATACTACGGTATCACCGCTACCTCGTGGGATAGGGTACCGTAGGGAGCAGTGTGTGCATGTATGCATGGAGTCCTATTAATTATATGTGATGGGCAAGAAAGGGGTGAGAGATCTTCATCTCTCAAACCTTCCCCAAAGCTATCCCTAACAAGCGAGGAGACTACTCGCTCATTAGATAATTGAAAAAAATTTATCTAGGGCAGAGAATAAAAGATCTAACTATCTAACTAGGGCAAGGAATTAAATTTAACTAGGGCGGATAAGAAATTACCTAGGGCAAGAATTGAAAACTTACTCCTAAATTGATGCTCTCCAAAAAGAATTCTGAATTTTATTAATGAAAAGAGGCATGAACTAATACAAGGAATTGGGCTTCTATTTATAGGACATAGAAAACTCTAGGTTTACAATTGCCGCATGTGTGCTTTTACAAAAATACCCCTAGGAAGACTTTTCAGCGCCGCCTCTGAGTTTTGGTAAAAAATTCTTCAAGTCCGGGCTTTAGACGGCCGCAGAACAGCGGCCGCAGCAAAGGTTGGGCCGCGGTTCCGCGGCCCAATGGTGGTCTTGGCTTCTGTGATTTTGTGTGCTGGTTCTGGGCCTTTTGGGCTTCCTATTTTTTCAGGACTTTTCTCAAATTGGCTTTTAGGTTTCTTCCAGATCTCCCAGTGAATTGTAGTGGACTTTTACCATTGCTTTGAGACAAAATCTTGGACCTTGCGCTGCCTTTGTACTTTGTGAACTGATCTTTTGTGTAGGCTTGATCAAGATCCTTCTATTTGTTGGTTGTAGTCTCACTTTTGCATCATCTTTTATATTTTTCACTGTTTTAGATCCAAGAACCTGTAACCTGTACTATGTAGCAGACATGGGTCAAAAGCACTTGTTTATTTATAAAATACATAAGAATGGGGAATATAATAATGCAATATTATGATATGAACAAATACCCCCAAACTTATCTTTTGCTCGTCCTCGAGCAAACTTAGTTTTATTCTCGACAAAAACCTAACCTCACTTTCGCAGGGAATCGCGATTGCACTGAGCACGTGCAACAAGCCGTTAAACCTTTAGGTGTCCCTAGTAGGAGGAGTGTTGTCTCCTGAGGGTTTTCAGCGGATACTACCCACAAAATCCTATCAATTAGGCCCATTAACTCTTATTCTTCAATTAGGTTTTCTAACAAGGAATTCTATTATCTTTGACTCGTAAATTATCCACCCGTATTCTTCACACTTCCTTATCATTTAACTTAAGATTATATATGTTCTGCAGACCTACTTAGCTTTTGGCATCTCTTAAATTTTCCTTCTAGGGTTCCATCTCCACTTAGGAATTTTTATCATCTCTACTAAAGATACAAGTTCTATTCTTCATTCCTCTCTCTTATCTAAATCCCAATCACATACCCCTACGTGTGTGTATATATCATCCCTACACTTGAAAATTCAAATCAAGCAATCATACTCTTGTCCGTTGTCCAAAGCACTTCTTAATTGGTGAATTTTTAAATAAATTTTGCTTACACATCCTTCATGCGACCGTTAATCCTTCTTGAGGTACCAACAACCGATTACAAGATGTGTTTGCACATTAAAGCGTAATTCCTAGTCTTGCAACACCCAAGGCTTTTTAGCAGTGACTCCCAAACCAGTTGGTCTAAGGCACTAGGTGATGAAGCACCCTCGCTAAATATTTTTCTATTTTTGCAGCCTTAAGTAATCACAAAAACTAGTGTTCATTTTTTTTCTTTTATTCAAGCTTGTATATATTTTTTATTTTATTTTTCATCATACTAAGGACTTTAGACAAGAGCATTTCAAGGTCTCCTCAACTATTCCAAGTTTCAAGGTGCGTGATTGTGCAATTTGTAGGGTATACATTTTCAGAATCTAGACTTGAGCTAGGAATTATTTTTCAAACTTGTACTCTAATAAAAATATCAATACTTTTTCTTTGTTTTAACTTAGCCCAAGAAGTGAACTCAAAATTTGCCTATTTCTAAATAAACTACAAAGACATATACTTTCTACCGTTAAACTTTAAGAAAGGTTATTTTTAGGGTTTTTAATTTACTAAGTCTAAGATCTAATTGTTCCTAGATAGTTAACCTATTTGTCAAACTTAAGTCAGTTATGGCCAAAATTGAATACATTAATTTTTATAAGATTTATAATTTTCAAACTTTTATGGGTTTTAAAATAAGTATGCAAATGCAAAAATAAACACATGAATGCGAAGGAAGAAGGCTTACCGAGCATACCCACAAACTTAAACTTGACAGTGTCCTCACTGTCATGCCACACCAAGAGGGTCAAAATGTCGGCACTCCCCTGTTTATTTATTTATAATAAATTTTTTTTATTGTTAAAAGAAAAAAATATATATATATACAACAAGGTTCCCCCCAAACTTAAGTGAAACAGTGTTTCCACTGTTTAAGCGTTAAAATTTAGAGTTAGGGAGGAGAAAAATCAAACTATACAAGGCCTTACACAGACCAAAAGTTAGCACCAACCATTCAAAAATCTTGTCGTGATAAAGGTAGAGTTGGTGAAAGAATGGAGTGTAAAGAAAAGAAATGAGAAACACATGAGACCGTATGGGAAGAAGAGTGGAATATGGTCTCAGTGGAGGAGAAGAATGACGGAAGGGAAAAAGAAATGGTAGTGGTTCTACTTCTTCGAGTGGAGGTTGATTAATCACAAAATTCGTATCGTTTAAAAATGCGAGTTCGTCGGCAAAAATATCTTCGAAACTTTCATCGAAGGTCCAATTGAAAATTATCGAACTCAAATTATCGGATTGTGATTCATCAACACTCGGTATCATTAAAGGAAGATTAGAAGAACCAAAGAAAGTGGGAATACGAACTTGAGCATGGGGATAGAGTGTATAAATTAGAACAATTTGTAATGACCGATGTGTAAAAAGTGATTGTGCTAATCTATCAACCCGCGGAAAAATGAGATTAAATCCCTCAAGATTCATGAGAAAACATGGATACGTCGAACTTGGTATTGGAGATGAAAGCGTAACGGTCTCTTGCAAGGTCGGAACAAGGACGGAGGGAAGTGAGTGAGGAAGGGTAAAAGATTTAGGAGGGTGTACACAATCAGTGGACGGGACATGATGAATTGGGAAATCCGACTCATCAAACAAAATTAGTCCATCCTCAATAATTTCCTCAATATTCTCCTCAAAATTTTGCTTATCCATACCATTATCATCAAAATCAAGACGCATATGAAGTTCGGGAGAAACATTTAATGACTCGAGATGATGAATTGGACATAAAATTTCAATCAAATGTATGGGTTCATCATCCAAAATATTCCCGGCGTCTATATCCTCAATCAAGTGAAAATCAATTTTTTCTGACACCTCATCAAAAGCATGGATATTTATCAATTCAGGTTCTAGATTGGAGGTATAAAGATCAAAAGGATTAGGTGTGGTTTCACTCGAAAGGGATTCTTCACTATCTGGCAAATCAAGCACTACAAAGTCACACAACTCGTTTTTATTTTCAACTTGTGAATCACTTGGGACAATTGATGGAAAACCGGAGTTGTGGGCTTCAATTGGGAATGGGTAGCTTTGATTTGGAAATCCTCTTAAATTCTCACTCGGTCCAACCGCCTCTTCATACATTGGAATTTTTAGAGGTAGTTGGAAAATAGCTACCGGTTCACTAGGTTGCATAAGGGCAGCCATAGACGCATCCACATTCCTCATCATTTTGTTTGTTGCTAAAATATAAGCTTCCAACGACTGTTCCAAACTAGACATGGATTGTGAAGGGGTTTCGGTAAAAGATTCGAAATTGTTTGGATACGTGAAAATCCTAAATGGCTGTGTAGAAGCAATGTCTAGTGAAGGCGGGAAAGTCAGGTAGGACTGGTAGGAATTGGATGGTAGGACGGGAGTAGAATCAACATTTGTATAAAAAGGTGAATGGACTTGTTGATCCCTATAACTGGATGTGTAGAGAGGAGTGAAAGATCGGCTACGAGATTGTTCAATATGCTCAGCAATAGACATGGGTTTAGGAGTTACAACAGGACTCGAAAAAGTGGTATCAACGTACGAAGGTGGTGAAGGTTGATATGGTTGACACAAAGTGGATTGCAAAGTCGAACTGTTTCTCCTAGATGCTTCTATTTGATCTTTCAAAGAAATTTTGGGCATGGAGGGATCGTCCTTAAATCGACCGAAACAATTCACATACGAAGCAAAGTTAGGTTCAGGATACCAAAGTTCGGCAAGAGATTTATGAGGTGGGGTACCCATGATGTAAGAATGAGAAGAGAAAGAAGGTAGGTGGTGCACGAATTTCTTAGCAACAAAAGTTTGCAAGTTTTTATAAAAATTTTCCCCTTTTTTTCTTTTTCTCTTTATTTGGAAATTTTTGCAAAAAAGATTAAAGGTATGCAAAACAGAAAAGATTTCTTGCAATCAATTTTGTATTTTAAGCACGGCGCAAAGAATCCTGCACAAGATTTGTTATTTGGAAGGGGGAAGATTTTTAAAGCGCAAAGAATACTGCAGGAAATTTGGCAAAAGATATATGGGGATTTGCAAAGGGGAGAAAGAGAAAACAAACAGTGCAAATTTCGCTCGTTGAGGACACCAGGGGACCGTGTATCCGTGGTGGAAGAGGGGTTGTGACGGCAGAAGTGGCGGCGCAGATCTCCAAAAAAATTGTGGTGTTCTGTTGTTTCAGCCCCTTTCTGTTCTGATGTACCTTTTTCTGTTTCGCACTCTGGATTTTTCCAGATCCGTCGATCCTGCAAAGATTCACAAAAAAAATACCCTTCACAAAATAACAAAATGATAAATTTTTATATTTTTAAAATTTTTCAGTTTTTTATGATTTTTTTAATTTTATATTAACCCGAAATTGCAAAAAGAAAATAACACGCCATCCCCGGCAACGGCGCCATTTGATTTGTCTCAAAAATATCTAGTAACCGCAATCAAGAACGGCATCGCTTTGCAGCTAGCCGGTGAGTATGGGTCGGTCCACAGGGATTTTGTGAATTTCCTAATCGCTCTTACGAGTTAATTCCGATGGGAGCCGGATTGATTAAATCTAAAAACTAAATTAATCTAGATCTAAATCTTGTTATGGTTAGGTCTAGGTTAAGTTTGGAAAGTCAATAAATCTCACCGCTTTCTATACCCATATGAAGATCTATTAAGAGTTATGGTAATTATTAATAGAGGGGATTAGAACCATTTGGAAAGATATTTCTTCCTCTAGGTTCTTGTCCTTCCTTTATCAATCCTTACCCTAACCTCCATGGAAAACACGCACAACCGGGCCTTTATACTACGGTATCACCGCTATCTCGTGGGATAGGGTGCCGTAGGAAGCGGTGTGTGCATGTATGCATGGAGTCCTATTAATTATATGTGATGGGCAAGAAAGGGGTGAGAGATCTTCATCTCTCAAACCTTCCCCAAAGCTAACCCTAACAAGCTAGGAGACTACTCACTCATTAGGGAATTGAAAAACATTTATGTAGGGCAGAGAATAAAAGATCTAACTATCTAACTAGGGCAAGGAATTAAATTTAACAAGGGCAGATAAGAAATTACCTAGGGCAAGAATTGAAAACTTACTCCTAAATTGATGCTCTCCAAAAAGAATTCTGAATTTTATTACTGAAAGGAGGCATGAACTAATACAAGGAATTGAGCTTCTATTTATAGGACATAGAAAACCCTAGGTTTACAATTGCCGCATGTGTGCTTTTACAAAAATACCCCTAGGAAGACTTTTCAGCACCGCCTCTAAGTTTTGGTAAAAAATTCTTCAAGTCTGGGCTTTAGACGGCCGCGGAACCGCGGCCGCAGCAAGGGTTGGGCCGCGGTTCCGCAGCCCAATGGTGGTCTTGGCTTCTTTCATTTTGTGTGCTGGTTCTGGGCCTTTTGGGCTTCCTATTTCTTCAGTACTTTTCTCAAATTCGCTTTTAGGTTTCTTCCAGATCTCCCAGTGAATTATAGTGGACTTTTATCGTTGCTTCGAGACGAAATCTTGGACCTTGCGCTGCCTTTGTACTTTGTGAACTGATCTTTTGTGTAGGCTTGATCAAGATCCTTCTATTTGTTGGTTGTAGTCTCACTTTTGCATCGTCTTTTATCTTTTTCACTGTTTTAGATCCAAGAACCTGTAACCTGTACTATGTAGCAGACATGGGTCAAAAGCACATGTTTATTTGTAAAATACATAAGAATGGGGAATATAATAATGCAATATTATGATATGAACACCCACTCTCTATTGCTAGCGACTATAGAGCGTCGGTTGCTTAGCTAGGCCAAGCTGGAGCCTACATCGTCTCCCTCAGGTGGATCATATTCGACGGAGGAAGACCGAAGGCCAAGCTCAATCGTGGACACCTCAAGGAGCTAAGGATGATGGTGGAAGACCGAAGGACACGGATCATTCGGTATAATGCTTCTATCATAGTAGTTTAGTCTTTGTTAGTATGCTAGTATAGGTTTATGGTTCGAATCTAGAAGGGTTCGTTAGCGCCAAGTTTTTAAACGTCATTTTTGTTCTGCATCGGCCACGCTAGATGGCCAGGGCGCTATCGTAACCCAACATGAGTTACACTGGACGGACTTGCCGGGAACATGCTGGATAGTATTATACCTATTGTCAGATAGCAGTTCTCAGGTGACATGAGTACAGGTTAGTCTGTCGACCTGAGATCGTCATTTGTCTTGTGTGAGTTCCCACTGTGCTTTGATTACTACCCTACCATGGCTCAAAGGAATCGTGCAAACAGCTTTTAGTTGGGTACAGTCCCGAGCCACATGGAGGCAGTTAGCGGATCGTCAGGGATTTGTCTCTCCCGGTATTGTGGGTAGATGTCGCACTGTGCACAGGTGGCCATCACCAGAAATTCTAAGCCAAAGTGGAGGAGATTTACTGATTTGGATCAGTAGTTTCTTAGTAGGTGATGGACTTCACACCTGATCACCGTCGAAAAAAAAGACGAACCGGGATGCATCGTCTTGCCTGAATTTGGGAGGCAGATGCTATTTGGATTTATCCGTCCACCACTCCAAAGATGCCAAGTTGATTTATGGCACCGTATATCGAAGGTTTGAACGGATGCGGCCGTTGTAGCAGATTTCGTCAGATTCCCCCTCGTTTATGAGAGGGTTTTGATTGTGGGGACGCTCTTCCGTACAAAGCAAGCCCCTGCGGTTAATTACGTTACCGCATCGCGATAACCACTTTCTCCTGCTCCTGAAGTGCACTTCGTGTCGTGTGTGTTTTTGTTGGTTTTGGTTGCCCGTGGATTGTATACGGAGACTAATTTATGTTGTCACCCGCAGGGCGTGGATTAGTCCAAATCCGTATATCTTAGATTTGGAGTTTTTTATTTAAGAATCGTTAATCTATTTTGAGAATAAGATCGACTTAAATGAATGTGAGCATTTAGGGCTCGATTTGTTTTTGTTAAGGATACATTAGTCCAATTTGAGACCAAGATCCACTTAACAAGGTTTCAGGATCATTTTTATTTAGGATCCAACAAAAGAGCGTTTGGGCTCTATTATTTTAGTTTAAGGACATTTCGGTCCATTATCGCCATTTTGGAGGCAAATATTAGTTTAGGGACATTTCTGTCCATTATCACCATTTTGGAGGCGAATATTAGTTCAGGGACTTCTCAGTCCTTTGTCGCCATTTTGGAGGCGAATATTGGTGATATGGAATGCACCCTATTTGGGGTACGATCCAATTTGAGGTGTCCACGTCAATTTGGAAGTGCATCAACGTAGGATGTATCATTCCCAGTCTTGAAGAAGTTTTATATCAAGTTGGGACACGAAAGGAGTTATTGTTTGTCGGGACCCGCCACCTCTCCGAAGAAGTTAAAGAATTACAACGACATATATTAGAAGTGTGGAGAGATGTACCCTTAAACCAAATCCCGTATTTGAGGGAAAAGGGGGTTATTGTGGCCTTAAGAATTTTTGTTAAGAATACGTTGGTCCAATTTGAGACTAAGATCCACTTAACAACATTTTAGGATCTTCTTTATTTAAGACCTAGCAACAGAGCATTTAGACTCATTTGCAAGACTTTAGCAACTTAGACAATTTGGGCTTTAGTCTTCTCAGTCTCCCCTCTTTTCTAAAAAAAGTGCTAAGCACTTATTTGGGCTCTGTTTAATCGGTTCCTTTTTTTATGCAGAAAGTGATAAGCACTTATATGAGTTCTGACGCCCACATATGATCATCTGGAGCTTTCGGTCATGGGGATTGCCAAATAAGTATTGAACACTTTACTCCGTTTGTCTTTATATGGAGTGCTAGGCACTCTTTATAGCGTCCACATAGGAAGCGCGTGAGGCGCTGGGCGCCGCCCAATGAGTGTTGAACACTTAGTCGTTTTGGACTGCTTGTGGAGTGCTAAGCACTTTTTTTCTTTTGCGGCGCACATGTGGGGAGCACGTGAGGCGCTGGGCACTAGACGCTACCTAATGAGTGCTAAGCACTCTTCCCTTCCGTGGCGCCCACATGAGGAACACATGCTGTCCTGGGCGCTGCTTTGTGAGTGCTAAGCACTCTTCTCTTCTGTGGCATCCACGTGAGGAACACGTACGGCGCTGGGCGCTTTTCTTCTCTGCTGATAGCATTTTTACCTATTAATGATCAATAGGATCTTTGTATGCTTTGTTTTGAGGATCTAGGATCAAGCTTCATTTTTAAGAACCAGGTTCTTTTACGAGAACTAGGTTTCTCTTGTATGCTTTGTTTTGAGGAATTCGATTCCTAGTTCTTTTCTGAATCTTTGATTCTTAAGAACAAGTTCCTCCTGATGAAAATTAAATTCTCAACTTATGGAAGACTTGTCTTGTGGATATCAGATCTAGAGAAAGAACTAAATTCCTTGAGAAGGGTTAAAACCTTTGATATGTAAATGAAATGTTTTTATCTCTATATATTTTTTCGTTCACCTAGAGTTTTTAAGGAGGGAGATCTTCTTTCTTGAGAATTTAATTTTATGTTCCTTTGTGAAGCTTTCTGTTTTTTGTTTTTGGAAGCTTATGGGGGGTTCCTCCTTCTCAGACTTGAAGTCTTCGGTCCTTTATATAGTGGGGGCAAGTTTGTTAATTAGTTTTGAAGAAATCTCTCATTAAAAGATCCCAATTGATTTGAGAAATTTTACCCACCATTGGATCTTTGATCCAAGAGTTTCTGTTTTTACAGAACATATTTTCTTGTTTTTAACAAGATTGGAAAAATATTTTTCATATGCGGGGTTTTACTCTGTGAAATGGTGATTTTTAATCACCATTGGATTTTCTATCCAAGAGTTTGCTGTTTTACAGAGGGCAAAAAATTTTATTCTATGATCCAACCGAAGGTATCTTTCTTATTTTAGAAAGATCTGTATCTTGATGATTTATCATCTCCGTTAGATCTTTGATCCAATGGCTCTTTTAACAGAGAGTAGAATTTAATTCTACCTGGGCACCGGCGCTTACGTGTTCCTCACGTGGGCGCTATTTAAGAATTTGGTCCTTAGGGTGGGCATTATGTGCTTTGCACACTGGTGCCGCGTGAAGAGCACGTGCGGCGCTATATGAGAGTTTTAACTCTTATTTAATCTAATAGATTCTTTTTTGTTTTGCATACTGACGCCCGCGTGAGACGCCACCATAGGATTTGATCCTATCGGTGCAGGCGCCCTTGTGGAAGGCACATGAAGCGCTGCCTCATTAATGAAGGTTTCTTTTCTCCTTCTTTCTCTGCTTTTCCTAAGTCAAACTTTCTTTTCCAATACATTCTTTCATCAGAGCTTGGAAATAGTTCCACCATGCACAACATTTTCTGTGCCGAGACTTAAATGCCTACCCTTATAATCCGAAACAATGCTCCTCTTCGCTCTGACTTTCAGAGAATCATTTTAACAGAGGAGAGTCATGGCTTGTAATCGTCCACATGCTCATTGGCAGCCATGGGAGGTGCCCATTGAGGAAATTGTTCCTCGTTTTGTTGCACGCTTGGTGAATCCTGCTCTTACGGATGACCAATGTGATACGGTGCTGCACGAGATCTTGACTCGTAGAGGATCTCCTCTCCCTATCGGCTCCATTTGGCTCCAGATGATCCTCCTGTTTGTTCTCGATGACATTCCCCCTCATCCAGCAGAGATGACTCCGGCGATGCTTGACGCAGCGGAGGACAAGATCGAGTGCTTTTATGAAGCACTTTTGATTACCACGCCTCTGAGGGATTGCTCTATTCAGCTGCTAAGCCAGATACGAGCTCAATGGACCATCATGTCAGCCTTCGCCGATGGGCACGGCGGTAACCGATGGGGAGCGACTCCTCGCTAAGATCACCACTTCGTCATGGTGGAGAAGGCGGAGAGAACTTTAGAAAACTTTATTCATAGTTTTGTAAACCCTTGTACTTTTGATCCCGTGTTTGGTGATCTATTTCCTGTAGAATAAAATGTTTATTTAAATGCTTTCCTTTTATCATTGACCACCGAGTGCTTCCTTTCTAACACATGTTTTTCTCTGATTGTATTCTTGCAACCTACATGTGTGCATGTGCGTATTTGAATGAGCCTACTTTCACACATATCTGTAAATGAAACTTAAACCAGTGTAAACAAATGCCCCCCACTACTTTACTCATAGAGTGTACACGTGAGTGAAGTGGTGTAGCCTAATATGTAGCATACAACCAATTTCGGGCTAGTGTATCGTTCATAACTTTTAGAATCTTGATCTGAGAAGATAGTGAGCGGACACAAGCATCGCCATCTATCATTAACTCAAATCTCAATTATAAACCCCAAGGCCTATGAGTTGCATCCTTCTGCGAAGTAGTTTAGCTACTCGATTCGGAGTTCATAGTTTATTCACTCGTTTCGGAGTCTCTAGTTTATGTACTCATTTCGGAGTTTGTAGTTTATTCACTCGTTTCGGAGTTTCTAGTTTATGGACTCATTTCGGAGTTTGTTTAGTTTATGGACTCATTTCGGAGTTTGTTTAGTTTACGTCCCTTGGGTTTACAGGCAAACTTATCCTAACGTTATATATAGATAACCCATGCTCTTTGCGACAGAGGTCTGTTAGGTTTTGTGGTACTAGGGGTTTGGTTTGTAGTACCGTCGCATTGGCTGATGTATTCCTCGATATGCGGTCATTAAACCGTTGTTCGAGTAACCCCGCGATTGTCGTGTCTCTGATCCCTTCGGGGACTGGACAAGACGTCTTCAAGTAATCTCCTTAGGCTATATGACCGTCGGAAGAACATGCGTTAGGAATTTGCCATGTCGCTTTTTACTTGAGGGTAGGCTCAATTTGGAGCCCCGATGAGTCATAAACACTCCGTGCTGGTGTGGGATGATCCCCGATAGTCTTTTAGGCTTTATATTAGTTTCCGTCAAGACCCTGAAGCTAGGAATTGTCATTGCTTCATTTTCGTTTGACGATGCCATGCCGTTTCTTTGCTGAAGTATGGTAGACATCTGCAGGACCTCTATACTGTATGTATTGCAGTTGAAGTCCGGAGCTAGGAATATGCCTTTGCTCCAATTTGATTTGGCTCGTTGGATCTTTTGTCGACGTCACGTCTGCACCCTGATGGAATGAGAGGAACGCCAAGGTAGTCTTTAGGTTGTATATGAACCGTCAAGACTTTGAGCTAGGAGTTTGCCGTTGCTCCATCTTGATTTGGCTATTTGGAGCCTTTGTTGACATTACGTCTGCTGTAATAAGAAGAATGTCAAGCTGGAGCTGGGTTTTTTCCATCACTCCTTTTTTATTTAGCTATTTGGACCTTTGTTAATATCGCGTCTGCTGTAACGAGAAGAATGTCGAGCTAGAGCTGGGATTCTGCCATCACTCCTTTTTGATTTGGCTCACTGGAGCCTTTGTTGACATCGCATCTGCACCCTGATAGAATGAGAAGGTACGCTGGAGGAGTCTTTAGGTTGTATATGAACCGTCAAGACTTGGAGCAAGGAATTTGCCATGGCTCCATTTTGTTTTGACCCTTGGGCCTTTTGTTGACGTCGTGTCTGCATACTGTCGGAATGAGAAGGTACGTTGGGTAGTCTTTAGGTTGTGTATGGACCGTCAAGAATTGGGTCTCCCTTTGACGGAGGCTGGTGAGAAAACAAGGTTCCCTTTTTCATTTGTACTCATGGATTGTATACAGGGGTCGGTGTAGACTCTCCTGCAGGGCAGAGAAAATTTCCTTTTATTTTATTTTATTTTTTATTTCCGTGATGCTCTATCTTTTCAGCTTTTCATATCCCAAAAGTCGCGATTACCTAATCATTTCGGATTTTTATCCGTGATGCCCAATCATTTCGGCTATATCATTTTTTTACTCGCTAATTTTTATTGCGAGTTGCCCAAACATTTCGGCTGTTTCATATGCACATTTTTTGCTCGCTGGTTTTTATTGCGAGTTGTCCCATCATTTCGACTATTTCATATACCTTTTTTGGCTCGCTAATATTTTTTTATTGCGAGTTTGGAATCTGATACCAATCTTGGCATCAGCATCGCTACTACTGGAATGTTTCCAGGAGCGAATCATCATTTGCTGTGAAAGGATTTAGAGTTTGACACCTGTTTAGGCAACAACGTCGCTACAGCTGGAATGTTGCCAGGAGCGAATCATCATTTGCCTTGAAAGGATTTGGAGTTTGATGGCTTAGTAAACAAGGTTAGGATCCTGTCGACTAAGACTTTTCGACTTTATAATCCGTAAGGGTCTCATAAAGTTATTTCTCCCTATGAGTCATGAGGATCTCGTAGGTGTATTTTCTCCCTAAGAATCATAAGGATTCCTAAGTGTGTGTTCTCCCTTGCAAGTTGTAAGGATCTTGCAAGAGTGTTTTCTCTTTATAAGTCGAGAGGACTTACAAGTGTCATTCACCATATGGGGACATTTCGCGCCATTGGTGGAACTAGGTGAGGGCTATATTTATTTGTGCCCGTAGATTGTATACAAGGGCCAATATTGGACCCTCTGTAGGGCAACTTGGGGAATGTGATGGCTTAAGAAGAGGTTTGGATCCCTGTAGCTTAAACCTTTTGAATCCTATGAGCCGCGAGGGTCTTATAGGGAGAGTTCTCCTTATGAGTCGAGAGGATCTCGTAAGTGAAAATTTTACGAGATTGCGCCCTTCCGGGTTTTCACAAGCTCGCCGGTAGCCCAGCTGTTTTTACTCACGGCGCCATTTTGCTTATGGACATACCGTGTTTATTTTAACGAGATTGCGTCCTTCCGGGTTTTCACAAACTCGCCGGTAGCCCTGCTGTTTTTACTCATGGCGCCCTTTCGGGTTTTCATCCGTGCCCATTTTTCTTGTGGACATACCGTTTTTTTTAACGAGATCGTGCCCTTCCGGGTTTTCACAAACTCGCCGGTAACACTGTTGATTTTACTCACGGTGCCCTTTCGGGTTTTCATTCGTGTCTATTTTGCTCGTGGACATACCATTTTTTTTACCCATCTGTTTGCCAATGGGACTTAGGGGTGACTTCACCGCTGGAGTAGCCGTGTAGCCAGTAGGACTTGAGTGGCAGTTTTCGTCATTAGGGCTTCGATTGCAATGTAGATCTCAAGCATATCATCGTTTGGAGGTGACATGCTAGTTTAGGGACATCTCGGTCTGTTATCGCCATATTTGAGGTAGATAATTTCTAGTTTAAGGACTTCTCAGTCCAATGTCGCCATGTTTGAGGCGAATTTTTCGTTTAAGGACATCTCGGTCCATCATCGCCATGTTTGAGGCGCCGTTTAGTTTAAGGACATCTTCGTCTGTAATCTCCATTTTTGAGGCGAATTTTTAGTTTAAAGACATCTCGGTCCATTGTCACCATTTTTGAGACGACGGAGGTTCTTTGCATACTACTTTCAGAGTTTTTGACTCAGGAAGATAGTGAGCGGACACGAGTGTCGTCATCTATCATTGACCTAAGTCATGGCTCGTCAAGCGTAGTATTTTTTGAGGAACCGGCCATTTATTGGCCGGAAGGGTCTTTCGCCATGCATATCTAAGAGCAGGTAGGCTCCACCTTGGTAGACTTTGTCTATGATGTACGAGCCTTCATAGTTCGGCTCGAATTTCCCCCATTTTGCATGATTGGGGATCATCGGTCTTTTAACGACAAGCACGAGCTCGCCTTGGTGGAATGTTCTCAGCCTAGTCAGTCCTTCATATGACCGCGTCATCCTTGCCTTATAATCCTCCAGGTTCTACTGTGCTATAAGGCGAGTTTCGTCGAGGGCGTCGAGATCCTCAAGCCGGAGATGAGCGTTTTCTTCATCTGTCAGCTCATATCGAACCGCTTCTCGAAGAGAAGGGAATTCTATTTCTAGAGGAAGCACTGCTTCCGTGCCGAATACTAACACGTATGGGGTTATATTCGTGGTTGTTTTGAATGTCGTTCGGTACACCCAGAGAGCTTCGTGCAGCCTTTCATGCCAGTCTTTTTTGTTTCCCGACACCGTATTCCTTATAATCTTTGTCAAGGTCTTATTGAAAGCTTCAGCTAGACCGTTGGCTCAGGGATTATAGACGGAAGAGTATCTCCAGTCGATTTTATGTTGTTCTGCGAAACGGCTGATTTTATGGCTCCTGTAGGCTGGTCCATTATCCGAGATTATCCGTCGCGGAGTGCCGAACCGGTAAATGACATGTGTCTTGAAGAAATGGATAATATTTTCCGTTTTCACTTCCCTTAGTGGTACTGCTTCTTCCCGCTTAGAAAAGTAATCGGTCATTGTTAGTAAGAACCGATGTCCTTTGGATGATACCGGTTCAATGGGGTGGATTATGTCGGATCTCCACATTTCGAACGGCCATCTAGCCACCGTTGGGTGTAGAGGATTTGGATGTTGGTGGATGAAATCCCTATGAATCTGGCACGAGTGACACTGCTTCGCATATTCGAGGCAGTCCTAAATCATTGTGTGCCAATAGTAACCCATTCTTTTGATCTTCAGTTTCATCTTTGGCCTGGCTTGATGAGAACCGCAGAATCCGTCGTGAGTTTCTTGGACGACTCTTTTTGCTTCTTCTGACCCCAAGCACCTTAACCACAAATAGTCAAGTGACCTCTTGTATAGAATACTATTGACGAAGTCGAAATATAGGACTCGTTTCATAAGTTGATGTCTAGACGATGCGTTCTCGGGCGCTCGTCGAGATTTGAAGTAGTCTATGAAGACCTCCCTCCAATCCTTGACCTTTTTTCGTCCTCTATTTGGAGGGCTGCTTTTTTGGTCATTTCTTTTCCTTCGGATGGCTCTATTGAATCCTCCGAAGATATTTTTGCTGGTGCGAGAACTCTACAAGTTTGCATGGTGATCCATACGTCGTCGAGGTCTTCATCGGCCAATTCCTTAGCCGGCTTGGCCAATGTATTCGCCTTACTATTTTCTCCACACGGTATGCTCTCCAAGATGTAAGAGGGGATTTTTGTCAGCAGTTGTTGCACTCTTTCACCGCATTTTATCAACTCTGATTTGCACGTCTGATAGTCACCATTTACTTAGCTAACGATCAGCTGGGAGTCTCCGTATATGAGGAGGTCTTTTATTCCCAAGTCAACAGCGATCTCGAAACCTAATATCAAAGATTCATATTCAGTTTCGTTATTAGTCCTTGGCTCCGTTAAAGAGAAGGCATAGCGTAGTATCCCTCCTTGCGAAATCACAAAGATAAAGCCCACCCCAGCTTTGATTATAGGGGTGTTGTTCTTTCTCCTTTTCATGGAAGATGCTCCATCGAAGTAGAGTTCCCATCGGGCATCATTCTCTTCTTCCTTTGTGTCGAACGCTTGTTCATCCGGTAACTCGCAATTTAAGGGGGTGTCAGCTAGTATCGGATGCTCGGTGAGAAAGTCGGCGATGGCCTGGCCCTTCACTGCTTTGAGGGGTCGATATGTTATTGAGAACTCCATTAAGAGGAGGGCCCATTTGGCAAGCTTTCCTATTAGAATGGCCCTTGACATCAGATATTTGAGGGGATCCACTTTTGATATGAGATGGACCTCATGTGCCAAGGCGTAATGTCTGAGCTTTGTTATCGCGTAGATCAATGCCAAGTAATGCTTTTCGATAGGGGAGTAGTTGTTTTCTGCCCCCAGCAGAACTCGACTTAAATAGTACAGAGCTCTCTCCTTTCCCTGGTCATTCTCTTGTGCCCATAGCGCACCCAGAGAACCTTCAAGGGCCGTTGTGTATAGGATGAGGGGCCTTCCTCTAACCAGGGTGGTCAGTACTGGTGGATTTTGTAGGTACTGCTTAATCTCGTCTAGTGCATTCTGGCATTTTTTATCCCAGACCAATGGGGTTCCCTTCTTCATTAGATGATTGTAGAGACGGCATTTTCTGAGAGGTGGCTATGAACCGTCGGATATACGCGAGTTTTCCTTGAAGGGATCGCAACTGCTTGAGAGTCCTTAGCGTGGGCATCTCCATAATCGCCTTGATCTTCGAAGGGTCGATTTTGATACCCCGGTGTCGTATGATAAATCCTAGGAATTTGCCTGAGGAGACTCTAAACGCGTATTTAAAGGATTTATCTTTAGATTATACTTTCGAAGCCGTTGGAACACTATGTCTAGATGTTCCCAATGTTCCTCATAAGACTTGCTTTTCACCACTAGGTCGTCGATGTAGAATTCGACAATCTCATGGATGAGGTCATCGAAGATCTTCATCATGGCCCTCTGGTAAGTAGCACCGGCGTTATTTAAACCAAAAGGCATCACTTTGTTGCAGAATATGCCCAGCGGAGTCCGAAAGGCAGTATGCTTTTGGTCTTCAGGATGCATTTTTATTTGATTGTACCTCAAAGATCCATCCATGAAATAGAAAACCTCGTGGGTTGACGTGTTATCGACCATCAACTCGGTAACAGGTACTGGGAAGTCATCCTTCGGGCAAGCTTTGTTGAGATCCCGAAAGTCCATGCAGATGCGCACTGTCCCATTTTTCTTCATCACTGGAACAATGTTAGCGATCCAGTTAGGGTATTGAACTTCCTAGATGAAGCCGGAGTCGATTAGCTTCTTGACTTCAGCATTGACGCTCGTCTCAAGTTCGAACCGCATTCTTCTTGGCGCTCGCTTGACGGGCTTTATGTCCAGCGATATGGCCAATTTATGTACTGCTACTTCTGGATCTAGACCTGGAATTTCGGAATAGTTCCACGTGAAGCAATCTTTATACTGCATGAGTACATCTCTTAAAGTGGACACCTGCTTTTTAGATAGCAGCTCACTGATAAACGTTGGCCTCGGATCATTTTTCATCCCTAAGTCAATTTTCCTTAGGCTATCCACTATAGTGTGTATCCTATCTTTCAGCTCTTTTGGTGCTGGTGAAAATTCTGAGATCACCTCGTCCTCATCTTCATTTGCGAAGCACTTGAAGGGGTCATCTATAGTCTCGTTCCCTCCTTCCTTTGAGAGTGTTACCGCATGGAAAGTATGAGTTTGCTTCCCTTCTTGACGTTAAATCGGTCTTGTCCTCACGGTATAGGTCCTCTTTGGCTCATGCTTTTGCGGTAGGGTTACCCTCGAATTGTCGGACAAAGTGAACCTGCCTTGTTGATACCGGTCTTCGACCCATCTTTGAAGATGAAGCAGTCTTCAAGGGGATGACCTATTGCTCGGTGATAAGAGTAATAATCCGGATGCTGGATCTCGTTTACTTGTTCAGGATGCCGAGACTCCGGAAGTGTCATCATTTGATGCTTCATAACAAGCTTGAATATTTTCCTTGTCTTTTCTTGAGGGAAAGAGTATTTCCGACCCATCTTCCTGATAAAGGACAGGTTCCAAACATGTTTTTCTTGACTATACGGCTTCTTGGATCCGCTTCGCTGTTTCCGAACGTTATTCATGTTCTTCACCTTGTTTTTTGTATGAGAACGTACAGCGAGCTGGGGATGACGAACATTATAGTCTTCTTTCTCCATGGATTGTTGCTTGAGACGTTGCGTCCTCGCCTTTTCATAGATAGCCACTTCGCGGCTGCGGTCATCCCGGATCTTTTGACAAGCTTCTTGTATTAACCTATCAACTTGTTCTTCGAACGATGAACTTGACATTCTTAGAGCAGGATTTTGCTCTGTTTCAACGTCACAGATATTTAGAAGAGCGTTCCCTTCTTCATCGGAGTTGATTATGACGCGGCAGCTGCGAAATCGCTCTCGTTTCTTAGACCGAACTTATCCGAGCCCAGTTGTTTCCATCTTCCCGTTGGGCATCTTTCGCTGGGTTCCAGGGATATACCAAATCTTCTTATAGAATTGGGCTTGTCGAACAGTCTGTTCGAGGGTTACACCTTGACGTCTCAACAACTTTTTCAATCTCTCCGCGTAGTATCTTGGCAGAAGAATTGGTTGAAGCCTATCAAATGCAAAATCGGCACCATGCCAGACTTCTTTTTCTACTCTGGTCTCCGTAGATTGGTAAAAGAGGATCGCATTTTCACCTCTTCGCCTGGGAGGTATGTAGAAAGTTTGTAGCTCTTATACGTTATATGTATCGAGCGCATCGAGTTCCTTATAATGCCGAGACGGAACCATTGTGATCAGTAAACTCTGATCGGCTCTATCAAAGGTTTGCACTGACGGGCGGATTGAGAATACTGCATTGGCCTCGTCCTTAGAGTCGCTGCCAAAAACCAAAACAGGGGTAGATGGTCCGGGCCTGTTGCCTTAGGGTTGCCCCGAGTAGTCTATTTCTTCATCTTTCTCGATATCGCTCCCAAAGATCGGGATGGCGACAACGGACTTCTGTTTATCCTCTGGCTTATGACACATCTCCATATCTTCGAAGTCTGGTAGGAAGCACTTTGCATCTTCATATTTTCGGACCTCGTTTATGGAGAACAGGTTTAGCTCTCTCGTGATGGTGTATTCCAAACCATCTTTGAAATACTTCATACACTGATGTTGTGTAGAAGGGATGACATTGTACTCATGCAGCCATGGCCTACCGAGCAAAGCGTTATAGCAAGTCTTGGCGTCAATGACATGAAATTTGATGTCAGTGACGAGCAATCCAAAGTGTAACGTCAGTATTAAGGACCCCAGCGTTCGTAACGACTGTGAGTCAAACCCAAAGATGGTAATTTTGTCCTTGGCCAAGTGTTGAACGTTCATGCAAATCTCCTTCAGCACTTTCACATTGAGAAGATTGACGGAGGGTCCGTTGTCGACAAGGATTTTGCCTATCTTGATGTCGTGGCAATATTCGGTGATGTATAACGGGCGGTTATGCTCGCACATTCCGAGGAGGAGATCTTCATCGCTGAATGTAATGTCAGCCGTGTGAACCTCCACCAGCTCGTCCTTCATCTTTTCTTCTGCGAGGAAAGCTTGGAATTGATCAGGCTCTTGTAATTCCTTGATCAGAGAATCTCGTGTCTCTTTGGACAGGAGGAGAGCATCCAGTATGCTCAATTGCAAGGGTATTTTCCTCAGATATGCTAAGATATTGTAATCCACCTTATTTTTCTTAGGCGGGTCCTTGGCTGAGAGCTCTTTGACAACTTGATCGTCGAGGGCAATTTCCTCAAGAATTTTCTCTTTCCCTTTGTCCTTTTTGCCCGGACCTTTGTTTGTAAGCACGAGACTCTCCTCAGGCAACGTACGGTTACGTAGCTGAATGTTCTCACAGTTCTTCTCCTCCTCTTCTTTTTTGGAGGTGGAGTCCTTGAAGAGAGGGCTAAGGGTTGTTTTTTCCTCAAAATCGCTCCCAATGGTAAGAACTTGGAGTTTTTCCTTTTCCAAACCGGTATCAACCATATAACAGTTGCCAGTCATTTTCTCACGCGCGTTCGTCGCACTTTTTCGCTGTCGATGAGCTTTGCACTTCATCCTCTTGAAGTATTGTTGATGCGCAACGTATCCTTGCCACCACTTCTTGAAAGCACTGCATTCTTCGGTGGGATGAGTAACCCTCGGATGATATAAACAGTAGTTCGGATATGAGTCCTTTCCGTCGAGGCTTATGACCCCGGGCGTGTTTTCTTTGAGAGGTGGCAGCTTCATTCCCACTGATAGGGCTTTGGTGAACCGCTTCTCTGCTTTGAGTTGCTCTTATTTGTGGCAAGTGTGCTTTGGCTTAGTTGGAGTACTTTACAACTCATCCTTGCCACAGCTTTTTCATCCTGACGCTGACACTTAGCCTTTTCATATATGGCTGTTTCGCGTTCTCGGTCAGCTTTGCTTTTTCGAAAGGCTTCGTTCAACAGCCTATCGATTGGATCTTCCGACAGTTCTGGGGATTTTGGCGCCGATCCTGCCCCCAGTCCCTCTGCGTTGTTTTCTGACGCTGAGGGGGCTTCTTCATTACTTAACGATGAATGGGAAACCATGTGGCAACTTGGTACATAGTCTTCAGTTTCTGATAAGTCATTTTCCTCATCGTTGTCACTCTTTTCGTTCTCAAGAATATGCTTGAGGAACTCATTGAGGGTGACCGGTGTCCGCGCCTTCTGGTTGTATTCCTCCAGCACGTCAATGTACCTTTGTAGGTCTGTGCATTCTTCGTCATACTCAGCAGGTCACACAGGCTTCTTGGTCTTCTTCTTTTTCTTCGAAGACTTTAAAGAATCGACTTGGGGATTTTTCCCTTTGTCGACGGTTTTCGGTACGGGACGCGGTTTTAGCATCCTTTGATGATTTCCGGTTCATGTGGGCTTTTCCACCTGACTGTCGAACATGCCTGGAGATCCTTCAGCATTCTTTTGGTTTTAGCTGAGAGAATGACTTCCCATGGAGCTTTTTCCACGAGCAAGCATGATGCCCCTGGTGTATCCACCTTTTTGGGAGTGTGCTTCTGTGGAGGGTTCACCCTCTAGTTCTCAGACAACGTGAATTTCCCCTCTTGATACCGGTCCTCGACCCAGTTCTTGAAGACATAGCAATCCTCAATTGTGTGACTCACCATTCTGTGATAGGAGCAATAATTAAGGTTGTTGACATCGCCGAGTTGCGGTGGACGCCGTAGGTCTGTGAAACATTTCAGAAAATAAAATATTATTTTTTAGGAAATTAAATAATTAAAATAATATTTTCTATAAATATTATTAAGTATGAGAATTATTTTTAATGAAATGGTATAGTATATACCGATAGTTCGGAAAATATTTGGAAAAATTATAAGAATCATTAATTTTGAAAGTGTTAAGTTGATTTGGATATGTTATGAATATTTATACCATTATTTGTATACGAGTTTATTACTAAACTTGATTAATATTTACTAATTATGCATTAATCTGGTTTATGTGCATGACATGCAACAAAACATGTTTCAAATACTTGCAACATTTTTATTTCTATGCACCATGGTTCTCCTTTTTTTTTTAAAAAAGACTTTCTCAATGACGATGGAATCGATCCCAATTTGTTTTAAGTTTTAAATAAAAAGAAAAGAAGAAAGGAATTAAGATGAGAGTGATGTGAGGTGACAAGTATCATGGGGCATGTGTGAGAGAGAGAGAAGGGAAGCTTCTACATCTTTCATGGCACTTCCTCACTCGTTCATTTTCTCTTCACCATTGTTCTCCTCCTTCATCTCTTCATCATCCACCTCTTCTACCTCACAAAACCACCATCAAAATTTAACCAAAACCATATACCCTCTTCATAAAAAATGTGCACAAGCTCCTCACAAACCATGGTGTAATCAAGTAGAGACTTTGGAGACTTTGGGTAACTCAAGAAAATTCTTGAGTTGCCAAATGAGGTATAATCCTACACCCTTTGTTTATAATTTAGTTTTCTTAATTCCTATAGTAGTTTTGAATTAATTAAATAAGGTTTAGTGATCTTGGAAATTTCCAAGATGAGGTTTAGGGTATGATTTGGTTTATGAAGGTGTATGGAGGTGTAATTGGTGACTACAACCCCTTTGGTGTTATAAACCTGGACCAAACCTGAGACTAAAACCCCAAATCCCAAACTTAGAAATCCCCGATATCGGATTTGTGTAGGAATTGTGATGTCGTTTTGAGATCTGCTTTCACCCCGGGGCCCTGAAAATTTATTTGCAATTACTGTGAGATAAGCAGGCAACTTGGAAGCTAATCCCAAGACCCGAGACCCAGAACCCAAACCCTGGCCGTCAATTTCTTTATTTTGGCCGCAAATTGTGGCCTTGGGAGGTTAGTTTGGGTCCGTACTTCGTCCATGGCTCCATTATCTTCTAGTTAGACCTACCCTATATGCAAATTTTCCTAATTCTCACCTAAGGCAAATCTGGGAGGCATTTTATTGAGTTGCTGATTTTGTTTCATGACTTTTAATGACTTTAGTTTTGGTATTGTGTTTTATCCCGGTCACTTGATGTTTGTACATCGATATCGGGAGTTGTTTGGGTATTCTTGCATGTGTAGACTATAGGTTCTAACCTATGTGTGTTTTGTGTGCCGTTTTGTTTTTCGTACGTGATTCCTATTTACGATACTATGTGTTTATATATGTAGGCATCTTCATGTGGACTTTGGACAACAAGGAAGAGCGTGGCGCCATTGACTTCGGCAAGCGAGGATCGAGGTGAGTAGATGCATATCTACGGGGAAAGTCGGATAGATGGCGTATAGCACCCCCACAATTTCGTAGGGTAGGATGCGAATATGATATATATACATATGTGTTATTGTGAGACATGAATACTTAGCAAGAAGGGCTTTAGGAGGCCGTAGGTTAGATTAAGCGTACTTGGAAGAGAGTGCTTTTAGTTTAGTTTCTTAGTCGCGAAACCGTAGAGTATAAGTTGTCACACACACACACGCATGCACACACAAGATACGATTATGGGTGTATATGTTTATATGTGTGTGTGTGTATGGATGCGTTGATATATATATATATATATATATATATATATATACGCGGGTGATGAGGATAGTATGTGACATGTGGAGATGAGTCGATATGATCGGGCATGATGCCATGAGATCTTGATATGTGATCGAGTCATGATATGATATTATAATGGATCGTTGGGCGATATATATTCATACATACGATAATTTTTGAGTTGATAATATTAGAATGTACGAGACCTTAGATCCGTATCACTGATTATGATATTGATATTGTACGACGATTGATACCGTACGATTGATGATATTATATATGATTTTGACCCGTACCCTTGACTTTGAGGATGCCGTATGATGGATTTTACCGTACGAGGTGTATATATGATGATTGATCCGCACTCTTGACTCAAGGATGCTGTACTAGGTATTATACAGTACGTAACGTTATGAAGCTGGATCGCCGACTACTAGGTATATCGACTTGGATTATATATTTAGATTTTCTTCTCCATCCAACTAGTTTCTTAGTTAGTCTCTTAGTTGTTTAGGTAGATGCTACACTAGGCTCAAGTCATACCTATTTTCAAAACTAACGAATCATAAGTATTTTTCCAAGACAGCCCGAGGGATACTACGGATTTTTCAAAAGACGTATCTTTTCTCAAAAATCCCGTAGCCACTACTTTTCTAAAAACCATGATTCGTGCTATCTCAAAACACTAAAACTGTATAAATCATACATTGATACGTGTATTTTATAATGCTACATTACTATTCACTTGTTATGTTATTTTTTATTCGTTCTCATTGCATTGCAAATTCATTACATGTGTTTTCATTAGTTCTTATGAACCCTGTCTGTTAGGACACCAGCACCATTACCGATGATGCGAATGTTCCACGTACACTTGCTTGCCGGCTCACACACATCATCATCGGTAATTACCGTGTCACGTACACTTTAGAATACGTTACTTCATTGGTATAACCTGCTAGCTGGTAGTTTAGACATAGTACTAGTATGCGTACTCTCATATGCTAGTTTAGATATGTCATTACTTACTTAAATACCTCATGCATATATATATTCATTCGGTTGTGCAATATTATGGGCTTTATGTCGATATTCACTGTTTATTGACTCTTGATTTTGGTATTTTGGATTTTCCATGAGATTTCTGAATTTGGGGGAAACCGCAAGAATTTTATAAACTCATTATAATTTTAAAAATGTAAGTTGCGGTTTTCTCGTGATATGATGTATATGATGTCCACCATAAGTTTTCCTGATTGAGTTGGTTTTCGAGACCCGATTCGAAGAGTAGGATGAACCGTCTCGGGTACATGGTGGGCCCGGTAAGGTATCCCAGGGCAAGAAGCTCGAGTTGTAGATGATGAGCCTGGCAGAGGCAGACTACCTACCGGTAATGTTTGGTGCGGCAGATATCCGGAGGATACCGACCATAGTCGTGAGATTTGATGATATGGGCCGATCCGGACTGACGGAGCCCGAGATATTGAGGATATTGTGTCGATGCTGGACACTGACTTTTCTGTCGATTTCACTGATGATACTCCAGTTTTTATATTAAAACAAGAACTCAGCTTTCTCATACAGATACACCCTGATTTCAGGATTATTCTTTCTTGATGTATTCATACATTATATATATGACATGTTGCTACTTGAGGCACTGACACGAGTATTTGGTATTACGCCTATGCTTAAATTAGAACCATTTCCACTACTAAACGCTTCAGTGTTATATTATAAGCATATTATTGTATGACCTAGGAGATCGTCTTTCATACGGCTTCTACCCGGTGGTGTCTTCTACTCACGAGTTAGCAATTCACCCCCATTCTGCCACAGTTTCTTACAGGTTTGGCCGTAACGGTTCCGTAGCGGCTTGCTGGCACTTCACTTCCTTCGAGTGATTGCTGGATAGGAGATACATTTGCTTCATGACCACCAGGGTATGTTTGTATATTATTTCAGTTGTATCTAGTTAAAAGCACCATCAACCAGACTATGTATTTTTAGTAGACTTAGAGAAACCACGGTTGTTTATTCTTTCAACCTTAGAGTCGCACGCGTGTAGTTGTTACTGTTTCTGGTGTTTTTGGTAATGTTTAGTTTCTCGCTTTCTTTCTGAGTTTGATCCTCGCCTTCGGCGTTGTATATTTTCATTACTTGCATGGTTGTTTCCGCCAATTGGCGAAGAGCTAGCTCCCTCTTGGGGATGCCTTATATTATATTGTTTGTACCGGTTTCGGGTTAAGTTTTACAAAGGAGGTGCTGCCCAAATTTTCAATGACAAAATGTTTTCAAGTTAAATATAAACATTGTGTTTTCGTATACTATTATCTATGTTTTGTAGAAGAACTTGATTTCAGTAACCTTGTTTCAAAACTGCACCTCTACTATTCTTTTTTAAAAAGGTTTAGATTTCTAGGCTTTTAGCTTACTTGAATTAGGTGGGGTCCTATAGACTTCACATGATTCAAGTGCCAATCACATGCCTTTTCTGGGTCATGACAGTCTGGCAATGTGATGAGTTTGTTGTGCACTTCCAGCTCGAACAATCTCCTCGTCTTGTCATGGGGAAACGAGTAAGCGCATCCTAGCCTTTCTTTCAGGGATAGGCGTGGACGCATGTTGTTTTGGTGAGCAACCGGTTTCGAGCCACTCGTTTTCTGTTGAGTGTTGGCAACGAAGGCCGCTTTCCCTTTACCCTTGGCATTTCGAGGGTCCATTTTTTAGGAGGAAGGCCCGTGGCCCATCTGGTCCATTTGGGCCAGTTTCTCGATCAAAGCCTGGAATATGGTTGGCTTGAAGAACGTCATGAACTGGGACACAGTCGTTTGAGGATCTAGGGTCCCGATGAACATGCCCACGGCAGGGGATTCTTCGATGCGTTGTTCGCACTTTGACCATAGGTTCCGCCACCGGATTGCGTATTGGACCCAGCTTTCTCCCGGCTTTACCCTGGCATTGATTAATGCCAGATCGGGGTGCGCTCGCTTGCGCTGGCAAACCTCTGTGTGAACAGCAGTTCGATTTCTGTGAATGTTCTCACGGAGTCATTTGGAAGCTCCGGGTACCATTCAAAAGCCGTTTCTGACAAGCTGCCAACGAACTGGCGAAGCAGTAGTTTGTCGTCGCCTCCAGTGTTACCGCACAAGGCTCTAAACTGAGAAACGTGCTGGTGTGGATTTCATGTCCCCTTGTACACATGGAATTTGGGGATCGTATATCCCAGCGGGTACTTTATTTGATCATACCAGCCTGAATACGGTCGCCCAGTTCTGACGATTTGGCCAGCCGTTTCATTCGCTTGATGAGCTCGTATTTATTGAGCTATATAGTCATCAAGAGTAGACTTGGAGATTGTTTCCTCCTTGGCCATTGATAGCGCCGGAAGGGGGTTTGATGTTTCCCCTCTGTCGTCCTCAACGATTATCGGTGGATCTTCGGCTGGAGGTTCTGGCTTGATCATCATTCCAACCATGTCCTAGAACAGAAGCACCATTTGCTTTATATTAGCAGCTTGTTCCGCAGCCTCTTTATCCTTCCTTTCAAGCACCCTTCGCAGGAACTCTATATCGGTCTCCTGCTCTTGACGCTGCTCAGATACCGATTTCGTGCTTTCTTTCTGCCCAGTAAGTGCTAACATTTTGATCATCATTTCCTAGTGCTTTTGTTGTTACTCCTGAGCTTTTGTTAACGGCCGAGTTTGCGGTCGATGACCCACGGAAGAACGGATTTCCTCTTTCCCGGAAGCCATGTAAACCATATGCACGATCATGCCCCCAGACTTGGGGCATTTGTGTCTGTCGCCTTTGGAATTTGCCGCTGGCGGTGGAATTTTCTCCAGCCTCATCCTTTTGCGGGAGGTCGAAGTTGAAGGAGCCGTTATAACAGACACATGTGTAGAAGACGTCCCTTGCTGTATGACGGAGGGGTAGCCTTTCTCCTGCCGAACCTTCATTTTCTTCAGTCGGCGCGAGTAGTTTTCATCGATCACATAGTCCTAGACTTTTTGCCAGACTCTATGAATTTAGGAGGAGAGCCTCTGATGGAGCTACTCCTTCTTTTCCTGCATAGGGACCTCAACAGGAGGAGGCGATTTCTTCAGTACCACTGTGGGGGAGTTTTTGTGCACCCTCTTCAGTGGTTCAAAACTTTTTTTGGTTGGACAGCAGCACCGACTTCCACCATTGGAGCTGGTGGGATAAGTCCAGAGGGGGAGTTACCCCCAGCTTTTCTTACTCGGCGCCAGTGGCGACGTTGAGCGTGTATTGCAAATGGGACCGCCTCGGTTTCGGAAGAGGTTGCAGCTTGCCCCTGGTTTTGTTGAGGAGCTCCAGCAGTTACCAGCCTGTTAAAGATTGATGTCCTTGGAAAGATTTGATTGGATATGATCAGCCTCTCAAAGACCGATCACCTGACTGGTGAAGCACTTTTAACGGCTTCATTTACAGCAGGAGTTAGGAGGGCTATCCTTTTTAAAGCAGCCCCTTCAGGTACGACGAGCCTCTTTACAAGCCCATTTTGGTTTTGGTTCAGCCCGTTGAAGACTGAGACGTCAGAGCTTCGGCTCAACTGTTAAAGACTGAGACATCTGATTTGGACGGCCCACTGAGAGAGGCCGTTGTGGTTGCAAGTCGATCGAAGACTAACTTCTTGGGAGCTTCGGGTTGCGGCGTTGAAGCACCGACGCTCATTAGTGGAGCATGGTCCCAAAGAACAATCCAATAATGGCTTCTGTTACCTTCCCCACCGGCATTGAAAAGATGGAGGCCGCATTGGGCCCGTAAGTCACTTCTCCAGTTGGGGTGGAGCGGAAGTTACTGTTGCAAGTTGTGCAGCTGGAAGCCATTGATGTTCTCTTCTTCTACACAGAAACAAGACACTAAATCTTAATACCTCAAATCTAAAGGCAACCATAGAAAACCACAATTTTGTTCGCGAACATGACACACGAAGTGTAGAGTGGAAAGAGGAAAATGTCCCATCGGGCATGCCAGAATCTGTTCACCGCCGAAAAAAGAAACGAACCGAGATGGATCGTCTTGCCTGAATTTGGGAGGCGAATGCTATTTGGATTTATCCATCCACCTCTCCGAAGAGGCCAAGTTTATTTATGGCACTGTATATCGGAGGTTTGGACGGATGCGGCCGTTGTAGCAGACTTTGTCAGATTCCCTCTCGTTTATTAGGGGGTTTTGATTGTGGGGACGCTCTTTCCTGAGGGCGCAAGCCCCTGTGTTACTGCATTGCGATAACCACTTTCTCCTACTCCGGAAGTTCACTTCGTGTCGTGTGTGTTTTTGTTTGTTTTGATTTCCCGTGGATTGTATACGAAGACTAATTTATGTTGTCTCCCGTAGGGCGTGGATTAGTCCAAATCCGTATATATTAGATTTGGGGTTTTTTTAATTTAAGGATCGTTAATCTATTTTGAGATTAAGATCGACTTAAATGTATGTGAGCATTTTGGGCTTGATTTGTTTTTGTTAAGGATATATTAGTCCAATTTGAGACGAAGATCCACTTAACGAGGTTTCAGGATCATTTTTACTTAGGATCCAACAAAAGAGCGTTTGGGCTCTATTATTTTAGTTTAAGGAAGTTTCGGTTCATTATCGTTATTTTGGAGGCGAATATTAGTTTAGGGATATTTCGGTCCATTATCTCCATTTTGGAGGCGGATATTAGTTTAGGGACTTCTCGGTCCTTTGTCGCCATTTTGGAGGCGAATATTGGTGATATGAAATGTACCCAATTTGGGGTGCGATCCAATTTGAGGTGTACACGTCAATTTGGAAGTGCATCAACATGGGATGTATCATTCCCAGTCTTGATAAAGTTTTATATCAAGTTGGGACACGAAAGGAGTTATTGGTTGTCGGGACTCGCCACCTCTCTGAAGACGTTGAAAAATTACAACGACATATATCAGAGGTGTGGAGAGAAGCACCCTTAAACCAAATCTCATGTTTGAGGGAAAAAGGGGTTATTGTGGCCTTAAGAATTTTTGTTAATGATACATTAGTCCAATTTGAGACTTAGATCCACTTAACAATATTTTAGGATCTTTTTTATTTAAGACCCAGTGTTCATCTCAGAAAACTGCATTTTAATACTACTCATTCATTATCTATTTTTTGTATATATCGGTACTATTAACCAGTGTCTGCTCAGTAAATACAGATTACATGTATCCGTGACACAATATTAGAAACACACTCAAAATCACGGATATAATGTTTGTGAGCCGACACTGCAACCGGAACTGCAAACCAATCGATATCCAAAGAGTTATTTTGCAACAAATAATGTGTACACAATTTTAGTCCAACACAATACAAATGTGCACACAACTCTTTGGCATAGACCATGGTGGGGCTGCCATGATGCAAGGGGCACAAGTGGGCACATGAGATGTGATGTGTGATAAATGCTAAAAGTTTTGATGTGATTTAAAAAGTATCAAGTTTCCCTCCAATCTACTGAGTACAACCCAGCCTTCTACAAAAAAATCAAGCAATACCAGTGGGATTGTTGAGAGAACACTAGACCACCACACAAGCACGAGCCCACCTACTCGGATCAAGTCCGGCAACATGCCCAATAAAACCGGCCCCACCAGTTTTATTAGCTCCATTGCTCCCCATTTTTGTTCTGGCTATCTCTTGCAGTCAGATCATCCTATTTTTATTGTTTGTTTAATTTCATTTTGAGCCTATAAATACAAACCAGTGAGCAAGGGATAGGGGTCCAAGATTTCATACTCTTTTTGTTTCTTTTTCATTTTTGTTCTTGTACATAACTAGTTTCCTTTGAGCTCCTTGCCTTCTCTTTATCTTGCAATCTCTTCATTGAGCTTGCAAGTTTAAGTTTTGGTTATTGAACTCAAGGTTGTATCACTTGGACATAATAAAGCTCTCGTTTTGCACTTTGGGTTCTTAGTAGTTTCTATCTCTTTTACTTTCTTGCAATTTTCATTCGTGCCATTTACTTACTTGCTCTTTTAATTCCATGCCATTTACTTACTTGCTCATTTTATTATCTTGCCATTCACTTACTTGTAATGTTGCTTTTCTTTTCTTTTCTTTTTCATTTGCTCTCTTTTTGTTGTTGTAATGGGTTGTGAATATGTTGTGGTTTTGATGGTTTGTGAATATTGATGTTGTTAGGAAAAAGAATGGAATTGTAAGTTAAGGTTTTTCGTTTCTCATTTCCTTTGCCCAATATTTTCAATAGAACTCCGCCCAAACCTTATGTAAGTGCTCCGTTAGGCACCCTACCCTACCAAGCTATCGGTGATCCCTAACTGCGACCGGTTGCGTTCGGTTTGGCCGGAGGCGAAAGCCAAGCGACAAGAACGGACGGACAAGGGTCAATAAGCCGGATTTCACTAATACCGTGCTTAAGTATCCTAATCCACATTGTTGCCGATTGCTCTAACTTCAATGGTTAAGTTTGGCATAAAGAATTGAGTGCGGAATTCACTAACTTACATTAACATATCTAATCCTAACAACTTATACTGTGCATATAAACACATAGGTTAGAATCGAACAACTCCCTCCCTCGTATTAACTCGTGATAACAAGAACGTGAAACGCTCCGTCTCCCTACGGACGAACCGTACTCATCACGGCTAGCTACACGCGACGCTGTCCTGATTGCGGTTAACTTTAGAACTTTAAAAATGCGACGCGCGAAAGCGCTCACCAATCAAATGGCACCGTTGCTGGGGAGACGGTAACGTTTTTATTCTTGTTATTTCTGGTTAATCTTGTTTATATCATCTAACACCATTCTTAAAAACAAACTAAAAATTTCAAAAATTTCAAAAAAACCGACAAAAATTAACTTTCCTGACATTTTGTTCTCTGGATTTTTGACCTGCTAACATTCTGGGACTTATTAGAAAAGATAAACAATAGCATTGAGACACTAGTATAACACTAAAACACCTGAAGAAATTTGGAGCCCTAGTTCACAGAGAAAACCGGCGAGACCCCCAAAAATTCCGGCGCCGCCGGCCCTTTCACCCTCTTTTGCTCCAAAATTTTTCTCTGTTCTCCAGTGTTCTAATTTTGTTCCAATTTTACTGCTTTACTTTTATTATTTTGAGTGTGCAGGAGTTAGGGCATTCATATCGCTTTTTTGCACTAAAAATCCGTTTTCCGACATTTGTAGATTTGACGGATTTGCGAACTGCGATTGTGTGGAGCAAAGTGTACATTCAAGGCTAAGGTGATTGCGAAGTACAGTGCCAAAGATCTGGGTAGTTTGACCCACGCAAGCGAACTTTTCAAGCTAGCCGGATTTACTTCAACAGGGGTTTCTTAACCCGAAAATTTATCAGTATGTACTTTCCTAACACCTTCTTTCTCAAATCCGACCCATCCAATATAATATCTTTGCAAGATTCTTTGCAAGTTCGCTGTCAAACGCCAAATGTGACTAACCCGTATTTGTGCAGTGCCGAGATTAAACATAAAAAAAGATTGTTTGGTGTTTTGAACAAATTTTTTTATTAATTTGCGCATTGCATCCATTAATATGGACTTAAGGGAAAGCAAACCCCATAACATACGGTAAAGGATTTCATCACCTTTTCCGTCGCCCACAAATCACGAAATTGAGCATAATGTTTACCCACACAAATTTTAAAAGAAACTAGATTTTAAGCCTTTAAGGACTTCGCGCTCATTAAGAGAAGTTAACTGTGTTTAGAACACCGCTTAACGGTATATCGTTCACGGGGTGTCTAGGAAAGTGTTCACGGTGAAACCGCCAAAAGAGAAAGGGTTATCTAATTAAGGACCTTCGTGAAAGCGTTGGTAAACCTCTCCTTATCTCTGCACTTACCTGGTCTCGTGATCAGTATATCTTGAGCCCATTTCTCGACACAGTTTTACTTCAACAATCAAGTTCTTGAGCAGGTCTAGTTGACCTAGGTGAATCCTAGACCGATTAGGTGTGCGGTATTTTGTGTCGTGATTATTTTTTTGTGTGTGTTTATATTTCATTCTTTTGTTGATAACTAACTTATAAAAAAATATTTAAAAAGTCCACATTCTTTTTCCCCTCCTTTTCTCTTCTTCTTCTTCTTCTCTTCATATCATGGGTACCCCACCTAGAAAAACTCTTGCCGAACTTTGGTACCCACAACCAGAAATTACTTCTTACGGTTCTTGCTTTGGTCGAACTTCGAACAATCCCTCCATGCCCAAAATTTCTCTGAAAGATCGGATAGACGCATCTAAGAAAAACATTTGGACTCCGCAATCCACTTTATATCAACCGTTTCAACCTACCCCACCTTCTTACGTTGATACCCCTTTTGAGAGTCCTGTTGTAACTCCGAAACCCATGTCATTGCTGAACGTATTGAACAATCTCGTAGCCGATCTTGCACTCCTTTCACCACTGCAACTTCTTTTGATCAACAATTCCATTTACCTTCTTATCATGACGTTGATCATCACCCTGTCCAACTATTCAATTCCTATCCATCCTACCCAACTTTTGCACCTTCCCTAGACATTGCTTCTGAACAGCCATTTGGGAGTTTCCAGTATCCAAACAACTTTGAATTTTTTACTAAAACCCCTCCACAACCCATGTCTAGTCTGGAACAGTCATTGGAAGACTTTCTGGTAGTATCGTACAAAAAGATAATCGATTTGAATGCGTCCATGACCGCCCTCATACAACCTAACGAACCAGCAGCTAGTTTCCAACTAGCTCCAAATTTTCCAATGTATGATGAGGCGGTAGGACAGATTGCGGATTTGAGTCGTGAGAGTGAGCAGTACACCCTTCTAAATCAACCATACCCATTGCAAATTGAATTCCACAACTCCAGTTTTGAAAGTCTATCGAGTGTCCCAAATGATTCACAAATTGACGATAGAACAGTTAATGAGTTGTGCGACTTTGTAGTGTTTGATTTACCCGACTGTGAAGGGTCCATTCCAAGTGAAACCAATCCCAATCCTTTTGACCTCTATACCTCCATCTTAGAACCAAAATTGATTGAAATCCATGCTTTTGATGAGGTGTCTGAGAAATTTGATTTTCACTTGATTGAGGATATTTACGCTGGGAATATTTTAGATAATGAACCCACAGCTTTGGATGAGTTTGTTTTTCCAATTCATCATGTCCTTTCACATCCATGTGGACATCATCCCGGGTCATTAACTGTTTTTCCCGAACTCTATATGCGTCTTGATATTGATGATAAATGCATGGATAATCTGAATTGTGAGGAGACTTTTGAGGATAGTTTTGAGGATGAACCAGTTTTACTTGATGAGTTGGATTTTCCAATTCATCATATCCCTTTCATTGATAGTGTACATCCTCCTGAACCTTTAACTAATTCCCTTCCTCGATCACTCCCCTCCATCCTTTCCGTCATTCCGACCTTGCAAGACACCGTATCACGTTCATTTACTATGTCTGGTTTACCAAGTTCGGTCTACCCATGTTTTCTCATGAATCTTGAGGGATTTGACCCCATCTCTCGACAGGTTAATAGATTAGTACAATCGCTTTTTACACATCGGTCATCATAAATTGTACTAATTTATTCACTCCATTTCCATCCTCAAGATCGTATTCCATTTCTTTTTCCCTTCCGCCATTCTTCTCCTCATATACCGGGACCATATACCACTTCCTTACCTATAAGGTCTCGCGTATTCTCCATTTTTTTCCACTCCGCATTCTTCCACCAACCGTGTTCATACCATGATAAAAAATTTGAATGGTTAGTGTTAAATTTTGGTCTGTGTAAGGCCTTATATAGATTGATACCGTTCTCTCCCCCCTAATCCTGAACTTCACCGCTTAAACAGTGGAAACACTGTTTCACTTAAATTTGGGGGGGACCCTTTTGTGTATATATTTTTGTTTGGTATATAAAAAATTGGTGGGGAGCGCCGAAAATTTTGACCCACTTGGTGTGGCCTGACAGTGAGGGCACTGTCAAGTTTAAGTTTGGGGGTGTGCTCAGTAAGCTTTCTTCCTTCGCATTCATATGTATATTTTGCATTTGCATACTTATTTTTAAAAAACCACAAAAATCGAAAATTTTACAAAAATATAAAAAAAATTGTCGTCAAGTTAGCTAATAGGGTAACTTAGATTTTTATTCTGAAAGTTTAGTTGATACGTTAGAAATAACTAAATCCTAAGCCTAGGAATTGAAAACCCTAAAAATAACCATCATTCTGTTTAACCTTGGTAATTATATGTCCTTAAAGTTTTTTTTAGAAGTAAGTAATCTTGAGTTCGAGATGAAGGGAAAGTATTGAAAGCTTTACTGAAGGATAAGTCTGAAAAATAGTTTCTATTCTTGAGTTCAAATTTATAAAGTATATACCCTACAAACTGCATATACACGCACCTTGAAACTTGGGATAGCAGAGGATACCTAAAAATACTCTTGCCTGAAAACCTAGTATGAAAGAAAAAAACCGGTATTTAAAGCTAACCACCAAAAGAGCATCACTGAAAAATATATCCGGTCTTGAAAAAGAAAAAATAAAATATAAATAAAGTCAAGACCTGAAAACTGCTATTTACGTTTTAAGCTCACACATTCAATAATCGGCTGTTAGTGCCCCAAGAAGCATTAATAGTCGCATGAAAGGTGTGTGGCAAAACCGTCCATCATTAAATGAAAAGAAATAGTATTAGGTAATAAGGGAAGGATACTATAGCTTGAATTGAATTCTTAAGTGTAGGGGTGAAAATTTACACACGTGTAGGGGTATACAATCGATGTTTGGAGGAAAGATAGAAATAAAGAATAAGACTTATGTTTTCTGTAAAGATGATAAAAATTCCTGATTGGAGACCACACTTTAGAAGGAAAACTCAAGAGAAGCCGAGATCTTTCTAAACTGTAAAACGTATAGGATCTGAGGTTGAATAAATAAGAGGCGTGAAAAATAAGGGTTGAATATTTCTAACTTAGGATGATAGAATTTCTAACCTAGATACTAAACTGTAGGAGTAGAATCGACGTTAACTTATGAAACTAGTTTGACGGGATTTTGTGGGTAGTATCCGCTGAAAACCCTCAGGATACAACACTCCTCCTACTAGGGACACCTAGAGATTTAACGGCTTGTTGCACGAGCTCAGTGCAATCGCGTTCCCTGCGAAAGTGAGGCTAGGATTTTGTTTTGCTCGGGACGAGCAAAAGATAAGTTTGGGGGTATTTGTTCATGTTAGAAAACTTCATTTTAAAACCACTCATTCATTATCTATATTTTGTATATATCGGTACTATTAACCAGTTTCTGCTCAGTAAATACAGATTACAGGTATCTGTGACACAATATTGGAAACACATTCAAAATCACGGATATAACGTTTGTGGACCGACACTGCAACCGGAACTGCAAACCAATCGATATCCAAAGATTTATTTTGCAACAAATAATGTGTACACAATTTTGGTCCAACACAATGCAAGTGTACACACAACTCTTTGGCATGGATCATGGTGGAGCTTCCATGATGCAAGGGGCACAAGTGGGCACATGAGATGTGATGTGTAATAAATGCTAAAAGTTTTGATGTGATTTAAAAAGCATCAAGTTTCCCTCCAATCTACTGAGTACAACCCAGGATTCTACAAAGAAATCAAGCAATACCGGTGGGATTGTTGAAAGAACACTAGACCACCCCACAAGCACGAGCACACCTACTTGGATCAAGACCGGCGACATGCACAATAAAACCGGCCCCATCGATTTTATTAGCTCCATTTCTCCCCATTTTTGTTCTGGATATCTCTTGCAGTCACATCATCCTATTTTTATTGTTTATTTAATTTCATTTTGAGCCTATAAATATAGACCAGTGAGCAAGGGATAAGGGGTCCAAGATTTCTTACTCTTTTTGTTTCTTTTTCATTTTTGTTCTTGTACATAGCTAGTTTTCCTTGAGCTCATTGTCTTCTCTTGATCTTGCAACCTCTTCATTAAGCTTGCAAGTTTAAGTTTTGGTTATTGAACTCAAGGTTGTATCACTTAGACATAATAAAGCTCTCATTTTGCACTTTGGGTTCTTAGTAGTTTCTATCTCTTTTACTTTCTTGCAATTTTCATTCTTGCCATTTACTTACTTGCTCTTTTAATTCCATGCCATTTACTTACTTGCTCATTTTATTATCTTGCCATTTACTTACTTGTAATATTGCTTTTCTTTTCTTTTCTTTTCTTTTTCATTTGCTCTCTCTTTTTGTTGTTGTAATGGGTTGTGAATATGTTGTGGTTTTGATGGTTTGTGAATATTGACGTTGTTAGGAAAAAGAATGGAATTGTAAGTTAAGGTTTTTCGTTTTTCATTTCTTTTGCCCGATATTTTCAATTGAACTCCGCCCAAATCTTACGCAAGCGCTCCGTTAGGCACCCTACCCTACCAAGGTATCGGTGATCCCTAACCGTGACCGGTTGCATTCGGTTTGGCCGGAGGCGAAAGCCAAGCGACAAGAACGGACGGACAAGGGTCAATAAGCCGGATTTCACTAATACCGTGCTTAAGTATCCTAATCCACGTTGTTGCCGATTGCTCTAACTTCAATAGTTAAGTTTGGCACAAAAGATTGAGTGCGGAATTCACTAACTTATATTAACCTATCTAATTCTAACAACTTATACTGTGCATATAAACACATAGGTTAGAATCGAATAACTCCTGCCCTCGCATTAACTCGTGATAACAAGAACGTGAAATGCTCCGTCTTCCTGAGGACGACCCGTACTCATCGCGGCTAGCTACACGCGACGCCATCCTAATTGCGGTTAACTTTAGAACTTTAAAAACGCGACGCGCGAAAGCGCTCGCCAATCACCCAGCAACATAGCATTTAGACTCATTTGCAAGATTTTAGCAACTTAGCCAATTTGGAGTTTAGTCTGCTCAGTCTCCCCTCTTTTCTAAGAAAAGTGCTAAGCACTTGTTTGGGCTCTATTTAATCGGTCCCTTTTTTTATGCAGAAAGTACTGAGCACTTATATGAGTTCTGACGCCCACATATGATCGTGTGGAGCTTTCAGTCATGGGGATTGCCCAATAAGTGTCGAACACTTTACTCCTTTTGTCTTTATATGGAGTTCTAGGCACTCTTTATGGCGTCCACATGGGGAGCGCATGAGACGCTGGGCGCTGCCCAATGATTGTTGAACACTCAGCCGTTTTGGACTGCTTGTGGAGTGCTAAGCACTCTCTTTTTTTGCGGCGCATACGTGGGGAGCACGTGAGGCGCTAGGCGCTACCTAATGAGTGCTAAGCACTCTTCCCTTCCGTGGCGTCCATGTGAGAAACACGTGCGGCGCTGGGCACTGCCATGTGAGTGTTAAGCACTCTTCTCTTCTGTGCTACCCGCGTGAGGAACACGTGCGACGCTGGGCGCTTTTCTCCTCTGCTATTAGCATTTTTGCCCATTAATGATCAATAGGATCTTTGTTTTGTAGATCTAGGATCAAGCTTCATTTTTAAGAACCAAGTTATTTTACGAGAACTAGGTTTCTCTTATATGCTTTGTTTTGAGGAATTCGATTCCTAGTTCTTTTATGAATCTTTGATTCTCAAGAACATGTTTCTCCCAGTGAGAATTAAATTCTTAACTTGTGAGAGACTTGTCTTGTGAATTTCAGATCCAGAGAAAAAATTAAGTTCTTTGAGAAGGGTTAAACCCTTTTGATATGTAAATAAGATGTTTTTATCTCTATATATTTTTTCGTTTACCTAGAGTTTTTATGGAGGGAGATCTTCTTTCTTGAGAATTTAATTCTTTGTTCCTTTGTGAAGCTTTCTGTTTTTTGGTTTTGGAAGCTTATGGGGGGTTCCTCCTTCTCAGACTTGAAGTCTTCGGTCCTTTATATAGTGGAGGCAAGTTTGTTAATTAGTTTTGAAGAAATCTCTCATTGAGAGATCCCAATTGATATGGGGAACCACCATTTGATTTTTGATCCAAGGGTTTCTATTTTTACAGAACATATTTTTTTGTTTTTAACAAGATTGGGAAAATAATTTTCATATGCGGAGTTTTACTCTGTGAAATGGTGATTTTTAATCACCACTGGATTTTCAATCCAAGGGTTCTCTGTTTTACAGAGGGCATAGAATTTTATTATATGATCCAACCGAAGGTATTTTTCTTATCTTAGAAAGATCTGTATCTTGATGATTTATCATCTCCGTTGAATCTTTTGATCCAACGGCTCTTTTTAACAGAGAGTATTTAATTCTACCTGGAGGTCGGTGCTCACGTGCTCCTCACGTGGGTGTTATTTAAGAATTTGGTCCTTATGATGGGAATTCTGTGCTTTGCACACTGTCGCCCGCGTGAAGAGCACATGCGGTGCTATATGAGAGTTTTAACTCTTATTTAATCTAATAGATTCGTTTGTGCTTTGCACACTGGGGCCCGCGTAAGGAGCACGTGAGGTGCCACCATAGGATTTTATCCTATCGGTGATAGCGCTCTTGTGGAAGGCACGTGAGGCGCTGCCTCATTAATGAAGGTTTCTTTTCTCCTTCTTTCTCTGCTTTTCCCAAGTCAAACTTTCTTTTCCAATGCCTTCTTTTGTCAGAGCTTGAAAATAGTTCCACCATACACAACATTTTCTGTGCTGAAACTTAAATGCCTCCCCTTATAATCTGAAACAATGCTTCTCTTCACTCTCACGTTCAGAGAATCATTTTAACAGAGGAGAGTCATGGCTTGTAATCGTCCACATGCTCATCGGCAGCCATAGGAGGTGCCCATTGAGGAAATTGTTCCTCGTTTTGTTGCACACTTGGTGAATCCTGCTCTTACGGATGACCAATATGATACGGTGCTGCACGAGCTCTTGACTCATAGAGGATCTCCTCTCCCCATCGGCTCTATTTGGCTCCGGATGATCCTCCTGTTTGTGCTCGATGATTTTCCCCCTCATCCAGCGGAGATGACTCCGGCGATACTTAACGCAACGGAGGACAAGATCGAATGCTTTCATGAAGCACTTTTGATTACTACGCCTCTGAGAGATCGCTCTGTTCAGTTTCTAAGCCAGATACGGGCTCAACGGGCCATCATGTCTATCTTCGCCGATGGACACGACGCTAACCGATAGGGAGCGACTCCTCGCGAAAATCGCTGCTTCGTCATGGTGGAGAAGGTGGAGAAGACTTTAGAAAACTTTATTCATAATTTTGTAAACCCTTGTTGTTACGTCCCGCTTCCCAGTATACAGGCAAAGAGGCACAACGAGGTCCGCTACGCATTTACTCAGAAGTAAACACGCTAAGCGTATCTAAGCAATATAAAGTAAAATACACAAGAGACAAGATGTAAATGAACAACAACTTTATTTATTAACATTCTTTTGCAAGTACAACTGAAAATGTAAATACATGAAATGAAAGCAATACCTAAACAATGGCATTACATAAATAAAAATGGAATAAGTATAAGTGGCTACAGCTCTGGGTCTTCGGTGTACTTCTCAGGGGCCTACTCTAAATGCTCCTGACTGGTCTCGTACTCTTCAGCGTTAGGTCCTCCTGACAACATTCCAAAGAAGAAGAGAAATAGGAATGTCTTCAGCGAACAATCACTCAGTAAGTCCCAAAGATGAGAGAGAAGTAGACTGAACAGAGAGAGAGTATAGTTTTATAATGTTTTATTATAAAGTTAGCGCGGTTGTTTGTAGCTTGGTACAGAAAATGCCAGTGTATACGAGAGGAGTCCCACTTACACCGGAGACTTTGGTAACCCATAGTACAAGGCTCCGTCGATAATACCACGGAACAACGGTATGGATGTAATTACGTCTTAAGTGATCATCTCGGGCCACCATTAACATGTTCCGTACCAGTCTACCCCTTTTATAAACCCGTAGTGTTTATGTATTGATTGTATTGATTGCATGGATTTTATTATCTTGTCTTGTATTATAAATTGTATATGGATGACTTGGCGAAACTATAATATCAGTAAATGGAACGGATATAATGGATGAACATGTAGATGGAGTATATCCATGGTTCGGTTCAGTCAAGATAGATTGATATAAATTGAATAGATGGATTCATGGATTCATGTTGTATTGTAGTTTGTACTTGAATCATATTCAAATCAGATTAATTAGATTGAGACTCGGTCTGAGTCAGACACTTTTGAGAAGAAATTGAAGTCCTGAATTAGTGTTGATGTTATCGGTAACTGCTGCATATGGACGGCTGGATTTATGTTTTTTTTCCGAGACAATTACCGTGTTGATAACATCATTTATTAGATTATCTACCTTAATAGGCAAGCACCCATATCTCCGGCTCCCTAAGGCTCAAGAGATTGGTCCCGCTTAAACCTATGGTTACTAGGGTCCTTATTGTAATTTAATATAACTTGAGGGGGTTTTATGTGAAAATAGATTTGGCATAATTTCAAAATACACATCAAGCATTTAATTATCGTCTTTAGGTTTTTCATAGATGTTTATTTTATAATTGTGAAATTTCTAGTGAGTAGAACCTAACTTCACAGTATATTGTATTTTCTTGAAATATTGTACTTGTGTTGTATTTGGATGGTATTTTCATGTAATAGTACTTCCTTTGTTTTAGAAAACTTGGAATATCTATATAATTAACATAGATATTTTGATAATAGATATATTTAATGAAAATAATTTATTTATTTTCTTGTAGAAATCTCATTTTCTAAAGAAAAATGTATAAAAATTCCATCGAGATCAAATGCCCCTTGCGGAGGTCTGCATCTCGCTCTACTAGGCCCGAGGATGTGTGATAATCCACACCATCTCGAACAAGGTCCCCAAAATGGGTTGTAGAGGCGCAATTGAATAGAAATTGTTAATACATCTTTCTAAAGAAAATGGTTTTGTAAGTTTAGGGTATTTATTTATAAAGTCATATTTCTCGTATTCTATTGTCCCAAAATTTCATCGTGCTATGATAGAGATGTGTATTGTGATGAGGTAGGTCATTACCTCATGAACTATCTATAGGTATAGTAAGGAATAAAGGCTATAATGTCGAAATGAATAGTTTGTGGTATTTTTATGTAAAAATGCGATAAATGTCACAAAAATGATTATTTTGATGTAAAACTTGTTTTATTGAGTTTGTTAATATTTATTAATCAACATATGAGAATATGGTTTTATCTTCTTAAAAAAAAGTGTAGTTTTAAAAAGAAAACCGAATCGGAAGTCGGACTAACTCCGCTTCCGTCGGGTTTTAGAAATGTAAATTTTAGAAGAAGAAGAAGAGAGGGGGAGATGGGACTTACTGGTTTGTTGGACTAGCGGAGAGAGAGGGGGTCCTAAAGAAGGCTTCGGGGCGTCGATTCGTCGCTGGAATCTCCTCGGAAGTTCATCGGAGTTTCGCCCTTCACTAACTCCACTTGTACACTAAAAGACTTGGGAATTTGGTATAGTTTTTGTAATAGAATTCTGAATGCGAGGGGTGTAAAATGGAGTGGGTATTTATAGGGAAAACTAGGGTTTAGGGGGGTGATGAATAATGCATTAAAATGGAAATTGAAGGGTTTTATTATTCTCTGTAAATGTGCGGTGTAAATAAGAAATGCTGGAGTTAAGGGGGGTCCAAGGGTCTAGGGTTTACAAAAAATTTGGGTTTGGGCTCAACAGAACCGGCGATGCCGACCCCAGCATCATTCTCGTCGGTCCAATCTTTGGGTTGGGGGCTCGGATTCTCGCCACCTGTCTTGGTCGGTCTGAATACTAATTTGCACATGTTTGTTTTAAGTGGGACTCTTTAGTTTACGTGCAGTGCTCGTGCAAACTCTTGGGCTTCTAAAAGGTTAAAGGAAAATTAAAATAAAAAGATGATGTGGCTGATGGGATTTGAACTAGGGTGCTTTGTCTCAGCAGTGCAAGGATTTACCAGTGAGCTACAAGCTCTTTCTTGCTGTTCGAAAGCAAATCAAACTTATAACTTGTGCTCAGGCTAAGGTACCCCTTTCTGTATTTTTGAAAAAAAATTGTACAAAAAGTTTAGGGTTGTTACACTTGTACTTTTGATCCCGTGTTTGGTGATCTATTTCCTATAGAATAAAATATTTATTTAAATGCTTTCTTTTTATCGTTGACCACCGAGTGCTTCCTTTCTAACACATGTTTTTTCTCTAATTGTATTGTTGCAACCCACATGTGTGCATGTGCGTATATGAATGAGCCTACTTTCACACATATCTGTAAACGAAACTTAAACCGGTGTAAACAACACCAACATGAAATATCGCGTTATTAGGGGGTCTGACTTTATCAACCCTTTAGACCCGATGTGTGATACTCTTAGACGAACAGACTGGACTATACGGAGATTGTCACGGACAGGCTTAATAAGGGTACGGACGGGTTTGCTCCTCGGCCTTCCTTTCGCTCAATACCTAGGTAGTTTTTACGTACAGCTAGTGTCGCTAACGTGCTTGTGGTTAAACTCACTACCAACGTATTGACGAGTTTATAGAGTTCCATACAGAGGGTTTTTCCAGTTTAGCCAATATGATATAGATGACGAATATTGGTACATACAGGTGTCTGATTAAATATGTGTACAGGCTAAACAGATTTTAATCGGACGGTTGATAATACTAGCGGCTTAGGATTAAGCCGAATTATTAAATCAAGTTTTGATTTAACAATTTATATATTTTTTTATATATGTATTCTAGAATTATTATTCACTCTTCATTTTCTCTCTTGGCTATTCATATTTTTATACGGATACGCGTATATGTATTTCGTTACGTATACCGGGTTGTATTCCGTATTTATACGAAATTTATTCTAGAAGATGGACACCTCATTTGTGAATATTCATTTGTGAATATTCATGAAATGAGGTGGAGGGTGAGGTGGCATTGAGCATGGTTGAAGACATGTAGAGAGGAAAGGGCTTCGTTATTATATTACAAATTATTATGAGATTTTGTTTGTATGGTTGTAAAAATTGTGAAGCCATTCTACATTCTATTCTTCTTCATTCATTCTCTCATACCTTCAAGAGTAGCTAATGGCTATTTTCCTCACCTCCACCTCCTTCTTCTACACTTGCTCTCTTGAGCTCAGATTTGAGAGAGAGAAAATAAGGGAAAATTCATGCATCTCCACTCTCCATTCCTAACGAGTTTGGAGCGTCGGTTGCTTCAGTAGGTAAAGCCGGAGCTTGGATCAGTTCCTTTGGGTGGATCATCTTTGGCAAAGGAGGACCGGCTTGCAAACGTGACCCAGAGCTCTTGAGAGTATGCTAGAGTCCAGCCCAATTAGAGCAAATGAAGACGCTACAAAGGTTATGATTTTTATCTTGTTATGGTTCTAGTTTATGTGTTTGGTTAGATTCTTGGGTTTATGTTTCTAGCGCCACAAAAAAAAATTGAATTCCGCATTGCCCGTGGGTTAGCAGTAAGGGCACTAGGAACCAACAATTAGCAAACTCTCTTCTTACCTAAACTGTCAAGTCTCTTTCCACTATTCTGAAGAATTTCCCTTCTAAGCGGTCCTCAAGGTCAAGAAACCACCAATGTTGCATATCAAAATAATAATAATAATTCTTATCCTCAAACTTATAACCAAGGATGGAGGAACCACCCTAATTTAAAATGGAATCAATGCAACACTAGCCAACAATTTCAAAACATAAAATAAGGTCCTCCATCCAACCCAACCTAACACACAAAAAAGCTATAGGAAAGAGAATACTAGATTTAATAAGGTTGAAAAGCAGCTGGAAAATATTGAAAATCAAATTGGCCTGTTAGTTTCAGCATTAAGAGAACGTGAGCTAGACACCCTACCTAGTCAACCTGTTACAAATCCCGCTCAAATGAATGTTATAACCATGTTGAGATCGGGAAAACAGGTTGATAACCAGGTTAGGATGCCCGATAATTCTGTTGAGATACCAACTGCTGAGGAGCAACAAACTCTCGATATTCCTACACAGCCGTCATCAATTCCTACACCCACACCCATATTCCATCCATCTTCTATTGATACCCCTCTTGAACCTAGAGCACAATATCCAAAACGTTTAAAGGCCATGAAGCATGATGCTAAACTGGCAAAGATGATGGAGACATTTAAACAAGTCAAGGTCAATATCTCTCTGCTAGATGCAATTGACCAAATTCCATCCTATGCTAAATTTCTTAAAGACCTTTGCACTAAAAAGAGGCAAACACATGTGCCTAAGAAGGTTTTTCTAGCCGGTAATGTTAGTGACGCCCTACGTAATGCATTACCCATAAAATATAAGGACCACGGTTGTCCTACAATTTCATGCATTATCAAAGGTAAAGTCATTAATAGAGCTTTACTTGATCTAGGCATTAGTGTAAACCTTTTTCCTTTTTCGGTCTATGAACGGCTGGGGATATGTGAGTTTGAACCAACAAAAGTCACTTTACAGTTGGCAGATCGTTCTATTAAGAAGCTAAAGGGAGAGATTAAGAATGTGTTAATCAAATTAAGCGAATTTATATACCCTGTAGATTTCATCGTTTTAGAAACACAATCTGTCTCTAACCCTAAAAATCAAATTCCGGTAATATTAAGACAACCATTCCTAGCTACCGCTAATATTTTGATTAACTGTCGCAATGGTTCAATAAAAATTTCATTTGGAAATATGACAGTTGATATAAATATTTTCAATCTAAGAAGTCAACCTAGTAATCTTTATGACTTACCTTGTGACATTAACGCTTTATTTGAATTGTCTAATGAGAAAACAAGTGACGATAATGAGTGTTTATTTGATTTTAAGGACTGCAATTCTTCATTTGATTGTACACATGATTGACTTATTGATACTTCTCCTAATCTCCATGATGAATTTAATATGGTAAGATCTCGAAATAGTTTCCTTGAAAATAAAACTTTGTTATTAGAAAAAAAAAAGGAGAAGAAAGAACTGGTTTCGTTGAAAGAATCTTTAAAAATCGAAAAAGAGAAGTTGATTTTATCTTGCAATTCTTTAAGAGAATAAAAAAACAGTTTGATTGAAATTTTTACTGGTGAAATTGATATTTTAAAATCTTCTAGTAGTTCACAAGCATTTTTGAAAAATGATGTTTTGTTTGATAGATTAGAAAAGGAGAAAAATAATTTTCCGGCACAACCGGATAAATTAGAGAAGGAGAAAATTGAGTTTCTTTCAAAAATTGATATTCAATCAAAAATTCTGATGTTTTAAAAACTGAAAATGAAAATTTGATTTTGTCATGTGATGTTTTGAGGAATGATCATGAAAATTTGTTTCATCTTTGAAAAGAGAAATTGATTATTTAAAATTGTCCTGTATTTCTCAAGAAAAGTTGATCGAGAAAATTGTTCTCTCAAGAAACAAAATAATGATATAACAGTTTTTTTTGCTAAGTTTTCAAAAAGAAAGGAAACGATTGTTCCTTTACCAAGAAAAAGGAAGAAATTTTTAAATAAAGGAGATGTTGATCATAAAATTTCAAAAATTCAAAAATTCTTTTCATCTAAATTTGTCAACCACTATTTTAAATATAAATCTAGTCATATGGGTACATCTAATCACACTTGTCATTATTGTGGTGCGCATGGTCATTTTGGATATTCTTATGAGTTGAAAAGAAATAAATCTTTATATACCAATTTAAAATGGATCCCCAAAACTAACCCCATAAACCAAAGTTAGTCTGGGAACCAAAATGCACACCCACATATACTTTTGTACGTATTGAAAATTTGAAATCAGAAAAATTTCAACAAAAGTAAGCACAACTATGCTGGTGTAATAAAATATCTACTCAAAAATAATGAGGACATTGTTTGTAAGTGGGGGGGGGTTTGATTTGGTTTTGCACAAAAAATTCTTCTACTTTTCTTAGGAAATTTTTTTTAGAAAATTTAAAATATAGAAATGAAAAAGTGAAAATGTATATAAAGGAGAGAGAGATTTTAAGAAAAATAAGAAAAAAGAGATCTGTTAAATGGATCTAGTAATAAGTAGTAATGAGCTCATTCCTAAAAGACTAGTATCATGAAGGAGTTAATAGGATTGAGAAGATGTAAGTGAAGCCTATTTTTAAGTCCAAACACTTGAACGTTGATACCCTACTATACGATCATGCACTCATCTTGTAACACCCTAGTTTATTTATACCAGTTCCAGTTCTCGTATTTGCTTACTTATGGTATTTTCTTGATTTATCGTGTTTTGGGTGCGAATGGTATTTCATATTAGTATTGCATCCGACCCGACCCGCATACTTGAAACTTGTTTGATTCATATTTATGAATTATCTTAACTTGTTACATAGACATGTGCACTTTCATAAATACTGCATACTGGCATTTTATCGGCATTGCATCTTTTACCATATAACATTTTAAGTCATGTAAAATATTTTAAAAATACATTGCATGGCCTGCATGATACCCCTAACCCCGTCGTAGCATCCGCGCATCTTGTTCTTGTCCCGTTCAGTGAAACGGACTTGTTTGGATGGCTACGCATACGTACGTGCATCCGTTCTTGGGGGTATGCATTTTCGTTACCGGAGTATTCATTTTTAAATTTGGTCATCGCATATATTTTTTCATAGTTTAAAACTGAATTTTAGATCCGCCCGGGGCGTATTTTGGACTAAATTTGTATTTACCAGAAAATCAAATTTTATTAGATATAATATCTCTAATTTTAAATTCAACAGTTAAAATTTATTTAACCAAACGAATCTTTTAAACTTAAAAATCAAAACCTATTAACAACTCAACTCTCTCTCTCTCTCTCTCTCTGACTCTGGGCCCCACACCATTCCCTCTCTCTATCTCGCAGTCTCTTTCTTTCTCCCCGCTACAGACAATATTCTTTCTCCTCCCTCTCTCTCTCTCCTCTCGCGCGTCTCTCTCTCTCTTCTTTCTCTCTCCTCTCGGAGATACTGTAGACTTCTAGGATGTGGTCACCTCCCTCAGCGCTTTCATCACCTCCCTTAATCAACTCCCCATATTCTCGTCGTCACCTTCCTATAAAACCCAGCGAGCTACTCCATTAACCCATGATCCCCACTCCTCTATTCCTCAAACCCTAACCCTAAAAACTATTGCCTCCTCCTCCTCGCCAACTTCGCCACCTTCTTCCTTCTCCCCGAGCACCCTGCACCCAACAGAAACCCGAGAACCCATAAAAACCCTGCACCACCTCACTTCGCCGCCGATCACCTCCACCAATCATTGTCATCTCCTTCCTCTCCTCCTCTCCCTCTCCTCTGCATTCTCCCTCACTAATATCCCTGCACACTCCTGAACCAAGAAACCCAGAAAACAAAACCGACCCCAAACCCTAACCTAACCTCAACATCAAACCCAAGATCGCCGGAGCTCCGTTCACCGCCGTTGACACCTTCACACCTCCTCCCTGCAAACACAGTTCACAACCATAGTGAGTCAATCCCTCTTCCCTCTCTTCTTCTTCTTCCTCTTTCTTTCTTTCTTTCTTTTTCTTTCTCTTTTCTTTAATTCTTGAGTTCTATGTTTCCGTAGTTCGCCGGAGCCGGGATCGACGCCGACAATCCAGACGACGTACCTTACCTGCGTGATCACCCTCGTGCGTTACTTGGACCCATTCCGTGTGCTGTGCGTGCCTCACAACATTTTGCCGACGTCGGACGTACCGTACATATCTGTTTCGTGATCCGTCTAGGCAAGTTTATCTTGCTACATGCTACATTACTTTATATATATCTATTTTAATAAATATAATACTGGTATTTCAAATTATGCACCCCATATTTACTTTTACAGTTTTTCGACATCCGTCTGCATCCGTACGTGTTACTTTACATCTAGCGCATGCAACTTATCTTGTTACATACTATACTACAATATACTGCATCCAATGGAATATTTACATCTCATATTGCTTAGTTGTACTTCCCACATTACCATTGTACAGTTTTATTATTTTCGGATACCCGTTTGCATCCATCTCATTTAAAATATATATAACTGTATCTATAGATCACATTAATACATAATACTGTGATATTAACACCCCATGTTTAATAAAGTGTATCCTAATTAGTATTGGAACTATAAATGTAACCCTAATCGATAATTGTGCATCCATATCATTGATTTTATATCGATTTGCATGCCATGTCATATTATTTCATTTTATTGTTATATTAGTACTCCATACTTGATTTTGTGCACCCATACTTATTACAGTTTGATTATGAGCACCCACTTGATACTTGTGCACTACCTGATATGACCTGATGCACCACTACTTGACATGACTTGATACCGGTGCACTACTTGACATGACTTGATACATGTACACCACCTGACATGACCTGATGTACCACAGCTTGACATGTTACATGATCTTGTTACTAATGCCGACAATCTTGACCTGTTTTCCCTACGGACATATCCTGTTGTTTATTTAGACAAACCTGTACCTGCTTGATCCTGTGTTGGCATTAGTTCTAGATTTATCAAAACCTGACTTGAACACATAACTTGGGGGTATGGGGAAATCAAAATTGTAAACTAAAGTGTAACTTAAAAGGGTATTACTTGATCCGTGGTCCCGGGGGGTAACGGGACAGAGCCATTCGTGACTCTTACATATTCTTGATCCGTGGTCCCGGGGGGTAACGGGACAGAACAACTCTTGGTTCACATATTCCTGATCCGTGGTCCCGGGGGGTAACGGGACATATCCTTTAAGTTACATGGAGGATTACATTAATTAATTTCAAAGGCTTTAGAATAGATAACCCAATAGCACAGTTTAGATTACTTACTGCACATTACATGTGCTTATACCCTTCACTGTTCCCTATTCATGTTACTGTTATACTCTTGTTACTGTTCATACTCATGCATGCATATCTTGTTACCCCCTGATTGTATTATTGCTTGATATTATGACGCACTGATGTCTGGGTTTTGCATGGCCCAGATCCTCTCTCCTTATCGCAGGCCGTTCAGGAGTATTTCAGTCAGTAAGCCGAGCAGTGAGGACCTCTTAGTATTTTAGTTTAATTTTCTTTCAGCGCTTTTATTTCCTGTTGTGAACCCGTATTTGGGACGTACTTTCCAGATTGTTATTATTACTTGAATTTATTGCTTCCACATATTAATTCTTGACTCGTTTATTCTGGCTCATGGACATGTACTACATAGTTTATTTTATTTCTACTGTTCTTGATATCTCTAGACAGCCATAATATGACTGTAGAGGGATGTTTCCTATCCACAGGTAGCATGGTTGGCTCTGTCATGTGCCCATCTTAGCGCACTCTGGGAAGCGGGGCGTGACAGGGTTTGTTTGGTATCAGAGCCATAGGATTTAGGTTAATCGGGTTTGATTCTTTTGTAGTTGGGTATTGGACCCAATACACGAATCAAAAAATCCGTGATTAGGAACATGTCCTGCCACATTGTTATCATGATTCTTGAATCATATCTTTCTCTTGACCCCTGTCCTGACGATATGCAAACAACTTTGCATCTCGAGTTGAAATTCTTTTGGTTCCCTGTTGTTTCTTCCGTCCAATTCCTTTGATTCTGATACAAGGATTTAGGCGACTTGAACGGAGTTATGTGATTGTAACTATGAACTGCAGCATGGTTACTGTTGGATATAGTGCCCTCAAAGTCAATTATTGGATCGCAGGTACGTGATTACAATGATTGAGGAAGGACCTATACCGATATGACAGTCTTGCTCGAGATGATAGTATGCTATCTGGTTTGTCTTTATTATCGTATACATGCTTTAGTTCACTATTGCATGATGATAGAGCCCATAGGATTCTTTCTTGACTACCAGCAGTATGATGGCGATCATATACGTGGGAGCTGGGGTCTATAAGCACATCCTTAAAGTGTCCCTAGTCGTGGGAGTTTCGAGACAGGGCATCGATACTCCAGAGTAGACTAGTGTATACAGTCGAGACCCCGACGAGGGGCGGTGGCCGGTCTCACAAGCCACTGGTGTCAGTTGGATCACCTAAGATGTATACAGGTGCTCATTGGGTTATGAGTATACCGGACAGGACTCGTCGGGAATCTGTTAGTTGGTATTATACATATCGTCAGATAGCAGTTTCCTGGTGACATGTGTGCAGGTTAGTTCATCGACCTGAGGTCGTCATTTGTCTCTTGTGAGTTCCCACTGTGCTTTGATTTCTACCCTACCACGGCTCAAAGGAGTCATGCAAACAGGTCTTTTTTGCGTACAGTCCCGAGCCACATGGAGGCAAGTGAGCGGATCGGCAGGGGATTCGTCTCTCCCGGTATTGGGGGTGAGATCGCGCTGTGTCTAGGAGAGCCATTACACAAAGCCCTCGGCCAAGCCAGGAGATTTACCGGTAGGTACTCCAATAGTATCTTAGGGTGTTCTGGGCCACTCTCTGACACGACTTATACCGCTATTGGGGGTCTGACGTTACCAGCCCCCTAGGCCGATATGCGACATTGACGAACGGACCGGACTATATGTATATTGTCACTGTTAGGCTCAGTAGGGTTTATGGATGAGTTCGCTCGTCAGCTTCCCTTCCAATCAATACATAGGCAACCATTACGTACAGCTCGTACCTCTGACGTGCTACTGGTTATACCCAGTGCCAGTGTGTTGATGAGTTATTAGAGTCCCCCACAGACCGTTTCCCAAGTTCGGGCGAAACGTTGTAGAGGCCGTATGGTTTTATGGCAGGGTTCGGAAAATGCACGTGCGTTTACGTACGTGTCATTTTTCGGGCAGATAATACTAGTGGGCTTTGGTTTAAGCCGGATCCGAGTATTATACTGTGTAGATATAATATCTTTGTCTCGGTTGCATTTGTATTCGGTCGTAATACAAATACGGGTATGTTTATACTGTTACGGGGTTATCCTGAAACTCGTTTTAGGATCGCTTTTGAAAGTTGCCAGTTTCCTGTTTTCTATCACCCGTATTTAACATTCGGTTAAATGCGGATTTATCTTTTCTTCTTGAGGGTGAGTCATGTGGTGAGTCATGAGTGGAAGCTTCATGTTGTGGTGACTAGATTAGTGAGTCACCATTATGCATTAATTGAATGGTGAGGTGTTATTAGTGAGTCACCTTTTCATTAATGGTTTTTTGTAATGGTTAGGATATTTTGATCAAGATCTTTTGCTTTATGGTCACCTTCCCCCTTCTACACTCACCTCTCCCTCATCTATAAGTGGCCGGCCCCCTCTCATGTGAGAGCGATGGTTGTTAATTTGGAAAAGATATAGTTTTGGATTCATGGAAATTTGATAGCCTCATTTCTCATTTCACCCGATTCCAAAAGGCAACTTTATTAACCGTTCGTCCATGGCTTTGGACGTAACGAGACAAAGTATTCTACTCATTCTCTACATCATCTTGGTCATCTCTTTTAGCAAACTTGATGATCGAGTTGCCTCGGTTCAGAGGCGGGAGCCCGTTTAATGATCCGTCGACGTGGTGCCACCTGGACGAGAAGACTGGAGATTCAGGGGATCGGAGCAGCCGCAACAAAGCGTGGGATGATGGTTGAAGACCGAAGGACTCGGATCGTTCGGTATAACATTTCTACCCACTTTGTAGTTTGTTAGTTTAGCTTTAATGGCAGATCCGGGTTATAGTACACGATAGCGCCAGTGTAAAAGTTTTTGTTCCGCATTTGGCGTGTGTTAGACGGACGGGCCGCTACCGTGGACTTACAATGGTATCAGAGCCTCACCATTACGTTTTACTAACTTGTGCTAACACGTTTAAAACATCGATCGAACCGATTTTCAAAAACTACACTTTTCTGTTCAAACTTTCTGTCGGTTTTTAAAAGGATCTAAAAATTATTTTGCATATCACAGAAAATTGAGCAGGGTTTTTGAAGAGTTATGGTGAAATTTGGACACGTGTTACCACTATACTGCCGCGTATCCGCGGTCAAAGCTTGGGTTTGACCGCGGAACCGCGGCCATTATGTAACAACAGTGGACCAAATTTTTCCAGTGTGTTCTTCATGTGAAATTGTGGTTTTTGGTATATTTCTTATGGGCCCAGATTTTGTTACTGTACAGCAGATGTACGTGGGGCCCACTTCGGGAAGTTTTGTCGATCGAAATTTTAAACTTAATAGTATGCAGTATTTACATTATATCTCCGACCGGGAATGTCATTTGAGCGGTAAATTGCGTCTAATTGCTATAGTCCTTTTAGACGGATTTGCGAACGTGACATTCGCGTTGATGTTCTGTGTTGTGCTGTGATGTTGCGGATATGTCGTGGTGGATAGCAGTGTGCAATGGCAGTGCTATTTGGATTTATTTGTACATTTGATATTGCGGGGAGAGCGTCCAACATGTGGTCTGCCGTCACTGTCTGTTTGTATAATATTCTTTTGGGGCACGACCGGGCTGAAGTCGATATACCCGTTGTATATATTTTCTTTTCTGTACTAGGATTACCCCGCGACGGAGTGCACAGATAGCCGGGTTTTGGAGGGCAACAAGTCCGTATCTCATGGCTTTGAGAGGCAAAGGGGCCTTACTCTAGAATTGGCAGACTATTCGCCGCACTCGTAGGGGGTACATGTTGACCCAAGGAGGGGTGCTCAAGTTACCGGATTCCGTGAAGTGCCGGGTGGTCCATTCACTTTGCTGTAGGGGGCTGCCTCACTTCAAGTTTTGGTGGGTAACTTGCCGCACCCGTAGGGGTCTAAGTTTCATTGCACAGGCTATCCACACGACCAGGGGAACGTCGGGTTTCAGTAGCGGCTCTGTGAAACCCGGGGATCCCAGATTATCTGTATTGTTCTGTGATGCTTATTATTTTTCTGTAATGTTGCATATTATCACGCCTGGAGCGATTATTATATATTGGTATATATACTATTATATGTTGTATATGTTTACACCCGCGCTAGTCCATTCCCCGCTCTGTCGTTAGTTAAGTAACCTAACGGGTGATGACGGGATCCTGTGGCGAATGCGGATGGCATATACGCACATTTTATTTTTCGTTCTTTTCTGGTGTGATTGATTGATGGGACTACATTGATTCTTATCAATGCAAGGATGAAACAAACCTATATTTGATGTTGTTGGAACATTTTTAAAAAGTGTTATTACAAAGACGTTTCCTTTTGTTTTGCATAGTGATATTCAGTTAGAATATCCTGCACCTCATTCGACGAGGTAAGGGCCGAGATCCCTTCACCGGGAGTGACCCCTTGGGCAGAAGTTTACGTCAGGGTAATAACTTCACTATAGTCGATTACAAGTTGCTTTGCATCGCGGTATTCAGTTAGAATATCCTGCACCTCATTCCACGAGGAAAGAGCCGAGATCCCTTCACCGGGAGTGACCTTTTTAGCAAAAGGTTTTCGCCACTATATTTTTATATTAAAAAAAAAGCTATCAGGTTCCTTCAACAAGATCAAGTTCATTACGTTAAAGGTTTTTCGCCAAAAACCAGCCGTAGCCCTCCGTCATTTCTTTTGGGTATTCAGTAGTATTCAAGATATGTATTTTGACCAACGCCAAGGCATAGTGTTTAGTAGCTGCTGGGTATTCATCTGTTGCATAGATAGATGAGTTGTTTGGGACAGTCGTTCTACCATTTTGGCCAACATCAAGGGCATGTGCGGGAGGGTTCAAATTGACCTGGATAGTGACGGGTAGAACTTGGCATGTGACTTATGATATTTTGACCAACGCCAAGGTCATAAGAGCATGGGGCAAAAATAAATATCGGGAGTTTCAAACATACAAGAAACTTGCCAGGCATGCGCATACCTTCTGGAGTGTGATAACTTGAGTGGTTCCCATCAAGTTATCATGCGATGATAGTTGGGTCCCGGTTCCCACTGATGAGTTGGTTTACTCTTCGGGTGATCCCGACTAATTCTTCTTTCAGGTTTGGAGGAGAATTTGAGATTACAGTGGGAGGTTTCCTGATTAGATAAAGTGATAACCATTCTGATCTAGGTTAGAGTGCACGCAGAGTGTTTCTTTTCTCTCTCTCTTTGACAGCGACCTTTGACCGACCCTAGACTATGACTCAGTGACCAAGTTGACCGAACCTTCTTAATATACTGGTTTTTGGATTGTCCAAGTTGCATAAGTCATTGCCGCTCCTTCTTTTACCCTTTGTATTTCTCAGAACACCCCGTATTACTACGGACATCCACTTCCATTGGATAGATCCATCGTATGGTTATATACGAACTCGATGGGACTTCTTCGAGGATGGATCCAGGTTCAGGAGAAATAGAATTGGTTTATTCAGTTGTCTTTTATTATCACCTTCTCTTAGGTTGCGAGGGCTCCTTAGTTTAGGAGAGTACACCAATTACGCTTATTAGATAGTCTTATTCCAAACCATAGGCAGGTGACGAAAGGTAGGGAATGAAGAAAACCAATTAGCCTAAGTAGGGTGTGCAGAAGGTAATATGTAAAGACAAGATAAAGGGATTAGAAAGAGGGCAAAGTAAATTGCGACTGTTATCATTCACGATCAAACCGCGTACTTCATCGCCACTCCTATTTCACCTTTAATAGAATAAGGTATTATTCAGTTGTCTTTTATCATCACCTTCTCTCAAGTTACGAGTACTCCTAGGATTAGGAGGGTACACCTATTATGCTTACTGGATAGTCTTCTTCCAAACCATAGGCTGGTGCCGAACGGTAGGGAAGGAAGAAAACCATTTAGCCTAACAAAGGTGTACAGAAGGAAATGAATAAAAACAAATAAAGGGATTTGGAAAGGTGGCAAAGAAATATACGGTTATAGTCATGAATTGGTTTATGGAAGAGGCATTACTAGGAATACCAGGATACCCCTACGAAACATTTTAATATTTCAGTACATTGTTGATGGAAAACTGATTTCCCGATTAGATACTTACTCTATGGTATGTATTTACCAGGTTTCATTCTCATATCTGTATGGTTTTACAAATGATGAGTGAGAGTAAGTTATTGGAAATTAGGTGATCATCCTCATTATATCGGAATTCGTTGTAATTGGTGATATTTGAGGAAATCGCCTGGGTACAGTTTTCAATCTACGATGCACAGGTTTTGAGTTATTCAACTCAGCGGACTTATACAGAGTATTGTATGTTGTCCAGTGTCCGTCAGGACAAAAGGGTAGGTCCTCGTACTATGTTCTGTTTACTTATGACTTCTCTAGTTTTTAGACAAGTGTTTCGTTGAAATACAATGTCTAAGTTTTGAGAAGTTGTGGGTATAAGGATAAAGTAGAGGACCAGATGTCGCAAGTATCGGGATTCTTCAAAGAAATCGAAGATGTAGATACTTGTGAATGGTATTCAGTTGATAGTAATGGTTTTGAGAAACTTGTTTCTCTTTCAGGTTACTCATAATTGGATATATTCCTAAGTTGAGTAATGCTGATTAGCCTCTCTCCATTAAGTTGATATGCGCTGGAGACAGCTGCATGATTAGAATCTGGTTCCAATTAAATAAGTGCCAAATGTTTCTATATTAGATATAGAATGGTTAATATGTTAATGATGTTAAGGTATGGTGAGTTGTCCAGCTTATGCTTAAAACCAAACACTGGATAACTCAAGGCACGTTTCTGTAATGGCAGTTTGTGGGTTGACCCTGGCTATGACGAGGGTTGACTTTCTACCATCTGGAAGATCAATAGTGATATTGTTCTTGACTCACCACAGTTTTAGTAAAATGTATTTTTCAGAAAACAGTAGTGGGAGTATGGTAGAACTGGAAGTGATTCCAGAACCGCAAACGATTACGGAAAAATTTAATAGGACCTGTATATTCAATCAGGTTTGACATTCCAATAGCCACTCCGCAGATATGGTGGGTAACCTCAGACACCCGAGAGGTACTCCGGTACCCTCAAGGACGGTGACAGGGAGGTTCTTGTTTACCCAGACTTGACACTACGGTTGTTCCAGGCTATGAGATCCGGCAGGAGGATAAGTATAGCGTCGTTCTAAACTAGCTTTAGAAGTGTACGTATATATTATTCTGCCAGAGGGTTATCGTAGTCAGTGGGAGCAGCGGAAGCATAGTGGGCAAGTAGCTTATGTCTATTTATATACTTAAGCAGATATAGCGGAGATAAGATCATCTAATTTTGATGTAACAGTCATGGCTTTGACTTCATCAGAATAGGGGATGGATCTGTTAAGAAGGTAGTAGGGTGTGATGTCCTGGTATTTGGATGACATACACAGAGTAGGAAGTAAAATTCCTATACTACGATCGGTTGTACTTTGGTCGTCACACAGTTGTTTCTCCACAAAGGATATGGATATAATATTAGACATTTTGGTTACTAGATCTATGGTTTTAGATCTAGATTTGGGTAGTTTCCCAATATGGGTACTTTGACAATATTCTAATAGTATTTTAGAATAGATGACTCCTGACATGGTGGTGTACCTGCAGGTGATGGAGTTACCCTCTCTAAAGGTGTCCTACAGACTAAAGGGGAGAGGGATGTGCATGATTGGCAGATCACTTGCTTAGGCAATTGAGTCAATCGTGAGATGTCAAGTATCACACCAGATGTTGTTTTTGCACTAGATGCAATAAGTTTATATTAATCCAATCCTGAAAAAACATAAGGAAGCAGTTTTAGAACATAAGTGCATGTTCTACGGATTTGATGACGGCAACCTCCTTCGGGAGACGGTTATCATTTCAGGCTTCAAAGGTGACATGGATGACAGAGTGATTGTCAGAGTTATAGTTTTCCCTCTGACGAGGGACAGTATTATGGACAGTTGGTCCAAAAGGATACTGTGGGAGGCATGGTGCTGAAACTGATTAGGTTCAGTTATCAATACAGTCTAAGAAGTTTGGATTTGGAGTTCATTTATGAACTAGGTCCCATCAGATATCCAGACATATTCTAAGACAGATATTACTCGATTCGGGAGATGGCTTTCTCCGCGAATTTGAGATTTAGAGAGATATAGAAAGAAACATCAGGGCGGATCCACTCACTAAGGCTATTTCTCGAACACAATAGTTTTACAAACGGGATTTGTGAAACTGATTAGTAGAGGAGTTGGGTGTTCGGTATCACACGGGCTGTGAGTATACGACATCGCAATAATTAGCCTTAAGTGCAAGTGGGAGATTGTTGGATATAGTGCCCTCAAAGTCAATTATTGGATCGCAGGTACGTGATTATAATGATTGAGGAAGGACCTATACCGATATGACAGTCTTGCTCGAGATGATAGTATGCTATCTGGTTTGTCTTTATCATCGTATACATGCTTTAGTTCACTATTGCATGATGATAGAGCCCATAAGATTCTTGCTTGACTACCAGCAGTATGATGGCGATCATATACGTGGGAGCTGGGGTCTATAAGCACATCCTTAAAGTGTCCCTAGTCGTGGGAGTTTCGAGACAGGGCATCGATACTCCAGAGTAGACTAGTGTATACAGTCGAGACCCCGACGAGGGGCGGTGGCCGGTCTCACAAGCCACTGGTGTCAGTTGGATTACCTAAGATGTATACAGGTGCTCATTGGGTTATGAGTACACCAGACAAGACTCGCCGGGAATCTGCTAGTTGGTATTATACATATCGTGAGATAGCAGTTCCCTGGTGACATGTGTGCAGATTAGTTCATCGACCTGAGGTCGTCATTTGTCTCGTGTGAGTTCCCACTGTGCTTTGATTTCTACCCTACCACGGCTCAAAGGAGTCGTGCAAACAGGTCTTTTTTGGGTACAGTCCCGAACCACATGGAGGAAAGTGAGCGGATCGGCAGGGGATTCGTCTCTCCCGGTATTGGGGGTGAGATCGCGCTGTGTCTAGGAGAGCCATTACACAAAGCTCTCGGCCGAGGTAGGAGATTTACTGGTAGGTACTCCAGTATATCTCAGGTGTTCTGGGCCACTCTCTGACACGACTTATACCGCTATTGGGGGTCTGACGTTACCAGCCCCCTAGGCCGATATGCGATACTCATAGATGAACGGACCGGACTGTATGTATATTGTCACTGTTAGGCTCAGTAGGGTTTATGGATGAGTTCGCTCGTCCGCTTCCCTTCCAATCAATACATAGGCAACCGTTACGTACAGCTCGTACCTCTGACGTGCTGGTGGTTATACCCAGTGCCAGTGTGTTGATGAGTCATTAGAGTCCCCCACAGACCGTTTCCCAAGTTCGGGCGAAACGTTGTAGAGGCCGTATGGTTTTATGGCAGGGTTCGGAAAATGCACGTGCGTTTACGCGCGTGTCATTTTTCGGGCAGATAATACTGGTGGGCTTTGGTTTAAGCCGGATCCGAATATTATACTGTGTAGATATAATATCTTTGTTTCAGTTGCATTTGTATTCGGTCGTAATACAAATGTGGGTATGTTTATACTGTTACGGGGTTATCCTGAAATTCGTTTCAGGATCGCTTTTGGAAGTTGCCAGTTTCCTGTTTTCTATCACCCGTATTTAACATTCAGTTAAATGCGGATTTATTTTTTCTTCTTGAGGGTGAGTCATGCGGTGAGTCATGAGTGGAAGCTTCATGTTGTGGTGACTAGATTAGTGAGTCACCATTATGCATTAATTGAATGGTGAGGTGTTATTAGTGAGTCACCTTTTCATTAATGGTTTTTTGTAATGCTTAGGATATTTTGATCAAGATCTTTTCTTTATGGTCACCTTCCCCCTCCTACACTCACCTCCCCCTCATCTATAAGTGGTCGGCCCCTTCTCATGTGAGAGCGATGGTTGTTAATTTTGAAAAGATATAGTTTTGGATTCATGAAAATTAGATAGCCTCATTTCTCATTTCACCCGATTCCAAAAGGCAACTTCATTAACCGTTCGTCCATGGCTTTGGACGTAATGAGACAAAGTGTTCTACTCATTCTCTACATCATCTTGGTCATCTCTTTTAGCAAACTTGATGATCGAGTTGCCTCGGTTCAGAGGCGGGAGCCCGTTTAAAGATCCGTCGACGTGGTGCCACCTGGACGAGAAGACTGGAGATTCAGGAGATCGGAGCAGCCGCAACAAAGCATGGGATGATGGTTGAAGACCGAAGGACTCGGATCATTCAGTATAATATTTCTGCCCACTTTGTAGTTTGTTAGTTTAGCTTTAATGGCAGATCCGGGTTATAGTACACGATAGCGCCAGTGTAAAAGTTTTTGTTCCGCATTTGGCGTCTGTTAGACGGCCGGGGCGCTACCATGGACTTACAGTTACAATGCGGTACTCTATTTAAGTAACTTGGAGTCCTGGTCTTGATTCATTTTCTTGATTCATGGTCATGAAATTTCCTTGGTTCTCTCAGTTTCATTGCTTACCAGTTCATGATTTGCAGATTTCTTGGTGATCGATACCGGCAGTTATGATGTTGTCTTGGGAATGGATTTTCTCGGCACTTTCCACACTCACATTGATTGTAGGGCAAAGAAAGTGATTTTCCAGATTCCCGGACATCCGGAGTTTATTTTTGCTGGAGGAAGCAGTTCTGTCGGGCCAGTCGAGTTTAGGGCTAGGCCAACAAGTAATGTTCTTTCGTCGATGGAAGTTGATAAGGAGGAAGTGCCAGCTGTAGTTTGAGAGTTCATGGACGCGTTCGAGGATATCTCGGGTTTACCGCCAAAACGAGATGTGGAGTTCGCGATCGATCTTGTTCCTGGTGCAGCGCCAATCTCAAAGGTGTACTATCCGATGGCACCAGTGGAGTTGGAAGAAGTCAAGAAGCAAGTTACCGAATTATTTGAGAAGGGTTGGATTCATGGCAGCATTTCATCTTGGGGAGCTCCAGTTTTTCTAGTAAAGAAGAAGGATGGCACAAGGAGGATGTGCATCGATTTTCGAGAATTGAACTGGGTGACTATTAAGAACAAGTACCCGATCCCTCGCATTAGCGAATTGTTCGAGCAGCTTGGTGGCGTGATGGTATTCTCGAAGCTGGATTTGTAATCCGGATATCATCAAGTCTGAGTTAAATCAGAGGATATTTGCAAGACTGCGTTCCGAACTCGATATGGACGTTACGAGTATTTAGTGATGCCATTCGGAGTCACGAGTGCACTGGCGATATTTATGGACTTGATGAACCGAATCTTTCACCGTTCTTGGACCAGTTTATAGTGGTGTTCATCGATGATATTCTGGTCTACTCGAGGAGCATTGAAGAGCATGTGAAACACTTGAAGATCGCACTGCAGACATTGAGGCATGAAAGATTGTACGCACAGATGAGCAAGTGCGAGTTTTGGCTTGAAGAAGTGAAGTTTTTGGGGGCATGTCGTATCCGGAGATGGAATCGCCATTGACCCTGAAAAGATTGCAGCAGTTCAAGATTGGCTGATTCCGAAGAACGTAGCAGAGATCAGAAGTTTTCTTAGACTTGCCGGATATTACAGAAGATTCGTGGAGAATTTTACTCGTTTGGCTGAACCTTTGACCAAGCTTACGCGAAAGGTGGTACCCTTCGTATGGAAGGATAAATGTGCGTCAGCTTTTGAGGCGTTGAAGCAAAGGTTGATAACCGTTCCTATTTTGACCGTACCAGACAGTTCCGGAGGATTGGTGATTCATAGCGACGCATCTGGGAAAGGTTTGGGATGTGTTTTGATGCAGCATAGGAAGGTTATAGCTTACGCATCAAGACAATTGAAGATCCATGAGAAGAATTACCCAACTCATGATTTGGAGCTAGCAGCTGTGATTTTCGCTTTAAAGATTTGGAGACACTACTTATTGGGCGAAAGGGTCGAAGTATTCACCGATCACAAAAGCTTAAAGTATGTGTTCACACAGAAAGAGCTTAATATGAGGCAGCATATATGGTTGGAGCTGATGGCTGACTACGATCTTGATCTTAAGTACCATCCGGGAAAATTTAATGTTGTGCCGGATGCGCTTAGTCGGTTGCCAGCAATTCGGATGTTGACTGCACAGAAGGAACTTATCGAAGACTTTCAGAGATTCGAGTTGGAGATCGTGCTACCGCATTCTTCGGGACAGTTGATGCAGCTGCAAGCACAGTCGTCATTGATCAAGAGTATTAAAGCAGCCAGTCGCAGGACCCAAGATTGCAAAAGTTTCGAGAACAGGTTGAAGCGGGACTTCGAACGGACTTGTTGATTCATGAAGATGGTTCGTTGCGTTATGGTAGCCGTTTGTGTGTGCCGAAAGGAGACATTCACGGAGAAGTTATGAAGGAGGCACACAGTTCCGCATATTCCGTACATCTAGGAGGCACAAAGATGTACCGTGATCTATGACAGCATTTCTGGTAGGAAGGCATGAAAAGGGAGATTGCTTGCTTTGTAGTGAAGTGCTTGGTGTGTCAGCAAGTTAAGGCTGAACATCAAAGGGTTGCTGGTTTATTGCAACCGCTTCCGATTCCTCAATGGAAGTGGGAACATATAACCATGGATTTCGTGAAAGATTTACCGCGAAGTCCAAAGGGCAATAATGCAGTTTTGGTGATCGTTGATCGATAGACCAAGGCAGCTCATTTCATACCATTTCGAGTTGGTCAATTAACGGAAGCATTGGCAGAACGGTACATGCAGGAGATTGTGAGATTGCATGGAGTACCTGTAAGCATCGTGTCCGACCGTGACACCGATTCTTATCGCACTTCTGGAGGAGTTTACAGGAAAGTTTGGGGACGCGATTGAAGTTTAGCACGGCTTATCATCCTCAGACAGATGGCCAGTCGGAGAGAACGGTCCAAACTCTTGAAGATATGTTGAGAGCTCGCATGTTGGACTTCAAGGGTTCATGGGAGGATCATCTACACTTGGTGGAATTTTCTTACAATAACAGCTTTTAGGCGACTATTCAGATGGCTCCATTCGAAGTATTGTATGGTCGCAAGTGTCGTTCACCCGTTTGTTGGGATGATGTTGGAGAACGAAGATTGTTGGGACCGGATTTGATCATGCAAACAGTTGAGAAGGTTAATCCTATCCGGAATCACATGAAGGCAGCACAAGATCGGCAGAAGAGTTGGGCCGATACATCGAGAAGACCTTTAGAGTTCGTTGTTGGTGATCTGGTATTCTTGAAGATATCACCGACTAGAGGAGTGATTCGTTTTGGGAGTCGAGGCAAGCTTAGTCCTCGATTCATTGCGCCCTTCGAGATTATGGAGCGTGTTGGAGAAGTGGCTTATCGGTTGGCTTTACCACAATCTTTGGGGAATGTTCATGACGTGCTTTATGTATCTCAACTTCGTAAGTATGTTCGAAATGAAACATATATGCTGGATCATTCGGAGCTGACTGTAAGAGAGGATTTGACCTTTGAGAAACGACCGATGTCGATTGTTGATCGAAGAGAAAAGGTCCTTAAGAACAAGGTTATCCCTCTCGTACTTGTTTCTTGGGGAAATCGCTCGCACGGAGAATCGACTTGGGAACGAGAAGACGAGATTCAACAGAAGTTTCCACATCTATTCTTGTAGTTTCTTGATTGTTTATCTTGTCTTGTTCTTGGCATTTCAAGGACGAAATTCTTTTTATAGTTGGGTATAATGTAACACTCTAGTTCATTTATACCAGTTCCAGTTCTCGTATTTGCTTACTTATGGTATTTTCTTGATTTATCGTGTTTTGGGTGCGAATGGTATTTCGCATTAGTATTGCATCCGACCCGACCCGCTTGCTTGAAACTTTTTTGATTCATATTTATGAATTATCTTGACTTGTTACATAGACATCGCACTTTCACAAATATTTCATACTGGCATTTTATCTGGCATTGCATCTTTTACCATATAACATTTTAAGTCACGTAAAATATTTTAAAAATACATTGCATGGCCTGCATGATACCCCTAACCCCGTCGTAGCATCCGCGCATCTTGTTCTTGTCCCGTTCAGTGAAATGGACTTGTTTGGATGGCTACACGCACATACGTGCATCCGTTCTTGGGGGTATGCATTTTCTTTACCTGAGCATTCATTTTTAAATTTGGTCATCACATATATTTTTTCATATTTTAAAACTGAATTTTAGATCCGCCCCAGGCGTATTTTGGACTAAATTTGTATTTACCAGAAAATCAAATTTTATTAGATATAATATCTCTAATTTTAAATTCAACAGTTAAAATTTATTTAACCAAACGAATCTTTTAAACTTAAAAATAAAAACCTATTAACAACTCAACTCTCTCTCTCTCTGACTCTGGGTCCCACACCACTCCCTCTCTCTATCTCGCAGTCTCTTTCTCTCTCCCCGCTACAGACAATATTCTTTCTCCCCCTCTCTCTCTCTCCTCTCGCGCGTCTCTCTCTCTCTCTCTCTCTTCTTTCTCTCTCCTCTCGGAGATACTGTAGACTTCTAGGATGTGGTCACCTCCCTCAGCGCTCTCGTCACCTCCCTTAACCAACTCTCCATATTCTCGTCGTCACCTTCCTATAAAACCCAGCGAGCTCTTCCATTAACCCATGATCCCCACTCCTCTGTTCCTCAAACCCTAACCCTAAAAACCATTGCCTCCTCCTCCTCGCCAACTTCGCCACCTTCTTCCTTCTCCCCGAACACCCTGCACCCAACAAAAACCCGAGAACCCATAAAAACCCTGCACCACCTCACCTCGCCGCCGATCACCTCCACCAATCATCACCATCTCCTTCCTCTTCTCCTCTCCCTCTCCTCTGCATTCTCCCTCACCAATATCCCTACACACCCCTGCACCAAGAAACCCAGAAAACAAAACCGACCCCAAACCCTAACCTAACCCCAACACCAAACCCTAGATCGCCAGAGCTCCGTTCACCGCCATTGACACCTTCACACTTCCTCCCTGCACACACAGTGCACAACCACAGTGAGCCAATCCCTCTTCCCTCTCTTCTTCTTCTTCCTCTTTCTTTCTTTCTTTCTTTCTCTTTCTCTTTTCTTTAATTCTTGAGTTCTATGTTTCCGTAGTTCGCCGGAGCCAGGATCGACGCCGACGATCCAGACGACGTACCTTACCTGCGTGATCACCCTCGTGCGTTACTTGGACCCATTCCGTGTGTTGTGCATGCGTCACAACATTTTGCCGACATCGGACGTACCGTACATATCCGTTTCGTGATCCGTCTAGCTAAGTTTATCTTGCTACATGCTACATTACTTTATATATATCTATTTTAATAAATATAATACTGGTATTTCAAATTATGCACCCCATGTTTACTTTTACAGTTTTTCGACATCCGTCTGCATCCGTACGTGTTACTTTACATCTAGCGCATGCAACTTATCTTGTTACATACTATACTACAATATACTGCATCCAATGGAATATTTACATCTCATATTGCTTAGTTGTACATCCCACATTACCATTATACTGTTTTATTGTTTTCGGATACCTGTTTGCATCCATCTCATTTAAAATATATATAACTGCATCTATAGATCACATTAATATATAATACTGTGATATTAACACCCCCCATGTTTAATAAAGTGTATCCTAATTAGTATTGGAACTATAAATATAACCATAATCGATAATTATGCATCCATATCATTGATTTTATATCGATTTACATACCATGTCACATTATTTCATTTTATTGTTATGTTAGTACTCCATACTTGATTTTGTGCACCCATACTTATTACAGTTTGACTATGAGCACCCATTTGATACTTGTGCACTACCTGATATGACTTGATACACCACTACTTGACATGACTTGATACCGGTGCACTACTTGATACATATACACCACCTGACATGACCTGATGTACCACAACTTGACATGTTACCTGATATTGTTACTAATGCCGACAATCTTGACCTATTATCCCTACGGACATATCCTGTTGTCTATTTAGAAAACATGTACCTGCTTGATCCTGTGTTGGCATTAGTTCCAGATTTATCAAAACCTGACTTGAACACATAACTTAAGGGTATGGGGAAATCAAAAGTGTAAACTAAAGTGTAACTTAAAAGAGTATTACTTGATCCGTGGTCCCGGGGGGTAACGGGACAGAGCCATTCGTGACTCTTACATATTCTTGATCCGTGGTCCCGGGGGTAACGGGACAGAACCACTCTTGGTTCACATATTCCTGATATGTGGTCCCGGGGGGTAACGGTACATATCCTTTGAGTTACATGGAGTATTACATTAATTGATTTCAAAGACTTTAGAATAGATAACCTAGTAGCACAGTTTAGATTACTTACTGCACATCACATGTGCTTATACCCTTCACTGTTCCTTATTCATGATATTGTTATACTCTTGTTACTGTTCATACACATGCCTGCATATCTTGTTACCCCCTGATTGTATTATTGCTTGATATTATGACGCACTGACGTCTGGGTTTTGCATGGCCCAGATCCTGTAACATTTCAGAAAATATAAAATATGATTTTTGGGAATTTAATATTAAAATAATATATTTCCCGAAAACTGCCCGATTTGCGAAATTGGGGTTTTCGAAAAAGGGTATAAATATATACCAATAATTGCGAAATAAATAGAAATTAAAATAATTTATTCATTTAAAAATATATTTAAAGGATTTGACATTTTTAAAATTTATTATATGCAATTTTGATTAAAAAAAATCCAATTAGTGCACTGCTAATCGTGATTAAGCCAAATCCGTATTTCTACAGTTTTTTGTGGCCAGTGCACATGTCATGTTATGTGGTGATTACATGTTGTGTTCTTGTGTTATTTTGGGTATTTTGTGACTTGGGTTTTTAATAAAAAGAAAAGGGTAAGAAGAGAAAGGGTAAAAGGATAATATTGAGAGAGTGTGGGTGGAAATAAAAGAGGAGATAGAGAGGGGTTGCCTCATTTTATCCTCCCCCATCATTTTCTTCTTCTTCTTCTTCCTCTCTTCCCTCCACCTTCACCCCATGATATCATCTCAAATCCTTGATCAAAACCCTAATTCCCTTTCACAAAAATTGATCCCCTTTACATCCTCTACACATTGGACCAAGAAAAGTGAGATTTCGACCACCTTGAGGAGCTAGGGTTTTTCTTGGGTTGCCAAAGTGAGATAATTTCATCACTCTTAGCATAGTATTTCATTCACTTTACCTTTCATGCAAGTTTAGAGGTGAATTTGTAATGTTTAGTGAACCTTGGGAAACCCTAATAAAGGGTTTGAGTGTAGTTTGAAATTGGGTAATGCCTAGTGGCTGTTAACTAGACTTAGGTGTTGTTTAATGACCTGGACCAGAGCTTAGAAACCCCAAAACATAGATTTAGAAACCCCGACATCGGATAAATGTGTGAATTGTGAGGGTATTTTGGAATCTGGAGCAACCCGGGGACACTAGAAATGATTTTGCAATTACTGGGAGTCGTGCAGGCATCTAGGAAGCTACCACCAAGACCTGAGCCCCAACCTCTGCACCAGGGCCGCAAATTTATTCAATCTGGCAGTAATTTGTGGCCAAGGTAGGTTAGAATTGATCCGTATTTGTTCTGGGGTCCCATTAGATGTAAATTAGGCCCTCCATATATACAGAATTGACCAGTTTAGCTTAGGGTAAAATCTGGGACTATTTCCATGAGTTGATGCATGGTTTTACGACTTCTTTTTGACTTGATTTTGGTATTTGATATTGTGTTTCTGTCGTATGGCGTTTGTATGTCAACGACCAGGGTTAATTGTCGTGTTTTGCACGCAAAGCTATAGGTTTTGACCTATGAGCGAAACGTGTGCCGTTTTGGTTTTTCCGCCTTAATTTTTAATACGCATTGCGATTGTTTATTATTGTATGTACCTTCGCATGAATTCGGAGGTGACGGAGCGTGGCGTCATTGATTTCGGCGAGCGAAGACCATATGAGTGGATCTATATCCACGGGGGAAGTAGGATGGATGGCATATAGCACCCCCGCAAAGTTTTGGTGGAAACCGATTATAGATTATAGTTAAGGAAACCTAGATTAGGAAAATATGGTTAGAATGAGATAACTATGAAACCATATTAGAAACTAGAGAATAGTTAGAAGTGTTATGTTACTACTATCATAGGATGACGTTTAGCGATATTGCCGTTAGGGTACTGTGGGACTAGATAGCCGATGTAGATGTGTCATACGAACCATACCTTTTTCTAAACCGAAGAATCATATGTATCTTTTAAATATATACCTTGAGAGATGTTACAGATTTTCAAATGATATCTTTTCCATAAAAACACCGTAACCCCTATTTTCAAAACTACGATTCACTTCTTTAAAAATCTGATTGTATAGTTCGGGTGTGTATGTTAGATTAGATACTTATACTTAGTAGAGATAGAATGTTTATGTAAATTTGATTTGATGTGTGATATAAATGCGATGAAAGAATATAAGAATGATATGATGATATGTTGGTATACGGATGCGAGTCGATCGAGATGATTTATACCCTGCCGGTCCCCTGATATGAGATTATTGCAGATGTGAACCGGGACATAGGTATATAGATACATATACATATATAGAATGTTGTGAATCATGGATGATAGGACGTACGTGATATTAGGTCGTACCCTAATTTGTCTTATAGGATGATAGGATCCCTACTGGTTTAATGCCGCCGTACGATAATTTTCTGTGCGTGATGAGTTTGACTTGATGTTGATCCATACCCTTGACTAGAGGATGTCGTACGATAGATTATACCGTACGTGATGCTGTGAGGCTAGATGCCGATTGATAGATGCATCGACTCGGACATATGATAGTTACGTATACCTTATAGCTTTTAGCTGATGATTTACCTTATGCTGCATTCATGATATCAGCATTGCATTCCTCATACCTGTGATAGTACACCTGCACCATTATCGATGATGCGTATGTTACACGTACACTGATTGTAGGCTCACACACTTCGTCATCGATAATTGCCATGTCACTACACAGTAGGATTACTGCATCATGATATGACTCTTCGCATAACATGCTCGCATACATACACAATGTATATCCACATTGGTGCACATATACATTGATATATTCATACTTGAGCACATATGCATTGTATATCCATATTGGTACACATATACATTGATATATTCATACTTGCGCACATACACATTGTATATCCACATTGGTGCATATATACATTGATATATTCATACTTGCGGATATATACATTCGTAGATCCATATTGGTGCACATATGCATTGATACATCTATACTTGCGGATATACACATTCGTATATCTATATTGGTGCACACATACATTGGTATATCTATACTTGCGCATATACATATTGTACCTACATAGATCACTGGTTTTATTGGGAGATTGGGAACCGCGGGATATATTTTAAAACTGGAATCATTTAAAAGAGCGGTTTTTCCCTTAATATGTCATATCACTGTTCCATGTTGCATGATATATTGATATGCTTACATTTCTGTTATATGTCGCATACATCACGCTTTACGCTTTTACGCATTGAGATATGCTGTTTTCATGAGATTTCTGGATTTGAGAACCGTGGCTATTTCAAAAGAAAACATGTACTATTTTAAAAACCCGGTTTCTCTTGATATGACATTTCAGTACGTCCGCCATGTGTTTTCTCGGTTCTGAGAGTGACATGTGAAACGCGATTCGAGGAGCGGTAGGCACCGTCTGCGGGTACATGGTGGACCCGGTGAGGTACCCTGGGGCAAGAAGACTCGTATATGTTAGACGGTGAGCTCAGCAAGAGAGCACTACCTATCGGTGATAGTATTTAGGCTCGGCGGATATCCGGAGGATACCGACCGGAGTCGAGAAATGATGTGGGTCGATCCGGACTGACGGAGCCCGATATATGAGGATTTACGTGCCGATGCTAGGCACGGTTTTCATGATGTTTTCGAGTGTCGATGCTAGGCACTCAGGTTCTATGATTTTGATGTGTCGTGAGGGACACCGTTGATATATATATCCTCATACTTTCATGCACACTCTTTTATGATATTTACATGCATGATGTTGTTGCGTCTGTGGTTGACGCGTGGACTAGATCTACATACATACATACATCGATTTTACTATTAGAGGTTATACATATGCTTATAGACATTGATTTATAGGTGGACGAGATCCACATATCTGCATACCTTGATTATGGTTGGACGAGATCCATATACATGCATTGATTATTACTGTTGGATGTTATCCGCATGCATATAGGTTTGACTACCTTGTTGGCACATATACCGACCCGGTCACCCTAGATATCATAGTATTACCTTTATGATATAGTTGACCTAGGAGTCGTTGTTTATTCGATTTCTACTTGTAAATGTATTTCTATTCACGAGTTGGCAACTCACCCCCGTTGTGCCACAGTTCTTGCAGGTGGACCGCTTGGATCAGTAGCGGCATCGCTGGCACACAGCTTCATTTGGGTGTTTTGCAGTGGTAGGTGGGACATTTGTATCGTACCACTCTTGTATTATATTTCATTTTGTATCTAGTTAACTCCATCAATCAATCAAAACTTATAAATTGTATAAATAATGAGACTAGTGGGATTGTGGTTGCGAGACTTAGAGCGAGGGGTTTTCCGCTACTTGTGAGTTATATGTCTTGCTTTTCTTTATCTTTTTGTGGTGAATTTCGTCGTTGGGCGTCGTATACTTTTATATATTGTCTTGCGTGGTTGTGATCCACCGTTTGGCAAAGAGCTAGCTCCCGCTTGGGGATGCCATTATTCTTATGATGTATTTGTGGTTTTGGATCAAAATATACAAAGGAGGTGCTGCCAAAATTTTTAAAAGACGAAACATGTTTTCAAACTAGTAAATTTCACTTACATCATTCATGTTCATTTTCTATGTATTAAGAAAACTTGATTTCATATACCTTTATTTCAAAACCTCAACTTCTTTATTTTTCTAAAAGGTTTAGATTTCTGGGTTTCAGCTTACTTGAATTCCGTTACGCCTTTAGACGTTGCGTGATTCAACTGCTGGTCACGAGCTAATATTTCGGGTCGTGACAGATCCTCTCTCTCTGTCGCAAGCCGTTCAGGAGTATTTCAGTCAGTAGGCCAAGCAGTGAGGACCTGTTAGTATTTTAGTTTAGTTTTCTTTTAGCACTTTTATTTCCTGTTGTGAGCCCGTATTTGGGACGTACTTTCCAGATTATTATTGTTACTTGAATTTATTGCTTCCACATATTAATTCTTGACTCGTTTATTCTGGCTCATGGACATGTACTAGATAGTTTATTTTATTTCTACTGTTCTTGATATCTCTAGACAGCCGTAATGTGACTGCGGAGGGATGTTTCCTATCCACAGGTAGCATGGTTGGCTCTGTCACGTACCTATCTTAGCGCACTCTGGGAAGCGGAGCATGACACATCTTGAATCTTGGAATAGTAGAAGAGACCTATCATGCACTTGTCTATAATATCCTAGTACAAAAAAATTAATATCACAAAAAAAATGAACACTGACTTGTAATTATCGATAGCATAAAAAAATTCGGTAAGGGTGCTTCATCACCTAATGATTTAGACCAACTGGTTTGGGTTCATTTGCTGTGCCTTAGTTTCTGCAAAGTTAAGATACTACTATTTACGCCTAATAAATAATCACGTTCGGTAATCGGTTGGTTAGTGTCCTATGAAATATTAACGGCGCATGAAAAATGTGGGAATAAATCTATTAATTTGATCCACCGATTAAAAAGTAATAAGGAGTTAAGGGCAAGAGTATGAGAGCTTGAATTGGATTCTTCGAGTGTAGCGATAATTTTATACACACGTAGGGGTATATAATTATGTTTAGAAGCAAGATATATAGGAAAGATTGGAAAAATGATGAGAAAATAATTTTCGGCATAGATCAAAATCTATTAAGGCATGGTTCATGACGACTGAAAATTTAGTGAGGTTTAAACTCTTATTTTTCATATTTTTCTTATCTATTCCTGTCTTTATATATAATTTTCGTTTTCTTATTTTTATTTCCTTTATTTTCTTTAGTTTTTGTGGATTTTGTGAGGAGTATTCACTGAAAACCCTTAGGGGACAACACTCCTCCTACTATGGTCGTCTAGAGGTTTAAAGGCTTGTTGCATGCGCTCAATGCAATCCCATGCTTGCGAAAAGTGCATGGGAGTGGAAGTAGGAGTAGAATTTAGTAGATTGTAGTTTGAGTTAGTTTAAAGTTTGAAACCCAAGATTTGCTCGAGGACTAGCAAAAGATAAGTGTGGAGGTATTTTATTGGTGTAATTTATTGCACATTTTTCTAACTCATTTATCATTTTATTGTCATATATTATACTGTTCCGGATATCTTTTATGAATTATTACAGATAACAAGGTTTGGATGCAAAAAGAAGGATTATTGTGCTAAAATGAGGATTATGTACGTACAATGGAAACTTAAGTAGGTTATTCAGAAGATCAAAAGAATAATTTGCAAATTTAGAACAAATTTTGAAATATTATTGCAAATCAGCAAAGATTGCAACAAATAGAGATGAATCAATCATCACAACAATAAATCAGTTGGAGAAAACAAATCAAATCAAAAGTAACAAATCAACCTGCCTAATTATATGATTAATTTGGGAACAATTCGGAGATCCACGCAACTATAGAAAGACAGTGAGATATTCAAGATATTATATGCTCAAAATCCCTCTAAATTAGCGAAGAAACCACAGAAAAAATCTGGAGCCACGAAACCAAAATTCGGCGGTGGATCAGCGGCGAGTCTAGTCAAACGGCAGCGGATCGGCGGCGAAACTAGTCAAACGGCGGCGGATTAGCGGTCGATTTTGGGCCGTTCGATGAGATTTTTTATGGGTACGATCGTCTTTCCACATAGATTAATATGAGATGTAGGGTTTTATTTTTCGAAGATTCCGAAGACATGCAACAGTATCCAACAGAGCAATTAGATTCTCGTTAATTAGATTTTCATAGTTGTTAGCAGGTTTAATTCTCTTGTATTTTTTATTACTTGTTCTCAAAACTTCCTTAGCCCTATATAAGTACATGTATAGCTTTACGATTTCATATCTCTTTCATAGGCTTCAAAAATTAGGATTTGCAAAAGTAGGAGAGATCAAGAGTAATTGTAAGTTTTATTCCATAACAAATAAAGTTTATAATTTGCTTTCTATGAGCAATAAATCATTTTTCTAGGGTTTTGTATTGTCTTTTATTCTATGATTGGATGTGTTTTATGATCTTCTTTTCTTTTACCTCATCATGAATTACTTTTGATATAATTCCTTTCTTGTAGTTTTTATCATATAAACTAGATTTTATAAGGATAATTGACGCTTTGAATTAGATCTATGGATTGATGACATGTCTAAAAACTAATTAGAATAATAAAGGTTTGACAAACTAGAACCCTAATTAGGGACGGTAAAAGATATGGTTTTTATTAAAATAAATTCAAGCTAGATAGTTAAAAAGTTCTAGGTTAATAAACATAATAGTTTAGATTGGCTATCTATTACTATTAATCAAAGATTCAACCTAAGTCATTTTTAATTATCTAGAACTAAGTTTTTAATATAGTTTCTAAATGATCTTTTATAATTGATAGGCTATTTTTAATTAATTTAATATAACTTATGCTTTTATATTAAGTAATAGAAAACATGTTAGAAATAGATAAAGAAAAGAAGTAGTATCTTTTAAACTAATCATAGAAAGATAAGTAATACAAAAACCCTGGAACTCTCTCTCATAAAAACTCATTTTTATCTGCACTTTTAAAAAAATCTAACTCTGTAACTTAGTTTAAAAGTAGTTAACGGACCTCTCTGTGGGAACGATTCTCTAGTACGACTGCGATAAGCCGTATACTTGCGGTTAAATTTGGAGATAATAAAATCCCCATCAAGAATAAATCAAGACAATAGCGGAAGCAAATAACTGGAATATCAAGTATCAATAGATCCACAGATAAATAAGGAACAATAACGGTATTAGTCTCTTATGGGCTCACAAAGAAATCCAAGAACAACAATTCAACCGAAAATAAACCTAAACCATAAATAACTAAATAAGCAATAGCACCCCTCAATGCTCAGCAATTTTCGCGAAGCAATCTCGATCCTGAGGTGTCACAAGATCTGGGGCATGCAAAATCCAGACGCCAGAGCGTTATATGTAATATAATATCATAAGGAATATAACCGAGATGGAATATATCATATACAGGAAATCAATATTATGTGAGCATATTTAATATGAGCAATACAGGATGATATAACAATCAGGGTAGAATCAAAGCAATCATGTCAAGTGTAAATCCTAGATGTCCATATCTCTAAGTTATCTATCCTATAAGTATTTGAAACAATCAATGCAATCATTCAATGGTTCGGTTACGGTCGAACCTATAACCTATGGAAAGGCAATACAGTGTGATAACCAGGATATATAAGAATAGACCATCGAATGATGTTAACGCATCATTTCAAAACACAAGTGTCTATTTCCGCAACGAGTGTACCATCGAATGATGTAGGCGCATCATTCCAAGACATGAATGTCTCTTCTCGCAAGGTACCATCGAATGATGTTGGCGCATCATTTCAAGACATGAATGTTTATTTTTGCAACAAGGAGACGAATGATATCAGCTCATCATTCTAAGACAGAAATGTCTGTTTTCGGGTAATCAATCTCTAACCGCTGATTCTAGAACAGGTAGATAATAGGTCATGTCCAGTCAAGTTCAATCAATCAAGTCTAGTCAAATCAAGGGTATCATGAATACGCTAGTATTGGAAAACTATTATATGGCATGAGTCCTAACATGATAACTGGTGAACGCGTTCAAACATATGTACAGGTAACAATCAAGCATTAGCATTAACGGTAAACATCATGATCAAGGAATGCAATAACAAGTCAATATCTGACATGTTCATGATAACAAAATAACATGGATACATGAAACAATCTGTACTCTAGCATGTCAGGCATAACATCATCAATCAGAATATATAATACAATCATAATACGTGTCAGGTAGCATATTGCGCATGATCTAATATATCGTATAACATATCAGGTTCAAAATCAGTTTCATGTCAGTTTGAGACGGCTCGTGTAATGTTGAGATGGCTCAAGTGTATTAGAAACGGCTCGTGTAAGGTTGAGACATCTCACAAGTGCTTCAGAATAATTATATGTTTTCTGATTACATGAGACAGTTCATGATGGTGTTGAGCCGGTTCATAACCTTTCTTGAGACGGCTCACAGTATTTTAAGATGGCTCGTGCTATGTCTGGAACTTATATTAATTCTCTGTGTGCATGAGATGGCTCAGGTAATTTTAAGCCGGCTCATGGCCAATTTTTCTAATACGACCAGACTTACAGTTTCGATTATATTCAATTCAAGTTCAAATACCATAGCAGCTATACTTATGTCAATTACCTTATGTTCCAATATATCGGTTAATCAATATAAAATGATAGTGGCTTTAGATTCGATGATACATATCATGTTAGATCTATATTCAACGATGCATGTCTCATGGATCAGAATTTATCGATACACTAAGATTTAGAACTCGATGCAACATCAGTTCGGTTCATCAACAACAGATCGAGAACATGACTTGAATACAATACAATACCATATAATTCGATATAATATAATATAGCATGACAAGATCTGATCTTGCCGTTAGCATGTAGCAAATATCGAATACTTGCCTCAATGACGAACGGAGACGATGAGGCTTTGAAGACGAAAACATGATCTTGGATTTGGATCTGCAACTGAGTTGACGAGACCGTGGCAAGGATTGCATCAAGAAGAGATAGAAGATATCGACGACGACGATGATGGCGATGAAGATCCCCCGAGAGGACGAAGATTCGCGACGGCGAAAAAGTTTGGATCGTTGGCTAGGGTAAGGGTTTCGGTTAGATGAGATGAGAGGAGGCTAGGGTTTTGATTGTAGCAATTATGAATAATAGGGTTTGCATGAAAACCAAAAGGGTTTAAATAGGATGGCGATAAACATGGACCGGATATATCACAAGTGCTAGCTTGAGACGGCTCATACATTCTTGAGCCGGCTCACAAGTCTTCCATAATCATCGTTTCCTCTCTGACTCCATAAGACGGCTCAAGCTTCTTTGAGCCGGCTCAACCACCTTAAGAAATTAATAAACCCACATATTTAATAATAATAACTTTACTCCAACAACTACAGTACCATAATGTTACAATTTCCAACCATAATAATCATAAAGTGTTCAAGTATAAACGGTAGTAATATTGTTGGATTTTCTTAGGTTGGAATCATTTCCCAGTACAAAAGAGTTTGCATGAGCAAAAACTGCATAATGATAATGAAAAGTACTATAACTATCTTCTTGTAGTTTAGGTTTAATGACAATGCTTGCTCATATATAGTTGTGTTTGCCAGCTTATTCGACAATGTTATACGTTAATAAAAGTTTATATATGCAACTTGTCATAGATATATGTACAATGCAAGACTTTAATTTTCTCATCATTGCTATACCATTAACCATTCACCATGGAAGCAATAGAATATTTAAACGTACCATATGGTTAATCTGAGAAAAAGCTAATTTAAGTCCTAAAAAGAAAAATATAGTAATCTAACATTAGAAACCACGTTTGGAAAGTGGGTTTCTAATAAAAATAAGAAACCGGGGTTGCCAACCCCGGTTTTAATTAACATTGACAAAAAAATTAATTTGGCGCAATTAGCATCAAATTATGACAACGTCGCAAGCTTTGAGGTCGATTTTCATATAAAAAAATTTGTGGTCGGTTTTCCTCATTAAATATTAAATGAGGATTTTTTATTAAAACTTTGTGCTTAAATATAGAAAAACAAAAGGAAATAGGAAAACTTTAATACTTTTAAAATTTTTCGTGATTTACATAGTAAACAAAATATATTAAGATACCGAAGAAAATTAAAAAATTCTTGAGCTTCTTCACGCTTATGTGATTTTTGTATGCTATAGCAAGCGTAATATTGAAAAGCTAAAGCAAACTTAAGATTTTGAGATTTTTCTAAAATTCCATGATTTTCATGTCCTACGGTATGGAAAATATTAGAAATTAGAAGAAAATAAAAAAAAAATTGGCATTTTCCGAAATTTCAAGATTTTTGTGTGTTGTCAGGGATTCCCAATTACCTAGAGGTTTAGTCACTCAAACCAGATTTCATAGTTATGTTAGGTTCTTAGTAACAATCGACGACGTTTTCTTTTCTAAGTTCACATAGTTTTTTCTCTTATTGATATGCAGAAGTTTTTCAAAAGCATGAGCAAGTAAAATATTGGAAATCCTAAAAATAAAAAAATTCTTAATTTAAAATTTCATGAATTTCGTGTGATATGTACTAAAATAATGAAAAAGAAAAGAAAACAGAATATTTTTGAAATTTTTCTAAATTTTGTGATTTTGATGTATTATATCTAAATAACATACTGAAAAGTGAACAAAACAGAAAAACTTTGAGGTTTCAAAGTTTTGAATGATTTTTTATTGTTACACCTGGAAAAAATGTTGAAAAGCCGGCGGATAATTTTGGGATATTTGAAAAATATTGCAGTTTTAATGATTTATAAAACAAGAAAAATATTAAAAATGAAGAAAACGGAAAATTTTGAGATTTTTAAAAGTTTCACAATTTTCGTGTATTATATATATAGCATAGAAAAAAAATTTAGATATTAGCGGTTTTCATGCTAGAAGAAAAATATTGAGAGAAAAAACAAAAAAAAAGATATTTTTGAAATATCCATGATCTTTATGTGCTATAGCAAGCAAAATATTGAAGAATCGAATAAAACAGAAAAAATGAGATTTTTGTAAAGTTCATGTTTTTCATGTGCAACATGCAAAATATAAAAAATTTACAGAAAACAAAAAACTTTATAAAAAATTCCCGTGTGAAGCAGGAATTGAAAATTTTAAGAAACATACTATCTTGACATTAGACTATACAAGTTATAGAAAATTTAAAAGGAAGTAGAAAACTTTGGGATTTTTGAAGATCTTGTGATTTTCGTGTGCTAATGAGCTAAATATTGAAAACTTGAAGTGGATAGAAAATTCTGAGATTTTTGAAAATTTCGCGATTTTCGTGTGTTGCAAAATATTGAAAATCGAAGAAAACTGAAATTTATGAGATTTTTTAAAATTTCGCAATTTCGTGTGTTGAGCAAGTAAAATATTGAAAAACCAAAGATGACAGAAAATTTTGAGATTTTTTTAAATTATGCAATTTTCATGTGGCAGCGTGCAAAATATTATAAATTTGAAGAAAACAAATAATTTTTGTAAATTTCATAATTGTCATATGTTGCATGAAAAATATTAGGAAAAATTATTTCCAGGCCCACCTTGAAGAGATGTCTTATTTTTAAACCCACGTATTTTCATAATCATGAAAAACCCCAATACTTAAAAAATATAGATATTTCAAGCCCAAAATAGATTATGTGTATTATACTTAGGATACTTTTGCAAAATTCCAGGTTTACCATCATTCTTTTTAATCAAATATACATCATTATTCTCTCAAAATATTTATTCTTTTCATTTACTCTGATGACTATTATGGTTTGCTTCTTCTTTCTCGTTGCTTCTCTCTCAATTTCTATTTTTTCTTTCCAATCATTTCTCCATAAATCCAAATCTCCTTTTTTCCTTCAAATCTTTCGTCTTCAATCCAATTCCTCTGATTCCCAATCTTCGTTTCCATTTTTTGCATCTCCTCTTTCAAATCCCTAATTTTCGATCCAATTCCCCAGATTTTCTTATCTCAATTTCCTAATTTTCTCTCCATTTTCCGGCTGAAATTTGAGCAATTAATAATAAAGAGGGCAATAATAATAATAATAATTCCAAAAATAAAGAGTGCAATTAACAATAAAGAAAATAGGATTAGAAAAAAATGGGTTTAGAAAAGAAATTATGACAAGCAATGATAAAGAAAGAATAATAGAAAATCCATGGAAAACCATAGATACAAAATAAAAATTCTCATGTTTTAATATCTTGGGAAATCCAAAAAGTCTCATTTCTAATATCTAAAAATATTTAAAGGGTATTATAGACAACCCATATATAAATACGTATACAAATCAGGGTTTAGGTTTAAAATAATGTCAAAGTACATTCTTTGGTTTTTTCACGATGTTGGAACTTTGTGGGTTTAAAAATATGTCATCTTTTCAAACTAGGTCGGGAATGATTTTCCCAAAATATTAAAAACCTAAAAAAACAGAAAATCAAGATATCTAATTAAAAGTAGATTGGAAAGTATCTCTAATTTATTTCCTCTCAACTTTCTAAAAAATGCAGTTTGTCCCTCTCTATCTTGATTTATTTCCAAAATACCCTTTAGTTAAATATCTAACCATGTCTTTTTCTCTCTTTATTATTTTATTTAAATTTTTATGGGAGTTTTGGAAAGAAATAACAGAGAGAGGGATCTAAATATCTAACCATGTCTTTTTCTCTCTTTATTATTTTATTTAAATTTTTATGGGAGTTTTGGAAAGAAATAACAGAGAGAGGGAACTGCAGAGCTTAGAAAAATTAGGGGCATTTCATGCTATTGGATCAAAAATAAAATCATTGGCAGGCTTCACATTCTTTCATTATTTTAGTAATAAACATGATGGTGGGAGCATGGGATACCACTGGAAACAGTGAGCTGAGATCATAGGATACCTACCATTAGAGATTAGAGATCACTCATTGTGTACAGTGAGCAAGTATTTTCGACACAAAATCAAATATAAAACAAACCAATGCATGATTTTCAAGTTATCCTAGAACAATAAAATAATCCAGGACTGCTCTTATCTAATTTGGGAGGCCAAATTAACCACTGAGTCCCCTTAATGTTATATATATATGTGAGGTTAATAGAGGAAAGAGGCCATAGAAGGGAATTTTCTCCTATGGCGTCGAAAAAATACACCCTCTCTTGTTTTTCCCAACGATTGGCATCTACCATCTTCATCGTTATATTCTAAGATATGGATACACCAAATTTCATGTGATTTTACAACCTTTTCACCGTTGATTTAGTGGGTTCAAAATTAACGGTTTACCGACAATAGAACTTTTTACATTACTAAATCAACGGTGAAAAGGTTGTAGAATCATATGAAATTTGGTGTACCCACATCTTAGATAATAACGATAAAGATGGTGAGTGCCGATCGGCAGAAAAAATGAGGGAGGGTGTATTTTTCTGACGCCATAGAAGGAAATCCCCTCCTATGGCATCTTTCCTCCATTATCCTCCATTATTCTCTCTCTCTCTCTCTCTCTCTCTCTCTCTCTCTATATATATATATATATATATATATATATATATATGAGATTAATGGAGGAAAGAGGCCATAGGAGGGGATTTCCTCCTATGGCGTCGAGAAAACATCCCCTCCCTAGTTTTTTCCGACGATCGGCACCCACCAACTTCATCGTCATCATCTAAAATGTGGGTATACCAAATTTCATGTGATTCTACAACTTTTTCATCGTTGATTTAGTGGGTTCAAAATTAACGGTTTACCGACAATAGAACTTTTTACATTGCTAAATCAACGGTGAAAAAGTTGTAGAATCACATGAAATTTGGTGTATCCACATCTTAGATGATGACGATGAAGATGGTAGGTGCCGATCGTCGGAAAAAATTAGGGAGAGGGTATTTTTTCGACGCCATAGGAGGGAATTCCCTCCTATGGCATCTTTTCTCCATTATTCTCTATATATATATAGATATATGATTGATCTCTCTCTCTCTCTCTCTCTATATATATATATATATATATATGATCCATATATATATATATATATATGATCTCTCTCTCTCTCTCTCTCTCTCTATATATATATATATATATATATATATATATATATATATGAGAATAATGGAGGAAAGATGCCATAGGAGGGGATTTCCTCCAATGGCGTCGAAAAAACACATCCTCCATCGTGTTTTCCGACGATCGAAATGCATCATCTTCATCGTTATCATCTAAAATGTGGGTACACAAAATCGACTCCGCCTATACAAATGAGTCTTCTTTCCTGGTCCCACCTTCTCTTGAAACTGAAAGAAAGCCTTCTTATTCCTTTCCTATTATAGGATTTGTTGGATAGATACTGACAAAGCCCTTTCTTCTTCAACCGTTGAGTGCATCCTTCTTCAGGAAAGAAAGGAAGATAGACATCCGCAGAAAAGAAAGTATTCGCTACGTTTTCTCTTCTCATGGGGCCGTTATAATAGAAGAAATGGAGCAGAGGTGGTAGTTCGCCAAGCTTCTTCTTCCAGGTAGAGCTTATTACATACCTCACAACTATTCTAGAACAAGACGAAAAGCTCCAACGTTTTACCGACCCCATTATTGTCGCACCACGATACACCACCCCTCAACGCCCGTAAGCAACAACATAAGCAACTCCACTACCATTTCTTGGTTCTTGCGCGACACAGGGGCTGGCCCAAGGATCACGACTTCAACTTCAGACCACTAGGAAAACTCTTTACCCCACCGAAACGTTTCGTTTCGGGTCTTCAGGGCACCCGCCCTAGTCAGCGATTCGTGAAAAGAATCGCCTTTCGGGTCTTGGATAAAGTGAAAGTGATGCCTCACCTCAATTCAAAGAGTTGTTATATAACATATGATTCTGAATATATCCAACTAGGAGACAACCTTTTCACCGTTGAATTAGTGGGTTCAAAATTAACGATTTACCGACAATAGAACTTTTTACATTGCTAAATCAACGGTGAAGAAGTTGTAAAATCACATGAAATTTGGTGTACCCACATCTTAGATGATAACGATGAAGATGATGCATTCCGATCGTCGGAAAACACGATGGAGGGTGTGATTTTTCAACGCCATAGAAGTAAATTCCCTCCTGCATCTTTCCTCCATTATTCCCCTCCCCCCCCCCTCTCTCTCTCTCTCTCTCTCTCTCTCTCTCTATATATATATATATATATATATATATATATATATATATATAAGATTTCAAACCGGTAGCTAAAGGATTACTCTGTCGTTTGGTTCCTTGGGTCACACAATAATGCCTGCAATTATTTTGATTCCAATATCAAACTAACGTGTATGATATGATAACAATATCTCCATGGAACCTCACAGCACACAATGCTGTTTCCTATCGTTTGCAGTTGCATGTTGCATTTTTTCCCGGCCACGATTGGTAGCCAAAATGTAGAGTGAAAATAAGAAAGCGATATCCACTTTCCAACTTTCCTTTCACTTTCTCTCAAAAGCTATAGAAAGTTACAAAGTAATTTTATAAAAAATTATTTTATTTTATTCATTCCTACTTCTATCTTTATAACCAAACCACCAACATGCAGTTTCCATCATCTCTTTAGCACCAACTCAACTTCTTTCCCATTTTCTTTTAAAGAAAATAAACAAATATTCAATAATCATTTTTTATTTTCTTTTTATTTCACCTTCTTGCTATTTTTTTTGGTTTCTTGCTCTCTTTTTCCAATTGCCAAACATAGCCTTACTCTAAAAGACATGTACAGGTGCATGCGTCCACTACATAAACAAAAACAAAGCAAAGATCAATTCCAAAAACAAAACTTGAGCCAATGACCTAAGCCTGATCATAAATTTAAACTGAGGTCATTCAGCATGAGAGTAAAAATAAATTTCTGCATGATAAATAGAGCTTGAAATGTCTATCCAATGAAAAACGACTGCCAATGTAGTGGATTCGAATCATGAGAAACCACGCTACACAAATTCTCAATCGTATATTAATGACTTCTTACGTATAAACATCAAGCCTGGAGGCAAGCAGCAGTGGTCTAGAACATAATTAGCATCAAGAATCCACAATTCCAGGCATATTCATTATTGTGCAAGGGGCAAAATCATTTTATGTACAGGGATTGAAGACTGCAGAAAACTTGCGTAGCTTAAATACTTTCCCTTGGCCTTTCACCATGCAGCACTAGAGCGCTACACTTACAACCTGCTTCATGATGAAACTACAAATTAGTGCAGCAATTCATCAACCAAGCCATATAAACAGTAGATTGTGTGTGCGCGCGCGCTAGGGATTTTTTTTCTTTTGGTGGTGGTGGGGGGGGCTTCATGATGAAAATACAAATCAGTGCAGCAATTCATCAACCAAGCCATATAAACAGTAGATTTTGAGTTTGGGGGGGGGGGGGCTTCATGATGAAAATACAAATTAGTGCAGCAATTCATCAACCAAGCCATATAAACAGTAGATTTTTAGGGGGGGGGGGGGTTGGGGAGGGGGGCTCGCACGCAAGACTCATCCAAACACAGCACACACGCACGCAACTAGGGGACCGACGAATTTTTCTCAAAAGCATTGATTTGGGCCACTTCCCCTTCTGGAGTTCGAACCCCGCACTCTCCCAAGGAGGGGAAGCGCCATACCAACTGAGCTATTGCTCATATGAACAGTTGCTATTATCAAAATTGGCCTTGCTGCAGTATTACTAAAATGTACATCTAGACCTAGGATCATCCTCAAGGACCTCAACCTTTAGTTAAGGATGTGATCTGACCTCAACAGCAGCCTAACACTTCATGAGGCATAATAGAATTTAAGCAGGGCCCCCACGAAATCTGTATGTGGGCACCCTTCACAGTATTAACTCCCACTTAGGCGAGTAATTTTTCGTGAAATGCTAGCTATGATAAATTTTTGAGTTCATGAGAACCATTCTAATTATGGGGAACAGATTATCAAAAAATGTCTCAATGTTTGGAATCTTGGTATCGGTGTCCGGCTGTAAAGTTTGGGATCTGAACCGGATATCCAGGCGGTATAAAACATTTCGTATAGAAACTTCAGACCATTTTTTTTGTATTGACCAACTTAGATTTTAAATACCAAATTTTTAAATATAAATAGTAAAAATAAGGGAAATTTCACCAAAACCACCATGTACTGTAGCATATGTTCCCAAAACTGCCTTGGAGATTTTTTTGTGCACAGAAACCCCCCGAACCGTTACACGCGGCCCCTCTGCCGTTAAAATTTTAACTTTTTAAGTTAAAATATTACTTTTTTCTCCCGAAAATACCCTTTCATCCTCTTCTTAAGAGTCGACTATATGACGGTATTTTGGTCATTTTATAAAGAAATTAACGGCATGGGGGTCTCGAGGGGGTTTATGTTTAACGGAAGAAAGCTGAGGGGGCTTCTGTACATGAAAAATCTCAATGGTGGTTTTAGGAACATAAGCTATATTATTGGGTGGTTTTGGTGAAATTTCCCTAAAAATAACTACAAAGGTTTTTAAATGTTACATTTAAGAATTGCTTATGTCTAGAGTAAATTTTGATTAATTTTATATAATTTAACAGTTACAAGACTATAGCTTTAGATATATAGTATTTGATCACTTGGTCAAATTAATAGAAAGAGAGGTTATATCATATGTAATTTGAAAACTTCATAGCAACTAGCTCATTTATCAAAACTTCTAGATATAATTTGTTAACTACTCCAATTATGAGATCAACTAACCAAAACAATGTGTAAGCAAAGAATTTATATTATGCTATAAAATTATTATGTTTCAATATTTCATTATATTTATGCAAGATTAGTTGAACAATTATAATTAGTAGGACTGTAGGACCCACATCTTTGTAATAATTGTGGAATATTTTTCAAGATTTATCATGAAGGATAATATGTAAGTTTCCAATTTAAAGAAAACTGCACATCGTAAAGATGACCACATACAAGCCCAAGATTGCATGGGTCGGCCGAGTGGACCTGATACGCAGAAAACATCCCGAGATTGACCAGAATCGGCCAACTCAATTTTCGATCTGATCCGGATCACGATCGAGTGAGATTTGAAACCTTGATACATATAAAGAAGACCAGTGGTACTCAATATAGGTTATCATATTGCATCTATACAAAAACAAACAATAATGGGCATGAAAGTGACAGAGGACCGATCTTCTACACTTGGTTCCACAAATGTCATTCCTTGATGAAGGCTAACAAAACGACCGTAGTCTGCTAGATCAGCAAATGCAAATAGGAACCACCAGTATGAAGTCGGGCTTGGGATTTAGTGTTGTCAACTTCTCAGGCTGGCGAAGATTTCTTACCTACCCAATTACACATCTAAATGAGTACGAAAAATTATGTGAACTAATATATTTGTGAGCGTGTGGGTTTGACAGTTGGTCTACCCATCTTTGAAGGAAATAATAGTCGTACATGTCATGTACATGATACAAAGTTAATATTACAGGTAATTGCTATATTGGCACAATCAATATTTATCAGAAGTTAGAAATACCTCTTGATCATTGGCTGGAACTACCAAGATCAAAGTCCATGGTGTAGTCATACTCTATCGTTGGGATTACTGTTGCCATAAATTTCAAGAACAAGAATAGATACCTGGAAGAAGTGGAGAGGTTATATATAATGTTGAAAGTTATAAAAAAACCAAATCATGGGACTTTAAAGATAGTCCCACATTGGAAACAACAAAAGAAACACATGGGTATAAAATATAAAATGGGTCACACCTCAATAAGGCTTGAGTCTTATTTTTGGAACCCACTTATCACTAAAAGCTCATATGTAAAAAAACCATCACTCCTCCCCCACTCTACTCTACTTTAGAAAACAAACTTTAACATGGCCATCACTCCTCCCCCACTTTTCTCTAATTTTAAACTCTACTCTACTTTAGAAAACAACTTTAACATGGTATCAAAATCAATGGCTCAATCCAAACTCGGCTCGACAATACTACCCAAGTGTTGTACTTTCCATGTTGACAACCACACCAAAGAAAAAAGTGATGGTTGCACATGAGACTCCTCCAGCTCTTTATAACGTGAGGGGGAGTGTTGAAAGTAAAAAAAAACCCATTTTATAAGAGGCTTGAATCTTATTGTTGGAACACGCTTATCATTAAATGCCCATGTGTTCACTCCTCCATCATTAAAAGCCCATGTGTTCACTCCTCCAACTCTTCTCTAACGTGAGGGGGGAGTATTGAAAGTAAAAAAAAAAACAAATGATGGGACTTCGAAGATAGTCCCACATTGAAAACAACAAAAAAGACATGGGTATAAAATATAAAATGGGTCCCACCTCAATAAGGCTTGAGTCTTATTGTTGGAACCCACTTATCATTAAAAACCCATGTGTTCACTCCTCCAACTCTTCTCTAACGTGAGGGGGTATTGAAACTAAAAAAGAACAAATGATGGGAGTATTGAAAGTAAAAAAAAGACCATTTTATGAGAGGCTTGAATCTTATTGTTGGAACACGCTTATCATTAAAAGCCCATGTGTTCACTCCATCATTAAAAGCCCATGTGTTCACTCCTCCAACTCTTCTCTAACGTGAAGGGGGAGTATTGAAAGTAAAAAAAAACAAATGATGGGACTTAGAAGATAGTCCCACATTGAAAACAACAAAAAAGACATGGGTATAAAATATAAAATGGGTCTCACCTCAATAAGGCTTGAGTTTTATTGTTGGAACCCACCTATCATTAAAAGCCCATGTGTTCACTCCTCCAACTCTTCTCTAACGTGAGGGGGGAGTATTGAAAGTAAAAAAAACAAATGATGGGACTTCGAAGATAGTCCCACATTGAAAACAACAAAAAAGACATGGGTATAAAATATAAAATGGGTCCCACCTCAATAAGGCTTGAGTCTTATTGTTGGAACCCACTTATCATTAAAAACCCATGTGTTCACTCCTCCAACTCTTCTCTAACGTGAGGGGGTATTGAAACTAAAAAAGAACAAATGATGGGAGTGTTGAAAGTAAAAAAAAAGCTCATTTTATAAAAGGCTTGAATCTTATTGTTGGAACACGCTTATCATTAAATGCCCATATGTTCACTCCATCATTAAAAGCCCATGTGTTCACTCCTCCAACTCTTCTCTAACGTGAAGGGAGAGTATTGAAAGTAAAAAAAACAAATGATGGGACTTCGAAGATAGTCCCACATTGAAAACAACAAAAAAGACATGGGTGTAAAATATAAAATGGGTCTCACCTCGATAAGGCTTGAGTTTTATTGTTGGAACCCACCTATCATTAAAAACCCATGTGTTCACTCCTCCAACTCTTCTCTAACGTGAGGGGGTATTAAAAAAAAAAGCCCATTTTATAAGAGGCTTGAATCTTATTATTGGAACACGCTTATCATTAAATGCCCATGTGTTCACTCCTCCATCATTAAAAGCCCATGTGTTCACTCCTCCAACTCTTCTCTAACGTGAAGGGGAGTATTGAAAGTAAAAAAAAAAACAAATGATGGGACTTCGAAGATAGTCCCACATGGAAAACAACAAAAAAGACATGGGTATAAAATATAAAATGGGTCCCACCTCCATAAGGCTTGAGTCTTATTGTTGGAACCCACTTATCATTAAAAACCCATGTGTTCACTCCTCCAACTCTTCTCTAACGTGAGGGGGTATTGAAACTAAAAAAGAACAAATGATGGGAGTGTTGAAAGTAAAAAAAAGCCCATTTTATAAGAGGCTTGAATCTTATTGTTGGAACACGGTTATCATTAAAAGCCCATGTGTTCACTCCATCATTAAAAGCCCATGTGTTCACTCCTCCAACTCTTCTCTAACGTGAAGGGGGAGTATTGAAAGTAAAAAAAAAACAAATGATGGGACTTCGAAGATAGTCCCACATTGAAAACAACAAAAAAGACATGGGTAAAAAATATAAAATGGGTCTCACCTCAATAAGGCTTGAGTTTTATTGTTGGAACCCACTTATCATTAAAAACCCATGTGTTCACTCCTCCAACTCTTCTCTAACGTGAGGGGGTATTGAAAGTAAAAAAAAACAAATTATGGGAGTGTTGAAAGTAAAAAAAAGCCCATTTTATAAGAGGCTTGAATCTTATTGTTGGAACACGCTTATCATTAAAAGCCCATGTGTTCACTCCTCCAACTCTTCTCTAACGTGAGGGGGGAGTATTGAAAGTAAAAAAAAAAACAAATGATGGAACTTCGAAGATAGTCCCACATTGAAAACAACAAAAAAGACATGGGTATAAAATATAAAATGGGTCCCACCTCAATAAGGCTTGAGTCTTATTGTTGGAACCCACTTATCATTAAAAACCCATGTGTTCACTCCTCCAACTCTTCTCTAACGTGAGAGGGTATTGAAAGTAAAAAAACAAATGATGGGACTTCGAAGATAGTCCCACATTGAAAACAACAAAAGAAACATGGGTATAAATATAAAATGGGTCCCACCTCAATAAGGCTTGAGTCTTATTGTTGGAACCCACTTATCATTAAAGGCCCATGTGTTCACCCCTCCAACTGTTCTCTAATTTTAAACTCTACTTTAAAAAATAACTTTAACATATAAGACAAGATTTAAATACATAGCAAAGAGAAAATAAACAAGGTGGTTACATCGCAATAAACGAAGTCACCATGGAATGTAAGTTATTGTGTAGAGGTAGTATTCAAGTTTAAAAAGCACACGACTCCATGGATTAAAGAAACCACACCAAAGAAAAAAGTGATGGTTGCACGTGAGGGGGAGTGTTGAAACTAAAAAAACAAAAACAAACGATGGGACTTCAAAGATAGTCCCATATTGAAAACAACAAAAAAGACACATGGGTATAAAATATAAAATAGGTCACACCTCAATAAGGCTCAAGTCTTATTGTTGGAACCCACTTATCATTAAAAGCCCATGTCTTCACTCCTCCGACTCTTCTTTAACTATGAACTCTACTTTAAAAAATAACTTTAACATCTAAGACCAGATTTAAATACATAGCAAAGAGAAAATAAACAAGGTGGTTACATTGCAATAAACGAAGTCGCCATGGTATGTAAGTTATTGTGTAGAGGTAGTATTCAAATTTAAAAAGCACAGGACTCCATGGATGGTTTTCAGGTCAAAGTGAACGCAAGAATTGATCTAGGTTAAACTAAAATTATCAAGAATGTTAAAAATATCAAGAATTTTATATTGAAAAATATTACCTGTCTACTTCTGGTTCACCACCACGCGACATTAGTACATCAATGATCTTTTTCATCACGGCACCATGTCGACAAGGATGAACAGATGCATGTTTCCCAGGTAAATGGGGATGATCCTCAATGGTCACCTGTACAATTATCATCAAAATTATTACATGTATCAGTGCAGGGGAATACAATTTCATGATTAAATAATTGAGGAGAATAAGATTCAAAAGCTAAACCTATATACTGCCTTGCCAGTTAAAGAAATGTGGCATGAAAAATAAATATATAAGCTTGCTAAGATGAGAGAATAAAAGACATTGGTAATGTTAACTGTTTTAAGAACAAACATCAAACAGTATTAGTAGGGGATGATAAAACTAAAGAATTGTGGAATAGCAAGTTACTTAATGAGAATTGACGTGTTATTCTTGCTTGATATGCATAGTTATCTCACAACCCAACAGCTTAAGCTTTTGGGTACAATAGTTCTTGACATGGTACACACCAAGTTTCAAGAGATCTTGGATTCAAAGTTTCAAACCTCATCACCGGCAATTTAAAAATATATTTAATCACCCTGTTTATTCGTCCTTAAAGTAGTTTCTGTTGGAGGCTTTCACATGGCCCAAAGGCCCGTGGAAAAAAAGACAAAAGATTTTTTTTTTCTTTTTTCGTTTTATTTTGGTGGGGGGGGGGGGGACGGGGGTGTTGAATGTTATTCTAGATTGATATAAATGGTTATCCCACATTTTCAACATCTTAGACTTTTAGGTGAAATGTTTCTTGACAAGGAACATCAAAGAGAACTCAAAGTAGAACCAAACAATCTATATCGTCATAAAAACATTGCATTATTTATTGTTGAATGATTGGCCTTGATGAAGCGAAAATGCTTTGAAAAGGTCGAAAACCGTAAGACCTTATGATATTCACTTTGAAGTTTGAGACATTTGGGCATAGTGTGGTTTATTTAATAAACTTATAAATACTAGAAATGACTAAAGAATGAAGCAAAAGCTTCTTAGTATCTAATTTATATGGAGAAAATATATGTACAAACTATCGTGAACTTATGCTTCGGAGGTTAGGGGTCTGTGAAGGCCCACTGTCAAGCCCCCTTAAAAAAGAGGGTAAAACAGAAGGCTTGGCCCCTCTGACGCATGCGGTCCTACCCCTACTCCCCCATCCGTTAGGGGCTTCACATGGGCATGTTCACGGCCCCTTTTGAGTTTAGCGGGGTTATGAAGGCCCTGGCAAATAAGGGTAAAACAAGGAGGCCTGAGCCTCACTCGTGCACGCTGGGCCGGCACCCCTGTCCCCTATTTGCTGGAGGCTTTACAAGGGCATGTTTGCATGCCCCTTTTCCTTTATTTGAAAAATGTAAGCTTATGGTTCAAGATTATTTTTTAAACAAGGACAAATATATGTGATAATTTAATATTCGTATAACGTATTACGGTTCTCAATCAAAGATTTCATATGCATCATTATGCATTTACTTTTTCCAGTCTAAGTTGGAAAAGACGCATTACTATGGCATTTAATTTCATGGATATGGAATCTGGAGCAGCCTCATACATTATGGGATTAGCACTGCAGTAGGCTTTAATAAATATGGTGGTTCCAGCTTGTTTGTTTGTTTTACTCCATGCAATCAATTAAAATACCAGAAGAGATATATAAAAATCATGAAAGGGATTTGCCAAAAATACCCCTAGACGAAAATCACGTAATCGTTTAAGGGTATGCCGAAAATAACCTTTTAACTTCTTTAAATTGCTTCTCCCTGCTTCCTCCAAGCTTCAAAAATCAAAACGATCTCCCTAAATTTCTCTCTCTCCCTCCTTCGCCATTAATGGTCGAGATAATTAACCCCTTAACTCTTGATGCTCCACCATCCCTTCCGATTTTTGTGCCACCCTGCAGCCCACCCAGCAATGAAGTCATAGTAGTTATTGTGATAGTAGTCGTATTTTTTGTGGTTGCTTCGTTATTGATTTCATAGTGTACGTAATATGTAAATTATGTTGCGGCCAAGGCCCCTTTGAATCCCCCACCATCGTCGACGTTGACGTTGCTCATGGCGACAGCGTTGGCGCCGAGCACAGAGGCGGTGTTGGTGATGCCTGCGGTGGCGACGTTAGCTCCACACACGGAAACGAAGACAATGCTCCACAAGCGGTGGTTGCGGTGTGACATATAGCGGCGGCATAGGCTTCACATGCGGTGGCGGAGATGGCATGGGCCCACCACATGGCAGCAGCAACATTCAATTGAGCGATCGCCAGCAGCCCACTCCATGAACAATACAGCGGTGATGGCTGGGTGGTCTGCCTCAGGCCCTCAGCACGCCTATGACAACAATGCTTCAAATAACTGGAACAATCGATATTTCAGCACCCGCGACAACAATATTTTGGATAACTGGAGCAATCAGGCCATTGTGAACAAGTCGAGCAATCAAGCCGCTATGAACACGTCGTCGTCGCGCGGTTGGTCGTCACGCTGGTCGACGGCCAACAGCCTTGTCATGTCGTTGACCTGGACCCGGAATAACAACAAGCCCTCTCCTCCCCTCCGCAACTTTTAGTTAGTTTGTTAGGTAATAATGGATTAGGTTTTTAGTTAGTTTGTTAGGTAGTTATGGGAGTTTTAGTTGTAGTTCTCAGTCAGTGATTTTAGAGGATTAGTATCATCTTGCTCAGTTTTGATTAGCCTATTAGTTAGTTCAGATCATTTCGTAGTATGTAGTTAAGATTAACATGATTGTTTCTATATTATCAATACTTAACAGCAACAATGTTAAACTATTGGACAAGAGAATGTTTTTTTTATAATTTCTATTTTTTATTTACTCTACTATATATTGTTAAAAAACTATCGCATGTTTCAATTAGTTCACTTTTTTTTTAAAAGTTATGAATTAAATCAAAGAAAAATTATAGCAAAGGCGAGGCTTACTAAGTTGCCACATCGGCAACTCTATGAAACAAAAATTGTGGACCTATTTTGGTAACTTTCAATCAAGCTCTATCTCTCTCCTCCCAAATAAACTTTTTCTTTTTTCCAATCTCTTTTCCCAAATAAAATACATTTTTCTTGCTTTCAAAATGAAATCTTTCTTTTTCTCTCTCCAAATAAAATTTCTTCCTTTTCTTCTTTTCTTGCAAAGTGGAAAAAAACTTTCAAATAGTCCGTACGAAATAAAAGATTATTTTAAAAACAAAAATGAATGCATTCAAATTCTTATAAATAATTTCAACTTTTTTGATATAACATAATGAGCTAAATAAAATTAAAAAAAATCTTCTGTCTAAATTATGATATTAAAAGCTCAAGTTTCATATTTCATGTAAAACTTGATATTATTTATTATTATTTACAATGAATGACATTAAGGTATGATCACCATGTTGGCACTCATTCCTCTATCCTTATAATATGTGGAGCCCACTTATATGCAAGAGGTTAGGGGGCCGGTGAAGGCCCTCTGTGAAGCCCCCGGTGGATGGGGTAAAACCGGGGGCTTGGGCCCCGTTGGCGCATGACGGGCCCACTGCCAGTCCCCAATTCGCTAGGGGCTTCACATGGGCTTGTTCGTGGGCGCCTTTTCCTCCATGCTTATAAGCCATCCAATAAAACTTTAAAAGAGGGTAATCAAGAGCAGATTAAGAAAAGAAACATCTATAGATGAAAATCAATTTGGTCTTATGCTATAAAGGTCGATCATGGACGCTATTTATTTCATAAGACGTGCGACGGAGAAATACAAAGAGAAGGTCGGTCTAAGTTTTTATTGACTTAGAAAAAAAAGCTTATAATAGTCCTTAGAAAGATATTGTGATCCGTTTTATTTTTAAAAACTATTGGTATGTTGTGATCAAAGATATGTATGATGAAGCGGTTCCAAAAATGAGTGATTGAAGAAGAGACAAACCTACTGTGCAGATTGATGGCAAAGAAATGTCTATGGATAACCATGTCTATATCGTTAGCCATGAACCAAACATTTGAGAAAGATACCACAAAAAGGTGAAGAAAGCTTCTCCGCCTAGGTGCTATGTGGCCTTGGTGTCACATTGCCCAGAGTACCATGCCTCTTCACTTTTCAACCATTTTTCAGGTTAATTATCTCGATCCACAGAAAATCTAGAGTCTAGGGAATGCTTAAAGGAACAGAGGGAAGCCCTATTTATGGTAGCATCATCAGTCCATTCATCCTTCTGTGAAAGTGCTTAGAGCGAAAAAATGCACAATGGCTCACAAATAAGGGACTTCAGAACTGGCAAGTGGCCACTGATATGAAAATCATGCACAGCAAGCTCAAAAATGTTGAGATTGGGCAGTCAGCTACTGGCCTATTACTCATGTGAAATATCATTCACTATACTACAGTTTCTGATCAGATCCATTTCCAAAGAATGAGAGATAGTAGATGGCTCAAGAAAAAATCTGAAGCTCATAAACACCTAGACGTACGATTCTTTAATGAAGAACACGAAGAAAGGATATGTTAAGGTGAATCACCCGCCATGCATACATGCTTGCATAAACAAACAGATTATCCCCGAAGAAGGCCACACAGTAAGGAAGACATCTATCCTTCCAGAACTACATACGTATGACCATAAATGGTTTAAGTAGTTTTAAGGAAGCATAATTATAAAGTTAGCATTGCAATTAAAACAATGATGAATATAAATAAAGAGTTAAAGAAGTTCACAACTTGAAGATGATTTCCATTAGAGCATAATGAAGAAAAGCATATACAAGTGAAACAGCTTTCAGGTGAAAACAGTGCATGATTAGTCGGATAAGTTTTGAGACATCACCGTTTTATGTGCATGATCTTGGCTAACATCTTCAAGTACAAATTCTGGCTGCAACAGCATCCTTGACTGCAGAAATATAAGGAAATTGGTTAACGAAGTCCTTAATTAAATCAGTAATATTGGTTTTCACAACTAGCCACACAAGTTATATACTACATCCCATCATTTTTGATGAGTTGTTTAACCTGTCAAAGATGTACATTCAATTATTTATCTCGACAGCAGAACACTACTCTTAAGGGTGGCAACAGCTCAAGATGTATGAGATTCATGGATGGTTGACACTAGTAAATCCAACAATTTCTCTCACACAGAAGTCTACTTTCGACATTAATTCTAGCGTTAGTTACAGACAACACCCCTGTACTATAGGTGAGCATTTACACACCCTAAAGTATTGAAAGTGCCTTATACCCTGCAAAAAAAAAAACCTATAACACCATTTATACTTAATTGACATCACAGTAAGGAAATGCCTTAAATTCTCTCATCTTATACCTAACACCTATGCCTTTTGGATCTATGGAAAACTTTTATGCAAAAATGTAAGAACCACTTGTAATCTCTTCAATTCAAGACCAAACAAAGCTCAAGGTCAAAGGGGAAACCATTTTGTTGGGTTTAATGGTTGATTGATCTTTATATGTAGGAAGTTTAAGGCCAATTTCGTATTTTAATGTTTTACTTCTTTTCCATTTCCTTTTTCCTCAAATCTTGTATTTTATTTCATAAGTGAATGAAATCACTGCTATTTTCATCATTTAACTTGCTCGTAAGGTTTTTGGGGAGTTTTTTTCTGCATTGATTTGTTGATAAAAATGGCTACATGTAGGCTTTTAATTTGGGGGATATAGAGAGTTTGGGGGGAGACAACAGGGCAATCTGAGTACTAAACAAAAGAATTGTGACAGGCTTCAGACTTGGACAGTGTTATACGTGAGGGGGTCACTTTAATAGCAGGAGGCATTATTGCTCAACCTCCTGCGGTACAGGGGCTATTTGCAATTAACTCCAAGCCACATTCTCTCCTGCTTATAAGCAGCTGACTGAAACTTCACACATGTAAACAGAATTAATGTCTGGTCCAAGTTGAAAGTCCACGCTTTAGGATAGGAGATCTACACACTCTGCATGAGGAGATGAAACAATAGGACAGGGAGACGCGGAAAAAGCTTATAGAGTAAGACACAAAAACACAAGTCACACAACTGATGACATACAGCACTAAAATTCCTAGTGATTAGTTGTGAGTAGGATATCTTTTATCAATATAGAAAGAAAGGAAAAATAAGACATTAATGATTAACATCAATATATTATAATCATCAAACCGGAAAAGGATATTCGGAAGCCTGGGCCAATAACCAATGAAAAACAGACCTTGATGACTCACAAATGTGCTGGGGGTGTCTAATATTTATTTATACTAGTCACAATTCTCACATATTTCACGCACATTCTTTATTTAAAAAAAAAGCCGAAAAGGCTTTGAAACGCTATCATTTGGTGCTCATAAAGGATGCATGGTTTGGTGTGTCTGGTATCTGTGAGGTAAGTACTTTGAAGTCTTTGTGCTTCCTAGGTGGCTAGGTTAAATAGCATTTGTGTGGGGAAAGAGTTAAAAGAATATCTAGTGGAGGAACTAGTCGCGTACACCACCGCAATAACAAATAATAATGTCAACACATTTGATAGATATGTATTTAGTATGGATGTTATTTTACAAATGTACAGGTCAACTTAAGTGAAATGAGTTTGTAGTCAAAAGTATATCCCATTTGTGTAGTAACAACAAGCTAGACAAGTTTACCCATAATGACCCAAGCCAGCAAACTTCAGGGAAAAATGTTATTTCTGTGGTTCCATCTTCAAACAAAAACATATTAGGACTAAATGATCCCAACTACTCGATCATATCTGAACACCAGGTACTCTATCAAGGAATAAGAAAAAAAAATTCAATTTTATTGAATACTAGCACTCACGACTAAATTGACTACTGGCAAACAAGTCCAAGTAGAAGTTTACAACTTTATAAAGCGGGGAGCTTTATATCAAAGATTGGTGGGGGAAACAAGCTAAGAAGAACTTGAAATGCTTATATTTCAATAACTCGGTTAAATAAATAGTAAAATTTTCAGGCAAGATGACAACACAATTATCTCATAGATCGATTTGAAGCATATAGCATATAGACATAGACATCAATTGATATATGAAGCTTCGCAGAGTTGTAATAAACCCATCTATCACTTTGCAAGTACTAATTAGCAATTACAAGGACAATATTGTACAAGTGAATTACCTCGTCATATCCAGTAAGCCATACTCGAGGAGTTTGGTAATACTTGTCATACCTGCATCAACGGGGAGAAACACTAAGACTATGCTTGACGATTAAAGGACAGGTGATTCATAATTTAGCAAGTACAATTATAGTCTAAAACATCACAATAAGGCGGTATATGATGTGATGACCTGTACCAGGACATCAAAGCATATGCTCAAAGAGGAGAATTCAAGGTTATTAGTCTATGGTAGCAATTGTTAAATAAGAAAGAAATAGGCCTTGTCAAATAATATATAGTGAAGAAGTTCCTGGATATCAAAAGATAGAATAGCTAATTTTGTTTAGAGAAATTCAAGCATAATGCCATTTAAGCACAACTATTTTAAGTTCATGATCAACCCAGTTTAAAATAACTAGCACGTGATTGATAAATAACACTCACAATGAGAAATTTTACGGACTTTCGAAAGTATATGAGGTAAGAATGAGTAAAATTATATATATTGAAGGTTAAATAGAAATACATAGATAAAAGATATTTAGGCAGGACAAATAAACAAAATAATTGACCCAGTTCATGATAACTTAATAGAATGACAGATAACAGAAATCCACAGCATCCATAGAATCAAGCACTAGCATAAGCAAAATATTTCTTAAAATATTGACATGCAGGTCCATATTTGTGAATTTCAGATGTTTGTATAGATATGAGAAAACTGGTCCGGAGAACACTCTCTAGAAAATTTTGTGGGAATAGCTTAAAAATAAGCATCCATCATTCTTTTGGATGACCGAAGCTGCCCATCTTGATCTCCATAGTAATGCATGGGTACACCAAATTTTATCTGATTTGACCATTGATCAAGATTTAAAATGTTCTAATTTCGAAAAGCCGTTAATTTTGCAAGCTAAAAATGCAAAGGCAAAGGTGAAGAGTATCCAAACCAAATAAAAATTAGTGTATCCATGTTTTAGATCATGGAAATCAAGATTCACTGTGTTGATCATCCATAAAGATGATGTATGTTGATATTTTAAGCTGTTCTCAAGGGTTTCTTTTTTTTTCTTGTGAGACCAATCTTAGGACCATATAACCAATATGCACGCATGTAATACATACGTAAGTACATATGTATGTACGTGCGCGTGCACACGCGCGCGCGGAGAGAGAGAGAGAGAGAGAGAGAGAGAGAGAGAGAGAATATTCCATACTGTAGTTGAGCACCTGAAGGATATTATGTTTATTACCAAAAAAGATCACATTTTACATGATGTCAATATCATATGCTCATGTTCATTAACGAAAGATGCATTACTTACGTGATGCTTATATCATAGGTCCGAGTTCGAAGAATATTGTCATCCTCAGGCTCACGTGCAACAAAATATGAAGATTGCAATGTAGCCTGCGTTTAGGGAAAACTCAAACAGATTAGTTAATTGGTAATTTACAAGCTACAAACGTTGTAAAAACTAAAAGTTTGTGCGCTACAAATATCACTGAAAAACAATGTATTGAGGGTAGGAGGGGTGCATTGAGCAAAATTGATTGGTGGTAGGAAAACTCAATATAGGACAGTTGGAGATGTCAATATATCATACAATGTAAAATAAAATTTAAGAAGAATGACAACTAATATGCCACTACTCTAGCATATTAAGTTCTAATGCTTACAATGGTACAAAGCAAAGACTTCCAGTATATGCAATCCACCAAGGGAAACAGATCATATAATCTATAATCAGTCAATGGATTATCCAAGAACACAGTGGCTACTTGGCTAACTAAGTAACAAACATACGTTCTTGACCTAAATTGTTGCAATATTACATGAAAACATAAGATATCCACCTACCGGGTCTGCCTCAATAAGATTTTCTGATTCGTCGTACTCGGACATGTCCGGTATATCCTCCTCTTCCTCACCACCGAAATATGAGGGAATGGATGTAATAGTCTTGCCTTTGCTAATTTCTAAGGTATCCATGGAAGGTAAGTTCTCATCGTCGTCTTCTCGCTTCGTCTCTGAAAACTCGAATGGAAGACAAATTATACACACTCATCAAGCTGTGATATAAAAAAAATGATGCATCACCTTTTGGTCTCCCGTGAGTAGCGAGCCATCCGTCATTGTCGTCATTGTCAAGAAGAACTTCCCCTCCTGCAGCCTCGTATTCTTCTTCGACTGAGATCGCCCTCCTCAAACAAGGCACTGAAAATACAATGCCTCCGGTAAAAAGATATGAATGTAAGAAGATATATATAACTTTCGAATATAGCATACTGCTTGATATTCAAGAAACATGTGGTCACCAGAGTACAATATTGTGTAGCGCTTATAACATTATTTAAGAGAACATTGCTTTACCTAAAGTTGTATGATTTCTATCATAGAATTCTTAGCATTGATTATCAAGCGATAAGTGAATTATGAATAGAATTTTGTGAATGCCGAAAAATATGCACTTCTCAATAACCGTGATATTACTAGGAATCTCCAATAATTCTCCTGCTAAATTACTTGTAGGAGTTTTAAGATAGACTTTTACGATTTGTCATGACTCCTTAGTTTTCTCTGTTTTTAGTGATGTAGTCTTGGTTGTATCATTAAATAGATTTATGGCACTTTCAAATCCTTTTAAAAACTAATGAAGTATCATTAACGCTTGCAGAAATGTGTCGTTGACGTCTATCAGTCTATGTAAAGGATGAAATACCACGGGTCAAAAACCAAGTGCAATCATGATCTAAGATATAGGTGAATATTGACTTGTTTTACCTTTTCATATTGACCGAAATTATGCTTAAATTTTAGATATGGTAGGAGGACACAATCAATATCTTCTGTCTTCCTTGTGAAAAGTTAGTCACTGATTTTTGTGCGAACAAGGAAAATACTGTCTCTATATAAGTTTTGAATTATATCTTTCATCCACTATGACGCCCAATAATTACTTAATGTCCTCAACATGCCCCGCCATCCACCACCCGACATTTAATGTTTTTAGTTGACATGGATTCAACATACAGCATATATAGCCTTATTGGCCATCTTAATCGAGCATAAACTAAATGTTCAACGAAATACTCAAAGAGAATTTGAGTGGGAAGAAACTCTTTGTTTCTAATTTGAGAAGTTAAGGAAGCATTAATTATTCTGGGGGATAAAATAGAAGGAAGCTCCATGATATTCCAAGAAATATATATATGTGTGGGATATAAATGATAATGCAAGCTCCAAAGCATACATATATAGGTGGACAATTCAATCACCAAGAAGCTTATATCAGCAAAAAATAAAGTTTCATTGAAAAAACATGTGATTTGAAGAACAAAAGGAGTCTTTGTAGATGCAGAGAATGGTGATAAGTTTTCTACAGAAAATGCAGAAGAATAGTCCTTTTTTCTTTTTTATGCTTACAAGTGTTTTACCTTCTTCTTAAGTACGACATCTCCTCTATTGAAGACTAGAAGTTTGGAAAATAGAACTATGAATAATTAAAGAAAATTAGAAGACATTTAATAATTTACTTTATGTGTGGCTTTTTGAAGCAGCGGCTCACGAAAAGAAATGGAAGCATGCCATGGATCAAGAACATTGTTTCTATTCAAAGAAACAAAACATAGGAGACAGTGGAGCTACCAAACTGGAAAACATCTATTGGCATGAGATGGCGGTGTTTACAAAACAAAATAAATTCAACAGTGAAATGAAAAAGTACGATGTATATCTGGAGCTGAAATTCTATAAGGGCATGGTAATGAATATCAAGATGTACTTGTCTACTCATCTTAGAACTATTTGTTTAGTGCTCACATTAGCTGCTTAAGGTCAATGGAAGGATTATCAAATCAAATGAATGTCAAATTAGCGTTCTTGGATGGATTTCTGAAACGAGGTATATGTCAATCAACCTCCCAGTAATATGATAGGAGGTAAAGAAGACGACTGCAGCTTAAGGAAAACGCTCAAGGGGCTGAAGCAAACACCAAAGGCATGGTACAATTGTATTCATGAATATTTTTTTTAAGAATGGGCCGATAAGGCATCCATTTAAGCATACACTCCAATGGAATTTGGGTTGAAACCGAGGAGAGATGATGATAGTAGAGAAGTTAATGGAACTTCCAGAAGTCTTGTTAGAAGTCTGAAGTACCTAACAAACACTACTTCCTACAGATGAAATCATGTTATTGGTTAGCAGGAATAGTAGATTCATGGAATCTACATGGGAAGCATGGGAGGAAGCCAACATAGAAAAATTAAAGTTACGAAACAAATTAAGGTCTTGTTTTCAGCATTGATCTTTGTTCAATATTTCTTTGAAATATTGAAATCATTTGAACAATCAACTGTGACCGCTATCTCATAGGCATCAAAGATATAAGAAACAACCAGCAGTAGCTTTTTTCGATGGCAGAAGCATCCCTGGCTTTGGCAAGCTATCAAGCTCTTTGGATTTGAAGGGCATTGGATGAACTCAAGTACATACATGTTCACACAATATTTCTGCAATTGCTCTTGCCACGAAGCCATTTTACAAAGCAAAATTAGCATGCAAGGTATCAATGGGTTGGAGAAATTAAAAGAGTGTTCAGAGAATCGAAAGAAGAAACTCAACATGTGAAGCAGTCTACCTTAAGGGAAATGTTGGAATTCTAAGTTATATTGTTGGGGTTAATCATGAAGTATTGCCTGTTTCAATGAATTTAGTCCAAGGGGGTGGTCGGAATTCCAAAGAGACCCATAACTCTTTGGAATGTTAATGACAAACAATAAAGTTTCATTGATGCTTTCAGAATAATGCGTAGTCATTGTTTACAGATTGATTTGTCATGTGCCAAAAATCAAGTTGTAATTCACGATTCCTCCCGATTTTGCATATATCCAAGAACAATCTTCTTCTTTGCAATTGTGTTTTAAGCTCAATCATCTTTTCTAGTATTGTTCTTTAATACAACTACTACTCAACTTCCTAAAGTGCAACATATTTACCATAAAAGACCTTCAGCGATGTTCTTAGTTTCTGATGCTTTAAGGGTCTAGATAATCCTATAACCCAATAATCAATCTCAATTCATGTAATTTTTCACATAAATAAAATAAAAATCCAGACTTTCAAATGCAGGGAACATCGCATCGCACCGTTTCTGGTGATGAGATACTGCTTATCTGCGGGCAAATAGGACTTCCTCTTGCTCGGTTCCCCCGCTTCCCTATACAAATCACAAATTTTAGGGAAATCAAAACCAAAATAAGGAGATAAGAACAACAGAAAAAAGGGAAATTTCGATTCGTTTCGGCTTGATTCAAATACCATGACCAAGTAGGGAACTTGGAGACGAGATTGTCGCCGGCGATGACGAACTCGGAGACGCTGAGGACGCCCTTCTCCTTGAAGGCGGAGACGGTGCGATGACCCGTGATTCGCTCCACCGTCCCCTTGAACGCTTCGTGTAGCCTCTGTGAGAGAACCATCGTGAATTAGGGTCTTTGCTGCGATTTGGGATGAGAGAATTTGTGGGGGGGGGCGCGGGGGGGGGGGGGGGGGTTGTGCCCTAGCTTTCTTCGTTTTTCCTTCGCTTTTCTCGTGGGAACTCTCCAGCTCACGAGAAGGACGAGAGGAGAGAGATCGTACGTATGTTTTTTAACTTTAATTTTTATTAAAAAAAATTAGACGAATATTTTTCTGGTATTTCATATACCGGCCTAGATTTGAGCATTAATGAAGCGAGTCTTTTTTTACATGTCATGCACGTATATGATAATTATGATAATTAGAAAAATCTCTATGGTTATTTAGAACGATCCATAAATAAAAATCTTTGGTATTTTTGGTATTTTTAGATAAGTCTTCCAAATCTTAGTATTTTTTGATACGGCCATCAATTTTCAATTTTCTTGGGGTTAGTCAATTGGAACAAATAGTTAGAATTGGAATATACTGGGACAATATATTAATTGATATTAGTCAATCAGAACCGGAACTTAAAATTATAAATTTAGTGTTAGTCATGAATGGAACCGGAATTAAAAGAAAAAATGTTCCGATCAGAACTTTTTTATATAAAAAATGAATCTTTCACCATTAAAAATTATCCTACCTATTTGGCTGGAACAAAAATTAACCTTTTATTTATCGACTAAATCCAATTGATTCATCATAAGGCTTCTCGGTCTCTTCATCTAATTTAAAGACCCCAAAATTAATCAGAAACTATAAAAAATTATTTAGACATGTATGTAATCCTAATTTAAACTAAAATAAAAAGATGTTTAATTATGTTTTATTAGCATACAGGAATCCCATTTTTTATTATTAAAACATTAAATTAATTTTTGAATTTATAAACCATTTAGAAACAATTAAATATTTTCTAACTTATATATATAATTTGTACTGCACCAATAAAAATAAAATAATCGAATAAGTCTTGGTTCTATAAAGGTTCTGCGAAAATATTCTAGTCTAAAAGGTTTTTTTTTATCGAAAAGTCTCAATTGACTAACATGCCCTTAACGAATATATTTTAGCCTCCAATCAATCTATCATCTATCAATTGTTTAAAAAAACTTCGTTAAGTGAGTAATTTTATCATGTTCTCTTATTCTTTAAACAATAAAAAGAAAAAGAAAGAGAAAACGACATTAAAAATGCCGTCAACATAAACAACATAGCACAATAGAGAACAACTTTAAGAAGAAGAGAAGGATGAGGAGGAGAAAGAAGAAGAAAAAAGAGAAGGAGAGGGAGAGGAAGAAGGAGAAGAACAATAGGTAAACAGCAAAACAGGATATTCTTTAAACAATAAAAAGAAAAAGAAAGAGAAAACGACATTAAAAATGTCGTCAACATAAACAACATAGCACAATAGAGAACAACTTTAAGAAGAAGAGAAGGATGAGGAGGAGAAAGAAGAAGAAAAAAGAGAAGGAGAGGGAGAGGAAGAAGGAGAAGAACAATAGGTAAACAGCAAAACAGGAAGAAAAAATTCCTCTAATCAGGTAATCTAACAAGCAAAACTTAACCATTAAAATGTAACCGGGGCCAATTTAGCTAATGGCAAGAAATTGGGGGTTTCATTTAAAAATACGAGGGAGAAAACAAACCTTGTTGAAATGCATACGTTTTTTTATATAATAATTCCTTATGGGTCTTGAATACAAATAACATAAAACATTTTTACGAGAAAAACGAGGATGATTTAATTTATTGTAAACGTAATATCGGGCTTGTTCAAAGAACTCCATTCTTTAAATTTGAATATTCCGGTCTGAATGTGCATATAAGTTGTCTTTTTCTTGTGCATGACAAGAGAGAGAGAAATAGGCGAAGCTGGACATATCGGAATGAAAAATAAATTGAAAAAGTTTATTTATTTTTTGTCCTTTCTTTTTTATATCTTTCTTTGAAAAGTGAGAAATGTCAACCTATTGGGTTCTAATTAGGCATATTTCTTGAAAACACCCTTGTAATTAGGTCTAATTTCTAAAAAAACAACTTGAATTTTTCTTCTTACCCAATACCCCTGTATTTTAATTCTGTTATCTAATTGACCCCCTCTACTTTAATTCTATTAAATTTTTGTGATAAATAGACGGAAATTAGTCACGTGTAATGTGCGTGGCCTTATTTCTGTAGTGTGATTCCGTTACCTACACCTAAAATTCTCATCACATGAGCCTTTCCTACGAATCTAAAAACCTCCAAAGAAGAAGAATTAGGGATGGTTGTGATTTTAATTTGAGGAAGAAGATAAGCAGTCATTTAATGAATATGGAAGGAAATATTGGAAGAAAGAACAAAAATAGGATCACATGCATTACCCGTGATTCATTTCTAACGATTTAGCACAAAAACTTAACAGAATTAAAGTAGAGGGCTCAATTAGGTAACGAAATTAAAGTACATGAAGCTATTGGGTAAGGAAAAAAGCTCAAGTAGGCTTTTAGGAATTAGGTCATACCACAGGGATGTTCTCAAGAAATAAGCTTTCTAGTTATTATAAAAGTAATAACTTTATTATTCATGGATTAGGATCCTTTGCTCTTGAAAAATCAAGAGCAGGGTGCTCTTTGTATCTTCAAACCGTTGGATTTCCTAGTGGACCCCACTAACCACCGGCCCTTCTGTTTTACACTTATTGCCGGTTGTTGGATTTCTAAGAATCATGTTCGTTTCATATAAACGAGCAGAGGATCCGGATCCATTATTCATTTCCTGAAGTGGACTAAACTTGAATCCTTGATTAAACTAATCATGGGCAGAACAATTGCTTGAATTCATAACACTTTACAAACCAAAGACCGTAATATCATACTAGGGACTTCCTTTGGTAGAGAAGATATATAAATTGTTTTTTTATCTTTTGCACAAAAAAATACATAAATTATTAATTAAATGTTCCAGAAAAAATGCTCACATGCCATTTGTTCACCCAATAAATAGTCGAAGGGGTATTTAAAATAAATAATAGGTTGTAGGGTAAGATGAAGATATGACTGGGTGAAGTAAATGAGAAAATGGGTCTTCAGGATCCGAACTATAGTGGTTACTCATAGCCCTAAGTAAGGCCCATAGGCTTAAGTGCAAAATAACCAATAGACCCTATCCCAGGCTGTTAGAGGGCACTGCGGTTTGGGCCTGGAGGCCCTGCCTCCTCGAAGTTTTGATAACTAATTTTTGGGTTCCTTTCACATAAAAGTTCATTTAATCTATTCGGCTATTTCTATGTTAATAAAATATAGTTATGTCAAATTTGGATATTTTGTTTCTTTCAAGCATGAGTTGGTAGAATATTTTGTTCTTATATTCATATAAATTATCCTAAAATTAAGAGAAAAGGATTATTTTTTTTTTGCACAAATTGTTGTAACACATAATGTATGGTTGAATTGTTCAAGAGTATGAAATATAGTTATATTATGATAATGAAATAATCTTTAGGTTTTGGGCTTTTGTAAATATTTAGCTAAATCTTTTTCTTTTTCTTAAAATCAAGATCCACCCATGGTCCAGTGCTCATAATTGATTCAAATCTGCTTGATAACTAAAGTAACAGCTATAATTTGAATACCACAAGCATATTCTACTTGATGATATGTCTTTGTACATGCTGTATTGTGAGGTGTTAACACAGATATATAAGTTTTCAACTTTTTGATTTTGAATTTTTTTGAATTTTGAATCTTCTAATTCTTATTTTACATAAAGAAAAATTTCATATCTTTTATCATCTTACTTCGAAAGCCAGACAGATATCTTACGGTAGTATTAGAGGTGCTAAATGTACTGAGCCAGCTCGAGTTCGGATTCAGCTCGCTAAGAATTCGTTCAAGCTCAGTTCATCAATAAACGAATTGAACCCGAGCTAAAAAAAAATCAGCTTGTTCAACTAATCGGCTAATCAACCAAACTCGAGCAGACCCTGGCTTGTTCGTTTATAGCTCAAGTCCGGCTGGTTTATGTATTTTATCATATTGTATATATCATATAAAAGTATTCAATTTCCAAATAGATAGATAGCAATCCAAATAGACATATCAACAAACTCTTAGCTAATGACCAAACTAATAATCGAACATTCAAATATTCAGAGTTATTTTTCCTTCATTTGTATGTAGGGGTCAAAAATTATACCCCATTGATCAAAAGTCAAAATGTCAAAGTCAAAATCAAACCCCAAACAAGTGGGTCCAGGCCCAAACTCAAATCAAGTGGGCCCATGCCCGGCCTAAGCCAAGCTCAAGCATGGGAGCCGGTTCCATGCCAAGAAAGAAATGTAATGAGATGTTCAAAAAACCAATTTTGTAAAGCCCAAAGGCTAAAATGCAAAAGTATGAACATATGTTAGAAAAATATATGAAAAGCCAATTTGTAAAGCCCAAGGGCTCAAGCGCAAAATGTAAGGGGTATTTAAACCCCACCTAAAATAGAAATGATCAACTTTTTCTCATTCTATTTTTTTTAGGGTTTTGAGCATCCACCTCCTTTGAGGTGATTTTCTCTCATCTCACTTCATCTTCTTTCTTGAGAAAAACCAATAAAAAGAGCACATTTCTTTCAACAAACCCAAATAAAACCACTTCTAAACCCAAAATAAAAGCAAAGCCATTAGTTCTCTTTATCAAATCTAAGAAAAAGGAAAGAAGAAGAGTTCTTAGGGTGAAATACCATTGCTTTCATCCCAAGCAAGCACCATGGATGAAGGACCATGGAGAAACCTATTGGTTTTACCTCAAGACTTCCAAAATCGACGACTTTGGAGAGAAAGCGTAAAGCTTTCGCCTTGCAAAGTCTTCTCGCCGTCGGATCCTTAATGGGATCCACGAGGAACATGGTCAGGACCCGTGTTCCTCCCCCAAATCTTGAGCACAGGATCCACACATGTTCAACTTCATAACCCTCCAAAAGGAGTTCCCGTTTCGGAATTCTCCAAAAAGGATTCCCTTCAGGACCCCTCCCGGGGTCCCTGCCTTTGGAACTCCCCAAAATGGGTTCCCGCTTCAGAATCTCCTAAAAGGAATTCCTTTCGGGACCCTCACGGGGTCCCTGCCTTCGGAACCCCCCAAAAGGGGAGATCCCCGTTGTCGGGACCCTTCCCAGGGTCCCCATTTTCGGAACCCCCTAAAAAGGGAGGTTCCCGTTGTCGAGACCCCCCTAAAAAGGGAGGTCCACGCTGTCGGGACCCCTCCCAGGGTCTCTATTTTTAGACCACCCAAAAAGGGTGGTTTCCGCTCTCGGGACCCTTCACGGGGTCCCTACCTTAGGGACCCCTCTAGGGTGCTCGCTTCGAGACCCCCCAAAGGGGTCCTTGCTGTTTCGGGAGGCACCAAAATCTATTTCTCTTTCTTTTCTCTTGTCGGGAACTCTTCAGACACACTTAAAACACTTCCCCTTAAAAAAATTTAACGGGGCGCTGCTAGTCTGCTTGACCCCAGCCCGTTGACCTGGCAGCGAAACCCCCGTAAACTCTGCGAGGCCTCCGATATGCCTAAAGCACCGTCAAAATTGTTTTCAAACACAACACGCGCATATTGCATGCTGAGTTCGCATGACTGTTACGACGCGTTAATCGAAGATTCCCCAGCCTCAAAACGATGGGTAATTAACGGTAGGTTTGTTCACGACTGCCGGAGATTAGAATCCCACAATCAATAAACTCCTGCTTAACATAGGCGGGGGAAATCTGTACAATGCCTGACAAACGAGCGCATCCATATCAACAGGGTGGCCAAAAATACTCTACAGATTCTGACACGTCCGGTGGGACCTATCTCTCCTCCCATATTTCGGGTCAAACGTTCATGCGAATTCATTCAACATATACATCGTTGTTTATACTGAAATCTTGCTCCTTCATGTAGATTATCAACTTTCAACGACAATCAATGATCGTCAGTTAAACAACAATGTCTCTAAATACAAATTCAGCTGCTGATGTTACCATGACCGCATACATAAACAGGGCGATGACCCGAGTGACTCTTCCGTCGGAACTTATGCAACAATGACAGAGCAACCACTCCAGTTCGGGTCCATCTAGTTCGCCCAGCCATCGGAGCTCCTACCTCAGAGGCTCCAACAGTGAGCAGACCGGCCTCAAAAAGGAGGAGGGCGAATGTTGTGGTTGCAAAGGCACCTAAGTCTGAGCACAAGTCAGTATTTGAACGGTTCTCCGTCGCTCCAGCTCGGGGCAAGACCGTCGATTCAAAGAGGACAAAAAAATATCTCGAGCAAGCTCAGGCGATGCCCTTGACGACTGCACGTTCAAGCGTCTTCTTCAGGATCTCCATTAATCGGCTTATAGTGGCTTCTAAGAAAGCAGATGCCCGCCAAGCCCTTAAGACTGAAAATCTAAGGCAGAAACGGCTCAGATACAGAGCCAATAAGAGGGTTAGGGCTCCTGCTAAACTGGAATTCATGAGGTTCCAATAACAGGGTTGCCCCACAACAACAACTAAGTCTGCAGTGAATATTAACAATTCTTTTGGTCCTTTAAAGTGGGTTCAAAAGAACGCAATGATTGCAAAAATTAAAAAGAAGGCGATTCGAACAATGCTGTGAAGAGAGGTATTTAAGCCCTGATACAGAAGGCGTGATACTGTCTCATCAAAGGTCTATCAGGCTCTTATTGCTGCGCGATGGCCAAGAAAAGAGTTTGAGCGACGGGCGCTAGCTTCGCCCAAACCACCAACCAAACCGTCTGTCTTCAGTCGCTTGACCTTCCCTAAAAAGGGAGGGTTATAACGACGATCCAAGCATTTGGCAAATATGAAGGAACTAGTGCACTCCAATAAGCAATTTTAAAAGATGATATCTTAGGCTTTTAAAAAACCCAGAGAGCAATTAGTCCCACCACTAGGATCTAAGCTAAAGATCATAATTTGAAACAAGAAAAGAGAGCAAACTAACTACTAGATTGAGACTACAACCTTTGTAGTATTTTCAAGTGCTCCCAAATTGTATTGGACTCTATTGTAGGCTTCTAGAAACTCCATGGAACAAGCTTTCAAATCCATCTCCTCCATCAAAGATAATTCACCTTGAAAGCTCAAGTGCAATGGCTCCAAATTCAAACTAGAATAAACCTAAGTAGTAGGTTACTAAGCTAACTGGTTAGGAGTTGTAGTTCAAGCTCGCTGCTAATTTTATCTCTTTTTTTTCTTTTTCTTTTTCTAAAATGTAAAGAGAGGAGGAAGAAGGAGATATGAGCTCTCTTGAAAAAGGGGAGTATGAAAAAACCTTAACCATTTCTAAAGAAAATGATTACAAATATATTTTTCTCCCAAAACAATCCAAGCCCTTGGATCAAACCAACCATCCAAGTGTCCATCACCTCCTCTTAATTACACATATCATCATACTACAATATGGTGAGAATATGTTATGCCTAAAGAATAACATAAGCTTAAGAAAATAAAAGGAAAAAGAATAAACAAAAACAATATATATATATATAAAATAAAACATACTAAATACATATACTTGTAATTGTTATCCAAGGTATTTAAAATACATAAAAGAGAGATTAATTAATAGTGATATAATACTAGTAAATACATATACAATACATAGATATATATATATGTATATATATATGAGAATAATGGAGAAAAGAGGCCATAGGAGGAAATTTCCTCCTATGGCGTGGAAAAAATACAACCTCCACCAATTTTTTCGACGATCGGCCCCCATCATCTTCATCGTTATCATCTAAGATGTGGGTACACCAAATTTCATGTGATTCTACAACTTTTGCACCGTTGATTTAGCAATGTAAAAAGTTCTATTGTCGGTAAACCGTTAATTTTGAACCCACTAAATCAACGGTGAAAAAGTTGTGGAATCACATGAAATTTGGTGTACGCACATCTTAGATGATAACGATGATGATGATGGGTGCCGATCGTCGGAAAAAATGGTGGAGGTTGTATTTTTTCCACGCCATAGGAGGAAATCCCCTCCTATGGCCTCTTTCCTCCATTAATCTATATATATATATATATATGTATGTATGTATGTATGTGTGTGTGTATATATATATATGTATGTATGTATGTATGTATAAAATATTAGATCGACACCCGATTTAATATCCATCTTTCTAAAAAGACGGGCTAGTATTACAGCCGTCCGATTACCGTCAGTATATAAAATACACTAATTTTAATCGAACCCAAGCGTGTACCAATATACCGCAACTACAACATTTCGCCAGATCCGAAAACCCTATGTGTGGGACTTTAAAAACTCGACAATACGCTGACAATGAGTTTAACCACAAGCACGTCAGCGGCACTAGCTATACGTAACGGCTATCCAGGTATTGTCGAAAAGGAGATCGATAAGTAAGCTCATCTGAAACCCTACTGAGCCTATCAGCGACATTTACCATACAGTTCGGTCTGTTCGTCTGAGAGTATCGCATATCCGGTCTAGAGGGTAGATAACGTCAGACCCCTAATAACCTGATAAGTCATGCCGGTGTCAAGCCCTATCACTAATCGAGAAACTACTGATCGCAATCCGTAAATCCCATCCGCCTAGGCTTAGGTCTTATGGTGACGGCCAACCGTACACCGTGTGACATCAACTCCCAATACCGGGAGAGACGAATCCCCTCAATCGCTCACTGCCTCCAAGTGCTTTGGGATTGCACCTAAATGCTACCTGTTTGCACGACTCTTTAAAGTCGTGGTAGCGTAGCAATCAAAGTACAATGGGAACACACTCAAGACAAATGACGATTTCGGGTCGACAAACTACATTGTACTTATGCCACCTGGGAACTGCTATATGAAAATAGATATAATACCATCTAGCATGTTCTCGGCGAGTCCGTCTGGTATAACTCATAACCCAATGAGCACCTGTATACAATCTTTAGTGACTGACTGACACCAATGGCTGTGAGACCGGCCATCGCCCCTGTTCACACCATAATATTGTATTTTATATTCCCCATTCTTATGCATTTTACAATGAAAACAGGTGCTTTTGACGCATGTCTGCTACATGTTACAGGTTACAGGTTCTTAGACAGGAAACAGTGAAAACGATGAAAAGATAATGCAAAAGTGGACTTTAACCAACAAACAGAGAATCTTGATCAAGCCTACATAAAGATCAGTTCACAAAGCAAGATTCAAGACATCGACTCAAAGCGAACGGTTAAAAATCCATTGCGAATTGTTCACTGGAAATCTGGAACTAACCTAGAAGCCCAAATGGAAAACAACATACATAAACAGAAGCCCAAAAAGTCAATGAACCAAACCCAAAAAGCCCAGAGCCCAAATCCATCTTTTGGCCGCGGAACCGCGGCCAAACCAGGCCTCGCGCCGCGGTTCCGCGGCCGTCTAGTGCACGGAGTTCGAGAATTTTTTCAAAATGCTGAGGCGGCGCGGATCTTTGACTTGGTGTTTTCTTAGAGGGCATTTTTGTAAAAACAGATGTGCGAATCAAAATGTAACCTAGGGTTTCCTATTATCTATAAATAGGACTCTAATTCATTGTAAACTTTATGCCTCCCTTCATTAATAAAATTTAGAATTCTTTTGGAGAGCATCGGTGCCTCTCTTTAATTCAGAAATTCAGATCTGACAACCCTGCTTTGATGTTTTGAGAGAGCCATCAGTAAGTATTTTAATTCCTTGCCCTAGGTAGATTTAATTTCATGCCTTAGGAACTTGTTTAGGGTTTAGCTTTTGGGAAGGATTTTGAGAGATGCGATCTCTCATCCCTTTCTTACCCATCAAATATTTACAATAGGACTCCATGCATACATGCACATACCGCTCCCTACGGCACTCTATCCCTCGAGGTAGCGGTGATACCGTAGTATAAAGGCCCGGGTGTGATGTTTTCCATGGAGGTTAGGGTAAGGATCTCTAAAGGAAGGACAAGAACCTAGAGGAAGGAATACCTTCCCGAACGGATCTAATCCACTTTATTGATAATTACCATAACTCCTCACAGATCTTCATTCGGGTAAAGAAAGCGTTGAGATTTACTACCATTTCCAAATCATCCCTAAACCTAGTCCTAGCAAGAATAGATTTAATTAATTGCCCTAGAATAATTAGATTTTTAGATTTAATAACAACTCCGAACACCCTTAGGAATTAACTCGTAAGAACGAATCGGAAATTCACAACATCCCTGTGGACCGACCCGTATTCACCGGCTAGCTTCAAGCGACGCCGTTCTTGATTGCGGTTAACAAATATTTTTGATTCACATCTTTTAAAAGCGCGAGCACGCTGAAATCCAACTAATCAAATGGCGCCGTTGCCGGGGATGGCGTAGAACTTTCCTTTTCGCAATTTCGGGTTAATCATAAAATTTAAAAATATCAATAGCCGTCGGGGTCAAGAAACGTATACGCTAGTCTACTCTGGAATATCAATAGCCAGTCTCGATATTCCCACGACTAGGGACATTTAAGGACGCGCTTATAGACTACCCAGTTCTCACAAGTGTGATCGCCATCATAACCCTGGTAACCAAGCATGAATCTTATGAGCTCTATCAATATGTAATAGTGATATGTTATACCACACACGACATGTACATAATGATAAAGTCAAACCAGATAGTATACTATCATCTCGAGTAAGATTGTTATACTCGTATAGGTCCTCCCTCAATCATCATAATCGCCTTCCTGCGATTATGATAATTGCCTTGAGGGCACTATATCCAACAAAATATCACTAGCAATAGCAGAAACTCTGGCGGATACACGATTCATACGGTCTATATGGTGGGGCCCGGCGCTAAGAAGGGGGCCAAGAACAAAGATGTGGTTGAAACCTCTCAGCTTCCGCATGCTTCAGACGACTTTGTCGCTCCCCAGTCCCAGCATGACGCAGATGACAATGAAGACCCTACTCGGGCCGCTAAGCAAAAAGAGGCCATGATTACCGAGGACTCGGACAGTGATGGAGAGCCAGCCTTCATCCTCAAGACTGCAGAATAAGAGCTGCTCCAAGACCTTCGAAAACAGTTTAAAGACAAAGATAAAGAGATGACTAAGCTTTACCACAAAATTGATGATTTGATGTATGTCGTGAAGCATTTCACGACTCAAGTCACTGGGGGGGCAGTCCCAACAAGCGCAAGGCTCTACCCATGAGCCAGGGAGTGGCATCCCGAAACAGCCGACACCTATCCCCTGAGCCTAAAGGTAGATGAGCCCATGAAAGTTGTCCACATTTAGCTTCGGGAGATGTCTTGATTCTTGACGATAGCGGCGCTCTTACACAAGATAAGATCATGAACTTAGTCGCCGGAAAAGTTAAAACAATGGTGGTTGAAGCCAAAGCGCAAAAAAATTGTGGTAGCGGTAGGAGGCCATACACGACACGATATGATCTCGTGCAGTTTCCCAACAGTTACGTCGTCTCAGATTTGGAAGGTCTGACGGGACGGGAAATGACAACTAGAACGTTACTCACTTTAAAGCATCGTGCAAAAATACCGGAGGTAATGATGTGTTTCTCCTTCGGTAATTCGTTAACAACTTGACTGATGTTGCTTTCGACTGGTACTCGGGTATACCGGACAATTCAGTCACAACGTTTGCTCAAATGGAATCGTTGTTTAAACAAAGATTGCCAGTGATAAAATTTCTATTGTTGACCTCATGAAGACTAAATGTGGGGAAAACGAAAGCGTCACAGATTATATAACACGATGGCATAACCTCAGCATCAAATGTGAACAACAATTAGAGAAAGAGCAAGCTGTCAGCCTCCTAATGAGAAATATTGAACATTGGATGACACTGTTCTTATGCACTGCGGGTCTCCGAACATTCCAAGTGCTGACGAAAAAGGTTCAGATGTTGGAACGTGCAGCTCCCGAGTCCACCCCGAACCTCCAAATTAATAACAAATCTAGGTACCAAAAAGACGACAATCCCAAACGCGGAAGCTCCAACAATACCGACTTTTTCAACGTATCTGCTAACAAAAACAAGCAAGAAACGGATGGATCAAAGACCAACCATCCTCGAAAGCCAGTGTTGGGAGGAGGAGGAGCAACTCTTGAAGAAAAGAAGAATAAAGTCTACTCCTTCAGAAGGGACAAAGCATATGAGATATTCATAGATGCTTTGAACAACGGTTTGCAACTACCGGAGTCGAAAAGACCGCATGAGGCAAACATGACCGACAATATCCTGTACTGTCCATATCACAGAGTACTGAGCCATAACATTGAAGTCTGCTATTTTTTCAAGGATTGGATTGAGAAACAATACAAGACGCGGGAAATCTCGCTTTCTAAATGCGTGTTGGAAAACAATCAAGCCGCGACTGCCCATTTCGTACAGATGGGAGCCAAAGTCTTTTGGGAATCAACGGCTCAATCGTCTTCCCTAAGAATTGAGTTTGATCCGTCTCAGCCTCTATGGGACACATACTTGTCTAAAAAGCCAAAGAAAATGTTGAAGCTTACTCAGAAAGAGCTAGAGATCGAGTGGGAGAGCCAAATAAAGCCCGAGGATTTATCCATCAACTCGGCTCGATCAAAATCAAAATCTAAGAATCTCAAGCTCCGCAATAAGAAGAAAAAGAAAAATGCGTCTCAGTCTAAAAAGCGGTTGGTGAGAAAATCGGCTATCCAAAAGTATACCGATTCCCTCGAAAACTACATGCAAAATGAAAGAGCCCTAATTACATTGAAAGAGTTCTTCCTTAACGAGACGACAAAAATTCTGGAAGAGCTGGAAAATGAGGATAGTGATGAAATTCTGTGGTGACTTGCTACGACATACATCTCGGCAGCGATTCTGAGGAAGAGCTTTGTTTTCCCAAAGAAGACGATGGGCCAGCCACTGAAACCGATCAGATCCAGTTTCGAAGAGGCAAAGTGCTACCACCAAAAGAGGGCAATCCCCCAAAGGAAAAAGAAAAACAAGCTACAGTTGAAGGGGATGACAGGTGTTCCCACCTAATTAGGGCACACTCATCAGTTGCGTACTTAGCATAAGTACCATATGTATATGATACGACATGTGCAAAGAACATGTGCATAGACCAAGCTTTTGATAAGCTGCGACTCGTGCAAAGCACGTGTGCATAAGCTAAGCTTTTGATGGGCCGCGACCCATGCAAAGTACATGCATACTTCCTAGTAGTGTGCAAGCACACCCCATTGACTCATGCTTTTCTGTTGAGCCGAAGCTCTATTGTTGGAAGGAAATATTCCCTTGATAATTTCCTTAACAAAAGGCTATTAGGATCAACGATCCAACGGTGCACATGCACCCTAATTTGATATAAATCAATTCAAATCAATTTAAGATTTTTCAAATCATATAGTTAGCAACAAATCCTAACTATTCCCTTCCTATAAATAGGAACCCCTAGGAAGAAAAAAAAGAAGAACAATAATTATTATCAGCATCATCATCTTCAACCGAGATAAAAAAAATTCTCAAGGTCTCCGCCTCCATTTTCCCGAACATCAACTAGGTAAAGAAAATAGATTAAGGTTCTCTCTTATCATACAGATCTTTAGCTCTTTACAAGATCTAAAGATCTTATGAGGAAAACTTCGATTTGCCATCCAAAAGGATATAAATAATCATCATGATACGAAACACAGACTTCATAGAATCTTGGTTCTCAATAAGAACCTATGTTCGCACCCAAAAAGAAAGCTTTGATGAAAAATCATTTTTTGAAGCCTTCGTTTCATTGAAAGCCATCACTTTCTTGAATGCCTCGCTTTCTTCATGATGCTCACCCGAGAAAAGGGGCATGCACACTCAAGGAAAATCACCGAAACTTTGACTTCATTGAACACATGGTTTTCCCGAAAAGTAATCTCCTCTGCAAAAACTAGGGCACACCCAATAGAGGTGCGCTTTTGCGTGGAAACGTAGTGCCACATGCCACAAGAATAGATTTCGGTCTTTTGAAAGCAAAAGCTTTCTTAAAAAATTAAGGGCGCACTATGACCTTGGGTGCACTCCTTAAAATTTGTTACATGCACTTCGCCATGTGCTATACATGTGTGCGCAAGTGGAAAGAACTTCCTATAAGGATATACGCACCACGTGTTGTGCATGAACGCATAAGTCAATAGTGCTCTCCTCTGAAAATGATGCTCCGCGTACACGTGAAAAACACGTGCGCACGCACTGACTTCAAATAAAATCAAGTCCCATTGAGAACTATGCAAAGGCATGCGCACCCTGTGCTATGCACGTGTGCTGATGCCATGCGCATCCACAGTACGCAAGCGTACATGATACCAAGCCAAAGCTTGAAGACTTAGTAAGATAAACTAAGTATGGAAGCTTATAGTTCATATGTGATCTAATAATCAACAGAGAATACATTCTCAAATTTATGACCCTGTTATCTAAATTGATCTTAATCTGAAATAAGATTAATGATCCTTAGATCAAACCTAACTATCTGTGAACGGATGGATCTCACAAATGTGAGAAATGCAACCTAAGTTCACCCCCATTGGAAAACTAAGATACCAACGTGGACTAAAAATTCCAAATCTAAAATATATACGGGTTTGGACTAATCCGTGTCGTATGGGCTGAAAGTATGTCTTATCACCTCTACTAGGTTTCAAGGAGCATCAAGTATGCAATTTAAAAAAATCTAGCGTGCTAAGTATACTAATCAAGAATCGAACTAGAGAATTAGGGTTTCAAAGTAAGCAAACAAGTTCTAAACTAAGTGAAGAGGGTTTACAACCTTTGTAGACCGGTCCTTCACTTCTAAAGCTCCAAGTAGTAGTCCCTAGAACTTTTCTTTGACTCCACTTGAAGAAAGGATCGAACTTGCTTGTAGTCTTCGATACCGAAGATGATCCACCTTGAAGTCTCTCTCACTCAAGCTCACTCTTCATTAATCAAGGTATTAGTGAAGCAAACAATCTAAACTAATGAGCTAGATTAGTGTAGGTTTACGAAGTAGGAGATTTTCTCACTCAAAATAATTTTCTCTTTTCTTTTCTCAACTCAAGAAAAAACCTAGAGAGAGAGAGATGAAGATGGAGAAGAACTTGGATGAGTATAGAATGAGCCATGAGGTGAGTGATAAGATAAGGATGAGATGTGTATGATAAATATCTTAGAATAAAACAAGAAATAAGAGGCGAGTCATGGATTCTCAAAGCTTCCACAAGCAACTCAAGAAAATGACTCATTTTCCTTTTCTTTTTAATTCTAAAATGTTTATCATTATCTCTTCTCATATACCCTCATGTGTGATTCTCATACATCTATGTCCCTTGTATCATCAACCATGATACAAATTCATATATATATATATATATATATCACATATATAAATATATTTAAATAGAAGAAAACCTTAAGTGAGCTTGATATTAGTAAATACATGTATATATCAAATATATAAATATATATCAAATTACTAAATCAACACTTGATTCAATAATCCAGTTATATCATATATAACCGGCTAATATCAAATATATATATATATATATATATATATATATATCAAACTATTAAATCAACACTTAATTCAATAATCCGGTCATATCGCATACAACTGGCTAATATTCAATATTAGTTAATATATATAACGTGTATAAATAAATATATATATATATATATATATATATATATATAAAATTATTAAATCAACACTTGATTCAATAATCCGGCTATATCAAATATAATCCGGCCAATATCAAATATATATAAACAACAAATACATAAATTATTGAATCAACACTTGATTCAATAATCCGGTTATATCACATATAACCTGATCGATATCAAATTTCGCTAGATTAGAATACGGTATCACATACTTGTATTTAATCAAGCTCCCGCACATATCTTCATATATGCCCTATTTCGTTTCGCTTGAGCTATGAAACCTCTATGTGGGACTCTAAAAACTCGTCAATACGCTAGCAGTAGGTAATGATCACATCAGATACCCACAAGCCGTTAGCGGTACTACCTGAACGTAACGGATACCCAGGTATTGAACAAATAGAAGATCACAAACAAACTTTTCCAAACTCCCATAGAGCCTATAATCAACACTTACCGTACAGTCCGGTCTCTTCATATGATATGTCGCATATCGAGTTTGGGGGTGGAATCGTCAGACCCTAATAATTTGATAAGTCATGCTGATGTGTAGCCTATAACCTTTCGAGAAACTACTGATAACACTTACCAGTAAATCTCATCAGCCCTGGTCAGGGACTTGCTGTTATAGCCAATCGAGCATAGTGCAACATCAACTCCCAATACCGGGAGAGACGAAACCCCTCCGATCGTTCATTACCTCCATGTGACTCGGGACTGTATCCAAAATCCACCTGTTCTCATGACTCCTTTGAGCCGTGGTAGGGAGGAAATCAAAGCACAGTGGGAACCACACAAGACACAAGACACTAACCTGTACAATTGTCACCAGAGAACTGCTATCTGACAATAGGTATGGTACCATCTAGGAGTTCTCGGCGTGTCCTGTTCAGTGTACCCATTCTCTAATGAGCACCTGTGTACAATCTTTGATGTCAAACACCAATGGTTGTGGGATCAACCATCGACCCATTCAGGGTCAAGAAACGTATACACTAGTCTACTCTGGAATATCGATGCCCTGTCTTGATACTCCCTTGACTATGAACTGTTAAAGGATGTGCTTGCAGACTATACAAGCCCCACTAGTATGATCTGCATCATAGTCCTGGTAGTCAAGCCAACATCCTAAGGGCTTTATCAACATGGATCAATGAGATAGTAAACTAAAACAAGTGTACATGTTAAGATAAAGAGAAACCAGATAGCATACTATCATGTCGAGTAAGAAATTCCTCTATATATATGTCCAAGCATCCACTATAATATACAATAATGGCCTCTAGGGCATACATATTCCAAACAATCTCCCACTTGCACTTAGGCCAGTTGTTGTAGTATCGCATATCCAACACCCCAAAAAGTATCTCAAACTGCGTCTGGGGGAGGGCCTTCGTGAGTGGATCCGCCGTGTTTTCCTTCGTATCTACTGTCCTGATCTCGTTCTCCCGGCGATCAACTATCTCCCGGATCAGGTGATACCGTCAGAATATGTCTGGATCGCTGATGGGACTGGGGTTTCTTGGCGAAAGCCATAGCTCCATTGTTATCACAATACAATGGTATTAGATCCTCAATGGATGGAACCACACCAAGTTCAATAATGAACTTCTTCATCCAGACAGCCTCTTTGGCAGCATCATTGGCAGCGATCTATTCAGCCTCCATCGTCGAGTCTGCTACGGTATCTTGCTTAGAACTCTTCCAACATACCGCCCCTTCATTGAGGGTGAAGACAAAACCCGAGACAGACTTGGTGTCGTCCTTATCACTCTGGAAGCTTGAATCAGTAAAGGACTCCGCCTGGAGTTCTCCGTTACCATACACCAAGAACATCTCTTTAGTCCTTTTCAAGTACTTAAGAATGTTCTTCATAGCTATTCAGTGCTTCTCCCTTGGGTCTGATTGATACATATTTACCACATTAAGTGCGTAAGCTACATCCGGTTTGGCGCATAACATCACGTACATGATAGACCCAACTGCATAAGCATAGAGTATCACGTTCATGCGAGCCCTCTCCAAATCAGTCTTGGGAGACATCTCTTTGGAGAGAGTGATTCCTGAACAAGCGGGTAAATTACCACGCTTAGAATCTTCCATACTAAACCTCTTTAGTATGGTGTCTATGTACCTGGATTGGGACAATCCCAATATCCTTTTAGATCAATCTCTATAGATCTTTATCCTAGGATGTAGGAGGCATCACCTAGATCTTTCATGGAGAGCTTTTGTGATAGGAAGAGTTTGACCGAGTGCAGCATACGAACATCATTTTCTATCAAGAGTATGTCATCCACGTACAATACGAGAAAGACAACCTTACTCTCTACAACATTTTTATATATACAAGATTCATCTACGTTTTTGATGAAGTCAAACTCTTTGACTGCTACATCAAAACAGATGTTCCAGCTCCGTGGAGCCTGCTTTAATCCATAGATTGATTTAAGCAGCTTGCACACTTTTCCGCTGCTCCCACTGTCTACAAAGCCCTCTGGCTATGTCATATACACGCTCTCTTCTAAATTACCATTTAGAAAAATGGTCTTAACGTCCATCTGCCAGATTCTATAGTCATGGTATGCAGCAATGGCAAGTAGGATCCTGATGGACTTAATCATAGCCACTGGAGAAAATGTCTCATCATAGTCGACATCTTTTCGTTGACGAAAACCATTTGCTACAAGTCTAGCTTTGAAGGTCTCAACCTTTCCATCTACACCAATTTTCTTCTTAAATATCCACTTGCTCCCAATGAGTTTTACCCCTTCAGGAGCAACTTCCAAAGTCCATACTTTGTTGGTGTACATGGATTCCATCTCAGATCGCATAGTATCCAGCCATTTCACAGAGTCCCCACTTATGATGGCCTGCTCGAAACTAGTTGTGTCATCATATTTCATGATACAATCCTCACTTCCACCGTCAATGAGAAAATCGTAGTATCTCTCAGGTGGATGAAGAACCCTACTGTACCTACAGAGTGGCTGAGGTTCGTCGGGGACTATCGAATCCTCCGGTTCTACCAAATCTTCTATTACAGTTTGTGTTTCTGGAACTTCTTCCAGCTCTACCTCATTACCACTAATTTCTTTTACAAGAAATTCCTTTTCTAAAAAGTTGGCATGTTGAGCAACAAATACCTTTTGTTCCTCGGTGTGGTAGAAGATATACCCTCGTGAATGTTTGGGATATCCAACAAACTTACAGAGAACAGACCTTACCTCGAGCTTGTCTGGATTTTGCTTTTTAATATAAGTCGGACAACTCCATATCTTAATAAAATTAAGATATGGTCTCTTCCCCTTCCATATCTCATATGGAGTGGTAGGCGCAAATTTGGCAGGAACCCTATTCAATAGGTATGCAGCTGTCTCAAGTGCATAACTCCAAAAGGAAATAGGTAACCCAGCAGTACTCATCATAGAGCGCACCATATCTAATAGGGTACGATTCCCCCGCTCCGATACTCCATTGTGCTGAGGTGTATATGGAGGAGTAAGCTGAGAGAGAATCCCATTCTCTGTTAGATAATCTCGGAATTCCGTGCTTAAGTATTCTCTTCCTCGATCAGATCGAAGAATTTTAATACTTTTACCCGTCTAGTTCTTTACTTCGCTATTATATTCCTTGAATTTCTCAAAAGCTTCAGATTTGTGTTTTAACAGGAACATATGTCCGAATCTTGAAAGATTGTCGGTGAATGTAATGAAGTATGAGGAACCATTCCTGACATGTGTAGACATAGGACCGCATACATCACTATCTATCAGTCCCAAGAGTTCAGTAGCTCTTTCTCCGTGTCCCGTAAACAGAGTTTTGGTCATCTTTCCTTTGAGACATGATTGACAAATTTTATAAGATGTAAATTCGAACGGATTCAAATATCCATCGTTATGTAACTTGGCTAGTCTTGTTGCATTGATATGACCAAGTATACAATACCACAAGAAGGTTTCGTTCATTTCTAAACTTTTTCTCTTGTGTGTGTTCTGTAAATTTAGAACTGTATTTTTATTTAGAACATATATACCATTACACAATGTACCAAACCCAATCAACACTTGATTTAGGAAAATGTTCATAACATTTTTCTCTAATGCAAAATTAGATCCCTCTTTATCTAATGAAGAAACGGATATTATATTGCACATCATTAATGGTACGAAATAATAGTCGTTCAAAATCAATGTATTACAATTTGGAAATACAAGGTGATATTCGCCGACCGCTTCGGCTGCAACAATTGCTCCGTTCCTTATTCTGAGAGACATATCACCCTTTCCCAGTTCTCTATTTCTCTTTAACCCTTGTAACATATTGCAAATGTGGGATCCTGATCCGGTATCTAATACCCAGGACGTAGAGCAGACTGAGAAACAGTTCTCAATAACTAACACACCCGAAGAAGATGCATCAAAATGCTCTTTCTTTGTTTGGGTTGCGTGAGAATCCTTGCATTCCTCTATCCCTTACCCAGATTTATGACAGTTGTCATAAGATAGAGCGGAACCAACATTCCCCAGCCCAGTATAATAAGCGGGTTCGGTCAATACATCCATATTATTATCTTGATTAAGGCGTGACATGGTCGCTGCCTGGAGAGAGAGAAGAAAACACTTTAGCGTGCGCTCTTGCAAGATTAAACTGGTTATTATCTTATCTAATCAGGATGACTCCCAATATTTTTATCAAATCTTCCTTCAAACCCTAAAAGGAAAGATTAACCGAGATTAATTACACCCTGCAAGTTCGCCAATCGGTCATCCAGGCAGGTGTTGATACTTCGAGGGAGTCTCCCCGTGCTTTTGCATGGAACTAATTAAATAACCTTGTTTCCACAGGGGCATAACCCCGTTAACGCCTTTCTTAGATACCTACTGGATTAGCTAATTGTAAAGTGGAAAACTCTCTCAGGAGTAACATTTACTCGCAGTGGGTATCGGGATCCAACTATCATATAGAAGGTATGCAATCTCATTGCAAATTTCAACATTTGAAATTCCCAATATATGTTTTTACCCCTAAAGACCTATGACCTTGACGGAGGTCAACAAACCATGGGCCTCTAGTCAAGTTCAACCCGTCATTTCTTGATCGATTCGAACCCACCCACACAAAGCCTTGACAAGGATGTATGACTGCCCCTACCGATCGTATCAACATGCTGCAGATAAATATTACCCAGCTACTGTACACAGTGCCTTGACGGAGATCAAAAAACACAACACGAATACTAAATGCTACGCATTTGAAATGACGGAGGGCTACGACTGGTTTTGAAGAAAACCTTTAATGTAATGAACTTGATGTAGAATCTAATGATTTGAAAAGAAGTGGTTTAAGCTCCGCTTTAAAATCGAGTAGTTTTCAAAATAAACCGAGTGGGTTGTAGCATATGCTATTTTTGCTAAAGTGGTCATTCCCGGTGAAGAGATCTAGGCTCTTTCCTCATCGAATGAGGTGCGGGATATTCATAATGGAATACCGCTATGCAAAGCAAGAACTAGAGTTACCTTTTTTGAAAAATTTGATTCTACAATATCTTTTAGGTTTCTTTTCTTTTCATTAATCTTATTAATAATGTCCCATCATTTATATTTCCTAAATATCACAGAAGAAACGAAAATAAAATACACATATATGCCATCCGCATTCGCCACAGGGACCCGGGTTTTTACCGTAAGGTTACTTAACTTACGGCAGGGCGGGGTCAGGACTAACATATATAAGCAGCATTCGTCTCACACAGTTATATGATCACATCACATCACAGAAACAGCAAAAGCAAATATATGAAATATAGGATATACTAGAAGGTCCGTGTTTTAGATTAAGCCAGTAATGAAAAACACGGATTCTACGGCCGTGATGAATAGCCAAGCCCACATCCCTAGACCCTTACGAGAGTGGCAAGCAACCTTGCCAATTCTAGATTTAGGCGACCGATCTCGACTCCTCGAGATGGTCTCCCACTGGACTCTACAACCCGGTTACTTGTGCTCCCCGCCTTGGGTCTATCCTAATGCGGAAAAGTAAATAATACATATCAAATGGAGACAACAACATCAATCCGGAAGTGTCCCAATAAAAGAATATTACATATAAATATTTACATGAATGAAAATTGAAAAACTCTCATCTCACGTAAAAAACCCCGGCTATTCAATCACGACGATCCAATATAACATATCAATAGTAACACAATAACATCACATGTCATCAACATAAGTAGATATGTGTATCCCTAATGTCATTATCGTATAGCAACAAGATCGGGGATACTGCAACATATTACACTTACGGTCGCAGAAAAGAAATGAAAACTACAATAATTAGAATCCGCATCATCTTTAGACATCATAAACTCGGATTATCACATATTCCGAATTTCATGCCTAACTCTATAAATCTTGTATTTAAGTCTCGAATTGAAAACACTTTTCAAAAATTTAGTCGGGTAATTCAACAAGATTCCCGATTAAATGATCGAATGCTCGACTGGAACTTTAGTAGATAGCCGCACCCCTGAGGCCGTCAAAGAAGTGCACTTGGGCAGAATACTGTGGCCGCGAGCATCCGAGTGGATGCTTTTGGCCATGGGGGTTCTCCTATAGTCACTTGATTGGGGTTATGGGGCGTGGCTGTCTAGTAGTGTCTCCCGGTGACTATTCGTGTACGATATGAGATTGCGACGGAATTTCGATCCAAATCCAAACTCCGTGGCAATCCATCATTTGAGACTAAAATGCGAGATTTACAAATCGATAACTAGTTTTCACAAAACCAATCTATGTGGATTCCGAAAATTGTATCACAGAACCACAGTTATCTAGACGATGTTAAACATTTCGATCGATATTTCAAACACCATCAATTCACAGAGACCTCAACCACTTGAGTGTCATTAAAAATTTCTAGAAAACCCAGAATTTCAAGATGAAGTAGAACATGGAAAATGAGCTCGTAACACCATACTTCGGCGGTGGAACTGCGGCCAATACAGGGTATAGGCGTCGGTTCTGCGACCAAGTAATGGAGTTAAGATCTCGTATTTCATGAGCCTTCATAGAAAACCCTGCACGATTTTCTGAGCATTTTTAATTATGAAAAACTCAACATTTGAAAAAATGGACAGAAAGTGCTAAAATCCAGGTTTTAAAATTTCGATCAAACACTTTAACGTCGTCTAGACTTCGCCTAAATCTCTAGCTTGGCTCTGATACCATGAAAGTATGTCTTAGCACCTCTACTAGGTTTCAAGGAGCATCAAGTATGCAATTTAAAAAAATCTAGAGTGCTAAGTATACTAACATAGAATCGAACTAGAGAATTATGATTTCAAAGTAAGCAAACAAGTTTTAAACTAAGCGAAGAGGGTTTACAACCTTTATAGACTGGTCCTTCACTTCTAAAGCTCTAAGTAGTAGTCCCTAAAACTCTTCTTTGACTCCACTTGAAGAAAGGATCGAGTTTGCTTGTAGTCTTCGATGCCGAAGATGATTCACCTTGAAGTCTCTCTCACTCAAGCCCACTCTTCACTAATCAAGGTATTAGTGAAGCAAACAACCTAAACTAATGGGCTTGATTAGTGTAGGTTGATGAAGTAGGAGATTTGCTCACTCAAAATAATTTTCTCCTTTCTTTTCTCAACTCAAGAAAAAACCTAGAGAGAGAGAGAGATGAAGATGGAGATGAACTTGGATGAGTATAGAATGAGCCATGAGGTGAGTGATAAGATAAGGATGAGATGTGTATGATAAATATCTTAGAATAAAACAAGAAATAAGAGGTGGGTCATGGTTTCTCAAAGCTTCCACAAGAAACTCAAGAAAATGACTCATTTTCCTTTTCTTTTTAATTCTAAAATGTTTATCATTATCTCTTCTCATATACCCTCATGTGTGATTCGCATACATCCATGTCCCTTGTATCATCAACCATGATACCAATTCATATATATATATATATATATATCACATAAATATATTTAAAGAGAAGAAAATCTTAAGTGAGCTTGATATTAGTAAATGTATGTATATATCAAATATATAAATATATATCAAATTATTAAATCAACACTTGATTCAATAATCCGGTTATATCATGTATAACCGGCTAATATCAAATATATATATGAATATCAAACTATTAAATCAATACTGTTTACCACCGAAAACCGGGAAGACAAACGCCTTACCTGAATTTGGGGGCAGATGCTATTTGGGTTTATCCGTCCACCTCTCCGTAGATGCCAAGTTGATTTGTGGCACCGGGTATCGGAGGATTGGACAGATGCGGCCGTTGTAGCAGAGTTCGTCAGATTCCCCCTCGTTGTGAGGGGTTTTTGATTGTGGGGACGTTCTTCCCTGCAGGCGCAAGCCCCTGCAGTTAATTACGTTACCGCATCGCGGTAACCACTTTCTCCTGCTCCAGAAGGTCACTTCGTGTCGTGTGTGTTTATTTTATTTTTGGTTGCCCGTGGATTGTATAGGGAGACTAATTTGTGTTGTCGCTCGTAGGGCGTGGATTAGTTTAAATCCGTATTTTCTTAGATTTGGGTTTGGTCTGATTTAAGGATCGTTAATCTCATTTGGGATTAAGATCAACTTAAATATTTGTTGAGGATACGTTAGTCTAATTTTAGGCTAAGATATACTCAATAGGATTTTTGGGATCATTCAGACCCAACAAAAGAGCATTTGGGCTCTATTGTCTTAGTTAAAGGACGTTGCGGTCTATAGCTAGTTTAAGGACGTTGCGGTCCAAGGAGTTGTTGGTTGTCGGTGCTGGGTTCCCTAGGGCGGCGCTGGGTTTCGGCAGGCATCGACTATGCCATTTTATAAAAATTGGCGCGCTAAAGAACCCTAACCTAGAATCTTAACTAGAGAATTAGATGAAACTAGAATGTAAACATCTTTACAACTAAGCGAACAAGAAATACAACCTTTGTAGACCGGTCCTTCACTTCAATAGCTCCGTGTAGTAGTCCCTTCACTCCAAGTAGTGAACTCCCGGACTCTAGAAAGGCTCCACAAGATGAACGGAACAAGCTTGCTTGAAGTCTTCGAGGCCGAAGACGATCTACGTCGAGGAGACACCAACTCAAGCTACCTCTTCACCAATTAGGGTTTAGTGAAGCAAACACCCTAAACTAAATGGCTAGTATAGTAGAGGATGATGAAGTAGGAATTTTGCTCACTTTAGATTTATTTTTCTCACTCATTTTCTTCATGTCCCAAAAAGCTAGTGAGCTTTCTTGAGATCAAGAAGAAGAAGAATGGTGAATGAATCTCATCTCATGAGAGTGTGAATGGCAACCATGAGTGAGTTAATATCATATACTAACCCTTGTAGAGACTTAACCATGGCTTAGGATAATGGTTGGGTTAATAAATATCTCAAGTAAAACAAGTTTAGTGGACTAAGTCAATGGACACAACAAGCTTCTCCAAGCTTCTAGCCATGAAAAATTTCCAACCAATTTTGATTTACTTTGATAAATAAAAACCCTAGAATTATCATAATCATGGTGTGAGTCTCATACACCTATGTAGCATGTATCATCTAGCATGACAAAAAAATGTACATTAATATATATCACATATATACCAAAGCACAAGTTAGAAAAAGAAATACTTAGTGAGCAAATATTAGTTAATGTAAGTTAATATATTAAATATATAATTATACATTAAATTATCAAATCAACACTTGATTTAATAATCCGGCTATATCACATACAACCGACTAATATCATATGAATCAACTTATCGAATCAACACTTGATTCGATAACCCAGCTATATCACATATAACCGACCGATATCACATATCGTGAGAATAGAATACGGTATTACATACGCGTATTAATCTCGGTCCTGCACATATCACATATGTGCTCCTATTTCGTTTCGCATGAACCAGGAAAGCTCTGTGTAGGACTCTAAAGACTCGTTATTACGCCGGCAGTAGGTGATGATCATATCAAACACCCACAAGCCGCAAACTGTCTGCTAAATGTAACGGCCACCCGGGTATTGAACGATCAGAAGATCAACAAGCAAGCCTGCTCATACTCTTGCGAATCTAATAAGTAACACTACCGTACAGTCCGGTCTCTTCGTCTGATATGTCGCATATCACAGCCTGGGGGTGGTATAACGTCAGACCCCAATAGCCTGATAAGTCATGCCAATGTGAGGCACATAACGGTTCGAGAAACTACTGATAACACTTACCAGTAGATCTCAGCAGCCCTGGCCAGGGATTTCCTGTTATGGCCAATCGAGCATAGCGCAATATCAACCCCCAATACCGGGAAAGAAGAAATCCCTTCCTATCGCTCATTGCCTCCATGTGACTCGGGACTGTACTCAAAAACCACCGTTTTGCACGATCTCTTGAACGGGGTAAGGTGGAAATCAAAGCACAGTGGGAATCACACAAGACTCTATGACGATCTCGGGTCGACAGACTAACCTGTACCAGTGTCACCAGAGAACTGCTATCTGACGATAGGTATAATACCATCTAGGAGTTCTCAGTAAGTCCGTTCAGTGTACCCAGTCTCCACTGAGCACCCGTATACCTTCTCTGATGTCAAATACCAATAGATGTGGGATCATCCATCGCCCATCATATGGGTCAAGAAGCGTATACGCTAGTCTACACTGGAATATCGATGCCCCGTCTCGATACTCCCACGACTAGGAACATTTGAAGGATGTACTTACCGACTACCTCTGCCCCATTAGTATGATCTGCATTATAGTACTGGTAGTCAAGTACTCATCCTATGGGATTTATCAACATGTAATAGAGAGACAATAAGTGTACACGTTAAGATAAAGAGCAACCAGATAGCATACTATCATGTCGAGCAAGAAAGTCCTCCCTATATATGTCCAAGTATCCACTATAATATACATCACATGTATAATAATGGCCTCTAGGGCATACATATAACTAACAATCAGGACCCGCCACCTCTCTAAAGACGTTGAAGAATTACAACGACATATATCAGAGGTGTGGGGAGATGTACCCTGGAACCAATGAATATTCGTCAGAAGCTCGGTAGTCTTGTTTGGGGCTAAGACCACTCTAGAAAATAAAGAGCCCATATGCTCGGTTGATTAGGAGTTTGGCCAAACTTGGGCTCAGCCCAGTCATTTCATTTTTGAATAAAGTGTTAAACACTTGCTTGGGCTTGGTCCCCTTTCTGTGCCAACGATGCTGAGCATCCTTATGGGTTCTGACGCCCACACTTTATCTTGCTTTTCCCCTTTTTATATGGAGTGTTAAACACTCTTTATGGCGCCTACGTGTGGAGCACATGAGGCGCTTAGTGCCAGGCGCCAGGCGTTGGACACTGGTTTATGAGTGTAGAGCACTTTATGCTGAATAGCGCCCACGTGAGGGGCACGTGGGGTGCTTGACGCTGAGCGCCAACCACTGAGTGATAAGCACTCTTTATTAAGCGGTGCCCACGTGAGGGGCACGTGAGGCGCTGAGTGCCAACCACTGAATGCTAAGCACTCTTTATTGAGCAGCGCCCACGTGAGGGGCACGTGAGGCGCTTGGCGCTGATTTTTTCTTCGTGTATTTTGTTCTGAAGAGTTCAATTCCCTGTTCTTCTCTGGATCTTCGATCCCCAAGAACAAATTCGTCCCCATGAGAATTAAATTCTCATTTGTGAGAGACTTGTCTCATGGATCTCAGATTCGGGAAAAGAACTATGTTCTTTTATGAGGGTTAAACCCTTAGATATGCAGATGAGATACTCTGATCTCTATTAATTTTATTTACCTTGAAGAAAATTCTTCTTTTTTCTTCTCTCTTAAAGCTTTCTTTTTTGCTTGCTTTTCTTTTTGAACTTGAAGTTTATAGGGGGGTTCCGCTGTACAAGACTTGAAGTCTTATGACCTTTATATAGTGGAGGCAAGTTTGTTGATTTAGTTAAAGAAATCTCTCATTGAGAGATCCTTAATTGATTTGGGGATTTTATCCACCGTTGGATCTTTGATCCAGGGATTTCTGTTTTACAGAAGATATTTTTCTTGTTTTTAACAAGATTGGGGAAATACTTTCCCATACAGAGCTTATTCTGTAGCTTAGTGATTTTTAATCACCATTGGATTTTTAATCCAACGATACTCTGTTTTACAGAGAATAATCTTTCTCGTTTAGAAAGATTTGAGGAATATTTCCTCAACAGAATTTAATTCTGTATTTTGATGATTTATCATCTCCTTTGGATCTTTGATCCAATGGCAGAGAACTTTTAGTTCTGGCGCCGGCGCCCTCGTGCAAGGCATGTGAGGCGCTGCCTCAGAGTTTTTAACTCTTGGCGCTGGCGCCCTCGTGCAAGGCACGTGAGGCGCTGCCTCTGAGTTTAACTCTTGGTGCGGGTTCCCTCATGCAAGGCACGTGAGGCACTGCCATAGAGTTTTTAACTCTTGGCGCTGGCGCCCTTATGCAAGGCACATGAGGCGCAGCCTCTGAGTTTTTAACTCTTGGCGCTGGTACCCTTGTGCAAGGCATGTGAGGTGCTGCCTCTTTCAAATTTTGAACAGAGGTTTGCTCTTTTATTGGGGGGGGAAACAAATGCCCCCCCACTGTTGCGCTCACATGGCTTACACGTGAGTGTAGCGGTGGCAGCTTTTCCACCGTTGGATCTTCTTAGAAGTTGAATCGTCTTCCTATGCCTATAAGTAGGGCCTTTGGCCCTTGAGATGACTGCTGTTCATCTTCTTTTGTTCTTCCTTCTTCTGAGAATTTAATTCTCTTTTCAGAGCTTAGATCTCTGCCCAAAGAAATCCTTTCTAGAGTTAGAACTCTGTCCAAAATTTTGGTAAGGATCACAATCGAACCCATTAATCAGAGCTTTGCTCTTCTTAGATCACCGATCTTTAAGATGTATTTTTAGGGTTTCTTAGCCTGTTACTTAGAACACTGTTCATCTTTCATGAAGAACTCTTAAGAGTTTGTTTTGCAGATCTTTAAAGATCTCGGGATTTTACTCTGTAAAAGCTTTGCTTTTGAGGGTTTTGGTAGATTATACCATTGTTTTTACAGAGCATAGCTCTTTAGAAAAAATTTTTTTTAGGGAATTTTATTCCTCTCTTAATTGAAATTGATAGATGTGAACTCTGTGTGCAGAGCACAGCTCTTGAGGAAGTTTAACTCCTTAGTCCAATGAATTTCTCATTAAATGAGAATCCTTTTAGGATTCCATCCTTAATGAGTGACTACCTCATTAATGATGGGCCATCACTTTGATTTTGTGGGTCCCCCTTGGTCCCTTTCTCCTGCATTGCAGTGCGGTACAATTTTAAAGTACCAAGTGACAGAATTCGGATTATAGCGTTGGCAATTAACCCTCGCCTCTTTTCGTGCAGGTACTATGGATTTCGATTCTTCCTTCCCTTTTGTTCGTTCAGAGAGCGCCTTCGCCAACGCGCCCGTGGATCGGGAAGTCTTCGTGCTTATGAAAGATCATGACTCGGAGCAGAAGTCTCTTCACTTGTGGGGGTCATGGTATATTCAGATCATTCGGGGTCGACATAGTTTTTCTTGTGCGGCGCCCTCAGAGCCAATTTCAGCAATTCACTACGCTGACTCGCCTCAAGTGAATTACGCTGTAGAGGAGGTTAACTGGACTTCGGAGGGTCGCCTTCAGCCTTCTATGGCATTAATACCCGTACAGCCACCGATGTCTTTGGATATTTTGGGGCGGCACATATGTCAAGGAAAGTCGCGCCCTTGGGGACAAGTATACATGATTGGTTTGACTCCTCGCCATTCAGCCGGATACCTGCAGTGGGCTCGATACATCCTGCCGGCCAAGAAGTCGCTACTGCTGAAGCTCGGGTTGTACCCCGCAATTCATGCGTCTCTTTTCCAGTATCCCGTGCCCTATGTATGGTGGGTCAAGGCTTTTCTGGAGCAATGGAACATCCCGACTCACACATTTCTTCTATCGGATCGGGAAGTTTCAATCTCCTTGGAGGAGTTTGCGGAAATCTCCGGCTTACCCATCAGAGGGGAACATTACGGGAGATACTTCCCCCTGACGAGTACATCTTTGCCACCAAATCAGTGGTGATGGGCCTTACTCCGGAGAATGCTGTTCAACACCGATTCCCGAGCCCGATCAAGGTGTTGAACATTTATGAGAGCCTATTTCTGGAGTCTGGAGGGCACGGAGTCAGCTTCACAGATTTCATCACTCGCTCCCTTCGCCTAGCAGTCCTGTCAAAACAAGCTGCGAAATTCTCCAAGCTTGACAACCCGTTCGGCTTCGGTTTGGATATCCAGCCGATGGCGAAAGCGGATTTGAGAAATTTCTTTATTCTAGACACCCCCGTCGTCCTTTTTGCAGAACTTGCCACTCGAGACGTCGATGAAGAGATGTTCTTTCTGGGGTTCATCGGCCTGTGGTTGAGCTGGTTTGTGCTTCCGATGCACCCTCGCTACATGAGGCCGTCTGTCTTTTATCCAGCCCACCGCATAGTTGCAGGGACGCGTGTCGCCGTTGGGATTGCGGGTCTAGCTCATTTATATCACGGCCTGAGCTTAGTAGCGGATACTACTCAGCCAGGGGTAAAACCTGTACATCTTCCGTTACACTACTTCACGTCCTGGATTGAGATGCACATGCTTGGTGCTTTCGGAGTCCACAAACGACCCCGCTTCTATGACAGCTATAACTTTCTCCGGGTCATGTTTTTAGTTAACGCTTCCGCATTAGATCCGTCGCAGCGAGAGGCTCGACGTCTGGTCCTTCGCCCGCGTATGGTCGGGGATAGTATGACTTTTGTCGATAGAGTCTTAACTATTGGCAAGAAATCTACCAAGGCAGTGCAACCGCTGCGTGATACTTTCAAAGACGGGGCTCTTACGTTGAAGGCTCGGGAGATCCTGCACTTATATTCGATTAGGCCGGGCTTTCTAGTGTTCAAGCAAGGCGCCTCGGTATTGTTCATGAGGTATAACCCGCACCGTTTCGCTCAACAGTCGGGTTACAATCAGGGTATCCCGCTCGTGGCTTTCTTAGCCGAGCCGGTTGCTACGGAAGAGGGTATCCACAGCGTGCTGCACCACTTTATGCGGCTAAATACGGGGTCTAACTTTCTCATCAGCGAGCCGAGCTACGTGCCGAAAGCTTCGAATTCCTTCGTGGCGTGGTATCAGCATGCGACGGGTGCTGTTATCAGGGAAGAGAGGCGGCTATTACTTGATCATAAGGATGCTGTCCCAGCTGGTAATCCGGCAGTTCCTTTGAAGCGACGGTCCGCCGTTCGTCCCTCCTTAAGAGAAGTCGCTGTGGTTGTGGTCCCACGTGCCTTCCCTGAGAAGCCTCCACCCCGTGTTCCTGTAGAGGTGGCAACTGTAGCGTCCCCGAAATCCGGCATTGATACAGAAATTGGGACCCGTCGCCCGAAAATGCCCGTCAAGCGCAAGCTCTTGTCATCGGCCACTGGTGTCCGCTCGCAGAAAAAGAAGAAGTCACTATTTTCTGCTGATGTCATATTTGGCCAAGAGCCGCACGCTCCCTACAGCGAGGGTTTGTGCGAATACGGGACCAATAAGGGTTTATTTGACGTGCCTGCGGATGATATTGATCTTCAGGCTGCCCTTGCGGCTTCCGAGCGACTGGCTCGCAAGGAAGCGGCACTGATCACTATCACGAAGTCAGGTATACTTCAGTTATATTCTTCCGCATCTACTTTTTATTATGCTTCTACAAACGCTTTCTTCTTCAACAGGTATTTCTGCTGAAGAGGCTCTCGCAGCTTCCCTTAGGACGTTTGAAGAGGAAGAGAGGCTCCGCGCTTCTTTAGGCTTTAGTATAATTCAGTTCATTACGCCTTTATTCTTTTTATTCATGCCTTGACCCTTTCTTTCATCATATTGCAGGGGCTACCTCAATTCAGGTTATTCCAAGTACAGTGTCGATCTCAAATGGTGACGCAGCAGAACTTTTAGAGGCAGCTACCGTAGCCACGGACCTCTCAAAGTCACCGCAGGAGGCTTTGCTAAAGCAGCCGATGATGGATGCCGCAGCTACTCTGAAGGCAGAGCTTGGTTCGGACGCCGCCGCCCCCTTGTCAGAAGTCTTGAGGAGGTCATTTCTCACGGCTCAGACCGAAAGGAGGCGTAGGAAGCATGCGGCGAGGGAGCGCGATGCCGTTTTGGCCGTAGGTGCGGGCTCAAGCAATATTCCCCCTCTTGATATTCTTCCGGTGGATGTTCCCTCTGTCCTGTCTACTGCCCATAGACAGGTTGCACGGGCAGCACGGGAAGAAACTGAAAAGTTACTTCAAGGTAACGAAACGCTTAGTCTTTTATTAGAACTTAATCCTCGAATTTTGACATACGCATTTTCTGCAGGGCCAAGTCTTGGCGATAGGATGGTAGGTGAAACTCTGATGGTTACAGTGCCCGAAGTTACTACTCTTTCTCGAGAGTCCAGGACTATCCAGACTGCTGCTCTTTCTTCTTGTGGCTCCTTAGTATCGGCGGGCGTCGCAAGCGTTACGATGGCCATTGTCGAGTCAGGGGATGAAGCTATGGGCGCGAAATCTATTCCTCAGAGAGAGAGAGAGTGAAGAATCCGTTATACCCAGTGACGCCTCCATCATGGTTCTGGTCCATGATTTATCAGGTAGTCTTTGGGCCACCGTTTTATTAGTTTTTCAATCCTGTTCGGCCCTTCTGATGATATTTTGTTTGTCTTGAGTATAGGCGCGGTGAATCCTGAGGCTGTGCCGTCTGAAGAAGCACCGCCGGTCGCTGCTCGGACGGTCACCGTCCCCTCGCCTTCTTTTGTGCCCCCTTAAATATTGGAAGGTATGGGTTTTTGACTTACTTGTTCCACTGTGGGTACCATTCTCCTTGTATGACAGTATATCGTTGCAACTCTACAGGAGTCCTTTTCGACCACTTATACCAGGTATTGAACCCGCATTTCTCCTTTCAGTCGGAAGTCATTCCACCTTCTGGTATTGGTTAGTATATTCTTCAGCTAACGTCCTTCTTTTACGATATTGTTGCTAATTCTTCTTCATATTGATCATAGCGTCACGGGTCGGAGGAGGAGACGAGCGAATAGCCGTGTCTTCGGTACTCCCCATCCTGCCGCCTGTCATAGCCGGTATAATAGGCTTTATCCCTCATGTGTTTTCTTTATTTCCCGAGTTGAAATTTGATCGTAACTCATTTTGCAGCAATTGCACCGGCTCCGACTCCTTTTGAGTCTCGAATTCCAATGCCTACAGGGCCCTTCACTAAACGCATATCTTCCAGGGGCGCTGCAAACAGCCGGCGAATGTTGAGCGAATTCATCGAAGATCTTAACACCGAGGCCCTTACTTCTGCTACGGATTTTGCCTTTGAGGTTAATCCAATGTTGGCGACACTCGTGAACTTCCATGATGAAGGTCTCGTCGGCTCTTGGGTTGCTTACTGCAGAAAGATCGAGGCTTGCTTGCACGAGATTGAGCTCAAACGTCCCGCTCCTGAAGTATTGGCTTCGAACTCCCAGCGGGCTGCGTGGGTCGAGCATAGTGTTCCTTTCATTCGCCATTTTGAACAAGAGGCGACCCTGAGACGAAAGGAACATGAGGTGACTTCCAGTGGATCTGTCCGACTGCGCGCCCAAATTGAAGCGAATGCTGCACAGCTAAAAGCTGTTTTTGACAATCTCCAGAGATGTATTTTGGATGGGTTGACGCTGAGATGGACGCTTAATTTTACCGAGCGGGTCATGCAGGACTGCGAAGCTGCCATGCTAGAAACTGATGAAAAGTTTTCGTCCTGTTCGCTACAACGGGCTCAAGTTGATGCGGAGTTGGCCGCGGCGGTTGATCACGAGAAAGGATTGAGAGGAGCGCGCTAGCGGCTTGCTGATTTGTTGAAGACACCTCCTCCTCAATAACCGTCTTTGTACCCCCTTTTTTGTATTGACTGTAAACTTGCGATTTATGAACAAAATTCGTTCATTTTGATTCCTTTATAAATGTATCTTGTATTCACTTGCATTTATGAATAAAAGACATATTTTATTTCATATTGGCATGCCCCTTGGCAAATGTGGCCCATAGATAGTCTATCTTGATCTCCTTGCAGGGCAGCGATGGCTTAGAAAACAGGTTTGGATCTGCCGCTTAAGACTTTTCAACTTTATGAGCCATGAGGGTCTCATAAAGACTTTTCTCCCTATGAGTCGTGAGGATCTCGTAGGTGTATTTTCTCCTTAGAAGTCGCGAGGAATTCTAAGTGCGTTTTCTCTTGAGAGTCGTAAGGATCTCACAAGAGAATTTTCCCCCTTACAAGTCGAGAGGACTTGTAAGTGGTTATTTCCCTCCTCGTCGATATTCGACTTTGGAGAGTGTGGCCCGTGGATAGTATGCAATAGTCCATCTTGGACCGACTTGCAAGGCCCCAGTGCTTAGGAGACAGGTTGATATCCCCGTTGCCTAATGATTTTCCCTACGAGTCGAGACGAGTCGAGAAGTTCTCACGGGAACATTATTTTCCCCATGAGTCGAGACGAATCGAGAAGTTCTCACAAGGATGTCCTAACGTCATAGTTAACTCCTGCTAATAGAAGTCCGTTAGGGTCTGTGGTACTAGGTTTTTTTACCCGTCATACCGTCGTGTTGGCCGATGTATTCCCCGATATGCAATCTTGCTGTTCGAGTAGCCCCACGACTGTCGTGTCTCTGATCTCTTCGGGGGCTGGATAAGACGTCTTCAAGTAATCTTCTAGGTGATATTACCGTCGGAAGAGCAAGCGTTAGGGATATTCCATGCCGCTTTTTACTTGAGGTTGGGCTCAGTTTAGGGAGCCCCGATGAGTCACGACCACTCCGCGCTGGTGTAGGATGATCTCCGATAGTCTTTTAGGTCTCATTTGAGTTGCTGTCAAGACCCTGAAGCGAGGGATTTTCCTTGGCTTCGTTTGTTGACATTGTGTCTGCAATATTGCGACGATGTCTCTGGGTTGTCTGTGAACCGTCGAGATTTGGAACTAGGAGACTTTGCCATGGCTCCACTGTTTTGACTCTGGGGTCGGTTGTTGACGTTACATCCGCATCCTGCTGGAGTGAGAAGAAACGTCGTTATTTATCTCTAGGCTATAGATGTTGCCGTCGAGACCAGGCTCTCTTTCTGATGGAGCCTGATAGGAAAATGTGGCTCCCTTTTTCGTTTGTGCCCATGGATTGTGTACAGGGGTTGATGTTGACTCACCTGCAGGGCAGAAGTTTCATTTTTTTTGTTTCTTTCCGCGATACTCTATCATTTCAGTTTTTTATATCGCGAAAGTCGCGATTGCCCAATCATTTCGGCTATTTTATCCCGGCGCCCAATCATTTTGGCTATTTTTCTTTTTACTCGCTGCTTTTTATTGCTAGTTGTCCAAACATTTCGACTATTTTATATGCATATATTTTGCTCGCAGATTTTTATATTGCGAGTTGCCCCATCATTTCGGCTATTTCATATGCGCTTTTTACTTGCTAATTTTTATTGCGAGTATGGAACTCGAGATTTGACACCAATTTTGGCATCAACATCGCTGCAACTAGAATATTTCCATGAGCGAATCATCATTTGCCTTTACTGATTTGAACAAAGGTGGCTTAGCAAACATGGTTAGGATCCTGCCGACTAAGGCTTTTGACTTCATGAGCCGTAAGGGTCTCATGAAGGTATTCTCCCTACAAGTCATGAGGATCTCGTAGGTGTATTTTCTTCTTAGAAGTCGTGAGGACTTCTAAGTGTTGTTCACCGAATGGGGAAATTTCGCACCATGGGTGGAACTAGGCGAGGGAACGTTTATTTGTGCCCGTGGATTGTATACAAGGGATCGATGTTGACCGCGTGTAGGGCAACTTGGGGAATGTGATGGCTTAAGAACAGGTTCAGATCCCAGCAACTTAAGGCTTTCGAATCCTATGAGCCGTGAGGGTCTCATAAGGGGGATTCTCCTTACGAGTCATGAGGATCTCGTAAGTGCAATTTCTCCCAAGGAATCATGGGGATCCCTAAGTGTGTTGCTCCCTTTTATCAGTCGTAAGGATCTCACGCAGGTATTTTCTCTTTACAAGGTCGAGAGGACCTTGCAAGTGTGCATGGATTTTTTTTATGAGTCTGCGCCCTTGCGGGTTTTCATAAACTCGCCGGCAGTCCTGCTGTTTTTACTTACGGAACCCTTTCGGGTTTTCATCCGTGCTCATTTCGCTTGTGGACGTATCGTTTTTTTCCCGATCACGGTGTGACTTCGCCACCGGGGTAGCTGTGTAGGCAGCGGGATTTGAGTTGCAGTCTTTGCCGCTGGGACCTGTAGACTTGCATTCCACTATCGCCGTGCTTGAGACGACGTATTTAGTTTAAGGACATCACAGTCCATTGTTAGTTTAGGGACATCCCGGTCCATAGCTTCGAGGCGAAGTTTTGCCGGATACTACTTACAGAGTGCTGACTCAGGAAGATAGCGAGCGGACACGAGCATCGTCATCTATCGTTAACCTGAGTTATGACTTGTCAGGGGTAGTATTTCTTAAGGAAGCAGCCGTTTATTGGCCGGAAGGGTCTTTCGCCATGCATATCCATGAGCAAATAGGCACAACCTTGATATACTTTATTTATGACGTATGGGCCCTCATAGTTCGGTTCGAATTTCCCCCATTTGGCACGGTTGGCGATCAGAGGTCTTTTGACAACCAGCATGAGTTCGCCTCGACGGAATGCTCTCGGCCTAGTTAGTCTTTCATATGAGCGCGTCATCCTTGCTTTGTAAGCTTCTAGGTTTTGCTGTGCCATGAGACGAGTTTCATCGAGGGCATCGAGCTCCTCAAGCCGAAGGTGGGCATTTTCTTCATCCGTCAGCTCATGTCAGACCGCTACTCGTAGTATCGGTAGCTCTATCTCTAAGGGAAGTACCGTTTCCGTGCCGAATACCAACGCAAATGGCGTGGTATTTGTGGCTGTTTTGAACGTGGTTCGATAAGCCTAGAGAGCTTCATGCAATCTCTCGTTCCAGTCCTTTCTGTTTTTGGACACCGTCTTCTTTATGACCTTCATCAAAGTTTTGTTGAAAGACTCAGCTAGACCATTAGCTCGGGGATTATAAACTGAAGAGTATCTCCAATCTATATTATGTTGCTGTGCGAAGCGACTGATCTTATGGCTTCTGTAGGCCGGCCCATTATCCGAGATGATCCATCGTGGAGTGCCGAACCGGTAAATGACATGTGTCCTGAAGAAATGCAGAATGTTCTCCGTCTTCACCTCTCTTAGCGATACTGCTTCGTCCCATTTAGAGAAGTAATTGGTTATTGCCAATATGAACCGATATCCCTTGTATGATATTGGTTCGATATGCCCGATTATATCGGTTCCCCACATCTCGAACCGCCATCTTACCAGTGTTGGGTGTAACGGATTCGGATGCTGATGGATGAAGTCCCCGTGAATTTGGCATGAGTGACACTGCTTTGCATATTCAAGGCAGTCCTGAATCATTGTGGGCCAATAGTAACACATTCTCTTGATCTTTAACTTCATCTTGGCCCAGCTTGATGGGAACCTCAGAGTCCGTCGTGAGTTTCTTGGACGACTCTCCTTGCCTTTTCTGGTCCCAGGTATCTCAACCACAGACAGTCGAATGATCTCTTATATAGAGTATCATTGACAAAGGCGAAAGACAGAGCTCGTTTCATGAGCTGATGTCTTGAAGATGCGTTTTCGGGCACTCGATGGGATTTAAAGTAGTCTATGAAGATTTCTCTCCAATCCTTAGCCTTTTCTTCGTCCTCTACTTGGAAGGCCGCTTGTTTGGTCGCTTCCTCTTATTCGGACGACTCAGGAGATATTTCTGCTGGTGCGAGAATCCGGCGGCTTTGCACAATAATCCTTATGTCATCGAGATTTTCGTCGGCCAGTTCTTTAACGAGCTTGGCTAACGCATCTGCCTTGCTATTTTCCGTCCGTGGTATGCTTTCCAGGACGTAGGAGGGGATTTGAGTCAGCAGTCGCTGCAGTCTTTCGCCATATTTTACCAACTCTGGCTTGCATGTCTGATAGTCGCCCTTTACTTAGATAACGACCAGCTGGGAGTCTCCATATATGAGGAGGTTCTCGATACCCATGTCAATGGCGATCTCGAGACCTGCTATTAGAGCCTCGTATTCAGCCTCGTTGTTCGTCCTTGGCTCTATTAAGGAAAGGGCGAAATGCATTATCCCTCCTTGCGGAGTCATGAGGATAAGGCCCTCCCCGGCTTTGATTATGGGGGTATTTTGCTTTCGCTTCTTCATATATGATTCTCTGTCGAAATAATGTTCCCATCGGGTATCACTCCCTTCTTTCTCCCTGTCGATTGTGTCGAACACATATTCATCTGACAATTCGCAATTTAAGGGAGAATCAGCTGGTATCGGATGCTCAGTGAGAAAGTCGGCGATGGCCTGGCCTTTTATTGCTTTGAGGGGTCGATATACTATCGAGAACTCCATCAAGAGGAGGGCCCATTTGGTAAGCCTTCCCGTTAGTATAGCTCTTGACATCAAATACTTGAGAGGATCCACCTTTGATATGAGATGGACCTCTTGTGCCAAGGCATAATGTCGAAGCTTCGTTATTGCGAAGATCAGTGTGAGGCAATGCTTTTTAATAGGGGAATAGTTGTATTCTGCTCTCAGAAGGACTCGACTCAAATAGTAGAGAGCTCTCTTCTTCCCCTGGTCATTCTCCTGTGCCCATAGCGTGCCTAAAGAACCTTCAAGGGCTGTTGTGTACACGATGAGGGGCTTTCCTTTGACAGGAGCGGTCAGTACCGGCGGGTTCTGCAGATATTGCTTGATTTCGTCCTGCGCACTTTGGCATTTACGATCCCAAACGAACGGGGTCCCCTTCTTCATTAGATGGCTGTAGGGGCGGCATTTTCTGGAAATGTTTGCTATGAACCGTCGGATATATGCGAGCTTTCCTTGGAGAGACCGCAGTTGTTTGAGAGTTCATGGCGTGGGCATTTCCATGATCACCTTGATCTTCAATGGGTCTATTTCGATGCCTCGGTGTTGGATGATGAATCCTAGGAATTTGCCTGAGGATACTCCAAACACGCATTTCAGAGGATTCATCTTCAGGTTGTACTTCCTAAGGCACTGGAACACTATTTTCAAATGTTCCCAGTGCTCCTCGTACGATTTACTTTTCACCACGAGGACATCAATATAACATCTGACAATCTCGTGTATGAGGTCATCAAAGATCTTCGTCATGGCCCTCTGGTAGGTAGCGCCAGCGTTCTTCAGACCGAAGGGCATTACTTTATAGTAAAATATGCCCAGCGGAGTCCGGAAGTCAGTACGCTTTCGGTCTTCGGGATGCATCTTTATTTGATTATATCCTAAAGATCCATCCATGAAGGAGAAGATTTCATGAGTGGACGTGTTATTTATCATCAGTTCGGTAATCGGTACTGGGAAGTCATCCTTCGGGAAAGCTTTGTTGAGGTCCCGGAAGTCCACGCATATGCGTACTGTCTCATATTTCTTCATCACTGGGACGATTTTAGCGATCCAGTCGGGGTATTGAACTTCTTGGATGAAGCCATAGTCAATTAGCTTCTTGATTTCGGCATTGATGCTCATCCGAGTTCGAGCCGCATTCTTCTGGGCGCCTATTTGACTGGCTTGATGTCCGGCGATATAGCCAATTTATGCACAGCTATTTCTGGATCTAGTCCCGGCATCTCGGAATAGTTCCATGCAAAGCAGTCTTTATACTGCATAAGCACGTCTTTTAGTGTAGTCACCTGCTCTTCGGACAGCAGCTCGCTAACGAACATTGGCCTTGGTTCATTTGTCGTCCCCAACTCAATTTTCTTCAGATTGTCTGCTGTGGTGTGTATCCCGTCCTCCAGCTCTTTTAGCGCCGGTGGAAATTTTGAGATTACCTCATCCCCATCTTCATTAGCAAAGCACCGGGTGAGGTCGTCTACATTCTCATGCTCTCCCTCCTTTGAGAATGTTATCATGTGGCAGATACGAGCTCGTTTCCAAGCTCGATGTTGATCTAGACTTTCCTTCACAGTGTAGGTTGCTCTTGGCTCATGCTTTCGTGGTGGGGCTACTCTCCAATTGTCGGACAGAGCGAACATGCCTTGCTGATACTGGTCTTCGACCCAGTCTTTGAAGGTGAAGCAATCTTCAAGCGGATGTCCTATTGCTCGGTGGTAGGAGTAATAAGCCGGATGATAGACTTCGTTTATTTGCTCAGGGTGCCGAGACTCCGGGAGCGTCATCATTTGATACTTCATAACAAGGTTGAATATCTTCCTTGTCTTGTCTTTGGGGAAATAATATTCCCGACCCATTTTTTTTATCAGCGATGAATTCCAGCGGACCTTTTCTCGATCGCGCGGCTTCTTAGATCCGCTTCATTGTTTTTGGACATCATTCCCGTTCTTCACCTTGTAGTTGCTTCTATGCGGGCTTTTTTCTTGCCACGAGAGTGCACAGCGGGCTGGGGGTGAAGGGCATCGTCATCCTCCGTAGTCTGCTGAATGTAACGCTGCGTTCTGGCTTTCTCGTAAATGGACATTTCGCGGCTGTGGTCATCCCGAACCTTTTGACCTGCTTCCCTTATTAGCTTGTCGATCTATTCATCGAATGACGGACTCGGTATTCTTACGGTGGGATTTCGCTCTGGTTCAATACCAGCGCTATCTGGATGAGCATTCCCTTCTCCACCGGAGTCATTTATAACATGGCAGCCATGGAATCGCTCCCGTTTCTTGGACTGGACGTATCCCAGCCCGGTCGTCTCCATCCTCCCGTTGGGCATCTTTCGCTGAGTCCCGGGAACGTCCTAAATCTTGTTATAGAACTGGGCTTGTCGAGCAGTCTGTTTGAAGGGTACGCCTTGGCATCTCAATAGCCTTTTCAGTCCCTCTGTGTAGTATCTGGGAAGACGAATTAGTTGAAGCCTATCGAGCATAGGTTCGGCGCCATGCCGGACCTCTCTTTCCACTTTGATCTCCGTGGACTGGTAGAAGAAGATCGCCTTTTCATCTTTCCGCCTAGGAGGGACATAGAAGGTCTGCAGCTCTTGCACGCTGTATGTACCAAGCGCGTCGAGTTCTTTATAATGATGCTGCGGAACCATGGTAATTTGTAAACTCTGATCAGCTCCAGTGAAGGTTTGCATTGATGGACGAACAGAGAATACTATGTTGACTTCATTTTCAGAGTCGCTGCCAAAGACCAAAATAGAAGTAGATGGTCCGGGCCTGCTGCCTTGGGGTTGCCCCGAGAAGACTATCTCTTCATCCTCCTCGGTATCGCTCCCAAAGATCGGGATGGTGGCGACGGCTTTTTGTTTATTCTCTGGTTTACGACATCTTTCTGTATCTTCAAAGTCTGGTAGGAAGTACTTAGCGTCTTCATACTTGCGGACTTCATTTACGGAGAAAGGGTTTAGCTCCCCTGTAACTGTGTACTCGAGGCCGTCTTTGAAGTACTTTATACACTGATGTTGTGTAGAAGGGATGATGTTGTATTCATGTAACCAAGGCCTACCGAGCAAAGCATTGTAACAAGTCTTAGCATCGATGACGTTGAACTTGATGTCAGTGACGAGCATCTCGAAGCGTAATGTCAATATTACGGATCCAAGCGTCCGTGATGACTGCGAGTCGAACCCGGAGATAGTAATTTTCTCCCGCGCCAGGTGTTGAACGTTCATGCAAATCTCTTTCAACACTCTCACATTAAGAAGGTTGACGGAGGACCCGTTGTCAACCAGGATCTTTCCTATCTTGATGTCATGGCAATACCCAGTGACATACATGGGACGATTGTGCTCACACGTTCCGAGAAGGAGATCTTCATCACCGAATGTGATGTTAGCTGTGTGAACTTCTTCCAGCTCATCTTTCATCTTTTCTTCTGCAAGGAACGCTTGGAACTGATCGGGCACTTGTAACGCCTTGATCAGGGAATCTCGTGCCTCTTTAGACAGGAGAAGGGCATCCAAAATGCTCAATTGCGAGGGTATCTTCCTCAGGTGCGCCAGGACATTGTAATCCACCTTATTCTTCTTAGGCGGGTCCTTGGTTGTGAGCTCTTCGATGCCTTTATCATCGAGGGCAATCTCCTCAGGGACTTTTTCTTTCCTCTTGTCTTTTTTGCTCGAACCTTTGTTTGTAGGCCCGAGGTTCCTTTCAGGTAACGTACGGTTACGCAGCTGGATGTTCTCACAGTTCTTCGTCTCTTCTTCTTTTCCGGAGGTGGATTCCTTGAAGAGAGGGCCAAGGGCTATTTCTTCGTTAGAGTCGCTCCCGAAGGTAAGAACTTAAGATTTTTCTTTTGTCAAAATGGCATTAACCATATGACAGTTACCGGCTGTTCCTTTATGCTTGTCTGTCGTGCTTCTCTGTTCCCGACGAGCTTTGCGATTCATCCTCTTGAAGTGGTGTCGGTGGGCAATGTATCCCTGCCACCACTTCTTGAAAGCATTGCACTCTTCGGTTGGGTGTGTGACCTCCGATGGTACAGGCAGTAGTTCGGATGTACATCCGCTTCGTCGGGGCAAATACTCCCGGAAGTATTTTCTTTGAAAGGTGGCAGCTTCATTCCCACAGACAGAGCTTTGGCGAACTGCTTCCTTTTCTTGATTCTGCTCTTGCTGGTGGCAGGGGCGCTTCGATCCGGTTGAGGTACTTTATGGCTTCTCATTACCGGAACTTCTTCAGCCTAACACCGACGCTTGGCCTTTTCGTATATGGCAACTTCACGTTCTCGATCAGCTTTGCTCTTTTGAAGAGCTTCGCTCAGCAGCCTGTCGATCAGGTCATCTGACGGTACCAGGGATTTTGGCTTTGGTTCTGCCCCCAGTTTCACTACGTCAGGAGCTTCTTTGCCATTTACCGACGAATGAGAGATCATGTAGCAACTCGCCCCGTAATCCTCGGGTTCTTCTGACGAGCCGTCTCCTTCATCAATGTCACTGTCTCCATTCTCAAGAATATGCTTGAGGAACTCTTCCAATATGACCGGGGTCCGCGCTTTTTGGTTGTATTCCTCTAGTGTGTCGATATATTTTTGCAGACCCGTACGATTGTCGTCAAGCTGCACGGGCTTCTTGGTCCTCTTCTTTTTCTTTGAAGACTTCGAAAGCTTGGCCTGGAGGTTTTGCCCATTGTTACCAACTTTCGGCGTCGGACGCAGTTTCAGCATCCCTTCAATAATCTCGGGCTCCAGCGGTCTTTTCCATTTGATGGCCGGACACGCTTGAAGATCCTTCAGCATTCTTTTAGTTTTAGCCGAGAGGACAACTTCCCACGGAGCTTATTCTATAAATGAGCATGATGCCCCCGGCGTATCCACCTTTTTAGGAGCATGCTGCTGTGGCGGGTTTACCTTCCAGTTTTCGGACAGCGTGAACTTGCCATGTTGGTACTGGTCTTCAACCCAGTTTTTGAAGATGTAACAATTTTCGATTGGGTGGCCTACTATTCGGTGGTAGGGGCAGTAATTGGGATTGTTGACGTCGCTAGGTTGCAGTGGGCGTCTCGGATCCGGCAGAGTGATGATCCTGTTGCGCACCGCCAGTTCGAATAGTCTCCTCGTTTTATCCCGGGGGAACGAGTAAGGACGTCTCAACTTTTCTTCGAGGGATCTTAGTTTTCTGTTTTGGCGGGCCACCGGTTTCGGGTCACTCGGTTGTTGTTGAGCGTTGGCGACGAAGGTCGATTTCCCTTTTCCCTTTTCATTCCGAAGATCTGTCTTTGAAGAGGACGGCCTATGGCCCATCAGGTCCATTTAGGCCAGTTTGTCAATCAAGGCCTTGAAGGTGGCCGGCTTGAAGAATATCATAAACTGGGATATAGTTGCCTGGGGATCAAGGGTTCCCACGAACATGCCCACGGTAGGAGCTTCTTCTATGCGTTGTTCGCATTTTGACCATAGGTTACGCCATCGAATTGCGTATTGAACCCATGTCTCTCCTGGCTTCACTCTGGTATTGATTAATGTCGTGATTGGGGTACGCTCGCCTGCGCTCGTGAACCGCTGTGTGAATAATAATTCCATCTCCGTGAATGTTTTGATAGAATCATTTGGGAGCTCAGAGTACCATTCAAATGCTGTCTCCGCCAAGCTGCCGACGAATTGGCTAAGCAGCAGTTTGTCGTCGCCTCCGGTATTACCGCACAAAGCTCTGAATTGAGTAACATGTTGGTGTGGGTTGCCCGCCCCCTTATACACATGGAATTTGGGGATTGTATATCCTGGCGGGTACTTAATTTGATCATACCAGCCTGGATAAGGTCGCCCAGTCCTGACGACTTGGCCAACCGCTTCGCTTGCCAGATGAGCTCGTATTTGTTGAGCTATGTAGTCATCAAAGGCAGCTTTGGAGATCATCTCTTCTCTGGCTGCTGATAGAGCCGGAAGAGAGTTTGACGTCTCTCCTATGTCGTCTTCAACGATTATTGGAGGGTCTTCGGATGGAGGGTCCGGCTGGATCATCATCCCTAACATATCTTGGAACAGGAGCGCCATCTACTTCATGTTAGCGGCTTGCTCCACGGCTTCTTTATCCTTTCTTTCTGGTACCCTTCGCAGGAACTCCGTATCAGTCTCCTGATCTTGGTGCTGTTCGGACGATACTTCCGGGCTTTCTTTCTGTCCCGTGAGTGCTTCCATCTTTGTCAGCATCTCCTGGAGCTTTTGTTGTTGCTCCTGAGCCTTTGTCACAGACCATGTAAGTGGTCGATGACCCACGGAAGTACGACTTTTCTCTTTGCTAGAAGCCATGTACACCGTGTGCACTACCATGCCCCCAGACTTGGGGTGTTTGGGTCCACTGCCTTTAATATTTGCCGCCGGTGGTTGTTGATTCTCTGGCCTTCTGTTTTTGTAGTAGAACGAAGTTGAGGGAGCCGTTGCAGCGAGCACCCATGCAGACGATACTTTCCGTGGCATGACAGCAGGATAGTCTTCCCCTTGCCGAGCCTTTGTTTTCTTCAGTCGGCGAGAGTAGTCTTTGTCAATTACAGAGTCTTGGACTTTCCGCCAGACTCTGTGGGTCTTGGAGGACAACCGCTGAGGAGGCTATTCTGGCATCACCCGTGTCATGCTTTCAACAGGTGGCGGAGACTTCTTCAGTACAGCGATCGGAGAGTTCTTTCGCACTCCCCTGATCGGTTCAAAGCTGTTCCTATTTGGAACAGCGGCGCCAATTTCCACCATTGGAGCTGGTGGAGTAAGTCCGGAGGGAGAGTTGTCCCCAGCTTTCCTCACTCGGCGCCAGTAGAGACGTCGAGCATGTCGTACGGACGGGACCACCTCTTTTATGGAAGTGACCTCGTCATGCTCCTTGCTTTGATGAGAGGCTAATGTCGGTATCAGCCTGTCGAAGACTGACGTCCGCTGAGAGGGAACGGTCAATCTGTCGAAGGAAGTCTTTCTGGCAGGGGAAGCATTTTTAACGACCTCGCTTGAAACAGGGGTTGGAACGGCCAGTATTGCGAAAACCGATCCTCTAGCAGGAGAAGCCCCTTTGACGACTTCGTTTGTCGGAACAGGAATGGCTATCCGCTTCGGGATAACCCCTTTAGGTATTGCGAGCCTCTTGGTGGGCCCACTCGAGCTGTGGCTCGGCCTGTTAAAGACTGAGGCGTTAGAATTGGACGACCCGTTGAGAGGGGCCGTGGAGATTGCAAGCCGATCGAAGACCGCCTTCTTTGGAGCCTCCTGTGATGGTATTGAAGCATTGAAGCTCACTGGTGGGAGCATGGTCTCGAAGAACAATCCAGTGGTGGCCCGAGTCACCGCTCCACTGGCATTGCAAAGATGGAGGCCGCTTGGGGCCCGTAAGTCACTCCTTCGGCGGGGACAGAGTGGGAGTTGCTGTTGTAGTTAGCGCAGCTGGAAGCTATTGATATTTCCTTTTCTGCATGGAGCAAGACACCAAATCTTAGTACCTCAAATCTAGGGGCAACCATATTAAACCGTGATTCGTTCGCGAACACGACACACGAAGTGTGGAGTGGAAAGAGGAAAAGGTCCCACCGGGCGTGCCAGAATCTGTTCCCCGCCGAAAACTGGGAAGACAATCGTCTTGCCTGAATTTGGGGGCAGATGCTATTTGGGTTTATCCGTCCACCTCTCCGAAGATGCCAAGTTGATTTGTGGCACCGGGTATCGGAGGTTTGGACGGATGCGGCCGTTGTAGCAGACTTCGTCAGATTCCCCCTCGTTGTGAGGGGTTTTTGATTATGGGGATGCTCTTCCCTGCAGGCGCAAGCCCCTGCAGTTAATTACATTACCGCATCGCGGTAACCACTTTCTCCTGCTCCAGAAGGTCACTTCGTGTCATGTGTGTTTGTTTTGTTTTTGGTTGCCCGTGGATTGTATACGGAGACTAATTTGTGTTGTCGCCCATAGGGCGTGGATTAGTCCAAATCCGTATCTTCTTAAATTTGGGTTTAGTTTGATTTAAGGATCGTTAATCTCATTTGGGATTAATATCAATTTAAATGTTTGTTGAGAATACGTTAGTCTAATTTTAGGCTAAGATCTACTCAACAGGATTTTTGGGATCATTCAGATTCAACAAAAGAGCATTTGGGCTCTATTGTCTTAGTTTAAGGACGTTGCGGTCCATAGCTAGTTTAAGGATGTTGCGGTCTAAGGAGTTGTTGGTTGTCGGGACCCGCCACCTCTCTGAAGACGTTGAAGAATTACAACGACATATATCAGAGGTGTGGAGAGATGTACCCTGGAACCAATGAATATTCGTCAGAAGCTCGGTTGTCTTTTTTGGGACTAAGACCACTCTGGAAAATAAAGAGCCCATGTGCTCGTTTGATTAGGAGTTTGGCCGAACTTGGGCTCAGCCCAGTCATTTCATTTTTGAATAAAATGTTAAACACTTGCTTGGGCTTGGTCCGCTTTCTGTGCCAACGATACTGAGCATCCATATGGGTTCTGACGCCTACACTTTATCTTGATTTCCCCTCTTTTTTATGGAGTGTTAAACACTCTTTATGGCGCCTACGTATGGAGCACATGAGGCGCTTGGTGCCAGGCGCCAGGCGTTGGACACTGGTTTTGTTGGAGATAGTGCCATCAGAGTCAATTATTGGGTCACAGGCACGTGATTGCAATGATTGAGGGGAGGACCTATCCCGGTAGGACAGTCTTACTCGAAATGATAGTATGCTATCTGGTTTATCTTTATCATCGTGTACTGCTTCAGGTGACCTTTCGAGTCGCTATTACACGTTGATAAAGCCCCTAGGATTCTTGCTTGACTTCCAGCAGTATGAGGGCGATCATATAAGTGGGAGCTGGGGGTCTACAAGCACATCCTTAAAAGGTCCCTAGTCGTGGGAGATTCGAGACAGGGCATCGTTTCTCCAGAGTAGACTAGTGTATACAGTCGAGACCCCGACGAGGGGCGGTGGCCGGTCTCACAAGCCACTGGTGTCAGTTGATTCACCTAAGATGTATACAGGTGCTCATTGGGTTATGAGTACACCGGACAGGACTCGCCGGGAACCTGCTAGTTGGGAATATACCAGATGTCAGATAGCAGTTCCCTGGTGACATGTGTACAGGTTAGTTCATCGACCTGAGACCGTCATTTATCTCGTGTGAGTTCCCACTGTGCTTTGATTACTATCCTACCACGGCTCAAAGGAGTCGTGCAAACAGGTTTTAGTTGGGTACAGTCCCGAGCCACATGGAGGCAGTGAGCAGATCTGCAGGGGTTCGTCTCTCCCGGTATTGGGGGTGAGGTCGTGCTGTGTCTAGGAGAGCCAGAACATGAAAAGTCCTTGGCCAAGGCAGGAGATTTGCTGGTAGGTATTCCAGTAGTATCTCAGGGTGTTCTGGGCTACACTCCGACACGACTTGTACCGCTTTTGGGGGTCTGACTTTTACCAACCCCCTAGGCCCGCCATGCGATGCTCATAGACGAACGGACCGGACTGTACGGATATTGTCACTGACAGGCTCAGTAGGGTGTCAGGATGAGTTCGCTCATCGACGTCCCTTTTGGTCAATAGCTGGTGGCCCGTCATGTATTGGCTTATACCTCTGACGTGCTAGTGGTTAAATCCACAGCCATAGTATTGACGAGTCTTTAGAGTCCACCACACTTTCAGTTACTCAAGCTTTCGGGCGAAACGCTGTAGAGGCCGTATGGAGATATGGCAGGGTTCGATCAGATACGTGCGGTATTGCACGGATCGTGATCGGACGGTTTTTACTAGCCGGCTTTGGCTTAAGCCGGATTTTAGTATTAGATAGTGTAGTTTTGTCTCTTTGCATTTGTGTTCAGTGGGAATACAAATGCGGGCATGTATTTGCAGTAGTGGGGTTTTTCTGTAATTTATTACGGGATCGGTTTTCTGGAGTTGCCAGTTTGCATTCCATTCCGGCCGGTTTTCTTTCTTTCCTTCCCGGTCGGACTTTTCGTTGGAGGGTGTTATTTGCAGTTTGCAAATAACATTTTGTGGAGGGGGTTCATTGTATTTGTGGTTTCATTATGATAAATTTCTCATGATGAGATTCCCTTTGAATCAATCTTTTGCATTAATGAGAAAGTTATTGATTTGGCTTTGGATTAGAAATGTGGTGTTTATTCTTATTGATCTTTTCTTTTTCCCTTTGAAAGAAATTAATCATCTTTTTCCCACCCATTTGTTTAGGGGGCCGGCCACTGTTGATTAGAGAGAGAGAGAGGTTATTTTGTGTGGGAGAAATTTCCTTCATGCATTTTTGGTGGCCCCCCCCATTTTGTGAGTGCTGTGAAGTATATATTTCCTTATGCATGTTTTCATTTGGTGCACTCCACTCACAAAATTTCCAGAGAGGCAAAAAGACTTTGGCCGAGCTCTTTTCTTTCCATTACAAGCTCCAATTTATCCATGAAGCCTCCATGAAATTCTTGTGCCAAATTCCTCCAAAATGGCAACCTCTTAAACCCCAAAGAGACAACTATTCTACACTATTCTACAGCATCCCTTGGACGCGTCGGCTAGCCAACTTCGCGTCCGAGTTGCCTCGGTCAAGAGGTGGGAGCCCGTAAAAGATTCCGGCTACGTGGTGCCCTTTTCGACGAGACGATGATGGACGGAGATTCCGCGGAAGATCGGAGTGGAGATGAAGACCGAAGGACACGGATCGCTTGGTATAACTTCTCTACTCTTTTCTTTTTTGCTAGTTGCTAGGTTAATGGCCCGATCCGGGTAGAAAGTCCGCGGTGGTGCCGTTTTGCAAAGTTCGCAAAGTTTTTGTTTTCCGCGTCTCCGGCGTCGGATCGACGGCCGGGGCGCCCCCGCGGGCTTACAATGGTATCAGAGCCACGCCATTAACCTTCCCTAGCTTGCTCTAGCGCGTTTAGAACTCGATCGAACAAAAACCCGAAAACCGTATTTTTGTGCACATGTGTTCTCTGTTAAAATTTTTTGAGCTCCTAAAATTTTTCTGGTGATTGCAGAGACATGTACAACAAATTATAAGAATTCTGGGAAAATACGATCCACTGATTCCTCACTTCGACCGCGGAAGCGCGGCCAAACCCCTAGTTTAGCCGCGCTTGCGCGGCGGAAAAAAGGAATCATGGCACCATATTTTCCCAGTAAGCTTATGAGTTAGAAATAGGGCTTTTGGGATATTTTCTTTGGGCCCAGTTTTTCTGTAAGTGCTACAGTAGTGTATGGGGCCCACTTGATAATATTTGTTCGATCGGATATTTTAAACATGCCAGTTCACAGTTTTTACATTATTTCTGCGACCGTGAATGTCACTTGATCGGTAAATCCCGTCTAACTGCTATAGCCCGGTAAGACGGATTTGCGAACGTGACTTTCACGTTGATGTTCTGTGATTGTACTGTGTTGTTGCGGATCGGTCGTGCGGATAGCCTGGTTGCAGTGGTAGTACAGTTCTGTTGTATTATGTACATTTGATATTGCGGGGCGAGCGTCCGACATGTGGACTGCCGTCACTGCCTGTTTGTATTATTCTTTTGGGGCACGACCTGGTTGCGGTCGATGTACCCGTTGTATGTATATTTTACTTTCTGTACTAGGATTACCCCGCGGAGGGGTGCACGGATAGCCGGGTTCTAGAGGGCAACAAGCCCGCATCTCATGGCATTGAGACGGAGGGGGCTTCACTCTAGAATTGGCGGGCTATTCGCCGCACTCGTAGGGGGTATAGGGTTGACCCAGGAGGGGTGCCCAAGTTACCGGATTCTGTGAAGTGCTGGGTGGTCCATTCACGGTGCTGAAGGGGGCTGCCTCGCTTCAGGTTTTGGCGGGTATCTTGCCGCACCCGTAGGGGTCTAGGATTTCATTGCACAGGCTATCTACACGACCAGGGGAACGTCGGGTTTCAGTAGCGGCTCTGTGAAGCCCGGGGATCCCAGATATCTGTATTGATCTGTGTTGCTATACATTTCTGTGTTGCTTTTATCACGCCTTGAGCGAATACTATATATTGGTATATATATTAGTAGATGTTGTATATGTTTTGCATCCGCGCTAGTCCAGTCCCCGCTCTGTCGTTAGTTAGCTAACCTAACGGGTGATGACGGGACCCAGTGGCGAATGCGGATGGCATATACGTACGTCAGTATATTTTCGTTCTTTGTGGTGTGATCAATTGATGGGACTGCATTGATTCGGATCAATGCAAGTTAAACAAACCTAATCTGATGTTGTTGGAACACTTTTTCAAAAAGCTGTTATTGCAAGGGCGTTCTCTTTTGTTTTGCACAGTGGTATTCAGTTGGAATATCCTGCTCCTCAGTCGACGAGGCAAGGGCCGAGATCCCTTCACCGGGAGTGACCCCTTGGACAAAAGTTTGCGTCAGGGCAGTGAATTCACTATAGCCGATTACTTTTGCTTTGCATCGTGGTATTCATTTGGAATATCCTGCACCTCATTCTACGGGGAAAGAGCCGAGATCCCTTCACCGGGAGTGACCTCTTTACCGAAGGTTTTCGTTACTATATTTTTCTAAAAAGCTATCCGTTCCTTCAACGATATCAAGTTCATTACGTTAAAGGTTTTCGCCAGAAACCATTCGTAGCCCTCCGTCATTTCAGTTAAATATTCGGTAGTATTCAAGCTATGTATTTTGACCTCACGCCAAGGCATAGTGTTTGGTAGTTGCCGGGTATTTATCTGTTGCATAGATAGATGCGTTGGTTTGGGACAGTCGTACTACTATTTTGGCCTACGTCAAGGGTATGTACGGGTGGGTTCAAATTAACCAGGATAATGACGGGTAGAACTTGACATGTGACTTATGATATTTTGACCTCACGCCAAGGTCATAAGAGCATGGGGTAAAAATCTACATCGGGAGTTTCAAAAGAACTGAAACTTGCCAGATATGCGCATACCTTCTGGAGTGTGATAACATGAGCGGATTCCGTCACGTTATCATGCGATGAGAGTTGGATCCCGATTCCCACTGATGAGTTGGTTTACTCCTCGGGTTATCCCGGCTAATTCTTCTTTCAGGTTTGGGGAAGAATTTGACGTTACAGTGGGAGGTTTCCAGATTAGATAAATTGGTAACCATTCTGATCTAGGTTAGAGTGCACGCTGAGTGTTTCTTTTCTCTCTCTCTTTGGCAGCGACCATTGACCCGACCCTAGACTATAACTCAGTGACCAAGTTGACCGAACCTTCTTAATACTGGCTTTTGGATTGTCAGAGTTGCAAACCTCTTTGCCACTCCTACTTTTACCCTTTTCTCCGGGACACCCCGTATTACTACGAACGTCCACTTCCATTGGACAAAACCATCGTATGGTTATATACGAACTCGAAGGACTTCGAGGATGGTTTCTGGTTCTGGAGAAAAAGGAATAAAGTACATTCAGTTGTCTTTTCTTTTCACCTTCTCTCAGGTTGCGAGTACTTCTTGGTTTAGGAGTAGTACACCTATTACGCAAATTGGATAGTCTTCTTCCAAACCTTAGGCTGGTGCCGAACGGTGGGGAATGAAGAAAGCCAATTAGCCTAAACGGTGTACAGAAGGTATTAAGTTCAGACAAACCAAGGGATTAGTAAGAGGGCAAAGTAAATTGCGACTGTTATTCACGACCTAACCATGTACTTCTTTGTCAATCCTAAATCACCTATGAATTAAGTTCATTCGGTTGTCTTTTATCCTCACCTTCTCTCGCATTGCGATTGCTCCTAGGACTAGGACAGTACACCCATTATGCTTATTGGATAGTCTTCTTCCAAACCATAGGCTGATGCCGAACGGTAGGGAAGGAAGAAAACCATTTGGCCTAAAGGGGTGTGCAGAAGGTAATGACTAAAGACATGTAAAGGGATTTGGAGAGGTGGCAAAGAATTATACAGTTATAGTTGTGAATTTGAATAATGGAAGAGGCATTACTAGGAATACCAGCATACCCCATCGAAACATTTCAATGTTTCAGTTTTACTGTGTACTGTTAAAAGAAAACTGATTTCCCAATTAGACACTTGCTCCAGGGTATGTATTTACCAGGTAGGATCCTCACATCTGTATGGTTTTACAGATGATGAGTGGGGGTAAGTTATTGGGAATTAGGTGACCATCCTCATTATATCGGGATTCGTTGTAATCGGTGATATTTGAGGAAGTCACCTGGGTTGTTTGCCGGTCGGCAAATATTTGGTTTTGAATATCCGTTGTTGTGCACCAATTTCAAATTGATATATCTGTACGTCTATTCTTATAGAGTGAGATATACTTTTTGAAATTATGTCTATGGCATTTACCTATATTAGTAGATGGTTAGGTAAGGAGCATTGAACGGCGGTGTAATTCTTCTTAACCAAAAGTACAGTTTTCAACCTACGACACACAGTGAATGAGTCACTAGACTCAAGGGACTTATACAGAGTATTGTATATTGTCCAGTGTCCATTAGGACAGAGGGGTTGGTCCTCGTACTTTATTCGGTTTACTTTTAACTTCTCTAGTTCTTAGACATGTGTTCGTAGAAACACAGGGTCTAAGTTTTGAGGAGTTATAGGTATATGAATAAAGTAGAGAACCAGGTGTTGCAAGTATCGGGATTCTTCAAGGAGATCGAAGATGTAGATACTTGTGAATGGTATTCAGTTGATAGTAATGATTAAGAGAACTAGCTTCTCTTTCAGGTTACTCATAATTGGAAGTACTCCTAAGTTGAGTAACGCTGATCGGCCTCTCTTCCATTTAGTTGACATGTACTGGAGACAGCTGCATGATTTGAATCTGGTTCAATTAAATCAGTGCCTCTGTTGCTTGGATATAGAACAGTTCATATCTTGACATTTTTAAGATACGGGGAGTTGTCCGGCTTATGCTTAAAACCAGACTCTGGACAACTCAAGGCACGTTTCAGTAGTGGCTGTTTGTGGGTTGACCCGGGCTATGACGAGGGTTGATTTTCTACCATCTGGAAGATCAATAGTAATATTGTTCTTGACTCGCCACAGTTTTATCAAAAATGGATTTTTTCAGAAAAACAGTAGTGGGAGTATGGTAGAACTGGAAGTGATTCCAGAACCGCAAACGATTACTGAAGATTTGATAAGAACCTAAAGATTCGATCTGGTTTGACATTCCAATGGCCACTCCGCAGATAAGGTGGGTAGCCTCCGGCACCCGAGAGGTACTTCGGTATGCTCAAGGACGGTGGCAGGGAAGTTCTTGTTTACCCACACTTGCCATTGCTGTTGTTCCAGGCTGCGAGACCTGGCGGGAGGATGAGTATAGCGTCATTCTAAACTAGCTTTAGAAGTGTACGCCTATATGACTCTGCCAGAGGGTTGTCGTAGTCAGTGGGAGCAGCGGAAGCATTGGTGGACATCAGGCTTATGTCTATTCATAGACTAAAGCAGATAAAGCGGAGATAGATCATCTATTTCTGATGTGACAGTCATAGGTTTGACTTCATCAGAATAGGGGATGGATCTGTTAAGAAGGTAGTAGGGTGTGATGTCCTGGTATTTGATGACATACACAAGGTAGGAAGTGATATTCCTATACCTACGATAGGTTATACTTTGGTCGTCACACAGTAGTTTCTCCACATAGGACTTGGATATTATATCAGACATTCTGGTTATTAGATCTATGGTTTTAGATCTAGATTTGGGTGGTTTCCCAATCTGGGTACTTTGACCGCATTCTATGAGTATTTAGAATGGACGACTCCTGGCACGGTAGTGTACCTGCAGGTAATGGAGTCACCCTCTCTAAAGGTGTCTTACAGACTAAAGGGGAGAGGGATACGCATGATTGACAGATCACTTGCTTAGGCAATTGAGTCAATCATGAGATGTCAAGTACCACACCAGATGTTGTTCTTGCAGTAGGTGCAATAAGTTGATATTGATCCAATCCTGGAGAAACAGTCGGAAGCAGTTTTAGAACATAAGTTGATGTTCTAGGGAATTGATAACGGCAGCCTCCTTTACGAGACGGTTATCATTCCAGGCTTCCAAGGTGACCTGGATGGCAGAGTAGCTGCCAGAGTTATAGTTTTTCCTCTAACGAGGGGCAGTATTTTGGACAGGTGGTCCAGGTCGATACTGAGGGAAGGCATGGTGCAGGATACTGATTAAGTTCAGTTGACGATACAGTCTAAGAAGTTTGGATTTGGAGTTCATTTATGAGCTAGGTCCCATCAGACATCCAGGCATTCTAAGACAGGTATTGCTCATTTCGGGAGATAGTTTTCTCTGCGAACATGAGATATAGAGAGACATAGAAAGAAACATCAAAGCGGATCCACTCACTGAGGCTATTCCTCGAACGCAATAGTTTCGCAAACGAGCTTTGTGAGACTGACTAGTAGAGGAGTTGGGTGTTCGGTATCACATGGGCTGTGAGTATGCGACATCGCAATAATTAGCCTTGAGTGCAAGTGGGAGATTGTTGGAGATAGTGCCCTCAGAGTCAATTATTGGGTCACATGCACGTGATTGCAATGATTGAGGGGAGGACCTATCCCGGTAGGACAGTCTTACTCGAAATGATAGTATGCTATCTGGTTTATCTTTATCATCGTGTACTGCTTCAGGTGACCTTTCGAGTCGCTATTACACGTTGATAAAGCCCCTAGGATTCTTGCTTGACTTCCAGCAGTATGAGGGCGATCATATAAGTGGGAGCTGGGGGTCTACAAGCACATCCTTAAAAGGTCCCTAGTCGTGGGAGATTCGAGACAGGGCATCGTTTCTCCAGAGTAGACTAGTGTATACAGTCGAGACCCCGACGAGGGGCGGTGGCCGGTCTCACAAGCCACTGGTGTCAGTTGATTCACCTAAGATGTATACAGGTGCTCATTGGGTTATGAGTACACCGGACAGGACTCGCCGGGAACCTGCTAGTTGGGAATATACCAGATGTCAGATAGCAGTTCCCTGGTGACATGTGTACAGGTTAGTTCATCGACCTGAGACCGTCATTTATCTCGTGTGAGTTCCCACTGTGCTTTGATTACTACCCTACCACGGCTCAAAGGAGTCGTGCAAACAGGTTTTAGTTGGGTACAGTCCCGAGCCACATGGAGGCAGTGAGCGGATCTGCAGGGGTTCGTCTCTCCCGGTATTGGGGGTGAGGTCGTGCTGTGTCTAGGAGAGCCAGAACATGAAAAGTCCTTGGCCAAGGCAGGAGATTTGCTGGTAGGTATTCCAGTAGTATCTCAGGGTGTTCTGGGCTTCACTCCGACACGACTTGTACCGCTTTTGGGGGTCTGACTTTTACCAACCCCCTAGGCCCGCCATGCGATGCTCATAGACGAACGGACCGGACTGTACGGATATTGTCACTGACAGGCTCAGTAGGGTGTCAGGATGAGTTCGCTCATCGACGTCCCTTTTGGTCAATAGCTGGTGGCCCGTCATGTATTGGCTTATACCTCTGACGTGCTAGTGGTTAAATCCACAGCCATAGTATTGACGAGTCTTTAGAGTCCACCACACTTTCAGTTACTCAAGCTTTCGGGCGAAACGCTGTAGAGGCCGTATGGAGATATGGCAGGGTTCGATCAGATACGTGCGGTATTGCACGGATCGTGATCGGACGGTTTTTACTAGCCGGCTTTGGCTTAAGCCGGATTTTAGTATTAGATAGTGTAGTTTTGTCTCTTTGCATTTGTGTTCAGTGGGAATACAAATGCGGGCATGTATTTGCAGTAGTGGGGTTTTTCTGTAATTTATTACGGGATCGGTTTTCTGGAGTTGCCAGTTTGCATTCCATTCCGGCCGGTTTTCTTTCTTTCCTTCCCGGTCGGACTTTTCGTTGGAGGGTGTTATTTGCAGTTTGCAAATAACATTTTGTGGAGGGGGTTCATTGTATTTGTGGTTTCATTATGATAAATTTCTCATGATGAGATTCCCTTTGAATCAATCTTTTGCATTAATGAGAAAGTTATTGATTTGGCTTTGGATTAGAAATGTGGTGTTTATTCTTATTGATCTTTTCTTTTTCCCTTTGAAAGAAATTAATCATCTTTTTCCCACCCATTTGTTTAGGGGCCGGCCACTGTTGATTAGAGAGAGAGAGAGGTTATTTTGTGTGGGAGAAATTTCCTTCATGCATTTTTGGTGGCCCCCCCCATTTTGTGAGTGCTGTGAAGTATATATTTCCTTATGCATGTTTTCATTTGGTGCACTCCACTCACAAAATTTCCAGAGAGGCAAAAAGACTTTGGCCGAGCTCTTTTCTTTCCATTACAAGCTCCAATTTATCCATGAAGCCTCCATGAAATTCTTGTGCCAAATTCCTCCAAAATGGCAACCTCTTAAACCCCAAAGAGACAACTATTCTACACTATTCTACAGCATCCCTTAGACGCATCGACTAGCCAACTTCGCGCCCGAGTTGCCTCGGTCAAGAGGTGGGAGCCCGTAAAAAATTCCGGCTACGTGGTGCCCTTTTCGACGAGACGATGATGGACGGAGATTCCGCGGAAGATCGGAGTGGAGATGAAGACCGAAGGACACGGATCGCTTGGTATAACTTCTCTACTCTTTTCTTTTTTGCTAGTTGCTAGGTTAATGGCCCGATCCGGGTAGAAAGTCCGCGGTGGTGCCGTTTTGCAAAGTTCGCAAAGTTTTTGTTTTCCGCGTTTCCGGCGTCGGATCGACGGCCGGGGCGCCCCCGCGGGCTTACAGGTTTATGAGTGCAGAGCACTTTATGCTGAATAGCGCCCACGTGAGGAGCACGTGGGGCGCTTGACGCTGAGCGCCAACCATAGAGTGCTAAGCACTCTTTATTAAGCGGCGTCCATGTGAGGGGTACGTGAGGCGCTTGGCATTGAGCGCCAACCACTGAGTGCTAAGCACTCTTTATTGAGAAGCGCCCACATGGGGGGCATGTGAGGCGCTTGGCGCTGAGCGCCAACCACTGAGTGCTAAGCACTCTTTATTGAGCAGCGCCCACGTGAGGGGCACGTGAGGCGCTTGGCGCTGATTTTTTCTTCATGTATTATGTTCTGAAGAGTTCAATTCCCTGTTATTCTCGGGATCTTCGATCCCCAAGAACAAATTCATCCCCATAAGAAATATACAGGAAACTTGCCAGGCATTCGCATACCTTCTGGAGTGTGGTGACTTGAGTGGCTTCCATCAAGTTATCATGCGATGATAGTTGGATCCCGATTCCCACTGATGAGTAGGTGTTTCTCCTCGGGTGATTTTAGATGATCCCGACTAATTCTCCTTTTAGGGTTTAAGGGAGAATTCGAGGAAACAGTGGGAGCCATCCTGATTAGATAAAGTGATTAACCAATCTAATCTAGGTTAAAGTGCATGCTGAGTGTTTCTTTTCTCTCTCTCTTTGGTAGCCACCATGACCCAACCTCAAACTAAAACTCATGAACCAAGTTAACCGAACTTTCTTAAAACACCTTGGCTATTGGGTTGTCATTAAGTCGCATATATCATTTCCACTCCTACATCCCCTTTGCATTTCTCCAGAACACTTCGTATCACTATGAAGATCCACATTTCTTGGATATTCCATCGTATAGTTACATACGAACTCGAAGAAACTTGTTTCAGTTCTAGGATGGATTCTGGTTCTGGAGAAATTGAATAGGATTATTTGGTTGTCTTTTCTCTTTACCTTCTCTCAGGTTGCGAGAGCTCCTAGTGTTAGGAGAGTACACCTATTGCATTTATTGAATAGTCTTATTCCAAACCATGGGCAGGTGCCGAAAGGTAGGGAAGGAAGAAAAACAATTAGCCTGAGTGTTGTGTACAGAAGGTAATAAGTAAAGACATATAAAGGGATTAGAGTGAGGGCAAAGAAAATTGTGACTGCTATCATTCACGATGAAGCCACGTATATCCTTACCACTCTAACTTCCCTTTTGCATTTCTCCAGAACACTCTGTATCACTACGAAGATCCATATTGCTTGGATGTGCCATCGTATAGTTATATACGAACTCGAAGGAACTTGTTTCAGTTCGAGGATGGTTTCCAGTTCAGGAGAAATTGAATAGGATTATTCGGTTGTCTTTTCTCTTTACCTTCTTTCAGGTTGCGAGGGCTCCTAGTGTCAGAAGAGTACACCTATTACGCTTATTGGATAGTCTTATTCCAAACCTTAGGCTGGTTCGAAGGGTAGGGAAGGAAGCAAACCAATTAGCCTAAGTGTGGTTTACAGAAGATAATAAGTAAAGACATATAAAGGGAATGGAGTGAGGGCAAGAAAGTATACGGTTATTGTCATGAATCTGGATAGTAGAAGAGGCATTACTAGGAATACCCAGTTACCTCTTTGAAATATTTTCATGTTTTAGTTTTTCTGTGCGGTGTTAAGTGAAAACTATTTTCCCAATTAGATTCTAACTCCAGGGTATGTGTTTACCAGATTTTATTCTCACATCTGTATGGCGTTACGGATGCTGAGTGGGAGTAAGATATTGGGACTTGGATGATTAGATCCTCTATATATCGGAATTCTTTGAAATTGGTGATATTTGAGGAAATAATCTGGGTTTTGCCTGACGGTAAATATTTGGTTTTGAATATCCGTCGTTATTCACCAATTTCAAACTGATATATCTGTATGTTTATTTTATAAAGTGAGATATAACCTTTTGAAATTATGTCTATGACATTTACCTATATCAGTTGATGGTTAGGTAAGGTGCATTCAACAGCGGTGTAATTCTTCTTAATCATAGTACAGTTTTCAACCTATGAAGCATAGGGTTTGAGTTATTAAACTCAGTGAACTTATACAGAGTATTGTATGTTGTCCGGTGTCCATCAGGACAAAGGCGTTGGAACTCGTACTATATTCTGTTTACTCATGACTTCTCTAGTTTTAGACAAGTATTTTGTTGAAATACAAGGTACAGATTTTGAGAAGATATAGGTAAAAGAATAAAGTAAAGAACCATATGTTGCAAGTATCAGGATTCTTCAAGGTGATCGAAGATATAGATACTTGTGTTTGGTATTCCGTTGTAATTAATAGTTTTGAGAACCTGGTTCTCTCTCAGTTTACTCATGCGTGGGTGCGCTTATTGATGAGTAATGCTGCTTGGCTTCCTTCCATCTAGTTGATATGCACTGGGATCGGCTGCATGTATTTTGAATCTGGTTCCAATTAAATTAGTGCCTATGTTTCTATATTGGATGTATAGAATAGATTCATATCTTAACGATGTTAAGGTATATGAAGTTGTCCGGCTTATGCTTAAAACCAAAATCCGGATAAACTCCAGGCACATTTCAGTAATGGCAGTTCGTGGGTTATCCCGGGTTTTGACCAGGGTTAACATTCTACCATCTGGAAGATCAATAGTTATATTGTTCTTGACTCGCCACAGTTTTAGTAAAATGAATTCTTTTCAGAAAACATTAGTAGGAGTATGATAGAACTGGAATTGATTCCAGAATCACAAATGATTACTGAAAATTTAGTAGAACCTAAAGATTCAAATGAATTCGACATTCCATTAGCCACTCCGCAGATTTCTTGGGTAACCTCAGACACCCGAGAGGTACTTCTGTAACATTTTGAAAATCGTTTAGGTGAATTTTCGGATAATCGGTAAAATAACGGGTGTTTTCCATAAAAATCAAGATATAAATATCTTTTAATATAAAATTAAATATACATATTCTAGCTATATAATTGCTAGTATTTGGTGTTTATTGAGCCACTTGTAAAATTTTTAGTTTACTGATTTTTTTCCGAAATTAATTATTTTAATATTATTTTAAGCCGTCACTAATACATTTAATTAGGGATAATTACAAATTGGAATGAGTTGATACAAATTTTGTACATCATGACACATTAAACTAACTTGTAAAATATTGTTTTTGAAATGAAAAGAAATTATTAAGATAGTTTTAGAAAATATAAACTATAAAGGCTTAAATGGTGAAAAATAGCTAAATAGAATTGAGGTATGCTTCTAGGTTGACTTGGGATATAGTATTTATCATTTTTCCTCACCATACAAACCCACACACCCCCTCCCATAGTGGGCTGGCCGAAATTATGCAAGAAACCCCTACCCAAAGTTGTCCCCACTTCAAGTTAAAAGAAAAGAAAACAATGAAATGAAAAGAAAAGAATAAATATATAAGTATGGGCTTTGTTGACTTTGACAATTCTTGACCTCACAACACTACCCACACTCTCTCTCCCTCTCATTTTAGCAGCCCTCCCTCAACAATAGCCCCCCCAATTTCCCCCCTCTCATTTCATCACAAAAATCCATCAAAAATGCTTCAAAATCCATACAAATACAAAGCTAATTCAAAATCCAAGCCTTACCCATTATTTCTTGGCTACTATAGTATGGATCTTGGTGAAAAGTTAGCATTTTGGAGACAAGTTGCATGTGGGATCTCATGATCTTTTAGGTATAATCTTAACCTAATGTTTGCTTGATGTTTAATCACTTCAATTTAACTAATTTCGGTGCTTAATTATGGTTCTAAGTGCTAATTTGAAAATTCAAGAATAGGGTTTAAATGATAATTAGGGTTTTTATCATTAGATTGTGGTTGTAATGAGGAGATTAACATGTTAATGGAATGCAAAACCTAATCTTGTTATCATTTGCTAATTGTTGGTTTAAAATTTTGTTAATTATGCTAATTTTGAAAACTAGGTTTTTGGAAATTGATTAAATGATTTATTTTAAAATATAATTAGGGTTTCATGACATTATTAACATTATAAAATTGTAGTTTAATACTTTAGATCATGCAAAACCAAGCTTAGTTGTTGTTTTGTGCATTTTTACTTTGAAATTGTTAAAATTGGATAAAATTGAAAACTAGAATTTTGGGTTTTATAAAAATTGATGAGATTAAATTATGGTGGTGGTTAGTATGACTTAGTTATGATATTTAGTGAATATTATGGCTATTAGTTTTGTTAAAACATCAAGTTTCGAATTAAAACGGTAATTAAGTGCTTTCTAGGTTTTCGGAAATAAATCAAATTGATTTATTTCGAGGTTTTTATGAGTTACAACTTATTTCATATTATAATTAGTGATTTGTGAAATCACGATTGGTGTATTTGGGTTTTCTCGATCACTCGGCGTTTGTATGCCGATGTCGAGGGTTTTGGGTTGATTTGAGAGAGCAAACTATAGGTTTTGACCTATGTGAGATTCGTGTGTCGTTTTGGTCATGAGTCAGATTTTAATGCGATACGATGTATTATGATACGTAGGTACTCTCATGAGGATTTCGAGATGACAAATAAGCGCATGGCGATATCGGCATCAGCATGCGAAGATCAAGGTGAGTAGATATATATCTACGGGGGAAGTCGGGTGGATGGCGTATAGCACCCCCGCAAATTCGTAAGAAACGAGGTGATGTGGTATAGATATACATTTATATGTGATTGCGAGATATGGATACTTAGCAAGCAAGCTTTAGGAGATCATGGATTAGTTTTAGCGAGATTTGAGGAAAGTGGTTTAGTGGATTTCTTAGTCGCGAAACCCTAGAGTAAGGATTTGCATACACACACACATACACACTTGCATACATTTACTTTCTTGTGCGTATATGGGGACGTGTATATATGTATATAAGCATAGGTATGAGACTATGCATATATATATTCATATACACATGCATGGATGTTAAGGATAGTGGATGATATTTAGAGATGAGTCGATGAGATTGGGCTCGATGCCATGAGATCGGTGAGGTGATATGGATCGTATTATGAGATGCGACATGTGATGATAGCGGATCGGTAGGCGATGTGTTTCATACACACGCGTATATATATAGATAGATGGTATCAGTATTGTACTAGACTTAGATCAGTACCCCCAGTTCACGATTTGTGATGATAAGGATACCAGACGAATAATGAGATAAATATGATATTGACCCGTACCCTGACTTGGGATGTCGTACGATGGATTTACCGTACGAGCTATTGATAATAGATCCGCACTCTTGACTCAGAGGATGTCATATAATATATTGTATCGTACGTGGTACTATTCAGGCGGGATCACCGACTATTATATATGTGTGTATATATATATATATATATATATATATATATATCGACTCAGATTTAGGTGGTTTCCATACTCCTTTCGATTGGTTGTTAGTTAGACCTGTAGTTTACCTAGTAGATGTTAGACTAGACCCGAGTCATACCTATTTCCAAAACTGACGAATCGTGAGAATTTTAAAGACATACCAAGGGATACTACGGATATTTCAAAAGACGTACCTTTTCTTAAAAACACCGTAGTCCTTATTTTTAAAACACCACGATTCGTACTATTTCAAACGGCAAAACAGTAGATCACATGTATAGTAAGGTAGGTTCCTTATTGTTACGTTATTATTCATGTTCTGCATATTATTGTTGCATTTACTATTCATTTGCCTTTATTATGTTGTTATCGCCTCATTGTATGTTGTTGTGTACTTAGTGATTATGAAACCATGCTGTTAGGACACCAGCACCATTACCGATGACACGTATGCTCCACGTACACTCGCTTGCCGGCTCACACACATCTTCATCGGTAATTGCCATGTCACGTACACTTTAGAAAATACCATTTCATTGACATAGCTTGCTAGCTGATAGTCACAACATGTTATAGCTTCCATATGCCAGTTTTACTATTGCATTCATTGCATGATATCGGTTGCATTCATATACTCATTGGTCATGCAGCATTCTGGAGATTTATGCCGATATTCACTGTTTACTTACTCTTAATTCTTGGATTTCGGATTTCCATGAGATTTCTGGATTTGGGGGAAAATCGCAAGAATATATATAAACTTCTCTCTCTCCCTCTTTTTTAAAATGCAAGTTGCGGTTTTCTCGTGATGTATGAGTCGTCCACCATGAGTTTCATGATTGTTGTTGGATTTCGAGACCCGATTCGAGGAGCCGGATGAACCTTCTCGGGTACATGGTGGACTCGGTATGCTACCCCGGGGCGAGAGTGATTTCATGGAGGATGATGAGCCTGGCAGGGGCAGACTGCCTATCGGTGATTTTACCTGGCGCGGCGGATATCCGGAGGATACCGTTCGTGGTCGTGTGATTGATGATATGGGCCGATCCGGACTGACTGAGCCCGAGGTATTGAGATATTGAGATTTGAGATATAGTGAAATTGAGATATTGATATTGAGATACTGAGATTTATGTTTTGTGTCGATACTTGACACTGATTTCTCTGTTGATTTCATTGATGATACCCGATTTATATACATACAGAAATCTCATTAAATAAAGAAACAGTTGTCTCATTCATGATGTATTCTGTTTTTATTCGTCATGCATTCATACATCATATATCTGATATGTAGCTATCTGAGACACTAAAACGAGCACGTAGTATTGCACTACATGTAGATGGATCTGGATATTATTTGAGGATATTATTTGATATGACCTGGGATAGCGTCTTGCATGCGATTTCTACTCGTAGATGTTTTCTACTTACGAGTTGGCAACTCACCCCTGTTGTGCTACAGTTCCTTTGTAACCCTTCGAAAATCGTTTAGGCAGTTTTTCGGTAATCGGCAAATTTTTCGGCTTTTTCCGTAAAAAGTCAAAATTGATATTTTTCATTGTAGACCTAATTATACAAAATTTAGATAAGATATTACTATAATTTTGTCACTAAAATGTCACTTATAATTATCTAGTTAAATAAAAAAAAAATTTCATAATTAATTATTTTTTTATTATTTTAAGCCTTTTTAAATACATTTAATTAGGGATAAATACAAATTTAATTAGGTAAATTTATTAATTAGGAGTCTAAATAAGATAAAATATGGTGTTAATAAAATTATATCATGTCTTGCAAACTTTTGGTTTTATGGTGGGAAAATTATGAAAAAAATGATGAAAAAGGGGTTTTTTTGGAAAAAGTTGAAATGAAAAGCATTAAATGATATCATATGATATTTGTTTGACCTAGAAACTTCTTCAAAACTCCCACAACCTCCCTCCTCTACCTCAGGTCGAGCTCAACCTGAGCAAACCCCATTTCCCTCTCTCTTTCTTGCTTCTAAAATCATGAAAAAATCATCAAAATCCACCGAAATCAACACATTTCTTCACAAATTCAAAATATAATCCTATTCCACCTCTTTCCAACCCTAATTTGCTTCAAAACAAGGTAAAAGGAGGCATCTTTCAAGGTCAAGTGCAAGTTAGGGTTCACTTGTAAGGTATAAATTCTAAACTAGTTGTTAAATTTGTAGTTTAAATAAGCTAAATTAGTATTTTAAAGTGTTAATTTCATTGTAATGGTTGGTTTTTGAAAATTCAAGAGAGGTGTTGATGTCCTAATTAGGGTTTGTTATAGGATAAGTGGGTTTAAGTTAGGGTAATGGTTATCTAGTTGGTTAGAATGGTTATTTGTGCGATGTTGCGATCGCGATATCGTTAATTCGCGATGTCTGCTTTGAAATCGGCATGCTAATTGCTTACTAGTTTTTCTAAAATTTTAGGGGGTGATCTAATTGTGTTATTTAGGCGATATAATTAGCATCTTATACGACTATTAGGGTGTGTGAATGCGGAGTTTTGTTTAGTCGGGTTTTATTTTTGACAATTGCCCCGAAACGGCGATTTTAGTTAAGGTTTTAGCGATTTTCGTGTATTTTCCGCGTACCGAGTGCACGTTGTGATTAATTCGAGAGCGTCGATCTTTTCATAGTGTGAGTTGCATCATTTCAGAAATTTGTAACCTTATATTGTGTGTTATGCAATTCTAGGATCGGTCGGGGAAACTTCGGATACGGCGCGAAAAGGCAAAGCGGTGGCCGGGTCAGATTAGCGGGGATTTCAGGTGAGTAGATATATTCATCTATGGGGGAATCGTCTGGATGGCGTGAGGCCCCCCCTCCCTAGTTAGGATTACTCTACTTTATGCAATAATTATATTGTTAGCTAGCTTATCCATTTATGTACATTGCATACCCTTACAGCTAACCCTATACTAGATTGCATGGACATTCATATGACATTCATATATACATATGCGATATCATTTCGTAGGACACGAACACCTTACCATTGGCATCTATTGCACGCGCACTATTCATGTGACACACACGCCTTTGGTATTTGCCATGCCACGTGCACTATAAAAACCTGTTTAGCTTAGTAACGCCATTGCATTCATGCATGATATTTGAGATTTTATCGCACGCATATACCTCGCATTGCTATCATATTCACATAGATTTCTAGCCAAACTCTCACATCATATACATTGATATCATAGACACTTATCATATATAACATGTAGACATTATGATTTCTTGAGGATTTCAGTTTGCTGCGATTTCTGGATTTTTGGGGAAAACCGCAAGAATTTAACAAAGCTTATATTTATCATTTTAAAAAACAAAGTTGCGGTTTTCTCGTGACGTATGTGTCGTCCACCATGAGTTTTCATGTTTTCTGTTGGATTTCGAGACCCGATTCGAGGAGTGGATGAACCGTCTCGGGTACATGGTGGGCCCGGTATGGTACCCCGGGGCAAGAAGATCGAGTTGTAGACGATGAGCCTGGCAGGGGAAGACTACCTACCGGTGATGTCTGGCGCGGCGGATATCCGGAGGATACCGACCGTTGTCGTGAGATTTATGATATGGGCTGATCCGGACTGACGGAGCCCGATATTGAGACAGATGTGATTCCTATTTGGTGTCGATGCTTGACACAGGTTTTCAGAGGATTTCTTGATGATATTTAGCTATTATGCAGACATTCATTTTTCTAAAAGTTAAGAATGCAGTAACATTAACATTTAAAACACTTAAAGAGTTAGAAAAGATATTGTATACATGTGCATGCATACTAGAGTTATTATATCACATATGGACAAACATGTTGTTCCGCATTGCGTGCATTCTTACGACTGCCTTACTAGATGTTATATTTACTCACGAGCTGGCAACTCACCCCCGTTGTGCCACAGTGTCTTGCAGGTCGGACCCGTCAGTCTTGTAGCGGCGGGCTACTTTATCATCAGTTCCTTTTGCTCAGACTCGCGGCATCGCCCGTAGGTGGGTTGCGAGTATACTTTACTTCTTTTTGTTTTATCATTGTATCTAGTATTCTCCATCTACCACTTGTATTGTATATGCGACCTAGTGATGAGACTGAGAGATTTGTATATTTGTGGTTTCTTTTGGGTCGAGCTCACTTGAGCCGACGTGTGTTTTCTGGTATTTGCATCTCTTTTATGCCCTTTTTTTCTCGATATTACTATTATATTGCATGTGGTTGTGATCCGCCTTGGGCGAAGAGCTAGCTTCCGCTTGGGGATGCCATTTTTATAATTACAGGTTTATTATCTTGTTGTACCCATTTTGGGGGATAGAAAATACAGGGGAGACTCTGCCGAAATTTTCGGGAATTTTTGATGTTTTTAAAATGGGATTCTATGCAACTTAATTGATTTCAAAACCGTTTTCATTTAAGGTTTTCCTTCACTCTCTTTTGATTTTGGGTTAGATTTCTGGGCTTTGGCTGACTTAGGTTACTGTACGCCATTAGACGTCTCGTAATCTAAGTGCCAGTCACGTTCCGTACTTTCGGGTCGTGATAAAGTTGGTATCAGAGCGTGGGTTTTACCTTTCTGAGTGTAGGACGACCTTGGTAGATGGAGTAGGTGACTTAAGCAGAGTGGCGTAGCGTGGGTATGATCCGCGGCATACTTACGATACGGTACTCCGCCTAAGTAACCTTAGGACATAATTGCTTGTATTTCTTTTCTTGATTCCTTGCATTCCTTGATTCAATTGCAATGATCTTATCAGTCCTGTTTCTTATTCCAGCTTCGATGCCGCCAAAGACTACGAGAGCTCAGCGGGCTGCCGCTAGGGATGAGATTCGGGCGGGCCCGTCTGAGGCGAGGATCGAGCGGGAGGATACGCCTACCCCTCAGGGTCATACTGATCCGTCTTATCCAGACCGTATTGCCAGATTAGAGGCAGGCATGCAAGAGTTGCGGCAGATGATGGGATCTTTAGTTGAGTCCAGTCGGGCACAGAGATCCGAGGATGTTCCTTCCACCGCACAGACCACGATCGTACCTGCTGCACAGATGGTCACTCCTGCTGCTACTACGGAGACTATTCCTGTTTCACTACAGGAGTTTATGAGATTGAGACCTCCAGCTTTTACCGGTACAGATGCGACAGAGGACCCACAGGCATTTCTTGATAGGATGGCACGGATTGGCCGTTCGTTGAGGTGTTCTGAGGATAGATTGGTGGAGTTTGCGAGTTTTCGTCTGGAGGGTCTTGCCCAGACATGGTACGACTCAGTAGAGAGAGGCCGAGCTGCAGGTCTGCCTTCTATGACCTGGGATGAGTTTACAGCTGCATTTCTTGCCCGTTTTCTTCCGGAGAGTGTCCGAGATGCTCGAGCCCGTAGTTTTGAGTCTTTGCGCAAGACTCCTGGGATGACAGTGTCGGAGTATGATATACAGTTTACCCAGTTGTCTCGATATGCTCCGTACCTAGTCGACACAGAAGAGAAGAGAATAAAGAGGTTTGTACGAGGGCTTGATACACAGCTATTCCTTGCCATCGGCACCCAGCACTTCGATACATACGCAGCCACGATGGATGCAGCCTTACTTTTGGAGGAGCGTATTTCTGAGACTCCGGTCGCTTCTAGGCCGAAGAGGATCCGTACTGATACGCCAGCTCAGCGGCAGATGGGCAGACATCGTGATAGATCATTTCCGGGAGATGGCGGAGGCAGAGGATTGAGACGAGGTCAGTTATTTGGTTCATATCCACAGACCCAGCAGTCGTCTCCAGGATGTTTTCGGTGTGGGAGTCAGTATCACCGTGTCAGAGACTGTACCATGGGACGTCCGGGCACGGCGACAGTCCCGCATGTGACTTTACCACCCTCACCACCTTCTCAGAGAGCTTTACTTCCTACTCCTGATGATGCTTCACGCCAGCCAGATGCTTCTAGAGGCCGTGGGCGTGGCGGTCCGGTTCCGCGAGGACGAGGCGACAGAGGCAGAGGCAGAGGCCGAGGTAGAGGCAGAGGACAGCCAGCTATTAGTGGTGGACAGGCCCGAGTGTTCGCGTTGACTCCTCAGGATGCACAGGCATCCAATGCCGTCGTGACAGGTACTCTGCCAGTATGTTCTTTTGATGCACGGGTATTATTTGATCCAGGCTCCACACATTCCTATGTTTCCACGTATTTTGCACCGAGGTTGGGCCGAGAGTCTTCTCCGTTAGATCAGCCGCTTGTCGTTATTTCCCCGGTAGGCGAGTCTTTTGTTGCCCGTTTTGTATACCGATCTTGTTCCGTTCGTATCGGGGAGAGAGATTCTTCAGTAGATTTGATTCTCCTCGATATGCTAGACTTTGACGTTCTTCTTGGTATGGACTGGCTAGCCACCTGTTATGCATCCGTGGACTGCCGTGAAAAAGCAGTCAGATTCGGTTTTCCGGGTGAGCCGGTTCTTGTTATTCAGGGAGATCATAGTGCTACCCTTCCCAGCTTGATTTCTTCTCTTCGCGCTGGTCAGCTCTTAAGGAAAGGGTATCAGGGATTCTTAGCCTATGTTTGTGATACTAGCTCCACAGAGGTTCCGTTGGACCAGGTCCCTGTTGTGAGAGAGTTTCCTGATGTATTTCCTGACGAGCTGCCTGGTCTGCCACTAGAGCGCGAGATTGAGTTCTGTATTGACTTGATCCCTGGCACGGGGCCTATTTCTATACCTCCTTATCGGATGGCCCCGGCGGAGCTGAGAGAGCTAAAGGATCAGTTACAGGACTTGCTGGACAAAGGGCTTATCCGACCGAGTGTGTCACCTTGGGGTGCTCCCGTCCTGTTTGTTAAGAAGAAGGACGGAAGTATGCGCTTATGCATTGATTATCGTCAGCTGAACCGGGTTACTGTGCGGAACAGGTATCCCCTACCCCGCATTGATGACTTATTTGACCAGCTCCAGGGTGCATGGTTTTTCTCGAAGGTTGATTTACGGTCAGGTTATCACCAGTTGCGGGTTCGGAAAGAGGATATTCCGAAGACCGCCTTCCGTACTTGTTATGGTCACTACGAGTTCTTGGTGATGTCGTTCGGGCTCACCAATGCCCCGGCAGCATTTATGGATTTGATGAACCGTGTATTCAGGCCGTATCTCGATCAGTTCATCATTGTGTTCATTGACGACATCTTGGTTTATTCTCGGAGCCGGGAGGAGCATGAGCAGCACTTACGTATCACATTGCAGACTTTGAGGGAGCATCAGCTGTTCGCCAAATTCTCCAAGTGCGCATTCTGGTTAGACAGTGTCGACTTCTTGGGTTATGTGGTGACGAGAGACGGTATTTGCGTAGACCCGAAGAAGATCGAGGCAGTTCAGCATTGGCTTAGACCAGTATCAGTTACAGAGGTTCGCAGTTTTCTAGGTCTGGCCGGCTATTATCGACGTTTCGTCCAGGATTTCTCCCGCATTGCTGCACCGTTGACCGGGTTGACCCGGAAGGGGGTTCCTTTTGATTGGACCCAGGCATGTGAGGATAGCTTCCAGCAGTTGAAGACTCGTCTGACTACTGCACCAGTGTTAGCATTGCCTTCAGGATCAGGCGGGTTCGTGGTATATTGTGATGCTTCTAGAGTGGGGCTGGGATGTGTATTGATGCAGCACGACAGAGTTATCGCGTATGCTTCTCGGCAGCTGAGGAAACACGAACAGAACTACCCCACCCATGATTTAGAGATGGCTGCAGTGGTATTTGCACTTAAGATCTGGAGACATTACCTATACGGTGAGTCGTGCCAGATATTCACTGACCACAAGAGTTTGAAGTATATCTTCCAGCAGCGAGACCTGAACCTGAGACAGCGCCGTTGGATGGAGTTGGTGAAAGATTATGACTGCGAGATTCTATACCATCCGGGCAAGGCGAATGTGGTGGCAGATGCTTTGAGTAGGAGGCCCGGAGGTAGTTTATCTTGTTTGAGCGCAGTACAGATGCAGTCGACGGCGGATTGGCAGGTTTTATGTGATAGCAGAGTGCAGTTCGAGTTTACTCCTACAGGGGGACAGCTGGCCCATTTCAGAGCACGCCCACAGTTACTTGACCGTATCCATGAGGCACAGTCCGGCGATGCCCGTACATTAGAGATCATTGAGCAGATTCGACAGGGCAGAGTTTCTGAGTTCGTGATTGATGATCAGGGGATACTTCGATTTGGGACTCGACTGTGTGTGCCAGATTCAGAGGGACTGAGGCGTGATATTCTCGAGGAGGCACATAGATCCGTATACAGTGTGCATCCAGGTTCCACCAAGATGTACCGTGATTTGAGAGAGGTTTACTGGTGGGACGGGATGAAGAAGGATATTACAGACTTTGTGTCGAGATGCCTGACTTGTCAGCAAGTCAAGGCCGAGCACCAGAGGCTAGCCGGCGAGTTACAGCCTTTGCCCATCCCTGAGTGGAAGTGGGAGCAGGTCTCCATAGACTTCGTTGTGGGTCTACCCAGGACCAGTCGAGGGTATGACTCTATTTGGGTGATTGTGGATCGACTGACGAAAGCGGCTCACTTTCTGCCAGTGAAGACCACTTTTGGATTTTCCCAGTACGCCCAGGTTTATATTGATGAGATTGTGCGAATGCATGGTGTTCCGACTTGCATCGTGTCCGACCGTGGCACCCAGTTTACCAGCCGATTATGGCAGAAACTACAGGAAGCTTTGGGCACCCGATTGAGTTTTAGCACAGCCTTTCATCCTCAGACTGACGGTCAGTCGGAGCGTACGATTCAGACTCTTGAGGACATGCTCAGAGCTTGTGTTTTGGATTTCGGTGGTAGCTGGGATCGTCATTTGCCTTTGATCGAGTTTTCCTACAATAATAGCTTCCAGGAGACGATTCAGATGGCACCTTTCGAGGCTTTATATGGGAGGAGATGTCGATCGCCAGTATGTTGGACAGAGCTCAGGGAGAGCAGCATTTTAGGGCCGCAGATCGTGCAGGAGACGACCGAGAAAATACAGCTGATTCGGGACAGGATGAGAGCGGCACAGAGCAGGCAGAAATCTTATGCTGACAGGCGTCGTCGCCGACTCGAGTTCGCTGTTGGCGATCATGTTTTCCTGAAGGTCTCTCCGATGAAGGGTGTGATGAGATTTGGGCGGAAGGGAAAACTGAGTCCTAGATATGTTGGTCCTTTCGAGATCCTAGAGCGTGTTGGTCCAGTCGCTTATCGGCTAGCTCTTCCACCCAGCTTCCCCGATGTTCACCACGTATTCCATGTCTCGATGCTCCGCCAGTACCTTCATGATCCTTCCCAGGCGATTCAGCACCAGACGATCCAGTTAGAGCGTGATCTTTCTTTCACCGAGCAGCCGGTTGTCATCTTGGATCGGCAGGTGAAGAAATTGAGGTCGAAGGTCATACCGTCCGTCAAGGTCCTTTGGCGTGGGCCAAACAGCGAGGAGGTCACCTGGGAGACCGAGGTCGAGATGAGGAAGAGATATCCCCATCTTTTTGAAGGTACGCGTAGTTAAATTCTAAATTCGGGGACCGAATTTCTTTAAGGGGGGAAGATTGTAACCCTTCGAAAATCGTTCAGGCAGTTTTTCGGTAATCGGCAAATTTTTCGGATTTTTCCGTAAAAAGTCAAAATTGATATTTTTCATTGTAGACCTAATTATACAAAATTTAGATAAGATATTACTATAATTTTGTCACTAAAATGTCACTTATAATTATCTAGTTAAATAAAAAAAAAATTTCATAATTAATTATTTTTTTATTATTTTAAGCCTTTTTAAATACATTTAATTAGGGATAAATACAAATTTAATTAGGTAAATTTCTTAATTAGGAGTCTAAATAAGATAAAATATGGTGTTAATAAAATTATATCATGTCTTGCAAACTTTTGGTTTTATGGTGGGAAAATTATGAAAAAAATGATGAAAAAGGGGTTTTTTTTGGAAAAAGTTGAAATGAAAAGTATTAAATGATATCATATGATATTTGTTTGACCTAGAAACTTCTTCAAAACTCCCACAACCTCCCTCCTCTACCTCAGGTCGAGCTCAACCTGAGCAAACCCCATTTCCCTCTCTCTTTCTTGCTTCTAAAATCATGAAAAAATCATCAAAATCCACCGAAATCAACACATTTCTTCACAAATTCAAAATATAATCCTATTCCACCTCTTTCCAACCCTAATTTGCTTCAAAACAAGGTAAAAGGAGGCATCTTTCAAGGTCAAGTGCAAGTTAGGGTTCACTTGTAAGGTATAAATTCTAAACTAGTTGTTAAATTTGTAGTTTAAATAAGCTAAATTAGTATTTTAAAGTGTTAATTTCATTGTAATGGTTGGTTTTTGAAAATTCAAGAGAGGTGTTGATGTCCTAATTAGGGTTTGTTATAGGATAAGTGGGTTTAAGTTAGGGTAATGGTTATCTAGTTGGTTAGAATGGTTATTTGTGCGATGTTGCGATCGCGATATCGTTAATTCGCGATGTCTGCTTTGAAATCGGCATGCTAATTGCTTACTAGTTTTTCTAAAATTTTAGGGGGTGATCTAATTGTGTTATTTAGGCGATATAATTAGCATCTTATACGACTATTAGGGTGTGTGAATGCGGAGTTTTGTTTAGTCGGGTTTTAGTTTTGACAATTGCCCCGAAACGGCGATTTTAGTTAAGGTTTTAGCGATTTTCGTGTATTTTCCGCGTACCGAGTGCACGTTGTGATTAATTCGAGAGCGTCGATCTTTTCATAGTGTGAGTTGCATCATTTCAGAAATCTGTAACCTTATATTGTGTGTTATGCAATTCTAGGATCGGTCGGGGAAACTTCGGATACGGCGCGAAAAGGCAAAGCGGTGGCCGGGTCAGATTAGTGGGGATTTCAGGTGAGTAGATATATTCATCTATGGGGGAATCGTCTGGATGGCGTGAGGCCCCCCCTCCCTAGTTAGGATTACTCTACTTTATGCAATAATTATATTGTTAGCTAGCTTATCCATTTATGTACATTGCATACCCTTACAGCTAACCCTATACTAGATTGCATGGACATTCATATGACATTCATATATACATATGCGATATCATTTCGTAGGACACGAACACCTTACCATTGGCATCTATTGCACGCGCACTATTCATGTGACACACACGCCTTTGGTATTTGCCATGCCACGTGCACTATAAAAACCTGTTTAGCTTAGTAACGCCATTGCATTCATGCATGATATTTGAGATTTTATCGCACGCATATACCTCGCATTGCTATCATATTCACATAGATTTCTAGCCAAACTCTCACATCATATACATTGATATCATAGACACTTATCATATATAACATGTAGACATTATGATTTCTTGAGGATTTCAGTTTGCTGCGATTTCTGGATTTTTGGGGAAAATCGCAAGAATTTAACAAAGCTTATATTTATCATTTTAAAAAACAAAGTTGCGGTTTTCTCGTGACGTATGTGTCGTCCACCATGAGTTTTCATGTTTTCTGTTGGATTTCGAGACCCGATTCGAGGAGTGGATGAACCGTCTCGGGTACATGGTGGGCCCGGTATGGTACCCCGGGGCAAGAAGATCGAGTTGTAGACGATGAGCCTGGCAGGGGAAGACTACCTACCGGTGATGTCTGGCGCGGCGGATATCCAGAGGATACCGACCGTTGTCGTGAGATTTATGATATGGGCCGATCCGGACTGACGGAGCCCGATATTGAGACAGATGTGATTCCTATTTGGTGTCGATGCTTGACACAGGTTTTCAGAGGATTTCTTGATGATATTTAGCTATTATGCAGACATTCATTTTTCTAAAAGTTAAGAATGCAGTAACATTAACATTTAAAACACTTAAAGAGTTAGAAAAGATATTGTATACATGTGCATGCATACTAGAGTTATTATATCACATATGGACATACATGTTGTTCCGCATTGCGTGCATTCTTACGACTGCCTTACTAGATGTTATATTTACTCACGAGCTGGCAACTCACCCCCGTTGTGCCACAGTGTCTTGCAGGTCGGACCCGTCAGTCTTGTAGCGGCGGGCTACTTTATCATCAGTTCCTTTTGCTCAGACTCGCGGCATCGCCCGTAGGTGGGTTGCGAGTATACTTTACTTCTTTTTGTTTTATCATTGTATCTAGTATTCTCCATCTACCACTTGTATTGTATATGCGACCTAGTGATGAGACTGAGAGATTTGTATATTTGTGGTTTCTTTTGGGTCGAGCTCACTTGAGCCGACGTGTGTTTTCTGGTATTTGCATCTCTTTTATGCCCTTTTTTTCTCGATATTACTATTATATTGCATGTGGTTGTGATCCGCCTTGGGCGAAGAGCTAGCTCCCGCTTGGGGATGCCATTTTTATAATTACAGGTTTATTATCTTGTTGTGCCCATTTTGGGGGATAGAAAATACAGGGGAGACTCTGCCGAAATTTTCGGGAATTTTTGATGTTTTTAAAATGGGATTCTATGCAACTTAATTGATTTCAAAACCGTTTTCATTTAAGGTTTTCCTTCACTCTCTTTTGATTTTGGGTTAGATTTCTGGGCTTTGGCTGACTTAGGTTACGGTACGCCTTTAGACGTCTCGTAATCTAAGTGCCAGTCACGTTCCGTACTTTTGGGTCGTGACATCCTTGCAGGTTTTGCCGTACAGGTTTCGTTGCGGCTTGCTGGCACACTGTTATTTCCGGGTGATTGCTTTGGTAGGTGGGTTCTTTTGTATCAGGACCACCATTGTATATTTGTTATTTCAGTTGTATCTAGTAAAACTTCGTCAAAATGTGAAAAGGAGGCCATCAACCAGACTTGTTTTATTTGATAGACATAGAAGGCCAGTGTTTATTATTTCGACCTTAGAGTCGCGCGTTGTATTATTATGGTTTTCATGTTGATTTTGGGTTTCTTTTGAGTTTTGATTCTCGCCTTTCGGCGTTGTATATTATATTACTTGCGTGGTTGTGACCGTCGATTTATGAAGAGCTAGCTCCCGCTTGGGGATGCCTTTATTCATTGTATATATACTTTATCAGGTTTGTACCTATTTGGGGTCAGTTTTTACAAAGGAGACTCTGCCGAAATTTTTAGAAAAGACTTGAGATTTTAAAAATGCATATTTCGGCTTATGTTGCTAAAATACTTGATTTAAATTGGATTTTATTCACTCTACTGCTTCTTTAGTTTTGATTTCTGGGTTTTTGGCTTACTTAGATTACGTACGCCTCGAGAAGTTTCGTAATTTAAGTGCAGGTCATGTTCCGTACTTTTCGGGTCGTGACAACTTTGGACTCCTCAAAGACGGTGGCGGGGAGGTTTTTGATTACCCAACCTTTCTACTGCTGCTGTTCTAGATTATGAGATCTGGCAGGATGATGAGTATAACGTCGTTCTAAACTAACTTTAGAAGTGCACGTGTATATGACTCTGCCAAAAGGTTGTTGTAGTCAGTGGGAGTAGCGGAAGCATAGTGGGCAAGTATCTTATGTCTATTTATAGACTAAAGCAGGTATAGCAAAGATATATTATCTAGTTTTGATGTGACAGTCATAGAGTTTGACTTCATCAGAACAACAGATGGACCTGGTAAGAAAGTAGTAGGGAGTGATGTCCTGGTATTTGGATGACATGCTCTTGATAGGAAATGATATTTCTATACTACGATCGGTTATACTGTGGTTGTCACAAAGTGTTTTCTCTATATAGGATCTGGATAAAATATCAGGGATTTTGGTAACTTGATCTAAGGTTTTAGATCTAGATTTGGGAAGTGTCCCAATTCGGGTACTTGAAACTATTCTAAGGTGTTTTAGAATTGACGACTCCTGGCGTGGTGGTGTACCCGCAGGTGATGGAGTCACCCTCTCTAAAGAGATGTCTTTTAGACTGATGAGGAGAGGGATTTGCATGATTGGCATATCACTTGCTTAGGAAATTGAGTCAATCATGAGATGTCAAGTCCCACACCAGATATTATTTTTGCACTGGCTGCAATAAACATATATTAAACCAATCCTGGAGAAACGTTAGGAAGCAGCTATGGACATAAGTGGATGTTCTTGGAATATGGTAACGGCAGCCTCCTTCGGGAGGCGGTTATCATTTTAGGCTTCCAAGGTTACCTGGATGACAGAGTGGTAGTCAGAGTTATAGTTTTCCCTCTTTTGAGGGGCAGTATGTTGGACAGGTGGTCCAAGCGGATACTGAGGAAGGCATGGCACAGGATACTGATTAAATTCAGTGGACAATACAGTTTAAGAAGTTTGTTGGATTTGGAGTTCATTTGTGAACTGGGTCTTGTTCATATCAGATTTTTGCATTTTCATACCGCCCAATTTTTATCACATTGCATATCGGTAGGTACTCTTGAGCCGTGTTTGCTAGTCAATTGCAGGATACATGTTCTTGGCTCTAAACGATGAAATTCATGGAAAAACACGACAAAATCCGGGTTCCTGCCAACTACAGATAAAACACGGGTCTCCGCTCTTTATCCGTCTGTTGCCACACACCGGTTTAAGAGACAAAATGGCAAATCAAATGTCATTTTCATGCACAAGGCTCAATGGCAGCACAAGATCCAAGAAATCTACGCGGAGCTCGAGAAAATCATGACAAAAAGATCCATATCCAATCACCTTTTGATCAACAGAAATTCTGGAAAAATCGTGAAGCAATTCTGAGAAAAATCATATACCAGACTAATGGGAACAACAAAACAGGAAAAGCCACAAAAAATGATGAACCAATTCCTCTAAAGTGCCGCGGTTCCGCGGCAATAGCAGGCTTAGGCCGCGGAACCGCGGCCGTATAGTGGCGACAGTTGACCAATTTTTGTGGGTAGATTGGTCATTTCACTTTAGTTCTGAATGTTGCCCTAGGTTTTCGTTTTCCAGCCTATAAATAGCCCAGAACCTTGTGAAGCCAAGGGTGCATAATCTTGTATTTTTTCTAGGTTTTAGAATACTTTTTCTTCTTCCTCTTCTCATCTCTTCTCCATTGAAAAACTTGTTGTGAGCTTTTGTGAGTGAAGAATGATGAATAAAGAAGTTCCTTTTGTTATTATACTTGTCTTGTTCTCTTATTATTGCTTGTAATTTTCATTTGTTAAGTAGTTGTTGTTATTTATTGTTGTTTCTTTCTTTCTCTTTTTCTTTATCCTTAAAACAACCATGATGCTTACGCTTGATCCTTGCTAAGGTGAGGTCGCAAATAGCTAGTTGTTATCTTCTAATCTCTTTCTTTCTATCTTCCTCTTTGTTTTATTTTCTTTTCATTATGATGTGTGAGTAGTTTCCATACTTGTTAGGGTAGGATAAGGGAAGTTTGAGAGAAGGAAATCTCTCTCACTCTTTCCTTGCCCAACATCTTAAATCAACTCCCGTTAATTGAACCACAATCCGCTCCTTACGGCACCCTATCCTACATGATAGCGGTGATTCCGTAGTGAGACCGGTTGTGGTTGAATTAACCGGAGGTTATGGCTAAGAGCCAAGAACGGACGGACAAGCACCAAAAGGAAGAACTTAAGCGTTGGAAAGCCTAGCTTATACTCGCAAGTTCCTTCCTAGTCGTGCTAATCCCCGTTGTTGCCGATTACCGTAACACCGATATTAAGAGTGGCAACGAAAGAAGTGAGCGACTCCTAACTCAAACTAACCTAATCCTAACCTTAACAAGCTCTCTTTACATATCATTTTAACACTTAGATAATCACAAACAAATCTGGAAAATTGGACTTAACTCGTTAAAACACATAGAAAAAGATTACCATCTCCCTGTGGACGACCCGTACTCAACCGGATAGCTACAAGCGAAACCGTTTTGATTGCGGTAATTAACTAAACTTGAACACGCAGAATCCCTAACAATCAGGTCCCATCAAATATCCAGACAAATTCTAAGACTGGTATTGTTCATTTCGAGAGATAGCCTTTCTCCGCGAAATTGAGATATAGAGAGATAAAGATAGAAACACTGGAGCGGATCCACTCACTAATGCTATTTATCGAACACCATAGTTTCACAAACGGGCTTTGTGAGACTGAATAGTAGAGAAGTTGGGTGTTTGGTATTACATGGGCTGTGAGTATGCGACACAGTAATAATTAGCCTTAAGTACAAGTGGGAGATTGTTGGCTATAGTGCCCTCAAGTAAATTATTGTGATCCCAGGCACGCGATTGTGATAATTGAGGGAGGACCTATACGGGTAGAACAGTCTTACTCAAAATGATAGTATGCTATCTGGTTTTCCTTTATCATCATGTACATGCATTATGTGGTATTACAGATCACTATTACATGTTGATAGAGCCCATAGGATTCTTTCTTGAGTACAAGCATTATGATGGCGATCATATACATGGGAGTTAGGTGGTCTATAAGCACATCCTTAAATGTCCCTAGTCGAGAGAGTATCGAAACTGGGCATCGATGCTCCAGAGTAGACTAGTGTATACTTATCGAGACCCTGACGAAGGGCGGTGGCCGGTCTCATAAGCAATTGGTGTCAGTTAGTCACCTAAGATAGTATACATGTGCTCATTGGGTTATGGGTACACTGGACAGACTCGCCGGGAACATGCTAGTTGGTATTATACTTATTGTCAGATAGCAGTTCCCAGGTGACATGTGTCCAGGTTAGTCTGTCGACCTGAGATCGTCATTTGTCTTGCGTGAGTTCCTACTATGCTTTGATTACTACCCTACCACGGCTCAAAGGAGTCGTACAAACATGTTTTAGTTGGGTACAGTCCCGAGCCATATGGAGGCAGTGAGCGGATCGTCGAGGATTCGTCTCTCCCGGTATTGGGGGTTGATGTCGCGCGGTGCACGGGTGGCCATCACCAGAAATCCTTGGCCGAGATAGTTGAGAATTACTGATTTGGATCAGTAGTTTCTCAGTTGGTGATGGGCTTCATACCGACACGAAATATCGCATTATTAAGGGTCTTACATTATCCACCCCCTTAAACCTGATATGTGATACTCTTAGACGAACAGACCGGACTATACGGATATTGTCACTGACAGGCTCAGTAGGGGTTTGGATGAGTTTGCTCGTCGGCCTTCCTTTCTCTCAATACCTGGGTAGCCATTACGTACAGCTAATGCCGTTGACGTGTTTGTGGTTAAACCCACTGCCAGCGTATTGATGAGTCTTTAGAGTCCCATACAGAGGGTTTTCCTGATTTTGGTGAAACGATGTAGTAGCCGTATTGGATACGTGCAGGCTTCCGATCGAATGAGTGTACTAGATACCCGGAATTTCAATCGGACGGTTGATAATACTAGCCGGCTCGGGTTTGAGCCAGATTATTAAATCAGGTATTGATTTAATAATTTACGTATATGTATTTCGATATGTATATTCTAGTATTATATTCTTTGTGTTATTCTATCTCTTCGGGTATTCGTATTTCGGTACGAATAAAGGTATGTATATACAGTAGAATGTAATCCGTATTTATCCGGAAAACATTCTAGAAGGTGGACACCTTATTTTGGGTTTGACCATTTACTTTAAATGGATAATGAGGTGGATATTTGAGAGAGGGGAGTATGGTGAGAAACATGCTTGCATAGTGTGCACAAATGAATTGTTTATTCATTTATGCAAACTATTCAGGCATGGGCTTGATATTATATTGGAAAAATATGTTTTACAAAACCTAGCATGAGATTTTCTCTCTCCATGGTTAGCTCATTTTTCTTGGATGGTTCATTTTCTCACCATGAGCTTGCACACTCACCATCATGTTTCCTCCCCTCTCTAGATTTTTTCATGAGCTCTTCCACTTTCAACCTCAACCTCCTCTCTATAATATCATTAGTTGAGAATCAAAAGAAGAGGTGAGATAGATAAACACTTGGATCCATTCACTATATCCTAGGCACTCTAGATTAGCAACCTAGAGTCCATAGTTTCTTCACTTGCTTATGGTGTAGAGCTAGAGCCAAGAGCTACATCTCTCAAATGGATCATCTTCGACGTGTTAGTTTTGTGTATGCCCTAGAGGCCATTATTGTACATATGATGTATATTATAGTGGATGCTTGGACATATATAGAGAGGAATTTCTTGTTCGACATGATAATATGCTATCTGGTTGCTTTTTGTCTTAACATGTAGACTTGTATTGTGATACTGTCTTGCTCTCACATGTTGATAAAGCCCTTAGGATGTGTACTTGACTACCAGGACTATGATGGAGATCATACTAGTGGGGCCAGGGTAGTCCACAAGTACATCCTTTAATTGTTCCTAGTCGAGGGTGTATCGAGACAGGGCATCGATATTCCAGAGTAGACTAGCGTATGCGCTTCTTGACCCATATGATGGGCGATGGATGATCCCACATCCATTGGTGTTTGACATCAAAGATGGTATATGGATGCTCTATGGAGACTGGGTACACTGAACGGACTCGCTGAGAACTCCTAGTTGGTATTATACCTATCGTCAGATAGCAGTTCTCTGGTGACACTGGTACAGGTTAGTCTGTAGACCCGAGATCATCATAGAGTCTTGTGTGATTCCCACTGTGCTTTGATTTCCACCTTACCACATTCAAGAGAACGTGCAAAACGATGGCTTTTGGGTATAGTCCCGAATCACATGGAGGCAATGAGCGATAGGAGGGGTTTCGTCTCTTCCGGTATTGGGGGTTGATGTTGCGCTGTGCTCGATTGGCTATAACAGGAAGTCCCTGGCCATGGATACGGAGATCTACTGGTATGTGTTATTAGTAGTTTCTCGACCCGTTATGAGCCTCATATTGGCACGACTTATCGGTTACTGGGGTCTGACGTTTACCACCCCTAGACTGAATATGCGACATATCAGACGAAGAGACCGGACTGAACGGTAGTGTTACTGACAGGCTTTACAAGAGTAAGAGCAGGATTGCTTGTTGATCTTCTGATCGCTCAATACCTGGGTAGCCGTTACGTCCAGCTAGTACAGCTGACGGCTTGTGGATGCCTGATATGATCATCACCTACTGCCGGCGTATTGACGAGTCTTTAGAGTCCTACACAGAGGTTTACTGGTTCAGTCAAAATGAAGTAGGAGCACATGTGATATGTGCGGGACCGAGATTAATACGAGTATGTGATACCATATTCTATTCTCGCGATTTATAATATCGGTCGGTTATATGAGATACAGCCGGGTTATCGAATCAAGTGTTGATTCGATAAGTTGATACAAATAATATTAGTCGGTCATATGAGATATAGCCGGATTATTAAATCAAGTATTGATTTAATGATTTAATGTATAATTATTATTTGATATATTAATTTACATTAACTAATATTAGCTCACTTAAGTTTTCCTTCTTCTCACATGTGCACACTTAATATATATGTGATATATATTATTTGTGTCATGCTTGATGATACACACTACATGGGTGTATGAGACTCACACCATGCTCATGATAATGCAAGGTTTATTTATTTAAGGTAAATCCAAATTAGTTGGAAATTAGTCACAGGGGTGAAGCTTGTAGAACCATTGACTTAGTCCACTAGTTTTGTTTTACCTTAGATATTTGTTAACCTAACCATTATCTAAACCCATGGTAAAGTCTCTACATGAGATATATGAGATATTTTCTCACCCATGATTGCCATAATATTATCTCTTCATCTTCTACTTCATCAAGAGCTTAGCTCTCTAGCTTTTGAGGAAGTGAGGAAAACTAGTGAGAAAAAGAATTCTAAAGTGAGCAAAATTCCTACTTCATCATCCTCTACTAGATTAGCCATTTAGTTTAGGGTGTTAGCCTCACTAATCCCTAATTAGTGAATAGGTAGCTTGGGTTAGTGTCTCCTCGACGTAGATCATCTTCGGCCTCGAAGACTTCGTGCAATCTTGTTCCTTTCTTCTTGTGAAGCCGTTCTAGAGTCCAGAAGATCACTACTTGGAGCGAAGGGACCACTACACGGAGCTATTGAAGTGAAGGACCGGTCTACAACGGTTGTATTCCATATTCACTTAGATGTAAAGAAGTTTACATGTTGCATTGTCTAAATCTCTAGTTAAGATTCTAGGATTAGGGTTGTTTAGCATGGCAAAATTTTGAAAATGGCATGGATTATGCCTCCCAAAACCTTGCTGTCGTGCTAGGTAACCCTACATGACAGAGGAAGACTGGTGGCCAAGTTCAGTTGTGGACGCCTCAAGGAGCTTGGGAAGATGGTAGAAGACCGAAGGACTTGGTTCGTTCGGTATAATATTCTAACCTTGTAGTTTAGCTCATTTGTAGTTTTCTAGTAAGGGTTTATGGTTCGATCTTGGGCAAGTTTCGTTAGCGCCAAGTTTTTTAAACGGCATTTTTGTTCCATACTGGCCACGGTAGATGGCCAGGGCGCTATAGGAAACCCAACAGTCCATCTCATATCGAAGGTGGATCCTCTCAAGTACCTCATGTCTAAAGCTATGCTGACCGGAAGGCTCGCCAAGTGGACCTTTCTGTTGACGGAGCTCACAATTATTTATCGCCCCCTCAAAACAGTGAAAGGACAGGCCATCGCGGATTTCCTCGCGGAACTTCCGATCATGGCTGACTCTCCATTGAATAGCAAACTGCCGGATTAATATGCATTCAGCATAAGTGAAGAGGTAGATGAAACTGGAAAATACCTACTTCGATGGAGCATCTTCAATGAAGGCCCGGAAAAGGAACACCCCAATAATCAAAGCCGGGTTAGGTCTTATCTTTGTGACTACGCAAGGAGGAATACTCCTCCATGCTTACTTATTGACAGAACCAAGGACCAATAACGAGGCTGAATATGAAGCTCTCATTGTCAGTCTCGAGATCGCGATCGACATGCGCATCAAGGATCTTGTAATATTCGGAGAATCACAGTGAGTCGTCAACCAAGTGAACGGCGACTACAAGACATGTAAGCCGGAGCTAATAAAATATAACGAAAGGGTACAACAATTACTAAAGCAGATTCCCTTTTGTGTACTGAAAAGTGTATTGCGAGCGGAAAATAGCAAAGCAGACACGTTAGCGAAACTTTCACGCTTCGCTTTCCAGTATACGGAAACGGTGACGTGGCAAGCCCGCAACGTATTTACTATGAAAATACGTTAAGCGTAATTAAGCAATATAACAATGTGCAAGAATAACAAGAGTAATAAAATGAAACAACAACTTTATTTACATTCAACTTTACATATAACTGTCGGGAAATAAAAGATACAATAATAAATGCAAATGCCTAAACAAGGGCATACTGAAAGTAAGTGCAGAAAGAACCAGTAGTCAGGATGAGCTGCAAACTGGTCCAAGTCCTCCTGCTTCGGCTCTACATCTTCAGAGTCCGGTCCTCCTGATGAACATTCCAAAGAAAGAAAACAGAGAGGAATGCCGTCAGCGAACTAGCGCTCGGTAAGTCCCAAAAGAAGTAAGAGAAGATAATATATAATGTGAATAGAAACCAAATGAACAGAGGACATGTAAAATTGTATATGATCATTCACAAGTATTAGATAGTTATTCTAACGTGATTATTTATAGTTTAATAAAGAAGGTATTCATGTATACGAGAAGAGCCCATCTTACCCCTTGAACTATTATAACATGTAGTACAAGGCCCCGTCATAACCCACAGGACAACGGCATGTGAATTCATGTAGGTGTCTTTTAAAGTGACCTCTCGTGCCACGATATACGTTCCGTACCAATCTACCCCTTTATCACCGCGTATTGTATTGTATAAATTAAGATTATAGGTCTTGGCCAAATCCATGGATATTAAATGTATAGGTTCATGTTCAAGATGAATCATGTATTCAGATATACATGTTAAGTTCATGTCAAGTTATAACCATGTTTCGGTCAAGTTGAGTCAAGTATTAAAATTTGAGTTTGATATTTGAATTCATGTGTTCATGTTCATGATCAAGTATTCAAGTTCGGGTTTGATTTTGGATTCTGCTTTGAGTTTGGATTCATGTTGGAGTTAGAATCTCATGAAACTTTGTTCTTGCAACATCTTAAGTTCGGAAGTAATCGGCAACTGCTGCACATGGACGAGAGGATTTGTGTCTTTTTCTAAGACAATTACCATTGAAAACTCTGTTAAGTTGTCTAACATGGATAGACAAGCACTAACTTTCTCCGGCTCCCTGAGGCTCAAGAGAATTGATCCCACTTAAACCCATATTAATCTAAAGTCCTTAAAATATTGTTTGCATATCTTGATGTGGTTATATGAAAAAATACTTTAGTATAGTTTAAAAATAAACCTCGAGGGTGATTTATAATATGTAGTATTTTCATGAACATGTATTTTAATTTAAATGGTATTTTGGTGATGAAACTTAGCCTTTTTAAAAGTTTGTGATATTTTATTGAAAACTAGCTCTTTTAGTAACTTGATGGTATTTCATTAAAATTCTAATATTTCATTTTAAAAAATATAGTTTCATAGTTTGTTTTTATTGAAAATACGGATTCATAGATTTATATAATTTTTCCAAAATTTAGTTTTGTTTAGAAAAGTCGTATTTTTTAAAAACCGTATTTTTATTTCCTTTCGAAACTGAATACTTCGTAAGGAGTTCTGTATCTCGCTCTACTATTCCAAGGATGTACGATAATCCGCACCATCCATTAGCAGGTCTCCTAACGAGAGTTGTAGAGGCGTAATTACCAAGGATTACAAAAATACCGATTAAAAGAAACCCGTTTTGAAAAGATGTGGTATTTTAATGAAAAGCTTCTTCTTTGAATTACCCATATACTTAGAATACTGTGCTATGAAAACATAGTGTGCGTGTGGGGTAAGTCGTTACCCCATGAAGTTTTCTTAAAAGTATTTTTAACGATTATCGAAATAAGGGTTACACGAAAGTTTATGGTATTTTAATGAAAAGTTCGTTATATGATTGTTTCACATGAAAATTTTGGTTAAACTCAACTAAATGATTGTAAACAAGGTTAAAAGTAGTGTGAGAAAGTTAGTTTGACCTATTTTTCTTTAAAGAGGGGAGTTCCAAAGTTAAAGTAACATGTATCAGACTTAACTCCACTTTACCGACATGTTTTTAAAAGATGATTTGAGATGAAAGAAAAGAGAGAAGAGGGACTTACTCGCTGTGTAGCGTTGGGAAGAGGTTAAAGAAAAGAGGGGGATTTCCGTGGCATCGCGGAAGCTCCGGAAACGACTTCGATCTTCGATGGAAAGAGCTTGGTTGCTAACTCCACTTGACTCCACTTGCACTAAGGAACTTTTGAGATAATTTTAATAGAAATTTTCAGAATAGAGGGAAGCTAGGGCATGGGTTTATAGCGAAGAATTAAGCTTTGGGAATTAAAAATTTCGATTAAAAGAATTAAAATGGTGTTAAATGATGAATTGAAGGGCCACTGTTTAATTGTAGGGAAATCAAACAGTGAGGAGTTGAGGGGAGTCGAAGGGACGAGTGTGCAAAGCACAGAGTCATTTGGACTCATCAAGACCGTCGGCGCCGGCCTAAAGTGAGAAACGAGCGGTCGAGATTTGATGATCCGTCTCGAGATTCGTGCCACGTGGTGTAGTCAGGGTTTACTCTTTTTTGCGGATGTTTGATTTTTCTGAAACTTTTCGTTTCTCTGTGAATTGCACGTGCAACTCTTGGGCTTCCAAAAAATTAAAAAAGAAAAATCTTAAAAATATTTAGGACTGATGGGAATCGAATACACAAGCTATGTCACAACAATGTAGAGGCTTTACCAGTGAGCGAAAAGTTGCTTCTTGCTTTTATTAAACAAATCTAACTTATAATTCTTTCACAAGCCGTAATAACCTTTTCTGTACAATAACAAGAAAATTTTGTACAGGGGTTTCTGAGTCATTACAACGAAAATCTTAACGAGGTAAGGATCGATTTCCAGAGCCGCAAGATCCTATCGCTAGCTGAATTTCCTTTAGAGTCTCCAGTGGAAACATCCGAGGAAAAAGAAAATATACTTGAGGAGAAGGTTCTTCAAGTACAGGAAGGAGAAGATTGGAGGCAAGTCTTTATAGACTACTTGAAATCCCAGCAGACGCCTAAAGATGCATCACAAAGGCACCCACTTATCAAACCAGCGTTGTCTTTCGCTCTCACCAGCTTATCAAACGAGTGTTGTCTTTCGCTCTAACCAACGGAACTTTATACAAAAGGTCCTTCGATCATATATGGCTGAGGTGTCTAGGTCCACGGGAAGCCAAAAAGTTTGTCCAGGAAATCCATGACGGTCCTTGTGAGTCTCATCAAGCGGGCCCTAAGATGAAATTAAAGATCAGGAGAATGGGTTACTATTGGTCCACGATTATGCAAGATTGCATAGAATATGTGAAGCGCTACGATGCATGTTAAATTCACGGGGATTTCATACATCAGCACCTCAATTCGCTGCATCCAACCGTAGCCAGCTGGCCGTTCGAGATGTAGGGAACCGATATCATCAGCCCCATTGAACCGGCATCATCAAGAGGGCATCAATTTATTTTGGCGACAACCGACTACTTCTCCAAATGGGCGGAGGCGATACCGCTGAGATAGGTCAAAACGGAGAACATTCTCTACTTCTTCAAAACGCATGTGACATAACGGTTCAGAGTTCCATGGCGGATAATCTTGGACAATGGACCAGCCTGCAGAAGTCATAAAATAAGTCACTTCGCCAGGCAACATAAGATAGACTGGAGATATTCTTCCGTCTATAACCTTTGAGCCAATGGTCTAGATGAAATCTTCAACAAGACGTTGACGAAACTCATAAAGAAGATGGTGTCCAATAAAAAAAAGGACTGGCATGAGAGACTGCATGAAGCTATTTGAGCATACCGAATGACGTTCAAGACAGCCACAAAGACAACACCTTATGCCTTGGTGTTTGGAGCCGAAGCAGTGCTCCCGTTGGAGATAAAACTTCCCTCGTTAAGGATGGCAGTTCACCATGACCTCCGACTCGAAGAACTCGATGCAGTTGACGAGACCCGTCTCACAGCACAACAAAGCCTGGAAGACTATCAAGAGAGAATGACCCAATCATATGAAAGATTGACCAGACCGAGAACGTTCTGCCTAGGCGAACTCGTGTTGGTTGTCAAAAGACTTATGATCCCGAAATGCACAAAGCGTGGAAGGTTCGAGCCAAATTATCAGGGCCCGTATTTTATAAAAGAAGTCTACCAAGTTGGGGCTTACCAACTCGTGGATATGCATGGAGAAAGAATATATCGACCAATAAACGGTCGATTCCTCAAGAAGTATTATGTTTAAGGGGTTACGATTTAGGTCAATGATAAATGACGATGCCTATGTCCGCTCCTTATCTTCCTAAGTCAGAACTCTGAGAGCCAACTACTTCATCCCGAGTAAGGGAATGTTGGACCGAAATGTTCCTAGACCAACATATAGTCCCTAACAAGGGAATGTTAGACCAAAATGACCCTAAGCTAACATATCGTCCCTAATAATAGAATATTAGACCGAAATGTCCCTAAACTAGTATTTCTCCCTGAACAAAGGAATGTTGGATAGAGAAGTCCATAAACTAATATGTTCCTATAAGAATGATAATGTTGGACCGAAATGTCCCAAAACTAACATATCGTCCCTAACAAGGGAATGTTGGACCGAAGTCCCTAAACTAGTATTTCATCCCGAATAAGGGAATGTTGGACCGAAATGTCCCTAAACTAACTCGTCACTCGGTGAATGATAATGTTGGACCGAAATATCCCTAAACTAATGTATCATCCCGAACAAGGGAATATTGGACCGAAATGTCCCTAAACTAATACGTCATCCCCAAACACGGAAATGTTGACCATAATGTTGCTCCATGGATGCCTGGAGATTCATGTTCCACTCAAAGTCCCACTAGCAAGATCACAACTCGAGTCTCATCCGCAAGATTGCAACTAAAGTCCACCAACAAGGGATTTTTGACCGCGACGTCCCTAAACTAATATGCTCCTTGAGATCGACATTGCAACTTAAATCCCACCGGCAATGATTGCAACTCAAGTCTCACCTACAAGGCTGCACCTGAAGTCCCACCGAAGCTCCACCGATGATGCAGTCTTTTAAAAAAGCGGTATGTCCATGAGTAAAAGGGGAACGGATGAAAACCCAAAAGGGCGTCGTAAGTAAAAACAGCAGGACTGCCGGCGAGCTTGTGAAAACCCGAAAGGGCACAAACTCATAAAAATATAATAATACACTTGCAAAATCTGTTGGAGATAGTGCCCTCAAAGTCAATTATTGGATCGCAGGTACGTGATTGCAATGATTGAGGCAGGACCTATACCGATATGACAGTCTTGCTCGAAATGATAGTATGCTATCTGGTTTATCTTTATCATCGTATACATGCTTTAGTTCACTATTGCATGATGATAGAGCCCATAGGATTCTTGCTTGACTACCAACAGTATGATGGCGATCATATACATGGGAGCTGGGGTCTATAAGCACATCCTTAAAAGTGTCCCTAGTCGTGGGAGTTTCGAGACAGGGCATCGATACTCCAGAGTAGACTAGTGTATACAGTAGAGACCCCGACGAGGGGCGGTGGCTGGTCTCATAAGCCACTGGTGTCAGTTGGTTCACCTAAGATGTATACAGGTGATCATTGGGTTATGAGTACATCGGACAGGGCTCGCTGGGAACATGCTAGTTGGTATTATACATATCGTCAGATAGCAGTTCCCTGGTGACATGTGTACAGGTTAGTTTGTCGACCTGAGATCATCATTTGTCTCGTGTGAGTTCTCACTGTGCTTTGATTCCTACCCTACCACGCTCAAAGGAGTTGTGCAAACAGGTATTTTTTGGGTACAGTCCCGAGCCACATGGAGGCAGTGAGCGGATCGTCGGGGATTCGTCTCTCCCGGTATTGGGGGTTGATGTCGCGCAGTGCATGGGTGGTCATCATTAGAAATCCTTGGCCAAGGTAGTGGAGAATTACTGATTTGGATCAGTAGTTTCTCAGGTGGTGATGGGCTTCATACCGACACGAATTATCGCGTTATTAGGGGTCTGACTATATCCACCCCCCAAGACTCGATATGCGATACTCTTTAGACGAACGGACCGGACTGTATATACATTGTCACTGTTAGGCTCTGTAGGGTTTAGAATCTGGTTCCAATTAAATAAGTGCCAAGGGTTCTATATTGGATATAGAATGGTTCATATCTTAACGATGTTAAGGTACGGCGAGTTGTCCAACTTATCCTTTAAACCAGACACTGGATAACTCAAGGCACATTTCTGTAATGGCAGTTTGTGGGTTGACCCGGGCTATGTCGAGGGTTGATATTCTACCATCTGGAAGATCAATAGTGATATTGTTCTTGACTCGCCACAGTTTTAGTAAAATGGATTTTTTCAGAAAACAGTAGTGGGAGTATGGTAGAACTGGAAGTGATTCCAGAACCGCAAACGATTACGGAAAATTTAATAGGACCTATATATTCAATCAGGTTTGACATTCTATTAGCCACTCCGCAGATATGGTGGGTAACCTCAGACACCCGAGAGGTACTCAGGTAGCCTCAAGGACGGTGATAGGGAGGTTTTTGTTTACCCAGACTTGACACTACTGTTGTTCCAGGCTATGAGACCCGGCAGGAGGATAAGTATAGCGTCGTTCTAAACTAGCTTTATAAGTGTACATATATATTATTCTGCCAAAGGGTTGTTGTAGTCAGTGGGAGCAGCGGAAGCATAGTGGGCAAGTTGCTTATGTCTATTTATAGACTTGAGCAGATATAGCAGAGATAGATCATCTAATTTTGATGTGACAGTCATGGCTTTGACTTCATCAGAATAGGGGATGGATCTGTTAAGAAGGTAGTAGGGTGTAATGTCCTGGTACTTGGATGACATACACAGAGTAGGAAGTAAAATTCCTATACTACCATCGGTTGTACTGTGGTTCTCACACAGTTGTTTCTTCACACAGGATATGGATATAATATTGGACATTCTGGTTTCTAGATCTACGGTTTTAGATCTAGATTTGGGTAGTTTCCCAATGTGGGTACTTAGACAGTATTCTAAAAGTATTTTAGAATAGCTGACTCCTGGCATGGTGGTGTACCTGCAGGTAATGGAGTCACCCTCTCTAAAGGTGTCTTACAGACTAAAGGAGAGAGGGATGCGCATGATTGGCAGATCACTTGCTCAGGCAATTGAGTCAATCATGAGATGTCAAGTACCACACCAGATGTTGTTTTTGCACTTGATGCGATAAGTATATATTAATCCAATCCTGGAGAAACATAAGGAAGCAGTTTTAGAACATAAGTGTATGTTCTACGGATTAGATGACGGTAGCTCCACCGATGATGCAGTCCTTTAAAAAAGCGGTATGTCCATGAGTAATAGGGGAACGGATGAAAACCCAAAAGGGCGTCGTAAGTAAAAACAGCAGGACTGCCGGCGAGCTTGTGAAAACCTGAAAGGGCACAAACTCATAAAAATATAATAATACACTTGCAAAGTCTGTTGGAGATAGTGCCCTCAAAGTCAATTATTGGATCGCAGGTACGTGATTGCAATGATTGAGGCAGGACCTATACCGATATGACATTCTTGCTCGAGATGATAGTATGCTATCTGGTTTATCTTTATCATCACATACATGCTTTAGTTCACTATTGCATGATGATAGAGCCCATAGGATTCTTGCTTGACTACCAGCAGTATGATGGCGATCATATACATGGGAGATGGGGTCTATAAGCACATCCTTAAAAGTGTCCCTAGTCGTGGGAGTTTCGAGACAGGGCATCGATACGCCAGAGTAGACTAGTGTATACTGTCGAGACCCCGACGAGGGACGGTGGCCGGTCTCACAAGCCACTGGTGTCAGTTAGTTCACCTAAGATGTATACAGGTGCTCATTGGGTTATGAGTACACCGGACAGGACTCGCCGGGAACATGCTAGTTGGTATTATACATATCGTCAGATAGCAGTTCCCTGGTGACATGTGTACAGGTTAGTTTGTCGACCTGAGATCGTCATTTGTCTCGTGTGAGTTCCCACTATGCTTTGATTCCTACCCTACCACGCTCAAAGGAGTTGTGCAAACAGGTATTTTTTGGGTACAGTCCCGAGACACATGGAGGCAGTGAGCGGATCGTCGGGGATTCGTCTCTCCCGGTATTGGGGGTTGATGTCGCGCAGTGCACGGGTGGCCCTCACTAGAAATCCTTGGCCAAGGTAGTGGAGAATTACTGATTTGGATCAGTAGTTTCTCAGGTGGTGATGTGCTTCATACCGACACGAATTATCGCGTTATTAGGAGTCTAACTATATCCACCCCAGACTCGATATGCGATACTCTTCAGACGAACGGACCGGACTGTATATACATTGTCACTGTTAGGCTCTGTAGGGTTTATAGATGAGTTCGCTAGTCAGCTTCCCTTCCAATCAATACATAGGCAACCGTTACGTACAGCTTGTACCTCTGACGTGCTAGAGGTTATACCCAGTGCCAGTGTGTTGATGAGTCATTAGAGTCCCCCACAGACAGTTTCCCAGGTTCGGGCGAAACGTTGTAGAGGCCGTATGGGTTTATGGCAGGGTTCGGAAAATGCACGTGCATTTTTGCACGTGTCATTTTTCGGGCAGATAATACTGGTCGGCTTTGGTTTAAGCCGGATCCGAGTATTATACTGTGTAGATATAATATCTTTGTCTCAGTTGCATTTGTATTCGGTCGTAATACAAATGTGGGTATGTTTATACTAATACGGGGTTATCCTGAAATTCATTTCAGGATCACTTTTGGAAGTTGCCAGTTTCCAGTTTCTATCGGCCGTATTTAACATTCGGTTAAATACGGATTTATCTTTTCTTTGGATGAGTTTGGAAGGTTCTAGAAGTTTCTAGAAGAGGTGACTAGGATGGTGAGGTGTTAAGTGACTCATTAGTGCATTTAATGATTCATTTAATGCAAGGGTGACTAGGTTAATGACTAGGTTTATGTTCATTGGTTTGCTTTTAATGAGTTCATACTAGGTGTTAAGGTAACTCATTCTCTTCATGAATGATCTTTATCTTGTGGTCACCTTCCCCTCCCCTACACTCACCCTCCTCCCTCTATAAGTGGCCGGCCCCTCCCCTCCTCTTCACTCACTCTCATGGTTGCTTGATTAAAAGATTATGATTGTTTGGATTCATGGAAATTAGTATACTCCATTTCTCATTTCATATCGATCCAAAAGGCAACTTCCATAACCGTTCGTCCATGGCCTTGGACGTAACGAGACAAAGTGTTCTACTCATTCTCTACTTCATCTTGGTCGTCTCTTTTAGCAAACTTGACGACCGAGTTGCCTCGGTTCAGAGGCGGGAGCCCGTTTAAAGATCCGTCGACGTGGTGCCACCTGGACGAGAAGACCGGAGTTCAAGGAGATCGGAGCAGCCGCAACAAAGCGTGGGATGATGGTTGAAGACCGAAGGACTCGGATCGTTCGGTATAACATTTCTACCCACTTTGTATTTTGTTAGTTTAGCTTTAATGGCAGATCCGGGTTACGGTACAAGATAGCGCCAGTTTGTAAAAAGTTTTTGTTCTGCATTTGGCGTCTGTTAGACGGCCGGGGCGCTACCATGGACTTACAGTGGTATCAGAGCCTCACCATTAAGCTATACTAACTTGTGCTAACACGTTTAAAATATCGATCGAACCGAATTTCGAAAACCACAATTTTCAAGTGCTTAAGTTTCTGTCGATTTTTAAATGGGTCTAAAAATAATTTTACATATCACAGAAAACTAAGCAGGGTTTTCTAAGAATACTGGTAAAATTTGAGCACGTGATCCCACGTGACCGCCGCGGATCCGCGGCAGTACTGTGGGAACAGTGCGTCAAAATTCTCCAGTAGGCTTTTCTGTAGAAATTGTGGTTTTTGGTACTGTTCATTTGGGCCCAGATTTTATTACAGTACACCAGATGTCGTGGGGCCCACTTCGGGAAGTTTTGTCGATCGAAATTTTAAACTTATTAGTTTACAGTATTTACATTATATCTCCGACCGGGAATGTCATTTGATCGGTAAACCGCGTCTAATTGCTATAGTTCTTTTAGACGGGTTTGCGAGCGTGACATTCGCGTTGATGTTCTGTGTTGTGCTGTAATGTTGCGGATATGTCGTGGGGGATAGCAGTGTGCAGTGGTAGTACAGTTTCAATTTATTTGTACATTTGATATTGCGGGGCGAGCGTCCAACATGTGGACTACCGTCACTGCCTGTTTGTATAATATTCTTTTTGGGGAACGACCGGGTTGAGGTTGATGTACCCGTTGTATATTTTTATTTCTGTACTAGGATTACCCCGCGACGGAGTGCACGGATAGCCGGGTTCTGGAGGGCAACGGGTCCGTATCTCATGGTTTTGAGAGGCAGAGGGACCTCACTCTAGAATTGGCAGACTATTCGCCGCACTCGTAAGGGGTACAGGTTGACCCAAGGAGGGGTGCTCAATTTACCGGATTCCGTGAAGTGCCGGGTGTTCCATTCACTATGTTGTGGGGGACTACCTCGCTTCAGGTTTTGGCGGGTAACTTGCCGCACCCGTAGGGGTCTAGGTTTCATTGCACAGGCTATCCACACGACCAGGGGGAACGTCGGGTTTCAGCAGCGGCTCTGTGAAACCCGGGGATCCCAGATTATCTGTATTGTTCTGTGATGCTTATTACTTTTCTGTAATGTTGCATATTATCACGCCTGGAGCGATTATTGTATATTTGTATATATACTATTAGATGTTGTATATGTTTTACACCCGCGCTAGTCCACCCCCCGCTCTGTCGTTAGTTAAGTAGCCTAACGGGTGATGACGGGACCCAGTGGCGAATGCGGATGGCATATACGTACATTTTTATTTTCGTTCTTTTCTGGTGTAATTGATTGATGGGACTGCATTGATTCTTATCAATGCAAGGATAAAAACAAACCTATATTTGATGTTGTTGGAACAAATTTTAAAAGGTGTTATTACAAAGACATTTCCTTTTGTTATGCATATAGATATTCAGTTAGAATATCCCGCACCTCATTCGACGAGGCAAGGGCCGAGATCCTTTCACCGGGAGTGACCCCTTGGGCAAAAGTTTGCATCAGGGTAATAACTTTACATATAGCCGATTACAAGTTGCTTTGCATCGAGGTATTCAGTTAGAATATCCTGCACCTCATTCCACGAGGAAAGAGCCGAGATCCCTTCACCGGGAGTGACCTCTTTAGTAAAAAGTTTTCGTCACTATATTTTATAAAAAGCTATCACGTTCCTTCAACGAGATCAAGTTCATTACGTTAAAGGTTTTTCGCCAAAAACCAGTCGTAGCCCTCCGTCGTATCTTATGGACGGTCAGTAGTATTCAAGCTATGTTTGTTGACTAAAGTCAAGGCATAGTGTTTGGTAGTTGCTGGGTATTCATCTGTTGCATAGATAGATGTGTTGGTTTGGGACAGTCGTATTACCTTGTTGACTAAAGTCAAGGGTATGTACGGGTGGGTTTAAATCAACCTGGATAATGATGGGTAGAACTTGACATGTGACTTATGATTTGTTGACTAAAGTCAAGGTCATAAGAGCATGAGGCAAAAATCACATCGGGAGTTTCAAACATACAGCAAACTTGCCAGGCATGCGCATACCTTCTGGAGTGTGATAACTTGAGTGGCTTCCATCAAGTTATCATGCGATGATAGTTGGATCCCGATTCTCACTGATGAGTTGGTTTACTCTTCGGGTGATCCCGACTAATTCTTCTCTCAGGTTTGGAGGATAATTTGAGATTACAGTGGGAGGTTTCCTGATTAGATAAAGTGATAACCATTCTGATCTAGGTTAGAGTGCACGCAGAGTGTTTCTTTTCTCTCTCTCTTTGGCAGCGACCTTTGACCGACCCTAGACTATGACTCAATGACCAAGTTGACCGAACCTTCTTAAAATACTGTCTTTTGGATTGTCTAAAAGTTGCATAAGACATTGCCGCTCCCTCTTTTACCCTTTGTATTTCTCAGAACACCCCGTATTACTACGGAAATCCACTTCCATTGGATAGATCCATCGTATAGTTATATACGAACTCGAAGGGACTTCTTCAAGGATGGATCCAGGTTCAGGAGAAATAGAATTAGTTTATTCAGTTGTCTTTTGTTATCACCTTCTCTCAGATTGCGAGGGCTCCTTAGTTTAGGAGAGTACACCTATTACGCTTATTGGATAGTCTTATTCCAAACCATACGCTGGTGCCGAAAGGTAGGGAATGAAGAAAACCAATTAGCCTAAGTAGGGTGTGCAGAAGGTAATATGTAATGACAAGATAAAGGGATTAGAAAGAGGGCAAAGTAAATTGTGACTGTTATCATTCACGACCAAAACCGCGTACTTCATCGCCACTCCCATTTCACCTTTAATATAATAAGGTATTATTCAGTTGTCTTGTATCATCACCTTCTCTCGAGTTGCGAGTACTCCTTGGTTTAGGAGGGTACACCTATTATGCTTACTGGATAGTCTTCTTCCAAACCATAGGCTGGTGCCGAACGGTAGGGAAGGAAGAAAACCATTTAGCCTAACGATGGTGTACAGAAGGTAATGAATAAAGACAAATAAAGGGATTTGGAGAGATGGCAAAGAAATATACGGTTATAGTCATGAATTGGATTATGGAAGAGGCATTACTAGGAATACCAGGATACCCCTACGAAACATTTTTATGTTTCAGTGCATTATTAAACGAAAACTAATTTCCCGATTAGATACTTACTCTAGGGTATGTATTTACCAGGTGTGATTCTCACATCTGTATGGTTTTACAGATGATGAGTGGGAGTAAGTTATTGGGAATAAGGTGATCATCCTCATTATATCGGAATTCGTTGTAATTGGTGATATTTGAGGAAATCACCTGGGTACAGTTTTCAACCTACGATGCACAGGTTTTGAGTTATTCAACTCAGCGGACTTATACAGAGTATTGTATATTGTCCAGTGTCTATCAGGACAAAGGGGTAGGTCCTCGTACTATGTTCTGTTTACTTGTGACTTCTCTAGTTTTTAGACAAGTGTTTCGTAGAAATACAATGTCTAAGTTTTGAGAAGTTGTGGGTATAAGAATAAAGTAGAGAACCAAGTATCGCAAGTATCAGGATTCTTCAAAGAAATCGAAGATGTAGATTCTTGTGATTGGTATTCAGTTGATAGTAACGGTTTTTGAGAAACTTGTTTCTCTTTCAGGTTACTCATAATTGGATTCATTCCTAAATTGAGTAATACTGATCAACCTCTCTTCATTAAGTTGATATGCACTGGAGATAGCTGCATGATTAGAATCTGGTTCCAATTAAATAAGTGCCAAGGATTTTATATTGGATATAGAATGGTTCATATCTTAACGATGTTAAGGTACGGGGAGTTGTCCAGCTTATGCTTAAAACCAGACACTGGATAACTCAAGGCACATTTCTGTAATGGCAGTTTGTGGGTTGACCCGGGCTATGTCGAGGGTTGATATTCTACCATCTGGAAGATCAATAGTGATATTGTTCTTGACTCGCCACAGTTTTAGTAAAATGGATTTTTTCAGAAAACAGTAGTGGGAGTATGGTAGAACTGGAAGTGATTCCAGAACCGCAAACGATTACGGAAAATTTAATAGGACCTATATATTCAATCAGGTTTGACATTCTATTAGCCACTCCGCAGATATGGTGGGTAACCTCAGACACCCGAGAGGTACTCAGGTAGCCTCAAGGACGGTGATAGGGAGGTTCTTGTTTTCCCAGACTTGACACTACTGTTGTTCCAGGCTATGAGACCCGGCAGGAGGATAAGTATAGCGTCGTTCTAAACTAGCTTTAGAAGTGTACATATATATTATTCTGCCAAAGGGTTGTTGTAGTCAGTGGAAGCAGCGGAAGTATAGTGGGCAAGTTGCTTATGTCTATTTATAGACTTGAGCAGATATAGCAGAGATAGATCATCTAATTTTGATGTGACAGTCATGGCTTTGACTTCATCAGAATAGGGGATGGATCTGTTAAGAAGGTAGTAGGGTGTAATGTCCTGGTACTTGGATGACATACACAGAGTAGGAAGTAAAATTCCTATACTACCATCGGTTGTACTGTGGTTCTCACACAGTTGTTTCTTCACACAGGATATGGATATAATATTGGACATTCTGTTTTCTAGATCTACGGTTTTAGATCTAGATTTGGGTAGTTTCCCAATGTGGGTACTTAGACAGTATTCTAAAAGTATTTTAGAATAGCTGACTCCTGGCATGGTGGTGTACCTGCAGGTAATGGAGTCACCCTCTCTAAAGGTATCTTACAGACGAAAGGAGAGAGGGATGCGCATGATTGGCAGATCACTTGCTCAGGCAATTAAGTCAATCATGAGATGTCAAGTACCACACCAGATGTTGTTTTTGCACTTGATGCGATAAGTATATATTAATCCAATCCTGGAGAAACATAAGGAAGCACTTGATGCGATAAGTATATATTAATCCAATCCTGGAGAAACATCATGCTTGACTACCGGCAGTATGATGGCGATCATATACGTGGGAGCTGGGGTCTATAAGCACATCCTTAAAAGTGTCCCTAGTCGTGGGAGTTTCGAGACAAAGCATCGATACTCCAGAGTAGACTAGTGTATACAGTCGAGACCCCGACTAGGGGCGGTGGCCGGTCTCACAAGCCACTGGTGTTAGTTGGTTCACCTAAGATGTATACAGGTGCTCATTGGGTTATGAGTACACCGGATAGGACTCGCCGGGAACATACTAGTTGGTATTATACATATCGTCAGATAGCAGTTTCCTGGTGACATGTGTACATGTTAGTTTGTCGACCTGAGATCGTCATTTGTCTCGTGTGAGTTCCCACTATGCTTTGATTCCTACCCTACCACGCTCAAAGGAGTTGTGCAAACAGGTATTTTTTGGGTACAGTCCCGAGCCACATGGAGGCAGTGAGCGGATCGTCGGGGATTCGTCTCTCCCGGTATTGGGGGTTGATGTCGCGCAGTGCACGGGTGGCCATCACTAGAAATCCTTGGCCAAGGTAGTGGAGAATTACTGATTTGGATCAGTAGTTTCTCAGGTGGTGACGGGCTTCATACCGATACGAATTATCGCGTTATTAGGGGTCTGACTATATCCACCCCCCAGACTCGATATGCGATACTCTTTAGACGACCGGACCGGACTGTATATACATTGTCACTGTTAGGCTCTGTAGGGTTTATAGATGAGTTCGCTCGTCAGCTTCCCTTCCAATCAATACATAGGCAACCGTTACGTACAGCTTGTACCTCTGACGTGCTAGAGGTTATACCCAGTGCCAGTGTGTTGATGAGTCATTAGAGTCCCCCACAGACAGTTTCCCAGGTTCGGGCGAAACGTTGTAGAGGCCGTATGGGTTTATGGCAGGGTTTGGAAAATGCACGTGCATTTTTGCACGTGTCATTTTTCGGGCAGATAATACTAGTCGGCTTTGGTTTAAGCCGGATCCGAGTATTATACTGTGTAGATATAATATTTTTGTCTCAGTTGCATTTGTATTCGGTCGTAATACAAATGTGGGTATGTTTATACTAATACGGGGTTATTCTGAAATTCGTTTCAGGATCACTTTTGGAAGTTGCCAGTTTCCTGTTTTCTATCGGCCGTATTTAACATTCGGTTAAATACGGATTTATCTTTTCTTTGGATGAGTGTGGAAGGTTCTAGAAGTTTCTAGAAGAGGTGACTAGGATGGTGAGGTGTTAAGTGACTCATTAGTGCATTTAATGATTCATTTAATGCAAGGGTGACTAGGTTAATGACTAGGTTTATGTTCATTGGTTTGCTTTTAATGAGTTCATACTAGGTGTTAAGGTGACTCATTCTCTTCATGAATGATCTTTATCTTGTGGTCACCTTCCCCTCTCCTACACTCACCCTCCTCCCTCTATAAGTGGCCGGCCCCTCCCCTCCTCTTCACTCACTCTCATGGTTGCTTGATTAAAAGATTATGATAGTTTGGATTCATGGAAATTAGTATACTCCATTTCTCATTTCATATCGATCCAAAAGGCAACTTCCATAACCGTTCGTCCATGGCGTTGGACGTAACGAGACAAAGTGTTCTACTCATTCTCTACTTCATCTTGGTCGTCTCTTTTAGCAAACTTGACGACCGAGTTGCCTCGGTTCAGAGGTGGGAGCTCGTTTAAAGATCCGTCGACGTGGTGCCACCTGGACGAGAAGACCGGAGTTCAAGGAGATCGGAGCAGCCGCAACAAAGCGTGGGATGATGGTTGAAGACCGAAGGACTCGGATCGTTCGGTATAACATTTCTACCCACTTTGTATTTTATTAGTTTAGCTTTAATGGCAGATCCGGGTTACGGTACACGATAGCGCCAGTTTGTAAAATGTTTTTGTTCCGCATTTGGCGTCTGTTAGACGGTCGGGGCGCTACCGTGGACTTACAAAGTCTTCTCGACTTGCAAGGAGAACACCTAAGTGGGATCCTTACGACTCACAAAGGTGAAAGATACTTGGGAATCCCTATGACTAAGGAGAATATACGCTTACAAAATCCTTTTGACTCGTAAGAAGAAAATACCCCTCTATGAGACCATCAGGGATATAGAATTCAAAAGCCTTAGATTACATATTAGACTCTGTGTTTAAGCCATCATATACCCCTCTAAAATAGCCCTATAGGTAGTTCAATCTCGACTGTTGTATACAATCCACGGGCAAAAATAAACATAAACAAACCTAAGTTCCACATGGTGGACGACACTTGTAGGTCTTCTCGACTTATAAGGAGAAAAGTACTCTTGTAGGATCCTTACAACTTACAAGATCCACTTAGGAGTCCTCACAATTCCGAGAGAGAAAATGCACCAATGAGATCCTCTCGACTCATAAGGAGAAGATACTTTATGAGACCCTCATGGCTCGTAAACATTGAAAAGCCTTGCTTGATGGGATCCTAACCCCGTCTTCTAAGCCACCTTTGTCTGAATAAGCGATGGAAAATGATGAGTTGCTCTTGGGAATATTCCTGTAGTAACGATACTGATGCAGAAATTGGTATCAGATTAAAAAAAATGAATATAAAAATAGCTGAAATGATTGGGCACCGCGAAAAAAATAGCTAAAATGATTGGGTGATCGTGACTTTCGCAATATGAAAAGCTGAAATGATAGAACATCACGGATAAAAAATGATGATAAAATAAAATTTTTGAATCTCGACTTATGTAGATAGTTCATGGACGTCCAACTCACTCTGGTGAAGTACGATTACGACATCAGCAAGGACCAAAGGGTCAAATCAAAGTGGAGTGATGACAAATCTTAGTTCCAGATCTTGATGGCAACATCTACAGCCTAGAAATTATCCCAAAGTCCCTCCAGCAGAATGCAGATGGGACATCATGAAAGCTCTAAGGAGACAAAGTTAAAATGGAGTAATTGCAAAATCCAAGCTCCAGGTCTCGAAGGCAATCTATGTGGCCTAAAGATCAATTCGACAACCTTCTCATTCCAGCAGGGTGTAGATGCAACGTCGACAAGGACCAAAAGGTCGAAGATGAAGCTAAGTGACGACATATTCCTAACCTCGGGTCTCGATGGTAATACATGCGAAGCCTAAAGACCATCGGATGTCATCACACCCCGGAAGGGTGCGGTCATGACAAATCAGGGCTCCAAATAGAGCATAACCTCAAGGTAAAGCGCCATAATGTCACCTAACGCTGAACCATCTGACGGCAATACGATCATACCTATTGGATGTATATGCCCTAGAGGCTATTATTGTATAGTACAAGATTGTATATTACATATGGATGCTTGGGATATATGTGAACATGACAATTTTACTCAATATGATAGTATGCTATCTGGTTTGCTTTTACCTCAACATGTGTATATGTTCTATTTTTATATTAAGTATCCCAATTACATGTTGGTAAAGCCCGTAGGATCTTTGCTTGACTACTAGAGTTATGATGGCGATCATACTCGTGTGGTCTAGGTAGTCTATTAACACATCCTTAAATTATCCCTGGTCATTGGAGTTCGAGATAGGGCATCAATACTCCGGAATAGAATGGTGTTTATGTTTATTATTCCCATGAGGGAAGGTGGGATGTCCCACAGCTATTGGTGTTCGGCACCAAAGATAGTATACAGGTGCTCATTCGGTTATCGGTAACACTAGACGGACTCGCCGAGAACTTCTAGATGGTATTATACCTATCGTCAGATAGTAGTTCTCTGGTGACATAGGTACAGATTAGTATTTATACCTAACATCGTCGTTCGTCTCGAGTGTGTTCCCACTGTACTTAGATCACTACACTACCATAGTTTTAAAGAGTCGTGCAAACTGGTTTTGGTTGGGTACAGTCCCGAAGCACTTCGGGGCAGTGAGCGATAGAAGGGGTTCGTCTCTCCCGGTATTGGGAGTTGATGTCGCGCTATGTTTGATTGGTCATCACCATAAGACCTTAGCCTAGGCAGTTGAGATTTACTGATTGTGATATCAGTAGTTTCTCGGGATGGTTTTGGGCCACATCGACACGACTTATTAGGTTATTAGAGGTCTGACGTTTTCCATCCCCCTAGACCCAGTATGCGATACTCTTAGACGAAAAGACCAGACTGTACTAAGATTGTCACTTTCAGGCTCAGTAGGGATACAGGCAAGTTTGGTTATCGGTCTTCCTTTCGATCAATACATGGGTAGTCATTACATACAGCTAGTGCCACTTATGTGCTTATGGTTAAACCCACTACCAGCGTATTGTTGAGTGTTTAGAGTCCCACACAGATCTTTTCCCAGGTTAGGCAAATCGATATAGTGTATGTATTTTGATACGTACCTAGGTTCGATTAAATACGTGTTTTACTACACGTACCTTTAATTGGACAGTTTGTTAATACTAGCAGGGTTTGAAAGATAGCCAGGTTATCACATTTGGATTAAATGTGAGCTAGTATTATTTATCTCTTTTAGTATCTCTCTTTTGCATATTCTTATTTTGACAGAATACGGTATTTATACGAATACGACTATTTGTATAAATACGTATATTTGTGTCGTAATACAAATACGGGTATTTGTATCTTTTATACGAATACTCGTTTCCGTATTTTATAGGAATACGGTATTCGTATTTTGATACGAATACGGGTGTATGTATTTATGGCATATACTTGTATTAGTGTATTTGTATATATATATATATATATTGATATATGTACATATACATATGTATGTGTACAAATGAGATGGCCCATTCTTTTCCTCTCATCTATTCTAGAGTTTGTGAGAAGAGTGTGGGCTTGTGACTCACCATGGCGAGTCACAAGTCCACCAACTCTTACAACTCTAGATAAAGATGAGAAAGAAATGAGATGAGGTTAGGTTTTTTTTAGTAGCCATTCTCAAGTTCATCATCATCTTCTTCTTCTCAACTTGAGATTTCTTTAGTTGAGAAAAGAAATGATAAAGAGAGAAATGTTTAGAGATTATATTACTACATGTTCTTGTGAACCATTCTTAGCAAGTCTAGTTCATTAGTTTCTTCACTTAGTTTACCAGTATGAAGATATAGCCTATTCATTGGTTCCCTCGGGTAGATCTTCTTTGACAACAAAGGCCGGCTTCCAAGCTCGATCCTAGAGACCCTAGGAGCGAAAGAAGAGGAAAGAAGATGAAAGACACGACTACAAAGGTAGCTAAACGCCTATCCGAGTAGTTAACCTTCTCTAGTTCTCTATTTTAGTGTTTGGTTTCGATTCTAGCTCGTAGAAGTTCATGCTCTAGTCGTAGAAATTTTTGTTTTCTATTCTGCTTTGGTCGCAAGTGAGTGACATCAGCACGGGCATCTACTTACATGGTATCAGAGCCACCCAAACACTAGAACTAGATTTAGACTATATTTACGTTTCGGAATTAAAATTTTCTGTTTTCCGATAACTAGAAATCAAGTGCAGAGATTATCTCATGAGATATAAGAACTAGGGTAGAAAAATGATGACCCAATTCCCCTTAAAAATCGCCAGAATTAGCATTTTTCCCAACGGTGGCGGTTTTGTTGTCGATCTGGTCCCTAATTTTTTCCAGTGGCTTACTCTCATGAAAACTTGATTTTTGGTTATGTTTGATTTTGCTTAGATTTTACTTGGTGCTGTTTTTGTATTCAAGCAACACGGAAAGTTTTAAATCGAAACTTTTGCATCGTTTATCTCTTGTGTTTTGTATTTGTATTTGTATACTTCGTCTAATTGCTATAAGTCAATTAGACGGGGTTGCAAACACTTTCTTCCGCTGTGGTGGTTATTTACTTGTGATGGAATAGTCAGATAGTCGTGTGGATAGCATCTCATCGTAGTTATAGATGTGTATTTGATATTCGGGGCGAACGGCCGGATTGTGGCCGTCGTCACCGCTTGTTGTATATATATTTTTTGGAACACAACTAGGTTGAGGTCGATATTACCATTGTATATTCATTCATTCTTATATCAGGATTACCAATGTGTTAGGTGGTCGATTTGTAGTGGCGAGTTCGAGCCGCCTCGCTCTAGAATTGACGGGCTATGCGCCGCATTTGTAGGAGGTATAGGATAGATCCAAGGTAGACTGCTCAAGTTGCCGGATTCCTTGAAGTGTCGGGTGCCCCACTTATTTTATTGTGTGATGGTTTCCTCACATTTAGAATTGACGAGTAGCTTGCCGCGCTCGTAGGGGTCTTTGGTATAGGTGATGTTCGAGCTATTCACACGATCGGGAAACGTTGGTTTTCGTTTGCGGTTCAGACGAAACACGGGGATCCTAGTTTATCCGCTAATTCCATCTTGTTTATCGCATGCCTGTGATGTTTATTAACTGCCTGTGATCTGTGTTGTTTTATCATTGCTTGAGATGAATGGCTATATATATACTATATATAATAAATGTTGCTTATGTTTTACATCCACGCTAGTCCTATCCCCGCCCTGCCGTAAGTTATAAGTAACCTTACGGTGAAGAATAGGGACAGTGTGACGAATGCGGATGGTATAAGTGTACGTTCTATTTTCGTTTCTTCTGCAATGGTAGGGTTAATTGATGTGACCGCATTAATTCATATTAATGCAAGAAAATAAACCTAAAAGAAAAGGATGTTGTTGGAATCAAATTTCAAAACCACTCAGTTCTTTTCAAAACTACTCGATTTTTCACAAAACCAAAAGTTTTCAAAATTGAGCTTGAACCAATCATTTCAAAATCACTAGTTTCCTTCAACGATATCAAGTTCATGACGTTAAAGGTTTTTTGCCAAAAATCTATTGGATATGTATGCCCTAGAGGCCATTATTGTATATGTATACAAGTGGATGCTTGGACATATGTATGTACAGGACAATCTTGCTCGATACGATAGTATGCTATTTGGTTTGTCTTTATCCCAACATGTGCATATGTTTTACTTGTTATTGCGTATCATTAATACATATTGATAAAGCCCGTAGGATCATTGCTTGACTACCAGCGTTGTGATGGCAATCATACTTATGGGAGCTGGGTAGTCAATAAGCACATCCTTAAATGTCCCTAGTCCTGGGAGTATTGAGACAAGGCGTCGATACTCTGGAGTAGACTAGTGTATACGTTTCGAGACCCTGATGAGGGGCGATGGTTGGTCCCACAACCATTGGTCTTTGGAACCTAAGATCGTATACATGTGCCCACTAGGGGTGAGTACACTAGACGGACCCATCGAGGATTGGCTAGATGGTATTATACCAATCGTTAGATAGCAGTTCTCTGGTGACATGAGTGCAGACAGTCTGTCGACCTGAGGTCGTCATTTGTTTCATGTGAGTTCCCCCTGTGCTTTGATTACTACCCTACCACAGCTCTACTAAGTCGTGCACACAGGTTTTAGTTGGGTACAGTCCCGAGCCACATGGAGACAGTGAGCGATTGTCGGGGATTCGTCTCTCCCAGTATAGGGAGTCGATATCGCGCTGTGTTCGGTTGGCCAACACCATAAGTCCTTGGCCAGGGCAGATTGAGAATTACTAATAGGTAGATCAGTAGATTCTCGGATGGTCTTGAGCCACATCGGCACGACTTGTTAGGTTATTAGGGTTCTGTCATTTTCCGCCCCTAAACCCGGCATGCGATACTCTCAGACGAACAAACCAAACTGTACAGAGATTGTCATGGATAGGCTTAGTAGGAGTTCGGATGAGTTTGCTCGTCGGCCTTCTTTTCGACGGGTACCTATGTAGCTGTTACATACAATTAGTGCTGCTGACGTGCTTGTGCTTAAACCCATTGCCAACGAACTGTCGAGTTTTTAGAGTCCCACACAGAGGGTTTCTCTGGTTTAGGCAAAACGATGTAGAGGCCGTATGGTTTTACGTGCAGGTTTTCGATCATATACGTGTACTAGCTACATGTATTTTGTTTGGACGGATAATACTAGCGGGCTTAGGATTAAGCCGCATTCTAGTATAATATTATTGGATTATTTTATCTCTTGGTATTCGTATTTTTTGTAGTACGAATACGGGTATGTATATATGGTGGGGGTATTCTAGTAATTTCACTAAAATACTTCTAGAAGAAGACACCTCATTTTGTTTTATATCTATTTATTTAAATAGATAATGTGGTGGAGGGATGAGGTATTTAAAGCATGGTTGAAGCATGGCTACTTGATTTTATTTATTCATTTATTCTAACTATTCAAGCATGGGTGCATTATTTCTATTGGAAATAATGTATGCTTGATATTTTGAAAGACTTAGCCATTCTTCACAAGATGGTTTCATTCTACACTTTGTTTTCTCTTTCCTCTTTTGCTCTCTTCTTCTTCCTAAAACCATAACCTTCTCACGAGTTGAGAAACCATGGTTTTATGAGATAATTCAATCCAATTAACACTCTACATCTTCTAACATACCTAGATTACCAAACTAGGTACTATAGTTACCTCAAGTTTGAGATTGTAGCTTGAATTATTGGCTCTCGGGTGGATCGTCTTCGACACGAGGAGGCCGACGAACAAGCTCGATCCCGACGGGTTCATCCTTTAGAACCATATCACATCTCGGATTGGATAAGGAGCTCAAGAAAAGGAAAAAAAGACCCGAAAGACTTGGTTCATATAGGTATAATCACTTTCATAGTAGATTAATACCTTTGCAAGTTTTGTTATCTAAGGTTACGGTAGATCTTGGGATTAGTCGGTGTTGCCGTCTTAAAAATTGTTTTTTGAAAATTCCACCTCTCTACAAACCCAGTAGAGTATGCGACACCGCCTAACATGGTATCAGAGCTACTCCATAAGCCTTAGATAGCTCGTAGCGACGTTAGAAATCCGCCGTTTTTGTCGCGCACGAACTGCCGACGAAAACCGTTCCAAAAACTGATGTTTTGAGATGTTTGCACATTCCGCGGGCTCACGGTTTGAACCGGGAAGCCGCAAGGTGAAGCACGGGCACCCCGGGAATACCCTGGGGGATCGAAGGTCGGGCCCACCCCCCAAGACCACCATAAGGCGGCCTTGGGGGTGGTGTCCCGAGAGCACCCTAAAAGGGTGCTCTCGGGTCTGCTTCTCCTTGGGGGCCAGCTCGTGGTGACCCCCAGGGATGGGTACCCGGCTAGGTCCTCCAGTCGATAATTAATTTTTCCCCCTTCACCTCCATGAAGATTCGGGCAGGTTTAGAGTTCGTTTCGACTCCCGGATTGGCTTAAAACGCTTGTTTTTGGGACTTTTAGCTCACTGAATTTTCTAGTTTTAGAAAATTGGTTTCGTTTGCTAATTTTGCACAGAATTCTAACGTCGTGGTTTTCTTTACTTGATTTTTTGATGCGTACATGTGTTGTTTAACATCTTCTAATCGCTATATGTCGATTAGAAAGGGTTGCACGCATCTTGTTTTATCTGTGGTGTTGCTTGTGATATCTTTGAGATGATTTTGACGGATTGTCGTGATGGATAGCCTATAGTGCAATGTTTGTTGTATAGTTTTGATTCATTTGTATATTCATTATTGCGGGGTAAGCATCCGACGTTTGGACTACCATTTCTTCCTGGTTGTATATTCTTTTATTGAGGCACGGCCGAGTTGAGGCCGATGTTACCACCGTATATATATTTCTTTTCTATACTAGGATTACCCTGTGGCGAAGTGCTCGAGTATCCGGGTTCTAGAAGGAAACGGGCTTCCATCTCATGGCGTTGAGACCGGAGTTTCTTACTCTAGAATTGGCGGGTTATTCGCCGCACTCATAGGGGGTATATGATAACCCATGGTGGAGCACTCAAGTTACCGGATTTCGTGAAGTGTTGGGTGGCCCATTCACCTTGTTGACTAGGGTTGTCTCTCTTCAAGAATTGGTGGGTAATGTGCCACGCTCGTAGGGGTCTTAGTTATATATTGTACAGGCTATCCATACGACTGGGGAACGTCGGGTTTCATTTGTGACTCGAATGAAACCCGGGGTTCCAAGTTTATCCGCTTTTCTATATTGCTTATCGCTTATCTGTGATATTTCTTATATCATGCTTGGGATGAATGGTTATATATATATATATTAGTATATGTTGTATATGTTTTGCATCCGCGCTAGTCCAGCCCCCCTCTGTCATTAGTTAAGTAACCTAACGGTGCATGACGGGGCCCCGTGGCGAATGCGGATGGCATATACGTACATTGTGTTTTCGTTCCTTTCTGGTGTGATAGGTTTTAAATGATGGGACCGCATTAATTTTGACTAATGCAAGGAAAATAAACCTAAAAGATGTTGTCGGAATAAATTTCGAAAAACTATATCCGTATTCTTTTGCTTTGCATAGTGGTATTCGTTTAGGAATATCCAGCACCTCATTAAAGGAGGCATGAGCCTAGATCCCTTCACCGAGAGTGTCCTCTTGAGAAAAAGTTTATGTTACTATAGATTACTTGGTTTTCTTCAAAACCACTAGTTTTCAAAAGCGGAGCCTAAACGACTCCTTTTCAAAACTACTCTGTTCCTTCAACGATATCAAGTTCATTACGTTGAAGGTTTTCGCCAAAAACCAGCAATAGCCCTCCGTCATTTCCTACAACTATTACTTAGTATTCGTGCTACGTATTTTGACATTGTCAAGAAGTAGTAATCGACAGCTGAGTATTGCTTGTTCATAACTTTGTTTCCGATTATTTAGGACAGTCGCATAGCTATGTTGGCATTGTCAACGGTTATGCGGGTGGGTCTAAGTTAATCAAGATAATGACGGGCCAAACTTGACTAGCAGCTTATGATATGTTGGCATTGTCAAGGTCATAAAACCGTTAAGGGCAAAAACCACATCGGAAGTTTCAAATATAAAGGAAAATTGCTAGCGTTGCATACCTTGTGGAGTGTGGTGACTAGAGTGGCTTCCATCTAGGTTATCACACAATGATAGTTGGATCTCAATCCCACTTATGAGCAGGATTACTCTTGGGAAATATTTTTCACTTCACATTTAGCTAACCTATTAGGTGTCTAGAAAATTGTTTACGGGGCTACGCCTCTGCGGAAATGAGATTTATTCTAATTAGGTCCATGCGAGAGCACGGAAAACCTCTCTCGGAGTACCAACACCCACCTAGCTGAATGATTAGCGAACTTGTAAGGTGTTAATGATCCCGACTAGTTCTCCTTTTAAGGTTTGAAGGAGAATTCGAGGAAACGGTGGGAGCCATCCTGTTTAGATAAAACAATAACTAATCTAAAATTGCAAGAGCGCACGCTGAGTGTTTCTTTTCTCTCTCTCTCTAGGTAGCAACCATGTCACGCCTTAATCAAGATAATAAAATGTATGACTTGACTAACCTGGATTCTTATTCAAACCTTAAAAGTGGATGCTTGGAAATGTATGACAAGATAATAAAATGCTCTAACTTATGACGAATGCCACGAGCTTGAGGAAGGGATAGAGGATTGCATGAATTCCTTGAAGACCCCGGTGAAGAAGAAGCATTCCATTGCGTTTCTTTCAGGTGTTCTTGTAATTGAAAACCGTTTTTCGGGTAGTCCTACCTCTTAGGTACTAGATACCGGAACAGGATCTCATATCTAAAATTTATTACATGGACTGAGAAAAAGTAGGATGGTTGGACCTAGTGGTATGTCACTCAGAGTAGGGAATGGAGCACAAGTTGATGCTGCTGCCGTCGGTGAATATCACCTAGTATTGCCAAGTGGTAATATTATGAGCAGGATTACTCTTGGGAAATATTTTTCACTTCACAATTAGCTAACCTATTAGGTGTCTAGAAAATTGTTTACGGGGCTACGCCTCTGCGGAAATGAGGTTTATTCTAATTAGGTCCATGTGAGAGCACGGAAAACCTCTCTCGGAGTACCAACACCCACCTAGCTGAATGGTTAGCGAACTTGTAAGGTGTTAATAATCCCGACTAGTTCTCCTTTTAAGGTTTGAAGGAGAATTCGAGGAAACAGTGGGAGCCATCCTGTTTAGATAAAATAATAACTAATCTAAAATTGCAAGAGCGCATGCTGAGTGTTTCTTTTCTCTCTCTCTCTCTCTAGGCAGCAACCATGTCACACCTTAATCAAGATAATAAAATGTATGACTTGACTGACCCGGATTCTTATTCAAACCTTAAAAGTTGATGCTTGGACATGGTTGCTACCTAGAGGTGCAGAGGGTGCAGAGAGTGGACACAAAATAAAATACGGCGGATCCATTCACCAAGGCCCTCCCTCAAGCATAGTTCAAGAGGCTATTTGAGATGTTGGGTACGTGATACGCCAACAACTGGCCCTAGTGCAGACATTGGGTACTCGATACGTGGCCTTAGTGTAAGTGGGAGATTGTTGGATATGTATACCCTAGAGGCCATTATTGTATATGTATACAAGTGGATGCTTGGACATATGTATGTACAGGACAATCTTGCTCGATATGATAATATGCTATTTGGTTTGACTTTATCTCAACATGTGCATATATTTTACTTATTATTGTGTATCATTAATACACGTTGATAAAGCCCGTAGGATCATTGCTTGACTACCTGCGTTGTGATGACAATCATACTTGTGAGAGCTGGGTAGTCGATAAGCACATCCTTAAATGTCCCTAGTCATAGGAGTATCGAGACAAGGCATCGATACTCCGGAGAAGATTGGTGTATGTGTTTCGAGACCCCGACGAGGGGCGATGGTTGGTCCCGTAGCCATTAGTCTTTAGCACCTAAGATCGTATACAGGTGCTCACTGGGGGTGAGTAAACTGTATGAACTCGCCGAAGACTGGCTAGATGGTATTAAACCAATCATCAGATAGCAGTTCTCTGGTGACATGAGTGCAGATAGTCTGTCGACCTAAGGTCGTCATTTGTCTCGTGTGAGTTCCCACTGTGCTTTGATTACTACCCTACCACGGCTCCACTGAATTGTGCAAACATGTTTTAGTTAGGTACAGTCCCGAGCTACATGGAGGCAGTGAGCGATTGTCGGGGATACGTCTCTACCGGTATAGGGAGTCGATGTCGCGCTGTGTTCGGTTGGCAACACCATAAGTCCCTGGCTAGGGCGAATTGAGAATTACTGATAGGTAGATCAATAGATTCTCGGATGGTCTTGAACCACATCGACACGACATGTCAGGTTATTAGGGGTCTGACGTTTTCCACCCTTAGACCCGGCATGCGATACTCTCAGACGAACAGATCAGACTGTATGAAGATTATCACGGATAGACTCAGTGGGAGTTCGGATGAGTTTGCTCGTCGGCCTTCTTTTCAACAGGTACCTAGGTACCCGTTACATACAGCTAGTGCCGCTGATGTGCTTGTGGTTAAACCCACTGCCAGCGTACTGTCGAGTCTTTAGAGTCCTACACAGAGGGTTTCCCTGCTTCAGGCGAAACGATGTAGAGGACGTATGGTTTTACATGCAGGGTTTCGATCATATACGTGTAATAGCTACACGTATTTTGTTCGGAAAGATAATACTAGTGGGCTTAGGATTAAGCCGCATTCTAGTATTATATTATTGGATTATTTTATCTCTTGGTATTCGTATTTTTTGTAGTACGAATACGGGTATGTATATACGGTGAGGGTATTCTAGTAAATTCACTAGAATACTTCTAGATGAAGACACCTCATTTTGTTTTATATCTATTTATTTAAATAGATAATAAGGTGGAGGGATGATGTGTATTAAAGCATGGTTGAAGCATGGCTACTTAATTTTATTTATTCATTTGTTCTAACTATTCAAGCATGGTTGCATTATTTCTATTGGAAATAATGTTTGCTTGATATTTTGAAAGACTAAGCCATTCTTCACAAGATGGCTTCAATCTACACTTTGCGTTCTCTTTCCTCCTTTACTCTCTTCTTCTTCCTAAAACCATAACCCTGTCATGAGTTGAGAAACCATGATTTAATAAGATAATACAATCCAATTAACACTCTAGATCTTCTAAGCTACCTAGATTAGCAAACTAGGTACTTTAGTTACCTTAAGTTTGAGATTGGAGCTTGAACTATAGACTCTCGGGTGGATCGTCTTCGACACGAGGAGGCCAACGACCAAGCTCGATCCCGATGGATAAGGAGCTTAAGAAGAGGAAAAGAAGACCCGAAAGACTTGGTTCATATAGGTATAATCACTTTCACAGTAGAAAATACCTTTGCAAGTTTTGTTATCTAAGGCTTACGGCAGATCTTATGATTGGTCGGTGTTGCCGTCTTAAAAATTGTTTTTTGAAAATTTCTCCTCTCTACGAACCCAGTAGAGTATGCGACACCGCCTAAAAAAAATAGCCATAGTCCTCCGTCATTTCTTATGAGTAGTGCTTAGTATTTGTGCTGCGTTTGTTGACTCGGTCAAGGCGTAATGTGCGATAGCTAAGTAGTGCTTGTTTGTTGTATGTATTGTGATTGTTTAGGATAGTCGTACGACCTTGTTGACTCGGTTAAGGTCTCGTGTGGTTGAGTTTAATGCAATCAAGATAATGACGGATTGAACTTGACTAGGAACCTTTGATTTGTTGACGCAGTCAAGATCACTAGAGTTTTAGGGGTAAAAACCACATTGAGAGTTTCAAACATAAAGGAAACTTGCTAGTGTTGCATACCTTCTGGAGTGTGATGACTAGAGTGGCTTCCATCTAGGTTATCACATGATGATAGTTGGGTCCTGATCCCACTGATGAGTAGGATTACTCTCGGGAGATTTTCACTTCACAACTAGCTAACCCATTAGGTGTCTAGAAAGGTGTTAACGGGGTTATGCCTCTGCGGAAACGAGGTTATTTAATTAGGACCGTGTGAAATCACGGGGAGCCTCCCTCGAAGTACCAACACTTGTCTGGTTGAACGGTTAGCAAACTTGTGGAGCATATATGATCTCGACTAATTCTCCTTTTAGGGTATGAAGAAGAATTCAAGGAAACAGTGGGAGCCATCCTGTTTAGATAAATTAATAAACAATCTAAACTTGCAAGGGCATATGCTGAGTGTTTCTTTTCTCTCTCCTAATTGCAGGTACCATGTCATGCCTTTATCAAGATAATAAAATGTATGACTTGACTGACCTGAATTCTTATTCGGGGCTGGCGAACATTGGTTCTGCTCTGAGTTGTGATAGATGTCATAAGCATGAGCAAGGAAAAAAGGATTGCATGAATTCCTTGATGATCCCAGTGAAAAAAAAGCATACTATTGCATCTCCTTCAGGTGTCTTTGTAATTGAGAACTGTTTTTTCGTCAGTCCTACCTCCTGGGTACTAGATACCAGATACCAGATCAGGATCTCATATCTGTAATTTATTACAGGGACTGAGAAAAAGTAAGATGGTTGCACCTGGTGATATGTATCTCAGAGTAGGGAACGGAGCACAAGTTGATGTTGCAGCCGTCAGTGTAAATCACCTGGTATTGCCAAAGGGAAATACTATAATCTTGAACAATTACTACAATGTACCTTCCATGCTTTACAACATCATATCAGTTTCTTTACTTAATAAAGATGGATATAACTTTGTTCTAGATAGAAATATCATAAACATTTACCTTGATAAGGTATTGGTTGCAGAAGGTATACTATGCAATGGTATCTATGTTCTAAATCAAAACACAGTTCTTATTGTACAAAACACACGCAAGAAGAAGAGTTCAGAGACGAATGAAACCTACTTGTGGTATTGTAGACTTGGCCATATCAATGAGAAACGATTAGCTAAGTTGCATAAGGATGAATATTTGGATCCGTTCGAATTTACATCTTATGAAACTTGATAATCTTTTATCAAAGGAAAGATGACCAAATCTCCGTTCACCGAACACGGAGAAAGAGCTACAGAGCTCTTGGGACTCATACACAGTGATGTATGTGGTCCAATATCTATACATGCAAGGGGTGGGTTCTCGTACTTCATCACATTCACTGATGATCTCTCTAGGTTCGGATGTGTGTATCTTTTGAAACTTAAATCTGAAGTTTTTGAGAAATTCAAAGAATACAGAAATGAAGTAAAGAACTAGACTGGAAAAAGTATCAAAATACTCCAATCTGATAGAGGATGGGAGTACTTAAGCACGGAATTCCTTGATTACTTAAAAGAGAATAGTATTCTCTCTCAGCTTACTCCTCCGTATACACCCCCAACACAATGGTGTGTCGGAGCGGATGAATCGCACCCTATTGGATATGGTTCACTCCATGATGAGTAGTGTTGACGTGCCTCTTTCATTCTGGGGACATGCACTTCAAACAGTAACATACCTATTGAATGATGTTCCATCCAAATCCGTGCTTAAGATGCTATTTAAAATGTGGAATGGTAAGAGACCATATCTTAAACGTAATAAGATATGGGGTTGTCGGGCTTATGTTAAAACACAAAGTCCGGAAAAACTTCAGGCACAATCAGTTCTATGTAACTTTGTGGGATATCCAAACCATTCGGCTTGATATTTGTTCTACCACAACGAGGAACAGAAGGTATTTGTTTCTCATCACGCTACCGTTTTAGAAAGGGAATTTCTTGCAAAAGAAATTTGTGAGAGCGTGGTAGAACTGGATGAAGTTCTAGAAACACAAACTATAACTGAAGATTTGGTGGAACCGCTAGATTCAGTAGTACCCGACGAACTTCAGCCACTCCGCAGACCTGGTATTATTTCTCATCCGCCCGAGAGATACTACGGTTTTCTCATAGACGGGGATCGAGAGAATTGCATTTTAGAAGAAAATGATCCTAGTAGTTTTGAGCAAGCCATTGCCAGTAGGGACACTATGAAATGGCTGGATGTTATGCGATTCGAAATGGAGTCCATGTACACCAACAAAGTTTGGACTTTGGACATTGCACCGCCAGGGGTAAAACCTGTCGGCTATCTTCAAGAAGAAGATTCTTCAAGAAGAAGATTGGTGCAGATGGACAAGTAGAAACCTATAAGGCTAAACTTGTTGCAAAAGGTTTTCGTCAAAGACCAGGTGTCGACTACGATGAAACCTTTTCTCCATTAGCTATGCTCAAATCCATTCAGATCCTACTTGCCATTGCTGCCTTCCATGACTATGAGATCAGGCAGATGGACGTAAAGACCGCTTTTCTAAACGATGTTTTAGAAGAGTATGTATATATGGATCATCCAGATGGTTTCGTAGACAGTGGGAGCAGCGGGAAGGTGTGTGATTGATTTAAAAAAAGTGTTTGTCGTAAATAAAGTTAACCGCAATCAATAACGGTGTCGCGTGTAGCTAGCCGAGATGAGTACGGGCCATCCTCAGGGAAACGTGGAACCTTTTACTTGCTTTAGACGAGTTGATTGAAAATAGGTAGGATAGTTTTTAGATCTATGTTGAACACGGATGTAGGATCTATAAAGAAGAGGCTTGTAGGGTTCATAGAATTTAGTAGTAATGGATGATTAATTAGAGATGACTCATTTTATCTTTTAATAGATTTAAAACTAGATCGATAGTGATGAATGTAGATTATGGTTCTTTTGGAAGAAACTAGGGTTTCCCCACTCTTAACCTTTATCCTTGCATTGATCTCTATTCATATCTAGCCTTTACCAAAAAATTGTTAATCTAATCTCAAATCGCGGTCGAGACTATCAATAAATTGGTAGCACGCCCGATAAGGATGTTAACAATTACTTTACTAAAGTTTATAAACTTTATAAGATGTAAAAAGAGTTAAGAGATTTTATCATCCATTGATCTACCCTAATCCTACGAACCCTAGCAAGCTAGGAATTACTCACGCATGGTTGAGATAGAAGAGAATATGAAAAAGGAGATCATATTGTAAATGCAGAAAATAAATGTGAAATAATTAAGCAAATGATCTACCTTTATTAATCAACGCTACAAGTACAAATCCTTCAAATTTAGATTACAAGAAGAAGTTGTTATCGATCTCTGCCTCGTAGGAAGTAATTGCTCTGTCGATACTCACGTCGCTCTATCACGTCGAATCACGGACCTGTCGTGGATCTCTTATTCTTTGACGGTGATTTGTTTTGTGTAAAAGGTGATGATTTCTAATTTTAGCCCTCGGTCCTTTATATAGCCCTTAAATCAGAAACCATAGATCCCATGTATAAAGATTTATTGTTGCGATCATGTTCACAAAATCATAGATCCTACGGCCATTAAATAGCCGTGGATCCGCCGCTATTTGTGTATATTGGCCGCGGTTAGGCGGCTGTTTGGGAGAGTTAGGGTTCCTAAATTCAGGCGACTTCTCATGTTGACACGAGGAGATTTTTTAATGCCTGGATTCTTCAAATATTTCCCGAGTCTCTGCCAGTATTGATTCTACGATTTTATTGGCAGATTTTGATCCTGACATATTGAATATCTCGATCTCCCGACCTGAGCTAAATCTGCATAATATCTCCATGAATAATATTAGTAATATTTGTTAAATTAGAGATATTATCTTAATCTTTTTATATGGTAATAAATTTTAAAGAAATTTGATTAAGATTATTTAATATGATATGCATAATAAAAATATTAAAATATCATATAAATATTATATGCATATAATTTCCTTCATAATGTTAAGTATTGTGTATAAACATATGATAAAGAGTATTTTGCAGACAAACCCACATATGTACCATAATTACCATAAACACCTTTAAGTACTTAGCAAAAGTAAGGAAAATGTTTCATCAAATATACAATATTTTCGACTGAACAATATGTAAGTTGCTTAAATCCATCTATGGATTAAAGCAGGCATCGCGGAGCTGGAACATCTGTTTTGATGAAACAGTCAAGGAATTTGACTTCATCAAAAACATAGATGAGCCTTGTATATATAAGAAGATTGTAGGGAGAACTGTGGTATTTCTCGTTTTGTACGTCGATGACATTCTCTTGATAGGAAATTATATTTCTATGCTACAGTCGGTCAAACTGTTCTTGTCTCAGAAGTTCTCCATGAAGGACCTGGGTGATGCCTCCTACATTTTGGAGATCAAGATCTAGCGTGATAGATCTAAGAGATTGCTAGGACTTTTACAGTCCAGGCACATTGACATCATATTAAAAAGATATAGTATGGAAGATTTCAAGCGCAGTAATCTACCAGCTTGTTACGGAATCACCCTCTCTAAAGAGATGTCTCCCAAGACTGATGAGGAGAGGGCTCACATGAGCATTATACCCTACGCTTCGACAGTAAGATCTATAATGTATGCGAAATTGTGTACCGGATCAGATGTAGCTTACTCACATAGCATAGTAAGTCGGTATCAGTCCCCAAGGGAGAAGTATTGGATAACTATGAAGAAGATTCTGAAGTACCTGAGAAGGACTAAGGATATGTTCTTATTGTACGATAATGGAGACCTCCATATGGAGTCCTTTACTGATTGAAGCTTCCAAAGCGACAAGGATGACAGCAAATCTGTCTCGGGTTATGTGTTTACCCTTAATGGAGGGGTGGTATGTTAGAAGAGCTCCAAATAGGGCACCGCAGTAGACTCAACGATGGAGGCTGAATACATTGCTACCAGCGATGTCGCAAAAGAGGTTGTCTGGATGAGAAAGTTCATTCTTGAACTTGAGGTGATTCCATCTATTGTTGATCTAATACCTTTGTATTATGATAATAATGGGGCTATAGCTTTAGCGAAGGAACCACGATCCCATCAGAAATCTAGACACATCTTAAGGCGGCATCACCTGATTAGGGAGATCATTGATCGCTGGGAGATCGAGATCAGGAGAGTAGACACAAAGGAAAACACGGCGGACCCACCCACGAAGGCACTTCCTCAGACTCAGTTGGAGCGGCTATTGGAGATGGTTGGTCTTCAACATGCCAATACATGGCCTTAGTGCAAGTGGGAGATTGTTGGATGTATATTCCCTAGAGGCCATTATTGTATAGTATAAGATTGTATATTGCATATGGATGCTTGGGATATATGTTCAGGACAATCTTGCTCAATATGATAGTATGCTATCTGGTTTGCCTTTACCTCAACATGTGTATATGTTCTATTTTTATATTACGTATCCAAATTACATGTTGATAAAACCCGTAGGATCTTTGCTTGACTACTATAGTTGTGATGGCGATCATACTTATCGGGTCTAGGTAGTCTATAAGAACATCCTTAAATTATCCCTGGTTGTTGGAGTTCGAGATAGTGTATCGATACTCCGGAGTAGACTAGTGTATACATTTATTATTCCCGTGAGGGAAGGTGGCATGTCCCACGCCATTGGTGTTCGGCACCAAAGATAGTATACAGGTGCTCATTAAGTTATGAGTTATACTGGACGGACTCGCCGAGAACTTCTAGATGGTATTATACCTATCGTCGGATAGTAGTTCTCTGGTGACATAGGTACAGGTTAGTCTTTAGACCTGACATCGTCATTCGTCTCGAGTGTATTTCCACTGTACTTAGATCACCATCCTACCACGGCTTTAAAAAGTCGTGCAAATAGGTTTTGGTTGTGTATAGTCCCGAAGCACTTCGGGGTAGTGAGCGATGGAAGGGATTCGTCTCTCCCGGTATTGGGAGTTGATGCCGCGCTATGTTTGATTGGTCATCACCATAAGACCTTGGCCTAGACAGGTGAGATTTACTGATTATAAGATCAGTAGTTTCTCGGGATGGTTTTGGGCCACATCAACACGACTTATTAGGTTATTAGGGGTCTGACGGTTTCCACCCCCTAGCCCCAGTATGCGATACTCTTAGACGAAGAGACCGGATTGTACTAAGATTTTCACTTTCAGGCTCGGTAGGGATACGAACAAGTTTGCTTGTCGGCCTTCCTTTCGATCAATACCTGGGCAGCCGTTATGTACAGCTAGTGCTGCTGAAGTGCTTGTGGTTAAACCCACTGCCAGCGTATTGTCGAGTCTTTAGAGTCACACACAGAGGTTTTCCTTGGTTTGGCAAATCGATATAGTATATATAATTTGATACATACCTAGGTTTGATGAAATATGTGTTTTACTACACGTACCTTTAATCGAATAATTTGTTAATATTAGCAGGGTTTGTAAGATAGCCAGGTTATCACATTTGGATTAAATGTGAGCTAGTATTATTTATCACTTTTAGTATCTTTCTTTTGCGTATTCGTATTTTGACAGAATACGGTATTTATACGAATACTGCTATTTGTATAAATACGTGTATTTGTGTCTTAATACAAATATGGGTATTTGTATCTTTTATACGAATACAGGTTTTCTTATTTTATACGAATACGGTATTCGTATTTTGATACGATTACTGGTGTATGTATTTGTAGCATATACTTGTATTAGTGTATTTGCATATATATATATATTTATATATGTACATATACATATGTATATGTGTACAAATAAGATGGCTCATTCTTTTCCTCTCATCTATTCTAGAGTTTATGAGAAGAGTGTGGGCTTGTGACTCACCAAGGTGAGTCATAAGTCCACCCACTCTCACAACTCTAGGTAAAGATGAGAAAGAAATAAGATGAGGTTGGATTTTTTCTTAGAGCCATTTTCAAGTTCATCATCATCTTCTTCTTCTCATCTTGAGATTTCTTTAGTTGAGAAAAGAAAAGATAAAGAAAGAAAAGTTTAAAGATTATATTACTACATGTTTTAATGAACCATTCTTAGAAAGTCTAGTTCATTAGTTTCTTCACTTAGTTTACCAGTGTGAAGATATAGTCTATTCTTGGGTCCCTTCGGGTGGATCTTCTTCGACAACAAAGGCCAGCTTCCAAGCTCGATCCCGGAGACTCTAGGAGCGAAAGAAGAGGAAAGAAGATGAAGGGCAGGACTACAAAGGTAGCTAAATGCCTATCCGAGTAGTTAACCTTCTCTAGTTCTCTAGTTTAGTATTTGGTTTCGATTCTAGCTCGTAGAAGTTCATGCTCTAGTCGTAGAAATTTTTGTTTTCTATTCCGCTTTGATCGCAAGTGAGTGAAATGAGAATGAGCATCTACTTACAATACCGGCCTAGAAAGATTACTTGAGACGTTGTATCCTACAGCGGTGAGGTTGGGTAATACAGCAAGTACGCGGCTACTCGAAACTAGCGACCTAAGTGGACGCGGATCGAAATGATATCTGCTGACGTAAGGGTGCGATGGACTTAACCCCGCACCACAAAACCTGATAGACGCCTATGTCAATAGGGGTTATGCATGTTTTACGTTAGGATAAGTTTATCCACAAACCTAAGAGAAGGATAAACCGAACGCTCCGGAACGAGTAAATAAACTAAGTTAAACCATATCAGCACAAAAAGAATAGAAAAGTGCAGATATGAAAGGAAAAGATGATTTTCATTCATACTTTAGAAAAAAGGAACTGCATATTGTCAGCTGAGGACGACTACAATGGAAACAAAAGACAAGATTAAAAGCAAGCGCTACTACATCATTCGGGATTAACAGTGCCAAAACGCTAAATTCCTGATACGAATTCTCAAAATCAAAGGCAAGTTTAAGCAAAGCATCCTCGGCTTCATCGACCATCTTCTTATGCATCTTCTCTTGGATGCAAGCTTCGGGATCACCGCTGATATCCTCCATCCTCTGGTACGACGATATTATTGCTTTCTGTTGGAAGACGCGATGCAAAATAGTGACGAGATAATCTTTCCGTCTCTTCGAGATCAGGTCCATCAGATATACTGAATGCACATTGTCCTCGGCGTCATTGAGTGTGTGGAGCGGCATAGCCTCAAAAAGCTCAGGTAAAGCTTCCCAGATCGACCCAACGACGATCTTCAAAACGGTAGGGTGATGATGGAGCAATCGGCCATTGTGATCATGAAAGCGACGTATCACGTCAGCACATTGAGCGACAGTATACTTTTGGCCTTGAAGTCGACCTTGAATGCGAATATCTTCGTAGGAGACAATTTTCTCGATGTCATACAAACGACCAGCCATTATACCTGGAAAAGGAAAAGGCAGAATGATATCAGCAAAAGAACAAACCACTAGAGGTTGAAACAGCGTGGAGTCTCTAGTTTCGAAGTTAAGAGACCCTATTGATCCAAAAAGTTGGATCTTGCCTCTTTAAATAATTATCGGGCGCAAGCATATGGGTTCCCTATAGAAAATATATATTTTCTAAGGAACTTAGAACTTTAAATAGCCTATGCGGGCGCAAGAATAGTTCTTATAGAAAATAATATGATTTTCTATAGAACTTAGGTTCTAACATAGCCTCTGCGGATGCAAGAACAGTTCTTATAGGAAATAATATGATTTCCTATAGAACTTAAGTTCTAAAATACATATTGGTGCAAAATAATATATGCCCTATGTAGAGAATAAAATATCTTTCTCTACAGAAGTTAAGTTCTGCAAAATCCCAATATGGGGAAGGCCAATACGCGCTAGGCATATGCGCCAGATCTTAAGATCAGGGAAAACCTAAAAATAGGTTTTAATATTCATATTTAAAGATCAAAACTTAGGTTTTGGTTTTAACCAAGATTTCTGATGTAATGTTTGCAAAAATTTTTGTAAAGGTTTCCCTCGATTCGATAAGGAAGGGATAGAAGATTAAGCTTCGAAACAGAGCTTAAGCCCTTAAATAAAGAAAACTAAAGTTTTCATGAGAAAAAGAAAAAAGAGAGGCGCAAAAACCCTAAGGCCTCAAGCCCTATTTAAAGCAGGACTGAGAGTCGGTTGGACTCCCTTCAAATCTTAAGGAAATCTAAGAGCCAAGATTCGATACCAGAGCCCCCGCATGATAGGCACGTGGCGTCTCTGGTGGGGGGCATTTGTTCTCACCAATAAAATTGGTCTGATTGGGACTTAAGTCCAAGCGCTAGAAGAATCTTGGCACTCCTTTACGTGCAACTCACGTGGACATGCGCCAAGTTGATCTGGCGCTGATAATATCTGAAGCCCTAACTTCATATAGCTCATGCTATATTAGGAAGTTAACTTCCCATATCTTTCTTAAAACAGAAAGATATCTTAAAATCGAATAGCTTAAGCTATTTTGAGAAAATATTTTCTCTATATTTCTAAAACAAAGATCAAGATCAATAACATGAAATTGATTTTAGCCCATCACCTTAATTGATATGTATCAATTATGGATCAATTAAAATCAAATCAAATCACCGATGAAATTGGGCAGAATTGGACTCAAGTCCAAGCGTCAGAAGACTCTTGGCGCTCCTTCACGTGCAATTCATGTGGACATGCGCCAAGAAGCATTGGTGTTATTAATATCTGAAGCCCTTCCTTCATATACCTTAGGCTATATTTGGAAGTTAACTTCCCATATCTTTCTTAAACAAGAAAAATATATCAACAGAAACTTAAGCTTCAAATATCTTTCTTATAACAGAAAGATATTATTGTTAATTGATAAAATCGAATAGCTTGAGCTATTTTGAGAAAATATTTTCTCCATCTTTCTAAAATTAGAAAGATCAAAATCAATAATAAGAAATCAATTTTGTAAAATTATATTGGTTAATATTAACCCTTTTATTTAAATCTAACGATGATTATAATATCACCGATTAAACCGAAAGATAGAATAAAGTTTTTTGTTAGGAAAATATTTTCCTAATCTTGTTAAACTAGCAGAAAATATTTTCTGTTAAACAAAAGTCACTGGATCAAAGATCCAACGGTGGAGAATATTCCCCAAGTGATCTTTGAGATCAATTAAATGGATTGAGATATCTCAATGAGAGATTTTCTCAGAATAATTGATATTTTCCCCTTTCCTATATAAAGGACCTAGGAGAACACAAATGAGATATACAAGAACCCCCCCAAACTTCAGGGACGATCCTATAAGGTTTCATCAGGAACTTATGTTGTTTGACAAGAAGCTTTTTCCTTCCTCTCTCCAATAACCGAGACAAGGTAAAGAAGGGAGAAAGATATCTCCTTTAGAATGGAAGCTTAAACTTCATTTGAGAAAAAAAGGTTAACCTTCATTGATATAACTTAAGTTCTTTTCTCAGATTTTATGATCTCTAAATCAAGATCATTCCTTTTTCATACGAAACTTAGGTTTCATAAAAAAAATCATTTTGATCTTATGATCTAGGGTTTAGAGAAAGGATCGAACCCTTATCATAAAATATGGCGCACAAAATGACGAACAAAGAACAAAAAAGATCAATTAATAGTAATGATCTTGGTGATCGTTAATGGTGATATAACCATTAACCGTAGCTTAAGCTTCATGAAACTTAAGTTTCAAAAAATATAGAGATTAAGATTAATCTCTAGTGGAAAGCGTCTGTAGACATGCGCCAAAGAAAGATGCGTCAATAGGCATGCACCACGTAGCAAGCGCCAAAGGCAAATGTGCCAATGGGGAAAGAACCTAAGTTCTATGCGCCAGCTGTCCTAATATAGGATCTATGAACCATAGCAAAGCGCCGCTGATAAAAGCGCTAGAGGCCTTTTACTTGCGCCAGAGCCCCTATATAAAGACTTCTAATCAAATTGACCAAGTCTACCTTCGAAGCTTAAGCTTCTGGGCTCAGTGCCTATCGTTGTTGGGTCATATAAAGCCCAAAATAAAATGTGGCCTAGTACTTAATACTGTTAGGAAACAGAGCCCAGCGTTTAGTCTAAAATTAGACTAAGCCCCTTAAGTTTCAAAACTTATTTTATTTTTAAAGGAAAATCGAACATGATCATGCATATTTTAAGCTGGCCTTAATTTAAAACTAAATTAACAGCCTTTAAATATATTTTAAGTTGATTTTAATCTAAGACTAGATTAACGATCCTTAATCCCCTGAACTTATAGACCTCAATTATATGAGATCTATGTTTTAAGTTTACGCAAAATATGATTTATGGGTTTAGGCTAATCCACGCCCTACGGGTGACAAAATTAGTCTCCGTATATAATCTAAGGGTAACCCCAATATAAATAATATATAACATGACACGGAGTGATCAATTAGAGCAAGTGAAAGTTGTTATCGCAATGCGATAACGTAATTAACTACAGAGGCTTGCGCCTACAGGGAAGAGCGTCCCCACATTCAAAACCCCCTCAAATGAGGGAGAATTTGATAAGTCTGCTAAAACGGTCGCATCTATCCAAACCTCCGATAGATGGTGCCATAAATTAACTTGGTATCTTTGAAGAGGTGGATATATATGTTCCATATAGTATCTGCCCCCAAATTCAGGCAAGACGTTTGCCTTCCCAGTCTTCGGCGGTAAACAGAGTGCTTACGTGTTTAACACGTGGGGGCTTTTATAGGATTTAATCCTATTTGAAGCCAGTACTCACATGCTTTTCATGTGAGCACTCATGTGTTATCACGTGGAGGGAGCTTCCTTCTATTTTTCTTTCCTTTTTTTTAAGGGAACAAGAAGGCCTTGAATGCAACTTCGTTGCAAGTAGCCCATAGATTGTTTACGGTAGCCAATTTGGAGACCGGCCGCAGGGAAAATAGCTTAGGGGATGGGTTTAGATCTCTGTCGCCTAAGGCTTTTCAATTTTATAAGCCGTAAGGGTCTCATAAAAATATTTTCTCCCTATGAGTCAAGAGGATCACGTAGGTGTATTTTCTTCTCAGAGGTCGTGAGGGCCTCTAAGTGTCGGCTTTCTTCGGAATATGTTTCAGGGATGGGTCCACTTTCCAGCTATCGGACAACATGAACTTTCCTTGCTTGTAATGCTCTCGATCCAATTCTTGAATACGAAACAGTCTTCAATCAGGTGACTTATAACCCGATATTATAGGCAATAGTTAAGGTCATCGACCGTATTTGCCTGTGCTGGTCGTCAAGGTTTAGGCAGCGATAGCATTCAGTGCTTCCTAATGAGATCAAATAACTTTTTTGTCTTATCACGAGCAAAAGAGTATCCCATCCCCATCTTCTTTACAAGGTTTTGACACAAACGGTAATTATTCTGACTGCTAGGCACTTTGGAGCTGCCCAGCTGTTAGTGTGTATTGGCAACAAGCGTCGCTTTGTTCTTGCCTCTGCTGAAATCCCCCTCTTGCAAAGGAGAATGGAAGTATTATGATTCGTCCCTTTTGTGGATTGTTTGCTTAGGCCCAGTCGTTTGGCCTTTTCATAAATGGCTATTTCACGCCTCATGATTTCCTCTCCCGCTTGAACAGCTTCTTTTATAAGCATATCAATTGGATCTTCTTGCAGCAGAGTTGGAGCATTTTGTGCGGGCCCTGCCCCCTGCTCAGCCGTGTTGTCCTTCAACAAAGTGTCTTCTTCTTCATTTGATTCCAAAGAATCGGATACCATGCGACAGCTTTTCGCACGCTCTTATTCTTCTTCTGTTGAGTCATCTTCTTCAGCATTGCTGTTTTCGAAGAGACACTGGAGGAATTCCTCGAGCATAATTTGAGTATGCGCTTTCTAATTATATTCTTCCAGCGCATCAATGTACTTCTGAAGGTCCGTACGCTTGTTGACATATTCGTTAGGCTATACGAGTTTCTTAGCCTTCTTTTTCCTCTTAGAAGAGTGACCCGGGAGGCTTTCCTCCTTTTCATCCACCTTGGGCTTGGGACATGGTGTCAACATCCCCTTGATAATTTGCGTCTCAAACGAACCTTTCCACTTGATCGCAGGACATGCACGTAGCTCCTTTAATATCTTCTTAGTTTTAGATGAAAGGATTATGTCCCATGAGCTTTCAATCAAGCAAGATGCCTCCGGCGTGTCGGTTTTCTTCGAGATATGCTTTGTGGCTGATCAATCTTCCAGCTGTCCGTCAGTATGAATTTGCCTTCAACCCAATTCTTGAAGACAAAACAATCCTTGATCGGGTGACTTATAACCCGATGATATGGGCAGTAATTGGAGTCATTAACCATGTTTACTTGCGCCGGTCGCTGTGGCTCAGGCAACGATAGCTGATGGAGATTTAATTGTTCTCTCAAATTTAACTTACAGATCAATCCACAGGGAGGCGTATGAATTCTAATTAACTTAAAACGAATTAAATAAAAAAGATTTGTTTATTTAACTAAACTAATAAAAGGCAATTAAATGAAAGAAATTAAATTGCAAGTTTTAAAAGAAAAGATTTCAAATAATAAAGAAGGTCCTAGGGTTTTGAATTATATTTACCAATCATGGTGTTTTATAAGATATATATTCTTTTCTAATTCTCATATTTAAATTCATTACCTATCAATTGTAAGAAAACATAGATAATACGTTCATCATGATAAAATATTAATCAATCAAGAAAACATAAATTATATGATCATGGCAATACCCTATCAATTTATAAAATCATATAATAATAAATTTAAATATTCAATTCTAATTAACCTAACAATAATTAGATCATACCCTTCTACAAAATAACACATAAGTTGTCAATTTACGAATTACTTTGCTTTGTTGGAATAATCTGAATTACCCTTAGATTAATTAGATTGAATCTACTATAATAAAATTTCTATCTTATCTTCCCTAATTAGTTTTCTAGGTCATCAAGCGATCATTAAACTAATTAGCTTATCAGTGATACTGCCTTTCCCTAAACAAATCTTATGGGCGTCAATCAATCGTTAATTTATTTAGTTTATTAGCATGGCATAAAAAAGAATTAACTTTTATCAAAGAGATTCATCATGAAAACCAAATAGAAAAGAATAGAGAGAAGAATTCAAACACCAATAATAGCAAGTATAATTCAAAAACGCTAGCAATTAAATTAATTACTCATGATGGAAGAAAACGTAATAAAATCAAATAACTTCATATCAAAAATAACTTAAAAAATATATAGGCAATTAACTCATGGAGAGATGAAAGAGGCTATACAGCAGTATATATAGGCAATTGGCAATTTTCAAGAGTGGTTTACAGAAGATTTTCAATGATACAAGAAACCCTCAAAATCAGGAGATCTAATTCCATTAAAAACCGGTCCAAATTGATTTTCGGCCGACTTTTGGTAAGATTTGACCTCCAGATTTTTTTTGGTAAATTTGTCTCGACATTATGAATCTTGATCCATGTAACACCCTAGTGTATGTATACGATATTCTATTTGGGGTATTTCCAACTCTTGCGACAGTTTCTTGTTTATTATCGTTTTTGGGTGCGGATAATGCATTTGGTATCTGCGGTTAGTATCCGACCCGACCCGCATGCTTGAAACCCATTATGGTTTAAGATTACGTCACATATTTGCTAGTACAGAGGATCCGTGCACATCTAGATTCTATATACATGTATAATGTATTTTTTGTGTCCGCATATCATTTAAATAATACAAATTATAACCAGATAATAATCTCTGATATCTAGCATTGCATGTTACCATACCCCATACCCTATGGTTGCATCCATATATCGTGTTCATGTCTAGATTGATAAAAAAGACTCGTTTGGATTGCTGCGTATATTTACCTATATCCATTCTCGGGGGTATGCATTTTATTTAACCGGACATCCCATTATGGTTTTGGCTTGTACGTAGATTATCCATATTTTAAAACTAGATTTTAGAAGAGACCCAGGTATTTTTCGGAGTATTTTAATATTAACTGTATAATCCAAGAAATATATTATAATATTTTCTAAACTTAAACTGACAGTTTAATACATATAATATATATTTTAAACTAAATAATATTTCCCTATCTCTCTCTCTTCTCGATCTGTCTCTGTCTCTTATATATATATATATATATATATATATATATATATATAACACCTCTCTCACCTCTCCTTCTTCTATTCCTCGCCGCGACGAAACCCAAACCTAACCCAAACCTTAGTCCCTCACCTTCGCCGCCGACCTCCCCACAACCTCGTCACCACCACCGTCATCACCTCACCACCCTCGTTACCTCCTCCTCTCTTCTTCCGAGCGCCCAACGCCACCACCAACACCCAACCCAGCAAACCTAAACCTCACCGACACCTTCGCCACGCCCTTGTCGCCGTCGACTACCTTGACCTCACCCCGACCTCATCCCTCTTCTCCTATCCATTCTCGAGAACACCCTGCACAACCCCAACATCCCTGCACCCGACGACCCCCTGCAAAGCCCCGACGCGATCCCAGAAACCTCGTTGTCGCAACCCCTCGCCGCTCCGTCGACCTCACCATCCTCACCTCTCTCGACTCCCCGACACCACAGACCACCACCACCATCAACCTCGATGACCCCAACACCCCAACGACCTCAACAACAACTTGAAACCCCACTACCATCGCCGTCGACGACAGCCCTCGTCGTCGTCAAGATGTCGCCTCACCCCTTTCCTCTGTTCTCTGTCCCTAGCACCCAGAGCCGACACCATAGCCCCATTCTTCTCTTCTCTTCTTTCTTTCTTTCTTTCTTCTCTTGCTTTTTTGATTCTTGATCGTTTTGCCGGAGTCACACATGTCACCAACGATCCGAATGACCCAGTCATTGTCGTCGTTTAACGTAGACATCACGTCACGTCTTTGATCATCCAGGTCCAGTCCTGCGCGCGCGTGAGTTGCATCGCGACGTTTATCCGACGTCGAACATGACGTATGTACCCCGACGTGAGATCCGATCAGGCAAGTTTATCTTGCAACATGCTATGTTACTATATTGATATCCATATAAATAAAAGTAGTACATGTGTTTTATTATACAGCAAATATTATAAATTTACAGTTTTACGATATCCGTTCGTATCCGTACAGATAATAACATATCTAATTGCATATCAGAACAACATGATATCATTATACTACTATATTAGTTCAACATGCTATCTAGTTGCATCATACACAGGCATGGATATATATACTGGTTATTATAGATAGACACATATGCATCCTGATATCAGTTTGGTTACCATGTTTCGATATTCGTTATAGTTTCATATTTGGGTGTCTATTTGATACATATACATCACATGACATGTTCACGACACACCACTTGACTCGTTACTTGGATCTTGTTACTAATGCTAACTATATTGACATGTTGTCCTGACGGACGTGACTTGTTGTCTGCATAAACAAGAATTGTACATACTTGATCCTGTGTTGGCATTAGATCTATATTGGCAATACCTGGCTTGAACACAAACCTGGGGGTAAAGGGAAAATCAAGAATGTAACCGAAACATAACTCAATAGGATATTATTACATGTTTGCCGTTTTTCCGAGCGTTACGAAATAATTACCTGTTTGCCATTTTTCTGGGCATTACGGAATAATTACCTGTTTACCGTTTTTCCGGGCGTTACGGAATAAATCTTGTTACCGTTTTTCCGTGGGGAATGAACAGGATGTATACTGTTGGGTTACGATGAGGATTACATTGATTGATTTCAAAAACTTTTAGAATAGATAACCTAGAAGCACAGTTTTTGGTTACATATCACACATCACATACATACACATACCTCACTGTTTATATCTATGTTATTTATTTATATTCATATTTACCTATATCGTTACATCCTGGTTATTATTGTTATTTTGATAATATGATGCATTGACGTCTGGGTTTTTGTAACAACCCTAAATTTTCTGTACAAATTTTTCAAAAAAAAATACAAAAAGGGGTATTTTTGCCTGAGCACAGGTTATAAATTTGTTTTGCTTTTTAATAGCAAGAAGGAGCTTGTAGCTCATTGGTAATACTTTGCATTGCTGAATTAACCCACCAGAGTTCAAATCTCGTACCCCACATTATTTTTAATATTGTTTTATTTTAATATTTTTAGAATTTCAAGAGTCTACACGTGCTAAACTCGTAAAACCCCACTACACATGTTAAACTAACTGGCCCAGGGGGTAAATGAAGAGACGAGGAACCCAACGAGCGCCGGACTCGGCCGAATCGGCCGGCGACTCGGCCGACTAGGGCCGCCGCCGCCGGCCGGACTCGGCCGGACCGCCGAGTCGTCAACACCAAAGTTTTGTCTCTTGGACTCCCATGTACTCCTGTATACTTTAAATGTACATACCAGTACCAGAGACTCTTTAAAACCCTAATTACTCTATTTTAATACATTTTATTACATTTTAATACATTTTTTTCAATTCAACCTATCACCTACCCTAAACCCTAGCCTTACCCTATAAATACAACCCCTAAACACACCTCCCTCACTCCAAAATTCTAATAAAAAACTCTCAAGAAAATTCCTAGAAGTTTAGTGTGCATTTAAAGTTAGCAAAAGGCGAAAGCTCCGGCGAAATTCCGACGACAACCCTAGGAGCTCCCGGCGACGAAACGACGCACCGGTGCTTCCTACCATCCCCTCTTCCTCCCTTCTAAACTCTAAACCCGTAAGTCCCACCTCCCTCTTCTCTATTCTTTTCTAAAAACACTTATTTCTAAATACCGATGGAATCGGAGTTAATCCGATGTCCGATTCGGTTCTTCCTAAAAATCTCAGTTTTTCTTAAATACAATCATACTAAACCATTACATGTTGACTATTAAACAATAAAAAGTCATATTGAACAAGTTCCATATCAAAAAGATTTCTATTTCAATTGTTATCGTACTTTTCATTAAAATACCATGTAGTTTAATTCCGACATTTAAAACATCACAATCTTGCTATACCTTAAAGTAGATCACGAGGTAATGACCTACCTCCTCACACACTCATATGCAATATAGCACAATATCTTTCGGGAATATAGAATACGGGAAAACGAAACTTTACATATTAATACCTTACACTATTAAAACCGTTTCTATAAGAATTCGTATTTTTATAAATCTTTGCAAAGCGCCGCTACAACCCACTTTGGGGAACCCGACTGGGATGGTACAGATTATCGCACATCCCTGGGCTTAGTAGTACGAGATTCAGACCTCCGCAAGCAGCATTCGGTCTCGAAGGTATAAAATACGAATATCTTAAGAAAATGAGATTTCTAGAAATATAATATATATTAAAATTTATTTTTATATAAATATATATATGTATCATTAAAATATCTATTTTTGTGGTAATATAAATATTCCAACTTTTTCTAAAATCACAAGAATCACTTTACAATAAAATACCATGAATTCCATACAAGTTCAATATTACAATTAAATACCATGTATTATGAAAAATAGGTTTATTCACTAGAAATGCCACAAATATAAAATCTACAACTATGAAAACTCTAAAGACGATAAATAAATACTTGAGGTGTATTTTGAAAAGTATACAAATTATTTTTACATAAAACCCCCTCAAGTTCTATAAATTACCCTAAGGACCCTAGTAAATATAGGTTTAAGCGGGACCTGTCTCTTGAGCCTCAGGGAGCCGGAGATATGGGTGCTTGCCTATCTAAAGTAGACAACTGAACAACGGTGTTATCAATACGGTAATCGTCTTTGAAAAAGACACAAATCCTGCCGCCCATGTGCAGCGGTTATCGATAACATCAAAACAATCAGGACTTCAATTTCTTTTCTAATTGTTCTGACTCAGACTGAGTCTCATTAATAATTTGACTTGAATATGATTCAAGTACAATCTACAATCTACAATTCAACATGAATCCTTAAATACATATATTCAATAAATTCAATTTGTATTGACTGAACCTAACCATGGATATACTTCTATTTACATGATTCTCCAGTTACATTCATTTACTGATATCATGGTTTTGGCAAGTCATCCATCTATACAAGACAATACAATTTACAATACAACACAAACAATACAATACAATACTTCGCAGGGTTTAAGGGGTAGATTGGTACGGAAGGTGTTAGAAGTGGCACGAGACTGCAAGATTAAGACACCTAACCTATATTCCGTTGCTGTTGTACCGTGGCATAACGGTTCCTTGTACATTCCGTTTGCCCTATTCTCTAGCATATAGAGACTCCTCTAGTATACACTGGCATCCTTCTGTACCAAGCTACAAACAACAGCGTTAACCAAATAATACAACTTTAAAAGCTACTTTCTCTTTCTGTCTATTCTATTTCTCCCTTATCTTTGGGACTTACCGAGCGATTGTTCGCTGACGACATTCCTTCTCTTTCTTCTTTGGAATGTTGTCAGGTGATCTGGACACTCAGGAGATCGAGCCTACTTGTGAGGACTTGGACCAGCTTTCCTACGATCCAGAGCTCTAGCTTCATTGTACACATTTTTATTTCAGTACTTTTCATTTCTGTTATGCCACTGTTTAGGCATTGCTTTCATTCAGTTGTATTTACTTTTCCATGTATTGTAAAAAAGAATGTGAATAAATAAAGTTGCTGTTTCATTATATCTTGTCTCTTGTGCATTTATATTTATATTGTTTAGATACACTTAGCGTATTTATTTCAGAGTAAATACGTAACGGCCTCGTCGCGCCCTCTGCCCGTACACTGGGAAGCGGGGCGTGACGATTTTGCATGGCTCAGTTTCTCTACCTTTATCGCAGGCTGAACAGGAGTATTTTAGCCATCAAGCCGAGCGATGAAGAATTGATCGTGTATTTAGAGATGTTTAGTCTAGTGTATTTCCGCAGTTTTATTTTCTTGACGTGAGCCCATATTAGGACAAGTTTTCAGATGTTGTTTATTGGATTTGATTCGTTTCCGCTTATGCATTTTCTTGACTCTATTTATTGTGGTAAATGGACATGTATTAGATAAATTATATATTTTCTGTTCTTGATATCCTATAGACAGCTGTAATGTGACTGCGGAGGGGTGTTTCCTAGCCACAGGTAGCATGATTGGCTCTGTCATTTGCTGTAGTCTGCACACTTTGGGAAGCGGGGCGTGATACTCCACGCTTGCTTTTTGGTAATTTTCACCATTAACTGTGTTTTAGCTTAAAGTTGTTCCCTTCAATGCACGTAATACGCCTTTAATGCACCTTTGCCCTTTAGCCCTATAATCTGTATTATTTCACAAAACATACCCGGAGTAGCATTAATTAGGCAAAATAAAGATAAAAATGGCTATATAATTATGCATTAAAATGCACCAATCAATAGCATGAGATTCTTCATGGCAAGGTCGAATAGCTTCTTTGTCTTGTCATGAAGAAAGGAGTATTCATATCCCAACTTTTCTTCGATGGTGGGACTCGAATAGTTATTATTCGGACGGTTAGGTGCTTTGGAACTGCCCTGATGTTGTTGTACATTAGCGACAAACACCGCTTTATTCTTACCCCAATTGCTCCGAGATTCCTCTTCTGTGGAGGAGGGTATCTGGTCAATCTGCTCCAGCTGAACCACCTTATCAAGGAGTTCTTGGTATGTAGCCGGTTTGGTGAAGGACAGGAATGGGTAAGCCTTCGACTGTGGATCAAGGGTGTTTATGAACATCCCGACTGTCATGACCCAGAAATGGCACGCGACCGGCACTTAAATTACGTGAAGTCTATAGGACTCCACTGTAGCCCAAGTAAGCCAAAAACCAGGAATCTAAACCTTTTTAGAAAATAGTAGAAGTGTGTTCACCACCGAAAGACGCGACCGGGACGTTAGGACATCTGGCCTGAATTTTGGGGGGCAGATGCTATTTGGTTTTATCCATCTACCTCTCCGAAGATGCCAAGTTGATTTATGGCACCGTGTATCGGAGGTTTGGATAGATGCGGCCGTTGTAGCAGACTTCGTCAGATTGCCCCTCGTTTGCGAAGGGTTTTTGATTGTGGGGATGCTCTTCTCTGCAGGCGCAAGCCTCTGCAGTTAATTACGTTACCGCGTAGCGATAACCACTTTCTCCTGCTCCAGATGTTCACTTCGTGTCGTGTGTTTTTCTTTTTCTTTTTGGTTGCCCGTGGATTATATACGGAGACTAATTTATGTTGTCGCCGGTAGGGCGGGGATTAGTCCAAATCCGTATTTTCTTAGATTTGGGTTTAGTTTGATTTAAGGATCGTTAATCTCGTTTGAAATTAAGATCAACTTAAATATTTGTTAAGGATACGTTAGTCTATGTTTTAGACTATGATCTACTTAACGGGGGTTCAGGATCATTTTTTATCTAACGAAAAAGCATTTGGGCTCTATTTGCTTTAGTTTAGAGACGTTACGGTCCGTTGGGTTTAAGGATATCATAGTCCATGGAGTTTAGTTTAGGGACGTTGCGGTCCGTTGGGTTTAAGGACATCATGGTCCATGGAGTTTAGTTTAGGGACGTTGCGGTCCATAATTAGTTTAAGGACATTACAGTCCATAGTTAGTTTAAGGATATTATGGTCCATAGTTAGTTTAAGGACATTACGGTCCATATAGTTTCTGGCTCATCAATTTACGGATGCGCCAAGAGTTATTTGTTATTGAGACCCTCCACCTCTCTGAAGATGTTGAAGAATTACAACGACATGTATCAGAGGTGTGAAGAGATGTACCCTTAAACCAAATCCCAAATCGAGGAGTTGTCAGTTTTGAGCATAGAGGCTCGGTTTGCTTGGAGATTTAATCTCAGGAGGAACATAACCAATTTATGGTTGAAGTTGGTTCCTTAATATATTTTTAGCGATCACGTGCCCCCACGTGATACTTTGAGGCAGTGTTAAACACTAGAATTTGAGAGCGCTCATGTGTCCCACATGATGCTTTTAAAGATGATGCTGTTTGCTTGGTTTTATTCCCCATATTTATATATGCGTTAAACACTTTATCCATGTGGCCATCACGTGTGAGCACGTAAAGCGCCTCAGAGTTAGACATTGTTTCCTTGGGTTTATTTCCTTTTCTTTTATATAAGTGTTAAACACTTTATCCTTGTGGCCATCACGTGTGAGCACGTGAGGCACCTCAGAATTAGACATTGTTTCCTTGGGTTCATTCCCTTTTCTTTATATAAGTGTTAAACACTTTTAAAGGGTCACGTGAGGTCACGTGAGGCGCCAAAAAAGTGGTAACTGTCTTTGGGGTTTATACCCTTTCTCTTTTTTGTATAAGCGCTTATTCGGGAGTCACGTGGAGACACGTGACGTGCTCTCAGTCGTTCTCTTTTGTTCATCCAGGGTGCTCACGTGGGAGCACGTGATATGCCATCATCATGCAGGGTGCTAATCTTTCTACGTGCATGGAGATCTTGAGTTTTGAGACTTTCAAGTCCATTGTTTTATAAGAATTAAATTCTTATATAGGGTTAAACCCTAGTTTTACTAGAGGAATTAAATTCCTATATGTTCTTGTAAGAATTAAATTCTTTGAACTTAGTTCTTTCTCCTAGGTTTGAATCCCCATAACAGAATCTCCCCGATGAGAATTAAATTCTCAACTTTTGGGGAGATCTGCTTCTGCAGATCTCAACCAGAGGAAGAACTACGTTCTTTTGAAAGAGTTAAACTCTTGTGGAGGCGAAGAAGAAGTAAGATGTTCTCTTTGTTTTTTTCCTCCTTACATAGGGTTTCTTCTTTTCTTTGAGGAGATCTTCTTCTCTCTAGAGAATTAAATTCTCTTTTCTTTTAAATCTATCAAGGGGTTTCTCTCTCTGTTTTGTTGTATTTTTTAGCTTGAAGTTTATGGGGGCCGGGGGAGGGGGGGTTCTCCTTCCTTTTTTTTAGACTTGAAGTCTTGGGGCCTTTATATAGTGGAGGCTGATTTGTTGATCTAGTTGAGGAAATCTCTCATTAAGAGGTCTCTTAATTGATTTGGAGATTTTATCCACCATTGGATTTTTGATCCAAGGACTTCTGTTTTACAGAAGACATTTTTCTTGTTTTTAACAAGGTTGGAAAAATATTTTCCCATACAGAGCTTATTCTGTATCTTGGTGATTTTTAATCACCATTGGATCTTTGATCCAACGGTGCTCTGATTTACAGAGCACAATATTTCTTGTTTAGAAAGATTTGAGGAGTATTTCCTCAATCAGAATTTAATTCTGTATCTTGGTGGTTTTTAATCACCATTGGATCTTTGATCCAGCGGTGCTCTGATTTACAGAGCACAATCTTTCTTGTTTAGAAAGATTTGAGGAGTATTTCCTCAATCAGAATTTAATTCTGTATCTTGGTGGTTTTTAATCACCGTGAATTTAATTCTGTGCCCTGATGATTTATCCTCTCCGTTGGATCTTTGATCCGAGGGTGGAGAACTTTTAGTTCTGGCGTTGGCGCTCTCGTGCTTTGCACGTGAGGCGTTGCCTCAGAGTTTTTAACTCCTGGCGCTGGCGCCCTCGTGCAAGGCACATGAGGCGCTGCCTCGGAGTTTCTAACTCTTGGTGCTGGTGCTCTCGTGCAAGGCACGTGAGGCGCTGCCTTAGAGTTTCTTAACTCTTGGCGCTGGCGCCCTCGTGCAAGGCACGTGAGGCGCTGCATCTTAAGAGTTTAACTCTTATTTAATAGATTTATTTTTGTGCTTTGCACATTGGCACCAGTGTGAGGAGCACGTGAGGCACCATCATAGGATTTAATTTTATCCGAGGCAGTACCTATATGCTTTGCATGTGGAGTTTTTCCTTTATTTTTATTTTATTGTTATTATTTTTTAATGGAGCAAGTTTTGAGCCAAAATTTTGGCGGGAATAAATGCCCCCCACTACTTTGCCTACGTAAGTATGTACGCGGGTGAAGTAGTGCAATGTTATGCGTGACCAGAGAATTGATTGCTTAGGAGACAAGTTTTGGGTCTTTGTAGTCTAAGACTTTTTCCATCTCCATGAACCGTAAGGGTTTCAAGAAGGTTTTTCTCCCTATGAGTCGAAAGGATCCCGTAGGTCTATTTTCTCTTTAGGAGTTATGAGGACTCCTAAGTGCGTTTTCTCTTAAGAGTCGTAAGTATCTCACAACAGAATGTTCCCCCTTACAAGTCGATAGGACTCGTAAGTAGTTTTTTCCCTTCTTGTCGATATTCGACTTTGGAGAGCGTGGCCCATGAATAATATACAATAGTCCATCTTGGACCTACTTGCAGGGCAGCGATGGCTTAGGAAACATGTTTAGGATCTGCCACCTAAGACTTTTCAACTTTATAAGCCGTGAGGGTCTCATAAAGACTTTTCTCCCTACGAGTCGAGGGGATCCCGTAGGTGTATTTTCTCCTTAGGAGTCTTGAGGATTCCTAAGTATGTTTTCTCTTGAGAGTTGTAAGGATCTCACAAGAGAATTTTCCCCCCCTTACAAGTCGAGAGGACTCGTAAGTGATTGTTTCCCTCTTTGTCGATGTTCGACTTCAGAGAGTGTGGCCCGTAGATAGTCCATCTTGACCTCCTTGCAGGGCAATGATGGCTTAGGAGACAGGGTTAGGATCCGCCACCTAAGACTTTTTAACTTTACGAGTCGTGAGGGTCTCATAAAGACTTTTCTCCTTACGAGTCGAGGGGATCCCGTAGGTGTATTTTCTCCTTAGGAGTCATGAGGATTCCTAAGTGTGTTTTCTCTTGAAAGTCGTAAGGATCTCACAAGAGAATTTTCTTTTTATGCTCGGGGACACTAATTTTCCCTGGGGTCGAGACGAATCGAGAGATTCCTGCAAAGTCACTGATTTCCTTGCGGGTCGAAACGAATCGAGAGATTCTCGCCAAGGACACTAATTTCCCTGAATCGAGAGGTTTTCGCCAAGGATGCCGATTTCCCTGAATCGAGGTATTTTTCCAAGGGCACCGATTTCCCTAAGGTCGAGACGAATCGAGAGATTCCTGCAAAGACACTGATTTCCCTGCTGGTCGAAACGAATCGAGAGGTTCTTATCAAGGACACAGATTTTCTTGAATCGAGGTATTTTTGCCGAGGACACTGATTTCCCTGGGGTTGAGACGAATCGAGAGATTCCTGCAAAGACACTAATTTCTCTGCGGGTCAAAACAAATCGAGAGGTTCTCGCCAAGGACACTAATTTCCCTGAATCAAGGTATTTTTACCAAGTACACTGATTTCCCTGGGGTTGAGACGAATCGAGAGATTCCTGCAAAGACACTGATTTCCCTACGGGTCGAAACGAATCGAGAGGTTCTCGTCAAGGATGCTGATTTCCCTGAATCGAGGTATTTTTGCCAAGGACATTGATTTCCCTGGGGTTGAGACGAATCGAGAGATTTCTGCAAGGACACTGATTTCCTTGCGGGTCGAAACCAATCGAAAGGTTCTCGCCAAGGACGCTGATTTCCCTGAATCGAGAGGTTTTCGCCAAGGACACTGATTTCCCTGAGGTTGAGACGAATCGAGAGATTCCTGCAAAGACATTGATTTCCCTGCGGGTCGAAACGAATCGAGAGGTTCTCGCCAAGGACACTGATTTCCTTGAATCGAGAGGTTTTTCCGGTAGGGAATTCATTGGCTGACTTGTTTCCGAGACGGTGCGTTGTTCCGGTGGGAGGTTATTGGCTGACTTGTTTCCAAGACCTGCGGTGTCGGGGTTGACTTGCTTCGCTTTCTGCGGTGTCGGGGTTGACTTGCTCACTCTGCTTTCTGCGGTGTCGGGGTTGACTTGCTCCGCTTTCTGCGGTGTCGGGGTTGTCTTGCTCCACTTTCTGCGGTGTCGGGGTTGACTCTAGGTTGCCTGTGAACCGTGGAGACTTAGAACTAGGGACTTTGTCGTGGCTCCGATTGGTGGTGCTGCGTCCGTATTCTGCTGGAATGAGGAGAAATGTCGTTGCTGATCTCTAGGCTGTAGATGTTGCTGTTGAGATCTGGCTTCCCTTTGACAGAGTTTGGTGGGGAAATATGGCTCCCTTTTCGTTTATGCCCATGGATTGTATACAGGGGTTAGTATGAACTTACCTGTAGGGCAAAAGCATCATTCATTCATTTTTTTTATTTTTCTTTCCGCGATGCACTATCATTTCAGATTTTTATATCGCGAAAAATCGCGATTGCCCAATTATTTCGGCTTTTTTTCGCGGTGCCCAATCATTTCGGCCGTTTTTCTTTTTACTCGCTGTTTTTTATTACGAGTTGCCCAATCATTTCGGTTATTTTTCTTTTTACTCGCTACTTTTTATTGCGAGTTGCCCAATCATTTCGGCTATTTTATATGTATTTTTGGCTTGCTGATTTTGTTGTGAGTATGGACTTGAGATCTGATACCAATCTTAGCATCAGCATCGCTGCGACTGGAATATTGCCAGGAGCGAATGCCATGAAAGGATTGGAATTTGATACCGACTTAGGCATCAACATCGCTACTACTGGGACATTACCAAGTGCGAATCATCATTTTGCCCTTGTTGGTTCGAACAAAGGTGGCTTAGCAAATAGGGTTAGGATCCCATCGACTAAGGATTTTGACTTCATGAGCTGTAAGGGTCTCATGAAGATGTTTCTCCCTACGAGTCGTGAGGATTTCATAGGTGTGTTTTTCTCCATAGGAATCGTGAGGATTCCTAAGTGTATGCTCTCTTATAAGTCGTAATGATCTTATAAGAGTATTTTCTCCCTATAAGTCGAGAGGACTTACAAGTGTCGTTCACTACATGAGGACATTCCTCGTCGTTGGTGGGACTTGGTGAAGGAAACGTTTATTTATGCCCGTGGATTGTATACAAGGGTCAATATTGAACCGCTTGTAGGGCAAACTGGGGAATGTGATGGCTTAAGAACAGGTTCAGATCCCTGTAGCTTAAGGCTTTTGAATCTTATGAGCCATGAGGGTCTCATAAGGGGATTCTCCTTACGAGTCGTGAGGATCTCGTAAGTGTAATTTTTCCTTAGGGATCGTGAGGATTCCTAAGTGTTTTGCTCCCTTGTGAGTCGTAAGCGTTAGTGGATGTTGCACATACTCACAACACTTGTGAGGAGGCGGAAGTGGTAAACAATAATTTTTCTTGCATGCAACGCCCATATAACCCAAGATTAGTGCTTAAACCCTAACCAGCAAAAACCATCAAGAGATCTAATTTACTATGATAGTATTTATACCTAATGGAACCGGTCCTTCAGGTCTTCACTTGAATGTGAATCCTAGGCTCCTTGTGGTTGCAACGAGCTCGATCTCCGGCCACCTCAAGATCCAAGACGATCCACCCGAGAGCTATCGAACAAACTACAAACTCTTCACAAGAGTTCAACTTAGAGATCAAGTTTGCTAGAAGTGATCACTAAGATGATATAGAGATTAAGTATTGGATTATGATCTTTGCTCTAAGCTTTTGATTCACAACACATGTGAGGTTAAAGCAAAGAGAAGGAAGAAGGAGAGAATGAAGAGAGAGAATGTCAAAGTGATAATAAAAAGTTCAAGCATGGAAAAATATCATATGGCTCAAAATGAAATAATTGAAGTATGTAATAAAAAATTGCACCATGCTTCAATAGTAACTCCAAATGAATAAAATATGAAAGAATTCGTAAGGATCTCAAGCGGGTATTTTCTCCTTACAAGGTCGAGAGGACCTTGCAAGTGTGCATGAATTTCTTTTACGAGTCTGCGCCCTTTCGGGTTTTCACAAACTCGCCGGTAGCCCTGCTGTTTTTACTCACGGAGCCCTTTAGGGTTTTCATCCGTGCCCATTTCGCTTATGGACGTACCTTCTTTTTTTTGCCGCGTTAGCCTAAGGATGCTGCGGTTTGTAGTAGTTTAAGGGTGTTTCAGTCCGTAACTAGTTTCAGGACGTTTCGGTCCATTGTTAATTTCAGGACATTGCGGTCCATAGCTAGTTTAAGGACATCTCGGTCCGTTGTTAGTTTAGGGACGTTTCAGTCCTTTGTTAGTTTAGGTACATATCAGTCCACTGTTAGTTTAAGGACGTTGCGGTCCTATCGTTAGTTTAAGAACATCTCGGTCCGCAGCTAGTTTAAGGACGTTGCGGTCCTTTGTAGCTTCGAGGCGAAGTTTTGCCGGATATAGAGTTTAGACTCCGGAAAACAGCGAGCGGACACGAGTGTCGTCATCCATCATTGACCTGAGTAGTGACTTGTCAAGTGTAGTATTTCTTAAGGAACCGACCATTTATCAGCCGGAAGGGTCTTTCGCCTTGCATGTCCATGAGCAAGTAAGCCCCACCTTGGTAGACTTTGTCTATGATGTACGGGCCCTCATAGTTTGTCTCAAATTTCCCCCGTTTGGCACGATTGGGGATCATAGGTCTTTTGACAACTAGCACGAGTTCGCCTTGGCGGAATGTTCTCGGCCTAGTTAATATTTCGTACGAGCGTATCATCTTTGCTTTGTAAGCCTCCAAGGTTTGCTGCGCCATGAGACGAGTTTCATCGAGGGCGTCGAGCTCCTCAAGCCGAAGATGAGCATTCTCTTCATCTGTTAGTTCGTAATGAACCGCCACTCGTAGAGAGGGTAGCTCTATCTCCAAGGGGAGTACTGCTTCCGTGCCGAATACCAATGCATACGGCGCTGTATTTGTGGCCATTTTGAACATAGTTCGATACGCCCAGAGAGCTTCATGCAGTCTCTCGTGCCAGTCCTTTTTATTTTTGGACACCGTCTTCTTTATGATTTTCGTCAAGGTTTTGTTGAAAGTCTCAGCTAGACCGTTAGCTCGGGGATTATAGATCGAAGAGTATCTCCAGTCTATGTTATGCTGCTGTGCGAAGCGGCTAATTCTGTGACTTCTGTAGGCCGGCCCGTTATCGGAGATAATCCGTCGCGGAGTACCGAACAGATAGATGACGTGCGTCTTGAAGAAATGGAGGATGTTCTCCGTCTTCACTTCTCTTAGCGGTATGGCTTCTGCCCACTTAGAGAAGTAATCAGTTGTCGCCAGTATGAACCGATGTCCTTTGGATGACGCTGGTTCGATGGGCCTAATTATGTCGGTTCCCCACATTTCGAACGACCAGCTAGCCATTGTTGGGTGTAGCGAGTTTGGATGCTGGTGGATGAAGTCTCCATGAATTTGGCATGAGTAGAATTTCTTCACGTATTCGAGGCAGTCTTGAATCATCGTGGGCCAATAGTAGCCCATCCTTTTGATCTTCAGCTTCATCTTTGGCCCGGCTTGATGAGAACCGCAGAGTCCGTCGTGAGTTTCTTGGATGACTCTCCTTGTTCTTCCGGTCCCAGGCATCTTAGCCACAGAGAGTCGAACGATCTCTTATATAGAGTATCATTGACGAAGGCGAAAGACAGAGCTCGTTTCATGAGCTGATGTCTTGAGGATGCGTCTTCCGGTGTGACAGGATTTGAAGTAGTCTATAAAGACTTCTCTCCAATCCTTAGCTTTTTCTTGATCCTCTGTTTGCAGGGCTGTTTGTTCAGTCGCTTCCTTTTCTTCAGACGACTCCGGAGATATTTCCGCTGGTGCAAGGACCCGACGGCTTTGTACAATGATCCTTACGTCATCGAGGTTTTCCTTAGCTAGTTCTTTAGCGAATTTGGCCAATGCATCCGCTTTGCTATTTTATGTATGCGGTATGCTTTCTAGGGCGTAGGAGGGAATTTGAGTTAGTAATTGTTGCACTCTCTCGCCGTACTTTAACAACTCTGGTTTGCACGTTTGATAGTCGCCGTTTACTTGACTAACGACCAGCTGGGAATCTCCGTATATGAGGAGATTTTCGATTCCCATGTCGACAGTGATCTTAAGACCTGCTATCAAAGCCTTATATTCTGCTTCATTGTTTGTCTTCGGCTCTGTTAAAGAAAAGGCAAAGCGCATTATCCCTCCTTGTGGAGTCACGAAGATGAGGCATACCCCAGATTTGATTATGGGGGAGCTGTGCTTTCGCTTCGTCATGGAAGATGCCCTATCGAAGTAGAGTTCCCATCGGGTAGCACTCCCTCCTCTCTCCCCGTCGATCATGTCAAACGCGTGCTCGTTTGGCAATTCACAATTTAGGGGTGAATCGGCAGGTATCGGATGCTCAGCGAGAAAGTCGGCGATAACCTGGCCTTTCGTTGCCCTGAGAGGTAGGTATGTTATCGAGAATTCCATTAAGAGTAAGGCCCATTTAGAGAGCCGTCCCGTTAGTATGGCTCTTGACATCAAATATTTGAGAGGATCCACTTTGATATAAGATGGACCTCATGCGCCAAAGCATAATGCCGAAGCTTCGTTATAGCGAAGATTAATGCCAGGCAGTGTTTTTCGATAGGGGAGTATTTGTTTTCTGCCCCCAGGAGAACTCGACTCAAATAGTAGAGGGCTCTCTCCTTCCCTAGGTCATTCTCCTGTGCCCATAGTGCACCTAAAGAACCTTCAAGGGCGGTTGTGTACAGGATGAGGGGCTTTCCCTTGACCGAAGCGGTTAATACCGGCGGATTCTGCAGGTATTGCTTGATTTCGTCCAGTGCACTCTGGCATTTACGATCCCAAAAGAACGGGGTTCCCTTCTTCATCAGGTGACTGTAGGGACGACATTTTCCAGAGAGGTTGGCTATGAATCATCGGATATACGCGAGCTTTTCTTGGAGAGACCGTAGTTGCTTGAGAGTTCTGGGCGACGGCATTTCCATAATTGCCTTGATCTTTGACGGGTCTATTTCGATGCCTCGATGTCGTACGATGAATCTTAGGAATTTTCCTGAGGAAACTCCGAACGCGCATTTTAGAAGGTTCATCTTCAGGTTGTATTTCCGAAGGCGCTGAAACACTATCTTCAGATGCTTCGAATGCTCTTCGTACGATTTGCTTTTCACCACGAGGTCATCAATATAGCATTCGATGATTTCATGTATGAGGTCATCGAAAATCTTTGTCATGGCCCTCTGGTATGTAGTGCCGGCGTTCTTTAGACCGAAAGGCATTACTTTGTAGCAGAATATGCCCAGAGGGGTCCGGAAAGCGGTATGCTTCTGGTCTTCGGGATGCATCTTTATTTGATTGTACCCCGATGATCCGTCCATGAAGGAAAAGAATTCGTGAGTGGACGTGTTATCTATAATCAACTCGGTAACCGGCACGGGAAAATCATCCTTTAGGCAAGCTTTATTGAGGTCTCGGAAATCCACGCAGATGCGCACCGTCCCATTTTTTCTTCATCACTGGGACAATGTTGGCGATCCAGTCGGGGTATTGAACTTCTTGGATGAAGCCATAGTCGATTAGCTTCTTGACTTCGGCGTTGATGCTCATTTCAAGTCCGAGCCACATTCTTCTTGGTGCTTGTTTGACCGGCTTGTCGTCCGGAGATATTGCCAATTTATGCACAGCTATTTCCGGATCTAGCCCCGGCATCTCGGAATAGTTCCATACGAAGCAGTCTTTATACTGCATGAGCACGTCTTTTAGCATAGCCACCTGTTCTTTAGACAACAGCTTACTGACGAACGTAGGACGCGGGTCGTTTTCCGTCCCCAAGTCAATTTTTCTTAGGTTGTCCACGGTAGTATGTATTTTATCTTCCAACTCTTTTGGCGCCGGTGGGAATTCTGAGATCAACTCATCTTCATCCTCATTTTCGAAGCACCAGGAGAGGTCATCCATATTCTCGGGCATTCCTTCTTCTGACAGCGTTATTACGTAACAGGTACGAGATCGTTTCCAAGACTGATGTTGATTTGGTTGTACTCTTGCTATATACGTTGCTTCTGGCACATGCTTTTGTGGTGGGGCTACCCTCCAACTGTTAGATAGAGTGAATTTGCCGAGTTGATATAGGTCTTCGACCCAGTTTTTTAAGGTGAAGCAGTCTTCAAGAGGATGTCCTATCGCTAGGTGATAGGAGCAATAATCCGGGTGGTGAACCTCGTTTGCTTGATCGGGATGCCGAGACTCCGGTAATGTCATCATCTGATGTTTCATGACAAGGTCAAAGATTCTCCTTGTCTTGTCTCGAGGGAAAGAATATGCTCGACCCATCTTCTCCATAAGAGACGGATTCTGGCTGACCTTTTCTCGATCGCGTGGCCTTTTGGATCCGTTTTGCCGCTGTCGAACATTTTTCCCATTCTTTAACTTGTTTTTGCCTCCGCGTCGGGCCTTTTTCTTGTCTTGGGAATGCATGGTGAGCTGACGGTGGAGGGCATTGTCATCCTCCGTAGCCTACTGAAGGAGGCGTTGCTTCTTGGCTTTTTCGTAAATGGCCATTTCGTGGCTGTGGTCGTTCCGAACCTTTTGACTTGCTTCCCTCACCAACTTGTCCATCTGTTCTTCAAACGACGGACTCGGCATTTTTATCACAGGACCTCGTTCTGGTTCAGCATCAGCGTCTTTTAAAAGAGTACCCCCTTATTCATCGAGGTCATTTTTGACATGGCAGCCATGGAATTGCTCCCGTTTCTTGGACTGGACATATCCAAGCCCAATCGTTTCCATTTTTCCGTTGGGCAATTTTCGCTGAGTTCCGAGGACGTTCCAAATCCTGTTGTAGAACCGGGCTTGTCGAGCAGTCTGTTTGAAAGGTACACCCACTACTACAAATAGGGGTTGCACCTACGGATTTATCCGTAGGAGCAAACCACTTCCCCTACGGATATATCCGTAGGAGCAAACCACTTCCCCTACGGATATATCCGTAGGGGCAAGAAAATACCCTGTAGGTGCAAACGCCGTAGGTGCAAGTCGCAGCCTTGAACATGCCCCTACGGTCAAAAACTTGCCCCTACGGAGTAATGTGTAGGTCCAGTTGTCCCTATGGATTAGGATGTAGGGACAAAAAATTTATTTAATTTATGACTTTATAAAATAAATTAGGTTTCCCTACAGACTTATCCGTAGGGCCAAGTAGTTGCCCCTACGGATAAGTGCGTAGGTATAAATCTGTAGGGACAAAATATCAGGTATCCTGATATTTTTTTCCTATGGATACATGTGTAGGGGAATTTGTTTGCCCCTACGGATATATCTGTAGGGGCAAGCGTAACCCCTAATTCTGAGATCATAGGGGCAAAATATCAGGTATCCTGATATTTTGCACCTACGGATAAATCTGTAGGTACATTGTTGGGCCCTACGGATTAATCCGTAGGGGCAATGGTGGACACTACGGTTAAATCCGTAGGTACATATTATCAGGGTTTTTTTAAAAAAAAGGGCTGCCTATTTTTTTCTTGCCCTGTGCACAATAATATATACATCATATATAAAATTAATCATCACGCAGAACATATATCGCAGTATTCATAATCACATCTCATGCATAATATACAAAAGAAATCAAAAAGCAGAATATGATATCAATATAAACACGCAAACACCACCAATATAAATATCGTCCAAAATGTAGTACAATATGTATCATATAAATAAATACATGTTTAAAATATAAGAATCAAAAAGCTACCCTAGCTCGGTCCAGCTCCACCTCTGATAAACGCCAGAATTTGGCGCGCCTGCTCCTCGGATATATCCTGAGTCAATAAATCATGCAATGCGGAGCGTGTGGGAATCTGAGCGGGCTGTGGAGCTGTAGGAGTGGTCTGTGCAGCCGCCGTCGAGGTAGTGCCTTGCGGAGCCGCGGTTGCGGGAGTCTGATTGGGCAATGGAGCTATAGGAGCTGTCTGCGGAACCGCAGCCGATGTAGTGGCTTGCGGAGCCGCAGCCGAAGGAGATGCATGTGGGGGCTTGGCCGATGTACTCTGTCGCGTCTGGACCTACGTGTGTAATAAGCGAGTAAGAACTATGTATTATTCGAATTCGTATCATTATCAAGTTATTTCGAAACCCTAATCTATGTATACTTAGGGACTTAGGCCTCGTTTGGATATCTAGTTTGGAAAACCGTAGTTTATTTTAATTAGATATGTATGTATGATTAATCAAAGCTAAGTCTACAACCAAATAAGTTCAGGCTACGTACTAATATTGGATATGTTGCTGTCTATAATATGACATAATATTTTACTATTAAGTAGTATACATACCAACATCTCCTTCAACTCCTGAACGGTGGCCTTCAAGCTCTCCAGTTCTTGCTGGAAACGTCGCTCACTGGAGACGGAGGAAGTAACCGCCGGGGTGGAGTCCAACCTCATATGGATCCTGCTAGGGCCCAGTCCCCAGCCTCTCTCCCAACCTCCGTGGTGCCTTCCGTGTGCGGCGTCCAGGACTGGGGTCAGCAGCATCAGATCGTTCTGTCCAGTAAAATCGATCCCCGATGCCTCGGCCTGCTCAACCACCCGCTCCTACACCCACATTAACCAGTAAAATATAAGTATATCATTTAAATTTGAACCTTTCAAAACTAAAATTTCAAATTAGGGTTGAATAAATATTAACACTTACGCAATACTCCTGGGTAGCGGCGTCGGGGTATCTAAGCTCGCCCGTGGCGGGATCTGTCGAGGTGCCGTGGACGGCAAGATATGTGGACAGCACGCTCGGTCTACCACCTTGCGCCAGGGTCTGAGCTCTCTGCAATATTAGAAAATAACTCTTAATATTAGATATATTAGAAAATAACTCTTAATATTGCATTATATCACAAAGGCCGGTCTATTGTAATTTACCGATAACTCCATGGCACGAGTAATATTTCTCGAGCCACCTGTATAAGTGGGGCGACCCCTCTTCGCCGACTTCCTATTCTCTATATTTTGAGCGGCCTGTTTCTGCCCAACACATTCACATTTAGTTTTCTAATTAAGGAACACAAAAAAATAAATTATATACTAAACAATGAATTACATTTAAAATACATACTTGTTTGCGTTGAGAGTCGAAATATTCGCACAATAGAGGCCGTGTCTCTACGTCGACTCTCGCAAAGGCCGGAGTAGATAGGAGGGCCGCTCTCTCTGCCTCGGGGGTCGCCATCCACAGGGAGTAGCAGTCGGCCTTCAGCTCATTCCTGTTGTATCGGACCTTGGTCTGCATGTTCTTCATCAGGCCATTGTACAGAGCATGAAGATCGAGCACCCTCCCAGGGTGATCAGGGTCGGGTACAGGCTGAAAATCGTAATCCAAATGAAAATACAAAAAAAAATTATTATTAGATTGCAAGTGTTAATAATAAATATATTGGATAAATCAAATGAAAATATATATTAATACCCGAGCCTTATCCCAGAAGAGGGCGAATGAGAGCCGGTGTTGGTCGCCCTGCTCAACGTAAAGTGGATAGTTCTTCACGAGCCGACTCTCATCCCCCATATACCGGCCGAACCTCTCGGCATGATCACCGGTATAGCGATAATCAGGGGTAAAAAAGAGGGGGAATGCTGCCTCCCCTAGCTCTGTCAGGCCTCAGCCTATGGGACTGATTCGGGCCTCGAGTCCCCCTCTGGGGATGGGGAGGCCTTGCGTCTGCAAGAAATATCAAGACAATCAATATTAAGACAAAGTTGTATTAAGAAATCAAGGTTAAACGAAAATCGAAGTGTGATATATACCTCCGGTGACTAAAGCACGAGGCTGGGCCCGGGCAGCAGCACGAGCGGGACGATAGTTCCTCCGGTGAGGAACAGCCGGTGTCCCGGATGCGGACGCATCCCCTCCAACTAGAAAATAAACATTGACGCTAAATTTCCATGAAGTTCATATTTATTCTTTAGAGGATATGTAAAATGAATAAATATTTTATATTTATTCATACTAACCTACAGACTGAGCGGAGGGTACGGAATTGGCGGGAGTGGCCCCTGCGTCAGATGTGGACGCACCACCTATAATTAGACAATTAAAAATAGATTATATAAGTAATTGCAAAAAGAATGTGTAGATCAATAATATAACATTCTAAATCAATATGCATGCACTATAGGATATATAAACATACCCGCAGGTGCGGTGGTGGCACCACCTACAGCTAGACAATAAAAAAAATGATTATCTAATAAGAGCAAAAGGAATGTGTGTATATTTATGATATAACATTCTAAATCAATATACATGCACTATATGATGTATAAACATACCTGGAGGTGCGGGAGTGGCCTCTGTCCCTGATGTGGACGCATCACCAACAGCTAGACAATCAAATATTGACAATATAAGTAATTTTGATATGAACGGGCATGGATATTTATAATATTACATTCAAAATGGATATGCGTGCAATATACCTGGAGGTGTGGCAAAGTCCACATAGAAGGAGGCATCCGAAGGGGTCTCCGATCTGGGTGCAAGACCGGCCCTCTGAAGCTCCCTACGCAGCTTTCCGGGCGGCAGAACTGCTCTGCCTCTGCCGGTGCCACGGCTGGAGCTCCTGCCACCCATCGCTGCTCCCGTCATCAAATCTAGATAAACGGTTTGTGGACGCATTAGACAATCATTACAAGTATTGACTATATATGTATAGATCGTATATGAGTATACCGTCCGATATTTAACAACGGTTGTTAGTATCGAGCTATACCGTCCGATATTTAACAACATTCGTATAGTTCTATTTCACGACGAACATCGAACGTATGTTAACCGATAGACGGGTACTAAGTGGCGCTTTGAGTTTCATATATGAGTATCGATGAGAATATGAAAGTTTCATATTATCATCGAGTATCATATATTGGTTTTAAAAGATATCATACCAAGTTATTGTCATGAGTATTATCCAAAAGAAAAAAGATATCATACCAAGTTGTGAGTATTGTTTATTGGTTTTCGAATCAGCATATCAGTTAATACACTTAATTAGCGAATGCATAAGTTATGCAAACTTCGAACGTGGAGCGAAAATGAAAAAGGGGTTTGATTGGATTCTTAAGAACTGATTGTACGACAACTTCAGTGATTCTAACTCCAATATCACACTACCAACCAGGAGACGGCTGCAGTTATCTAAACTCCCGGCAGGTTCCAAAGTTAGCTTTAGCTTCCGCATACAATTTCTATGAGGTCAGCTTCAAAGCAGGTCAATCCCTCAGATATTCTGCTGCCACGTGGCACCACCTCATTGGTGCAGGGCAGTAGTTGGAGCTTCCATGTGATAACCCTATCCCTCCCCCCATCGGGCTTTCCTCCTCCACGTGTCACCTCGCCATGCTCTCTTCACGCACAACATGAGAATTTTCAAGAAAAAATAACCCCAACCCCTAACCCCAACCCCAACCCCAATTCCTCCGAATCCTAACCCTAACCCAACCAACCCTAACCCCAACCCCAACCCCAACCGCAACAGAACCCTAACCCTAACCCCAACCCCAACCCCGACCCCAACCGACCCCTAACCCTAACCCTAAACTTAACCCTAACCTAAACTGACCCGATGCCTAACCCTAACCCTCACCCGTACCCGAACCCTGCCCTGAACCTAACATCATCAAAAGAGGGAAATAAAAGCATTAAATTAGAAGTAAAAATTGGAGATTTACTAACCTGTTGGGCGGTGGAGGAGACGACGGAGGAGGCGACGAGGAAGTCGACGAGGCTCGGGATCGAGGCACTGGAAGAAGTCGATGAGGATGTTATGAGGAGACGACGGAGGAGGCGACGGAGGAGGCGCGGGAGGAAATCGATCGCGAGGCGCGGGAGAAGATGATAAAGATCTTTTGGGAACGGAGAGCTTTTCTGTGCCTTTTTTTATTATTAATTAACCCATATACATACCCCTACGGACATATCCGTAGGTCCTTTGTTTGCGGCTCCGTAGGGCCAAACATCAAATTACGATTAAATATTTTTAAATTAAAACGTAGAGAACCGTAGGGCCAAGTATAGGGACCTACGGATTAATCCGTAGGGGTAATAAATAGTTGCCCCTACAGATTCCTTTATCCGTAGGGAAAACTCCATATTGTAGTAGTGGCCTTGGCATCTTAATAACCTTTTCAATCTCTCTGCGTAGTATCTGGGCAGACGGATTGGTTGGAGACTGGAAAGTGCAGGTTCGGCACCACGCCAGACTTCTTTCTCTACTCTAGTCTCTGTGGATTTGTAGAAAAGGATCGCCTTCTCACCTTTTTGCCTGGGAGGGACGTAGAATGTCTGCAGCTCTTGCACGCTATATGTCTCAAGCGCATCAAGCTCTCTGTTGTGCTGCCATGGAACCATGGAGATTTGCAAACTCTGATCATCTCCAACGAGGGCCTGCATTGACGGTCGGACCGAGAATACTGCGTTGACTTCGTCTTCAGAGTCACTGCCAAAGACCTGAATAGGGGTAGATGGTTCCGGCCGGTTGCATTGGGGCGGCGCTGAATAGACCTTCTCTTCTTCTTCCTCAGTATCGCTCCTGAAGACCGGAATAGTGGTGATAGCTTTTTGCTTATTCTCCGGTTTATGGCATCTTTCCGTGTCTTCAAAGTCTGGTAGGAAATACTTTGCATCTTCGTACTTTCGTACTTCATTTACGGAGAATGGGTTTAGTTCCCCGTCACGGTATACTTGAGACCATCTTTGAAATACTTCATACACTGATGTTGTGTAGAAGGGATGATGTTGTACTCGTGCAACCAAGGCCTGCTGAGCAAACCGTTGTAGCAGGTCTTGGTGTCAATGACATGAAATTTGATGTCAGTGACAAGCAGCCCAGAGCGTAGCGTTAGTATTACAGACCCGAGCATCCGTGATGACTGGGAGTCGAGAACCCGAAGATGGTGATTTTATCCCGAGCGAGGTGTTGAACGCTGATGTAGATTTCTTTTAGCACCATAACATTTAGGAGGTTGACAGAGGACCCATTGTCAACTAAGATTTTCCCTATCTTGACGTCATGGTAGTACCCGGTGACATACAGGGAACGGTTGTGCTCGCACGTTCCGAGGAGGAGATCTTCGTCGCCGAAAGTGATGTCAGCTGTATGCACTTCTTCCAGCCCGTCTTTCATCTTTTCTTCGGAAATGAAAGTTTGAAACTGCTCGGGCTCTTGTAATGCCCTGATGAGAGAATCTCGTGCATCTTTAGACAACAGAAGGGCATCCAAGACGCTCAGCTGTGAGGGTATCTTTCTCAGGTGTGCTAGGATATTGTAATCCACTTTGCATTTCTTGGACGGGTCCTTGGCTGCCAGCTCTCCGATGACTCGATCATCGAGAGCGATATCCTCAGGGACTTTTTCCTTCCCCTTATCTTTTTTGTTCGATCCCTTTTTTGTAGGTCCTAGATTCTTTTCAGGCAACGTACGACTACGCAGCTGAATGTTTTCACAGTTCTTACCTCTTCCTCTTCTCCTGAGGTGGATTCTTTGAAGAGAGGGCCGATGGCTACTTCTTCGTCAGAATCGCTTCCGAAGGTAAGAACTTGCGATCCCCTAGTATCAACCATGTGACAGTTACCGGCAGTTCTCTCTTGCTCGTCTTTCGTATTTCTCGGCTCCCGACGAGTTTTGCGTTTCAACCGCTTGAAATGTTGTCGGTGAGCAACGTATCATCGCCACCATTTCTTGAAGACATTGCACTCTTCAGCGGGATGTGTAACTTTCCGATAGTACGGGCAGTAGCTCGGATGAACGTCGGCTACGTCAAGGTACATATTCTCGGGAATATTTTCTTTGAAAGGTGGTAGCTTCATTCCCATCGACAGGGCTTTAGTGAACCGTTTCCTTGTCTTAAGCCTGCTTTTGTCTGCCGCTGGCGTGCTTCGATCTGGTTGGAATGCTTTATGACTTATCCCTACCATGACTTCTTTAACTTGATACCGACGCCTGGCCCTTTCGAATTTGGCCATTTCACGTTCGCGATCAGCTTTGCTCTTCTGGTAGGCTTCGTTCAGCAGCATGTTAATCATCTCGTCTGACGATTCTAAGGATTTTGGCACCGATCCTACCCCCAACTCCTCTATATCATCTTCTGATGCCGAGTGAGCTTCTTCGTCTTTTACTGACGAATGAGAGATCATGTGACAACTTGCCACATAATCCTCGGGTTCTTCTGACGAGTCTTCTCCCTCATCATTATCATTACCTCCGCCCTCAAGGATATGGTCGAGAAATTCTTGGAGTGTGACCGGGGTTCACGCCTTTTGGTTGTATTCCTCCAGTGCATCAATATGCCTTTGCAGATCCATGTGCTTGTCATCAGGCTGCGCGGGCTTCTTGGTCTTCTTCTTTTTCTTTGAAGAATTTGACGGCTGGGCCTGGGTATTTTGCCCATCGCTACCAACTCTCGGTGCTGGGTGCGGTTTCAGCATCCCCTCAATGATCTCTGGCTCCAGCGGGCTTTTCCATCTAATTGCCGGACATGCTTGAAGATCTTTCAGCATTCTCTTAGTCTTAGTCGAAAGAACAACTTCCCATGGAGCTTTCTCTATAAATGAGCATGATACCCCTGGCGCGTCCATCTTTTTAGGAGCGTGTGGTTGTGGCAGGTTTACCCTCCAGTTTTCAGATAGCGCGAATTTTCCTTGTTAGTACTGGTCCTCAATCCAGTTTTTGAAGACGAAGCAATCTTCAATTGGGTTGCCCACTATTCGGTGGTAGGGGCAGTAATTGGGATTATTGACGTCGCCCAGTTGTAGTGGGCGTCTCAAATCTGGTAGAATGATAAGCCTGTTGCACACCGCCAGCTCAAACAGTCTTCTCGTTTTATCTCGAGGGAATGAGTAAGGACTTCTCAGCTTTTCCCCGAGTGATTGCTGTTTATCGTTTTGGCGAGCAACCGCTCTCGGGTCACTCGGTTGTTGTTGAGCGTTGGCGACGAAGGTTGCTTTCCCTTTCCCCTTTTCATTCTGAGGATCCGTCTTTGAAGAGGAAGGCCTATGGGGCATCTGATCCATTTGGGCCAGCTTGTCAATCAAGGCCTGGAAGGTGGTTGGCTTGAAAAACATCATAAATTGGGATATAGTTGCCTGCGGATCAAGGGTCCCCACGAACATGCCCACGGCAGGAGCTTCTTCTATGCGTTGTTCGCATTTCGACCACAGGTTCCGCCACCGAATTGCATACTGGACCCGTGTCTCTCCTGGCCTCACCATGGCATTGATCAATGCCGTGATCGGGATGCGCTCGCTAGCGCTTGAGAAACGCTGGGTGAATAGCAACTCCATTTCCGTAAATGTTTTGATGTAATCATTCGGACGCTCCGAGTATCATTCAAAAGCTGTCTCTGCTAGTGTAACATCTCAAAAAAAAATAATAATAAAATATTATTTTTGGGAATTTTTATAATTTAATATTAATATTTATTGAATATTTTAATATTTTAGTATTATTAAACACAAATAAGTGGTAAAAATTTTAGAAAAATTATGGAAAATTCTAAAATAGGGTATTTTGTGGAATTATGTCATTTTAAAGTTTTTATGATTAATTATATGCTAATTTAGTGCTAATCACGATTAAAAATCGCTAATTGGATTTTTGGCTTTTTTGTGCAAAAATGTGCACATATTATTTTCCACACTTGTTACACTTGTGTTACTATTCTATTGCCATGGTTGTTCTTTTGAGTTCACTATTTGAGTGAGAAGAAAAGAAAAGGGAAAAGGAAATGGAATGATGATGAGAGAGAGGGGGGTAGGTTTAGGTCAACTTTTCTCTTTTGAAGCCATGCTCCCATCATTTTTTCACTCTCATTTCTCTCTCCCCTCTCATGAAAGCTGCTGCTGCTCCTACTCCTCTTCTTACTTCCCTCCTCTTCAATCTCCAAAAACATCTTGAATCCAACCCCGAAACCCCATTTCCTCTTCACAAAACATGCTCACAAGCTCGAGAGGATCGCATTGGACTAAGAAAGAGGGGATCTTGAGGACTTTGAGCAACTCAAGAAAATTCTTGAGTTGCCAAAGAAGGTAATTTCTGCACCCTAGAGTAGTATTTCAATTTCCTTGTTCATCTATACTAGTTTCATATCGGTATGGTGTCGTTTGTGGACTTTGGAGAATTTAAGTTAGGGTTTAGGGTTTGATCTGAAATAAAAGGTGAATTGAGGTGTAATTAGAGGTTATAACCCCTGGTGTGATGTTATATTGGATCAAACTAGAGAGTAAAACCCAGAATATGGATTTAGCAAATCGATATCGAAAAAAACTGTAAATCTGGAGTTGTATTTAGGAATCTGCTATCACCCGAGACCCCTAAAATAAAATTGATTGGACAGTGAGATGTGCAGGTACTCTAGAACCACCATACAAAGCCCTAGCCCCCACCTCCTCTTCCAGGCCGCAGATTTAATCTGTTTAGCCGCAATTTGCGGCATGGGTCCCACCATTTTGTCTCGTGTTTGTTCTGTAGCTCCTACATGTATATTTTAGGCCCTTGGCATGTATAGATTTGTCTAGTTTGACCTAGGGTAAAATCTGGAGCATTTTTCCTTAGTTGCTGTTTTGGATTCGTGTTTCCGTATTCCGTATTTTCAATTCTGAATTTGCGTATTTCGTTTTACCTCGACTATTTGGCGTTTATACGACGATATCGAGGATTGATTGATGGTTTTGAAGGCGTGCCCGTAGGTTCTAACCTATAGGCCCCTTATCGTATCCTTTTGGGTTTCGTATGCCGTTTTAGTTTTGAATTGGTTTTGATACGCATTTGCGATACGTTAATGTGTAGGTACCCCATGAAGACTTCGGGACGACAAGAAAGCGCGTGGCGACGTCGACAAATGAAGACGCAAGGTGAGTAGATTATATCTACAGGGGGAAGTCGGGTGGATGGCGTATAGCACCCCCGCAGTCCGTAGTTGATAGATTATATATATTATATATAATAGTTATAGTATGACAGGGTTATTTTGTTAGGGGTATTATGGATAGTTTAGGGTTAGAAGTTAACTAGTGTAGTTCATAGTCGCGGACCCTAGAATAAATTTACACCTACACGTACACCCTTGCATATTCCTTATACTTGCACTGTGTATGATGATATTGGACGACATTGGAGATGAGTCGATGATATTGGGCCTTGTACCTCAAGATCGGTGATTTGATATGATTCGTATTTGGGATATGACATGTGATTCTTGCAGGCTTTGGATGTGTGTTTACCTTGCATTCATACTTTATAGATGGTATCAATTTGTACTAGACTTAGATCAGTACCCCAGATTACGTGATATGATGATAATGATACCTGATATTTGATGAAAGGAATGTGATATTTACCCGTACCCAACTATTGGGATGCCATACGACGATTTACTGTACGAGCTTTATATTGATGATAGATCCGCACTCATGATTTGAGGATGGCATATGATATACTGTATCGTACGCGATACTACTGAGGCGGGATAACCGGCTACTATATATATATATCGACTCAGATTTAGGTGGTTTCCATACCCCTCCCGATTGACCTGATACTTAGATCAGTAGTTTGCATAGTAGAGGTTAGGCTAGACTCGAGTCATACCTATTTCAAAAACTACGAATTAGGAATATCTTAAAGACAAATAAAGGGATTCTACGGATACTTTAAAAAGGTGTATCTTTTCTTAAAAACACCGTAGCCCTTATTTTACTAAAAACCCTGATTCGTCTTACTTCAAATGGAATAATCGCATGACATATACATATTGATGTAGACACTTCACTATTGCGTTGTTTTATTTGATTCCGCATTTTTAGTACTATTCGCATTGCATATCATGGGTTATTGCTATATTACCATCATGCTGTTAGGACACCAGCACCATTATCGATGATGCGTATGTTCCACGTACACTTGCTTGCCGGCTCACACACTTCATCATCGATAATTGCCATGTCACTACACTGCAATACTGTTGCATTCAGGATACGACCATTGCATGGCATACTTGTATACATACTTATTGTACACTTATATTTGTACACATACTTGTTTGCACATACACAGATGATATTTCTGGATTTGGGAACCGTGGCTATTTCAACTGAGAATATGTATTGTCTTTAAAAACCCGGTTTCCCTTGATATGACATTTCAGTGCGTCCACCATGTGTTTTCTCGGTTCTGAGAGTGGCATATGAAACCCGATTCGAGGAGCGGTAGGCACCGTCTGCGGGTATATGGTGGACCCGGTAAGGTACCCGGGGGCAAGAAGACTCGTATATGTTAGACGGTGAGCCTGGCAGGGGAGCACTACCTACCGGTGATAGTATTTGGACTCGGCGGTTATCGTGGGGATACCGACCGGAGTATGTACGTATGGACACGTCGAAATTCGAGGGTCGAAGCTGGGCACTCGGGTTTCCGAGATAGCGTATGATACGTACCTATCAGGGCCAGTCTTGGTGACAGCGCCTGATAGACGAGGATTTACGTGCCGATGCTAGGCACAGGTTTCATGATGTTTTACGATATTTCCATGATTTGATTATATCCTCATATTTCCATGCATACGCTCTACGATATTTACATGCATGATGCTTATTGTCATTGGGTGACAGGTGGACGGGATCCACACATATACAGACATTGATCACATACAGACTGGATTTACATTGATCATACTTCATTTGTATATATAACAGGGTATGAGGGCGCTGTTATATATACCCTTAAACCAATATTAGTGGAATAGGACGCTAATATGTGTGTATTGATATTCATTTTGATATTTCATCATATTTACTTCATGCAGACATACCCTATACTTATGACATAATATTTACCTGAGTTCTTGGTACTACATACATGTTTAGATGTTACATTGCCACCTTGTCATGCTTCAGACTTACTCTTAAGGATTATATTATATAATGATTGTTTTGACCTAGGATTATGTCTTGCATTCGGTTTCTGCTTTTAGATGTTTTCTATTCACGAGTTGGCAACTCACACCCGTTGTGCCACAGTTCTTGCAGGTTTGCCGTACAGGTTCCATTGCGGCATTTCTGGCACACTGTTTCTTTTGCGGGTGATTTGCTTTGGTAGGTGGGTTCTTTTGCATCAAGAACCACCATCGTACTTGTATTATTCATTGTATCTAGAATTCCATCAACCAAAACTTGTATATTGTTTCAGACTTAGACATTAGTGTTGTATTATTTCGACCTTAGATCGCACTTAGTAGTATTACGGTTTTCATGCTTTTGAAGCTTTCTTTTTGAGTTTTGATCCTCGCCATTCGGCGTTGTATATTATATTGTTGTGTGGTTGTGACCGTCAATTGACGAAGAGCTAGCTCCCGCTTGGGGATGCCTTTTATCGTTGCATATATATTGTTATTCTTGTTGTACCCCGTTCGGGGCCAGTTTTTACAAAAGAAACTCTGCCGAAATTTTTAGAAAGGACTTTACATTTTTAAAATGCATATTCGGCTTAGTTATTTTAAAACCTTGACTTCAAACATGTTTTCTTCACTTCTTCACACCAGTTTTCTTATTTACTCTTAAAAATGGTTTTAGATTTCTGGGCTTTTGGCTTACTTGGATCAGATGGAGTCCTATAGATTTCATATGGTTCAGGTGCCAGTCACGTGCTCTTTTCGGGTCGTGACAAAGTTGGTATCAAAGCGCTAGGTTAACTTTGGTTCAAGTCTAAGTTTGACTATGTGGAGCCTAGGGCGTCTATATATACACGCAACTTAGGCTTGACCTTACGGAACTTAGACTTAGTCGAGGGGGTATTAGACCCGAACTTTCTTCGCGTAGGATGACCTTTGGTTGATGGAGTAGGTGACTACAGTAGAGTGACGTACCATGGGTATGTTCCGCGGCATACTTACGACACGCCACTCCGCTTAAGGAGCCTTAGGATGTACATTTCCTTGCACAGTATTATATTCATTCCTGATCTATCTTCATTGATACTGGTTATGATTTTGCTGCTACGATCACACGGGCAGAGAGAGCTACGGCTAGAGTTGCGTCAGCATGAGCTCGTCATGGACGAGGACTGACCAGGGCGTCATTCCAGGGACTTACGATTGCATTGAGAGGCGTCGTCTTATTGTGTTTTCACGCCATGAGCGTATGATGGGTCACCTTTATGAGATTTCTCGGACGTGCCGTTTGGTACCAGAGGATCAGGCTACTGCTACAGGCCAGCAAGGACGAGATGACCATTGATATGTCGCTTACTCAGGATGATTGAGGCACTGTTCAGCGTGCAGACGAGCGAGCTGGTTATTGCTGCGAACGATGAGATATCGCCCCAGATGATGGAGCTATTGCAGTACGAGATTGTACTTGGAGATATGATGGAAGGTTGCTAGTCACTTGAGGATAGATGACTAGGACATGTGGTTCGTTCGCTTGCCGATGCGAGGTCATCAGATAGATTGCTTCCAGCTAGAGACGACTTCACGCGGAGACGTTGGAAGTCGTCAGAGACGATCGAATGTCAGGAGCCCATTTTCCAAGTTTAGAGTATACGGAAAGACATGCAGGCGATTCTATGGACCCTCTAGAAGAATGAAACCCTAACTCGACTTAATGACCGTGTGAAAGCCTTTGAGCCTTAAGGTTTGCGGCAGTTCCGCGGCGCCATTAGTGAGCTTGGGTTTGCCCTTCTACGGCTGGACCACCGACGCTGTGGCATGCATTCGATACTATTAAACTGTACTCAAGATGTTGATCTCTTGGGGAATTATGAGGTTCTGACGAGTCGATCGAATGTTTTGACATCATTCGGATATCATGTGATGGGACACACTTCTTGGGAGACTCCAGATGCGAGCATAGCTGTTGGATCGCAGTCCGTGCAGCCACGATGAGACGAGTCCAAATCAGTCGACATTGAAGCAGAGTGAAGTAAAGAGTTCGCAAGAGATTTTGACAAGATGACGTCCCACTCCGCTGACATCAGAGATACAATACGCACGCAGAGGCAATGTATATGGATATACCTTCCAGGAGGAGTCGCGAGGGGTATGCTACCATTCCGGAACAAGAAACGGATATAGAAAAGATAATAACTTCCGGGAAATTCGGCAGAAATGAGATTTGAGAGAGACCTCGACAGGATCTTTCTGGAATGTTCTACGAGAAGACCTGGACCCAGGAGTGGTTATATTGCGCACACCCAGCAGGCCAAAGTTTGGCATCGTCGACGAGATAGTTGACCAGGTTCGGATAAAGGACCTCACCCAGTTGCGTTGTGAGTTGATCGAGGACGGACGAGTATTGAGTTTTCCTCCGTTGGTTGGGACGCATTCCCGAGGACCTGTTCGGCCAGATATCTTCTACAGAATGATGAAGCTACAGAGTACGCGATTTCGAGTCCGTGTGAGAGACTTCGGATGGATTATAGCCGAGAACATTGCAGTGCGCAGATAGAGACGTGACGTCGCAATGGACGATGATATAGTCAAGCGGGACAAGAAGTTCGTACGAGATGCAGACGAGCTGTTATTACTTCCCGTTAAGATTTAGGGGTCGGATATGCTTACAGAGGCATTGGGATACGACCAGTTTCCGAGGAAATGTTTGCGGACACGCAGATGACCAGAGAACGAGAAAGGATTATGCAAGAGTACCAGCCTCCGTACAGATCGGCATAGGCAAGATTGGAAGAGACCTTGAGTAGGATTCCTTCCAGGACTCTGCTGCAATGACATTTGCACCCAGGATCAGGTGTGTCACATGCATTCAGAGAGCAAGAGGCCGACGCCAGTGATATGCTGCTTTACGAGTGGTCGTGATGATTGACCGAGAGATGATCAGAGAAGTGCCAGAACGGAATCGTCCCCGTTAGCACACCTGACAGGGCCGATAAGCCGATGGATCGTGAGATGGGTAATCCACAGAGCAGATAAAGACCCAGAGACAGAGGACGCTAGACCGTGAGCAAGAGGTAAGTAGATATCTTGCGCTGCTAGCATTGGATGCATCGGCACCTTCTCGACCTTGAAGGAGGAACTACAGACGACGGTATTTATGATTTGTGATTTTGTGATTCGATTATCACGTATCCGTCATCTTGGATTTCGGTATTTTGGGCGTTCTATTTGCATGATTTAGTTTTGATGACTGAGTTTTATGATATTTGTTTTCTTGCACCCATTGGATATGTATATTTTGCGCATAGTTATTACATTTGAGATATTGATTGTGATTCCATGCCTATTTCATGCAGTGATGTGATTTACGTTTCCAGCATAGTTTTCATGCACCTTTAGTGTTTTGATATACGATTTTGGTGCACGCTAGATGCACTAAATCGGGATTCTTCGTGCATGTCCAATTCACCTGATTTTGCTGTCAGGCACACACGTTGCCTACGACAGATGTTTCGTGCACACCCGTTGCACCTTGATGTTGTTTCTATGGCACATTCATGGATTTTGATTTCCGTGCGCACCAGACGCACCGGATATTCATATATACATTTTGAGATTTATTCCTTATGGAGCATTACGTTTTATGATATTTGCTATGTGTTTTCATACTGAGTGGGACTAGTCAGAGGACAGTACTCGCATACTTTTGCATGTATTTACTTTAGTTATTTACACATACAGATTTCATATATACATGTATAATTTTGATATATACCATATTAGTTTTGTTTTGAATTTGACATTGTGTCTTTATCACGACTCCGATGATTGCGGGATGCTTGAAGGAGTTTTGATTTTGAGCTATCTGCTCATTACTTATGCGCATGCATTGCGCTAAGATGCGTTTTATATATTGATGGTTTCGGAGCCTCGACGACTTGGACTTTTTTTTTTGAAATGTTTTAGAATTTGGGGGTTTAAATTTAAATTCGGAGACCGAAGGGAGGAAGATTGTAACATCTCAAAAAATAATAATAATAAAATATTATTTTTAGGAATTTTTATAATTTAATATTAATATTTATTGAATATTTTAATATTTTAGTATTATTAAACAAAAATAAATGGTAAAAATTATAGAAAAATTATGGAAAATTCTAAAATAGGGTATTTTGTGGAATTATGTCATTTTAAAGTTTTTATGATTAATTATATGCTAATTTAGTGCTAATCGCGATTAAAAATCGCTAATTGGATTTTTGGCTTTTTTGTGCAAAAATGTGCATTTATCATTTTCCACACTTGTTACACTTGTGTTACTTTTCTATTGCCATGGTTGTTCTTTTGGGTTCACTATTTGAGTGAGAAGAAAAGAAAAGGGAAAAGGAAATGGAATGATGATGATGAGAGAGAGGGGGGGTAGGTTTAGGTCAACTTTTCTCTTTTGAAGCCATGCTCCCATCATTTTTTCACTCTCATTTCTCTCTCCCCTCTCATGAGAGCTGCTGCTGCTCCTACTCCTCTTCTCACTTCCCTCCTCTTCAATCTCCAAAAACATCTTGAATCCAACCCCGAAACCCCATTTCCTCTTCACAAAACATGCTCACAAGCTCGAGAGGATCGCATTGGACTAAGAAAGAGGGGATCTTGAGGACTTTGAGCAACTCAAGAAAATTCTTGGGTTGCCAAAGAAGGTAATTTCTGCACCCTAGAGTAGTATTTCAATTTCCTTGTTCATCTATACTAGTTTCATATCGGTATGGTGTCGTTTGTGGACTTTGGAGAATTTAAGTCAGGGTTTAGGGTTTGATCTGAAATAAAAGGTGAATTGAGGTGTAATTAGAGGTTATAACCCCTGGTGTGATGTTATATTGGATCAAACTAGAGAGTAAAACCCAGAATACGGATTTAGCAAATTGATATCGGGAAAAACTGTAAATCTGGAGTTGTATTTAGTAATCTGCTATCACCCCGAGACCCCTAAAATAAAATTGATTGGACAGTGAGATGTGCAGGTACTCTAGAACCACCATACAAAGCCCTAGCCCCCACCTCCTCTTCCAGGCCGCAGATTTAATCTGTTTGGCCGCAATTTGCGGCCTGGGTCCCACCATTTTGTCTCGTGTTTGTTCTATAGCTCCTACATGTATATTTTAGGCCCCTGGCATGTATAGATTTGTCTAGTTTCACCTAGGGTAAAATCTGGAGCATTTTTCCTTAGTTGCTATTTTGGATTCGTGTTTCCGTATTCCGTAATTTCAATTCTGAATTTGCGTTTTTCGTTTTACCTCGACTATTTGGCGTTTATACGACGATATCGAGGATTGATTGATGGTTTTGAAGGCGTGCCCATAGGTTTTAACCTATAGGCCCCTTATCGTATCGTTTTAGGCTTCGTATGCCGTTTTAGTTTTGAATTGGTTTTGATACGCATTTGCGATACGTTAATGTGTAGGTATCTCATGAAGACTTCGGGACGACAAGAAAGCGCGTGGCGACGTCGACAAATGAAGACGCAAGGTGGGTAGATTATATCTACAGGGGGAAGTTGGGTGGATGGCGTATAACACCCCTGCAGTCCGTAGTTGATAGATTATATATATTATATATGATTGTTATAGTATGACAGGGTTATTTTGTTAGGGGTATTATGGATAGTTTAGGGTTAGAAGTTAACTAGTGTAGTTCATAGTCGCGGACCCTAGAATAGATTTACACCTACACGTACACCCTTGCATATTCCTTATACTTGCACTGTGTATGATGATATTGGACGACATTGGAGACGAGTCGATGATATTGGGCCTTGTGCCGCAAGATCGGTGATTTGATATGATTCGTATTTGGGATATGACATGTGATTCTTGCGGGCTTTGGATGTGTGTTTACCCGGCATTCATACTTTATAGATGGTATCAATTTGTACTAGACTTAGATCAGTACCCCAGGTTACGTGATATGATGATAATGATACCTGATATTTGATGAGAGGAATGTGATATTTACCCGTACCCAACTATTGGGATGCCGTACGACGATTTACTGTACGAGCTTTATATTGATGATAGATCCACACTCATGACTTGAGGATGTCATATGATATACTGTATCGTACGCGATACTACTGAGGCGGGACCACCGGATACTATATATATATCGACTCAGATTTAGGTGGTTTCCATACCCCTCCCGATTGACCTGATACTTAGATCAGTAGTTTGCATAGTAGAGGTTAGGCTAGACCCGAGTCATACCTATTTCAAAAACTACGAATCAGGAATATCTTAAAGACAAATAAAGGGATTCTACGGATACTTTAAAAAGGTGTATCTTTTCTTAAAAACACCGTAGCCCTTATTTTACTAAAAACCCTGATTCGTCTTACTTCAAATGGCATAATCGCATGACATATACATATTGATGTAGACACTTCACTATTGCGTTGTTTTATTTGATTCCGCATTTTCAGTACTATTCGCATTGCATATCATGGGTTATTGCTATATTACCATCATGCTGTTAGGACACCAGCACCATTATCGATGATGCGTATGTTCCACGTACACTTGCTTGCCAGCTCACACACTTCATCATCGATAATTGCCATGTCACTACACTGCAATACTGTTGCATTCAGGATACGACCATTGCATGGCATATTTGTATACATACTCATTGTACACTTATATTTGTACACATACTTGTTTGCATATACACAGATGATATTTCTGGATTTGGGAACCGTGGCTATTTCAACTGAGAATATGTATTGTCTTTAAAAACCCGGTTTCCCTTGATATGACATTTCAGTGCGTCCACTATATGTTTTCTCGGTTCTGAGAGTGGCATATGAAACCCGATTCGAGGAGCGGTAGGCACCGTCTGCGGGTATATGGTGGACCCGGTAAGGTATCCCGGGGCAAGAAGACTCGTATATGTTAGACGGTGAGCCTGGCAGGGGAGCACTACCTACCGGTGATAGTATTTGGATTCGGCGGTTATCGTGGGGATACCGACCGGAGTATGTACGTATGGATACGACGAAATTCGAGGGTCGAAGCTGGACACTCGGGTTTCCGAGATAGCGTATGATACGTACCTATCAGGGCCCGTCTTGGTGACAGCGCCTGATAGACGAGGATTTACGTGCCGATGCTAGGCACAGGTTTCATGATGTTTTACGATATTTCCATGATTTGATTATATCCTCATATTTCCATGCATATGCTCTACGATATTTATATGCATGATGCTTATTGTCATTGGGTGACAGGTGGACGGGATCAACACATATACAGACATTGATCACATACAGACTGGATTTACATTGATCATACTTCATTTGTATATATAACAGGGTATGAGGACGCTGTTATATATACCCTTACATCAATATTAGTGGAATGGGACGCTAATATATGTGTATTGATATTCATTTTGATATTTCATCATATTTACTTCATGCAGACATACCCTATACTTATGACATAATATTTACCTGAGTTCTTGGCCCTACATACATGTTTAGATGTTACATTGCCACCTTGTCATGCTTCAGACTTACTCTTGAGGATTATATTATATACTGATTGTTTTAACCTAGGATTATGTCTTGCATTCGGTTTCTGCTTATAGATGTTTTCTATTCACGAGTTGGCAACTCACCCCCGTTGTGCCACAGTTCTTGCAGGTTTGCCGTACAGGTTCCATTGCAGCATTTCTGGCACACTGCTTCTTTTGCGGGTGATTTGCTTTGGTAGGTGGGTTCTTTTGTATCAAGAACCACCATCGTACTTGTATTATTCATTGTATCTAGAATTCCATCAACCAAAACTTGTATATTGTTTCAGACTTAGACATTAGTGTTGTATTATTTCGACCTTAGAGTCGCGCTTAGTAGTATTACGGTTTTCATGCTTTTGGAGCTTTCTTTTTGAGTTTTGATCCTCGCCATTCGGCGTTGTATATTATATTGTTGTGTGGTTGTGACCGTCAATTGACGAAGAGCTAGCTCCCGCTTGGGGATGCCTTTTATCATTGCATATATATTGTTATTCTTGTTGTACCCCGTTCGGGGCCAGTTTTTACAAAAGAAACTCTGCCGAAATTTTTAAAAAGGACTTTACATTTTTAAAATGCATATTCGGCTTAGTTATTTAAAAACCTTGACTTCAAACATGTTTTCTTCACTTCTTTAAACCCGTTTTCTTATTTACTCTTAAAAATGGTTTTAGATTTCTGGGCTTTTGGCTTATTTGGATCAGATAGAGTCCTATAGATTTCATATGGTTCAGGTGCCAGTCACGTGCTCTTTTCGGGTCGTGACAGCTAGGCTGCCGACGAACTGGCGAAGTAGCAGTTTGTCATCACCTCTAGTATTGCCACAGAAAGCCCTGAACTGAGCGATGTGTTGATGGGGATGGCATGTCCCCTTATACACATGAAATTTAGGGATCGTATATCCCGGTGGGTACTTAATTTGATCGTACCAGCCTGGATATGGTCACCCAGTTCTAACGACTTGGCCAGCGGCTTCGCTTGCCTAATGAGCTCGTATTTATTGAGCTATATAGTCATCAAGCGCGGCTTTCAAGATCGTCTCCTCCCTGGCTGCCGATAGAGCCGGAAGAGGGTTTGATGTCTCCCCTCCGTCGTCTTCAATGATTATTGGGGAATCTTCAGCTAGAAGGTCCGGATGAATCATCATGCCTACCATATCTTGGAACATGAGCGTCATTTATTTTATGTTAGCTACTTGTTCCACGGCTTCTTTATCTTTCTTTTCGAGCATCCTTTGGAGGAACTCGGCGTCGGTTTTCTGCTCCTGACGTTGATCCGACAATACTTCCGGGCTTTCTTTCTGCCCAGTGATTGTGGCCATCTTTGTCAGCATCTCTTGGAGTTTCTGTTGTTGCTCCTGAGCCTTTGTTACGGACCGCGTAAGTGGTTGATGACCCCCAGAAGCACGGCTTTCTTCTTTTCCGGAAGACATGTAGATGGTGTGCACTACCATGCCTCCATACTTGGGGCGTTTGGATTCAGTGCCCTTGAGATTTGTCATAGACACGGGGATCTTCTCCAGCCTTCTCTTTTTATGGGTGGTCGAAGTTGAGGGGGCTGTTGCAGATGATATTTTCCGTGGTATGACAGCGGAATGGTTCTCCCCTTGCCGAGCCTTTGTTTTCTTCAGTCGGCGGGAGCAATCTTTGTCGATTACAGAGTCTTGGACTCTTCACCAGACCCTGTGGATTTTGGAGGACAACCGCTGAGTATGCTATTCTGGGTTTGCCTTTGTAATGTTTTCCACAGGTGGAGGAGACCTTTTCAACACGGCAGCTGGAGAGTTCTTGCGCACCCTCCTGAGCCGCTCAAAGTTGTTCCCAGTTAGAACAACAACATCAACTTCTACCATTGGAGCTGGTGGGGTAAGTCCAGAAGGGGAATTGCCCCCAGCTTTCCTCACTCGGCGCCAGTGACGACGTCGAGCATGTCGTGTACGAGGGATCACTTCTATCGTCGGAGTAACTTCGTCATGCCTCCTGCTTTGAGAAGATGCTGTTATTGGCGCCAGCCTGTCAAAGACCGACATCCGCTGGGAAGGAATGGTCAACCTGTCGAAAGCCGATTTTCGAGTAGGGGAAGTAGTTTGGATGACTTCACCTGTAGTAGGAGTTGGGATAGCCTTCTCCGGTATTGCGAGCCTTTTCGTGGGCCCATTTGAGCTTAGGCCCAGCCTGTCGAAGACTGAGGTATTAGACTTGGACAACCCGTTGAGAGGGGCCGCGGTAGTTGCAAGCCGATCGAAGACCGACTTCTTCGGAGCTTCTTGTGACGGCATCGGGACCCTGAAGCTTGTTGGCGGGATCATGGTCCCGAAGAACAACCCAGTGGTGTCCTGTGTCACCTATTCCACCGGCATTGTAAAAATGGAGGCCGCTTGGGCCCCATAAGTTACTCCTCAAGACGGGACGGAGCGGAAGTTGTTGTTGCAGTTGTTGCAGTTCTGCATGGAGTAAGAGACCAAATCTTAGTACCTCGAATTCAGGGGCAACCATATTAAACCGCGATTCGTTCACGAACACGACATACGGATTGCGGAGTGGAAAGAGGAAAAGGTCCCACCGGGCGTGGCAGAATCTTTTCACCGCCGAAAGACGCGAATGGGACGTTAGGACATCTGGCCTGAATTTTGGGGGGCAGATGCTATTTGGTTTTATCCATCCACCTCTCCGAAGATGCCAAGTTGATTTATGGCACCGTGTATCAGAGGTTTGGACAGATGCGGCCGTTGTAGCAGACTTCATTAGATCCCCCCTCGTTTGCGAAGGGTTTTTGATTGTGGGGACGCTCTTCCCTGCAGGCGCAAGCCCCTGCAGTTAATTACGTTACCACGTAGCGATAACCACTTTCTCCTGCTCCAGATGTTCACTTCGTGTCGTGTGTGTGTGTTTTATTTTTGGTTGCCCGTGGATTGTATACGGAGACTAATTTATGTTGTCGCCCGTAGGGCGGGGATTAGTCCAAATCCATATTTTCTTAGATTTGGGTTTGGTTTGATTTAAGGATTGTTAATCTCGTTTGAAATTAAGATCAACTTAAATATTTGTTAAGGATACGTTAGTCTAAGTTTTAGACTAAGATCTACTTAACGGGGGTTCAGGATCATTTTTAATCCAACGAAAGAGCATTTGGGCTCTATTTGCTTTAGTTTAGGGACATTACGGTCCGTTGGGTTTAAGGACATCATAGTCCATGGAGTTTACTTTAGGGACGTTGCGGTCTGTTGGGTTTAAGGACATCATGGTCTATGGAGTTTAGTTTAGGGACGTTGCGGTCCATAGTTAGTTTAAGGACATTACGGTTCATAGTTAGTTTAAGGACATTACGGTCCATATAGTTTCTGGCTCATCAATTTAGGGGTGCGTCAAGAGTTATTGCTTATTGGGACCCTCCACCTCTCTGAACACATTGAAGAATTACAACGACATGTATCAGAGGTGTGAAGAGATGTACCCTTAAACCAAATCCCAAATCGTGGAGTTGTCAGTTCTGAGCACAGAGGCTCGGTTTGCTTGGAGATTTAATCTCAGGAGGAACTTAATCAATTTGTGGTTGAAGTTAGTTCTTAATATATTTTCAGCGATCACGTGCCCCCACGTGATACTTTGGGGCAGTGTTAAACATTGTAATTTGAGAGCACTCACGTGTCCCACGTGATGCTTTTAAAGATGGTATTGTTTGCTTGGTTTTATTCCGCATCTTTATATAAGTGTTAAACACTTTATCCATGTGGTCATAACGTGTGAGCACGTGAGGCGCCTCAGAGTTAGACATTGTTTCCTTGGGTTTATTCCCTTTTCTTTTATATAAGTGTTAAACACTTTATCCTTGTGGACATCACGTGTGAGCACGTGAGGCACCTCAGAATTAGACATTGTTTCCTTTGGTTCATTCCATTTTCTTTATATAAGTGTTAAACACTTTTAGAGGGTCACGTGAGGTCACGTGAGGCGCTAAAAAAGTGGTAACTGTCTTTGGGGTTTATACCCTTTCACTTTTTTGTTTAAGCGCTTGTTCGGGAGTCACGTGGAGACACATAACCTGCTCTCAGTCGTTCTCTTTTGTTCATCCAGGGTGCTCATGTGGGAGCACGTGATATGCCATCCATCATGCAGGGTGCTAATCTTTCTACGTGCATAGAGATCTTGAGTTTTGAGACTTTCAAGCCTACTGTTTTATAAGAATTAAATTCTTATATAGGGTTAAACCCTAGTTTTACTAGATGAATTAAATTCCTATATGTTCTTGTAAGAATTAAATTCTTTGAACTTAGTTCTTTCTCCTAGATTTGAATCCACATAACAGAATCTACCCGATGAGAATTAAATTCTCAACTTGTGGGGAGATCTGCTTCTGCAAATCTCAACCGAAGGAAGAACTAAGTTCTTTTGAAAGAGTTAAACTCTTGTGGAGGCGAAGAAGAAGTAAGATGTTCTCTGTGTTTTGTTCCTCCTTACCTAGGTTTTCTTCTTTTCTTTGAAGAGATCTTCTTCTCTCTAAAGAATTAAATTCTCTTTTCTCTTAAATTTATCAGGGGGTTTTTCTCTATGTTTTGTTGTATTTTTGAGCTTGAAGTTTAGGGGGGGTTCTCCTTCCTTTTTTTAGACTTGATGTCTTGGGGCCTTTATATAGTGGAGGCTGATTTGTTGATCGAGTTGAGGAAATATCTCATTGAGAGATCTCTTAATTGATTTGGGGATTTTATCCACCGTTGGATATTTGATCCAAGAACTTCTGTTTTACAGAAGACATTTTTCTTGTTTTTAACAAGGTTGGGAAAATATTTTCCCATACAGAGCTTATTCTGTCTCTTGGTGATTTTTAATCACCATTGGATCATTGATCCAACGGTGCTCTGATTTACAGAGCACAATCTTTCTTGTTTAGAAAGATTTGAGAAGTATTTCCTCAATCAAAATTTAATTCTGTATCTTGGTGGTTTTTAATCACCATTGGATCTTTGATCCAGCGGTGCTCTGATTTACAGAGCACAATCTTTCTTGTTTAGAAAGATTTGAAGAGTATTTCCTCAATCAGAATTTAATTCTGTATCTTGGTGGTTTTTAATCACCGTGAATTTAATTCTGTGCTCTGATGATTTATCATCTCCGTTAGATCTTTGATCCAAGGGTGGAGAACTTTTAGTTCTAGCGCTGGCGCTCTCGTGTTTTGCACGTGAGGCGCTGCCTCAGAGTTACTTAACTCTTGGTGCTGGCGCCCTCGTGCAAGGCACGTGAGGCGCTGCTTCTTAAGAGTTTAACTCTTATTTAATAGATTTCTTTTTGTGATTTGCACATTGGCGCCCGCGTGAGGAGCACGTGAGGCGCCATCATAAGATTTAATTCTATTCGAGTCAGTATATATATGCTTTGCATGTGGAGTTTTTCCTTTATTTTTATTTTTATTTTATTGTTATTATTTTTTAAGGGAGCAAGTTTTGAGCCAAAATTTTGGCGGGAACAAGGTGAAGTTTTGAAAAAGGGGTATTAATGAAATCAAGTTCCCTTTTTAAAATATAAATGAGATTCGTTGAAAATACAAGTGGAATATATATTAAAATTTGAAAACATTTTCGTCATTTAAAATTTGGTCAGTACATTCTTTGTAAATTTTGATCAAAACCAAAACATGATCAGTAATAATATTGGTATCCCTAAGCGGGAGCTAGCTCATTGCCAATCGGCGGAAACACAACCATGCAAGATATATACGACGCCCAAAGAGAAGATCAACACAAGAAAAGAATAAAAAAAATACTAAAACATCATCAACTCAAATAAAAAGAATAATCCAGTCTTGTCACTAAATCCAAAGAATATACAACTGGTCTCTAAGTCTACCTAATATATATAGTCTAGTTGATGGATCTTTTAACTAGATAAAAAAGATATAAAAAGTGTACAAACGGTGGTTACGATCCGTAGTGTAACTAACCTACCAAGCAATCATCCAAAGAGGATATGTGCCAGGAAGCGGCTACTGATCCGAGTGGTCGGTCCTGCAAGAAAACTATGACACAACGGGGTTGAGTTTCCAACTCGTGAGTAGAAGACATCATCAGGTAGAAATCGAATGCATAACGATCTACCTAGGTCATATTGTAATATAATATCGTATCGTGAGGTGACGAAATGAACGTGTATTTATGTATATACAAATATAATGTCGTGCCTGTCAATATGTGGTAACTTGTCATCCATAACATGTTATATATATCATCCACTGAGTGTCCATCAACGAGACTCGAAATCATCGTAAATCCTGAGTGTCCAGTATCGACACTCGAAATCATCATAAATCCAGTGTCCAGTATCGAAACATAAATCCTCATATCTCAGGCGCCGTCTCATCGGATCAGCCCTTATATCTCAGGCACCGTCTCATCAGATCAGTTTTCATATCCATCTGTCTCATATCATTCTGGTCGGTATCCTCCGGATATCCATGGAGTCTCATACTGTCACCGGTAGGTAGTGTTTCCTGCCAGGCTCAACACCTTTCTATATGATCTTCTTACCCCTGGGTACCGTACTGGGTCCATCATGTACCTGCAGATGGTGACTCCTCACTCCTCTAATCGGGTAATAATCATAGCTCAGAACTGAGAAATCTCATGGTGGACGTTGAAATATCATATCAAGATAAAACCGCGTTTTTAAAATATTCATAAGTTTTTAAATCTTATTTGTTGTTTCTCAAATCCAGAAATCTCATGGAAGAAAAATCTCATAAGAGTATAGCAATAATGAAATAATATATATAGTCACAGAACGATATTGAAATGCATGGCAAGTGTATTCATATAAGCGTGTCGTATAACAATGTAAAGAAAGTGCAATATCTGAAGAGTATGTGGTGCTGGGTAATAAATAGTAATCCATACGTGTACGTGGCATGGAAATTACCGATGATGTGTATGAGCATGCGAGTATATGCACGTGCAACATGTAAGCCATCGGTAATGGTGCACATGTCTTAGCAACGAAGTCACGTAAAGCTAAAGGTATAAAGGTATAACGTATCGTAAGAAATCGAAATGCGAGCGTAAACGGAATAAAGAAATCATAACCTGAACAAGAATAAAAGTAACTATGTATGAACCAAACGTTATAGTTTAAAAAAGTACGAAACGTTGTTTTAGAAATAGGGGATTACGATATTTCTGAAAAAGATATCATTTGAAAATTCGTAGCGTGCCCTTGAAGTATCATTTTAAAAGTATGTAACGATACGTTAGTTTTGAAAGTAGGTATGGCTTTAAATATCTTATAATATCTACTTTAACGATTTTAAACAAGACTTCTCGAGTCGAAACAAATGTCGGCGATCCATCCTCATCATATCACGTATGGAATATCCATCGTACGATATCATCCATCAATATGGTATGGATCTATAGTTACGTACATAATATCATCTCATATCATTCCATATCATCTCATATCGTCTCATATCGTATCGTATCGTAAATATCCTTATATATATATATAGCTCAAATGTTGTGAAATAAAAACTAGATATGTATAATCTACTAAGTATACGAATATCCGCATAAGGCATTCTAATAACCCTATAGGTCAGGTTTACATTTCTACTATAGATAATATCCTATTTCTACGATTAGGGGGTGCTATAAGCCATCCACCCGACTTTCCCGTACATATACACCTACTCACCGACAAACGCCTCGCTCTAGTCAAAGTTGACGGACGCCTTGCTTTCCTTCGTCGTCTCGGAAGTCCACGCGATTGTACCTACAATCGAAATCATAACCAAAATCGCATAAAAACTCAATTCGAAATTGAAATCACGAGCGAAACGTACATAGGTTATGACCTATAGTCAATGCATGGTAAAACAACAAAATACTCCCGACGTCGACGTACGAACGTCGAGCAACCAAGCCACAACATGAAAATCCAAAAACCAAGTTTCAAAATGTCGCAAAACATCGCCAAAATCAAGTAAAACAACTCCAGATTTTTTCTCAGGTGATCTGGGACATTTTTCATATGGGGTAGGCTTAGTTATCTAGTGTGTGAGCTACAAAACAAAAACTACACCTTAACTCCAAAATCGACCCGCTGATTGCGGCCAAAAAGCATTAGTTTGCGGTTTTGTATAGGGGGTTTGGGCTCGGGCTCGGGCTTCTACGGTGGCTTTCTACTGGTATAAATATCTCGCTGTATCCTCTAATTAAATTTCAGAGTATCCTAGTTATTCTAGATTTCATTTGATAATCAAAAGTTCAAGAAAACCGACATTTGAAAATTCTAAACTCAAGTGAACTAAGGATACCTCCACTAAATCACTCTCACCTATCACTAATGAGCTTGTAATCACTCAGTAAACCTCAACTATATCATCACGACAAGTTCTATCCACAAAAGCTCATTTTCTAAAACTCAAGTCTAGAAAACTTAAACTTTGAAACTCTAAACTAATGTGTGAAGGCAAATATAGTAAGAACTTGGATTAAGAAGAGAATTTTACCTTAAAATGGCAACTAGAGAAATTTCCAAGGGGGCAAAAGAGCTTAAAATGAAGACTTTCTCACACCATGATGCATAGGATGAGGTTAGGAACATTTTTAGTAGAGGTTTTAATGAGTTTTGATGAGGTTTGTGGGGGTGTTTGTGGTGTTGAAGAGAATGGTGGAGGAGGTGGAGAAAATGAGAAGAGGAAGAAGAAGATGAAGCAGATGAAGAAATGAAGTGAAGAAAAGAAATGGTTAATGCAACCATGACTCCCTCTCTCTCATTCTCTCACTTGCCCATACCCCTTTGTTTCCTTGTCTCCTTCTCATATCTTTTCTTTTCTTTTCTTTTTCTTTAAAATTTTAAAACCATATTCAAAAACACAAAAGAAAATATTTAGACATCTTTAAGCATGTCATGGCACTTAACATGGTTAACAAAAATAAAAATAGGTTTAGTGCACAAATAGGAAACACTTATTAGGTTTAGCATTAAATTTGTATGGAAATTATTATATACTGATTTATAAAAAACCTAAATCAAATAAATGCTCTTATAAATAATAATTCATTTTAATTTCCAATTATTTTCCAAAATATAGGTATATAACTATACCAATCTACAAAAATTTATATCCACACTCGGTATAATATCCGTAAAATTCATTATTTTATTATTTAAATTCCAAAATAATATTTTCTATTTCCTGAAATGTTACAATCTTCCCCCCTTAAATAAATTCTGTCATGAATTTAAATTTAAACCCCCAAATCATAAAATATTTCCGTAAATCAAATCAAACCAACGGGGCTCCGAAATCACGAATAAGCTAGAATTATCATAGCGCAACACGTGCGCAGGAAAACAAGATGCAAAACTCAAATAACCGAAATTCCGATAAGTGTTATGAAAAACATATAAGTTATGATAGAACACGCAAGTTGCGAAATTTACTGTTTAAATCAAGTACAATATAATCAAGGCTACAATACGTATATAGTACGCATCCAAGTAAAAATCACCTAAGTGGGTAAAAATGTATACCAGAAAAATCCTTTTCAAATTACCGTATGATACGTATATCACAGCACAAGTAGCGGACATTTATTTTATAAAAAAATATATGTATATCTATATATGTTTCACTTAAGATATACGTCCCGCCTTTTGAATATAATTTAGAAGGGTTTTATTTTTGTAAAATCTTGTGTCGCTCACTGACGCGTAGGAAAATAATGAGACTATAGCTCTTTTGAAAACTTCTTATGTAAATATCGATATATGCAAAAACATTCAAGTACCGTTCTCAGACCAGTCCTGCCCTATTACTATATAACATAGTAAATATCATAAAACGCAAAGCTCTAAAAAGAAATAAATCCCAGTAGGTGTACATGAAAATCAACCCACGTGCATGTGGTGTGCATGAAAATCGAGGTCAAACCAAGTGCAAAGAATGTGCACGAAAACGAAAACCGAGTACAACGGGTGTGCACAAAAGTATCTGTCAAGTGCAACAGGTGTACATGAAAGCATCTGTCAAGTGCAACGGGTGTGCACGACAACATCAAGTGCATCTAGAGGGCACGAAAATCTCAATCAAGTGTATCTAATGGACACAAAACCACATCAAGTGCGCCCAGTGTGCGCAAAAATCTAAATCAAGTGCATCAGGTCTGCACAAAACATTTAGTGCAATAGGGTGCACGAAAATCAATATCAAGTGCAACCAGGTGCACGAAAACATAAATCTAGTGCAACTGGCGTGCATGAAAACCATATCAATGCATTGGAAGCGCATGTAAACAATATTGAGTGCACAAGTCAAAATCAGGTGCATACAACGTGCACGAAATCAAAATCGAGTGTATCGGGATACATGAAATCATAAATATGTGCAACTAGGTGCACAAACAACATCGAGTGCAATGGATATGCACAAAAACGTAAATCACGTGTAATGGATGTATAAAAACATAAATAAAGTGCAACGGCTGTGCACAAGGAAAATATTCATCTGGTGCAGCTACGGTGCACAAAAATATCAATCCTGAAACTTAATCATCAAACATAAGAATCAAAACGACGATAACGTGATACTCGGATCACTAAAACAAAAATCAGAAATAAATGACATTGAGGTACACCTCTTTCAATATCAAAAGGTGCCTGTGCAGCCGGAGCTGGCAGAGCAAGAATTCCCACTTGCCTTCTGCCCACAGTCTGGCGTTCTTTGTCTCTAGGTCCTTGTTCTCTCTGCGGATCACCAATTCCACGACCTCCAGGCTAGACAGCCTGGTAAGGAGTAGCGATGGAAACAGTCCCCTCTCTGAACATCTCTTGACCATGTAACCTTGTAATGACTCTAAAATTCTTTATACTTTTTTTGATCCAATATTAATAAAAGAGTGTATTTCTGTTCTAGTTTCGACTTATAAGTTATAATTGATAACTTATGTACAAGAAACAACTCGTAGCTCACTGGTTAGACCTTTTCTCTGCTGTTCTTTAGCCTGCAAGGTCGAACCCCATCAGTTCCAATTATTTTTAATATTTTTTCTTTTTAATTTTTCAGAAGCCCCAGAGTTGCACGTGCATTACATAGAAAAACGAAGAGCTGCAAATAAATCAAACAATAAAACTGATACATAAATATCCAGATAAATGCACTGCATGAACTCCGAGACCAAACTCCACTTTTGGGCTGCCAGTTTTCCCATTTTGGCCGCTACCGGCAGTTTTATCATGTCCATTTTCCTCCATTCTTTGCCTGTGCATCCCTTCAACTTCCCACTACTCCTTTTTCGTATTTGATTTTTCTGCAATTAACTAGAGAACCCCATACCCATCATCTACCCCTTTACTGTCACTTTTAATACATTTTTATTATCTTTTTAATTTTCTCTACACCTATATTTTCCCTTATAAATACCTAGTCTTTCTCCTTAGTTCTTCTCCTATATTATTCTGAAAATACCACTCAAAATTCTATCTCCCAAGCCTCACTCTAGCAAAGGAAGTCAAGCGTACAAGTTCAAACCAACTTCGTCGCTCAAATTCGTTCCTCCGCACGTTAGCTACCCAGAGTTTGTTCTTATATGCATAATCGGACCCAAGCTCAAGTCTCCATGCACCGTAGGTCTCGATTCCTCAACCGAGACTTCTTCTCTTCTTTTTCTTACTTGTACGAGTACAAGCAGAAACTGTAAGTCCTCTCATCCTCTCTTCTTTTCCCTCTTGTATACTCTCTTCTATTTTTCCACGTCGCCACTCTGCATCACTTGCAACTACGCTAAATCCTCCATCTACTTTTCTCTCTTTTTGCTTCTCCTATTATATCGACGTGAAAGAATACGGTATTATAAACAAAGTTTAAATTAAAAATATATATATTCATTGTAATTCGACATGCTCATCATCAATTTTCATGCCATGATATCAAGAAAAATACAAATTTACAACTCTATCCATATCTCACAATTTTAATACGATGTTTGTTATGTTAAATAATATGTAGATTACAAATAACGAATAAATACCATGAACCTTGCTTATACCTTATCATGAACTATACCTCTAGGAAAATCACGAGGTAATGACCTACCTCATCACATACACTGTGGCTTTATAGCACGGTTATGCAAGGCTACAAGTTTAGCCAAAACGAAACAATTATATTAAAATACCATTACTTTTATAAAAAGCGTTTTTATCGATATTTTTAAATCCTTTGCAATTACGCATCTACAACCCTTTTAGAAGAACCCATTTACGGATGGTACGGGTTATCGCATGTCCTTTGGATAGTAGAGTAGGATACAGAACTTCTCACGGAGCATTCGGTCTTGAAAGGAATAAAAATACGATTTTTAAAGAATACGATATTTTAACAAATTAAATCATTTGAAAATTCTCATAAATTGTAAATTCGTATTTTTTATGAAAACTAATTTTTGAAAAATATATTATTAAAATGAAATTAAAATTACAGAAAAATACCACCAAGTTTTCAAAAGTATAGTTTTCATAAAAATACAATAAACTTTTAAAAACTAGGTTTCATTACTAAAATACCACTAAAATTAAACTACATGTTCATAAAAACTCTAAATATTATAAATCACCCTCGAGATTTATTTTCAAACAATATTAAAGTATTTTTCATAAAACTCCCTCAAGGAATGCAAACAATATAAATACAATGTAAACAACAATAACAAATCTCTAGGGACTCTAGATTAATATAGGTTTAAGCGGTATCATTTCTCTTGACCCCCAGGGAGCCAGAGAAAATGAGTGCTTGTCTAATCAAGTTAGACAAATTAATGGAGTTATCAAATGACAATTGTCTTAGAAAAAGACACAAATCCTGCCATCCATCTGCAGCAGTTGTCCGATTACTCCCTAACATAAGAATTTCAACAGTAAAATCCATTCAAAGAAATGACTATAACCGGAATACAAACTTAAACACAACTCAGATGTGAATTTGAACTTGAACTCGAACCTGAACTGGATACTTGAAGTTAACATGAATACATGAATCCAATGTCTACTCTTGAACTAACTTGACTCGAGCCATGAATACAACTTGACATGAATACATGAACACTTGACACGTATACTTGATCTTGACATGAACTCAATCCTGCAACTTGATGTATTCATGGATTCAAGTAAGGCTGGTAATTTTAATTATAATTTAGAATACATGGGGTGTTAGGGTGGTTCAAGTGCGAATCTAACGAAATCTCAGGAGTCCCCCTAGATCATGATCCATGTCTACTAACACAAGCAATCTATCATGAAGGCTCGTGTTTCCCTACTCCTGAATTATAGCTTGTTGAGTTTAGAATATTTCAACACTAGATTGAAGTCCCGTTACTAACACTTGATTCGGGCTCTTGGTTCCTTACCCCTAAATTACAGCCCGTTGGGTTCGAGAATACTCTTAAGATTGGTTGACATTCACTCTTGAAATTACGTTAAATTAGTTTACCCATGTAGAGATATTTTAGGACACTTACATGCACTTCATGTTCATTATACCAACACTATACGGCCATGCTATACTATTTTGCTATGCTCATGTTATCTTGCCATGCTTATAAACATTTTGTCATACTCATGATACCTTACCAATATAACTGCATGTTATATAGAATTGTCATGCTTATATTAAATGACATGTTTAAACACCATATCTCTTAGACTATTGCTTCACGATATCCATTTTCCAACTTTTCATTAAACTTTTATCTTTCGCACCTTTCCTTGGGGACTTACCGAACGAAAATTCGCTGACGCGCATCCACCCATCTCTTTCTTTTTGGATGTTCGTCAGGTGGTCAAGAGACTGAGGAGAAAGAAGCGACTGCAGGTGATTACGATCAGACCACTACTCAAGCTTAGCTTAACTCATCTCTTCTTTCAGTTTATATATGCCACCAGTTTAGGCATTTCTGTTCTTGTATTTTCTTTTCAGTTGAACTCATGTATTGTAAATGTATCAAGTTTGATTGTAAATAAAGTTGTTGAAGTTTAAATCTCATGTTAATTTCTTGTCATTTTATATTGCTCAATTATGCTTAGCGTATTTATTCCGGGAAATGGCCTTCTCGAAATAAATACGTCGCGGGCCTTGTCACGTACCTGCTTCCGTCTTTTGGGAATCGAGGAATGAAAAACCTGGCCACTCATAAAGTAGCACGTCAATGACAGCGGTCTCTGGCCCTTTGAATACGTGTCATACAACCGATCCTGGGTCTAAATCTTTATCTCCGTAGTATTTTGGAAAGAACCTGCCATGGTCTTTTCCAATCTCATCTCTGCCAGACTGCCCGAAAGTTGGCACTCTTTAATTAATCCGCTTTCATTCCGAGACAACTACAATCTCATCACGACTTTCAACTGGAAATGTGGCCGTATCCAACGCCTTTGCGTATGTATCAAATCTCTAGCTTCAACGGAGAGGAACGACTCATTGAGATCTCGCATGAATCATTTAATCCACTTTTCTTCAATATCGACCCAATTGGAATCATATCATAGATGTGTAGACTGCAATTCATATTTGGCTACGACCATATTCGGAGTCTTACGCAAAACTCGTAGCTACGAATTTGGTATCTCCAACACTCTGTGGAAGACATCTGGCTAAATACGTCCTCTAGAACTTGTTCAAGCCATCGGAGGAATACGCACTTCTCGTCCTCTCTTGATCGACTCACTCCAGGTCTGAGCAAGACCCTTCAAACTGAAGCTAGTCAACTCAACTGATCTTGCATCGGGGCATCCAAAAGAATGAAATATCCTAGTGTCCCTATGCAGGAATGACTAAGGACACTCTGTCACATCCCTGACTATAACTCATATGGCTTCATCTTCGTGAGCTCTGGAAGTGACATCTCATCAATCTCAGCAACGGCTGACATATCTTTCCGCACGGTAGACAACACAACGATCTCTGGAGTAGGCTGTATGTCAATAGTCCTCTCAATCTGACTGACTTCAAGCAAAGGTTTGATCATCCGGTGCGGATCCAGAACGCTAGTCTCAAACGAGAAATCCTAACATAAACGAGAAATCAATCTGCTCCTATGTCTCCGGGATAACACCCTGGTTAGTCCTCGTCCCTGACGAGCTTGCTCTGACAACATCTCTAGCCATAGCCCTCTCATCTCGCATAGCCATAGTGACAAGAACTACAAACCAATATCGATGAGGATAGATCACAAGAACGAGTAGAATAAAGGATCTCAAGATATGCACATCCTAAGGTTACTTAAGCGGAGCTTCTTATCGTAAGTATGTCGCGGAACATACGCATGGTATGTTGCTCTACTTGAGTTACCTACTCCATCAACCAAAGTCAACCTACGTAACGAAATTTCAGGCCTAATACCTCCTCAGTCAAGTATAAGTTCCGTAAGGTCAAGCCTAAGTTCCGAAATATATGCCATAGACTCTGTATAGTCAAACCTAGACTCAAACATAAGTTAAACCTAAATCTCTGATACCAACTTTGTCATGGCCCAGAAATGGCACGTAACCAGCACTTGAATCGCATGAAATCTATAAGACCCCACTGTAACCCAGGTAAGCCGAAAACCAGAAATCTAAACCTTTTTAGAAAATAGTGGAGATGAAGTTTTCAAAAAGGGGTATAAATGAAATCAAGTTCACTTTTTAAAATATAGATGAGGTTTGTTGAAAATACAAGTGGAATGTATACTAAAGTTTATAAACATTTTCGTCATTTAAAATTTGGGTATCATCTCCTTTGTAAATTTTGATCAAAACCAGAACACAATCAATAATAATATTGGCATCCCCAAGCGGGAGCTAGCTCATCGCCAATCGGCGGAAACACAACCACGCAAGATATATACGATGCCTAAGGCGAAGATCAACACAAACAAAGAATAAAAGAAATACCAAAACATCATCAACTCAAATATAAAGAATAATGCAATTCTCGTCACTAAGTCCAAAGAATATACAACGGGTCTCTAAGTCTACCAAATATACATAGTTTAGTTGATGGAGCTTTTAACTAGATACAAATGAAATAAAAAGTGTACAAGCGGTGGTTACGATCCGTAGTGTAACCCACCTACCAAGCAATCACCAAAAGACGATATGTGCCAACAAGTCGCTACTGATCCGAGCGGTCAGGCCTGCAAAAAAACTATGGCACAACAGGAGTGAGTTGCCAACTTATGAGTAGAAGATATCATCAGGTAGAAATCGAATGCATAACGATCTTCCTAGGTCATATTGTAATATAATATCGTATCGCGAGGTAACGAAATGAACGTGTATATATGTATATACAAATATAATATCGCGCCTTTCAATATATAGTAACATGTCATCCATAACATGTTATATATATCATCCACTGAGTGTCCATCAACGACACTCAAAATCATCATAAATCATGAGTGTCCAGTATCGACACTCGAAATCATCATAAATTACATGTCCGGCATCAACACGTAACTCCTCATATCTCAGACGCCGTCTCATTGGATCGGCCCTCATATCTTAAGCACCGTCTCATCAGATCAATTCTCATATCCATCTGTCTCATATCACTCCGGTTGATATCCTCTGAATATCCGCCAAGTCTCATACTATTACCGGTAGGTAGTGTTCCCAGCCAGGCTCAACGCCTTTCTATACGATCTTTTTTCCCCTGGATACCGTACAGGGTACACCATGTATCCGTAGATGGTGACTCCTCACTCCTTGAATCGGGTCATAATCATAGCTCAGAACCGATAAATCTCAGGTGGACATCGAAATATCATATTAAGAGAAAACCGTGTTTTTAAAACATTCACAAGTTTTTAAATCATATTTGTGGTTTCTCAAACCCAGAAATCTCATGGAAGCAGAATCTCATAAGTATATGGAAATAATAAAATAATATGTACATGTACAGAATGATACAGAAATGCATGGCATGTGTGTTCATATAAGCATGTTGTATAGCAAAGTAAAGAAAGTGCAATATCTGAACAGTACGTGGTGCTGGGTACTAGACAGTAATCTATACATGTATGTGGCATGGCAATTACCGATGATATGTGTGAGCATACGAGTATGTGCACGTGCAACATATAACTCATCGGTAATGGTGCGTGTGTCTTAGCAACGAAGTCACGTAAAGCTAAATGTATAAACGTATTACGTATCGTAAGAAATCGAAACACGAGCGTAAACGGAATAAAGAAATCATAACGTGAACAAGAATAAAAGTATCCAACTACGTATGAACCATATGGTATGGTTTAAAATAGTACGAGGCGTTGTTTTAGAAATAGGGGTTATGATGTTCTGAAAAAGATACCATTTGAAAATTCGTAGCATACCTTTGAAGTATCATTTTAAAAGTACGTAACGATACGTTAGTTTTGAAAGTAGGTATGGATCTAAATATCTCATAATATCTACTTTAATGATTTTAAACAAAACTCCTCAAATTGAAATAAATGTCGGTGATCTATCCTCATCATATCACGTACGGAATATCCATCATACGATATCATCCATCAATATGGTACGGATCTATAGTCGCGTACATCATCTCATCTCAAATATCATCTCATGTCGTCTCATATAATATCGTATCGCAAATATCTTTATATATATATATATATAGCTCAAATGTTGTGAAATAGAAACTAGGTATGTATAATCTACTAAGTATACGAATATCCGCATAAGGTATTCTAATAACCCTATAAGCTAGGTTTACGTTTCTACTATAGATAATATCTTATTTCTATGGTTGCGAGGGTGCTATACGCCATCCACTCGACTTCCCCGTAGATATACATCTACTCACCGACAAACGCCTTGCTCTAGTCGGAGTCGACGGACGCCTCGCTCTCCTTCATCAACTCGGAAGTCAATGCAATTGTACCTACACGGGCTTAGTCTCGGGCTTCTACGGTGGCTTTCTGCTGGTATAAACATCTCACTGTATCCTCTAATTAAATTTCAGAGTATCCTACTTATCCCAGATTTCATTTGATCATCAAAAGTTCAAGAAAACCGACATTTGAAAATTCTGAACTCATGTGAACTAAGGATACCTCCACTAATTTACTCTCACCTATCACTAAAGGGCTTGTAATCACTCACTATACCTCAATTATATCATCACTGCAAGTTCTATCCACAAAAGCTCACTTTCTAAAACTCAAGTCTAGAAAACCTAAACTTTTAAAATCTAAACTAATGTGTGAAGGCATATAGGATAAGAACTTGGATTAAGGAGAGAATTTTACCTCAAAATGGCAATTAGAGAAATTTCTAAGTTGGCAAAAGAGATCAAAATGAAGACTTGCTCACACCATGATGCTTAGGATGAGATTAGAAACATTTTTAGTGAAGGTTTTAATCAGTTTTGATGAGATTTGTGAGGTTTTGTGGGGTTGAAGAGAATGGTGGAGGAGATGGAGAAAATGAGAAGAGGAAGAAGAAGATTAAGGAGATGAAGAAATGAAGTGAAGAAAAGAAATGGTTAATGCAACCATGACTCCCTCTCTCTCATTCTCTCACTTGCACATACCCTTTAGTTTCCCTGTCTCCTTCTCATATCTTTTCTTTTCTTTTCTTCTTCTTTAAAATTTTTAAACCATATTTCAAAACACAAAAGAAAATATTTAGACATCTTTAAGCATGTCATGGCACTTAACATAGTTAACAAAAATAAAACTAGATTTAGTGCACAAATAGAAAACACTAATTAGGTCTAGCATTAAACTTGTATGGAAATAATTATATACTGATTTATAAAAAAAAACCAAATCAAATAAATGCTCTCATAAATAATAATTCATTTTAATTTTCAATTATTTTCCAAAATATAGGTATATAACTATACCAATCTACGAAAACTCATATCCACACTCGGTATAATATCTGTAAAATTCATTATTTTATTATTTAAATTCCAAAATAATATTTTCTATTTTATGAAATGTTATACCGACGGCTGAAGCTTCGGAGATCGGTTGCTCACATTTCGAAACAAAGTTCCTCCACCAAATGGCATACTGCACCAGTGTTTCATTCGATCTCCTCTTTTCAGTGATCAGCACGTAGATTGTTGTACGCTCGCTTGCGCTAACAAACCTTTACATGAAGAACAACTCCATATTAGTGAAGGTCTCTATGGAGTCATTTAGGAGCTCCGAATATCATTCGAAGGCAGTATCTGTCAGCCTGCTAATGAACCATCGGAAGAGTAGTTTATCATCGCCTCCGGTGTTACCGCACCTTGCTTTGAACTGTGCGATATGTTGGTAGGGATTGCTAGTCCCCTTGAAGACGTTGAAATTAGAGATCGTAAATCCCAAAGGGTATTGTTTCTAGTCGTACCATGCTGGATATGGACGACCTATTTTAACCAGCTTATCGGCTGCTTCAGTGGCGGTGAGGAGTTTGACCTGTTGGGCGATGTACTCATTGAACCGCGCCTTCGAGATTGTTTCATCTTTTGCGGTTGACGGGGCTTGCAGAGGACTTGTAGCATCCTCCTTCTCATTATCAAGGACCACTGGAGCATCTTATGCCGGCGGTTCTGACGATTGGGCCATTATCACACACATTTTCTGCATAAAAAGAGCTATTTTGCTCATGTTGACGGTCATTTCTGCTGCCTCTTTGTATTTCTTGCCAAGGGCACGTTTCAAAGAGTCAACATCAGACACTTGTGCTTCCATATTTTCTTGGTCGCCTTCCGGGTGCGCTTTAGGCGGTGAACTGACAAGTGTTGCTGCTTGGGTGGCCATCTTTTGTAGTTGCTACTGCCTTTAGGCTGCAGTCAGGGACCGAGTGTGGGGTCTATGACTGGTAGAAGCGTTGTTTTCACTCCCGTTGAGATGTATCATATGCATAGTGTGAACTACTTCAGTTTTGTGCATAAAGCTTCTGACATTTCACCTCTTTGGATTTACCCTACCTTTGCCTTTTTAGGAGGACCTCCTCAGACTTGATAGCTAGTTTATCAGTTTTTGGCTGATTCTTGAATTTCTCTGATTTCGAAGAAGGCTTAGTGGCAATGACAGAGCCATGAACTTCCTTCCAAACCTTATAGATTGTCGAGTAAAGTTGCGGCTTTAGCGTTGGCTTCTGTTCATTTGATGCCCCCGCGGGTGGTGGGGACTTCTTTAATACGGCGGTAGGCGAGTTTAGTCTAACCCTTCTCAGGGGGTCGAAACTGTTTTCTGTTAGAACAACCACATTGGTGGTGAAGTCAGATGTAGGTGGAGTCAGCCCTGATGAGGAGATGCCCCCAGCCTGCCTTTGTCGGCGCCAGTAACGGCGTCGAGACCTCCTTGAAGCAGGAACCTCTTCAGCATTGGGAGCTTCATTATTATCCCCCTGTGTGGACCTTGACCCTGGACGGGCATCAGTCGCTTGAACACTGACTCCTTAGGCAGCATAGGACCATTGGGTGTCAGCCTGTGGAAAACAGACTTTCTTGGAGGTAAAGGGTCTTTTGGTGCTTCGAGAGCAGCATGAGCCAGCCTATTAAAGACTGAGCTTTTAGAATTCACAAGCTTCTTTATTGGGCCTGTTGAGCTTGATGCCAGCCTCTTAAAGACTGGGCCTTTTGGTGTTGCGGGCTTTTTCAATTGGCCCACGGAGCTTGAATTCAGCATGTTGAAGACTGAGCTTTAAAGTTTCACAGGCTTCTTGGCTGGGCCTGCGAAACTTGTTGTTAGCTTCTTGAAGACCGAGCTTTCTGATTTTGCAAGCTTCTTGGATGGGCCCGCGGAGCTTGGTGTCAGCCTATCGGAGACTGTCTTCTTTGGAGCCTCCTCTTTTGGCGTTGCGACACCAATGGTAGGGAGGAGGAGTGGAGGCATTTGCCTAAATTGAAAACCGTTCCACTCTTTCATTAATTGGGCAGATAGAATGCCGAGCACTGGGGCCATAATCTGCCCAGAGTGGATCAGCCGGGACGGGGAGGTGCTTGAGTTGCAGTTGTCGCAAAAGGCAATTGAGACCTTGCATAGGAGAACAAGCACCGGCTTCAGCGTATCCTGAAATCCAAGAGCAACCATAAAACCGCGATTTTGTTCGCAAAAACACGACACACGAAGTGTGCAGTGGAAAGGGAAGAATTGTCATATCGGGCATGCCAGAATATGTTTACCGCCGAAAACCGGTCAGATGAACTGGGTTAGAATGTCTTACCTGAATTTGGGGGCAGATGCATAGGTTTGATCCATCCACCTCTCTGAAGACACTAATTTGATTTATAGTGCCGTATATCGGAGGTTTGGAAGGATGCGAATGATGTAACCGACTTCATTTTCTCTCTCACAAATGAGAGGTTCATTAATTGTGGGGACGAATTTTTCTTAAAGGCGCAAGCCTCAATAGTTAATTACGTTGTCGCGTACGACAACAACTTTCTGCACTTCAGGTTCTTTGCTTCATGTGTCGTATTTTTATTTGTTTATTTTGGGTAGTTCTTAGATTGTATGTGGAGACAAATTTTGTCGTCGCCCGTAAGGCGCGAATTAGTCCAAATCCATATATATATTTTATGATTCGGGTCAAGCATTGCTTGATGGGGTCCACGTTGGTGTCTTGGTTTGCCAACGGGAGTGAACTTAGGTTCATTCTCACATTTGTGAGGTCCATAGGCTCACAGGAAAATGTAAGATTTATCTAAAAACACGTTAGTCTCATTTGGATTTAAGGTCTACTTAGAGGATTTCGGCATATATGCACTGCTTAAGGACATATAGTTTCATTTAAGAACTAAATCAACGTAGGTGACATATGAATATTATTCTCAAAGATCTAAATATCATCAGGAAGCTTAATCTTCAAGACTTAGCCAAATTGCGCTAAGTATGGAGCCTATTTGGTGCTCATATGCCTTTGGAGCTGGCACGGCTCGTGGCTTGGGATTGGCGCACGTTTTTAGCGCATGATTTCGGCGCATACTCACGTGCATTACATGTGGCGTCCAGTTGACGCTGGTGCATGACTTTGGCGCAGCTCGGGTCAGCTTGGCGCCGGTGTACGTTCTTTGCACATGGCACAGCCTGGGTCTTGGTGGGCCTTTCTTTGGCGCTGGCGCACGTATTTGCACGTGGCGCAAGCCAGGGTTTGAGAGCTTAAGCTCTGTTCATGGAAAGTTTAACCTTTCAAGATTGTGTTTTGATTAAGTCCATAAAATCACATTTTTGAACTTAAGTTCTCGGGTATGAAATTTTTTTTGGGGGAAACTATATCCTATGAAGTTGAAACTTCGATCTTTTTGGTGATCTTGGTGATCCTTGATCCTTGATGAAGGAGAATGACATAGTTCTTTCTCCAGGATCTCAGATCTTGAGATTATATCCCCCATGAGAGGTTAACCTCTCGCCCATAGAAGATATAACTCATGAATCGTTGATCCGAAGGAAATTCTTAAGAAGCTTAAGTTTCGAAGGGAGGCAAAGGAGAGATTTTTCTCTGTGTTCTTTACTCAGGGTTTGAAGAGCATGAAAAAGAATTTTCTTCACAGAGACTTAAGTCTTGTTTTCTTTTACATTTTAGGGGTTTTTTGTATATGTAGATTAATCTCATAGGCTCTTGATTATAGGAGAGGAGAGAATTAATCAAGTTGATAGATCTTAAAATCAATCGGTGATGCTTAAGCATCGTTAGGTCTTTTGATCCAAGGGCTCTCTATGAACAGAGAAAATATCTTTCTTGTTTTCAAAAGATATAGGGAAAATTTCTTGTTAACAAGAGACGTCTTTCTGTTTTAGAAAGATACAGAGAAATATTTTCCCAAATAGAGTTTAAACTCTACGTGAAGCATGCGCTTTAGCAGAGATTGGCGCCGGCGCCATGTGCATTGCACGTGTGGCGCCGACGTCAGGGTTTAGCATTGGCGCCGCTTGAGCCAGAGATGGTGTTTGGCGCTGCCTACACCAGAGTTGAGCTTAAACTCTTAAGCCCAGATTTGGGCTGGAGCAACACACTCGAAGAAAAAAGACTCGTCATACAACAAAATATGGAGTTTTACTAAGCCTAAATGTCACGGGCGTATGACAAAATGACACGTCTCCGTTTTTAAAAAAAATAGTGAATTAGTGTTAGACCTTAGAAGACCGATCATCATCAGTTAACTTTCGAAAGGAAAGTTTGAACCAAGCTGAGGAGGGCCTGATATCATTAAGAATGTGTTCGATGGAGGATACTACTAACTAATAAGTGCCGAGGGAAATAGGCCCATGCCGTCCATCAACGGCCGATATCTAAAGAAATACTATGCATAAACACCTCAAATTGCGGATAAGCTTATCTTGAACAGCTCCGCAATAACACGCCAAGAAGTGGCAAACAAGAAAATCAAGCCACATAGACCCCTAAGCCGTTAAACTGGGAAGAGATGACCTTTATGTCATTAAACTAGAAATAGATGACTGTTCATACCATAATTTTGCATTCTTTTAGACCCCATTCTTATACATTTTACAAATAAACAGGTGCTTTTGACCCATGTCTGCTACATAGTTGCAGGTTACAGGTTCTCGGAACAAAAACAGTGAAATTGACTAAAAGATGATACGAAGTGAGACTACAACCGATAAATGGTGGAATCTTGATCGTGCCTACATTTTGAGGGACAATGAAGATCAATGAATAAGTTCACAAAAGTACAAAGACAGCGCAAGGTTCAAGACTTCGACACGAAATAACGGTAAAAGTCCACTACAATTATTCACTGTGGAGATCTGGAAAAGAACTAGAAGACATTCTGAAGAACCAACTAAAGAAAAAGGAAGACAAATAAAATCAGAAGAAGCACAGCAAAAATCAACACGCAAGCTCTCCATTTGGCCGCGGAACCGCGGCCAAACCTGGCCTATGGCCGCGGTTCCGCGGCCGTGCTAAGCCCATATTGATGGAAAAAAATTATGGAAATTGGCGGCGCGTTGACTAGTCTTCCTAGGGGTATTTTTGTAAAAGAAGACGTGCGTCGATTGTAACCCTAGGGTTTTCTATGTTCTATAAATAGAAGCTCTAAAACCTTTTTTAGGTTATGCCTCTTCTTGTGCCTCATTTCATCTATCTATATTCAGATCTGTAAATTTCTGTAAAGAAGGAAGAGAGCATCAAATAAAAATTAGGAGTAAGTTTTCTTTTCATTGCCCTAGTTAACTTTTTTTTCATGCCCTAGGTAATTTCTTTCTTGCCCTAGCATAGATCTTTATTATCTGCCCTAGTTAATTAGTTTAGAACATGTCTTTTAATTCCCTAATGAGTGAGTAGTCTCCTCGCTTGTTAGGGTTAGATTTGGGGAAGGCTTGAGAGATGAAGATCTCTCACCCCTTTCTTGCCCATCACACGTTTGTATAGGACTCCATGCATACATGCACACACCGCTCCCTACGGCACCCTATCCCATGAGGTAGCGGTGATACCGTAGTATAAAGGACCGGTTGAGCGTGTTTTCCATGGAGGTTAGAATAAGAATTACGAAAGGAAGGAAAAGAACCTAGAGGAAGAAACATTGTTTCTTTCCGATGGTACTAATCCCCTTTATTAATTATTATCATAACATCTAAATAGATCTAAATTAGGGCATTGAAAGCGGTGGGAAATTTTTGCATTTCCAAACTTAACCTAAACCTAACCCTAGCAAGATTCTAGTCCTAATCTAGATCAACTTAGTTTTTAGATTTAATCAATCTGACACCAATCGGAATTAACTCATTAAAACAATTAGGAAATACACAAAATCCCTGTGGACCGACCCATACTCACGGGCTAGCTATTAAGCGATACCGTTGTTGATTGCGGTTATAAAATATTCTTTTGAATCAAATCAAATGGCGCCGTTGCCGGGGATGGCGTTGTTATTTTCTTTTAGTAATTTCGGGTTAATATAAAATTGAAAAAATCATAAAAACTGAAAAATAAAAAAATATAAAAATTTATCATTTTTTTATTTTGTGAAGGGTATTTCGTTTGAATTTTGCAGGACCGACGAACGAATTCAAATCTGGAAAAATCCAGAGAGCAAAACAGAAAACGGCAGATCTGAACAACCGAGGAGTACCATAACAGAGCAACAGAAAAGATTTGGGGATCTGAACAGACCCACTGACCGCGTTTCCGCCACCGCAACCCACTTCTGACCGCGCTTCCGCCGCAGGGTGGTGACGTCATCACCTAAAAAAAAATCTCTGTGAGCTCCCTTTCTCTTTCTCTGAACCCCCTGATATCTCCTCTGTAAAATTTGCCTGCTGGATTCTTTGCGCCAAAAATTTCTCCCCTTCTCCAATAATTGATCTTGTGCAGGATTCTTTGCGCCGCGCTAAAAAAAATTTGTTTGCAAGTGATTGCGTTTACTACTTTGCATATTTAAATTGACTTTAAGGGGCTTGAACACCAATCCGGATTGGGTGGGGATTTCATTACCCTTCCCAGGACCCCAAAAATCACATAAGGCATATTGCATTGAGCATCAATCTAATTAAAAAAGATTAGACTCAGCCCTAAGGACTTCGCGCCTAATAGGACAAAGGAATAGTTGTAGGCATCGACCGTTGATCCTAACCTGACTTTGTGGTGCCTAGGCTAGACAGGTAGTGAAAGGTAACTTTAAAAGGCCCGTCTCAGGGTAATTCGTGAGCGGATCCCTCCTTTCTCTATTTGTGCTTACTTGGCCACAATTGGCGGTGAAGAGGCGGTTTGAGGTCCTACTTCTTGCCCTTTGGAACAGTTAGGAGCTATCTAGCTGACCTAGGTGACCCTAGATCTAGGCCTGATTGTGCATTTGTGGTTGATTGAACGTGTGTCTAAGCCTTTTATCGAAAATCTTTTTGCAAAAACTCCGTAAAAAAAACACAAAAAGGAATTTTTTTTTACAAAAATGACTTGCAAATTTTGTCGCTAAGAAATCCATTGCACCCCACTCACACCTACCTTCTTTTTCTTCTCCTTTCTTACATCATGGGTACCCTACCTCCCAAAACTCTTGCCGAACTTTGGTACCCTGAACCAAACTTTGCTTCATACGCGAATTGTTTCGGTCGAATTACGGACGACCCCTCTATGCCCAAAATTTCTTTGAAAGATCGAATAGAAGCGTCTAGGAGAAACAGTTGGACTCCGCAATCCACTTTGTATCAACCATTTCAAACTTCACCACCTTCTTACGTTGATACTCCTTTTTCGAGTCCTGTTGTAACTCCGAAATCCATGTCTATTGCTGAGCATATTGAACAATCTCGTAGCTGACCTTTCACTCCTTTCAACACATCCAGTTCTTGGGATCAACAAGTCCATTCACCTTTTTATCCAAATGTTGATCCTACTCCTGTCCAACCATTCAATTCCTACCAGTCCTACCCGACTTCCGCACCTTCCCTAGACATTGCTTCTACACAGCCATTTGGGAGTTTCACGTATCCAAACAACTTTGAATCTTTTACTGAAACCCCTTCACAACACATGTCTAGTCTGGAACAGTCGTTAGAAGATTATATGGTAGAGACAAACCAAATGATGAGAAATGTGGATGCGTCCATGGCCGCCCTTATACAACCTAGTGACTCGGTAGTTAGTTTCAAACTAGCTCCAAAAATTCCAATGTATGATGAGGCGGTTGGACAGAGTGAGAATTTGAGTGGTGAGAGTGAGTTCTACACACTTCCAAATCAAACCTACCCATTACCAATTGAGTCCCATAACTCCGGTTTTGAATGTCAATCAAGTGTCCCAAATGATTCACCAGTTAAAAATAAAACGTGTAATGAGTTGTGCGACTTTGTAGTGTTTGATTTACCTGATTGTGAAGAGACCCTTTTGAGTGAAACCGTCACCAATCCTTTTGAACTTTACACCTCCAATCTAGAACTTGAATTGATAAATTTCCATGCTTTTGATGAGGTGTCTAAAAAAATTGACTTTCACTTGATTGAGGATATTGACGCCGGGAATATTTTGGATGATGAACCCGTAGATTTGACTGAAATTTTCTCTCCAATTCATCATCCCGAGTCATTAAATGTTTTTCCCGAACTTCATGTGCGTCTTGATTTTGATGATAATTGCATGGATGAGATAACTTTTGAGGAGAATTATGAGGATAGTATTGAGGAGAGTATTGAGGATAGTATTGAGGATGAACCATTTTTGTTTGATGTGTCGGATTTTCCAATTCATCCTCCTGAACCTTTAACTGTTATACTTCCTAAATCAAACCCCCTCCTTTCCATCGTTCTGACCACGCAAAAGATCATACAGGAGGACTGTGAGCTTGAAATTTTTTTGTTCGATCACAGCAGTTTTGACGCCACTAGTGCGTACCTCTTTGAATCTGACACAGTTCTCACAGCCGATAACGATTACGAGTGCTTCACTTTTTCGGACGATTTTGAAGACTCACTGCCCGAGTTTGAGTCCTTTGAATTTTCAGATGAGTTAGTTGAACCATCAGACCCGGTTGCTTACAGTCATTTCGAACCATTGATGGAATCCTTCGAGTTCGAGACAGTTTTCTTAGGTGAGAATAAGACTATCCCTAAATCACTCCCTTTCGTACTTCCTATCGTTTTGACCGAGCAAGAATTCGTCATGCATCCATTTTCAATGTTTGGTTTACTAAGTTCAACGTACCCATGTTTTCTTGCGAATCTTGAGGGCTTTGATCCCATTTCTCGACGGGTTGATAGATTAGCACAATCGCTTTTAACACATCGGTCATCACAAATTGTGCTAATTTATTCACTCAATTTACACCCTCAAGTTCGTGCTACACTTCTTTCTCTTTTCCGCCATTCTCCTCCTCCATTGAGACCGTATACCGCGTCTATCTCCACACGGTCTCGTGTGCTTCTCATTTCTTTTCTCTACACTCCATTCTTTTACCAACCCTACCATTACCACGATAGAATTTTTGAATGGTTGGTGCTAACTTTTGGTCTGTGTAAAGCCTTGTATAGTTTGATTTTTCTACTCCCTAACTCTGAAGTTTAACGCTTGAACAGTGGAAACACCGTTTCACTTAAGTTTGGGGGGAACCTTGTTGTATATATTTTGCTTTTTCTTTTCTTTTTTCTTTTAACAAAAAATAAAAATAAATAAAAATAAATTATAAATAAATAAACAGGGGAGTGCCGACTTTTTTGACCCTCTTGGTGTAGCCAACCAGTGAGGACACTGTCAAGTTTAAGTTTGGGGGTGTGCTCGGTAAGCCTTCTTCCTTCGCATTCATATGTATATTTTTGCATTTGCATACTTATTTTAAAACCCATAAAAATTGAAATATTCAATTTTGGCCATAATTGACTTGAGTTTGACTAAAAGCTTAACTAGCTAGGAACAACTAGATCCTAGACTTAGTAAATTAAAAACCCTAAAAATAAACTTTCTTAAAATTTAACGGTAGAAAGTATATGTCTTTGTAGTTTATTTAGAAATAGGCAAATTTCGAGTTCACTTCTTGGGCTAAGTCAAGATAAAGGAAGAGTATTGATATTTTTATTAAAGTGTGAGTCTGAAAAATAATTCCTAAGCTTACGTCTAAATTTTGATAATATATACCCTACAAATTGCACAAACACGAACCTTGAAACTTGGAATAGTAGGAGAGACCTTGAAATGCTCTTATCTAAAGTCCTTAGTATGAAGAAAAATAAAAAAATACAAGTGTGAATAAAGAAAAAATGAACACTGGTTTTTGTAATTACTTAAGGCTGCAAAAATAGAAAAAATATTTAGTGAGGGTGCTTCATCACCTAGTGCCTTAGACCAACTGGTTTGGGAGTCACTGCTAAAGCCTTAGGTATTACAAGGCTAGGAATTATGCTTTAATATGCATACACATTTTGTAATCGATTGTTGGTACCTCAAGAAATATTAACGATCGCATGAAAGATGTGTGAGCGAAATTCGTCTAAAAATTCACCAATTAAGAAGTTCTTTGGACAACGGACAAGAGTATGATAGCTTGATTTGAATTTCCAAGTGTAGGGGTGATATATACACACACGTAGGGGTATGTCATTAGGGTTTAGATAAGAGATATGAATGAAGAATAGGACTTATATCTTTAATAGAGATGATAAACATTCCTAAGTTGAGATAGAACCCTAGAAAGAAACCTTAAAAGATGCCGAAAGCTAAGTAAGTCTACAGAACATATATAATCTTAAGTTGAATGATAAGGAAGTGTGAAATATATGGGTGGATAATTTCTGAGTCGAAGATAATAGAATTCCTTGTTGGAAAACCTAATTGGAGAATAAAAGTTAATAGACCAAATTGATAGGATTTTGTGGGTAGTATCCGCTGAAAACCCTCAGGAGACAACACTCCTCCTACTAGGGACACGTAGAGATTTAACGTCTTGTTACACGAGCTCAGTGCAATCGCGTTTCCCTGCGAAAGTGAGGCTAGGTCTTTTTCAAGAATAAAACTAGGTTTGCTCGAGAACGAGCAAAAGATAAGTTTGGGGGTATTTGTTCATACCATAATTTTGCATTCTTTTAGACCCCATTCTTATACATTTTACAAATAAACAGGTGCTTTTGACCCATGTCTGCTACATAGTTGCAGGTTATAGATTCTCGGAACAAAAACAGTGAAATTGACTAAAAGATGACACGAAGTGAGACTACGACCGATAAATGGTGGAATCTTGATCGTGCTTACATTTTGAGGGACAATGAAGATCAATGAACAAATTCACAAAAGTACAAAGGCAGCACAAGGTTCAAGACTTCGACACGAAGCAACGGTAAAAGTCCACTATAATTATTCACTGTGGAGATCTGGAAAAGAACTAGAAGACATTCTGAAGAACCAACTGAAGAAAAAGGAAGACAAATAAAATCAGAAGCAGCACAGCAAAAATCAACACGCAAGCTCTCCATTTGGCCGCGGAACCGCGGCCAAACCTGGCCTATGGCCGCGGTTCCGCAGCCGTGCTAAGCCCGTATTGATGGAAAAAAATTATGGAAATTGGCGGCGCGTTGACTAGTCTTCCTAGGGGTATTTTTGTAAAAGCAGATATGCGTCGATTGTAACCCTAGGGTTTTCTATGTTCTATAAATAGAAGCTCTACAACCTTTTTTAGGTTATGCCTCTTCTTGTGCCTCATTTCATCTATCTAAATTCAGATCTGAAAATTTCTGTAAAGAAGGAAGAGAGCATCAAATAAAAATTAGGAGTAAGTTTTCTTTTCATTACCCTAGTTAACTTTTATTTTCATGCCCTAGGTAATTTCTTTCTTGCCCTAGCATAGACCTTTATTATCTGCCCTAGTTAATTAGTTTAGAACATGTCTTTTAATTCCCTAATAAGTGAGTAGTCTCCTCGCTTGTTAGGGTTAGATTTGGGGAAGGCTTGAGAGATGAAGATCTCTCACCCCTTTCTTGCCCATCACACGTTTGTATAGGACTCCATGCATACATGCACACACCGCTCCCTACGGCACCCTATCCCACGAGGTAGCGGTGATACCGTAGTATAAAGGACCGGTTGAGCGTGTTTTCCATGGAGGTTAGGATAAGAATTAGGAAAGGAAGGACAAGAACCTAGAGGAAGAAACATCGTTTCTTCCCGATGGTACTAATCCCCTTTATTAATTATTATCATAACACATAAATAGATCTAAATTAGGGCATTGAAAGCGGTGGGAAATATTTGCATTTCCAAACTTAACCTAAACCTAACCCTAGCAAGATTCTAGTCCTAATCTAGATCAACTTAGTTTTTAGATTTAATCAATCCGACACCAATCGGAATTAACTCGTTAGAACAATTAGGAAATACACAAAATCCCTGTGGACCGACCCGTATTCACCGGCTAGCTACCAAGCGATACCGTTCTTGATTGCGGTTATAAAATATTCTTTTGAATCAAATCAACGACCCCTAAGTCGTTAAATTAGAAACAAAAAAATCTTCAATGACGAATGATGAGTCGCTCCTAGTACCTTATTTCAGTGTTAGCGATGCAGACGCCACCCAAAAATTCAAACCACTAAATTCTCTAAAGGCAAATGATGAGTTGCTCCTAGTATTGTGCTTCAGTATTTGCGGTTCTGATACCGACCAAGAACCAAAATTTCAAATCCTTAAATTCCAAGTCCTTCCTCGCAGTACTTCCAAGCTCAAAAGTCTATCCTGGCATGAACTCGCTGACTGATCAGCCCGGAATGCCTTCTCGAGCAATAAATTCAAAAACAACGCCGGACAAGGCTAAAAGCAAATCAAATCAAATCAACCAATCAAATTCAAGTATCGACCGTCCAAGTCACAAAAATTACAGTATTGACGGTCCACGTCACAAAAATTGCAATATTGACGGTCCACGTCACAAAAAAGGAAGTATCAACCATCCACATTGTAAAAAGGGAGTATCAACCATCCACATCGTAAAAAGGGCATCATCAACCCATATCATCAAAAGGGAACCAAATTAAAGTATCGACCATCCAAGTCGTAAAAAATGGCAGCATCGACCCCACGTCACAAAAAAGGCAGTATCGACCATCAACGTCCTAAAAAGGGTAGCATCGACCTCCATGTTGCCAAAAGGGAACCAAATCAAAGTACCGAACGTCAACGTCACAAAAAGAGCAGTATCGACCGTCCACGTTGCAAAAAGGGCAGCATCGACCTCCATGTCGCCAAAAGGGAACCAAATTAAAGCACCGACCATCCACGTTGCAAAAAGGGCAGCACCGACTGTCCATGTAGCAAAAATGGTAGCACCGACCTTCACATCGCTAAAAGGAAACCAAGCTAAACTCTCCACAAAAAGAAGATTCTTCAATTTCATGCACACCACACATACACTTGGTGTATATTTATTGATAGAGGCACTTTTTTGGGGTAAAAAATTACACCACATTGATTAAAAGTCAAAAGTCAAAGTCAAAATCAAACCCCAAACAAGTGGGCCCAAACCCAAACTCAAGTCAAGTGGGTCCAAGCCGAGTCTAAGCTCAAGCATGGGGACCAACCCTATGCCAAGGAAGAAAAAGAAAAGAAGAAATGTAATAATTAAGTTTATTATGTAATTTGGTAAAAATAAATATAAGAGAGATGGGCAGAAAACCAATTTTGTAAAGCCCAAGAGATAAGGTGCAAAAATATGCATATATGTTAGGGAAAGTAGGCAAAAAGTCAATTTGTAAGGCTCAATGGCTCAAGTGCAAAATGTAAGGGTTATTTAAACCCCACCCAAAATAGAAATGAACAATTTCTTCTCATTCTATGCTTTCTAGAGTTTTGAGCCTCCACCACCTTTGAGATGATTTTCTCTCTCATCTCACTTCATCTTCTTCCTTGAAAGCAATAAAGAGAGCTCCTTTCTCTCAACAAACCCAAATAAAACTTCTAAACCCAAAACAAAAACAAAGCCATTGCTTTTCTCAATCAAATCTAAGGAAAAGAAAAGAAGAAGAGTTCTTAGGGTGAAAGCCCATGGTTTGCACCCTAAGTAAGCACCATGGATGAAGGACTGTAATGAAACCTATTGGTTTCACCACATGACTCCCAAAATCGACGACCTTTGAGAGAAAGCTCAAAGATTTCGCCTTGCAAAGCCTCCTCGTCGCCTGATCCTTCATAGGATCCGCGAGGAATATGGTCATGAGCCATGTTCCTCATCCAAATCTCGAACAAATGATCCACCCGTGTTCAACTTCGGAACCCCCTAAAAAGGTTTCCCGCTTCGGAATGTGTCACGCCCCGCTTCCCAAAATACGGAATACGAGGGGTGATAAGGCCACCCATGCTCCTACGGTCAAGAAAATATCCTGCCGTAGTCACACTTCGGCTTCTAGTTTTACATGGTAATCAGTAATCAATGCACAGGTAATGAGAAATGCAGTTACTAAATCAAAACAGATACAAAAACTAACCGGATAGAGATCAAGGAAAGATGGCACTGACGTCGTTGATCTAGATGTCCGCAATATCCTCAACGTATGACAGGTGCTGATCCGAGCTAAGTCCACTTCTCACTCTGAGCATGCATACTCAGGTCGTCAGAGCGACATAATAGCAATATATATAAATGCAAAAGTAAACACATGCAATGATGATGAACATGAAGCAGTAAATATAGAATGATGACGCGCATGAAATAATCGGTACAGGTAAACAGTAAAGCAAGTATATCGAATCAGTATCAATGCATATCAATGCCACTAACCCTATCAGTCTCAAGTCTCACTGTCTAGGTCGCTAAACCTATCGTCAGTCCAAGTGTGAGCGTCAACCACACAGGAGTATCCCCAACCCAAGGGTAGGGCCCCAGAGGCAAAGGAACACGGGCCCGAATCACGCACGATAATAATCAGTAACTCCATCCATACAACTCCTAAAATCACGGTATAATCCGGCAATGGGATTCCCGAGATTCTGTTGAACTCACACTCAAACTACCCCACACCCAAATACCGACCATAAACCCAAATACTAGTCGGTCCATGACAAGTTTACACGAGAACTGGAGACAAGATCTCCATCAAGCATGTCTCGATTAGTACCCAAGATAAATGGACTATGTTTGACGCCTTATCTATAACACTAATATAAGTGCTTCCATAACCGTCCCAAACCAGTTATAGTTACACTTACATATGCCCTATAGGCGTCGACAATGCAATAAGTTAACTGGGTCCGCTGATTGTGTACAAGTACGTGTCACTTCACTTATTCATTCACGTTTTAACACTAACGTACTTGCCACAATCAAAATACTAATATCTACCACTAGGTAATATACACGGTCACTAGGTTATCAATGTTTCAAGACCACTACATGATATGATGAGAATGCAATAATTACGATATGAATAAAATATCAACAACCAGTGTCCTACCACTTGCATAATTTACTGTAAATCATACGTGCAGAATTAAGCAAAACAATAAAAAGGGATAAGTAGTATGTTTAATTATCTGTCCATCAAAATTGGTTTCGCATCAAACGGATTTGAGGTTCACTAGTTATGGTCATTTCAATTTTAGTGTTCACTGCTGGAAATCCAATTTCTGAACTGGAAGTCCATTTCGTAACACGTTTTAATCCCGGTTGGGAGCGTAATTAGGAGACTCAACAGTTAGATAATATTTAGGTTTAATATTTATGTTTCTAACGTATCAGACGGATCGATAATACCTGCTGCGTGCTGGGATATATGTTCTGTTTATTATCAATGTGTACACGCTGTCACTGTAGAAAAACTGCAGGACATAACGGTATTCTAAAGTACGAATTAAATATCAAACGAAGGTGAAACGACACGGGACCAGATTCAGGTGTTATATAACTAAATTATATACGCGACCATATGGGGCTCCGTCCATTTTCAGTTTAAGGAAGGGGTGTACAGGTGTTCCCAAGGCCAGGTATTCAAAACGAACGCTGCCCCGGACTGCAGTTCAGGGCCGCGAATCGCCTCAGTATTCAACATCATAAAAGAACAATATTCAGTAAGAATCATTAGGGGTTTATAGATTATCCAGTCTTCTTCGTAACGAGCATGACCAAGTCATGAAACGAGTTATACCTAATTTATTATAAATTTTACAATGCGATATGCACGACAATTTCCAGATTTAACGTCGCCTTTTTGGGCAACAATACAAAGGTATAATCTAGCTATTTTTAACTCAATTACCTACACGACATTCATTATCAGAAAAGGGATTTATTGGTTACAAATTCTGCCATTTTCAATAGGGTTTTCGTTTAGGGTTTCGTGTTGAATACTTGATTATTTAGAGCAATGAAAATAAATTAGTATCAGTATGTAGCACATTAGCATGTAAAGCAAGTGAGGGGTTCACTTGACTTCGGTCGCTTGATATGGAAGCGACGCCGCTTGCGGACTTCGTCTCGACACACGAGACGATGCGATACCGGACACGGCGCGTGGCGCGGACATGATGCGTAGAGATCCGGTACTGGACACGGCGGCGATGCGGGCGCGGCATGACACTGGGCACGGTCTGGACTCGGTGCGTGGTCTGAGAGCGGCACGGCGCGTGCACTGGATCGAGCACGGTGTGGCACAAGGGCTGGAACGACATGGCATGGGAAGTGGGTACGGGGCGCGACACGTCTGGGTACGCGGTGACACGGAGGCGGGCATAGTAGTGGGCATGATGTGGCACGGTGTCGGGTACGGAGTGGGTGCTGTCGTGGCACACAGGTGGGCACGGCGCGACGCGGGAGTGGGTCCGATGGTGACATGGTGGTCCTGGAAGAGGACACGGCCTGGCACAGGCAGCGGCGACGGCAGCGAGTTCGGATGGCGGCTGGAGACAGTGGGCTCTGGCGAGGTTGGCTGAGGTAGGCGGCTATGGGTGCAGGGGAGCTCGGGGTGCTGCAGGGGATGATCGGGTCTCTATCGGCGAGGTGTTGGTGGTCGTCGAAGGTGGAGGGCGGTGATGCTCAGGTGGCTCTGGGAATGGGGTCCTCGGGTGCTCTGCTGATGGTGTGTGGTTGCAGGCGTCGGCAACGAGCGCGGGCATGGGTTGCGGGCAAAGGTGGTGGCCTGGTGATGGGTTCGTCGGGAGTAGTAGTCGTGGTGGTGGCGTGGTGTTTAAGGGGGAGGCGAGAGGAGAAGGTCGGGGTCGGGGAGATGGCGACGACCGAAGGGATCGTCGGCGAGGAGAGAGCAGCGATGGTGTCGTGGATTCTCGTCTGGGTTCTGGGGTTTGGGTTGTAGTGGGTTGAGGCAGTGGGTGTGCAGGGAAGGAGCTCGGGGAGATGGTTGCAGGGGAATGGAGGAAGGCGGGGGTGAGGTCAGGAAGATGAGGCAAGGTTGAAGGTGGGGCGGCGACGAGGCGAGGGTTAAGGTTCGTTGCAGTCGAGAACGTGGGTGATGGCGGTGGTGGTCGTGTTGATGGGAGGAGGTGGAGTTGAGTTGGGGAGGAGAGAATGGAGCAGAGAGGGAGTCATAGAGGGAGAAAAGAGTCGTTGAGGGTTTGGAGGAGGTGGGCGCGTGAACGGGGCGTCGGGACGAGGTAAGGTCGTGGGAGAAATGGCGATGTTGGGGAGGCGTGGGTCTCGCGGGGTAAGTGCGAGCGTGGTGGGGGGAACCGTTGGGGTTGTTGAGGGAGGCGAGGACGTGGTCGCTGGGGGTGGAGCGGGTGTGGGGATGTGGGGTGAGGGAGAGGGTCGTGGCGCGAGGAGAGGCGAAACAGGGGGAAAATGAGAGGGAAAAGGGAGACGAGGGAGGAAGAAGAGGGAAGCGGGTCAAGTATGGGTGTCGAGTCGGGTGTTAGGGAGTGGGCCGGGTTTGGGGTGAAGAGTGAGGGAAGGGAAATAGGCTGCGCCTCATGGAATAGATTAGAAAAAATTAGGGTAAGGAAATTATAATTAGGTTTTGAAAAATATAGAGAAATTTGAGGAAAATATTTGGACATTATTTATTAAAATACAATAAATATTTATAGGGGACTGGGTATTACAGAATGCTTCAAAAGGGATTCCCTTCGGGACCCCTTCTGGGGTCCCTACCTTCGGAACCCCCCAAAGGGAAGGTCCCAGCAGTCGGGACCCTCCCGGGGTCCCCATTTTTGGAAACCCCCCAAAAATGGGGTTCCCGCTGTCGGGACCCTTCATGGGGTCCCCGCCTTCGGATCCCCCTAAAAAGGGAAGTTCCCGCTGTTGGAACCCCTCTAGGGTCCTCGCTTGGGTACCCCCCAAAGGGTCCCCGCTGTTTCGAAAGGCATCAAATCTCTCTCTTTCCCTTTGTCGGGAACTCTTCGGAAACGCTCAAAACACTTCCATCTTTAAAAAAAATTCTAACGGGGCGCTGCTAGCCCTTTTGATCCCCAGCTCGCTGACTGGGCAGCGAGACCGCCGTAAACTTTGCGAAGCCCCTGATATGCCTAAAATACCCTCAAAATTGTTTTCAAACACAACACGTGCATATCGCACGCTGAGTTCGGATGACCATTACGGCCCGTTAATCGGAGGTTCTCTTGGCTTAAATAGAGATAATTAACGACAGGTTTGTCCGCGGCTGTTGGAGATTAAAATCCTCACCATCAATAAATCCCGCCTAGCCTAAACGGGGGGCATCTGTATAATGCCTGACAAGCAAACGCATTCATATCAACAGGATGACAAAAAACACTCTACATTGTATTATTATGATATTGGTTAACAAGTCAGAAACGAGCCGAACTCAAACACATACTCGCACCAAACTTATTTGTTAGTAAAGAAGTCGTTAATGGGTAGAGCTCGACCTAAGATAATTGAGCTGCACCAAGCTTGAGCCAAGTAAGCTTAACTCTAAACAAACCCGAGCCGAACTGAAGAGTTGAGTGGAAAAATAAACAAGACAAACTCAAGCCGAGTCCATCTCGTTTAAGCTTGGTTTGCTTACACTCCTTGATAGTATGGATATAGCTGTTATTTTTGTTCTCATTGTCTTTTGCAAGCCCCTGGTTGAGAATTTGAATTAAGGTAACCATTAATTTTCTTGAGTTTTTGGTATATCTTATATTTTGGTATTACAAGCTTTATGGCAGGATGCACGTGGTTAAATTAATAGTATATATAAAAATATAAAATTTTATATTATCTAAATATATATGTGTTCTAATTCTTATACAATTTTACTAATTTATTATTTTATTTTCCATTTGGAATATTTCAAAATCAGTTATGATTTCAAAAATATTATTTTCGAAAGCATAAAAGTCATTAAGAGACTATTTTTTAATTTCTTGAGTAGTTTGTTCATAGGTTTTAAATTTATAATAAATGTTAAAAAATTTATTAGTCTCAATTATTACTTTTCTATTTAAATCTATATTTTATTGTTTTGTACTTGTTGATGCTAAAAAATGTTCTCATCTCTAAAAATGATGACGGGCGATTTTTCTCCTTTTTTATTTAAAAATAAAACTTTTGAATATAAGTATATTACATTCAACAATCCAGGTAACGGTACAGTGCTACATTTCACACTTCACAGCATATATCAATAGTTTTTGGTTGTTTGTACTGCATTTGAAAAGTATAATTCTATATTCAGTGAGAGAGGACATGCATGAAGGTTTTTTAAAAAAAATAAATTCCCCTTCCTATCATGATACACAAACACAATCATTTGCATGGATTGTAATCTATGTACCTTTCGAGTAATTTCTTTCTTAAATAAACCCTCTTTTGTTTTAATCAAGCCTATATAAATTTATTTCTTTTTTATTTATATACACAGTTCGTATGTATATTTATTTGGTTCAAGCACTGCACTATTGATCCACATGTCTCAAGTTCCAAACCCTAACCTTTCCAAATTATTTATTTTTTTATTTTAATTATTTTGCATTCTAAAATCTTGTTTCTAAAAAGAGGGAAAAAGAATTTTGTATTTTTAGATTTTTGAAAAGATAAACAATTTGAGTTTAATTTAAAATCTATATTATTATAAAACTTTCTTAAGCCGTTTGATATAACTCAGTTTAATCTCAGGCCTTGATTTCAAAATCCTAGTCTCAAACCCTAATTTTTTCATCTTTTTCTCTGGCTCTTTTCTTTCCCTCCTCTATTTTTTTTTATCTTATATTTTCAAAATCCTAGCCTAAGAAACTAAGCAAAGGAGAAAGAGCCATCAACCCATCGTTGGAAGCTTTGAAATCAATTCGAGAATAACTCTACATATTTTTTAGCAACTTGATATTGAGATCAAGTTACTATTTATAAGTCCCATCTTCCTTATTTCTCTAGTTGTTCCCCCTCTTCGTTCCATGCCTCCGCTCATGCCACGCTTGTGTTTTTATGCCGAGTTTTCCATATTAAAAAAAAAATCTAAATTAGATTAATTAGCCTAATACACCCACATGTGTTAATTGATATTTGGGAATTTTTTGTACCTATATTCAATAGATGGATAACGTTATTTTAATCATCCGATGATATATATACACCTTGCATGACTTCTTATGGAATCTGATCGTTTATAAAAGAAGTTTTTTTGTAAGATGTTAGAAATGCTTTATGTCGATTCAATGTGTATTGCGTAACCAATTTACATACTTGACTTGTATGCTTCAGCTCACATAATTCCTTGCTGCTATGTTTTTTTTATTTATGCCTAATTTTTAGAGAAAGCAAAGCCGCAATTAAATGCTTTCCTATTCGACCTATCTCAAAAATATGACCATATCAACACCTTTACCTTCAAAATAATTTTAATAAATTAATTTCGACTTCTGAAAATTTCAGGAAAAATTATTTATGTTAGAATATTATTTTTTGAATGCCCTGAAAAAATTTCAAAACATTTCGATAGATAATTTAAGTTTTATGGCTCTCGCGGTTGCTATTTTTGACAGTTCTGAAAACAGATTTCAACGTCCATCTTCAAAAATTCATAACTCTGTTTTCAGATACCAAAGTTGAGTGAAATCAATTTATTTTGACAATTAAGTCGAAAGATCTAACTTTTCTTAATTTAATCCGACATGTGAAAACGACGGAAATATTTTATTTCTGTCTTTTAAAATTGTGTGTCGAATCTGGACAGAATCTGTTCTGATCTGCTCACCGCTTTTGAAAATGTCATAACTCGAACTGTAGAACTCGGTTTTCGACAAAATTTAGATGTATGGATTCCAAATTGACAGGCGTACAACTTTACAACCTAACTATAGAACCCGAGACTCAGAAATGTGTGTATCAACCCGATATATGCTCTGCAAGTCACCCCTCCATGCTGTCAAGAAAATAAAAACTGTTTTAAACCCTTCTATTAAATTAATCGTAACTATAATTTCAGAGATTCAAATTGCACAAACTAAAGTTGTTTAAATAACTAGACTGAACGACCTATCTGTTCCTACTTCAACTTGAGACCTGAAAACTGAAAAAAAAATATCGCAAACTGCGTTTTTAAAACATATGTCGGTGCTGGACAGATTCTGATCTGTTCTGCGTAACAGTACCAAAACACGTCTATCTCCCAAACCAGTAGTTGGAAATAGGCGAAACTTGAACCCACGTCTGCATAACATCTAAGGCTACATTTTATGTTTTATTCCTGAGTTCATATGAGTTGAGTAATCAGTAGTTTCCAGCACTTCTTAGGATACTGTTTCTTTCATTTTGTATCATTCATGTCTTGTTAATTTGTGACATATATACCGACCTGAGCTTTAACTATATTTCATTGATGTATTATCATTACCATGTGTTTATCATGAAGTTCGTGAATAACAAATCTTAAATCTCGTGAATCTTGTGAACATGACATGATTTATGTGTGCAATTGAAACTCGTGTTACTATATATATATATATATATATATATATATATATATATTGGTACTTTAATATCAAGAATATCATGGGGATGGGGTAGCTCGAAAAATTGAGGTATTTATGTGTAACAGAGGATCGTATTTATTCTTTATGGTCCCGTAGAATACGGTACATCGCATTACATATAAATCTTGAATCTCGTTTGCCGTTGTTTATGGTCCCGAAGAATACGGTACATTACATTACATATAAATATTGAATCTCGTGTTGCTGTTGTTCCGTGGGAATAACGGAATATCCTAGTTACATGTAAAACGCTCACAATTCGAGTTTATAACTTAAAACACTATAATAACTAATATCACGACGCTCTAGTTATATTTTTCCCAATTCATATATGACTGACTTTACGCTATTGATCTTCGATTTTTATCTTCATATTTGTGTTATTGTTCTATGCCGTTTTTTTGTTTATTTTAAAATTTGTATTCTTTTTAACTGGGGACTTACCGAACTTTAGTCTGCTGACGGCATTCCACTTTTCTTGTTTTTTTTGTTTTTCTTGGCAATGTCGTTAGACGACATTGGGGCAGGCGATGAGCCTAGGTCGAGGCAACTGAGGAGAACTTTAATCATCTTGCTTCTCGAGCCCATTTTTAGTATTCATCTCAGTACGTTCTTGTTCAAGACATTTATCTTTACGCCTTTTTATATCACTCATTTCGTTCAACATCCTGTTTGCTTGAATTCAAATTTGTAATAAGTGTTGTTGGATGAATTTATTTAAATTCTATTCATGCTTTAAATTCTTGTGTATATATTTGTATGTTACTGTTTATACAGATGCTTAACGTATTTGTATCGAGAAGGAATGTTTCTCGGTGTGAATACGTTGTTGGTCTCGTCCATCCTTGCTCTCTATCTTTTGGGAAGCGATGTGTGACACAGAGTTCTGAACACAACCGTTTGATCCATATTAATCAGTTTGTGACTGTGCCGGATGAGACGTCTTCCTAGCCAGCTTATGGATCTTAACATTATCTGTCATGGGATGCATTTGTCCCGGCTAAGCATTATGTTGTTGATCGCATCGTAACTTCCACCAAACTTGTGTCACATATAGCACTGTCAATCATTGCCTCATAGTAATTCCAATATTTATCTGTCGCTGCGCAATATGAAGGTTTTGAATTAAGAGAGAGAGGGTGAGTGAGAGAGAGAGAATGAAAAGACATGGGTATCGTAAGTATTTGAAAAAGGACTATTGTATGCAATATAATTAATGAAAGGCTTATTTACTGAAAACCCCCAACAGGTTTGTGCCAGAATCAGGAAACTACAAATATTTTTGAAATGATCAAGAAACTACCAAATTTAACGGTGCCACGTCACTTAAATTTCCACGTCAGCAAATTTTCTTTTAAAAACCCTAAATTACCCATATTCTAGCCCTAACCCTAATTTCAAAAAAATTAAAAATACATGAATAAAAAAACCTCACATCCTCATTCTCCACGGCTGTAACATTTAAGAAAATGGAAAATATTATTTTGGAATTTAAATAATAATATAATGGGTGTTACGGATATTATACCGAGTATGGATTTGAGCTTTCGTAAATTTGTATAATTATATACCTCTATTTTGGAAAATAATTGGAATTTAAAAGGAATTATTATTTATGAAAGTATAACACCCTAATACGTTTATAGAAGAATATTTAGTATTTTAAGACTTTTTTTATATTTTCTTACTATATTTATTTGGGTTGCGAGTGATTCGAATAGTAGTAGTCGTTATCCGACCCGACCCGCATGTTTAGAACCCAATATGGTGCTAGAGTACATCTGATATTTACTAGCAAAGTATATCTACGTGAATCTAGTATAATATATACATCATATATATTTAAATCTTAGTATATCTATCTATAGCCATAAATTATAAATAAATTATATCTTACTAACTGACTTTGCATGGCTTATCACTCTATATATTATTTCACTTTTATTTATTATGTTCAAAACCCAAAATATCAGATAACCAAATATTATATTTATTTAAATCTTTTATGGGGTATGTGTATTTAAAATTCTATTCTTGCATTATGGTTTAAGATTTTACGTATGTGTATTATTCTCTATAATATATTTTTGGACGAGATTCTGATAAAGTTTGGAGTAATTTGATATTATCTGTAAAACCCTAAAAATATTATATATATATACTATATATTATTTAAACGGTTTTATATATTTATAATATACTCTCTCTCTCTCTCTTCTCGTTTCTAACTTTCTCTCTCCTCTCGTTCTCGCCTCGCCCCCGAGCCCTAACCCACGCCTTCGAACCTCATCACCGTCCTCCTCATTTATCGCCATCGTCATCATCCCCTCACCTCCTCAACCTCACCACCCTCGTCGCCACCTCCTTCCTCAACCCCGAGACCTTACCCGAGCCCCGACTCCACAACCGAGAACCAACCGGCTCTTCCTAGTCAACCTTGTCGCCTGAACCCGACCACCACCACCATCATCATCACCCTTATCACCTTCTCCTTCTCTTCGTTGCTAAACCCAGAGCACCACCATCTCTTTCCATTTCTTCTTCTTCTTTTCCTTTTCTCCGATCACTGAACTAACCCCTCACCGCACCACATCACCTCGCCGTCGACCTCACCACCTAATCTCCTCGTCGCCAACCCAATGACCTCTTCTCCTTGCCCTCGACGTGACCCAGAACCCAGCCACCATCATCAACCCGACCTCACCTTCTTCTTCTTCTCTTTTCTTTTCTTGCCTTCACCAGAGCTGTTCACCGCCACCACCCACTTCCCTTCACCGACGAGTATGACCTAGACCTATCTCCAGTCATCACCTCCTCAAAGAACAGACCTCATCATCCCTCTCTCTTTCTTTTCTTCTTCTTCACAAGCTTTTACCCCGACTTCGCCTCGTCGTCGGCGAACTTTGACCCATTGCCGTGTCTCGACCCAGACACTGGACCAAAGCAGTCCATAGAGCACCGGCGAGCATCCCATAGTAGTACATAGTCGCTTTTATCCAAGGTCATGAATACATCATGTTTTCGAATGTCGTCGTCGTGCGGATATCCATATTTCGTCATGAATTTATCGATCGAGGTAAGTTTCTAAACTTGCAACATGCTACATTTCATATTCCAATATATATATTAATATGGTTATGTATCTATATACATATTTTAATATTTAGCAAGTTATTATCAATATACGACTTCATAGCATTAATCCGTATGTTGTATCAATAACAAGTTTATCTCATTGCATGCTAGTTCATTATAATTTCAATATATTTCCACCGTAGTTTCACTATCCTTTACCTAGACTACAGTATATCTAGTAGCAAAAGTAAAACTTTTTTACAAATAGGTGTGTGTGTATAATTTAATTATATCTTACAAAATAAATAATATACATTAGTTATTTCTACAGTGTTTTAAATAAACTGGTTATTATTTTCCATCAAGTATTTATCCTGTTTAATACACACTGCCTGACATGTTTACGATACGTTATCTTGCTTGTTACTTGGATAATTTACCAATACCGACAATCCTGACTTGTTATCCTGATGGACATAACTTGTTGTCTAGATAGACAAGACCTATACCTGTATGTTCCTATGTTGGTATTAGGTAGATGTCATTAATACCTGACTTGAACACGAAACCTGGAGGGAAAGGTTAAATCAATAATGAAACCTGACTTGTAACTCAACAGTTTACTACTTTCCAGAGACTGATCAGTCGATACGAGCTTCGGTCGTGGAATGATGATACTGACATCATTCGTCTGTATATGATATTGTTTTTTACTGCCTCGCGGCACATCTCGGATTCAGCCCCGAGGGTCTTTACCGTGGTCCCGGGCATGCACGGGATACTATTGAATCACATCAACGATTCCATTAATTGGTTTCAAATACCGTTGTTTACCACCGAAAACAGAGACAAACTGGGATTGATCGTCTTGCCTGAATTTGGGGGGCAAATTCTATTTGGACATATCCACCCACCTCTCCGAAAATACCAAGTTGATTTATGGCACCATATATCGGAGATTTGAATAGATGCGACAGTTATAGCAGACTTTATCATATTCCCCATCATTTATAAAGGTTTTTTGATTGAGGGAACTGTTCATATTAGATTTTTGCATTTTTATATCACACATTCTTAATCACATTCCATGTACTTTGAGAAACTAAGTGGATAAATCAGAAGATAAAAGCAACTTGAAGAAGCCCTGAAAAGATGGCCCCACAATTCCACCAAATAGCCGCGGAACCGCGACCAAACAGGCACTCCTGCTGCGGTTCCGCGGCCGCGTATGCACATTGTCGGTGGCAGTGTCGGTGCGTTGACTCGGCTCTTTTGGGGTAGTTTTGTAAATTCGTGATTGGTTCAAAATGTAAACCTAGGGTTTTCCTATCTATAAATAGGAGAGCTCAAAGCCAAATTAAGGGTGCCTCTTTTTATTAGATCTAGGATTTTAATTCTGTAATTCTTTTTTCTTTCTCTATGAAAATTTGTAGTGAGTTTTGAGAGGTTATCAATAAAAAAAAGAGTTCTTTTATTTATCTTGCATGCCTATTTATTTTCTGCAATTTATTATCGCTTTTTATTATTTGCTAATCTAGTCATAATATTTAATTGTGTTTTTCCTTTTGTTTTCTCTTTTCTATTTTTCTTTATCATTAAACAACGATGATGCATGAGTAAGATCCTTGCCTAGGTGAGGTCTCAAATAGCTAGTTGTAAATTCCTCTTAACCTAAATTATTTCTACCTTCCCTCTTGTTTTATTTTTATCTTTTTAATGGGTGAGTAATTTCTCACTTGTTAGGGCAGGAGAAGGAAGGTTTGAAAGAAGGAAATATCTCTCACTCCTTTCTTTGACCAACACCTTAATTCGGACTCCCTTTAATTGAACCACAATCCGCTCACTACGGCATCATAACCTACATGATAACGGTGATTCCCTAGTTAGACCGGTTGTGGTTGAATTAACCGGAGGTTAGGGCTAAGGAACAAGAACGGAAGGACAAGGACCAAAAGGAAGAAACTAAGTATGGAAAGCCTAGCTTATACTTGCAAGTTCCTTCCTAGTCGTGCTAATCCCCGTTGTTGCCGATTACCTTAACACCGATATTAAAAAGGGCATTGAAAGAGGTGAGATATTCCTAACTCGAACTAACCTAATCCTAACCCTAGCAAGCTTTTTATCATCTTTTATCTCATCAGTAGAACTTAAAACAAATCTCAAAATATTTGGATTTAACTCGTTAAAGCATAAAGAAAAATATTCCATCTCCCTGTGGATCGACCCGTACTCAACCGGCTAGCTACCAAGCGAAACCGTCTTGATTGCGGTAATTAAAAATACGCAAAAAACGTAACAATCAAAATGGCGCCGTTGCCGGGGAGACGGTAGTTTAATTCTTTGTGTAATTTTGGGTTAATTAAAAAATATAGAAAATATAAAAATTGAAAAAAAAACCAAAACAAAAAATACCATCTTGTTATTTTTTATTAGTTTTTGTGCAAGTGTGCAGGCTTGGAGCAAACTCTGTTTCAGTTCTGGAGCAAACTCTGTTTCAGTTCTGGAGCAAACTCAGTGAACAAATCAAGATTCAGCGGATCTAGACAGAAAGAGGAGAACCAACTAAGCACAGAGACCAAATTTGAAGATCCAAACCAACTGTTTAGCCGCGGAACCGCGGCAGAAGCAAGGGTTTGACCGCGGAACCGTGGTCAACGGGTGACGTCAGCAACTAAAAACTCTCTGTGAGTATCTCTTTTCTCCTCTCATCTCCTCTCATCTCCTCTGCACTCCACTTAAATATTTTTCCAGCAGGATTCTTTGCACAGATTCTTTTCCCTTCTCCAATAAACTGATTTTTATGCAGGATTCTTTGTGCCGCAGCCAAAATAAAATTATTTGAAAGTGTTTTAGATTTTTAGTTGTTCCTGCTTTGCATAATTAATACGGAATTTAAGAGGCTATAACACCAATTTATATTGGGTGGGGATTTCATTACCCTTCCTAAGACCCAAAAAATCACTGAAAGCATATGCATCACCCTTGAGCTTAATTAAAAAATATCTAGACTCAGCCAACCAAGGACCGTCGTGCTCATTAGGACCGAGGAAGGGTGTGAGCATTCAATCGTTTATCTAAACTTGACTTTGTGGTGCCTAGGCTAGACAAGTGAGAAAGGTAATTTTAAAAGGCCCGTCTCACGGTGATTCGTGAGCGGAACTCTTCTTTCTTCATTTGTGCTTATCTGGCCACAATTGGCAGTGAAGAGACGATTTGAGGGATATCTCACAACTTATCACTTTGGAACGGTTAGGAGCAGACTAGTGGACTTAGAAGACCGTAGCTTTAGGTTTGATGGTGCATGTTTTAAACTGTGACTGTTTGAAGTAAGTCCGTACACATTCTTGCAAAACTCTTTCTAAAAAAAACACAAAACAAAAATTTTTATAAAAACTTACCCTTTGTCGCGAGAATCATATTTCACCCACCTTTTATCCGCACTTTTCCATTGACATTTTCTTACCCTCACATTCTACGCTTTGACTTTACTAAACTTGTTTAGTGTATGTTCGGTTGGACTCGGGACAATAGTGCCCGCCTAGTCCGTATTTCGTTAGTCGCTACCGACTGCGCGATCGACTCCGACGTCAAAACTCCCTCCACACATCTTTCACCTTTACCTTTACCGGCCAACTCCGACGTTGACCGAAATTCCGTTCATACATCTTCATCTTCGTTTTCATCACCATCAAATTCTTCTGAGATATCAGGATTTCCTCCTAACATCCCTTTACCTCCTTCGGGACTGATTCCACCTCATCTGGGTGTGAATAACCAGCAACCACCTCCTGTTGAAGCGCCACAGCGAATCGCGCTCCAGGATCGTTTCTATCCTACCCGCTCCGCACTTCCTACCCGCCTTTCACTTCCGCCGGCTAATGGAGATAATTTCGAAATTAAGCGCCACTTCATCAACATGTTGCCCAAATTTCACGGGCTGGAATCCGAAGATGCCTATATTTTCATTAACAAGTTCCAGAATGTTTGTGCAATAATGAAGACCACCCAACTGTCCGACGATACTATACGGCTACGAGTTATTCCTTTCACCTTGTGTGACCTAGCTGAAAAGTGGTTGTATAGCACCACATCGCATTCCATAAACAGTTGGGAAGAGTTTGTAAAGCGTTTCTAAAAAAATTCTACCCAAATCACAAGACCGCGAGAATACGAAATGAAATTAACCAATTTTCCCAGCTTCCTGCCGTACCTTTTTGGAAGTGCTTTGACCGATACAAAGACCTTCTTGTTCAGTGCCCTCATCACGGTATTGAGAGATGACAACTTTGCCAGACCTTATACGAAGGACTGAACCCAGCAACTAAGCAGTTGCTGGAAACCATTTGTCAAGGCCGCTTCCTATCCAAATTTGACGAGAAAGCTTGGCAATTTCTCGACGAACTCGCGGAGCAAACGCTTCAGTGGGAAAGCACCAGACCAAACACTTCATCCACTTCTTCTACTTCTTTCGGTCCCTCTAGGGCAGGCGTTCATCAACTTGATCTCTCGATTGCAATGAAGGCCGAAATGGCCGCGATCATGAGAAAACTAGAAGCAATTGAGAGCAAATTCTCATCGCCTTCTCCTTCCCCTGCTCTTCCCACTCGTACCATCTGCGCTTGCTGTTCAGACCCATCACATTTGACCGAAGAGTGTCCTTACAACGCACCTGCTCAAGGACAGGATCAAGTCAATGCTGCATTTCAGCAGAGACAAAGAAATGATCCATACTCTTCTACTTACAATCCTGGTTGGAGGAACCACCCCAATTTCGCCTGGAATCAAAATCAGCAACAATTCCAAGGCAACAACAACTTTCAGAGGCTTCCTCCTCCTCAACAACAAGCTCAACCACAAACTCAACATCAATATCAGCAGCCCTTCCAACCCCAACCTTATCAAAATCCACCGAACAATTTTACACCCAACAATTCTTTTCCTCAAAATAATTTTGTTCCGACAAATAACGATAAGGTTTCCTCGTTAGAACGAAGTCTGAAGGCGTTTTTAAAGCAATCAACTCAATCCTCCGCCAATATCCAGTCTTCCATTCAGTCTTTAGTGCAACACACTGCTGCACACGGGCAAAGCATTAAAACCATTGAAGCCCAGATTGCATAATTGAATGCAGCTTTAAGTGAACGAGAGAAGGGAAACTTCCATCTCAACCAATCCCAAATCCTGGTCACTCACAGAATGCATATGTTGCTCTTGAACAACAAAACCATAATGTGAGTGTTGTAACTACGTTGAGATCTAGAAGGATGCTGCACAACAACGTTGACATAAATGATGACACCCCGACCGCTTCTTCTTCTTCTTCTTCTTCTTCGTCTTCTGAGCCTGTTCTCCATTCTTCAAAAGGCTCTACATCTTCTGCTACTCCGAATGGACCCACACCTCACTCCATGAAAACACCAGTTCTGGGATCCATTCCATCTCCACAATCTCCTCCACAAGCATTGGACTCAACCAATTTTCAAAATTTTCCATTTCCAAACCGGTTGAGATCCAATAAAAAAAATCCATAAATGGAGAAGATTGTGGAGTTATTTAAATAGGTTAACATTAACATTCCCCTCTTTGATTCAATCCAACAAGTCCCTTCTTATGCAAAAATCTTGAAGGACTTATGCACTAAGAAGAGGAAATCTCAGATACCCAAGAAAGTTTTCTTAGCTAGTACCGTGAGTGATGCTCTTAACCAAGCTTTACCTCAAAAATGAAAGGACCTTGGCTGTCCTACGATTTCAATAACTATTGGGGATAAGAACATCAGCCGCTCACTTTTGGATCTTGGTGCCAGTGTTAATCTGCTTCCGTATTCGGTGTATGCACAACTAGGTATAGGAGAGCTGAAACCCACACATTGTACTCTCCAAATGGCCGACCGATCTATCACCCATCCTAGGGGTGAGCTAGAGGATGTGTTAATAAAGGTAGGTGACTTCATTTTCCCCATTGATTTTATTATTTTAGACACACAACCTGTAGCTAACCCCCGGAATCAAATTCCGGTAATACTCGGTCGACCATTCCTTGCGACATCGAATGCCGTGATCAATTGTCGAAATGGTTCGATGAACCTATCTTTTGGAAACATGACAATTGAACTCAACATTTTTAAGTTTGGGAATCAGCCCTCCGAACCTAATACTCATATACTAGACGTTTGTTCGATCCAGGGGATAGTCCCTGAGGACTGTGAGTTCGAATTTTTTTTCGATCACAGCAATCTTGACGCCAGTAGTGCGTTCCTCCTTGAATCTGATACTGCTCCCGACAGTGATTATGAGTGTTTCACTTTCTCGAACGATCTTGACTTGTCGCCACCCGAGCTTGAATCCTTTGAATTTTCGGATGCGTTACCTGAACTATCCGACTCGGTCGCGTACACTAGTTTTGAGCCGCTGTTAGAATCCTACAAGTTCGAGACATTTTCGCCGATCCTACCTTCAATCGTTTCACCTCCGTCACTCGAACTTAAGCCGTTGCCGTTTCACCTCAAGTATGATTACTTAGGTGAGAACGAGACCCTCCCTATCATCATCTCGGCTTCTCTAGCTCAAGAGCAAGAGAAAGCCCTTCTGACGGTCTTGCAGAGCAATCGGCAAGCTTTTGGCTGGACTATGGCGGACATCAAGGGGATTAGTCCCTTGATCGTTGAACATCACATTCATATGATGAATGATGCCAAACTAGCCAGGGATCCATAGAGACGACTCAATCCAGTCATGAAGGAGGCTGTGAAAAAAGAGATCGTAAAATGTCTTGATAGTGGTATCATTTACCCTATCTCTGATAGCCAGTGGGTCAGCCCGATACATGTTGTCCCCAAAAAGTCGGGCATAACGGTCATCACCAATCAGGCGAACGAGCTGATCCCCACTCGCACCCAAACTGGGTAGCGAGTGTGCATTGATTACAGAAAACTCAATGCTGCGACGCGGAAAGACCACTTTCCGCTACCTTTTATTGACCAAATGCTTGAACGATTGGCTGGACACGAGTACTACTGCTTTTTGGATGGCTACTCCAGCTATAACCAGATTCCCATCGCCGAAAATGACCAAGACAAAACAACGTTCACATGTTCTTTCGGTACATTTGCATATCGCCGCATGCCCTTTGGGTTATGCAATGCACCCGCTATCTTCCAGCGGTGTATGATGGGAATTTTCTTAGATATGGTGGAAAAATTCTTGGAGATATTCATGGATGATTTCTCCATTTTCGGCGATTCCTTTGACGAGTGTTTACAACATCTCGACGCTGTCCTTACCCGGTGTAAGGATAAAAACCTAACTTTAAACTGGGAGAAGTGCCACTTCATGGTGCGCGAAGGTATTGTCTTAGGACATATCATCTCGCAAAATGGCATTGAGGTGGATAAAGCTAAGATTGAGGTCATTTCCAATCTTCCTCCTCCCAGATGCGTCCGAGACATCTGAGCTTTTCTTGGCCACGCCGGTTTCTATAGATGGTTTATCAAGGATTTTAGCAAAATTGCTAGACCATTGACTCTTCTGTTGGCCAAGGACACCACACTCGATTTCAACTCGAGCTGTGTGACTGCATTTGAATCACTTAAAAGCTCAATCACTTCTGCTCCCGTACTTTCTTCTCCCAACTGGACGTATCCATTTGAGATTATGTGCGATGCGTCTGACTTTGTTATTGGTGCGGTCCTAGGACAGCACATTGATAAAAGGCCGCAAGTAACCTATTATGCTAGCCGAACCCTGAACGATGCCTAGCTAAATTACACAACAACCGAGAAGGAATTCTTAGCTGTTGTATTTGCATTAGAAAAATTCAGGCCTTACTTAATCGGCTCTCCAGTCATTGTTTACATGGACCATTCTGCTCTACGCCATCTTTTTGCAAAGAAGGACGCAAAATCTCGGCTGATACGTTGGATCATTTTACTCCAAGAGTTTGATCTTGTCATCAAAAACAAAAGAGGATATGAAAACGTAGTGGCCGACCATCTTTCACGACTTCCATCTGCGCTGACGCTTTCACTTCTAATAAATGACGTTTTTCCGGATGAACAACTCTTGACAGTATCATGCGAACCTTGGTTCGCAGATATTGTGAACTACTTAGCAACATGATTACTACCAAATGAGTGGTCAAGTCAGGACAGACTTCGATTCTTATCCCAAGTGAAGCACTTTTACTGGGATGAACCTTATCTGTTTAAATACTGTCCCGACCAGATTATTCATCGGTATGTGCCTGATAATGAATTCAAGAGTGTGTTGTCATTTTGCCACGATCAAGCGCGTGGCGGGCAATTTGGCCCAAGAAAGACAGCCGAGAAGATCTTGCAGTGTGGTTTCTACTGGCCACAACTCTTCAAAGATGCTTATGATTACTGCAAGACTTGCTCCCGGTGCCAACACTTGGGCCGGATATCCAGGAGAAACGAGATGCCGCTCCAACCAATCTTGGTTGTAGAGATTTTCGATATTTTGGGGATTGATTTCATGGGGCCGTTTCCCAGCTCTTTTGGAAACCTGTATATTCTTCTAGATGTAGATTATGTCTCTAAATGGGTCGAGCCCGTGCCCAGCCGGACTAACGATAATAAGGTTGTCGTTAGATTCCTTAAGGAAAACATCTTTTCCCGGTTTGGGCACCCCCGCGCAATCATTAGTGACAATGGAACACATTTTTGTAATAGGACTTTTGAGGAGTTAATGCGGAAATACTCCATTATCATAAGCTATCTACGCCCTATCACCCCCAAACATATGGGCAAGCCGAAGTATCTAATCGGCAAATCAAACAGATTTTGGAGAAAACGGTTTCTAAAAACCGTAAGGATTGGTCTTTAAAACTCACTGATTCCCTTTGGGCATTTAAAATTGCTTATAAGACAGATCTTGGCATGTCTCCTTATCGGCTTGTTTACGGGAAGGCTTGCCATCTTCCAGTGGAAATTGAGCACCGAGGATTTTGGACGATTAAGGAGTTGAATTTATCTCTTGATAATGCGGGCAGCCATCGGAAGCTACAGTTAAACGAATTGAACGAGCTTCGGGATGAAGCTTACGAAAATGCGGTTGTCGTTAAAAACCGAACTAAGGTGTTTCAAGATAAACACCTTACGCGAAAAACTTTCACACCTGGTCAATAGGTGCTTCTCTACGACACCCGGTTACATTTCCATCCCGGGAAGCTCAGATCTCGCTGGAAAGGACCATATTTTGTGCGGACTGTATATTCGCACGGTGCGATCGATTTAGAAAATCCCGAGGACGGTTCACTCATCAAAGTGAACGGACATAGGTTAAAACCGTTCCTCACTTCCGACCCTTCGGAGGAGCTCCTGATGTTGCACGAGCCGATTTACATTGACTGATCTTCCTCCACCTACCCCCAAATTTCGGTTATCCAGCCATAAACAATGGAAACCCTGTTTCAAATAAGTTTGGGAGTATGTAACACTTGTAATTATATAATAATAATAATAATAAAAAAATCAAAATTTTGGCGGTATTTTTGTAAATATTCAATTCTATTAAATAAATAAATAAATCATAATACAATTTTTCCTTTACAAAGTAAATTCCTCTTTTAAAGGGGGTCTTTTGTACAAATAATCAATAACCCCTATAAAAACACCCCGACCCCTTCTCTACATTTACAGAACCCTAAATCATCCCTCTCTAAAAACCCTAGCCGCCGCTCCAAGTTCTGCAGTGAGATCTCCCCAGGCCGTCGCGCAACCGCCGCTAAAGTGCTTCCATTGCCACGCTTCCGCCGCTAATCTACTTCTTCTCCCTCTGAAATCTTCAAAGGAGGTTTGCATTCTCTGATCCTCTATGTTAAAATTTTTACAAATATCTGCACTTCTCTGTAATGGCCCCTACCCTGCAATTTGAAAGGGATTTTTCCCAATTGTTCGCACACACGGTTTACGGTAGTTACTTCGGTGATGAATCCGAAGGCGTGGATGGAACTTTTTGTTGTTTAACCATCCGAATGCATTCGTGCTTCCGGATTTAGTTGCCCGTTTTTATGAATGTATGGAGGAAGGTTGCATTGCACAACACGGGTAAATTAAATTAATGTGGGGGGCATAGGGAAATTTTAATTGATAGGGACTTCATTCACGAAGTCACCTTAATACCACGACTCCCCATTCACGAACAAACCCTCCGATTTGAGGACTACCTACCCTTAATGGGAAACGATTGTTCTAGGGAGCCCCGAAAGGGCATTCAGGCTCGCACGCTTTTTGCGAATGTTTTAACTGTGTGCCGTTGGGCACAAAATAATATTTTTGGTAGTTCGCACAACACAACATTTTTCACACCATCCCTACATATAGTGCATACATTGATGACACGAAACTCTAGCTACGATATGTGCACTGTTTTGCTTCACTCGATTGGCGCCGCAAAACGGGCGGCCAATTATCCATGCCCTATGTTGGCGACACAACTGTGTCGCTATTTCCTCCCTGTTGAGGAATTTGAATTTTATATGCATGGTGGGATTCCAATTCGACCCTTTCTTGAGGGTGTCTCCACGTCCTACACACGATTACATGATTTATGGTCGCGCACCGAGCCGGCCGAGGACGTGATGGATAAAACCCCTAGCTCGAGCTCCACAGCGAGCGATGAAGAGCTTACTCCCGCTGTGCAAGCACGCTTAATTCGACGAACCCATAGGGGGTAGAAAGAGTGATAGGGATGCTGACTAACTTCGATCAGCGAATATCGAGCTTGGAACAAGGAATGTCCACCCTCCTAGCAAGAGAGGAACGTTCACGATCACAATCGAGGGGACGGGGGACAGATAGAGGTGAGGCTAGAGAAGCCGCGTCTAGTCGACGCCGCAGGGAGCAATGAGGACACTGCTATTAATAAGTTTGGGGATGAGGGTATTGTAAATAGTTATCTTTGCATTGCATCTGTATATTTTTTTTGTACATATTTGTTTTTTCTTTGCATATTTAATTTCGCATTGCATCTTTATATATATATATATATATATATATAAATTAAAAATTAAAAAATATAAAAATTGATAAATTTTAAAAAATTATAAAAATTATAAATTTCAATTTTGATCATATTTGACTCAAGCTCAACATGACGGTTGACTAGTTAGGAAAAACTAGATCCTAAGCTTAGTAAATTAAAAACCCTAAAAATAACTTTTCTTAAAGTTTAACTGTAGAAAATATACGTCCTTGTAGTTTATTTAGAAATAGGTAAATTTTGAGTTCAGTTCTTGGGCTAAATCGAAATAAGGGAAGAGTATTGAAAGCTTTATTTGAAGTATAAGTCTGAAAAATAATTCTGAACCTTAAGTCCAAATTCTGAAAATATATACCCTACTTTACGCACTCACACACATCTTGAAACTTGGAATAGTAGAGGATACCTTGAAATGCTCTTGTCTAAAATCCTTAATATAAAGGAAAATAAAATAAAAGTATAAGTGGTGAATAAAGAAAAAATGAACACTGGTTTTGTAATTGCTTAAGGCAGCATAAATAAAAAATATAGCGAGGGTGCTTCATCACCTGGTGCCTTAGATCAACTGGTTTGGGAGTCACTGCTAAGGTTTAGGTGTTGCAAGACGAGAATCTACGCATAAATGCGCAAGCACATTTTGTAATCGGTTGTTTAGTACCTCAAGAAGTATTAACGGTCGTATGAAGGATGTGTGAGCAATTTCATCTAAAATTCACCAACTAAAAGTATTTTGGAAGATGGACAAGAGTATGATAGCTTGAATTGAATTTCCAAGTGTTGGGGTAATAATTACACTCACGTAGGGGTATATGATTGGAGTTTGGAGGAGAGATAAGAATAAAAGATAGGGCTTATATCTTCAGTAGAGATAATAAAAATTCCTGAGTTAAGATTGCACCTTAGAAGGAAAACTTAGGAGATGCTGAAAGCTTTATAAACTGACAAAATGTATATGATCTTAAGTTAAATGAAAATGAAGCATGAAAAATACGGGTTGATGATTTCTAAGTTAAAGATAATAGAATTTCTTGCTAGAATACTGAATTGAAAAATTAAAGTCAACGGCCATATTGATCGGATTTTGTGGATAGTATCCGCTGAAAACCCTCAGGAGACAACACTCCACTTACTAGGGACACCTAGAGGTTTAACGGCTTGTTGCACGAGCTCAGTGCTATCGTGTTTCCTGCGAAAGTGATGTTAGGAATTTTTGAGAATAAAATTGGCTTGCTCGGGACGAGCAAAAGATAAGTTTGGGGGTATTTGTTCATATCAGATTTTTGCATTTTTATATCGTCCATTCTTAATCACATTTCATATAAGTAGGTACTTTTGATCCATGTCTGCTAAATAGTTGCAGTTTACAGGTTCTCAGCTCTTTACAGTGAAATTCATGAAAAGTCGCGACAAATGCAGGACCACGGCCAACAACAGATAAATATGGGTTTCCGCGCACTATCCGTATGATGCCGCCTACTAGTTCAAGAGACAAAATGGAAAATCGTTGGTCACTTTAATGCATAAAACACAAGGGCACCACAAGATCCAAGACTTCAACGCGGAGCTCAAGGCAAAAGTCCACATCATTTTTGCACTGTTGAAAATCTGAAAGGAAGTTGAAGAGATTCTGAGAAACCAAGTGGATAAATCAGAAGATAAAAGCAACTTGGAGAAGCCCTGAAAAGATGGCCCCACAATTCCACCAAATGGCCGCGGAACCGCGGCCAAACATGCACTTCTGCCGCGGTTCCGTGGCCGCGTATGCACATTGTTGGTGGCAGTGTCGGTGCGTTGACTCGGCTCTTTTGGGGTATTTTTGTAAATTCGTGATTGGTTCAAAATGTAAACCTAGGGTTTTCCTATCTATAAATAGGAGAGCTCAAAGCCAAATTAGGGATGCCTCTTTTTATTAGATCTAGGATTTAAATTCTGTAATTCTTTTTTCTTTCTCTATGAAAATTTGTAGTGAGTTTTGAGAGGTTGTCAATTAAAAAAAAAGAGTTCTTTTATTTATCTTGCATACCTATTTATTTTCTGCAATTTATTATCGCTTTTTATTATTTGCTAATCTAGTCATAATATTTAATTGTGTTTTTTTCTCTTGTTTTCTCTTTTCTATTTTTCTTTATCATTAAACAACGATGATGCTTGAGTAAGATCCTTACGTAGGTGAGATCTCAAATAGCTAGTTGTAAATTCCTCTTAACCTAAATTATTTCTACCTTCCCTCTTGTTTTATTTTTATCTTTTTAATGGGTGAGTAATTTCTCACTTGTTAGGGCAGGAGAAGAAAGGTTTGAGAGAAGGAAATATCTCTCACTCCTTTTTTTGCCCAACACCTTAATTTGGACTCCGTTTAGTTGAACCACAATCCGCTCACTATGAAACCATATCCTACATGATAGCGGTGCTTCCCTAGTTAGAACGGTTGTGGTTGAATTAACCGGAGATTAGGGCTAAGAAACAAGAACGGAAGGACAAGGACCAAAAGGAAGAAACTAAGCATGGAAAGCCTAACTTATACTTGCAAGTTCCTTCCTAGTCGTGCTAATCCCCGTTGTTGCTGATTACCTTAACACCGATATTAAAAAGGGCATTGAAAGAGGTGAGATATTCCTAACTCGTACTAACCTAATCCTAACCCTAGCAAGCTTTTTATCATCTTTTATCTCATCAGTAGAACTTAAAACAAATCTCAAAATATTTGGATTTAACTCGTTAAAGCATAAAGAAAAATATTCCATCTCCCTGTGGATCGATCCGTACTCAACCGGCTAGCTACCAAGCGAAACCGTCTTGATTGCGGTAATTAAAAATACGCAAAAACGTAACAATCAGGGACGTTCTTCCTTGCAGGTGCAAGCCCCTACAGTTAATTACGTTATCGCATTGCAATAACCACTTTCTCCTTCTCCAGTAGTTCAGTTCGTGTCGTGTGTTATTTTGTTTGTTAAGGTTGCCCGTGAATTGTATACAGAAACTAATTTATGTCGTAGTCCGTAGGGCATGGATTAGTCCAAATCCGTGTATTTTAGATTTGGGTTTTGGTCAAGGATTTGCTTGACGGCGTCCATGTTGGTTTCTTGGTTTGCCAACGGGGGTGAACTTAGGACACCGATCTCATATAAATAAGGTCCATCAGTTCATAGAGTATTTGGGTTTAATCTAAGGATCGTTAGTCATATTTGAGACTAAAATCAATTTAGAAATAAATGAGCATATGGGCCCAATTATATTAGTTTAAGGACATCACGGTCCATTATCCCCGTGTTTAGGGCGAATATTAGTTTAAGGACATTTTGGTCCATTATTCATCTTATATGCACGTGTATTTGTTACATTGTGAAGTGAACGATGGTGACAGAGGATGCGCCCAATTTGGGGTGTGATGCAATTTGAGGCGTGCACATCGATGTGCAAGTGCACAAATGTGGGATGTATCATTCCCTGTCTTGATGAACTTTCATATCTTTCATCAACTTGGGACGATGAGTTGATGTTGGTTGTCGGGACCCCCATCTCTCTGAAGACGTTTAGGAATTACGACGACATATATCAGAGATGTGAAAAGATGTGCCCTTGAACCAAATCCCATATTTGGAGGAAAGGTCGTAGTAAACCCAAGAATCGTTAGTCATATTTGACACTAAGCTTACTTTAGGTGATTGTTCACTGCCGAAAGACACGGACCGAGACATTGGAACGTCTGGCCTGAATTTTGGGAGGTAGATGCTATTTGGACTTCTCCATCCATCTCTCCGAAGATAGCAAGTTGATTTTTGGCACCATATATCGGAGGTTTAGACAGATGCAACCTTTGTAGCAGACTATATCAAATCCCCCTCATTTTATGAGGGGTTTTTGGTTGTGGGGACGCTCTTCCCTATAGGCTTAAGCCCCTACAGTTAATTACGTTACCGCATTGCGATAACCACTTTCTCCTGCTCCAGCAGTTCACTTCGTGTCGCGTTATTTTTGTTTTATTTTGAGTTGCCTGTGGATTGTATACGGAGACCATTTTATGTCGTCGCCCGTAGGGCGCGGATTAGTCCAATTCCGTATATTTTAGATTTGGGCTTGGATCAAGATTTGCTTGACGAGGTTTTGAACATAGGTTATCTATTCCTTTGCTTCAAAAATATTTTGTTTTATTTAAGAACCGTTAATCTGGTTTGAGATTAAGATCAACTTAAATATATGAGTATTTGGGATCAGTCTATTTTAAACTAAGGATACATTAGTCATGTTTGAGACTAAGATCAACTTAGCAATATTGTTAAGGATCATTAAATTTATTAAGATCCAGAGCATTTAGGCTCAGTTGCAAGAGAGACTTAGTCAATTTGGGCTTACCCGGTCTTCTTTTGTTCTGTTCAGAAGTGCAAAACACTTATTTGGGTTGTGTTTGTTCAGCCCCCTTTTTATGCAAAAGTACTAAGCACTTATTTGACGTTCTGACACTCACATGGATATCATGTGAAGCATTCAATTATGGGTGCTGCCCAATAAGTGCTAAGCACTCAGCCGTTTCGGCTGTATATGAAATGCTAAGCACTTTTATATAGCGCCCACGTGAGGAGCATGTGCGGCGCTGGAGGCTGCCCAATCAGTGCTAAGCACTCAGCCGTTTTGGCTGTATATGAAGTGTTAAGCACTTTTTGTGTGGCGTCCACGTGAGCAGCACGTGAGGTGTTGGGCACTACCCAATCAGTGCTAAGCACTTAGCCGTTTTGGTTATATTTGGAGTGCTAAGCACTTTTATTCAGCGCCCACGTGTGTTTCACGTGAGGCGCTGGCCTTCTGTTTTGGGCGCCCACGTGTTTTTCACGTGAGGCGCTAGGCGCTGTTAAAAGGACGCCCACGTGGGAAACACGTGAGGCACTAGTCTTTTTTCCTCTTTTACAAATTAAATCTCTGTTGATGGTATTTTGACCATTAATGATCATCAAGATCTTCGTTTTTGAAGTTCTGTGATCAGGTTTTTCTTTAAGAACTAAGTTTTACCTTTTGTTTTTCTTTTGGACCTAATTCTTTTCTAAATCTTTAATTCTCAAGAACAAGATCTTCCCAATGAGAATTAAATTCTCAACTTGATGGAGACTAATCTTGTGGATCTTTGATCCAGAGAAAGAACTATGTTCTTTAAGAAGAGTTAAACCCTTCAAATAGGTAAAAGAGATATTTTGATCTCTGTGTTTTCTTTACCTAGTTTTTTTTTAAAAGGGAAGTCTACCTATTTGAGAATTAAATTCCCTGTTGCTTTGAAAACTTTCTGTATTTTCAGAAGCTTATGGGGGATTCCTCCTCTTGAGACTTGAAGTCTCGGGTCCTTTATATAGTGAAGGCAAATTGTTAATTAGTTTTGAGAAAATCTCTCATCGAGAGATTCCAATTGATTTAATTGGTATTAAAATTGAGTTGGAGAATTTTACCCAACGTTGGATCTTTGATCCAAGGGTTTATGTTTTACAGAATATGTTTTCTTATTTTTAATAAGATTGGTGAAATATTTTCCTATATACATAATTTATTCTGTAAAATGGTGACTTTTAATCACCATTGGATTTTAATCCAAGAGTTCTCTGTTTTACAGAGAGCAATCTTTTTCTGTTTAGAAAGATTAAGGTAATATATTCCAAAAATAGAATTTTATTCTATTATTGGATCATTGATCCAACCAAGAGTATCTTTCTTATTTAGAATGATTTGGGAGATTTTTTTCTCCTAATAGAATTTAATTTTATATTTTGATGATTTATTATCTCCATTGGATTTTTGATCCAACGGCTCTGTTTAACAGAGAGTATGCCAGTTTTTAGGGAAACATCCCCTGCAGAATTTAATTCTACTTGGCTTTAATTTGGGTGCCGGTGCTCACGTGTTATGCACGTAGGCGCCGCTTAAGAATTTGATTCTAGGCGCTCCTGTGCTTTGCACATTGGCGCCCACGTGAGGAGCACGTGCGGCGCCATATAAGAATTTAATTCTTATATAATAACCGATCCTTGCTTTGCACATTGGCGCACACGTGAGCTTCATGTGCGGCGCCACCATAGGATTTAATCCTAAGGGGTTGGCGCTGCCGCTGGCGCCCTCGTGAAGAGTATGTGAGGCGCTGCGTCAAAATTTAATAGAGCTTAGCTCTTTTATATTGTTTAAATTTTGGGGGAACAATTCTCTGTTAGAGAAAAATCTTTCCCTATTAGAAAGATCAAGAAAAATATTTCCCAAATAAAATTTAATTCTATCAATAGTTTAATTGGCGATATTTTATCACCATTGGATTTTAAATCCAAGATTCTCTGTTAGAGAAACATCTTTCCATATTAGAAAGATCGGAAAAAATATTTCCCAAATAGAATTTAATTCTATCAGATCATTTAATGGGTGATTTTTTATAAATCCAAGATTCTCTATTAGAGAAAGATCTTTCCATATTAGAAAGATCAGGAAAAATATTTTCCAAATAGAATTTAATTCTATCACATAGAATTTAATTCTATTAGATGGGAGCATTTTAAATTAGGGCACTTATATGTTTTGCATGTGAGCGCTGCTAAATAATGCAGTAAGAGAATTCATGTGTTTAACACGTGACCGCTAGTGTGAGTTTTAGCCTGTTTATTTTCAGTGCGTATATGCTTTGCATATGAGCGCTCACGTGTTTAACACGTGAGACCTGTTTGGCCTTTGGTTATTTATGTTCAGCGCTCATATGCAAAGCATATAAGTGCTCACGTGTTTAACACGTGTGGCCTGCTTGGCCTTTTTGTTATTTGCTTTCAGCGCTTATATGCTTTGCATATAAGCGCTCACGTGTTTCATATAAGCGCTCACGTGTTTAAACACGTGATGCCAAACCGTGAATTCTTTTCCTCTTTTTTCTCTCCCTTTTTTTATAAGGGAACAAATAACTCTTAGCCAAAAATTTTGACGGGAACAAATGTTGTAACACCCGAGCCCAATGCTACTAATTTCAGTTACCGTTCGAACGTAGCATGGCACTTATTTCTTTTATCTTGCTTGATTGTTACTTATTGTAAAACTTTACCCGGCAAATTCATTTCTGCATATAACAATTTTCGGCATCTAAAATAAAATTAAAAGTATTCATCTTGGCCTACTTGACACCCCTAACCCCGTTGTAGCGTCCGTGCATCGTGTTCTCGTCCCGTTCAGTGAAACGGGCGAGTTTGGACGGCTACGTGCACGTACGTATGTCCGTTTTGGGGGTATGCTTTTTGATCATAAAACACTTCATTTTAAATTTTGGATCCCGCTTAAAATTCTATTATTTCAAATTCAAATTTTTGGACCTGACCCGGACGCGATTCGGAAATGTTTTATTTTGCGCCAAAATCCCATTTCTAATATTTTTTAAACCATAGTATATTTATTATAACCTATAAACATCTTTCCGTTTCTTAAAATCTTTTAAATTTTCTAGCTAATCATACCTTTCTATTTCCTTCCCGTGGGCCCCGTTACCTCTCTCTCTCTCTCTCTTCCCTATCTCTCTCTCTTTCCCCGATCTCTCTCTCTCCCATATACTTCTTTCCCTCCTCCTATATTTCTTTTTCCACGTTAACCCACGACCCGAGCTACCGCCGCCTCCTTCACCTCGCCGCCGACCTCCCCACGACCTCGTCACCACCACCCCATCACCTTCATCATAACCTCCTCCGCTTCCTCCTCTTCCCTTCCTATCCCGAGAACCCACGACCCGAGCACCTGCAACCCCCGAGCAACCCTGGAACCCTTCATCACCGGCGACCCGACGTCGCCACCACCCGACCTCGTCTTCCTCATCTCCCTCTCCGATCCCCAACACCACAAACCACCACCACCATCAACCTCACCACCTTCCCGACCCCAAACAACAGCCACCTAAGAAACCCACCGCCGACGAATGCCCTCGTCGTCGCCTCCCGCCATCATCCTCGCCTCCTCGCCCTTTCATCTCCACTGCACCCTCCTTCCTCCTCCTTTCAACCCCGTGCACCCTGCACTTGCTCCCGCGGCTATCTGTGCACCCTGCACTTGTTTGCGCCACCGGATCTTTCGCCGCCGGCGGTTTCGCCTCCGTGCCCCGGCCTTCGTACAACCCCTGTAAGCCTTCTCTCCACCATCCTTCCTCTCTTCTCCTTTTTCCTTCCATTCTTCCCTTCACTTGTTCCACTCATCATTCTCCATTATTTCATGTTTACTGTTTTCTTGATTTGCTGGAATCCGACAATGCCGACGACGTATCCCGACGTTCCAGCGAGGTACCCCGACCCGTGTGGTTCCACTGTTCGTCGTTTGGGTTCATTCCGTGAACCGTGTGCCCGTCGCGAGTTTTCCCCACCGACGTTATCGTTCCATATTCCTGGTTCGTGACTCGTCGAGGCAAGTACCCCTTGCTACATGCTAAACTATATTTACATATATATTATGACACCCTAAACCGATAAATTTAACTTGGTACGATCATTTCTCATATTCATGTATAATATTGTATTATATCATTTTATCTTTAACTTGGAACCTACAGTCTGCAATTGAACCTAACAACCACATTTACCTGTTTAATCACATTTTAATATTGACATAGCTTATGGCAACTATCTTTATAGTTTTGGTCCATTTGGACACCCGTGTGCATTTTAACCTGTAATAGCTGTATTGAACCTGTATATATAAATCATTGCACCTCTCAAGTTCTTAAACTTGTTACCATGATTAAAAGGCCATAATTGTCATCCTGCATTCGCATAACATTGAAATCATCTCTGTGACACAACTGATAGCTGTACTGCAAATTGAGTAAATCTGCCTATTGCTTAATTCATTACTTATATCATGTTGATGATAACCATGCTTGATTATATAACTAATTGTGAGCACACCTATGACATTGTTTACATCTTGACTTGACTTGCTACACGCATATTGATTGACCCGACATGGTACCGTACACTGCTTGACTTGACCTGATGTACCATGACCTGACCCATTACCTGATCTTGTGTCTAATGCCAACAAACCTGACATGTAGTCCTCATGGACCGTTCCTGTTGTCTATCCAGACAAACCTGCTCTTACCTGATCCTGTGTTGGCATTAGTTCTTGATTATTGAATACCTGACTTGACATACATAACTTGGGGGTATGGGGAAATCAAAGGTGAAACCTGACTTGTAACTCAACAGTTCGATACCTGTTCTGATCAGTCTTATGGGCTAGGCCAGCCCCGGAGTGATGATGCTGACATCACTCGCCTATACCTGCTACCTTTTACTGCCTAGCGGCATGTCTCGGTTTCAGCCGAGAGTCTTAGACCGTGGTACCGGGCATGCATGGGATACTATTGAGTTACATCGATGATTCATCAATTTGGTTTCAAAGACTTAAAACAGAAAACCTGATAGAACAGTTTAGTTTACTCGCAGCACACTACCCTGCACTGCTCTGACTTATATTGTTGTTACTCTTGTTTTATTCATGTTTATATTGTATTGCCTGCTACACTGTTCATATTATATTATTTGATGACTTGACGCGCTGACGTCTGGGTTTTGCATGGCCCAGATTCTTCTACCCTGTTGCAGACTGATTAGGAGTTTTGCCGCTGTTAGACGAGCGTTGAGGTTCCTGTCGGTATGTAGTTTCACTCCAGGTGTTTCATTTATTGAATCTTTGGCTTCCGCATATTATTATCTCTTGACTCTTTTACTCTGGCTTATGGACATGTACTAGATAGTTAGTTTACTTTCCTGTTCTTGATATCTCCACAGCCGTAATGTGACTGTGGAAGGATTTTTTCCCCATCCACAGGTAGCATGGTTGGCTATGTCACGTGCCCACTTTAGCGTACTTTGGGAAGCGGGGCGTGACAAATGCCCCCACTACTTTGCCCACGAAAGTGTGTATGTGGGTGAAGTAGTGCAGAGTTATGCATGGCCATAGAATTGATGGCTTAGGAGACAACTTTAGGATCCTTATAGCCTAAGGCTTTTTTATCTTTATGAACCGTAAGGGTCTCAAGAAGGTTTTTCTCCCTATGAGTCTTGAGGATCTCATAGGTGTGTATTCTCCCTAGAAATCGTGAGGATTTCTAAGTGTTCATCGCCTCCATGAGTCGTAAGGATCTCACTCGGGTATTTTTTCCTTACGAGTCGTGAGGTCCCGTAAATAGCTTCTTCATTTCATTGGCGAATGTGGCCCGTGTATAGTATGCAAGAGTCAGTTTGGACCTCCTTATAGGGCAGCGATGGCTTAGAAAACAGGTTTAGATCTGTCGCCTACGACTTTTCAACTTTATGAGCCGTGAGGGTCTCATAACGGCTTTTCTCTCTACGAGTCGAAAGGATCTCGTAGGTGTATTTTCTCCTTAGAAGTCGTGAGGAATCCTAAGTGCGTTTTCTCTTGAGAGTCGTAAGGATCTCACAAGAGAATTTTCCCCTTACGAGTCGAGAAGACTCGTAAGTGGTTCCTCCTCCTCGTCGGTATGCAACTTTGGAGAATATGGCCCGTGGATAGCATACAAGAGTCAATTTGGACCTACTTGTAGAGCCAAAGTGCTTAGGAAACAGGTTGATATACCCGTCGCCTAAGGCTTTTCACCATCATGAGCCGTGAGGGTTTCATAAAGATATTTTTCCCTACAAGTCGAGACGAGTCGAGAGGATCTCATAGGTGTATCCTAACGTGAAATATAGATGACCTCCATTCTTTTACGATAGAGGTCCGGTAGGTTTGTGGTACTAGGGTTTTAGTATGTGGTACCTGTTAGTGTATATGCCCTAGAGGCCATTACTGTATCATACTAGTTTGTATATTACTTGATGGAAGCTTGGGATATTCACAGTTGTATAGACAATCTTGCTCGAAATGGTAGTATGCTACTTGGTTTGTTTCTACTTTAATGTGTGCATGTGTTTCTTTTAGCATATCGCTTATACACATTAGTGGAGCCCTTAGGATCTTTGCTTGATTACCAGCGTTGTGATGGCAGTCACACTAGTGGGGGCTGGGTAATCTACAAGTACATCCTTATACAGGTCCCTAGTCGTTGGATTATCGAGATGGGGCATCGATACTCCGGAGTAGACTAGCGCATGCGCTTCTCATCCCAGCAGGGGAGATGGTCTGTCTCACAGCCATTAGTACGTCGTACTTGAGATAGTATGCAGGTGCTCGTTAGGTTACGAGTACACTGGACAGGACTCGTCGGGAACTGTTGGTTGGCACTATACCTATCGTCAGTTATCAGTTCCCAGGTGACATGAGTACAGCTTAGTCCGCTGACTTGACACCGTCACTTCGCCTCGAGTGTGTTCCCACTGTTCTTTGATTACTACCCTACCATGGCTCAAAGGAGTCGTGCAAACAGGTAGTAGTTGGGTGCAGTCCCGAAGCACTTGGAGGCAGTGACGGTTAGACATGATTCGTCTCACCCGGTATTAGGGGTTGATATCGCGCTGTGTCTAGGAGAGCCATTACACAAAGTCCCTGGCCAGGGCAAGCGAGATATACTGGTAGGTTTTCCTGTGTTATCTCAGGGTGTTCTGGGCTACACTCCGACACGACTTGTACCGCTATTAGGGGACTGATGTTTACCGCCCCCTAGGCCCGCCATGCGATATTCTCAGACGAACAGACCGGACTGTACGGAGATTGTCACATTCAGGCTCAGTAGGAGTTCGGATGGGTTTACCTCATCGGCCTTCTTATCGACATCTACCCGGGGACCGTTACGTACAGCTAGTGCCGCTTGCGGTCTGTGGTTAAACCCACTGCCAGCGTAGTGTCGAGTCTTTAGAGTCCCACACAGAGAGTTTCCCTGCACTGAGCGAAAGGTGTAGAGGCCGTATGGTTTTACAGCAAGGCTACGATCACTTATGTGCACTTGTGCGCGTATGCTGTTCGGGCAGACAATGCTAGTGGGTTTTGGTTTAAGCCGGATCCTAGTATTGTATGGATGGATTAGTTTTGTCTTCTGTGCATTCGCATTCTACGGAATGCTGATGCGGGTGTGTATGCACGGTTGTGAGGAGCAAAGAAGGAGGAGGTGCCTCATTAGGGTTTTGACCGTTGGTTCGGTCAAAACCATTATGAGGTGGGGAAAATATTTACTAATCTTTTTAATGATAATTATGTTATGGCTAATTGCTTTAACCATTTGACCATGTTTGACCATGTTGACAATTTGACCATTGTTGACTTGGAGTTTTCTTGAGAGCACTAGATCCTTCTTTTGCTTTTTGGCTTTGGATTTGATTTGTGATGATAATGGTCATATCAATGTAGCCATCAACTTTATCATGATAAAGATTAGTAATTATTTTGTTTTATGGATCATTATTCTCTTCTCATTCTCTCTCTTCAAGTGAGAAGCTCCCATGGTCCTCCTTCTTCTTCCTCTCTTGATTTTTCCCTAGCACTCATGTGTTGGGAAAATAGGGTTCTAAATTGACAAACAAATCCATTTTCTTCTTCTACACCACCTAGGACATCAAGCATAGCATACTTGTTGCCCTAGTTACCTCGGCTTGAGGTGGAGCTCGGAACACAAACTCTCGGGTAGATCGTCTTCGACTCTAGGAGGCCGCGGAGGTGACCAAGATCCGGATCGTTCCTCGGAGCTAGCATGGACGAGGAGGAAAGCGGAAAGAAGACCCGAAGGACTTGGTTCGTGAGGTATAATCTCTTGAGCATAGTAGATAGAAGCTCTAGTTAGTTTGCTAGGTTTTGTTTAGCAAAGATCCTCTAGTTTCTAGTCCATGTTGCCTTAAGAAAAAAAATCGTTTTTTACCTATTCAGCCTCCCCGTAAGCACCGGGGTGGGCAACGTGGACTTACAATGGTATCAGAGCCTAGCTAAACAATAACTAGCATGTTAGCAAAGTATTTAGAATTTCGATCCGAGAAAAAATCGCAAAACACGTCAAAATCCTCAAGTTTCTGCCGATTTTTAAAACAGCCCTAAAAATATTTCCACACATCTTAAAAATTCGTGCAGGGTTTTCTGGGAACATACAAGAAAAATGAGCCCACGATTCGACCAGACCGCCGCGGAAGCGCGGCGAAACCATGCGTTTCACCGCGGATCCGCGGCCAAGTCAACTCGGTCTCGACTCGGATTTGTTGCAGTGTTCTTATTTTGACGTTTTGTGATTTTTAAAATACTTTGTTTCTGCCCAGATTATCCAGAGAACAATGTTGTGTTTGGGGTAGTTACAAACCCGTATTTTTGATCGAAGTTCTGTAGACTTTAGCTAATTGGTTATATCTGTAATGTGTTATATGCACTGAACGTTGACTAATCGCTATACATCGATTAGTGGGGGTTGTGCATATCTGTTATCTGTAATGTTGTTGGATTGTGTATATGAACTTGTTGGATTGTCGTGGATGAATAGCCGGGGTTTTGTGAGATGAGAGTTTCTTTTTCTTTCATTTGATGTAATATGTAAATTGATGTAATATTATTTTATGACCGCACATCCGGGATGAGCTTGTAGCCGCCATTGTATATTATTTCTTTTACTGTTTTTGCTCCTAGGATAGACCCAAGGTGGAGTGCACAATCTACCTGGTATTTTGAAGTGCCGAGTGGCCTACTCACGTTGTTGAGGGAGGTTGGTTCACTTCGGGTACTTGGCGGTTAGTTTGCCGCACCCGCAGGGGTCTAGGGTGGGGTTTGGCTATTCATCGCGACCGTGTAATCCGTCTTTCGTTGCAGGCTCGAACGAAACGCGGATTCCTAGCATATCCAATGTGTTCATCTGTGATCTGGAATGGCTATCATTGCATCTGACGAATGTGTATATCTATATATGATATCTAGTAGGCGTTGCTTATGTTTTGCATCCGCACTAGTCCAGCCCCCGCTCTGTCGTTAGTTAAGTAACCTAACGGGTGATGACGGGGCCCCGTGGTGAATGCGGATGGCATAAGCGTACATCATATTTTTGTTGTTTTCTTCAATGGTAGGATTAATTGATGGGACGCATTAAATTAATCCAAGAAAATAAACCAAAGTTAAAATCGTTGGAACAATTTCAAAACCACTCGGTTTCTTTTCAAAACAGAAAACTTTTAAAAACGCGGAGCTTAAACCACTCTTTTTAAAAGCTATCAAGGTTCCTTCGATTATATCAAATTCACTACGTTCACGGTTTTGCCAAAACCATTCGTAGCCCTCCGTCGTTTCATATGAATATCCAATAGTATTCAAGCTATGTTTGTTGGCCTTAGTCAAGGCATAGTGATTGGTAGCTGGTGAGTATTCATATGTTGCATAGATAGATGCGTTGGTTTGGGACAGTCGTATTACTTTGTTGGCCATAGTCAAGGGTATATACGGATGGGTTAAAATCAACCTGGACAATGATGGGTAGAACTTTACATGTGACTTATGATTTGTGGGCCTTAGTCAAGGTCATAAGAGCATGGGGCAAAAATCCACATCGGGAGTTTCTAAAGAAACTGAAACTTGCTAGTGCTGCATACTATTTAGAGTTTGATAATGTTGGTATGATTCCTTCAGCATTATCTCATAATGATATTTGGATCCCGATCCTACTGTGAGTATCCGCTACTCCTCGGGAAACTTTTCACTTAACGATCAATGCTATAAACCAAGTAGGTGTCTAGAAAGGTGTTAGCGGGGCTACGCCGATAGGGAAAAGAGGTTATTTAATTGAAGAACTTCGCGAAAGCGTCGTAAAACCTCCCTCGAAGTACCAACACTGGCCTGGATGAACGGTTAAGCAAGTATTGTACGGTGAGATTGATCCCGACTAATTCTTCTTTTATGGTTTGAGGAAGGATTCGAGAAACAGTGGGAGCCATCCTGTTTAGATAAATTAAAAACCAATCTAAACTTGCAAGAGTATCATGCTGAGTGTTTTCTTCTCTCTCTCTTAATTGCAGCGACCCAGTGACCACACATAGGTTACATCTAGATAACAAAATGACTGAATCTGACTGTTATGACTGGCAAAGGTCTGTCCAGATGTCCATTACCCATGACGAGCTGGTAGACCTCTTAACTAATCAAACCCCTGCCGTCTCAGGACCAGTTTCCCCTGTCACGGATATTGATATCCGTAAGATATCGGAAAAAGACTGTGCGAATGCCAAGTGCCTCGTGTTGGCCTCAGTTGATGGTGCATACCAGAGGCAGCACAAGAAGATGGACTTAGTTTCTATCTTCCTCCATAACAAAGATTTATATGGAGAGCAATCTCGTATCGTAAGATATGAGACCTCGAACGAATTGCTTCAAGTGAGGTTGGCTATCGGGTCATCTGTAGGGGGCAACGTCCTTATAGAGACCGGCTATTTTGATGAGCTCACGGACCTGAAGACCGCGTTGAAGAATGGGTCAAATACTGACTTGATTCTACAGTCTCTGCTCTCTACTTATACCCTGAAGAAAACCAGGGAAGTAGAAGGAAAGGGAAGGGCAAAAGTTTCGGGACTGGATGTAGTAAAGGAGGGACGTTCCTATTGTTACGGGAATGAACATTGGCAGAAGGATTGCAGAGCTAGCAAAGCGAGTAGCCAGGATTCGAAGCATGTTGTGGCTTCGTCTTCTGGTGTGTTTGTAGTAGAAAACTGTATGTCAGTTAAGCCTACTTCCTGGGTATTGGATACCGGATCAGGATCTCACATCTGTAATTCATTACAGGCTCTGAGAAACCGTAGAGTTATCAGGATAGGTGATATGACTCTCAGGGTTGCCAACGGAATGAGCATGGACGCTGAATCCGTAGGGGAATATCATCTTGGACTGACAACTGGGCAGATACTGATTCTGCGTGATTGTTTGTATGTACCTAGTGCGACTTATAATATCATATCTGTATCCTTACTTTCTAAGGAAGGATATGATTTTACTTTTGTAAGCGATGTGGTCCACATCCACCTAAATCAAGTTCTGATTGGGTCAGGTACATTAGAGAAAACGGAATATACGTACTGAATCAAGCTCAGGTTTTCAATGTCCAGAACACACTTAAAAGAAAGTCTCCGGAGTTAAATCAGGCTTTCTTATGGTATTATAGACTGGGTCACATTAATGAGACACGATTAACAAAGTTACATAAAGAGGGATACTTGAATCCGTTCAAGTATCAGTCTTATGCCACGTGTGAATCTTGTCTCATGGGAAAGATGACAAAGATTCCGTTCACTGGACACGGAGTAAGAGCGAGCGAGCTCTTGGGACTCATACACAGTGACGTGTGTGGTCCAATGTCTACACATGCGTGAAGTGGTTATTCATACTTCATTACTTTCACAGATGATTTCTCTAGGTATGGACATGTCTTCCTAATGAAGCATAAATCCGAGGCCTTTGAGAAATTTCGGGAATATAAGAGTGAAGTTGAAAAAAAAACAGGCAAAAGTATCAAGACACTAAGATCTGATCGAGATGGTGAATACTTGAGTGCCGAGTTTCTGGGCTACTTAAAAGAGAATGGAATTCTCTCTCAGCTTACTCCTCCATACACACCACAACACAACGGTGTATCGAAAAGACGGAATCGAACTCTATTGGATATGGTTCGTTCCATGATGAGTAAGGCTGAGTTACCGCGATCTTTCTGGGGTTATGCACTAGAAACAACTGCATATCTTTTGAACCAAGTTCCTACTAAGTCAGTGCCTACCACACCATATCAGATGTGGAGTGGGAAGAAACCCTGTCTTAAACACTTTAATACATGGGGATGTCCAACTTTTGTCAAAAAGCAGCATGCGGACAAGCTCGAGGCACGCTCAGTACAGTGTAAGTTTATGGGATACCCAAAGAACTCCAAGGGGTATGTTTTCTATTACGCAGAGGAGCAAAAGGTCTTTTTTTCTCATCATGCCCACTTCTTGGAAACTGAGTTTTTAGAAAATCAGATAAGTGGGAGCGCAATAGAACTGGAAGAAATTCCAGAACCACAAGCTATTACTGAAAGCTTGGTAGAACCAGAAGGTTCAGGAAAATCGGACATCCCAGCGCCACTCCGCAGGAGTAGTAGGCAGTCTCATCCTCCCGAGAGATACTACGGTTTTCTCATAGACGGGGATAGAGAGGATTGCACCATTAATTATGATGAGCCTACTAGCTTCCAGCAAGCCATTCAGAGGTGTGACTCAGTAAAATGGCTGGATGCAATGCGGACCGAGATGGAGTTCATGTACACCAACAAAGTTTGGACTTTGGACATTGCTCCAGAAGGGGTAAAACCCGTAGGCTGCAAATGGATCTTCAGAAAGAAGATTGGTGTAGATGGGCAGGTTGAAACCTATAAAGTTAGACTTGTTGCAAAGGGTTTTCGTCAAAGACCTGGGTTGGACTATGACGAGACCTTTTCTCCAGTGGCTATGCTCAAATCCATTCGGATCCTTCTTTCCATTGCTTCCTTCCACGATTATGAGATCTGGCAGATGGACGTAAAGACGGCTTTCCTAAATGGAAATTTGGAAGAGTGCGTCTATATGGATCAGCCGGAGGGATTCATTTAGAGTGGGAGCAGCGGTAAAGCGTGCAAGTTGCTTAAGTCCATCTATGGACTGAAGCAGGTATCGCGGAGTTGGAACATCTGCTTTGATGATACTGTCAAAGAATTCGACTTTATCAAAAACCCAGATGAACCATGCATTTACAGTAAGATTGTATGGAGAACTGTGGTATTCCTCGTCTTGTACGTGGATGACATTCTCCTAATAGAAAATTATATTCCTATGCTACAGTCAGTCAAAGGATTCTTGTCACAGTGGTTCTCCATGAAGGACCTGGGCGATGCCTACTACATTCTAGGGATCCAGATCTATCGTGATAGATCTAAGAGGATGTTCGGACTTTCGCAATCCAGGTATATCGACACCATACTGAAACGATTCAGTATGGAAGATTCAAAGCGCGGTAATCTATCGGCTTGTCACGGAATCACCCTCTCCAAAGATATGTCTCCCAAGACTGATTTGGAAAGGGCTCGCATGTCGTCTATACCCTACGCATCTGCAGTAGGCTCTATAATGTATGTGATGTTGTGTACCAGACCAGATTTAGCATATGCTTTGAGCGTTGTAAGCCGGTATCAGTCGGACCCAGGGGAGAAACACTGGATAGCAGTAAAGAACATTCTCAAGTTCCTGAGAAGAACTAAGGGGATGTTCTTGGTGTATGGTGGAAAAGACCTCCAGATCGAAGCCTTTGCTGACTCCAGCTTCCAGAGTGACAAGGATGACTCCAAGTCCATGTCGGGTTATGTCTTTACCCACAATGGAGGGGCGGTTTGCTGGAAGAGCTCCAAGCAAGAAACCGTTGCTGACTCAACTATGGAAGCGGAGTACATAACTGCTTGCGATGCCGCAAAGGAAGCTGTCTGGATGAAGAAGTTTCTCACGGAGCTTCAGGTGGTTCCTACCATTGTTGATCCAATACCGTTGTATTGTGACAACAACGGCGCCATAGCTTTAGCGAAGGAACCCAGGTCCCATCAGAAGTCCAGGCACATTTTGAGGCGGTACCACCTGATCATGGAGATCGTAGATCGCCGGGAGATCGAGGTGAAGAGAGTAAATTCGGAGAATAACACTGCAGATCCATTCACGAAGGCCATACCCCAGACTCAGTTCGAGCGGCTGATCAAGATGATAGGTTTTCGATACACCAGTACATGGCCTTAGTGCAAGTGGGAGATTATTAGTGTAAATGCCCTAGAGGCCATTACTGTATCATACTAATTTGTATATTACCTGATGGAAGCTTGGGATATTCATAGTTGTATAGACAATCTTGCTCGAAATGGTAGTATGCTACTTGGTTTGTTTCTACTTTAATGTGTGCATGTGTTTCTTTTAGCATATCGCTTATACACATTAGTGGAGCCCTTAGGATCTTTGCTTGATTACCAGCGTTGTGATGGCAGTCACACTAGTGGGGGCTGGGTAATCTACAAGCACATCCTTATATAGGTCCCTAATCATTGGATTATCGAGACGGGGCATCGATACTCCTGAGTAGACTAGCGCATGCGCTTCTCATCCCAGCAGGGGAGATGGTGTGTCCCACAGCCATTAGTACGTCGTACTAGAGATAGTATGTGGGTGCTCGTTAGGTTACGAGTACACTGGACAGGACTCGTCGGGAACTGTTGGTTGGTACTATACCTATCGTCAGTTATCAGTTCCTAGGTGACATGAGTACAGCTTAGTTCGCTGACTTGACACCGTCACTTCGTCTCGAGTGTGTTCCCACTGTTCTTTGATTACTACCCTACCACGGCTCAAAGGAGTCGTGCAAACAGGTAGTAGTTGGGTGCAGTCCCGAAGCACTTGGAGGCAGTGACGGTTAGACAGGATTCGTCTCTCCCGGTATTGGGGGTTGATATCACGCTGTGTCTAGGAGAGCCATTACACAAAGTCCCTGGCCAGGGCAAGCGAGATATGCTAGTAGGTTTTCCAGTGTTATCTCAGGGTGTTCTGGGGTACAGTCTGACATGACTTGTACCGCTATTAGGGGACTGACATTTACCGCCCCTAGGCCCACCATGCGATATTCTCAGACGAACAGATCGGACTGTACGGAGATTGTCACATTCAGGCTCAGTAGGAGTTCGGATGGCTTTACCTCATCGGCCTTCTTATTGACATCTACCTGGGGACCGTTACGTACAGCTAGTGCCGCTTGCGGTCTGTGGATAAACCTACTGCCAGCGTAGTGTCGAGTCTTTAGAGTCCCATACAGAGAGTTTCCCTACACTGAGTGAATGGTGTAGAGGCCGTATGGTTTTACGGCAAGGCTATGATCACTTACGTGCACTTGTGCGTGTATGCTGTTCGGGCAGACAATGCTAGTGGGTTTTGGTTTAAGCCGGATCCTAGTATTGTATGGATGGATTAGTTTTGTCTTCTGTGCATTCGCATTCTACGGAATGCGGATGCGGGTGTGTATGCACGGTTGTGAGGAGCAAAGAAGGAGGAGGTGCCTCATTAGGGTTTTGACCGTTGGTTCGGTCAAAACCATTATGAGGTGGGGAAAATATTTACTAATCTTTTTAATGATAATTATGTTATGGCTAATTGCTTTAACCATTTGACCATGTTTGACCATGTTGACAATTTGACCATTGTTGACTTGGAGTTTTCTTGAGAGCACTAGATCCTTCTTTTGCTTTTTGGCTTTGGATTTGATTTGTGATGATAATGGTCATATCAATGTAGCCATCAACTTTATCATGATAAAGATTAGTAATTATTTTGTTTTATGGATCATTATTCTCTTCTCATTCTTTCTCTTCAAGTGAGAAGCTCCCATGGTTCCTCCTTCTTCTTCCTCTCTTGATTTTTCCCTAGCACTCATGTGTTGGGAAAATAGGGTTCTAAATTGACAAACAAATTCATCTTCTTCTTCTACACCACCCAGGACATCAAGCATAGCACACTTGTTGCCCTAGTTACCTCGGCTTGAGGTGGAGCTCGGAACACAAACTCTCGGGTGGATCGTCTTCGACTCTAGGATGCCGCGGAGGTGACCAAGATTCGGATCGTTCCTCGGAGCTAGCATGGACGAGGAGGAAAGCGGAAAGAAGACCCGAAGGACTTAGTTCATGAGGTATAATCTCTTGGGCATAGTAGATAGAACCTCTAGTTAGTTTGCTAGGTTTTGTTCAGCAAAGATCCTCTAGTTTCTAGTCCATGTTGTCTTAAGAAAAAAAAAATCGTTTTTTACCTATTCCGCCTCCCCGTAAGCACCGGGGTGGGCAACATGGACTTACAGTACCATCGCGTTGGTTGATATATTCCTCGATATGCAGTCTTTAAGCCGCTGTTCGAGTAGCCCCGCGACTGTCGTGTCTCTGATCCCTTTTGAGGCTGGATAAGACGTCTTCAAGTAATTTTCTTAGGTCATATTACCGTTAGAAGAACAAGCGTTAGGAATTTTCCATGACGTTTTTCACTTGAGGTTAGGCTCAAGTTGGAGCCCCGATGAGTCATAAACGCACCCTTCTGGGGTGGGATGATCTCCAATGGTCTTTTAGGCTTTATATGAGTTGTTTTCAAGACCCGAAGCTAGGAATATGCCGTCACATCATTTTTGTTTTGACAATGTCGCGCCGATTCTTTGCTGAATTAGAGTAGACATCTGTAGGACCTCTATGCTGTATGCATTGCAATTGAAGTCCTGAGTAAGGAATATGCCATTGCACCAATTTCATTTGATAGATGCATCCGCATCCTGTTGAAATGAGGAGAACGTTGAGCGGGAGGTGGGATTTTGCCATTACACCTATTTTATTTGATCTTTAGGTCTTTGTTGACGTCGTGTCTGCACCTTGCTGGCATGAGAAACATGTCAAGTCGTTCTTTAGGCTGTAGATGTTGTCATCAAGATCTGGCTCTCCTTTTGAAGGAGCCTAGTGGGAAAATATGGTTCCCTTTCTTTCATTTGTGCACATGGATTGTATACAGGAGTCGTTGTGGACCTACCTGCAAGGCAGAAAAGTTTCATTTTCATTTTTTTCTTTCCGTGATGCTCTATCTTTTCAGCTTTTATATCGCGAAAGTCGCGATTGCCAAATCATTTCGACTATTTATCGCGGTGCCCAATCATTTCGGCTGTTTTTGTTTATACTCGCTGTTTTTTATTGCGAGTTGCCCTATCATTTCGGCTTTTTTTAAGGGATTTGAAATATGATACCAATCCTGGTATCAACATCGTTACCACTGGAATATTGCCAGGAGCGAATCATCATTTGCTTTGAGAGGACTTAGGGTTTGACATCTTTTTAAGCATCAGTATTGCTACAACTGGAATGTTGCCAGGAGAGAATCATCATTTGCCTTTGTTGGTTTGAAAAAATCTGGCTTAGCAAACATGGTTAGGATCCTGTCGACTAAGGCCTTTTGACTTTATGGGCCGTAAGGGTCTCATAAAGGTATTTCTTCCTACAAGTCATGAGGATCTCGTAAGTGTGTTTTCTCATTAGGAATTGTGGGCATTCCTAAGTGATATTTTCTCTTGTAAGTCGTAAGGATTTTCCAAAAGTGTTTTCTCCTTATAAGTCAAGAGGACAAACAAGTGTCGTTCACCATATGGGAACATTTCTCGTCGTTGGTGGAACTTGGTGGGGGATATATTTATTTATGCCCATGGATTGTATACAAGGGTCAATATAGGACCGCCTATAGGGAAACATTAGTGGAATATGAGGGCTTAAGAACAGTTCAGATCCCTGTAGCTTAAAGCTTTTGAATCTTATGAGCCGTGAGGGTTTAATAAAGGGAATTCTCCTTACGAGTCATAAAGATCTCACAAGTGTAGTTTCTTTTTAGGAATCGTAGGGCTTCCTAAGTGTGTTCCTCTTTTGTGAGTCGTAAGGATCTCACGCAGGTTTTTTTTACGAGATTGCGCTCTTCCGGGTTTTCATAAGCTCGCCGATAGCGCTGCTGTTTTTACTCACGGTGCCCTTTCGGGTTTTCATCCGTGCCCATTTCTCTTGTGGACATACCCTCTTTTTTAAATGGCGAAACTCTTGAAAGTAGTTTCGTCGCAGGTGACCCGTCTGTTTGCTGGTGGGATTTGTGGGTGGCTTCATCACTGAAATAGCTGTGTAGCCAGTAGGACTTGAGTTGCAACCTTCGTCGTTAGGACTTTGATTGCAATATATATCTCAAGGGAGCATATCACCATATTTGGGGGCGATGTGCTAGTTTATGGACATCTCGGTCCGTTGTCGCCATGTTTGAGGCGAGGTTCTAGTTTAAGGACATCTCGGTCCGTTGTTATTTTAGGGACATCTCGGCCCGTTGTTAGTTTAGGGACATCTCGGCCCGTTGTTAGCCATGTTTGAGGCGGATAGTTAGTTTAAGGACTTCTCGGTCTGTTGTTAGTTTATGGACATCTTTGTCCATTGTCGCCATGCTTGAGGCGGATAATTAGTTTAAGGACTTCTCGGTCCGTTGTTAGTTTAGGGATATCTCGGTCTGTTGTCGCCATGTTTGAGGCGGATAATTATTTTAAAGACTTCTCGGTCCGTTGTTAGTTTAAGGACATCTCGGTCCGTTGTCGCCATGTTTGAGGCAGATAATTAGTTTAAGGACGTCTCGGTCCGTTGTCGCTGATTTTGAAGCAACGGGGCTTTTTGGATACTACTCTCAGAGTCCTGACTCAGGAAGATAGCGAGCGGACACAAGCGTCGTCATCTATCATTGACCTAATTCGTAACTCGTTATGCATAGTATTTTTTGAGGAATCAGCCATCTATTGGCCGGAAGGGTCTTTCTCCATGCATATCCATGAGAAGGTAGGCTCCACCTTGGTAGACATTGTCTATAATATACGGGTCTTCATAATTCGGCTCGAACTTCCCCCATTTTGCACGATTGAGAATAATTGGCCTTTTGATGACTAGAACAAGTTCGCCTTGGCAGAACGTTCTCGGCCTGGTCAGTCTTTCGTATGACCGTGTTACCCTTGCTTTCTAAGCCTCCAGATTTTGCTGTGCTATAAGGCGAGTTTCGTCGAGGGCGTCGAGCTCCTCAAGCCGAAGCTAAGCATTTTCTTCATTTGTCAGCTCGTATCGAACCGCTACTCGTAGAGAGGGGAGTTCTATTTCTAGTGGGAGCACTACTTCCGTGCGGAACACCAATGCGTACGGTGTCGTATTCGTGGCCGTCTTGAACGTTGTTCTGTACGCCCAGAGAGCTTCGTACAGCCTTTCGTACCAATATTTTTTGTTTCTGGACACCGTTTTCTTTATAATCTTTATCAAGGTCTTGTTGAAAACTTCAGCTAGACCGTTGGCCCGAGGATTATAGATTCAAGAGTATCTCCAATCTATTTTATGATGTTGTGCGAAGTGGCTGATTTTATGACTTCTATAAGCTGGCCCATTATCCGAGATAATTCATCACGGAGTGCCGAACCGATAGATGACATGGGTTCTGAAGAAATGGAGGATATTCTCCATCTTCACCTCCCTTAGTGGTACTGCTTCTGCCCACTTGGAGAAGTAGTCGGTCGTTGCCAGTATGAACAGATGTCATTTGGACGATGCTGGTTCAATGGGACTAATTATATCGGTTCCCCACATTTCGAACGGCCAACTAGCTACTATTGGGTGTAGCGGATTTGGATGTTAGTAGATGAAGTCGCCATGAATTTGGCATGAGTGACACTGCTTCGCATATTCGAGGCAGTCCTGAATCATTGTGGGCCAATAGTAACCCATACTTTTTATCTTCAGCTTCATCTTTGGCCCGGCTTGATAAGAGCCGCAGAGTCCATCATGTGTTTCTTGAACGACTCTCTTTGCTTCTTCTGGTCCCAGGCATCTTAGCCACAGACAGTCGAACGATCTCTTGTATAGAGTATCATTGACGAAGGCGAAGGACAAAAGTCGTTTCATGGACTGATGTCTAAACGACGCATTTTTGGGCGTTCGTTGGGATTTGAAGTAGTCTATGAAAACTTCCCTCCAGTCCTTGATCTTTTCTTCGTCCTCTATTTGAAGGGCTACTTGTTCAGTCGTTTCTTTTCTTTCGGATGGTTCTATCAGGTCTTCCGAAGATATATTTGTTGGTGCGAGAATCCCGCGGCTTTGCATAATGATCCTTACGTCATCGAGGTTTTCATCGACCAGTTCCTTAGCCAATTTGGCCAATGCATCCGCCTTGTTGTTATTTGCACGCGGTATACTCTCCAGGATGTAGGAGAGGATTTGTGTCAGCGGTTGCTGTACTCTTTCGCCATACTTTATCAGCTCTGGCTTGCATGTCTGATAGTCGCCATTTACTTAGCTAACGATCAGGTTGGAGTCTCCATATATGAGGAGGTCTTTGATTCCCATGTCGATAGCGATCTTGAGGCCTACTATCAAAGCTTCATATTCAGCTTCGTTGTTAGTCCTTGGCTCCGTTAAGGAAAGGGCGTAACACAATATCCCTCCTTGCGGTGTCACGAAGATAAAGCCCACCCCGGATTTGATTATGGGGGTGTTTCGCTTTCGTTGCTTCATGAAGGATGCTCCATCGAAGTAGATTTCCCATTGGGAATCATTTTCTTCTTTCTCTTCTTCGATTGCGTCGAACGCATGTTCGTCTGGCAATTCACAATTTAACGGGGAGTCGGCTGGTATCGGATGTTCCGCAAGAAAGTCAGCTATGGCCTGACCTTTTACTGCTTTAAGGTGTCGATACGTCACTGTGAACTCCATCAGGAGGAGGTCCAATTTGGCAAGCCTTCATGTTAGTATGGCTCTAGACATCAGATATTTGAGAGGATCCACCTTTGATATGAGGTGGACCTCATGTGCCAAAGCGTAATGTCTGAGCTTCGTTATTGCGAAGATCAGTGCCAGGCAATGCTTTTCGATGGGGGAATAGTTGTTTTCTGCCCCCAGGAGAACTCGACTCAAATAGTGCAGAACTCTCTCCTTTCCCTGATCGTTCTCTTGTGCCTATAGCGGCCTAGTGAACCCTCAAGAGTCGTTGTGTATAGGTTAAGGGGTTTTTCCTTAACCGGAGCGGTCAATATCGGCGGATTTTGCAGATATTTCTTGATTTTGTCCGGTGCATTTTGGCATTTTTGATCCCAAACGAACGGGTTCCCCTTCTTCATCAAATGACTATAGGGAAGGTATTTTCCAGAGAGATTGGCTATGAACCGCCGGATATATGCGAGCTTTCCTTGAAGAGATCGCGACTGTTTGAGAGTTCTTGGCATGGGCATTTCCATAATCACCTTGATCTTTGAGGGATCGATTTCGATACCCCGGTGTCGTATGATGAATCCTAGGAATTTGCCTGAGGATACTCCAAACGCACATTTTAGAAGATTCATCTTCATATTATACTTCCGAAGACGTCGGAACACTATTTTTAGATGTTCCTAATGTTCATCGTGAAATTTGCTCTTTACCACAAGGTCGTCAATGTAGCATTCGACGATCTCGTGTATGAGATCATCGAAGATCTTTGTCATGGCCCTTTGGTAGGTAGCGCCAGCATTCTTTAAACCGAAGGACATCACCTTATAGTAGAATATAGCAGAATATGCCCAGCGGAGTCCGGAAGGCGGTATGCTTTCGGTCTTCAGGATGCATTTTTATTTGATTGTATCCTGAAGATCCATCCATGAAGGAGAAGATCTCATGGGTAGACGTGTTATCGATCATTAGCTCGGTAACAGATACTGGAAAATCATTCTTCGGGCAAGCTTTGTTGAGGCCCCGAAAGTCCACGCAGATGCGCACCATCCTATTTTTCTTCATCACTGGAACAATGTTAGCGATCCAGTCGGGATATTGAACGTCTTGGATGAAGCCGGAGTCAATTTGTTTCTTGAATTCAGTGTTGATACTCATCTCAAGTTCGAGCCGCATTCTTCTTGGCACCTATTAAACTGGCATTATGTCCAGCGATAAGGCCAGTTTATGTACTGTCACCATTGGATCTAGACCTAGCATTTCAGAATAGTTCCACACGAAGCAGTCTTTATATTGCATGAGCACGTCTTTTAATGTGGCTACTTGTTTTTCAGATAGTAGCTCACTGACGAATGTCGATCTCGGATCATTTTCTGTTCCTAAATCAATTTTTCTTAGGTTGTCCGCCGTGGTGTGTATCCCATCTTCCAGCTCTTTTGGTGCTGGTGGTAACTCTGAGATCACCCATTCCTCATTTTCATTTGCGAAGCACATGTGGAGGTCATCCATAGTCTCATGCCCTCTCTCTTTTGAGAGTGTTATCATATGGCAGGTATGAGTTCGTTTCCATTCTTGATGTTGAGCAGGTCCCATCATCATGGTATAGGTCCTCTTTGGTTCATGCTTTTACGGCGGGGTTAGCCTCCAGCTTTCGGATAAAGCGAACCTGGATTGTTGATATTGGTCTTCTACTCAGTCTTTTAAAGTAAAGCAGTCTTCAAGGGGATGACCTATTGCTCGGTGGTAGGAGCAATAATCAGGATGATCGACCTCGTTTATTTGTTCGGGATGCCGAGACTCCGGAAGCGTCATCATTTGATGCTTCATGACAAGGTTGAAAATTTTCCTTGTCTTTTCTTGGGGGAAAGATTCCCGACCCATCTTCTTTATAAAGGACGGGCTCCAACCGAGTTTTTTCTTGATTGCATGGTGTCTTGGATCCGCTTTGTTGTTTTCGAACGTTGTTTGCATTCTTTACCCTGTTTTTGCCTCTATTTCGAGATTTTCCTCTTTCGTGAGGATATACAGCAGGTCGGGAATGAAGAGCATTATAGCCTTCCTTCTCCGCAGATTGCTGATTGAGGCGCTGCGTTCTGGCCTTTTCATAAATGGCCATTTTGCGGCCATGATTGTCTCGGCTCTTTTGACAAGCTTCTTTGATTAGCTTGTCTATTTGTTCTTCGAGTGATGGACTTAACGTTCTTAGAGCGGGATTTCGCTCTGTTTCAACGTCACAGCTATTTGGAAAGGCGTTTTCCCCTTCACTGGAGCTGTTTATAACGTGGCAACTATGGAACCGCTCATGTTTCTTGGAACGAACGTATCCAATCCTGGTTGTCTCCATCTTCCCATTGGGCATCTTTCGCTGAGTCTCGGTAATATCCTAAATCTTTTTATAGAATTGGGCATGTCGAACAGTTTGTTCGAGGGGTACACCTTGGCATCTTAACATCCTTTCCAGTCCCTCCGTGTAGTATCTTGGCAGACAGATTGGTTGAAACTTGTCGAGTGAAAAATCGGCACCATGTCAGACTTTCTGTTCTACTTTAGTTTCCGTAGATTGGTAGAAGAAGATCGCTTTTCACCTCTTCGTGTGAGAGGCACATAGAAAGTTTGCAGTTCTTGTATGTTGTATGTATCGAGCGAATCAAGTTTCTTATAATGCTAAGGCGGAGCCATTGTGATTTGCAGACTCTGATCTACTCTGGCGAAGGTTTACACTGACGGGCGGATGGAAAACACTGTGTTGGCCTCGTCCTCTGAGTCGCTGCCAAAGACCAAAATAGGAGTAGATGGTCCGGGTCTATTGTTTTCTTTCTGGGGTTGCCCCGAGTAAACTATTTCTTCTTCTTCCTCGGTATCACTACCAAAGATCGGGATAGTGGCGACGGACTTCTGTTTATCCTCCGGCTTATGACACCTTTCCGTATCTTCGAAGTCTGGTAGGAAGTACTTTGCGTCTTCGTAATTTCGGTCCTCATTTACGGAGAACAGATTTAGTTGCCCTGTGACGGTGTATTCCAAGCCGTCTTTGAAATACTTCATACACTGATGTTGTATAGAAGGGATGACATTGTACTCATGCAACCAAGGCCTGTCAAGCAAAGCGTTATAGCAAGTCATGGCGTCAATGACATGAAATTTGATGCCAGTGACGAGCAGCCTGAAGCGTAATGTCGGTATTACGGACCCGAGCGTCCATGACGACAGTGAGTCAAACCCGGAGATGGTAATTTTTTCTCGGGCCAGGTGCTGAACGTTCATGCAAATCTCCTTCAGCACTCTCACGTTGAGAAGGTTGACGGAGGATCCGTTGTCGACAAGGATTTTCTCTATCTTGATTTCGGGGCATCACCCGTTGACGTATAACGGGCGATTATGTTCGCACGTATCGAGGAGGAGATCTTCATTGCTGAATGTAATGCCAGCCGTGTGGACCTCTGCCAATTCATCTTTCATTTTCTTTTCCGTGAAGAAATCTTGGAACTGATCGGGCTCTTGTAATGCCTTGCTCAGAGAATCTCATGCCTCTTTGGACAAGAGGAGAGCATCCAGTATGCTCAGTTGTGAAGGTATTTTCCTCAAATGCGCTAGGAAATTATAATCCACCTTATTTTTCCTAGGCAGGTCCCTCACTACGAGCTCTTTGACAACTCCATCGTCGATGGCAATTTCCTCAGAGATTTTTTCTTTCCCTTTGTCCTTTTTGCTCGAACCTTTGTTTGTAGGTCCGAGGTTCTTTTCAGGCAGCGTGCGGTTACGCAGCCGAATATTCTCGCAGTTCTTCTCCGCTTCTTTTTTGGAGGTGGAGTCTTTGAAGAGAGGGATGAGGGGTATTTCGTCCTCAGAATCACTTCTGAAAGTAAGAACTTGAGGGTTTTCCCCTTCCGAACCGGTATCAACCATATGCCAGTTGCCAGTTGTTCAGTCGAAAATATTACATATTTGATGGAACATTTTCCTTACTTTTGTTAAGTACTTAAATGTGTTTATCGTAAATATAGAACATATGTGGGTTTATTTGTAAAATATTCTTTATCATATGTTTCTACATTATAATTAATATTATAAAGGAAAATACATGCATACAATATTTATATAAAATATTAATAATTAAAATATGCATATTATATCAAATATCCCTAATCAATATTCTTAAAATATTGTATCATATAAAATGGTTAGGATAATATCTCAAAATAATAACAAATGCTACTAACAATATGAATTGAGATATTGTGCAGATATGAGCTCATATATGGAGATCAGGAGATCCAAGATGTCGGGAATAAAATCTGCTGATAAAATTGAACCAAATTGTAAAATCATGAATGGTAGAGACTCAGAAGAAGATTTGAAGAATCCAGACATTTAAACAATCATCACGTGTCAACACCTAGAAGCAGAAGAAATTTCAAAACGAGATCCCACCATACTGCCGCCCAACCGTGGCCAAATCCATGTATATGCGGTGGATCCGCGGCAATATCATGGCCGTAGGATTCTGGATTTTGTAGGTGTGATCGTATCTACAAATCCTAATACATGGGATCAAGGATTTTATGCTTGTATGACTATTTAAAGGACCGAGAGCTTCATACAAGCAATTATCAAAAACCGAAGAGATCAAGAGGTCTAAGACGATCCACGCATCCAGGTTGATCATCGGCTGTTCATCTACTTCCAACGAGAACAGAGATCGGGAGCATAAACTAGGGTTCATGCACTCTAAATTCGACGGATTTCTAAATGATAGTTGATTAATAAAAAGGTAGATATTTAGTTTAGTTCTTTGCATTTTACTTTCTGCATTTAATTTCTACATTACTTTCTGCATTTACATTATGATCTCTTTCTCTATTTTCTTTACTATCTCAACCATGCGTAAGTAATTCTACGCTTGATATGGTTTGTAGGATTAGGGTAGATCAATGGATGATAAAATCTCTTAACTTCTTTTACATCTTTCAAAGTTTATAAACTTTAGCAAAACAATTGTTAACATCCTTATCAAGTGCGCTACCAATTTATTGATAGTCTCGACCGCGATTTGAGATTAGATTAACACTTGTTTTGGTAAAGGCTAGACATAAATAGAGGTCAATGAAAAGATAAGGGTTAAGAGTGGGAACCCTATTCCCTCCAAAAACCCTAATCTTCATTCATCACTATCGATCTAGTTTTAAATCTATTAAAAGATAAAAGGAGTCATCTTTAATTAATCATCCATTACTACTAAATTCTATGAACCCTACAAGCCTCTTCTTCATAAATTCTACATCCGTATTCAACATAGATCTAAAAACTATTCTCCATATTTCAATCAACTCGTCTAAAGCAAGATAAAGGTTCGACGTTTCCCTGAGGACGACCCATACTCATCGCGACTAGCTACAAGCGACACCGTTATTGATTGCGGTTACTTTACAAAACACTTCTTCAAAATTCAGAATCAATCACCAGTCATTTTTCATGCGCATTTGTCGCTTCGCCGTCGACGAGCTTCGCACTTCATCCTCTTGAAGTGTTTTTGATGGGCAACTGCTCATACCATTGTTTTGCATTATTATATTCCCCATTCTTATTCATTTTACAAATAAATATGTGCTTTTGACCCATGTCTGCTACATAGTTGCAGGTTACAGGTTCTCGGAACAAAAACAGTGAAAAAGACAAAAGACGATACAAAAGTGAGACTAAGACCAACAAATGGAAGAATCTTGATCAAGCCTACAGTTCGAAGACTAAACGAAGATCAATAGACGATTTCACAAGTACAAAGGCAGTGCAAGATTCAAGACTTTAACACGAAGCAAGCGGTAAAAGTCCACGACTTTATTCATTGTAGAAATCTGGAAGAAATATAGAAGACAAACCGAGAAACCAAGTAAAGAAACAAGAAGACCAAAGCAGCAGAAATAACCCCAGAAGAAATGAGAACACAATCCCACTATTTGGCTACGGAACCGCGGCCGTGTGGGGCCTGTGGTGGTGCAAAATTTTATTGGCGCTGGCGGTGCAATTGACTAGGTCTTTTTCTTAGGGGGTATTTTTGTAATAGCAGATATGACGCGATTGTAATCTAGGGTTTCTATGAATCTATAAATAGAACCCTAAAAACCTGATTTAGAGGATGCCTCTTCTTATGCCTCATTGTAAATCTCAAATTCAGATCTGTAAAGAATGAAGAGTGCATCAATAAATTAGGAGTAAGTTTTCTTTTCATCGCCCTAGTTAATTTTATTATCTGCCTTAGGTAATTTCTTATCTGCCCTAGTTAGATCTTTAATTCCTTGCCCTAGATAGATAGTTTAGATATGTTCTTCAATTCCCTATTGAGCGAGTAGTCTCCTCGCTTGTTAGGGTTAGCTTTGGGGAAGGCTTGAGAGATGAAGATCTCTCACCCCTTTCTTGCCCATCACATATAATTAATAGGACTCCATGCATACATACACACACCGCTCCCTACGGCACCCTATCCCATGAGGTAGCGGTGATACCGTAGTATAAAGGCCCGGTTGAGCGTGTTTTCCATGGAGGTTAGGGTAAGGATTAAGAAAGGAAGGACAAGAACCTAGAGAAAGAAACACCGTTTCTTCCCGACGGTACTGTAACTTTCCAGAAAATAAGATATTATTTTTTTTCTTTGAGAATTTAAAATAATAAAATAATGAGCTTATGTAAAACAATAAAAATATCTTCAGCGATTGGCCTAAAAATATTTGTGCTTGAGGAGTTTGTCACAAATTGGTATTGTTGCAGCATGTATGTATATACATACATACATATATATATATATATATATATATATATATATATATTTTAAATCACTGTGTGTGTATATTTATATGGTATGGTTGGAGTTATCACCATTTTTCCCTAGTTCCCTTGTTCCCCCTTAGTTATTCCTGGGTTACCCCATTTCTTTCTTCCCCCACTCTGGAAAATTCCAACAAAAAAGGTTTTTCCCATCTTAGAGGTAGAGAGAGAGAGAGAGAGCCCTGGGATTGGCGATCTCGCGACGCGCAACCCCGCCGCCACCGCCGACTTCTCCTCAGTCTCTTCCCCCCAAATTCAAACCCTAACCCTATTAATGGCGTGTGTGGCATCTCCTCCCCTGAGCCAAGCGCGCTTCCCGTTCTTCTTCGATGACGTCGTCTTCAACATCGTGGCCAAGAAGGAGGCGGATCCTTACGAATGGGCGTGCTTCTCCCGCGTCTCCACCCGCTTCGCCTTCTTCATCGCCACCTGCTACATCTGATCGAGATGCCCTTCCTCCGTCTCCGATCTCGTCGCCTGCTCCTAATCATCGCAGCTCTCGCCTTCTCTTTCTCCTCAACAAGCTCCCAATTGTCATCGGCGCCACCCACGACGACATCCCGAATCTCGCAGCGTTTCCCCCTCTCGGCCGTGTTCCAGTGAGTCGCTGCCAACGTCGCGCCCTTCGTCCCCACATTGAGGATCTCAGTCGTCGCCGTCGGGAACGAGGTGCTCAAGTCGAACGATGCGGGGCTGGCGTCTCAACTGCTTCCGGCGATGCCATCTTCGCGCAGGTATACTTCATGTTTTCTTAGCATATGCCGCAATTTCTGTGCTTAGATCTCAGTGTTGGTCTAGAAGAGGAATACTGCATTGTTGGCTATTGGGAACTTCTGTATCTGTTCGATTGCTGTTGGGATGTTTGTAGAGGTTATAGTCATGTATCCGATCCAACACCGAGCCTATCACCCTGGAATTGACAATCTTTTGGTTCTTCTCATTGGAGGAATTCTCATAGCCATGCCCACTGTTTTGTCTGTTACGATGGCAATCGGATCTCATCGGTTGTCTCAGCTGGGAGCTATAACGAAGAGAATGACTGCTATTGAAGAAATGGCCGGCATGGATGTTCTTTGCAGCGATAAAACATAAACCATTAATCTGAACAAACTAACTGTGGACAAGAACCTTGTCATGGTTTTTAACCATATGAGGAACAGAGATGTGATGGCTTGGACTGCTATGATCTAGGGGTTGGGGATCCATGGCCAAGCTAGAGAAGCTCTTCGAATGTTTGGAGAAATAGAGGGGGAAGGTGTGAGGCCAAATGACGTAACATTCTTGGGGGTCTTGGATGCTTGTAGTCATGAGGGAATGGTGAATAAAGCAAAGGATGTCTGCAAAAAGATGGTAGTAGAATATGGGACGAGCCTGAATATGAAGCATGATGAATGCATAGTTGATCTATTGGGGAGGTTAGGGCTGTTGGATGAAGCACATGAGCTTATAAGAAGCTTGCCTTTGGAAAGGGATGCTACAGCATGGCGATCATTGCTTGCGGCTTGTAGAGTGCATGGAGATATCAAGCTTGGTAAGCTTGCACGATAAGCCTTAGTGGCTTTGGGCGATGAGCACCCAATCGACTCGATTCTTTTAACAGGTGCACATGCATTGTTGGGGAAGTAGGAAGAAGTCAGAATAATGAGGGTTTTGGATCAGAAAGGGATGAAGATGGTGGACAAGAAGGAGCCAGGGTACAGCTTGATTGAGATGAGTAGATTGATGATGAAGAGAAATAGGCAAGTGGATGTAAGGGCACCCTCATGTGGATTTTGAACATCAAGGATAAGCGTGGCGTCATCGACTTCGACAGACAAAGGCCAGGTGAGTAGATGTATATCTATGGGGGAAATTTGGTGGATAGCGTTTAGCATCCCCGCAAACGTAAAATAGGGATATTACTTACTGTCATTAGGAAGTCGGACGTGACCATAGATTCTTGGCGAGTAGGATCCTATTAAAGACTTTAGGTTGGACTAGACTGATTTAGAAAGACTTAACCAGAGAATGAATGCCTTGGAGGGAATTCGTAGGTTTCAGGTAGACACACACACACATACATTTGACTTGGTGTAGGGTTCTATATGTATATATATATACATATAACATATACACGTGATATGGGGAGGTTATATGACATCTGGAAAGGAGTCAGTATGATTGGGCATGATGCCGTGAGTTAAAGATATACGATCGAGTATGACATGAGATGTACTATGATATTAGCGGATCGTTGGGAAATGAGAAATGGATATGTATACATAAATGATAATAGGTGATGATGTACATAGGTGATAGTTGACCCATACCCCGATTTTTGGGATGCCGTACGATGGATTTTACCGTACGAGGCATAGATGTGATGATTGATCCGCACTCTTGACTCGAGGAAGTCGTACTATGTACGTGACGCTATTGAGGCTGGATCGCTGACTGCTAGAGATATCGACTCAGACTTTAAGAGGATTCTTCTTACCTTTCGACTAGTGTCCTTAGTTGGTTAGGTAGATCTTAGTTTAGGTTCGAGTCATACTTATTTTCAAAACTAACGGATCATGCTTACTTTTCATCCAACAAGCTGTATGACTCGTAATTAGTATATATATTCTCTAGTTGTGCGTTTACTACACATTTACTGTTATATTCATGTTGCACTTATCGTATTGCATATTCATACGTATGTTATTTAGCCATTATGAAACTCTGCCTGTTAGGACACCAGCACCATTACCGATGATGCGCTTGTTCCACGTACACTTATTTGCCGGCTCACACACATCATCATCGGTAATTGCCATGCTTTAGAAAACATTATCTTTTATTGATAGAATCAGCTAAAGGCTAGATCAATATAATAATGTATGGTTACTCTCATGTGCTAGTTAGACATTGCATTTATTACATAGAAACTTCATGCATTTACATTTTCATATTATCATGCAGTATTATGGGGCTTATGCCGATACTCATTATTACTTACTCATGATTTTGGAATTTTGGATTTCTATGAGATTTCTGGATTTTGGGGAAAACCGCAAGAATATATATAAAAACTTCTCTCTCTCTCTCCCTCTTTATTTGAAATATAAGCTGCGGTTTTCTCGTGATGTATGTGTCGTCCACCATGAGATTTCATGTTTTCTGTTGGATTTCGAGACCCGATTCGAGGAGTGGATGAACCGTCTCGGGTACATGGTGAGCCTGGTATGGTACCCCGGGGCAAGAAGATTGAGTTGTAGACGATGATCCTGGCAGGGGAAGACTACCTACTAGTGATGTCTGGCGCGGCAGATATCCGGAAGATACCGACCGTTGTCGTGAGATTTGATGATATGGGCCGATCCGGACCAACGGAGCCCGAGATATTGAGACTTTGAGATATTGAGACATTGAGATATATATGTTTTGTGTCGATACTTGACACGGATTTCCATGGGTTTCATTGATGATATTTCAGTTAATCCAGAAGAATCTTTTCTATGATAAAAGTAAAGATTTTCTTCTACAGATATATCCAGATTTTATGGTTGATTGTTTTTCATTCATGATGCATGCATATACATACATGACATGATACCACTTAGTGACACTGACACGAGCACCGAGTATTACACTTGTGTATAGTTTATTACACTATCATTACTAGATGTCTAATGTTATGTTGAGTATATTATATGACCTAGGAGAGCGTCGTGCACGAGATTTCTACTCTCAAATGTCTTCTCCTCACGAGTTGGCAACTCACCCCCGTTATGCCAAATTTTCTTACAGGTCCAGGTGTACAGGTTTCCTTGGCGGCTTGCTGGCACACCACTTCATTCAGGGCGATTGCTAGGTAGGTGAGTTCACTTGCATCGTGACCATAATTGTATTTTCATTATTTCTGTTGTATCTAGTAAGTTCTATCAACCAGACATTGTACATTTGCTAGATTTGGAAACTGGTTGTATATTCTTTCTACCTTAGAGTCGTGCTGTTTTATTGTTATGGTTTTCTGGTTTTCTTGATAATGCTAGTTTCCTTTCCTTTCTGAGTTTTGATCCTCGCCCTTTGGCGTTGTATTTTATATTGCTTGTATGGTTGTTTCCGCCATTTGGCGAAGAGCCAGCTTCCGTTTGGGGATGCCTTTATTCTTTTTTTTGTATTTTCTTGCTTTGTACCCGTTTCGGGACCATTATTTACAAAGGAGACTCTGCCGAAATTTTCGAGAAATTTTGATGCTTTAAAAATATTTAATGCGACTTATTTGGTTTAAATCACTTTCTTTAAATAAGTTTTCTTTCACTCTATTTCATTATCTGGTTTAGATTTCTGGGCCTTGGCTTACTTAGATTATGTCACGCCTCTAGACGTTGCGTAGTTTAAGTGCCAGTCACGTTCTGTACTTTCGGGTCGTGACAAAGTTGGTATCAGAGCGCTAGGTTTAACCCTTGTCTAAGTCTGGGTTGACCTTGGTTGATGGAGTAGGTGACTTAGGTAGAGTGACGTACCGTGGGTATGATCCGCGGCATACTTACGATACGCTACTCTGCTTAAGAAGCCTTAGGATGTATATTTCTTTGCGTCGTATTCTATTCAATCCTTGATCTATCTTCGTCGATATCGGATGGTGGTTTCTGTTACCACGGTCGCACGGTTAGAGGGAGCTGTGGCTCGAATGTGATGACCATTAGGGTATCGTTTATTCTTGAGGATTGAAGCATTGTTTAGCGTGCGGACGAAGGGTATTCACATGCCGTCCATACGAAGTTAAAAGGTTCGAACGATTGTCAGAAAAGGTATTCGGAAGAACATGCACGTATTTCTATGGACCCTCTAGAAGAATGAAACCCTAACTCGACATAATGATCACGAGAACGCGTTTGAACCTTAGGGTTTACGGCAGTTCCGTGGTGCCATTAGTGAGTCTTGGGTTTGCGCTTCTATGGCTGGTCCGCAGATGCTGGGGCATGTACTGGATATTTTTAAGCTGTACTTGAGTGTTGAGCTCTTGGGGAATTATGGATTTTGATGAATCGATCGAAAACTTTAACGTAGTCCGGATATCAGGTGAAGGGATAGATTACGTGGGAGACTCTCGATATGAGCATAGCCGTTTGTAGCGCAGTCAGCACAGCGATGAGGAGACGAGTCCGAATCAGTCGACATTAGAAAAGGCGAACCTTGACGATAGTGTTTACGATTGTGATTTGGTGATTTGAATTTCATATTTCCGTTGTCTGGATTTAGGTATTTTGAGGATTTTGTTCTATAATTGGTATTTTCTATGTGTACATTCATTACACTCTATTCGTGTTTCATATATCGGTGGTATTGATGTTGTTTTGTGCATACCCAGTGCACTCGATTTGGTTTTATACATTTTGAGATATTGATTTGATTTCGTACATGTGGGTTGCACATGATTCTGACGTATGCTTCGGCATAGTTTTCATGCACTTTTCGTACCGTGATTTCGATTTTGATATTCGGTATATGTTTTCGTGCACCATGTGCACTTGATTAAGATTCTTGCACACACTTGGCGCACTTGATGCGATTTCGTGCACACCAGATGCACTAAATCGAGATTTTGTGCACATTAGATGCACCTGATATTGTTTTCGTGCACGCCTGTTGCACTTGATAGATGTTTTTGGTGCACACCCATTGCACTTAGGTTTTGTTTTTTGTGCACTTTCGTGGCATCAGTATTTGGTTTCGATTTTCGTGCGCATCGGACGCATGTGGTATTTTGTATGCTGTATTTGAGATTGATTTCATTCTGAGCGTCACATTTTTATGATACATACTATAGGGTATAGTAATTGAGCAGGACTAGTCTGAGTACAGTACCTGAATATGTTTTTGCATACATTGGTAGTTACCGAAGGGATTTCCAAAACGAGCTATAGTCTCAATATTTTTCTACGTGTCCGAGACGACACGAAACATTTTACAAAGGAAACCCTTCTAAATTATTTTCAGAAAAAAAAATGGCTGTACGTGTATGTTAAATAAAAGATATTATATATGTATAGCTATTTCCTTAAAATGAACGTCCGCTACTTATGCCGTGATACGCGCATCGCACGGCGATTTGAAAAAAAGGATTTGCATGTATTTCTTTTCCGATGTTGGATGATTTTTACAACGATGCGTACCATATACATGTTATGGTTTTGAGTATATCATATTGGTTTTTCATATTGGATTTTGACGTTTGTATTATCACCATAACTCCATTGATTGCGTGACTTGACGGAGTTTTGCTTTTGAGTTTGACCTTCATCTTCATGCGCATGTATTGCGCTAGGTTATGTTTTGTGTATTCATGATCTCGGAGCCCCGCTGATATGGTTTACTGGCTAAAATGTTTTAGTATTTGGGGGAGTTTTAATTTAAATTCCGGGACTGAATTTCTTTAACGGGGGAAGATTGTAACTTTCCAGAAAATAAAATATTATTTTTTTTCTTTGAGAATTTAAAATAATAAAATAATGAGCTTATGTAAAACAATAAAAATATCTTCAGCGATTGGCCTAAAAATATTTGTGCTTAAGGAGTTTGTCATAAATTGGTATTGTTGTAGCATGTATGTGTATACATACATACATACATACATATATATATATATATATATATTTAAATCAATGTGTGTATATTTATATGGTATGGTTGGAGTTATCACAAATTTTCCCTAGTTCCTTTGTTTCCCCCTTAGTTATTCCTGGGTTACCCCATTTCTTCCCTCCCCCACTCTGGAAAATTCCAACAAAAAATAAGGGTTTCCCTATCTTAGAGGGAGGGAGAGAGAGAGAGAGAGAGAGCCCTGGGATTGGCGATCTCGCAACGCGCAACCCCGCCTCCGCCGCCGACTTCTCCTCAGTCTCTTCCCCCCAAATTCAAACCCTAACCCTATTAATGGCGTGTGCGGCATCTCCTCCCGTGAGCCAAGCGCTCTTCCCGTTCTTCTCCGATGACGTCGTCTTCAACGTCGTGGCCAAGAAGGTGGCGGATCCTCACGAATGGGCGTGCCTCTCCCGCGTCTCCACCCTCTTCGCCTTCCTCATCACCACCTGCTACTTCCGATCGAGATGCCCTTCCTCCGTCTCCGATCTCGTCGCCTGCTCCTAATCATCGCAGCTCTCGCCTTCTCTTTCTCCTCAACAAGCTCCCAATTGTCATCGGCGCCACCCACGACGACATCCCGAATCTCGCAGCGTTTCCCCCCTCTCGGCCGTGTTCCAGTGGGTCGCTGCCAACGTCGCGCCTTTCATCTCCATATTGAGGATCTCAGTCATCGCCGTCGGGAACGAGGTGCTCAAGGCGAACGACGCGGGGCTGGCGTCTCAACTGCTGCCGGCGATGCCGTCTTCCCGCAGGTATACTTCATGTTTTCTTAGCATACGCCGCAATTTCTGTGCTTAGATCTCAGTGTTGGTCTAGAAGAGGAATACTGCATTGTTGGCTATTGGGAACTTGTATCTGTTCGATTGCTGTTGGGATGTTTGTAGAGGTTATAGTCATGTATCCGACCCAACACCGAGCCTATCACCCTGGAATTGACAATCTTTTGGTTCTTCTCATTGGAGGAATTCTCATAGCCATGCCCACTGTTTTGTCTGTTACGTTGGCAATCGGATCTCATCGGTTGTCTCAGCTGGGAGCTATAACGAAGAGAATGACTGTTATTGAAGAAATGGCCGGCATGGATGTTCTTTGCAGCGATAAAACATAAACCATTAATCTGAACAAACTGACTGTGGACAAGAACCTTGTCAAGGTTTTTAACCATATGAGGAGCAGAGATGTGATGGCTTGGACTGCTATGATCTAGGGGTTGGGGATCCATGGCCAAGCTAGAGAAGCTCTTCGAATGTTTGGAGAAATAGAGGGGGACGGTGTGAGGCCAAATGAAATAACATTCTTGGGGGTCTTGGATGCTTGTAGTCATGGGGGAATGGTGATTAAAGCAAAGGATGTCTGCAAAAAGATGGTAGTAGAATTTGGGACGAGCCTGAATATGAAGCATGATGAATGCATAGTTGATCTATTGGGGAGGTTAGGGCTGTTGGATGAAGCACATGAGCTTATAAGAAGCTTGCCTTTGGAAAGGGATGCTACAGCATGGCGATCATTGGTTGCGGCTTGTAGAGTGCATGGAGATATCAGGCTTGGTAAGCTTGCATGAGAAGCCTTAGTGGCTTTGGGCGATGAGCACCCAATCGACTCGATTCTTTTAACAGGTGCTCATGCATTGTTGGGGAAGTAGGCAGAAGTCAGAATAATGAGGGATTTTGATCAGAAAGGGATGAAGATGGTGGACAAGAAGGAGCCACGGTACAGCTTGATTGAGATGAGTAGATTGATGATGAAGAGAAATAGGCAAGTGGATGTAAGGGCACCCTCATGTGGATTTTGAACATCAAGGATGAGCGTGGCGTCATCGACTTCGACAGACAAGGGCCAGGTGAGTAGATGTATATCTACGGGGGAAATCGGGTGGATGGCGTTTAGCACCCCTGCAAACGTAAAATAGGGATATTACTTACTGTCATTAGGAAGTCGGACGTGACCTTAGATTCTTGGCGAGTAGGATCCTATTAAAGACTTTAGGTTGGACTAGACCGATTTAGAAAGACTTAACTAGAGAATGAATGCCTTGGAGGGAATTCGTAGGTTTCAGGTAGACACACACGCACACACATACATTTGACTTGGTGTAGGGTTTTATAGGTATATATATATACATATAACATATACACGTGATATGGGGAGGTTATATGATATCTGGAAAGGAGTCAGCATGATTGGGCGTGATGCCGTGAGTTAAAGATATACGATCGAGTATGACATGAGATGTACTGTGATATTAGCGGATCGTTGGAAAATGAGAAAATGGATATGTATACATAAACGATAATAGGTGATGATGTACATTAGTGATAGTTAACCCATACCCCCATTTTTGGGATGCCGTACGATGGATTTTACCGTATGAGGCATAGATGTGATGATTGATCCGCACTCTTGACTCGAGAAAGTCATACTATGTACGTGACGCTATTGAGGCTGGATCGCCGACTGCTAGAGATATCGACTCAGACTTTAGGAGGATTCTTCTTACCTTTCGACTAGTGTCCTTAGTTGGTTAGGTAGATCTTAGTTTAGGCTCGAGTCATACTTATTTTCAAAACTAACGGATCATGCTTACTTTTCATCCAACAAGCTGTATGACTCGTAATTAGTATATATATTCTCTAGTTGTGCGTTTACTACACATTTACTGTTATATTCATGTTGCACTTATCGCATTGCATATTCATAGTATGTTATTTAGCCATTATGAAACTCTGCCTGTTAGGACACCAGCACCATTACCGATGATGCGCATGTTCCACGTACACTTATTTGCCGGCTCACACACATCATCATCGGTAATTGCCATGCTTTAGAAAACATTATCTTTTATTGATAGAATCAGCTAAAGGCTAGATCAATATAATAATGTATGGTTACTCTCATGTGCTAGTTAGACATTGCATTTATTACATAGAAACTTCATGCATTTACATTTTCATATTATCATGCAGTATTGTGGGGCTTATGCCGATGATCATTATTACTTACTCATGATTTTGGGATTTTGGATTTCTATGAGATTTCTGGATTTTGGGAAAAACCGCAAGAATATATATAAAAACTTCTCTCTCTCTCCCCCTCTTTTTTTGAAATATAAGCTGCGGTTTTCTCGTGATGTATGTGTCGTACACCATGAGATTTCATGTTTTCTGTTGGATTTCGAAACCCGATTCGAGGAGTGGATGAACCGTCTCGGGTACATGGTGGGCCCGGTATGGTACCCCAGGGCAAGAAGATCGAGTTGTAGACGATGAGCCTGGCAGGAGAAGACTACCTACCAGTGATGTCTGGCACGGCGGATATCCGGAGGATACCGACCGTTGTCGTGAGATTTGATGATATGAGCCGATCCTGTAACACCCAAGGATGTGTTTAGTGGCTAATTATATTTTAATAGGTGATTTTAATAGAAAGTTTACCAAATTGATTTTCAAATAGTTTTTCCAAATTAATAAATATTTTTCTAGAATTTTACCAAGCTTGCACAAACTTGTGCATGTAAACTAGGGTTAAAACTTGGGTTATATCATGTTTCACAACCATGGTGAATTAAACCCCCTTGTTAAGACAAAAGATTTTAATTAAGGTTATGTTTTGTTTAAAATGGAAAATGGATTTAAAAAGTAATTTGGTTGACTTGAGAGAGGGGCATCATGGCAAGCCCATGCTTGCAATTAATGTGGAGAGAGAGAGGGAGAATGGGGGCTTGACTCTCTTGCATTATCATTTCCTTTGCTTGCAACCCTCTCTCATATCTCACTCACTCTCTCACTCTCACACACACACATCAGCTCCAGCCTCAGCTCCAGAAGTTGCAGCAGCAGCAGCATCAAACACCAGCACCAGAACAGCAACTGCATCAGCACTTCATGCAGCCCCAGCTTACCCGCAGCAGCCCCAGCTCCATGTAGCAGCAGCCCCAGCAGCACCAGCTTCAGCTCCACAACCCCAATAACAGCAACATCAACAGCAATAAGCATCAGCACTTCAAGCAGCAGCAGCTTCTGTGCAGAGGCAGTTCCTGTAGCAGCCTCCTCTTCTTCTTTTCTTCTCCTGGACCAGCGTAGTAGGGTCAAGCGAGGTATAAATTCTGAGCTTCACTTGCTTGTGTGCTAGACTTGTGAGTTGGTTTAGGTTTTAGTGTGATTGGTAGATGTTTATCACTAGACTTGGTGTTTTAGCAATATTGATGGTGATTAGTAAGATCCTTGCTTAAGTTAGGTTAATTTTAGTTAGACTAGCTTAGTTAGGAGCTATTGAGGCCAGGTTAACCTAGGTAACCCCAGTTTACACTAAAGTTCCCTGAACCTTCATGTTGGTGCAAATTGTGACTTTTAAGCAAAAATTTAGCTTTCTGTTATCTGCTGTTACCCAGGTGACTTCAGGATAAAATTGAGTGGACCCCAGCCTACTAGTAACACCCTGACCCCACCACCAGAGCCCGACCCCACCACTCTCACTTTCGGCCGCCGAAATCATCTTTCTGGCCGCAATTTGCGGCCAGAACAGGGAGTTAGGAGTTAGGGTTTTCAGGGTTGGTGTCTGCTATGTTTTGTAGGTCCTTGGTATATGTAGTTTTGTAATATTGTAGCCTGGACAGAATCTGGAGCTATATGTCATTTTCTGGTGTTTTTAAGTTTGCGCGATACGCACGATACGCGAGTGGGTTTGTGATTCAGCGTATCGCGGCGTATCGGACTGAGTCGTAGGCGCGTGCACACACGTTCCAGCGTTTTACACACATGCGTGTTGATTCGTGACGCGAGTTTCACGTTTTGCGGGATTCTTGCTTATATAATTAGATTCCTTGTGTAATTTCAGGTTCTCAGGCGAGCACGTCAGACGTCGCCAGGAAAGGGAAGCAGGTGGTCGGCTATACTTAGCATGCGACCAGGTGAGTAGATTTAACATCTACGGGGAAATCGCCGTATGGCATTAAGCGTCAGGGCGTAATAGGAATTGTAGTCATGAGTGTCCATATAGATATACTGGTAGTATAGAACACTGCATGTCACTGACGGTCCAAGTTGCACGAGCACGTTTTATATGCTACACTCACACCGTTAGTGATTGCCATGCCACTCACAACGTAGGATTGTTATAAACCGCATATTATATTGATTCGGCCTATTTAATGTTGACGTGATTTACCGCATACATCATACAGATTCATATTTGTGCCATATACCTTACACATATTCATACTCGGGCGCATATGCATTATAGGTCTACATCAGTGCACATATACATTGCTATATTCACTTTGCGTACTTATCCATTCGCACATCCATACCGTTACCACATTCATATGTTGCATTCATGGATGATATTTACTTGATTTAAAAACTGAGGGACCGCAAACGATATTTTCAAAACTGGACCTCTTAAACAGCGGTTTCCCCATTCCTTAAATTGTAGTGTCATACGACACATTGCATGGATCTACGCATTGGATTTGATTTCTGTGATTTCTGGATTTGGGAACAGGAGTACTATTTTAAGAAAATACGCACTGTTTGAAAACCCGGTTTCCCTTGATATGATATTTTAGTGCGTCCACCATGAGTTTTCTCGGTTCTAGAGAGCTTGTGTGAGTATACCCGATTCGAGGAGAGGTAGGCACCGATTGCGGGTACATGGTGGACCCGGTACGGTACCCCGGGACGAGAAGACTCGTATTGTTAGACGGTGAGCCCGGCGGAGGGACTACTACCTACCGGTGATTGGTTGGACCTGGCGGTTATCCGGAGGATACTGACCAGAGTAGCTTGACGGATACGGGACGACGCGTACTGCCGAGGCCGAGGGCCGATTCCGCAGACGGAGCCCGTGGGCAGATCCGATGGACGGACGCCCCATATTGGAAGATTTGCGTATCGATGCTGGACACGGCTGTTTTTATGATATTTTGAGTGCCGGTGATGGGTACTCCCGATTCTTATGAGATTGCAGGTTTGAGGACCGATATGGATGACGACGCTTGAGTTGTACTGGTTTTGGTGCATTGATTGACACCAGATATTTTCCACGAGGATATTCCGTGTAGATATTGTTATTTTCCATACTCAGCATTCAGTATTTGACATCTCATCCTGTAGTTAGTATACCTGATCGAGTACACATGCTTGCATATTATTGCGTATCTTGCTCATCACATATAGATGATTATTATATAGTACTTGTTGCATGATTTGAGCATCCAGTTCTTCATATAGATGTTTTTTAGTTTGCATAGTCTAATGTATCGCAGGACGTGCATACCTGCGATTACCTTTATATGTTATTTGCTATTCACGAGTTGGCAACTCACCCCCGTTGTGCCACAGTGCTTGCAGGTTGCCCTTTGGAGTAGTCGCGGCTAGCGGTTTACTGCATCTTTTGGCACAGATACCACTTCTGAGGCGTGATAGCCCTTTTGTTATTAGGTGGGTTTTGTACGGTATCTGTTTATCTTTCAGTTGTATATTGATGTATCTAGTACTCTCCATCTACCTTCCTGTATTGACTTAGAGACAGTTGTGAGGACGATGTATGTGATTTGTACTCTGGTATCGAGCTCGCATGTGAGCCGACTTTATGTTATGCAGTCTTACCTTTTATGATATTCGCCTTTTTTTTACTGTATACTCTTGTGATGCTCTATTCATCCCGCATGTTATTTCTATTTCACTCGCCTTTACCTGACTTGTGGAATAAATGGTTATAAAGGAAATGTTGCCAAAATTATTCAAAAATACCTCTTAACTTAAAAAGGATTTCTACTAAATAAATTAAAGTTTCCTAAACATTTATAGCTGTTTTTACGAAAATGATTTAAACACTCTATATTTAAAGGTTTTGATTTCTGGGTTTCGGCTTACTTAGCCGCGTTACGCCTGTGGACGTTACGTGGCTAAGTGCCGGTCACGGGCCAAATTATCGGGTCGTGACAAAGTTGGTATCAGAGCGTAGGTTTTACCTTCGGAGTGTAGGATGACCCTGGTATGATGGAGTAGGTAGCTGCAGCAGAGTGGCGTTGCGGGTGTATGTTCCGCGGCATACTCGCGACACGGTACTCCGCCTAAGCAACCTTAGGATTTATTGGTTGAAATTCCTTCATTTCTTTGCATGCCTTCTTGCGATTCGATTTCAGTATCCTTATCGAATCCTATTTTCCTTTTCAGCCACTATGCCGCCAAAGACTACTAGGGCGCAGAGAGCAGCCGCGAGGGCCGAGATTCGTGTTGACTCGTCCGAGACGAGGACTGATCCGGGCAGTGTACCCGTCGTACCCGAGCAGACTGCTCCTCCCATGACAGAGCAGATCGCCACGATAGGGGCCAGCATGCAGGAGATGCGCCAGATGATAGGATCGCTTTGAGACGCTTCGAGCGCAGCGACCAGAGGTAGCTCCACCCGTTCCAGAGACCGCGATGGTACCTACCGCACAGCCAGTTACCCCTGCAGCCACGGAGGTGATTACAGTATCGCTATCAGAGTTCATGAGGCTGAAGCCTCCGGTCTTCACAGGCACAGACGCAGCCGAGGACCCGCAGTCTTTTATTGATAAGATGGCCCGGATATGCCGTTCCCTCCGATGCTCAGATGCGAGATGGGTCGAGTTCGCGAGCTTTCGCTTGGAAGGTCTTGCGCAGAAATGGTATGATTCAATTGAGAAGGCCAGAGCAGCAGGTCTTCCTCCTATGACCTGGACGGAGTTCGTGACAGTATTCCTAGCCCGTTTCCTTCCCCAGAGTGTTAGGGATGCCCGAGCTCGCAGATTTGAGTCCTTACGCCAGACGCCAGAGATGACAGAGGCAGAGTACGATGTGCTGTTCACCGAGCTATCAGTTTATGCTCCGTACCTGGTAGCTACAGAGGAGATGCGAGTCAAGAGATTTGTCCGAGGCTTGCTTACCCCGCTATTCCTTGCGATCAGCTCCCAGCAATACGAGACTTACGCCGCAGCGGTAGATGCAGCCCTATTGGTCGAGGAACGTCTTGCCGAGACTTCAGTAGTTCCAGGGCCGAAGAGGGTTCGTACTGACACAGCAGCCCAGAGACATCCATTCAGACGCCGTGATAGACGTAGTACAGGTGGCAGAGATTCAGGACGAGATCAGATGTTTAGCTCATACCCCCAGGAGGGTCAGCAGTCGTCCCGTGGATGTTTTGGATGTGGTAGTCCTCATCATCGTGTCAGAGATTGTACCGAGACACGTCAGAGGGAGTCAGCCGTACTGCATGTCACCCTTCCACCTTCTCCACCCCAGAGGGCGTTGCCTATTATACCCACAGTTACTGCGCCAGACGCAGGCACAGAGAGGTCGTGGTCGCGGAGGGTTTGTTCCTAGAGGGCGAGGCGGTCGAGGCAGGGGACAGCCAGCCACCAGCAGAGTGCAGCCAGCTGCTAGTAGGGGACCGCCAGTTGCAGGTGGAGGACAGGCACGAGTTTTTGCTTTGACGCATCAGGACGCGCAGGCGTCCAATGCGGTGGTTTCAGGTATTTTGTCTGTATGCTCTGTTGATGCACACGTGTTGTTCGATCCCGGATCCACGCACTCGTACGTATCCACACACTTCGTGCCGAGTTTGGGTAGAGAGTCCGGTCTGCTAGATCAGCCACTTGTTGTGACCACTCCCGTAGGAGAGTCGTTTGTCGCTAGGCACGTGTTCCGATCCTGCGTCGTCCGTATTGGCGATAGAGACCTGCCTGTCGATTTGATCCTTCTCGAGATGTTGGATTTCGACGTTCTTTTGGGCATGGATTGGTTAGCCACGTGCTATGCGTCGGTGGACTGCCGCGAGAAGACAGTGAGGTTCTGTTTTCCTGGCAAGTCGGCCTTTGTCGTGCAGGGTGACAGTGGTGCCACTCCTCACCCTTTGATTTCTTCTCTTCGCGCTGGACAGCTTTTGAGGAAGGGATGTCAGGGATTTCTAGCCTATGTTTGTGACACTAGAGCCCCAGGTGTTCCGTTGGAGCAGATTCCGATTGTGTGTGATTTCCCTGATGTGTTCCCTGATGAGTTTCCTGGTCTACCGCCTGAGCGCGACATTGCTTTTTGTATTGATTTGATTCCCGGCTCGGGGCCTATTTCTATACCGTCTTATCGGATGGCCCCGGCGGAACTTAGTGAGTTGAAGAGTCAGTTGCAGGAATTGCTGGACAGGGGACTTATTCGACCCAGTGTTTCTCCTTGGGGTGCTCCAGTTCTGTTTGTCAAGAAGAAGGACGGAAGCTTTCGTTTGTGTATCGACTACCGGCAGCTGAACCGGGTGACCGTGCGGAACAGATATCCTTTGCCACGTATCGACAACTTGTTCGACCAGCTTCAGGGGGCAGGATATTTTTCTAGGATCGATTTGCGATCAGGCTATCACCAGCTGAGGGTTCGATAGGAGGACATTCCGAAGACAGCTTTCCGTACATGTTATGGCTATTACGAGTTTCTGGTGATGTCATTCGGACTCACCAACGCGCCAGCAGCTTTCATGGACATGATGAACCGCATATTCAGGCCGTATCTTGACCTATTCATCATCGTATTCATCGACGACATATTGGTGTATTCCCGGAGCAGAGAGGAGCACGAGCAGCACCTGCGGATCACACTACAGACTTTGAGGGAGCATCGGCTTTATGCAAAATTTTCGAAGTGCGCATTCTGGCTCGACAGCGTGGACTTCTTGGGTCACGTGATTACACGGGATGGTATATGTGTGGACCCAAGAAAGATAGAAGCCGTTCAGAGTTGGCCCAGGCCTACATCCGTCACTGAGATACGCAGTTTTCTAGGATTGGCCGGTTACTACAGGCGATTCGTACAGGATTTTTCCCGTATTGCTGCACCCTTGACTGGACTGACCCGAAAGGGAGTTCCCTTCGATTGGACCGAGGATTGCGAGCACAGTTTCTAGCAGCTACGGACCTGTTTGACTACGGCGCCAGTTTTATCGTTGCCTTCAGGATCAGGCGGATTTGCAGTCTATTGCGACGCTTCGCGAGTGGGGCTAGGGTGCGTATTGATGCAGCACGGCTGCGTGATCGCATATGCTTCTCGACAGCTGAAGAAACATGAACAGAACTACCCTACCCATGATTTGGAGATGGCTGCAGTGGTCTTTGCACTTAAAATCTGGCGACATTACCTATACGGCGAGTCGTGCCAGATATTCACGGATCACAAGAGCCTCAAGTACATATTTCAGCAGCGAGACCTGAATCTCCGACAGCGCCGATGGATGGAGTTGGTGAAGGACTACGACTGCGAGATCTTATATCACCCGGGCAAGGCTAATGTAGTAGCAGATGCTTTGAGTAGGAGGCCCGAGGGTAGTCTAGCGTGTTTGAGTGCAGTACAGAGGCAGTCGTCGGCAGATTGGAAGATATTATGCGACAGCCGAGTGCAGTTCGAGTTCACGCGGATTGGGGGACAGCTAGCACATGTTCGTGCACGCCCACAGTTGCTTGATCGTATATGTGAGGCACAGCGCAGGGATGACCGTTGCTCAGAGATCATGACACAGATTGGACAGGGCAGATTCTCCGAGTTTGTGATTGATGAGCAGGGGGTATTACGATTTGGGTCTAGACTGTGCGTACCAGATGCTGAGGGATTGCGGCGCGATATTCTTGAGGAGGCACATCGATCGGTGTACAGTGTCCATCCCGGTTCCACCAAGATGTATCATGATATGAGAGAGACCTACTGGTGGGACGGAATGAAGAAGGACATCACGGAGTTCGTATCGAGATGCCTGACTTGTCAACAAGTCATGGCCGAGCACCAGAGGCCCGCGGGAGAGCTACAGCCATTACCCATTCCGGAGTGGAAATGGGAACAGATTTCGATGGATTTCGTGGTGGGTCTACCAGGACTAGACGAGGGTATGACTCTATTTGGGTGATCCTAGATCGTCTGACGAAAGCGGCTCACTTCCTGCCAGTGAAGACGACTTTTGGATTTGCGCAGTATGCCCAGATTTATATCGATGAGATTGTACGACTACATGGGGTCCCGACCTGTATTGTGTCCGACCGAGGCACCCAGTTTACCAGAAGATTATGGCATAGACTTCAGGAGGATTTGGGCACGCGCTTGAGTTTCAGCACTGCATTCCACCCGCAGACCGACGGAAAGTCAGAGCGGACCATTCAGACACTTGAGGACATCCTCCGAGCCTGTGTTTTAGACTTTGGTGGTAGCTGGGATCATCATTTACCCTTGATCGAGTTCTCCTACAACAATAGCTTCCAGGATACTATCCAGATGGCACCTTTTAAGGCTTTGTATGGGAGGAGATGTAGATCGCCGGTCTGTTGGACAGAGCTCAGCGAGGGTAGTATTTTGGGGCCACAGATAGTACATGAGACGACTGAGAAGATACAGCTGATTCGAGACAGGATGAGGACAGCTCAGAGCAGGCAGAGATCGTATGCCGACAGGCGCCGCCGCAGACTAGAGTTCGCAGTTGGCGATCATGTTTTTCTGAGGGTCTCTCCGATGAAGGGAGTGATGAGGTTTGGACGGAAGGGGAAGCTTAGCCCCAGATTCATAGGTCCCTTCGAGATCCTCGAGCGTGTGGGCGCAGTAGCTTATCGTTTGGCTCTTCCACCCGACTTCCCAGATGTTCACCCCGTATTCCACGTGTCGATGCTTCGCAGATACCTGCATGACCCTTCGCACATGATTCAGCATCAGGCCGTTCAGCTCGAGCGCGATCTTACGTTCACCGAACAGCCAGTCGTGATCTTGGACCGGCAAGTGAAGAAACTTATATCGAAAGTCTTGCCATCAGTAAAGGTGCTTTGGCGCAGCCCGAATGGTGACGAGATCACTTGGGAGGCCGACGGCGAGATGCGGAAGAAGTTCCCTCATCTCTTTGAAGGTATGCGTTGCTTTATGTTCTAAATTCGGGGACGAATTCTTTTAAGGGGGGAAGATTGTAACACCCTAGGATGTGTTTAGTGGCTAATTATATTTTAATAGGTGATTTTAATAGAAAGTTTACCAAATTGATTTTCAAATAGTTTTTCCAAATTAATAAATATTTTTCTAGAATTTTACCAAGCTTGCACAAACTTGTGCATGTAAACTAGGGTTAAAACTTGGGTTATACCATGTTTCACAACCATGGTGAATTAAACCCCCTTGTTAAGACAAAAGATTTTAATTAAGGTTATGTTTTGTTTAAAATGGAAAATGGATTTAAAAAGTAATTTGGTTGACTTGAGAGAGGGGCATCATGGCAAGCCCATGCTTGCAATTAATGTAGAGAGAGAGAGGGAGAATGGGGGCTTGACTCTCTTGCATTATCATTTCCTTTGCTTGCAACCCTCTCTCATATCTCACTCACTCTCTCACTCTCACACACACACATCAGCTCCAGCCTCAGCTCCAGAAGTTGCAGCAGCAGTAGCATCAAACACCAGCACTAGAACAGCAACTGCATCAGCACTTCATGCAGCCCCAGCTTACCCCCAGCAGCCCCAGCTCCATGTAGCAGCAGCCCCAGCAGCACCAGCTTCAGCTCCACAACCCCAATAACAGCAACATCAACAGCAATAAGCATCAGCACTTCAAGCAGCAGCAGCTTCTGTGCAGAGGCAGTTCCTGTAGCAGCCTCCTCTTCTTCTTTTCTTCTCCTGGACCAGCGTAGTAGGGTCAAGCGAGGTATAAATTCTGAGCTTCACTTGCTTGTGTGCTAGACTTGTGAGTTGGTTTAGGTTTTAGTGTGATTGGTAGATGTTTATCACTAGACTTGGTGTTTTAGCAATATTGATGGTGATTAGTAAGATCCTTGCTTAAGTTAGGTTAATTTTAGTTAGACTAGGTTAGTTAGGAGCTATTGAGGCCAGGTTAACCTAGGTAACCCCAGTTTACACTAAAGTACCCTGAACCTTCATGTTGGTGCAAATTGTGACTTTTAAGCAAAAATTTAGCTTTCTGTTATCTGCTGTTACCCAGGTGACTTCAGGATAAAATTGAGAGGACCCCGGCCTACTAGTAACACCCTGACCCCACCACCAGAGCCCGACCCCACCACTCTCACTTTCGGCCGCCGAAATCATCTTTCTGGCCGCAATTTGCGGCCAGAACAGGGAGTTAGGAGTTAGGGTTTTCAGGGTTGGTGTCTGCTATGTTTTGTAGGTCCTTGGTATATGTAGTTTTGTAATATTGTAGCCTGGACAGAATCTGAAGCTATATGTCATTTTCTGGTGTTTTTAAGTTTGCGCGATACGCACGATACGCGAGTGGGTTTGTGATTCAGCGTATCGCGGCGTATCGGACTGATTCGTAGGCGCGTGCACACACGTTCCAGCGTTTTACACACACGCGTGTTGATTCGTGACGCGAGTTTCACGTTTTGCGGGATTCTTGCTTATATAATTAGATTCCTTGTGTAATTTCAGGTTCTCAGGCGAGCACGTCAGACGTCGTCAGGAAAGGGAAGCAGGTGGTCGGCTATACTTAGCATGCGACCAGGTGAGTAGATTTAACATCTACGGGGAAATCGCCGTATGGCGTTAAGCGTCAGGGCGTAATAGGAATTGTAGTCATGAGTGTCCATATAGATATACTGGTAGTATAGAACACTGCACTGTCACTGACGGTCCAAGTTGCACGAGCACGTTTTATATGCTACACTCACACCGTTAGTGATTGCCATGCCACTCACAACGTAGGATTGTTATAAACCGCATATTATATTGATTCGGCCTATTTAATGTTGACGTGATTTACCGCATACATCATACAGATTCATATTTGTGCCATATACCTTACACATATTCATACTCGGGCGCATATGCATTATAGGTCTACATCAGTGCACATATACATTGCTATATTCACTTTGCGTACTTATCCATTCGCACATCCATACCGTTACCACATTCATATGTTGCATTCATGGATGATATTTACTTGATTTAAAAACTGAGGGACAGCAAACGATATTTTCAAAACTGGACCTCTTAAACAGCGGTTTCCCCATTCCTTAAATTGTAGTGTCATACGACACATTGCATGGATCTACGCATTGGATTTGATTTCTGTGATTTCTGGATTTGGGAACAGGAGTACTATTTTAAGAAAATACGCACTGTTTGAAAACCCGGTTTCCCTTGATATGATATTTTAGTGCGTCCACCATGAGTTTTCTCGGTTCTAGAGAGCTTGTGTGAGTATACCCGATTCGAGGAGAGGTAGGCACCGATTGCGGGTACATGGTGGACCCGGTACGGTACCCCGGGGCGAGAAGACTCGTATTGTTAGACGGTGAGCCCGGCGGAGGGACTACTACCTACCGGTGATTGGTTGGACCTGGCGGTTATCCGGAGGATACTGACCAGAGTAGCTTGACGGATACGGGACGACGCGTACTGCCGGGGCCGAGGGCCGATTCCGCAGACGGAGCCCGTGGGCAGATCCGATGGACGGACGCCCCATATTGGAGGATTTGCGTGTCGATGCTGGACACGGCTGTTTTTATGATATTTTGAGTGCCGGTGATGGGTACTCCCGATTCTTATGAGATTGCAGGTTTGAGGACCGATATGGATGACGACGCTTGAGTTGTACTGGTTTTGGTGCATTGATTGACACCAGATATTTTCCACGAGGATATTCCGTGTAGATATTGTTATTTTCCATACTCAGCATTCAATATTTGACATCTCATCCTGTAGTTAGTATACCTGATCGAGTACACATGCTTGCATATTATTGCGTATCTTGCTCATCACATATAGATGATTATTAGATAGTACTTGTTGCATGATTTGAGCATCCAGTTCTTCATATAGATGTTTATTAGTTTGCATAGTCTAATGTTTCGCAGGACGTGCATACCTGCGATTACCTTTATATGTTATTTGCTATTCACGAGTTGGCAACTCACCCCCGTTGTGCCACAGTGCTTGCAGGTTGCCCTTTGGAGTAGTCGCGGCTAGCGGTTTACTGCATCTTTTGGCACAGATACCACTTCTGAGGCGTGATAGCCCTTTTGTTATTAGGTGGGTTTTGTACGGTATCTGTTTATCTTTCAGTTGTATATTGATGTATCTAGTACTCTCCATCTACCTTCCTGTATTGACTTAGAGACAGTTGTGAGGACGATGTATGTGATTTGTACTCTGGTATCGAGCTCGCATGTGAGCCGACTTTATGTTATGCAGTCTTACCTTTTATGATATTCGCCTTTTTTTTACTGTATACTCTTGTGATGCTCTATTCATCCCGCATGTTATTTCTATTTCACTCGCCTTTACCTGACTTGTGGAATAAATGGTTATAAAGGAAATGTTGCCAAAATTATTCAAAAATACCTCTTAACTTAAAAAGGATTTCTACTAAATAAATTAAAGTTTCCTAAACATTTATAGCTGTTTTTACGAAAATGATTTAAACACTCTATATTTAAAGGTTTTGATTTCTGGGTTTCGGCTTACTTAGCCGCGTTACGCCTGTGGACGTTACGTGGCTAAGTGCCGGTCACGGGCCAAATTATCGGGTCGTGACAGATCCGGACCAACGGAACCCGAGATATTGAGACTGAGATATTGAGACATTGAGATATATATGTTTTGTGTCGATGCTTGACACGGATTTCCATGGATTTCATTGATGATATTTCAGTTAATCCAGAAGAATCTTTTCTATGATAAAAGTAAAGATTTTCTTCTACAGATATATCCAGATTTTGTGGTTGATTATTTTTCATTCATGATGCATGCATATACATACATGACATGATACCACTTAGTGACACTGATACGAGCACCGAGTATTACACTTGTGTATAGTTTATTACCCTATCATTACTAGATGTCTAGTGTTATGTTGTGTATATTATATGACCTAGGAGAGCGTCGTGCACGCGATTTCTACTCGCAGATGTCTTCTACTCATGAGTTGGCAACTCACCCTCGTTATGCCAAATTTTCTTACAAGTCTAGGTGTACAGGTTTCCTTGGCGAGTTGCTGGCACACCACTTCGTTCAGGGCGATTGCTAGGTAGGTGAGTTCACTTGCATCGTGACCACTATTGTATTTTTATTATTTCAGTTGTATCTAGTAAACTCCATCAACCAGACATTGTACATTTGCTAGATTTGGAAACTGGTTGTATATTCTTTCGACCTTAGAATCGCGTTGTTTTATTGTTATGGTTTTCTGGTTTTCTTGATGATGCTAGTTTCCTTTCCTGTCTGAGTTTTGATCCTCGCCCTTTGGCGTTGTATTTTATATTGCTTGTGTGGTTGTTTCCGCCATTTGGCGAAGAGCCAGCTTCCGTTTGGGGATGCCTTTATTCTTTTTTTGTATTTTCTTGCTTTGTACTCGTTTCGGGGCCAGTATTTACAAAGGAGACTCTGCCGAAATTTTCGGGAAATTTTGATGCTTTAAAAATATTTAATGCGACTTATTTGGTTTAAATCACTTTCTTTAAATAAGTTTTCTTTCACTCTTTTTCATTATCTGGTTTAGATTTCTGGGCCTTGGCTTACTTAGATTACGTCACGCCTCTAGACGTTGCGTAATTTAAGTGCCAATCATGTTCTGTACTTTCGGGTCGTGACGGGTATTAATCCCCTTTATTAATAATTACCATAACACCTTATAGATCTTAATTTGGGTATAGAAAGCAGTTAGATTTATTGACTTTCCAAACTTACCCTAAACCTAACCCTAGCAAGATTTAGATCTAGATAAACTTAGTTTTTAGATTAAATCAATCCGACACCAATCGGAATTAACTCGTAAGAACAATTAGGAAATTCACAAAATCCCTGTGGACCGACCCGTATTCACCGGCTAGCTACTAAGTGGCACCGTTCTTGATTGTGGTTAACAAATATTCTTTGATTCATCTTTTGAAAATGCATACGCGAAAACTCTACAATCAAATGGCGCCATTGCCGGGGATGGCGTGTTATTTTCTTTTTGCAATTTCGGGTTAATATAAAATTAAAAAAATCATAAAAAATAAAAAATATATATATAAAAATTTATCTTTTTGTTATTTTGTGATGGGTATTTTTGTTTGAATTTTGCAGGATCTACAATCGAATTCGGATCTGGAAAAATCTAGAAAGCGAAATAGAAAATATCAAATCTGAACTAACAGAGGAGTATCACAACAGAGAACAGAAGAAATCTTGGGATCTGAACCGACCACGTGATCGCGCTTCCGCCGCGTTGACCAGCTTCTGACCGCGGAACCGCCGTGGTGTAGTGACGTCATCAATTGAATTTTTTTTCTCAGGGCCTGAACCATACTGAAGACCTCGGATCAGCGGCAATAACACCCCTCTGGCGGCGGATTGGCAGCAGGAAGCTGGCGTCAGCAAGAAAAAATTCCACTGTAAGTTTCCTCTTCTTCTCTGAAACCCTAATATCTTCTCTGAAAAATTTTCCTGCAGGATTCTCGGAACAAAAACAGTGAAAAAGATAAAAGACGATACAAAAATGAGACTACGACCAACAAATGGAAGAATCTTGATCAAGTCTACAGTTCGAAGACTAAACGAAGATCAATAGACGATTTCACAAGTACAAAGGCAGTGCAAGATTCAAGACTTCGACACGAAACAAGCGGTAAAAGTCCACGACTTTATTCACTGTAGAAATCTGGAAGAAATATAGAAGACAAACCGAGAAACCAAGTAAAGAAACAAGAAGACCAAAGCAGCAGAAATAACCCCAGAAGAAATGAGCACACAATCCCACTGTTTGGCCACGGAACCGCGGCCAAACCATGCTTTTGGCTGCGGATCCGCGGCCGTGTGGGGCCTGTGGCGGTGCAATATTTTATTGGCGCTGGCGGTGCGTTGACTAGGTCTTTTTCTTAGGGGGTATTTTTGTAATAGCAGATATGACGCGATTGTAACCCAGGGTTTCTATGAATCTATAAATAGATCCCTAAAAACCTGATTTAGAGGATGCCTCTTCTTGTGCCTCATTGTAAATCTCAAATTCAGATCTGTAAAGAATGAAGAGTGCATCAATAAATTAGGAGTAAGTTTTCTTTTCATCGCCCTAGTTAATTTTATTATCTGCCTTAGGTAATTTCTTATCTGCCATAGTTAGATCTTTAATTCCTTGCCCTAGATAGATAGTTTAGATATGTTCTTCAATTCCCTAATGAGCGAGTAGTCTCCTCGCTTGTTAGGGTTAGCTTTGGGGAAGGCTTGAGAGATGAAGATCTCTCACCCCTTTCTTACCCATCACATATAATTAATAGGACTCCATGCATACATGCACACACCGCTCCCTACGGCACCCTATCCCATGAGGTAGCGGCGATACCGTAGTATAAAGACCCGGTGGAGCGTGTTTTCCATGGAGGTTAGGGTAAGGATTAAGAAAGGAAGGACAAGAACCTAGAGGAAGAAACACCGTTTCTTCCCGATGGTACTAATCCTCTTTATTAATAATTACCATAACACCTCATAGATCTTAATTTGGGTATAGAAAGCGGTTAGATTTATTGACTTTCCAAACTTACCCTAAACCTAACCCTAGCAAGATTTAGATCTAGATAAACTTAGTTTTTAGATTAAATCAATCCGACACCAATCGGAATTAACTCGTAAGAACAATTAGGAAATTCACAAAATCCCTGTGGACCGACCCGTACTCATCGGTTACCTACCAAGCGACGTCGTTCTTGATTGCGGTTAACAAATATTCTTTGATTCATCTTTTGAAAATGCATACGCGAAAACTCTACAATCAGCAACGTATCTTTTCCACCACTTCTTGAAGGCACTGCATTTTTCGGTGGGGTGGGTAACCCTCCGATGATATAGGCAGTAGTTTAGATGTGAATCCTCTCCGTCGAGACATATGACCCCGGGAGTGTTTCCTACGAGAGGTGGCAGCTTCATTCCCATTGACAGGGCTTTGACGAACCGCTTCTCTGTTTTGATCCTACTCTTATTTGTCGCAGGTATGCTTTGGTTTGGTTGGAGTACTTTACGACTCATCCTTGTCGCAGCTTCTTCATCATAACGCTGACGCTTAGCCTTTTCGTATATGGCTGTTTCGCGTTCTCGGTCAGCTTTGCTTTTTTGAAAGGCTTCATTTAACAGCCTATCGATCGGGTCTTCTGGCAGTTCCGGTGATTTTAGGGCCGATTCTGCCCCCAGTTCCTCTGCGTGGTTTTCTGAAGCCAAGGGAGTTTCTTCGCCATATAACGAAGAATGGGAGACCATGTGGAAACTTGCTACACGGTCCCCGGTATATCTTGATAAGTCATTTTCCTCATCATTGTCACTATCTTCGTTCTCAAGAATATGCTTGAAAAACTTTTCGAGCATGGCCAGTGTCCGCGCCTTCTGGTTGTACTCCTCCAGCGCGTCAATGTACTTTTGTAGGTCTGTGCACTTGTTGTCATGCTCGGCAAGCTACACAGGCTTCTTGGTCTTCTTCTTTTTCTTCGAAGACTTTGAAGGCTCGACTTGGGGGTTTTGCCCTTTGTCAACAACTTTCGGTACGGGACGGGGTTTCAGCATCCCTTCGATGATTTCCGGTTCAAGTAGGCTTTTCCACCTGACTGCTGGACATGCATGTAGATCCTTTAGCATTCTTTTGGTTTTTGCTGAAAGGACGACTTCCCATGGAGCTTCTTCCACGAGTGAGTATGATTCCTCTGGCACATCCACCATTTTAGGAGTGTGCTTCTGAGGTGGGTTTACCCTCTAGTTATCAGACAACGCAAATTTCCCCTGTTGACACTGGTCTTCGACTCGGTTCTTGAAGACGTAGCAATCTTCAATTGGGTGGCTCACTTATCTGTGATAGGAGCAGTAATTAGGGTTGTTGATGTCGCTGGGTTGCAGTGGATGACGCGGGTCTGGTAATGTAATGAGTTTATTACGCACTGCCAACTCGAACAGTCTCCTCGCCTTGTCGCGGGGAAATGAGTAAGCGCGTCGTAATCTTTCCTCTAATGATGGGCGCGGACGCGCGTTATTTTAGCGAGCAGCAGGTTTAGGCCACTCGGTTGTTGTTGCGAGTTGGCAACGAAGGCCGCTTTCCCTTTACCCTTGTTATTTCGAGTGTCCTTATTTGAGGAGGAAGGCACGTGGCCCATCTGGTCATTTTTTGCCAGTTTATCGATCAGATCCTGGAAGGTGGTTGGTTATAGGGTCCCGATGAACATGCCCATGGCAGGAGATTCTTTAATGCGCTGTTCGCGCTTAGACCATAGGTTCCGTCACCGGATCACGTATTGGAACCAGGTTTTTCCCGGCTTTACCCTGACATTGATTAATGCCGTGATTAGAATGCGCTCACTCACGCTGGCGAACCACTGTGTGAACAGCAGTTCCATCTCTGTGAATGTCTTTACGGAGTCATTTGGGAGATCCGAGTACCATTCGAAAGCCGTTTTTGACAGGCTGCCAACGAACTAGCGAAGCAACAGTTTGTCATTGCCTCCAGTGTTGCCGCACAGAGCTCTGAACTGCACGACGTGCTGGTGTGGGTTGCCTGTCCCTTTGTACACATGGAACTTGGGGATCGTATATCCTGGCGGGTGCCTTACAGAAGGGACCGCCTCAGTTTTGGAAGCGACTTCTTCATGCCCCCGGCTTTGCTGAGGGGCTTCAATCGGCGTCAGCCTGCTGAAGATCGACGTCCTTGTTAAGATTTGAGGAGGGCCGGCCAATCTTTCGAAGACTGACTTTCTGGTAGAAGAAGCGCCTTTGACAGCTTCGCCTATAGCAGGAGTTGGGAGGTCTATCCGTTTTGGGGTAGCCCCTTCAGGTATCACGAGCCTCTTTACGGGCCCGTTTGAGATTTTGCTCAGCCTGTTGAAGACTGAGACGTCAGATTTGGATGGCCCGTTGAGAGGGGTCGTTGTGGTTGCCAGTCAATCGAAGACCGACCTTTTGGGAGCTTCCTCTCACGGCGCTGAGGCACCGAAACTCACCGGTGGGAGCATGGTCCCAAAAAACAATCCAGTAGTGGCTTGCGTAACTTGCCTCACTGGCATTGAGAAGATGGAGGCCGCATTGGACCCGTAGGTCACTCCTCCAGCTAGGGTGGAGCGAGAGTTGCTGCTGCATGAAGTGCATTGGAAAGTCATCGATTTTCTCTGCACAGGAGCAAGACACCAAGTTTTAGTACCTCGAATCCAAGGGTAACCATAGCGAACTGCGATTTTGTTCACAAAGCACGACACACGAAGTGTGGAGTGGAAAAAGGAAGAAGTCCCACAGGGCGTGCTAGAACCTGTTCACCGCCAAAAGACACGGACCGAGACGTTGGGACGTCTGGCCGGAATTTTGGCGGGCAGATGCTATTTGGACTTCTCCATCCACCACTCCGGAGATACCAAGTTGATTTATGGCACCAAATATCAGAGGTTTGGACATATGCGACTGTTGTAACAGACTATATCAGATTCCCCCTTATTTTATAAGGGGTTTTTGATTGTGGGGACGCTCTTCCCTGCAGACACAAGCCCCTGCAGTTAATTACGTTACCGCATTACGATAACCACTTTCTCCTGCTCCAACAATTCACTTCGTGTCGCGTTATTTTTGTTTTATTTTGGGTTGCCCGTGGATTGTATACGGAGACCATTTTATGTCGTCGCACGTAGGACGCGGATTAGTCCAATTCCGTATATTTTAGATTTGGGCTTGGGTCAAGGATTTGCTTGATGGGGTTTTGAACTTAGGTTATATATTCCTTTGGTTCAAAAATATTTTGTTTTATTTAAGTACCGTTAATTTAGTTTTAGATTAAGATCAACTTAAATATATGAGCATTTAGGCTCAATCTATTTTAAATTAAGAATACATTACTCCTGTTTGAGACTAAGATCAACTTAGAAATAATTTTAAGGATCATTAAATTTATTAAGATCCAGAGCATTTAGGCTCAGTTGCAAGAGAGACTTAGCTAATTTGGGCTTACTCGGTCTTCTTTTGTTCTATTCAAAAGTGCTAGGCACATATTTGGACTCTATTTGTTCAGCCCCTTTTTTTATGCAAAAGTGCTAAGCACTTATTTGACATTCTGACACTCACATGGATATCATGTGCAGCATTCAATTATGGATGCTACCCAATCAGTGCTAACCACTCGGCCGTTTCGGCTGTATATGAAGTGCTAAGCACTTTTTATATGGCGCCCACATGAGGAGCACGTGCGGCGCTGGGCGCTGCCCAATCAGTGTTAGGCACTCAGCCGTTTTGGCTGTATATGAAGTGCTAAGCGCTTTTTTTGTGGCACCCACGTGAGCAGCACGTGAGGCGCTGGGCGCTGCCCAATCAGTGCTAACCACTTAGCCGTTTTGGCTATATATGGAGTACTAAGAACTTTTATTCAGCTCCCACGTGTATTTCACGTGAGGCGCTGGCCTTCTGTTTTGGGCCCCCGCGTGTTTTTCACGTGAGGCGCTAGGCGCTGTTAAAAGGGCGCCCACGTGGGAAACACGTGAGGTGCTAGTATTTTTTCCTTTTTTAGAAATTAAATCTCTGTTAATGGCATTTTGACCATTAATGATCACCAAGATCTTCGTTTTTGAAGTTCTAGGATCAGGTTTTATTTTAAAAACTAAGTTCTTTTATAGGTTCTTTTTCCTTTTGTTTTTCTTTTGGACCTAATTCTTTTCTGAATTTTTGATTCTCAAGAACAAGATTTTCCCGATGAGAATTAAATTCTCAACTTGTGGGAGACTTGTCTTGTGGATCTCTGATCGAGAGAAAAAACTAAGTTCTTTGAGAAGAGTTAAACCCTTAAAATAAGTAGATGGAATATTTTGATCCCTGTGCTTTCTTTACCTAGGTTATTTTTTTGAAAGGGAAGTCTTCCTCTTTAATAATTAAATTCTCTATTTTGAAAGCTTTCTGTATTTTTTCAGAAGCTTATGGGGAGTTCCTCCTCTTGAGATTTGAAGTCTCGGGTTCTTTATATAGTGGAAGCAAATTGTTAATTGGTTTTGAGAAAATCTCTCATCGAAAGATTCCAATTGATTTAATTGGTCTCAAAATTAAGTTGGGGAATTTTACCCACCGTTGGATCTTTGATACAAGAGTTTCTGTTTTACAGAATATGTTTTCTTGTTTTTAAAAAATTTTGGGGAAATATTTTCCCATATAGAGAATTTATTCTGTAAATGGTGATTTTTAATCACCATTGGATTTTTAATCCAAGAGTTCTCTGTCTTACAGAGAGCAATCTTGTTTTTATTTAGAAAGATTGAGAGAAGATATTCCCAAAGTAGAATTTTATTCTATTATTGGATCATTGATCCAAACGAGAGTATCTTTCTTATTTAGAAAGATTTGGGAGATATTTTCTCCTAATAAAATTTAATTCTATATTTTGATGATTTATCATCTCCATTGGTTCTTTGATCCAATGGCTCTGTTTAACAAAGAGTATCCCGGTTTTTAGAAAAATGTCCCCTGCAGAATTTAATTCTACTGAGCTTTAATTTCGGCGCCGGCGCTCACGTGTTATGCACGTAGGCGCCGCTTAAGAATTTAATTCTGGGCGCTCCTGTGCTTTGCGTATTGGCGCCCACATGAGGAGCACGTGCGGCGCCATATAAGAATTTAATTCTTATATAATAAGCCCTCCTGTGCTTTGTATATTGGCGCCCACATGAACTTCACGTGCGGCGCCACCATAGGATTTAATCCTAAGGGATTGGCGCTGCCGCTGGCGCCCTCGTGAGGGACACGTGAGGCACTGCCTCAAAATTTAACAGAGCTTAGCTCTTTTTATATTGTTTAAATTTTGGAGGAACAATTCTCTGTTAGAGAAAGATCTTTCCATATTAGGAAAATCAAGGAAAATATTTCCCAAATAAAATTTAATTCTATCACATAAATTTAATTCTATCAGATAATTTAATTGGTGATATTTTATCACCTTTGGATTTTAAATCCAAGATTCTCTGTTAGAGAAAGATCTTTCCATATTAGAAAGATCAGAAAAAATATTTCCTAAATAGAATTTAATTTTATCAGATGATTTAAAGGGTGATTTTTTATCACCATTGGATTTTAAGTCCAAGATTCTCTGTTACAGAAAGATTCTTCCATATTAGAAAGATCAAGGAAAATATTATCAAAATAGAATTTAATTCTATCATATGGGAGCATTTTAAATCGGAGCGCTCACATACAAAACATGTGAGTGCTGCAAAAAATACGGCAAGAGAACTCGCGTGTTTAACACGTAACCCCTAGCGTGAGTTTTAGCCTGTTTATTTTCAGCGCTTATATGCTTTGCATATGAGAACTCACGTGTTTAACATGTGAGGCCTGTTTGGCCTTTGGTTATTTATTTTCAGCGCTCATATGCTTTGCATATGAGCACTCACGTGTTTAACACGTGAGGCCCGCTTGGCCTTTTTGTTATTTGCTTTCAGCGCTTATATGCTTTGCATATAAGCGCTCACGTGTTTAACACGTAATGCCAAACCGTGAATTCTTTTCCTCTTTCTTCTCTCCCTTCTTTATAAGGGACCAAATAGCTCTTAGCCAAAAAATTTGGCGGGAACAGTGATATGGGATGAATATCATTTTGGATATCATCAATGAAAGATCATTTATCATGTTTGAGACTAAGATCAGTTTGGAAAACACGAGCATATGGGCTCGCTTGATTTAAAATCAAAGAGGTTTAATTTCAGGAAACTTAGCCAATTTGGGCTAAGATTGGGTTTTTGTACTACCCAGCAGTGCTAAGCACTAAGATATATAGCGCTCATGTGTGTTTCATATGGGGCGCTGGAATAGTGCTAAGCACTTGTTTTCTCTGGCGCTCACGTGGGTTTCACATGAGGCACTGATCTTTGGACGCTCACGTGTGTTTTACGTGAGGCGCCCAGACTGGGCTTCTTTTGAGTGCTCGCGTGTGTTTCACGTAAGGCGCTGGCTTCTAGGGATTTAATCTCTGTTGATGTTCTTTAGAGAATTTAAATCTCTGTTAACGGTATTTTGACCATTAACGATCACCAAGATCACCATTTTGAGGATCTTGGATCAGATTCTTTATGAACTAAGTTCTTGATTTATGATGGGACTAAGTTCCTGGAGTATTATGGACTCCTTTTTCATGTTCTTTTATCCATGTTCTCATGTTCATATTTTCAAAGAGATTAAACCTCTGTTAATGGTATTATGACCATTAACGATCACTAAGATCATTATTTTGAGGATCTGAGATCATGTTCTTTTAGAACTAAGTTCTTGTTTTATAAAAGAACTAAGTTCCTGTTTTATAAAAGAACTAAGTTCCTGGAGTATTATGAACTCCATCTTCTTCATGTTGTTCCTTTCATGTCCTTTTCAATCTTGTTCTTCTCTGAATCTTTGATTCTCAAGAACAAGATCTTCCCGATGAGAATTAAATTCTTAACTTGTGGGGAGACTTGTCTTGTGGATCTCAAATCCCAAGAAAGAACTAAGTTCTTTTAACAGGGTTAAACTCTTAGATATGGTATGATAGGTAAAGGAGATATTTTGATCTCTGCCTTTTTCTTTATCTAGGGTTTTGAGAGGAAAACGATCTTTCTTCTTCATTGAGAATTAAATTCTCTGTTGTTTGTGGAACCTTTTAGAAAGCCTTCTATATTTTTACAGAAGCTTATAGGGGGTCTCCTACTTTTTTTTAAAATTTAATCTCTTTGCTCCCAATTATAGGAGAAGAGAAAAATCAATATGTTTGAGAAAATCTCTCATTGAGAAATCATGATTGATTTCATAATCAATCAAATTTGATCTTAAAGATCAACCGGTGAATTTTATTCACCTTTGGATTTTTAATCCAAACGCTCTCTGTTTAACCTGTGGATTTTATTGTTTTAGATACACAGCCTGTGGCGAACCCACGCAACCAAATCCCGGTGATACTCGGTCGACCTTTCCTAGCAACTTTCAACGCTGTCATGTGTCGTAACGGTTCTATGAACTTATCCTTCGGGAAGATGACAATTGAGCTTAATATTTACAAGCTAGGAAGTCAACCATCTGAACCTTCTTCTCATTTAATCGATGTCTGTTCTATCAACGAGATAGCTTCCGACAGCTGCGAAGCTGAAGTACTTTGCTATGATAATCTCGACAACACTAGTGCGACATTGTTTGATCTGGCAAATTATTATAGTGAGAATATCTTCGATGAGTCCATCCCCGAGTTTGAATCCGTTGACTCGTTGCAAATGTCAGTAGCGCTTTCCGAGTTAATATCCTACGCAAGTTATGAACCTCTTAGGAAGTCCGAGTATCATTCCTTTACACTACCTTCTATCGTCTCTCCGCCGACACTAGATATCAAACCGCTACCTTCTCATCTTAAATATGCATATTTAAGAGAGAATGAGTCTTTGCCCGTGATCATATCCGCTTCTCAAGCTTTAGAGCAAGAGAACGCACTTTTGGCGGTATTGAGATCAAATCGGCAAGCATTTGGTTGGACAATGGCTGACATCAAAGGGAATAGTCCCTTAATTGTTGAACATTATATACATCTGATGGATGAAGCCAAACCAACCCGAGACCCACAAGGATGGTTAAATCCCGTTATGAAGGAGGCGGTAAAGATAGAAATCGTCAAGTGCCTAGATAGTGGTATAATTTACCCAATATCTGATAGCCAATGAGTAAGTCCTATTCATGTGGTCCCTAAAAAGTCTGGCATCACGGTTATAACTAATGAGGCTAATGAGTTGATCCAAACACGCACCCAAACTGGATAGCGCGTATGTATTGATTACAGAAAACTCAATGCCGCAACGAGGAAAGATCACTTCCCTCTACCTTTCATTGACCAGATGTTAGAACGATTAGCTGGACATGAATACTATTGTTTCTTGGATGGATACTCTGGCTATAACCAGGTTCCCATCGCCAAAAAGGATCAAGATAAAACAACATTTACTTATCCTTTCGGTACTTTTACTTATAGACGCATGCCCTTTGGGTTATGCAACGCTCCCGCTACATTTCAACGGTATATGATGGGGAAATTCTCAGACATGGTTGAGAATTTTCTGGAGATATTTATGGACGATTTCTCCATATTTGGGGACTCCTTTGAGGAATGCCTACGTCATCTTGACGCGGTTCTTACCCGTTGTAAGGATAAGAACTTAACTTTGAATTGGGAAAATGTCATTTCATGGTCCAAGAAGGTATTGTCCTTGGATATATCATTTCATGAAAAGGCATTGAGGTTGACAGAGCTAAAATTGATGTCATCCATAACCTTCTTCCTCCTAAATGTGTCAAAGATATACGATCTTTCGTTGGTCATGTAAGATTTTATAGGAGATTCATTAAGGACTTTAGCAAAATTGCCATACCATTAACTCTTCTCTTGGCTAAGGATAAAACATTTCACTTCGATTCGAATTGTGAGGCTGCTTTTGAATCGCTTAAAAGATCTCTCACTACAACCCCCGTTCTATCATCTCTGGATTGGAACCATCCGTTCGAGCTTATGTGTGATGCGTCAGATTTTGCTATTGGTGCAGTCTTAGGACAGCACATTGATAAGATGCCACATGCAATTTACTATGCAAGTAGGACCTTGAACGATGCACAAATTAATTACACGACTACCGAGAAAGAACTCTTGGTGGTTGTATTTGCATTAGAAAAATTCAGGCCCTACTTGATTGGCTCACCAATAATGGTTTACACCGATCACTCCACCCTACGACACCTTTTATCGAAGAAGGATGCTAAGGCCAGGCTAATACGTTGGATCCTGTTGTTACAAGAATTTGATCTTGTCATATGAGACAAGAGTGGATGTGAAAACGTTGTAGCCGACCATCTTTCACGCATCAATTCTTCACCAACGTTGACCGTGCCAATAAACGACTCCTTCCCTGACGAACAGCTCTTGGCCGTATCCTGCGAACCTTGGTTCATGGATATTGTGAATTATCTAGCGACGGGACTTATTCCTAGCGATTGGTCGAAACAAGACAATCTTCGATTTCTATCCCAAGTAAAACACTTTTACTGGGATGAACCTTATTTGTTTAAGTATTATTCCGAACAAATCATTCGCAGATGTGTCCCTAACGATGAATTCAAGAGTATATTGTCTTTTTGTCATGATCAGGCATGTGGCGGTCATTTTGGTCCACGTAAAACGGCGGAGAAAGTTTTGCAATGTGGTTTTTATTGGACAACATTATTTAAAGATGGTTATGATCATTGCAAAACTTTTCATTGGTGTCCACACATGGGTCGGATTTCACGAACAAATGAGATGCCGCTCCAACCTATATTGGTTGTGGAGATATTCGATATTTGGGGTATTGATTTTATGGGCCCTTTTCCCAACTCTTTTGGGAATTTATATATCTTGTTAGCGGTTGATTATGTTTCAAAATGGGTGGAAGCAATACCGTGTTGCACTAATGACAACAAGGCTGTTATTAAGTTCCTTAAAGAAAATATCTTTTCGCGATTCGGGCACCCTCGCGCTATAATTAGCGACAACGGGACGCATTTCTGTAATCGGTCTTTCAAGACTTTGATGCGGAAATATTCAATCGACCACAAACTTTCTACGCCCTATCATCCCCAAACCAGCGGGCAAGCTGAGATTTCCAATAGGCAGATCAAGCAAATTTTGGAGAAGACGATTTCTAAAAACCGTAAGGATTGGTCAACCAAATTGAAGGATACTCTTTGAGCATTTCGTACCGCTTATAAGACCGATCTTGGTATGTCTCCATACCGCCTAGGGTTTGGAAAGGCTTTCCACCTGTTCATATCAGATTTTTGCATTATTATATCGCACATTCTTAATCACATTACATATAAATAGGTGCTTTTGATCCATGTATGCTAAATAGTTGCAGGTTACAGGTTCTCAGATCATTACAATGAAATTCGTGAAAAGTCGCTACAAATGTGAGACTACGACCAACAATAGATGAATCCGTATGATGTCGCCTACCAGTTCAAGGAACAAATGAAAATCATGAGACAGTTCAATGCACAAAGCACAAGGGCAACACAAGATTCAAGAGTATAACGCGAAGCTCAAGGCAAAAGTCCACATCATTCTGCACTGCTGGAAATCTGGAAGAAAATAGAAGAGATTCTGAGGAACCAAGTGAAGAAAACAGAAGGTAAAGCAACATGAAGCAACCCTGAAGAATTGAGCTCAAGATCCCACCAAATGGCTGCGGAACCGCGGGCAAACAGGCTATTCTGCCGCGGAACCGCGGCCGTATGGTGCACGTGTCGGTGCATGTGTCGGTAGAGGTGTCGGTGCTTTGACCCGGTTTTCTTAGGGTAGTTTTGTAAATTCATGTGTGGATTAGAATGTAACCTAGGGTGTTTCCTATCTATAAATAGAAAAGTTGAAAGCCAAATGAAGGCATGTCTCTCTTTATTTTGAAGTCTCTTTTTAATTTCTAGATTTAAATTCAATTGTAATGCGTTGTTAAGAGGACAACAATAAAGTAAGTTTTCATTTTATCTCACATTCTTCTTATCTGAAATTTATTATCTGCAATTTTTTATCCGTTCTTTTATTATCTGCAATTTAGTTCGTCTATTAAAATAAAACAAAAATGAATTTTATTGTTATCTCCCTATTGAATGAGTAATTCCTCACTTGTTAGGGATAGGAGAGGGCTCTCACTTCTTTCTTTGTCCAAATAATTTTAATTAAGGACTCTCTTTAAATCAACCACAATTCGCTCACTACGGCACCCTATCCTACATGATAGCGGTGATTCCCTAGTTAGACCGGTTGTGGTTGAATTAACCGGAGGTTAGGGCTAAGATCCAAGAACGGACGGACAAGACCCAAAATGAGGAAACTTAGTTTCTTTCTAGTCGTGCTAATCCCCGTTGTTGACTATTACCCTAACACCTATATTCTTAACTAGGGCATTGAAAGAAGTGAGAAGAATCCCTATTTCGAACTAATCTAATCCTAACCCTAGCAAGCCTTTATATCAATTTATTATCATTCTTAGATCTTAAAACAAAACCTACCAAAGTTAGGACGTAACTCGTTAGAACTTAAAGAAAAGGACACTATTTCCCTGTGGATCGACTCGTACTCAACCGGCTAGCTACCAAGCGACACCGTCTTGATTGCGGTATTCTTAAATTAAAGCGCATACAAAATCTGCATCAATCAAATGGCGCCTTTGCCGGGGAAACGGTAGTTTATTTTTTTTTTGTAATTTCGGGTTAATTAAATAAAAAAATAAAAAAACAATAAAAAGATAAAAAATCATCTTGTAATTTTTTATTGGTTTTTGTGCGAATTGTACAGGAAAGGAAGACGAGCTGATTCAGATCTGGAGCAAGCTCAGTGAACAAATCCAGAAATAGAGGATCTGAACAGACAGAGGAGAACCAACTAAGCACAGAAAAAATTTGAAGATCAAAACCAGCTATTTAGCCGTGGAACCGCGGCATAGGCAGGGGTTTGACCGCGGAACCGCGGTCAAACAGGTGACGTCACCTGTTTGAAAACTCTCTGTGAGTAAATTTTTTCTCTCTCTCTCCCCTAAGCTCCACTGAAAAAATTCCTGCAGGTATTCTTTGCACGGCAACCTCTTCTCCCACTCCAATAAATCATTTTATGCAGGATTTCTTGCGCCGCAAATAAAAAGAAAAAATTTTGGCAAGTGTTTTAGATTTTGGTATGTTACTGCTTTGCATATTTAATACGGAATCTAAGGGGCTATAACACCAATTAAGATTGGGTAGGGATTTCATTACCCTTCCTAAGATCCCAGAAATCACAAAAAGCATATGCATCACCCTTCAGTTAATTAAAAATATCTAGACTCAGCCAATTAAGGACTGTCGCGCTCATTAGGACAAAGGAAGATTGTGGGCATTCAGTCGTTTATCTAAACCTGATTTTGTGGTGCCTACGCTAGACAAGTGAGAAAGGTAACTTTAAAAGGCCCATCTCATGGTGATTCGTGAGCAGAACCCTCCTTTCTTCATTTGTGCTTACCTGGCCACAATTGGCGGTGAAGAGGTGATTTGAGAGATATCTCACAACTTGTCGCTTTGGAACAGTTAGGAACAGTCTAATTGACTTAGGAGACCCTAGCTCTAGGTTTGATTATGCATGTTTAAATTATGATTATTTGAAAGTGTGCCGTAGTTCCGTACAAATTTTTGCAAAAAACTTTATAAAAAAAACACAACAAAACAAATTTTTTACAAAAACTTGCCCTTTGTCGGTAGAATCCCATTTCACCCACCTTTCATCCACATTTCCCCATTAACGTTTTCTTACCCTCTCATTCTACGTTTTGACTACACTAAAACTCGTTTAGTGTATGTCCGGTTGGACTCGGGACAGTAGCGCCCGCCTAGTCCGTGTTTCGTTAGTCGCTACCGACTACGCGATCGACTTCGAAGTCTAAACTCCCTCCACTCATTTTTCATCCTTACCTTTGTCGGCCAACTCCGACGTTGACCGGAATTCTGTCCATTCACCCCCATCTTCACATTCATCATCTTCTAAAGAGATGTCAGGATTCAATCCTAACAACCCTTTACCTATCTCGGGACTGATTCCACCTCAACTGGGTGCGAATAACCCGCAACAACCTCCTGTTGAAGCGCCACAGCGAATCGCGCTCCAGGATCGTTTCTATCCTACCCTCTCCGCACTTCCTACTTGTTTTTCACTACCGCCGGCAAATGGGGACAATTTCGAAATTAAGCACCACTTCATCAACATGTTGCCTAAATTTCACGGACTGGAATCCGAAGATGCCTATATCTTCATCAATAAATTCCAGAACGTATATGCAACGATGAAGACCACCCAACTGTCCGACGATGCTATACGGTTACGAGTCATTCCTTTCACTTTGTGTGACTTAGCTGAAAAGTGGCTGTATAGCACCGCGTCGCATTCCATAAGCAATTGGGAAAAGTTTGTTAAAGCATTTCTTAAAAAGTTTTACCCAAATCACAAAACCGCGAGAATACGTAATGAAATTAACCAATTTTCCCAGCTTCCTTCCGAACCTTTTTGGAAGTGTTTCCAACGATACAAAGACCTTGTTCAGTGCCCTCATCACGGTATTGAGAGATGGCAACTTTACCAGACCTTATGCGAAGGACTGAACCAGCAACTAAGCAGTTGTTGGAAACCATTTGTCAAGGTCACCTCCTATCCAAATCTGACGAGGAAGCTTGGCAATTTCTCGACAATCTTGCTGAACAAACACTTCAGTGGGAAAGCACTAGACCGACCACTTCATCTACTTCTTCCTGTCCATTTAGGGCAGGCGTTCATCAACTTGACATGTCAATTGCAATGAAGGCCGAAATGGCAGCAATTACACGAAAACTTGAAGCAATTGAGAGTAAATTCTCATCGCTTTCTCCTGGCCCTGCTTTACCCCCTCGCACTATATGCGCTTGTTGTTCGGATCCGTCCCATTTAACCGAAGAGTGTCCTTACAACCCATCTGCTCAAGGACAGGATCAAGTCAATACTGCCTTTCAGCAGAGACAAATAAATGATCCATACTCTTCTACTTACAATCCTGGTTGGAGGAACCACCCAAATTTTGCCTGGAATCAAAATCAACAACAATTCTAAGGCAACAACAATTTCCAGAGGCCTCCTCCTCAACAATAAGCTTCTCAACAAACTCAATATCAGCAACCATTCCAACCCCAATCTTACCAAAATCAAACGAACAATTTTGCACCCAACAACTCTATTCCTCAAAACAATTTTGTTCCGCCAAATAATGATAAGGTTACCTTGTTAGAACGAAGTCTGGAGGCATTTTTAAAACAATCAACTCAATCCTCAGCCAACATCCAGTCTTCCATTCAGTCTTTGGTGCAATACACTGCTTCACACGGGCAAAGTATCAAAACCATCGAAGCCCAGATTGCACGACTGAATGCAGCTTTAAGCGAGCGAGAGAAGGGGAATCTTCCACCTCAACCACTGCCAAATCCTGGTCACCCACAAAATGCACATGTTGCTCTTGAACAACAAAACCATAATGTGAGTGCCGTGACTATATTGAGATCTGGAAGGATGTTGTACAACAATGTTGGCACTAATGATGACACCTCGGCCGCCGCTTCTTCTTCTTCTTCTTCGTCTTCAGAGCCTGTTCTCCATTCTTAACAAGGCTCTACTTCTTCTGCTGCTCCGAACGGACCCACTTCTCACTCCACGAAACACCAGCACTGGGATCCATTCCAACTCCGCAATCTCCTCCACAAGCATTGGACACAACCAATTTTCAAAATGTTCCATTTCCAAACAGGTTGAGATCCAATAAACAAAATCCACAAATGGAGAAGATTGTGGAGTTGTTTAAACAGGTTAACATTAACATTCCCCTATTGGATGCAATCCAACAAGTCCCTTCTTACGCAAAAATCTTGAAGGACTTGTGCACCAAGAAGAGGAAATCACAGGTACCTAAGAAAGTTTTCTTAGCTAGTGCCGTGAGTGATGCTCTTACCCAACCTTTACCTCAAAAACGAAAGGACCCTGGTTGTCCGACTATTTCAATAACTATTGGGGATAAGAACATCAACCGCGCACTTTTAGATCTTGGTGCCAGTGTTAACCTACTTCCTTATTCGGTATATGAGCAATTAGGTGTAGGAGAGCTGAAACCTACGCATTGTACTCTCCAAATGGCCGACCGATCTATCACCCATCTTAGGGGTGAGCTAGAGGATGTGTTAATAAAGGTAGGGGACTTATTATTCTTCGTTGATTTTATTGTTCTCGATACACAACCCATAGCTAACCCCCGGAATCAAATTCCGGTGACACTCGGTCGACCATTCCTTGCAACTTCGAATGCTGTGATCAATTGTCGCAATGGTTCGATGAACCTATCTTTTGGAAACATGACAATTGAACTCAACATTTTTAAGTTGGCGAATCAGCCCTTCGAACCTAATGCTAATATACTTGATGTTTGCTCTGTAGGGTTCCTAGGCACTCTCAAGAGGTCTCACAAGGCATCAACCATGCCAATTTCAAAAATTATGGTGCCGAGAAACCCTAGCGTACGGATCGTTGGCTAGATGTCTAGGCGAAAAAGCAACTAGTTAACTACTTTAACTAAGTGAACGGAAATACAACCTTTGTAGATCCGGTTCTCCACCTCCATAGCTCCGCAACGAAGTATCCTCGCTGTCCATAACAAGTCCCGGGCTCTAGCGTCGGCTTCATCGGAGAATGGACGGGCTAGGTCATCGATGTCCATGCCGAAGATGATCTACGTCGAGGCATCGCTAAATCAAGCTCCGACTTCACCAAGTCAAGAAACTTGTGAAGAAAACACACTCTACTACTTGGCAAGAGGTAGAGGATGAAGAAATAGGAAGTGGGTAAACTTTAGAATTGGATTTCTCACTCATTTTCATCAATCACCATTGATGAAGTGAACTTTCTTCATGTGAAGAAGATGAAGAAGAAGAAGAAAGAATTATGATAAGTTTTTTTCAAAAAAGAAAAGAATAATCAATCCTTATCATAACATGAACCATGGTCAAGTGTAGAGATTAAACTAGGGTTAATGGAGTGGTTAGGGTTAAGCATGAGACAAAATGGTCACTTTGGTCAAAGTCTTCATGAAGCTTCAACAAGCTTCCAAATAAAGCCACAATTTTGCATTATGCTTATCATTTTCCAAAATTAATAAACAAATAAATAAATAGATATGAAAATGAAAACCCTAACCATTACATAACCATGGTTTAAACTTTACACAAAACACAAGTTAGCATGCATCATCAAACATGATACATACAAGTGCACAAAAATATATCACATATACAATGTGCACAAACCAAGTGAGAAAATCCATTTAAAGTGAACCAATACTAGTTAATGCAAAATAATATATCAAATATATAATTATGCATTAAATCATTAAATCAACACTTGATTCAATGATCCGGTCATGTCGCACACAACCGACTAGTATACAATGTATCGACTTATCGAATCAATCCTTGATTCGATAACTGGGTTATATCGCATACAACCATTCGACACATTCATCGCGAGAATGAAATACGGTATCACATACACGCATTATTCTCGGTCCCGCACATATCCCATATGCGCTCCTATTTCGTTTCGCTTGAGCCAGGAAACCTTTGTGTAGGACTCTAAAGACTCGTCAATACGCCGGCAGCAGATGATGATCATATCAAGCACCCACAAGCCGCAAGCGGTCTGCTAAACGTAACGGCCACCCGGGTATTGAGCGATCTGAAGATCGACGAGCAAGCCCGCTCACACTCAAGTGAATCCAACCAGTAACACTACCGTACAGTCCGGTCTGATCGTCTGATATGTCGCATATCTCGCCTAGGGGTGGTAAACGTCAGACCCCAATAGCTCGATAAGTCGTGTCGATATTAGGTCTATAACAATTCGAGAAACTACTGGTAACACTTACCAGTAAATCTCAGCAACCCTGGCCAGGGATTTCCTGTTATAGCCAATCGAACACAGCGCAACATCAACTCCCTATACCGGGAGAGACGAATCCCCTCCTATCGCTCATTGCCTCCATGTGACTCGGGACTGTACCCAAAAACCACCGTTTTGCACGCCCTCTTGGACGTGGTAAGATGGAAATCAAAGCACAGTGGGAACCACACAAGACTCCATGACGATCTCGGGTCAACAGACTACTCTGTACCAGTGTCACCAGAGAACTGCCATCTGACGTGAGTTATAATACCATCTGGGAGTTCTCGGCGAGTCCGTCCAGTGTACCCAGTCTCTACTGAGCACCCGTATATCATCTCTGATGTCAAACACCGATGGATATAGGATCATCCATCGCCCATCTGTATGGGTCGAGAAGGTATACGCTAGTCTACTCTGGTATATCGATGCCCCGTCTCGATACACCCATGACTAGGGACTTTGAAGGATGTACTTATGGACTACCATGTCCCCACTAGTATGATCTGCATCATAGTCTAGGTAGTCAAGTACACATCCTAAGGGCTTTACCAACATGTAACAGAGAGACAATCAATGTACACGTTAAGGTAAAGAGTAACCAGATAGCATACTATCATGTCGAGCAAGAAAGTCCTCCCTATATATGTCCCAGCATCCACTACAATATACATCCAATGTACAGTAATGGCCTCTAGGGCATACATATAACTAACATGCTCGATCCAAGAGATCACCCAGGAGGACTGTGAGCTCGAGAAATTTTTGTTCGATCACAGCAATCTTAACGCCACTAGTGCGTTCCTCCTTGAACCTGATACTGCTTTCACGCCTGATAATGACTACGAGTGTTTCACTTTCTCGAAAGATTTTGAACAATCGCCACCCGAGTTTGAATTCTTTGAATTTTCAGATGAGTTAGCAGAACCATCCGACTCGGTTGCTTACACTCGTTTTGAACCTCTGTTGGAATCCTTTGAGTTTGAGACAATTTCACCGATTTTACCTTCAATTGTTTCACCTCCAACATTCGAACTCAAGCTATTGCCATCTCACCTTAAATACGCTTACTTAGGTGAGAATAAGACCCTTCATATTATCATCTCAGCTTCTCTAGCCTCAGAGCAAAAGAAAGCCCTTTTGACGGTCTTGCAAAGCAATCGACAAGCTTTTGGCTGGACTATGGCGGACATCAAGGGGATTAGTCCCCTAATAGTTGAACATCATATTCATATGATGGATGATGCCAAGCCAGCAAGGGATCCACAGAGACGACTCAACCCAGTCATGAAGGTGGCTGTTAAAAAGGAGATCTTAAAATGTCTTGATAGTGGTATCATTTACTCTATCTCTGATAGCCAGTGGGTTAGCCCCATTCACGTTGTCCCAAAAAAATCGAGCATAACGGTCATAACTAATGAGGCGAATGAGTTAATACTTACTCGCACCCAATCTGGGTGGTGAGTATGCATCGATTATAGAAAACTCAACGCCGCGACACAGAAAGACCACTTTCAATTACCTTTCATTGACCAAATGCTAGAACGATTGGCTGGGCATGAATACTATTGCTTTTTGGATGGCTCCTCTGCCTATAATCAAATTCCCATCGCCGAAAAAGACCAAGACAAGACTACATTCACTTGTCCTTTCGGTAAGTTTGCTTACCGTCGCATGCCCTTTGGGTTATGCAATGCACCCGCTACCTTCCAGCGGTATATGATGGGTATTTTTTCAGACATGGTGGAAAAATTCTTGGAGATCTTCATGGAAGATTTCTCCATTTTTGACGACTCCTTTGATGAGTGTTTGCTACATCTCGACGCAGTCCTTACTCGGTGTAAGGATAAGAACCTTACTTTAAATTGGGAGAAGTGCCACTTCATGGTACGAGAAGGTATTGTCTTAGGACATATCATCTCGCAAAATGGCATTGAGGTAGATAAAGTGAAGATTGAAGTCATTCCAATCTCCATCCTCCCAAATGCGTCCGAGACATTCGAGCCTTCCATGGCCATGCCGGTTTCTATAGACGGTTCCTCAAGGATTTTAGCAAGATTACTAGGCCCTTGACTCTTTTGCTGGCCAAGGAGACCACATTTGATTTCGACTCGAGCTGTATGAAGGCGTTCGAGTCATTGAAAAACTCACTTACTTCTGCTCCCATTCTTTCGTCTCCTGACTGGACACAACCTTTTGAAATTATGTGCGATGCATCTGATTTTGCCATTGGTGTTGTCCTTGGACAGCATATCGATAAGATGCCGTATGTAATCTATTACGCTAGCCGAACCTTGAACGAGGCCCAATTAAATTACACAACAACCGAGAAGGAATTCTTAGCTGTTGTGTTTGCATTAGAAAAGTTCAGGCCCTACTTAATCGGCTCTCCAGTCATCGTATACACTGACCATTTAGCTCTTTGCCATCTTTTTGCGAAGAAGGACGCTAAATCTCGGCTGATACGTTGGATCTTCTTACTACAAGAGTTTGACCTTGTCATCAAAGACAAAAGTGGATGCGAAAACGTAGTCGCCGACCATCTTTCATGCCTCCCTTCTTCGCCGACGCTTCAATTTCCTATAAAAGACGTTTTTCCAGATGAGCAACTCTTGACTGCATCATGCGAATCTTGGTTCGCAGATATTGTTAATTATTTGGCCACCGGACTTATACCAAATGAATGGTCGAATCAGGACAGACTCCGATTCCTATCCCAGGTAAAAAAATTTTACTGGGATGAACCTTATCTATTCAAATACTATCCGACCAAATTATTCGTCGGTGTGTCCCCGACAATGAATTTAAGAGCGTGCTGTCATTCTGCCACGATCAAGCGTGTGGCGGGCATTTTGGCCCTAAAAAGACAGTCGAAAAGATCTTGCAGTGTGGTTTCTACTGGCCACAACTTTTTAAAGACGCACATGATTACTACAAGACATGCTCCCGGCACCAACAATTGGGCCGGATATCTAGGAGAAACGAAATGCCGCTCCAACCAATATTGGTTGTGGAAATTTTTGATATTTGGGGGATTGATTTTATGGGAGCGTGTCCCAATTCTTTTGGGAACTTGTATATTTTTCTTGCTGTTGATTATGTATCTAAATGGGTCGAGGCTGTTCCCAGCCGGACTAATGACAACAAGGATGTCGTTAGATTCCTCAAGGAAAACATTTTTTCCTGGTTTGGGCACACCCGAGCAATCATTAGCGATAATGGAACTCATTTCTGTAATAGGACTTTCGAGTACTTAATGCGGAAATATTCCATTAATCATAAGCTATCAACGCCCTATCATCCCCAAACATGTGGGCAAGCCGAGATTTCAAATCGGCAAATCAAGCAGATATTGGAGAAGACGGTTTCCAAAAACTGTAAGGATTGGTCTTTAAAACTTACTGATGCCCTTTAGGCATTTCGAACTGCCTATAAGACCGATCTTGGCATGTCTCCTTATCGGCTTGTTTACGGAAAGGCTTGCCACCTTCCAGTAGAAATAGAGCATCACGCATTTTGGACGATAAAAGAGTTGAATCTATCTCTCGGAGATGCGGACAGCCAAAGAAAGCTGCAGTTAAATGAATTAAACGAGCTTCGGGATGAAGCTTACGAGAACGCGATTGTTGTCAAAAACCGAACGAAGGTGTTTCACGATAAACACCTTATGCGCAAAACATTCAAACCTGGTCAACAGGTTTTACTTTACGACACCCGGCTACATTTCCATCCTGGCAAGCTCAGATCTCGATGGAAAGGGTCATTTTTTGTACGCACCGTATATCCGCACGGTGCAGTCAACTTAGAAAATCCGGAGGACGGTTCAATATTTAAAGTGAACGGACATAGGCTTAAACCGTTCCTCACCGCGGACCCTTCGGAGGAGCTCCTGCTGTTGCAGGAGCCGATTTACATTGACTGATCTACCTCCACGTACCCCCAAATTTCGGTTATCCAGCCATAAACAGTGGAAACACTGTTTCAAATAAGTTTGGGGGTATGCACAATTTGTAATTATAAATTATAAAAATAAAAAATAAAAAAAATCAAATTTTTGGGGGTATTTTTGTAAATTTTCAGTTTTAATAAATAATAAATAAATAAATAAATATTTTATTTACAAATAAATTCCTCTTTTTACGAGGTCCTTTTTGCAAATAAACAAAACACCCCTATAAAAAGAACCCGACTCCTCTACTGCTTTTACCAAACCCTAAATTATTCCTCTCTAAAAACCCTAGCCGCCGCAACAGCCAGAGCAAGGAGATCTCCTTACGCCGCCGCGCTTCCGCCTCAAAGGTCCTCTTCTGTCGCGCAACCGATGCATCTTGGACTCCTCTCCCTCTGAAATCTTCAGAGGAGGTTTGCTTTCTCCGATCCTCTCTGTTAAAATTTTTAAAATAATCTGCACTTCTCTGTAATGGCACCCACTCTGCAATTTGAAATAGATTTTTCACAACTCTTTGCACACACGATCTATGGTAGCTACTTCGGTAAGGAGATCCGAAGGCGCGGATGAAACTTTTTACTATTTAACCATCCGAATGCCTTCTCGCTTTCGGATCTTGTCACCCGATTTTATGAATGCATGGAGGATGGTTGCCTCTCACAATACGGTTACATTAGGTTAATTTGGGGGGATAGGGACTCATCCATGAAGTTACCCTAATTCCACGACTCCCAATTCATGACCAACCCCTCCATTTCGAAGACTAGCTACCCTTAATGGGTAACGATTTCTCAAGGGAGCCACGAAAAGGCATCCAGGCTAGAACCCTTTTTGCGAATGTCTTAACTGTGTGCCGTTAGGCACAAAATAATATTTTTGGTAGTTCACACAACACGACATTTTTCACACCATCCCTTCATATAGTGCACACTTTGATGACTAGAAACCCCAGCTATGATATGTGCACTGTATTACTTCACTCAATTGGTGCGGGTAAGAGGGCTGCTAACTATCCATGCCCTATGTTGGTGACACAACTGTGTCGCCATTTTCTTCCCGTTGAGGAATTCGAATTTTATATGCATGGAGGGATCCCCATTAGACCTCTTCTTGAGGGCGTATCCACGTTCTACACACGCTTACTTGATGTATGGTCGCGCATCGAGCCGGCCGAGGACGTCCCCGCCAAGACATCCAGCTCGAGCTCGACCGTGAGCGATGAAGAGCTTACCCCCGCGGCACAAGCCCGCTTACTTAGAAGAACCAATAGGGGGTAGAAAGATTGATAGGGATGATGACCAACCTTGGTCAGCGAGTGACGAGTTTGGAGCAGGGTATGACCACCCTACTGGCAAGAAAGGAACGTTCCCGTTCACGATCAAGGGGACCGGGGGGGTGAGACCAGTGAAGCTGCGTCTGGTAGACGCCGCTGGGAGCAGTGAGGACACTGTTTTCGATAAGTTTGGGGGTGGAGGTGGATTGTAAATAGTTATTTTTGCATTGCATCTGCATATTTTTATTTTTGTACATATTTGTTTTTTTCTTTCTTTGCATATTTAATTCCGCATTGCATCTTTATAAAAAAAATATAAAAACTAAAAAAATTAAAAATAAAAAATATATAAAAAAATAAAATCAACTAAAAATTTAAAAAATTTAAAAAAATTATAAAAATTGAAAAGTTCAATTTTGGCTATATCTGACTTAAGTTCAACATGACGGTTGATTAGTTAGGAAAAACTAGATACTAAACTTGGTAAATTAAAAACCCTAAAAAAACCTTCTCTTAAAGTTTAATTATAGAAAATATATGTTCTTGCAATTTATTTAGAAATAGGCAAATTTTAAGTTCAGTTCTTGGGCTAAGTCAAAATAAGAAAAGAGTATTGAAATTTTTATTTGAAGTGTAAATCTGAAAAATAATTCTGAACCTTAAGTCTAAATTCTAAAAATATATACCCTACAACTTGCACATACACGCACCTTGAAACTTGGGATAGTAGAGGATACCTTGAAATGCTCTTGTCTAAAATCCTTAGTATGAAGGAAAATAAAATAAAAATATAAATGGTGAATAAAGAGACATAAAAAAATGAACACTGATTTTGTAATTACTTAAGGCAACATAAATAAAAAATATAGCGAGGGTGCTTTATCACCTTGTGCCTTAAACCAACTGGTTTGGGAGTCACTGCTAAGCCTTAGTTATTACAAGACGAGGAATTACGCCTAAATACGCAAACACATTTTGTAATCGGTCGTTAGTACCTCAAGAAGTATTAACGGTCACATGAAGAATGTGTGAGCAATTTTTATCACCAACTAAAAAGTACTTTGGACTTTGGACAAGAGTATGATAGCTTGAATTGAATTTCTAAGTGTAGGGGTAAAAATTACACACACGTAGGGGTATATGATTGGGGTTTGGATGAGAGATAGGAATGAAAGACAGGCCTTTTATCTTCAGTAAAGATGATAAAAAATTTTAAGTTGAGATTGCACCTTAGAAGGAAAATTCAAAAGATACTGAAAGCTTAATAAATTTGCAGAACATATACGATCTTAATTTAAATGGAAAGTGAGTGTGAAAAATACGGGTTGATGATTTCTAAGTTTAAAAAAATAGAATTTCTTGCTAGAATACTGAATTGAAGAATGAGAGTCAACATGCCAAATTGATCGGATTTTGTGGGTAGTATTCCCTGAAAACCCTCAGGAGACAACACTTCTCCTACTAGGGACACCTAGAGGTTTAACGGCTTGTTGCACGAGCTCAGTGCAATCGCGTTCCCTGTGAAAGTGAGGTTAGGAATTTTTTAGAATAAAATTGGCTTTGCTCGAAACGAGTAAAAGATAAGTTTGGGGGTATTTGTTCATATCAGATTTTTGGATTATTATATCGCCCATTCTTAATCACATTGCATATAAATAGGTGCTTTTGATCTATGTCTGCTAAATAGTTGCAGGTTATAAGTTCTCAGATCGTTACAGTGAAATTCATGAAAAGTCGCTACAAATGTGAGACTACGACCAACAATAAATGAATCCGTATGATGCCGCCTTCTAGTTCAAGGAAAAAATGAAAATCATTAGACAGTTCAATGCACAAAGCACAAGGGTAACACAAGATTCAAGACTTCAATGCGAAGCTCAAGGCAAAAGTCCATATCATTCTGCACTGCTGGAAATCTGGAAGAAAATAGAAGAGATTCTGAGGAACCAAGTGAAGAAAACATAAGGTAAAAGCAATATGAAGCAACCATGAAGAATTGAGCTCAAGATCCCACCAAATGGCCGCAGAACCGCGGCCAAACAGGCCATTCTGCCGCGGAACCGCGGCCGTATGGTGCACGTGTCGGTGGAGGTGTCGGTGCTTTGACCCGGTTTTCTTAGGGTAGTTTTGTAAATTCATGTGTGGATCAGAATATAACCTAGGGTTTTTCCTATCTATAAATAGGAAAGTTGAAAGCCAAATTAAGGCATGCCTCTCTTTATTTTGAAGTCTCTTTTTAATTTCTAGATTTAAATTCAATTGTAATGCGTCATTAAGAGGACATCAATAAAGTAAGTTTTCATTTTATCTCACATTCTTCTTATCTAAAATTTATTATCTGCAATTTTTTATCTGTTCTTTTATTATCTGCAATTTAGTTCGTCTTTTAAAATAAAACAAAAATGAATTTTATTGTTATCTTCCTAATGAGTGAGTAATTCCTCACTTGTTAGGGATAAGAGAGGGAATGTTTGAGAGAAGGAAATCTCTTTCACTCCTTTCTTTTCCCAAATAATTTTAATTAAGGACTCTCTTTAAATCAACCACAATCCTCTCACTACGGCACTCTATCCTACATGATAGCGTTGATTCCCTTGCTAGACCGGTTGTGGTTGAATTAACCGGAGGTTAGGGCTAAGAGCCAAGAACGGACGGACAAGGACCAAAAGGAAGAAACTTAGTTTCTTCCTAGTCGTGCTAATCCCCGTTGTTGACTATTACCCTAACACCTTTATTCTTAACTAGGGCATTGAAAGAAGTGAGAAGAATCCCTATTTTGAACTAACCTAATCCTAACCCTAGCAAGCCTTTATATCAATTTATTATCATTCTTAGATCTTAAAACAAAACCTACCAAAGTTAGGACTTAACTCGTTCGAATTTAAAGAAAAGGACACCATTTCCCTGTGGATCGACTCGTACTCAACCGGCTAGCTACCAAGCGACACCGTCTTGATTGCAGTATTCTTAAATTTAAAACGCATACAAAATCTGCATCAATCACCACCTACCTGTCGAGATCGAACATAAAGCAATGTGGGCTATTAAAGAGCTTAACTTCGATTTTGATCAAGCCTGCAGCTATCGGAAGCTGCAATTAAATGAGCTAAGCGAACTCCGTGATGAAGCTTACGATAATGCGGTTATAGTAAAGAACCGGACTAAAGTGTTCCACAATAAAAACCTTTATAGAAAAACCTTCACACCGGGACAACAAGTCCTTCTTTACAATTTCCGTCTCCATCGTCATCCGGGTAAGCTAAAATCTCATTGGAAAGGACCTTTTGTGGTGCGGTATGTATATCCGCACGGGGCAGTAGAAGTTGAAAATGTTAAAAACGGTTAAATTTTTAGAGTAAATGGGCATAGATTGAAACCGTATTTTTCTGCTGACCCAGCGGAGGAGCTCCTGTTTTTACAGGAGCCACTTTATCATAACTGAATTTCCTTCGCCTCACCTCCATGTTTCGGTAACATTTACTCATTTTAAGAATGGAGGTAAGTGAAAAAGGAATTAACTGAATATCTGTGCGTGCCAAAATACAAGTTTGGGGGTAGTTTTTATTTGACTATTATTTTACCCCTCTTCATTTCTCTCCCTAAGTCTACAGGTCTATACATTCAAACATGACATCAGCGAGGACACTGCTGAAAACAGGTTTGGGGGAAGGTTTGTATTCACTAAATTATCTTTTGGCACTTGGCACTATACAAATTTTTTTTTGATAATAAAAGAGTAGAAAGTGAAAAATTACATATGAAAGAAAGGAAAAGTTTAAGAAAAGCAAGAAAATTAGATGTTTTCTTAAACAAAACAAGTAATAAGTAGTTATGAGCCATTGTCCCAATAGTTAGTAAGATGAAGGAAATTACTAATCTGAGGGGAAAAAATAAGTCTGAAAAATAGTCCTTATTCTTGAGGCTAAACATCTGAATGTTGATACCCTATTATACGCACTTGCACATATCTTGAAAATTGGGATAGTAGACGATACCATGAAATGCTCTTGTCTAAAAGACTTAGTATGAAATATATATATATATATATATATATATATATAAGTGGTGGAAAAAAAGGAACACTGGTTTTTCTAATTACCAAGGCAACATAAAAAAATATAGCGAGGGTATTTTATCACCTAGTGCCTTAGACTGACTGGTTTGAGAGCCACTGCTAAGCCTAAGGTGTTGCAAGACGAGGAAATTACGCTTAAATGCGCGAGCACATTTTGTAATCGGTCGGTTAGTACCTCAAGAAATATTAACGGTCGCATGAAGAATGTGTGAGCAATTTTATCGAAAATATGCACCAACTATAAAGTATTTTGGAAGATGGACAAGAGTATGATAGCTTGAATTGAATTCTCTAAGTGTAGGGATGTCTTTTACACACACGTAGGGGTATACGATCAATGTTTGGAAGAAAGATAGGGAGGAAGACTAAAGGCGATATTTTATTGAGAGATGATGTGATTTCTAACATTTTTTCACGACCATTAAGATAGGGCTCATAGCAACTGAAAAGCTGGTATAGTTGGAAACTCTTTTTTTCAAGTTATTTCTTTTATAGTTCTTATTTTTATATGTAATTTTCACCGTCTTTATTTAATTATAGAATTTTGTGGGTGAAATCCGCTGAAAACCCTCAGGAGACAACACTTCTCCTACTAGGAACACCTAGAGGTTTAACGGCTTGTTGCACGTGCTCAGTGCAATCGTGTTGCCTACGAAAGTGTGTTGCTTAGGTTTTTCTTTTTCTTTTTCTCCCTCTCTTGAATAAATAGTTTGCTTGGGACGATCAAAGTTAAGTTTAGGGGCATTTGTTCAGTCGAAAATACTGCATATTTGATATAACATTTTCCTTACTTTTCTTAGATATTTAAAGGTGTTTATTATAAATATGAAACAGATGAGGGTTTATCAGCAAAATATCTATTTTCATATGTGTATATATTATAATTAATATTATGAAGGAAAATGTATGCATATAATATTTATATAATATTTTGATAATTTAAATATGCATATCATATCAAATATCCTTAACCAATATTCTTAAAATATAATATCGTATCAAATGGTTAGGATAATATCTCAAAATACCAAATATTACTAACATTATTCATTGAGATATTGTGCAAGGTTTAGTTCAGGTCAGGAGATCGAGATGTTGAGATATCGGGAATCAGAAATCTGCCGATAAGTTCGATAAAATCGAAGAATCAATACTGGCAGAGTCTCAGGAAATATTTTCAAGTTCCAGACATCAGCTAAATCTCCATGTGTCACAAGAATAAAGCCCTATAAGTTTGCAGCCAAGATCCCACCAAACAGCCGCTGATTCACGGCCAAACCATGAAATATGCGGCGGATCCGCGACTGATTCACCGAGTTAGGAGTTGGGATTTTCAGGTTGGATTTGCTATAACTAACCCTTATTCTGGGGATCTTTAGTTTCTGGCTTTGGGGCTATATAAAGGACCGAGGGCTAAACCTAGAAATCATCAAATTGACGAGATCACGAAGTCCAACACGACTCAAGAATCCAGGTTGATCATCAGCTGTTCATCTACCTCCTTAAGAAGATATCGAGAAGCAAACTAGGGTTTTGTAATCACTTTCTAAAGGAACAAAGTGTAATTGATAAAGTTGATTAATAAAGATAGTTGTTTTATTCTTAATGCATTTTATTTTATTTATTTACATCATGATCTCTATCCGTTGTTTTATCTCTATCATGCGCGAGTAATTCTCCGCTTGATAGGGTTGGTAGGATTATGGTAGATCGATGGATAAAAAAATCCATTAACTCCTTTTACGTCCTATAAAGTTTATAAACTTTATCAAAAGAATAGTTAATATCCTAATCGGGCGCGCTATCAATTCATTGATAGTCACGACCACGATTTGAGATTAGATTAACAATTGTTTTGGTAAAGGCTCGACATGAACGGAGATCCATGTAAAGATAAGGGTTAAGAGTGGGAATCTTATTCCCTCCAAAAACCCTAATCTATATGCATCTCTGTCGATCTAGTTTTAAATCTATTAAAGGATAAAATGAGTAATCTTTAATTAATCATCTATGACTACTATAAAATCTACATCCGTCTTTAAACTAGATCTATATTCTACATCCTTGTTTAACGTAGATCTAGATTCTATAACTATTCTTCACTATTATCAATTCTTCTTTCTTCTTTCTCTTCATAATCAACACGTCTAAAGAAAGATTAAAAGATTCACATATCCCTGAGGACGACCCGTACTAATCTCGGTCTAGCTACACGCGACACCGTTATTGATTGCGGTTATTTCTACAAACACTTCTTTAAATACAGATCAATCAACGGTCCAACAAACTGTTATTACAGCAGCTGAGAGGGAAGCAGCTCCCAGACTAATACTGCGTGAGGGCACCGTGGCGGACTTCAGGAAGCTCGGTCCATCCCGATTTACAGGATTGGAAGAGCCATTGCCAGCGGAGCAGTGGCTAGTGGACATAGAGAACCTGCTTGTTGCCGCACAGATTTCAGATGAGAAAAGGGTGGATGTAGTACGCATCCAATTGGTAGATTACGCTCGTGAGTGGAGGCTTATCGAGGAGACCCGTTTGACCAAACCGATCAGCTGGGCGACTCTTTCGCGAAGTTTCTTGGAGAAGTTCTTTCCACAATCTACTCGGAAAGAAATGGAAGAGAAGTTCATTAGCTTGAGGCAGAATAGTGGATCTGTTGATACACATGTTGGAGTTCCTTAGCACGACTACTAGGTTTTAAAGATGCTTCGAGTATACAATTTTAAAATTTTAGTGTACTAATCAACTCAAACCAAGAATCGAACTAGAGAATTAGGGTTTTATAGCAAGTAATCAAACATTACTCTAAGTGGACAAGGAATACAACTTTTGTAGACCGGTTCTTCACTTCTAAATCTCCATGTAGTAGCCCCTTCGCTCCAAGTAGTGGTGTTCCGGACTCTCCTTAGGCTCCACTAGGCAAAAGGAACGAGCTTGCTCAAAGATCTTCGAGGCCGAAAATGATCTACGTCGAGGAGACTCTAAATCAAGCTACCTCTTCACTAATTGATGAATTAGTGAAGCAAACAACCTATACTAAATTGCTAGTTTGGTATAGATTGATGAAGTATGAATTTTGCTCGCTTTAGAATATTTTTCCTCTTTTTCTTTCTTCACCTCAAGAAAATCAAGTGAAGAAAATGAGATGAAGAAGATGAACTTGTAGTGAACCATGGGTGAAAGAATATCTCATATCCTTTTATAGAGAGTTAACCATGGCTAAAGGTAATGGTTAGGTTAATAAATATCTAGGATAAAAACAAAACTAGTAGAATTAGGTCAAGACTTCCACAAGCTTCCCAAGCCTTCATTGGCCATGCTAATTTCCACCTAATTTTGGTTTTCCCTAAATAAATAAATCCCCACATTATCTTTAATATGGTATGAGTTTCAAACACCCAAGTTCTATGTATCATCTAGCATGAGACATAAATAAAATAAATACATTTATATATATCACATATATTTTAAATGTATTTGTAGAAAAGAAATTCTTAAGTGAGATTATATTAGTTAATATATATTAATATATAAAATATATAATTATATATTAAATTATTAAATCAACACTTGATTTAATAATTCGGCTATATCATATATAACCGACTAATATCAAATAACAAATTATTGAATCAACACTTGATCCAATAATCCGGTTATATCACATATAACCTTTATCGTGAGATTAGAATACGGTATCACATACACGCATTAATCTCAGTCCCGCACATATCACATATGTGCCCTACTTCGTTTCTCTTGAGCCAGGAAACCTCTGTGTAGGACTCTAAAGACTCGTCAATACGCCGGCATTAGGTAATGATCATATCAGTTACCCACAAGCCGTCAGCAGTACTGGCTGGATGTAACGGCTACCTGGGTATTGAACGATCAGAAGATCAGCAAGCAAGCTTGTCTAAACTCCCGCAAAGCCTATCAGTAACACTGCCGTACATTCCGGTCTCTTCGTCTGATATGTCGCATTTCTAGTCCGGGGATAGTAAACGGCAGACCCCAATAACTTGATAAGTCGTGCCGATGTGAGGCTCATAACGAATCGAGAAACTACTGATAACACTTACCAGTAAATCTCAGTGTCAGCCCTGGCCAGGGACTTCCTGTTATGGCCAATCGAGCACAGCGCAACATCAACCCCCAATACCGGGAGAGACGAAACCCCTCTTATCGCTCATTGCCTCCATGTGACTCGGGGCTGTACCGAAAAACCACCATTTTGCACGCTCTCTTGAACGTGGTAAGGTGGAAATCAAAGCACAGTGGGAATCACATAAGACTCTATGACGATCTCGGGTCTACAGACTAACCTGTACCAGTGTCACTGGAGAACTGCTATCTGACGCTAGGTATAATACCATCAAGGAGTTCTCGGCGAGTCCTGTTCAGTGTACCCAGTCTCCACTGAGCACCCGTATACAATCTTTGATGTCAAACACTAATGGATGTGGGATCATCCATCGCCCATCAAATGGGTCAAGAAACGTACACGCTAGTCTACTCTGGAATATCTATGCCCCGTCTCGATACTCCCTCGACCAGGAACAATTAAAGGATGTACTTGCCGACTACCCTGGCCCCACTAGTATGATCCGCATCAAAGTCCTGGGAGTCAAGTACACATCCTAAGGGCTTTATCAATATGTAACAGAGAGACAGCACAACTATACATGTTAAGATAAAGAGTAACCAAATAGCATACTATCATGTCGAGCAAGAAAGACCTCCCTATATATCCAAGCATCCACTATAATATACAATCATGTACGATAATAGCCTCTAGGGCATACATACAACTAACAATCTCCCACTTGCACTAAGGCCAGTTGTTGTAGTATCTCATACCCAACATCCCTTAAAGTCTCTCTAGGGAAAGGCCTTCGTGATTGGATTCGCCGTGTTATTCTTCTTGTCAACTCTCCTGACCTCGATCTCCCGGAGATCAACCATCTTCCTGATTAGGGGATACTTAAGAATATGTCTGGATTACTGATGGGACCGGGGTTCCTAGGCCGAAGCCACAACTCCATTGTCACCATAATGGTAGGAACCTCACCAAGTTCATCTCATGAACATCTTTATCCAAACAGCCTCTTTGGTAGCATCATTGGTAGCGATGTATTCAGCCTTTATCGTCGAGTCTGCCATGGTATCTAGCTTGGAACTCTTCCAACATGCCGTCCCTCCACAGAGGGTAAAGAAAAAACCCGCTGTTTTACATTCGACCTTATCACTTTGGAAGCTCGAATCGGTAAAGGACTCCATCTGGAGTTCACCGTTACCAAACACCAAAAACATTTCTTTAGTCCTTCTCAAGTACTTAAGAATGTTCTTCACAGCTATCCAGTATTTCTTTCCAGGATCTGATTGACACCTACTCACTACACCTAGTGAGTATGATACATCCTCTTAGATCTATCTCTATAGATCTTAATCACTGGATGTAGGAGGCATCACCCAGATCCTTCATGGAGAAACATTATGATAAGTGGAGCTTGACCGAGTGTAGCATAGGAACACCATTTCCTATCAACAGTATGTCATCCACGTACAATACGAGGAAGACAATCTTACTCTCTACAACCTTCTTGTATATACAAGATTCATCTACCTTTTTGATGAAGTCAAACTCTTTTACTGCCACATCAAAACAGATGTTCTAACTCCGTGATACCTGCTTTAATCCTTAAATTGATTTAAGCAACTTGCACACCTTTCCGCTGCTCCCACTGTCTATGAAGCCCTCTGGCAGTGTCATGCACACGCTCTCTTCTAAATTACCATTTAGAAAAGCGGTCTTGATATCAATCTGCCAAATTTCGTAGTCATGGTATGCAGCAATGGCAAGTAGGATCCTGATGGACTTAAGCACAGCCAGTGGAGAAAAGGTTTCATCATAATCCACACCTGGTTATTGACGAAAACCTTTTACCACAAGTCAAGCTTTGAAAGTCTCAACTTTTCCATCTACACCAAGAATCTTCTCAAGATCCACTTGCTCCTGATGCGTTCTACCTATTCAGGTGCAACTTTCAAAGTCATACTTTATTGGTGTACATGGATTCCATCTGAGATCGCATACCATCCAGCCATTTCACAGAGTCCCCACTCATGATGGCCTGCTCGAAACTAGTTGGGTCATCATCTTTCATGATGCAATCCTCGCTCCCACTGTCATTGAGAAAACCGTAGTATCTCTCAGGAGAATGAGGAACCCTACTAGATCCGTGGAGAGGCTGAGATTCATCGGGAACTATTGAATCCATCGGTTCTATCAAATCATCAGCTGTAGTTTGTATAGCTGAACTCCTTCCAATTCTACCTCATGACCATAAATTTCTTTCGCAAGAAATTCCTTTTCTAAAAAGGTGGCATGCCGAGAAACAAAACACCTTTTGTTTCTCGGTGTGGTAGAAGATATACCCTCGCGAATGTTTATGATATCCAACAAACTTACACAGAACTGACCTTGCCTCGAGCATGTCGGGATTTTGCCTTTCAACATAGGCCGGACAACCCCATATCTTAACCCGTTTAAGATATGGCCTCTTCCCATACCCTATCGCATATGGAGTGGTAGGCACGGATTTGGTGGGAACCCTATTCAATAGGTATGCGGCTTCTCAAGCGCATAACCCCAAAAGGAAACAAGCAACTCAGCGGTACTTATCAAAGAGCGCACCATATCTAATAGGGTGCGGTTTCTCCGCCCCGATACACCGTTGTGCTGTGGTGTATACGGAGGAGTAAGCTGAGAGAGAATCATATTCTCTTTTAAATAATCCAAGAATTCCATGCTCAAGTATTCTCCTCCCCTGATCAAATCGAAGGATTTTAATACTTTTACCCATTTAATTCTCGACTTCGCACTTATATTCCTTGAATTTCTCAAAAGCTTCAGACTTATGTTTTAACAGGAACACATGTCCTGAATCTTGAGAGATCATCGGTGAATGTAATGAAGTACGAGGAACCATTCCTGACATGTGTAGACATGGGACCGCATGCATCACTATGTATCAGTCCCAAGAGTTCATTAACTCTTTTTCCGTGTCCAGTAAACGGAGTTTTGGTCAGTTTACCTTTGAGACATGACTGCCAAGTTTCATATGATATAAATTCAAACTGATTTAAATATGCATCTCTATGCAACATCACTAGCCGTGTCGCATTGATATGACCTAGTCTACAATGCCACAAGAAGAATTCGTTCATTTCTGAACTTTTCCACTTGTGTGTGTTCTATACGTTAAGAACTGTAGTTTGATTTAGAACGTATATGCCATTACATAACGTGCCTGATCCAATCAACTTTTGATTCAGGAAAATGTTCATAATATTATCCTGTAATACAAAATTATATCCTTCTTTATATAATAAAGAAACTGATATAATATTGCATATCAGGTTCAGTATGTAATATTATTCGTTCAGAATCAATGTATTACCAGCTGGTAATACAAAGTGATATTTGCCAACTGCTTTGGCTGCAACATTTGCACCATTCCCTACTCTTAGAGAATGATCACCTTTTCTCAGTTGTCTACTTTTCTTTAGCCTATGTAACATATTACATATGTGGGATCCTGATCTGGTATCTAATACCTAGGACGTAGAGTATACTGAGAAACAGTTCTCGGTGACAAATACACCCGAAGAATATGCATCAACATGCCCATTCCTCGTTTGGGTGGCGTGAGAATATGGATATTCCTCTATTTCCTGCTCGGACTTATAACAATTATAAGATAAAGTAGAATCAACGTTCCCTAGCTCAGTATAACAAGCGGGTTCGGTCAATACATCCATATTATTATCTTGATTAAGCTATGTCACGGTCGCTACCTGGAGATAGAGAGAAGAAAACACTCAGCGTATGCTCTTGCAAGATTAGATTGGTTATTATTTTATCTAATCAGGATGGTTCCCACTGTTTTTTATCAAATCTTCCTTCAAACCCTAAAAGGTAAGACTAGCCGGGATTAATTACACCCTACAAGTTTGCCAATCTTTCAGCTAGTCCAGTGTCGGTACTTTGAGGGAGGTTCCCCGTGCTTTCGCACGGACCTAATTAAAATAAACCTCGTTTTCCCAGAGGCATAACCCCGTGACACCTTTCTAGTCACCTACTTGATCGGCTAATTGTAAAGTGCAAAACTCTCCAAGGAGTAACTCTTACTCATAGTGGGTATCGGGATCCAACTATCTCATAGAAGGTATGCAATCTCATTGCAAATTTCAACACTTGAAATTCCCAATAATATTTTTACTCTAGCATCCTATGACCTTGACAAAGGCCAACAAACCATAGGGCGCTAGTCAAGTTCAACCCGTCATTTCCTGATTGAATTAAACCCATACGTATGACCCTTGACAAAGGCCAACAAGGTCATACGACTACCCTAATCCAATCGTATCATTTGCGTTGCAGATAAGCACTAATCAGCTACCGCACACTACGCCTTGACAAAGGCCAACAAACATAACACGAATAATAAATAGTACTTATGTGAAATCACGGAGGGCTACGACAGGTTTTTAAGAAAACCTTTTGCGTAATGAACTTGATATCGTTGTAGAATAATGTGATTTTGAAAAGGAGTGTTTTTTAGGCTTTTACTAGTTTTGCTAAAGAGATTACTCCCGGTGAAGGGATCTCGGCTCTTTCCTTATCGAATGAGGTGCTGGATATTCATGAATACCACTATGCAAAAGCAAGAACTAGAGAAGCAATCAAAAGACAAAACCGAGTGGGTTGTAGAATTTACTAGTTTCGCTAAAGAGGTCACTCCCGGTGAAGGGATCTCGGCTCTTTCCTCATCGAATGAGGTGTTGGATATTCATCAAGAAATACTACTACGCAAAGCAAAAACTAGAGCTACCCTTTTTGAAAATTTGATTCTACAACACCTTTAGGTTTCTTTCCTTTTCATTAATCTCATTAATGAAGTCCCATCATTTATGATTCCTACGCATCACAGATAAAGAAACGAAAATACTTATACAACGTACGCTTATGCCATCCACATTTGCCACGGGGTCCCGTCATGCACCGTTAGGTTAGATAACTAACGGCAGAGCGGGGGCAGGACTAGCGCGGATGCAAAACATAAGCAACGTTTATTATATATCATATATATAATATAAAGCATTCGTCTCACGCAGTTATATGATCTCATCACAGAACATTACAGCAGAAGACAACATATGAAATATTGGATATACTAGGAGGTCCGTGTTGTAAATTAAGCCAGTAAAAAAAATGAATTCCACGGTCGTGATAAATAGCCAAACCCACATCCCTAGACCCCTACGAGAGTGGCAAGCAACCCTACCAATTCTAGAGTTAGGAGACCCGGTCTCGACTCCTCGAGATGGTCTCCCACTGGACTCTAGAACCCGGTTACGTATGCTCCCCGCCTTGGGTCTATCCTAATGAGGAAAAGTAAATAATATACATCAATCGTAACATCATCCTCAACCTGGAAGTGTCCCAATAAAAGAATATTACATACAAGTTTTTACATGAATGAAAATGGAAAACTCTCATCTCACGCAAAAACCCCCGGCTATTCAAACACGACGATCCAATATAACATATCACAGCAACACATAACATCGCATGTCATCAACGTAAGTAAATATGTGTATCCCAATTATAATTGACGTATAACAACGAAACCAGCGATACACTACATATTACACTTACAGTCGTAGAAAAGAAAGTGAAAACTACAATAATTGGAATCCGCAACCACCTTAGACATCATAAATCCGAATTATCATATACTTCGGATTTCATGCTTAATCAAATGAATTCCTTAGACATCATAAACCCGGAATATCTCATATTCGGAATTTCATGCCTAACATTATAAACCACGCATTTTAGTTTCGATATTGAAAACGCTTTTCAATAACTAGTCGGGAAATTCAATAAGATTCCCGACATCCTGATCGAATGCTCGTCGAAAACTTTAGTAGACGGCCGCACCCCCGATGCCGTCAACGTAGCGCACTTAGGCGGAACACACCCAAACGAATGCTTTAGGAAACAGGGTTCTCCTACAGTCACTTGGTCGGGGCTATGGGGCATAGCTATCTAGTAATGTTACCCAGCGAGTATCCCCGTACACTACGTGATTGCGACGGAGTTTAGATCCATATCAAAACCCCGTGGCAACCGATCAAATGAGACTAAATTGCTAGATTTATAAAATACAAACTAGTTTTCACAAAACTAATTATTGTTGATTCTAAATATTGTATAACATATCACAGATAGCTAGACGATGTTAAACATTTCGATCGAATCAACAAGCACCCACATTTCCCAGAGACCTCAACACTTGAGACAATTTTAAAAACCCAGAACATGCCACAAGCAGCTTCGGATCTAAAAAAGAAGGGTCGTTCCTGGCCTCACCAACGGTGCCGCGGAACGGCCGCAAAAGCTAGGGTTTGGCCGCGGTTCCGCGGTCGTATGGTCGAGTTAGGAGTTCGTTCTTCTCTGGGATCCATAGAAAACCCTACAAGATTTATTGATGATTTTTAACGTGGAAAAATCCAACATTTGGAAAAATTTCCAAAGAGCATGGGAAATATGGAGTTTTGATGTTCGATTAAATTATTTAACGTCGTCTAGGTTACCCTAAAGCTCTAGCAAGGCTCTGATACCATGTTGGAGTTCTTTGGCATGACTACTAGGTTTTAAAGATACATCGAGTATACAATTTTAAAATTTTAGTGTGCTAATCAACTCAAACCAAGAATCGGACTAGAGAATTAAGGTTTTATAGCAAGTAATCAAACATTACTCTAAGTGAACAAGGAATACACCCTTTGTAGACCGGTTTTTCATTTCTAAAGCTCTGTGTAGTAGTCCCTTTGCTCCAAGTAGTAGTGTTCCGGACTCTCCTTAGGCTCCACTAGGCAAAAGGAACGAGCTTGCTCAAAGATCTTCGAGGCCGAATATGATCTACATCGAGGAGACTCTAAGTCAAGCTACCTCTTCACTAATTGATGAATTATTGAAGCAAACAATCTATACTAAATTGCTAGTTTGGTATAGATTGATGAAGTAGGAATTTTGCTCATTTTAGAATATTTTTCCTCTTTTTCTTTCTTCACCTCAAGAAAATCAAGAGAAGAAAATGAGATGAAGAAGATGAACTTGTGGTGAACCATGGGTGAAAGAATATCTCATATCCTTTTGTAGAGAGTTAACCATGGATTAAGGTAATCGTTAGGTTAATAAATATCTAGGATAAAAACAAAATTAGTGGAATTAGGTCAAGACTTCTACAAGCTTCCCAAGCCTTCATTAGCCATGCTAATTTCCACCTAATTTTGGTTTTCCCTAAATAAATAAATCCCTACATTATCTTTAATATGGTATGAGTCTCATACACCCAAGTTCTATGTATCATCTAGCATGAGACATAAATAAAATAAATACATTTATATATATCATATATATTTTAAATGTATTTGTAGAAAAGAAATTCTTAAGTGAGCTTATATTAGTTAATATATATTAATATATAAAATATATAATTATATATTAAATTATTAAATCAACACTTGATTTAATAATCTGTCTATATCATATATAACCGACTAATATCAAATAATAAATTATTGAATCAACACTTGATCCAATAATCCGGTTATATCACATATAACCTTTATCGTGAGATTAGAATAGGGTATCACATACACGCACATATCATATATGTGCCCTACTTCATTTTGTTTGAGCCAGGAAACCTCTGTGTAGAACTCTAAAGACTCGTCAATACGTCGGCAGTAGGTAATGATCATATCAGTTACCCACAAGCCGTCAGCAGTACTAGCTGGACGTAACGGCTACCCGGGTATTGAGCGATCAGAAGATCAGCAAGCAAGCTTGTCTAAACACCCGCAAAGCATATCAGTAACACTGTCGTACAGTCCGATCTCTTCGTCTGATATGTCGCATATCTAGTCTGGGGGTGGTAAACGTTGGACCCCTATTGTTGGATATGTATGCTTTAGAGGACATTATTGTATATGTATACATATGGATGCTTGGACATATATATGTACATGACAGTCTTGCTCGATATGATAGTATGATATCTGGTTTGTATTTATCTTAACATGTGCGTATGTTTTACTTACTATTACATATCTTTTATACATGTTAATAAAGCCCGTAGGATCATTGCTAGACTACCTGCGTTGTGATGGCGATCACACTTGTGGGAGCTGGGTAGTCGGTACACACATCCTTAAATGGTTCTTAGTCGTGGGAGTATCGAGACTGGGCATCGATATTCTGGAGTAGACTAGTGTATACGTTTCTAGACCCTGACGAGGGGCGATGGTATGGTCCCGCAACCATTGGTTTTTCGCACCTAAGATCGTATACAGGTGCTCGCTGGGGGTGAGTACACCGGACGGACACGCCGGGAACTTCCAGATGGTACTATACCTATCGTTAGATGGAAGTTCTCAGGTGTCATGAGTACATGTTAGTCTTTAGACCTGAGATCGGCATTTGTCTCGTATGAGTTCCCACTGTGTTTTGATCACTACCCTACCACGGCTCTACTGAGTCGTGCAAACAGGTTCTGGTTGGGTACATCCCGAGCCACATAGAGGCAGTGAGCGATTGTCGGGGATTCTTCTCTCTCGGTATAGGGAGTTGATATCGCACTGTGTTCGATTGGTCAGGACCATAAGACCTTGGCCAAGGCAGTTGGGATTTACTGATAGGCTGATCATTAGTTTCCCGGATTAGTCCTGAGCCGCATCAGCATGAATTACCAGGTCATTAGGGTCTGACGTTTACCACCCTCTAGACCCGGTATGCGATACTCTCAGACGAAGAGACCGGACTGTACGGAGATTGTCACAGATAGGCTCAGTAGGGATTCAGATGAGTTTGCTCGTCGGCCTTCCTTTTCGACGGGTTCCCGGGTAGCCGTTACGTACAGCTAGTGCCGCTGACGTGCTTGTGGTTATGGATTTATCCAGTAACTCACTGCCGGTGTACTGTCGAGTCTTCAGAGCTCCACACAGAGGGTTTCCCTGGTTCAGGAGAAATGATGTAGTAGCCGTATTAGATACGTGCAGGGCTCCGATCGATTGATGTACTTTGTACCCGGACTTTCGATCGGACAGTTGGTAATACTTGCCGGCTTGGGTTTGAGCCGGATTATTAAATCAGGTATTGATTTGATAATTTACATATATGTATTTCAATATGTATATTCTAGTATTACGTTCTTCGTGTTATTCTATCTCTTTGGGCATTCAAGTTCTTATCCGTATGCAGGTATGTATATACAGCAGACTGTAATCCGTATTTTATTACAGATTACCTTGTAGAAGGTGGAAACCTCATCATGGACTTTTCCATTTATTGATAAATGGAAATGAGTTGGAAATTAAGGAGAGGGGGGCATGGTGAGAGGCATGGCTTCAATAGTTTACAAATGAATTCTTTATTCATTTGTGGCAACTATTGAAGCATGGCTACACTTGTTTATTGAAAGAAATGCATACACAAAACCATTGTGTTGGAATTTTCTTTCACTTGGATGCTTCATTATTCTTGAGCTATAATATTTTGCTTCACCCTCCTCCTTCCTTTTGAGTTTTCCTCCACCTTCATCATCTTTCTCTTCACTACCCTCTCATGAGTTGAGAAACAAGTGAAGAGGCAAGATAGAGATAGTGGAACACATAGAACTCCACACTACATCCTAGACAACTTGGATTAGCAACCCAAGTTCTCTAGTTGCTCCTATTGACAATTAGTTAGGAGCTAGAGCCATAGATCACATCCCTCGAGTAGATCATCTACGACAAAGGAGGACCGGAGAACAAGCTTAATCCCGGAGAATCGATGGAGCGGGAAAAGAAGATCAAGCATGTTCAAGGTGGTCACATGGAGATAACGACGAGGAAAGAAGACCAAAGGACTTGGATCGTTTGGTGAGACTTCTTTCATAGTAGTTAGTTGATCTCATTTAGTTTTGCTAGATAGGTTTGTGGAAAGATCCGGGTTTTATTGGGTTAACTTAGTGCCATTTTAAAACTCGTAGAAAAAAATTGTCCCGCAAACCGCCACGTTCGATGGCTAGGGCGTTAACGTAACCCAACATGGTATGAAAGCCACCCCATAAAACCTATACTAGCAGTTTAAACAATGTTTAAAATAACGAAACCGAAATAACTCCAAAACACAAACCTTGAATTCAAGTTTCTATCAATTTTAAAAGGCCTCTGAAATTTTTTTAAACAAGTGCAGAGTGCTTTTTTGGCTATGAGATGAACACAGAACAAAAACGAGATGATTCCATATTTTTTTGGCCGGCCAAAATAGAGAAAAAACCCGGCCCCACCGGTTTTTTAATTTGTGTTTGCATCGTATTTTGTTCTGGGTTCTTGTTGGTTGAATTTAAGGTTTCGCGTGGTGTTTGATTTTGCCAATTTTGATTATACTGCTAATTCTCTATTTGGGGCAATTCGGAGTATTTCGAAATCGATATTTTAACAGCAGTTTAATTTTTATCAGTACTTAGAATAGCATCTGCGACTGTGAATGTCATTTGATTGGTAAACCCGTATATCTGTTATATGTCATTTTAAACGAATTTGCGAACATGACATTCATGTTGATGTTCTGTGATTGTGCTGATATTGTGGTTGGATTGTCGTGGTGGATAGCCGGTGGTGCAATGATTTAGTACAGTTTATATTCATTTGTACATTTGTTATTGAGGGGCGAGCATCTGACATGTGGACAGTCGTCTCTGCCGTGTTGTATATTATTTCATTGGGGCACGACCGAGTTGAGGTCGACGTCACCTTGTACATATATTTTTTATTTTCTGTACTAAGATTACCCCGTGGTGGAGTGCACGAATGGACGGGTTCTAGAAGGCAACAAGCCCGCAGCTCATGGCATTGAGACGGAGGGGGCTTCATTCTAGAATTGGCGGGCTATTCGCTGCACTCGTAGGGGATATAGGATGACCCACGGAGGGGCGCCCAAGTTACCGGATTCCATAAAGTGCTGGGTGGCCCATTCACTTTGATGAAGGTGGTTGCCTCGCTTCTGGGATTGGTGGGTAACTTGCCACGCTCGAAGGGGTCCAGGTTTACATTGCATGGGCTATCCACACAACAGGGAACGTCGGGTCTCATTTGCGGCTCAAATGAAACTCGGGGCTCCAAGATTATCCACCATTCCGTGTTGTTTGCTGAGATTCTGTGATGTTGTTTGCTATCATGCCTGAGACGAATGTTATATATATTTGTGTATATACTAGTAAATTTTGTATATATTTTTCATCCGCGCTAGTCCAGCCCCCGCTCTGTCATTAGTTAAGTAACCTAACGGGTGATGACGGAGATCCGTGGCGAATGCGGATGGCATATACATACATTGTATTTTCGTTCTTTTTGTGGTGTGATAGGGTTAATTGATGGGACCGTATTAATTTTGATTAATGCAAGATAAGAAAACCTAAAAGATGTTGTTGGAACAAATTTCGAAAAACTATAGTTATATTCTTTCGTTTTGCATAATGGTATTCGGTTGTGAATATCCGACACCTCATTCCAGGAGACAAGAGCCGAGATCCCTTCGTGGGGAGTGACCTCTTGAGCAAAAGTCAATACTGTAGATTACTCATTTTTTTTCAAAACCACAAGTTTTCAAAAGCGGAGCCTAAACCACTCCTTTTTAAAACTACTCAGGTTCCTTCAACGATATCAAGTTTATTACGCTAAAGGGTTTTTCGCCAAAAAAACTCAGCCGTAGCCCTCCATCATTTCTTATAAATTATGCTTAGTACTCGTGCTGCGTTTGTTGTCTGTGTCAAGGCGTAGTGAACGGTAGCTGAGTATTGCTTATTTGTAGCATACGATGCGATTGGTTAGGACAGTCGTATAACCTTGTTGACAGTGTCAAGGGTTATGCGGGTGGGTTTATGCAATCATGATAATGAAGGGTTGAACTTGACTAGGACTCTTTGATTTGTTGATCGTGTCAAGGTCACATGGGTCCCAGGGGCATAAACTATATCGGGAGTTTCAAATATACAGGAAACCTGCTAGTGCTGCATACCTTCTGGAGTGTGGTGACTAGAGTGGCTTTCATCTAATTTATCACGCAATGATAGTTGGATCCCGATCCCATTGATGAGTAGGATTACTCCTGGGAGATTTTTTCACTTAACAATCAATACTATAAACCAAGTAGGTGTCTAGAACAATGTTAGTGGGGCTACGCCTCCGGAGAAAAGAGGTTATATAATTAAGGAACTTCGCGAAAGCGTTGGAAAACCTCCCTTGAAGTACCGAAACTAGCCTGGCTGAAAGGTTAAGCAAGTATTGTGACGTGCGATTAATCCTAACTAATTCTTCTTTTTATGTTTGAAGAAGAATTCGAGGAAACAGTGGGAGCCATCCTAATTAGATAAACTAATAACCAATCTAATCTTTCAAGAGCGCACGCTGAGTGTTTCTTTTTTCTCTCTCCAGGTAGCAACAACTTCATACCCTAATCAAGATAATAAAATGTATCGCTTGACCGATCCGAATTCTTATTCGGGGTTGGGGAACGTCAATTTGGCTCTAACTTATGACGCAGTCATGAGTATGAGCAGAGGAAAGAGAATTGCATGAATTCCTTTACGACCCCATCGAAGAAGAAGCAAACTATTGCATCTTCTTCAGTTTTTCTTGTTATTGAGAACTGTTTATCGGTCAGTCCTACCTCCTGGGTACTAGATACCGGATCAGGATCTCATATCTGTAATTTATTGCAGGGATTGAGAAAAGTAGGATGGTTGGACCTGGTGATATGTCTCTCAGAGTAGGGAACGGAGCACAAGTTGATGCTTCTGCCATCGGTGAATATCACCTTGCATTGCCAAATGGTTGTTTCCCCCAATCAGAGCAAAGCACTGTTCAAATTTCAAATTTTGAAATGAAGCAACGCTTCATAGCAGCGCCAAGTGTGCTGCGCCCTAAGTAGCGCACCACGTGCAAAGCACATGTGCGCTAGCACTAAGAGCGCTGCGTTATAAGCAGCGCACCACGTGCAAAGCACGTGTGCGCTAGCGCTGAGTGCGCTGCATTCTAAGCAGCGCACCACGTGCAAAGCACGAGTGCGCTGGCGCTGGAACTAAAAGCTCCCCACCATCAGATCAAAGATCTAATAAAGATGATAAATCATCAATTAACCAGAGTAAAATTTTGTTAAGGAGAGATTCCTCAAAATCTTTCCAAACAAAAAGATTGTGCTCTGTAAATCAGAGCACCGTTGGATCAATGATCCAAAGGTGATTAAAAATCACCAAAATACAGAATAAATTCTGTGGGAAAAGATTTCCCAATCTTTTTAAAAAAACAAGAAAATTGCCTTCTGTAAATCAGAAACACTTGGATCAAAGATCCAACGGTGGGGAAATCCCCAAATCAATTAGAGACAAGATCACCTTAACTGATTGAACAAATCAGCCCGCCCTATATAAAGGACCCAAGACTTCAAGTCTCATATAGAGGAACCCCCTATAAACTTTGAGAAAATTGAGAGAGAAGAGCCAAGCTCTCGGAAAAAGAAAGTTTTCTTCAAGGTAAAAAAGAACAGAAAGACGAAACCGTCTCATATAAAAAAAAGAAGAATTCACTTCTTTCTTTAAGATCATAGATCTATAAGACCAAGGTCTTTCACAAAGAAATTAAAGGATCTCATCATAAAATAATAAGAAGAACATAATTCTTCTCACAGATCATAGATCTATAAGACTAAGGTCTTTTATACAAGGAGATCATGAACATCTCATTATAAAATAAAAGGGAGGAGAATAAGTAAATTCTTTTAGGATCACAGATCCATAAAGGCAAAGCCTTTCATCAAAATAAGAGATTGAAACAACTCCTACAAAATAAGAACTTTTTTCTTAGAACCTTGAGACAAAGTCTCTTCTAAACGAGAATTTATTTCTCAGATCATAAAGCTGATCAGATAGCGCTTTGCGCTCATAAACTAGCGCTTTGCGCTCTTTAACTGGCGCTCAGCGCCAAGTGCACCACGTGTTCCTCATGTGTGCGCCACTGAAAAATAGCACTTTGCGCTCATAGACCGGCGCTCAGCGCCAAGCGAGCCACGTGCTTCTCACGTGTGCGCTACTTGAACTAGCACTTTGCGCTCTTGGACTGGCGCTCAGCGCCAAGCGCACCACATGCTCCTCACGTGTGCGCTAATAAGCAGAAGCGCAATGCGCTCATGATCTGACGCTCAGCACCAAGCGCACCACGTGCTCCTCACGTGTGCGCTACTCAACAGAAGCGCAATGCGCTCATAAACTGGCGCTAGCGCCAAGAGCGCCACGTGTTTCTCACGTGTGCACTGATAGAATATAAACTGTTTTTTAATAAGCCCCAGAGCTATGATGAATGCTCAGCATTCAATAAGAGACAAAAATGCTGTCAGAACCTAAACTAATGCTCAGCATTGTTAAAGGGGTCAAGCCCAAATAAATGTTCAACGTTCAAAAACAAATGTTCAACATTTTAAACCTAAGTGGACTTAGCCCAAGATTGGCCATAAGTCCTTAATTCAGATTAACTTAGCCCATATGCTCATTAATCTTTTGATCTTAGTCCCAATTGGACTACAGATCTCTCAACCAAAATTAGTTCAAGGGTACATCTCTGCACTTCTCTGATATTTATCGTTGTAATCCTTCAACGTCTTCAGAGAGGTGACAGGTCCCGACAACCAGACAAACCTTGGACTGTAGGGTCCTTAAGCCCATGGACTATGATGTCCTTAACCTCGGACTGTGGGGTCCTTAAGCTCATGGACTATGATGTCCTTAACCTCGGACTATGGGGTTCTTTAAGCCCATGGACTATGATGTCCTTAACCTCGAACTGTGGGGTCCTTAAGCCCATAGACTATGATGTCCTTAACCTCGGACTGTGGAGTCCTTTAAGCCCATGGACTATGATGTCCTTAACCTCGGACTGTGGGGTCCTTAAACCCATGGACTGTGATGTCCTTAACCTTGGACCGTAATGTCCTTAAACTAATTGACCGCAATGTCCCTAAACTAAACAACAGAGCTCATATGCTCTTTTGTTGGATCTAAATGATCCTGTTAAGTTGATCTTAGTCCAAAATTGGACTAACGTGTCCTTAACAAATAGTTAAGTTGATCTTAGTCTAAAATTAAACTAACGTATCCTTAACAAACGTTTAAGTTGATCTTAGTCTCAAATGAGATTAACGATCCTTAAACCCAACCCCCAAACCCAAATCTAAGAAAATACGGATTTGGACTAATCCACGCCCTACGGGCGACAACATAAATTAGTCTCCGTATACAATCCACGGGCAACCAAAAACAAAACAAACACCCACGACACGAAGTGACCATCTGTAGAAGGAGAAAGTTGTTACCGCGATGCGGTAGCGTAATTAACTGCAGGGGCTTGCGCCTGCAGAGAAAAGCGTCCCCACAATAAAAAAAACCATCAACGAGGGGGAATCTGACGAAGTCTGCTACATCGGCCGCATCCGTTTAATCCTTCGATACATGGTGCCATAAATCAACTTGGCATCTTCGGAGAGGTGGACGGATAGCACCAAATAGCATCTGCCCCCAGAATTCAGGCCCTGACGCCCCGACGTCCCAACAGCGTCTTCCGGCGGAGAACAGATTCTGGCACGCCCGGTGGGACCTTTTCCTCTTTCCACTCCACACATCGTGTGTCGTGTTCGCGAACGAATCGCGGTTTGCTATGGTTGCCCCTGGATTCGAGGTACTAAGATTTGGTGTCTTGCTCCGTCCAGAAAATAGAAGAGCAATGGCTTCAAACTGCACTAACTGCAACTGCAACTCTCGCTCCGTCCCGACCGGAGGAGTGACTTACGAGCCCCAAGCGGCCTCCATTTTTGCCATGCCTGTAGAATAAGTGACCCTAGCGACCACTGGACTATTCTTCGGGACCATGCTCTCGCCAATGAGCTTCAGCGCTCCTATACCATTGCAAGAAGCTCCGAAGAAGTCGGTCTTTGATCGGTTTGCAACTACTGCGGCCCCTCTCAACGGGTCGCCCAAATCCAGTGCCTCGGTTTTCAATAGATTGGGCCATAGCTCCAACGGGCCTATGAAGAAGCCCGCAATACCAGAAGGTGCTATTCCTAAGACGATAGTCATTCCTACTCCTGAAGTCGTCAAGGCGGCTTCTCCTGCTAAAGTGTCGGTCTTCACAAGACTGGCTGTTTTAGCCCCAATTCCAGGCGAAGTCATCAAAACTGCTCCTCCTACGCGAAAGTCTGCCTTCGATAGGTTGGCTATCCCCACTCAGCGGACATCAGTCTTCAATAGGCTGCAAACGACAACTTCTGACCAACACAGGGAGCATGAGGAAGTCACTCCTACAGCTGAGATAATCCCAACGGCTCAACACGCTCAACGTCGCCACTGTCGCCGAGTAAGGAAGGCTGGGGGCAACTCTCCTTCTGGACTGACTCCGCCGGCTCCAACGGTGGAAATCGATGCTGCTGGTCCAACTGGGAACAGCTTTGAACCGCTAAGGAGGGTGCGCAAAAACTCTCCGACTGCCGTGCTGAAGAGATCTCCTCCACCCATGGAGAACGCTACTAAGGTGAAGCTAGAGCAGCCCCCTCAGCGGCTTTCCTCTAAAATTTACAAAGTTTGGCGACAGGTTCAGGACTCGGTGATTGATCAAGATTACTCTCACCGACAGAAAAAGGTGAAAGTTCAGCGAGAAGAGGATCATCCTGTCAAGCCACAAAAGGCGACAGCTACTTGGGTGCCCACTGCAACGGCCCCCTCAACTTCGACCGCCCACAGGAGGAGAAGGCTGGAGAAAATCCCTGAGTCTGCGATGAATCGCAAGACCACTGAACCCAAACGCCCTAAGGCTGGGGGCATGGTGGTACATACTATCTATATGGCATCCGGGAAAGAGGATAGACGTATCTCCACAGGTTATCGACCGCTTACGCGATCAGTGACTAAAGCTCAGGAGCAATAACAACAAAAGCTCCAAGAGATACTAACAGCCATGGCTGCACTCACGGGACCAAAAGTAAGCCCGGAGACAGGAAACTGATGCCGAATTCCTTCGGAGAATGCTTGAGAAGAAAGACAAGGAGGCCACGGAACAAGCGGCCAATATAAAACAAATGGCCCTTCTATTCCACTATATGGTGGGCATGATGATCCAGCCGGACCCTCCAGTCGAAGATCCTCCAGTAATAATTGAAGATGATAGAGGAGAGAAATCACATCCTCTGCCGGCTCTGTCAGCAGCCAAGGAGGAGACCATCTCTAAAGCCACGCTCGATGATTATATAGATCAACAAATGCGGCTCATCAAGCGAATGAAGCGGCTGGCCAAGTCGTTAGAACTGGACGGCCTTATCTGGGTTGGTACGATCAAATAAAGTACCCGCCAGGATACAAGATTCATAAATTCCATGTGTACAAGGGGACAGGCAACCCCCATCAACATGTCGCTCAGTTCAGGGCTCTCTGCGGCAACACTAGAGGGGATGATAAACTACTGCTTCGCCAATTCATCGGCAGCTTGGCTGAGACGGCGTTCGAATGGTATTCAGACCTCCCCAACGATTCCGTCCAAACCTTTATAGATATGGAGTTGCTATTCACCCAGCGTTTTGCAAGTGCTAGCGAACGCACCCCAATCACGGCATTGATCAATGCTAGGGTGAAGCCCGGAGAAACATGGGTTCAGTATGCAATACGGTGGCGGAATCTATGGTCGAAGTGCGAGCAGCGCATTGAAGAAGCGCCTACGGTAGGCATGTTCGTAGGTACTCTTGATCCGCAGGCGACCATATCTCAGTTCATGATGTTTTTCAAGCCGACCACTTTCCAGGCCTTGATTGACAAACTGGCCCAAATGGACCAGATGGGTCATAGACCGTCGTCTTCAAAGCTGGAATCTCGGAATGAGAAGGGGAAAGGGAAAGAAACCTTCGTCGCCAACGCTCAATAACAACCGAGTGGCCCGAGACCGGTTGTTCGCCAAAGCAACAAGCGGCAATCCTTCAATGAGAAGTTGAGACGTCCTTACTCGTTTCCCCGGGATAAAATAAGGAGACTGTTCGAACTAGCAGTGTGCAACAGGCTAATCACTATACCAGAGCCGAGACACCCACTACAACCGAACGATGTCAACGATCCCAATTACTGCCCCTACCACCGAGTATTAGGCCATCTGATCGAAGACTACTACGTCTTCAAAAATTGGGTTGAAGACCAGTATCAACATGGCAAGTTCACGCTGTCCGAAAACTGGAAGGTAAATCCGCCACAACAGCACACCCCTAAAAGGGTGGACACGCCGGGGGCATCATGCACTTTTATAGAGGAAGCTCCATGGGAACTCGTTCTTTCGGCAAAAACTAAAAGAATGCTCAAAGATCTTCAAACATGTCCGGCGATCAGGTGGAAAAGCCCGCTGGAGCCGGAGATCATCGAGGGGATGCTGAAATCACGCCCTACATTGAGAGTTAATAATGATGATGGATAAAACATTCAGGCCCAGCCGTCAAAGTCTTCGAAGAAAAAGAAGAAGACCAAAAAGCCCGCGCAGTTTGATGACAAGCGCACGGATCTGCAAAAGCATATTGACGCGCTGGAGGAATATAACCCGGAGGCGCGGACCCTGGTCACACTCCAAGAATTTCTCAACAATGTCCTTGAGAGCGGAGATAACGACAATAACGACGGGGATGGCTCGTCAGAAGAATCTGAGGACTATGTGGAAAGTTGCCACATGATCTCTCATTCGGCGTTAACTAACGAAGAAGCTCACTCGGCGATAGAAGACAGCATAAAAGAGCTGGGGCAGGATCGAAGCCAAAACCCTTGGAACCGTCTAACGAGATGATCGACTTGCTACTGAACGAAGCCCGTCAGAAAAGCAAAGCCAATCGAGAGTGCGAACTGGCTATATTCGAAAAAACCAAACGCCGATGACTGAATGAAAAGGTCGAGGCACCCCAACCGGATCGAAGCATCCCTATCGTCAGCAAAAGCAAGCTTAAAGTAAGGAAACGATTCGCTAGGGCCCTGTCAATAGGAATGAAGTTGCCCTCTTTCAGAGGAAATTCTCCTGGCGGTATACATCTTGATGAAGCGGACATACATCCTAACTTCTGCTTATATCATCAGAGGATTGCACACCCTACCGAGGAGTGCATAGCCTTTAAAAACTGGTGGCAGGATATGTTGCCCACCGACAACACGTTCAACGAGTGAAGCGTAAGGCTCGTCGGGAACAGAAAAGCACGACAGATGAGCGCAAAAGAGCTGCTGGCAACTGTCACATAGTCGACACCAAGGGATTGCAAGTTATCACCTTTGGAAGCGACTCTGACGAAGAAATTGCCTTCAGCCCTCTCTTCAAGGAATCCACCTTCGACACAAAAGATGCGAAGATTTGTGAGAAAATCTAGCTGTGTAATCGTATGTTACCCGAAAAATCTCGGACCTATGAACAATTGACCGAAACGTCGTTAAACTACTACAAACCCGCGGCGTCACCAGGCTGACGTGGTAAAAAAAACGGTATATCCATAAGCGAGATGGGCACGGATGAAAACTCGAAAGGGCTCCGTGAGTAAAAACAGCAGGGCTACCGGCGAGATTTACGAAAACCCGAAAGGGCGCAATCTCGTTAAAAGACACTTAGAAGGTCCTCACGACCTTGCAAGGAGAAAATACCTGTATGAGATCCTTATGACTCACGAAGGAGCAACACACTTAGGAATTCTCACGATCCCTAAGGAGAAAATACACTTACGAGATCCTCATGACTCGTAAGGAGAACCCTCTTATGAGACCCTCGCGGCTCATAAGATTCAAAAGCCTTAAACTACAGGGATCTGAACCTGTTCTTAAGCTATCACAATCCCCGATTGCCCTACAAGCGGTTCAATATTGACCTTGTATACAATCCACGGGCACAAATAAATGTTTCCCCAACAGAGTCCCACCACTGACGAGGGATATGCTCTAGCGGTGAACAACCTTTGTAAGTTCTCTCGACTTATAAGGAGAAAACACTCTTGTAAGATCCTTACGACTTATAAGAGACCATACACTAAAGAATCCTCATGATTCTTAAGGAAAATACGCACTTACGAGATCTTCACGATTCGTAGGGAGAAATACCTTTATGAGACCCTTACGGCTCATGAAGTCAAAAGGCCTTAGTCAACAGGATCCTAACCCTGTTTGCTAAGCCACTTTTTTCGAACCGACAAAGGCAAATGATGATTCGCTCCTGGAAATATCTCAGCTGTAGCAATGATGATGCCTAAATCGGTATCAGATCCCAAGACCCTTACTCGCGGCAAAAAGTCAGCGAGCCATAAAATGCATATAAAATAGCCGAAATGATAGGGCAACTTGCAACAAAATCAGCAAGTAAAATATATGCATACAAAATAGCCGAAATGATTGGGGAACTCGCAATAAAAAGCAACGAGTAAATAAAACAAATAGACGAAATGATTGGGCACTACGAAAAATAGCCGAAATGATTGGGCAATCGCGAACTTCGCGATATAAAAGCTGAAATGATAGAGCATCGCGGAAATAAAAAATGAAAGAATAAAACTTTTTCCCTACAGGTGAGTCCATACTAACCCCTGTATACAATCCATGGGTATATACAAAAAGGGGACCACATTTCCCCACCAGACCTTGTCAAAGGGAGAGTCGGATCTTGACGGAAACATCTGTATCTCAGAAGAACAACAACGGCGTTCCTCCTCAGTACAGCAGGATTCGGATGCGACGTCAACAAAGCGGAGCCACAGCAAAAGTCTCTACTCCTAAGACTCTACGGTCCACAAACAAGCTAGAGTCAACCAATGACCTCCCCGCCGGATCAACGCTCCGTCTCGGAAACAAGTCAACCAACCCCAGGGAAATCAGTGTCCTTGGCAAAAACCTCGATTCAGGGAAATCAACGTCCTTGACGAGAGCATCTCGTTTCGCATCGACCCGCAGAGAAATCAGCGTCTTTGCAGGAATACCTCAATTCGTCTCAACCCCAGGGAAATCAGTGTCCTTGGCAAAAACCTCAATTCAGGGAAACCAGCATCCTTGACGAGAGCATTTCGATTCGCATCGACACGCAGAGAAATCAGAGTCTTTGCAGAAATACCTCGATTCATCTCAACCCCAGGGAAATTGGCGTCCTTGGTAAAAACCTCGATTCAGGAAAATCAGCGTCCTTGACGAGAGCATCTCGATTCGCGTCGACCCACAGAGAAATCAGTGTCTTTGAAGGAATACCTCGATTCGTCTCAACCCCCCAAGAAAATCTGTGTCCTTGGCAAAAACCTCGATTCAGGGAAATCAGCGTCCTTGATGAGAGCATCTCGATTCTCATCGACCCGCAGAGAAATCAGTGTCTTTGCAGGAATACCTCGATTCATCTCAACCCCAGGGAAATCAGTGTCCTTGTCAAAAACCTCGATTCAGAGAAATCAGCGTTCTTGATGAGAGCATCTCGATTCGCGTCAACCCGCAAGGAAATCAGTGTCTTTGCAGGAATACCTTGATTCGTCTCAACTCCGAGAAAATCGGTGTCCTTGGAAAATACTCGATTCAGGGAAATCAACGTCCTTGACGAGAGCATCTCAATTCGCGTCGACCCGTAAGGAAATCAGTGTCTTTGCAGGAATACCTCGATTCGTCTCAACTCCGAGGAAATCAGTGTCCTTGGCAAAAACCTCGATTCAGAGAAATCAGCGTCCTTGACGAGCGCATCTCGATTCGCATCGACCTGCAAGTAAATCAGTGTCTTTGCAGGAATATCTCGATTCGTCTCAACTCCGAGAAAATCAGTGTCCTTGGAAAATACCTCGATTCAGGGAAATCAGCGTCCTTGACGAGAATATCTCGATTTGCGCCGGCCCGCAAAGAAATCAGTTTCTCTGCAGGAATATACGACGTCGGCCAAACGGATCCATGGCAGAGTCCCTAGTTCCAAGTCTCTGTTTCCCCTAATCAGAGCAGAGCTCTATTTGAAATTTAAATTTCAAAATTGAAGCAACGATTCAGATGCAGTGTTAAGTGCACTCCACCCTAGGCAGCGCACCATGTGTGCGCTAGTGCTAGGTGCGCTGTGCTCTAAGCAGCGCACCACGTGTCAAACTTGGGTGCGCTAGCACAGGGTGCGCTGCGCTCTAAGCAACGCATCACGTATCAAACACAGGTGCGCTAGCGCAAGGTGCACTGCGCTCTGAGCAGCGCACCACGTGCAAAGCACTGGTGCGCTAGCGCTAGAATTAAAAAACTCCCCACCGTTAGATAAAAAGATCTAATAATAATGATAAATCATTAATTAAGCAGAATTAAAATTCTGTTATGGAAATATTTTTTCAATCTTGTTAAAAACAAGAAGACTGCCTTCTGTAAAACAGAAGCCCTAGGATCAAAGATCCAATGGTGGGAAAACATCCCCAAATCAATCAGAGAAAGATCTCTTTAACCGATTCAACAAATCAGCTTGCCCTATATAAAGGCCCCAAGACTTCAAGTCTGATATAGAGAACCCCCCCCCATAAACTTTGAGAAACTCAAAAGAAAAAGAGCAAGCTCTTGCAAGAAGATACTTCTTCAAGGTAAAGATGATGGATGATGAACACAGAGATGAAATCATCTCATAGAAAGAAAAATTCTTTTCTTTAAAAAGATCATAGATCTACAAGACAAAAAGTCTTTCACAAAAGAGATCAAAAGATCTCATTATAAAATAAAAGAAGAACATAATTTTCTCACAGATCATGGATCTATAAATGCAAAGCCTTTCATCAACATAAGAGAGTGGAAATATCTCCTGAAAAATAAGAACAGTTGTTCTTAAATCTTGAGACAAAGCCTCTTTTAAAAAAAGAACATAAATTTGTTCCCAGATAATAAAATTGATCAAATGCGCTATGCACTCTTGAAATGCGCCTTGCGCTCTTAAACTGCGCTTCTACGCTCTCTGGACCGGCGCTCAGCGCCAAATGCGCCACGTGTCAACCACGTATGCACCAATTAACAACTTGTGCTTTGCGCTTCTGAAATAGCGCACTGCGCTCATGGGATGGCGCTCAGCGCCAAGCGCACCACGTGTCACTTACGTGTGCGCCACTAAATTGAAAGCGCAATGCGCTCATGGATTAGCGCTCAGCGCTCATAAACTGGCATCATGCGCTCATCATCTAGCGTCTAGAGCTGAGTGCGACACGTGTCCCTTACATGTGCGCTACTCAGCAGAAGCGCACTGCGTTCTTTGACTGGCGCAAAGCACCTGGCGTGCCACGTGTTGCGTTGACAGAACATAAATTGTTCTTTAATAAGCCAGAGCTCTGATGAATGCTCTGCATTCAATACAAGACAAAAGAAAAGACTTTGCCAAGATATAATGCTCAGCATTGTTAAAGGGGCCAAGCCCAAATAAAGGCTCAACAGCCCAGAATAAAAATGTTAAATATTTATTGGACTTAGCCCAATATTGGACATTAGTCCTCAACTTATATTAATTGAGCATCTGCTCATAAATATTTTAACAGATCTTAGACCCGAATTGGACTGCAGATCTTTCAACCAACTCACACCGGTTCGAGGGTACATCTCTTTACTCTTCTGATATTTGTCGTTGTAATCCTTCAACGTCTTCAGAGAGGTGAAGGGTCCTGACAACCATACATTTCACGGACTGTGGGGTCCTTAAGCCCATAGACTACGATGTCCTTAACCTTGACTGTGAGGACTTTAAACTCACGGACTATGATGTCCTTAACCTTGACTGTGAGGTCTTTAAACTCACGGACTATGATGTCTTTAACCTTGACTGTGAGGTCTTTAAACTCACGGACTATGATGTCCTTAACCTTGACTGTGATGTCTTTAAACTCATGGACTATGATGTCCTTAACCTTGACTGTGATGTCTTTAAACTCACGGACTATGATGTCCTTAACCTGGACCGTAATGTCCTTAAACTAACATTGGACCACTACGTCCTTAAACTCGTAATCGACAGCAATGTCCCTAAACTAAACAATAGAGTCCAAATGCTCTTTTGTTGGATCAAACGATCCTGTTAAGTTGATCTTAGTCTAAAATTAGACTAATGTATCCTTAACATACGTTTAAGTTGATCTTAGTCTCTAATGAGACTAACGTATTCTTAAACCCAACTCCCAAACCCAAATCTAAGAAGATACTGATTTGGACTAATCCACGCCCTACGGGCGACAACATAAATTAGTCTCTGTATACAATCCACGGGCAACCAAAAACAAAACAAACACCCACGACATGAAGTGACCATCTGGAGAAGGAGAAAGTGGTTACCGCGACGCAGTAGCGTAATTAACTGCAGGGGCTTGTGCCTGCAGGGAAGAGCGTCCCCATAATCAAAAACCCCTCAAACGAGGGGGAATCTGACGAAGTCTGCTATATCGGCCGCATCCGTCTAAACCTTCGATATATGGTGTCCTAAATCAACTTGGCATCTTCGGAGAGATGGACGGATAGCACCAAATAGAATCTGCTCTCGAAATTCAGGCAAGACGAACCTACGCGGTCCCATCTCTGTGTTCGGCGGAAAACAGATTCTGGCACGCCCGGTGGGACCTTTTCTTCTTTCCACTCCACACTTCGTATGTCGTGTTCGTGAATAAAATCGCGATTCGTTATGGTTTCCCTTGGGTTCGAGGTACTAAGATTTGGTTTCTTGCTCCGTACAGAAAACGAAAGATCAATGGCGTCTACTTGCATGAAATGTTCCAGCTGCAACTATAACTTCTGTTCTACCTCATCTGGAGGTGTAACTTACGGGCCCCAGGCGGCCTCCCTGTTCACAATGCCGGTAGAGCAGGTGACGCAGGCTACCACCGGGTTGTTCTTCGGGACCATGCTCCCACCAGTGAGCGTTAACATCCCGCTGCCAAAAGAAGCGCAGAAGAAGTCGATCTTTGATCGGCTCACTACTACCACGGCCCCTCTCAACGGGTCATCCAATGCCAAACCAACAGCATCAATCTTCAATAGGCTGAGCCTGAACTCTAATGGGCCCGTCAAGAAGCCCACGATACCTAAAGCGGCCATCCCAAAACGGATAGCCATTCCTGCCCTCGAGGTTACTAAAGAAGCTTCTCCCGTCAAAGGATCAATCTTTACAAGGCTGTCCACTTTGGCTCCCGTGCCTGCTCAAAGGTTCGTCTTTGAAGATTGGATACTGCTGCTCAACGGATGTCAGTCTTCAAGAGGCTGGTACCGGCAGCGCCTGACCAGAACAGAGGGCGTGACAAAGCCATCCCCATAGCTGAACCAACACCATCTGCGCGACATGCTAGCCGTCGCCACTGGCGCCGAGTAAGGAAGGCTGGGGGCAGCTCTCCGTCTGGATTTACTCCACCAGCTCTAACGGTGGAGATCGATGCTGTTGCTCCAACCGGGAACAACTTTGAATTGCTTAACAAGGTGCGCAGGAACTCTCCTCCACCCGTGGAGAATGCACCAAAGGCGTAGCCAGAACAACCCCCTCAGCGGCTTTCTTCCAAAATTTACAAAGTGTAGCGACAGGTTTAGGACTCAGTAATTGATCAGGACTACTCTCGCCAACCAAAAAAGCTCAAAGCTCAGCAAGAAAAAAACCATCCTGTCAAGCCACCAAAATCGACAGCCATCTGGGTGCCCGCTGCAATGGCCCTCTCGATGTTAACTGCTCACAAGAGAAGGAGGCCAGAGAAAGCCCCTGTGACCACGGCGAACCGCAAAGACGCTGAATCTAAACGCCCCAAGTCTGGGGGCATGATGGTGCATACTGTTTATATGGCTTCCGGAAAAGAGGAAAGCTCATCGACCACTTACCCGGTCGATAACGAAGGCTCACGAACAACAGCAGCAGAAGCTTCAGGAGATGCTGACTGCAATGGCCGCACTCACTGGGCCAAAAGAAAATCCAGAGACCTCGGAGCAGCGTCCGGAACAAGAAACTGACATCGAGTTCCTCCGAAGAATGCTCGAGTGGAAATAAAAAGAGGCTGCGGAACAGGTAGCCAATATAAAACGAATGGCTCTCTTGTTCCAAGATATGGCCGAGATGATGTTACAGCCGGAACCTCCAGCTGAAGACCCCCCGATTATCTATTGAAGACGACAGAGGGAAGACATCGAACCCTCTTCCGGCTCTTTCAGCAGCCAAAGAGGAGACAATCTCTAAGGCCGCTCTGGATGATTACATTGCTCAGCAAATACGAGCTCACCAGGCGAATGAAGCGGCTGAGCAGATCGTTAAAACTGGACGACCCTATCCAGGTTGGTACGATCAAATAAGGTATCCGTCGGGATATACGGTCCCTAAATTCCATGTATACAAAGGGACGGGAAATCCGCATCAGCACGTCACTCAATTCAAAGCCCTGTGCGGCAACACTGGAGGTGATGATAAACTTCTGCTCCGCCAGTTTGTTGGCAGCTTGTCGGAGACGGCGTTCGAGTGGTATTCTGAACTTCCAAAATGAGTCTATCAAGACATTTACGGAGATGGAGTTGCTTTTTACACAGAGATTCATAAGCGCTAGCGAGCATACTCTGATTACCACACTGATTAACGCCAGGGTAAAGCCAAGCGAAACATGGGAGCAATATGCGATACGGTGGCGGAATTTATGGTCAAAATGCGAGCAGCGCATCGAAGAAGCACTAGCAGTAGGCATGTTCGTAGGTACTCTTGATCCGCAGGCAACCATCTCCCAGTTCATGATGTTTTTCAAGCTCACCACCTTCCAAGTCTTGATTGACAAGCTGGCCCAAATGGACTAGATGGGCCACAAGCGTTCCTCTTCGAAGCCGGAACCGCGGAATGAAAAAGGGAAAGGGAAAGCGACTTTCGTCGCTAACACTCAACAGCAGCCAGTACTCCAAGACCAGTTGATCGCCAGAATGATAGAACACGATCTCTTGGAGATAAAATGAGATGCCCTTACCCGTTCCCTCGAGACAAGACAAAGAGGTTATTCGAGCTAGCACTGCGCAACAGGCTCATCACTCTGCTGGAGCCAAGACGCCCAGCGCAACCAGGCGACATTAGCAATCCTAACTATTGCCCTTATCACCGAATGTTGGGCCATCCGATCGAAAATTGTTACAACTTTAAAAGCAGGATAGAAGATCAGTACCAACAGGGCAAATTCGTATTATCCGAAAATTGGAAGGCGAACCCGCCTCAGTCGCACGCTCTCAAAAAGGCGGACACACCGGGGGCATCATGCTCTTTTGTAGAAGAAGCTCCATGGGAGATCGTTCTTTCAGCCAAGACGAAAAGAATGCTGAAGGATCTTCAAACATGTCCGACAATCAGGTGGAAGAATCCGCTCGAACCCGAGATCATCGAGGGAATGTTGAAACCGCGCCCAACTCTAAAGATCGGTGGTGATAGCCAAAGCGCTCACACCCAGCCGTCAAAGTCTTCGAGGAAGAAGAAGAAGACCAAAAAGCCCGTGAAGCCTGGTGACAAGCGCACGGACCTACAAAAACAGATTGACGCGTTGGAAGAATATAATCAGAAGGCACGAACTCCGGTAACACTCCAAGAGTTTCTCAACCACGTCCTTGAGGATGAAGATGACGACAATGGAGAAGACTCGTCGGATGAATCCGAGGATTTTGTGGAAAGTTGCTCTGTGATCTCTCACCCGTCGATAGACGATAAAGAAGCTCCTTACACAGAGAAACTGGGGGCAGATCCTGAGCCTGAATTTCTAGGACCATCAGACGAAATGATTGATACATTTCTGGATGAAGCTCTTTCGAAAAGCAAAGCTGATCGGGAGTGTGAGATGGCCATATTTGAAAAGGCCAAACGCCGGCGACTGGACGAAAGGGTTGAGACACTCTCGCCAGATCAAAGTACATCCGCCTCAAATAAAAGCAGGTTCAAGATGAGGAAGAGGTTCGCCAAAGCCATATCAATGGGAATGAAGCCGCCACCCTCCGAAGGAAACATTTTCGGTGAAGCGGAAACACATCCCAGCTACTGCTCATATCATCGAAAGATTGCGCACCCCACCGAAGAGTGCAACGCTTTTAAGAAATGGTGGTAGGGATATGTTGCCCACCGACAACATTTCAAGCAGATGAAACGCAAAGCTCGTCGGGAGCAAAGAAATACGACCGAGGAGCACAAAAGAACTACCGGCGACTGCCACATGGTTGACTATGGGGCATCGCAAGTTCTCATCTTTGGGAGCGATTCTGATGAAGAAATAGCTCTTGGCCCTCTCTTCAAAGAATCCACTTCGGGAAAAGACGAAGAACCGAAGGCCTGTAAAAATATTCAGCTGCGCAATCATACGCTGCCCGAAAAGAATCTTGGGCCCTCGAACAGTGGGTCAAATAGAAGAGATAAGGGGAAAGAAAAGGTCCCTGAGGATATCATCATTGATTACCAAGCCGTCAAAGAGCTGACAGCCAAGGACCCGCCAAAGAAAAACAAGGTGGACTACAACGTTCTGGCACACTTTAGAAAGATACCCTCGCAGCTCAGCATTCTCGACGCCCTTCTGCTATCAAAAGAAGCAAGAGATTCTTTGATCAAGGCACTGCAAGAGCCCGAGCAATTCCAAGCTTTCCTTGCCGAAGAAAAGATGAAGGACGAGCTGGAAGAAGTACACACGGCCGAAATCACCTTCGGCGATGAAGATCTCTTCTAGGGACATGTGAGCACAACTGTCCCCTTTATGTCTCCGGAAACTTTCATGATATCAAGATAGGCAAAATCCTGGTGGAAAATGGGTCTTCCGTCAATCTCCTCAATGTAAGAGTGTTGAAGGAAATCTGCATGAGCGTTCAGCATCTCGCTCGTGATAAAATCAACATCTCCGGGTTTGACTCCCAGTCATCACGGACGCTTGGGTCTGTAATATTAACACTATGCTTTGGGCTACTTATCACGGACATTAAATTTCACGTCATTGACGCCAAGACCTGCTATAACGCTTTGCTCGGCCGGCCCTGGTTACACGAGTACAACATCATCCCTTCTACACAACATCAGTGTATGAAGTATTTCAAGGATGGTCTCGAATACACTGTGACAGGGGAACTAAACCCGTTCTCCGTGAACGAAGTCCGCAAATATGAGGACGCCAAGTACTTCCTGCCAGATTTCGAAGACACGGAAAGATGTCGCAAATCCGAGGACAAGCAAAAATCTATCACCACCATTCAAGTCTTCGGGAGCAATACCGAGGAGGAAGAGGAGATAGTTTATTCAGGATCGTCCCAATACAACAAGTTGGGACCGTCCACCCCTATTCTGGTCTTCGGCAGCGACTCAGAAGATGAGGTCAATGTCGTATTCTCGGCTCGGCCATCGATACAAGCCTTCGCTGATAAAGATCAAAGTTTGCAAGTTGCCATGGTTCTGCAAGAGCACTATAAAGAGCTCGACGCACTTGATACCTATAGTGTGCAGGAAATGCAGACGTTCTACGTCCCTCCCAGACGAAAAGATGAGAAGGCGGTCCTCCTTTATCGATCCACGGAAACCAAAGTGGAGAAGGAAATCTGGCATGATGTTGATTCTACACTTGACAGGCTCCAGCCCATCCATTTGCCCAGATACTACACAGACGGATTAGAAAGACTGTTGAGGCGCCAAGGTGTACCCATTAAGCAGACTGCCCGACAAGCCCAGTTCTATAACAGGATCTGGAGAGTCCCCGAAACTCAACGAAAGTTACCCAACGGAAGAATGGAAACGATCGGGCTTGGATATGTTCAATCCAAGAAACGGGAGCGATTTTCGCGGCTGCTACGTCATACATGACTTCGATGAAGAAGGAGATGCTATGTGGGAAGATGCTAACCCTGAACCAAAATGAGCTCCCGTCATGAAAATGCCAAGCCCGTCGTTCGAAGAACAAATGGACAAGCTTATAAGGGAAGCGGGTCAAAAGGTTCGGGACGATCATAACCGCGAAATGGCTATCTCCGAGAGAGCCAGGACGCAGCGCCTCCTTCAACAGGCTACGGAATATGACGATGCTCTTCGTCACCAGCTCGTCATACAAAAGACCCGGCGCAGAGGCAAAAATAAACCAAAGAACGAAAAATATGTTCGACGGGAGCGTAGCGGGTCCAAAAAGCCACGCGAAGCAGGATCGAGCAACCAGGATTCGTCTCTTATAAAGAAGATGAATCGAGCATATTCTTTTTCCTAAGACAAGACAAGGAAAATACTTGATCTTGCCATAAAACATCATATGATTACCCTCCCGGAGTCCAAACACCCCGAGCAAGCAAATGAGGTCTCTCATCCCGATTATTGCTCCTATCACCGAGCAATAGGAAACCCTCTTGAAGACTGCTTCACCTTCAAGAACTGGGTCGAAGACCAATACCAACTCGGCAAGTTTGCTTTATCCAGCAGCTGGAGGGTAACCCCGCCGCAGGAGCATGAACCGAAAGCCACGAGAGTAGAACCGGATCAACATCGGTCTTGGAAGCGATCTCACACCTGTCACATGATAACGGTGTCAAGAGAAAGAATATGCGAAGACACGGCTGATCTCCCCTGGTGCTTCGAAAACAATGATGACGAGGTGATCTCAGAGTTTCCACCGGCGCCAAAAGAGCTGGAAGATGGAATACATACTACTGCAGATAAGCTCAAGAAAATTGATTTGGGGACGGCAAATGACCCGCGGCAGATGTTTGTCAGCGAGCTGTTGTCTGAATAAAGGGTGGCTATGCTAAAGGACGTGCTCATACAGTATAGAGATTGCTTCGCATTGAACTATTTCGAGATGCCAGGACTAGATCCAGAGATAGCTGTACACAAATTGGCAATATCTCCGGACGTCAAGCCGATCAAACAGGCACCGAGAAGAATGCGGCTTGAGATTGAGATGAGCATCAACGCCGAGGTCAATAAACTAATCGACTCCGGCTTTATCCAGGAAGTTCAGTATCCTAACTGGATCGCCAACATCGTCCCGGTGATGAAGAAAAATGGGACGGTGCGCATATGTGTGGACTTTCGGGATCTCAATAAAGCCTGTCCGAAGGATGCCTTCCCAGTACTAGTTACCGAGCTGATGATAGACAATACGTCCACTCATGAAGTTTTCTCCTTCATGGACCGCTCGTCCGGTTACAATCAGATAAAGATGCATCCCGAAGACCAGAAGCATACCGCTTTCCGGACCTCTTTGGGCATATTCTGCTACAAGGTGATGTCGTTCGGTCTGAAGAACGTCGGTGCCACCTATCAGAGGGCCATGACGAATATGTCACGACCCGAAAGAACGGAACATGACCGGCACTTAAACTACGAACGTCTCGAGGCGTACGTAATCTAAGTAAACCGAAAACCCAGAAATCCAAACCAAGAAAAGTAGTAGAGTGCAGGAAAAACCAACTTAAAGCAAGTAGTTTCAATAGCATAAGCCGAATTATGCGGTTTTTAAAACATCAAAAATTTACTGAAAATTTCGGCAGAGTCTCCTTTGTAAATACTGGCCCCCAAACGGGATACAACATGAATAGTATACGAAATCAAGAAAAAGGCATCCCCAAGCGGGAGCTAGCTCTTCGTCAATCGACGGTCACAACCACACAAGCAATATAAATCAAAACTCAAAAGGAAACTCAAAACCACCAGAAATGTAACGAGCGACTCTAAGGTCGAAGAATAAACAACACTGGTCTCTATCTCAATAAATACATGTTTGGTTGATGGAACTTCTAGATACAACAGAATAATGATATACAAGATATATAATGGGGGTATGATACAAGTAAACCCACCTACTAGCAAATCACCTGAATGAAACTGAGCCCGCAAAGCCGTAATGAACCTGTACGGCAACCTGCAAGAAATGGGGCACAACGGGGGTGAGTTGCCAACTCGTGAATAGAAAAACATCTACGCACAGAAATCGCATAAATAACGCAACCTAGGTCAATGATCATAATATATCCTCAAATATATATAACATGCAGCCTATAACAATGGCTAGGGTAAATATCTAACCCGAGTGTAAACTCATGTGCCCGTGTCAGTGCCTCAGGTAGCAATATATCATATGAATGAGGTATGAATGCATGAAAATAGAATACATGTAAATGAAGAAACTGTTTTCACGAATTAGTGAGATTTCCTTCGTATTTTTAAACTGAGGTATCATAATGAAATCAGTATCAACGGTGTCTAGCATCGATACAAAACATAAATCTCACTGTCTCGAAATATCAATGTCTCAATCTCAATATCTAGGGCGCTGTCAATCCAGACCGGCCCCTACCATCCATCTCAAGACCACGACGGTATCCTCCGGATATCCGACGCGTCGGGTAATATCACCGGTAGGTAGTGCTCCCCAGCCAGGCTCAACGTCAACACCACATTCCTCTTGCCCCGGGGTACCATACCGGGCCCACCATGTACCCGTGACGGTTGCTCCACTCCTAGACACGGATCTCCAAAACCACAGCAAACTCATGGTGGACGACACTTTACATCACTAGAAAACCGCAACATTTTATATTTTAAAAGATCATAAGTTGTAAATTTTGCGGCTTTCCCCGAAATCCAGAAATATCATAAATCTCAAGAAATCATCACAAATGCATATGTCAATGATAATGAACTAGGCATGAACAACTGAATAACAGTATGCATGAAGTGGTAGGTAATAACTACAATGTCTAATATGGCATATAAGGGAATTACACTAATATCATGTCAAAACTACTAGCTAACAATCTAAGTCAAGCAATTATATTCTCTAAAGTGTACGTGACATGGAAATTACCGATGAAGATGTGTGTGAGCCGGCAAGTAGGTGTACGTGGTACATACGCATCATCGGTAATGGTGCTGGTGTCCTAACAGCATGATATCAATAATGGAATATGCAGCAAAATAAATATGCGAGGCAGAGCGAATAGCAATAATGTGCGGGAGCTGAATACTAGACACAACGATAACTAATCTGCAATAATCTAATATAAGTCCTACAAATGGTGCCTTTTGAACTAACACGAATCATGGGGTTTTGAAAATAGGGGCTACGGTGTTTTTATGAAAAGATACGTCGTTTTTGAAATATCCGTAGATTCCTTGAGCTGTCTTTAAAAATGCCCACGATTCGTTAGTTTTTGAAATAGGTAAGAAGTCTAATCTAATCTAACAACTACACTAAACTATACGGCTGAACTAACAAGCTAAACTACAGGTAAGGAAACCGCCTATAATCTGAGTCGATACATATACATACCTGTATATGTATAGTCGGTGATCCCGCCTCAATAATATCATATCCGATACCATATCTATAATCAGGCATCCCAAGTCAAGAGTGCGGATCAATCATCAATATAGCTCGTACGTAAATCCATCGTACGGCATCCCAATCTGGGTACGGGTCAATATCACATTCATCATACTATTCACCTGGTATCTTCTTTATCAAATATCATGATCGGGGTACTGATCTACGTCTAGTACCATACAGATACCGCCTACGTGTGCATGGACGTGTGTGAAACACTACGTCAAGGACCCGCTACAACGTCATGTCGTATCTAAGATACGAACCCTGCTATATCACCGATCTCACGGCCTCAAATCAAATCTCATCGACTCAGCTCAATCCCAAGTATCATCCTCAATCCGTATGTGACCACATAGTCCCATACCCATGTGAACACATAACTATAAAGAATCCCATGAGCACATATCAATAGGAATGTATGCAAGTATGTATGTATGTATGTGTGTGTGTATGTGTAATGCAACACTACCCTAGGGTTCGCAACGCTAAAATAATCCAACACACCAATATCCATCCTAAGCATCGTTATTATTCCCAAATAATATATAATAATTGTTGGTGTGTATACGCATCCGTATACACCACCACGGACTGCGGGGGTGCTATACGCCATCCACCCGACTTCTCCCCGTAGATATAAATCTACTCACCTGATCCTCGCTAGCCGGTGCCGACGTCGCCACGCGCTTGCTTGTCGTCTCGAAGTTCACATGGGGGTACCTACATATCATAACGCACCGTATAGCATTAAAACTAAATTCGAAAGTCGAAACGGCACGCGTATCGCGCATAGGTCCAAACCTATCGCCTACGCATGCAAGAATAGTCAAACCAACCCTCGATGTCGATGTACAAACGTCAAACCATCGAGAAAAATCCAATCACACTCATTTGCACATTCACGAACACTAATTTTAATATAAACTAGGTTAAAACTCACAAAAACGCCAATTTCACTTAAAAGTCATTTTTTCCCGAAAATCTAGCAAGCACATTTCGCCGTTTTTGTACAAAACATGGTATTTAAATGAATGTAGCGGCCAATATAGTTATTAAATATCTTAAATAAGTCGTATAAATAATTTCCGGAATTTAATCTCATTAAATTCCAAAAATCCTAATATTCTAGTTTACAAAAATACCCTTTTTAACAATTTTAAAGCAAAAATGCACAAACTACAATCTAGCTTAGATTTGCATGATCCAAAGCATTAAACCACACTTAATAAAGTTAATGAAGCCAAGAAAAACTTAATCACATTTTTAATCCCAAGAATTTAACAAATTTCAAAAACCTAGTAAGCAAATTAGCAAATTAACACAATTTTTAAGCTAGCCATTAGCACTAGCTACTAAACTTGTATTAACATGATAACAAAGCCTAATTATAATACACAACCATACACCAATTTTGTAAACCCTAACTTGCATTCAATTTCACAACTTGAATTCCAAAACTTGCAATTAAACTCACATATCCAAATAACACTTAATTAAAATGGCTTAAGAAATTAGTAACAATTAAGCAACAAAAAGTTTTAGAATTATACCCAAAAATATATGAAGGTCCACAAGCATCCATGGCCTCCCAAAATGCTCTCTTTTCACAAGGATCCATGCTTGAAATGCTAAGGAATAATGGGTAAGTGTTGGATTTGGACAAAGCTTTGAAATTGTATGGATTTTGAAGCTTTTTTGTGGATTTTTGAAGCAAAATAGTGTGGATTTTAGGGGGGGGAAGGGCTGCTGCTGTGGGGATCATTTTCGGCCAGAAGTGGGTGAGGGGAGAGAGAGGGAGGTGAGGAAAATGCAAGGGAGGAAAGTCAAGGTCAAGGTAAGGTCAAAGTCTAACTACTTTATCTATTTTCTAATATTTTCTTTTATTTCTTTTCATTTCTTTTTTTCCTTGAAAATCAAGTAGGGAAAAATATGGTGGGTACTGAATTCAGCCATGGGGAGGAGTAAGTGGGGGTGTGTGGGTGTGGGTACGGGTGTGGGGTGATGAAAAATGATAATACGATACCCCAAACATCCATTTACGCTAAAAAAGGCCTTTTTTCCTCAATAATTTCTAAACCGTTTTGGCAAATGATTTCGTTCCAAAAACCACATGATAAATTTTTATTTAATGTTTTATGATGCACAAAATTTGTTTCAACTCATTCCAATTTGTAATTTTCCCTAATTAAATGTATTAGTGACGGCTTAAAATAATAATAAAATAATATTTTTTTCAGAAAATTTAAAATTTCACCAGCGGCTCAATAAACACCAAATAATAGCAATTACATAGCTAGAATATGTATATTTAATTTTTATAATAAAATATTTGTATTTTGATTTTTTTACAGAAAACCCCCTTATTTTACCGATTTTTCGAAATTTCACCGAAACGATTTTCAAAACGTTACAATCTTCCCCCCTTAAAGAAATTCGGTCCCCGAATTTAAATTCAAACTCCCCCAAATACTAAAACATCTAAGAAAACCATCAAGTCGTCGGGGCTCCGAAATTGTAAATATATAAAACAAATCGTAGCGCAGCGCATGCGCTTGAAAAATGAGTATATAACTCAATTCAAAACCCAGTCAAGCATCCCGCAATCATCGGAGTCATGGAGAAGACATCAATGCCAAATCCAAATCAAAACCAATATGATATAACTCGAAACTATACATGTAAATATCGAATCTATATCTGTAAGTATCTGAAGGAAATGCATGCCAAATCTCTTTAAGTCGCTGTGCAACGCGTATAACACCGCACAGTGGCGGACGTCTATCATAAGAAAATAACTATATACATATATACCTTTGTTTGAAATGTACGTTCAGCCGTTTTGGAAACAATTTGGAAGGGTCTCCTTGTTTTAAACATTTCGTGTCATATCAGACACGTAGGTAAATACTGAGGCTATAGCTCGCTTTTTGGAAATCCCTTCAATAACTATCAATGCATGCAATATATATTCAGGTACTGTCCTCTGACTAGTCCTGCCCAGTACGAAAATACATAGCAATATCATAAAAACGTACTACTCTATAAGAAATCAATCCCAAAATATGCACATGAATACTACGTGCGTCTGGTACGCACGGAAATCAAAATCCATGAATGTGCCATACATGCGCACAGAAACAACATCTAAGTGCATCGGGTGTGCACGAAATATCTGTCGTAGGCAACATGTGTGCCTGACAGCAAAATCAGGTGCATCTGACATGCACGAAAAAAATCTCGATTTAGTGCATCTGGTGTGCACCAAAATCACCCTTCAAAACATGCGCCCAACATGCGCGAAAATCCAAATCAGGTGCATCCATTATGCACGAAATCATAAAATCGAATATCAAGCGCCGAACGTGCGCAAAATCAATCAGGTGCACAAGGTGCACAAAACAAATATTGAGTATCACAATCGAAATCGAAGTCCAGTGCATCTAAGTGCACAAAAGGCGTATCACTGCACTGCAGGCATATATAAACTATACAGAGTGCAGGAACGAAATCGCGTGCATGCATACGCACAAAACCAACTCAATTGTTTAAAACCGTAAAATCACAAACATGTGAAACTAAAGCACGAAAACGATATCAAGTGCAACATTGTGCAAAGATCGTAAATCCTCAATCATCAAAAATCAAATCATACGAATAAATCATCCAAAACATCGTAATCAATAATGGCGGAACAGTACTGCTCAAGCGCATCCTCTAAGAATCTCGGCAACTGTCGCGGTCACTAGTGGGATGTCTCGTCGATGATCATGAACTCTGTCCTGCTGGCGTGCGTAACCATGACCACTCCTGGGTCAAGGTCTTCACTGTGAAGTACCAATCTTTCGGTCCATCGGCTCATCGGCCCTATCAGGTGTGCTAACGGGGACGATTCCGTTCTGGCACTTCTCTAGTCATCTCTTGGTCAATCATCGCGACCACTCGTAAGACAGCATATCACTGGCGTTGGCCTCTGGATCTCTGAATGTACGTGACACATCTGATCCTGGGTGCAACTATCATTGCAGCAGTGTCCTGGAAGGAATCCTGCTCATGGTCTCTTCCATGTCTCGTCTCTGCCAACTGTCCGGATGTCATTATCCTTTCCTATATCTGCATCTTACTCTGGAACGACTGCATACTCATCGCGACTCCTTCTGGAAGGTAAGTCCGAGTACCATGCCTCGGCATGCGCATAGCATCTCTAATGTCGGCGGAGTGGAACGTCATCTCATCTAGATCTGGTGCGAACCTCTTACTCCACTTTTCTCTAATGTCGTCTGCTTTGGACTCGTCTTGTCGCGGCTGCATGGACTGAGCTCCAACAGCTATCCTCGTATCGGGAGTCTCCCAAGAAATGCATCTCACCACCTAGCATCCGAATTAAGTCGAGCCATCCGATCGAGTCGTCAAAACCTCATAATCCCCCAAGAGCTCAACATCTTGGGCACAGTTTAATAGTATCGAGTACATACCATAGCATCGGTGGTCCAGCCGTAGAAAGGCAAACCCAAGCCTCACTAATGGCGCCGCAGAACTGCCGCAAACCCTAAGGTTCAAAGGCTTTCACACGGTCATTAAGTCGAGTTAGGGTTTCATTCTTCTAGAGGGACTATAGAATTGCCTGCATGTCTTTCCGACTACTTTAAACTTGGATAAATAGGTTTCTGACATTCGATCGTCTCTGTCGACTCCCAACGTCTCCGCATGAAGTCATCTCTAGCTGGAATCAATCTATCTGATGACCTCGTATCGGGGTAGCGAACGAACCACCTGTCCTAGTCATTCATCATCGGGTGACTAGCGACCTTCTATCATCTATTCGTACAACTCGCCCCGCAATAGCTCCAACATATGGGGCGATATCTCGTCGCTCGCAGCAACCGCTGGCTTGCTCGTCTGCATGCTGAACAGTGCCTCAATCATCAGGAGTAAGCAACATACCAACGGTCATCAAAATCTGGCTGGCCTCTATCATTGGCTCAATTCTCTAGTGTCGATCAGCGCCTCCGAGTAACCTCATAAAGGCGATCTGCCAAACACTCATGGCACGGAAACACAGTAAAGAGATACATCTCTGCAATCGTGTGTCGCCGGAATTTCGCCCTGGTCAGTCCTCGTTCGTGACGAGCTTGTGCTGACCGCAACTCTAGCCGTAGCTCTCCCTGCCCATAACCGTAGTAGCAAAACCAAACTGGTACCGATGAGGCTAGATCAGGAAGGAATATAATACTAAACAAGGAAATGTACATCCTAAGGCTTCTTAAGTGGAGTAGCGTATCGTAAATATGCCGCGGAACATACCAACGGTACGTCACTCTACTTTAGTCACCTATTCCATCAACCAAGGGTCATCCTACGCTCCGAAGGTTAAAACCTAACGCTCTGATACCAACTTTGTCACGACCCGAAAGAACGGAACATGACCGGCACTTAAACTACGAACGTCTCGAGGCGTACGTAATCTAAGTAAACCGAAAACCCAGAAATCCAAACCAAGAAAAGTAGTAGAGTGCAGGAAAAACCAACTTAAAGCAAGTAGTTTCAATAGCATAAGCCGAATTATGCGGTTTTTAAAACATCAAAAATTTACTGAAAATTTCGGCAGAGTCTCCTTTGTAAATACTGGCCCCCAAACGGGATACAACATGAATAGTATACGAAATCAAGAAAAAGGCATCCCCAAGCGGGAGCTAGCTCTTCGTCAATCGACGGTCACAACCACACAAGCAATATAATATACAACGCCAACGGCGAGGATCAAAACTCAAAAGGAAACTCAAAACCACCAGAAATGTAACGAGCGACTCTAAGGTCGAAGAATAAAAAACATTGGTCTCTATCTCAATAAATACATGTTTGGTTGATGGAACTTCTAGATACAACAGAATAATGATATACAAGATATATAATGGGGGTATGATACAAGTAAACTCACCTACTAGCAAATCACCCGAATGAAACTGAGCCCGCAAAGCCGTAATGAACCTGTACGGCAACCTGCAAGAACTGGGGCACAACGGGGATGAGTTGCCAACTCGTGAATAGAAAAACATCTACGCACAGAAATCGCATAAATAACGCAACCTAGGTCAATGATCATAATATATCCTTAAATATATATAACATGCAGCCTATAACAATGGCTAGGGTAAATATCTAACCCGAGTGTAAACTCATGTGCCCGTGTCAGTGCCTCAGGTAGCAATATATCATATGAATGAGGTATGAATGCATGAAAACAGAATACATGTAAATGAAGAAACTGTTTTCACGAATTAGTGAGATTTCCTTCGTATTTTTAAACTGAGGTATCATAATGAAATCAGTATCAACAGTGTCTAGCATCGACACAAAACATAAATCTCACTGTCTCGAAATATCAATGTCTCAATCTCAATATCTAGGGCGCCGTCAATCCAGACCGGCCCCTACCATCCATCTCAAGACCACGACGGTATCCTCCGGATATCCGACGCGTCGGGTAATATCACCGGTAGGTAGTGCTCCCCAGCCAGGCTCAACGTCAACACCACATTCTTCTTGCCCCGGGGTACCATACCGGGCCCACCATGTACCCGTGACGGTTCCTCCACTCCTCGACACGGATCTCCAAAACCATAGCAAACACATGGTGGACGACACTTTACATCACTAGAAAACCGCAACATTTTATATTTTAAAAGATCATAAGTTGTAAATTTTGCGGCTTTCCCCGAAATCCAGAAATATCATAAATCTCAAGAAATCATCACAAATGCATATGTCAATGATAATGAACTAGGCATGAACAACTGAATAACAGTATGCATGAAGTGGTAGGTAATAACTACAATGTCTAATATGGCATATAAGGGAAGTACACTAATATCTTGTCAAAACTACTAGCTAACAATCTAAGTCAAGCAATTATATTCTCTAAAGTGTACGTGACATGGCAATTACCGATGAAGATGTGTGTGAGCCGGCAAGTAGGTGTACGTGGTACATACGCATCATCGGTAATGGTGCTGGTGTCCTAACAGCATGATATCAATAATGGAATATGCAGCAAAATAAATATGCGAGGCAGAGCGAATAGCAATAATGTGCGGGAGCTGAATACTAGACACAACGATAACTAATCTGCAATAATCTAATATAAGTCCTACAAATGGTGCCTTTTGAAATAACACGAATCATGAGGTTTTGAAAATAGGGGCTACGGTGTTTTTATGAAAAGATACGTCGTTTTTGAAATATCCGTAGATTCCTTGAGCTGTCTTTAAAAATGCCCACGATTCGTTAGTTTTTGAAATAGGTAAGAAGTCTAATCTAATCTAACAACTACACTAAACTATACGGCTGAACTAACAAGCTGAACTACAGGTAAGGAAACCGCCTATCATCTGAGTCGATACATATACATACCTGTATATGTATAGTCGGTGATCCCGCCTCAATAATATCATATCCGATACCATATCTATAATCAGGCATCCCAAGTCAAGAGTGCGGATCAATCATCAATATAGCTCGTACGTAAATCCGTCGTACGGCATCCCAATCTGGGTACGGGTCAATATCACATTCATCATACTATTCACCTGGTATCCTCTTTATCAAATATCATGATCGGGGTACTGATCTACGTCTAGTACCATACTGATACCGCCTACGTGTGCATGGACGTGTGTGAAACACTACGTCAAGGACCCGCTACAACGTCATGTCGTATCTAAGATACGAACCCTGCTATATCACCGATCTCACGGCCTCAAATCAAATCTCATCGACTCAGCTCAATCCCAAGTATCATCCTCAATCCGTATGTGACCACATAGTCCCATACCCATGTGAACACATAACTATAAAGAATCACATGAGCACATATCAATAGGAATGTATGCAAGTATGTATGTGTGTATGTGTGTGTGTATGTGTAGTGCAACACTACCCTAGGGTTCGCAACGCTAAAATAATCCAACACACCAATATCCATCCTAAGCATCGTTATTATTCCCAAATAACATATAATAATTGTTGGTGTGTATACGCATCCGTATACACCACCACGGACTGCGGGGGTGCTATACGCCATCCACCCGACTTCTCCCCGTAGATATAAATCTACTCACCTGGTCCTCGCTAGCCGGTGCCGACGTCGCCACGCGCTTGCTTGTCGTCTCGAAGTTCACATGGGGGTACCTACATATCATAACGCACCGTATAGCATTAAAACTAAATTCGAAAGTCGAAACGGCACGCGTATCGCGCATAGGTCCAAACCTATCGCCTACGCATGCAAGAATAGTCAAACCAACCCTCGATGTCGATGTACAAACGTCAAACCATCGAGAAAAATCCAATCACACTCATTTGCACATTCACGAACACTAATTTTAATATAAACAAGGTTAAAACTCACAAAAACGCCAATTTCACTTAAAAGTCATTTTTTCCCGAAAATCTAGCAAGCACATTTCGCCGTTTTTGTACAAAACATGGTATTTAAATGAATGTAGCGGCCAATATATTTATTAAATATCTTAAATAAGTCGTATAAACAATTTCCGGAATTTAATCTCATTAAATTCCAAAAATCCTAATATTCTAGTTTACAAAAATACCCTTTTTAACAATTTTAAAGCAAAAATGCACAAACTACAATCTAGCTTAGATTTGCATGATCCAAAGCATTAAACCACACTTAATAAAGTTAATGAAGCCAAGAAAAACTTAATCATATTTTTAATCCTAAGAATTTAACAAATTTCAAAAACCTAGTAAGCAAATTAGCAAATTAACACAATTTTTAAGCTAGCCATTAGCACTAGCTACTAAACTTGTATTAACATGATAACAAAACCTAATTATAACACACAACCATACACCAATTTTGTAAACCCTAACTTGCATTCAATTTCACAACTTGAATTCCAAAACTTGCAATTAAACTCACATATCCAAATAACACTTAATTAAAATGGCTTAAGAAATTAGTAACAATTAAGCAACAAAAAGTTTTAGAATTATACCAAAAATATATGAAGGTCCACAAGCATCCATGGCCTCCCAAAATGCTCTCTTTTCACAAGGATCCATGCTTGAAATGCTAAGGAATAATGGGTAAGTGTTGGATTTGGACAAAGCTTTGAAATTGTATGGATTTTGAAGCTTTTTTGTGGATTTTTGAAGCAAAATAGTGTGGATTTTTTTTTGGGGGGGGGGGAAGGGCTGCTGCTGTGGGGATCATTTTCGGCCAGAAGTGGGTGAGGGGAGAGAGAGGGAGGTGAGGAAAATGCAAGGGAGGAAAGTCAAGGTCAATGTAAGGTCAAAGTCTAACTACTTTATCTATTTTCTAATCTTTTCTTTTATTTCTTTTCATTTCTTTTTTCCTTGAAAATCAAGTGGGGAAAAATATGGTGGGTGCTGAATTCAGCCATGGGGAGGAGTAAGTGGGGGTGTGTGGGTGTGGGTACGGGTGTGGGGTGATGAAAAATGATAATACGATACCCCAAACATCCATTTACGCTAAAAAAAAGTCTTTTTTCCTCAATAATTTCTAAACCGTTTTGGCAAATGATTTCGTTCGAAAAACCACATGATAAATTTTTATTTAATGTTTTATGATGCACAAAATTTGTTTCAACTCATTCCAATTTGTAATTTTCCCTAATTAAATGTATTAGTGACGGCTTAAAATAATAATAAAATAATATTTTTTTCAGAAAATTTGAAATTTCACCAGCGGCTCAATAAACACCAAATAATTGCAATTACATAGCTAGAATATGTATATTTAATTTTTATAATAAGATATTTGTATTTTGATTTTTTTACAGAAAACCCCCTTATTTTACCGATTTTTCGAAATTTCACCGAAACGATTTTCAAAACGTTACAGAATATTTTCGATGACTTCATCCATGAAATCGTCGAATACTGTATCGACGACCTCATGGTTAAAAGCAAATCATACGAGGAACATGTAGAGCATCTGAAGATTCTGTTTCAACGCCTTCGGAAATACAACTTGAAGATGAACCCTCTCAAATGTGCATTCGGAATGTCCTCGGGCGAATTCCTAAGATTCATCGTCCGACACCGAGGCATCGAAATAGATCCGTCAAAGATCAAGGCGATTATGGAGATGCTTCCGCCAAGGACTCTCAAGCAACTGCGGTCTCTCCAAGGGAAGCTCGCGTATATCCGGCGATTTATAGGCAATCTTTTAGGCAAGTGTCGCCCCTACAGTCACTTAATGAAGAAGGGAACTCCATTTATTTGGGATCATAAATGTCAAAGCGCACTGGATGAAATCAAGCAATACCTGCAAAATCCGCCAGTACTGGACGCTCCCGTTAAAGAAAAACCTCTCGTCCTGTACACAATAGCCCTCGAAGGTTCTTTAGGCGCGCTGTGAGCACAAGAAAACGACCAAGGGAAAGAAAGAGCTCTCTACTATCTCAGTCGAGTTCTCTTGGGGGCAGAAAATAATTACTCCCCCATCGAAAAACACTGCCTGGCATTGATCTTCACGATAACGAAGCTCTGACACTATGCGTTGGCACATGAGGTCCATCTCATATCAAAGGTGGATCCTCTCAAATATTTAATGTCAAAGGCTATATTAACGGGACGACTCGCTAAATAGGCCCTGCTCTTGATAGAATTCTCGATAACTTATCGACCCCTCAAGGCAGTGAAAGGCCAGGCCATCGCCAATTTCCTCGCTGAGCATCCGATACCTTCCAAATCTCCCTTGAACTGCGAATTGCCGGACGAACATGTGTTTGACACGATCGACGGGGAGAGAAGAGAGAATGATACCCAATGGGAACTTTACTTCGACGGAGCATCTTTCATGAAGAAGCGTAAACAAAGCACACCCATAATAAATCAAGGGTTGGCCTCATCTTCGTGACTCTACAAGGAGGGATAATGCGCTTCGCCTTCTCCTTAACAGTGCCGAGAAAGAACAATGAGGCCGAATATGAAGCTTTGATAGCTGGTCTCGATATCGCTATTGACATGGGAATTGAAAACCTCCTCATATACGGAGACTCCCAACTGGTCGTTAGTCAAGTAAACGGCGACTATCAAATATGCACGCCAGAGTTGGTGAAGTACAGCAACTGCTGACTCAATTCCTTCCTACACCCTGGAAAGCATACCGCGAGCAGAAAATAGCAAAGCGGATGCATTAGCTGAGCTTGCTAAAGAGTTGGCTGACGAGAACCTCGATGACGTGAGGATCATTGTGCAAAGCCATCGGGTTCTCGCACCAGCAGAAATATCTCCGGAGTCGTCCGAAGAAAAAAGGAGTGACCGAGCAAACGGCCCTACAAATAAGAGACTAGGGAAAGGCTGAGGATTGGAGGGAAGTCTTTATAGACTACTTAAAATCCCGTCGAACACCTACAAATGCGTCCTCAAGCCATCAGCTTATGAAACGTGCTCTGTCTTTCGCCTTCGTCAATGATACTCTGTATAAGAGATCATTTGATTCTCTGTGGTTAAGATGCCTGGGGCCTGAAGAGGCAAGGAGAGTCGTCCAAGAAACTCACGACGGACTCTGCGGTTCTCACCAAGCCGGCCCGAAGATGAAGCTGAAGATCAAACGGATGGGTTATTATTGGCCCACAATGATTCAGGACTGCCTTGAGTACGCGAAGCAGTGCCACTCGTGCCAGATCCATGGGGACTTTATCCACCAGCACCCGAATACACTATATCCGACAGTGGCTAGCTGACCGTTCGAAATGTGGGGAACTGACATAATCGGCCCCATCGAACCAGCATCGTCCAGAGGACATCGATTCATTTTGGCGACAACTGATTACTTCTCCAAATGGGTAGAAGCAGTACCGCTGAGGGAAGTGAAGACGGAGAATATCCTCCATTTCTTCAAGACGCACGTCATTTATCGGTTTGGAACTCCGAGACGGATCATCTCCGATAACGGGCCAGCCTACAGAAGCCACAAAATCAGCCGCTTCGCACAACATCATAACATAGACTGGAGATACTCTTCGGTCTATAATCCCTGAGCTAACGGTCTAGCCGAGGCTTTCAACAAGACCTTGACGAAAATCGTGAAAAAGACAGTGTCTCGGAATAAGAAGGACTGGCATAAGAGACTGCACGAAGCTCTCTAGGCATATCAAACTACGTTCAAAACGGCCACGAGCACGACGCCGTACGCGTTGGTATTCGGTACGGAAGCGGTACTCCCTCTTGAGATAGAGTTGCCCTCTCTATGAGTGGCGGTTCATTACGACCGAATGGACGAAGAGAATGCTCACCTTCAGCTTGAAGAGCTTGATGCCCTTGATGAAACCGGCTCATGGCGCAGCAAAATCTGGAGGCTTATAAAGCAAAGATGACGCGCTCGTATGAAAGATTGACCAGGCCGAGAACATTCCGCCAAGGCGAACTCGTGCTAGTGGTCAAAAGACCCATGATCCTCAATCATGCCAAGCGGGGGAAATTTGAGCCGAACTACGAAGGCCCGTATATCATAGATAAAGTCTACCAGGGTGGAGCTTACCTACTCATGGACATGCACGGTGAAAGACCTTTCAGGCCAATAAACGGTCGCTTCCTAAAGAAATACTACGCCTGACGAGTCATGGCCTAGGTCAACGATAGATGACGACTCCTATGTCCGTTCGCTATCTTCCTAAGCCCAAAACTCTATAAATAGTAGTCGGTTTTCGGACCGAAACGTCATTAAACTAAAGACAGACCGAAATGTCCTAAAACTAACAATGGACCACAATTTCCTAAAACTGACGTCAGACCGAAACATCGTTAAACTAACAATGGACCGCTATGTCCTAAAACTGGAAATTGACTGAGACGTCAATAAACTACTACGGACCGCAGCATCCCAAGGCTGACACAAAAAAAAATAAAAAAATAAAAGACAAAAACGGTATGTCCATAAGCAAAATGGGCACGGATGAAAACCTGAGAGGGCTCCGTGAGTAAAAACAGTAGGGCTACCGGCGAGTTTTGTGAAAACCCGAAAGGGCACAACCTTGTTAAAAGACACTTGCAAGGTCATCTCGACCCTGTAAGGAGAAACCACCTGCATGAGATCCTTACGACTCACAAGGGAGAAACATACTTAGAGATCCCCACGATTCCTAAGGAGAAATTACACTTGCGAGATCCTCACGACTCGTAAGAAGAACCCTCCTTTGAGACCCTCACGGCTCATAGGATTCAAAAGCCTTAAGCTACAAGGATTTGAACCTGTTCTTAAGCCATCACAACCTCCAATGTTGCCCTACAAATGGTTCAGTATTGACCCTTGTATACAATCCACGGGTACGAATAAACATTTCCCTAACAAAGTCCCACCAGAGACTGGGGATATGCTCGCATAGCGAACGACACTTGTAAGTCCTCTCGACTTATAAAGAGAAAACACTCTTATAAGATCCTTACGACTTATAAGAGAACACACTTAGGAGTCCTCACGATTCCTAAGGAGAAAACGCACTTATGAGATCCTCACGACTCGCAGGAAGAAATACCTTTATGAGACCCTTACGGCTCATGAAGTCAAAAGCCTTAGTCGATAGGATCTTAACCTTGTTTGCTAAGCCACCTTTGTTCGACATTGACAGGGGCAAATGATGATTCGCTCCTGGCAATATCCCAGTTGTAGCGGTGCTGTTGCCGAAATCGGTGTTTAATTCCAAGCTTGCAGCGAAAAGCCAGCGAGCCAAATATGCATACGAAATAGCCGAAATGATGGGGTAACTTGTAATAAAAAGCAGCGAGTAAAAATAAAACAAACAGCCGAAATGATTGGGCACCGCGAAAAATAGCCGAAATGATTGGGCAATTGCGACCTTCGCGATATAAAAGCTGAAATGATAGAGCGTCGCGGAAAGAAAAATATATAAAACGAAATCTTATGCCCTGTAGAAGAAATCACGTCGATCCTTGTATACAATCTAAGGGAGCAAACAAAGAGAGAATCATACTTTCCCTCCCCAGGCCCCATCAGAAGAAGCCAAATCTCGACGGTTCATAGAAAACCTAGAGGCCACCTTGACATTCGTCTCGTTACAGCAGACGCAACGTCATCCACATGACCCCAACGCAAAAACACGATATCCAAGTGACCCTGTCGCGGAAACACGTCATCCACATGACCCCGTCATGGAAATACGTCATCCACATGACCCCTTCGCGGAAATACGTCATCCACATGACCCCGTCATGGAAATACGTCATCCAAATGACCCCATCTCGAAAATGCGTCAACCACATGACCCCAACACGGAAATACGTCATCCACATGACCACGTCATGGAAATAAGTCATCCAAATGACCCCGTCTTGGAAATACATCATCCACATGACCCTGTCATGGAAATACGTTATCCACATGACCCCGTCGTGGAAATACGTCATCCAAGTGACCCCCTCGCGGAAATACGTCATCCACATGACCCCGTCGCGGAAATACGTCATCCACATGACCCCGTCGCGGAAATACGTCATCCAAATGACCCCGTCATGGAAATACATCATCCACATGACCCCGTCGCGGAAATACGTCATCCACATAAACCCGTCATGGAAATACATCATCCAAATGACCCCGTCTCAGAAATACGTCATCCACATGACCCCGTCACGGAAATACGTCATCCACATGACCCCGTCGCGGAAATACGTCATCCAAATGACCCCGTCTTGGAAATACGTCATCCACATGACCCCGTTATGGAAATACGTCATCCACATGACCCCGTCACGGAAATACGTCATCCAAATGACCCCAACTCGGAAATAAGTCATCCATATGACCCCGTCACAGAAATACGTCATCCACATGACCCCGTCGTCGAAATAAGTCATCCAAATAACCCCGTCGCGGAAATACGTCATCCACATGACCCCGTCACGGAAATACGTCATCCAAATGACCCCATCTCGGAAATACGTCATCCACACGACCCCGTCATGGAAATACGTCATCCACATGACCCCGTCGCAGAAATACGTCATCCACATGACCCCGTCGCGGAAATACGTCATCCACATTACCCCGTCACGGAAATACGTCATCCACATGACCCCGTCACGGAAATACGTCATCCATATGACCCCGTCGCGGAAACACGTCATCTAAGTGACCCCGTCGCGGAAATACGTCATCCACATGACCCCGTCACGGAAATACGTCATCCACATGACCCAGTCGTGGAAATACGTCATCCAAATGACCCCGTCTAAGAAATACGTCATCCACATGACCCCGTCACGGAAATACGTCATCCACATGACCCCGTCACGGAAATACGTCATCCAAATGACCCCGTCTCGGAAATACGTCATCCACATGACCCCGTCACAGAAATACGTCATCCACATGACCCCGTCGCGGAAATACGTCATCCAAATGATCCCGTCGTGGAAATACGTCATCCAAATGACCCCGTCTCGGAAATACGTCATCCACATGACCCCGTCACGGAAATACGTCATCCACATGACCCCGTCACCGAAATACGTCATCCAAATGACCCCGTCTCGGAAATACGTCATCCACATGACCCCGTCACGGAAATACGTCACCCACATGACCCCGTCGCGGAAATACGTCATCCACATGAGCCCATCGTGGAAATACGTCATCCTCATGACCCAGTCACGGAAATACGTCATCCACATGACCCCGTCGCGGAAATACGTCATCCACATGACCCCGTCATGGAAATATGTTATCCACATGACCCCGTCGCGGAAACATGTCATCCAAGTGACCCCGTCGCGGAAAAACGTCATACACATGACCCCGTCGTGGAAATACGTCATCCAAATGACCCCGTCTCGGAAATACGTCATCCACATGACCCCGTCATGGAAATACGTCATCCAAATGACCCCGTCTCAGAAATACGTCATCCACGTGACCCCGTCACGGAAATACGTCATCCACATGACCCCGTCGTGGAAATACGTCATCCACATAACCCCGTCGCGGAAATATGTCATCCACATGACCCAGTCACGGAAATACATCATCCACATGCCCCTTCACAGAAATATGTTATCCACATGACCCCGTCGCGGAAACACGTCATCGAAGTGACCCCGCCTCGGAAAAACGTCGTCCACATGACCCCGTCACGGAAATACGTCATCCACATGACCCCGTCATGGAAATACGTCATCCACATGACCCCGTCGTGGAAATACGTCATCCACGTGACCCCGTCTCGGAAATACGTCATCCAACTGACCCCATCGCGGAAACACGTCATCTACGTGACCCCGCCTCGGAAATACGTCGTCCAACGACCCCGTGGAACACGGTCAAAGTCAGTCTTGACCCCGTGGGAAATGGCCAGAACAACTCCTAACTCCGTGAAATGCGGATAACGTCAACTTCATCAATCACTTACGGGTCCTCTCAACTCGTAAGAAAGAAACTCTCTTGTGAGATCCTTAAGACTCCCAAGAGAAAACACATTTAGGAATCCTCACGATTCCTAAGGAGAAAATACACTTACGAGATCCTTTCGACTCGTAGGGAGAAAAGTCTTTATGAAACCCTCACGACTCATAAAGTTGAAAAGTCTTAGGCAGCAGATCTGAACCTGCTTCCTAAGCCATCACTACCTCTCGAAAAATTCGAAACGGAATTCTTTCTCTCTCATCTGCAGGCTACGCTTACTAAAGTGACTTGCTGACAACAAAGAAAAGAAAAGAAAGCAACGGTAAGGAGAACATTTGATGCACATTCAGTTAAGCGTTCAAAGCATACACATTCATGCATGTGCAAAAGATTTAGTGCGTAAAATAAACACATGGAAACGAGGAATTTGCTATTCATACTTCAAAACGTTCTTACAACAATGAAAGCAGTAAACAAAAACATCATCAAAATGATTACAATGGCAAAACATCTAATCCAGGACATGGATTGAGAAATTGAAAAGTAAGGCCATCAAAAATGTCGCGGGCCTCTCGGACCATCCTAGTATGCTTCCTCTCACGATCACAGGCATCGGGGTCCCCACTGATGTCCTCCACCTTACGATAGGCAGCGAGTATTGCCGCCTGTTGAAAAGCTTGATGCAAAAGATCAACAAGATTGTCTCGCCTTTTCTTTGAGATTAGGCCCATCAGATACACCGAGTGAACCTTATCTTCGGCGTCATCCAATGCCTTAAGCGTCATGCCAGTGCAAAATAGAGGAAGTGCTCCCCAAATTGCTCCCACAATAAGCTTCAAGAGAGAGGAACGGCGAGGAAGCAGTTGACCATTGTATACATCAAAGCGACCCATAATTTCAGCACACTGGGCGTTTGTCAATTCCTGGTTTTGGGCGCGGCCTAGTGCGCGAATGTCTCCGTAAGAAATAATCTCGTCAAGATCGTACATATGAGCGTCCATAACTTCTGAAAGGGAAAATCAGTGAGAGTTAGCAGACAGATCGATTAAGAAAAATCTTATTAAAACGGACACGGGATTTAAACAACTCTTAATATCCCCAAAGAGGAAATAAGTGATTTGCATTTAAGAAAGGAATCCTAAAAAGGATTTCGCATTTAATAAAAGCTCCCTCGGGCCAAGGAGTTAAACTCCTCGAGAGCAAAGCTCTGCTGATGGGTTAAGAAACCCTGAAGGAGATCTCTTTAGATCTGTGATTCCATGAGAGCAAAGCTCTATTAATGAAACCCTAAAAGAGTTTTCTTTAGATCAAAGATCTAAGAAGAGTAAGGCTCTGTTAATGGATAAAACCCTAGATTGTTAAAAAAAAATTACCTAAATTTTAACAGAGTTTTGACTCTTGAACAGTTCTTAAGCAGAAGAGCTATGCTCTGAATAAAAATTCTTAAAAGAAGAAGATGAACAGAATCATCCTAAGGACCAAAGGTCCTATTTATAGGCATTGAAATGCCTTTTCAACTTCTGAGTTGATCCAAGGGCACAGATGCTGCCACCGCTGCACTCACATGTGGGCCACGTGAGCGCAACGGTGGGGGGCATTTGTTTCCCCCAATCAGAGCAGAGCTCTGTTTGAAATTTAAATTTCAAAATTAAAGCAACGCTTCAGATGCAGCGCCAAGTGCACTTCGCCCTAGGCAGCGCACCATGTGTGCGCTAATGCTAGGTGCACTGCGCTCTAAGCGGCGCACCACGTGTCAAACTTGGGTGCGCTAGCGCAGGGTGCGCTGCGTCTAAGCAGCGCACCACGTGTCAAACACAGGTGCGCTGCGCTCTGAGCAGCGCACCACGTGCAAAGAACGGGTGTGCTAGCGCTAGAATTAAAAACTCCCCACCGTTAGATCAAAAGATCTAATAATAATGATAAATCATTAATTAAGCAGAATTAAAATTCTGTTATGGAAAGATTTTTTCAATCTTATTAAAAACAAGAAGATTGCCATCTGTAAAATAGAAGCCCTAGGATCAAAGATCCAATAGTGAGGAAACATCTCCAAATCAATCAGAGAAAGATCTCAATGACTGATTCAACAAATCATCTTGCTCTATATAATGGCCCCAAGACTTCAAGTCTGATATAGAGACCCCCGCTAAACTTTGAGAAACTCAAAAGATAAAGAGCAAGCTCTTGCAAGAAGATACTTTTTCAAGATAAAGATGATGGATGATAAACACAGAGATGAAATCATCTCATAAAAAGAAAAATTATTTTCTTTAAAAAGATCATAGATCTGTTGGAGATAGTGCCCTCAGAGTCAATTATTGGATCACAGGCACGTGATTGCAATGATTGAGGGAGGAGCTATCCCGGGACGACAGTCTTACTCGAGATGATAGTATGCTATCTGGTTTACCTTTATCATCGTATACTGCTTCAGGTGACCTTACAGGTCGCTATTACACGTTGATAGAGCCTCTAGGATTCTTGCTTGACCACCAGCAGTATGAGGGCGATCATATAAGTGGGAGCTGGTAGTCTATAAGCACATCCTTAAATGGTCCCTAGTCATGGGAGTTTCGAGACAGGGCATCGATACTCCAGAGTAGACTAGTGTATACAGTCGAGACCCCGACGAAGGGCGGTAGCCGGTCTCACAAGCCACTGGTGTCAGTTGGTTCACCTAAGATGTATACAGGTGCTCATTGGGTTATGAGTACACCGGACAGGACTCGCCGGGAACCTGCTAGTTGGTCTTATACCTAACGTCAGATAGCAGTTTCCTGGTGACATGCGTACAGGTTAGTTCATCGACCTGAGATCGTCATTTGTCTCGTGTGAGTTCCCACTGTGCTTTGATTACTACCCTACCACGGCTCAAAGGAGTCGTGCAAACAGGTTTTAGTTGGGTACAGTCCCGAGCCACATGGAGGCAGTGAGCGGATCTTCAGGGGTTCGTCTCTCCCGGTATTGGGGGTGAGGTCGCGCTGTGTCTAGGAGAGCCATTACACGAAGTCCTTGGCCAAGGCAGGAGATTTACTGGTAGGTATTCCAGTAGTATCTCAGGGTGCTCTGGGCTACACTCCGACACGACTTGTACCGCTTTTAGGGGTCTGACTTTTACCAACCCCCTAGGCCCGACATGCGATGCTCATAGACGAACGGACCGGACTGTACGGATATTGTCACTGACAGGCTCAGTAGGGTGTCAGGATGAGTTCGCTCATCGACGTCCCTTTTGGTCAATAGCTGGTGGCCCGTTACGTATTGGCTTATACCTCTGACGCGCTAGTGGTTAAATCCACAGCCATAGTATTGACGAGTCTTTAGAGTCCACCACACATTCAGTTACTCAGCTTTCGGGCGAAACGCTGTAGAGGCCGTATGGAGATATGGCAGGGTCCGATCAGATATGTGCGGTATTGCACGGATCAGGATCGGACGGTTAGTACTGGAGGCCGTATGGATATATGGCAGGGTTCGATCAGATACGTGCGGTATTGCACGGATCAAGATCGGACGGTTTTTACTGGCCAGCTTTGGTTTAAGCCGGATCCTAGTATAGTACAGTGTAGATTTGTCTCATTGCATTTGTATCCGGTCGGAATACAAATGCGGGCATGTATATGCAGTAGCGGGGTTTTCCTGTAATTTATTACGGGACCAGTTTTCTGGAGTTGCCAGTTTGCATTCCGTTCCGGCCGGTTTTCCTTTGTTCTTTCCCGGCCGGACTTTTCCGATGGAGGGGGTTATTTGCAATTGTGCAAATAACATTTGTAGAGGGGGTTTCTTGCAAATGTATTCATTATGATAGGATAAGCATCTTTGCTTTTTCATGATGGTTTTTGCTTTTATGAGATTTGATAGGATATGGGTTGATTAAGGGTTTGATTTGAGGTTTACCTTGAAGGAAGGGGTCACCCTCCACCTTTTCCTACACTCACCTCCCTTCTTGTTATGTTTGATATATCATTCCTCCACCATTCTCACTTGATGAGAGAGGGGGCTACACTTGTGAGAAAAATATGAGAGAGTTTCATTTTGAGAGTGTGGCATTCTTGATCTCATTTCATGCTAGAAAAATGCAAGCACCATTTTTCTTATCTTGATTCCTCCATCATCTTCAAAGGCAACAAAACCTCAAATGAGACACAACCCTACACATTCTACAGCAATTCTTGGGCATGTCGACTTGCCAGCTTCATGCCTGAGTTGCCTCTGTATAGAGGCGGGAGCCCATAAAAGAAACAGGCGACGTGGTGCCCTTCCGGCGAGGAGATGGAGACCGGACTTTCCGCGTGAGATGGGGACGACGACGAGAAGACCGGAGGACTCGGATCACTCGGTATATCTCTTCCCTATCTTGTTAGTTAGCTGGGACAAGTTTAATGGCCCGATCCGGGGTTTAGTGCGCGGTGGTGCCGGTTTGCTAAGTTCGCAAAATTAAAGTTTATCACCGCTTCCGCATTTGGCCGTCGGTTTGACGGCCGGGGCGCCGCCGTGCACTTACAGTGGTATCAGAGCCTCGCCATTAACTTCGTCTAGCTTTGTTTGATGTGTTTGCATTTCCGATCGACCAAAATTCTAAAAACCCGCGTTTTTCTTTACATCAGTTTTCTGTCGAAATTTTTGAAGTCCAAAAATTTTTCAGGTTGTCTCAGAATGATGTGCAGGGAGTTCTAAGAACACTGGAAAAATTCGACAACACGATCCCTCCATACGACCGCGGAACCGCGGCCATAACCACTCTTTAGGCCGCGGTTCCGCCACAGGAATGAGGGATCATGTCATCGTTTTTTTGCAGTGGGCTTGTGGGCTAAAAATAGGGGTTTTGGAATATTAAAATTGGGCCCAGAATTTCTGTGAGTGCTACAGTATTGCTTGGGGGCCCACTTGTTAATTTTTGATCGATTGGATATTTTAAACACATTATTTCACAGTATTTACATTATATCTGCGACCGTGAATGTCACTCGATCGGTAAATCCTGTCTAACTGCTATAGCCCGGTTAGACGGATTTACGAACGTGACTTTCACGTTGATGTTCTATGTTTTTGCTGTGATGTTGCGGATCGGTCGTGGGGGATAGCCTGGATGCAATGCTAGTACAGTTTTGTTGTATTATGTACATTTGATATTGCGGGGCGAGCGTCCGACATGTGGACTGCCGTCACTGCCTGTTTGTATTATTCTTTTGGGGCACGACCTGGTTGCGGTCGATATACCCGTTGTATGTATATTTTACTTTCTGTACTAGGATTACCCCGCGGAGGGGTGCACGGATAGCCGGGTTCTGGAGGGCAACAAGCCCGCATCTCATGGCATTGGGATAGAGGGGGCTTCACTCTAGAATTGGCGGGCTATTCGCTGCACTCATAGGGGATACAGGTTGACCCAGGAGGGGTGCCCAAGTTACCGGATTCCGTGAAGTGCTGGGTGGTCCATTCACAGGGCTGAAGAGGGCTGCCTCGCTTCAGGTTTTGGCGGGTAACTTGCCGCGCCCGTAGGGGTCTAGGATTTCATTCCACAGGCTATCCACACGACCAGGGGAACGTCGGGTTTCAGTAGTGGCTCTGTGAAACCCGGGGATCCCAGATATCTGTATTGTTCTGTGATGCTGTACATTTCTGTGATGTTGCATTTTTTTTTTATCACGCCTTGAGCGAATATAATATATTGGTATATATATTAGTAGATGTTGTATATGTTTTGCATCCGCGCTAGTCCAGTCCCCGCTCTGTCGTTAGTTAGCTAACCTAACGGGTAATGACGGGACCCAGTGGCGAATGCGGATGGCATATACGTACGTCAGTATATTTTTGTTCTTTGTGGTGTGATCAATTGATGGGACTGCGTTGATTCGGATCAATGCAAGTTAAAACAAACCTATTCTGATGTTGTTGGAACACTTTTCAAAAAGCTGTTATTGCAAGGACGTTCACTTTTGTTTTGCATCGTGGTATTCATTTGGAATATCCTGCTCCTCGGTCGACGAGGCAAGGGCCGAGATCCCTTCACCGGGAGTGACCCCTTGGACAGAAGTTTGCGTCAGGGCATTAACTTCACTATAGCCGATTACTTTTGCTTTGCATCGTGGTATTCATTTGGAATATCCTGCACCCCATTCTACGGGGAAAGAGCCGAGATCCCTTCACCGGGAGTGACCTCTTTAGTAAAGGTTTTCGTCACTATATTTTCTAAAAAGCTATCCGTTCCTTCAACGATATCAAGTTCATTACGTTAAAGGTTTTCGCCAGAAACCGTTCGTAGCCCTCCGTCGTTTCATATGGATAGTCAATAGTATTCAAGCTGTGTATGTTGGCCAAAGTCAAGGCACAGTGTTTGGTAGCTGTTGGGTATTCATATGCAGCATAGATAGATGCGTTGGTTTGGGACAGCCGTACTGCCATTTTGGCCAAAGTCAAGCGTAGGTACGGGTGGGTTCAAATTAACCTAGAGAATGACGGGTAGAACTTGACATGTGACTTATGATATGTTGGCCAAAGTCAAGGTCATAAGAGCATGGGGTAAAAATCACATCGGGAGTTTCAAAAGAACTGAAACTTGCCAGATATGCGCATACCTTCTGGAGTGTGATAACGTGAGTGGATTCCGTCACTTTATCATGCGATGAGAGTTGGATCCCGATTCCCACTGATGAGTTAGTTTACTCCTCGGGTATCCCCGATTAATTCTTCTTTTAGGTTTGGAGGAGAATTTGAGGTACAGTGGGAGGTTTCCTGATTAGATAAATTGGTAACCATTCTGATCTAGGTTAGAGTGCACGCTGAGTGTTTCTTTTCTCTCTCTTTGGCAGCGACCATTGACCCGACCCTAAGACTATGACTCAGAGACCAAGTTAACCGAACCTTCTTTACATTGGCTTTTGGATTGTCAGAGTTGCAGACCTCATTGCCACTCCTACTTTTACCCTTTTCTCCAGGACACCCCGTATTACTGCGAACGTCCACTTCCATTGGACAAAACCATCGTATGGTTAGATATGAACTCGAAGGAATTCGAGGATGGTTTCCGGTTCTGGAGAAAACGAATAGGACTATTCAGTTGTCTTTTCCTTTTACCTTCTCTCACATTGCGAGTACTCCTTGGTTTAGGAGATAGTATACCTATTACGCAAATTGGATAGTCTTCTTCCAAACCTTAGGCTGGTGCCGAACAGTGGGGAATGAAGAAAACCAATTAGCCTAACGATGGTGTACAGAAGGTATTAAGTTAAGACAAAGCAAGGGATTAGTAAGAGGGCAAAGTAAATTGCGACTGATATTCACGACCAAACCAAGTATTTCTTCGCCAATCCTAAATCACCTTTGTATTTCTCCAAGACACTCCGTATCACTATGAAGATCCACAGTTTATTGGATACTCCATCGTATGGTTATATACGAACTCGAAAGGAACTTGTTCCAGTTCGGGGATGGATTCTGGTTCAGGAGAAATAGGAATAAGGTTTATTCGGTTGTCTTTTATCTTCACCTTCTCTCGCATTGCGAGTGCTCCTAGGATTAGGACAGTACACCCATTATGCTTATTGGATAGTCTTCTTCCAAACCATAGGCTGGTGCCGAACGGTAGGGAAGGAAGAAAACCAATTGGCCTAAAGGGGTGTGCAGAAGGTAATGACTAAAGACATATAAAGGGATTTGGAGAGGTGGCAAAGAATTATACGGTTATAGTTGTGAATCTGGATAATGGTAGAGGCATTACTAGGAATACCAGGATACCCCATCGAAACATTTCTATGTTTCAGTTCAACTGTGTACTGTTAAAAGAAAACTGATTTCCCGATTGGACACTTGCTCCAGGGTATGTATTTACCAGGTTTGATTCTCACATCTGTATGGTTTTACAGATGATGAGTGGGAGTAAGTTATTGGAAATAGGGTGATCATCCTCATTATATCGGGATTCGTTGTAATCGGTGATATTTGAGGAGATCATCTGGGCTGTTTGCCGGTCGGCAAATATTTGGTTTTGAATATCCGCTGTTGTGCACCAATTTCAAATTGATATATCTGGACATCTATTTTCATAGAGTGAGATATACCTTTTGATATTATGTCGATGACATTTACCTATATCAGTGGATGGTTAGGTAAGGAGCATTAAACAGCGGTGTAATTCTTCTTAACCATAAGTACAGTTTTCAACCTACGACACACAGTGAAAGAGTTGTTAGACTCAGCGGACTTATACAGAGTATTGTATGTTGTCCGGTGTCCATTAGGACAGAGGGGTTGGTCCTCATACTATATTCTGTTTACTTTTAACTTCTCTAGTTCTTAGACATGTGTTTCGTAGAAACACAGGGTCTAAGTTTTGAGGAGTTATAGGTATTTGAATAGAGTAGAGAACCAGGTGTAGCAAGTATCGGGATTCTTCAAAGTGATCGAAGATGTAGATACTTGTGTATGGTATTCAGTTGATATTAATGATAAAGAGAAATTGCTTCTCTTTCAGATTACTTATAATTGGAAGCATTCCTAAGTTGAGTAACGCTGATCAGCCTTTTTCCATTTAGTTGACATGCACTGGAGACAGCTGCATGAATTGAATCTGGTTAAATTAAATCAGTGCCTCTGGTTCTATATTGGATATAGAACAGTTCATATCTTAACGATGTTAAGGTACGGGGAGTTGTCCAGCTTATGATTAAAACCAGACACTGGACAACTCAAGGCACGTTTCTGTAATGGCTGTTTGTGGGTTGACCCAGGCTATGACGAGGGTTGACTTTCTACCATCTGGGAGATCAATAGTAATATTGTTCTGGACTCGCCACAGTTTTAATAAAAATGGATTTTTTTCAAAAGCAGTAGTGGGAGTATGGTAGAACTGGAAGTGATTCCAGAACCGCAAACGATTACTGAAAATTTGATAAGGAACCTAAAGATTCAATCTGTATTGACATTCCATTGGCCACTCCGCAGATACGGTGGGTAACTTCAGGCACCCGAGAGGTACTCCGGTAGCCTAAAGGATGGTGACAGGGAAGTTCTTGTTTACCCACACTTGCCATTGTTGTTGTTCCAGGCTGCGAGACCCGGCAGGAGGATGAGTATAGCGTCATTCTAAACTAGCTTTAGAAGTGCACATCTATATGACTCTGCCAGAGGGTTGTCGTAGTCAGTGGGAGAAGCGGAAGCATTGGTGGACATCAGGCTTATGTCTATTTATAGACTAAAGCAGATGTAGCGGAGATAGATCATCTATTTCTGATGTGACAGTCATAGGTTTGACTTCATCAGAATAGGGGATGGATCTGTTGAGTAGGTAGTAGGGTGTGATATCCGGGTTTTGGATGACATACACAAAGTAGGAAGTGATATTCCTGTACTACGATCGGTTATACTTTGGTCGTCATACAGTGGTTTCTTCACAAAGGAAATGGATTTTGTATCAGACATACTGGTTACTAGATCTATGGTTTTAGATCTAGATTTGGGTGGTTTCCCAATCAGGGTACTTTGACAGCATTCTAAGAGTATTTAGAATGGACGACTCCTGGCACGGTAGTGTACCTGCAGGTGATGGAGTCACCCTCTCTAAAGGTGTCTTATAGACTAAAGTAGAGAGGGATGTGTATAATTGGCAGATTACTTGCTTAGGCAATTGAGTCAATCATGAGATGTCAAGTACCACACCAGATGTTGTTCTTGCACTAGATGCAATAAGTTGACATTGATCCAATCCTGGAGAAATAGTCAGAAGCAGTTTTAGAACATAAGTGGATGTTCTAGGGATATGATAACGACAGCCTCATTTGGGAGACAGTTATCATTCCAGGCTTCCAAGGTGACATGGACGACAAGGAGGTTGTCAGAGTTATAGTTTTCCTTCTGACGAGGGGTAGTATTCTGGACAGGTGATCCAGGCAGATACTGAGGGAGGCATGGCGCAGGATACTGATTAAGTTCAGTTGACGATACAGTCGAAGAAGTTTAGATTTGGAGTTCATTTATGAACTAGGTCCCATCAGACATCCAGACATTCTAAGACAAGTATTGCTCATTTCGGGAGATGGCTTTCTCCGCGAACTTGAGATATAGAGAGACATAGAAAGAAACATCATGGCGGATCCACTCACTGAGGCTAATCCTCGAACGCAAGAGTTTCGCAAACATGCTTTGTGAGACTGACTAGTAGAGGAGTTGGGTGTTCGGTATCACACGGGCTGTGAGTATGCGACATCGCAATAATTAGCCTTGAGTGCAAGTGGGAGATTGTTGGAGATAGTGCCCTCAGAGTCAATTATTGGATCACAGGCACGTGATTGCAATGATTGAGGGAGGACCTATCCCGGGACGACAGTCTTACTCGAGATGATAGTATGCTATCTGGTTTACCTTTATCATCGTGTACTGCTTCAGGTGACCTTACAGGTCGCTATTACACTTTGATAGAGCCCCTAGGATTCTTGCTTGACCACCAGCAGTATGAGGGCGATCATATAAGTGGGAGCTGGTAGTCTATAAGCACATCCTTAAATGGTCCCTGGTCGTGGGAGTTTCGAGACAGGGCATCGATACTCCAGAGTAGACTAGTGTATACAGTCGAGACCCCGACGAGGGGCGGTGGCCGGTCTCACAAGCCACTGGTGTCAGTTGGTTCACCTAAGATGTATACAGGTTCTCATTGGGTTATGAGTACACCGGACAGGACTCGCCGGGAACCTGCTAGTTGGTCTTATACCTGACGTCAGATAGCAGTTCCCTGGTGACATGTGTACAGGTTAGTTCATCGACCTGAGATCGTCATTTGTCTCGTGTGAGTTCCCACTGTGCTTTGATTACTACCCTACCACGGCTCAAAGGAGTCGTGCAAACAGGTTTTAGTTGGGTACAGTCCCGAGCCACATGGAGGCAGTGAGCGGATCTTCAGGGGTTCGTCTCTCCCGGTATTAGGGGTGAGGTCGCGCTGTGTCTAGGAGAGCCATTACACGAAGTCCTTGGCCAAGGCAGGAGATTTACTGGTAGGTATTCCAGTAGTATCTCAGGGTGTTCTGGGCTACACTCCGACACGACTTGTACCGCTTTTGGGGGTTTGACTTTTACCAACCCCCTAGGCCCGACATGCGATGCTCATAGACGAACGGACCGGACTGTACGGATATTGTCACTGACAGGCTCAGTAGGGTGTCAGGATGAGTTCGCTCATCGACGTCCCTTTTGGTCAATAGCTGGTGGCCTGTTACGTATTGGCTTATACCTCTGACGTGCTAGTGGTTAAATCACAGCCATAGTATTGACGAGTCTTTAGAGTCCACCACACATTTAGTTACTCAGCTTTCGGGCGAAACGCTGTAGAGACCGTATGGAGATATGGCAGGGTCCGATCAGATATGTGCGGTATTGCACGGATCAGGATCGGACGGTTAGTACTGGAGGCCGTATGGATATATGGCAGGGTTCGATCAGATACGTGCGGTATTGCACGGATCAGGATCGGACGATTTTTACTGGCCGGCTTTGATTTAAGCCGGATCCTAGTATAGTACAGTGTAGATTTGTCTCATTGCATTTGTATCCGGTCGGAATACAAATGCGGGCATGTATATGCAGTAGCGGGGTTTTCCTGTAATTTATTACGGGACCAGTTTTCTGGAGTTGCCAGTTTGCATTCCGTTCCGGCCGGTTTTCCTTTGTTCTTTCCCGGCCGGACTTTTTCGATGGAGGGGGTTATTTGCAATTGTGCAAATAACATTTGTGGAGGGGGTTTCTTGCAAATGTATTCATTATGATAGGATAAGCATCTTTGCTTTTTCATGATGGTTTTTGCTTTTATGAGATTTGATAGGATATGGGTTGATTAAGGGTTTGATTTGAGGTTTACCTTGAAGGAAGGGGTCACCCTCCACCTTTTCCTACACTCACCTCCCTTCTTGTTATGTTTGATATATCATTCCTCCACCATTCTCACTTGATGAGAGAGGGGCCTACACTTGTGAGAAAAATATGAGAGAGTTTCATTTTGAGAGTGTGGCATTCTTGATCTCATTTCATGCTAGAAAAATGCAAGCACCATTTTTCTTATCTTGATTCCTCCATCATCTTCAAAGGCAACAAAACCCCAAATGAAACACAACCCTACACATTCTACAGCAATTCTTGGGCATGTCGACTTGCCAGCTTCATGCCCGAGTTGCCTCGGTATAGAGGCGGGAGCCCGTAAAAGAAACAGGCGACGTGGTGCCCTTCCGGCGAGGAGATGGAGACCGGACTTTCCGCGTGAGATCGGGACGACGACGAGAAGACCGGAGGACTCGGATCACTCGGTATATCTCTTCCCTATCTTGTTAGTTAGCTAGGACAAGTTTAATGGCCCGATCCGTGGTTTAGTGCGCGGTGGTGCCGGTTTGCTAAGTTCGCAAAATTAAAGTTTATCACCGCTTCCGCATTTGGCCGTCGGTTTGACGGCCGGGGCGCCGCCGTGCACTTACAAGATCTACAGGACAAAAAGTCTTTCACAAAAGAGATCAAAAGATCTTATTATAAAATAAAAGAAGAACATAATTCTTCTCACAGATTATGGATCTATATAGGCAAAGCCTTTCATCAACATAAGAGATTGGAAATATCTCCTGAAAAATAAGAACTGTTCTTAAATCTTCAGACAAAGTCTCTTTCAAAAAAAGAACATAAATTTGTTCCCAGATCATAAAATTGATCAAATGCGCTTTGCGCTCTTGAAATGCGCCTTACGCTCTTGAAATGCATTTCTGCGCTCTCTGGACCGGCGCTCAGCACCAAATGCACCACGTGTCAACCACGTACGTGACAATTAACAACTCGCGCTTTGCGCTACTGAAATAGCGCATTGCGCTCATGGGCTAGCGCTCAGCACTAAACGCACCACGTGTCACTCACGTGTGCGCCACTAAATTGAAAGCGCAATGCGCTCATGGATTAGCCCTCAGCGCTCATAAACTGGCATCATGCGCTCATCATCTAGCGCCTAGCACCGAGTGAGACACATGTCCCTTACATGTGCGCCACTCAGCAGAAGAGCACTGCGCTCTTTGCTGGCGCAAAGCGCCTGGCGCGCCACGTGTTGCGCTGACAGAACATAAATTGTTCTTTAATAAGCCAGAGCTCTGATGAATGCTCTGCATTCAATACAAGACAAAAGAAAAGACTTTGCCAAGATATAATGCTCAGCATTGTTAAAGGGGCCAAGCCCAAATAAAGGCTCAACAGCCCAGAATAAAAATGTTAAACATTTATTGGAGTTAGCCAAATATTAGTCATAAGTCCTCAACTTATATTAATTGAGACCATCTGCTTATAAATATTTTAACAGATCTTAGCCCCAAATTGGACTACAGATCTTTCAACCAACTCACACTGGTTCGAGGGTACATCTCTTTACTCCTTTGATATTTATCGTTGTAATCCTTCAACTTCTTCAGAGAGGTGACGGGTCCTGACAACCATACATTTCACGGACTGTGGGGTCTTTAAGCCCATGGACTACAATGTCCTTAACCTTGACTGTGAGGTCTTTAAACTCACGGACTATGATGTCCTTAACCTTGATTGTGATGTCTTTAAACTCACGGACTATGATGTCCTTAACCTTGACTGTGATGTCTTTAAACTCACGGACTATGATGTCCTTAACCTGGACCGTAATGTCCTTAAACTAACATTGGACCACCACGGCCTTAAACTTGTAATCGACTGTAATGTCCCTAAACTAAACAATAGAGTCCAAATGCTCTTTTGTTGGATCAAACGATCCTGTTAAGTTGATCTTAGTCTAAAATTAGACTAACGTATCCTTAACATACGTTTAAGTTGACCTTAGTCTCAAATGAGACTAACGTATCCTTAAACCCAACCCCCAAACCCAAATCTAAGAAGATACGGATTTAGACTAATCCACGCTCTATGGGCGACAACATAAATTAGTCTCCGTATACAATCCACAGGCAACCAAAAACAAAAAAAACACCCACGACACGAAGTGACCATCTGGAGAAGGAGAAAGTGGTTACCGCGACGCGGTAGCGTAATTAACTGCAGGGGCTTGCGCCTGCAGGGAAGAGCGTCCCCACAATAAAAAACCCCTCAAATGAGGGGGAATCTGACGAAGTCTGCTACATCGGCCGCATCCGTCTAAACCTTCGATATATGGTGTCATAAATCAACTTGGCATCTTCGGAGAGGTGGACGGATAGCACCAAATAGCATATGCCCTCGAAATTCAGGCAAGACAAACCTACGCGGTCCCATCTCTGTGTTCGGCGGAAAACAGTCTCGATGGACACATCTACAGCATGGAGACCCACAACAGCGTTCCTCCTCATTCCAGCAAGATTCGGACGCGACAATCAACCTTGGAGCCATGGCAAAGTCCCTGTTCCAAACCTCGACGGTTCACAGACAACCGAGAGAGCACCTCCTAGTCTCGTAGAACACAGCTAAAGTCAATCCTGACCCTATGGGAAACGTCCAGAGCAACTGACTCCGTGAAATATGGATAAAGTCAACCCTCGACCTCCCCGTCAAAGCAATGCTTTGACTCGAGAGCATATCAACTCATTAATCACTTACGAGTCCTTTCGACTTGTAAGGAGAAAATTCTCGTGTGAGATCCTTACGACTCTCAAGAGAAAACGCACTTGAAATCATCACGATTCCTGAGGAGAAAATACACCTACAGGATCCTCTCGACTCGTAGGGAGAAAAGTCTTTATGAGACCCTCAAAGCGCATGAAGTTGAAAAATCTTAGGTGACAGATCCTAACCCTGTTTCCTAAGCCATCATTTTCTCGCAGAGAGGTCAAGGTAGATTTTCTACAGGCCACACTCTCCGACAAGAAAGGAAACAATCACTTACAAGTCCTCTCGACTCGTAAGCAAGAAAAATCCTCTTATGAGATCGTTACGACTCTCAAGAGAAAACGCACTTAGGAATCCTCACGATTCCTAAGGAGAAACCACACCTACGAGATCCTCTCGACTCGCAGGGAGAGAAGTCTTTATGAGACCCTCACGGCTCATAAAGTTGAAAAGTCTTAGGCAGCAGACCTGAACCTGCTTCCTAAGCCATCGCTACCCTACAAGGAGGCTAAGATGAAATGTTCTTTATTATCTACAGGCCACACGTGCTAAAATCACATGGAAACGACACAGCAAAGAGAAGAAAGCAACAGTAGAACAAAAATGTTTATTTTTTATTCACGAATTCAATGGAGTACAAGTTGAATCATATGAAAGAATAAAAAATGGATACATGTTATTCAAAGATTACAAGTGTTCAATCTATACAAAACAGCTACTGAGAAGGAAGCGTTTTCAATAAGTCAGTATGTTGCTTGTGCACTCCTTTCAGTGCCTTCTCATGATTGGCCGCCGCGGCCAGCTCTGCTTCAATTCGAGCCCGTTGTTGCAAGCACGATGAAACCTTCTCATCGATTTCCCGTTGGGCAGCTTCGCGACTCTGCGTAACCCGCTCAATAGATTCGAGCTTCCGCCTTAATGCCAGCCCGTCCGAAATGCATCGCTGCAAATTGTCAAAGACGGCTCTCAGTTGCGCGGCATTCGTTTCAATTTTGGTGCACAGCCGGGCAGATTCATCCGAAGCCTCCTCGCGTTTCTTCCGCCTCAAGGTTGCTTCTTGCTCAAAATGGCAGAGGAAGGACACGCTCTGCTCAACCCACGCAGCCCGCTGGGAGTTCAAAGCCTGAATCTCAGGAGTAGGACACCCAAGCTCAAGCTCATGCAGGCAGGCCTCAATCTTCCTGCAGTGGTTAACTCAAGACCCAACGACGCCTTCGTTATGGAAGTTCACAAGCGTCGCCGGCATTGGATTAAGCTCGGCAGAAAAATCTGCAGCAAATGTAGAGGCCTCCGCTTCAAGCTCCTCGATGTAATCGCTCAACATACGCAGACTGGTCACAGCGCCTTTTGAAGATGGACGTCTGAAAAAGGGCCCTGCTGGCATTATGATTCGAGACTCGAACGGAGCTGGAATCGGAGTCACCGCTGCAAAACAAATCATAGTCAAATGACGGCTCAAGAAATAAAGAAAAATACATGAACAATAGAGTCTACTATACCGGCTGCAACAGGGGGAAGAGCTGGGAGTTTTGGTAGCGCGACGATAGCCTCGTCCCCTCCTTCAATTTGTAAGGCTACAGGTAATGCAGAGAAGAATTAGCAATGACATGGCTGCCCGTTAAAGAAAAGACGTCGGTTAGAAAAGATACTCACCGGCACCAGCGGGCAGACTAATTTCCGACTAGAAGGAGAAGTGCGGGTTCAGCACCTGATACAGGTGATCAAAGAGAACTCCAGCAAGATCACGATGATACATGGTTAGTACACGAAAAATGCTATCCCCGATTTAAATTAATCGCAAACCCATACCTTCCAGCATTTGAGAAGATATAAGAGGAGACGAAGGGGCAGCGACCATCAGAGCAGCAGCTGGTGGTGCTTCTTCAGATGGCACAACCTCAGTGCTCACCACACCTATATTCAAAAAGAACAAGATGTCATCAGAAGCAATTACAAAACGAAAAGAATGTGGCGACTCGATACCTACCAGACAGGTCATCAGCCAGAACTGTGACGAGAGCATCGCCAAGCATCAAGACTTCTTCGATCTCATTTGGGGGGATGGTTTCGCCGCCCGTAGCTTCGTCCCCTGATTCCACGAGAGCCGTCGTGACACTCGCGATGCCAGGATATGGCAGGGAACCGCAGGCAGAAAGAGCGGCAATTGGAGCAGTCCTGGACTCTTGGGAAAGAGTAGCCACTTCGGGCTCAGTGGTTGCCGTCATCTCACCCGCCACCTCCTCACCAGGACTTGGCCCTGCAGGGTAATATATATGAGAATCTGAAGATCAAATTCTGAGAAAACGACCTAGTGATATGTTACCTTGGGACGACTATTCAATCACTTCCCGAGCCGCGCATACTGCCTGTCTATGAGCGGTAGACAGAGCGGCCGGGGCACCCTCTGAAGAAGCAGGGACAGGGGAAGCAGCGCTCGAGCCTGCACCTATGGCCAAGGCGGCGTAACATTCTCTTGCCGCACGCCTTCTGCGCTTCTTTTCCGCCTGGGCCGTGAGAGCTGATCTTCTCAGGACCTCCATCAAGGAAACGTCATCGTCCGCGCTAGGAGCTACCTCTTGAGCCGTTATGGTATCCATCATCGGTTGCTTAAGTGAAGCCTTTTTTGGCAATACTGGGGAAACTGGCCATTCGGTAGCCGGCCTTGGAAGCATCTCCGTACCACCCGGCAAAATCGGCACGACACTTGGGATAACTTGGGTCGAAGTAGTTCTTGCGATAAGTTGAAAAAGGGGTCAGACTATTCATGAAGGAAAAGGGAATAAGGACATAATGAACCGAAATATACCAACGCCCAGCGAAGCGCGAAGCCTTTCTTCCTCCTCAAAAGTCGTGAGGGAAGCCGCGAGAGCCTTTTCAGTGGAAACGCCTGTTGAAGAAAAAGTGTCAGTCAAAACACGATAATAAAAATATAATGCAACAACAAAAGGATACAACTGAAGATTACCTGACTTGGCGAGGGTAATCAGTCATGCCTTGTGGCTAGCCAGTCGCTCAGAAGCTGCGATGGCAGCCTCCAAATCAGTATCATTTGGCGCCATGAATAGACCCTCATTGGTCCCATATTCGCTCAGGCCCTCGCTGTAAGGAGCATGAGGCTCCTGGCCGAGTACGACGTCGGCAGAAAGAATCGACTTCTTCCTCTTCTGCGAGTCAGTGCCCGTAGCCGCTAGCACAAGCTTATGCTTGGTGGGCACCTTGGGACGAGGAGTCCCGATATCTGAACCCACGCCAGACTTGGGAGACGCCACAGTCACCGCTTCAACGGGAGCACGGGGTATCGGTAGCACAGGCGTATCACGTGGCGCCACAGCCGTAGCAGCTTCCTGTTAGTTATATGTATGCCCTAGAGGCCATTACTATATATAGGATGTATATTGTAGTGGATGCTTGGACATATATAGGGATGACTTTCTTGCTCGATATGATAGTATGCTATCTGGTTACTCTTTACCTTAACGCGTACACTGATTGTCTCTCTGATACATGTTGGTAAAGACCTTAGGATGTGTACTTGACTACCTGGACTATGATGCAGATCATACTAGAAGAGACGTGGTAGTCCATAAGTACATCCTTCAAAGTCCCTAGTCGTGGGTGTATCGAGACGGGACATCGATATACCAGCATAGACTAGCATATACCTTCTCGACCCATACAGATGGGCGATGGATGATCCCATATCCATTGGTGTTTGACATCAGAGATGATATACGGGTGCTCAGTGGAGACTGGGTACACTGGACGGACTCGCCGAGAACTCCCAGATGGTATTATACCTTACGTCATATGGCAGTTCTCTGGTGACACTGGTACAGCTTAGTCTATAGACCCAAGATCGTCATAGAGTCTTGTGTGATTCCCACTGTGCTTTGATTTCCATCATACCACGTCCAAGAGGGCGTGCAAAAAGGTGGCTTTTGGGTACAGTCCCGAATCACATGGAGGCAATGAGCGATAGGAGGGGTTTTGTCTCTCCCGGTATAGGGAGTTGATGTTGCGCAGTGTTCGATTGGCTATAACAGGAAGTCCTTGGCCAAGGCTGCTTTAGGGATTTACTGGTAAGTGTTACCAGTAGTTTCTCGACCCGTTATAAGCCTCATATCGACACGACTTATCGAGTTATTAGGGTCTGATGTTTACCACCCCTAGACGAGATATGCGACATATCAGACGAACAGACCGGACTGTACGGTAGTGTTACTCGTTGGATTCACAGGAGTGTGAGCGGGCTTGCTCGTTGATCTTCTGATCGCTCAATACCCGGGTGGCCGTTACGTTTAGCAGACTGCTTGCGGCTTGTGGGTGTTTGATATGATCATCACCTGCTGCCGGCGTATTGACGAGTCTTTAGAGTCCTACACAGGGGTTTCCTGGCTCAAGCAAAACGAAATAGGAGCGCATATGAGATATGTGCGGGACCGAGGATAATACCAGTATGTGATACTGTATTCTATTCTCGCGATTTATGACATTGATCGGTTGTATGCGATATAGCCGGGTTATCGGATCAAGCGTTGATTCGATAAGTTGTTACTATTGATATTAGTCGGTTATATGCGATATCACCGGATCGTTAAATCAAGTGTTGATTTAATGATTTAATGTATAATTATATATTTGATATATTACTTTACATTAACTAGTATTGGTTCACTTAAGATTGATTTTCTCACTTGAAAGTGTACATTGTTTATATGTGATATATGCAAGTGTACATGTTTGTATCATGCTTGATGATACAAACAAGTTGTGTGTATGAGACTTGAACCAACTCAAGGTTAAATTAGGGTTTACTATTTTCCTAGCAAATAACAAAAGAATTGAGACTTTGGTCAAGGTTATCAAGCTTCATGAAGCTTGATAAGCATTGACAAAGTCAACCCTTTTGTCATTTGTGTAGGATATTAGTTAACCCAACCCTTAACCTAATGGTTTGGTTAATTCTCTACATGAGTTAAGCATGAGGGCTTAACTCAACCATGGTGCCATTATTTGTTGGATAAGTTTTCATTTGGAGATATTTTCTTTTTCTTCTTCTTCATCTTCATCAAGCTTGAAAAAGATTGCTAGCTCCAATGGCATCATGAGAAAAAGAGTGAGAAATCCAATTCTAAAGTGAACCCACTTCCTATTTCTTCATCCTCTACCACTTGCCATGTAGTATAGGGTGTTCTCTTCACAAAGTTTTTGACCGAGTGAAGGAATAGCTTGAGTTTGAGTCTCCCCGATGTAGATCATCTTCGGCCTCGAAGTCAATGACCTAGCCCGATCATTTCTCTGACGAAACCATTTCTAGAGTCCGGGATCCGATGATCGCAGCGGACGGACGTCAACACGGAGCTAAAGAAGTGGTGGACCGGATCTACAAAGGTTGTAATCCTTTTCACTTAGTAGCAAAGTCGTTTGCTTGCTTGCTTTTCGCCTTAACTTCTAGTTAACGATCTAGTTTAGGGTTTCTCGGCACCGGAAAATTTTTGTTTGGCATGGTTGGTGCCTTGTGGAACCTCCTTAGTGTGCCTAGGAACCCTACAGTGGTATCAGAGCCTAGCTAGAGTCTTAGGCGATGCGTAGACGATGTTAGAAATCCGAACGAACCCCGAAACCCTAATCCGACCCCTTCTCTGTACATTTTTCAAAACTGTGCATTTTTCCAAATTAAAAATATGAAGAAAAATCAGCAGGTATTTTTAGGAGTTACTGTGAAATACGAGTGGCTAAGTCGATCAAACCGCCGCGGAACCGCGGCACGAGCATGCCTCGTGCGGCGGTTCCGCGGCCGTACGACAGCATCTTTCAATTATTTTTGCACAGTAATTCCTATTTTTTAGTGCTGTATTTTCTGGGATATTTTAACTTCTGCTCAAGAGTTGAGTTTTCTGGGTTGTATTGGGAGTTCGTAGATTCGATCGGATTGTCTAATTTTGTCCGTGTGTTTTTCCGGATATTTTTAGAATATGTTAAAAAGTTCGACCGGATATAAATACCCAATTTTTCCCCTGCCGGAAAATTTCCAAGTGTTGGACTTTTCCGTAGTTTAAGAACGTCCTAAGTAGTGCAAATAACGCGTTGATCCCTCTAGAAAACAACAAACCTTAACTCGATTATGTGACCGTCTTAAACTGCCCTTTGAACCTTCGGGTTTGGGGCAGTACGGGGTGCCACATGTGAGGCGTTGGCTTGACCCTTCTACGGCTGGACCGTTGGTACTGAGGCATGAACTGGATATTTTAAACTTATTTCATATGTTGAGCTGTTTCGGGAAAACTTGGATGTTTGAATGTTCGATCGGAAAGTTTAACATTTTCTAATTATCTGGAATGGGATACAATATTTGGAATCCACAAGTAGTTATGAGATAACTGATATGAATGTTATAAACATAGCACTTTAGTCTCACTTGATCGGTTGCCACGGAATTTTGATGCGATCAAAAGTCCGTCGCAATCACGCAGCGTACGCAGATACTCGCCGGTAAACGTAATAGACAGCTACACCCCATAGCCCCGACCATGTGACTGTAGGAGAACCCCATCATCGAAAGCATCCGTTCGGGTGCTCGCGGTAGCCGTGTTCCGCCTTGGTGCACTTCGTCGACGGTATCGGGGGTGCGGCCGCCTACTAAAGTTTTCGATGAGCATTCGATCAAAATGTCGGGAATCCTGTTGAATTGCCCGACTTGATAATGAAAAGAGTTTTCGATAATGAGACTAAAATGCGGGGTTTATAATTGTTAGGCATGTGATGTCTACGGAATTCATTTGGTCAGGCATGCGATGTCTGAGGAGATTGCGGATTCCAACTGTTGTAGTTTTACACTTTCTTTTCTGTGACCGTAAGTGTAATATGTGATATCGCCGGTTTCGTTGCTATATGTCAACGACAATTGGGATGCGCACATTTACTTACGTTGATGACATGTGATGTTATGTGTTGCTGGATATGTTATATTGGATCGTCGCGTTTTGAATAGCCAGGGGTTTTATGTGAGATGAGAGTTTTTATTTTCATTCATGTAAAATTTATTGTATGTAATATTCTTTTATTGGGGCACTTCCAGGTAGCGGAAGATGTCACCCTTTGTATATTATTTACTTTTCCGCACTAGGATAGACCCAAAGAGGAGGGCACAAGTAACTGGGTTCTGGAGTCCAGTGGGAGACCAACTCGAGGAGTCGAGTCCGGGTCTCCTAACTCTAGAATTGGTAGGGTTTCTTGCAGCTCTCGTAGGGGTCTAGGGGTGTGGGTTTGGCTATTCATCGCGACCGTGGAATCCGTGTTTTATACTGGCTCGTATTGAAAACACGGACGTCCTAGTATATCCAATGTTTCATATGATTCTTCTGCTGCGATATCTGTGATGTGATCATTTGATGTTCTGTGATAAATACTGTATATAGTGTATATGATATATTATATAGACGTTACTTATGTTTTGCACTCGCGCTAGCCCTGCCCCGCTCTGTCGTTAGTTACCTAACCTAACGGTGCACGAGGGGACATCGAGGCGAATGCGGATGGCATAAGTGTACGTCGTATTTATCTGTGATGTTTAGGTGATTTAAATGATGGGACTTCATTAATGTGATTAATGAAAGAAAAGAAACCTAAAGATGTTGTGGAATCGAATTTTCAAAAACAGTTAGCTACGCTTCTTGCTTTGCACAGCGGTATATATGATATATCCTGCTCCTTATTCGATGAGGAAAGGACCGAGATCCCTTCACCGGGAGTGACTCCTTTAGCAATAACTGGCAGATGCTACAACCCTCGGTTTATCTTTTGATTGCTTCTATAGTTTTTGCTTTGCACAGCGATGTATATGATATATCCCGCACCTTATTTGATGAGGAAAGGGCCGACGATCCCTTCACCGGGAGTGACCCCTTTAGCAAAACTAGAAAATCCTCGAAAACACTCCATTTTAAAATCATTTGATTCTACAACGATATCAAGTTCATTACGCAATAGGTTTTCAGAAAAACCTGTCGTAGCCCTCCGTCATTTCAGATAAGTACTGGTTAGTATTCGTGCTGTGTTTGTTGACCTCTGTCAAGGCGTAGTGTGCGGTAGCTGATTAGTGCTTATCTGTATAAGCATATGATGTGATTGATTTAGGGTAGTCGTGCGACCTTGTTGACCTCTATCAAGGGTCGTGCGGGTGGGTTTACTTCAATCAGGAAATGACGGGTTGAACTTGACTAGCAACCTATGGTTTGTTGACCTCTGTCAAGGTCATAGGACGCTTGGGGCAAAATATTATCGGGAATTTCAAGTGTTGAAATTTGCAATGAGATTGCATACCTTCTATGAGATAGTTGGATCCCGATACCCGCTGCGAGTAAGAGTTACTCCTGCGAGAGTTTTGCACTTTACAATTAGCCGATCAAGTAGGTGTCTAGAAAGGTGTTAATGGGGTTACGCCTCTGGGAAAACGAGGTTTACATTAATTAAGTTCGTGCGAAAGCACGGGACACCTCCCTCAAAGTACCGACACTGGCCTGGCTGAAAGATTGGCGAACTTGTAGCGTGTAATTAATCCCGGCTAGTCTTTCCTTTTAGGGTTTGAAGGAAGATTTGATAAAAACAGTGGGAGCCATCCTGATTAGATAAAATAATAACCAATCTGATCTTGCAAGAGCGCACGCAGAGTGTTTTCTTCTCTCTCTCTCCAGGTAGCGACCATATCATGCCTTAATCAAGATAATAAAACGGATATATTGACCGAACCCGCTTGTTATACTAAGCTGGGGAACGTTGGTCCCGCTCCAACTTATAAATGTTATAAGACAGAGCAGGAATTAGGGGATTACCAGAATTCCTATGCTGCCCAAACGAAGAAAGTGCATATGATGCATCATCTTCGGGTGTGTTCATTACAGAGAACTGTTTCTCAGTATCCTTTACGTCCTGGGTATGTGATACCAGATCAGGATCCCGCATATGTAATTTGTTACATGGGCTACAGAAAGGTAGAGAACTGAGAACGGGTGATAAGTTTCATGAGACAGAAAACGGTGCAAGTGTCGCAGCCAAGTCTGTTGGTCACTGTCACCCTGTATTACCAGAATTCATTGATTCTGAACAAATGTTATTAGATACCGAACCTGATATACAAAATCATATCAGTCTCTTTATTAGATAAAGAAGGATATAATTTTGTATTGTTGGATAATGTTTTGAACATTTCCTATATCAAAAGTTAATCGGTTCAGGCACGTTATCTAAAAGTATTAACATTCTAAATCAAATTACAGTTCTTAGTATACGGAACACACACAAGAGGAAGAGTTCAGAAATGAACGGATCCTTCTTGAGGTATTGTAGACTAGGTCATATCAATGTGACCCGACTAGCTGAAGTTACATTTCTGTTTGAATTTACATCTTGTGGAACTTGCCAGTCATGTCACAGAGATATTATGACCATAGCTCTGTTTATTGGAAACAGAGAAAGAGTTAGTGAACTCTTGGGATTGATGCACGCTGATGTATGAAGGTCCCCTGTCTACACATGCCAAGACCGGTTCTTTGTACTTCATTACATTCTCTAATAATCTCTCAAGATTCAGACATATGTTCCTGTTGAAACACAAGTCCGAACCTTTTGAGATATTCTCAGAATATAAGTTAGAAGTAGAGAACCAAAATACGGGTATAAGTATTATGTCCTTTGATGTGATCAAGAAGGAGAATACTTGAGCACGGGATTCCTGGACTATTCTAAAGGAGAATGAGATTCTCTCTCAGCATTACTCCTCCCTATACACCATAGCACGATGGTATATCAGGGCGGAGCAATAACACCCTATGTGATATGGTGTGCTCTATGATGAGTACTACTGAGTTTCCTATTTCCTTTTAGGAGTTATGCACTTAAGAAGTTGCATACCTATTGAATAGGGTTCCGATCAAATCAGATGCCTACCATTTCATATAAGATATGGAAAGGGAAGAGCCCATCTCTTAAGTCAGTTAAGATTTGAAGTTGTCCGGACTATGTCTAAAAGCAAAATCCGGACAAGCTCGAGGCAAGGTCTGTTATGTAGATCTGGAAAGGTTCCAGCTATACAAACTGAAGCAGATGATTTGGTAGAACCAAAGGATTCAATAGCAACCAACGAACCTCAGCCTCTCCGCCGATGTAGTAGGGTTCCTCACCCACCTGAGAGATACTTCGATTTCTCTATGACAGTGGGAGCGAGGATTGCATCATGAGATGATGACCCAACTAGTTTCGGGCTGGCCATCAGGAGTAGGACTCTGTAAGAATGGCTGGATGCTTATCGATCTGAGATGGAATCCTTATACACCAACAAAGTATGGACTTTGGTTGCTTTATCTGAAGGGTTAAATCCCCATCAGGAGCAAGTATATCTTGAGAAGATTACTTGGTGCACATGGAAAAGTTGAGACTTTCAAAACTAGACTTGTTAAAGGTTTGCATCATTGACCAGGTATAGCTAATGATGAAACCTTTTCTGGGGCATATGCTTAAGTCCATCCAGATCCTACTTGCCACGGCTACATACCACGACTACAATATCTGGCGGTTGGGTGTCATGACTGATTTTCTAAATAATGATTTAGAAGATAGAGTCTATAAGTACACAGTCAGAGGGCTTCGTAGACAGTGGGAGCAGCGGAAACGTGTGCAAGATGTTTTATGTGATAAAGCAGGCATCGCGGAGTTGGAACATCTGTTTTGATGTGGTAGTCAAAGATTTTGACATCATCAAAATGGTAGATGAACCTTGTATATACAAAAAAAGGTAGTGGGGAGTATGGTGGTGATCCTCGTAGAGTACGTGGATGACATACTCTTGATAGGGAAGGAGTTTCCTATGCTACGCTCGGTCAATCTCCGCTTATCACAAGGATTCTCCATATAGGATCAAAGTGATACCTACTAAATCCTGGGTTTTGGATCTATGAGATAGATCTAATTGGATGTTAGGATAATCACTAGTTGTAGTGAGAAGGTATCAATGGATCCTGGGGAGAATCACTGGAAAGGTTCCAGGGTGATAAGGACGACTGAATGTCAGTCGCAGGCATTGTCTTTACCCTCAGTAAAGGGACGGTATGTTGGAAGAGTTCCAAGCTAGATACCGTGGCATACTAGACGATAAAGGCTGGATACATCGCTACTTAAGATGCTACCAAAGAGGCAGTCTGGGTGTATATTAGTTCATGAGATGAACATCGTTCCTCCTATTGTATGACAATGGAGTTGTGGCTTATACCTAGGAACGCCCGTCCCATCAGTGATCCAGACATATTCTTAAGCAGTATCACCTGATCGTGGAGATGGTTGATCTCCAGAGGATCGAGGTTAGGAGAGTAGACTCAGAGGACAACGCGGCAGATCCACTCACAAAGGCCTTTTCCAAGAGAGAGACTTTTATGGGATGGTTGAGTATGAGATACTTCAACCACTGCTATCAGATGGCCCTAGTGCAAGTGGGAGATTGTTAGTTATGTGTATGCCCTAGAGGCCATTACTATACATAGGATGTATATTGTAGTGGATGCTTGGACATATATAGGGATGACTTTCTTGCTCGATATTATAGTATGCTATCTGGTTACTCTTTACCTTAACGCGTACACTGATTGTCTCTCTGATACATGTTGGTAAAGCCCTTAGGATGTGTACTTGACTACCTGGACTATGATGCAGATCATACTAGTGGGGACGTGGTAGTCCATAAGTACATCCTTCAAAGTCCCTAGTCGTGGGTGTATCGAGACGGGGCATCGATATACCAGCATAGACTAGCGTATACCTTCTCGACCCATACAGATGGGCGATGGATGATCCCATATCCATTGGTGTTTGACATCAGAGATGATATACGGGTGCTCAGTGGAGACTGGGTATACTGGACGGACTCGCCGAGAACTCCCAGATGGTATTATACCTTAAGTCATATGGCAGTTCTCTGGTGACACTGGTACAGCTTAGTCTATAGACCCGAGATCGTCATAGAGTCTTGTGTGATTCCCACTGTGCTTTGATTTCCATCATACCACGTCCAAGAGGGCGTGCAAAAAGGTGGCTTTTGGGTACAGTCCCGAATCACATGGAGGCAATGAGCGATAGGAGGGGTTTCGTCTCTCCCGGTATAGGGAGGTGATGTTGCGCAGTGTTCGATTGGCTATAACAGGAAGTCCTTGGCCAAGGCTGCTTTAGGGATTTACTGGTAAGTGTTACCAGTAGTTTCTCGACCCGTTATAAGCCTCATATCGACACGACTTATCGAGTTATTAGGGTCTGATGTTTACCACCCCTAGACGAGATATGCGACATATCAGACGAACAGACCGGACTGTACGGTAGTGTTACTCGTTGGATTCACAGGAGTGTGAGCGGGCTTGCTCGTTGATCTTCTGATCGCTCAATACCCGGGTGGCCGTTACGTTTAGAAGACCGCTTGCGGCTTGTGGGTGTTTGATATGATCATCACCTGCTGCCGGCGTATTGACGAGTCTTTAGAGTCCTACACAGGGGTTTCCTGGCTCAAGCGAAACGAAATAGGGCGCATATGAGATATGTGCGGGACCGAGGATAATACCAGTATGTGATACTGTATTCTATTCTCGCGATTTATGACATTGATCGGTTGTATGCGATATAGCCGGGTTATCGGATCAAACGTTGATTCGATAAGTTGTTACTATTGATATTAGTCGGTTATATGCGATATCACCGGATCGTTAAATCAAGTGTTGATTTAATGATTTAATGTATAATTATATATTTGATATATTACTTTACATTAACTAGTATTGGTTCACTTAAGATTGATTTTCTCACTTGAAAGTGTACATTGTTTATATATGATATATGCAAGTGTACATGTTTGTATCATGCTTGATGATACAAACAAGTTGTGTGTATGAGACTTGAACCAACCCAAGGTTAAATTAGGGTTTACTATTTTCCTAGCAAATAACAAAAGAATTGAGACTTTGGTCAAGGTTATCAAGCTTCATGAAGCTTGATAAGCATTGACAAAGTCAACCCTTTTGTCATTTGTGTAGGATATTAGTTAACCCAACCCTTAACCTAATGTTTGGTTAATTCTCTACATGAGTTAAGCATGAGGGCTTAACTCAACCATGGTGCCATTATTTGTTGGATAAGTTTTCATTTGGAGATATTTTCTTTTTCTTCTTCTTCATCTTCATCAAGCTTGAAAAAGCTTGCTAGCTCCAATGGCATCATGAGAAAAAGAGTGAGAAATCCAATTCTAAAGTGAACCCACTTCCTATTTCTTCATCTTCTACCACTTGCCATGTAGTATAGGGTGTTCTCTTCACAAATTTTTCGATCGAGTGAAGGAATAGCTTGAGTTTGAGTCTCCCCGACGTAGATCATCTTCGGCCTCGAAGTCAATGACCTAGCCCGATCATTTCTCCGATGAAACCATTTCTAGAGTCCGGGATCCGATGATCGCAGTGGAGGGACGTCAACACGGAGCTAAAGAAGTGGTGGACCGGATCTACAAAGGTTGTAATCCTTTTCACTTAGTAGCAAAGTCGTTTGCTTGCTTGCTTTTCGCCTTAATTTCTAGTTAACGGTCTAGTTTAGAGTTTCTCGGCACCGGAAAATTTTTGTTTGGCATGGTTGATGCCTTATGGAACCTCCTTAGTGTGCCTAGGAACCCTACACTTCCCTCAAGGGAGGACAGACAATGGTTTGTCACTTTAACGGAACAGCGGGGTTACCAGCCGGGGTAGTGCCCTTGCGATCAAGCTACAATCGCTTCTCTTCCCTAATGACGGCGCCCATCGAATGTTGATACCAGGCCACATACAAATTCAGGGCCTTTGGAACACAGCTCGGTTCACTGAGGAAGAAGTTGGACCCTGTGTTTAGGCGCATAAAATGATGCAGCGCGCTTCGTATACCCTCTTCGGTAGCAGCAGGTTCTGCCAAGAAAGCCTCAAGCGGGACGCCCTGAATGTAACTTAACTATTGGGCGAAATGATGTGGGTTGTATTTCATGAACAATGCCGCATCATTCTGCCTAAATACGAGAAAGCTTGGCCTGATGGAGTATAGATGAAGAATCTCCCGAGCTTTCAAGACAGAGGCCCCGTCTTTAAAAACGTCCTGCAATGGCAGCACCGTTTTCGCGGATTCCTGGCCGACGGTCAAAATTTTATCTGTGAAGGACATACCATCTCCAACCGTGTGTGGATGAAGGAGAAAACCCCTTACTTCCCACAGTGTCGGATTTATGATGGATGCGTCGACTAGCCGCATGATCCGAGGGAACTTACATCTGTCATAAAAGGAAGGCCTTCTGTGGATACCGAAGACGCCAAGCACGTACAACTCGAGCCACGAGGTGAAATAGTGCATTGAGAAGTTGGCAGGCTGCACCTATAGCTCAGTAGTATCCGCTGTCAAGCTAAGGCCGTGATACAAGTGGGGTAACCCAGCGATCCCGACGGCCACTTGTATCCCAGCAACCATTTGATGCGTTGGGTAGAAGACGGACGGCCTCATACGAAGAGGGTGCATCGGAAGCGCAAACCATCTCAGCCATAACCCGAGAAACCCCAAAAAGAACGTTTCTTCGTCGATCCCAGGAGCTACCAGCTCTGCAAGAGGGACGACCGGGGTGCCGGGGAGAAAGAAATCCTTCTGATCCGCCTCCGCCGTCGGCAGATTGCCTAAACCTAAGCCAAAAGGATCGTCAAGTTTAGCGAACTTCGCTGCTTCCTTCGGCGGTAGTTCCAGGCAGAGAAAACGAGCGATAAAATCTGCAAAATTAACCCCACGACCTTCGGATTCGAGAAAAAGATTCTCGTAGATATTCAGCACCTTTATCAAACTCGGGAATTGGTGTTGAATAGCATTTTTCGGGGTAAGACCCATTACCACTGATTTGGTGGCAAAAATGTATTCATCCGAAAGAAGCAGCTCCTCATAATGTTCTCCCCTAACGGGTAAACCAGAGATCTCAGTAAATTCTTCCAAAGAAATGGAGACTTCTCGATCCAATAAGAGGAAGGTGTGGGTCGGAATGTTCCATTGCTCCAGAAATGCCTTGACCCACCATGTAGGAGGTGTGGAATACTGGAACAAGGAAGTGTAGATCGCAGGGTGCAATCCGAGTCTCAGCAGCTGTGACTTCTTCGCCGATAAGATATATCGGGCCCACTGCAGATATCCGGCCGGGTGACGGGGAGTTAGTCCTATGTTGTATGGCTATCCCCAAGGGCGCAACTCGCCCTGACATATGCGCCACCCTAGAGTGTCCAAAGCCACCGGCGGCTGCACGGGTATTGCGGCCATAGAAGGCCGAAGGAGACCCTCTGAAGTCCAATTCACCTCCTCCACGGTATAATTTATCGGGGGTGCATCTGCATAAGGGATCGCCGAAATAGGATCCGAAGGTGTCGCGCAAGAAAAGCTCCGCCGACCCCTGATGATTTGGTTGTACCATGTTCCCCATAGATGAAGATTCTTGTGCTCCGGGTCATGGTCTTTGATCAGCACAAAAACCTCTCGGTCTACGGACGCTTCGGGGAATCCGCCTTACGAATGGGAAGGAAGTGTCGAAAGACATAGTACCTGCGCGGAAAAGAACAAATTTTCAGCCGCTGATGCTACAGTTTAAGTTCTGTCACTGGGTACTTTAAATATGTACCACAATGCAATGCAGTGAAAAGAGACCAAAGGGGACCCACATAATGACAGTTCATCATTAATAAAACAGTCTCATCATTTGATGAGACTGTCATTAAATGAGGAAATCCCCAATTGATTCTCACTCAATGAGAACCCCTCGGGCAGAGGAGTAAATCTCCCCTTGAGAGCAGTGCTCTGTGATAGAATGCCACCTGTCAGATTCTAATGATGAAGGAATAAAATTCCTCAAGAAAATTCTAAGAGCCTTGCTCTGTAAAAATGATGGAATAACCCATCAGAGAACTTAAAGCAAAGTTTTAATGGAATAAAATTCCATGATCTTCAAGATCCATGAACAAACTCTTAAGAGTTCTTTATGAAAGATTAATAAATCTATATGATTTGAAAAGAGCAAAGCTCTAACAAGAGCAAGGCTCTGTTGAGAAACGCTACAAAGGTTTTCTTGAAGATCTATGATCTAAAAAGAGCAAAGCTCTATTAATGAAACCGTAAAAGAAGGTTTTCTTTAGATCGAAGATCTATGAAGAGCAAAGCTCCGTTAATGGGTAAAACCCTAGATTATTAAAAGATCCTTTAAAAGATTTAATCTTTACATAAATTTTGACAGAAATCTGTCCTTAAGAAAATTCTTATGATGAAGAGCTATGCTGTGAAGGAGAATAAAAATTCTCAGAAAGTAAGAAGATGAACGGAATCATCTCAAGGGCCAAGGGTCCTATTTATAGGCACTGAGATGCCGTTTCAACTTCTGAGTTGATCCAAGCGCGCAGATGTCGCCACCGCTGCACTCACATATGGGCTACGTGAGCGCAACGGTAGGGGGTATTTGTAACACCCGAGCCCAATGCTACTATTTTCAGTTCCTGTTTGAGTATAATGTGGTACTCATTTCATTTAACTTGCTTGTTTGTTGCTTGCTGTAAAATTTACCCGGCAAAGTCATTTCTACATATAACAAATTTTGGCATCTAAAATAAAATTGAAAATATTCATCTTGGCCTACTTGACACCCCTAACCTTGTGGTAGCGTCCGTGCATTGTGTTCTCGTCCCGTTCAGTAAAACGGACGAGTTTGGATGGCTACGTGCACGTACGTGTGTCCGTTTTGGGGATATGCTTTTTAATCATAAAACACTTAATTTTAAAATTTAGATCCCGCTTAAAATCCTATTATTTCAATTTCAAATTTTTGGACTCGACCCGGGCGCGATTTGGAAATGTTTTATTTGGCGCCAAAATCCCAAATTTTAATATTATTAAAACCATCGCATATATTTTTCTAACTAACATGATATCTTGCTATTCATTACCTATCTTTTAAATCTTTAAGTTAACCATATAATATTTTTACAATCTTTTATATCCTTCTCAAATTATTCTCTCAGCCAATCGCAACCTCCCCTTTAACCCCGTGGGCCCCACTTTCTCTCTCTCCCTCTTCTCTCTCTCTCGCTCTCTCTCTCTCTCCACTTTTTTTTCTCTCTCTCTCCCTCATATATTCTCTCGTACTTCTCTTTATCATTCTTTCTCTTCTTGCTTCATGTCTCGTTTCTCATTTTTTAACTGTTCTTTTGTTGCCGGAATTCCGTCGTGCCGGTGACGCTTCTCGACGTTCCAGCGAGGTATCCCGACCCGTGTGGTTCCTTTGTTCGTCGTTTGGGGTTCATTCCATGAACCGTGCGCCCGTCGCGAGTTTTCCCCACCGACGGTTAACGTTCCGTTTTCCCGATTCGCGACCCATCGAGGCAAGTTAATCTTGCTACATGCTATATAATTCATTTTATACCTATTTAAATAAATACCATACCTATAGTTTAAATCTAGTGCCCCATGTTTAATTTTATAACGTTTCGATGTTCCGTTTGCATCCGTTTATATCATATTAAATCTAGATCATGAAAACTTATCTTGTGACATACTAGATTATATTATACTGCAACCATATCAATTAAAATATATATCGTCGTAATATTTCTTATTATTATCTTTAATTAGTTTATAATCTGCATTTTTATGATATTATATATATAAAATATTATAGTTTACACATGAAACGTCGTTGAAAAAGCGGATACGACAAATCTGAAATTTACTGTACACCTTACCGTATAAAATTCATTATAAATCATAGAAAAATCATTAGTATACGTTCTTTAGTTCGTTACGAAGCTAACTCAGAATACTATAACTCTATGAAATATTTACTCGAAAAATAAATTGTTTAAATAACGTAAAATGCAAATGAAAATGTCTCCAAACTGCTGTCCAGGGAAATTCCAGCAGCAAACTTTCAATTTCGAATGTTCATAACTTTTTGTACGGACAACCTGAGATGCTTATGCTTATAAAATTGAAACCTTATTGAATTATCTTTGTTTTGGTATAAGACACGTCCCTTTTGGAGAACGTTTGTTATTTTTAAGCTATTTTACAAATTAGGGTGACGCTGTATTTCTGAACGGAACTTTCTTGTGCATGGTTAATCAATACCACTTTTATAGTTATTAATCGCTTTGAATATGCTATCCATATTAATATTATTATATCAATATTTATATCACATATTGCTTAGTTGTACATCCCACATTACCATTTTATGGTTTTATAACTTTTCGGATACCCGTTTGCATCCATCGCATTTAAGATACATATAATTGCATCCATAGATCACATTACTACATAATAATGTGATATTAACACTCCATGTTTAATAAATTGCATCCTAATTAATATTGAAACTATAAATGTAACCCTAATCGATAACTGTGCATCCATATCCTTGAAATTATATCTATTTGCATATCATATTACATGTTCCAGTTTATTGTTCTGATAGTACTCATGCTTGTTTATTTATACACATGCTTATGTTAGTTTGATTATGAGCACCCACATGATATCTTGTAGTTCCTGACATGACCTGTTACAGTTCCTACTTGACATGATATGGTACCGTACACTCTTGACATGACATGACACCTTTATACATTACCTGGCTTGACCTGATGTACCATGGCTTTACCTGTTACCTGATCTTGTGTCTAATGCCAACAAACATAACATGTAGTCCTCATGGACCGTTCCTGTTGTCTATCCAGACAAACCTGCTTTTACCTGATCCTGTGTTGGCATTAGTTCTTGACTACTGAATACCTGACTTGACATATATAACTTGGGGGTATGGGAAAATCAAAGGTGAAACCTGACTTGTAACTCAACAGTTCGATACCTGTTCTGATCAGTCTTACGGGCTAGGCCACCCCGGAGTGATGATGCTGACATCACTCGCCCATCCTGCTACCTGTTACTGCCTAGCGGCACGTCTCGGATTCAGCCCCGAGGGTCTTGACCGTGGTCCCGGGCATGCACGGGATACTATTGAGTTACATCGATAATTCATCAATTGATTTCAAAGACTTTAGAATAGAAAACCTGATAGAACAGTTTAGTTTACCCACTGCACACTATCCTGTACTGGTATGATTCATATTATTGTTATTCTTGCTGTATTCATGTTTATATTACATTGCCTGCTACACTGTTCATATTATATTACTTAATGACATGACGCGCTGACGTCTGGGTTTTGCATGGCCCAGATTCCATACCGCTGTTGCAGTCCGAGCAGGAGTACTTCAGCCAGCAGGCTGAGCTGTGAGTTCAGTAGTAGTTAGTTTTATTTCCTGCATTTATTTCCTGATGTAAGCCCGCATTATGGGACACACTTTTCAGTTATTTGTATTGGATCATTTGCTTCCGTATTTATTTATTATTGACTCCTGTTATTCTGGATTATGGACATGTTTTAGATAGTTTTATCTTATTCTTGATATCTCTACAGCCGTAATGTGACTGTGGATGGATACTTCCTACCCACAGGTAGCATGGTTGGCTATGTCACGTGCCCAATCTAGCGTACTCTGGGAAGCAGGGCGTGACATGGTTCTTTTGGTATTAGAGACATATGATAGTCGGGTTGATTCTTTTGTAGTTGGGTATTGTACCCAATACACGAATTAGAATACCCGTGTTTAGGAAACATATCCTCCCACCTTGACCGTTTTACCATTCTTGAATCACATTCTTCCTGATTATATCTTTTACGATGTGCAAACTTCCTTTGCATATCGATTCGAAAACCTGATTCCTTGTTATCTCTAGGACTTAGGCGACTTGGATGGAGTTATGTAATTGTGGCTATGATACCGCGGCATAGTTACAATGCGGTACTCTACTTAAGTATCTTGGAGTTCTAGCCTTGATCTATATTCAAAATCTATCATCATGCTAATGTTGGGTATTTTGAGTTCAGGATTATGGCCGGTAAGAAATTGAAGACATACCAGAGGCGTGTGAACGAAGCCGCCATGCTTGGAGTGATAAGAGGAATGCTGGAGAATCAAAGAAACAGACCGAGCTGATCCAGCAGCAAGCGGACTCGTTTCGGGAAGGTTTGCAGATCGTTCAGCAATCTGTGAACAATGTTAGAGCTAGACCAGTTGACCGAATAGGGACCGTAGTAGATTTCAGGCGGTTGGGTCCGTCTACATTTACTGGTTTAAAGGAGCCGTTGCCAGTGGAGCAGTGGCTAGTTGACACAGAGAACTTGCTTTTTGCGGCACAGATTCCAGATGACAAAAAAGTTGTTGTGGTACGCATTCAGCTAGTGGACTACGCCCGAGAATGGTGGCTTGTTGAGGAGACCCGCTTTCCCAAGCCGATCAAGTGGGCGGATTTTTCTAAGAGTTTCCTGGAGAAGTTCTTCCCGCGGACAGCACGGGAGGAAATGGAAGAGAAGTTCATCGGACTAAAGCAGAAGGGAGCACCCGTAGATGTGCATGTAGCAGAATGGACGAGACTCAGTAGTTTCGCTGGACCTTTAGTTGCCAACGATGCAGACAGGGCACGGAGGTTCATGCGCAGACTGGACGTGGACATCCAGAGGCAGATTGTCTCCCTGGGTTTGACCACTTTCTCATAAATACTTGCAGCAGCCAAGAGCAGCAGAGTTTATCTGGGATGAAAGGGAGTTTGCAGCAGACAGCAGTTGCGTTAAGGAAGCAGTTTGGTCGGGCCGGTCGAGTTTAGGGCTAGGCCGACAAACAATATTCTTGCATCAATGGAAGTGATGAAAGTAAAGAGCCGGCTGTTGTTCGTGATTTTATGGACGTGTTTGAAGATATATCGGGTTTACCGCCGAGGAAAGACGTGGAGTTCGCAATTGATCTTATTCCTGGTGCAGCGCCAATATCTAAAGCGTATTATCCAATGGCGCCAGTAGAGTTGGAAGAAGTAAAGAAACAGGTTGCTGAATTGCTTGAAAAGGGTTGGATTCGAAGCAGTAACTCACCTTGGGGAGCTCCAGTTCTTCTAGTAAAGAAGAAGGATGGCATAAGAAGGATGTGCATCGACTATCGAGAATTAAACTGGGTGGCTATCAAGAACAAGTACCCGATCCCTCGCATTGGAGAACTTTTTGAGCAGCTTAGTTGCGCGAGGGTATTCTCAAAGCTGGATTTACGATCCGGATATCATCAGGTCCGAGTGAAAATAGAAGATATTTGCAAGACGGCGTTCCGAACTCGGTATGGACATTACGAGTACTTAGTGATGCCCTTCAGAGTAACGAATGCGCCGGCAGTATTCATGGACTTGAGGAACCGAATCTTTTCACCGTTCTTGGATCAGTTCATTGTGGTATTCATTGACGATATTCTGGTTTACTCGAAGAGTTTTGAAGAGCATGCCGAGCATTTGAAGATCGCACTGCAGACGTTGAGACAGGAGAAATTGTATGCGAAGATGAGTAAGTGCGATTTTTGGCTGGAGGAAGTAAGGTTTTTGGGGCATGTTGTGTCTGGCGATGGCATTGCCATCGATCCAGAAAAGATTGCAGCAGTTCGAGATTGGCCTATTCCAAAGAATGTTGCTGAGATAAGAAGTTTCCTTGGATTAGCCAGATACTACAGGAGATTTGTGGAGAACTTTGCTCGTCTGGCAGAGCCGTTGACCAAGCTTACGCGCAAGGAGGTACCTTTTGTATGGGCGGATATGTGTGCGTTAGCTTTCGAGACATTGAAGCAGAAGTTGATAACCGTCCCTATTCTGACCGTGCCAGACAATTCCGGAGGATTGGTGATTCACAGCGACGCATCTGGGAAAGGATTGGGATGTGTTTTGATGCAGCATGGGAAGGTTGTAGCATACGCATCGAGACAGTTGAAGACCCATGAGAAGAATTATCCAACTCATGACTTAGAGCTTGCGGCTGTGATTTTCGCTTAGAAGATTTGGAGACACTACCTTTTGGGCGAAAGAGTCGAAGTTTTTACAGATCATAAGAGCTTGAAGTATGTGTTCACACAGAAGGAGCTTAACATGAGGCAGCGTAGATGGTTGGAGCTGATGGCTGACTACGATCTTGATCTTAAGTACCATCCGGGGAAGGTTAATGTTGTGCCGGATGCGCTTAGTCGGTTACCAGTAATTCAGGTGTTAACTACGCAGAGGGAGATCGTCGCAGATTTTCGAAGATTTTACTTGGAGGTCGTGCTACCGCGTTCTACGGGACAGTTATTGCAGCTGCAAGTACATTCGTCTTTGATCGAGAATATTAAAGCAGCTCAATCGCAGGATCCTAAACTGCAAAAGTTTCGAGAGCAGGTTGAAGCCGGGCTACGAACAGATTTATTGATCCACGAAGATGGTTCGTTGAGATATGGTAGCCGTTTGTGTGTGCCAAAGGGTGATGTTCGTGAAGAGCTTATGAAGGAGGCACACAGTTCAGCATATTCTGTACATCCAGGAGGCACAAAGATGTACCGAGATATTCGACAGCATTTCTGGTGGGAGGGCATGAAGCGGGAGATTGCTCGCTTTGTGGCAAAGTGCTTGGTGTGTCAGCAAGTTAAGGCTGAACATCAAAGGGTTGCTGATTTATTGCAACCACTTCCGATTCCTCAGTGGAAGTGGGAACATATAACCATGGATTTCGTGACGGCTTTACCGCGGAGTCCAAAAGGCAACAATGCAGTATGGGTAATTGTTGACCGATTGACCAAGGCAGCTCACTTTATTCCTTTTTAGGTTGGTCAATCAACAGAGACTTTGGCAGAGCGGTACATGCAGGAGATTGTAAGATTGCATGGAGTACCGGTGAGCATCGTGTCCGATCGGGACACTCGGTTCTTATCACACTTCTGGAGGAGTTTACAGGAAAGTTTGGGGACTCGATTGAAGTTTAGCACAGCTTATCATCCTCAAACTGATGGTCAGTAGGAGAGAACGATCCAAACTCTTGAGGATATGTTGAGAGCATGCATGTTGGACTTCAAGGGGTCTTGGGAGGATCATCTACTTTTGGTAGAGTTGTCTTACAGCAACAGTTTTCAGGCAACTATTCAGATGGCTCCATTTGAAGCTTTGTATGGTCTTAAATGCCGTTCACCTGTTTGTTGGGACGATGTCGGTGAACGAAGATTATTGGGACCAGATTTGGTTGTGCAAACAGTTGAGAAGGTTAACCCTATCAGAAATCATATGAAAGCAGCACAGGACCGACAGAAGAGTTGGGCAGATACGTCAAGAAGACCTCTAGAGTTAACCGTGGGTGATTTGGTATTCTTGAAGATATCACCGACTAGAGGGGTGATTCGTTTTGGAAGTCGAGAAAAACTTAGTCCTCGATTCGTTGGACCCTTGAAATCGTGGAGCGTGTTGGTGAGGTAGCGTATCGTTTGGCGTTACCGCAGTCCTTGGCAAATGTGCACGATGTGTTTCACGTATCTCAACTCCGTAAGTATGTTCGAGATGAAACACACGTTTTGGATCATTCGGAGCTAACAGTACGAGAAGACTGGACTTTTGAGGAGCGACTGATTGAAATCGTGGATCGAAGGGAAAAAAGTTCTTAAGAACAAGGTTATCCCCCTTGTGCTTGTTTCTTGGGGTAATCGCTCGCATGGAGAGTCCACTTGGGAACGAGAAGATGAAATCCGGCAGAAGTTTCCTCACCTTTTCTTGTAGTTATCTATCTTTGTATTCTTGGAATTTCGAGGACGGAATTCTTTTTGTAGTTGGGTATAATGTAACAGCCGAGCCCAATGCTACTATTTTCAGTTACTGTTTGAGTATAATGTGGTACTCATTTCATTTAACTTGCTTGTTTGTTGCTTAGTGTAAAATTTACCCGGCAAAGTCATTTCTACATATAACAAATTTTGGCATCTAAAATAAAATTGAAAATATTCATCTTGGCCTACTTGACATCCCTAACCTTGTGGTAGCGTCCGTGCATTGTGTTCTCGTCCCGTTCAGTAAAACGGGCGAGTTTGGATGGCTACGTGCACGTACGTGTGTCCGTTTTGGGGGTATGTTTTTTAATCATAAAACACTTAATTTTAAAATTTGGATCCCACTTAAAATCCTATTATTTCAATTTCAAATTTTTGGACTCGACCCGGGCGCGATTTGGAAATATTTTATTTGGCGCCAAAATCCCAACTTATAATATTATTAAAACCATCGCATATATTTTTCTAACTAACCTGATATCTTGCGGTTCATTACCTATCTTTTAAATCTTTAAGTTAACCATATAATATTTTTATAATCTTTTATATCCTTCTCAAATTATTCTCTCAGCCAATCGCAACCTTCCCTTTAACCCCGTGGGCCCCACTTTCTCTCTCTCCCTCTTCTCTCTCTCTCGCTCTCTCTCTCCACTTTTTTTTCTCTCTCTCTCCCTCATATATTCTCTCGTACTTCTCTTTATCATTCTTTCTCTTCTTGCTTCATGTCTCGTTTCTCATTTTTTAACTGTTCTTTTGTTGCAGGAATTCCGTCGTGCCGGTGACGCTTCTCGATGTTCCAGCGAGGTACCCCGACCCGTGTGGTTCCTTTGTTCGTCATTTGGGGTTCATTCCGTGAACCGTGCGCCCGTCGCGAGTTTTCCCCGCCGACGGTTAACGTTCCGTTTTCCCGATTTGCGACCCATCGAGGCAAGTTAATCTTGCTACATGCTATATAATTCATTTTATACCTATTTAAATAAATACCATACCTATAGTTTAAATCTAGTGCCCCATGTTTAATTTTATAACGTTTCGATATTCCGTTTGCATCCGTTTATATCATATTAAATCTAGATCATGAAAACTTATCTTGTGACATACTAGATTATATTATACTGCAACCATATCAATTAAAATATATATCGTCGTAATATTTCTTATTATTATCTTTAATTAGTTTATAATCTGCATTTTTATGATATTATATATATAAAATATTATAGTTTACACATGAAACGTCGTTGAAAAAGTGGATACGACAAATCTGAAATTTACTGTACACCTTACCGTATAAAATTCATTATAAATCATAGAAAAATCATTAGTATACGTTCTTTATTTCTTTACGAAGCTAACTCAGAATACTACAACGCTATGAAATATTTACTTGCAAAATAAATTGTTTAAATAACGTAAAATGCAAATGAAAATGTCTCCAAACTGCTGTCCAGGGAAATTCCAGCAGCAAACTTTCAATTTCGAATGTTCATAACTTTTTGTAGGGACAACCTGAGATGCTTATGCTTATAAAACTGAAAACCTTATTGAATTATATTTGTTTTGGTATAAGACACGTCCCTTTTGGAGAACGTTTGTTATTTTAAAGCTATTTTACAAATTAGGGTGACGCTGTATTTCTGAACGGAACTTTCTTGTGCATGGTTAATCAATACCACTTTTATAGTTATTAATCGCTTTGAATATGCTATCCATATTAATATTATTATATCAATATTTATATCACATATTGCTTAGTTGTACATCCCACATTACCATTTTATAGTTTTATAACTTTTCGGATACCCGTTTGCATCCATCGCATTTAAGATACATATAATTGCATCCATAGATCACATTACTACATAATAATGTGATATTAACACTCCATGTTTAATAAATTGCATCCTAATTAATATTGAAACTATAAATGTAACCCTAATCGATAACTGTGCATCCATATCCTTGAAATTATATCTATTTGCATATCATATTACATGTTCCAGTTTATTGTTCTGATAGTACTCATGCTTGTTTATTTATACACATGCTTATGTTAGTTTGATTATGAGCACCCACATGATATCTTGTGCTTCCTGACATGACCTGTTACACTTCCTACTTGACATGACATGGTACCGTACACTCTTGACATGACATGACACCTTTATACATTACCTGGCTTGACCTGATGTACCATGGCTTTACCTGTTACCTGATCTTGTGTCTAATGCCAACAAACATAACATGTAGTCCTCATGGACCGTTCCTGTTGTCTATCCAGACAAACCTGCTTTTACCTGATCCTGTGTTGGCATTAGTTCTTGACTACTGAATACCTGACTTGACATACATAACTTGGGGGTATGGGGAAATCAAAGGTGAAACCTGACTTGTAACTCAACAGTTCGATACCTGTTCTAATCAGTCTTACATGCTAGGCCAGCCCCGGAGTGATGATGCTGACATCACTCGCCCATCCTGCTACCTGTTACTGCCTAGCGGCACGTCTCGGATTCAGCCCCGAGGGTCTTGACCGTGGTCCCGGGCATGCACGGGATACTATTGAGTTACATCGATGATTCATCAATTGATTTCAAAGACTTTAGAATAGAAAACCTGATAGAATAGTTTAGTTTACCCACTGCACGCTACCCTGTACTGGTATGATTTATATTATTGTTATCTTGCTGTATTCATGTTTATATTACATTGCCTGCTACACTGTTCATATTATATTAATTGATGACATGACGCGCTGACGTCTGGGTTTTGCATGGCCCAGATTCCATACCGCTGTTGCAGTCCGAGCAGGAGTACTTCAGCCAGCAGGCTGAGCTGTGAGTTCAGTAGTAGTTAGTTTTATTTCCTGCATTTATTTCCTGATGTGAGCCCGCATTATGGGACACACTTTTCAGTTATTTGTATTGGATCATTTGCTTCCGTATTTATTTATTATTGCCTCCTGTTATTCTGGATTATGGACATATTTTAGATAGTTTTATCTTGTTCTTGATATCTCTACAGCCGTAATGTGACTGTGGATGGATACTTCCTACCCACAGGTAGCATGGTTGGCTATGTCACGTGCCCAATCTAGCGTACTCTGGGAAGCGGGGCGTGACAGTATTTGTTTTCCCCAATCAGAGAAAAGCTCTGTTCCAATTTCAAATTTTGAAATGAAGCAACGCTTCATAGCAGCACCAAATGCGCTACGCCCTAAGTAGCGCACCACGTGCAAAGCACGTGTGCTCTAGCGCTAAGAGCGCTGCGCGATAAGCAGCGCACGACGTGCAAAGCACGTGTGCGCTAGCGCTAAGTGCGCTGCATTCTAAACAGCACACCACGTGCAAAGCACAAGTGCGCTAGCGCTGGAACTAAAAGCTCCCCACCATCAGATCAAAGATCTAATAAAGATGATAAATCATCAATTAACCAGAATAAAATATTGTTAAGGAGAGATTCCTCAAAATCTTTCCAAACAAAAAGATTGTGCTCTGTAAATCAGAGCACTGTTGGATCAATGATCCAAAGGTGATTAAAAATCACCAAAATACAGAATAAATTCTGTGTGGGAAAAGATTTCCCAATCTTGTTAAAAAAACAAGAAAATTGCCTTCTGTAAATCAGAAGCCCTTGAATCAAAGATCCAACGGTGGGGAAATCCCCAAATCAATTAGAGACAAGATCACCTTAACTGATTGAACAAATCAGCTCGCCCTATATAAAGGACCCAAGACTTCAAGTCTCATATAGAGGAACCCCCCTATAAACTTTGAGAAAATTGAGAGAGAAGAGCCAAGCTCTCGGAAGAAGAAGATTTTCTTCAAGGTAAAAAAGAACAAAAAGACGAAATCGTCTCGTATAAAAAAAAAGAATTCACTTCTTTCTTTAAGATCATAGATCTACAAGACCAAGGTCTTTCACAAAGAGATTAAAGGATCTCATCATAAAATAAGAAGAAGAACATAATTCTTCTCACAGATCATAGATCTATAAGACCAAGGTCTTTTATATAAGGAGATCATGAACATCTCATTATAAAATAAAGGGGGGAGAATAAGTTAATTCTCTTAGGATCACAGATCCATAAAGGCAAAGCATTTCATCAAAATAAGAGATTGAAACATCTCCTACAAAAAAAGAACTTTGTTCTTAGAACCTTGAGACAAAGTCTCTTCTAAACGAGAATTTATTTCTCAGATCATAAAGCTGATTAGATAGTGCTTTGCGCTCATAAACTAGCGCTTTGCGCTCTTGAACTGGCGCTCAGCGCCAAGCGCACCACGTGTTCCTCACGTGTGCGCCACTGAACAAATAGTGCTTTGCGCTCATAGACTGGCGCTCAGCGCCAAGCGCGCCATGTGCTTCCCACGTGTGCGCTACTTGAACTAGCGCTTTGCGATCTTGGACTGGCTCTCAGTGCCAAGCGCACCACGTGCTCCTCACGTGTGCGCTACTCAGCAGAAGCGCAATACGCTCATGATCTGGCGCTCAGCGCCAAGCGCACCACGTGCTCCTCACGTGTTCGCTACTCAGCAGAAGAGCAAAGCGCTCATAAACTGGCGCTAGTTCTAAGGGCACCACGTGTTTCTCACGTGTGCGCTGATAGAACATAAACTGTTCTTTAATAAGCCCCAGAGCTATGATGAATGCTCAACATTCAATAAAAGACAAAAATGCTGTCAGAACCTAAACTAATGCTCAGCATTGTTAAAGGGGTCGAGCCCAAAAAAATGTTCAACGGTCTAAAACAAATGTTCAACATTTTAAACCTAGTGGACTTAGCTTAAGATTGGCTATAAGTCCTTAATTCAGATCAACTGAGCCCATATGCTCATTAATCTTTTGATCTTAGTCCCAATTGGACTATAGATCTCTCAACCAAAATTGGTTCAAGGGTACATCTCTGCACTCCTCTGATATTCGTCGTTGTAATCCTTTCACGTCTTCAGAGAGGTGACGGGTCCCGACAACCAGACAAATCTTGGACTGTGGGGTCCTTAAGCCCATGGACTATGATGTCCTTAACCTCGGACTGTGGGGTCCTTAAGCCCATGGACTATGATGTCCTTAACCTCGAACTGTGGGGTCCTTTAAGTCCATGGACTATGATGTTCTTAACCTCGGATTGTGGGGTCCTTAAGCCCATGGACTATGATGTCCTTAATCTCGGACTGTGGGGTCCTTTAAGCCTATGGACTATGATGTCCTTAACCTCGGACTGTGGGGTCCTTTAAGACCATGGACTATGATGTCCTTAACCTCGAACTGTGGGGTCCTTAAGCCTATGGACTATGATGTACTTAATCTCAGACTGTGGGGTAATTTAAGACCATGTACTATGATGTCCTTAACCTCGGACTGTGGGGTCCTTAAACTCATGGACTATGATGTCCTTAACCTTGGAACGTAATGTCCTTAAACTAATTGACCGCAATATCCCTAAACTAAACAACAGAGCCCAAATGCTCTTTTGTTGGATCTAAATGATCCTGTTAAGTTAATCTTAGTCCAAAATTGGACTAACGCATCCTTAACAAATGGTTAAGTTGATTTTAGTCTAAAATTAGACTAACGTATCCTTAACAAACGTTTAAGTTGATCTTAGTCTTAAATAAGATTAACAATCCTTAAACCCAACCCCCAAACCCAAATCTAAGAAAATACGGATTTGGACTAATCCACGCCCTACGGGCGACAACTTAAATTAGCCTCCGTATACAATCCACGGGCAACCCAAAACAAAACAAACATCCACGATACGAAGTGACCATCTGGAGAAGGAGAAAGTTGTTACCGCGATGCGATAGCGTAATTAACTGCAGGGGCTTGCGCCTGCAACGAAAAGTGTCCCCACAATCAAAAACCCCTCAACGAGGGGGAATCTGACGAAGTTTGCTATATCGGCCGCATCCGTTTAAACCTTCGATACATGGTGCCATAAATCAACTTGGCATCTTCGGAGAGGTGGGCGGATAACACCAAATAGCATCTGCCCCCAGAATTCAGGCCCCGACGTCCCGACGTCTCAGCCGCGTCTTCCGGCGGAGAACAATGGCAGTACTATGATTTTAAACAATTGCTACTATGTACCTTCCATGGTTTGCAACATCATATCAGTTTCTTTACTTGATAAAGACGGATATAAGTTTGTTCTTGATAGAAATATCATGAACATTTACCTTAATCAGGTATTGGTTGCAGAAGGTACACTTTGTAATGGTATCTATGTTCTAAATCAAAACACAGTTTTAAATGTACAAAACACACATAAGAAGAAGAGTCCAGAAATGAATGAATCCTACTTGTGGCATTGAAGACTTGGTCATATCGAAGAGAAAAGGCTAAGTAAGTAGCATAAAGATGGATTTTTGGATACGTTCGAATTTTCATCTTATGAAACTTGTCAGTCTTGTCTCAAAGGAAAAATGACCAAATCTCCGTTCACCGGACACGGAGAAAGAGCAGCATAGCTCTTGGGACTCATACACAGTGATGTATGTGGTCCAATGTCTATACATGAAAGGGGTGGGTTCTCGTACTTCATCACATTCACTGACGATCTCTCTAGGTTCGGATATGTATATCTTTTGAAACACAAATCTGAAGCTTTTGAGAAATTCAAAGATTACAGAAACGAAGTAGAGAACCAGACTGGAAAAAGTATCAAGATCCTCCAATCTGATAGAGGAGGGGAGTACTTAAGCACGGAATTCCTAGAATACTTAAAAGAGAATGGAATTCTCTCTCAACTTACTCCTCCGTATACACCACTGAACAACGGTGTATCGGAGCTGAGGAATCATACCATATTGGATATGGTTCACTCCATGATAAGTAGTGCTGAGTTGCCTCTTTCATTCTGGGGATATGCACTTCAAACATCAGCACATCTTTTGAATCAAGTTCCATCCAAATCCGTGACTAAAACTCCGTATGAAATATGGAGTGGTAAGAGTTTGTATCTAAAACATGTTAAGATTTGGGGTTGCCCTACTTATGTCAAAAAGCAAAACCCAAACAAACTTGAGGCACGATCAGTTTTGTTTAAGTTTGTGGGATACCCAAAGGATTCTAATGGGTATCTATTCTACCATGCAGAGGAACAAAAGATTATTGTTTCTAGGAACGCCGCATTTTTGGAAAAAGAATTTCTTGTTAAAAATATTGGTGGCAGCACGGTAGAACTGGATGAAATTCCAGAAACACAAACTATAACCGAAGATTTGGTGGAACCGCTAGATTCAGTTATACCCGACGAACCTCAGCCACCCCGCAGATCTGGTAGGATTTCTCATCCGCCCGAGAAATACTACGGTTTTCTCATAGACGGAGATCGAGAGGATTGCATCTTGGAAGAAAATGATCCTACTAGTTTCAGGCAGGCCATTATTAGTAGGGACTCTGATAAATGGCTGGATGCTATGCGATCCGAAATGGAGTCCATGTACACCAATAAAGTATGGACCTTGGAAATTTCTCCACCCGGGGTAAAACCCGTTGGATGCAAATGGATCTTCAAAAAGAAATTTGGTGTAGATGGGCAGGTAGAAACCTATATGGCTAGACTTATTGCAAATGGTTTTCGTCAAAGACCAGGTGTGGACTATGACGAAACCTTTTCTCCAGTGGCTATGCTCAAATCTATTCGGATCCTACTTGCTATTGATGCCTTCCATGACATTGAGATCTGGCAGATGGACGTAAAAACGGCTTTTCTGAATGGAAGTTTAGAAGAGTGCGTTTATATGGATCATCCGGAAGGTTTCGTAAACAGTAGGAGTAGCGGAAAGGTGTGCAAGTTGCTTAAATCCATTTACGGATTAAAGAAGGCATCGCGGAGCTAGAACATCTGTTTTGATGAAACAGTCAAGGGATTTGACTTCATCAAGAACGAGGATGAGCCTTGTATATATAAGAAGATTGTAGGCCGAACTGTCGTGTTCCTAGTCTTGTACATGGACGACATTCTTTTGATAGGAAATGACATTCCTATGCTACAATCGGTCAAGCTGTTCTTGTCACAAAGATTCTCCATGAAGGACCTGGGTGATGCCTCGTACATTCTGGGAATTAAGATCTACAGAGATAGATCCAAGAGATTACTGGGACTTTCACAGTCCAGGTACATAGAGACCGTATTAAAGAGATTTAATATGAAAGATTCCAAGCGCGGTAACATACCCGCATTGCACGGAATCGCCCTCTCCAAAGAGATATCTCCCAAGACTGATGAGGAGAGGGTTCGTATGAGCACTATACCCTACGCTTCGGCGGTAGGATCTATAATGTATGTGATGCTATGTACCCGACCATATGTAGCTTACGCACTTAGCATGGTGAGCCGGTATTAGTCTAACCCAGGTGAGAACCACTGGACAGCTGTTAAAAACATTCTGAAGTATCTGAGAAGGACTAAAGAATTGTTCCTAGTATTCGGTAATGGGGACCTCCAGGTGGAGTCTTTTACCGATTCAAGCTTCCAGAGTGACAAGAATGACAGCAAGTCTGTCTCGGGTTTTGTGTTTACCCTCAACGGAGGGGCGGTCTGTTGGAAGAGTTCAAAACATGACACTATTGCAGACTTTACGATGGAGGATGCATACATTGCTGCCAATGATGCCGCAAAAGAAGTCGTCTGGATTAAGAAGTTCATTACTGAACTTCAGGTGGTTCCATCCATTGTTAACCCAATACCTGTGTATTGCAACAACAATGGAGCTATATATTTAGCAAGGGAACCACGGTCCCATCAGAAATCTAGGCACATCTTGAGGCAGTATCACCTGATCAGGGAGATCATTGATCGCCGGGAGATCGAGGTGCGGAGTGTGGACTCAAAAGACAACACTGCGGATCCATTCACCAAGGCCCTTCCTCAAGCACAATTCGAGAGACTTTTTGAGATGTTGGGTATTCGATACGCCAACAACTGGCCATAGAGCAAACGTTGGGTACTCTATACGCCGATATATATGGCCTTAGTGCAAGTAGGAGATTGTTGGATATGTATGCCCTAGAGGCCATTATTGTATATGTATACATATGGATGCTTGGAAATATATATGTACAGGACAGTCTTGCTCGATATGATAGTATGCTATCTGGTTTCTATTTATCATAACATGTGCATATATTTTACTTGCTATTACATATCTTTTATACATGTTGATAAAGCCCGTAGGATCATTGCTAAACTACTTGCGTTATGATGGTGATCATACTTATGGGAGCTGGGTAGTCGGTACGCACATCCTTAAATGGTCCCTAGTCATGGGAGTATCGAGACTGGGCATCGATATTCCGGAGTAGACTAGTGTATATGTTTTTAGACCCTGACGAAGGGCGATGGTATGGTCCCGAAACCATTGGTTTTCCGCACCTAAGATCGTATACATGTGCTCACTGGGGGTGAGTACACCAGACGGACTCGCCGAGAACTTCCAGATGGTATTATACCTATCGTCATATGGAAGTTCTCAGGTGACATGAGTACAGGTTAGTCTTTGGACCTGAGATCGGCATTTGTCTCGTGTGAGTTCCCACTGTGCTTTGATCACTACCCTACCATGGCTCTACTGAGTCGTGCAAACAGGTTCTAGTTGGGTACAGTCTCGAGCCACATGGAGGCGGTGAGCGATTGTCGGGGATTCGTCTCTCCCGGTATAGGGAGTTGATATTGCACTGTGTTCGATTGGTCAGGACCATAAGACCTTGGCCAAGGCAGTTGGGATTTACTGATAGGCAGATCAGTGGTTTCCCGGATTGGTCCTGAGCCGCATCAACATGAATTACCAGGTCATTAAGGTCTGACGTTTACCACCCCTAAACCCGGTATGCGATACGCTCAGACGAAGAGACCGGACTGTACGGAGATTGTCACAGATAGGCTCAGTAGGGATCCGGATGAGTTTGCTCGTCGGCCTTCCTTTTCGACAGGTACCCGGGTAGCCGTTACGTACAGCTAGTGCTACTGACGTGCTTGTGGTTATGGATTTATCTAGTAACTCACTGCCGGCGTACTGTCGAGTCTTTAGAGCTCCATACAGAGGGTTTCCCTGGTTCAAGCAAAATGATGTAGTAGCCGTATTGGATACGTGCAGGGTTTCGATCGATTAATGTACTTTGTACCCGGACTTTCGATCGGACAGTTGGTAATACTAGCCTGCTCGGGTTTGAGCCGGATTATTAAATCAGGTATTGATTTGATAATTTACATATATGTATTTCGATAAGTATATTCTAGTATTACGTTCTTCATGTTATTCTATCTCTTTAGACAATCGTGTTCTTATCCGAATGTAGGTATGTATATACGGCACACGGCAATCCGTATTTTATTACAGATTATCTTCTAGAAGGTGGACATCTCATCATGGACTTTTCCATTTATTGATAAATGGAAATGAGGTGGAAATTAAGGAGAGGGGGCATGGTGAGAGGCATGGCTTCAATAGTTGACAAATGAATTCTTTATTCATTTGTGGCAACTATTGAAGCATGGCTACACTTGTTTATTGAAAGAAATTCATACACAAAACCTTGTGTTGGAATTTTCTCTCACTTGGATGCTTCATTATTCTTGAGCTATCATATTTTGCTTCACCCTCCTCCCTCCTCTTAAGTTTTCCTCCACCTTCATCATCTTCCTCTTCACTACCCTCTCATGAGTTGAGAAACAAGTGAAGAGGCAAGATAGAGATAGTAGAACACATAGAACTCCACACTACATCCTAGACAACTTGGATTAGCAACCCAAGTTTTCTAGTTGCTTCTATTGACACTAAGTTAGGAGCTAGAGCCATGGATCACATCCCTCGGGTGGATCATTTACGACAAAGGAGGACCGGAGAACAAGCTCAATCCCGGAGAATCGATGGAGCGGGAAAAGAAGATCAAGCATGTTCAAGGTGGTCACTTGGAGCTAACGATGAGGAAAGAAGACCGAAGGACTTGGATCATTTGGTGAGACTTCTTTCATAGTAGTTAGTTGATCTCATTTAGTTTTTCTAGATAGGTTTGTGGAAAGATCTGGGTTTTATTGGGTTAACTTAGCGCGTTTTTAAATTCGTAGAAAAAAATTTATTCCGAAAACCGCCAGGTTCGATGGCTAGGGCGTTAAGGTAACTCAACACCAATAACTTGATAAGTCGTGCCGATATGAGGCTCATAACGGGTCGAGAAACTACTAATAACACTTACCTGTAAATCTCAGTATCAGCCCTGGCCAGGGACTTCCTGTTAAGGCCAATCGAGCACAGTGCAATATCAACCCCCAATACCGGGAGAGACGAAACCCCTCCTATCGCTCATTGCCTCCATGTGACTCGGGACTGTACCCAAAAACCACCGTTTTGCACGTTCTCTTGAACGTGGTAAGGTGGAAATCAAAGCGCAATGGGAATCACACAAGACTCTATGACGATCTCGGTTCTACAGACTAACCTGTACCATTGTCAGTAGAGAACTGCTATCTGACGCTAGATATAATACCATCTAGGAGTTCTCGACGAGTCCTGTTCAGTGTACCTAGTCTCCACTGAGCACCCATATACAATATTTGATGTCAAACACCAATGGATGTGGGATCATCCATCACCCATCAAATGGGTCAAGAAACGTATATACTAGTCTACTCTAGAATATTGATGCCCCGTCTCGATACTCCCTCGACTACGAACAATTAAAGGATGTACTTGCCGACTACCCTGGCCCCACTAGTATGATCTGCATCATAGTCCTGGTAGTCAAGTATACATCCTAAGGGCTTTATCAACATGTAACTGAGAGACAGTACAAGTATACATATTAAGATAAAGAGTAACCAGATAACATACTATCATGTCGAGCAAGAAAGTCCTCCTTATATATTTCCAAGTATCCACTATAATATACAATCATGTACAATAATAGCATCTAGGGCATACATACAACTAACAACACATGCAGCTAAGTGGACCTAGCTCAGTCGATTTGCGAGGCCCTTGGTTGCCAATGAAGCAGATAAAGGAAGACGGTTTATGCGTAGTTTGGATATGGAGATTCAGAGACATATCATATCGTTGGGATTGACCACCTTCTCCTAAGTTCTCAAGGCAGTTAGGGAACAGCAAAGTTTATCGGTAAAAGTAAAGGGTAATAAACAGCAAGAGGTTGTAGTACGGAAGACTGCGTTTGCACCAACCAGAGCTCCAGTACGTAGAGGCATTCTGGTAAACAAATGAAGGAAAATACCTATGAAGAAGCCTTTTGTATCATATCAGAAAAAGCTGTGATTTGTGACTTCTGCCGTCACCCGGTCACACGCAAAAAGAGTGTCGAAGGAGGTTCGGACTTTGTTTAGTTTGTAGATCAACTGACCATACCATTAGTACATGCTCTTTAAATTACGATTGAGAGACGATGTTCAAAAACCACCACATAAGAAGACTTATGGGCAGAAGCAGATTACTTAGAGGCCTAATCAGGCACGGGCCTTCACCTTGACGGCCGATGAGGCCAAAGCGTCAGATAATGTCGTTTCAAGTATCCTACTTGTTTATAAGTTTCCCGCATTGGCATTATTCATTTCTGGTGGATCCCATTGCTTTATGTCATCCAAGTTTATTGGTGCACACTCCATCCTACACATGGTCTTATCTAGCTCTTGGGACATACACACCGGAAATGGGAGAATTATATCTAGTAGTGAGTGCAAGGGTTGCTCGATTGTTATTCACGGATTTCTTGGTGATTGATACTGGCAGCTACGATGTGGTCTTAGGAATGGATTTTCTTTGCATTTTCCACGCTCACATTGATTGTAGGAAGAAGAAAGTGATTTTCCAGATTCCCGGACACCCGGAGTTAATATTCTTGGGAGGTAGCAGATTTGTCGGGCTAGTCGAATTTAGGGTTAAGCCGAAAAGTGCCTTTTTTTCGTCGATGGAAGTAATCAAGAAAGAAGCACCAGCAGTGGTTCGGGATTTCATGGATGTGTTCGAGGACATCTCGGGTTTACCGCCAAAACGAGATGTGGAGTTCGCGATTGATCTTATTCCAGAAGCAACGCCAATTTCAAAGGCCTATTATTCGATGGCATTAGTGGAACTGGAAGAGATAAAGAAACCGGTTACCGAATTACTAGAGAAGGGTTGGATTCGCAGCAGCGGTTCACCGTGGGGAACTCCAGTTTTTCTAGTCAAGAAGAAAGATGGCACGCAGAGGATATGCATCGATTATCGAGAGTTAAATCAGGTGACTATTAAGCACAAGTTCCTAATCCCTTGCATAGACGAATTATTTGATCAACTCAGTGGCGCGAGAGTATTTTCGAAATTGGATTTGCGATCAGGGTATCACCAAGTTTGGTTGAAAGAAGGAGACATTTACAAGACGGCATTCCGAACTCAATATGAGCATTACGAGTACTTAGTGATGCCATTTGGAGTTACTAACGCACTGGCAATATTTATGCACTTGATGTCACTCCTGCTTCCCAGTGTACGTGGAAGGAGATGTGGCGTGCCGCGACGTATTTACTCAAAAGTAAACACGTTAGGTGTAAATAAGCAATATAAATGTAAAGCACAAGAATGACAAAAGATATAATAAAACAACAACTTTTTATTGATAATCATTCTTTACATGCAACTGAAAAGTAAAGTACAATGATAGAAAGCGATGCATAAACAATGGCATATGAACTAAAAAGAAAATAGTACGAGTAAGGCCTAAAAGTCTGCCTCCTCTGTAAACTGCTCCAAGTCGTCCTGGCTGGGCTTGATATCCTGAGATCGGGTCCTCCTGACAACATTCCAAAGGAAGAAGAGACAGGAATGTCGTCAGCGAACTAGCACTCGGTAAGTCCCAAAAGATAGAATGTAATAGATAGGTAAAGAGAATATAATAGGTAAAGTATGTGTTTGTTATGCTAACGTAGTTGTTTGTAGCTTGGTACATAATATATCAGTGTATACGAAAGGAGTCCAACTTGCTCCGTGGACTAAGGTAACATGTAAGTACAAGGCCCCGTCAAAACCCATGGAAAAACGGCACAGGATGTTCATGTAGGTGTTTTTTAGTGGCCATCATCGTGCCACTTTTAACACATTCTGTACCAATCTATCCCGTTAAAACCCCGTAATGTATATTGTTTAGATTGTATTGATTTGTAATTATTAGACTTGCCGAGACTATGGTATAAGTTATTCATGTAAGCTGATTCAGGATGTAAACGGAAGTCATGTAGTCAAGTTCAAGATATAGCCATGGTTCGGTCAAGTCAAGTTATGTTGCATGTTTGATATTGTTCTGGTATTCATATTCAAGTATTCATGTTTAGATTCATATTGACTTGGATTCATATTTGTATTGGGTTCAGATTGATTTAGACTTGGACTCAGACTTGAGTTAGACACTTTAAACAGAATTGGAACCTGAATTAGGTTTGGAATTATCGGTAACTGCTGCATATGGACGGCAGGATTTGTGTCTTTTTCCAAGACAATTACCATTGATAACCCCGTTTTAGTTTTCTACCTTAAATAGGCAAGCACCCACTTTCTCCGGCTCCCTGAGACTCAAGAGAATTGGTCCCACTTAAACCTATATTTACTAGGGTCCTTAATGTAATTTTATATATCTCGAAAGGTTTAATGAAAAATATTTTATATACTTTCAAAATAAACCTCGAGTAATTATTTATATTATTTCGAATTGTTATGAATGTGAATTTTAGAGAATGAGATATATTGGTAAACATATACATAGCTTGAATAGTTCAAGATATTTTAGTGTAAAGTTTGATTTGTATTGATTCTTGATGGTATTTTCATGAAACTTGTAATTCTTTTATTTTGTTTAGAAAACATGGAATTTAATAATATCTTAAAAATATGTGGTTTGATAATATTTATATAATTATTAAAAATAAATTTTTATTATTAAATAGAAATCCTCGTTTTTCTTAAAAATTGTATTTAAATTACAACGAGATCGTATGCTCCGTGAGGAGATCTGCATCTCGCCGTACTAGCCCGTGGATGTGCGATAATCCGCACCATCCAATAGCGGGTTCCCCGAAATGGGACTGTAACAACTCCAATTTCAATATACAGAAAATTGTTTAAAAGTTAATGTAGAATTGGGGTATTTGCAATCCTGTGTACACTATAAGTATTTGTTTTACTTTAGAACAACAAGAAACAACTTGTAGCTCATTGGTAAAGCCTTACACTGCTGTGACGAAGCCCATGTGATCGAATCCCCCCAGCCACATTATCTTTTTATTAAATTTTCTTTTAATCTTTTAGAACCCCAAGGGTTTGCACGTGCACTACACGTAATATGTTAAGTTACAGATTAATCAAACATGTGCACTAAAGTAAACCAAGCGACACAAACACGTGGCACAAATCCTACCATCCATCGCCGGATTTGGGCCGGCGACGCACGCATGTGGGACCGGTACCGCCGGGCCGCCCGTAGTGAAAGGCTCCATCTTTTCATCCGAGCACCTCTTCAGCTACCCCACTACCCCCATATTGTTTGTTTACTCTGCATACATCAAGAGAACAATAAAATGCCCTTTGATCCCATTTTTAATGCAAATTTTAATGCATTCTTTAACCCCCTAAACCTTAATTTTTCCTATAAATACCACACGCCATTTCACTCATCCTCACTAAGAAATTCCTTGTCAAAACTCTAAAAAATTCTCAAATCCTTTTAGTGTGCAAGTGGAGTTAACGAAGGGTGAAGTTCCGGCGACGTTCCAAGGAGATTCCGGCGACGAAACGACGCCTCGAAGCCTTCCATAGTTTCCCCTCTCCCTTCTCTTGTTCTCTAGCCAGTAAGTCCCTTCTCCCCCTCTCTTCTACTATCTTAAAAACTTTCATTTCTAAAACCCGACGGAAGCGGAGTTAATCCGACTTCCGATTCGGTTTTTCTTTAACAAGCTTATTTTTTCTTAAACAATCAATACTATACTCTCATATAATGTTTAACAAACATTAACAAATACTTTAAAACAAGTTTCATCTCAAAAGAAGCTTTTATGCAATTTTTATCGTATTTTTACGATAAAATACCACATAGTTTATTTCCGACATAAAATAACATAAAACTTGTATTACCTTTAGATAACTCAAGAGGTAATGGCCTACCTCATCACAACACACATCTTTGACATAGCACGATGAAGTTTTGGGAATATAGTTATGGGATAATACGACATTATAAATAAATACCATCAAACTTGCAAAACCATTTCTTTAAAAAGTGTGTTAATCAATTCCTTACAATTACGCCTCTACAACCCATTTTGGGGACCCAGTTCGGGATAGTGCGGGTTATCGCACATTCTCGGGCCTAGTAGAGCGAGATGCAGACCTCTGAAAGGAGAATTCGATCTCGATGGAATTTTTAATACATTTTCTTTAGAAAATAAGATTTATACAAGAATAAATAAAATTTATTTTTATTAAATATATAACTATTATCAAAATATCTATAATTATATTATATAAATATTCCAAGTTTTCCAAATCAAAGGAATCACCATTACATGAAAATACCATCCAAATACAAAACAATACCGATATTTCAATATAATACCATATAATATGAAAACTAGGTTCTACTCACTAGAAATTTCACTTCTATAAAATATACATCTATGAAAACCCTAAAGACGATAACTAAATGCTTCAAGTATAAAACTACAATACAACATGAATCCATGAATCTGTCTATGCAATCTATATTGACTGAACCGAACCATGGATATACTCCGTCTGCATGACTCTCCATTTATATCCATTCCATTTACTGATATCATTGTTTCGGCAAGTCATCCATCTATATAACAAAACAATACAATCAATACAAAAAACATCGTAGGGTTTTAAAGGGGTGAATTGGTATGGAAGGTGCTAGAAGTGGCACGAGACTGTAACCATAATACACCTAACCTGAATATCCATTGCCATTGTACCGTGGCTGAACGGTTCCTTGTGCTCTGTATACCTTAGTCTCCGGAATAGTGGGACTCCTCTCGTATACACTGGCATTTTCTGTACCAAGCTACAAACAACAGCGTTAACAATATAATCAAACATTATAAGTTATATTCTTTTTCTGTCTATTCTATCTCTACTCACCTTTGGGACTTACCGAGCGATTGTTCGCTGACGACATTTCTTTTCTTCTTTCTTTGGAATGTTGTCAGGTGCTTCGGACTCATTGGAGATCGAGCCCAGCACTGAAGATTTGGAGCAGTTAGCGTTTAACCCAGAGCTGTAGGCACTTGTACATTTTCATTTCAGGTATGCCATTGTCTAGGCATCGCTTTCTTCTCATGTATTTACATTTCAGTTGTACCTGTAAAAGAATGTTTAATAAATAAAGTTGTTGTTTATTTACATTCCTGTCTTTTGTGTACTTTACTTTATATTGCTTAGATACGCTTAGCATGTTTACTTCTGAGTAAATACGTAGCGGACCTCTCCGCATCCTCTTTCCATACACTGGAAAGCAGGGCGTGACAGGGTTGTAGAGGCACAATCGCAAAGAATTAAGTAACACAATTTAAATAAATCCGGGTTTTTAATAGTTTAAGGTATTTTGATGAAAAGTCGTATTTTGCCACAAAAATATTATTCAAGAGAATTGTGCTATGTCAAGATGTGTGTATGTGAGAGGTAGGTCATTATCTCGTGGGGTTTTCTAAAGGTAATATTAAACAAAACACTTAAAAGATGGCGTATGTAATTACATGGTATTTGAATGTAAAAGCTTAATTAAAGTTATTTAACATGGAGTTTTAGAGTGAAATTGGTTTCTAAATATTAGTTAAATGATTACAAGTAAGGTATATACATGAGTACAAGTGAATCTTAAGAAGAATTATGGTTTTCAAAGTTTTTAGAAACAAATGTCGATATAACTCCACTTACCGACATATTTTGAAAAAGAGAAGTTTTATAATAGAAAGAGAAGAAGAGATATGGGACTTACAAGTTTAAAGGAGAGAAGGGAAGTAGAGGATGAGGGTAGTAGCTCTCGTGGAGTCGTGGGGTCGCCGGAAACTTCTCGAATCCTCGCCGGAATTTGACCTAGAGCTAACTCCACTTGTATTCTTCTTAGACTTAGAAATTTTTTGAGAATTTTGGCGATAGATTTCAGAATGAAGATGGCTAGGGTATGGGGTTATATTTATAGTGTAAAATTAGGGTTTTGGAATTGAAGAAAGAATTAAAAAGTATTAAAAATTGGATTTAAATCTAAATTTTAATTCTCTGGATAATTACAGGAAAAATAAACATAACAGGGATAGAGGGGTAAACCAAGGGGTTTAGTGGGCAAAACATGGAGCTCATCCCCTACGGGGGGCCCGGCGGTGCCGGCCGAAACGATGATCTCGCCGGTCGAATTTGTGCTAGGGGCCAGTGGATCTCTGCCAAGTGTCCTATACTGTGTACAAAATATTTTTCACATGTTTATTTTATCTGACTTTTCATTTTTACGTGTTTTGCACGTGTAAACTTTTGGGCTTCCAAAAAGTTTAAAAGAAAAATCAGTAAAAAATATACGTAGCTGATGGGATTCGAACATATGGGCTATATCACAGCAGTGCAAGGCTTTACCAATGAGCTACAAGTGCTTTCTTGCTGTTCTTAAATAAAAACAACATTTAAAGTATACTCAGGCTTGCAAACTCTATTTTGTATTTTAACTTGAAAATTTGCGTACAGTAAAATTAGAGTCGTTACACTTGATGAACCGGATCTTTTCGCAAATTCTAGATCGGTTCATGATTGTATTCATTGACGATATTCTGGTCTATTCGAGGAGAAAAAAAGAGCATGAAAAACACTTGAGGATCGCACTGCAAATGTTGAGAAAATAAAAGTTATATTCTAAGATGAGCAAGTGCGAGTTTTGGCTCGAAGAAGTAAAGTTCTTGGGTCAAGTTGTATCCAGAGATAGGATTGCAGTTGACCCCGAAAAGATTGCAGCTGTTCATGATTGGCCAATTCCAAAGAATGTGTGGGGAGATCAGAAGTTTCCTTTGACTTGCTGGATATTATAGAAGGTTTGTGGAAAACTTCGCTCGAATAGCAGAACCATTAACCAAGCTAACATGAAAGGAGGCACTGTTCTTATGGACTGAGAAGTGTGCGTCATCTTTTGAAGCGCTGAAGCAGAGATTGACCACCGCTCCTATTCCGGCAGTGCCAAATGATTCCGGAGGACTAGTTATTCACAGCGACGCATCTGGGAAAGGCTTGGGATGTGTTTTAATGCAGCATAGGAAGGTTATAGCCTATGCGTCGAGACAATTGAAGACTCATCAGAAGAACTACCCAACTCATGACTTGGAACTAGCAGCGGTGATTTTTGCGCTGAAAATTTAGAGACACTACTTATTGGGCGAAAGGGCAGAAGTGTTTACTGATCACAAGAGCCTAAAGTACGTATTTACACAGAAAGAGGCAGCGTAGATGGTTAGAGTTGATGGCTAACTATGACCTTGATCTAAAGTATCATCCGGTGAAATTTAATGCAGTGCCGGACACTTTAAGTCGGTTTCCAGCGATACGGATGTTGACTGCACAGAAGGAGATTATAACTGATCTTCAGAGATTTGAGTTGGAGATCATACTACCAGATTCATTGGGACAGTTGATGCAGTTGCAAGTACAGTCATCTTTGATCGATAGCATTAAGGCAGCACAGTCGCACGATACTAGATTGCAGAAATTTCGAGGACAAGTGGAAGCGGGACTTCGAATAGATTTGTTGATTCATGAATATGGCTCGTTAAGATATGGAAGTCATTTGTGTGTGCCTAAAGGAGATGTTCAAGAAGAGGCCATGAAGGAGGTTCATAGTTTCGCGTATTCAGTACATCCGGGAGTCAAGAAGATATATCGAGATTTGCGACGACATTTTTGGTGGGAGGCATGAAAAGAGAGATTGATCACTACGTATCGAGATGCTTGGTGTGTCAGCAAGTCAAGGCTGAATATCAAAGGGTAGCTGGTTTGTTGCAACCATTTCCGATTCCTCAATGGAAGTGGGAATATATAACCATGGATTTCGTGACAGCCTTATTACGAAATCCAAAGGGCAATAACGCAGTTTGGGTGATTGTCGATCGTTTGACCAAAGCAGCTCATTTCATACCATTTTGAGTTGGTCAGTCGACAGAGGATTTGGCAGAGCGGTACATGCAGGAGATTATAAGATTGCATGGAGTACCAGTGAGTATCGTTTCTGATCATGATACTCGGTTCATATCACACTTTTGGAGGAGTCTACAAGAAAGTTTGGGAACTCTCTTGAAGTTTAGTACGGCCTACCATCCTCAGAAAGATGGATAGTCCGAGAGGACGATCCAAACACTTGAAGATATATTGAGAGCTTGCATGTTAGACTTCAAGGGTTCGTGGGAGGATCATTGCATTTAGTGCGGTTTTCATACAATAACAGTTTTCAGGAAACTATACAGATGGCTCCATTCAAAGCATTGTACGGTCGTAAATGTCGATCACCTGTTTGTTGGAACGATGTTGGAGAAAGAAGATTGTTGGGGCGGGAACTCATTGTGCAAACTGTGGAGAAAGTTAACTTGATTCGTGATCATATGAAGATGGCACAAGATAGACAGAAAAGTTGGGCTGATACTGGAAGAAGACCTTTAGAGTTTACTGTTAGTGATCTTGTATTTTTGAAGATATCACCGACTAGGGGAGTAATCCGATTTGGTAGTTGAGGCAAGCTTAGTCCTCAATTCGTAGGGCCTTTCGTTATCATTGAGCGTGTTGGAGAGGTATCTTATCGATTGGCTTTACCACCATCCATAGCCGGTGTTCAAGACGCGTTTCATGTATCTTAACTCCGCAAGTATGTTCAAGATGAGACGCACGTTCTTAATCACTCGGAACTGACAGTGAGAGAAGATTTAACCTATGAAGAGCAACCGATGACTATTGTGGATCGACAAGAAAAGGTTCTCAAGAATAAAGTAATCCCTCTAGTACTTGTTTCATGGAGAAATCGTTCGCACGGAGAATCTACTTGGGAATGTGAAGACGAGATTCGACAAAAGTTTCCATATCTTTTTCCTTAAATTCATATCTTCTGGTCTTTTTCCTGTTCAGTGAATTTCGAGGACGAAATCCTTATGTAGTTGGGTATAATGTAACACCCTAGTACGTTTATACAAGAATATTTGGTATTTTAAGACCTGTTTTATATTTTCCCACTATATTCATTTGGGTTGCGAGTGATTCGAATAGTAGTAGTCGTTATACGACCCGACCCGCATGTTTAGAACCCATTATGGTGCTAGAGTACATCTGATATTTACTAGTAAAGCGTATCTACGTGAATGTGGTATAATATATGCATCATATATATTTAAATCTTAATATATCTATCTATAGCCACAAGTTATGAATAAATTATATCTTACTAATAGACTTTGCATGCCTTATCGCCCTATATATTATTTCACTTTTATCTATTATATTCAAATCCCAAAATATCAGGTAACCAAATATTTATTAAATCTTAAATATATTTATTTAAATCTTTTTGGGGGTATGTGTATTTAAAATTCTATTCTTGCATTATGGTTTAAGATTTTACGTATGTGTATTATTCTCTATAATATATTTTTGGACGAGATTCTGGTAAGTTTGGTGTTATTTGATATTATCTGTAAAACCTTAAAACTATATATATATATATATATATTAATATACTATATATATTATTTAAACAGTTTTATATATTCATAATATTCTCTCTCTCTCTCTCTCTCTCTCTCTCTCTTCCCGCCTCTAACTCTCTCTCCCTCTCCTCTCGTTCTCGCCTCACCCCCGAGCCCTAACCAACGCCTTCAAACCTCGTTGTCGTCCTCCTCCTTCCTCGCCTTCGTCATCACCCCCTCAACCTCACCACCCTCGTCGTCACCTCCTCCCTAAAACCCAAGACCTCATCCAAGCCCCGACTCCACAACCGAGAACCTACCTCATCTTCTTCGTCGACCTCGCTACCTGAACCCGACCACCACCACCATGACCCTCATCACCTTCTCCTTCTCTTCGTCGGTAAACCCATAGCACCACATCACCACTATCTCTTCCTCTTTCTTCTCCTTCTTTTCCTTTTCTCTAATCACCTAACTAACCCCTCACCGCACCACATCACCTCGCCGTCAACTTCGCCACCCCATTTCCTCGTCGCCAACCCAACAACCTCTTCTCCTTTCCCTCAACGTGACCCAGAACCCAGCCGCCTCCATCAACCCCGACCTCACCTTCTTCTTCTTTTTTCTTTTCTTGCCTTTGCCGGAGCTGTTCACCGCCACCACCCACCTCCCCTCGCTGATGAGCACAACCCAGACCCATCTCCAGTCATCACCTCCTTAAAGAACAGACCCCATCATCTCTCTCTCTTTTCTTCTTCTTCATAAGCTTGTACCCCGACTTCGCCTCGTCGCCGGCGAACTTCGACCCAATACCGTGTCTCGACCCAGACACTGAACCAGAGCAGTCCACAGAGCACCAGCGAGCATCCCTAAGCAGTACATAGTCGCTTTTACCCAAGGTTGTGAATACGTAGTGTTTTCGAACGTCGTCGTCATGCGGATATCCATATTTCGTCGTGAGTTTATCGATCGAGGCAAGTTTCTAAACTTGCGAAATGCTACATTTCATATTCGAATATATATATTAATATGGTTATGTATCTATATAGGTATTTTAATATTTAGCAAGTTATTATCAATATACGACTTTATAACATTAATCTGTATGTTGTATCAATAACAAGTTAATCTCGTTTCATGCTAGTTCATTATAATTTCAATATATTTCCACTGTAGTTTCATTATCCTTTATCCAGACTACAGTATATCTAGTAGCAAACGTAAAACGTTATTACAAATAGGTATATATATAATTTAATTATACCTTACAAAATAAATAAGATACATTAGTTATTTCTACAGTGTCACGCCCCGCTTCCCAGTATACGGCGAAATGGACGCGACGAGGTCCGCTACGTATGTACTCAGAAGTACATACGCTAAGCGTAGCTAAGCAATATAAATGCACAAGAAACAAGAGTATAAAAAGAACAACAACTTTTATTTATTAACATTCTTTGTACAATACATGGAAAGGAAAATACAACTGAAATAAAGATGCCTAAACAGTGGCATAACAGGAAAAAAAAAGTACTGAAAAGCAAAGTGTACAATGAAATTATACTGCTGGGTCTTCGGCAAATTGCTCCAAGTCTTCTTCTGTTGGCTCTATTTCTGCCGGGTCCAAGTCACCTGACGACATTCAAAGAAGAGAGAACAGAATGTCGTCAGCGAACAGATCGCTCGGTAAGTCCCAAAGGTAAGAGGGAAGTAGAGAAGACAGAATAAGAAGATACATTTTTAAAGTGTAAACTATTGTTGTAATGTTATGTAACGCTGTTGTTTGTAGCTTGGTACAGAAGAATGCCAGTGTATACGAGAGGAGTCTCACTTGCCAGAGACTAAGGCACGTATAGTACAAGGAACCGTTATACCACGGTACAACAGCAATGGGATTCAGGTTAGGTGTATTAATCTGACTGCCTCGTGCCTCCTTTAACACCTTCCGTACCAATCTACCCCTTAAACCCCGCGATGTCTTGTTTGTATTGTTATCTTGTAAAATTGTATTGATTGTAAGATTGATTAACTGACTGACCGAAACCATGATATCAGGAAACGGTTATAACCGTAGAGTCATGTAAATGGAATACTGGGAAACATGTAAAAGGAATATATATCCATGGTTCGGTTCAATCAGGTTGTATAAACTGGTAATTGTATTCATGGATTCATGTGTTCATTTTGAATTGAAAACTTGTAGATTATGGATTGACTTGAATCATATTCAAGTCAGATTGATCAGACTCAAACCCGAGTCAGACAATCAGAAATGTGAAACGAAGTCTTATAATTGCTAAGGTCCTTAGGGTAATTTATAAAACTTGAGGGGGTTTTATGTAAAAATAATTTTGTATAGTTTTCAAAATACAACTCAAGTATTTAATTACCGTCTTTATGTACATATAATAATTTAATGATCAAGATAAATATGTATACATGTTCAAATAGCATGAAATGAGTCAAGTATATTATTCGAGTAACTATCATAAACAATGCTGTAAAGAAATATTATGTACGACTAATTAATCAAGTCAAAAGAATGCGAGAACATAAACAAAAATATGGCTCTAAGTGTTTTGCATGCGTGAGTTCCAGTTTCACCTAAATACGACTAACGGTTTGAGAGATATATCTGTTTCGTATCGTTGCGTAAAACAGATCAGAATCTATTCAGCACCGTTACATATTTTTAAAACACAGTTTGAGTTAATTTCCATCGGATTTCAGGTTATGAAGATTATTAGAAAATTATAGGTATTTTGAAGTACTTATCTAAAGCACCAAGATTCATACGATTTGGATTTCTGAACCTCTAGTTATGATCATTTTAATATCAGCGTTTAAAACAGAAATTCAGATTTCTGGACAGCAACTATATATTGTATTGCAAAGCCTATATCGGGGTATTTCATGAATTTCTAAGTAATAAAGTATACAGAAAATTATAGTTCTATCAATTGTACATCTACACATCTAAATTTTGTCACGAACGGATATCGGGAGTTTGAGTTATGCCAAATTTAAAAACAGTGTGCGAATCAGGACAGATTCTGTCCAGATCCGTCACTTAATATTGTAACGCAGTTTTCTTTATCTTAGGTGGCTTTTCAGTAAAACTATAAAACTAAGAAAATCTATATCATTCAATGTAGATATAAAAAAACACCTGAGTTTGCTTAATTTCGATAAATTTATAGCAAGTTATGTGTCTTAGAAGTTGACCGATAACTGCAGTTTTCTGTTTTACGATCAGTGAATAAAAACGATGTAATTACTAAACCGTTATGCGGATCGATCTAAAATTTTTACAGAGTGTACAAAATAATATATTCTATCATATGTAAATTTCCTGAAATTTTCAAAATTAAAAATTAATTTATAAAAATTATTTTAAAACTAAAGGTATTGATATGTCATATGTGAGAAATGAGAAAACCATGGTATTTATTCGTAACTTCATTTTTTTTACAAACTTTAAATAAAGTGATTTAAAATAAAACAACAAACATGCACTCCTAATTGATCACTATGAAATCTTAACATGTGAATTGAGAGTAATGAAAAAGACTTTACAAACTATATATGTGTGTATGTTTGTGTGTTCATTATTTATATATGTATCCATTTAATTAATTATTTAGGAACTATGATATGTTAATGGAAGTTTTTCATGGAAATATAAAATAAGAGAAATATAAAGAGAAAAAGAAAGAGATGGAGGGAAGAAAAGAGAGAAGGGACTTACATGCACAAGCCGGTATTGTCACCGGGCTTGTCTATCCGCCGATAGCCCCGCGTTAGTAGCGAGACCTTCTTGAAGACTTCTTCATGTTCTTCTTCTTGGACTCTAGGTGAAGAGGAAGAAGTGAGAGATAGAAAAATATGAGAAAGGAAAAAATGGAGGAGGACAATAAAGATGGTGTAATGGTTAATTATGTAGAATAATATATGCATTCAACATGAGAATTAAAGGAGAAATGAAAGGTCATCATTCATTTTGGAAATGAAAGGTCTCATTTGTAGGTTATGAGAAGAATAAAAAATGATAAAAAATAATTGCAAGAATGGGGATTTGTACATGTGACTTATGGAATAACAATGCAAGGACTTAACCAATGTGCTACAAGGTTGTTCATGCATTTATTTAATTAGAATTAAATATATGATGTTGCTTAAAAAGAAAATGGGCTTTTTAGATGGGCTGTAGAGAATAAGAATAATGGATTTGGGTTAAATATTTATGAAAGGAAAAAGTAAGAATGAGAAGTTAAAAACTTAAATATAAGAAAAAGAAATTGTACCTAGAAAAATATACATAATAGATTGAGGAATAAAATAATAATAAATTTAATAGAAAAAGGAAAATACCAAGTACAAATAAATACGGTATATTATGGAAGAGGGATAATACAAATGTATAAAGATTTTGGGGTCATTACATACAGTGTTTTAAATAAACTGGTTACTGTTTTCCATCATGTATTTATCTTGTTTAATACACACTGCCTGACGGTTCATGGTACGTTATCTTGCCTGTTACTTGGATAATTTACCAATACTGACAATCCTGACTTGTTATCCTGATGGACGTGACTTGTTGTCTAGATAGACAAGACCTGTACCTGCTTGTTCCTATGTTGGCATTAGGTAGATGTCGTTAATACCTAACTTGAACATGAAACCTGATGGAAAGGGGGAAATCAGTAATGAAACCTGACTTGTAGCTCAACGGTTCACTACTTTCCAGAGACTGATCAGTCGATACGGGCTTCGGGCCCAGGAATGATGATGCTGACATCATTCATTTGTACATGATATTGTTTTTTACTTTCTAGCTGCACGTCTCAGATTCAGCCCCGAGGTTCATGACCGTGGTCCTGGGCACGCACGGGATACTTTTGAGTTACATCGATGATTCCATGGTTTCGAATACCGTTAGGATAGATAACCTAAAAACACCGACTTTAGGATTCATGACATACATGTAGCTCACTGTTATAACGCCTGTGATGATTATTTAGACCCGTATCTTCTTTATAGCACACCCGTATCTTCTTTGTATGGCTCAGTTCCTTTGACCTTGTCGCAAGAAGATCAAGAGTATTTTGACAAGCAAGCTGAGCAGTAAGGAGCTTGATGATTAGTTTTGATATGTTTAGTTTATTTTTATTTCTGTAATTAAGTTTATCGTTGTGATCCCATAAGGGACGTGATTAGGATATTGTTTCTTTATTGGATCTTTATTCATTTCCGCTACATACATTTCTTAATTATTATCTATTGTGGTAGATGGACATGTGTTAATTAGATTTTATTTATTGTTCTTGATATCTGATTGACAGCCGTAATATGACTATGGAAGGATCTTTCCTCACCATAGGTAGCATGGTTGGTTTTGTCGCGTACCGTATTTACATGTTATAGGAAGCGGGACGTGACAGAAAGCATTTATTTAATTGGGCTTTTCATAAATTAGTATATACTTATATCCATATAAGTTTAATGTTAAACTTAATTAGTGTTTTCTTATTGTGCATTAAACCAAGCTTTTTGTTAAACCATTTTTAAGTGTCATGACATGTTAGTGACATGTTAACATTTTACATTTGTGTTATATGGTTTTTTTTTCGAAAAGAAAAGAAAAGAAAGGAAAATAGGAGACATTGGAGCATGGTGGCATTATAATAAAGAGGTATGGGGAGAGAGAGAGAGAGAGAGTTATGGCTAGACACCATACATTTTTCCTCATATCATTTCATCATTCTCTTCATCTTCCTCTTCTCCTCCTTCTTCTCCACCTCCTCCATCCTCATTCAAACCACAAACCATCCCTAAAAATCACTCCAAAACATCGTGGAACCTTCACAAAACATGTTCCAATTCTCATCCTATTCAAGAAGATGCGATCAAGTCTCCATTTTGGGATCTTTTGCCATCTTGGAATTTTCCTTCATTCCTATTATGAGATTAAAAAAATCCCACTTTTAGATAAATTTTAAAGTGCACTTGCGTTCACAATCTAGTTTTGGAGTTCTTGTGTATGTTTGCTAGACTTAAGATTTTTAAAGTGAGTTTTTATGGATACAACTGGTAGTGGTGGTCTGGTAGAGGGTTAGTGAGTGATTACAATCATATTAGTGATAGGTGAGAGTGTTTTAGTGCAAGTATCACTGGTTTTAAAGAGTTCTAAAGTTTTAAACATGAGTTAAGATTTTCAAATATCGGTTTTCTTTGAGTTTTTGATGTTCAAATCAAATCTAGAGTAAATTGGGGTCTCTGCAAAATATTTTGCATATATATTAAACCTAGTTAGACCACCACGAGACACCACCATAAAGACAAGACCCTAACTCTAAACTTGGACCATAATTTGCAGTTAAAATGAATTTTTTGGCGGTTTACTGTAGCAATTAGGTGTTGGGGTTTGGTCTGTAGGTGTTTTACATTATATATAAACCTATTTTATATGCTATTTCGCCCCAGATTTCCTTAGTTAAAATCTGGAGTTATTTTACTTGGATTTTAACGATGTTTTGCGAGTTTTGAAATTTGGTTTTCGGATTTCTATGTTGTGACTTGGTCGTTCGATGTTCGTACGTCGACACCAGAAGTATTTTATCAGATTTAGCACGTGTTGACCATAGGTTCTAACCTATGTGCGCTTCGCTCGTCGTATCGGTTTTTGATATGAATGTTTATGCGACTCGACATGGTTTCGATTGTAGATATGATCTCCGGAACTTCCGAGACGACGAAGAAGGGCGAGGCATCCGTCGGCTTCGACTAGGGCGAACCGTTTAGGTGAGTATGTATATATATATATATATATATATATATATATATATATATGGGAGAAGTCGGATGGATGGAGTATAGCACCCCCGCAACCGTAAAGATTAGGATACTATATATACTAGAATTATATGCCTAGTCTAACCATATGCGATAGTAGTATACTTAGTAGATGATTATACCGTTAGTCTCTATTTCTTACCATTAGGCTATATATATATACATACATACATTTATATAAGGATATTTACGATATAAGTAGATATGATATGATATAGGATGATATGACATGGCATAAGATTGGTGTACGCGACTATAGATCTGTACCATATTGATTGGATGATATCGTACGAGGGATATTTCATACGTAATATGATGAGCATCGATTGCCTATTAAGGCCGATATTTATTTCGACTCGAGGAGTCTTGTTAATAATTCAAAGTGGAAAATATGAGATGTTTAGAGCCATACCTACTTTTAAAACTAACGATTTGTTACGTACTTTTAAATGATAAATTCAAGGGTGCGCTACGAATTTTCAAATGGTATCTATTTCAAAAATATCGTAGTCCCTTATTTCCAAAACAATGTTTCGTGTTATTTTAAACTATAACTGTATGGCTCATACATAGTTGGATATTTTAATACTTGTTCACGTTACGATTTCATTATTCTGTATACGCTCGCATTTCGAGTTCCTTATTTCTGCCTACGCTCACGCTTTGATTATTTACGATATATACTACGTTCATACCTTTAACTCTACTTAACTTCATGTGCTAAGACACGCGCACCATTACCGATGATTCATGTTGCACTTGCACATACCCGCATATTACAGCTACACCTCATCGGTGATTGCCATGCCACGTACATATATAGAACTTGCTATGTCACCCGTTAGCATTATAGATTACTGTTTAGTACCCAGCACCACGTACTGTTCCGGATATCGTACTTTCTTTACATTGCTTATACGAACACAATTATATGAACACACTTGCTATGCATTATATTACTGTTCTGTTCCATTATTGCCATGTTCTTATGAGATTATATTTTCATGCGATTTCTGAGATTTGAATTACCGTTCTATTCCATTATTGCCATGTTCTTATGAGATTATGTTTTCATGGGATTTCTGAGATTTGGAAAACAGCGGATATGATTTTATAAAACTTGTGAATATTTTAAAAATGCGGTTTTCTCTTGATATGATATTTCGGCGTCCACCATGAGTTTTCTCAGTTCTGAGCTATGAGTATTATCCGAATCGAGAGAAGGGGAGGAACTGATTACGGATACATGGTGAACCCGGTATGGTTCCCAGGGGCAAGAAGATCGTATGGAAAGGCGTTGAGCCTGGCCGGGAACACTACCTACCGGTAACAGTATGGGACTTGGCAGATATCCGGAGGATACCGATCGGAGTGATATGATACAGATGGATATGAGGGCCGATCCGAGAGACGGCGTCTGAGATATGAGGATTTTACATGTCGATATTGGACACAGGATTTATGAGGATTTCGAGTGTCAATGCTGGACACTCAGTATTTTATGATGATTTCGAGTGTCGTTGATGGACACTCATTGGATGACACACACACACACACACACACACACACACACACACACACACATGTTATGGATGACATTATTCCATATATTGATACAAACACGATATTACACACACACACATACACACTCATTAGCGCATTGTATGATATTATATTACATTATGATCTAGGTAGATCGTTATGCATTCGATTTCTACCTGATGATGCCTCCTACTCATGAGTTGGCAACTCGCCCCCATTGTGCCATAGTTTTCTTGCAGGACCGACCGCTCGGATCAGTAGAAGCTTGCTAGCACGTTCTTCTTTTGGGTGATTTCTTGGTAGGTGGGGTACATTACGGATCGTAACCACCATTTTTATATTTATATTTTTTGTAATCTAGTTAAAAACTCCATCAACCAGAATTGTATTTTTGTAGACTTAGAGACCATATTTGTATATTATTTTCGACTTAAAGACGAGACTTGTATATTATTCTTTACTGTTGAGTTGATGACGATATAGTTACGTTTTGATGATATTTTTGGTACTTCTTTTACTTTCTTTCTTGTGTTGATCTTCGCCTCGGGCGTCGTATATATTGCGTGGTTGTGTTTCCGCCGATTGGCGATGAGATAGCTTCCGATTGAGGATGCGGATTATATTTATTATTTATGTATTGGTGTTGATCAAAATTTATAAAGGAGGTGCTACCCAATTTCAAATGACGAAAATGTTTTCAAACTTTAGTATGCAATCCACTTGTATTTTCAACGAACCTTATTTATACATTAAAAAGAGGAACTTGATTTCATTAATAACCATTTTCTAAAACTCCACCTCCATTATTTACTTAAAAAGGTATAGATTCCTGGTTTTTAACTTACTGGGGTTACCGTGGGGTCCTATAGATTTCACATGATTCAAGCACCGGTCACATGCCGTTTTCGGATCATGACAACGGCCATCACCGCTGGCGACGGCGGCACCTCACCGCCGCCGCCATCAACAACACCTCCCCCACCTCCTTCTTCCTTCCCCTCTTCAACCCACTACCACCGCCATCACCATCACCACATTTGTCTTCGCTACCACCACCAACATCATCATCATCATCAATACCGTCATCACCATCTTCCTCCTCTTCTTCAACCCGCCACTACCATCACCACCACCATCATCATCATCATCATTGTCACACCCCGCTTCCCAAAATACTCAAATACGGGAACGTAACAAAATCAACCATGCTACCTATGGTAAGAAAACGTCCTTCCATAGTCACATTACGGCTGCCAATCAGTAATCAAGAACAATAATATAACTATTTATCTCTAAACATGTCCAATAATCACGATAAACAATAATAAGAACAATAGCGGAAGAAATAAAGATCCAAGAAAATGATAAAATACATAAACCATAGATAAGAACTAAATCAGTGGAATGCTTGTCACTAATCGGAAATCTTCTCAAAGTACTCACTATCCTCTTGTGCTAAGGTCAAGTATCTAGGCTATGCAAAACCCAGACATCAATGGATCATAAATAATATAATAATGATATAACTGGAATATGATATACCAGTTACAATAACTCGATGTCATAGATATAAATAACAAGCAATAGCACGAAAAATGTTGTAACAAGCATGATATAAGGAATCAATCATATTATGTGTATCCTAAGGGTCCATATCTCTAAGTTATCTATCCTATAAGTATTTGAAACCAATTAATATACTCCTCCATGTAACTCAAAAGTATATATCACGTTATCTCCCGGGACCACGGACACAAGATATATCCCGGTAACCCATGGACCATGGATGCAAGATGTATAAATCAATAATGATTTTGTTCCGTTAACCCCCGGAACCACAGAAACATATAATATCCCTTCGGTTACACTTTTGATTTTCCCATTTCCCCATGCTTCATTTTTCAAGTCAGGTATGAAGATAATATCTACCTAATGGCAACACAGGAACAGGCAGGTACAGATTATGTCTATCAAGACAGCAGGTCACGTTAGCATTGTTGGCATCAGTAGGTATTACAAGCAAATAGGTACTAGCATGATAGCAAAATAGTAATAGTCTGGCAGGTTACAAGCATGTCAACGATAGTGTATTAAATTAGATAAAGTGTTTATTTCGTAAGAATATCGTGTAAACAGATTATGATGAATATGGTTGTAACCATTATCTAGGTGCGATATATGATGTAACGAAAATTGTTGGATATAGTGCCCTCAAAGTCAATTATTGGATCGCAGGCACGTGATTGCAATGATTGCGGAGGACCTATACCGGTAGGACAGTCTTACTCGAGATGATAGTATGCTATCTGGTTTGCCTTTATCAGTCGTGTACAGGTTCAGGTGACTGATCACTGTTACACGTTGATAGAGCCCTTAGGATCTTGCTTGACTACCAACAGTATGAGGGCGATCATATACGTGAGAGTTTGGTAGTCCATAAGCACATCCTTAATAGTGGTCCCTAGTCGTGGGAGTTTCGAGACAGGGCATCGATATTCCGGAGTAGACTAGTGTATACAGTCGATATCCCGACGAGGGGCGGTGGCCGGTCTCATAAGCCACTGGTGTCAGTTGGATCACCTAAGATGTATACAGGTGCTCATTGGGTTATGAGTACACCGGACAGGACTCGCCGGGAATCTGCTAGTTGGTATTATATATATCGTCAGATAGCAGTTCCCTGGTGACATGTGCACAGGTTAGTTCATCGACCTAAGGTCGTCATTTGTCTCGTGTGAGTTCCCACTGTGCTTTGATTTCTACCCTACCATGGCTCAAAGGAGTTGTGCAAACAGGTAATTTTTGGGTACAGTCCCGAGCTACATGGAGGCACGTGAGAGGATCGGCATAGGATTCGTCTCTCCCGGTATTGGGGGTGGAGATTGTTCATACCATAATATTGTATTATTATACTCCCCATTCTTATTCTTTTTATAAATAAACAGGTGTTTTTGACGCATGTCTGCTACATATTACAGGTTACAGGTTCTTGGAGCGAAAACAGTGAAAAAGACAAAAGACGACACAAAAAAGGGACTTTGACCAACAAATAGAAGGATCTTAATCAAGCCTACACAAAAGATCAGTACAAGGCAACGTAAGGTCCAAGATTACAAAGCAAACGGTTAAAAGTCTACTGCAATTGTTCACTGGAGATCTGGAAGAAATAGAGAAGCCAAATTGAATAAAGATCCAAAGAAATAAAAAGCCCAAGAAGCCCAGAATCAGTTCCAAAATTTCCAGACATAAAATTTTACCAAAACTTGGAGTCTACTTTGACTAGGTCTTCCTAGGGATATTTTGGTAAATGTAAACATGTGAATCAATTGTAACCTAGGGTTTCCTATCCTCTATAAATAGGAACTCTAATTCTTGTATTAGGCGATGCCTCCCTATGTCTCTTTCTATGAATAAAATTTAGAAATCTTTTGGAGAGTATCGATACCTCTTTTCAATTCATCTATTCAGATCTGACAACCCTGCGTAAATGTTTGGAGAGAGCCATCTGTAAAGTAAGTAGTTAATTTAAATTCTTGCCCTAGGTAATTTTTCATTCTCTGCCCTAGATAAATGTTTTTAAATTCCCTAATGAGCGAGTAGTCTCCTCGCTTGTTAGGGTTAGCTTTGGGGAAGGCTTTTGAGAGATGAGATTTCTCATCCCTTTCTTGCCCATCATACTTTTTTATAGGACTCCATGCATAAACGCACACACCGCGCCCTACGGCACCCTATCCCTCGTGGTAGCGGTGATACCGTAGTATAAAGGCCCGGTTGCGCGTGTTTTCTATGGAGGTTAGGGTAAGGATCTCTAAAGGAAGGACAAGAACCTAGAGGAAGGAACACCTTCCCGAATGGATCCAATCCCCTTTATTGATAATTACCATAACTCCTTTTAGATCTTAATTTGGGTATAGAAAGCGTTGAGATTTATGTACATTTCCAAACTATTCCTAAACCTAACCCTAGCAAGATTTAGATCTAGATAATCTTAGTATAGATAGATTTAGCTTTTAGATTTAATAAATCAATCCGAACACCCATCAGAATTAACTCGTAAGCGCGATTAGGAAATTCACAACATCCCTGTGGACCGACCCGTACTCACCGGCTAGCTGCAAAGTGACGCCGTTCTTGATTGCGGTTATAGATAGTTTTTGAGATCAATCAAATGGCGTCGTTGCCGGGGATGGCGTAGTATTTCCTTTTTGCAATTTCGGGTTAATCTAAATTAAAAAATCATAAAAACAGAAAAAGGAAAAAAATTATTAAAATTTTATCATTTATTGTTTGAAGGGTATTTTTTTTGTGAATCTTTGCAGGATCGACGGATCTAGAAAAATCCAGAGTGCTAAACAGAAAAAGGTACATCAGAACATAAAGGAATTGGGAAATCAGAGCAGCAAAATTTTTCCGAGACCTGAAGCTTCATTTCCACCGCCTTTCCCCCGCGCAAGCCGTCTCCCGCCGAGGTTCCGCGGTCCCACGGCCACGTCAGCGCGCGAAAATTCACTGTTTGTTTCCTCTTCCCCCTCTCTGCAAATCCCCATATATCTTTTTGCCAAATATTCTGCAGGATTCTTTGCGCTAAAAATCTTCTCCCTTCCAATAATTGATTCTCTGCAGGATTCTTTGCGCCGCGCATAAAATAAAAAGATTTGATTGCAAGTGATTTTTCTGTTTTGCATATCTTTAAAACTGACTTTAAGGGGTTTTTGACCAATTCAAATTGGGTGGGGATTTCATCACCCTTCCCAGGACCCCAGAAATCACATAAGGCATTTGCATTGACCATATCTTAATTAAAATATACTAGACTCAGCCCTAAAGACTTCGAGCTCAATAGGACAGAGGACTAGTTATAGGCATCAGCCGTTAATCCTAACCTGACTTTGCGGTGTCTAGGCAAGTGTGTCCAAGACGAGTGGTTACTTAATTAGGACCGCTACTTGTAGCGGGGAGCCTCCCACTCACCTCACCTGGTACTTACCTGGCCACAATTGGCGGTGAAGAGGCGGTTTGAGGTCCTATTTCTAGCCCTTTGGAACAGTTAGGAGCTGTCTAGCTGACCTAGGTGACCCTAGATCTAGGCCTGATAGTGCATTTTTGGTTGATCGAAAGTGTGTCTTAGCCCTTTATCGAAAATCTTTTTGCAAAATTTCCAAATAAAGAGCAAACGGAAAAAGGAATTTTTTTTTTAACAACTTGCAAATTTTTGCCGCTAAGAAATCCTTGCACCACCTACCTTCTTTCTCTTCTCTTTCTCCTATCATGGGTACCCCACATCATAAATCTCTTGCCGAACTTTGGTATCCCGAACCTAACTTTGCCTCGTACGTCAATTGTTTCGGTCGATTTAAGGAAGATCCCTCCGTGCCCAAAATTTCTTTGAAAGATCAAATACAAGCGTCTAGGAGAAACAGTTCGACATTGCAACCCACTTTGTGTCAACCATATCCACCTTTACCACCTTCGTACGTTGATACCACCTTTTCAAGTCCTGCTGTAACTCCTAAACCGATGTCCATTGCTGAGCATATTGCTCAATCTCGTAGCCGATCTTTCACCCCTCTCCACACATCTAGTTCTAGGGATCAACAAGTCCGTTCACCTTTTTATCCACATGTTAACCCTACTACTGTCCAACCATCCAATTCCTACCAGTCCTACCCGACTTTCCCACCGTCACTAGACATTGCTTCTACACAGCCTTTTGGGAGTTTCACGTATCCAAAAAATTTCGAATCTATTACCAAAACCCCTTCACAACCCATGTCTAGTTTGGAACAGTCATTGGAGGCTTATGTTTTAGCAACAAACAAAATGGTGAGGAATGTGGATTCATCCATAGCCGTCCTTATGCAACCTAGTGAACCGGCAGCTAGTTTCCAACTAGCTCCAAATTTTTCAATGTATGATGGGGCGGTTGGACAGAGTGCGAATTTGAGAGGATTTACAAATCAAACCTACCCATACCCAATTGAAGCCCACAACTCCGGTTTTCCATCGATTGTCTCAAATGATTCACAAGTTACAAACAAAACATCTAACGAGTTATGTGACTTTGTAGTGCTTGATTTGCCAGATTGTGAAGAACCCCTTTCGAGTGAAACCACACTTAATCCTTTCGAACTTTACACCTCCACTCTAGAACCTAAATTGATAAATATCCATGCTTTTGAGAAGGTGTCAGAAAAAATTGATTTTTCACTTGATTGAGGATATAGACGCCGGGAATATTTCGGGTGATGAACCTGTCGATTTGATTGAAATTTTATGTCCAATTCATCATCCCGAGTCATTAGATGTTTCTCCTGAACTTCATATGCGTCTTGATTTTTATGATAATGGCATGGATGAGAGTTAAATATTGAGGAGAATTATGAGGATAGTATTGAGGAGAGTATTGAGGATAATATTGAGATTGAACCATTCTTGTTTGATGTGTCGGATTTTCCAATTCATCCTCTTGAACCTTTAACTAAATCACCCTCCCTCCTTTCCATCGTTCCGACCACGCAAAAGATCACGCTTGAAGACTGTGAGCTTGAAAAAATTTCCTTTGAATCTGACACAGTTCTTACAGCCAACAACACTTACGAGTGTTTCACTTTTTCGGACGATGTTGATGACTCTCCGCCCGAGTTTGAGTCCTTTGAATTTTCTGATGAGTTAGTTGAACCATCAGACTCGGTTGCTTACAGTCGTTTCGAACCATTGTTGGAATCTTTCAAGTTTGAGACGGTTTACTACGGTGAGAAAGAGACTATCTCTAATTCACTCCCTTTCGTCCTTCCTATTGTTCCGACCGTACAAGAGACCGTTACGCTTTCATCTCCTATACCAAGTTCGGCGTACCCATGCCTTCTTGCGAATCTTGAGAGATTTGACCCCATTTCTCGACGAGTTGATAGGTTAACACAATCGCTTTTAACACATCGGTCATCACAAATTGCGCTAATTTATTCACTCGATTTACACCCTCAAGATCGTACTTCACTTCTTTCTCCTTTCCGCCATTCTTCTCCTCCACCGAGACCATATTCTACCCTTCTTCCCACACGGTCTCGTGTGTTTCTCATTTCTTTCCTCTACACCCCATTATTTCACCAACCCTACCATTATCATGATGAAATTTTTGAATGGTTGGTGCTAACCTTTGGCTTGTGTAAGACCAAGCTTAAGTTTGGGGGAAACCTTGTTGTATATATGTATATATATTTTTGTTTTCTTTTTCTATAAAAAATAAAAAAATTCAAAACATTAAAAAAAATTATAAATAAATAAACAGGGGAGTGCCGGCATTTTGACCCTCTTGGTGTGGCATGACAGTAAGGACACTGTCAAATTTAAGTTTGGGGGTATGCTCGGTAAGCCTTCTTCCTTCGCATTCATATGTACATCTTTTGCATTTGCATACTTATTTTAAAACCAATAAAAATTGAAAATTTTCAAAAATTATAGAAATTAATGTATTCAATTTTGGCCTTATTTGACTTGAGTTTGATAGATAGGTTAACTAGCTAGGAACAACTAGATCTTAGACTTAGTAAATTAAAAACTCTAAAAATAACCTTCCTTAAAGTTTAACGATAGAAAGTATATGTCTTTGTAGTTTACTTAGAAATAGGCAAATTTTGAGTTCACTTTTGGGGCTAAGTCAAAACAAAGCAAAAGTATTGATGTTTTTATTAAAGTATAAGTTTGAAAAATAATTCCTAGCTTAAGTCTAGATTCTAAAAATGTATACCCTACAATTTGCACAAACACGCACCTTGAAACTTGGAATAGTAGAGAAGACCTTGAAATGCTCTTGTCTAAAGTCCTTAGTACAATGAAAATAAAAAAAATATACAAGTGTGAATAAAGAAAAAAAATGAACACTGGTTTTTGTGATTACTTAAGGCTAAAAAAATAGAAAAATATTTAGCGAGGGTGCTTCATCACCTAGTGTCTTAGACCAACTGGTTTGGGAGTCACTGCTAAAAGCCTTAGGTGTTGCAAGACTAGGAATTACGCTTTAAAGTGCAAACGCATTTTGTAATCGGTTATTGGTACCTCAAGAAGTATTAACGGTCGCATGAAGAATGTGTAAGCAAAATTCAATTAAAAATTCACCAATTAATAAGTGCTTTGGACAACGGACAAGAGTATGATTGCTTGATTTGAATTTCCAAGTATAGGGGTGATATATACACACACGTAGGGGTATGTGATTGGGATTTAGATGAGAGAAAGGAGTGAAGAATAGAACTTGTATCTTTAGTAAAGTTGATAAAAATTCCTAAGTGGAGATGGAACCCTAGAAGGAAAACTTAAGAAATGCCGAAAGCTAAGTAGGTCTACAGAACATATATAATCTTAAGTTAAATAATGAGGAAGTATGAAGAATATGGGTGGATAATTTATGAGTCAAAGATAATAGAATTCCTCGTTAGAAAACCTAATTGGAGAATAAAAGTCAATGTGCCGAATTGATAGGATTTTGTGGGTAGTATCCGCTGAAAACCCTCAGGAGACGACACTCCTCCTACTAGGGACACCTAGAGGTTTAACGGCTTGTTGCACGAGCTCAGTGCAATCGCGATTCCCTGCGAAAGTGCGGTTAGGTTTTTGTAGAGAATAAAAAAAATAAGTTTGCTCGAGGACGAGCAAAAGATAAGTTTGGGGATATTTGTTCATACCATAATATTGTATTATTATATTCCCCATTCTTATTCTTTTTATAAATAAACATGTGCTTTTGACGCATGTCTGCTATATATTACAGGTTACAGGTTCTTGGAGCGAAAACAGTGAAAAAGATAAAAGACGACAAAAAAAAGGAATTTTGACCAACAAATAGAAGGATCTTAATCAAGCCTACACAAAAGATCAGTACAAGGCAACGCAAAGTCCAAGATTACAAAGCAAACGGTTAAAAGTCCACTGCAATTGTTCACTGGAGATCTGGAAGAAATAGATAAGCCAAATTGAATAAAGATCTAAAGAAATAAAAAGCCCAAGAAGCCCGGAATCAGTTCCAAAATTTCCAGACATAAAATTTTACCAAAGCTTGGAGTTTACTTTGACTAGGTCTTCCTAGGGATATTTTGGTAAATGTAGACATGCGAATCAATTGTAACCTAGGGTTTCCTATCCTCTATAAATAGGAACTCTAATTCTTGTATTAGGCGATGCCTCCCTATGCCTGTTTCTATGAATAAAATTTAGAAATCTTTTGGAGAGCATCGATGCCTCTTTTCAATTCATCTATTCAGATCTGACAACCCTGCGTAAATGTTTGGAGAGAGCCATCTGTAAAGTAAGTAGTTAATTTAAATTCTTGCCCTAGGTAATTTTTCATTCTCTGCCCTAGATAAATGTTTTTAAATTCCCTAATGAGCGAGTAGTCTCCTTGCTTGTTAGGGTTAGCTTTGGGAAAGGCTTTTGAGAGATGAGATCTCTCATCCCTTTCTTGCCCATCATACTTTTTTATAGGACTCCATGCATACACGCACACACCGCGCCCTACGGCACCCTATCCCTCGAGGTAGCGGTGATACCGTAGTATAAAGGCCCGGTTGCGCGTGTTTTCTATGGAGGTTAGGGTAAGGATCTCTAAAGGAAGGACAAGAACCTAGAGGAAGGAACACCTTCCCGAATGGATCCAATCCCCTTTATTGATAATTACCATAACTCCTCTTAGATCCTAATTTGGGTATAGAAAGCGTTGAGATTTATGTACATTTCTAAACCATTCCTAAACCTAACCCTAGCAAGATTTAGATCTAGATAATCTTAGTATAGATAGATTAAGCTTTTAGATTTAATAAATCAATCCGAACACCCATCGGAATTAACTCGTAAGCGCGATTAGGAAATTCACAACATCCCTGTGGACCGACCCGTACTCACCGGCTAGCTGCAAAGCGACGCCGTTCTTGATTGCGGTTATAGATAGTTTTTGAGATCAATCAGAGATCACGCTGTGTCTAGGAAAGCCATTACACCAAGTCCTTGGCCAAGGCAGGTGAGAATTACTGGTAGGTACTCCGGTAGTTTCTCAGGGTGTTCAGGGCTTGTCTCCGACACGACTTATACCGCTTTTGGGGGTCTGACGTTACCAGCCCCCTAGGCCCGATATGCGATACTCATAAACGAATGGACCGGACTGTATATACATTGTCACTGTTAGGCTCAGTAGGGTTTCCGGATGAGTTCGCTCATCGGCCTCCCTTGAGGTCAGTACATGGGCAGCCGTTACGCACAGCTTGTGCCGCTGACGGCTTGTGGATAAACCCACTGCCAGGATACTGACGAGTCATTAGAGTGCCCCACAGATAGTTTCCCAAGTTCGGGCGAAACGTTGTAGAGGCCGTATGGTTTTATGGCAGGGTTCGGAAAATACACGTGCGTTTACGCACGTGTCATATTTCGGGCAGATAATACTGGTGGGCTTTGGTTTAAGCCGGATCCGAGTATTATACTGTGTAAATATAATATCTTTGTCTTAGTTGCATTTGTATTCGGTCGTAATACAAATGCGGGTATGTTTATACTGTTACGGGGTTATCCTGAAATTCGTTTCAGGATCGTTTTTGGAAGTTGCCAGTTTCTAGTTTTCTATCACCCGTATTAAACATTCGGTTTAATACGGATTTATCTTTTCATCATTGGGTGAGTCATGGTTCTAGAAGGTTCTAGATTTGATGATTCATAGTTAGCATTAATTGAGTGATGATGTGTTATGGTGACTAGGTTAATGATTCACGGATTGCATTTAATGTTTTTTGATGATTCATTCTTTCATTAAATGTTATGATAAGCATCATAGCTTATGGTCACCCTCACTTGTTCCTACTCTCACCCCCTTCCTCTTTATAGTGGCCGGCCCCTTGTGACAGAGATTTTGATTGATTTGCAAAAGAAAAGATTATGGAATTTGGTTCATGAAAATTAGAATTGCTCATTTCTTATTTACCCGATTCAAATGGCAACTTCATTAACCGTTCGTCCATGGCTTTGGACGAAGTGAGACAAAGTGTTCTACTCATTCTCTACATCAATCTTGGTTATCTTTTTCAGCAAACTTGATGACCGAGTTGCCTCGGGTCAGAGGCGGGAGCCCGTTTAAAGATCCGTAGATGTGTTGCCTATTCCCGCCAAAAATTTCTGCGCAAAAGAGTCCAAGGTATCAAATGGCAGCGATACGCTTAAGGAAATACGAACCGGTATTTTCCGGGCTGTTTTCTGACGAACTCCCAAATAAGAAACGGATAAATTCTGATTGTATCAAAAGCATCTCGAAAAACCCTTCGATTTGATATATTATGGGCTTCATAATTCATCCGGGATCAAAAGTTATGAGGCATTACGTGTCCACACGTGATGGGCTTTTAAGAACCCGCTGGAGGAGTTAAAAGATATAATAAAAACTTAGAAAAGACCCCAATGGGGCATCACGTGCTCACACGTGACCATGGGCCACGTGCAGACACGTGATGGGCTCTTAAGGCCTCTAAAATAATGAATAGAATTAAATTCTAAAATCTGTTCCCTGATTAAAAATCAAAAATTACCTCAATGAGGTATCACGTGCTCACACGTGACCAATGGTCACGTGTTGACACGTGATGGTTAAAACAACAATATGAACAAGCGGTTGTTAAAAGAACCAATTTGGGGGTCACGTGCTCACACGTGACCAAGGGTCACGTGCCAGCACGTGACAGGCTTTGAAAGCCTTACAGTTTAATAGAATTAAAATTCTAAATTTCTCTAAAAATCTTTCGAAATAGAATTAAAATTCTAAATTTCTCTAAATCTTTCCAAATGGAAAAGGATTATGGGAACCGTTGGATTAAAAATCTAAAGGTGATTAAATATCACTAATTTATGGAAAAATCTTGGACTTGGAAAGATTTCCCCAAATCTCACCGAAATAACAAACAGAATATCTTTTGGATTTAAAATCCAACGGGGAATAAAATTCACTGAATGATCTAAAGGATCATATTAATTATAAAATCAAATCAAATCTTTCAATGAGAGATTTGCTAAACAAATTGATTCTCTTCCTTCTCCTATAAATAGGAGCCAAGAAAAGAAGAGAAGTGATCTACCTTGGAGAGAGAAGAACAGAGAGAGGAGAATTTAATTCTCAACAGAGAAGAAAAGAAAGGAGAATTTAATTCTCAACAAAGAAAAACCCTAGGTAAGAAAAGAGAGGCTTAAAAAGAGAATTTAATTCTCAAAAGAGTTTAACTTTTATATAAAAAAAAGAACTTAGTTCTTTCTCTGGTTGAGAATTTGCAAAGTGCGCATCTCCCCATGAATTGAGAATTTAATTCTCATTAGGTAGAGATCCTGCCATGCGATCTAAAACACAGAGGAGGAATTGAGTTTTGAGAATTTAATTCTCCCAAACTCACAGGAATTTAATCCTCCTAAAATGAAACTAGGGTTTAACCCTAATCAAGAATTTAATTCTTTTACATATCTGGGAATTTAATTCCTTTAAAAAGAAATCAGGGTTTTATCCTAAATAAGAATTTAATTCTTTCATAATAGGAATTTAATTCCTCTAAAATCATGATTAGGGTTTAACCCTACAGAGAATTCAATTTTTAAAAGATCTCCGTTCATGAAAAGAACTAGGGTCACGTGCCCCCACGTGACCCTTGAAAAGATCCCCTGCAAAGAACTTTGAAGCATCACCTCACGTGCTCCCACGTGACTCCCAAAACGCAGAAAGAAAAAGCAAAGGGAATGAAAGCTTTGGGCGCTCTCACGTGTTATCACGTGACCCCTCAGCAAATGCTTTAACAATCGGCGCACAGATCCCCATCACGTGCCAACACGTGATGCTCTAAAATAAAAATAAAAGTGTTTAACACTTATTCGCAGATTTGATGATAAACCAAAAGGAGATTTGGCTCCACATTTAGGGCGCCCTCACGTGCCCCCACGTGACCCCTAACGAATCCCTTTAATATCGAATGGATTGATGCCTATCACGTGCCCACACGTGATGGCCAGAAAATTAAAAGTGTTAAACACTTACCTGCAAAATAAAATAAGGGAAATCAGGGCGCTCTCACGTGTCCGCACGTGACCCCTCCCTCCTTAGTGTTTAACACTAATTGGAAAACTCTATCTGCAGTGTTTAACACTGATTTTCTTAGTGTTTAACACTAATTTGGAAAACTCTATTTGCAGTGTTTAACACTGATTTTCTTAGTGATTAACACTAATGTGAAAACTCTGTTCCTGGTGTTTAACACTGATTTGCTTTAGTGTTTAACACTAATTTGAAATCTATACTACCAGTGTTTAACACTGATTTGCTTTAGTGTTTAACACTAATTTGAAAGCCCCGTTACTAGTGTTTAACCCTGATTATCTTTTAGTGTTAAACACTAACTTGCTAATCTTAATTCCACTGTTCAACACTGTTGGTTTTTAGTGTTTAACACCAGCTTTAGCCCAATTGGCTAAGTTTCTAAAGGCAAAACCTCTCCTTCAATGAGCCAACAAAGGGCCAATATTTCAAACATAATTGGACTTAGCCCAAACTGGCCATAAGTCCTCAAATCATCTTGAACTGAGCACATCTGCTCTTTCAACCAACTCATTGGTTCAAGGGTACATCTCTGAACTCCTCTGATATTTGTCGTTGTAATCCTGCAATGTCTTCAGAGAGGTGACGGGTCCCGACAACCATACATTAATACGGACTGTGGGGTCCTTAAATTCATGGACTAATGCGTCCTTAAACTAACATTTGTCCCCAAAATGAGAACAGTGGACCACCACGTCCCTAAACTGGCGTTGGACCACCACGTCCCTAAATTGGCAATGGACCATCATGTCCCTAAACTGGCAATGGACCACTATGTCCCTAAACTGGAACAACAGAGCCCAAACGCTCTTTTGTCAGATCTAAACGATCCCGTTAAGTCGATCTTAGTCCCAAACTAGACTAACATATCCTTAACAACCGTTTAAGTTGATCTTAGCCTCAAATATGGCTAACGCATCCTTAAACCTTCAAACAGACTTTAGTCCCAAATTGGACACTAGATCCCCCAATCAATTTTGGCTCAAAGGTACATCTCTGAACTCCTCTGACATTTGTCGTTGTAATCCTTCAACGTCGTCAGAGAGGTGATGGGTCCCGACGGCCATACATGTAATGGACCCCTATGTCCCTAAACTGGAACAATAGAGCCAATTGCTCTTTTGTCGGATCTAAACGATCCCGTTAAGTCGATCTTAGTCCCAAACTGGACTAACGTATCCTTAACAACCGTTTAAGTTGATCTTAGCCTCAAATACGGCTAACGTATCCTTAAACCTTCAAACAGACTTTAGTCCCAAATTGGACTATAGATCCCCTAAGCAACTTTGGTTCAAGGGTATATCTCTGAACTCCTCTGACATCTATCGTTGTAATCTTTCAACGTCGTCAGAGAGGTGATGGGTCCCAACGGCCATACATGCAATGGACCCCTATGTCCCTAAACTGGAACAATAGAGCCAATTGCTCTTTTGTCGGATCTAAACGATTATGTTAAGTTGATCTTAGTCTCAAATTAGACTAACGTATCCTTAACAAACGTTTGAGTTGATCTTAGCCTCAAATACGGCTAACGTATCCTCAAACCAAAACCCCAATCCCAAATCTAAGTAAACACGGATTTGGACTAATCCACGTCCTACGGGCGACGACATAAATTAGTCTCCGTATACAATCCACGGGCAACCAAACACAAAACAAACACCCACGACACGAAGTGACCAGCTGGAGAAGGAGAAAGTTGTTATCGCGATGCGGTAGCATAATTAACTGTAGGGGCTTGCGCCTGCAGGGAAGAGCGTCCCCACAATCAAAAACCCCTCAAACAAGAGGGAATCTGACGAAGTCTGCTATATCGGACGCATCCGTTTAAACCTTCGACACACGGTGCCATAAATCAACTTGGCATCTTCGGAGAGGTAGACGGATAGCACCAATTAGCATCTGCCCCGAATCTCAGGCAAGACGTCCATGTCGCGCCGTCTTTCGGAGGGGAACAGTGCCACCTCGACGAGAAACCAGGAGATCGGAGCAGCCGCAACGGAGCGTGGGATGATGGTTAAAGAACGAAGGACTCGGATCGTTCGGTATAACCTTTCTACCCTCTTTGTAGTTTGTTAGTTTAGCGTTAATGGCAGATCCGGGTTATAGTATGCGATAGCGCCAGTTATAAAAGTTTTTGTTCCGCATTTGGCGTCTGAAAGACGGCCGGGGCGCTACTATAGACTTACAAAAATAACCATATTAATTCCTACAAGTTGAATCTATCCATTTGACCGTATTATAATAGTTTTGTCATAATTATTAGGTATTATTATTTAAATATACTTGCATAAACACTATATTGTAAAAACTTGTTAATATTAACTATCTACGGTATACGAATTATATAAATATAATACTATAATAATAATACGACAATATATATGTATATTGCGTGAATTATAGCATGTAGCAAGTTAGAAACTTGCCTCGGTGATGACGGTCACGGAAATAGCACGACACGGCGACATGTGAACCCAATGTGATATAAGATCAAGACTTGAACATCGACCAGAACTTTGGCTCGGCTAGATAGCAAAGGTCTTCGAAGAATGCATCAGAGGCAGCATATCTCTGTAGCTAGTGATTGCATCCAATCTTTTGACGAACTCGAAAAAGATGCAGTGTTGGGTTTTAGGGATCTCGGTTTGGGTGGAAGGAGATAGGTCATCGGGTTGATGGGGTGTATTGAGGAAAAGGAAGGAGGTGGCCCCGGCGATGGTGGGTGCTGCAGGGTAAAGAGGAGGATGGCGTCGAGGTGAGGGTGAGCTCAGGCTTGAAGATGAGGGAAAGGAAGAGAGACAAGGGAGGGAGGGAAGGAGAGATGAGTTTTTAAAGGAAAATGTATTTTTATTTTATATTTAATAGGTATAAGTATATGTGTGTAACTCATAAACTATAATATTTTATAAAGATATTATGATCTCCATCCGTTTCTACGAAAACTCAAAATATAATCAGAAATTATCTACACATACGTATTATCTTAATAGCCCACCTAAACAAAAATATAATAGCTTGAAGAAATATTCTAATCTAATATTTCATACACAGTATTTTAGGATATTAAGGATTTATATGTAATAGGTAATCGTCAATAAAATATCATGTAAAATTAAAATAGGATAAAAGCACACTAACAGTTAAAGGTTAGATATGTAATACCCATAACTTATGGCTACTAAAAATATATATACAGTTTAAATATTGTATATATATTATTTGAGATTCATATAGATTTAGTCTATGGATAAATATCAATAAAATATATTTTATCGAACTATCAATCCATAACGGATTTCACGTAAGTAGGTCGGGTCTAATAATCATACATACTATCCAAACACCAATCACAACCTAAACAATAATAATTAAAAGAAACTCAAAGTACTAATTAATATTATTAAAAAAACGTATGATCAATTTAAAGTGTTATGATCATCATCAACACCACCACTCCTATCTTCTTCTTCAACACCACCACTATCATCATCTCTCCTACCGGCACCCTCCCCTTCGCTACCCCGCTCCCCTCCTTCTCCTCCCCACCCCTCCCTCCAACCCCCTCTCCTGCTATCGATCCCGTTCCCTACCTCTAGCCCCTACAATCACCATCACCACCACTACCGTTGTCACGCCCCACTTCCCAGTATACGGAGAAGAAGACGTGACGAGGCCCGCGACGTATTTACTCAGAAATAAACACGTTAAGCGTAAATAAGCAATATAAATGAATAACACAAGAATAACAAGAGATGTAATAAAAAAACAACTTTTTATTGATAAACATTCTTTACATACAACTGAAAAGTAAATACAATGCTGGAATGCGATGCCTAAACAATGGCATATGAACTGAAAGAAAAGTAAGTACATGTAGGAACTAGAACTCTGGATCCTCAGAGAACTTCTCCAAATCGTCCTGGCTGGGCTCGATCTCCTGAGAGTCAAATCCTTCTGACAACATTCCAAAGAAAGAAGAGATAGTAATGCCATCAGCGAACAATCGCTCGGTAAGTCCCAAAAGAGAGATAGATCAAGTGAAAAGAATAGATCTGATAATTTATCTATTTTTGTTATACTAACGTGGTTGTTTGTACCTTGGTACAAAATATATCAGTGTATATGAGAGGAGTCCAACTTTCCCCATGGACTAAGGTAACCCGTAGTACAAGGCTCCGTCAATACCCACGGAACAACAGCAATGGATGTTTATGTTAGTGTTATATGCCCTAGAGGCCATTATTGTTTCATACTGGTTTGTATATTACATTTTGGAATCTTGGGATATACACAGATATATCAACAGTCTTGCTTAATATGGTAGTATGCTACTTGGTTTGATTCTATCTCAATATGTGCATATGTTTCTTTTAGCATATCGCTTATACATATTGGTAGATCCCTTAGGATGTTTGCTTGACTACCAGTGTTGTGATGGCAGTCACACTAGTGGGGGCAGGGTGGTCTTTAAGCACGTCCTTATACAGGTCCCTAGTCGTAGAATTATCGAGACGGGGCATCGATACTCCAGAGTAGACTAGTGTATACGCTTCTCATCCCAGCAGGGGAGATGGTCTGTCCCATTAGGTTATGAGTACTCTAGACAGGACTCGTGGGGAACTGCTGGTTGGTACTATACCTATCATCGGGTAGCAGTTCCCAGGTGACATGAGTACAGCTTAGTCCGTTGACTTGATATCGCTACTTCGCCTCGAGTGTGTTCCCACTGTTCTTAGATTACTACCCTACCACGGCTCAAAGGAGTCATGCAAACAGGTAGTAGTTAGGTGCAGTCCCGAAGCACTTAGAGGCAGTAGTGGTTAGATAGGATTCGTGTCTCCCGATATTAGGAGCTGATATCGCGCTGTGTTCGGAAATCCATTACACAAAGTCTCTGGCCAGGGAAAGCGAGATTTACTGGTAGGTACTCCAGTAGTTTCTCAGGGTGTTTTGGGCTCTACCCCGATACGACTTATTGCGCTATTAGGGGTCTGACGGCTACCGCCTCCCTAAGCCCGATATGCGATACTCTTAGACGAACAGACTGGACTGTATGGAGATTGTCACAGATAGGCTCAGTAGGAATTCGGATGAGTTTGATCATCGGCCTTCTTATCGACAGATACCTGGGTAGCCGTTACGTGCAGCTAGTACCGCTAACGTGCTTGTGGTTAAACCCACTGCCAGCGTACTGTCGAGTCTTTAGAGTCCCACACAGAGGGTTTCCCTTCTTCGAGCGAAACGATGTAGAGGTCATATGGTTTTGCGACAGGGTTCGATCATATACGTGTACTTATGCACGGATCATGATTCGGACGGATAATACTAGTGGGCCTTGGTTTAAGCCGGATCCTAGTATTAGATTATTGGATTAGTTTCGTCTCTTTGTATTCGTATTTTTCGGAATATGGATACGGGTATGTATATACGGTGAGGGGTATTCTTGTAATTTACTCAAGAGTGTTTCTAGAAGAAGACACATCATTTCTTATATAACCATTTAGATTAAATGGTTAATGAAGTGGAGGTATGGGGTATGGATTTTCATTAAATGAAGTATGGCTATTTGGTGACTCATGGGGGTGACTCATCTTGTGATTATTGAAGCATGCTTGATATTTTCATATTGTGAATTATTGTATGCTTCATTCATCACAAGACTTAGCTATCTTCATTCCATAATGATCTTGAACACTTTCTCTCCTCCAAGCTCTCTTCTTCTACCTCAAACCCTAAAAGTTTCATGTGTTGAGAAACTTAGGGTATTTTGAGACAAATCAATCCATCATCATTCTCTACATCCTCTAGGCTATCTAGTTTAGCGAAGTAGGTACCCTAGTTACCTCAGTATTAAGGTTGGAGCTCGAACTATAGACTCTCTGGTGGATCGTCTTAGACTTGAGGAGGCCGACCTAGCAAGCGCTATCCATACACTTCAAGGAGCTTAAGAAGAGGAGGAGGAGAACAAGAAGACCTGAAGGAATTGATACTAGGAGGTATAACTTTCTTCCGAGTAGTTAAACCTCATGGTAGTTTAGCTAGTTGGGGTTTAGTATCGATCATGGAGTTCAAGTTGGTGTTGTGAAGCCCGTAAAAATTGTTTTTTTACGTATTCTGCCTCCCCGCAAACCCGCGGGGTGCACGACATCGACTTACAATGGTATCAGAGCCTACTAAACCTTAACTTGCTAGTTAGAAAGTAGTTAGAACTTCGATCGTCGGAAAAACCCTAAAAACATAACATCAAAACCCAAGCTTGCTGTCGTTTTTAAAATCTGGTCTAAAAATTATTTCAGAGTTCTTAAAATTACAAGCAGGGAATTCTAAGAACACACGAGAAAAACGATCCATTAACTCGCCAAGACGACCGCGGAAGCGCGGCGAAACGGTGTGTTTCACGGCGGTTCCGCGGCCGAGTCAAGGCCGAGTTGGCTCGGTTTTCTTCTGTGGTTCTTATTTGTGGTGTTGTGATTTCTGGTATATTTGGTTTCTACCCAATATTGTTTGTATACTGGTTTGTACATGGGGTAGATACAGAAAATATGTTTCGATCAAAATTCTAAAGTTCTTGGCTATCGGGTTTTCTGTGTTTGGATTATGTGTTCGTAAACTTCCGCTAATTGCTATACGTCAATTAGTTGGGGGTTGCATATATCTGTGATGTTGGTTTGTGTATATAAAATATTGGATCGTCGTGGATGAATAGCCGGGGGATGTGAGAAGAGAGCTTTCTTTCTTTCATTCGATGTAAATTTGTAAAGTGATGTAATATTGTTTTGTGGGGCACATCCGGGTTGAGGTTGTAGCCACCGTTGTATTATTTCATTTACTGTTTTTTCTCCTATGATAGACCCAAAGTGTGGTGCACAAACTACTGGGTTCTTGAAGTGCCGAGTGGCCTACTCATTTTACCGAGGGAGGCTTCTTCACTTAGGGAATTGGCGGGTAGTTTGCCGCACTCGTAGGGATGTAGAGTGGGGTCTGGCTATTCATCACGACCGTAGAATCCGTCTTTCATTATGGGCTTAAACGAAACGCGGAATTCCTCGTATATCCAATATGTTCATCTGTGATCTGAAATGCCTATTATTGCGTGAGACGAATGGATATTTATATATATGCTATATAATAGACGTTGCTTATGTTTTGCACCCACGCTAGTCCAGCCCTCGCTCTGTCGTTAGTTAAGTAATCTAATGGTATATGACAGGACCGCGTGGTGCGGATGGCATAAGCGTACGTTATATTTTCGTTTCTTCTGCAATGATAGGTGTAAATTATGGGACTGCATTAATTGATTAATGCAAAGAAAACAAACCAAAACTGAATCGTTGGAACAGTTTCAAAAACAACTCAGTTTTTTCAAAAGGCAACTTTTAAATGAGGAGCCTAAACCACTCCTTTAAAAGCTATCATGGTTCCTTCGACTAAATCAATTTCATTACGTTAACGGTTTCGCTAAAGCCAGTCTTAGCCCTCCGTCATTTCAGATGGGTATTCAGTAGTATTTAAGCTATGTATTTTGACCTTCACCAAATCATAGTGATTGGTAGCTGTTGGGTATTCATCTGTAGCATAGATAGATGAATTGGTTTGGAACAATAGTACTACTATTTTGGCCTTCATCAAGGGTATGTACAGGTGGATTCAAATTAACCTGGACAATGACGGGTAGAACTTGACTTGCGACTTATGATATGTTGGCCTTCGTCAAGGCCATAAGAGCTTGGGGAAAAAATCCACATCAGGAGTTTCTAAAAAAATTGAAACTTGCTAGTGTTGCATACCATTTGGAGTGTGATGATTTTGGTAGGATTCTTTCAAGGTTGTCACACGATGATATTTGGATCCCGATCCTACTGTGAGTATCCGCTACTCCTCGGGAGATTTTTTCACTAAACAATCAAAACTATATAAACCAAGTAGGTGTCTAGAACGGTGTTAGAAGGGCTACGCCTCCACAGAAAAGAGGTTATGTAATTAAGGAATTTCACGAAAGCGTTAGAAAACCTCCCTCGAAGTACCAACACCAGCCTGGCCGAAAAGTTAAGCAAGTATTGTAAGAGTGAGATTAATCCTGACTAATTCTTCTTTTATGGTTTGAGAAAGGATTCGAGATACAGTGGGAGCCATCCTGTTTAGATAAACTAATAACCAATTTAAACTTGCAAGAGTATCCTGCTAAGTGTTTCTCCTCTCTCTCTCTCTTGACTGCAGCGACGAAAATAACTGGGCTTAGGTTACTGCTAGATAATAAATTGACTGGGCCAAACTATTATGATTGGCTAAGAAATGTCCAGATGGCCATTACCTATGACAAACTGGGCTACCTTCTTACTACCAAATCCCCCGCCGTCTCAGGTCCAGATTCCACCGTCGCGGATGTTGATATCCGTAAGACATGGGAAAAAGACAGTGTGAGAGCCAAGTACCTCGTGTTAGCCTCAATGGATTATGAACATCAGAGACAGCACGAGAAGATGGACCTTGCTTCCATCTTCCTCCATACCAAAGTTTTATATGGAGAGCAATCTCGTATCACAAGATATGAGACCTCGAAGGAATTGTTTCAGGCGAGGTTGGCTGTCGCATCATCTGTAGGGGACCACGTCCTTACGATGATTAACTATATTGAACAGCTCACGAACCATGGGACCACGTTAGAGAACGAGTTATGTATTGACTTGATTCTACAGTTGCTCCCCTCCTCCTACGCCCAGTTAATCTTGAATTTCAACATTCAAGAGAAGGAAGTTACACTTCCACAACTCCTCAACATATTGAGGAGCTCAGAGGGAACCCTGCAGGAATCCAGGGAGACACTCGCTCTGCTCATTGGATAGATCCAAGGCGAAACCCAAAGGAGAGAAGAAGAAGGCCTCCACCAAGCCGATAGGCGGTGTCAGTAAGGTAGAAGGAAAGGGCAGGGCAAAAGTTTCGGGGCAAACAGTAGGGAAGGGGGAATGTTTCTATTATCACGGGATAGACTATTATCAGAAGGATTGCAGGGATTGGAAAACAAGAAACCAAGATTCGAAGCACGTTGTGGCTTCGACTTCGGGTGTGTTTATGATTGAAAACTGTCTGTCAATTAACTCTACTTCCTGGGTACTGAATACCGGATCAAGATCTCATATCTGTAATTCATTATAAGCTTTGAGAAACCGTAGAGTAATCAAGGCAGGTGATATGACTCTCAGGGTTGCTATCGGAATGAGCATAGACGCTATATCCGTAGGGGAATATCACCTAGAATTGACAAGTTCGCAAATTTTGATTTTACGTAACTGTTTGTGTGTACCTAGTTTGACATGTAATATCATTTCTGTATCTTTACTTTCTAAAAAAGGTTATGATTTTACATTTGTAAGAGATATGGTCTATATCCACCTTAATCAAGCATTGATTGGGTCAGGCACACTAGATAACAGTATATACGTATTAAATCAAGCTCAGGCTTTCAACATCCAGAACACACTTAAAAGAAAGTCTCCAGAATGAAATCAGGCTTTTTTATGGCATTGTAGACTGGGTCACATCAATGAAACACGATTGATGAAGTTACATAAAGAAGGATATTTGGATCCGTTCGAATATCAGTCCTATGCAACTTGTCAATCATGTCTCACAAGGAAAGATAACAAAGACTCTGTTCACTGGACACGGAGTAAGAGCTAGCGAGCTCTTGGGACTCATACACAGCGATGTGTGTGGTCCAATGTCTACACATGCAAGAAGTGGTTATTCATATTTCATTACTTTTACGGATGATTTCTCTAGGTATGGACATGTATTCTTGATAAAACATAAATCCGAGGCCTTTGAGAAATTCCGGGAATATAAGAATGAAGTGGAAAAACAAACATGCAAAGTATCAAGACACTTAGATCTGATCGAGGTAGTGAATACTTAAGTGCCGAGTTCCTGGGTTACTTAAAAGAGAATGGAATTCTCTCTGAGCTTACTCCTCCATACACACCTCAACACAACGGTGTATCGGAAAGGCGGAACCAAACCTTATTGGATATGGTACGTTCCATGATGAGTAATGCTGAGTTGCCGCGATCCTTCTGGGGTTATGCACTAGAATCAGCTGCATATCTTTTGAACAAGGTTCCTACCAAGACTGTGCCTACCACACTATATTAGATGTGGAGTGGGAAGAAACCCTATCTTAAGTATTTGAAGATATGGGGATGTCCATCTTTTGTATAAAAAATAGCATGCGGACAAGTTCAAGACACGCTCAGTACTGTGTAAGTTTGTGGGATACCCAAAGAACTCCAGGGGATATCTTTTCTATTACGCAGAAGAACAAAAGGTTTTTGTTTCTCGTCATGCCCACTTTTTGGAAAATCAAATTTTAGAAAAAGAGATAAGTGGGAGCGCAATAAAACTGGAAGAAATTCCAGAACCACAAGCTATTACTGAAAGCTTGGTGGAATCAGAAGTTTCGAAAAAAACGGACATCCCCGCGCCACTCCACAGGACTAGTAGGTTGTCTCATCCGCCCGAGAGATACTACGGTTTTCTTATAGACGGGGATAGAGAGGATTGCATCATCGACGATAATGAGCCAACTAGCTTCCAGCAAGCCATCCAGAGCAGTGACTCGGTAAAATGGCTGGATGCAATGCGGACCGAAATGGAGTCCATGTACACCAACAAAGTATGGACTTTGGACATTGCTCCAGAAGGGGTAAAACCCGTTGGCTGCAAATGGATCTTCAGAAAGAAGATTGGTGTAGATGGACAGGTTGAAACCTATAAGGCCAGACTTGTTGCAAAAGTTTTCGTCAAAGATCTGGTTTGGACTATGATGAAACCTTTTCTCCAGTGGCTATACTCAAATCCATTTGGATCCTTCTTGCTATTGCAACCTTCCACGATTATGAGATTTGGAAGATGGACGTAAATACCGCTTTTCTAAATGGAAATTTGGAAGAGTGCGTCTATATGGATCAGCCAGAGGGTTTCATTTAGAGTGGGAGCAGCGGGAAAGTGTGCAACTTGCGTAAGTCCATTTATGGAATAAAGCAGGCATCGCGGAGTTGGAACATCTGTTTTGATGAGACGGTCAAAGAATTTGACTTTATCAAAAATCCAGATGAACCATGCATCAATAGTAAGATTGTAGCAAGAACTGTGGTATTTCTCGTCTTGTACGTGGATGACATTCTCTTGATAGGAAATGACATTCCTATGCAACAATCAGTCAAAGGATTCTTGTCATAAAGGTTCTCCATGAAGGACCTGGGTGATGCCTCCTACATTCTGGGGATCCAGATCTATCGTGATAGATCTAAACGGATGTTGGGAATTTCACAGTCAAGGTACATCAACACCATACTGAAAAGATTCAGTATGGAAGATTCAAAAGCGCGGTAATTTACTGGCTTGTCACGGAATCACCATCTCCCAAGAGATATCTCCCAAGACTGATTTGGAAAGGGATCGCATGTCTATTATACCCTACGCTTCTACGGTAGGCTCTATAATGTATGCAATATTGTGTACCAGACCAGATGTAGCTTATGCACTGAGCGTTGTAAGCAGGAATTAGTCAAACCCAGGGGAGAAGCACATGATAGCAGTAAAGAACATTCTCAAGTACCTGAGAAGGACTAAGGAGATGTTCCTAGTGTACGGCGGAAAAGACCTCGGGATCGAGGCCTTTACTGACTCCAGCTTCCAGAGTGACAAGTATGACTCCAAGTCCATGTCGGGTTATGTCTTTACCCTCAATTGAGGGACGGTCTATTGGAAGAGCTCCAAGCAGGATACCGTTGCTGACTCGACGATGGAAGCGGATTATATCGCTGCATGTGACACAGCAAAAGAAACCATTTGGATGTGAAAGTTCCTAATAGAACTTCCGGTGGTTCCGTCCATTGTTGATCCAATACCGCTGTATTGTGACAACAACGGAGCTATAGTTTTAGCGAAGGAACCCAGGTCCCATCAGAAGTCCAGACACATCTTGAGGCGGTACCACCTGATCAGGGAGATCATTGATCGCCGGGAGATCGTTGATCACCAGGAGATCGAGGTGCAGAGAGTAGATACAGAGAACAACACTGCAGATCCACTCAAAAAGGCCATCCCTCAGACACAGTTCGAGAGGCTATTCGAGATGATAGGTCTGTGATATGCCAATACATGGCCTTAGTGCAAGTGGGAGATTGTTAGTGTTATATGCCCTAGAGGCCATTATTGTATCATACTGGTTTGTATATTACATTTTGGAAGCTTGGGATATACACAGATATATTAACAGTCTTGCTCAATATGGTAGTATGATACTTGGTTTGATTCTATCTCAATATGTGCATATGTTTCTTTTAGCATATCTCTTATACATATTGGTAGAGCCCTTAGGATCTTTGCTTGACTACCAACGTTGTGATGGCAGTCACACTAGTGGGGGCTGGGTAGTCTTTAAGCACATCCTTATACTGGTCATAGGATTATCGAAACGGGGCATCTATACCCCAGAGTAGACTAGTGTATACGCTTTTCATCCCAGCAAGAGAGATGGTCTGTCCCACAACCATTAGTACGTCGTACTGGAGATAGTATGCAGGTGCTCATTAGGTTATGAATACACTGGACAGGACTCGTGGGGAACTGCTGGTTGGTACTATACCTATCGTCAGGTAGCAGTTCCCAGATGACATGAGTATAGGTTAGTCCATTGACTTGACATCGCTACATCGGCTCGAGTGTGTTCCCACTGTTCTTAGATTACTACACTACCACGGCTCAAAGGAATCGTGCAAACAGGTAGTAGTTGGGTGCAGTCCCGAAGCACTTGGAAACAGTAGTGGTTAGATAGGATTCGTCTCTCCCGATATTGGGAGTTGATGTCGCGCTGTGTTCGGAAAGCCATTACACAAATTCCCTGGCCAGGGCAAGCGAGATTTACTGGTAGGTACTCCAGTAGTTTCTCAGGGTGTTTTGGGCTCTACACCGACACGACTTATTGTGCTATCAGGGGTCTGACGGCTACCGCCCCCTAAGCCCGATATGTGATACTCTTAGACGGACAGACCGGACTGTACGGAGATTGTCACAGATAGGCTCAGTAGGAGTTCGGATGAGTTTGATCATCGACCTTCTTATCGACAGATACCTGGGTAGCCGTTACGTGCAGCTAGTACCGCTGACGTGCTTGTGGTTAAACCTACTGCCAGTGTACTGCCAAGTCTTTAGAGTCCAACACAGAGGGTTTCCCTGCTTCGGGCGAAACGATGTAGAGGTCGTATGGTTTTACAACAAGGTTCGATCATATACGTGTACTTGTGCACGGATCATGATTAGGACGGATAATACTACCGGACTTTGGTTTAAGCCGGATTCTAGTATTAGATTATTAGATTAGTTTTGTCTCTTTGTATTCGTATTTTTCGAAATATGGATACGGGTATGTATATATGATGAGGGGTATTCTTGTAATTTACCTAAGAATACTTCTAGAAGAAGACACATCATTTCTTGTATAAACATCTAGATTAAATGGTTAATGAGGTAGAAGTATGGGGTGTGGATTTTCATTAAATGAAGCATGGCTACTTGGTGACTCATGGGGGTGACTCATCTTGTGTCTATTGAAGCATGCTTGATATTTTCATTTTGTGAGTTATTGTATGCTTCATTCATCACAAGACTTAGCTATCTTCATTCCATAATGATCTTGAACACTCTCTCTCCTCCAAGCTCTCTTCTTCTACCTCAAACCCTAAAAGTCTCATGTGTTGAGAAACCTAAGGTATTTTGAGACAAATCAATCTATCATCACTCTCTACATCCTCTAGACTATCTAGTTTAGCGAACTAGGTACCCTAGTTAGCTCGGTATTGAGGTCGGAGCTCGAAGTATAAACTCTCGGGTGGATCGTTTTTGACTTGAAGAGGCCGACCTAGCAAGTGCGATCCGTACACTTCGAGAAGCTTAAGACGAGGAGGAGGAGAACAAGAAGACCCGGAGGACTTAATACTATGAGGTATAACTTTCTTCCGAGTAGTTAAACATCATGGTAGTTTAGCTAGTTAGGGTTTAGTATCGATCCTGGAGTTCAAGTCGGTGTTGCGAAGCCCGTAAAAATTGTTTTTTGCGTATTCCGCCTCCCCGCGAACCCGCGGGGTGCGCGACATCGACTTACCGTTTATCTACGTCTTTTAGTAACCATCTCGTGCCACTTTTAACACATTCTGTATCAGTCTACCCCTTTAAAACCCCGTAATGTATATTGTATTGTTTGTAGATATAAGACTTGCCAAGACCATGGTATAAATTGTTCATGTAAACGGATCAGGATATAAACGGATAGTCATGTAATCAAGTTCAAGATATATCCATGGTTTGGTCATGTCAAGACATGTTGCATGTATTGTTCGGATTCATGTTCAAGTGTTCATGTTTGATATATTGGATTCATGTTGAATTGGAGTTATAGTTGGATTCATGTTTGGATTGTATTCAGATTAGATTGAAACTCGGAGTCATGCCCCACGCCCAATACAGAGAGTATTGTCCGCTCTGGCCGAAGCCGCATGGTTTTTTCCTTCGGGGTGAACTGGACCCGGCCAGGGGCCAACTTCCCAGGAGGTCACCTATCCCAGAACTTCCCTGACTCGAGCACGCTTAACTACGGAGTTCTCAAGCTCCTGTAGTGCCGGTTCACTTAAAAGGCGCCTCTGTATTGAAGAGTGGTATCATTCCATTTATAGTACAGATCTGCCCTCTTTCGGAATGTATTCCGAAGAGTCCTCATTGTTCTACAGTGGGTCCCACGGACTCAAGAGGTGGCCCCCACGGATTCAAGAGGTGGCCCCGCCTACTTAACATGACACTTGGCATGGAACTTTGTTCCGTGTGGCACTTTGCTCCATGAGCAAGAACCGGGTCCCGACACTCAGATTGAGTTAGACACTTAAACAAATTTAGGTCATGAATTAGATTTAGGAGTTATCGGTAAATGCTGCACATGAATGGTAAGATTTGTGACTTTTTCTAAGCCAATTACTATTGATAACCCCGTTTTAGTTTTCTACCTAAAATAGACAAGTACCCACTTTCTTCAGCTCCCTGAGGCTCAAAAGAATTGATCCCGCTTAAACCTATATTTACTACGGTCCTTATTGTAATTTAATATAACTTGAGCGGGTTTTATGAAAAATATTTTACATATAATTCCAAAATAATTCTCAAGTATTTATTTATATTCTTTAGTGTTGTCATGGATGTGAATTTTATAGAATGAGGTATATTAGTGAATATATATATATATATATATATATGAGAATAATGGAGAAAAGAGGCCATAGGAGGGAATTTCCTCCTATGGCGTCGAAAAATTACATCCTCCCTCATTTTTTCCGACGATCGGCATACATCATCTTCATCGTTATCATCTAATATGTGGGTACACCAAATTTCATGTGATTCTACAACTTTTTCACCGTTGATTTAGCAAAACAAAAAGTTATCAAGTCGGTAAATCGCTAATCTTGAACCCACTTAATCAACGGTGAAAAAATTATAGAATCACATGAAATTTGATGTACCCACATCTTAGATGATAACGATGAAGATGATAGGTGCCGATCGTCGGAAAAAACGTGGGAGGGTGTATTTTTTCGACGCCATCGAAGGAAATTCCCTCCTATGGCATCTTTCCTCCACTATTCTCTCTCTCTCTCTCTCTATATATATATATATATATATATATATATATATATATATAGAGAGAGAGAGAGAGAGAGAGAGAGAGATTAATGGAAGGAAGAGGTCATAGGAGGGGATTCCCTCCTATGGCATCGAAAAAATACCCCCTCCTAAGTTTTTTCCGACGATCGGCACCCACCATCTTCATCGTCATCATCTAAGATGTGGGTACACCAAATTTCATGTGATTCTACAACTTTTTCACCGTTGATTTAGTAGGTTCAAAATTAACGGTTTACCGATAATAGAACTTTTTACATTGCTAAATCAATGGTGAAAAAGTTATAGAATCACATGAAATTTGGTATACCCACATCTTAGATGATGACGATGAAGATGGTGGGTGCCGATCGTCGGAAAAAACTAGAGAGATGGTATTTTTTCGACGCTATAGGAGGGAATTCCCTCCTATGGCATCTTTCCTCCATTATTCTCATATATATATATATATATATATATATATATATATTTTGAATAATTCAAGGTGTTTTAGTGTAAACTTGACTTGAATGGATTCTTGATGGTATTTTCATGAAACTTTTAATTCTTTTTTTTTGTTTAGAAAAACATGGAATTTATTATATATTTAAAATAGATGGTTTGATAATATTTATATATGATTATTAAAAGTTAATATTTATTTATTAAGTAGAAAATTACATTTTTCTTAAAAATTGCATTAAAAATTCCATCGAGATCGTATGCTCCGTGAGGAGGTCTGCATCTCGTCCTACTAGTCCGATGGATGTGCGATAACCCGCACCAACCGAATCGGATTCCCCAAAAGTAGGTTGTAGATGCACAATCGCAAAGAATTTAAATAACACGATTTAAAGAATACGGTTTTTAATAGTTTATGGTATTTTGATGTAAAAGTAGTATTTGCCACAAAATTATTGTTCAAGGGAATCGTGCTATATCAAGATGCGTGTTGGTGAGAGGTAGGTCATTATCTCGTGAGATTTTTCTAAAGGTAATATAAGCCAGAATGATTAAACGATATCATATGTAATTTCATGATATTTAAACGTAAAAACTTAATAAAAATTGTTTTACATGGAGTTTTAAATTGAAACTTGTTTCTAAAAATTGTTTAATAATTAACAAGCAAGATTTGATGATTTGGATGATTGGTTCTTAAAAAAAATTGCAATTCTAAAGAGAATAGAATTTAAAAATCGGTATAACTCCACTTACCGATGTGATTTGAAAAAAATGAAGTTTTATAGTGGAAAGAGAAGTATAGAGATAGGACTTACTAGTTGTTTGGTTTAAGAAAAGAGATAGGAAGAATTTAAGGTCGTTGTGGCGTCGCGGAGTCACCGAAAACTTCTCGAATTTTCGCCGGAACTTGACCTGGTGCTAACTCCACTTGTACTCTTCTTTGACTTGGAAATTTTTGAGAATTTTTAATGAGAGATTTTAGAATGAAAAGGGTTAGGGTATGATGTTGTTTTTACAAAGGAAAATTAGGGTTTTGAGAATTGAAAAAAGAATTAAAATGTATTAAAAATAGGATTTATGAGTAAATTAACACTCTCTAAATAATTGCAGGGAATTCAAACAGCATGGGGGTAATGGGGTAGGCCAAGAGTTTCAGTGTGCAGAGAATGGGAGTATTTCCAATGGGGAGGCCCGGCGGCGCCGGCCCAAAGGGGCATCTCGCTAGTCGTTCTAAGGGGGTTGGGCTCTGGATTGGTGCCACGTGTCCCTATCTGTATAAATATCTTTTTGCACATGTTTATTTAATCTTACTTTTTATTTTTACGTGTATTGCACGTGTAAACTTTTGGGCTTCTAAAAAGTTTAAAATAAAAATAAGATGTGGCTGGGAGATTCAAACACAAGGGCTATGTCACAGTAGTGCAAAACTTTACCAATGAGCTATAAGTGCTTTCTTATTGTTTTCAAACAAAAATAATATTTAAAATATACTCAGGCTTGCAACTCCTTTCTGTACTTTTAAAAGAAAATATTGTACAGAAAATTCAGGGTCGTTACAACCGCCACCAGCCGAGCACCACCACCACCATCACCATCATCTCTCGATCTCCCTAGTCCCATCTCCGAGCCGCCCCTTCACCCTCCCAAAAAAAATACTAATTTAATAATTATCTAAAAATATTATTAATATAGTTAATAATTAATTATTTGTTTTACGATAAGGACAAAATGATCTTGTACTTAACTCATCGTAGTTTTTTATTTTGGCCCAAACATATTGGAAGTATTTAGTAAATAAGCCTTAAAGAAATACAACATGAACCTATATGGTTAGATCTCTTATACGTTTTGTCCAACTTTTTTTAAGCTTGAGACTCAGGAAGATTATTTTTATGTCTAAGAGGCCTAAACACAAATTGTCCATCATTCTGAATGATCATCGATTCCATCTTATTTAATTGTTTTAATCTTATTTAATTGTTTTATATTCTAACTGAAACACTCCAAAAAATTGGTTATTAAGATTTTGATGTAGGAATGATGTTACCAAGTGTCGTACAGGAAACATTCAGATTGTGCCTTTTTTGCGATCTACATGAACAATGATTCCATAGTGATAAAAAGAATGGTAAGTTGTAAAAAGCCCCTACCAGCTTTAAACTTGAGTAAAAACCCCTGGGCTTTTTACTCTTCTTAAAAAAGACCCGGGCCTAATAAAAAAACCCTGTAAACCAGTCGTCTCTAATATCTAAGCAATTGCCTTCAATATCTATGCAGCTGTAATTGCCTGTAATATCTAAACAGTTGTCTATAATATCCAAACGGTTGAGAAAATACAAAACGTAAATGAAATATATTGAGAAAATACAAGGCCTAAATGAAATACAGTCTAAGGTTTTTTCACAAAGATTTTGAACAATAGGCTCTTCCCGACAATTTCGAAAATTACAGGGGTTTTTATTGGACAACTCCCGAACGGGCAGGGGGCTTTTTGACAATTTACCGAAAAAAGAATCCTTCAAATGCATATGGTTTGTTTCTAGCTATTATCTTGTAAATTGCAATTGTGTATCAAACAAACAACAAAAAATCTAACAAGTCCTCTGATTAACCCCTCAATTAGCAATCCTAACCAAAGCTTTGCTGCCTTTGGGAATCTAAACCTCAATGGAGGCACAGCTGCCCTTGTTCCTCTTGGCAACATGAGGCACATTGCCCTTTTACTCTTTAGGGTCCCAAAGCCAACCCCAAACAAAAACAGTAGAGGAAACATTCATACATCAAAAGCATACAAGTATCTAATCTAATGACATTTGAGTAAAAAGAACCATATGATGAGCTTCTTCTCAAAAGAAAAAGAAAAGTTAAGGCTGGGCTAGGGATTCCCCCCCTCCCACCTCAGTCACCTCTTGAAAGAGAAAGAAACAAAGAAAGAAAAAGAAGAGAAACCATTGTACACTTTATGCTTTGCTTGTGTGCTGACCATTACCCTGGATTTCCCTTTCTTTCTCCTATTGTGATTTTGTGCCCCGTTATCCCTAAGTCAAGCAACATTAGTCTAACATGAGAGTTTACTGGTTCAAATTCTGATGGAAGTCGAAATCTCACTCAGATGTTGTCCTCCGTCGATCTTACTGCAAACGATTCTGAACGGTTGTGATTGGAAGTGAAAATTGAACGCGTGGATCTCAATGGATTGTTAGATGCCGCTGACGTCGGGCTACCTGTAAAGGAAGTCCCAGGATGGGAAACAACCGTAGGACCCTCTGACGATCAAGTAAGTACTAAGATATAGGAGCAGCGTAGCGGCGTATTGGAATTGATTTGACTTACTTAGATCGTCTGGTGGAGGAGATTTACATAGTGGTCGTATGAAGTGGACCAGCGCGAGATTCTCACCTCCTGTTACGCCTCTGCATCACGTTCGCCCTGATAGCGGGACGTGCCCATTAATGGCGGGATGCGCTCGTTAATGACGAGATACGTTAGCGTGAGATGCGGGTCGTGGAGCGGCAGGGATCTCGTCGTGGTGAGATACACGGAGCCGTTACGGGAGCACTTGGGCTCCATGCTCTCGGTTGAACATGGAACCCGAGGAAGCTTAGCTCGGTGGACGCCACCGAGGAAGCTAGGCTGTAGGATTGCTTGGAGGAGAGCCGTCGGATGGTCATTTAAGCGAAATTGGGAAGGTACTCCGGAAATGTCCCCGAAAGGTCGGATGCAACCTCGGAGGCGAGCTGCCGAAGAATGTCCCCGACGCATCATACTTGTTCCAGCTCCGTAACCCCCAGGAGTGTAGCAGGCTTGGCGGATGACACGTCATCCGCCACGTGTCATGATCTGGGGAATATCCATTTATGAGCCCCATCATTAGCCCCCACTCTCGTCCTGGCCTATTTATGGGTCAGGGTTGAGAGTGGTAAGCCCGGTTTTGGACGATTCGGCCTAAGATTCCCCTGCAATGGGTTGTTGGACGAAGACGCACCGTTTGGCGGCTACTCGTCTTGAATCCCTAGATCCACGTGGCGACTCGCGATGCGACTAAGTTCCCGCACGTATCTTTGGTGACGTCGGTGTATCAGTGAAATGATTGCGCCTAAAAAGGGGGCGTCGTTTCGTTCACTCGGCCAGTTGGGCTACGCGCCACGTGTCCTCCACTGAGTGGTAGGACATGGGTGGCTGTCACCCGAATCCTAGCGAGAGGGAACGTGTCCAATGGCCGATTGCCATGTGTAAGTCGACGTTAGACACCCCACGAGCTGCGGGGAGGCGGAATAGGTAAAACAATCATTTTGTCTAAACTAACATCGACTAACTTACGGATCTTTTCCAAACCCTAACTAACAACATCATAGGAGGGATTAGCTACTATGAAAGAAGATTATACCTAATGAACCAAGTCCTTCTTCTTCTCGTTGACCACCTCCTCATCGGCATCCTCTTTGTGATAGAAGATCCACCCGAGAGCTACTACTCCAAGCTTGACCTCTAACTTGAGGTAACCAGGTTACTAAAAGTTCTAATCAAAGCAACCTAGGGGATATAGAGTGGAATTAGGGATCAATTAGTCTTGCTAACCCTTGATCTCAACACATGAGAGGTTAGGGTTAGGGTTTGAAGAGAGAGGGCTTGAGGAGAGAGAAGGTGAGAGTGAGAATGAAATGAAATAATATCTTATTTAGAATATATGAAGCATAATAATTATTAAATGAATGATCAAATGATAATATCAACCATGCTTCATTTATTCACTTTGTGTGATTCATCTAATGAGTCATTAATCATTAAATGCATCATTAACTCCTTTGTATGAATCACACCATGAGTCATTAAATTATTTAATGCAAATGCCACCTTAGCCTCCAACTCATCAATCTTCTAGAAGCTTCTCGAGTAATTACGAGAACGCCCCTCCTATCCGTGAAAACACGGAAATACTATAAATCCAATAATCCAATACTAGAATCTGGCTTAAACCAAAGCCTGCTAGTAAAAACCGTCCGAATATCGTACGTGTGTAAAAACACGTATGCGTCCGAATCCTGTCGTAAAACCATACGACCTCTATATCGTTTCGTCCGAAGCAGGGAAACTCTCTGTATGGGACTCTAAAAACTCGACTACTACGCTGGCAGTGGGTTTAACCACGGACCGCAAGCGGCACTATCTATACGTAACGGTCCCTAAGTAGATGTCGATAAGAAGGCCGATAAGAAAACCCATCCGAACTCCTACTGAGCCTGATGTGACAATCTCCGTACAGTCCGGTCTATTTGTCACGCCCCGCTTCCCAGTATACAGCGAAGGGGACGCGACTGGTCCACTACGTCTTTACTAAGAAGCAAATACGCTAAGCGTAAATAAGCAATATAAAAGTAAATGCACAAGAGACAAGATATAATAAAGACAGCAACTTTATTTATTAACATTTTTTGGTACAATACATGAAAAGGAAATACAACTGAAATAAAAACAATGCCTAAACAATGACATGACAGGAAATTAAAGGTACTGAATAGAAAATGTACAATGTCTAGAGCTCAGGGTCTTCGCTGTACTGATCCAAGTCTTCTGCAGTTGGCTCGATCTCTGACGGATCCAAATCACCTGACGACATTCAAAGAAGAAAGAAATAGAATGTCGTCAACGAACAGGTCGCTCAGTAAGTCCCAAAGATAATGGAGAAGTAGAAAAGATGAAAAAGAGAGAGTAGCTTTTAATGTTGTATTATATTATTGTAATGTTGTATTAACGCTATTGTTTGTACCTTGGTACAGTAGAATGCTAGTTGTTCCCCTCCGAATGGGGGCGGAGACGACGTAAGGACGTCTGGCCTGAGATTCGGGGCAGATGCTATATGGTTTTATCCGTCCACCTCTCCGAAGATACCAAGTTGATTTATGTCACCGTGTATCGGAGGTTTAGATGGATGCAGCCGATGTAGCAGACTTCGTCAGATTCCCCCTCGATAGAGAGGTTTTTGATTGTGGGGACGCTTTTCCCTGCAGGCGCAAACCCCTGCAGTTAATTACGCTACCGCATCGCGGTAGCTACTTTCTCCTTCTCCAGAATTTCACTTCGTGTCGTATGTGTTTGTTTTGTTTGTGGTTGCCCGTGGATTGTATACGGAGACTGAGTAATGCCGTCGCCCGTAGGACGTGGATTAGTCCAAATCCGTATTTACTTAGATTTAGGTTTGGTGTTTTTAGTTTAAGGATACGTTAGCCGTATTGAGGCTAAGATCAACTTAAACGTTCGTTAAGAATACGTTAGTCCTGTTTGAGACTAAGATCAACTTAACGTGGCGATCCATTTAATATATGGCCGTCGGGACTCATCACCTCTCTGACGTCATTGAAGGATTACAACGATAGGTGTCAGAGGAGTTCAGAGATGTACTCTTGAACCAAAGTTGATTTGGAGTTTTAAAGTCCATTTGAATGTTTAAGGATACGTTAGCCGTGTTTGGGGCTAAGATCAACTTAAACGGGATCGTTTATATCCGGCAAAAGAGCATTTGGTGGCTCTATTTTCCAGTTTAGGGACGTGGTGGTCCATCGCCAGTTTAAGGACGTGGTGGTCCAATATTAGTTTAAGGACGTTTCGGTCTGTCATTAGTTTAAGAACGTTTCGGTCCGTCATTAGTTTAAGGACGTTTCGGTCCGACATTAGTTTAAGGATGTTCCGGTCCACGAGTTTAAGGACCCCACAGTCCGTATCGATATGTGGTCGTCGGGACCCGTCACCTTTCTGACGTCGTTGAAGGATTATAACGATGGGTGTCAGAGGAGTTCGGAGATGTACCCTTGAACCGGATATAAATTAATTTAAGAGAACAGCTGTGCTCAGTCAATTTAATTTGAGGACTTACGACCAAAATTGGGCTAAGTCCAGTTGAAAATATTCAACACCCTTATTTATTTTTGGTCTATTAGACCTGTGCAAGGGCTTTGCCCACACTTAAATAATGCATTGCATTACTTCTATTTTTTTTGTTTGGGCTCTGCACATAAAAGATGCAGAGCATCAATTTCACTTGGGCTCTACCCCCCCCCCCTTTTTATTGCTTTGCAATTTATTTTGGCCTACTAGGCCCCTCTGATTTGGGCCTTGCCCTTCAGTAAAAGAAATGCATTGCATTTTTCAGGCGCTTTGCGCCAATCACTGAGCGCAAGCGCTTGTGGTGAGGACACGTGCCATGCTCCGGTGAGCGCAAGCGTAACAGCGCAGTGCGCTGCGCTAGTGCGCTGTGCTGTTGCGCTACTGACACGTGGCGCGCTCTGGTGAGTTGCGCCAATTACAGAGAGCAAAACTCTATTTCAAAAGCGCGTAGCGCAAGTTGTTCTGTAGCTGACACGTGGCGCTCTCCCAAGAGCGCAACAGCGCAGTTTGCAAATGGAAAGCACTAAGAATCTTTTAGATTCAAGAACAGAAATGCCAAGCACTATTTGATTTCTTGATCTAATTTAGATCAAAGAAAAGATAAATTTTTCTTGTTTTTCTTATCTCAAAGAACCAAAGGTTCATAAAAGTGCAAAGCACTATTTTATTATCATTTTTTTTTATTAAAGATCATTGATCTTGTTTTTAGATCTATGATCTGTTCATGAGAGAACTTTCTCTTTTTTTCCTAAAGATTTTTACCATTTTTGTTCTTGAGGAATTTCTTCAGAGTTCTCTCTTTTTTTTTTCTCAGAAAATGTTGATGCCTTTGAATTGAGGCTTAGGGCCCTTTTTATAGTGCCCATAAATTAGTTAAATTTGTTAAAGAGATCTTTCTCTCAGTGATTTGGGGAATTTTCCCCACCGTTGGATTTTTGATCTAAGGGCTTCTGTTTTACAGAAAGGAATCTTCTTGTTTTAACAAAAACAGAAATATTTCTTTAAAATCATAATTCTGTTTGGCGCAAATACTCCAGCGCGTGACACGTGTCGCGCAGCGCACAGCGCAGCGCATCTGCGCTAGCGCATCTGCGCTGACACGTATCGCGCAGCACAAAGCGCAGCGCAACTGCGCTAGCGCATCTGCGCTGACACGTGTCGCGCAACGCAGTGCTTGCGCAACTGAAGCGTTGCTTCCTTTAATTTTACTTAAAATAGAGCTTTGCTCTGATTGGGCGTGCCTTCTTGGACGCTGCGCTGACGTATCAGCGCCTGACATGTGGCGCGTTGCGCCTGAGATTTGAAGCGTTGCTTCAAAATTTTGAATTTTGAATTTCAACAGAGCTTTGCTCTGATTGGGTGAAACAAATGCCCCCCCACCGTTGCGCTCACGTGGCGCACACGTGAGTGCAGCGGTGGCAAACTCCTGATCGTTGGATCAAGGGGTGAGCTCAAGGAGCGCAAGCGCCTTATAAATAGGACCTCTGGCCCTTAGAAAAATCTCACCATTTTCTAGATTTGATTTCCAGAGCTTTGCTCTTGCTTAGAACTCCAGAGCTTTGCTTTCGTTTCCAGAACTTTAGAGCTTTGCTCTCATTTTCCAAGTTAGAAAATTTTAGGTAAAATTAATCTTAAGTTAAATATTTTAATTAACTAATAGAGCTTTGCTCTTACAGATCTTTTGATCTAAAGAGATCCCCATTGGGATTTCATAAACAGAGCTTTGCTCTCAAAAACTTATAGATCTGCAGAGATCTTGTTCATGGGTTCTAACCCATAGCTAGAGCTTTGCTCTTTGAATCATCTGTAGATCTTTTAGATCTGAAAAATGAAGAAATTTTCATAAGTTTTTCATGGATTTTTCAAGATTCCAAAATTTTTAATTCTTTTAGGTGTAAACATTTTCTGATGGACCTTTCCATTATTACCATAGAGCTATGCTCTTTTAAGGAATCTTATTTCCTTGGGACCAGAGTTTGACAAGTGTCACTCTGTGACAGAGCTTTACTCTGAAAGAGGAGATTTTCTCCTTGTCTCTAGGGATTCTTCCCCTTTTTTTTATTAATGGGAATGTTTTTCTGGGGACCAACTGACAATCTCATCCAATGATGAGGTTGTCTTATTAACTGACGTATTGTCATCCAGATTTTGTGGGTCCTCCTTCGGTCTCCTACCCACTGCACTGCTGTGTGGTGTAATTAATTAATTTTAATTAAATTAATTTTTAATTTAATTTATTAATTAATGCATTTTTCTTAAACGCTAAGCGTTGGAATTGCAACACTAACGGCTAATTTCTGTTCATTTGCAGCGATCATGTCTCTCAACACCTCATTCCCGTTTGCTCGTTCAGAGGAGGGATTTTCCGAAGCGCCCTTGGATCGTGAAGTCCTGGCCATGATTAGAGAATACGACCCGGAGTACAAGAGTCTCCACCTTTGGGGGTCTTGGTATAACCAGATCATTATGGGTCGACGCAGCTTCACATGCGCAGTGCCGTCCGAGCCCATCACGGCGATTCACTATGCTACCCCACCCTCGGTGCAGTATGCCGTGGAGTTGGTGGATTGGACATCGAAGGGCTTTCTACATCCCGCCATAGATACGATACCGGTTCAGCGTCCCATGGTTTTGGACATCCTAGAATGCCGTATCTGTCAAGGTGAAGCACGACCTTGGGGGCAATCATATAACCTTAGTCTGATCCCCCGCCACCCGATTGGCTATCTGCCGTGGGCCCGGTACATCCTGTCGACAAAGAAGTCGCAGTTGATAAGATTAGGACTGTACACCGCGGTATACGTCTCTCTCTTCCAGTATCCCACGCTCCCCACCTGGTGGTTCAAGGCTTTCTTGGAGCAATGGAATATTCCTACCCACACTTTCCTTGCCATGGATCGGGAAGTGTCAATCTCCTTGGAGGAGTTCGCGGAGGTATCCGGTTTACCAGTGATGGGGGAACATTATGAGGAGTTGCTTCCGACAGATGAGTACGTCTTTGGTGCTAAGCCGATTGTAAGGGGGCTCACGCCGCAGAATGCTTTTCAGCACCAGTTCCCAAGCTTGATTAAAGTGTTGAACATATATGAGTCCCTCTTCGTCGAACATGGGAGTCGGGGAGTTAACATTGAGGACTTCATTGCTCGTTTCCTTCGTCCAAGCGTCATCTCATCAGAAGCTGCCAAGTTTGCCACCCTGGATGACCCTTTCGGTCTAGGTATGGACAACCTACCGGAGAAGGATATAGATCAAAAGGGTTTTTTTCCTTCCGGACTTCCCTACCATGTCATTTGCAGAAATTGCGGCCCCTGGAATGGATGAGGAGGCCTTTTTCTTAGGATTTCTTGGATTGTGGCTGAGCTGGTTTGCGATCCCAATGCACTCTCATCGGATGCGGCCCTCTGTCTTTTACCCAGCCCACCGGATGGCCATCGGGGTAAAGGTGGCTGTTGGGATCGCTGGCTTGGCGCATTTATACCATGGCCTCAGTCGAGCAGCGTATGCTAATGAGCACGGGGTACTGCACGTGGTCTTCCCGATGCATTACTTTGCATCGTGGCTCGAGCTACACACGGCGGGTGTCTTCAGCATGCATAAAAGGCCCTCGTTCTTTGACAAGTGCGGTTTTCCTCGCATTATACAGCTGATCGACGCATCAATTGTAACCCCATCACCGCGGAACGCCAGGGGCTTACTCCTTCGCCCTCATACCGTTGGAGCCGGGATGTCCTTTTTCGATAAGGTATTGACCATTGGAAAGGTGTCTACCACGGCGACGCGGCCATTACAAGATATCTTTAAGGATGGAGCCACAGTTTTGACGGCGAGGGAGACCCTTCACTTATATTCCATTAGACCGGGTTTCCTAGTTATTAGGCAGAATGGTGTGGCAATTTTTATGAGGTACAACCCGCATCGTTTTGCTCAACAACTGGGCTACGATCAAGGGGTCCCCTTGGAAGCCTTCTTGCTGGAACCCACTGCCACTGAAGAAGGGATGGAGAACGCACTGCACCATTTCATGCGCCTGAATACGAGCTCTCATTTTTTTATCAATGCGCCGGCTTACGCTCCGAGACTCCTCAATGTGTACAAAGACTGGTACAATCACGCAACAGGAGCAGTTATAAAGGAGGAAAGGCGACTGTTGGTCGATCGTAAGGGTGCGCCTCCAGGTACCGATCGCAACGCTCCTTTGGTTCCTAGGACTCCAGTAGTCGCTCCTCTAAAAGAGGTTAGAACCGGGCCACCGCGTGCGCAAAGTCCTCCACGTGGCTTGTCGCTCCCTGATGTCACAGATGCACCTGCAGCACCCTGTGCTCCAGTGGAGACAGTGGTTGTATCCTCGCCGGAGTCTGGCGTGGGTGCGGACATTAGGACCCACCGTCCCAAAGTGGCTGCTAAGCGGAAATCAATCCCACGTGGGCCTAGGGTCGGGGGACAGAAGAAAAAGAAGTCGCTCTTTGCCGCGGACGTCGCGTTTGGTCAGGAACCCCACGCTCCCTATGCCGAGGACCTGAGTGAATACGGAACTAACGAGGGATTAATCATGCCACCCCCGGATGATACAGACTTGGAGGCCGCTCTCGAAACATCAGCGTGGTTGGCAAGGCGTGACGCATGGCTAGCTAAGCTTGCGCAATCAGGTAACTACTAGTCACATTTTCTTTATTGCAACATATCTTCCTCATTGCCTTTGACTAACGCTTTTCTTTCCTTTCTTCTAACAGGCATCACTGATGAGGAAGCCATTGCCGCTTCACTCAAGACCTTCCAGGAAGAAGAATGCCTTAGAGCATCTTTAGGCCTTAGTAAGTCTCTATTCATCAAGTTTTCATCTCCCTCGTGTTATGGTCGATCTAACCTCTCCCATTTTATTATAGAAACCTCAATGCCGTTCCCACTAAGCGACGCAAATGTTCCGCCAGCCGCTGATGTTCCCGCTTCCTCTGGGCCACCGCAGGAGGTTCGTCTTGAAGAGCCGATGAAAGATGCCCTAAAGGCTCTGGAGGCGTCCCTGAACGAGGATGACGATGCCTTGAAGGAAGCGTCACGAAAGTCCATTGCGACAGCCCGGGAGGAAAGGAAGCGGCTGAGGCGTGAGGCGAAGGCGCGCAGGGCTGCCTTGGCTGTGGGAGCGGGCCCCAGCACCGCCCCTCGTGCTGATACTCCATCCAAAGAGGCCCCGGTCGCCCAGTCTACAGCTCATAGACAGGCGATCCGTACCAATAGAGAGGCTAACGACAAGTCTACCTCAGGTAATACTTCTTTCAGAATTTCGTTACTAGACTCATAAAGCTGTCGGTTCTTATATATTCTATCTTGCAGGGCCAAGTCCGACTGAGGGGGAGGCAGAGACCGTTGTACCCAAAGAAACAGAGGGGGCGGCACCTGCCGGACCTGAGCCGACGGTGGGCAACATCGCCGAGGCTTCGGAGCCTGAGATGGAGGTGGAGGAGTCTATAGCCGAGAAGGTCATTGATGCCGAGCCTGAAACGGCGGCAGATGAAATGATCGTCGTAACTGAGCCCAGGGTAGTGGCGGATGAGGCGCTTGAGGCCGGCGACCTCGTGGTGACGGTGGATGAGCCGATGGAGACGGCGGAGCCCGAAGAAGTAGCGGATGAGATGGGCACGACTCTTGGGGAAGAGTCAGCCGCTTCCTTCCAAGAATCCGGCAACGCTCCAATCATTGCCCTCCCTGCCTACGATCTCTTGCCGTCTCCTGGTCGCGCTAGCACGACAACGGCTCCCATTGAGTCGAGCGATGAGGCCACAGGCGGTGGTCTCATGTAGATAGAGGAGGGAATCGCCTCCGTTTCAGCCGGGAGCTCCTCAGGTAAACCCCAAGTTGCTGTTTTTCGTTACTTTACAATCCTTTCTGACAAGTTCACCTTTCTTGTAACGCAGGTGCAGCCAGCGCCGATGCCCCACTGCTTGAGGGAGCGCCTTCAACGACTGCCTTGGTGGTGGTCGCCTCTCAACCCTCTCTCATACCATCTAAGATGTTGGAAGGTATGGGTTTGCAACTTATTGATCTCACTTTTCAGACGTATAACTTGTGTACTAAAGTCATACTGTTATGTCTTTCAGGAGTGCTTTTTGACCATCTTTATCAGATGTTGCTCCCACACTTCTCCTTCCCATCCGAACTCGCTTCTTCCTCTGGTGGCGTTGGTGAGTATGATTTCCATTGATATCCTTCTTTCTTCATTGATAGAATTACTTCTAAACCCTTTTTTCTCATCTCGACTGCAGTGTTACAAATCGAAGGAGGGGATGAAAAATCGGCTGCGCCGCCGACCCTTCCGATCCTGCCACCTGCCTCAGCTGATACAGCAACTATCACATTGATAAATCCCCCTTTTTTATTTCCTGAACTGTTATCTGATCATATCTTGTTTCTTTTTAGCTGTCGTTCCGGTCTCGGCGCCCTTCGAATCTCGTATCATAATGCCAGCAGGTCCTTACCTGAGACGTCCATCTTCGAAAGGCGCCGCGAACAGCTTGCGTATGTTGAGCGACTACATTGAGGAGCTCGACGTCGAGACCCCTACTTCTGCTGCGGATTTTGCTACAGCGGTTAACCCGATGCTGGTGATACTCATGAACTTTCATGATGAGGGTATCATCGCATCTTGGGTTAACCATTGCAGGGAGATCGAGGCCCGCCTGCATCAGTTGGAGTCGCTGTGTCCCGCTCCCGAGATCTTGGCCGCCAGCAATCAAAGAGCAGCGTGGATTGAGTAGAGCACTTCTTAGTTCCGCCATCTCGAACAAGAAGTCATTTCAAGGCGTAAGGAGCACGGTGAGACTTCGAGCAAGTCTGCCCAACTGCATGCTCGGGTGGAGGCCAATGCTGCACGGCTGAAGGTTGTCTTTGAGGGCCTTCTGCAATGTCTTTCCGAAGGGTTATCATTGAGGCAACAGCTTGACGTTGTCGAGCGAGATGCGCCCAGCCAGGAAGCAGCCCAGAAGGTGGCGGAGGAGCAACTTTCATCCTTCTTGCAGCAGCGAGCCCAGGTGGAAGCAGAGGTGGCCGCGGCAGCCACTCAGGAGGAGGCGCTGAAAGAAGTGCGAGAGCGGCTTGCGGATTTGTTAAAGACACTTCCTCCTCAGTAGCTATCCCTCTTTGTATCGTTTGTAATTGTAAATAAAAAAATGTGTATATATATATATATATATATATATATATATATATATATATTATTCTTTAGCACAATGTATCCTGTACTCAATCAAGTTTATGAATAAAAGATACACATTTTTTGTAATGTCTTGTGCTATTTCCTTGCTTTTTCTTTCTTTTATCATCAGCATGCCGCCAATAAACATGGTCAACAGATAATAAAGCACGCATCTTGACTTTCTTAAGAAATAGCGATGGCTTAAGCCGCAGGGTCAGATCTGCTTCCTTAGACTTTTCAACTCTATAAGCCGTGAAGGTCTCGTAGAGATTTTTTCTCCCTACGGATCGAGAGGATCTCGTAGGTGGGCTTTTTCTCCTTAGGAATCGTGAGGATTCCTAAGTGTGGTTTTCTCTTATAAGTCGTAAGGATCCTATAAGAGAATTTTTCCCTCTTATGAGTCGAGAGGACCCGTAAGCGGTTGTTTCCTTCCTTGTCGAAACTCGACTTTGAAGAGTGAGACCCATGAATAGTATGCAAGAGATCGTTTTAGATCGGCTTATAGGTCCCATTGTTCAGGAAGCAAGTTTTTCAGTCCCTGTTGCCTGAGGCTCCATCTTGCAAGTTGAGACGAATCGGGAATTTCCCGTGGAGGCACTAGTTTCTCTGCGAGCCGACGCGAATCAGGAGGCTCTCGTCAAGGAGTGTTTGTATCCGTGAGTCGAGGAGTTTGCTAGGGATTATTTATTTCCCAAGCACCAAGGATTATTTGTTTCCTTAGGGCTTGAAATGAGTCGAGGATTTCTCACGGAGGCACTGGTGGCTCTGCGAGTCGACGCGAATCAGGAGGCTCTCGTCAAGGAATGTTTGTATCCGTGAGTCGAGGAACTTGCTAAGGATTATTTGTTTCCCTAGCGCCAAGGATTATTTGTTTCCTTGGGGTTTGAAACGAGTCGAGAATTTCCCACGGAGGCACTGGTTGCTTTATGAGTCGACGCGGATCAGGAGGCTCTCGTCAAGGAGTGTTTGTATCCGTGAGTCGAGGAATTTGCTAAGGATTATTTGTTTCCCTAGCGCCAAGGATTATTTGTTTCCTTGGGGTTTGAAACGAGTCGAGAATTTCCCACGGAGGCACTGGTTGCTTTGCGAGTCGACGCGGATCAGGAGGCTCTCGTCAAGGAGTGTTTGTATCCATGAGTCGAGGAATTTGCTAAGGATTATTTGTTTCCCTAGCGCCAAGGATTATTTGTTTCCTTGGGGTTGAAACGAGTCGAGAATTTCCTACGGAGGCACTGTTTGCTCTGCGAGTCGACACGGATCAGGGGGCTCTCGTCAAGGAGTGTTTGTATCCGTGAGTTAAGGTATTTGCTGAAGACACTGGTTTCTTCGGAGTTGGACTGAACCGTGGAGATTTGGCTTCGTCTTCTGGCAGAGCTTGCTGGGAAAGTATGGTTCCCTCTTTGTTTACGCCCTTGGATTGTATACAGGGATCGATGTGATCTTAACTGTAGGGCCAAAGTTTTATCATCATTTTTTTGTTTTATCTCTGCGATTCTCTATCATTTCAGTTTTTATATCGCGAAGGTCGTGATTGCCCAATCATTTCGGCTATTTTTCGCGGTGCCCAATCATTTCGGCTATTTATTTTATTTTTACTCACTGCTTTTTATTGCGAGTTGCCCAATCATTTCGTCTATTTTGCATGCATATATTTTTACTTGCTGCTTTTTATTGCAAGTTGCCTAATCATTTCGGCTATTTCGTATGCATGTGCGGTCTACTGGCTTTCCGCCGTAAACCTGGAATTAGACACCGATTTCGGCATCAGCACCGCTACAACTGAGATATTGCCAGGAGCGAATCATCATCTACCTCTATCGATGTTGAACAAAGGTGGCTTAGCGACCAGGGTTAGGGTCCTGTCGTCTAAGGCTTTTAACTTCATGAGCCGTAAGGGTCTCACAAAGGTATTTCTCCCTACAAGTCGTGAGGATCTTGTGGGTGTATTTTCTCCTTAGGAATCGTGAGGATTCCTAAGTGTATGTTTCCTCTGTAAGTCGTAAGAATCCTACAGGAGGGTTTTCTCCTCACAAATCGAGAGGATTTACAAGGGTTGTTTACCATGCGAACATATCCCCAGTCACGGATGAGACTTGGTTAGGGAAATGTTTATTCGCGCCCGTGGATTGTATATAAGGGTCGGTATTGAGCCACTTGTAGGGCAATATCAGAAGTTGTGGGGGTTGCTTAAGCATAGGTTTAGGTCTCTGTAACTTAAGACTTTCAACTCTTATGAGCCGTGAGGGTCCCATAAGAGAGTTCTCCTTACGAGTCGTGAGGATCTCGCAAGTGTATTTTCTCCTTAGGAATCGTGGGGATCCCTAAGTGTGGTGCTCCCTTGGGAGTCGTAAGGATCTCACGTGGGTGGTTTCTCCTTATAAGGTCGAGAGGACCCTATAAGTGTCCTTTAATGAGGTTGCGCCCTTTCAGGTTTTCACAAACACTCGCCGGTAGCCCTGCTGTTTTTACTCACGGATCCCTTTCGGGTTTTCATCCGCGCCCATTTTTCTTGTGGACATACCGTTTTTTTTATTCTTTTTATTTTTATATATATTTTTCTACGAGGTCGCGCCCTTTCGGGTTTTCACGAACACTCGCCGGTAGCCCTGCTGTTTTTACTCACGAAACCCTTTCGGGTTTTCATCCGTGCCCGTTTTGCTTATGGACATACCGTTTTTTTATTCTTTTTATTTTCTTTTCTTTCTCTTTTTTTTACGAGGTCGCGCCCTTTCGGGTTTTCACGAACACTCGCCGGTAGCCCTGCTATTTTTACCACAAAAGCCTTTCGGGTTTTCATCCGTGCCCTTTTTGCTTATGGACATACCGTTTTTATTATATTTTTCTTCTTCTTCTTTTTTTGTCTCGTCAGCTTACGGATGCTGCGGTATTAGTTTAAGGACGTTTCGGTCCGCTATTAGTTTAAGGACATTTCGGTCCGACATGGAGAAGGCCGGCTAATACTTATAAAGCTTGAGCTTAGGAAGATAGCGAGCGGACATAGTCGTCGTCATCTATCATTGACCTAGGCTGTGGCTCATTAAGCATAGTATCTCTTTAAGAAGCGACCGTTTATTGGCCTGAAAGGCTTTCACCGTGCATGTCCATGAGTAGATAGGCCCCACCCTGGTAGACCTTATCTATGATGTATGTGCCTTCATAGTTTGGCTCGAATTTTCCTCGCTTGGCGCGATTAGGAATCATAGGCCTTTTGACCACTAGCACAAGTTCGCCTTGGTGGAATGTCCTTGGTCGGGTCAATCTTTCATATGAGCGCGTCATCTTTGCTTTATAAGCTTCCAGATTTTGCTGTGCTATGAGCCGGGTTTCATCAAGGGCGTCAAGCTCCTCAAGCCGAAGGTGAGCATTTTCTTCGTCCGTTAGCTCGTAGTGGACTGCCATTCGTAGAGAGGGTAATTCTGTCTCGAGAGGGGGTACTGCTTCTGTACCGAATACCAACGCATATGGCGTTGCGTTCGTGGCCGTTTTAAACGTAGTTCGATACGTCCAGAGAGCTTCTTGCAGTCTTTCGTGCCAGTCTTTCTTATTTCGTGACACCGTTTTCTTCATGATCTTCGTCAAGGTCTTGTTGAAGGCTTCAGCTAGACCGTTAGCTCGCGGATTATAAACTGAGGAATATCTCCAGTCTATATTATGCTGTTGCGCGAAGCGACTGATTTTGTGGCTTCTGTAGGCTGGCCCGTTATCGGAGATGATTCGTCTTGGCGTTCCAAACCGATATATGACATGCGTCTTGAAGAAATGGAGGATATTCTCCGTCTTTACTTCCCTCAGCGGTACCGCTTCTGCCCACTTAGAGAAGTAGTCAGTCGTCGCTAGGATGAAACGATGTCCTCTAGACGATACCGGTTCAATGGGGCCGACTATATCAGTCCCCCACATTTCGAATGGCCAGCTAGCCACCGTTGGATGTAGTGGATTCGGATGCTGATGGATGAAGTCCCCATGAATTTGGCATGAATGGAATTGCTTCGCATATTCGAGGCAGTCCTGGATCATTGTGGGCCAATAGTAGCCCATCCGTTTGATCTTCAACTTCATCTTTGGGCCCGCTTGGTGAGAACCGCAGAGTCCGTCGTGAACTTCCTGGACGACTCTTTTCGCTTCGTCAGGTCCTAAACATCTCAGCCACAGAGAATCAAACGAACTCTTGTACAGAGTATCATTGACAAAGGCGAAAGACAGAGCTCGTTTCATAAGCTGATGTCTTGTGGACGCTTCTTCAGGCATTCGGTGGGACCTAAAGTAGTCTATGAAGACTTCTCTCCAATCCTCTGCCTTTTCCCGGTCTTTTACTTGCAGGGTCGTTTGCTCAGTCGCTCCCTTCTCTTCGGATGATTCCGGAGATATTTCTGCTGGGGCAAGCACTTGACGGCTTTGTACCATGATTCTAACGTCATCGAGATTCTCGTCAGCCAGTTCTTTAGCAAGTTTGGCCAATGCGTCTGGTTTGCTGTTTTCCGCGCGCGGTATGTTCTCCAAAGTATAGGAGGGAATTTGGGTCAACAGTTGTTGCACTTTTTCGCTGTACTTCACCAGTTCTGGCTTGCACGTTTGGTAGTCGCCATTTACTTGACTAACGACCAGTTGAGAATCCCCGTATATAAGGAGGTCTTCAATTCCCATGTCAATGGCGATCTCAAGGCCTGCTATCAAGGCTTCATATTTGGCTTCGTTATTCGTCCTCGGCTCTGTTAAGAAGAAAGCGAAACGCATTATCCCTCCTTGTGGAGTCACGAAGATGAGGCCTAGCCCCGATTTGATTATAGGGGTACTTTGTTTGCGCTTTTTCACAGAAGATGCTCCATCGAAATAAAGTTCCCATTGGGTATCACCACCGTCAATCGTGTCAAACGCATGTTCGTCTGGTAAATCGCAGCTCAGAGGAGAATCGGCGGGTATCGGATGCTCAGCAAGGAAGTCGGCGATGGCCTGGCCTTTCACTGCCTTGAGAGGTTGATACGTTATCGAGAACTCCATCAAGAGCAGAGCCCATTTAGAGAGTCGACCTGTCAGTATGGCCTTTGACATTAAATACTTAAGAGGGTCCACCTTCGAAATGAGACGGACCTCATGCGCCAACGCATAGTGCCTGAGCTTTGTTATCGCGAAGATCAACGCTAGGCAGTGTTTTTCAATGGGGGAGTAGTTGCTTTCTGTCCCCAGTAGAACTCGACTTAAGTAGTAGAGTGCTCTTTTTTTCCCTTGATCGTTCTCTTGTGCCCATAATGCGCCCAAGAAACCTTCGAGGGCGGTTATATAAAGAATGAGGGGTTTTCCCTTGACCGGAGCAGCCAACACTGGCGGGTTCTGCAGGTACTGTTTAATTTCGTCCAGCGTGCTCTGACATTTTTGATCCCAGACGAATGGAGTTTCCTTCTTCATCAGGTGACTGTAAGGGCGGCACTTGCCAGAGAGGTTGGCTATAAATCGCCGAATATATGCGAGCTTTCCTTGGAGAGACCGCAACTGTTTGAGAGTCCTTGGCGGAGGTATTTCCATGATCGCCTTGATATTGGACGGATCTATTTCGATACCCCGGTGTCGGACAATGAATCCCAGGAATTTGCCCGATGAAACTCCGAATGCACACTTGAGCGGGTTCATCTTCAAGTTGTATTGTCGAAGGCGTTGAAATACGGTCTTCAAATGCTCGAGATGTTCCTCGTATGATTTGCTTTTAACCACGAGATCGTCGATATAGCATTCGACGATTTTGTGTATGAGGTCATCGAAGATCTTCGTCATGGCCCTCTGATAGGTGGCACCGGCGTTCTTTAGACCGAAGGGCATCACCTTGTAGCAGAATATACCCAAAGGAGTCCGGAAGGCGGAGTGCTTCTGATCTTTGGAATGCATTTTTATCTGATTATATCCTGACGAGCCGTCCATGAAGGAGAAAACCTCATGATTGGACGTATTGTCTATCATCAGTTCGGTGACTGGCACTGGAAAATCATCTTTCGGGCAAGCTTTATTAAGATCGCGGAAGTCTACGCATATGCGCACCGTCCCATTTTTCTTCATCACCGGGACGATGTTAGCGATCCATTCAGGATATTGAACCTCCTGGATAAAGCCAGAGTCGATCAGCTTCTTGACCTCGGCGTTGATACTCATCTCGAGCTCGAGCCGCATTCTCCTCGGCGCCTGTTTGACTGGCTTGATGTCCGGGGATATCGCCAATTTGTGTACAGCAATTTATGGATCTAGTCCCGGCATTTCGGAATAGTTCCACGCGAAGCAATCTCTATGCTGCAGAAGCACATCCTTTAACGCAGCTACCCTTTCTTCAGATAGTAACTCGCTGATGAATGTCGGTCGCGGATCGTCTGCCGATCCCAACTAAATCTTCTTGAGGTTATCTACAGTGGTATGGATTCCATCTTCCAGCTCTTTTGGCGCTGGTGGGAATTCTGAGATTATCTCGTCGCTGCTGTTTTCGAAGCACCAAGGAAGCTCATCTATGTCCTCGGGCTCTTCTTTTAATATTGTAATCATGTGACAGGTGCGAATTCGCTTCCAATCCCAATGTGGAACCGGTTTTTCTTTCGTGGCCTTGGGCTCGTGCTTCTGTGGCGGCGTTACCTTCCAGTTGTCAGACAGAGCGAACTTGCCGAGCTAGTACCGATCTTCGACCCAATTCTTAAAGGTGAAGCAGTCTTCGAGCGGGTGCCCTATTACTCGATGGTAAGAGCAATAGTTTGGGTCAGAGACTTCGCTTGCTTGTTCGGGGTGCTTGGACTCCGGTAGTGTGAGCATCTGATGTTTTAGCGCAAGCTCAAGTATCCTCCTCGTCTTATCCCGAGGAAAAGAGTATGCTCGACTCATTTTCTTCATGAGGGATAGATCAATAACGCTCGCCTCCCGTTTGCGTGACTTCTTAGCCCTGCTTTGTTGCTGTTGAGCGCCTTTTTGGCCTTTCGACTTATTTCTGCTTTTGCACCGAGCCTTCTTTATAACAGGTTGATAAGGAGCGGCATTTTCATCCTTTACGGCCTGTTGGAGAAGGCGTTGCGTCTTGGCTTTCTCGTAGATGGCCGTCTCACGGTTGTGATCATCTCAGACTTTTGACCAGCTTTCTTTATAAGTTTGTCCATTTGTTCCTCGAACGACGGACTGGGCTCCTTTGCATCTGGAACTTTCACTGGCTTAGGATTAGCGTCCTCCCATTGAGTATTCTCTTCTTTATCAAGGTCATACACGATGTAGCAGCCGGGTAGTAACTCTCGTTTCTTTGACCGGATGTATCCAAGCCCTTTTGTTTCCATTCTCCCGTTAGGCAGTTTGCGCTGAGTCCCGGGGACGTTCCAGACCTTGTCATAGAATTTGGCCTTTCTAACGGTCTGTTTGAAGGATATCCCTTGGCGTTTCAGCAGCTTTTTCAAACCTTCCGTATAATATCTGGGGAGATGGATAGGCTGAAGCCTGTCGAGCGTAGAATCCGCGCCATGCCAGATTTCTTTTTCTACCTTGGTTTCTTCAGAATGGTAAAACAGAATTGCTTTCTCGCTCTCTCGCCTGGGAGGGATATAGAATGTCCGCAACTCTTCTACACTGTAGATATTAAGTGCATCCAGTTCTTTATGGTGTTTAAGCGGCACTATGGCGACTTGCAGACTTTGCTCTTCGTCAGCGGACATTTGTATTGAAGGTCGAGCAGAGAATACAGTATGGACTTTATCTTCCAAGTCGCTGCCAAAGATCAATGTAGGAGCCGATGGTCCCGGCTTGTTGTGTTGGGGATGACCCGAATAAACTATCTCCTCTTCCTCCTCAGTATCACTGCCGAAGACAGGGATGGTAGCGTTAATTTATTCTCCGGCTTGTGACACTTCTCTGTGTCTTCAAAATCCGGTAAGAAGTATTTGGCGTCTTCATATTTGCGAACCTCGTTTACAGAGAACGGGTTCAGTTCTCCTGTCACGGTATACTCGAAACCATCCTTAAAATACTTCATACACTGATGTTGTGTAGAAGGGATGATATTGTACTCGTGTAACCATGGTCGGCCGAGCAAAGCGTTGTAGCATCTCTTGGCATCTATGACGTGAAACTTAATGTCCGTGATGAGTAGCCCGAAGCGTAGCGTCAGTATCACAGATCCAAGAGTCTTTGACGATTGGGAGTCGAACCCGGAGATGGTGATCTTGTCCCGAGCAAGGTGCTGGACGCTCATGCAGATTTTCTTTAACACCCGCACGTTGAGTAGGTTAACAGACGACCCGTTATCGATCAGGATTTTTCCTATCTTTATATCATGGCAGTACCCCGAGACATAAAGAGGGCGATTGTGTTCGCACGTCCCAAGCAGAAGGTCTTCATCGCCAAAAGTGACATCGGCCGTGTGCACTTCCTCCAATTCATCCTTCATCTTTTCCTCGGCCAGGCATGCTTGGAATTGTTCTAGGTCTTGGAGCGCCTTAATCAACGAATCTCTCGCCTCTTTTGATAGCAAAAGGGCGTCAAGAATGCTGAGCTGTGAGGGCAGCTTCCTCAGATGTGCTAAGACGCTGTAATCCACCTTATTCTTCTTTGGTGGGTCTTTGGCAGCTAGCTCTTCCACCACTTGGTCATCTAAGACGATATCTTCAGTGGCCTTTTCTTTCCCTTTATTTTTTTTGTTCGAGGGTCCGAGGTTCTTTTCGGGCAGCATGCGATTACGTAGCCGGATATTTTCGCAAACCTTCGGTTCTTCTTCTTTTCTCGAAGCGGACTCTTTAAAGAGAGGGGCAAGTTCTAGCTCTTCATCAGAATCACTCCCGAATGTTGGTACTTGTGATCTACTGGTGTTAACCATACAACAATCGCCAGCAGTTCTTTTAAGCCCTTCGGTCGTATTTTTTTGCTCTCGACGAGTTTTACGCTTTTCCCGCTTAAAGCGTTGTCGATGAGCAACATATCCTTTCCACCATCTATCGAAAGCTTTGCACTCTTGAGTGGGGTGCGAAATCTTTTGATGATATAAGCAATAGGAGGGGTGTGTTTCCATTTCACCAGTGATGTTTCCTTCAGAGGATGGTAGCTTCATGCCCATTGATATGGCCTTGGCAAACTTTTTCCTCATCTTGAATTGGCTTTTGTCGGTAGCGGAGGTATTTAGCTCCAACGGGATCGTCTCAGCTCCTTCATCAAGTCGCTGGCGTTTGGCCCTTCAAATATAGCCGCCTCGCACTCCCGATCAGCTTTACTTTTCAACCGAGATTCATTAAGGAATGTGTCAATTACTTCATCTGATGGCCCCAGAACTTTTGGTTCAGGATCTGCCCCCAGCTTTTCGGTGTAAGGAGTCTCCTCATCATTCATGATCGAATGGGAAATCATATGACAGCTCGCCACATATTCCTTGGATTCATCCGATGAACTTTCTCCCTCATCTTCTTCTTGAAAGACGTGATTGAGGAACTCTTGGAATGTAATGGGAGTCCGTGCCTTCTGGTTGTATTCCTCCAGCGCATCAATTTGGTTTTGCAGGTCCGTGCGCTTGTCGCCAGGCTTCACGGGCTTCTTTGACTTCTTTTTATTCTTTTTCGAAGATTTTGACGACTGGTTGCGAGTGCTTGAGCCACCACCATCGGTCTTTGGAGTTGGACGTGGTTTCAACATCCCTTCAATGACCTGCGGTTCCAACGGGTTCTTCCACTTGATCGTTGGACATGTCTGGAGGTCGTTTAGCATCCTCTTTGTCTTGGTTGATAATACAACCTCCCAAGGAGCTTCTTCAACGACGGAGCATGTTGCCCCTGGCGTATTCGTCCCCTTAGAGGTGGGGGGCTGCGGGGGATTCACCTTCCATTTGTCAGATAACGCGAACATGCCCTGTCGGTACTGGTTTTCAAGCCAATTCTTGAAAACGTAGCAATCTTCGATCGAATGGCCTAGTACTCGATGATAAGGACAGTAGTTAGGCTCATTGACGTCACTTGGTTGTAACGGATGTTTTGGATCCGGCAGATTTATGAGTCTGTTGCGCAACGCTAGCTCGAATAACCTCCTCGTTTTATCGCGGGGAAAGGAGTAAGAACGTCCTAGCCTCTCCTCAAGGGCCACGTATGGACGCGTATTATTTTGACGAACAACCGGCTTCGAGTCGCTCGGTTGTTGTTGAGCATTAGCGACAATGATCGCTTTTCCCTTCCCTTTGTCATTTCGAGAGTCCGGCTTTGGAAGAGGGGGTTTATGGCCCATCTGATCCATTTGCGCTAGCTTGTCAATCAAGGCCTGGAAGGTAGTCGGCTTGAAAAACATCATAAATTGCGAAATGGTTGCTTGCGGATCAAGGGTGCCCACAAACATACCCACTGCGGGAGCTTCTTCAATGCGCTGCTCGCACTTTGACCATAAATTACGCCACCGTATAGCATATTGGACCCATGTCTCGCCTGGCTTTACCCTGGCGTTAATCAGTGCCATCATCGGGGTACGTTCACTGGCGCTTGCAAAACACTGAGTAAACAATAGCTTCATTTCCGTGAAGGTTTTGATAGAGTCGTTCGGGAGCTCAGAATACCACTCGAACGCCGTATCCGATAAACTTCCAACAAACTGGCGAAGTAAAAGCTTGTCGTCATCACCGGTGTTGCCGCAGAGTGCCCTGAACTGGGCGACATGCTGATGAGGATTGCCCGTCCCCTTGTAGACATGGAACTTGGGAATTGTGTAACCTGGCGGGTACTTGATTTGGTCGTACCAACTTGGATATGGCCGCCCCGTTTTTACGACCTGGCCGGCTGCTTCGGTCGCATGATGAACCCGTATTTGTTAGGCTATATACTCGTCCAAATCAGCTTTAGAGATTGTATCCTCTTTAGCCGTTGACAGAGCTGGCGGAGGATTCGACGTCTCTCCCCTATCGTCTTCAAGGATGATCGGGGGATCTTCAGCAGGTGGATCTTGTTGAATCATCATACCCACCATATCCTGGAACAGGAGGGCCATTTTCTTTATGTAGGCTGCCTGTTCCGCACCTTCTTTATCCTTTTTCTCCAGTACGCGACGAAGGAATTCAGCGTCGGTTTCTTGTTCTTGACGCTCGTCCGAGGACGTTTCAGGGGTTTCTTTTGGCCCTGTAAGTGCGGCCATAGCGTTCATCATCTCTTGGAGTTTCTGCTGCTGCTCCTGAGCCTTGGTCACTAACCTCTTGTGCGGTCTATGACCTGTTGATATGCGGCTGTCCTCTTTACCAGACGCCATACAGACGGTATGAACTACAATGCCCCCAGACCTAGGGCGTTTGGGTTCACCTCCTTTGGTATTTACTGCAGGTGTTGGCACTTTCTCCGGCCTTCTTCTTTTATGGGCCGTAGAAGTTGAGGGGGCCGTTGCTTTGGGTACCCAAGCGGTCGCCGCCTTTCGTTGCTTAACCAGGGGATTTTCTTCCTGCCGACCTTTTGACTTCTTGTGCTGGCGAGAGGAGTTAGGATCAATGACAGATTTTCGGACTCGTCGCCATGTCTTATAGATCCTGGAGGACAGCGATTGAAGAGGCTGCTCCGGCTTTTCTGCTTCCACGGCGGTTTCTACCGGCGGAGGAGCTCTTTTAAGGACCGCAGTTGGCGAGTTTTTGCGTATCCTATTCAACAGCTTAAAGCTGTTCCCGGTTGGAACAGCAGCGTTAACTTCCACCGTCGGAGTTGGCGGAGTCATCCCAGAAGGGGAGTTGCCCCCGGCCCTCCTTATCTGGCGCCAGTGGCGTCGTCGGTCGCGACGAGTCGTCGGTATTGGCTCAGAGACAGAAACAACTTCTTCTCGCCCCCTGCTTAGGTGTGGGGTGGTTGCCGGTGTCAGCCTGTTGAAGACTGATGTCTTTCGAGCAGCAAGAGTAGGAGTGGGAGTTGGGATGGTCAATCTTGCAATGACCGATCTCCTAGCAGGAGAAGCCGCCTTGACGACTTCAAGAGCAGGTTTGGCTACTCTTTTTGGAATAACCCTTTTCGGGACTGCAAGCTTCATTGTGAGCTCATAGGAGTTTTGGCCCAGTCTGGAGAAGACCGAGGCACTGGTGTTGGGCGACCCGTTGAGAGGGGCCGCCGTAACTGAAAGTCGATCGAAGACCGACTTCTTAGAAACTTCTTGTACGGGCACGGGGGTGCTGAAGCTTGTTGGCGGAAGCATAGTTCCGAAAAACAGCCCCGTGGTGACTTGAGTAATCTGCTCCACGGGCATGGTGAACAAAGAGGTCGCTTGGGGCCCGTAGGTTATGCCCTCAGTTGAGGCCGAACGCGAGCTGCAGCTGCAGTTGGAGCACTTCGAACACATTGAGGCCATCGATGCTTGACTTCCCTTCTGTACCGAGCAAGAGACCAGATCTTAGTAAACTTGAAATCCATAGGCAACCGTTAACAAACCGCGATTGGTTCGCGAAGACGACACACGAGGTGTGGAGTGGAAAGAGGAAAAGGTCCCACCGGGCATGCCAGAATCTGTTCCCCTCCGAATAGCGGTGGAGACGACGTGAGGACGTCTGGCCTGAGATTCGGGGCAGATGCTATATGGTTTTATCCGTCCACCTCTCCGAAGATACCAAGTTGATTTATGTCACCGTGTATCGGAGGTTTAGATGGATGCAGCCGATGTAACAGACTTCATCAGATTCCCCCTCGCTAGAGAGGTTTTTGATTGTGGGGACGCTTTTCCCTACAGGCGTAAGCCCCTGCAGTTAATTACGCTACCGCATCGCGGTAGCTACTTTCTCCTTCTCCAGAATTTCACTTCGTGTCGTGTGTGTTTGTTTTGTTTGTGGTTTCCCGTGGATTGTATACGGAGACTGAGTAATGCCGTCGCCCGTAGGACGTGGATTAGTCCAAATCCGTATTTACTTAGATTTGGGTTTGGTGTTTTTAGTTTAAGGATGCGTTAGCCGTATTGAGGCTAAGATCAACTTAAACGTTCGTTAAGAATACGTTAGTCCTGTTTGAGACTAAGATCAACTTAACGTGGCGATCCATTTAATATATGGCCGTCGGGACTCATCACCTCTCTAACGTCATTGAAGGATTACAACGATAGGTGTCAGAGGAGTTCAGAGATGTACCCTTAAACCAAAGTTGATTTGGAGTTTTATAGTCCATTTGAATGTTTAAGGATACGTTAGCCGTGTTTGGGGCTAAGATCAACTTAAACGGGATCGTTTAGATCCGGCAAAAGAGCATTTGGAGGCTCTATTGTTCCAGTTTAGGGATGTGGTGGTCCATCGCCAGTTTAAGGACGTGGTGGTCCAATATTAGTTTAAGGACGTTTCGGTCCGTCATTAGTTTAAGGACGTTTCGGTCCGACATTAGTTTAAGGACGTTCCGGTCCATGAGTTTAAGGACCCCGCAGTCCGTATTGATATGTGGTCGTCGGGACCCGTCACCTCTCTAACGTCGTTGAAGGATTACAACGATGGGTGTCAGAGGAGTTCGGAGATGTACCCTCGAACCGGATATAAATTAATTTAAGAGAACAGCTGTGCTCAGTCAATTTAATTTGAGGACTTACGGCCAAAATTGGGCTAAGTCCAGTTGAAAATGTTCAACACCCTTATTTATTTTTGGTCTATTAGACCTGTGCTAGGGCTTTGCCCACACTTAAATAATGCATTGCATTACTTCTATTTTTTTGTTTGGGCTCTGCCCATAAAAGATGCAGAGCATCAATTTCACTTGGGCTCTGCCCCCCCTTTTTATTGCTTTACAATTTATTTTGGCCTACTAGGCCCCTCTGATTTGGGCATGGCCCTTCAGTAAAAGAAATGCATTGCATTTGTCAGGCGCTTTGCGCCAATCACTGAGCGCAAGCGCTTGTAGTGAGGACACGTGTCATGCTCTGGTGAGCGCAAACGCAACAGCGCAGTGCGCTGCGCTAGTGCGCTGCGCTGTTGCGCTGCTGACACGTGGCGCGCTCTGGTGAGTTGCGCCAATTACAGAGAGCAAAGCTCTATTTCAAAAGCGCGTAGCGCAAGTTGTTCTGTAGCTGACACGTGGCGCTCTCCCAAGAGCGCAACAGCGCAGTTTGCAAATGCAAAGCACTAAGAATCTTTTTGATTCAAGAACTGAAGTGCCAAGCACTATTTGATTTCTTGATCTAATTTAGATCAAAGAAAAGATAAGTTTTTTTTGTTTTTCTTATCTCAAAGAACCAAAGGTTCATAAAAGTGCAAAGCACTATTTTATTATTATTTTTTTTATTAAAGATCATTGATCTTGTTTTTAGATCTATGATCTGTTCATGAGAGAACTTTCTCTTTTTTTTATAAAGGTTTTTACCTTTTTTGTTCTTGAGGAATTTCTTCAGAGTTCTCCCTTTTTTTTTCTCAGAAAATGTTGATGCCTTTGAATTGAGGCTTAGGGCCCTTTTTATAGTGCCCATAAATTAGTTAAATTTGTTAAAGAGATCTTTCTCTGAGTGATTTGGGGAATTTTCCCCACCGTTGGATTTTTGATCCAAGGGCTTCTGTTTTATAGAAGGGAATCTTCTTGTTTTAACAAAAACAGAAAGATTTCTTTAAAATTTAATTCTGTTTGGCTCAAATGCTCCAGCGCGTGACACGTGTCACGCAGCACACAGCGCAGCGCGACTGCGCTAGCGCATCTGCGCTGACACGTGTCGCGCAGCGCAGTGCTTGCGCAACTGAAGCGTTGCTTCCTTTAATTTTGCTTAAAATAGAGCTTTGCTCTGATTGGGCGCGCCTTCTTGGGCGCTGCGCTGACGTATCAGCGCCTGACATGTGGCGTGTTGCGCCCGAGATTTGAAGCGTTGCTTCAAAATTTTGAATTTTGAATTTCAACAGAGCTTTGCTCTGATTGGGCGAAACACCAGTGTATACGAGAGGGGTCTCAGTATGCTAGAGACCAGGGAAAATGGAAGTACAAGGCTCCGTTATACAACCCGGAACAACGGCAATTGGATTCAGGTTAGGTGTCTTAATCTTGCAGTCTCGTGCCACTTTTAACACCTTCCGTACCAGTCTACCCTTTAACCCCGTGTTATCTTGATTGTATTGTTGTATTGTATTGCAACTTGAATTGTCATGTAATATAAATTGTATGTTTAGATGACTGACCGAAACCATGATATCAGTAAATGGATGTAACTGGAGAATCATGTATCTAACTGTATAATCATGGATGTAACTGTATAATCATGTAAATGGAATGTATATCTATGGTTCGGTTCAGTCAAGTTGATAGATTTAATATATGGAGTAATGGATTCATGGATTCATGTTGAATTGTTATATTGTAGATTGTAGATTGTACTTGAATCATATTCAAGTTAGATTATACTGAGACTCAAACTGAGTCAGACAATTAGAAAAGTTTGATGTTATCGGTAACCGCTGCATATGGGCGGCAAGATTTGTGTCTTTTTCAAAGACGATTACCGTGTTGATAACACCGTTTGTTAAGTTGTCTACCTTAAACAGGCAAGCATCCAAATCTCCGGCTCGCTGAGGCTCAAGAGACTGGTCCCGCTTAAACTTATATTTACTAAGGTCCTTATTGTAATTTATAAAACTTGAGGGGGGTTTATGTAAAAATATTTTTGTATAGTTTTCAAAATATAACTCAAGTATTTAATTATCATCTTTATGTATATACAACAATTTAATGATCAAGATAAATATGTATACATGTTCGAATAGCATGAAATGAGTCAAGTATATTATACGAGTAACTATAAAAAACAATGCTATAAAGAAATATTATGTACGACTAATTAATCAAGTCGAACGAATGCGGAACATAAACAAAAATATGTCTCTAAGTGTTTTGCATGCGTGAGTTCCAGTTTCACCTAAATACGACTACCGGTTTGAGAGATATATCTGTTTTCGTATCATTGCGCAAAACAGATCAGAATCTGTTCAGCACGTCACATATTTTTAAAACACAATTTGAGTTAATTTCCATCTGGTTTCAGGTTACAAAGATTATTAGAAAATTGTAGGTATTTCGATGTACTTATCCAAAACACAAAGATTCACATGATTTGGATTTCTGAAACTCTAGTTATGATCATTTTAATATCAGCGTTTAATACAGAAATTCAGATTTCTCGACAGCAACTATATATTGTATTGCAAAGCCTATATTGGGTTGTTTCATGCATTTATAAGTAATAAAGTGTAAATAAAATTATAGTTCTATAAATTGTACATCTACACATCTAAATTTTGTCACGAACGGACACCGGGAGTTTGAGTTATGTCTAATTTAAAAACAGTGTGCGAATCAGGACAGATTCTGTCCAGATCCGTCACTTAATATTTTAACGCAGTTTTCTTTATCCTAGATAGGTTTTCAGTAAAACTATAAAACTAAGAAAATCTAGATCATTCTATTTAGATATCAAAAACACCTGAGTTTGCTCAATTTGGATACCGGTATACCAAGTTACGTCCTAGAAGTTGACCGATAACTGCAGTTTTCTGTTTTACGATCAGTGAATAAAAACGATGTTATTCCTAAACCGTTATGCGGTTCGATCTAAAATTTTTACAGCGTGTACAAAATAATATATTCTATCATATGTAAATTTACTGAAATTTTCAGAATTAAAAATTAATTTATAAAAATTATTTTAAAACTAAAGGTATTGATATGTCATATATGAGAAATGAGAAAACCATGGTAATTATTCGTAACTTCATTTTTTTTTTTTACAAACTTTAAATAAAGTGATTTAAAATAAAACAACAAACATGTAATCCTAATTGGTCACTATGAAATCTTAACATGTGAATTGAGAGTGATGAAAAAGACTTTACAAACTATATATGTGTGTGTATTTGTGTGTTCATTATTTATATGTGTATCTATTTAATTAATTATTTAGAAACTATGATATGTCAAGGGAAGTTTTTCATGGCAATATAAAACAAGAGAAATATAAAGAGAAAAAGAAAGAGATGGAGGGAGGGAAAGAGAGAAGGGACTTACATACACAAGCCGGTATTGTCACCGGGTTTGTCTACCCGCCGATAGCCCCGCGTTACTAGCAAGACCTTCTTGAAGACTTCTTCGTGTTCTTCTTCTTGGACTCTAGGTGAAAAGGGAGAAGTGAGAGATAAAAAATGTGAGGAAGGAAAAGATAGAGGAGGACAAATAAAAATGGTGTAATGGTGAATAATAATATATGCATTTAACATGAGAATTAAAAGAGAAATGAAAGACCACCATTCATTTTGGAAATGAAAGGTCTCATTTGTAGGTTACATGTGACTTATGGAATAACAATGCAAGGACTTAACCAATGAGCTGCAAGGTTGTTCATGCATATATTTAATTAGAATTAAATATATGTTGTTGCTTAAAAAGAAAGTGGGCTTTCCAGATGGGCTGTAGAGAATAAGAATAATGGATTTGGGTTAAATATTTATGAAAGAAAAAATAAGAATGAGAAGTTAAAAACTTAAATATAAGAAAAAGAAATTGTACACAAAAAATACATAATAGATTGAGAAATAAAATAATAATAAATTTAATAGAAAAAGGAAAATACCAAGTACAAATAAATACGGTATATTATCGAAGAGGGATAATACAAATGTCTAAAGATTTTGGGGTCATTACACTGTTCGTCTAGGACTATCGCATATCGGGCCTAGGGGGCGGCAAGCGTCAGTCCCCTAAAAGCGGTATAAGTCGTGTCGGAGCGAAACCCATTACACCTTGAGAAACTACTGGAAAACCTACCAGTAAATCTCGCTTGCCCTGGCCAGGGACTTTGCGTAATGGCTCTCCAGACACAGCGCGATATCAACTCCCAATACCGGAAGAGACGAATCCTGTCTAACCGCCACTGCCTCCAAGTCCTTCGGGACTGCACCCAAACGCTACCTGTTTGCACGATTCTTTTGAGCCGTGGTAGGGTAGCAATCTAAGAACAGTGGGAACACACTCGAGGCGAGGCAGCAGTGTTAAGTCTGCGGACTATGTTGTACTCAAGTCACCTGGGAACTGTTAACTGACGACGGGTATAATACCAACTAACAGTTCCCTGCGAGTCATGTCCGGTGTACCCGTAACCCAACGAGCACATGTATAATATCTCCAGTACGACGTACTGATGGCTGTGGGACAGACTATCTCCCCAACTGGGATGAGAAGCGTACACACTAGTCTACTCCGGAGTGCCGATGCCCTGTCTCGATAATCCTACGACTAGGGACTTGAAAAAGGATGTGCTTATAGACTACCCAGCCCCCACTAGTGTGACTACCATCACAACGCTGATAGTCAAGAAAGATTCTAAGGGCTCTATCAATACGTACACACATATTAAGATAGATATAAACCAAGTAGCATACTACCATGTTTAGCAAGACTGTTAATATAATTGTGAATATCCCAAGCTTCCATTAAGTAATATACAAGCTAGTATGATACAATAATGGCCCCTAGAGCATATACACTAACAATCTCCCACTTGCACTAGGGCCATGTACTGGCATATCGAAGACCGATCATCTCGAGTAGCCTCTCGAACTGAATCTGAGGTAAGGCCTTTGTGAATGGATCAGCAGTGTTCTCCTCTGTAGCAACTCTCCGGACCTCGATCTCCCGGCGATCTATGATCACCCTGATCAGGTGATACCGCCTTAAGATGTTTCTAGACTTCTGATGGGACCTGGGTTCCTTTGCTAAAGCTATAGCTCTGTTGTTGTCGCAATACAACGGTATTGGATCAACAATGGTAGGAACCACCTGAAGTTCTGTTAGGAACTTCTTCATCCAGACCGCTTCTTTTGCGGCATCGCAAGCAGCAATATACTCCGCTTCTATCGTCGAGTCAGCAACGGTGTCCTGCTTGGAACTCTTCCATCACACCGCCCCTCCATTGAGGGTAAAGACATAACCTGACATGGACTTGGAGTCATCCTTATCACTCTGGAAGCTGGAATCAGCAAAGGCCTCGATCTTGAGGTCTTTTCCGCCGTAAACCAAGAACATCTCCTTAGTCCTTCTCAAGTACTTGAGAATGTTCTTTACTGCTATCCAGTGCTTCTCCCCTGAGTCTGACTGATACATGCTTACCACGCTCAGTGCATAAGCTACATCTGGTCTGGTGCACAACATCGCATACATTATAGAGCCTACCGCAGAAGCGTAGGGTATAATTGACATGCGATCCCTTTCCAAATCAGTCTTGGGAGACATCTCTTTGGAGAGGGTGATTCCATGACAAGCCGGTAGATTACCGTGCTTAGAATCTTCCATACTGAATCTTTTCAGTATAGTGTTGATATACCTAGACTGCGAAAGTCCCAACATCCTCTTTGATCTATCACGATAGATCCGGATCCCCAGAATGTAAGAGGCATCACCCAGGTCTTTCATGGAGAACCTGTGTGACAAGAATCCTATGACAGATTGTAGCATAGGAATGTCATTTCCTATCAATAGAATGTCATCCACGTACAAGACGAGGAATACGACAGTTCGTGCTACAATTTTACTATATATACATGGTTCATCTGGATTTTTGATAAAGTCATATTCTTTGACCGTTTCATCAAAACAGATGTTCCAACTCCGCGATGCCTGCTTCAGTCCATAAATGGACTTAAGCAACTTGCACACTTTCCCGCTACTCCCACTCTGATTGAAACCTTCTGGCTGATCAATATAGACGCACTCTTCTAAATTACCATTTAGAAAAGCCGTCTTTACGTCCATCTGCCAGATTTCATAATCATGGAAGGTAGCAATGGCAAGAAGGATACGAACGGATTTGAGCATAGCCACTGGAGAAAAAGTTTCGTCATAGTCCAAACCAGGTCTTTGACGAAAACCCTTTGCAACAAGTCTAGCCTTATAGGTTTCCACCTGCCCATCTACACCAATCTTTTTCTTGAAGATCCACTTGCATCCTATGGGTTTTACCCCATCTGGAGTAAAGTCCAAAGTCCATACTTTGTTGGTGTACATGGACTCCATTTCGTTCCGCATTGCATCCATCCATCTTACCAAGTCGCCGCTCTGGATGGCCTGCTGGAAGCTAGTAGGTTCATCATCATCAATGACGCAATTCTCTCTATCCCCATCTATGAGAAAACCATAGTATCTCTCAGGCGGATGAGACGGCCTACTACTCCTGCGGAGGGGTGCGGGAATGTCCTGTTCTTCTTGAACTACTGGTTCTACCAAACTTTCAGTAGTAGTTTGTGGTTCTGGAATTTCTTCCAGTTCTATTTCGCTCCCACTTGTTTCCTTTTCTAAAAACTGTTGTTCTAGAAAATGGGCATGACGAGAAACAAAAACCTTTTGTTCCTCTACGTAATAGAAGAAATATCCCTTGGAGTTCTTTGGATATCCCACAAACTTATACTGTACTGATCATGCCTCAAGTTTGTCCGCATGCTGCTTTTTAACAAAAGTTGGACATCCCCATATCTTTAAATACTGAAGATAGGGTTTCTTCCCACTCCACATCTGATATGGCGTGGTAGGCACAGTCTTGGTAGGAGTCATATTCAAAAGATATGCCGCTGATTCTAGCGCATAACCCCAGAAAGATCGCGGTAATTCGGCATTACTCATCATGGAACGTACCATATCCAATAGGGTCCGATTCCTTCTCTCCTATACACCGTTATGCTGTGGAGTGTATGGAGGAGTAAGTTGAGAGAGAATTCCTTTCTGTTTTAAGTAACCTAGGAACTCGGCACTTAAGTATTCACCACCTCGATCAGATTTCAGTGTCTTGATACTTTTGCCGGTTTGGTTTTCTACTTCATTCTTATATTCTTGGAATTTCTCAAAGGCCTCGGATTTATGTTTCATCAAGAAAATGAATCCGTACTTAGAGTAATCGTCCGTAAAAGTAATGAAATATAAAAAACCATCTTTTGCATGTGTAGACATTGGACCACATACATCGCTGTGTATGAGTCCTAAGAGCTCGCTCGCTCTTACTCCATGTCCAGTGAATGGAGTCTTTGTCATCTTTCCTTTGAGACATGATTGACAAGTGGCAAAAGATTGATATTCGAACGAATCCAAATATCCTTCTCTATGTAACTTAGTTAATCTTGTCTCATTGATGTGACCTAGTCTATAATGCCATAAGAAAGCCTTATTTAAATCTGGAGACTTTCTTTTTAGTGTGTTCTGGACATTGAAAATTTGTAATTGGTTTAAGACATATATACCGTTATCTAGTGTACCGAACCCAATCAAACCATGATTAAGGTGGATGTTTACACCATCGCTTACAAACATGAAATCATAACCTTCTTTTGATAACAATGAAACTGATATGATATTACACGTTAAACTAGGTACACAAAAACAGTTATGCAAAACCAAAATATGTCCACTCGCCAATCCAAGGTGATAATCCCCTACGGATACAGCACCCACGCTAGCTCCGTTAGCAACCTGGAGGGTCATATCACCAACCTTCATCACTCTACGGTTTCTCAGTGCCTGCAATGAATTGCATATATGAGATCCTGATCCGGTATCCAATACCCAGGAAGTAGAGTTGATTGACAGACAATTTTCAATTACAAACACACCTGAAGTCGAAGCCACAGCTTGCTTCGGTTCCTGGTTCTTGGCATTCCAAGCTTTGCAATCTTTCTTCCAGTGCCCTTTCCTATGACAGTAGAAGCACTCGTCCTTTGCCACTACTGGCACCGGAACCTTTGCTTTTTCCTTGACTCCCACCTTACTAACACCTCTTCTAGGTTTGGTAGCGGCCTTCTTCCTTCCTTTGGCCCTAGCCTTGGACCCGGAAGAGGAAGTACCGCGAACAAACATAGTGGATGTTTCCCTTTCTTTCTGCAAGGTGCCCTCTGCACTCCTCAACATGTTAAGGAGTTCTGGAAGTTCAACTTCTTTTCTTTGAATGTTGAAATTCAGAATAAACTGGGCGTAGGTGGAAGGAAGGGACTGAAGAATCAAGTCTGTATAGAGCTCGTTCTCCAAAGTCGTCCCGAGGTCCGCGAGCTCTTCTATATAGCCAATCATCTTTAGGACATGTTCTCCTACAGATGATTCGACAGCCATCCTCAACTGAAACAAGTTCTTCGAGGTCTCGTATCTTGCTATACGAGATTTCTCTCCATACAGTTCCTTGGTGTGGAGAAATATGGATTCAAGATCCATATCCTCGTGCCTCCTCTGATGTTCATTATTCATAGAGGCAAGCACGATGCATTTGGCCTTCGCGCAATCTAACTCCCAGGTCTTGCGGATTTCCTTATCCGTATTACTGGATTTTGGACCAGGGATAGCAGGTGCCTTAGTAGTAAGGACATACTCCAATTTTCATAAGTCAAAGCCATCTTGACATTCCGCAGCTAATCTTTATAGTTTGGCCCTGTCAATATATTTTTTTCTAATAGTAACTTAAGGCCTGTCATGTTCTGGGTCGCTGCAATTAGGAAAGAGAGGGAACACTTTAGCATGATGCTCTTGCAAGTTTAGAGTGGTTTTTAGTTTATCTAAACTAGATGGCTCCCACTGTTTCTCGAATCCCTCCTCAAACCAAAAAGGAAGAACTAGCTAGGACTATTCTCACCGTACAATACTTGCTTAACCGTTCAGCCAAGCCGGTGTCGGTACTTCGAGTGAGGTTTACAACGCTTTCACGAAGTTTCTTAATTAAATAACCTCTTTTCTCTGGGGGCATAGCCCCGCTGACACCTTTCTCAACACCTACTTGGTTTATAACATTGATCGCTAAGTGACGAATCTCCTGATGAGTAGCGGATACTCACAGTAGGATCAGGATCCAAATATCATCGTGTGATAAACCTGAAGGAATCCTACCAAAATTATCACACTCCAAATGGTATGCATCTCTTTGCAAATTTCAGTTTCTTTAGAAATTCCAGATATAAATTTCTGCCCCATGCTCTTATGACCTTGGCGTTGGTCAAAATGTCATAAGTCACATGTCAAGTTCTACCCATCATTATCTTGTTAATTTGAACCCATCCGTACATACCCCTGAGATTGGTCAAATGATAATACGACTGTCCCAAACTAACTCATCTATCTATGCAACAAATGAATACCCAGCAGCTACCAAACACTATGCCTTGGCGTTAGTCAAAATACATAGCTTGAATACTACTGAATACCCAAATGAAATGACGGAGGGCTACGAATGGTTTTGGCGAAACCATGAACGTAGTGAACTTGATATGACCGAAGGAATCTGATAGCTTTTAAAAGGAGTAGTTAAAGCTCCGCAATTAAAAACATCTTCTGTTTTAAAAATAACCAAGTGGTTTCTTTTAAACTGTTCCAACGATTCAACTTTGGTTTATTTTCTTTGCATTAATATAATGCGTCCCATCATTAACCTATCATTGCAGAAAACAACAAAAATACAACGTCCTCTTATGCCATCCGCATTCGCCACTGGGTCCCGTCATTCACCCGTTAGGTTACTTAATTAACGACAGAGCGGGGGCTGGGCTAGCGCGGGTGTAAAACATAAGTGACGTCTAAATAGCTATCATATATAGATATTGTACATTCGTCAGACGCAATAATAGGCATTCCAGATCACAGATGAACATATTGGATTTTCTACGAATCTGCATTCCTTTTAAGCCTGCAAAGAAAGACGGATTACACAGTCGTGATGAATAGCCAAAACCCCACCCTAGACCCCTACGGGTACGGCAAACTACCCGCCAAGTACCCGAAGTGAAGCGGTCTCCCTCAACAACGTGAGTAGGCCACTAAACACTTCAAAGTACCCGGTAGTTTGTGAACCCCACTTTGGGTCTATCTTAGGAGCAAAAATCAGTAAATGAAATAATACAACGGTGGCTACAACCTCAACCCGGAAGTGCCCCGGAAAAGAATATTACAACAATTTACAAATTACATTTGAATGAAAGAAACGCTCGTCTCATATCCCCGGCTATCCATTCACGACAATCCAATAAGTCCACAAACACAAACAGTAAAAACCATTACAGAAATGTGCAACCCCCTGCCAACCGACATACTAGCAGTTAGAGGAGGTTTACGAACACATTATACAAATCACATATATAATCTAATTAGCCAAACATCATAGAATTTCGATCGAGCAAACACAATTGATTCTACTCCAAAAACTTCTCTGTGTACCTGAGACTTGAGCAGAAACAAAACATCCCAGAAAGAACAAAATTAACACAGAAGAGTTACTGGGGAATTTTGGGCCGACTCGGCTTCAACTCAGCGGCGGATCCGCGGCGGATCGGTTGGATCGGCCGCGGATCCGTGGCGGTTTGGCCGAGTTAGGACCCCAAAATTCTCCAGTAACCTTATAATTCCCTGCTTGTATTTTTAAAGGTCCCTGAAAAATTTTTAGACCCCGTTTTAAAATCGGCAGAAACTTGGTCAAATTGATGTTTTTTCCGGTTCGTTTTGCGATCGAATTTCTAACGACTTTGCTAACAAGTTAGTTATGGTTTAGCGAGTCTCTGATACCACTGTAAGTCGACGTTAGACACCCATGAGTTGCGGGGAGGGGAATAGGTAAAACAATCATTTTTGTCTAAACTAATATCGACTAACTTACGGATCTTTGCCAAACCCTAACTAACAATATCATAGGAGGGATTAGCTACTATGAAAGAAGATCATACCTAATGAACCAAGTCCTTCTTCTTCTCATTGACCACCTCCTCGTCGGCCTCCTCTTTGTGATAGAAAATCCACCCGAGAGCTACTACTCCAAGCTTGACCTCTAACTTGAGGTAACTAGGTTACTAAAAATGCTAATCAAAGCAACCTAGGGGATATAGAGTGGGATTAGGGATCAATTAGTCTTGCTAACCCTTGATCTCAACACATGAGAGGTTAGGGTTAGGGTTTGAAGAGAGAGAGCTTAAGGAGAGAAAAGGTGAGAGTGAGAATGAAATGAAATAATATCTCATTTAGAATATATGAAGCATAATAATTATTAAATGAATGATCAAATGATAATATCAACCATGCTTCATTTATTCACTTTGTGTGATTCATCTCATGAGTCATTAATCATTAAATGCATCATTAACTCCTTTGTATGAATCACACCATGAGTTATTAAATCATTTAATGCAAATGCCACCTTAGCCTCCAACTTATCAATCTTCTAGAAGCTTCTCAAGTAATTACGAGAACGCCCTTCCTATCCGTGAAAACACGGAAATACTGAGACTGTATAAATCCAATAATCCAATACTAGAATCTGGCTTAAACCAAAGCCTGCTAGTAAAAACTGTCCGAACATCGTACATGCGTAAAAACACGTATGCGTCCGAACCTGTCATAAAACCATACGACCTTTATATCGTTTCGCCCGAAGCAGGGAAACTCTCTGTGTGGGACTCTAAAGACTCGACTACTACGCTGGCAGTGGGTTTAACCACAGACTGCAAGCGGCACTAGCTGTACGTAACGGTCCCCAGGTTGATGTCGATAAGAAGGCCGATGAGAAAACCCATCCGAACTCCTACTGAGCCTGATGTGACAATCTCCGTACAGTCCGGTATGTTCATCTAGGACTATCACATATCGGGCCTAGGGGGCGGCAAGCGTCAGTCCCCTAAAAGCGGTATAAGTCGTGTCGGAGCGAACCCATTACACCTTGAGAAACTACTGGAAAACCTACCAGTAAATCTCGCTTGCCCTGGCCAGGGACTTTGCGTAATTGCTCTCCAGACACAGCGCGATATCAACTCTCAATACCGGGAGAGACGGATCCTGTCTAACCACTACTGCCTCCAAGTGCTTCGGGACTGCACCCAACTGCTACCTGTTTGCACGACTCCTTTGAGCCGTGGTAGGGTAGCAATCTAAGAACAGTGGGAACACACTCGAGGCGAAGCAGCAGTGTCAAGTCTGCGGACTATGCTGTACTCATGTCACCTGGGAACTGTTAACTAACGACGGGTATAATACCAACCAACAGTTCCCTGCGAGTCATGTCCGGTGTACCCGTAACCCAACGAGAACCTGTATACTATCTCTAGTACGACGTACTGATGGCTGTGAGACAGACCATCTCCCCAACTGGGATGAGAAGCGTACACACTAGTCTACTCCGGAGTATCGATGCCCTGTCTCGATAATCCTACGGTTAGAGACCTGAAAAAGGATGTGCTTATAGACTACCCAGCCCCCACTAGTGTGACTGCCATCACAATGCTGGTAGTCAAGCAAGATCCTAAGGGCTCTATCAATATGTACACAAATATTAAGATAGATATAAACCAAGTAGCATACTTGTAGCGTCTTGAAAAGTCGTTTTTGTGTTTTCCTGAAAATCGGTGAAAATTCGGTATTTTTCCGAAAACCATCTTTCTCGTTATTTGCAGTTTAGGGCTAATTATACCTAAAAAGGATAGGTAATTGCTTGTTTTTAGTAGCTAATGAGTTACTTATGAAATTTTGGTCATTTAAAAAATTTTCCCTATTTTTCAATTTTTTAATATTATTTAAGCCGGTAAGAAAATACATTAAATTAGCGATAAATACAAATTTTTCCGGGCCAATTTTAATCTTTAAAATTATGATAATTAAAATCTAGTGGTAACATAAATTTTTAGTATTTTATTTTGATTTTTAACTAATTTTTAGTATAGAAAGCGAAATTATTGAATTTTAAGCTAAAACCTGCAAATATGAACTTGTAGGGGGTCTTTTTTGCATAGAACCTTTTTGTATTCACTCCCACTCACCACCACTCCCCAAGGACGGCCCCACCACTACTGCAGCAGCCCCCATCCCTCTCTTTTTGACTTTTAAATCATGTTAATGAATTGTTTGGAGTAGGATTTAAATATAGTAATTTGCATGTGGGTTTTTAGTGAGATGTGAGAGCTTTGACCTTGGAAAATTCCACATAACTCTCCCCCACTCCTCCCCTTACCTCTCCTGGCCGAGACCTGCACCCTCCCCCATTTCCATTATTTTCCTTCTCTTTCTCTCTCATTTTCTTCAAAAATTTGCAACAAAATTCAATAAAAATCAACAAATTCTTCACTTTTTCAACACAAAACCTTATTCTCTCTCTTCTCAAACCCAAATTGGTTCAAATCTTGGAGAAAGATGGTATCTTGGGAGGTTTTAGCAACTTAGGGATTGATCTTTTGAGGTATAATTTCTAAATCAAATGGTTAAATTGTAGTTTAAAGTGTGCTAATTGAACTTTGAAAATTGTTTTAAAGTTAATTTTACTGTTAATTGCATGCTAGTTTTTTTTTTTAAGTGAATGGTTTGAATTGAATTAGGGTTTAGAAACCATTATTTAGTTGATTAAATCTAATTGTTATCTAGTTGTTTTGCTAACCTAATTTAGTAGGTTAACTTGCTAATTGAGTTATAAATTAGTGTTAATTTAAGGTTTTCATATATAGTTTGGATTAAGATTTGCTAGATTATATAATTCGAGTAATGGTTGTTTATGGAAAATAGGTTTTGAATCTTTGCTAATGTGTTGTAATTATAGTGTTGTAGATTGCTTGTTATGTGGTCTTCAAATTATGCTAATTTAGTTAATTTTAATGTGTGAAATTAGTTTGTAATTGTTGTTTTATGAAAATCAAGAAAGGGGTTTGTGTATGGAAATGGGTTGTGAAGCATGATAAATGAGTTGAATTTATGTGATTGTGGCTAACTAGTTGTGTGGTTGGATATTGTGTTGGATTGTGATAACCGTATCGCTAATTTTCGATATTTGCACCAAAATTGCTAGTTTTGTGCTTACTAGGTTTTTGTTAAAATTAATTGGTGATTTATTTGTGATACCTTGGGGATGTTTTTAGCGTCTCCTATGACGTTTAGGATGCGTGAGTGCGGAGTTTTGAGTAGTCGGGTTTTAGTTTTGCCGGGCGACCAAATCGACGATTTTTGGCAGTTTTTGCGAATTTCGCGTGTGTTCCGCGGACCCTGTGCACGTTGTACCTAGCTAGTGAACTTTAGTAGTTTCGTTTGGGTTTTGCGTCGTTCTTGATATGTAACCTTATGTTTGGTATTGATGTAAATTCCAGGTTCTGTCGCGGAGACGTCAGACGCGGCGCGAAAGGGGAAAGCGGTGATTGGGCACAGCTAGCCAGGGATTCCGGTGAGTAGATGTAACATCTACGGGGGACTATCGTTGGATGGCGCAAGCCGCCCGATAGTTTTAGTAACTTACAAGATTCTTAGTGATGTTAGTAATTAGGGATGAAATACGTATATGATTAATTGCTGCATCCATGCATTATATTGACATACATATGTGAAACCATTCTATAGGACACCTGCACCATTGCCAGGTTTTTATATGCAGCACGAGCACTATTCATGCTTACACACACACCCTGGTAATTGCCATGCCACCACACTAGATAACCTTTAAATTTAAACCTTTTACTAATTGATACTTAAACTTGTGCTATTGCCTTTAATTCCTTAAAATGAAACCGTAGGATTGCTATTCATGTGCATGTACTTCATCATATTAATTGTTCATGCTTAATCCATTAATCACACATCGCAACTTGATTATTGATACCATATGCATTCATTATCACTGATATATGCACTTATGAGGATTTCTTGAGATTTTATGATATTGCTGGATTTCGGGGGAAAGCCGCAAAATTTCTAAACTTATTATATTTTTAAAATATGTAAATTGCGGTTTTCTAGTGATGTAAGTGTCGTCCACCATGAGTTTGCTGTGGTTTTGGAAATCCGTGTCGAGGAGTGGAGGAACCGGCACGGGTACATGGTGGGCCCGGTAAGGTACCCGGGGCAAGAGGAATGTGGTGTTGACGTTGAGCCTGGCAGGGGACGGATTACCTACCGGTGACTGTTTGGGACGGCGGATATCCAGAGGATACCGACCGTGGCCGCTAGATGATGAGATATTGATATTTGAGATGGGTCAGCCGGACGGCTGAGGCCAGAGACACTATGACATGGATTTATGAGATTTGAGACAGCTTTTAGGTGTCGTTGCTGGACACCGGTTCTCTTCGATTCCTTGAGTATTATGCTGGCATTCTAAAAGAGTTTCAAAAACAAAAAAAGATAAAATGTTTCTTATAGATACCTATTGAGACCTCAGATATTCATGTTGCATACATATTCGTACACTGATGTTGTATACACACCTGCTAGTGCATCCATTCAGACCTGTATTTTAGATGCTAGGATGCTTGTGTGCATGCATACGATAGCCTTTGTAGGTGTTATTTATTACTCACGAGTTGGCAACTCACCCCCGTTGTGCCACAGTCTTTTGCAGGTCCGCTCCGTCAGTACAGTAGCGGCGGGCGCACTTGTTCTTTTGCCTCCTTGCCTGGACTCGAGGTTTTGCTCCTAGGTGGGTTATATCATTATTTTTGTACCACCTTGTATATTCTTTGTATCTAGTACACTCCATCTACTGTAGCTACCAGCATTATTGTATATTGACCTAGAGATGAGACTGTGAGGTTTGTGGACTTTTTATGCTGTATTTTGGGGTCGAGCTCACTTGAGCCGACATGCTACTTTTCTCATGCTTCCTTATGATTATTTTCGCATGTTGTTGCTTTATATTGCGTGGGATTTGTGACCGCCTTGTGGCGAAGAGCTAGCTCCCGCTTGGGGATGCCCTATTTTGTTGGATTCATATATATTTTGTTGTACCCATTTTGGGGGCCAGTATTTACAAAGGAGACTCTGCCGAAATTTTCGGAAAAATTGGTATTGTTTTTAAAAAGGGTTTTTACATGACTTATTTGATAAACTCGCTTTCAATTGATTGGGTTTTCTTCACTTTTTTGCTTAATTGGTTTTGTTTTCTGGGCTTTGGCTTACTTATTTTACGGACGTCTTTAGACGTTTCGTAAACTTAAGTGCCAGTCACGTTCCGTACCCTGCGGGTCGTGACAAAGTTGGTATCAGAGCGATAGGTTTTACCTTTTTGAGTGTAGGATGACCCTTGATAGATGGAGTAAGTGACTTAAGCAGGGTAACGTAGCGTGCGTATGTCCGCGGCATACTTGCGATACGGTACTCCGCCTAAGTGACTTTAGGATACTTGCTTGAAATTCCTTCTTCAATTCCGTGTATCCTATGATCCTATTGCACTGTTCTTACTATCCGTTTTCCTGTAACAGCCACTATGCCGCCGAAGGCTACGAGGGCACAGAGGGCTGCCGCCAGAGACAAGATTCAAGCTGGCTCGTCCGAGACTAGGACTGAGCAGGGTGGTATGCCTACGCCGCAGGGACAGACCGATCCACCTTCCCCAGGCCGTATGGATAGGCTCGAGACTGGTATAGAGGAGTTGCGACAGATGATGGGGAGTATGCAGGAGCTACGTTAGATGGTAGGATCCCTAGTTGCAGCCAGTCGTACACCGAGGCCGGATGACGTACCTACTACATCACAGACGACCATGATACCTGCTCCTACTACTACCACCGTGACCATCCCGGTTTCACTACAGGATTTCATGAGGCTGAGACATCCAGTATTCACCGGCACCGAGGCAGCGGAGGACCCATAGACGTTCCTTGACAGTTTATCCAGGATCTGCCGTTCGCTGAGATGTTCGGATGATCGATGGGTAGAGCTTGCGAGTTTCCGACTAGAGGGTCTCGCGCAGACATGGTGGGAGTCAGTCTTGAGAGGTCGAGCTGCAGGTCTACCGCCTATGACGTGGGCCGAGTTTACAGCGGTCTTTCTAGCTCGTTTCCTTCCAGAGAGCGTTCGTGACGCCAGAGCTCGCAGTTTCGAGGCCTTAGTCAAGACACCTGGGATGACGGTGTCTGAGTATGACATCCAGTTTACACAGTTATCCCGATATGCTCAGTATTTGGTGGATACCGAGGAGAAGATGGTGAAGAGGTTCATACAGGGACTTGATGCCCAGCTATATCTTGCCATTGGCGCCCAGCACTACGACACTTATTCAGCTGCTATGGATACGGCATTGCGGATGGAGGCACGCATATCACGGACTTCGGCCATTTCTGGGCCGAAGAGGATTCGCACCGATGTACCGTCTCAGAGGCAGCGCGCCAGATTCTTTCCGAGAGATAGGCCTGGCAGAGGATTTGGGTGGGGACAGTTATATGGTTCTTATCCACAGGGGCAGCAGCCGTCGCCAGGGTGTTTTGGGTGCGGGAGTTTGCACCATCTTGTCAGAGACTGTCCAGCGAGACGACAGGGAGCAGCGACAGTTCCGCATGTGACCCTGCCACCATCACCACCCCTCCTCAGAGAGCCCTACTTCCTACCACAGGCGATGCTCCACGCCAGTTAGGTGCACCCAGAGGCCGAGGACGCGGCGGTCCTGTTCAGAGAGGACGAGGAGGCAGAGGCCGAGGTCGAGGTCAGCCCGCTATCGGTGGAGGACAGGCCCGAGTTTTTGCTTTGACACCGCAGGATGCGCAGGCATCCAATGCCATTGTGACAGGTACCTTGCCAGTTTGTTCTTTCGACGCCCGGGTATTATTCGACCCAGGTTCCACACATTCGTACGTATCTACACACTTTGCACCGATGTTGGGCCGTGAGTCGTCGTCGTTAGATCAGCCGCTTGTTGTTGTTACTCCGGTAGGCGAGTCGTTTGTCGCTCGTTTTGTTTTTCGATTGTGTTCCGTTCGTATCGGGGAGAGGGATTCATCGGTTGATTTGATTCTCCTCGATATGTTGGACTTTGATGTGCTTCTGGGCATGGATTGGCTAGCCACTTGTTATGCTTCGGTGGACTGCCGTGAGAAGGCAGTCAGATTTAGCTTTCCGGGAGAGCCAGTCCTTGTTATTCAGGGAGACCGCAGCGTCACCCTTCCCAGCTTGATTTCGTCTCTTCGCGCTGGTCAGCTCTTGCGGAAGGGATGTCAGGGATTCTTAGCGTTTGTTTGTGATACTCGAGCTGCAGAGGTTCCGTTAGACCGGGTCCCGGTAGTTTGTGAGTTCCCTGATGTTTTCCCTGATGAGCTACCTGGGCTACCGCCTGAGCGCGATGTTGAGTTCTGCATTAATTTGATTCCTGGCTCGGGGCCTATTTCTATACCGCTTTATCGGATGGCCCCGGCAGAGCTTCGAGAGCTGAAGGATCAGTTGCAGGATTTGTTAGATAAGGGGCTTATTCGACCGAGTGTTTCTCCATGGGGTGCTCCGGTCCTGTTTGTCAAGAAGAAGGATGGAAGTTTGCGCTTATGTATCGACTACCGCCAGCTGAACAAAGTTACCGTTCGGAACAGATATCCGTTGCCGCGCATTGATGATTTGTTCGACCAGCTTCAGGGTGCGGGGTATTTTTCGAGGATCGACTTGCGATCAGGATACCATCAGCTGCGAGTTCGACAGGAGGATATACCGAGGACAGCTTTCCGCACGCGCTACGGCCACTACGAGTTTTTGGTGATGTCGTTCGGACTCACCAACGCCCCAGCAGCATTCACGGATTTGATGAACCGTACATTCAGGCCGTATCTTGACTTGTTCATCATCGTGTTTATCGACGATATCTTGGTGTACTCCCGAAGCAGAGAGGAGCACGAGCAGCACTTGCGGATTACGTTACAGACTCTGAGGGAGCACCAGCTGTTCGCAAAGTTCTCCAAGTGTGCATTCTGGCTGGACAGCGTCGGATTCTTGGGTCACGTGGTTACGAGAGACGGCATTTGTGTGGACCCGAAGAAGATTGAGGCTGTTCAGCAGTGGCCCCGACCTACATCGGTTACTGAGATCCATAGTTTTCTAGGCCTGGCGGGCTACTACAGGCGTTTTGTTCAGGACTTCTCCCGTATAGCTGCACCGTTGACCGGCTTGACCCGGAAGGGAGTTCCTTTCGTCTGGACAGAGGAGTGCGAGCGCAGTTTTCAGCAGCTACGGACTTGTTTGACTACGGCGCCGGTATTATCTTTGCCTTCGGGATCAGGCGGATTTGCTGTCTACTGTGATGCTTCGCGAGTGGGATTAGGATGCGTATTGATGCAACATGGCCGGGTGATCGCTTATGCTTCTCGGCAGTTGAAGAAGCACGAACAGGACTACCCCACTCATGATTTGGAGATGGCTGCAGTGGTCTTTGCCCTGAAGATTTGGCGACATTACCTGTATGGCGAGTCGTGTCAGATATTCACCGATCACAAGAGCTTAAAGTACATATTTCAGCAGCGAGACCTGAACCTCAGACAGCGTCGTTGGATGGAGTTGGTGAAAGACTACGACTGCGAGATCTTATATCACCCCGGCAAGGCAAATGTGGTGGCAGATGCGTTGAGTAGGAGGCCCGGGGGTAGTCTATCCTTTTTCCGCGCAGTGCAGAGGCAGTCGTCAGCAGATTGGCAGATGTTATGCGACAGCCGGGTTGAGTTCGAGTTCACTCAGACAGGGGGACAGCTCGCGCATGTTCGTGCACGCCCACAGTTGCTTGACCGTATATATGAGGCACAGCGCAGTGACGACCGTTGCTCAGAGATCATGACACAGGTGGGACAGGGCAGATTTTCCGAGTTCGTGATTGACGATCAGGGGATTTTACGATATGGATCTAGACTGTGCGTACCAGATGCTGATGGATTGCAGCGCGACATTCTTGAGGAGGCACACCGATCAGTGTATAGTGTCCACCCCGGTTCCACCAAGATGTACCATGATATGAGAGAGACCTACTGGTGGGACGGGATGAAGAGGGACATTGCGGAGTCCGTTTCGAGATGCCTGACTTGTCAGCAAGTCAAGGCCGAGCACCAGAGGCCCGCAGGAGAGCTACAGCCGTTACCCATTCCAGAGTGGAAATGGGAACAGATTTCGATGGACTTCGTTGTGGGTCTACCCAGGACCAGTCGAGGGTACGACTCCATCTGGGTGATCGTGGATAGATTGACGAAAGCGACTCACTTCCTACCAGTGAAGACCACTTTCAGCTTCGCTCAGTATGCTCAGCTCTATATTGACGAGATCGTGCGACTACACGGCGTACCGACTTGTATCGTGTCAGATCGAGGCACTCAGTTCACCAGCCGACTTTGGCAGAGACTTCAGGAGGCTTTGGGCACTCGTTTGAGCTTCAGCACAGCGTTTCATCCGCAGACAGACGGACAGTCAGAGCGGACCATTCAGACTCTCGAGGACATGCTTAGAGCGTGCGTTTTAGACTTTGGTGGTAGCTGGGATCGTCATTTACCTCTAGTGGAGTTCTCCTACAACAACAGCTTCCAGGATACTATTCAGATGGCACCTTTCGAGGCATTGTATGGGAGGAGATACAGATTGCCCGTTTGTTGGACAGAGCTCAGCGAGAGCAGTATCTTGGGGCCGCAGCTTGTTGAGGAGACGACAGCGAAGATACAGTTGATCCGAGACCAGATGAGAGCAGCTCAGAGCAGACAGAAATCCTATGCAGACAGGCGCCGTCGCAGATTAGAGTTCGCAGTTGGCGACCATGTTTTTCTGAAAGTCTCTCCGATGAAGGGCGTGATGCGTTTTGGGCGAAAGGGGAAGCTTAGCCCTAGATTCGTAGGTCCCTTCGAGATCCTCGAGCGTGTCGGCGCTGTTGCATATCGTTTGGCTCTTCTTCCCAGCTTTCCCGATGTTCACCCCGTCTTCCATGTTTCGATGCTCCGCAAGTACCTTCACGACCCTTCGCATGCGATTCAGCACCCGACAGTCCAGCTAGAGCGCGACCTTTCTTTTGCAGAGCAGCCGGTGGCCATCCTAGATCGGCAGGTGAAGAAGTTGAGGTCGAAGATTATACCAACCGTCAAAGTCCTTTGGCGTAGCCCGAGCAGCGAGGAGGTTACCTAGGAGACCGAGGGCGAGATGAGGAAGAAATATCCCCATCTCTTTGAAGGTACGCATAGCTATATTTTTAAATTCGGGGACCGAATTTCTTTAAGGGGGGAAGATTGTAGCGTCTTGAAAAGTCGTTTTGGTGTTTTCCTGAAAATCGGTGAAAATTCGGTATTTTTCCGAAAACCATCTTTCTCGTTATTTTGCAGTTTAGGGATAATTATACCTAAAAAGGATAGGTAATTGCTTGTTTTTAGTAGCTAATGAGTTACTTATGAAATTTTGGTCATTTAAAAATTTTTCCCTATTTTTCAATTTTTTAATATTATTTAAGCCGGTAAGAAAATACATTAAATTAGCGATAAATACAAATTTTTCCGGGCCAATTTTAATCTTTAAAATTATGATAATTAAAATCTAGTGGTAACATAAATTTTTAGTATTTTATTTTGATTTTTAACTAATTTTTAGTATAGAAAGCGAAATTATTGAATTTTAAGCTAAAACTTGCAAATATGAACTTGTAGGGGGTCTTTTTTGCATAGAACCTTTTTGTATTCACTCCCACTCACCCCCACTCCCCAAGGCAGGCCCCACCACTGCTGCAGCAGCCCCCATCCCTCTCTTTTTGACTTTTAAATCATGTTAATGAATTGTTTGGAGTAGGATTTAAATATAGTAATTTGCATGTGGGTTTTTAGTGAGATGTGAGAGCTTTGACCTTGGAAAATTCCACATAACTCTCCCCCACTCCTTCCCTTACCTCTCCTGGCCGAGACCTGCACCCTCCCCCATTTCCATTATTTTCCTTCTCTTTCTCTCTCATTTTCTTCAAAAATTTGCAACAAAATTCAATAAAAATCAACAAATTCTTCACTTTTTCAACACAAAACCTTATTCCCTCTCTTCTCAAACCCAAATTGGTTCAAATCTTGGAGAAAGATGGTATCTTGGGAGGTTTTAGCAACTTAGGGATTGATCTTTTGAGGTATAATTTCTAAATCAAATGGTTAAATTGTAGTTTAAAGTATGCTAATTGAACTTTGAAAATTGTTTTAGAGTTAATTTTAGTGTTAATTGCATGCTAGTTTTTTTTTTAAGTGAATGGTTTGAATTGAATTAGGGATTAGAAAACATTATTTAGTTGATTAAATCTAATTGTTATCTAGTTGTTTTGCTAACCTAATTTAGTAGGTTAACTTGCTAATTGAGTTATAAATTAGTGTTAATTTAAGGTTTTCATATATAGTTTGGATTAAGATTTGCTAGGTTATATAATTCAAGTAATGGTTGTTTAAGGAAAATAGGTTTTGAATCTTTGCTAATGTGTTGTAATTATAGTGTTGTAGATTGCTTGTTATGTGGTCTTCAAATTATGCTAATTTAGTTAATTTTACTGTGTGAAATTAGTTTGTAATTGTTGTTTTATGAAAATCAAGAAAGGGGTTTGTGTATGGAAATGGGTTGTGAAGCATGATAAATGAGTTGAATTTATGTGATTGTGTCTAACTAGTTGTGTGGTTGGATATTGTGTTGGATTGTGATAACCGTATCGCTAATTTTCGATATTTGCACCAAAATTGCTAGTTTTGTGCTTACTAGGTTTTTGTTAAAATTAATTGGTGATTTATTTGTGATACCTTGGGGATGTTTTTAGCGTCTCCTATGACGTTTAGGATGCGTGAGTGCGGAGTTTTGAGTAGTCGGGTTTTAGTTTTGCCGGGCGACCAAATCGGCGATTTTTGGCAGTTTTTGCGAATTTCGCGTGTGTTCCGCGGACCCTGTGCACGTTGTACCTAGCTAGTGAACTTTAGTAGTTTCGTTTGGGTTTTGCGTCGTTCTTGATATGTAACCTTATGTTTGGTATTGATGTAAATTCCAGGTTCTGTCGCGGAGACGTCAGACGCGGCGCGAAAGGGGAAAGCGGTGATTGGGCACAGCTAGCCAGGGATTCCGGTGAGTAGATGTAACATCTACGGGGGACTATCGTTGGATGGCGTAAGCCGCCCGATAGTTTTAGTAACTTACAAGATTCTTAGTGATGTTAGTAACTAGGGGTGAAATACGTATATGATTAATTGCTGCATCCATGCATTATATTGACATACATATGTGAAACCATTCTATAGGACACCTGCACCATTGCCAGGTTTTTATATGCAGCACGAGCACTATTCATGCTTACACACACACCCTGGTAATTGCCATGCCACCACACTAGATAACCTTTAAATTTAAACCTTTTACTAATTGATACTTAAACTTGTGCTATTGCCTTTAATTCCTTAAAATGAAACCGTAGGATTGCTATTCATGTGCATGTACTTCATCATATTAATTGTTCATGCTTAATCCATTAATCACACATCGCAACTTGATTATTGATACCATATGCATTCATTATCACTGATATATGCACTTATGAGGATTTCTTGAGATTTTATGATATTGCTGGATTTCGGGGGAAAGCCGCAAAATTTCTAAACTTATTATATTTTTAAAATATGTAAATTGCGGTTTTCTAGTGATGTAAGTGTCGTCCACCATGAGTTTGCTGTGGTTTTGGAAATCCGTGTCGAGGAGTGGAGGAACCGGCACGGGTACATGGTAGGCCCGGTAAGGTACCCGGGGCAAGATGAATGTGGTGTTGACGTTGAGCCTGGCAGGGGACGGATTACCTACCGGTGACTGTTTGGGACGGCGGATATCCAGAGGATACCGACCGTGGCCGCTAGATGATGAGATATTGATATTTGAGATGGGTCAGCCGGACGGCTGAGGCCAGAGACACTATGACATGGATTTATGAGATTTGAGACAGCTTTTAGGTGTCGTTGCTGGACACCGGTTCTCGTCGATTCCTTGAGTATTATGCTGGCATTCTAAAAGAGTTTCAAAAACAAAAAGAGATAAAATGTTTCTTATAGATACCTATTGAGACCTCAGATATTCATGTTGCATACATATTCGTACACTGATGTTGTATACACACCTGCTAGTGCATCCATTCAGACCTGTATTTTAGATGCTAGGATGCTTGTGTGCATGCATACGATAGCCTTTGTAGGTGTTATTTATTACTCATGAGTTGGCAACTCACCCCCGTTGTGCCACAGTCTTTTGCAGGTCCGCTCCGTCAGTACAGTAGCGGCGGGCGCACTTGTTCTTTTGCCTCCTTTGCCTGGACTCGAGGTTTTGCTCCTAGGTGGGTTATATCATTATTTTTGTACCACCTTGTATATTCTTTGTATCTAGTACACTCCATCTACTGTAGCTACCAGCATTATTGTATATTGACCTAGAGATGAGACTGTGAGGTTTGTGGACTTTTTATGCTGTATTTTGGGGTCGAGCTCACTTGAGCCGACATGCTACTTTTCTCATGCTTCCTTATGATTATTTTCGCATGTTGTTGCTTTATATTACGTGGGATTTGTGACCGCCTTGTGGCGAAGAGCTAGCTCCCGCTTGGGGATGCCCTATTTTGTTGGATTCATATATATTTTGTTGTACCCATTTTGGGGGCCAGTATTTACAAAGGAGACTCTGCCGAAATTTTCGGAAAAATTGGTATTGTTTTTAAAAAGGGTTTTTACATGACTTATTTGATAAACTCGCTTTCAATTGATTGGGTTTTCTTCACTTTTTTGCTTAATTGGTTTTGTTTTCTGGGCTTTGGCTTACTTATTTTACGGACGTCTTTAGACGTTTCGTAAACTTAAGTGCCAGTCACGTTCCGTACCCTGCGGGTCGTGACAATACTACCATGTTTAGCAAGACTGTTAATATAACTGTGAATATCCCAAGCTTCCATTAAGTAATATACAAGCTAGTATGATACAATAATGGCCCCTAGAGCATATACACTAACAACCACGTGGAGTCTCGGTGGCCGCTTGGTGCGATGCTTCGTTTTGGTGGGAACGGATGTGGGTCATTGGATGCCTTCTTACTGAGTGTATAAATAGGGGGGTTCATCCCACGGCCATTACTTTACCCTAGCCATTTCTTTGTCATCTGAAGATTGCCCGGCGCACATTCGTTTAGGTGGGAACTTCAGCTGTCAAAACTTTTCTTCGGCCAAATCTTTCTTGAATCAGGTTATATGTCTTCCTCCGAAGTATCTATTGCCATGGTAGGGGTTGAGTCAGGCGATGAGGCTTCAGTTTCTGGAATCGAGCCCAGCGGGTCTTCTTCCTCCTCGGCTTCCGATAGCTGAGAGAGTTCTTCTTCTTCCACCCGTCTTCGTCTTCTGTGTCGGGCTCGCCCCCCAGGAGGAACGACGCCCTCGTCCCTTGTCATCAGGGGGCGAAATGGGCCCCCAAGGCACGCATCGGGAATACCCGCGATGCGCCCTCGGTTTTAAACCGCGTGAATGAGCTTTCTGACATCCGAGCCCATTTTCATATACCCTCTGGCTATTCACTCCGTCTGGCCAGGGAGGGCGAGTGGGCAGACTAGGTGCAGGGCAAAGAGATTGCCCTGTACATGGAAGCGTTCCAGGTAGGAATGCGTCTGCCCTTCTCGCCTGAGGTTTGTGTCATGCTCCATTGTTTCCGTCTCGTCTCGAGCCATCTAGCGCCGAATTCGTGGAGAATCCTCCTCGGGTTTCTTATTCGGTTGAAGATTGAACGGATCCTCATTGATTTGAGCCTACTTCTTTCTTTTCTCTGCTATAAAAATCACCCTGGTACTAGCAAGGACGAACCGAGCTGGGTGTACCTTTCATTCAAAATGCATAAGGGTAGGGCTGCTGGTTCGGGGGTAGTGGTCGTCCCTTCTTCCATCCACGGGTGGAAGGAGAAGTTTGTCTTCGTCGGGCTACCGAAGGGTGAGGATTGGCCGGTGCCCATCAAGTGGCATAGGACCGACTATCCTAGAGTTAGGCATTCGAATACTCCCGAGGCAAGAGTGGTGTCTTAATGGGAACCGATCCAGCGGGCCGATGTCTTGCTTTCCGAGCAGGCTTTGAGCTGGGCGGGACTCAGTCGCGCATGCTTCGTGGGTGAGTTAAGGCTCGTGCCGATCTATTTAGACTTGCTTAAATTTAGTTGCCCCCCTTTTTTCTTTTGTCGCTGATCTTTTCTTATGGTATCTTGCAGAGCCGATGGATTGCTCAAAAATTATGGTTGCCATGGCCGCCAAGGCCCAGGGGAGGAAAGGCTGCGGCACAAGCTCATCCCGGCCTGCTCCAGGAGCGGCTCCCCAGCAAGCACCCGTAGCCAAGGCTCCCACAGCGCCCCCCATTCCGGAGGAACACCGCGGGGGAGGACAAAAGCACACGCGAGATTCGGCCCCCCGGCTAGGACAGAAGAGTCGTCTTCTGCCGAATCCTCCCTCAAGAAGCAGAAGAGGGTAGTTTCTCGGCCCTCTCAGGCCAGGATTCAGGTCCAGAAGGGCAACTTCTGCATCGAGGAGCCCTCGGGGCTCTCTGCGGCCGACAGTTTACTGGCGGACATGAAGAAGGCAGCGGGGACCAAGATCCCCCGAGATACCATGAAGGCATAAGTGGCGGCGATAGCTCATGAGACCATTCAGGTCGGTAACTCTCCCAGAATATCTCCGAGTACATTTTTTTATCTCCTAACATGGCTCCTGTTTTCCCAGGTCCTCCAGCATTGCGCTCTTCTCGCTGCAATGGAGTCCGAGGAGGCAGCCCCGGTGATGAAGAAGGCGGGCGAATCTCTTCGTGAGAAGAAGAGCTCCTTGCTTGGCTGTAACAGGTGGAAGAGAAGGCGGCCCTCCTTGATTCGAGGTTGGTCATGGAGGGCCTGGCGGTCGCCAAGTTGAAGGAGTCCCATCAGCTCCTGACTGAATCTAACCGGGCTATCTAGGCCAAGATAGGGGAGGTCAACACGCTCTTCGATGCCATAAAGAGGCAGAGGGCTATGCTCAGGCGTTTTGCGAGGTGGCAAAGCTCGCGGAAGAAAGAGCGGAAAGGGCTGTGAAAAAGTACAAGACCTCTGACCAGTTATACATCGACCTCGCCGACTCCACGGCTGTCGGGTGGCACAACACCCTCGATGCCGTTAAGGAAGCCATGCCCGGGTTCGAAGATCAGGAGCTTCGTGCTAGGTATCCCCTAGCCGAGGAAGCGCCGCAGAGGGTGGTGCCGAACTGGCCGGGGGAGACGAGGCGGCGGACAGAAGCTCCGAGCTGGACGTCGCGATCGTAGCCCCAGAAGGAGGCGCCGATCAAGGGAAAGTGGTAGCCGAGAAGGCGGTTTGAGCTATCGCGCCTCAGACACTAAATTTTGTAAGCCTCCGGGCATTTTGTAAGGCTGGGGATCCCATAGTACCTTGTATAAAAAAATTGATATGAATAAAGTATTTTTAGCTCGCAAGTATACTGATCCGCAAATATTTTTATCTCGCAAGTAATTTTTCTCGCCTTCAGAGTACTTCTATTTTTGCAAGTGTGGATAGGTCGGTGTCCAGTGGACGCCTAGTACATGCGAAGTTGGGCGTCGAGTGCTGGGCGAGCACGACGTATGAACTAGCGAAAGCCAAGTCCTAGGTAGACCGGTGCCTTCCATCACCCGGAACCAGGGAGACGACCGTGCGATGCGTATATAAATCAAACGAATGCCAAGTATAGGTAGGTCGGCGTCCCACTCACTCCGTAACCGAGGTGATGATTGTGCGTCGCGTATATAAATTAAATGAACGCCAAGTATAGGTAGGTCGACGTCACACTCACCCCGGAGTCGAGGTGATAGTTGATCGTGCGCCGCGTCTAAATTGGACTTTGAAAGAGCCGGGTAGGAAGCAGCTCGGCCGTCTCTAGACGAGGGTTTTGGATCCGTGGAGTGGTCGGGCAGGAAGCTGCCCTCGGTGGATGAGCCAAGCAGGAAACTACTTGGCCGCCTCTTGGCGAAGGCTTTGGATCCGCGGAGTCGTCGGGCAGGAAGTTGCCCTCAGCGGTTGAGTCGAGCAGGAAACTACTTGGTCGCCTCTTGGCGAGGTCTTTGGATCCGCGGAGTGGTCGGGCAGGAAATTAATTTCAGCGGATGAGCCGAGCAGGAAACTACTTGGCCACCTCTTGGCGAGGGCTTTGGATCCGCGGAGTGGTCAGGCAGGAAGCTGTAGGGTTACTAGGCACTCTCATAAGGGTCTACATGGCATCAACCATGCCGAATTTAAATTTTTCAAGTGCCGAATAACCTAAAGCGAGAATCTTTGCTAGATAATTATGGTTAACAAAACATGTAAACAACTATACATCTAAGAGAGAGGGATTACAACCTTTGTAGTCCGTTTCTTTGCTTCATAAGCTCCGAGTAGTAGGCCCTTCGTCGCGATCCATGATCTCCCGGACTCAAGAGAGCCTCCACAAGCCGAACGATCCATGCTTGCTTAAAATCTTCCTTTTCGAAGATAATCTACCTTGAAGAATCTTTAACTCAAGCTCTCACTTCTCTAATCAAGTATTAAAGAAGTGAACACCCTAATCTAAGTGGCTACAATAGATGAGGATGATGAAGTAGGAATTTAGCTCTCTTTTATTTTCTATTTCTCACCATTTTTCATCACTAATGAAAAGCTAGTCAAGGTTTTCTTTCAAGAGAATGAAGAAGAAGAAGAAGATAATCCTTTTGTGATGAATAATGAATTATTCCTATGGTTACAATTGCAACCATGAGTTAAGCATGAAGGGATTAACTCATGTAGAGAATTAACCAAGGTGAAGGGTTTGGGTTGGGTTAATAAATATCAACACAAATATCTTTAGCAAAATATCTAAGCTTAAAACAAAATAAAAGCTTCTGGAAGCTTCATGAAAAAGCTAACCCAAATGCTAACCCAAATCAAACCTTAACTTGTTTAATCTCCACAAATCATGTTGCATTTGTAATCATAACTTGTTACAATATTATATATCATATATATAATATATTTTTGTAACAAAAGAAAATAATACAATTAACATATATCGCATATATATCAATGTATTATCCGGTGAGAAAATGAATCAATAAAGCGAGCTTATATTAGTTAATGTAATGTAATATATCGCATATATAATTATACATTAAATTATCGAATCAACACTTGATCCGACAATACGCTATATCGCATATAACCGACTAATATATCATCTACCGATCGAATCAACACTTGATCCGATGACCCGGCTATATCACATATACCCGGCCGATATCATATATCGCGAGAATATAATACGGTATCTCATATCGCATTATTCTCGGTCTCGCACATATCTCATACGTGCTCCTACTCAGTTTTGCCTGAGCCAAGAAACCTCTGTGTAGCACTCTAAAGAATCGTTAATACGCCGGCAGTAGGTGATGATCATATCAAACACCCACAAGCTGCAAGCGGTCAGCTAAACGTAACAGCCACCCAGGTATTGAGCGATCAGAAGATCAACAAGCAAATCTGTACATTCTCCTGTGAATCCAATCAGTAACACTACCGTACAGTCCGGTCTCTTCGTCTGATATGTCGCATATCTAGTCTAGGGGTGGCAAACGTCAGACCCCAGTAACCGATAAGTCGTGTCGATGTGAGGCTCACAACAGGTCGAGAAACTACTGATAACACTTACCAGTAGCACTCCATATCAGCCATGGCCAGGGACTTCCAGTTATAGCCAATCGAACACAGCACAACATCAACTCCCTATACCGGGAGAGACGAATCCCCTCCTATCGCTCATTGCCTCCATGTAATTCGGGACTGTACCCAAAAGCCACCATTTTGCACGCCCTCTTGGACGTGGTAAGGTAGAAATCAAAGTATAGTGGGAATCACACAAGACTCTATGACGATCTCGGGTCTACAGACTAACCTGTACCAGTGTCACCGGAGAACTGCCATCTGACGTGAGGTATAATACCATCTGCGAGTTCTCGGCGAGTCCGTTCAGTGTACCCAGTCTCCACTGAGCACCCGTACACCATCTTTAATGTCAAACACCGATGGATATAGGATCATCCATCGCCCATCATATGGGTCAAGATGCATATACGCTAGTCTACTCTGGTGTATCGATGCCCTGTCTCGATACACCCTCGACTAGGAACAGTTATAAGATGTACTCGTCGACTACCCTGGCCCCACTAGTATTATCTCATCATAGTCCCAGTATTCGAGTACATATCCTAAGGGCTTTATCAACATGTGAGAGCAAGACAGTAAACTAATACAAGTCAATATATTAAGACAAAGTGAAACCAAATAACATACTATCTTGTCGAGCAAGAAATTCCTCTCTATATATATCCAAGCATCCACTATAATATACATCACATGTACAACAATGGCCTCTAGGGCATACATATAACTAACAATCTCCCACTTGCACTAAGGCCAGCTGTTGTAGTATCTCATACCCAATATCCCGAAGAGTCTCTCAAACTGTATCTGGGGAATGGCCTTCGTGAGTGGATCCGCAGTGTTGTCCTTCGTATCAACTCTCCTGACCGCGATCTCCCGGCGATCAACTATCTCCCGGATCAGGTGATACCGCCTCAGAATATGTCTGGATTTCTGATAGGACCTGGGTTCCTTGGCCAAAGCCACAGCTCCATTGTTATCACAATACAAAGGTATTGGATGCTCAATGGAAGGAACCACACCAAGTTCAGCGATGAACTTCTTTATCCAGACAGCCTCTTTGGCAGCATCGTTGGCAGCGATGTATTTAGCCTCCATCGTCGAATCTGCAACGGTTTCCTGTTTGGAACTCTTCCAACACACCGCCCCTCCATTGAGGGTAAAGACAAAACCCGAGTGCGACTTAGAGCAGTCCTTATCACTTTGGAAACTTGAATCGGTAAAGCACTCCACCTGGAGTTCTTCGTTACCATACACCAAGAACATCTCTTTAGTCCTTCTCAAGTACTTGAGAATGTTCTTCACAGCTATCCAGTGACTCTCTCCAGGATATGCTTGATACCGACTCACTATACTTAGTGAGTATGCTACATCGGGTCTGGTACATAGCATCGCATACATGATAGAGCCTACTGCCGAAGCATAGGGTATCCCTTGGATGCGAGCTCTTTCCAAATCAGTCTTGGGAGACATCTCTTTGGAGAGAGTGAGTCCAGAGATCGTGGGTAGGTTCCCACGCTTGGATTCTTCCATACTAAACCTCTTTAGTACGGTGTCAATGTACCTGGATTGGGACAATCCCAGTATCCGTTTAGATCTATCTCTATAAATCTTTATTCCCAAAATGCAGGAGGCATCACCTAGATCTTTCATTGAGAATCTTTGTGATAAGAAGAGCTTGACCGAGTGCAGCATAGGAACATCATTTCCTATCAAGAGTATGTTATCCACGTACAATACGAGGAAGACAATCTTACTCTCTGCAACCTTCTTATAGATACAAGGTTCATCTACGTTTTTGATGAAGTCAAACTCTTTGACTACAACATCAAAGCAGATGTTCCAACTCCGCGATGCTTTCTTTAACCCATAAATGGATTTAAGCAGCTTGCACACCTTTCCGCTGCTCCTACTGTCTACGAAGCCCTCTGGCTGAGTCATGTACATGCACTCTTCTAAATCACCATTTAGAAAGGCGGTTTTAACATCCATCTGCCAGATTTCGTAGTCATGGTATGCAACAATAGCAAGTAGGATCCGGATGGACTTAAGCATAACCACTGGAGAAAAGGTTTCATCATAATCCACAGCTGGTCGTTGACGAAAACCCTTTGCAACAAGTCTAGCTTTGAAAGTCTCAACTTTTCCATCTACACCAAGTTTCTTCTTAAAGATCCATTTGCTCCCAATGGGTTTTACCCCTTCAGGAGCAACTTCCAAAGTCCATACTTTGTTGGTGTACATGGATTCCATCTCAGATCGCATTGCATCCAGCCATTTCACAGAGTCACCACTCGTGATGGCCTGCTCGAAACTAATCGGGTCATCATCTTCCATGATGCAATCCTCGCTCCCACCATCAACGAGAAAACCGTAGTATCTCTCAGGTGGATGAAAAACCCTACTAGATCGGCGGAGAGGCTGGGGTTCGTCGGGAACTACTGAATCTTCTGGTTCTACCAAATCATCTGTCGTAGTTTGTGGCGCTGGAACTTCTTCCAGCTCTACCGCTTCGCCACTAATTTCTTTTATAAGAAATTCCTTTTCTAAAAAGGTGGCATGCTGAGCAACAAACACCTTTTGTTGTTCACCGTGGTAGAATATATATCCATTTGAATGTTTAGGATATCCTACAAACTTATAAAGAACTGATCGTGCCTCGAGTTTGTCGGGATTTTGCTTTTTAACATAGGCCAGATAACCCCATATCTTAACTCGTTTAAGACATGGTCTCTTTCCACTCCATATCTCATATGGTGTGGTAGGTACAGATTTTGATGGAACATGATTCAATAGGTATGCTGCAGCTTCAAGCGCATAACCCCAAAAGGAAATAGGCAACTCAGCAGTGCTCATCATAGAGCGCACCATATCTAATAGGGTGTGATTCCTCCGCTCCGATACACCGTTGTGCTGTGGTGTATAAGGAGGAGTAAGCTGAGAGAGAATCTCATTCTCTTTTAGATAGTCCAAGAACTCATTGCTCAGGTATTTTCCTCCTGGATCAGATCGAAGGATCTTAATACCTTTTCCCATTTGGGTCTCTACTTCGTTCTTATATTCTTTGAATTTCTCAAAAGCTTCAGACTTGTGTTTCAACAGGAACACATGTCCGTATCTTGAGAGATCGTCAGTGAATGTAATGAAGTAGGAAGAACCGTTCCTGGCATGTGTAGACATGGGATCGCATACATCACTATGTATCAGTCCCAAGAGTTCCGTAACTCTTTCTCCGTGTCCACAAAACGGAGTTTTGGTCATTTTTCCTTTGAGACATGAATGGCAAGTTTCATTAGATGATAATTCGAACGGATTCAAATATCCATCCTTATGTAACTTAGCTAGCCGTGTCGCATTGATATGACCTAGTCTACAATGCCATAAGAAGGATTCGTTCATTTCTGAACTCTTTCTCTTGTGTGTGTTTTGTATATTAAGAACTGTATTTTGATTGAGAATTTATATGCCATTATGTAACGAGCCTGATCCAATCAACTTTTGATTCAGGAAGATGTTCATAACATTATCCTGTATTACAAAATTATATCCTTCTTTACTTAATAAAGAAACTGATATAATGTTGCACATCATGTTCGGTATATAATAGCACTCGTTCAGAATCAATGTATTACTACTTAGTAATACAAGGTGATATTCGCCAACAGCTTTGGCTGCAATATCTGCACAATTCCCTACTTTTACGGAATGATCACCCATTCCCAGTTCTCTACCTTTACGTAGCCCATGTAACATATTACATATGTGGGATTCCGATCCGGTATCTAATACCCAGGACGTAGAGTGAACTGAGAAACAGTTCTCGATAACTAACACACCCGAAGAAGATGCATCAACATGCTTATTCTTCGTTTGGGTGGCTTGAGAATCCAGATTTTCTCCTATTTCCTGCTCAGTCTTATAACACTTATAAGAAAGAACGGGATCAACGTTCCCCTGCTCAGTATAATAAGCGGGTTCAGTCAATACATCCATATTATTATCTTGATTAAGGCCTGACATGGTCGCTACCTGGAGAGAGAGAGAAGAAAACACTTTAGCGTATACTCTTGCAAGATTAGATTGGTTATTATCTTATCTAATCAGGATGTCTCCCACTGTTTTTATCAAATCTTCCTTCAAACCCTAAAAGGTAAGATTAGCCGGGATTAATTACACCCTACAATTTCGTCAATCTTTCAGCCAGATCAGTGTTGGTACTTTGAGGGAGGTTCCCCGTGCTTTCGCACGGACCTAATTAAAATAAACCTCGTTTTCCCAGAGGCTTAACCCCGTTAACACCTTTCTAGACACCTACTTGATCGGCTAATTGTCTTGTGTCAAATTCTCCCAGGATTAACTCTTACTCGCAGTGGGTATCGGGTTCCAACTATCTCATAGGAAGTATACAATCTCATTGCAAAGTTCAACACTTGAAATTCCCGATAATGCTTTTGCCCCTAGTGTGCTATGACCTTGACAGAGGTCAACAAAGCATAGTGCACTAGTCAAGTTCAACCCGTCATTTCTTGATTGAATCAAACCCACTCGCACGACCCTTGACAGAGGTCAACAAGGTCGTACGACCACCCTAATCCAATCACATAACATGCTTTACAGATAATTACTAATCAGCTACCGTACACTACGTCTTGACAGAGGTCAACAAATGCAGCACGAATACTAAATAGTCTTTATCTGAAATGACGGTGGGCTACGCAGGTTTTTCAGAAAACCAAGAGCGTAATGAACTCGATATCGTTGTAAAAACAAGTGATTTTTGAAAAGGAGTGTTTTTAGGCTTTTCTAGTTTCGCTAAAGAGGTCACTCCCGGTGAAGAGATCTCGGCTCTTTCCTTATCGAATAAGGTGTGGGGTATATCATATATACCGCTGTGCAAAGCAAGAACTATAGAAGCAATCAAAAACTAAACTGTGAGTTTGTAGCATCTGCCAGTTTTGCTAAAGAGGTCACTCCCGGTGAAGGGATCTCGGCTCTGTCCTCATCGAATAAGGTGCAGGGTATATCATATATACCGATATGCAAAGCAAGACTGTAGCTACCCTTTTTATAAAGTTTTGATTCTACAACATCTTTTAGGTTTCTTTTCTTTTATTAATCTCATTGATAAATCCCATCAGTTATGCTTCCTAAGCATCACGGAAGAAACGAAAGCAGTAATATAACATATATCTCATATATATAATATAAACATTCGTCTCAGGCAGTAATATGATCTCATCACAGAACATTGCAGCAGAAGAACACATATAAAATATTGGATATATTAGGATGTCCGTGTTTTATATCGAGCCTGTATAAAATACGGATTCCACGGTCGCGATGAATAGCCAAACCCACATCCCTAGACCCCTACGAGAGCGGCAAGTAACACTGCCAATTCTAGGGTTAGGAGACCCGGTCTCGACTCCTCGAGATGGTCTCCCACTGAACCCTAGAACCCGGTTACTTGTGCTCCCCTCTTCGGGTCTATCCTAATGCAGAAAAGTAAATAATATACAATGGTGACATCATCCTCAACCTGGAAGTGCCCCAATAAAAGAAAATTACATACAATGAATTTTACATGAATGAAAATAAAAACCCTCATCTCACATAAAACCCCCGGCTATTCAGAACATGACGTCCAATATAACATATCAAAGCAACACATAATATCTCATATCATCAACGTAAGTAAGTATGCGTATCCCGATTGTCGTTGATGTATAGCAACGAAGCCGGTGATACACCACATGCTACGCTTACGGTCACAGAAAAGAAAGTGTAAAACTACAACATTTGGAATCCACAATCACTTTAGACATCATAAATCTGAAATATCACATACTTCGCATTTCATGCCTAACTATATGAATTCCACATAATGTATCACATTCCAGATAAATAGACAAAGTTAAACTTTCCGATCGAATAAACAAACACCCAAGATTTCTCAAATAGCACAACACTTGAGCGGAGTTCAAAAATCCCAGAACATGGCACAGCCCCAATGAACCAGCCGTAGAAGGATCAAACCAACACCTCACATGTGGTAACGCTAAGCTACAACAAACTCTAGGGTTCAGTGGCAGTTTTGACGGTCACATAATTGAGTTAAGGTTACGTTCTTTTAGAGAGTCCACAGATACGCTTGCATAATTTTCTGAAAGTTTTAAACTCAAGAAAAATTCAACACTTGAAGGTTTTTCGTGTCGGGAAAAAGTCAGTTATTGATGTCCGTTTGAACATTTTAACACGTTCTAAATTATCCGGAAAACTAAACGAAGTTAAACTTTCCGATCGAATCAACGAATAAAAAAAGATCACCAGAAAACTCAACACTTGAGTAATATTAAAAATTCCCAGAAGCATCATGTAGTTCCTACGGATCAACCCTCGAAGCAGCTATCCATAATTCACAAGTACGGCCGCGGAACTGCCGCCAAAAGCATGGTATGGCCGCGGTTCCGCGGCGACTTCAGTGAGTTAGGGAGTCGTACTTCTCAGTTATCCATAAAATTACATGCTTGAATTTTTGAGAATTTTTAATACAGAAAAAACCAATTTTTTAAAAAATTTCCAGAGAGGGGGTCATTTACGACGTTTCGGGGTTCAATCGGACTTTTAACTTCGTCTACACGTCCCCTAATACTCTAGCTTGGCTCTGATACCACTATAGGGTTACTAGGCACTCTCACAAGGGTCTATAAGGCATCAACCATGCCGAATTTAAATTTTTCAAGTGCCGAATAATCTAGAGTAAGGATCTTTGCTAGATAATTAGGGTTAACAAAACATGTAAACAACTTTACATCTAAGAGAGAGAGATTACAACCTTTGTAGTCTACTCATTCGCTTCATAAGCTCCGAGTAATGGTCCCTTCGCCGCGATCCATGATCTCCCGGACTCAAGAGAGCCTCCACAAGCCGAACGATCCATGCTTGCTTGAAATCTTCCTTTTCGAAGATGATCTACCTTGAAGAATCTTTAACTCAAGCTCTTACTTCTCTAATCAAGTATTAGAGAAGTGAACATCCTAATCTAAGTGGCTAGAATAGATGAGGATGATGAAGTAGGAATTTAGCTCTCTTTTATTTTCTATTTCTCACCATTTTTCATCACTAATGAAAAGCTAGTCAAAGTTTTCTTTCAAGAGAATGAAGAAGAAGAAGAAGAAGATAATCCTTTTGTGATGAATAATGAATTATTCCCATGGTTACAATTGCAACCATGAGTTAATCATGAAGGGCTTAACTTATGTAGAGAATTAACCAAGGTGAAGGGTTTGGGTTGGGTTAATAAATATCAACACAAATATCTTTAGCAAAATATCTAAGCTTAAAACAAAATAAAAGCTTCTAGAAGCTTCATGACAAAGCTAACCCAAATGCTAACCCAAATCAAACCCTAACTTGTTTAATCTCCACAAATCATGTTGCATTTGTAATCATAACTTGTTACAATATTATATATCATATATATAATATATTTTTGTAACAAAAGAAAATAATACAATTAACATATATCGCATATATATCAATATATTATCCGGTGAGAAAATAAATCAATAAAGCGAGCTTATATTAGTTAATGTAATGTAATATATCGCATATATAATTATACATTAAATTATCGAATCAACACTTGATCCGGCAATCCGGCTATATCGCATATAACCGACTAATATATCATGTACCGATCGAATCAACACTTGATCCGATGACCCGGCTATATCACATATACCCGGCCGATATCATATATCGCGAGAATATAATACGGTATCTCATATCGCATTATTCTCGGTCTCGCACATATCTCATATGTGCTCCTATTCCGTTTTGCCTGAGCCAGTAAACCTTTGTGTAGGACTCTAAAGAATTTCAATACGCCAGCAGTAGGTGATGATCATATCAAACACCCACAAGCTGCAAACGGTCAGCTAAACGTAACAGCCACCCAGGTATTGAGCGATCAGAAGATCAACATGCAAGCATGTACATTCTCCTGTGAATCCAATCAGTAACACTACCGTACAGTCAGGTCTCTTCGTCTGATATGTCGCATATCTAGTCTAGGGGTAGTAAACGTCAGACCCCAGTAACCGATAAGTCGTGTCGATGTGAGGCTCACAACAGGTCGAGAAACTACTGATAACACTTACCAGTAGCACTCCATATCAGCCCTGGTTAGGGACTTCCAGTTATAGCCAATCGAACACAGCACAATATCAACTCCCTATACCGGGAGAGATGAATCCCCTCCTATCGCTCATTGCCTCCATGTGATACGGGACTGTACCCAAAAGCCACCGTTTTGCACGCCCTCTTGGACGTGGTAAGGTGGAAATCAAAACATAGTGGGAATCACATAAGACTCTATGACGATTTCGGGTCTACAGACTAACTTGTACCAGTATCACCGGACAACTGCCATCTGACGTGAGGTATAATACCATCTGGGAGTTCTCGGCGAGTCCGTTCAGTGTACCCAGTCTCCACTGAGCACCCGTACACCATCTTTGATGTCAAACACCGATGGATATGGGATCATCCATCGCCCATCATATGGGTCAAGATGCGTATACGCTAGTCTACTCTGGTGTATCGATGCCCTGTCTCGATACACCCTCGACTAGGAACAGTTATAGGATGTACTCGTCGACTACCCTGGCCCCACTAGTATGATCTCATCATAGTCCCAGTAGTCGAGTATATATCCTAAGGGCTTTATCAACATGTGAGAGCAAGACAGTAAACTAAAACAAGTCAACATGTTAAGACAAAGTGAAACCAAATAGCATACTATCATGTCGAGCAAGAAAGTCCTCTCTATATACATCCAAGCATCCACTATAATATACATCACATGTACAACAATGGCCTCTAGGGCATACATATAACTAACAGAAGCTGCCTTCAGCGGATGAGCCGAGCAGGAAACTACTTGGTCGTCTCTTGGCGAGGGCTTTAGATCCGCGAAGTGGTCGGGCAGGAAGCCGCCCTCAGCGGATGAGCCGAGTAAGAAACTACTTGGCCGCCCTTTGGTGAGGGCTTCCCAGATTCTATGTTTTTTTGGGAAATGTCGTTCAACCTTCTTTGATCTGTATTTTAAGGAAGGTGCAACATGCAATTAGGTGACACGTGGTCGTACCTTATTGGGAAAGTGTGACATCCCGTGATTTGCATCGTAGCGTGAGAAGATCTCGGCCGTTGGAAGATTTCTTGTTGAGACTATAAATGTCGAAGGCGTGGTCGAATTCCTCCTAGATGCTACGTTTCTTGAAGATGACGGGCCGCACATATACCATCAGGAAGATCGTATACCGAGACGATGTGTACTTTTATGGTCTTAACCGTTCCGAGGCGACGTACGAAGCTGTGATAAGTCGTTTGGAGGGGCACTGCGGGCGTCTTCTTCCCTGATGATCTCCTCTCTTGCAAATGTTGATCTAAGTGATATGGAGGTCGTCCCCGGGTCTTTATAATGTTCCGTCCCCGCAGGCGATGGACAAGGCGTTTGATAAGATGCATACGGCCCATGAGCTTGGCCTTATCTCGAAGAGCCGGAGGGATCGCTCGGTGGACATTCTTCTCGAATATTTTCAACAGAGGTTGGTTGTGACGTCATGCTCGGCGGTTGGGGATCCCGGCGAATCTGTAGCTTCCAGGGTCCACGGGTATCGCCAGAAGTAGCGGGCGGAGGTTGCCTGGGCTCGGCTGGAGGAGCTTTCTTCCGAGTACCATCGTCAATGTTTTCTTAATTCTCTTCCTCCTTTACTGTAATGGTTGTAAGGCTGTGGAGCCAAGAATACCTTCGAGAAATAAATAAAAATTCTTTTGGTCAAGATTGTCGTGCATTATCTCTCCCTTCCCCATCCCCTCTTTTTTTCCGACCCGTGCCCCTTCCATGTCCCTTAACTCAGACCCGAGGAAAAGATGAAGGGGCAGGGTTACGGGTCGGTGTCGAAGTCTAATTTTCGTGAGGACTTTGTTTGAAAAATTTAACTAATATGGAAAGAAATTACATGATTCGAGAAAAGGGAAGAAGGGGGAACACGTTTATCTGTACAACTTAAGCTTTTCGGCATTATATGGCCGAAGGAAACTCAGTGACGGGGAGACGTGGGATGCTCCCAAAGAGTTGGCAGCTCTTGCATCTCCTGGCTATTTTCTCGGAATCTCAATGTTTTCCCGGCCAATAGTATCCCTGGAGCAACGTCTTTTGGACCAGGCAGCGGGCCCCTTGATGCACCCCTCCGACCCCCTTCGTGTATTTCTCGTAAGATATAGTCTGCTTCATGAGGGTCGACGTATCGGAGCAAGAGTTGAGTGTACGACTTTTTGTATAGGTTTTCTTTGCTCCATACGAAATAGAGAGCCTTTGCTCGTAATCGACGCACCTCGGCCTGGTCGTCCGGAAGAATCCCATCTTTCAGAAATTCTACAATGGGCTTTCTCCAACCCGGGGTATTTTCTTGGGTCGTGTAGATTTATAGCGTTGCCTCTCCATATTCCAGCTGGGTCATGGCAGAACTTCGAAGAGGATGTTTCTCTTGTGGTTGGCCGAATAGGAGGAGGCAAGTTTGCTCAGGGAATCGGCCTCGGTGTTCAGATTTCTGAGAATCTGCTCCATTTGTATTTCGTCAAATTTTTTTCAAATCATTCTTACCTCCGCTAGGTATTTTATCATGAGTGGTTCTCGGGCTTCAAAACGTCCGGTTACTCGGCCGACGACCAGCACAGAGTCGCTGCATATCCGGATGGTTTTCAGCCCTACTCCGGAGGCGATTCGTAGCCTGGCTAACAGGGCCTCGTATTCTGCTGCATTGTTTGACGCTTTAAAATCAAGTTTCATAGAGTACTCCATTTCTGCTTCATTTGGGGCGCAGATGATCAGGTCGGCCCCACATCCCTCCTCGGTGGAGGATCCGTCTACATAGAGCACCCAGTCCGGGATTGGGCCGGGCACCTCCTCGACCGAGGGACTAGGTCGGGGCCTTCAGCCGTTGTTCTTTCCTTAGTGAGAATGGTGCATTCGATAACGAAATTGGCTAAGGCTTATGCTTTAATTGCCTGTCTGGGTCGGTATTTGATGTCGAACTGGGACAACTCCCACCTCCATTTCTCTAAGCGGTCTGATGATTCGGGAAAGGCGAGGATATTCCCTAAAGGTCGTTCAGTGAGGACGAGAATTGTGTGTGCTTGGAAATAGTGTCGTAATTTCCTCGACGTGATGACAAGCGTGTGGACTATTTTCTCTATGGCTGGGTATCTAGTTTTCACGTCCTTAAAGACATAGCTTACATAGTAGACTGGTTTCTGCGTTCCTTCGAACTCTCTGACGAGTACCGCGCTCGTGGCTTGGTCGGAGACAGCCAGATAGAGTAACAGCTCATCGCCTTCGAATGGTCTGGTGAGGAGTGGTGGGGTCGCGAAGTGCGTCTTGAGTTGTTCTAAAGCGTCTTGGCATTCCTCAGACCATTCAAACCTAGGGATTTTCCTTAGGGCTCTGAAGAAAGGGAGGCATTTTTTCCCGGATCTGAACATAAAGCGGCTTAAGAAAGCCACCCTCCTGGTGAGTCGCATGATATCGACATTCCTTTTGGGCATCGCCATGTTGATGATTGGGCTGATCTTCTCTGGGTTCGCCTTGATTCCTCGGTGGGCGACCATGAACCCAAGGCATTTTCCGCTTGTGACGCCGAACGTGCATTTAGCCGGATTCAGCTTCATCTATTACTTTCGCAAGACGTCGAATGTTTTGGCGAGGTCTGTTGTGTGTCCGGACGATGAGGCGGATTTCACGAGCATGTCGTCGACGTAGACTTCCATGTTTCTTCCAATTTGCGGTCTGAATAGTTTGTTGACCAGTCGCTGGTACGTGGCTCCGGCGTTCTTGAGTCCGAAGGGCATTACCCTATAGCAGTATACTCACCGATCCGTAGCAAAGGCTGTAAGCACTTCGTCGACCGGGTTCATTCGGATCTGATTATAGCCGGAGAAGGCATCCATGAAGCTCAGTAATTCGTGACCTGCTGAGCTGTCTACTAGCTGATCTATCCGAGAAAGCGGGTAGTTGTCTTTGGGGCAAGCCTTGTTCAGGTTCGTGAAATCGACGCACATGCGCCATTTCCCATTTTCCTTTTTGACCATAACTATGTTCGCCAGCAAATCCGAGTAGTCCAGGTTCCTGATGAAGTCGGCAGCGAGCAACCGGTCCATTTCTTCCTCTATCGCCCTTTGTTTTATTAATGCGAAGCTTCTCTTCTTTTATCAGATTGGCTTGGCTTTTGGGTCGACCCCGAGCTTGTTGGAGATCACCTTGGGATCGATTCAGGGCATGTCCGCCAGAGTTCAGGCGAACACATCCGAGTTGTTCTGGAAGAATCGGATCAGGTTATCGCGGACGCTCCCTATCAAGAGAGAACCGATCTGGACAGTCCGGCCGTCGACCCTTTATATGAGGGGAACTACTACTAACGCTTCCACCGGCGCACCGCGGATTTCCTTTCGGTCGTCATGGGTGTCCAAGGTTCCCTGGGGATCATGCGTATCTTCAAAGTCGTCGCCCTGCTCCCCGGCAGGCGATGCTGAGGCGAAGCAGATCCTGACAGTCTGCTGATCCCTATAGACACGGCCTATCCCCACGTTATCTAAAGGGAATTTGAGTGCAAGATGATAGGTTGAGATCTGATCCCAAAGGGCGTTCAAGGTGGGGCGTCCCATAAGGATGTTATAGGACGATGGAGTCTTGGCAACAAGGAAGTTTACCGATATGGTTCATGTTTTGCCAGTGTCCCCAATGTTGAGTAGGAAGGTGATCGAACTTTCGGTCAGGATGGAATGGTTGGTAAACCCGGAGAGGACATGAGAGGTCGGTTGGAGATCGGAGGAACCTAATCCCATACGCTGGAAACAGTCATAGAATAGGATATCTGCTGAGCTCCCTGAATCGACCAATATTCTTTGGACCTCGTAACGGTGAACTCAGGCTGCTATCACAAGCGGGTCATTGTGAGGGAGTGATATGTCGTGAAGGTCTTCCTCGGTGAATATGATCGGGTCATCCTTCATGTGCTTCTTATGGGGTGGATCACTTATAGCTATGACTGGTACGAAGCGGCAGTCTCCCTCACTGTCCAGAGTCGGATGCGTCGAGATGACCATGATCTGACCGATCGTCAACTCCCCGGGAGGGGGTTGGTCTTTCTGCTCTTGTTCCGCCTGCCGCTTGTCTCGTAGGTATTTCGCCAAGTGGCTTGAGCGGATCAATTCTTCAATATAGTCACGGAGTTGCTTACAACTCTCGGTCGGGTGCCCCTACGACCTGTGGTAAGCGCAATATGGGCCCCGGAGCCGTTTGTCCGCCATTTGGGTTGCCGGTAGGAGCCTGAAAAACTTCTCGCCTTTAGCCTCCTCTAGCAGTTCCGTCTGGGAGATGTTCAGAGGAGTATACTCCTGGAATCTAGAGGCATAGGGTTTTAGGCGGTCGGCTTTCTTTTTGTCCCCTCTGTCCCGTTTCTTTCGGTCTGCTTGGTCATCCCGGGGCAGGTTGGCGTTCATCTCCGACTCGAGTTGAATCTCTCGCTCGGTCCACGCTTTTACTTCGGCCATGGTCATAGGTTGCGCCAATGCAAAAGAGCGGAGCCACTCTTTGTACCTAAAACCTGATCTCAAGGCGGTGATAACCGTCTCATCGCGATACTCAGGTACCTCGAGAAGGGCATTGTAGAAGCGGGTGATGTACCCCTTAAAGGATTCCTTGTCCCCGCTTTTGATGGTGAATAGATAGTCGACCGTCCCTTTGCTCCCGGCTTGCGCGACGGAGCGGCTTCGGTTCCGCTCTATCACATTCCTTAAATCTACGGGGCGGACCTTTCGTGGATAGCCCTGGTTTCGTCATACGCATAACCTTGACGGCGGCGGCGGCACGGGTTTAGCCTGAAATCAGGCGATTGGACTGACACATCCTCGGGGGGCGAGAAAGCGCAGCGCACGTTGCAGTGATAGCCCGGTCTCTCCTATGATCGGGGTGTCGAGCTATCCGGCACCCAACGAGTCATAGAATCATTTCCAGGATGCAGGCCATGACTGCCGGAACTAGCACGTCAGTGTTTGGTCATATCAAGATGAGCGCGAGTGAGGTTAAGAGCCTGGGTGTGTCCTTCTATTTCCCTATGAACGTCGTCGCCCCGGGGAGGGGACACTGCGGTCTGGCAGGCATGGTCGGACGCTTGGACACGGGAGAGTGCATCCACCATTGCCATGAGCCTGTCGATTCGAGGGGATAAGGCGTTGATGACATTAGGGGGAGGAGTAGGAACGTTTCCACCCCCATTATGGAGGACGGGATGGCTCGTGCTGGAATCGTCGCGGTTGTCGCTTGTTATTGAATCGGAGACGAAAGATCAACTTTTTGGGTGGAGAAAAATCCTTCCCACATACGGCACCAACTGATGGAGGTCGAAATCTCTCTCAGATATTGTCCTCCGTCGATCTTGTTGCATGCGATTCTGAACAGTTGTGATTGGCAGTGAGAATTGAACGTGTGGATCTCAATACGTTGTTGGATGCCGCTGATGCCGGGTTACCTGCAAAGGAAGTCCCAGGATGGGGAGCCATCGTAGGACCCTCCGACGATCAAGTAAGTACCGAGGTATAGAGGCAGCGTAGCGACGTATTGGAATCGATTTGACTTACCTGGATCGTCTGGTGGAGAGGGCTTATATAGTGGTCGCATGAAGTGGACCAGCGCGAGATTCTCGCCGCCCGTTACGCCTCTGCATCAAGTTGGCGCTGATGGCGGGACGTGCCCATTAATGGCGGGGCGCGTCCATTAATGACGGGATGTGCTCGTTAATGGCGGGATACATTAGCATGAGATGCGGGTCGTAGAGCGGCGAGAATCTCGTCATGGTGAGATACACGGAGCTGTTACGGGGGTGCTTGGGCTCCATGCTCTCGGTTGAACAGGGAACCTGAGAAAGCTTAGCACGGTGGCCGATGAAGCTCGGCTGTAGGGTTGCTCGGAGGAGAGCCGTCGGATGGTCGTTTAGACGAAATTGGGAAGGTACTCCGGAGATGTCCCCTAAAGGTCGGATGCAATCTCGGAGGCGAGGTGCCGAAGAATGCCCCCGACGCATCATACTTGTTCCAGCTCCGTAACCCCCAGGAGTGTATCAGGCTTGGCGGATGACACGTCATCCGCCACGTGTCGTGATATGGGAAATACTCGTTTATGAGCCTCATCAAATGCAGTCTGTCGATTTTCCAGATAAATTGAATGTTGTGGATAACAGCATGTTTAGACCATACGTGAAACTCAATCGCTCGATCAAACAGATTCTTCTAACTTATTGGGTTGGAGAGTTAAACAGCGTGATGCCAACAGAAGTGATGCATGGTCTACATTAGTAAAAGTCTTTACCACTCTTCGAGACATTATCAAAGTGATCATGTCCTAGACTCTAGTGCTAACAGGAATTATAATCCTGTAACGCACTAGACTTTACAGCATGCATATCACTTCATATAACTCTCAACAGTATTAAAGAATCGATTTCTTTTTCTTTTCACTAAAGATTTTTAATTTGTGGAAGCAGTTCCATTTCAAAAATTATTGCCTCATTAGTGCTCAAACATTCTAAAGCCAAGACAATGACGATTCACTGAAGAGATATGTAGTACCAAGCATTATATCATCATTGGAAGCAAAATGTAATTCTGTAGAGAAAGTACACAGTGCATAATTTCATCAAAGCACTTGATATTATTGTCGCTGTCACTGTAAGAAAAATAAATTTATATACAATTGTCAATCTTATATGGAGTTTCTATCGTCCAAGTGCGAAAGTAACAGTACACACATTAGGTGAGTTGTGAGGACAGTGCTGGGGCCCTTCATCTTCATCTTTCATTAATAACATTGATCACAAATTTCACAACCATATAATTCTTCAACCTTTAATCACTCATTTCTCTGTCCCAGCTGCCTCAGCACAAAAAATAATGTATGTATGAACTATGCCTTTTCCAATTCAAATTAAGTTTAAAAAGAAAATGATATCATCATTTTGATGAGATGGAATGAGTTGCTGCACAACTAAATGGTGCACTCATTTCAATTGAAACAAATGGGGTAGAGCAACATGTCCCCTGAGAGATTACCCCACAAGAGAATTTATATATTATATATACTAATTGTAACATAAGAAAATTGTCATCTCCTAGCAAATGGCCAACCAAATTGATTAGCAGAGAGACCAATAGAATTTGGCTAGTGTCTTTTATGTCATGAACCACTCATGAAATTCTTTATGAAGGGAACCTTAACCCTACAAAAAAAATTCACTAGGAAAAAAATGGCATATGCCCAAAACACAAATAAATCTATAGAAGGCATAAAAATTATTCAAGTGTGATTTGTGTTGACCATCCCTTTCATAAGTAGTGAATTCTTTTATTAATCTTTTACATACACTCTCAGCCAGATTTGAATCTAATATTTTGATACCGTTTTGGAGGATGTTTGTTTGATCAGTAAAAGAAACATGTGAATTGGACCTTGCAAATCTCCCTACGAATCAGGAACAGACAAGAGAGTCTCACATAGTCAGCGGGGACTCACCCCCTTTTTTTACCCCGATTCACAAGGGAATTTGCAGGATCCTAACCTCTTGTCCGGTAGGAATTATAATTGAATTTAGGAATAGAAGGGGCACAATATTGTTTCATAATATATGAGAAGGCTAGAGTTCCCATTCCACTATATGTTGGAGAGGAATTAGGGAAATAAAAAAATGGGAATTAGCATCAACCTCCCATTTTTAGGAATTTCAATTCCAAGCTTTTTTGGCCAATTCCCAAAGATACATTAGCAAGCTCATTTATTAAAATCTTTTTTGAGTTATGACCACATCTTTTTCTCTCTCGCTTTCTCTCTCTTTCTCCTGTACTTTTGCCTTATACTGGAGTAAGCAAATCTTAAACTTATAACATATTCTCTGTCCCTAATTCTCAAAACCAATTCTCATTTCTTTTTTGAGAACATCTTCGATTCCACCAACATAACTTATATCAAACAAATGGAATGAAAATTCCAACCAAATAAGAAACATGAAAATTTGCACTATATGTTTAATTCCCTTCTCTTAGTTCCACAATCCAAATAGCCTCCTAAAAAAGACAACCATTGTACTATAAAAGTTACTAGGATCAATAAAGCAATAGTTTTATATGAAAGTATATCATCATTGGGATTGGCTATTTAGAGGCATCATTATCACAAGGCAGATCTATATCAGTCTCTACAATAGAAATAATTAATAACCATAAACATCATATCTTCACTAATCAAGGCTCGTGAGGTGATGTGATGTGATGTGATGTGAGCAAATATGTTAGAGATCCTTCTGTTCTGGTTGGAAGATTAGCTTTTCAATTAATTAAAGGATTATGTACTTAGATTATGGACTTGCCATGTGATTAAAGCACATGACCAAACCAAATACTTTTCCATTCCAGAAAATGAAGCAAGCAAGCCCTAAATTCTTTTAAAAAAAGTTTCCTAGAAACCTTGGGAATTGAATCCCATGCTCAAGTGCACATTCCCGAAAATGAAGCAAGCAAGCCCTAAATTCTTTTAAAAAAAGTTTCCTAGAAACCTTGGGAATTGAATCCCATGCTCAAGTGCACATTCCCGAAAATGAAGCAAGCAAGCCCTAAATTCTTTTAAAAAAAGTTTCCTAGAAACCTTGGGAATTGAATCCCATGCTCAAGTGCACATGAAGTTGAAGTATTCTTCTATAATAATAAGCGGATGCATGTTGGAACCAAGTCATGGATAAAGATTTGACAGAGTTCTACGGATGATACAGGTACATCAAAATCCTGAATTTCTCGTCTTGTTAAAATCAAGATAGTTGAAAGAAAAGGAAAAAGGACGCATATTTGCTACAGAATAATTTTCGATGAGGAACAAAACCCAACTCAAACCACCTTGCCACATGAAGTTGAGAGATGAACAAACAAAACTATTACATACGATTATTCTATGCTAACAGGTTCTGAAGATAGAGTAGATGCAACACTTTGCCTTCAATTCCAACCGAAATTCTAACTCAAACCCCGACAAGGATGATCTTTCAGTTAAATGTGAATCTAACAGTTGCTACCAAAAAGCTGGCTCCTCAAGCCCAAACCCAGCACAGCTTTCCTCAACCGACGAAACCCAAACACTCGAACGGAAAAAACTGTCTCTAAAATCAAGCAGCAAATCAGGCAAATCAAACAGCGTGTCGTCGTCGCCGCCGCCGTCTCTACTAGGCATTCTATTCTCTGTTTCAGAACCTCTACGACCACTAAAATTAGCAGCCGCAGCTAAAGCTGCGGCTGCTTGAATATCCTTCGGCGAACTAGTAGCCGGCCTAGGGAGCTCTGATGCTAGTTCCGGAAAATTAAGGAAAGCAGAGTTCCCTTTAATTGCAAGTGCAGCAACGTCATGAGCTCTCGCTGCCATTTCAGCAGTAGGGAATGTACCAAGCCAAATCCTCGACTTCTTTCTAGGTTCACGTATTTCAGACACCCATTTCCCCCAGTTCCGCATCCGAACCCCTCGATAGATTGATTTGTTGTCTCGTTTCTTTGAGATTTTTGTGCCGTTGGTGCATGAAGAAGAAGAGGAGAAGGAAGTGGAATCAGAAGAGGAGGAAGAACTAGTGTTTGGTTCTTCCATGATGGAGAGGCTTTGGTGATGCTTCAGGCAATGAGGGGAGCTTTTAAGCAGTAGAAAAGGAAAGAAGAGGGACCCCATGAAAAGAAAAAGGAAAAAAAAAAAAAAGAGTAAGGGAGCAGTTGTGCAATTACTAAAATGCTGGCAATTCCCATGAGAGGCAATGTCATAACCTGGGCATCAAAATTCTTTTACTGTATCATTGGAATGGTGTCTTTCATGTGACTTGTGTCTTAACTATGAGCTTTTTCACTGAGGTTAATGAAAAGGGTCTCATGGCAAGAATCTACATGAATTCCAGTTTAGCTCAGAACTAAGCATAGAATTATTCAACAGGCTGGCTGTACATGAAATTCTATGAAGATTTTATACATGACAAGTTACAGGTACTACTAAACCAAATGAAGTGAGCTGTTAGGGTTGTCTAATATATTTTTGAGAACATGTTAGGGATACTTCAAGCTAAATAATACCAGTTCCACTTGAGTTTAGTCTGTCAAGTGAGGGAGCCTCTTGTCTTGTATATATTTGCAGGAGACCATGTTCCTTAAATAATTCAGAAGGGAATGCATCAAACTGAGAAACTGTTAAGTAGAAAGATTCATCAAAATTTAAGATTCCTTTACACTCTCCTAAGTCAATGACAAAAATAACTTAAAATACCCTCTATAAACTAAGAAGAAGCTTGTGGACACAAGGACACTTATGGTAGGTTCCCTGTATTAGTTTTAAATTTGTCTCAATCAATTCTTCCAATATTATTATGAATATTGTTATGGAAATTATTTAGTTGTTATTTTTAGTTAATCAGTTTGATTAGTTATTATATATTTGTTAAGAGAGATGATCTAAAACTCTCTATATATAGAGTTGTATGACCTACTATTTTTTATATATCAATAAAGAATTTTCTTTTGATTATTTTCATGGTATCAGAACGGTGAAAATAATTGAAGGAAAACAAAAAAAAACTAATTTCTCCTCAGACGCCACCACCTCCCTCGACCTCGTCGCTTCCCTGACAGCACCCTTCCCTCGACCTCGTCCTCACCCTAGAACGCTCGAAACCCACCCCAGACCCTTCGCAACCCACCCAGCACCTCCTCCCTCGCCATCGTCCAAACCCCAGACATTCGAAACCCTCCCTCACCCTCGTCCCAACCCTTGCCTTTTCCGATGACCCAAAACCCCATTCTCTACCTTCGACCCTCCACCAGAACTCCTCCACGCCCTCGACAACAACACCAGACACCATCCCTACCTTCAAACCACCACCAGATCCACTCCAGAACTTCAGCGACGACACCAGACACCTTCACTACCTTCGAACCACCCACAGATCCCCTCCAGACCTTCGATGACAACAACAGACCCCTTCCCTACCTTCGAACCACCACCAACTCCCTTCCTGGCCTTCGACGATGCCACCAGACCTCCTCCTCTGCCTTCGATACTCCACCAGGAACATTCCCTGTCGTCGACGATAACTCCAGCACCATCGATTGCTCCTGCTCCTGCTCCTGCTCGTGCTACTATTGTCGTCTTTATAATCTTTTAGATCATCTTGTTCTCTGAATTTGTTTTAAGTTAGACAACCTTTATTCTGACTCGGGATCTACTTTTGCGTTGTTCATCATGGATTCTGGTGATGAGAAAATTAACTCGACCTCTTTTTCGTCTATTGATTTCAAAACGGATCTTTACTTGATTACAGTCTCTCTCTCTGGCGCAAAGAACTACCATCAATGGTCCAGTACTGTTGAACGAGTTTTGAACAGTAAGGCCTTCACCGCCACTTGACAGATGATCCCCTTGACTCCAAAGATCCCACTTATGATGCCTAGTTTCAGAATAATAACAAGGTAATTGTTTGGTTATTTAACTCTATGGATTCTCGCTGCTATACGTCTATTATGTCTCTGAAAACTGCAAAGGAAGTTCGAACACATCTTCGTTCGCTATACTTGTCTGAAGATAACTTGCAGAAGCTCTATGATATCTTCCATACCTTTACTACAGCTAATCTGGGAAAAAATAATCAGGATTTCGGTGCGCTTTTCAGTGGGCTTCTTGATCAGTGGAACGTCTATCATCCCATCTCCACTGATCTTACTGTCACTCACAAACAACGCGAGTCTCTTATGGCGCGTTACTCATGGCACAACTACCACCCAGCTTTGAGAGAGTCCGCTCTCTCATTCTTTCTCAGAGTGGTTCTCCATCATTGACGAGCATTCTGTTGAGCATTTATCGTGTGCCCACAGTTTCTTCCCCATCTACTGAGCCAGTCTTGACCGCACTTGTTACTCGAGGACGTGGACGTGGGACCTATAATCAATCTGGCCGTGGTTCTTCTAATTCTATCTCGGGTGAGCCTGTCTTGACTGCAAAGGAAGTACCAAAACAATTGTCAGGAATAGAATTTTTTAAGCAGATATCAGCGTGTCAATTCCAATATGGATCTAATCATTTTAACCCAGATGGTTCCTTAAATAAACAAATAAACAGAAGCGATCCGAAGATAATAAATTGTTGAATCTGTGGAAGAAAAAAAGTATTTTATGGAATCTTCCTTGCTGCAAACATTTGTTGATTCGACACAATATTGATATCATGCATGTAGAGAAAAATGTGTTTGATAATATTTCCGGCACATTATTATAAGACGATTTTAAGTCCAAGAATAAAATGAGTGCTCGTGGGTGCTTAGAGGAACTTGTAATCCGACAGATATTACATCCGATACTTTGTGATGATTGTGTCTATAAATTACCAACTTCAAGCCATACACAGTGTTTTAAAAGCGAAAAAGAAAAGCGGAGCGGTCGAGAAACCAAAACGCTTAAGCGCCGCTTAAGCACTTAAGCGGACACTCAGGCCGCTCGGAAATCAGAACAGTAGTATTTTATCAATATTCCTTTTCTTGTCAATAAATAATAATTATTATTACATTCTAACTATTTTTATGTTACTTTTATGCTAGTAAATACCTATATTTAACCCAAAATTTAACAAATTTGCATGGACAAGAAATTATTTGCTAAAATATACTCAAATAATTTAATGCAAAATTAAAATTTTCTTAGAATTTATCAGTAAAAATATTTACTAAAAAGGTGCTTATAAGCTTTTGATGCTCAGTATGAAGCATCATATCGCAAATCAATAAAAATATTTACCAAATTATTAAAAGAAAATATCTAAAAGATTGTTGCTCGAAATCAGATGGAGTCAAAATCAAATTGGAATTTCATGATCGAAATTCAAAAACTATTCGAAATCAAAATAGAAAACTCAAGTATTGCTCACAATCGATTTAAATCTCGACTTCTTGAAATTGATAAATCTAAAATTTTAGAGTTTTGAAACCCAAATCTTGAAGTGTCTCAAAGTCGGCTCGACAACCGTGGGATTTATCGAGTCGAACACGAAAAATAGAAACAATGTGGAAAAGGAGAAAAAGAAAATATGGAATATTGTATTAATTGGTATTTGTGTATTTTTAGTCCAACAACAATACTTATATACCCTTCATAACACTTATGAGATGTGTACATCAATAAAATAGATTATACAATATCATCCGCTTAAGCCGGATGAAGCGGATCGGCGAAACCCGCTCGGCCGCTTAAGCGGCCGCTTTTTAAAACGCTGGCCACACAATATCGAAATTGGTTATGAAAAAATTTTGTGAGGTGCTAAATAGCGTCAAAACCCCAGATGGTTGCTCCTATAACATATCAAAGAATGTGCAGGTTAGGTTGAGCCACAAAAGCTTTTAAATCTTAAAACTCACGATTGTCATATACTTCTGCATCAATTGCTTCCAGTGGCTCTTCGATATAATTTTCTGTCCGACGTCACCATTGTTTTGATAAAGTATTGTGACTTTTTCAATAAAACTTTTTCTAAAGTAATAGATGTAACCAAATTCGAGAATTTGCAAAAGAGTATTGTTGAAACCCTTTGCAAATTGGAGATGATATTTCCACCATCTTTCTTCACCATCATGGTTCAATTTACGGTGCATCTAGCTACAGAGGCAATAATTGCTGGACCGGTCTCATATAGATGGATGTATATAGTAGAAAAGTAATTAATTTAAGTCAATTTTAATATTTAATTTAATATAATATCTACATTTGTCTAAAGTATTCGTTTACATTTTAGGTACTTGGGATTCTTGAAACGGCAGGTGCGTAATCGAGCACGATCTGAATTGTCAATAGCCGAGAGTTATTATGCCAACAAATGCCTTAACTTCACTTCTCATTACTTGCGTGGAGTTGAAACAAGATTAAATCGTCCTTCTCGAATTAACGAGGATCGGCTATCTCATTCAAAAGGGAGGATCGATCCTACCGAAGGGAGTGGTTAGATCAAGCACATATGTATATTCTTAATAATCTTGAAATTATTGCTGATTACATAAGTTATATGAATTAAAGCTTTTAATCGCGTCAATGTTGTGTGTGTGTGTGTGTATGCCTAAATAGCATGTTATTCTTTTAACCGACATATTCAAGAACTTACGAATGTGATTTCCGAAAAGGCTGCTATATGGAAGATTAATCAAGAACATAAGAAATACTTTCCACGGCGGTTCCGTAAACACGTGCGTATCTCTCGTAGATTTCGCGTATCACATGTATATATCACGCATAGCTTATACATTTTACGTATAAATGCATTGTAGATTGAAGATGGTATAGTAAAAGGTATGCAATTTCCGGATGTAATCGTGCGACTATCTAAAGGTCTTAGTGCAAAAATGAATCGATATAGCTCATATTGCATTAATAACCTAAAACTTCTTACAACTGAGAAATTGACTATCCAAAATAATGACATTTATTGTCCGTTTGAACAAGCGTGCTTCTCAAGTTCCTGTGACGAAAGACCGCATGGAGGACAAAAAGAGTACTATGGTCAGTTGGAGAACATAATAGAGTTATTTTACGGGAGTAAAGAACAAGAACAATTTGTTATATTCAAAGTTCGTTGGTGTAATTGCATTCAGAAAGATGAGTATGGTTTTCAGCTTGTCAATCTCAATAAAGAAATTTATCGAGATGATAAATTCATTTAGCTTCATAAGCTGATCAGTGCTGTTATGGCAAAGATCCTGATCGTGAAGATATTTGGATTGCATTGCGGGTATCTCCTAAATCCTTATTCGATGGTTCTATCAATGAGGGTGACCTTGAGAAATTATATCCGATTAATATATGAAAAACTTTGCAGTTGTAATCACTTGTAATCAAATGATATATGAAAAACTTTGCAGTTATAATCACTTGTAATCTATTGATATGTTAGTTTAATAATTTATGCATATTATATATTTTGTATCGTTATAACTTGCATGAAACAGATTGGATGATACAAAAGGCATATTCGCAAAATTTACTGCAGCACTCTCTTAAAAAAAAAAGAGATCGAGATGCTTTCTCTTCGACACAAACTGAGATTAGAGTTATATATTAAAAGTTTTAAATAAGCATGCTCAAATTATTTTGTTCATATAACTATTACATTGATTACAATATATTAAAATGTATAGGTAGATCTGATCAGGAGGATGCAGGTACATCTGTGCCGAATGATCCATGTGCATACGTAGATGAGCAATGAATGGATCCAAGTAGAGGACATGGCGCGTTCTTCAATCCCATCTCAAATAAGTATATAATTACATTGCTTCTTCCTCGTGCATTAATAGATGAAAAAGTTTACCGAGAAAGGAACTATGTGAAGGCCCAAGCGAGGTATGCTGCTGCTTATCCAAAAATTGAGAGGATTATAAATGCAGCAGACGTGCGTATCGCTGAGGCACGGGCTGCGGGGATGATTTATCCCGATTTGAAAAGCACGGAAGAGGTTTTGCCTATGAATATACCAAATATGATATGGGTGGAAAAAAGCAATTCTGGAATGGGTAGGTAGGAAACCCGTAGGTCCAGAAAAATGGGCTACTCATTTCAATACTTATATTGGTATTCTTGTTCGTAATATGGACTACTGGAACGTGGGATTCACGTTTACAGAAAACTCCTAGGAAGCCTGTGTATGGACTAGGCATACCCTCTTGGTAATATATAACTCAATTAATCATATTTCACCATTACATACTTGTTAAATTGTATTAATTTATTCATTCATATACTTGTTAATCTGTATTACAAAAACATTTTGTCTTAGAAGACGATATAGATGGACATTGAAAGTATGTCTGGTATGAGAAGCATCAATGTTTCAAGAAATAGCATGAAAGAATAAAAAGAAAATATACAAAGTCAGGTAGATTTATAGAGGATTGGGAACGTTTTGCCAGTTTTCCCTCTAACAACTCTAGGGAGAACTTTGCATTTCTCCTATGGTATTGGGAGACGCCCTAAAAAGATATTTATTTCATTTGAACACCGAATTTAGATTAATTTACTTTAAGATATTTTATCTTCTGAATATGCAGACTGAATTAGCAAAGAATAGTCAGAACCGAGAGAAAGCCACCGACGACTATTTTGGTGAATTGATTCCTACTGGTCTGCAGAGAACCTAGGCACACTATGCATTTCAAAAATTTTCTAGTTTGCCAAAATTCCCAAACCAAGGATCGAACTGAATAACTAGAACTTGTATACAAAAACCTAGTGAGCTAAACTTATCTACTATGTATAGAATACTCACATCCTCAAGCTTTCTTCAAGTGCTCCGGATCGCGGTTGTAAGTCGGTCCTCCTTTGCCGAAGATGATCCACCTGAGGGAAACGATGCAGGCTCCAGTTTCGCCTAGCGAAGCAACCGACGCTCCAAGGTTTCTAGCAATGGAGAGTAGGGATGTAGGAATTTTTCGCTATCTTTTTCTCTTATTTCTTATGCTCAAGTGAGCAACCAAAGAAGAAGGAGGAGGAGGTGAGGAAAACCAAGGCATGAGCAACTCAAGAAAGAAAATGAGCTAAGTGTAGAAGAGCTCTCAAGCATGAAGAGTCAAGAGAGTATGAATGAATGGCATGTAGAAAGAATGGCTTCTCATTTTTCAACCATGCAAAAAATATCTCACACACTTTTACAAATAAACAATTGAAGGACATACCTCTCTACATACCTCCAACCATGCTCATGCCACCTCACCCTCCACCTCATTTGCAAATGATTTTCTAAAAGAAAATCATATAATGAGGTGTTCATCTTCTAGAAGATATTCCGTATAAATATGGAATACAACCCGGTATACGTATCGAAATACATATACGCGTATTCGTATAAAAATATGAATAGCCAAGAGAGAAAATGAATAGTGAAAAATAATACTAGAATACATATTATATATATATAAATAAATTATTAAATCAAAACTTGATTTAATAATCTGGCTTAATCCTAAGCTGCTAGAACTATCAACCGTCCAATTAAAGTCTGTGTAGCATGTACACAAATTTAATCGGACACCTGTATGTACCAACATATGCCATCTACATCATATTACCTGAATCGAAAAAGCCCTCTGTGGGACTTTAAAGACTCGTCAATACGCTGGCAGTGGATTTAACCACAAGTACGTCAGCGACACTAGCTGTACGTAACGGCTGCCCAGGTATTGAGCGAAAAGAAGGCCGACGAGAAAACTCATCCGTACCCCTACTGATCCTGTCTGTAACAATCTCCGTACAGTCCGGTCTGTTCGTCTAAGAGTGTTGCATATCGGGTCTAGGGGGTGGATAAAGTCAGATCCCTAATAACGCGATATTTCATGTCGGTGTGAAGCCCATCACCCACTGAGAAACTACTGATCCAAATCAGTAATTCTCGTCCACCTTGGCCAAGAATTTCTAGTGATGGCCACCTGTGCACAGCGCGACATCAACCACTAATACCGGGAGAGACGAATCCCCGACGATCCGCTCACTGCCTCCATGTAGCTCGGGACTGTACCCAACTAAAATCCGTTTGCACGACTCCTTTGAGCCGTGGTAGAGTAGTAATCAAAGCACAGTGGGAATTCATACAAGACAAATGACGATTTTAAGTCGACAGACTAATCTGTACACATGTCACCTGAGAACTGCTATCTGACAATAGGTATAATACCATCAAGCATGTTCCTGGCGAGTCCGTCCAGTGTAACTCATAACCCAATGAGCACCTGTATACTATCTTAAGTGATTAACTGACACCAATGGCTTGTGAGACCAACAACCGCCCTTCGTCAGGGTCTCGGAAATTATACACTAGTCTACTCCGGAGTATCGATGCCCAGTCTCGATACTCGCTCGACTAGGGACATTTAAGGATGTGCTTATAGACCACCCAACTCCCACGTATATGATCGCCATCATAATACTGGTAGTCAAGCAAGAATCTTATGGGCTCTATCAATATGTAATAGTGATCTATAATACCACATAATGCATGTACATGATTATAGAGATAAACCAAATAGCATACTATCATCTCGAGTAAGACTGTTCTACCCGTATAGGTCCTCCCTCAATCATCATAATCATCTACCTACGATTACAATAATTGACTTGAGGGCACTATATCCAACAATCTCCCACTTGCACTTAAGGCTAATTATTGCGGTGTCGCATACTCACAGCCTGTGTGATACCGAATACCCAGCTTCTCTACTAATCAGTTTCGCAAAGCACGTTTGTGAAACTATCGCGATCGAGAAATAGCCTCAGTGAGTGGATCCGCTCCAATGTTTCTATCTTTATCTCTCTATATCTCAATTTCGCAGAGAAAGACTATCTCCCGAAATGAGCGATACCTGTCTTAGAATTTGTCTGGATATCTGATGGGGCCTAGTTCACAAATGAACTCCAAATCTAACAAACTTCTTAGACCATATCTCCCACTGAATTTAATCAGTATCCTGCGACATGCCTTCCTCAGTATCTGCTTGGACCACCTGTCCAACATATTACACCTCAGAAGAGGGTAAACTTTAACTCTGACAGTCACTCTGTCATCCAGATCACCTTGAAAGTCTTAAATGATAACCGCCTCCTGAAGGAGACTGTCGTTACCATATACCAAGAACATCCTCATATGTTCATAACTGCTTCCTAATATTTCTCCAGGATTGGATTAATATATGCTTATTGCAGTCAGTGCAAAAGCAATATCCGGTGTGGTACTTGACATCTCATGATTGACTCAATTGCCTAAATAAGAGATATGTCAATCATGCAAATCCCTCTCATCATCAATCTAGAAGACATCTCTTTAGATAGGGTGACTCCATCACCTGCGGGTATACCACCACGCCAGGAATCATCCATTCTAAAACACTTTAGAATAGTGTCAAAATACCCGAATTGGGACACTTCTTAAATCTAGATCTAAAACCATAGATCTAGTCACCAGAATCCCTGATATTTTATCCAGATTCTATGTGGAGAAACACCTTGTAACAACCACAGTATAACCGATCGTAGTATAGGAAGACCACTTCCTATCAAGAGCATGTCATCCAAATACCAGAACATCACTCCCTACCACCTTCTTACCTGGTCCATCTGTTATTCTGATTAAGTAAAACTGTGTGACTGTCACATCATAAATAGATTATCTATCTCCGCTATACTTTCTTTAGTCTATAAATAGACATAAGTTATTTGCCCACCACGCTTCTGCTACTCCCACTGACTACAACAACCTTCTGGCAGAGTCATATACGTGTGCACTTCTAAAGCTAATTTAGAACGATGTTATAGTCATCCATCTACTAGATCTCATAGTCTAGGACAGCAGTAGTAGCAAGATTGGGTCATCAAAACCTTCATGTCGCCGTCTTTGAGGGGACCAAAGTACCTCTCGGGTGGCTGAGATTACCCACCAAATCTGCGGAGTGGCTAATGGAATGTTGAATCCAATTGAATCTTTAGGTTCGACTAAATTTTCAGTAATCGTTTGTGGTTCTGGAATCATTTCCAGTTCTACCATACTCTCACTAATATTTTCTGAAGAGAATTCATTTTATCAAAACGGGTGGTGAGTCAAGAATAATATAACTATTGATCTTCCAAATGGTAGAATATTAACCATCGTCAATGCCCGGGATAACCCACAAACTGCTATTACAGAAACGTGCTTTGAGTTTATCCAGATTCTGGTTTTAAGCATAAGCCGGACAACTCCATATACCTTAATATCGTTAAGATATGAATCCATTCAATATCCAATATAGAAACAAAGGCACTAAACTAATTGGAACCAGATTCAAAAAAACAAGCAGCTGTTTCCAGTACATATCGACAAAATGGAAGAAGGCCATGCAGCATTACTCATCAAAGAGTGCACCCACGGATGAGTAACCTGAAAGAGAAGTAAGTTCTCAAATATATTACTTACGATGGAATACCTAGCATAAGTATCTATATTTTCGATCACCTCAAAGAATCCTGATACTTCCAGCATACAGTTCTCTACTTTATTCTTATACCGATAACTTCTCAAAATTTGGACCTTGTATTTTAACGAAATACTTGTCTAAAACTAGAGAAGCCATAAGTAAACAGAATATAGTACGAGTACCAACCCTCTTGTCCTAATGGACATCGGACAACATACAATACTTTGTATAAATCCTCTGAGTTTAATTACTCAAACCTTGTGCGTCGTAGGTTGAAAATTGTGTTATGGTTAAGAAGAATTATACCGTTGTTGAATGCACCTTACCTAACCATCAACCGATATAAGTAAATGTCATAAACATAATTTCAAAAGGTTATATCTCATTTTATAAATAAACGTACAGATATATCGGTTTAAAATTGGTGCATAACAACGGATATTCAAAACCAAAAATTTGCCGTTAGGCAAAACTCAGGTGACTTCCTCAAATATCACCAATTATAAAAAATTCTGATATATATTGAGGATCTATTCACCCAATTCCTAATATTCTACTCCACTCATCATCTGTAACGCCATACAAATGTGAGAATCAAGTCTGGCAAATACATACCCTGGAATCAGAATCTAATTGGGAAAACAAATTTCAATTAACACCGCACAGTAAAACTGAAATATGAAAATATTTCGAAGGGGTGGCCGAATATTCCTAGTAATGCCTCTTCAACTATACAGATTCATGATAGTAGCCGCAATTTCCTTACCCTCACTCCAATCCCTTTATATGTCTTTACTTCTTACCTTCTGTATATCACACTTAGGCTAATTGGTTTTCTACTTTCCCTATCTTTCAGCACTTGCCTAAGGTTTAGAAGAAGACTATCCAATAAGCGTAATAGGTATACTCTCCTAATACTAGGAGCTCTCACAACCTAAGAGAAGGGAAAAAGAAAAGACAGCCAAATAATCCTATTCAATTTCTCCATAACCGAAATCCATTCTCAAACAGAAACAAGTTTCTTCGAGTTCGTATGTAACTATACGATGGCATATCCAAGCAATATGGATCTTCATAGTGATACACAGTGTTCTAGAGAAATGCAAAGGGAAAGTAAGAGTGGCAGGGATATATGCGATTTTTTCATGAATCATGACAGTAGTCGCGATTTCCTTCGCCTTCACTCTAATCCCTTTATATGTATTTCTTCTTACCTTCTGTACACCACACTTAGGCTAATTAGTTTTCTACTTTCCCTACCTTTTGGCACCTGCCTAAGGTTTGGAAGAAGATTATCCAATAAACGTAATAGGTGTACTCTCCTAATACTAGGAGCTCTCGCAACCTGAGAGAAGGTAAAGAGAAAAGACAACCGAATAATTCTATTCTATTTCTCCCGAACCGGAATCCATCCTCGAACAGAAATAAGTTTCTTCGAGTTCGTATGTAACTATACGATGGCATATCCAAGCAATATGGATCTTCGTAGTGATAGGGAGTGTTCTGGAGAAATGCAAAGGGGAAGTAGGAGTAGCAAGGATATATGCGACTTCGTCGTGAATAATGACAATCCAAAACCAAAGTGTGTAAGGAGGTTCGGTTAACTTAGTTCATGAGTTTTAGTTTAAGGTTAGGTCATGGTCCCTGCCAAAGAGAGAAAGAAAAGAAACACTAAGTGTGCACTTTAACCTAAATCAGATTGGTTAATCACTTTATTTAATCAGGATGGCTCCCACTATTTCCTCAAATTCTCCTTCAAACCCTAAAAGGAGAATTAGTCGGGATCATCTAAAAATCACCCGAAGAGTAACACCTACTCATCAGTGGAAATCGGGATCCAACTATCATCGCATGATAACTTGATGGAAGCCACTCAAGTCACCACACTTCAGAAGGTATGCGCATGCTTGGCAAGTTTCCTTTATATTTGAAACTCTCGATGTGGTTTTTTCCCCGAGCGCTTATAACCTTGATGAAGGTCAAAACATCATAAGTCACAAGTTAAGTTCAACCCGTCATTAGATTAATCTAGATCCATTCGTACAAGCTCTTGGCGAAGGTCAAAACAACTGTATGCATGTCCTAGATTAATGCATCTATCTATGCTACAAATAAGCACCCACTAGCTACCAAACACTATGACTTGGCGAAGGTCAAAACACATAGCATGAATACTATTAGACACATATCTGAAATGACGGAGGGCTACGGCTGGTTTTTGGCGAAAAACCTTTAACGTAATGAACTTGATATCGTTGAAGGACCGAATAGCTTTGAAAAGGAGTGGTTTAGGCTCCGCTTTTAAAAACTAGTGGTTTTGAAGAAAACCGAGTAATCTACAGTATCATAAACTTTTGCTTAAGAGACCACTCCCCGTGAAGAGATCTAGGCTCTTTCCTCCTAGAATGAGGAGCTGGATGTTCCTAAACGAACACCACTATGCAAAGCAAAAGAATACAACTATAGAGAAGTTATTACAAAAACGCAAACTTTTGCCCAAGAGGTCACTCCCCATAAAGGGATCTCGGCTCTTACCTCGTCGAATGAGGTGCTGAATATTCATGACCGAATATCGCTGTGCAAAGCAAAAAAGAAACGTTTGTAATAACAGTTTTCAAAAATTGGTTCCAACAACATCATTTAGGTTTATTTTCTTTGCATTAATCAAAATTAACGCAGTCCCATCAATTAATCCATATCACACCAGAAAAGAACGAAAATACAATATACGTATATGCCATCCGCATTCGCCACGGGGCCCCGTCATGCACCGTTAGGTTAACTAACGGCAGAGCGGGAGCTGGACTAGCGCGGATGCAAAATATATACAATATCTACTGGTATATACCATTCGTCCCAGGCATGATATAAGCAACATCACAAAAGCATCATAGCAGAATCACAGCGGAAACAAACACAATATAGAAATGCGAATAAACAAGGAAAAGTACATTTCAATGGAGCCAAATATGAAATGCAATTTCCCGATCGTATGGATAGCACGTAGTATCAAACCCTAGACCCATACGAGTGCGGCAAGTCACCCGCTAATCCCAGAAGCGAGGCAACCCCAATCACCGAAGTGAGTGGGCCACCCAGCACTTCCGAAATCCAATGACTTGGGCACCCATCAGCGAGTCAATCATATACTCCCTACGAGTGCGGCGAATAGCCCGCCAATTCTAGAGTAAAGCACTCCGGTCTCAACGTCATGAGATAGAGGCTCGTTGCCCTCTAGAACTCGGCTACTCGAGCACCCCGCCGCGAGGTAATCCTAATGCATGTAATGAAAAACAGAATATACAACAGTGCTACGTCCGCAACCTGGACATGCCCCAAAGAATAATACAATCTGTGATGACGGCAGTCCACATGTCGGATGCTCGCCACGCAATATGAATATACATTATATCACAGTGAACTACATCTAATACTACATACACCGGGCTATCCATCACGACAAATCTAACATAACCATAATCATAGAGCAGCACAGACGCGAATATCATGTTCGTAAACCCGTCTGATTGTGCATATAGCAACCAGTCGGATTATACCGCGCTATGATATTCACGGTCGTAGAAACAAATGCTCAGAAAAACACAAATTTAAAATTTCGATCGATTAAAACTTTCCGCATTGGCCCCCAAAGTACAAACCAGTACACAAACAAATCTGGACCAAAACCGAATGTCCCAAAAATCATATTTCCATGAACTAGAGCTCCAGAAAAAATTTGGGGCACTGTAACCCAAAAAGAGCCACGGTTCAGCTGCCAAATGTGCCATTTTGCTTCTGTTCTGCGGTCGTGTTTTGGGATTAGGCGCCCAAATTTTTTTCTTACCTCTAGTTCTACCTGCATATAATGTTAATACACCCAGAAAAATAATTTTGAACAACTTTGAAAATCGAACAGCAAGCAACAGCTTTGGAAATACGATCCGAAAAATTCCGTCGATCGAAACTCTAAACTAGTGCAAACAATTCTAGCTTTTAGCTTGGCTCTGATACCACTGCTGGGAACCTAGGCACACTAGCAATCTAGTTTTCGACGATGGCAACATGCATTTCAAAAAATTTCTAATTTGCCAAAATTCCTAAACCAAGAATCAAACTGAATAGCTAGAACTTGTATACAAAAACCTAGGGAGCTAAACTTATCTACTATGTGTAGAATACTCATATCCTCAAGCTTTCTTCAAGTGCTCCGGATTGCGGTTGCAAGCCGATCCTCCTTAGCCGAAAATGATCCACCTGAAGGAAACAATGCAGGCTCCAGTTTCGCCTAGCGAAGCAACTGACGCTCCAAGGTCGCTAGCAATGGAGAGTGGGGATATATGAATTTTTCACTATTTTTTCCTCTCATTTCTTATGCTCAAGTGAGCAACCAAAGAAGAAGGAGGAGGAGGTGAGGAAAACCAAGGCATGAGCAACTCAAGAAAGAAAATGAGCTAAGTGTAGAAGAGCTTTCAAGCATGAAGAGTCAAGAGAGTATGAATGAATGGCATGTAGAAAGAATGGCTCCTCATTTTTTAACCATGCAAAAAATATCTCACACATTTTTACAAATAAACAATCAAAGGTCATACCTCTCTACATACCTCCAACCATGCTCATGCCACCTCACCCTCCACCACATTTGCAAATAATTTTCTAAAATAAAATCATATAATGAGGTGTCCATCTTCTAGAAGATATTCCATATAAATACGGAATACAACCCGGTATACGTATTAAAATACATATACGCGTATCCGTATACAAATACGAATAGCCAAGAGAGAAAATGAATAGTGAACAATAATACTAGAATACATATTATATATATATATATATAAATTATTAAATCAAAACTTGATTTAATAATCCGGCTTAATCCTAAACCACTAGTACTATCAACCGTCCGATTAAAGTCTGTGTATCCTGTACACAAATTTAATCGGACACCTGTATGTACCAACATACGTCATCTACATCATATCGCCTGAACCAGAAAAACCTTTTGTGTGGGACTCTAAAGACTCGTCAATACGCTGGCAGTAGGTTTAATCACAAGCACGTCAGCGGCTCTAGCTGTACGTAACAGCTACCCAGATATTGAGCGAAAGGAAGGCCGACGAGCAAACTCATCCGTATCCCTACTGATCCTGTCTGTAACAATCTCCGTACAGTCTAGTCTGTTCGTCTAAGAGTATCGCATATCGGGTCTAGGGGTGGATAAAGTCAGACCCCTAATAACGTGATATTTCGTGTCGGTGTGAAGCCCATCACCCACTGAGAAACTACTGATCCAAATCAGTAATTCTCTGTTAGGAATATGTATGCCCTAGTGGCCATTATTGTATGATATAGTAGATGCTTGGATATATATATAGAGGACTTTCTTGCTCGACATGATAGTATTCTATCCGGTTGCTCTTTATCTTAACATGTACACTTGTATTATTATACTGTCTCTCTGATATATGTTGATAAAGCCCTTAGGATGTTTCCTTGACTACCAGGACTATGATGTGGATCATACTACTAGGACTTGTGTAGTCTACAAGCAAATCCTTTAACTGTTCTTAGTCGAGGGAGTATCGAGACATGGCATCGATATTCCAGAGTAGACTAGTGTGTACGTTTCTTAACCCTGTAGGGGGCGATGGTTGATCCCATAACCATTGGTGTTTGACACTAAAGATTGTGCACAGATGCTCATTAGAGAATGGGTACACCGAATAGGACTTGCCGAAAACTCCTAGATGGTACCATACCTATCGTTAGATAGCAGTTCTCCGGTGACACTGGTACAGGTTAGTCTGTAGACCCGAGATCGTCATAGTGTATTGTGTGGTTCCCACTGTGCTTTGATTTCCTCCCTACCATGGCTCAAAGGAGTCGTGCAAACAGGTGGATTTTGGATACAGTCCCGAGTCATATGGAGGCAGTGAGCGATAGGAGGGGTTTCGTCTCTCCCGGTATTAGGAATTGATGTTGCGCAATGCTCGATTGGTTATAACAGGAAATCCCTAGCCAGGACTGATGAGATTTACTGGTACGTGTTATCATTAGTTTCTCAAACCGTTATGAGCCATACATCGGCATGACTTATTAAGTTACTGGAGTCTGACGATTCCACCTCTAGACTTGATATGCAACATATAAGACGAAGACACCGGACTGTACGGTAAGTGTTACTTATAGGCTTCATGGGAGTTTGGACAAGCTTACTTGTTGATCTTCTAATCTCTCAATAATTAAGTAGTCGTTACATCCAGCTAGTACAGCTGACGGCTTATAGGTAACTGATGTGATCATTACCTACTGCTGGCGTATTGATGGGTCTTTAGAATCCCACACAGAGGTTCCCTAGTTCAATAGAAACGAAGTAGGGCACATATGTTGATATGTGCGGGGGGCCTGATTAAATACGAATATGTGATACCGTATTCTAATCTGGCGGTAATTTGATATCGGTTAGGTTATATGTGATATAACCAAATTATTGAATCAAGTGTTGATTTGATAATATGATATACAGATAAATGATATTAGTCGGTTATATGTGATATAACCGGATTATTGAATCAAGTGTTGATTTAATAATATGATATATATTTATATTTGATATAGTTATTTATTAACTAATATTATTGCTCACTAATTATTCTCTTAATATATATTTATATATATGTGTGTGTGTGTGTGTGTGTGTGTGTGTGTTATGATCATGGATTTTCTATTTTGAGAAAAATAGAAAAATGAGGTGGAAAAGGAGAGATATTTGTGGCATGGGTGTGAAGCATGGCTCATATATTTTTTATTAGTTTGGCTTCACTATTGAAGCATGGTATCTATTTTATATTGAGGTTTATTCCATGCTTCAATAAGTGAGGGTTTTGGATAAGCCATTCTACACTTGATCATTTTTCCTTAGCTCCTTTTCTTTTAGTTCTCTCCGTCTTCTTCCTCCTCTTCCTCCAAGCCCTAACCCTCACATGTGATGTGAACCATAGGGTTTTGGATAAATCCTAAGTGAGCTCAGAACCCCTACTTCACCATCCTACACTTGATTAGCACTTGAGTTTAGGGTGTTTCTTTCACTAAAGAAAGATTAGTGAAGAGGTAGCTAGTATTGGAGAAACTTCAGATGGATCATCTTCGACACGAAGATTGCGAAGCAAATTCATGCACTTCTTCAAGTGGAGGTATGAGAAGTCGTAGGGACTACAACCCGGAGCTTTAGAAGAGAAGGACTTGGTCTACAAAGGTTGTAGTCTCCATCTCTTAGTATAGATCTTGTTTTATATCATGCTAAACCCTAATAATCTAGTTAGATCTTTGGATAGTGTAGTTTAGAACCATGAAAATTTGAAAATTGCATGCTTGATACCGGTTTTAACCTTGTGGTGGTGCTAGGATACACTTTCATGGTATCAGAGCCAGGCTAGAACATTAGGGCAAGTCTTTACGACGTTAAAGTGTTCGATCGAATTTTCAAAGCCGGTTTTTGACAAGTTTCTATCCATTTTTCAAAAGTTGAAATTTTCGAGATTAAAAATAGTCAGATAATTGTGCAGGGTATTTAATGGAGCCCCAAGAAATTCAAAGCACTAATTCCTTTAAAGCACGGCGGAACCGCGGCCTAACCCCAAGTTTGGCCGTGGTTCCACCGCATGTTTATGGTATTATGTGATCTATTTTCTTGTGGTACTCCATTGACATATTTGGCACTTTCTGGATGTTTTTAGTGAGACTCAAATTGTTGAGGTCTCTGGGATTTGTGGGATTTAGTCGATCGAAATGTTTAACATCGTCTAGATTATTGATGATATATGATACAATATTTAAAATCCACAATAATTAGTTTTGTGAAAACCAGTTAGTATTTTATAAATCTAGCGTTTTAGTCTCGGTTGATCGATTGCCACGAAGTTTCGATTCGGATCAAAACTCCGTCGTAATCGCGTATAGTATGCGAACACGATAGTCGGGAATCTTGTTGAATTATCCGACTGCTTATTGAAAAGAGTTTTCAGTTTGAGACTAAAATGCAAGGTTTATAGGGTTAGGCATGAAATTCGGAATATGAGATATTCCGGGTTTATGATGTCTAAGGAATTTGCAGATTCTAATTATTGTAGTTTTTCATTTCTTTTCTGCGACCGTAAGAATAATATGTGGTGTATCCCCGATCTCGTTGCTATATGTCAACGGAATTCGGGATACGCATATTTACTTACGTTGATGACATATGATGTTATGTGTTGCTGTGATATGTTATATTGGATCGTCGTGATTGAATAGCCGAGGTTTTTACGTGAGATAAGAGCTTTTCAATTTTCATTAATGTAAAAATGTATATAATATTCTTTTATTGGGACACTTCCAGGTTGAGGATGATGTCATCATTAATATATATTATTTACTTTTCCGCATTAGGATAAACCCAAGGTGGGGAGCACAAGTAACCGGGTTCTCGAGTCCAGTGGGAAACCATCTCGAGGAGTCGAGACCAGGTCTCCTAACTCTAGAATTGGCAGGGTTTCCTGTCGCTCTCGTAGGGGTCTAGGGATGTAGGTTTGGCTATTCATCACGACCGTGGAATCCGTGTATTTCATTACTGGCTTAATTTAAAACACAGACCTCCTAGTATATCCAATATTTCATATATTGACTCCTGCTGCTTGAGTTCTGTGATGTGGTCATATAACTGCGTGAGACGAATGCTCTCTCTCTCTCTCTGTGTGTGTATAATAAACGTGTTAGTGTGATATGCCCTAGAGGCCATTATTGTATAGTACTAGTTTGTATATTATATTTTGGAAGCTTGGGATATATACACGGATTTATGACAATCTTGCTCGATATAGTAGTATGCTACTTGGTTTGTATCTATCCTAATATGTGTATATGTTTCTTTTAACGTATGGCTAATACATATTGATAGAGCCCTTAGGATCTTTGCTTGACTACCAGTGTTGTGATGGCAATCACACTAGTAGGGGCTGGGTAGTCTACAAGCACATCCTTATACAGGTCCCTAGTCATAGGATTATAGAGACAGGGCATCAATACTTCATAACAGACTAGTGTATACGCTTCTCATCCCAGCAGGGGAGATGGTCTGTCCCACAGCCATCAGTACGCCGTACTAGAGATAGTATGCAGGTGCTCATTGGGTTATGAGTTACACTGGACGGGCTCGTGGGGTACTGCTGATTGGTACTATACCTATCGTCAGGTAGTAGTTCCTAGGTGACATGAGTACATTTTAATCCGTTGACTTGACACTACTACTTCGCCTCAAGTGTGTCCCCACTGTTCTCAGATTACTACCCTACCACGACTTTGTTGAGTCGTGCAAACAGGTAGTAGTTGGGTGCAGTCCCGAAGCACTTGGAGGCAGTGGCGATTAGATAGGATTCGTCTCACCCGGTATTGGGGGTTGATGTTGCGCTGTGTTCGGAAAGCCATTACACAAAGTCCCTGGCCAGGGCAAGCGAGATTTACTGGTGGGTACTCCAGTAGTTTCTCGGGGTGTTTTTGGCCGCATTCCGACACGACTTATTGCACTATTAGGGGTCTGACGCTTGCCGCCCCCCTTGGATCGATATGCGACACTCTTAGACGAACAGACCGGACTGTACGGAGATTGCCACAGACAGGCTCAGTAGGAGTTTTGATGATCTTGCTCGTCGGCCTTCTTATCGACAGATACCTGGGTAGCTGTTACGTATAGCTAGTGCTGCTGTCGTGCTTGTGGTTAAACCCACTGCCAGAGTACTATCGAGCCTTTAGAATCCCACACAGAGGGTTTCCCAGCTTCGGGCGAAACGATATAGAGGTCGTATGGTTTTACGACAGAGTTCGATCACGTACGTGTACTTGTACGCGTGTGGTGTTCGAGTGGACAATACTAGTAGGCTTTGGTTTAAGCTGGATCCTAGTATTTGATTATTGGATTAGTTTTATCTCATAGTATTCGTGTTTCTCGGAACACGGATGCGGGTATGTATATACGGATGAGAGAGGGTATAGAAGGAGACACCTCATTAGGGTTTTGACCATTGACTTGATCAAAACAAATATGAGGTGGAGAAAAGTTTTTGTTATTTTTGGTAAATGATAATTTAGTGGCATGGCTACTTGAGTTGACCATTTAACTTGATTGACTTTTTGAATTTAGATATTTTGATGAGATATTTTGTGACCTAGATATTTTTTTTAAAATATTATTTTCATGCCATGCTTATTGTCATGTCAAGCTAGCCATTCAATTTATCAATTATCATTTTATCCAAAAACATTTCTCTTTCCTCAAGAGTTCACTCTCTCCTTCTTCCTCTCAAACCCTAGTGTCTCATGAGTTGAGAATCAAGGGTTAGTGAGACTAAGCTACTCAAAATCATACTCTAGGTTACTTAGTTTAGCATACCAAGTGATCTAGTTGCCTCAACTTGGAGGTTTAACTCAAGGTTGGAACTCTCGGGTGGATCTTCTACTACTTCGAGAAGCCGACGAGGAGGTGCTATCCATTTCCACTCCAAAAAGCTCGCAAGGTGAAGGAGGACAGTGGGAAGCCAAGAAGGACTTAGAACTTTAGGTATAATCTCCTTACATGGTAGATAATACCTCTACTTAGTTTGTTAGTTATGGTTTAGCTAAGATCTTGGAGTTCAAGTCGATATTACCTTGTTTGTAAAAATCATTTTTTACCCGTTCCGCCTCCCCGCAAACCCCTGAGGTATGTAACGTCAACTTACATTGGTATCAGAGCCGACTAAACCATAGCTAACAGTTTAAACGACAAGTAAAACTACGAAAACGAAGTAACCTGAAAACATCGAATCATAGATCCAAGTTTCTGTCGATTTTTCACGAGACTCTAAAAATTATTTTAGCAACTGCAGAGTACTCTTTGAACTGTAAAATGACCACTCACAAAAAACGAGACAATTCCCTCAAAAACTGGCCAGCCACATCCAGATTTGAGTGGATTGCTTTGTGTTTTGGTATGTGGTTTTGTGACTTGGATCTAAGGTTTCAGGAGTTGTTTGTTTTTGCCAATTTTGAAAATTCTGTAAATTCTTTACTGTGGAAATACCGGGTGTTTCGAAGTCGCAGTTTAACGTCGTTTAATGTTTCAAGTTGTGATAAACGTGTTTGTAAACTTCCGCTAATTGCTATACGTCGGTTAATTGGGGGTTGCACATTTCTGTGATGATTATATTGGTTTGTGTATATGAACTTGTTGGATTGTTGTGGATGAATAGCCGGGGTGTGAGATGAGGATTTTCATTCTTTCATTCGATGTAAAATTTATAAAGTGATGTAATATTAATTTTGCGGGGCATATCCGGGTTGAGGTTGTAGCTACCGTTGTATTATTTCTTTTACTATTTTTGCTCCTATGATAGACCCAAGGTGGGGTGCACAAACTACCGGGTACTTTAAAGTGCCGAGGGGCCTACTCACTTTGTTGAGGGAGGTTGCTTCACATCGGGTATTTGGCGGGTAGTTTGCTGCACCCGTAGGGGTCTGTGATGGGGTTTGGCTATTCATCGCGACTGTGAAATCCTTCTTTCGTTACAGGCTCAAACGAAACTTGGATTCCTAGTATATCCAATGTGTTCATCTATGATTTGGAATGCCTATCATTGCGCCTGACGAATGTATATATCTATATATGATATCTAGTAGACGTTGCTTATGTTTTGCATCCGCCCTAGTCCAGCCTCCGCTCTATCGTTAGTTAAGTAACCTAACGGGTGATGACGGGGCCCTGTGGCGAATGCGGATGGCATAATCGTACGTTGTATTTTCGTTGTTTTCTGCAATGGTAGGATTAATTGATGGGACTGCATTACATTAATGCTAAGTAAACAAACTAAAGATGAATCGTTGGAACAATTTCAAAACCACTCGGTTTTTTCAAAACAGCAAAACTTTTAAAATGCGGAGCTTAAACCACTCCTTTTAAAAGCTATCAGGTTCCTTCGATTATATCAAGTTCACTACGTTCACGGTTTTTCCAAAACCATTTGTAGCCCTCCGTCATTTCAGTTGGATATTCAGTAGTATTCAAGCTATGTATTTTGACCATCGCCAAGGTATAGTGATTGGTAGCTGCTGAATATTCATCTATAGCATAGATAGTTGCGTTGGTTTGGGACAGTCGTACTGTTATTTTGGCCTTCGTCAAGGGTATGTATGGGTAGGTTCAAATTAACCTGGATAATGACGGGTAGAACTTGACATGTGACTTATGATATGTTGGCCTTCGTCAAGACCATAAGAGCATGGGGCAAAAATCCATATCAGGAGTTTCTAAAGAAACTGAAACTTGCTAGTGTTGCATACCATTTGGAGTGTGATAATTTTGGTAGGATTCCTTCGACTTTATCACATGATGATATTTGGATCCCGATCCTACTGTGAGTATATGCTACTCTTCGGGAGATTTTTTCACTTAACGATCAATGCTATAAACCAAGTAGGTGTCTAGAAAGGTGTTAGCGGGGCTACGCCCCTAGGGAAAAGAGGTTATTTAATTAAGGAACTTCGCAAAAGCGTCGTAAAACCTCCCTCGAAGTACCGACACTGGCCTGGCTGAACGGTTAAGCAAATATTGTACAGTGAGATTAATCCTGACTAATTCTTCTTTTATTGTTTGAGGAAGGATTCGAGAAACAGTGGGAGCCATCCTGTTTAGATAACTAAAAACCAATCTAAATTTGCAAGGGCATCATGCTAAAGTGTTTCTTCTCACTCTCCTAATTGCAGCGACTAAAACATGGCGGGCCTTAAGTTACTATTAGATAAAAATATATTGACAGGGCAAAACTACAAAGATTGGTTCAGGAATGTCAAGATGGCAATAACTTATGACAAGTTGGGCTTTGTCCTTACTACTAAAGCCCCCGCCGTCCCAAGTCCAGAATCCAGTGTCGCGAATAAGGAAATCCGTAAGACCTGGAAGATTGACTACGCGAAGGCCAAGTGCCTCGTGCTTGCCTCTATGGACAATGAACATCAGAGGAGGCACGAGAATTTGGATCTTGAATCCATATTCCTCCATACTAAGGAATTATATGGAGAGCAATCTCGTATCGCAAGATACAAGACCTCGAAAAAACTATTTCAGGCGAGGTTGGCCGTCGGATCATCTGTAGGGGAACACGTTCTTAAGATGATTGGCTATATTGAAGAGCTCACGGATCTCGGGACCATGTTAGAGAATGAGATGTATACAGACTTAATTATGCAGTCCCTTCCTTCGACCTACGCTCAGTTTATCTTGAATTTTAATATTCAAGGTAAATAAATTGAACTTCCGGAACTGCCCAACATGTTGAGGAGTGCAGAGGGCACACTGCAGAAAGCCAGGAAAACACCGGCTCTACTTGTTAGTGGAGCTTCCTCTTCTAGGTCCAAGGAGAAAGCCAAAGGAAAGAAGAAGAAGGCCCCCACCAAGCCGAGAGGCGGTGTTAGTAAGGTGGAAGCAAAGGGCAAGGCAAAAGTGGCGGGACCGACAGTAGGAAAGGAAGAATCTTCTACTGTCATAAAAAAGGCCATTGGAAGAAAGATTCCAGGGCTTGGAAAGCCAAGAACCAGGACCCAAAGCAAGTTATGGCTTCGGCTTCAGGTGTGTTTGCAATTGAAAATTATCTGTCAATCAACTCTACTTCATGGGTATTGGATACCGGATCAGGATCTCATATCCGCAATTCTTTACAGGCACTGAGAAGCCGTAGGGTTCTGAAGACCGGTGATATAACCCTCAGGGTTGCTAACGGAGTGAGCATGGATACTGTGTCCGTAGGGGAATATCATCTTGGGTTGACAAGTGGACATATTTTGGTTTTGCACAACTATTTTTGTGTACGTAGTTTGACTTGTAATATCATTTCTGTATCTTTGTTATCAAAAGAAGGTTATGATTTTATATTTTTAAGCGATATCGTAAACATCCACCTTAATCATGGTCTGATTGGGTCAGGTACTCTAAACAACGGTATATACGTATTAAACCAACTAAAAATTTTCAATGTCCAAAACACACATAAAAGAAAGACTCCAGAAATAAATCATGCTTTCTTATGGCATTGTAGACTAGATCAAATCAACGAAATAAGGTTGACCAAGTTACATAAAGAAGGATATTTGAATCCGTTCGAATATCAATCTTATGCAACTTGTCAATCATGTCTCAAAAGAAAGATGACAAAGACTCCGTTCACTAGACACGGAGTAAGAGCGAGCGGGATCTTGGGACTAATACACAGCGATGTGTGTGGTCCAATGTCTACACATTCAAGAAGTGGTTATTCCTATTTCATTACTTTTACGGATGATTTCTCTAGGTATGGACATATTTTCTTGATGAAACATAAATCTGAGGCCTTTGAGAAATTCCAAGAATATAAGAATGAAGTGGAAAAACAAACCGGCAAAAGTATCAAGACACTGAGATCTGATCGAGGTGGTGAATACTTGAGTACCGAGTTCCTGGATTATCTAAAAGAGAATGGAATTCTCTCTCAGCTTACTCCTCCATACGCACCACAACACAACGGTGTATCAGAGAGACGGAACCGAACCCTATTGGATATGGTACGTTCCATGATGAGTAACGCTGAGTTACCGCGATCATTCTGGGGCTATGCACTAGAATCAGCTGCATATCTTTTGAACAAGATTCCTACCAAGACTGTGCCTACCACACCATATCAGATGTGGAGTGGGAAGAAACACTATTTTCAATATCTGAGAATATGGGGATGTCCAGCTTTTGTTAAAAAGCAGCATACGGACAAACTTGAAGCACGATCAGCACTGTGTAAGTTTGTGGGATACCCAAAGAACTCCAGGGGGTATCTTTTCTATTACGCAGAGGAACAAAAGGTTTTTGTTTCTCGTCATGCCCACTTTTTAGAACATCAATTTTTAGAAAAAGAAACTAGTGGGAGCGCAATAGAACTGGATGAAATTCCAAAACCACAAGCTATTACTGAGAGCTTGGTGGAAACAGAAGCTCCAAAAGAACATGACATCCCCGCACCACTCCGCAGGAGTAGTAGGCTGTCTCATCCGCCTGAGAGATACTACGGTTTTCTCGTAGATGGGGATAGAGAGGATTGCATCATTGATAATGATGAGCCGATTAACTTCCAGCAAGCCATTCAGAGCACTGACTCGGTAAAATGGCTGGATGGAATGCGGACCGAGATGGAGTCCATGTACACCAACAAAGTATGGACTTTAAACATTGCTTCAGAAGGGGTAAAACCCGTAGGCTGCAAATGGATCTTCAGAAAGAGGATTGGTGTAGATGGACAGGTTGAAACCTATAAGGCTAGACTTGTTGCAAAAGAATTTCGTCAAAAACCTGATTTGGACTATGAGGAAACCTTTTCTCCAGTGGCTATTCTCAAATCCATTCGGATCCTTCTTGCCATTGCTGCCTTCCACGATTATGAGATTTGGCAGATGGACGTAAAAACTGCTTTTCTAAATGGAAATTTGGAAAAGTGTGTCTATATGGACCAGCCAGAGGGTTTCATTCAGAGTGGGAGCAGCGGGAAAGTGTGCAAGTTGCTTAAGTCAATATATGGACTAAAGCAGGCATCGCGGAGTTGGAACATCTGTTTTGATGAAACGGTCAAAGAATTTGACTTTATCAAAAATCCAGATGAGCCATGCATTTATAGTAAGATTGTAGCATGAACTGTTGTATTTCTCATCTTGTGCGTGGATGAAATTCTCTTGATAGGAAATGACATTCCTATGCTACAATCTGTCAAAGGGTTCTTGTCACACAGGTTCTCCATGAAAGACCTGGGTGATGCCTCTTACATTCTGGGGATCCAGATCTATCGTGATAGATCTAAGAGAATGTTGGGACTTTCGTAGTCCAGGTATATCGACACCATACTGAAAAGATTCAGTATGGAAGATTCTAAGCGCGGTAATTTACCGGCTTGTCACGGAATCACCCTCTCCAAAGAGATGTCTCCCAAGACTGATTTTGAAAGGGTTCGCATGTTTATTATACCCTACGCTTCTGCGGTAGGCTCTATAATGTATGCGATGTTGTGTACCAGACCAGATGTTGCTTACGCACTGAGCGTGGTAAGCTGGTATCAGTCAAACCCTGTGGAGAAGCACAGGATAGCAGTAAAGAACATTCTCAAGTACCTTAGAAGGACTAAGGAAATGTTCTTGGTTTACGGCGGAAAAGACCTCCAGATCGAGGCCTTTGCTGACTCCAGCTTCCAGAGTGACAAGGATGACTTCAAATCCATGTCGGGTTATGTCTTTACCCTCAATGGAGGGGCGGTCTATTGAAAGATTTCCAAGCAGGACACCGTTGCTGACTCAACGATGGAAGCGGAGAATATCGCAGCTTCTGATGCCGCAAAAGAAGCAGCCCGGATGAGGAAGTTCTTAACAAAACTTCAGGCGGTTCCGTCCATTGCTGATCCAATACCTTTGTATTGTGACAATAACAGGGCTATAGCTTTAGCAAAGGAACCCAGGTCCTGTCAGAAGTCCAGACACATCTTGAGGTGGTATCACCTGATCAGGAAGATCGTGGATCGCCGGGAAATCGAGGTTCGAAGAGTTGCTACTGAGGAAAACACTGCAGATCCATTCACAAAGGTCATCCCTCAGACGCAGTTCGAGAGGCTATTCGAGATGATAGGTCTGCGATATGCCAGCACATGGCCTTAGTGCAAGTGGGAGATTGTTAGTGTGATATTCGTTAGAGGCCATTATTGTATAGTACTAGTTTGTATATTATATTTTGGAAGCTTGGGATATATACACGGATTTATGACAATCTTGCTCGATATAGTAGTATGCTACTTAGTTTGTATCTATCTTAATATGTGTATATGTTTCTTTTAACGTATTGCTAATACATATTGATAGAGCCCTTAGGATCTTTGCTTGACTACCAGCGTTGTGATGGCAGTCACACTAGTAGGGGCTGGGTAGTCTACAAGCATATCCTTATATAGGTCCCTAGTTGTAGAATTATCGAGACAGGATATCAATACTCCAGAGTAGACTAGTGTATACGCTTCTCATCCCAGCAGGGGAGATGTCTATTATACCCTACTCCAGAGTCGACTTACAAAACGTTGCTTATGTTTTGCACCCGCGCTAGTCCAGCCCTCGCTCTGCCATTAGTTAAGTAACCTAACGGTGCATGATGGGGCCCCGTGGCGAATGCGGATGGTATAAGCGTACGTTCTATTTTCGTTTCTTTTCTGTGATATTTAGGGAAACATAAATGATGGGACTTCATTAATGAAATTAATAGAAAGAAAAGAAAGCTAAAGATATTGTAGAATCAAAATTTTTAAAAAGGTATCTCTAGTTCTTGCTTTGCATAGTGGTATTCCTTGATGAATATCCAGCACCTCATTCAATGAGGAAAGAGCCGAGATCTCTTCACCGGGAGTGACCTCTTTAGCAAAACTAGCAAATGCTACAGCCCACTCAGTTTTTTTTTTTATAGCTTCACTAGTTTTTGCTTTGCATAGTGGTATTCCTTGATGAATATCCAGCACCTCATTCGATAAGGAAAGAGCCGAGATCTCTTCACCGGGAGTAACCTCTTTAGCAAAACTAGCAAATGCTACAAAAACACTCCTTTTCAAATCACTAGATTCTGCAACGATATCAAGTTCATTACGTTAAAGGTTTTCATCAAAACCATTCGTAGCTCTCCGTCATTTCAGATAAGTGCTATTTAGTATTCGTGTTGCGTTTGTTGACCTTGTCAAGGCGTAGTGTGCGGTAGCTGATTAGTGCTTATCTGCCGCATGTGATGCGATTGGATTAGGATAGTCGTACGGCTTTTTTGACCTTGTTAAAGGTCGTACGGGTGGGTTTAATTCAATCACGAAATGACGGGTTGAACTTGGCTAGCGTTTATAATTTGTTGACCTTGTTAAGACCATAAGTTGCTAGGGGTAAAAACAGATGTCAGGAATTTCAAGTATTGAAATTTGCAATGAGATTACATACCTTCTATGAGATAGTTGGATCCCGATACCCACTGCGAGTAAGTGTTACTTCTGGGAGAGTTTTCCACTTCACAATTAACTGATCCAGTAGGTGTCTAAGAAAGGTGTTAACGGGGTTATGCTCCTGCAGAAATGAGGTTATTTAATTAGTTCCATGCGAAAGCGTGGGGAGACTCTCTCGGAGCACCAATACCTGCCTGGCTGACCGATTTGCGAACTTGTAGGGTGTAATTAATCCCGGCTAATCTTATCTTTTTAGTTTGAAGGAAGATTTGATAAAAACAGTGGGAGTCGTCCTGATTAGATAAGATAATAACCAATCTAATCTTGCAAAGAGCGCACGCTAAAGCGTTTCCTTCTCTCTCTCCAGGTAGCGACCATGACACGCCTTAATCAAGATAATAATATGGATGTATTGACCGTACCCGCTTATTATACTGAGCTGGGGAATGTTGGTTCCGCTTATTCTTATGATTGTCATAAGTCTGAGTAAGGAATAGGGGAACATCAGGATTCCTACACAACCCGAATGAAGAAAGAGCATGTTTATGCACCTTCTTCGGGTGTGTTCATTACCGAGAATTATTTCTTAGTTTGATCTACGTCCTAGGTATTGGATATCGGATCAGGATCCCACATATGTAATTTGTTACATGGGCTAAGGAGAGGAAGAGAACTGGGAAAATGTGAGATGTCTCTAAAAGTAGGGAATGGAGCAATTGTTGCAACCAAAGCAGTTGGCGAATATCACCTAGTATTACCAAATGGTAATACGTTGATTCTGAACGACTGTTATTACGTACCAAACATGATGTGCAATATGATATCAGTTTCTTTGTTGCATAAAGAAAGATACAACTTTGTATTGGAGGATAATGTTATGAACATTTTCCTAAATCAAGTGTTGATTGGGTTTGGTACGTTATGTAACAGTATATACGTTCTAAATCAAACTATAGTTCTAAGCATACAAAACACATACAAGAGGAAAAGTTCAGAAATGAACGAAGTCTTCTTGTGGTATTGTAGATTAGGTCATATCAATATGACAAGACTAGCTAAGTTGCATAAAGATGGATATTTGAATCAGTTCGAATTTACATCTTATGAAACTTGTGAGGCACGTCTCAAAGGCATGATGACCAAAACTCCGTTTACTGGACATGGAGAAAGAGCTACTGAACTCTTGGGACTGATACATAGTGATGTATGCGGTACTATGTCTACACATGCCAGGAATGGTTCCTCGTACTTCATTACATTCAGCGATGATCCCTCAAGATTCGGACATGTGTTCTTGTTGAAACACAAGTCTAAAGCTTTTGAGAAATTCAAGGAATATAAGTACGAAGTTGAGAATCAAACGGGTAAAAGTGTTAAAATCCTTCGATCTGATCGGAAAGGAGAATACTTGAGCACGGAATTCCGTGACTATTTAAAAGAGAATGGGATTCTCTCTCAGCTTACTCCTCCGTATACACCACAGCACAATGGAGTATCGGAGCGAAAGAATCGCACCCTATTAGATATGGTGCGCTCTATGATGAGTACTGCTGAGTTACCTATTTTCTTTTGGGATTATGCACTTGAGACGGCTGCATACCTATTGAATCAAGTTCCATCAAAATCTGCGCCTAAAACACCATATGAGATATGGAGTGGAAAGAGACCATATCTTAAACGAGTTAAGATATGGGGTTGTCCGGCCTATGTTAAAAAACAGAATCCAGACAAACTCGAGACACGATCGGTTCTTTGCAAGTTTGTGCGGTATCCAAAAAATTCGCATGGATATATCTTCTACCACACTGAAGAATAAAAGGTGTTTGTTTCTCACTATGCCACCTTTTTAGAAAAGGAATTTCTTGTGAAAGAAATTAGTGGTAATAAGGTAGAACTGGAAGAAGTTCCAGCAACACAAACTATAACTGACGATTTGGTAGAACTAGAGAATTCAATAGTCCCCAATGAATCTCAGCCACTCCGCAAATCTAGTAAGGTTTGTTTACCACCAAAAATAGAAACGAACCGGGATGGATCGTCTTGCCTGAATTTGGAGGAAGATGCTATTTGGATTTATCCTTCCACCTCTCCGAAGATGCCAAGGTAATTTATGGAACCGTATATCAGAGGTTTGGACGGATGCGGCCATTGTAGCAGACTTCGTCAGATTCCCCCTCGTTTGCGAGGGGTTTTTTATTGTGGGGACGCACTTCCCTGCAGACGCAAGCCCCTCCAGTTAATTATGTTATCACATCGCGATAACCACTTTCTCCTACTCCGGAATTTCACTTCGTGTCATGTGTGTTTTTATTTGTTTAAGTTTCCCGTGGATTGTATACGGAGACTAATTTATGTTGTCGCCCGTAGGGCGTCGATTAGTCCAAATCTGTATTTCTTAGATTTGGGGTTTTTATTTATGGACCGTTAATCTATTTTAAGATTAAGATCGACTTAAATGTATGTGAGCATTTGGGGCTCGATTTATTAAGGATACATTAGTTCAATTTGAGACTAAGATCCACTTAATGGGGCTTCAGGATCATTTTCATTTCAGATCCAACAAAAGAGCGTTTGGGATCTATAGTTTTAGTTTAAGGACGTTTCGGTTTATTATCGCCATTTTAGAGGCAGCGATTAGTTTAAGAACGTTTCGGTCTGTTGATCACCATTTTGGAGGTAAGATTTTAGTTTAAGGACATCTCGGTCCGTTGTTACCATTTTAGAGGCAACGGTTAGTCTAAGGACGTTTCGGTCCATTGATCACCATTTTGGAGGTGAGATTTTAGTTTAAGGACATCTCGGTTCGTTGTTACCATTTTGGAGGCAACGGTTAGTTTAAGGACATTTTGGTCCATTGATCACCATTTTGCGCGTGCGTGTATTTGTTACGTGACGAGCTGAACAACGATGATTTGGGATGCACCCATTTTAGGGTGCAGTCTAATTTGAGGTGTGCACATCAGTTTGGAAGTGCACCACAAAGCTATTGATTGTTGGGACCCGCCACCTCTCTGAAGACGTTGAGGAATTACAACGACGTGGATCAGAGGTGTGGAGAGATGTACACTTAAACCAATTCCCGTATTTTGAAGAAAAAGGAATTAGTGGTAAACCCGGAAATCATTAGTCATATTTTGAGACATAGATTTCCTCGGGAGAATATAGGATGGGTATCATTTTGGATATCATCGGTTGGAAGATCAATAGTCATATTTGGGACTAAGATCAGTTTGGGAAAACATGAGCACAGAGGCTCGATGGATTTAGAGATCAAAGAAGTTTTGATCTCGAGAAGACTTAGCCAATTTGTGACTAGGTTTGGGTCTTCATATTTACCCCTGTAGTGCTAAGCACTGGTAAATGTAGTGTTCACGTGTATCCCGCATGAGGCATTGGACCGGTGTGAAACACTGAACTTTGGAGGCGCTCACGTGTGAATCACGTGAGACGTCCCAGAGTGGGCGCTGTTCTTTGGGTTTTATTCCTTTTTTTTACATATAAGTGCTAAGCACTTGGTTCTTGTAGCGCTCACGTGTGAACACGTGAGGCGCCCCAAAGTTGGGTACGGCCTTTTTGGTTTTGTCCCCTCCTGTTTTATATAAGTGCTAAGAACTTGATTAGAGATCGCATGCAAAACACGTTATTGCCCTAAGAGGCACTTCTTGTTCTTCTTTTAAGTGCTCACATGGGAAACACGTGCGGTCCTCATTATAGTGTTTAAACACTAATGAATCATCAGTATTTCCTTCTGGGTGTTTGGAGATTTTGATCTCATGTTAATGATCCTAGGATTTGGAGGATCTCATGTCTCTTATTTTGTAAGAATTAGATTCTTTTTATAGGGTTAAACCCTAGTTTTCAAAGGAATTAAATTTCCATGTGTTTTCTAAGAATCAAATTCTTTAAACTCAATTATTTCCCCTAGGTTTTGAATCTGCATGACAGAATCTCCCCGATAAGAATTAAATTCTCAACTTGTGGGGAGATCTGCCTTTGCAGATCTCAACCAGAGGAAGAACTAAGTTCTTGCATGAAGAGTTAAAACCTTAGAGAGGCAAATGAAAAGTGTTTTTCTTTTTACCTAATGTTTCAAGGAAGCAAGTCTTTCTTTTGAGAATTAAATTGTCCTGTTCCTCCAAAACTCGCTGTATATTCTTGTTTTTAAGCCTTTAGGGAGTTCTCTCTCTCTGCATCTGTCTCTCCTCCCTTTATTTTTTGAGACTTGAAGTCTCGGGCTCTTTATATTGTGGAAAGAAGTTTGTTTGATTCTCTGAAAATCTATCATTGAGAGATCCCAATTGATTTAATTGGTCTCAGAGTTGATTTGGGGAATTTTATCCACCGTTGGATCTTTGATCCAAAGACTTCTGTTTTACAGAAAATATTATTCTTGTTTTTAACAAGATTGGGAATATTCTCCTATATATAGAATAAAATTCTATCGAGCGGTAACATTTTAATCACCATTGGATTTTTTAATCCAAAGGTGCTTAGTTTAACAGAGTATAATCTTTCTTTGTTTAGAAAGATATAGAAAATATTTTGGATCTTTCATCCATTAATTCTCTGTTTAATAGAAAATATTTTACCCTATAGAATTTAATTCTATATTTAATCACCGTTGGATCCTTGATCCAACGGTTCATTAAGTAGAATTTAATTCTACGTAAGGAGGTGTCCTCGCATGTTTAGCATGTGAGACTTTATTTATCCTATCCGTTGTTTGATTGCAGCGCCTATATGCTTTGCATATAGCCGCTCACGTATTTAAAATGTGAGGCTTTGTTTAGCCTATCTGTTGTTTAATTGCAGCACCTATATATTTTGCATATAGGCGCTCACGTGTTTAACACGTAAGCCTTTGTTTAGCCTATCTGTTGTTTAATTGCAGCGCCTATATACTTTGCATATAGGTGCTCACGAGTTTAGCACGTGAGGCTTTGTTTTGTGGGTAGTTTCCCCCTTTCTTTCATTCATCTTCTTTTCTTCTTCTTTTTTCTTTTTCTTTTTATAAGGAAACAAATGCCCCCACAGCGTTGCTCTCACGTGGCTTACACGCGAGTGCAACGCTGCCCACTTTTACAGCCGTTGGATTGCCTAAGAGAAAGGGGGATGAACCGCTCTCCATCACGTCTTATAAATAAGGGCTTAGCCCTTGAGATAGTCATTGTTCCTTCGTCTTCTTCCTTGATCTTTTTCTTGAGAATTTAATTTTCTTCTCAGAGCTCAGTTCTCTGCCCGTTGAAATTTCAGAGTTAAACACTGTTAAAAAAAACTCTTTTGGATAAAGATCTTGAACTACACTTATCTCTTAGGAACAAGAAACCCCTTTTTTCTAATTTTTCCTGGATTTTAAATCCACCGCAAGATCTTTGCTCTCTTCTGGAACCGATCTCTCAGAGATCCAAAAAGGCATAATCTTTGAGTAGTAAACCCTAATGTCTTCAAAGATCGGGCATTTCTCCTCTGATCTTTGAGGATCTATGGAATTTTAATTCCATTTTTTGTTTCCCCATCATGGGGTTTCTGGAATTTAATTCCACTGTTTTAAAAGGAATTTGATTCCTCATTACAGAGCTTTTGGGAATTGTATTCCCTGGTGTTCTTGAATATATTTCCATTATAGGGTTTTACCCTTATTTCCACAAATTTGAACTTGTTAGGTATTTTAACCGAACTTATTTTTCTTTGAGGATGCCCAGAGTTTGTTTAAACTCCGGTGTCTATTTGATGAGAATCCTTTTTGATTCTCACAATGATTATCTTGTCTCATCATTAGTGAACCACCATATTGATTTTGTGAGGTCTATTAGTTTTGCAGCCAATGGTTCTATGAAACAAACATCACGTTTTTTTAATTTTATTTTATTATATATATATATATATATATTTTAAATGGTTTTTTTCTTTCCCCTCTTATTTCAGGAATGATGGCCTCACATCTTGACTTCCTTTACACTCGCTCAGAAGCTGCTTTTCCGCAGTTGCCATCAGACGAGGAAGTTATGGCGATGATTGTCACACCCCGCTTCCCAAATTACGGAATATGGAGAGCAATGAAGGCCAGCCATGCTACCTACGGTAAGAAAAGATCCTTTCATAGTCACACAAGGCTGACTAGTTTAACCTGTCAAAATAAAATCCGATACCAAAAGGGATAATACTGATAATCATGCTGCAACGAAACCATAAGGAATACTAAAAAATGGGTCCACTAGATAATTGATGCAAATAAATACCCAATACAATAGGTTCGAAAAGAAAACAAAATCTGGAAAGATACAAAAGTCCTAATGTCCCACAAGGACGCACATGCTAAATACTAACAGAAAGGAAATAAACCTACGTGTTACTGATCTTCGGCATAGTCCTGATAGCCGCTGCAATCCTGCTCGGCCTGAAAATCTGTCTCTAAACCTGAGATGGCAAATCTCAGGGATGTAAGAACATCCCAGCAAGTACTCAACGTATAAAGTGTGTGTATAGTATGATAACATGAATATATGAATGTAGTGAAGCCCGTGTGTGTAAGTAGAAATAGATGTGTGTGTGTGTGTATGCATTAAAACTATGAAACATGCATGTAAACAGGTCATGTCACATTCTACTGGTCACTAAAAGGTAAACTATCCTATCGTAAGTTCGAGTGTGCATCAATCTCTGCAGGAGTATTCATAACCGAAGAGTAATGCCCCAGGGGCTAGGAAACACGGGCCCAACTGTGGAATGAATAAGCGACCGATATAGCCCGGTACGAGCTGTAAAAACATGCGACCGATATAGCCCGGTATGAACTGTAATAACATGCGACTGATATAGCCCAGTACGAGCTGCCGGCATGGGACTCCTGAGATCCTGTTGTACGAACGCACACTCAAACTACCCCAACACCCGCGTATTTATAGCTACTATGGTAATGACTAGAGCACTAATTAAGAATGCTGAAAAGACTGGAACTTGTGATATGGTAATTGTATAGAAATGAAACTGGTAAATAGTAGTGTGTCATGTCATGTAGTTCAGCATCCTAATCACCGATCAAGTTCATAAAGACTGGAGTATTGAATAGTCCTAACTTGTCAAATGTAATTGTTATCTGGTAATAGTAACTGCATGAAGGCGATGTATAAGCTGGTATGAATCACAATTGTTTTCTTTACCGTTAACCTTAATATGGATATACTAATCACAATCTGGCTAGAAATATATAAATATGAGATAGGTTAACAACTTTCGAACTTTATTTGTAGTTAAAATAAACCTCATTTTAAAACCACACTTGCTAATTTTTCTTACTTACCGCATAAAAGTTTGCCTATATATATTTTTGTATGATATAACGAAAAATAGGTACTAATACATTTCTCTTTTATTCTAACAGGGAAGGAAAAAAATATATATACATATACACACGAAAGAATGCCGAAGTACATCGACCAAAAGTAAAGCAAGAATACCCGCCTGATCGGATCTCACGACGGGGTGCGTACGCTGCGTCCAATGTCGGGTAAACGTCATGATGCACACACGCGCGTAAAGAACAGGAGCAAGCTATGCAAGAACGTGACCACACCGGATGAGGACATCTACTGGATTGCCCGGACGTCGGTGACGAGCACGGCTCCGGCGATCACCGGGAAACACGAGATCAAGAAAGAGAAGAAGAAGAAGAAGGTTGCTCTGGGGTTTGGTTCTCTAGGATAGAGACGAGGCGAGGGAAACGTCGACTATGGGTTGGCGACGTGAGGGTCGACGGCAAGGCAGTGGGTTACAGGTTCTTGATGTGGGGTGATCGGGACTAGTGTGCTCGGGATCTGGGAGTAGGAGAGAGGAGAGAGGGAGAAGGTGGTAGCGAGAATGAGGTGAGGCCGATGGGGATGATCGGCGACGAGGCGGGGTGTGCAGGTGAGTTGCAGAGTCGTGTTTGGTCACAGTGAAGTCGGGGTTCGTTGCAGTCGGGGAAGGAGGGAAAAAGAAGATGAAGGAAGGTGTCGAAGACGAAGCAACGTTGGTGACGGCGATGAGGTGCAGGCGAGGTCGGGATCTTGAGTTGTTGGGATCGGCAGGGTTCATCGTCGGGAAAGGAGATGAGTCATGGGGAGGGGAGAGGTGGTCGAGGAGATGAGGTGAGGTGAGGTGAGTGGGGTCGTTAAGACGAGGAGGTGAAGTCGAGGGTGGAGGCGACGACGGTGAGGCAAGGTCGGCGATGAGGGGGACAGAGGTGAGGTCAGGTCATGCGGTGATGGGTTGATGCGAGGATGTGGGTTGCAGGGGAGAGGCGTCGTAGGGAAAAGAGAGAGGTAGGGTGAAGAGGAGAGGAGGAGAAGGTCGAGGGTGGAGGCGGCGAAGGCGAGGCGCGGGCGTGAGTAGGGTTAGGGTTTCATGGAGGCTAAGGCGGCGGGAAAAGAACGAAGACAAGACAGAAGGAGAACGTAGGTGTGTTTATATAAGGGTTTTTAAAATATAAAGAAAAATAAAAGAATATATATATATAAAGAAAGAGATAGAGAGAATGATTGGTTGAGTTAGGATTTGAATATATAAAAATATTTGGAAATATATTTTTGTTAGAAACTTATGTATAAAACAGTTTAGTATATAAGGATTATAATATTAAATAAATTTGAGTTTTATGGCTAATACAAAAATACTTCAAAATATGCCCGGGTTAGGTATAAAATTATGGTTTGAAAATACGGATAATATACGTGTCAACCAAAACCAAAAAGCGATGTCCGGTTAAAGAAAAATGCATACCCCCAAGAACGGATACACGTAGCGTGCACGTAGCGATCCAAACGAGTCTGTTTCACTAAACGGGGCGTGAACACGATTCACGGATGCTACCACAAGGTCAAGGGTATGATGCAGGCCATGCGAGATATTTTTAAAATATATTATTTGATTATAATTGTATTATTAAAAAATGCAGATGCCAGATATAATGCTAGTAAACGGACCATATGCAAGCACGGATCCTCCAAACCAGCAGGGATAACACGTAATCAAGAACCAAGACGGGTTCAAGCAATGGGTCGAGTCGGATACCAAGCACAGAATACTAAAACACTATCCGCACCCAAAAGCGAATAAAATCAAGAATTAGCCACAATATAAATAAGATAATCAAATCAAGCCTAGTATAACTGAACTAGGGTGTTACAATGATTAGGGCGCATGACAAGGACCGTACGAGTCTTCTCTTATGGGGGTATGGTACGGTCATATCATCAGGGGCCGTCGTAGCTTTACCTGTGAAATGCCAACCGAACCCATCCGCCCAATCTCATTTATGGAACGCCCACGGACTGCTTATGCGGTGGAGCCGACTAATTGGACTCTCATGGGCCAGCTTGAGCCGTCGACGACGGGATACCTAATCAGCCTATGATGGCCATTGATATCTTGGGGCGTCGGATATGCCAGGGTGAAGCCCGACCCTGGGGGAAGGTGTATAAGGTAGGCGTTACCCCGCGCCATCCAGTAGGCTACCTTTCCTGGGCTCGATACATTCTCTTCGCCCAACGCGCACGGCTGCAGAAGGTTGGGCTTTACCAAGCAGTGTATGCGTCATTATTCTATTATCACGCCCCTCACGTCTGGTGGGTTAAGACTTTCTTGAACCAATGGAATCTTCCCACAAACACGTTCTTGCTAGGGGACCGCGAAGTCTCGATCTCACTGGAGGAGTTTCGCGTTATTTCAGGGTTGCCGATCAGGGGAGAGCATTACGAAGAGTTACTGCCTCCTGATGAGTACATGTTTACTACGATGCCCTAATCAAAGCCCTGGGTATCTTTGAAAAACTTTTCGTGATATCGGAAGGGCAAGATGTCACTTTTGACGCTTTCATTGCCTGCTTTCTCCGTGAGGATGTCTTATTCAAGAAGACTCCAAAATTCGTGAAAATTGAAGATCCTTTTGGATTCAGGTTGAAGAAACTGCCGACCAAAGAAGAAGACCTGCCGTAGCTTTATATTCCAAACTCGTCGGCCGTGTCTTTTGATGCGATCGCGGCCCCTGGCATGGACGAAGAAACTTTCTTCATCGTCTTTATCAGTCTTTGGCTCAGCTGGTTTGCCATGCCGATACATCGCCGCTTTATGAGAGCCTCCGTCTTTTATCCTGCTCATCGCATAACTGAAGGAGCACAATTAGCTGCTGGCGTTGCGAGGTTGTCGCATCTATATCACGGGTTAACCTTTGCCGCTAATACTTCGAACCCGGATGCGAATACCATGAATTTCTCCCTCCACTATTTCACGTCGTGAATCGAGATGCATGTGTCAAGAGCGTTTCCTGTGCACCAGTGTCACGTCCCGCTTCCCAGTATACGAGCAGAGGACGCGACGAGGCCGCTACGTATTTACTCAGAAGTAAACACGCTAAGCGTATCTAAGCAATATAAGTAAAATGCACAAGAGACAGTGACAATAGATATAATTGAACATCAACTTTATTTATTAACATTCTTTTTACAATACATCTGAAAAGTAAATACATGGAATGGAAAGCAATGCCTAAATAGTGGTATAACAGAAATGGAAAATACAGAATGTAAATGTGTATAAGTAACTAGAGCTCCGGGTCGAAGACTAGCTGACCCAAGTCCTTGAAGGTGGACTCGATCTCCAGTGAGTCCGAATCACCTAACGACATTCCAAAGAAAAGGAAAGAGAATGTCGTTAGCGAACAGATCTCTCGGTAAGTCCTAAAGAGGAGGGAGAAATAGAATAGGCAGAGAGAGAGTATAACTATTATAGTGTTGTTTGTTATGTTAACATGGTCGTTTGTAGCTTGGTACAGAAGATACCAGTGTATACGAGAGGAGTCTCACTTTCCTCGGAAACTAAGGTATCAGGAGTACAAGGCTCCGTCGATAATACCACGGAACAACGGCATGGATGTAATTACGTCTTATGTGACCACCTCGTGCCATCTTTAACATGTTCCGTACCAGTCTACCGCTTATAAACCCCGTGATGTCTTGTTTGTATTGTTTGTATTTTATTGTCTTGTAAATTGAATTGTATAGATGGATGGCTTGCTGAAACCATGATATCAGCAACTGGGTGTAACTAGAGAATCATGTAGATGGAGGTATATCCATGGTTTGGTTCAGTCAATATAGATTGAATAAATTGAACAGATTGAATATATGAATTCATATTGAATTGCGTTATATACTTGAATCATATTCAAGTCAAATTAATTATATTGAGACTCAATCTGAGTCAGTGTCATGACCCAAATTTAGGCACGTGACCGGCACTTAAACCACGTGACGTCAACAGGCGTAACGCAATTTAAATAAGCCGAAAATCCAGAAATCTAAACCATAAAAAGAAGTAAGTGATAAAACATTGTTAAAACATTTGGAAATCTTAAGTAAAAATCTTAAATCTTAAGTTTATTTTCTTAAAAATTTTGGCAGCGCCTCCTTTGTAAAACTAGCCCCAAAACAAGTACAAACATAGGATATAAATAAAGCATTCCCAAACGGGAGCAAATCACGCTCACAGGCGGAAACAACCACCACAAGCATATATATATACACACACACACACACACACACACACACACGACGCCGTAGCGAAGAAATAGACAATAAAGATGAAAACAGCATAAAGAGATAAAACTACATAAGAAAGGCCAGCTCACACGAGCACGACACCCAGAGTCAAAAAATATACAATATCGGTCCTCACAAACTCGTCTCTAAGTCAATACATAAAAGTGGTAGATGGAGAGTACTAAATACCATAAGATATACAATGGATATAATCGGATAACCGCAACCTACCTACAGCAAAAAGGCCTCACAGCTAACCGTAGCGGTATCCGCTGAAATAGATACAATAAGGAGCCCTGCCGTGACTACTCTGAGGGTCAAGCCTGCAAAACACTGTGGCACAATGGGGGTGAGTTTCCAACTCGTGAATAGTAAGTAACATCATACAGATAATCGTAAGTATGTACGAACAGCAATAATCTATCACATGCAATCTGATAGAATAAATATGGCAATAGGCTACTACAACTACATAAGACAATGCATATCTAATAAATCCTGTGGGATAAAACATAACATCATCAATGAATCATCATCGTGGAAAAACCCGGTGTCCATCAACAACACCCCAAATCCCAATACCTCAGGTGCCGTCACTCTGATCGGCCCTCATATCCGTAAATCTCATGGAACCTGAGTGACCAACATCGACACTCGAAACATCATGAAAACCCGTGTCCAAAATCGACACGTAAATCCACATAACTCGGGCTCCGTCAGTCCAGATCGGCCACAGGCTCCGTCAGTCCGGATCGGCCCATATCCATCTCACGACTCCGATCGGTATCCTCTGGATAATTGCCGGGTCCAAACTATTACCATTAGGTAGTTGTCCCTCTGCCAGGCTCATCGTCTACTGCACAACATACCTTTCTTGCCCCGGGATACCATACCAGGTCCACCATGAACCCGTAAACGAATCATCCATCTCCTCGACTCGGGTTTCTAACACAAATCTCAGAACCGAGAAAACTCATGGTGGACGCATCGAAATATCATATCAAGAGAAGCCGGGTTTTCAAAACAATGCATACTTTCTTAAAATATCACCACCGTTCTCAAATCCATAAATCACATAAAATCCGTATCTCAATGCTAATCCATGAAATATAATGTATGCAACATAGAACAGTAATATGAGCATATCAAGGGAAAACCGCTCTTTTAAATGAATCAAGTTTTTAAATATATCATGCGGTTCCCAATTCCTCCAAAGTCAAATGCAATGTCATATAAAGGTGTATATATAGCTATAGCAAGATATGTGTGTATGCATGTAGGTATGTATGCATGATGCATTTCATATGCGCAATAGAACAAGAATCAACGTCTCAATGTCAATAACGAATGCAATACCACATATGTGTATATGTTGTGCGTGTCATGGCAATTACCAACGGTGTGTGTGTAGCATACAATTTATGCTCGTGCAACATGAACCGTCAGTAATGGTGCAGTGTCCAATAGGTACAAGTCAAGGCACAACAAGTAATGGTGTACAATGATACTCATGCACAATCAACTCATATGCATATAACATGTGGCTATAACAACATATCTAGCCCTCGACGTTTAACGCCACACGGACGATTTCCCCGTAGATGTTAAATCTACTCACCGATGATCTCGAGCTAGGTAAATCCAACCACCTGCTTTCCCTTCTTTGTAGCGTTTGAAGTCCCCGCAATCGATCCTAATATCACACAAAACATAACAAGTGCAACTTAGAAACTGTTCAATAATACATACAAACTACGTTTAGATCGACGCACCGACTCCAACAAACTCTCAAGTGTTTGCTTAGTGGCTAACGTGTCTAGCGACATTCTAAATCAAACCTAAGTGCAGCAAGCTACACCAAGAACGCGAACCGTGTCGGATACGGTAACGCGCGTTGTCGAAACATTAGAAATAAGCAAAGTGGTCCCAGATTTTGCCTACAGTCAAAATATAAAAATCAAGCAGTACCAAACACCCAGTATAACATACAGACAGCTATCCTACAAACCCCAACTCCTCAGGCTCCCAAAAATCCGGCGACACCGGAATTTCCTCAAATCTCGCCGGTTCGACTAGGTTGGGTTGGGTCTGGGTTTCAGGTGAATACTCAGGGCCTCTAACACAACACTACCACATTGCTAGATTTTGCAGTAAACTATCGTAGTGATAGCAGATCACAGAGACTCTAATATATCACTAAAAATACGATATTATACAAAAACTATATCTTTAGTGTTCTAAACAGCAACTACTAGGCAACACAACATTATAAATACCTAATTAACAGTTAGAGATCACTACATTTCCACACTTGCTCAAAAACTCTAGCTTTCCATGCTCCAAGTCATCTTTAGTGGCTTAACTAGGCTTGTGAAGGGTTTTAGTGAGGTTTAGTAAAGATTTTGCTTGGTTTAGTGATGGTTTGGTTAAGATTTCAGTTGAGGGGAGAGGAGATGAGAAGATGAACACAAATGAGAGAGTGTGAGTGATGAGGAAAAGAAATAGGGAGTGTGAGGTGAGAATGAGAGAACGAGAGGTTGAGAGTAGCCATGCCCTTTCTCCATCTTCATTAAATGCTCCCCATGCTTGCCATGCCTCATCATTCCCATTGTCAACTCTCTCTCTCTCTCTCTCCCCCTCTCTCTCAAGTCAACCCTAATTCAAACCCTTATTTTAAAAACTAAATAATTAAATAAATACATATAGCATAATGGCATGAGGGTTAAGGTGCCATGGCTACTTAAGTATGGTTAACATTAATTAACCCCCAAGTTAACATGCACATGTGTGTGCAAGCCAAAACAAATAATAATAAAATATTAATTAATTTTTATAAAATATGTGAAAACTATTTTGGTTAACTTTTTACTAAAAACCCGTATTATCGCTTAATTAACACTAATCGCATTCTAAAGTGTTACAGTCAGACAATTAGAAAAGAAATTGAAGTCTTGAATTATGTTTTGGTGCTATCGGTAACTGATGCACATGGACAACAGGATTTGTGTCTTTTTCAAAGACAAATACCGTGTTCATAACACCGTTTGTTAAGTTGTCTACCTTAAATAAACAAGCACCAATATCTCCGGCTCCCTGAGGCTCAAAAGACCGGTCCCGCTTAAACCTATGTTTACTAAGGTCCTTATTGTAATTCAGTATAACTTGAGGGGGTTTTATGAAAAAATAATTTTGTATAATTTTAAAAATACTCCTCATGTATTTTATTAGCGTCTTTAGAGTTTTCATTGATGTATATTTTATCAATGTGACATTTCTAGTGAATATAACATAATTTCATAATATATGGTATTCATTTGTAAATATTAGAATTGTATGGTATTTTCTTGTAAATGGAATGTTTTTCTTGAATTTTGGAAATGTGGAATATTATAAATATTAAAAATAGATATTTTTATATTAATTACATATATATTTATTCATTAAAAATACAAGTTTTATTTATAATAGAAATCATATTTTCTAAAGAAAATTGTATTTTAAAATCTTTCGAAATCGTATGCTCCTTGCGGAGGTCTACATCTCACTCTACTAGGCCTGAGAATGTGCGATAATCCGCACCATACCGAACGGGTTCCCCAAAATGGGTTGTTGAGGCGCAATTGCAAAGATTTTTTTAAAATACACATCTTGTAGAAAAAGGTTTTTTATAAGTCGGAGGTAGTTATGTGTAAAGTCGTATTTTTCCTAAATCTATTGTCACGCCCCGCTTCCCGGTATGCGGCGAAGGGGGTGCGATGAGGCCGCCACGTATTTACTCTGAAGTAAATACGCTAAGCGTATGTAAGCAATATAAATGTAAATGCACAAGAGACAAGATATAATAAAACAGCAACATTATTTATTCACATTCTTTTTACAATACATGGAAAACTAAATACAACTGAATGAAAGCAATGCCTAAACAGTGGCATAATAGAAATGAAAAGTACTGAATAAAAATGTGTACAATGATGCCAGAGCTCTGGGTCTTAGGCAAGCCGATCCAAGTCCTCACTAGTAGGCTCGATCCCCTGAGTGTCCAGATCACCTGACAACATTCCAAAGAAGAAAAAGAAGGAATGTCGTCAGCGAACAATCGCTCGGTAAGTCCCAAAGATAAGGGAGAAATAGAATAGACAGAGAGAGAAATTTAGCTTTTAAAGTTGTATTATTTGGTTAACGCTGTTGTTTGTAGTTTGGTACAGAAGGATGCCAATGTATACGAGAGGAGTCTCTATATGCTAGAGACTAGGGCAAATGGAAGTACAAGGAACCATTATGCCACGGTACAACAACAACGGAATACATGTTAGGTGTCTTAAATGTTGCAGTCTCGTGCCACTTCTAACACCTTCCGTACCAATCTACCCCTTAAACCCCGCGATATCTTGATTGTATTATTTGTATTGTAACTTGTAATTGAATTGTAATATATAGATTGTATAATTGGATGACTTGCCGAAACCATGATATCAGTAAATGGATGTAACTAGAGAATCATGGATGTAACTGGAGAATCATGTAAATGGAAGTATATCCATGGTTCGGTTCGGTCAATATAGATTGAATAGTTTGATCCGATTGATTATATGGATTCATGGATTCATATTGAATTGTAATATTGTAGATTGTACTTGAATCATATTCAAGTCAGATTATTATAATGAGACTCAGTCTGAGTCAGAACAATTAGAAAAGAAATTGAAGTCCTGATTGTTTTGATGTTATCGGTAACCGCTGCACATGGGCGGCAGGATTTGTGTCTTTTTCAAAGACGATTACCGTATTGATAACACCGTTGTTAAGTTGTCTAGCTTAAATAGGCAAGCACCCACTTCTCCGGCTCTCTGAGGCTCAAGAGATTGGTCCCGTTTAAACCTATATTTATTAGGGTCCTTAAGGTAATTTATAGAACTAGAGGAGGTTTTTATGTAAAAATACCTTTGTATAATTTTCAAAATACATCCCAAGTATTTAATTATCATCTTTAGAGTTGTCATAGATGTAGATTTTATATTTGTGATATTTCTAGTGAAAATAACCTATTTTTCATAATACATGGTATTTAATTGTAACATTGAACTTGTATGGAATTCATGGTATTTTAATATAAAGTGATTCTTGTGATTTTAGGAAAAAGTTGGAATATTTATATTATCACAAAATAGATATTTTAATGATACATATATATTAATATAAAAATAATTTTAATATATATATTATATTTCTAGAAATCTCATTTTCTTTAGATATTTGTATTTTAAATCTCTCGAGACCGAATGCTCTCTGCGGAGATCTGCATCTCGCACTACTAAGCCCAGGGATGTGCGATAATCTGCACCATCCCAGTCGGGTTCCCCAAAATGGGTTGTAGCAGCGCTTTGAAAAGATTTATGAAAATACGAATTCTTATAGAAAACGGTTTTAATAGTTAGTGGTATTTATATGTAAAGTTTCGTTTTCCCGTATTCTATGTTCCTGAAAAGTATTGTGCTATGTTGCATATGAGTGTGTGAGGAGGTAGGTCATTACCTCGTGATCTAGTTAAAGGTATAGCAAGATTGTGATTTTTTAAATGTCGAAATTAAACTACATGGTATTTTAGTGAAAAAGTACGATAACAATTGAAATAGAAATCCTTTTGATATGGAACTTATTCAATATGACTTATTAATGTTTAATAGTCAACATGTAAGGGTTTAGTATGATTGTATTTAAAAAAAAGTGAGATTTTTAGGAAGAACCAAATCGGACATCGGATTAACTCCGATTCCGTCGGTATTTAGAAATACGTGTTTTTAGAAAAGAATAGAGAAGAAGGAGGTGGGACTTATAGGTTTTCAGATTAGAAGAGAAGAAGATGGAACGGTAGGAGGCGTCGGTGCGTCGTTTCGTCGCCGGGATCTCCTAGGGTTGTCGTCGGAATTTCGCCGGAGCTTCGCCCTTCGCTAACTTCAAATGTACACTAAACTTTTAGGGATTTCTTGAGAGTTTTGATCAGAATTTTGGAGTGAGAGGGTGTGTTTAGGGGTTGTATTTATAGGGTAAGGCTAGGGTTTAGGGTAGGTGAAAGGATGAATTGAAAAATGTATTAAAAGTATTAAAATGTAATAAAATGGAGTAAATAGGGTTTTAAAGGGGCTCTGTTACTGAGTAGTATATTTAAAGTATACAGGGGTACAGGGGAGGTGAATAGGCCCAACTTTCATGTTGGGGACTCGGCGGTCCAGCCGAGGCCGGCCGGCGGCGGTGGCCCGAGTCGGCCGAGTCGCCGGCCGAGTCTGGGGTGCTCAGTGCTCCTCGTCGGTTGGGTAATCTCCTGGGACCGTTTGTTTTATTTGTGTAGTGGAGTTTTTACGAGTTATGTACGTGTAGACCCTTGGACTTCTAAAAATTCAAAATAAAACAATATTAAAAATAATGTGGGGGATGGGATTTGAACTCTGGTGGCTTGGTTCAGCAGTGCAAGGTCTTACCAATGAGCTACAAGATTTTTTGTGCTATTAAATAGCAAAACAAACTTATAACTTATGCTCAGGCAAAAATACCCCTTTAAAACAAACGGTCTCAAGGAAAGTTTTCTGTATTTTATTAAATAGCTACAAGATTGCAAGGTCTTACAATTTTCTGTATTTTTTGAAAATTTTGTACAGAAAATTGTACAGGAATTTATGATTGTTACATTCTACCCTCCTTATAAAAATTTCGTCCTCGAAATTTGTAAAAGAAAAGTGTAACAGATTCAAGGAAAGTTTGGTGACAGAAGTACTAATAGTGTATGAAAAATAACAAAGTGATACAAGGGTTTGAGAATGTGCAAGAGACTTACTGGTATTACTTTGGTCAACTGTCTCGGCTTCTATGGCTGCTAAGGTGGAGCTTGGCGTCTCGGCACATTTTTCTGTGTATGTCGGTACATCGATGCCTGACTAGGTAGAGGTGGTTCATGTGGAGGTGGTGCTGGGAGTGCAAGACGAAGTGCAGGAGCCTGGATAGCTGGTCGCTGCGGGTAGTTGGTGGGTGTGTGAGCTGAGTTGCGTCTATAGGGACAGTTTCCAATTCTATGATCGGATGTGCTACAAACTAGACACGGGCCTTTTGCGCGCCTACAGTCCTTCCACAAGTGTCCCTTTCTCCTGCAATAGTAACAAAAACCTGGACTCGGCTGGTTAATTGCTTCTTTCTGTCTGTTGGGTTCAGAAGGTTGTATAAGGTAGGCTCCTCTTACCATCTGGGTGGCAGAGCGCTTTATACCGGTTGCTTATGCTTCTGATCGGTTCACTAATATAGCAGTCTGCTGCTGCAGTCCAGCCAGGAGGCTTCGGATTTCCTCAAGAAAAACCGTCTGCTCGTTGAGCGGAGCAGGGACGGCAGGTGTGAGGGGTAGTGGTGGAAGTGTGTTGTTGACATTGGTGCTGGTGTTGTTTGGGGAATCCATAATCTTGAATGAAAATTTTGGTTAGGACAGATTCAAAATATATGAAATGATAAGATTCAAGAAGTATGAATTGTAAAGAATATTTTAGTTGCTGATTCTTGTGTTATATTGCTTAGGTTGTTCACACAGAACAGAACTGCATAGTAAGGTTCCATACAGCTCTGACGTGCATGGGCCACCAACAAAACCTGTCACGCCCCGTTTCCCGGTGTGTTGCGAAGGGGACGCGACGAGACCACTACGTATTTACTCTGAAGTAAATACGCTAAGCGTATCTAAGCAAAATAAATGTAAATGCACAAGAGACAAGATATAATAAAACAACAACTTTATTCATTCACATTCTTTTTACAATACATAGAAAAGTAAATACAACTGAATGAAAGCAATGCCTAAACAGTGGCATAACAGAAATGAAAAGTACTGAATAAAAATAAGTACAATAATGCTAAAGCTCTGGGTCGTAGGCAAGCCGATCCAAGTCCTCACTAGTAGGCTCGATCCCCTGAGTGTCCAGATCACCTGACAACATTCGAAAGAAGAAAGAGAAGGAATGTCAGACTAACTCCGCTTCCGTCAGGTTTTAGTTTTGCATGTTTTTAGAATAGAGGAAAGAGGAAGAAGTAGGGACTTACTGGATGATTGGCTTAAGGAGAGAAAGAGGAAGAGGTGGGAGTTGCCGATACGTCATTTCGTCGTCAAAAACTCCTTGAGTTGTCGCGGAAGTTCGTCGGAGCTTCGCCTTTGCTAACTCCACTTGCACACAAAAGGATTTTGGAATTTTCTTGAGAGTTTTTGTAGGAAATTTCAGTGTGAAGGGGTGTAAAAATAGAGTGGGTATTTATAGGGAAAATTAGGGTTAGGGTGTGATAAAAAAATGCATTTAAAATTGCATTAAAAAGTATTAAAAAGGGGTATTTAATTCGCTGGTTAATTGCAGAGAATTTAAACAGTGTAGGGGAGTGGGGTGGGCCAAAGGGTGCAGGGGGTTAAAAAAATTTAGGGATCGGACCGAGTTGGACCGGCGGCGCCGACCGAGTCAACCGTTTCGCCGGCCCGAGTCAGGCGAGTCGGGGCTCGTCTTGACGCCACATGTCCCTGACGCTTGGTCTAGCCTCGTGGACATGTTTGTTTATTCTATAACTTACCCTATTACGTGTAGTGCACGTATAGACTCTTAGGCTTCTAAAAGATTAAAAGAATTTAATTAAAAAAATGTGTGGTTGATGGGATTTGAACTCTGGTGCTTTCGTTCAGCAGTGCAAGGTCTTACCAATGAGCTACAACCTCCTTCTTGCTATTAAAAAGAAAATCAAATTTATAACTTATGCTCAGGCTCAAGTACCCATTTCTGTATTTTTTGAAAAAAATTGTACAAAAAGTTTAGGGTTGTTACAACCAGCAACCGGATTTTTATGAAGCATATACTTTCCCGCGGATTATGAGGTTGGTTGATACTTCCGCTCCCGATCCGACCCAGTTAGGGACTCTCCGCATACTGCTGAATCCGTACTCAAATGAAGGCGGAATGGTTTTTAGCGATCGAGTCCTTTCTGCTCCAGCAAGGCCCGTTCAGAAATTGTTCGATTTGTCGAAGAGTGGGGTTCCAGCTTTAAAGCCTAAGGAGATTATGCATCTATACTCATCAGGCCGGATTATTTGGTGCTGCGGCATAATCCGCATAGCTTCGCCCAGCAGTTAGGCTACAACTAGGGCGTTCCTCTAGAGGCATTTTTAGTTGAGCCTGCCCTCTCCATGGAGGTTACTCGCAATGTCATTCACCATTTCATGCGATTAAACACTGGCTCCCTCTTCATGATCCCGGAGCCCGACTATCTTCCGAGACGTGTGGGGTCCTTCAAGGGTTGGTATCGCCATCGGGTCGGCCCCGTCATTGCAGAGCAGAGACGGGTGCTTTTCGAGTGTAGAGCTTCTGTTCCGGCTAAGGCACCAGCACCCCATTGCGGCCGCGGTCAGTGGTTCGCCCTCCTCTGAGGGATAGCGGTTCAGTGCTTATCCCTAAAGCCGCAGAAGTAGAATCAGCCCTTCGCACTACTGGTATGCCGGTGCGTACTAGAGCCCAGGCGGAAGTTTCTGATAAAGCACCCCCGGTGGTGTCACCAAAAGGTGAAATTGAAGGCGAAGTTGGGAAACGCCATACCAAATCACCAAAGGGGAGGAAGCGCTCCCCCGCTAGCATTAGCACAGGCTCCAAAAGGATAAAGAAATCGGTCGTCGGCCTACTCGACACTTTGCTTGAATCCGAGCCCTTTATTCAGGACGAGCCGATATCTATGCAGGAGCCGAAAGATGGACTTCTCTTTCCTGGTTCGTCTGCCGAGGAGGTCGCGCAGTTGACCGAGGCTTTAAGGCACTCATGAGATGAGACTGAAAACGTGTGTGTCCCGAAGAAAGCCTCCCCCCTTTGTATTTTACAACGTTGACCCATCATTACATAGGGTACACATGGGTACTCTGTTAATAGAAGAAGAACGGGCTCTCAAATAGCCCATCTCGGTTGTTTCTGAAGATGAGCTTGCACTGAAGATGGGCAGCCATTCACTTGCGATTGAAATCCGGCAGCGCATTTGATCAGAAAAAAACAACGGCTCAAAAAAGCCATACTTTTGGCTTCTTGGCGTATTGGCATGCGTATTTTTCGTGTCTTTCTTTTGGCGAGTAATTTGTATTGCTTTCATGTCTCCTTATTTTTGCAAAAACTTTGCAGGGACTTCTACAGCGGAAGTGGTTTGAGCCCAGATCGAGCCATGGCTGCGGATTCTACGAATATCTCCTGTGATGCACCGGGGGGTATAGAGGAGATTACTGAAGCCGCTACCCTTGCTGTGGAGCTCCCGGTGGTGGCCTCTGTCCTTTCAGCGTCTACTCCTCCGGCAGAGGTGGTCTTACCGGCCATAGATCCTACGGATATCTCTAGTGACGCACCGGAGGGTGTAGAAGAGATTGCTCAAACTGTTATCCCCGCCTCAGGGCCTTCCGCGGCAGCTTTCGTCCCCTTATTGGAGACTGCCATGCCGGTTATAAATTTCACAAATATCCTTAGTGATGCACCTGAGGGTGTAAAGGAGCCTGCCGAAGCTGCCATCCGTCCAGTTCAGGGCCGGTGAAGCATCGAAAGTAAGCTTCTATACATACACATTTTGTTTAACAATCCCTCCATTATCTGAACTTTTCCTTTCCTCAGAATTACGGGAGCTGGCGGCTTCCATCGTGGATCTTTCCCCGAGGAAAACCTTCCAGCGATTACTTGACATGGCGGCCCCACAAGCGATACCTCCACAAAGCATAGTACTCTCTTCTGGCCAAGATCGGTATTCTTTTGCCCTTTTTTGTTTTATATGTTTATCATGATGCTAATAAGCCCTTCATTTTAAACCACAGTTCTAAAAGCCGACGACGAAGTCGAGATTCTTGATGGACCTGGGATCTCTCAAGCCCACCGTGCATGACTGTGGGTAAGTGACGTTTTATTTTTGGCTTCGTTTTGCTTACTCTATATTTGAAAATATAACTGACCGCACATATGTCTTCACAGCTTTGCCAGCCCTGACCCTATTAGAGTCTCGGATCCCCATGCCACCAGGTCCTTACGCTCGATGCATATCTGAGAGGATGGCAAAACAAAGCGTTTATTCCCTGGCGGCTCTCATCGAAGATCTTCACTCTGGTACTTCTGTCGTGACCGAAGAATTCGCTGCTTAAGCCAACGCTTCCTTATCTATTCTTGACACTATTCATGACGAGGCATTGGTGCGCACCTGGTTTGAGTATTGCCGTAGAGTGGAGGCCTGCCTACATGGGCTTGAATGCATACGTCTTCCTTCCAACACCTTGTCTGTAAAGGCGAGCCTGCGGGGATGGGTCGAACGATGTGCAGCCAATCTCCAGTCATGCCAGAAGAGTCTCAACCAAAAGTTTTCGGCGAGGGAGTTGGCTTCAAAAGCTTTGGGGGAACTTCAAACTCAGATCACTGCCAAGACCACTCGTGCATATGAAATTTGGCGGGTGCTTCAAGAGGCCATCACAGAAGTGGTGGCTCTCGATAAAACCGTTATTTTTACCCATAAGATGGTTGAAGCCCACAAAGTCGCCGAGAAAGATCTTGAAAGTCGGTTCGCTTCATACTAGATTCAACAGGCACAAGCAGGGACTCGTCTTGCGGCACTAATAGAGCTCAAAGCAGAAGTCCAGCGGAAAAACGACGAACTTGCTGGCTTATTGAACCATCCGCCGGCTTAGACAATTTTGTCGCTGTATATTCTCCCTCTTTATTTTTTTTACTTGTATTCATTTTGATTCATAAATAAGAGTATCTTGTATTCATTTTGATTCAAGAATAAAAGACATATTTTATTTCATACTAGCGCTTCTCTTTCTGTCGATATCTTGCCTTGGCGTAAAGTAGTTTATATACTCATTTCGGAGTTTGTGGTATATTCACTCATTCCGGAGTCTCTAGTTTATGGACTCATTTCGGAGTTTATTCAGTTTACCACCCTTGGGTTTATAGGAAAACTTGTCCTAACGTCATAGATAACCCCTGCTCTTTGCGACAGAGGTCCATTAGGCTTTGTGATACTAGGGTTTTAGTCCGTGGTACCGTCGCATTGGCTGATACATTCCCCGGTATGCAGACTTTACGCTGCTATCCGATTAGCCCCATGACTGTCGTGTCTCTAATCCCTTCGGGAGCTGGACAAGACATCTTCAAGTAATCTTCTTAGACAGTTTGACCGTCGGAAGAGCAAGCGTTAGCAATTTAGCCATGCTGCTTTTTACTTGAGGTTAAGCTTAGTTTGGGAGCCCCGATGAGTCATAACCACTCCGCACTGGTGTGGGGTGATCTCCGATAGTCTTTCGGGTTTTATTTGAGTTACCGTCAAGACTCTGAAGCTGGGAATTTTGTCTTCACTTCCTTTTGATTTGGCTATTTTGGAGCCTTTGTTGACATTGCGTCTACTGTAACGAGAAGAATGTCAGGATAGTCTTTTGGTTGTTTTGTGAACCGTTAAGACTTTGAGCTAATAATTTTGCCACGGCTCCGTTTTGTTTCGACCCTGGGGTCTTTTGTTGATGTCGCGTCTGCATCCTGCTGGAGTGAGAGGGAACGCCATTGTTGACATTGCGTCTGCAATAACGAGACGAATGTTGAGGTAGTCTTTAAGTTGTTTTGTGAGCCGTCAAGACTTGGAGCTAGGAATTTTGCCATGGCTCTGTTTTGTTTTGACCTTAGGGTCTTTTGTTGACATCGCGTCTGCATCCTGCTGGAGTTAGAGGGAACGTCATTGTTGACATTGCGTCTGCTGTAATGAGACGAATGTTGAGGTAGTCTTTAGGTTGTTTTGTGAACCGTCAAGACTTGGAGCTAGGAATTTTTCCACGGCTCCATTTTGCTTTGACCCTGGGGTCTTTTGTTGACTTCGCATCTGCATCCTGTTGGAGTGAGACAGAACGCCGAACTGATTTCCAGGTTGTGGTTGTCACCGTCAAGCTCTAGTTCTCTCTTTGACGGAGCCTGGTGGGAAAATATGATTCCCTTTTTCATTTGTTCCCATGGATTGTATGCAAGGGTCGGTGTAGACTCACTTGCAGGGCAGAGGAAATTTTATTTTTTTTATTTTATTTTCTATTTCCGCGATGCTCTATCCTTTCAGCTTTTCATATCGTGAAAGTCGCGATTGCCCAATCATTTCGGCTATTTATCGCGGTGCCCAATCATTTCGTCTATTTTTATATATTTACTCACTGCTTTTTATTGCGGGTTGCCTAAACATTTCGTCTATTCATATGCATATTTTTTTGCTCGCTGATTTTTATTGCGAATCGCCCAAACATTTTGGCTCTTTCATATGCGTATATTTTTTGCTCGCTGATTTTTATTACGAGTTGCCCAAACATTTTGGCTATTTCATATGCATATATTTTTTTGCTCGTTGATTTTTATTGCGAGTTGCCCCAACATTTCGGGTATTTTTATATGCATTTTTCGCTCACTGATTTTTATTGCGAGTATAGAACTTAAGATTTGATACCAATCTTGGCATCAACATCGCTGCAACTGGAATATTGCCAGGAGTGGATCATCATTCGCCGTGAAAGGACTTGGAGTTTGACACCAATTTAGGCATCAGCATCGCTGCAGCTGAGATATTGCCAGGAGCGAATCATCATTTGCCTTGAAAAGACTTGGAGTTTGACACCGATTTAAACATCAGCGTCGCTGCAACTGGGATATTGCCATGAGCGAATCATCATTTGCCTTTGTCGACCTGAACAAAGATGGCTTAGTAAACAGGGTTAGGATCCTGTCGACTAAGACTTTCAGATTTTATAAGCCATAAGGGTCCCATAAAGATATTTCTCCCTACGAGTCATGAGGATCTCATAGGCATATTTTCTCCTTAGGAGTCGTGGGGATTCCTAAGTGTGTGTTCTCTTATAAGTCGTAAGGATCTCATAAGAGTATTTTCTTCTTATAAGTCGAGAGGACTTATAAGTGTCGTTCACCATATGAGGACATTCCTCGTCATTGGTGGAACTTGGTGGGAAATCGTTTATTTGTGCTCGTGGATTGTATACAAGGGCCAATATTGGACCGCCTGTAGGGCAACTTGGGGCATACGATGGCTTGAGAACAGGTTTGGATCCCTGTGACTTAAGACTTTCAAATTCTATGAGCCATGAGGGTGTCATAGAAGGAGTTCTCCTTACGAGTCGAGAGGATCTCGTAAGTGAAAATTTTACGAGATTACGCCCTTTCGGGTTTTCACAAGATCGCTGGTAGCCCTGCTGTTTTTACTCACAGTGCCCTTTCGGGTTTTCATCCGTGCCCATTTTGCTTATGGACGTACCGTTTTTTTAGCAACGAGATTGTGTCCGTTTAGATTTTCACAAGCTTGCCGGTAGCCCTGCTGTTTTTACTCACGGCGCCCTTTCGGGTTTTCATCTGTGCCCATTTCGCTTGTGGACGTACCATTTTTTTGTTCCATCTGTTTGCCAATGGAACTTGGGTTGCAATTTTCGCCGTTGGAGCTTTGATTGCAACACAGATCTCAAGGGTGGATATTGTCATATTTGGAGCGATGTGCCATGTTTGAGGCGGCGCACTAGTTTTAGGACATTCCGGTCTATTGTTAGTTTAGGGACATCTCGGTCCGTTGCTAGTTTGAGGACGTAGTGGTCCATTATCACCATTTTTGAGGTGAGGCTTTAGTTTAAGGACATTATGATCCGTTGTTAGTTTAGGGACATCTAGGTCCATTATCACCATTTTTGAGGTGAAGCTTTTTCGAATACCACTTAGAGTTTTGACTCAGAAAGATAGCGAGCAGACACGAGCATCGTCATCTATCATTGACCTAAGTCGTGACTCATCAAGCGTGGTATTTCTGAGTAATCGGACGTTTATTGGCCGGAAAGGTCTTTCGCCATGCATATCCATGAGCAAATGGGCCCTACCTTGATAGACCATGTCTATGATGTAGGGCCTTCATAGTTTGGCTCGAATTTCCCCCGTTTTGCATGATTAGAGATCATAGGACTTTTAATGACTAGCACGAGTTCGCCTTGACGGAATGTTCTCGGCCTAGTCAGTTTTTCGTATGAGCGCGTCATCCTTGCCTTGTAAGCTTCTAGGTTTTGCTGCGCCATGAAGTGGGTTTCATCGAGGGCGTCGAGCTCCTCAAGCCGAAGATGGGCATTTACGTCATCTTTTAGCTCGTATCAAACCGCTACTCGGAGAGAAGGGAGTTCTATTTCCAAAGGAAGGACTGCTTCAGAATACAGATGCGCCCATAGGATGAGACTTGACCGAAGACCAACGCGTATGGGGTTGTATTCGTCGTTATCTTGAATGTCGTCTGGTACGCCCAGAGAGCTTCGTGCAGTCTCTCGTGCCAGTCCTTTTTATTTCTGGACACCGTTTTCTTTATAATCTTGGTCAAGGTCTTGTTGAAAGCTTCAACTAGACCGTTGGCTCGGGGATTATAGACAGAGGAGTATCTCCAGTCTATTTTATGTTGTTCTGCGAAGCGGCTGATTTTATGGCTCCTGTAGGCTGGCCCATTATCTGAGATTATCCATCGCGGAGTGCCAAACCTGTAGATGACATGTGTCTTAAAGAAATGGAGAATATTCTCCGTCATCACCTCCCTTAGTGGTACTGCTTCCGCCCACTAAGAAAAGTAGTTTGTCGTTGCCAGTATAAACTGGTGTCCTTTGGATGACGCTGGTTCAATGGGCCGATTATATCGGTTCCCCACATTTCGAACGGCCAGCTAGCTACTGTTGGGTGTAGCGGATTTGGATGTTAGTGGATGAAGTCCCCGTGAATCTGGCACGAGTGACACTGTTTCACATATTCGAGGTAGTCCTGAATTATTATGGGCCAATAGTAACCCATCCTTTTGATCTTCAGCTTCATCTTTTGCCCAACTTGATGAGAACCGCAGAGTCTGTCATGAGTTTTTTGGACGACTCTCTTTGCTTCTTCTGGCCCCAAACACTTTAACCACAAACCGTCAAGTGATCTTCTGTATAGAGTATCATTGACGCAAGCGAAAGACAGAGCACGTTTCATGAGCTGATGTCTTGACGACGCGTTTTCGGGCGTTCGATCGGATTTGAAGTAGTCTACGAAGACTTCCCTCCAATCCTTGCTCTTTTCTTCGTCTTCTATCTGGAGGACTGCTTGTTTGGTCGTTTCCTTTTCTTCGGATGATTCTGTTAAATCCTCTGAAGGTATCCCTGCTAGCATGAGAACCCGGCGGCTTTGCACGATGATCTTTACGTCATTGAGGTCTTCGTCGACCAATTCTTTAGCCAATCTAGCGAATGCATCCGCTTTGCTATTTTCTGCACGCGGTATACTCTCCAAGATGTAGGAGGGAATTTGTGTCAACAGTTGCTGCACTCTTTCACCATACATGATCAGTTCTGGCTTGCATGTCTGATAGTTACCATTTACTTGGCTGACAATGAGCTGGGAGTCTCCATATATGAGGAGATCTTCGATTCCCATATTGACAGCGATCTCAAGACCCACTATCAAAGCTTCATATTCAGTCTCGTTGTTTGTTCTTAGTTCTATTAAGGAAAGGGCGAAACGCATTATCCCTCCTTACAGAGTCACGAAGATGAGGCCTACTCCGACTTTGATTATAGGGGTGTTGTTAGTTATATGTATGCCCTAGAGGCCATTACTGTACATAGGATGTATATTGTAGTGGATGCTGGGACATATATAGGGAGGACTTTCTTGCTCGACATGATAGTATGCTATCTGGTTACTCTTTACCTTAACGTGTATACTGATTGTCTCTCTGTTACATGTTGGTAAAGCCCTTAGAATGTGTACTTGACTACCTGGACTATGATGCGGATCATACTAGTGGGGACATGGTAGTCTATAAATACATCCTTCAAGGTCCCTAGTCGTGGGTATATCGAGACAGGGCATCGATATACCAGAGTAGACTAGCGTATACCTTCTAGACCCATAGAGATGGGCGATGGATGATCCCATATCCATCGGTGTTTGACATCAGAGATGATATACGGGTGCTCAGTAGAGACTGGGTACACTGGACGGACTCGCCGAGAACTCCCAGATGGTATTATACCTTACGTCAGATGGCAGTTCTCTGGTGACACTGGTACAGAGTAGTCTGTTCACCCGAGATCGTCATAGAGTCTTGTGTGGTTCCCACTGTGCTTTGATTTCCATCTTACCACGTCCAAGAGGGCGTGCAAAACGGTGGTTTTTGGGTACAGTCCCGAGTCACATGGAGGCAATGAGCGATAGGAGGGGATTCGTCTCTCCCGGTATAGGGGGTTGATGTTGCGCTGTGTTCGATTGGCTATAACCGGAAATCCCTGGCCAGGGTTGCTGAGATTTACTGGTAAGTGTTACCAGTAGTTTCTCGAACTGTTATAGGCCTCATATCGACACGACTTATCAATCTATTGGGGTCTGACGTTTACCACCCCTAGACGAGATATGCGACATATCAGACGATCAGACCGGACTGTACGGTAAGTGTTACTGGTTGGATTCACAGGAGTGTGAGCGGGCTTGCTCGTCGATCTTCTGATCGCTCAATACCCGGGTGGCCGTTACGTTTAGCAGACCGCTTGCGGCTTGTGGATGTTTGATATGATCATCATCTGCTGCCGGCGTATTGACGAGTCTTTAGAGTCCTACACAGAGGTTTCCTGGCTCAAGCGAAACGAAATAGGAGCGCATATGAGATATGTGCGGGACCGAGAATAATGCCTGTATGTGATACCGTATTTCATTCTCGCGAACAATGTGTCGAATGGTTGTATGCGATATAACCTAGTTATCGAATCGAAGATTGATTCGATAAGCCGATACATTTGATACTAGTCGGTTATATGCGATATGACCGGATCGTTAAATCAAGTGTTGATTTAATGATTTAATGTATAATTATATATTTGATATATTACTTTACATTAACTAGTATCGGTTCACTTTAAATGGATTTTCTCGCTCGGATGTGCGCATTATATATGTGATATGATTTTGTGCACATGCTTGTATCATGTTTGATGGTGCATGTAAAATTGGTTAAGTATAAAGAATTAAACCTTGGTTAATGAAATGGTTAGGGTTTATTATTTGCTTATTCATTTTGTTCATTTATTTATTCTTTTGGAAAAAGAAAAGGAAATGATAAAATGGTGGCATTCTTTGTTCTTTCATGAAGCTTCATGAACACTTTGACTTTGTGACCACTTTGTCTCATCCTTAACCCTAACCATTCCACTTAACCCTAATTAATTCTCTACACCTAACCATGGTTCTATTATGATAAGAATTCATTATTCTTTTCATTTTAGAATCAACTTATCATAATATGATCTTCATCTTCTTCTTCTTCTTCACTTGAAGAAAACCTTTTCTTCATCAATGGTGATTGATGAAAATGAGTGAGAAATCCAATTCTAAAGTGAACCCACTTCCTATTTCTTCATCCTCTACCTCTTGCCAAGTAGTAGAGTGTGTTTCCTTCACAAGTTTTCATGGCTTGGTGAAGGTGGAGCTTGATCTAGTGATGCCTCGACGTAGATCATCTTCGGCATCGTCGTCGATGACCTAGCCCGCTTTTTCTCCGTTGAAGCCGACGCTAGAGTCATGGTTCGATTTGGACAGCGAAGAGGACTTCATCATGGAGCTATGGAGGTGGAGAAACGGATCTACAAAGGTTGTATTTCCGTTCTTTTAGTTTAGTTGTAAACTAGTTGCTTTGGTCGCCTAGATTTCTAGTTAACGATCCGTAGTCTAGGGTTTCTCGGCACCCGTTAAATTTGAAATTGGCATGGTTGATGCCTTGTGAGACCTCTTGAGAGTGCCTAGGAACCCTACAGTGGTATCAGAGCCTAGCTAGAGCCTTAGGCGATGCGTAGACGAAGTTTGAAACCCGAACGAACCCGAAACCCTAAACCAAACATGCTCTCTGGACTTTTTCTAAAATCTGGGATTTTTCCAAATTAAAAATGCTTAAAAAATTCAGCAGGGAAATCTAAGAATCACGGTGCAAAATTTTACTCATGAACAGTCCAAACCGCGGCGGAACCGCGGCAGAAGCCTAGCTTCTGCGGCGGTTCCGCGGCCCATTGATGACGTCAGCTTCCCGTTTTTGCACAGTAATTCCTCTTTTCTGGTGCTGGATTTTCTAGGAATTTTTAATATTTTTTCAAAAGTTGAATTTTCTGGGTTGTTTTGGGGACTCGGTGTATCGATCGGATTGTAAAATTTTGTCTATGTGGCTTTCCGGATATTTTAGAAACTGTTAAAAAGTTCGACCGGATATAAATACCCAACTTTTCCCCTGCCGGAAAATTTCCAAGCGTTGGATTTTTCCGTAGTTTAACGACGTTCTAAGTAGTGCAAGTAACGCGATGGACCCTCTAGAAGACAACAAACCTTAACTCGATTATGTGACCGTCTTGAACTGCCCTTTGAACCTTAGGGTTTGGGGCAGTACGGCGTGCCACATGTGAGGCGTTGGCTTGACCCTTCTACGGCTGGACCGTTGATACTGAGGCATGAACTGAATGTTGTTAGACTTATTTCATGTATTGAGCTGTATCGGGAAAACTTGGGTGTTCGATTGTTCGATCGGAAAGTTTAACATGTTCTAATTATCTGGAATGTGATACAATAATTGGAATTCACAAGTAGTTATGAGATAACTGAATGAATGTTATAAACATAGCAGTTTAGTCTCACTTGATCGGTTGCCACGGAATTTTGATGTGATCAAAAGTCCGTCGCAATCACGTAGCGTACGCGGATACTCGCCGGGTAAACTTAATAGACAGCGTCACTCCATAGCCCCGACCAAGTGACTGTAGGAGAACCCCGTCGCCGAAAGCATCCGTTCGGGTGCTTGCGGCAGCGGTGTTCCGCCTTGGTGCACTTCGTCGACAGTATCGGGGGTGCAGCCGTCTACTGAAGTTTGCGACGAGCATTCGATCAGGATGTCGGGAATCTTGCTGAATTGTCCGACTTGATATTGAAAAGTGTTTTCGATAATGAGACTAAAATGCGGGGTTTATAATTGTTAGGCATGTGATGTCTAAGGAATTCATTGGTTTAGGCATGCGATGTCTAAGAAGGTTGCGGATTCCAACTGTTGTAGTTTTACACTTTCTTTTCTGTGACCGTAAGTGTAATATGTGATATCACCGGTTTCGTTGCTATATGTCAACGACAATTGGGATGCGCATATTTACTTACGTTGATGACATGTGATGTTATGTGTTGCTGGATATGTTATATTGGATAGTCGTGTATGAATAGCCGGGGGTTTTTATGAAAGATGAGTGTTTTTCATTTTCATTCATGTAAAAACTTGTATGTAATATTCTTTTATTGGGGCACTTCCAGGTTGCGGAAGATGTCACCTTTTGTATATTATTTATTTTTCTGCACTAGGATAGACCCAAGGAGGGGAGCACAAGTAACCGGGTTCTGGAGTCCAGTGGGAGACCAACTCGAGGAGTCGAGTCCGGGTCTCCTAACTCCAGTATTGGTAGGGTTGCTTGCCGCTCTCGTAGGGGTCTAGGGGTGTGGGTTTGGCTATTCATCACGACCGTGGAATCCGTGTTTTATACTGGCTCGTATTGAAAACACGGACGTCCTAGTATATCCAATATTTCATATGATTCTTCTGCTGCGATATCTGTGATGTGATCATGTGATGTTCTGTGATAGATACAGTATATAGTATATACGATATATTATATAGGCGTTACTTATGTTTTACACCCGCGCTAGCCCTGCCCGGCTCTGTCGTTAGTTACCTAACCTAACGGTGCACGAGGGGACTTCGAGGCGAATGCGGATGGCATAAGTGTACGTCGTATTTATCTGTGATGTTTAGGTACTTAAATGATGGGACTTCATTAATGTGATTAATGAAAGAAAAGAAACCTAAGATGTTGTAGAATCGAATTTCAAAATAAAACAGGTCGCTACAGTTCTTGCTTTGCACAGCGGTATATATGATATATCCTGCACCTTATTCGATGAGGAAAGGACCGAGATCCCTTCACCGGGAGTGACTCCTTTAGCAATAACTGGAAGATGCTACACACTCGGTTTGTCTTTTGATTGCTTTTAAGAGTTCTGCTTTGCACAGTGATATATATGATATATCCCGCTCCTCATTCGACGAGGAAAGGACCGACGATCCCTTCACCGGGAGTGACTCCTTTAGCAAAACTAGAAAAGCCTCAAAAACACTCCATTTCAAAATTCATTCGATCCTACAACGATATCAAGTTCATTACGCAATAGGTTTTCAGAAAAACCTGTCGTAGCCCTCCGTCATTTCAGATAAATCCTGTTTAGTATTCGTGCTGCGTTTGTTGACCTTGTCAACGCGCAGTGTGCGGTAGCTAACCAGTATTTATCTGCTTATGCATATGATGCAGATTGGATTAGGGTAGTCGTGCGGCCTTGTTGACCTTGTCAAGGGTCGTGCGGATGGGTTTGATTCAATCAAGAAATGACGGGTTGAACTTGACTTGCGGTCTATAGTTTGTTGACCTTGTCAAGGTCATAGATCGTTCGGGGCAAAATATTATCGGGAATTTCAAGTGTTGAAATTTGCAATGAGATTGCATACCTCCTATGAGATAGTTGGATCCCGATACCCGCTGCGAGTAAGAGTTACTCCTGGGAGAGTTTTATACATTACAATTAGCCGATCGAGTAGGTGTCTAGAAAGGTGTCAATGAGGTTACGCCTCTGGGAAAACGAGGTTTACATTAATTAGGCTCGTGCGAAATCACGGGGGACCTCCCTCAAAGTACCGACACTGGCCTGGCTGAAAGATTGGCGAACTTGTAGTGTGTAATTAATCCCGGCTAGTCTTTCCTTTTAGGGTTTGAAGGAAGATTTGATAAAAAGCAGTGGGAGCCATCCTGATTAGATAAAATAATAACCAATCTATTCTTGCTAGAGCGCACTCAGAGTGTTTTCTTCTCTCTCTCTCCTGGTAGCGACCATGTCACGCCTTAATCAAGATAATAATACGGATAATTGACCGAACCCGCTTGTTATACTGAGCTGGGGAACGTTGGTCCCGCTCCAACTTATAATTGTTGTAAGACAGAGCAGGAAATTGGGGATTACCAGAATTCCCTTGCCGCCCAAACGAAGAGAGTGCATGCTGATGCATCATCTTCAGGTGTGTTCATTACAAAGAACTGTTTCTCAGTATCCTTTACGTCCTGGGTATGTGATACCAGATCAGGATCCCAGATATGTAATATGTTACATAGGGCTACAGAAAGGTAGAGAACTGAGAACGGGTGATAAGTTTCATGAGGCAGAAAACGGGGCAAGAGTTGCAGCCAAGTCTGTTGGTCACTGTCACCCTGTATTACCAATACATTGATTCTGAACGAATGTTATTAGATACCGAACCTGATATACAAAATCATATCAGTCTCTTTATCAGTAAAGAAATGATAAAATTTTTTATTGATGGATAATGTTTTGAACATTTCCTATATCAAAAGTTGATCGGATCAGGCACGTTATCTAAAAGCATTGATGTTCTAAATCAAACTACAGTTCTTAGTATACAGAACACACACAAGAGGAAGAGTTCAGAAATGAACGAATCTTTCTTGAGGCATTGTAGACTAGGTCATATCAATGTGACCCGACTAGCTGAAGTTACATTTAGATGCATATTTAAATCAGTTTGAATTTACATCTTGTGAAACTCGCCAGTCATGTCACAAAGATAAGATGACCACAGCTCTGTTTATTGGAAACAGAGAAAGAGTTAGTAAACTCTTGGGATGATACATGTTGATGTATGTAAGGTCCCCTGTCTACACATGCCAGGATTGGTTCTTTGTACTTCATTACATTCTCTGATGATCTTTTGAGATTCAGACCTATGTTCCTGTTGAAACACAAGTCCGAACCTTTTGAGATATTCACAGAATATAAGTTAGAAGTAGAGAACCAAAATACGGGTAAAAGTATTATGTCCTTTGATATGATCAAGGAGGAGAATACTTGAGCACGGAATTCCTGGACTATTCTAAAGGAGAATGAGATTCTCTCTCAGCATTACTCCTCTGTATACACCGTAGCACGATGGTATATCGGGACGGAGCAGATACACCCTATATGATATGGTGTGCTCTATGATGAGTACTACTGAGTTACCTGTTTCCTTTTGGGAGTTATGAACTTATGAAGTTGCATACCTATTGAATAGGGTTCCAATCAAATCAGTTGCCTACAGCTTCATATGTGATATGGAAAGGGAAGAGCCCATGTCTTAAGCTGGTTAAGATTTGGGGTTGACCGGCCAATGTCTAAAAGCAAAATCCGGACAAGCTCGAGGCAAAGTCAGTTATGTAGAACTGGAAAGGTTCCAGCTATACAAACTGCAGCTGATGATTTGATAGAACTAAAGGATTCAGTAGTTACCAACGAACCTCAGCCTCTCCGCCGATCTAATAGGGTTCCTCACCCTCCTGAGAGTTACTTCGGTTTCTCTATGACAGTGGGAGCGAGGATTGCATCATGAGATGATGACCCAACTAGTTTCGAGCTGGCCATCAGGAGTAAGACTCTATAAGAATGGCTGGATGCTTAGTGATCTGAGATGGAATCCTTATACACCGACAAAGTATGGACTTTAGTTGCTATATCTGAAGGGTTAAATCCCCATCAGGAGCAAGTAAATCTTGAAAAGATTACTTGGTGTACATGGAAAAGTTAAGACTTTCAAAGCTAGACTTGTTAAAGGTTTTCATCATCGACCAGGCGTGGATAATGATAAAACCTTTTCCAGTGGCTATGCTTAAGTCCATCCGGATCCTACTTGCCACGGCTACATACCATGACTACGATATCTGGTGGTTGGGTGTCATGACAGCTTTTCTAAATGATGTTTTAGAAGAGAGCGTCTATGAGTACACAGCCAGAGGGCCTCGTAGACGGTGGGAGCAGCGGAAACGTGTGCAAGATGCTTTATAGGATAAAGCAGGCATCGCGGAGTTGGAACATCTGTTTTGATGAAATAGTCAAAGAGTTTGACATCATCAAAATGGTATATGAACCTTGTATATACAAAAGGGTAGTAGGGAGTATGGTGATGATCCTCGTAGAGTACATGGATGCCATGCTCTTGATAAGAAAGGAGTTTCTTATGCTACGCTCGATCAACCTCCGTTTATCACAAAGATTCTCCGTGTAGGATCAAAATGATACCTCCTAAATCCTGAGTTTTGGATCTATGAGATAGATTTAACTGGATGTTAGGATTCTCACTAGTTGTAGTGAGATGATATCAAACGATTCTGGGGAAAATCACTGGAAAGGTTCCAGAGTAATAAAGACGACTGAATGTCAGTCACAGGCATTGTCTTTACCCTCAGTAAAGGGACGGTATGTTGGAAGAGTTCCAAGCTAGATACCTTGGCATACTAGACGATAAAGGCAGGATACATCGCTACTAAAGATGCTACCAAAGAGGTTGTTTGGGTGTATATTAGTTCATGAGATGAACTAGGTTCCTACCATTATGTGACAATGGAGTTATGGCTTGTGCCAAGGAACGCTCGTCCCATCAGTGATCCAGACATATTCTAAGGAAGTATCACCTGATCATGGAGATGGTTGATCTCCAAGGAGATCGAGATTTGGAGAGTAGACTCAGAGGACAACACAGCGGATCCACTCACAAAGGCCTGTTCCAAGAGAGAGATTTTTATGGGATGGTTGAGTATGAGATACTACAACCACTGCTATCAGATGGCCCTAGTGCAAGTGGGAGATAGTTAGTTATATGTATGCCCTAGAGGCCATTACTGTACATAGGATGTATATTGTAGTGGATGCTGGGACATATATAGGGAGGACTTTCTTGCTCGACATGATAGTATGCTATCTGGTTACTCTTTACCTTAACGTGTATACTGATTGTCTCTCTGTTACATGTTGGTAAAGCCCTTAGGATGTGTACTTGACTACCTGGACTATGATGCGGATCATACTAGTGGGGACATGGTAGTCCATAAGTACATCCTTCAAGGTCCCTAGTCGTGGGTATATCGAGACGGGGCATCGATATACCAGAGTAGACTAGCGTATACCTTCTCGACCCATACAGATGGGCGATGGATGGATCCCATATCCATCGGTGTTTGACATCAAAGATGATATACGGGTGCTCAGTAGAGACTGGGTACACTGGACGGACTCGCCGAGAACTCCCAGATGGTATTATACCTTACGTCAGATGGCAGTTCTCTGGTGACACTGGTACAGAGTAGTCTGTTGACCCAAAATCGTCATAGAGTCTTGTGTGGTTCCCACTGTGCTTTGATTTCCATCTTACCACGTCCAAGAGGGCGTGCAAAACGGTGGTTTTTGGGTACAGTCCCGAGTCACATGGAGGCAATGAGCGATAGGAGGGGATTCGTCTCTCCAGGTATAGGGGGTTGATGTTGCACTGTGTTCGATTGGCTATAACCGGAAATCCCTGGCCAGGGTTGCTGAGATTTACTGGTAAGTGTTACCAGTAATTTCTCGAACTGTTATAGGCCTCATATTGACACGACTTATCAAGCTATTGGGGTCTGACGTTTACCACCCCTAGGCGAGATATGCGACATATCAGACGATCAGACCGGACTGTACGGTAAGTGTTACTGGTTGGATTCACAGGAGTGTGAGCGGGCTTGCTCGTCGATCTTCTGATCGCTTAATACCCGGGTGGCCGTTACGTTTAGCAGACCGCTTGCGGCTTGTGGATGTTTGATATGATCATCATCTGCTGCCGGTGTATTGACGAGTCTTTAGAGTCCTACACAGAGGTTTCCTGGCTCAAGCGAAACGAAATAGGAGCGCATATGAGATATGTGCGGGACCGAGAATAATGCGTGTATGTGATACCGTATTTCATTCTCGCGAACAATTTGTTGAATGGTTGTATGCGATATAACCTAGTTATCGAATCGAAGATTGATTCGATAAGCCGATACATTTGATACTAGTCAGTTATATGCGATATGACCGGATCGTTAAATCAAGTGTTGATTTAATGATTTAATGTATAATTATATATTTGATATATTACTTTGCATTAACTAGTATCGGTTCACTTTAAATGGATTTTCTCGCTCGGATGTGCGCATTATATATGTGATATGATTTTGTGCACATGCTTGTATCATGTTTGATGGTGCATGTAAAATTGGTTAAGTATAAAGAATTAAACCTTGGTTAATGAAATGGTTAGGGTTTATTATTTGCTTATTCATTTTGTTCATTTATTTATTCTTTTGGAAAAAGAAAAGGAAATGATAAAATGGTGGCATTCTTTGTTCTTTCATGAAGCTTCATGAACACTTTGACTTTGTGACCACTTTGTCTCATCCTTAACCCTAACCATTCCACTTAACCTTAATTAATTCTCTACACCTAACCATGGTTCTATTATGATAAGAATTCATTATTCTTTTCATTTTAGAATCAACTTATCATAATATGATCTTCATCTTCTTCTTCTTCTTCACTTGAAGAAAACCTTTTCTTCATCAATGGTGATTGATGAAAATGAGTGAGAAATCCAATTCTAAAGTGAACCCACTTCCTATTTCTTCATCCTCTACCTCTTTTGCTAAGTAGTAGAGTGTGTTTCCTTCACAAGTTTTCATGGCTTGGTGAAGGTGGAGCTTGATCTAGTGATGCTTCGACGTAGATCATCTTCGGCATCGTCGTCGATGACCTAGCCCGCTTTTTCTCCGTTGAAGCCGACGCTAGAGTCATGGTTCGATTTGGACAGCGAAGAGGACTTCATCATGGAGCTATGGAGGTGGAGAAACGGATCTACAAAGGTAGTATTTCCGTTCTTTTAGTTTAGTTGTAAACTAGTTGCTTTGGTCGCCTAGATTTCTGGTTAACGATCCGTAGTCTAGGGTTTCTCGGCACCCGTTAAATTTGAAATTGGCATGGTTGATGCCTTGTGAGACCTCTTGAGAGTGCCTAGGAACCCTACAGGTGTTATGCTTCCGCTTCTTCATAGAAGATGCTCCATCAAAGTAAAGTTCCTATTGGATATTATTTCCTTCCTCCTCCCCTTCGATTGTGTCAAACGCGTGTTCGTCTGGCAATTCGCAATTTAAGGGAGAATTGGCTGGTATCGGATGCTCAGCGAGAAATTCGGCGATGGCCTGACCTTTCACTGCCTTGAGGAGTCGATATGTTATCAAGAGCTCCATCAAGAGGAGGGCCCATTTGGCAAGCCTTTCTGTTAGTATAGCCCTTAACATCAGATATTTGAGATGATCCACCTTTGATATGAGATGGACCTCATGTGCCAAGGCGTAGTGCCTGAGCTTCGTTATCGCAAAAATCAGTGCCAGACAATGCTTTTCGATGGGGGAGTAGTTGTTTTCTGGCCTCAGGAGAACTCGACTCAAATAGTAGAGAGCTCTCTCCTTTCCCTGGTCATTCTCCTATGCCCATAGCGCGTCTAGAGAACCTTCAAGGGTCGTTGTGTACAGGATGAAGGGCTTTCCTTTGACCAGAGTGGTCAGTATCGGCGGGTTCTGCAGGTATTGCTTGATTTCGTCCAGTGCACTTTGGCATTTATGATCCCAAACGAACGGGGTCCCCTTCTTCATTAGATGGTTGTAGGGGCGGCATTTACCAGAGAGGTTGGCTATGAACCGCCGGATATACGCGAGCTTTTCTTGGAGAGACCGCAGTTGTTTAGGAATTCTCGGCGTAGGCATCTCCATAATCGCCTTGATCTTCAATGGGTCTATTTCGACGCCTCGATGTCGTATGATGAATCCTAGGAATTTTCCAGAGAAGACTCCAAACGCGCATTTCAGAGGATTCATGTTTAGATTGTATTTCCGAAGACGCTGGAACACTATGTTCAGATGCTCGCAGTGCTCCTCGTACAATTTGTTAATTGTATTATTTTATTTTGTTACAATAAATATTGTATATGTGATATATAATATTGTAACGTGTTAGGGTTATTAATGCAATATGTTTAGTGGAGATTAAACATGGTTAGGGTTTGATTTGGGTTAATCTTTTCTAGAAGTTTCTAGAAGCTTTGCTTTTGTTTTAAGCAAAGATATTTGTTATGATATTTTGCATAGATAATTGTTTAACCCAACCCAACCCTTTAACCATGGTTCAATCTCTACAAGGGTTAGTTCTTCTCACCTTTACCTTGGTTGCATTTCTAACCTTACATTTGGGTTATTCATTATTCATCACAAAAGAGTTAGCTTCTTCTTCTTCTTTCTTCTTGCTTGAAAAGCTTTCTAGCTTTTTGAGAGGTGATGAAAATGAGTGAGATTAAGAAAACAAATGAGAGCTAAAATCCTACTTCATCATCCTAATCTATCCTAGCCATTTAGATTAGGGTGTTCACTTCATTTAGTGAGTGAGAGCTTGTGTTAAAGAAACTTCAAGGTAGATCATCATAGTTATCGAAGATCAGAAGCAAGCTTGCATCTTTCTCTTCGTGGAGCCTCTCTAGAGTCCGGATACTCGATAATCGCAGCGAAGGGACCTCAACACGGAGCTTTAGAAGTGAAGGACCGGACTACAAAGGTTGTAATCCCAAACTCTTAGATGTTAAAGTGTTTAACATGTTTTGTTTCATCTCTAGTTTAAAGATCTTGGTTAGGATTGTTCGGCACATCTAAATTTTAAATCGGGCATGGTTGATGCCTTGTAGACCCTTGTGAGAGTGCCTAGTAACCCTACAGTGGTATCAGAGCCAAGCTAGAGCTTTAGGCGAAGTCTAGACAAAATTTAAAGTCCGATCGAACTCCGAATACCCGATAAAACCTAGTTTCTGGAAAAAAAATTCAAAAGTTAACATTTTTCATATTAAAAATACTCAGAAAAATAAGCAGGGAATTATAAGGATTTATGTGAAAAACGAGCCATTAATTCGCCTAAACAGCTGCGGAACCGCGGCAGGACCATGCCTTGCGCGGCGGTTCCGCGGCGAAACAGTGTAATTATGGTTTTCTTTTTGCACAGTAATATCCGTACAGATTTCCTGATTGTTCTGGGAATTTTTATTCTACTCAAGTATTGAGTTTTCTGGGATGTATTGGGAACTCGTTGATTCGATCGGAAAGTTTAACTTCGTTTAAGTTTTGTCCGGGTAATTTAGAACGTGTTAAAAAGTTCGAACGGATATCAATAACTCACTTTTTCCCCTGCCGGAAAATTTCCAAGTGTTGGATTTTTCCGTAATTAAAAAACGTTCTAAGTCGTGCAGGTAACGCGGCGGACCCTCTAGAAGAACACAAACCTTAACTCGATTATGTGACCGTCTGAACCGTCTCTATACCTTAGGGTTTGGGGCAGTATGGCATTGCCACATGTGAGGCGTTGGTTTGACCCTTCTACTGCTGGACCATCGGTACTGTGGCATGTGATGGATACTTTTTGAACTCCGTTTAAGTGTTGAGCTATTTGGGAAATCTTGGGTGTTTGTTTATTCGATCGGAAAGTTTAATACTGTCTACTTATCTGGAATGTGATACAATATTTGGAATCCACATGTAGTTATGAGATAACTAATTTGAATGTTATAAATCTAGCAGTTTGGTCTCAGATGATCGGTTGCCACGGGATTTTGATGCGATCAAAAGTCCGTCGCAATCACCTAGCGTACGCGGATACTCGCCGGGTAAACTTAATAGATAGCCGCGCCCCATAGCCCCGACCAAGTGACTGTAGGAGAACCCCGTCGCCAAAAGCATCCTTTCGGGTGCTCGCGGCAGCGGTGTTCCGCCTTAGTGCACTTCGTCGACGGCCTCCGGGGGTGCGGCCGTCTACTAAAGTTTGCGATGAGCATTCGATCAGTATATCGGGAATCTTGTTGAATTGCCCGACTAGATATTGAAAAGTGTTTTCGAGATCGAGACTAAAATGCGGGGTTTATAATTGTTAGGCATGCGATGTCTAAGGAATTCATTTGGTTAGGCATGCGATGTCTAAAGAGGTTGCGGATTCCAACTGTTGTAGTTTTATACTTTCTTTTCTGTGACCGTAAGCGTAGTATGTGGTGTATCGCCGGCTTCATTGCTATACATCAACGACAATCGGGATACGCATACTTGCTTACATTGATGATATGAGATATTATGTGTTGCTGTGATATGTTATATTGGATCGTCGTGTTCTGAATAGCCGGGGGTTTTAAGTGAGATAAGAGTTTTTCTTTTTCATTCATGTAAAATTCATTTGTATGTAATATTCTTTTATTGGGGCACATCCGGGCTGAGGATGATGTCACCATTGTATATTATCTACTTTTCCGCATTAGGTAGACCCAAGGCGGGGAGCACAAGTAACCAGGTTCTAGGGTCCAGTGGGAGACCATCTCGAGGGGTCGAGACCTGGTCTCCTAACCCTAGAATTGGCAGTGTTGCTTGCCGCTCTCGTAGGGGTCTAGGGATGTGGGTTTGGCTATTCATCGCGACCGTGGAATCCATGTTTTATACAGGCTCGTATTAAAACACGGACGTCCTAGTATATTATTTCATATGTGTTCTTCTGCTGCGATGTTCTGTGATGAGATCATATTACTGTCTGAGACGAATGTTTATATTATATATATGAGTTATATGTTATATTGCAGATTTCGTTTCAAAAGAGATGCTTGTGAAGCATAATAAAATAGGACTTCATTAATGAGATTAATGAAACTAAAAGAAACCTAAAGATGTTGTAGAAACTTGTTTAAAAACTGGTAGCTCTAGTTCTTGCTTTGCATAGCGGTGTTCCTTGTAGAACATCCAGCACATTATTCGATAAGGAAAGAGCCGAGATCTCTTCACCGGGAGTGACCTCTTTAGCGAAATTAGCAGATGCTACAAACTCGGTTTGTCTTTTGATTGTTTTTATAGTTTTTGCTTTGCATAGTGATATTTGTGAAATATCCTGCACCTTAATCGATGAGGAAAGAGCCAACGATCCCTTCACCGGGAGTGACCTCTTTAGCAAAACTAGAAAAGGCCTCAAAAACATTCCATTAAAAATCACTCGATTCTATAACGATATCAAGTTCATTACGCAAAGGGTTTTCTTAAAAACCTGTCGTAGCCCTCCATCATTTCAGGTAAGTAATAGTTAGTATTCGTGCTGCGTTTGTTGACCTTGTCAAGGCGTAGTGTGCGGTAGCTGATTACTGCTTATCTGCATAAGCATATGATGCGATTGGATTAGAGTAGTCGTGCGACTTTATTGACCTTATCAAGGGTCGTGCGGGTGGGTTTAATTCATATTAGGAAATGACGGGTTGAACTTGACTTGCGGTCTATGGTTTGTTGACCTTGTCAAGGTCATAAATTGTTCGGGGCAAAATATTATTGGGAATTTCAAGTGTTGAAATTTGCAATGAGATTGCATACCTTCTATGAGATAGTTGGATCCCGATACCCGCTGTGAGTAAGAGTTACTCCTGGGAGAGTTTTACACCTTACAATTAGCCGATCGAGTAGGTGTCTAGAAAGGTGTTAACAGGGTTACGCCCCTGGGAAAACGAGGTTTATTTTAATTAGATCCGTGCGAAAGCACGGGGAACCTCTCTCAAAATACCGGCACTGGCCTGGCTGAAAAATTGGCGAACTTATAGAGTGTAATTGATCCCGGCTAGTCTTTCCTTTTAGGGTTTGAAGGAAGATTTGACTAAAACAGTGGGAGACATCCTGATTAGATATATTGATTGTTGGAGATAGTGCCCTCAGAGTCAATTATTGGATCACAGGCACGTGATTGCAATGATTGAGGGAGGACCTGTCCCAGTAGGACAGTCTTACTTAAGATGATAGTATGCTATCTGGTTTATCTTTATCATCGTGTACTGCTGTAGGTGACCTTACAGGTCACTATTACGCGTTGATAGAGCCCCTAGGAATCTTGCTTGACTGCCAGCAGTATGAGGGCGATCATATACGTGGGAGCTGGGGTCTATAAGCAAATCCTTAAAAGGTCCCTAGTCGTGGGAGTTTCGAGACAGGGCATCGATTCTCCAGAGTAGACTAGTGTATACAGTCGAGACCTCGACGAGGGGCGGTGGCCGGTCTCACAAGCCACTGGTGTCAGTTAGTTCACCTAAGATGTATACAGGTGCTCATTGGGTTATGAGTACACCGGACAGGACTCGCCGGGAACATGCTAGTTGGTCTTATACCTGACGTCAGATAGCAGTTCCCTGGTGACATGTGTACAGGTTAGTTCATCGACCTGAGATCGTCATTTGTCTCGTGTGAGTTCCCACTGTGCTTTGATTACTACCCTACCACGCTCAAAGGAGACGTGCAAACAGGTTTTAGTTGGGTACAGTCCCGAGCCACATAGAGGCAGTGAGCGGATCTGCAGGGGTTCGTCTCTCCCGGTATTGGGGGTGAGGTCGTGCTGTATCTAGGAGAGCCATTACACGAAGTCCTTAGCCAAGGCAGGAGATTTACTGGTAGGTATTCCAGTAGTATCTCAGGGTGTTCTGGGCTACACTCCAACACGACTTGTACCGCTTTTGGGGGTCTGACTTTTACCAACCCCCTAGGCCCGCCATGCGATGCTCATAGACGAACGAACCGGACTGCACGTCAATGACAGGCTCAGTAGGGTGTCAGGATGAGTTCGCTCATCGACGTCCCTTTTGGTCAATACATGGTAACCCGTCACGTATGGCTAATATCTCTGACGTGCTAGTGGTTAAATCCACAACCAAAATATTGACGAGTCTTTAGAGTCCCCCACAAACCGTTTTCTCAAGTTTCGGGCGAAACGCTGTAGAGGCCGTATGGAAATATGGCAGGGTTCGATCAGATACGTGCGGTATTGCACGGATCATGATCGGACTAGCGGGCTTTGGTTTAAGCCGGATCCTAATATTGTACAGTGTAGATTTTGTCTCTTTGCATTTGTATTCAGTGGGAATACAAGTGCGGGTATGTATATACAGTCGCGGGGTTTTCCTGTAATTTATTACGGGATCAGTTTTCTGAAGTTGCCGGTTTGCATTCCGTTCAGGCCGGTTTTCCTTTGTTCCTTCACGGCCGGACTTTTATGATGGAGGGGCTTATTTGCATGTTTGCAAATTAGCTTTTGTGGGGGAGGTTTTTGTGATTTGTGGCTTCTTGATGGTTATAGCATAATGAGATTCTTTATACATCACTTGTCTTGCATTTATGGTGATGGATTTTGATTAGATTAGATTAGAAATTGGTGTGACCATTTTCTTCTAATATTCATTCATTCTCTTCTCTTGTATAATGGATCCTTTTTCCCTCCACCATTTTTAGAGGGGCCGACCACATTATGAGAGAAGGAGAGAGGTTCATTTTTGTGGGTGGAGATTCTTCATCTCATTTCTTGCTAGAAAAATGAAAGCACCATTTTCCTCCAAAGTTCTTTCTCTTCTCCACCATCAATGGCAACTTCATAACCCCAAAGAGACATACTATTCTACACTTAGTCTACAGCTTCCTTGGGCACGTCGGCTCGCCAACTTCCTGCCCGAGTTGCCTCGGTCCAAAGGTAGGAGCCCGTAAAAGAACCCGGTGATGTGGTGCCCGTTCCGACGAGGAGCCGAAGACCGGAGATTCCGCGAGGAGATCGGAGTGGAGGCCGAAGACCGAAAGACACGGATCGCTCGGTATAGCCTTCTTTCCTTTTCTAGTTTGCTAGAGTTAGGTTAATGGCCCGATCCGGGATTTTAGTGCGCGGTGGTGCCAGTTTCTAGTTTTTAGAAAAGTTTCGTTTCCGCATTCCGGCGTCAGATTGACGGCCGGGGCGCCGCCGTGCACTTACACTGGTATCAGAGTCAGGCCTTTAACCTAGTCTAGCTTACTCTAACGTGTTTATAAGTTCGATCGATCGGATTTTCCAAAAACCGTATTTTCTAGCACGTTTTCTGTCGAAATTTTTTTGTTGTCAAAAAAATTTCAGTACATTGCAGAAACACGTGCAGGGAATTCTAAGCATTCTGTGAAAATTTGGTCGCATGTTATCACTGTTCAGCCGCGGAACCGCGGCCAAACCCATGCTTGGGCCGCGGTTCCGCCGCTACTTTGACTTTTCAATGCGCCAAAATTTTGCAGTGGGCTTCTGAGTTGAATATGGGGTTTTTGGAATGTTCTGTTTGGGCCCAGATTTTTCTGTGAGTGCTACAGTAGTGCTTGGGGCCCACTTCGGTAAATTTGATCGATCGAAAATTTTAAACATGTTAGTTCACAGTATTTACATTATATCTGCGACCGTGAATGTCATTTGATCGGTAAATCCTGTCTAACTGCTATAGCCCTTTTAGACGGATTTGCGAACGTGACATTCACGTTGATGTTCTGTGTTGTGCTGTGATGTTGCGGATTGGTCGTGGGGGATAGCCTGGATGCAATGTTAGTACAGTTTCGTTTTATATGTACATTTGATATTGCGGGGCGAGCGTCCGACATGTGGACTGCCATCACTGCCTGTTTGTATATTATTCTTTTGGGGCACGACCGGGTTGAGATCGATGTACCCGTTGTATGTATATTTTACTTTCTGTACTAGGATTACCCCGCGGTGGGGTGCACGGATAGCCGGGATTCTAGAGGGCAACGGGCCCGCATCTCATGGCGTTGAGACGGAGGGGGCTTTACTCTAGAATCTGCGGGCTATTCGCCGCACTCTTAGGGGTACAGGTTGATCCAAGGAGGGGTGCCCAAGTTACCGGATTCCGTGAAGTGCTGGGTGGTCCATTCACGTTGCTGAAGGGGGCTGCCTCGCTTCAGGATTTGGCGGGTGACTTGCCGCGCCCGTAGGGGTCTAGGATTTCATTGCAGAGGCTATCCACACGACCAGGGGAACGTCGGGTTTCAGTAGCTGCTCTATGAAACTCGGGGATCCCAGATATCTGTATTATTCTGTGATGCTTATTACTCTCTGTGATGTTGCATTTTATCACGTCTTGAGCGAATATTATATATTGATATATATACTAGTAGATGTTGTATATGTTTTGCATCCGCGCTAGTCCAGTCCCCGCTCTGTCGTTAGTTAAGTAACCTAACGGGTGATGACGGGACCCAGTGGCGAATGCGGATGGCATATACGTACATCATTATTTTCGTTCTTTATTGGTGTGATCAATTGATGGGACTACGTTGATTCGGATCAATGCAAGCTAAAAAAACATATTCTGATGTTGTTGGAACATTTTTCAAAAAGCTGTTATTGCAAGGACGTTCTCTTTTGTTTTGCACAGTGGTATTCAGTTGGAATATCCTGCTCCTCAGTCGACGAAGCAAGGGCCGAGATCCCTTCACTGGGAGTGACCCCTTGGACAGAAGTTTGTGTCAGGGCAATAACTTCACTATAGCCGATTACTTTTGCTTTGCATCGTGATATTCAGTTGGAATATCCTGCACCTCATTCTACGAGGAAAGAGCCGAGATCCCTTCACCGGGAGTGACCTCTTTAGCAAAGGTTTTCTTCACTATATTTTTAAAAAAAGCTATCTGGTTCCTTCAACGATATCAAGTTCATTACGTTAAAGGTATTCGCCAGAAACCATTCGTAGCCCTCCGTCGTTTCATATGGATAGTCAATAGTATTCAAGCTGTGTTTGTTGGCCAAAGTCAAGGCACAGTGTTTGGTAGCTGTTGGGTATTCATATGTAGCATAGATAGATGTGTTGGTTTGGGACAGTCGTACTGCCTTGTTGGCCAAAGTCAAGGGTAGGTACGGGTTGATTCAAATCAACCTGGAGAATGACGGGTAGAACTTGACATGTGACTTATGATTTGTTGGCCAAAGTCAAGGTCATAAGAGCATGGGGTAAAAATCACATCGGGAGTTTCTAAAGAAACTGAAACTTGCCAGATATGCGCATACCTTCTGGAGTGTGATAACGTGAGCGGATTCCGTCACGTTATCATGCGATGATAGTTGGATCCCGATTCCCACTGATGAGTTGGTTTACTCCTCGGGTGATCCCGACCAATTCTTCTTTCAGGTTTGGAGGAGAATTTGACAGTACAGTGGGAGGTTTCCTGATTAGATAAAGTGATAACCATTCTGATCTAGGTTAGAGTGTACGCTCAGTGTTTCTTTTCTCTCTCTCTCTTTGGCAGCGACCATGGCCCGACCCTAGACTATGACTCAGTGACCAAGTTGATCGAACCTTCTTAAACACTGGCTTTTGGATTGTCAGAGTTGCAAACCTCATTACCACTCCTACTTTTACCCTTTTCTCCAGAACACCCCGTATTACTACGAACGTCCACTTCCATTGGACAAAACCATCGTATGGTTATATACGAACTCGAAGGAATTTATTCGAGGATGGTTTCCGGTTCTGGAGTAAACGAATAGGACTATTCAGTTGTCTTTTCCTTTTATCTTCTCTCAGGTTGCGAGTACTCCTTGGTTTAGGAGATAGTACACCTATTACGCAAATTGGATAGTCTTCTTCCAAACCTTAGGCTGGTGCCGAACGGTAGGGAATGAAGAAAACCAATTAGCATAACGATGGTGAACAGAAGGTATTATGTAAAGACATATCAAGGGATTAGTAAAGAGGGCAAAGTAAATTGCGACTGATATTCACGACCAAACCTAGTATTTCATTACCACTCCCACATCACCTTAGTATTTCTCCAGAACACACTGTATCACTACGAAAATCCACAGTTTATTGGATACTCCATCGTATGTTTATATACGAACTCGAAAGGAACTTGTTCCAGTTCGGGGATGGATTCTGGTTCAGGAGAAATAGGAATAAGGTTTATTCGGTTGTCTTTTTTCTTCACCTTCTCTCGCATTGCGAGTGCTCCTAGGATTAGGACAGTACACCCATTATGCTTGTTGGATAGTCTTCTTCCAAACCATATGCTGGGGCCGAAAGGTAGGGAAGAAAGAAAACCATTTAGCCTAAGAGGGTGTACAGAAGGTAATGAATAAAGACATATAAAGGGATTTGGAGAGATGGCAAAGAAATGTACGGTTACAGTTGTAAACATGATAATGGAAGAGGCATTACTAGGAATACCCGGATATCCCTATGAAACATTTACATGTTTCAATTTCACTGTGAACTGTTAATAGAAAACTGATTTCCCAATTAGACACTTGCTCCAGGGTATGTATTTACCAGGTTTGATTCTCACATCTGTATGGTTTTACAGATGATGAGTGGGAGTAAATTATTGGGAATTAGGTGATCATCCTCATTATATCGGGATTCGTTGTAATTGGTGATATTTGAGGAAGTCACCTGGGTTGTTTGCCGGACGGCAAATATTTGGTTTTGAATATCCGTTGTTATGCACCAATTTCAAATTGATATATCTGTACGTCTATTATTATAGAGTGAGATATACCTTTTTGAAATTATGTCTATGACATTTACCTATATCAGTGGATGGTTAGGTAAGGAGAATTAAACAGCGGTGTAATTCTTCTTAACCATAAGTACAGTTTTCAGCCTACGACACACAGGGTTTGAGTTATTAGACTCATAGGAATTATACAGAGTATTGTATGTTGTCCAATGTCCATCAGGACAGAGGGGATGGTCTTCGTACTATATTCGGTTTACTTATGACTTCTCTAGTTTTTAGACAAGTGTTTCGTAGAAACACGGGGTCCAAGTTTTGAGAAGTTATAGGTATAAGAGTAAAGAGAGAACCAGATATTGCAAGTATCGCGATTCTTCAAAGTGATCGAAGATGTAGATACTTGTGTAGGGTATTCAGTTGATAGTAATGATTAAGAGAACTTGTTTCTCTTTCAGGATTACTCATAATTGGAAGTACTCCTAAGTTGGGTAATGCTGATCGGCCTCTCTCCATTTAGTTGACATGCATTGGAGATAGCTGCATGATTTGAATCTGGTTCAATTAAATCAGTGCCTCTGGTTCTATATTGGATATAGAACGGTTCATATCTTAACGATGTTAAGATACGGGGAGTTGTCCGGCTTATGCTTAAAACCAGACTCTGGATAACTCTAGGCACGTTTCTGTGATGGCTGTTTGTGGGTTGACCCAGCCTATGACGAGGGTTGACATTCTACCATCTGGAAGATCAATAGTGATATTGTTCTTGACTCGCCACAGTTTTAATAAAAATGGATTTTTTCAGAAAACAGAAGTGGGAGTATGGTAGAACTGGAAGTGATTCCAGAACCGCAAACGATTACTGAAGATTTGATAAGAACCTAAAGATTCAATCTGGTTTGACATTCTATTGGCTACTCCGCAGATACGGTGGGTAACCTTAGGCACCCGAGAGGTACTCCGGTAGCCTCAAGGACGGTGGCAGGGAGGTTCTTGTTTACCCAGACTTTCCATTGCTGTTGTTCCAGACTGTGAAACCCGGCAGGAGGATGAGTATAGCGTCGTTCTAAACTAGGTTTGGAAGTGCACGTGTATATGACTCTGCCAGAGGGTTGTCGTGATCAGTGGGAGCAGCGGAAGCATTGGTGGACAGGTGGCTTATGTCTATTTATAGACTTAAGCAGATATAGCGGAGATAGATCATCTATTTTTGATGTGACAGTCATAGGTTTGACTTCATCAGAACAGGGGATAGATCTGTTAAGAAGGTAGTAGGGTGTGATGTCCTGGTATTTGGATGACATACACAGAGTAGGAAGTGATATTCCTATACTACGATCGGTTATACTTTGGTTGTCACACAGTGGTTTCTCCACATGGGACTTGAATATAATATCAAGACATTCTGGTTACTAGATCTATGGTTTTAGATCTAGATTTGGGTAGTTTCCCAATCTGGGTACTTAGACAGCATTCTAAAGGTGTTTTAGAAAGGACGACTCCTGGCACGGTAGTGTACCTGCAGGTAATGGAGTCACCCTCTCTAAAGGAGTCTTACAGACTAAAGGGGAGAGGGATGTGCATGATTGGCAGATCACTTACTTAGGCAATTGAGTCAATCATGAGATGTCAAGTACCACACCAGATGTTATTTTTGCAGTGGATGCAACAAAATTGATATTGATCCAATCCTGGAGAAACATTCGGAAGCAGTTTTAGAACATAAGTTGATGTTCTAGGGAAATGATAACGGCAGCCTCCTTTGGGAGACAGTTATCATTCTAGGCTTCCAAGGTGACCTGGATGACAGAGTGATTGTCAGAGTTATAGTTCTCCCTCAGAAGAGGGGCAGTATTTTGGACAGGTAGTCCAGGCGGAGACTGAGGGAGGCATGGCGCAGGATACTGATTAAGTTCAGTTGACGATACAGTCTAAGAAATTTGGATTTGGAGTTCACTCATGAACTAGGTCCCATCAGACATCCAAACATATTCTAAGACATGTATTGCTCATTTTGGGAGATGGGTTTTTCCGCGAACTTGAGATAAAGAGAGACATAGAAAGAAACATCACAGCGGATCCACTCACTGAGGCTATTCCTCGAACGCGATAGTTTCGCAAACGAGCTTTGTGAGACTGACTAGTAGAGGAGTTGGGTGTTCGGTATCACACGGGCGGTGAGTATGCGACATCGCAATAATTAGCCTTGAGTGCAAGTGGGAGATTGTTAGAGATAGTGCCCTCAGAGTCAATTATTGGATCACAGGCACGTGATTGCAATGATTGAGGGAGGACCTGTCCCAGTAGGACAGTCTTACTCAAGATGATAGTATGCTATCTGGTTTATCTTTATCATCGTGTACTGCTTTAGGTGATCTTACAGGTCACTATTGCGCGTTGATAGAGCCCCTAAGATTCTTGCTTGACTGCCAGCAGTATGAAGGCGATCATATACGTGGGAGCTGGGGTCTATAAGCAAATCCTTAAAAGGTCCCTAGTCGTGGGAGTTTCGAGACAGGGCATCGATTCTCCAGAGTAGATTAGTGTATATAGTCGAGACCCCGACGAGGGGCGGTGGCCGGTCTCACAAGCCACTGGTGTCAGTTAGTTCACCTAAGATGTATACATGTGCTCATTGGGTTATGAGTACACCGGACAGGACTCGCCGGGAACATGCTAGTTGGTCTTATACCTAACGTCAGATAGCAGTTCCCTGGTGACATGTGTACAGGTTACTTCATCGACCTGAGATCGTCATTTGTCTCGTGTGAGTTCCCACTGTGCTTTGATTACTACCCTACCACGCTCAAAGGAGACGTGCAAACAGGTTTTAGTTGGGTACAGTCCCGAGCCACATGGAGGCAGTGAGCGGATCTGCAGGGGTTCGTCTCTCCCGGTATTGGGGTGAGGTCGCGCTGTGTCTAGGAGAGCCATTACACGAAGTTCTTAGCCAAGGCAGGAGATTTACTGGTAGGTATTCCAGTAGTATCTCAGGGTGTTCTGGGCTACACTCCAACATGACTTGTACCGCTTTTGGGGGTCTGACTTTTACCAACCCCCTAGGCCCGCCATGCGATGCTCATAGACGAACGGACCGGACTGTACGGATATTGTCACTGACAGGCTCAGTAGGGTGTCAGGATGAGTTCGCTCATCGACGTCCCTTTTGGTCAATACATGGTAGCCCGTCACGTATGGCTAATACCTCTGACGTGCTAGTGGTTAAATCCACAACCAAAGTATTGACGAGTCTTTAGAGTCCCCCACAGACCGTTTTCTCAAGTTTCGGGCGAAACGCTGTAGAGGCCGTATGAAAATATGGCAGCGTTCGATCAGATACGTGCGGTATTGCACGGATCATGATCGGACGGATAATACTAGCGGGCTTTGGTTTAAGCCGGATCCTAGTATTGTACAGTGTAGATTTTGTCTCTTTGCATTTGTATTCAGTGGGAATACAAGTGCGGGTATGTATATACAGTCGCGGGGTTTTCCTGTAATTTATTACGGGATCAGTTTTCTGAAGTTGCCGGTTTGCATTCCGTTCCGGCCGGTTTTCCTTTGTTCCTTCACGGCCGGACTTTTATGATGGAGGGGCTTATTTGCATGTTTGCAAATTAGCTTTTGTGGGGGAGGTTTTTGTGATTTGTGGATTCTTGATGGTTATAGCATAATGAGATTCTTTATACATCACTTGTCTTGCATTTATGGTGATGGATTTTGATTAGATTAGATTAGAAATTGGTGTGACCATTTTCTTCTAATATTCATTCATTGTCTTCTCTTGTATAATGGATCCTTTTTCCCTCCACCATTTTTAGAGGGGCGGGCCACATTATGAGAGAAGGAGAGAGGTTCATTTTGGTGGGTGGAGATTCTTCATCTCATTTCTTGCTAGAAAAATGAAAGCACCATTTTCCTCCAAAGTTCTTTCTCTTCTCCACCATCAATGGCAACTTCATAGCCCCAAAGAGACATACTATTCTACACTTAGTCTACATCTTCCTTGGGTACATCGGCTCGCCAACTTCATGCCCGAGTTGCCTCGGTCCAAAGGTAGGAGCCCATAAAAGAACCCGGCGATGTGGTGCCCGTTCCGACGAGGAGCCGAAGACCGGAGATTCCGCAAGGAGATCGGAGTGGAGGCCGAAGACCGAAGGACACGGATCGCTCGGTATAGCCTTCTTCCCTTTCCTAGTTTGCTAGAGTTAGATTAATGGCCCGATCCGGGATTTTAGTGCGCGGTGGTGGCAGTTTCTAGTTTTTAGAAAAGTTTCGTTTCCGCATTCCGGCGTCGGATTGACGGCCGGGGCACCGCCGTGCACTTACACTGGTATCAGAGCCAGGCCTTTAACCTAGTCTAGCTTACTCTAACGTGTTTACAAGTTCGATCGATCGGATTTTCCAAAAACCGTATTTTCTAGCACGTTTTCTGTCGAAATTTTTTTGTTGTCAAAAAAATATTCAGTACATTGCAGAAACACGTGCAGGGAATTCTAAGCATTCTGTGAAAATTTGGTCGCATGTTATCACTGTTCAGCCGCGGAACCGCGGCCAAACCCATGCTTGGGCCGCGATTCCGCCGCTACTTTGACTTTTCAATGCGCCAAAATTTTGCAGTGGGCTTCTGAGTTGAATATGGGGTTTTTGGAATGTTCTGTTTGGGCCCAGATTTTTCTGTGAGTGCTACAGTAGTGCTTGGGGCCCACTTCGGTAAATTTGATCGATCGAAAATTTTAAACATGTTAGTTCACAGTATTTACATTATATCTGCAACCGTGAATGTCATTTGATCGGTAAATCCTGTCTAACTGCTATAGCCCTTTTAGACGGATTTGCGAACGTGACATTCACGTTGATGTTCTGTGTTGTGCTGTGATGTTGCGGATTGGTCGTGGGGGATAGACTAGGTCATATCAATGCGACCCGACTAGCTGAAGTTATATATAGATGTATATTTAAATTAGTTTGAATTTACATCTTGTGAAACTTGTCGGTCATGTCACAGAGATAAGATGACCACAGCTCCATTTATTGGAAACAGAGAAAGAGTTAGTGAACTCTTGGGATTGATACATGCTGATGTATGAAAGTCCCCTGTCTACAAATGCCAGGACCGGTTCTTTATACTTCATTACATTCACTGATGATCTCTCAAGATTCAGACATATGTTCCTGTTGAAACACAAGTCCGAAACTTTTGAGATAATCACAGAATATAAGTTAGAAGTAGAGAACCAAAAACAGGTATAAGTATTATGTGTTTTGATGAGATCAAGGAGGAGAATACTTGAGCACAGGATTCCAGGACTATTCTAAAGGAGAATGAGATTCTCTCTCAGTATTACTCCTCCATATACACCACAGCACGTCGGTATTTCGGGGCGGAGCAATCACACCCTATTTGATATGGTGCACTCTATGATGAGTACTACTGAGTTTCCTATTTCCTTTTGGGAGTTATGCTCTTGTGAAGCTGCATACCTATTGAATAGGGTTCCAATCAAATCAGTTGCCTACCACTTCATATGTGATATGGAATGGGAAGAGCCTATATCTTAAGTAAGTTAAGATTTGAGGTTGTCCGGCTTATGTCTAAAAGCAAAATCCGGACAAGCTCGAGGCAAAGTCAGTTCTGTGGAAGTTTGTTGGATATCCCAAGTATTCGCAAGGGAATATCTTCTACTAAACCGAGGAACAAAAGAAGTTTTGTTTCTCAGCATGCCACCTTTGTGAAAGGGAATTTCTTGTGAAGAAATTATTGGTCATGAGGTAGAACTGGAAAGAGTTCCAGCTATACAAACTGCAGCTGATGATTTGGTAGAACCAAAGGATTCAATAGTTTCTAACGAACCTCAGCCTCTCCGCCGATCTAGTAGGGTTCCTCACCCACCTGAGAGATACTTCGGCTTTCTCTATGACAGTGGGAGCGAGGATTGCATCATGAGATGATGACCCAACTAGTTTCGAGCTGGCCATCAGGAGTGGGACTCTGTAAGAATGGTTGGATGCTTAGCGATCTGAGATGGAATCCTTATACACCAACAAAGTATGGACTTTGGTTGCTTTATCTGAGGGGTTAAATCCCCATCAGGAGCAAGTATATCTTGAGAAGATTACTTGGTGTACATGGAAAAGTTGAGACTTTCAAAGCTATGCTTAAAGTCCATCCAGATCCTACTTGCCATGGCTACATACCATGACTAAGATATCTGGCGATTGGGTGTCATGACTGCTTTTCTAAATGATGATTTGGAAGAGAGCGTCTATAAGTACACAGCCAGAGGGCTTCGTAGACAGTGGGAGCAGCAGAAACGTGAGCAAGATGTTTTATGTGATAAATCAGGCATCGCGGAGTTGGAACGTCTGTTTTGATGAGGTAGTCAAAGAGTTTGACTTCATCAAAATGGTAGATGAACCTTGTATATACAAAAAGGTTGTAGAGAGTTTGGTGGTGATCCTCGTAGAGTACGTGGATGACATACTCTTGATAGGGAAGGAGTTTCCTATGCTACGCTCGGCCAATCTCCTCCTATCACAAAGATTCTCCATATAAGATCAAGGTGATACCTCCTAAATCCTGAGTTATGGATCTATGGAATAGATCTAATTGGATGTTAGGAATCTCACTAGTTGTAGTGAGATGGTATCAATCGATCCTGGGGAGAATCACTGGAAAGCTTCCAGGGTGATAAGGACGATTGAATGTCAGTCGCAGGCATTGTCTTTACCCTCAGTGGAGGGACGGTATGTTGGAAGAGTTCCAAGCTAGATACCGTGACTTACTACACGATTAAAGGCAAGATACATCGTTACCAAGGATGCTACTAAAGAGGAAGTCTGGATATATATGAGTTCATAAGATGAACTTCGTTCCTGCCATTGTGTGACAATGGAGTTGTGGCTTATGCCAAGGAACCCCCGTCCCATCAGAAATCCAGTTATAATTCTTAGGTAGAATCACCTGATCATGGAGATGGTTGATCTCCAGGGAGATCGAGGTTAGGAGAGTAGACACAGAGGACAACAGCGCGGATCCACTCACAAAGGCCATTTTCCCAGTAGAGACTTTTATGGGATGGTTGAGTATGAGATACTTCAACCACAGCTAATTGTTGGGTATACGATACCACAATAGATGGCCCTAGTGCAAGTGGGAGATTATTAGTTATATTTATGCCCTAGAGGCCATTATTGTACATACGATGTATATTGTAGTGGATGCTTGGACAAATATAGGGAGGACTTTCTTGCTCGACATGATAGTATGCTATCTGGTTACACTTTATCTTAACATGTACTCTAATTGTCTCTATGTTACATGTTGATAAAGCCCTTAGGATGAGTACTTGACTACCAGGACTATGATGCAGATCATACTAGTGGGGACAGTGTAGTCGCTAAGTACATCCTTCAAATGTTCCTAGTCGTGGGAGTACCGAGACAGGGCATCGATACTCCAGAGTAGACTAGCGTATGCACTTCTTGACCCATATGATGGGCGATGGATGATCCCATATTCATTGGTGTATGATATCAGAGAAGGTATACGGGTGCTCAGTGGAGACTGGGTACACTGGACGGACTCACCGAGAACTCCCAGATGGTATTATACCTCACGTCAGATGGCAGTTCTCTGGTGACACTGGTACAGGTTAGTCTGTAGACCCGAGATCATCATAGAGACTTGTGTGATTCCCACTGTGCTTTGATTTCCATCATACCATGTCCAAGAGGGCGTGCAAAAAGGTGGCTTTTGGGTACAGTCCCGAATCACAGGGAGGCAATGAGCGATAGGAGGGGTTTCGTCTCTCCCAGTATAAGGAGTTGATGTTGCGCTGTATTCGATTGGCTATAACTGGAAATCCCTAGCCAGGGTTGCTGAGATTTACTGGTAAGTGTTATCAGTAGTTTCTCGAACTGTTATAGACCTCATATCGACACGACTTATCAAGCTACTGGGGTCTAACGTTTACCACCCCTAGGCGAGATATGCGACATATCAGACGAAGAGACCGGACTGTACGGGAGTGTTACTAATTGGATTCGCAGGAGAATGTACAGGCTTGCTTGTTGATCTTCTGATCTCTCAATACTTGGGTGGCTGTTACGTTTAGTTGACCGTTTGCAGCTTGTGGGTGTTTGATATGATCATCACCTACTGCCGGCGTATTGACGATTCTTTAGAGTCCTACACAGAGGTTTCTTGGCTCAGGCAAAACGGAGTAGGAGCATATATATGATATGTGCGGGACCGAGAACAATACGTGTATGTGATACCGTATTAGATTCTCACGATATGAGATATCGGCCGGGTATATGTGATATAGCCGGGTCATCGAATCAAGTGTTGATTCGATGAACTGATACAGATTATATTAGTCGGTTATTTGTGAAATAGCCGGATTATCGGATCAAGTGTTGATTCGATAATTTAATGTATAATTATATATATGATATTAAATTACATTAACTAGTATAAGCTCACAAAAATATTCTTTTTCTCACTCGGGTAATACATTGATATATATGCGATATATGTTAATTGTATTATTTTATTTTGTTACAATAAATATTGCATGTGTGATATATAATATTGTAACATGTTAGAGTTATTAATGCAACATGTTTAGTGGAGATTAAATATGGTTAGGGTTTGATTTGGGTTAATCTTTTCTAGAAGTTTCTAGAAGCTTTGCTTTTGTTTTAAGCAAAGATATTTGTTATGATATTTTGCTTAGATATTTGTTTAACCCAACCCAACCCTTTAACCATGGTTCAATCTTTACAAGGGTTAGTTCTTCTCACCTTTACCTTGGTTGCATTTCTAACCTTACATTTGGGTTATTCATTATTCATCACAAAAGAGTTAGCTTCTTCTTCTTCCTTCTTGCTTGAAAAACTTTCTAGCTTTTTAATAGGTGATGAAAATGAGTGAGATTAAGAAAAAAAATGAGAACTAAAATCCTACTTCATCATCCTAATCTATCCTAACCATTTAGATTAGGGTTTTCACTTCATTTAGTGAGTGAGAGCTTGTGTTAAAGAAACTTTAAGGTAGATTATCTTACTTATCGAAGATCGGAAGCAAGCTTACATCTTTCTCTTCGTGGAGCCTCTCTAGAGTCCGGATACTCGATGATCGCAGCGAACGAACCTCAACACGGAGCTTTAGAGGTGAAGGACCGGACTACAAAGGTTGTAATCCCAAACTCTTAGATGTTAAAGTGTTTAACATGTTTTGTTTCGCCTAATCTCTAGTTTAAAGATCTTGGTTAGGGTTGTTCGGCACGTCTAAATTTTAAATCGGACATGGTTGATGCCTTGTAGACCCTTGTGAGAGTGCCTAGTAACCCTACACAATTTGCTTTTCACCACAAGGTCGTCAATATAGCATTCGACAATTTCATGTATAAGGTCATCGAAAATCTTCATCATGGCCCTCTGGTAGGTAGCGCCTGCGTTCTTCAAACCAAAGGGTATCACCTTATAGCAGAATATGCCTAGCGGAGTTCGGAAGGCAGTGTGCTTTTGGTTTTCTGGATGCATTTTTATTTGATTGTAGCCTGAAAATCCATCCATGAAGGAGAAGACCTTATGGGTAGATGTGTTATCTATCATCAGTTCGGTAACTGGTACTGGGAAGTCATCATTTGGGCAGGCTTTGTTGAGGTCCCGAAAGTCTACACAGATGCACATCGTCTCATTTTTCTTCATCACCGGAACGATGTTGGCGATCCAGTCTGGATATTGAACTTCTTGGATAAAGCTAGAGCCAATTAGTTTCTTGACTTCGGCGTTGATACTCATCTCGAGTTCGAGCCGCATTCTTCTTGGTGCCTGTTTGACTGGCTTGACGTCTGGCGATATAGCCAATTTATGCACCGCTATTTTTGGATCTAGTCCCGGCATCTCGGAATAGTTCCATGCGAAGCAGTCTTTATATTGCATAAGCACGTCCTTTAGTTTGGCCACCTGTTTTTTAGACAACAGCTCACTAACGAACGTGGGCCTTGCCTCGTTTTCCGTCCCCAAGTCGATTTTCCTAAGGTTGTCCGTCGTAGTGTGTATCCCATCTTCCAGTTTTTTGGTGCTGGTGGAAACTCTGAGATCACCTACTCCTCGTCCTCATTTGCGAAGCACTTGAAGAAGTCATCCATATTCTCGTACCCTCCCTCCTTTGAGAGTATTATCATATGGCAAGTATGAGTTCGCTTCCATTCTTGGTGTTCAGTTGGTCATGTCCTCATGGTATAGGTCCTCTTTGGCTTATGCTTTTGCGGCGGGGTTACTCTCCAGCTGTCGGACAAAGCTAACTTGCCTTGTTGATACTGGTCTTTGACCCAGTCTTTGAAGGTGAAGCAGTCTTCAAGGGGATGACCTATTGCTCGGTGATAGGAGCAATAATCCGGATGATGGACCTCGTTTATTTGTTCGGGATGCCGAAACTCCGGAAGCGTCATCATTTGATACTTCATGACAAGGTTGAATGTTTTCCTTGTCTTTTCTTGAAGGAAAGAGTATTCCCGACCTATCTTCTTGATAAAGGACGGGTTCCAACTACGTTTTTCTCGATAGCGCGGCTTCTTAGATATACCCTATTTTTTGCGAACGTTGTTTGCACTCTTTGTCATGTTTTGCCTCTAGTTCGGGATTTTCCCTTCTTGCGGGGACATACAGCGAGTTAGGGACGAAGGGCATTGTATTCTTCTTTCTCTGCGGACTGCTGGTTGAAGCATTGCGTCCTGGCCTTTTCATAAATAGCCATTTCGCGACTGTGGTTATCCCGAATCTTTTGACAGGTTTCTTTTACTAGCTTGTCAACTTGTTCTTCGAACGATGGACTTAATGTTCTTAGAGCGGGATCTTGTTCTGTTCCAATGTCATAGCTATTTGAAAAAGCGTTCACTTCTTCACCAAAGCTATTTATGATGCGACAGCCATGAAATCGCTCCCGTTTCTTAGACTGAATGTATCCGAGCCCAGTTGTCTCCATCTTCCCGTTGGGCATCTTTCGCTGAGTCCCGAGAATGTCCCAAATCTTGTTGTAGAACTGGGCTTGTCGAGCGGTTTGTGTGAAGGGTACGCCTTGGCATCTCAATAGCCTTTTCAATCCATCTGCGTAATATCTGAGCAGACGGATTGGTTGAAACCTGTCAAGCGCAAGATCAGCACCATACCAGACTTCTTTTTCTACTTTAGTCTCCACATATTGGTAGAAGAGGATCGCTTTTTTACCTCTTCGCCTGGGAAGGACGTAGAAAGCCCGCACCTCTTGTACGCTGTATGTATCAAGCACATCAAGTTCTTTGCAATGCCGTGGCGAAACTATGGTGATTTGTAAACTCTAATCAGCTCCAGTAACAGTTTGTGCTGACGGGTGAGTAGAGAACACGGCGTTGGCCTCGTCCTCGGATTCACTGCCGAAGACCAAAATAGGAGCAGATGGGTCGGGCTTGTTGCCTTGGGGTTGCCCCCAGTAGACCATCTCTTCATCCTCCTCGGTATCGCTCCCAAAGATCGGGATAGTGGTGATGGCTTTTTGTTTATTCTCTGGCTTATGACATCTTTCTGTGTCTTTGAAGTCTGGTAGGAAGTACTTGGCGTCTTCATATTTTCGGACTTCATTTACGGAGAATGGATTTAGCTCCCCCGTAACGGTGTACTCGAAGCCATCTTTGAAATACTTCATACACTGGTGTTGTGTAGAAGAGATGACGTTGTACTCGTGCAACCAAGGCCGGCCGAACAGAGCGTTATAGCAAGTCTTGGCATCGATGACATGAAATTTGATGTCGGTGACAAGAAGACCAAAGTGTAATGTCAATATTACGGACCCAAGCATCCGTGATGACTGAGAGTCGAACCCGGAGATGGTAATTTTATCCCGAGTCAGGTGCTGAACGTTCATGCAAATCTCCTTCAGCACCTTCACGTTAAGAAAGTTGACGGAGGACCCGTTGTCAACTAAGATCTTCCCTTATTTTGATGTCGTAGCAGTACCCGGTGACATATAGAGGACGGTTTTGCTCGCACGTTCCGAGGAGGAGATCTTCATCACCGAATGTAATGTCAGCTGTATGAACCTCTGCCAGCTCGTTCTTCATCTTTTCTTCTGCAAGAAAAGCTTGGAACTGATCAGGCTCCTGTAATGTCCTGATCTGAGAATCTTTTGCTTCTTTGGATAGGAGGAGAGCATCCAATATGCTCAGTTGTGAGGGTATCTTCCTCAGATGTGCCAAGACATTATAATCCACCTTGTTTTTCATAGGCGGGTCCTTGGCTGCGAGCTCTTCGACGACTCTATCATCGAGGGCAATTTCCGCAGGGACTTTTTCCTTTCCCTTGTCTCTTTTGCTCGAACCTTCATATTTGAGTTTCTTGGACGACCCCTTGTCTCATAGGCGAAGCAGCAATTTGCCGTCGCCTCCAGTATTGCCGCATAGAGCTCTGAACCGAGAGACGTGCTGATGAGAATTGCATGTCCCCTTATACACGTGGAACTTGGGGATCATATATCCTAGCGGGTATTTGATTTGGTCATACTAGCCCGGATACGGTCGCCCAGTTCTGACAACTTGGCCAGCCGCTTCACTTGCCTGATGAGCTCGTATTTGTTGAGCTATGTAATCATCAAGGGCAGCTTTAGAGATCATTTCTTCCCTGGCTGTTGATAAAGCTGGAAGAGAGTTTGATGTTTCCCCTCTGTCATTCTCGATGATTATCGGTGGGTCTTCAGCTGGAGGTTCTGGCTGGACCATCATTCCAACCATATCTTGAAACAAAAGTGTCATCTGCTGTATATTAGCAGCCTGTTCCACGGCCTCCTTATCCTTTCTTTTAAGCACCCTTCGCAGGAACTCTGTATCGGTCTCCTGCTCCCGACGCTGTTCAGATGCCAATTCCGAGTTTTCTTTCTGCCCGGTGAGTGCTGTCATTTTCGTCAGCATCTCCTGGAGCTTTTGTTGCTGCTCCTGAGCTTTTGTCAACGACCGAGTTTGCGGCTGATGACCCACGGTAGCACGGCTTTCCTCTTTCCCGGAAGCCATGTAAGCCGTGTGCACAATCATGCCCCCAGACTTGGGGCGTTTGGATCCATCACCTTTGGGATTTGCCGCCGGTGGTGGTATTTTCTCCAGCCTCCTCTTTTTGTGGGAGGTTGAAGTTGAAAGAGCCATTGTAGCAGGCGCCTGTATGAAAGAAGTCCCTCGTTGTATGGTGGAGGGATGACTTTCCTCTTGTCGAACCTTCATTTTATCTGGTTGACGAGAGTAGTTCTTGTTGATCACAGAATCTTGGACTTTCCGCCAGACCCTGTGGATTTGGGAAGACAGCCGCTGAGGGGGCTGCTCCGGCTTTGCCTACGTCATATTTTCAGCAGGAAGTGGAGATTTCTTCAGCACCGCGGTTGAAGAGTTCGTGCACACCCTCTTAAGTGGTTCAAAGCAGTTCCCGGTTGGAACAGCGGCGTCAACTTCCACTATTGGAGCTGGTGGAGTAAGTCCAGAAGGGGAGTTACCCCTAGCTCTTCTCACCCAGCGCCAGTGGCGACGTCGAGCATGTCTTGCAGACGAGACTACCTCTGTTATGGAAGCGGCTCCGTCATGCCCCCGGCTTTGATGAAGGGCTACTGTTGGTGCCAGCATATCGAAGACTGACGTTCGTTGAAAGGGAACGGCCAATCTTTCGAAGGCCGACTTCCTGGTAGGGGAAGCACTTTTGACGACTTCACCCGCAGCAGGAGTTGGAACGGCCAATCTGTCGAAGACCGATCTTTTGGTATGCGAAGCATCTTTGACAACTTCACCTGCCGGAGGAGTTGGGAAGACTATCCATTTTGGGATAGCCCCTTCAGGTATCGCGAGCCTCTTTGCAGGCTCATTTGAGCTTCGACTTGGCCTGTTGAAGACTGAGGTGGCAGACTTGGACGACCCGTTGAGAGGGGCCATGGTGGTTGCAAGTCGATCGAAAACTGACTTCTTTAGAGCTTCCTGTGGTGGCACTGGGGTGCTGAAACTCGCTGGCAGGAGCATGGTCCTGAAGAACAATCCCGTGGTGGCTTGAGTTACCTGCCCCACCGGCATTGAAAAGATGGAGGCCGCATTAGGCCCATATGTCACTCCTCCGGTTGGGACGGAGTGGGAGTTGTTGTAGCAGCTGGAAGCCATTGATGTTCACTTTTTCTTTTTGCACAGGAACAAGACACCAAATCTTAGTACCTCAAATCCAAAGGCAACCATAGCAAACCGCGATTTTTGTTCGCGAAACACGACACATGAAGTATGGAGTGGAAAGAGGAAAAGGTCCCACCGGGCGTGCCAGAATCTGTTTACCGCCTAAAATAGAGACGAACCAGGATGGATCGTCTTGCCTGAATTTGGGGGCAGATGCTATTTGGATTTATCCGTCCACCTCTCCGAAGATTCCAAGGTGATTTATGGCACCATATATCGGAGGTTTTGACGGATGCGGCCGTTGTAGCATACTTCATCAGATTCCCCCTCATTTGTGAGGGGTTTTTGATTGTGGAGACGCTCTTCCCTACAGGCGCAAGCCCCTGCAGTTAATTACGTACTTTCTCCTACTCCGGAAGTTCACTTCATGTCGTGTGTTTTTTATTTGTTTAGGTTGCCCGTGGATTGTATACAGAGAGTAATTTATGTTGTCGCCCGTAGGGCGTGGATTAGTCTAAATCCGTATTTCTTAGATTTGGGGTTTTTATTTAAGGACCGTTAATCTATTTTGAGATTAAGATCAACTTAAATGTATGTGAGCATTTGGGGCTCGATTTGTTAAGGATACATTAGTCCAATTTGAGACTAAGATCCACTTAACAGGGCTTCAGGATCATTTTCATTTCAGATCCAACAAAAGAGCGTTTGGGCTCTATTGTTTTAGTTTAAGAACGTTTCAGTCCATTATCACCATTTTGGAGGCAACGGTTAGTTTAAGGACGTTTCGGTACGTTGATCACCATTTTGGAGGTGAGATTTTAGTTTAAGGACATCTCGGTCTGTTGTTACCATTTTGGAGACAACAGTTAGTTTAAGGATGTTTCGGTCCGTTGACCGCCATTTTGGAGGTGAGATTTTAGTTATAAGACATCTCGGTCCGTTGTTACCATTTTGGAGGCAACGGTTAGTTTAAGAACGTTTCGTTCCGTTGATCATCATTTTGCGCGCACGTGTATTTGTTACGTGACGGGCTGAACAACGATGATTTGGGATGCACCCATTTTGGGGTGCGCTCTAATTTGAGGTGTGCACATCAGTTTGGAAGTGCACCAAAAAGCTGTTGGTTGTTGGGACCCGCCACCTATCTGAAGACGTTGAGAAATTACAACGACGTGGATCAAAGGTGTGGAGATATGTACCCTTGAACCAATTCCTGTATTTTGAGGGGGAAAGGAGTTAGTGGTAAACCCAGAAATCATTAGTCATATTTTGAGACTAAGATTTCCTCGGGAGGATGTGGGATGAGTATCGTTTTGGATATCATCAGTTGGAAGATCAATAGTCATATTTGGGACTAAGATCGGTTTGGGAAAACATGAGCACAGAGACTCGGTCGATTTGGAGATCAAAAAAGTTTTGACCTCGGGAAGACTTAGCCAATTTGTGACTAGGTTTGGGTCTTCATATTTACCCCTGTAGTGCTAAGCACTGGTAAATGTAGTACTCACGTGTATCCCACATGAGGCATTGGACCAATGTTAAACACTGAACTTTGGAGGCGCTCACGTGTGAATCACGTGAGGCGTCCCAAAGTGGGCGCTGTTCTTTGGGTTTTATTCCTTTTTTTTTACATATAAGTGCTAAGCACTTGGTTCTTGTAGCGCTCACGTGTGAACACGTGAGGCGCCCCAAAGTTAGGTACTGCCTTTTGGGTTTTATCCCCTCCTTTTTTATATAAGTGCTAAGCATTTGATTCGAGATCATGTGCAAAACACGTTATTGCCCTAAGAGGCACTTCTTGTTCTTCTTTTAAGTGCTCGCATGGGAAACACATGCAGTCCTCATTATAGTGTTTAAATACTAATGAATCATCAGTCTTTCCTTCTGGGTGTTTGAAAATTTTGATCTCATGTTAATGATCCTAGGATTTTGAGGATCCCATGTCTCTTGTTTTGTAAGAATTAGATTCTTTTTATAAGGTTCAACCCTAGTTTTCAAAGGAATTAAATTTCCATGTGTTTTGTAAGAATCAAATTCTTTGAACTCAATTCTTTCCCCTAAGTTTTGAATCTACATGACAGAATCTTCCCGATGAGAATTAAATTCTCAACTTGTGGGGAGATCTACTTTTGCAGATTTTAACCAGAGGAAGAACTAAGTTCTTGCATGAAGGGTTAAACCCTTAGAGAGGCAAATGAAAAGTGTTTTTCTTTTTACCTAATGTTTCAAGGAAGCAAGTCTTTATTTTGAGAATTAAATTCTCCTGTTCCTCCAAAGCTCACTGTATATTCTTGTTTTAATCCTTTGGTGCGTTCTCTCTCTCTCTCTCTCTCTCTCTCTCTCTGCGTCTGTCTCTCCTCCCTTCTTTTTTTAGACTTGAAGTCTCGGGCTCATTATATAGTGGAAAGAAGTTTGTTTGATTGTCCGAAAATCTCTCATTGAGAGATCCCAATTGATTTAATTGGTCTCAGAATTGATTTGGGAAATTTTACTCACCGTTGGATCTTTAATCCAAGGACTTCTGTTTTAAAGAAGATATTGTTCTTGTTTTTAACAAGATTGGGAATATTCTCTCATATATAGAATAAAATTCTATCGAGCGGTGATATTTTAATCACCATTGGATTTTTAATCCAAGGGTGCTTAGTTTAACAGAGTATAATCTTTCTCTGTTTAGAAAAATATAGAAAATATTTTGGATTTTTGATCCATTAATTCTCTGTTTAACAGAAAATATTCTTCCCAATAGAATTTAATTCTATATTTAATCGCCGTTGGATCCTTGATCCAACGGTTCATTGAGTAGAATTTAATTCTACGTAAGGAGGAGTCCTCACGTGTTTAGCATGTGAGGATTTATTTAGCCTGTCTGTTGTTTGATTGCAGCGCCTATATACTTTGCATATAGGCACTCACGTGTTTAACACGTGAGGCTTTGTTTAGCCTATCTGTAGTTTAATTGCAGCGCATATATGTTTTGCATATATGTGCTCACGTGTTTAACACGTGAGGCTTTGTTTAGCCTATCTGTTGTTTAATTGCAGCGCCTATATGTTTTGCTTATAGGCGCTCACGTGTTTAACACGTGAGGCTTTGTTTAGCCTATCTGTTGTTTAATTGCAACACGTGAGGCTTTGTTTAGTGTGTAGTCCATTTCTTTCTTTCATCTTCTTTTCTTCTTTTTTCTTTTTCTTTTTGTAAGGAAACAGGGTTCCTCATCCACCTGAGAGACACTACGGTTTTCTCATAGACGGTGGGAGTGAAGATTGCATTATGGAAAATGATGACCAAACTAGTTTCGCGCAAGCCATCATAAGTGGGGATATACCAACAAAGTATGGACTTTGGAAGTTGCTCCTGAAGAGGCAAAACCCATTGGGAGCAAGTTGATCTTTAAGAAGAAAACTGGTGTAAATGGAAAAGTTGAGACTTTCAAAGCTAGACTTGTAGCAAAAGGTTTTTGGCAACGACCGGGTGTCGACTATAATGAAACATTTTCTCCAGTGGCTATGCTTAAGTGTAATGACCCCAAAATCTTTATATATTTGTATTATCCCTCTTCAATAATATACCGTATTTATTTGTGCTTGGTATTTTCCTTTTTCTATTAAATTTATTATTATTTTATTCTTCAATCTATTATGTATTTTTTTCTAGGTACAATTTCTTTTTCTTATATTTAAGTTTTTAACTTCTCATTCTTATTTTTCCTTTCATAAATATTTAACCCAAATCCATTATTCTTATTCTCTACAGCCCATCTAAAAAGCCCATTTTCTTTTTAAGCAACATCATATATTTAATTCTAATTAAATATATGCATGAACAACCTTATAGCTCATTGGTTAAGTCCTTGCATTGTTATTCCATAAGTCACATGTTCAAATCCCAATTCTTGCAATTATTTTTTATCATTTTTTATTCTTCTCATAACCTATAAATGAAACCTTTCATTTCCAAAATGAATGGTGACCTTTCATTTCTCTTTTAATTCTCATGTTGAATGCATATATTATTATACATAATTCACCATTACACCATCTTTATTGTCTTCCTCTATCTTTTCCTTCCTCACATTTTTCTATCTCTCACTTCTTCCTCTTCACGTAGAGTCCAAGAAGAAGAACATGAAGAAGTCTTCAAGAAGGTCTCGCTACTAACGCGAGGCTATCGGCGGATAGATAAGCCCGGTGACAATACCAGTTTGTGCATGTAAGTCCCTTCACTTTTTCCTCACCCATCTCTTTCTTTTTCTCTTTATATTTCTCTTGTTTTATATTGACATGAAAAACTTCCCTTAGCATATCATAGTTCCTAAATAATTAATTAAGTTGATACATATATAAATAATGAACACACAAACATACACACATATATAGTTTGTAAAGTCTTTTTCATTACTCTCAATTCACATGTTAAGATTTCATAGTGACCAATTAGGATTGCATGTTTGTTTTTTTATTTTAAATCACTTTATTTAAAGTTTGTAAAAAAATGAAGTTACGAATAAATACCATGGTTTTCTCATTTCTCACATATGACATATCAATACCTTTAGTTTTAAATTAATTTTTATAAATTAATTTTTAATTCTGAAAATTTCAGGAAATTTACATATGATAAAATATATTATTTTGTACATGCTGTAAATAATTTAGATCGAATCACTTAACGGTTTAGGAATTATATCGTTTTTATTCACTGTTCGTAAAATAGAAAACTGCAGTTATTGGTCAAGTTGTAGGACACATAACTTGGTATATCGATATCCAAATTGATCAAACTCAGGTGTTTTAGATATCTACATCGAAAAATATATATTTTATTAGTTTTAAGTTTTTACTAGAAACCAATGTAAGATAAAGAAAACTGCGTTACAATATTAAGTGACGGATCTGGACAGAATCTGTCCTGATTCGCACACTGTTTTTAAATTTGGCATAACTCAAACTCGCGATGTCCGTTCGTGACAAAATTTAGATGTGTAGATGGAAAATTGATAGAACTATAATTTTCTGTATACTTGATTACTTAGAAATTCATGAAACAATCTGATATAGGCTTTGCAATATAACATATAGTTGCTGTCCAGAAAACTGAATTTCTGTTTTAAACGCTGATATTAAAATGATCATAACTAGAGCTTCAGAAATCCAAATCATGTGAATCTTGGTGTTTTCGATAAGTTCATCAAAATACCTACAATTTTTCTAATACTTTTCATAACCTGAAAACCGATGGAAATTAACTCAAACTGCATTTTAAAAATATGTGACGGTGCCGAATAGATTCTGATCTGTTTTGCGCGACGATACGAAAACATATATATCTCTCAAACCGGTAGTCGTATTTAGGTGAAACTGGAACTCACGCATGCAAAACACTTAGAGCCATATTTTTGTTTATGTTCTCGCATTCGTTTGTGTCACGACCCGAAAAGTACGGAACGTGAATGGCACTTAAATTATGAAACGTCTCAAGGCGTCCGTAAAATAAGTAAGCCAAAGCTCAGAAACCAAAACCAAATAAGTAAAAGAGTGAAGAAAAACCAATCAATTAAAAGCGAGTTTATCAAGTAAGTCATATAAAACCTTTTTTTTTAAAACAATATTAATTTTTCCGAAAATTTCGGCAGAATCTCCTCTGTAAATACTGGCCCCCAAAATGGGTACAACAAGAATATATATAAATCCAACAAATAAGGTATCCCCAAGCGGGAGCTAGCTCTTCGCCACAAGGCGGTCATAAATCCCACGCAATATAAAACAACAACATGCAAAATAATCATAAAGAAGTATGAGGAAAACAGCATGTCAACTCAAGTGAGCTCGACCCCAAAATACAGCATAAAAAGTCTACAAATCTCACAGTCTCATCTCTAGGTCAATGTACAACAATACTGGTAGATACAGTAGATGGAGTACTCTAGATACAAAGAATATACAAGATGGTACAAAAATAATAACACAACCCACCTACGAGCAAAAACCTCGAGTCCTGGCAAAAGAGGCAAAAGAAGCGGTGCGCCCGCCGCTACTGTGCTGACGGAGCGGACCTGCAAAAGACTGTGGCACAACGGGGGTGAGTTGCCAACTCGTGAGTAGTAAATAACATCTATAGAGGCTATCGCAAGTATGCACACAAGCATCCTAGCATCTATAATACAGGTATGGCAGGATATAATAGCAGATATGTATGCAATATGAATATACTAACAGGTATGTATGCAATATGAATATACTAACAGATATGTATGCAATATGAATATACTCGTGATCTGCATGTGTAAATATAAGAAATCATCTTTTTCCTTTAGGTATCTCTTTTGAAATATCAGTACAATACCAATAGAATCAACCAAAATCTGTGTCCAGCAACGACACCTCAAAACTGTCTCAAATCTCATATCAATGTATCTCTGGCCTCAGCCGTCCGGCTGACCCATCTTAAATATCGATATTTCATCATCTCGCGGACACGGTCGGTATCCTCTCGATATCCGCCGCGCCAAAACAGTCACCGGTAGGTAGTCCATCCCCTGCCAGGCTCAACGTCAACAACACATTCCTCTTGCCCCGGGGTACCTTACCGGGCCCACCATGTACCCGTGACAGTTCCTCCACTCCTCGACACGGATATCGAAAACTACAGCAAACTCATGGTGGACGACACTTTACATCACTAGAAAACCGCAATTTTGCATATTTTAAAAAGGGTAATAAGTTTTAGAAATTTTGCGGCTTTCCCCCGAAATACAGAAATATCATAAATCTCAAGAAATCATCATGAATGCATATGTATTAATGTTCAAGTTACAATGTATGATTAATAGACTAGGCATGAGCAAATGATATAATGATATACATGCACATGAATAGCAATTCTACGATGTTATTTTAAGGATTTAAAGGCAATAGCACAAGTTTAAGTATCAATTATAGTAAAAGATTTCAAATTATAGGTTATCTAGTGTGGTGGCATAGCAATTACCAGGGCGTGGGTGTAAGCATGAATAGTGCTCGTGCTGCATATAAAAACCCTGGTAATGGTGCAGGTGTCCTATAGAATGGGTTCGCATATGTATGTCAATATAAGGCATGGATGTAGCAAATAATTATACAAGTATTACACCCCTAATTACTAACATTACTAAGAATCTTTTTAATCTACTAAAACTATCGGGCGGCTTGCGCCATCCAACGATAGTCCCCCGTAGATGTTACATCTACTCACCGGAATCTCTAGCTAGTCACGTCCAACCACCGGTTTCCCCTTTCGTGCCGTGTCTGACGTCTCCGCTACCGAACCTGGAATTTACATCAATACCAAACATAAGGTTACATACCATGAAACGACGCAAATCCCAAACGAAAATACTAACGTTCACAAGCTAGGTACAAGGTGCGCGGAACACACGCGAAAATCGCAAAAACTAACTAAAATCGTCGATTTGGTCGCCCGGCAAAGCTAAAACCCGATCACTCAAAAATCCGCACTCACACATCCTAAATGTCATAGGATAAGCCAACACAATCATCAAGATATCAAAAATAATTCATCACATAATTTTATAACAAAACTAGTAAGTACAAACATTCCAAAAATCGGCGCAACATCGCCGTTTTGCGATAAAAAGGACTACAATCTAGCATAATCACCAAAGTCACACCATTAGATAGCCACTACACAAAATTTCAACACATTAACCATGCTTCAAAACCTATATTCCACAACCAAACCCTTTCTTGATTTTTCAAAGTTAGCAAAATCCAACCCAAATCATACATGATACACTAAATTAACTCTAATTTAAAGTCCAAAAGACAAGTTAACTACTTAGATTAGGCTAACAAAATAACTAGATACAAAATAGATTTAATTAACCTACTAATGATTTCTAAAACCCTAGTTTAAATTCAAACCATGAACAAAAAAAAACTAGATTAGAAATTATCTATAATTTTAACACTAAAACAATTTTCAAGTTCTAATTAGCACACTTTAACTACAAATTAGCCAAGGATTGAAATTATACCTCACAAGCCCAAACCCTATGTTGCTATAGCCTCCCAAGATACCATCTTTCTCCAAGATTTAAACCATTTTGTGCTTGAGAAGAGATAAAATAAGGTTTTGTGTTGAAATTGTGAAGGAAATTGTTGATTTTTGGAGCAAATTTTGGATTAACTTTGATGAAGAAAAGAGATGAGGCAAAGAGGGGGAGGGGGCTGCTACAACAGCAGAATTTCGGTAGAGAGAGAGGGGAATGGGGGATGTGAGGGGTTAGTGTAAAAAGTCTTAGTCAAAGCCCCCCCAAAAATACCATAATACCCCCACCTAAAAACTATATTTAAATCCTACTCAAAACAATTCATTCACAAGACTTAAAGTCAAAAGGAGAGGGATGGGGGCTGCTGCAGCAGTGGTGAGGCCGGCCTTGGGTTGTGGGGGTGAGTGGGAGTGAATACAAAAAGGTTCTATGCAAAAAAGACCCCCCACAAGTTCATATTTGCAAGTTTTAGTTCAAAAAGATTATATTTTTATTTTCCATCATAAAAACCCATTAAAACTTGAAATAAAATACTAAAAATTTATATTACAACTAGATTTTAATTAACATGATTTTAAAGCTTAAATTTATCCCATTTAAATTTGTATTTATCGCTAATTTAATTATTTTCTTACCGGCTTAAAATAATATTAAAAAATTGAAAAATAGGGAAAAAATTTTAAATGACCAAAAATTAATAAGTAACACATTAGCTACTAAAAACTAGCAATTACCTATCCAAATTAGGTATAATTAGTCCTAAACTGCAAAATAACAAAAAAGACGGTTTACGGAAAAATACCGAATTTTCACCGATTTCCAGGAAAACACCAAAACGACTTTTCAAGGCGCTACAATCTCCCCCCCTTAAAGAAATTCGATCCCTGAATTTAAAAAATATAGCTACGCGTACCTTCAAAGAGATGGGGATATTTCTTCCCCATCTCGCCCTCGGTCTCCCAGATAACCTCTTCGCTGCTCGGGCTTCGCCAAAGGACCTTGACGGTTGGTATAATCTTCGATCTCAACTTCTTCACCTGCCGATCCAGGATGGCCACCGGCTGCTCTGCAAAAGAAAGGTCGCGCTCTAGCTGGACTGTCGGGTGCTGAATCGCATGCGAAGGATCGTGAAGGTACTTGCGGAGCATCGAAACATAGAAGACGGGGTGAACATCGGGAAAGCTGGGTGGAAGAGCCAAACGATACGCAACTGCGCCGACCCGCTGGAGGATCTCAAAGGGACCCACAAATCTGGGACTAAGCTTTCCTTTCGCCCAAATCGCATCACGCCCTTCATCGGAGAGACCCTCAGAAAAACATGATCGCCAACTGCGAACTCTAGTCTGCGATGGCGCCTGTCTGCATACGATTTCTGCCTGCTCTGAGCTGCTCTCATCCAGTCTCGAATCAACTGTATCTTCGCTATCGTCTCCTCAACAAGCTGCGGCCCCAGTATACTGCTCTCGCTGAGCTCTGTCCAACAAACGGGCGATCTGCATCTCCTCCCATACAATGCCTCGAAAGGTGCCATCTGAATAGTATCCTGGAAGCTGTTGTTGTAGGAGAACCCCACTAACGGTAAATGACGATCCCAGCTACCGCCGAAGTCTAAAACGCATGCTCTGAGCATGTCCTCGAGAGTCTGAATAGTCCGCTCTGACTGGCCGTCGGTCTGCGGATGAAACGCTGTGCTGAAGCTCAAACAAGTGCCCAAAGCCTCCTGAAGTCTCTGCCAAAGTCGGCTGGTGAGCTGGGTGCCTCGATCTGACACGATACAAGTCGGTACGCCATGCAACCGCACGATCTCATCGATGTAAAGCTGGGCATACTGAGCGAAGCTGAAAGTGGTCTTCACTGGCAGGAAGTGAGCCGCTTTCGTCAATCGATCTACGATCACCCAGATGGAGTCATACCCTCGACTGGTCCTGGGTAGACCCACAACGAAATCCATCGAAATCTGCTCCCATTTCCACTCCGGAATGGGTAACGGCTGTAGCTCTCCTGCGGGCCTCTGGTGCTCGGCCTTGACTTGCTGACAAGTCAGGCATCTCGATACGAACTCCGCGATGTCCCTCTTCATCCCGTCCCACCAGTAGGTCTCTCTCATATCATGGTACATCTTGGTGGAACCGGGATGGACACTATACACTGATCGGTGTGCCTCTTCAAGAATGTCGCGCCGCAATCCATCAGCATCTGGTACGCACAGTCTAGATCCATAGCGTAAAATCCCCTGATCATCAATCACGAACTCGGAAAATCTGCCCTGTCCCATCTGTGCCATGATCTCTGAGCAACGGTCGTCTCTGCGCTGTGCCTCATATCTACGGTCAAGCAACTGTGGGCGTGCACGAATATGCGCGAGCTGTCCCCCTGTCTGAGTGAACTCGAACTCAACTCGGCTGTCGCATAAAATCTGCCAATCTGCTGACGACTGCCTCTGCACTGCGCGCAAATAGGATAAACTACCCCCGGGCCTCCTGCTCAAAGCATCTGCCATAACATTCGCCTTGCCTGGGTGATATAAGATCTCGCAGTCGTAGTCTTTCACCAACTCCATCCAACGACGCTATCTGAGGTTCAGGTCTCGCTGCTGAAATATGTACTTTATGCTCTTGTGATCAGTGAATATCTGACACGGCTCGCCGTATAGGTAATGTCGCCAAATCTTCAGTGCAAGGACCACTGCAGCCATCTCCAAATCGTGAGTGGGGTAGTTCTGTTCATGCTTCTTTAACTGCCGAGAAGCATATGCGATCACCCGGCCATGCTGCATCAATACGCATCCTAACCCTACTCGCGAAGCATCACAGTAGACCATAAATCCGCCTGATCCCGAAGGCAAAGATAATACCGGTGCCGTAGTCAAACAAGTCCATAGCTGCTGAAAACTGCGCTCGCACTCCTCTGTCCAAACGAAAGGAACCCCCTTCCGGGTCAAACCGGTCAAAGGTGCAGCTATACGGGAGAAGTCCTGAACAAAACGCCTGTAGTAGCCTGCCAGGCCTAGAAAACTACGGATCTCAGTAACCGATGTAGGTCGGGGCCACTGCTGAACGGCATCAATCTTCTTCGGGTCCACACATATGCCGTCTCTCGTAATCACGTGACCCAAGAATCCGACGCTGTCCGGCCAGAATGCACACTTGGAGAACTTTGCGAACAGCTGGTGCTCCCTCAGAGTCTGTAACGTAATCCGCAAGTGCTGCTCGTGCTCCTCTCTGCTCCGGGAGTACACCAAGATATCGTCGATAAACACGATGATGAACAAGTCAAGATACGGCCTGAATGTACGGTTCATCAAATCCATGAATGCTGCTGGGCCGTTGGTGAGTCCGAACGACATCACCAAAAACTCATAGTGGCCGTAGCGCGTGCGGAAAGCTGTCCTCGGTATATCCTCCTGTCGAACTCGCAGCTGATGGTACCGTGATCGCAAGTCGATCCTCGAAAAAAAATACCCCGCACCCTGAATCTGGTCGAACAAATCATCAATGCGTGGCAACGGATATCTGTTCCGCACGGTAACCTTGTTCAGCTGGCGGTAGTCGATACACAAACGCAAACTGCCGTCCTTCTTCTTGACAAACAGGACCGGAGCGCCCCACGGAGAAACACTAGGTCGAATAAGCCCTTTATCTAACAATCCTGCAACTGATCCTTCAGCTCTCTAAGCTCTGCCGGGGCCATCCGATAAGGCGGTATAGAAATAGGCCCCGAGCCGGGAATCAAGTCAATGCAGAACTCAACATCGCGCTCAAGTGGTAGCCCAGGCAGCTCATCAGGGAAAACATCAGGGAACTCACAAACAACCGGGACCCGGTCCAACGGAACCTCTGCAGCTCGAGTATCACAAATATACGCTAAGAATCCCTGACATCCCTTCCATAAGAGCTGACCAGCGCGAAGAGACGAAATCAAGCTGGGAAGGGTGACGCTGCGGTCTCCCTGAATAACAAGGATTGGCTCTCCCGGAAAGCTAAATCTGACTGCTTTCTCACGGCAGTCCACTGAAGCATAACATGTGGCTAGCCAATCCATGCCCAGAAGCACATCAAAGTCCAACATATCGAAGAGAATCAAATCAACCGACGAGTCCCTCTCCCCGATACGAACGGAACACAATCGAAACACAAAACGAGCGACAAATGACTCACCTACCGGGGTAATAACAACAAGCGGCTGATCTAACGATGATGACTCATGACCCAACATCGGTGCAAAGTGTGTAGATACGTACGAATGTGTGGAACCTGGGTCGAATAATACCCATGCGTCGAAAGAACAAACTGGAAAGGTACCTGTCACAATGGCGTTGGATGCCTGTGCATCCTGCGGTGTCAAAGCGAACACTCGGGCCTGTCCTCCACCGATGGTGGGCTGTCCTCGGCCTCGGCCTCTGCCTCCTCGTCCCCTCTGGATAGGACCGCCGCGTCCACGGCCTCTGGGTGCACCTATCTGACGTGGAGCATCGCCAGTGGTAGGAAGTAGAGCTCTCGGAGGAGGAGGTGATGGTAGTAGGGTAACATGTGGAACTGTCGCTGCTCCCTGTCATCTCACCGGACAATCTCTGATACGATGATGCAGGCTACCACACCAAAAACATCCTAACCATGGCTGCTGACCATATGGGTGATGGCGATACAACTGGCCCCTAAAGAATCCGCCACGGCCTCTGCGAACACGCCTAGGTGCTAACATATCAGTGCGAATCCGACTCGGTCTCAAAACGACCGTAGGGGGAGTAGTATCCGATCTCTGTGCTCGATTGACCTCTACTAAGGATCCCACCATCTGTCGTAGCTCCTGCATACCTCCCATCATCTGTCGTAGCTCCTCCATACCAGCCTCTAGCCTGTCCATGCGACCTGGGGAATGCGGATCAGTCTGTCCCTGAGGCGTAGGTATACCCCCCTGCTCAGTCCTCATCTCGGACGAGCCAGCTCGAATCTCGTCTCGGACGGCAGCCCTCTGTGCCCTCATAGCCTTCGGCGGCATAGTGGCTGGTACAGGAAAAAGGGGTAATAAGAACAGTGCAATAGAATCATAGGATACACGGAATTGAAGAAGGAATTTCAAGCAAGTATATCCTAAAGTCACTTAGGCGGAGTACCGTATCGCAAGTATGCCGCGGACATACACACGCTACGTTACCCTACTTAAGTCACTTACTCCATCTACCAAGGGTCATCCTACACTCAAAAAGGTAAAACCTATTGCTCTGATACCAACTTTATCACGACCCGAAAAGTACGGAACGTGAATGGCACTTAAATTACGAAACGTCTCAAAGCGTCCGTAAAATAAGTAAGCCAAAGCCCAGAAACCAAAACCAAATAAGCAAAAGAATGAAGAAAAACCAATCAATTAAAAGCGAGTTTATCAAGTAAGTCATATAAAACCTTTTTTTTAAAACAATATTAATTTTTCCGAAAATTTCGGCAGAGTCTCCTTTGTAAATACTGTAGGGTTCCTAGACACCCTAATGAGGTCTCACAAGGCATCGATCATGCCAATTTCAAAAATTCTAGGTGCCGAGAAACCCGACTACGGACCGTTGGCTAGAAAACTAGGCGAAAAGTAAACTAGTTAACACTTAACTATAAGAATACGGAAATACAACCTTTGTAGATCCGGTCCTCCACCTCCACGGCTCCGTGATGAAGTCATCTCCGCTGTCCAAATCAAAATCCGGGCTCTAGCATCGGCTTCATCGGAGAACGAGAGGGCAAGGTCGTCGGCTTCATGCCGAAGATGATCTACGTCGAGGCATCGCTAGATCAAGCTCCACCTTCACCAAGCCATGATAACTTGTGAAGGAAACACACTCTACTACTTGGCAAGAGGTAGAGGATGAAGAAATAGGAAGTGGGTAGACTTTAGAATTGGATTTCTCACTCATTTCATCAATCCACCATTGATGTAGTCAAGCTTTTCTTCTTGAGTTCAAGGAAGAAGAAGATGGAAATGTGTTATGATAAGAATAAATAAAAAAGAGAAAAGAAATTCATTCTTATCATAATTGAACCATAGTTAGGTGTAGAGAATCAATCATGGTTTAGTGGAATGGTTAGGTTAAGCATGAGACAAAAATGGTTACAAGGTTAAAGACTTCATGAAGCTTCATGAAGCATTTAAAGAAAGCCACCATTTTCTCATGCTCTTTTTCTTTTCCAAAAAGAATAAATGTATATATAAATTAATAAGAAAAACAAAACCCTAATTATCCACTTAACCATGGTTTAATTCTTTACACTTAACCAAAATGTATGTATCATCAAACATGATACAATCTAGTGCACAAGATCATATTGCATATGTAATGCACACATCCGAGTGAGAAAATCCATCTTAAAGTGAACCGATACTAGTTAATGCAAAGTAATATATCAAATATATAATTATGCATTAAATCATTAAATCAACACTTGATTCAATGATCCGGTCATGTCGCACAAAACCGACAGGTATCATTAGTAACAACTTATCGAATCAACACTTGATCCGATAACCCGGCTATATCGCATATAACCGATCAATATCACATCGCAAGAATCGAATACAGTATCACATACTGGTATCATTCTCGGTCCCGTACATATCTCATATGCGCTCCTATTTCGTTTCGCTTGAGCCAGGAAACCTCTGTGTAGGACTCTAAAGACTCGTCAATACGCCGGCAGCAGATGATGATCATATCAAACATCCACAAGCCGCAAGCGGTCTGCTAAACGTAACGGCCACCCGGGTATTGAGCGATCTGAAGATCGACGAGCAAGCCCGCTCACACTCCAGTGAATCCAACCAGTAACACTACCGTACAGTCCGGTCTGATCGTCTGATATGTCGCATATCTCGCCTGGGGGTGGTAAACGTCAGACCCCAATAGCTCGATAAGTCGTGTCGATATGAGGTCTATAACTGTTCGAGAAACTACTGGTAACACTTACCAGTAAATCTCAGCAACCCTGGCCAGGGATTTCCTGTTATAGCTAATCGAACACAGCGCAACATCAACCCCCTATACCGGGAGAGACGAATCCCCTCCTATCGCTCATTGCCTCCATGTGACTTGGGACTGTACCCAAAAACCACCGTTTTGCACGCCCTCTTGGACGTGGTAAGATGGAAATCAAAGCACAGTGGGAACCACACAAGCCTCTATGACGATCTCGGGTCAACAGAATACTCTGTACCAGTGTCACCAGAGAACTGCCATCTGACGTGAGGTATAATGCCATCTGGGAGTTCTCGGCGAGTCCGTCCAGTGTACCCAGTCTCTACTGAGCACCCGTATATTATCTCTGATGTCAAACACCAATGGATATGAGATCATCCATCGCCCATCTGTATGGGTCGAGAAGGTACACGCTAGTCTACTCTGGTATATCGATGCCCCGTCTCGATACACCCACGACTAGGGACTTTGAAGGATGTACTTATAGACTATCTGTCCCCACTAGTATGATCTGCATCATAGTCCAGGTAGTCAAGTACACATCCTAAGGGCTTTACCAACATGTAACAGAAAGACAATCAGTGTACACGTTAAGGTAAAGAGCAACCAGATAGCATACTATCATGTCGAGCAAGAAAGTCCTCCCTATATACGTCCTAGCATCCACTACAATATACATCATATGTACAGTAATGGCCTCTAGGGCATACATATAACTAACAATCTCCCACTTGCACTAGGGCCATCTGATAGCAGTGGTTGTAGTATCTCATACTCAACCATCCCATAAAAGTCTCTCTCTGGGAACAGGCCTTTGTGAGTGGATCCGCTGTGTTGTCCTCTGAGTCTACTCTCCAAACCTCGATCACCCTGGAGATCAACCATCTCCATGATCAAGTGATACTGCCTTAGAATATGTCTGGATCACTGATGGGACCGGCGTTCCTTGGCATAAGCCACAACTCCATTGTCACACAATGGGAGGAACATAGTTCATCTCATGAACCAATATACACCCAAACAGCCTCTTTGGTAGCATCTTAAGTAGCGATGTATCTAGCCTTTATCGTCTAGTATGTCACGGTATCTAACTTGGAACTCTTCCAACATACCGTCCCTCCACTGAGGGTAAAGACAATGCCTGCGACTGATATTCAGTCGTCTTTATCACCCTGGAACCCTTCCAGTGATTCTCCCCAGGATCGATTGATACCATCTCACTACAACTAGTGAGAATCCTAACATCCAATTAGATCTATCTCATAGATCCAAACCCAGGATTTAGGAGGTATCACTTTGATCCTTTATGGAGAATCATTGTGATAAGCGGAGATTGACCGAGCGTAGCATAGGAAACTCCTTCCCTATCAAGAGTATGTTATCCACGTGCTCTACGAGGATCATCACCATACTCCCTACTACCTTTTTGTATATACAAGGTTCATCTACCATTTTGATGATGTCAAACTCTTTGACTAATCCATCAAAACAGATGTTCCAACTCCGCGATGCCTGCTTTATCTCATAAAAGATCTTGCACACGTTTCCGCTGCTCCCACTGTCTACGAAGCCCTCTGGCTGTGTACTTATAGACGTTCTCTTCTAAAATATCATTTAGAAAAGCTGTCATGATACCCAACCACCAGATATCGTAGTCATGGTATGTAGCCGTGGCAAGTAGGGTCTGGATGGACTTAAGCATAGTCACTTGAAAAGGTTTCATCATGATCCACGCCTGGTCGTTGACGAAAAGCTTTAACAAGTCTAGCTTTGAAAGTCTCAACTTTTCCATCTATACCAAGTAATCTTCTCAAGATATACTTGCTCCTGATGGGGATTTAACCCTTCAGATATTGCAACCAAAGTCCATACTTTGTTGGTGTATATGGATTCCATCTCAAATCGCTAAACATCCAGCCATTCTTACAGAGTCTTACTCTCGATGGCCAGCTCGAAGCTAGTTGGGTCATCATCTCATGATGCAATCCTCGCTCCCACTGTCATAGAGAAACCGAAGTATCTCTCAGGTGGGTGAGGAACCCTACTAGATCGGCGGAGAGGCTGAGGTTCGTTGGTATCTACTGAATCCTTTGGTTGTACCAAATCATCAGCTGTAATTTATATAGCTGGAACCTTTCCAGTTCTACATAACAGACTTTGCTTCGAGTTTGTCCGGATTTTGCTTTTAGACATAAGCCGGTCAACCCCAAATCTTAACTAGCTTAAGACATGGGCTCTTTCCATTCCATATCATATATGAAATGGTAGGCAACTGATTTGATTGGAACCCTATTCAATAGGTATGCAGCTTCTCAAGTGCATAACTCCCAAAATGGAAATAGGTAACTCAGTAGTACTCATCATAGAGCACACCTTATCATATAGGGTGAGATAGCTCCGCCCCGATATACCATCGTGCTGTGGTGTATACGGAGGAGTAATGCTGAGAGAGAATCTCATTCTCCTTTAGAATAGTCCAGGAATTCCATGCACAAGTATTCTCCTCCCTGATCTCATCAATGGACATAATACTTATACCCGTATTCTGGTTCTCTACTTCTCACTTATATTCTGTGACTATCTCAAAAGGTTCGGATTCATGTTTCAACAGGAACGTATCACTGAATCTTGAGAGATTATCAGAGAATGTAATGAAGTAGAAAGAACCAGTCCTGGCATGTGTAGACAGGAGACCTTACATACATCATCATGTATCAGTCCCAAGAGTTCACTAACTCTTTCTCTGTTTCCAGTAAACGGAGCTATGGTCATCTTATCTTTGTGACATGACTGGCGAGTTTCACAAGATGTAAGTTCAAACTAATTTAAATATGCATCTTTATGTAACTCTAGCCAGTCGGGTCACATTGATCTGACCTAGTCTACAATACCTCAAGAAGGAATCGTTCAATTCTGAACTCTTCCTCTTGTGTGTGTTCTGTATACTTAGAACTGTAGTTTGATTTAGAAAATCAACGCTTTTAGATAACGTGCCTGAACCGATCAACTTTTGATATAGGAAATGTTCAAAACATTCTCCAACAATACAAAATTTTATCATTTCTTTAGTAATAAAGAGACTGATATGATTTTGTATATCAGGTTCGGTATCTAATAACATTCGTTCAGAATCAATGTATTGGTAATACAGGGTGACAGTGACCAACAGACTTGGCTGCAACACTTGCCCCGTTTTCTACCTCATGAAACTTATCACCCGTTCTCAGTTCTCTACCTTTCTGTAGCCCTATGTAACATATTACATATCTGGGATCCTGTTCTGGTATCACATACCCAGGACGTAAAGGATACTGAGAAACAGTTCTTTGTAATGAACACACCCGAAGATGATGCATCAACATGCACTCTCTTCGTTTGGGCGGCACGGGAAATCTGGTATTCCCCAATTTCCTGCTCTGTCTTATGACAATTATAAGTTGGAGCGGGACCAACGTTCCCCAGCTCAGTATAACAAGCGGGTTCGGTCAATAATCCGTTTTATTATCTTGATTAAGACGTGATATGGTCGCTACCAGGAGAGAGAGAGAAGAAAACACTCAGCGTGCGCTCTTACAAGAATAGATTGGTTATTATTTTATCTAATCAGGATGGCTCCCACTGCTTTTTATCAAATCTTCCTTCAAACCCTAAAAGGAAAGAGTAGCCGGGATTAATTACACACTACAAGTTCGCCAATCTTTCAGCCAGGCCAGTGTCGGTACTTTGAGGGAGGTCCCCCGTGCTTTCGCACGAACCTAATTAATGTAAACCTCGTTTTCCCAGAGGCGTAACCCCGTTGACACCTTTCTAGACACCTACTTGATCGGCTAATTGTAATATGTAAAACTCTCTCAGGAGTAACTCTTACTCGTAGCGGGTATCGGGATCCAACTATCTCATAGAAGGTATGCAATCTCATTGCAAATTTCAACACTTGAAATTCCCGATAATATTTTGCCCCTAGCGTCCTATGACCTTGACGCAGGCCAACAAACCATAGTCCGCTAGTCAAGTTCAACCCGTCATTTCCTGATTGAATTAAACCCACCCGCACGACCCTTGACGCAGGCCAACAAAGTCGCACGACTACCCTAATCCAATCTGCATCATATGCATAAGCAGATAAATACTAGTTAGCTACCGCACACTACGCCTTGACACAGGCCAACAAACGTAGCACGAATACTAACTAGCACTTATCTGAAATGACGGAGGGCTACGACAGGTTTTTCTTAAAACCTATTGTGTAATGAACTTGATATCGTTGTAGAATCAAATGATTTTAAAAATGGAATGCTTTTGAGGTTTTTCTAGTTTTGCTAAAGGAGTCACTCCCGGTGAAGGGATCGTCGGTCCTTTCCTCGTCGAATGAGGTGCGGGATATATCATATATATCACTGTGCAAAGCAAAAACACTTAAAAGAAATCAAAAGACAAACCGAGTGTGTAGCATCTGCCAGTTATTGCTAAAGGAGTCACTCCCGGTGAAGGGATCTAGGTCCTTTCCCTATCGAATAAGGTGCAGGATATATCATATATACCGCTGTGCAAAGCAAGAACTGTAGCTACCTGTTTTATTTTGAAATTCAATTCTACAACATCTTAGGTTTCTTTTATTTCATTAATCACATTAATGAAGTCCCATCATTTAAATACCTAAACATCACAGATAAATACGACGTACACTTATGCCATCCGCATTCGCCTCGATGTCCCCTCGTGCACCGTTAGGTTAGGTAACTAACGGCAGAGCGGGGCAGGGCTAGCGCGGGTGTAAAACATAAGTAACGTCTATATAATATATCATATATACTATATACTGTATCTATCACAGAACATCATATGATCACATCACAGATATCGCAGCAGAAGAATCATATGAAATATTGGATATACTAGGACGTCCGTGTTTTCAATACGAGTCAATATAAAACACGGATTCCACGGTCGTGATGAATAGCCAAACCCACACCCCTAGACCCCTACGAGAGCGACAAGCAACCCTAACAATTCTGGAGTTAGGAGACCCGGACTCGACTCCTCGAGTTGGTCTCCCACTGGACTCCAGAACCCGGTTACTTGTGCCCTCCTCCTTGGGTCTATCCTAGTGCGGAAAAGTAAATAATATACATCAACGGTGACAACTTCCGCAACCTGGAAGTGCCCTAATAAAAGAATATTACATACAAGTTTTTACATGAATGAAAATGAAAAACACTCATCTCACATAAAAAACCCCGGCTATTCAAACACAACGATCCAATATAACATATCCAGCAACACATAACATCACATGTCATCAACGTAAGTAAATATGCGCATCCTAATTGTCGTTGACATATAGCAACGAAACCGGCGATATCACATATTACACTTACGGTCACAGAAAAGAAAGTGTAAAACTACAATAGTTGGAATCCGCAACCATCTCAGACATCGCATGCCTGACCAAATGAATTACTTAGACATCACATGCCTAACAATTATAAACCCCGCATTTCAGTCTCATTATCGAAAACACTTTTCAATATCGAGTCGGGCAATTCAACAAGATTCCCGACAGTCTGATCGAATACTCGTCGCAAACTTTAGTAGGCGGCCGCACCCCCGATACCGTCGACGAAGTGCACCAAGGCGGAACACCGCTGCCGCGAGCACCCGAACGGATGCTTTCGGCGACGGGGTTCTCCTACAATCACTTAGTCGGGGCTATGGAGTGAGGTTGTCTATTAAGTTTACCCGGCGAGTATCCGCGTACGCTACGTGATTGCGACGGACTTTTGATCACATCAAAATTCCGTGGCAACCGATCAAGTGAGACTAAACTTCTATGTTTATAACATTCATTCAGTTATCTCATAACTACTTGTGAATTCCAATTATTGTATCCCATTCCAGATAAACAGAAAATGTTAAACTTTTCGATCGAACAGTCAAACACCCAAGTTTTCCCGATACAGCTCAACACATGAAATAAGTCTAACAACATTCCGTTCGTGCCTCAGTACCAACGGTCCAGCCGTAGAAGGGTCAAGCCAACGCCTCACATCTGGCATGCCGTACTGCCCCAAACCCGAAGGTTCAAAGGGCAGTTCAAGACGGTCACATAATCGAGTTAAGGTTTGTTGTCTTCTAGAGGGTCCATCGCGTTACTTGCACTACTTAGAACGTCGTTAAACTACGGAAAAATCCAACACTTGGAAATTTCCCGGCAGGGGAAAAAGTGGGTATTTATATCCGGTCGAACTTTTTAACATATTCTAAAATTTATCCGGAAAGCCACACAGACAAAATTTGATAATCCGACCGAACATTCGAATCCCCAAAACAACTTAGAAAATAAAACTCTGGAAAAAATATTAAAATTCCCAGGAAAACCAGGACTGAAAATTAAGAATTAAGGTGCAAATTTCGAAGCACAAAACGACAAAAGAGCGGCGGATCCGCCGCATGAGCCTACTGTAAGGCCGCGGATCCGCGCCCCATTTATGGAATCATAAGCTCGAATTTTGCAGTAAACCTTATTTCTTCCTGCTGATTTTTCTGAATAATTTTAATCTAGAAAAAATCACGATTTTGAAAATTGTCCAGAGAGCTATTTTTGAGTTGGGTTTCGGGTTCGTTCGGATTTCAAATTCCGTCTAGACTTCGCCTAAGGCTCTAGCTAGGCTCTGATACCACTGTAGGGTTCCTAGGCACCCTAATAAGGTCTCACAAGGCATCGATCATGTCAATTTCAAAAATTCTAGGTGCCGAGAAACCCGACTACGGACCGTTGGCTAGAAAACTAGGCGAAAAGTAAACTAGTTAACACTTAACTATAAGAATACGGAAATACAACCTTTGTAGATCCGGTCCTCCACCTCCACGGCTCCGTGATGAAGTCATCTCCGCTGTCCAAATCAAAATCCGGGCTCTAGCGTCGGCTTCATCGGAGAACGAGCGGGCAAGGTCGCCGGCTTCGTGCCGAAGATGATCTACGTCAAGGCATCGCTAGATCAAGCTCCACCTTCACCAAGCCATGATAACTTGTGAAGGAAACACACTCTACTACTTGGCAAGAGGTAGAGGATGAAGAAATAGGAAGTGGGTAGACTTTAGAATTGGATTTCTCACTCATTTCATCAATCCACCATTGATGTAGTCAAGCTTTTCTTCTTGAGTTCAAGGAAGAAGAAGATGGAAATGTGTTATGATAAGAATAAATAAAAATGAGAAAAGAAATTCATTCTTATCATAATTGAACCATAGTTAGGTGTAGAGAATCAATCATGGTTTAGTGGAATGGTTAGGTTAAGCATGAGACAAAAATGGTTACAAGGTTAAAGACTTCATGAAGCATTTAAAGAAAGCCACCATTTTCTCATGCTCTTTTTCTTTTCCAAAAAGAATAAATGTATATATAAATTTTTTTCTTTTCCAAAAAGAATAAATGTATATATAAATTAATAAGAAAAACAAAACCCTAATTATCCACTTAACCATGGTTTAATTCTTTACACTTAACCAAAATGTATGTATCATCAAACATGATACAATCTAGTGCACAAGATCATATCGCATATGTAATGCACACATCCGAGTGAGAAAATCCATCTTAAAGTGAACCGATACTAGTTAATGCAAAGTAATATATCAAATATATAATTATGCATTAAATCACTAAATCAACACTTGATTCAATGATCCGGTCATGTCGCACAAAACCGACAGGTATCATTAGTAACAACTTATTGAATCAACACTTGATCCGATAACTCGGCTATATCGCATATAACCGATCAATGTCACATCGCGAGAATCGAATACAGTATCACATACTGGTATCATTCTCGGTCCCGCACATATCTCATATGCGCTCCTATTTCGTTTCGCTTGAGCCAGGAAACCTCTGTGTAGGACTCTAAAAACTCGTCAATACGCCGGCAGCAGATGATGATCATATCAAACATCCACAAGCCGCAAGCGGTCTGCTAAACGTAACGGCCACCCGGGTATTGAGCGATCTGAAGATCGACGAGCAAGCCCGCTCACACTCCAGTGAATCCAACCAGTAACACTACCGTACAGTCCGGTCTGATCGTCTGATATGTCGCATATCTCGCCTGGGGATGGTAAACGTCAGACCCCAATAGCTCGATAAGTCGTATCGATATGAGGTCTATAACTGTTCGAGAAACTACTGGTAACACTTACCAGTAAATCTCAGCAACCCTGGCCAGGGATTTCCTGTTATAGCCAATCGAACACAGCGCAACATCAACCCCCTATACCGGGAGAGACGAATCCCCTCCTATCGCTCATTGCCTCCATGTGACTTGGGACTGTACCCAAAAACCACCGTTTTGCACGCCCTCTTGGACGTGGTAAGATGGAAATCAAAGCACAGTGGGAACCACACAAGACTCTATGGCGATCTCGGGTCAACAGACTACTCTGTACCAGTGTCACCAGAGAACTGCCATCTGACGTGAGGTATAATACCATCTGGGAGTTCTCGGCGAGTCCGTCCAGTGTACCCAGTCTCTACTGAGCACCCGTATATTATCTCTGATGTCAAACACCAATGGATATGAGATCATCCATCGTCCATCTGTATGGGTCTAGAAGGTACACGCTAGTCTACTCTGGTATATCGATGCCCCGTCTCGATACACCCACGACTAGGGACTTTGAAGGATGTACTTATAGACTATCTGTCCCCACTAGTATGATCTGCATCATAGTCCGGGTAGTCAAGTACACATCCTAAGGGCTTTACCAACATGTAACAGAGAGACAATCAGTGTACACGTTAAGGTAAAGAGCAACCAGATAGCATACTATCATGTCGAGCAAGAAAGTCCTCCCTATATACGTCCTAGCATCCACTACAATATACATCATATGTACAGTAATGGCCTCTAGGGCATACATATAACTAACAAATGCTGGCCCCCAAAATGGGTACAGCAAGAATATATATAAATCCAACAAATAAGGCATCCCCAAGCGGGAGCTAGCTCTTCGCCACAAGGCGGTCATAAATCCCACGCAATATAAAACAACAACATGCAAAATAATCATAAAGAAGCATGAGGAAAACAGCATGTCGACTCAAGTGAGCTCGACCCCAAAATACAGCATAAAAAGTCCACAAATCTCACAGTCTCATCTCTAGGTCAATGTACAACAATACTGGTAGATACAGTAGATGGAGTACTCTAGATACAAAGAATATACAAGATGGTACAAAAATAATAACACAACCCACCTACGAGCAAAAACCTCGAGTCCTGGCAAAAGAGGCAAAAGAAGCGGTGCGCCCGCCGCTACTGTGCTGACGGTGCGGCCTTCCAAAAACTGTGGCACAACGGGGGTGAGTTGCCAACTCGTGAGTAGTAAATAACATCTATAGAGGCTATCGCAAGTATGCACACAAGCATCCTAGCATCTATAATACAGGTATGGCAGGATATAATAGCAAGTATGTATGCAATATGAATATACTAACAGGTATGTATGCAATATGATTATACTCGTGATCTGCATGTGTAAATATAAGAAATCATCTTTTTCCTTTAGGTATCTCTTTTGAAATATCAGCACAATACCAATAGAATCAACCAGAATCCGTGTCCAGCAACGACACCTCAAAACTGTCTCAAATCTCATATCAATGTATCTCTGGCCTCAGCCGTCCGGCTGACCCATCTCAAATATCGATATCTCATCATCTCGCGGCCACGGTCGGTATCCTCTTGATATCCTCCGTGCCAAAACAGTCACCGGTAGGTAGTCCATCTCCTGCCAGGCTCAACGTCAACAACACATTCCTCTTGCCCCGGGGTACCTTACCGGGCCCACCATGTACCCGTGACGGTTCCTCCACTCCTCGACACGGATCTCGAAAACTACAGCAAACTCATGGTGGACGACACTTTACATCACTAGAAATCCGCAATTTTGCATATTTTAAAAAGGGTAATAAGTTTTAGAAATTTTGCGGCTTTCCCCCGAAATACAGAAATATCATAAATCTCAAGAAATCATCTTGAATGCATATGTATTAATGTTCAAGTTACAATGTATGATTAATAGACTAGGCATGAGCAAATGATATAATGATATACATGCACATGAATAGCAATTCTACGATGTTATTTTAAGGATTTAAAGGCAATAGCACAAGTTTAAGTATCAATTATAGTAAAAGGTTTCAAATTATAGGTTATCTAGTGTGGTGGCATGGCAATTACCAGGGCGTGGGTGTAAGCATGAATAGTGCTCGTGCTGCATATAAAAACCCTGGCAATAGTGCAGGTGTCCTATAGAATGGGTTCGCATATGTATGTCAATATAAGGCATGGATGTAGCAAATAATTATACAAGTATTACACCCCTAATTACTAACATTACTAAGAATTTTTTTAAGCTACTAAAACTATCGGGCGGCTTGCGCCATCCAACGATAGTCCCTCGTAGATGTTATATCTACTGCAGGGTTCCTAGGCACACTAGTGAGGTCTTCCAAGCCATCAACCATGGCAATTTCAAAAATTATGGTGCCTACAAACCCTAAAGTACGGATCGTTTGCTAGATATCTAGGCGAACAAGAACTAGTTAACAGTTAACTAAAGAGATACGGAAATTACAACCTTTGTAGATCCGGATATCCACCTCCACGGCTCCGCAACGAGGTCATCTCCGCTGTCCAAATCAAATCCGGGCTCTAGAGTCGACTTCGTCGGAGAATGGGCAAGCTAGGTCGTCGATGTCCATGCCGAAGATGATCTACGTCGAGGCATCGATGAATCAAGCTCCACCTTCACCAAACCCTAAAATCTTGTGAAGGAAACACACTCTACTACTTGGCAAGAGGTAGAGGATGAAGAAATAGGAATTGGGTTAACTTTAGAATTGGATTTCTCACTCATATCCAACAATCACCATTGATGGACTTTTCTTTTCTTCACTTGAAGAATGAAGAAGAAGAAGAAAGATATTATGATAAGTTAAAAGAATAATGAAAAGAAAATGAATTCTTATCATAATTCTAACTATGGTAAAGTGTAGAGAGTTAACCAAGGTTAGTTGTATGGTTAGGGTTAAGAATGAGATAAGAATGGTGGACTTAGGTCAAAGCTTCATGAAGTTTCAACTAAACAACAAAAGATGCCACCATTCTTTTCTCATTTTCTTTTCTCACTTTCTTTTATTCATTTATCAAAAAGAATAAATGAATAATTAAGAAAATAAAACCCTAAACATAAACACAACCATGGTTCAAACTTTACACTTAACCAAAGTGTTATGCATCATCAAACATGATACAATCAAGTGCACAAAAGTATATCGCATATACAATACGCACATCCGAGCGAGAAAATCCATCTTAAGTAAACCGATACTAGTTGATGCAAAGCAATATATCAAATATATAAATATGCATTAAATCATTAAATCAACATTTGATTCAATGATCCGGTTATGCGCACATAACCGACTGGTATCTAATATATCGGCTTATCGAATCAACGCTTGAATCGATAACTAGGTTATATCGCATACAACCTTTCGATATATTTATCGCGAGAATACAATACGGTATCACATACACGCATTATTCTCGGTCCCGCACATATCTCATATGCGCTCCTATTTCGTTTCGCTTGACCCAGGAAACCTCTGTGTAGGACTCTAAAGACTCGTCAATACGCCGGCAGCGGATGATGATCATATCAAACATCCACAAGCCGCAAGCGGTCTGCTAAACGTAACGGCCACCCGGGTATTGAGCGATCTGAAGATCGACGAGCAAGCCCGCTCACACTCCAGTGAATCCGACCAGTAACACTACCGTACAGTCCGGTCTGATCGTCTGATATGTTGCATATCTCGCCTAGGGGTGGTAAACGTCAGACCCCAGTAGCTCGATAAGTCGTGTCGATATGAGGTCTATAACTGTTCGAGAAACTACTGGTAACACTTACCAGTAAATCTCAGCAACCCTGGCCAGGGATTTCCTGTTATAGCCAATCGAACACAGCGCAACATCAACTCCCATATACCGGGAGAGACGAATCCCCTCCTATCGCTCATTGCCTCCATGTGACTCGGGACTGTACCCAAAAACCACCGTTTTGCACGCCCTCTTGGACGTGGTAAGATGGAAATCAAAGCACAGTGGGAACCACACAAGACTCTATGACGATCTCGGGTCAACAGACTACTCTGTACCAGTGTCACCAGAGAACTGCCATCTGACGTGAGGTATAATACCATCTGGGAGTTCTCGGCGAGTCCGTCCAGTGTACCCAGTCTCTACTGAGCACCCGTATATCTCCTCTGATGTCAAACACCGATGGATATGGGATTATCCATCGCCCATCTGTATGGGTCGAGAAGGTACACGCTAGTCTACTCTGGTATATCGATGCCCCGTCTCGATACACCCTCGACTAGGGACTGTGAAGGATGTACTTATGGACTACCATGTCCCCACTAGTATGATCCGCATCATAGTCCAGGTAGTCAAGTACAGATCCTAAGGGCTTTACCAACATGTAACAGAGAGACAATCAGTATACACGTTAAGGTAAAGTTCAACCAGATAGCATACTATCATGTCGAGCAAGAAAGTCCTCCCTATATATGTCCCAGCATCCACTACAATATACATCCTATGTATAGTAATGGCCTCTAGGGCATACATATAACTAACAATCTCCCACTTGCACTAGGGCCATCTGTAGCAGTGGTTTGAAGTATCTCATACTCAACCATCCCATAAAAGTCTCTCTCTGGGAACAGGCCTTTGTGAGTGGATCCGCTGTGTTGTCCTCAGAATCTTCTCTCCTAACCTCGATCTCCCTGGAGATCAACCATCTCCATGATCAGGCGATGCTGCCTTAGAATAAGTCTGGATCACTGATGGGACCGGTGTTCCTCGGCATGAGCCACAACTCCATTGTCTCACAATGGTAGGAACGTAGTTCATCTCATGAACCAATATACACCCAAACAGCCTCTTTGGTAGCATCTTAAGTAGCGATGTATCCTTCCTTTATCGTCTAGTATGTCACGGTATCTAGCTTGGAACTCTTCCAACATACCGTCCCTTTACTGAGGGTAAAGACAATGCCTGTGACTGACACTCAGTCGTCTTTATCACCCTGGAACCATTCCAGTGATTCTCCTCAGGATCGGTTGATACCGTCTCACTACAATTAGTGAGTATCCTAACATCCATTTAGATCTATCTCATAGATCCAAAATCCAGGATTTAGTAGGTATCACTTTAATCCTATGTTGAGAATCATAGTGATAAGCGGAGATTGATCGAGCGTAGCATAGGAAACTCCTTCCCTATTAAAAGTATGTCATCCACGTATTCTACGAGGATCACCACCATACTCTCTACTACCTTTTTGTTTATACAAGGTTCATGTACCATTTTGATGATGTCAAACTCTTTGACTAATTCATCAAAACAGATGTTCCAACTCCGCGATGCCTGCTTTATCCTATAAAGCATCTTGCACACGTTTCCGCTGCTCCCACTGTCTACGAAGCCCTCTGGCTGTGTACTTACAGACGCACTCTTCTAAATCATCATTTAGAAAAGCAGTCAAGACACCCAACCACCAGATATCGCAGTCATGGTATGCAGCCGTGGCAAGTAGGATCTGGATGGACTTAAGCATAGATCCTTGAAAAAGTTTCATCATGATCCACGCCTGGTCAATGAAGAAAACCTTTAACAATTCTAGCTTTTAAAGTCTCAACTTTTCCATGTACACCAAGTAATCTTCTCAAGATATACTTGCTCCTGATGGGGATTTAACCCTTCAGATCTTGCAGCTAAAGTCCATACTTTGCTGGTGTATAAGGATTCCATCTCAGATCACTAAGCATCCAGCCATTCTTACAGAGTCTTACTCCTGATGGCCAGCTCGAAACTAGTTGGGTCATCATCTCATGATGCAATCCTCGCTCCCACTGTCATAGAGAAACTGAAGTATCTCTCAGGTGGGTGAGGAACCCTACTAGATCGGCGGAGAGGCTGAGGTTCGTTGGTATCTACTGAATACTTTGGTTCTATCAAATCATCAGCTGTAGTTTGTATAGCTGGAACCTTTCCAGTTCTACATTACAGTCCTTGCCTCGAGCTTGTCCGGATTTTGTTTTTAGACATAGGCCGGGCAACTCCAAATCTTAACTGGCTTAAGACATGGGCTCTTCCCTTTCCATATCTCATATGGAGTGGTAGGCAACTGATTTGATTCGAACCCTATTCAATAGGTATGCAACTTCATAAGTGCATAACTCCCAGAAGGAAAAAGGTAACTCAGTAGTACTCATCATAGAGCACACCATATCAAATAGGGTGTATCTGCTCCGCCCCGATATACCATCGTGCTATGGTGTATACGGAGGAGTAATGCTGAGAGAGAATCTCATTCTCCTTTAGAATAGTCCAGTATTTCCGTGCTCAAGTATTCTCCTCCTTGATCTCATCATAGGACATAATACTTATACCCGTATTTTGGTTCTCTACTTCTAACTTATATTCCGTGAATATCTCAAAAGGTTCGGACTCATGTTTCAGCAGGAACATATGACTGAATCTTGAGAGATTATCAGAGAACGTAATGAAGTATAAAGAACCAGTCCTGGCATGTGTAGACAGGGGACCTGTATATATCAACATGTATCATCCCAAGAGTTCACTAACTCTTTCTCTGTTTCCAGTAAACGGAGCTATGGTCATCTTATCTTTGTGACATGACTGGCGAGTTTCACAAGATGTAAATTCAAACTAATTTAAATATGCATCTTTATGTAACTCTAGCTAGTCGGGTCACATTGATCTGACCTAGTCTACAATGCCTCAAGAAGAATTCGTTCATTTCTGAACTCTTCCTCTTGTGTGTGTTCTGTATACCAAGAACTGTAGTTTGATTTAGAACATCAATGCTTTTAGATAACGTGCCTGATCCGATCAACTTTTGATATAGGAAATGTTCAAAACATTATCCAACAATACAAAATTTTATCATTTCTTTACTGATAAAGAGACTGATATGATTTTGTATATCAGGTTCGGCATCTAATAACATTTGTTCAGAATCAATGTATTGTAATACAGGGTGACAGTGACCAATAGACTTGGCTGCAACTCTTGCCCCGTTTTCTGCACCCGTTCTCAGTTCTCTACCTTTCTGTAGCCCTATGTAACAGATTACATATCTGGGATCCTGATCTGGTATCACATACCCAGGACGTAAAGGATACTGAGAAACAGTTCTCTGTAATGAACACACCCGAAGATGATGCATCAGTATGCACTCTCTTCGTTTGGGCGGTGCGGGAATTCTGGTAATCCCCAATTTCCTGCTCTGTCTTATAACAATTATAAGTTGGAGCGGGACCAACGTTCCCCAGCTCAGTATAACAAGCGGGTTCGGTCAATAATCCGTATTATTATCTTGATTAAGGCGTGATATGGTCGCTACCTGGAGAGAGAGAGAAGAAAACACTCAGCGTGCGCTCTGTCAAGAATAGATTGGTTATTATTTTATCTAATCAGGATGGCTCCCACTGCTTTTTATCAAATCTTCCTTCAAACCCTAAAAGGAAAGACTAGCCGGGATTAATTACACACTACAAGTTCGCCAATCTTTCAGCCAGGCCAGTGTCGGTACTTTGAGGGAGGTCCCCCGTGCTTTCGCACGAACCTAATTAATGTAAACCTCGTTTTCCCAGAGGCGTAACCTCGTTAACACCTTTCTAGACACCTACTTGATCGGCTAATTGTAATGTATAAAACTCTCCCAGGAGTAACACTTACTCGCAGCGGGTATCGGGATCCAACTATCTCATAGAAGGTATGCAATCTCATTGCAAATCTCAACACTTGAAATTCCCGATAATATTTTGCCCCTAGCTCGCTATGACCTTGACGGAGGCCAAACAACCCATAGTCCGCTAGTCAAGTTCAACCCGTCATTTCCTGATTGAATTAAACCCACCCGCACGACCCTTGACGGAGGCCAAACAACGCCGTACGAATACCCTAATCCAATCGCATCATATGCTAGCAGATAAGCACTAGTTAGCTACCGTACACTACGCCTTGACGGAGGCCAAACAACCGCAGCACGAATACTAACTAGTACGTATCTGAAATGACGGAGGGCTACGACAGGTTTTTCTGAAAACCTATTGCGTAATGAACTTGATATCGTTGTAGGATCGAATGAATTTTGAAATGGAGTGTTTTTGAGGCTTTTCTTGTTTTGCTAAAGGAGTCACTCCCGGTGAAGGGATCGTCGGTCCTTTCCTCGTCGAATGAGGTGCGGGATATATCACATATATCACTGTGCAAAGCAAAAACACTTAAAAGCAATCAAAAGACAAACCGAGTGTGTAGCATCTGCCAGTTATTGCTAAAGGAGTCACTCCCGGTGAAGGGATCTCGGTCCTTTCCTCATCGAATAAGGTGCAGGATATATCACATATACCTCTGTGCAAAGCAAGAACTGTAGCTACCTGTTTTATTTTGAAATTCAATTCTACAACATCTTAGGTTTCTTTTAATTCATTAATCATATTAATGAAGTCCCATCATTTAAGTACCTAAACATCACAGATAGATATGACGTACACTTATGCCATCCGCATTCGCCTCGATGTCCCCTCGTGCACCGTTAGGTTAGGTAACTAACGGCAGAGCAGGGCAGGGCTAGCGCGGGTGCAAAACATAAGTAACGTCTATATAATATATCATATATACTATATACTATATCCATCACAGAAACATCACATGATCTCATCACAGATATCGCAGCAGAAGAATCATATGAAATATTGGATATACTAGGACGTCCGTGTTTTCAATACGAGCCAGTATAAAACACGGATTCCACGGTCGTGATGAATAGCCAAACCCACACCCCTAGACCCCTACGAGAGCGGCAAGCAACCCTACCAATTCTGGAGTTAGGAGACCCGGACTCGACTCCTCGAGTTGGTCTCCCACTGGACTCCAGAACCCGGTTACTTGTGCCCTCCTCCTTGGGTCTATCCTAGTGCGGAAAAGTAAATAATATACAACAGGTGACAACTCCCGCAACCTGGAAGCGCCCCAATAAAAGAATATTACATACAAGTTTTTACATGAATGAAAATGAAAAACACTCATCTCACATAAAAACCCCCGGCTATTCAAACACGACGATCCAATATAACATATCCAGCAACACATAACATCACATGTCATCAACGTAAGTAAATATGCGCATCCCAATTGTCGTTGACATATAGCAACGAAACCGGCGATATCACATATTACACTTACGGTCACAGAAAAGAAAGTGTAAAACTACAACAGTTGGAATCCGCAACCACCTCAGACATCGCATGCCTGACCAAATGAATTACTTAGACATCGCATGCCTAATAATTATAAACCCCGCATTTTAGTCTCATTATCGAAAACACTTTTCAATATCAAGTCGGGTAATTCAACAAGATTCCCGACACACTGATCGAATGCTCGTCGCAAACTTCAGTAGACGGCCGCACCCCCAATACCGTCGACGAAGTGCACCAAGGCGGAACACCGCTACCGCGAGCACCCGAACGGATGCTTTCGGCGACGGGGTTCTCCTACAGTCACTTGGTCGGGGCTATGGAGTGAGGCTGTCTATTAAGTTTACCCGGCGAGTATCCGCGTACGCTACGTGATTGCGACGGACTTTTGATCACATCAAAATTCCGTGGCAACCGATCAAGTGAGACTAAACTGCTACGTTTATAACATTCATTTAGTTATCATATAACTACTTGTGAATTCCAATTATTGTATCCCATTCCAGATAAACAGAAAATGTTAAACTTTCCGATCGAACAATCGAACACCCAAGTTTTCCCGAAACTGATCAACACATGAAACAAGTCTAACAACATTCCGTTCGTGCCTCAGTACCAACGATCCAGCCGTAGAAGGGTCAAGCCAACGCCTCACATGTGGCACGCCGTACTGCCCCAAACCCGAAGGTTCAAAGGGCAGTTCAAGACGGTCACATAATCGAGTTAAGGTTTGTGTCTTCTAGAGGGACCATCGCGTTACTTGCACTACTTAGAACATCGTTAGACTACGGAAAAATCCAACACTTGGAAATTTCCCGACAGGGGAAAAGTTGGGTATTTATATCCGGTCGAACTTTTTAACATATTCTAAAATTTATCCGGAAAGCCACACAGACAAAATTTGATATCCCGATCGAAACACCGAAGCTCCAAAACATTCCAGATTATTCAACACTTGAATAAAATTTTAAAAATATCCAGAGAACTCAGCACAACTAAATAGGAGTCACTGTGCAAACCCAACCACAGAAGACGACAAAACGGCCGCCCTTCCGCCGCACGAGCCATGCTCGTGCCGCGGAAGCGCGGCGCTTTAATGGAGTTAGGGCTACGGGTTGCACAGTTAATCTTATATTTTCCTGCATGTTTTTCTGAATATTTTTAATGTGGAAAAATGCACTGTTTTGAAAAAAGTACAGAGAGCATATTTGATTTGGAGTTCCGGGTTCGTTCGGACTTCAATTTCCGTCTACGCTTCGCCTAAGGCTCTAGCTAGGCTCTGATACCACTGCAGGGTTCCTAGGCACACTAGTGAGGTCTTCCAAGCCATCAACCATGGCAATTTCAAAAATTATGGTGCCTACAAACCCTAAAGTACGGATCGTTTGCTAGATATCTTGGCGAACAAGAACTAGTTAACAGTTAACTAAAGAGATACGGAAATTACAACCTTTGTAGATCCGGATATCCACCTCCACGGCTCCGCAACGAGGTCATCTCCGCTGTCCAAATCAAATCCGGGCTCTAGAGTCGACTTCGTCGGAGAATGGGCAAGCTAGGTCGTCGATGTCCATGCCGAAGATGATCTACGTCGAGGCATCGATGAATCAAGCTCCACCTTCACCAAACCCTAAAATCTTGTGAAGGAAACACACTCTACTACTTGGCAAGAGGTAGAGGATGAAGAAATAGGAATTGGGTTAACTTTAGAATTGGATTTCTCACTCATATCCAACAATCACCATTGATGGACTTTTCTTTTCTTCACTTGAAGAATGAAGAAGAAGAAGAAAGATATTATGATAAGTTAAAAGAATAATGAAAAGAAAATGAATTCTTATCATAATTCTAACTATGGTAAAGTGTAGAGAGTTAACCAAGGTTAGTTGTATGGTTAGGGTTAAGAATGAGATAAGAATGGTGGACTTAGGTCAAAGCTTCATGAAGTTTCAACTAAACAACAAAAGATGCCACCATTCTTTTCTCATTTTCTTTTCTCACTTTCTTTTATTCATTTATCAAAAAGAATAAATGAATAATTAAGAAAATAAAACCCTAAACATAAACACAACCATGGTTCAAACTTTACACTTAACCAAAGTGTTATGCATCATCAAACATGATACAATCAAGTGCACAAAAGTATATCGCATATACAATACGCACATCCGAGCGAGAAAATCCATCTTAAGTAAACCGATACTAGTTGATGCAAAGCAATATATCAAATATATAAATATGCATTAAATCATTAAATCAACATTTGATTCAATGATCCGGTTATGCGCACATAACCGACTGGTATCTAATATATCGGCTTATCGAATCAACGCTTGAATCGATAACTAGGTTATATCGCATACAACCTTTCGATATATTTATCGCGAGAATACAATACGGTATCACATACACGCATTATTCTCGGTCCCGCACATATCTCATATGCGCTCCTATTTCGTTTCGCTTGACCCAGGAAACCTCTGTGTAGGACTCTAAAGACTCGTCAATACGCCGGCAGCGGATGATGATCATATCAAACATCCACAAGCCGCAAGCGGTCTGCTAAACGTAACGGCCACCCGGGTATTGAGCGATCTGAAGATCGACGAGCAAGCCCGCTCACACTCCAGTGAATCCGACCAGTAACACTACCGTACAGTCCGGTCTGATCGTCTGATATGTTGCATATCTCGCCTAGGGGTGGTAAACGTCAGACCCCAGTAGCTCGATAAGTCGTGTCGATATGAGGTCTATAACTGTTCGAGAAACTACTGGTAACACTTACCAGTAAATCTCAGCAACCCTGGCCAGCGATTTCCTGTTATAGCCAATCGAACACAGCGCAACATCAACTCCCATATACCGGGAGAGACGAATCCCCTCCTATCGCTCATTGCCTCCATGTGACTCGGGACTGTACCCAAAAACCACCGTTTTGCACGCCCTCTTGGACGTGGTAAGATGGAAATCAAAGCACAGTGGGAACCACACAAGACTCTATGACGATCTCGGGTCAACAGACTACTCTGTACCAGTGTCACCAGAGAACTGCCATCTGACGTGAGGTATAATACCATCTGGGAGTTCTCGGCGAGTCCGTCCAGTGTACCCAGTCTCTACTGAGCACCCGTATATCTCCTCTGATGTCAAACACCGATGGATATGGGATCATCCATCGCCCATCTGTATGGGTCGAGAAGGTACACGCTAGTCTACTCTGGTATATCGATGCCCCGTCTCGATACACCCTCGACTAGGGACTGTGAAGGATGTACTTATGGACTACCATGTCCCCACTAGTATGATCCGCATCATAGTCCAGGTAGTCAAGTACAGATCCTAAGGGCTTTACCAACATGTAACAGAGAGACAATCAGTATACACGTTAAGGTAAAGTTCAACCAGATAGCATACTATCATGTCGAGCAAGAAAGTCCTCCCTATATATGTCCCAGCATCCACTACAATATACATCCTATGTATAGTAATGGCCTTTAGGGCATACATATAACTAACATCTACTCACCGGAATCTCTAGCTAGTCACGTCCAACCACCGCTTTCCCCTTTCGTGCCGCGTCTGACGTCTCCGCGACCGAACCTGGAATTTACATCAATACCAAACATAAGGTTACATACCATGAAACGACGCAAATCCCAAACGAAAATACTAACGTTCACAGGCTAGGTACAACGTGCACAAGGTGCGCGGAACACACGCGAAAATCGCAAAAACTAACTAAAATCGTCGATTTGGTCGCCCGGCAAAGCTAAAACCCGATCACTCAAAAATCCGCATTCACACATCCTAAATGTCATAGGATAAGCCAACACAATCATCAAGATATCAAAAATAATTCATCACATAATTTTATAACAAAACTAGTAAGCACAAACATTCCAAAAATCGGCACAACATCGCCGTTTTGCGATAAAAAGGACTACAATCTAGCATAATCACCCAAGTCCACTATTAGATAGCCACTACACAAAATTTCAACACATTAACCATGCTTCAAAACCTATATTCCACAACCAAACCCTTTCTTGATTTTTCAAAGTTAGCAAAATCCAACCCAAATCATACATGATACACTAAATTAACTCTAATTTAAAGTCCAAAAGACAAGTTAACTACTTAGATTAGGCTAACAAAATAACTAGATACAAAAAAGATTTAATTAACCTACTAATGATTTCTAAAACCCTAGTTTAAATTCAAACCATGAACAAAAAAAAACTAGATTAGAAATTATCTATAATTTTAACACTAAAACAATTTTCAAGTTCTAATTAGCACACTTTAACTACAAATTAGCCAAGGATTGAAATTATACCTCACAAGCCCAAACCCTATGTTGCTATAGCCTCCCAAGATACCATCTTTCTCCAAGATTTAAACCATTTTGGGCTTGAGAAGAGATAGAATAAGGTTTTGTGTTGAAATTGTGAAGGAAATTGTTGATTTTTGGAGCAAATTTTGGATTAACTTTGACGAAGAAAAGAGATGAGGCAAAGAGGGGGAGGGGGCTGCTACAACAGCAGAATTTTGGTGGAGAGAGAGGGGAATGGGGGATGTGAAGGGTTAGTGTAAAAAGTCTTAGTCAAAGCCCCTCCAAAAATACCATAATACCCCCACCTAAAAACTATATTTAAATCCTACTCAAAACAATTCATTCACAAGACTTAAAGTCAAAAAGAGAGGGATGGGGGCTGCTGCAGCAGTGGTGGGGCCGGCCTTGGGTTGTGGGGGTGAGTGGGAGTGAATACAAAAAGGTTCTATGCAAAAAAAAAAAAAACCCCCACAAGTTCATATTTGCAAGTTTTAGTTCAAAAAAATTATATTTTTGTTTTCCATCATAAAAACCCATTAAAACTTGAAATAAAATACTAAAAATTTATATTACAACTAGATTTTAATTAACATGATTTTAAAGCTTAAATTTAGCCCATTTAAATTTTTATTTATCGCTAATTTAATGTATTTTCTTACCGGCTTAAAATAATATTAAAAAATTGAAAAATAGGGAAAAATTTTTAAATGACCAAAAATTAATAAGTAACTCATTAGCTACTAAAAACTAGCAATTACCTATCCAAATTAGGTATAATTAGTTCTAAACTGCAAAATAACAAAAAAGACGGTTTACGGAAAAATACCGAATTTTCACCGATTTCCAGGAAAACACCAAAAACGACTTTTCAAGGCGCTACAGTTTGTCTTGATTAATTAGTCGTATATAATATTTTTTTATAGCATTGTTTTTGGTAGTTACTCGTATAATATACTTGACTCATTTCATGCTATTCGAACATGTATACATATTTATCTTGATCATTAAATTGTTGTATATACATAAAAACGATAATTAAATACTTGAGGTGTATCTTGAAAACTATACAATAGTACTTTTTACATAAAACCCCCTCAAGTTTTATAAATTACAATAAGGCCCTAACAAATATAGAACTTCAAATTAGCTTTCTTTTAGTCTGACTCGGGTTAGAGTCTGACTATTTCTGACTTGAATATGATTCAAGTCAATCTATATTCTTTATATTTCAACTCAAGATGAATACATGAATCCCTGAATCCAGTTAACAATCTATATAACTTGACTGAACCGAACCATGGATATTATTTTACATGTTTCCCAGTATTCCATTTACTTGACTCTACGGTTATAACCGTTTCCTGATATCATGGTTTCGGTCAGTCAGTTAATCAATCTAACAATCAATACAATTTTACAAGATAACAATACAAACAAGACATCGCGGGGTTTAAGGGGTAGATTGGTACGGAAGGTGTTAAAGGTGGCACGAGGTGGTCAGATTAATACACCTAACCTGAATCATATTGTTGTTGTACCGTGGCATAACGGTTCCTTGTACTACACGTGCCCTAGTCTCTGGCAAGTGAGACTCCCCTTGTATACACTGGCATTCTTCTGTACCAAGCTACAAATAACAGCGTTAACATAACATTACAACAATAGTTTACACTTTAAAAATGTATCTTCTTATTCTGTCTTCTCTATTTCTCCTCTTACCTTTGGGACTTACCGAGCGACCTGTTCGCTGACGACGTTCTATTTCTTTCCTCTTTGAATGTCGTCAGGTGATCTGGACCCGGCAGAAGTTGAGCCAACACAAGAAGACTTGGAGCAATTTGCCGAAGACCCTGCAGTATAATTTCATTGTACACTTTTCTTTTCAGTACTTTCCTTTTTCTGTTATGCCACTGTTTAGGCATCTTTATTTCAGTTGTATTTTCCTTTCCATGTATTGTACAAAGAATGTTAATAAATAAAGTTGCTGTTCTTTTTATACTCTTTTCTCTTGTGTATTTATTTTATATTGCTTAGCTACGCTTAGCGTATGTACTTCTGAGTACATACGTAGCGAACCTCGTCGCGTCCCCTTCGCCGTACACTGGGAAGCGGGGCGTGACAGGTTTTGTTGGTGGCCCATGCAGGTCAGAGCTGTATGAATTCCTGTCATGCAGTTCTGGTCTGTGTGAACAACCTAAGCAATATAACACAAGAAACAGCAACTGAAAACATTCTTTACATTACATATTCCTTAAATCCATCTTGAACTCCACATTCGGTTTCTTGAACTCCATCTCTCCACTTTTGAATCCTTAATTCTTATTCATCCTTTCTATTTGTATCTTGTAGACTTATTAGCTCAATTGGTTAGAGTATCAATCGACGGAGCTCGAAGAAGACATCATCCTAATCCTGTTTCCTTACTCTGTTACATCATCCTTCTTGAGTAATTTCGAGGACGAAATTATTTTTAAGGAGGGTAGAATGTAATGACCCCAAAATCTTTATATATTTGTATTATCCCTCTTCAATAATATACCGTATTTATTTGTATTTGGTATTTTCCTTTTTCTATTAAATTTATTATTATTTTATTTCTCAATCTATTATGTATTTTTTTCTAGGTACAATTTCTTTTTCTTATATTTAAGTTTTTAACTTCTCATTCTTATTTTTCCTTTCATAAATATTTAACCCAAATCCATTATTCTTATTCTCTACAGCCCATCTAAAAAGCCCATTTTCTTTTTAAGCAACATCATATATTTAATTCTAATTAAATATGTGCATGAACAACCTTATAGCTCATTGGTTAAGTCCTTGCATTATTATTCCATAAGTCACATGTTCAAATCCCCATTCTTGCAATTATTTTTTATCATTTTTTATTCTTCTCATAACCTACAAATGAGACCTTTCATTTCCAAAATGAATGGTGACCTTTCATTTCTCTTTTAATTCTCATGTTGAATGCATATATTATTATACATAATTCACCATTACACCAACTTTATTGTCTTCCTTTATCTTTTCCTTCCTCACATTTTTCTATCTCTCACTTCTTCCTCTTCACCTAGAGTCCAAGATAAAGAACATGAAGAAGTCTTCAAGAAGGTCTCGCTACTAACGCGAGGCTATCGGCAGATAGACAAGTCCGGTGACAATACCGGCTTGTGCATGTAAGTCCCTTCACTTTTTCCTCCCTCCATCTCTTTCTTTTTCTCTTTATATTTCTCTTGTTTTATATTGACATGAAAAACTTCCCTTAGCATATCATAGTTCCTAAATAATTAATTAAGTTGATACATATATAAATAATGAACACACAAACATACATAGTTTGTAAAGTCTTTTTCATTACTCTCAATTCACATGTTAAGATTTTATAGTGACCAATTAGGATTGCATGTTTGTTGTTTTATTTTAAATCACTTTATTTAAAGTTTGTAAAAAAAATGGAGTTACGAATAAATACCATGATTTTCTCATTTCTCACATATGACATATCAATACCTTTAGTTTTAAATTAATTTTTATAAATTAATTTTTAATTCTGTAAATTTCAGGAAATTTACATATGATAAAATATATTATTTTGTACATGCTGTAAATAATTTAGATCGAATCACTTAACGGTTTAGGAATTATATCATTTTTATTCACTGTTCGTAAAATAGAAAACTGCAGTTATTGGTCAACTTGTAGGACACATAACTTGGTATACCGATATCCAAATTGAGCAAACTCAGGTGTTTTAGTTATCTACATCGAATAATATATATTTTATTAGTTTTAAGTTTTTACTTAAAACCAATGTAAGATAAAGAAAACTGCGTTACAATATTAAGTGACGGATCTGGACAGAATCTGTCCTGATTCGCACACTGTTTTTAAATTTGGCATAACTCAAACTCCCGATGTCCGTTCGTGACAAAATTTAGATGTGTAGATGGAAAATTGATAGAACTATAATTTTCTGTATACTTGATTACTTAGAAATTCATGAAACAACCTGATATAGGCTTTGCAATATAACATATAGTTGCTGTCCAGAAATCTGAATTTCTGTTTTAAACGCTGATATTAAAATGATCATAACTAGAGCTTCAGAAATCCAAATCATGTGAATCTTGGTGTTTTCGATAAGTTCATCGAAATACCTACAATTTTTCTAATACTTTTCATAACCTGAAAACCGATGGAAATTAACTCAAACTGCATTTTAAAAATATGTGACGGTGCCGAATAGATTCTGATCTGTTTTGCGCGATGATACGAAAACATATATATCTCTCCTACCGGTAGTCGTATTTAGGTGAAACTGGAACTCACGAATGCAAAACACTTAGAGCCATATTTTTGTTTATGTTCTCGCATTCGTTTGTCTTGATTAATTAGTCGTACATAATATTTCTTTACAGCATTGTTTTTGGTAGTTACTCGTATAATATACTTGACTCATTTCATGCTATTCGAACATGTATACATATTTATCTTGATCATTAAATTGTTGTATATACATAAAAACGATAATTAAATACTTGAGGTGTATCTTGAAAACTATACAATAGTATTTTTTACAATAAAGCCCCTAACAATATAGAACTTCAAATTAGTTTTCTTTTAGTCTGACTCGGGTTAGAGTCTGACTATTTCTGACTTGAATATGATTCAAGTCAATCTATATTCTTTATATTTCAACTCAAGATGAATACATGAATCCCTGAATCCAGTTAACAATCTATATAACTTGACTGAACCGAACCATGGATATTCTTTTTACATGTTTCCCAGTATTCCATTTACATGACTCTATGGTTATAACCGTTTCCTGATATCATGGTTTCGGTCAGTCAGTTAATCAATCTAATAATCAATACAATTTTACAAGATAACAATACAAATAAGATATCGCGGGGTTTAAGGGGTAGATTGGTACAGAAGGTGTTAAAGGTGGCACGAGGTGATCAGATTAATACACCTAACCTGAATCCTATTGCTGTTGTACCGTGGCATAACAGTTCCTTGTACTACACGTGCCCTAGTCTCTGGCAAGTGAGACTCCCCTCGTATACACTGGCATTCTTCTGTACCAAGCTACAAATAACAACGTTAACATAACATTACAACAATAGTTTACACTTTAAAAATGTATCTTCTTATTCTGTCTTCTCTATTTCTCCTCTTACCTTTGGGACTTACCGAGCGACCTGTTCGCTGATGACATTCTATTTCTTTCCTCTTTGAATGTCGTCAGGTGATCTGGACCCGGCAGAAGTTGAGCCAACACAAGAAGACTTGGAGCAATTTGCCGAAGACCCTGCAGTATAATTCCATTGTACACTTTTCTTTTCAGTACTTTCCTTTTTCTGTTATGCCACTGTTTAGGCATCTTTATTTCAGTTGTATTTTGCTTTCCATGTATTATACAAAGAATGTTAATAAATAAAGTTGCTGTTCTTTTTATACTCTTGTCTCTTGTGTATTTATTTTATATTGCTTAGCTACGCTTAGCGTATGTACTTCTGAGTACATACGTAGCGGACCTCGTCGCGTCCCCTTCGCCGTACACTGGGAAGCAGGGCGTGACATTAAGTCCATCAGGATCCTACTTGCCAATGCTGCATACCATGTGTTTACCGCCGAAAACAGGGACGAAACCGCGTAGGTCGTCTTGCCTGCATTTGGAGGGCAGATGCTATTTGGTTTTATCTGTCTACCTCTCCGAAGATACCAAGTTGATTTATGGCACCATGTATCGAAGGTTTAGACAGATGCGGCCGCTGTAGCAGACTTCGTCAGATTCCCCCTCGTTTGCGAGAGGTTTTCGATTGTAGGGACGCTCTTTGTTGTAGGCGCAAGACCCTACAGTTAATTACGTTACCGCGTAGCGGTAACCACTTTCTCCGGCTCCAGAAGATCACTTCGTGTCGTGTGTTTTTGTTTTATTTTTGGTTGCCCGTGGATTGTATACGGAGACTAATTTGTGTTGTCACCCGTAGGGCGTGGATTAGTCCAAATCCATATCTTCTTAGATTTGGTTTTGGTTTGATTTAAGGATCGTTAATCTCATTTGGGATTAAGATCAACTTAAATATTTGTTGAGGATACATTAGTCCAATTTTAGGCTATGATCTACTCAACAGGATTTTCGGGATCATTCAGACCCAACAAAAGAGCATTTGGGCTCTATTGTCTTAGTTTAAGGACATTACGGTCCATAGAATTATTGGTTGTCAGGACCCGCCACCTCTCTGAAGACATTGAATAATTACAATGACGTATATCAGAGGTGTGGGGAGATGTACCCTCGAACCAATGAATATTCATCAGAAGCTTGGTAGTCTTGTTTGAGACTAGGACCACTCTGAAAAATAAAGAGCATATGGGCTCGGTTGATTAGGAGTTTTACCAAACTTGGGCACAACCCAGTCATTCCATTTTTAAATAAAGTGTTAAACACTTGCTTGGTCTTGGTCCACTTTCTGTGCCAACAATGCTGAGCATTCATATGGGTTTTGACGCCCACACTTTGTCTTGCTTTTCCCTTTTTTGTTTTTTATGGAGTGTTAAACACTCTTTATGGTGCCCACGTGTGGAGCACGTGAGGCGCTTGGCGCTAAGCGCCAACCATTAGACACTGGTATGATGAGTGCAGAACACTTTATGCTGAATAGCGCCCACGTGAGGGGCACGTGGAACGCTTGGCGCTGAGCGCCAACCGTTGGACACTGGTATGATGAGTGCAGGACACTTTATGCTGAATAGCGCCTACATGAGGGGCACGTGGGGCGCTTGACACTGAGCGCCAACCACTGAGTGCTAAGCACTCTTTATTAAGCAGCGCCCACGTAAGGGGCACGTGGGGCGCTTGACGCTGAACGCCAACCACTGAGTGCTAAGCACTCTTTATTAGGGGCACGTAAGACACTTGGTGCTAATTTTTCTTCGTGTATTATGTTCTGAAGAGTTCAATTCTCTGTTCTTCTCTGGATCATCGATCCCCAAGAACAAATTCATCCCCATGAGAATTAAATTCTCATTCGTGGGAGACTTGTCTCATGGATCTCAAATCCAGGGAAGAACTATGTTCTGTTATGAGGGTTAAACCCTTAGATATGCAGATGAGATACTCTGATCTCTACTACTTTTATTTACCTTGAAGAAAGTTCTTCTTCTTTCTTCTCTCTTAAAGCTTTTTTTTTGCTTGCTCTTCTTTTTGAACCTGAAGTTTATGGGGGGGTTCCTCTGTATAAGACTTGAAGTCTTAGGGCCTTTATATAGTGGAGGCAAGTTTGTTGATTTAGTTAAAGTAATCTCTCATTGAGAGATCCTTAATTGATTTGAGGATTTTATCCACCGTTGGATCTTTTGATCCAAGGACTTCTATTTTACAGAAATATTTTTTTTGTTTTTAACAAGATTGGAAAAATATTTTCCATACAGAGCTTATTCTGTAGCTTGGTGATTTTTAATCACCATTGGATCTTTAATCCAACGGTGCTCTGTTTTACAGAGCGTAATCTTTCTTATTTAGAAAAATTGGGGAAAATATTTTCCCATACAGAGCTTATTCTGTAGCTTGGTGATTTTCTTTTTTAATCACCGTTGGATTTTTAATCCAACGGTGCTCTGTTTTACAGAGAGGAATCTTTCTCATTCAGGAAGATTTGAAGAATATTTCCTCAATCAGAATTTAATTCTGTGTTTTGATGATTTATCATCTCCGTTAGATTTTAGATCCAACGGCAGAGAACTTTTAGTTTTGGCGCCGGCGCCCTCGTGCAGGGCACGTGAGGCGCTGCCTCAGAGTTTTTAACTCTTGGCGCTGGCGCCCTCGTGCAAGGCACGTGAGGCACTGCCTCAGAGTTTTTTAACTCTTGGCACTGGCGCCCTCGTACAAGGCACGTAAGGTGCTGTCTCTTTTCAAATTTTGAACAGAGCCTTGCTCTTTTATTATTGGGAGGAAACACCATGACTACGAAATCTGGCAGATGGACGTCAAGACCGCTTTTCTAAATGGTGATTTAGAAGAAAGCGTGTACATGACACAGTCAGAGGGCTTCATATACAGTGGGAGCAGCGGAAGCGTGTGCAAACTGCTTAAATCAATTTACGGATTAAAGCAGACATTGTGAAGCTAGAACATCTGTTTCAATGAAGCTATCAAAGAGTTTGATTTCATCAAAAATGTAGATGAACCATGTATATACAAGAAGGTTGTAGAGAGTAAGGTTGTCTTCCTCATATTGTACGTGGATGACATACTCTTGATAGGAAACGATGTTCATATGCTACACTCGGTCAAACTCTTCTTATCACATAAGTTCTCCATGAAAGATCTAGGTGATGCCTCCTACATCCTGGGGATTAAGATCTATAGAGATAGATCTAAAATGATGTTGGGATTTTCCCAATCCAGGTACATTGACACCATACTAAAGAGATTTAGTATGGAAGATTCTAAGCGTGGTAATTTACCCGCTTGTTCAGGAATCACTCTCTCCAAAATGATGTCTCCCAAGACTGATTTGGAGAGGGTTCGCATATAAGAGATACCCTATGTTTCGGCAGTCGAGTCTATCATGTATGCGATGTTATGTACCAGACCGGATATAGCTTACTCACTAGGTGTAGTGAGTAGGTATCAATCAAATCCTAAGGAAAAGCACTGGACAGCTGTAAAGAACAATCTTAAGTACTTAAGAAGGACTAAAGAAATGTTCTTGGTGTATTGTAACGGAGAACTCCAGGTGGAGTCCTTTACCGATTCGAGCTTCCAGAGTGATAAGGACGACAGTAAGTCGGTCTCGGGTTTTGTCTTTACCCTCAATGGAGGGTCGGTATGTTAGAAGAGTTCCAAGCTAATACTGTAGCAGACTTGACGATGGAGGCTGAATACATCGCTGCCAATGATACTGCCAAAGAGGCTGTCTGGATGAAGAAGTTCATTGCTGAACTTGGTGTGGTTCCACCCATTGAGCATCCAATACCTGTGTATTGTGATAACAATGGAGCTGTGGTTTTGGCCAAGGAACCCCGGTCCCATCAGCGATCTAGACATATTCTTAGGCGGTATCACCTGATCCGGGAGATAGTAGATCGACGGGAGATCGAGGTCAGGAGAGTTGACACGAAGGACAACGTAGCGGACCCACTCACAAAGGCCCTTCCCCAGACGCAGTATGAGAGACTTTTTGGGATATTGGATATGAAATACTATAACAGCTGGGGAGATTGTTAGGAATATGTATTCCCTAGAGGCCATTATTGTATGATATAGTGGATGCTTGGACATATATATATAGGACTTTCTTGCTCGACATGATAGTATACTATATGGTTGCTCTTTATCTTAACATGTACACTTGTATTATTATACTGTCTCTCTGATACATGTTGATAAAACCCTTAGGATGTTTGCTTGACTATCAGGACTATGATGCGGATCATACTACTAGGACTTGTGTGGTCTACAAGCACATCCTTTAACTGTTCTTAGTCGAGGGAGTATCGAGACAGGACATCGATATTCCAGAGTAGACTAATGTGTACGTTTCTTGACCCTGTAGGGGGCGATGGTTGATCCCATAACCATTGGTGTTTGACATCAAAGATTTTACACAGGTGCTCATTAAAGAATGGGTATATCGAACAGGACTCGCCAAGAACTCCTAGATGGTACCATACCTATCGTCAGATAGCAGTTCTCCGGTGACACTAGTACAGGTTAGTCTGTAGACCCAAAATCGTCATAGTGTCTTGTGTAGTTCCCACTGTGCTTTGATTTCCTCCCTACCACGGCTCAAAGGAGTCGTGCAAATAGGTGGATTTTGGGTACAGTCCCGAGTCACATGGAGGCAGTGAGCGATAGGAAGGGTTTCGTCTCTCCTGGTATTGGGAGTTGATGTTGCGCAATTCTCGATTGGCTATAACAGTAAGTCCCTCGCCAGGACTGATGAGATTTACTGGTAAGTGTTATCAGTAGTTTCTCGAACAGTTATGAGCCATACATCGGCATGATTTATCAAGTTACTGGGGTCTGACGATTCCACCCCTAAACTTGATATGCGGCATATCAGACGAAGAGACCGGACTGTACGGTAAGTGCTACTTATAGGCTTCATGGGAGTTTGGACAAGCTTGCTTGTTGATCTTCTATTCGCTTAATACCTGGGTAGCCGTTACGTCCATCTAGTACCGCTGACGGCTTGTATGTAACTGATGTGATCATTACCTACTGCTGGCGTATTGACGAGACTTTAGAGTCCCAAATATAGGTTTCCTAGTTCAAGCGAAATGAAGTAGGGCACATATGTTGATATGTGCGGGGGGCCTGATTAAATACGAGTATGTGATACCGTATTCTAATTTGGTGGTAATTTGATATCGGTTAGGTTATATGTGATATAACCGGATTATTGAATCAAGTGTTGATTTGATAATGTGATATACAGATAAATGATATTAGTCTGTTATATATGATATAACCGGATTATTGAATCAAGTGCTGATTTAATAATATGATATATATTTATATTTAATATAATTATATATTAACTAATAGTAATGCTCACTAATTATTCTCTTAATACATATTAATATATATATGTGTGATATATATATATATGTGTGTGTGTGTGTGTGTGTGTGTGTGTGAGCATGGATTTTCTATTTTGAAAAAAATAGAAAAATGAGGTGGAAAAGGAGAGATATTTGTGGCATGGGTGTGAAGTATGGCTCATGTATTTTTTTATTAGTTTGGCTTCACTACTGAAGCATGGTAACTATTTTATATTGAGATTTATTCCATGCTTCAATAAGTGAGGGTTTTGGATGAGCCATTCTACACTTGATCATTTTTCCTTAGCTCATTTTCTTTTAGGTCTCTCCATCTTCCTCCTCCTCCTCCTCCTCCTCCAAGCTTTAACCCTCACATGTGATATGAACCATAGGGTTTTGGATACATCTTAAGTGAGCTTAGAACCCCTACTTCACCATCCTACACTTGATTAGCACTTGAGTTTATGGTGTTTCCTTCACTAAAGAAAGATTAGTGAAGAGGTAGCTTGTATTAGAGAAACTTCGGGTGGATCATCTTCGACACAAAGATCGTGAAGCAAGTTCGTGCACTTCTTCAAGTGGAGCTACGAGGAGTCCTAGGGACTACAACCCGGAGCTTTAAAAGAGAAGGACTTGGTCTACAAAGGTTGTAGTCTCCATCTCTTAGTATAGATCTTGTTTTATATCATGTTAAACCCTAATAATCTAGTTAGATCTTTGGATAGTGTAGCTTAGTACCATGAAAATTTGAAAATTGCATGCTTGATGCCGGTTTTAACCTTGTGGTGGTGCCAGGATACACTTTCATTCTCGTCCACCTTGGCCAAGTATTTCTGGTGATGGCCACCCGTGCACAGCGCGACATTAACCCTCAATACAGGGAGAGACAAATCCCCGACGATCCGCTCACTGCCTCCATGTGGCTCGGGACTGTACCTAATTAAAACCTGTTTGCATGACTCCTTTGAGCCATGGTAGGGTAGTAATCAAAGCACAGCGGGAACTCACACGAGACAAATGACGATCTTAAGTCAATAGACTAACCTGTACTCATGTCACCTGAGAACTGCTATCTGACAATAGATATAATGTTATCTAGCATGTTCCCGGCGAGTCCGTCCAGTGTAACTCATAACCCAATGAGCACCTGTATAATATCTTAGGTGACTAACTGACACCAATGGCTTGTGAGACCGGCCACCATCCCTCGTCGGGGTCTCGAAAAGTATTAAACTAGTCTACTCCGGAGAATCGATGCCCAGTCTCGATACTCCTTCAACTATGGACATTTAAGGATGTGCTTATAGACCACCCACCTCCCACGTATATGATCGCCATCATAATGCTGGTAGTCAAGCAAAAATCCTATGGGCTCTATCAACATGTAATAGTAATCTGTAATACCATATAATACGTGTACAAGATGATAGAGACAAAGCAGATAGCATACTATCATCTCGAGTAAAATTGTTCTACCCGTATAGGTCCACCCTCAATCATCATAATCACCTGCCTGGGATTACAATAATTGACTTGAGGGCACTATATCTAACATGGTCAATATAGATATACTTTGGTGGTTTTATCTTAATTACATATATGTTAGATTTTTTAAGTTTATCATTACATATCCTGACATATAGATAAATTATATATCTGGTACAAGAGAAGGCTGGGGAAAAACCGAGACTTGCTGAGACTTAAGAGGCATTGGACACTAAAGAAAGCATGCCGGAAGAAAGAATGGATACAACCACTCAACGTCTAGTAAGATTGCATTTATATTTTTTTTTAAGTAAATGCACTTGTTAACTGTTCAGTCGAAAATAATGCAATCTGTAACATATCAATTTCCTCATTATTTTAATCATCTAAGGATAGTTGATATAATTATAACACATATTACCAGTTTGTCTGGAAAATACTAAATACCACGTGTTATAGTTAAATTCAACATTCTTTATTGGAAATTATGTGATTATTACTACACGCATGATATTGTATATCTCAACACATTTTATTGAGATTGTGTGCAGAAAATTCTTCAGGTCAAAGAACCGGAATAACAAAAGTGCCGATAAAATACAGCAAGTCAAAGAATTCAAATCTGGTAGAGATTTGGAAGGGATAAAAAGATTCCAGATATCAATTATACACCCAGAGACCAACAGAGGAAGACTACAGAAAAATGAGCCAGTGAACTCATCATATGGCCGCGGAACCGCGGCCGAGTTGGCCGAGTAGCCGCGGATCCGCGGCCGAGTCAGGGTGTCAGAGGACGAGAAATCTCCAGAACCTTCTTCTCAACAACCTTGCTTCCTCAAGACGCTTAATTACCACGTGGCTTCTTCTGGAAGGCTCTGCATAACAACCTTCTTCTAGAAGGCTCCTTGTAACAACCTCATTCTAGAAGGCTCTCTCTAACAACCTAGCTTATGAGGGAAGATTCATTTGAGATTTATAAAAGGGAATCTAGATCTCAATTTTGGGGTTGTTCATTAGTTGTTGAATACTACACCATTCTAGCACAAATCCAAATCAATTCAATTCAAGTTGAGTGATACAACTTGAGCCAAATCAAGATCCATTGAGATCAAAATCAAGCGACAATCGAAGATCCTTTATTGCAACACCGATCATCATCCGAGCAAGAGATCCACGATGATCCGCGACTCACGTCGATCGAGCCACGCAAAGATCGACGATAAATTCCCTTTCAAAGGAGCAATCGAGAGCTAGTCTTGTAAACTCGAGTTGAGAGGTGTAATTTGAAGGAGATTTAAATAAAGGTGATAATTGTAATTCTCGCTTTCTATACATTCTTGCATTATGAAATTCTTTGTTCTTGATTATTCAATTTTCATGATGTGTGAGTGAATTCTCTGCTTGTGGAGGATTCGAGAGAATCGGTAGATCTAGTGATGATAAGATCTTTTTACTAATCTTAAGTCTTATGAGATTTGTGAATCTTAGCAAAAAGAATCATTGATGACCTAATTTGGAGCGAGATCACTTTCTTGATTATTTAGTTGCAAATTAGGGATCAAACGATTGATGATTTTCTTTGCTAGAGGCTAGATCCGAATGATGATCAATGAAAAGACAAGAGATAGTGAAGGAGAAACCCTAGTTTCTTCAATAGATCTCTAATCTTCATTCATTATTATCGATCTAGCTACAAATTATCAATAGATAAGATTAGTCATCTCTAGATTCATCACTACTACTAATTTGATCAAATCCTACAAGCTATTCTTCTTAATCTTGATAAATCAAATTGATATTGGATAAATTCTTGATTTCTTGATTCTTGATATTTTTCTAGATGTTTCTTGCAAATCAATCTCATAAATCTTGAATCGTTTTCTTTACTATTTTCATTTCAATTCATCTAAAACAAGATCGATCAAAACACGAATCTCTGTAGACGATCCGTGCTCACTAACAATCGCTACAAGCGACACCGTTATTGATTACGGCGATACAAATTTCTTTGATTGTGAACATTTTATATTTCTTAAACAACATTGAGATTTAAAGAATCAATCAAATGGCGTCGTTGCCGGGATGCGTGCATAATTTGTTCTTTCTTACTATTTGAGTTGAAAATTTATTATTCCATCAAATTTTAATTCAAGAATCGCATCATGTGCTTAACGTTTAGTGTTTGAATTTTTGCGAGGGAATCTAGAATCATTATAGCATTGAGATCAAGATTCAGAGAAGATCTACAAATTTCAGAGGAGTACAAGAAGCTACAGGAAAATTTTGAAACCCTAATTCCTCCATTCCACCGCGGATCCGTGGCTAGCGGCAGGTTTTTGCAGCGGTTCCGCAGCCTTTTAGGCGTTTCAGTATTCCAAACTTCTGTGGTATATTCTCTGTTCTCTCCTCTTCTCTCTGATGTTGTCCAATAACAATTTTCCGCAGGATTCTTTGCAAAAATTCGCAGCGCGCTAAAAGAAAAAAATTGTTGCGTTTCTTGAAATTGGTTGTTTTATGCATATTTTTAATACGGAAATTAAGGGGCAAAGACCAAATTCAAATTAGGTGTGGATTTAATTACCCTTCCTAAGCCCCGTAAATCACAAAACGAGCATCCGCATTACCCTTCATTAACTAAAAAATATCTAGACAAGACTCTAAAGACCGTCGCGCTCAATTAGAATAGAAGGAGGTCATAGGTAATCTATTGCTTATCCGCGTTTCTTTTGTGGTGTCTAAGGCAAGTGTGTCTAAGGCAGGTGGTTACTTAATTAGGCCCACTATTTACGTAGTGGAGAACCTCCCACTTACCTGGCACTTACCTGGCCACAGAAAGAATAAAGAGGCAGTAGAGGATTTATCCTGCAATTTGTCATTTGGAAGTCTAGGAGCGGTCTAATGACTTGACCTAGGTGACCTTTAGATCTAGGGTTGCTTGTGCATTGTTGTGTGATTTTTCAAAATCCATCTTTTTCAAAACAAACACCAAACACATCATTTTCTCTAATTATCACTTACGCCGCCACTTATGCTAAACCATTTAGTGCATGCTCGGCTCGACTCGGGATTCTAGTGCCCGTCTTGTCCGCGTTCTTCCTATCGACTCCGAAGTCGGTATTTCTACATCTTCTTTTTCCTCACCACACACCACATCCACTTCGATGGACGGATCTCCATCGAACTTCTTTAACACCACTCTGCCACCGCCCGCAGGTGCGCAAAATCCACCCCGCATCTCTCTCCAAGAGAGATGCTACCCTATTCGAAGTCCTCTTTCTACCTGTCTTTCCATTCCACCAGCCAATGAGGACAATTTTGAAATCAAACCTCAATACATCAATCTTTTACCCAAATTTCACAGTCTTGAGTCTGAAGACGCATACGTTTTTATTACCAAATTTAAAAGCGTATGCGCTATGATGGGTACTTCACGGCTTTCTGTGGATGCTATGAGATTACGTCTTCTCCCGTTCACTTTGTGCGATTTAGCCGAGAAGTGGTTTTATAACTCAGCTGCACATTCTATTTCAAACTGGGATGAATTCGTCATAGCTTTCCTTAAGAAATTCTACCCCAATCATAAGACAGCCCGAGTCCGTAGCGAAATAAATCAATTTACCCAGCTTCCCAATGAACCATTTTCGAAGTATTTTGAACGCTTCAAGGATCTGTTAGTTCAATGTCCTCATCACGGAATCCATCGATGGGATCTGTGCAGAATCATATATGAGGGCATTAATCCTACAACAAAATAGAATCTTGAATCCATGTGTCAAGGTAACTTCATGTCTAAAGACGATGGTGAAGCTTGGAAATTTTTAGAAGATTTCGCTGAAAAAACTTTACAATGGGAGAGTGTAAGTCAATCATCGTTTAGGGGTGGTATCCATCAACTGGATGTTTCCATAAGGGTCAAAACTGAAATGGCAACAATGCAAAAGAAACTTGAAGCCATGGAACAAAAATTTTTATTAGCCTCCCTAAATCAGATGACATTCGCCAAAACTGTCTGTGGATGCTGTTCTGATCCATCACATTTGACGGAAGAATGTCCATTGAATTCTCCGTTTCAAGGTCAAGAGCACACAAATGCTGCTTTTCAGCAGCGACCTAGAAACGATCCTTATTCTTCCACTTATAATCAAGGTTGGAGGAATCACCCTAACTTTGCTTGGAACCAACACCAAACTCAAAACACGGTTCAAAACCAAAATAACTTCCAAAGGGTTCCTCTACAACCACAGCATCCACTACTGAGTCAGCTCCCCTACCAAACGCATACTTTTCAAAATCCGGCCAACAATTCTGCACGTGGGAATAATTCTTTCCAAACGGCCGGTACTGAAAACTCCTCTGCACTCGAACGCACTTTGGATTTGTTTATGAAACATTCCATGCAAATGTCCGATGATATTAAGTCTTCTATCCAAACTTTAACGAAAGACCACGCCTCTCACGGTGAGAGTATTAAAGCGATAGAAGCACAAATTGCACAATTAACTGCTGCGATGAGTGCTAGAGAGAAAGGAAAACTTCCAGCTCAACCACTACCTAATCCTGGCTACGCACATCATGTGAGTACTATTACCACGTTGAGATCTGGAAGAGTGCTAGACAACCATATCGGTGAAGAGATTGATAGTGAGGAATCAATCGATGATACCCCGGCTTCCACTTCCACTTTTCCTTCCACTTCTACTTCCACTTCTGACCCTTGTTCGTCTACACCACCTTCTGGTGAGCCTATTCTTCATTTTCCTCAAGGCTTGAACCCTCGGCCCACTTCTTCTAGTCATCTAAAGACGATCCCCACTCCTAATCTGGGATCTTTCCTACCCACACGATCTTCTCCAATGTTGGACCCTACCCTTATTGCTCAAGCTCCTTATCCTAATAGGTTAAGGGGAAACAGACCAAGTCCGCAAATGGAGAAGATTATTGAAATCTTTAAACAGGTTAACATCAATATCCCTCTCCTAGATGCAATACAACAAGTCCTTGCTTATGTGAAAATTCTTAAGGACTTGTGCACTAGGAAGAGGAAGACTCCAGTGCCTAAAAAGGTATTCATGACAAATAATGTTAGCACTGCTTTTACTCCACAATTACCAAAGAAACGTAAGGACCCTGGCTGTCCTACAATCTCGATTTCTATTGGGGGTAAAAACATCAATCGTGCTTTACTTGACCTTGGCGCTAGTGTTAACCTGCTTCCATACTCGATTTACGAGCAGTTAGGTATCGGAGAGTTGAAATCTGCCCATTGCACACTCCAAATGGCAGACCGATCAATCACCAAACCTAGGGGTGAACTAGAGGATGTATTGATTAAAGTCGGGGAATTTATATTCCATGTGGACTTTATTGTTCTTGATACACAACCTGTTGCAAACCCACGGAACCAAATTCCGGTGATTCTCGGTCAACCATTTTTGGCTACTTCAAACGCTGTAATCAACTGTCGAAATGGCTCTATGACCCTATCCTTTGGGAAGATGTCAATTGAGCTGAACCTTTACAAGTTGGGAAGTATACTCTCTGAATCTACTGCTCAAACATGTTCTGTCGAATTAATGGATGTCGACAGCAGCGAAATTGAACAGCTTCATGATACTGATCTAGACTTCTTTCATACGTTGTTGTTTGACCCAGATATGTACTATACACATATGGACCCTTCTTTCGAGTTGTCCGGGTCAACATCTAACACGGATTTTCAACCTTTGATGGAGTTTGAAGATCACCCCGCTCTTTCTGATGAGATTATTCTTCGGGGTATCGATGAAAGCTTTGAAGAAATTTTCGCTGATGAACTCGCATTTTTAGAAAACACAGGAGTTGTGATGAATAAAACCCAAAACAATGAAATTGAACCATCTCCCTTTCTTCTGGACTATAAAGAGAATGCGAGTGATCCATCACAATCATTGAATCGTCTCTCCAAATCGAGATGCAAACCCTTTCCATCACACCACTTATCTTTTCCCCACTTTTTCCTGGCTCTCTACAACATATTCTTCCACCAACCGGTGCACTACACTGATAAAATCTTCGAATGGTTGGTGTTGACTTTCGGTCTTTGCAAAACTTGGCATTGACCAATAACTTTACCCCCTCTTAAAATGCTTAACATTGTTTAACTCAAGTTTGGGGGTGTATTTTTGGCTCTTGAAAATAAAAGTTGTCCTCAAAATTGTGAGCAAAAAAAATAAGTTTGGGAGAGGATTTTCACGTTCACTTATTCTTGTCCCCGCTAATAAATTTTCCTCCCAAGCCTATAGGTTTCTGAGATTTAACAGATGGCAACAGGGAGGACACTGTTGTAAACAAGTTTGGGGGAGGTTTGTGCTTATTTACGCATCACTTTGCATCATACTTTGCATAAGCACAAAACATTAAAAAAAAAAGGTGTACATAAATAAGATAATAAAAGATTAGAAAGTGAAAAATTACATTTAAAAGATTGGAAAAATTTAAGAAAATCATGAAAATTAGAAGTTTTCTTAAACGAAACTAGTAATAAATAGTTATGAACCGTTGTCCCAAGAGTTAGTAAGATGAAAGAAGTCACTAATCTGCGGATAAAAATAAGTCTGAAAAATAGTTCATATTCTGGAAGCTAAACATTTGAATGTTGATACCCTACTATACGCACTTACACACGTCTTGAAACTCGGGATAGTAGAGGATACCTTGAAATGCTCTTATCAAAAAGCCAAAGTATGAAGAAAATTATAAATGAAGCATAAAAGTATAAAATGGTGAAGAAAAATGAACACTGGTTTTGTAATCACCAAGGCAGCATAAAAAAATATAACGAGGGTGCTTCATCACCTAGTGTCTTAGACCAACTGGTTTGGGAGTCACTGCTAAGCCTTAGGTGTTGCAAGACGAGAAAATTACTAATACACCTAATAAGCAAGCACATAAGTAATCGGTCGGTTAGTACCTCAAGAAATATTAACGGTCGCATGAAAAATGTGTGAGCAAATCCATCTAAATATTCACCGATTAAAAAGTACTGAGGTAGATGGATAAGAGTATGATAGCTTGAATTGAATTCTCCGAGTGTAGGGATGTCTCTTACATACACGTAGGGGTACATGATCGGTGTTTGGAAGAAAAGTAGGGATGAAGAATCAAGACAATGTTTTATTGAGGGATGATGTGATTTCTAAGATCTTTTCATGACTATTAAGATAGGGCTTATGACAACCGAAAAGCTAGTGTAGTTGGAAACTCTGATTTTCAAAGTTTTTCTTTTACAATTCTTATCTTTATTTGTAACTTTCACAGTCTTCCATTTATTATAGGATTTTGTGGGTGCAATCCACTGAAAACCCTCAGGAGACAACACTCCTCCTACTAGGGACACCTAGAGGTTTAAAGGCTTGTTGCACGTGCTCAATGCAATCGTGTTTGCCTACGAAAGTGTGCTATTTAGTTTTTCTTTTTCTTATATTTTCTCCTTCTCTTGAATAAAAGACGTTTGCTCGAGACGATCAAAATCAAGTTTAGGGGAATTTGTTCAGTCGAAAATAATGCAATCTGTAACACATCAATTTTCTCATTATTCTAATCATCTAAAGATAGTTGATATAAATATAACACATATTACCAGTTTGTCTGGAAATACTAAATACCACGTGTTATAGTTATATTCAACATTCTTTATTGGAAATTATGTGATTATTACTACATGCATGATATTGTATATCTCAACACATTTTATTGAGATTGTGTGCAGAAAATTCTTCAAGTCAAAGAACCGGAATCACAAAAGTGCCGATAAAATACAGCAAGTCAAAGAATTCAAATCTGGCAAAGATTCAGAAGGGATAAAAAAAATTCCAGATATCAATTATACACCCAGAGACCAACAGAGGAAGACCACAGAAAAATGAGCCAGTGAACTCATCATATGGCCGCGGAACCGCGGCCGAGTTGGCCGAGTAGCCACAGATCCGCGGCCGAGTCAGGGTGTCAGAGAACAAGAAATCTCCAGAACCTTCTTCTCAACAACCTTGCTTTCTCAAGACGCTTAATTACTGCGTGGCTTCTTCTGGAAGGCTCTGCATAACAACCTTCTTCTAGAAATCTCCTTGTAACAACCTCATTCTAGAAGGCTCTCTAACAACCTAGCTTATAAGGGAAGATTCATTTGAGATTTATAAAAGGGGATCTAGATATCAATTTTGGGGTTGTTCATTAGTTGTTGAATATTACACTATTCTAGCACAAATCCAAATCAATTCAATTCAAGTTGAGTGACACAACTTGAACCAAATCAAGATCCATTGAGAGCAAAATCAAGCGACAATCGAAAATCCTTTATTGCAACGCCGATCATCATCCGAGCAAGAGATTCATTATGATCCGCGACTCACGGCGATCGAGCCACGCAAAGATCGACGACAAATTCCCTTTCAAAGGAGCAATCGAGAGCCGATCTTGTAAACTCGAGTTGAGAGGTGTAATTTGAAGAAGATTTAAATAAAGGTGATAATTGTAATTCTCGCTTTCTATACATTCTTGCATTATGAAATTCTTTGTTCTTGATTATTCAATTTTCATGATGTGTGAGTGATTTCTCTGCTTGTAGAGGATTCGAGAGAATCGGTAGATCTAGTGATGATAAGATATTTTTACTAATCTTAAATCTTATGAGAATTGTGAACCTTAGCAAAAAGAATCATTGATGACCTAATTTGGAGCGAGATCACTTTCTTGATTATTTCGTTGCGAATTAAGGACCAAACGATTGATGATTTTCTTTGCTAGAGGCTAGATCCGAATGATGATCAATGAAAAGACAAGGGATAGTGAAGGAGAAACCCTAGTTTCTTCAATAGATCCTTGTTCCCCGCCGAAACACAGAGACGCGACCGCGCAGCTCCGTCTTGCCTAAATTTCGGGGCAGATGCTAATTGGTGCTATCCGTCCACCTCTCCGAAGATGTCAAGTTGATTTATAACACTGTGTATCGAAGTTTTAAACGGATGCGGTCGATATAGCAGACTTCGTCTGATTCCCCCTCACTTGAGGGGTTTTTGATTGTGGGGACGCTCTTGCCTGCAGGCGCAAGGCCCAGCAGTTAATTACGCTACCGTATCGCGATAACCACTTTCTCCTTCTCCAGATGGTCACTCCGTGTCGTGGGTGTTTGTTTTGTTTTTGGTTGCCCATGGATTGTATACGGAGACTAATTTATGTTGTCGCCCGTAGGACATGGATTAGTCCAAATCCGTATTTTCTTAGATTTGGGTTTGGGGGTTGGATTTAAGGATGCGTTAGTCTCATTTGAGACTAAGATCAACTTAAACGTTAGTTAAGGATACGTTAGTCTAAGTTTAGACTAAGATTGACTTAACGGGATCGTTTAGATCCAATAAAAGAGCATTTGGGCTCTATTGTTTAGTTTAGGGACATTGCAGTCTATTAGTTTAAAGACATTACGGTCCAATGTTAGTTTAAAGACATTTCGGTTTGATGTTAGTTTAAGGACATCTCGGTCCGATGTTAGTTTAAGGACATTACGGTCCGAGGTTAAGGACATCATAGTCCATGGGTTTTAAAGGACCCCACAGTCCGAGGTTAAGGACATCATAGTCCATGGGCTTAAGGACCCTACAGTCCAGTTTAAAGACGTCATAGTCTATGAAATGTATGGTTGTCGGGACCCGTCACCTCTCTGAAGACGTTGAAGGATTACAACGACAAATATCAAAGGAGTAAAGAGATGTACCCTTGAACCAATTTTAGTTGAAAGATCTGTAGTCCAATTTGGGGCTAAGATCTGTTAAAAAGATTTATGAGCATATGGGCTTATTTAATCTGAATTGAGGACTTATGGCCAATCTTGGGCTAAGTCCAATCAAGTTAAAATGTTTAACATTTATTTTGGGCTTTGGAGCCTTTATTTGGGCTTGGCCCTTTTAATAATACTGAGCATTGATTCGCATTCTGATAATGTTTTGTCTTTTATTGAATGCTGAGCATTCATCATAGCTCTGGGCTTATTAAAGAACAATTTATGTTTTATCAGCGCAACACGTGGTGCGCTAGGCGCTTTGCGCCAGTCAAAAGGCGCAGTGCGCTTCTGCCGAGTAGCGCACACGTGAGGGACACGTGTCGCGCTTGGCGCTAAATGCCAGATGATGGGCGCATTGCGCCAGTTTATGAGCACAGAGCACTAGTTTATGAGCACATTGCGCTATTAATTCAGTGGCGCAAACATGAGTGACACATGGTGCGCCTTGCGCTGAGCACCAACCCATGAGCGCAGTGGGCTATTTCAAGAGCGCAAAGCGCTAACTGTTAAGTGGCGCACACGTGAGGGACACGTGGTGCATTTGGCGCCGAGCGCCAGTCCAAGAGCGCAGAAGCACAGTTCAAGGGCGCAAAGCACATCTGATCAATTTTTATGATCTGAGAAATAAACTCTCGTTTATAAGAGACTTTGTCTCAAGATTCTAAGAACAAAAGTTCTTATTTTGTAGGAGATGTTTTAATCTCTTATTTTAGTGAAAGGGTTTGCCTTTATGGATCTATGATCCTAAGAGAATTGAATAATTCTCCCCCCTCCTTGAGATGTATTGCTCTCATTTTGTAAAAGACCTTAGTCTCGTAGATCTATGATCTATGAGAAAATTTATACTCTTCTTTTTATTTTATGATGGGATCTTTTGATCTCTTTTGAAAAGACCTTGGTCTTTGTAGATCTATGATCTTTAAAGAAGTGAGTTCTTCTTTTTTAATTATGAGATGATTTCATCTCTATGTTCATCATCATTCATTTTTTTTACCTTGAAGAAAGTTTTCTTCTTCTGAGAGCTTGCTCTTTTTCTTTGAATTTCTCAAAATTTATGAGGAGGTTTCTCTCTATGCTTCTGTATATCGAGACTTGAAGTCTGGGGGCCTTTTTATAGGGCAAGCTGATCAGTTCAATCAGTTAAGGAGATCTTTTCTCCAATTGATTTGGGGAATTTCCCATCGTTGGATCTTTGATCCAAGGGCTTCTGATTTACAGAAGGCAATCTTCTTGTTTTTAAAAAGATTGGGAAATCTTTCCATACAGAATTTATTCTGTATTTTAGTGATTTTTAATCACCATTGGATCATTGATCCAACGGTGCTCCGATTTACAGAGCACGATCTTGTTGTTTGGAAAGATTTTGAGGAATCTTTCCTTAACAGAATTTAATTCTAATTAATTAATGATTTATCGTTATTATTATTAGATCTTTGATCTGACGGTGGGGAGCTTTTAGTTCCAGCGCTAGCGCACCCGTGCTTTGCACATGGTGTGCTGCTTAGAGTGCAGCGCACTTAGCGCTAGTGCACCCGTGCTTTGCACGTGGTGCGCTGCTCAGAGCGCAGCGCACCTAGCGCTAGCGCACACGTGCTTTGCACGTGATGCGCTGCTTCGGGCGCAGCGCACTTAGTGCTGCATCTGAAGCGTTGCTTCATTTCAAAATTTGAATTTTGAACAGAGCATTTGCTCTGATTGGGGGAAACAAATGCCCCCTCCACCGTTGCGCTCATATGGCCCACATGTGAGTGCGGCGGTGGCAGCATCTGCGCCCTTGGATCAACTTCAGAAGTTGAAAAGGCATCTCAATGCCTATAAATAGGACCCTTGGCCCTTAGGATGATTTCTGTTCATTTTCTTCCTTCTGAGAATTATTATTCTCTTGCAGAGCATAGCTCTTTGGCTTAAGAACTTTCTTAAGGACAGAACTCTGTCAAAATTTTTAGGTAAAGATTAAATCTTTTAAAGAACTTTTTAATAATCTAGGGTTTCACCCATTAACAGAGCTTTGCTCTTCATAGTTCTTAGATCTAAAGAAAACATTTTGAGGGTTTCTTGACCCATTAACAGAGCTTTGCTCTCTTGAATAACGGAGATTTGTTAATCTCTTATGAAGAACTCACAGAGTTTGTTCATAAGTCTTAGAGATCTCAGAATTTTAATTCATATATAAAAAAATTGATTTCAATTTTTCTAATGGGTTTTTCCATCATTTTAACAGAGCCAGGCTCTTGAGGAATTTTTATTCCTTCATCATTAGAACTTGACAGGTGTCATTCTGTCACAGAGCACTGCTCTCAAGGGGAAATTTACTCCTTAGCCCGAGGGATTTCTCAATAAATGAGAATCAATTGAGGATTTCCTCATTTAATTGACAGTCTCATCAAATGATTAGGCTGTTTTATTAATGATGAACTGTTATCTAAAATTTATGGGTCCCCCTTTGGTCCCCTTTTTACTGCATTGCAATGCGGTACGAATTTTAAAGTACCAAGTGTCAGAGTTTAAATTATAGCACTAACGGTTAACTTTTGTTCTTTTTCGCGCAGGTGACATGTCTTTCGATACTTCATTTCCGTTCGTCCGCTCAGAAGGTGGATTTCCTGAGGCGCCCGTAGACCAAGAGGTTCTAGCGCTGATCAAGGACCATGACCGGGAGCACAAGAATCTTCACCTCTGGGGTAGATGGTATGATCAAATTATCAGAGGCCGCCGGAGCTTTTCTTGCGCGACACCCTCGGAGCCTATCTCTGCTATCCCTTATGCAGATGCGCCCCCGATCAATTATACTGTGGAGGAGGTAAATTGTACTTCAGAAAGTCTCCTTCGGCCTTCTATTGCCGTAGTACCCGTGCAGCCGCCGGTGGCTTTTGTTGGATATAGTGCCCTCAGAGTCAATTATTGGATCACAGGCACGTGATTGCAATGATTGAGGGAGGACCTATACCGATAAGACAGTCTTACTCAAGAGGATTGTATACTATCTGGTTTGTCTTTATCATCGTGTATATGCTTTAGGTGACATTGTAGTTCACTATTATACGTTGATAGAGAATAGTATGCTACCATGGTTTGTCTTTATCATCGTGTACATGATTCAGGTGACCTTACAGATCACTATTACACATTGATAGAGCCCTTAGGATTCTTGCTTGACTACCAGCAGTATGATGGCGATCATATACGTAGGAGCTGGGGTCTATAAGCACATCCTTAAAAAGTCCCTAGTCATGGGAGTTTCGAGACTGGGCATCGATACTCCATTAGTAGACTAGTGTATACAGTCGAGACCCCGACGAGGGGCGGTGGCCGGTCTTACAAGCCATTGGTGTCAGTTGGTTCACCTAAAATGTATACAGGTGCTTATTGGGTTATGAGTACACCGGACAGGACTCGCCGAGAACATGCTAGTTGGTATTATACCTGACGTCAGATAGCAGTTCCCTGGTGACATGTGTACAGGTTAGTTCATCGACCTGAGATCGTCATTTGTCTCGTGTGAGTTCCCACTGTGCTTTGATTACTACCCTACCACGGCTCAAAGTAGTCGTGCAAACAGGTTTTAGTTAGGTACAGTCCCGAGCCACATGGAGGCAGTGAGCGGATCGGCAGGGGTTTCGTCTCTCCCGGTATTGGGGGTGAGATCGCGCTGTGTCTAGGAGAGCCATTACACGAAGTCCTTGGCCAAGGCAGGAGATTTACTGGTAGGTATTCCAGTAGTATCTCAGGGTGTTCTGGGCTACACTCCGACACGACTCGTACCGCTTTTGGGGGTCTGATTTTTACCAACCCCCTAGGCCCGACATGCGATGCTCATAGACGAACGGACCGGGCTGTACGGATATTGTCACTGACAGGCTCAGTAGGGTGTCAGGATGAGTTCGCTCATCGACCTCCCTTTTGGTCAATACCTAGTAGCCCGTTACGTACGGCTAGTACCACTGACGTGCTAGTGGTTAAATCCACAGCCAAAGTATAGACGAGTCTTTAGAGTCCCCCACAGACAGTTTCTCAAGTTTCGGGCGAAACTTTGTAGAGGCCGTATGATATATGGCAGGGTTCGATCATATACATGCAGTAATGCACGGATCATGATCGGACGGATCATACTAGTGGGCTTTGGTTTAAGCCGGATCCTAGTATTAGATTTGTTGGATTACTTTAGTCTCATCGCATTCGCATTCAGTCGGAATACGGATGCAGGTATGTATATACAGGTGAGGGGTATCCTTGTGATCCGTCACGAGTTTACTTTAGATGTTGCCGTATCTTTTTGTTGTTGTAAATGTTTCGGTTAATGTTTACAAATGGAAATTATAAGCTAGAAATCATCATTAGGAGCATTAATTGTGACACATGCACAAGTGATGACTCATGGTCTCTTTCTTTGTGCATGTATCACATTATGTGATTGATTTGTGGGTTGAAATGAGAGGAGGAGAGAGAATGGCAGCCATGTATGAGAGCTAGCTCTTGTGTTTTTGATACCCACTCTCTCATTTTATCACACATCTCACTAGAAAAAAAATGCTTCTTCTTCTTCTTCTTGCTCTAGCTCACAACCTCCATTGATGGCTTCATCTTCAACCTCCATCCATACAATGGATGCAAGAGACAAAGTTGTCACACACATTCTCTATTTCACCTTGGACGCGTCGGCTAGCGAACTTCGTGTCCGAGTTGATTCGGATGAAGCGGGAGCCCGTAAAAAGACTCGATGATGTGGTGCCCTTTCCAACGAGGAGATCGAGATCGGAGATGCCGCGAGGAGCTTGGGATGGTGGCCAAAGACCGAAGGACATGGATCGATCGGTATAGATTTTCCAACCCTTCTCTTGTTTGCTAGTTATAAGTTAATGGTTCGATCCGGGATTAAAGTCTGCGATAGCGCCGGTTTCAAGTTTAGAAAAAGTTTTCGTTTCCGCATTTTGGCCTCGGACAAACGGCCGGGGCACTACCGTTGACTTACATGGTATCAGAGACACGCCATTAACCTTTACTGGCTTGCTCTAATGTGTTTAGAATTTCGATCGAACGAAATTTTCCAAAACCGCATTTCCAATTCTGCAGTTTCTGTCGAAATTTTTTTGTGGTCCAAAAATTATTTTGAGTGTGTCAGAAAATCATGCAGGCTTTTCTAAGATCACTGCAGGAAATTGGTAGAGTGAACTCACTGTAGCACCGCGGAACCGCGGCATTACCCTTGTTTTGGCCGCGGTTCCGCCGCACCACTGTAGTATCAATCCACCACTTTTCCTACAGTGGTCTTTGACTTGGAATTGGGGTTTCTGGTATTTTTTGTTTTGGCCCAGATTATTTTGAGTACTGGGAATTGTGCTTGGGGCCCACTTCGGGAAATTTTGTCGATCGAAAATTTTAAATATGTTAGTTTACAGTACTTACATTATATCTGTGACCGTGAATGTCATTTGATCGGTAAATCTTGTCTAATTGCTATAGCCCTTTTAGAAGGATTTGCGAACGTGACATTCACGTTGATGTTCTGTGTTGTGCTGTGATGTTGCGGATTTGTCATGGTGGATAGCCTGGATGCAATGGTAGTACAGTTTGGTTGTATATGTACATTTGATATTGCGGGGCGAGCGTCCGACATGTGGACTGCCGTCACTGCCTGTTTGTATATTATTCTTTTGGGGCATGACCGGGCTGAGGTCGATGTACCCGTTGTATATATTTTACTTTCTGTACTAGGATTACCCCGCGGTGGGGTGCACGGGTAGCCGGGTTCTAGAGGGCAACGGGCCCGCATCTCATGGCTTTGAGACGGAGGGGGCTTCACTCTAGAATTGACGGGCTATTCGCCGCACTCGTAGGGGGTACAGGTTGACCCAAGGAGGGGTGCTCAAGTTACCGGATTCCGTGAAGTGCTGGGTGGTCCATTCACTTTGCTGTTGGGGGCTGCCTCGCTTTAGGTTTTGGCGGGTAACTTGCCGCACCCGTAGGGGTCTAGGATTTCATTGCACAGGCTATCCATATGACCAGGGAAACGTCGGGTTTCAGTAGCGGCTCTATGAAACCCGGGGATCCTAGATTATCTATATTATTCTGTGATGCTTATTACATTTCTGTGATGTTGCATTTTATCATGCCATGAGCGAATATTATATATTGATATATATACTAGTAGATGTTGTATATATTTTACACCCGCGGTAGTCCAGTCCCCGCTGTGTCGTTAGTTAAGTAACCTAACGGGTGATGACGGGACCCAGTGGCGAATGCGGATGGCATATATGTACATCGTATTTTCGTTCTTTATTGGTGTGATCAATTGATAGGACTGCATTGATTCGGATCAATGCAAGCTAAACAAACCTGTTTGATGTTGTTGGAGCATTTTTCAAAAAGTTGTTATTGCAAGGACGTTCTCTTTTGTTTTGCACAGTGGTATTCGGTTATGAATATCCAGCACCTCAGTCGACGAGGCAAGGGCCGAGATCCCTTCACCGGGAGTGACCCCTTGGACAGAATTTTGCGTCATGGTAATAACTTCACTATAGCCGATTGCCTTTTTACTTTGCATCGTGGTATTCAGTTGGAATATCCTGCACCTCATTCTACGGGGAAAGAGCCGAGATCCCTTCACCGGAAGTGACCTCTTTAGCAAAAGTTTTCGCCACTATATTTTTATAAAAAGCTATCCGGTTCCTTCAACGATATCAAGTTCATTACGCTAATGGTTTTTCACCAAGAACCAGTCGTAGCCCTCCGTCATTTCAGATTAGTATTGCTTAGTATTCGTGCTACGTATGTCGTGCTCGGCCGAGGCGTAGTGTGCGGTGGCTCTGTAATGCTTTTCTGTCTCATGGATATGTGATTGATTAGGACAGTCGTACGGTCATTTTGGCTCAGTCAAGGACTCGTGCGGGTGGGTCTAATGCAATCAAGATAATGACGGGTTGAACTTGACTAGGATCCTTTGATATGTTGGCTCAGTCAAGGTCACTTGAGTCCTAGGGGTAAAAATACACATCGGGAGTTTCAAAAGAAACTGAAACTTGCCAGGCATGCGCATACCTTCTGGAGTGTGATAACTTGAGTGGATTCCATCATGTTATCATGCGATGATAGTTGGATCCTGATTCCCACTGATGAGTTGGTTTACTCCTCGGGTGATCCCGACAAATTTTTCTTTCAGGTTTGGAGGAGATTTTGACGATACAGTGGGAGGTTTCCTGATTAGATAAAGTGATAACCATTCTGATCTAGGATTAGAGTGCACGCAGAGTGTTTCTTTTCTCTCTCTCTTTGGCAGCGACCATGACCCGACCCTAGACTATAGCTCAGTGACCAAGTTAACCGAACTTTCTTAAAACACTGGGTTTTGGATTGTCAGAGTTGCATACCTCATTGCCACTCCTAGTTTTACCCTTTTCTTCAGAACACCCCGTATTACTGCGAACATCCACTTCCATTGGATAAAACCATCGTATGATTATATACGAACTCGAAGGAACTTGTTCCAGATTCGAGGATGGTTTCCGGTTCTGGAGAAAATGAATAGGACTTTTCAGTTGTCTTTTCCTTTTACCTTATCTCAGGTTGCGAGTGCTCCTTGGATAAGGACAATACACCTATTACGCTAATTGGATAGTCTTCTTCCAAACCATAGGCAGGTGCCGAACGGTAAGGAATGAAGAAAACCAATTAGCCTAACGATGGTGTACAGAAGGTTATAAGTTAAGACAAATAAAGGGATTAGAAAGAGGGCAAAGTAAACTGCGACTACTATTCACGACCAAACCAAGTATTTCATCGCCACTCCTACTTCACCTTTGTATTTCTCCAGGACACTCCGTATCACTACGAAAATCCACAATTATTTGGATACTCCATCGTATGGTTATATACGAACTCGAAGGAACTTGTTCCAATTCGGGGATGGATTCTGGTTCAGGAGAAATAGGAATAAGGTTTATTCAGTTGTCTTTTATCTTTACCTTCTCTCACATAGCGAGTGCTCCTAGGATTAGGACAGTACATCTATTACGCTTATTGGATAGTCTTCTTGTAAACCATAGGCTGGTGCCGAACGGTGGGAAAGGAAGAAAACCATTTAGCCTAAAGGGGTGTACAGAAGGTAATGACTAAAGACATATAAAGGGATTTGGAGAGATGGCAAAGAAATATACGGTTACAGTTATGAATCTGATAATGGAAGAGGCATTACTAGGAATACCCGGATACCCCTTCGAAACATTTACATATTTCAGTTTCACTGTGTATTGTTAAAAGAAAACTGATTTCCCAATTAGTCCTTGCTCCAGTGTATGTATTCACCAGGTATGATTCTCACATCTGTATGGTTTTACAGATGATGAGTGGGAGTAAGTTATTGGGAATTGGGTGATTATCCTCATTATATCGAGATTCATCGTAATTGGTGATATTTGAAGAAATCGCCTGGGTTGTTTTGTCGGACGGCAAATATTTGGTTTTGAATATCCGTTGTTATGCACCAATTTCAAATTGATATATCTGTACGTTTATTTTTATAAAGTAAGATATAACTTTTTGAAATTATGTCTATGACATTTACCTATATCAGTGGATGGTTAGGTAAGGAGTATTAAACAGCGGTGTAATTCTTCTTAGCTATAAGTACAGTTTTCAACCTACGACACACAGGAAATGAGTTATTAGACTCAGGGGACTTATACAGAGTATTGTATGTTGTCCAGTGTCCATTAGGACAGAGGAGTTGGTACCCGTACTATATTCTGTTTACTTGTGACTTCTCTAGTTCTTAGACATGTGTTTCGTAGAAATGCAAGGTCTAAATTTGAGAAGTTATAGGTATATGAATAGAGTAGAGAACCAGGTATTGCAAGTATCAGGATTCTTCAAGGTGATCGAAGATGTAGATACTTATGTATGGTATTCAGTTGATAGTAATGATTATGAGAACTTGCTTCTCTTTCAAGTTATTCATATCTGGATGTATTCCTAAGTTGAGTAATGCTGATCGGCCTCTCTCCATTTAGTTGACATGCACTGGAGACAGCTGCATGATTTGAATCTGGTTCCAATTAAATCAGTGCCTCTGTTTCTATATTGGATATAGAATAGTTCATATCTTAACAATGTTAAGGTACGGGGAGTTGTCCGGCTTATGCTTAAAACCAGACTCTGGATAACTCAAGGCACGTTTCTGTAATGATTGTTTGTGGGTTGACCCGGGCTATGACGAGGGTTGACTTTCTACCATCTGGAAGATCAATAGTGATATTGTTCTTGACTCACCACAGTTTTAGTAAAATGGATTTTTTCAGAAAACAGTAGTGGGAGTATGGTAGAACTGGAAGTGATTCCAGAACCGCAAACGATTACTGAAAATTTGATAAGAATTTAAAGATTCAATCCGGTTTGACATTTCATTGGCCACTCCGCAGATAAGGTGGGTAACCTCAGGCACTCGAGAGGTACTTCGGTATGCTCAAAGACGGTGACAGGGAGGTTCTTGTTTACCCAGACTTACCATTGCTGTTGTTCCAGACTGTGAGACCCGGCAGGAAGATGAGTATAGCGTCGTTCTAAACTAGTTTTAGAAGTGTACGTATATATAACTCTGCCAGAGGGTTGTCGCAGTCAGTGGGAGTAGCGGAAGCATAGTGGACAAGTAGCTTATGTCTATTTATGGACTAAAGCAGATATAGCGGAGATAGATCATCTATTTCTGATGTGACAGTCATAGGTTTGACTTCATCAGAATAGGGTATGGATCTGTTAAGAAAGTAGTAGGGTGTGATGTCCTGATATTTGGATGACATACACAGAGTAGGAAGTGAAATTCCTATACTACGATCGGTTATACTTTGGTTGTCACACAGTGGTTTCTCCACATAGGATATGGATATTATATCAGATATTCTGGTTACTAGATCTATGGTTTTAGATCTAGATTTGGGTAGTTTCCCAATCTGGGTACTTAGACAGCATTCTAAAGGTGTTTTAGAATGGACGACTCCTGACACGGTAGTGTACCTGCAGGTGATAGAGTCACCCTCTCTAAAGATGTCTTACAGACTAAAGGGGAGAGAGATGTGCATGATTGGAAGATCACTTGCTTAGGCAATTGAGTCAATCATGAGATGTCAAGTACCACACTAGACGTTGTTTTTTGCACGAGATACAGTAAGTTGATATTAATCCTATCCTGGAGAGACATTCGGAAGCAGTTTTAGAACATAAGTGGATGTTCTAGGGATATGATAACGACAGCCTCTTTTAGGAGACGGTTATCATTCCAGGGTTCCAAGGTGACCTGGATGACAGAGTGACTGTCAGAGTTATAGTTTTCCTCTGACGATGTGCAGTTGTTTGGACAGGAGGTCCAAGCAGATACTGAGGGAGGCATGGCGCAGAATACTGATTAAGTTCAATTGACGATACAGTCTAAGAAGTTTGGATTTGGAGTTCATTTATGAACTAGGTCCCATCAGATATCCAGACATATTCTAAGACAGGTATTGCTCATTTTGGAAGATAGCTTTCTCCGCGAACTTGAGATAAAGAGAGACATAGAAAGAAACATTAGGGCGGATCCACTCACTGAGGCTATTCCTCGAACCCAATAGTTTCGCAAACGGCTTTATGAAACTGATTAGTAGAGGAGTTGGGTGTTCGGTATCACACGGGCTGTGAGTATGCGACATCGCAATAATTAGCCTTGAGTGCAAGTGGGAGATTGTTGGATATAGTGCCCTCAGAGTCAATTATTGGATCACAGGCACGTGATTGCAATGATTGAGGGAGGACCTATACCGGTAGGACAGTCTTACTCAAGAGGATTGTATACTATCTGGTTTGTCTTTATTATCGTGTACATGCTTTAGGTGACATTGTAGTTCACTATTACACGTTGATAGAGAATAGTATGCTATCATGGTTTGTCTTTATCATCGTGTACATGCTTTAGGTGACCTTACAGATCACTATTACACATTGATAGAGCCCTTAGGATTCTTGCTTGACTACCAGCAGTATGATGGCGATCATATACGTGGGAGCTGGGGTCTATAAGCACATCCTTAAAAGGTCCCTAGTCGTGGGAGTTTCGAGACTGGGCATCGATACTCCATTAGTAGACTAGTGTATACAGTCGAGACCCCGACGAGGGGCGGTGGCCGGTCTCACAAGCCATTGGTGTCAGTTGGTTCACCTAAGATGTATACAGGTGCTCATTGGATTATGAGTACACCGGACAGGACTCGCCAGGAACATGCTAGTTGGTATTATACCTGACGTCAGATAGCAGTTCCCTGGTGACATGTGTACAGGTTAGTTCATCGACCTGAGATCGTCATTTGTCTCGTGTAAGTTCCCATTGTGCTTTGATTACTACCCTACCACGGCTGAAAGGAGCCGTGCAAACAGGTTTTAGTTAGGTACAGTCCCGAGCCACATGGAGGCAGTGAGCGGATCGGCAGGGGTTTCGTCTCTCCCGGTATTGTGGGTGAGATCGTACTGTGTCTAGGAGAGCCATTACACGAAGTCCTTGGCCAAGGCAGGAGATTTACTGGTAGGTATTCCAGTAGTATCTCAGGGTGTTCTGGGCTACACTCCGACACGACTCGTACCGCTTTTAGGGGTCTGACTTTTACCAACCCCCTAAGCCCGACATGCGGTGCTCATAGACGAACGGACCGGACTGTACGGATATTGTCACTGACAGGCTTAGTAGGGTGTCAGGATGAGTTCGCTCATCGACCTCCCTTTTGGTCAATACCTGATAGCCCGTTACGTACGGCTAGTACCACTGACGTGCTAGTGGTTAAATCCACAGCCAAAGTATTGAAGAGTCTTTAGAGTCCCCCACAGACAGTTTCTCAAGTTTCGGGCGAAACGTTGTAGAGGCCGTATGATATATGGCAGGGTTCGATCATATACGTGCAGTAGTGCACGGATCATGATCGGACGGATCATACTAGTGGGCTTTGGTTTAAGCCGGATCCTACTATTAGATTTGTTGGATTACTTTAGTCTCATCGCATTCGCATTCAGTCGGAATGTGGATGCAGGTATGTATATACAGGTGAGGGGTATCCTTGTGATCCGTCACGAGTTTACTTTAAATGTTACCGTATCTTTTTGTTGTTGTAAACGTTTGGGTTAATGTTTACAAATGGAAATTATGAGCTAGAAATCATCATTAGGAGTATTAATTGTGACACATGTACAAGTGATGATTCATGGTCTCTTTCTTTGTGCATGTGTCACATTATGTGATTGATTTGTGGGTTGAAATGAGAGGAGGAGAGAGAAGGGCAGCCATGTATGAGAGCTAGCTCTTGTGTTTTTGATACCCACTCTCTCATTTTATCACACATCTCACTAGAAAAAAATGCTTCTTCTTCTTCTTCTTGCTCTAGCTCACAACCTCCATTGATGGCTTCATCTTCAACCTCCATCCATACAATGGATGCAAGAGACAAAGTTGTTACACACATTCTCTACTTCACCTTGGACGCGTCGGCTAGCGAACTTCGTGTCCGAGTTGCTTCGGATGAAGCGGGAGCCCGTAAAAAGACTCGATGATCTGGTGCCCTTTCCGACGAGGAGATCGAGATCGGAGATGCCGCAAGAAGCTTGGGATGGTGGCCAAAGACCGAAGGACACGGATCGATCGGTATAGCTTTTCCAACCCTTCTCTTGTTTACTAGTTATAGGTTAATGGTTCGATCCGAGATTAAAGTCTGCGATAGCGCCGGTTTCAAGTTTAGAAAAAGTTTTCGTTTCTGCATTTTGGCCTCGGACAGACGGCCGGGGCGCTACCGTTGACTTACATCTTTGGACACCCTAGGGCGGCGCATATGTCAGGGCGAGTCGAGCCCTTAGGGACAGCCCTACAACATCGGACTAACTCCCCGTCATCCGGTCGGATACTTACAGTGGGCCCGATATATCTTATCGGCAAGGAAATCGCAGCTACTGAAGCTTGGCTTATACCCTGCGATCTACGCTTCTTTGTTCCAGTATTCTGCACCTCCCACATGGTGGATCAAGGCATTTTTAGAGAAGTGGAACATTCCGACCCACACCTTCCTCCTATTGGATCGAGAGGTCTCCACTTCTTTAGAGGAATTTGCCGAGGTCTCTGGTTTACCAGTTAGGGGAGAGCACTACGAGGAGCTGCTTCCTCCGAATGAGTATGTTTTTGCCACCAAGTCAGTGGTAATGGGTCTTACCACAGAGAATACCATTTAGCACCAGTTCCCAAGTCTGATAAAGGTGTTGAATATGTATGAGAGCCTCTTTCTTGAATCCGGAGGCCGGGGGGTCAGCTTTGCGGACTTCATTGCCCGTTTTCTTCGCCCAGAAATTTTGTCGCAACAAGGTGAAAAGTTTGCTAAACTTGATGATCCTTTCGGGTTTGGCTTGGATCGTCGGCCAATATTGGAAGCCGATCAAAAGGATTTCTTTCTTCCCAACGTCGCGATCGTCCCCCTGTCAGAATTGCCGCTCCGGGCATTGATGAGGAAGCGTTCTTTCTCGGGTTCCTCGGTTTATGGTTAAGCCGGTTCGCGCTTCCTATGCACCCTCGCTACATGAGGCCTTCTGTCTTCTACCCTGCGCATTGAATGGTTGTCGGAATACAAGTGGCCATCGGGATCGCCGGATTAGCCCACCTATATCACGGCCTCAGCTTGGCAGCGGATACCACTGAACTAGGGGTGCAGCCCGCCAACTTTTCAATGCATTACTTCACCTCATGGCTAGAGTTGCACGTGCTTGGGGTCTTCGGTATCCACAAAAGACCTTCTTTTTATGACAGATGTAAATTCCCTCGGATAATGCGACTGGTCGACGCTTCCATCGTAAGTCCGACACCGCGGGAAGCTAGGGGTTTACTCTTTCGTCCACGCACGGTTGGAGATGGTATGTCTTTCACTGACAAAATCTTGACGGTCGGCCAGGAATCTTCAACAGTGGTGTTGCCATTGCAAGACATTTTTAAAGGCGGGGCCTCTGTATTGAAAGCTCGGGAGATTCTTCATCTGTACTCCATCAGGCCGAGCTTTCTCGTATTTAGGCAAAATGATGCGGCGCTATTCATAAGATACAACCCGCACCGTTTTGCTCAGCAGCTGAGCTATAATCAGGGAGTCCCGCTCGAGGCTTTCTTGGCAGAACCTGTTGCTACCGAAGAGGGAATGCGAAGCGCGCTGCATCATTTTATGCGTCTGAACACAGGGTGTAACTTCTTTATCAGCGAACCGAGCTGTGTTCCAAAGGCCCCCAATGTGTATGTGGCCTGGTATCAACATTCAATGGGCGCCGTCATCAGGGAGTAGAAGTGATTGCTGCCTGATCGCAAGGGTACCGCTCCGGCCGGCAATCCAAATGTTCCTCTAAAGCGATGAACCATTGTCCGTCCTCCCTTAAAAGAAGTTGCTGCGGTCAAAGTCCTGCATGATAGGCCCGAACTACCGATACCCTATGCTCCCATAGAAGCGGTGACTGTGGCATCCCCCGAGTCTGGTGTGGGTTCAAATATCGGGACTCGTTGTCCCAAGGTGCCCACCAAGCGTAAGATTGTGCTAGCGGCGACCGGTCTCGCTCGCAGAAGAGGAAGAAGAAGTCGATTCTCTCTGCCGATGTTGCATTCGACCAGGAGCCTCATGCTCCTTATAGTGAGGGCTTGGGTGAATATAGGAACAACGAGGGTCTATTCATAGCGCCGGACGATGCCGACCTTGAGGCTGCTTTTGCAGCTTCTGAGCGACTAGCAAGCCACAAAGCGGGACTGGCCATCCTCGCGGAATCAAGTAAACATCAGCCGTACCTTTTGTCATTGCATCATATTTCTATCATCATGTTTTGACTGACACTTTTCCTTCTTTAACAGGCATTTCCATCGAAGAAGCTCTCGCAGCTTCTCTCAAGACTTTTGAGGAGGAGGAGAGACTTCGAGCATCCTTAGGCATCGGTACATTTCGGTTCATCGCATCTCCACTCCCGTTTCTTATGGGTAATCTGACCCTTCCTTTTCATCTTATTACAGGAACTACCTCTACTCAAGTTATTCCAAGTGTGGTACCGACTTCGCAGGGCGGTGCGGAGACGCTTCTAAGGTCGGCTATCGAAGTCTCAGTTCCGCCGGTACTGCCGAAAGAAGCTTCACTTAAGCAACCGATGACGGATGCCATGAGGGCTCTAGAGGTAGCTCTTGGCATAGACGATGACGTCCCATTGACGGGGGTCTTGAGGAGATCTGCTCTCACGGCCCGGGCGGAAAGGAAGCGTAGAATGCGCGCAGCAAGGGAGCGCAACGCCGCCCTGGCCGTGTGATTAGTCCAAAAAAAATTGTATTTACCGTAATCAGAAACGGCGTCGCTTTGCAGCTAGCCGGTGAATACGGGTCGATCCACAGAGATGTGTAACTTTCTGTTTTTGTGTTATCACGAGTTGATTCCGATGGTGGTTTGGTTTTTGTCGATTGATTTAAAACTAATTAATATGATATTAAAGAACTTGTTAGGGTTAGGTATAAGGTAGGGTTGATAAGATCGATATTGTCACCTCTTTCAATGCCGTTTAATTAAAGCTTTTTAGAAATCATAACAATTATTAGCAAAGGGGATTAGGATGATTTGGGAAGAAACGAAGTTTCTTCCTCTAGATCCTTGTCCGTCCTTTCCTATTAATTGGTACAATCTTCATGGACGTCATGTATGCCCGGCCCTTTATACTACGGTTCACCGTTACCTCGTAGGTAGGGTGCCGTAGGGAGCGGGTCATGCATGCGTGCATGAAGTTCTAGTTATGAGAAAAAGTATCGGCATTGAAGTAGGTGAGAGATATTCATCTCTCACTCCCTTCCTTGTTCCTAACCCTAATAAGCGAGGATTTTACTCGCTCATTAGGGAATTTTCTAAAAACGACATTTTTTTTGTTGTATGTTTTAAAGTGTTTTTGTTCAAATCTTGAATTATTACTTACTGCAGATTAAAAGGAGCTAGACTAGTTAACTAAGACAAGTAATAAAATTACTCTACTGCAAGAATGATATTAGATAACTAGGGCAAGAATTAAATTAGAACTAAGGCAGGAATTTAAAAGAAAAACTTACAAAAGTGATGCTCTAGATCTCCCAACAATTCTGATTTTATTGATTGAAAAGAGGCATAGCATTTTACAGATTTTGAGTACAATTTATAAGCAAACAGTGAAGCTAGGGTTACAGACTCTCGCAGAGGTGCAATTACATATTTGCCCCCTAAAAATCCCAACACCCGTACCGTCGCACCGACACAAGAAGTCGGTGCCGACAAGGGCACCATACGGCCGCGGAACCGCGGCAATGATAGGCCTTGGGCCGCGGTTCCGCGGCCCTTTAGTGAGATCAGCTCACCAACTTCTCTGGTCTTCATGCTGGGTACTTGGGCTTGTTTGTTCTTCACTATTTTTCTCTGTTTGGCTTCTTGGTCTTTTCCAGATCTTCAGTGAAAACTTGTGAGGAGCTTTTGACCGTTCACTTTGACATTTCGGACCGCACTGCTTTATACAATTGTAACCTGTTCTTCGTGACTCGGATCCATCTTCTTGTTGGTCAAAAGTCTCTCTTTTGTATCATCTTCTGTCTTTTCTCACTGTCTTCGCTCCAATAGCCTGTATCCTGTATCATGCAACAAACGTGCGTCAAAAGTACCTGTTTACTTATAAAATGAATAAAAGTGGGGCGTATGAATTGCAATATTATGATATGAACAAATACCCCCAAACTTAACTTTTCCTCGTCCTCGAGCAAACTTATTATTTTATTCTAACCTAGCCGCATTTTCGCAGGGAAACGCGATTGCACTGAGCACATGCAATAAGCCGTTAAACCTCTAGGTGTCCCTAGTAGGAGGAGTGTTGTCTCCTGAGGGTTTTCAGCGGATTACACCCACAAAATCCTATCAATTTGGTTTTTCGACTTTTGCTCTCCAATTAGGTTTTCTAACAAGGAATTCTATTATCGTCGCCCCGCAAATTATCCACCCATATTCTTCACACTTCCTTATTGTGTAACTTAAGATTGTACATGTTCTATAAAATTACTTAGAATTCAACATTTCTTAAGTTTTTCTTCTAGAGTTTCATCTCCACTTAGGAATTTCTATCAACTCTATTAAAGATACAAGTTTTATTCTTCATTCCTTTCTCTTATCTAAACTCTAATCACATATCCCCACGTGTGTGTAATTGTCACCCCTACACTTGGAAATTCAAATCAAGCAATCGTACTCTCATCCATTGTCCAAAGCACTTATTAATTTATGAATTTTTCTTAACTTTCGCTTACACATCCTTCATGCGACCGTTAATACTTCTTGAGGTACCAACAGCCGATTACAAGATGCGTTAGCACTTTAAAGCATATTTCCTAGTTTTGCAACACCCAAGGCTTTTAGTAGTGACTCCCAAACCAGTTGGTCTAAGGCACTAGGTGATGAAACACCCTCGCTAAATAATTTTCTAGCCCTAAGTAATCACAAAAACCAGTGTCCATTTTTTTTTATTCACTTTTTTTTCTTCATTGTACTAAGGACTTTAGACAAGAGCATTTCAAGGTCTCTTCTACTAATCCAAGTTTCAAGATGCGTGATTGTGCATTTTGTAGGGTATACATTTTCAGAATCTAAACTTAAGCTAGGAACTATTTTTCGAACTTATACTCTAATAAGAATATTAATACTCTTCCCTCATTTTGGCTTAGCCCAAGAAGTGAACAAAGACATATATTCTCTACCGTTAAACTCTAAGGAATGTTATTTTTAGGGTTTTTAATTTGCTAAGTCTAAGATCTAGTTTTTCCTAGCCAGTTAACCTTTTTATCAAACTCAAGTCAATTAACCAAAATTGAATACAATAATTTTTATAATTTTTTTTTTTCAAATTTTATGGGTTTTTCAGTTTCCTAATTTTTTGTATTTTTCGAATTTTCAAATTTTTATGATTTTTTATATAAAGATGCAATGCAGAAATTAAATATGCAAAAGGAAGAGAAAAATATATACAATATTCAATGCAAAAGATAACTATATACATTACCCTCTCCCCCAAACTTGAGCAAAGCAGTGCCCTCACTGCCCGGCCCCACGTCGCGCTCGTGAACGTGAACGTGATCGTTCCCCTCTAGCCAAAAGTGTTTGGATTCCCCTCTCAATTTCCGTCAACCGACGGTCGTGATCTCGTGCAGTTGCCCGAAACTCATCCCTCAAAGAGTCGATTCTTCTCACTGTTCTCCGCATCAATCGCGCATGCTCCTGAGGAGTTAGTTCTTCCCCGCTCGAAGTCGAGCTCGAGCTAGGGGTGTGTGCGGGTACATTTTCTGCCGGTTCCGTTCGTGTCCAAATATCCGTGAGTCTAGAGTAGGACGACGTGACGCCCTGTACAAGTGGTCGAACCGGAACACCGTCTATCATGTATGAGTCAAATTCCTCGACGGGGAGGAAATAACGGCAGAGTTGGGTAACAAGCATGGGACATGGGTATACGGTACCTCGTTTCCCCGTACCTATAGATTGGAGCAAAACAGTGCACATGTCGAACCTTGGATTTTTCATCATCAGTGTGTGTACGACATGTAATGAAGGGATGAAAAAATTCGTGTTGTGGGAACTACCAAAAATATTGTTTTGTGCCCACCGACACACAGTTAAAACGTTCGCGAAAAGGGTCCGTGCTTGGATACCCTTACGCGGTTCTCGTGCACAGTCATTCCCTATCAAGGGCATATAATCTTCAAAGCGCAATGGGTGTTGATGTGCAGGTACACGTGGTATGAGTGTAACCTCGTGTATCATGTCCCTATCGATGTGAATTTCACGATTTCCCTAATTTAGTTTAATGTAACCTAAGTTGTCAAGGCTATTATCCTCCATTGATTCATAAAATAGGGCAACTAGGTTAGGTAGGGCAAACGCAGATGAGTGATTATAGAGCAGGAAATTCTAGCCCCTTTGTTCGATTTCATGTGCGAAATATCTACCGTATACTTCGTGTGCGAAAACCGGGGAAAAATCCCTTTCAAACTGCATTTTATGTGCCATTACGATTTTTTTCAGTAAAAAGATATGCAGGAACAGAGAGGAATTAGACAGAGTTACCTCCCTTGAAATTTTCAGGGGGTGACGACACCAGACGGCGGCGGATCAGCGGCGGGAAGCGGCAGATGCGGCGGTTTCGCGGCGCTCTGGTAAAGTTGCGGCGAGATTTTTCTGGAGAGTGTAGGGGGCGGCGGCTAGGGTTTTTTAGAGAGGAAAAATTTAGGTTTAAGAAAACAGGGGGCTCGGGTTCCTTTAAATAGGGGATGGGAGGGTTATTTGTATAGAACACCCTCTAAAACGAGGGTTTTATTTGTAAAATCAGCTCTTAATCTGCAAATTTGCAATCAGGTCCAAAAATTATTTTTTATTATTAAATTTTTTTTTTATTATTAATATTTTTTTTTATTTTTTATGATATTTTGGAAATATATATACAAATAATATACACACCCCCAAACTTATTTGAAATAATGTTTTGGGAAAAGAAATTTGGGGGTGAAAGTGGAGGAATATCACTCAGTGTAGATCGGCTCCTGCAAGAGCAGGATCTCCTCCGAAGGGTCCGCTGTGAAGAACGATTTCAGTCGATACCCATTCACCTTGAATAAGGTACCATCTTCAGGATTCTCAAGATCAACCGCACCGTGCGGATAAACGGTGCGGACTACAAAAGGTCCTCTCCATCTGGACCGGAGCTTGCCGGGATAAAAATGTAACCGAGTGTCATAAAGTAGAACCTGTTGACCAGGTTCAAAAGTTTTTCGCAAAAGGTGTTTATCGTGGAATACCTTAGCTCGGTTTTTAGCGATTATGGCATTATCATATGCCTCATCCCTTAGCTCCTCCAATTCATTCAATTGCAGCTTTCGATTGCTGCCCGCATCTCCTAAAGATAGATTCAGCTCTTTGATAGCCCAGAAAGCTTTATGCTCAATCTCCACTGGGAGGTGGCAAGCCTTCCCGTAAACAAGCCGGTATGGAGACATACCAAGATCGGTCTTATATGCAGTACGGAAAGCCCATAGTGCATCTATCAGTTTAAGTGACCAATCCTTACGGTTTTTGGAAACCGTTTTCTCCAAGATTTGCTTTATTTGCCGATTTGAAATCTCGGCTTGCCCACATGTTTGGAGGTGATATGGCGTTGACAATTTGTAGGTGATAGAGTATTTGCGCATTAAGGACTCGAAAGTCCTGTTGCAGAAGTGAGAACCATTATCACTTATTATCGCCCGAGGGTGCCCAAATCGAGAAAATATGTGTTCTTTAAGAAACCGAACGACAACTTTATTATCGTTCGTTCGGCTGGGCACAGCCTCGACCCACTTTGAAACATAGTCAACCGCCAAAAGAATATACACATTTCCAAAAGAGTTAGGAAATGGTCCCATGAAATCTATACCCCAAACATCAAAAATGTCCACAACCAAAATAGGTTGAAGCGGCATTTCGTTTCTCCGCGATATCCGGCCCAAGTGTTGGCACCGGGAGCAAGTTTTGCAGTATTCAAATGCATCCTTGAAGAGTCGTGGCCAATAGAAACCACACTGCAAAACTTTTTCGGCTGTCTTCTTTGGGCCAAAGTGCCCGCACATGCTTGATCGTGGCAAAAAGACAGCACACTCTTGACCTCACTTTCAGGAACACACCGACGAATGATTTGGTCGGGACAGTATTTAAAAAGATAGGGTTCATCCCAGTAAAAATGCTTTACTTGGGATAAAAATCAAAGTTTATCCTGTTTCGACCAATCATTAGGTATCAGGCCGGTGGCTAAGTAGTTTACAATATCGGCGAACCATGGTTCGCAAGAAACGGTCAAGAGTTGCTTGTCGGGAAAAACATCAGTGAGTGGAAGATCGAGCGTGGGCGCAGAAGGATGTCGTGATAGGTGATCAGCTACTACGTTTTCACATCCCTTTTTGTCCTTAATGACAAGGTCAAACTCTTGTAATAAAAGGATCCAACGTATTAGCCTTGACTTAGCATCCTTCTTTGCAAAAAGGTGGCGAAGAGCTGAATGATCTGTATATACAACGACTGGAGAGCCAATTAAATAAGGCCGAAATTTTTCGAGTGCAAACACAACGGCTAAAAACTCTTTCTCTGTTGTTGTGTAGTTGAGTTGGGCCTCATTTAGTGTTCGGCTCGCATAATAAATCACGTGCATCTTATTAATGTGCTGTCCAAGAACAGCGCCAATAGCAAAGTCTGATGCGTCGCACATGATTTCAAAAGGGTGCGTCCAGTCGGGAGATGAGAGGATGGGCGCAGTGATGAGTGAATGTTTCAAAGACTCGAATGCTTCAATGCAAGTGGAGTCGAAAGCAAAGAGTCAAGGGTCTAGCGATCTTGCTAAAGTCCTTGATGAACCGTCTGTAGAAACCGGCGTGGCCAAGGAAGGCTCTAATATCTTTGACGCATTTTGGGGGAGGGAGGTTAGAAATCACTTCAATTTTTGCTCTATCTACCTCGATGCCGTTTTGCGAGATGACATGTCCTAAGACAATGCCCTCTCGCACCATGAAATGGCACTTCTCCCAATTCAATGTTAGGTTCTTATCCCTGCAGCAGGTAAGAACAGCGTCAAGATGGCATAAACACTCGTCGAAGGAGTCGCCAAAGATGGAGAAATCATCCATAAAGATCTCTAAGAACTTTTCAACCATGTCTGGAAAGATTCCCACCATACACCGCTGAAATGTCGCGGGTGCATTGCATAACCCAAAGGGCATGCGACGATAAGCAAACGTGCCAAAGGGACAAGTGAATGTTGTCTTGTCTTGATCCTCTTTGGCGATGGGGACTTGGTTGTAACCAGAATAGCCATCGAGAAAGCAATAGAACTCGTGCCCTGCCAATCGCTCGAGCATTTGGTCAATGAAAGGTAAAGGAAAGTGGTCCTTCCTTGTTGCGGCATTGAGTTTCCTATAGTCTATGCAAACTCGCCACCCAGTTTGGGTGCGAGTGGGAATTAACTCATTTGCCTCATTGGTAATGACCGTAATGCCCGATTTTTTTGGCACAACGTGGATTGGGCTAACCCATTGGCTATCCGAGATAGGGTAAATGATACCACTATCCAGACACTTGACAATCTCCTTCTTAACAGCCTCTTTCATGATGGGGTTGAGGCGTCTTTGTGGATCCCGGGCCGGCTTGGCATCATCCATTAAGTGTATATGATGTTCGACTATGAGGGGACTAATCCCCTTAATGTCCACCATAGACCAGCCGAAATCTTGCCAATTATTATGTAAGACCATCAAAAGAGCCTTCTCTTGCTCAAGAGCTAGAGAGGCTGATATAATGACGGGGAAGGTCTCATTATCACCTAGATAAGCATATTTTAGGTGTGTCGGCAAAAGCTTTAATTCGAGTTTAGGAGGTGAAACAATAGATGGTAACAATGGGGTAGTTGTTTCAAACTCGAAGGATTCCATCAAAGGTTCGAACCGAGTGTACGCAACAGTGTCGGATGGTTCAACTAACTCATCCGAAAAAGCAAAAGACTCCAATTCAGGTGATGAGTCTTCAAAGTCATCTACGAAGGTAAAGCACTCAAAATCGTTATCCACTGTGAAAGCTGCGTCGGATTCTAGGAGGAACGCACTAATGGCGTTAACATTACTGTGATCGAACAAAAAATTCTCGAATTCACAGTCCTCCTCCGCGATCTCATTGATCGAGCAAACATCGAGTACGCTAGCATTAGCTCAGCAGGCTGACTTCCCAACTTGAAAATATTGAGCTCAATTGTCATATTGCCGAAAGATAGGTTCATTGAACCATTACAACAATTGATCACTGCGTTGGAAGTAGCCAGAAATGGTCGACCAAGTATTACCGGAATTTGGTTCCGGGGGTTAGCAACAGGTTGTGTATCCATCACAATAAAGTCAACGGGAAAAATGAAATCCCCTACTCTAATTAACACATCCTCTAGAATGGGTTATTGACCGGTCGGCCATTTGGAGAGTACAGTGAGTGGGCTTAAGCTCTCCAACGCCCAATTGCTCGTACACAGAATAGGGTAGCAAATTGACACTTGCGCCAAGATCTAATAGTGCTCTATTGATGTTCTTGTCCCCAATTGTTATCGAAATGGTAGGACACCCGGGGTCCTTTTGCTTTGGGGGTAGGGAATTTACAAGAGCATCACTAATATCACTAGCCACAAAAACTTTCTTTGGCACTTGCGACTTCCTCTTTTTGGTGCATAAGTCCTTTAAAATTTTTGCATATGAAGGAACTTGTTGGATTGCATCCAAAAGAGGGATATTTATGCTAACCTGTTTGAACAACTCAACAATCTTCTCCATCTGTGGAGTTGGTTTTTTGGATCTCAACCGATTAGGAAAAGGAACATTTTGAAAGGTGGTTGAGTCCAACTTTTGCGGATCAGATTGTCGAGTCGGAACGGCACTCCGTGTAGATGTGTTTGTGTTGTGAGAAATGGGTCCGTTCGAGCTAGAAAAGGTAGAGCCGTGTGAAGGGTGGAGAATAGGCTCTGAAGAAGAAGAAGAAGGTGAAGAAGATGAAGAAGGGCCACCGGCAGGGGTGTCATTGTTCATGCCCACATTGTTTTGCAACACTTTTCCCGATCTCAACGTGGTCACAGTATTTACGTTATGATTCTGCTGTTGATATGCAGCATGTGCGTGACCGGGGTTGGGCAGTGGTTGAGACGGGAGTTTTCCTTTTTCGCGCTCGCTTAAAGCTGCATTGAGTTGTGCAATTTGTGCCTCAATAGATTTGATGCTTTGATCGTGTGAGGCACTATTGTGCACTAAAGATTGAATAGAAGTCTCAAGTCTTGCTGTAGACTGTGTAGATTGCTTAAGGAACGCATCTAGACTTCTTTCGAGCGAGCTAACCTTATCATTATTAGGTTGAACATAATTATTTGGCTGGTAAGCATTGTTAGGCACAAAATTGTTCGCCTGATTAGGGTAAGGTTGTTGTTGAAATTGTTGCGGTTGAAATTGAGTTTGTGAAGGTGCTTGTTGTTGTTGTGGAGGAGGAGGTCTTTGAAAATTGTTATTTCCTTGGAATTGTTGATTTTAGTTCCAAGCGAAATTTGGGTGACTCCTCCACCCCGGATTATATGTCGAAGAGTACGGATCGTTTCTTTGTCGTTGCTGAAATGCAGCATTGACTTGACCCTGTCCTTGAGTGGATGCATTATAAGGACACTCTTCGGTTAGGTGCGATGGATCCGCACAACAAGCACAGACAGTTCGTGGGGGCATAGCAGGGGCAGGAGAAGGCGATGAGATTTTGGTCTCAATCGCTTCTAGCTTTTTCGTAAGAGCGGCCATCTCGGCCTTCATAGCAATCGACATCTCTACTTGATGTATGCCTGCCCTAGATTGACCACTAGAAGATGATGTTGTCTTGGTACTCTCCCACTGAATTGTTTGCTCACTAAGATCCTTAAGAAACTGCCATACTTCATCACTAGACTTGGAGAGAAAATGACCTTGACTTATGGTTTCTAGCAACTGCTTCGTTGCCGAGTTCAATCCCTCGTATAATGTTTGGCAAAGTTGCCAACTTTCGATCCCATGATGAGGGCATTGAACTAGTAGGTCCTTAAATCTCTCGAAGCACTTCTAAAATGGTTCGGAAGGAAGTTGTGAGAATTGAATTATTTCATTGCGGATTCTGGCAGTTTTGTGATGAGGATAGAACTTTTTCAGAAAAGCCTTCACAAACTCGTCCCAATTTCTTATGGAATGTGATGCGGTGCTATATAGCCACTTCTCGGCTAGGTCACATAAGGTGAAAGGAATGACCCTTAGCCTTATAGCGTCATCAGTTAATTGGGTTGTTTTCATCATAGCGCACACATTTTGGAATTTATTAATAAAGATATATGCATCTTCAGATTCCAAACCATGAAATTTTGCAGCATATTGATGAAATGTGGTTTTATTTCAAAATTGTCCCCATTTGCCGGTGGGGGTGAAAGACAAGTAGGTAATGAAGTGTGGATGGGGTAAAAGAGATCCTGGAGCGCAACTCGTGCGGGCGCTTCAACAGGCGGCTGATTCGGGTTATTCGCACCTAACGGAGGTGGAATCCTTCCCGTCGGTAAGGTATTGTTGGGGTTGAATCCCGACATGCCTTCGGTGAAAGAATTTGACGTTGAGGGTAAAAAAGTGGACGGAGTGTCGACTTTAGTGTCGAAAGGTTCGTCGGTCGGTACCAACAAAACACGGACTAATCGAGCGTCAGTATCCCTAGTCCAAAGTGACATACACTAAAGGGTAGTGTAGTTAGAAAAAAGAAAAAGACAGAATGTGGAGGTAAGATAACGTCAGTGAGGGAAAGTGGTGGAAGTGAGTTGCAAGTTTTCTTAGCGGCAAGTTGCAAGTTTTGAAAAGATTTTTCCCTTTTTTTTATGTGAGAGTTTTGCAAAAAGGTTTTTGGAAAGGGACTCTTGACACAAATGTATCAACCACACATGCACAATCAGGCCTAGATCTAGGGTTGCCTAGGTCTGCTAGACAGCTCCTAACTAGGGCTAGAAATAGGACCTCAAACCGCCTCTTCACGGACAAGTACGGCCAGGTAAGTGGGAAGGAACCACCACTACAGTGGGCCTAATTAATAACCACTAGCCTAGACACCGCAATGTCGGTTAGGATAAACGGTCGATGCCTATACTAGTCCTTTTCCTATTGAGCTCGATGTCCTTAGGTCTGAGTCTAGTCTTATTTTTAATTAATTGTGGTCAATGCACATACTTTAGGTGTTTTCTGGGGTCCTGGGAAGGGTGATGAAATCCCCACCCAATCTGAGTTTGGTCAATTAGCCCCTTAAAGTCCGATTAAATTATGCAAAATAATAAAATTCACTTGCAATCAATTTTTACCGCGGCGCAAAGAAACCTGCAGCAAATCTGTTATTTAGAAGGGGAGAGAAGATTTTTTTTTTTTAGCGCAAAGAATTCCTGCAGAAAATGTTTACAGTGGATATATGGAGGTTGCAGAAGAGAGAACAAGAAAGCAAACCATGCAATTTTTACACAGAGAAGAGCTGAAAGAGCCGCGGAACCGCCGCCTGGGGCCCACCTTTGCCACGGAAGCGCGGTGGAATGAAGAGGTCTGCTCCTGAAAAAATTTCCACTGCTCTGTTGGGAACTTTCTTCTCTGTTCTGATGTGCACTTTTCTATTCAGCCTTCTGTAAATTTCCAGATCCGCGATCCTTTGCTGTTCCTGCAAGATTCAAAACATAGAACCCTTCAAACAGATAAAAATCGCTAAAATGTTTTTGTATTTTCTATTTTCTGATTTTTATGATTTTTCAAAATTTATATCAACCCGAAATCATACAAAACAAAAAATTACGCCATCCCCGGCAACGGCGCCATTTGATTAGTCCAAAAAAATTGTATTTACCGTAATCAGAAACGGCGTCGCTTTGCAGCTAGCCGGTGAATACGGGTCGATCCACAGAGATGTGTAACTTTCTGTTTTTGTGTTATCACGAGTTGATTCCGATGGTGGTTTGGTTTTTGTCGATTGATTTAAAACTAATTTATATGATATTAAAGAACTTGTTAGGGTTAGGTATAAGGTAGGGTTGATAAGATCGATATTGTCACCTCTTTCAATGCCGTTTAATTAAAGCTTTTTAGAAATCATAACAATTATTAGCAAAGGAGATTAGGATGATTTGGGAAGAAACGAAGTTTCTTCCTCTAGATCCTTGTCCGTCCTTTCTTATTAATTGGTACAATCTTCATGGACGTCATGTATGCCCGGCCCTTTATACTACGGTTCACCGTTACCTCGTACGTAGGGTGCCGTAGGGAGCGGGTCATGCATGCGTGCATGAAGTTCTAGTTATGAGAAAAAGTATCGGCATTGAAGTAGATGAGAGATATTCATCTCTCACTCCCTTCCTTGTTCCTAACCCTAACAAGCGAGGATTTTACTCGCTCATTAGGGAATTTTCTAAAAACGACATTTTTTTGTTGTATGTTTTAAAGTGTTTTGTTCAAATCTTGAATTATTACTTACTGCAGATTAAAAGGAGCTAGACTAGTTAACTAAGGCAAGTAATAAAATTACTCTACTGCAAGAATGATATTAGATAACTAGGGCAAGAATTAAATTAGAACTAAGGCAGGAATTTAAAAGAAAAACTTACAAAAGTGATGCTCTAGATCTCCCAACAATTCTGATTTTATTGATTGAAAAGAGGCATAGCATTTTACAGATTTTGAGTACAATTTATAAGCAAACAGTGAAACTAGGGTTACAGACTCTCGCAGAGGTGCAATTACATATTTGCCCCCTAAAAATCCCAACACCCGTACCGTCGCACCGACACAAGAAGTCGGTGCCGACAAGGGCACCATACGGCCGCGGAACCGCGGCAATGATAGGCCTTGGGCCGCGGTTCCGCGGCCCTTTGGTGAGATCAGCTCACCAACTTCTCTGGTCTTCATGCTGGGTACTTGGGCTTGTTTGTTCTTCACTATTTTTCTTTGTTTGGCTTCTTGGTCTTTTCCAGATCTTCAGTGAAAACTTGTGAGGAGCTTTTGACCGTTCACTTTGACATTTCGGACCGCACTGCTTTATACAATTGTAACCTGTTCTTCGTGACTCGGATCCATCTTCTTGTTGGTCAAAAGTCTCTCTTTTGTATCATCTTCTGTCTTTTCTCACTGTCTTCGCTCCAATAGCCTGTATCCTGTATCATGCAACAAACATGCGTCAAAAGTACCTGTTTACTTATAAAATGAATAAAAGTGGGGCGTATGAATTGCAATATTATGATATGACCACCATGGGTGCAGGTTCGAGCGCTGCTACCCCTGCCCCTACTCCTTCAGAGGATGCTTCGGCCGTCTTGTCTACCACCCACAGACAGGCAGCACGTGCGGCCCGGGAAGCAGTCGAAAGACCGACCCAAGGTAACGTGACATTGAATTCTTTCGTCAAAGTTTTAATCTTCAGATTCTCATATGTCCCATCCTGCAGGACCGAGTCTTGATGGGGAAGCGGTAGGTGAGATGGTGGTGACCGCCAAGCCTGAGGTAGCCACTCTTTCTCAAGAGTCTAGCACTGCCCCAATCGCCATTCTTTCCGCATGTGGTTTTCTTCCATCTCCTAGCGTCGCGAGTGTTACGACGGCTCTCGTGGAGTCGGGGGATGAGGCTACGGGCGGCAAATCCATTCCGATGGAGGAGGGTGAAGTAATCATTGTATCCAGTGACGCCCTTGTCGCGGTCTCGACCGGTGACTCACCAGGTAGATTTTGGGTTATTGCTTTTCTTGTCATTCTGCAATCCTTTTCAATCTCTCCTGACAGTATTTCTCTCGTTTCTAATGCAAGTGTAGCGAGCGTTGAGGTTGTGCCACCCAAAGAAGCATCGCCAGTTGCTATTTTGACGGTGGCCGCCCCTTTGCCTTCTCTCGTATCCTCTCAAATGCTGGAAGGTACGGATTTGTGACCCATCGGTTTCATTGTAGGCAGTATACTTTATGTACTAATATTGCATTATTACATCCTTGCAGGAGTCCTTTTTGATCACCTATATCAGGTGTTGCACCCGCATTTCTCCTTCCAGTCAGAGATTGCCTCACCTAGTGGCGCTGGTGAGTACAGTCTTTAGCTAATGTATTTTCTTTCACGGGCGACCGAATCGTTTCTAATTCTTCTTCGTCTTGACTGCAGCATTACAGATTGAAAGAGGAGACGAAAGAACAGTTGCGCCACCGGTACTCCCAGCCTTGCCTCCTGCCACAGCTAGTATAGTAAACTTTATTGTTCATGTAGCTTATCTATCTCTTGAATCGTTATTTGACTATGATTTATTTTGCAGCAGTGACACCGACTTCAGCTTCATTCGAGTCTAGAATCATAATGCCAGTGGGCCCCTTTTCCAGACGTCTATCTTCAAAAGGCGCTGTGAATAGTCTGCGCATGTTGAGCGATCACCTCGAGGAACTTGACGCGGAGATTCCTGTCCTTGCTGCAGATTTTGTTGCTGAGGTTAATCCCATGCCGGCGACGCTCGTGCACTTTCATAGCGAGGGCGTCGTTAAGTCTTGGGTTAATCACTGCAGGAAAATTGAGGCTTGTCTGCATGAGCTCGAGGTCAGACGTCCTGCTCCCGAGGTCCTGGCGGTGAACTCCCAGCGGACCGTATGGGTCGAGCAGAGCACTCCCTACTTCCACCATCTTGAACAAGAAGCGGCCTTGAGGCGTAAGGAGCGCGAGGAGACTTCAAGCGAATCTGCGCAGCCGCATGCTTAAGTTGACGCATATGCTGTACAGCTGAAAGCTATCTTTGAAAGCCTTCTGCGATGTATTTCTGACGGGCTAACGCTGAGGCAGAAGCTTGACCTCATCGAGTGAGATGCACAGAATCGTGGGGCAGCTCAGCGGGTCGTCGAAGAGCAACTTTCATCCTATTTGCAGCAACGAGCTCAGGTTGAAGCAGAGTTAGCCGCGGCAGCTGACCATGAAAAGAGGCTGAGGGAAGTGCGCGAGCAGCTGACTGGTCTATTGAAAACGCTTCCCTCCCAATAATTGTTTTGCACCATTTATGATTTTTGAATAAAATGTATCTTTTTTTATCCTTTCATATGATGTAAATTGTACTCAATTGAATTTATGAATAAAAGATACATTTCTTTCGCACTATCTTGTGTCATCTCTTGCTTTCTTCTCTTTTCTTTGTTACCGGCATGTTACTTTAGTAAGCGTAGCCTGTAGTTGATAAAGAGCATTCCGTCTTGAATTCTTCGAGAGGTAGCGATGGCTTAGGAAGCAGGTTCAGATCTGCTGCCTAAGGCTTTTCAACTTTATGAGCCGTGAGAGTCTCATAAAGATTTTTCTCCCTACGAGTCGAGAGGATCTCGTAGGTGTATTTTCACCTTAGGAATCGTGAGGATTCCTAAGTGTGTTTTCTCTCGGGGGTCGTAAGGATCTCACAAGAGAGTTTTCTTCCTTACGAGTCGAGAGGACCCGTAAGTGTTTGATGAGATTGACGTTATCCACATTTCACGGAGTCAGGAGTTTCTCTGGGCGCTTCCCACGGGGTCAGGATTGACATAGGCCGTATTCCACGTGACCAGGATTTGCTCTGGATGCTTCCAACGGGGTCGGATTGACATAGCCGTGTTCTGCGAGGACCAGGATCCACTCTGGACGTTCCCACGGGGTCAGGATTGACATAGGTCGTGTTCCACGTGACCAGGATTTGCTCTGGATGCTTCCTACGGGGTCAGAATTGACATAGCCGTGTTCTGCGAGGACCAGGATCTACTCTGGACGTTTCCCATGGGGTCAGGATTGACATAGGCCGTATTCCACGTAACCAGGATTTGCTCTGGATGCTTCCCACGGGGTCAGGATTGACATAGCCGTGTTCTGCGAGGACCAGGATCTGCACTGGACGCTTCCCACGGGGTCAAGATTGACATAGGCCGTGTTCCACGTAACCAGGATTTGCTCTGGATGCTTCCCACGGGATCAGAATTGACATAGCCATGTTCTGCGAGGACCAGGCTCCGCTCTGGACGTTTCCCACGGGGTCAGGTTTGACATAGGTCGTGTTCCACGTGACCAGGATTGCTCTGGATGCTTCCCACGGGGTCAGGATTGAGATAGTCGTGTTCTGTGAGGACCAGGCTCCGCTCTGGACATTTCCCACGGGGTCAGGTTTGACATAGGCCGTGTTCCACGTGATCAGGATTTGCTCTGGATGCTTCCCACGGGGTCAGGATTGACATAGCCGTGTTCTGCGAGGACCAGGATCCGCTCTGGACGCTTCCTACGGGGTCAAGATTGACATAGGCCGTGTTCCACGTAACCAGAATTTGCTCTGGATGCTTCCCACGGGGTCAGAATTGACATAGCCGTGTTCTGCGAGGACCAGGATCTGCTCTGGACGTTTCCCATGGGGTCAGGATTAACATAGGCTGTGTTCCATGAAACCAGGATTTGCTCTGGATGCCTCCCACGGGGTCAGAATTGACATAGCCATGTTCTGCGAGGACCAAGATCCGCTCTGGACGTTTCCCACAGGGTCAGGATTAACATAGGTCGTTTCTACGTGACCAGGATTTGCTCTGGACGCTTCCCACGGGGTCAAGATTGGCATAGGCTGTGTTCCACGTGACCAGGATTTGCTCTGGATGCTTCCCACGGGGTCAGAATTGACATATGTCATGTTCCACGTGACCAGGATTTGCTCTGGATGCTTCCCACGGGGTCAGAATTGACATAGCCGTGTTCTGCGAGAACCAGGATCCGCTCTGGACGTTTCCCACGGGGTCAGGATTGACATAGGCCGTGTTCTACGTGACCAGGATTTGCTCTGGACGCTTCCCACAGGGTCAAGATTAACATAGGCCATGTTCCACATGACCAGGATTTGCTCTGGATGCTTCCCACTGGGTCAGAATTGACATAGCCGTGTTCTGCGAGGACCAGATTCCGCTCTGGACGCTTCCCACGGGGTCAGGATTGACATAGGCCGTGTTCCACGAGGACCGGGTTCCGCTCTGGACGCTTCCCACGGGGTCAGGATTGACATAGGCCGTGTTCTACGTGACCAGGATTTGCTCTAGATGCTTCCCACGGGGTCAGGATTGACATAACCATGTTCTGCAAGGATCAGGTTCCGCTCTGGACGCTTCCCATGGGGTCAGGATTGGCATAAGCCGTGTTCCGCAAGGACCAGGTTCCGCTCTGGACGCTTCGCACGGGGTCAGGATTGACATAGGCCGTGTTCCGCAAGGACCGGGAAGGGTTGACTTTATCCGCATTTCACGAAGTCGGGAGTTGACTCTCGGCTGTCTGTGCACCGCCGAGTCATGGAACTGAGAGTTGATGAGGTTCCGCTTTGCTGATGTTACGTCTTTTGAAATAAGACGAATGTTGAGATGATCTCCAGGCTGTCTGTGAACCGTCGAGATTTGGCTTCTTCTTTTTTTGATGGAGCCTGGTAGGAAGGTATGGTTCTCTCTTTGTTTGTGCCCCTGGATTGTATACAAGGATCGATGTGATCTCATTTGTAGGGCAAAAAGTTTCATTTTATATATTTTTCTTTCCGCGATGCTCTATCATTTCAGCTTTTATATCGCGAAAATCACGTTTGCCCAATCATTTCGGCTATTTTTTCGCGGTGCCCAATCATTTCGGCTATTTGTTTTATTTACTCGCTGCTTTTTATTGCGAGTTGCCCAATCATTTCGGCTATTTTGTATACATATATTTTTACTCGCTGATTTTGTTGCAAGTTGCCCATCATTTCGGCTATTTCATATGCATGTGTGCATCGCTGGCTTTTCGCTTCAAGCTTGGAATTAGACACCGATTTCGGCATCAGCACCGCTACAACTGGGATATTGCCAGGAGCGAATCATCATTTGCCTCTGTCGATGTCGAACAAAGGTGGCTTAGCAAACAGGGTTAAGATCCTGTCGACTAAGGCTTTTGACTTCATGAGCCGTAAGGGTCTCATAAAGATTTTTCTCCCTACGAGTCGTGAGGATCTCGTAGGTGTATTTTCTCCTTAGGAATCGTGAGGATTCCCAAGTGTATGGCTTCTTATAAGTCGTAAGGATCTTACAAGAGTATTTTCTCCTTCTAAGTCGAGAGGACTTACAAGGGTTGTTCACCGTGTAAACATATCCCTAGTCGCGGGTAGGACTTTGTTAGGGAAATGTTTATTCGCGCCCGTAGATTGTATACAAGGGTCAATATTGAACCACTTGTAGGGCAAAATTGGAGGTTGTGATGGCTTAAGAACAGGTTTAGATCCCTGTAGCTTAAGGCTTTTGAATCCTATGAGCCGTGAGGGTCTCAAAGGGGAATTCTTCTTACGAGTCGTGAGGATCTCGTAAGTGTGTTTTCTCCCTAGGAATCGTGGGGATCCCTAAGTGTGTTGCTCCCTTATGAGTCGTAAGGATCTCACGCAGGTGGTTTCTCCTCACAAGATCGAGAGGACCTTGCAAATGTCTTTTAACGAGGTTGCGCCCTTTTGGGTTTTCACAAAAACGCGCCGGTAGCCCTGCTTTTTTTACTCACGGAGCCCTTTCGGGTTTTCATCCGTGCCCATTTTGCTTATGGACATACCGTTTTCTTTTGTTTTTGTTTTATTATTTTTTTTTGTGTCAGCCTTGGGATGCTGCAGTCCGTAGTAGTTTATCGACGTTTCGATCAATGGCCAGTTTTAGGACATAGTGGTCCATTGTTAATTTAAGGACGTTTCGGTCCGTTGTTAGTTTTAGGACATTTCGGTCCGTTGCCGACTACTACTTATAGAGTTTGGGCTTAGGAAGATAGCGAGCGGACATAGGCGTCGTCATTTATCGTTGACCTCGGCCGTGACTCATCAGGCGTAGTATTTTTTTAGGAAGCGACCGTTTATTGGCCTGAAAGGTCTTTCACCATGCATGTCCATGAGTAGATAGGCTCCACCCTGGTAAACTTTGTCTATGATATACGGGCCTTCATAGTTCGGCTCAAATTTCCCCCGTTTGGCATGATTGGGGATCATAGGTCTTTTGGCCATTAGCACGAGTTGGCCTTGACGGAATGTTCTCGGCCTAGTCAATCTTTCATATGAGCGCGACATCTTTACTTTATAAGGCTCCAAGTTTTGCTGCACCATGAGCCGAGTTTCATCGAGGGCATCAAGTTTCTCAAGCCGGAGATGAGCATTTTCTTCGTCTGTTAGCTCATAGTGGACAGCCACTCGTAGAGAGAGTAATTCTATCTCAAGGGGGAGTACCGCTTCTGTGCCGAATACCAATGCATACGGCGTTGTGTTCGTGGTTGTTTTTGAACGTAGTTCGATACGCCCAAAGAGCTTCATACAGTCTTTCGTGCCAGTCCCTCTTATTTCGAGACACCGTCTTTTTCATGATCTTCGTCAAGGTCTTGTTGAAAGCCTCAGCGAGACCGTTAGCTCGGGGATTATAGACTGATGAATATCTCCAGTCTATGTTATGCTGTTGTGCGAAGCGGCTGATCTTGTGGCTTCTATAGGCTGGCCCGTTATCGGAGATAATCCGTCGCGGAGTGCTAAACCGATAAATGACGTGTGTCTTGAAGAAATGGAGGATATTCTCCATCTTCACTTCCCTTAGCGTGACTGCTTCTGCCCATTTGGAGAAGTAATCAGTTGTTGCCAAAATGAACCGATGTCCTCTGGACGATGCCGGTTCGATGAGCCCGATTATGTCAGTTCCCCACATTTCGAACGGCCAGCTAGCCACCGTTGGATGTAGTGGATTCGGATGCTGATGGATAAAATCTCCGTGAATCTGGCACAAGTGGCATTGCTTCGTGTATTCGAGGCAGTCCTGGATCATCGTGGGCCAATAGTAGCCCATCCTTTTGATCTTCAGCTTTATTTTCGGCCCGGCTTGGTGAGAACCGCAGAGTCCGTCATGAGTTTCTTGGACGACTCTCTTTGCCTCTTCAGGTCCTAAACATCTTAGCCACAGGGAATCAAATGATCTCTTATACAGAGTATCATTGACGAAGGCAAAAGACAGATCTCGTTTCATAAGCTGATGTCTTGAGGACGCATCTTCATGTGTTCGATGGAATTTAAAGTAGTCTATAAAGACTTCTCTCCAATCCTCAGCCTTTTCCTGGTCTTTTATTTGTAGGGTCGTTTGCTCGGTTGCTCCTTTTTCTTCGGATGACTCTGAAGATATTTCTGCCGGTGCAAGAACTCGACGGCTTTGTACCACGATTCTTACGTCATCGAAGTTATCGTCAGCCAATTCTTTAGCGAGCTTGGCTAATGCATCTGCTTAACTATTTTCCGCGCGCGGTATGCTTTCCAGTGTGTAGGAAGGGATTCGAGTCAGCAGTTGTTGCACTCTCTCACCGTACTTTACCAACTCTGGTTTGCACGTTTGATAGTCGCCGTTTACTTGGCTAACGATCAGCTAGGAGTCTCCATATATGAGGAGATTCCCAATTGCCATGTCGACGGCGATCTCAAGACCTGCTATCAAAGCTTCGTATTCGGCTTCATTCTTCGTCTTCGGCTCTGTCAAGGAAAAGGCAAAGCGCATTATCCCTCCTTGTGGAGTCACGAAGATAAGGCGTACCCCGGATTTGATTATAGGGGTGCTTTGTTTGTGCTTCTTCATGGAAGATGCCCCATCGAAATAGAGTTCCCACTGGGTATCATTCTCTCCTCTCTCCTCGTCGATCGTGTCAAACGCGTGCACGTCTGGCAATTCGCAGTTCAAGGAAGATTCGGCAGGTATCGATGCTCAGCGAGGAAGTCGGCGATGGCCTGGCCTTTCACTGCCTTGAGGGGTCGATAAGTTATCGAGAACTCCAGCAAGAGCAGGGCCCATTTAGCGAGTCGCCCCGTTAATATAGCCTTTGATATTAAATATTTGAGAGGATCCACCTTCGATATGAGATGGACCTCATGTGCCAACGCATAGTGTCTGAGCTTCGTTATCGCGAAGATCAATGCCAGGTAGTGTTTTTCGATGGGAGAATAATTGCTTTCTACCCCAGTAGAACTCGACTCAAGTAGTAGAGGGCTCTCTCTTTCCCTTGGTCGTTTTCTTGTGCCCATAGTGCACCTAGAGAACCCTCAAGGCCGGTTGTATACAGAATGAGAGGCTTTCCCTTGACCGGAGCGGTCAGCACCAGCGGATTCTGCAGGTATTGCTTAATTTCGTCCAGTGCGCTTTGGCATTTGTGATCCCAGACGAACGGAGTTCCCTTCTTCATTAGGTGACTGTATGGACGGCACTTGACGGAGAGATTGGCTATAAATCGACGGATATACGCGAGCTTTCCTTGGAGAGACCGCAGTTGGTTGAGAGTCCTTGGCGGAGGCATTTCCATGATCGCCTTGATCTTTGACGGGTCTATCTCGATGCCACGGTGGCAGACGACGAATCCTAGGAATTTGCCTGAGGAAACTCTGAACGCGCATTTGAGAGGGTTCATCTTCAAGTTATATTTCCGAAGGCGCTGAAACACGATCTTTAGATGCTCTAAATGTTCCTCGTATGATTTGCTTTTAACTACGAGGTCGTCGATATAGCATTCGACGATTTCATGTATGAGGTCATCGAAAATCTTCGTCATGGCCCTCTGATAGGTGGCACCGGTGTTCTTTAGACCGAAGGGTATCACCTTGTAGCAGAATATACCCAAAAGGGTCCGGAAAGCGGTATGCTTCTGGTCCTCAGGATGCATCTTTATCTGATTGTATCCTGATGAGCCGTCCATGAAGGAGAAAACTTCACGAGTGGACGTATTATCTATCATTAGCTCATTGACCGGTACTGGAAAGTCGTCCTTCGGGCAAGCTTTGTTGAGATCCCGAAAATCTACGCATATGCGCACCGTCCCATTTTTCTTCATTACTGGGGCAATATTGGCGATCCAGTCAGGATATTGAACCTCTTGGATGAAGCCAGAGTCGATTAGCTTCTTGACTTCGGCATTGATGCTCATCTCAAGCTCGAGCCGCATTCTTCTCGGTGCTTGTTTAATCGGCTTGATGTCCGAAGAAATCGCCAATTTGTGGACAGCAATCTCTGGATCAAGTCCCGGCATCTCTGAATAGTTCCATGCAAAGCAATCTTTATACTGCATGAGCACGTCTTTAAGCGTAGCCACTTTTTCTTCAGACAACAGCTCACTGACGAACGTCGGCCGTGGGTCGTTTGCCGTTCCTAAGTCAATTTTTGTGAGGTTATCTGCAGTAGTATGTATCCCGTCTTCTAGCCCTTTAGGCGCCGGTGGAAATTCTAAGATCAATTCATCTTCATTGTTTTCGAAGTACCAAGAAAGGTCATCCATATTCTCGGGTTCTTCTGACAACGTTATCACGTGACAGGTACGAGATCGTTTCCAAGACTGATGTTGATCTGATTCTACCCTCATCGCATAAGTGGCTTTTGATTCATGCTTCCATGGCGGACTTACCCTCCAACTGTGTAACGTTTCCAAAATAATAAAATATTATTTTCGGGAATTTTTATAATTTAATATTATTTTAATGAATATTTTAATATTCGGGTATAATTAAATACAAATAAATGGGGGGAAATTATGGAAAATTCTAAAATAGGGTATTTTATGGAATTATTCCATTTTAAAGTTTTTAAGATTAGTTATATGCTAAATTGGTGCTAATCGCGATTAAAAATCGCTAATTGGATTTTTAGCTTTTTTGTGCAAAAATGTGCACATATCATTTTCCATACTTGTTACACTTGTGTTATATTTCCATTGCCATGGTTGTTCTTTTGGGTTCACTATTGGAGTGAGAAGGAAAAGAAAAAGGAAAAGAAAAGAAAAGGAAAAAGTAAGTGTGATGATGAGAGAGAGAGAGAGAGTAGTTGCTTTTGACTTTTTGAACCATGCTCCCATCATTTTCCCCTTCTCATTCTCTCTCCTCTCCCTCACCTTGAGCTGCTGCTGCTCCTTCTCCCTCACTCTCCCTCTTCACAAAAACCCTACATCCACCATGAAAACTGTAACGTTTTAAAAATAATTAAATAAATAATTAAATGAATAAAAGTGTTTAAGTGAATTTTAGGATTTTCGGTAAAGTAAAACGTATTTTTCGTAAAACCAAACCGTGATTGTTTTTCATTATAAATTCAAAAATACCTATTTAATTATGTAATTACTAGTAAATAGTGTTTATTTAGCCACTTATAAATTTTTAGTTTAATTAAAAAAATTTCCTAAATTAATTATTTTAAATATTAACATAAGCTTTATTTTTACACTAAATTAGTGTAAATTACAAATTTAAATGGTTTTAATTTGTAAAAATGAACCATGGCATATTAGAATTTAGTGTGTATCATGAAAAAATGATTTGCAAATTTTTCCTAATTTCTAGAGCTTTCTTGAGTTGCTATAGTAAATAAATAAATAATTAATTAATTAAACCATGAAAAGACTTTAAATGATGATTCTTTCTTGAAACTTCCACACTTTTCTTCACTCTTTTCTCTTTCTCCCTCCCCATGGCCGGCCACAACTCATCCATGGCAGCCCCCCCCATTTTCCACCTCATTTTTATTCAAAAATCATCAAAAATACATCAAAAATTCAATTAAAATTCCACAAAATCATATATATTTTCATACCCTTTATTCTCTACTCTTCTTTACATGGAATTTGGAGTGGGAAAGCATGTATTTTTTAGGCTCATTTTCAAGTTTGGACATGAGGTTGTGGAGGTACCCCTCACGTGGACTGCGGGCGATGAAGAGGAGGATGACGACACTGTCTTCGGCAGACATGGACCAGGTGAGTAGATGTATATCTACGGGGGGAAGTCGGGTGGATGGCGTTTAGCACCCCCGCAACGTAGAATAGGAATAGTACTTAGTGACATTAGGAAACCTGATGTGACCCTAGATTCTTACCGAGCAGGACCCTAGTAATGACCCTAGGTGGGACTAGACTGATTTAGGAAAACCATACCTGAGGATGAATACTTCGGGAAAGGTTCGTAGGTTTCTGATAGAAACATACACGCACACACTAAAACTTGACTTGGCGTATACGTATATGTGTGTATATATATAAAACTAGGTATAGGTGTATATATATACACCACACGTATATGGGATTCATTGATGTGATATGATATCCGAGGTGTGATGAAACAGTATAACTGGGCTTGATGCCGTGATTCTTGACTATACAGTCGTAATAAAGTGTTAGCGGATCATTAGAGAATGAGATAATGAACATGCATATATAAATTATAAAGAGTGGTGGTGATATTGATGTACATGGGACGCTAGAATAGTACCCGGACTGTAACTGGTGACTGATCACGATATGATATATGTATAACTTGATTACGACATGATATTTCTGAGGATAAACTAATGATGCTTATCATGATGGCAATGATATATGATTGATGTATGCGATCACAGTTTAACACCTTGATCATGAGATGTGCTGATGATGACATTATACGAATGAGGAGACACCTAGGAGATACTTACCGTACCCCGATATTGGGATGCTGTACGATGGATTTTACCGTACGAGGCTTAGATTTGATGATTGATCCGCACTCTTGATTCGAGGAAGCCGTACTACGTACGTGACGCTATTGAGGCGGGATCGCCGACTATTAGAGATATTGATTAAGACCTTAGGTAGACTCTAGTTTCTTACTGACTAGTCTATTAGGTTTAATTCCTTAGGATGTTAGATGGACACTGGTTTAGGTTCGACTCACATAGTGGTAGTTGTACTCGTATCTCGCAGAGGAGTGGATAATGCACATCTGTATTTACATTCATACTGTAATCATCATGGTGCATGTTCTTTTATATGTTGCTATAATCAGTAAAAACTTTACCTGTTAGGACACCAGCACTATTACCGATGATGCGCATGTTCCACGCACACTTATTTGCCGGCTCACACACATCATCATCGGTAATTGCTATGTCACGTACACTTTAGATCATATTGTCTTTTATGGATTGAATCAGTTAGCAACTAGACAGATATAATATTGTGATTATTTTCTGACATTAGTATAAGACATGATATTTATTACTTAGACATTGATGCATTCATATTTCATGTTATCGCACAGTAGTATGGGCATATGCTGACACTTATCATATACTTACTTATGATTTTGAGATTTGGATTTCTATGAGATTTCTGGATTTTTGGGGAAAACCGCAAAAATATATAAAAACTTCTCTCTCTCTCCTCTTCTCTTTTTAAATAAGATGCGGTTTTCTCGTGATGTATGAGTCGTCCACCATGAGTATTTCATGTTTTCTGTTGGATTTCGAGACCCGATTCGAGGAGTGGATGAACCGTCTCGGGAACATGGTGGGCCCGGTATGGTACCCCGGGGCAAGAAGATCGAGTTGTAGACGATGAGCCTATCAGGGGAAGGCTACCTACCGGTGATGTCTGGCGCGGCGGATATCCGGAGGATACCGACCGTTGTCGTGAGATTTGATGATATGGGCCGATCCGGACTGACGGAGCCCGAGATATTGAGACTTGAGATTACATGTGTTGTGTCGATGTTTGACACGGATTTCCATGGGTTTCATTATTCAGATTTCAGATTCTTATACACATTCTACTATGATAATAGCTAAAGATTTCTTATACATATATATCTGGATTTCAGGATTTGTTACTTTACCTTCATGGTGCATGCATTTCATTCATATGACATAGTATTATATGAGGCACTGACACGACACGGAGTATTTGCACTTACACGTAGTATTACCCTGCTATTACTAGATGATTGGGATATTATAGTGTATTATTATTATGACCTAGGATAGCGTCATGCATTCGATTTCTTTTCGTAGATATCTTCTACTCACGAGTTGGCAACTCACCCCCGTTGTGCCAAATTCTTTACAGGTTCGACGTACAGGTTTCCGTGGCAGCTTGTTGGCACATCTTTTCTTCAGGGTGATTTGCACGGTAGGTTGGTTCACTTGTATCCGAACCACCATTGTACTTTTATTCATTCATTTGTATCTAGTAAGCTCCATCAACCATATTTGTATTACTTGATAAGTTTATTGGACCAGTTGTTTATTTCGACCTTAGAGTCACGCATGTGTTATTCAGATCTGGTGGTTTTGTTTTCTTTTGAGTTTTGAGCCTCGCCTATTGGCGTCGTATATTATTGTGCTTGCTGTGGTTGTTTCCGCCTGTTGGCGTTGATGCTAGCTCCCGTTTGGGGATGCTTTTTATTGTTTATGTATATTATACTTGTTGTACCCGTTTGGGGGCCAGTTTTTACAGAGGAGACTCTGCCGAAATTTTTGGGAAAATTGCTGATGCTTTTAAACTTGTTTTCTTTTTCTTCTTCTTCTTCTTCTTCTTCTTCTTCTATGGTTTAGATTTCTGGGCTTCGGCTTACTTAGGTTACGTGGCGCCTCTAGACGCTTCGTAATCTAAGTGCCGGTCACGTTCCGTACTTTCGGGTCGTGACAAAGTTGGTATCAGAGCGCTAGGTTTAACCCTGTATAAGTCTAGGTGACCCTTGGTTGATGGAGTAGGCGATTTAGGTAGAGTAACGTACCGTGGGTATGGTCCGCGGCATACTTACGTTACGCTACTCTGCTTAAGGAGCCTTAGGATGTACATTGTTTGCACCGTATTTCATTCGTTCCTTTGATCTATCTTCATCGATGTCGGATGGTGGTTTCTGTTACCACGGGCAGAGGGAGCTGCGGCTCGAATGCGATAACCATTAGAGTATTGGTTATTCTTGAGGATTGAAGCATTGCTTAGCGTGCGGATGAAGGGTATTCACATGCTGTCCGGATGAAGTTAAAGGGTTCGAACGATTATCAGAAAACCATTTTCCTAAGTTTAAAATATTCGGAAGAACATGCAGGTATTTCGATGGACCCTCTAGAAGAATGAAACCCTAACTCGACATAATGACCACGAGAACGCCTTTGAACCTTAGGGTTTACGGCAGTTCCGTTGTGCCATTAGTGAGGCTTGGGTTTACCTTTCTACAGCTGGATCATCGATGCTGGGGTATGTACCGGATGTTTTTAAACTGTACTTGAGTGTTGAGCTCTCGGGGAATTATGGGATTTTGATGGATCAATCGAAAAGTTTAATGTAGTCCGGATATCAGGTGAAGGGATCGATTACATGGGAGACTCTAGATATGAGTGTTGTCGTTGGTAGCGCAGTCTGCATAGCTACGAAGAGGCGAGTTTAAAGCAGCCGACATCAGAGGAAAGAGGCGCACATTGACGATAGTGTTTACGATTGTGATTTAGTGATTTGAATTTCATATTTTCATTGATTGGATTTTGGTATTTTGAGGACTTTGTTCTACGATTGGTATTTCATGTGTGTACCTTCATTCTATTTGTGTTTCATATATCAGTTGTATTGATGTTGTTTAGTACACAACCAGTACACTTGATTTGGTTTTATATATTTGGGATTTTTGATTTGATTTCGTGCATAGGGGTTACACGTGATTTTGACATATGTTTCGACCTAGTTTTCATGCATTTTTGTGCTGTGATTTCGATTTTGATATTCGATGTATGTTTTCGTGCACCATGTGCACCTGATTAGGATTCTTGCGCATACTAGGCGCACTTGATGCGATTTTGTGCACACCAGATGCACTAAATCGGGGTTTTGTGCAGATTAGATGCACCTGATATTGTGTCGTGCACGCCCGTTGCACTTGACAGATATTTTTGGTGCACACCTGTTGCACTTAGTTTTGTTTTGTAGGTATTCATGGTATCTGTAATTGGTTTCGATTTCAGTGCGCACCGGACGCACATGACATTTTATTGATGTGATTGGGATTGATTTTAGTTTGAGCAGTATGTTTTCCTAATTATTATTATTGATTTAGTAACCAGGCGGGACGTGTATGTTAAATAAACGATATATATATATATAGTTATTTTTTTTTAAAATAAACGTCCGCTACTTATGCCGTGACACGTGCATCACACGGCAATTTTCAAAAGGGGTTTTTGTATATTTCCTTATCCAGATATTTGTACAGTTTCACTATGATGCACACTATATATAAGTTGTAGATTGATGTATATTATGTTGGTTTTCATATTGGGTTTTGATATTTTATTCTCGCCATAACTCCGATGATTTCGTTATGCTTGACGGAGTTGATTTTTGTTATGTATTGATGATTTCGGAGCCCCGATGATTTGAGTGTTTTGCTAAATGTTTTAGTATTTGGAGGGGGAGTTTTAATTTAAATTCAGGGACCGAATTTCTTAAAGGGGGGAAGATTGTAACGTTTTAAAAATAATTAAATAAATAATTAAATGAATAAAAGTGTTTAAGTGAATTTTAGGATTTTCGGTAAAGTAAAACGTATTTTTCGTAAAACCAAACTGTGATTGTTTTTCATTATAAATTCAAAAATACCTATTTAATTATGTAATTACTAGTAAATAGTGTTTATTTAGCCACTTATAAATTTTTAGTTTAATTAAAAAAATTTCCTAAATTAATTATTTTAAATATTAACATAAGCTTTATTTTTACACTAAATTAGTGTAAATTACAAATTTAAATGGTTTTAATTTGTAAAAATGAACCATGGCATATTAGAATTTAGTGTGTATCATGAAAAAATGATTTGCAAATTTTTCCTAATTTCTAGAGCTTTCTTGAGTTGCTATAGTAAATAAATAAATAATTAATTAATTAAACCATGAAAAGACTTTAAATGATGATTCTTTCTTGAAACTTCCACACTTTTCTTCACTCTTTTCTCTTTCTCCCTCCCCATGGCCGGCCACAACTCATCCATGGCAGCCCCCCCCATTTTCCACCTCATTTTTATTCAAAAATCATCAAAAATACATCAAAAATTCAATTAAAATTCCACAAAATCATATATATTTTCATACCCTTTATTCTCTACTCTTCTTTACATGGAATTTGGAGTGGGAAAGCATGTATTTTTTAGGCTCATTTTCAAGTTTGGACATGAGGTTGTGGAGGTACCCCTCACGTGGACTGCGGGCGATGAAGAGGAGGATGACGACACTGTCTTCGGCAGACATGGACCAGGTGAGTAGATGTATATCTACGGGGGGAAGTCAGGTGGATGGCGTTTAGCACCCCCGCAACGTAGAATAGGAATAGTACTTAGTGACATTAGGAAACCTGATGTGACCCTAGATTCTTACCGAGCAGGACCCTAGTAATGACCCTAGGCGGGACTAGACTGATTTAGGAAAACCATACCTGAGGATGAATACTTCGGGAAAGGTTCGTAGGTTTCTGATAGAAACATACACGCACACACTAAAACTTGACTTGGCGTATACGTATATGTGTGTATATATATAAAACTAGGTATAGGTGTATATATATACACCACACGTATATGGGATTCATTGATGTGATATGATATCCGAGGTATGATGAAACAGTATAACTGGGCTTGATGCCGTGATTCTTGACTATACAGTCGTAATAAAGTGTTAGCGGATCATTAGAGAATGAGATAATGAACATGCATATATAAATTATAAAGAGTGGTGGTGATATTGATGTACATGGGACGCTAGAATAGTACCCGGACTGTAACTGGTGACTGATCACGATATGATATATGTATAACTTGATTACGACATGATATTTCTGAGGATAAACTAATGATGCTTATCATGATGGCAATGATATATGATTGATGTATGCGATCACAGTTTAACACCTTGATCATGAGATGTGCTGATGATGACATTATACGAATGAGGAGACACCTAGGAGATACTTACCGTACCCCGATATTGGGATGCTGTACGATGGATTTTACCGTACGAGGCTTAGATTTGATGATTGATCCGCACTCTTGATTCGAGGAAGCCGTACTACGCACGTGACGCTATTGAGGCGGGATCGCCGACTATTAGAGATATTGATTAAGACCTTAGGTAGACTCTAGTTTCTTACTGACTAGTCTATTAGGTTTAATTCCTTAGGATGTTAGATGGACACTGGTTTAGGTTCGACTCATATAGTGGTAGTTGTACTCGTATCTCGCAGAGGAGTGGATAATGCACATCTGTATTTACATTCATACTGTAATCATCATGGTGCATGTTCTTTTATATGTTGCTATAATCAGTAAAAACTTTACCTGTTAGGACACCAGCACTATTACCGATGATGCGCATGTTCCACGCACACTTATTTGCCGGCTCACACACATCATCATCGGTAATTGCTATGTCACGTACACTTTAGATCATATTGTCTTTTATGGATTGAATCAGTTAGCAACTAGACAGATATAATATTGTGATTATTTTCTGACATTAGTATAAGACATGATATTTATTACTTAGACATTGATGCATTCATATTTCATGTTATCGGACAGTAGTATGGGCATATGCTGACACTTATCATATACTTACTTATGATTTTGAGATTTGGATTTCTATGAGATTTCTGGATTTTTGGGGAAAACCGCAAAAATATATAAAAACTTCTCTCTCTCTCCTCTTCTCTTTTTAAATAAGATGCGGTTTTCTCGTGATGTATGAGTCGTCCACCATGAGTATTTCATGTTTTCTGTTGGATTTCGAGACCCGATTCGAGGAGTGGATGAACCGTCTCGGGTACATGGTGGGCCCGGTATGGTACCCCGGGGCAAGAAGATCGAGTTGTAGACGATGAGCCTGTCAGGGGAAGGCTACCTACCGGTGATGTCTGGCGCGGCGGATATCCGGAGGATACCGACCGTTGTCGTGAGATTTGATGATATGGGCCGATCCGGACTGACGGAGCCCGAGATATTGAGACTTGAGATTACATGTGTTGTGTCGATGTTTGACACGGATTTCCATGGGTTTCATTATTCAGATTTCAGATTCTTATACACATTCTACTATGATAATAGCTAAAGATTTCTTATACATATATATCTGGATTTCAGGATTTGTTACTTTACCTTCATGGTGCATGCATTTCATTCATATGACATAGTATTATATGAGGCACTGACACGACACGGAGTATTTGCACTTACACGTAGTATTACCCTGCTATTACTAGATGATTGGGATATTATAGTGTATTATTATTATGACCTAGGATAGCGTCATGCATTCGATTTCTTTTCGTAGATATCTTCTACTCACGAGTTGGCAACTCACCCCCGTTGTGCCAAATTCTTTACAGGTTCGACGTACAGGTTTCCGTGGCAGCTTGTTGGCACATCTTTTCTTCAGGGTGATTTGCACGGTAGGTTGGTTCACTTGTATCCGAACCACCATTGTACTTTTATTCATTCATTTGTATCTAGTAAGCTCCATCAACCATATTTGTATTACTTGATAAGTTTATTGGACCAGTTGTTTATTTCGACCTTAGAGTCGCGCATGTGTTATTCAGATCTGGTGGTTTTGTTTTCTTTTGAGTTTTGAGCCTCGCCTATTGGCGTTGTATATTATTGTGCTTGCTGTGGTTGTTTCCGCCTGTTGGCGTTGATGCTAGCTCCCGTTTGGGGATGCTTTTTATTGTTTATGTATATTATACTTGTTGTACCCGTTTGGGGGCCAGTTTTTACAGAGGAGACTCTGCCGAAATTTTTGGGAAGATTGCTGATGCTTTTAAACTTGTTTTCTTTTTCTTCTTCTTCTTCTTCTTCTTCTTCTTCTATGGTTTAGATTTCTGGGCTTCGGCTTACTTAGGTTACGTGGCGCCTCTAGACGCTTCGTAATCTAAGTGCCGGTCACGTTCCGTACTTTCGGGTCGTGACAAAAACTAAGCCAAAACTCTATTCCCATTTCACAAAACTTGTTCCCGAGCTCACTAGCTACACTTTGAACCTAGCAAGATTGGATTTGGAGGACTTTGAGCAACTCAAGAATTTTCTTGAGTTGCCAAAGGAGGTAATTTCTGCACCCTCGAGTAGTATTTCAATTTCCTTGTGCATCAATTCTAGTTTCATATCGATATTGTGTCGTTTTGTGGACTTTGGAGATTTTTAGTTAAGGTTTAGGGTAAATCTGAAATCAAAGATGAAATTGAGAATTGTGGTGACCTTAGAACCCCTTGTGTGATGCTAATTTGAACCCAAACCTGAACTAGAAACCAGAATACGGATTTATGAGACGATGTCGGAGAAAAACTGTGAATCTGTGATCGTTTTTAAGAATCTGCTATCACCCCGAGACCCCAAAAATGAAACTGAGTTAACAGTGAGATGTGCAGGCACCATGGAACCACCACACCAAACCCTAGCTCCCAACTCCAAACCCCGGCCGCCAATTAATTCCTTCTGGCCGCAATTTGTGGCCAGAGCAGGAGGGAATTGCCTCGATTTTTGTGCATGGCCCTATTTCCTCTATTCTTGACCCTGGGTATGTCTAGTTTTGACTGATTCCAGTTAGGGTGAAATCTGGGTTGATTTGCTTGAGTTGGCGTATGATTTACGACTTGTTTTAGCATGGATTTTAGTATTTGGTCATTCGTTTCTGTCGGGTGGCGTTTGGACGTCAACGACAAGTGGATATTGAACGTGTTTACATGCGAGACGATAGGTTTTTACCTATGCGAGTAGCGTGTGCTATTTTGGTTTCCGATGTGATTTTCATGTGCTTTGGCGTTGTGATATACTTGTAGGTACCCTACGTAATGTTGAGGCAAAGAAGATGAAGATGGCGACATCGGCACCGACACATGAGAAGCAAGGTGGGTAGATTTATATCTACGGGGAGAAGTCGAGTGGATGGCGTATAGCACCCCCGCAGTCCGTGGTGATGTATACGAATACGTATACACACATATATTTATTATGTGTTGTTTAGGATTATTGATGGTAATAATGGTATTATTGGTGATAAGGATGTATTGGTTTAGTATAGTGCGAAACCCTAGAGTAGTGGTTGCACCCACACATACACGTACACATATACTTGCATGCATTCTTTCATTTATCTGTGCGCATATAGAGGTGTGTATATCTACACATGGGTATGGGACTATGTGTTCATATACGGGATTTGAGGATGATACGAGGGATTAAGATGAGTCGATGATATTTGATGTGAGGCCGTGAGATCGGCGATATGACAGAGTTCGTTTTTTAGATGTGATATGATGGTAGTGATACCGGATATGTGATGAGATGAATGGGATATTGACCCGTACCCAGCTATTGGGATACCATACGACGATTTACCGTACGAGCTTTATATTGAGGTTAGATCCGCACTCATGACTCGAGGATGTTATATGATATACTGTATCGTACGTGATACTATTGAGGCGAGATCACCGACTATATATATGTATATCGACTCAGATTTAGGTGGTTTCCATACCCCTCCCGATTGACTTGATTGTTGGGTTCGTAGTTCACATAGTAGGCGTTAGACTAGACCCGAGTCATACCTATTTCAAAACTAACGAATCGGTGATATTTTAAAGATAGGCAAAAGGGTTTATACGGATATTTTCAAAAGACGCATCTTTTCTTAAAAACACCGTAGCCCTTATTTTACCAAAAGCCCTGATTCGTCTTATTTCAAAAGGCAAGGTTGCATAATATATCTATTGAGGCAGGTTCTTTACTGTTGCGTTGATTATTCGATTCCGCATATTCATGCTATTTGCATTGCATCGCTTGTATTGTTGATATATTTCAGTCATGCTGCTAGGACACCAGCACCATTATCGATGATGCGTATGTTCCACGTACACTTGTTTGCCGGCTCACACACTTCATCATCGATAATTGCCATGTCACTACACTGTAGTACTGTTGCATTCAGTGTATGTCGCTTACATTTCTTTACATGTCGCATACATCATGCTTTCTGATTATACGCATTGAGATATGTTGTTTCCATGATATTTCTGGATTTGGGAACCGTGGGTATTTCAAAAGAGAAATATGTAATTGTTTTAAAAACCCGGTTACCCTTGATATGATATTTCAGTGCGTCCACCATGTGTTTTCTCGGTGCTGAGAGCGACATGTGAAACCCGATTCGAGGAGGCGGATGAGGCCGATTGCGGGTACATGGTGGACCCGGTATAGTTCCCCGGGGCAAGAAATGTTTTTCGTGGAGTAGACGATGAGCCTGGCAGGGTGGCGAGTACCTACCGGTGATTGGTTGGACCTGGCGGTTATCCGGAGGATACTGACCAGAGTCGATAGATGGATATGGGCGTACTGCCGGGGCCGAGGGCCGATACCGCAGACAGAGCCCGTGGGCCGATCCGGACTGACGGAGCCCGATATATGAGGATTTACGTGCCGATGCTGGGCACAGTTTTCATGATGTTTTCGAGTGTCGATGCTGGGCACTCCGGTTCTATGATTTTGACGTGTCGCGAGGGACACAGATGGTTTATATCCTCATATTATTTCCATGCACATGCTTTATGATATTTGCATGCATGATGGTTATTGTCATTGGGTGACGAGTGGACGGGATCCACGTACATGTAGATTTGATTACATTGATCATACCTCATATTTATGATATGCTATTACCTGAGGCACTGGCACGAGCACTTGGCACTACACTCATGCATAGAGATTACCTTGCCAGTTTAGTATGCTTCAGACTTATTCATATTGAGCTTTATTTATATCTGATCGTATTGACCTAGGATGGGTCATGCATTCAATCTCTGCTTGTAGATATTTTTCTATTCACGAGTTGGCAACTCACCCCTGTTGTGCCACAGTTCTTGCAGGTTTTGCCGTACAGATTCCATAGCGGCATTTCTGGCACACTGCTTCCCCATGGGTGACTTGCTTATGTAGGTGGGTTCTTTTGTATCAGAACCGCCATTGTACATGTATTATTCATTGTATCTAGAATTCCATCAACCAAAACTTGTATATTGTTTCAGACTTAGAAAACAGTGTTGTATTATTTCGACCTTAGAGTCGCGCTTGTAGTATTACGGTTTTCTGGCTGTTTTGAGTTCTTTTTGGGTTTTGATCCTCGCCCTTTGGCGTTGTATATTATTATTGCTTGCGTGGTTGTGACCGTCGATTGACGAAGAGCTAGCTCCCGCTTGGGGATGCCTTTTATCATTTCATATATATTATTCTTGTTGTACCCCGTTCGGGGCCAGTTTTTACAAAGGAAACTCTGCCGAAATTTTCAGGAAAGGTTACACATTTTTAAAAAAATACATATTCGGCTTAGTTATTTAAAAACTTTGATTTTCGAAACATGATTTCTTTACTTCTTAAAACCAGTTTTCCTTATTTACTCTTTAAATGGTTTTAGATTTCTGGGTTTTTGGCTTACTTGGATCAGATGGGGTCCTATAGACTTCATATGGTTCAAGGGCTAGTCACGTGCTCTTTCGGGTCGTGACAAACTGTCGGATAAAGCGAACTTGCCTTGCTGATACTGTTCTTCCACCCAGTCTTTGAATGTGAAGCAGTCTTCGAGAGGATGTCCTATCGCTCGGTGATAAGAGCAATAGTCCGGGTGAGAGACTTCGCCCGCTTGCTCGGAGTGCTTGGACTCCGGGAGGGTAATCATCTGATGTTTTATGACAAGATCAAGTATCTTCCTTGTCTTGTCTTGAGAAAAAGAATATTCCCGACCCATCTTCTTTATAAGAGACGGATCCCGGCTGCTCGATTCTTGATCGCTTGGCTTCTTAGGCCCGCTTGGCCGCTGTCGAACGTTTTTTCCGTTCTTTGGTTTATTTTTGCCTCTGCACCGGGTCTTTTGTATGGCGAGCTGGCGATGAAGAGCATCGTCATTCTCTGCAGCTTGCTGAAGGAGGCGCTGCGTCCTGGCCTTCTCATAAATGGCCATTTTGTGATTATGGTCATCTCGAACCTTTTGACCTGCTTCCCTTATAAGCTTGTCCATTCTTCGAACGACGGGTTTGGCATTTTTATGGCGGGAGCTCATTTTGGTTCAGGGTTAGCATCTTCCCACAGAGCATCTCCTTCTTCATCAAAGTCATGTATGTAACAGCTGCGGAATCGCTCCCGTTTCTTGGATTGAACATACCCAAGCCCGACCGTTTCCATTCTCCCGTTGGGCAACTTTCGTTGAGTTTCGGGGACATTCCAGATCCTGTTATATAACTGGGTCGAGTGGTCTGTTTGAAGGGTACGCCTTGGCGCCTCAACAGTCTTTTTAATCCGTCTGTGTAGTATCTGGGCAAACGGATAGGCTGGAGCTTGTCAAGTGTAGAATCGGCACCGTGCCAAACTTCTTTTTCCACTCTGGTCTCCATTGATCGATAAAAGAGGATCGCATTTTCATCTCTTCGCCTGGGAGGGACGTAGAATGTCTACAGTTCCTGCACATTATAGGTATCAAGTGCGTCGAGCTCTTTGCAATGCTCTTGCGGAACCATGGCAATTTGCAAGCTCTGATCATTACCAGCAAAGGCTTGTATTGATGGCCGAACGGAAAATACGGCATTGACTTCGTCTTCAGAATCGCTGTCGAAGATCAACATAGGGGTGGATGGTCCCGGCTTGTTGCGTTGGGGCGGCCCTGAATAAACTATTTCTTCTTCCTCTTCGGTATCACTCTCGAAGACCGGAATAGTGGTGATAGCTTTGTTCTTGTCCTCCGGTTTGCGACATCTTTCTGTGTCTTCGAAATATGGCAGGAAGTACTTGGCATCCTCATATTTGCGGACTTCGTTCACGGAGAATGGGTTTAGTTCCCCTGTCACAGTGTACTCGAGACCATCCTTGAAATACTTCATACACTGATGTTGTGTAGAAGGGATGATTTTGTACTCGTGTAATCAAGGCCGGCCGAGAAAAGCGTTATAGCAGGTCTTAGCGTCAATGACGTGAAACTTGATGTCCGTGACTAGTAGCCCAAAACGCAGCGTCAATATTACAAACCCGAGGGTCCGTGATGACTGGGAGTAAAACCCGGAGATTGTGATTTTATCGCGAGCCAGATGCTGAACGCTCATGCAGATTTCCTTCAACACTCTTACATTGAGAGGTTAACGGAGGACCCATTGTTAACCAGGATTTTTCCTATCTTGATATCATGACAGTATCCGGATACATAAAGGAGACGGCTGTGCTCGCACGTCCCGAGGAGGAGATCTTCATCGCCGAAGGTGATATCAGCTGTGTGCACTTCTTCCAGCTCGTCCTTCATCTTTTCTTCGGCGAGGAAAGCTTGGAATTGCTCGGGCTCTTGCAGTGCCTTAATCAAAGAATCTCTCGCCTCTTTAGATAGCAAAAGGGCATCGAGAATGCTGAGCTGTGAGGGTATCGTCCTCAGGTGTGCCAGAACGTTGTAATCCACCTTATTTTTCTTTGGCGGGCCCTTGCCCGTCAGCTCTTTGCCAACTTGATCATCGAGGGCGATATCATCAGGGATCTTTTCTTTTCCCTTATCCTTTCTATTCGACCCATTGTTCGCGGCCCCGAGATTCTTTTCAGGCAGCGTACGATTGCGCAGCTGAATGTTCTCACAAGTCTTCATTTCTTCTGTTTCGGATGTGGGTTCTTTGAAGAGAGGGCCAAGGGCTATTTCTTCATCAGAATCACTCCCAAAGGTGAGAACTTGCGATCCCTCAGCGTCGACCATGTGACAATTGCCGGTGGTTCTTTTGCGCTCCTCGGTCGTATTTCTTTGCTCCCGACGGGTTTTGCGTTTCATCCGCTTGAAATGTTGTCGGTGAGCAATATATCCCTGCCACCAGTTTTTAAAAGCGTTGCACTCTTCGATGGGGTGCGCAATCCTTCGATGGTATAAGCAGTAGCTAGGATGTATATCCGCTTCATCAGAAGTGTTTCCTTCGAAGGGTGGTAGCTTCATTCCCATCGATATGGCTTTGGCCAACCTTTTCCTCATCTTGAACTTGCTTTTATTTACGGCGGATGTACTTAGATCTGGTGAGAGTGTTTCGACCCTTTCGTCCAGTCGCCGGCGTTTGGCCTTTTCAAATATGGCCATCTCACGTTCTTGGACGAATTTTCTTTTAAGAAGAGTTTCGTCCAGGAATGCATCAATCATTTCGCCTGATGGCCCTAGAAGTTCCGGCTCAGGATCTGCCCCCAGTTTCTCTGCATAAGGAGCTTCTTCATCATTTATCGACGAGTGAGAGATCACATGGCAACTTGCCATGTAATCCTCAGATTCATCCGACGAGTCTTCTCCATTGTCTTCATCTCCGTTCTTAAGGACGTGGCTGAGAAACTCTTGAAGTGTGACTGGAGTCCGCGCCTTCTGATTATATTCTTCCAGCGCGTCAAACTGCTTTTGCAAGTCCGTGTGCTTATCACCAGGATTTTTGGTCTTCTTCTTCTTCTTCGAAGACTTTGACGGCTGGGTGTGAGCGCTTTGACTATCACCACCAATTTTTGGAGTTGGGCACGGTTTCAGCATTCCCTCGATGATCTCGGGTTCCAGTGGATTTTTCCACCTGATCGCCGGGCATGTTTGGAGATCCTTCAGCATTCTTTTAGTCTTGGCTAAAAGAACGACCTCCCATGGAGCTTCTTCTACAAAAGAGCATGATGCCCTCGGTGTGTCCGTCTTTTTGAAAGCGTGTGGCTGCGGCGGGCTTACTTTCTAATTCTCGGATAGTGCGAACTTGCCCTGTTGGTATTGGTCTTCGATCCAACCTTTAAAGACGAAGCAATCTTCAATTGGATGGCTTACCGCTTGGTGGTAGGGGCAATAATTGGGACTATTGGCCTCACCGGGTTGCAATGGGCATTTTGGATTTGGCAAATTAATGAGCATGTTGCGCACCGCTAGCTCGAACAATCTCCTCGTTTTGTCCCGGGGAAACGAATAAGGACGCTTTATTTTCTCATTATAGTATCGCCGTCTCTCGTCTAGGCGATCCGTTAATTTTGGACCACCGGGCTGTTGTTGAGCATTTGTGACGAAGGTCGCTTTCCTTTTGCCCTTTTCATTCCGTGGCTCCAGCTATGAAGGAGACAGCCTATGACCCATCTGGTCCATTTGGGCCAGTTTATCAATCAAGGCCTGGAACGTGGTCGGCTTGAAGAACATTATGAACTGGAAAATAGTCGCCTGGGGATCAAGAGTGCCCACGAACATACCCACTGCCGGCGCTTCTTCGATGCGCTACTCGCACTTTGACCATAGATTCCGCCATCGCATTGCGTATTGCACCCACGTTTCGCCTGGCTTTACCCTGGCGTTAATCAATGCTGTGATCGGGGTGCGCTCGCTAGCACTTGCGAAACGCTGGGTAAACAGCAGCTCCATCTCTGCAAATGTCTTGACAGAGTCGTTCAAAAGTTCAGAGTACCATTCGAACGCTGTCTCCGACAGGCTGCCGACGAACTGGTGAAGTAGCAGTTTATCATCACCTCCAGTGTTGCTACATAAAGCCCTGAACTGGGCGAGGTGCGGATTCCCCGTCCCTTTATATACATGGAATTTAGGGATCGTATATCCCAGCGGGTGCCTTATTTGGTCATACCAGCCTGGATAGGGCCGTCCAGTCTTAACAATTTGCCCAGCTGCTTCGTTCGCCTGGTGCACTCGTATTTGCTGAGCAATGTAATCATCCAGAGCAGCCTTGGAGATGGTCTCCTCCTTGGCTGCTGAAAGAGCCGGAGGAGGGTTCGATGTCTCTCCTCTGTCATCTTCAATGATAATCGGGGGGTCTTCAACTGGAGGTTCCGGCTGTAACATCATCCCAGCCATGTCTTAGAACAAAAGAGCCATTCGTTTTATATTAGCCGCCTGTTCCGCGGCCTCTTTTTATTTCCTCTCGAGCATTCTTCGGAGGAAATCAGCATCAGTTTCTTGTTCCTGACGTTGTTCTGAGGTCTCCGGATTGTCTTTCGGCCCAGTGAGTGCGGCCATTGCAGTTAGCATCTCCTGAAGTTTCTGCTGCTGCTGCTCCTGAGCCTTTGTTATCGATCGAGTAAGCGGTCGATGACCCGTGGAAGCATGGCTTTCCTCTTTTCCGAAAGCCATATAAACGGTATGTGTTACCATGCCCCCAGACTTGGGGAGTTTAGATTCAGCGTCCTTGCAGTTCACCGCGGTCGCAGGGGCTTTCTCCGGCCTCCTTCTCTTGTGAGCGGTTGAAATTGAGGGAGCCATTGCAGCGGGCACCCAGACAGATGACATCTTCTGTGGTACCACGGGATGGCTCTTTTCCTGCCGAGCTTTAATCTTCTTTGGTCGGCGAGAGTAGTCCTGGTCAATCACCGATTCCTGGACCTGTCGCCAGACTTTGTAAATTTTGGAGGACAGCCGCTGAGGAGGCTGCTCTGGCTTCTTTTCTGTAGCATTCTCCACAGGTGGAGGAGATCTTTTCAGCACGGCAGTTGGAGAGTTCTTGCGGACCCTCCTAACCGGTTTGAAGCTGTTCCCAATTGGAACAACAGCATCGATTTCCACCATTGGAGCCGGTGGAGTCAGTCCAGAAGGAGAGTTTCCCCAGCCTTCCTTACTCGGCGCCAGTGGCGACGTCGAACGTGTCGAGCCGTTGGGATTGTCTCGGTTGTAGGGGTGACTTCCTCATGCCCCCTGTTTTGGCGAAGGGTTGTCGCCGGCGTCAGCCTCTTGAAGACCAATGTCCGTTGAGAAGCAATATCCAATCTGTCAAAGATAGACCTCTGGGCAGGGGAAGCAGCTTTGAGGACTTCGCCTGGAGCGGGAGCCGGAATGGCTATCCTTTTTGGGATGACCCTTTCTGGTATTGCGGGCTTCTTCATATGCCCGTTGGAGCTTTGGCCCAGTCTGTCAAAGACTGAGACATTGGAGCTGGGCGACCCGCTGAGAGGGGCCGCAGTAGTGGTGAGTCGATCAAAGACCAACTTCTTTGGGGCTTCCTGCAACGGCGGCGGGGCATTGAAGTTCATGGGTGGGAGCATGGTCCCGAAGAATAGTCCAGTGGTAGCCTGAGTTATTTGCTCCACCGGCATCTTGAACAGTGAGGTCGCTTGGGGCCCGTAAGTTACACCTCCAGATGAGGTGGAACGGGAGCTGGAGTTGCAGTTGGAGCAGTTGTAAGCCATTTCTTTTTCTGCATGAGAGCAAAACCAAATCTTAGTACCTCGAGCCTAAGGGCAATCATATCAAATTACGATTCTTTCGCGAACACGACACACGAAGTGTGGAGTGGAAAGAGAAAGAGGTCCCACAGGGCGTGCCAGAATCTGTTCCCCGCCGAAACACGGAGACGCGACCGCGCAGGTCCGTCTTGCATGAATTTCGAGGAAGATGCTAATTGGTGCTATCCATCCACCTCTCCAAAGATGTCAAGTTGATTTATGACACCGTGTATCGAAGGTTTAAACGGATGCGGCCGATGTAGCAGATTGCGTCAGATTCCCCCTCACTTAAGGGGTTTTTGATTGTGGGGACGCTCTTCCCTGCAGGCGCAAACTCCTGCAGTTAATTACGCTACCGTATCACGGTAACCACTTTCTCCTTCTCCAGATGGTCACTTCGTGTCGTGGGTGTTTGTTTTGTTTTTTGGTTGCCCGTGGATTGTATACGAAGACTAATTTATGTTATCGCCTGTAGGACATGGATTAGTCCAAATCCGTATTTTCTTAGACTTGGATTTAGGGGTTGGGTTTAAGGATGCGTTAGTCTCATTTGAGACTAAGATCAACTTAAACGTTAGTTAAGAACACGTTAGTCTAATTTTAGACTAAGATCGACTTAACGGCATCGTTTAGATCCAACAAAAGATCATTTAGGCTCTATTGTTTAGTTTAGGGACATTACGGTCTATTAGTTTAAGGACATTACGGTCCAATGTTAGTTTAAGGACATCCCGGTCCGATATTAGTTTAAGGACATCTCGGTCTGATGTTAGTTTAAGGACATTACGGTCCGAGGTTAAGGATATCATAGTCCATGGGTTTTAAAGGACCCCACAGTTCGAGGTTATAGTCCATGGGTTTTAAAGGACCCCACAGTCCGAGGTTAAGGACATCATAGTTCATGGGCTTAAGGACCCCACAGTCCAGTTTAAAGACGTCATAGTCTATGAAATGTATGGTTGTCGGGACCCGTCATCTCTCTGAAGACGTTGAAGGATTATAACGACAAATATCAGAGGAATAAAGAGATGTACCCTTGAACCAATTTTGGTTGAAAGATCTGTAGTCCAATTTGGGGCTAAGATCTGTTAAAATGGTTTATGAGCATATGGGCTCATTTAATCTGAATTGAGGACTTATGGCCAATCTTGGGCTAAGTCCAATCAAGTTAAAATGTTTAACATTTATTTTGGGCTTTGGAGCCTTTATTTGGGCTTGGCCCTTTTAATAATACTGAGCATTGATTCACATTCTGACAATGTTTTGTCTTTTATTGAATGCTGAGCATTCATATAGCTATGGGCTTATTAAAGAACAATTTATGTTCTATCAGCACAATACGGGGTGCGCTTGGCGCTTTGCGCCAGTCAAAGAGCGCAGTGCGCTTCTGCCGAGTAGCGCACACGTGAGGGACACGTATCGCGCTTAGCGCTAAGCTCCAGATGATGGGTGCATTGCGCCAGTTTATGAGCGCATAGCGCTAATTTATGAGCGCAGAGCGCTATTAATTCAGTGGCGTACACGTGAGTGACACGCAGTGCGCCTGGCGCTGAGCGCCAGCCCATGAGCGCAGTGCGCTATTTCGAGAGCGCAAAGCGCTAACAGTTAAGTGGCGCACACGTGAGGGACACGTGGCGCATTTGGCACTGAGCGCCAGTCCAAGAGCGCAGAAGCGCAGTTCAAGGGCGCAAAGCGTATCTGATCAATTTTTATGATCTGAGAAATAAACTCTCGTTTATAAGAGACTTTGTCTCAAGATTCTAAGAACAAAAGTTCTTATTTTGTAGGAGATGTTTTAATCTCTTATTTTAGTGAAAGGCTTTGCTTTTATAGATCTATGATCCTAAGAGAATTGAATAATTCTCCCCCCCCCCCCTTGAGATGTATTGCTCTCATTTTGCAAAAGACCTTAGTCTCGTAGATCTATGATCTGTGAGAAGATTTATACTCTTCTTTTTATTTTATGATGGGATCTTTTGATCTCTTTTGAAAAGACCTTGGTCTTTGTAGATCTATAATCTTTAAAGAACTGAGTTCTTCTTTTTTAATTATGAGATGATTTCATCTCTATGTTCATCATCATTCATTTTTTTTTACCTTGAAGAAAGTTTTCTTCTTCTGAGAGCTTGCTCTTTTTCTTTGAATTTCTCAAAGTTTATGAGGAGGTTTCTCTCTATGCTTCTGTATATTGAGACTTGAAGTCTGGGGGCCTTTTTATAGGGCAAGCTGGTCAGTTCAATCTGTTAAAGAGATCTTTTCTCCAATTGATTTAGGGAATTTCCCATCGTTGGACCTTTGATCCAAGAGATTCTGATTTACAGAAGGCAGTCTTCTTGTTTTTAACAAGATAATTTTAATGATTTTTAATCACCATTGGATCATTGATCCAACGGTGCTCCGATTTACAGAGCACGATCTTGTTGTTTGGAAAGATTTTGAGGAATCTTTCCTTAACAGAATTTAATTCTAATTAATTAATGATTTATCGTTATTATTATTAGATCTTTGATCTGACGGTGAGGAGCTTTTAGTTCCAGCGCTAGCGCACCCGTACTTTGCACGTGGTGGAGTGCAGCGCACTTAGCGCTAGTGCACCCGTGCTTTGCACGTGGTGCGCTACTCAGAGCGCAGCGCACCTAGCGCTAGCGCACACGTGCTTTGCACGTGGTGCGCTGCTTAGGACGCAGCGCACTTGGCGCTACATCTGAAGCGTTGCTTCATTTCAAAATTTGAATTTTGAACAAAGCATTTACTCTGATTGGGGGAAACAATCCCTAATCTTCATTCATTATCATCGATCTAGCTACAGATTATCAATAGATAAGATTAGTCATCTCTAGATTCATCACTACTATTAATTTGATCGAATCCTACAAGCTATTCTTCTTAATCTTGATAAATCAAATTGATATTGGATAAATTCTTGATTTCTTGATTCTTGATATTTTTCTAGATGTTTCTTGAAAATCAATCTCATAAATCTTGAATCGTTTTCTTTACTATTTTCATTTCAATTCATCTAAAACAAGATCGATCAAAACACAAATCTCTATGGACGATCCGTGCTCACTAACAATCACTACAAGCGACACTGTTATTGATTGCGACGATACAAATTTCTTTGATTGTGAACATTTTATATTTCTTAAACAACATTGAGATTTAAAGAATCAATCAATAACTTCGAATTAGTATGTAATTACTATTTCATTTATCGCAGGCGCATTTCGTGGAGGCGGGGAGGAGCTTTCATAAATCAAATCCCGAATTTTCAGCTGACGATCCTATTCAAATCGAGGCTGAGGTTTCTATTATAAAGCAAGAGTTCTCTCGTGCAAGGTCACATTGTCGTATTCCTATTTTCATGGTCCACTTAGTCTTTCATGGTCAAGTTCCAGCAGAACTTCAAGGACGTCGACTGCTCGCTCTAACCCACAAATGGATCAAGCACGGGAGATCAAAGAGCTAAAGGAGCAGCTCAGAAGGAGGGATGAAGCAGATAAGAAGAGGGAGGAAACTGATGTGGCATGGAGAGCTCAAATGATAGAGCAATAGACTCAATTCTCGCAACAATATGATCCGCCTTCGCAATCGACGTCAGCACAGGGTCTATGGACGTCGCAGCCGGCATATTACTTTCCTCCGAAGCAGCGACGGTATTACCCTCCTCCATCACAGGGACCGTACTACCCTCAGCCTTTGCCCCCGCCACCGTATTACCCTCAGCCTCCCCCACAGGGACCGTTCTCTTCATTTTTTCGGAGGAAGAATGGGAGGAATGCAATCGATACATATCAAGACGAGATTCTGATGGCGACGGCAACGGGGAGGAGTTAGTGAGGTACGAATATATATGTATTAGTGTAGCTAGCGTTGTTTTGAAGATTATGATTTTAATTCGTGTATTTATTTATTTGGTTAGATTTGCAGAGTTCACGGAGTTGGGTAAGTTGGGATTGCGATTTGGAGAGTTGTTATTATTGTTGGATATATAGTATATTGTGTTGGTTTGTATTCAAAGCACTATTGTTGTATGTGTTGGTTTGAGTATGTGTTGGTTTATTATGATTTTAGTTCATGTATGTGTAGGTTTGAGTTGTTGGTATTGTTGGATATATAGTGTATTGTGTTTATGTGTTGATTTGTATTCAAAACACTATTGTTGGATAATATACTGTGATTACGAATATTGTTGTACAATATACTGTGATTTTAGGTTTTTTATCCAAATTTTTGGTATTAACAAATGTATGCTTATACAGAAACGGTCGCTAATACGTATTAGCGACCTTATGCTGATACGGGAGAACGGTTGCTGATAGGTATGAGCAACCGTTCAAAATCCATCATGGGATGTCCACATGTAAGTATCAGAGACGGTATTGAACAGTCGCTGATAGGTATCAGCGATCGGAATTATTAACGACCGTCTATTATACGGTCGCTAATACACGTATCAGCAACGGATGTTTCAGCGACCGTATAAAATTTATATGGTCACTAATACATTTTAGCGGCCGTTCAGTACGGTCGCTAATACGGACAGTATCAGAGTAATGACTATGGATCTATTATGAAGCAAGACTCCATGAAAATTTACAAAGTTTTAGGATCAGTTGTTATCAACCTCGCATTGACTCTATGGATGGCTTCCTGAAATAAAATAAAGATGAAAGAGGGAGATTTTTCTCTTAGAGGTTTCTTAGGTCTCTAAACACTTATAAATATAAAAATCGCAAAAAAGAAAAGGGTTCATAGAACCGACCCCCAAAAATTGAATTAAAAACTTCTTGTTGTTGTATCGCTCAAATATGTACACATAATCTAAAGAAAACGTGAAAAATACCCAAATTCTCCTAAATCAAAGGAAAATAAAGTCTGCAAGGATGGACAATAGATTTCATAGTTTTCAGATTCTCTCTCTCTCTCTCAAGTTTGCTGCAATGGAAACTAAGAGTAGTTTAAACCACCGAGTTGCAAGAAGAGGCACCCCCACCTCTATTGACGTTACATGATTAACCATTATTTATATTAATCATCCCCTCACCAACTAACGAAGCCTATCGTCTTGCCTTGCCTTGCCTTGATTATCTCTTAAACAATTTAATCCCACATGGGGCGCACATTCATCACTAATAAGTTATAAGTAGTAAAATAAGGAATAATGTTGGGAAAATTACACATATGTGAGCCCAAAAACAGCTGTTGAAGAACACTCATGTGACATTGAAGATGCTAGGAAGCAATGTTTGAAATAGGGACTCTCCCACAAGCAGGTAATAGGTGTGTAATGCCACTTGAAATATTATGTTAATTTAGAAATATCAACTAATCATGTAAAAAAACGTCCGAATAAAAGGGATGAAATTGCTTTTCCACCTATAAGAGGTAAAAGATTCGCTTATCTCCTTGTTTCGACTGTTTCGTTTATTTGGTTTGTTTCGTTTATTCTCGATCTTCAATTTGACTAAAACATTTCATATTTTTGTCTCTGTCAATCAAATTACTTATAACTTGAAATATTATGTTAATTTAGAAATATCAACTAATAATGTAAAAAAACGTCCAAATCCGTTTGGTTTGTTTCGTTTATTTGGTTTGTTTCGTTTATTCTCGATCTTCAATTTGACTAAAACATTCCATATTTTTGTCTCTGTCAATCAAATTACTTATAACTTGAAATATTATGTTAATTTAGAAATATCAACTAATCATGTAAAAAAACGTCCAAATAAAAGGGATGAAATTGCTTTCCACCTATAAGAGGTAAAAGATTCGCTTATCTCCTTGTTTCGACGATCCTTTTGGTTTGTTTCGTTTATTCTCGATCTTCAATTTGACTAAAACATTTCATATTTTTGTCTCTGTCAATCAAATTACTTATACTATATCTTAGTAAGACAAAATTACAAAATGATATACAAATTACCAACTCCAACATTGGAGAGCAGGAGGCATCAATGTTTGAAATAGTGACTCCCACAAGCAGGTAATAGGTGTAATACCACTTGAAATATTATATTAATTTAGAAATATTAACTAATCATGTAAAAAAACGTCCAAATAAAGGGATGAAATTGCTTTCCACCTATAAGAGGTAAAAGATTCGCTTATCCCCTTGTTTCGACGATCCGTTTCGTTTATCTCGATCTTCAATTTGACTAAAACATTTCATATTTTTGTCTCGTCAATCAAATCGCTTTGAAGTTAATCGAGGTTCCCATAATCAACATTTTTCAACCCTTGACCTATGGATAAATATAATAAATCATATGCTTTTAGTGTATCCAAACCAGCTCAAGATGGATGTTACTCACATCCAAACCAAAAGAAGAGTAGGAAATTGATATGCACCGTCATAAAATGATCACCCCTAAAGCCCGTAATTTTCAAAATGAACATTAAAAATTGACTACTAATAAATAGTTTGACACTGATACTATATGAAACAAACCAGTTTATACCCAATCGATATTGCACTTAAACCCAAATGATGATTGATATATAGGCGGTCAACTAGATTTGGGTCACTAACGATTGGGACGGTATCTATCCCATACCAGTTCTAGTATATATCGGTACGGTTCAAACACCGGAGACATATACCTTTTATTCCAAAGAGTTAAATGCATCTCCTGAAAGGACAACCTAACTCGAAAAGCTACAACAAATGGGCTGCAATGTTCGCTGCTTACATGCTCCAAAATGAGCACTCATGATATACCTAACTTATTCAATGAAATCTCAAGGGTGATGCAATGAGTAGGAGTTGAAATGAACCCAACCAGCCCTTTGCATGTGAAAAATAAGGTAGGCTTGCTATTTCTATTTGTGTCGTCTTGCTTTTCTTCAAAGACAATAGCAGTACAAACCCTAATTGCATTGCTTGTGGGTGTGGGTCATGCCTTATGTTTTGTGTGTGGCTTAGGCATTAATGAAATCAAACTGCTCAGCCTTTCCTATTTTCTCTTTTATATCATATGTTTATGCTGCAAGAAAATAAAGTCTCACCTAATTATTTCTTCTTCATATGGCTCATTATTTTTCCAGGTGCAGTTCATTTAAGAGTCCCTTTCTATGTTATACGTGAGAAGAGAGTTAATTATCCACCAACCATGTACTTGAAATATGAATGGCAATTGAAAAAGAAATTATCAACTATCTTCAAGCCTGTTGTTACGTTTACTTTATCTCTCTTTCTAACACATCCTGGCATTAGAGTAAAGAAAAGGAAATACATTATAAATACAAGGGGTCCACATTTTCGCATTTCATTTTTCTTCTCTAGATGCTATTGTGTACGAGAGTATATTGGAAACACGAAAACACGATATAAGAGCATTTTAGAGGAATATGACTAGAAAAGAGAGAACGACTCATGTTTCCAATCTTAGACATTCATGCTTCAAGCACATAGACGGCAAGCACATAGACAGCAGATAGTCCGCTTCTATCTGATAGCATAGCATAGGAGACTTTCTAAAGAAACCACGACCTTGTTTTCCCTAAGACATGAAGGTTCAAGCGAAGAGTCTCAGGCCTTACCTCCCATTTTCTTTTGGCATTGCGTATTCACCTCGTTTCAAAACAAATTAGGCGCCAAATTGCAAATCGATCTTTAAATGCTTTAAGCTTCTGCTAGATATCACCAAAACCATCCTTTGGGGGTGAAGGAAATTGTTAGGTCCAGGGGATCAATATAACATGGTGATAAGTTCAAGACATGCAACAACAAAAGTTTAGAGGGCCTGAATCCTACTAGTGTAGGGAGCGAGTGGGTCGTTGATGGTGGGCAGCCGCATAGATCGCATATTTAACTCTAAAAACAACTCACTACAACAACGACAAATGCCTACAACCATGAAAATAGATTTTAGTCTAAGAATTTAATCTATGCCGCACCAAGAAAATAAATAAAACTCAATTTTGAATGCTTGATATTTATCTTCTTGTTTGTTTTCTCAGATATCCTGAAAAATCTAGCTTATTTTAATATAAATCCCAAACAAATTGTTATTAAATATACACCCCTAAGGTTATGTAAGTTACTTCAAACACTTCCTAAACCAGCTATATCACCTCATCTTGGAAGTAAAAAGTTTGTTCACCACTTTAGGAATCATGATCATCTCAGTGAATATTTAGAGCTTAAAGACTGTTGTCACATAACAGAAAACAAATATTTGGATGGAAAATATCAAAATAAGCATGATTTTTAGTACATATCTGGAAAAATAATCCCCCTTATTTTAATGTAATTAGACAAAATTTGGATGTTATTTCGCTTGTGAATCATTAAACCAAGTCCAATAACATCATTTTAATCAATTCAACTGAACTCATTTTCATCAAATAGAGAGGACAAATTAAATATAAAGAAAATTACCATACAAATACTACAATCTACAGGAAGACGTGAATATGAAACAGTTCCCTATTCGGTCTGTTTACATCCATAGCCCGGATAAAAGAGGGCCTGTTTTTAGTGACGTGTCAAGTACATGTATTGAAGAGCAAAACTTAATGAGAAATATAAGCTATCAATGAGAAATTGGAAGAAAGGAGCAGTAAAAAAGGATAAAGCATTGAGACTATGGATATACACGATGGTGTCAGCTAACATCTTTAAGACTAAAATTCAAGAATTCCAAACAACGAATAAAATCTCTGTAGTAGGTGAATGGCAGTGGCTACTAGGCAAAATTATGAAACAGAAGCAAAAATGCACCTTCTACGCAAAGGCATTCTACACCTTATTGCTGGACGCACTGTACCCCTGCACCGTCCTCTTCGTCGTCACAGTCATAGTTATCATGATTACAATAGTAATCATAATAGTCAGCATTATCGTCATTGTCATCCTCATCGTCGCCGCCGCCGCCGTTCTCGTCGTCATCATCAGTATAGGCATCCTGATGCCACTATTGCTGCTTCTGCCTCATCACCTCTTCGATATTAACATCATGTGATGTGGCCTCCTCAAATTTATCCCGTTCTAGTGCAGCCATGCAATTGGTAGGTCTAGGTGGCAAAATTTCCTCGAAACCACGACATTGATTGTGAGAAAGGACACCAGACTCTGGAAATTCCACATTAAAATGGATGAATAGGGAGCCCTTCATGGATGGCCTCTGATGCTGAGGCATCCCCTCATCATTGATCACTTTAGATTGGCCTCATTACAGAACAGGAGCCATAAGCATTGTCATCATCATGTAAGCCATTTCATGAATGATTTGATAAAGGTTTTACAACAGGTTGTGGGTGCTAAATTACACTAGGCTACATTATTTATCATTGTTTTTCATTTAACTTTCTTGATTACAGTAAAATTCCTTGTAATTTTGTTTCAAAGAAGCTCTCTTCACTAAAATACCCTTAAATGTGGCACTTCAGTGGAGCTCATTGCAGTTGAAATTTTTAAGGGGGTTAACTGAATAAGTGCAATAGTTTAGGGCAGTTTTAGTGTTGTTTAGCCTGCTTGTGGGCCCTACGTCAAAGCATCCCTTAAGTGTCGAATTAATTAAAAGAGGGATTGTGATAATCCTAAACGACCAGTTGGCATCCTCGATTCTCCTAAATCAGTGATGCGTCTAGAATAAGGAAAAGAGTAAAGATTTGCTACAGGAAATTGTGTTCAACTCAAAGGCATGGATAATGCCAAGAGTGCAACAGAACACACACCACATTACACCAGCACGACCAGAGATGATTGTATGTGGATGCTGGTAAAAATTACGGGTATAAGAATATGCATACCTGACTTAATAACTTCAGCTACATTCGGTTTAATCAGCAATTGTCTGCCATCAAGATGCGTAAGAGAAAACTGAAAGCCGCAGAGTGCCTCAGTAAGGCTGAGTGTATGCTCGACATACAGGTCATCAAACTTCCTAGTGAATTTTGGGTGATCATTGAGTTGCAAAAGACAAATGATGTCCCCTTGTCACTGTATCAGGCTGCAAATTTCCACAGTTTACATCCGATATTAGACAGTTCAGTCCAACAAAATTCAAACAAAAATATCTCTGAATGTATGAGGAGCTTGATTGCTCTGAAAAGAAAGGTGCCGAAGCATAACTTCGCCGATAATAAAGACAATTGCAGGCTTGCAGCTTTGCGCTTTAGGATAAGAAAAAGGATGAGATGCTTCGATAACAATAGTTTATATGCTCTATTTAGACAGAATAATATGCACCGATAAACTTAAGTTCATATGAAACAACTAGAAAACTAAGATCCAAGCATCAATCCAATAATGTTCCAGCGAAAGATGATAATAATAATATAAAGCTGTTAAACAAATAAAAAGAAAGTTCGCTTACAGCTTCATCAGCTTCTCCTTTTAAAACTATCTCCTCGCCATCTTGCAGGCCTTTCTCAACATGCACCTCTAAAACCTTCTTCCTCTGAGTAACGTTGCCCCCTTTGCATTGCACACACCTGTCCTTTTTTTTAATGATTTCACCTGCGTGCAAGTGAAAAAAGTTTAGGAGGCAAGAGAAGATTCACAGATGAAAAACGTACAAATGAATTTTTTTGACACAGAACAAACCTGCTCCTCTGCAACTAGGGCAAACAGATTGTATCGGTCGGAAAATGCCCGGATAGAGTTGTGTAACTTCCACCTTAACTCCACTGCCTTCACATCCATGGCATGTTGGTGATTTCCCACTCTTTGAACCTTTTCTGAGATGATGAAAAATGCTTAGATAAGTTCGGAAAATTAATGACCATAGAAATATTATTGTTGAGTAAACCATACCCTCTCAGCATTTACACAAGTTTGTGATATATCAAAATGCAAAAGGAAAAAATATTTAAACAATTGGACCGTGGTTGATTCAGACCCTGTACAAAAAAAAAGGCAGTTTCGTGCATGGAAAGCAGCACGGCTGGTAAAAGCTAAAGATATGTGAGCCAGTGATACTGAAAGAGATTCAACAAAGAATATAATAAATGAAGAAGTACTGCAGCAGATAGACATATGTTGCAATTGCCTTCTGGGATGCCATCATTGTATAACTAACATGAATAAATTTACTATCTCTTGCTAATCACTGCAGAAGAAGTATGGGAACCTTTCAGTTATTACCAAATGCCAACCTTGCAACTGCACGGCATTTGGAGAAGTGAAAAAAGATTTAAAATAGATTATAATGGATTCCCTCTTTCTGTTTATGCATAAATCTAATAAGTTAAAGCTTGTTCTGCAAGTCCATTAAATTAGTTTGATTGCCATCTCATGTCATATGAAGAGGCGACTAGCAAGAAATAAGGTGCACGACATTTTGATATGAGAGATGATTCTAATATAGCTAAGCTTTTAAAGCACAAGGACCAAAAATGATGCCTGTCATCACAAAACAGTTGAACTAGGAACAAATTAAAAAATTGTTAAGATGTAGTCATCATACTATAGTATTTGCGTATCTTATGATACAGCAAGGACACATATTAGGGATCAAGTCCATGCATGCTATCCATGAGGATTTAACTAGGAGATTTTTTAAACCGATGTGCAAACGATATATTGATCAGCTTTCTTCTACAAGTATCTTTCCATCAATTATCACAAAAGTAAAAAATTTTCCATAATAGAGTAATAGACATCCCAGCATACAAACAAATTAATTTCTGAAGTTATCATTTTGCTCAATTACTCTTAGCACAATTTCGTTACCTCAACCATAAGCTTTCTATGTTAGTTTGTACTACTTTCTACCTCTTCTGAATTTGTTGTAAGAAGTCCACACATGAGCATGGAGAAGGAACACGGATACGTATCGTTACAGTGACACTACTCCTTACTATATGAAGATAATCAAGAGGAAAAATTTTATTGGCTTAAGAAATTATGCATCTCTACATACAAATATATATAGAGGGTCGTAGACCGCCTCTACAATAATAACCGATGTGGGACAAAAGCTAATAACTAATAACTAATATTTAATAACTAATTATATTCATAACACTCTCTGCAAACTGGAGCGTAGATATTAATCATGCCAAGCTTGGACAGATAACGAGCGAAAACCGGTCGAGCAAGAGTTTTGGTAAGGATATCTGCTAGTTGAGCCGAAGAGAACATGTTGGAGTGCAACCATTGTCACCTTGTCACGAATGAAGTGGTAATCTATTTCGCTATGCTTGGTCCGCTCTTGAAAAACTGGATTCTCGGCAATATGGATAGCGGTCTTATTATCACGGAAGAGTGTAGTTGAAGAGAAGATATGACGCCAAGATCTGTCAGGAGGGAGATAATCCATACCAACTCCGCAACTGTGTACGCCATAGAACTATACTCAGCCTCGGCAGAAGAAGAAGTCACTACATTTTGCTTCTTACTCCTCCAAGGAACCAAGTTTCCTCCCAAGAAAATACGGTAGCCACTAATAGAACGACGATAATCAATGGATCCTGCAAAATCAGCATCTGCAAAGGCTGTGAACGACAACGTAGATGATGGTTTGTAAAAAAGACCTTATCCTGGAGAACCTTTGATATATATGAGAATATACTCAACTGCCTTAAGGTGAGAGGACAAAAAATTCTGCATATCCTGACTCACTGTGTTAACGGTAAAGGAAATGTCAAGACGAATAACAGTGAGATAAATAAACTTCCTAATTAGACGTCGATATTGCCCTGGTTCAGGTAGTAGAGGATCCGAAAGAGAGCTCAATCGCGATAGCTTGAATGAGAAGTCCATAGGAGTGTCTGTCGGTCTACATCCCAGAAACACCGTCTCAGATAGAAAATCAAGTGCATAGTTGTGCTGAGAGAGCTATAATCTACCAGAATTCCATGATACTTCAATTCCAAGAAAGTATTTAAGTGGCCCAAGGTCCTTGGTATGGAAGTATGGGGCCAAATGTTCTTTCACCTTGAAAATACCAGCAGAATTATCTCCAGTAATGATAATATCATCAATATACACCAGCACAATTACTCTGCCCCGAGAACGATTGTGTAAAAAAAGATGTGTCGGCACGACTACGTTTGAAGCCAATCTATCGTAAAATCATACTAAACTTTTCTAACCAGGCACGCGGTGATTGTTTCAATCCGTATAACGATTTTTATAGAAAACAAACCATAGACTCCCCGGTCGCTCAAAACCAGGAGGCTGCTGCATATAAAGTCTCTGAAAGATCGTCATTAAGAAAGACATTTTTCGCATCAAGCTGATGAAGAATCCATGCCTTACAAACAGCTAAAAATATAAGAACACGAACCGAGATCAATTTAGCAACTGGCAAAAAAGTTTCAACATAAACCAAACCATACTCGTGAGTAAAACCATTGGCCACTTATCGAGCTTTGAGACGGTCAATCGTCTCATCTGCATTATACTTGACAACAAAGACTCGTCGACAGCCGACAACCTTCTTATCTGAAGACGGAGGTACCAATTTCCAAGTCTGATTAGAGCGCAGTGCGGCAATCTCCTCTAACATAGCTGCATACCAACATAAGTGATAAAGAGCTTCCTACATTTAGGAAGGAAGAGTAATGGCAGACAAGAAAGAGAGAAACTGACGAGCAAATGGTGTCAGTCTATGATATAAAACAAAATTAGAAATTGGATGTACGGTAATACAAGAACGCTTATCCTTGTGCAAGGCAATAGAAAGAGAGATCTTCTGCTGAAGGCAGCGGCGGAGGAGAATCGAGAACAGTGAACTGTATAGGAGTACCTGCAGAAAAATCGTTAGGAGAATCATTGGTGAGAAGGATGAGACAACTTTCTTACGACGGTGATACACCTGTGGATAAGGGGCCACAGGCTGAAAACTATGGCATACAGGTTGAACAGACGAATCAAGCTCTAAGGAAGATAGGTGACGAACAGGAATAGTAGGAGTGGGGCCCTTAACAAGTGGTGGAAAATAGGCTTGATCTTCTAAGAAGGTCGAATCACATGAAGTGCAATCTTTAGATGTGGCAGGGTCAAAGCAAATATACCCTTTTGGGATCGTAAGCTACAAACACCATACGGGTGGCTCTAGAATCAAGCTTGTCAATATGAGAACTTAAAACATAGCGATAACATAGGCAACCAAACACCTTAGGAGGAACAGAAAAAGACTTGCCCTGTGGAAACAAAATAGATAAAGGAAACTGATTGCCTAGAACCAAAGAAGGCATGCGATTGATATAAAAACAGGCAGCTAAAACCGCAAAATTCCACAATCTTTTAGGGACATGCATATGTAAAAGAAAAGAACGAGCCACCTCAAGTAAATGTCGGTTCTTTCGTTTAGCAATCCCATTTTGCTAAGGACTATAGGAATGTGAAGTTTGGTGCAATATTCCACGTATCTTACAAAATACAGTAAACTCCATGCTAATATACTCTTTAGCATTATCTGAACGAAGAAACTTAACCGAAACACCAAATTGATTAGTAATCTTAACAACAAAGATTTTAAAAGTAGACAAAAGTTCAGACCTATTATGCAGAAAATACAACTAAGTCATGCGTGAATGATTATCAATAAATGCCACAAAATATTTATAACCAAACATACTAGGAAATTTAAAAGAACCCTAAATATCGGAGTGAACTAAAGCAAAAGGTAAATCATGTCTCTTATTAACTAGAGAAAAGGAGGAGCGATGATACTTCTCAAAAATACAAGACTCACAACTACATTCTGATAAACTAAAAGAAGATAACATAGTACGGAAAGAAGAAAGGGGTGGGTGACCAAGTCTTCGGTACCACTGGATAGTAGAAACAACTGCAAATGTACTGGAAAGGTGATCAACATAATACGGTCCATTCTGGTCATGCCTCCCACCAATCCGTTGTTTCATCAGAAGATCATGTATCACAAAGTAAGAGATAAAAGGTTACGGAGCAGTTGGGATCATTTGTAAGCTAATGAATAGAAAGCAAGTTTTGTTTCAAAGATAACACAATTAAAGCATTTTTCAGGTGTAAAGATGAAGTAAGAGATAAATCAACTGAGCCAGAAACAGGTGTAGTATTACCATCAGGCATGGAAATAAACTTAGGAGGAATAGAAGCAAGATCAGATGGTCCATCATGAGACATGTGATTTGAGGCGCCGGAATCGGCTACCCACGAATCAAAATGAGAAAGTAAAGATATACCTAACGGAGTGGAAAGGTTGGCAGGAGCTACAGATAAGAGAAAACAACGCAACTGGCCCCACTCATCACTGGATAACGGTATCTGGCCGACAGAAGAGGAAGGTTAATCAGTAGCTGCTGGTGTGGATGTATGGCGAGCTGTAAGTGTATCATCAGGATATCCATGCTTCTCCCAACACCAATTTTCACGATGATTAGTACCGCCGCAATAAGCACAATAAAGGTCGGAGCGGCCACGACCGCATCCACGGGAACCACGACCATGAGCACTACAAGGGGGGCGACCACGCGATGATCCAAAGCCACCAGAGACAGAATCAGAGGGACCGCGTCCAGATGGAGTGTAGGTCCCTCGCCTACGGCCTCGAATAACGAGTGCAGTCAAGATAGGCTCAGTAGATGGGAAAAACACTGTGGACATACGATAAACACTCGACAAGATACTCGTCAATGAAGGAGAACTACTCTAAGAAAGAATGAGGGAGCGCACGCCCTCAAAGCTATATGGTAGTCGGGCCAAGAATAATGCGCTAACAAGAGACTCGTGTTGTTGGTGAATGACAGCAGGGTCGGTGGAGATAGGTTGATAGACGTTCCACTGGTCAAAAAGCCCACCGAAGAGAACACCAAAATCCTGAATATCTTCTCCTAAAGTAGCTGTAGTAAAGGAGTGGAAGATGTAACGCTTTAGAAATCGTTTAGATTAATTATATGATAATTAGTAGCATAATACGTGTTTTTCCGCAAAATCTAGCTATAATTATTTTTCCATATAGATATAAATATAACTATTTTGCTTATGTAAATGCTTATTTTATTGGTATTTATTAGTTATTTATTTAACTACTTGTTCACTTAATTATTTCTTTATTTACTAATTATTTAAAATTATTTTAAACATGCACTCACACACTAATCGAGTGTTAATGATAGTTTAGCATAGACTAATACATGTTTATGCACCATGGCAACCTAAACCTTTTTTTTCATGTTCCTTTCTTTCAAATTCAAGAGGGTTCTAGAATTTTGCCATTTTAGAAAAATGAAAATAAAAAGAAAATGCATGCATGGTGCATTTAATGCTAAGGCATGGTGTACCATGGCTAGAGAACTCTCTTTTCCCTCATTTTGGGCAGCCTTCCTTCTCCCTCTTTCCTCCATGCAAAAATCTCTTTACCTCACCACAAACTCTACACCAATTATCACAAAATTCCTCATTTTTCATCACTAAAATCATAGTTCAAGTCTCTTTATGAGTTCTTGAGGCACGTCTTCATCTTGAGTGACAATACTATCAAGTAGGGTCTCTTTTAATCATTCTTGAGATATGAACCTACTTCACTTCTTGTTTTATTAACCCTTGCTTTAAATTGGTCTTAATTAGGTGTCTAAGTATTTTAATGCAAGTTTAGAGATCTAAAGAGAAGGTTGGGTCAAGTCAATACTTTTATGGATTAATTAGAGTAATTAAGAGTAGTTAGTGACTAATAGACTTATTAATCCACCTAAATTGCACTAAAATACCATAATATTACTAATTAGTGTTTTAAAAATGGTTTTTAGTAAAGATTAGAGACTTTTACGATCTGCTATCATTACGTTTGTCTGAAACTAAATCAAACAATCCTGTAGAGTAGTATTAGAGCCCTGAGTATACCACCAAAACCCGGACCCCAAATCCCCCACTTCTCCCGGCGAGAATAGCCATATCCCAGGCGCCGCCGGTCCCTTTGCTGAGTTGGGTATTGAAATTTTGTTGGTTGCTCTCTATGAGTATTTTAGGGTGTTTGGTATTATTTGTTTTTCCTATTTCTGCTCCAGATAAAATCTGCAACCATTTTCCTATGATGTTAGTGTTGTGTCAATGTGCGATACGTACGATTCGAGTCTAGGTTTGGCGTTTCTGTGAAATCGGCCAATCCAGGTTGGTTTTTGGCGAAGTCACACGCGTTTTGTGCACCAAGCGCACACATGTCCAACTTGTGACGTTAGTTCCGCCGTATTACTCCGTCTTCTTGTTATATCGAATATTTAGCCTTATGTATTGGTTTTGTGCTATTCTAGGATCGGTAGCGGAGACGTCGGATGCGGCAAGGAAAGGCAAAGCAGTGATCGGATCCGATTAGCAAAGCTTTCCGGTGAGTAGATGTACACATCTATGGGGAAATCGCTTAGATGGCGTAAAACGCCCGATAGTTAGGATTTACCTATAATTCTTGTTTCTTATGCGTATATCATATCCATATTGCATTTGCATCTTCTTACATATGATATCACCTAGGACACTTGCACTATTACCAATGATTCATGCCGCACGTGCACTATTTTATGCGAACACACACACCATTGGTAATTTCTATGTCACGAACACTTTAAAACTTACTTAATAATCGGTATCTGTGCATTTGCATCATGTATGATATGTAGTCTTCTAGTCGTATATTTCATTGCATCAGGATGGATATGTAGTTTTCTAGTCATATACTTCATTGCATCATCATTCATATATAGTCTTTTAGTCATACATCGCATTGCATAATATTGATATTATAGACATCTATCATTATCGACATATTCATATATTGTGATTCTTTTTGGAGTTTTCAGTATTCATAAGATTTCTGGATTTGGGGAAAACCGCAAAGAATTTTATAAACTTATTATCATTTTAAAATGAAAAATTATGGTTTTCTCATGATATGATATCTGTGGCGTCCACCATGAGTTTTCCTTGGTTCTTGAACCATGTATGTACATTTACCCGATTCGAGGAGTGAGGAGGAACCGTCTGCGGGTACATGGTGGACCCGGTAAGATACCCCGGGCAAAAAGTTCGAGATGTAGACGATGAGCCAGGCAGGGGAGCACTACCTACTGGTTATTATTGACCCGGCGGTCATCCGGAGGATACCGACCGGAATCGCATGATTTGACAAATTTGAGGGCCGATCTGAGAGAGGCTACCGAGATATTGATATATATATATATATATATATATATTGTGTAGATATTTGACACGGATTTCTGTCGACTTCATTGATGATACTCCAGTTTTATAATACCAAAATTTTTACGAAGATAAGAACAAAGATTTTCCTCATACCAAATATATCCAGATTTTGTGTTAAATCATTCATTCATGTCGCATTCATACCAGTACATTCGCATCTTAGTCATATACGTAGGGTGTGACGCATTCACATGCATGCTTGTGATAGCCTTATTAGATATTACTTACTACTCACGAGTTGGCAACTCACCCTCGTTGTGCCAGTGTCTTGCAGGATAGACCCGTCAGCATAGTCGCGGCGGGCACACTTCTTCTACTTTCGCTTGTTCCAGCACTTGAGGGCTTTACTTGTAGGTAGGTGTAGTAAGGATATTCTTTTGTTCCCACCTTGTATATTTACTTTTGTATCTAGTACACTCAATCTACCATATTTACCATTTTGTATATTGGACCTAAACTGTGAGATTGTGAGACTTGTATTTATTTGATATCTAGTGTCGAGTTCGTGTGAGCCGACTTTATGCTTTTCTGTTTTCTTGCTTTTAAATATTTATTTCACATTATAATGATATATCTTGTTTGTAGTCGTGTTCCGCCGTTCGGCGAAGAGCTAGCTCCCGCTTGGGATGCTTTTTTATCATTGTTTATATATATTCATGTTTTGTACCCGTTTGGGGCCAGTTTTTACAAAGGTCTGCCGAAATTTTCAGAAAAACTTCATCCTTTTAAGTGATTTTGATGTAACTCTATTTCGTTAAAAATCAACCTTTAAAATTAAGCTTTCTTCACTCTATTTCATTAAATAGTTTAGATTTCTGGGATTTTAGCTTACTTAGATTACGTTACGCATTTAGACGTTGCGTGATTTAAATGCCAGTCACGTTCCACATTCGGGCCGTGACAGAAGATATCATAGAACTTCTGCAAGTTATCCTCATACGAGTACAGAGAGAACGAAGGTATATCCAAACTTTCTTAGCAGTTTTCAGAGACATAATAGACGTATAGCAGTGAGAATCCATAGAGTTAGGCAATCAAACAATCACCTTATTATCGTTCTGGAACCAAGTATTATATTGGGGATCTTTGGAGTCAAGAGAGGCATCCGTCAAGCGGCGGTGAAGGCCTTTGTTGTTCAAGGCTCGTTCAATAACACTGGACCATTAGAGATAGTTTGCGGCGGAGAGAGATCATAGTCAAGCGAAGATCCGTCTTGAATCAACGGACGATAGAAAGACCGAGTTAACTTTATCATCACCAGAATCCATGACGAACGGTGCAGAAGATCCAACCGCAACAAGTAAACGTAGCAAGACGATCTAATAGATCATGGAGACAACATGGGTTTCAAGAGTAGAGGAGGCGGTCATGTGAGCGCGGTAAGTCTGGAGTGGGCTGTTGCTGGGTGCAGAGGGGGCTTTGAAGGGGCTATAGAGGCAGCTGGAGGGTGCAGAAGGGGCTGGAGGGTGCAAAGGGGGTGGAGGGGGCTTCGAAGGGGTTGGAGAGGGCCGTAGAGGATGCTGGAGGATGCAAAGGAGGCTGGAGTACATAGGGGCTGTCGAGGGCTGAAGGAGGAGCTGGAGTGGTCGAGAGGGGTGCTGGAGGGTCGGCGAGGGGGGTTGGAGGGAGAAGAGGGTGGGCGACGGCTAAGGAAATTAAGGTTAGGGTTTTGGGAAATAATGGTTTTCTCTTGATTATTTTCAAAGCTCTGATACCATGAAGATAATCAAGAGGAAAATATTTATTGATTTAAGAAACTATGAGTCTATATACAAATATATATATGGGTCATAGACCACGTCTACAATAATAGCCGATGTAGGAGCCGATGTAGGTCTAAAGCTAATAACTAATTATATATCTAATAACTAATTATATTCATAACACTATATAAGACAAAAAGGACAAGGGCACAGAAACATGGGTACGGTTGTACAATATAATATGAATTAACATTAATAAAGACATATGCACAAATCCATCCAAGTTTAGCCATGCAAATGCATACATATGTTTCTTGTAGCATAATCACTTGCAAAATATTTTCATTGATACTAAAAATTAACATTTCATACAGTGGTAGACATTTGTATAAAGAGCGTGCATTGGCTTTTGACATTTGTATAAAGAACGTGCATTGGCTAATTGTAACCTACTTCTAATAACAATCATATGCAGCGAGATTGTTGATCTTTTATACAATACTATTTAGATGCCCTTTCCGAATAAAAATACGCTCTTGATATATAATTGAGAGCACATGTATATACATGCATATATAATGTGAAGAAAATGTGTCAAAAGGTGTTTGAAATTACAAAATATATTACAAATGTGCGAACAGATTTTACAAGAGTCCACTACAGTATCAATGGAGTTTTCAACAGCATGTCATGCACAACTCAATACGACATCATGATAAATTGCATGCGCTACATTTTCAGTGTTGTGTCAACACACTTTATGCAGCAAAGCTTTATGCAGGACTCCAAATCAAGTGTATTACTGAAGTATGCATTACTATGGAGTTTCAGTACTGTTTCTTTCCTCAAAAGTGCTAGCTACATTAATATTTGAGTGCATTGGATCTATTATATATTAATCACATCTCTCATGTTCAATTCACATGGATTTAGTTTTAGGATTACTAGGTGATGTAAGGTTCTATTTTAGATGTGGCCAGTAAATCTCCTGGTGTTGTGGCACGTTGTTCCTTTTGGAACTCAGTTTGTTGGCTCCTATAGCATTTGGAACACGAGGACTTCCAAGAAAATCACTCATCTTAGGAGCAAGTACTAAAATCTCGCTAGTGATACCAGTATGGGACAGACAATTTTGGGATACGAGTCATCCATCTGACTGTATCGGTCATCTCGGATAAGAATATTGTTGTCTTACAGATAGACTAAATGGATTTCTAAAAAATGGTTAAAATTTAAAATATAATTTGACATGCATTTTAGTAATTGATGATGTCTAAAGTGGTTTTTTAATACGTGGTTATGATAACTATAAACTTTTTGACTTTTTTTGAATTAAGTAATGATGTTGAAGACCAATGTACTGTTAATAAAGCCTTTAGCTCATGATAAACACACTGACTCATTAATAAACTTGAACCTAAAGCCCCGATTATCAATTGTTGAACCCAGTACAAAGGATTAAAATCTCATAATACATATGGTCATTTTTGGGATTGGTATCGGCCATCCCGGAGAGGGAGTGGGATCGATGAGATCTAAATCATGCTCAGGACTGCTCTCACATCAAGCATGCTCAACTGCATGATTCGATCGATGGATCCTATCTCAAAAGTGATTACTTTCATTCACCTTTGAGTTCATTAGATTTATAATACGTCAGACATCTTGCCTTCAGCACAATCAATATGAGTTTTAACATTGGCTCACACCTGATATGAAAAATATAGCTTGCTGTTCTCTAAAATTTAAATGCATAAATAAACACAAGTATACAAATTTATGGATCATTCATGGCAATTTCCATTTTGCCTCTCTATAGGAAAAAGGAAATTGACCACAACTGTGTCTTGTCCAAAACTCTAAGGTCAGCTGCATGAATTATTTTCTTCCATCGATATATACTAAGGATTATCTTCTCAATTAAATTAATTAACATATAGTTATTAATTGCCTTCACACATGTTCATTTAAGTTTCTCTGGCCCTCGTCGTTTCATTGAATTAATTTTGTTACTCAGCTCACTCCTGAACAGTGCATCTATTGGCCTCCATCTTACATGTTCAAAACATCTTAATTGTTGCTCCCTCATCATTCTTTATGGTGCTACATTTAGTTGCGAGCCTGTGTTCTTTCACTCTTGGCTTCAGGTGCAAAAGCTGAACTCGAGCATAAATCATTTTGAAATCTGGGGTCATGGGAAGTTCTTCACTTGCCCATAGTTTCCCTTCAATTTTGGTTTATCTAGCGGGGGTTTGCATCATGTCAAGAAGCATCATCGAATTTTGCTGATCCCTTCATGAGGCTTGCTTCATCGGTAATCCCGATTTGATAGGAAAAGGCTTAGAATCTTAGATGATGGTTGTGCTGGAAGATATTTGTGCTTTACCTATGCATTCAGGTTTTTTTCATCTCTCTTATGGTATTGTCACTCATGATCACAACATTGTCATTTCAGTTAAAATAATTTTTAAGGGTTTTTTTCAATTGCCCAACAGTCTTGTCCATTAAAAATAGATAGATGAACTAAATCCAACGAGTTATTTATCATCGTATGTAAGTGTTCAAAACAACAAAATTAACCACAACCACTAATAGGTGGGACTATGAACATTCTATATATCTTCAGAGAGAACTGAAAATCAGAGTTCAAAGAATAAATAGCTATTTAAAGCAGCAAACTTTGTGATTAAACTAATACCTGTGTTAAGCTTGATATTTCCCTACATAAACTAAAAAATGAAGTATGAAGTATGAAGTATAGTGAAATGCATGGTCATTACTCAAGCAACAGGCACACACCAGAAAGAAAAGAAAAACAAAAGGCATACCCTTTGCATTTTGAACACAGCACATTTCTTGAAATTGACAGCTTCTTCAATGCCCCATTATATAAGTCTTCCAAAGACGCATTTAGAATATGGACCGTATCCTTGCCTCGCTTGTGCACCCCGCGGTCATAATAATTGCCGCCTGCATATTTGACAGCGTTCAAAACATTAAAAGCAAATGAAAAACCATAATTAACAAAAACTTAATTAACTTTCTTGTTAGTAATCACTTGAAATAGCAAATGTAACACAGTCTTCTCGCCACCAAATCCTCCATGACGGAACCCTCCAGCATAAAAAAAACTGTTCATATATATCAAAAGAGTCGTCCTCATCCTCGGCTCCTCCCATTCCCTGATCCTCCCCATTCTTTGGGTCATTGAGAACTTCATAGGCTTCACTCAACTCCTTAAACTAACCACATTACACAACAAAATATGCTTCAATGACAACTATTTTCATCCACAATAAAGAGAATTAAAGACATAATACAACCATTAATCAAAGTTGAAACCTTTTCAGGATCCCCGCCCGGATGATTCTTCAAGGCTGCAGACTTGTATACCTTCTTTACTTCATCTTGCCCTGCAGTTTTCGAAATGCTGAGGATTTCATAGTAGTTGTTGTTGTTGCTCTTCTTCTGATTAACCCCAGACATTTTCACTGATCTCTATCAACTTCTCGCCCAAAGAAATCTACAGCAAAATCACACCTCTAAGCTAGTATCAGATCGAACTTCGTTGGTTTGGATTCAAAGGAGCCATTAAGGATTTAGTGAATGCAGATTGAAAAGAAGAAGCGTAGACGAAATCGTAAGTAAAAGTTTATACCTGAATCGATTTTTTGAGCAGCAAATCGGGAGGGGAAAGAGAAAAACCCTAGCTTGGAATTGGGGAGGGATTTGAATCGATGAAGGGCGTGAGAATATCAACAGAGACGCGAGCAAGAGTGGGAAGGTTTTTGGTGTATCAAGGACTTTTAAGGGGCCGATTGGTTGTCCGTCGAAAAGAATTGTCCGAAGATATCCTAAGGGCCTGTTTGGTTGCAAGATTATGAAATTTGGATTCCAAAATGGTACGGTTGAAAATTTCTGGATTTGGTAATTTGTTGTTTGGTTGATATTGGATTTCTAGTATTGGATTTGTAGATCCTTATAATCTTTGTTTGGTTGCTGAAAAGAAAGTGGGATTTGGATTTGAGAATTTTAGAGATAGATAGACAGACGAGAAATTTTTTAATAACTAAAGTACATGTGGGGGCCACCAAATAGTGAGAAATCCTTAAGAATCCGTTCATTTTTCAAGGATTTTGGAATCCATCTTTTTTGTGGACCCCATCACACAATCCATATAAATCCATGTTTGTAATCCAAGCCAACCAAACACAAAATTTGTGAATCCTAAGATTTGGTAATCCAAAACTCAAGAATCCTTGTAAATCCTTCAAACCAAAGCCCTAAGGGGCTGTTTGGTTGCAGGATTATGGAATTTGGATTCCAAAAACAGTACAGTTGAAATTTCTGGATTTAGTAATTTGTTGTTTGGTTGGTTTTGGATTCCTAGTATTGGATTTGTAGATCCTTGTAATCTTTGTTTGGTTGGTGGAAAAAAAATGGGATTTGGATTTGAGGATTTTAGAAAGAGATAGAGAGAGAGGGGATTGTTAAATAAATAAAGTGCATGGGCCCCATCTAAAAGTACAATGAACAGTGCCAAATCCTTGAGAATCCTTGAAAATTTTTAGGATTCATGAATCCTTCTTTTGTGGTGGGCCCTCCATACAAAACAAAGGAATACTAGAAATCCTAATCTTGCAACCAAACACAAAATTGTGGAATCCTAGGATTCCACAATCCAAAATCCAAATCCAAACCCATAATCCTGCAACCAAACAGGCCTTAAAGCAACTTTAGAAAAATGAGCAAACTTAAATCTTCCTCCTATTGTGTTTGTTTGTTTATTTTAGTAAAACTGAAACAACTTTCTATGTTTCTTTCATAAGCAAAACCCAAAAAAAATAATGGTAATAAATTATTATCTGTTAAAAGTAATAATGATAAGCATTAAATAATGATAAGCATTAAATAATTATTTCTTTTTTTGTTCTTATGCTTCATGGTTACTTCTCATCCAAAATGAGGAGAAGAAAATGATGGAAGCAGTCATACCGCATAAGATCCACATTGCCATCTTGAAGTAACTTCGAAGCTCTAATTCCGTGCAAACAAACAATCAAAATGCTTGAAGTGGACTTACTTCCGGTACTTCCATCTTACTTCCGTATAAACAAACATGTCCTAAATGGAAGGGGTTTTGGGGAATTTTAAAAAAAAATAAATTCGGCATAGGCCCTTGGGTTCAACATATTGGATTTTTTGCACATGTGGTGCACGTGTGATGTATGCATGATCTGCAGAACAGTGGATGTGGGTGTAACAGGCGTCTAGAATATTTTGATGTGTGATGGACAGTGAGAATCTCGACATGAAAAATAATAGCACGTATGTATATACATATTGAGGGAAAAATCTTCTCTGTTGTGGAGGCTATTAGGTGGAAAAAGCAAAATTAGATTTCATAAATGGAGAAAAAGATGTAAAGTCAAAAGCGTTTTTTCTTAAACGATATTACGTGGAACACTTGAGGTGGGAGAATTATCCTTTTCCTTGATTTATTTGTTGAAATAAAAGAAGAAGACAACACATGGGGCTTGGATTTGGAATAAAATAGAGGAGGCTGAATGTGTGAGGCTTGTCATGGAACATCAAGTTTGAAAGGAGAAAAAGTACATATGTTCGTAAATATATGAGTCGGTAAAACGAACCCATCCTCTGGGTAGATGGCTTAGAGAAAGGAGATACGGGCTTCCTATTGATCTTCGGCCCCTTAAGTGGCAGGCGATAAACACGTGACTGAGGACCATAGATAAAAACTTTATTCAACATCTGTTCAACTACATTAATCAGGAGTTAATGAATAGAAAAAAAAATACTGTAAAATTGAAAAACAACATTAAACTACAGCCGAGTCTTGGTCTAAAGACCACGTGCACACAACATGGCTGGCCATTTGGATCGCATACGACATGAGCCCTAAAACAGGTCAATCTACGTCGTTTCGGTTCGCTCAGTCTGTATCCGCCGGTCAAAGTGTAGGACTGGACATTTGGGTCACATAATCGGGTGCGGGTTAGGACATTTAGGTCGTTCGGACGAACGCAGGGTTGGACATTTGGGTCGCTCAGCCTAACGAATTCCTACGGAGCATGCTACCTCATCTCGGCAGTGTTCAGATCTAAATCCGCACAAGCACGAACACATAGATGGACACCTGGGTCATTCGTGTGGACGATCTTAAACCAAATCCTATTAATGGCTCCCTCGGCCGATTTCCTATCGGCACCGCGCATCATCAAAGACTTGCACACCAATGGTGACGCCAAGGGCCATTTCCTCGTCTAGTTATTAATTACGCCGTTCAAAGAAGACGATAAAGGCTTGCCTATTCGAGGAGGGCTGGATGTTTCGGTTTAAAATGACCCTAACGAAGACCGCTAGGGTCCTAAGTTATCATAAGGTGGCTGTAGGGGGTAGAAACTATGAGCTGGCTGAGTCTGAATGATCGAGGACGCTTCTTTCTTTGTTTGCCCTCGCTTTTTATAGCCTTTGCAATTTGTTTCATTGTACAGCTAACCCAAGATCTTTTGTGGCCATAATCGATCATGATATTGTCTTGCCTCTAAGCCGCGCCAAAAGCCTGCCTTATTGAATCGTATCAATCCTATCAAATCTTTTGATCTCAGCAGGACAATCTTAACAAATCTTTCTTTTATCTTGGCCAAAAAAGCCTGTAAATAGAAAGCAAGATAACTCCCCACTCAACACAAAACACCACCTTTCTTTTTGAAACCCAAAACTTCTTCTTCCCTGAGCTCAAAAAATGGAGGAGCATTGGGACAAATGGGTGGAGGCTGCGCTCTCAAAGCTTTGTTCCAAAAATCTCACCCGCTTCACTCGACCCATCTCTCTCCCCACAAACTCCCACCACCACCAAATCCAAACCTTCGACGGGCCCCACGAACGGGACCGCGCCGCCGTCGAGGTCCACGTAGACGGCCCCACCTTCCGCCGCTGGCTCCACGAGCTCCCCAACCCCGGTAAAAATTCACAACTAACCCCTTCCCTCTTCTGAAATTTACTTAGGGGGCATTTATGCAAAAAATCGTTTCCTTAGGGGACGATCCTGAATGCGAGATGGAGGCGAAGGAGCAGAAGCTGGTTCTGTTCTCTGGGAACGATTATCTTGGGCTGAGCACTCATCCGGCGGTTGCCAAGGCCGCGGCCAAGGTGAATCGATGATCAATTTGAAATTTTTATTGGAATGGTGATTTGATTGATTTGTTTTAGGGGTTTTGATTGAAATGCAGGCTGCTGAAGAGCATGGGATGGGGCCGAGAGGATCGGCTTTGATATGCGGGTATACCAATTATCACAGGATGCTGGAGGATTCGATAGCCGAGTTGAAGAAGAAAGAGGTAATATGTGCTCCATTGAAAGCTTCTTATTTGCTCAAATATAACACTATTTGAGTTGGCGTCAATGAAAGTGCTAAAGCAGACCGATTACACTGATTGACCCAAAAAAATACCATATAAAATGATAACGATAACGATAGAAAAGAAATCCCCATAAACATGTGTTCTGTGCAAGGCCTAGTGTTTGTTGTATACTGAGACTTGATAGCCCCTTATGTTTGGTTGGCACCTTGATAACGTTTTTGTGATGAAGGCAGATTAGTCTCCGTAAAGTTCTGAATTGGCTTTCGTGGATTTCTGTACAGTTAATACAAGCAGTTGTGCTATAGTCGTTCTTTGTTTTAGAAATACTAGAATCATTAATGTTGGGGTGTTAAAGCCTAAAGAGTCAAGACCCTATTACTTTTAAGCGAGACCTCTCTATGGTTGATTCGGTGTTCTCTGATAGAAGTCATCTACTTGGAATTAATAAATCATACTGTAATAAGTGCTACAGTAGCATTACCCGATTGGTAAAGTCAGCAAAGATAGATTTGGAAACAGCTTCAAAGAAACTGACAAAGCATCAATTAGATTTTGTATATGATACTTGATTATCCAAGTTTCACAACAGGCAATAAATAAGTAGCCATAGATGACATGAGTAGATTGCCCGAGATTAGATAGATATGTCATATCAATTATTATTATGACTGCTATAGTTGAAATAATAAAGATTGGTGTGTGATCATCACACCAGTAGATCTGGTGCCTTTGTGTTGCGGCTGTTGCTATTCACTACTATCATAAGTTTTGCCTATTGCCTTATCATTACTATAACTACAATAAGAGCTGCGTTAGCTCGAAATTCATTGTTATCAAACAACTCAACAACTTAACCTTTTTGGGTAAAGTGGTTCTTGATATACTATCAGACCACCAGGCTTTGAGGATGTCCCGGGTCCAAACTTTATTATTGTCAATTTAAATACATATTTACTTACTACCATGTACCCTGTCTGTACAATCCAGAGTTCGTGCTGGAGGCCTTTCCACATGGCCTAAAAGCCCAATGCGAGGGGGGGGGGTATTAAGGCTTATGCTAGCTCGCTAGATATACATTGTTATCTCACAACATAACGACTTAAGCTTTTGGCTAAATTGGTTCTTGATAACTACTGTAGGTTGTGCGCAGCCAATGAGATATTTAGTTCGATGCATCATTATAAAAGCGAAACAAGTTAAAGATTGTAGCATGTGTGCGATTTAACCCTATTTTCATCTGTTAATGTACTTTAGAATAAACCTAAGAGCCTATTTTACTTATTTCTTCGTTTTTCAGGATTGCCTTCTTTGCCCTACTGGTTTTTCTGCTAACATGGCTTTCATGTCAGCTCTGGGAAGCGTCAGCTCTCTTTTGATTGACGGTAGAAAACCATCAGAGGATGAGAGAGTTGCAGTTTTCTCAGACGCTTTCAATCATGCATCTATTATTGATGGCATTCTTCTTGCTGAACGGCAAAGAGAAGTGGAAGTTTTTATATACAGGCACTGCGATATGGACCATCTCAATGCTCTCTTGTAAGTCTAAAGTTTCTTATAAAGTAGTTATAATTTTCATTTCAACATCTCATGTAAACTCATAAAAGTATATCATTCGACAGATCAAGTTGCAAAATGGAGAAGAAAGTTGTCATCACTGATAGGTTAGTTATGTTAATCAGGGATTCCACTTTTGGATGCATATAACTATTTATGGGGTCATTTCTGTTATATAATCATGAATACAAATTTGCTACATTTTAATTATGCAGCCTGTTTAGCATGGATGGAGATTTTGCTCCAATGCCCAAACTTGTTGAGCTTCGTAGGGTTCATGGGTTTTTATTGGTAATTGATGATGTAGGTCTCGCTTGCTTTTAGTTCTATTAATGCTCCACTGTCATCAATCGAGATTGTAATCTAAAAATTGAGAAAATTGTTGCAGGCTCATGCAACACTTGTTTGCGGAGAGAACGGTGGTGGAATTCCAGAATTTTATCGCTGTGAAAATGATGTAGATATATGCATAGGCACACTGAGCAAGGCTGCTGGTTGCCAGGGTGGTTTCATTGCTTGCAGGTAACCATACTTGCTCTCTGTTAATCACAAATATCAAATATCAGCTACCATAAAAATTTGCTCCATAGAGTTCACACATTTTGTTTATTAAATAAGTAGTTTGTCATCAAAGGGGTGTTTCTTTGTGAAATCTTATGCATTGCAAATGTCCTGCACGAAAGTGTATTTAAGGAAAATGCACTTTGCATGCAAGCGATTTTTTCTGCCAAAGTTTCCTCCACCTTTATTAGCCCAATAACCTTGACAACAATCAATTATTCATGTGAACTTTGAATATGAATGTTTCCCTTTCATATTTCATGCGCCTTATGAAATGATTAAATAATCTCTTTCCATAGTGGGAATGCGTCCTTTAGTCATTTCCTCACTTGAATGTGAAGCTAATGAGAGAGAATCTAAATGCGAACCCACAACATTGTTGAGGCTTTCTTCTATTACGAGGACTAAAGGAACTGTCTTGGAGACGAATGATGTGATGGTCAACAATCCTTTTGTGTCCCAGAGAAACTTAGATTTCAGAGCAAGTCCTACACAAAGGAATTCAATTGCTACCAAGATAAAAGGCCAAAGCTTCAAATAAGATTGAACAGTGCATAATTAGGCTGAAATGAGAATCAACATATTCTACTAGTGCCCCGTTCCACTCGTGCCGGGGTTACTTCAATAGGAATACATATTTAATTCTTTATTCAGGGTAGGATCTCACAAGTCACAAATAAGAGTAGGCACTTGTCATATGTTTGTTTCTTTTTTGGGGCTGGGGTTTACAACTCCCTTTCCTATCTGTATTGTGACCATTTTGTTCTATTCATTTTTCAGAGTCTTGTTATACTAACTACCTAGTACGTCGAGACGTTTCTAAAAAAGTTGGTTACCTCAATTTACTCATGCATTGTCTTTCTATTGAAAATATGACAATTTTCTAGGTGGAGCAGTTCCAAGTTTTTCGATATGCAAATATCATAACTTTTATGGGATTATTTAGCCTGCCATGCCGCAGCAAATAACACAAATTTTTCTGAACAGTAATAAATGGAGACAACTCATACAATCAAGGGGTCGATCTTTTATATTTTCAACGTCTATTCCAGTGCCTATTGTTGCTGCAGCCCATGGTATTCACCTATCAACATTATGCTTTACATGTGCAAGAAATAATATTCATGTGAAGCTTCTTTGAATTAAAAGTATAGGTAACTTGTCTTATAACTAGGTGATACAACTCAAGTTTTCAGCTTTTAGAAGAAGTATTGGTTCTATACCTAGTACTACCTGCAATATATCTAGTAACTGTGCTATATGGATTAGATATGGGCAATAGTTTCTATCACATATGATTGGTTTATTGTACAAGTGACTACAACTGCAATGCTAAGCATTATTATGTATCATTAGCTCTCACGGAAATTGGTCTCTGCTTACTACTTATTTCTTCTTGTTTGGACATTATGATTTATAAGACAATTGGTATGCTAAAGAACCCTTCGTTGTTCTGGTTTTAGTTGTTGTAATATATAAATCAAATGTGTACCCAGCAAGTATTACCTCTTAAACCGTTTCCTATAATAAAACCAAACCTTATCACAGAATCTATATTACAAATTTCCGAAGTCAAGATATTTAGTATCTGAAACTTTTTAAAGCTACAGATATGTGCCTAGCTTTAACTCTTTCCCCCTAAAAACTTATATGGACATTTGATGTTATACAATACAACTAAAATAAAGATAAATAAATCAAATGTTGTAATTCTTAAAATTTTGAAATGAGTTTCAACATTGTTAGTTTGTACCTCAGGACATCCCCAATTTAATAATAGTGGCACTTCTTTCGTGTATAGTTGTTTAACGAACCTAGGGGGCTGTGAAAATGATTTTCAAGACATGGCTTTGGCCCTTCCCCCCTTTGCATCTACATTGTTCAACATCCGAAACATGTCAGTTTTGATTGTGGTTTGAGTTTTATTATTCTCTGATGTAGATAAGTAAGCCTATGGAGCTTATGATTGCCTGTGGTGAGGATTCTTGATCATTTCCGTACCGGATTTCTTTTTCCATTCCTATTTGTTACTCAATTAGACAACTTGTTTTGGGTACCTTTTCCCGCCAGAATTTACATGCCCCTTCTTTTTGTCTTTTGATATTCGAAAATAGAAAACAAGAGCCTTAACAAAACCACCCTCATGAGAATTCTCATAGCGATACTAAAAGACTTATCCTCGAGGAACATTTCCTAGCGCTTTTTAGCGGTATTTATCAGTTTCATTTTTTTAGGCTCCTCTATATCCCTTCATGCTATTTTGTTCAATTTCACCACTGAATTAATTAAATAGAGGAGTCCAGTCCTTTGTTGCTAATGTGACTTAAAACGGCCGTTTGATGAAATTGGAGGCAAAGGGGAGTATGAACATATCGTTAATTCGTCATCTTTGAACTATATCAGCTTCTGATGTTTCTAGTCTACTGCTGTTTATGGCTGTCAGTGTCATAATAACTTGTAAAGTTATAGGTTAATCCAATTTACTTTTCGTCTGGTACATAATCTTAGAGAATGAAACTAGTTCACTTACTTTTTTTAGTCGGTTTGGATTATTCAGCGATGCTAATTATATGTGCAATTTATTCTAGTATGGATAGCGTTGTGGTATCTGATGCTTTCTGATGAAAGGATACTAAAACTGGATAATTTTAATTTTTATTCTTTATGCTAATGTCAAGTCTGTAGGTCTAATCCCATGAATTAAAGTATATGAGATGCCAAAGAAATCACTCCATGGGTTACATGAAAAAATCATCATGCAAGAATTATTTATTTACTGCTTGCATGACTTTGTGCCTAGCATGCATATACCTCCTTTCTGTTAAACCATTATCTTGATAACATTTTTCAAAATGATTAATTATTTTTCCAGCTGCCCTCATCGTTGGAAGAAAAGAGGGGTGGCGAAGAAGAGAGGTTTGGCATCGGGTGCATGAATTCAATTCTTTAACCAACCTTAACGTTTCCAGTCCTATAATTTCTGTTGTTGTTGGTAATGAAAAATCAGCACTAACCGCTAGCAGGTTTGCTTTTCTTCTGTTCTCTGGATTACCCACTTTATCCTTGTAGGATGCTTGAGTTATTTAATGGGTAAATTTCACTAAAATATCCTAAACTATCACTGTCTTTCAGTAAACTACCTCAAGTTTTCTTCTTTCGTTTTAATTACTGTAAACTCCTTTTAACTTTGATTTTAAGGGGAAGTTTTTTTAAAGCAAAAACTAAAATTCCTTACATGAGGTACTTAATAAAAAATTTCAGAGCATTTTTAACTAAAACAGTGATATTTATGAGGACTTTAGTGAAATTTACCTTATTCTATTCTACCAATAGTTGTCTCTAAAGTTTGGCTGCTTTGTACCAGACATATGTTGATATCGGGTTTTCATGTGACGGCAATCAGACCTCCTACCGTACCTCCGAATTCATGCAGGTAAATTAAGTCCATAATCTGACGTTACATAATGTTTATTTCGGTTATTTATGGCATCCTTTTGATGTACAGGTTGAGGATAACCCTAACCGCTGCACACACAACCGATGATATCAGGAAGCTGGCTGCTGCATTGTCGTTTTGCATGGGGCGGCTTCATGTCAAAGGAGAGAGCAGTCATGTTGTGTCGAAGCTATAGAACCCGGCACAGCTGAAATATATTTTCCAGTACATCTTAATCCTGAAAGTAATAAAATCAGTTGTTTCACCAAAAGGATGGAAGAGTTGGCAGGGTCACAGGTTCGACGGGAAGGGTGAAGAAAAAAAATAAGAGGATTGATTTAACCCATCTGCTTTCTTAAAAATAAACTAACATATAAATTAAGGTTAAATTTCTACCAATGCATCATTCTTTGTTTTTATTTAAGGCAATGAATTTTGTACTTTTCTGTTTTCTTTTCTTGGGGTCGCAGCTGAGAAACCTGGGATCTCCTTCCAAGTTGAGAAACCTGGGTGTATTGGGGGCAAAAATAATCCCAGAAGAGATGGTAGCAGCGTTTCGTTTGACTTCATCGCATAAAAATTGGACACAAAACGATTGACTGATGAATTCATTAATGTATATTGATGTACATCAATTTACTTACATGCAAGGCAACAAAACGGGGTTTGTAATTTGATGTTGATGTTTTACTTTACTGGTTAGAAATTACATCCTGTTTCAATAGTTTGACTAATAACATCTTAAAGAAAAATGTCAAATTTAACTCAATATTAAATCAAGGAACTTTTTCCCCCTCATTATGCAGCTCAATTTGTATCGAATTCAATATCAATTCCTGGTCTTGATTTACTTTCAGGTGTGATTACAGCTGCCTTTGCTGCTCAATTGTGAAATCAAGGAGAAGACCAAAATCAAATTCTAGAGCATGCATGTGAGAGTCCAAAGCAGGGAAATGAAATGCATGATCAACTCAAAGATCAACATTTAAAAGAAAATCGCTCAACCTTCGTCTTGAAATACTATCATAATCTAATCCAAAAGATAAACATCATGTGCTCATTTATTTGGATTTGTATCTAGGTTTTGTGGGTCCTACAATTTTTTCTTTTGGGTAGATCGTGGTAGAAATTCAACCCGATAGGTAAAGTATTACTCAACCCCCTTCGGACTTCAAAACTACCCAGGCTTAGTTTGTCAACAAGGTTTCTAAACCTCCGATTATGTTCAAGTAAAGACAAAATTGTTGCTTACATGTATGCAAATTAGCTGATTTTGTTAGTGTTTAAATAAGAGAACTGATGGAGGTCAAAATCTCTCTCAGATATTGTCCTCCGTCAATCTTGCGGCCAGCGGTGTCGAACGGTTGAAATTTGTTTGTGGTGATTGGGTGTGGATCTCAATGGGTTGTTGATTGTTGCTGACGCCAAACTACCTGCAAGGGAAGTCCCGGGATGGGAAACCACTGTAGGACCCTCTGACGATCAAGTAAGTACCGAGAAATATTGAGGTAGAATAGCGGCTTATTGGGTTGAGTCCCACGTACCTGAGTCGTCTGGGAGAGGGGTTTATATAGCGGTCGCAGGGAGCGAGCCAATGCGAGATTCTCGCCGTCCATTATGCTCCCTGCGGCATGCTCGTGTTGATGACGGGATATGCCTATTAATGGCGAGATATGCTAGCGTAGGTTGCGGGACGTGGAGCGGCGAAAATCTCGTCGTGGCGAGATACACGGAGCCTTTACGGGGGCGCACGTGCTTCGTGCACTCGGCCAAACAGGGATGCCGAGGAATCTCGGATATGGGATAGCTCGGAGACGAGCAAGTGAGCTGAGGAGTCTCAGCTATCGGATAGCTCGGAGACGAGCTATTGGCTGGCTGGCAGCCAAAAGGGGAACGTACTCCGGGAAGGTCTTCTAAAAGGTCGGGTGCAACCTCGGAGCCGAGGCGCCGAGGAATGTCCCCAATGCCTCATATTTATTCCAACTCCATAGCCTCCCAGGAATCCAGCGAGCTTACGTGGATGGCATGTCATCTGCTACGTGTCGTGATCTGGGGAATTCCCACATATGAGTATCATCATTAGCCCCCCATTCTTGTTCCGACCTATTTATGGGTCGAATCGAGAGTGGCCTGCTCAGTTTTCAATAATTCAGCCTCGGCGCCAAGAATTCTTCATAATGGGTTGTCCGAGTAATACGTGATGTTTGGCGGCTACGCCTCTTGGATTGTTGGATCCAGGTGGAGACTCACGAGGCGCCCCGATTCCCGCGCGTATCTTTGGTGACATCAGCAGATCAGAGAAATGATTGCGCTTTAAAGTGGATGTTGTTTCGCTCGCATGGTCTGTTGGCCTTCGTGCCACGTGTCCACCGCAGGGTGACGGGACGCAAAGGGTTGTCATTCGAATCCGAGTGAGGGGAGGTGTCCTATGGTCATCGCCGCGCGGAGTCCTTACGACCGTTAGGTGTGACGTTTCATTTCGGCCGGGGCCGTCGGATGTTTTCTTGCCGAGTGTATAAATAGGGGATGCTATTCCTTAGCAGATATTTTGCCCTAGTCGTTTCCTGCCATCTGAAGATTGCTCAGCGCACCTTTACTTAGGTTGGAATTTCAGCCAAAAACTCTTCTTCGGCCAATCCTTTCTTGAATCAGGTTAGATGTCTTCTTCCGAAGTATCCATAGATGTAGTTGGGGTCGAGTCGGGCGATGAGGCTTCAGCTTCTGAAGCTGAGTTCCAGTGGGTCTTCTTCCTCCTCGGCTTCCGATAGTCGAGGAAGTTCTTCTTCTTTCTCTTCTGCGTCGGGCTCGCCCCTAGGGGTAATGCCCTCGTCCTTTGTCGTCGGGGGGCAAAGAGGACCCCCAAGGTGCGCATCGAAAATATCCGCGATGCGCCCTTGATTTTGAATCGCTTGGATGAGCTTTCCGATATCTGGGCTCGTTTCCACATTCCTCCTGGCTATTCACTACATCTGGCCAGGGAGGATGAGCAGGCAGACCAAGTGCAGGGCAATGAGATTGCCCTAAACCTGGAAGCGTTCCGGGCAGGGATGCGTCTGCCCTTCTCACCTGAAGTTTGCGCCGTACTCCATTGCTTTCGTCTCGCTCCAGGCAACCTAGCGCCAAATTCGTGGAGAATCCTCCTCGGGTTTCTGGTCCGGTTGAAAATTGATCGGATCCCTTTTGATTTGAGTCTTTTTCTCTCTTTTCTTTGTTATAAGAATCATCCCGGTACCAACAAGGACGAACCGAGCTGGGTGTATCTTTCCTTTAAAAAGCATAAGGGTAGGATGGCCGGGTCTGGGGTAGTGGCCGTCCCTTATTCCATTCATGAATGGAAGGAGAAATTTGTCTTCGTCGGGCCTCCGGAGGGTGAGAATTGGCCCGTGCCAACCAAGTGGCATATGGACGATTGCCCTATAGTCAAACAGTCGAATGCCCCAGAGACGAGGGTGGTGTCGCAGTAGGAACCGATCCAGCGGGCCGATATCCTGCTTTCCGAGCAGGTTTTGAGCTGGGCGGGACTCAGTCCCGCGCGCTTTGGCGGTAAATTAGGGCTTCACCGATCTATATAGACTTAGCATAATTTTATCATAATTTGTTGTTTTTTAATTGCTGACCCCCTCTTTTCTTTTCCTTATGTGTATTCCATAGAGTTGATGCATCGCTCGATGATCATGGCTGCTATGGCCGCTAAGGCGCAGGGGAGGAAGGGCGGTGGCATGAGCTCATCTCGATCCGCACCGAGCACGGCTCCTCGGCAAGCCCCTTCCGCCAGGGTCCCCGCAGCCCCTCCCGTTCCGAAGAAACGCCGTGGTGGAGGGCAGAAGTATGCACGGGATTTGGCGCCCCGGACCAGGACGGAGGTTCCACCCCCTGCCGAATCTCCGCTTAAGAGGCAGAAGAGCGTGGTTTTCCGGCCACCCCGGCCGGGATACAAATGCAGGAGGGCGACTTTTGCATCGAGATGGCTCCGGGGCTTTCCGTGGCTGACGGTTTACTGGCGGACATAGAGAAGGCGGCGGGGGCCAAGATTCCCCGAGGCACCTTAAAGGCCCAAGTGGCGGCGATAACTCAGGAGGCCGTTCAGGTCGATAACCTTCCCAAAATTTCTCCAAGTGTTTTTTTTTTATTTATTTAGCACCTAAAACGGTTCGTGTTTTCCACTGGTCCTCCAGCATTGCGCCCTTCTTGCAGCCATGGAGGCCGAGGAGGTGGCCCCGGCGATGAAGAAGGCCGCTGAATCTTCTTCGCGAGAGGAAGAGCTCCTGTCCCAACTGAAACAGGTGGAGGATAAGGCCGCCCTCCTGGACTCGAAGTTGGTCGCGGAGGGCTTGACGGTCGCCAAATTGAAGGAGTCACATCGACTCCTGACAGACTCTAACCGGGCTATTCAGGCCCAGATGGAGGAGGTCAACGGGCTCTATGACGCTATGAAAAGAAAGAGAGACTCGTTCAAAAAGGATGCCCGAGCGGCCTACGAGACGGCGAGACTTGCGGAGGGCAGGGCGGAAAAGGCTATGGAGGAGTATAAGGCTTCCGATCAATTTTACATTGACCTTGCCGACTCCGCGGCCGTCGGGTGGCACAACCCCCTTGACGGCATCAAGGAAGCTTCGCCCGGGTTCGACGACCAGGAGCTTCCCGCAAGGTATCCCCTTGTCGAGGAAGTTCCCTAAGGAGGCGGTGCCGGGTCAGCAGGAGGAGGATAGGTGGCGGGGGGAAGCGCCGAGCCGGAGATCGCCACCGAAGCTCCTGACGGAGGTGTTGAACAGGGAGATGCGGAGACCGAGAAGACAGCTTGAGCTCCCCCCGCCCCCTTTTTTTTTTATTTTTGTAAGCCTTACATAGTTCGGAATATAAATAAAGTATTTTTAGCCCGCCTAAGCATTTTTTTTTACAATGAGCAAGTGTAGATAGGCCGGCGCCCCACAGCGGGCATCAAGTATATATATAGAGTCAAATGTCGAGCGAACGCTAAGTATAGGCAGGTCGGCGCCCTTCCTAACCCCAGAGTTGAGGTAACGATCGAGTGCGATGTACAAACAAGCGAACGCCAAGTATAGGTAGGTCGACGCCCTTCCTCACCCCGGAGTCGAGGTGACGATCGAGCGCGACGTACGAACGAGCGAACGCCAAGTATAGGTAGGTCGGCGTCTCTGGATTTGGCCTTGGATGAGCCGAGCAGGAAACTACTTGGTTGCCTCGTGACGAGGGTTTTGGATCCGCAGAGTGGCCGAGCAGGAAGCTATCCCCAGCGGATGAGCCAAGCAGGAAACTACTCGGCCGCTTCGTAACGAGGGCTTTTGTATCTTGGCCTCGTTGATTCTTGGGATTTCCTGGGAATGTCGCTCAACGTTCCTTGACCTGCATAGGGGAGCGGGCCAGTAATCAGACGCCACATGGCCGCACCTTATTGGGAAGATGTGATATTCCGTGATTCGTGCTGTGGCGTGAGAGGATCATGGCCGTTGGAAGACTTTTGTTGAAGCTATAAATATCGAAGGTGTAGCCTTCCCTTCGGACATCCATGTTGATTTTCTTCTAGCCGTTTCGTCTCTTCCCGAAGATGGGGGTGTGTACACCATCAAGGAGATCGTATCTCGAGACGATGTGTATTTCTATGGTCTTGATCGTTCCGAGGCAACGTATGAGGCCGTGATAGATCATTTGGAGGGCCATTACGGGCGTCTACTTCCCCGTCGATCTCCTCTCCTGCAGGTGCTAATATATGCGATATGGAGATCTTCTCCGGGTCTTTACAAGGCCATATCCTCGCAAGAAATGGATGAGACGTTTGACAAGATGCACACGGCCTACTAGCTGGGTCTGATCTCGAAGAGCAGGCGGAATCGCTCAACAGATATTCTTCTCGAATGTTTTCAGCATAGGTTGGTCGTGGCGTCGTATTTGGTGGCGGGAACCCCCGGCGAATCCGTAGCTTCTAGGTTCCATGAGTACCGACAGAGGGAGCGGGCGGAGGCCGCTTGGGCTCGGCTGGAGGAACTCTCCTCCGAGAATCATTGTCAATGTTTTCTTAACCCACTTCCCCCTTTGTTGTAATAGTTTAGAGATTATGTGCTTTTCTTTTGCTCTGTAAGACTGAGGAGCCGAGAATATCTTTGAATAAATTCTTAATAAATTTTCCTTGGTTTAAATACGTCTCATTGCTCGTGATTACGGAACATCGAACCTCCTTGCTCGTGGGCGCCCCGAGGAAGAGTTAGACTCAGGTCGGCTGCTCTTTGAGCGTGCTTCAGTATTCGTCTGGGGAAAGCCCGTATCCGGATGTTACAAAGTCCGAGTTTTGTTGGGTGTGGGAGTGTCTGTTTTGAGTGAGTGTGGCGGGTAGGGCGGAGCAGGAATCTACTCGCGTGAGAACTCAGCTTAGAAATTGTAGTCGACACAAAAGGTAATTTTATTATTTGAAAGGGTACGAGTTCATCTGTACAATTTAAGCTTTTCGGCGTTATATGGCCGAGGAAAATCACGCCCCCCGGAGTCTTGGAGACGGTAGGCTCCGTTGGATAATGTCTCCGACACGAGGAATGGCCCATCCCACTTAGTAGAGAACTTATGTAGCTTCTCTTGGTCCACTAATTCGTTTTGCCATAAGACCAAGTCCCCTGTCATGAAGGCTCGATGTTTAACTCGGGCGTTGTAGCAGCGGACGGTCTGCTGCTGATAAGCGGCCATCCTGATTTGTGCCCGATCTCTTTTTTCCAATAAAATGTCTAGGTTGCTTCGTAGTGCTAAGGTGTTATCCTCGTCGTCGAAGTGCTTGACTCTGGGCAACCCAATTTCCGCGGGGACCATTGCCTCGGTGCCGTAACAGAGGCTAAACGGGGGTTTACCATGTAGGTGTTTTTCTTGACGTCCGCAACGCCTACAATACCTGAGGCAGTTCCTCCACCCAGCTGCCTTGTCTTCCCTCCAGGTAGGCTCTGAGCCCACGGATGGCACTTCGGTTCGCTATTTCCGCTTGTCCGTTGCATTGGGGATGTGCGACCGCGGAGAACTTCATCAATATGTGATAGTCGTTGCAAAACTCTCTGACTTTGTTATTTTTGAAGTTAGTTCCATGGTCGGTGACGATGCACTTCGGGATTCCGAATCGGGTGATTATATTATTTTGCAGGAATTTTATCATAGAGGTGGCATCCGGTTTTCTGATCGGCACGGTTTCTATCCATTTTGTAAAGTAGTCTATAGCGATAAGGATGTATTTATGTCCACCCGTGCCGGTGGGGAGCTGGCCCACTATATCCATCCCCCACTGTGCAAACGGCCAAAGGGAATTTAGTGGCATTAGTTCGGTGGCGGGGAGTCGAGAGACGCTGGTAAAGAATTGGCAGTTCTTGCATCTTCTGACCAGTTTTCCTGCATCTTGGTGTATTGTCGGCCGGTAATGTGTCTTTTGAACTGGGTTGCGGGCCCCTTGATGTGCCCCTCCGACCCCTTCGTGTATCTCTCGTAGGAAGTAGTCTGCTTCGTCGGGATCGACGCATCGGAGTAGAGGTTGGATGTACGACTTCTTGTATAGGTTTCCTTTGCTCCACACGAAGTGGCAAGCTTTCGTTCGAAGACGGTGAGCCTCGACCCGGTCTTCAGGGAGTACTCTGTCCTTTAGAAATTCTACAATGGGTTTTCTCCAATCCAGGACATCCCCTTAAGTCGTGTAGATCTGGAATGTTTCCTCTTCATCTTCCACACTGGGTCGGGGCAGGACTTCGAAGAGAATGTTTCTTTTTTGATTGGCCGAATAGGAAGAGACGAGTTTGCTCAGAGTGTTAGCCTCGGCGTTCAAGCTTCTGGGAATCTGTTCCACTTAGACCTCGTCGAAATTTCTCCGAAGTCTTTTTACTTCCACCAGGTACTTTATCATTAGTGGTTCCCGGGCTTCGAAACGCCCGGTCACTTGGCCGACGACTAACGCGGAGTCGCTGCGTATCCTGATCGTCTTTAGCCCCACGCCGGAGGCGATTCGTAGCCCTGCCAACAAAGCCTCGTATTCTGCTGCGTTGTTCGACGCCTTAAAGCCCAGCCTTCAAGAGTATTCCATCTCTGCCTCATTCTGGCCGCGGATGATTAAACCAGCTCCACTCCCTTCCTCTGTGGAGGATCCGTCTACATAGAGTACCCAATCCGGAATCGGATCGAGCGTCTCCTCGACTAAGGGTCGCGGGTTAGGGTCCCGCGCTGATGCTCCTTCCTTAGTGGGAATAGTGCATTCGGCTACGAAATTTGCTAAGGCTTGTGCTTTGATAGATTATCTTGGTTGGTACTTGATGTCGAATTGGGACAACTCCCACCTCCATTTCTCTAAGTGGCCCGACGATTCAGGGGAGCTGAGGATATTCCCCAAGGGTCGTTCGGTGAGGACGAGGATCGTATGTGCCTGGAAACAGTGCCGCAGTTTGCTAGAGGTGATGACGAGCGCAAGTACTATTTTTTCTATGGTCGGGTATCTGGTCTCTGCGTCCTTAAAAACATGGCTAACGTAGTAGACCGGTATCTGTATACTTTCGAATTCTTTGACGAGTACTGTGCCGGCAGCCTGGTCGGAGACGGCTAGATATAGTAACAGCTCGTCCCCCTCAACCGGTTGGGTGAGAAACGGTAGGGTCGCCAGGCGTGCTTTGAGTTACTCAAAATCGTTTTGGCACTCCTCGGACCATTCGAACTTGGGGATCTTTCTTAAGGCTTTGAAGAAAGGCATGCACTTTTCTCCAGATCTGGACATAAAGCGACTTAAAGCAGCCACCCTACCGGTGAGTCGCATGATATCAACATTGCTCTTGGATATCGCCATGTTGACAATGGCCCTGATTTTCTCCGGGTTCGCCTTGATTTCTCAATAGGTAACTATGAATCCAAGAAATTCCCCGCTTGTGACGCCGAACGCACGTTTGGCTGGGTTCAGCTTCATCTTGTACTTCTCCAGGACGTCGAATGTTTCGCCGAGGACTATAGTGTGCCCGGCTGATGAGGTGGATTTTACGAGCATGACGTCGACGTAGACTTCCATGTTTCTCCCAATTTGTGCTTTGAACAGCTTGTTGACCAGCCGCTGGTATGTGGTTCCGGCGTTCTTGAGGCCAAAGGGCATTACCCTGTAGCAGTAGACCCCCCGATCGGTGGTGAAGGCAGTCAGCTCTTCGTCGGCCGGATTCATCTGAATCTGATTATAACTGGAGAAGGCATCCATGAAGCTTAGTAATTCATGACCAGCCGAGCTGTCCATTAGTTAATCTATTCTTGGGAGTGCGTAGTTGTCTTTAGGGAAGGCCTTATTTAGATCGTGAAATCGACGCACATGAGCCATTTCCCATTCGCTTTCTTGACCATGACCACGTTCGCCAGCCAATCCGAGTAGTCCAGGTTCCTGATGAAGTCGGTTGCGAGCAGTCGGTCCACTTCCTACTCTATCGCTTTTTGCTTGATTGGCGCGAAACTTCTTTTCTTTTGTCGGATTGGCCGGACTTTCGGGTCGACTCCGAGCTTGTGGGAGATCACCTTGGGGTCGATCCCGGGCATGTCCGCTGGGGTCCAAGCGAACATATCGGAGTTGTTCTGGAGGAACTGGATCAGGTTGTCGCGAGCGTCTCTTGTCAAGAGAGAGCCGATCTGGACAGTCCAGCCGTCAACTCTCTTTTTGAGAGGAATTTCTATTAAAGCTTCCACCTGGGCGCCTCGAATTTCTTTTCGGTCGTCGCGTGTGTCCAGGGACCCCTGAGGATCGTGCACGTCTTCAAAATCATCAACCTCTTCCTCAACGGGAGACGTTGAGGCGAGACAGACCCTGGCGGTTTGCTGGCCTCCGTAGGCCCGGCCTACCCCCGTTGTCCAAAGGGAACTTGAGCGCGAGGTGATAGGTTGAGATCTCGGCCCGGAGGGCGTTTAGGGTGGGGCGTCCCAGGAGGATCTTATAAGACGACGGTATCTTGGCAACGAGGAAGTTCACCGGTATGGTTCGCGTTCTGTCTGCTTCCCCGATGTTGAGAGGGAGGGTGATCGATCTCTCGGCGAAGACGGAATGGTTCGTGAACTCGAAGAGGACGTGAGAGGTCGGTTGAAGGTCGGACAGATTTAATACCATACGCTGGAAACAGTCGTAAAACAGGATATCCACCGAGCTCCCCGAGTCGACCAATATTCTCCGGATCTCATATCGGTTAACCCGGGTTGTTATCACCAGGGGATCATTGTGCGGGTGTGATATGCCGTGGAGGTCCTTGTCGGTGAAGATGATCAGATCGTCCTTCTTGCATTTCTTCTGGGGCGGATCACTCAAGGCCATGACTGGCCGGAGGCGACGGGGGCCTCCGGAGTCGAACTTACTGAGACGACCATGATCTGCCCGATTGTCAACTCCCCGGGGGGGGGGGGGTTTGTCCGTTTTCTCCCGATCTGCCTGCCGCTTGTCTCGCAAGTATTTCACCAGGTGACTGGAGCGAATCAGTTCCTCAATATAGTTATGAAGTTGTTTGCAGCTCTCGGTCGGGTGTCCCTGCGACCTATGGTAGGCACAGTACGGGCCGTAGAGTCGCTTGCCCGGCCTTTGAGTAACCGGCGGGAGTTTAAAGAATCTCTCGCCCTTAGCCTCCTCTAGTAGCTCGGTTTGGGAGACATTCAGGTGAGTGTACTCATGAAACTTTGGAGAATAAGGTTTTGGACGGTCGGTTTTCTTTTCTTCTTCTTTGTCCCGTCTTTTTCGGTCCATTCGGTCGCCGTAGGGTAGGTTAGCGTTCACCTCCAACTCGAGTTGGATTTCTCGTTCTGTCCAGGCTTTTACTTCGGCCATTGTTGGGATAAAAAATTACACCCCGGTTGACCAAATCAAAATCAAAGTCAACCCAAGCCAGGTGGGCCTAAGCCCAGGTCAAGACCGAGTATGGAAAGGACCGGCCCCATGACAAAAAGAATGAAGTCATAAATTAGTTTAATATAATTCTTTCTTTTTAGAAATAAATGTATGTGAAATGGGCAAGAAGCCAAAATTTTGTAAACCCCATGGCTTATGTCACGCCCCGCTTCCCAAAAGTACGGAAACAGTGACGTGCCAAGGTCCACAACCTAACTATGTCGAGGGTAGTCTTTTCTCGATACAGTTACGTTAAGCGTATAAATCATGCAGGCAATGTACCAAAACTGATAATAAAAGCATAAGCATTTATTTTCATTAACTATAATTATTACATCCCAAAGTACTGAAAGCAAACTAAATAGTTTGATTACATTGATTAAAAGAAAGCAAGCCCTAAACAGGTGGGCAATAGAAGAACCATCATAATACTCCTGTGTCAACTCCGCGTAGTCTTCATTAGTGGGCTCTATTCCATCATCTCCTTCTTCATTAATCTCGTCCTCATCTAACGGACGTTCCAAGGATTGAGAAAGGGAAAGGAAGTCCGTCAGCGAGTTACACTCGGGTAGGATTTTCTCAACAGAAAGTAATGGTAAAGAGAACAAGTGTGTGTAATATATGAGGTAATATGTATGCAGAGGTATGATGGATATATTGTAGGTATTTGGTAAATTAAGGTATACTGCGTGCGACAACTACAGACAATATGTTCATTTAGTTTGTTAGACAAGGGTAGCGGGTTTTCGAGATTATTCCATTCTAACCATGGAACACGGTTGGGGAAGGTGAAATGTACTGTTCCACTTTCCCGGATCTGATCGAGTAATAGGGGAATCCGAGTTCGTATACTACCTTGTCAAATCAAACTACCCAGCCCTGTTTTATTCAGTGTGAAGGTTTTTCGATTTAAAGTTAGTGTGTATATCATCTAGGTATGAAATGTCAATTGTTCATGTTGGGACTGTTCAAATCATTTGTAGTAGTTGTCCATGTTAGGACTGTTCAATTCATTCGTAGTAGTTGTCCAAGTTGGGACTGTTCACTCTGTCTGTAGGGATTTTCATTTATAATAGTATTCCATACCTAGGTTCGCGCATTCTAACCCTAATCACATCGTAGGTCATATCGTGTGATGTATCAAAAGTTAGATATAAGTAGATGATATCTCAGTCGATATGGACTTCCACAGTCGTGGGTTATATCTCGTTCCATTATAGTTGTAAGGTAAATATAGTATTTTATAGAAACCTTAGTTTATAATGGACCATGGTATTTTATCGTAATTATTGTTTATATAAAAACACTGCTATTTTTATGGTATATTAACGTAAATTATCTTTTATTATAGAGGTCGTGATATTTTAATAAAAGAACTCCTTTATAAAAAGGTAAGAGGATTTTAGTGAAATTCTAAAAACTTAACTTTCGAAAGTAGGGGTATTTTTGGTAAGGTTTCACTTTTTAAAGGTATTTAGTAAAAATCTAGTTTTAAGATCATTATTGATTTTTTTTCAAGAAAACCCTAGCTTTTAAAAGTTCATGATATTTTAATAAAACTCATTACTCTACCAAGTTCATGGTATTTTCGTAAAAATTTATGATTCAGAAAAGTTTATGGTATTTTAATAAAAATATCACTTGGAAAGATTTAGGGTATTTTAAGGAAAATACTATTTTTCCAAAGCTCGTGATATTTTAATGAAAATATAAATTCTTAGAAGTTGATGGTATTTTTGTGAAATACCCAAATTAGCGAAAATATGGTTTCACATGTTTACCATCAATTTTATTTTTAAAAAAACAATATATAAAAATTTACTATAATTTTTCCATGTTCTAATAATTAAGGAACTAAGTATCGATAATCTTTATTTAACACCGTAGAATAATTACATTTATTCCTGCAAAATTTGTCCCGCTCATGATAGTCAATTTACGACTTAGTTCCATATGTCTAAGTATGAATCTGGGGTTGTTTGTTACCCCGTGATTTTATCGTGAAAGATAACTGCTAAAGGTTCGTTATATTATTAGGGTTCAATATCGTTTTTAATCGTCAAAACCTGTAAAATAGATAATGCGGTTAAATTATCATAATTAGGTCCTGGAATTTTTCAAAGATAGATATTTTCATAATGAAGATACCAGGGGGTCAAGTGTTGAGAGATCCTACATGAAATGAGCTAGGAAAATGAAAGTCGGCGAGCGTCACGTTGTACGAGAAAAGATATATCTTCAAGCCGAGAATTTTTTCCTCTGGGACTTGGTCCAGAGTGTAGAAGACTCAAAGTGGAAGCTCTGAAATTTTTTTGAGATTTTTGTGTCGATCAGATATTTTTTGGGCGATTTTAGAAGTACAGGGCTATTTATAAGGATTTTCTGGGATTAAAATCCATATTTTTTCCCCTAGCCGCTACAGGAGCCGACCCTACGAGCCGACCAAATCCGACCGTTGCTCGACCAGATCCAACGAACCGCTTCCATTGGCGTGAGCTGGCATGGTCCCTGGCTCAGTGTAACATTTTAAAAAAAATTAAATAAATAATTAAATGAATAAAAGTGTTTAAGTGAATTTTAGGATTTTCGGTAAAGTAAAATGTATTTTTCGTAAAACCAAACCGTGATTGTTTTTCACTATAAATTTAAAAATATCTATTTTAATTATGAAATTACTAGTAAATAGTGTTTATTTAGCCACTTATAAATTTTTGGTTTAATAAAATATTTTTCCTAAATTAATTATTTTAAATATTAACATAAGCTTTATTTTTACACTAAATTAGTGTAAATTACAAATTTAAATGGTTTTAATTTGTAAAAATGAACCATGGCATATTAGAATTTAGTGTGTATCATGCAAAATTTATTTGCAAATTTTTCCTTGTTTCTAGATCTTTCTTGAGTTATTTTAGAAAAGAATTAAAAGAAAATGAATAAAGCATGAAAAGACATTAAGATGATGACATTTTGGAGAAGTTTCTACACCATTTCTCATGTGTTTCTCCCTCTTCCCCTTATTGTGGCCGCCTCCCCATCACCATGGCTGCCCCCCCCATTTTCCACCTCATTTTTATTCAAAAATCATCAAAAATACTACAAAAATCCAATTTAAATTCCACAAAAACCTAATTATTTCATACCCTTTATTCTCTACTCTTCTCTACATGGATTTTGGAGTGGGAAAGCATGTATTTTTGAGGCTCATTTTCAAGTTTGGACATGAGGTTGTGGAGGTATAAATCCTTCTCTTTTGTTTTATTTCTATTAGATATTTCTTTTAAAGCATAATTAGATTAATTAGATTAATTCTTGTTGCAAATTCTAAAATTCAAGTTAGGGTTTGAAAATTCAAGAGGTGGTTTTTGTTAATTAATTAGGGTTTTAATAGCTAGTTTAACATCTTTTAGAGTGGAAAATTCTTGCATGGTGGTGGTATAATAAATTGTTGATCGAAATTGTTTAATTTAAACTATTTAGCTAACTAGATTTTTTCTAAAATGTGTTGTGGGTAAAATAAAATTCTTATTAAGGGTGTTATCATTAGATGGTAATTTTAGTGAGAATATTAGCATATTAATTGAATGAAAAACTTAGTTTGATCACTAGATTATTTTGATAATTGGAAAAATAGTAATAAAATGCTATTATTTTGTAAACTAGATTTTAGGAATTTCTAAATAAATGTGATTAAAAATATAATTATAGTTTCATTACATCATTATCATCATAAATTGTGGTTTAAGTGATTAATTTATGCAAAATCATGTTTTGAGGTGGAATTGTGGTATTTTGTTTGGAAAATGTTAAAATTGTTAAAAGTTGCAAACTAGAAATTTCAAATAAATGCAAAATTGTGTAATAAAAATATAGTAATGGTTTGTATAGTCTAGTAATGCTATTTAATGAGTTTTATGACCATTGGTTTCATTTAAATGTCAAGTTTCGATGAAAAACGGTAAATTGGCATTTTCGGGTTTTTCGAAAACGGACGATTTGATCGATTTTAGTGTTTCGATGAATTTGATCATGTTTTACAATATAAGTAATGTGTTTTAAAACTACAAGTTGTTTGATGATGTTATCTCGATCCATCGGAGTTTGTACGTCGATATCGAGCGGTATTTGGTTCTTTTGCGTGGACGGGACATAGGTTTTAACCTATGCTTGCTCTTCGTATCGTTTGATTTTTGTATGTGATTCGGTTTACGATGCTATTTATATGTTTGCGTCTAGGTACCCTCACGTGGACTGCGGGCGATGAAGAGGAGGATGGCGACACTGTCTTCGGCAGACATGGACCAGGTGAGTAGATGCATATCTACGGGGGGAAGTCGGGTGGATGGCGTTTAGCACCCCCGCAACGTAGAATAGGAATAGTACTTATTGACATTAGGAAACCAGACATGACCCTAGTAGGACCCTAGTATTGACCTTAGGCTGGACTAGACCGATTTAGGAAAACTATATCAGAGGATGAGTACCTTGGAAGAGGTTCGTAGGTTTCAGATAGAAACACACCCGCGCACACACTGAAAATCGACATGGGGTACGTGTATGTGTATATATATAGAACTAGGTGTAGGTATATACATATATATACAACACATATAGGTGATTCAGTGATGTGATATGATATCCGAGGTATGATGAAACAGTATAACTGGGCTTGATGCCGTGATTTTTGACTATACAGTCGTAATAAAGTGTTAGCGGATCATTAGGGAATGAGATAATGAACTTGAATATATAAATTACAAAGAGTGGTGGTGATATTGATGTACATGGGACGCTAGAATAGTACTCGGACTGTAACTTATGACTGATTACGATATGATATATGTATAACTTGATTTCGACATTATATTGGTGTGACCTGATGCCGATATCATATGAGTATGACTTAATCACAATATGATACATATGACATTATACGAATGAGGAGACACCTAGGAGATACTTGACGGTACCCCGACATTGGGATGCCGTACGATGGATTTTACCGTACGAGGCTTAGATTTGATGATTGATCCGCACTCTTGATTCGAGGAAGCCGTACTACGTACGTGACGCTGTTGAGGCGGGATCGCCGACTATTAGAGATATTGATTCGGACCTTAGGTAGACTCTAGTTTCTTCCTGACTAGTCTATTAGGTTTAGTTCCTTAGGATGTTAGATGGACACTGGTTTAGGTTCGACTCACATAGTGGTAGTTGTACTCGTATCTCGCAGAGAAGCGGATAATGCACGTCTGTTTTTACATTCATACTGTAATCATCATGGTGCATGTCTTTTATATGTTGCTATAATCAGTATAACGTTTACCTGTTAGGACACCAGCACCATTACCGATGATGCGCATATTCCACGCACACTTATTTGCCGGCTCACACACATCATCATCGGTAATTGCTATGTCACGTACACTTTAGATCATATTATCTTTTATTGATAGAATCAGTTAACAACTAAACCGATGTAATATTGTGATCACTCTCTGATGTTAAGTATAAGACATGGCATTCATTACTTAGACATTCATGCATTCACATTTTCGTGTTATCATGCAGTATTATGGGCATATGCCGACACTTATCATATAGTTACTCATGATTTTGAGATTTGGATTTCTATGAGATTTCTGGATTTTTGGGGAAAACCGCAAAAATATATAAAAACTTCTCTCTCTCTCCTCTTCTCTTTTTTTAAAATAAGATGCGGTTTTCTCGTGATGTATGTGTCGTCCTCCATGAGTATTTCATGTTTTCTGATGGATTTCGAGACCCGATTCGAGGAGTGGATGAACCGTCTCGGGTACATGGTGGGCCCGGTATGGTACCCCGGGGCAAGAAGATCGAGTTGTAGACGATGAGCCTGGCAGGGGAAGGCTACCTACCGGTGATGTCTGGCGCGGCGGATATCCGGAGGATACCGACCGTTGTCGTGGGATTTGATGATATGGGCCGATCCGGACTGACGGAGCCCGACATATTGATACTTGAGGTTACATGTGTTGTGTCGATGCTTGACACGGATTTCCATGGATTTCATTGTTGAGATTTCAGATGCTTATACACACTTTACTATAATAACGGCTAAAGGTTCTCATACATATATATCTGGATTTCAGGATTTGTGACTTTACATTCATGGTGCATGCATTTCATTTCATATGACTTAGTACTATATGAGGCACTGACACGACACGGAGTATTTGCACTTACACGTAGTATTACCCTGCTATTACTAGATGTTTGGGATATAGTAGTGTATTATTATGACCTAGGATAGCGTCGTGCATTCGATTTCTTTTCGTAGATGTCTTCTACTCACGAGTTGGCAACTCACCCCCGTTGTGCCAAATTCTTTACAGGTTCGATGTACAGGTTTCCCGTGGCAGCTTGTTGGCACATCTTTTCTTCAGGGTGATTGGCACGGTAGGTTGGTTCACTTGTATCCGAACCACCATTGTACTTTTATTCATTCATTTGTATCTAGTAAGCTCCATCAACCATATTTGTATTACTTGATAAGTTATTGGACCAGTCTTTTACTTCGACCTTAGAGTCGCGCCTGTATTATTCTGATCTGGTGGTTTTGTTTTCTTTTGAGTTTGAGCCTCGCCTACTGGCGTTGTATATTATTGTGCTTGTTGTGGTTGTTTCCGCCTGTTGGCGTTGATGCTAGCACCCGTTTAGGGATGCTTTTTATTGTTTATTCATATTATACTTGTTGTACCCGTTTGGGGGCCAGTTTTTACAGAGGAGACTCTGCCGAAATTTTTGGTAAAATTTGCTGATGTTTTTTTTTTTACTTGTTTTCTTTTCTTTTCTTCTTTTTCTTCTTGTATGGTTTAGATCTCTGGGCTTCGGCTTACTTAGGTCACGTGGCGTCTCTAGACGCTTCGTAATCTAAGTGCCGGTCACGTTCCGTACTTTCGGGTCGTGACAAAATTGGTATCAGAGCGCTAGGTTTAACCTTGTATAAGTCTAGGTGACCCTTGGTTGATGGAGTAGGCGAGTTAGGTAGAGTAACATACCGTGGGTATGGTCCGCGGCATACTTACGATACGCTACTCTGCTTAAGGAGCCCTAGGATTTACATTGTTTGCACCGTATTTCATTCGTTTCTTTGATCTATCTTCGTCAATGTCGGATGGTGGTTCCTGTTACCACGGGCAGAGGGAGATGCGGCTCGAATGCAGTAACCATTAGAGTATTGGTTATTCTTGAGGACTGAAGCATTGCTTAGCGTGCGGACGAAGGGTATTCACATGCCGTCCGGATGAAGTTAAAGGGTTCGAACGATTATCAGAAAACCATTTCCTAAGTTTAAAATATTCGGAAGAACATGCAGGTATTTCGATGGAGCCTCTAGAAGAATGAAACCCTAAATCGACATAATGACCACGAGAACGCCCTTGAACCTTAGGGTTTACGGCAGTTCCGCTGTGCCATTAGTGAGGCTTGGGTTTGCCCTTCTACAGCTGGATCATCGATACTGGGGTATGTACCGGATATTTTTAAACTGTACTTGAGTGTTGAGCTCTCGGGGAATTATGGGATTTTGATGGATCGATCGAGAAGTTTAATGTAGTCCGGATATCAAGTGAAGGGATCGACTATGTGGGAGACTCTAGACATGAGTATTGCCGTTGGTAGCGCAGTCAGCACACCTATGAAAGAACGAGTTCGAAGCGGTCGACATCAGAGGAAAGAGGCGCACATTGACGATAGTATTTACGATTGTGATTTAGTGATTTGAATTTCCTATTTTCGTTGATTGGATTTTTGTATTTTGAGGACTTGTTCTACGATTGGTATTTCCTGTGTGTACCTTCATTCTTTCTGTGTTTCTTATATCAGTTGTATTGATGTGGTTTAGTACGCACCCAGTACACTTGATTTGGTTTTATATATTTTTTTGAGATTTTTGATTTGATTCCGTGCATAGGGGTTACACGTGATTTTGACATATGTTTCGACCTAATTTTCATGCATTTTTGTGCTGTGATTTCGATTTTGATATTCAATGTATGTTTTCGTGCTCCATGTGCACCTGATTAGGATTCTTGCGCATACTTGGCGCACTTGATGCGATTTTGTGCACACCAGATGCACTAAATCGGGGTTTTGTGCAGATTAGATGCACCTGATAGTGAGTCGTGCACGCCCGTTGCACTTGACAGATGTTTTTGGTGCACACCAGTTGCACTTAGTTTTGTTTTGTGGGTATTCATGGTTTCTGCATTTGGTTTCGATTTCAGTGCGCACCGGACGCACATGACATTTTATTGATGTGATTGGGATTGATTTTAGTTTGAGCAGTATGTTTTCATGATCATTATTATTTGAGTTAGTAACCAGGCGGGACGTGTATGTTAAATAAAAGATATATATATATAGCTATATTTTAAAAAATTAAACGTCCGCTACTTAGACCATGACACGTGCATTGCACGGCGATTTTCAAGAAGGGGTTTTTGTATGCTGCTTTATTATGATGATTCGGCGATTTTACTAGGATGCGAACTATATATAAGTTATAGATTGATGTATATTATGATGGTTTTCACATTGGGTTATGATATTTCATTATCGCCATAACTCCGATGATTGCGTCATGCTTGACGGAGTTGATTTTCGTTATGTGTTAATGATTTCGGAACCCCGACGATTTGAGTATTTTGCTAAATGTTTTAGTATTTGGAAGGGGAGTGTTAATTTAAATTCGGGGACCGAATTTCTTAAAGGGGGGAAGATTGTAACATTTTAAAAATAATTAAATAAATAATTAAATGAATAAAAGTGTTTAAGTGAATTTTAGGATTTTCGGTAAAGTAAAATGTATTTTTCGTAAAACCAAACCGTGATTGTTTTTCACTATAAATTTAAAAATATCTATTTTAATTATGAAATTACTAGTAAATAGTGTTTATTTAGCCACTTATAAATTTTTGGTTTAATAAAATATTTTTCCTAAATTAATTATTTTTAATATTAACATAAGCTTTATTTTTACACTAAATTAGTGTAAATTACAAATTTAAATGGTTTTAATTTGTAAAAATGAACCATGGCATATTAGAATTTAGTGTGTATCATGCAAAATTTATTTGCAAATTTTTCCTTGTTTCTAGATCTTTCTTGAGTTATTTTAGAAAAGAATTAAAAGAAAATGAATAAAGCATGAAAAGACATTAAGATGATGACATTTTGGAGAAGTTTCTACACCATTTCTCATGTGTTTCTCCCTCTTCCCCTTATTGTGGCCGGCCTCCCCATCACCATGGCTGCCCCCCCCCATTTTCCACCTCATTTTTATTCAAAAATCATCAAAAATACTACAAAAATCCAATTTAAATTCCACAAAAACCTAATTATTTCATACCTTTTATTCTCTACTCTTCTCTACATGGATTTTGGAGTGGGAAACCATGTATTTTTGAGGCTCATTTTCAAGTTTGGACATGAGGTTGTGGAGGTATAAATCCTTCTCTTTTGTTTTATTTCTATTAGATATTTCTTTTAAAGCATAATTAGATTAATTAGATTAATTCTTGTTGCAAATTCTAAAATTCAAGTTAGGGTTTGAAAATTCAAGAGGTGGTTTTTGTTAATTAATTAGGGTTATAATAGCTAGTTTAACATCTTTTAGAGTGGAAAATTCTTGCATGGTGGTGGTATAATAAATTGTTGATCGAAATTGTTTAATTTAAACTATTTAGCTAACTAGATTTTTTCTAAAATGTGTTGTGAGTAAAATAAAATTCTTATTAAGGGTGTTATCATTAGATGGTAATTTTAGTGAGAATATTAGCATATTAATTGAATGAAAAACTTAGTTTGATCATTAGATTATTTTGATAATTGGAAAAATAGTAATAAAATGCTATTATTTTGTAAACTAGATTTTAGGAATTTCTAAATAAATGTGATTAAAAATATAATTATAGTTTCATTACATCATTATCATCATAAATTGTGGTTTAAGTGATTAATTTATGCAAAATCATGTTTTGAGGTGGAATTGTGGTATTTTGTTTGGAAAATGTTAAAATTGTTAAAAGTTGCAAACTAGAAATTTCAAATAAATGCAAAATTGTGTAATAAAAATATAGTAATGGTTTGTATAGTCTAGTAATGCTATTTAATGAGTTTTATGACCATTGGTTTCATTTAAATGTCAAGTTTCGATGAAAAACGGTAAATTGGCATTTTCGGGTTTTTCGAAAACGGACGATTTGATCGATTTTAGTGTTTCGATGAATTTGATCATGTTTTACAATATAAGTAATGTGTTTTAAAACTACAAGTTGTTTGATGATGTTATCTCGATCCATCGGAGTTTGTACGCCGATATCGAGCGGTACTTGGTTCTTTTGAGTGGACGGGACATAGGTTTTAACCTGTGCTTGCTCTTCGTATCGTTTGACTTTTGTATGTGATTCGGTTTACGATGCTATTTATATGTTTGCGTCTAGGTACCCTCACATGGACTGCGGGCGATGAAGAGGAGGATGGCGACACTGTCTTCGGCAGACATGGACCAGGTGAGTAGATGCATATCTACGGGGGGAAGTCGGGTGGATGGCGTTTAGCACCCCCGCAACGTAGAATAGGAATAGTACTTATTGACATTAGGAAACCAGACGTGACCCTAGTAGGACCCTAGTATTGACCCTAGGCTGGACTAGACCGATTTAGGAAAACTATATCAGAGGATGAGTACCTTGGAAGAGGTTCGTAGGTTTCAGATAGAAACACACCCGCGCACACACTGAAAATCGACATGGGGTACGTGTATGTGTATATATATATAGAACTAGGTATAGGTATATACATATATATACAACACATATAGGTGATTCAGTGATGTGATATGATATCCGAGGTATGATGAAACAGTATAACTGGGCTTGATGCCGTGATTTTTGACTATACAGTCGTAATAAAGTGTTAGCGGATCATTAGGGAATGAGATAATGAACTTGAATATATAAATTACAAAGAGTGGTGGTGATATTGATGTACATGGGACGCTAGAATAGTACTCGGACTGTAACTTATGACTGATTACGATATGATATATGTATAACTTGATTTCGACATTATATTGGTGTGACCTGATGCCGATATCATATGAGTATGACTTAATCACAATATGATACATATGACATTATACGAATGAGGAGACACCTAGGAGATACTTGACGGTACCCCGACATTGGGATGCCGTACGATGGATTTTACCGTACGAGGCTTAGATTTGATGATTGATCCGCACTCTTGATTCGAGGAAGCCGTACTACGTACGTGACGCTGTTGAGGCGGGATCGCCGACTATTAGAGATATTGATTCGGACCTTAGGTAGACTTTAGTTTCTTACTGACTAGTCTATTAGGTTTAGTTCCTTAGGATGTTAGATGGACACTGGTTTAGGTTCGACTCACATAGTGGTAGTTGTACTCGTATCTCGCAGAGAAGCGGATAATGCACGTCTGTATTTACATTCATACTGTAATCATCATGGTGCATGTCTTTTATATGTTACTATAATCAGTATAACCTTTACCTGTTAGGACACCAGCACCATTACCGATGATGCGCATATTCCACGCACACTTATTTGCCGGCTCACACACATCATCATCGGTAATTGCTATGTCACGTACACTTTAGATCATATTATCTTTTATTGATAGAATCAGTTAACAACTAAACCGATGTAATATTGTGATCACTCTCTGATGTTAAGTATAAGACATGACATTCATTACTTAGACATTCATGCATTCACATTTTCGTGTTATCATGCAGTATTATGGGCATATGCCGACACTTATCATATAGTTACTCATGATTTTGAGATTTGGATTTCTATGAGATTTCTGGATTTTTGGGGAAAACCGCAAAAATATATAAAAACTTCTCTCTCTCTCCTCTTCTCTTTTTTTAAAATAAGATGCGGTTTTCTCGTGATGTATGTGTCGTCCGCCATGAGTATTTCATGTTTTCTGATGGATTTCGAGACCCGATTCGAGGAGTGGATGAACCGTCTCGGGTACATGGTGGGCCCGGTATGGTACCCCGGGGCAAGAAGATCGAGTTGTAGACGATGAGCCTGGCAGGGAAAGGCTACCTATCGGTGATGTCTGGCGCGGCGGATATCCGGAGGATACCGACCGTTGTCGTGGGATTTGATGATATGGGCCGATCCGGACTGACGGAGCCCGACATATTGATACTTGAGGTTACATGTGTTGTGTCGATACTTGACACGGATTTCCATGGATTTCATTGTTGAGATTTCAGATGCTTATACACACTTTACTATGATAACGGCTAAAGGTTCTCATACATATATATCTGGATTTCAGGATTTGTGACTTTACATTCATGGTGCATGCATTTCATTTCATATGACTTAGTACTATATGAGGCACTGACACGACACGGAGTATTTGCACTTACACGTAGTATTACCCTGCTATTACTAGATGTTTGGGATATAGTAGTGTATTATTATGACCTAGGATAGCGTCGTGCATTCGATTTCTTTTCGTAGATGTTTTCTACTCACGAGTTGGCAACTCACCCCCGTTGTGCCAAATTCTTTACAGGTTCGATGTACAGGTTTCCCGTGGCAGCTTGTTGGCACATCTTTTCTTCAGGGTGATTGGCACGGTAGGTTGGTTCACTTGTATCCGAACCACCATTGTACTTTTATTCATTCATTTGTATCTTGTAAGCTCCATCAACCATATCTGTATTACTTGATAAGTTATTGGACCAGTCTTTTACTTCGACCTTAGAGTCGCGCCTGTATTATTCTGATCTGGTGGTTTTGTTTTCTTTTGAGTTTGAGCCTCGCCTACTGACGTTGTATATTATTGTGCTTGTTGTGGTTGTTTCCGCCTGTTGGCGTTGATGCTAGCACCCGTTTAGGGATGCTTTTTATTGTTTATTCATATTATACTTGTTGTACCCGTTTGGGGGCCAGTTTTTACAGAGGAGACTCTACCGAAATTTTTGGTAAAATTTGCTGATGTTTTTTTTTTTTTACTTGTTTTCTTTTCTTTTCTTCTTTTTCTTCTTGTATGGTTTAGATCTCTGGGCTTCGGCTTACTTAGGTCACGTGGCGCCTCTAGACGCTTCGTAATCTAACCGGTCACGTTCCGTACTTTCGGGTCGTGACACTCAGGTTGGTGCTGGAGATCCTTGACCGTTGGATCGTTGATCCAACGGTCCAGATCAAATGTGTGTATATATATATATATATATATATTCTTTTAAAAAACTGTCGGCAGAATCTCGGCCGTTGGTTTCAAGATCCGACGGTCCCGATTCATTTCCACTCTTAAAAATTAATAAAATTTCTTTTTAATATTTAAAAATGTTTTAAATTTTTTTTTAGCTTTTAAAAATTATTTTAAAATATTATAAAAATCTGGGAAAATTATAGAAAATGCATTTTGATGTTTTCTATTCTTTGCAACCAAATTTTGTCCAAAATAGCTCCCCTTGTCGGTTTTAAAAACTTTTCCCTTCGATAAAAGGGTCCATTTAAATTCTTAAAAATTTCCAAAATTTCCTAAAAAATCATATTAATTCATTTTAATCATGGAAAAATATTTTTAAAGTGTTTTCTACTAATAGAAGTAGTAAAATAATCGTTTTGATTTCGAGAAAAATTATAAAACGTTTTTATTATGTATCCAGGGTACACGGTCGTTACAGCTTATGTGGAAAAAAAAGAGACAAGTACATAAGGTATGGGTTGGCACAAGTGCCATTTGGTAAAGCTTAAGGGGTTATATGTAAAGCGTGTAGCCTATAAAGGCAAACATGATAAAAAATTTAAGGACTTTTTCATTCTCTAAAAAAAAAGTCTAGGCTCCTTCCTTAATGTTCTAAACCTTCTTTCTTTTTCATAAATTCAATCAAGAGTTTCACTCTTTTTTTCCGAAAAAAAAATAGTTTTTCACCATAAAACCTACAAAGGGGAGCTCATATCTCCCATCAGATCTCTAAAACGGGAGATTTTTAAATCTCACCCTCTTTTTTTTTCTCCAAGATCCAGCCAACAGAGAGGAGGAAGAAGAAGACCCATCTCCAAAAATCCCACTTTAGAAAGATCCAAGGCTCAAAAGAAAACCTAGGGCTCAAGTGAGAAGAAAGGAGTTCCCTTTCATCATCTCCGAAAATCTCTTAAGAGTTTAACTCCACAAAAAAAAATATAAAATAATAAATCCATTTTTTTAAAGAGTTCAACTCCAAAAGTTACGGGGAGTACAACCACCTGTGCAGGGGCTAAGCCCCTATTCCTTGTTTTAGGAGTTTAACTCCAAAAATCAACCGGGGATTACAACTCCCTATGCAGGGGCTAAACCTCTCTTCCTTTTTTTTAGGAGTTTAACTCCAAAAGTCAATCGGGAGTACAACTCCCAGTACAGTGGCTAAGCCCCTTTTTCTGCGGGCGTCCAGCGCCCGCGCCCGCGCGCCGGGCGCGTGAGCCCACGCGTCCTTAGGACGACACTCACCCCTTTTTAATTATTTTTTTATATACACACCCCACACTCAAAACATGTCCCCCGTTAGAAAAAAATTTCTAATGGGGCGCTGCTCCGCATGCTGCAAGGGGGCTGGTAGCCCCCTTGACCCCAGCCCGCTATCCGGGTAGCAGGACCCCGTAAACTCTGCGAGGTCCCCGATATACCTAAGACCCCTCAAAACACAATACACACACTCTGCACATTGAGTTCGCATGACCAGTTTGATCCGTCAAACGGAGGTTCTCTCGCTTTAAAGACAAGGGGTAATTAACAGCGGCTTAGTCCGCGGCTACCGGAGATTCGGATCCCCACAATCAATAAACCCCGGCCTGCTTTAGTGTAACGACTATGATTTTAAAGTACCAAATAATTCATTTTTATAATTTTCCACGTGTCAAAATATTTTTCCATTTTAGTAGGAAATGTTTTGAAATAATTGTTTTATATTTTAATAATTTTTAAGTATTTAAATATAATTGCTGGAGCCTTCTAAAGGCTTTTACAAATTTTCATAATTATTTTAATACTTCCGCTGTCAAAAAACGCTTTGAGAATGTTTTCATATATTTTAAAAAAATCATTAATATGATTTTTAGGAATTTCTGGAAATTTAAAATAAATTTTTAGAAGGGAAAGATTGTAAGATATGTTACATACGAGAGAAACAAATTATTTTCATCCCAAATTTTAACCCAATTTGAAGATAATATCAAAATAGATTTTCTATTTTTCCCATATTTTTCCAGTATTTTAAAATATTTTTAGTTATTTTTTAAAACCAAATTCGATTTTTAAAACTGTTTAAATTATTTTTTTATTATATATATATATATATATATATATATATATATATATATATATATATATATATATATATATATAGGGGGAATTAATCGTGGCCGTTGGATCCTAGATCCAACGGCCGGGCCAGCACTCACTGCCCATGTGGGCGCAGTCCCGCCTGCACGTGAGATCGCGTGGGCGTGGGCATATGGCGCCTCCCGGTTGGCTGGCGGCGGCGGTCAATGATTGGGCACGGATTTTTTTGGTTTTCTGGTGTTATTTTAAACTCGTATTCGGGATTTTGTTATTATAATTAAACCCTATAAATATGACCCCTCTCTCTTGAGTTTTCTTTTTCAATCTAACTCTGAAAATTCCAAATAAAATATCTGGTTCTTTGTCTCAACGACGCCGACGCTGCGGTGCCACCCGATCGTCCGAAAAAAAATCTGAGCGCGGAGATTTTTAGCGTTTCCGTACAAGGCAACGTATTATCCTCATCAATCAATATCTCAACTCAAGGTAGGATTCCACCCCTCCCTTTCTTACCTCGTCGTTTCTTCTAACTATGATTTATACTGAAAATTGGTATGGATTTATGTATATCTGTTATACTAAAAAAGAAATAAAAGTACCACAAGTTATATCATGATTATTTGTACTAAATCAACAGTAATCGCTAGATCTATATACTGTTCATATAAATTACCAGTCTTTGCAACCAATGCATGCAATTGGTACAATATATGCATACATGTAATCAATAAAAATAACTACAACCCTATCACACTGTACATACACAGTAAAGAATTAATCTATAATTAATGCTAAACAATCACACATTCTCAAGTCTCAACTGCTATAGGATACATTAATTATAATTAAATCCTATTCACATGTCTTGTGATGTATCACTGTAGCAATTATAAAGGACAAGCCGAATGATGAGATGTTAATTGTTTTACTCATGATTCATACGAACGTTAATACCGTGGTCTTTACTAAAATTATAATATTGCCTTTTAAATAAAATACCTTAAAGTTTCCCAAACTCGCATTTCCATAAAATACCTCGAAGTTTCGAAAACCCGTCATCTCTTGAGTCTCAGGGAGCCGGAGATAAGGCATCACTAAAATACCATGAACTTACCAAACTATACTGTTACTAAAATACCTTGAATCGTGATGAAACCATTTCTATATTAAAACACCCCGAGTTTTCTAAATCCCGTGTTTTATAATAATATACTATATGTCTTCCTTTCCACTAGGCTTATGAAACCCCGCTTATACTTGTCTCCTTATTGACTGGTAATCTTAACAATTTAATGATCATATTTAATAATCTTATGCAATGACCGTGTGTAATGATCGTGTGCAATGAACGTGAGTAATGATCGTGTGCAATGACCGTGTACAATGTACGTGTGCAATGACCGTGTTTCCGTGATCCCGGGCATAGACGGGGTAATCTTGTTTTCGTGATTCCGGGCATAGACGGGGTAATCTTGTTTTCTTGATTCCGAGCATAAATGGGATGCTAACCGTTTACTGACCATGTATTCGTGATATTAAAATAAAACAGTGAAAACTAGTTTTGATATCCTGATGCACTTAAATGAACTTAAAAGACTTAACTACCCTATTTATCATAACTCGTTATACCTTAAGAATTAAGCAAACTGTAGTATGAAAAGTAGTTACTAACTGATATCTTACCCACACTTCTACCTAAATGATTGTGCGACATTACGTTTATCATTTTAATCTTCCTATACTATATTTTAACTCATCTTTGTTACCATATATTTTTCCCTTGAGAATCCTACTCGAGTTTAACTCGCTGACGGACTTTTCTTTTCCTTTTTGTCCCGAAATGTCCGTTAGCCATAGGAGAAGAGCAGGACAGGACAACGGAGATTGAAGCTCCAAAAGAAGACTATGCTTCCATTGCAACGCACTATTAGGGTTTTAGTCATTCTTTTTTTCATAGTTGCCACATGTTTAGGTTTGCTTTATTTCCTTTCATGCTTTATCTGTGTAATGAGATTTGAAATTCATTGTAATAAGTGTTGGTTAAGAAATAAAGTTCTTTATTTATCTTGCATTTTGTGTACTCATGCATTACTTTACGCTTAGCGTAGCTGTATTGAGTTGAGTTATCTCTCGGCATAGCTACGTCGTGGGCTTCGTCGCGTCTCCACTCCAGTATTTTTGGGAAGCGGGGCGTGACACTTAGGAAGGGGGAATCTGTACATGCCGGACAAGCGCGCGCATTCCCATCTTAATGGGGTGACGAAAAACCCGCTACAACCATGGTCTTAAGTTGTGCTAATGCGAAAGAGCGGAGCCGCACTTTGTGCCTAAGACCCGACCTCAAGGCGGTGATAACCATTTCGTCGCGGTGCTCTAGGACTTCCAGGAGGGCATTTTAGATTGGGTGACGTAACCCTTGAAGGATTCCCTGTCCTCGCTTTTGATGGTGAACAGGTAGTCGACCGTCTTTTTCTGTCGTCGGTTATCGACGAAGTGACCGAGGAATTGAGTGGCCAGCTCGTTAAAAGTCGAGATTGAGCACGGCGCAAGCCCACGAAACCAATCCTGGTCGGCCCGTATGAGGGTAGTGGGGAAGGCACGGCACTGAGCTGCATTTGAGTTGTCTTAGAAGCTCATGCCCGCCGTAAACGCGTCCAAGTGGTCCTTCTGGTCGGACTTCCCGTCGAAGAGGGCCTCCTTGGGCGGTTTGTTCTTGGAGGAGACCCGCTCGCCTAGTAGCTGCTCTGTAAAGGGCCTCGTGAGTGAATCGGCGAAGTACTTCGCCACTCCTCCGACCGAACAGGTATCATGTCGCATGTCTTCAATTTTCTTTTCGAGGGCCTCGATTCGCTGTTGGTACCCCAAGAATTCTCCATAGTCCGAGTGCCTGCTATCTCTGCTCCGGGCTCGTGCGATGGAGCGGTTTCGGCTTCACTCTATCACGTTCCTCAAATCTTCGGGGTGGACCCTTCGAGGCTGGCCTCGATGAGTATGCTGACGTCGGTCCAGCTTGGAATTAGGCGGCCTGACCGATGTCTCTTCAGGGGGCGAGAGAGCGCGGCGGGCGTTGAAGCGACATCCCGGTCCACCCTGAGATCTTGGTGTTGAACTATCCGGCGCCCAACGGGTCATGGAATCATTCCTCGTATGTGGGTCGTGACTGTCGGAATCAGCATGCCGGCGTCCGGTGTCACCAAGATGGGCATGAGCGAGATCGAAGGACCGATCGTGCCCTTTCGTCGTCTCACGCGTGCCGTCATTCTAAGGGTAGGGACAGCGATTTGGCGGGCGTGGCCGGCCGTATGAACACGAGCTAGCGCGTCCACCATCGCCGTGAGCCTGTCGATCCGCGCTAATAAGGCGTCAACAATGTTGGGAGGTGGAGTGGAACCGCCCCCGCCTCCGTTGTGGAGGATGGGACGGCTCGTGCTAGGATCGTCGCGGTTATCGCTGTTCATTGAATCGATGGCAGAGGATCAACTTTTGGAGTGGAAAAGATAGAAACAACTCTTCCCACAGACAACTCCAACTGATGGAGGTCGGGATCTCCCTCAGATGTTGTCCTCCATCGATCTTACGGTCAGCTTTGTCAAACGGTTGAGATTTGTTTATGGTGATTGGGTGTGGATCTCAATTGGTTGTTGGTTGTTGCTGATGCCGTGCTACCTGCAAGAGAAGTCCCGGGATGGGAAACCACCGTAGGACCCTCCAACGATCAAATAAGTACCGAGGATTATTAAGGTAGAATAACGGCGTATTAGGTTGAGTTCCACATACCTGAGTCGTCTGGGAGAGGGGTTTATATAGCGGTCGCAGAGAGCGAGCCGATGCGGGATTCTCGCCGTCCATTATTCCCCCGTGTCACGCTCGCGTTGATGGCGGGATACGCCCATAAATGGCGAGATACGCTATCGTGGGATGCGGGACGTGGAGCGGCGGAGATCTCGTCGTGGCGAGATACACGGAGCCTTTATTGGGGCGCACGTACTTCGTGCTCTCGTCCAAACAGGGACGCTGAGGAATCTCGGATATAGGATAGCTCAAAGACGAGCAAGTGAGCTGAGGAGTCTCAGCCATCGGATAGCTCGAAGATGAGCTATTGGTTGGTGGTCAGCCGAAGGGGGAACGTACTCCGGGGAGGTTTTCTAAAAGGTCGGATGCAACCTCGGAGGCGAGGCGCCGAGGAATGTCCCCAATGCCTCATATTTATTCCAGCTCCGTAGCCTCCAGGTTTCTAGCGAGCTTACGTGGATAGCATGTCATCCGCTACGTGTCGTGATCTGGGGAATTCCCACTTATGAGTATCATCAAGAACTATTTGAAACTTTATGAAACTCTAGTTTTTTTGGATCTTATATTTAAGGTTTCCAACCCTCGAAACTTTTTGAAACCAGTTTAGCACCTCTATTTCTGTTGCCAATCGGGCTTGAGTTAAATTTTTGGTCATTGACTGGTTTGGGCATATCTATAAAGAAGAAGTACCAAAAGCAGGGGTACGACGATAATTTTCCACTCCAATTAAACCAGATGCAGAACAGATCCAATTAAAAAAAAAGACCCCAATCGAGATCATCATCGTCTTCCTCGAGGTCACAACAAAAGGACAGTTTTTCAGTTTAGGTTTCTTTCTAATAATATTTTTAAATTTATGCAACTTTAAAAATATTTATAAATTTAGGTCAATTTTGGGTCATCAGCCCTAGCTCAACACTTTTTTAAAATTTTCTTCCTCTATGGGGCACACTTGGTAAGTGCGCCCCATACAAAACATTGAGACAATGACGACGACGATGAAGATGGGCGAGATCCGACGAGGGGTGGAGGGCATCGGTCGGAAGAGGGGGGGAGGGAGAGGGGCCGGGGGAAGGGGAAGAAGAAGAAGAAGATGACGATGACGGCGATAATGATGGCCGAGGTCGGGGAAGGGGCAGGGGTGGGATCGGAGGAGAAGGCCGCAGGATGGGGGAATGAAGAAGAAGAAGAAATTGAAGATGGCGACGACGACAGGCGCCATCGGGATGAGGCGAGAGCGGCGCCGACGGAGGTGGTGGGGGAAGAGGAGGAAGATGAAGTTGACAATGATGATGGTGGTTGTTGTGGTGATGATGGGGTTGTAGAGGGAAGAGGAGGTGGAAGTCGAAGAAGGTGGTGCCGGGTATAGGGCACACTTTCCAAGTGCGCCTTATATATTTTTAAAGGAACTCATCTGAATTTTATGGGACGCACTTGGCAAGCGCGCCCCATAGAATTTTTTAAAAAAAAAAGTGCAGCGCGGTGGTCAAAAGTATCATAAATTTAAAAATATTATTTTAAAAAAACCTAAATTGAAAAATTGTCTAAAAAGAACAAAAACGGAAAGGGAGACGTCGCCAAAACAAACACATAACATCATGGCGATAAGGCACAGGGACCGTATAGACGCGGCGGCACCGCTGTGGTCGGTGCACGCGGTTCGGCCATGGGACCCGCAGCTGACGGAGACGGACGGGGAAGATCATGGCATGGAGCGCAGGGAAGAAGCTGAGGTCCATCAGTGTCACGCCCCGCTTCCCACAGTGCGCTAAGATAAGCACGTGACAGAGCCAACCATGCTACCTGTGGATAGGAAATATTCCTCTACAGTCACATTACGGCTGTAGAGCTATTAAGAACAATAATAAACTATCTAACACATGTCCATAGACCAAAATAAACGAGTCAAGAATAAAATAATATGCGGAAGCAATAGATCCAATAAACAAAACACCTGGAAAGTAAAACTGGATACCAACTGGATCCTCACCGCTCGGCCTAACGGCGGAAGTACTCCTGATCAGCCTGCGATAAAGGTTGAGGATCTGGGCCTTACAAAACCCAGACGTCAGTGCGTCATAACATCAATAATAATATAATCAGGGGGTAGCCAGACATGCAGGCACGAGTATGAACAGCAATAAAGGTATAACAGTAAAATAAATAAGGACAACAAAGGGTAAGGCATAGGTGATGTGCAGTGAGTATTCTAAACTGGTCTACTGGGTTAATTACTCTCAAGTTTTTGAAATCAATTTGATGAATTATTGTAACAACCGAGTTCATTTATACCAATTCAGTTACCGTATTTATTTATTCGTGGTGTTTTCTTGATTTATCGTATTTTGGGTGTGAATGGTATTTTCATTTTACTTTGCATTCGACTCGACCCGCTTGCTTGAACCGGTTTGATTCATATTTATAGACTACCCTGGCCTGTTAAATAGACACGTGCATCTCATGTATACAGCATATTAACTTTTATTTGGCATCGCACTTTTTATCATGTAACATTTTAGATCACGTAAAATAAATTAAAATTGCATTTCATAGCCTGCATGATACCCCTAACCCTGTGGTAGCATCCGTGCATCTTGTTCTCGTCCCGTTCAGTGAAACGGACGTGTTTGGATGGCTACGCGCACGTACGTGCATCCGTTCTTGGGGGTATGCTTTTTCGTTACCTGAGCTTTCATTTTGAATTTTGGAGGTCGCATATATTTTTCGTATTTTGAAACTGAATTTTTAGACCCGATCTGGGCATATTTTGGAGTAAGTTTGTATTTGCCAAAATCTCAGAATTTACTAATATTATATTCCTTATATTATAAACTGATTAATATATTTCGTTTATATTTTTTTTTGTTGACTGTTAACTGAAATATTTCCTATATTAAAATCTCAACTGCACTCCTTACTCTTTCTCTCTTTAAACCTAAAATTTATTCACGTCGCTCTCTCTTCCCCTCTCCTATTCTCACCTCGGCCCCACCATTCTCTCTCTTTCTTTCTTTCTTTTCCCTTCACTCTATCTCTTCCTCATTCTTTTTCTCTTTCTCTCTCTTTCGCTAAAAACAATTTTCTCTCTCCTCACTATTCCTCTCTCTCCCCTCTCGATCTCTCTCATTCTCTCTATCTCTTTCCTCTCTCTCTCCTCTCGATCTCTCTCATCCTCTCTATCTCTCCTCTCGCGTTCTCTCTCCCCCTTTTTCTTTCTCTATTTTTTCTTCTTCCTCCATATTCTCGCTGCCGATCACCTCCCCCCTGCTTTTCTCTCTCTCTCCACCACCTCCTTCGTTTTCCTGAGCCCTAACGCATGCACTCATCTCAGCGCTTGCCTATCCATCACCTCGTCCACCGCCGATGCACCCTTCAGCCCTCTAGCTGTTGCGCCACGGCAGCGCCCCGGCCATCTATCCGAGGCCAAAATGCGGAATCAAAATTTTCTTAACTTTTAAACTGGCGCTACCGCGGACAATAAACCCGGATCGTTAACCATTAACCTATACTAGCAAACAAGAGATGGGAAGAGAAGTATACCAAGTGATCCGAGTCCTCCGGTCTTCTCGTCATCGTCCCGATCTCCCGCGGAAAGTCTTGTCTCCATATCGTCGCCTCCTCGCCGGAAGGGCACCACATCGCCTGTATCTTTTACGGGCTCCCACCTCAATACCGAGGCAACTCGGACGCGAAGTAGGCTAGCCGACGCGTCCAAGATTTGTTGTAGAATGTGTAGGGTTGAAGCTATGTCTCATTTGGGGTTGTTGCCATTTGAAGATGATGGAGAAAACAAGATAAGAAAAATGGTGCTTGCATTTTTCTTAACATGAAAAGAGATCAAGAATGCTACCCTCTCAAAATGAAGCTCTCATCTTCTTTTCTCTCAAAAATGTTCAACCATCTCATATGAGAAAAAAAAATGGTGGAGGAAAAGAATATGAATCCAAAACCTTAGAAGGAAGGTGAATGTAGGAAAAGGTGGAGGGTAACCACAACCTAAATATCATCATAACCAAATCAAATCAACTCCAAATCACTTCTAATCAACAAAAAGCAAGTGATGAGAATGGTATCAAAAGATGCTTTCATAATAAATACATTTGCAAGAAAACCCTCCACAATGTGTTATTTGCAAACTTGCAAATAACACCCTCCATCAAAAGGTTCGGCCGGGAAAGAACAAAGGAAAACCGGCCGGAACGGAATGCAAACTGGCAACTCCAGAAAACTAGTCCCGTAATAAATTACAGGAAAACCCCGATACTGTGCATACACACCCGCATCTGTATTCCTACCGGATACAAATGCAATGAGACAAAATCTACACTGTACTATACTAGGATCCGGCTTAAACCAAAGCCGGCTAGTAATATCCGTTCGATCCTGATCCGTGCAATACCGCACGTATCTGATCGAACCCTGCCATATATCCATACGGCCACTAGTACAAACCGTCCGATCCTGATCCGTGCAATACCGCACGTATCTGATCAGACCCTGCCATATCTCCATACGGCCTCTACAGCGTTTCGCCCGAAAGCTTGAGTAACTGTAAGTGTGGTGGACTCTAAAGACTCGTCAATACTATGGCTGTGGATTTAACCACTAGCACGTCAGAGGTATTAGCCAATACGTGACGGGCCACCAGCTATTGACCAAAAGGGACGTCGATGAGCGAACTCATCCTGACACCCTACTGAGCCTGTCAGTGACAATATCCGTACAGTCCGGTCCGTTCGTCTATGAGTATCGCATGGCGGGCCTAGGGGGTTGGTAAAAGTCAGACCCCCAAAAGCGGTACAAGTCGTGTCGGAGCGTAGCCCAGAACGCCCTGAGATACTACTGGAATACCTACCAGTAAATCTCCTGCCTCGGCCGAGGGCTTTGCGTAATGGCTCTCCTAGACACAGCACGACCTCACGCCCAATACCGGGAGAGATGAACCCCTGAAGATCCGCTCACTGCCTCCATGTGGCTCGGGACTGTACCCAACTAAAACCTGTTTGCACGACTCTTTTGAGCCGTGGTAGGGTAGTAATCAAAGCACAGTGGGAACTCACACGAGACAAATGACGATCTCAGGTCGATGAACTAACCTGTACACATGTCACCAGGGAACTGCTATCTGACATCTGGTATAAGACCAACTAGCAGGTTCCCGGCGAGTCCTGTCCGGTGTACTCATAACCCAATGAGCACCTATATACATCTTAGGTGAACCAACTGACACCAGTGGCTTGTGAGACCGGCCACCGCCCCTCGTCGGGGTCTCGACTGTATACACCAGTCTACTAATGGAGTATCGATGCCCTGTCTCGAAACTCCTACGACTAGGGACCTTTTAAGGATGTGCTTATAGACTACCAGCTCCCACGTATATGATCGCCATCATACTGCTGGCAGTCAAGCAAGAATCCTAGGGGCTCTATCAACGTGTAATAGCGACATGTCAGGTCACCTAAAGCAGTACACGATGATAAAGATAAACCAGATAGCATACTATCATCTCGAGTAAGACTGTCCTACCGGGATAGGTCCTCCCTCAATCATTGCAATCACGTGCCTGTGATCCAATAATTGACTCTGAGGGCACTATCTCCAACACTAGCCGCTGTCGACTTCTCTTTCTTCTTCCCGTCGACTTCCGCAACACCATCTCCACCCATCTCCTTATCATCCGCCGTCGGCATCTCCCTCAACCCACGACTAGCGACGACAACCCAACACCATCACCACCATCGCCTCCGCCTCATCTTCACTAACCCATACTGGCGAGCCCTAACATCACCGCCATCGACCTAAGCAACCCATCGCCCTCGTCATCCTTTCCTCGAAACCCAACTCCGGCCATCCCTCCTTCAACTTCAGCCACCCCACCTTCAAACCCACAACCCATCTTCATCGTCGACAGCAACCATCAACCCCGAAACCATCTCACCTGAGAAAACCCAGACTCGAGCAGAGACCTAGAGATGAACCCATCTCGAACACAGCCGTAGCTAACTCCCCAACCTCGCCTCATCATCGAATTTGACCCCGAGAGCACATCCTTCCAGCACTCACCAGTAGCCTCCATGCATCAAGAATCCGTATCTAAATATCGATTTGACTGTTGATATGGATATCTTTGGAGACAGGAGATCAAGATCCATAGGTTTTTCTCCATTAATTGGTGGAGACGGGCTTTCGCTTTATCGTAATGATTTCCATGAAATTGAGCAAATTGGTTGCGGTAATTTCAGCCATGTTTCAAAGTCTTGAAAAGAATCGATGGTTGTATGTATGCAGTCAAGCATACGATCAGGCAATTGCGTCATGACAATGAAAGGAGGAAAACACTATTGGAAGTTCAAGCATTAGCTGCCTTAGGTTATCATGAAAGTGTAGTTGGATACTACACCTCATGGTTTGAGAATGAGCAACCCTATATTCAAATGGAACTTTGTGATCATAGCCTATCTACTGACAGAGGCCGTTTACCCAAGAGTGGAGAAATACTTGAAATGTCATATCAGTTCGCCGGAGCCGTGATGACGTCAACGATCCCGATGACCCAGCGAGCGTACCTGACCCGTGTGATCACCTTGTGCGTTGTTTGGATCCGTTCCGTGTACCGTGCGCGCGTCGCGACTTTTTCCGCCGACGTGAGACGTTCCGTACTCCCGTTTCTTGATCTGTCGAGGCAAGTAAAACTTGCTACATGCTATTTATATTATTTTTATACGTATTTAATTGCATACTAAACCTGTAGATTAAATCTAATGCCGCATGTTCCATTTAAACCTATCGATGTTCCATATATCATTTTAGACCTAGAACTTGAACATATCATGTTGCATTTTAGTTTACAATACGTGGTATCCACGTCCATATTTAAATCACATAATAATTATTTGCATAGCCCATAGTACCCCTTTAATAGTTTATACCCTATCAGACACCCGTTTGTATACATCTAGCCTCATATATATATTCAATTGCATCTCTAGATCATTTAATACATATTAGTGAGATTTTAACTTTCCATATTTAATCAAGTGTATTTTAATTAATGTTGGAATTATAACTTTAACCAAAATCGATAACTGTACATCCATATGTCTTAGTTATACCTATTTTTGCACATCACATTACAATGTTCCATTTTATTGTTCCATTAGTACCCCATACTTGTTTTGTATACCCATGCTTATTATAGTTTGATATGAGCACCCACTTGTTACTTGTGCACCCCTGACACGACTTGATACACTATTACTTGATAGGACGAGATACCGTGCACTTCTTGACATGACATGATACCTATATACAACCTGACTTGACCTGATATACCATGGCTTTATCTGTTACCTGATCTTGTTACTAATGCCAACAAAATTGACCTGTTGTCCCTACGGACATTTCCTGTTGTCTATCCAGACACACCTATACCTGCTTGATCCTGCATTGGCATTAGCTCCGGATTTATTAATCCCTGACTTGAACATATATAACTTGGGGGTATGGGGAAATCAATGATGTAACCTGACTTGTAACTCGACAGTTCGCTTACTTTTACTGATCAGTTTTAGAGGCTAGGCCAGCCTTGGGATGATACTGCTGACATATTCATCTATACATATTTTCTATTTTAGAGGCTAGGCCAGCCTTGGGGTGATGCTGCTGACATCACTCATCGTTACATACTACCTTTTAGTTCCTAGCGGCATGTCTCGGCTTCAGCCCGAGAATCTTCACCATGATCCCGGGCACGCACGGGATACTATTGAGTTACATCGATGATTCATCAAATTGATTTCAAAGACTTAAGAGTAGTTAACCCAATAGACCAGTTTAGATTACTCACTACGCATTACCCCACCGTCCTTACTTATATCACTGTTATACCTGTTTTACCATTTATACTCATACCTGCATGTATTGCTACCCCTGTTTATAGTATTGCTTGATATTATGACGCACTGACGTCTGGATTTTGCATGGCCCAGATTCCTTACCTTTGCTGCAGTCCGAGCAGGAGTATTTCAGTCAGCAGGCTGAGCAGTGAGGACTTGCTAGTAGTTAGCTCCTTTTACTTTCGGTATTTTTTCATTCCTGATGTGAGCCCGCATTATGGGACGTAGATTCCAGTTTATTCTTGTGTTGGATCTTTTGCTTCCGCATTATTTTATTCTTGACTCATTTTATTCTGGCTTATGGACATGTGTTAGATAGTTTATTATTGTTCTTGATATCTCTACAGCCGTAATGTGACTGTGTGTCACGACCCAAAGTTTGGCCCGTGACCGGCACTTAACCACATAACGTCTACAGGCGTAACGCGACTAAGTGAACCGAAAACCCAGAAACCAAACAAGTAAAAGTATAGAGTGTTATAAGCTTGAAATGGAAGCATTTAAAAAGTAATAAGAAGTCTTAAGTAAACAATCACCAAGATAGCAATATACGACGCCGTAGCGAAGATCAAGAACAACAAGTGGAAACATCACAAATGGAATAAACTGCATAAGTAAAGTCGGCTCACAACGAGCTCGACACCAGAATACAAATAATATACATCATCGTCCTCACACTGTCTCTAAGTCAAGTACATATATGGTAGATGGAGAATACTAGATACAAAAGTGTGTACAATAAAAGTAACCAGATACCACAACCCACCTAACAGCAAAACAGCTCACGCACCAACTGTAGTGGTATCTGTAACCAAAAGATGTAAGAAAGCAGCCTGCCGCGACTACTCCGAGGGGCCACCTGCAAATACTGTGGCACAACGGGGATGAGTTGCCAACTCGTGAATAGAAATAACATATAAAGGTAATCACGAGCATGCACGTACTGCGCTACTCTATCATATGCCAGCAGATGATATCAATGCGTGATAATCAGTATGTGCAATAATCATGCAAGAGCTCTATCAGGTAATATAACTACAGGATGAGATACAATAATGAATGCTGAGCATGAGAAATATAACATCTACACGGAATGTCAACGTGGAATATGTAATCGGTGTCCATCAATGCACCCCAAATCCCAACAACCCAGACGCCGGCACTCCCATCGGCCCTCAAATCCTGTACGTCACTGAGAATCACGAGTGCCCAACATCGGCACCCAAATATCATAAATACTCGTGTCTAGCATCGGCACGCAAATCTTCCTATATCGGGCATCCGTCAGTCCGGGTCAGCCCTCCCTCTCATATATCAGGCATCCGTCAGTCCGCGTCAGCCCTCTCTCTCATATATCGGGCATCCGTCAGTCCGGGTCAGCCCTCTCTCTCATATATATCGGGCATCCGTCAGTCCGGGTCAGCCCTCTCTCTCATATATATCGGGCATCCGTCAGTCCGGGTCAGCCCTCTCTCTCATATATATCGCGCTCTAGCACCGAGAAAACACATGGTGGGCGCACTGAAATATCATATCAAGGAAAACCGTTTTTTTAAAAATAATTGCCTATTCTCTTTTGAAATATCCACGGTTCCCAAATCCAGAAATCACATGTAATCCAAACCAATATGCAAGTCAATGCAATGTGATATATGCATCAAGTATGAATATCATGTCCAGTCACATAAAAGATAAGCTACAGCGTAATGATCATGGAAATTCTACAGTGTGAGTGTCATGGCAATTACTAACTGTGTGTGTGTAACATGCAGAATAGTGCTCGTGCAACATGAATCGTTAGTAATGGTGAGGTGTTCTATCAATTCTAGTTTATATACATATAGCAGGGAATGTGGTATGCACAAAATAGTAGCCATGAACAGTCAATGTATATAAATGTAATATGTTGCTATAAGGTCCTATCAGCCCTGACGCATAACGCCATGCGGGCGATTTCCCCGTAGATGTTAAATCTACTCACCGTAGTCTCTCGCTAGGTATAGCCGACGACTTGTTTCCCCTTCTTCGCGGTGTCCGTCGCACTCGCCTGCGAACCTAGAATTTCACAGAATATCACACATAAGCTCAAAACCATACAAACACGACATTTAAAGTCAACTAGAAACCCGTGTCGCAAACCAAGCGCGCGTGTGCGCGACACGCTAAAACGTGTGATTACGCGCCTGAAGTCACTCCGACGCGTCGCGATACGCAGAAACCCCAAACCCACACACACGTATCACGCGTGTCGTGAAAGTTTAAAAATACGGGAAATAGGGTATTAGATCCCAGATTTTGATACAGAACAGATATTATAAAAATATATATACCAAAATACTCCACATAGCAGCAGACTCCAGTGGCCCAAACCCCAACCCCCAACTCACCTATCTGGCCGCAAATTGCGGCCAGAATGAATATTCCGGCAGCCTGTCTTGGGAATTGGGCTCCCAGGTTTTGTGTGTGCACTCTATACCCCATGAACATACCACAGTAAATCAAAATTTATTCTGAAATAACTCGGGTAGCAGCAGATCCTACAGAGCCCTATTTCTAGTTAAAAACCACACTTTTGCACAAAAATGAAACTTTAGGGTATTTTTCTGAAACCTGAAGCAAACCCAAGTCTAAAACTAAACTAACAACTCATTACCAAGCTAATTAAGCCATAAAAATGCTAAATTTAACATATCATCACTAAATCCCTTCAATAGCATTAAAATTGCACAAAAAGGTGACATGTTTATAGAAATACTACAAGATTGGGGAAAAGGGTGCTAAGGTGAGTTAATACCTTCAAAAGACCTCAAGAATCACCATAAGTCTCAGCCCTAGCCTCAAATGTGCAGATTTGCCTCCAAACACCTCAAAAGACCATTTTTCCCAAGGTTTTGTGAAGGAAAAGTGTTGTTTTGTGTAGGGTTTTGTATAGATCCAAATGGGAATTGAAAAGAGAAGAAAAGATGAGGAAAATGGTGTTGTTGCTGCTGTTATTCCTGCTGGAGCTCAGAAGTGAGGGGAAAGAGAGAGAAATGAGAGAGAAGCAAGGGTCAACAAGGTCAAATTTGCTCACCTAACTACCATACCTCCCATTTTCTATTTAAGTTTGAATTATAAAAAGGGGTTTGACTCCATTAAAATGGGTGGGGGATTAAAATGAACCATGCATGAAAAGAAATGGTTAACATGCTAACACTTTTTACCTAGGTCACAAAAATTGTGCTAAGTGTGCATGTGTGCACTAACACAAAGAATTTTCCCAATTAGGGTAAACCCGACTAGAAGTAATTAATAACCCTATAATTACCCATAAATATATATATATATATATATATATATATATATATATATATATATATATAATACTTCACAACACAATTATCCCCAGCCAAGAAGGAAAATACGATACTCGGGCTTTTATGAAAAACACGCCAAATTGCTAATTAACGCGAAAACGTCCTAAACGAATTTCAAAGTGTTACACTGTGGAAGGATATTTCTTATCCACATGTAGCATGGTTGGCTATGTCACGTGCCTACCTTAGCGTACTCTGGGAAGCGGGGCATGACAATTATCGACGTAACTCAATAGTATCCCGTGCATGCCCGGGACCACGGTCAAGATTCTCGGGCTGAATCTGAGACGTGCCACTAGGCAGTAAATAGGTAGTATGTAACGATGAATGATGTCAGCAGCATTATCTCGGGGCTGGCCTAGCCCGTAAGACTGATCAGTAAGGGCATCAAACTGTCGAGTTACAAGTCAGATTTCATCATTGATTTCCTCATACCCCCAAGTTATGTGTTCAAGTCAGGTATTGATAAATCTGGAGTTAATGCCAACACAGGATCAAGCAAGTACAGGTTTGTCTGTCCGTAGGGACAACAGGTCAAGATTGTTGGCATTAATAACAAGATCAGGTAAGCTGTGGTACATCAGGTCATGTCAGGTAGTATACATGGATCCAATCATATGAAGTAGTGCACATGTATCGAGTTGTGTCAAGCGGTAGTGTATCAAGTCATGTCAGGGGTGCACAAGTATCACGTGGGTGCTCATAATCAAACTGTAATAAGCATGGGTACACAAAAACAAGTATGGGGTACCAGTATGACAATAAAATGGTATAATGTGATGTAGTATGCCAATAGATATATGTTCAAAGATATGGATGTACAATTATCGATTAGGGTTACATTTATAGTTCCAATACTAATTAGGATGCACTTTATTAAACATGGAATGCTAATATCACATTATTATGTATTACTATGATCTATGGATGCAGTTATATATATTCTAAATGAGATTGATGCAAACGGGTATCCGAAAAGTTATAAAACTATAAAATGGTAACGTGGGATGTACAACTAAGCAATATGTGATGTAAATATTGATATGGATGCAGTATAATGTAATCTAGTTTGCAAGAAGATTAGTTTTCATGATCTAGATTTAAAATGATGTAAACGGAACATCGAAACGTTATAAAATGAAACATGGGGTACTAGGTTTAAACTACAGGCATGATATATATTTAAATAGGCATATAATGAACTATATAGCATGTAGCAAGTTTAACTTGCCTCGATGGATCACGATACGGATACGCGCTGCAACGTCCAATGTCGGTAAAAGTTGCAATGCACATACGGCGCACACGGGACTTAACCAAGCAATGCAGGAACGGACCACGCTAGATAGGGATGTCCACTAGGTCGCCCGGATCAGCGGCGACGAGTACGGCTCCGGCGGTGATCGGAAACATTGATCAAGAAACAAGAAAACAAGAAGAGAAGGAAAAACAAAAAGAAGAAGAAGAAAGAGAAGAAGAGATGAAGGTTGTGGTTGTTCTGTGGTTTGGTACAAAGGCGAGGACAGAGGGTGACAACGGCAATGGGTCTCTGGCGATCACCGGAAAAATACAAGATCAAGAAAGAAAAGAGAAAATAAGAAGTAGAAGAAAGAAGAGAAGAGGGAGGTCTGGTTTAAGGCTCTGGGTTAAAGGAGAAGGCGAGGGGAAGATGATGATGATGGTGGGATGACTGGGGTCACCGGAGGTGAGGAATCGGCTAAGGCAGTGGGATCACGGCAAGGCAATGGGTGAGTCTTTCTTGGGTTCTAGGGTTTCTTGAAGTCGGGCTCGGTGCAAGGGAGAGGAAGAGAGGAGAAAGGAGAGAGATAGAGGGTGAAGGCGAGGTTGAAGGATCGCCGGAGGCGAGGCGAGGCGAGGCGTGCAGGCGAGGGAAGGGAAAGGAAGAGGGTTGCAGCCGGGGTTCTTGAGTTGGTGGTTTGCAGTGGGTTGAGGGCCTCGGGGGAAGAAGAGAAAGAAAATGGAGAGGAGGCGAGGCCGAGGTGACGTGGATGGTCGGAGCTAGGGTTAAAGTTAGAGTTTCGGTGGGATCTTGTCGCGGGGTGCAGGGTGCTTGGTGACGAGGGAAGGTGCTGGGGTTTCTGGGTTGGTGTCGAAGAGGAGGTGGAGACGAGGGTGACGATGTCGGGGAGATGGCGAGGCGACGATGGAAGTGACGACGGCTACGAGGAGGAGAGCTAGGGTTTTGGGTTCACGAGGGGGAAGGCTCGCAGGGAAAAGAAAAAGAAAAGAAAGAAGGAAGAGGAGAGAGAGACGTGTATTATTATATATAGGGGAGAGAGAGAGTGAAGTGAGAAGAGGAGAGAGAGAGTGAGATCGAGAGGAGAGAGAGAGAGAGAGTGTGAGACGAATAGTGAGGAGATATAAAGTTGGCTGTATATGGAAGAGAGAAGGAGAGAAAGAAAGAAAAGAAGAGAGAGAGAAAGAGAAAGAGAGAGAGAGAGAATGGGGCCACCGGGACAGCGAGAGAGAGAGAGAGCTGGAAAGAGAGAGAGAAAGAATCTGATTAGTTAGGAGTTAGGATTTTAGATTTAAAATTTAAAAATATTTGTTTGTTAAAAGATTTATCAGTTAACGAAATTTTAAAGGTAGAAGTTTAAAATAAATATTAAATATTAAATAAGTTTGAAATTAGGCGGGATATACAATATTCCAAAATACGCCCGGGTCGGGTCTTAAATTTCAAATTTAAAATATTAAAAAATATATGCGACGTCCAAATTTTAAAACGAATGCTCAGGTAACGAAAATGCATACCCCCAAATACGGATCCACGTACGTGTGCGTAGCCATCCAAACACGTCCATTTCACTGAACGAGACGAGAACAAGATGCGCGGATGCTACCACGGGGTTATGGGTATCATGCAGGCTATGAAATGCAATTTTAAATTATTTTCTGTGACTTAAAATGTATATGGTAAAAGGTGCAATGCCAGATAAAAATGGCGGTATGTAGTATACATGATATGCACGTGTCTATGTAACAAGTCAAGGTAATTCATAACTATGAATCAAACAGGTTCAAGCAAGCGGGTCGGGTTGAATGCAATGTAAAATTTAAAAAATACCATTCGCACCTAAACACGATAAATCAACAGATAAGTAAATATGGGAACTGGAAATGGTATAAATGAACTAGGTTGTTACAATCAGGTTCCCCATCCACAGGGTCATCGTCTCCCCCTTCCTCCGCCGCCTCCGAGGCCGTCTCCGCCCTCTGCGCCGACGTCCACGAAGAGCCCCACCTCCTCGCCATGGAGTGCAGCCAAGACGCCGTCGTCGATCCCTCCCGCGTCAAGGTATTTGAAAAATTCCAACCTTTTCTTTTGAGATCCATTGTTTGTGCTACAAATATTGCAACTTGGATGCTAATTGGTGACGATCTATTCTTTTTGGGTTGGCTACATGATCTATTTTGTTGTTTAGATAACTACAATGCAACCGCCCCCATCAAAGTTTAACTTTTAAGGCGCTGTTTGTGGGCATGGAGTTAAGAAAAATGGAGTTTATTTTTAAATAGAGGCAGAGGGGATGCAACTATGTTTTGCAAGGCTCAAACTCCATTTTTCAAATAAACTATGTTTATGTTTGTAGAGATGTGTTTGGAAAAATCGAGTTTACTAAGGCCCTGCTTGTGAATGGAATTTCGTTTTCTAAACTGGAGTTTTATAAAGTTAGTAATACTTAACTTCAAAATGCTAAATTTGCCTTCGTTGGCAACCATTTTTGAGTTGAGATAACCACTCAACCCAAAGCTTGAGATAACTGTAACAATCCTCGCTCCAATTTGATCAAAGTTTTGTGAACTCTATTTTTGGAGTTTGGGGCTTGCAAACCACAGTTTGCATCCTCTCTATCTCCAACAAAAAATAAACCACAAGTATCCTAACTCCAAATCCAAACAGAGCCTAAACTTAGAATATATTGGAGTTTAGATAACCGTAGTTTTCTTAACATTGGAGTTGTGATAACCGTAGTTATCTAAACTCCAAAATGGTTAGCATTTTGGAGTTAAGTTTTCCTAACTTTATAAAGCTCTAGTTTAGAAAACGAAACTCTATTCCTGTAACATTTCAGAAAAATAAAATATTATTTTTGGAATTTTTTTAATTAAATAATAAATATTGTGAATATTTTAATGCGCGGTATAATTAAATACCGATAAAAGTGGAAAATAATTGGAAAATTATAGGATTTACTGAAAAGAGGGTGTTTTATAAGATTTGAGCATTTACAGATTGTTATATAATTAATTATATTACTTTTAATGCTAATCGCGATTAAATATCGCTAATCTTTCATTAATCCGGTTTTGTGCACATGACATGCACCATATCATTTTTAGCACTTGCTACATTCTTATCATGGCTTTTCTTCATTTTCTTTTGCATGGTTGTTGTTGTATTATGAAAAGAAAAGAATAGGAAAAGAAAAGAAAAGAAAATTATATTATAATGAGGGATGGGCATGAGAGAGAGAGGGTGAGGGGTCTCCATTGACCATGGCTTGTCTCCACACTTCATCATTTTCATCTCTTTCGTCTTTCCCACTCACCTTGGCTGCCCCATCTCCATCCCCTTCTTCAAGCCTTAAAACACACCCAAAATCAACTCAAAACTCCATCTCACTTTTATTAAAAATATGCACAAGCTCACAAGCTACACTTTGGACCAAGAAAGCTAGGATTTTGGACACTTGGGGCAACTCAAGAAAATTCTTGACTTGCCAAATGAGGTAATCTCTGCACCATTAGTATAGTCTTTCTTTCATCTTAACACCTATGCATGTTTAGAAGTGATTTAGTTCGGTTTAGTGGACTTTGAGAATTTCAAGTTAGGGTTTTGTTGAATCTTGAGTAGTGAAGGTGTAATTGAGAGTACTAGTGACTACAACCCCTGTAATGATGTTATATTAGACCTTAACCATAGACTTAAACCCTAAATACGAACTTAGAAAATCTTCCGATATCGGATTTTGTGGAAATTGTGTTGGTATTTTGTGATCTGCTATCACCCGGGGACACTGGGAATTATTTAGCAAACACAGAGAGATGCGCAGGCAGTATGTAGCATACCCTAAAGACCCGAGCCCCTAACCCAAAGCCCAGGCTGCAGATTTATTCCGTCTGGCCGTAAATTTCGGCCAGGGTGGGTTGTATTTGATTCGTGCTTGTTCTGTAGCTCCATCTCCAGTAAACTAGACCCTTTACATATGCAAAATTGGCTAATTTCATCTAGGGTAAAATCTGGGAGCACATTGGGGTGTTTTTGGCTATGTTTTCCGTATTTTGGGATGCTTGGTTTTGATATTGGGATTTGTTTTTGGTCGTGTGGAGTAACTAGGATTATTAGTCGTGTTTTGCACGCGAAGCTATAGGTTTTAACTTATGAGCAAAACTTGTGCCGTTTTGGTTTTCCGACTTGATTTTAATAAGCTTTTGTGATTGTGTATTGGTTGTAGGTACCCTCACGTGGATTCTCAGACGACGAAGCGCCTCGACTTCGGCAAGTAAGGATCAAGGTGAGTAGATCTATATCTACGGGGGAAGTCGGGTGGATGGCGTATAGCACCCCCACAAATTTTTGATGGAAACCGATCTATAGGATACAGTCGTAGAAACCTAGATTTGAAAACTAGGAATATGGTTAAAGTATAGTTAAAGATGAATGATTGAATTTATACATATGAAGATATGATACGAAAGCTTCAGAGATATGAAAGGTGAATGTGAATCACGACTTATAGATATATAGTTGCATTAGAATAAGTATGAATTTTAGAGTAGCATAACATTTGATGTATATATATATGGACTTGATGTGGGATATAAATGCGATGAAAAGAACGTACGATGTGGTATGATGATTTGATAATATGTTGGTATACGGATGCGAGTCGATTGAGATGGTCGATACCTTGCTGGTCCCTTGATATGAGATTGTTATGGATGTGACCTGGGACATAGGTATATAGATATTTATATATATTGAGAATCTTGATTGATATGTTGTACGTGACGTTAGGTCCGTACCCCTCATTGTCACATAGCATGATAGGATCCCCGATGGTTTAATGCCGCCGTATGATGATTTTCCGTACGTGATGAGTTGGGATTGATGATTGATCCATACCCTTGACTAGAAGATGCCGTACGATAGATTATACCGTACGTGTTGTTGTGAGGCTGGATACTGATTGATAGATTCATAGACTCGGCCATGCTAGATACCTTATAGCTTTTAGCTGATGAATTACCTTATGCTGCATTCATGTCATTCTCATCGCATTGCTTATACTTGTGCCAGTACACCTGCACCATTATCGATGATGCGTATGTTACACTTACACAGATTTGCCAGCTCACACACTTCATCATCGATAATTGCCATGTCACTACACAGTAGAATTGCCGCATCATGATATGACTCCTTGCATAGTTTACTTGCTATAGTTACATATGCACCTTATACGATGTTGCATTTGACTTGGGAGAAATTTGGGAACCGCAAGATATATTTTAAAAACTGGATTCATTTAAAAAGGCGGCTTTCCCTCGACATGTGCATATTACTGATTCCATGTTGCATGATATACTGATATGCTTACATTTCTTTTATATGTCGCATACATCATGCTTTATGATTATACTCATTGAGATATGCTGTTTTCATGAGATTTCTGGATTTGAGAACCGTGGTTATTTCAAAAGATAGTATGTATTGTTTTAAAAACCCGGTTTATCTTGATATTATATTTCAGTGCGCCCACCATGCGTTTTCTTGGTTCTGAGACGTGTGATATGTGAAACCCGATTCGAGGAGGCGGATGATCCGTTTGCGGGTTCATGGTGGACCCGGTATGGTTCCCCGGGGCAAGAAATGTTTTTCGTGGAGTAGACGATGGGCCTAGCAGGGTGGCTAGTACCTACCGGTGATTGGTTGGACCCGGCGGCTATCCGGAGGATACCGACCAGAGTCGAGAGATGTTATGGGTCGATCCGGACCGACGGAGCCTGAGAGATATGAGGATTTACGTGTCGATGTTGGGCATGGGTTTCATGATGTTTCAAGTGTCGATGCTGGACACTCAGGTTCCATGATTTTGATGTGTCGCGATGGACATACATTGATTTATATCCTCATATTTTCAGGCATATGCTTTTATGATATTTACATGCATGATGATGTTGTGTCAGTAGTTGACACGTGGACGAGATCCACATGCATATATACATTGATTATATGGGTGGACGAGATCCACATGCATACATACATCGATTATATGGTTGGATGAGATCCGCAGGCATACAGGCATTGATTATATTGTTGGATGATATCCACATGCTAATAGGCTTTTACTTGCAGTGTTGGCACATATACAGACCCGGTCACCCTAGATATCATAGTATTACCTTTATGATATAGTTGACATAGGAGTCGTTGTTTATTCGATTTCTATCTGTTGATGTTTTTCTACTCACGAGTTGGCAACTCACCCCCGTTGTGCCACAGTTCTTGCAGGTTGACCGCATGGATCAGTAGCGGCATCGCTGGCATACAGCTGTTTTCGGGTGTTTTGCTTTGGTAGGTGGGGCATTTGTATCGTACCCACTCTTGTATTTACTATTCATATTGTATCTAGTCAACTCCATCAATCAAACTAGTATTTGTATAAGTAATGAGACGTAATGAGACTTGTGGTTGCGAGACTTAGAGCGAGGTGTTTTCCGCTTCTTGTGGTGTTGATGTCTTGCTTATTTCTTTATCTTGTGGTGAACTTCGCCGTTGGGCGTCGTATACTTATATTTATGCTTTGCGTGGTTGTGGATCCGCCGTTTGGCGAAGAGCTAGCTCCCATTTGGGGATGCCTTTTATTATTATCATGTATTGTGGTTTTGGATCAAAAATACGAAGGAGGTGCTGCCAAAATTTTTAAAAGACGAAATATGTTTTTCCACTGGTAAATCCGCTTGCATTTTTATGTTCCATTGTTTATGTATTTAGAAAAACATTGATTTCATTATACCTTTATTTCAAAACGTCACCTCTTTTATTTTTCTTAAAAAGGTTTAGAATTCTGGGTTTCGGCTTACTTGAATTACGTTACACCTTTACACGTTGTGTGATTTAAGTGCCGGTCACGAGCTAATATTTCGGGTCGTGACAATTTCCTAACAGGCCCTAAGCGGAGGTTGGGTCTTGCAAACTCACGTTTACCTCCGCTTAAAAATAAACCCCGTTTCCCCTAACTCCATACCCAAACAGGGCCCGGAGGGCTCAAAACCCAATTTTTTTTAAAGCTCAAAAAAGGCTGGAGTTTCTCAAAGTCTCAAAGGATGCTCTTCTTTAAACCCTATTTTTAAAAGAAACCTAGCTTTCAAGACTATGTTGCCAAAAACCCTAAACTTTGTGAAAACACCGTTCTTACGAAAGTAACCGTTGTTTCATTTTTTAATTTAAACAAAACCAGGGTTTCAGAAACCTTGTTTCTACACTAGGACTTAGTTGTCATTGTTTTCATACACGCGACCGCTCTGCTTAGAACTTGGATTTGAATCAAGTGGTTATTTATGAATTCGATCTTTGATAGAACTATCATGATCGATAGCTCTATCATATGGGGTAGGCCACATGAACCTACCCCATATGGGGTAGGCTACATGAAATGTAACCTACTTCATATGCTTGGGATAAAAGGCTCACTTGTTGTTGTATGGAGAAGTTATTAGTTATTAGTAATAAGAGTCGAAGGATATCCTTAGCACCAGTATGAGGTTGAAACATTTAGCTGTGGATGCTTTGACATTTCCTACCTTCCTGTCTCTAATTTCTTGACCTATTTTTTCTGTAGAGTGATTATATTTGTTGATGGGATATTGGGAAAATGTTTTTTTTTCCCTTGGTGGAGGTTTGGATCTCCTTCAGATGTTGTCTTCTGTCGATCTGTCGCGAGCGTTGGTGAACGGCTGAGATTGATGTTGAGGGTGGCTTCCTTGAGCATGTGGATCTCAGTGGGTTTGTTATAAGGTGAAGCCGAGCTATCTGCAAAAGAAGTCCCGGGGTGGTTGAACCACCGTGGACCCTCCGACGATCAAGTTAGCCGAGGAATTTGGGCAGAGTAGCGGCTTATTGGAATAAAATTGCGTTACCTGAGTCGTCTGAGAGAGTGGTTTTTATAGTGGTCGCTTGGAGCGAGCTGGCGCGAGATCTTCGCCGTCGGTTACGCCCCTGATGTTACGCCTGCGTGAATGATGGGATCCCTCTATTAATGATGAGATACACTCGTTAATGGGGGGATACGACAGCGTGGAACGCGGGATGTTAGGTGGCGGATATCTCGCCTCTGGCGAGATACGTGGAGCCGTGGCGGAGGCGCTTGGGCTTAGTGTTGGGGTCAAAAATTACACCCCGGTTGACCAAGTCAAAGTCGAAGTCAAAGTCAACCCCAAGCCAAATAGGCCCAAGCCCAGATCAAGTGGGCTCATGCCCGTGTCAAGCCCGAACATGAAGCGGCCGGCCTCCCTCATGCCAAAATAAAAATGATGTAATAAATAATTTTGATGTAATTTTCATACATGAATGTAAGAAAAATGGGCATAAAGCCAAATCTTTGTAAAGCCCACGGCTCATATGCAAAAAAAATGAGTACATGAGGCATGTGATGGGCAAAATGCCATTTTGTAAAGCCCAATGAGCTATATGTAAATTTGTAAGCCTATATAAGGCAACATGATAATGAAATAAAGCATAACTTTTCCATTCTAAAACTCTAGGGTTTGTACTTCCTCCTCCTTCCATAAGGTTCTAAACCTTCTTCTTTTATTTTGAATTAAATCAAGAGTTTAACTCTTCCTTTTCCAAAAATAAATAACTTTTCACCATAAAACCCTAGAAGGGGAGCTTGGATCTGCCATCAAATCCCTAAAAGAGGATATTTTAAGTCTCACTTCCCCCTTTTCTCCCAAGATCCAGCCAACAGAGAGGAATAAGAAGGATACCCATCTATAAAAATCCCATTCCGGGAGGATCCGAGGTTCAAAATAAAATCCAAAGATTTCTAGGAGTTTAACTTCATTCAAGATCTGTTAGAGTTTAACTCCAAATCTATCCATAATCCATGTTAGGAGTTCAACTCCAAAGCCCCTTGGGAGTTTAACTCCTAACCCAGGGGCTAAGCCCCTTTTCCGCTGGTGTTTCCAGCGGTCGTGCGCCGCGCACGCGACCCGCGCCCACGCGCTGGGCACGCGACCCGCGGGCGCCAAGCGTCCAAGCGCCGGGCACGTGACCCGTGGGCGCCCAGCGTCCACGTTCCATGCACGCGTCTTTAAGACGCTCCTCACCCCTCATTTTCCGTGCACTCCACACTAAAAACACGTCCCCTGTTAGGAAAATTTTTCTAACAGGACGCTACCCCGCACCCCGTAAGGGGGCTGCTAGCCCCCTTGACCCCCAGCCCGCTATCCGGGTAGCGAGACCCCCTAAAACGCTGTGGGCCCCCCGATATATCCAAAACCCTTTCAAAACACAACACACGCATACTGCACATTGAGTTCGCATGACCAGTTTAATCCGTCAATCGGAGGTTCCTTCGCTCCAAAGGCGAGGGGTAATTAACGACAACTTAGTCCGCGGTTGCCGGAGATTCGGATCCCCACAATCAATAAACCCCCGCCTACCCTAGGCAGGGGGAATCTGTAGTACGCTTGACAAGCACGCACGTATTCCCATCTTAATGGGGTGACGAAAAACACCCTACACTTAGCTCGGCGGGAGGCTCGGAGGCGAGCGGGAGGCCGAGGAAGATTGGTTCTGTGATAGCTCGGAGGTGAGCAGGGAGGGCCAAGGAAGCTCACAGTGTATGAGGGCTCCGAGGCGAGCCGATGGTTATTTGTAAGGCGGGCATAGAAGTGTTCAGGGATCCATCGAAGGTCGGATCATGCCTCGGGACGATAGCCCGGGAGACGCCTCTAATGTATGGTGCTTGCCCTATTTCCATGAGCCTGGGGACACATCATCTGTCACGTGTCATGATCCGGGGAGTTCTCACTTATGAGTATCATCATTAGCCCCCCACTCTCGTCCCGACCTATTTATGGGTCGGGTCGAGAGTGGTCCGGATCGGTTTCCCGGGCTCAGCCTGTTGTCAAGAATTTGTCAGCGCGGATTTCTGGGGCGACTCGGCATAGGGCGGTTGCGTCATTCAGATTTTTGAGCTCGCCTGTCATATCCCGGGCGCTTGGATTTCTTCGCGTATCTTGGATGACGTCAGCGGATTAGGGGAAAGGATCGTGCATTTAAAGAGGAGCGCCGATTCGCTTGCACATCTGTTGAGGCGGACATGACAGGCTGTCGCTGTTGCCTGCGCCCGAAGGGACATCTCCAATGGCCGTTCGACACGTGGGGCTTCGACGGCTGGCAGACGCGAAGATTTGTTTTGGCGGGAAACGATCTGAGCCGTTGGATGCGTCCCCCAAGCAGTATAAATAGGGGTGAGATCTTCCCAGGGTTCACACTTTCGCCACTATTTTCCTTTGCCGCGAGAGATTTGCTCGGCGCTCCATCCTTTAGATCGGATCCTTCGCACTCTTTCCTTGGATAATTCCTTCTTCCTTTGAATCAGGTTAGATGTCTTCTTCTGAGGAGTCTGTTGAGATAGTTAGGGTAGAGTCTAGGGAGTCTTCCACCTCTTCCCAAGAGGGTTCCCTTGTTACTTTCTCATCGTCGGGCCTGCCCCGTAGAGTCAGGGCCACCCACACCGCTAGCCACCCGGCTGCGATGAGGGTCCTTAAGGTGCGGATCGGGAACGCCCGCGATGCACCCTCTGTCTTGAGGGATCTGGACGAGCTTGCCGAGATTCGGTCTCGTTTCCATATCCCCTCTAACTACTCGCTCCGTTTGGCAAAGGGGAGCGAACGGGTGGACCGGATGCAGGGGAAAGAGATTTCCCTGTATTTGGAGGCGTTCCGTGCGGGAATGCGTCTGCCTTTTCCAACCAAGGCATGCGGGATACTTCGTTGTTTCCAACTCTCGCCGGGCCAGCTTGTGCCGAACTCGTGGAGAATCCTCCTCGGGTTTCTGGTCCGGCTGAAGCTTGAGGAGATCCCCTTCAGCTTGACCCTTATCACTTCCTTTCTCTGCAATAAAAATCACCTCGGCACCAGTAAGACCGAGCCGAGCTGGGTGTATTTTTCTTTTAAAAAACGCAAGGGTGGGATGGCCGGGTCGGGCGTGGTTGTCGTTCCTTCGTCCATCCATGACTGGAAGGAGAAGTTTGTATTCGTCGGGCCACCCGAGGGTGAGGACTGGCTTATGCCTGTACAATGGCACCGATCCGACTACCCGCGGGTGAAGCAGTCGTCCTCACCCGAGCCTAGGGCGGTGTCTATGTGGGATCCAATCCAGCGGGCCGACGTCTTGCTTTCTGAGCTGGTCCTTAGCTAGGCTGGGCTCAGCCCCGCGCGCTTTGTGGGTAAGTTAGGAGATTGGATGACCTGTTTAGACTTGAGTAATTTACTTTTTGCCCTTCTTGTATCACTAACTTCTCTGTGCTTTCTCCCTTTGCAGGACACATGGACCGGTCCAAGATTCTAGCCGTCATATCCATCACGGCCCGGAAGAAGGCCGGGGGCGTGGTCTTGTCTCGAGCATGCCCGAGCTCGTCCCTGAAACCGTCCCCACCGGCGAATTCCCCCGTAGCGCCCCGGGCCCTCGATGACCGTCGCGGGGCAGCCAGAAGCATGCCCGAGACCTGGAACCCCGGGAGAGGAGGAGGAGGTGACAGAGGACCCCCTCAAGAAGAAAAGGACGGTCTCCCGCATGCCGTCGACTGATATCTGTTCTCCGCCAAAAACAGAGACGAGACCCCGCAGGTCCGTCTTGCCTGAATTTCGAGGGCAGATACTAATTGGTGTTATCCGTCCACCTCTCCGAAGATGCCAAGTTGATTTATGACACCATGTATCGAAGGTTTAAACGGATGTGGCCGATATAGCAGACTTCATCAGATTCCCCCTCATTTGAGGGGTTTTTGATTGTGGGGATGCTCTTCCCTACAGGCGCAAGCCCTTGCAGTTAATTACGCTACCGCATCGCGGTAACAACTTTCTCCTTCTACAGATGGTCACTTCGTGTCGTGGGTGTTTGTTTTGTTTTTGGTTGCCCGTGGATTGTATACGGAGACTAATTTATGTTGTCTCCCATAGGGCGTGGATTAGTCCAAATCCGTATTTTCTTAGATTTGGGTTTGTGGTTGGGTTTAAGGATACATTAGTCCCATTTGAGACTAAGATCAACTTAAACGTTTGTAAAGGATACATTATTCTAATTTTAGACTAAGATCAACTTAACGTTTGTTAAGGATACGTTAGTCTAATTTTAGACTAAGATCAATTTAACGGGATCGTTTAGATCCAACAAAAGAGCATTTGGACTCTATTGTTTAGTTTAGGGACATTGCGGTCGATTACCAGTTTAAGTACATGGTGGTCCAAGGTTAAGGACATCATAGTCCATGGGTTTAAAGGACCTCACAGTCCGAGATTAAGGACATCATAGTCCATGGGTTTAAAGGACTCCACAGTCCGAGGTTAAGGATATCATAGTCCATAGGTTTAAAGGACCCCACAGTCCGAGGTTAAAGACATCATAGTCCATGGGTTTAAGGACCCCACAGTCCAGTTTAAAGACGTCATAGTCTATGAAATGTATGGTTGTCGGGACCCGTCACCTCTCTGAAGACGTTGAAGGATTACAATGTAAATATCAGAGGAGTGAAGAGATGTACCCTTGAACCAATTTTGGTTGGGATCTGTAGTCCCATTTGGGACTAAGATCAAGGATTTATGAGCATATGGGTTCAGTTAATCTGAATTAAGGACTTATGACCAATCTTGGGCTAAGTCTAATCAAGTTAAAATGTTTAACATTTAACAATGCTGAGCATTGATTTGAGTTCTGACAATATTTTTTTCTTTTATGGAATGCTTAGTATTCATCATAGCTCTGTGGCTTATTAAAGAATGTTCTATCAGCGCACACGTGAGGGGCACGTGGTGCGCTTGGTGCTTTGCGCCAGTCAAAGAGCGCAGTGCGCTTCTGCCGAGTAGCGCACACGTGAGGGACACATGGTGCGCTTGGCGCTGAGCGCCAATCTATGAGCGCATTGCGCTGATTTATGAGCGCAAAGCGCTATTAGTTAAGTGGCGCATACGTGAGGAACACGTGGTGCGCTTGGCGTTGAGCGCCATTCCATGAGTGCAAAGCGCTGGTCCAAGAGCGCAGAGCACTAACTGTTAAGTGGCGCACACGTGAGGAGCACGTGATGCGCTTGGTCCTGAGCGCCATTCCATGAGTGTAAAGCGCTAGTCCAAGAGCGTAGAGCGCTAATTTATGAGCGCAAAGCGCTATCTGATCAACTTTATGACCTGAGAAATAAATTCTCGTTTAGAAGAGACTTTGTCTCAAGGTTCCAAGGACAAAGTTCTTATTTTGTAGGAGATGTTTCAATCTCTTATATTTTGATGAAAGACTTTGCCTTCATGGATCTGTGATCCTAAGAGAATTGAATAATTCTCCCCCCTCCTTTTATAATGAGATACTATGATCTCTTTGTGTAAAAGACCTAAGTCTTGTAGATCTATGATCTGTGAGAAGAATTATGTTCTTCATATTATTTTATGATGAGATCTTTTGATCTCTTTGTGAAAGACTTTGGTCTTATAGATCTATGATCTTTAAAGGAAGAAGTAAATTCTTCTTTTCTTATGAGATGATTTCCATCTCTCTGTTCTTTTTTTTTTTACCTTGAAGAAAATCTTCTTCTTCCGAGAGCTTGGCTCTTCTCTCTCAATTTTCTCAAAGTTTGGGGGGGGGGAGGGGGGTTCCTCTATTTGCTTCTGTCTATCTTAGATTTGAAGTCTTGGGGACTTTATATAGGGCAAGCTGATTTGTTCAATCAGTTAAGGAGATCTTTTCTCCAATTGATTTGGGGATTTTCCCATCGTTGGATCTTTGATCCAAGGGCTTCTGATTTATAGAAGGCAATCTTCTTGTTTTTAACAAGATTAGGGAATTTCCTCTGAATAGAATTTATTATGTATTTTTGGTGATTTTTAATCACCATTGGATCATTGATCCAACGGTGCTCTGATTTACAGAGCACAATCTTTTTGTTTGGAAAGATTATGAGGAATCTTTCCTTAACGGAATTTACTTCTGATTAATTGATGATTTATCATCTTTTTGGACCTCTGATCTAACGGTGAGGAGCTTTTAGTTCCAGCGCTAGCGCACCCGTGCTTTGCACGTGGTGCGCTGCTTAGAGGGCAGCGCACTTGGCGCTACTTCTGAAGCGTTGCTTCATTTCAAAATTTCAATTTTGAACAGAGCTTTGCTCTGGTTGGGGGAAACAAATGCCCCCCCACCGTTGCGCTCACGTGGCCCACATGTGAGTGCAGCGGTGGCAGTATCTGCGTTCTTGGATCAACTCAGAAGTTGAAACGGCATCTCAGTGCCTATAAATAGGACCTTTGGCTCTTGAGATAATTTCTGTTCATCTTCTTCCTTCTGAGAATTATTATTCTCTTGCAGAGCATAGCTCTTCATTTTAAGAACCTTCAAGAGTCAAAACTCTGCCAAATTTTTGTAAGATTTGAACTTTATCTGTAGTGCTTTGCTCTTCCTCAGATCATAGATCTCAAAATGTTTTTTTAGGGTTTTACCCATTAACAGAGCTTTTCTTTTCATAGATCTTAGATCTAAAGAAAACCCCTTTAGGGTTTCATTTACAGAGCTTTGCTCTCATAGATCTAAAGAGATTTTTCTTGGTGTTTCTTAACCCATTAACAAAGCTTTGCTCTCTTAAATAATGGAGATTTGTTAATCTCCTATGAAGAAATCTTAAGAGTTTGTTCATATATCTTGAAGATCTCAGAATTTTAATTCATATATAAAAATTGATTTTAATTTTTTCTGATGGATTATTCCATCATTTTTTCAGAGCAAGGCTCTTGAGGAATTTTTATTCCTTCATCATTAGAGTTGACAGATGTCACTCTGCCACAGAGCACTGCTCTCAAGGGAAGATTTACTCCTTAGCCCGAGGGGTTCTCATTAAATGAGAATCAATTGAGGATTTCCTTATTTAATGACAGTCTCATCAAATGATGAGACTGTTTTTATTAATGATGAACTGTCATCTAGATTATGTGGGTCCCCTTTGGTCCCTTTCTACTGCATTGCAGTGCGGTACGAATTTTGAAGTACCAAGTGTCAGAATTTAAATTATAGCACTGACGGTTGACTTTTGTTCTTTTTCACGCAGGTGACATGTCTTTCTATAGTTCTTTCCCATTTGATCGTTCAGAGGGAGGATTCCCTGGAGTGCCTATGGACAAGGGAGTCTTAGTATTGATCAAAGATCATGACCCGGAACATAAGAATCTTCATCTATGGGGAACATGGTACAATCAAATCGTTAAGGGTCGGCAGAGCTTTTCGTGCACGGTTCCCTCCGAGCCCATCATGGCGATCCACTACGCCGACCCACCCCCGGTGAACTATACTGTGGAAGAATTCAACTAGACTTCGGGGGGTCTTCTTCAACCTGCTATGGCTTCGATACCGATTCAGCCTCCAATGGCTTTGGATACCCTGGGGCGACGTATTTGTCAAGGCCAGTCGCGTCCATGGGGACAACCATATATGATTGGCCTAACTCTTCGTTGTCCAGCTGGGTATCTGCAATGGGCCCGCTATATTCTGTCAGCGAAGAAGTCGCAGCTGCTGAGGCTTAGGTTGTATCCCGCAATTTATGCTTCTCTTTTTCAGTATTCTACGCTTCCTGCCTGGTGGGTTAAGGCCTTTCTGGAGCAGTGGAAGATTCCGACTCACACCTTCTTTCTACTGCATCAAGAAGTATCAATCTCTTTAGAGGAGTTTGCAGAAGTTTTTGGCTTACCGGTTATAGGGGAGCATTATGAGGAACTGCTTCCTACGGATGAATACGTTTTTAGTGCCAAGTCAGTGATGACATGCCTTACCCCGGAGAACGCCATTCAACACCAATTCCCTAGTTTGATTAAAGTGCTGAATATTTATGAGGGTCTTTTCCTCGAATCTGGGAGCCGTGATGTTAATTTCACGGATTTCATCGCTCATTTTCTCCACCCGGAAGTCCTTTCGAAGGAGGCCGCTAAATTCGCCAAACTTGACGATCCTTTCGGCTTAGGTTTGGGCAACCTGCCAACGGCGGAGGCAGATCAGAAGAGTTTCTTCCTCCCCAACACCCCGGTCGTCTCTTTTGCAGAGCTTGCAGTTCCTGGGATCGACGAGGAAACGTTCTTTTTGAGGTTCTCGGGTTATGGCTGAGCTGGTTTGCGCTTCCGATGCACCCTCGCCGTATGAGGCCGTCTGTCTTCTACCCAGCTCACTGAATGGTTATTGGGGTGAAAGTGGCTGTCGGGGTCGCTGGGTTAGCTCATTTATATTACGGCCTCAGCCAAGCGGCGGATACTACTGAACCAGGAGTGCAGCATGTGAACTTCTCGATGCATTACTTTATGTCATGGCTCGAGCTACATGTACTTGGTGTTTTCGGTATCCATAAAAGGCCTTCCTTCTACAACAGGTGTGGCTTCCCCCGGATCATGCGGCTAGTTAACGCATCCATTTTAAATCCGACATCGCAGGAAGCTAGGGGTTTGCTCCTTCGTCTTCGCACGGTTGGAGATGGCATGACCTTTACTGACAAGGTTCTAACAATCGGCAAAGAGTCCGCAACAATGGTGCAGCCATTGCGGGACATTTTTAAAGACGGGGCCTCTATCTTGAAAGCTCGGGAAATTCTCCATCTATACTCCATCAGGCCGGGCTTTCTCGTGTTTAGGCAGAATGATGCGACGTTGTTCATAAGGTATAACCCGCATCGTTTTGCCCAGCAGTTAAGCTACAATCAAGGCGTCCCGCTTGAGGCCTTCCTGTCAGAACCACCCGCGACTGAAGAGGGTATTCGGAACGCAATGCACCATTTTATGCGATTGAACACCGCTCCAATCTATTTATTAGTGAGCCGGGCTGCGTTTCAAAAGCTCTGAATGTATATGTGGCGTGGTACCAGCATTCGATGGGCGCCGTTATCAGAGAAAAGAAGCGATTATTGCTCGATCGTAAAGGCACCGCCCTGGCGGGTAATCCAGACGTTCCTCTGAAGCGATGGACCATCTTTTATCCTCCCTTGAAGGAAGCTGCTGCGGCTGTGGTACCGCGTGATAGGACTGAGCTACCGATACCCCATGCTCCTATGAAAGAGGCGACTGTAGCGTCTCCCGAGTCTGGCGTGGGTTCAGATATCGGGACTCGTCATCCCAAGGTGCCTACCAAGCGTAAGTTTGTGCTAGCGGCGACCAGTGCTCGCTCGCAGAAGAAGAAGAAGTCGATTCTTTCTGCAGACGTTGTACTCAGCCAGGAGCCTCATGCTCCTTATAGCGAGGGCCTGAACGAATATGGGACCAACAAGGGTCTATTTATGGCGCCGGATGATACTGACTTCGAAGCTGCTATTGTAGCTTCCGAGCGATCAGCAAGCCACAAAGCGAGCCTGGTCATCCTTCACAGTCAAGTAAACCTCAGCCGTATCTTTTGTCATGGCATTACATTTTTATTATCATGTTTTGACTGACACTTTTTCTTCAACAGGCATCTCCACTGAAGAAGCTCTCGCAGCTTCTCTCAAGGCTTTTGACGAGGAGGAAAGGCTTCGAGCATCCTTAGGCATCGGTACATTTCGGTTCACCGCGTCTCCACTCCCGTTTCTTATGGGTAATCTGACCCTTCATTTTCATCTTATTATAGGGACTACCTCTGCTCATGTTATTCCAGGTGTGGTACCGACTACGCAGGGCGGTGCAGAGACGCTTCCAAGGCCGGCTACCGAAGTCCCAGTTCCGCCGGTATTGCCGAAAGAAGTTTCACTTAAGCAACCGATGACGGACGCCATAATGGCTCCAGAGGTAGTTCCTGTCGCAGACGATGATGTCTCCTTAACGGAGGTCTTGAGAAGATCGGCTCTGATGGCCCGGGCGGAAAGGAAGCGCAGGAGGCGTGCAGCAAAAGAACGCAGTGCCGCCTTGGCCGTGGGTGCAAGCTCGAGCGTTGCTTCCCCTGTCCCTGCTTCTTCAGAGGGTGCTCCGGGCACCCTGTTTACCGCTCACAGACAGGCGGCACGTGCTGCTCAAGAAGCAATTGAAAAGCCGACCCAAGGTAACGTAACACTGAGCCTTTTTGTCAAAGCTTTAATCTTTAGATTCTCATATATCTTATCCTGCAGGGCCAAGTCCTGGTGAGGAGGTGGCGGGTGAGATGACTGCAACCACTGAGCCCAAAGCGGCTACTCTTTCCCAGGAATTCGGGACTGCTCCAATTGCCGCTCTTTCCACCTGTGGTTCCCTGCCATCTCCTGGCATTGCGAGTGTCACGACGGCCCTCGTGGAGTCAGGGGACGAAGCCACAGGCAGTGAAACCATCCCTCAAAATGAGACCGAAGAAGTCGTGATGGTTGGCGATGCTTCCATCACAGTTTTGGCTGATGACCTGTCTGGTAGGCCTCAGGTTGCTGTATTCTTTTCGTTTTGCAATCCCTTCTGATGACATTTTATTCCTTTCAAATGTAGGTGTGGTGAGCGCTGAGCTTGCGATGCTTGAAGAAGCACCACCAGCTGCTGTTTTGACGGTCACTGCCCCTTCATCTCCTCTTATCTCCTCTCAAATGCTGGAAGGTATGGATTTGTGATTAATTTAAATCAGGGACATCATCTTTCGTGTACTGACTATGTATCATCGTAATCTTGCAGGAGTTCTCTTTGATCACCTGTATCAGGTGCTGAACCCGCGCTTCTCCTTCCAGTCGGAGATTAGTCCGCCCGCTAGTGTCGGTGAGTATCTTTTCTAACTGACGTCTTTTCTTTAGCGGGCAGCCATGTCATTGCTAATTCTTCTTTGCATTACTTGTAGCCTTACAAATTGAAGGAGGGGACGAGGGTATCGTCGCGCCACCGGTACTCCCAGCTCTGCCCCCTGTTGCAGCCGGTATAGTAGACTCTATTGTTCCTGTATTTCCTCTATTTCTTGAGCCGTCATTTGACTATGATTTGTTTTGCTGCGTTGACACCGACTCCAGCTCCGTTCGAGTCTCAAATCATAATACCAGCAGGGCCCTTTTCCAGACGTTCATCTTCAAAAGGCGATGTGACCAGTCTGCGTATGTTGAGCGATTATATCAAGGAGCTTAACGCGGAGGCCCCTACATTCGCTGCAGATTTTGCTTCCGAAGTCAATCCATTGCTAGCGATGCTTGTGAACTTTCATAACGAAGGCGTCGTTGAGTCTTAGGTTAACCACTGCAGGAAGATTGAGGCCTGCCTGCATGAGCTTGAGCTTAGACGTCCTGCTCCTGAGATTCAGGCTTTGAACTCCCAGCGGGCTGCGTGGGTTGAGCAGAGCGTGTCCTTCCTCTGCCATTTTGAACAAGAAGCGATCTTGAGGCAGAAGGAACATGAGGAGGCTTCGGATGAATCTGCCCGGCTGCACGCCCAAGTTAAAGTGAACGCCACGCAATTGAGAGCCGTCTTTGACAACTTGCAGCGATGTATTTCGGATGGGTTGGTATTAAGGCGGAAGCTCGACTCTATTGAGCGGGTTACGCATAGTCGCGAAGTTGTCCAACGGGAAATCAATGAGAAGATTTCATCATGCTTGCAGCAACGGCCTCGAATTGAAACGGAGCTGGCCGCGGCAGCTGATCACGAGAAGGCATTGGAAGGAGTGCGCGAGCAACTTGCTGACTTACTGAAGACGCTTCCTTCTCAGTAGCTGTTTTTCTTGTAGTCTTTGAACAACATGTATCCATTTTTTATTCTTTCATACGATTCAACTTGTACTCCATTGAATTCATGAATAAAAGATACACATTTTTTTGTTCTATTGGTGCTTTCTTCTCTTCGCTGTGTCATCGCCATGTGATTTTAGCAAGTGGCCTGTAGATAGTGGAGAACGTTTCATCTTAGTCTCCTTGTAGGGTAGCGATGGCTTAGGAAACAGGTTCAGGTCTGCTGCCTAAGACTTTTCAATTTTATGAGCCGTGAGGGTCTCATAAAGAATTTTCTTCCTACGGGTCGAGAGGATCCTGTAGGTGTATTTTCTCCTTAGGAATCATGAGGATTCCTAAGTGTGTTTTCTCTTGAAAGTCGTAAGGATCTCACAAGAGAATTTTCCTTCTTACAAGTCGAGAGGACTCGTAAGTGGTTGTTTCCCACCTTGTCGAGATTCGATTTTGGAGAGTGTGGTCCGTGAATAGTATGCAAGAGTCCATTTTGGACCGACTTGCAGGGCCCCACTGCTTAGAAAACAGGTCCTTATCCCCATTGCCTAAGGCTTTTCCCTACGAGTCGAGACGAATCGAGAATTTCTCGCAAAGACACTAATTTCCTCATGAGTCGAGACGAATCGAGAAGTTCTCGCAAGAATGTCCTAACGTTACAGTTAATCTCTGCTCTTTTCGACAGAGGTCTGTTAGGGTCTGTGGTTCTAAAGTTTTGCTCGTCGTTCCGTCGCGTTGGCTGATGTATTCCTCGATAGGCAATCTTGCTGTTCGAGTAGCCTTACGACTGTCGTGTTTATGATCCCTTCGGGGGCTGGATAAGACGTCTTCAAGCAATCTTCCTAGGCAGTTTGACCGTCGGAAGAGCAAGCGTTAGGAATTTTGCCATGCCGCTTTTTACTTGAGGTTAGGCTCAGTTTGGGGAGCCCCGATGAGTCATAACCATTCCGCGCTGGTGTGGGATGATCTCCGATAGTCTTTCAGGTTTTATATGAGTTGCCGTCAAGATCCTGAAGATAGGAATTTGGCCTTTGCTTCGTTTGCCGGCATTGCGTCTGCTGTATCGAGACGAATGTCGCGGTTTCCTCTAGGTTGTTGGTGAACCGTCGAGGTTTGGAACTAGGGATTTTGCCGTGGCTCCGTTGTTTGATTGTCGCGTCTGAATCCTGCTGGAGGAAGAATGCTGTGGTGACATCTCATCTGCTGTATCGAGACAAACGTTGAGGTGGTGATCACTCTGCGCTGGTATGGGATGATCTTTGATAGTCTTTCAGGTTTTATATGACTTGCCGTCAAGAACCCGAAACTAGGAAAATTGCTTTTGCTTCGTTTGTTGGCATTGCGTCTGCTGTATCGAGACGAATGTCACGGTTGTCTTTAGGTTGTTGGTGAACCGTCGAGGCTTGGAACTAGGGACTTTGCCGTGGCTCCGTCGTTTGATCCTGGGGTGACATTGCGTCTGCTGTAACGAGACGAATGCTAAGGTGGAGCTGGGATTTTGCCATCACTCCGCTTTGTTTTGACCGTGAGGTCTTTCATTGACGTTGCATTTGCATCCTGCTGGACTGCAAAGGAACGCTGTTGTCGACATTGCGTCTGGTGTAACGAGACGCATGTTGAGGTGGAGCTGTGATTTTGCCATCACTCCATTTTGTTTCGACCGTGATGTCTTTCATTGACGTTGCATCTGCATCCTGCTGGACTGCGAAGGAACGCCGTTGTTGACATTGCGTCTGGTGTAACGAGACGAATGCTAAGGTGGAGTTGGGATTTTGCCATCATTCCGCTTTGTTTCAACCGTGAGCTCTTTCGTTGACGTTGCATCTGCATCCTGCTGGACTGCGAAGGAACGCCGTTGTTGACATTGCATCTGGTGTAACGAGACGAATGTTGAGGTGGAGTTGGGATTTTGCCATCACTCCGCTTTATTTCGACCGTGAGGTCTTTCGTTGACGTAGCGTTTGCATATTGCTGGACTGCGAAGGAACGCCGTTGTGGGTCTCCAGGCTGTAGATGTGGCCATCGAGACTTGGTTTTCTTTTTGATGGAGCCTGGTGGGAAGGTATGGTTCCCTTTTTGTTTGTGCCCCTGGATTGTATACAGGGATCGATGTGATCTTACCTGTAAGGCAAAAAGTTTCATTTTATATATTTTTCTTTCCGCGATGCTCTATCATTTCAGCTTTTATATCGCGAAAGTCGCGATTGCCCAATCATTTCGGCTATTTTTTGCGGTGCCCAATCATTTCGGCTATTTGTTTTATTTACTCGCTACTTTTTATTGCGAGTTGCCCAACCATTTCGGCTATTTTGTATGCATACATTTTTACTTGCTGATTTTGTTGCAAGTTGCCCCATCATTTCGGCTATTTCATATGCATTTGTGGATCGCTGTCTTTTCGCTGCTAATTTGGGATTTCATACCGATTGAGGCATCAGCATCGCTATAACTGGGATATTGCCAGAAGCGAATCATCATTTGCCTTTGTCGATGTCGAACAAAGGTGGCTTAGCGAACAGGGTTAGGATTCTGTCGACTAAGGCTTTTGACTTCATGAGCCGTAAGGGTCTCATAAAGGTATTTCTCCCTACGAGTCATGAGGATCTCGTAGGTGCGGTTTCTCCTTAAGAATCGTGGGGATTCCCAAGTGTATGGTCTCTTATAAGTCGTAAGGATCTTACAAGAGTGTTTTCTCCTTATAAGTCGAGAGGACTTACAAGGGTTGTTCACCATGCGAGCATATTCCCAGTCTCTGGGGGGACTTTGTTAGGGAAATGTTTATTCGTGCCCGTGGATTGTATACAAGGGTTGATATCGAGACGCTTGTAGGGCAAGATTGGAGATTGTGATGGCTTTAAGAACAGGTTCAGATCCCTGTAGCTTAAGGCTTTTGAATCCTATGAGCCGTGAGGGTCTTAAAGGGGAATTCTCTTTACGAGTCGTGAGGATCTCGTAAGTGTGTTTTCTCCTTAGGCATCGTGGGGATCCCTAAGTGTGCTGTTCCTTTGTGAGTCGTAAGGATCTCACGCAGGTATTTTCTCATCACAAGGTCGAGAGGACCTTGCGAGTGTCTTTTAACGAGATTGCGCCCTTTCGAGTTTTCACAAAACTCGCCGGCAGCCCTGCTGTTTTTACTCACGGAGTCCTCTCGGGTTTTCATCCGTGCCCATATCGCTTATAGACAAACCGTTTTTTTGGCACTTGGGATGCTGCGATCCGTAGTAGTTTATCAACGTCTCGGTCAACAGCCAGTTTTAGGACATAGTGGTCCATTGTTAGTTTAAAGACGTTTCGGTCCGTCGTTGCCTTATTTGAGGCGAATTTCTAGTTTACGGACTTTTAGGTCCATGGGGCTTTCTCTATGAATGAGCACGATGCCCCCGGCATGTCCATCTTTTTCGGATCATATGGTTGTGGCGGGTTCATCTTCCAGTTTTCAGACAGCGCTGTTCCCTGATAAAATATCAGGGATTCACCAATGGGGTATCACGTGCTGACACGTGACCAAGGGTCACGTGCTGACACGTGATAGGTTCCTGTGATCTCTACTTTATAGAATTAAATTCAAGTTAAACAAAAATGCAACAAAACAGCTAAGGAAAAACCTCAATGAGGCATCACGTGCTCACACGTGACCAAGGGTCACGTGTTGACACGTGATGATTCCTTAGCACTGTTAAAAGGCAGAATTAAATTCTGAATGAAATGTTTAACCAAGAGGGTCATGTGCTAACATGTGACAAATTCCTAAACTCTTTAATTGATAGAATTAAATTCTATTTCAATGATCAAACATTGGGATCACGTGCCAACACGCGATGGGCTTTAAAAGCCTTCTGAGCTAATAGAATTAAATTCTAATTAAGGGAAATCAAAGACCCTAACTGGGAAAGTATTTCTTTAAATCTTTCTAAACAAAAAAAGGATTATGCTTTGTAAAGTGGAGCACCGTTGGATTAAAAATCTAATGGTGATTAAAAATCACCAATTTGTGGAAAGATTTTATACATGGAAAGATTTCCCTGAAATTCACCAAGAATAACAAACAGAATATCTTTTGGATTAAAAATCCAATGGTGAATAAAATTCACTGAGTGATCTAGAAGATCATGTTTGTTACAAAAACAACCAAAATCTTTCAATGAAAGATTTACTAAACAAATTGATTCTTTTCCTTCTCCTATAAATAGGAGCCAAGAAGAGGAGAGAAGGGAGGATTTTTGGATCTTGGAATTTTCTGAAGAAAAACAATAGCAGAGAGAAAAGAAAGAAGAATTTAATTCTCAAGAAAAGAAACCCTAGGTGAGAAAGGGAAAAGAGATCAAAGCTCCATAAAACAAAAAGAGAATTTAATTTTCAGTCTAAGAGTTTAACTCTTCTGCAAAAGAACTTAGTTCTTCCTCTGGTTGAAGATCTGGAGAAGCAAATCTCACCACAAGTTGAGAATTTAATTCTCATTGGGGAGATTCTACCATGCAGATCAAAAACTTAGAGGGAGAATTGAGTTTGGAGAATTTAATTCTCCCAAATTCATAGGAATTTAATTCCTCCAAATAAAACTAGGGTTTAACCCTATATGAGATTTCAATTCTCCCCAAATTCATAGGAATTTAATTCCTCCAAGACAGAACTAGGGTTTAACCCTATATGAGAATTTAATTCTTCCACATACATAGGAATTTAATTCCTCTAAAACAGAATTAGGGTTTTAACCCTACCAGAGAATTTAATTCTTAAAACAAGAGACTTAAAGTTCCCCATGCACGTAAAGAACTTGGTCACGTGGTAACACGTGAGCCCCATTCTCAATGAGCAGAAAAGAAGGAACAGAACTAGGTCACGTGCTCTCACGTGACCCTTTAATTGACTCCTCAAAATAAGAAGGAATTAGCCCAGAGGCAATGTCTCACATGTTCCCACGTGACTCTCAAAATAAAGGGAACAAAGCCAAAGGCAGAATCGATTTTGGGCGCCCTCACGTGTCCTCATGTGACCCCTAATAAACACTTTAATAAATCAATGCATGGGTGCCCATCACTTGCCCACACGTGATGGCTATGAAGACTTAAGTGTTTGACACCTTTGAATACTCTGAGAACAAAACAAAGGAAGACTGGTCCCCACCTTCAGAGGCCTCACATGGCCCCACATGACCAATCCAATTTTAGTGTTTAACACTATTTTTGAGCGTTTTGTCCTTAGTGTTTAACACTATTTTCAGCGCATCACATGGGAACACGTGGCTATCAAATATATGTTAGTGTTTAACATTATATTCAAATCAATCCTAGCCTAAATTGGCCAAGTCCTTCTGAGGCAAGACTTCTCTTTTTACTGAGTCTCAAGTACATCATTGCCTTCCAAAATTGATCATTCTATATGGCATATGATTGCTCAGCACTCAACAAAGATAAAATGTTGTCAGAACCCCTGTTTAGCAGTGCCAAATAATTGGGGGGGGGGGTTGAACCCAGATAAATGTTTAATGGTCCAACAAAGGGCCAACATTTCAAACTTAATTGGACTTAGCCCAAATGGGCCATAACTCCTCAATTTAGATTTAACTGAGCCAATGTGCTCATAATCTAATTAATTGTTCTTAGTTCCAAATTGGACTACAGATCCCCCAATCAACTTCGGTTCAAGGGTACATCTCTTCACTCCTTTGATATTTGTCGTTGTAATCCTTCAATGTCTTCAGAGAGGTGACGGGTCCCGACAACCACACATTTCACAGACTATGACGTCTTTAAACTGGACTGTGGGGTCCTTAAACTCATGGACTATGACGTCCTTAACCTCGGACTGTGGGGTCCCTTTAAACCCACGGACTGTAAGTCCACGGTAGCGCCCCAGCCGTCTAACAGACGCCAAATGCGGAACAAAAACTTTTACAACTGGCGCTATCGCGTACTATAACCCGGATCTTCCATTAAAGCTAAACTAACAAATTACAAAGTGGGTAGAAATGTTATACCGAACGATCCGAGTCCTTCGGTCTTCAACCATCATCCCACGCTTCGCTGCGGCTGCTCCGATCTCCTGAATCTCCAGTCTTCTCGTCCAGGTGGCACCACGTCGACGGCTCTTTAAACGGGCTCCCGCCTCTGAACCGAGGCAACTCGGTCGTCAAGTTTGCTAAAAGAGACGACCAAGATGATGTAAAGAATGAGTAGAACACTTTGTCTCGTTACGTCCAAAGCTATGGACGAACGGTTAATGAAGTTGCCTTTTGGAATTGGGTGAAATGAGAAATGAGGCTATCTAATTTCCATGAGTCCAAAACAATATCAATCTTTTTTCAAACAACCATTATCAACACCAAGAGGGGGCCGGCCATATTTGTAGAGGGGGGAGGTGAGTGTAGGAACAAAGGAGGTGACCATAAGAATAAATGAATGAGTGAGTCATTAAGCTTAGTCATCAAAACCATTAATGCAAGTGATGACACAACTTAACACATCACTTAACCATTTAATGCACTAAGCCACCTCACCATCGTAGTCATCATCTAGAAACTTTTAGAAGCACGACTCACCCTCATGACTCACCCAAGAAGAAAAGATAAATCCGCATTTAACCGAATGTTAAATATGGCTGATAGAAAACTGGAAACTGGCAACTTCCAAAAGCGATCCTGAAACGAATTTCAGGATAACCCCGTAATGGTATAAACATACCCGCATTTGTATTACGACCGAATACAAATGCAACTGAGACAAAGATATTATATCTATACAGTATAATACGCGGATCCGGCTTAAACCAAAGCCGACCAGTATTATCTGCCCAAAAAATGACACGTGCGAAAACGCACGTGCATTTTCCGAACCCTGCCATAAAACCATACGGCCTCTACAACGTTTCGCCCGAACTTGGGAAACGGTCTGTGGGGGACTCTAATAACTCATCAACACACTGGCACTGGGTATAACCTCTAGCACGTCAGAGGTACAAGCTGTACGTAACGGTTGCCTATGTATTGATTAGAAAGGGAAGCTGACGAGCGAACTCATCCAGAAACCCTACTGAGCCAGGCAGTGACAATATCCGTACAGTCCGGTCCGTTCGTCTAAAGAGTATCGCATATCGAGTCTAGGGGGGTGGATAAAGTCAGACCCCTAATAATGCGATAAATCGTGTCGGCATGAAGCCCATCACCATCTGAGAAACTACTGATCCAAATCAGTAATTCTCCACTACCTCGGCCGAGGATTTCTAGTGATGGCCACCCGTGCACTGTGCGACATCAACCCCCAATACCGGGAGAGACGAATCCCCGACGATCCGCTCACTGCCTCCATGTAGCTCGGGACTGTACCCAAAAAACACCTGTTTGCACGACTCCTTTGAGCCATGGTAGGGTAGAAATCAAAGCACAGTGGGAACTCACATGAGACAAATGACGATCTCAGGTCGACAAACTAACCTGTACACATGTCACCAGGGAACTGCTATCTGACGATATGTATAATACCAACTAGCATGTTCCCGGCGAGTCCTGTCCGGTGTACTCATAACCTAATGAGCACATGTATACATCTTAGGTGAACCAACTGACACCAGTGGCTTGTGAGATCTGCCACCGCCCCTCGTCGGGGTCTCGACTGTATACACTAGTCTACTCTGGAGTATCGATGCCCTGTCTCGAAACTCCCACGACTAGAGACACTTTAAGGATGTGCTTATAGACCCCAGCTCCCACGTATATGATCGCCATCATACTGTTGGCAGTCAAGCAAGAATCCTATGGGCTCTATCATTATGCAATAGTGAACTAAAGCATATATACGATGATAAAGACAAACCAGATAACATACTATCATCTCGAGCAAGACTGTCATATCGGTATAGGTCCTGCCTCAATCATTGCAATCACGTACCTGCGATCCAATAATTGACTTTGAGGGCATTATATCCATCAATCTCCCACTTGCACTTAAGGCTAATTATTGCAATGTCGCATACTCACAGCCCGTGTGATACCGAACACCCAACTCCTCTACTAATCAGTTTCACAAAGTTAGTTTGTAAAACTCTTGTGTTCGAGAAATAGCCTCAGTGAGTGGATCCGCCCTGATGTTTCTTTCTATGTCTCTCTTAATCTCAAGTTCGCAGAGAAAGCCATCTCTCGAATTGAGTAATTCCTGTCTTAGAATATGTCTGAATATCTGATAGGACTTAGTTCATAAATGAACTCCAAATCCAAATTTCTTAGACTTTATTGATAACTGAACATAATCAGTATCTCGCACCATGCCTCCCACAGTATCCTCTTGGACCACCTGTCCATAATATTGTCCCTCGTCAGAGGGAAAACTATAACTCTGACAATCACTCTGTCAACCATGTCACCTTTGAAGCCTGGAATGATAACTGTCTCTCGAAGGAGGCTGCCGTCATCAAATCCGTAGAACATGCACTTATGTTCTTAAACTGCTTCCTTATATTTCTTCAGGATTGGATTAATATAAACTTATTGCATCTGGTGCAAAAACAATATCTGGTGTGGTACTTGACATCTCACGATTGACTCAATTGCCTAAGCAAGTGATCTGCCAATCATACACATCCCTCTCTCCTTTAGTCTGTAAGACACCTTCAGAGAGGGTGACTCTATCACCTGCAGGTACACCACCATGCCAGGAGTCATCTATTCTAAATACCTTTAGAATTCTGTCAAAGTACCCTAATTTGGAAACTACCCAAATCTAGATCTAAAACCATAGATCTAGTAACCAGAATGTCTCATATTATATCCATATCCTGTGTAAAGAAACAACTGTGTGACGACCACAGTACAACCGATCGTAGTATAGGAATTTTACTTCCTACTCTGTGTATGTCATCCAAATACCAGAACATCACACCCTACTATCTTCTTAACAGATCCATCCCCTATTCTGATGAAGTCAAACCCATGACTGTCACATCAAAAAATAGATGATCTTTCTCTGCTATATTTACTCAAGCCTATAAATAGATATAAGCTACTTGCCCACTATGCTTCCGCTGCTCCCACTGACTACGACAACCCTCTGGCAGAATAATATATATGTCCACTTCTAAAACTAGTTTAGAACGATGCTATACATATCCTCCTGCCGGGTCTCATAGTCTGGAACAACAGTAGTGTCAAGTCTGGGTAAACAAGAACCTCCCTGTCACTGTCCTTGGGCTATCGGAGTACCTCTCGGGTGTCTGAGGTTACCCTCCATATCTACGGAGTGGCTATTGGAATGTCAAATCCGATTGAATATATAGGTTCTATTAAATTTTCCGTAATCGTTTGCGGTTCTGGAATCACTTTCAGTTCTACCATACTCCTACTACTGTTTTCTGAAAAAATCCATTTTACTAAAACTGTGGCGAGTCAAGAACAATATCACTATTGATCTTCCAGATGGTAGAAAATCAACCCTCGTCAAAGCCAGGGTCAACCCACAAACTGCCATTACAGAAACGTGCCTTGAGTTATCCAGTGTCTGGTTGACAACTCCCCGTATCTTAACATCGTTAAGATATGAACCATTCTATATACAATATAGAAATAGAGACACTAATTTAATTGGAACCAGATTCAAATCATGCAGCTGTCTCCAGTGCATTTCAACTTAATGGAGAGAGGCTAATCAGTATTACTCAACTTAGGAATGCATCCAATTATGAGTAACCTGAAAGAGAAATAAGTTTCTCAAAAACCATTACTATCATCTGAATACCAATCACAAGAATCTACATCTTCAATCTCTTTGAAGAATCCCGATACTTGTGATACCTGGTTCTCTACTTTATTCTTATACCCACAACTTCTCAAAACTTAGACATTGTATTTTTACGAAACACTTGTCTAAAAACTAGAGAAGTGATAAGTAAACAGAACATAGTACGAGGACCTACCCCTTTGTCCTGATGGACACTGGACAACATACAATACTCTGTATAAGTGCTCTGAGTTGAATAACTCAAAACCTGTGCATCGTAGGTTGAAAAAACTGTACCCAGGCGATTTCCTTAAATATCACCAATTACAACGAATTCCGATATAATGAGGATGATCACCTAATTCCCAATAACTTACTCCTACTCATCATCTGTAAAACCATACAGATGTGAGAATCATACCTGGTAAATACATACCCTGGAGTAAGTATCTAATCGGGAAATCAGTTTTCCTTTGACAATGAACTGAAATATGAAAATGTTTCGTAGGGGTATCCTGGTATTCCTAGTAATGCCTCTTCCATAATCCAATCCATGACTTTAACCGTATATCTCTTTGCCATCTTCCAAATCCCTTTATTTGTCTTTATTCATTACCTTCTGTACACCAACGTTAGGCTAAATGGTTTTCTTCTTTCCCTACCGTTCGGCACCAGCCTATGGTTTGGAAGAAGACTATCTAGTAAGCATAATAGGTGTACTCTCCTAATCCTAGGAGTACTCGCAACTTGAAAGAAGGTGATGATAAAAGACAACTGAATAATACCTTATTCTATTTCTCCCGAACTGGGAAAAAATCAAAGGTGAAATAAGAGTGGCGATGAAGTACGCGGTTTGGTCGTGAATGATAACAGTCGCAATTTACTTTGCCCTCTTTCTAATCCCTTTATTTTGTCTTTAGTTATTACCTTCTGTACACCCTACTTAGGCTAATTGGTTTTCTTCATTCCCTACCTTTCGGCACCAGCCTATGGTTTGGAATAAGACTATCCAATAAGCGTAATAGGTGTACTCTCCTAAACTAAGGAGCTCTCGTAACCTGAGAGAAGGTGATAATAAAAGACAACTGAATAAACCAATTCTATTTCTCCTGAACCTGGATCCATCCTTGAAGTAGTACCTTCGAGTTCGTATATAACCATACGATGGATCTATCCAATGGAAGTGGATATCCGTAGTAATACGGGGTGTTCTAAGAAATACAAAAGGTAAAAGAAGGAGCGGCAATGACTTATGCAACTTTAGACAATCCAAAAGCCGGTATTTTAAGAAGGTTCGGTCAACTTAGTCACTAAGTCATAGTCTAGGGTCGGTCAAAGGTCGCTGCCAAAGAGAGAGAGAGAGAAAAGAAACACTCTGCGTGCACTCTAACCTAGATCAGAATGGTTATCACTTTATCTAATCAGGAAACCTCCCACTGTAATCTCAAATTCTCCTCCAAACCTGAAAGAAGAATTAGTCGGGATCACCCGAAGAGTAAACCAACTCATCAGTGAGAATCGGGATCCAACTATCATCGCATGATAACTTGATGGAAGCCACTCAAGTTATCACACTCTAGAAGGTATGCGCATACTTGGCAAGTTTCAGTTTCTTTAGAAACTCCCGATATGATTTTTGCCTCATGCTCTTATGACCTTGACTTTGGCCAACAAATCATAAGTCACATGTCAAGTTCTACCCGTCATTATCCAGGTTAATTTGAACCCACCCGTACATACCCTTGACTTTGGCCAACAAGGTAATACGACAGTCCCAAATCAACGCATCTATCTATGCAACAGATGAATATTCAGCAACTACCAAACACTATGCCTTGACTTTGGCCAACAAACATAGCTTGAATACTACTGACTATCCATAAGAAATGACGGAGGGCTACGGCTCGTTTTTGGCGAAAAACCTTTAACGTAATGAACTTGATATCGCTGAAGGAACCTGATAGCTTTTTGTAAAAATATAGTGGCGAAAACCTTTTGCTAAAGAGGTCACTCCCGGTGAAGGGATCTCGGCTCTTTCCTCGTGGAATGAGGTGCAGGATATTCCAACCGAATATCACTATGCAAAGCAACTTGTAATCGACTATATTGAAGTTATTACCCTGACGTAAACTTCTGCCTAAGGGATCACTCCCGGTGAAGGGATCTCGGCCCTTACCTCGTCGAATGAGGTGCAGGATATTCCAACTGAATACCCTATGCAAAACAAAAGGAAACATCTTTGTAATAACACCTTTTAAAATTTGTTCCAACAACATCAAATATAGGTTTGTTTTATCCTTGCATTGATAAGAATCAATGCAGTCCCATCAATCAATCACACCAAAAAAGAACGAAAATAAAATGTACGTATATGCTATCCGCATTCGTCACTGGGTCCCGTCATCACCCGTTAGGTTACTTAACTAACGACAGAGCGGGGGCTGGACTAGCGCGGGTGTAAAACATATAGAACATCTAATAGTATATATACCAATATACAATAATCGCTCCAGGCGTGATAATATGCAACATTACAGAAAAGTAATAAGCATCACAGAACAATACAGATAATCTGGGATCCCCGGGTTTCACAGAGCCGCTACTGAAACCCGACGTTCCCTGGTCGCGTGGATAGCCTGTGCAATGAAACCTAGACCCCTACGGGTGCGACAAGTTACCCGCCAAAACCTGAAGCGAGGTAGTCCCCCACAGCATAGTGAATGGAACACCCGGCACTTCACGGAATCTGGTAAATTGAGCACCCCTCCTTGGGTCAACTTGTACCCCCTACGAGTGCGGCGAATAGTCTGCCAATTCTAGAGTGAGGTCCTTCTGCCTCTCAAAGCCATGAGATACGGACCCGTTGACCTCCAGAACACGGCTATCCGTTCACTCCTTCGCGGGATAAACCTAGTACAGAAATAAAAATATGTACAACGGGTACATCGACCTCAACCCGGTCGTGCCCCAAAAGAATATTATACAAACAGGCAGTGACGGCAGTCCACATGTTGGAAGCTCGCCCCGTAATATCAAATGTACAAATAAATCCAAATTGCACTACCATTGCACACTGCTATCCACCACGACATATCCGCAACATCACAGTACAACACAAAACATCAACGCGAATGTCACGTTCGCAAACCCGTCTAAAAGAACTATAGCAATCAGACGCGGTTTACCGATCAAATGACATTCCCGGTCGGAGATATAATGTAAATACTGCATACTAACAAGTTTAAAATTTCGATCGGCAAAACTTTTCGAAGTGGGCCCCACGTACATCTGCTATACAGTAACAAAATCTGGGCCCAAAAGAACAGTACCAGAAACCACAATTTCCCAAAGTGAAGCTCTCTGGAAAACTTGGAGCACTGTTCCCTCAAAACGGCCGCGGTTCCGCGGTGGTAATGAGGGATCACGTGCCTCAATTTTCCCAGAATGCTTAGAAAAGCCTGCTCTGTTTTCTGTGATATGTAAATTATTTTTAGACACTGTTTAAAATCGACAGAAACTTTAACCCTGAAATTTGCGGTTTTCGAAAATCCGTTCGATCGATATTTTAAACGCGTTAGCACAAGTTAGTATAGCTTAATGGTGAAGCTTTGATACCACTGTAAGTCCACGGTAGCGCCCCGGCGTCTAACAGACGCCAAATGCGGAACAAAAACTTTTACAACTGGCGCTATCGCGTACTATAACCCGGATCTGCCATTAAAGCTAAACTAACAAATTACAAAGTGGGTAGAAATGTTATACCGATTGATCCGAGTCCTTCGGTCTTCAACCATCATCCCACGCTTCGTTGCGGCTGCTCCGATCTCCTGAATCTCCAGTCTTCTCGTCCAGGTGGCACCACGTCGACGGCTCTTTAAACGGGCTCCCGCCTCTGAACCGAGGCAACTCGGTCGTCAAGTTTGCTAAAAGAGACGACCAAGATAATGTAGAGAATGAGTAGAACACTTTGTCTCGTTACGTCCAAAGCTATGGACGAACGGTTAATGAAGTTGCCTTTTGGAATCGGGTGAAATGAGAAATGAGGCTATCTAATTTCCATGTGTCCAAAATAATATCAATCTTTTTTCAAGCAACCATTATCAACACCAAGAGGGGTCCGGCCATATTTGTAGAGGGGGGAGGTGAGTGTAGGAACAAAGGAGGTGACCATAAGAATAAATGAATGAGTGAGTCATTAAGCTTAGTCATCAAAACCATTAATGCAAGTGATGACACAACTTAACACATCACTTAACCATTTAATGCACTAAGCCACCTCACCATCGTAGTCATCATCTAGAAACTTCTAGAAGCACGACTCACCCTCATGACTCACCCAAGAAGAAAAGATAAATCCGCATTTAACCGAATGTTAAATACGGCTGATAGAAAACTGGAAACTTCCAAAAGCGATCCTGAAACGAATTTCAGGATAACCCCGTAATGGTATAAACATACCCGCATTTGTATTACGACCAAATACAAATGCAACTGAGACAAAGATATTATATCTACACAGTATAATACGCGGATCCGGCTTAAACCAAAGCCGACCAGTATTATCTGCCCAAAAAATGACACGTGCGAAAACGCACGTGCATTTTCCAAACCCTGCCATAAAACCATACGGCCTCTACAACGTTTCGCCCGAACTTGGGAAACGGTCTGTGGGGGACTCTAATGACTCATCAACACACTGGCACTGGGTATAACCTCTAGCACGTCAGAGGTACAAGCTGTACGTAACGGTTTCCTATGTATTGATTGGAAGGGGAAGCTGACGAGCGAACTCATCCAGAAACCCTACTGAGCCAGGCAGTGACAATATCCATATAGTCCGGTCCGTTCGTCTAAAGAGTATCACATATCGAGTCTAGGGGGGTGGATAAAGTCAGACCCCTAATAATGCGATAAATCGTGTCGGCATGAAGCCCATCACCATCTGAGAAACTACTGATCCAAATCAGTAATTCTCCACTACCTCGGCCGAGGATTTCTAGTGATGGCCACCCGTGCACTGTGCGACATCAACCCCCAATACCGGGAGAGACGAATCCCCGACGATCTGCTCACTGCCTCCATGTGGCTCGGGACTGTACCCAAAAAATACCTGTTTGCACGACTCCTTTGAGCCGTGGTAGGGTAGAAATCAAAGCACAGTGGGAACTCACATGAGACAAATGACGATCTCAGGTCGACAAACTAACCTGTACACATGTCACCAGGGAACTGCTATCTGACGATATGTATAATACCAACTAGCATGTTCCCAGCGAGTCCTGTCCAGTGTACTCATAACCTAATGAGCACCTGTATACATCTTAGGTGAACCAACTGACACCAGTGGCTTATGAGACCGGCCACCGCCCCTTGTCGGGGTCTCGACTGTATACACTAGTCTACTCTGGAGTATCGATGCCCTGTCTCGAAACTCCCACGACTAGGGACACTTTAAGGATGTGCTTATAGACCCCAGCTCCCACGTATATGATCGCCATCATACTGCTGGCAGTCAAGCAAGAATCCTATGGGCTCTATCATTATGCAATAGTGAACTAAAGCATATATACGATGATAAAGACAAACCAGATATCATACTATCATCTCGAGCAAGACTGTCATATTGGTATAGGTCCTGCCTCAATCATTGCAATCACGTACCTGCGATCCAATAATTGACTTTGAGGGTATTATATCCAACACGGACTATGATGTCCTTAACCTTGGACCGAGATGTCCTTAAACTAACAATGGACCGAGATGTCCTTAAACTAACAATGGACCGCAAAGTCCCTAAACTAAACAGCAGAGCCCAAATGCTCTTTTGTTGGATCTAAATGATCCTGTTAAGTTGATCTTAGTCAAAAATTAGACGAACGTATCCTTAACAAACGTTTAAGTCGATCTTAGTCTCAAATGAGACTAACGTATCCTTAAACCCAACCCCTAACCCAAATCTAAGAAAATACGGATTTGGACTAATCCACGCCCTACGGACGATGGCATAAATTAGTCTCCGTATACAATCCACGGGCAACCAAAAACAAAACAAACACCCATGACACGAAGTGACCATCTGGAGAAGGAGAAAGTTGTTACCGCGATGCGGTAGCGTAATTAACTGCAGGGGATTGCGCCTGCAGGGAAGAGCGACTCCACAATCAAAAACCCCTCAAATGAGGGGGAATCTGACGAAGTCTGCTACATCGGCCTCATCCGTTTAAACCTTCGATACGTGGTGTCATAAATTAACTTGGCATCTTCGGAGAGGTGGATGGATAGCACCAATTAGCATCTGCCCCGAAATTCAGGCAAGACGTTTATCGCGTCTCCGGTTTTCGGCGGGGAACAGATTCTTGCACGCCCGGTGGGACCTTTTCCTCTTTCCACTCCACACTTCGTGTGTCGTGTTCGTGAACTAATCGCAGTTTGATATGGTTGCCCTTGGATTCGAGGTACTAAGATTTGGTGTCTTGTTCTGTGCAGAAAACGAAAGATCAATGGCTTCAACCTGCGCTAATTGCAACTGTAACTCCCGTTCCGCTTCATCTGGAGGTGTAACCTACGGGCCCCAGGCGGCCTCCCTGTTCACAATGCCGGTGGACCAAGTAACTCAGGCCACCACTGGGCTATTCTTTGAGACTGTGATCCCATCCATAAGCTTCAATGCCCCGATGCTGCAGAAAGAAGCCCCAAAGAAGTCGGTTTTTGATCGACTTACCACTGCCGTGGCCCCTCTCAACGGGTCACCCAACTCCACTGCCTCAGTTTTCAGCAGACTGGGCCGGAACGCTAACAAGCCTGTGATACCTGAAGCAGCCATCCTGCTTCAAGCGGACGAAATCATCGCAGAGGCCTCTTCTGCCAAGAAGTCGGTCTTCACAAAGTTGGCCATTTCGTCTCCTGCTCCAGGCGTAATCCCCAAAGCTGCTTCCCCTGCCCAGAGGTCTGTCTTTGACAGATTGGATGTTGCTTCTCAATGGGCATCGGTCTTTAAGAGGTTGACACCAGCGACAACCTATAGGGTTTTTAGGCACACTATAGAGGTCTTACAAGGCATCAACCATGCCAATTTCAAATTTTACGGGTGCCGAGAAACCCTAATACGGATCGTTGACTAGAAGTTAGGCGATAAACGAAACTAGTTAACAACTTAACTATAAGTGGGAGGCTACAACCTTTGTAGATCCGGTTATCCACTTCCTTAGCTCCATATAGTCATCCTCTCGCTGTCCATCTCGAATTCCGAACTCAAACGTCGGCTTCATCGGAGAATTGGGCGGACTAGGTCGTCGGCTTCGTGCCGAAGATGATCTACGTCGAGGCATCACAAGTTCAAGCTCCGACTTCACAAATTTGTGAAACTTATGAAGAAAACACCCAAAACAACTTGGAAAGAGGTAGAGGGTGAAGAAATAGGAGGTGGGTTAACTTTAGAATTGGATTTCTCTCACTTTTGCTCAAGTTGCCATTGATGGCATCAAGCTTTCTTGAAGAAGAAGATGATGAAGAAGAAGAAAGAATATGATAAGTGTTGGATTAAAATGAAAAATAATTCAATACTTATCATAAGCTAACCATAGTAGAGTGTAGAGAATAGACCATGGTTACTTAGATGGGTTAGGGTTAAGCATGAAGACAAGAATGGTTAAGAAGTCAAAGCTTCATGAAGCTTCAACTAGAAACAAATAAAGCCACCATTCTTATCTAAATCTTTTCCAAATAAATAAACAAATAAATAAATGAAAAAGCAAAACCCTAATCATCTCTTAACCATGGTTTAATCCTTTACACTTAACCAAATGATCAAGTATCATCAAACATGATACAAATATGTGTACAAAAGTATATCACATATACTTCTTGCACATCAAGTGAGAAAATCCATTTAAAGTGAACCAATACTAGTTAATGCAAAGTAATATATCAAATATATATAATTATACATTAAATCATTAAATCAACACTTGATTTAACGATCCGGTCATATCGCATATAACCGACCAGTATCCTATGTATCGGCTTATCGAATCAATCCTTGATTCGATATCTAGGTTATATCGAATATAACCAATCGATACATCCATCGCGAGAATGGAATACGGTATCACATACACGCATTATTCTCGGTCCTGCACATATCTCATATGCGCTCCTATTTCGTTTCGCTTGAGCCAGGAAACCTCTGTGTAGGACTCTAAAGACTCGTCAATACGCCGGTAGCAGATGATGATCATATCAAGCACCCACAAGCCGCAAGCGGTCTGCTAAACGTAACGGCCATCCGGGTATTGAGCGATCAGAAGATCGACGAGCTAGCCCGCTCACACTCCTGTGAATCCAACCAGTAACACTTACCGTACAGTCCGGTCTGTTCGTCTGATATGTCGCATATCAAGTCTAGGGGTGGTAAACGTCAGACCCCAATAACCGATAAGTCGTGCAGATATGAGGCTCATAACGGGTCGAGAAACTACTGGTAACACTTACCAGCAAATCTCTGATCAGCCCTGGCCAGGGACTTCCCTGTTACGGCCAATCGAGCACAGCGCAACATCAACCCCCAATACCGGGAGAGACGAAACCCCTCATATCGCTCATTGCCTCCATGTGACTCGGGACTGTACCCAAAGACCACCGTTTTGCACGCCCTCATGGACGTGGTAAGGTGGAGATCAAAGTACAGTGGGAATCACACAAGACTCCATGACGATCTCGGGTCTACAGACTAACCTGTACAAGTGTCACCTGAGAACTGCCATCTGACGTGAGGTATAATACCATCTGGGAGTTCTCGGCGAGTCCGTCCAGTGTACTCAGTCTCCACTGAGCACCCGTATACCATCTCTGATGTCAAACACCAATGGATATGGGATCATCCATCGCCCATCTCATGGGTCGAGAAGCGTATACGCTAGTCTACACTGGTATATCGATGCCCTGTCTCGATACACCCACGACTAGGGACCTTGAAGGATGTACTTATGGACTACCATGTCCCCACTAGTATGATCTGCATCATAGTCTAGGTAGTCAAGTACACATCCTAAGGGCTTTACCAACATGTAACTATAAGACAGTTTAAAGAGACAAGTATACATGTTAAGATAAAGAGTAACCAGATAGCATACTATCATATCGAGCAAGAAAGTCATCTCTATATATGTCCAAGCATCCAATATAATATACATCATCTGTACAATACTGGCCTCTAGGGCATACATACAACTAACACAACCCTCCGCTAAGACAGGGGGCATGGCGAAGCCACCCTACAGCCGAGACAATCTCATTCGCATGACATGCTCGACGTCGCCACTGGCCCGGAGTAAGGAAGGCCGGAGGCAACTCCCCCTCTGGGCTAACTCCGTCAGCTCCCATGGTGGAAATCAATGCTGCTGTTCCAACTGGGAACAACTTTTAACCGCTTATGAGGGTTTGCAAGAACTCTCCGACTGCCGTGCTAAAGAGATCTCCTCCACCTATGGAGATTACTACAGAAAAGAAGATGGAGCAGCCCCCTCAGCGGCTGTTCTCCAAAGTTTATAAAGTCTGGCGACAGGTCCAGGAATCGGTGATTGACCAGGACTACTCTCAGAAGCTTAAAGCTTGACAAGGAGAAAATCATCCTGTCAAGCCACAAAAGGCGACAACCGTCTGGGTACCTACTGCAACGGCTCCCTCAACGTCAACCGCTCACAAGAGAAGGAGGCCAGAGAAAGCCCCCATGAATGCGGCAAATCGCAAGGACGTCGACTCTAAACGCCCCAAGTCCGGGGGCATGGTAATACATACTGTTTATATGGCTTCCGAAAAAGAGGAAAGCCATGCTTCTACGAGTCATCGACCGCTTACCCGATCGATAACGATGGCTCAGGAACAACAGCAGCAGAAACTTCAGGAGATGCTGACTGCAATGGCCACACTCACTGGGCCAAAAGAAAATCCAGAAACCTCAGAGCAGCATTAGGAACAAGAAACTGATACCGAGTTCCTCCGAAGAATGCTCGAGAGAAAAGAAAAAGAGGCGGCGGAGAAGGCAGCCAATATAAAACGAATGGCTCTCTTGTTCCAAGACATGGCTGGGATGATGTTACAGCCAGAACCTCTAGCTGAAGACCCCCCGATCATCATTGAAGACGACAGAAGGGAAACATCGAACCCTCCTCTGGCTCTTTCAGCAGCCAAAGAGGAAACCATCTCCAAGGCCGCTCTGTATGACTACATTGCTCAGCAAATACGAGCTCACCGGGCGAATGAAACGGCCGGCCAAATTGTTAAAACTGGGCGACCGTATCCAGGCTGGTATGACCAAATAAAGTACCCGCCGGGATATACAATCCCTAAATTTCATATATATAAAGGGACGGGGAATCCATATCAACATATCGCTCAATTCAGAGCCTTGTACGGCAACACCGGGGGTGACGATAAACTTCTGCTCCGCCAGTTTGTTGGTAGCTTGTCGGAGACGGCGTTCGAGTGGTATTCTGAACTTCCAAACGACTCCGTCAAGACATTTGCGGAGATGGAACTGCTGTTTACGCAGAGATTCGCGAGCGCTAGCGAGCGTACCCCGATTACCGCATTAATTAACGCCAAGGTGAAGCCAGGCGAAACTTGGGTACAATACGCAATATGGTGGCGAAATTTATGGTCAAAATGTGAGCAGCGCATCGAGGAAGCGCCGGCAGTGGGCATGTTCGTGGGCACTCTGGACCCTCAGGCAACTATTTCCCAATTCATGATGTTCTTCAAGCCGATCACGTTTCAGGCCTTGATCGACAAACTGGCCCAAATGGACCAGATGGGTCATAGACCGTCTCCTCCAAAGCCGGAGCCGCGGAATGAAAAGGGTAAAGGGAAGGCGACCTTCGTCGTGCATGCTCAACAGCAGCCCAGTGGCCCAAAACTAACTGATTGCCTAGACGAGAGGCGGGAATTCTATAATGAGAAGATGAAGCACTCTTATTCGTTTCCCCGGGACAAAACAGAGAGATTGTTCGAGCTGGCGGTGCGCAACATGCTCATCAATCTGCCGAATCCAAAACGACTGTTACAACCCGGCGAGGCTAATAGTCCCAATTATTGCCCCTACCATCAAATGGTAAGCCATCCAATTGAAGATTGCTTCGTCTTTAATGGATGGATCGAGGACCAATACCAACAAGGCAAGTTTGCGCTGTCCGAGAATTGGAAGGTGAACCCACCACAGCCACACGCTCCCAATAAGACGGACACACCGGGGGCATCATGCTCTTTTGTCGAAGAAGCTTCATGGGAGGTCGTTCTTTCAGCCAAGACTAAAAGAATGCTGAAGGATCTTCAAACATGCCCGGCGATCAGGTGGAAGAATCCGCTGGAACCCGAGATTATCAAGGGAATGCTGAAACCGCTCCCAACTCCAAAAATTGGTGGTGATAGTCAAAGTGCTCACACCCAGCCGTCAAAATCTTCGAAGAAGAAGAAGAAATCCAAGATGCTCGTGAAGCCTGGTGACAAGCACACGGACCTGCAAAAGCAGATTGATGCGCTGGAAGAGTATAACCAGAAGGCGCGGACTCTAATTACACTCCAAGAATTTCTCAGTCATGTCCTTAAGGACGGAGATGATGGAGAAGACTCGTCGGATGAATCTGAAGATTACGTAGCAAGTTGCCATGTGATCTCTCACTCGTCGATAGACGATGAAGAAGCTCCTTACACAGAGAAACTGGGGGCAAGTCCTAAGCCGGAACTTCAAGGGCCATCAGATGAAATGATTGATGCATTCCTGAACGAAGCTCTTCTTAAAAGTAAAGCTGCTCGAGAGCGTGAGATGACCATATTTGAAAAAGCTAAACACCGGCGACTGGACGAAAGGGCTGAAATGCTCTCGCCGGATCAAAGTACATCCGCCGCAAATAAAAGCAGGTTCAAGACGAGGAAGAGATTTGCCAAAGCCATATCAATGGGAATGAAGCTGTCACCCTCCGAAGGAAACATTCTTGGTGAAGCGGAAATGCATCCTAACTACTGCTTATATCATCGAAAAATTACGGACCCCACCGAAGAGTGCGACGCTTTTAAAAGATGGTGGCGGGGATATGTTGCTCACCGGCAAAGTTTCAAGCGAATGAAACGCAAAACTCGTCGGGAGCAAAGAAATAAGACCGAGAAGTATAAAAGAACTACCGGCAACTGTCGCATGGTCGACGCTGGGGGATCGCAAGTTCTTACCTTCGGGAGCGACTCTGATGAAGAAATGACTCTTGGCCCTCTCTTTAAAGAGTCCACCTCGGGAAAAGAGGAAGAACTGAAGACCTGTGAAAATATTCAGCTGCGCAATCGTACGCTGCCCGAAAAGAATCTTGGGCCCTCGAACAGTGGGTCAAATAGAAGAGATAAGGGGAAAGAAAAGGCCCGTGAGGATATCATCCTTGATGACTAAGCCGTCGAAGAGCTGACAGCCAAAGACCCGCCGAAGAAAAGTAAGGTGGACTACAACATTCTGGCACACTTGAGAAAATTACCTTCATGGCTAAGCATTCTTGACGCCCTTCTGCTATCCAAAGAGGCGGGAGATTCATTGATTAAGGCATTACAAGAGCCAGAGCAATTCCAAGGTTTCCTCGCTGAAGAAAAGATGAAGGACGAATTGGAAGAAGTGCACACAGCCGACATCACCTTCGGCGATGAAGATCTCCTCCTTGGGACGTGCGAGCATAACCGTCCCCTTTATGTCTCCGGATACTGTCATGATATCAGGATAGGTAAAATCCTGGTCGACAATGGGTCCTCCGTCAATCTCCTCAATGTGAGAGTGTTGAAGGAAATCTGCATGAGCGTTCAGCACCTCGCTCGTGATAAAATTGCCATCTCCGGGTTTGACTCTCAGTCATTACGAACGCTTGGGTCTGTAATATTGACACTACGCTTTGGGCTGATTGTCACGGACATTAAGTTTCATGTCATTGACGCTAAGACATGCTACAATGTTTTGCTCGACAGGCCTTGGTTATACGAGTACAACATCATCCCTTCTACACAACATCAGTGTATGAAGTATTTCAGGGATGGTCTCGAGTATACCGTAACGGGGGAGTTGAACCCATTCTCTGTGAATAAAGTCCGAAAGTACGAAGATGCAAAATACTTCTTACCAGATTTCGAGGATACGGAAAGATGTCACAAACCGAAGAACAAAGTTATCACCACTATTCCGGTCTTCGGGAGTGATACCGAGGAGGAAGAAGAGATAGTTTATTTAGAGCCGCCTCAATGCGACAAGCCGGGACCGTCCATCCCTATGTTGATCTTCGGCAGCGACTCGAAAGATGAGGTCAATGCCGTATTCTCTGCTCGGCCGTCGATACAAATTTTTGCTGACGAAGATCAAAGTTTGCAAGTTGCCATGGTTCCACAAAAGCATTACAAAGAGCTCGATGTACTTAATACTTATAGTGTGCAAGAACTGCAAACATTTTATGTCCCCCAGGCAAAAGGGTGAAAAGGCGATCCTATTCTACCAATCCGGAAAAACCAAAGTGGAAAAAGAAATTTGGCATGGCGCGGATTCTACACTTGACAGGCTCCAGCCCATCCGTCTACCTAGATATTGCATAGAAGGCTTGAAAAGGCTGTTGAAGCGCCAAGGAGTACCTTTCAAACAGACCACTCAACAAGCTCGGTTCTACAACAGGATTTGGGATATCCCCGGAACTCAGCGCAAGTTGCCCAATGGAAGAATGGAAACGATCGGGCTTGGATATGTTCAATCCAAAAAACGAGAGCGAGTTCATGGCAGCTACGTCATACATGACTTTGATGAAGAAGGAGACATTCTGTTAAAAGACGCTGATCCTGAACCAAAACAAGGTCCTGTCATCAAAACGCCGAGTCCGTCGTTTGAAGAACGGATGGACAAATTGATCAGGGAAGCGGGTCAAAAGGTCCGCGATGACCATAACCGCAAGATGGCCATTTACGAGAAAGCCAGGACGCAGCGCCTCCTTCAACAGGCCGCGGAGAATGACAATGCTCCTCGTCGCCAGCCCGTCATACAAAAGACCTGGCACAGAGGGAAAAATAAACCAAAGAATGGAAGAAATGTTCGACAGCAGCCGAGCGGGTCCGAGAAGCCACACGAGCAAGGGTCAAGCAGCCGGGATCCATCCCTTATAAAGAAGATGGGCCGGGAATATTCTTTTCCCCAAAATAAGACAAAGAAGATATTCAATCTCGTCGTAAAGCATAGATGATGACTGTAAGTCGATGTACAACACCCCACGACTTGCGGGGAGGCGGAAATATGAAAAACGATCTTGTTCTTTGCTTAAACATCGACTAACCGCAAGAATCGAAGCTAAACGATAACTAACATCAAACATAGAAGTTAACAACTACTATGTAAAGGGATTATACCTAAAGAACCGTGTCCTTCGTCTTTACGAACTCCACCTCCTCCTCGGCCTTCTCCAAGTAGTAGACGATCCACCACGAGAGCTAAACTCCAAGTTTTGCCTCTAAACTTGAGGCAACTAGGTATCTTTAAGTGCTAATCAAAGTACCCAGATGAAATAGAGTATGGTTATGGATTAAGTAGTCTAACTAATCCTTGTACTCAACACATGAGAGGGGAGGATTAGGGTTTGAAGAGAGAGAGCTTGAGGAGAGAGAAGATGAACATAATAAATGAGAAGAGAAAATGAGTTATCATAATATATATCAAGCATTTTATTTTATCAAGAAAAGAAAAGAAAATGATTTACAACCATGCTTGATAAATATCTTGTGGTGATTCATCTCCATGAGTCATTAAGCAATTATGAAGAATTAATGACATGGATGAATCATCCATATGACTCACTAATCTCATTCAATGCATATGCCACATAAACCTCCTTAGTCACCATCTTCTAGAAGCTTCTCGCGCAATTACGAGAACGCCCCTCCTATCCGTGAAAACACGGAAAAACTTTAGACTGTATAACTCCAATAATCGGATACTAGTAACTGGCTTAAACCAAAGCCGACTAGTAAAAACTGTCCGAAAAGTCGTACATGCGTAAACACACGTATGCGTCCGAACCCTTGTCGTAAAACCATACGACCTCTATATCGTTTCGCCTGGAGTAGGGAAACTCTCTGCGTGGGACTCTAAAGACTCGACTACTACCCTGGCAGTGGGTTTATCCACAGACCGCAAGCGGCACTAACTGTACGTAACGGTCCCCAGGTAGATGTCGATAAGAAGGCCGATGAGGAAACCCATCCGAACTCCTACTGAGTCTAATGTGACAATCTCCGTACAGTCCGGTCCGTTCGTCTAAGACTATCGCATATCGGGCCTAGGGGGCGGCAAGCGTCAGTCCTCTAATAGCGGTATAAGTCGTGTCGGAGCGAAGCCCATTACACCCTGAGAAACTCTGGAACCTACCAGCAAATCTCGCTTGCCCTGGCCAGGGACTTTGCGTAATGGCTCTCAGACACAGCGCGATATCAACCCCCAATACCGGGAGAGACGAATCCTTTCTAACCGCCACTGCCTCCAAGTGCTCGAGACTGCACCCAACTGCTACCTGTTTGCATAACTCCTTCGAGCCGTGGTAGGGTAGCAATCTAAGAACAGTGGGACACACTCAAGGCGAAGTAGCAGTGTCAAGTCTGCGGACTATGCTGTACTCATGTCACCTGGGAACTGTTCACTGACGACTGGTATAAAACCAACCAACAGTTCCCTGTGAGTCCTGACCGGTGTATCCGTAACCCAACGAGCACCTGCATACTATCTCCAGTACAATGTACTGATGGCTGTGGGATGGACCATCTCCCCAACTGGGATGAGAAGTGTTGGAGATAGTGCCCTCAGAATCAATTATTGGATCACAGGCACGTGATTGCAATAATTGAGGGAGGACCTATCCCAGGAGGACAGTCTTACTCGAGATGATAGTATGCTATCTGGTTTATCTTTATCATCGTGTACTGCTTTAGGTGACCTGACATGTCGCTATTACACGTTGATAGAGCCCCTAGGATTCTTACTTGACTACCAGCAGTATGATGGCGATCATATACGTGGGAGCTGGGGTCTACAAGCACATCCTTAGAAGGTCCCTAGTCGTGGGAGTTTCGAGACTGGGCATCGATACTCCATTAGTAGACTAGTGTATACAGTCGAGACCCCGACGAGGGGCGGTGGCCGGTCTCACAAGCCACTGGTGTCAGTTGCTTCACCTAAGATGTATACAGGTGCTCATTGGGTTATGAGTACACCGGACAGGACTCGCCGGGAACCTGCTAGTTGGTCTTATACCAGATGTCAGATAGCAGTTCTCTGGTGACATGTGTACAGGTTAGTTCATCGACCTGAGATCGTCATTTGTCTCGTGTGAGTTCCCACTGTGCTTTGATTACTACCCTACCACGGCTCAAAGGAGTCGTGCAAACAGGTTTTAGTTGGGTACAGTCCCGAGCCACATGGAGGCAGTGAGCGGATCTGCAGGGGTTCGTCTCTCCCGGTATTGGGGGTGAGGTCGCTCTGTGTCTAGGAGAGCCATTACGCAAAGCCCTCGGCCGAGGCAGGAGATTTACTGGTAGGTATTCCAGTAGTATCTCAGGGCATTCTGGGCTACACTCCGACATGACTTGTACCGCCTTTGGGGGTCTGACTTTTACCAACCCCCTAGGCCAGACATGCGATGCTCATAGACGAACGGACCGGACTGTACGGATATTGTCACTGACAGGCTCAGTTGGGTGTCGGGGTGAGCTTCCTCATCGACGTCCCTTTTGGTCAATAGTTGGTGGCCCGTCATGTATTGGCTTATACCTCTGACGTGCTAGTGGTTAAATCCACAACCATAGTATTGACGAGTCTTTAGAGTCCACCACACTTTCAGTTACTCAGCTTTCGGGCGAAACGCTGTAGAGGCCGTATGGAGATATGGCAGGGTCCGATCAGATACGTGCGGTATTGCACGGATCAGGATCGGACAGCTTTGTACTAGTGGCCGTATGGATATATGGCAAGGTTCGATCAGATACGTGCGGTATTGCACGGATCAGGATCGGACAGTTTTTACTAGCCGGCTTTGGTTTAAGCCGGATCCTAGTTTAGTACAGTGTAGATTTTGTCTCATTGCATTTGTATCCGGTCGGAATACAGATGCGGGTGTGTATGCACAGTGTCGGGGTTTTCCTGTAATTTATTACGGGACCAGTTTTCTGGAGTTGCCAGTTTGCATTCCGTTCCGGCCGGTTTTCTTTTGTTCTTTCCCGGCCGGACTTTTCCGATGGAGGGGGTTATTTGCAAGTTCGCAAATAACATTTTGTGGAGGGGTTTCTTGCAAAAATATTGATTATGATAGCTTCATATCTTTTGCTCCATCACTTGCATTAATTGTGATTTATGAAAGGGTATGGGTTTAAATGTGTGAAGCATGGTTGATGTTTCTTTGTCTCTTGATGTGGTCACCTTTTCTTCACTCCTACACTCACCTCCCTTGATGCTTCATAATCTTTGCTCCACCATTTTCTAAGTATGAGAGTTTTCATGAGAAAAGAGAGGAGAAGAAAAGAAAAAGAGGAGAGCTTCATCTTTGAGAGAGTTTCATTTCTTGATCTCATTCATGCTAGAAAAATGCAAGCACCATTTTTCTTATCTCATTTCCTCCATCATCTTCAAATGGCAACAAACCCCAAATGAGACATAGCCTCTACACTATACATTCTACAGTATATCTTGAGCATGTCGAGTTGCCGGCTTCATGCCCGAGTTGCCTCGGTATTGAGGCGGGAGCCCGTAAAAGACGCAGGCGTTGTGGTGCCCTTTCCGGCGAGGAGGCGACAATGTGGAGGCAAGCCTTTCCGCGGGAGATCGGGACGATGACGAGAAGACCGGAGGACTCGGATCACTCGGTATACTTCTCTTCCCCATCTCTTGATTGCTAGCATTAGGTTAATGGTAAACGATCCGGGTTTTCTTTGTCCGCGGTAGCGCCGGTTTCCGAGTAAGGAAAATTTTTGATTCCGCATTTTGGCCTCGAGTACGAGGCCGGGGCGCTGCCGTGGCGCAACATGGTATCAGAGCCACGCCATTAACCTTACCTAGCTTGTTCTAATGTGCTTTGCTTATCCGATCGATCGAAATTCCAAAAACCGTATTTTTCCTTCACATCAGTTTCTGTTGAAATTTTTTGAAGTCTAAAATTTTTTCAGGTGGTCTCAGAATGATGTTCACGGAGTTATAAGACCACTGTAAAAATTCGACAACTTCAGTCGACTACCTGAGCGCGGAAGCGCGGCCAAACCCCACCTTGGGCCGCGCTTCCGCCGCACTCTGGTGTCGTCACTGTTCCCAATTTTTCCAGTGGGCTTGTGGGCTAATATTAGGGGTCTTGGAATATTAAAATTGGGCCCAGGTTTTCTGTGAGTGCTACAGTTTTGATTGGGGGCCCACTTGTTAATTTTTTGGTCAATCGGAAAATTTTAAACACATTATTTCACAGTATTTACATTATATCTGCGACCGTGAATGTCACTCGATCGGTAAATCCGGTCTAACTGCTATAGCCCGGTTAGACGGATTTGCGAACGTGATTTTCACGTTGATGTTCTATGTTTATGCTGTGTTGTTGCGGATCGGTCGTGGGGGATAGCCTGGATGCAATGCTAGTACAGTTTTATTGTATTATGTACATTTGATATTGCGGGGCGAGCGTCCGACATGTGGACTGCCGTCACTGCCAGTTTGTATTATTCTTTTGGGGCACGACCTGGTTGCGGTCGATGTACCCGGTGTATGTATATTTTATTTTCTGTACTAGGTTTGCCCCTCGGAGGGGTGCACGGATAGCCGGATTCTGGAGGGCAACGGGCCCGCATCTCAGGGCATTGAGACGGAAGGGGCTTCAGTCCAGGATTGGCGAGCTATTCGCCGCACTCGTAGGGGGTACAGGTTGACCCAGGAGGGGTGCCCAAGTTACCGGATTCCGTGAAGTGCTGGGTGGTCCATTCACGGTGCTGGAGGGGGCTGCCTCGCTTCAGGTTTTGGCGGGTGACTTGCCGCGCCCGTAGGGGTCTAGGATTTCATTGCACAGGCTATCCACACGACCAGGGGAACGTCGGGTTTCAGCAGCGGCTCTGTAAAACCCGGGGCTTCCAGATATCTGTATTGTTCTGTGATGCTGTACATTTCTGTAATGTTGCATTTTATTCACGCCTTGAGCGAAATACTATATATTGGTATATATATTAGTAGATGTTGTATATGTTTTACATCCGCGCTAGTCCAGTCCCCGCTCTGCCGTTAGTTAGCTAACCTAACGGGTGATGACGGGACCCAGTGGCAAATGCGGATGGCATATACGTACGTCAGTATATTTTCGTTCTTTGTGGTGTGATCATTTGATGGGACTGCATTGATTCGGATCAATGCAAGTTTAAACAAACCTATTCTGATGTTGTTGGAACACTTTTCAAAAAGCTGTTATTGCAAGGACGTTCGCTTTTGTTTTGCATCGTGGTATTCATTTGGAATATCCTGCTCCTCAGTCGACGAGGCAAGGGCCGAGATCCCTTCACCGGGAGTGACCCTTTGGACAGAAGCTTGCGTCAGGGCATTAACTTCATTATAGCCGATTACTTTTGCTTTGCATCGTGGTATTCAGTTGGAATATCCTGCACCTCATTCTACGGGGAAAGAGCCGAGATCCCTTCACCGGGAGTGACCTCTTTAGCAAAGGCTTTCGTCACTATATTTTATAAAAACTATGCAGTTCCTTCAACGATATCAAGTTCATTACGGTAAAAAGTTTTTCGCCAAAAACCATCCGTAGCCCTCCGTCATTTCAGATTAGTATTGCTTAGTATTCGTGCTGCGTATGTCGTGCATTGCCGAGGCGTAGTGTTCGGTAGCTATGTAATATTTTTCTGTCGCTTGGATAAGTGGATTGGTTAGGACAGTCGTACGGTTATATTGGCATTGTCAAGGACTCGTACGGGTGGGTTTAACGCAATCAAGATAATGACGGGTTGAACTTGACTAGGACTCTTTGATATGTTGGCATTGTCAAGGTCACTTGGGTCCTAGGGGTAAAAACTCACATCGGGAGTTTCAAAAGAACTGAAACTTGCCAGATATGCGCATACCTTCTGGAGTGTGGTGACGTGAGTGGATTCCGTCACGTTATCATGCGATGATAGTTGGATCCCGATTCCCACTGATGAGTTGGTTTACTCCTCGGGTGATCCCGACTAATTCTTCTTTCAGGTTTGGAGGAGAATTTGAGGTACAGTGGGAGGTTTCCAGATTAGACAAAGTGGTAACCATTCTGATCTAGGTTAGAGTGCACGTTGAGTGTTTCTTTTCTCTCTCTCTTTGGCAGCGACCATTGACCCGACCCTGGACTATGACTCAGTGACCAAGTTGACCGAACCTTCTTAACACAGGCTTTTGGATTGTCAGAGTTGCAGACCTCATTGCCACTCCTACTTTTACCCTTTTCTCCAGGACACCCCGTATTACTACGAACGTCCACTTCCATTGGACAAAACCATCGTATGGTTATATACGAACTCGAAGGATTTCGAGGATGGTTTCTGGTTCTGGAGAAAACGAATAGGATTATTCAGTTGTCTTTTCTTTTCACCTTCTCTCATTGCGAGTACTCCTTGGTTTAGGAGATGGTACACCTATTACGCAAATTGGATAGTCTTCTTCCAAACCTTAGGCTGGTGCCGACCGGTAGGGAATGAAGAAAACCAATTAGCATAACAATGGTGTGCAGAAGGTATTAAGTTAAGACAAAGCAAGGGATCAGTAGGAGGGCAAAGTAAATTGCGACTGATATTCACGACCAAACCAAGTATTTCTTCGCCAATCCTAAATCACCTTTGTATTTCTCCAGGACACTCCATATCACTACGAAGATCCATAGTTTATTGGATACTCCATCGTATGGTTATATACGAACTCGAAAGGAACTTGTTCCAGTTCGGGGATGGATTCTGGTTCAGGAGAAATAGGAATAAAGTACATTCAGGTGCCTTTTATCTTCACCTTCTCTCGCATTGCGAGTGTTCCTAGGATTAGGACAGTACACCTTTTATGCTTATTGGATAGTCTTCTTCCAAACCATAGGCTGGTGCCGAACGGTAGGGAAGGAAGAAAACCATTTGGCTTAAAGGGGTGTACAGAAGGTAATGACTAAAGACATATAAAGGGATTTGGAGAAGTGGCAAAGAATTATACGGTTACAGTTGTGAATCTGGATAATGGAAGAGGCATTACTAGGAATACCAGGATACCCCAACGAAACATTTCAATATTTCAGTTTCACTGTGTACTGTTAATGGAAAAACTGTTTTCCCGATTAGACACTTACTCCAGGGTATGTATTTACCAGGTTTGATTCTCACATCTGTATGGTTTTACAGATGATGAGTGGGAGTAAGTTATTGGGAATTGGGTGATCATCCTCATTATATCGGGATTCGTTGTAATCGGTGATATTTGAGGAGATCACCTGGGCTGTTTGCCGGTCGGCAAATATTTGGTTATGAATATCCGCTGTTGTGCACCAATTTCAAATTGATATATCTGTACGTCTATTTTCATAGAGTGAGATATACCTTTTGATATTATGTCGATGACATTTACCTATATCAGTGGATGGTTAGGTAAGGAGCATAAAACAGCGGTGTAATTCTTCTTAACCATAAGTACAGTTTTCAACCTACGACACACAGTGAAAGAGTTGTTAGACTCAGCGGACTTATACAGAGTGTTGTATGTTGTCCAGTGTCCATTAGGACAGAGGGGTTGGTCCTCATACTATATTCTGTTTACTTTTAACTTCTCTAGTTCTTAGACATGTGCTTCGTGGAAACACAGGGTCTAAGTTTTGAGGAGTTATAGGTATTTGAATAGAGTAGAGAACCAGGTGTAGCAAGTATCGGGATTCTTCAAAGTGATCGAAGATGTAGATACTTATGTATGGTATTCAGTTGATAGTAATGATAAAGAGAAATTGCTTCTCTTTCAGGTTATTCATAATTGGAAGCATTCCTAAGTTGAGTAACGCTGATCGGCCTCCTTCCATTTAGTTGACATGCACTGGAGACAGCTGCATGATTTGAATCTGGTTCAATTAAATCAGTGCCTCTGTTTCTATATTGGATATAAAACAATTCATATCTTAACGATGTTAAGGTACGGAGAGTTGTCCGGCTTATGCTTAAAACCAGACTCCGGATAACTCAAGGCACGTTTCTGTAATGGCTGTTTGTGGGTTGACCCAGGCTATGACGAGGGTTGACTTTCTACCATCTAGCAGATCAATAGAAATATTGTTCTAGACTCACCACAGTTTTATTAAAAATGGATTTTTTCAAAAAAAAACAGCAGTGGGAGTATGGTAGAACTGGAAGTGATTCCAGAACCGCAAACGATTACTGAAGATTTAATAAGGAACCTAAAGATTCAATCTGATTTGACATTCCATTGGCCACTCCGCAGATAAGGTGGGTAACTTCAGGCACCCGAGAGGTACTCCGGTAGCCTCAAGGACGGTGACAGGGAAGTTCTTGTTTACCCACACTTGCCATTGTTGTTGTTCCAGGCTGCGAGACCCGGCAGGAGGATGAGTATAGCGTCGTTCTAAACTAGCTTTAGAAGTGCACGTCTATATGACTCTGGCAGAGGGTTGTCGTAGTCAGTGGGAGCAGCGGAAGCATTGGTGGACTTCATGCTTATGTCTATTTATAGACTAAAGCAGATATAGCGGAGTTAGATCATCAGTTTCTGATGTGACAGTCATGGGTTTGACGTCATCAGAATAGGGGATGGATCTGTTGAGAAGGTAGTAGGAAGTGATATTCCTATACTACGATCGGTTATACTTTGGTCGTCACACAGTGTTTTCTCCATATGGGACTTGGACATTATATCAGACATACTGGTTACTAGATCTATGGTTTTAGATCTAGATTTGGGTGGTTTCCCAATCAGGGTACTTTGACAGCATTCTAAGAGTATTTAGAATGGACGACTCCTGACACGGTAGTATACCTACAGGTAATGGAGTCACCCTCTCTAAAGGTGTCTTACAGACTAAAGGGGAGAGGGATACGCATGATTGACAGATCACTTGCTTAGGCAATTGAGTCAATCATGAGATGTCAAGTACCACACCAGATGTTGTTCTTGCAGTAGGTGCAATAAGTTGATATTAATCCAATCCTGGAAAAACAGTCGGAAGCAGTTTTAGAACATAAGTGAATGTTCTAGGGATATGATAACGGCTGCCTCCTTTAGGAGACGGTTATCACTCCAGGCTTCCAAGGTGACATGGACGACAAGGAGGTTGTCAGAGTTATAGTTCTCCCTCTGACGAGGGGCAGTATTTTGGACAGGTGGTCCAAGGCAATACTGAGGGTGGCATGGCGCAGGATACTGATTAAGTTCAGTTGACGATACAGTCTAAGAAGTTTGGATTTGGAGTTCATTTATGAACTAGGTCCCATCAGATATCCAGATATTCCAAGACAGGTATTGCTCATTTCGGGAGATGGCTTTCTCCGCGAACTTGAGATATAGAGAGACATAGAAAGAAACATCACAGCGGATCCACTCACTGAGGCTATTCCTCGAACGCAATAGTTTCGCAAACGGGTTTTGTGAGACTGATTAGTAGAGGAGTTGGGTGTTCGGTATCACACGAGCTGTGAGTATGCGACATCGCAATAATTAGCCTTGAGTGCAAGTGGGAGATTGTTGGAGATAGTGCCCTCAGAGTCAATTATTGGATCACAGGCACGTGATTGCAATGATTGAGGGAGGACCTATCCCAGGAGGACAGTCTTGCTCGAGATGATAGTATGCTATCTGGTTTATCTTTATCATCGTGTACTGCTTTAGGTGACCTGACATGTCGCTATTACACGTTGATAGAGCCCCTAGGATTCTTGCTTGACTACCAGCAGTATGATGGCGATCATATACGTGGGAGCTGGGGTCTACAAGCACATCCTTAGAAGGTCCCTAGTCGTGGGAGTTTCGAGACTGGGCATCGATACTCCATTAGTAGACTAGTGTATACAGTCGAGACCCCGACGAGGGGCGGTGGCCGGTCTCACAAGCCACTGGTGTCAGTTGCTTCACCTAAGATGTATACAGGTGCTCATTGGGTTATGAGTACACCGGACAGGACTCGCCGGGAACCTGCTAGTTGGTCTTATACCAGATGTCAGATAGCAGTTCTCTGGTGACATGTGTACAGGTTAGTTCATCGACCTGAGATCGTCATTTGTCTCGTGTGAGTTCCCACTGTGCTTTGATTACTACCCTACCACGGCTCAAAGGAGTCGTGCAAACAGGTTTTAGTTGGGTACAGTCCTGAGCCACATGGAGGCAGTGAGCGGATCTGCAGGGGTTCGTCTCTCCCGTATTGGGGGTGAGGTCGCGCTGTGTCTAGGAGAGCCATTACGCAAAGCCCTCGGCCGAGGCAGGAGATTTACTGGTAGGTATTCCAGTAGTATCTCAGGGCGTTCTGGGCTACACTCCGACACGACTTGTACCGCCTTTGGGGGTCTGACTTTTACCAACCCCCTAGGCCCGACATGCGATGCTCATAGACGAACGGACCGGACTGTACGGATATTGTCACTGACAGGCTCAGTTGGGTGTCGGGGTGACCTTCCTCATCGACGTCCCTTTTGGTCAATAGTTGGTGGCCCGTCATGTATTGGCTTATACATCTGACGTGCTAGTGGTTAAATCCACAACCATAGTATTGACGAGTCTTTAGAGTCCACCACACTTTCAGTTACTCAGCTTTCGGGCGAAACGCTGTAGAGGCCGTATGGAGATATGGCAGGGTCCGATCAGATACGTGCGGTATTGCACGGATCAGGATCGGACAGCTTTGTACTAGTGGCCGTATGGATATATGGCAAGGTTCGATCAGATACGTGCGGTATTCCACGGATCAGGATCGGACAGTTTTTACTAGCCGGCTTTGGTTTAAGCCGGATCCTAGTTTAGTACAGTGTAGATTTTGTCTCATTGCATTTGTATCCGGTCGGAATACAGATGCGGGTGTGTATGCACAGTGTCGGGGTTTTCCTGTAATTTATTACGGGACCAGTTTTCTGGAGTTGCCAGTTTGCATTCCGTTCCGGCCGGTTTTCTTTTGTTCTTTCCCGGCCGGACTTTTCCGATGGAGGGGGTTATTTGCAAGTTTGCAAATAACATTTTGTGGAGGGGTTTCTTGCAAAAATATTGATTATGATAGCTTCATATCTTTTGCTCCATCACTTGCATTAATTGTGATTTATGAAAGGGTATGGGTTTAAATGTGTGAAGCATGGTTGATGTTTCTTTGTCTCTTGATGTGGTCACCTTTTCTTCACTCCTACACTTACCTCCCTTGATGCTTCATAATCTTTGCTCCACCATTTTCTAAGTATGAGAGTTTTCATGAGAAAAGAGAGGAGAAGAAAAGAAAAAGAGGAGAGCTTCATCTTTGAGAGAGTTTCATTTCTTGATCTCATTCATGCTAGAAAAATGCAAGCACCATTTTTCTTATCTCATTTCCTCCATCATCTTCAAATGGCAACAAACCCCAAATGAGACATAGCCTCTACACTACACATTCTACAGTATATCTTGAGCATGTCGAGTTGCCGGCTTCATGCCCGAGTTGCCTCGGTATTGAGGCGGGAGCCCGTAAAAGACGCAGGCGTTGTGGTGCCCTTTCCGGCGAGGAGGCGACGATATGGAGGCAAGCCTTTCCGCGGGAGATAGGGACGATGACGAGAAGACCGGAGGACTCGGATCACTCGGTATACTTCTCTTCCCCATCTCTTGATTGCTAGCATTAGGTTAATGGTAAACGATCCGGGTTTTCTTTGTCCGCGGTAGCGCCGGTTTCCGAGTAAGGAAAATTTTTGATTCCGCATTTTGGCCTCGAGTACGAGGCCGGGGCGCTGCCGTGGCGCAACAAGAAGCGCACACACTAGTCTACTCCGGAGTATCGATGCTCTGTCTCGATAATCCAACGACTAGGGACCTGAATAAGGATGAGCTTGTGGACTACCCAGCCCCCACTAGTGTGACTGCCATCACAACGCTGGAAGTCAAGCAAGATCCTAAGAGCTCTACCAATATGTATACTCACATATTAAGATAGAAAAACTAAGTAGCATACTACCATGTTTAGCAAGACTGTTATATATATATGTGAATATCCCAAGCTTCCATTAAGTAATATACAAACTAGTATGATACAATAATGGCCCCTAGGGTATATACACTAACAATCTCCCACTTGCACTAGGGCCATGTACTGGCATATCGAAGACCGATGATCTCGAGTAGCCTCTCGAACTAAATCTGAGGTAGGGCCTTCGTGAATGGATCAACAATGTTTTCTTCAGAAGCAACTCTCCGAACCTCGATCTCCTGACGATCAATAATCTCCCTGATCAGGTGATACCGCCTTAAGATGTGTCTGGACTTCTGATGGGACCTTGGTTCCTTCGCTAAAGCTATAGCTCCGTTGTTGTCGCAATACAGAGGTATTGGATCAACAATGGTAGGAACCATCTGAAGTTCTGTTAGGAACTTTTTCATCCAGACTGCTTCTTTTGTGGCATCGCAAGCAGCTATATACTCCGCTTCCATCGTCGAGTCAGCAACGGTGTCCTGCTTGGAACTCTTCCAGCACACCGCCCCTCCATTGAGGGTAAAGACATAACCCGACATGGACTTGGAATCGTCCTTATCACTCTGGAAGCCGGAATCAGCAAAGGCCTCCAACCTGAGGTCATTTCCGCCGTAAACCAAGAACATCTCCTTAGTCCTTCTCAGGTACTTGAGAATGTTCTTTACTGCTATCCAGTGCTTCTCCCCTGGGTCTGACTGATACCGGCTTACCACACTCAGTGCGTAAGCTACATCTGGTCTGGTGCATAACATCGCATATATTATAGAGCCTACCGCAGAAGCGTAGGGTATAATAGACATGCGTTCCCTTTCCAAATCAGTCTTGGGAGACATCTCTTTGGAGAGGGTGATTCCGTGACAAGCCGGTAGATTACCGCGCTTAGAATCTTCCATACTGAATCTTTTCAGTACAGTGTCGATATACCTGGACTGCGAAAGTCCCAACATCCTCTTGGATCTATCACGATAGATCCGGATCCCCAGAATGTAAGAGGCATCACCCAGGTCTTTCATGGAGAACCTGTGTGACAAGAATCCTTTGACAGATTGTAGCATAGGAATGTCATTTCCTATCAATAGAATGTCATCCACGTACAAGACGAGGAATACGACACTTCTGGCTACAACTTTACTATATATACATGGTTCATCTGGATTTTTGATAAAGTCATATTCTTTAACTGTCTCATCAAAACAGATGTTCCAACTCCGCGATGCCTGCTTTAGTCCATAAATGGACTTAAGCAGCTTGCATACTTTCCCGCTGCTCCTACTCTGATTGAAACCCTCTGGCTGATCCATATAGACGCACTCTTCTAAATTTCCATTCAGAAAAGCCGTCTTTATGTCCATCTGCCAGATTTCATAATCATGGAAGGCAGCAATAGCAAGGAGGACCCGAATGGATTTGAGCATAGCCACTGGAGAAAACGTTTTGTCATAGTCCAAACCAGGTCTTTGACGAAAACCCTTTGCAACAAGTCTAGCCTTATAGGTTTCTACCTGTCCATCTACACCAATCTTTTTCTTGAAGATCCATTTGCATCCTATGGGTTTTACCCCATCTGGAGCAAAGTCCAAAGTCCATACTTTGTTGGTGTACATGGACTCCATTTCGGTCCGCATTGCATCTAGCCATCGTACCGAGTCGCCGCTCTGGATGGCCTGCTGAAAGTCAGTAGGTTCATCATCATCTATGATGCAATCCTTTCTATCCCCATCTATGAGAAAACCGTAGTATCTCTCAGGCGGATGAGACGGCCTACTACTCCTGCGGAGGGGTGCGAGAATGTCCTGTTCTTCTTGAACTTCCGGTTCTACCAAACTTTCAGTAGCAGCTTGTGGTTCTGGAATTTCTTCCAGTTCTATTTCGCTCCTACTTATTTCCTTTTCTAAAAACTGATGTTCCAGAAAATGGGCATTACGAGAAACAAAAACCTTTTGTTCCTCTGCGTAATAGAAATAATATCCTTTGGAGTTCTTTGGATATCCCACAAACATACATTTTACTGATCGTGCTTCGAGCTTGTCCACATGCTGCTTTTTAACAAAAGCTGGACATCCCCAAATCTTCATATGCTGAAGATGGGGTTTCTTCCCAGTCCACATCTGATATGGAGTGGTAGGCACAGTCTTGGTAGGAGCCCTGTTCAAAAGATATGCCGCTGATTTTAGCGCATAACCCCAGAAAGATCGCGGTAACTCAGCATTACTCATCATGGATCGTACCATATCCAATAGGGTTCGATTCCGTCTCTCCGATACACCATTATCCTGTGGAGTGTATAGAGGAGTAAGCTGAGAGAGAATTCCTTTCTCTTTTAGGTAACCTAGGAACTCGGCACTCAAGTATTCACCACCTCGATCAGATCTAAGTGTCTTGATACTTTTGCCGGTTTGGTTTTCTACTTCATTCTTATACTCTTGGAATTTCTCAAAAGCCTCGGATTTATGTTTCATCAGATAAATGAATCCGTATCTTGAGTAATCATCCGTGAAAGTAATGAAATAGGAAAAACCACCTCTTGCATGCGTAGACATTGGACCACATACATCGCTGTGTATGAGTCCTAAGAGCTCGCTCGCTCTTATTCCATGTCCAGTAAATGGAGTCCTTGTCATCTTTCCTTTAAGACAAGATTGACAAGGGTCATAAGTTTGATATTCGAACGAGTCCAAATATCCTTCTCTATGCAACTTAGTCAACCTTCTCTCATTGATGTGACCTAGTCTACAATGCCATAAGAAAGCTTTATTTAAATCTGGAGACTTTCTTTTTAGTGTGTTCTGGACATTGAAAATTTAGAGTTGGTTTAAAACATATATACCGTTATTTAGTGTACCGGACCCAATCAAACTATGATTAAGGTGGATGTTAACAACATCTCTTACAAACGTGAAATCATAACCTTTATTTGATAACAAGGAAACTGATATGATATTACACGTTAAGCTTGGTACAAAAAAACAGTTATGTAAAACCAAAATGTGTCCACTCGTCAATCCTAGGTGATAATCCCCGACGGACGCAGCTTCCACGCTAGCTCCGTTAGCCACCTTTAGGGTCATATCACCTTCCTTCAGCACTCTACGGTTTCTCAGTGCCTGCAATGAATTGCAAATATGAGATCCTGATCCGGTATCCAATACCCATGAAGTAGAGTTAATTGACAGACAATTCTCAATTACAAACACACCTGAAGTCGAAGCCACAGCTTGCTTCGGTTCCTGGTTCTTGGTGTTCCACGCCTTGCAATCTTTCTTCCAGTGCCCTTTCCTGTGACAATGGAAGCACTCATCCTGGCCCACTACCGGTACTGCAAACTTTTTCTTTCCCTTCCCTCCCACCTTACTAACACCTCCTCTAGGTTTGGTGGTGGCCTTCTTCTTCCTTCCTTTGGCCTTAGCTTTGGACCCGGAAGAAGATGCACCGCCAACAAACATAGCGGGTGTTTCCCTTGTCTTTTGCAAGGTGCCCTCTGCACTCCTTAACATGTTCAGGAGTTCCGGAAGTTCAACTTCTTTTCTTTGAATGTTGAAGTTCAGGATAAACTGGGAGGAAAGGACCGGAGAATAAGGTCTGTATAGAGCTCATTATCCAAAGTCGTCCCAAGGTCTGCGAGCTCTTCAATATAGCCGATCATCTTTAGGACATGTTCTCCTACCGATGACCCGACAGCCAACCTCGCTCGAAACAAGTTCTTAGAGGTCTCGTATCTTGCTATACGAGATTGCTCTCCATAAAGTTCCTTTGTATGGAGAAATATGCCATCTAGTTCCATATCCTCGTGCCTCCTCTGATGTTCATTGTTCATCGAGGCAAGCACGATGCACTTGGCTTTCGCGCAATCTAAATCCCAGGTTTTGCGGATTTCCTTATCTGCATTACTGGATTTAGGACCAGGGACAGCAGGTGCCGTAGCGGTGAGGATGTACTCCAATTTGTCATAGGTCAAAGCCATTTTGACATTCTGTAGCCAATCTTTATAGTTTGGCCCTGTCAGTATATTTTTCTCTAAAAGTAACTTAAGTCCAGTCATTTTCAGGGTCGCTGCAAATAGGAGAGAGAGAAGAAAACTCTTTAGCATGATGCTCTTGCAAGTTTAGAGTGGTTTTTAGTTTATCTAAACGGGATGGCTCCCACTGTTTCTCGAATCCTTCCTCAAACCATAAAAGAAGAATTAGCCAGGACTATTCTCACCGTACAATACTTGCTTAACCGTTCATCCAGGCTAGTGTCGATACTTCGAGGGAGGTTTTCCAACGCTTTCGCGAAGTTCCTTAATTAAATAACCTCTTTTCTCTGGGGGCGTAACCCCGCTGACACCTTTCTTGACACCTACTTGGTTTATAGCATTGATCGTTAAGTGACGAATCTCCTGATAAGTAGCATATACTCACAGTAGGATCGGGATCCAAATATCATCGTATGATAATGTTGAAGGAATGCTACTAACATTCATCAAACTCCAAATGGTATGCATCTCTTTGCAAATTTCAGTTTCTTTAGAAATTCCCGATATAAGTTTTTGCCACATGCTCTCATGACCTTGGCTTTGGTCAAAATGTCATAAGTCACATGTCAAGTTCTACCCGTCATTATCTTATCAATTTGAACCCATCCGTATATACCCCTGACTTTGGTCAAATGATAATACGACTGTCCCAAACCAACTCATCTATCTTATGCAACAAATGAAAACCCAGTATCTACCAAACACTATGCCTTGACTTTGGCCAAAATGCATAGCTTGAATACTACTGAATACCCAAATGAAATGACTGAGGGCTACGAATGGTTTTGGCGAAACCGTGAACGTAGTGAACTTGATATAACTAAAGGAACCTGATAGCTTTTAAAAGGAGTGGTTAAAGCTCCGCATTTAAAAATATCTGTTTTTAAAATTAACCGAGTGGTTTCTTTTAAATTGTTCCAACGATTAAACTTTTGGTTTATTTTCTTTGCATTATAAATAATGCGTCCCATCATTAACCTATCATTGCAGAAAACAACGAAAATACAACGTCCTCTTATGCCATCTGCATTCGCCACGGGGTCCCGTCATCACCCGTTAGGTTACTTAACTAACGACAGAGCGGGGGCTGGGCTAGCGTGGGTGTAAAACATAAGTGACGTCTAAATAGCTATCATATATAGATATTGTACATTCGTCAGACACAATAATAGGCATTCCAGATCGCAGATGAACTTTATTGGATTTGCAAGCAATCCGTGTTTGTTTTGAGCCTGCAACAAAAGACGGATTACACAGTTGTGATGAATAGCCATTACCCCACCCAAGACCCCAACGGGTACGGCAAACTACCCGCCCGGCAGTTTGTGCACCCCCCTTGGGTCTGTCCTAGGAGCAAAAACAGTAAAATGAAATAATACAACGGTGGCTACAACCGCAACCTGGATGTGCCCCGCAAAATAATATTACAACAAATTACATTTACATCAAATGAATTAAATAATAACCCATCACAAAACCCCGGCTATACATCACAACAGTCCAACACAGTTCATATACACAAACAGATAAAATCCATTACAGAAATGTGCAACCCCCTGCCAACCGACATACTAGCAGTTAGCGGAGGTTTACGAACACATTAAACAAACACAGATATAATCCAACAAGCAAATACTGTATAATTTCGATCGATTAAACACTTTTAATTTTGCTCCAATACTTCTCTGTAAATCTAAAACCTGAGCAAAAATTAAAAATTCCAGAAAATACCAAATATCCCAGAGAACCAACACAAGAAAATTGGGTTCCTGAATCGCCAACTCGGCGGCGGAATCGTGGCGGATCGGTGGGATCCGCCGCGGTTCCGCGGCGCTTTAGGCGATTCAGGGGCCCAATTTTCTTGGGTGTTCTTCTACTGTCTTTTCAAGCTTTCTGAACATCCCTGAAAAATTTTTGGACTTCATTTAAAAAACGACAGAAACTTATGATTTCGGGCTTTTCCGGTTTTGTTTTTTCCGTTCGAAATTCATACAAATTTGCAAGTAAGTTATTTATTGTTTAGCGAGGCTCTGATGACACTGTAAGTCGATGTACAACACCCAACGACTTGCGGGGAGGCGGAAATATGAAAAACGATCTTGTTCTTTGCTTAAACATCGACTAACCACAAGAATCGAAGCTAAACGATAACTAACATCAAACATAGAAGTTAACAACTACTATGTAAAGGGATTATACCTAAAGAACCGTGTCCTTCGTCTTTACGAACTCCACCTCCTCCTCGGCCTTCTCCAAGTAGTAGACGATCCACCACGAGAGCTAAACTCCAAGCTTTGCCTCTAAACTTGAGGCAACTAGGTATCTTTAAGTGCTAATCAAAGTACCTAGATGAAATAGAGTATGGTTATGGATTAAGTAGTCTAACTAATCCTTATACTCAACACATGAGAGGGGAGGATTAGGGTTTGAAGAGAGAGAGCTTGAGGAGAGAGAAGATGAACAGAATAAATGAGAAGAGAAAATGAGTTATCATAATATATATCAAGCATTTTATTTTATCAAGAAAAGAAAAGAAAATGATTTACAACCATGCTTGATAAATATCTTATGGTGATTCATCTCCATGAGTCATTAAGCAATTATGAAGCATTAATGATATGGATGAATCATCCATATGACTCACTAATCTCATTCAATGTATATTCCACCTAAACCTCCTTAGTCACCATCTTCTAGAAGCTTCTCGCGCAATTACGAGAACGCCCCTCCTATCTGTGAAAACACGGAAAAACTTTAGACTGTATAACTCCAATAACCGGATACTAGTAACTGGCTTAAACCAAAGCCGACTAGTAAAAATTGTCCAAAAAGTCGTACGTGCGTAAACACACGTATGCGTCCGAACCCTTGTCGTAAAACCATACGACCTCTATATCGTTTCGCCTGGAGTAGGGAAACTCTCTGCGTGGGACTCTAGAGACTCAACTAGTACGCTGGCAGTGAGTTTAACCACAGACCGCAAGCAGCACTAGCTGTACGTAACGGTCCCCAGGTAGATGTCGATAAGAAGGCCGATGAGGAAACCCATCCGAACTCCTACTGAGTCTGATGTGACAATCTCCGTACAGTCCGGTCCGTTCGTCTAAGACTATCGCATATCGGGCCTAGGGGGCGGCAAGCGTCAGTCCCCTAATAGCGGTATAAGTCGTGTCGGAGCGAAGCCCATTACACCCTGAGAAACTCTGGAACCTACCAGCAAATCTCGCTTGCCCTGGCCAGGGACTTTGCGTAATGGCTCTCTGACACAGCGCGATATCAACCCCCAATACCGGGAGAGACGAATCCTTTCTAACCGCCACTGCCTCCAAGTGCTCGGGACTGCACCCAACTGCTACCTGTTTGCACGACTCCTTCGAGCCGTGGTAGGGTAGCAATCTAAGAACAGTGGGACACACTCGAGGCGAAGTAACAGTGTCAAGTCTGCGGACTATGCTGTACTCATGTCACCTGGGAACTGTTCACTGACGACTGGTATAAAACCAACTAACAGTTCCCTGTTAGTCCTGTCCGGTGTACCCGTAACCCAACGAGCACCTGCATACTATCTCCAGTACAACGTACTGATGGCTGTGGGATAGACCATCTCCCCAACTGGGATGAGAAGCGCACACACTAGTCTACTCCGGAGTATCGATGCTCTGTCTCGATAATCCAACGACTAGGGACCTGAATAAGGATGTGCTTGTGGACTACCCAGCCCCCACTAGTGTGACTGCCATCACAACGCTGGTAGTCAAGCAAGATCCTAAGAGCTCTACCAATACGTATACTCACATATTAAGATAGAAAAACCAAGTAGCATACTACCATGTTTAGCAAGACTGTTATATATATATATGTGAATATCCCAAGCTTCCATTAAGTAATATACAAACTAGTATGATACAATAATGGCCCCTAGGGCATATACACTAACAATGACACTACTGGAGTCCAAGCATCCCGAGCAAGTGAACGAGGTCTCTCACCCAGACTATTGCTCTTATCACCGAGCAGTAGGGCATCCTCTCGAAGACTGCTTCACCTTCAAGAACCGGGTCGAAGACCAATATCAACAGGGCAGGTTCACTCTATCCAGCAGTTGGAGGGTAAGCCCGCCACAGAAGCATGAATCGAAAGCGACGCGTATAGCGAGGGAAGAACCAGATCCACATCGATCTTGGAAACGATCTCGTACCTGTCACGCGATAACGTTGTCAAAAGAAGATCCCGAGAATATGGATGACCTCCCCTGGTGCTTCGAAAACCATGATGATGAGGTGATCTCAAAGTTTCCACCGGCACCAAAAGAGCAGGAAGATGGAATACATACTACTGCAGGTAACCTCAAGAAAATTGATTTGGGGACGACAAGTGATCCGCGGCCGACATTCGTCAGTGAGCTGCTGTCTAAAGAAAGGGTGGCTATACTAAAGAACGTGCTCATGCAGCATAAAGATTGCTTCGCATGGAACAATTCCTAGATGCCAGGACTAGATCCAGATATTGCTATCCACAAATTGGCAATATCCCCAGACGTCAAGCCGATCAAACAAGTACCGAGAAGAATGCGGCTCGAGCTTGAGATGAGCATCAACGCCGAGGTCAAGAATCTAATCGACTCTGGCTTCATCCAAGAGGTCCAGTATCCTGACTGGATCGCCAATATCGTCCCGATGATGAAGAAAAATGAGACGGTGCGCATATGTGTGGACTTTCGAGATCTCAACAAAGCTTGCCCAAAGGATGACTTTCCAGTACCAGCCACTGAGCTGATGATAAATAACATATCCACTCACGAAGTCTTCTCCTTCATGGACGGATCATCAGGATACAATCAGATAAAGATGCATCCCGAGGACCAGAAGCACACCGCTTTCCGGACCCCTTTGGGCATATTCTGTTACAAGGTGATGCCTTTCGGTCTAAAGAACACCGGTGCCACCTATCAGAGAGCCATGACGAAGATCTTCGATGACCTCATACATGAAATCGTCGAATGTTATATCGACGACCTCGTAGTTAAAAGCAAATCAGACGAGGAACATTTAGATCATCTGAAGATCGTATTTCAACGCCTTCGGTAATACAACTTGAAGATGAACCCTTTCAAATGCGCATTTGGAGTTTCCTCGGGCAAGTTCCTAGGATTCGTCATCCGACACCGAGGCATCGAGATAGACCCGTCAAAAATCAAGGCGATCATGGAAATGCCCCCGCCAAAGACTCTCAAGCAACTGCGGTCTCTCCAAGGAAAGCTCGCGTATATCCGGCGATTCATAGCCAATCTCTCCGGCAGGTGCCGTCCTTATAGTCACCTAATGAAGAAAGGGACCCCTTTCGTTTGGGATCACAAATGCCAAAGCGCACCGGATGAAATCAAGCAATACCTGCAGAATCCCCCAGTGCTGGCCGCCCCCGTTAAAGGAAAACCTTTCGTCCTGTACACAACAGCCCTCGAAGGTTCTTTAGGCGCGCTGTGGGCACAAGAAAACGACCAAGGGAAAGAGAGAGCCCTTTATTATCTGAGTCGAGTTCTCCTGGGGGCAGAAAGCAATTACTCTCCCATTGAAAAACACTGTCTGGCGTTGATCTTCGCAATAACGAAGCTCAGGCACTACGCGTTGGCACATGAGGTTCATCTCATATCAAAGGTGGATCCTCTCAAGTATTTGATGTCAAAGGCCATATTGACGGGGCGGCTCGCTAAATGGGCCCTGCTCTTGATGGAGTTCTCGGTAACTTATCGTCCCCTCAAGGCAGTGAATGGCCAGGCCATCGCGGACTTCTTCGCTGAGCATCCGATACCCGCCGACTCTCCCTTGAACTGCGAATTGCTGGACGAACACGCATTTGACACGATCGATGAAGAGAGAAGAGATAATGATACACGCTGGGAACTTTACTTCGATGGAGCATCTTCCATGAAAAAGCGCAAACAAAGCACCCCCATAATCAAATCAGGGGTAGGCCTCATCTTCGTGACTCCACAAGGAGGGATAATGCGCTTTGCCTTCTCCTTAACAGAGCCGAGGACAAACAATGAAGCCGAGTATGAAGCTTTGATAGCAGGTCTCGAGATCGCCATCGACATGGGAATTGAAAACCTTCTCATATACGAAGACTCCCAACTGGTCGTTAGTCAAGTAAACGGTGACTATCAGACGTGCAAGCCTGAATTGGTGAAATACGGCGAGAGAGTGCAGCAACTGCTAATTCAAATTCCTTCCTACACCTTGGAAAGTATACATCATGCGGAAAATAGCAAGGCGGATGCATTAGCCAAGCTCGCTAAAGAACTGGCTGACGAGAGCCTCGATGACGTGAGGATCATTGTGCAAAGACGTCGGGTTCTTGCACCGACGGAAATATCTCCGGAGTCGTCCGAAGAAAAGGGAGCGACCGAGCAAACGGCCCTGCAAATAAAAGACCAGGAAAAGGCTATGGATTGGAGAGAAGTCTTTATAGACTACTTCAAATCCCGTCGAACACCTGAAGATGCATCCTCAAGGCATCAGCTCATGAAACGAGCTCTATCCTTCGCCTTTGTTAATGATACTCTGTATAAGAGATCATTTGATTCTCTATGGCTAAGATGACTGGAACTTGAAGAGGCAAGGAGAGTCGTCCAAGAAATTCACGACGGACTCTGCGGTTCTCACCAAGCCGGGCCGAAGATGAAGCTGAAGATCAAAAGGATGGGATACTATTGGCCCACGATGATCCAGGACTGCCTCGAATATGCGAAGCAGTGCCACTCATGCCAGATTCACGGAGACTTTATCCATCAGCATCCAAATCCACTACATCCAACGATGGCTAGCTGGCCGTTCGAAATGTGGGGAACTGACATAATCGGGCCCATCGAACCAGCATCGTCCGGAGGACATCGATTCATTTTAGCGACAACTGATTACTTCTCCAAGTGGGCAGAAGCAGTACCGCTGAAGGAAGTAAAGACAGAGAATATCCTCCATTTCTTTAAGACACACGTCATTTATCGGTTTGGAACTCCACGATGGATCATCTCCGATAACGGGCCGGCCTATAGAAGACACAAGATCAGCCGTTTCGTACAACAACATAACGTAGACTAGAGATACTCTTCGGTCTATAATCCCCGAGCTAACGGTCTAGCTGAGGCTTTCAACAAGACCTTGACGAAGATCGTGAAAAAGACGATGTCTCGAAATAAGAAGGACTGGCATGAGAGACTGCATGAAGCTCTCTGGGCGTATCGAACTACGTTCAAAACGGCCACAAACACAACGCCGTACGCATTGGTATTCGGTACAGAAGCAGTATTCCCTCTCGAGATAGAGTTACCCTCTCTACGTGTGGTAGTTCATTATGAGCTAACAGACGAAGAAAATGCTCACCTTCGGCTTAAGGAGCTCGATGCCCTTGATGAAACCTGGCTCATAGCGCAACAAAATCTGGAGGCTTATAAAGCAAAGATGACTCGCTCATATGAGAGATTGACTAGGCCGAGGACATTCCGCCAAGGCGAACTCATGCTAGTGGTCAAAAGACCTATGATCCCTAATCGTGCCAAACGGGGGAAATTCGAGCCGAACTATGAAGGCCCGTATATCATTGACAAAGTTTACCAGGATGGAGCCTACCTACTCATGGACATGCATAGTGAAAGACCTTTCAGGCCAATAAACGGTCGCTTCCTAAAGAAATACTACGCCTGACGAGTCACGGCTTAGGTCAATGATAGATGACGACGACTATGTCCGCTCGCTATCTTCCTGAGCCCAAACTCTATAAATAGTAGCCGGCTATTGGACCGAAACGTCCTTAAACTAACCACGGACCGAAACGTCCTTAAACTAACCACGGACCGAAACGTCCTTAAACTAACCACGGACCGAAACATACTTAAACTAACAATGGACCACTATGTTCTAAAACTATCTGTTGACCGAGACATCGATAAACTACTGTGGATTGCAGCATCCCAAGGCTGACACAAAAAAAAGAAGAATAAAAGAATAAAAAAAAGAAAAAGAAAACGGTATGTTCATAAGCAAAATGGGCACGGATGAAAACCCGAAAGGGCTCCGTGAGTAAAAACAGCAGGGCTACCGGCGAGCTTTTGTGAAAACCCGAAAGGGCGCAACCTCGTTACAAGACACCTGCAAGGTCCTCCCGACCTTGTAAGGAGAAACCACCTGCGTGAGATCCTTACGACTCACAAGGGAGCAACACACTTAGGGATCCTCTCGATTCCTAAGGAGAAATTACACTTGCGAGATCCTCACGACTCGTAAGGAGAACCTTCTTATGAGACCCTCACGGCTCATGAGATTCAAAAGTCTTAAGCTACAGGGATCTAAACCTGTTCTTAAGCGGCCACCACAACCTCCAATCCTACCCTACAAGTGGTTCGATATTGACCCTTGTATACAATCCACGGGCACGAATAAACATTTCCCTAACAAAGTCCCATCCGTGACTAGGGATATGTTTGCACAGTGAATCCCCTTATAAGCCCTTTCGACTTAAAGGAGAAATCACTCTTGTAAAATTCTTACGACCTATAAGAGACCATGCGCTTAGGAATCCTCACGATCCCTAAGAAAAAAATGCACCTACGAGATCCTCACGACTTGTAGGGAGAAATACCTTTGTGAGACCTTTACGACTCATGAAGTCAAAAGCCTTAGTCGACAGGATCTTAACCCTATTTACTAAGCCACCTTTGTTCGTCATCGACAGAGGCATATGATGATTCACTCCTGGCAATATCCCAGTTGTAGCGGTGCTGATGCCGAAATCGGTGTCTAATTCCAAGCTTGCAGCGAAAAGCCAGCAAGCCACACATGCATATGAAATAGTCGAAATGATGGGGCAACTTGCAACAAAATCAGCAAATAAAAATGTATGCATGCAAAATAGCAGAAATGATTGGGCAACTCGCAATAAAAAGCAGCGAGTAAAAATAAAACAAATAGCCGAAATGATTGGGCACCGCGAAAAATAGCCGAAATGATTGGGCAATCGCGACCTTCGCGATATAAAACCTGAAATGATAGAGTATCGCGGAAAGAAATAAAAAAATGAAAATTTTGCCCTACAGGTGATATCACATCAATCCCTGTATACAATCCAGGGGCGCAAACAAAGAGGGAATCACACATTTCCTCCCCAGCCTTCATCAGAAGAAGAAGCCAAATCTCAACGGTTCACAGATAGCCTGGAGATCATCTCAATATTCGTCTCATTACAACAGACACAACATCAAGCAAAGCGGAACCGCGGCAACTCCCAGTTCCATGACTCGGCGGTGCACAGATGACCGAGAGTCAAACCCCGACTCCGTGAAATGCGGATAAAGTCAACCCTTCCTGGTTACGTGGAACGCGGCCTATGTCAATCCTGACCCCGTGGGAAACGTCCAGAGCGGAGCCTGGTCCTCACAGAACACGGTTGTAACCCCGTGGGAAACATCCAGAGCAAATTCCTGGTCACGTGGAACATGGCCTATGTCAATCCTGACCCCGTGGGAAACGTCCAGAGCGGATCCTGGTCCTCGTGGAACACGGCTATGACCCCGTGGGAAGCATCTAGAGCAAATTCCTAGTCACGTGGAATACGGCCTATGTCAATCCTGACCCCGTGGGAAACTTCCAGAGCGGATCCTGGTCCTCGCAGAACACGGCTATGTCAACCCGACCCCGTGGGAAGCATCCAGAGCGGAGCCTGGTCTTCACAGAACACGACTATGACCCCGTGGGAAGCATCCAGAGCAAATTCCTGGTCACGTGGAACGCGGCTTATGTCAATCCTGACCCCGTAGGAAACGTCCAGAGCGGAGCCTGGTCCTCGCAGAACACGGCTATGATCCCGTGGGAAGCATCTAGAGCAAATTCCTGGTCATGTAGAATGCGTCTTATGTCAATCCTGACCCCGTGGGAAACGTCTAGAGCGGAGCCTGGTCCTCGCAGATCATGGCTATGACCCCGTGGGAAGCATCCAGAGCAAATTCCTGGTCACGTGGAACACGGCCTATGTCAATCCTGACCCCGTGGGAAACGTCCAGAGCGGATCCTGGTCCTAGCAGAACACGACTATGTCAATTCTGACCCCGTGGGAAGCATCCAGAGCGGAGCCTGGTCCTCGCAGAACACGGCTGTGTCAATCAGATCCCGTAGGAAGCATCCAGAGCAAATTCCTGGTTACGTGGAACACGGCCTATGTCAATCTTGATCTCATGGGAAACGTCCAGAGCGGATCCTGATCCTAACAGAACACGGCTATGTCAATTCTAATCCTGTGGGAAGCATCCAGAGCGGAGCCTGGTCCTCGCAAAACACGGCCATATCAAACCGACCCCGTGGAAAGCATCCAGAGCAACTCCTGACTCCGTGAAATGCGGATAATGGTAACCTCACCCATCACTTACGGGTCCTCACGACTTGTAAGGGAGCAAACTCTCTTGTGAGATCCTCACGACTTTCAAGAGAAAACACACTTAGGAATCCTCACGATTCTTAAGGAGAAATTAACCTGTGGGGTCTTCTCGACCTGTAGGGAGAAAATTCTTTATGAGACCCTCACGGCTCATAAAGTTGAAAAGTCTTAGGAGGCAGATCTTAACCCTGAATCCTAAGCCATTGTTGTCCTGCAAAGAAATCGAAATAGACTATCCACAGAATACACTTACTAAAAGGGACACACCATCATGAAGAAAAATATGTCTTTTATTCACGAATCAAAATGAATACAAAGTACAATTAACGAAAGAACAAAAAAAATATACTCTCATTCAGGAGTATGTACAAAAGAAGAATGAAAAAATATATATACAATTCTTCAAGTCGACGGGCGATTTAGTAGATTTGCCAGTTCACCTCTTTTCCGCTAGGCCTCGGCTTCATGATTCATTATCGTCAAAAGACGGGCCTCCGCTTGAGCCTGTTGGGCCTGGTATGAGGCAAGCCGGCCTTCAAGCTCTTTTTCAGTAAGCTTATAGGCTTCGACCATTTCACGAGTAAACACGGCGGCCTTATCAATGGCTACCACCTCCTTGATAGCCTTTTGAAGCACCTGCCAAAGTTCATATGCTTTAGTGGTCTTGGCTGTAAGGTTGGCTTGAAGCTCCCTCAGTGCTTTGGAAGCTAGCTCCCTCTCCGAAAACTTGCGGCCGAGCCTCTTCTCGCATGATATTATATTTGCAGCGCACCGCTCAATAAGCCCCTGTAAGCTCGCCTTCGCGGCCACAACCTTCGAAGGAAGGCGTGTACATTCAAGAACATGCAAGCAAGCCTCCACCTACCGACAAAACTCAACCCAAACTTGCACCAATGTTTCACTATGGTAGGTGGCAAGAAAGAGAAGAGAGCCGTCGGCTTCAGCAGCAAACGCTTCGGCCGTGATCAGACTGCCAGCGCGAAGATCCTCAATTAGGGCTGACAGGGAGTGGAGGCTTAGCTTTGCCATCCGTTCCGAGGCACGTAGAGCATAGGGGCCGGGTGGCATGACGATGCGAGACTCCAGCGTGGTAAGAACTGGCAAAGCTGTTCAGATTTGTAAACAGTCAGCGAGACTTGTAAGCAAAGAACAAATGGAACGACGGTGAGACTTTACTTACCCACAGTCATGCTAGAGGGGTCTGAAGGCTCCTCAGGCCCATCAAGAATTTCAACCTCGTCATCAGCTTCCAGAACTGTAGAAGACATCAATGTCATTATATGAAATAATAATAACATAGTGAGGAGAGGGCAAAAGACACTGACCTTGCCCGGAAGAGAAGACGATGCGTTGAGGAGATATCGCCTGCGGAACGGCCATCTCCAACAGGCGCTGAAAAGACTTCCTGGGAGACAAATCGGCAATAGACGCCGCCAATCCACGCAATTCTAAAAAGACAGAAGGGTTCAGATAATGGAGAGATCATTAATGTAAAATATAGAAGGCTACCTTCGATACTTCTCCCATTATGGGCTGGAGGGATAACAGCTTCAGCGGCCTCCTCCGTGCTCCCAGGCACAACATCGGGGACGTGGGCCAGTGTAACGACTTCCGAGCGAGGAGCAGTTGTAGGGTGTTTTTCGTCACCCCATTGAGATGGGAATGCGCGCACGCTTGTCAGGCGTACTACAGATTCCCCCTGCCTAGGCGAGGGTTTATTGATTGTGGGGATCCGAATCTCCGACAGCCGCGGACTAAACTGCCGTTAATTACCCCTCGTCTTTGGGGCGAGGGAACCTCCGATTAACGGGTTAAACTGGTCATGCGAACTCAATGTGCAGTGTTGTGTTTTGGAGGGGTTTTGGATATATCGGGGACCCCGCAGAGTTTTTACGGGGGTCCCGCTACCCGGATAGCGGGCTGGGGGTCAAAGGGCTAGCAGCCCCCTTACGGGGTGCGGGGCAGCGTCCCGTTAGAAATTTTTTCTAACAGGGACAGTGTCGTGGAGTATGTGTGTGTGTTTGTATATGTATGTATACATATATATATAGAAGAAAGGGAAAGGGCATCCAAAGGATGCGTGGGGAAAAGCGCCAGCGCTTTAGGTGCTAGCGCTTGGAGCGCAAGGGCGCTAGAGCGCTAGCGCTTTGGGCTCAAGAGCGCTAGCGCCCCACGTGTCAGCATGTGGGCGCTTGGGTGCTAGCGCTTTGGGCCCTAGCACAAGAGCGCTAGCGCCCCACGTGTCAGCACGTGGACACTCGAGCGCTAGCGCTTTGAGCGCAAAGGCGCTAGCGCTTTGAGCGCTAGCACCATACGTGTCGGCACGTGGGCGTTCGGGTGCTAGCGCTTTGAGCGCAAGGGCCCCACATGTCAGCACGTGGGCGTTCGGTTGGCAAAAGGGACTTGGTCCCTGCGATGGGAGTTGTACTCTCAGAAAAGAGCACTTATTATTTTTTTTGTGTGTGTGTGTGTGTATAAATGCGGAGTTAAACTTCTAGGATGTCTTGAAGTTGATGAAGGGCTTCTCCCCTTGAGCCCTAGTTCTTCCCCAAAGTGGGGTTTCTGAAGATGGGTCTCCTTCTTCCTCCTCTGTTGGCCGGATCTTGAAGATCAAGAAATGTGAGATTTTAAAATTCTCTTCTTTTTCAGATCTAATGACAGATCCAAGTTCCCTTTTGTGGGTTTTGTGGTGAAAAACTATTTAGTTTTGGAAAAAGAAGAGTAAAACTCTTGATTTAATTCAAAAGAAAGATGAAGATTTGAAACCTTCAGAAAGGGGAAAGAGGCGCAAACCCTAGATTTTTGAGGGAAATGAAAAATATATCCTTTATTCATCATCATGTTGCCTTATATAGGCTTACATATTTACATATAGCCCCTTGGGCTTTACAAAATGGCATTTGGCCCATCCCATGGCTCATGTGCTATTTGTTTTTTGCACATAAGCCATTGGCTTACAAAATATTGGCTTTATGCCCATTTTGCATACATTCGTGCACAAAAATTACATAAAAATTATTTATTACATGATTTCATTTTGCCATGGGGGAGGGCCGGCCGCTTCATGTTCGGACTCGACCTGGGCATGGGCCCACTTGGCTTGGGGTTGACTTTGACTTTGACTTGGTCAACCGGGGTGCAATTTTCGACTTCAACAAAGAGCCCCCCATTAATAAATGCACACCACATATGTGAGTCGTGTGCATAAAATTGATGGATCTTCTTTCGCGTGGAGGCGACTTGATTCGGTTCCCGCTTTTTTGGGAAGCTGGCACTGCCCTTTTTATGACATGGACGGTCGATACTTGACGTGTCTTTAAGATGGAGTGTCTGGTTGACTTGATTCCAAGGCGGAGCGTAATTCCGACGAGGAGTTCGTTGCTGCCCTTTTAGTGACGTGGACAGTCGATGCCGCCCTTTTAGCGACTTGGAAGGTCGGTGCTGCTCTTTTTGCGACTTGGACGGTCGGTGCTGCCCTTTTTGCGACTTGGACGGTCGATGCTGCCCTTTTAGCGACTTGGACGATCGATGCAGCCCTTTTAGCGACTTGGACGGTCGGTTCTGCCCTTTTTGCGACTTGGACGGTCGGTGCTGCCCTTTTAACGACGTGGACGGTCGATGCTGCCCTTTTAGCGACGTGGATGGTCGGTTTTGCCCTTTTTGCGACTTGGACGGTCGGTGCTGCCCTTTTAGCGACGTGGACGGTCGATGCTGCCCTTTTTGCGACTTGGACGATCGATGCTCTGATCCAGAGCGATTTGGTTCCCGATTTGTGGGAAGCCTGCACTGCCCTTTTTGCGACATGGACGATGCTTGACGCGTCTCCGAGAAGGAGTGTCTGTGGTAGACGTTTCCCTGGCTCGGAGTGATCTGGTCCCTGCTTTGTAGGAAGCCTGCACTGCCCTTTTTGCGACATGGACGGTCGACGCTTGACGCGTCTCCGAGACGGAGTGTTTGTGGTAGACGTTTCCCTGGCTCGGTCTGGTTCCTGCTTTGTAGGAAGCCTGCACTGCCCTTTTTGCGACATGGACTGTCGATGCTCTGATCCGGAGCGATTTGATTCCCTCTTTATAGGAAGCTTGCACTACCCTTTTTGCGACATGGACGGTCGACGCTCTGATCCAGAGCGATTTGGTTCCCGATTTGTAGGAAGCCTACACTGCCCTTTTTGCGACATGGATGGTCGACGCTTGACGCGTCTCCGAGACGGAGTGCCTGTGGTAGACGTTTCCCTAGCCCGGAGTGATTTGGTTCCTGCTTTGTAGGAAGCTTGCACTGCCCTTTTTGCGACATGGACGGTCGACGCTCTGATCCGGAGCGATTTAGTTCCCGATTTGTGGGAAGCCTGCACTGCCCTTTTTGCGACATGGACGGTCGACGCTCTGATCCGGAGCGATTTGGTTCCCTCTTTGTAGGAAGCCTGCACTGCCCTTTTTGCGACATGGACGGTCGACGCTCTGATCCAGAGCGATTTGGTTCCCGATTTGTGGGAAGCCTGCACTGCCCTTTTTACGACATGGACGATGCTTGACGTGTCTCCGAGAAGGAGTGTCTGTGGTAGACGTTTCCCTGGCCCGGAGTGATTTGGTCCATGCTTTGTAGGAAGCCTGCACTGCCCTTTTTGCGACATGGACGGTCGACGCTTGACGCGTCTCCGAGACGGAGTGTCTGTGGTAGACATTTCCCTGGCTCGGTCTGGTTCCTGCTTTGTAGGAAGCCTGCACTGCCCTTTTTGCGACATGGACGGTCGACGCTCTGATCCGGAGCAATTTGATTCCCTCTTTGTAGGAAGCTTGCACTACCCTTTTTGCAACATGGACGGTCGACGCTCTGATCCGGAGCGATTTGGTTCCCGATTTGTGGGAAGCCTGCACTGCCCTTTTTGCGACATGGATGGTCGACGCTTGACGCGTCTCCAAGACGGAGTGTCTATGGTAGACGTTTCCCTAGCCCGGAGTGATCTGGTTCCTGCTTTGTAGGAAGCCTGCACTGCCCTTTTTGCGATTTGGACAGTCGACGCTCTGATCCGGAGCAATTTGGTTCCCGATTTGTGGGAAGCCTGCACTGCCCTTTTTGCGACATGGACGGTCGATGCTCTGATCCGGAGCGATTTGGTTCCCTCTTTGTAGGAAGCCTGCACTGCCCTTTTTGCGACATGGACGGTCGACGCTCTGATCCGGAGCGATTTGGTTCCCGATTTGTGGGAAGCCTGCACTGCCCTTTTTGCGACATGGACGGTCGACGCTCTGATCCGGAGCGATTTGGTTCCCGATTTGTGGGAAGCCTGCACTGCCCTTTTTTGCGACATGGACGGTCGACGCTTGACGCGTCTCCGAGACGGAGTGTCTGTGGTAGACGTTTCCCTGGCCCGGAGTGATCTGGTCTCTGCTTTGTAGGAAGCCTGCACTGCCATTTTTGCGACATGGACGGTCGACGCTCTGATTCGAAGCGATTTGGTTCCCGATTGGTAGGAAGCCTGCACTGCCCTTTTTGCGATATGGACGGTCGACGCTCTATTTGACTTGATCTGCTTCCTGCAGTGTCAGGGGTGAACTTGACTTGCTCCGCTTCTTGTGGTGTCGAGATTGGATTCTGACTTGCTCCGCTTTCTGTGGTGTCGGAGTTGAAGTTAACCTGTTGATTGTGATTTGGATTGACATCAGCATCGCTTTACTGGAATGTGGTATCATGAGCAAATCATCATCTGTCTTTGAGAGGATTTTGGGATTGTTTTTTTTTTTTGGCGGCATCTGTATTGCTGCACTGGAATAATGCCAGGAGCAACTCATCATTTGCCCCGGGAGGATTTAGGAATTGGTTTTTGTTTGGCATCAGTATCGCTACACTGGAATATGGTACCAGGAGCGAATCATCATTTGCATTTGCTTATTAGGAAGCGATGGCTTAGGAGACAGGTTTTAGGTCCCTATCCCCTAAGACTTTTCAATTTTGTGAGCCGTAAGGGTCTCACAAAGCATTTTATCCCTACGGGTCGTAAGGATCCCGTAGGCGTATTTTCTCCTTAGGAGTCGTGAGGACCCCCAAGTGTGTTGCTCCTTTGTGAGTCGTAAGGATCTCACGCGGGAATTTTCTCCTCACAAAGTCGAGAGGACTTTGCGAGTGCATTTCATCTCTTTTAGCGAGTTTGCGCCCTTTAGGGTTTTCACAAACTCGCCGGCAGTCCTGCTGTTTTTACTCACGGAGCCCTTTCGGGTTTTCATCCATGCCCATTTTTCTTGTGGACATACCATTTTTTTAATATATTTTTTAATTATTTTTTTTGCCGGCGGGACTTTGAATGTAGTCTCGCTGGTAGGACTTAGGAGAGATTAAGATCATTTTACGCCCATGGATCGTATACGGTTTTGCAGGATGCATGATCCAGACCGTAGGGCCGGAAAAATTTCGGGACTTTGTTGGCGTCTGCATCGCTGCACTGGAATATGGTACCAGGAACGACTCATCATTCGCCGTTGGGGTATGGGATTTAGAATTTGGTTGGCGTCTGTATCGCTGCACTAGAATATGGTACCAGGAGCGACTCATCATTCGCCACTTGGGGATTTAGATTTTGGAATTTGGTTGGCGTCTGCATCGCTGCACTGGAATATGGTACCAGGAGCGACTCATCATTCGCCGTTGGGAATTTGAGTTTTGGACTTTGGTTGGCGTCTGCATCACTACACTGGAATATGGTACCAGGAGCGACTCATCATTCGCCATTTGAGAGTTTGGGGTTGGTTAGCGTCTGCATCGCTGCACTGGAATATGGTATCAGGAGCGACTCATCATTCGCTGCTTGGGGATGTGGATTTTGGAATTTGGTTGGCGTCTGCATTTCTGCACTGGAATATGGTACCGGGAGCGACTCATCATTCGCCACTTGGGATTTGGGAAGCGATGGCTTAGGAGACAGGTTTAGATCCCTATCACCTAAGGCTTTTCAATTTTATGGGCCGTGAGGGTCCCATCAAAGCATTTTCTCCCTACGAGTCGTAAGGATCCCGCAGGTGTATTTTCTCCTTAGGAATCGTGGGGACTCCCAAGTGTGTTTTTCCTTCGTGAGTCGTAAGGATCCCACGAGGGTTTGTTCTCCTCATGTATCGTGAGGACACATGAGTGGGTCTTCCCAACAGAGCATAATTCCGAGGGTGGAGACCAGCCGTGTAACTGGTGATTACGGTGGGGGATGGGTATGATGAGAATTATTTGAGCCCGTGGATTGTATACGGTAGTCAACTTGGGGACCAACGGTAGGGCCGGGAGAATTTTAGGAAATTGGATTTTGGTTGGCGTCTGCATCGCTGCACTGGAATATGGTACCAGGAGCGACTCATCATTCGCCTTTTTTTTTACTGCGATTGCTCTATCATTTCAGCTCTTCTTATCGCGAAGGTCGCGATTGCCCTATCATTTCGGCTTTTACTCGCGGTCGCCCTATCATTTCGGCTTTATTTTTCATCTTTATTTTACTCGCTGATTTTTATTGCGAGTTGCCCCATCATTTAGGCTTTTCTTTTTATTTATTTATTTACACATTCCTTTTTTTATTTACACATTTTTTTTTACATTCACAGTTTAACGACTTAGAGGTCGATTATTCCCAGTTTAATGACGTGGAGGTCGACTGTTTCCAGTTTAACGACGTGGTGCTCACCTTTGCTTATCCCAGCTCCTTGGATTTTGATCTTGGCGGAGCTGTGTTAACTACCTTAGCTCTGTGGCTTGCCGATACATCCGAGGACTGTGAGGTTTTTCCAAGCTTGTACTGGTCCTCTACCCAATCTTTAAAAACACAGCAGTCTTCAATGGAATGACTCACTACCCTATGGTATGGGCAATATACGGGATTTCTGGTCATATTCATTTCATGTGGCCTCTTCGGAATAGGAAATTGCAGACCGTTGTTCAAGGCTTCCTCAAATATATTGCGGACCTCATCCCTCCTGAAGGAGTACACCTTCTTCTTTCTCTCCATTAGAGTAGGTACCCTTACTGATGCTGGTCCTTGAGTCCGATCAGTCTTTGGTTCGCCCTTTTCAGATAATGGCACATGTCTGGGAGGATTAGGTTCCCGAAAGGCTTCGGTCTCCATTTGTATGAAATCGGCTATCGTAGCTTGACTGTTTGCTAACACGCTTTTAGACAGTTCTATCTCTCACGTCTTGTATTGCCTTTCGACCCAATCTTTGAAGACGAAGCAGTCCTCAATGGCATGACCTATCACCCTGTGACAGGGGCAATATTTTAGGTCGTCGGTCATATTCGCTTCTTGCGGTCTCTTTGATTCTGGCAGTTGTAGACCGTTTCTTAGGGCGTCCCTGAATATCTTGTGAACTTTTTCCCATTTGAAGGAATAAACTTTTTCCAGTTTCTCTTTCAGAGGCGATTCCCCCCCGGCGTATGTATCGGAGGGACTGGAGGCTGATTGCGGCCGTTTTTCGCGAAGGCGCTTCGCTCTTAGGTTGAAGGGGGTATCAGTTGGCTGCCTCCGGGTATCAATCCCTGGCTCATGAACCAAAATTTGATTCTGCTGTAATTGCAATCGGGCGACTTGGGGTGCGAGATCTGCCGCGACGTTTTCTAATTCATCGACCTCAGACTGTACCTTGGCTAACTCCACGTCCTTGTCCTGAAGCCGCCTCTGAAGCCATCTGAATAACACTTGTTCTGTAGTTCCGGCTATGACAACCGAGTCATCTTTATTGCCTGAGCTCAATTCCGCAGGAACCACGGACTCCTCTGGCTTATCGGCCTGAGCGGGCTCTTCATCACTTAGATCGAGCCGATGCTGGGTAGCGTCAATCATATCATCACCATGGCTATGAAGAAGAGCAGGATTCGTTTCTTCATGTCCGACCATGTAGACAGTGCGAACCACATACCCAGCCATCTCTTTATCTTTGGAGACATGAGAAGTGATTGCTTGAAAACCTGCATGAAAGGGCATTATTTTAGTATAAATATCGATATGTATATTGATTGAGTTCGCATGAATGCTTAACCCGAAATATGGGAGGAGAGAGATGTACCACCGAGCGTGCCAGAATCTATTGGGTGTTTTTCATCACCCCATTGAGATGGGAATGTGCGCACGCTTGTCAGGCGTACTACAAAGTCCCCCCAGGCGGGGGTTTATTGATTGTGGGGATCCGAATCTCCGGCAGCCGCGGACTAAGCTGCCGTTAATTACCCCTCGCCTTTGGGGCGAGGGAACCTCCGATTAACGGGTTAAACTAGTCATGCGAACTCAATGTGCAGTGTTGTGTTTTGGAGGGGTTTTGGATATATCGGGGGCCCCGCAGAGTTTTTACGGGGGTCCCGCTACCTGGATAACGGGCTGGGGGTCAAGGGCTAGCAGCCCCTTGCGGGGTGCGGGGCAGCGCCCCGTTAGAAATTTTTTCTAACAGGGACAGTGTCATGGAGTATGTGTGTGTGTTTGTAAATGTATGTATACATATATATAGAGAGAGAGAGAGAAAAAAAAGGGAAAGGGCATCCAAAGGATGCGTGGAAAAAAGCGCCAGCGCTTTTGGTGCTAGCGCTTGGAGCGCAAGGGCGCTAGCGCCCCACGTACCAGGTACGTAGGCGCTAGCACTCTGAGCGCAAAAACGCTAGCGCCCCACGTGCCAGGCACGTGGGTGCTCGGGCGCTCGCGCTCTGAGCGCAAGAGCGCTAGCGCCCCACGTGTCAGCACGTGGGCGCTCAGGCGCTACCGCTTTGGGCGCTAGTGCTTTAGGCGCTAACGCTTTGAATGCAAGAGCGCTAACACTTTGAGCGCTGGCCCGGTTACTCCCATCCCACACCCCTAACCAAGACTCCCACGTGTCGGCATGTGGGCGCTCGGGCGCTAGCGCTTTGAGCACTAGCGTCCCACCTGTCAGCACGTGGACGTTCGGTCGGCAAAAGGGACTTGGTCCCTACGATGGGAATTGTACTCCCAGAAAAGAGCACTTATTATTTTGTATGTGTCTATATATATATATATATGTGAGGAGTTAAACTTCTAGGATGTCTTGAAGCTGATGAAGAGCCTTTCCCCTTGAGCCCTAGTTCTTCCCCAAAGTGAGGTTTCTGGAGATGGGTCTGTAAGTCGATGTACAACACCCCACGACTTGCGGGAAGGCGGAAAAATGAAAAACGATCTTGTTCTTTGCATAAACATCGACTAACCGAGAATCTTTGCTAAACTATAACTAACAAGAAACATAGAAGTTGTTAACTACTATGAGAAGTGATTATACCTAATGAACCGTGTCCTTCGTCTTTTCGTTCTCCACCTCCTCTCCGGCCTTCTCTATGTAGTAGATGATCCACACGAGAGCTTTACTTCAAGTTTCACCTCTAACTTGAGGTAACTAGATTTCTTAAAGTGTTAATCTAAGCAACCTAGGTGATATAGAGTTGGATTATGGATGAATTAGTCTATTCTAATCCTTGGTCTCAACACATGAGTGGTAGGATTAGGGTTTGAAGAGAGAGTGAGCTTGAGGAGAGAGGAGGTGAGCATGAGAATGAGAAGAGATAATGAACTCATTTTAATATATGAAGCATAATGTTTTATGAAATAAAAAATATAAATCATTTAACAACTATGCTTCATTGATTCATATGAGTGATTCATCTCATGAGTCATTAGATCAATAAATGATGCATTAACTCCATGGATGAATCACACAAACGAGTCATTAACACAATAAATGCAAATGCCACCTAAACCATCAAGTCACCATCCTTTTAGAAGCTTCTTGCGAAATTACGAGAACGCCCCTCCTATCCGTGAAAACACGGAAAAACTTTAGACTGTATAAACCCAATAACCCGATACTATAAACTGGCTTAAACCAAAGCCGGCTAATAAAAACTGTCCGAATGCCGTACGTGCGTAAACACACGTATGCGTCCGAACCCTTGTCGTAAAACCATACGACCTCTATATCGTTTCTCCTGGAGTAGGAAAACTCTCTTTGTGGGACTCTAAAGACTCGACTACTACGCCGGCAGTGGGTTTAACCACAGACTGCAAGCGGCACTAGCTGTACGTAACGGTCCCCAGGTAGATGTCGATAAGAAGGCCGATGAGGAAATCCATCCGAACTCCTACTGAGCCTGATGTGACAATCTCCGTACAGTCCGGTCTGTTCGTCTAAGACTATCGCATATCGGGCCTAGGGGCGGCAAGCGTCAGTCCTCTAATAGCGGTATAAGTCGTGTCGGAGCGTAGCCCATTACACCCTGAGAAACAACTGGAACCTACCAGTAAATTTCGCTTGCCCTGGCCAGGGACTTTGCGTAATGGCTCTCTGACACAGCGTGATATCAACTCCCAATACCGGAAGAGATGAATCATGTCTAACTGCCGCTGCCTCCAAGTGCTCGGGACTGCACCCAACTGCTACCTGTTTGCATGACTCCTTTGAGCCGTGGTAGGGTAGCAATCTAAGAACAGTGGGACACACTCGAGGCGAAGTAGCAGTGTCAAGTCTGCGGACTATGCTGTACTCATGTCACCTAGGAACTGTTAACTGACGACTGGTATAAAACCAACCAACAGTTCCCTGTGAGTCCTGTCCGGTGTACCCGTAACCCAACGAGCACCTGTATACTATCTCCAGTACGACGTACTGATGGCTGTGGCACAGACCATCTCCCCAACTGGAATGAGAAGCGTACACACTAGTCTACTCCGGAGTATCGATGCCCTGTCTCGATAATCCTACGACTAGGGACCTGGAAAAGGATGTGCTTGTAGACTACCCAGCCCCCACTAGTGTGACTGCCATCACAACGCTGGTAGTCAAGCAAAATCCTAAGGGCTCTATCAATACGTATACTAACATATTAAGATAGAAAAAACCAAGTAGCATACTACCATGTTTAGCAAGACTGTTATATAACTGTGAATATCCCAAGCTTCCATTAACTAATATACAAGATAGTATGATACAATAATGGCCCCTAGGGCATATACACTAACAATCTCCCACTTGCACTAGGGCCATGACTGGCATATCGAAGACCGATGATCTCGAGTAGCCTCTCGAACTGAATCTGAGGCAGGGCCTTTGTAAATGGATCAACAATGTTCTCTTCAGTAGCAACTCTCCGGACCTCGATCTCCCGACGATCAATAATCTCCCTGATCTGGTGATACCGCCTTAAGATGTGTCTGGACTTCTGATGGGACCTTGGTTCCTTTGCTAAAGCTATAGCTCCGTTGTTGTCGCAATACAGAGGTATTGGATCAACAATAGTAGGAACCACCTGAAGTTCTGTTAGGAACTTCTTCATCCATACCGCTTCTTTTCGGGCATCGCAAGCAACAACATACTCCGCTTCCATCGTCGAGTCAGCAACGTTGTCCTGCTTGGAACTCTTCCAGCACACCGCCCCTCCATTGAGGGTAAAGACATAACCTGACATAGACTTGGAATCGTCCTTATCACTCTAGAAGCCGGAATCAGCAAAGGCCTCCATCTTGAGGTCTTTTCCGCCGTAAACCAAGAACATCTCCTTAGTCCTTCTCAGGTACTTAAGAATGTTCTTTACTGCTGTCCAGTGCTTCTCCCCTGGGTCTAACTGATACCGGCTTACCACGCTTAGTGCGTAAGCTACATCTGGTCTGGTGCACAACATCGCATACATTATAGAGCCTACCGCAGAAGCGTAGGGTATAATAGACATGTGTTCCCTTTCTAAATCAGTCTTGCGAGACATCTCTTTGGAGAGGGTGATTCCGTGACAAGCCGGTAGATTACCGCGCTTAGAATCTTCCATACTGAATCTTTTCAGTATAGTGTTGATATACCTGGACTGCGAAAGTCCCAACATCCTTTTGGATCTATCACGATAGATCCGGATCCCCAGAATGTAAGAGGCATCACCCAGGTCTTTCATGGAGAACATGTGTGACAAGAATCCTTTGACAGATTGTAGCATAGGAATGTCATTTTCTATCAATAGAATGTCATCCACGTACAAGACGAGGAATACGACAGTTCGTGCTACAACTTTACTATATATACATGGTTCATCTGGATTTTTGATAAAGTCATATTCTTTGACCGTTTCATCAAAACAGATGTTCCAACTCAGCGATGTCTGCTTTAGTCCATAAATGGACTTAAGCAACTTGCATACTTTCCCGCTGCTCCCACTCTGATTGAAACCATCTGGCTGATCCATATAGATGTACTCTTCTAAATTGCCATTCAGAAAAGCTGTCTTTACGTCCATCTGCCATATTTCATAATCATGGAAGGCCGCAATAGCAAGAAGGACTCGAATGGATTTGAGCATAGCCACTGGAGAAAAAGTTTCATCATAGTCCAAACCAGGTCTTTGACGAAAACCCTTTGCAACAAGTCTAGCCTTATAGGTTTCCACCTGTCCATCTACACCAATCTTTTTCTTGAAGATCCATTTGCATCCTATGGGTTTTACCCCATCTGGAGCAAAGTCCAAAGTCCTTACTTTGTTGGTGTACATGGACTCCATTTCGGTCCGCATTGCATCTAGCCATCGTACCGAGTCGCCGCTCTGGATGGCCTGCTGGAAGCTAGTAAGTTCATCATCATCGATGATGCAATCCTCTCTATCCCCATCTATGAGAAAACCGTAGTATCTCTCAGGCGGATGAGATGGCCTACTACTCCTGCGGAGGGGTGCGGGAATGTCCTGTTCTTCTTGAACTACCGGTTCTACCAAACTTTCAGTAGTAGTTTGTGGTTCTGGAATTTCTTCCAGTTCTATTTCGCTCCCACTTGTATCCTTTTCTAAAACCTGCTGTTTTAGAAAATGGGCATTACGAGAAACAAAAGCCTTTTGTTCCTCTGCGTAATAGAATAGATACCCCTTGGAGTTCTTTGGATATCCCACAAACTTACACTGTACTGATCGTGCCTCGAGCTTGTCCACATGCTGCTTTTTAACAAAAGCTGGACATCCCCATATCCTCAGATACTGAAGATAAGGTTTTTTCCCACTCCACATCTGATATGGCGTGGTAGGCACAGTCTTGGTAGGAACCCTGTTCAGAAGATATGCCGCTGATTCTAGCGCATAACCCCAGAAAGATCGCGGTAACTCAGCATTACTCATCATGGAACGTACCATATCCAATAGAGTTCGATTCCGTCTCTCCGATACACCGTTATGCTGTGGAGTGTATGGAGGAGTAAGCTGAGAGAGAATTCCTTTCTCTTTTAGGTAACCTAGGAACTCGGCACTTAAGTATTCACCACCTCGATAAGATCTCAGTGTCTTGATACTTTTGCCGGTTTGGTTTTCTACTTCATTCTTATATTCCTGGAATTTCTCAAAAGTCTCGGATTTATGTTTCATCAGATAAATGAATCCGTACCTTGAGTAATCATCCGTAAAAGTAATGAAATAGGAAAAACCACCTCTTGCGTGTGTAGACATTGGACCACATACATCGCTGTGTATGAGCCTAAGAGCTCGCTCGCTCTTACTCCATGTCCAGTGAATGGAGTCTTTGTCATCTTTCCTTTGAGACATGATTCACAAGTGGCATAAGTTTGATATTCGAACGAATCCAAATATTCTTCTGTATGTAACTTAGTTAACCTTGTCTTATTGATGTGACCTAGTCTACAATGCCATAAGAAAGGTTTATTGAAATCTGGAGACTTTCTTTTTAGTGTGTTCTGGACATTGAAAATCTGGAGTTGGTTTAAGACATATATACCGTTATCCAGTGTACCGGACCCAATTAAACTATGATTAAGGTGGATGTTAACAACATCACTTACAAACGTGAAATCATAACCTTTATTTGATAATAAGAAAACTGATATGATATTACACGTTAAACTAGGTACACAAAAACAGTTATGTAAAACCAAAATATGTCCACTCGTCAATCCCAGGTGATAATCCCCGACGGACACAGCTCCCACGCTAGCTCCGTTAGCAACCTTTAGCGTCATATCACCATCCTTCAGCACTCTACGGTTTCTCAGTGCCTGCAATGAATTGCACATATGAGATCCTGATCCGGTATCCAATACCCAGGAAGTAGAGTTGATTGACAGACAATTCTCAATTACAAACACACCTGAAGTCGAAGCCACAGCTTGCTTCGGTCCCTGATTCTTGGCGTTCCATGCCTTGCAATCTTTCTTCCAGCGCCCTTTCCTATGACAATGGAAGCACTCATCCTGGGCCACTACTGGCACTGCAATCTTTTTCTTTCCCTTCGCTCCCACCTTACTAACACCTCCTCTAGGTCTGGTGGCGGCCTTCTTCTTCCTTCCTTTGGCCCTAGCCTTGGACCCGGAAGAAGAAGCACCGCTAACAAACATAGCGGGTGTTTCCCTTGCCTTCTGCAAGGTGCCCTCTGCACTCCTCAACATGTTAAGGAGTTCTGGAAGTTCAACTTCTTTTCTTTGAATGTTGAAATTCAGAATAAACTGGGCGTAGGTGGAAGGAAGGGACTGGAGAATAAGGTCTGTATAGAGCTCATTATCCAAAGTCGTCCCAAGGTCTGCGAGCTCTTCTATATAGCCAATCATCTTTAGGACATGTTCTCCTACCGATGATCCGACGGCCAACCTCGCTCGAAACAAGTTCTTTGAGGTCTCGTATCTTGCTATACAAGATTGCTCTCCATAAAGTTCCTTTGTATGGAGAAATATGGCATCAAGATCCATATCCTCGTGCCTCCTCTGATGTTCATTGTTCATCGAGGCAAGCACGATGCACTTGGCCTTCGCGCAATCATACTCCCAGGTTTTGCGGATTTCCTTATCCGCATTACTGGATTTGGGACCTGGGACTGCAGGTGCCATAGCGGTGAGGACATACCCCAATTTATCATAGGTCAAATCCATTTTGACATTCCGCAGCCAATCTTTATATTTGGCCCTGTCAGTATATTTTTCTCTAAAAGTAACTTAAGTCCAGTCATTTTCAGGGTCGCTGCAAGTAGGAGAGAGAGAAGAAACACTTTAGCATGATGCTCTTGCAAGTTTAGAGTGGTTTTTAATTTATCTAAACTGGATGGCTCCCACTATTTCTTGAATCCTTCCTCAAACCATAAAAGAAGAATTGGCCAGGACTATTCTCACCGTACAATACTTGCTTAACCGTTCAGCCAGGCCGGTGTCGGTACTTCGAGGGAGGTTTTCCAACGCTTTCGTGAAGTTCCTTAATTAAATAATCTCTTTTCTTTGGGGGTGTAGCCCCGCTGACACCTTTCTCGACACCTACTTGGTTTATAGCATTGATCGTTAAGTGACGAATCTCCTGATGAGTAGCATATATTCACAATAGGATCGGGATCCAAATATCATCGTATGATAATGTTGAAGGAATCCTACCAACATTCATCAAACTCCAAATGGTATGCATCTCTTTGCAAATTTCAGTTTCTTTAGAAATTCCCGATATATATTTTTGCCCCATGCTCTTATGACCTTGGCGTTGGTCAAAATGTCATAAGTCACATGTCAAGTTCTACCCATCATTATCTTGTTAATTTGAACCCATTCGTACATATCCCTGAAGTTGGCCAAATGATAATACGACTGTCCCAAACTAACTCATCTATCTATGCAACAAATGAATACCCAGCAGCTACCAAACACCATGCCTTGGCGTTGGTCAAAATGCATAGCTTGAATACTACTGAATACCCAAATGAAATGACGGAGGGCTACGAATGGTTTTGGCGAAACCGTGAACGTAATGAACTTAATATAACCGAAGGAACCTGATAGCTTTTTAAAAGGAGTGGTTAAAGCTCCACAATTAAAAATATCTTTTGTTTTAAAATAACCGAGTGGTTTCTTTTAAATTGTTCCAACGATTCAACTTTGGTTTATTTTCTTTGCATTAATAATAATGCGTCCCATCATTAACCTATCATTGCAGAAAACAACGAAAATACAACGTCCTCTTATGCCATCCGCATTCGCCATTGGGTCCCGTCATCACCCGTTAGGTTACTTAACTAACGGCAGAGCGGGAGCTGGGCTAGCGCGGGTGTAAAACATAAGTGACGTCTAAATAGCTATCATATATAGATATTGTATATTCGTCAGACGCAATAATAGGCATTCCAGATCACAGATGAACATTATTGGATATGCAAGCAATCCGCGTTTCTTTTGAGCCTGCAACGAAAGACGGATTACACAGTTGTGATGAATAGCCATTACCCCACCCTAGACCACTACGGGTACGGCAAACTACTCGCCAAGTACCCGAAGTGAAGCGGTCTCCCTCAACAACGTGAGTAGGCCACTAAACACTTCAAAGTACCCGGTAGTTTGTGCACCCCACCTTGGGTCTATACTAGGAGAAAAAACAGTAAAATGAAATAATACAACGATGGATACAACCGCAACCTTGATGTGCCCCGCAAAATAATATTACAACATATTACAATTACATTGAATGAATGAATATAATAACCCATCTCAAACCCCGGCTAATCATCACAACAATCCAATACAGTTCATAACCACAAACAGTAAAATCCATTACAGAAATGTGCAACCCCTGCCAACTGACATACTAGCAGTTAGGGGAGGTTTACAAACACATTATACAATCACAGATATAATCAAATTAGCAAACATCGTAAAATTTCGATCGAGCAAACACTTTAGATTCTACTCCAAAACTTCTCTGTGCACCTGAGACTTGAGCAGCAATATAAACATTCCAGAAAACACAAAAATATCACAGAAGAGTTACTGGAGCAAACTGGGTTGAATCGGCTTCAACTCGGTCGCGGATCTGCGGCGGATCGGTGGGATCGGCCGCGGTTCCGCGGTCGTTTGGCCGATTCATGAATCCATTTTTTTCTAGTAACCTTATAATTCCCTGCTTGTTATTTTAGAGGTCCCTGAAAAAATTTTAGGGCCTGTTTTAAAATCGACAGAAACTTAGTGATATCGATGTCTTTTTCGGTTTGTTTTGCGTTCGAAATTCATACGACTTTGCCAATAAGTTAATTATTGTTTAGCGAGGCTCTGATACCACTGTAAGTCGATGTACAACACCCCACGACTTGCGGGGAGGCGGAAAAATGAAAAACGATCCTGTTCTTTGCATAAACATCGACTAACCGAGAATCTTTGCTAAACTATAACTAACAAGAAACATAGAAGTTGTTAACTACTATGAGAAGTGATTATACCTAATGAACCGTGTCCTTCGTCTTTTCGTTCTCCACCTCCTTTCCGGCCTTCTCTATGTAGTAGATGATCCATACGAGAGCTTTACTTCAAGCTTCACCTCTAACTTGAGGTAACTAGGTTTCTTAAAGTGCTAATCTAAGCAACCTAGGTGATATAGAGTTGGATTATGGATGAATTAGTCTATTCTAATCCTTGGTCTCAACACATAAGTGGTAGGATTAGGGTTTGAAGAGAGAGTGAGCTTGAGGAGAGAGAAGGTGAGCATGAGAATGAGAAGAGATAATGAACTCATTTTAATATATGAAGCATAATGTTTTATGAAATAAATAATATAAATCATTTAACATCCATGCTTCATTGATTCATATGAGTGATTCATCTCATGAGTCATTAGATCAATAAATGATGCATTAACTCCATGGATGAATCACACAAATGAGTCATTAACACAATAAATGCAAATGCCACCTAAACCCTCAAGTCACCATCCTTCTAGAAGCTTCTCGCGAAATTACGAGAACGCCCATCCTATCCGTGAAAACACAGAAAAACTTTAGACTGTATAAATCCAATAACCCGATAGTAGAAACTGGCTTAAACCAAAGCCGGCTAGTAAAAACTGTCCGAATGTCGTACGTGCGTAAACACACGTATGCGTCCGAACCCTTGTCGTAAAACCATACGACCTCTATATCGTTTCGCCTGGAGTAGGGAAACTCTCTGTGTGGGACTCTAAAGACTCGACTACTACGCTGGCAGTGGGTTTAACCACAGACCGCAAGCGGCACTAGCTGTACGTAACGGTCCCCAGGTAGATATCGATAAGAAGGCCGATGAGGAAACCCATCCGAACTCCTACTGAGCCTGATGTGATAATCTCCGTACAGTCCGGTCTGTTCGTCTAAGACTATCGCATATCGGGCCTAGGGGGCGGCAAGCGTCAGTCCTCTAATAGGGGTATAAGTCGTGTCGGAGCGTAGCCCATTACACCCTGAGAAACAACTGGAACCTACCAGTAAATCTCGCTTGCCCTGGCCGGGGACTTTGCGTAATGGCTCTCTGACACAGCGCGATATCAACTCCCAATATCGGGAGAGACGAATCCTGTCTAACCGCCACTGCCTCCAAGTGCTCGGGACTGCACCCAACTGCTACCTGTTTGTACGACTCCTTTGAGCCGTGGTAGGGTAGCAATCTAAGAACAGTGGGACACACTCGAGACGAAGTAGGAGTGTCAAGTCTGCGGACTATGCTGTACTCATGTCACCTGGAAACTGTTAACTGACGACTGGTATAAAACCAACCAACAGTTCCCTGCGAGCCCTGTCCGGTGTACTCGTAACCCAACGAGCACCTGTATACTATCTCTAGTACGACGTACTGACGGCTGTGGGACAGATATCTCCCCAACTGGGATGAGAAGCATACACACTAGTCTACTCCGGAGTATCGATGCCCTGTCTCGATAATCCTACGACTAGGGACCTCGAAAAGGATGTGCTTGTAGACTACCCTGCCCCCACTAGTGTGACTGCCATCACAACGCTGGTAGTCAAGCAAGATCCTAAGGACTCTATCAATACACATACTAACAAATTAAGATAGAAAAAACCAAGTAGCATACTACCATGTTTAGCAAGACTGTTATATAACTGTGAATATCCCAAGCTTCCATTAAGTAATATACAAGCTAGTATGATACAATAATGGCCCCTAGGGCATATACACTAACAGGGTCTCCTTCTTCCTCCTCTGTTGGCCGGATCTTGAAGATCAAGAGATGTGAGATTTTAAAAATCTCTTCTTTTTGAGATCTAATGACAGATCCAAGTTCCCCTTTGTGGGTTTTGTGGTGAAAAACTATTTAGTTTTGGAAAAGGAAGAGTAAAACTCTTGATTTAATTCAAAAGAAAGAAGAAGATTTGAAACCTTCAGAAAGGGGAAAGAGGCACAAACCCTAGATTTTTTAGGGGAATGAAAAGTATATCCTTTATTCATCATCATGTTGCCTTATATAGGCTTACATATTTACATATAGCTCCTTAGGATTTACAAAATGGTATTTGGCCCATCCCATAGCTCATGTGCCATTTGTTTTTTGCACATAAGCCATGGGCTTACAAAATATTGGCTTTATGCCCATTTTTCATACATTCGTGCACAAAAAATTACATAAAAATTATTTATTATATAATTTCATTTTGGCATGGGGGAGGGCTGGTCGCTTCATGTTCGGACTCGACCTGGGCATGGGCTCACTTGGCTTGGGTTGACTTTGGCTTTGACTTGGTCAACCAGGGTGCAATTTTCGACTTCAACAGCAGTGGCCACCACTGCAGGCTCCAGCGGAAGAATGGTAGCCTTGACTACCTGTCCCCTAATCTCTGGGCCGCCCCCAGAAAGATCCATCGGATCGGCGACCAACAAAGATGCCTCTCCCAGGGGAGCAAGCGCTTAGGGAGCGGGAGTCACCAAGGGAGGATCCATTGCAGGAGCAACGGTTGCGTCGACCCCCTCCACACCGATTAGTGTTTCATTGGGATATTAGCGGATTCTACAGTCAAAGCGCGACTCGAATTCAGATCCTCCGCAATCGCCGAAGTCCCTGCAAAGTTTGTACGAAGATAAGGATATATATATGTATATATACGAGCAATACAAAATATTACTAGGAGATACATGAACATACCAATGCGCAACGGAGCCTCTAATATGACTTGTTCAAGCCGATGCTCCTTCCTGAGGAGGTATGCTCGCTGTGGTTCGAGAGTAGACTCATGGCCACCGGTCCACAAAGAAAGTGCGTCCTCGGCGTCGGCCGAAATAGCCTGCTTAAGGGCCCTCTCACCCCATTCTTCCAAAGGGCCTATGAATAGCCGCCGTATCGATGGAGGGTCTTCGTAAAAAATGACTGCAGTATAAGGCCTCTTTGGGATCCTAACGTTCTCGGATTCATCTTGCGAACATCTTATAGCCTCAGCCAATTGTGCGGCTTCCTCGGCAGATGAACCCGGGAAAAGTAGACCACCATCTGATTCTTGCATGGCTAGTGGTTCATCTTGAAGAATAGACTCGGACTCTATTAAAGAGTCGAGCAGATTGGTGACCGTCTTCCTCTGCCTCTTGGGCCCAAAACTAACCGCCGAAGACGAACGTTTCCTTCCCCGTGGAGCTTTGGTACGGCGTTGACACACTTTGCCTTCAATGTACTCGCTCGGCGGTGCTACCGATGATGACACGGCCATTGTTGACGCCGCGGCTGATGGCACTGCTACCGGCGCCCTATTAGCCCTTGATTGAGCCCTGGTATGCAGTGGCATACCAGCTGTGGGAGTTAAATCCACTTCCGCCGCCTCCGGAATAAGCACGACGCTGGTATCCCTCAAGGGAGGGCGAACCGTTGCACGCAGTTGCGGCGGAACTCCCGTGGCTTGGATCGGAGTAGGAGCCCTATATCCGAGGAGCACCCTCCTCTCCTCGGCAATGATTGGACTGACTCGGTGGAGGTACCAGCCCGTGAATGACCCCACACATCGAGGAATATGATCAGCTTCTGGAATCATGAAGCGGGAACCAGTGTTCAACCGCATGAATTGATGAGCGGCGTCACGAACAACTTCTGGCGATGGGTTAGGCACCACTGTAAATGCCTCGAAGGGGACGCCCTGGTCATATCCAAGTTGCCGAGCAAAGCGGTGTGGGCTGTTCCTCATAAAAAGGGCCGCACCGTTCTGACGAAATACCAGATAACCTGGTCTGATCGAATATAGGTGCATGGCTTCCCTGGACTTCAGAGAAGGTACCCCCTCTTTCGACAAGTCGCAGAGCTGTTGAACCGGTCCTGAGGGAGCAGAGAGAACTCGGTCGTTGAATACCATCTCACCTGTATTGGTATAGGGATTAACCAGCACGCAGATAGCCCCAGACTGAGTCGGGTCAGGAGCAGAAGCGTCCACCAGCCGCATGAGCCGCGGAAAAGTGTAAGCGTCATAAAAGCTGGGTCTTTGGTTCGCATCAAATACCCCCAGCACGTGTATCTCAATCCAGGACGTAAAGTAATGAAGAGAGAAATTCACCACATCTACGCCTGGAGTTGAGGTATTGGCCGCGGCGCTTAACCCATGATATAGATGCGCTAGCCCTGCAATGCCCACAGCTAGTCGTGTTCCCTCAGCAATACGATGAGTAGGGCAGATAACTGAGTCTCTCATGAAACGGCGATGCATGGGAATGGCGAACCAACTGAGCCAAACACTGATGAAGCCCACAAAGAAAGTCTCCTCATCCATACCAAAAGCTGCAATCGACTCGAAAGATACCGCTGACATGATGGAAATGTAGTACTGCGGCAAGTCATCTTCTTTAGTCGGCTGCTTATTTAAACCGAACCCAAAAGGGTCGTTAATGTTCGCGAACTTCGGAGCCGTCTTTGATAGGACATCTTCGGGAAGGAAGGAAGCGATAAAGCTTTTAAAAGTGACGCCTTGCTCCTCTAACTCTGTGAATAGTTTTTCAAAAATACTCAGGGTCTTGATCAAACTTGAGCGCTTGTGGCGGACGACATTCTCGGTCGACAAGCCGTCAAGCATAGCAGGCTCGGTTTTGAAGACATACTCATCGGGAGGCAGTAATTCTTCATAAAGTGTCCCCCTGACCGGCAACCCTGAGATCTCACGAAATTCTTCCAGAGAAATTGAAACTTCACAGTCCTCTAGAAGGAAGGTGTTGGTGGGAAGATTCCATTGGTTTAAGAAGGCCTTAACCCACCAGACATGGGGAGAATGATAGTGGAAAAGAGACGCATATATCGCCTGATAAAGTCCGACCCTCTGCAGTCGCGCACGATGGGCGGACAGGATATAACGGGCCTAGAGAAGGTAGCCCGTGGGATGTCGAGGAGTAAGCCTTATCTTGTAAATCTGTCCCCATGGCTGGGCTTCGCCCTGGCAAATGCGGCGCCCTAAAATGTCTATAGCCGGTACCGGATGGTTCGGAATACCAGTTGTTGAAGGCTCAAGCCATCCCATAGGGGTCCAATTCAGCATCTCCACAGCAAAGGCGGTCCGTGGAGGATCCATCGGCAGAAACGGATAAGTAGGCTCCGTCGGTATCTCGCAAAGAAAACTGCGGCGACCGCGGGTGATGTGACCATACCAGGTCCCCCATAAAAGTAAATTGGTGCGATTCGGGTCATGAGCCCTGATCATCGCCATCACCTCCTCGTCAGACGGTGACTGAGGAAAGGCAGCCTCCGAGCGAGTGAAAGGGAAGTATGGAACAGAAGTCATTGTGCCTGAAATAAAAGAAGGGAAAACTGTTAAGCGAAGCCAACACGTGTATATATATATATATATGTTTATAAATGTATATATATATATATATATATATATATAAAGACAGTGGAAGAAAGTGACATAGGACTTATTTTATGGGACCATTGGTTACAAAATGCATGGGTCCCACAAAATCAAGATGGCGGTTTACTAATGATAAGGTAAAGTAATCATTATGAGAACAAAAGGAAGATTCTCAATAAATGAACAGTGGATTTCAAATGACTCTACACATTCCCCCAAAAAGAAATCCATCTTGGACTCTACGAAAATCAAGCGGAATAGAGGAATTAAATTCCCAGAAAACTCTACTGCAAATCTTTTCTTTTTTTGCAAAGAACATCTCAAGGCAAGAAAACCCCAAGAAGTTCTCTAGGAAGAACTGAGGTCTTCAGAGGAATTAAATTCCTTTTGAATAGAGGAATTAAATTCCCAAAAAATATTTTTCAGAACCGAAACTCTTTGGAATGGAATTAAATTCCAGAAAGAAGACAAGTATCGCCATCGATCCCTGAAGATCAGAGAAGCCCTAAGAGGTTTATTGTTTAAAGGTTGAGTAGTTTTCTTTTTTAAAGAACTTTAAAAAAAATGGGTTCTTGTTAAAGGGAAAAACTCTTGGTGTGGATTTAAAATCCAAATTTCTACAAGGAGTTCCTCCAGCCATTCAAGATTCTCACCTGAAAAAAGGGAAATCTTTGTTGACAGAGTTAAACTCTGGAAAAATTTTGAATCAGAGAACTAAGCTCTGGGAAAGAGAATTAAATTCTCAGAGGAAAAAGCAAGCAAGGAAGAAGATGAAAAAAGTGGAGGCGCTTCTGAAGGGACTCTTGCATTTATAGGATGTGATGGGGAACGGTTCATCTCCCCTATTCCCTAGACAGATCCAACGGTCACAAAGGTGACAGCGTTGCACTCACGTGCAAACACGTGAGAACAACGCTGTGGGGGCATTTGTTCCCTGATAAAATATCAGGGAATTTCTCAATGGGGTATCACGTGCTCACACATGACCAAGGGTCACGTGCTGACACGTGATAGGTTCCTGTGATCTCTACTTTATAGAATTAAATTCTAGTTAAAAAAAATGCAACAAAACAACTAAGGAAAAACCTCAATGAGGTATCACGTGCTCACATGTGACCAAGGGTTACGTGTTGACACGTGATGATTCCTTAGCTCTGTTAAAAGGCAAAATTAAATTTTGAATGAAATGTTTAACCAAGAGGGTCACATGCTAACACGTGACAGGTTCCTAAACTCTTTAATTGATAAAATTAAATTCTATTTCAATAATCAAACATTGGGATCACGTGCCAACACGTGATGGGCTTTAAAAGCCTTCTGAGCTAATAGAATTAAATTCTAATTAAGGGAAATCAAAGACCTTAACTGGGAAAGTATTTCTTTAAATCTTTCCAAACAAAAAAATGATTATGCTATATAAAGTGGAGCACCGTTGGATTAAAAATACAATGGTGATTAAAAATCACAAATTTATGGAAAGATTTTATATAAGGAAAGATTTCTCTGAAATGCACCAAGAATAACAAACAGAATATCTTTTGGATTAAAAATCCAATGGTGAATAAAATTCACTGAGTGATCTAGAAGATCATATTGGTTACAAAAGCAACCAAAATCTTTCAATGAAAGATTTACTAAACAAATTGATTCTTTTCCTTCTCCTATAAATAGGAGCCAAGAAGAGGAGAGAAGGGAGGATTTTTGGATCTTGGAATTTTCTGAAGAAAAACAATAGCAGAGAAAAAAGAAAGAAGAATTTAATTCTCAAGAAAATAAACCCTAGGTGAGAAAGGGAAAAGAGATCAAAGCTCCATAAAACAAAAAGAGAATTTAATTCTCAGTCTAAGAGTTTAACTCTTCTGCAAAAGAACTTAGTTCTTTCTCTGGTTGAAGATCTGCAGAACCAAATCTCCCCACAAGTTGAGAATTTAATTCTCATTGGGGAGATTCTGCCATGCAGATCCAAAACTTAGAGGGAGAATTGAGTTTTGAGAATTTAATTCTCCCAAATTCATAGGAATTTAATTCCTCCAAATAAAACTAGGGTTTAACCTTATATGAGAATTCAATTCTCTCCAAATTCATAGGAATTTAATTCCTCCAAGACAGAACTAGAGTTTAACCCTATATGAGAATTTAATTCTTCCACATACATAGGAATTTAATTCCTCTAAAACATAATTAGGGTTTAACCCTACCAGAGAATTTAATTCTTAAAACCAGAGACTTAAAGCTCCCCATACACGTAAAGAACTTGGTCACGTGGTAACACGTGACCCCCATTCTCAATGAGCAGAAAATAAGGAACAGAACTAGGTCGCGTGCTCTCACGTGACCCTTTAATGGACTCCTCAAAATAAGAAGGAATTAGTAATGCCTCACGTTTTCCCACGTGACTCTCAAAATAAAAGGAACAAAGCCAAAGGCAGAATCGATTTTGGGCGCCCTCACGTGTCCCCATGTGACCCCTAATAAACACTTTAATAAATCAATGCATGGGTACCCATCACATGCCCACACGTGATGGCTGTGAAGACTTAAGTGTTTGACACCTTTGAATACTCTGAGAACAAAACAAAGGAAGACTAGTCCCCACCTTCAGAGGCCTCACATGGCCCCACATGACCAATCCAATTTTAGTGTTTAACACTATTTTTGATCGTTTTGTCCTTAGTGTTTAACACTATTTTCAGCACATCACATGGGAACACGTGGCCATCAAATATATGTTAGTGTTTAACACTATATTCAAATCAATCCTAACCTAAATTGGCCAAGTCCTTCTGAGCCAAGACTTCTCTTTTTACTGAGTCTCAAGTACATCCATGCCTTCTAAAATTGATCATTCTATATGGCATATGAGTGCTCAGCACTCAACAAAGATAAAATGTTGTCAGAACCCCTGTTTAGCAGTGCTAAATAATTTGGGGGGGGAGGGTGAACCCAGATAAATGTTTAATGGTCCAACAAAGGGCCAACATTTCAAACTTAATTAGACTTAGCCCAAATGGGCCATAAGTCCTCAATTCAGATTTAACTGAGCCAATGTGCTCACAATCTAATTAATTGATCTTAGTTCCAAATTGGACTACATATCCCCCAATCAACTTCGGTTCAAGGGTACATCTCTTCACTCCTTTGATATTTGTCGTTGTAATCCTTGAATGACTTCAGAGAGGTGACGGGTCCCGACAACCACACATTTCACAGACTATGATGTCTTTAAACTAGACTGTGAGGTCCTTAAACTCATGGACTATGATGTCCTTAACCTCGGACTGTGGGGTCCCTTTAAACCACGGATTATGATGTCCTTAACCTTGGACCGAGATGTCCTTAAACTAACAATGGACCGAGATGTCCCTAAACTAAATAGCAGAGCCCAAATGCTCTTTTGTTGGATCTAAACGATCCTGCTACGTTGATCTTAGTCTAAAATTAGACCAATGTATCCTTAAAAAACGTTTAAGTTGATCTTAGTCTCGAATGAGACTAACGTATCCTTAAACCCAACCCCCAAACCCAAATCTAAGAAAATACGGATTTGGACTAATCCACGCCCTATGGGCGACGACATAAATTAGTCTCCGTATATAATCCATGGGCAACCAAAAACAAAACAAACACCCACGACACGAAGTGACCATCCGGAGAAGGAAAAAGTTGTTACCGCGATGCGGTAGCGTAATTAACTGCAGGGGCTTGCGCCTGTAGGGAAGAGCGTCCCCACAATCAAAAACCCCTCAAATGAGGGGGAATCTGATGAAATCTGCTATATCGGCCGCATCCGTTTAAACCTTCAATACGTGGTGTCATAAATCAACTTGGCATCTTCGGAGAGGTAGACGGATAGCACCAATTAGCATCTTCCCCGAAATTCAGGCAAGACGTTTATCGCGTCTTCGGTTTTCGGCAGGGAACAAGCGCGAATTTGCCGTATTGGTCCTCAACCCAGCCTTTGAAGATGAAGCAATCTTCGATTGGATGGCTTACTGCTTGGTGGTAAGGGCAGTAATTAGGATTGTTGATATCGCCTGGCTACAACGGACGTTTTGGATCCGGCAGATTGATGAGTCTGTTGCGTACTTCCAATTCGAACAGTCTTCTCATTTTATCCCGGGGAAATGAGTAAGGACGTCTCAGTCTCTCCTCGAGGGATGGGCGTGGACGCACGTTGTTTTGGCGAACAACCGGTTTTAAGTTGCTCGGCTGTTGTTGAGTATTGGCGATGAAGGTTGCTTTCCCTTTCTCTTTTTTATTTCGAGATTCCAGCTTCAAAGGAGATGGTCTATGACCCATCTGATCCATTTGGGCTAACTTGTCAATCAAGGCCTGGAAAGTGGTCGGCTTGAAAAACATCATGAATTGTGAAATGTTTGCTTGAGGGTCGAGGGTCCCCACGAACATGCCTACCGCAGGCGCTTCTTCAATGTGCTGCTCACACTTTGACCATAGATTCCGTCATCGTATTGCATACTGAACCCATGTTTCTCCAGGCTTTACCCTTGTATTGATCAGTGCTGTGATTGGGGTACGTTCACTAGCACTCGCGAAACGCTGGGTGAATAGCAACTCCATCTCTGCAAATGTCTTGACAGAGTCATTTGGGAGTTCGGAATACCACTCGAATGCTGTCTCCGACAAGCTGCCAACGAATTAGCAAAGCAGTAGCTCATCATCACCTCCAGTGTTGCCGCAAAAGGCCCTGAACTGAGCGACGTGCTGATGCGGATTTCCCGTCCCCTTATATACGTAGAATTTAGGGATCGTGTATCCCGGTGGGTACTTTATCTGGTCGTACCAACCTGGATATGGTCGTCCAGTTCTGACAACTTGGCCGGTTGCTTCATTTGCTTGATGAACTCGTATCTGCTGAGCGATGTAATCATCCAGGGCGGCTTTTGAGATGGTTTCCTCCTTGGCTGCTGACAGAGCCGGCAGAGGATTTGATGTCTCTCCTCTATCATCTTCCGTTATTACTGGAGGATCTTCGGCTGGAGGGTCCGGCTGGATCATCATGCCCACCATGTCTTGGAATAGAAGGGCCATTTGTTTTATATTGGCTGCTTGTTCCGCGGCCTCTTTTTCCTTCTTCTCAAGCATCCTCCGAAGGAATTCAGCATCAGTTTCCTGCTCACGGCGCTGCTCCGAGGATGTCTCCAGGCTTGCTTTCAGTCCCGTAAGTGCGGCCATAGCTGTTAGCATCTCTTGGAGCTTTTGTTGTTGTTGCTCCCGAGCCTTAGTCACTGATCGCGTAAGCGGTCGATGACCTGTGGAGATACGGCTATCCTCTTTTCCGGATGCCATATTGACGATATGCACCACCATGCCCCCGGCCTTAGGGCGTTTGGGCTCAGTGGTCTTGTGATTCGTCGCAGACGCAGGGATTTTCTCCGGCCTTCTCCTTTTGTGGGCGGTCAAAGTTGAGGGGGCCGTTGCAGTAGGCAACCAAGTAGCTGTCGCCTTCTGTGGCTTGACAGGATGGTCGTCTTCTCGCTGAACTTTCACATTTTTCTGTCAGCGGGGGTAGTCTTGATCTACCACGGAGTCCTGGACTTGTCGCCAAACTTTATAAATTTTAGAGGACAGCCGCTGAAGGGGCTGCTCCAGCTTCGTCCTTGTAGCGTTCTCCATAGGTGGAGGAGATCTTTTCAGCACAGCTGTCGGAGAGTTCTTGCGGACCCTCCTTAGTGGTTCAAAACTGTTCCCAGTTGGAACAACAGCATTAACTTCCACTATTGGAGCTGGCGGAGTCAGTCCGGAAGGGGAATTGCCCCCAGCTTTCCTCACTCGGCGCCAGTGGTGACGTCGAGCGTGTCTTGCAGTTGGAATTATCTCAGCTATGGGGGTGGTTTCCTCATGTCCCCTGTCTTGATCAGAAATTGTCGTTGTCAACCTGTTGAAGACTGACGTCCGCTGAGTGGGGATGGCCAACCTATCGAAAGCAGATTTCCGAGCAGGTGAAGCAGCCTTGACGATTTTGCCTGAAACGGGAGCTGAAACAGTCAGTTTTGTGAAGACCGACCCTTTGGCAGGAGAAGCCGCTTTGACGACTCCGAGAGCAGGAATGGCTATCCTTTTTGGGATAACCTTTTCTGGTATCGTAGGCTTCTTTACGGGCCCACATGAGCTTTGTCCCAATCTGTCAAAGATTGAGGCGTTGGATTTGGGCGACCCGTTGAGAAAGGCTGCAGTAGTTGTGAGCCGATTAAAGAGAGAGCTCTTCGGAGCTTCTTGCAATGGTACATGGGCGTTGAAGCTCATCGGTGGGAGCATGGTCCCGAAGAATAGCCCAGTGGTGGCTTGAGTTACCTGCTCCACTGACATTGTGAAAAGGGAGGCCGCTTGGGGCTCGTAGGTTACACCTCCAAATGAGGCGGAACGGGAGTTGCAGTTGCAGCTGGAGCAGTTAGAGGCCATTGATGTTCTTTTTTCTGCACGAGAGCAAAACCAAATCTTAATACCTCAAACCCAAGGGCAACCATATCAAACCGCGATTCGTTTGCGAACACGACACACGAAGTGTGGAGTGGAAAGAGGAAGAGGTCCCACCGGGCGTGCCAGAATCTGTTCTCCGCTGAAAACAGAGACGAGACCGCGCAGGTCCGTCTTGCCTGAATTTCGAGGGCAGATGCTAATTGGTGCTATCCGTCCACCTCTCCGAAGATGCCAAGTTGATTTATGACACCATGTATCGAAGGTTTAAATGGATGTGGCCGATGTAGCAGACTTCGTCAGATTCCCCCTCATTTGAGGGGTTTTTGATTGTGGGGACGCTCTTCCCTGCATGCGCAAGCCCCTGCAGTTAATTACACTACCGCATCGCGGTAACAACTTTCTCCTTCTCCAGATGGTCACTTCATGTCGTGGGTGTTTGTTTTGTTTTTGGTTGCCCGTGGACTGTATACGGAGACTAATTTATGTTGTCGCCCGTAGGGCGTAGATTAGTCCAAATCCGTATTTTCTTAGATTTGGGTTTGTGGTTGGGTTTAAGGATACGTTAGTCCCATTTGAGACTAAGATCAACTTAAGCGTTTGTTAAGGATACGTTAGTCTAATTTTAGACTAAGATCAACTTAACGTTTGTTAAGGATACGTTAGTCTAATTTTAGACTAAGATCAACTTAACGGGATCGTTTAGATCTAACAAAAAAGCATTTGGACTCTATTGTTTAGTTTAGGGACATTGCAGTCGATTACCAGTTTAAGGACATGGTGGTCCAAGGTTAAGGACATCATAGTCCATGGGTTTAAAGGACCCCACAGTCCGAGATTAAGGACATCATAGTCCATGGGTTTAAAGGACCCCACAGTCCGAGGTTAAGGACATCATAGTCCATGGGTTTAAAGGACCCCACAGTCCGAGGTTAAAGACATCATAGTCCATGGGTTTAAGGACCCCACAGTCCAATTTAAAGACGTCATAGTCTATGAAATGTATGGTTGTCGGGACCCGTCTCCTCTCTGAAGACGTTGAAGGATTACAACGACAAATATCAGAGGAGTGAAGAGATGTACCTTTGAACCAATTTTGGTTGGGATCTGTAGTCCTATTTGGGACTAAGATCAAGGATTTATGAGCATATGGGCTCAGTTAATCTGAATTAAGGACTTATAGCCAATCTTGGGCTAAGTCCAATCAAGTTAAAATATTTAACATTTAACAATGCTGAGCATTGATTTGAGTTCTGACAATATTTTTGTCTTTTATGGAATGCTTAGCATTCATCATAGCTCTGTGGCTTATTAAAGAACAATTTATGTTCTATCAGCACACACGTGAGGGGTACATGGTACGCTTGGTGCTTTGCGCTAGTCAAAGAGCGCAATGCGCTTCTGCCAAGTAGCGCACACATGAGGGACACATGGTGCGATTGGCGCTGAGCGCCAATCTATGAGCGCATTGCGCTGATTTATGAGCGCTATTAGTTCAGTGGCGCACACGTGAGGAACACGTGGTGCGCTTGGCGCTGAGCGCCATTCCATGAGCGCAGAACCCTAGTCCAAGAGCGCAGAGCGCTAACTGTTAAGTGGCGCATACGTGAGGAGCACGTGGTGCGCTTGGCGCTGAGCGCCATTCCATGAGCGCAAAGCGCTAGTCTAAGAGCGCACAGCGCTAATTTATGAGCGCAAAGCGCTATCTGATCAACTTTATGACCTGAGAAATAAATTCTCGTTTATAAGAGACTTTGTCTCAAGGTTCCAAGGACAAAGTTCTTATTTTGTAGGAGATGTTTCAATCTCTTATATTTTGATGAAAGACTTTGCCTTCATGGATCTGCGATCTTAAGAGAATTGAATAATTCTCCCCCCTCCTTTTATAATGAGATATTATGATCTCTTTGTGTAAAAGACCTAAGTCTTGTAGATCTATGATCTGTGAGAAGAATTATATTCTTCTTCTTATTTTATGATGAGATTTTTTGATCTCTTTGTGAAATTCTTTAGTCTTTTAGATCTATGATCTTTAAAGGAAGAAGTAAATTCTTCTTTTCTTATGAGATGATTTCATCTCTCTGTTCTTTTTTTTACCTTGAAGATAATCTTCTTCTTCCGAGAGCTTGGCTCTTCTCTCTCAATTTTCTCAAAGTTTATGGGGGGTTCCTCTATTTGCTTCTTTCTATCTTAGACTTGAAGTCTTGGGGCCTTTATATAGGGCAAGCTGATTTGTTCAATCAGTTAAGGAGATCTTTCTCCAATTGATTTGGGGATTTTCCCATCGTTGGATCTTTTGATCCAAGGACTTCTGATTTATAGAAGGCAATCTTCTTGTTTTTAACAAGATTGGGGAATTTCCTCTAAACAGAATTTATTCTGTGTTTTTGGTGATTTTTAATCACCATTGGATCATTGATCCAACGGTGCTCTGATTTACAGAGCACAATCTTTTTGTTTGGAATGATTTTGAGGAATCTTTCCTTAATAGAATTTACTTTTGATTAATTGATGATTTATCATCTTTATTGGATCTCTGATCTAACGGTGAGGAGATTTTAGCTCCAGCGCTAGCGCACCCGTGCTTTGCACATGGTGCGCTGCTTAGATGGCAGCGCACTTGGCGCTAGCGCACCCATGCTTTGCACGTGGTGTGCTGCTTAGGGCGCAGCGCACTTGGCGCTAGCGCACACGTGCTTTGCACGTGGTGCGCTGCTTAGGGCACAGCGCACTTGGCGCTGCTTCTGAAGCGTTGCTTCATTTCAAAATTTTAATTTTGAACAGAGCTTTGCTCTGATTGGGGGAAACAATATCCCCGAGGGGATTCCGGTGCAGGAGGAGGACGTCTGCTTCATGGTCCCCTCGGGGCTTTCCGTCGCCGACAGTTTGCTCGCGGACATGGAGCAGTCGGCCGGGAGAAAGATTCCACGGGAGACCCTAAAGGCCCAAGTGGCCGCCATCGCTCAGGAGGCCGTTCAGGTCGGTATTCGTTTAATTGTTGTCTTAATTGCTCTTTCTTTACCTGGACACCTCTAAATCCATCTGTTGCTTTCCTTAGGTCCTCCAACACTGTGCCCTCATCGTCAACATGGAAGCCAAGGAAATTGCCCCGGCCATGAGGAAAGTGGGGGAATCGTCTTCGGAGGCGGATGATCTGCGCCTTCAGCTGCTGCAGGAGAAGGAGAAGACGACCGTCTTTGAGACCCGGTTGGCCGCCGTGGAGCTCCTGCTCTCCAAGAGCCAGGAGTCCTACCGGCTCATTGGTGAGTCCCACCAAGCCATGGAGGGAAAGTTGGAGGAGCTGGGTAAGCGCCATGCCTTAATGAAGAAGACAAGGGACGCCAGCAAGAGGGAGACCGAGGTTGCGCTTGAGGCGGCGAAGATCGCCGAGCTTCGGGCCTGTAAGTGGGTGGTCACGTACAAAGCGTCAGACCAGTTCTACACCGACCTCGGCGAAGCCTCTGCCATCGTTTGGCATGCAGCCCTTGATGCCGTCAAGGAGTTGATGTCGGAGTTTGCGGACGTTGAGCTCCGTGCTCGGGTCCCTCTCTCGGTGGAAACGCCGGAGGCGGGGCGGCTATGGAAGCAGAAACCCCCGCCCGTGAGGGCGATGCAAAACAAGGAGAGGTCCCGACGGAGCCTGCTGCCTGAGCTTCTCTTTTTTTCTCTTTTAGCTACGAAAATTTTTGTAAGCCCCCGGGCAATTTTCGTAAGGCCGAGGAGGCCCGAATACCCTGTAAAGGCTTTTTAGAACATAAATAAAACTGAGTTTATCTTCCTCTGCGTGGTAATGTTTTTGAGTTTTTAGGTCTCTTCCTCGATGCAAATGTTAGGTCGTAGGTCAATGACCGACCTTTTAGATGACGATCGCGCATCGAGTGTAAGCCAACTAGTTGTCCAGTATAGGAAGGCCGGTGTCCTCCTGCCACGAAGTCGAGGTGGCGATCGTTCACTTAGGATACATCGGGAGACTCCTCCGAGTAGGAAGGGGTGAATGCCATTCCACAGAGTCGGTTCTTAGCATTAGGCAAACAACGGCCAAGTCAGAGTTGGTCGGTGTCGGCGGGTTATCCTTTTACACGGTTCCCGGACCTCCGTTTTGGGATGGTAAGAATTCACCATTTGGAGGTTAGCCGAGTAGGGATCTGCACGGTCGCCTCTTGGTGGGGTGTCAATCTTTGGTGTCAGTGGGCAGGAGTGTACCCGCCAAGGGTCGACCGAGTAGGGAAGCTGCTCGGTGGCCTCGTGAGGAGGGCTTCGATCTTTAGTGTAAGTGGGCACGATGTGCCTGCTAAGGATTGACCGAGCAAGGAATCTGCTTAGTGGCCTCGTAAGGAGGGCTTCGATCCTTAGCGTAGGTAGGCACGATATGCCCGCTAAGGATTGACCGAGAAGGGAATTTGCTCCGTGGCCTCATAGGGAGGACTTCGATCCTTAGAGTAGGTGGGCACGATGTGCCCGCTAAGGATTGACTGAGTAGGGAAGCTGCTCGGTGGCCTCATGAGGAGGGCTTCGATCCTTAGCGTGGGGGGGCACGATGTGCCCGCTAAGGATTGACTGAACAGGGAAGCTGCTCGGCGGCCTCATAAGGAGGGCTTTGATCCTTAGCGTAGATGAGCTGGATGTGACCGCTAAGGATCAACCGAGCAGGGAATCTGCTCGGTGGCCTTATGGGGAGGGTTTCGATCCTTAGCGTAGGTGGGCACGATGTGCTCGCTAAGGATTGACCGAGCAGTGAAGCTGCTCGGTGGACTCGTGAGGAGGGCTTCGATCCTTAGCGTAGGTGGGCACGATGTGCCTGCTAAGGATTGACCGAGTAGGGAAGCTGCTTGGTGGTCTCGTAAGGAGGGCTTCGATCCTCAGCATAGGTGGACAGGATGTGCCCGCTAAGGATTGACCGAGCAGGCAGAATGTGCCCGCTAAGGATTAACCGAGCAGGGAAGCTGCTCGGTGGCCTCATGAAGAGGGCTTCGATCCTAAGCGTAGGTGGGCACGATGCGCCTGCTAAGGATTGACCGAGCAGGGAAGCTGCTTGGTGGCTTTGTGAGGAGGGCTTCGATCTTTAGCGTAGGTAGGCAGGATGTGCCCGCTAAGGATTGACCGAGCATGGAAGCTGCTTGGTGTCCTCGTGAGGAAGGCTTTTTAGACTTTTTCCTGCCTTCATGGGGCGTCGTTCAATTTCCCTTGACTTGTAAAAAATCTGGAAGAGTGACCGTCGCAGACGACACATGGCAAAAACGCATAGGCGAGGCACGACGCTCCAAGCTCCGCGTCGTTCCGACTTCCATTGACCGCGTAGGGGCTCATGACGTACGGCATGGTCGCCAAGCGGCAACTCTGTATTAGGAAATTTGAAAATATCCCCCGATTCGCGCTGATGCGCGCGCAAATTTCGGCCTTTAGGGATTCTGTTGAGGCTATAAATAGTGAAGGCATGTTGGTTTCTTTTAGCGTTGCATTTCTGAAAATGGCCGGGCTCATCTACTCCATCGAAGAGATCATCTCCCACGATGACATGTACCTTTATGATCAGGAATGCATGGAGGAGACGTACCAAACGGTGGTCGAACGCATAGATGACCACTTCGGCCTACTTCCTCGGCGGTCACCTTCATCCAATTGCTCATGTACGCAATTTGGAGGATGTCCCCGGGTTTGTTCAATGCCTTGTCTCCGCAGCTGCAGGATGAGGCGCTCGATAAGCTGCACATGCTCTACGTCTGAGTCCTCATCTCGAAGAACAGACACGACCGATCGATGGCCCTTCTTTTGGAGTGTTTCCAAAAGAGGTAGATCGCGGACTCTTGCCCGGCGGGCGGGAGTTCTGGTGCTTCCGTGGCGTCTCGGGTCCGTGGGCAGCATCAGAGGGAGCGGGCCTGTCATGACCCGAAATATTAGCTCGTGACCAGTACATAAATCACGCAACGTCTAAAGGCGTACGTAATTCAAGTAAGCTGAAACTCAGAAATCTAAACCTTTTTAAGAAAATAAAGAAGGTGAAGTTTTGAAATAAAGGTATAATAAAATCAAGTTTTCTTAATGCATAGAAAAGAAACATGAAAATGCAAGTGAAATTGCTAGTTTAAAAACGTGTTTCATCTTTGAAAAATTTGGGCAGCACCTCCTATGTATATTTTGATCCAAAACCACATATACAAGATAATGATAAAGGCATCCCCAAGCGGGAGCTAGCTCTTCGCCAAACGGTGGATCACAACCATGCAAGACAATATATATAAGTATACGACACCCAACGGTGAAGATCACCACAAAAGATAAGGAAATAAGCAAGATATCAAAACCACAAGTAGCGGAAAACCCCTCGCTCTAAGTCTCGCAACCACAATCTCACTAAGTCTCATTACTTATACAATTTACTAATTTTGATTGATGGAGTTGACTAGATACAATATGAAATATAAATACAAATGTCCCACCTACTAAAGCAAAACACCCGAATGCAACTGTGTGCCAGCGATGCCGCAACTGATCCAAGCGGGCAACCTGCAAGAACTGTGGCACAACGGGGTGAGTTGCCAACTCATGAGTAGAAAAATATCAACAAATAGAAATCGAATAAACAACGACTCCTAGGTCAACTATATCATAAATGTATTACTATGATATCTAGGATGACCGGGTCTGTATATGTGCCAACAAGGTAGTCAATGCCTATAAGCATGTGGATAACATCCAACAGTATAATCAATGCATGTATGCATGTAGATCTCGTCCACCCATATAATCAATGTATGTATGCATGTGGATCTCGTCCACCCATATAATCAATGTATGTATGCATGTGGATCCCGTCTACGTGTCAACCACTGACACAACAACATCATGCATGCATGTAAATATCATAAAAGCATATGCATGAAAATATGAGGATATAAATCAACATGTGTCCCCCGCGACACCTCAAAATCATGAAACCCGTGTCCAGTATCGACATGCAAATCCCCATATCTCTCAGGCTCCGTCAGTCCGAATCGGCCCACGGGCTCCGTCGGTCCATATCGGCCCATATCATCTCTCGACTCCGGTATCCGGATATCCGCCGAGCCCAAATACTATCACCGATGGGTAGCGCTCCCCTGCCAGGCTCACCGTCTAACATATACGAGTCTTCTTGCCATGGGGTACCTCACCGGGTCCACCATGTACCCGGAGACGGTGCCTACCGCTCCTCGAATCGGGTTTCACATGCCATTCTTAGAACCGAGAAAACACATGGTGGACGCACTGAAATATCATATCAAGAGAAATCGGTTTTTTAAAACAATACATACTTTCTTTTGAAATAACCGCGGTTCTCAAATCCAGAAATCTCATGAAAATAGTATATCTCAATGCGTATGAACATAAAGAATGATGTATGCAACATATAAAAGAATGTAAGCATATCCGTCTATCATGCAGCATGGAACAGTGATGCGACAATATCAGGGAAAACCGCTCTTTTAAAATGAACCACGTTTTTAAATATATATTGCGGTTCCCAATTTCTCCCAAGTCAAATGCAACATCGTATAAGGTGCATATGTAACTATAGCAAGTAAACTATGCAAGGGGTCATATCATGATGCAGCAATCCTACTGTGTAGTGACATGGCAATTATTGATGATGAAGTGTGTGAGCCGGCAAATCTGTGTAAGTGTAACATACGCATCATCGATAATGGTGTAAGTGTACTAGCACAGGTATAAACAATGCCATGAGAATAACATGAATGCAGCATAATGTAAATCATCGGCTAAAAGCTATAAGGTATACGTATCTACATGATCGAGTCGGTGAATCAAACACTCGGCACCCAGCCACAACACCACGTACGGTATAATCCATCGTACGGCAACCCCTAGTCAAGGGTAAGGATCAATCGTCATAAAACTCATCACGTACGGAAAATTATCGTACGGTGTCACTAAACCATCGGGGATCCTATCATCCTATATGACAAAGAGGGGTACAGACCTAGCGTCTCATACGACATATCACACATGATTCACAACATTTATATATCTATGTACCTATGTCTCAGGTCACATCCAAAAAAACTCATATCAGGGGACCGGTAAAGGTATCAATCATCTCAGTCAACTCGCATCCGTATACCAACAAATCATCATATCACATGCGAAATCGTATTCTCTTTTCATCACATCTAAATCTCACATACACACCCGAACCATACAATCAGTTTTTAAAAGACGCGAATCGTAGTTTTGAAAGTCGGGGCTACGGTGTTTTTAAGGAAAAGATATCATTTGCAAATCCGTAAAGTCCCTCAAGGTATCTGTTTAAAAGATACATATGATTCTTCAGTTTGGAAATATATATGGTTCGGATGACACATTTACGTCGGCTATCTAGTCTTATAGTACCCTAAACGGCAATATCGTCAAACATCATCCTCAAATTCCGTCATCACATATTAGCCGTATCATATCACTTCTAACTATCCTTTAGTTTCTAATATGGTTCTCTAACTATCTATTAACTCTATTTATAGTTTTCTATATAAGATTTCCTTAACCATATTCTATATGTATAAATCGGTTTCCATCAAAGTTTGCGGGGGTGCTATACGCCATCCACCCGACTTCCCCCGTGGATATAGATCTACTCACCTTGCTCTTGCTTGCCGATGTCGATGTTGCCATCCTCTTCTTCATCATCTTGAAATCCGCATGGAGTACCTACATATCAAAACACATCGCAAATACGTATTAAAATCAAGTCGGAAACCAAAACGGCATACGTTTCGCTCATAGGTCAAAATCTATAGCCTCGCATGCAAAACACGATCAGTAACCCTAGTCGTGGACGTTCAAACGCCACACGACGGAAACACAATATCAAATACCAAGTCCAAATTCATTAAAAGCCGCAAACGAAATCAGAAATCTTTAAAATTAGCTCCAGATTTTACCCTAGGCCAAACTAGCCAATTTTGCATACAGGAGGGGTCTAATTTACTGCTAAAGGAGCCAGGGACCAAACCTGGAGGGGTTCTGCCCCAGCCTGGCCGAAAATTGCGGCCAGGAAGAATAAAATTGCGGCTAAGTTAAGTGGGTTTGGGCTCGGGTCTCTGTGGTAGCTTCCTGAGTGCCTGCATATGTCACTGTGTTCGCTAAATAATTTTCCAGGTCCCCGAATGTTAGCAGATTCCAAAATACCCTCACAATTCACATAATTTTCCAACGTCGGTTTTCTAAGTTTGGGGTTTGGGGTTCTATACCCGGTTTCAGTCCATGAAACTAATTTTAGAGGGTTTATTAGGTCTCTACTAACCTCAATTTCATCTTTGAATTCAATAATTTCCCAAAACCCTAATTTGAATTTTCCAAACCTCCATAAACATCACTTAATCACTTCTAAACATGCATAGACACTAATGTGAATGAAATACTATGTTAATGGTGATGAAATTACCTCATTTTGGCAACCTAAGAAAAACCCTAGCTTCTCCAAGTCATCAAAATCAAACTTTTCTTGGTCCAAAGTGTAGAGAGTGAAGAGGGGATCAATTTTAAAGAAAGGGATTTTAGAGTTTTGATGAAGCTTTTTAGATGATTTCATGGGTTGAAGTGGAAGGAGATGGGGAAGAAAGAGATGAAGAAATAACATGGGGTGAGGATATGGCGGCCCCCTCTTTCTCTCCTCTCTTATTCTAACACATCTCTCATAATATTACCCTTTTACCCTTTCTCTTTTTAACCTTTTCTTTTTATTTAAAACCCAAATCACATAATACCCAAAATAACACAAGAACACAACATGTAATCAAAATATAACATGACATGGTGCACTAGCCACGGAAAACTGTAAAAACGCGAATTTGGCTTAATCGCGATTAGCAATGCACTAATCGGGTTTTTATCCAAACTGCATATAATAAATTTTAAAAATGTAAATCCTTTAAATATATTTTTAAATGAATAAATCATTTTAATTTCCATTTATTTCACAATTATCGGCATATATTTATACCCTTTTTCGAAAACCCCAATTTCGCAAATCGGGCAGTTTTTAGGAAAAATATTATTTTAATATTAAATTCCAAAAATAATATTTTATATTTTCTGAAATGTTACAGGGCCGAAGAGGTTAGGGCTCGGCTGGCGGAGATCTCCTCGGAGTACCATCAGCAGTGCTTTCTCGACCCCCTACCCCCTCTGTTGTAATTTTAATTAATTTTTTTGTGTGTAAGACTGAGGAGCTCATAATACTTCTGAATGAATAAAATTCTTCTTTTTCGATGTGTTTTGTCTTCTCTTATCCCTTAGCATTTTGCATTTTCTCTCAGAAATGAATGTAGGGATCTCGGGACCGTGAAAGAGAACAAAATTTATGGAAGAAGTCTCTTATAACTTGGGAGACTTAACAAAAACTGCATTGCTTCGAAAAGAAGAAAATACATTCATTTGTATAGTTTGAGTTTTTCAGCGTTGTAGGGCCGAAGAAACTTCCGTCCCCCTGCGTCTTGTAACCGGTAGGCTCCACCGGGCAATACTTCAGAGACGAGGAAAGGGCCATCCCACTTCGGGGAGAACTTGTGCAGTCTTCCCTGATCTACGAATTCGTTCTGCCTTAAGACCAAATCTCCTGTCTTGAAGGCGCGATGCTTAACTCGGGCGTTGTAGTAGCGAGCAGTTTGTTTTTGATAAGCGGCGGCTTTGATCTGTGCCCGGTCCCGCTTCTCTAGTAAGATATCCAAATTAGTCCAGAGCGCCGAGGTGTTTGCTTCGTCGTCAAAGTGTTCGACTTTGTAACTGGGCAGTCCGATCTCCGCTGGGATTATTTCCTCGGACCGTAGCAGAGGCTGAAAGGGGTCTCTCCCGTGGGCGTCTTCTTCGTTGTGCGTAAGGCCCATAACACCCGTGGTAGTTTTTTGACCCAGCTGCCCTGCCTTCCTTCTACGCGAGTTCGAAGACCTTGGATGACGTCTCGGTAAGCAACCTCAGCTTGCCAAATTCATTGAGGATGCGCGACCGCGGAAAACTTCATTAGTATGTGGTATTCGCTGCAGAACCCTTTAACTTTGTCGTTTTCGAAATTCGTCCTGCGGTCGGTAACGATGCATTTCGGGATCCCGAATCGGGAGATTACGTTGTTCTGTAGGAATTCGATGGTCATGGTGGCGTTCGGTTTTCTGATGAGGACGGTCTCAATCCACTTCGTGAAATAGTCTACCACGACGAGGATGTATTTGTGCCCGCCTGTACCTGTGGGGAGTTGGCCCACCATGTCCATCCCCACTGGGCAAACGGCCAGGGGGGTGAGGGCCGTTAGCTCGGTAGCCGGAAGACAGGGTATGCTGCCATGGAGTTGACAGCTTTTGCATCTTCTGACGAGCTTTTAAGCGTTTTGGTGAATCGTCGGCCAATAGTACCTTTGGAGCAGCGTCGTTTGGATTAGGTGCGGGCCCCTTGATGCGCTCCGCCGACCCCTTCGTGTATCTCACGCAGGACATAATCGGCTTCATGGGGGTCGACGTAACAAAGCAGAGGCTATGTGTATGACTTATTGTAAAGGTTTCCCTTGCTCCAGACGAAATGGCGGGCTTTAGCTCGAAGGCGACGCGCTTTCCCTCGGTCCTCTGGAAGTGTACCCTCCTTCAGGAACTCTACGAGGGGATTCCTCCAATCCCGACCTTCCTCCTGAGTAGTGTATACTTGAAGCGTTGTCTCTCTGGCTTCCACATTGGGCCGTGGCAAGATTTTGAAAAGGATATTCCTCTTATTGTTGGCCATATAGGAAGAGGCTAGCTTGCTCAGTGCGTCGGCCTGGGCGTTCAAGTGCCGAGAAATCTGCTCCACTTGAACTTCGTCGAAACTTTTTCGTAGTCTCTTTACCCCGGCTAAGTACTTCACCATGAGTAGCTCTCGGGCTTCAAAACGCCCGGTCACTTGGCAGACTACCAGGGCGGAGTCGCTGCGAATTCGGATCGTCTTCAGCCCCACTCCGGAAGTGATTCGCAACCCGGCAAGCAAGGCCTCGTATTCCGCGGCGTTGTTCGACGCTCTGAACCCGAGCTTCAAAGAGTACTCCATTTCCGCCTCGTTCAGGCCTCGAATGATAAGGTCGGCACCGCTCCCCTCCTCGGTAGAGGATCCATCGACGTAGAGGACCCAGTCGGGGACAGAGTCGGGCACTTCCTCGACCGAGGGTCGGAACCCGGGGACGGGCGCCGACGCTGCTTCCTTGTTGGGGATAGTACACTCGACAACAAAGTCGGCAAGGACTTGCGCTTTTATGGCATGCCTGGGGCGGTATTTGATGTCGAACTGGGATAACCCCCACCTCTATTTCTCCAGACAACCAGACGATTTGAGGGAGACGGGAATAGCCCCTATGGGCCGCTCGGTGAGGACGAGAATGGTGTGTGCCTGGAAGTAGTGCCGTAGCTTTCTTGAGGCGACGATAAGCGCTAAGACAATCTTTTCTATGGCCGGGTACCTCGTTTCCACGTCTTTAAAGACATGGCTCACGTGGTAGACCGGCTTCTGTACTCCTTCGACTTCTCGGACGAGCATCGAGCAAGCAGCATGATCGGATACCGCAAGGTACAGTAACAGCTCGTCTCCTTCGATTGGCCGGGTGAGCAGTGGGGGAGTTGCCAGTTGCACTTTGAGTTGCTCGAAAGCATTTTGACACTCTTCCGACCATTCGAACCTTTGGATCTTTCTCAGGGCTTTGAAGAATGGGAGGCACTTTTCTGCTGATCTCGACATGAAGAGACTAAGAGCGGCCACTCTCCCCGTGAGTCGGATGATCTCCACGTTGCTCTTTGGCGTGTCCACATTTAGAATGGCGATGATCTTCTCCATGTTAGCTTCGATTCCTCGATGGGTAACCATGAACCTGAGGAATTTCCCGCTAGTGACTCTGAATGCGCACTTGGTTGGATTCAGCTTCATTTTGTACTTGCGAAGGATGTCGAATGTCTCGCGAAGATCCTTGGTGTGCTCGTCCGATGAGGTTGATTTCACGAGCATGTTGTCGACGTAAACCTCCATGTTCCTGCTGATCTGCGGTTTGAACATTCTGTTATGTAGCCCTGACGTTTTTGAGGCCGAAGGGCATCACTTTGTAGCATTATACCCCCGGTCCATGGTGAACGCGGTTAGTTCTTCATCTACTAGGTTCATACGGATCTGGTTGTAGTCGGAGAAAGCATCCATGAAACTGAGCAATTTGTGGCCTGCTGAGTTGTCAACAAGCTGGTCTATCTGAGGGAGGGGATAGTTGTCTTTCGGGCAGGCCTTATTCAAATCTGTGAAGTCGACGCACATGCGCCACTTCCCGCTCTCCTTTTTAACCATGACCACATTCGCCATCCATTCCGAGTAGGACACATTTTGAATGAAGTTGGCTGCAAGCAACCTATTGACCTCGTCCTCAATTGCCTTTTGTTTGATCGGCGCGAAACTTTGCTTCTTTTGTCTGATGGGTCGGGCCGTCGGGTCGACCCTGAGCTTGTGCAAGATCACCTTAGGATCGATCCCAGGCATGTCAGCTGGCGCCCAGGAGAACACGTCCGAGTTTCCTCGGAGAAAGTGGATCAGGTCTTCGCGCTGGGCTCCCGTTAAAAGGGATCCGATCTGGACACCTTGTTCCTCTCGACGAGGGTGACCTCTGTTAGCGCCTCCACCGGGGCCCCTCGGATTTCCTTCTGTTCTTCGTGAGTATCCAAGGACCCCTGGAAATCATTTGCGCTTCCGAGGTCGTCGCTTTGCTCTTCAGTGGTAGATGTCGCCGTGATGCAAATCTTGGCGATTTGTTGGTTCCTGTAGGCCGGCCTATCCCACCTTAAACCAGCGGAAACTTGGTCGCGAGGTGGTAGGTCGAGATCTGAGCCCGAAGAGAGTTTAGCGTCGGGTGTCCCAAGAGGATGTTGTAGGACGAGGGGTTCTTGGCGACGATGAATTCCACCGGTACAGTCTTCGTATGGCCCGCTTCCCCAATGTTAAGGAGGAGGGTAACCACTCCCTCGGCCGGGATGGAGTAGTTGGTAAACCCCGACAGGATGTGGGCGGTTGGACGTAGGTCGGACGGGCCGAACCCCATACGCTAGAAGCAGTCATAGAAAAGGATATATGCCAAGCTTCCTGAGTCGACCAATATCCTTTGAACCTCGTAGCGGTGGACCCATGCCGTAATCACGAGGGGGTTGTTGTGAGGTAAGGATATACCGTGGAGGTCTTCATCAGTGAGGGTGATGGGCTCGACAGTCTTGCATTTCTTCCGGGGCTGGTCGCTTGTTCCTTCGACGGGTAGGAGGCGACGTATCTCGCTAGCCCCATGTGTACACTCTGAAGAAACGAACATGATTTGGCCGATTGTTAATTCGCCGGGAGGGGATGGTTGTCGCGCTCCCTGTCTGCCTGTCGTTTTTCCCGCAGGTATTTCGCCAGGTGGCCTGAGCGGATCAACTCCTCGATATAATCGCGGAGTTGTTTACAGTTCTCGATCGGGTGTCCCTGCGACCTATGGAAGGCGCAGTACGGGCCCCGGGTTCGTTTAGCCGCTCTATTGGTGACCGGAGGGAGCTTGAAGAATCGCTCACCCTTCGTCTCTTCTAACAGCTCGGTCTGAGAGATGTTGAGTGGAGTATACTCCTGGAATTTCGGGGAGTATGGCTTTGGCTGGTCGACCTTCTTCTTCTCTTCTCTGCCACTCTTCTTTAGGCCGGCCTGGTCGCCTCGGGGTAGGTTTGTGTTTACCTCAGACTCGAGTTGGATTTCTCGCCCGGTCCAAGCTTTCACCTCGGCCATGGTCTTAAGGTGCGCTAATGCAAAGGAGCGGAGCCACTCCTTGTGCCTAAGACCCGACCTCAGAGCGGTGATGACAGATTTGTCCCGGTGCTCAGGAAATTCGAGAAGAGCGTTGTAGAAGCGAGTGCCGTATCCTTTAAAGGATCCCTTGTCCCCGCTCTTTATGGTGAAGAGGTAATCGACAGTCTGCTTTTGTCGCCTGTTCCTGATGAAATGTCCGAGGAACTAAGCGGCCAGCTCATCAAAGGTAGAGATGGAGCATGGTGTAAGTCCTCGGAACCAGTCTCGTCCAGCCCGGATGAGAGTGGCGGGAAATTCTCAGCATTGGGCGGCGTCTGAGTTATCCTAGAAGCTCATACCCTCCGTGAATGTGTCCAGATGGTGCTTTGGGTCAGACTTCCCGTCAAAGAGGGCCACCTTGGGAGGTTTGTTTCTGGACGAGACGTGTACGGCGAGTAGCTCTTCGGTGAAGGGCTTTGTAAGCGAGTCAGCGGCATACCTGGCCGCCTCGCTCGACTGGTGACCCTCCCGATGTATACTCTCGATTTTCTTTTCGAAGGTGTCGAGACTATTGTGTTACCCTGAGGATTCAGCGTGGTCGGAGTAGCGGCCATTCCCGCTTGTAGCCTGCGCCCGGCTGCGACTCCAATTCCGTTCCATCAAATTCCTCAGGTCTCATAGGGAGGTCCTTCTTGAGTCCTCGCGGTGAGTGCCGTTCGTGCGGTCCTATCGAAGGAGGGGGTGTCGGTCATGCCTGGGTGCAGGCGAGCTGACCGATACCTCCTCAGGAGGAACGCGACGGGCCTCAAGGCGATAGGCTCTTTCGCGAGACCGCAACGTGGGGCCATGTGGCGCCCAGCGGGTCATAGAATCGGTCGCCGTGGGGGGTCTGTGGTCGCCGGAGTGAGCAAGACGTTGTTCAGTGGTGCCAACGTGGGCGGCGTCATCTCCCCCTCTGCGGAGGTCGTGATCCCCGGAAGGGGGAACGGCGACCTGGGGGGATGGGCCCGTCGTTTGGACGCATACAAGGGCATCCACTATGGACGCGAGCCTATCGATCCGTGCCGAGAGGGCGTGGATGACATTCGGTGGGAGAGTAGATCCGTCCGTGCCTCCGTTGTGGGGATGACGGCGGCTTATGCTGGAATCGCCATGGTCTTCGCTCGCCATATAGTCGAGGGCGGAAGATCAACTTTTGATAAGTGGAAAAATTTCTACCCTTCCCATAGACGGCGCCAACTGGTGGAGGTTTGGATCTCCTTCAGATGTTGTCATCCGTCGATCTTTCCCGAGCATTGATGAACGACTGGGATTGATGTTGAGGGCGACCTCCTTGAGCGTGTGGATCTCAGTGGGCTTGTTAAGAGATGAAACTGAGTTATCTGCAAAAGAAGTCCCGGGGTGGTTGTACCACCGTGGACCCTCCGACGATCAAGTTAGTCGAGGAATTTAAGCAGAGTAGCAGCTTATTGGAATAAAATTGTGTTACCTGAGTCGTCTGAGAGAGGGGTTTTTATAGTGGTCGCTTGGAGCGGGCCGGCGCGAGATCTTCGCCGTCGGTTGCGCTCCTGACGTTACGTCTGCGTGAATGAAGGGATCCCCCATTAATGACGAGATACGCTCGTCAATAGGGGGATACGACGGCGTGGAACGCGGGATGTTGGGTGGCGGATATCTCGCCTCTGGCGAGATACGTGGAGCCGTGGCGGAAGCGCTTGGGCTTAGCTCGGCGGGAGGCGAGCGGGAGGTCGAGGAAGATCGGTTCTGTGATAGCTCGGAGGCGAGCAGGGAGGGCCAAGGAAGCTCAGCGTGTAGGAAGGCTCGGAGACAAGCCGATGGTTATTTGTAAGGCGAGCATAGGAGTGTTCAGGGATCCATCGAAGGCCGGGTCATGCCTCGGGACGATAGCCCGGGGGACGCCTCCAATGTATGGTGCTTGTCATGTTTCCTTGAGTCCCGGGATACGTCATCTGCCACGTGTCATGATCTGGGAAGTTTCCACTTATGAGTATCATCAGGCCTTGTCTCTCTAATTGACACTATCAATCTGGTCAACTGAGAGAATTAAAAAAGAGCAAGTAGGCAACAATTATATATTATTAGGGCAACCAAAATGTTGAATCTTTGGTGCATATAATTTCAAACAGATGATTCAAATTCATCAAATGATTATGAACTAAACATGAAGTCTTAAGCATGATAAGCATCGGGTGATGCACGTTTCATTTGACGATTTGAAGCATTTGAATTCACACATGAAATTGGGATTAGATTATGCTACTGTAGTGGTCTAAAATAATGTTAATTGAAGAATTTAAACTTAGGTCAACAACATATTTACTGAAAAACAATAACACCTAGTTGACACTATCAATCTAGTCATGATAGAGCTATCAATCAAGTGGTTATTTTTTGGCCTTGTCTACACTATCAATCTAGTCATGATAGAAGTATCGATCATGACAACCTATATGTAATGGCTTTTCTTTTCCCTTCCCCCCATGGAAATATGAACTATTATGGATTCACAACTTGAACGCTATCATGATGCATGTTACGCCTTAATTAATCAACTTTCTCATTTATGCTCTTTTTAAGCCCTTCTCAATCATAGTTATTCATCGAGAGCATAGACCCTTCTTTGCCATCCATGACAAGCCTTTCTCCCATACTTTTTGGGTCATCTTTCTTTGATTCCGCCATGTTAATTGTCGTCCTCGCTTAAATTGGTAGCCGACACATCTTATTTGACTGCCTCGACCTATGTTCGTTTAGGTCTATCTAACTCTCTTTGCACCAGCAACTAAGCAGCGCATCTAGTCGTCTCACTTGTGTGCAGACGCGCTGTTTGAAAACCCAAAAGGCCACAATCGTTATGGTTTCTCTTGTATTGTTGTCTTGCCATCCCCTTGGGCTATTTCAATGTTCTACATGTCGTATGTTGGGTTCCTGTTGGTGGGAAAAAAATATTCTGTGCGACTGATGAGTATTGGGATATAACCAAGGACATTAAGTAAATATCAAATGTCATGATTGATTAAAAGTTAAAAGTAAGTTCTGTATGGTTTCAATCTATTTTTATCTGCCTACAGGTTCATATAGAGCTCGGATTATGCGAAGTATTGTGTTCTCAAGCAATGAGGATGAGAAATGGTTTCCTGATATTTCAGAGCTTGAAGCTCTCTTTCCAGCTGGTACATTAGATCATTCAGTAGAGCGTATTTACAAACAGGTTTGTTTTATGCTTCTTTATAGCCTGCACAAATTCCGTGTGTAATCGTTATTTATTGGGGGAAAACGGGTTCATAGTTAGATTTTCAATATAGGCTTAATTTCACAAAACTACCGGAAGCAATACCCATTTTTTTTATTAAAATGCTCAATCGCTTTTAAAAGCAACTACCAACAACCTTCTTCTTGTGAGCAGAACCTAATTTTTAGTAAACTACCATAACAGTGTTTACAGATTCCATTTATGCTGTTATGTTTGCTTAGAAAAATACATATATAATTTACCTTAAAACAGGCACTGCAGTATGAAACTTTGTGGCGGTTACCTGCAACATACAAAGTCTTCGGTAGTTTAGAAACAAACAGGCATAATTTTATGGAGTTGATTCAAGTTGAGCCTTTCCATGTATACTTATGCAACATTACACTTATGTTTTTTTTTCCTTTTCGCGGTTGCCTCAGGAGGAACCCGTAGTTGTTGCAAGAAAAAGATAGGAGGATGTTATTATGGCCCGTGCCAACCAATTTCCTAGCAAAAACTTATTGCCGGCGTCACATGGTACCTAATTATCATTTCCCTGTTTAAGAAAGTTATTTCTTTTGGGTATAAAAAAAGACGATGAGAATGTATTTAGCTAGTTCTTTGCATTATCATATATTTATTCCAAGCTATCATCTGATTGCGAATAATTCTCAGCCTTTGTCGACATCTGCAGGTGAAGCGGTAGGAGCTTCGGTTGCTTCATTTGCAACGGGTCTCGAAGTTTTTGATGTAGAGTATTGTGCACTCTCTTATTTGCTGAGGAAAATCGATTCTCAAGCCAGTGCAGCAGAAGACATCAAGATGTTAACAGAAAATATCAAATCTGGAGTCTGCTATTATTCTGAAATGGAACTGCAAGCAAATAGCTCGTCCTAACTTGAGCTTTTTCTTCTTTATTTTTCTTTTGTATTTTAGCTGAGGTCTTTTGTACTGAATTAACTGAACCTCCTCTTTTTCTTCTCATCAATTTTTCCAAATGCTGTGTTTAATTGTAATAAACTGTTAATGAGCTTATTCATTTAAGGTTGTATTGGCTTCAAGAGATTCTTCATAAAGCAATACTTAATTTGCTGCACATTTGAATATGGAAGCTGTTATACCTCAAGAATTATAGCATAACAGAGCCAAAAACTGTATTTATCACAATTATAACAAAACAAAAACATATGAACCCAATGATGATACGAGCACAGGAGGTGCCTCCTATGCTCGGCGGAAAAAAAAAATTGCTCGGTGCTGCGGTAGCCTGCAAAATTTGGATCCTTCTCCATCTATTCACTGAATTCATTTTTCCAACTGGAAAAAATCACGAGCAACAGAAATTTCAAACATTACATTCAACATAGAATTTCCTACCCATGCAACCCTGCGAACTAACATTGGTTATTTGTTTCAGTCAAGTGTAATCAGAAGCTCTTCTGACGTTCTTGGAGCAACTCTAAAATCTCTTTCCGAGAAATCACTCAATCAGCTAAGGCTCTATAATATTGCATCAAGCCTCATGCCAATTGAATGCAAAAGCCTTTTACTGAATTCTGTGGAAGCGAGGAATCTCAATCTCAAATGTGAAAATTTTCCAGGTATGGTAGAATATTGCATGCCTACAATTTGCAAATATCATTTTTCCTCATTACCTCTATGCTTTCTGCAATAGTCGAACCAGCAGTTCCGACAAATCCCAGAGGAGCACAACTACAAACTGTTTCCTCAATGTACAACAAAACATCTGGTAACATCACCTTATCACAAACTTTATTTATTTTCATTCCATCAAGATTTCTTGGAAGGAAACCAGACCTAAGACCACGTTCAGCTGCCATTAATTTTTTCGCAGCTTCAACTATCAAATCATCATTTTCCTGCAGGGTATACAACTTGTTGGAGTTGGAATCTTTCCTGAGATCTTCAAGATAAGTTCCAGTCCAGTTTCTCGTTGGAAGATCCGTCATGATAAAAACGTGCACCAAATTTTTCTTTCCGTTTGAATTTGATTGCAATGACTGTATCTTTTCCTCAAGCACCGAAAATGTTGACTTCCAATGGTTCTTGAATTGCCCATCAAGCAATCTAAGCTGAGCACATATAAATGGTTCCTTTATTTTGTTTACAGCAAATTCCTTTCCCGCACTAATTATCTCAGGAGAAAAAGGTAGGAATTCGATTTTCTTGATTAATGATTGTATCCGAGCATCACTTGGTGCTTCATGAATATCAATGTACGACTCGGAGCCTTTGTAGGGAGATGAAAAAAGACTCCCAAAAGCTAGAATGGTTGCTGTTTCGGCATTAGAGCCGGGTCCAAGAGATTTGTATATATCTCTACGTTTTCTGACATAAGAGATTTTTTTCTTCTTTTGTAACTCTTTGTCAGGTTGAAATTTGTCCAACATTTCATCATTCTCTTGTTGGTAAGTCCAAACTGTTGTCCTACAATCTTCTTCTACAGCATGAACACAATGATTTATGTTACCTTGTAACCCAGTTATCAAAGATCTGCATGAATTGGGGTCACTCGATAAAGATCCAAACTCCGATATGGCACAACACAAACTACCAAAGCAAGTATTATCCATATTTAAACCACACCAAAGAGAAGCGAATGTCCTAAAATCAATTGTCCTAATCATAGAAGACGTCACTGGAGATAAATCAACAATGTCAGCCATTGACACGTACCTGAAAAGCAAAGCGAAATGGGGAAAAAAGAATCAAGCCTCTGATATATCAAGAGCAATATCTGAAACAAGTGACAATCTCTGTATCTGTTTCCATTTTCCACAGAATGAAGCAATTGTGTCAGAATTCAGATTAAGCTGTTGGTATCAAGTGTTCATTTTAAATGACAAGCTAGTAGAGTTGCTGAAAAGAATAGTCCCACGATCCCTATTATCCTAATATTGATGAGTTCAGCAAGCTTATATAACAATTTTATTAAACGGTCATTAATTTTGCCGTTTTGGTGAAATCAAAGGTCTGCAGTCCTTCCCGGGTGAAGCCGAAGGCAAGTGCATGGTTAACAAAACAGAGCTGTTAATAATCCATCTGCCATTGCACTCACCCTCACTACTGCTGAATAATGAATGGAGCTGAGATGTCTCCTCTCTTCCTTTGCTAATTAAACTCCCCAGCAACTTATAGGGATCAGGTGAACATCACCTGTGCTATATTTTTAAGTGGTCACCAGTCAGTTTACTTATCGGGATGCGGATGTGCTCAAACTTTATTAGCAGTTTGGCACAGCAGATGACTTTAAGTTTACCTTTTCGAACAATTATATCATTCTATTAATATATGCGAATATTCTTAAATTTCTTAACATCCTTCGATCAACTGCATAAAGAGTAGGGTTTTCACCTTTTGGAGACTGTGAAAATTAATCTGTTTTCTTAACATGTAGAATAAATAAAATATAGTGGAGGCAGTTGATCGGTTACTAGTTGAGAGTCTTGAGACTCTTGAAGGCTTATAAATGATTAATCAATAACCAATATGTTATTAGAGGCATCCAGTCTTGTTCGATATTATTTTTATCTGCTACGTAAATGAAAGAATATGGCCATTCAACAGATCATTTTAATACACGATGTCCCTACAATTATGTCACCAGCCATATGTAGGTCTTATGAAAATTCATTAAAGAAGTATGTCTTGGTAAGTACATTATCATCCAAACTCTGGACCTATAATGCGCTTACTCCCACATCCAATTGCTCGGAACATCCTATTTTAATTAACGCCTAGGTTATATCATGTGCTAATTAATTTCTCAGTATATATTTCAACAGAAAAAACAGAGAGAATGACTACAACGACAACGTCAGCAGCAACTATGTTAAGGGCCATCTCTTCGGTTAAATTATAAAGCTAACCCATAATTATGCTTCTTGACATTTCTACGATAGGGCAAATATATTATACATATTCCATATTTGTCACTGAATTCCACCTTTGGGACAATATTAGATTTAATACCAAATAACAGACTGACAAACACACACCAAAGGACAAGCATTTGCTCGTCCTACCAAGGCACATCAAACCTTTCACAAAATAATGAAAAGCTGAATTATTCATATGCATCAGTAAGTCTCCTGACAAGGATTGCTGCAATTTTTGAAAGTAGATGGAGTACATAACATCGAATCAAACATCAGTCTTTTATACCTTAATCAAGTAAAAAGCTTTAAGAAGTTGGTAAACTGTAGCATTTTGCCAAACATTTCCTTTCAGTTCAGGTAAAAGAAATATGAGACACTATTTAAAGCAAGCATTACAAAGTGCAACTCCCAGTGATCATTCAAGACACAATCACGTGTTATCTTCTAATAAAATCAGCTCCGGTATCTCCATGCACTACAGTTCCTAGCTCTAAATTTTTAATCAAGTAGATAATATGATGATTAGGTAGGACGAAATTTCCTTTCACCGTTCCCCTAAAACCATTACATTCACCATATATTTTAAGTAGTTCTTTTTTAATAAATATAAAAATTTATACTAATTTTGAATCTATGCAATTGCTAATTTCACTCACTCCAGTAAAAGGATCCAACTTTGTCCATTTCTTCACACAATCAAGTACACCAACCGCTAGAAAATTCATGAACTGCCAATTTTACAATTTCTAGTTCTAGATTTTTATAGCAATTCTCCACAGAATATATGCAATTACCGATCCATTTTGGCCTATTTCTTCACACAATCGAGAGAAAACAAAGAAAATCAAATGTAAGCAAAACGCTAACCTTCGTTCACTCGCGAGCCCCATCACATGATCCCAAACCGCCGCTCGAAGCTCCGACGGGCTCTTAACCCTAAACTTGGGGCAACTCCCAAGCGCCACGGCATGGTGATCGAGCACGGGAGGAACAATCAACGTCCGATTCAGGATCGCAGAGATCAGGATCGCATTTTTAAGCTCCGACAACTGGTTGCTGAACCCACTATGCGGCGCGTACCATAGAAACCTCTCCCCTTCTAGGGTTAGGGTTTTGGGGCCGATGCATATGCTCGATTTGGGGGCTAGGGTTTTGGAAGGGGAAGGGGTGATGAAGGATGTGAGGGTCTCGAAGTGTGCGGAGAGGAAGAAGATGAAGAGGGAGAGGAGGAAGAGGAGAGAGAGTGTGAGGAGAAGGGGTTTGCTGTTTCGTTGGCTTCGCTTTCGCCATCTGCTTCTGCTCACAGATAGATCCATGGCTTTTGATTTTCTTCTGCTGATTTTAGAAGAAAGGCTGGGTGTTAGAGGAATTCAAATTCTTTGCTTTTTCATTCGCATAGATTTGAATGCAAGCGAATCAACCAGGACCGATCAGATTATTGTTCAAATATAGTCTGCGATGGAGAGTTCTCGTTTTTAAATAAAAAATATCAGCTTCATGCTTTTCGGCTCAATGATGAAGACCATAAGTTTTAATTTTCTTGGTCTTAAAGCCTAAATTTGAAAAATGGAAAACGATCTTATGATTTCTAAAGTTTTTGTTCCTGTATTTAAAGTATAAATTGTTTCAACATTTGAAAACCTGTTAAATTTGGCGACCATCCCGTTAACTAAAACTCGTAAAACAATTAACCATAGCTGAGTTTTAGGACGCATATGTCAAACTGAGCGGCAGTGATCATATATCAAAACGTAAAAAGTAGAGCCATTGTCTACATGAAAAAATTAGCAGATGAGCTTTCCATATCCTGTTCATGGCATCTCCCCAATACTAACATACCGATTGACATCCAACTTTATAGGCTTGGCCGTAAAACCCAACAATCAAATCACCTAAAAATATATGATAAAAAGGGGTAAATAACACATCCTTAGCGGTCGCAGCTTTCACTAAAATATTTTGAAGTTTTTTTATTACGGTAAAATACCTAAAACTACGGTTTTAAGGGAATCCTTTTCACTACAATACTCTCAAAAATAGTAATTGAGATATTTTATTGTAATAAAAGAAGTATAAGGTACTTTAGTGAAAACACGATAGCTTAGAGGCTGTTTGTTTGCCAAGAATTGCCAAAAGAAATGGGAATTAAGGGGACGTGATACTATTCACAAAAATGAAAAGTGGTGGAATTGGCATTTCACCGTTGCGTTTACCAAGAATGGGAATCTCAATTTTTGGGAATTGACATTGGCTTTTGGCAATTGAGGTCAGTGGCAATTTAAATTCCGAGCTATCTTGAGAGAAATTGCCTATTTCTAAAGACACATAGGGTTTAGATATTTAATTTATTGAAAAATGGGTTATGGTTGCCTTTCTTTTAATCATCTTTCAGTTTTCGTCTTTTATTTTTTTTAACGCTTACGGTGTGAGAGATTCTTAAGGTCACCCTATATGGCAATATACAGATTCTCAAAATCCAATTCCTGCTTTATTTTAAAACAATCAAGCTAAGAAATAGAATCTATGGAAAAAAATATAATACAATTCCTTACAAACCAAGGGTTTTTTTTTGAAATGGGGTATTATAAAATTAAAATTATTAAAACAAAATGAATTTTTTAAAAATTTCAAAATAGGATGGTTTGAACCCGACCCCACCCCCTGTGTTTTAGAGGGCGGGTCTACCCTATATAGGAACCCGCCCTCTCCTATTTTGTGAAGAGGGCGAGAAGAGGGCGGGTTCCCAGAACGCGCCCTCTCCTATATAAAGGAGAGGGCGGGTTCTGGGAACCCGCCCCTATTTTTTTTTTAAAAAAAATTTAAATTAAAAATAGAAAATCAAATAAATATCGAATAAAAAAATAAAACAATAATATTATTGTTGTTTTGGTTTCGGACAATTGTTATTACAGTTCATGTAGAATTACTATAAATATGAATCTTGTATACACTCCAATAACAAAATGAATAAGTCAAATTTAAAATACGAAAAAATCATATCTGTTTGTAAAATGTAAATTGTACAAGTTTCTTTACAAGCGCTAACCGATTTTCTTCCGGTGCACTTGTCACGATCTCGAAGGTCCCGCTCCTGTTGACTGTCCTGGACATCTGGTCCTATAATGACCTGGTTGTATGCATAGGCTACATCTGGTGATGGAGGTCCTTTTCGGGTCTCCGTCAGATGTTGTCTTCCGTCGATCTCCCGGTGGATTTTGGAGGTGATCTCCTGTTGCGTGTGGGTCTCAATGGGTTTGAGGAGGGTGATTTGAGGAGTTTAACGCCGAGTACCTGTAAAGAAGTCCCAGGGTGGTTTGGTACCACCGAGGACCCTCCGACGATCAAGTAAGTACTAGATCCGAGCATAGCAACGGCTAAGTGGGATAAAAAATGGCTTACTTGACCCCTCTGTGATGGGGGTTTATATAGTGGCGGTAGCACACAGCAGCAGGCGCGAAGATCTCGCCGGCAGTTACGCTCCCGACGTCACGCCTGCGTAAAGAGCGGATCGCCCCTTAATGGGGATCGCGAGGGCGTGGAACGTGGGATGTTTGCTGGCGGAGAATCTGCGCATGGCGAGATTCGCGGAGCGGCGGTTACGCCTGCGAGTGGTGGAGTTGGTCGGTCGGGGGGACCGAGGAAGAGAGCCGAGGAGTCTTGGACCAGTGGTAGCCCGAGGCGAGCTGAGATGTCGAGGAGGTCAGTCTCAGGGGGCTCTGAGGTGAGCTACCTAGAGCTTGCGGGTCGGGTACACGGATGGCCTGGTCGGCCCCTGCAGGCCCCTTCTTCTGAGTTCTGGGATACATCATCTGCCACGTGTTGTGATCTTAGAGGTCGCCAATACCGAGCATCATCATTAGCCCCCCACTCTTGTCTCGACCATCTAGATGGTCGGGTCAGGAGTGGACTGCCGGGCCGTCCGAGGTGATCCCCCTCCTAAGGTTTCGTCGGGACGTTCCCCCGGGCTGTCAGCTTTCTTTTCTGTCAGCGAATCAGGGCGAGATCTTTGCATTTAAGGAAGGAGCGCCGGTTTGTGCACCCTGCCACTGAAGCGACGGTCCACGTGTCGAGCATCGGTTGGCCGACGCGACGTATGCAGGCCGGCGGCGTCTGATGGGATGCGGCCTAGTGCAGGAACGACACGTGGAGCGATCGAAGCCGCTGGACACGAGGAAGCGCTTTGGCGGGAGATGACGGGCGCCGTTGGATGAGGTCTCTTGTGTTAGTTGTATGTATGCCCTAGAGGCCAGTATTGTATAGATGATGTATATTATATTGGATGCTTGGACATATATAGAGATGACTTTCTTGCTCGATATGATAGTATGCTATCTGGTTGCTCTTTATCTTAACATGTACACTTGTCTCTTTAAACTGTCTTATGGTTACATGTTGGTAAAGCCCTTAGGATGTGTACTTGACTACCTGGACTATGATGCAGATCATACTAGTGGGGACATGGTAGTCCATAAGTACATCCTTCAAGGTCCCTAGTCGTGGGTGTATCGAGACGGGGCATCGATATACCAGAGTAGACTGGCGTATACGCTTCTCGACCCATGAGATGGGCGATGGATGATCCCATATCCATTGGTGTTTGACATCAGAGATGGTATACGGGTGCTCAGTGGAGACTGGGTACACTGGACGGACTCGCCGAGAACTCCCAGATGGTATTATACCTCACGTCAGATAGCAGTTCTCAGGTGACACTTGTACAGGTTAGTCTGTAGACCCGAGATCGTCATAGAGTCTTGTGTGATTCCCACTGTGCTTTGATCTCCACCTTACCACGTCCATGAGGGCGTGCAAAACGGTAGTCTTTGGGTACAGTCCCGAGTCACATGGAGGCAATGAGCGATAGGAGGGGTTTCGTCTCTCCCGGTATTGGGAGTTGATGTTGCGCTGTGCTCGATTGGCCGTAACAGGGAAGTCCCTGGCCAGGGCTGATCAGAGATTTGCTGGTAAGTGTTACCAGTAGTTTCTCGACCCGTTATGAGCCTCACATCGGCACGACTTATCGGTTATTGGGGTCTGACGTTTACCACCCCTAGACTTGATATGCGACGTATCAGACGAACAGACCGGACTGTACGGTAAGTGTTACTGGTTGGATTCACAGGAGTGTGAGCGGGCTAGCTCGTCGATCTTCTGATCGCTCAATACCCGGATGGCCGTTACGTTTAGCAGACCGCTTGCGGCTTGTGGGTGCTTGATATGATCATCATCTGCTACCGGCGTATTGACGAGTCTTTAGAGTCCTACACAGAGGTTTTCTGGCTCAAGCGAAACGAAATAGGAGCGCATATGAGATATGTGCGGGACCGAGAATAATGCGTGTATGTGATACCGCATTTTATTCTCGCGATGAATGTTTCGATTGGTTGTATGCGATATGACCTAGTTATCGAATCATTGATTCGATAAAACGATACATTGGATACTGGTCGGTTATATGCGATATGACCGGATCGTTAAATCAAGTGTTGATTTAATGATTTAATGTATAATTATATATTTGATATATTACTTTGCATTAACTGGTATTGGTTCACTTTAAATGGATTTTCTCACTTGATGTACATGTTGTATATGTGATATACTTTTATGCACATCTTTGTATCATGTTTGATGATACTTGCTCATTTGGTTAAGTATGAAGAATTAAACCATGGTTAAAAGATGATTAGGGTTTTGCCTTTTTATTTATTTATTTATTTATTTATTTAGAAAAGGTTTAGATGAGAATGGTGGTTTTCTTTGTCTCTTATTGAAGCTTCATGAAGCTTTGACTTATGCAACCATTCTTGTCTTCATGCTTAACCCTAACTCATCCAAGTAACCATGGTATATTCTCTACACTTAACCTTAGTTAGGATATGATAAGTATTGTTTTCTTTTTCATTTTAAATCACTTATGATATTCTTTCTTCTTCTTGATCATCTTCTTCTTCAAGAAAAGCTTAAGCCCATCAATGGCAACTTGAGCAAAAGTGAGTGAAATCCAATTCTAAAGTGAACCCACCTCCTATTTCTTCACCCTCTACCTTTTGCCAAGTTGTTTTGGGTGTTTTCTTCACAAGTTTCACAACTTCGTGAAGTTGGAGCTTGAACTTGTTCAACCTCGACGTAGATCATCTTCAGCACGAAGCCGACGACCTATTCCGCCCATTTCTCAAATGAAGCCGACGATTGAGTTCGGGATTCGAGATGGACAGCGAGAGGACACCTACGTGGAGCTAAGGAAGTGGAGAACCGGATCTACAAAGGTTGTAGTCTCTCTCCTTTAGTTAAAGTGTTAACTAGTTTCGTATTTCGCCTAAACATCTAGTCCACGATCCGTATTAAGGTTTCTCGGCACCCATAAAATTTGAAATTGGCATGGTTGATGCCTTGTGAGACCTCTATTGTGTGCCTAGGAACCTTTCACTGGTATCAGAGACTAGCTAGAGCCTTAGGCGAAGTCTAGACGATGTTTGAAACCCGAACGAACCCGAAACCCTAAAACCCAAGTGCTCTCTGGACTTTTTCTAAAATCTGGGATTTTTCCAGATTAAAAATTGCTAAAAAATTCAGCAGGGAAATCTATGAATTACGGTGCAAAAATTACTTGATGAACAGTCTACAGTGCGGCGGAACCGCGGTCTAAGCCTGCTTAGGCGGCGGTTCCGCGGCAACTTTATTAAATTATCATATAATATTTGCACAGTAACTGATATCTTTTGGTGTTGGATTTTCTGGGAATTTTTAAAATTTATTCAAGAGTTGAATTTTCTGGGGTGTTTTAGAGATTCGATGTTTCGATCGGATTATCAAATTTCGTCTTTGTGTATTTCCGGATAATTTTTGAATTTGTTAAAAAGTTCGACCGGATATAAATACCCAATTTTTCCCCTGTCGGGAAATTTCCAAGTGTTGGATTTTTCCGTAGTTTAAAGACGTTCTAAGTAATGCAAGTAACGCGATGGACCCTCTAGAAGACAACAAACCTTAACTCGATTATGTGACCGTCTTGAACTGCCCTTTGAACCTTCGGGTTTGGGGCAGTACGGCGTGCCACATGTGAGGCGTTGGCTTGACCCTTCTACGGCTGGACCGTTGCTACTGAGGCACGAACTGAATGTTTTTAGACTTGTTTCATGTGTTGAGCTGTATCGGGAAAACTTGGGTATTCGACTGTTCGATCGGAAAGTTTAACATTTTCTGTTTATCTGGAATGTGATACAATAATTGGAATTCACAAACAGTTATGAGATAACTGAATGAATGTTATAAATCTAGCGGTTTAGTTTCACTTGATATTGAAAAGAGTTTTCGATAATGAGACTAAATTGCGGGGTTTATAACTGTTAGGCATGTGATGTCTAAGTATTTCATTTGATTAGGCATGTGATGTCTAAAGAGGTTGCGGATTCCAACTGTTGTAGTTTTACACTTTCTTTTCTGTGACCGTAAGTGTAATATGTGATATCGCCGGTTTCGTTGCTATATGTCAACGACAATTGGGATGGACATATTTACTTACGTTGATGACATGTGATGTTATGTGTTGCTGGATATGTTATATTGGATCGTCGTGTTTGAATAGCCGTGGGTTTTTATGTGAGATGAGTGTTTTTCATTTTCATTCATGTAAAAACTTGTATGTAATATTCTTTTTTTGGGACACTTCCAGGTAGCAGAAGTTGTCACCTTTTGTATATTATTTACTTTTCCGCATTAGGATAGACCCAAGGAGGGGAGCACAAGTAACTGGGATCTGGGGTCCAGTGGAAGACCAACTCGAGAAGTCGAGTCCGGGTCTCCTAACCCTAGAATTGGCAGGGTTGCTTGACGCTCTCGTAGGGGTCTAGGGGTGTGGGATTGGCTATTCATCACGACCGTGGAATCCGTGTTTTATACTGACTCGTATTCAAAACACGGACGTCCTAGTATATCCAATATTTCATATATTTCTTCTGCTGCGATATCTGTGATGTGATCATGTGATGTTCTGTGATGGATACAGTATATAGTATATATGATATATTATATAGACGTTACTTATGTTTTACACCCGTACTAGCCCTGCCCCGCTCTGCCGTTAGTTACCTAACCTAACTGTGCACGAGGGGACATCGAGGCGAATGCGGATGGCATAAGTGTACGTTGTATTTATCTGTGATGTTTAGGTACATAAATGATGGGACTTCATTAATGTGATTAATGAAAGAAAAGAAACCTAAGATGTTGTAGAATCAAATTTTAAATAAAACAGGTAGCTACAGTTCTTACTTTGCACAGCGGTATATGTGATATATCCTGCACCTTATTCGATGAGGAAAGGACCGAGATCCCTTCACCGGGAGTGACTCCTTTAGCAATAACTGGCAGATGCTACACACTCGGTTTGCTTTTGATTGCTTCTATAGTTTATGCTTTGCACAGTGATATATATGATATATCCCGCACCTCATTCGACGAGGAAAGGGCCGACGATCCCTTCACCGGGAGTGACCCCTTTAGCAAAACTAGAAAAGCCTCAAAAACACTCAATTTCAAAACTTCATTTGATTCTACAACGATATCAAGTTCATTACGCAATAGGTTTTCAGAAAAACCTGACGTAGCCCTCCGTCATTTCAGATAAATCCTACTTAGTATTCGTGCTACGTTTGTTGACCTCCGTCAAGGCGTAGTGTGCGGTAGCTAACTAGTATTTATCTGCTTTTGCATGTGATGCAGATTGGATTAGGGTAGTCGTACGACCTTGTTGACCTCCGTCAAGGGTCGTGCGGGTGGGTTTGATTCAATCAAGAAATGACGGGTTGAACTTGACTTGCACCCTGTGGTTTGTTGACCTCCATCAAGGTCATAGGATGCTTGGGGCAAAATATTATCGGGAATTTCAAGTGTTGAAATTTGCAATGAGATTGCATACCTTCTATGAGATAGTTGGATCCCGATACCCACTGCGAGTAAGAGTTACTCCTGGGAGAGTTTTGCACATTGCAATTAGCCGATCAAGTAGGTGTCTAGAAAGGTGTCAACGAGGTTACGCCTCTGGGAAAACGAGGTTTACATTAATTAGGTTCGTGCGAAAGCACGGGGGACCTCCCTCAAAGTACCGACACTGGCCTGGCTGAAAGATTGGCGAACTTGTAGTGTGTAATTAATCCCGGCTAGTCTTTCCTTTTAGGGTTTGAAGGAAGATTTGATAAAAACCAGTGGGAGCCATCCTGATTAAATAAGATAATAACCAATCTGATCTTGCACGAGCATACGCTAAAGTGTTTTCTTCTCTCTCTCTCCAGGTAGCGACCATTTCATGCCCTAATGAAGATAATAATATGGATGTATTGACCGAACCCGCATGTTATACTGTGCTGGGGAACGTTGGTTCCGTTCTTTCTTATAAGAGTTATAGGAATGAACAGGAAATAGGGGAATACCAGGATTCCCATGCCACCCGATTGAAGAAAGTACATGTTGATGCATTTTCTTCGGGTGTGTTCGTTACAGAGAACTGTTTCTCCATTTGCTCTACGTCCTGGGTATTAGATACCGGGTTAGGATCCCATATATGTAATCAGTTACATGGGCTTAGGAAAGGTAGAGAACTTGGAGAAGTTGATAAAGACGTTAGAGTTGGAAATGGTGCAATTGTTGCAGCTAAGACTGTCGGGGAATATCACCTTGCATTACCAACTGGTAATACATTGGTTCTGAACGAATGCTATTACATGCCGAACCTGATATGTAACATTATATCGGTTTCTTTGTTGAGTAAAGAGGGATATAATTTTGTATTACAGGACAATGTTATGAACATTTTCCGTAACCAAAAGTTCGTTGGATCAGGCACGTTGCACAATGGCATTTATGTTCTAAATCAATCAACAGTTCTGAGCATAACAAACACACACAAGAGGAAGAGTTCAGAACTGAACGAATCCTTCTTGTGGCATTGTAGACTGGGTCACATCAATGCGACACGACTAGCTAAGTTGCATAAAGATGGATATTTAAATCCGTTTGAATTTTCATCTTATGACACTTGCCAGTCATGTCTCAAAGGCAAGATGACCAAAACTCCATTTACAGGACACGGAGAAAGAGTTACCGAACTCTTGGGACTGATACATAGTGATGTATGCGGTCCCATGTCTACACATGCCAGGGATGGTTCTTCGTACTTCATTACATTCACTGACGATCTCTCTAGATTCGGATATGTGTTCCTGATGAAACACAAATCAGAAGCTTTTGAGAAATTTAGAGAATATAAACAAGAAGTTGAGAACCAAACCGGAAAAAGTATTAAACTCCTACGATCTGATCGAGGAGGAGAATACTTGAGCATTGAATTCCTGGACTTCCTAAAAGAGAATGGGATTCTCTCTCAGCTAACTCCTCCATATGCACCACAGCACAACGGTGTATCGGAGCGGAGAAACCGCACCCTATTAGATATGGTGCGCTCTATGATGAGTGTAGCTGAGTTACCTGTTTCCTTCTGGGGATATGCACTGGAAACAGCAGCATACCTACTGAACAGGGTTCCCACCAAATCTGTGCCTACCACATCATATGAGATATGGGAAGGGAAGAGACCATATCTTAATTTTATAAAGATATGGGGTTGCCCGGCCTATGTCAAAAGACAAAAACCGGACAAACTCAGGCAAGATCTGTTTTGTGTAAATTTGTTGGATATCCCAAACATTCGCGAGGGTATATCTTCTACCACGGTGAGGAACAAAGAGTATTTGTTGCTCAACATGCCACCTTTTTAGAAAAGGAATTTCTTGCAAAAGAAATTAGTGGCTCTGAGGTAGAACTGGAAGAGGTTCCAGCTGAACAAAACGCAACAGAAGATTTAGTGGAACCAGAGCATTCAGTAGCTTCCGACAAACCTCAGCCTCTCCGCCGATCTAGTAGGGTTCCTCGCCCACCTGAGAGATACTACGGTTTTCTCATGGATGGTGGGAGCGAGGATTGCATCATGGAGGATGATGACCCAACTAGCTTCGAGCAGGCCATCACGAGTGGGGACTCAGTGAAATGGCTGGATGCTATGCGGTCCGAGATGGAATCCATGTATACCAACAAAGTATGGACTTTGGAAGTTGCTCCTGAAGGGGTAAAACCCATTGGGAGCAAGTGGATCTTCAAGAAGAAAATTGGTGTAGATGGGAAAGTGGAGACTTTCAAAGCTAGACTTATTGCAAAAGGTTTTCGTCAAAGACCAGGTGTGGACTATGACGAAACCTTTTCTCCAGTGGCTATGCTTAAATCCATCCGGATCATGCTTGCCATCGCTGCATATCATGATTACGAAATCTGGCAAATGGATGTTAAGACCGCCTTTCTAAATGGTGATTTAGAAGAGTGCGTGTACATGATTCAGCCAGAGGGCTTCGTAGATAGTGGGAGCAGCGGGAAGGTGTGCAAGCTGCTTAAATCCATTTATGGATTAAAGCAAGCATCGCGGAGTTGGAACATCTGCTTTGAGGTCGTTATCAAAGAGTTTGATTTCGTCAAAAATCCAGATGAACCTTGTATCTACAAGAAGGTGGCAGAGAGTAAGGTTGTCTTCCTCGTATTGTACGTGGACGACATACTCTTGATAGGAAATGATATTCCTATGCTGCAATTGGTCAAGCTCTTCTTATCATAAAGATTCTCAATGAAAGATCTTGGTGATGCCTCCTGCATATTGGGAATCAGGATCTACAGAGATAGATCCAAAAGGATATTGGGATTGTCCCAATCCAGGTACATTGACACCATACTAAAGAGGTTTAGTATGGAAGAATCCAAGCGTGGGAACTTGCCCACGATCTCTGGAGTCACTCTCTCCAAAGAGATGTCTCCCAAGACTGATTTGGAGAGAGCTCGCATGCAAGGGATACCCTATGCTTCGGCTGTAGGCTCTATCATGTACGCGATGCTGTGTACCAGACCCGATGTAGCATACTCACTAAGTATAGTGAGCAGGTATCAAGCTGATCCTGGAGAGAGTCACTGGACAGCTGTGAAGAGCATTCTCAAGTACTTGCGAAGGACTAAAGAGATGCTCTTGGTGTATGGTAACGGAGAACTCCAAGTGGAGTCCTTTACCGATTCGAGCTTCCAGAGTGATAAGGACGACTCTAAGTCGCAGTCGGGATTTGTCTTTACCCTTTACGAAGGGACGGTTAGCTGGAAGAGTTCCAAGCAGGAAACCGTGGCAAACTCGACGATGGAGGCTGAATACATCACTGCCAACGATGCTGCCAAAGAGGCTGTCTGGATCAAGAAGTTCATTACTGAACTTGGAGTGGTTCCATCCATTGAGCATCCAATACCTTTGTATTGCGATAACAATGGAGCGGTGGCTTTGGCCAAGGAACCCAGGTCCCATCAGCGATCCAGGCATATTCTGAGGCGGTATCACCTGATCCGGGAGATAGTTGATCGCCGGGAGATCGAGGTCAGGAGGGTTGACACGAAGAACAACACGGCGGATCCACTCACGAAGGCCATTCCCCAGATACAGTTTGAGAGACTCTTCGGGATGCTCGGTATGCGATACTACAGCAGCTGGCCCTAGTGCAAGTGGGAGATTGTTAGTTGTATGTATGCCCTAGAGGCCAGTATTGTACAGATGATGTATATTATATTGGATGCTTGGACATATATAGAGATGACTTTCTTGCTCGATATGATAGTATGCTATCTGGTTGCTCTTTATCTTAACATGTACACTTGTCTCTTTAAATTGTCTTATGGTTACATGTTGGTAAAGCCCTTAGGATGTGTACTTGACTACCTGGACTATGATGCAGATCATACTAGTGGGGACATGGTAGTCCATAAGTACATCCTTCAAGGTCCCTAGTCATGGGTGTATCGAGACGGGGCATCGATATACCAGAGTAGACTAGCGTATACGCTTCTCGACCCATGAGATGGGCGATGGATGATCCCATATCCATTGGTGTTTGACATCAGAGATGGTATACGGGTGCTCAGTGGAGCTGGGTACACTGGACGGACTCGCCGAGAACTCCCAGATGGTATTATAACTCACGTCAGATGGTAGTTCTCAGGTGACACTTGTACAGGTTAGTCTGTAGACCCGAGATCGTCATAGAGTCTTGTGTGATTCCCACTGTGCTTTGATCTCCACCTTACCACGTCCATGAGGGCGTGCAAAACGGTGGTCTTTGGGTACAGTCCCGAGTCACATGGAGGCAATGAGCGATAGGAGGGGTTTCGTCTCTCCCGGTATTGGGGGTTGATGTTGCGCTGTGCTCGATTGGCCGTAACAGGGAAGTCCCTGGCCAGGGCTGATCAGAGATTTGCTGGTAAGTGTTACCAGTAGTTTCTCGACCCGTTATGAGCCTCACATCGGCACGACTTATCGGTTATTGGGGTCTGACGTTTACCACCCCTAGACTTGATATGCGACGTATCAGACGAACAGACCGGACTGTACGGTAAGTGTTACTGGTTGGATTCACAGGAGTGTGAGCGGGCTAGCTCGTCGATCTTCTGATCGCTCAATACCCGGATGGCCGTTACGTTTAGCAGACCGCTTGCGGCTTGTGGGTGCTTGATATGATCATCATCTGCTACCGGCGTATTGACGAGTCTTTAGAGTCCTACACAGAGGTTTCCTGGCTCAAGCGAAACGAAATAGGAGCGCATATGAGATATGTGCGGGACCGAGAATAATGCGTGTATGTGATACCGCATTTCATTCTCGCGATGAATGTTTCGATTGGTTGTATGCGATATGACCTAGTTATCGAATCATTGATTCGATAAAACGATACATTGGATACTGGTCGGTTATATGCGATATGACCGGATCGTTAAATCAAGTGTTGATTTAATGATTTAATGTATAATTATATATTTGATATATTACTTTGCATTAACTGGTATTGGTTCACTTTAAATGGATTTTCTCACTTGATGTACATGTTGTATATGTGATATACTTTTGTGCACATCTTTGTATCATGTTTGATGATACTTGCTCATTTGGTTAAGTGTGAAGAATTAAACCATGGTTAAAAGATGATTAGGGTTTTGCCTTTTTATTTGTTTATTTGTTTATTTATTTAGAAAAGGTCTAGATGAGAATGGTGGCTTTCTTTGTCTCTTATTGAAGCTTCATGAAGCTTTGACTTATGCAACCATTCTTGTCTTCATGCTTAACCCTAACTCATCCAAGTAACTATGGTATATTCTCTACACTTAACCTTAGTTAGGATATGATAAGTATTGTTTTCTTTTTCATTTTAAATCACTTATGATATTCTTTCTTCTTCTTGATCATCTTCTTCTTCAAGAAAAGCTTAAGCCCATCAATGGCAACTTGAGCAAAAGTGAGTGAAATCCAATTCTAAAGTGAACCCACCTCCTATTTCTTCACCCTCTACCTCTTGCCAAGTTGTTTTGGGTGTTTTCTTCACAAGTTTCACAACTTGGTGAAGTTGGAGCTTGAACTTGTGCAACCTCGACGTAGATCATTTTCGGCACGAAGCCGACGACCTATTCCGCCCATTTCTCCAATGAAGCCGACGATTGAGTTCGGGATTCGAGATGGACAGCGAGAGGACACCTACGTAGAGCTAAGGAAGTGGAGAACCGGATCTATAAAGGTTGTAGTCTCTCTCTTTTAGTTAAAGTGTTAACTAGTTTCGTATTTCGCCTAAACATCTAGTCCACGATCCGTATTAAGGTTTCTCGGCACCCATAAAATTTGAAATTGGCATGGTTGATGCCTTGTGAGACCTCTATTGTGTGCCTAGGAACCTTTCAGCTTGCAGCAATAAATAGGGGTGGGGCCCGTCCCTGGGCCCCTACAAGTTCACATTTCCCGCTTCTTAGTCCTGGTTGCTCGGCGCTCGTCTTCTTTCTCCCGCTTTCGTTTCCCGGGGATCCCTTTTCTCAAGGTTGGATGTCTTCCTTTGCAAAGTTAGTAGATGTTGTAGGAGTAGGTTCTAGGGACCCTTTAGTTGTGTCTGAGTCCCCACGGGGAGCAGGGGTCGTATCCTCTCCCCGGGATCATGCGGCGGGGGCATCCCCCAGGGAGGAGGAGGCAGATGCGGCCCCCGGCACCTCGTGTTGGGTGAGGCATGAGGACGAGCTCGCCAATGCTCGGGCTCACTTCCACATCCACTCGCGTTACACGCTCCGACTGACCAAGGAGGGAGAGAGGGCGGACCAAGTACGGGGCAAGAAGATCGCCCTGTATTTGGAAGCTTTTTGGGGCGGAATGCGCCTGCCCTTCTCTCCCGAGGTCGTCGCAGCGCTGAACTTCTTTGGTTTGGCTTCTGGCCAGTTAGTGCCGAACTCGTGGAGGATCCTCCTCAGGTTCCTGATCCGCCTGAAGTTACAGGCGGTTCCCTTCAGCCTCTCCCTCCTTGATTCTTCTCTCGTCTTCAAAAATCACCCTGGTGGTCGAGCGGGCGACCCGAAGTGGGTCTATCTCTCCTTTAGAAAGTGGCCGGGGGCGCTGCCGGGATAGGGGTCGTGGCCCTGCCCTCTTCCATTCATGACTGGAAGAAGAAATTTTTCTTCGTTTCCCTTCCCGAGGGCGAGGACTGGCCCATGCCTACAAAGTGGTCGAGGGAGAAGTGCTTGCCGGGGAACCAGTCCAATGACCCCGCCGAGGTGAGAGTGGCGCCATGGGAGCCCATCCCCCAATCCGGCGTGCTTCTGTCTGAGAGGGTCCTGAGCTGGGCCGGGCTCAGTCCCGTTGAGTTTCTTCGGTAAGTTAGGCTTGCTTTTTAGCTGGCGTATTGTTTGTGTTATTGACTTCTTTGCATTTTTTTATGCAGGACCCATGGACTTCGACTCTCTCAAAGCCTCCATGCGCCAGCCGAGGAAGGTTACGAAGGCTGGGGGCGCCAGCTCTTCCCACGCGAAGCCTGCCCCGGCTCCTCCTTCTCCGGCGGTTGTGTCTCGCGAGCGTTCGGGGGCGGATCCCGCCTCGGGTCCCAGCAGAGTGTCAGGCCGGAAGCGGGCCCTGGTTCTGGAGGATCCGGTCTCGGAGGAGGAGATCGGCTCTCCCCTGGAGCCGCTCAAAAGGAGCTCCCAGAGATCTTCCCGGGGCCGGTCCTCGCCGATCATGGTGGAGGAAGGGGGTCTCCGGTTCGCAGTGCCCTCGGGGCTATCCATTGCGGATAGCCTTCTGCATGAAATAGAGGCATCGGCCGGGGGTAGAGTCCCTAGGGGGACCTTCAGGGCTCAGCTGGCGTCCATCGCCCAGGAGTCTGTGCAGGTAAGTGTTTGGTTCTTTGTGAGATTCGGTGCCTCCTTCATCTTTCTGATCTCTTTTCTATCTCTCAGGTTCTCCAGCACGTTGCCCTCGTCTTGCGCATGGAGGCCGAGGTGGTAGCCCTGTTCATCATTGAAAACTGCATTTTATACCGCCCATTCTTATGCTCGTTTATTTATAGACAGGTGCTTTTAATCCGTGTTTGCTACATATTTACAGGCTACAGGTTCCTAGTCTAAAATAACGCAAATAATACAAAATCTTTACTGTTACGCTAAAATCCAGGACATCTGTTGCCAGCAGAAAAAAGCCGGGTTCCGATCATCCGTATCCGTCCAGTGCCGCGTACCTGTTCCAGAGACAAGACAAATGACAGTGGTCATTCATGTCTCAGACAAGCACAAAGCACGAGAGGGGCAGCACAAAGCACGAGATGGTCAAACACAAAGCACGAGAGGGACAAGCACAGAGCACGAGAGGGAATGGTGCATTCAATGCATAAAGTGTTGATTCAAAAATTCAAAAATTCAAACTTCCCTCCAAATTTTGGATGCATTCAAATTCAAAAATTCAAACTTCCCTCCAAATTTTGGATGCATTCAAATTCAAATTAAAGGAAATGTCTCTTTCTTTGCCTATAAAAGCAAACCAAGGGCAAAGAAGAAAGAAGTCCAATTTTGCCATACATTGTATCATTCTTTTGCTTAGCTTCCCCTTGAGGTCCTTGCCTTCTCTTGATCTTTCAACCTCTTCATTGAGCTTGAAGGTTTAAGGGTTGGTTATTGATCTCAAGGGTTGTATCATCTTGGAATCAATAAAGTCTTCTCTTTTGTGCTTCATTCACCATGAGTTCTTTGCCTCTTCTTGATCTTGCAACCTCTTAATTGAGCTTGCAAGTTTAAGATTTGGTTATTGAACCCATGTCTTGTATTTGGTTCTATGGTTCTTATTGTTATTTTCTTGCTTATTTATTTCTTGCTTTTTATTACTTGCAATTTATTTCATGCACTTAAATTCCTTGCACTTTAATTACTTGTAATCTTTTCTTTTCTTTTCTTTGTTCTTTTCTTTTGCTCTCTTTTGTTCATTTTGTGAATGAATGTAATTATTATTGTTAAGAAGAAATACGATATTATAAGTTAAAGATTTTCTTTTCTCTTTTCCTTTTCCCGTTATTTTCCATTGAACTCCGCCCACACCATACGCAAGCGCTCCGTTAGGCACCCTACCCTGACAAGGTAACGGTGATTCCTAACCGCGACCGGTTGCGTTCGGTTTGGCCGGAGGCGAAAGCAAGAGACAAGAACGGAAGGACAAGGGTAAATAAGCCGTATTCCACGAATACCGCGCTTAAATCCCCTAATCCACGTTGTTGCCGATTTCTTAGCTTCAGTTGGTCAAGACTCGGCTCAAAGGTTTTGAGTACGGATTTCTTTAGCTTATAATCTCGTATCTTTTCTTAACAACTTTATACTTGCAAATAAACACATAGGTTAGTCTGAACAAACATACTGATTCTTTATTGACTCGTCTAAGACAAGAAGGTAAGATACCACCATCTCCCTGTGGACCGACCCGTGCTCAACCGGCTAGCTGCAAAGCGACACCGTCCTGATCGCGGTTACACTTAAATTCTTTGAACATCCGACACGCCAAAAGCGTGCGATCAAATGGCGCCGTTGCCGGGGAGACGGTAGCGTATTTTCTTTCTTGTTATTCGGGTTAATATTCTTTTTGTATATATTTATAAAAAAAAAAATTCTTTTTGTTTTTATCATTTTTGTGGGCAAGAGTGCAGATTTTTGCAAGTTTGCAAACTGCGATTGTGGGGAGCAAAGTGTGCATTCAAGGCAAAGGTGATTTACGAAGTACAGTGCCAAAGATCTGGGTAGTTTGACCCGCGCAAGCGAACCTTTCAAGCTTACCGGATTTGATTCAACGGGGGTTTCCTAACCAAAAAACTTAACGGTACGTATTTTACTAACACCTTCTTCTCAAATCCGACGCATCCAATATACTATTCTTTGCAGGATTCTTTGCAAGTTCGCTAGCAAACGCTAAAAATTGACTAATCCGTATTTGTTGCAGCGCCGCGCTTAAAATAAAAAAAACGATTGTTTGATTCTTTATAGAATTTTTTGAATTGCGCATTGCATCAATTAATACGGACTTAAGGGCAAGCGAACCCCACAACATACGGTAAAGGATTTCATCACCTTTTCCGTGGCCCACAAATCACGAACTTGCGCATAACGTTTACCCACACAAAATTTAAAAGAAACTAGACTTTAAGCCTTAAGGACTTCGCGCTCACTAGGAGAAGTTGACTGTGTTTAGAAGCTTGCTTAACGGTATATTGTTTACGGGGTGTCTAGAAAAGTGTTAACGGCGAAACCGCCAAAAGAGAATGGGTTATTTAATTAAGGAACTTCGCGAAAGCGTTGGAAAACCTCCCCTTATCTCTGCACTTACCTGGCCTCGTGATCAATGTATCTTGAGCCTGTTTCTCGACACAGTTTTACTTCGACAATCAAGTTCTTGAGCAGGTCTAGTTGACCTAGGTGAACCCTAGAACGATTAAGTGTGTGGTATTTTTGTGTCGTGATTGTTTTTGTCCATATTCTTTTTGTGTATACTTCATTCTTTTGTTAATATAAAAAAAATTTAAAAAAAAAATTCATTCATTTTTCCCTTCCTCTTCTCTTCCTTTCTTTCCTTCTCTCTTCATATCATGGGTACTCCACCTCGCAAAACTCTTGCCGAACTTCGGTACCCACAACCAGACATTACTTCATACGGTTCTTGTTTTGGCCGAACATCGAACAACCCCTCCATGCCCAAAGTTTCACTGAAAGATCGCATAGCAGCGTCTAGGACAAACACTGGCACTCCTCATTCCACTTCGTATCAACCGTTTCAAACATTCACTCCCGCTTATGTTGATACCCCTTCTGCAAGTCGTCCTTTGTCCATCGCTGAACGCATTGAACAATCCCGTGGCCGATCTTTCACTCCTTTCACCACTACAAATTCTTGGGATCAACAATTCCATTCACCTTCTTATCCAAATGTTGATCCTGCTCCTGTCCAGCCATTCAATTCCTACCAATCCTACCCTACTTTTGCACCTTCCCTAGACATTGCATCAGAACCGCCATTTGGGAGTTTTCAGTATCCAAACAACTTTGAATCTTTTACTGAAACCCCTTCACAACCAATGTCTAGTCTAGAACAATCCTTGGAAGACTTTAGGGTAGCGTCAAGCCAACAGATGATGGATTTGAATGCGTCCATGGCCGCCCTCATGCAACCTAGTGACCCGGTAGCTAGTTTTCAACTAGCTCCAAATTTTTCAATGTATGATGAGGCGGCAGGACAGGCTGTGAATTTGAGTGGAGAGAGTGAGCTGTACCCCCTTCCGAATCAAGCCTACCCCGTCCAAATTGAGTCCCACAACTCCTGTGTTGAAAGTCTATCAAATGTCCCAAATGAATTATCAGTTGAAGATAGAATGGTTAATGAGTTGTGCAATTTTGTAGTGTTTGATTTGCCCGATTGTGAAGGGTCCCTTCCAAGTGAAACCAACCCCAATCCTTTTGACCTCTACACCTCCATCTTAGAACCAGAATCGATTAATATCCATGCTTTTGATGAGGTGTCTGAGAAAATAAACTTTCACTTGATTAAGGATATTGACGCAGGGAACATTTTGGATGATGAACCCGTAGATCTGGCTGAGTTTGTCTCTTCAAATCATCATCCCGAGTCATTAAATATTTTTCCCGAACCCCATATGCGTCTGGACTTTGAAGAAAAATGCATGGATGAGATAAATTTTGAGGAGAATTTTGAGGATATTTTTGAGGATGAAACAGTTCTAAATGATGAGTCGGATTTTCCAATTCATCCTGTTCCTTTCATTGACTGTGTACACCCTCCCGAAACTTTAACCGATACCCTTCCTCAACCACTTCCCTCCATCATGTCCGTCGTTCCGACCTTGCAAGAACCCGTATCATTTTCATTTCATATGTCTGGTTTACCAAGTTCGGCGTACCCATGGTTTCTCACGAACCTTGAGGGATTTGACCCAATCTCTCGACGGGTAAATATATTAGCACAATCGCTTTTTACACATCGCGCATCACAAATTGTGCTAATCTATTTACTCCATTTGCACCCTCAAGTTCGTACTCCACTTCTTTTTCCCTTCCGCCATTCTTCTTCTCATCTACCGAGACCGCATTCCACTTCTCTCCACAAGCGGTCTCGCGTATTTTCCATCTCTTTCCTCTTCACCTTCTTTCACCAACCACTGCTTTACCATGATAAAATCTTTGAATGGTTGGTGTTAACTTTTGGCCTGTGTAAGGCCTTGTATAGATGGATACTGCTCTTTCCCCCCTAATCCTGAATTTCAACGCTTAACAGTGGAAACACTGTTTTACTTAAGTTTGGGGGGGACACTTTTTTTTGTATATATTTTGTTTTCCTTTTTTGTTTTGTATATAATTTGTTTTTGGGGGAGCGCCGACAATTTTGACCCTCTTGGTATAGCCTGACAGTGAGGGCACTGTCAAGTTTAAGTTTGGGGGTGTGCTCGGTAAGCTTTCTTCCTTCGCATTCATATGTATATTTTGCATCTGCATATTAAAACCATAAAATCCATAAAAATCTGAAAATTTTCTTAAAACATAAAAACTTTTCTGTCAAGTTAGCTAGTGGGAGGACTCTGATTCAACATTCGACGGTTTTTGTTTGAAAAGATAGGAATAACTAAATCCTATGTTTGGATTTTGAAAACCTGAAAGATAACTCTCCTTTGAAGATAACTATAGCTGATATACGTCTTTACATTACACTACACGTGTTGTGAGTCTTGGAAATTAGATGACAAGTCTTTTATGTTTAAAAAACTTTTAAATAGATAAATGATTTTCTGAGGATCAAATAGGTTTGTTCTGAAATAAGTAATATATCAAGAATAGTTTATGAAGTAAGTGAATATGAAGGAATGTTATTGATGCCTTAATTGGAACTAAGTCTGAAAAATAACCCATCTGAAACTTGATTGGAATGATTACACACCGAACCCACTAAACACGTCTTTTATCCAAAAAAGATTGAACTACCGGTTATATCTCCGTTCGTATTGAATCATCATGTTTTTCACGCCAAACTGTCTTTTGTTTTTGGACCTAGGTAACTTGAGTAATTAAGTCCGCTGGGGTGTTTCTACACCTAATGCCCTAAAACCAACTGGTTTGGGTGCATTGGCCCAAAGCTCGCTAAGAAGCCTAGAAAGTCCAGATAAAAACAAAGTCAAGCAAGTGTTCTCTCCGAGTTAAAATTCCTAACGGTTCTTTGTATGAGAATAATCTTGATAAAAGACAAGCTTTTATAAAAAAAAATTTAACGGAGATATGAAGGTTTTACTCTATGATAAAGACTATTGCACGTTCACAGAGGTGTGTATTAAATGAAAACAAGAAAAAGGTGAAGTGAAAAATACGACTTAGTTTCCTGTTAAGGAAGATAGAAATTCTGAAGTTGAAACCTTACTGGAAAACGAAACTTGAAAAATGCTTAACTCTTTATAAAACTTATGTGATCCTTTTAAAATTGTTATCTGGGCTTTATTGTGCGACATGATGACTTTATTCAATCTTTCTGGAACTTAACGACACTATTTGCACTGCACGTAAAGACATATAAAATCTGTAGTTAAATATGAAGCGAGGTGTGAAAAATAAAGGTTCGATAGTCTAGACTTAGGATAATAGAATTGTTATTTTCTGAAACAAAACTTTAGGGTTTGAATCATAGTTATTTTGCAAAACTAGCTTGACCGGATTTTGTGGGTAGTATCCGCTGAAAACCCTCAGGAGACAACACTCCTCCTACTAGGGACACCTAGAGGTTTAACGGCTTGTTGCACACGCTCAGTGCAATCGCGTTCCCTGCGAAAGTGCGGTTAGGATTCTCTTTTGTGAATAAATGGTTTTGCTCGGGACGAGCAAAAGATAAGTTTGGGGGTATTTGTTCATCATTGAAAACTGCATTTTATACCGCCCATTCTTATGCTCGTTTATTTATAGACAGGTGCTTTTAATCCGTGTTTGCTACATATTTACAGGCTACAGGTTCCTAGTCTAAAATAACGCAAATAATACAAAATCTTTACTGTTACGCTAAAATCCAGGACATCTGTTGCCAGCAGAAAAAAGCCGGGTTCCGATCATCCGTATCCGTCCAGTGCCGCGTACCTGTTCCAGAGACAAGACAAATGACAGTGGTCATTCATGTCTCAGACAAGCACAAAGCACGAGAGGGGCAGCACAAAGCACGAGATGGTCAAACACAAAGCACGAGAGGGACAAGCACAGAGCACGAGAGGGAATGGTGCATTCAATGCATAAAGTGTTGATTCAAAAATTCAAAAATTCAAACTTCCCTCCAAATTTTGGATGCATTCAAATTCAAAAATTCAAACTTCCCTCCAAATTTTGGATGCATTCAAATTCAAATTAAAGGAAATGTCTCTTTCTTTGCCTATAAAAGCAAACCAAGGGCAAAGAAGAAAGAAGTCCAATTTTGCCATACATTGTATCATTCTTTTGCTTAGCTTCCCCTTGAGGTCCTTGCCTTCTCTTGATCTTTCAACCTCTTCATTGAGCTTGAAGGTTTAAGGGTTGGTTATTGATCTCAAGGGTTGTATCATCTTGGAATCAATAAAGTCTTCTCTTTTGTGCTTCATTCACCATGAGTTCTTTGCCTCTTCTTGATCTTGCAACCTCTTAATTGAGCTTGCAAGTTTAAGATTTGGTTATTGAACCCATGTCTTGTATTTGGTTCTATGGTTCTTATTGTTATTTTCTTGCTTATTTATTTCTTGCTTTTTATTACTTGCAATTTATTTCATGCACTTAAATTCCTTGCACTTTAATTACTTGTAATCTTTTCTTTTCTTTTCTTTGTTCTTTTCTTTTGCTCTCTTTTGTTCATTTTGTGAATGAATGTAATTATTATTGTTAAGAAGAAATACGATATTATAAGTTAAAGATTTTCTTTTCTCTTTTCCTTTTCCCGTTATTTTCCATTGAACTCCGCCCACACCATACGCAAGCGCTCCGTTAGGCACCCTACCCTGACAAGGTAACGGTGATTCCTAACCGCGACCGGTTGCGTTCGGTTTGGCCGGAGGCGAAAGCAAGAGACAAGAACGGAAGGACAAGGGTAAATAAGCCGTATTCCACGAATACCGCGCTTAAATCCCCTAATCCACGTTGTTGCCGATTTCTTAGCTTCAGTTGGTCAAGACTCGGCTCAAAGGTTTTGAGTACGGATTTCTTTAGCTTATAATCTCGTATCTTTTCTTAACAACTTTATACTTGCAAATAAACACATAGGTTAGTCTGAACAAACATACTGATTCTTTATTGACTCGTCTAAGACAAGAAGGTAAGATACCACCATCTCCCTGTGGACCGACCCGTGCTCAACCGGCTAGCTGCAAAGCGACACCGTCCTGATCGCGGTTACACTTAAATTCTTTGAACATCCGACACGCCAAAAGCGTGCGATCAAGCCCCGGCAATGAAGGCTGCGGACCAGCTCGCCTCGCTGGAAGAGAGCTCCAAGCGGGAGCTGGAGGCGGTGATGGCGAGGGTCGCCGCCTTGGAGGGCGAGGTGGAAGCCCGGAAACCGGAGGTTGCCCGGTACCGCGAGGCCGCCATGGCCGCCGAGATCAAGCTTGAGGACGCTCAGGTGCTTGCCGGAAACCTGAAGAAGACGATAAAGACCCTCCGGAAGGAGCTGGGGTCGGCGGCCGAGGCGGCGAAGTCGGCCGACCTGAGAGCGGCGAAGTTGGCCGACCTCTCGGCTGCGATGGCGGTGGAGGGCTACAAGAAGTCGAAGGACTTCTATGATGACCTGGCCGTGGCCACAACCCGCATCTGGCACGAGACCCTCGACGCCGTTAAGGCCCGGATGCCGGAGTTTACCGATGAAGAGCTCCGGGCCGAATTCCCCCTCGCGGATACCGATGAGCAGGGGGAAGAGATTCCTGATGAGGAAGTCGCCGAGGATCCTACCCTTCACGTGGTAGACGTCGAGGACCCCGAGGTCACACCTGGCCCCGAGGCCTAAAGCCCCCGTCTTCCTCTTTTTATTTTGTTGTTTTTGGAATTTTTGTAAGCCTCCGGGCATTTTGTAAGGTTGGGGAGCCCAAAAATACCCTTTGTAAAGCCTTTGTCTTTGGTAGTAATAAAACTTTTTCTTTGGTTTCATCGATTCGCACTTTATCATCTGTTTGTGAAGAATGCTTGTAAAATATCTCCGCTTGCACCGTTGGGTTTCCATGTCAGGTCAGCCGTCCGTCTAGTGATCGTTCGTCGAGTTGATTTCGATTACTTGCCAAGCGTGCCAAGCGATGCCGAGGAGGCATCTCCATGGCCCCGAAGTAGAGGGGTGATCGCTTAGACTTGGATGGACTTGATGCCCCTTTTTGGGGCCTCGGGGCCTCTGCATGTGACGGGCAGAGGGTTGTTCGCCGTACTTGTGCCGAGCATGAATGGGAAGCTGCTCGGTGGCCCCACTTTGGGTCCTTAGCGTTGGAGGGGCTGTAAGAAGCCCACTAAGGATAACCGGGCAGTGAAGCTGCGCGGTTGCCTCTTGGCGAGGGCTTTGATTTCTGGCGTCGTAAGTAGGCAATTACCAGCCTGGGATGACCGAGTGAGGCAGCCGCTCAGATGCCTCTTGTGAGGGCTTCGACCCCTGGCGTCATGGGTAAGGAGCTACCGGCAGAGCAGGGTAGCTGCTCGGTTGCTTCTTGCGAGGGCTTTTGATCCTTAGTGTTGGAGGGGCTGTAAGAAGCCCACTAAGGATGACCGGGCAGTGAAGCTGCGCGGTCGCCTCTTGGCGAGGGCTTTGATCTCTGGCGTCGTGGGTAGGCAACTACCAGCCTAGGATGAAGGAGCGGGGTAGCCGCTCGGGTGCCTCTTACGAGGGCTTCGATCCCTGGCGTCATGGGTAGGGAGCTACCAGTCGGAGATGACCGAGCAGGGTAGCTGCTAGGTTGCCTCTTGCGAGGGCTTTGATCCTTCAGAACGGGGACCGAGCAGGGCTACTGCCCAGTGCCTCTTGGCGATGATTTTGATCCCTGTCGGTTGTGGTAGGAAGCTACCAGCCGGGGATAGCCGAGCAAGGACCCGACTGCCTCTGAGAGGACTTTGGTCCTTAGCGCGGGAGGGGCTGTAAGAAGCCTACCAAGGACCCTTGGCCGGGCAGGGTTACTGTCCGGTGTCTCTTAGCGAGGGCTTTTGTCCTGAAGAATAGCCGAGCGAGGGATCCTCAGGCTTGACTGCCTCTGGGAGGGCTTTCGATCCCTGTCGGTTGTGGTAGGAAGCTACCAGCCAGGGATAGTTGAGCAGGGAAGCTGCTGAGCTGCCTCTAAGGAGGGCTTGGATCCTCAGCGTTGGAGGGGACGTAGGAGGTCTGCTAAGGATAACCAGGCAGTAAAGCTGTGCGGCTGCCTCTTGGCGAGGGCTTTGATCCCTGGAGTCGTAGTAGGAAGCTACCAGCCGGGGATAGCTGAGCAGGAAAGCTGTTGAGCCGCCTCTAAGGAGGGCTTGGATCCTTAGCGTTGAAGGGGCCGTAGGAGGCCTGCTAACGATAACCGGGCAGTGAAACTGCGCGGCTGCCTCTTGGCGAGGGCTTTGGATCCCTAGCATTGCGAGTAGGGAAGCTACCAGCCAGGGATAGCCGAGCAGGGTAGCCGCTCGGCTAATTCTTCATGAGGTTTCGCTCGACCATCCCGTTGCAGGTACGGGGAACAGGAACGGTCGCGGCAACCGTGCGCGCAGCATGCGCATTGAATGCCAGGGATTGTTAGTTGTATGTATGCCCTAGAGGCCAGTATTGTACAGATGTTGTATATTATATTGGATGCTTGGACATATATAGAGATGACTTTCTTGCTCGATATGATAGTATGCTATCTGGTTACTCTTTATCTTAACATGTACACTAGTCTCTTTATACTGTCTTGTAGTTACATGTTGGTAAAGCCCTTAGGATGTGTACTTGACTACCTGGACTATGATGCAGATCATACTAGTAGGGACATGGTAGTCCATAAGTACATCCTTCAAGGTCCCTAGTCGTGGGTGTATCGAGACGGGGCATCGATATACCAGAGTAGACTAGCGTATACGCTTCTCGACCCATGAGATGGGCGATGGATGATCCCATATCCATTGGTGTTTGACATCAGAGATGGTATACGGGTGCTCAGTGGAGACTGGGTACACTGGACGGACTCGCCGAGAACTCCCAGATGGTATTATACCTCACGTCAGATGGCAGTTCTCAGGTGACACTTGTACATGTTAGTCTGTAGACCCGAGATCGTCATAGAGTCTTGTGTGATTCCCACTGTGCTTTGATCTCCACCTTACCACGTCCATGAGGGCGTGCAAAACGGTGGTCTTTGGGTACAGTCCCGAGTCACATGGAGGCAATGAGCGATAGGAGGGGTTTCGTCTCTCCCGGTATTGGGGGTTGATGTTGCGCTGTGCTCGATTGGCCGTAACAGGGAAGTCCCTGGCCAGGGCTGATCAGAGATTTGCTGGTAAGTGTTATCAGTAGTTTCTCGACCCGTTATGAGCCTCACATCGGCACGACTTATCGGGTTATTGGGGTCTGATGTTTACCACCCCTAGACTTGATATGCGACATATCAGACGAAGAGACCGGACTGTACGGTAAGTGTTACTGGTCGGATTCACAGGAGTGTGAGCGGGCTAGCTCGTCGATCTTCTGATCGCTCAATACCCGGGTGGCCGTTACGTTTAGCAGACCGCTTGCGGCTTGTGGGTGCTTGATATGATCATCATCTGCTACCGGCGTATTGACGAGTCTTTAGAGTCCTACACAGAGGTTTCCTAGCTCAAGCGAAACGAAATAGGAGCGCATATGAGATATGTGCGGGACCGAGAATAATGCGTGTATGTGATACCGTATTTGATTCTCGCGATTAATGTTTCGATTGGTTGTATGAGATATGACCTAGTTATCGAATCATTGATTCGATAAATCGATGCATTGAATACTACTCGGTTATGTGCGACATGACCGGATCATTGAATCAAGTGTTGATTTAATGATTTAATGTATAATTATATATTTGATATATTACTTTGCATCAACTAGTATTGGTTCACTTTAAACGGATTTTTCTCACTTGATTTACACATTGTATATGTGATATACTTTTGTGCACATATAAGTATCATGTTTGATGATACTTGATCATATGGTTAAGTGTATGGAATTAAACCATAGTTAACTTGAGATTAGGGTTTTAATTATGCATTTATTCATTTAATTGTTTATTCATTTATTTGGATAAAGCTTAAGTGGAGAATGGTGGCTTTTCTTGTTTTATGTTGAAGCTTCATGAAGCCTTGACTTTATGCAACCATTCTTGTCCACTAGCTTAACCCTAACTCTCCAAATAACCATGGTTGATTCTCTACACTTAACCTTAGTTAGAATTATGATAAGTATAGATTTTTCTTTTCATTTTAAATAACTCATCATAATTCTAGCTCTTCTTCTTCTTCATCTTCAAAAGAAAAACTTAGATGCCATCAATGGCAACTTGAGTTCTAGTGAGAGAATTCCAAATCTAAAGTGAACCCATCTCCTATTTCTTCACCCTCTACCTCTTGCCAAGTTGTTTTGGGTGTTCTCTTCACAAGTTTCACAACTTTGTGAAGTCGGAGCTTGAACTAGTGCAACCTCGACGTAGATCGTCTTTGATACGAAGCCGACGACCTATTCCGCACGTTTTTCCGATAAAGCCGACGAATGAGTCGAGGATTCATGATGGACAGCGAGGGCATGACCACGTGGAGCTAAGGAGGTGGAAATCCGGATCTACAAAGGTTGTAGCTTCCGACCTTTAGTTAATTTGCTAACTAGTTTAGTTTTTCGCCTAGAATTCTAGTCTAAGATCCGTGTTAGGGTTTCTCGGCACCATAATTTTTGTAAAATGGCATGTTGCCATTCGATGCCTTGTGAGACCTCTATAGGGTGCCTAGGAACCTTTCAGGGAAGGCGAAGCGCTAGGGCGTCATTTCGATTCCGCCAGAGAAAGCTCGATGATCGCCATGTGGCAGCGACTTATTGGGCGGAAGCGGGCGACTGTTGAGCTCCGTTGGGGCGCAGTGGGTTATATAAGACTGAAGGAGCACCGGTCTTTCTTTCCTTCGCATACAGATCGTTGAGAATGCAGGATTTCCCCTTCACCATCCCCAAAATTATTCACTTCGAAGACGTGTACCTCTATGACCAGAACTGCACCGAGGACACGGTGCAGTCGGTCTATGGGAGCATTGAAGTCCACTTCGGCTGGTTGCTCCCCCGGCGCTCTTCCCTGCTGCAGCTACTTATGTACTCCATCTGGAGGGCGTCGCCGGGGCTTTACAACCCCTTGTCCGAGCAGCTCTATGACGAGGCCGTGGGTAAGCTGCGGTCTCTGAGGCGCTTCGGCCTGATCTCTGCGGGCCTGGTGGGTCGCTCAGAGGCACTCGTCCGTGAGTGCTACGAACTGAGGCTCGGGGTCGACGCGCGCGGTAGGAATCGAGGGCAGAGGTTGGATCTCGTGAGGCCTCGGCTGGCGGAGATCTTCACCGAGTACCATGAGCAGTGCTCTCTGCACCCCCTCCTCCCGCTGTTGTAATTTTCTTTTTCTTTCTTTTTGTATGTATGGCTGAGGAGCCCATAATACCTTTTGAATAAACAAGATCTTTCCTTCTTTTCCGCAACGTTTCATTGATCATTATTTAAATTAACAACAGATCCTAAGAAGAGTTTACATTGCCTTAAAAGAAAGGTACATGTTAGTAGATGATCTTATTAGCGCGGCCCGAGCCCCGTGGGTGCTCGCTGGCCCCCGCGCTCGGCACCGGGTACGGGGCTCCCCGAGCATCGGGCTGGTCGCCTGCCGAAACGAGCATGATCTGGCCGATGGTCAGCTCGGCGGGAGGGAGACGATGTTCCTGCTCACGGTCGGCCTGCCGTTTGTCCCTCAAGTAGGCGGCGAGGTACCCCGATCGGATGAGCTCCTCGATGTAGTCCCGGAGTTGCTTACAATCCTCCGTGGCGTGGCCCAGTGTCCGGTAGAAAGCGCAGTAAGGGCCCCGGGTTCGCTTCGCAGCCTGACGCGGGATTGGAGGGAACTTGAAGAACCTTTCGCTCTGGGCCTCCTCTAGCAACACCGCGAGGGAGACGTTGAGCGGGGTATACTCCTAGAACTTCGGGTGATAGGGCTGCTGACGCTCCGGCCTCTCTTCCCGGGCCCTCTTCTTCTGGTCGGGCCGGTCTGCTCGAGAGAGGTTCGCGTTCACCTCGGACTCCAGTTGAACCTCACGCTCGGTCCACGCCTTGACCTCGGCCATGGTCTTAGGCTGTGCCAACGCGAAGGAGCGTAATGACTCTCTGTGCCTGAGACCAGATTTGAGCGCCATGATGATGGTCTCGTCCCGGTGCTCGGGGACCTCGAGGAGGGTGTTATAGAAGCGGGAGATGTAAGCTTTGAAAGTCTCCTTGTCCCCGCTCTTAATTGTGAAGAAGTAGTCGACCGTGTGCCTCTGCCGATGGTTCCCGACGAAATGACCGAGGAACTGAGTAGCCAGCTCGTCAAAGGTCGAGATTGAATGAGGCTCGAGCCCTCGGAACCAGTCCTGACCAGAACGGGTGAGGGTGGCAGGGAAGGCCCTGCACTGGGCGGCGTCGGAATGGTCCTAGAAGCTCATCCCCGCGGTGAAAGCGTCCATATGGTCTTTCGGGTCGGTTTGTTAGTGTATATGCCCTAGGGGCCATTATTGTATCATACTAGCTTGTATATTACTTAATGGAAGCTTGGGATATTCACAGTTATATAACAGTCTTGCTAAACATGGTAGTATGCTACTTGGTTTTTTCTATCTTAATATGTTAGTATACGTATTGATAGAGCCCTTAGGATCTTGCTTGACTACCAGCGTTGTGATAGCAGTCACACTAGTGGAGGCTGGGTAGTCTACAAGCACATCCTTTTCCAGGTCCCTAGTCGTAGGATTATCGAGATAGGGCATCGATACTTCGGAGTAGACTAGTGTGTACACTTCTCATCCCAGTTGGGGAGATGGTCTGTCTCACAGCCGTCAGTACGTCGTACTGGAGATAGTATACAGGTGCTCGTTGGGTTACGGGTATACCGGACAGGACTCGCAGGGAACTGTTGGTTGGTTTTATACCAGTCGTCAGTTAACAGTTCCCAGGTGACATGAGTACAGCATAGTTCGCAGACTTGACACTGCTACTTCGCCTCGAGTGTGTCCCACTGTTCTTAGATTGCTGCCCTACCACGGCTCAAAGGAGTCGTGCAAACAGGTAGCAGTTGGGTGCAGTCCCGAGCACTTGGAGGCAGTGGCGGTTAGACAGGATTCGTCTCTCCCGGTATTGGGAGTTGATATCGTACTGTGTCAGAGAGCCATTACGCAAAGTCCCTGGCCAGGACAAGCGAGATTTACTGGTAGGTTCCAGTAGTTTCTCAGGGTGTAATGGGCTTCGCTCCCACACGACTTATACCGCTATTACGGGACTGACGCTTGCCGCCCCCTAGGCCCGATATGCGATAGTCTTAGACGAACAGACCGGACTGTACGGAGATTGTCACATCAGACTCAGTAGGAATTCGGATTGGTTTCCTCATCGGCCTTCTTATCGACATCTACCTGAGGACCATTACGTACAGCTAGTGCCGCTTGCGGTCTGTGGTTAAACCCACTGCCAGCGTAGTAGTCGAGTCTTTAGAGTCCCACACAGAGAGTTTCCCTACTCCAGGCGAAACGATATAGAGGTCGTATGGTTTTACGACAAGGGTTCGGACGCATACGTGTGTTTACGCACGTACGACATCCGGACAGTTTTTACTAGCCGGCTTTGGTTTAAGCCAGTTTCTAGTATCCGGTTATTGGATTTATACAGTCTAAAGTTTTTTCGTGTTTTCACGGATAGGAGGGGCGTTCTCGTAATTTCGCGAGAAACTTCTAGAAGGTTGGTGACTTGGGGGTGTAAGTGGCATATGCATTAAATGAGATTAGTGACTCATTTGTGTGATTCATCCATATCATTAATGCATCATAAATGCTTAATGACTCATGGAGATAAATCACCCATTTATATTTATGAAGCATGGTTGTTAAATCCTTTATTTTCTTTTTTGGATAAACAATAATGCTTCATATATATTATGATAGATCATTATCTCATTCACTTCTTTTGCTCACTTTCTCTCTCCTAAAGCTCTCTCTCTCTCTCTTCAAAGCCTAATCCTCCCCTCTCATGTGTTGAGACCAAGGATTAGAATAGACTACTTAATCCATAACCCTTCTCTATATCACCTAGGTTACTTAGATTAGCACTTTAAGAAACCTAGTTACCTCAAGTTAGAGGTGAAGCTTAAAGTTAAGCTCTCGGGTGGATCATCTACTACATAGAGAAGGCCGGAGAGGACGTGGAGAACGAAAAGACGAAGGACACGGTTCATTAGGTATAATCACTTTTCATAGTAGTTGATAACTTCTATGATTCTTGTTAGTTATAGTTTAGCAAAGATTCTCGGTTAGTCGATGTTTATGCAAAGAACAAGATCGTTTTTCAATTTTCCGCCTCCCCGCAAGTCGTAGGGTATTGTACATCGACTTACAGTGGTATCAGAGCCTCGCTAAACAATAATTAACTCATTAGCAAAGTCGTATGAATTTCGAACGCAAAAAACGAACCGGAAAACACATCGATATCACCATGTTTCTGTCGATTTTAAAACAGGCTCTAAAAATTTTTTAGGGAGCTGCAGAATGACCTACAAAGAATTATAAGAACACTGGAGAAAAATGGGTTTGTGAATCGGCCATACAGCCGCGGAACCGCGGCCGATCCCACCGATCCGCCGCGGATCCGCTGCCGAGTTGGGGCCGATTCGACCCAGTTTGCTACAGTAACTCTTATGTGATATTTTTGTATTTTCTGGAATGTTTATTTTATGCTCAAGTCTCAGGTGCACAGAGAAGTTTTGGGAGTAGAATCTGATATGTTTGCTCGATCGAAATTATACGATGTTTGCTAATTTGATTATATCTGTGATTGTATAATGTGTTCGTAAACCTCCCCTAACTGCTAGTATGTCAGTTGGCAGGGGGTTGCACATTTCTGTAATGGTTTTTACTGTTTGTGGTTATGAACTGTATTGGACTGTTGTGATGATTAGCCGGGGTTTAAGATGGATTGTTATATTCATTCATTCAATTGTAATTGTAATATGTTGTAATATTATTTTACGGGGCATATCCAGGTTGCGGTTGTAGCCATCGTTGTATTATTTCATTTTACTGTTTTTGCTCCTAGGATAGACCCAAGGTGGGGTGCACAAACTACCGGGGACTTTGAAGTGTTTAGTGGCCTACTCACGTTGTTGAGGGAGACCGCTTCACTTCGGGTACTTGGCGGGTAGTTTGTCGTACCCGTAGGGGTCTAGGGTGGGGTAATGGCTATTCGTCACAACTGTGTAATCCGTCTTTTGTTGCAGACTCTAAACAAACGCGGATTGCTTGCATATCCAATAATGTTCATCTGTGATCTGGAATGCCTATTATTGCGTCTGACGAATGTACAATATCTATATATGATAGCTATTTAGACGTCACTTATGTTTTACACCCGCGCTAGCCCAGCCCCCACTCTACCGTTAGTTAAGTAACCTAACAGGTGATGACGGGACCCAATGGCGAATGCGGATGGCATAAGAGGACTTTGTATTTTCGTTGTTTTCTGCAATGATAGGTTATTGATGGGACGCATTCTTATTAATGCAAAGAAAATAAACCAAAAGTTGAATCGTTGGAACAATTTAAAAGAAACCACTCGGTTGTTTTAAAACAGATGATATTTTTAATTGCGGAGCTTTAACCACTCCTTTTAAAAGCTATCAGGTTCCTTCGGTCATATCAAGTTCACTACGTTCACGGTTTTGCCAAAACCATTCGTAACCCTCCGTCATTTCATTTGGGTATTCAGTAGTATTCAAGCTATGTATTTTGACCTAACGCCAAGGCATAATGTTTGGTAGCTGCTGGGTATTCATTTGTTGCATAGATAGATGAGTTAGTTTGGGACAGTCGTATTATCATTTTGGTCGAACGTCAAGGATATGTACGGATGGGTTCAAATTAACAAGATAATGATGGGTAGAACTTGACATATGACTTATGATATTTTGACCTAACGCCAAGGTCATAAGAGCATGGGGCAAAAATATATATCGGGAATTTATAAAGAAACTGAAATTTGCAAAGAGATGCATACCATTTGGAGTTTGATGAATGCCGGTAGGATTCCTTCAACATTATCATACGATGATATTTGGATCCCGATCCTACTGTGAGTATATGCTACTCATCAGGAGATTCGTCACTTAACGATCAATGCTATAAACCAAGTAGGTGTCTGTAGGGTTACTAGGCACACTAACAAGGCTCTACAAGGTATCGACCATGCCGGATTAAAATTTTTAGATGCCGAAAAACCCTAAGCAAGATCGTATACTAGAGATTAGGCGAAAAAGATAGCAAGTAAATCACATTTACACTAAGTGAATACGAAATACAACCTTTGTAGATCGGTCCTTCACTTCTTAAGCTCCTTGTTGTAGTCCCTTCGCTGCGATCAACTTACTCCCGGACTCTCGGACGACTCCATGAGAAAATTGCAACGGGATCGCTTGAAGTCTTCGAGTCCGAAGATGATCTACGTCGAGGGAATACGAACTCAAGCTTCTACTTCACTAACCAAAGAATTAGTGAAGCAAACACCCTCAACTAAAGTGCTAGTCTAGTAGAGGATGGTGAGATATGAAATGGGTACACTTTAGAATTTCTTTTCTCACAAAGAATCACTCTCTTTATCAAACCCTAGAAAAGAGATTGAAGGAGGAAGAAGATGAACTCAAAATAAGAATGAAACTTATGAAGAGAGTGAGTGCTAACCATGGTGAGTAAGTATCATATACTTAACTCATGTAGAGACATAACCATGGCTAATAATAGTGGTTGGGTTAACTAAACATCATAAGTAAAACAAATTGAGTTGAATTTGTCAAAGCACTAAAAGCTTCTACAAGCTTCATGCACTTAACAAATTCAATCAATTTAGATTTACTTTTAATACAAAAACCCCTCCACTAAAATTAGAATGGTGTATGTCTTATACACCCATGTCAAGTGTATCAATAACCATGATACAAATGGAAAACACAAATAAATATATATCACATATATATTAACTTGTGTTCAAGTGAGAAAAATAAATGCTTAAGTGAACCAATGTTAGTTAATGTAAATTATTATATCACATATACAATTATACACTAAATTATTAAATCAATACTTGACTTAATAATCCGGTTATATCACATATAACAGACTAACATGCAATGTATCGACTTATCGAATCAACCCTTAATTCGATAACTTGGTTATATCGCATATAACCGATCGACACAAACATCGCGAGAATAGAATACGGTATCACATACACGCATTATTCTCGGTCCCGCACATATCACATATGCGCTCATATCTCGTTTTGCCTGAGTTAGTATAATCTCTATGTAGGACTCTAAAGACTCGTCAATACGCCGGCAGTAGGTGATGATCACATCAAGCACCCACAAGCCGTCAGCGGTACTAGCTGGACGTAACGGCTACCCGGGTATTGAGCAATCAGAAGATCAGCAAGTAAGCCCGCTCCAACTCCTGCAATAAGCCTGACAGTGATACTACCGTACAGTCCGATCTCCTCGTCTGATATATCGCATATCAAGTATAGGGGTGGTAAACGTCAGACCCCAATAACCGATAAGTCATGCTGATATGAGGCTCATAACGGGTCGAGAAACTACTGGTAACACTTACCAGTATATCTCTAAACCAGCCCTGGCCAGGGACTTCCCTGTTACGGCCAATCGAGCATAGCGCAATATCAACCCCCAATACCGGGAGAGACGAAACCCCTCCTATCGCTCATTGCCTCCATGTGACTCGGGACTGTACCCAAAAACCATCGTTTTGCACGCCCTCTTGGACGTGGTAAGGTGGAAATCAAAGCACAGTGGGAATCACACAAGACTCTATGACGATCTCGGGTCTACAGACTAACCTGTACCAGTGTCACCAGAGAACTGCCATCTGACGTAAGGTATAATACCATATGGGAGTTCTCGCGAGTCCGTCCAGTGTACCCAGTCTCCACTGAGCACCCGTATATCATCTCTGATGTCAAACACCAATGGATATGGGATCATCCATCGCCCATCTATATGGGTCAAGAAGGTATACGCTAGTCTACTCTGGTATATCGATACCCCGTCTCGATACACCCACGACTAAGGACCTTGAAGGATGTACTTATGGACTACCATGTCCCCACTAGTATGATCCGCATCATAGTCCAGGTAGTCAAGTACTCATCCTAAGGGCTTTACCAACATGTGACAGAGAGACAATCAGTATACACGTTAAGGTAAAGGGTAACCAGATAGCATACTATCATGTCGAGCAAGAAAGTCCTCCCTATATATGTCCAAGCATCCACTACAATATACATCACATGTATAGTAATGGCCTCTAGGGCATACATATAACTAACAATCTCCCACTTGCACTAGGGCCATATGAAAACAGTGGTTGTAGTATCTCATACTCAACCATCCCATAATAGTCTCTCTCTGGGAATAGGCCTTTGTGAGTGGATCCGCCGTGTTGTCCTCTGAGTCTACGCTCCTGATCTCAATCCCCTGGAAATCAACCATCTCCATGATCAGGTGACACTGCCTCAGAATATGTCTGGATCACTGATGGGACGGGCATTCCTAGGCATAAGCCACAACTCCATTGTCTCACAATGGTAGGAACGAAGTTCATCTCATGAACTAATATACACCCAGACTTCCTCTTTGGTAGCATCTTTGGTAGAGATGTATCCAGCCTTTATCGTCTAGTATGCCACGGTATCTAGCTTGGAACTCTTCCAACATACCATCCCTTTACTGAGGGTAAAGACAATGCATGTGACTGACTTTCAGTCGTCCTTATCACCCTGGAACCTTTCCAGTGATTCTCCCCAGGATCGATTGATACCATCTCATTACATCTAGTGAGTATCCTAACATCCAATTAGATCTATCTCATAGATCCAAAACCTAGTAGGTATCACTTTGATCCTATATGGAGAATCATTGTGATAAGCGGAGATTGACCAAGCGTAGCATAGGAAACTCCTTCCCTATCAAGAGTATGTCATCCACGTACTCTACGAGGATCATTACCATACTCCCTACTACCTTTTTGTATATACAAGGTTCATCTACCATTTTGATAAAGTAAACTCTTTGACTACCACAAAACAGACGTTCCAACTCCGCGATGCCTGCTTTATCCTATAAAGCAGCTTGTATACGTTTCCGCTGCTCCCACTGTCTACGAAGTCCTCTGGCTGTGTACTTATAGACGCTCTCTTCTAAAACATCATTTTAGAAAAGCAGTCATGACACCCAACCACCAGATATCGTAGTCATGGTATGTAGCCGTGGCAAGTAGGATCTGGATGGACTTAAGCATAGGCCCCAGAAAAAGGTTTCATCATTAGCCACAATTGGTCTATGATGCAAACCTTTGACAAGTCTAGCTTTGAAAGTCTAAACTTTTCCATGTACACCAAGTAATCTTCTTAAGATATACTTGCTCCTGATAGGGATTTAACCCTTCAGATAAAGCAACCAAAGTCCATACTTTGTTGGTGTATAAGGATTCCATCTCAGATCGCTAAGCATCCAGCCATTCTTACAGAGTCCCACTCCTGATGGCCAGCTCGAAACTAGTTGGGTCATCATCTCATGATGCAATTCTCGCTCCCATTGTCATAGAGAAACCGAAGTAACTCTCAGGTGGGTGAGGAACCCTATTAGATCGGCGGAGAGGCTGAGGTTCGTTGGAATCTACTGAATCTTTTGGTTCTACCAAATCATCTGCTGCAGTTTGTATAGCTGGAACTCCTTCCAGTTCTACCTCATGACCACTAATTTCTTCTCAAGAAATTCCCTTTCACAAAGGTGGTATGTTGAGAAACAAAACGTTTTTGTTCCTCGGTTTGGTAGAAGATATTCCCTTGCTTATGCTTGGGACATCCTACAAACTTCCACAGACTTGACTTTGCCTCGAGCTTGTCCGGATTATGCTTTTAGACATAGGCTGGACAACCCCAAATCTTAAGATATGGGCTCTTCCCATTCCATATCACATATGAAGTGGTAGGCAACTGATTTGATTTGAACCCTATTCAATAGGTATGCAGCTTCTCAAGTGCATAACTCCCAAAGGGAATTAGGAAACTCAGTAGTACTCATCATAGAGCACACCATATCACATAGGGTGCTATAGCTCCGCCCCGATATACCATCGTGCTATGGTATATACAGAGGAGTAATGCTGAGAGAGAATCTCATTCTCCTTTAGAATAGTTCAGGATTTCCGTGCTCAAGTATTCTCCTCCTTGATCACATCAAAGGACATAATACTTATACCCTTATTTTGGTTCTCTACTTCTCACTTATATTCTGTGAATATCTCAAAAGGTTCGGACTTGTGTTTCAACTGGAACATATGTCTGAATCTTGAGAGATCGTCAGAGAATGTAATGAAGTACAAAGAACCGGTCTTGGCATGTGTAGACAGGGGACTTTCATACATCAGCATGTATCAATCCCAAGAGTTTAATAACTCTTTCTCTGTTTTCAGTAAACGGAGCTATGGTCATCTTATCTTTGTGACATGACCGGCAAGTTTCATAAGATGTAAATTCAAACTAATTTAAATATGCATCTATATGTAACTTCAGCTGGTCGGGTCGCATTGATATGACCTAGTCTATAATACCTCAAAAAGGATTTGTTCATTTCTGAACTCTTCCTCTTGTGTGTATTCTATATACTAAGAACTGTGGTTTGATTTAGAACGTCAATACTTTTAGATAACGTGCCTAAACCGATCAACTCTTGATATAGGAAATGTTCAAAACATTATCGAACAGTACAAAATTATATCCTTTCTTTACTAATAAAGAGACTGATATGATTTTGTATATTAGGTTCGGTATCTAATAACATTCGTTCAGAATCAATGTATTCTGGTAATACAGGGTGATAGTGACCAACAGACTTGGCTGCAACACTTGCACCGTTTTCTATCTCATGAAACTTATCACCCGTTCTCAGTTCTCTACCTATCTGTAGCCCATGTAACAGATTACATATGCGGGATCCTGATCCGGTATCACATACCCAAGACGTAAAGGATACTGAGAAACAGTTCTCTATAATGAACACACCCGAAGAAGATGCATCATTATGCACTTTCTTCGTTTGGGCGGCACGGGAATTCTGGTAATCCCTAAATTCCTGCTCTGTCTTATAACATTTATAAGTTGGAGTGGGACCAACGTTCCCCAGCTCAGTATAACAAGCGGGTTCGGTCAATTCATCCGTATTATTATCTTGATTAAGGCGTGACATGGTCGCTACCTGGAGAGAGAGAGAAGAAAACACTCAGCGTGCGCTCTTGCAAGAATAGATTGGTTATTATTTTATCTAATCAGGATGGCTCCCACTGTTTTTATCAAATCTTCCTTCAAACCCTAAAAGGAAAAACTAGCCGGGATTAATTACAACCTACAATTTTACCAATCTTTCAGCCAGGCCAGTGTCGGTACTTTGAGGAAGGTTTCCCGTGCTTTCGCACGGACCTAATTAAAGTAAACCTCATTTTCCCAGAGGCGTGACCCCGTTGATACCTTTCTAGACACCTACTTGATCGGCTAATTGTAATGTGTAAAACTCTCCCGGGAGTAACAATTACTCGCAGTGGGTATCGGGATCCAACTATCTCATAGAAGGTATGCAATCTCATTGCAAATTTCAACACTTGAAATTCCCGATAATTTTGCCCTTAACGTGCTATGACCTTGACGAAAGCCAACAAACCATAGCCCGCTAGTCAAGTTCAACCCGTACATTTCTTGACTGAATTAAACCCACCCGCACAACCCTTGACGAAAGCCAACAAAGCCGTACGACTACCCTAATCCAATCGCATCGTATGCAGCAGATAAGCAGCATATAGCTACCGCACACTACACCTTGACGAAAGCCAACAAATGTAGCATGGATACTATATACAACTTATCTGAAATGATGGAGGGCTACGAAAGGTTTTTTTGAAAACCTATTGCGTAATGAACTTGATATCGTTGTAAAATCAAATGATTTTTGTTCCCCTCCGAAAGACGGCCGAGACTAAACGTCTTGCCTGAGATTCGGGGCAGATGCTAATTGGTTTTATCCGTCCACTTCTCCGAAGATGCCAAGTTGATTTATGGCACCGTGTATCGGAGGTTTAGATGGATGCGGCCGATGTAGCAGACTTCATCAGATTCCCCCTCGCTTGAGGGGTTTTTGATTGTGGGGACGCTCTTCCCTGCAGGCGCAAGCCCCTGCAGTTAATTACGCTACCGCATCGCGGCAGCCACTTTCTCCTTCTCCAAAATTTCACTTCGTGTCGTGTGTGTTTGTTTTGTTTGTGGTTGCCCGTGGATTGTATACGGAGACTGAGTAATGCCGTCGCCCGTAGGACGTGAATTAGTCCAAATCCGTATTTACTTAGATTTGGGTTTGGTGTTTTTAGTTTAAGGATACGTTAGCCGTATTGAGGCTAAGATCAACTTAAATGTTCGTTAAGGATACGTTAGTCTGATTTGAGACTAAGATCAACTTAACGGGATCGTTTAGATCCGACAAAAGAGCATTTGGGGGCTCGATTGTTCCAGTTTAAGGACATAGTGGTCCATTTAATGTATGGCCATCGAGACCCGTCACCTCTCTGACGACGTTGAAGGATTACAACGACATGTGTCAGAGGAGTTCGAAGATGTACCCTTGAACCAAAGTTGATTGGGTGATCCATAGTCTAATTTAGAACTAAAGTATGTTTGAAGGTTTAAGGATACATTAGCCGTATTTGAGGCTAAGATCAACTTAAACGGGATCGTTTAGATCCGACAAGAGAGCATTTGAGGACTCTATTGTTCCAGTTTAGGGACATGGTGGTCCATTACCAGTTTAGGGACGTGGTGGTCCAAATTCCAGTTTAGGGACGTGGTGGTCCATGTTCCAGTTTAGGGACGTGGTGGTCCGACATTAGTTTAAGGATGTTTCGGTCCCACATTAGTTTAAGGACATTCCGGTCCACGAGTTTAAGGACCCCGCAGTCCGTATTGATGTGTGGTCGTCGGGACCCGTCACCTCTCTGACGTCGTTGAAGGATTACAATGACAGGTGTCAGAGAAGTTCGGAGATGTACCCTTGAACCAATAGTAAATTGATTTAAGAGAGCAATCTTGCTCAGTCAATTTAATTTAAGGACTTACGGCCAAAATTGGGCTAAGTCCAGTTTCAACATCTTTTGTCTTTGGCCTGTGCTAGGGCTTTGCCCCTTTTTAGTAATGCACTGCATTATTCTTGTTTTGGTTGGGCTCTGCCCTTTTGTAAATGATGCGGAGCATCTATTTTGTTTGGGCTCTGCCCCTTTTTTAAAATGCATAGCATTTTTTATTAGGCCTGTTAAGCCTTTTAATTGGGCTCTGTCCCTTTTCTTTAATAATGCAGAGCATTAAATACTCTGACAGTGCCCCACGTGACTTGTCAGGCGTTTTGCGCCAAGTAATGAGCGCAAACTCATATGGTGGTGACACATGTCACGCTCTGGTAAGCGCAAGCGCAACAGCGCAGTGCGCTGCGCTAGTGCGCTGCGCTGTTGCGCTGCTGACACGTGGCGCGCTCTGGTGAGTTGCGCCAATTCCAGAGAGCAAAGCTCTATTTTAAGAGCGCGTAGCACAAGTTGTTCTGTAGCTGACACGTGGCGCTCTCTCAAGAGCGCAACAGCGCAGTTTGGAAGTGCAAAGCACTAAGAATCTTTTAGATTCAAGAACGGAAGTGCAAAGCACTATTTGATTTCTTGATCTAATTTAGATCAAAGAAAAATAAGTTTTTTCTTTTTGTTTCAAGAACCAGAGGTTCATAAAAGTGCAAAGCACTATACTTTTTTTTTATTTTGTTGTTTTCTTGTTTTCTAAAGAACCAGTGGTTCATAAGAAGTGCAAAGCACTGTTTTTTATGTAAAGAACATTGATCTGGTTTTTAGATCGATGATTTATTAAAAGAGATTTCTTTTCTCTCGTGAAGGTTTTACCTTTTTCTTTGAAATTTTCTCAGATTTCTCTCTCTGTTTGAAGCTCTTGACTTTTTTCAAGAAAAATGTTGATGCCTTTGAATTGAGGTCTGGGGTCTCTTTTATAGTGCCCATAAATTAGTTAATTTTGTTGAAGAGATCTTTCTCTGAGTGATTTAGGGAGTTTTCCCCACCGTTGGATCTTTGATCCAAGGGCTTCTGTTTTACAGAAGAAAATCTTCTTGTTTTAACAAGAACAGAAAGATTTCTTTAAAATCTTTATTCTGTTTTGGCGCAATGCTCCAGCGCGTGACACGTGTCGCGCAGCGCAACTGCGCTAGCGCATCTGCGCTGACACGTGTCGCGCAGCGCAACTGCGCTAGCGTATCTGCGCTGACACGTGTCGCGCAGCGCAGTGCCTGCGCAGCTGAAGCGTTGCTTCCTTTAATTTTGCTTAAAATAGAGCTTTGCTCTGATTGAGCGCGCCTTCTTGGGCGCTCGCTGACGTATCAGCGCCTGACATGTGGCGCGTTGCGCCCGAGATTTGAAGCGTTGCTTCAGAATTTTGAATTTTGAATTTCAACAGAGCTTTGCTCTGATTGGGCGAAACAATTTTAAAATGGAGTGTTTTTTAGGCTTTTCTATTTTTGCTAAAGGGGTCACTCCTGGTGAAGGGATCGTCGGCCCTTTCCTCGTCGAATGAGGTGCAGGATATATCATATATATCATTGTGCAAAGCAAAAACTCCAAAAGAAATCAAAAGAAAAACCGAGGGTTATAGTATCTGCCAGTTATTGCTAAAGGGGTCACTCCCGGTGAAGGGATCTCGGCCCTTTCCTCATCGAATAAGGTGCAGGATGTTCTACAAGGAACACCGCGATGCAAAGCAAGAACTGTAGCTACCTGTTTTTGAAAATTCGATTCCACAACATCTTTTAGGTTTCTTTTTCTTTCATTAATCATATTAATGAAGGCCCATCATTTAAGTTACCTAAACATCACAGATAAATACGACGTACACTTATGCTATCCGCATTCGCCTCGATGTCCCCTCGTGCACCGTTAGGTTAGGTAACTAACGGCAGAGCGGGGCAGGGCTAGCGCGGATGTAAAACATAAGTAACGCCTATATAATATATCATATATACAATATACAGTATTTATCACAGAACATCACATGATCACATCACAGATATCGCAGCAGAAGAAACATATGAAACATTGGATATACTAGGACGTCCGTGTTTTATTCTGAGCCTCTATAAAACACGGATTCCACGGTCGCGATGAATAGCCAAACCCACACCCCTAGACCCCTACGAGAGCGGCAAGCAACCCTACCAATTCTAAAGTTAGGAGACCCGGACTCGACTCCTCGAGTTGGTCTCCCACTGGACTCTAGAACCCGGTTACTTGTGCTCTCCTCCTTGGGTCTATCCTAGTGCGGAAAAGTAAATAATATACAAATGGTGACAACGACCTCATCCCAGAAGTGTCCCAATAAAAGAATATTACATACATTTAATTTTACATGAATGAAAATAAAAACTCTCATCTCACATAAACCCCCCCCCGGCTATTCAGAACGCGACGATCCAATATAACCTATCCAGCAACACATAACATCACATGTCATCAACGTAAGTAAATATGCGCATCCCAATTGTCGTCGACATATAGCAACGAAACCGGCGATATCACATATTACGCTTACGGTCGCAGAAAAGAAAGTGTAAAACTACAACAGTTGGAATCCGCAACCTCCTTAGACATCACATGCCTAACAATTATAAACCCCGCATTTTAGTCTCTATATCGAAAACACTTTTCAATAACTAGTCGGGCAATTCAACAAGATTCCCGATAAGTGATCGAATGCTCGTCGCAAACTTTAGTAGACGGCCGCACCCCCGGATGCCGTCAACGAAGTGCACCAAGGCGGAACACCGCTGCCGCCAGCACCCGAACAGATGCTTTCGGCGATGGGGTTCTCCTACAGTCACTTGGTCGGGGCTATGGGGCATGGCTGTCTATTAAGTTTACCCGGCGAGTATCCGCGTACGCTACGTGATTGCGACGGACTTTTGATCACATCAAAATTCCGTGGCAACCGATCATTTGAGACTAAACTGCTATGTTTATAACATTCAAATTAGTTATTTCATAACTGCTTGTGGATTCCAAATATTGTATCACATTCCAGATAAATAGACAGTGTTAAACTTTCCGATCGAATAATCAAAACACCCAAGTTTTCCCAATTTGTTCTCAACACTTGAGGGGAGTTTAAAAAACATCCATCACATGCCATAGTACCAACGGTCCAGCCATAGAAGGGTCAAGCCAACGCCTCACATGTGGCATGCCGTACTGCCCCAAACCCTAAGGTTCAAAAGGCAGTTCAAGACGGTCACATAATCGAGTTAAGGTTTGTTGTCTTCTAGAGGGTCCATTGCGTAACTTGCACGATTTAGACGTTCTTAAACTACGGAAAAATCCAACACTTGGAAATTTTCCGGGTCGGGAAAAAGTGAGTTATTGATATCCGTTCGAACTTTTTAATACTTTCTAAATTATCCGGAAAACATAAACAAAGTTAAATAATCCGATCGAATCATCGAGTCCCCAATACAACCCAGAAAACTCAATTCTTGAGTATAGATTATTACCCAGAAGACAGAGGACTAACATATGGACATTACTGTTGAAACAGTGGAGTAAGAAGCCACTTTATTGCCGCGGAACCGCCGCCCAACCTGGGGTTCGGCCGCGGTTCCGCGGCTCTGTGATGGAATCAGGGCCACGTGTTTCACTGTAATTCCTAGAAAACCCTGCTGAATTTTTTGAGTATTTTTAATTTGGAAAAATCCACATTTTCAGAAAATGTACAGAGAAGGGTTTGATTTAGGGTTTCGGGGTTCGATCGGATTTCTAACATCGTCTACACTTTGCCTAAAGCTCTAGCTAGTCTCTGATACCACTGTAGGGTTACTAGGCACACTAACAAGGCTCTACAAGGCATCGACCATGCCAGATTAAAATTTTTAGGTGCCGAACAACCCTAAGCAAGATCGTATACTAGATATTAGGCGAAAAAGATAGCAAGTAAATCACATTTACACTAAGTGAATACGAAATACAACCTTTGTAGATCGGTCCTTCACTTCTTAAGCTCCTTGTTGTAGTCCCTTCGCTGCGATCAACTTACTCCCGGACTCTCGGACGGCTCCATGAGAAAATTGCAACGGGATCGCTTGAAGTCTTCGAGGCCGAAGATGATCTACGTCGAGGGAATACGAACTCAAGCTTCTACTTCACTAACCAAAGAATTAGTGAAGCAAACACCCTAAACTAAAGTGCTAGTCTAGTAGAGGATGGTGAGATAGGAAATGGGTACACTTTAGAATTTCTTTTCTCACAAAGAATCACTCTCTTTATCAAACCCTAGAAAAGAGATTGAAGGAGGAAGAAGATGAACTCAAAATGAGAATGAAACTTATGAAGAGAGTGAGTGCTAACCATGGTGAGTAAGTATCATATACTTAACTCATGTAGAGACATAACTATGGCTAATAATAGTGGTTGGGTTAACTAAACATCATAAGTAAAACAAATTGAGTTGAATTTGTCAAAGCACTAAAAGCTTCTACAAGCTTCATGCACTTAACAAATTCAATCAATTTAGATTTACTTTTAATACAAAAACCCCTCCACTAAAATTAGAATGGTGTATGTCTTATACACCTATGTCAAGTGTATCAACAACCATGATACAAATGGAAAACACAAATAAATATATATCACATATATATTAACTTGTGTTCAAGTGAGAAAAATAAATGCTTAAGTGAACCAATATTAGTTAATATAAATTAGTATATCACATATACAATTATACACTAAATTATTAAATCAATACTTGACTTAATAATCCGGTTATATCACATATAACCGACTAACATGCAATGTATCGACTTATCGAATCAACCCTTGATTCGATAACTTGGTTATATCGCATATAACCGATCGACATAAACATTGCGAGAATAGAATATGGTATCACATACACGCATTATTCTCGGTCCCGCACATATCACATATGTGCTCCTATCTCGTTTTGTCTGAGCCAGTATAATCTCTATGTAGGACTCTAAAGACTCGTCAATACGCCAGCAGTAGGTGATGATCACATCAAGCACCCACAAGCCGTCGGCGGTACTAGCTGGACGTAACGGCTACCCGGGTATTGAGCGATCAGAAGATCAGTAAGCAAGCCCGCTCCAACTCCTGCAATAAGCCTGACAGTGACACTACCGTAAAGTCCGGTCTTCTCGTCTGATATGTCGCATATCAAGTCTAGGGGTGGTAAACGTCAGACCCCAATAACCGATAAGTCATGCTGATATGAGGCTCATAACGGGTCGAGAAACTACTGGTAACACTTACCAGTATATCTCTAAACCAGCCCTGGCCAGGGACTTCCCTGTTACGGCCAATCGAGCATAGCGCAACATCAACCCCCAATACCCGGAGAGACGAAACCCCTCCTATCGCTCATTGCCTCCATGTGACTCGGGACTGTACCCAAAAACCACCGTTTTGCACGCCTTCTTGGACGTGGTAAGGTGGAAATCAAAGCACAGTGGGAATCACACAAGACTCGGGTCTACAGACTAACCTGTACCAGTGTCACCAGAGAACTGCCATCTGACGTAAGGTATAATACCATCTGGGAGTTCTCGGCGAGTCCGTCCAGTGTACCCAGTCTCCACTGAGCACCCGTATATCATCTCTGATGTCAAACACCAATGGATATGGGATCATCCATCACCCATCTATATGGATCGAGAAGGTATACGCTAGTCTACTCTGGCATATCGATGCCCCGTCTCGATACACCCACGACTAGGGACCTTGAAGGATGTACTTATGGACTACCATGTCCCCACTAGTATGATCCGCATCATAGTCCAGGTAGTCAAGTACTCATCCTAAGGGCTTTACCAACATGTGACAGAGAGACAATCAGTATACACGTTAAGGTAAAGGGTAACCAGATAGCATACTATCATGTCGAGCAAGAAAGTCCTCCCTATATATGTCCAAGCATCCACTACAATATACATCACATGTATAGTAATGGCCTCTAGGGCATACATATAACTAACAGTGTCAAGAAAGGTGTCAGCGGGGTTATGCCCCCAGAGAAAAGAGGTTATTTAATTAAGGAACTTCGCGAAAGCGTTGGAAAACCTCTCTCGAAGTACCAACACCAGTCTGGCTGAACGGTTAAGCAAGTATTGTACAGTGAGAATAGTCCTGGCTAATTCTTCTTTTATGGTTTGAGGAAGGATTCGAGAAACAGTGGGAGCCATCCAGTTTAGATAAATTAAAAACCACTCTAAACTTGCAAGAGCATCAAGCTAAAGTGTTTCTTCTCTCTCTCCTACTTGCAGCGACCCTAAAAATGACTGGACTTAAGTTACTTTTAGAGAAAAATATACTGACAGGGCCAAACTATAAAGATTGGCTGTGGAATGTCAAAATGGCTTTGACCTATGACAAATTGGGGTACGTCCTCACCGCTAAGGCACCTGCAGTCCCAGGTCCCAAATCCAGTAATGCGGATAAGGAAATCCGCAAAACCTGGGAGTATGATTGCGCGAAGGCCAAGTGCATCGTGCTTGCCTCGATGAACAATGAACATCAGAGGAGGCACGAGGATATAGATCTTGATGCCATATTTCTCCATACAAAAGAACTTTATGGAGAGCAATCTCGTATAGCAAGATACGAGACCTCTAAGAACTTGTTTCGAGCGAGATTGGCCGTCGGATCATCGGTAGGAGAACATGTCCTAAAGATGATTGGCTATATAGAAGAGCTCGCAGACCTTGGGACGACTTTGGATAATGAGCTTTATACAGACCTTATTCTCCAGTCCCTTCCTTCCACCTACGACCAGTTTATTCTGAACTTCAACATTCAAAGAAAAGAAGTTGAACTTCCGGAACTCCTTAACATGTTGAGGAGTGCAGAGAGCACCTTGCAGAAGGCAAGGGAAACACCCGCTATGTTTGTTAGCAGTGCTTCTTCTTCCGGGTCCAAGGCTAAGGCCAAAGGAAGGAAGAAGAAGGCCACCACCAAACCTAGAGGAGGTGTAAGTAAGGTGGGAGCGAAGGGAAAGAAAAAGTTTGCAGTACCAGTAGTGGCCCAGGATGAGTGTTTCCATTGTCATAGAAAAGGGCACTGGAAGAAAGATTGCAAAGCGTGGAACGCCAAGAACCAGGAATCGAAGCAAGCTGTGGTTTCGACTTCAGGTGTGTTTGTAATTGAGAATTGTCTGTCAATCAGCTCTACTTCCTGGGTATTGGATACCGGATCAGGATCTCATATATGCAATTCATTGCAGGCACTGAGAAACCGTAGAGTGCTGAAGGATGGTGATATCACCCTGATAGTTGCTAACGGAGCTAGCGTGGGAGCTGTGTCCGTAGGGGATTATCACCTGGGATTGACGAGTGGACACATTTTGGTTTTACATAACTGTTTTTGTGTACTCAGCTTAACGTGTAATATCATATCAGTTTCCTTGTTATCAAATAAAGGTTATGATTTCACGTTTGTAAGTGATGTTGTTAACATCCACCTTAATCATAGTTTGATTGGGTCCGGTACACTGGATAACGGTATATATGTCTTAAACCAACTCCAAATTTTCAATGTCCAGAACACACTAAAAAGAAAGTCTCCAGATTTAAATAAAGCTTTCTTATGGCATTGTAGACTGGGTCACATCAATGAGAGAAGGTTGACTAAGTTACATAGAGAAGGATATTTGGACTCGTTCGAATATCAAACTTATGCCACTTGTCAATCATGTCTCAAAGGAAAGATGACAAAGACTCCATTCACTGGACATGGAGTAAGAGCGAGCGAGCTCTTAGGACTCATACACAGCGATGTATGTTGTCCAATGTCTACACATGCAAGAGGTGGTTTTTCCTATTTCATTACTTTTACGGATGATTACTAAAGGTACGGATTCATTTATCTGATGAAACATAAATCCGAGGCTTTTGAGAAATTCCAAGAGTATAAGAATGAAGTAGAAAACCAAACCGGCAAAAGTATCAAGACACTAAGATCTGATCGAGGTGGTGAATACTTAAGTGCCGAGTTCCTAGGTTACCTAAAAGAGAAAGGAATTCTCTCTCAGCTTACTCCTCCATACACTCCACAGTATAACGGTGTATCGGAGAGACGGAATCGAACCCTATTGGATATGGTTCGTTCCATGATGAGTAACGCTGAGTTACCGCGATCTTTCTAGGGTTATGCGCCAGAATCAGCGGCATATCTTTTGAACATAGTTCCTACCAAGACTGTGCCTACCACGCCATATCAGATGTAGAGTAGGAAGAAACCCTATCTTCAGTATCTGAAAATTTGGGGATGTCCAGCTTTTGTTAAAAAGCAGCATGTGGATAAGCTCGAGGCACGATCAGTAAAGTGTAAGTTTATGGGATATCCAAAGAACTCCAGGGGGTATCTATTCTATTACGCAGAGGAACAAAAGGTATTTGTTTCTCTTAATGCCCATTTTCTAGAACATCAGTTTTTAGAAAAGGAAACAAGTGGGAGCAAAATAGAACTGGAAGAAATTCCATAACCACAAACTACTACTGAAAGTTTGGTAGAACCAGTAGTTCAAGAAGAACAGGACATTCCCGCACCCCTCCGCAGGAGTATTAGGCCGTCTCATCCGCATGAGAGATACTACGGTTTTCTCATAGATGGGGATAGAGAGGATTGCGTCAGGCCATCCACAGCGGCGACTCGGTACGATGGTTAGATGCAATACGGACCGAGATGGAGTCCATGTACACCAACAAAGTATGGACTTTGGACTTTGCTCCAGATGGGGTAAAACCCATAGGATGCAAATGGATCTTCAAGAAAAAGATTGGTGTAGATAGACAGGTGGAAACCTATAAGGCTAGACTTGTTGCAAAGGGTTTTCGTCAAAGACCTGGTTTAGACTATGACGAAACTTTTTCTCCAGTGGCTATGCTCAAATCCATTCGGGTCCTTCTTGCTATTGCTGCCTTCCATGATTATGAAATCTGGCAGATGGACGTAAAGACGGCTTTTCTGAATGGAAATTTAGAAGAGTGCATCTATATGGATCAGCCGGAGGGTTTCAATCAGAGTGGGAGCAACGGGAAAGTATGCAAGTTGCTTAAATCCATTTATGGATTAAAGCAAGCATCGCGGAGTTGGAACATCTGTTTTAATGAAACAGTCAAAGAATATGACTTTATCAAAAATCCAGATGAACCATGTATATATAGTAAAGTTGTAGCAAGAACTGTAGTATTCCTCGTCTTGTACGTGGATGACATTCTATTGATAGCAAATGACATTCCTATGCTACAATCTGTCAAAGGATTCTTGTCACACAGGTTCTCCATGAAAGACCTGGGTGATGCCTCTTACATTCTGGAGATCCGGATCTATCGTGATGGATCCAAGAGGATGTTGGGACTTTCGCAGTCCAGATATATCGACACTGTACTGAAAAGATTTAGTATGGAAGATTCTAAGCGCGGTAATCTACCGGCTTGTCACGGAATCACCCTATCCAAAGAGATGTCTCCCAAGACTGTTTGGAAAGGGAACGCATGTCTATTATACCCTATGCTTCTGCGGTAGGCTCTATAATGTATGCGATGTTGTGCACCAGACCAGATGTAGCTTACGCACTGAGCGTGGTAAGCCGGTATCAGTCAGACCCGGGGGAGAAGCACTGGATAGCAGTAAAGAACAGTCTCAAGTACTTAAGAAGGACCAAGGAGATGTTCTTGGTTTATGGCGGAAAAGACCTCAAGATGAAGGCCTTTGCCGATTCCGGCTTCCAGAGTGATAAGGACGATTCCAAGTCCATGTCAGGTTATGTCTTTACCCTCAATGGAGGGGCGATGTGCTGGAAGAGTTCCAAGAAGGACACCGTTGCTGACTCGACGATGGAAGCGGAGTATATTGCTGCTTGCGATGCCGCAAAAGAAGCTGTCTGGATTAAGAAGTTCCTAACAGAACTTCAGGTGGTTCCTACCATTGTTGATCCAATACCTCTGTATTGCGACAACAACGGAGCTATAGCTTTAGCGAAGGAACTAAGGTCCCATCAGAAGTCCAGACACATCTTAAGGCGGTATCACCTGATCAGGGAGATCACTGATCGTCGGGAGATAGAGGTTCGGAGAGTTGCTACTGAAGAGAACATTGCTGATCCATTCACAAAGGCCCTACCTCAGATTCAGTTCGAGAGCCTACTCGAGATCATCGGTCTTCGATATGCCAGTACATGGCCCTAGTGCAAGTGGGAGATTGTTAGTGTATATGCCCTAGGGGCTATTATTGTATCATACTAGTTTGTATATTACTTAATGGAAGCTTGGGATATTCACATGTATATAACAGTCTTGCTAAACATAGTAGTATGCTACTTGGTTTTTCTATCTTAATATGTGAGTATATGTATTGATATAGCTCTTAGGATTTTGCTTGACTACCAGCGTTGTGATGGCGGTCACACTAGTGGGGGCTGGGTAGTCTACAAGCACATCCTTTTTCAGGTCCCTAGTCGTAGGATTATCGAGACAGGGCATCGATACTCCGGAGTAGACTAGTGTATACGCTTCTCATCCCAGTTAGGGAGATGGTCTGTCCCACAGCCGTCAGTACGTCGTACTGTAGATAGTATACAGGTGCTCGTTGGGTTACGGGTACACCGGACAGGACTCACAGGGAACTGTTGGTTGGTTTTATACCAGTCGTCAGTTAACAGTTCCCAGGTGACATGAGTACAGCATAGTCCGCAGACTTGACACTGCTACTTCGCCTCGAGTGTGTCCCACTGTTCTTAGATTGCTACCCTACCACGGCTCAAAGGAGTCGTGCAAACAGGTAGCAGTTGGGTGCAGTCCCGAGCACTTGGAGGCAGTGGTGGTTAGACAGGATTCGTCTCTCCCGGTATTGGGAGTTGATATCGCGCTGTGTCAGAGAGCCATTACGCAAAGTCCCTGGCCAGGACAAGCGAGATTTACTGGTAGGTTCCAGTAGTTTCTCAGGGTGTAATGGGCTTCGCTCCCACACGACTTATACCGCTATTAGGGGACTGACGCTTGCCACCCCCTAGGCCCGATATGCGATAGTCTTAGACGAACAGACCGGACTGTACGGAGATTGTCACATCAGACTCAGTAGGAATTCGGATGGGTTTCCTCATCGGCCTTCTTATCAACATCTACCTGGGGACCTTTACGTACAGCTAGTGCCGCTTGCGGTCTGTGGTTAAACCCACTGCTAGCGTAGTAGTCGAGTCTTTAGAGTCCCACACAGAGAGTTTCCCTACTCCAGGCGAAACGATATAGAGGTCGTATGGTTTTACGACAAGGGTTCAGACGCATACGTATGTTTACGCACGTACGACATCCGGACTGTTTTTACTAGCCGGCTTTGGTTTAAGCCAGTTTCTAGTATCTGGTTATTGGATTTATACAGTCTAAAGTTTTTTCGTGTTTTCACGGATAGGAGGGGCGTTCTCGTTATTTCGCGAGAAGCTTCTAGAAGGTTGGTGACTTGGGGGTGTAGGTGGCATATGCATTAAATGAGATTAGTGACTCATTTGTGTGATTCATCCATGTCATTAATGCATCATAAATGCTTAATGACTCATGGAGATGAATCACCCATTTGTATTTATGAAGCATGGTTGTTAAATCCTTTATTTTCTTTTTTGGATAAATAATAATGCTTCATATATATTATGATAGATCATTATCTCATTCACTTCTCTTGCTCACTTTCTCTCTCCTAAAGCTCTCTCTCTCTTCAAACCCTAATCCTTCCCTCTCATGTGTTGAGACCAAGGATTAGAATAGACTACTTAATCCATAACCCTTCTCTATATCACCTAGGTTACTTAGATTAGCACTTTAAGAAACCTAGTTACCTCAAGTTAGAGGTGAAGCTTGAAGTTAAGCTCTCGGGTGGATCATCTACTACATAGAGAAGGCCGAAGAGGACGTGGCGAACGAAAAGACGAAGGACACGGTTCATTAGGTATAATCACTTTTCATAGTAGTTGATAACTTCTATGATTCTTGTTAGTTATAGTTTAGCAAAGATTCTCGGTTAGTCGATGTTTATGCAAATAACAAGATCGTTTTTCAATTTTCCGCCTCCCCGCAAGTCGTGAGGTGTTGTACATCGACTTACACGGTTTTCCCGTCGAACAGAGAGACCTTCGGGGGCTTGTTGCGCGAGGAGATGTGGACAGTGAGCAGTTCCTTGGTAAACGGCATGGTGAGCAAGTCGGCGGCGTACTTATCCCTGTCGCTCGAGAGGTGCCCTTCCCGGCGCATGCCCTCGATCTTCTTCTCGAGGGCGTCAAGACGGCCGTGGTACCCTGAGGATTCGGCTCCTGGCGATCCCGGGCTTCTTCTGTGGGAGATCCGTGTCTGGGCGCGGCCCCGGTTCCTCTCGATTAGGTTCCTTAGATCCCCGGGCGAGGTGGCCCTCGAGTCGTCATGGCGGGCCCCTCTGTGCGACCCCGTCGGTGGAGGGGACGTCGATCATGCCCAGGGATAGGCGAGGTGACTGACATCTCCTCAGGGGGGTAAGGGTCGTGAGGAGGTTCGAGGCGAAGCGCTCTGGCGGCGGATCCCGGTGTGGAGCCGTGGGGTGCCTAGCGGGCCTCAGGGAGCATCGGCCCGTGAGATCTGTGGCCAGGGGTCGTAGCCTGCCGGTAGTTAGCCGTGCCGGCAAGGGCGGAGATTTCTAGAGGCGGAGAAGCGGCAATCTGGGGCCCTGGCTCGGCCGTTTGAACGCGGACGAGCGCCTCCACGAGGGACTGCAGCCGGTCTATTCGGCTGGCGAGGGCATCGATGATGGTCGCCGGGGGAGGCCCATCCGCGCCTCTGGTGGGAGGGAGGCAGCGGTCGGTACCAGGATCTTCAGGATGGTCGCTGGCCATGCGGGTGGAGATCGGAAGGCCAACTTTGTGTTTTGTGGAGTTTCATTCCCACAGACAGCGCCAACTGATGGAGGTCCTTTTCGGGTCTCCGTCAGATGTTGTCTTCCGTTGATCTCCTGGTGGATTTTGGAGGTGATCTCCTGTTGTGTGTGGGTCTCAATGGGTTTGAGGAGATTGGTGATTTGAGGAGTTTAACGCTGAGTACCTGCAAAGAAGTCCCGGGGTGGTTTGGTACCACCGAGGACCCTCCGACGATCAAGTAAGTACTAGATCCGAGCAGAGTAACGGCTAAGTGGGATAAAAAATGGCTTACTTGACCCCTCTGTGATAGGGGTTTATATAGTGGCGGTAGCACACAGTAGCAGGCGCGAAGATCTCGCCGGCAGTTACGCTCCCGACGTCACGCCTGCGTAAAGAGCGGATCGCCCCTTAATGGGGATCGCGAGGGCGTGGAACGTGGGATGTTTGCTGGCGGATAATCTGCGTATGGAGAGATTCGCGGAGTGGCAGTTACGCCTGCGAGTGGTGGAGTTGGTTGGTTGGGGGGACCGAGGAAGAGGGCCGAGGAGTTGTTCCCGCCAAAAATTTATGCGCAAAGGAGTCCAAGGTATCAAATGGCAGCGATACGCTTAAGGAAATGCGAACCAGTATCTTCCAGCCTATATTTTGATAAACTCCCGAAGGAGAAACTATTAAATTCTGATGGTATTGGAAGCATCTCGAAAAACCCTTCGATTTGATATATTATGGGCCTCATAATTCATCCGGGATCAAAAGTTATGAGGTATCACGTGTCCACACGTGATGGACCTTTAAGAATCCGCTGGAGGAGTTAAAAAATATAATAAAAACTCAGAAAAGACCCCAATGGGGCATCACGTGCTCACACGTGACCATGGGTCACGTGCAGACACGTGATGGGCTCTTTAAAACCTCTAAAATAATGAATAGAATTAAATTCTAAAATCTGTTCCCTGATTAAAAATCAGAGGTCACCTCAATGAGGTATCACGTGCTCACACGTAACCAATGGTCACGTGTTGACACGTGATGGTTAAAACTGAAGCATGAATGAACGCTGAGAAGAGGACTCAATTGGGGGTCACGTGCTCACACGTGACTGGCTTTGACAGCCTTACAGTTTAATAGAATTAAAATTCTAAATAGAATTAAAATTCTAAATTTCTCTAAATCTTTCCAAATGGAAAAGGATTATGGGGACTGTTGGATTAAAAATCCAATGGTGATTCAAAACCACCAATTTATGGAAAAATCTCAAATAAGGAAAGATCTCCCCAAATCTCACCGAAATAACAAACAGAATATCTTTGGATTTAAAATCCAACGGTGAATAAAATTCACTGAATGATCTAAAGGATCATATTAAATACGAAAACAAATCAAATCTTTCAATGAGAGATTTGCTGAACAAATTGATTCTTTTTCTTCTCCTATAAATAGGAGCCAAGAAAAGAAGAGAGGGGATCTACCTTGGGGGAAAGAAAAACAGAAAGAGGAGAATTTAATTCTCAACAGAGAAGAAAAGAAAGGAGAATTTAATTCTCAACAAAGAAAAACCCTAGGTGAGAAGGGAAAAAGGATCAAAACTTCAATAAAGAAAATTTAATTCTCAAAATCCAAGAGTTTAACTCTTATACAAAAAAGAACTTAGTTCTTCTTCTGGTTGAAGATCTGCACAGAGCACATCTCCCCATAAGTTGAGAATTTAATTCTCATCGGGTCAAGATCCAGCCATGCATATCCTAAACTTAGAAGGGGAATTGAGTTTTGAGAATTTAATTCTCCTAAAACAAAACTAGGGTTTAACCCTAATCAAGAATTTAATTCGTTTACATATCTGGGAATTTAATTCCATTAAAAAGAAATTAGGGTTTTACCCTAAATAAGAATTTAATTCTTTCAAAATAGGAATTTAATTCCTCCAGAATCAAAATTAGGGTTTTACCCTAAATAAGAATTTGATTCTTAAAGATAAGGAGACTTAAAAGATCTTTGTGCATGATAAGACTAAGGTCACGTACCCCACGTGACCCTTGAACAGATCCCCCAAAAATGAGAAGAGGAAACCTTTGAGGCAATGCCTCACGTGCTCCCACGTGACCCTCATTATATATGGAACAAAAGCAAAGGCAGAAACAATTCTGGACGCTCTCACGTGACACCACGTGACCCCTAATAAATGTTCTAATAAATCAGGGCATGAGTATACATCACGTGCCCACACGTGATGGCTACGAAAATTAAAAGTGTTTAACACTTGTTTGCAGAACAGAATAAAGGGGATCTGGCCCCACTTTTTGATGCCATCACGTGCTCCACGTGACCCCCGAAACACAGAAAGAAAAAGCAAAGGAAATGAAGGCTTTGGGCGCTCTCACGTGTCCCCACGTGACCCCTCAGCAAATGCTTTAACAAATGGCGCATAGATCCCCATCACGTGCCAACACGTGATGCTCTAAAATAAAAAGTGTTCAACACTTAATTGCAGAACGAAGAAAAGGGATCTGGTCCCACCTTTGGGCGCTCTCACGTGTCCACACGTGACCCCTTTTTTTTTAGTGTTTAACACTAATTTGGGGATTATATTTCCAGTGTTTAACACTGATTGTTTCTAGCGTTTAACAATAAATTGAAGATTATATTTGCAGTGCTTAACACTTATTGTCTTTTAGTGTTTAACACTAATTTGAGAGTTCTATCTCCAGTGTTTAACACTGTTGTTCTCTAAGTGTTTAACACTACTTTTAGCCAAATTGGCTAATTTTCCAGAGGCAAAAGTCCCTCCTCCAAATGAATCTCAAAATTGAGGAAATCAAAAACAAAATGTTATCAGAGCCCCCAAACTTCTGTTTAGCATTGCCGAATGATGAGAGGCTGAACCCAGACAAATGTCTAATGGCCCAAAGGGCCAATATTTCAAACATAATTGGACTTAGCCCAAACTGGCCATAAGTCCTCAAATCATCTTGAACTGAGCACATCTGCTCTTTCAACCAACTCATTGGTTCAAGGGTACATCTCTGAACTCCTCTGATATTTGTCGTTGTAATCCTTCAACGTCGTTAGAGAGGTGATGGGTCCCAACAACCACACATTAATACGGACTGTGGGGTCCTTAAACTCATGGACTCATGCGTCCTTAAACTAACATTTGTCCCCAAAATGGGAATGATGGACCACCATGTCCCTAAACTGGCGATGGACCACCATGTCCCTAAACTGGAATAATAGAGCCCCTAAATGCTCTTTTGTCGGATCTAAACGATCCCGTTTAAGTTGATCTTAGCCTCAAATATGTCTAACGCATCCTTAAACCTTCAAACAGACTTTAGTCCCAAATTGGACTATAGATCCCCCCAATCTACTTTGGTTCAAGGGTACATCTCTGAACTCCTCTGACATCTGTCGTTGTAATCCTTCAACGACGTCAGAGAGGTGACGGGTCCCGACAGCCATACATACAATGGACTACCATGTCCCTAAACTGGAACAATCGAGCCCCCAAACGCTCTTTTGTCGGATCTAAACGATCCCGTTAAGTTGATCTTAGTCTCAAATTGGACTAACGTATCCTTAACAAACGTTTAAGTTGATCTTAGCCTCAAATATGGCTAACGTATCCTTAAACCAAAACCCCAAACCTAAATCTAAGAAAATACGGATTTGGACTAATCCACGTCCTACGGGCGACGACATAAATTGGTCTCCGTATACAATCCACGGGCAACCACAAACAAAACAAACACCCATGACACGCAGTGACCAGCTGGAGAAGGAGAAAGTTGTTACCACGATGCGGTAGCGTAATTAACTGCAGGGGCTTGCGCCTGCAGGGAAGAGCGTCCCCACAATCAAAAACCCCTCAAGCGAGGGGGAATCTGACGAAGTCTGCTACATCGGCCACATCCGTCTAAACCTCCGATACACGGTGCCATAAATCAACTTGGCATCTTCGGAAAGGTGGACAGATAGCACCAAATAGCATCTGCCCCGAACCTCAGGCCAGACATCCATGTCTCGGCCGCCGTTCGGAGGGGAACAGGAGTCTTGGACCAGTGGTAGCCCGAGGCGAGCTGAGATGCCGAGGAGGTCAGTCTCAAGGGGGTTCTAAGGAAAGCCACCTAGAGCTTGCGGGTCGGGTACACGGATGGCCTGGTTGGCCCCTGCGGGCCCCTTCTTCTAAGTTCTGGGACACGTCATCTGCCAGTGTTGTGATCTTAGAGGTCGCCAATATCGAGCATCATCATCTGGCGTGCCTTTGCTGAGGATCAGCATCCATTATCATTCGATCTCGACGCACCTTAGGTCTTTCAGGCCCTATATTTTTTTCCGGCGGTAATACAGTCGGTGTTTTTCTGTTCCCAGTATAATAGTGCCAATAGCGACTGTCTGGTATAGGATGAAATTTTGGATCGTATGCGTCTTGGTAATTGGAAACTGTATAGTAACGGGAAGCAAAAATGTAATGTGAGTTATGTATGCTGCTTGCAGCAGCAATTGCGTGGGCACAAGGTAAATGTTGTTGCTGGAAAACACCGCATGTGCATGAAGAAAGCCCTTCATCTCTAAAAGTTACGGTATATTGATTCCCATTACTCCCCGTTACTTGAAACTCCGATGTGTCAAACCTTTCAGATTTGTAGTATTGTGCTCTGCGCTCTCTTTTTCGGAATATATCTTCGTAATACGCAGTGAGTGGAGTCTCCATCTCCAAGGACTTTTCCCTTCTTTGCACAAAGTAAGTATTCACTCTGAAAAAGGTTCGAACAATCAACCCCTGTATCGGTAAGCCTCTAACACCTTTAAGGACCCCGTTGAAGTTTTCAGACATATTAGTGGTCATTAGTAGATATCTGCATCCATTATCATGTGCTTATGACCACATGCGTACTAGATACTCATCTAACCACGCTTTCGCGGCTTGACTCATCTCTCCAATTTTCGTCATGTACATGTCATGAATATTAGGGTCAGACGCTTCACCGGCTTTGTACATAAGCTTATGTAGATCTGAATTTTTAAATTTTCTATCAAAATTTTGCCTGAAGTGCCGCAGGCAAAACCTATGTGGGGTCGTCGGAAATATAGCTCTCATTGCAGCTAGTATTTCTAGATGTCTATCAGATATGACGCATAAATCTTTTTCATCAATAACAGATGGGATACTTTTGAGTTAACGGAAAAACCATGACCAGGATGATGTATTTTCACCCTCGACAATAGAAAATCCAAACGGAAATATACCGTTATTAGCATCAACACCTGTAGCAATTAACATGCAACTTCTGTACTTACCATATAGATACGTCCCATCCACGCACAATACCGGCCGACAGTGTGTGAAACCAGCCGCACAAGGAGCAAAGCACCAGAAAATTCTTTGAAACCTGACATAGCCATCAACATCTGTTTCTGTGGTTTTTAACCGGTATACGGACCCCGAATTTGATGCTTTCATGGCTTCCATAAAAAGGACTAGTGAGTTGTACGAGCTTTCCCAATCCCCAAATATCTTGCATAAAGCCTTTCTACGAGCATCCCATGCCTTCACATACGAAATCTGAATTTTGTGCTCTCTGCTAACGTAGAGCCGTATCTCTCGGGGAGTCATCGCCACATCTATACGGATTAGTGGCATGATTAGTGAGCAAATGTAAGATGAAGTGCAATTCCTGTGATCTTTTAACACAATAGAATTGATGCAAGTATGTTCTTGGTTGTATTTTTGACCTTCCAAGTTTTGGATCTTTTGGAACAACATGCATGCAATCTCCACTTATATTCTGGAGCTTTCGTACATACCACGGTATAGTACGTCTTATTTGACTCTTCGGTTTTAAATGTAATGTTTTTTTGATTTTCACTTGATTGAGGATATAGACGCCGGGAATATTTCGGATGATGAAACTGTCGATTTAATTGAGATTTTATGTTCAAATCATCATCCCGAGTTATTAGATGTTTCTCCCGAACTTCATATGCGTCTTGATGTTGATGATAATGGCATGGATGAGATAAATGTTGAGGAGAATTATAAGGATAGTATTGAGGAGAGTTTTGAGAACCATATTGAGGTTGAACAATTTTTATTTGATGTGTCTGATTTTCCAATTCATCATCCTGAACTTTTGACTGTTATATCACCCTCCCTCCTTTCCATTGTTCCGACCTCGCTTGAAGACTGTGAGCTTGAAACCTTTTCCTTTGAATCTGACACAGTTCTCACAGACGATAACACCTACGAGTGTTTTACTTTTTCGGACGATGTTGATGACTCACCGTCCGAGTTTGAGTCCTTTACATTTTCAGATGAGTTAGTTGAACCATCAGACTCGGTTTCTTACAGTTGTTTCGAACCATTAATGGAATCTTTCAACTTTGAGACAGTTTATTACGGTGAGAATGAGACTATCCCTACTTCACTCCCTTTCGTCATTCCTATCATTTCGACCGTACAAGAGACATTTACGTTTTCATCTCCTATACCAAGTTCGGCGTACCCATGTTTTCTTGCGAATCTTGAGGGATTTGACCCTATTGCACGACGAGTTGATAGGTTAGCGCAATCGCTTTTAATACATCGGTCATCACAAATTGCGCTAATTTATTCACTCGATTTACACCCTCAAGATCGCGCGACCCTTCTTTCTCCTTTCCGCCATTCTTCTCCTCCACCGAGACCATATTCCACTCTTCTTCCCATACGGTCTCGTGTGCTTCTCATTTCTCTTCTTTCCACTCCCTTCTTGCACCAACTATACCATTACCACGATAAGATTTTTGAATGGTTGGTGCTAACTTTTGGCTTGTGCAAGGCCAAGCTTAAGTTTGGGGGGAGCCTTGTTGTATATATGTATATATTTTTTGTTTTCTTTTTCTATAAAAAAAAATTTAAAAAAAATTCAAAACATTAAAAATATAAAAAATTATAAATAAATAAACATGGGAGTGCCGGCATTTTTGATCCTCTTGGTTTAGCATGACAGTGAGAACACTGTCAAGTTCAAGTTTGGGGGTATGCTCAGTACGTCTTCTTCCTTCGCATTCATTTGTACATATTTTTGCATTTGCATACTTATTTGAAAACCCATAAAAATTAAAAAATTTGAAAAATTATAAAAATTTATGTATTCGATTTTGGCTAATTGACTTAAGTTTGACAAATAGGTTAACTGGTTAGGAACAACTAGATCTTAGACTTAGTAAATTAAAAACCCTAAAGATAACTTTCCTTAAAGTTTAACGGTAGAAAGTATATGCCTTTGTAGTTTATTTAGAAATAGGCAAATTTTGGGTTCACTTCTTGGGCTAAGTCAAAATAAGGGAAAAGTATTGATGTTCTTATTAGAGTATAAGTTTGAAAAATAATTCCTAACTTAAGTCTAGATTCTGAAAACGTATACCCTAGAAATTGCACAATCACGCACCTTGAAACTTGGAATAGTAGAAGAGACCTTGAAATGCTCTTGTCTAAAGTCCTTAGTACAATGAAGAAGGAAAAAAGTGAATAAAGAATAAAAAAAATGAACACTGGTTTTTGTGATTACTTAAGGCTGTAAAAATAGAAAAATATTTTGCGAGGGTGCTTCATCACCTAGTGCCTTAGACCAACTGGTTTGGGAGTCACTGCTAAAACCTTGGGTGTTACAAGACTAGGATTTACGCTTTAAAGTGCAAACACATCTTGTAATCGGTTGTTGGTATCTCAAGAAGTATTAACGGTCGCATGAAGGATGTGTAAGCAAGATTCATTTAAATTCACCAACTAATAAGTACTTTGGACAACGGACAAGGACATGATTGCTTGATTTGAATTTCCAAGTGTAGGGGTGATTTATACACACACGTAGGGGTATGTGATTGGGATTTAGATGAGAGAAAGGAGTGAAGAATAAAACTTGTATCTTTAATAGAGTTGATAAAAATTCCTAAGTGGAGATGGAACCCTAAAAGGAAAACTTAGGAGATGCCGAAAGCTAAGTAAATCTATAGAACATATATAATCTTAAGTTAAATAATGAGGAAGCGTGAAAAATATGGGTGGATGATTTATGAGTCAAAGATAATAGAATTCCTTGTTAGAAAACCTAATTGGAGAATTAAAGTCGAAAAGCCAAATTGATAGGATTTTGTGGGTGTAATCCGCTGAAAACCCTCAGGAGACAACACTCCTCCTACTAGGGACACCTAGAGGTTTAACGGCTTGTTGCACGAGCTCAGTGCAATCGCGTTTCCCTGCGAAAGTGCGGTTAGGTTTTTTGTAGAGAATAAAAAATAAGTTTACTCGAGGACGAGCAAAAGATAAGTTTGGGGGTATTTGTTCACACCATAATATTGCATTATTATATTCCCCATTCTTATTCTTTTTATAAATAAACAGGTACTTTTGACGCATGTCTGCTACATGTTACAGGTTACAGGTTACAGGTTCTTGGATCTAAAACAGTGAAAACAATGAAAAGACAATGCAAAAGTGAGACTACGAATGATAAATGGTGAAATCTTAATCGCGCCTGCATTTTGAGGAACAATGAACAACAGTTCACCGAGTATAAAGGCAGTGACACGAAGAAACAGTAAAAGTCCACTACAATGTTCACTGTGAAGATCTGAAGAAGAAATAGAAGTCAATAGGAGACAAGACCTGTAAAAACAAAAAGTAAAAATCAAGGAGAAGCAGCCTACAAAGAATAAGCTTCCAAGTCAACTATTGGGCCGCGGAACCGCGGCCCAACCCTTGCTGGGGCCGTGGTTCCGCGGCCATACAGAGCAATTAGAAGCTAAAAATTTTACCATAATTTGTTGGCGGCTTTGACTAGTCTACCTGGGGCAAATTTGTAAATTTAGACATGCGGATCAAAATGTAACCTAGGGTTTCTATTTCCTATAAATAGAACTCTAAATCATTGTAAACTTTATGCCTCCTTTTAATGAAATAAAATTCAGATCTCTTTATGGAGAGCATCGGTGCCTCTCTTCAATTCAGAAATTCAGATCTGACAACCCTGCATTGATGATTGGAGAAATGCATCTGTAAAGTAAGTAGATTTATTTATTTCCTTGCCCGAGATAATTTCAATTCCCGCCCTAGATTAAATTTATATTCCTGCCCTAGTATAGATTTTATTTATCTGCCCTAGTTATAACTTTCAATTAATTGCCCTAGGTAGAATAATTAGGTTTTTAGATTTAATAACCAATCCGAACACCTTTTGGAATTAACTCGTAAGCGCGATTAAGAGATTCACAACATCCCTGTGGACCGACCCGTATTCACCGGCTAGCTTCATGCGACGCCGTTCTTGATTGCAGTTTAGAAATAGTTTTTGACAACACAAATCAGTTGCCCGTGGATTGTATACGGAGACTAATTTATGTTGTCGCCCGTAGGGCGTGGATTAGTCCAAATTCGTATCTTCTTTGATTTGGGTTTGGGGGTTGGGTTTAAGGATCGTTAATCTCATTTGAGACTAAGATCAACTTAAACGTCTGTTAAGGATACGTTAGCCTAATTTTAGACTAAGATCAACTTGACAGTTTGTTAATGATACATTAGTCTAATTTTAGACTAAGATCAACTTAACAAGATCATTTAGATCCTAACAAAAGAGCATTTGGGCTCTATTGTTTAGTTTAGGGACATTGCGGTCCAAGGTTAAGGACATCATAGTCCATGGGTTTAAAGGACCCCACAGTCCGAGGTTAAGGACATCATAGTCCATGGGTTTAACGGACCCACAATCCGAAGTTAAGGACATCATAGTCCATGGGCTTAAAGGACCCCCATAGTCCGAGGTTAAGGACATCATAGTCCATGGGCTTAAGGACCCCACAGTCCGAGTTTAGAGACATCATAGTCTGTAAGATTTGCTGGTTGTCGGGACGCGTCACCTCTCTGAAGACGTTGAAGGATTACAACGACATATATCGGAGGAGTGAAGAGATGTACCCTTGAACCAATGTTGGTTAAGAGATCTACAGTCCAATTTAGGACTAAGATCAAAAGATTTATGAGCATATAGGCTTAATTGATCTGAATTAAGGACTTATGGCCAACTTGGGCTAAGTCCATTCAGGTTTAAAATGTTGAACATTTGTTTTGGGCTGTTGAACATTTGTCTGGGCTCAACCCCCCCTTTATTTAGCAATGCTAAGTATGGGTCTGAGTATCTGACAATATTTTTGTCTTTTATTGAGTGCTAGCACTCGTATGCCATATGAGATGATCAATTTTTAGAAGACAAGAGTGTATTTGAGGTTCAGTCAAAGGGGAGTCTTGCCTCTGGAAGACTTAGCTAATTTGGGCTAAAGACTGGTTTGAATATAGTGTTAAACACTAGCACATATTCGGCTATCACGTGCTCCCACGTGATGCGCTTAAAATAGTGTTAAACACTAAGGATGCAGCGCACAAAATAGTGTTAAACACTAAAAAAAGAAGTTCTCATGTGAGGTCACGTGAGGCACTCTAGGATTGGGCCAAGCTTCCTTTATTTTATTCTCAGAATATTCACAGAAGTGTTAAACACTTAATCTTCACGGCCATCACGTGTGGGCACGTGATGGGTACCCATGCATTGGATATTAAAAGGATTTATTAGGGGTCACGTGGGGACACGTGAGGGCGCCCAAAATCGATCCTACCTTTTCTTATTTTGAGAAATCCATTCAAGGGTACCGTGGGAGCACGTGACCTAATCTTATTTGTTCTCTTTCGGTCATTGGAGGGGAGGGTCACGTGTTGCCACGTGATCATGTTGGGTACTTGATCTCTTTACGTGCATGGATAGTTAAATCTCTTGTTTAAGAATTAAATTCTTTGATAGGGTTAAACCCTAATTTTATTTAGAGGAATTAAATTCTTATATGTTTGAAAGAATTAAATTCTTTAAACCCAATCCTTCCTCTAAGTTTTGGATCTGTATGGCAGAATCTCCCCGATGAGAATTAAATTCTCAACCTATGAGGAGATCTGCTTCTGCAGATCTTCAATCAGAGAAAGAACTAAGTTCTTATATTAAGGGTTAAATCCTATCTTTGTTGGAGGAATTAAATTCTATGTGATTTGTGAGAGAATAAAATTCTCTGAACTTAGGTCCTCTCTTAGGTTTTAGATCTGCATGACAGAATCTCCCCAATGAGAATTAAATTCTCAACTTATGGGGAGATCTGCTTCTGCAGATCTTTAATCAAAGAAAGAACTAAGTTCTTATTCAGAAGAGTTAAACTCTTATATTGAGAATTAAATTCTCTTTTGTTTTGTGGGAGCTTATAGAATGATCTCTTTCCCACTCTTACCTAGGGTTTCTTTCTTTTTCTGAAGAAATCTTCTTTCTCTCTGGAGAATTAAATTCTCTTCTTTTTTCTCTCTGTTGTTGTATCCAATCCTCTCTTTTCTTCTCTTCTTGGCTCCTATTTATAGGAGAGAGAAAAAGAATCAGTTTGTTTAGTCAATTTTTCATTGAAAGAATTTTGTTGATTTTATAACCAACATGATATTTTAGATCACTCAGTGAATTTTATTCACCATTGGATTTTTAATCCAAAAGATATTTTATTTGTTGTTCATGGCAAATTTTTAGGAAAAAAATTCCTTGTATAGAATCTTTCTATAAATTGGTGATTTTTAATCACCATTGGATTTTTAATCCAACGGTGCTCCCTTTCACAGAGTGCAATCTTTTTTTGTTTGGAAAGATCTAGGGAAATATTTTCCAATTAGGGTTTCTGATTCCTTTTTATTAGAATTTAATTCTATTAGTTCAGATGGTTTAGGGGTTTATCACGTGTTGGCACATGACCCCTCTTGAGAAAGTATCCAATTAGAATTTAATTCTATTGTTTCAGAGGGTTTAAAAGCTCATCACGTGTTGGTACGTGACCCCATTTAATTATTTATTTTATTCAGTGCCTACAGCCTTTGCCTGTAAATGGTCACGTGTGGGCACGTGATGCCCGGTCACGTGTGGGCACGTGATGCCTCATAACTTTTGATCCCGGATGAATTATGAGGCCCATAATATATCAAATCGAATGGTTTTTTCGAGACACTTTCGATACCATCAGAATTTAGTTATTTCTCATTCGGGAGTTTTGTCAAAATACAGCCCGGAAAATACTAGTTCGCATTTTCTTCCTTAGATTACACGTGCATAGCACATTTGCTCATAACTTTTGATCCCGGATGAATTATAAGGCCCATAATATATCAAATCGAAGGGTTTTTCGAGAAGCTTTCAATACCATTAGAATTTAGCTGTTTCTCATTCAGGAGTTTGTCAAAATACATCCCGGAAAATACTGGTTCGCATTTTCTTAAGCGTATCGCTGCCATTTGATACCTTGAACTCTTTTGCGCAGAAATTTTTGGCGAGAACAAATACCCCCACTACTTTGCCCACATAAGTATGTACGTGGGTTAAGTAGTGCTGTGTAATGCATAGCGTATGACCGGTTTCGGACTGGTATATAACCTTTAGAATCTTGGTTTGAGAAGATAGCGAGCGGACATAAGCATCGTCATCTATCATTGACTCAAATCTCAACTCTTAAGGGATATAGTTCCAAACCCTGAGGTCCATGAGCTGCACCCTTCTGTTTCTTTATGTCTTGATTTGACGCAAAGTAGTTTATGTACTCATTTCGAAGCTTGTAGTTTATTCACTCATCCCGGAGTCTCTAGTTTATGAACTCATTTCGGAGCTTGTAGTTTACCTCACCTGGGCTTGTAGGCAAACTTGTCCTAACGTTATAGTTAACCCCTGCTCTTTACGACAGAGGTCCGTTAGGGTCTGTGGTACTAGGGTTTTTTGTCCGTCGTATCGTCGCGTTGGCTGATGCATTCCCCGATATGCAGTCTTGTTGTTCGAGTAGCCGCGCATCTGTCGTGTCTGTGATCCCTGTGGGGATGGACAAGACGTCTTCAAATGATCTCCCAGGTCACATTACCGTCGGGAAAGCATATTCTCCCTAGAAATCGTGAGGATTTAGTGTTCATCGCTTCCGTGAGTTGCAAGGATCTCACTCAGGTATTTTTTCCTTACGAATCGTGAGGACCCGTAAGTAGCTTCTTCATTTCAGTGGCATGTAACTTCGGCGAATGTGGCCTGTAGATGGTCCATCTTGACCTTTTCGTAGGGTATGATGGCTTAGGAAACAAGTTCAGGTCTGTCGCCTAAGGCTTTTCAACTTTATGAGCCGTGAGGGTCTCCTAAAGACTTTTCTCCCTACGAGTCGAGAGGATCTCGTAGGTATATTTTCTCCTTAGAAATCGTGAGGATTCCTAAGTGTGTTTTCTCTTAAGAGTCGTAAGGATCTCATAAAAGAATTGTTCCCACTTACGAGTCGAGAGGATTTTTAATTAGTTGTTTTCCTCCTTGTCGAGATTCGACTTTGGAGAGTGTGGCCCGTGGGTAGTCCATCTTGACCTCCTTATAGAGCAGTGATGGTTTAGGAAACAAATTCAGATCTGCTGCCTAAAACTTTTCAACTTTATAAGCCGTGGGGGTCTCATAAAGACTTTTCTCCCTACGAGTCGAGAGGATCTCGCAGGTGTATTTTCTCCTTAGGAATCGTGAGGATTCCTAAGCGTGTTTTCTCTTGAGAGTCGTAAGAATCTCACAAAAGAGTTTTCTCCCTTACGAGTCGAGAGGACCCGTAAGTGATTGATGAGGTTGACATTATCCGCATTTCACGGGGTCAGGGGTTGACTTTATCCGCATTTCACGGAGTCAGGAGTTGACTTTATCCACATCCCACGGAGTCAGGAGTTGACTATATCCGCATTTCACGGAGTCAGGGGTTGACTATATCCGCATTTCACGGAGTCAGGGGTTGACTCTCGGTTGTCTGTGCACCGCCGAGTCATGGAACTGGGAATTGCCGCGGCTCCGCTTTGCTGACGTTGCGTCTGTTGTTATGGGACGAATGCCGAGGTGGTCTCTAGGTTGTCTGTGAACCGTCGAGATTTGTAACAGGGACTTTGCCATGGCTCCAAGGTTGATTGTCGTGTCTGAATCCTCCTTGAATGAGGAGGAACGCTGTTGGTGATCTCTAGGCTGTCTGTGAACCGTCGAGATTTGGAACAGGGACTTTGCCATGGCTCCGTTTGGATTGTCGCATCCGAATCCTGCTGGAATGAGGAGGAACGCTGTTGTGGGTCTCCAGGCTGTAGATTTGGCCGTCGAGACATGGAACTAGGGACTCTGTCGTGGCTCCGTTTGATGACGTTGTATATTCCTCCAGAGACACTGATTTCTCTGCGGGTCGACGCGAATCGAGATGCTTTCATCAAGGACGCTGATTTCCCTGAATCGAGGATTTTGCCAAGGACACTGATTTCCCTGGGGTTGAGACGAATCGAGGTATTCCTGCAAAGACACTGATTTCCTTGCGGGTCGACGCGAATCGAGATGCTCTCGTCAAGGACGATGATTTCCCTGAATAGAGGGTTTTGCCAAGGACACTGATTTCCCTGGGGTTGAGACGAATCGAGGTATTCCTACAAAGACACTGATTTCCTTGCCGGTCGACGCGAATCGAGATGCTCTCGTCAAGGACGATGATTTCCCTAAATCGAGGGTTTTGCCAAGGACACTGATTTCCCTGGGGTTGAGACGAATTGAAGTATTCCTGCAAAGACTCTGATTTCCTTGCGGGGCGACGCGAATCGAGATGCTCTCGTCAAGGACGCTGATTTCCCTGAGTCGATGTTTTTGTCAAGGACACTGATTTCCCTGGGGTTGAGACAAATTGAGATATTCCTGCAAAGACACTGATTTCCTTGCAAGTCGACGCAAATCGAGATGCTCTCGTCAAGGACGCTGATTTCCCCGAATTGAGGTTTTTGCCAAGGACACTGATTTCCCTGGGGTTAAGACGAATCGAGGTATTCCTGCAAAGACACTGATTTCCTTACGGGTCGACGCGAATCGAGATGCTCTCGTCAAGGATGCTGGTTTCCTTAAATCGAGGTTTTTGCCAAGGACACTGATTTCCCTAGGGTTGAAACGAATCGAGGTATTCCTGTAAAGACACCGATTTCTCTGCGGGTCGACGCGAATCAAGATGCTCTCGTCAAGGACACTGATTTCCCTGAATCGAGGTTTTTGCCAAGGACACTGATTTCCCTGGGGTTGAGACAAATCGAGGTATTCCTAGAAAGACACTGATTTCCTTGCGAGTCGACGCGAATCGAGATGCTCTCGTCAAGGACGCTGATTTCCCTGAATCGAAGTTTTTGCCAAGGACACTGATTTCCCTAGGGTTGAGACAAATCGAGGTATTCCTGCAAAGACGCTGATTTCCTTGCGGGTCGACGCGAATCGAAATGCTCTCGTCAAGGAGGCTGATTTCCATGAATCGAGAGATTTTGAGTTGACTTGATTCCGAGACGGGGTAGTTGGATGATGTGTTTCCGTGACGGGGTCATTGGATGATTCTAGGTTGTCTGTGAACCGTAGAGTCTTAGAACTCAGGACTTTGTCGTGGTTCCGATTGATGGTGTAGCATTTGTGTCCTGCTGGAATGAGGAGGCACACCGTTATTGGTCTCCACGCTGTAGATGTGGCCATTGAGATTTGGAACTAGGGTCTTTGCCATGGCTCCGCTGTTTTGACCCTGGGGTCATTTGTTGACGTCACATCTGCATCCTGTTGGAGTAAGGAGAAACGCCATTGGTGATCTCTTGAGATGCAGATGTTGCCATCGAGACTTGGCTCTCTTTCTGATTGAGCCTGGTAGGATGATATGGTTCCCTCTTTGTTTGTGCCTCTGGATTGTATACAGGGATCGATGTGATCTCACCTGTAGGGCAAAAGTTTCATTTTATATGTATTATATATTTTTTTCTTTCCGCGATGCTCTATCATTTAAGCTTTTTGTATCGCGAAAGTCGCGATTGCCCCTTCATTTCGGCTATTTTTCGCGGTGCCCAATCATTTCGGCTATTTTTTTTCTTTTTACTCACTGTTTTTTATTGCGAGTTGCTCAACCATTTCGGCTATCTTGTATGCATATATTTTTACTTGTTGATTTTGTTGCAAGTTGCCCTATCATTTCGGCTATTTCATATGCATTTGTGGCTTGCTGATTTTTCACCGCGAGTTTGGGATTTGGAATCTGGTGCCAATCTCAGCATCAGCATCGCTACGACTGGAATATTGCCAGGAGCGAATCCTCATTTGCCGTGAAAGGGCTTGGAATTTAATACCGATTTAGGCATCAGCATCGCTACCACTAGGACACTACCAGGAGCGAATCATCATTTGCCTCTGTCGATGTCGAACAAAGGTGGCTGAGCAAACAGGGTTAGGATCCTATTGACTAAGGCTTTTTGACTTTACGAGCCGTAAAGGTCTCATAAAGGTATTTCTCCTTACGAATCGTGAGGATCTCGTAGGTGCATTTTCTCCTTAGGAATCATGAGAATTCCTAAGTGTGTGTTCTTTTATAAGTCGTAAGGATCTTACAAAAGTGTTTTCTCTTTATAAGTCGAGAGGACTTACAAGTGCCGTTCCTCATATGAAGATATCCCTCGTCAACGGTGGGACTCTGTTGGGGAAATGTTTATTTGTGCCCGTGGATTGTATACAAGGGTCAATATTGAACCACTTGTAGGGCAATCTGGGGAGTGTGATGACGGCTTAAGAACAGGTTCAGATCCCTGTAGCTTAAGGCTTTTGAATCTTATGAGCCGTGAGGGTCACATAAGAGGGTTTTTCCTTACGAGTCGTGAGGATCTCGTAAGTGTAACTTCTCCTTAGGAATCGTAGGATCCCTAAGTGTGTTGCTCCCTTGTGAGTCGTAAGGATCTTACGCAGGTATTTTCTCCTTATAAGGTCGTGAGGACCTTGTAAGTGTCCTTTAACGAGATTGCGCCTTTTCGGGTTTTCACAAACTCGCCGGTAGTCCTGCTGTTCTTATTCACGGAGCCCTTTCGGGTTTTCATCCGTGCCCATCTCGCTTATGGACGTACCATTTTTTTGACACCACGTCAGCCTGAGGACGCCGCGGGTTTGTAGTAGTTTAACGACGTTTCGGTCAATCGTTTCCGTATTTGAGGAGAATTTCTAGTTTACGGACTTTTCGGTCCATAGGACTTTCTCTATGAATGAGCACGATGCCCCCCGCATGTTCATCCTTTTCGGAGCATGTGGTTGTGGTGGGTTCACCTTCCAGTTTTCGGACAGCGCGAACTTTCCCTGTTGATACTGGTCTTCAACCCAGTTTTTGAAGACGTAGCAATCTTCGATCGGATGACCCAATACTCGGTGGTAGGGGCAGTAACTGGGATCGTTGACATCGTTCAGTTGTAATGGGTGTCTCGACTCCGGTAGAGTGATGAGCCCGTTGCGCACTGCTAGTTCGAACAGTCTTCTTGTTTTATCCCGGGGAAATGAGTAAGGACGTCTCAATTTCTCATCGAGGGATTGCCGCTTGTTGCTTTGGCGAACAACCGGTCTCGGGCCACTCGGTTGTTGTTGAGCGTTGGCGACGAAGGTTGTTTTCCCTTTCCCCTTCTCATTCCGAGGATATGTCTTTAAGGAGGACGGTCTATGGCCCATCTGGTCCATTTAGGCCAGCTTGTCAATCAAGGCCTGGAAAGTGGTCGGCTTGAAGAACATCATGAATTGGGAGATGGTTGCCTGAGGGTCAAGGGTCTCTACGAACATGCCCACGGCAGGAGCCTCCTCCATGCGCTGTTCGCACTTTGACCATAGGTTCCGCCACCGAATGGCGTATTGAACCCAGGTTTCTCTCGGCTTCACTCTGGCGTTGATGAGTGCCGTGATCGGGGTGCGTTCGCTAGCTCTTGCGAAACGCTGGGTGAATAGCAACTCCATTTCTGCAAACGTCTTGACAGAGTCGTTCGGGAGCTCAGAGTACCATTCAAACGCTGTCTCCGACAAGCTGCCAACAAATTGGCGAAGCAGCAGTTTGTCGTCACCCCCAGTATTACCGCACAAGGCTCTGAATTGATCAACGTGCTAGTGTAGATTCCCCGTCCCCTTATATACATGGAATTTAGGGATCGTATATCCCGGCGGGTACTTTATTTGGTCGTACCAATCCGGATATGGTCATCCAGTCTTAACAATTTGACCGGCTGCTTCGTTCGCCTGATGAGCTCGTATCTGTTGAGCGATATGATCATCCAGGGTGGCTTTGGAGATGGTCTCCTCTTTGGCTGCTGATAGAGTCGGAAGAGAGTTTGATGTCTCCCCTCTGTCGTCTTCGAGGGTAATCGGAGGGTCTTCAGCTGGAAGATCCGGCTGTAACATCATCCCGACCATGTTTTGAAATAAAAGCGCCATTCGTTTTATATTGGCAACTTGTTCCGCTGCCTCTTTGTCCTTCTTCTCGAGGATTCTGCGGAGGAACTCAGCATCGGTTTTATGCTCATGACGCTGCTCCGAGGATGTCTCCGGGCCTGCTTTTGGTCCAGTGAGTGCAGCCATGGCTGTCAACATTTCTTGGAGCTTTTGTTGTTGTTGCTCCTGAGCCTTAGTCACAGACCATGTAAGTGGTCGGTGACCCGTAAAAGCACGGCTTTCCTCTTTTCCAGAAGCCATATAAACAATATGCACCACCATGCCCCCAGATTTGGGGCGTTCGGGTTTAGTGCCCTTACGATTCATCGCGGACACGGGGATTTTCTCCGACCTCCTCCTTTTGTGGGCGGTCGAAGTTGTGGGGGCCGTTGCAGCGGGCATCCAAGTAGATGACACCTTCTGTGGCTCAACAGGGTGGTCCTCTTCTCGCCAAAATTTTATCTTTTTCTGTCGGCGGGAGTAGTCTTGATCAACCACAGAGTCTTGGACCTATCGCCAAACTTTATGAATTTTAGAGGACAGCCGCTGAGAGGGCTGTTCTGGCTTCACCTTTGTAGCGCTCTCCATAGATGGAGGAGATCTTTTTAGCACGACCTTCGAAGAGTTCTTGCGTACCCTCCTAAGTGGTTCAAAGTTGTTCCCAGTTGGAACAGCAGCATCAATTTCCACCGTTGGAGCCGGCGGAGTCAGTCCAGATGGAGAGCTGCCCCCAGCCTTCCTTACCCGGCGCCAGTGGCGACGTCGAGCGTGTCGAGCCGACGGTAGTAGCTCAGCTATGGGGGTGGCTTTATTATGCCCCCTGTCTTGGTCATAAATTGTCGTTGTCAGCCTATTGAAGACTGATGTCCGCTGAGTGGGGATGGCCAACCTATCGAAGGCAGACTTCCGAGTAGAAGAAGCAGGCTTGACGATTTCGCCTGGAACGGGAGCTGAAACAGTCAGTCTTGTGAAGACCGACTCTTTGGCAGGAGAAGCCGCTTTGACGACTTCGGGAGCAGGAATGGCTATCCTTTTCGGGATAACCCTTTCTGGTATTGCAGGCTTCTTCATGGGCCCACATGAGTTTTGGCCCAACCTATCAAAGACTGAGGCGCTTGGTTTGGGCGACCCACTGAGAGGGGCCGCGGTAGTGATAAGCCGATCAAAGACCGACTTCTTCTTGGCTTCTTGCAACGGTAGAGGGGCATTGAAGCTCATTGGTGGGAGCATGGTCCCAAAGAACAGCCCAGTGGTAGGCTGAGTTACCTGCTCCACTGGCATCTTAAAAAGGGAGGCCGCTTGAGGCTCGTGGGTCACTCCTCCGGCGAGGATGGAGTGGGAGTTGTTGCAATGAGTGCATTTTGAAGCCATTAATCTTCTGTTTTCTGCAATGAGTAAGACACCAAATCTTAGTACCTCGAATCCAGGGGCAATCATAACAAACCGCGATTTATTCGCGAAACACGACACACGAAGTATGGAGTGGAAAGAGGAAAATGTCCCACCGGGTATGCCAGAATTTGTTCCCCGCCGAAAGGCGCGACCGGGACGTCGGGACGTCAGGGCCCGAATTCCGAGGGCAGATGCTATTTGGTGCTATCCGTCCACCTCTCCAAAGATACCAAGTTGATTTATGGCACCATGTATCGAAAGTTTAGACGGATGCGGCCGATGTAGCAGATTTCGTCAGATTCCCCCTCATTTGAGGGGTTTTTGATTGTGGGGACGCTCTTCCCTGCAGGCGCAAGCCCCTGCAGTTAATTACGCTACCGCATCGCGGTAACAACTTTCTCCTTCTCCAGATGGTCACTTCGTGTCGTGGGTGTTTGTTTTGTTTTTGGTTGCCCGTGGATTGTATACGGAGACTAATTTATATTGTCGCCCGTAAGGCGTGGATTAGTCCAAATCCGTATCTTCTTAGATTTGGGTTTGGGGGTTGGGTTTAAGGATCGTTAATCTCATTTGAGACTAAGATCAACTTAAATGTATGTTAAGGATACGTTAGCCTAATTTTAGACTAAGATCAACTTGACAGTTTGTTAAAGATACGTTAGTCTAATTTTAGACTAAGATCAACTTAACAGGATCATTTAGATCCTAACAAAAGAGCATTTGGGCTCTATTGTTTAGTTTAGGGACATTGCGGTCCAAGGTTAAGGACATCATAGTCCATGGGTTTAAAGGACCCCACAGTCCGAGGTTAAGGACATCATAGTCCATGGATTTAACGGACCCCACAGTCCGAGGTTAAGGACATCATAGTCCATGGGCTTAAGGACCCCACAGTCCGAGGTTAAGGACATCATAGTCCATGGGCTTAAGGACCCCACAGTCCGAGGTTAAGGACATCATAGTCCATGGGCTTAAGGACCCCACAGTCCGAGTTTAGAGACATCATAGTCTGTAAGATTTGCTGGTTGTCGAGACCCGTCACCTCTCTGAAGACGTTGAAGGATTACAACGACATATATCAGAGGAGTGAAGAGATATACCCTTGAACCAATGTTGGTTGAGAGATCTACAGTCCAGTTTGGGACTAAGATCAAAAGATTTATGAGCATATGTGCTCAATTGATCTGAATTAAGGACTTATGGCCAACTTGGGCTAAGTCCATTCAGGTTTAAAATGTTGAATATTTGTTTTGGGCTGTTGAACATTTGTCTGGGCTCAACCCCTCTTTTATTTAGCAATGCTAAGCATGGGTCTGGGTTCTGACAATATTTTTGTCTTTTACTGAGTGCTAAGCACTCGTATGCCATATGAGATGATCAATTTTTAGAAGACAAGAGTGTATTTGAGGTTCAGTCAAAGGGGAGTCTTGCCTCTGGACGACTTAGCTAATTTGGGCTAAAGACTGGTTTGAATATAGTGTTAAACACTAGCACATATTCGGTTATCACGTGCTCCCACGTGATGCGCTTAAAATAGTGTTAAACATTAAGGATGCAGCGCACAAAATAGTGTTAAACACTAAAAAAAGAAGTGTTCACGTGGACTCGCGTGAGGCACTCTAGGATTGGGCCAAACTTCCTTTATTTTATTCTCAAAATATTCACAGAAGTGTTAAACACGTAATCTTCATGGCCATCACGTGTAGGCACGTGATGGGTACCCATGCATTGGATATTAAAAGGATTTATTAGGGGTCACGTGGGGACACGTGAGGGCGCCCAAAATCGATTCTGCCCTTTTTATTTTGAGAAGTCCATTCAAAGGGCACGTGAGAGCACGTGACCTAATCTTATTTGTTTTCTTTCGGTCATTGGAGGGAAGGGTCACGTGTTGCCACGTGATCATATTGGGTACTTGATCTCTTTACGTGCATGGAGAGTTAAATCCCTTGTTTAAGAATTAAATTCTTTGATAAGGTTAAACCCTAATTTTATTTAGAGGAATTAAATTCCTATATGTTTGAAAGAATTAAATTCTTTAAACCCAATCCTTCCTCTAAGTTTTGGATCTGCATGGCAGAATCTCCCCGATGAGAATTAAATTCTCAACCTATGGGGAGATCTGCTTCTGCAGATCTTCAGTCAGAGAAAGAACAAAGTTCTCATATTAAGGTTAAACTTTATCTTTGTAGGAGGAATTAAATTCCTATGTGATTTGTGGGAGAATAAAATTCTCTGAACTCAGGTCCTCCCTTAGGTTTTAGATCTGCATGACAGAATCTTCCCGATGAGAATTAAATTCTCAACTTATGGGGAGATCTGCTTTTGCAGATCTTCAACCAGAGAAAGAACTAAGTTCTTATTCAGAAGAGTTAAACTCTTATATTGAGAATTAAATTCTCTTTTGTTTTGTGGGAGCTTATAGAATGATCTCTTTCTCTTTCTTACCTAGGGTTTCTTTCTTTTTCTGAAGAGATCTTCTTTCTCTCTGCAGAATTAAATTCTCTTCTTTTCTCTCTCTGTTGTTGTATCCAATTCTCTCTTTTCTTCTCTTCTTGGCTCCTATTTATAGGAGAGAGAAAAGAATCAGTTTGTTTAGTCAATCTTTCATTGAAAGATTTTTGTTGATTTTATAACCAACATGATATTTTAGATCACTCGGTGAATTTTATTCACCATTGGATTTTTAATCCAAAAGATATTTTATTTGTTGTTCATGGCAAATTTTTAGGAAAAAATTTCCTTGTATAGAATCTTTCTATAAATTGGTGATTTTTAATCACCATTGGATTTTTAATCCAACGGTGCTCCCTTTTCACAGAGTGCAATCTTTTTTTGTTTGGAAAGATCTAGGGAAATATTTTCCAATTAGGGTCTCTGATTCCTTTTTATTAGAAATTAATTCTATTAGTTCAGATGGTTTAGGGGTTTATCACGTGTTGGCACGTGACCCCTCTTGAGAAAGTATCTAATTAGAATTTAATTCTATTGTTTCAGAGGGTTTAAAAGCCCATCACGTGTTGGCACGTGACCCCATTTAATTATTTATTTTATTCAGTGCCTACAGGCTTTGCCTGTAAATGGTCACGTGTGGGCACGTGATGCGCGGTCACGTGTGGGCACGTGATGCCCGGTCACGTGTGGGCACGTGATGCCTCATAACTTTTGATCCTGGATGAATTATGAGGCCCATAATATATCAAATCGACGGGTTTTTTCGAGACACTTTCGATACCATCAGAATTTAGCTGTTTCTCATTCGGGAGTTTTGTCAAAATACAGCCCGGAAAATACTGCTTCGCATGTTCTTCCTTAGATTACACGTGCGTAGCTCATTTGCTCATAACTTTTGATCCCGGATGAATTATAAGGCCCATAATATATCAAATCGAAGGGTTTTTCGAGGCGCTTTCAATACCATCAGAATTTAGCTGTTTCTCATTCGGGAGTTTGTCAAAATACAGCCCGGAAAATACTGGTTCGCATTTTCTTAAGCGTATCGCTGCCATTTGATACCTTGAACTCTTTTGCACAGAAATTTTTGGCGAGAACAACCATCAAAATCACACGTTGGAGCGACATTTGATACTTCCAATTGTTTCTTCTGAACAAAAAATTCAAACGAATGCTGGGTATTTGCCGGACTGAAATCTATCATCGATGATATTGATGCATCGTCTATAATTTCAACCAATGCATTTCCACTAAATATAGGCCATATACAACTTAACTTAAGCTTAATTTCACGGGGATCGTATTTCGTGATTTTAAACACTTTATTCTCAATCTCATTATAAGTAATTGATGTTTCTAATCGCAAAATTCTTGCGCACCCGCCCATATACTCGAAACCTTATGCACTTGTGATAATCCAGCCATCGTATTTACATACAATAAATAAACTTGAACTTGCCATTATCTGCATCAAACAATATCAAGCCAATAATAAAAAAAGCGTTAACAACTTATATAATGATTATATTCATTGAAAAATAAATAAACGCCCGCATGAAGAAGAGAAAGAAGGAATCTACGGGTTTTCGAGCTTTAAAAAGGGAGGGAGAGGGGAGGAGGTCTTCGTGAAATCGTGGTAGCGTCGAGAACGGCTCCGGTCTTAAAAAGAACTAACTTGAATCGAGCTAATTCCACTTAACTAGTTTAACTCCTTTTGGACTTGAAAATTTTTAGAGAATTTTTGCTATAGATTTCAGAATAAGGGTAATTGGAGCAGAATGGAGAGCAGATGGAGAGGAGAGAGAGCTGTTTTTATAGGAAGAACCCGCCCTCTTCGTTTCAAAATGTTAATTATTACTTCTGCTTGATTTGACAACATGCTGTAAAAAAACAAAAGGGAAAAATAATAAAAGATGAGGGTGGGTTCTTGGAACACGCCCACATTAAATTATTGAAGTGGGCGTGTTCTAAGAACCCGCACTCTTCACTATGATAGCAAAATTATTAGTCATAGTTCTGACAACACTAAGAAACCCATATTAAAAAACATGATTTGACATGACACTAAGAATAAAACATGATTTGACAACACTAGAAAAAAACAAAAGAAAAAGCATTAAAAAAACAAAAATCATGAATGAGAAATTGATTGGACATGATAACTCTTTTTGCAAAGATGAGGGCGGGTTCCGAGAACCCGCCCTCCTTTCTCTATAAAAACCCGCCCCCTTCAGTATGATTTTCGCAACTCTGTGTCCAAATTCTCTTCTAAACCTCTGTCTCCTATCTAAATCTTTCAGGGATTAAAATATCAAAATAATTTCAATGGAGAATCAACCATTCGATAAATCATTGCCCGTAAATCAAAACGAACACAGATCTTTCAATATATTATACGGGGAGAAAAGATTCAAAACTTATTCAATTTTTTTAATTCCCCATTTCTTTTAATTCTAATAGTTGAAAATAATATGATTAAATTTTGCAGGGTGGAGATAATCTTACAGTCGTCAGCCATAGTTCTGATAAATGGCAAGTTACCGATCAACGTATAATCGAGCGGATTCGAAGAGACGGATTTTATGAAGCTTCATTAGTTCGTCATATCCAAATCTACCACAGTCTTGTTATCTCTCTTGTTGAGCGTTGGAGAAAAGAGACCCACATTTTTCATCTAAGATGGGGTGAGGCCACTATCACACTCCAAGATATTGGCCTCTTACTCGGTTTACGGGTCAATGGGCTTGAATTGGTCGGAGGAAAAATTGTTGGTCCAGATACCGACCACCCATACTGGGATACATATACCGAGTCTGCTCTCGGACAGGTATAATTCGTAATTTATTAAAACAAAAGTTTGAGTATGTTACAGTTATATTAATTAACAATTATTTGTAAATTTCAGGCACCAGAAGGCTATACTAAGGGGTATAAGATCAGTTTAAACTGGCTGAAAGATACATTTACTAATATCCCTGATGAAGCCACCGATGAAGTCTTGGATAGACATGCACGTGCCTACATTCTGTATATGATCGGTTCTTGGTTGATGCCGGACTAATCGGCAACGCATGTCCATCCTTTATACCTTGGGTTCCTTATGGACTTTGATGTGTGTGATCAGTATGCTTGGGGAGCAGGGATCCTGACCTATCTTTGCAAGGAACTCGATAAGGCATGTGCTCCTACGAAGAATAAAATTTGTGGTTGCATTACATTACTTTAGGTACATTCCTTGTTTTTAACAGCTAGACATTTGCAAAATTGTAATATTGGTTCTTTCTCTTATCATCTAACACTTTATTTATAGATTTGGTCATGGGAGCACATGTGTTTGGGAAGATCGGATCGAGTTAATATTTCTGTCGTGGATACCATTGGAAAGCCTCTTGGCTCTTGATGGAATGGTAAGAAATCTTATAAGGCTCATCGTCGAGTACTTAGGTACTATAGAGATGAGTTGGATCGCATGGAGGCGACTCAGGTAACTATAACTTAAGTAATTAACTTTGTTTTAAAATTTTAAATTACCTTCATTACAATTTTGTACTATGTTATTTGCGCAGTTCACGTGGACGCCTTATACAGCATATCGTCTGCAAGGATTACCCGGCATTTGTATCGAAGGAGAGCCGGTTTGGCGGGCTCGATCCCACTCCTCTGCATTAATATCGTGGGCATGCACCTACCGGACCGGGTGTTGCGACAGTTCAGTAGATTGCAATATATTCCTGTCCCGCCGTCTGCGCCTATGACAATAGAGGGAGACATGTGAGGAGGAAAGGCGGAGCGTGATTGGAGGGAGCATCATCATCGATATTTGCTGAGATGGGAGGATAGACAGCGTAATATTGCCTTACAGCAAATAGGTGACTGTTCCCGCCAAAATTTTGGCTCAAAACCCGCTCCGTATAAAATAATAACAATAAAAGAAAAATAAATAAATAAATAAATAAATAAATAATAATAAAGGAGAAAATCTCCCTTTCAGAGCAAAACTCTGTTCAAATTCCAAGGCGGGAAACGAAGTAACGCTTCTTCTGTTTCCCCCAATCAGAGCAAAGCTCTGCTTTGAAATTAAAATTAAAATTAAAGTTAAAATAATTGAAGCAACATTTCAGATTACTTGCGCTGCGCGCAATGCGCCACGTGTCTAAAGCAGATATGGCAGCGCAAGGAGCTTTGCGCCCAAGGAAGCGCACCCAATCAGAGCAAGGCTCTGTTTAAAATTCAAATTTTAACAAAGGAAGCAACGCTTCAACTCATCTGCGCTCTGTGCGACACGTGTCAGCGCAGTTGCGCTGCGCCCTGCGCTGCGCGACACGTGTCAAGCGCAGCTGCGCTTGCGCCAACTGTGCCAGCACTAAAACAGAATTAAAATTCTAGAAAGATCTTTCTGATCTTATTAAAACAATAAGATTCTCTTCTGTAAAACAGAAGCCCTTGGATCAAAGATCCAACGGTAGGGAAAAATCCCTAAATCACTCAGAGAAAGATCTCTTTAACTGATTTAACAAATCAAATGGCACTATAAAAAGCCCCCCAGACTCCAAGTCTAAAGGAGATGAACAAAGATAGATATTCAGAACTTCTCTAGAAAATTTTGAGAAGAGCTCACAAAAAAATAAAGGTAAAACCCTTTGAATAAAAAGAAGAGTTTTTTCTAAAAAGATCATTGATCTAAGAACAAAATCAAAGATCTTCAATAAAAAAAATATAATAATAATAAAGGCATTGCCTTTTAATGAACCATTGGTTCTTGATATTTGAGGTAAAACCTCTCTGGAAAACAAGAAAAACTTGTTTTCTTTGATCTAATTTGATCAAAATATAAGACAGTGCCCTGCACTTGTAAAATTTGCACTGTTGCGCTCTTGGGTTGGCGCAAGCCACCAGAGAGCGCCACGTATCAGCCCTAGAGCAATCTGCGCCTTGCGCTTTAAAAAAAATGAGCATTGCGCTCTTGGGTTGGCGCAACTCACCAGAGCGCGCCACGTGTCAGCAGCTCAACAGCGCAGCACACTGCGCTTGCGCTCACCAGAGCGTGACACGCGTCACCATCATATGAGTTTGAGCCTTACGCTTCTCAATTGGCGCAAAGCGCCTGACAAGCCACGCGACGCACTGTCAGAACAATAAATGCAGCGCATTATTAAAGAAGGGACAGAGCCCAATTAAAAGGCCTAACGGGCCTAATAAAAAATGCAATGCATTATTAAAAAGGGGCAAAGCCCAAATAAAGGTATGACAGACCAATTTAGATGCTGTGCATCATTTAAAAAGGGCAGAGCTCAATCAAAGTCCTAACAGGCCAAATGCAAATAAAATGTTGAACATTTTTAACTGGACTTAGCCCAATTCTGGCCATAAGTCCTCAAATTAAATTGAACTGAGCACAAATGCCCTCTCTCAAATCAATTTACACCCGGTTCAAGGATACATCTCCAAACTCCTCTGATATTTGTCGTTGTAATCCTTCAACGTCTTCAGAGAGGTGATGGGTCCCGACAACCACACATCGATACAGACTGTGGAGTCTTTAAACTCGTGGACCGAAACGTTCTTAAACTAATATTCGTCCCAAAATGGGAACGTTGGACCGAAACGTCCTTAAACTAATATTCGTCCCAAAATGGGAGCGTTGGACCGAAACGTCCTTAAACTAATATTCGTCCCCAAAATGGGAATGTTGGACCAAAATGTCCTTAAACTAATATTCGTCCCCAAAATGGGAATGTTGGACCTAAATGTCCCTAAACTAATATTCGTCCCAAAAATGGGAATGTTGGACCACTATGTCCCTAAACTGGAAATTGACCGCAATGTCATTAAACTAAACAATAGCGCCAATTGCTCTCTTGTCGGATCCAAACGATCCCGTTAACTTGATCTTGGTCTGGAGATTAGGCTAACGTATTCTTAACAAAAGTTTAAGTTGATCTTAGCCTTAATAGGGCTGCCGTATCCTTAAACCAAAACCCCAAACCCAAATCTAAGAAAATACGGATTTGGACTAATCCACGTCCTACGGGCAACGATATAAATTAGTCTCCGTATACAATCCACGGGCAACCACAAACAAAACAAACACCCACGACACGAAGTGCACATCTGGAGAAGGAGAAAGTTGTTACCGCGATGCGGTAGCCTAATTAACTGCAGGGGCTTGCGCCTGCAGGGAAGAGCGCCCCCACAATCAAAAACCCCTCAAGCGGGGGGGAATCTGACGACGTCTGCTACATCGGCCGCATCCGTCTAAACCTCCGATACACGGTGCCATAAATCAACTTGGTATCTTCGGAGTGGTGGACGGATAGCACCAAATAGCATCTGCCCCGAATCTCAGGCAAGACGTCCCTGTCTTGGCCGCCATTCGGAGGGGAACAGTGACCAAACAATCACCGATGCTGCCGAAACATATCTACAGTGATATAAGCGTGTCAATATAAGATATCTTTCTGCTCCCCTAACGACTTCCCAAACATCCAGCGGTACGAGCCTAGAGGCCACGTGGAACGAGAAATGGTAAGTTAAACTCTTTAAATTATATTAGTTTTTAACATCCGGCGGTATGAGTCAATAATTATTTCTTATTTTTAATGTAACGACAGGCTCGTGGGTTGCATCATATACAATCAATGATGCAGGATCCATATCCGACTGATGCTGGTCCGGATACTCAGGCTTTATTTTCAAATGTAGACTCATATATTGGTGGTATATTCGGTTCATATAATATGCTTCCATATTTATCACCGGCACCTGAGCAGCAGCATGAGCCAGCACCAGAGCAGCAGCATGAACCGGCACCAGAGCCGCAGCATGAGCCGGCACCAGAGCAGCAGCATGAACCGGCACCAGAGCCGCAGCATGAGCCGGCACCAGAGCAGCAGCATGAACCGGCACCAGAGCCGCAGCATGAGCCGGCACCAGAGCAGCAGCATGAATCGGCACCAGAGCTGCAGCATCAGGGAGATCCAGAGCAGCGGGATCAATGGTTTGGATCACCATACTGTCAGCAGCAACCCTGACATACCGAACAAGCGCAACAACCGGAGGAACAACAGTTTTGGGGGACCGGTTTTGCGCAACAACAGCAGTCTTGGGGGTCAGGTTTTGCACAACAGCAATCTTGGGGGTCAGGTTTTGTGCAACAACAGCAATCTTGGGGGTCAGGATTTGCGCAGCCATGGGGCCCAGGTTTTGTGCAACAGCATCCGCATGAAACCGGGACAGGTTCTTCGCAACTGTCCAGTTGGGAGACGGATTTTTCGTCCTACATACAGTTGTTGGGAAGCATCACATATCCGACACATGTCCCACATTCAGGATTTGCGGAACAACAGCCTGTTCAAGACGCTGCTGAAGCCGAAACCGAAGCCGACGCAGAAGAGCCGCCGCCGCCGCCATATACCCAAGAAACGGGAGGGTCCTCTAGTCATCCCAAGAGGCATAAGCTTATGTCAAGCCTCCTCGGATTGGGAAAGAGAAAGGGTAAGGGAAAGAGAAAGCGATAGTTCTATACTTTTACAAACAGATAATTTTTTTGTATTAAAAATTTGACGGACAGGTCTTAATCGACTTAAGGAGCACGAATACAAATAGTAGATACCTCGGGAAGAGCGATGAGAGGTCATTTTGTTATTAGAGTGTATACAAGATACATGTTTAAACAACAATAATATTATTGTTTTATTTTTTATTCGATATTTATTTGATTTTATGTTTTTAATTTAAATTTTTTAAAAAAAAAAAAAGGGGCGGGTTCCCAGAACCCGCCATAGGAACCCGCCCTCTTCACAAAATAGGAGAGGGCGGGTTCTTGGAATCCGCCCTTTACTATATATATATAGGGTAGGGGGCGGGTTCTAAGAACCCGCCGAACCCGCCCTCTAAAACACAGGAGTGGGGTCGGGTTCAAACCATCCTATTTTGATAAATTTAAAAAAATTCATTTATTTTAATAATTTTAATTTTATAATACCCTATTTCAAAAAAAAAAAACCTACAACCAATAATGAAATGGTAATTTTAAGGTACAACAACAAGAAAAAAACATTTCACCGCACAAAACACCATTTGCTATTTTCTAATTTCAGGAGACAGTCCCGTGAGGGTATTTTAGTAAGGTATATAAAGTTGTAGCCTTTAGAATCAAGAACCGTACCCGTCATAGCCGCAAAACTAGAGCTCCATGCCATCGACTCGTCCTCCGCCGATCCCGCCTCCGCAGCCAAATTAATCCTCCAGGTTCTTGATTTCTTCAAATCCTAATTTTTTCCCCTTCTCTTTTCTGTTTCTGCCTATTCATCTTTGTAAATTTTTTCAGGCATGCCTGGACTATGGATTCTTTTACCTAATAAACCATGGAATCGAGAAGGAGTTGACTGAGCAAGTGTTCGATGAGAGCAAAACGTTCTTCTCCTTGCCTCTCAACGTGAAAATGGAGCTTCAACACAACAAGGATCATAGAGGGTACACCCCTTTGTATTCGGAAACCCTAGACCCTTCGTCGAAATTTCGAGGTTTGATTCTGGTCGATTTTGTAGTTCTAGAGGTTGCGCAAACTATTCATTCTATGTGTGATCGTTTTTTCATTAATATTATATGTGATTCATTTATGAATGATCATTTTGGGAATAAAATTTAGTAGAAAAGGAAAAAGGAGAAGTTTTCCAAATGAGAGGGAAAGCTGCAGCCTTTCTCATGTTACTGTCATTAAAAAATTCTATTTAAATTTCACGAATATACAGAAGAATAAAATTTTCTTTAAAGACTGTAGAACTATTAAAAATCATTAACTGTTAATCGGAAAGTACTCGAACTATTACACTTGTTCAACCAATTATACCTTTGTCGAGTTGTACATAAACATTCAGTTTGGTTCTTCATCATTTGAAGCTGAATTTAGCTAATTTTGTTGATGCATAAAAGCCTCGTTTAATTTATGTAAGAACTTCCCATTTTCACTCTTTCCTTCTTTTTATGTTTTTGAAATAGAGAATCTACCTATATTAAGATGCATTCAACAGTTCTCCAGCTTTCAACATGTAAAAATGCAGGCTGATAAATTTTTTGCCCCATGATAAGGAATTTAAGGAAAAAATAGAATTCTTTTTTTATATAGCTAATTCATGGAGGAATACATATAAATTTATACTAGAGTTTACAGATAAGGGTTTGGATCTAATATCAAAAAGCCCAACTAATTTATCACACATTATCTCTAACACCCCCATCAAGCTGGTACATACATTTCATGTAGATCCAGTTTATTACATAAAAATTCAATTCTTACTTTTCCCAATACCTTTGTGAAAATATTTGCTGGTTGATCCTTAATTGCAATGTATTGAGGGTTAAGAAATCCATTCACCTTGTCCTGAACAAAATAGCAATCAACTTCAATGTGCTTGGTTCTCTCATGAAAAACGGGATCAGACGAAATATGGATTGCCAATTGATTACCGCAAAAGAGAGGAATATGATGATGAATTTGAAATCCAAGCTCATTTAATAGGTTAGTTATCCAAATCAACTCATAAGTAGTATGAGCAATATCACAGTTCAGCATCCGCACTTGATCTAGCCACAACCGATTGTTTCTTGCTTCTCCACGATACAAAATTACCACCGAGGAAGGTAAATAGCCAGTAGTAGACCTCCTATCAGTAGGAGGTCCCGCCCAATCAGCATCACAAAATCTCATCAACTGTTTAACATCTCCATGATTCCGGTAAATTAGCCCTTGACCAGATGAATTCTTCAAATAGCAAATAATACGAATAACCGCCCTCCAATGAGGCTCCTTTAGAGAATCCATAAACTGTCTCACCACGCTGACGGCAAAAGAGATGTTTGATCTTGTTATCGTAAGATAATTAAACTTTCCAACCAATCAACGGTACCTTCTTGGTTCTTCTAATAATTATCCTCGATCATTGTAGAGTTTCATATTAGAATCCGTTGGTGTATCTATGGGCTTGGTATCCAAAAGTCCAATATCTTTTAGAATATCTAGGACATACTTCTTTGAGACAAGCAAATACCTTCCGGGAAGCATGCAATCTTAGTCTCCAAGAAATATCGCAATAACCCCAAGTGCTTTGTATACAAGTGACGTTGAAGAAATTTCTTTAAAATATCAATCCCATTAGTATCATCTCCACTGATAACAATATCAACATACACCACTAATATAATTCTCTTTCCTTCAAGAACTCGTGTAAAAACAGTATAATCACTCTTGAATCACTCTTGCACTGATATAAACCAAACTCCTGCACATCGGCACTGAATCTACCAAACCAAGCCTAAGGAGACCGCTTGAGCCCATATATAGCTTTTCGCAGTCTATATACTTTGCCAGTCTCCCCTTCAACCACGAAACCAGGTGGTTGGTCCATATATACTTCTTCAAGGTCACCGTGGAAAAATGTATTCTTGATATCCAACTGATATAAATACCAATTCAAATTTGCTGCTAAAGAAATCAGAATGCGCACAGACAGAAACTTCAATACTGGAGAGAACGTCTTCGCATAATCAATTCCATATGTCTGTGTATAGCCTTTAACAACAAGACGAGTCTTCAGCCGCTCAATAGTCCTATCAGGATGATATTTAATAGTGTACACCCAATGACATCCAACTGATGATTTACCGGACGGTAAATGAACCAAATCCTATGTAGCATTCTGATACATATCATCCATCTATTCCTCTATAGCCTTTTTACAGCCAGGGTGACCAAAAGCTTCATGTAAAGAACATGGTAAGGAAGTTGATGATAAGGAGGATACAAATGACTGATACTTGGATGACAATTGTGAGTAGTAAACAAAATTCGATATGGAATGAGGAGTACAAGAGTGTATCTTTTCGTAACGCAATAGGAAGATCGAGATCAGATTGTGGAGCTTGTGCGGAATCTACAGACCGTGGAGCTGATTGAGTAGCTGGCTGTAATTATGGCCTTCATAAATAAAAACGATGGACTAGTGGTTCGGTAGGAATAACCTGCGGTTTTTCAAGACTCAAATAAATATCCACAAGAGGTAAACAATCAGGAGACAACAGAGATGGTTCGGTAGAGAATTCACTTGACGGAGTACATTGTCAAAAAAAGTGACATCTGCTTAAACATGTTTATTTAATATAGGTCCAAAGCATTTGTAGCCTTTCTGAAGTCGAGAGTACCATAAGAAAACACATTCAACGACACGAGAATCCAATTTATCTCCGCCAGGAGCAAGTCTATGAACAAAACATACACTGCCGAACACTTTAGCGGGTAGTGGAAAATGTGAAATTCCTGGGAACAAAACATGATGATGAGACTTTCCTCCCAAAGTAGGAGTGGATAGACGATTAATAAAATAACATGCCGTTAAAACATCACTCCAGTACTTTTTGTGAACATGTATATGATACAACAAAGAACGAGCAATTTCAAATAAATGACGCATTTTCCTTTCAGCAACACAATTTTGTTGAGGGGTATACGAGCAAGACGTCTAATGTACAATCCCATTATCAGTAAGATATTAATTGAAATAATAAAAAATACATTCTTTTGCATTATCAGTACATAGGATTTTCAATGACACCAAATTGGTTTTGAATTTCCAGATGAAAGACACAAAATATATTATTTAATTCAAAGCGATTTTTCATCAAGTACAAATAAGTGATACGAGAAAAATCATCCACAAATATGACACAATATTTAAAATCTAAATAGGATGGCCCATTGAAGGGATCCCAAATGTCTGAATGCACTAAATGAAAAAGGTTTAACATACGACTCTCAGAAATAGGAAAAGATATATGATGATATTTACCAAGCCGATACGATTCACAATCAAGTGATTTTATTGACCTAAAATGCGGGAATAAACCCTAAAGAACCTTCACCCATCTGACAGTGGAGCTGAAGAGGAGAAACTGATGAGGACAAAACTGCGGAACCCGAAGAAAAAAATATCATCCGTATTCAAATAATAAAGGCCTAAGATTCATGTCCACCCCTAATCAGTTTCCTGGTCTGCAGATCCTGAAAAACAAAATATGAAGGACAAAATGTTACAGAACAATTCAACGATTTCGTAAGTTAGCTAACATACAATAAGCTAATAGGGAATCGTGGAACATGATAAACATATGAAAGCGAAAGATTCTTAGATAGATGTACCGACCCATCTCCAGTGATAGAGGATGAAGTTCCAACGGCCGTGGTGACATTAGATTTTTGTGTAGATAGTGTGAAGGAAATAAAAGAATCATGATTACCTGTCATATAATCTGTAGCACCTAAATCAATGATCCGGAGCTTACTAGTGGCACTACAAACTATAGGAGTACCTGAAGCATGGCTTACCGTGGCAATAGAAGCAGACCGCTGAGTAGAGAGGAGCTTGTGATACCCATCCTCAGAAATAGATATTATCTTTGAGGTCGAAGATGCCGGATCAGATGCAGTAGTGGGATGCGAGTACTCCAATATATCATCCTGCGAGCATGCATGATTAGCAGAAGGTCTGCCATGTAGATCCCAACAATAGTCAACAGAATGACCTGATTTCCCACAGTGTGCACAGTTTTCCACCCCGACTACCACTACGACCATGTCCTCCATCATGACTACCACCATGACCACCACGAAAATAGCCGCGACCACTTGTACTGCCAGATGTAGTCACCAATGCAGACTTATCCACACTCCTATTATCACGCACATTAGATAAAGGAAGTGACTCGGAAGAACAGCGTAATATGGAGAATACTTAAAGGGTCGGAATCTCTGAACTTCCTAAAATAGCATATCGAACGGACTTATACTCTAGGGAAGACTCGATAAAAAAGCGCACAACATTCAGCATCTCACGTTACTTTTTCATCTCCGCAATATTGGAAGAAATAGGCTGATACAAATCCAATTCCTGGAATAATCTATTGAAAGACAAGTAATGATTTTCAAGAGAGTTCGCTCCTTTCTCCACCTGGAAATAATCCCGATACAGCTGATAAATGCGTGCAATATTGCTAGAACTCGAGTGCATTTTTAAGTTGCTCCCATTCTCCTTCGACGTAGAATGGTTACAATGCTTTTATTGTATCATGTTGATGCTGCTTCAATCTGACTACATTTATAGAAATATCTAAACCGTACTTTTTTTAGTAAACGAATCAAATTGCATTTTTCTTACTAGACGTCTCATCGGCGCTTTCTTTCTCACAATGTCAGCTCATGAGTCCTTAATTACAAGAAATGAAAGGTTGGTAATCAATATAAGTTCATGACAGTAATGAATGATTGGTATATTTCTGCATCAACCCTGCACTACTGATCGATTCCTGTCATCGGCAACCATCCTCCTCTAAAGCCGATGCATCCTTTAAACAGCCTCCATCTGCTCAATCAACACAATTGTCTCCGGTAACATGAAATATGAAAATAAAGTCATCACTCATCACTATATCCTAGTCCCCTAAGAAGAAGAATATGCCTGTCTCAAACGCGAAGAATATGCTAGTCGTGCCCGCCTTAAATTTTTCGACTGAAAAAGTTGATGAGGCTGGGGAGGATGGCCAATGCATTGGTTGAATCGAGAGCTGGTGATGACTCCTTTGTGATTAAGAGGACCATATCCGAAAGGCAGATGAGGACTGTCTGCTGTGTAAGAGTGATACATATAGCAAGAGTTTATTAGTGATAACATTAATGGGAGGAAGGGACAATTTTTGAAAGTCATGTGAGCTGTTTGTATATGAAAAGAAGGGGTGTTTCTTTTAATTTTTTGCTACATTTCTTTGATATATGTGTATTTAGAAAGCCAACTTGGTGTGATCCTTTGTGATTAGGGATGAAATTGGTATACAAGCTGAATTTGGTTCAAGCTTAACTTAGACCTTAAGTTTCTTCTTATGGATGGATGTGGTATGCAAAATTTAATTGTTTTAGTTAAGGATGAATAGTTAAAAATCACAAAATTCGGAATGAGTGTTCTTAGTAACTAATAAATTTAAGAATAAAATATAATATACTTCAACTAAAGCGTGTTTTAAAAGGGAATATAATGATTTTTACTCATTACCTAACGACCCACATTGCTAACTTGGCTGGCAAAGCTGATTCTGACCCTTAACAATACCTGACCTAAATGAAACATAGAAAGATAGCCGCAGCCCTCCCAAACCAAGAACCCTGTTCTTATGATAAGTATCACATTTTTGGCGCTCACATTGTTCCTTTTTTTTTCCTCGGGATTTTTCACAGTTTTGTATTCGTTTTTGTTTAAAGCTTTGAAGTTTATTGTGTAGATTTAACATTTTCTGTTTCACCATCATCTTCCTTAACCTTTCGAATTCTTTTCACCATCATCTTCCTGCTATTAAAATTCCGTTTCTCTCAAATAATAATCCAAATAATCTTTAATTAGACATTTCATTTCCAAACATTGCCAAAATCTTTTTTTGTTTTGGATGAAATCATTGTTGAATTTTAGCTAAAATATCAACATGACTAAAGAAATTCACAAATTTTCTTAAACAAGACAATGTTAAAACAAGTACGTACAAAAAGAGAGAACCCATTAACCACACAGAAATAACATAAATTAGACAATCAAAAGCCTGAATTGTTTAAAGAGGAGTATAAAGTCAAGCATGTTCCTAAAACAATATCAACGCCTCAATTTCCCAAGTCAAGTATGTTGTTCCTATAACAATCCTAAGACCACAATTCCCAAAATCTTTGATCACATGGATTTGGGTTAATGTAATTCCACAAAAATATTAATCACTTTTACTAAACGCAAATACTTATTGCTAACCCGCTAACAAAGTTTAAATGTAAATATTTTTTAAAAGGGTTAATTGCGGATGCATCTCCTACACATAAGCACTTGTCCCCCCTTTTTTGATTGAAACGTGTTTTTTTAATTCCCATTATATCCATTTCCCCTTTCTCTTCAAGCATGAAGAACTCATTACCCTAATCATCCAATGGAAAGATTTTTTTTAGCAAAATCAACTAAAGAATACAATAATAAAATAAAATTAAAAAATACCCATCTTGAATTTCTTTCCCCCTTCTTGAAATCAATGGAGAGAATATGTTAAACATCAAACTTTTAGATTAGGGCTAAAAACGAAAGTACCTTCTGTAAGTTCACGGTGATCCATATGCAACGCTTGCAGGCAGGTGCATAATATAGAACAATTTTTTTTCAAATACCATGAACTTATAGCTTAGGATAACCATCATGCATGCAGTTGTAAACAAAACTACACAAGCTAAACTAGGTTTTAAAGAGCTACAACCTTTGTAGCGTGATCCACCGTCGTAAGTGAACAACCCCGCCTTCTTTTGCTCCTCCAAGTGTTGGATCAAGCTTGAACTTCTTTTCCTTGATGTGTTGATGAAGTTGCTTGACGATCTCCGCTTTACTGAAGATGATCCACCTTGAAGATGAACTTAACCCAATCCACTACTCTAACAATTTAGAGTAGAACTTGCCTTATTCTTTTGCTTGGAGAACAAGGGAACGATGTCAGGAATTTTATCTCAAGGAAAAATGGGAAGAGAAAAAGCAAGAGAGCAAGAGAATTGAGAGTGTAGAGAAAATTATGAGAGCTTCATCTAATTCTCTCTTTCTTACCCTTTTTGTTCTCTTTCAATTCTTACAACACTTGTAAGAATTAAGAGACAAGTGGTATCATCTATGCTTACCCACCCTCTATTAACTCATGCATGGTCATGACATGAACAATATGTATCATAACATGTAGCATGCTTATCATTATATGTATCATGCTAAAGCTTGTTACAAAACAAGTAACATGACATGTTACATAAACATGTCATTTTAGTATGAATAATTTAAGCTATATTAAACTTAATCAAACCAAGTTTAATTATGATAAATGCATTTAGTCAACATTTGGCATAAATTAGTTCATTTCATTTATCCTATGTTTAATTAATGTTTTCCCTCTTTTGATTAAATTACTTGTATATTATATATATACGTATTTAATCAAAACTGATACTACGTATCAATATATGTAAATCTAATTTCTCGCATCATTTACTGGATAAGTACATTTTCTGTGTGGAACTCTAAAGGCTCAACAATACTCTGATAGCGAGATAATATCTGAAACACTTTTGTAGGGATCGACTTTAAGATCGCAACGCTTGCGTACCCGGCGGAAGTGAATAACAATAAATTTTCAAAACAATAGCAATCGATTCCCATTCAAGATCACAATTTACTAACTAATTGCAAACTAGAAACTCAAGAAGGGGTTTAAAGGGGCTACAATCTTTATAGCGTGTCCGATTGCCTATCGGAAGACCCAAGCTAGACCCGTGACCTTCCGGATGAACGTGGATACCGACTGTCTCGCCGTAGATGATTCACGGTGAAAGTAACCCACCCAAAGCTCCAAATTCACTTCTCAAGTGAATCAACTAGTTCCAAACACTTGCTAGGAGATGGAGATAGATAAATGTGGAGGAAAAACACCCTTTTTCTCTTTCTCTTTCTTTTCTTCTTTCTTTTCTTTTCTTCATCTCCAAAAAAACTAGAGAGAATGAAGAAGAAGCTCTCATGATAATAATAAGAAGAAAAAGATAAAAAGTAAAGAAGAGAAGAGAAGATGTAGATTAAGAAAGAAAGAGAAGATATATGAAGAGATAAGAAGTTTCTCATCTTTTTATCTTTTCTCTTCTTATCATTATCATTTTATATTTTCTTTTTTCTTATCTTTTCTCTTTATATTATATAATATATATAAAGAGAAGAATATATGTATCACATATATACGCGCGAGAGAGAGTGTGTATCAAATATACTATACTAGAAACCATATCACATATATAGTTATTAAGTCAACATTTGACTTAATATTTCGGTTTAGAAATAAACCGGCTAGTATACTAACCGTCCGATTAAATTACGCGTATCACATACACGCATTTAATTAAACTCCTGTACGTATCCTCATACGCATGCCACATCATCGTTTCGCTTGGGCAGGCGCTTTTATGGCGGGACTCTAAAAACCTGTCAATACGCTGGAAGTAGGTTAAATAAGATCATATCCGATTGAATCTGAAACACTTTCAGATTCAACCTCCTCATGGGTTAACCCACTGGCTCGTCAGCAGTACTAGCTGCACGTAACGCCTACCTAGGTATGAGCAAGATAAAGGCAGGTCGACGAGCAAGCTCGTCCGGACCCGATAAAGCCTATAAGTGATGAATACCATACTGAACAATTTCTTCGTCAAAGAGTATCGCATACCGGATCTGGGGGTGGAAACTGTTAAAATGACATTCCACCTATCAAGCCTTACCCCTAATAACCAGAGAAGTCATGTGACATTGGACTCAACCATCAGAGATACAACTGATAACATTTATCAGTTTATCTCAACCGTCTTGGCCAAGAACTTCTGGTTATAGTCATCTCCTGCACTGCGCGATATCAACTCCCTATACCGGGAGAGATGAATCCTTTCGACCGCTCACTACCTCCATGTGCTTCAGGATTATACCCAACTAAAACCTGTTTGCATGACTCATTAGAGCCGTGGTAGGGTAGTAATCAAAATATAGCGGAAACACATATGACACTATGGCGATTTCAGGTCAAGGGACTACCTGTACTATTGTCACCAGAGAATTGCTATTTAACAACTGGTATAATACCATCTAGGAGTTCTCGGTGAGTCCGTCCAGTGTAACTCATACTCCAATGAGTACATGTTTACAATCATCGGTGTCAACCACCAATAGTTGTGGGATTAGCTATCACTTTCCAACCGGGTCAGGAAACGTATACACGGTCTAAACTGGAGTATCGATGTCCAATATCGATACTTCTACAACCAAGGACATTTAAGAATGTGCTTATGGACTACCCAACTCCTATTAGTATGATTCCTATCATTAATCCTGGTAGTAAGCAAAGATCTTATAGGATTTATCTTATGTATTTGCGATACATGATAACGAGTAAACGTATACATATGAAAGATAAAGATAAACCAGATAATATACTATTATCTCGAGCAACACTGTTCTCCGTATAGGTTCTCCTTCAATTAGTAATTGCTATCCTGTAATTATAATAATTTATATCCTGCAATTACAATAATTGCCTTGAGATCACCTATATCCAACAACTTTCAGACTTACAAGCTCAACAGTGACGCTTGCTGCATGTGAAGGCTACCCAGATATATGTCGAAAGAGTAGGTCGGCAAGCTAACCCACCAAACTAGTCGGAACATGTCCGTGACAACTACAGCACAGTTCGGTCTCTTCGTCATAACATGTCACATATTGGGTCTAGGGTATGGTAAACTGTCAGACCACAATAACTCAACAAGTCATGCTGATATTTAACTAATAACCATCAAGATATAACTGATAACACTTATCAGTTTATCTTATCTATCTTGGCCAAGAATTTCTGGTTATAGTTATATCAAATAATGTGCAACATTAACCCCTTATACCGGGAGATACAAATCTCATCTTGATCGCTCACCTACCTCCATGTGCTTCAGACTATACCCAATAAAAACCTATATGCACAACTCCGAGGAGCTGTAGTTGGGTAGAAGTCAAAGTATAGCCGCCCACGCACAATGGACTATGGCGCATCTTAAGTCTAAAGAGTAATACGTACCATTGTCATCTGAGAACTTCTGTCTGACAGGTATAATACTAAACATGAGTTCTCGGCGAGTCCGTTCAGTAAACCCATCCTCTAGTGAGCACCTGTATACAATCCCACGGTGTCAACCAGCAATAGCTGTGGGTCCAGCCATCGCTTTCCAACCGGGTCAAGTAGAGTATACACCAGTTTACACTGGAGTGCCGATGTTCTGTCTCAATACTCCCACGACTATAAATATTTTAGAAAAGCGCTTGACAACTATCCAGGTCCCACTGCTATGATCTCATCATAATCATGATAGTTCCGCACATCCTAAAGACTTTATCGGCATGTATTAACGATAATAACAAATAAAAAATATACACATAATTGATAAAGCAAACCAGATAGCATATTATCATTTCGAACAAGATTGTTTCATACATATAAGTCCCTTTACAATTACAATAATTGACTTCAGGGCATCTATTCTAACACCTTCGACATAATGGAAAAAAGTTTGGAGGTGTAATGGAAGAAATGACAATATCAAGTTTTTAGATTAAAGTTAAAATATTGGTATTTTAATATTAAAGATTAGTTTTTCAGAGTAGAAGAGAAGAAATGGGTAAAATGGTTATTAGGAAAATATGTATTAATCATAAGGGGATAAATGCTTATTATAATAGTTCAGAAGGTATAAGTGCTTTACTTCAAATAGTTCAGGGGTCTATATGCAATTAACCCTTTTTAAAATTAACTTTGGATTTTAATATCATATACAATTATCCAACATATGAGGCAAAAAAACACTTTACTTTTATTTTAGTGCATTGCTAAATTTTTGTTAAAAAGTAATGTAGTGAAAACGTTTTTTGGACTTCAATTTTTTGACGTGTATCCATGTCTCAATTAAGATGTTTATTTTTTACACATTATTCATTGCCCATCATTAAATCCTAAAACATGAATCATATAAAATTTCTTACGAAGTCAAGATACATAAGTTTTTATCATCTTTTCTTTAATGTTAGGTAAAGAGTCCTCTTGAAACATAATGATTTGTTTACACATAACTTGAAAAATATTTCAATTTAACCGTGCATTATCGATGACATTGTGAAAGAACCATCAACACATTGGATGGTTACAAATTAATGTACCTAGCCTAAGACTAGAATTTCGTGAAATTTAGAAGATGAACATTTGCATGCAAGGTTGCACGGACACAGATACAGGGGTTATGGATACGATACAATGCGATACGATGACATGACAAAATCTCAGAATAGAGGATATACGGGAACATGACTATATATATAATCTTACAAAAATAAATAAGATATCAAACGATTATGACAATATTAAGCAAGGAAAAATTAATAAGTCTAACTTGCTATACACTAATCACATTCAAAAATATGTTTATACATATACGACACGCATAGAACACATACTAAACGTGTGTGTATATGACATGTATAAAACGTGCCAGATACCTGTCGTGTGAATGTCTTGCAAGTGGCAGTGTTCGATACGTCTCGGACACATATACGTCAACCAGTTGGAAGTGTCCGTGCAATTGCATGGGAGCATCTTCTTACATTCCAATCAAAAATGACATCTGCCTAAATGATGATGACACTGTTAATTTACTTTATTAATGATCCAATTGTTTCATTACAGTGCTCGCCCTTTCTCGTTTATAACAAGAAATTGAATTTTTTTCCACCTCTTCCTCTATATACAGTTTTATTGAAAAAATGACTATGCTCTACTATAAACTTTGAAATAGTGCATTACAATGGAAATATAACATAGTCGATCATTCTCTCTTGTATGGTTGCACCTGTAAGGGGATCCTCTTTAGTTACGACTTTGGAATCTCGGGTATTAATACTTCTTTAAGAGTTAAGAATTATAATTAACAATAATATGATGTTATTATTAATCATCTTAATTAGATGGTTGATTTTTATGGAACCATTCTTGGAGAGTTTTTTCTATCAATATTTAAAAGAATGAGGAAGCAAAGTCTAGTAACGTAACTACTGTACATATTTGATAGCCATTCTGATGTCTACATTCAAATCATCCATATGTATTACGAGAATATATGTTCGATTCACTCATCATGGTGTGCGCATGTTACACAAAATTACGGGTGTAGAAAGGCGATAATGATTGGAGGAGCAATATTCTTGGTTATTGCAACATCCAAAGGCCGGGTTGCAGGCCTTGTTTAATTTGATGTTCCTCTTGGTTCAAGTATATGTATCCTTTGTTCATTAAGATATTATGGAAAATAGATTCCAATATCAGTAATTTTATTTTTTGCACTCAATGTGGAACAATGAAAATTTGCTCATTCAATTTGTGAGTCTAAGCTGAGCTCGAATTAGATTAAATGTCTTGCGTTAGTTTCATTCCAATCCATAAGGAATTGCTTAAAGTTGACTGTCTTAATGCACATATATACATTGAGAAAGATGCCGCCAAAAAGTAATAGAAAGACTCAACTCTTCTCACATTCATAGCTCACGAGCGTGTCTTTCAACAAACAACTTTTTTGTCTCTTTCTCTCTTGTATTTTTTTTGAGAAAAAGGTGGATAATTAGCCATCCCATTGTATTAAAAAGTTTTTAATGATTACACCGATATGCCGTTAAGGCCAACAAAACCTACAGCCATTCACTAAAATAAACATCTTAGGCATATAAACCAGTAACAAAAGAACATCAAGTGCCTCGCATCCGAATAGCACTACAACCCAAAAAAAGAAATTAAGAGGAAAAATGTACCCCTCCTCCTTAAACCTTAGCCTCATTCAGGCATTGCCTTCTGTCTCATCACCCTTGCCTTCCTCTCTTCCACCGCCCGGATCCTCTTCCTAGTTCTCCAGAATCTCGGGTATCTTTCTTATCTTTAGCTTTGAGTTCACTCCTCCCTTCTATTAATGCATTGCTAATAAACTTTTTACTATAAATACCACCATCTCATAACATATTAATTGTCATCTACCTTTTGGAGATGGAACCTCTTAGTTTTCATTACCGATTTCTAATTCAGCCAATATATTGGCTCCATCCTTGTCAACCTCATCAATCTCGCTGGTGGAAAAATCGAAGGCGGTCATAGCTGGCGCCTGCTTCTATTCACAACAGTAGTCTAACATCCTTTCTAATCTTTCGTGGCTTCTTCCTTTCTAAGACACCGTCTAGTATCCATGCAGGCATAGGAGGGATCCTCTTTGGCTACGTCCCTGGAATCTTAGGTATTGGCACTTTTTAAGAATCAAGAATTATAACCATAATGTGCTATTTTAATCAATCTTCTAAGCTGGTGTGACATTTATAGAACCATTTTTGGAGATTTTTCCCCCATGATCAATTCCGGCAAGATTGAGGAATACCAGACAACAGTTGGTGTATATTTGCTACACTCACATCATCTTTGTACATTAGGGGATATTCGGTTTACTAATTACACACGTTATAAGAAAATATGGACGCAAAAAGACGATGATGATTGGAAGATCAATATTCTTGGTTAGAGCAACTGTCGGAAAGGTTGGAAGCTATATATATTTCAATATTTCTCTTAGGTCAATTACTGATAGAGGTCGGAGTCGGTTTTACCAATTAGATCAGTTTATTTAGGTTATTTAAGGCTTAATTAATTCCAAAAAATATACCAAATATTTTGGCCTAATTAATTACGAGAAACTACTAAATTCTTGTCAAATACACAATACACTACTATAATACTTTCTATAACAACATTAACCTATCAAAACTTTCAAAGCCTACGAAAAACTACCATAAATAAGGTGTCAACAATAATAATTGCAAGAAACTACCACAACTTTCAAAAATTGGTAGTTTCTTCTTATAAATTTGGGAGAATTTGGTAGTTTCTAGTAACCGAGGCAAAGAGTTTGGTAGTTTTTTGGAATTAAGCATTTTTTTAATATAATGTCCTGCTATGTTTTGTGTTTAAAAAAACCTTTAATGTAATAATTTTTCATTTTATTCTGTACGTATAAGATATAATATGAAAACTGATTCCAATGTTGGTAATTTTAATTTTGAACTTAAAATTGAAACAATTAAAGTTTGCTCATCTAATTCGTGAGTCAAAGCTTAGAGTCTAAGTTGAGCTCGAATTGGATTCAAGTCTTAAGCTAGTTTTATCCTTATTTACAAGGGATTCCACAAAATTGACTTTTTTAATTCACATACATCGAGAAAGATGCAACCAAAAACTAATAGAAAGACCCAACTCCTCTTACATTCAAATATCACACTTGTCTTTCGACAAACAACTCTTTTGTCCGTCACTTCTTTTATTAATACATTACTAATGATCTTTTTTATAAATATTACCCTCTCACAACTAATAGTCCTCATTTGCTTTCGGAGACGTCCTTTCCTAATAAGAGAACTCATTACCGGCTTTCGATACAGCCAATACACCGGCTTCGTCCTCGCCACCCTAGTCAGTTTTGTTGTGCAGAAAATCAAAGACGACTATGGATGTGGACTAGCATCCTTCCTACGTGAAAACGTCACTTGTAAAGATTTGAAATGGTGGTACTTGAGATTAATTGGGTTTAGTCCAACATTTTACCTGTTTAATTTTGGTTTTTTTTGATATACAACCACTAAAAATTCAGTATTTTGAAAAACAACCTTTAGAAAAAACTATTATGACAAACAAACATCAAAACCTTTAACCTAACTAGCACAACCCTCGGGATAAATTAAATGCTAACTCTGTTAGATACAGCCGTTAGAAAAAGTACACCTCTTAAAAAAACCCTGGTTCCTTGTTTTTTTAAAAAAAATTGCAGCAATAACTGCAACAAAACTGCAATAGCAATACTTTCTCTACTCTACACCTCTCTTAATCATCCGCAGCAAATCCCTCCTGCCTTAATCAACACATTATGTCACCCATTTGCTTAACATGTCATCAATATCTTGGCACTCGATCAAGACAAATGAAAATTGGAAAGATCAAGATATTACCTTTACTAATTCGATTCGTGGTGTTTTCATGTGCTAAGATAAATAGAATCTCGATTTGCATTTTTATGGGTGATTTTTTAGGTCTTTGCTAAGTTTAAAACCCAAGGTTGAAAAAGAAGGATGAAGAGGGTATATAAGACAATGACTCACATCATTTAACCATGGTTATATATCCTAGCCATGATTGAATCCAAGTTAAATTAACAGAAGGTTGTATTTAGTTAACGGATAGGTTTTGATGGTTTTTCAAAATAAGACTTTTTAATGGCTGTTTTTCAAGATCCTGAATTTTTAATGGTTGTATATAAAAAAAAACCCTTTAATTTTTGGTCTAAAAATGCTCTGTAAATCTGGTGAATTATATATATATATATATATATATATATAAATGTGAAATTAAAAAAATATTTGGTAATCGGAAAGTTCCGTTGAAGAACTAGAATTTACATGTACATAACAGTACACACTCCATGTATCATCAGAAACCTAGTATGAGCTAAAATCTATATAATATGATAAAAATATTCCAAGTATACTAAATATATTTGTCTAACAAAATAATAATAATATGTGGATTCTCTGCCACCATAGAAGGAAATTTCCTCCTTTAAGTGTCAGACAAATCGACTTCACACATTTTCATCATCAGATGATCAAGACTTTACATATTAAAGCCAAAATCTATTAAAAATTTCTGTGATTTCTAAGCTCTTTGCCTATGGATCTAAGTTGTAAATTATTTCAATGTATGAAAACCTATCTGATTTGCAATCATCAATTAGCAAGAAAAAAACCACGCAAGTGACGAGACATTTTTGTGTATATATATAAGTTATAAGACTTGTAGATCACCATAAACATTAGTTATCATCAAAAATGCAAAAAAGTAGAATTATTGGCTGCCATAGCAGAAAATTGATGGATGATAATCCATATCCTGTAATATGATATAGAACATCAGCCACGACAGTACCAATATGATTAAATTGTTGACTTCCCACTTTTGGGGCTTGACCATGAAAGCCCAATACAACAACAACAAACAACAACAACTGAGCCTTTTATCCCAAGCATATGGGGTAGGCTACATGAATCAACATGAGAATCACGCCGGGTCCAGCACATGAATCCTCTGTCTCCACTCACTTCTATCGAACAATATACTTTCATTGAGTCCTTTGGCAACCATATCGTTTCGTATCACCTCCATCCATGTTTTCTTCGGTCTCCCTTTTGCCCTTTTGCCATTACCCATATCGAGAGTATCTATTCGTCGAACCGGTGCTTCCATAGGTCTGCGTCGCACATGACCAAACCATCTAAGCCGGTTTTCCCGCATCTTCTCCTCCACGGGTGCTACACCAACTTTTGCACGAATATCCTCATTTCGCACCTTGTCTTTTCTAGTGTTACCGCACATCCAACGAAGCATGCGCATCTCCGCTACGTGCATCTTCTGTGTATGATGCTTCTTAGGAGCCCAGCATTCTGTACCATATAATAAGGCAGGCCGAATAGCGCTCCGATAAAACTTCCCTTTCAATTTTAACGGAAAGTTACGATCACACAAAATCCCTGTTGCACTCCTCCATTTCAACCAACCAGCTTGGATCCTTTGATTAACATCACTATCGATCTCCCCATTCCTTTGGATGGTGGAACCTAGATATCTAAACTGGTCGCTCGGTGATATCTCTTGCCCTTCCAATGTTATACCAATATGGTTTTGACTTCTCTGGCTACTAAATTTGCAGTGCATATATGCTGTCTTGGACCTGCTCAATCTGAATCCCCGAGATTCCAATGTTTGTCTCCATAATTCTAATTTGGCATTAACCCCTGCTTTCGTCTCATTTACTAGAACAATATCATCAGCGAATAGCATACACCAAGGGACCTCATCTTGGATAGTTCTAGTAAGCTCATCCATCACGATGGTAAACAGGAAAGGACTTAATGCAGATCCTTGATGTAAACCAATAGTAATCGGAAAATCACTTGTTAAGCCACCGCAAGTTCTGACATTTGCCACTACTCCGTCGTACATATCCTTGATTATGTCAATATACTTGACGGGGACCCCCTTTTTCATCATTGTCCCCCATAATACCTCTCTAGGTACCTTGTCGTACGCTTTTTCTAAATCAATAAATATCATATGCAAATCTCTTCTCCTCTCTCGAAAGCGCTCGACAAGTTGACGAAGCAAATGGATCGCCTCTGTCGTCGATCGTCCAATAATCAAATCAAAACATAATTTAGGTATATAAGCCTTAAAAGTCGCGATTAAGGGAAACAATCATGGGCACAAAATTAGAGCTCCATGTGATTGACTTGTCCTCGCCCGACGTGCTTCCACTTTTTTCTGGTTTATGTCCGTTATCATTTTGCCAGCTTATTAATTTAACATAATTTTATAATTGTGGGTTTTGCGATTTTTTGTTTTCCAAATTACACTTTGAAAGCCTGTCAGTTCTATTGCTATTATTCATTCATACTATATGTTTAAATCTATTAAGATTTGTCATACATTCAAATCTTTTAAGAGAGCAAGTTACGGATTTAGATTTAGATTAGATCCAAATCTTAATTGTTAGTTGAATGAGATTAATCATGCGGATTGTTTTGGAGACTTATTTGGAAGATATTTGAAGATTTGTTTAGAGATAAGATTTAGTTAGATTTTTAGAAATAAATCCTAATTAAATCAATATTATCTGTAAGCATTATTGTCTAGGCTTATAAATATAGATTGATTAGGGTATTTTGTAGAGAAGAAAAAGAGTTGAATAGAAGTTTTGAAAGGAGAGATTTTGTAATTCGTATTGAAATTGAATAAAAAAGAGAAGTTGGAAGATAATTATTTCTTGGTGTTTGATTGCGTTTTATATTTTCTTTTCTTCTCAAAGATCTTTCTGAATTGTTTGGGACCTAAAAATCTTAACAAATTGGTACCAGAGCTTGGTTGAGAGAAGAACGACGAAGATGGAGACAACTCAAATCGCAATAAAGATGGTGTGTTTGAATATCACAAATTGGTCGATATGGAAGTCGAGAATGGAGGACAAGTTGTGCCTCAAAGATTTAGATGTGCATATTCATGGGATTAGCGTCAAGCCAGAGAAGATGCCTGATGAAAATTGGGCGAGAATGGATCGAAAGGCGATGAGTTTTATTTGCGGATGGATAGAAGATTCGGTGTTCCACCATATATCATCAGAAAGTACTGCAGAACCTTTATGGAAGAAGTTGACAGATCTTTACGAGAGAAAGACGGCTACGAACAAGACCTTTCTAATGAGAGAATTGATGAATTTGAAGTTCCAGGAAGTTTCCTCAATAGCAGAGCACTTGAACAAAGTTCGGAATATTGCGAATCAACTTGCAGTCATGAAGATGCCGATTGAAGGCGAGATGCAAGCACTTATCGTATTGAGTTCCCTTCTGAGCAGTTGGGAAACTCGGGTAGTTTTTTTGAGCAATTCGTCTCCTGACGGAATTATTTCTATGAGTGCATAAACAAACTGTCTTCTAAATGAAGAATTAAGAAGGAAATCATTAACTAGATCATCTGAACCTATTACCAGAGAAGGTCCGAAGTGGAGTAAGGACCAGAGCAATTATGGAAGAAATCAAAGATCGTGGCCAGTAAGAGATGTTTCGAAGATAATGTGTCATTACTCCAACAAGATGGGTCACCATATGTCTGATTGCCCCAAGATGGACTTTGACGATCTGAAGAGACGTAGAGAGGAAGAGCAAGCGAACGTGGCCCATAATGTCGAGATGGGCATGATTTGCTCATAAGTAATGATGAAAAAGTCGAGAAGGAAAATATGTGGTACATGGATTTGGGAGTATTTTTCATGTATGTTCAAATAAGATGCGGTTCGATGAAATCAAGGAGAAAAAGGAGACGACGTTAGCAGATAATTCTGAAGTAGAAGTAGAAGGCTTGGACACCGTGAAGATGAAGATGTTCGATGGGAAGTAAAGAGTTCTTGATGATGTCAGGTATGTCCGAAAAATGAAGAATTACTTAATTTCGCTTGGAAGATTGAATACAAGAGATTACACAATTATTGCTCAATATGGAGTAATGAATGTGTGCCATAAGAACTGTATCGTGGTGAAAAGAGTCAAAATCTCAAGCAATATATATCAACTTATAGAAAAGCCTGTGCCTGGAAGAACAACCTTGGGCAAGGTGGAGGAAACTTCAGTCAATATGGAGCTTTGTGCAGAACTCAGAAGATATCGTGGGTGGAAGTTGTGAAGAGAAGATAAAAGACAGCTTGTTGAATGCATGCCAAGGTGGAGATTGTTATGATTTGTCATATATTTAAATCTTTTAGGAGAGCAAGTTACGGATTTAGATTTAGATCTAAATTTAAATTGTTGGTTGAATGAGATTAATTATGAAGATTGTTTTAAAGATTATTTTGGAACTTTATTTGGAAGATATTTGAAAATTTGTTTGGAGATAAGATTTAGTTAGTTATTTAGAGACAAATTCTAATTAAATTAATGATATCTCTAAGTATCATTATCTAAGCCTATAAATATAGATTGATTAGTGTATTTTGTAGTGGAGAAGAAGAAGAGTTGAATAGAAGTTTTGAAAGGAGAGATTTTGTAATTTGTATTGAAGTTGAACAAAGAAGAGAAGTTGAAAGATAATTATTTCTTGATGTTTGATTGTGTTTTATATTTTCTTTTCTTTTCAAAGATTTTTCTGAATTGTTTGAGATCTAAAAATTCTAACAAAATCTTTCGAAGAGAAGTATTTTGGGAGTAAAATGTAAGTATAAAACTGGAAAAGTTAAAGTCTATTGAATGAGAGGGAAACTGCATCTTTTGGAAACAGAGTGTTGTATTCTGCTAAACAGGCAAAAGCGGGGTATATTTCATGCAATTTAGCATTTTTTTACTCCATTCATATGTTTCTTACCATTAACACATACAATCTTTTTAGTTTTACTTGCTAAGGTAACTGACTTGCAAACAAGTGCAAAAATTTCAAAATTTATTTCGTAGGCCTTAATTGCCCTAGACCGCATTTTTTCACTTATAACGACTATAAATTTTTTTCTTGTTGTAAGCCTTGAAAGTTTCATGCTCTATAGAAAAAAATCATTTGTCCATATTTTTTCCATTTAAAGTATAATGATCATATCTTGGCAGTTTTTTCTTATTGAAATACCCCAAAAAATTAATAATTCAGACCATATCAGAATAGTTTAAAATTACCTTCATCTTTAATGATTCTTTCAAATTACATTTTAGAAACATTTTAGAGTAATTTTTTCCCTAAGTTATGTTTAATAAACTCATGCATGCATTTGTCATAGAAGATTTGGATTTGGATTTCACAAATACAAAAGAATAAATTCTTAATCAAAGAATGTAGAACTATTAAAAGTCAGTAGCTATTGTATGGAAATTATAAATCAAACCATCACGCTTGTTCGACCAATTATACCTTTATCGAGTAGCACAGAAACATTTAGTTTGTCTTCTCATCATTTGAAGCTGGATATTACTAATTTTGTAAGTTCTTGAAAGCCTTGATTGAAGTACGCAAGAATGCCCCATTTTTACCCTTCCCCCTTTTCATTTTGTATGTTTGAAATAGAGAATTTACCTCTAGGAAGATGAATTCAACCTTTTGATAAAAAGAAGGAAGTATTCAATCTTTCTCCAGCTTACAACATTTAAATATTGCAGGTTGGGTTTATTCTTTTTCTTTTTAATTTTGGAAAAAATGTGTTTAGATCCCTAGGACCCAAAAGCAACAAGGTTTAGTCTACGGGTCTAAAATAAACCTGGCAAAAACTCCTTAGACTTAAATATTTGTTTGTTTCAGTTCTTTTTGTACATTAATTGATGTGTACTTTTTTTAATAACAATACATTTATTTAAAGTACTATATTTTACTTATAAAGTTGCATTTCTCTTATAAAGTACTATATTTATGCTGGAACTATTATATTATATTAAAGGCTTAATTCCAAAAAACTACCAAATACTTTGGCTTAGTTACGAGAAACTACCAAATACTTTCAAAACTAGGAGAAATTACCACAAAACTTTCAAAAACTACTACAAAACTTTCAAAAACTACGAAAAACTACTATAACTAAGGTGTCATATCAGCAATATATGCAAGAAATTACCACAAAACTTTCAAAGCATTGTGGTTTCTAGTAATTATGAGTGATTTTGGTAGTTTCTCGTTACCGAGCCAAATGTTTGGTAATTTTTTGGAATTAAGCGTATATTAAAATATTGTATTTAACCCGAAACTTATATTCTATTAGTAAAACTGATACATTTATCTCATCTTCTTTGTTTTGCTTATTTTTTTCTTTCCCTTCTACATCCTCACCATCTTCTTCAAAATCCTAAATCCGAAACCCATTGTTCCTATTAACTACAAAACACATTTTCCCCTCTTCCGGTCTCCTTGAAAACCTATCAGACCTAAAAGCTCATTTCTTTTACCTCCTCATCTTACTCTCTAAAACCCATTAAACATTTAAACCTAACATTTATTTCTTCTCATCACCTTCTCCTTTCTTATATCCTTCATGAAAAATAAAAAACAATCAAATTCATACTCATTTTCTTTCATCACTTTCTTCTTCCTTGTCTCCTTCTCCAAAACTGCAAATTGATAGTCAAAAAATATCTAAAAATTACTATTTTCGTTACTTAGAATGTATAATTAATCATGATGGAAGATTGAGGAGGATATATTGACCTATGAGTCTCATTCCCTTTAGTTTTGATTATTTTAGAAAAACCATATTTCAAAAATATTATATATTACCAACCATGCCAGATATGTTAAAGTGCTACAAACAATGGATTTAGTTAAGTAAAAGAACAATCGACATTGCAACTGACACCACAACAGTAACATCAAGTGAAGAACGACTCTGAACACCAAAATTGCAAGTTTAAAGGAAATATCGAAGAAGTCACACAACGGAGTATTCAAGACTTATTTTCTTTGAGTCTAGAGTCGATCTCATTAGTTAGAATCTCTTTTCATGTTCTAAATTTTTTTATACTAAATCGCTTAAAATCTCCTTTTAAAGTTTTCAAAACTAATTAAAATTATTTCGAAAATATTTTAAACATCCAAAGGGAGTCTGTGTCTGATATATTAGACATCAGACGCCCCTATGGACATCTATGATAGTTGTAGCCATTTTAAAAATATGTTTTTAGTTTGAATTTCAGACTACCAACGATTATAACCTGCCAATAACCGTCCTAAGTTTGAGTAGTTATTACAGCTGCCCCATCTGCCCATTTTTAAATTCTATATAAAGGATCCATTTCAAAAGAGTTCAACTGAATTTTTGATAATCTCATTCATGTTTTCAAGTTCTTGTTCTTTAATGTTTTGTGAAAACTCTGTCCATTTTCTCGTTCTAAAGTTTTTATTAATCTTTTGAGAGAAATAGATCTTTCAGGGTTTAAGATTTTTCTAGTCATTAGAATCGAAAGATCTCTGATTTTGTCGAAGAAGTTTGTGTTTCAAAACTGTTTCTTAATCCTTTGAAAAACTTTTTCGAATCGTTTTAAAACTTTCTTAATCTTCAAAAACAATCTATCATCTCCTTTGAATTGAAACTTGATTTACCCTTTGAGATCAATAGGAGTGTATGGTTGGTTTGTAAAGATTTGTTGAAAATCTTGTTTGTACGACCTAATGAAGAAAGGTTTAAGATTTTCACATTGTAACGGTTTCGGACTTGAGCTTTGGGAAAAAGTTTAGGTGTTCACCACCTGCACGTATAAAGGTTTTAAGATCTGGGCCTGAGAAAAGATCTGGATTTCTCCACCCGTAAGAAGTCACTGGATAGTGAAGTTGAATCCTAAGCGGTTCTTAGACGGAGATTAACCATAGAGTTGGTGAAGCTTGTTAACAATCCCTTGTGTCATTTTCTTTCTGCGTATTCTCTATTTGTGAAATCGTGTTTATTTTATACTCTTGTTTATATTCCGCTGCAAAATTTCTTAATTTCGCACAGTTGCATTAAGTTTGCTATAAAGCCTTATTCATCCCCCTCTAAGGCTGTTTTCAAGATAGCTCATAGGATCAAAGAGGTATGTTCGAAGTGGAGAGGTGCTTCATGATCGTAAGATACCTTTGAATTTGAAAGATCTTTTTTATAAGATGATGATAAGACCAACATTCCTTTATGGAGCAGAACGTTGGATAATTAAGAAATATGTTTAGAAAACGTGTGACTGAAATAAGAATGTTCAGATAGTTGAGTGGTAATATACTAAAAATTAGGATAAGAATTAAATGTATACGTGACAAGTTATAGGTTGCTCTCATAGAGAAAAAGATACGAGAGACCGATTAAGATAGTTTTGGCCATGCACAAAGAGAGACTAATCAATGCCCCGGTTAGGAGAAGTGACAAAATTGTAGTTAATGTGCAACTATGGATAAGGTGTAGACTTAAACGAACAATGATAGACGCAATTAAAACATATGTTTATAGTTAATTTAACCGAGGAGACAATCTATAACAGAGTAGAATGGAAGAGAAGTATTCATATAGCCGACCCCAATTATTTGGGATAGGGGCTTGTTATAGTTGCTTTTACAGTGGTATAACATAAGGTTCTCTAATGAACGTTAACTTTTCCCATCTCCGTCATATTTAATTCCTAACACCAGTCATTTAAATATTAGTAACAAATCATTTATGATACAATGGAAGAAAAATGATAGAAGTTCAGATAAAAAATTTGTCTTTAATGAAAATAACTTCATTAGACAGATCGGTAAATTATAGGCTTTTAAAACTGAAAGTGGTTTTCTTCTACTTGGACAAAAGCAAGGGGGTTTTCCGGCATCTCCCCTTCCTCCCTTCCCTCGCGATTTACTTGCAAAAAGAATTATTATTTTTAATTGCTTATGTGCAGAAAAAAAAGATTTATGGGTTTAAAGATAGTTTTGATGTAATTTTCCAAATGAAGAATATCATTGTCTGCGTTTCACATTCACAATGGTAGAAAGATTATCAAACCACATTGCAAACCCCAAACCCTGTTTGGGAATGGAGTTTCCTAAAATGTGGTTTCATAAAGTTAGAAAGACTCGACTCAAAAAATGGTTTGCATTATAAAGTCAAGAATCAATATGCTTTAGCTATATGGTTGATTTATTTGCTTTTCTGTATTTGACAACAATATGCATTGTAGGTTTCCTCCCATCTGTAATGGCGACTACCGACAAAACCGTTTGAGGAGTACATATACTACATACGGAAAGTAACAACTAACAACACTTTGGTTGCATACCGTATTTTCATTACAAAAGAAGATGGGAGCAATCGGAAGTTGATATCATGCGCAAGAATATGATGAGGTATTATTATACAGTCTTCTTCAAAGACCTGGAAATCTGGAATTGTTCATGAACTATAAAGTGCCAGTGCCCTTAATTTATGTATAGTCGCGAGACCCTTGAAGCAACTTCGTCTTGTGACAGCGTGCGCTTGGCACTTGTGTAGTGTAAATGATTATTTGCATCGGAAACCTTCCTGATTTTTTTCTTTCTAAGGAGTTTTGCTCTTATTTAAATTTTTTTTACTCTTTTAACATGTCATCTATTCTTCTATATCTTTAATGACTACAATAAGTATTTTGCAATATTTGAGTAGAAGCTTACTTTTTTCAAATACTTCATTGAAGTGTCTGCATTTCAAGTTGTTCTTGTAATGGACCTTGCTTTGCTAAAAATTGAGCGATGTGCTAAAGGAATGCTGCATTCATATATGCATATTCGGAATTCTTATTCAGAGTTTAAATCCGGCCTAGATTTGAATTTCACAAGGTAATTTGACTAATGTGCTCAATTTGCCTCTTTAAGTTTTACCATCTGCATGATCAATCTGATTATAAATATATAAATATTATAATCTGCAGTCTTCTTCTTCTCAACGAACAAATTAATCAAATTGCTATAGCTTTTACAAGGCCTATGATCTGTGCTTTCTATGCATTTGTTACACGGTCAAATCAATATCTTTGAACGAATACCTAATTACAAGGTAGGAAAATTCGGTTTATATATCAGCATAGCGTCAATTTTGCACTGCTCCACTGGCATCATCAGCAGACACCCTCTTCCAAAACCAATGTGCCCGCCACACAACCTCCATCTGCTCAACTGGCACCTTCTTCGTCTCCGGCAACATAAAATGTAAAAATACAGTCATCACTGCGATCCATAGCGTGAAGAAGAAGAATATGCCGGCCTCAAATACACAGAACATTCCTTGAAATTTCTGTGCAACCACAGAAGCAGTCAGAAAGCTCACACCCACGAAAATGCTCTGCCCTGCTGATCGAACCTCTAGAGGGAATATCTCGCTGGGCACCACACATCCCAACGGTCCCCATGACAGCTCAAAACCAATGACATGTACGCATATCGTGGCCAGCACAATGTAAACGTACCATCTGCCCTCGTCTAAGTTCAGTGCCAATATCGCTCCCCCGATCATCACTTGCGACACGAGCATCATGGCACCTTCGATCATGAAGAGAGCTCGTCGGCCTAGTCTATCGACTGCGGCCGCTGCAACAATGTTCGCACAAGAACTTAACAGTCCTAGCACTACCCCATGCATTAGTATCGAAACACTCTCCTCAATCTGAAGGGCTTTTTGTAGCAGTAGCGGGGCATAGGATGCTACAAGGTTAAACCCAGTCATTTGCGAAAAGAAGGAGATGGAGGTGGCCATTATGAGCTGAGGTCTGTACTTTCGCTGACCAATTGCTCGATACATGGAATGTTGGGTTGAAGCAATGACAATATCGTTGAGCTCGGTGGTGCCGCGGATTCTTTGGAGAACTCCTATAGAAGTTTGTGGGTTGAGGCCGCGTTGGATGATGCCGGAGGCGGTTTCGGGGAGGAAGAAGGCTCCGATCATCAGGAATGATGCTGGAACTGCTGCTATGGATAGAGGCAGTCGCCAGCTGTGTCCGCCTTTGATTTTTCGACTGACGAAGTTGATGAGGTTAGCAAGGATGGAACCAATGCTTTGGGTAAATCGGAAGCCTATGATGAAAGCTCCTCTGTTGTTTGGAGGGGCCATCTCTGAGAGGTACATGGGGACTGCCTGCAGTGAATCATAATTTATAGCAAAAGTTTATGAGTTAGAGCATTAATTGGAAGGAGGAGAGGGACAAAGAAGTTGTTTGTTGGAAGGCACGTATGAGGTTTAAATGGAGTTTTTCTACTCATTTTGGCAGGTTCTTTCTCTATGCTTGTGCATGAAAAAAGTCAAATTTGCGCAATCTCTCATGGATAGGCATTGAAATGGCTCAAATTCTGACCTGAATCGATCTGATCTGGTTTGCCTTAACCTGAAGTTTAGACCCAGGGGCCTAATATGAGAATGTAAGCGAGCTAAACAAGGAGTAGATTAAGATTCCAATCCCAATTGAGTCAGGAACTTCATGTAGATTTTTGACCTGTAAATTTTAAATTTAGGTCGCAAATACATCAAGCTCAGCTTGGGTCACAAACTAACGACCATTTATTTTTCACTAGTTAGATTATTTATTAGAGTTGCACACTTTAGCTTGTTAAGCAGAACCGGCGTTGCATTATTTTGGGTAAATAATAGTTGATAAACCATCCTATAAAGAAATGTGATCCCAAATAGCAACTTTGTGTTTGTATCAGTTATCATAATTTAAGAAATTGGCTCTTCCAAAGTTCCAGTCCACTTTAGGGGCGTCATCTGTCTCGCTCCACGTGGATAAGTTACCTCAATATTAGCTCTTTCGAAGTTCCATTTCACAGTGAGAAAGATGCTAAGATGATGGAACAGTTGGTAAGGTTTGAGAATAGTGACAAAAAGGTTGCAGGTTTCAGGCATGCCATTAACACGAGGAAGGGAAAGAAGAAATTTTTGGCTTGGGGGTTATATTAAACCCATCGATTTCCTCAAAAAATATCGCAGGGTAAAAAGTAGTGCACCGATCTCTCTTTCAGGAATAATTTTCTAGCATCATGTGACGTCCGATGCATCTACTTGTTAATTCGAATGCATTGTATGACCAAACTAGGATTCTTTCTAGTACATGCATGAACCACATGATGTTTATAAACAGACAAATGATTCAGGAAACAATAACTAACCTGGCTAACAAACCTGACTCCGAGACCTAGCAATACACGGTCAAAAAAGAGCATCCATGTGTTTGACTGCTGCTCCTTCCACTCTTGCACCTGCACCTCTCATCATCAATGTCAGCCTTTGCCCGTGTTTTTGCGTTATAGGTGCCACAATTAGGGAAGCAAACATCCCCGCAACATACAAGGATGATGTGAACGCGGTCAATAGATGGCTATTAAACCTGCAATAGTTATGACTTCTAGACTCTGTTGCTCTCTTCTTTTTTTCCAATATCCATGGGAAAAACTTATCAAGTAACGGATCCATAGATGGCAGACCACCTAAAAGAAATTGATTGATGATTACAGGGTATATTACTATGATAGTTCTTGAATATGTGAGAAGCTATACCTGAATGCCGTCATCATAGCCAAAGAGGAAACCTCCTACACTTACCACCATGCAAGATAGAATGACCAAGGATGTCATCCTTCCGTTGTATTGATCTGTTTCAATTTTTGGGGTGTTCATGCCTAATGCCATTTTTTTAAAATGACGACTATAAATAGCAGAGAGGAGTTCCAAAATTATTTTCCTTTCCTTGTTATGAACGAGGAGGGGGTGAAGCTTGGGATTAAATAGTTCAATCATTAATTAAGTTATAAGTGTCGACATTTTTTGTTGGGAGGAGGGGGAGTCGATCCACGGAACAATGCTCGCGACAACACCAAATCACGCAATCAACACAATCATGCAATAACAACGAAAGATCACAAATAAATAAGTGTGAGAATAAATAAGAATCAATCACAGAAAAGAGTGGCACAATGATTTGTTAACGAAGTTCATCTACCATATGGCTAGTCCCTGGCAGAGTGGAATCTGCAAACGTCTACCAACAATTCTTGAATCAATTACACCGAGCAACCTTAGGAGATTTCTCTCAAATCTCTTTAGATCTCTTCAAGTCCTAGCCGTCTTCCTCTCAATACAATAGTCTCTCAATTAATAATAGTAGCAACAACTAATAACATATGGGAGGTCCCTATTTATAGGCAAACTCTAATCCCACAAAAAACATGAGATAAAACCGAATTTACAAACATAGATTCGCACAGATTTACTATTGACAGGCGTCTGACCCACACTTGGGCAGACGTCTGACCCACACTCTGTAAGTCTTCATCTCCTTTATGCAGACGTCTGGCCTTTTGCCACTAGACATCTGCCGATAGTCTGGACCGGGCTTCAAGCTTACCTAGACGTCTGAACCACACTTAGTCAGACGTCTGACCATACTCTGTACTTGGACTTAGTTCTTCTGCAGACGCATGCCTTGTTGGTCTTCAGATGTCTATCGTTGCTCTGTGTTTCTGACGTGATCTCATGTGCACGTCCAGATGTCTGACCTGAAGTATTCTCCATAATTATTAACAATTTCCCACTTGGAGATACTTTAGCCTTAATTCCCAACGCTAGTAAACTTCACATGACTCCGCTCTACTCTCTCCTCATCAGATTTTCATGAAGAAATTCACTAACCTGCAACAGAGCTTCAGTTTGTCTCTGTCTACGAATTTGGTGAACATATCCGTCGGATTCTATTCTTCAGCGATTTTTTGCAGTATCAACTTCCCATCTTCTATCGCAATGCAAATAAAATGGTACCACACCTTGATGTGGTTCGTCCGAGAGTGATATGCCGCATTCTTCGCCAAATGTATCGTACTTTGGCTGTCGCTTCACAAGGTATTGAGGTCTTGTTTTTTCCCTAATTCTTCAAGTAACCCTTGTAACTATATCATCTCCTTGCTGGATTCCGTGATCGTCACGTATTCAGCCTTCGTCGTTGACAATGCCACCACCTGTTGCAGTTGAGAGACCCAACTTACAGCTATTTCCACAACCGTGAATACGTATCCCGTTGTGCTTTTTCCACTATCTCGATCACCCGAGTAGTCCGCATCAACGTAATCTTGCACTTTTAGAGTCACCCCCGAAATATAAGCAATGACTTGACGTACCCTTTAGATACCTTAAAATCCACTTCATCTCATTCCAATGTCCCTTTCCTGGGTTTTGCATATACCTGCTAACAACTCCCACTGCATGTGCAATATCTGATCTCGTACTCACCATTACATACATCAAACTCTCTACTGCAGATGTATAAAACATGCTTGCCATCTCATCTTTCTGCTCTTGAGTTGGGCATAACTCGTTGCTGAGTTTGAAGCGTTTCGCTAAAATCGTACCCACCGTCTTTGACTTGTCCATGTTAAATCGCTTCAAAACTTTCTCGATGTAATCTTTTTGCGATAACCATAGTTTCTGTGGCTTTCTATCTCTCACGATCTTCATGCCCATAATTTTCTTAGCCGCTCCCAAATCCTTTATGGAGAAAATTTCAGCTATCTTCTTCAGGCTTTGAATTTTCTCGAAATTCAGACCCACCACTAACATGCCATCCACGTAAAGTGACAAAATAATGTAGTCTCCATTCTAAAACGTCAGAATATAGACGCAATGATCTGACTCACACCAAAACAAACCATGTCTCCAATATAAACTGATCGAACTTGAGATACCACTGTCTTAGAGCTTGATTGAGGCCGTATAAGCTTTTTCGTAATTTACACACCATAGTTTCTTTCTCCTTCATCTTGTATCCCGGGGGCTGCATTATGTAGTTCTCCTCCTCCAAGTATCCACGAAGGAACGCAGTCTTCACATCCAGCTGCTCTAAGTGTAAATCCCTCCACCGCCACGATTCTGAGAATCATCTGAATAGATGTCATCTTCACTACTGGGAAAAAAATCTCTTGATAGTCAATTCTTTTGCTTTTGCGCATATCTCTTGACTACCAAACGAGTCTTGTACCGCTTCACATCATCAGTCTAATCTTTAATCCTGTACACATACCCGTTTAGCAACGCTTTCCGAATCTTGGGTAGCATCACTAGATCCCACGTATGGTTCTTCAAAGAATCCATCACCTCGTTCATAACTTGCCCCCCACCGCTTTCTAGCACTGTCGCTTGTTTCTTCTTCAAGAGATTCGGCTCTCCCGAATCTGTGTACAAAACGAAGTCAGTAACAAGTCTATCAGGCAACCTCCTATTTCGCGTCGACCACCTCAGAACTGGTACATCTGGTTGCTGAAGATAGCCACCAACATGTTCTTGAATCTGATCCTGCACTGCAGTCTCCTCCATGTTCCGATCTGTACATGTAGGTACCTGATTGCTCTCTTGAATTCCATCTAACTCGACGAACTCTGATGGTGCACCATCGTTGGCTTACTTTTCTTCTTTGTACAAGTGCCGCTCATCAAAGACGACGTTCCGGCTTCGTATTACCTTCTTGCTTGTGCAATCCCACAGCCTATATCTGAACTCATCTCCATCATAGCTGATGAAAGCACACATCTTAAATTTTGAGTCAAGCTTTCTCTTTTCTGTATTATCAATCAAAGAATACGCAATAAAACCAAATACTTTTAGGTGCGTATAATTAATCGGTTTCCCTGACCAAATTTCTTTCTGAATACCTCCATCGAGCGCACTCGTTGGGCTTCTGTTGGTCAGATACACAGCAGCTTCGACAGCTGCTTTCCTTAGGAATTTTGGCACATCAGCATCCAAGGTCATGTTATGCACTCGCTCTAGGATTGTCCTATTCATTCTTTCAACGATGCCATTTTGCTGTGGCGTCCCTGGTACCGTTTTTAACCAACGAATACCTTTCCGCAAGCAAAACACCTCGAATTCATTTGTGCAATATTCCCCTCCATTATTGGACTTAAGACATTTTATCTTATCTCCGTTTGGTTCTTAACCTGCGCAATCCAGTGTTTGAAAATACCAAACACATTAGACTTTTTCTTCATCGCATACACCCATGTCTTCCAACTTGCATCATCGATTAAAGTCATGAAGTACCGATTATCTCCATAAGACTCCACTGAGGACGGATCCCATATGTCCGTATGCATCATCTCCGGCTTCTTGTTCTTCTTAGCTACGCCTCCTATCTTAAATCTGAACGCACCGCGCTTCTCGCAAACGCAACTCTTGTAAAGCCCCAACACTACCTTTTTCAGCCCCGAAAGAAGTCGCCTACCTTTAAGAATTTTCATGTCCTTCTCGCTGAGGTGCCCAGTCGTTTGTGCCACAATGAAATCTTCGAATCTATCTCCGAACCGTCGCTAATGCAATCGGGCCTCCACTGCTCCCATTGAAGAAATACAATGAACCACTCAGCTTGCCCTTTGCCACCACCAACGAACCTTTGGAAATCTTCAAATGAGAGTTCCGAAACACCGTCATGTAATCTTCGTTGTTTAGCTAACTTGTAGATATAAGACTTTTCTTCAAATCTGGAACATGCCAAGCGTTCTTCAGCTTGATTTGACCTCCTTCTGACGGTTGCAGTATGATCGTCTCCGTTCCAACGATCTTGCACGGTTGACCGTTTTCCACCGTTATATGTCCAAGATACCCTTGAACATACTCACCGAAATGATGCCGGTCTGAAGTGTAGCGAAACGAAGCCCCCGAATCTAGGAACCAAGTATCCGCATTTGTGCTCTTGTTCGCCGATAGACAAAGTGCTTGTTCTCCTTGTTCTTGTGTGGACACCACATTTGCTTTCTTTTCATTTGCCTTCTCATCCGAGCCTTTCTTTGGAAGTCTACATTCACTTTTCCTGTGACCATTTTTTCCTCAATTCCAACAGGCGCCTTCGATTTTTCTTTTAGATTTTTCTCGGCTTTTAGACTTGCCCTTCTTCCCTTTTTCCTTTCCATCGTCCTGCCGCGATTCTCCACTGAAAGTGCAGAAGTTCCCGAACTCCCACTCATGGCCTTTTTTCGTATCTCATCACTTAATATGCAACTCACCACATCATTAAATATGAGAGTCCCTGAGATCGAGTTGTTAACCGCCGTTATGAAGTTCTCCCAACTCTCTGGCAACGAACATATAAATAAAAGAGCGTGAACCTCATCTTCAAATGCAATTGAAACTGATTCGAGTTGGCTTGTCACGCTCTTGAATTCGTACAAGTGTTCTATCACCGAACCATTTTCTGCCATCTTTATGTTGAAAAGTTTCTTCATCAAGTATATCTTGTTTGATGTTGAAGGCCTCTCATACAACTTGTTAACGTCGTCATTAGTGCCATCGTTGTCTTCTCTTTTGAGATGTTAAAGGCCACCTGCGGAGCCAACGACAATTTGATCGTCGCCAGGACTTTCCTATCCAAAAGGTTCCATGCCCAATCGGTCATCTTCTCGGGCTTTTCTCCTAGCAACGGAAGATACAAGTCCTTTTGGTATAGGTAGCCCTCTATCTGCATGCAACACCAACCATAACTGTGAACATTGAATTTTTCGATCCTTACTTTATCCTCCGCCATCTTTTCGTCTATGTCGCAGCAAAATACAACTTCTTTCTTGATTTGAACCGCCTTCAAAACTGCGATCGAAGAAAGTGAGGAACAAAACACAAGCGTCGTTACCCACCGTTAATCTAGATCGTAGAATCGAAAAACCCTAGGTTCCTTAATCACATTCTGATACCAGTTGTTGGGATCAAGCGTCAAGCACCAGGCTTTGATACCGGTTGTCGGGTTGAGGGGGAAGTCGATCCACGGAACAATGCTCGCGATAACACCTAATCATGCAATCAACACAATCACGCAATAACAACGAAAGATCACAAATAAATAAGTGCGAGGATAAATAAGAATCAAACACAGAAAAGAGAGGCACACGTATTTGTTAACGGGGTTCACCTACCGTATGGTTAGTCCCCGGTAGAGCGGAATCTGCAAACGACTACTAACAATCCTTGAATCAATTACACCGAGCAACCCTAAGAGATTTCTCTTAAATCTTTCTAGATCTCTCCAAGCCTTAGCCTTAGCTGTCACCCTCTCAATACAATAGTCTCAATTAATAATAATAGTAGCAACTAATAACATCCGAGAGGTCTATTTATAGGCAAACCCTAATCCTACAAAAAACAGGAGATAAAACCGAATATACCAAACATAGATTCTCATAGATTTACCGACATCTGACCCACATTTGGCCAGATGACTGCCTACACTCTGTAAGTCTTCATCTCCCTTGTGCAGACATCTGGCCTTTTGCCGCCAGACATATGCCGATAGTCTGAACCGGGCTTCAAGCTTACCTAAGCGTCTGAACCACACTTTGTCGGACGTCTGGTTGTACTCTGTATTTGGGCTTAGTTCTTCTGTAAACGTCTTTCTTATTGGCCTTCAGACGTCTGCCGTTGCTCTGTGTTTCTGACACGATCTCGTGTGTACGTCCAGATGTTTGCCTTCTTCTGCAGACGTCTGACCTAGAGCATTCTCCACAATTATTAACATTTTTTGGCAGGTTTGGCTCTTTGATTTGACGTAAAAAGATGCTCCAATGTTAAAGTTTATCACCAATTTTGAACAGTTACTAACAAGGAGACCTGGAAATCGAACACCAAATTGGGACCATCCCTCTGTGTCGTTGGTTCCTTCAACCATGGTTACGAAGATGATAGGATTTATTCAGGTTATAACTTAACAACGGGGATTAAAGAGGTAGAATCCATATCAAACTGCAGAAAATAGTGATTAGAACCTATAAATTGAGTCAGGTTCAAGATTTTTGGATCATGTTTTTTGCTTAAATTTTGTAATAAATTTTTGTCGCATTATATCTGAGGAACAACTACATAGATTTGCTTTCCTCATAAGTCTGTATATCATAAACGCAAGCCATGTTTAACGAGTGTCCTTACCTTATCATTTTTGTTGATTGAAATTTATTATTAATTTCTCTTTTTATCACATTATATTGGAGGAACACCTACATGACTACTTTTTTTTTTCCAAATAGAAGGTATATCTTCAAAACAAATAGAGTATGCTCAACATGTGTCCTTACCTAATAAGAAGACTTGGACATATGCATATGTCAAAATATCCAAATCATAAGAGAATTCTTTTATAACCATTCAAAATATTTTTTTATTTATTAGTAAATTCATTAAATATAGAAATGATCCATGACACGGCTCGTAAACAGGATGGTTGCATGTGCTATTGAAATCTTAAGAAAATTATATTATTAGCGTTTGATCGTTGCCCCAGCCCAACTGTGTGCCTGTCGTAAGGGTCCTAAACTCTATAGAACTTAAAGAAACCAATTAGGTGTATAAATATAACGGTAGAGATGCTATGGCTTTATTAATTTGTATTTTACAATACATTGTAGGTTTCCTCCCATTTGTAGCAGTGATTACCCAAAAGAATTTAAGGAGTAAATGTGTTACCTAGGCAAAGTAACTACGCTTTAGTTACAAACCATATTTACATTGAAAAAGAAGACAGGCAAGCAATTGGAGTAAAATAACAAGTAGTATCTGAAGAGTTGTTATTCTGCATGAACAATGAATTGCTGTCATGATAGAGTATTCATAGTGCATGAACTAGAAATTTGGTTTGCTTGTAGGGTTAAACAACACTTTCAAAGAAATAACACGCATAACTTCTGCAGTAGTACCTTTATGACAAGTATAACATCCAACTTTAACCGTAATCGCATTGATTATGACTGATGTGCCTATTATATATTGTAGGCTGCTGGGTTGCAGTTAGTTCAACAATCAAGATTCAGAAACAATCCATTGCCCGCACCTGTACCGTGGATGAGGAATGCGAGTCAGTGGTCTGATCCCAGAAATTTCACCTTGTATCTTTGTGTATGTTACAGTATAGAAGCTAGAGAGAAGCATACACAGGAAGTTGTTAGGACAGTTGTACAGTTTTACATACCTATGAATGTGTGAAGTTTTCAGCATGTTGAGATTTAGAATAGGAGGGGAGAAACAATTGTTAAGAAACCTATACTTGAGGTCTGATGAGTAGTGTTAAATAGGAAACTTCATCCTGCTAATAGGAGAACATCTCATCATCTATATATGTATGTATTGTTATATTGTGGATTTTTCCCATACTGGTGCAAGTTTCTTTTGTTGTTGTCAACTTGGCTGCATGTGCAAAAATTTGAATGATGTTGCCAGATTAGGTATACAAATACTGCATTCATAAATGAGAGTGCTTTCTTTATTTTCTGTTTTTAGCAATTTTGATTGTGAATTGTTGCAGGCATACAAATGCAGTCAGTACTCGGTACCAATTAAGTGCTAGAGAATCAAACAGTCAGCAGACCATTTTCATGCAGCTGAAGCAGACACTATTGAGTCTAAAATGGTATTTCACTCGATTGTTACCTTAACCTCAGAGCTTCAGTGGTTTAATTATTTCAGATTTTGGTTCCTTGTTTTTAAAACTGTTGTCGATCTTAATTTCACAAGGAAATCTGATATGTTGCTACCTTTTCCTTTTTGTATCATGTTGCCTATTTAATCTGACGCTGTGTCCATGCGTGCGTGCCATGCGTGCTTGGGTGCGTAAGATTCGAATGCCTGCAGTGAGGGAGTAATGTTTATAACAACAGCTTATTACTTACGGCATTAATGGGAGGAACAGGACGAAGAAGTTGTTTGTTGAAAGGCGCATGCGAGATTTGAATGTGAAAGGAGTTGGGTGTTTCTGTTAGTTTTTGGCACAATCTTCCTCTATTTTTATGCATCATGAATTTCAACTTTGTGCAATCTCTCGTGGACAGGTATAAAAGTGGCTTGCGACCTGAATCTGATTTGGGCAAGTTTACACTTTACACTCATCAATTAGGTTTACATCAATGGTTAACGGGCTATTTATTGTGTGAATCATGAATGTATCATAGGTTCAGGTTTTCCTGACATCAGAATTCAGGGATGCAAGTAGGTCAGTCTCAGAGTGGATCACATACTAAAAAAGCCATTTATGTATTTTATCAGTAGATAAATTGAAAGTTTGAATTTTGAGTAGCATGATAGTAGTATGGTAAGTGTGAACAAATTTTTTAGTAGCATGATATCAATTTGGTTAAATAACACTTTCAAAGAAATAACACGCATAACTTCTGCAGTAGTACCTTTATGACAAGTATAACATTCAACTTTTAACCGTAATCGCATTGATTATGATTGATCTCTGTCAAGATCCCAAATCTAAGTTTTGAAGAATTAAGAGAGCCTCTCAAGGACAAAAAAATGACACCCCCTTGAGTTCAAGCTTCAAAATCCGGGCTTCGTCCCTCCAAAAAACCCAGACCTTTTGGCCCTCCTCGCGCATCGTGCGTTACTGTAGCTGTGCCGTTACTATAGCTGTGCATGCTACTGTAGTGCGCACTGGAGCTGCGCATGCTACTGTAACTGCGCACTTGTGCTTCATTTCCACATTTTTAAAAAGAAAAATAAAGAAAAAAGAGAAAAAATCGAAAAATGTTTAGTAAAATTTTATTTTTAAGGACTTTCTTGTAAATATTTACAGAATAAACAAAAAAATGAAATGAACACGCATTTTTGCATTGTTTTCAAAACATAACACACCATATACTGCACATTGAGTTCGCACGATCTGTTTGATCGGTTAATCGGAGGTTTCCTCGCTCCACAAGTAAGGAGTAATTAACGACAGTTTTGTTCACGACTGCCGGAGATTTGGATCCCCGCAATCAATAAACCCCAGCCTACTCTAGGCCGAGGGAATCTGTACTTACACGCCAGACAAGCGTGCGCATTCCTATCTCAATAGGGTGACGAAAAACACTCTACAGATTCTGATAAGCCCGGTGGGACCTTATCTCTTCTTCCATGCCTCGGGTCAAATACTCATGCGAACTCATCTAAATCGATAGTTGTACTGAAATAATGCTCTGTCATGCAAGGGTTAACAACTTTCAACCGCAATCCTAAATTCAATAACGATGTCTCTAACAACAGAACCATTTCACATGCATGCTCCATAAAGAGTGTCTGAAATGACATTAAACTAAAATTTCTTGAGCTTTTAAGTGGCGTCCGAAATGACATTAAACTAAGCTCGACCCCTAAGTCATTTAACTGGGAATGTAAAAAATATATATATAGCCGAAATGACGGGGCAACTCACAATAAAAATAAGTGAGTAAAAATAAAAATAAATATCCGAAATGATGGGGCAATCGCGAATGAATAGCCGAAATGATGGGGCAATCGCGGCCCTCACGATAAGAAAAGATGAAATGGTAGAGCAATTGCGGTAAAAAAAACCTGCTCCATAAGTTCATGTCCGAAATGATATTAAACTAAAATTTCTCAAGTTTTCAAGTTATGTCCGAAATGACTTTAAACTAATGTATGTTAAATTCTGGGAAAACAAGCTCAGTTTTCAATACGACTACTGTCGCAAACACAATCAAGGCTGCCGCTAAAGTGATTCTCTCGTCAAGCCTCATGCATTAGAGGCAAGGCATCTAATCCAATTCGGGCCGAGCATCATAAGCAAGGGTTCCCGAACCAAAGCACAAATCGGTGTTTGAGCGGCTTTCTATCTTTCCATCTGGGAGCAAAGCCGTCAACCTACAGAGGGCAACAAGACGCCCTACGCCAGCCCAGGTAAGGCCCATGACAATCGCAAATGTAAATGTCTTCTCTATACTATCAGTCAGCCCAAAACGGCCGTCAAAGAAGCAGATGCCTGCCAAGCCTTTAAAACCGAAGAGTTGAAACAGAAACGACTCAGAGATAAGCCAATAAGAGGGCTAAGGTCCCTGCTAAATGGGATTTCGTCGGGTTCCGAGAACATAGTTACCCTGCGACAAAAGCCAATTCTGCCATGAAAATCAACTCTTTCGAACCGTTAAAATCGGCACAGAAGCATGCTACGACTGCAAAGGTCAAGAAAATGACAATTCAAAGAATTCTGCAAAGAGGCGTGTCTAGACCCCAGAATCAAAACCATAGCACAATCTCATCAAGGCAATGCCAAGCTCTACTCGCTAAGCAAAATCAAAAGAAGTCAAACAGAGTGTACCGACTACATCCAAGATCCCGGTCGAACCGGCTATTCTCGGTCGTTTGTCATTTCCTGAAAGGAGCGGACCACGACGACAATCCGAAAGCCCAGCAAATGACATCACCAACAAGGAGGCAATAAACGAATACACAATCCATACAGTGAATATTGTAGGACCCGGAAGAACAAAACCTTTTACGCCTCACAGTCATGATAATGAAATAGTTGCCGCCGCTCAATCCTGGCTCGGTTCAGATGATGATAAATGATGTAACGCCCGACGCCCCAGTACAGATGGTATTGTCCGCTCTAACCGAAACTGCACGGTTTTGCCCTTTAGAACGAACCGGACCCGATCAGGGGCCACTTCCCAGAAGGTCACCCATTCCAAGACTTCCCTGGCCCGAGTATGCTTAACTACAGAGTTCTCAAACTCCTGTAGTGCCGATTCATTTAAAGGCGTCTCTGTAATTGAGGGTGGTATCATTACATTTATAATGCATTTCAGTCCTCTTTCGGAAGATTCCCCATTATTCTACAGTGGTCCCACAGACTCAAGAGGTGGCTCCCGCTCCCTTAGCATGACAATTGGCGTGGCATTTTGTTCCGTGTGGCACTTTGTTCCGTGAGCAAGAACCGGGTCCCGACATTCTCCCCACCTTTGAACAATGGTTCGTCCTCGAACCATAGACCTACTACTGAGGGACCTGCATCGGCCACCATAAATGTAACGCCCCACGCCTCAGTACAGATTGTATTGTCCGCTCTAACCGAAGCCGCTCGGTTTTTCCCTTTAGAGCGAATCGGACCCGACCAGGGGCTACAACCCAGGTGGTCACCCATCTCAAGACTTTCCTGGTCCGAGCATGTTTAACTACGGAGTTCTCAAACTCCTGTAGTGCCAATTCACTTAAAAGGTGCCTCTGTAATTGAGGGTAGTATCATTACATTTATAATGCAGTTTGGTCCTCTTTTAAAATGCGTTCCGAAGATTCCCCATTATTTTACAGTGGGTCCCATGGACTCAAGTGGTGGCCCCCATGGATTAGAAAGGTGGCCCCCGCCCTCTTGGCATGAAAATTGGCATGGCATTTTGTTCCGTGAGCAAAAACCGGGTCCCGACAAATGCTCTGCACAGAAGGCTAAACTAAGAGAGCCAACAACTTCTAAAAATTCAGATGCCGATGATAGCCCAGTTAATGACCCCTAAGTCGTTAAACCGGGAACAGATGACCCCTGAGTCATTAAACTGAGAAATAAAAATAAATAAATAAATAGAAAAGAAAAGGAAAAAGAAATAAAGGGCCATTCCAAAAGCAAAAAGGGCACAAATGAAAACCTGAAAAGACTTTGTTAGTAAAAACAGCCGGATTGCCCGCGATCTTTTAAAAACCCGAAAAGGCGCATACTCGAACAAAAAATTCCTAGGCGCATACTCGAACAAAAAATTCCTTTGATCTCTATGTCGTTAAACTAGAAATGTATGTATGTATGTATGTATGTATGTATGTATGTATGTATGTATATGTATGTGTGTGTGTGTATATATATATATATATATATATATATATATATATATATCAACCCCTCCCAAAGGTGAATGATTAGTCGTACTTGGTACCATATTTCAGTATAGTGATGCAGACGCCAACCAAGATCCAAATTCAAAATCCTCCAACCGCGAATGATGAGTCGCTCCTCGTATCATATTCCAGTGTAGCGATACAGATGCCAACAAAATTTCAAATCACCAAATGTCCCAACGGCGAATGATGACTCGCTCCTGACACTATTCTAGTATTTCGATGCAGACGCCAAACCAAAACCACAATCCAAATCTCCTAAATTCTCTCAGCCCTACGACCGATCCCCAAAATGACTACCGTATACAATCCACGAGCACAAACAATCCAAAAATCCCAACCCACTCATATGTCCTCATGATACATGAGGAGAATGGCGCTTACGAGATCCCCTCGACTCGTAAGAAAAACATACCTTCGTGTGATCCTTACGACTAACAAGGTAAAAGCACACTTAGGGGTCCTCACGACTCTTAAGGAGAAAATCCACGTACGAGATTCTCTTGACTCGTAGGGAGAAAATACTTCTATGAAGACCTTTACGGTTCATAAAATTGAAAAGTCATAGCTGACAAGGACCTAAACCTGCTTCCTAAGCCATTGCTTCCCAAGTCATTGCTTCCCAATTGGAAAAGGCGAATGATGAATTGCTCCTAGCGCCATATTCCAATGTAGCAATGCAAACGCCATCCAAATCCACATCCAAATTCAAAGCCACCAGTGACAAATGATGAGTCGCTCTGGTACCCCCATTCTAGTGTAGCGATACTGACGCCAAATCCAAGCTCAAATTTAAATCCAATTCCAACTTAAATCCCACACAACAATGCCTCAAATTCAAAGGTCCCGCCACATAAGGCAGGAATCGGACAAATCAAACTAAAGTCCCACCTGGAAGTGTTTCCAAGCTCAGAAGTCCCGCCGGAAAGATTGGAACCTCCCAAAACAAATCAAATCAACCAATTCCAATAACCACCTCTATGTCAAAAATAATAACACTCTATTTCGGGGATACATTAACCAGCGACACTCCATGCCTGGGATACATCAACCAGCGACACGCTGTCTCGGGGATACGTCAGACAGCGATCCTCCGTCTCGGGGATACGTCGGACATCGACACGCCATCTCGGGGACACGTCATAAAGCGACACTTCTCGGAGACACGTCATACAGCGACGCTCCATCTCGGAGGCGTGTCATACATCGACACTCCATCTCGGGGGCACGTCAGGAAGCGACAATCCGTCTCGGGAGCACAACATACATCGACGCTCTGTCTTGGGGTTACGTCAGGAAGTGACACTCCGTCTCGGAGACACAACATACATCGACTCTCCGTCCCGGGGACACGTCATACAGCGACACTCCGCGTTGGGGATACGTTATACACCGACACTCCGTCTTGGGGATACGTCAGACACTGATACTCCGTGCCGGGGCACGTCAGACATCGATACTCCATCTTGGGGATACGTCAACCAGTGACCCTTCGTCTCGAGGATACGTCAGACATCGACACTCCGTCTCGAGGATTCGTCACACAGAGACACTCCGTGCCGGGGAGACTTCATACACAGCGACACTACGTCTCGGGGATACGTCATACAGCGACACTCCGTTTCGGGGACACGTTATACATCGACACTCCGCCTCGGGGATACGTCAGACATTGACACTCCGTGCCGGGATACGTCAGACATCGACCTTTCGTGCCAGGGATATGTCATACAGCGACACTCCGTCCCGGAGATACGTTAGACAGCAACACTCCGTGCCGGGATACATCAACCAGCAACTCTCTGTGCCGGGGATATATCAAACAGCTGTCACGCCCCGCTTCCCAGAGTACGCAAGATTGGGCACGTAACATAGCCAACCATGCTACCTGTGGGTAGGAAGTATCCATCCACAGTCACATTACGGTTGTAGGGATATCAAGAACAATATAAATAAACTAATCTAACACATGTCCAAATCCATAATAACAAGAGTCAATAAACAATAGGTGCGGAAGCAAATGATCCAATACAATAAATGAACAGTACGTCCCATAATGCGGGCTCACATCTGGAAATGAAATGAAATAATTAAACTAAACACTATGGAACTCACAAATCAGCCTGCTGGCTGAAGTACTCCTGCTCGGTCGTCAACAGTGGTAAGGAATCTGGGCCATGCAAAACCCAGACGTCAGCGCGTCATGTCAACCAATAATATAATATAAACATGGTAATAAGCAATGCAGGTATGAACATGAATAAAACAGTACTATGAAATAACAGTGCAGCGGTAACTAAACTGTCCTATCAGGTTTCTACCCTAAAGTCTTTGAAATCAATTGGTGACTCGTCGATGTAACTCAATAGTATCCCGTGCGTGCCCGGGACCACGGTCAAGGTTCTCGGGGCTGAATCCGAGACGTGCCGCTAGGCAGTAATAGGTAGCAGGATGGGCGAGTGATGTCAGCATCATCACTCCGGGGCTGGCCAAGCCCGTAAGACTGATCAGAACAGGTATCGAACTGTTGAGTTACAAGTCGGTTTCACCTTTGATTTCCCCATACCCCCAAGTTATGTATGTCAGGTCAGGTATTCAGTAATCAAGAACAAATGCCAACACAGAATCAGGTAAAAGCAGGTCTGTCTGGATAGACAGCAGGAATGGTCCATGAGGACCCCAAGTCAGGTTTGTTGGCATTAGGCATGAGATCATGTAATAAGTCAGGTCGTAGTACAATAGGTTGAGTCGGTATGTACAGGGTGTCATGTCCGGTGTATCAGTATGTAAATATAGGTCAGGTGTAGTAGGGTCGAGCCAATATGTAGTGCAATCGGGTATGTGCTCACAACAGGTATACAATCAAATAATGAACAGCAGCAAGAATAAAGTAATTAACAATAACGGTTCACTTAATCACAATGGTACATGAATATGATGCGGTTGTATCATACTGACAGGTTCGAGCACCCTTGGGGTGCAATAATCGCAGTGTAGCGCAATATTAATAACAGCAGGTAAAGAAGATATAAGTGTACGATATCATCCTTTGAATAGTAAAATGATTAGCAGGTAGTTGTTATTAAAGTTATGGTGGCAAAGTACGATTTTGATGGCAGTATTATGATGCATATCACATTTCGTCCAATGAGAACAAGTAACAATACTTAGTTAAAACAGCAAGTTTTATGAGTCAAATATTTAATTAGTTTAACGTAGCATGTAGCAAGAGATCTTGCCTCGACGGTTTCGCAAACCGGAAAACACGAATGCAAAGTCGGCGGAAAACACGAGACGGATGCACGGGCCACTGATCGAGTCCAAACAGCGAACAGCGGGACCACACGGACCAGAGTACTTCGCTGGAAAGTCGGGTCCAAACGACGGCACGGCCGGAATCCGGCGAAAGTCAAAAAGGCGACGAAGTTAGCAAAACATACGATACACGCAACTAAGGACCAGCGAGGGGGTTTAATACGAATGGAAAGGTAAAGGGATGCTTACAGGGAAGAACCAGGGAGCAACCACGGCGGGCTCGACGGCGATGGGACGCCGGCGAGGCAGCGACGGCGAGCAGCGAAGGCTGGAAAGCTTCTGGGTTCGCTGGAAAGGGTGGTGCTGTGCGATGAGGGGAGGTAAAGGCCGGGTTCTGGTCGCAGGTAAGAGGAGGTGGTCGGCGGTGGCGCGGGTGACGACGACGAGGGTTGACGGCGGCGTTTTCCGGCGAACAGAGGAGGTGGTAGTGCTGCGGCTTGGGTGCCGTTGCAGCGCCGGTGAGGGAATGAGGAGGAAGGTGGAGAGGACGGGACGAGACTGCGGAGGCAAGGGTGATGGTGGTGGTGTCGTCGGCGTGGGGAGGCGGCGGCGACGGCGGGCACCGCGTGCAGGAGGTGGCGTCGTGGTTGGGTTCGCAGGCTCGGGAAGGAGGGAGGAGAGGAGGTAGGGGTGCGGCTAGGCTGTGGAGGCGAGGACGATGACGGCGAGGTCGTAGGGAGGTCGACGGCAACGGCAGGAGGGGTTAGGGTTAGGGTTCGGGGGTACGCGATGGGTTTCTCGAGTTGAGGACGTGAGGAAATAAATATAGAGGGAGAGAGAGAGATTTGATGAAGAGAGAGAGAGAAGATTTAAAGGAAGAGAGAGAGAGGGTTTGTTAGAGAGAGAGAGAAGGAGATTAGAGAGAGAGAGAGAGAATAAGAGAGAGACGGAGAGAAAGATTGGGGCCCACGAGGGTGAAACCCCCCCTCGTGATTGGTTGCCAAACAAAAGAAATTTAAAATAAAGATTTTAAGAAAAGATTTGAACGTTAAATATAAGGTAACAGAATATATTATGGTTTAATAATATTAAATTAAAATGGGTATTTCGGCGCTAAATGAAACATTTCCAAATCGCGCCCGGGTTGGGCCCAAATGTTTCAAATTCAAATTATAGGATTTTAAGCGAGTTCCAAATTTTGAAAAGAGATGTTTAATGATTAAAATGCATGCCCCCAAGTCGGACACTTGCACGCGCGCGTAGCCGTCCAAACTTGCCCGTTTAGCCGAACGGAAAGAAATCTCGACATGCGGACGCTACCACGCGACTAGTGGCGACGAGTAGGCCAACATGGATATTTTTAATTTCATTTTAGGTGTTAAAATTTGTTATGTGCCAAAATGACCTAACCGGTTAAAATTTAGCAAAACGCACCAAACAAGCAGGATAATTGAAATGAGCAATGTATAATACTCAACTAGAACCAGAATAGTATTATTGGGCTCGGGTGTTACATCATACCCAACTACAAAAAGAATTTCGTCCTCGAAATTCCAAGAATACAAGATAGATAGTTACAGAAAAAGGTGAGGAAACTTCTGCCGGATCTCGTCTTCTCGCTCCCAAGTGGATTCTCCATGTGATCGATTACCCCAAGAAACTAGCACAAGAGGGATAACCTTGTTCTTAAGAACCTTTTCTCTTCGATCCTTGATTTCCACCGGTCGCTCCTCAAAAGTTAGGTCCTCCCGTACAGTCAACTCCGAATGATCCAAGATGTGAGTTTCATCTCGAACATACCTCCGTAGTTGAGATACATGAAACACATCGTGCACTCCTGCCAAGGACTGTGGTAACGCCAAACGGTACGCTACCTCTCCAACACGCTCCAATATCTCGAAGGGTCCAACGAATCGGGGACTAAGCTTTCCCCGACTCCCAAAGCGAATCACTCCTCTAGTCGATGATATCTTCAGGAATACCAGATCACCCACGGCGAACTCTAGAGGTCTTCTTGACGTGTCAGCCCAACTTTTCTGTCTGTCTTGAGCTGCCTTCATATGCTTCCTGATTGTATTCACCTTCTCGACTGTCTGTACAACCAAATCTGGTCCTAGTAACCTTCGTTCACCAACATCATCCCAACAAACCGGTGAACGGCACTTACGACCATACAACGCTTCAAACGGAGCCATCTGAATAGTCGCTTGGAAGCTATTGTTGTACGAAAACTCCACCAGGTGTAGATGATCCTCCCAAGAACCTTTGAAGTCCAACATGCAAGCCCTCAACATATCTTCAAGGGTCTGGATCGTTCTCTCCGATTGTCCATCAGTCTGAGGATGATAAGCTGTGCTAAACTTCAATCGAGTCCCCAAACTTTCTTGTAAACTCCTCCAGAAGTGCGACAAGAACCGAGTGTTCCGATCGGACACGATGCTTACCGGTACACCATGCAATCTTACAATCTCCTGCATGTACCGCTCTGCCAAAGTCTCCGTCGATTGACCAACCCGAAAAGGAATAAAGTGAGCTGCCTTGGTCAACCGATCGAAAATCACCCATACTGCATTGTTGCCCTTTGGACTTCGCGGTAAAGCCGTCACGAAATCCATGGTTATATGTTCCCACTTCCACTGAGGGATCGGAAGTGGTTGCAACAAACCAGCAACCCTTTGGTGTTCAGCCTTGACTTGCTGACACACCAAGCACTTAGCCACGAAGCGAGCAATTTCCCGTTTCATACCTTCCCACCAGAAGTGCTGTCGAATATCTCGGTACATCTTTGTCCCTCCTGGATGTACAGAGTAAGCTGAGCTGTGTGCCTCCTTCATAAGCTCTTCACGCACATCCCCTTTTGGCGCACACACACGGCTACCATATCTCAACGAACCGTCTTCGTGGATCAGTAAATCGGTTCGTAGTCCGGCTTCAACCTGCTCTCGAAACTTTTGCAGTCTAGGATCCTGCAATTGTGACGCTTTAATCTTCTCAACTAAGGACGACTGTACTTGCAACTACATCAACTGTCCCGTAGCATGAGGTAGCACAACCTCCAAGTCAAATCTCTGAAAATCCGCAATGATCTCCCTTTGTGCGGTCAATACCTGAATTGCTGGTAACCGACTTAGCGCATCTGGCACGACGTTAACTTTTCCCGGATGGTACTTAAGATCAAGGTCGTAGTCGGCCATCAGCTCCAACCATCTGCGTTGCCTCATGTTCAACTCCTTCTGAGTGAACACGTACTTCAAACTCTTGTGATCTGTAAAGACTTCGACTCTCTCGCCCAAAAGGTAGTGTCTCCAAATCTTCAGGGCGAAGATTACGGCTGCAAGCTCCAAGTCATGAGTCGGATAATCCATGAATATTGCCGGCGCATACGAGTGTATGTGTGAGTGTGAGAGTGTATGTGCGCGCGCGCGCCCGCATATGAAAAATTTCAAAAATTTATTCATCTTAAGTTCTAACTTGTATTTTTTAAATTTATTAATGATTCGATATCTTTTATTTTGTAAATTTAATAATTTGATATCTTATTGCTTATGATTTATTACTTAGATTTTTTAATTATAGCATAGTTTATAAACCAAATCAAAATAAAAATCAAATCCTTTAATACCAATTAGACTATAGTAGATGCATAAATCAAAAATAAAATCAAACTGATTAAGAAAAATTAACACTAATTAACCTATAACATTAATTACATTAATTAAAAAATCTTAATTAAGACCAGATAACAATGAACCGAGACCCCGATTAAAAAACGATTAAATAGAAAGTTAAGAGATATCCTAAAATTTTGATTAGAAACGTAACTAGGGTTTTATGTTTTCATTTAATTAGTAAGTTTAAGATCGAAAGGTTTTAAACTTGTTTAGGATCGACCTATAGTTTCTCATCTGACAATTAGTGTATGTCAAATCTTTTTCCCGTCGAATTGATAGAATCACATTATATGTTTGTGAGAGTTGAGCGTCATGTTTAATTTTTTCAAACGTACGTGTAGTGTTCGACGAGGAGATTTGAAATACAGTAATTGTCGGATTTGTTCAGTTTAGACATGTTACAAATGCAACAACTCACATCTCACATCCTTCTGTATTTTTGTCCATTTCGAGGAGTTTCGACGTTGCTTTCCACTTGTTCCCTATGTACAAAATTATGTACGAACACGGGGATCGGGGGGAAAGTACTGCCGAAATTTTCTCAAAATGAACGAAAACAGGAGGATGTGAGATGCGAGTGTTGCGTTCATAATGGGAATTAAAACCTTTATCCCTGACAGCCGTGAAACTAATTATTCGTCCCGACATTTTGCCCTGAGTACTTACACCAATCTTAAATGACTTTAGATGTTTTGATGCGTCTACATTATGAAATCTAATTTAAGACTTGAAATTTTATTTAATGATAAGCTTGTAATAAACTCATAAGATATGTTAAGCTCATATTATTATTTGTTTGATAACAGATAAGAATTTTTCCGAATAAATCGTTTATGCACATGAGGAAAAAAGATAGGTATAGTTTGAGAGACATCCGATTTAAAGATGGGCTTAAAGCCCTTTTAGATTATGCAGAGATGAACCTGAAGCATAGCCGAGACGGACTCTTGTTCTGTCCTTGTAATAAATGGAAGAATAGAGCCCGTTTTCGACATGAAGTGATAGAAGAACATGTGTTAGTAGAGGGTTTTGAACCGAACTATATACATTGGAATTACCATGGCGAGGGAATACGTGACGAGAAAACGAGAATGGATAATGAGATCGCAGCTTCGCAAGCTGAATTGCCGAAAAGTGACAGGATAGATGACACGTATAAGATGTTGGAAGATTTATTTGCTGGAGAGAAAATGAATGATGTTGAACTGTTTGAAGGCATCAGTGAATTAGAAGAATTGCAGAAACTTCTGGAGAAAAACGAATAAGATTTGTATGAAGGCTGTACAGAATTTAGTAGGCTGTCATTTGTAATAAGTCTCCTCCATCTGAAGATGATCAGTGAGATGGCTTACGAGCACTTTGATGTGCTTCTTGATCTCCTACGCAAGATAATTTCTGAAGGAAAGGAAAGCATTCCAGAGAATTATTACCAGGAAAAAAAGATTGTTAAGACACTTGGTTTCTCGTATGAGAAGATCGATACATGTCCCAATGATTGCGTGTTGTATCGCAGGGATTACGTGTCTCTTGATGAGTGTCCCACTTGCAACTTGTTTAGGTGGAAAAATGTTAATAGAAATTCAAACGCAGAAATGTCTGATGTCAGCAAAAAAAGTAAGAAAACTTCAGCCAAAGTCCTTCGTTATTTCTCCTGGCTAAGAGGATGCAAAATTTATATATTTCAAAGGACATGGCGAAGAGCTTGCGATGGCATTACGATCGTCGGATCAAAGACGGGAAGCTAAGGCATCCGGCTGATGCAGAAGTATGGAAGTAATTAGACAGTGATGATCATTTTGGAAATGAGCCAAGAAATGTACGTCTAGGTTTCGCAACCGACGGTTTCATGCTTTATGGACTCATGAGCTCTAGTTGGTCCACGTGGCCAGTATTGCTTATGCCTTACAATCTGCCTTCCTAGATGCGTATGAAACAACCGTATATGATTCTTTCCTTATTAATTCCTGGAAAATATTCACCTGGCCAGAGCATCGACGTCTATATGGAACCTTTAATTGAAGAACTGATAGAACTCTGGGAATATGGAGTAGAGACATATGATGCGTACGCCGAGGAGAAGTTTAGAATGCGAGCGGCTATTATTTGGACAATCAACGATTTTCCAGCATACGACATGTTATCTGGATGGTCTACCTATGTGAAGCATGCATGTCCATCATGCGGTCTTGATTGCAGTGTCCTACATTAAGATACGTGGTAAGTTTTGCTACTGGTTTCATCATAGGTGGCTATCGGTGAATCATCCGTATAGAAAGATGGAAAATAAGTTTGATGGAATATTGGAAAAAGGGTGAAACACCAAAACAATTGTCAGGGATAGAAATTTTTGAGCAGATTTCATCATGTCAACTCTAGTAAGGTTCTAATCGTTTTAACTTAGATGGTTCCTTTAATAAAAAAAACGGAAGCGATCCGAAAATAACGAATTGTTGTGTGTGGAAGAAGAAATGTATATTATGGAATCTTCTTTACTGGAAATATCTGTTGATTCGACACAATATTGTTGTCATGTATGTAGAGAAGATGTGTTTGATAATATTGCTGGCATATTATTACAGGATGATTCTAAGTCCAAGGATAAGTTGAGTGCTCGCGAGTGCTTGGAGGAGCTTGGAATCCGACAGGAATTGCATCTGGTACTTCATGATGATGATGTCTATGAATTATCAGTTTCGAGCCACACAATGTCGAAATTGGCTATGAAAAGATTTTGTGAGGTGCTAAAGAGCATTAAAACCCTAGATGGGTACCCCTCTAACATAGCAAAGAATGTGCAGGTCAAGCCACCAAAGCACTTGAATTTTAAAACTCACGATTGTCATATCCTTCTGCATCAATTGCTTCCAGTGGCTCTTCGACATAATTTGCCATCCAATGTCACCAAAGTTTTGATAGAGTATTGCGACTTTTCATTAAATTTTCTTCTAAAGTGATAGATGTCGCCAAATTCAAAGAGTTGCAAAAGAGTATTGTTGAAACCCTCTGTAAGTGTTGAAACCCTCTGTAAGTTGGAGATAATATTTCCACCATCTTTCTTCACCGTCATGGTTCATTTTTCTGTACATCTAGCTACAGAGACAATGATTACTAGACTTATCTCATATAGCTGGATGTATCCAGTAGAAAGGTAATATATTTTTTCAGTCAATTGTGTTATATAATTCATTATAATATTCACATTTGTCTAAAGTATCCGTTAACATTTTAGATACTTGGGATTCTTGAAATGGCAAGTGCGTAATTGAGCTCGACCGGAAGGGTCGATAGCCAAGAGTTATTGCGCCAACGAATGCCTCAACTTCACTTCTCGTTACTTGCGTGAAGTTGAAACAAGATTAAACCGTCCTTCTCGAATTAATGATGACCATCTATCCAATCCACAAGAGGAGGTCGATCCTACCGGAGCGAGTGGCTTAATCAAGCGCATTCGTATATCCTTAATAATCTTGAAATTATTGCCGATCATAGAAAGTATATAATTTAAAACTTTTAATCACGTCAATATTTTGAGTGTCTATATCTATATATGCCTAAATAATTAATATTGTTATTCTTTTAGCTTACATATTGAAGAACTTACAAATGCGATTTCCGAAAAGGGTGCTAATTGGAAGATTAATCAAGAACATAAGAAACACTTTCTACGGTGGTTCCGTAAATACGTACGTATGTCTTGTATATTTCACGTTTCACATGCATATATCACATATAGCTTATATATTTTACGTGTAAATGCATTGTAGATTGAAAATGACATAGCAAAAGAGATGCAATTTCTGGATGTAATCGTGCGACTATCTAAAGGTCCTAATGCAAAAGTGAATTGATACGGTTCATATTGTATTAATAACCTAAAATTTCTTACAACCGAGAAATTTACTACCCAAAACAATTGGATTTATTGTCCGTTTGAACAAATGTACTTCTCAAGTTCCCGTGATCAAAGACCACAGAGAGGAAAAAAAGAATACTACGGTCAGCTAGAAAATATAATAGAGCTATTTTATGGGAGTAATGAGCAAGACAGATTTGTTATGTTTAAAGTTCGTTGGTGCGTTTGCATTCATATAGATGAGTACGGTTTTTAGCTTTTCAATTTCAATAAATTTTTTTTATCGAGATGATAAGTTCATGTTAGCTTCACAAGCTAAGCAGTGTTTCTATATTAAAGATCTTAATCGTGAAGAAGTTTGGATTGCATTGCTGGCACCTCCTAAATCCTTGTTCGATAGTTCTACTGACGAGATTGACCTTGATGAAGCAGATCCGGTTGACATATGAAAAAAATTTGTAGTTGTAAATAATTGTAATCAGTTGATATGTTATATACTTTGCAGCTGTAAAAACTTATAATCACTTACATGTAAATGATATATGAAATTTTTTGCAGTTCTAATCACTTGTAATGTATTGATTTGTTAGCTTAATGATTTATGCTTATTATATATTTTGTATAACCATTACTCTTGCATGAAACAGATGGGATGAAAATTCATATTCGGAAAATTTGCCAAAGCATTTTCTTCAAAGAAAAGAGAGCAAGATATTTTCTCTTCGAGACAGCCTGATCCTGAGAGTAGAGGTATATATTACGAGTTTTAAATAACTATCGACTGCATTATTTTATTCAAATAACTATTGCATTGATTATAATAAATTAAAATATGTAGGTACATCTGATCAGGATGATGCAGGTCCATTAGTGTAGCATGATCCGTATGCACATCTAGACGTGCAGTGCACGGATTTAAGTAGAGAACCTGGGGCGTTCTCAGATCCCATCACCGATAAGTGGATTCATGTATTGCCTCTTCCCTGCGATTTATAAAATGAAAAACCGTATCAAGATAAGGATAATGCGAAGGCAATGGCGCGGTGGGCTGCTGCTTGACCTCAAATCGATATGATGATAGAGGCAGTAGACACGAGTATTGATGAGGCACGGGCTGCGGGGATAGTCTGGCCCGGTTTGAACACTACGGAAGAGGTGTTGCAAACGAAATTATGAAATACGATATGTGTGGAAAAAGAGCAATTCTGCAATAGGTAAGTGGGAAGCCCGTAAGTCCGGATATGTGGGCTACACATTTCTACGGTTATATCGGTATTCTCGTCCCCAATACCAATTTCTGGAACGTGGGCTTCACATTTGCAGATAATCCCTGGGAAGCATACGTATGGACTTGGCGTTCACTTTTGGTAATGCATAACTCAATTATATTTTAACATTACATTCATACATATTATATGTTATAAATTTATTAAATAATATATTTATTAATCTGTATTACAGAAATATTTCGTCTTAAAAGACGATATAGACGAACATTGGACACATGTCTGATATGAGATGTCATAAATATTCAAGAGATGGCGTCAAAGATTGAAGAAAAAATTCAAACAGCCGGAGAAATTTATGGATGATTGGGAACGTTTTGCCGCTCTTCCCTTCATCATCTCTAGAGATCAGTTTGCGTTTCTCTTATTGTATTGGATACACCCGAAGCAAATGTAATCAAAAATATACTTAAATAATTTTAATACCGAATTTAGATTAAATTATATTTAGAGATATTATCTTTTGAATAAGCAGGAAGTATCAGAAAGGAAAAAGCAGAACCGAGGGAAAGCCTTAGATGACTATTATAGTGGATCTGTTCCTGCTGATCAGTATAGGGCTACTTTGGTTAGCTTTTCTTTAATTACATAAATGTTCCATTTTTCAATTTCATTGTTACATATCTTCACGTATAAATAAATTAAATATCCATTACAGGAGATGGCTGGGAAAAAGCCGAGTCTCCTTGAGACATGGGAGGCATTGCATATGAGAGAGGGCATGTTAGAAAAAAGGATGGATATAGCCACTCAGTATATGGTAAGCTTGCATTTTAATTTTTTTTTTAAAGTAAATTAATTACAATTGTTAAGTTCGTAAATAAAATTAATTATTGTTTTATTTATCGAAGGAGGATTTCGAGGAGGTGGAAAGGAGCTATCGGGAATCAAATCCCGAATATCCGGCCGACAATCCTCTTTCTATGGAGGCCTAAATATCTATTATATAGCAGTTTTCCCCTTAGTCGAGGGGACACGGTCGTATTCCCCTATATGGTGGTCCCGTTAGTCTTTCGTGGTCCGGTTCCAGAAGAACTACTTCAAATTCTCCGACCGCTCGTTTGAACCAATAATCGGCTGAGGCACAACGGATCAATGAGTTAGAGGAGCAACTCAGAAGGAGGGATGAAGCAAATAAGAAGAGGACGGAAGATGAAGCGGCTTAGAGAGCTCAAATGGAGGCGCGGTGGGAACAATTCTCGCAACATTACGTTCCGCCTCTGCAATCATGGTCAGCACATGGTCGATTGCCGCTGCAGCCAGCATATTACCCTCCTCAGACCCAGCGACCGTATCACTCCCCATCGTAGGGAAATATCGTACTATCCTTACTCTCCGCCTTCGCAATCACAACAAGGGTACTACCCTCCGCCTCCGCCTCCGTCATAAGATCCTTATTACCTTAACCCTTCGCTACAGGAACCGTATAGCCCTAATCAGCCGACCCCACAGGGAGGGTTATTAGGTAATTTTTTTCCCAGGAGGACCTCGACGATGTGAATCGATACTATTCAAAGCGAGCATCTGGAGGCGATGGTAGTGGTAGGAGTTAGTGAGGTACATATAGTTATTATTTACAAAAATTTGAGCATACAATTAAACTGTGTTGAGTTTTGATGTTTAAAATTCATGTTGTGTATTCGTAGGGTTCTTATAAGTTAACGGTGAAAGGATAATGTTTTGACGATGGATTTGGAGATTTAGAGATTTTTTCGTATTGTTGGACATATATATAGCATATGTATTGTGTTGTTCGTAATCAAAACAATTTTGTTTATGTATATTTGGTTATTAAGAATTTAGTTCATATGTATCTGATTGAGTTGTTGATATTGGTGGATATATCATGGATAATGTTTATATTTTGGTTTGTATGCGTATGTGTATGTATTTGTTATTGATCTTGTTGGATATGTTGTGGATTGTGCATATATATTGATTTGTATGCGAAACGCTATTGTTGCGTAATATTGCAACGACTCTGAAATCCATGTACAAAATTAACTTGTTTAATGTATAGAAAGGGTATTTCAACCTGATTAGGAGTTGTAAGTTATTTTTGTTCAATAAAAATAAGAAGTAACTTGAAGCTTACTGGTAAAGCATCTACACTGCTGTGACATAGCCTGTGTGTTCGATTTCCATCAGTCCTAATTATTTTTAATATTTTTCTTTTTAACTTTTCGGAAGCCCAAGAGTTGCACGTGTAATACACAGAGAATCGAAAAGTTTCAGAAAAATCAAATGGGATAAATGAGGAGTTAACACAGAATATAGCACGTGACACAAATCTCGAGGTAGATGGAGCAAATGCAACCGCCCAAATCGTTCCAAAAACTGCTACCAGCGGCCAAGATGACTCCAAATGCTTCCGTACTTCGCTCACGCATACCTTTGACTCCCCTCCACTCCTATGTAATTGTTTGATTTCTCTGAATTAAACCAGAGACCTTTCATTTTCCTCATTAATCCTATTTTAATTCAAATTCTTTTACTCACACCCCCTCACTTCTACACTATAAATACACCCCATCCCCTAACTCTTCCCATTCTGAAAATCTCTATCAAAATTTCTTTCAAAATTCTCTAAGTCTAAGAAGAGTTAAGGCTGGTCAAGTGGAGTTAACGATCGACTTCATTCCGTTGAAGACCGGAGCATTTTCTCGACGATACTACGATCCCCGAAGGCTTCCCCTCCCTCTTTTCCTACTTTGTTAACGCTTCAAAACCGTAAGTCCCTTTTCTCTCTCTTTTTCTACTCTATTCTCAACGTTACACAACCCGTAAGTCCTAATTCTTCCTTTTCATTTCGACTCACATCGCATTCTAAAATTATATCGACGAAGTGGAGTTAAGCTTAAAATCTTGTCTTTTAAACACTTTTATCAATTTGAATAGGTTAAATAAATTATACCAATCCTATAACATCACTTCAAAATATTGTTCACAATATTTACTTTTTATGTTAAAATTTCATGTGAATTAAACACAAATCGAACAATTTCAGAAAAACACCATGAACTTTAATATGACCCTTTATTCGATAACTAGCATATATATCTCTAGGAAAATCATGGGGTAACGACTTATCACATCATATACACTATGGTTTCATAGCACGATGTTTAAGATGTACGGTTAATTTAAAGAATACGTTTTACAATAAATTACCATTACTTTTTACAAAATGGTTTTTATCGATATTTTTACACCTTTTGCAATTACGGCTCTACAACCCTCTTTAGAGGACCCGCTTGTGGATGGTGCGGATTATCGCACGTCCTTGAGATAGTAGAGCGAGATGTAGAGCTTCTCATGGAGAATTCGGTCTCGAAATGAATGAAAATACAATTTAAAAGAAATACGACTTTTTAAAACAAATTAAACTTTGGAAAATTATATAAAATTATGAGACCGCATTTTCAATAAAAACAAATTGTAAAAAAATATATTTTTAAATGAAAGATTAAATTTTTAATAAAATACTACCAAGTTTATAAAAGAAGTAGTTTTTATTAAAATACCATAAACTTTTAAAAGTGGGGTTTTATCACCAAAATACTACTAAAATTAAAATACATGTGCATAAAAACTCTAAATATTATAAATCACTCTCGAGGTTTATTTTTAAACAATATTAAAATATTTTTCATAAAACTCCTCGAGAAATGCAAACAATATAAATACAATATAAACAACAACAACAAATATTTAAGAACTCTAAATTAATATAGGTTTAAGCGGTATCATTTCTCTTGAGTCCCAGGGAGCCGGAGAAAGTGAGTGCTTGCCTATTTAGGTTAGACAACACCGTAAATTAACGGAGTTATCAATCGCAATTGTTTTGGAAAAAGACACAAATCCTGCCGTCCATGTGCAACAGTTGTCAGATTACTCCCGAACTTAAGAATTTCAACATTCACAAGAAATATTTATAACTCGAATACAAACTCGAATTCAAACTTGAATTTAAACTCGAACTCTAATCCAACTCGAACTCAAGCTTGAACACTAATACGAACTCAATCTACTCAAACTAACTTGACTCGACCCAGGATTGCAACTGTCATGACTCGCATTCTATTTAACTTACTCGACTTCATTCTTCAACTTTTGCAATTAATGGTTTCGATCAAGGCATGTTATAATCAACCAATCAAATTATCTAAGAATATCTTACAGTTATAATATATATTTTACTCGGGGTGTTTGAGATAGTTTCTTTTGTGAATCCAACGGAGCTTCAGGAGTCTCGTATTAACCTATTTTTCTATTTACTCGAATCACAGTCGGGTCGACTCCTCCACAGCTTGGAGTCCTGATGCTAATACATGAAATGGGTCCGTGTTTCCTTGCTCCTAGGGCCCCACTCTTGAGCTCGTAAATAGTTCTACGGTTGCGTTGACATTCACACTTGAAACTTAACGTTAACATAATAACTATATAGAGACCTATAGTACATATACCATGTTCATTTACATATACTTTTACTCATCGTGTATTTATTTCATGATTATTCTATACTTGTCACTTTCCACTTTTACCTTTGGGACTTACCGAGCGCTAGTTTGCTGATGGACATTCCACCACCTTTGTTTCCTTGGAATATTTGTCAGATTCCGAGGATGTGGATGCTACAGAGGAGAAGTACGACCAGATCGTGGCTCAGGTTTTAGACTAGCTGCCATTTTTCTTCAGCTTATCTATGCCACCTGTTTAGGCATTTCTTTTATTTACCTTTTCAGTTGAACTCATGTATCTGTAAATATTTCAAGTTTGAATGTAAATAAAATGTTTGTTGAAAATTATACAGTCACCATTTATTTTTGCATTGTGTATTATTGTTTCAATACGCTTAGTATATTTATTTAGGTAATGATCTTATTTGAATAAATATTCTGCGGGCTTGCCACATCATTATTTCCGTCTACTAAGAAGCGGAGCGTGATATGTTTTATTGGTGGCCCATGCAGGTCAGTTCTGCATAAGTTGTAAACAATATACTATAAGAATTAATAAATTCAACAAACATTTTATATTTCTTGCATTTCAAATTCCTTGAATCCATCCTAATATGTCTTTTATATCAAGGTAATGGACCCTCCGAACAATACCAGCACCAATGTCAACGACAACACTCCACCTCCTACACTATCACCACCACCTACTGTTGCAGTGCATATCAATGAGTAAACGGTACTTCTTAAGACTATCAAGAGCCTATTAGGGACAGAGGGAGCAGTCAACCCTCATACACCAAGGACTGGCTCGCCCTGAGGCGAAGACATCGGGAGTTGAGCAGTTTCGGGCATTGCATATAACGACTCTGAAATCCCTGTACAAATGTAATTTATTCAAATGTATAGAAAGGGTATTTCAGTCTGATTAGGTGTTATAAGTTATTCTTGTTTAATAAAAGCAAGAAACAACTTGTATCTCACTGGTTAAGACTTTCTACTGTTGCACGTGCAATACACGGAGAAATGAAAAGTTTCAGAAAAATCAAACAGGATAAACGAGGAGTTAACACTGAATAAAACACATGGCACGAATCTCGAAGCAGATGGCCAAATCTCGACCGCCCGTTTCCCTGTTTTGACCGCTACCGACGGTTTGATCATGTCCAAATCCCTCCGTGTTTCGCTCATGTGTCTCTTTGACTCCCCTCTACTCCCCTGCATTATTTGATTACTTTGCAATTACTCTTTGACTCCCCTCTACTCCCCTGCATTATTTGATTACTCTGCAATTAACCAGAGACCTTTCATTTCACCATTAATCCTATTTTAATACCAATTCTTTAACTTATACACCCTCATCTCTACACTATAAATACATCCCATTCCCTAGCTCTCCCCATTCTGAAAAATCTATCAAAATTCTCCTAAAATTTTCTAAGTGTAAGTAGAGTCAAGTGGAGTTAGCAACCAAGTTCTCTTCGTTGAAGATCGGAGTTGTTCCCGGAGCTACCGCGACGCCACGAAGACTTCTCCCTCTTCCTTAATCTTTTCTCGACACTCTAAAACCGTAAGTCCCTCTCTCTCTTTCTTTTCATCTCAAACCAATCTCTAAAACTATTCGACTAAAATTGAGTTAGGTTAGGTAAAACTTCATTTAATAAGTTTTTGTCACTTTTACTATATCAAAATTTTCACCTTAACTCTTCTAAGTATCACATCAAAATATTTCATCCAAATTATTTTTGAGTTCATAATTTTGGGCTGAATACATCATACAGCGAAATTTCATCAAAATACTATGAACTTTAATTATAATTCTTTGTTCGATAATTAGTCATACATACATCTAGAATATTCACGGGGTAACGACCAAACCCACACACACACTTTTGATTCATAGCAAGATATTTGATTATAATTTTTCATCTAAATGAAACAATTTTCAATAAAATACCACCACTTTATAAAAATATGTTTTTAATCGTTATTTTTAAAATCCTTTGCAATTGCATATCTACAACCCTTTTAGGAGAACCCATCTACGGATGGTGCGGGTTATCACACGTCCTTGGAATAGTAGAGTGAGATATAGAATTCCTCACGGAAAATTCGGTCTCGAAAGAAAATGAAAATACGATTTTAAAGAAATACGTTTTTTTAACAAATTAAATCATTTGAAAATTTTCATAAATCATAAATCCATATTTTTCTATGAAAACTATTTTTTGAAGAATATATTATTAAAATGAAAAAATTAAAGTTACACAAAAATACCACCAAGTTTCCAAAAGTATAAGTTTCATACAAATACCATAAACTTTTAAAATCTATGTTTTATCACTAAAATACCACTAAAATTAAAATACATGTTCATAAAAACTCTAAATAACATAAATCACTCTCGAGGTTTATTTTTAAACATTATTAAAGTATTTTTCCTAAACCCCCTCGAGGAAAGCAAACAATATAAATACAATATAAACAACAATAATAAATATTAAGAACTCTAGATTAATATAGGTTTAAGCGGTATCATTTCTCTTGAGCCCTATGGAGCTGGAGAAAGTGAGTGCTTGCCTAATCAGGTTAGACAAATTAACAGAGTTATCAAATGACAATTGTCTTGGAAAAAGACACAAATCCTGCCATTCATGTGCAGTAGTTGTCCGATTACTCCCGAACTTAAGAAATTCAAGAGCTAAATCCTTTCATAAGATACTGACTCCAATCTGAATCCAAACTCAAACAAGAATCCAAAATCAAACATAAACTTGGATACTTGATCATGAACTTGAACACTCGAATTCAAATATCAAACTTGAACTTGAATACTTGACTCAACTTGACCAAACCATGTATATAACTTGACATGAATTTGATATGAGTACCTGAATACATGATTACATCTTGAACATGAACCTGTACATTTTTATATTCATGGGTTCGGCCAAGACCTGTAAACTTGAACCATACAATACGCGGGGATAAAGAGGTAGATTGGTACGGAACGTATATCGTAGCCTGGATGGTCACTTAAAAGACCCCTACATGAAATCACGTGCCGTTGTCCCGTGGGTTATGATGGGGCCTTATACTACATGTTACTATAGTCCACATGGTAAGATAGACTCCTCTCATATATATGAATATTTTTCTTATCAAACTACAAATAAGCACGTTAGAATAACTAACTTATACCTGTAAATAAACATGTTTAGATATTCTTATATTAACCTTGCCTATTCATATTCATTTGATTTCTATTCACTTTCATTCATCATTACTTATTTCTTTCGGGGACATACCGAGCGCTAGTTTGCTGACGACATTCCTCTATATTTCTTTTCTTTGGAATGTTCGTCAGGAGGACCGGATTCTAAGAGTATAGAGCCGAGCCAGAAGGACTTAGACCAATTCGCAACTCGGCCTGACTATTAGGTCCTGCTTGTATTTACTTACAATATGCCATTGTTTAGGCATTTGCTTTATTATTGTATCTTTTTTATTACAAACAGTTGTATGTAAATCTGAATGTAAATAAACTCGCTGTTTCATTTTATTACTCTTGTCTTTCTTGTACATTGTTATATTGCTTAATTACGCTTAACGATTCCTAGAGTAAATACATTGCGGGCTTACCAAGTCACCGTTTCCATCTACTGGAAAGCGGGGCGTGAATGGTTTTGTTGGCGGCCCATGCAGTTCAATTCTGCATGAAATCTTAAGCAATATATCACAAGAATTATAAAAATCAATAACTATACATTCCTTGCATTTTCAAACTTCTTGAATCTATCATAACCTTTTCTTTTCTATCAAGATGATGGATTCTCCAAACAACATCAGCACCAACGTCAATGGCAACACACCACCGCCTACCTTACCACCTCTTCCTACTATTGCTGCTCTGATCAATGAACAAACGGTGCTTCTAGAAGCCATCAAAAGCCTTTTGGAGAGCCATCAGCTGCAGACTGCTATTCTTATGAACCGCTCTAAAACCAAAACACCTGGAGTAAAGCAATTCTGGGTGTTGCTCCCAAAGAACTTCTCAGGGAAAGAAAGTCCTCTTGAGGCTGAAAAATGGGCCCAAAGTATTGAGGACGATCTTGCAGCAGTGCAGGTACCAGATATAGCTTCGGTTTGTATAGCAAAACTTCAGCTCATGGTCAACGCAAGAGTATGGTGGAAGGCCGAGGAAAGCTGTCTTACATAACCAATAGAGCGGAAGACGTTCCACAATCTGTTCGATGCGAAGCTTTTTCCCGAGACCGCCTGCTTTGAGATGGAACAACAATTGATCCACCTGCAACAAGGCTTTAAGTGGGTAAAATCCGTGGATGAATATGATGCCGAATTCATCATGCTTAGTAGGTAAAGAATTCGTCTCAATTTCTGTTCCGTAAAACACATGTTCTGAAATCGACATCTTATCAAGTTCACGGCACACCTAATCCCGACCGATGAAATTCGGGCTAGACAATTCTAATAAAGCTTTGACCCGGAGATTCAAGCGGCTTTAGCCACATGCGACTATCCGACTCATGAACTCGCTCTAAAGGCAGCACACCATTATGAAGCTGTGGTAAAAAAGAAGGGTAAGCCGCAAACAGCCGGAATCAAACATCCTGCTACTCAGATGACAGGAGGATCATCTTTTAGGCTGACTTTTGCACCCAAGAGGCCAGGAGGATCGTATAGCCGATCCAGTCCAGATTTCTGTTTCTACTGCAAGAGAACTAGACACTTGGCGAAGAACTGCAGGCGTGTAAATATCCTGTGTTTGATTTGTGACGCATCTACTCACGCAATAGGAGCATGCCCATATCGAGGTAACACAGCACCAGGACCTAGACCCATAATGCTAGCTCCACTGAAGCCAGCTATTCAGGCACATGCACCCTGCCTAGCTCTTCCTGCATCAGCTCCATGTGGACCACCTGCACAGCCTCGGCATCAATTCCATCACGCACAGAGAAACGTGCCTCAAGGGCAGAGGAATGTGCCTTCAGCGAGGAGGAATGTACTGAGACGTTAGGCTTTTACAATGACGGTCGAAGAGGCCGAAGCCACAAAACAAGTCATCACCGGTAAAGTCTTCTCATCCTTTCAACTTTCGATACTAGTACATCGTTATCTTTTTCTATATCTAATCACAACCTCACACAACTTAGGTACTATACTAGTAGACACCCTTCCTGCACTCGCTTTTCGACATTGGAGCTTCACATTGCTTCATGTCACAACGATTCATGAGAACGCACGTGATTCCCGTCAAGCCACTCGTTTCGAGCTGGAATGTCAGTTTCAGGAATGGAGTTTTGAAGGCAACTTTGGGATATGATCAGTGCCCAGTTGTAGTTTGTGGTTAAGAATTCTACGCAAATTTTAAAATACTGGACATACCAAATTTCGATGTTGTGTTGGGAATGGATTGGCTGGGAGTATATTATGATACCATTGACTGCCGTCAAAAGAGGGTAGTATTTGAGATATCAGATCACCCTGTCTTCTATTTCAAAACTGGAGACAGAATCTTGGAACCAGGAAGCTACCGTGCCAAGTCGAAGAACGCAGAAGTGTTCTCCCTACTCGCTGAAGAAGAAAAGTCTGAAGTAGTTCGAGAATGTTTTCCTTGAAGACATATCAGGTTTACCTCCCGATCGAGCTCTTGAATTCAGTATTGATTTACAATCTGGTGCACAACCTGTAATCAAAACTTCGTATAAACTAAGTCCGGAAGGATTGAAAGAAATTCGTATCCAGGTAGACGAGCTCCTGAAGAAAGGTTGGATTAGACCTAGTACTTCAAGTTGGGGATCACCGGTGTTATTAGTGAAGAAGAAAGAAGGTACCTACCGGATGTGCGTGAATTATCGAGCACTGAATGAGGTGAAAATTAAGAACAAGTATCTACTACCTCGCATCGATGACCTTTTTATATTCATGAAATTGGCCAAGACTTGTAAACTTGAACTATACAATACACGGGGATTAAGAGGTAGATTGGTACGGAGCGTATATCGTGGCACGAGAGGTTACTTAAAAGACACCTATATGAATTCATGTGCCGTTGTCCCGTGGGTTATGACGCGGCCTTAGCCTACATGTTACCATAGTCCACAGGGTAAGATGGACTCCTCTCGTATACATAAATACCTTCCTTATCAAATTACAAACAACCACGTTAGAATAACTATCTTATACCTGTAAATAAACATGCTTAGATACTCTTATATATAACTTTGTTTGTTCATATTCACTTGATTTTTATTCACTTTCATTCATCATTACTTATTTCTTTCGGGGACTTACCAAGCGCTAGTTAGCTGACGACATTCCTCTATGTTTCTTTTCTTTGGAATGTTCGTCAGGAGGACCGGACTCTGAGGGTATAGAGTCGAGCCAGGAGGACTTGGACCAGTTTGCTACTCAGCCTGACTATTAGCTCCTGCTTGTATTTACTTCCAGTATGTCATTATTTAGGTGTTTACTTTATCATTATATTTTTTTTATTACAAACAGTTGTATGTAAATCTGAATGTAAATAAAGTTGTCTTTTCATTTTATTACTCTTGTCTTTCTTGCATATTGTTATATTGTTTAATTACGCTTAACGTATTCTCATAGTAAATACATTACGGGTTTGCTACGTCACCGTTTCCGTCTACTGGAAAGTAGGGCGTGACACTGCACCCAAAGAACTTTTCGGATAAGGAGAGCCCGCTTGAAGCAGAAGAATGGGCTCAGGCGATTAAGGATGACCTGGAAGTGGCTCAAGTGCTAGATATAGCTTGGGTAAGAGTTGCTAAGTTGCAATTGACTGATAATGTCAGGGTACGGTGGAAGGCAGAGAAGAGCCGTCTTGCGCAACCAATAGAATGGAAAACATTTCGAGATCTCTTCGATACGAAGTACTTTTTGGAGACTGTCCGTTTTGACATGGAGCAATAATTCATCCATCAACAGCAAGGCTCGATATGGGTCAAGTCTGTGGATGAATATGATACTGAGTTTACCATGCTCGGTAGGTAAGTTATAGTCTTAAGTTGAATTTTCCTGTCTCACTTAAACATTGTTAATACAAGGTCGTAACAGGTTCGCTGCGCATCTCATTCCCACTGCTGAGATCCGGGCATGACGATTTCTTGGACCCTGAAATCCAAGCTGCACTCGCTACAGGGATTTCCTAACCCACGGGCTTACTTTGAAGGCTGCCCGACGTTATGAGGCAGTTGTGAAGAAGAAGGGCAGGTCACAGTCGACCGGTGTAAAATGCCCTTTGCACCAGATTGCAGGAAAGGCTTCTTCCAAGCCAGTTTTCAACGAACCATCTCGGAGGTCAGGAGGTTCATTCGCCAACAATAGGCTAGATTTTTGAAGCTACTGCAAAAGAACAAGGCATCTAGTGAAGAAGAGCGAACAACTTATGCCTGATCTGTGGGTCTTCTACTCATACTATCGGAGCATGCCCCCAGAACCGAGCAACTAATAACCCTCCTGCTATACCGGCAATCCAAGCTCTTCATACCCGGTTAGCTCTATCAGCACTAGCTCCCCGCATCCAGACCGTTCAACCTTAACGCCGAGTATTTAACCAGGCCCAGAGGAAGGTGCCGCGATGCCAAGCATTCACCATATCAGTCAAAGAGGCTGAAGCTACGGGTCAGATTATCACTAGTAAATCTTTTCTTTCCTTCCTTTCAAATCATTTCAATTCCTGACCATCTTATATTTGTTATACCTAAACTTATCCCACGTGACTTAGGTACAATCTTAGTAGCCACCCTACTTGCACTCGCGCTCTTCGACACTGGGCATCACATTGCTTCATGTCGCAATGGTTCATAAGAACTCATGCGATCCCTGTTAAGCCACTCGTATCCAGCTGGAATGTCAGTTCAAGGAACGACGTTCTAAAAGCAACCTTGGGAGTCATCTGCAGTCGAGAATTCTATGCGGACTTCAAGGTACTGGACATACCGAATTTCGACGTAGTCTTGGAAATGGACTGGCTAGGAACTTTCTTCGCTACTATCAACTGTTGCCAAAGGAGGGCAGCGTTTGAAATACGAGACCACCTAGTGTTCTATTTCAAAAGCGGAGACTGGACTTTGGAGCCTAGCATCTACCGAGAAAAACCAAAGAAGGCGAAGATTGCAGCGTTGCAGTAGGAGGATCGAAGCTAGAGATCGTTAGAGAGTTCGAGAATGTTTTCCCTGAAGATATATCAGGTTTGCCTCCCGATCGAGCTCTTGAATTTAGTATTGATTTGCAACCCGGCGCACAACCAGTAATAAAAGCTCCATACCGATTAAGTCCGGAGGGATAGAAGGAGATCCGTATTCAGTTGGACGAACTTCTTGTTCGCCGCCAAAACACGGAGACACGACCGCGTAGGTCCGTCTTGCCTAAATTTCGAGGGCAGATGCTAATTGGTGCTATCCGTCCACCTCTCCGAAGATGCCAAGTTGATTTATGACACCGTATATCGAAGGTTTAAACGGATGCGACCGATGTAGCAGACTTCGTCAGATTCCCACTCATTTGAGGGGGTTTTGATTGTGGGGACGCTCTTCCCTGCAGGCGCAAGCCCCTGCAGTTAATTACGCTACCGCATCGCAGTAACCATTTTCTCCTTCTCCAGATGGTCACTTCGTGTCGTGAGTGTTTGTTTTGTTTTTGGTTGCCCGTGGATTGTATACGGAGACTAATTTATGTTGTCGCTCGTAGGGCGTGGATTCGTCCAAATCCGTATCTTCTTAGATTTGGGTTTGGGGTTGGGTTTAAGAATATGTTAGTCTCATTTGAGACTAAGATCAACTTAAACGTTTGTTAAGAATACGTTAGTCTAATTTTAGACTAAGATCAACTTAACGGGATCGTTTAGATCCAACAAAAGAGCATTTGGGCTCTATTGTTTAGTTTATGGACATTGCGGTCCATTAGTTTAAGGACATTATGGTCCAAGGTTAAGGACATCATAGTCCATGGGCTTAAGGACCCTATAGTCCGAGGTTAAGGACATCATAGTCCACGGGTTTAAGGACCCCACAGTCCGAGGTTAAGGACATCATAGTCCGTGGGTTTAAGGACCCCACAGTCCAGTTTAAAGACGTCATAGTCTATGAAATGTATGGTTGTCGGGACCCGTCACCTCTCTGAAGATGTTGAAGGATTACAACGACAAATATCAGAGGAGTGAAGAGATGTACCCTTGAACCAATTTTGGTTGAGAGATCTGTAGTCCAATTTGAGACTAATATCAAAAGATTTGTGAGCATATGGGCTCAATTAATCTGAATTGAGGACTTATGGCTAATCTTGGGCTAAGTCCAGTCAAGTTAAAATGTTTAATATTTATTTTGGGCAGTTGAGCATTCATTTGGGCTTGGCCCTTTTAACAATGCCGAGCATTGATTTGGATTCTGATAATGTTTTTGTCTTTTACTGAATGCTGAGCATTCATCATAGCTCTGGGCTTTATTAAAGAACAATTTATGTTCTATCAGCGCAGCACATGGTGCGCTTGGCGCTTTGTGCCAGATCAGGAGCGCTGAGATGCTTCTTTTTAATATGGAGCGCTAAGGCTCTTTTTATACAGCGCTGTGCGCTAGTTCCGGTGCGCTGAAGCGCTTTTTAATACGGAGTGCTAAGGCTCTTTTATGCAGCACTATGCACTGAGAATTAAATCCTCTTTAAGAGACTTTGTCTCATAGATCTAAGAATAAAGTTCTTAGCTTCACAGGAGATGTTTTAATCTCTTATATTGATGAAAGGTTTTGCCTTTATGGATCCGTGATCCTTAAGAGAATTGAATTATACTCCTCCCTTTTTTATAGTGAGATGTTCATGATCTCTTTGAGAAAAACTTTAGTCTTATAGATCTATGATCTGTGAGAAAGAAGTATATTCTTCTTTTATTTTATGATGAGATCTTTTGATCTCTTTGTAAAAGGCCTTGCTCTTATAGATCTATGATCTTAAAGAAAGAAGTGAATTCTTCTTTTTAATTATGAGATGATTTCATCTCTCTGTTCTTTTACCTTGAAGAGAAGAAGTTCTTCTATCGAGAGCTTGGATCTTCTTTCTGAGATTTTCTCAAAGCTTCTGGGGGGTTCCTCTCTATGCTTCTGTCCTTTGAGACTTGAAGTTTGGGAGCCTTTTTATAGGGCAAGCTGATTTGTTTAATCAGTTAAGGAGATCTTTTCTCCAATTGATTTGGGGATTTCTCCACCGTTGGATCTTTGATCCAAGAGCTTCTGATTTACAGAAGGCAATCTTCTTATTTTTAACAAGATTGGGAAATCTTTTCCATACAGAATTTATTCTGTATTTTGGTGATTTTTAATCACCACTGGATCATTGATCCAACGGTGCTCTGATTTACAAAGCACAATCTTGTTGTTTGGAAATATTTTGAGGAATCTTTCCCTAACAGAATTTAATTCTGCTTCATTAATGATTTATCATTATTATTGGATCTTTGATCTGACGGTGGGGAGCTTTTAGTTCCAGTGCTAGCGCACCCGTGCTTTGCACATGGTGCGCTGCTTGGAGTGCAGCGCACTTAGCGCTAGCGCACCGTGCTTTGCACGTGGTGCGCTACTTAGAGCGCAGCGCATTTAGCACTAGCGCACACGTGCTTTGCACGTGGTGCACTGCTTAGAGCGCAGCGCACTTGGCGCTGCTTCTGAAGCGTTGCTTCATTTCAAAATTTGAATTTTGAATAGAGCTTTGCTCTGATTGGGGAAACAAATGCCCCCCCACTGTTGCGCTCACGTGGCCCACACGTGAGTGCAGCGGTGGCAGCATCTGTGCCCTTAGATCAACTTAGAATTTGAAACGGCACTCAGTGCCTATAAATACGACCTTTGGCCCTTAGGATGATTTCTGTTCATCTTTCTTCTTTCTTTTCCCGAGAATTAATTCTCTTTTTAGAGCAAAGCTCTTCATCTTAAGGACAGAACTCTGTCAAATTCTTAGGTAAAGATTAAATCTTTGAGTAGATCATTTAATAATCTAGGGTTTCACCCATTAACAGAGCTTTGCTCTTCATAGATCTTCGATCTAAAGAAAACCTTTTTTTAGGGTTTTGTTGACAGGGCTTTGCTCTCTTGGACCCATAGATCCAAAGAGGTCTTTCTTAGGGTTCATTAACCCATTAACAGAGCTTTGCTTTTTTCAAATCACATAGATTTATTAATATTTCATAAAGAACTCTCAAGAGTTTGTTCATGGATCTTAAAGATCATGGAATTTTATTCCTTTAAAACTTTACTTTAAGTTCTCTGATGGGTTATTCCGTCATTTTTAAGGAACGAGGCTCTTAGAATTTTCTTGAGGAATTTTATTCCTTCATCATTAGGATCTGACAGGTGTCATTCTGCCATAGAGCACTGCTCTCAAGGGGAGATTTACTCCTTAGCCCGAGGGGTTCTCATTAAATGAAAATTGATTGAGGATTTCTTCATTTAATGACAGTCTCATCAAATGATGAGACTGTTTTTATTAATGATGAACTGTCATCTAGATTATGTGGGTCCCCTTTGGTACCTTTCTACTGCATTGTAGTGCGGTACGAATTTTAAAGTACTAAGTGTCAGAATTTAAATTATAGCACTGACGGTTGACTTTTGTTCTTTTTCGTGTAGGTGACATGTCTTTCGATAGTTCTTTCCCATTTGTTCGTTTAGAGGGAGTATTCCCTGGAGCGCCTGTGGACAGGGAAGTCTTAGCATTGATCAGAGATCATGACCCGGAACATAAGAATCTTCATCTGTGGGGAACATGGTATAATCAAATCGTTAAGGGTCGGCATAGCTTTTCGTGCGCGGTACCCTCAGAGCCCATCATGGCGATCCACTACACCGACTCACCCCCGGTGAACTACACCGTGGAAGAAGTCAACTGGACTTCAGGAGGTCTTCTTTAGCCTGCTATGGCTTCGATACCCATTCAGCCTCCAATGGCTTTGGATACCCTGGGGCGATGTATTTTTCAAGGCGAGTCGCGCCCGTGGGGACAATCATATATGATTGGCCTAACTCCTCGTCATCCAGTTGGGTATCTGCAATGGGCCCGCTATATTCTGTCATCGAAGAAGTCGCATCTGCTGAGGCTTGGGTTGTATCCCGCGGTTTATGCTTCTCTTTTTCAGTATCCTACGCTTCCTGCCTGGTGGGTTAAGGCCTTTCTGGAGTAGTGGAATATTCTGGCTCACACCTTCCTTATGCTGGATCGAGAAGTATCAATCTCTTTAGAGGAGTTTGCAGAAGTTTCTGGCTTACCGGTTATAGGGGAGCATTATGAGGAACTGCTTCCTATGGATGATACGTTTTTAGTGCCAAGTCAGTGATGACAGGCCTTACTCCAAAGAACGCCATTCAACACCAATTTCCTAGTTTGATTAAAGTGCCGAATATTTATGAGGACCTTTTCCTCGAATCTGGGAGCCGTAGGGTTAATTTCACGGATTTCATCGCTCATTTTCTCCACCCGGAAGTCTTTTTGAAGGAGGCCGCTAAATTCGCCAAACTTGACGATCCTTTTATCTTAGGTTTAGGCAACCTGCCAACGGCGGAGGCAGATCAGAAGAGTTTCTTCCTCCCCAACACCCCGGTCGTCTCTTTTGTAGAGCTTGCAGTTCCTGGGATCGACGAGGAAACGTTCTTTTTGGGGTTTCTCGGGTTATGGCTGAGCTGGTTTGTGCTTCCGATGCACCCTCGCCGTATAAGGCCGTCTATCTTCTACCCAGCTCACCGAATGGTTATTGGGGTGAAAATGGCTGTCGGGGTCGCTAGTTTAGCTTATTTGTATTACGGCCTCAGCCAAGCGGTGGATACTACTGAACCAGGAGTGCAGCATGTGAACTTCTCGATGCATTACTTTATGTCATGGCTCGAGCTACATGCACTTGGTGTTTTCGGTATCCATAAAAGGGCTTCCTTCTACGACAGGTGTGGCTTCCCCCGGATCATGCGGCTAGTTGACGCATCCATTGTAAATCTGACACCGCGGGAAGCTAGGGGTTTGCTCCTTCGTCCGCGCACGGTTGGAGATGGTATGATATTTACCGATAAGGTTCTAACTATCGGCAAAGAGTCCGCAACAACGGTGCAGCCATTGCGGGACATTTTTAAAGATGGGGTATCTGTCTTGAAAGCTTGGGAAATTCTCCATCTATACTCCATCAAGCCGGGCTTTCTCGTGTTTAGGCAGAATGACGCGACGTTGTTCATGAGGTACAACCCGCATCGTTTTGCCCAGCAGTTAAGCTACAATCAAGGTGTCTCGCTTGAGGCCTTCCTATCAGAACCACCTATGACTGAAGAGGGTATTTGGAACGCAATGCACCATTTTATGCGATTGAACACCGGCTCCAATTTCTTTATTAGTGAGTCGGGTTGCGTTCCAAAATACCTGAATGTATATGGGCGTGGTACCAGCATTCGATGGGCGCCGTTATCAGAGAAGAGAAGTGATTATTGCTCGATCGTAAAGGCACCGCCCCGGCGAGTAATCCAGACGTTCCTCTGAAGCGACGGACCCTCGTTCATCCTCCCTTGAGGGAAGCTGCTGCGGCTATGGTACCGCGTGATAGGCCTGAGCTACCGATACCCTGTGTTCCTGTGAAAGAGGTGACTGTAGAGTTTCCCGAGTCTGGCGTGGGTTCAGATATTGGGACTCTTCGTCCCAAGGTGCCTACCAAGCGTAAGCTTGTGCTAGCGGCGACCGGTGCTCGCTCGCAGAAGAGGACGAAGAAGTCGATTCTCTCTGCCGACGTTGTACTCGGCCAGGAGCCTCATGCTCCTTATAGCGAGGGCCTGGGCAAATATGGGACCAACGAGGGTCTATTTATGGCGCCGGATGATACCGACCTCGAAGCTGCTATTGTAGCTTCGGAGCGATTAGCAAGCCGCAAAGCAGGACTGGTCATCCTCTCTCAATCAAGTAAACTTCAGCCGTATCTTTTGTCATTACATTACATTTTTATTATCATGTTTTGACTGGCACTTTTCCTTCAACAGGCATTTCCACTGAAGAGGCTCTCACGGCTTCCTTTAAGACTTTTGAGGAGGAGGAAAGGATTCGAGCATCTTTAGGCATCGGTACATTTTGGTTCGCCGCGTCTCCACTCCCGTTTCTTATGGTTAATCTGACCCCTCCTTTTCATCTTATTATAGGGACTACCTCTGCTCAGGTTATTCCAGGTGTGGTACCGACTTCGCAGGGTGGTGCAGAGACGCTTCCAGGGCCTGCCACCGAAGTCCCAGTTCCGCCGGTATTGCCGAAAGAAGCTTCACTTAAGCAACCGATGATGGATGCCATAACGTCTCCAGAGGTAGCTCCTGTTGCGAACGATGACGTCTCCTTGACGGAGGTCTTGAGAAGGTCGGCTCTGGCGGCTCGGGCGGAAAGGAAGCGTAGGAGGCGTGCAGCAAAAGAACGCAACGCCGCCTTGGCCGTGGGTGCAGGCTGGAGCGCTGCTTCCCTTGTCCCTGCTTCTTCAGAGGGTGCTCCGGGTACCCTGTCTACCACTTACAGACAGGCGGTACGTGCGGCTCGGGAAGTAATTGAAAAGCCGACCCAAGGTAACGTAACACTGAGCCTTTTTGTCAAAGCTTTAATCTTTAGATTCTCATATATCTTATCTGCAGTGCCAAGTCCTGGTGAGAAGGTGGCGAGTGAGATGACGGCAACTACTGAGCCCAAAGCGGCTACTCTTTCCCAGGAGTCCGGGACTGCTCCAATTGCCGCTCTTTCCGCCTACGGTTCCCTACCATCTCCTGGCGTCGCGAGTGTCACGACAGCTCTCGTGGAATCGGGGGACGAAGCTACGGGCGGTGAAACCATCCTCGCAAATGAGATTGAAGAAGTCGTGATGCTTGGCGATGCTCCCGTCACGGTTCTGGTTGATGACCTGTCTGGTACGTCTCGGGTCGCTGCATTCTTTTCGTTTGGCAATCCTTTCTGATGACATTCCTTTCCTTTCGAATGTAGGTGTGGCAAGCGCTGAGGTTGCGATACCTGAAGAAGCACCACCAGTTGCTGCTTTGACGGTCGTTGCCCCTCCGTCTTCTCTTATATCTTCTCAAATGCTGGAAGGTATGGGTTTGTGATAAATTTAAATCGGGGACAGCATCTTTCGTGTACTGACCATGTATCATCGTGATCTCGCAAGAGTTCTTTTTGATCATTTGTATCAGGTGCTGAACCTGCACTTCTCTTTCCAGTCGGAGATTAGTCCGCCCGCTGGTGTCGGTGAGTGTCTTTTCTAACCGACGTCCTTTCTTTTCTTTAACGGGCAGTCACGTTATTGCTAATTCCTCTTTGCATTGCTCGTAGCCTTACAAATTGAAGGAGGGGTCAAGGGTATCGCCGCGCCACCGGAACTCCCAGCTCTGGCCTCTGTTGCAGTCGGTATAATAGACTCTTTTGTTCATGTATTTTTCTTTATTTCTTAATCCGACATCTGATTGCGATTTGTTTTGCAGCGGTCACATCGACTCCAGACCCGTTCGAGTCCCGCGTTATAATGCCGGTAGGGCCCTTTTCCAGACGTCCATCTTCAAAAGGCGCTGTGACCAGTCTACGTATGTTGAGCGATTACATCGAGGAGCTTGACGCGGAGGCCCCTACGTTTGCTGTAGATTTTGCTACCGAAGTTAATCCAATGCTGGCGACGCTTGTGAACTTCCATAACGAAGGCATCGTTGAGTCTTAGGTTAACCACTGCAGGAAGATTGAGGCCTCCCTGCATGAGCTTAAGCTTATGCGTCCTGCTCCTGAGATTCAGGCTTTGAACTTCCAGCGGGCTGCATGGGTCGAGCAGAGTGTGTCCTTCCTCCGCCATTTCGAACAAGAAGCGACCTTGAGGTGGAAGGAACGCGAGGAGGCTTCGGGTGAATCTGCCCGGCTGCGTGCCTAAGTTAAAGCGAACGCTACGCAACTGAGAGTTGCTTTTGATACCTTGCAGCAATGTATCTCGGACGGGCTTGTATTGAGGCGGAAGCTCAACTCTATTGAGCGGGTTACGCAGGGTCATGAAGTTGCCCAACGGGAAATCAATGAGAAGATTTCATCATGCTTGCAGCAAAGGGCTCGAATTGATGCGGAGCTGGCCGTGGCGGTTGATCACGAGAAGGCGCTGAAAGGAGTGCGAGAGCAGCTGACGGACTTGTTGAAAACACTTCCTTCTCAGTAGCTGTTTTGCTTGTAATCTTTGAATAATATGTATCCATTTTTTATTCTTTCATACGATTCAACTTATACTCTATTGAATTCATGAATAAAAAATACATATTTTTTTTGTTCTATTACTGCTTTCTTCTCTTTTCTTTATTGCCGGCATGTTACCTTAGTAAGCGTAGCCTGTAGATAATAGAGAGCATTCCATCTTGAACTCTTCAAGAGATAGTGATGGCTTAGGAAGCAGGTTAAGATCTGCTGCCTAAGGCTTTTCAATTTTATGAGCCGTGAGGGTCTTATAAACAATTTTCTCCCTACAGGTCGAGAGGACCCCGTAGGTGTATTTTTTTTCCTTAGGAATCGTGAGGATTCCTAAGTGTGCTTTCTCTTGAGAGTCGTAAGGATCTCACAAGAGAACTTTCCCTCTTACAAGTCGAGAGGACTCGTAAGTGGTTGTTTCCCTCCTTGTCGAGATTCGACTTTGGAGAGTGTGGCCCATGAATAGTATGCAAGAGTCCATTTTGGACCGACTTGCAGGGCCCCAGTGCTTAGAAAACAGGTCCTTATCCCCATTGCCTAAGGCTTTTCCTCACGAGTCAAGACGAATCGAGAAGTTCTCGCAAGGACACTAATTTCCTTACGAGTCGAGACGAATCGAGAAGTTCTTGCAAGAATGTCTTTACGTCACAGTTAACCTCTGCTCTTTACGACAGAGGTCCGTTAGGGTCTGTGGTACTAGGGTTTTGCCTGTCGTACCGTCGCGTTGACTGATGTATCCCTCGATAGGCAATCTTGCTGTTCGAGTAGCCTTGCGACTGTCGTGTCTCTGATCCCTTCGGGGGCTGGACAAAACGTCTTCAAGCAATCTTCCTAGGCAGTTTTGACCGTCAGAAGAGCAAGCGTTAGGAATTTTGCCATGCCGCTTTTTACTTGAGGTTAGGCTCCGTCAGGGGAGCCCCGATGAGTCATAACCACTCCGCGCTGGTGTGGGATGATCTCTGATAGTCTTTCAGGTTTTATTTGAGTTGCCGTCAAGACCCTGAAGCTAGGAATTTGGCTTTTGCTTCGTTTGCTGGTATCACGTCTGCTGTAACGAGACGAATGTAGCGGTTGTCTCTAGGTTGCTGGTGAACCGTCGAGGTTTGGAACTAGGGATTTTTTCGTGGCTTCATTGTTTGATTGTCGCGTCTGAATCCTGCTGGAGGAAGAACGCTGTGGTGACATCTCGTCCGCTGTATCGAGACGAACGTCGAGGTGGTGACCACTCCGCGCTAGTATGGGATGATCTCCGATAGTCTTTCAGGTTTTATATGAGTTGCCGTCAAGACCCTTGATTACCCCAATCAGAGCAAAGCTCTGTTCAAATTCTAAGGCGGGAGACAAAGCAACGCTTTTGTTTCCCCCAATCAGAGCAAAGCTCTACTTTGAAAATTTAAACTTTAATAAATGAAGCAACGCTTCAGATCCTCTGCGCTGCGTGCAGGGCGCCACGTGTCAAAATCAGGCACGCCGGTGCAGAGAGCGCAGCGCCCAAGGCAGCGCGCCCAATTAGAGCAAAGCTCTACTAAAAAACAAAAGGAAGCAATGCTTCAGTTGCGCAAGCACTGCGCTGCGCGACACGTGTCAGCGCAGTTGCGCTAGCGCAGTTGCGCTGCGCTTTGTGATGCGCGACACGTGTCAGCGCAGATGCGCTAGCACAGTGGCGCTGCGCTGTGCGCTGCTTGACACGTGTCAGCGCAGATGCGCTAGCGCAGTTGCGTTACGCTTTGCGCTGTGCGACACGTGGCAGCGCAGATGTGCTAGCGCAGTTGCGCTGCGCTGTGCGCTGCTTGACACGTGTCACGCGCTGGGGCATTTGCGCCAAACAGAATTGAAATTTTAAAGAAATCTTTCTGTTCTTGTTAAAACAAGAAGATTTTCTTCTGTAAAACAGAAGCCCTTGGATCAAAGATCCAACGGTGGGGAAAATTCCCCAAATCACTCAGAGAAAGATCTCGTTAACAAATTCAACAAACTGATGGGCACTATATAAAGACCCCTAGACCTCAAATCAAAGGCATCAACATTATCATTGAGAACTCTGAAGAATTGGAGAGAATTCCTCAAGAACAAAAAAGGTAAAACCTTTAGATAAAAGAGAAAATTCTCTTAAAAACAGATCATTAATCTGAGAAGAAGATCAATGATAAAAAAGAAAAATAAGTAATAATAGTGCTTTGCACTTTGCTTATGAACCATTGGTTCTCTGAGATCGAAATAAATAAATAAATAAGAAACACTTGTTTTCTTTGATCTAAATTAGATCAAGAAATCAAATAGTGCTTTGCACTTCCTTTATGAACTATTGGTTCTTGAATCTAAAAGATTCTCAAATTAATAGTGCTCTGCACTTGAAAATCTGCACTGTCGCGCTCTTGGGTTAGCGCAAGCCACCAGAGAGCGCCACGTGTCAATATCTGAACCACTTGCGCTATGCGCTTTAAGATAGAGCCTTGCTCTCTGGAGTTGGCGCAACTCACCAGAGCGCGACACGTGTCAACACCATAAGCGCTTGCGCTCTCTGATTGGCGCAAAGCGCCTGACAAATGCAATGCATTTCCTAAAGGGCCAGGCCCAAATCAAAAAGACCTAGTAGGCCTAATTAAATTGCAAAGCAATAAATGGGCAGAGCCCAAGTAAAATTGGTACTCTGCATCATTTATAAATTGGCAGAGCCCAAGTAAATTACAAATCAGTGCTCTGCATCCTTTATGGGCAGAGCCCAAACAAAAATAAAAAGTAATGCAATGCATTATTTAAATGTGGGCAGGCCTAGTAGGCCGAAGATAAATAAAGGCGTTGAACTTTTTTCAACTGGACTTAGCCCAATCGTGGCCGTAAGTCCTCAAACTAAATTGACCGAGCACAGCCGCTCTCCTAAATCAATTTACAACCGGTTCAAGGGTACATCTTCGAGCTCCTCTGACACCTATCGTTGTAATCCTTCAACGACGTCAGAGAGGTGACGGGTCCCGACGACCACACATCAATATGGACTGCGGGGTCCTTAAACTCGTGGACTGAAACATCCTTAAACTAATGTTGGACCATAAAGAAAGGGATGCCTTAGCTTAAGCTTCTTCCTCCTTCAACTACTTTCGAGACGTCCTTAAACTAATATTGGACCACCACGTCCCTAAACTGGCAACGGACCACCACGTCCCTAAACTGGCGATCGACCACCACGTCCCTAAACTGGCAACGGACCACTACGTCCCTAAACTGGCGATGGACCACCACGTTCCTAAACTGGAACATGGACCACCACGTCCCTAAACTGGAATAATAGAGCCTCCAAACGCTCTTCTGTCGGATCTAAACGATCCCGCTTAAGTAGATCTTAACCCCAAACAAGGCCAATGTATCCTTAAGCATTTCAACAGACTCCATATTCCCTAATCAACTTCGGTTCAAGGGTACATCTCTGAACTCCTTTGACACCTATCGTTGTAATCCTTCAACGACGTTAGAGAGGTGACGAGTCCCGACGGCCATATATTAAATGGATCACCACGTTAAGTAGATCTTAGTCTTAAACAGATCTTAGTCTTAAACAGGACTAACGTATCCTTAACGAACGTTTAAGTTGATCTTAGCCTCAACACGGCTGACGTATCCTTAAACTAAAACACCAAACCCAAGTCTAAGTAAATACGGATTTGGACTAATCCACGTCCTACGGGCGACGACATTGCTCAGTCTCCATATACAATCCACGGGCAACCACAAACAAAACAAACACACACGACACGAAGTGACCATCTGGAGAAGGAGAAAGTGGTTACCGCGATGCATTAGCGTAATTAACTGCAGGGGCTTGCGCCTGCAGGGAAGAGCGTCCCCACAATCAAAAACCCCTCAAACGAGGGGGAATCTGATGAAATCTGCTACATCGGACGCATCCGTTTAAACCTTCGATATACGGTGCCATAAATCAACTTAGCATCTTCGGAGAGGTAGACGGATAGCGCCAATTAGCATCTGCCCCGAATCTCAGGCAAGACGTCCCTGTCGCGCCGTCATTCGGAGGGGAACATATTCTGGCACGTCCGGTGGGACCTTTTCCTCTTTCCACTCCATACTTCGTGTGTCGTCTTCCCGAACGAGTCGCGGTTTGTTAATGATTGCCTTTGGATTTCAAGTTACTAAGATTTGGTCTTTTGCCTGGCGCAGAAATCAAGCATCAATGGCCTTTAACTGCACCAACTGCTCGAAGTGCCACTGCAACGGACGCTCCACCTCACCTAGAGGTGTAGCATATGGGCCCCAAGCGGCTTCCTTCCTCGCTCTGCCGGTAGAACAGGTGGCCCAGGCCACCACCGGCCTGTTTTTCGGGACCATGATCCCGCCTTCAAGCTTCTCTATGCCAATACCTGCACCGGAAGTGAACAAGAAGTCGGTCTTCGACCGGCTCACCGCTACGACAGCCCCTGTCAACGGGTCGTCCATTACCAAGCCAACAGCCTCTGTCTTCGCCAGGCTGGATCAGAACTATGAGGGGTCCGCTAGGAAGCCCATGAACTCTAAGGTAGCTATTCCAAGGAAGGCAATAACCGCTGCTCTAGAAGTCGTCAAGGCGGCTTCCCCTGTCAAAGAGTCAGTCTTTTCAAGACTGACTATTCCTGCTCCTGCCCCTGCTCGAGGATCTGTCTTCGACAGGTTGAATATCACCCCTGAAAGGACAACCTCAGTCTTTAAGAGGTTAACACCAGGGGTGCCTCATTCAGACAGGGGGCAAAAAAAAGCTGTCTCTATCTCCGAGCCAGTCCCAACGGCTCGTCATGCTCGACGTCGCCATTGGTGCCGAGTGAGGAAGGTTGGGGGCTACTCCCCCTTTGGGATAACTCTGCCAGCTCCAGCGGTGGGGATCGATGCTGCTGTTCCAACTGGGAACAGCTTTGAATTGCTGAACACGGTGCGCAGAAACTCTCCTGTTGCGGTGCTGAAGCGAACTCCTTCACCTGTGGAGAACACTCCAGAGAAGAAGCTAGAGCAGCCCCCTCACCGGCTGTCCTATAAAATTTATAAAGTCTGGCGACAGGTCCAAGAGTCGGTGATTGATGAAAACTATCTTCGCCGACAAAAAAAGATGAAGGTTCGGCAGGAGGAAGACTACTTTGTCAGGTCGAAAGAAGCAACGGTTACTCGGGTGTCCACTACAACGACACCCTCAACGTCAATCACTCAAAAGAAAAGGAGGCCGCAAAAAACCCCTGTGAACAAGGCGAAACGTAAAAGCGATGGGCACAAACGCCCCAAGTCTGGGGGCATGGTGGTGCACACTGTTTATATGGCTTCTGGAAAGGAGGAAAGCCGTGCTTCGACGGGTCACCGACCACTCACCCGATCCATGACCAAAGCTCAGGAGCAGCAGCAAAAGTTTCAAGAGATGATGACTGCAATGGTCGCACTTACCGAGCCAAAAGAAAGCTCAGAGGTATCATCGGAGCAGCGTCATGAACAAGAAACTGACGCTGATTACCTACGCAGAGTCCTCGAAAAGAAGGACAAAGAAGTTGCAGAGCAAGCGGCTAACATTAAACAAATGGCGCTTCTCTTCCAAGATATGGTAGGGATGATGATTCAGCAGAACCCTCCTGCTGAAGATCCTCCGGTTGTCCTTGAAGACGACAGGGGAGAAACGTCAAATCCTCCACTGGCTTTGTCAACAGCCAAGGAGGAGGCAATCTCCAAAGCTGACCTGGACGAATATATAGCCCAGCAGATACGGGTTCATCATGCGACTGAGGCAGCCGGTCAGATCGTCAAAACAGGACGACCATATTCGGGCTGGTATGATCAGGTACAGTACCCGCCGGGCTATACAATACCTATGTTCCACATATATAAAGGGACAGGGAATCCGCATCAGCATGTCGCTCAATTCAGGGCCTTATGCGGCAATACTGGAGGCGATGACAAATTGATGCTTCGCCAATTCGTCGGCAGCTTGTCAGAAACAGCGTTCGAATGATATTCCGAACTCCCGAACGATTCTGTCAAGACGTTCCCTTAAATGGAGTTGCTATTCACTCAGCGATTCGCGAGCGCCAGCAAACGGGCCCCGATAGCAGCGTTGATTAATGCCAGGATAAGGCCGGGCGAGACGTGGGTTCAGTACGCTATACGCTGGCGAAACTTGTGGTCGAAATTCGAACAACGCATTGAAGAAGCGCCCGCGGTGGGCATGTTCGTGGGTACCCTAGACCCTCATGCCTCTATCTCACAGTTCATGATGTTCTTTAAGCCGACCACATTCCAGGCTTTGATCGAAAAGCTGGCCCAGATGGATCAAATGGGTCACAGACCTTCTCTCCTGAAGCCAGAACCGCGGAACGACAAGGATAAAGGGAAGGCAACCTTCGTTGCGAATGCTCAGCAGCAACCCAGCACCCCAAAGCTAACGGATCAATCGGGAGAGAGACGGCGGTTCTATATTGAGAAAATGAGGCGCCCCTACTCATTCCCGCGGGATAAGACGAAGAGGCTGTTCGAGCTGGCTGTGCGCAACAGGCTTATCAACTTGCCGAATCCAAGGCAACCGCCACAACCCAACGAGGCGAATAACCCCAATTATTGCCCTTATCATCAAACGGCAAGCCATCCGATTGAGGATTGCTTCGTCTTCAAGGGATGGATTGAAGATCAATATTTACAAGGCAAGCTTGCCCTATCTGAAAAGTGGAAGGTAAATCCACCACAGCCGCACACTCCAAAGAAGACGGACATGATGGGGGCAGCTTGTTCTTTTGTCAAGGACGAAAACGATGGAGAAAACTCATCAGACGAATCCGAAGACTACATAGCGACTTGTCATGTGATTTCTTATTCATTGACGGAGGATGAGGAGGCTCCTTGCGCTGAGAAACCAATGGCGAACCCTGAGCGGGAGATTCTACAACCATCAGACGAGTTAATCGATGTCTTCCTAAATGAAATTCGTCTGAAAGCAAAAGCCAATCAAGAGCGTGAGATGGCCATACTAGAAAAAGCCAAGGCATTCCCGTCAAATCAAAAGCCATCCAATGCGGATAAAAACAAATTCAAGACGAGGAAAAGGTTCGCCAAAGCTCTATCAGTAGGAATGAAGCTACCGCCCTCTGAAGAAAATACTCCCGCTGAGGTAGAGATGCACCCTAACTTCTGTTTATATCATCAGAAGATCATACATCCTACCGAAGACTGCGAATCCTTTAACTGTTGGTGGCAAGGGTATGTCGCTCAAAAGCAAAACTTTGACAGAACAAAATGTGAAACTCATAGACGTCGAAAAAATGCGATAGATGAGCGCAAAAGAGCCGCCGACGATTGTCATATAGCCGACTCCAAGGGATCACAAATTATCACCTTTGGAAGCGACTCTGACAAAGAAGCTACCCCCAACCCCTACCTCGGGGAGTCTATTTCAAAAATGAAGGAATTGAGGAGCTGCGAGAACGTTCAGCCGTGCAATCGCACGCTATTCGGAAAAAATCTCGGCCCCGTAAACAAAGGGTCGAGCAAAAAGGATAAAAGGAAGGGGAAAGTGACCATCATCGCCAACACTCGACAACAATCGAGTGGCCCAAGACCAGTCGTTTGCCGAAACAACAAGCGGCAACCTCTCCAGCAAAAGTTGAAACGTCCTTACTCGTTTCCGCAAGATAAAACAAGGGGACTATTCGAGCTGGCGGTATGTGACAGACTCATCAATCTGCCGAGTCCAAAACGTCCGTTACAGCCAGGAGATGTTAATGCTCTCAATTATTGCTCTTACCACCAAACGGTAGGTCATCTGATCGAGGATTGCTACACCTTAAAAAATTGGGTTGAAGACCAACACCAGCAGGGAAACTTCGCGCTGTTTGAAGACTGTAAGGTGAGCCCACCACAGCCTCATGCTCCTAAAAAGGTGGATACGCTGGGGCATCATGCTCATTCATAGAGAAAGCCCCTTAGACCGAAAAGTCAATAAACTAGATGTTCGCCGCGAATACGGCAACGGCGGACCGCAACGTCCTTAAACTAACATTGGACCGTAATGTCCTTAAACTAATTACGGACCGCAACGTCCTTAAACTAACGGCGGACCGCAACGTCCTTAAACTAATGGTGGACCGCAACGTCCTTAAATTAACAGTGGACCGAAACGTCTTTAAATTAATGGTGGACCACAATGTCCTAAAACTTGCAAATGACCGAAACTTCTTTAAACTACTACAGCAACATCCTCGGGCTGACCACAAAAAAAAAAACACAAAAAAAACGGTATGTCTATAACCGAAATGGGCACGGATGAAAACCCGAAAGGGCTCCGTGAGTAAAAACAGTAGGGCTACCGGCGAGTGTTCGTGAAAACCCGAAAGGGCGCGACCTCATAAAAAAAAACAAAAAAAAAACAAAAAAAAACGGTATGTTCATAAGCAAAATGGGCACGGATGAAAACCCGAAAGGGCTCCGTGAGTAAAAACAACAGGACTACCGGCGAGTGTTTGTGAAAACCCGAAAGGGCGTAACCTCGTTAAAAAACACTTATAGGGTCCTCTTGACCTTGTAAGGAGAAACCACCCACGTGAGATCCTTACGACTCACAAGGGAGCAATACACTTAGGGATCCCCACGATTCCTAAGGAGAAAATACACTTGCGAGATCCTCACGACTCGTAAGGAGAACTCTCTTATGAGACCCTCACGGCTCATAAGATTTGAAAGTCTTAAGTTACAGAGACCTAAACCTGTGCTTAAGCAACCCCCACAACTTCCGATATTGCCCTACAAGTGGTCCGAAACTGGCCCTTGTATACAATCCACGGGCGCGAATAAACATTTCCCTAACCAAGTCCCATCCGTGACTAGCGGTATGTCCATATGGTGAACAACCCTTATAAGTCCTCTCGACTTATAAGGAGAAAGCCCTCTTGTAAGATCCTTACGAATTACAGAGGAACATACACTTAGGAATCCTCACGATTCCTAGGGAGAAAATACATCTACGAGATCCTCACGACTTGTAGGGAGAAATACCTTCGTGAGACCCTTACGGCTCATCAAGTTAAAAGCCTTAGTCGACAGGACCCTAACCCTGTTTGCTAAGCCACCTTTGTTCAACATCGACAGAGGCAGATGATGATTCGCTCCTGGCCATATCCCAGTTGTAGCGGTGCTGATGCCGAAATCGGTGTCTAATTTAAGGTTTATGGCGAAAAACCAGTAGGCCGCACGTACATACGAGATAGCCGAAATGATGGGGAAACTTGCAATAAAAAGCAGCAAGTAAAAATGTATGCACGCAAAATAGCCGAAATGATGGGGCAACTCGCAATAAAAAGCAGCGAGTAAAAATGAAATAAATAGCCGAAATGATTGGGCACCGCGAAAAATAGCCGAAATGATAGGGCAATCGCGACCTCCGCGATATAAAAGCTGAAATGATAGAGCATCGCGGAAAAAGAAATAAAATAAAAAAGAAGGGTTTTAATTTATGCCCTACAGGTGATGTTCCATCACACCCTGTATACAATCCAAGGGCGTAAACAAAGAAGTGATCATACTTCCCCCCAGGTTTCATCAAAGAAAGAAGCTAAGTCTCGATGGGTCGCAAGCGACCTAGAAGTCATCTCAACACTCGTCTCGTAACAACGGATACAACTTCAAGCGAAGCGGAACAGCGGCAACCCCTAGTTCCATGGCTCGGCGATATACATGTTACCAACAGCCAAACCTCCATTCTGTGAAATGCGGGTACAATCAGCAAAATTCCTGGTTACGTGGAAAGCGGCTTATGTCAATCTTGACCCCGTGGAAAACGTCCAGAGTGGATCCTGGTCCTCGCAGAGCATGGCAGTGAACCCGTGCGAAGCACCCAGAGTGGAGCCTAGTCCTCGCCGAACACGGCAGTGAACCCGTGGGAAGCATCTAGAGCAAAAAAATTCCTGGCTACGTGGAACGTGGCTTATGTCAATCCTGACCCCGTGTGAAGCATCCAGAGCAAAAATTCCTGGCTACGTGGAAAGCGGCTTATGTCAATCCTGACCCCGTGGAAAACGTCCAGAGCGGATCCTGGTCCTCGCAGAGCACGGCAGTGAACCCGTACGAAGCATCCAGAGCGGAACCTAGTCCTCGCCGAACACGGCAGTGAACCCGTGGGAAGCATCTAGAGCAAAAATTCCTGGCTACGTGGAACGCGGCTTATGTCAATCCTGACCCTGTGTGAAGCATCCAGAGCAAAAATTTCTGGTTACGTGGAAAGCGGCTTATGTCAATCCTGACCCCGTGGAAAACGTCCAGAGCGGATCCTGGTCCTCGCAGAGCACGGCAGTGAACCCGTGCGAAGCACCCAGAGCGGAGCCTAGTCCTCGCCGAACACGGCAGTGAACCCGTGGGAAGCATCTAGAGAAAAAAAATTCCTGGCTACGTGGAACGCGGCTTATGTCAATCCCGACACCGTGTGAAGCATCCAGAGCAAAAATTCCTGGCTACGTGGAAAGCGGCTTATGTCAATCCTGACCCCGTGGAAAACGTCCAGAGCGGATCCTGGTCCTCGCAGAGCACGGCAGTTGATTAAGTGTGTGTGTTTTACGATCACCAAAAATATTTTACCGTAATCAGAAATGGCGTCGCTTTGCAGCTAGCCGGTGAATACGGGTCGATCCACAGGGATGTGTAATTTTCTTACGTGTTTTAACGAGTTGATTCCAATGGTTGTTTGATTTTGTTGATTGATTTTAAAAACTAAGTTGTACGATGGTTAAAGAACTTGTTAGGGTTAGGTCTAAAGTAGGGTTGATAAGATTGATATTAACACCTCTTTCAATGCCTTCGATTAAAACTTTTTAGAAGTCATAACAATTATTAGTAAAGGGGATTAGGATGCTTCGTTTCTTCCTCTTGATCCTTGTCCGTCCTTTCCTACTAATTGCTATAACCTTCATGGACATCATGCATGTCCGGTCTTTTATACTACGGTTTCACCGTTACCTCGTGGGTAGGGTGCCGTAGGGAGCGGATCATGCAAGCGTGCATGAAGTTCTATTTATGAAAATTTATTGGCATTGAAGGAGATGAGAGATATTCATCTCTCAATCCCTTTCTTGTTCCTAACCCTAACAAGCGAGGAAATTACTCGCTCATTAGGGGATCTTCTAAAAATAGCATTTTTATTATGATTAATGTGTTTTGTTTTTGATCTAAAGAATTAATTATCTACTGCAGATTAAAGGAAGACTACACTAGATTAAACTAGGGCAATGAAAGGATTTATCTAAAGCAAGAAAATAATTTTAAACTAAGGCAGAAAAATTAAAAGAGACTTACAATAAATGATGTTCTTAATCTTCCAAAGAATTCTGAATTTTCTTTATTGAAAAGAGGCATAGGGTTTACAATCTTGTGATTACAATTTATAAGTAAACAGGGAAAACTAGGGTTACAGATTCTCGCGCATGTGCTTTTACAGATATGCCCACGAAAAATCCCAACCCACGCACCGACGCACCGTCACAGGAAAATTGCACCGACATGCGCACTATACGGCCGCGGAACCGCGGCGCCAGCCTAGGTTTGGCCGCGGTTCCGCGGCCAAAGTAGAGAGTTAGGTCATGAAACTTTTGGGTTTTCTTCTATGCTTCTTGGGCTTTCTATTTTTATACTTCTTTTCTCCATTTGACTTCTGGGTCTTCTCCAGATCTTCAGTGAAAACTTGTAGTGATCTTTTGACCATTTACTTTGACATTTCGGACTGCATTGCCTTATACAATTGTGAATTGTTCTTCGTCTAGGCTTGACTAGAATTCTTCTACTTGTGGGTCAAAAGTCTCTCTTTTGTATCATCTTTTGTCTTTTCTCACTGTCTTCGCTCCAAGAGCCTGTATCCTGTAATATGCAACAAACGTGCGTCAAAAGTACCTGTTTATTTATAAAACGAATAAAAATTGGGGAATATTAAATGCAATATTATGATATGAACAAATACCCCCAAACTTATCTTTTGCTCGTCCTCGAGCAAACTTATTTTTTTGTTATTCTCGATAAAACCTAACCGCACTTTCGCAGGGAAACGCGATTGCATTGAGCTCGTGCAACAAGCCGTTAAACCTCTAGGTGTTCCTAGTAGGAGGAGTGTTGTCTCCTGAGGGTTTTCAGCGGATTACACCCACAAAATCCTATCAATTTGGCTTTTTCGACATTAATTCTTCAATTAGGTTTTCTAACACAGAATTCTATTATCAACGACTCGTAAATTATCCATCCACATTCTTCACACTTCCTCATCAATTAATTTAAGATTATATATGTTTTATAGAATCACTCAGCTTTCGGCATTTCTTAAGTTTTCCTTTTAGGGTTCCATCTCCACTTAGGAATTTTTCTATCAACTCTACTAAAGATACAAGTTTTATTCTTCATTCCTTTCTCTTATCTAAACTCTAATCATATATCCCCACGTGTGTGTATAGATCACCCCTACACTTGGAAATTCAAATCAAGCAATCATACCCTTGTCCGTTGTCCAAAGCACTAATTGGTGAATTTTTAATTTCGCTTACACATTCTTCATGCGACCGTTAATACTTCTTGAGGTACCAACAACCGATTACAAGATGTGTTAGCACTTTAAGCGTACTTCCTAGTTTTGCAACATCCAAGGCTTTAGCAGTGACTCCAAAACCAGTTGGTCTAAGGCACTAGGTGATGAAGTACCCTTGCTAAAATTTTTCTATTTTTAGCCTTAAGTAATCACGAAAACTAGTGTTCATTTTTTTCTTTATTCACTTTTTTTTCTTTTCTTTTATTTTTATTGTACTAGGACTTTAGACAAGAGCATTCAAGGTCTCCTCTACTATTCCAAGTTTCAAGGTGCGTGATTGTGCAAATTGTAGGGTATACATTTTCAGAGTCTACATTTAAGTTAGGAATTATTTTTCAAACTTATACTCTAATAAAAATCAACACTTTTTCCTTCATTTCGACTTAGCCCAGTAAGTGAACCCAAAATTTGCCTATTTCTAAATAAACTACGAAGACATATACTTTCTACCGTTAATTTTTAAAGAAGGTTATTTTTAGGATTTTTGATTTACTAAGTCTAAGATCTAGTTGTTCGTAGTCAGTTAACCTATTTGTCAAACTCAAGTTAGATATGGCCAAAATTGAATAAAATACTTTTTATAATTTTTGAAATTTTTCAATTTTTATGGGTTTTAAAAATAAATATGCAAATGCAAAAATATGTACAAATGAATGCGATGGAAGAAGACGTACCGAGCGTACCCCCAAACTTAAACTTGACAGTGTCCTCACTGTCATACTGCACCAATAGGGTGAAAATGTCGGCATTCCCCTGTTTATTTATTTTTAAAATTTTTTTTTATTGTTAAAACAAAAATATATACATAGAGGCCCTCCCAAACTTCATTTAAACAATGTTAGACATTACTGCCAAACTTTGCACAGACCAAACATCAACACCAACCAGTCGAAAAATTTATCTGTAAAGAGTGTCGGTTGGTTGAAGAACATGTTGTACCGATCCAAAAAGAATTAGAGAAGATAGGAGTGATGGTAGTGAAAGTGTGGAAGTGAATAGATATGATGTGGTGATGAATCAAAACGAGAATGAGAATGATTAGCAGTCAGTGGAATATTGGCATTCTCATAGCTTATTAAAAGAAATAGGGGTGGTTCAACTTCTAAAGGAGGAGGTAGACTCACCACAATACCCCCAAAATGTTTCTGTGGGTCCTTTGTTGACTTGGCATCATCCATCAATTGCATATGATATTCAATTATGAGGGAACTAATCTCCTCGATGTCCGCCATAGTCCAATCGAAAACTTGCCGCCTATCTTGTAAGACCTTTAAAATAGCGTTCTCTTGCTCGAAAGTTAGAGAGGCTGATATTATAATGGGAAAAGTCTCATTCTCACATATGTAAGCATATTTAAGGTGAGGCGGCAAGGACATGAGTTCGAGTTTCGGAGGCGAAAGAATCGTTGGGGAATCTACCTCAAACTCAAAGGACTCCAACACAGGTTCGAAATCACCGCAAACAACCGATTCGGATGGTTCAACTAACTCATCCAAAAATTCAAAAGACTCATATTCGGGCTGTGAGTCGTCATCATCCGAAAAAGTGAAACATTCATAATCAATATCGGTTGTGTCAACTGTGGTAGGCTCAAGGAGGGTCGCACTAGTGGCGTCAAAACTGTTCTCATCAAACAAGAAACCTTCAAACTCGTAGTCCTCCTGCGTGATTTCGTGAATAGAGCAAACTTCTCGTGTACTAGCATTAGGCACGGGGTGCAGACTTCCTAACTTGTAAATATTGAACTCACTAGACGTCTTCCCGAAGGATAGAGTCATGGAGCCATTGCGACAGTTTATTACGGCATTGGAAGTGGCCAAAAATGGTCGACCGAGGATCACCGGAATTTGGTTCCGTGAGTTAGCAACATGTTGTGTATCCATAACAATAAAATCAACGGGGAATATGAACTCCCCAACTTTGATCAACACATCCTCTAGCTCACCCCTTGGTGGGTGATCGATCGATCAGCCATTTGGAGAGTACAACGAGTGGGTTTCAACTCTCCAACCCCTAATTGTTCGTACACGGAATAAGGTAGCAAATTGACACTAGCACCAAGATCTAATAGTGCTCTATTGATGTTCTTGTCCCCAATTGTTATCGAAATAGTAGGACAACCGGGATCCTTTTGCTTTGGGGGTAAAGAATTGACAAGAGCATCACTAACAGCACTAGCGACGAAAACTTTCTTTGGTACTTGTGACTTCCTCTTTTTGGTGCATAAGTCCTTTAAGATTTTTGCATATGAAGGAACTTGTTGGATCGCATCTAAAAGAGGGATATTTATGCTAACCTGTTTGAACAGCTCAACAATCTTCTCCATTTGTGGGGTTGGTTTATTGGATCTCAACCGGTTTGGAAAAGGAGCATTTTGAAATGTTGTTGAGTCCAATTTTTGCGGATCAGATTGTTGAGTTGGAACGGAACCCCGTGTAGATGTGTTCATGTTGTGAGAAGTGGGTCCGTTCAATAGAGCCTTGTGAATGATGGAGAATGGGCTCTAATGAAGAAGAAGAAGGTGAAGAAGAACCACCAGCAGGGGTGTCATCGTGAATACCCACATTGTTTTGCAACATTTTTCCCGATCTCAACATGGTCACAGCGTTTACGTTATGAGTTTGCTTTTGATTTGCAGCACGTGCGTGACCGGGATTGGGCAGTGGTTGAGATGGGAGCTTTCCTTTTTCTCGCTCGCTCAATGCTGCATTGAGTTGTGCAATTTGTGTCTCAATAGATTTGATGCTTTGATCGTGTGAGGCACTGTTTTGCACCAAAGATTGAATAGAAGTCTCTAGTCTTGCTGTAGACTGTGTAGATTGCTTTAGGAACGCATCTAGACTTCTTTCGAGCGAGCTAACCTTGTCATTGTTAGGTTGAACAAAATTGTTTGGCGCGTAAGAATTATTAGGCACAAAATTGTTCACTTGATTAGGGTAAGGTTGCTGTTGGAAAGGTCGTTGAAATTGAGTTTGTGGGGGTGCTTGTTGTTGTTGTGGAGAAGGCCCTTGATAATTGTTATTTCCTTGGAATTGTTGATTTTGGTTCCAAGCGAAATTTGGGTGACTCCTCTACCCCGGATTGTATGTCGAAGAGTATGAATCGTTTCTCTGTCGTTGCTGAAAGGCAGCATTGACTTGATCCTGTCCTTGAGTAGATGCATTGTAAGGACACTCTTCGGTTAAGTATGATGGAGCCGAACAACAAGCACACACAGTTCGTGGAGGCATAACAGGGGAAGGAGAAGACGATGAGATTTTGGTCTCAATCGCTTCTAGCTTTTTAGCAAGAGCGGCCATCTCGGCCTTCATAGCAATTGACATCTCTACTTGATGTATGCCTGCCTTCGATTGACCACTAGAAGAAGATGATGTGGTCTTGGAGCTCTCCCACTGAATTGTTTGTTCACTAAGATCCTCAAGAAACTGCCACGCTTCGTCACTAGACTTGGAGAGAAAATGACCTTGACATATGGTTTCTAGCAACTGCTTCGTTGCCGAGTTCAATCCCTCGTATAATGTTTGGCAAAGTTGCCAACTTTCGATCCCATGATGAGGGCATTGAACAAGTAGGTCTTTAAATCTCTCGAAGCACTTCCAAAATGGTTCGGAAGGAAGCTGTGAAAATTGTATAATCTCATTACGGATTCTAGCAGTTTTGTGATGAGGATAGAACTTTTTAAGAAAAGCTTTCACAAACTCGTCCCAATTTCTAATAGAATGTGATGCGGTGCTGTATAGCCACTTCTCGGCTAGGTCACATAAGGTAAAAGGAATGACCCTTAGTCTTATAGCGTCATCACTTAATTGGGTCGTTTTCATTATATCGCACACATTTTGGAATTTATTGATAAATATATAAGCATCTTCAGATTCCAAACCATGAAATTTTGGCAGCATATTGATGAAATGTGGTTTTATTTCAAAATTGTCCCCATTTGCCGGTGGGGGTGAAAGATAGGTAGGTAAAGAAGTGCGGACGGGGTAGAAGAGATCCTGGAGCGCAACTCGTGCGGGCGCTTCAACAGGCGGTTGATTCGGGTTATTCGCACCTAACGGAGGTGGAATCATTCCCGTCGGTAAGGTATTGTTGGGGTTGAATCCCGACATGCCTTCGGAAGAAGAATTTGAAGGTGTAGGTAAGAAAGTGGACGGAATGTCGACTTCGGTGTCGAAGGGTTCGTCGGTCGGTACCAACGAAACACGGACTAATCGGGCGTTAGTATCCCTAGTCCAAAGTGACATACACTAAAGGGGTAGTGTAGTCAGAAAAAAATTGAAAAACAGAATGTGGAGGTAAGATAACGTCAATGAAGGGAAGTGGTGTAAGTGAGTTGCAAGTTTTCTTTAGCGACAAGTTGCAAGTTTTGAAAAGATTTATCTTTTTTTTTTATGTGATAATGTTTGCAAAGAGATTTTTGAAAAGAGACTCGTGACACAATTGCTATCAACCACACATGCACAATCAGGCCTAGATCTAGGGTTACCTAGGTCATCTAGACAGCTCCTAACTAGGGCTAGAAATAGGACCTCAAACCGCCTCTTCACCGCCAATTGCGGCCAGGTAAGTGCCAGGTAAGTGGGAAGGAACCACCGTAGTGGGCCTAATTAATAACCACTAGCCTAGACATACTTGCCTAGACACCGCAAAGTCAGGTTAGGATAAACGGTCGATACCTATACTAGTCCTTTTCCTATTGAGCTCGAAGTCCTTAGGGCCGAGTCTAGTATTTTTTAATTAATTGTGGTCAATGCAAATGCTTTAAGTGCTTTCTGGGGTCCTGGGAAGGGTGATGAAATCCCCACCCAATTTGAGTTTGGTCAATTAGCTCCTTAAAGTCCGATTAAATTATGCAAAACATTAAATTCACTTGCAATCAAATTTTTTTAGCACGGCGCAAAGAAACCTGCAGAAAATCTGTTATTTAGAAGGGGAGAGAAGATTTTTAGCACAAAGAAATCCTGCAGAAAGTTTTGACAATGGATATATTGTAGGTTATAGAGGGGAGAAGGAGGAAACAAACCATGCAAAATTGATGCGCTGATGTGGCCAACATGCGGCGGAACCGCGGTTCTGGGCCCACTTTTGCGGCGGAAGCGCGGTCTTCTGGAGGGATCACTCTCTGAAAAAAATTGCACTGCTCTGTTATCAAATTTGCCCTCTGTTCTGATGTACACTTTTATGATTTGCCCTCTGTAAATTTCCAGATCAGAGATTCTTCGCTGTTCCTGCAAGATTTAAATAATAAAACCCTTCAAACAGATAAAAATTGATAAAATTTTTTTATACTTTTTTATATTTTCAGATTTTTATGCTTTTTTAAAAATTTATATCAACCCGAAATTACACAAAAGAAATTTTACGCCATCCCCGGCAACGGCGCCATTTGATTAAGTGTGTGTGTTTTACGATCACCAAAAATATTTTACCGTAATCAGAAACGGCGTCGCTTTGCAGCTAGCCGGTGAATACGGGTCGATCCACAGAGATGTGTAATTTTCTTACGTGTTTTAACGAGTTGATTCCAATGGTTGTTTGGTTTTGTTGATTGATTTTAAAAACTAAGTTGTACGATGGTTAAAGAACTTGTTAGGGTTAGGTCTAAAGTAGGGTTGATAAGATTGATATTAACACCTCTTTCAATGCCTTCGATTAAAACTTTTTAGAAGTCATAACAATTATTAGTAAAGGGGATTAGGATGCTTCGTTTCTTCCTCTTGATCCTTGTCCGTCCTTTCCTACTAATTGCTATAACCTTCATGGACATCATACATGTCCGGTCTTTTATACTACGGTTTCACCGTTACCTCGTGGGTAGGGTGCCGTAGGGAGCGGATCATGCATGCGTGCATGAAGTTCTACTTATAAAAATTTATTGGCATTGAAGGAGATGAGAGATATTCATCTCTCAATCCCTTTCTTGTTCTTAACCCTAACAAGCGAGGAAATTACTCGCTCATTAGGGGATCTTCTAAAAATAGCATTTTTATTATGATTAATGTGTTTTGTTTTTGATCTAAAGAATTAATTATCTACTGCAGATTAAAGAAAGACTACACTAGATTAAACTAGGGCAATGAAAGGATTTATCTAAGGCAAGAAAATAATTTTAAACTAAGGCAGAAAAATTAAAAGAAACTTACAATAAATGACGCTCTTAATCTTCCAAAGAATTCTGAATTTTCTTTATTGAAAAGAGGCATAGGGTTTACAATCTTGTGATTACAATTTATAAGTAAACAGGGAAAACTAGGGTTACAGATTCTCTCGCATGCGCTTTTACAGATATGCCCACGAAAAATCCCAACCCACGCACCGACGCACCGTCACAGGAAAATTGCACCGACGTGCGCACTATACGGCCGCGGAACCGCGGCGCCAGCCTAGGTTTAGCCGCGGTTCCGCGGCCAAAGTAGAGAGTTAGGTCATGAAACTTTTGGGTTTTCTTCTATGCTTCTTGGGATTTCTATTTTTATACTTCTTTTCTCCATTTGACTTCTGGGGCTTCTCCAGATCTTCAGCGAAAACTTGTAGTGATCTTTTGACCGTTTACTTTGACATTCCGGACAGAATTGCCTTATACAATTGTGAATCGTTCTTCGTCTAGGCTTGACTAGAATTCTTCTACTTGTGGGTCAAAAGTCTCTCTTTTGTATCATCTTTTGTCTTTTCTCACTGTCTCCGCTCCAAGAGCCTGTATCCGGTAATATGCAACAAACGTGCGTCAAAAGTACCTGTTTATTTATAAAACGAATAAAAATTAGCGAATACAAAATGCAATATTATGATATGAACAGCAGTGAACCCGTGCGAAGCACCCAGAGCGGAGCCTAGTCCTCGCCGAACACGGCAGTGAACCCGTGGGAAGCATCTAGAGCAAAAAAATTCCTAGCTACGTGGAACGCGGCTTATGTCAATCCTGACCCCGTGTGAAGCATCCAGAGCAAAAATTCCTGGCTACGTGGAAAGTGGCTTATGTCAATCCTGACCCCGTGGAAAACGTCCAGAGCGGATCCTGGTCCTCGCAGAGCACGGCAGTGAACCCGTGCGAAGCACCCAGAGCGGAGCCTAGTCCTCGCCGAACACGGCAGTGAACCCGTGGGAAGCATCTAGAGCAAAAAAATTCTGGCTACGTGGAATGCGGCTTATGTCAATCCTGACCCCGTGTAAAGCATCCAGAGCAAAAATTCCTGGTTACGTGGAAAGCGGCTTATGTCAATCCTGACCCCATGGAAAACGTCCAGAGCGGATCCTGGTCCTCGCAGAGCACGGCAGTGAACCCGTGCAAAGCATCCAGAGCGGAACCTAGTCCTCGCCGAACACGGCAGTGCACCCGTGGTAAGCATCCAGAGCAAAAATTCCAGGCTACGTGGAAAGCGGCTTATGTCAATCCTGACCCCGTGGAAAACGTCCAGAGAGTATCCTGGTCCTCGCAGAGTACGGAAGTGAACCAGTGCGAAGCATCCAGAGCGGAACCTAGTCCTCGCCGAACACGGCAGTGAACCCGTGGGAAGCATCTAGAGCAAAAATTCCTGGCTACGTGGAACGCGGCTTATGTCAATCCTGACCATGTGTGAAGCATCCAGAGCAAAAATTCCTTGTTACGTGGAAAGCGGCTTATGTCAATCCTGACCCCGTGGAAAACGCCCAGAGCGGATCTTGGTCCTTGCAGAGCACGGCAGTGAACCCGTGCGAAGCACCCAGGGCGGAGCCTAGTCCTCGCCGAACACGGCAGTGAACCCGTGGGAAGCATCTAGAGCAAAAAAATTCCTGGCTATGTGGAACGCGGCTTATGTCAATCCTGACCCCGTGTGAAGCATCCAGAGCAAAAATTCCTGGCTACGTGGAAAGCGGCTTATGTCAATCTTGGCTCCGTGGAAAACGTCCAGAGCGGATCCTGGTCCTCGCAGAGCACGGCAGTGAACCCGTGCGAAGCACCCAGAGCGGAGGCTAGTCCTTTCCGAACACGGCAGTGAACCCGTGGGAAGCATCTAGAGCAAAAAATTCCTGGCTACGTCGAACGCGGCTTATGTCAGTCCTGACCCCGTGTGAAGCATCCAGAGCAAAAATTCCTGGTTATGTGGAAAGCGGCATATGTCAATCCTGACCCCGTGGAAAATGTCCAGAGCGGATCCTGGTCCTCGCAGAGCACGGCAGTGAACCCGTGCGAAGCATCCAGAGCGGAACCTAGTCTTCGCCGAACACGGCAGTGCACCCGTGGTAAGCATCTAGAGCAAAAATTCCAGGCTACGTGGAAAGCGGCTTATGTCAATCCTGACCCCGTGGAAAACGTCCAGAGCGGATCCTGGTCCTCGCAGAGAACGGAAGTGAACCCGTGCGAAGCATCCAGAGCGGAATCTAGTCCTCGCCGAACACGGCAGTGAACCCGTGGGAAGCATCTAGAGCAAAAAATTTCTGGCTACGTGGAACACGGCTTATGTCAATCCTGACCCCGTGTGAAGCATCCAGAGCAAAAATTCCTGGCTACGTGGAAAGCGGCTTATGTCAATCCTGACCCCGTGGAAAATGTCCAGAGCGGATCCTGGACCTCGCAGAGCACGGCAGTGAACCCGTGCGAAGCACCCAGAGCGGAGCCTAGTCCTCTCCGAACACGGCAGTGAACCCGTGGGAAGCATCTAGAGCAAAAAATTCCTGGCTACGTGGAACGCGGCTTATGTCAATCCTGACCCCGTGTGAAGCATCCAGAGCAAAAATTCCTGGTTACGTAGAAAGCGGCATATGTCAATCCTGACCCCGTGGAAAATGTCCAGAGCGGATCCTGGTCCTCGCAGAGCACGGCAGTGAACCCGTGCGAAGCATCCAGAGCGGAACCTAGTCCTCGCCGACCACGGCAGTGCACCCGTGGTAAGCATCCAGAGCAAAAATTTCAGGCTACGTGGAAAGCGGCTTATGTCAATCCTGACCCCGTAGAAAACGTCCAGAGCGGATCCTGGTCCTCGCAGAGTACGGAAGAGAACCCGTGCGAAGCATCCAGAGCGGAACCTAGTCCTCGCCGAACACGGCAGTGAACCCGTGGGAAGCATCTAGAGCAAAAAATTTCTGGCTACGTGGAACACGGCTTATGTCAATCCTGACCCCGTGTGAAGCATCCAGAGCAAAAATTCGTGGCTACGTGGAAAGCGGCTTATGTCAATCCTGACCCCGTGGAAAATGTCCAGAGCGGATCCTGGTCTTCGCAGAGCACGGCAGTGAACCCGTGCGAAGCACCCAGAGCGGAGCCTAGTCCTCGCCGAACACGGCAGTGAACCCGTGGGAAGCATCTAGAGCAAAAAATTCCAGGCTACGTGGAACGCGGCTTATGTCAATCCTGACCCCGTGTGAAGCATCCAGAGCAAAAATTCCAGGCTACGTGGAAAGCGGCTTATGTCAATCCTGACCTCGTGGAAAACGTCCAGAGCCGATCCTGGTCCACGCAGAGCACGGCAGTGAACCCGTGCGAAGCATCCAGAGCGGAACCTAGTCCTCGCCGAACACGGCAGTGCACTCGTGGTAAGAATCCAGAGCAAAAATTCCAGGCTACGTGGAAAGCGGCTTATGTCAATCCTGACCCCGTGGAAAACGTCCACAGCGGATCCTGGTCCTCGCAGAGTACGGAAGTGAACCCGTGCGAAGCATCCAGAGCGGAACCTAGTCCTCGCCGAACACGGCAGTGAACCCGTGGGATGCATGTAGAGCAAAAAATTTCTGGCTACGTGGAACACGGCTTATGTCAATCCTGACCCCGTGTGAAGCATCCAGAGCAAAAATTCCTGGCTACGTGGAAAGCGGCTTATGTCAATCCTGACCCTGTGGAAAATGTCCAGAGCGGATCCTGGTCCTCGCAGAGCACGGCAGTGAACCCATGCGAAGCACCCAGAGCGGAGCCTAGTCCTCGCCGAACACGGCAGTGAACCCGTGGGAAGCATCTAGAGCAAAAAATTCCAGGCTACGTGGAACGCGGCTTATATCAATCCTGACCCCGTGTGAAGCATCCAGAGCAAAAATTCCAGGCTACGTGGAAAGCGGCTTATGTCAATCCCGACCCCGTGGAAAACGTCCAGAGCAGATCCTGGTCCTCGCAGAGTACGGCAGTGAACCCATGCGAAGCATCCAGAGCGGAACCTAGTCCTCGCCGAACACGGCAGTGCACCCGTGGTAAGCATCCAGAGCAAAAATTCCAGGCTACGTGGATAACGGCTTATGTCAATCTTGACCCCGTGAAAAACGTCCAGAGCGGATCCTGGTCCTCGCAGAGTACGGAAGTGAACCCGTGCGAAGCATCCAGAGCGAAACCTAGTCCTCGCCGAACACGGCAGTGAACCCGTGGGAAGCATCTAGAGCAAAAATTCCTGGCTACATGGAACGCGGCATATGTCAATCCTGACCATGTGTGAAGCATCCAGAGCAAAAATTCCTTGTTACGTGGAAAGAGGCTTATGTCAATACTGACCCCGTGGAAAACGTCCAGAGCGGATCTTGGTCCTCGCAGAGCACGGCAGTGAACCCGTGCGAAGCACCCAGGGCGGAGCCTAGTCCTCGCCGAACACGGCAGTGAACCCGTGGGAAGCATCTAGAGCAAAAAAATTCCTGGCTATGTGGAACGCGGCTTATGTCAATCCTGACCCCGTGTGAAGCATCCAGAGCAAAAATTCCTGGCTATGTGGAAAGCGGCTTTTGTCAATCTTGACCCCGTAGAATACGTCCAGAGCGGATCCTGGTCCTCGAAGAGCACGGCAGTGAACCCGTGCGAAGCACCCAGAGCGGAGCCTAGTCCTCTCCGAACACGGCAGTGAACCTGTGGGAAGTATCTAGAGCAAAAAATTCCTGGCTACGTGGAACGCGGCTTATGTCAATCCTGACCCCGTGTGAAGCATCCAGAGCAAAAATTCCTGGTTACGTGGAAAGCGGCATATGTCAATCCTGACCCCGTGGAAAACGTCCAGAGCGGATCCTGGTCCTCGCAGAGCACGACAGTGAACCCATGCGAAGCATCCAGAGAGGAACCTAGTTCTCGCCAAACACGGCAGTGAACCCGTGGGAAGCATCTAGAGAAAAAAATTCCAGGCTACGTGGAACGTGGCTTATGTCAATACTGACCCCGTGTGAAGCATCCGGAGCAAAAATTCCTGGTTACGTGGAAAGCGGCTTATGTCAATCCTGACCCCGTGGAAAACGTCCAGAGCGGATCCTTGTCCTCGCAGAGCACGGCAGTGAACCCGTGCGAAGCATCCAGACCAGAACCTAGTCCTCGCCAAACACGACATTGAACCCGTGGGAAGCATCTAGAGCAAAAAATTCCTGGCTACGTGGAACGCGGCTTATGTCAATCCTGATCCCGTGGAAAACGTCCAGAGCGGATCCTGGTACTCGTAGAGCACGGTAGTGAACCCGTACGAAGCACCCAGAGCGGAGCCTAGTCCTCGCCGAACACGGCAGTGAACCCGTGGGAAGCATCTAGAGCAAAAAATTTCTGGCTACGTGGAACACGGCTTATGTCAATCCTGACTCCGTGTGAAGCATCCAGAGCAAAAATTCCTGGCTACGTGGAAAGCGGCTTATGTCAATCCTGACCCCGTGGAAAATGTCCAGAGCTAATCCTGGTCCTCGCAGAGCACGACAGTGAACCCGTGCGAAGCACCCAGAGCGGAGCCTAGTCCTCGCCGAACACGGCAGTGAACCCGTGGGAAGCATCTAGAGCAAAAAATTCCAGGCTACGTGGTACGCGGCTTATGTCAATCCTGACCCCGTGTGAAGCATCCAGAGCAAAAATTCCTGGTTACATGGAAAGCGGCTTATGTCAATCCTGACCCCGTGGAAAACGTCCAGAGCGGATCGTGGTCCTCGCAGAGCACGGCAGTGAACCCGTGCGAAGCATCCAGAGCGGAACCTAGTCCTCGCCAAACAAGGCAGTGAACCCGTGGGAAGCATCTAGAGCAAAAAAAACCTGGCTACGTGGAACGCGGCTTATGTCAATCCTGACCCCGTGTGAAGCATCCAGAGCAAAAATTCCTGGCTACGTGGAACGTGGCTTATGTCAATCCTGACCCCGTGGAAAACGTCCAGAGCAGATCCTGGTCCTCGCAGAGCACGGCAGTGAACCCGTGCGAAGCACCGAGAGCGGAGCCTAGTCCTCGCCGAACACGGTAGTGAACCCATGGGAAGCATCTAGAGCAAAAAAATTCCTGGCTACGTGGAACACGGCTTATGTCAATCCTGACCCCGTGTGAAGCATCCAGAGCAAAAATTCCTGGCTACGTGGAACGTGGCTTATGTCAATCCTGACCCCGTGGAAAACGTCCAGAGCGGATCCTGGTCTTCACAGAGCACGGCAGTGAACCCGTGCGAAGCACCCAGAGCGGAGCCTAGTCCTCGCCGAACACGGCAGTGAACCCGTGGGAAGCATCTAGAGCAAAAAATTCCTGGCTACGTGGAACGCGGCTTATGTCAATCCTGACCTCGTGTGAAGCAGCCAGAGCAAAAATTCCTGGTTACGTGGAAAGCGGCTTATGTCAATCCTGACCCCGTGGAAAACGTACAGAGCGGATCCTGGTCCTCGCAGAGCACGGCAGTGAACCCGTGCGAAGCATCCAGAGCGGAACCTAGTCCTCGCCCAACACGGCAGTGAACCCGTAGGAAGCATCTAAAGCAAAAAAATTCCTGGCTACGTGGAACGCGGCTTATGTCAATCCTGACCCCGTGTGAAGCATACAGAGCAAAAATTCCTGGCTATGTGGAAAGCGGCTTATGTCAATCCTGACCCCATGGAAAACGTCCAGAGCGGATCCTGGTCCTCGCAGAGCACTGCAGTGAACTCGTGCGAAGCACCCAGAGCGGAGCCTAGTCCTCGCCGAACACGGGTGTGAACCCGTGGGAAGCATCTAGAGCAAAAAAATTACTGGCTACATGGAACGCGGCTTATGTCAATCCTGACCCCGTGTGAAGCATCCAGAGCAAAAATTCCTGGCTACGTGGAAAGTGGCTTATGTCAATCCTGACCCTGTGGAAAACGTCCAGAGCGGATCCTGGTCCTCGTAAAGCACGGCAGTGAACCCGTGCGAAGCACCCAGAGCGGAGCCTAGTCCTCGCCGAACACGGCAGTGAACCCGTGGGAAGCATCTAGAGCAAAAAATTTCTGGCTACGTGGAACGCGGCTTATGTCAATACTGACCCCGTGTGAAGCATCCAGAGCAAAAATTCCTGGTTACGTGGAAAGTGGCTTATGTCAATCCTGACCCCGTGGAAAACGTCCAGAGCGGATCCTGGTCCTCGCAGAGCACGGCAGTGAACCCGTGCGAAGCATCCAGAGCGGAACCTAGTCCTCGCCAAACACGGCAGTGAACCCGTGGGAAGCATCTAGAGCAAAAAAATTCCTGGCTACGTGGAACGCGGCTTATGTCAATCCTGACCCCGTGTGAAGCATCCAGAGCAAAAATTCCTGGCTACGTGGAAAGCGGCTTATGTCAATCCTGACCCCGTGGAAAACGTCCAGAGCGGATCCTGGTCCTCGCAGAGCACGGCAATGAACCCATGCGAAGCACCCAGAGCGGAGCTTAGTCCTCGCCGAACACGGCAGTGAACCCGTGGGAAGCATCTAGAGCAAAAAAATTCCTGGCTACGTGGAACGCGGCTTATGTCAATCCTGACCCCGTGTGAAGCATCCAGATCAAAAATTCCTGGTTACGTGGAAAGCGGCTTATGTCAATCCTGACCCCGTGGAAAACGTCCAGAGCGGATCCTGGTCCTCGCAGAGCAAAAATTCCTGGCTACATGGAAATCGGCTTATGTCAATCCTGACCCCGTGGAAAACGTCCAAAGTAGATCATGGTCCTCGCAGAGCACGGCAGTGAACCCGTGCGAAGCATCCAGAGCGGAACCTAGTCCTCGCCGATCACGGCAGTGAACCCGTAGGAAGCATCTAGTGCAAAAATTCCTGGCTACGTGGAACGCGGCTTATGTCAATCCTGACCCCGTGTGAAGCATCCAGAGCAAAAATTCCTGGTTACTTGGAAAGCGGCTTATATCAATCCTGACCCCGTGGAAAACGTCCAGAGCGGATCTTGGTCCTCGCAGAGCACGGCAGTGAACCCGTGCGAAGCACCCAGAGCGGAGCCTAGTCCTCGCCGAATACGGCAGTGAACCCGTGGGAAGCATCTAGAGCAAAAAATTCCTGGCTACGTGGAACGCGGCTTATGTCAATCCTGAACCCGTGTGAAGCATCCAGAGCAAAAATTCCTGGCTATGTGGAAAGCGGCTTATGTCAATCCTGACCCCGTGGAAAACGTCTAGATCGGATCCTGGTCCTCGCAGAGCACGGCAGTGAACCCGTGCGAAGCACCCAGAGTGGAGCCTAGTCCTCGCCGAACACGGCAGTGAACCCGTGGGAAGCATCTAGAGCAAAAAAATTCCTAGCTACGTGGAACGCGGCTTATGTCAATCCTGACCCCGTGTGAAGCATCCAGAGCAAAAATTCCTGGTTACGTGGAAAGCGGCTTATGTCAATCCTGACCCCGTGGAAAACGTCCAGAGCGGATCGTGGTCCTCGCAGAGCACGGCAGTGAACCCGTGCGAAGCATCCAGAGCGGAACCTAGTCCTCGCCAAACAAGGCAGTGAACCCGTGGGAAGCATCTAGAGCAAAAAAATTCCTGGCTACGTGGAACGCGGCTTATGTCAATCCTGACCCCGTGTGAAGCATCCAGAGCAAAAATTCCTGGCTACGTAGAACGTGGCTTATGTCAATCCTGACTCCGTGGAAAACGTCCAGAGCGGATCCTAGTCCTCGCAGAGCATGGCAGTGAACCCGTACGAAGCACCCAGAGCAGAGCCTAGTCCTCGCCGAACACGGCAGTGAACCCGTGGGAAGCATCTAGAGCAAAAAAATTCCTGGCTACGTGGAACGCGGCTTATGTCAATCCTGACCCCGTGTGAAGCATCCAGAGCAAAAATTCCTGGCTATGTGGAAAGCGGCTTATGTCAATCCTGACCCCGTGGAAAACGTCCAGAGCGGATCCTGGTCCTCGCAGAGCACGGTAGTGAACCCGTGCGAAGCACCCAAAGCGGAGCCTAGTCCTCGCTGAACACGGCAGTGAACCCGTGGGAAGCATCTAGAGCAAAAAATTTCTGGCTACGTGGAACACGGCTTATGTCAATCCTGACCCCGTGTGAAGCATCCAGAGCAAAAATTCGTGGCTACGTGGAAAGCGGCTTATGTCAATCCTGACCCCGTGGAAAATGTCTAGAGCGGATCCTGGTCCTCGCAGAGCACGGCAGTGAACCCGTGCGAAGCACCCAGAGCGGAGCCTAGTCCTCGCCGAACACGGCAGTGAACCCGTGGGAAGCATCTAGAGCAAAAAATTCCAGGCTACGTGGAACGCGGCTTATGTCAATCCTGACCCCGTATGAAGCATCCAGAGTAAAAATTCCTGGTTACGTGGAAAGCGGCTTATGTCAATCCTGACCCCGTGGTAAACGTCCAGAGCGGATCGTGGTCCTCGCAGAGCACGGCAGTGAACCCGTGCGAAGCATCCAGAGCGGAACCTAGTCCTCGCCATGTTAGTTATATGTATGCCCTAGAGGCCATTAGTATACATAGGATGTATATTGTAGTGGATGCTTGGACATATATAGGGAGGACTTTCTTGCTCGACATGATAGTATGCTATCTGGTTGATCTTTACTTTAACGTGTACACTGATTGTCTCTCTATTACATGTTGGTAAAGCCCTTAGGATGTGTACTTGACTACCTGGACTATGATGCGGATCATATTAGTGGGAACATGGTAGTCCATAAGTACATCCTTCAAAGTCCCTAGTCGTGGGTGTATCGAGACGGGGCATCGATATACCAGTGTAGACTAGCGTATACCTTCTAGACCCATACAGATGGGCGATGGATGATCCCATATCCATTGGTGTTTGACATCAGAGATGATATGCGGGTGCTCAGTGGAGACTGGGTACACTGGGCGGACTCGCCGAGAACTCCCAGATGGTATTATACCTTACGTCAGATGGCAGTTCTCTGGTGACACTGGTACAGAGTAGTCTGTTGACCCGAGATCGTCATAGAGTCTTGTGTGGTTCCCACTGTGCTTTGATTTCCATCTTACCACGTCCAAGAGGGCGTGCAAAACGGTGGTTTTTGGGTACAGTCCCGAATCACATGGAGGCAATGAGCGATAGGAGGGGATTCGTCTCTCCCGGTATAGGGAGTTGATGTTGCGCTGTGTTCGATTGGCTATAACCGGAAATCCCTGGCCAGGGTTGCTGAGATTTACTGGTAAGTGTTACCAGTAGTTTCTCGAACTGTTATAGACCTCATATTGACACGACTTATCGAGCTATTGGAGTCTGACGTTTACCACCCCTAGGCGAGATATGCGACATATCAGACGATCAGACCGGACTGTACGGTAAGTGTTACTGGTTGGATTCACTGGAGTGTGAGCGGGCTTGATCGTCGATCTTCTGATCGCTCAATACCCGGGTGGCCGTTACGTTTAGCAGACCGCTTACGGCTTGTGGGTGTTTGATATGATCATCATCTGCTGCCGGCGTATTGACGAGTCTTTAGAGTCCTACACAGAGGTTTCCTGGCTCAAGCGAAACGAAATAGGAGCGCATATGAGATATGTGCGGGACCGAGAATAATGCGTGTATGTGATACCGTATTCTATTCTCGCGATGAATGTGTCAATTGGTTGTATGCGATATAACCTAGTTATCGAATCAAGTATTGATTTGATAAGTCGATACATTGAATACTAGTCGGTTGTGTGCGACATGACCGGATCATTGAATCAAGTGTTGATTTAATGATTTAATGCATAATTATATATTTGATATATTACTTTGCACTAACTAGTATTGGTTCACTTTAAATGGATTTTCTCACTTGGTTTGTGCACATTGTATATGTGATATACTTTTGTACACAAGTTTGTATCATGTTTGATGATGCATGCTTACTTGGGTTTGTGTAAAGACTAAACCATGGTTATATGAATGGTTAGGGTTTTGTTTTCTTTTTGATTTATCTTATTTAGTTATTCATTTTGAAAATGATAAGCATAAAGGGAAAATGGTGGCTTAATTTGTTTGTATTTGAAGCTTCATGAAGCTTTGACTAAGTCACCATTTTGTCTCATGCTTAACCCTAACCATTCCACTTAACCCTAGTCTATTCTCTACACTTGACCATGGTTACATTATGATAAGTATTCATTTTATTTCCTTTTTGGAAAAAAACTTATCATAATATTCATCTTCTTCTTCTTCTTCACTTGAAGAAAGCTTGCTTCAACAATGGCAACTTGAGCATATAAGTGAGAAATCCAATTCTAAAGTGAACCCACTTCCTATTTCTTCATCCTCTACCTCTTGCCAAGTAGTATATGGTGTTTCCTTCACAAGTTTTCATGGCTTGGTGAAGGTGGAGCTTGATCTAGCGATGCCTCGACGTAGATCATCTTCGGCATCTTCGTCGATGACCTAGCCCGCTTTTTCTCCGATGAAGCCGACGCTAGAGCCCAAGATCCGTTTTGTACAGTGAGGAGACATCATCGCGGAGCCATGGAGGTGGAGAACCGGATCTACAAAGGTTGTATTTCCGTTTACCATTTAGTTAAGTTGTTAACTAGTTTCTTTTTCGCCTAAATTTCTAGCCAACGATCCGTATCGAGGGTTTCTCGGCACCGCAAACTTTGAAATAGGCATGGTTGATGCCTTGTGAGACCTCATTAGTGTGCCTAGGAACCCTACAGTGGTATCAGAGCCTAGCTAGAGCCTTAGGTGACGCGTAGACGAAGTTTGAAACCCGATCGACCCGAAACCCTAACATCAAAATGCTCTCTGGACTTTTTCTAAAAACTGGGTTTTTTCCAGATTAAAAATGCTTAAAAAATTCAGCAGGGAATTCTAAGAATTACGGCGCAAAATTTATTTCATGATCCCTCTAAAGCGCGGCGGAACCGCGGCATAAGCCTAGCTTATGCGGCGGTTCCGCGGCTAAAGTGTGACGTCACCCTCTCTGTTTTGCACAGTAATTTCTTTTATTCGGTGCTGAGTTCTCTGGGTATTTTTAATATTTATTCAAGAGTTGAATTTTCTGGGATTGTTTTGGGGATTCGATGAATCGATCGGATTATTTAACTTTGTCTATTTGGCTTTCCGGATAATTTTTGAATATGTTAAAAAGTTCGACCGGATATAAATACCCAATTTTTTCCCTGTCGGGAAATTTCCAAGTGTTGGATTTTTCCGTGGTTTAAAGACGTTCTAAGTAGTGCAAGTAACTCGATGGACCCTCTAGAAGACAACAAACCTTAACTCGATTATGTGACCGTCTTGAACTGCCCTTTGAACCTTCGGGTTTGGGGCAGTACGACGTGCCACATGTGAGGCGTTGGCTTGACCCTTCTACAGCTGGACCGTTGGTACTGAGGTACGAACTGAATGTTTTTAGACTTGTTTCATGTGTTGATCTGTGTCGGGAAAACTTGGGTGTTTGCATGTTCGATCGGAAAGTTTATCATTTTCTATTTATCCGGAATGGGATACAATGATTGGAATTCACAATAAGTTATGAGATAACTGAATGAATGTTATAAACATAGCAGTTTAGTTTCACTTGATCGGTTGCCACGGAATTTTGATGTGATCAAAAGTCCGTCGCAATCACGTAGCGTACGCGGATACTCGCCGGGTAAACTTAATAGACAGCCTCACTCCATAGCCCCGACCAAGTGACTGTAGGAGAACCCCGTTGCCGAAAGCATCCGTTCGGGTGCTCGCGGTAGCGGTGTTCCGCCTTGGTGCACTTCGTCGACGGTATCGGGGGTGCGGCCGCCTACTAAAGTTTGCGACGAGCATTCAATCAGGATGTCGGGAATCTTGTTGAATTGCCCGACTTGATATTGAAAAGTGTTTTCGATAATGAGACTAAAATGCGGGGTTTATAATTGTTAGGCATGTGATGTCTAAGGAATTCATTGGTTTAGGCATGCGATGTCTAAGAAGGTTGCGGATTCCAACTGTTGTAGTTTTACACTTTCTTTTCTGTGACCGTAAGTGTAATATGTGATATCGCCGGTTTCGTTGCTATATGTCAACGACAATTGGGATGCGCATATATACTTACGTTGATGACATGTGATGTTATGTGTTGCTGGATATGTTATATTGGATCGTCGTGTTTGAATAGCCGGGGGTTTTTATGTGAGATGAGTATTTTTCATTTTCATTCATGTAAAAAACTTGTATGTAATATTCTTTTATTGGGGCACTTCCAGGTTGCGGAAGATGTCACCGTTTGTATATTATTTACTTTTCTGCACTAGGATAGACCCAAGGAGGAGGGCACAAGTAACCGGGTTCTGGAGTCCAGTAGGAGACCAACTCGAGGGGTCGAGTCCGGGTCTCCTAACTCCAGAATTGGTAGGGTTGCTTGCCGCTCTCGTAGGAGTCTAGAGGTGTGGGTTTGGCTATTCATCACGACCGTGGAATCCGTGTTTTATACTGGCTCGTATTGAAAACACGGACGTCCTAGTATATCCAATATTTCATATGATTCTTCTGCTGTGATGTTCTGTGATGGATACAGTATATAGTATATATGATATATTATATAAATGTTACTTATGTTTTACACCCGCGCTAGCCCTGCCCTGCTCTGCCGTTAGTTACCTAACCTAACGGTGCACGAGGGGACATCGAGGCGAATGCGGATGGCATAAGTGTACGTCGTATTTATCTGTGATGTTTAGGTATTTAAATGATGGGACTTCATTAATGTGATTAATGAAAGAAAAAAGAAACCTAAGATGTTGTAGAATCGAATTTCAAAATAAAACAGGTAGCTACAGTTCTTGCTTTGCACAGAGGTATATGTGATATATCCTGCACCTTATTCGATGAGGAAAGGACCGAGATCCCTTCACCGGGAATGACTCCTTTAGCAATAACTGGCAGATGCTACACACTCGGTTTGTCTTTTGATTGCTTTTAAGAGTTTTTGCTTTGCACAGTGATATATATGATATATCCCGCACCTTATTCGATGAGAAAAGGACCGACGATCCCTTCACCGGGAGTGACTCCTTTAGCAAAACTAGAAAAGCCTAAAAAACACTCCATTTTAAAATCATTTGATTCTACGACGATATCAAGTTCATTACGCAATAGGTTTTCAGAAAAACCTGTCATAGCCCTCCGTCATTTCAGATAAGTAGTAGTTAGTATTCGTGCTACGTTTGTTGACTATGTTAAGGCGTAGTGTGCGGTAGCTAATTAGTGTTTATCTGCATAAGCATATGATGCGATTGGATTAGGGTAGTCGTGCGACTTTGTTGACTATGTTAAGGGTCGTGCGGGTGGGTTTAATTCAATCGGGAAATGACGGGTTGAACTTGACTAGCACTTATGATTTGTTGACTATGTTAAGGTCATATAGCTGCTAGGGGCAAAATATTATCGGGAATTTCAACTGTTGAAATTTGTAATGAGATTGCATACCTTCTATGAGATAGTTGGATCCCGATACCCGCTGCGAGTAAGAGTTACTCCTGGGAGAGTTTTATACATTACAATTAGCCAATCAAGTAGGTGTCTAGAAAGATGTTAACGAGGTTACGCCTCTGGGAAAACGAGGTTTACATTAATTAGGTTCGTGCGAAAGCACGGGGGACCTCCCTCAAAGTACCGACACTGGCCTGGCTGAAAGATTGGCGAACTTGTAGTGTGTAATTAATCCCGGCTAGTCTTTCCTTTTAGGGTTTGAAGGAAGATTTGATAAAAAGCAGTGGGAGCCATCCTGATTAGATAAAATAATAACCAATCTATTCTTGCAAGAGCGCACGCTGAGTGTTTTCTTCTCTCTCTCTCCAGGTAGCGACCATATCACGCCTTAATCAAGATAATAATACGGATGTATTGACCGAATCCGCTTGTTATACAGAGCTGGGGAACGTTGGTCCCGCTCCAACTTATAATTGTTATAAGATAGAGCAGGAAATTGGGGAATACCAGATTTCCCGTGCCGCCCCAAACGAAGAAAGTGCATGATGATGCATCATCTTCTGGTATGTTCATTACAGAGGACTGTTCTCAGTATTCTTTACGTCCTAGGTATGTGATACCAGATCAGGATCCCAGATATGTAATATGTTACATAGGGCTACAGAAAGGTAGAGAACTGAGAACGGGTGATAAGTTTCATGAGGCAGAAAACGGGGAAAGTGTTGCAGCCAAGTCTGTTGGTCACTGTCACCCTGTATTCCAAATACATTGATTCTGAACGAATGTTATTAGATACCGAACCTGATATAGCACCCAGAGCGGAGCCTAGTCCTCGCCGAACACGGCAGTGAACCCGTGGGAAGCATCTAGAGCAAAAAAATTCCTGGCTACATGGAACGCGGCTTATGTCAATCCTGACCCCCGTGTGAAGCATCCAGAGCAAAAATTCCTGGCTACGTGGAAAGTGGCTTATGTTAATCCTGACCCTGTGGAAAACGTCCAGAGCGGATCGTGGTCCTCGCAGAGCACGGCAGTGAACCCGTGCGAAGCACCCAGAGCGGAGCCTAGTCCTCGCCGAACACGGCAGTGAACCCGTGGGAAGCATCTAGAGCAAAAAATTTCTGGCTACGTGGAACGCGGCTTATGTCAATCCTGACCCCGTGTGAAGCATCCAGAGCAAAAATTCCTGGTAACGTGGAAAGCAGCTTATGTCAATCCTGACCCCGTGGAAAACGTCCAGAGCGGATCCGGGTCCTCGCAGAGTACGGCAGTGAACCCGTGCGAAGCATCCAGAGCGGAATCTAGTCCTCGCCAAACACGGAAGTGAACCCGTGGGAAGCATCTAGAGCAAAAAAATTCCTGGCTACGTGGAACGCGGCTTATGTCAATCCTGACCCCGTGTGAAGCATCCAGAAAAAAAATTCCTGGCTACGTGGAAAGCGGCTTATGTCAATCCTGACCCCGTGGAAAACGTCCAGAGCGGATCCTGGTCCTCGCAGAGCACGGCAGTGAACCCATGCGAAGCACCCAGAGCGGAGCTTAGTCCTCGCCGAACACGGCAGTGAACCCGTGGGAAGCATCTAGAGCAAAAAAATTCCTGGCTACGTGGAACGCGGCTTATGTCAATCCTGACCCCGTGTGAAGCATCCAGAGCAAAAAATTCCTGTTACGTGGAAAGCGGCTTATGTCAATCCTGACCCCGTGGAAAACGTTCAGAGCGGATCCTGGTCCTCGCAGAGCAAAAATTCTGGCTACATGGAAAGCGGCTTATGTCAATCCTGACCCCGTGGAAAACGTCCAGAGCGGATCCTGGTCCTCGCAGAGCACGGCAGTGAACCCGTGCGAAGCATCCAGAGCAGAACCTAGTCCTCGCCGATCACGGCAGTGAACCAGTAGGAAGCATCTAGTGCAAAAATTCCTGGCTACGTGGAACGCGGCTTATGTCAATCCTGACCCCGTGTAAAGCATCCAG